>CP106715.1:30294619-35294619 GCA_025503065.1 Gossypium bickii | reverse complement strand
GCTAGTGGAGGTATGAGAGTTCGAAAATCTGTTCCCGAACGAATCCGATCTAACGGAGCTGAGGTATTCCAGGGTGTACAAGGAAGGAGAAGTTCTTTTCCCGAAGGTACACCATAGGCCGCGTGTTCCCTAGTTATTCGGTGAATTTCAGGATTGAAAATATCCACAAGGTAAGTGATTATAAGTTTCGGCTAAGTCCTATTTTAGTATTTAGATTTATTTCAAAAGCTGAAAACTAACCCGATAGGAGTTTTAGAAGTTAGCCGATTTCAAGGGTGAGCATCACAAAGATTCGGGACTTGATTCTTAAGTCAATCGGCAACAAGGTAAGTTTTAGTGTACTAATCCTACTAGGATTTGGTTTTATGGCCGAATGGCTTAAATTAGTAAGTGATTAATCAAATGTAGGGATTAAGGATCTAAGCTGTAGATCAGATTATGAGATCTCAAGGAATTTGCTAAGCGAATCAGGTGTGTACCCCACACTATTTTCTTAATAAGTTTTATGGCATGTTTAATAAATATATGTATGTGATATTATGAATATGAAAGTGTAAGAATATGGCTAAGGTACCATGTTATGGTACAAAGTACTCAGGTACGTTTCCTACTCCTACTAGGATTACGAAATATGCTATATTTAACATGTGAAAAGTGACATGAATGTGAATTTAAGTATGATATGCATAATATGAATAATATGGGGCATTCGGGTTATATGAGAAAGGGGAAGTGAATGTGGTGACTTCGGTCTCACTATCGAATGGGTAACCGGTCACATTATCTCGAATGTGGTGACTTCGGTCACATTATCGAATGTGGTAACCGGTTACATTATTCGAATGTGGTGTCTCATGACACAATTATCAGTGGCTATGCCACAAATTTTATATGGCGATGAGTACGTCGATCGCAATGATCGCTTCGATGGTGTGTAGCGGATGGAGGGTTGACTTAGTAGTCCCCACGGTGTGACTGGCAGGTATGGGGGTGTGTAGCGGATGGACAATTAGGTTTGGGTTTGGGAATGCATCATAACTTGTATTCATCGTTCTGAATGTGTCACTCTTGTATGCCTAATTCTATTATGATTTAGTGTTGTGTACACATTGAGTCTGTTGACTCACCCCGCTGTGGGAACATTTTTTGGTGATGATCAGTAATGGACCGGGTCGGCGGGAGCTTAAAGGTGGCCATGCACAACAAGAAATTTTACGATTTGGACTTTTATTTTTACTTAAGTACTTTCAATTATTTGGATTTATTTGATGTAATAAGGCCATAGGAACTATTTTATTTTACATTTATTTTATTTATTATGTTTACAAATTTTTATCAATTAAAGTTTAAGTAAAATTTCTTTTAAAATAAACCCTAAATGTTTTGTCACCTTAAATAAATGGATTTCAATGTAAGATAAATTGGTTTTCAACACAAGCCCAACCCAAACAATATTTTTTTAAATCGCACAAGTTTTTCCTAAATAATGTAAGAATTTTGAACCGGTTTACTTGAGGAACATACCAAAACTGGTCAAGGCTCGTGGGCCGGGTTTAGGGTGTTTGATTTGGTATCGAGCTGGTTTATATCAGAGCCCAGTTTAAACTCTCGGCCTGTGGGCTAAGGCCCAAAACGTTTTCAAATCGAGCCCAAATGAGTTTTTAGGAAAGTATTTTTGAAGATGAGCAGGTTTTCTGGCATGGCACCTAAGTCTCCGACCGCATGATCCACCGGTAGGTACCCCTATCTATTATGTGATTTATATTATGATTTGTACAAGGGTAGAAGTGGAATGGAACGTAGAATAGCATGATAGGTACTTGAACCCTAGGACTAGTCTACCCCAACTATTGCATAAGACTTAAGGACCATTAAACAAACCTATGACTAAGACGCCGAGTTAGGGTGTGGTAACCATTGTGCGCATGTCTAGGATTGGATCTGGAAGAGCCTGGTACTTAAGCAGTCCGAGTGACTCACCTCCTCTTCGCTGGAATCCTACCTGGTGCGTAGCTTCGGTTCACCCTAACCAAAAGGACTCGGTCATAGGCTAAACACAATAACTAAAACCCGAAAAGGGAACTAGCCGTGTTTTTCTTAAAATCCCTAGTTTTAAAACTCCTAAAATTACCTTTTCAATTTGTGAGAACTATTTCTACAAAAAAAAAAAAATTCTGAAAAATTTTTGATTTGTAAAATTACAAAAATACCCCTAGTGGTTGTGAAATCACAAAAATGACCCTGATTTCAAAAATTTTTGCAACATCACCGTTTTGGAAAGAACAATTCTCAAAAAAAGAACCCTCAAAGTTTTGCAACTTTTGAAATATCTCTGATTTATTAAATTTTACAAATTTACCCCTAAGGTCTAAAATTACCGAAATACCCCCGGATTTCGAAATTTTCCAAAATACCCCAGAAATTCAAAATTTCCAAAATACTTTTTGACAAAATCACCAAGGAACTTTTTTCTTTTGAAAAAAATTACGAAAATACCCCTGTAGGATAAAATTACAAAAATACCCCTGGGTAGTGGAAAAAAAAAACAACAACAATGAAAACTACAGCATTTCTCTGAATGAACGAATGTTCTTAATTGGTTGATGAATGTGAACATGACTTTCTGAATAGTGAACTTGAGCTGAGAACTTTGTTTGATCGAAAGAACCACTTTTAAACATCTCTTTTCATAAAACTATTCATGTTAATCGGTGAAACAAAAGTACTAATGTATAAAACTCTTAAATCAGATTAAATCGCGACGTTAGAAAATGAGTTCTAAGGGACGTGAACTTAGAGATTGTGCCTAGAAAGTATGATGGTTCTATTAAGATCAGAGTGCGCAGCGTAAGCATAGTGCGGTTAGAAGGATTTTACGACTGTTAATAAGTAATTTCGAGGACGAAATTATTTTAAGGAGGGTAGAACTGTAACATCCTGGAAAGGGCCTATGCATTTTCGGTTTAATTGTACGAAGTGACATGTTTTATGTACTAAGAATAAATTTTGAATATTTTTGGAAACCCTAAAATGAATGAAAATGATTTGGAAATGAACATTTTTGGAAACCTAAAAATGTATGGAAATGATCTGGAAATGAACATTTTTGGAAACCTGAGAATGTATGGACATGATGTTGAAATGATTCAAAAGAGGAAAGTGAACATTTCTGGAAACTTGGAAATGTAAGGAAATGATTCAAAAGAGGAAAGTGAACATTTCTGGAAACTTGGAAATGTAAGGAAATGTCAAGTTTACAGAGCCGAACGAAAATTTTTGGAAACTTAGAAATGACTTAGAAATGTCGAGTTTTAAAGTTTAAAAAAGGAAATTAAGGCAAGGTGGCCTTAAAAGAAAAAAGTTGGTGAAATTTGACACACAAACAGGCTTGGAAAAGTGGCTGAAGATGTCACTTAGGGCCTCTGGAAATGGCGCCACATGTAAGGTGTTGGGCCTGAGTTCGAGTCACTTGGGAAGCAAATAAAGGAAGTTTTATTTTTGCTTCGGAGAACCACGAGGTGGACGGCACAAGCCTTCTAGAAAGGAGGAGTTTTATTTTCATAAATATTCGATTAATAAGGTGATAAATAAGGGATTTAATTTGGATTATTTTTGAAGAGATAATAAAGGATTATTCTCTAATTATTTTAAATTAAGGAGATAAACTTATCAATAAAGAAGAGTGGTGGCCAAGTAAGGGACTCTAGCTTAGTAATTTCGGCTATAAAAGGAAAAGAGAGGCCATTCTACATTATTTTCATCATTTTTTGAAAGCCTCTGCGAATTCTCTTCACCAAATCTTCTTCTTCTTTTATTTTTGCCAAGCCGAAATATCTTGTGTTCTAGCCGAATCCTCCATCTTTATTCTTCCTTCTCTTTTCTTTCTAATCCCTCCAAAAGTCGAAAGTTGTGAGAGCATCATTTAGCCATAGCCGAATCTCTGAAGGTTGAAGTGAAGATGCAATCGATTTCTTCAAATAAGGGTAAAATCCAAGTTTGGTTTCCATTCTTTTATATTTTAGACTTATCGAAATTTAGGGACTAATTCCTATTATTGATCTTGGCCGAATCATGGAAGGAAAGTTTCTGGATTTGGCCCAGAGTCAACTACAAGGAAGGAGAAGTTCTTTTCCCGAAGGTACACCATAGGCCGCGTGTTCCCTAGTTATTCGGTGAATTTCAGGATTGAAAATATCCACAAGGTAAGTGATTATAAGTTTCGGCTAAGTCCTATTTTAGTATTTAGATATATTTCAAAAGCTGAAAACTAACCCGATAGGAGTTTTGGAAGTTAGCCGATTTCAAGGGTGAGCATCACAAAGATTCGGGACTTGATTCTTAAGTCAATCGGCAACAAGGTAAGTTTTAGTGTACTAATCCTACTAGGATTTGGATTTATGGCCGAATGGCTTAAATTAGTAAGTGATTAATCAAATGTAGGGATTAAGGATCTAAGCTGTAGATCAGATTATGAGATCTCAAGGAATTTGCTAAGCGAATCAGGTGTGTACCCCACACTATTTTCTTAATAAGTTTTATGGCATGTTTAATAAATATATGTATGTGATATTATGAATATGAAAGTGTAAGAATATGGCTAAGGTACCATGTTATGGTACAAAGTACTCAGGTACGTTTCCTACTCCTACTAGGATTACGAAATATGCTATATTTAACATGTGAAAAGTGACATGAATGTGAATTTAAGTATGATATGCATAATATGAATAATATGGGGCATTCGGGTTATATGAGAAAGGGGAAGTGAATGTGGTGACTTCGGTCTCACTATCTGAATGAGTAACTTCGGTCACATTATCTGAATGTGGTGACTTCGGTCACATTATCTGAATGTGGTAACTTCGGTTACATTATCTGAATGTGGTGTCTCATGACACAATTATCTGGTGGCTATGCCACAAATTTTATATGGGCGATGAGTACGTCGATCGCAATGATCGCTTCGATGGTGTGTAGCGGATGGAGGGTTGACTTAGTAGTCCCCACGGTGTGACTGGCAGGTATGGGGGTGTGTAGCGGATGGACAATTAGGTTTGGGTTTGGGAATGCATCATAACTTGTATTCATCGTTCTGAATGTGTCACTCTTGTATGCCTAATTCTATTATGATTTAGTGTTGTGTACACATTGAGTCTGTTGACTCACCCCGTTGTGGGAACATTTTTCGGTGATGATCAGTAATGGACCGGTCGGCGCGGGAGCTTAAAGGTGGCCATGCACAACAAGAAATTTTACGATTTGGACTTTTATTTTTACTTAAGTACTTTCAATTATTTGGATTTATTTGATGTAATAAGGCCATAGGGAACTATTTTATTTTACATTTATTTTATTTATTATGTTTACAAATTTTTATCAATTAAAGTTTAAGTAAAATTTCTTTTAAAATAAACCCTAAATGTTTTGTCACCTTAAATAAATGGATTTCAATGTAAGATAAATTGGTTTTCAACACAAGCCCAACCCAAACAATATTTTTTTTAAATCGCACAAGTTTTTCCTAAATAACAGAAGAATTTTGAACCGGTTTACTTGAGGAACATACCAAAACTGGTCAAGGCTCGTGGGCCGGGTTTAGGGTGTTTCAGTTTGGTATCAGAGCCCAGTTTATATCAGAGCCCAGTTTAAACTCTCGGCCTGTGGGCTAAGGCCCAAAACGTTTTCAAATCGAGCCCAAATGAGTTTTTAGGAAAGTATTTTTGAAGATGAGCAGGTTTTCTGGCATGGCACCTAAGTCTCCGAACCATGATCCACGTGTAAGTACCCTATCTATTATGTGATTTATATTATGATTTGTACAAGGGTAGAAGTGGAATGGGCGTAGAGAATAGCATGATAGGTACTTGAACCCTAGGACTAGTCTACCCCAACTATTGCATAAGACTTAAGGACCATTAAACAAACCTATGACTAAGACGCCGAGTTAGGGTGTGGTAACCATTGTGCGCATGTCTAGGATTGGATCTGGAAGAGCCTGGTACTTAAGCAGTCCGAGTGACTCACCTCCTCTTCGCTGGAATCCTACCTGGTGCATAGCTTCGGTTCACCCTAACCAAAAGGACTCGGTCATAGGCTAAACACAATAACTAAAACCCGAAAAGGGAACTAGCCGTGTTTTTCTTAAAAACCCTAGTTTTAAAACTCCTAAAATTACCTTTTCAATTTGTGAGAACTATTTTTACAAAAAAAAAAAAAATTTCTGAAAAATTTTTGATTTGTAAAATTACAAAAATACCCCTAGTGGTTGTGAAATCACAAAAATGACCCTGATTTCAAAAATTTTTACAACATCACCGTTTTGGAAAGAACAATTCTCAAAAAAAGAACCCTCAAAGTTTTGCAACTTTTGAAATATCTCTGATTTATTAAATTTTACAAATTTACCCCTAAGGTCTAAAATTACCGAAATACCCCCGGATTTCGAAATTTTCCAAAATACCCCGGAAATTCAAAATTTCCAAAATACTTTTTGACAAAATCACCAAGGAATTTTTTTCTTTTGAAAAAATTACTAAAATACTCAGAGGACAAAATTACAAAAATACCCCTGGGTAGTGGAAAAAAAAAACAACAACAATGAAAACTACAGCATTTCTCTGAATGAACGAATGTTCTTAATTGGTTGATGAATGTGAACATGACTTTCTGAATAGTGAACTTGAGCTGAGAACTTTGTTTGATCGAAAGAACCACTTTTAAACATCTCTTTTCATAAAACTGTTCGCGGTTAATCAGTGAAACAAAAGTACTAATGTATAAAACTCTTAAATCAGATTAAATCGCGACGTTAGAAAATGAGTTCTAAGGGACGTGAACTTAGAGATTGTGCCTAGAAAGTATGATGGTTCTATTAAGATCAGAGTGCGCAGCGTAAGCATAGTGCGGTTAGAAGGATTTTACGACTGTTAATAAGTAATTTCGAGGACGAAATTATTTTAAGGAGGGTAGAACTGTAACATCCTGGAAAGGGCCTATGCATTTTCGGTTTAATTGTACGAAGTGACATGTTTTATGTACTAAGAATAAATTTTGAATATTTTTGGAAACCCTAAAATGAATGAAAATGATTTGAAATGAACATTTTGGAAACCTAAAATGTATGGAAATGATCTGAAATGAACATTTTGGAAACCGAGAATGTATGGACATGATGTTGAAATGATTCAAAAGAGGAAAGTGAACATTTTCGAAACTTGGAAATGTAAGGAAATGATTCAAAAGAGGAAAGTGAACATTTCTGGAAACTTGGAAATGTAAGGAAATGTCAAGTTTACAGAGCCGAACGAAAATTTTTGGAAACTTAGAAATGACTTAGAAATGTCGAGTTTTAAAGTTTAAAAAAGGAAATTAAGGCAAGGTGGCCTTAAAAGAAAAAAGTTGGTGAAATTTGACACACAAACAGGCTTGGAAAAGTGGCTGAAGATGTCACTTAGGGCCTCTGGAAATGGCGCCACATGTAAGGTGTTGGGCCTGAGTTCGAGTCACTTGGGAAGCAAATAAAGGAAGTTTTATTTTTTGCTTCCAGAACCCTGAGGTGGACGGCACAAGCCTTCTAGAAAGGAGGAGTTTTATTTTCATAAATATTCGATTAATAAGGTGATAAATAAGGGATTTAATTTGGATTATTTTTGAAGAGATAATAAAGGATTATTCTCTAATTATTTTAAATTAAGGAGATAAACTTATCAATAAAGAAGAGTGGTGGCCAAGTAAGGGACTCTAGCTTAGTAATTTCGGCTATAAAAGGAAAAGAGAGGCCATTCTACATTATTTTCTGTTCTTTGAAAGCCTCTGCCGAATTCTCTTCACCAAATCTTCTTCTTCTTTTATTTTTGCCAAGCCGAAATACCTTGTGTTCTAGCCGAATCCTCCATCTTTATTCTTCCTTCTCTTTTCTTTCTAATCCCTCCAAAAGTCGAAAGTTGTGAGAGCATCATTTAGCCATAGCCGAATCTCTGAAGGTTGAAGTGAAGATGCAATCGATTTCTTCAAATAAGGGTAAAATCCAAGTTTGGTTTCCATTCTTTTATATTTTAGACTTATCGAAATTTAGGGACTAATTCCTATTATTGATCTTGGCCGAATCATGGAAGGAAAGTTTCGGGATTTGGCCCAGAGTCAACTACAAGGAAGGAGAAGTTCTTTTCCCGAAGGTACACCATAGGCCGCGTGTTCCCTAGTTATTCGGTGAATTTCAGGATTGAAAATATCCACAAGGTAAGTGATTATAAGTTTCGGCTAAGTCCTATTTTAGTATTTAGATTTATTTCAAAAGCTGAAAACTAACCCGATAGGAGTTTTGGAAGTTAGCCGATTTCAAGGGTGAGCATCACAAAGATTCGGGACTTGATTCTTAAGTCAATCGGCAACAAGGTAAGTTTTAGTGTACTAATCCTACTAGGATTTGGATTTATGGCCGAATGGCTTAAATTAGTAAGTGATTAATCAAATGTAGGGATTAAGGATCTAAGCTGTAGATCAGATTATGAGATCTCAAGGAATTTGCTAAGCGAATCAGGTGTGTACCCCACACTATTTTCTTAATAAGTTTTATGGCATGTTTAATAAATATATGTATGTGATATTATGAATATGAAAGTGTAAGAATATGGCTAAGGTACCATGTTATGGTACAAAGTACTGTGCACGTTTCCTACTCCTACTAGGATTACTTAAATATGCTATATTTAACATGTGAAAAGTGACATGAATGTGAATTTAAGTATGATATGCATAATATGAATAATATGGGGCATTCGGGTTATATGAGAAAGGGGAAGTGAATGTGGTGACTTCGTGGTCTCACTATCCGAATGAGTAACCGGTCACATTATCCGAATGTGGTGACTTGGTCACATTATCCGAATGTGGTAACCGGTTACATTATTCGAATGTGGTGTCTCATGACACAATTATCCGTGGCTATGCCACAAATTTTATATGGGCGATGAGTACGTCGATCGCAATGATCGCTTCGATGGTGTGTAGCGGATGGAGGGTTGACTTAGTAGTCCCCACGGTGTGACTGGCAGGTATGGGGGTGTGTAGCGGATGGACAATTAGGTTTGGGTTTGGGAATGCATCATAACTTGTATTCATCGTTCTGAATGTGTCACTCTTGTATGCCTAATTCTATTATGATTTAGTGTTGTGTACACATTGAGTCTGTTGACTCACCCCGTTGTAGGAACATTTTTCAGGTGATGATCAGTAATGGACCGGGTCGGCGGGAGCTTAAAGGTGGCCATGCACAACAAGAAATTTTATGATTTGGACTTTTATTTTTACTTAAGTACTTTCAATTATTTGGATTTATTTGATGTAATAAGGCCATAAGGAACTATTTTATTTTATATTTATTTTATTTATTATGTTTACAAATTTTTATCAATTAAAGTTTAAGTAAAATTTCTTTTAAAATAAACCCTAAATGTTTTGTCACCTTAAATAAATGGATTTCAATGTAAGATAAATTGGTTTTCAACACAAGCCTAACCCAAACAATATTTTTTTTAAATCGCACAAGTTTTTCCTAAATAACGAAAGAATTTTGAACCGGTTTACTTGAGGAACATACCAAATCTGGTCAAGGCTCGTGGGCCGGGTTTGGGGTGTTTCATGGTGGACTTCGGTCCGGAGATACAGGTGCCATGCCAGAATAAACCTGAAAAATTTCTTAAAAGGCCATATTTTTTGAAAAGCCCATTTTTTGAAAACTGTTTTTGGACCCAAAACCCTCACAGCTAAGTTTTGAATCGGGCTCTGATACCAAACTGTAACACCCCAAACCCGGCCCACAAGCCCTAACCGGATCTGCTATGTTACTGCGGAAAAACGTTTGAGAAGATTCGACTTAAAGATAAAATCATGACAACTTATTGAGTTTGTAAAACGGGGACCATTTAAAATCTTAAGTAAAGTGTGGTGTTTATAAAAATATTCGGATTAAAACCTTAATATATATTTTAAGATAAAGTTTGCCGAAAATAAACTGATTTCAAAATAGTAATTCAATCATCAATTTGAATTTATCTCTTCTTCATCTTGCACAAAATAATTAAATCAACAATTATCCTACTTGAATAAATAAAACAACAATTATCTATTATCTACCAACTTAAAATAAAATAATCATCAATTATCCTACCTTAGCCGAAATTAATAGGAGAATAAGCTGAATCCTCATCCAGTTTAAAGTCCCATGTGTCGTCCACTTTCTTCCAACTCTACCTTGACGCAAAAGCAAAATAAAACACTCCCCTTGCTGCTCACCAGCCTCGAACCCAAGACCTACTGGAGCCCTTGGACGCAAGCTGCAGATAACGCCCCAGGCCACTTTGCCAAGGCGTTTTTTTGTGACATAAACTCCCCACAATTCCTTTTAAGACCTCTTTCCCTAGCTCCCCCTTGTCTTAATGCCAAAAGCAAAATAAAAACACGCCTCCCTGCTGCCAACAAGACTCAAACATGAGACCTGCTCCTTGCTCCACATATAACGCCCCAAGCCACTTTGCCAAGGCGTTGTTTGTGACATGATTCACCCAGAATCTCTTTTAAAACCTCTTTCGCCAGGCACCTTCTTGACGCAAAAATAAACACTCCTTCCTACTTCCTTCGCAACTCGAACCAAGGCCCTTATCCCCACTGCACATGGCGTCCATTGCCACTTTACCACATGATTTCTTGTGGCATTAATTCCCTAAAAATTTTTTTAAAGCCTCCTTAGCCCAGTTCCCCTTTTTGACGCAAAAATAAAAGTCTTTAATGCTTCCCACGATGCTCGAACCTTTTCCCCCTTGGCACTCCCTTTGAAGCAACCTTCCCCCCTTGCACCCTTGTGCCTTCATGCCACTTTACCACATGGTTCCTTGTGTCCTAAACTCCCCAAAACTTTTCTTAAGGCCTCTTTAACCTAGCTCCTCTTTTTAACTTAAACCCAATATTGTTTTTTCCAAAGCCTTCCCTTATTTTTCAGAGTTCTCAAAACCCTTAAAACTTATCCAAACACACTCAAGGCCTACTTAGCTCATGAATTATGCACTAACGCATAACCCCTAATCTAGGATGTTACATGAACCCTTCATCTCTTCTTTATTATTTCTTTCTTGTTCGTGTTGGCACTCAGTTCTTGGATCGAATAGGTAAGTGGTCTTATTCTTCTCTTTTTCATCTTCTTTTTCTGTTCTCCCTAGCCGAATGTGTGTCTATTAACATTCGGATGTTTCACCTTTGTTCAAAACCGAAATATCATTTTCATAATCTTTCATATCGCGATCATCTTCTAATGTAGTGTTATAGTGGAAAGCCGAATCTCATATCCTTGTCTCCTCCATAGCCATAAGTCAATTGGTGGAAATCGGATTCATCATCGTTAAGGTAAGGAGTTTCTTCTTGGACTTTTTCGTTATATCTCTACTCAGCTATGTTGCAAATCGGATCGAAGTTTCGACTAATTGATTATTTTTAGGGACAAAATCACTCGATATTCTCTACTTGTTAATCCTTCGAAAATAGTAGTAAGCTGTAACACCCCAAACCCGGCCCATGCATTATGAGCGGATTTGGTATGTCACACGAGCAAAACATGTTAAACCCTTTTTATTCGTACTAAAATATTGTTTTGTAAAAATCAAGAAAACAAGTTTGATTTGATAAAATACTACTAACCTCGAAGATTTGATTGATAAATCAATAAATTTGAAATAGAGATCTTACAAAACCGTGACTTTGAAAATGATGTTGAAAATTTGAAAGATACTCCGAGTCTTTTGAATATATCATTAATAGTTCGAGAGAAAATATCCGTATTAAAAGTATTTGTAAAAGTTTATTTTGAAATCCATTTGTTAATCAATTTTGGAAACCATTATTTAAGTTTTTAGAAAATTCCCTTTTTAAACCATTTAAGAAAAATAATAAAAACATCCCAACCATAAAGCAAAACAAAAATAGTCCAAAGGCATTATTACAACATTTAATCCAAAATAGTAAAGTAATAAAATAAATGAGAAAGAAGTCTAAAGTACAAATAAACCATTTCTGAAGTATGGCCTCCCTCGAGTCATCCATGGCCCAAGTCCATCATTGATCATTACCTGAAAGGGATAAAGAAAACGGGGGTGAGTTACTAGAACTCAGTGTGTAACCCACTTACTGTTGTCCACTGGGCAAAAATCCATTAAGCCATTATTTGGGCCGAAGCCCATTCACAATAATAAAAATGTATCGAATATAATATGCATATGAAATGCAATTCCCAACCAAACCTAGTATTCCATCCGCTACACACCACCCGTACCAACCAACACACCTGTGGGTGATCTTTAGTCAACCCACCCCGCCAACACACCAAACGTAGGCATTAAGCCATTTATATCAAATTTGTGGACAAGCCACCATATTAACAGAATTTACATGCATTACCATTTTTCAGATTTGTGGCAGAGCCACCAGATTTATGTAGCAGAGCTACCAGAACTTCTCTTCATCATTATCCCATCCCATGCAAATCATGTATATAATACATAGCAAATCACAATAATTTATTACAAAAATTATGGCCCATTATAACAATTAATCAAAAAGGCCCATTAAGCAAAATATCAGGTTTGGCCCATTTAGCAAAATATCAGATTGGCCCATTTAGCAAAATATCAGATTGGCCCACTTAGCAAAATATCAGATTGGCCCATTTAGCAAAATATCAGATTGGCCCATTAATCAATATGTCCATTCGGCCCATAAGTAATTTCGTATTTCGGCCCTTTAGGGGCATTTCCATAATTCGGCCCGTAAGGGCAATTTCGTAATTCGATAATTTACCCACTAAGGGTAATTCGGTAATTTCGCAATCCAGACTTAACTACTAATTTGGGCATAACAATTTAAAACTGTCCATCTGCGTCATACTGACTAAATTGCCTATATCTTGAGTTAGAAATCTCGAAATCTAAATCCTTAAATTTTTCTTGAAACTAGACTCAGATATCTTCTTACTACAATTTTTCCAGAATTTTTGGCTTAAACATTTAGTACAGTTTATTCCTTAAAGTTTCCTTTGTTTCACTGTCCAACAATTCTGACCTCTCTTAACTTAATTTCAAATATCTCACTGTACAGTTTTCATATATTGCTCCCACTTGTTTCTATTGAAAATATGCTCACCAAGGGATCCATACATATAAACTATAACTCATAATTCACTTTGTACAATTTTATACGATTTTTCCAAGACAGATCAGGGAACCACAAAGTCATTCAGAACCAGTCTCACTAACATTAAGATATCTCAGAATATAGAATTCCTTTTCCTTATCTGTTTCTTCCATATTAGAATAGACACAGTAAGATTTAATTTGATATCTTATTCAGTTTCTAATTCCCTTTCTCCTATTTTTCGTGATTTTTCAAATACACATCACTGCTTCTAACCGAAACTGTTTTATTACAAAATACGATTACCACTACGATCATACGCACGCTCGAGTGATCACGGATGCCGGTTTTTGGTTTTCTTCAGTATTTTGACCAATTCACAGAATATTTCATACAAACTTTCAGAAAAGTGTGAGATTACAAACCATTTCAAACATGTATTCGGAAGGTACGAGATTACAAACCTTGATTAGGATTCCCTAAAGAACCACTCTTCGTTCACCCACTATATCTGAAGGATTTGCAAAACAAATATATCGTGTGATTTCGTCCCTAAAACATAATAGATTAGTCGAAACTTCAATCCAATTTGCAACATAGCCAAATAGAGATATAGCAAAAAATCCAAAATGAACCCCTTACCTTATCGATATTGGATCCAATTTCCACCTTTGACTTCGGCTAGAACAATACACGGTCTCCCACTTAATACACTACAAAAAGTGATTAAGACATGAAGAAGTGGAAGATAACACCATTTTCGGTTACGATCATGATTTACAACCGAATAGTGATAAATACTTATTCGGATAAAGAGAAAAGAATATGATCATAGAAAAGAATTCACTTACCGATTTAATCGAAGAAGGAAAGTCACCTCAAACGAAAAAGAAATTATGAATGAGTGATTGTGGATTGAGAGTTTCAGCTATAGAATAAAATGAACTAGAATAGTTTCGGTTATGAGGAATGATCAAACAAGAATATGTGATTTAATGGTAGTGTCGGTTTAGAGAAGGGAAAAGATTAGAGGAATGGTTAAAAGAAAGGATGGGAGGATGGATGGATGATAGGTTGTTCGGCTATCCAGAAAAATATAAACAAGGGATGAAGGTTTTGACCAAACAAAAGAGGAAGAAGATGCACAAATGTGCTAGGAGGATTCGGCAAAGAGAAAAGCTAATTGGGAGAAGATGACTCAAAAGTTGCAAATGGGATTTTTGGCCAAAACAATACCAATACCCTACCAAATGCCAAAGTAAAATTTCAGCCACCTATGTACCCCCAAAATTGTCCACATGCATTGCCATAAGGGTCAAAATTTTGCCAACCATACTTTCCATAGCATTCTCCATGAAATAAGCCACTTGTTCCCCTTACTTGCCTTTTCCTTTTGATTCTTTTACCCAACCTCAACCTTTCCTTAATTCCTTAGCCACCATACCAAAAATAAAGAAGTCAAACATGCCATAAATACCTCTTGGCCGAAACTTAAGGAAAGAGTGCAAAAATAAAAGTCAAAATTTACACACAAACTTCATGTGCCGCCATAACCTCTTTACTAATTGCTCATTTATGCTAACCATTTACTCACTTATTTCCATAAGCCTTGATGCCACTTACTCTATCTCCTTAAAGACTTAAACATAAAATTTTCTTATAGCCTAACTTGAACCCGAGACTTCATAAAAACCCCTTAATTTTCCAAAATTACCTTCTTAGAAAGTCCAACTTGAAATAATGTCATTCTCTTATTCTCAAAAATTTTAAACATTCCTACACCCAAGGCCCATTGTTCCCAATCCTACTAGGCCCAATTTCAGGATGTTACATAAGCCGAAACCTCTCCTTAGATAAATACGTTCACTCATCATAGTATTTTTCTGAGACTTTTTCAATGGAGGCAAGTGGTAACGATTTGAAAAGAAAAGCGATAGGAGGAGACAAAAGAAGTGGATTTGCATTTCCTACTCCTAAGTTCAAACGAAGGGCGGCATCAGCAGTTCGGGATTTCCCACTGGGTTGTGGACCATCATCTGGTGAGAATAGGCAAATCGTGGTCGTTCACGATATTGAGGGTAAGCATTTCATAGATCGTCTGATTTAGATTTAGATTAATAAAATCTCGTTTGTTGGATTAATCAAGTGTAATGGTGGTTTAGGTGCCGACGATCAAGAAGGTTTAATCCTTACTGTAATCAGGTGTGTAATCTCACACCGAAATCCCGTAAATTCACGATTCGATATCACGTTGGAAAATAGATCGTTATTATTTATATGGCTAAAAATCGTAAAATGGCATAAATCGAAAAATATGCTTAGATTTCATTATTTCTAAAGATTTGTCAAAAACAGTATTAAGATTGTTAAATTATGAAAATGCCCCTGTGGGCCGAATTACGAAAATGCCC
Source organism: Gossypium bickii (assembly GCA_025503065.1). Classification (NCBI taxonomy): domain Eukaryota; kingdom Viridiplantae; phylum Streptophyta; class Magnoliopsida; order Malvales; family Malvaceae; genus Gossypium; species Gossypium bickii. The sequence goes on along the minus strand of CP106715.1, from coordinate 35,279,032 downwards.
TTATGGGCTAAATTATGAAAATGCCCCTATGGGACGATTTACCAAAATGCCCCTTTGGATCGATTTACTAGAATGCCTTAGTGGGCCGAATTACAAAGTTCTATAATAGGCCGATTCACCGTAATAAATTACTGGATTAATGATTGTTGTTCATATATGTGGATATTATGCTTTATTATGTATGTTGCATGTTACATATTGCATGGGTTGGGAAAAATGTTGGAGAGCAGTGTAGCCTGGTGGCATTGCCACAAAATGTTCATTATTATGTTTACTTATGATTTCGGTGGCTTGGCCACAATAAAAATATTTAATATAGCAGCTCGGCTACGATTTGGTGTGAGCGGCCGGGTGGGTTGACTTGATCCCCACAGGTGTGATTGGCTGGTCGGGGGTGTGATGGATGGATGGGTTGGGTTGCATACATTTATTCCATTTTTATTATTTTTATGTAAATGGGCTTAGGCCCAAGATATTGCTTTATGGGTTCAGGCCCAGTGGATGAAGGTAAGGGGATTATACACTGAGTTCTAGTAACTCACCCCTTTTCCTTAACCCTTGTAGGTAATGCTCAGTGATGTGGACTTGGGCCATGGGTGACTCGATGGAGGCCATACTTCAGAAATGGTGTTCTTGAACTTTAGATTTCTATTTACGTTTACTTTATTACTTTTACTATTTTGGGGTTTTTTTTTTGAGTTGTAATAAGGCCTCTAGAATATTTTATTTTTGCTTTATGTTTGATGTACTTATTATCTTGCTTAATTTATTTTAAATGGGAATTTTCTAAAAATCATAAATAACGGTTTCCAAAATTGATTAACAAAAGGTTTTTATAAATATGTACAAATATTTTAACTTGAATGCTTTTTCAAATTACCAACAGCATTTTCAAAAGTCACGATTTTAACGTTCACAACCTCAATTTTTGATTTATCAGTCAACCTCTCAAAAATAGTTGTATTTTATCAAATATTTACATCCAAACTTGTTTTCTTAACCATACACAAATAACACTTATTTTAGTACAAATCACACGGACTTTATACGTTTTCCTCATGTGACATGTCAGATCCGGTCGTAACGCATGGGCTGGGTTTGGGGTGTTACATTTTGTGGTATCAGAGCCCGGTTGCAAAACTCGGCTGTGGTTTGGGTTCAAAAGTGTTTTTCAAAGCTATTTAAAATTTTAATTTATAAATGCATGTTCCAAAGGAAGTATGGCACCACGGGTATCCGACACCAAGTCAAGTAAGTTTATGTTTTCATTTTATGATTATTGTGGCATGACTGTAGAAATACTCTAGAACTTTTAGTTTTAGGAGCTAAAACTATAGAGATTGAGACTTCAGGATACGTTTTGCGAAAACGACTTTACTTCCTATTCTCCATAAAACATTGATTAATAAACATGGAATAGCACACTGATTCATAAGACTCTTAATCCGATTAAATCAATTTAGCAAACATGAGCGCTAGAGGACGTGGACGTGGTAGACGTGGCTGTGGTAGAGACCGAGGTGCTAGAGTTATGTCTGAGGTATTGGGACATATACCAGAAATGGTTGCCCCTGTGTCACCTGTGACTGAAGCTGGGTCACACGACCGAATGAGAGAGTACGACGCTCTGTCCCAAGTAATGTTGCGAGTTCTGGAAAGGGTTGTTGGGGAAAAAACTGGGTCAGCAGCTCGTGGGTCGATATCGGAGCGACTTAGCTCGAATGGGGCTGAATTTTTTAGAGGTATTTCGGATGTAGCCCCTAATGTAGCAGAGTACTGGCTTGAGGCTGTGGAGCGGATCATGGATGAACTGGATTGCACTACTGAGGAGAAACTGAAAGGGGTTGTGTCGTTGCTGAGAGAAGAGGCGTATCAATGGTGGCTCACTGTTCAGGAAGGCACTTAGGCTGATCACATTAGCTGGGAATTCTTTAAGACAGCATTCCAGGGGAAATATGTCGGGGCTATCTATGTAGATGCCCAAACGAAGGAATTCCTGAATCTAGTCCAAGGAATTCCTGAACGAAGGAAATATGTCTGTGGCAGCATACGAGGCAGAATTTCTGCGCTTGAGTCGGTATGCCCGGGGAATAGTACCGACTGATTATGAACGCTGTGTGCATTTTAAGGATGGATTGCGTGACGAGTTAAGGGTACTGATAGCCCCACAGAAGGAGAGGAATTTTGCCACACTTGTGGGAAAAGCCAAGATAGCTGAGGAGGTTAAACACTCGGAGCGGCAAAATCGAGACAAGGATAGAGGCAGGAACAAGAGAGACTCTGGGTACTCAGGTCCTGCTAGAGGTTTTCAGAAAAGGCCCAGGAGTGAGGGACCAGTTTGAGTGGGTGCTCCAACTACTACCAATCAGTTACAGCCTTGTGTGGATTGCAGGAAACTTCACTCAGGTGAATGCTGGAAGAGAACCAGTGGTTGTTTCAGATGTGGTTCCAAAGATCATCAGTTTAAGGATTGTCCTCAAGAGCCTGCTCAAACTCAGGTGGTTCATAACAGATTTGCACAACCAGCTGGAGGCACTCAGCAGCTGCAGAGAGGCCGTGGGCCAGGTCGAGGTGGTAATGGCATATGACAAGGTCAGGGTGCACCGGGTAGAGGTACCAGTAATAGGGGTAGCACAGAGGCGAGACAGCTAGGTTTGGTTTACGCGGTCAGACGTCGAGAGGATGGAGATGCACCTGACATCATAACCGATATGTTCTTCATATTGGATGTACCTGTTACCGCTTTGATAGATATTGGATCCACCCATTCGTATGTTGCATGTGCTGTGTCTGGAACTCTGAATATTAGATCTGAAATTTCTACTAGAGATACAACTGTGATTAGCCCGTTAGGACAGTTAGTGGTAGTAAATAAGTTGTTTAGGGATGTGCCCTTAGAAGTTTAGGAGGAAGTATTTCTGACGGATTTGATGGAACTGCCATTCGGTGAGTTCGATCTTATTTTGGGCATGGACTAGTTGGTTAAACACCGTGCAAACTTGGACTGTGCTGCAAAGTAGATGATACTAAGAACTTCGGAGGATAAGGAAGTGATGATGATAGGTGAAAGAAGAAACTATTTGTCTATTATGGTATCCGCTTTAAAGGCAGAAAAGTTGGTGCGAAAGGGGTGTGGAGCGTTCTTAGCCTTTATTAGTGCTTTGGATGCCAAAGAGTTGTCGGTAGAGAGTGTTAGAACAGTGAAAGAGTTTTCGGATGTCTTTCCCGAGGATCTTCTATGATTGCCTCCGGATCGGGAGGTGGAGTTTGGCATTGAGCTGTTGCCAGGGACGGCTCCGATGTCCATTGCTCATTATAGAATGGCACCGAAAGAGCTTGTGGAATGTAAAGATCAGATCCAGGAGTTGTTGGATCGTGGATTTATTCGACCAAGTGTGTCCCCGTGGGGAGCGCTGATTTTTTTCGTTAAGAAAAAGGACGGGTCGATGCGTATGTGCATCAATTATAGAAAATTGAATAAGTTGACAATCAATAACAAGTATCCATTACCGAGGATCAATGACCAATTCGATCAGCTACGAGGACCTTCGATTTTCTCGAAGATAGACTTAAGATCGGGATATCACTAGCTTAAAGTCAAGGAGGCAGATATTCACAAGACTGCGTTCCGAACTCGTTATGGACATTACGAGTTCTTGGTAACGCCGTTTGGGTTGACAAATGCACCAGTTGCATTTATGGACATGATAAACCAAGTCTTCCAACCTTATCTAGACTGGTTTGTGGTGGTGTTCATAGATGACATCTTGGTGTATTCGAAGATAGAAGAGGAGCATGATTCGCATCTTCGGGTTGTATTGCAGATATTAAGGGAGAAACGTCTGTATGCCAAATTCAGTAAGTGTGAATTTTTGTTGAAGGAAGTGACTTTTTTGGGGCATGTTGTATCTGCCGGAGGAATTAAAGTTGATCCCCGGAAGGTTAGGGCTGTGTTGGACTGGAAGCCACAGAAGTCAGTGGTAGAAATTCAGAGTTTTCTAGGTTTGGCTGGGTATTACAGGCATTTCGTTGAGGGGATTTCGTTGATTGATGCACCCCTAACTAAGTTATTGTGTAAGGGAGTACCGTTTGTGTGGTCAAATAACCAACAAGAGAGCTTTGAGAAATTGTAGAAGATTCTGACAGAAGCGCCAGTATTGATTCAACTTGAGGCTGGTAAGTAGTTTATTGTCTATTGTGATGCGTCATACACGGGCTTGGGATGTGTGTTGATGCAAGAGGGAAAAGTGGTGGCTTATGCATCTCGTCAATTAAGGCCGCATGAGGTGAACTATCCCACTCATGATTTGGAGTTAACTGCAGTGGTGTTTGCTCTGAAGAGTTGGAGACACTATTTGTACGGGGAGAAGTCGATTATCTATACGGATCATAAGAGTATGAAGTACCTCCTTACCTAGAAGGAGTTGAACTTAAGACAGCGGAGGCGGGTAGAATTGTTGAAAGATTATGACTTCTCAATCGAGTATCACCCAGGTAAAGCTAATGTAGTAACGGATGCATTGAGTCGTAAGGTGATATCAGATTTGAGAGCAATGTTTGCTCATCTCAGCCTTTATGAAGATGGTAGCCTATTAGCCGAATTTGAGGTGAAGCCTGCATGGGTAAGTCAGATTAAGGAAAAGTAGTTGTTAGATGAAAGACTGGGTTCTCAGCTTCAACAACTGGAAGGTGGTGAGATAGGGGATGTAACAGAACGAATTTGACCCTAATCGGAACGGTGGTTTTAGGACCACGAATCCGAGTCTGAGAAATATTTAAATATTATATTTTGTGTTTATTATATGTGAATTAATGTGTGTGAAAGTTTCGTAGAAAAATTTAATCGTTTGTTTGTTTAATTTAACAAAAAGGACTAAATCGCGTAAAGTGTAAAAGTTGCATGCTATAGTGTAAAGTGCTAGAATGATGATGGCTTTTTAATATGAGGTATTAAATGGGTAAATAACCCATTTCTAAGATAATGGGTGGTATACGACAAGTTTAACCTTAAGTTTTATATTATGTAATTTTATGATATAAGGTTAAAATAGTAAATAAATTAAAACCATATTATATGTTAATTAAAACATAAAAAAATGAACACGTTTGCTCATTTTCTCTTGGCCAAATATTGAGGAAAGAAAGGGGAGCTAGGTTCTTTAAAATTTCGGTAACATTCAAGCCAAATTCCAGGTAAATTCTTAGTCGATTTTTGTAAATTTTTACGTTTTTGAGATAGTTGATTCGAATCGTAGCTGACCCATGTTAGAATTTTTAGAACTAAGCATGCTTGATGTTCGGCCATTGACATGTTCATGTGGTTTTTGATGTTTTATGTTTTTAAATTAAAGATATGATAAAGATTAATATGTTTTGTATTTGAAATTTTGGTAAATTTCAGTATTTTGGGCTAAATTGTAAAAATAAATTTTTAAGGAGGATAAAATGCAAAATAAATGAAAGAAATGGACTTGTAGGGTCCCTATGAATATTCATCCCTTGAGTAGATTAGTGGAATTTTGTGTATTTTGTGTTTTATGCAAATAGGACTAAATTGTAAAAATGTGAAACATTAGGGGCAAAATGGTAATTTGCCTATTTATGTGTTTTGGGACTAAATTGAGATGAAATGTACTTGAATGAGCTAAATTTTAATGTGTTTAGATCAAGAATAAAGAAAAACAAATTTGGATCGGGGAAAGACGAAGGTTATCGAATAGCCGGTCTACGTTGTCCGTCGATAGTCGAGATAAGTCCTTAAGCACTTATATGTTAAAGAGTTAATTATGAACATGTTAAACGATGATATTTAATAATTTTGACTATAAAATTATGTGTTAGCTGAATGTAAAGGTGTTAAATTGGATTAAATATATTTTGTTAATGTGATATGAATAAGTATACGTATTCGATATGATGCGTGGATGTAATATGATGTATATGGTTTGGTTGTGATGTTAGCATTAATAAATATGTATTGAAGATTTAATTATGAGTTACTTCGGGCTTCGAACCTAGCAGGCCTTGTGCCGGTGAGTTACTTCGAGCTTCGAGCCTAGCAGGCCTTGTGCCGGTGAAATAGTTCGGGCTTATCACCTAGCAGGCCTAATGCCGGAGTTTAACTTCGAACTTTGGGTCTAACAGACCTAGTGCCAGTGTGTAAGATTCGGACTAATGTCCAGCAGGTTCTAAACGAGTGAGTTGCCATTTCAAGCTTATATCATGTGGTAATAAGGTCATGAGATAAATCATGTATGTTTAATCTTATAAAAAGTGGAATTGTTAATTCGTTACAAGGTATGTATTATTCATATTCATGTATTATATGTACATGTATGTGTATGTTACTATTAAGTAAATAGAATGATACGAGAAATGTGACATATAATCGTGTGGTAGGAAATGAAATACATGAACTATGCTATGAGAAAGTCTTTATATGGTAGCATATGTGGTTAAAGTTATTCGTATAAGTGAATTGATAAGTATGATGATGCGCAAGGTATTTGTATATGTGCATAATATTTTGTATTACTGTACCTTGGTAAATAAATGATAGTTGACAAGTTAAGTGAGATAGAACATTCAGTTTTGATGAAGTTTTAATACAAGTCATATTATTCAATGTCATGAATTGGTTGTTTAGATGCTTGGATAATTAAATGATATAATGTGGTTGCTTAAGACATAGTAAACTAGTGAGCTTACTCTGTTTGTGTTTGTTATTCATTTTATAGATTTCATTCAAGCTTCGAGCTCTGGGGATCGTCACCGAAATCATTTACACTATCGACTCTTGTTGGTACCTATAATGTTTAGACTTTTGGTTCTTAAGGCATGTATAAGCTAGCTAGTCTTTGAATGATATTTTGATAATGTACAAAAGCCATGCGAAAGTGGCTAGTTCTTAATGTTAATGTTTGATGATATAAATCTATCCTTGATCTTAGATGCGTGTATGTTTTGGTTGGATAAACAAATGAGTATATGATATATGTATACTTATATTTATACATGTTTCATGCTGAATAGGTAGGTTTTATGACTTATATCCTTGAAACAATTTCGATTATAAGTAAGTTTTGAGTAGTAATTAGTATTATGGTTATTCGGTCATGTAATGAACTTATTGGAAGTGTATTTTTTTATGAAGAGTGGGTGTGATAATGAGTAAATGTCTCGGCTAGCATGATATAAAATGGGATGGTCGAGTCTTATATTTATGTTTCATGAATCTATGGGTTCTGGGATATCTTTGTCATAAATGGGAAAGTTGGTTAAAAGTATATGAGCATGCATTGTATGTTTGGATATATTATTTGAGTAGTTAAGTTCGGGTTAGAAATGCATGAAACTGTATGTTTAAATGTTATGTAATGAAATGAAAGAAATAGGGTTGTATTATGTGGAATTCGTATATGTGATTGATCTAGTGATAGGTTTGAAATGGTAAAGATGATGAATTTATAATTCATGGTGTAATGGACACATTGGATTTAGTTGTATCTGTATAATTTATATATATATGTATCTTGATACACATGTGATAAATTTATTATCATAAAAAGGAAATTTTATGAAGTTGGTTATGTTAAATGCGAACCTAGATTGAGTCTTCGTATGTGCATAGATACACCATAGAGTGCTATGAGAGTTTATGATTAAATATGTATGTGCGTATGAGTTATGAAATGACAAGGTGATAATGGAATAAGTGACAGATGTATTTATGTTACTACATATGCATAAAGTGATAGGTGCATACTCAAACTTGTGATAAACATTTGAATAACATATATTCAATAATTCAACGGTTGATATGTACAAGTATGAATTAAATCTCTTTGAGTTTAATAAATGTATGATTTGTGATAAATGGCTGTGATGATCTGAGTTGAGTCCGGTAATGCTTCATAACCCTAATCCGGTGACGGGTACAGGTTAAGGGTGTTACAGGGGATTTTGGATTGAATAGTGATGGAGTATTATGTTTCCGTGGAAAAGTTTGTATGCCCAGGGATTCGAAATTAAGGCAAATGATTCTGCGTGAGGCGCATAGTAGCCCATATGCTATGCACCCCGGAGGAAACAAAATGTACCAAGACCTTCATGAGCAGTATTGGTGGCCAGGGTTGAAAAGGGAGGTTACTAACTTCGTAGACAAGTGCTTGACATGTCAATAAATGACGGCGGACCATCAACTGCCTTTACAGGTACTGCAACCGGTGAAAATTCCACTATGGAAATGGGAAAGGATAACGATGGACTTTTTTAGTGGGCTACCCTTAACACCTACTAAGAAAGATTCCGTATGGGTGATAGTGGATAGGTTAACAAAGACTGCTCATTTCCTACCTGTTCGTACGGATTATACGTTGCAGAAGTTGGCCAAGTTGTATGTAGCAGAGATCGTGAGGTTGCATGGGGTACCGATGTCTATCATATCCAATAGGGATCCTAGGTTTACATCACGGTTTTGGAATTCTTACATGAAGCTTTGGGTACAAGGCTAAATTTCAGCATGGCTTTTCATCCGCAGATAGATGGTCAGTCGGAGAGAGTAATCCAGATTCTAGAAGACATGTTAAGAGGTTGTGTGATCGACTTCAGGGGTAGTTGGGAAGATTTTCTACTGTTGGCTGAGTTTGCATACAACAACAGCTATCAATCCAGCGTCCAGATGGCACCCTACGAGGCGTTGTATGGTCGTAGGTGTCGTACTCCTACTTGCTGGACAGAGCTGGGGGAACGACAGTTATTGGGTCCTGAGTTGATCTTGGAGACGGAGGAAAAAGTTAAGGTAATTCAGGCTCAGTTAAAAGAAGCTTTGAATAGAAAAAAATCGTACGCGGATTTGAAGCGTAAGGATATAGAGTTTGTGGTGGGAGATTAGATCTTGTTGAAGGTCTCCCCTTGGAAAAAAAATCTTAAGATTTAGGCGGAAAGGCAAGTTAAGCCCTAGGTTCATCGGACCATACCGTGTACTGAAGCGTGTTGGGCCAGTGGCTTATCAGCTGGAGTTACCTCTGGAGTTAAGTCAGATACATAGTGTATTTCACGTCTCGATGTTAAGGCGTTATCATTTGGATCCATATCATGTTGTATCAGTGGAGGAAGTTGAATTAAGACCTGACTTGTCTTTTGTAGAGGAGCCAGTGCAGATTTTAGATCGGGATGTTAAGGTACTAAAAAGGAAGCCGATTCCATTAGTTAAAGTATTATGGCGTAATCACGGGATAGAGGAGGCTACATGGGAGCCAGAGGATGCGATCTGGCAGCAATATCCTCATCTCTTCTGATCAGGTAAATTTCGAGGCCGAAATTTCTTTCAGGGGGTAGAATTGTAACATCTTGAAATTTAGAATTTTATGTTTTGCATATACCTTGCGATAGGCTAGTTAAAAATGATTAATTGTGTATGATTAGGGGTCCTAAGAAGGCACGGGATTGAGTTGGTGATAAACCATAAAAGTAAAATATTTTAATCCCACATTAGTATGCTTTTGGATGATTTATCCCTCAATTTATGTAAAAAGGTGCTCTTAATCCTTTCTTTTCATGTCTTATACCCAAGAAAGAACCCGAGGATGAAAAGAACATAAAATAGACCCAAAACAGAGTAAATGGGCCAATTCATGAAATCGACACGGCCTGGACCTTGATAAACACTGCCGTGCCTTATTAAAAGTCCAAACACGGGCTCGCCATGATTCACACGGGCATATGCCATAGCCGTGCCTCTGTCGCTGGAAAGAGCAATTTCATTCAAGAAAGGATGCTTGGAGGCAAAGAAACACATTCCAAAGCCTATTCAAACACCCTAGTAGGAATTCTACTTAAATTAAGATACTTAGGGGCCATGTAAGGCATCACGAAGTCTATATAAACACCCAAGGGGGCAACTTGAAGGGGAGTTCGGCAGAAGCCGAAACGGGAGGCGAGCTAGGCCAAGGAGCCAAGCCAGAAAGGTCAGAATTGTGGGAATCACTCGAAGTTAGCCAGTTGATCCATCCCAAGAAGCTGGAATTATACTCAAGACGGTGGAATCTTCATTCAATTCCTTCAGGGAGTTTTAGGGATTTCTTATGTTTTGTTTTATCTTTTCTCTTAAGATGTTTTCTTGTTTAGTTATGAACTAAACCCCTCAGATACCTGAAGGGGATGAAACCTAGATGAATCTAGTTATTTGATTTCTGAATTTTATGATAAATACTTAGTTTGTTCTTAATTATGCTTGCTTAAACCAAATCTGATATGCTTAGGTGGAGGAGTTATAGACCCTGCTTAAGAATAGATCTAGCGTGATTAAGCGGAGTTGATCGAACTCCTAGAGATAGGGTTACGAGATTTTGCTGGACTAGGGTGAAACCTAATATGGGAATCCATAGATCGATTTACTGCTATTCTAGGGGGTTATTATAAGAGAACGAGAGTTCCACTAATCAACCTAGGGTTAGACATTATTCGCCTCGAGAGAGGGTTTAGCATAGGTTAGGGAGTCCTACGGATCAAGCTAAGTAAATAAATCATATGATTCAAGGTTATATAACAAGTAAAGTCTAGGTGGATTCTTCCTGAGGGTATCGTCATGATCAATTGAGTCTTTCTCGAAGTTATTTCCCAATTTGTTCTTTTTGTCTTTGTCCTTAGCTTAGTCTTTGTTAATTTAGATTAAAACAAACTTCACTTTATTTTTAAGGCTAAATAATAAAAAGAAAGTTAGTATTAGTACTCTTAGTTCCTTTGGGTTCGATATCTGGTCTTGCCTAAGCTATACTACTATTCGATAGGTACACTTGCCTTTAATCGTTGTCAGAGTTTGTAACATCCGGGATTTTAGGCTTATGCATTATTGCTTAATTGAATGAAGTAGCATGATTATGGGTGTTGTGAATATGTTTTATGAATTTTGTGAACCTTAGAATATAGAAAAAATGCCTTAGAAAATATTAAGTTTTAAGTTTAAAAGAGAAAGCTAGGCAGAGGAGGCCTTAAAAGAATTAGTAGGGGAAGTATAACGCAAACATGGGCTTGGAAAAGTGGCAAGGAGGTGCCACTTAAAGCCCAGTAAGTGACGCCATATGCAGTGGGAAAGGGGCTAAGTTCGAGTCACAAGGGAAGCAATATTTTGGGACTTTAATTTTCGGTAATAGGGGAGTAGTAGTGGATGGCAATGGGACACCAAGGGGGGAGCTTTGGATATGATTAATTTCCTTTTAAAATTCGGCTAAAGGGTGGTGATAATTATGGATTTATTTTAAATACTTTGAATAGGTAGAAAAGAGAGAAAATAGGAGAAAAGGAAGGGATGAGATAGGGGGGAAGGAGTTGGCCGGCCAATGGAGTCCTTGGTGGCAAATTCGGCCAAGTATAGTAGGGAGCATAGCCGAATTTCATTAAGGATTTTTGACCTCCCTTTTCATTTACTCTTTTCTCTCCAAAGTTTTCTCTTCTTTTTCTTTTAATTGGTTTTAGCCGAAATCGCCATCTTCCTAAAGACCACCATTGCCAAATCTTCCTAGTCCCATACTCTTTCATTGAGGCCGAATCCCCATCATCAATCTTCCTCTTCTTGTTCTCTCAATCTTCCAAAAGCCGAAAGCAGGTTCTTTTAGACCATAGCCGATTGGTTCATTAAAACCCCAAAAGCCGAAACTTGTGTGATCATCATCTAGTCATAGCCGAATATTGCTGTGGATTCAAGCAAGGGAGCAATCGATTTCTTTAGTAAGGGTAAGACTCTATCGTTGTCGTTTTATTTCTTTTTCTTTTAGTCGAAAGTTAAAAGTTAATCCCCTTGATGTCTTTGGCCGAAACTATGAAGGATTCTTTCGGGATTTCTAGTGTAGCTGACTTCTAGGTGAGGTCTTTGGGATTTTAAAGAATTAAGGTGAGTCAAGTGTGGTTTTCGGCCAAAGGCCACTTATTGAGAATCAATGTTAGAATCGGATCTAACATGTTCTCTGTAGGATTTCGACATCTTCATAGCCAAGAGACCACTTTCGGGATTTGAATCGCAAGGTAAGTGCACATACACATTCGGCCAAGGCCTATTTAGTGACGTAGATCTATTTATTACTTCGTTTATAAGCCGAAAACTAACTTGTGACGTGATCTAGTGCTTGGCCGATTACAAGGAGGAACATAGCAAAGTTTCGGGATTTGATTAGTAATCAAATCGGCAACAAGGTAAGGATTTTGGTTACAATAATCCTTCGGGATTTGGCTATTTTAGCCGAATGGCTTTTTCTAACATGATTAGGGTTGGCCTAATGTAGGAATTAAAGATCTAAAGCATTAAATCGGATTGTAACATCCCCAAACCCGGCCTACAAGCCCTGACCAGATCTGGTTATGTCACTGCGGGAAGACGGTTGAAAAACTTTTTGACTTTAGAATAACTTATGAAAATTTGTTAAATTCTTAAAAAGAAAACTATGTCCAATAAAAAAATAATCTGAAAAACCTGAGTGTTATAAAATGCCTGAATTACAACTTTATTATGCATATATATAATTTGAATAAATAGGTTGCTGATAATTAAATCATTTTCACGTAGTAATTTTTGGCAAATCATGCTATAGTGAATATAATACCGAAGTAACGGTAAGGCCCTTGTTACAACCCAATACTTAAATAAAATACTTAAATATCATAAGTGCATAAAATAATCAAATATCATCTTCAGCATGGGCCACCTTGTCCTCTCCGATCCCAGTCCAGCTTTACGCAACACCTGAAAATGTTAAAGGAAAAAGGTGAGTCACCAAGACTCAGTGTGTAACCCTTTCTCCCGGTTAGAAAAACATCATACATAATTCATAAACAAGCTCAACATGCACAAAGTTCAATATGCACCCAACCTAACCATCCGAACACCTTTCTCTACCCCGTGTGGTACCAAACCACTGGTGGTGCCAAACCACTGGTGACCCAAAGTCACGATATCCATAAATGTGGTGCCAAACCACTGGTGACCCAAAGTCACGAGTAATCCAAAGATGGGGCCAACCCATCGTGTGATACCAAATCACTGGCGTCAATCCCGTATCTCAACTGTGGGGCCAACCCACTGTGGTATGAAGCCACTGGGACGAGACGCTATGAGGTGCCAAACCTCTGGTGTCCCAAAGACACAGCGTGATACCAAATCACTGGTGACCGAAGTCACGAATCCAATGATGGGGCCAACCCATCGTGTGATACCAAATCATTGGCGTCAATCCTTTAATATCAACCGTGGGGCCAACCCACTGTGGTGCTAAGCCACTGGGACGAGACGCTGAGGTGCCAAACCTCTGGAGGTGCCAAACCTCTGGTGACCGAAGTCACAATGTGTTACCAAAACACTGGTGTCCGTCGACACGAATATCACTGCCCCCTCCACTCGTACAACCCACATCAATCATTGACATGCATCTTAACAGAAATACACCATCATGCTTGTTTAGCAACATACATATTATTTGTCACCAACCAATTAATACAGCACACATACCAGATACACCATGCTTACCAAAAGCATCACAAGGAAAGCTCATAAAAGGGACTTACCTGGCCCCTTGTCTTATACGTTAATGGTATTTAATCCACCCTTTCATGGATCCAAACAACACACATCATATATGAATATAATAACAGAGAAATGTGTGTGCGTACACACCTGCAAGCTTTAACCAAAGAATCGATCTATGACCCTCGATGCCTTGCTCCTATAATCGGTCAAACAGGAGATTAGCATCCTAGGCCATTCGGCCAAAACAGAACATACCAAAAAGGGTCAACACTTGAAACCTGAGACCTACCTACATGCTTTTGAACACTAGCCCACACACCAAGTGCTCCTGCTTCACTTCCCTACAATCGGCAACCAACCAAAAGTAATAGCCTTTGGCTTAAACAAATACCAAACGAAAAGACTGTTACAACCATCCCTTACCACCACTTACCAACCGGTCAATAGAGAATAGAGGCTCCGCTTGACTGCTTCGAAAATCCTGGATATCCTATGACAAAATGATTCCAAACAAAAGATCAATACACTACCAAACAAACGCCAAACCAACTTTTGCCCTTGAAGATGTCGACAGAGAACAGAGGATAGACCATAAGGCATTCGGCCTTACCTATTTACCTTCTCCAACGCTTGAAAACAAAACCCAAAAACAATCCACGCCACACTACTATTCGGCCAAAATAGAAACAAATGAAAGAGGGAGGTTTCGGCACCACTAGGGAATTCGGCTATAATCTTGAAAGCAAGACGAAAAAGTGGGGTTCAAGAAAAGAAAAGATTGACCACAAGTTGCATAAAGATTCGGCTCAAGAGTTTCAAGATTTGAGAGAAAATATGAGAGGGAGAGAATGATAGCTTCGGCTTACACAAATGAAAAACAAAAAGAAAAAGATGTAGAGGATATATGATTCGGCCAAAGGATCACAAAAAGAAATGAAGTGAAAGCAAAGTGGAAATAGGGACACAAAAGAACATTTGGCTATTAAGAGAACTATAAGAATAAAGCAAATTCGGCATATGCTACTTGGACTTTTGGTTTTCAAGAAGAAGAATGGAAGAAAAGGAATGGAATTTCTGCTAGCTGTTGACAAAAGAGAGAATTCGGTTTTAACTCCTAATGACCGAAAATGCACAAAAATGCCAAGAAGAAATTTCGGCACTCCCATTCCCATGTTTACCAAACCGTCCACTCTCCCTCCATTAAGCATCCAACATTCGGCCATCACCTACAAACACTCCAAGCCACTAATTCAAACTAGTTTGAACTAGTCAACCTCCTAAAATCACTCTCCACCCTTCCTTTGAATATTTGACTTGGTCCATGGCAGAGTTTGAACTGCCAACAACTTCTCCCCTCCATGCCGTCAAAATAGAAGCAAAAAGGTGGGATTTTTACAGCTTGAACACAGGACCTCTCCCTCCTGCAAGTGACGCCAAACTCAAGCTCCAAGTGGCGCATACTTTGCCACTCTACTAGCTCACTTGTTGTGCTAACATTTACCAACAATTAATTATAAACCCCAGCTCCGTCAGCTCCTCTCACCTAAGCCTTAAAACTAAAAATTTCCTAAGGCCTTTCCTACCTTCCAGGGTTCTCCAAACCCCCTAAAAACTTATCCAAGCTCACAAGAAGCCTACCAACACCTGAGATATGCCCCAAATGCTTAACCCGTAGAACCAGGGTGTTACACGAATTTTTGAGAATCTCAGTGAAAGCGTTAAGTATACCAGATGTGTACCCCACACTATCTCTTAGTAGATTTATGGCACCCATTTAATATATATATTTACAATAATGTGAATGTGGCGAAAGGTATCATGCAATGGTACAAAGTGCTCAGGTACGTAACTGTAACTTTAAGTTAATATAAGATATGAATATGTCGAATATGTCATGTATGTGAATATCGATAAGAATGTGAAATATGGCATAAGACATAGTAATAGTATGATTTGTATGACATGGGGCATATGGGTGATTATGAAAGGGGAAGTGATCTGGTGGTTTATACCACAAATATCTGAATGTGGTGACTTCGGTCACATGATCTGAATGTGGTGACTCATGTCACAAAATTTTATCTGGTGGCAATGCCACAATAATTATAAGGGCGATGAGCACGTCGTCTGCAGCGACTGCCTTTGATGATGTGTAGCGGATGGAGGGTCGACTTAGGAGTCCCAAGGGTGTGATGGTTGGTACGGGTGATGTGTAACGGATGGCATCTAGATTTGGGTTCGGGATTGCATCATTATGTATAACTGCTTTATATTTAAATGGATGATTTGAAATACCTAAATTTGTTGGGACTTGGTGTCGGTGTTACACACTGAGTCTGTTTGACTCACCCTGTTGTGGGATATTTTTCAGGTGACGCTCAGTGATGGACCGGGTCGGCAGGAGCTTAGTGGTGGCCATGTTCAGCTCAGACTTTATTTTATTTGGACTTTCTTTATTTAAGTACTCTGGATTTATTCGGATTTTTCTTTGATGTAATAAGGCCTCTGCTATTAACTGTTTATGCATGCATTTATAATTATTTTATTATGATAAATTTTTTATTAAATTAGACCATGAATGATTTTTCTTAAATAAAAATAAATCTTTAAATGTTTTGTCACCTAATACAAAGGATTTTCAATTTAAATATTAAACTCTAAAAACTCGGTTTGTACCTTCAACTTGAAATTTTGAAATTTATCAGTAAAGTTTTATAAAATCTAGATTTCAAGAATAGACTTGTTTTCAACTCGAGCCCAACACAAAATAAGAATTTCTTTCAAAACCATCCAAGTTTTCCAAAGTACTCAATGTTTTGAATCGTTTTACTCGAGGAACATACCAGATCCGGTCAAGGCTCGTGGACCAGGTTTGGGGTGTTTCAGCTTGGTATCAGAGCCCAGTTTTAAACCCTCGGCATTGGTTTAAAAGCCAATAACGTTTTCCAAAATAAGGCCCAAACAAGTTTTGTGAACAATTTTGTGAGTAAGCAGGTTTTTCTGGCATGGCACCTAAGTCTCCGACCCGAAGTCCACCAGGTAAGTACTCCTAACTATTGTGTGAATTATAATATGATTTGTACAAGGTTAGAACGGGAACGTAGAATAGTATACTAAGAACTATTGAACCCTAGGACTAGCTTACCCCAACATAGAATTTCATAAGAATGCTTAATTAAACAAACCTGTGACTAAGTCGCCGAGTTAGGGTGTGGCAACCATTGTGCGCATGTCTAGGTGTGGATTCAGGAAGAGTCTGGTATTTAAGCAGTCCTCGTGACTCACCTCCTCTTCACTCGAATCCTACCTGGTGCGTAGCTACGGTTCATCCTAACCAAGAGGACTCATTTACGGGCTAAACCCAATAACTAAAACCCGAAAGAGATTAGCTGTATTTTTATAAAAACTTCAGTTTTAAGATCACCCAAATTACCCCTTTAAATTGTAGCAAAATTTAGGTTGAAATTTCTTTTCAAAACATTGCCGACTTACAAAATTACCTAAATACCCCTAGAGGTAAAATTACTAAAATGTCTTTGGTTTCAAAATTACCATACTACCCCCGATTTTAATAAAATTTTCTAATTTTGCGAAAGTATCCAAAAAATATATCTTTACGTAATACCAAGATACCTTGATTTGGAAAATTTATGAAATTACCCCTGATTTACAAAATTACCAAAATAACCTCCGATTTCTAAAATTTCTGCCATACCCCTAATTTGAGAAAAATTTTCAAAAGTACCCTTGAGTTTGGAAAATTTCAAAGTGCCCCGCTTTATTAAGATTTTTAAATTGACTCCGATTTATTACCAAAATACCCCTGTAGGAAAAATTACGAAAATACCCCTGGGGTAGGAGCAGACAATAATGTTGGATAGTGAATGTGCGTGGTACATACCATTGAATGGATGTGTTTCACTGAACTAGGATAGAAGACTCGAAACTTTGACTGATCGAAAGAACCCCTATTAACTTTCTTTTTATAAAATTTCTTCGCGGGTAATCAGTGGAACAATGGCTAATGCATAAAATTTCTTAATCAGATTAAAGCGCGATCGTAGATATGAGCTCTAGGGGACGTGGTCATAATGTGCGAGGACGCGGTCGAGGTAAAATGATCGTGTCGGAACCCGTTAGGTCGGGTCAAGGGTCTGAGAATGAGGTATCACCTCCCCCACCACCAGCTGTTGGTGTTGAGCAACAAGACCAGGCAGGGGATGATGCGGTATCACAGGCGGTGCTGCGAGTTCTTGAAATGGTGGCTGGAGCAGGAGGAAATATGGGAGCTCAGAAGTCTGTACCCCAGCGACTCCAAGCCAACGGAGCTGAGGTATTCCGTGGCGTATCCGGCGTGGCACCCAGTACAGCTGAGTATTGGTTGGAGGCGACGGAACGAATTATGGATGAGCTCGATTTAACCCCTGAGGAGAAATTGAAAGGAATGGTGTCGCTGCTACGCGATGAAGCATATCAATGTTGGCTCACAGTTCGGGATGGTGCCATAGCCGAGGATCTGACTTGGGAGTATGTTAAGGCAGCCTATCAGAAGAAGTATGTCGGCACGCGTTACACTGATGCGCAGAGGAAGGCATTTCTAGGGCTGGTTCAAGGGAATAAGTCCGTGGCCGAGTGCGAAGCTAAATTCCTAAGGTTGAGCCGGTATGCTCGAGGAGTAGTGGCTACGGAGCATGAGCGATGTGTCCGGTTTGAGGACGGACTAAGGGATGACTTGAGGTTGTTAATAGCCCCAGACCAGGAGCGGGAGTTTTCTGCACTGGTAGAGAAGGCTAAAGTAGCTGAAGGGATTAAGGACTCTATAAGGCAGAACACTGATCAGAACAGGCAGAAAAGAGGTTTTGGATCGTCTGGGAATGTGCAGAAGAGGCCTAGAGTTGATAGGCCGCGAGGTCAGCAGGCTGTGACCAGAGGGCAATATCGTACTTGTAACCTGTGTGGGAAGATGCATCTAGGAGAGTGTTGGAAGAAGACGAGAGGATGTTTCAAGTGTGGATCTAAAGATCACATGATTAAGGACTGTCCGATTAAGATAGACGGGAGCCGCCCGGCAGGTCAGGGTGTTAATCAAGCTGGTAGAGGTGGACAGCAGCCTCAGAGAGGTCATGGTCCGAATGGAAGAGGTAATGGTGCTAGAAGAGGACGTGGAACATCGGGCCGAGGTGTTGGTAATACTGAGGCTAGATAGCCGGGTTTGGTTTATACGGTTCGCCGGAGGGAGGATGGAGACGCGCCGGACGTTCTACGTTCCTTAGAGCGAACAAGCCTTATTTTGCTTTGATTGATGTGGGCTCGACCCATTCCTATGTTGCATGTAGTGTAGTGGAAACTCTAGACATAGCCTCTGAACTATCTGATTGGGAGATGACTGTAGTAAGCCCATTAGGCCAAACTGTAGTGGTGAATAAGATCTTTCGGGGTGTACCTCTAGAGATTCAATCAGTGATTTTCCCTGCCGACTTAATGGAGCTACCCTTCAGAGAATTCGATCTTATACTTGGTATAGACTGGCTAGTGGAGCATCGGGCTGTGTTGGATTGTGCAGCTAAGCGAATGGAGTTAAGTACCCCGGAGGATGAGGAAATAGTTATGATAGGAGAAAGAAGAAACTACTTGTCTAATGTAGTTTCAGCATTAAAGGCTGATAAGATGGTTCGGAAAGGGTGTAAGGCATTTTTGGCCTTCGTAAGTGTGTTGGATGAGAAAGAAGAGGGAGTTAGCAGAGTTAGAATTGTAAGGGAATTTGTGGATGTCTTTCCGGAGGAGTTACCTGGAATACCCCCGGATAGGGAGGTGGAGTTTGGAATTGACTTGCTACCGGGAACAGCTCCTGTGTCAATTGCCCCTTATAGAATGGCACCAAAGGAGTTGGTTGAGCTTAAGGCTCAGATCCAAGAGTTGCTTGATCGTGGGTTTATTCGACCCAGTGTGTCTCCATGGGGAGCATCGATCTTGTTTGTGAAGAAGAAGGACGAAACTATGCGTATGTGCATAGACTATCGTCAGTTGAACAAGCTGACTATCAAGAACAAGTATCCTTTGCCAAGGATAGATGACTTGTTCGATCAGCTGAAGTCTGTATATCATCAGTTGAAGGTGAAGGAAGCAGATATTCATAAGACAGCTTTTCGAACAAGATACGGCCATTATGAGTTCTTAGTGATGCCGTTCGAATTGGCGAACGCCCCAGCCGCATTCATGGATATGATGAACCGGGTTTTCCAACCCAACTTGGACCGATTCGTCGTTGTATTCATCGACGACACCCTAGTATATTCCAAGTCTGAGGAAGAACATGATGAGCATCTTCGGATTGTGTTACAAGTGTTATGGGAGAAGAAGCTCTATGCCAAATTTAGCAAGTGTGAATTTTGGCTTAAGGAGGTTGCATTCTTA
Source organism: Gossypium bickii (assembly GCA_025503065.1). Lineage (NCBI taxonomy): Eukaryota > Viridiplantae > Streptophyta > Magnoliopsida > Malvales > Malvaceae > Gossypium > Gossypium bickii. The sequence continues at coordinate 35,259,102 of CP106715.1, read as the reverse complement.
GGGCATGTAGTGTCTGCAGAAGGAATAATGGTGGATCCTCGAAAGATTGAGGCAGTGTTGGATTAGAAACCACCTAAGTCTGTGGCTGAGGTTCGCAGTTTCTTGGGATTGGCAGGCTATTACAGAATGTTCGTGGAAGGGTTCTCATCAATAGCCGCACCTTTGACAAAGTTGTTGAGAAAGGAAGTACCTTTCGTATGGATGGATAAGCAACATGAGAGCTTTGGTAAGCTTAAGAGGGTCTTGACTGAAGCTCCTGTCTTGATTCAGCCTGAGGCAGGAAAGGACTTCGTGGTATATTGTGACGCTTCTCATACAGGATTGGGATGCGTATTGATGCAAGACGGGAAAGTAGTCACTTATGCGTCTCGGCAGTTAAGGCCTCATGAGGTTAACTACCCGACACACGATATGGAATTGGCGGCAGTGGTCTTTGCTCTAAAGGTGTGGAGGCACTATCTTTATGGAGAAAAGTCGGTGATCTACACAGACCACAAGAGCCTTAAGTATCTGTTGACTTAGAAGGAGTTGAACCTGAGACAGCTAAGGTGGGTGGAATTATTGAAGGACTACGAATGTTCTATAGAGTATCACCCGGGCAAGGCGAATGTAATGGCAGATGCCCTAAGTCGAAAAGTGGTGTCACATCTGAGGGAAATGTTCGCACATCTGAGCTTGTATAACGATGGAAGTCTACTAGCAGAGTTGCAAGTTAAGCCGACGTGGTTGAATGAGGTGAAGGAAAGTCAGTTAGTGGATGAGGATCTAAGTGCTAAGTTGCAGCAAGTGCAAAGTGAGGAGTTGGAAGATTATGGTATTAATGACAAGGGACTATTGTGTTTCAAGGGAAAGGTCTGTATGCCGATGAATGGGGAGTTAAGGCAGAAGATTCTTCGGGAATCGCATAGTAGCCCTTATGCTATGCATCCCGGAGGTAGTAAGTTGTACAGTGACCTACGGGAACAGTTTTGGTGAACTGGTCTTAAGCGGGAAGTTACCGAATTTGTCAGCAAGTGCTTGACATGTCAGCAAGTTAAGGCTGAACACCAAGTTCCGTCAGGGTTGCTTCAACCGATAAAAATTCCACAGTGGAAGTGGGAGAGAATCACCATGGACTTCGTTAGTGGGCTTCCCCTTACGCCTACTAAGAAGGACTCGGTATGGGTGATAGTGGACCGTTTGACAAAATCCGCGCATTTCATTCCAGTACGAGTTGATTATTCTTTGCAGAAGTTGGCGAAGTTGTGTGTGGCGGTGATCGTAAGGTTGCATGGAGTGCCGGTGTCGATTATCTCAGAGGGAGATCCAAGGTTCACGTCTCGGTTTTGGAAAGCTCTACATCAGGCTTTAGGCACCAGATTTGATTTCACTACTGACTTTTCATCCACATCGACGCAGGCGATCGAGCGAGTAATCCAAGTGTTGGAGGATATGCTGAGGGGATGCGTAATAGACTTCAGTCGAAGTTGGGAAGAGTATTTGCCTTTAGCGAAATTTGCTTACGATAACAGCTATCAAGCTAGTATTCGGATGGCACCGTATGATGCGCTGTATGGACGGAAGTGTCGCACTCCTACATGTTGGACGGAGTTAGGGGAACGTCGAGTTTTGGGTCTAGAGATTATGGCGGAATCTGAGGAGAAGGTTGAGGTAATTCGGGCACGGTTAAAGGAGGCATCTGATAGGCAGAAGTCATATGCAGATCTCAAGTGTAACAAATAGAATTTGATGTGGGAGATCAAGTATTTCTCAAGGTATCGCCTTGGAAGAAGGTAATGAGATTTGGTCGGAAAGGGAAGTTGAGTCCCAGGTTTATAGGACCTTATCGGATACTGAAGCGAGTTAGAGCAGTGGCATACCAGTTAGAGTTGCCTTTGGAATTGAAGCAGATGCACGACGTATTCCATGTGTCTATGCTACGTCGTTATCGAGCGGATCCATCTCATATAGTTCCAGTTGAAGAGGTGGAGCTAAGGCCAGATTTATCCTACGAGGAAGAGCCAATTCAGATCTTGGAACGAGATGTGAAAGTGCTACGAAGGAAATCAGTTCCTTTAGTCAAAGTGTTATGGTACAATCATGGATCGGAAGAAGCGTCGTGGGAGCCGGAGGAAGCAATGCGACAGCAATACCATCACTTATTTCAGCCAGGTAATTTCGAGGACGAAATTATTTTAAGGGGGGTAGAACTGTAACATCCGGGATTTTAGGCTTATGCATTATTGCTTAATTGAATGAAGTAGCATGATTATGTGTGTTGTGAATATGTTTTATGAATTTTGTGAACCTTAGAATATAGAAAAAATGCCTTAGAAAATATTAAGTTTTAAGTTTAAAAGAGGAAGCTAGGCAGAGGAGGCCTTAAAAGAATTAGTAGGGGAAATATAACGCAAAGATGGGCTTGGAAAAGTGGCAAGGAGGCGCCACTTAAAGCCCAGTAAGTGACGCCATATGCAGTGGGCAAGGGCCTAAGTTCGAGTCACAAGGGAAGAAATATTTTGGGACTTTAATTTTCGGCAATAGGGAAGTAGTAGTGGACAGCAATGGGACACCAAGGGGGGAGCTTTGGATATGATCAATTTCCTTTTAAAATTCTGCTAAAGGGTGGTGATAATTATGGATTTATTTTAAATACTTTGAATAGGTGGAAAAGAGAGAAAATTGGAGAAAAGGAAGGGATGAGATAGGGGGGAAGGAGTTGGCCGGCCAATGGAGTCCTTGGTGGCAAATTCGGCCAAGGATAGTAGGGAGCATAGCCGAATTTCATTAAGGATTTTTGACCTCCCTTTTTATTTACTCTTTTCTCTCCAAAGTTTTCTCTTCTTTTTCTTTTAATTGGTTTTAGCCGAAATCGCCATCTTCCTAAAGACCACCATTGCCGAATCTTCCTAGTCCCATACTCTTTCATTGAGGCCGAATCCCTATCATTAATCTTCTTCTTCTTGTTCTCTCAATCTTCCAAAAGCCGAAAGCAGGTTCTTTTAGACCATAGCCGATTGGTTCATTAAAACCCCAAAAGCCGAAACTTGTGTGATCATCATCTAGTCATAGCCGAATATTGCTGTGGATTCAAGCAAGGGAGCAATCGATTTCTTTAGTAAGGGTAAGAATCTATCATCGTCGTTTTATTTCGTTTTCTTTTAGCCAAAAGTTAAAAGCTAATCGCCTTGATGTCTTTGGCCGAAACTATGAAGGATTCTTTCGGGATTTCTAGTGTAGCCGACTTCTAGGTGAGGTCTTCGGGATTTTAAAGATTTAAGGTGAGTCAAGTGTGGTTTTCGGCCAAAGGCCACTTATTGAGAATCAATGTTAGAATTGGATCTAACATGTTCTCTGTAGGATTTCGACATCTTCATAGCCAAGAGACCACTTTCGGGATTTGAATCACAAGGTAAGTGCACATACACATTCGGCCAAGGCCTATTTAGTGACTTTGATCTATTTCTTACTTCGTTTAAAAGCCGAAAACTAACTTGTGAAGTGATCTAGTGCTTGGCCGATTACAAGAAGGAACATAGCAAAGTTTCGGGATTTGATTAGTAATCAAATCGGCAACAAGGTAAGGATTTTGGTTGCAATAATCCTTCGGGATTTGGCTATTTTAGCCGAATGGCTTTTTCTAACATGATTAGGGTTGGCCGAATGTAGGAATTAAAGATCTAAAGCATTAGATCGAATTTTCGGGAATCTCAGTGAAAGCGCTAAGTATACCAGGTGTGTACCCCACACTATCTCTTAGTAGATTTATGGCACCCATTTAATATATATATTTATAATAACGTGAATGTCGCCAAAGGTACCATGCAATGGTACAAAGTGCTCAGGTACGTAACTGTAACTTTAAGTTAATATAAGATATGAATATTTCGAATATGTCATGAATGTGAATATCGATAAGAATGTGAAATATGGCATAAGACATAGTAATAGTATGATTTGTATGACATGGGGCATATGGGTGATTATGAAAGGGGAAGTGATCTGGTGGTTTGTACCACAAATATCTGAATTGGTGACTTCGGTCACATGATCTGAATGTGGTGACTCATGTCACAAAATTTTATCTGGTGGCAATGCCACAATAATTATAAGGGCGATGAGCACGTTGTCCGCAGCGACTGCCTTCGATGATGTGTAGCGGATGGAGGGTCGACTTAGTCGTCCCCACGGTGTGATGGTTGGTACGGGTGATGTGTAGCGGATGGCATCTAGGTTTAGGTTCGGGATTGCATCATTATGTATAACTGCTTTATATTTAAATGGATGATTTGAAATGCCTAAATTTCTTGGGACTTGGTGTTGGCTGTTACACACTGAGTCTGTTTGACTTACCCCGTTGTGGGATATTTTTCAGGTGACTCTCAGTGACGGACCGGGTCGGAAGGAGCTTTGTGGTGGCCATGTTCAACTCAGACTTTATTTTATTTGGACTTTCTTTATTTAAGTACTCTGGATTTATTCGGATTTTTCTTTGATGTAATAAGGCCTCTGCTATTAACTGTTTATGCATGCATTTTTAATTATTATATTATGATAAAAATTTTATTAAATTAGACCATGAACGATTTTTCTTAAATAAAAATAAATCTTTAAATGTTTTGTCACCTAATACAAAGGATTTTTAATTTAAATATTAAACTCTAAAAACTCGGCTTTTACCTTCAACTTGAAATTTCAAAATTTAACAGTAAAGTTTTATAAAATCTAGATTTCAAGAATAAACTTGTTTTTAACTCGAGCCCAACACAAAATAAGAATTTCTTTCAAAATCATCCAAGTTTTCCAAAGTACTCAATGTTTTGAACCGTTTTACTCCAGGAACATACCAGATCCGGTCAAGGCTCGTGGGCCGGGTTTGGGGTTTTTCAGCTTGGTATCAGAGCCCAGTTTTAAACCCTCGACCTTGGTTTAAAAGCCCATAACATTTTCCAAAATAAGGCCCAAACAAGTTTTGTGAACAATTTTGTGAGTAAACAGGTTTTTCTGGCATGGCACCTAAGTCTCCGACCCGAAGTCCACCAGGTAAGTACTCCTAACTATAGTGTGAATTATAGTATGATTTGTACAAGGTTAGAACGGGAACTTAGAATAGTATACTAGGAACTATTGAACCCTAGGACTAGCTTACCCCAACATAGAATTTCATAAGAATGCTTAATTGAACAAACCTGTGGCTAAGTCGCCAAGTTAGGGTGTGGCAGCCATTGTGCGCATGTCTAGGAGTGGATTCAGGAAGAGCCTGGTATTTAAGCAGTCCTCGTGACTCACCTCCTTTTCACTCGAATCCTACCTGGTGCGTAGCAACGGTTCACCCTAACCAAGAGGACTCATTCACGGGCTAAACCCAAAAACTAAAACCCGAAAGGGATTAGCTGTATTTTCATAAAAACTTCAGTTTTAAAATCACCAAAATTACCCCTTTAAATTGTAGAAAAATTTAGGTTAAATTTTTTTTTTTCAAAACATTGCCGACTTACAAAATTACCTAAATACCCCTAGAGGTAAAATTACTAAATGCCCTTGGTTTCAAAATTACCATACTACCCCCAATTTTAGTAAAATTTTCTGATTTTACGAAAGTATCCAAAAACTATATCTTTGCGAAATACCAAGATACCTTGATTTGGAAAATTTACGAAATTACCCCTGATTTACAAAATTACTAAAATGACCCCCGATTTTGAAAATTTCTGCCATACCCCTAATTTGAGAAAATTTTTCAAAAGTACCATTGAGTTTTGAAAATTTCAAAGTGCCTCGCTTTATTAAGATTTTTAAATTGACTCCGATTTATTACCAAAATACCCCTATAGGACAAATTACGAAAATACCCCTGGGTAGGAACATACAATAATGTTGGATAGTGAATGTGTGTGGTACCTACCATTGAATGGATGTGTTTCTCTGAACTAGGTTAGAAGACTCGAAACTTTGACTGATCGAAAAAACCCCTATTAACTTTCTTTTCATAAAATTTCTTCGCGGGTAATCAGTGGAATAATGACTAATGCATAAAATTTCTTAATCAGATTAAAGCGCGATCATAGATATGAGCTCTAGGGGACGTGGTCGTAATGTGCGAGGACGCGGTTGTGGTAGAATGACCGTGTCGGAACCCATTAGGTCGGGTCAAGTGTCTGAGAATGAGGTATCACCACCCCCACCACCAGCTGTTGGTGTTGAGCAACAAGATCAGACGGGGGATGATGCAGTATCGCAGGTGATGCTGCGAGTTCTTGAAATGGTGGCTGGAGCACGAGGAAATATGTGAGCTCAGAAGTCTGTACCCGAGCGACTCCGAGCCAATGGAGCTGAGGTATTCCGTGGCGTATCCGGCGTGGCACCCAGTACATCTGAGTATTGGTTGGAGGCGACGGAACGAATTATGGATGAGCTCGATTTAACCCCTGAGGAGAAATTGAAAGGAATGGTGTCGCTGCTACGCGATGAAGCATATCAATGGTGGCTCACAGTTCGGGATGGTGCCACAGCTGAGGATCTAACTTGGGAGTATGTTAAGGCGGCCTATCAGAAGAAGTATGTCAGCATGCCTTACACTGATGCATAGAGGAAGGCATTTCTGGGGCTGGTTCAAAGGAATAAGTCCGTGGCCGAGTACGAAGTTGAATTCCTAAGGTTGAGTCGGTATGCTCGAGGAGTAGTGGCTACGGAGCATGAGCGATGTGTCCGGTTTGAGGACGGACTAAGGGATGACCTGAGGTTGTTAATAGCCCTAGACCAGGAGCGGGAGTTTTCTGCATTGGTAGAGAAGGATAAAGTAGCTAAAGGGATTAAGGACTCTGTAAGGCAGAATGCCGATCGGAACAGGCAGAAAAGAGGTTTTGGATCATCGGGATCATCTGGGAATATGCAGAAGAGGCCTAGAGTTGATGGGCCGCGAGGTCAGCAGGCTATGACCGGAGGGCAATATCGTACTTGTAACCAGTATGGGAAGATGCATCTAGGAGAGTATTAGAAGAAGACGGGAGGATGTTTCAAGTGTGGATCTAAAGATCACATGATTAAGGACTGTCCCATTAAGATAGACGGGAGCCGCCCGATAGCCAGGGTGTTAATCAGGCTGGTAGAGGTGGACAGCAGCCTCAGAGAGGTCGTGGTCCGAATGGTAGAGGTAACGGTGCTGAAAGAGGACGTGGAACACCGGGCCGAGGTGTTGGTAATACTGAGGCTAGACAGCCGGGTCTGGTTTATGCGGTTCACCGGAGGGAGGATGGAGACGCGCCAGACGTCATAACCGGTACGTTCCTTATAGTGAACAAGCCTTATTTTGCTTTGATTGATGTGGGCTCGACCCATTCCTATGTTGCATGTAGTGTAGTGGAAACTCTAGACATAGCCTCTGAACTATCTGATAGGGAGATGACTGTAGTAAGCCTATTAGGCACTGTAGTGGTAAATAAGATCTTTCGGAGTGTACCTCTAGAGATTCAAGGAGCGATTTTCCCTGCCGACTTAATGGAGCTACCCTTCGGAGAATTCGATCTTATACTTGGTATGGACTGGCTAGTGGAGCATCGGGCTGTGTTGGATTGTGCAGCTAAGCGAATGGAGTTAAGTACCCCTGAGGATGAGGAAATAGTTATGATAGGAGAAAGAAGAAACTACTTGTCTAACGTAGTTTCAGCATTAAAGGCTGATAAGATGGTTTGGAAAGGGTGTAACGCATTTTTGGCCTTCGTAAGTGCGTTGGATGAGAAAGAAGGGGGAGTTAGCAGAGTTAGAACTGTAAGGGAAATTGTGGATGTCTTTCCAGAAGAGTTACCTGGAATACCCCCGGATAGGGAGGTGGAGTTTGGAATTGACTTGCTACCAGGAATAGCTCCTGTGTCAATTGCCCCTTATAGAATGGCACCAAAGGAGTTGGTTGATCTCAAGGCTCAGATCCAAGAGTTGCTTGATCGTGGGTTTATTCGACCCAGTGTGTCTCCATGGGGAGCACCGGTCTTGTTTGTGAAGAAGAAGGACAGAACTATGTGTATGTGCATAGACTATCGTCAGTTGAACAAGCTGACTATCAAGAACAAGTATCCTTTGCCAAGGATAGACGACTTGTTCGATCAGCTGATGGGAGCGGCGGTATTCTCGAAGATAGATCTAAGGTTTGGATATCATCAGTTGAAGGTGAAGGAAGCAGATATTCATAAGACAGCTTTTCGGACAAGATACGGCCATTATGAGTTCTTAGTGATGCCGTTCGGATTGACGAACGCCCCAGCCGCATTCATGGATATGATGAACCGGGTTTTCCAACCCTACTTGGACCGATTCATCGTTGTATTCATCGACGACATCCTAGTATATTCCAAGTCTGAGGAAGAACATGATGAGCATCTTCGGGTTGTGTTACAAGTGTTAAGGGAGAAGAAGCTCTATGCCAAATTTAGCAAGTGTGAATTTTGGCTTAAGGAGGTTGCATTCTTAGGGCATGTAGTGTCTGCAGAAGGAATAATGGTGGATCCTCGAAAGATTGAGGCAGTGTTGGATTGGAAACCACCTAAGTCTGTGGCTGAGGTTCGCAGTTTCTTGGGATTGGCAGGCTATTACAGAAGGTTCGTGGAAGGGTTCTCATCAATAGCCGCTCCTTTGACTATGTTGTTGAGAAAGGAAGTAACTTTCGTATATGGATAAGCAACAGGAGAGCTTTGATAAGCTTAAGAGGGTCTTGACTGAAGCTCCAGTCTTGATTCAGCCTGAGGCAGGAAAGGACTTCTTGGCGTATTGTGACGCTTCTCATACAGGATCGCACATCTAAGGGCAATGTTCGCACATCTAAGCTTGTATGACGATGGAAGTCTACTAGCAGAGTTGCAAGTTAAGTCGACGTGGTTGAATGAGGTGAAGGAAAGTCAGTTAGTGGATGAGGATCTAAGTGCTAAGTTGCAGCAAGTGCAAATTTGGGAGTTGGAAGATTATGGTATTAATGACGAGGGACTATTGTGTTTCAAGGGAAAGGCCTATATGCCGATGAATGGGGAGTTAAGGCAGAAGATTCTTCGGGAATCGCATAGTAGCCCTTATGCTATGCATCCTAGAGGTAGTAAGTTGTATAGAGACCTACGGGAACAGTTTTGGTGCCCTGGTCTTAAGCGGGAAGTTACCAAATTTGTCGGCAAGTGCTTGACATGTCAGCAAGTTAAGGCTGAACACCAAGTTCTGTCAGGGTTGCTTCAACCGATAAAAATTCCCCAGTGGAAGTGGGAGAGAATCACCATGGACTTCATTAGTGGGCTTCCCCTTACGCCTACTAAGAAGGACTCGGTATGGGTGATAGTGGACCGTTTGACAAAATCCGCGCATTTCATTCCAGTACGAGTTGAATATTCTTTGCAAAAGTTGGCGAAGTTGTATGTGGCGGGGATCATAAGGTTGCATGGAGTGCCGGCGTCGATTATCTCAGAGAGAGATCCAAGGTTCACATCTCGGTTTTGGAAAGCTCTACATCAGGCTTTAGGCACCAGATTTGATTTCACTACGGCTTTTCATCCATAGTCTGACGGGCAGTCTGAACGAGTAATCCAAGTGTTGGAGGATATGTTGAGGGGATGCGTAATAGACTTCAGTCGAAGTTGGGAAGAGTATTTGCCTTTAGTGGAATTTTCTTACAATAACAGCTATCAAGCTAGTATTCAGATGGCACCGTATGATGCGCTATATGGACGGAAGTGTCGCACTCCTACGTGTTGGACGGAGTTAGGGGAACGTCGAGTTTTGGGTCTAGAGATTGTGGTAGAATCTGAGGAGAAGGTTGATGTAATTCGGGCACGGTTAAAGGAGGCATCTGACAGGCAGAAGTGGTATGCAGATCTCAAGCGTAAGGAAATAGAATTTGATGTGGGAGATCAAGTATTTCTCAAGGTATCACCTTGGAAGAAGGTAATGAGATTTGGTCGGAAAGGGAAGTTGAGTCCCAGGTTTATAGGACCTTATCGGATACTGAAGCGAGTTGGAGCAGTGGCATACCAGTTAGAGTTGCCTTTGGAATTGAAGCAGATGCACGACGTATTCCATGTGTCTATGCTACGACGTTATTGAGCGGATCCATCTTATATAGTTCCAGTTGAAAAGGTGGAGCTAAGGCCAGATTTATCCTACGAGGAGGAGCCAATTCAGATCTTGGAACGAGATGTGAAAGTGCTACGAAGGAAATCGGTTCCTTTAGTCAAAGTGTTATGGCGCAATCATGGATCGGAAGAAGCGTCGTGGGAGCCGGAGGAAGCAATGCGACAGCAATACCATCACCTATTTCAGCCAGGTAATTTCGAGGACGAAATTATTTTAAGGGGGTAGAACTGTAACATCCGGGATTTTAGGCTTATGCATTATTGCTTAATTGAATGAAGTAGCATGATTATGTGTGTTGTGAATATGTTTTATGAATTTTGTGAACCTTAGAATATAGAAAAAATGCCTTAGAAAATATTAAGTTTTAAGTTTAAAAGAGGAAGCTAGGCAGAGGAGGCCTTAAAAGAATTAGTAGGGGAAATGTAACGCCTAAATTTGAAATGGATGATTTGAAATGCCTAAATTTGAAATGGATGCTTTGAAATGCCTTAAAAGAATTATGTATAACTACTTTATATTTAAATGGATGATTTGAAATGCCTAAATTTGTTGGGACTTGGTGTTGGCTGTTACACACTGAGTCTGTTTGACTCACCCCGTTGTGGGATGTTTTTCAGGTGACGCTCAGTGATGGACCGGGTCGGCAGGAGCTTAGTGGTGGCCATGTTCAGCTCAGACTTTATTTTATTTGGACTTTCTTTATTTAAGTACTCTGGATTTATTCGAATTTTTCTTTGATGTAATAAGGCCTCTGCTATTGACTGTTTATGCATGCATTTTTAATTATTATATTATGATAAAATTTTTATTAAATTAGACCATGAACGATTTTTCTTAAATAAAAATAAATCTTTAAATGTTTTGTCACCTAATACAAAGGATTTTCAATTTAAATATTAATCTCTAAAAACTCGGTTTTTACCTTCAACTTGAAATTTCAAAATTTAACAGTAAAGTTTTATAAAGTCTAGATTTCAAGAATAAACTTGTTTTCAACTCGAGCCCAACACAAAATAAGAATTTCTTTCAAAACCATCCAGGTTTTCCAAAGTACTCAATGTTTTGAACCGTTTTACTCGAGGAACATACCAGATCCGGTCAAGGCTTGTGGGCCGGGTTTGGGGTGTTTCAGCTTGGTATCAGAGCCCAGTTTTAAACCCTCGGCCTTGGTTTAAAGGCCCATAACGTTTTCCAAAATAAGGCCCAAACAAGTTTTGTGAACAATTTTGTGAGTAAGCAGGTTTTTCTAGCATGGCACCTAAGTCTCCGACCCGAAGTCCACCAGGTAAGTACTCCTAACTATTGTGTGAATTATAGTTTGATTTGTACAAGGTTAGAACGGGAACGTAGTATAGTATACTAAGAACTATTGAACCCTAGGACTAGCTTACCCCAACATAGAATTTCGTAAGAATGCTTAATTAAACAAACCTGTGACTAAGTCGCCGAGTTAGGGTGTGGCAACCATTGTGCGCATGTCTAGGAGTGGATTCAGGAAGAGCATGGTATTTAAGCAGTCCTCGTGACTCACCTTCTCTTCACTTGAATCCTACCTGGTGCGTAGCTACGGTTCACCCTAACCAAGAGGACTCATTCACGGGCTAAACCCAATAACTAAAACCCGAAAGGGATTAGCTGTATTTTCATAAAAACTTCAGTTTTAAAATCACCCAAATTACCCCTTTAAATTGTAGCAAAATTTAGGTTGAAAATTTTTTTCAAAACATTGCCGACTTACAAAATTACCTAAATACCCCTAGAGGTAAAATTAGTAAAATGCCCTTGGTTTCAAAATTACCATACTACCCCTAATTTTAGTAAAATTTTCTGATTTTGCGAAAGTATCCAAAATTTTCTGATTTTGGAAAATTTACGAAATTACCCCCGATTTACAAAATTACCAAAATAACCCCCGATTTCTAAAATTTCTGCCATACCCCTAATTTGAGAAAATTTTTCAAAAGTACCCTTGAGTTTTGAAAATTTCAAAGTGCCTCGCTTTATTAAGATTTTTAAATTGACTCCGATTTATTACCAAAATACCCCTGTAGGATAAATTACGAAAATACCCCTGGGGTAGAAACATACAATAATGTTGAATAGTGAATGTGTGTGGTACATACCATTGAATGGATGTGTTTCTCTGAACTAGGATAGAAGACTCGAAACTTTGACTGATCGAAAGAACCCCTATTAACTCTTTTTTCATAAAATTTCTTCGCGGGTAATCAGTGGAACAATGACTAATGCATAAAATTTCTTAATCAGATTAAAGCGCGATCGTAGATATGAGCTCTAGGGGATGTGGTCGTAATGTGCGTGGACACGGTCGAGGTAGAATGACCGTGTCGGAACCCGTTAGGTCAGGTCAAGGGTCTGAGAATGAGGTATCACCACCCCCACCACCAGCTGTTGATGTTGAGCAACAAGATCAGACGGGGGATGATGCAGTATCGCAGGCGGTGCTACGAGTTCTTGAAATGGTGGCTAGAGCAAGAGGAAATATGGGAGCTCGGAAGTCTGTACCCGAGTGACTCCGAGCCAACGGGGCCGAGGTATTTCATGGCGTATCCGGCGTGGCACCCAGTACAGCTGAGTATTGGTTGGAGGCGACGGAACGAATTATGGATGAGCTCGATTTAACCCCTGAGGAGAAATTGAAAAGAATGGTGTCGCTGCTACACGATGAAGCATATCAATGGTGGCTCACAGTTCGGGATGGTGCCACAGCTGAGGATCTGACTTGGGAGTATGTTAAGGCGGCGTATCAGAAGAAGTATGTCAGCATGCCTTGCACTGATGCGCAAAAGAAGGCATTTCTGGGGCTGGATCAAGGGAATAAGTCTGTGGCCCAGTACGAAGCTGAATTCCTAAGGTTGAGCCGGTATGCTCGAGGAGTAGTGGCTACGGAGCATGAGCGATGTGTCCGGTTTGAGGACAGACTAAAGGATGACCTGAGGTTGTTAATAGCCCCACACAAGGAGCGGAAGTTTTCTGCATTGGTAGAGAAGGCTAAAGTAGCTGAAGGGATTAAGGATTCTGTAAGGCAGAACGCTGATCGAAACAGGCAGAAAAGAGGTTTTGGATCGTCAGGATCGTCTGGGAATGTGCAGAAGAGGCCTAGAGTTGATGGGCCGCGAGGTTAGCAGGCTGTGACCAGAGGGCAATATTGTACTTGGTTTGGGTTGTCAAACAGACTCAGTGTGTTGCCGAATCTTCCTAGTCCCATACTCTTCCATTGAGGCCGAATCCCCATCATCAATCTTCCTCTTCTTGTTCTCTCAATCTTCCAAAAGCTGAAAGCAGGTTCTTTTAGACCATAGCCGTTTGGTTCATTAAAACCCCAAAAGCCGAAACTTGTGTGATCATCATCTAGTCATAGCCGAATATTACTGTGGATTCAAGCAAGGGAGCAATCGATTTCTTTAGTAAGGGTAAGAATCTATCGTCGTTGTTTTATTTCTTTTTCTTTTAGCCAAAAGTTAAAATCTAATCCCCTTGATGTCTTTGGCCGAAACTATGAAGGATTCTTTCGGGATTTCTAGTGTAGCCGACTTCTAGGTGAGGTCTTCGGGATTTTAAAGATTTAAGATGAGTCAAGTGTGGTTTTCAACCAAAGGCCACTTATTGAGAATCAATGTTAGAATCAGATCTAACATGTTCTCTGTAGGATTTCGACATCTTCATAGCCAAGAGACCACTTTCGGGATTTGAATTGCCAGGTAAGTGCACATACACATTCGGCCAAGGCCTATTTAGTGACTTAGATCTATTTCTTACTTCGTTTAAAAGCCGAAAACTAACTTGTGAAGTGATCTAGTGCTTGGCCGATTACAAGAAGGAACATACCAAAGTTTCGGGATTTGATTAGTAATCAAATCGGCAACAAGGTAAGGATTTTGGTTGCAATAATCCTTTGGGATTTGGCTATTTTAGCCAAATGGCTTTTTCTAACATGATTAGGGTTGGCTGAATGTAGGAATTAAATATCTAAAGCATTAGATCGGATTTTCGGGAATCTCAGTGGAAGCGTTAAGTATACCAGGTGTGTACCCCACACTATCTCTTAGTAGATTTATGGCACCTATTTAATATATATATTTATAATAATGTGAATGTGGTCAAAGGTACCATGCAATGGTACAAAGTGCTCAGGTACGTAACTGTAACTTTAAGTTAATATAAGATATGAATATTTCGAATATGTCATGTATGTGAATATCGATAAGAATGTGAAATATGGCATAAGACATAGTAATTGTATGATTTGTATGACATGGGGCATATGGGTGATTATGAAAGGGGAAGTGATCTGGTGGTTTATACCACAAATATCTGAATGTGGTGACTTCGGTCACATGATCTGAATGTGGTGACTCATGTCACAAAGTTTTATCTGGTGGCAATGCCACAATAACTATAAGGGCGAAAAGCACATCATCTACAGCGACTGCCTTCGATGCTGTGTAGTGGATGGAGGGTCGACTTAGTAGTCCCCACGGTGTGATGGTTGGTACGGGTAATGTGTAGTGGATGGCATCTAGGTTTGGGTTCGGGATTGCATCATTATGTATAACTACTTTATATTTAAATGGATGATTTGAAATGCCTAAATTTGTTGGGACTTAGTGTTGGCTGTTACACACTGAGTCTGTTTCACTCACCCCGTTGTGGGATATTTTTCAGGTGACGCTCAGTGATAGACCGGGTCGGCAGGAGCTTAGTGGTGGCCATGTTCTGTTCAGACTTTATTTTATTTGGACTTTCTTTATTTAAGTACTCTGGATTTATTCGGATTTTTCTTTGATGTAATAAGGCCTCTGCTATTAACTGTTTATGCATGGATTTTTTAATTATTATATTATGATAAAATTTTTATTAAATTAGATCATGAACGATTTTTCTTAAATAAAAATAAATCTTTAAATGTTTTATCACCTAATACAAAGGATTTTCAATTTAAATATTAAACTCTAAAAACTCAGTTTTTACCTTCAACTTGAAATTTCGAAATTTAACAGTAAAGTTTTATAAAATCTAGATTTCAAGAATAAACTTGTTTTCAACTCGAGCCCAATACAAAATAAGAATTTCTTTCAAAACCATCCAAGTTTTCCAAAGTACTCAATGTTTTGAACCGTTTTACTCGAGGAACATACCAGATCCGGTCAAGGCTCGTGGGCCGGGTTTAGGGTTTTTCAGGGTTAATTTTTAGGTTTTGATCATTCCTTTATAAATTTTAAAACTCTGATTTATAGCGATCAAGTTTTTGGCGCCATTTCCGAGGAACTAAAATATTAAGAAAACTCTATTTTTATTACTTTAGCCATTTTTTTATTATTGCAATTTATTTTTTTATTATTTTTAT
Organism: Gossypium bickii; assembly: GCA_025503065.1. Taxonomy (NCBI): domain Eukaryota; kingdom Viridiplantae; phylum Streptophyta; class Magnoliopsida; order Malvales; family Malvaceae; genus Gossypium; species Gossypium bickii. Next base: position 35,243,651 of record CP106715.1, on the reverse strand, counting down.
TTATTTTTATTTTTACTTTGCTAATTTTTCCTCTATTTTGCTTTTGGCAGATAATTTTAGTCTAAAGAGAAGATGGCACTGAATAATTATCAGTGGCAAGTCATGAGGACAATTCCTACTAAAGCAGCCAGTGCCTTCGACCTTGACGTGTTCACCAGGATATCTATCGAGCTAGAGATGATGAATAAAAAGATCGATGGTTTGTGTAGTCGCTCACAGGTATACCCAGTAATGCAATATAACTCGAATCTAAGAGTCGTGGCGAATCCTGAGTAACCACCCTACAGATATGGCATGGAGAACGAACAAGTCCACTATATGGGTAACTACTCTAGACCTCAAAATAATTTTTATAATGAAACTTATAATGCAGGTTAGAGGTACCATCCCAATTTCTCGTGGAATGATCAAAGTAGCCAAAGACAGGAACTTTATCCAGATTTTCAACAACCACCTCACCAATAAGAAGAGGAGTCGAACATTGAAGAGATGCTGACAAATTTCATGGCAACCACAGATACCCCTTTCCAAGACACTGAGAATACATTTAAAAGACAACAAACACCGATTGAAGAGAACAAGAACCAATTAGAGGAAGTTACTAAGTTAGTAAGGGAAGCCACTAAGGCAGTTGAACAACTTGCAAAGCTAATGTCAGAACGACCGCAAGGACGTCTACCAATCAACACTGAGATTAATCTAAAGGAGCAAATTCAAGCCATAGTAGCTCAGGAAAATACAGAGATAGACGAACCCATCCCACAACAAGAAACCAAGGAAGAAAAAGGTTAAAACAAGGTAACACAAGAAAGGCCAAAACCGGTAATTAAGGAGTATCAGCCTTGCATTCCTTATCCCGAAGCATTAAAAAGAGACGATTCAGAAGACCAGTTCGGTAAGTTTCTTAAAATTTTAAAGAAATTACATATCAACTTACCTCTTCTTGAAGCTCTTTCACAGATGCCAGACTTTAGAAAATTTTTAGGGGAGCTGTTAATGAAAAAGCAAAGGATAGAGGAGGAATCACATGTGGAACTCAACGCAAAGTGCTCGGCAATTCTACAAAATAGACTACCACAGAAATTAAAAGATTCAGGGAGTTTTACAATTCCATGCATAATTGGTAGTTTATCTATAGAAAATGCGTTGGCCGATTTAGGGGCAAGCATAAATGTTATGCCTTATAAACTGTTTAAACAACTAGGTCTAGGGAAAACCAAACAAACTAGGATGAGCGTTCAATTAACTGATAAAACTATCATAATTCCTAGGGGTATAATAGAAAATGTTCTAATCAAAATTGATAAATTCATATTCCTAGTAGACTTTGTCGTTTTAGACATGGATGAGGACAATAATATTCCTTTAATTTTAGGAAGACCCTTTTTAGCAACTGCCAGAGCTAAAATTGATATCTATGCAGGTGAACTCATATTTCACGTAGGTGACGAGATAGTCACTCTTCAAGCTCGTGACTCGGCCAGAACATCAAGTGATAAAGAATACCAACCTCGTGTTCCATATCCCGATGCAATAAAGAAAAACCACACAGAGGAAGAATTCGGTGAACTCACACTTCGTGTAAACGATGAAACAATCACTCTTCAAGCTCTTAACTCGGCTAGGACATCAAGTAATGAAGGTACAAACATTAATTCTATGGATAATTATTTGGTTCAACCTTCTTTACAGGAAGCATCGCGAAATCACTTAGCTGAGCTAGATCTTAGACCTCGTGCCAACAAAGAAGAAATACCTAAGGAACAAAGCCTTCGGGTTGACAAACTAAAAGATGAGGAATCACAAATCAAAGAGGCACAGGAACCGCACGAAGTGCAACCGAAGGAAACCCCAAACGAGCCGATAGAAACAACAAATCACTTCAAAATAGGGGATCAAATATTGTTGAATACGAAAAACCCTCCAATCACCAGTTCAAACCTCACGGCAAACGAAAAAATCACTTTTGAGGTACTTAATGTCTTCTTATACGGGACAGTCGAGGTAAGCAATCCTAAATTCAGCACTTTTGTGGTAAACACTACTCGACTTAAACTATATATCCATAACCGAAGTGATCGCATGAGAAAGGATTTTCACCTCCTCAAACCACCATGACCATATGAATGAGAGGTAAAGTCTAGCTTAAGACTATAAACGAGCGCTTCTCGGGAGGCAACCCGAGCACTAACCCTATTTTTACATTTTTTATTTTTTATTTTATTTTATTTTTCCTTTTAGCACCTAACCATAAACTAACCAAAGAGCAGATTTCTAGGCCACATAGCCCTACACACGGGTGTGCCCGTGGCCGTGTGGAAGCCAGGGGATGAACCATGGGCGTGCTAGTAGCCGTGCACGACATAAAAAAGACCGTGCCAACATTCGAACTTATCAAACATGGGAGGAGAACACCCATATTAAATGACTATATGAAGAAAGACACGGGCGTGCCACTACACCCACGGCCGTGCCTAAACACCCTGAACGCGCCCAAAAATTCAAAATTTCAAAACACGGGCTACATCTCTATTTAAAACTCGTTCTCCCATCTTCTAGTTGTCTTTCATTTTCCATTATTTATTTTTGTTTTTATTTTAATTTTATTTTAATTTCATTTTTTTACTTTATTTTATTTTATTTTCTTCTTCTTATTCTTTATGATATTTAGATTTAGCTTAGTATACAATAAAATCAGACTGGCTGCTTCGATTCAAACAATTCGAGACGCTTCCCCATGTTCACCTCCAATCCTATCCAGTTTCTTTTCATTGACTTCATCCAAAATTCAGGAAGTTTCACTTCTCTCCCTATCTTATGATTTTATGATTATTTTGATATTATCCATCTTTGTACATTAAGGGCAATGTACATCTTAAGTGTGGGGGGGTTAACTATAGTATTATTTGGAAATCCCTGAATTATGCCTCGTTCTAAAGTAAGTTTCTCATATTATGATTAGAATGAAATTTCTTTGATTTAAGATTTTTATTGATATGTTTTGGATTAAGTCATAGTTAATTGTGCATTGATGATTAAATTTGAAGAATACTAGAGAATCAAGCATGATAAGTCTAATTTTTAAAAATTTAAAACTTTAGGTTATTAACCTGAATTTGAATATTGCTTTGAAGTTTAAAATTTACGAGGTTGATGTCAAAGACACCCATAATTTTTGTGAGATCTTAAGCCTTATAGAGCATATATTCTTTTTCATGCTTACTTTATTGATTATGAATGTGTCAACTATGAACTATTAATCTAGAACTTGCCTTGATTATACATGTTGATACCACAGTTATGATTTGATATACCGAGATGATAAAGGCATCTAGGTTTTAACCCACTTACACCACTAAAAAGCCTACCCTCATAATTAACCCCTAGTGAACCCTGTTGAGCCTAACAACCTTTTTATTGACTCACCTACTAATTTTAACCAAAAAAACCCTTTGTATTTGTTATCACCAATTCTTTTAACTACCCTTTTTGTCGAGATTTGATTTTCAACAAGTTTCTGAACTATTTTTTATATTTCAGCTGTAAAAATTCTTTCTTATTATTATGATAGTTTGTTCTTAAAAAAATGAAGTATATTCATTATTAGTTCTATGATTAAGTGAGGTTGCATGTTTAAATTCCAATTCTCAAGGAAAAAGCTCGTATTATTAGTTTTTAATTAATGTAAGATTAAGTTTATTTTTTCTAGTTAGGTAATTTATCAAGTCAATCTCGATTCTAACCTTCTAATTCAGCCTTTATCTGCACCTTCAACCCTAGCCCCGTTACAACCCTGATAAAGGCTTTTTGATCTGTTTATCATCTCATTTTACAGTGGTGAAGATTTGATTTTCAGGCAAGCCTATGGGATTAACTTTTCAAGTTCGACTTATGAGTGATTCTTTGACTTTGAACCTTAAACACTTTTTGAGTTATTTGAGTGAATCTTTTGTGAGGATGTCAATCCTTGACGATTTTGAATTAAAGGTAATTGTTCAGAAAAGGGGAGACACCTATGTTTTCATGCTACAAATGTATGACTTATCTTGTTTGAATCTTTAGGACTCTTTGAGTCAAATTATCCATGTATAAATTATCTTTGAATTATGAAGAAACACTGTTGATAGGAATTATGAATCATGGAAAGTTCGTTTTAATTGTAAGTTGAGAATTTTGCTTAAGGACAAGCAAAAGCTTAAATGTGGGGGTATTTGATAAACCGTAAAAGTAACATATTTTAATCCCACATTTAGTATGCTTTTGGATGATTTATCCCTCGATTTATGTAAAAAGGTTCTCTTAATCCTTTCTTTTCATGTCTTATACCCAGGAAAGCACCCGAGGATGAAAAGAACATAAAACGGGCCCAAAACGGAGTAAATGGGATAATTCACGAAATCGATACGGCTTGGACCCCGATAAACATGGTCGTGATTCATTAAAAGTCCAAACACGGCCTGGCCATGATTCACACGGGCGTGTGCCATGGCCGTGCCTCTGTCGCTGGAAAGAATAATTTCATTCGAGAAAGGATGCTTTGTAGCATCCTGAAAAGGGCCTATGCATTTTCGGTTTAGTTGTACGAAGTGACATGTTTTATGTACTAAGAATAAATTTTGAACATTTTTGGAAACCCGGAAATGAATGAAAATGAGTTAGAAATGAACATTTCTGGAAACCTGAAAATGTATGGAAATGTTAAGTTTAAAAATGGAAGGTGAACATTTTTGGAAACTAGGAAAAGTAAGGAAATAATTTGGAAATGATTCAAAAGAGGAAAGTGAACATTTCTGGAAACTTGGAAATGTAAGAAAATGTCAAGTTTACAGAGCCGAACGAAAATTTTTGGAAACTTAGAAATGACTTAGAAATGTCGAGTTTTAAGCTTTAAAGCAGGGAATAAAGGCAAGGTGGCCTTAAAAGAAAAAGTTTGTGAAATTTGACACACAAATAGGCTTGGAAAAGTGGCCTGAAGATGCCACTTAGGGTCTCTAGAAATGGCGCCACATGCAAGGTGTTGGGCCTGAGTTTGAGTCACTTGGGAACCAAATAAAAGAAGTTTTATTTTGCTTCCAGAAGCTCTGAGGTGGACGACACAAGCCTTCTAGAAAGGAGGAGTTTTATTCTTTTTAATATTTGATTAATAAGGTGATAAATAAAGGATTTTTAATTGGATTATTTTCAAGGGATAATAAAGGATTATTCTCTTATTATTTTAAATTAAAGAGATAAAGCTATCAAATAAAGAAGAGTGGTGGTCAAGTAGGGGACTCTAGCCTAGTAAATTCGACTAAGGGAGGAAAATAAGTCTAATTTTCATTCATTCTCTCCTTTGCCGAAATTCCCTAAGCCATTCTCCTCTCTCTGCCGAAATTTTTCCCTAGCAAATTCTCTCTTTTCTCTGCTATTTTGCCAAGACCAAAAACTCTAGTAAAGCAAGCCACTCTCTTCATCTTTCTTTTCTTCCTATTTCTTTCTTTCCAATCCATTCAAAAGCTGAATTTTGGAGAGGCTTCAAGCATAGGTGTTGCCGATTTCTCCAAGTAAGGGTAAGATCTAGACTCGATTTCCATTCTTTTTCTTTTTAAGCCTGTCGAAATTTGGAGACTAATCTCTTATATTGTATTTTGGCCGAAATATGAAGAACTCTTTCGAGATCTGTCTCAAGTCGACTGTAAGAAGGATCTTTCGAGATTTAAGGCATCAAGGTAAGACAATAAAGTGATATTCGGCCATAGGCCATAAGTATGATTTCAAGTTAGACTAAAATCTAACATATGTGTATAGATATTTCGACAGCATTAAGGAAGCAAGGATCCAATTCGGGATTCTAGAATCCACAAGGTAAGTATTCGGCCAAGGCTTATATTTTTTTGGTATTTAGCACTATTTCCTATTTATTCAAAAGCCAGAAACTGACATAGTTAAATGATTTGGTGGCTAGCCGATTTTAAGGAAGGAATACTACAGATTTCGGGATTTGATTATTAATCAAATCGGCAAACAAGGTAAGAATACTAATCCTACTAGGATTTTGAATTTTGGCCGAATGGCTTTTTATTAAGGTAATAAGTGATAAATCAAATATAGGGATTAAGGATCTAAGCATTAGATCAAGCTTTTCGGGATCTCAGGGAATTTTTAAGCGAATCATGTGTGTACCCCACACTACTTCATAATACGTTTTATGGCATGTTTAATTAAAATATGTGACATTAAGAATATGAAAGTGGCTAAGGTATCATGGTACTAAGTACTCAGGTACGTTTCCTACTTCTACTAGGAATATGAAAAATGTTATTTGTAACATGAGAATATGATAAGAATGTGAACTTTGGCTTGTAATTGCATAATATGTTATGGGCATATGGGTTTTATTTTGAAAGGGGAAGTGAATGTGGTGACTTAAGACCACGAACACGGTGACCTAAGACCGTGATATCTGAAAAGTGGTGACCTAAGACCACGATGAATCTGAAAGTGGAGACCTAAGACCACGAATGTCGAACGTGGTGACCTAAGACCACGAATGCGGTGACTTAAGACCGCAATTTGGTGTGTAGCGGAAGGAGGGTCGACTTAGTAGTCCCCACGGTGTGATTGGCAGGTACGGGGGTGTGTAGCGGATGGACAATTAGGTTTGGGTTTGGGAATGCATCATAACTTGTATTCATTATTTTGAATGTGTAACTCTTGTATGCCTGATTCTATTATGACTTAGTGTCGTGTACACATTGAGTCTGTTTGACTCACCCCGTTGTGGGACCATGTTTCAGGTGATGATCAGTGATGGACCGGGACAGCAGAACTTGTGGTGGCCATGCTCAACATGAAGTCTTTATTTTTATGGACTATGAGTTTTTAAGTACTTGAATTATTTGGAAATTATTTGATGTAATAAGGCCATAAGGCCATAGTTGAATCATTTTACATTTATTTTTTCTATTTATTATGTTTATGAACCTTATCTATCAAAGTTGAAGTAAAATTTCTTTAAAATAAACCTTAAATGTTTTATCACTTAATATTAAAAAGGGGTTTTCAAAATAAAATCGAATCTGTTTCAACACAAGCCCAACCCAAAACAAAATTTTTAAAAATCGCACAAGTTTTTCGCAAAGTAACAAAAGGATTAGAACCGGTTTACTTGAGGGACATACCAAATCTAGTCAAAGCTCGTGGGCCAGGTTTGGGGTGTTTCAGTTTGGTATCAGAGCCCAGTTTTAAACTCTCGGCCTGTGGGCTAAGGCCCAAAACGTTTTCAAATCGAGCCAAGTAAGGTTTTTAAAAGTATTTTATGAAATAAGCAGGTTTTTTGGCATGGCACCTAAGTCTCCGACCCGCAGTCCACCAGGTAAGTACCCCTAACCATTTGTATGATTATGTGATTTATGAATTATGGAAGGGTAGAAAAGGCATGGAACATAGAATAGTATGATAGGAACTTGAACCCTAGGACTAGTCCACCCAAACACAAATACATAAGACTTAATGCACTTAACAAACCTATGGCTAAGTCACTGAGTTAGGATTTGGTAACCCCTGTACGCATGTCTAGGATTGGATCCGGAAGAGCCTGGTATTTAAGCAGTCCTAGTGACTCACCTCCTCTTCGCAGGAATCCTACAGTGCGTAACCAGTTCACCCTAACCCAAAGGGCTCGATGAGGTGTGCCAACCTCATGTGCGCATGTCTAGGAATGGTTTCGGTGGGAGCTTGGTATTTAAGCAGTCCGCATGACTCACCTCCTCTCCACTCGAATCCTGCCTGGTGAGTAGCTTTGGTTCACTCTGACCAAGAGGGCTCGGTCAAAGGCTACACACAATGACTAAAACCCGAAAGGGAACTAGCCGTGTTTTTAATAAAAACAACAAAACCCTAGTTTTAAAACTCTTAAAACTTTCTTTTAAATTTGTGAAAACCATCTTTACAAAATTTTCCGAAAAATTTTCGCTTTATGAAATTACAAAAATGCCCCTAGTGGTAAAATTACCAAAATGCCCTTGGTTTGTAAAATGTTCAATTACCCAACAGTTTTACCAAAATTTCATAAACATTCAAAAACCCTAATTTGCATAATATCAAAAATACCTTGATTTTGGAAAAAATTACAAAATTGGCCCCAACTTACAAAATTACCAAAATGACCCTGATTTCAAAATTTTTTGCAACATCACTGTTTTAGAAAGTACAATTTTCAAAAGAACCCTCAAATTTTGCAACTTTTGAAATATCCCTGATTTAGTAAATTTTACAAATTTACCTCGATTTGTGAAAAATTACCGAAATACCCCCGAGGTCTAAAATTTCTGAAATACCCCTGGATTTCAAAATTTTTCCAAAATACCCCGGGAACTTAAAATTTCCAAAACACTTGTCGGTAAATCACCAAGAAACTTTTTCTTTTGAAAAATTACAAAAATACCCCTATAGGATAAAATTACGAAAATACCCTTGGGTAGTGGAAAAGCAACAACAATGAAAACTACAACGTTTCTCTGAATGAATGAAAGTTCATACTTGTTTGATGGATGAATGAATGAATGGAAAGACTGTGTGCATGTATGAATACGAAAGAACCACTCCTAAAACTCTATCATAAAATTTCTTCGCGGGTAAACAAATGGAACAATGACTAATTCATAAAACTTCTTAATCAGATTTCGACGTTAGAAATGAGCTCTAGAGGACGTGGTCGTCGTGGAAGCGGTAGAGGAAGGATGACTGTGTCAGAACCGTTAGATCGGGTCAAGGGTCTGACAATGAGATCCACCGCCACCACCACCCCCAGCTGTGGGTGTTGAGCAGCAAGCTCAAACAGGAGAAAATGCTATATCGTGGGCTATGCTGCGAGTTTTGGAATTGGTGGCTGGTGTAGGAGGAAATTCGGGAAATCGTAAGTTTGTGCCTGAACGGCTCCGAGCTAATGGAGCCGAAATGTTTCATGGAGTATCGGGTGTGGCACCCAGTACAGCTGAGTACTGGTTGGAAGCAACAGAGCGCATCATGGATGAGCTTGACCTGACCCCTGGGGAGAAGTTAAAAGGAATGGTGGCACTGTTACGCGATGAAGCGTACCAATGGTGGTTAACTATTCGGGATGGTACCACGGCCGAGGATCTGACCTGGGAGTACGTTAAGGAAGCTTATCAGAAGAAGTATGTGGGAACAAGGTATACTGATGAGCAAAGGAAGGCCTTTCTGGGGCTGGTACAAGGGAACAAGTCTGTTGTAGAATATGAGGCTGAATTCCTGAGGTTGAGCCGGTATGCTCGAGGTATAGTGGCAACTGAGCATGAGCGCTGTGTCCGTTTTGAGGACGGGCTAAGGGATGATCTGAGACTGTTGATAGCACCGCATCAGGAACGGGAGTTTTCTGCTTTGGTAGAAAAGGCCAAGGTGGCCAAGGGAATCAAGGATTCTACAAAGTAGGCTATGGATGGGAATAGGCCCAAAAGAGGTTTTGGGTCATCTGGAAAGGTTCATAAGAGGCCTAGAGTTGATGGGCCGCGAGGTCAGCAAGCTGGATCAGAGGGGCGATATCGACCTTGTGATGTGTGTGGAAAGAAGCACTTGGGAGAGTGCTGGAGGAATACAGGAGGATGTTTTAGGTGTGGGTCCAAGGACCATGTGATCAAGGATTGTCCCAAGAACTCAGAGGAAAGCCGACCAGTAGCTCGGAGTGTTAGTCAGGCTGGTAGAGGAGGACCGCAGCCTCAACGAGGTCGTTGTTTGAGTAACCGAGGTAATGGTGCTGGCAAAGGCCGTGGAACACAGGGCCGAGGTGCCGCTAATGCTGAGGCAAGGCAACCGGGTTTGGTTTATAAGGTTCGTCGGAGGGAGGATGGAGACGCGCCGGATGTTATAACCGGTACGTTCTTTATTTTTGACAAGCCCTATTTTACTCTTATTAATGTGGGCTCGACCCATTCTTATGTTGCATGTAGTGTAGTGGAAACACTAGGCCTAGACTCTGAACTTTCTGATAGGCAGATGACTGTAGTAAGCCCATTAGGCCAAACTGTAGTGGTGGATAAGATCTTTCGGAATGTACCCCTAGAGATTCAGGGAGTGAACTTTCGGGCTAACTTAATAGAACTACACTTTGGGGAGTTTGAATTTATACTTGGAATGGACTGGCTAGTAGAGCACCAAGCTGTGTTGGATTGTGCGGCTAAACGTATGGAATTAAGGACCCCGGAGGATGAAGTAGTAGTAATGATCGGAGAAAGAAGAAACTACCTGTCTAACGTAGTTTCAGCGCTGAAGGCTGAGAAAATGGTTAGGAAAGGGTGCAAGGCGTTCTTAGCCTTCGTAAGTGCGTTAGGTGGAAAGGAAGAGGGTGTTAGTGGAGTTAGAACGGTAAAGGACTTTGAAGACGTATTTCCGGAGGAATTACCAGGAATACCCCCAGATAGAGAGGTGGAATTTGGAATAGATTTGCTACCGGGAACAGCTCCTGTATCAATCGCTCCATACCGAATGGCGCCAAAGGAGTTAGTTGAGCTCAAGGCCCAAATCCAAGAGTTGTTGGATCGTGGGTTCATTCGACCCAGTGTGTCTCCATGGGGAGCACCTGTCCTGTTTGTAAAGAAGAAGGACAAAACTATGCGGATGTGCATAGATTACCGTCAGTTGAATAAGCTGACCATTAAGAACAAGTATTGAAACACCCCAAACCCGGCCCACGAGCTTTGACCAGATTTGGTATGTTCCTCAAGAAAATCGGTTTCAAATTCTTTTGTTACTTAAAGAAAACTTGTGCGATTTTTTAAAAAATATTGTTTGGGTCGGGCTTGTGTTGAAACAGACTCGATTTTATTTTGGAAACCCCTTTTTAATATTAAGTGATAAAACATTTAGGATTTAGTTTAAAGAAATTTTTACTTAGACTTTAATAAATAAGGTTCCTAAACATAATAAGTAATAATAAATGTAAAATGATTCAACTATGGCCTTATAGCCTTATTACAACAAATAATTTCCAAATAATTCAAGTACTTAAAAACTAATAGTTCCATAAAATAAAGACTTCATGTTAAGCATGGCCACCACAAGTTCTGCCGTCCCGGTCCATCATTGTTCATCACCTGAAACATGGTCCCACAACGGGGTGAGTCAAACTGACTCAATGTGTACACGTCACTAAATCATAATAGAATTAGGCATACAAGAGTTACACATTCAGAACAATGAATACAAGTTATGATGCATTCCCAAACCCAAACCTAATTGTCCATCCGCTACACACCCCCGTACCTGCTAGTCACACCGCGGGGACTACTAAGTCGACCCTCCTTCTGCTACACACCAAATTGCGGTCTTAGGTCACCGTATTCGTGGTCTTAGGTCACCACGTTCAGATTACTGTGGTCTTAGGTCACCACTTTCAGATTACTGTGGTCTTAGGTCACCACTTTTCACTTCCCCTTTCAAAATAAAACCCATATGCCCCATATAATAATAATATGCATAAATATGCCAGAGTTCACATTCTTATTCTTATTCTCATGTTATAACTAACATATTTCATAATCCTAGTAGGAGTAGGAAACGTACCTGAGTACTTAGTACCATAACATGATACCTTAGCCACTTTCATATTCTTAATGTCACATATTTTAATTAAACATGCCATAAAACGTATTATGAAGTAGTGTGGGGTACATGTAACATCCCCAAACCCGGCCCATTCACTACGACCGAATCCGGTTATGTCACTGCGGAAAGACGGTGGAAAAATTCTCTTTGACTTAAAATAAAATAATAAATTTATTAACCTTTGAAAATCCATGTACAAAAAAAAAAAAAAAAATTACTTTAGACTTGATATTATAAAGATGTCCACGTTAAAAACACTTTACTAACTTATGAAGACTTTGAATAAGTAGATTAGAATAAAATCATTTTAACAAGCTAGTAATTAAATTTTTCCCAAGTCATAACCAAATTAAAATAAAAGAAAAAGTACCCAAAATAATAATTAAGTAATTTCCAAGTAAATAAAATTAAATAAAAGGCCCTTATTACACAATATTTAAACCCAAATACTTCAAATATAAATCAGCTTTAAAAGTATTTAAACTTCTCCTCCTGCATGGGCCACCATGTGTCTTTTCCGATCCCGGTCCAATCTATACGTCACCTGAAATGGTTAATGAAAGAGTGAGTCCACTGACTCAGTGCATAATCAAAACACAGATTTCCACACGTATGGGCTTGGCCCCTAACCATACTTTTCTTATAGCAAGTCATGCAAAATGCATCTCAGCCCAACCCACAATCCAACCGTTACGCCAACCTTAGCAGACTCCCTGCCTAAGGCCGTGGATAAAACCACCACTGATCACATCGTGATCCAAAATCCTTACCTTGGCAACTCATTGCTCAAGGCCGTGGTGAGCCACCGATCAACCAATCGTGATCCGGTATCAAAATCCGCTCACGGTGATGCACATGACCATCAACCGCCGAGATGGGCACCGAGCCACACCTCCCTTGAGGCAAAGCACAAAGCTAGCCATCAAGCGCTAATGTAGCCTCGAGCTATCATTAGACACACGTACATCTGTGTACACTTCTTCCTTCTTCAATCCAATCCCATGCCCATGTGTCAATAAATCATGCAAGAATGTCATATAGAGTGAGTAAATATTAATTACCAATACCACATCAAACATATATAAAATGTATACAACATAACCAATCTTACCAATCCTCGATTCACATCACTTAAGCCATTATAATCAGCCTCCACACATAATACACATGTAATCACATTAAACAAACCAACAATCGCAGAAATAGTGCGTTGATTACGCACCTTAATAGCACCACCGATCAAACCTCAAAATGTTACTTTTATGCCTCTACAACCGTTGACTAATCGCCTCTCGAAAGATCTCCTGCGCTAGGCTCTTCTCCCCCTACAATCGGCCTTAGCATCATATACTTAACAACCTTAGATCTAATTGAAATACCACATACATAGCTTATCAAAACCTTACCACCACTTACCAAGTGATTGCTACAACGAAGGCTTGACTGACTACTTAAACCCCAGAGTACCCTTTAACAATGATTGCAACGGAACCCGAAGTGGTCTAAGCTAACATTCGGCCAATAGTACTACCAAATTGAGGGAAGGAATATTCGGCACAAAGATAGTGTAGATTCTGCTAACAAGAGAATCAAAGAGAGGGAATAATAGTTTTGGCCAAAGAGGTTTGAGAAGATAGAAAAGGGTGTGGGGTGCACTTTCGGTTTAGCGAGAATGAAAGAAAAAGGAGGATGCAAGATGAGTGGTTGGCTATGGGTATACAAGAGAGAAAGGAGAAAGGAGGAAGCTAGCAATGGGGGTTTCGGTTTAGAAGGGATGGGAAAAAGATGAATTGTGAAGCAATTCGGCAAGCAAGCAAATAGGGAAAACCCAAAAAGATGAACACCCCTATTTATAACATTCGCCAAGCTCCCCCAAAGAAACCAAAATTCGCCACTACCCAACCTCCCCACAAAATCCCTCAAATCACTCCTAAAACACCTCCCTTTCATCCATTCAAAAGATTTGAAAAAGTCAAACCTCTCTCCTTACCTACCTAGCCGAATTTTAAAAGAGAAGACCAAGTCTTCCTCCATCTTTTAAGTAACCAAAAGTCGCCCAACTCTTCTCCTTAGTGACGCAAAAAAATAAAGGCCAAAGTCTTCGCCTTGCAGCTCGAACACCGGCCCCCTCCTTGCACCGAGGCGTCACTTTGCCAAGCACTTAGTGGCGTCTCCTTGCCACTTTACCAGCCCAATTCTTATGTCCAATTCCCCCAAATAATTTTCGTAAGTCACCTATAGCTGTGCTCCCCTTTTAACACTTAAAAATCCAAATTTTTCCACAGTCTCCCCTTTTAATCCGAGCATTCTCGGACCTCTAAAACACATCCAAGCATACCCAAGACCTACTAGAACTTGAATTATACCCAACATGCATAGCCCCTAAATCCGGGTGTTACAGTACACACCTGATTCGCTTAAAATTTCATTGAGATCTCGAAAAGCTTGATCTAATTAGATCCTTAATCCCTACATTGATTTATCACTTATTACCTTAATAAAAAGCCATTCGGCCAAGATTCCAAATCCTAGAAGGATTAGTATTCTTACCTTGTTGCCGATTGGAACACCAACAAATCCCGAAACTGTTCCTTGTTTCCCTAGGAATGTCGAAATCCCTAAAACCTTACGTTAGACTTAATCTTAATCATCGAAATATAAATCAAGGCCTTTGGCCGAATATTCATACGTCTTACCTTAATCTTAGAAATCCCGAATACTCCTCCTTTTAGTCGACTACTCTGATAATCCCGAAAGATCCTTCCATATTCGGCAACCATAATATGTATGGGGTTAGATTATCTCTCGGCTAATCTAAAAGAAAAGAATGGAAATCAAACTTGTTCTTACCTTTGAAGAAATCAGCAGCACCTATGCTTGAAGCCCTTCCAAGATTCGGCTTTTGAATGGATTGGCACGAAGAAATAGGAAGAAAAGAAAACTTGAGAATTTTGACAATGGTGGACTATAGATTCAGCTTGACAATAGAAAAAGAGAAGAGAAGAGAAGAGAGCACTCAGAAATTCAGCAGAGAGAAGAGGAGGAAGAAAAATTGATGAGTAGCCCTATTTTCTTCCTTTTATAGCCGAAACTACTACTCAGAATCCCTTACTTGGCCACCACTCTTCTATTTTGATAGCTTTATCTCTTTAATTATCTCCTAAAATAAAAGACAATTCAGCAACTATCCTTACTTAGCCGAAATTATTAAACTCAAAGTCCCTTACTTGGCCATCACTTCTCCCTTATTTTCCTAATTAAAGAATAATTCCTCATTTATCTCTTGAAAATAATCTAAAATAATTCCATTATTTATCCCTTATTTATCCACTATTTATCTCTTAAAAATAAAAGAATAAAGGCTCCTACATTATAGCCTTGTGCCGTCCACCTCACTTCTTCTGGAAGTAAAATAAAATTCTTTTATTTGCTTTCCCTGTGACTCGAACTTAGGCCCAACACCTTGCATGTGGCGCCATTTCCATAGGCCCTAAGTGACATCTTCAGGCCAAAAATTTCACATACTTTTTCTCTTAAGCCACCTTGCCTTAATTTCCTCTTTTAAACTTTAAAACTCGACATTTCTAAGTCATTTCTAAGTTTCCAAAAATATTCAAAATTTATTCTTAGTACATAAAACATGTCACTTCGTACAATTAAACCGAAAATGCATAGGCCCTTTCCAGGATGTTACAAGTATCCTTTGCCAAGGATCGATGACTTGTTCGATCAGTTGAAGGGGGCCGCGGTATTCTCAAAGATAGACTTAAGGTCTGGATATCACCAGTTGAAGGTGAAGGAGGCAGATATCCATAAGACCGCTTTTAGGACAAGATACGGCCATTTTGAGTTTGTAGTAATGCCGTTTAGGTTGACGAACGCTTCAGCTGCATTCATGGATATGAAGAACCGAGTTTTCCAACCCTACTTGGATAGGTTCATCATTGTATTCATCGACGATATCTTGGTGTACTCCAAGTCTGAATAAGAGCATGATGAACACCTACGGGTTGTGTTGGAAGTGTTAAGGGAGAGGAAGCTCTATGCCGAATTCAGCAAGTGTGAATTTTGGCTTAAGGAGGTGGCATTTTTAGGGCATGTGGTATCCGCAAAAGGAATAAGAGTGGACCCTAGGAAGATCGAAGCACTGTTGGACTGGAAACCACCTAGGTCCGTGGCTGAGATCTGAAGTTTCTTAGGTTTGGCAGGCTATTACAGAAGGTTCGTGGAAGGGTTCTCGTCAATAGCCGCGCCCTTGACAAAGCTACTAAGGAAGGAAGTACCCTTTGAATAGACAGATAAGCAATAGAAGAGCTTTGAAAAGCTTAAGAAGGTGTTGACGGAGGCTCCAGTGTTAATTCAGCCGGAGGCAGGAAAGGATTTTGTGGTGTACTGTGACGCTTCGCATACGGGATTAGGATGTGTCCTAATGCAAGATGGAAAAGTGGTCGCGTATGCGTCTCAACAACTAAGGCCTCATGAGGTTAACTACCCAACCCATGACTTAGAATTGGCAGCAGTGGTTTTTGCCCTTAAGGTTTGGAGGCACTATCTCTATGGAGAAAGGTCAGTGATTTACACAGACCACAAGAGTTTTAAGTATCTGTTGACTCAGAAGGAGTTGGACTTGAGGCAGCGAAGATGGGTGAAGTTATTGAAGGATTACGATTGCTCGATAGAGTACCACCTGGGCAAGGCAAATGTAGTAGCTGATGATCAAAGTCGGAAGGTTGTGTCGGATCTAAGGGTTATGTTCGCTCACTTGAGCCTGTATGATGACGGAAGCCTATTGGCAGAGTTGCAAGTCAAGCCCACATGGCTGAAGGAGGTGAAAGAGGGACAGTTGGTTGATAAGGATCTAAGTGCTAAGTTACAGCAAGTGCAGAACAGGGAATTAAAGGATTATGGCGTTAATGATGAAGGAGTATTGTGTTACAAAGGAAAAGTCTGTATGTCGAAGGACAAGGAGTTAAGACAAAGGATTCTTCGGGAGGCGCATAGTAGCCCTTATGCTATGCATCCCAGAGGCATTAAGTCGCATGAGAGATCTAAGGAACAATTTTGGTGGTCCGATCTTAAACGAGAAGTTATCGAATTCGTGGGAAAATGTCCGACGTGTCGATAGTTAAGGGTGAACACCAAGTTCCATCGGGATTGCTTCAACCAATCGAGATTCCCAATGGAAGTGGGAGAGAATTACCATGGACTTCGTTAGTGGGCTTCCCCACGCCTACTAAGAAGGACTCGGTATGGGTGATAGTGGACCGCGTTTGACCAAGTCCGCGCACTTCATCCCAGAAGAGTTGACTATTCTCTTCAGAAGCTAGCCAAATTATATGTGGCGAAAATTGTGGGATTACATGGAGTACCAGTATCGATCATCTCCGATAGAGACCCAAGGTTTACGTCTCGATTTTGGAAGGCACTTCATCAAGCTTTAGGCACTAAGTTGGACTTCACTACAGCTTTTCATCCACAATCGGCGGGCAGTCTGAACGGGTTATACAAGTGTTGAAAGATATGTTAAGAGGCTGTGTGATGGATTTCTGATGAAGTTGGGAAGATTATTTGCCTTTGGCCGAGTTCGCCTACAACAATAGCTATCAGGCTAGCATTCGAATGGCACCATATGAAGCATTGTATGGTCGAAAGTGTAGAACTCCTACTTGTTGGACTGAGTTAGGAGAACGTCGAGTTTTGGGTCCAGAGTTAATGGTAGAAATTGAAGAGAAGGTTGAGATAATTCGAGCACGGTTAAAGGAAGCCTTTGATAGGCAGAAGTTATACGCAGACCTTAAACGGAAGGAAATAGAGTTTGAATTGGGAGATCAAGTGTTTCTGAAGGTCTCACCTTGGAAGAAGGTGATGAGGTTCGGTCGCAAAGGGAAGTTAAGCCCAAGGTTTATAGGGCCCTATAGAGTACTGAAGCGAGTTGAGCCAGTGGCATACCAGCTAGAATTGCCACCAGAGTTGCAGCAGATGCACGACATATTCCATGTATCCATGCTACATCGTTACCGATCGAATCCATCTCATGTGCTACCAGTCGAAGACGTAGAGCTAAGGCCAGACTTATCCTACGAGGAAGAGCCGATTCGGATATTGGAACGTGATGTGAAAGTGCAACGGAGGAAGTCAGTTCCTCTCGTCAAGGTGTTATGGCGCAAACATGGATCGGAGGAAGCTTCGTGGGAACCAGAAGAGACGATGCGACAGCAATACCCTCAATTATTTTAGTTAGAAAATTTTGAGGACGAAATTATTTTAAGCGGGGTAGAACTGTAGCATCCTAAAAAGGGCCTATGCATTTTCGGTTTAGTTGTACGAAGTTACATGTTTTATGTACTAAGAATAAATTTTGAACATTTTTAGAAACCCGAAAATGAATGAAAATGAGTTAGAAATGAACATTTCTGGAAACCTGAAAATGTATGGAAATGTTAAGTTTAAAAATGGAAGGTGAACATTTTTGGAAACTAGGAAAAGTAAGGAAATAATTTGGAAATGATTCAAAAGAGGAAAGTGAACATTTCTAGAAACTTGGAAATGCAAGAAAATGTCAAGTTTACAGAGCCGAACGAAAATTTTTGGAAACTTAGAAATGACTTAGAAATGTCGAGTTTTAAGTTTTAAAGTAGGGAATAAAGGCAAGGTGGCCTTAAAAGAAAAAGTTTGTGAAAGTTGACACACAAATAGGCTTGGAAAAGTGGCCTGAAGATGCCACTTAGGGTCTTTGGAAATGGCGCCACATGCAAGGTGTTGGGCCTGAGTTCGAGTCACTTGGGAAGCAAATAAAAGAAGGTTTATTTTGCTTCCAGAAGCTCTGAGGTGGACGGCACAAGCCTTCTAGAAAGGAGGAGTTTTATTCTCTTTAATATTTAATTAATAAGGTGATAAATAAAGGATTTTTAATTGGATTATTTTCAAAGGATAATAAAGGATTATTCTCTTATTATTTTAAATTAAAGAGATAAAGCTATCAAATAAAGAAGAGTGGTGGCCAAGTAGGGGACTCTAGCCCAGTAAATTTGGCTAAGGGAGGAAAATAAGGCTAATTTTCATTCATTCTCTCCTTTGCCGAAATTCCCTAAGCCATTCTCCTCTCTCTGCCGAAATTTTTCCCTAGCAAATTCTCTCTTTTCTCTGCTATTTTGCCAAGACCAAAAACTCTAGTAAAGCAAGCCACTCTCTTCATCTTTCTTTTCTTCCTATTTCTTTGCTTCCAATCCATTCAAAAGCCAAATTTTGGAGAGGCTTCAAGCATAGGTGTTGTCGATTTCTCCAAGTAAGGATAAGATCTAGACTCAGTTTCCATTCTTTTTCTTTTTAAGCCTGTCAAAATTTGGAGACCAATCTCTCATCTTGTATTTTGACCAAAATATGAAGAACTCTTTCGGGATCTGTCTCAAGTCGACTGTAAGAAGGATCTTCCGGGATTTAAGGCATCAAGGTAAGACAATAAAGTGATATTCTTCCATAGGCCATAAGTATGATTTCAAGTTAGACTAAAATCTAACATATGTGTATAGATATTTCGACAGCATTAAGGAAGCAAGGATCCAATTCGGGATCCTAGAATCCACAAGGCAAGTATTCGGCCAAGGCTTATATTTTTTGGTATTTAGCACTATTTCCTATTTATTCAAAAGCCAGAAACTGACATAGTTAAATGATTTGGTGGCTAGCCGATTTTAAGAAAGGAATACTATAGCTTTTAGGATTTGATTATTAATCAAATCGGCAAACAAGGTAAGAATACTAATCCTACTAGGATTTGGAATTTTGGCCGAATGGCTTTTTATTAAGGTAATAAGTGATAAATCAAATGTAGGGATTAAGGATCTAAGCATTAGATCAATCTTTTCGGGATCTCAAGGAATTTCTAAGTGAATCAGGTGTGTACCCCACACTACTTCATAATACGTTTTATGGCATGTTTAATTAAAATATGTGACATTAAGAATATGAAAGTGGCTCAGGTATCATGTTATGGTACTAAGTACTCAGGTACGTTTCCTACTTCTACTAGGAATATGAAAAATGTTAATTGTAAAATGAGAATATGATAAGAATGTGAACTTTGGCTTGTAATTACAGAATATGATAAGTGACTTAAGACCACGAACACGGTGACCTAAGACCACGAACACGGTGACCTAAGACCGTGATATCTGAAAAGTGGTGACCTAAGACCACAGTAATCTGAAAGTGGTGATCTAAGACCACAGTAATCTGAACGTGGTGACCTAAGACCACGAATGCGGTGTCTTAAGTCCGCAATTTGGTGTGTAGCGGAAGGAGGGTCGACTTAGTAGTCCCCACGGTGTGATTGGCAAGTACGGGGGTGTGTAGCGGATGGACAATTAGGTTTGGGTTTGGGAATGCATCATAACTTGTATTCATTATTTTGAATGTGTAACTCTTGTATGCCTGATTCTATTATGACTTAATGTCGTGTACACATTGAGTCTGTTTGACTCACCCCGTTGTGGGACCATGTTTCAGGTGATGAACAGTGATGGACCGGGACGACAGAACTTGTGGTGGCCATGCTCAACATGAAGTATTTATTTTTATGGAATATGAGTTTTTAAGTACTTGAATTATTTGGAAATTATTTGATGTAATAAGGCCATAAGGCCATAGTTGAATCATTTTACATTTATTTTTTCTATTTATTATGTTTATGAACCTTATCTATTAAAGTTTAAGTAAAATTTCTTTAAACTAAACCTTAAATGTTTTATCACTTAATATTAAAAAGGGGTTTTCAAAATAAAATCGAATCCGTTTCAACACAAGCCCAACCCAAAACAAAATTTTTAAAAATTGCACAAGTTTTTCGCAAAGTAACAAAAGGATTTGAACCGGTTTACTTGAGGGACATACCAAATATGGTCAAAGCTCGTGGGCCGGGTTTGGGGTGTTTCATGCTTGGAGGCAAAGAAACACATTCCAAAGCCTATTCAAACACCTAGTAGGAATTCTACTTAAATTAGGATACTTAAGGGCCAAATAAGGCATCACAAAGTCTATATAAACACCCAAGGGGGCAACTTGAAGGGGAGTTCGGCAGAAGCCGAAACGGGAGGTGAGCTAGGCCAAGGAGCCAAGCTGGAAAGGTCAAAATCGTGGGAATCGCTCGAAGTTAGCCAGTTGATCCATCCCAAGAAGCTGGAATTATACTCAAGACGGCGGAATCTTCCTTCAATTCCTTTAGGTTGTTTTAGGGATTTATTATGTTTTGTTTATCTTTTCTCTTGAGATGTTTTCTTGTTTAGTTATGAACTAAACCCCTCAAAAACCTAAAGGGGATGAAACCTAGATGAATCTTGTTATTTGATTTTTGAATTTTAAGATAAATACTTAGTTTGTTCTTCATTATGCATGCTTAATCCAAATCTGATGTGCTTAGGTGGAGGAGGAATAGACCCTGCTTAAGAGTAGATCTAGCGTGATTAAGCAGAATTGATCGAACGCCTAGAGACAGGGTTACGAGATTTTACCGGATTAGGGTGAAACCTAATATGGGAATCCATAGATCGATTTGCTACTATTCTAGGGGGTTATTATAAGAGAACGAGAGTTCTACTAATTAACCTAGGGTTAGACGTTATTCGCCTTGAGAGAGGGTTTAACATAGGTTAGGGAGTCCTACGGATCAAGCTAAGTAAATAAATCATAAGATTCAAGGTTAGATAACAAGTGAAGTCTAGGTGGATTCTTCCTGAGGGTATCGTCGTGATCAATTGAGTCTTTCTCGAAGTTATTTCCCAATTTGTTCTTTTTGTCTTTGTCCTTAGCTTAGTCATTGTTAATTTAGATTAAAACAAACTTCACTTTATTTTTAAGGCTAAATAATAAAAAGAAAGTTAGTATTAGTACTCTTAGTTCCTTTGGGTTCGATATCCGGTCTTGCCTAAGCTATACTACTGTTCGATAGGTACACTTGCCTTTAATCATTGTCAGAGTTAGTTTTTAGGTTTTGATCATTCTTTTATAAATTTTAAAACTCTGATTTACAGCGATCAGTTGGGCCTTAGCAAAATTTTTGTGTTTAAACACTTTAAGGAGAGAAGGTAAGTGGCATCAATGCTTATGGAAATAAGTGAGTAATTTGCTAGCATAAGTGAGCATATAGCAAGGAGGTTGTGGCGTCTCATGAAGGGGCTCTAGGGGAGGAGTTCGAATCCCACCTAGTGAAATTTTTTGATTAAATTTTTGTGCTTCTCTTCAATGTGTCGGCCATGGCTTTAATATGGTAAGGAAGACTTTTTAATTATGGAAAGAAGACTAAGGATTATGGTAAGGAGGAAAACAAGGGAAAATGAAGGAAAGAAATCAAATAAAAAGGCAAGGGAGGGAACATGTTGGCCAATTTTGTGGAAGGTGTTTTGGAAAGAGTTTTTGGTCAACCAAGACCTTTTTGGTGCTTAGGATGCACGATTTTGATAGGGTAAAGAGGGGAGCCAAATTTCTTTAGGCATTTGGCAAATTTTGGTGTATGAGAGGTTGTTTTCTTTTTAGCATTTTGGTGTCTTCTTTTCTTATTCTTTCCCTTCACTTGTTGAAACTCTAAAGCCAAAAATTTGTCCACTTTTCTCCCTTGATGCCGAAACACTCACCTTGATGCTCATCTTCCTTTTGTTAGCCGAAACAATCTAGAACTCTTCTCTTTATCTCTTCTTTTTTTTTTCCATTTCCAAAACTTTCTCTCTTTCTCTTAAAACAACATTACCTTGTGGCTGAATCTTCTTGCTCATTTTTCCTCCATAGCCGAACTTTTGAACCTTTCATCTCTTCTTCATTATTTCTTTCTCGTTCGTGTTGGCACTCAATTCTTGGATCGAATAGGTAAGTGGTCTTATTCTTCTTTTTTTCATCTTATTTTTCTTTTTTCCCTGGCCGAATGTGTGTCTATTAACATTCGGATGTTTCACTTTTGTTCAAAACCAAAATATCATTCTCTCATAATCTTTCATATCGTGATCATCTTCTAATGTAGTGTAAGTTGAATCTCATATCATTGTCTCATCCGTAGCCATAAGTCAATTGGTGGAAATCGGATTCATCATCGTTAGGGTAAGGAGTTTTTTCTTGGACTTTTTCATTATATCTCTACTCGGATATGTTGCAAATCGGATCGAAGTTTCAACTAATCGATTATTTTTTGGGACAAAATCACTTAATATTCTCTACTTGTTAATCCTTTGAAAATAGTGGTAAGTTGAAACCTCTCCTTAGATAAATACGTTCACTCATCATAGTATTTTTCTAACCGAGACTTTTTCAATGGAGGCAAGTGGTAACGATTTGAAAGGAAAAGCGATAGGAGGAGACAAAAGGAGTGGATTTGCATTTCCTACTCCTAAGTTCAAACGAAAGGCGGTATCGGCAGTTCAGGATTTCCCACCGGGTTGTGGACCATCATCCGGTGAGAATAGGCAAATCGTGGTCGTTCACGATATTGAGGGTAAGCATTTCATAGATCGTCTGATTTAGATTTAGATTAATAAAATGTCATTTGTTGGATTAATCGAGTGTAATGATGGTTTAGGTGCCGACGATCAAGAAGGTTTAATCCTTACCGTAATCAGGTGTGTAATCTCACATCGAAATCCCGTAGATTCATGATTTGATATCACGTTGGAAAATAGATCGTTATTATTTATATGACTAAAAATCGTAATATGGCATAAATCGAGAAATACGCTTAGATTTCATTATTTTTAAAGATTTGTCAAAAATAGTATTAAAATTTTTAAATTACGAAAATGCTCCTATGGGCCAAATTGCAAAAATACCCTTATGGGTCGAATTACTAAAATGCCCCTATGGGTCGATTTACCAAAATGCCCCTTTGGGTCGATTTACTAGAATGCCTTAGTGGGCCGAATTACAAAGTTCTATAATGGGTCGATTCACCGTAATAAATCACTGGATTAATGATTGTTGTTCATATATGTGGATATTATGCTTTATTATGTATGTTGCATGTTACATATTGCATGGGTTGGGAAAAATGTTGGAGAGCAGTGTAGCCTGGTGGCATTGCCACAAAATGTTTATTATTATGTTTACTTATGATTTCGGTGGCTTGGCCACAATAAAAATATTTAATATAGCAGCTCGGCTGCAATTTGGTGTGAGCGGCGGGGTGGGTTGACTTGATCCCCACAGGTGTGATTGGCTGGTTGGGGGGGTAATGGATGGATGGGTTGTGTTGCATACATTTATTCCATTTTTATTATTGTTATGTAAATGGGCTTAGGCCCAAGATATTGCTTTATGGGTTCAGGCCCAGTGGATGAAGGTAAGGGGATTATACACTGAGTTCTAGTAACTCACCCCTTTTCCTTAACCCTTGCAGGTAATGCTCAGTGATGTGGACTTGGGCCATGGATGACTCGATGGAGGCCATACTTCAAAAATGGTGTTCTTGAACTTTAGATTTCTATTAACGTTTACTTTATTACTTTTACTATTTTGGGTTTTTTTTAAGTTCTAATAGGGCCTCTGGAATATTTTATTTTTGCTTTATATTTGACGTACTTATTATCTTGCTTAATTAATTTTAAATGGGAATTTTCTAAAAATCATAAATAATGGTTTCCAAAATTGATTAACAAAAGGTTTTTATAAATATGTACAAATATTTTAACTCGAATTCTTTTTCAAATTACCAACGACATTCTCAAAATTCACGGTTTTAACGGTCACTACCTCGATTTTTGATTTATCAGTCAACCTCTCAAAATAGTTGTATTTTATCAAATATTTACATCCAAACTTGTTTTCTTAACTATAACCAAATAACACTTATTTTAGTACAAATCACAAGGACTTTATACGTTTTTCTCATGTGACATGTCGATCCAGTCGTAACGCATGGGTCGGGTTTGGGGTGTTACACACCCTCTGCAGGCCTACGGTGCAGGAAAAAAAAAGCACTGAAATTAAAAAAATAACTGAAACAGAATTTTAAAAAAAAGTCACATGAAATGAAATGACAGGTCGCTGGTCAAGCTCCGCACAAAGTGGCACCAAAGTGCTCTCAGTAGAGGCGGCACCAGCTGAGATAACAACACCTACATGTAATTTCGACAGGTTGTGGTGTTTGGGTTGTAACATCCCAAAAATGGGGCTATTTGGAATTTAATTATTTTTCTTATGTTTGAACCACTGTGATATTATTTATGGAATAATAAAGGTTAATTAAGGGTCTTGAGTAGGCTCGGTTTAGTAGAAAATTTCATCTTGAACTTTCAAGGCAGGGAGCCTTAGCAGGAGGGTGTTATAAGAATAAATGAAGGAATTTGGACACTAAAAAGCCCTTGGTAAAGTGGCAAAAGTAAGGCCACTTAAGGACTAGCATGTGACGCCATCAAGGGGAAGGGAGAACCTTGGTTCGAGTCACAGGAATCCCCTCTTTTTGCTCTTTAAGTGGACGGCACAAAGGGGGAGAGACTTCCTCTCTTTAAACTCTTTTTATTATTTATTATTTATGTAGATAATATGAGTTTTTTTTTTTTAATAGGATTTTTATTCTAAGGATAATAGGAGATAATAAGGAAATTATTGGGATTATTAAGAGATTATTTGATTATTTGGAAATTAATTCAAATTATTTTTGAATTAAGTTAAACAAGTGGCTCAGAGTGAATTAGGGAGGTTAAGTGGATTTTGAACTCCTTGATTAATAGGAGTGGACGGCAAGCTAAGGAGGGGGTGCCGAATGCTTATAAAAAGCATCAACCTATCACTTGTTTTGTTTTTTTCCCATCTTGGCAAGTTGTCAAATTCTCAACCTCCCATCTATTTTCTCTCTCTTTCTTTTCTCTCAAACACTTCAAGCCGAAATTCCTAGCACCTTTCTTTCCCATTACTTTCTTTCTCCCCTTGGCCGAATACACTCCCTTGGAAGTGCTGATTTCTTTTCCTCTTATTAAACTCACCATTGGCCGAATACAACCCAGTGGTTTGCCGAAATCCCCTTCCTCTATTCTATTGTACCTTGGCCGAATATTGGAAGGAACATAGATCTCTTCAGATTCTTTGTTATCAATCGGTTGATAAGGTAAGTGATGGCCGAATTTCTATCTCCCCTTTTCTTTCTTTTTCTGTCGACTTTTTACAAGGAAAGGTGCCGATTTCGGCAATGGTTATAAGTCTTCTAAGCGAGTAGTAACCGATTTCTGCTAGGTACTCAGGGGAGTAAAGCAGTCGACTCACAGCCCGATCTCTAGTATTCGAATTTTGGTAAGTAACGGTAAGATCTACTTTAGTTAGTCAGTTGATATTCGTTTTAGCCGAAGGCTACTAACTTATTGAGTGCCGATTCATGGAATCAGAAGCAGATTCGGGAGTTTGGTGTTGCGATTAGCATCCAACCAAGGAAAGGTAAGATTTCGGGTTCATAAGGAACCCCTTCTAATAATTTGGTTTGGCCGAATAGGCCATAATACTAACCCAGGTGTTGGCCAAATATAGGAACAAGTAGATCTAGGGAGGCCGACTACTCTTTTCGGGATTTAGACTCCTCGTTGGTGACAGGTGTGTACATACACACGTATAACTTGTTAAATGTGCTGATTGTTGTGAATGCTATCTTGATTTTATGTAGCATTGGATAATATACCATATCGGTATAGATGGTGATTCAGGTAAGTACCTGTTAATATGAATTTGTTATTTGATGGTTTTGGGAAGCATGATGTATTGATACATGAGATTTAAGTATGTGATGTCATGAAACATATACATATGTGACTGATGTGGGATTGATGAGTGGAGGGGGCAGTATTAATCGTGCCGACGGGCACCAGTGTTTTGGTAACACACCGTGACTACGGTCACCAGAGGTTTGGTACCTCCAGAGGTTTGGCACCTTATAGCGACTTATCCCTGTGGTTAACACCACCGTTGGTTGGCCCCACTTGAGATATGGGATCGTCTGCCAGTGATTTGGTATCACACGATGGGTTGGCCCCATCACCCGATTCGTGTCTACGAACACCAGTGTTTTGGTAACACATTGTGACTATATGTCACCAGTGGTTTGGCACCACCAGTGGTTTGGTACCACAACGGGGTAGACAGTGGCGTATGGCTGGTTAGGTTGGGACACATAATATTCTGCATATTAATAGTTATATGTTGTGTATGAAAGTGTTTAACACCGGGGAAAGGGTTACATACTGAGTCTTGGTGACTCACCTTCTCCTTTACATTTTTCAGGAGATACGTAGATCGCGGATGTGGAGCCGGGTGGACTCGAGGCGGCCATGCAGTGGACTTTAAATTTAAATGAACTTTAATTTTAGTCTTATTATTTTTATTTTCGATTTTATTTTATGTGGATGTAATAAGGCCTCCTGACATTTATTTTATTATTTTTTTATATGTCGAATATTTTGTTTTAAACTCTGTTATTGATATTAATTCAAAATCACATGTTTCCAAGTTTAAACGAGAATTGTTTTTAACGTGCCATCGAGCACACTTGTAATTTTATAATAACTTGACTTAATTTAATTTTCAATTAAATCTAAGTATGGCTTTTAGCAATACCACTAAATAAAGGGTTTTCAAAACCTAAGTTGGTTTTCAAAAAGATTTTCCAAAAAAATATTTTCCTTGTAACAGACTAGATTCGGCCATAGTGTTTGGGCTGGGTTTGGGTTGTTACAAAATTGGCATATCGAGCCAGTTCAAAGCTCTCATTGTGCAGAGGCCCAAGGCCCAAAAATGTTTTGGTAGGCCTTATGGAATAATTTTTGATTTTTGAACAAGCATGGCCCGAGTCTCAGACCGATCCGCCTGTAAGTACATTGAAACCTCTTTGTGAATTATATTACGTAGAAGGGTAGGAAGCATGGAACGTAGATAGACTTATAGGAACTTGAACCCTAGGATTAGATTACTCAAACACACAAACCAAACATAAGACTTAAAGAACTAAACCAACCTATGACTTAGTCACTGAGCTAGGGTGTGGTAACCCCTGTACGCATGTCTAGGAGTGGATCCGGAAGAGCTTGGTATTTAAGCAGTCCGTGTGACTCACCTCCTCTTCGCAGGTATCCTACCTGGTGCGTAGCCTCGGTTCACCCTAACTCAGAGGACTCAGTGGTGTGGCAACCTCTGTGCGCATGTCTAGAAAGGTTCAGTGAGAGCTTGGTATTTAAGTAGTCCACGTGACTCACCTCCTCTTCACTCGAATCCTGCCTGGTGCGTAACTTTGGTTCACCCTGACCAAGAGGGCTCGGTCATAGGCTAAACATAATGACTAAAACCCTAATGTTTTCAAAACTTTTGCAATAACTCTTTCAAATTAGAGAACATCATTTTTACAACGTTTTCTTCGAAAAACTCAATTTGTGGAAAAATTACAAAAAATGCCCTTAGGGGTAAAATTACTAAAATGCCCTCGGTCCATAAAATATCAGTTCAATGATTTTGCTCAAAAATTCAACTATTTTACAAATATTCAACAACTTAGCTTTGAAAATCATTAGCAAAATATTTTGGTTTTGGAAAATTATGAAAACGCCCTCAAGTTGCAAAATTACCGAAATGACCCTGGTTTTGGAAATCTTTACAAACATCACTACTTGAAAAGGAACATTTTCAGAAAGAAACCCCTGAGTGTTGCAACTGTTAAAAATATCCCTGACTTATTAAAATTACGAAATTGCCCCTGATTGACAAAATTACCAAAATACCCCTGGTTTCCAAAACGATGCCATATCTTTAAATTTTGCCAATTTTCGAAAACATCCTCCAGTTTTGGGAATTTCAAAGTGATTTGTTTTATTAAAATTTTACAACTTCTTCTATTACGAAAATACCCCTGTAGGAAAATGACGAAAATACCCCTGGGTTAGAAATGGGCAGAAATGTCCGAAGAGCGACTAGGTATGGAAAGTATTAAGGAATGCATGCATGAACTCCTTTGTGTGAACTAGGATAGAAGACTGAAACCTTGTTTGCTCGAAAGAATCTCTGATTAAACCTTATCCATAAAATTTCTTCGCGAGTAATAAAGTGGAACAAATGCTAACGCATAAAAATTTTCTTAATCAGATTAAAAGCGCGGTAGATGGAATGAGTTCTAGAGGATGTGGACGCCGTGGACGCGGTAGGGGTAGGATGACGGTGTCTGAACCCGTCAAGTCAGTCAAGGTTCGAAACGAAGTACCACCACCGCCACCACCACCTCCTACTTTTAGAAGTGGAGGAGAGGATCGGGTGGTGGTGAGGTCAGACGCAAGTCGCTTTCATGAGTTTTGGAAATGGTTTCTTTGAGTTGGTAGAAATTTGGGAGCTCGAAAACTGTTCCCGAGCGACTCGATCTAACTGGAGCGGAGGTATTCGGGGTGTGTCGGAGTGGCACCCAAGGCGCGTGAGTCATGGCTAGAGTCAACTGAAAGGATCATAGATGATCTTGACCTGACGGAGGAGGAAAAGCTGAAAGGGGCCGTGTCGCTTCTAAAGGATAAAGCGTACCAGTGGTGGTCGTGATGCGAGATGGAGCCACGGCGAGATGATCGACTTGGGATCATTTCAAAACCACCTATCGGAAGAAAGAAGTATGTGGGCACCATTTACACACGGATGCTCAGAGGAAAGCCTTTCTAGGGCTAGTGCAAGGAACTAAGTCGGTAGCGGAATATGAGGCGGAGTTTTTAAGGCTGAGTAGGTATGCTAGAGGCATCGTAGCTACCGAACATGAGCGCTGTGTCCGCTTTGAGGACAGACTCAGAGATGATTTGAGGCTACTAATTGCATCGCAGCAGGTCCGCGAGTTCTCATCCCTAGTGGAGAAGGCCAAGGTGGCCGAAGGGATCAAGGAGGCTGTGAGGCAAAGTTATAGTAGGAATAATCAGAAGAGAGGGTTTGGGTCAGCTGGATCCAGTGGGAGTGTCCAGAAAAAGGCTAGGCCAAGTGGGCCAAATCAGGCGGCAAGGCCCATGACTACCAATCTGAGGCCGACTCAGTGTAACCGCTGTGGAAAGACCCATTGGGGAGGTTGTTGGACCGGTGATAGAGGATGTTTTGAGTGTGGGTCTTTAGAGCATCGGGTCAGAGATTGTCCCCGGAAACTAGCTAAGAATCAGCCTGAGGGACAGAACCGTGCTCAGGGCAGAAATGTTGGACCACCCCAGAGGGGTCGTGGTAATGGCAGAGGAAGCAACGGTCCTAACCGAGGTCGTGGAACTTAGGGCAGAGGTTCAGGCAACACAGAGGCTAGGCAGCCTGGCTTAGTCTACGCAGCGAAGCATCGCGAGGAGGGTGACGCACCGGATGTCATAACCGGTACATTTCTAATCTTTGGTCTTCCTTATGTTGCATTAATTGATGTGGGTTCGATGCACTCGTACATTGCTAGTAGTGTGGTAGGAACTATGGACCTAGACTCTGAGACTACTTCTAGAAAGATGACTGTGCTAAGCCCCTAAGTCACTCTGTAGTCGAGATAAACTTTATAGAGACGCACCCCTAGAACTCCAAGGGTAGTATTTGTGGTGATTTGATGGAAGTATTGTTCGGGAGTTCGATCCGATCCTTGGAATGGACTGGCTGGTTAAGTATCAAAGTAATTTGGATTGCGCGGCTAAGCGCATGGTTCTTAAGACGGCGGAAGGTGATGAAGTGGTTATGATAGGTGATAGAAGGAATTACTTAACCAATGTATTGTCTGCCTTGAAGGCTGAAAAGATGGTCAAGAAGGGTTGTGAGGCGTATTTAGTTCGAATCTTTGCTTTGGAAGCTAAGGAGTCAGTAGTGGAAAAGGTCCGAACGGTTGGGGAATTCGCTGATGTGTTCCCAAAAGAGCTTCCGGGTCTGCCTCCAGATCGGGAAGTTGAATTCGGTATAGACTTGCTACCCGGAACGGCACTTGTGTCTTTAGCACCATACCGAATGGCACCAAGCGAATTGGTGGAGCTGAAGGCTCAAATTCAGGAGCTCTTGGATAGAGGGTTTATTCGACCAAGCATGTCTCCGTGGGGAGCACCGGTGTTGTTTATCAAGAAGAAGGACGGTTCAATGCGGATGTGTATCGACTACCGCCAATTGAACAAGTTAACGATCAAGAACAAGTATCCGTTGCCTCGGATTGACGACTTGTTCGATCAACTGAAGGGTGCCTCGGTGTTTTCGAAGATAGACCTTAGGTCGGGTTATCATCAACTTAAGGTGAAGGAGGTTGATGTTCACAAGACGGCATTCAGAACTCGGTATGGACATTACGAGTTTCTGGTAATGCCATTTGGATTGACCAATGCGCCGGCAGCATTCATGGACTTGATGAATAGGGTGTTTCAGCAGTACTTAGACCAATTTGTCGTGGTGTTCATAGACGACATATTAGTTTATTCTAAGACGGAGGAAGAGCATGATATGCATTTGCATATAGTTCTACAAGTGTTGAGGGAGAAGCAATTGTATGCCAAATTCAGTAAGTGCGAATTTTGGCTTAGGGAAGTGGCTTTCTTAGGGCACGTAGTGTGTACCGAGGAATCGAGTAGACCTCGCAAGGTTTAAGCGGTGTTGGATTGGAAACCGCCTAGGTCGGTGGCGGAAATCTGAAGTTTTCTGGGTTTAGCAGGGTACTATTGGAGATTCGTGCAAGGATTTTCTCTAATAGCAGCGCCGTTAACTAAGTTACTAAGGAAAGGTGTTCCATTTGTATGGACGAAGAAGCAGCAAGAAAGCTTTGATAAGCTAAGGAAAATTCTGACAGAAGCTCCGATTTTGGTACAGCCTGAAGCAGGAAAGTTGTTTACCGTCTATTGTGATGCATCCTATCTTTGGTTTGGGATGTGTCTTTGATGCAGAAGGAAGGTAGTAGCCTATGCATCCCATCAGTTAAGACCGCATGAGGTTAACTACCCAACGCACGACTTGGAGTTAGCGGCAGTCGTCTTTGCTCTGAAGATATGGAGACATTACCTGTATGGGGAGAAGTCGATAGTCTATACGGATCACAAAAGCTTGAGGTATCTTCTGACTCAGAAGGATCTAAATCTGAGACAGCGTCGGTGGATTGAACTATTAAAGGACTACGATTGTTCAATCGAGTACCATCCGGGTAAGGCTAACGTGGTAGCTGACGCGTTGAGCCGAAAGGTTGTGACGGACATAAGAGCAATGTTCGCTCAGTTGAGTCTATATGATGATGGGAGTCTGTTGGCGGAACTCCACGTTAAGCCAACGTGGATTGAGGAGATTAAGGAAAAGCAGCTAGTGGATGAAGGCTTGAACGCTAAGAGGGTACAAGTTCAGGATGGTGGTTTGGTAGGGTACAGTCTGTCTAGTGATGGAGTGCTATGTTTTCAAGGGCGAGCATGTATGCTGAAAGATATGGAGTTGAGGCGAAAAATTCTCCACGATGCACATAGCAGCCCATACGCTATGCATCCGGGAGGAAGCAAGATGTATGGAGATCTACGGAGACAGTTCTGGTGGCCGGGGTTGAAGCGTGAGGTAATTGAGTTTGTGGAAAAGTGTCTGACGTGTCAGCAGGTTAAGGCTGAACACCAATTGCCATCAGGGCTACTTCAACCAGTAAAGATCCCACAATGGAAATGGGAGCGGATCACTATGGATTTCGCGTCGCTGGCTACCCTTACGCCCAAAGAAGAAGGACGCAGATTTGGGTAATAGTGGACTGTCTAACTAAGTCAGCTCACTTCATACTGGTGAGGGTGGATTTTTCTCTTCAGAAGCTAGCTAAGCTGTATGTGTCGGAAATAGTAAGGTTGCATGGTGTTCCAGTATCGATCATCTCGGATAGGGACCCCAAATTCACGTCAAGGTTTTGGAAAGCGTTACATCAAGCTTTGGGTACACGGTTGGATTTCAGTACAGCTTTCCATCCCCAGTCTGACGGACAGTTGGAAAGGGTGATACAGATCTTAGAAGACATGTTAAGAGGATGTGTCTTGGACTTTAGTGGTAGTTGGGAGGAGTACCTACCACTAGCGGAATTCGCTTATAACAATAGTTATCAAGTGAGTATTCAGATGGCTCCATATGAAGCACTGTATGGACGGAAATGTCGTACTCCGACGTGCTGGACGAAGTTAGGTGAGCGGCAGGTTTTGGGTCCAGAGTTGGTAACAGAAACTGAGGACAAAGTCAAGGTGATTCGATCTCGTCTTAAGGAAGCGTCAGATAGACAGAAATCCTATGCTGATTTAAAACGCAAGGAAATGGAGTATGCTGTAGGAGACAAGGTTTTTCTGAAGGTGTCACCTTGGAAAAAGGTGTTGAGATTTGGCCGAAAGGGGAAGCTGAGCCCAAGGTTTATCGGACCATATACAGTTGTAAAGCAAGTAGGACCGGTAGCTTACCAGCTAGAATTACCGGCAGAACTGAACCAGATCCATGATGTTTTCCATGTGTCGATGCTGAGACGGTATCGGTCAGATCCATCGCACGTTGTGCCAGTGGCAGAGATTGAGGTGAACTCAGATTTATCTTTTGAAGAAGAACCAGTTCAGATCTTAGATCGGGATGTGAAGGTTTTACGTAGAAAGTCAGTGCCATTAGTGAAAGTGCTATGGCGGAACCATGGTACAGAGGAAGCTACGTGGGAACCCGAGGATGTGATGAGGCAGCAATACCCCCACCTCTTTCTAACTGTAATTTTCGGGACGAAATTTATTTTAAGGGGGGTAGAACTGTAACATCCCAAAAATGGGGCTATTTGGAATTTAATTATTTTTCTTATGTTTGAACCACTGTGATATTATTTATAGAATAATAAAGGTTAATTAAGGGTCTTAAGTGGGCTCGGTTTAGTAGAAAATTTCATCTTGAACTTTCAAGGCAGGGAGCCTTAGCAGGAGGGTGTTATAAGAATAAATGAAGGAATTTGGACACTAAAAAGCCCTTGGTAAAGTGGCAAAAGTAAGGCCACTTAAGGACTAGCATGTGATGCCATCAAGGGGAAGGGAGAACCTTGGTTCGAGTAACAGGAATCCCCTCTTTTTGCTCTTTAAGTGGACGGCACAAAGGGGGAGAGACTTCCTCTCTTTAAACTCTTTTTATTATTTATTATTTATGTAGATAATATGAGTTTTTTTAATAGGATTTTTATTCTAAGGATAATAGGAGATAATAAGGAAATTATTGGGATTATTAAGAGATTATTTGATTATTTGGAAATTAATTCAAATTATTTTTGAATTAAGTTAAACAAGTGGCTCAGAGTGAATTAGGGAGGTTAAGTGGATTTTGAACTCCTTGATTAATAGGAGTGGACAGCAAGCTAAGGGGGGGTGCCGAATGCTTATAAAAAGCATCAACCTATCACTTGTTTTGTTTTTTTCCCATCTTGGCAAGTTGCCGAAATTCTCAACCCTCCCATCTATTTTCTCTCTTTTCTTTTCTCTCAAACACTTCAAGCCGAAATTCCTAGCACCTTTCTTTCCCATTACTTTCTTTCTCCCCTTGGCCGAATACACTCCCTTGGAAGTGCTGATTTCTTTTCCTCTTATTAAACTCACCATTGGCTGAATACAACCAAGTGGTTTGCCGAAATCCCCTTCCTCTATTCTATTGTACCCTGGCCGAATATTGGAAGGAACATAGATCTCTTCAGATTCTTTGTTATCAATCGGTTGATAAGGTAAGTGATGGCCGAATTTCTATCTCCCCTTTTCTTTCGTTTTCTGTCAACTTTTTACAAGGAAAGGTGCCGATTTCGGTAATGGTTATAAGTCTTCTAAGCGAGTAGTAACCGATTTCTGCTAGGTACTCAGGGGAGTAAAGCAGTCGACTCACAGCCCGATCTCTAGTATTCGATTTTTGGTAAGTAACGGTAAGATCTACTTTAGTTAGTCAGTTGATATTCGTTTTAGCCGAAGGCTACTAACTTATTGAGTGCCGATTCATGGAATCAGAAGCAGATTCGGGAGTTTGGTGTTGCGATTAGCATCCAACCAAGGAAAGGTAAGATTTCGGGTTCATAAAGAACCCCTTCTAATAATTTGGTTTGGCCGAATAGGCCATAATACTAACCCAGGTGTTGGCCGAATATAGGAACAAGTAGATCTAGGGAGGCTAACTACTCTTTTCGGGATTTAGACTCCTCGTTGGTGACAGGTGTGTACATACACACGTATAACTTGTTAAATGTGCTGATTGTTGTGAATGCTATCTTGATTTTATGTAGCATTGGATAATATACCATATCGGTATAGATGGTGATTCAGGTAAGTACCTGTTAATATGAATTTGTTATTTGATGCTTTTGGGAAGCATGATGTATTGATACATGAGATTTAAGTATGTGATGTCATGAAACATATACATATGTGACTGATGTGGGATTGATGAGTGGAGGGGCAGTATTAATCGTGCCGACGGGCACCAGTGTTTTGGTAACACACCGTGATTACGGTCACCAGAGGTTTGGTACCTCCATAGGTTTGGCACCTCATAGCGACTTATCCCTGTGGTTAACACCACCGTGGGTTGGCCCCACTTGAGATATGGGATCGTCTGCCAGTGATTTGGTATCACACGATGGGTTGGCCCCATCACCCGATTTGTGTCTACGGACACCAGTGTTTTGGTAACACATTGTGACTATATGTCACCAGTGGTTTGGCACCACCAGTGGTTTGGTACCACAACGGGGTAGACAGTGGCGTATGGCTGGTTAGGTTGGGACACATAATATTCTGCATATTAATAGTTATATGTTGTGTATGAAAGTGTTTAACACCGGGGAAAGGGTTACATACTGAGTCTTGGTGACTCACCTTCTCCTTTACATTTTTCAGGAGATACGTAGATCGCGGATGTGGAGCCGGGTGGACTCGAGGCGGCCATGCAGTGGACTTTAAATTTAAATGAACTTTAATTTTAGTCTTATTATTTTTATTTTCGGTTTTATTTTATGTGGATGTAATAAAGCCTCCTGACATTTATTTTATTATTTTTTTTATATGTCGAATATTTTGTTTTAAACTCTGTTATTGATATTAATTCAAAATCACATGTTTCCAAGTTTAAACGAGAATTGTTTTTAACATGCCATCGAGCACACTTGTAATTTTATAATAACTTGACTGAATTTAATTTTCAATTAAATCTAAGTATGGCTTTTAGCAATACCACTAAATAAAGGGTTTTCAAAACTTAAGTTGGTTTTCAAAAAGATTTTCCAAAAAAATATTTTCCTTGTAACAGACTAGATTCGGCCATAGTGTTTGGGCTGGGTTTGGGTTGTTACATGGGTACCATATAATGGTCCCCAAGAATCAAGTTTTAGCAGTTGAGAAAGGGAGGAAGAAGAAGAAGAAGGAGGAGGAGGAAGAGACGGCGGCACCGGAAAAAGAAAGAGAAAGGAGGAGAAAGAAGAAAGAAAGAAGGAAAAAAAAAGAAGAAAAAAATAGAAGTATGTATTTTTTTTTTTAAATAATGGATCAAATATTGTTGTTTGTGTTGATGATTTTTATTGTTATTATTATTATTGATTTTTATTTTTTTTATTTGTTGTTGTTTGTTAGTTAGTTTAGTTTAGTTATTGTTAGTTGTTAGATTAAGATTAGTAAAAATGTTTAAATACTACTTTAGTTAGTAGTAGTATTAAATAGTTATAATATTATAATTAGTTTAAAAATGTTGAAATAATAATTTAGTTAGTAAGTTATTATTAGAATTAGTAAAAACTGTTTGTAATTTAGTTAGTAATATTGTTAGCTACTATTATAATTAGTTAGTTAAAAACCATAAAATAATAATTTAGGTAGTTAGTTAATATATTGTAAGTTATTATTAGGATTAGTAAAAATTTTAAATATTAATTATATTGTTAGTTATTAGTTATTATTATAGTTAGTTAGTTAAAAACCCTAAAATAATAATTGTTAGCTAGTTAGTATATTGTTAGTTATTATTAGGATTACTAAAAAGTTTAAATATTAATTATATTGTATTATACTTAGTTAGTTAAAAACCCTAAAATAATAATTTAGTATATTGTTAGTTAGTAAATTGTGTTTTAGGATTACTAAAAAGTTATAATATTAATTATATTGTTAGTTATTATTATAGTTAGTTAGTTAAAAACCTTAAAATAATAATTTTGTTAGTTAGTTAGTTAGTATATTGTGTTTTAGGATTACTAAAAAGTTACAATATTAATTATATTGTTAGTTATTATTATAGTTAGTTAGCTAAAAACCCTAAAATAATAATTTTGTTAGTTAGATTGTAATAAAAGTTATTATGTTAGTTAAAAGCCCTAATTATTATGTTAGTTAGTATATTGGTAGTAAAAAACAATGGTTAGTTAAAAACCTTAAATATTATTTTAGTTAGTATATTGTTAGTAAAAAATTATTATTATTGTTAGATTAAATGTAATTATTATTTTAGTTTAGTTAGTATATTATTGTTAGTAAAAATTATTATTGTTAGTATTACCTACCTTAGTTATTAATATTGATATATATATATATTAAAAAAATAGTAAAATATTTTATACATTTGAAACATTATGTACTAAAATAATATAAAATAATAAAAGACAAAAATAGTATATTTATATTAAGTAATAGAGTTTGAAAATAAGGAAAATACGAACAAAGGGCTAAATAAGTGGTTTTTACTAAATTTATATTAAAAAACACTAAAATAGGTACATAATAAATTAAATTATGTTATATTTTTGTTATATTAAATTATGTTATGTTTTTGTTATATTATTTTTATTGGCATGTTATTTTTTAGTAATTTAATATAAATTTAAATTTTTTATGTAGGTTAAAAATTAAATATCTGAGACAGCAATGGCTCGATTGATTAGTACAGTTCCACACATATCTGGCGCAGCTAATAATATGGTAGTATATTGTTATTTATTAATCGCGGGTTATATTAACAAAATAGGTACATAATAAATTATGTTATAATAATAATTTTTTTCTGATTTAACACTGTCGGGACTCATATGTGTATTAAGGGGCCAGGTGAATGGCTTAAGAAATCCCCCGGATGAACAATTGATGCCGTATATAGAGCAAGCTGGATTCGGGTCAGCAGCACTGATCTAGACGTTTGACTTGCGGTATGATTTAATATCCGTACTAGTTGAGCGTTGGCGCCCGGAGACCCACACTTTTCATTTCCCTTGTGGAGAGTGCACAGTCACTCTAGAGGATGTTGCAGTGCAGCTTGGGCTCCCAATTGACGGGGGTCCCGTTACTGGCGTCAATGCGATTGCTGACCCATTTACACTTTCTCAGAGCCTACTAGGGGACTCATATGGCGATGATGAAGAAAATTTTTTGAGCTTGAAATTTACATGGCTGAGAGCGAGGTATGAACAGTTATCAGCTGATGCCACTGAAGGCGAGTTGATGTGCGCTGCTCGAGCATACATTATGCACATCATAGGGGGTGTACTGGTGCCCGATGCAAACAATAATAGGGTTCATATCATGTACCTACCCTTATTGGCTGATTTGAGCAATGCTCACTCATATAGTTGGGGCTCCGCAGTTCTTGCAATGTTGTACCGTGAGCTTTGTCGGACGAAAAAGCCAGCGGCCGTAGACATAGGCGGGTGCCTTACGCTATTGCAGTCCTGGGCTCTGTATCGGATGCCATTCTTGGCATCCGTTACCCACCAACCATACGTATATCCGCTAGTAAACAGGTGATAAAATATAACCTGTTTTTAATTGATAATTTCTTTATATTGATACTATTTGACTTGAAATTTATTTTTATAGGTGGAGTATTTATCCGGGTATTAGGAGGTCGTACACTGTCCTGATATACCGGCTTATGATTGAACAACATGCCTGGGAGGGGGTAAGCAATTCCAATATTGGTTACGTGTTAGTTTGTATATCTTACGCACACCGTGTTAAATTTTAACAATGTTATTAATCATGCAGTTTATATGGATGCCATATCGTAGACCAAAAATTGCAACCGTTATACCCCCGTCTGCCTATATTCACTCGTATATGTGGTGCACAAACGCACCAATTTTCTATTTCAATGTAGTCGAGTGGTACCACGGGGATCGAGTGCTGCGCTAATTTGGTTCCGTCCAATATATCCCGGATCCACCATGCCAGGTGGGAGAGGTTCATTGCATAAATAGGAAAGGGAAACAAGGCTTGGATTGGGGGGTTAGGCATTGGGGATTTATTGCGGTGTGGAATGATCGCATGTCCTGAATACCCCAGATGGATATAGCTTCCGATTTTCAACCTCCATTAGAGTAATACAATGGTACTCTAGTATGGGGAAGCCATATATACTTGGAGGGTAGTCAACTGTAGTCCCCCCATACATGCAGCGACATGAGGCATACGAGCCAGTGGCCGATATGGAGGCCGAGGCAGCTGCAGATCCTGATCCCGAGTCGGAGCCCGAGCAATTACATACACATACGGATGCACATTCGTATCATCCAGATGTGTCGGGCAATGACTACTTCCCGGGCTTGTCAGGAGGTGGATACTAGTACGGGTTTGATATATTTGGATCGTACACACCGCAGTATAGCACTCCTGGCTCGTATCCTCTGCAGGACATCAGGCCTCCTGGGTCGTATCCAGGCATCAGGGCACTCCTTCTGGCTCGAGTTCATCTATGCCCTTCGAGCCACATGATTTTTTTGCCATGTGTAGCACAACCCCACCTGGACCCCCACCGGAGTCTGAAGAGGATGTTGGTCGTCAGGGCACCCACGATGTCAACGTCGACCACAACAGAAGTATACACCTAGGACCACACCATCGAACCATCAATTTTAGGTGTTTCTTGCGGTTTTGATTTTCCTCTATTTTGTATTTGTAAATATTACAATGTTTGTACTTTATTTGTATAAAATTAACTTGATTATTTGGGGCTTTAAAATTTCGTAACAATATTTGATCATGCGATGGAATCTTTAAGTTTGATTTTTGGTCATGTCTATATATATATATAGCCATGCAAAAATGGCTTAATCATTTTGTTTAGATTCGGTTATATGAGTTCATGTTTAAGTGTTTAATGTGTTTGGTTTTATCATTTCAACCATGGCTTATTTATATGCGGTATATGGTTGCTATGATTAGTTAATATTGCAGTAAAGGTTTTGATGTATATATAATATGTATGGTATGTTTGGATTTGATATTTAAGTGAGTTCAGTTAGGTCTTATAAAATGAACTATGTTTATAAAGGTTAGAAGATATTTATATGTCCGAATGTGTATGAAATCCATACAAATCCATATTCATACAAATCCATACATGTAATTTATTTTGCATTTCAGTCCCTAAATTTATTTATTTTTTGCAATTAAGCCCTAATTAATAAAAATCACCAAAAAATCTAAATACAAAACATGTTAATCTGAATAAGCTCAATTCCCACTCGCTCGTGACGATTGTCCAACATGATAGTTTCGCTGTGGGCATTTACTTCGATTATGACCACCTAACTTGCATATTCCACAGCGCCTATCGTTGGATTTCTCCCTAATGTCCATTTCATTACGGATTCTAGATGACTGCGGACGACCTCTTGGATTCCTACGTAGCGCTCTGTCTGGGACAAGCTCGAAAGTTGTCCGAGGCACTTCCCATGTAGACAGGTTGGGCAGGACAGGGAACTCATTTTCCCAGACACACAACGTACGCTCGAGCGTGTACACATCATTGACAAATTGTTCAACATTAAGGTTCGCTTTAGCACACGCTGCCACGACATGTGCACACAGATAATGAAGTGTTTGGAACCTCCTACATTCGTACTGTCTATTCCGAAGATCGACTCCATAAGATCTAGGTGGCAAACCGGGTCGATGATCGATGGACTCCGTAACTCGAAAAGTTTCCAGGCGTCGTGAATATATTTCTACAGTCATCGACCTCGCAATCCGATGGTTCGCAATCAATGCATCCCTGACATCTTCCACAAACACGTGTCTCGCATCCATCTGGTTGACTTGTTGTTCACCCATTCTTGGCATCAAGGTCACCAACCTGTAGAATGTAGCCGAGAAGACAGATGAAATCGAAAGATGTTGAGTTTTCAACAACACAGCGTTGACCCCCTCCACCAAGTTTGTGGTCATTTGACCATAACGAAAGCCCTCGTCAAAACTTTGAGCCCATTGGCACGGCTCCATTTTACCCAACCACTCTCGAAAAGATTTGTTCGTTTGACCTTCCATGTCACTCTCAAGTCAAGTCATTCTTTGGGGAAAAATATATGGCTCTAACTCGTACGCTGTATATGTTTTAATAAAAGATAAGTTACAGTAACTAGATA
Organism: Gossypium bickii; assembly: GCA_025503065.1. Taxonomy (NCBI): domain Eukaryota; kingdom Viridiplantae; phylum Streptophyta; class Magnoliopsida; order Malvales; family Malvaceae; genus Gossypium; species Gossypium bickii. The sequence continues at coordinate 35,202,748 of CP106715.1, read as the reverse complement.
ACATAAAAACATTAAACTTATATTGAAAATTTAAGGTTATCCTTTACCCATTTTCACCACTTGTCTCTTCCAGTCTGCATTCTTATACTCTCGAAGGAAGTTAGCCGCAATGTGATCGATGCAGTAAACAGATCTCCAAGGCACACCAGAACGCCTAATTGCGGCAATTAATCCTTTCCCTCTATCGGAGATGATGCAAATATTATCGTTGCTAATAACATATCTCCGTGGCTTGGTAAGGAAGAATTCTCAGGATTCTATATTCTCCTTATCTACTATGGCAAAAGCTATTGGGAGCACGTTCCTATTGTCGTCTTGAGCAACCGCAATAAGTAAGATTTATGTATATTTTCTGAATAGCCATGTCCCATCCACCTGCACAAATGGCTTGCAGTGTGGAAATGCCCGCACACATGGATCAAACGTCCAGAACATCTGATGAAAAATTCTTTTCCCCGGCTGTAATTGGTCATCTGGGCCGTAATAAGATCGTGTCTGTAACTCAATCACAGTTCCCAGTATGTACTCCCGTACAGCAGCTATCCATCCCTGTAGCTCATTATACGATGAATTGTAATCTCCATACAGTTGCTCCATTGCCATCTGTTTAGCTATCCACGCTTTTCGATATGATACTCGATACTGAAATCGTGCTTGTATTTTAACAATTAGTACCGAAACTTTAATGGTCGGCATGTCCTTCACCATTGGAATGATACACGTACAGATAGTTTTGGAATCAAGTTTTTTATGATATTCTATCATACGTGTCGATCTGTATGTATGAGGTCCAACCAATTTTCGTATCTCCCACATCTACGAATTTTGGATGAATGAATCTCGTACCTGCCAACTGCAGCCTTCCGCTGCCTTCCAACACTCCCCAATATAAATCATCGGTTTAGACACTGTGACTTTGTAATCCACTGATATATCCATGCTATATCGTTTAATAGTAGATACGCACTCTTCTTTACTTTCAAATCTCTGGCCTATGAATAACTCATGCTCAGAATTTACGGCCAGCCGGTGAGCAGGATATATTTCAGGGTACTCCGAGAACTCAGCTACACGTGCTGTGTCGGAGTCTATGAGTGACATGTGTGGCCTAGGATTATTGTGTATCATAATACATCACATCTGGTTCTCGACCGAAGACGCGCTAATGTTTCCATCATCATTCACATCTTCATCGTCAGTATCATCAGGTATATCGTCCATATCGGGATCACTGTTACTATCGACCTCTTCCTCACAATGATCACTACTATCGTGTCCATCATCACCAACCACATCAATATCGGGTGTAATACTAAGATCTATATCGATCCAATGTATATTCGATTCGGCATCAACATACGATATTGGAGGCACCATGTACGGTTCTTGAGCTACATGTTCTTCACCATATGCATTGATGTCTTCATTTGCCTCAATACCGGCTAACTCAGCAAATAAGTGAATCGGTGTATTTTTGTTACTCCCATTCCTACAGTAAAGAGCGATCATTGTATCCACATCTTCGTCGTCTACAAGTTCCATTTCTGTGAATTTGATCGGATCTACCGAAATTAGAAACTTGTAGAAAATTTTCGAAATCGTTCTCCCACAACGTCTAACAATTTTTTGCGTTTATCCTTCGCTTCATATCATCCAACGAGACATTTCTATTAAATCTCATTGCTATTTGTTGCCGACATTCAAATATGCATCCAACGGTTGTTGTCAAGATGATTCCGTTGAAATAAACTCATACGAAAAACTGATCATCCATCTTCAATATTCAATTTGTTAAAAAATAAACAAAATTGCTCAGAAAATTTTCAATCAATATATACTATTCTTAAATAAAAAAAATTAATGTTTCAATATGCTACTTTTTTTCATTCTTAAGCTCACACTATTACAATTATCATTTTGAACATGAACAACATTTATCTTTACATCTAACCACTTAAAGTCAGTTCTACATTTTATTCCATCTCCGAGCTTGTATCTTCCTCTGGGAAATACTGTACAATCCAATTTAGAAATTCTTGATTCTCTTCATATTCATCTTCTACAATCCAATTTGAAAATTCCTCGGGATCTTCTTCCTCTTCAATCTTTATAACAGGTATTGAATTTAGAAATTCTCTTGGTAATTTCCTAACATCTAGTTTATCCATCCATGGTATGTCAAACACACTTTGATTCCTAGTCAACTTCCTAGTAAACTTCACAAAGCGTATAACTAGATTCCAATAGGTTTGTGGTATCAATGTCTTCCAAAGTTCGTCTAAAATTATTTGATGGTCTCGTTCTATTAATGTCCCTCTAAGGGTTAAGTATTGCACTTTATTCTTCCTAATCATTTCATGACCATTCCACGACACTTCTTGCATCTTTTTATTTACGGTAATAAGGTGTTGAACAATGTCTTCTTCTGGTTTCATTCTGTAATCTTGCACTTCTCTCATCATCTTATCAACTTTCTCCCTTTGTGCTGAAGTTATTATCTCATCAGGCAATATCCAATATGTTGCCATTTCTAACAATATCTACATCAGAAATATTTTCAATTTTTATCACTAATTAACAATTACTTTATGATAGTTTTACTAATATAAAAACTTTTAAATATATTAAAAATTTAAAACATAACATTCACAATAAAAAATTAATTAATATAAACACCAAACTTACTAACAAATCAAAACTAAATAATAACAAAAATAATATTTAGGGTTTCTTACTAACAATATTTACTAATACTAACTAAAATATTAATATACTAACATAGTCACTATATGATTTTAGGGTTTTTAGGGTTTTTAACTAACATAACATATTAATATACTAACAACAATATACTAACTAACATATTAACTAAAGTATTAATATACTAACATATTACTTATACTTGTATATATTATTTTAGGGTTTTTAGAGTTTTTAACTAACATATTAACATACTAACAACAATATACTAACTATGTTACATATTAAATAAAATACTAATATACTAACATATTATTAATTTACTAACAATATATTATTTTAGGGTTTTTAGGGTTTTTAACTAACATATTAGTCTACTAACAATATACTAACTAACATTTTAACTAAAATATTAATAGTATTTGTCATAACCATTTTTGAAAACGGGAATTGACTTGGTTTTTGAAAATAAAATGGGAGTCGCCACTGATCTTTTATTAGTTGTGATTAGATCACCTTTGTTTTAAAATAACCTTTTGGTTTATTAAAATAGGACTCCTGGTCTACGAATGTTTGAGAAAACAGGTTTGGGAGTCGGTTACGTGCGAAGAAGGATTAGCACCCTCGCAACGCCCAAAATTGGTACCAAATTGATTAATATTGTCTTAATGTCGAAACTTGAAAATTTGAAAGTTGAAAATTTAAAAAGAATTTAAAAAGAAAAAATCGATCTATTTCGGAAATACTAACATTATTAAGAAATAACGAAAACCAAGCAAATAACTAATTGAAAACAAATTATACTAAAATATAGTATAGTTGAAACTATTATTCAAAAATAATGTGCATCAATATAAATAATATATACATAAATAAATAAATAAAAACTTTGAAATAAGATAATATATATACACATGTAATGACGATATATAAAGATGTATGAACTAAATAAATATATAATCTAGAACGGGGGCTTTGAAAGCAATAAATTATATATAATAGGGATATATATAAAATAATATAAAATTAATAATATATATAATTAAGGAAAACAACATATGTAAACGGAAATAAACGATATCTAAAACGATTTGAGATTTTTAATATTAAATATTAGTTTAAAAGACTAGTTAAGTAAATAAATAAACAAATAATTATCTAAGTAGTTAAAGGACTGTATTAAAATTTCAAAGCAGAATTATGGGCGAAAAGGTAATAAATTAAAATTGAAATTGAAAAGGATTAAAATATGATGTGCGTGAATTAACACGGACTGAATCGGTAAATATCCCACTAGGTCAAAACGCAGCGTTAGAATAGGACTATATCGCGATAGACTCAGAGAATGGAGGGGCTGGGTACGAAAATAACCCCTTTTAAAGCAGAAGGGTGCGGATCCAGGTACAAAGCGGGTCGACGTGCGGATCCACACCACCCTGAAACGGCGTCACTTCATATTTTACTTAAATAAAAAAATGTTTTAAAATCATTTTTTCATCTTTCAGAAAAAAAAAATCCAAAGCTCCTCCTCCTATGTTCTCTGCCAGGTTTTTTGGGAACCCATTGTCACGTCGCCAAGGGTCCGTTGCTCTCCGCCGTAGTGGGTGGTCGGAGCAACCCTAAAATTCCCCGATCCTCCCTTTTAGTAAAAGAAAGAAGGAAAACAAGGGCTTTCATAGCCCGAAGATCAAAAGAGAAGAGATTGTCACCCCCTCCCTAGGTCGGTTTCGACGACGGAGAGGGTGTTTTCGACGGCCGATGTTCGGTTGTGCCTCGACAAGTTATTCTTTTCCCCTTTTTATTATAGCTATTTACAAATATTTCAAAAGAAAAAAAAGTACAAAAATCAACAGCAATAATAGCATGAAAGCGAAAATAAAACAGTTAAAATCAACCTTCTATTGCTTCTTTTTCCTTTGATTTCTGATGATCTCTGTTTTTTTTTATTCTTGATAGTGCTTAAAAAAAATCCCCCCTCTCTTACTGTTTTTCGAATGGCTTTATAGCCAAAAAACACAATCTATTGTTATCCTAGTATTTTGTCCCATATTTTGCTTCTGGTTGTCTCTGTCTCTGTTGCTGCATGTTTTCTTTGCAGGGCATGGGCGATGGTGCGAGCGGTGGAGGCCGAGGCGCCTAGGGAAGCTCCAAGCGTCAGGGGCGTTCAACGGGGTCAGTGTACGTGGCAGCATATGAAAGGTCGGCGCGTGGGAAGCTGCGGGCGTGGGGAACAGAGACCAAAGGCAGAGGGAAGGGCGCTGTGGGTTGCGGCGCGCATTGGGGGCTAGGGTTCCTTGTTGGCTGAAACGTTTTGGGCTAAATGGGCTTGGGTTTCTAGGCATTTGGGCTTGTTAGGGCCGGTTTGCAATTGGGTTAACCGGGCTTCGAGTTTGGGTTTTAGGGGTCTATAATTAGGTGTATTGTAATGGGTAAATTAGGCTTGGGTCTTTTGCTGTAAATGGACACTTAAATGGACTAGTTTTTTTAATGGACTTTTATAATAATAATAATATTTTGGGTTTTTTAGTAATTTTGTAAATGGACATTATGGACCATTTTTTCTATTAGATTTTTTGGTTTTATTTTTTGTTTATTTGATTGGGCCTTCACTCTGTATTTGGCCCGGGCAAAAATTGGTTATTACAGCTGCCCCTCTTTGCTCATTGTCGTGGAACGAGAATAGAGCAAAGACAATAAAGAACCAATTTTGCCCGATCTTGGCCAAGCTTTGAATTATTGGTCCTCGTCTTCTTCGAACATCTTCAAACTCTACTATAACCTATTGCTTTGATCCATTCTGCCACTACTTCCTCGAGATATGACGCGCATCTTCAATTCACTTTTCCTCAATCTTCCAAAGGGTGAGATTTGTTTATTTTTAACCTACTCCAATGCGACTTCACGACACGAAGAGATTTGTAGCTTCGATACACTAATTGCTCCACTGGACTTTGATGAAACCTAAACTTTTCAAACTGCTTTTTTATTCTCGCAATATAAGTTGACCCCTTTTTCCTTTTTTTTTAAATCAGAAATTGAAAAACAGAAATTAAAAAATGGAAATTGACAATACCTCATCATGCAACCTGAGGAGTTGATTTTTACAAACAGAAATTGAAAAACAGAAATTAAAAATACCTCAGCGTGCGACCTGAGGAGTTGATTTTTGCAAACAGAAATTGAAAAATGGAAATTGAAAATACCTCAGCGTGCGACCTGAGGAGTTGATTTTTGCAAACAGAAATTGAAAAACAGAAATTGAAAATACCTCAGCGTGCGACCTGAGGAGTTGATTTTTGCAAACAGAAATTGAAAAACAGAAATTAAAAATACCTCAGCGTGCGACCTGAGGAGTTGATTTTTGCAAACAGAAATTGAAAATCAGAAATTGAAAATACCTCATGCGACTGAGGAGTTGATTTTGTAATGTGAACCTGAAAAGCGAAAATTGAAAATACCTCGACACGACACGAGGAGTTGATTTTGCAAGCGAAATTGAAAAACAGAATTGAAAATACCTCAAAGATGCGACACGAGGAGTTGATTTTTGCAAACGAAATTGAAAAAAGAAATTGAAAATACCTCAGCGTGCGACCTGAGGAGTTGATTTTTGGAAACAGAAATTAAAAAACAGAAATTGAAAATACCTCAGCGTGCGACCTGAGGAGTTGATTTTTGCTAACAGAAATTAAAAAACAGAAATTAAAAATACCTCAGCGTGCGACCTGAGGCTTTAACTCACCTCTCACAATATGAGTTGGTTTTTGAAAGAACCGAAATGGAATAATTTCAAAACATCATCTGGTGGAGCTTGGATGTCTTCTTTCCCCTAATTCCGTATAGCTATCGTTAACACTTCTTGCTTTACTGGTGTACCTATATGTGTCATGCGTGATGTTATCATGATATGCACGTGCTTGTCTTAAATGCTTTTATGCCTACATGATTATGTCATGCGCTTTGGGTTTGTTTGGTCATATGTCTCCTTTTGTTTCGCCTTTTATGATGACCCGTATTCATTGCTTTGACTCTCGACTTTCCTTTCAGGTTTTGTACCCGTCCTCAAGCTTTACGAGTAATCTGCGTTTCTCGTATATCACCCTTTTGCCCCCTGTTGAGCTTCGTCTTTGCTTTAGGGTCTTGTACTTACCAAACTCTCACCCAGGTAATGCTCGACATTCCTTTGTTTAGAGTATGTAATTTCACTATTTGTCACTTGAATGAACCAAACATGAGATGCATGAAAATGGGGAAATAGGTACGAAAGAAATACCTCACATTCATATTTATTTCCAAATGTAATAAGCAACGAAAATTGACAAGGAATAGTTCAATAAAGAAAGCATTATAAAGAAAGGAAAACAGATTCAATCGTCACAAATGCTCTAGACGTTCAACGCATGAACTTCTCCACGTTTCTTGATCCTGGATCTTTTCGAGCACAGCTTCTTGTGTAGAAGATTTTAAGCTTCCGAGTTTGCCTCAAATATTAATATCTCGCCATTTGACTCCCTGTTCAAATCGCCCTTGCTCTTTAAGCCCAAATCTGCCTCCTTAGGACGCCCTTTCGGGTTTTCATCCTAAACCTTTTGTTTATCAAGATGCCCTTTTCGGGTTTTCATCTTGATCTTTTTCTTTTTTCTTTCAAGACGCCCTTTTTGGGTTTCCGTCATGATGATTTTTTTTCTTCTTCTTTTTGTTTTTTTTTTTACTTTTGTTTTTTGTTTTTTGTTTTTTTTTGTTTTTTTCTTAGGCGTAGTACTTCTTCACGACATCTGCGTTCACTAGGTTTGGTACTTCCTTCCTATCCATCTCAGTGAGAATCAAAGCTCTACCCGAGAAAGCCTTCTTTACAACATATGGTCCTTCCCAATTCAGTGCCCATTTTCTTCGAAAATCTTTTTGTATTGGGAGAATCTTTCTCAACATGAGTTCTCCTTTGCGAAATTCCCTTGGTCGCACCTTCTTATCGTGGGCTGTGATCATTCTCTTCTGGTACATCTGTCCATGACAGATTGCTTTCAAGCATTTTTCTTCGATCAGATTTAGTTGGTCATATCGAGCTTGAGCCCATTCTGATTCTTCTAGTTTTGACTCCATTAAGACTCGTAAAGAGGGGATCTCAACTTCGATGGGCAGCACAGCTTCCATTCCATAGACCAGAGAGAAAGGAGTTGCCCCCGTAGAGGTCCGCACACATGTGCGATATGCGTACAAAGCAAATGGTAGCTTCTCGTGCCAGTCTTTATATGTCTCGGTCATTTTCCCAATAATCCTCTTAATATTTTTGTTAGCTGCTTCTACTACTCCGTTCATCTTTGGGCGATAGGGGGAGGAGTTATGATGTTTTATTTGAAATGGCTCGCATTGTAACACCCCAAACCCGGTCCAAACACCACGACCGAATCTGGTATGTTACGAGGGAAACGTATTTGAAAATCTCGAATTTGTACTAAATAGATTTGCTAAAACTTTGTTTCTTTTGCGAAAACAAGTTGTTGAATATTGCTACTAAAACATTTAGACTTAGTAAAATTTGCGTTCAAGTTTGAAAAACCATTGATTTTCATATGCTTATAAAATCAGTGCGATACCCGATGGTATATTTTAAAAACACTTTGCGTTACAATTTGAAATCATTATCTTTCCAAGTTTTAGTAAACTTCATACCAACTTATTTGTTAAGGCATATTACAATCAAACTCAAAACATAATATCAAAAGCGAGAATTTAAAGGCTTTTACAAATCTGAAATAAACCCAATCGAAAGTAAATTACTAAAATACCCAAAGCATAATATCTGAATAAAACTTTTATTCCGCATGGCATGAGCACCCGAGTCCATCCGGCTCCAAGTCGCGTCACGAGTCACCTGAAATGTCAAAGGAGAGGGTGAGTCGAATGACTCGATTGTGTAAACCCCAGCTCCCGATAAAACAACATGCTAACACACATCATACATAGCAACATAATTAATGCAACCCGATCCTAACCATCCATACACCTTTTCTACCGTGTGGTACCAAACCACTGGTGACATACTGATCACGATGTGTTACCAAAACACGATGTCCCAAAGACATAATATCCGTCAATGTGGTCCCAAAACCTTTGGTGTCCTAAAGACACAATGTGCTACCAAAGCACTGGTGACCGAAGTCACAAATCCAACGATGATGGGGCCAACCCATCGTGTGTTACCAAAACACTAGCAGACAATCCCATATCTCAAGTGGGGCCAACCCACGGTGGTCAAACCACAGGGACAAGTCGCAATGAGGTGCCAAACCTCTGGTGTCCCAAAGACACAATGTGCTACCAAAGCACTGGTGACCGTAGTCACAAATCCGGTGATGGGGCCAACCCATCGTGTGTTACCAAAACACTGGCGTCAATCCCGTATAATCATCTGTGGGGCCAACCCCATTGTGGTGCTTGAGCCACTGGGACGAGACGCTGAGGTACCAGACCTCTGGAGGTGCCAAACCTCTGGTGACCCAAAGTCACAAAGTTGTGCTACCAAAGCACTGGTGCTCGTCAGCACAATATATCACTGCTCCCTCCTCTCGTATCACCCATACATATCATACTTATGGGATTATGCATCTCATACTAACCATGCAAGTCATGCCCACATACCAAGCATTACAACTCATAACATGCATAACATAAATCATGATATCATGCTTCATCAATAGTACTCATAATAGAACAGACTTACCCGAATCGTACACATACCCCGTTTGGGTATTCGTTTGTCCATCATACTGTTTATAATTTTAACAGGCAAACAGGTTTATTAATAATCTTACTAAGTATCAGTGTGTTAGTTACACACCTGATAATACGAGCCTAGAAATCCTGACCCAAAGCGATCTAAGTCCCTCGATTGCTAACGCCTACAATCGGCCAAACAAAGGGATTAGGCATCCATAGCATTCGGCCAAAGCTATCAAACCAAAGGGCTTACTTTTACACTCTTACCTTCGATAGATTTGGTTTCCTCCCAAATCCGAACCAACAGTGGTTCTTTTGCCAATCGGTCAAGTCCCTAACAACAAACAGTTAGTCCTTTGTCTTAATCGAATCGAAAGAATAAACACAAGCCCATACTTACCACCACCTACCAATCGGTTAACAAGGGTGAAGGCTCTTCTGGCTACTTTTCAACGCCCAAAGACCCTAACATAAGATGATTATCAAAAGCTTAATATCCTTCCAACCACAACCAATCATAAGCTTTTAATCCAACCAATTTCAATATAGAACTAGAGAAAATAGACATGGCCATTCGGCCAAACACTTACCCCCAACACCAACCAAGATTCGGCCAACGCTACACTAGGAGAAAAGAATTCGGCTTTAGGTGTCAAGGAGAGAAAAAGATTGTAGATGGGTAGAGTTTTGGCACAAAGAACAATCAAAGAAAAGCGGCTAAAGAGTTTTGAAGCGGGAAGAGAATAAAAGATGGATAGAGAGAGTACTTACGGTTTTTGAAAGAAAAAGGATTGATGAAAGTGTTTTGAAGGCTAGAGTTTTGGCTAACAAGATGTTAATAGGAGAAGAAATTATGAGACCCCTTGAGTAAAGGTTTGGCTCAATCCACATGAAAGAAAGAAGAAAGAATGGGGAGTAGCATTCGGCTAGCAAGGAGAGTTAGAAGAAAATAAGCAAACTTTCGGCACAAAGCACATGGACTTTCGGTTTCAAGAAGAAGAAGAGAAAATAAAAAAATGCCAATAAGGTTTTTGGTTGGCTATTGACAAGAAGAAGACTTTCGGCTTAGGCAAACAATGACCGAAAATGCCTAAGAGAAAAACCAAAAGTGCAAAAATGCATTTCGGCTAGCACTTTCCCCCACTAAGCCGTCACTCCCCCACTCCCCACTCCCTCAAATTCGGCCTCAATCCCCACAATTACTCACCTCCACTAATTCAAAAAGGTTGAATTAGTCAACCTCCTAAACTCACTCCCCACCTAACATTCAAATGGGAAGACTTAGTCTTAGGCAGAGTTTGAACTGCCACAAACTCTTCCTCCATGCCGTCCAAAAAGAAGCCAAAAGGAGAACTCTGCAGCTTGAACACTGGACCTCCCTCTCCTGAAGATGACGCCACATCAAGCTCCCCCATGTGGCGCATGCTTTGCCACTCCACCAGCTCCTCTTTTGTGCAATAAAATTCCATTTTATTTTCTTAAGCCCCAACTCTATCAGCTCCCCACACCTAAGGCCAAAATCTAAAATTTTCCTACCTACTCAGGCATACACTTAGCCTATAATTAAGCCCCTAAAACACCGAAATAGCAACACAGCACACCAACACATGCAATATCATGCAACACAAAATAACCCCTAACCCGGGATATTACAGTTCTACCCCTCTTAAAAATAATTTCGGCCTCGAAATTACCTGGTCAAAAGAGTTGCGGGTATTGCTGTCTCATCGCATCCTCGGGTTCCCACGTGGCTTCTTCCACGCCATGATTCCGCCAAAGTACCTTAACCAAAGGCACAGACTTCCTACGTAGAACCTTGACATCTCGATCTAGAATCTGCACTGGTTCTTCCTCTATGGTCATATCTGGGTTTACCTCGATCTCTTCTACCGCTACTACATGCGATGGATCTGAACGATACCTCTGAAGCATCGACACGTGAAAAACATCGTGAATCTGGCTAAGCTCTGCTGGCAATTCAAGCTGATACGCCACTGGTCCAACTCGCCTCAATACCTTATACGCCCAATAAACCTCGGACTTAGCTTGCCTTTTACGCCAAACCTCAAGACCTTCTTCCAAGGTGAGACCTTTAAGAAAACCCGATCTCCCACAGCGAACTCTATATCTCTTCGTATAAGATCGGCATAAGACTTTTGCCGGTCCGAAGCTTCCTTCAAACGAGACTGAATCAACTTAACCTTGTCCTCGCCTCGGCTACCAACTCAGTCCTAACAAGCGGCGTTCACCTAACTCTGTCCAACACATAGGTAGGTGAGCGACACTTCCTACCATACATAGACGCCTCATACGGAGCCATCTTAATGCTAAGCAGTAAGCATTGTTGTTGTAGGCAAACTCGCCTAACGGTAGAAACTCATCCCAAGCGCCTCAAGTCCGAACACATCCTCTCAACATGTCTTCCAAGATCTGGATAACCCTTTCGATCGCCGCCAGTTGCGGGTGAAAAGCCGTCTTTGAAATCAAACGAGTACCAGAGCTTGATGCAACGCTCTCCGAACCTCGACGTAAACACGGGATCCCTATCCGAGATAATCGAAAGCTGGAACACCGTGCGGCCTCACTATCTCGACACATAAAGCTTCGCCAACCTCAAGTGAATAGTCCACTCACCGGAATGAAATGGGCCGACTTAGTCAAGCGGTCCACAATAACCCAAATCGAATCTTTCTTGCTTGGTGTAGCGGTAAACCACCGAGCGAAATCCATAGTTATCCTTTCCCATTTCCATCGAGGAATCTTCACGGTGAAGCAAACCCGGCGGCAATCGATGTTCGACCTTGACTACGACAAGTCGGACATTTCCCAACAAACTCTGTCACCTCCTTCTTCAAGCCAGGCCACCAAAAGCGCTCTTTAAGATCCCTATACATTTTACTACCTCCGGGATGCATAGCATAAGGATCGCTATATGCGTCACGAAGAATCCTCCGCCTCGACTCAACATCTTTAGGCATACAAGCCTTTCCTTGAAAAACACGAGAACCTCATCACTAGACAAGTCTGAACCCTCCAAACCACCATTCTCGCACTTGTAACCTTCGCGCACTCAGAACCTCATCCTCCAATCTGTTTCTCTTTGATCCGCTCAACCCAAGTAGGCTTAACTCGCGGCTCTGCTGCGAATACTCCCGTCGTCATACAAACTCAAATGGGCAAACAAAGCTCTTAAGTCCGAAACAACCCTACGGCTCAACGCGTGCGCCACCACGTTAGCCTTGCCCGGATGATATTCAATCGATCGAGAATCGTAGTCCTTGAGCAATTCAACCCATCTCTACGCCTCAAATTCAGATCCTTCGAGTCAATAGGTACTTCAAACTCTTATGATCTGTGTAGACGATTGACTTCTCACCGTACAAGTAGTGCCTCCAAATTTTTAGAGCGAAGACTACAGCTGCTAGCTCCAAGTCGTGCGTCGGATAGTTGACCTCGTGTGGCCTCGGTGCGAGAAGCTAAGCCACCACCTTACCCTCCCGCATCAAGACACAACCCAATCCCGTATGTGATGCGTCGCGAAGATAATCGTGAATTCCTTACGGCCTCGAGTTGAATTAACACAGAGCCTCTGTCAAGATCTTCTTGACTTATCAAAACTCTCCTGCTTTGTTTCTCAGCCCAAACGAACGGAACTCCCTTTCTTAACAGCTTAGTCATCGGTGCTGCAATTAACGAGAAACCCTCAACAAATCTTCGGTAGTATCCCGCCAAACCCAGGAAACTCCGAATCTCAGCGACTGACTTAGGAGGCTTCCAATCCAAAACCGCCTCAACCTTCCGAGGATCTACTCTAATCCCCTCAGCTGATACTACATGACCCAAAAACGTCACTTCACTAAGCCAGAACTCGCACTTACTGAACTTAGCATAGAGTTGCTTCTCCCTCAAAATTTGCAACACCACTCTTAAGTGTGCATCATGCTCTTCTTCCGACCTTGAATATACCAAGATGTCGTCAATAAAAACCACGACGAACCGATCCAGATACTGCTGAAACACCCTATTCATCATATCCATAAAAGCTGCCGGAGCGTTAGTCAACCCGAACGGCATTACCAGGAATTCGTAGTGCCCGCATCGAGTCGAAGCGCCGTCTTATGGATATCCGCTTCCTTAACTTTCAACTGATGGTACCCAGACCTCAAATCGATCTTGAAAACACCGATGCACCTTTTCGGTGATCAAACCAGTCATCTATCCGTGGTAACGGATACTTGTTTTTAATCGTCCGCTTTTTTCAGTTGGCGGTAGTCGATACACATCCGCATCGAACCGTCCTTCTTCTTGACGCGAATAATCTTGGCGCTCCCCACGGCGAAACACTTGGCCTAATGAAACCTCGATCCAACAGCCTCACGAATCGAGCCTTAAGCTCCACCAATTCCTTTGGTGCCATCCTATACTGAGCAATAGACACCGCGCGCGATCCCGGTAGCAGATCTATCCCAAACTCTACCTCACGATCCGGTGGCAAACCCGGAAGCTCCTCTCGAAACACATCAACAAATTCCTTAATGAAGACGAACCTTCTCAACGGCGAGACTCCTTAACCTCTAAGGCATACACATGAACCACATACGCTTTCACGACCCTTCTCGACCATCTTTACGACTTTCAAAGCGGATACCACATTGGATAAGTAATCTCTCCTATTACCTATCATAATCACTTCATCTCCCTTATCCGTCGATAGAACCATGCGCTTAGCGCGCGCAATCCACCTTGGCACGGTACTTCACCACCACGGTCCATCCCGAGAATCGATCGAACTCCTCAAACGGCGGTTCCATCGGATCGCGAAGAAAAACTACCCCCTTGGAGTTCTAGGGGTACATCCTTATACAACTTATCTACCACTACTGAGTGACCTAGAGGGCTAAATGCGATCATCCGCTAGAAGATATCTCGAATCTAAGTCCATGGTCTCAACTATACTACTAGCAACATACGAATGCGTGGAACCCAAATCAATTAATGCGGTATAAGGAGTACCAAAAATCAAAAAGCGTCTGCGTAATTACATCGCGTGCGTCGCCGCCTCTCGCGGCGTCTAGCCGCGCATACACCAAACCAGCCGTCGTGCCTCGGAACTACCCGCACCTCCGCGGTGCTCCACGACCTCGACCAAATCCATTACCACCTCGCCATTACCACGGCCCTCTGCGGTGGCGGTCCATTACCTCTGGCGATTATGGCCCCGACTCTCGATCGAATCCTCGGCCATCCCTACGCGGACGGTCCCCCTAATGCGATGATCCAGAGAACCACACTCGAAGCAACCTTTTACCACCGTCCAACAACCACCCCAATGAGATTTCCCACTGCGATTACAACTGCGGTGGTCCGCGCTAGCAAAGAACGAACCTAGCAGATCGTTACGCCCCGCTCGGTCTCGCCCTCTTACGCGGATTGCGGGCGATCCCGAAGACCCAAAGCTCCTCTTAAGCCTACTCCCCGTCCATGCTTTGTCTTCATGCGACTCCTTAACACCTTTGGCTACCTTAGCCTTCTCGACTAAGACGGCAAACTCGCGCTCCTCTTTGTGGAGCAATCAGCGACCTCAACTCGTCTCGTAGACCATCCTCGAAACGAACACACCTCTCATGCTCAGTGGCTACAATGCCCCTGGCATACCTACTCAGCTTCAGGAACTCAGCCTCGTACTCAGCAACAGATTTACTCCCCTGAACGAGCCTCAGAAATGCCTTTCGCTGGGAGTCGATGTAACTAGCCCCGATGTACTTCTTTTGATATGCAGCTCTAAAATAATCCCATGTCAGATCCTCAGCTGCCACACTGTCCCGAACCGTGAGCCACCACTGATATGACTCATCTCGGAGAAGCGATACGATGCCCTTCAACTTCTCCTCAGTCGTCAAGTCCAGATCGTCCATGATCCGCTCCGTTGCCTCCAGCCAATACTCAGCAGTGCTAGGAGCAACACCCGATACACCTCGGAAGAACTCGGCCCGTTAGCCCGAGTCGCTCAGAACAGATTTCCTAACTCCCACACCACCACTTACACACGGCTACCCTTTCCAACACCGCAAAGATCGCTCGTGACCTTCGCATCGTCTCGATCGATCTTGGAACTCACCACCTCCGGTGTGGTGGCGGGCCAAGCATCTCATTTTTTTACGAACCTGCGCCAGATCCTACGGGTTCGAAACCGTCATTCTACCCCTACCTCTACCACGAGTATTACGACCACGTCCGCCTCGAGTGCTCATGTCTAACGATCTACGTTTACGATTAAAAGATTTTTATGCATTAGTATCGTTCCACTTTCTTAACCGCAAAGAAATTTTATGAATAGAGTTTAATCAGGGGTTCTTTCGAGCAACCAAGGTTTGAGTCTTCTATCCTATTCACCCAAAAGAAGTCATACATCCATTCCTTAACCCTTTCCATACCTATTCACTCTTGGACATTCTTTGCCCATTCTAGCCAAAGGTATTTTCGTCATTTTCCTACTGAGTATTTTTTAAGTAATAAAGGATATTTTAAACTTTCGTAAAACCGGTCAATTTGAAATTCCAAAAATTTGAGAGTGTTCTTTGAAAATTTTGTAAAATACTTCGTTTTGGAAACCAGGGGTATTTTAGTAATTTTCACAAGCGAGGCGTTTTCAGTAAATTTCAAAAATCAAAATTTTGATTGATATTTTGTAAAAAGCAGCGTGTTTGAATTTCAGTAACATCATTGAAATTTTGGGCAAAAATCATTGAGTTGATATTTCATAAACCAAGGGCATTTTAGTAAATTTACCACTAAGGGCATTTTTGTAATTTTCCATAAATCAGTTTTTCGAGAAAATTGTTGTAAATGTGACATTTTCGGTTTTGAAAGAGTTTATTGCAAAAGTTTGAAAACATTAGGGTTGTTGTTGTGTATTTTGAAAACATGGCTAATTCCTTTTTCGGGTTTTAGTCGTTAGGTTAGTCTACATGATCGAGCCTTCTTGGTCGGGGTGAACTCGAGCTACGCACGGGTGGGATACTGCGAAGAGGAGGTGAGTCACGAGGATTGCTTAAATACCAAGCTCTTAGGATCCTCTCCTAGACATGCGCATCGGAGTTACCACACCCTAGCCCAGTGGTTGAGTCATAGATTGGTTTAGTGCTTTAAGTCTTATGCTTTAGTTCGAGTGTTTGAGTAATCTAGTCCTAGGGTTCTAGTCCTATAAATCTAACTACGTTCCATATCACCTACCCTTCTACAAATAATAATTCACAGAAGAGTTTAGAGTTACTTACCTGGGCGAACTGGTGCCGGAGACTCGGTGCCATGCCTTGTAATCCATGTATTCAACCCAAAAACACTTAAAACGAACTTTTGAAAACAATTTGGGCCTCAAGCCCACAAATGAGAGCTTTTGAACTTAGCTCGATACCACAATTGTAACACCCCAAACCCGGTCCAAACACCACGACCGAATCTGGTATGTTACGAGGGAAACGTATTTGAAAATCTCGAATTTGTACTAAATAGATTTGCTAAAACTTTGTTTCTTTTGCGAAAACAAGTTGTTGAATATTGCTACTAAAACATTTAGACTTAGTAAAATTTGCGTTCAAGTTTGAAAAACCATTGATTTTCATATGCTTATAAAATCAGTGCGATACCCGATGGTATATTTTAAAAACACTTTGCGTTACAATTTGAAATCATTATCTTTCCAAGTTTTAGTAAACTTCATACCAACTTATTTGTTAAGGCATATTACAATCAAACTCAAAACATAATATCAAAAGGCAGAATTTAAAGGCTTTTTACAAATCCTGAAATAAACCCAACTGAAAGTAAATTACTAAAATACCCAAAGCATAATATCTGAATAAAACTTTTATTCCGCATGGCATGAGCACCCCGAGTCCATCCCGGCTCCAAGTCCGCGTCTACGAGTCACCTGAAATGTCAAAGGAGAGGGTGAGTCGAATGACTCAGTGTGTAAACCCCGCTCCCGATAAAACAACATGCTAACACACATCATACATAGCAACATAATTAATGCAACCCGATCCTAACCATCCATACACCTTTTCTACCCGTGTGGTACCAAACCCTTTGGTGACATCTGATCACGATGTGTTACCAAAACAACGATGTCCCAAAGACATAATATCCGTCAATGTGGTCCCAAACCCTTTGGTGTCCCAAAGACACAATGTGCTACCAAAGCACCGGTGACCGAAGTCACAAATCAACGATGATGGGGCCAACCCATCGTGTGTTACCAAAACACTAGCGAGACAATCCCATATCTCAAGTGGGGCCAACCCACGGTGGTCAAACCACAGGACAAGTCGCAATGAGGTGCCAAACCTCACGTGTCCCTAAAGACACAATGTGCTACCAAAGCACCGTGACCGTAGTCACAAATCCGGTGATGGGGCCAACCCATCGTGTGTTACCAAAACACTAGCGTCAATCCCAGTATAATCATCGTGGGGCCAACCCATTGTGGTGCTCGAGCCAACACGGGACGAGGCGAGGTACCAAACCTCTGGAGGTGCCAAACCTCTGGTGACCCAAAGTCATAAAGTTGTGCTACCAAAGCCTTTGGTGCTCGTCGACAATATATCATCGCTGCTCCTCCTCTCGTATCACCCATACATATCATACTTATGGGATTATGCATCTCATACTAACCATGCAAGTCATGCCCACATACCAAGCATTACAACTCATAACATGCATAACATAAATCATGATATCATGCTTCATCAATAGTACTCATAATAGAACAGACTTACCCGAATCGTACACATACCCCGTTTGGGTATTCGTTTGTCCATCATACTGTTTATAATTTTAACAGGCAAACAGGTTTATTAATAATCTTACTAAGTATCAGTGTGTTAGTTACACACCTGATAATACGAGCCTAGAAATCCTGACCCAAAGCGATCTAAGTCCCTCGATTGCTAACGCCTACAATCGGCCAAACAAAGGGATTAGGCATCCATAGCATTCGGCCAAAGCTATCAAACCAAAGGGCTTACTTTTACACTCTTACCTTCGATAGATTTGGTTTCCTCCCAAATCCGAACCAACAGTGGTTCTTTTGCCAATCGGTCAAGTCCCTAACAACAAACAGTTAGTCCTTTGTCTTAATCGAACTGAAAGAATAAACACAAGCCCATACTTACCACCACCTACCAATCGGTTAACAAGGGTGAAGGCTCTTCTCGGCTACTTTTCAACGTCCAAAGACCCTAACATAAGATGATTATCAAAAGCTTAATATCCTTCCAACCACAACCAATCATAAGCTTTTAATCCAACCAATTTCAATATAGAACTAGAGAAAATAGACATGGCCATTCGGCCAAACACTTACCCCCAACACCAACCAAGATTCGGCCAACGCTACACTCGGAGAAAAGAATTCAGCTTTAGGTGTCAAGGAGAGAAAAAGATTGTAGATGGGTAGAGTTTGGCACAAAGAACAATCAAAGAAAACGGCTAAAGAGTTTTGAAGCGCAGGAAGAGAATAAAAGATGGATAGAGAGAGTACTTACGGTTTTTGAAAGAAAAAGGATTGATGAAAGTGTTTTGAAGGCTAGAGTTTGGCTAACAAGATGTTAATAGGAGAAGAAATTATGAGACCCCTTGAGTAAAGGTTTGGCTCAATCCACATGAAAGAAAGAAGAAAGAATGGGGAGTAGCATTCGGCTAGCAAGGAGAGTTAGAAGAAAATAAGCAAACTTTCGGCACAAAGCACATGGACTTTCGGTTTCAAGAAGAAGAAGAGAAAAAAAAAAAATGCCAATAAGGTTTGGTTGGCTATTGACAAGAAGAAGACTTTCGGCTTAGGCAAACAATGACCGAAAATGCCTAAAGAAAAACCAAAAGTGCAAAAATGCATTTTGGCTAGCACTTTCCCCACTAAGCCGTCACACCCCCACTCCCACTCCCTCAAATTCGGCCTCAATCCCCACATTACTCACCTCCACTAATTCAAAAAGGTTGAATTAGTCAACCTCTAAACTCACTCCCCACCTAACATTCAAATGGGAAGACTTAGTCTTAGGCAGAGTTTGAAGCGCCACAAACTCTTCCTCCATGCCGTCCAAAAAGAAGCCAAAAGGAGAACTCTGCAGCTTGAACACTGGACCTCCCTCTCCTGAAGATGACGCCACATCAAGCTCCCCCATGTGGCGCATGCTTTGCCACTCCACCAGCTCCTCTTTTTGTGCAATAAAATTCCATTTTATTTTCTTAAGCCCCAACTCTATCAGCTCCCCACACCTAAGGCCAAAAACTAAAATTTTCCTACCTACTCAGGCATACACTTAGCCTATAATTAAGCCCCTAAAACACCGAAATAGCAACACAGCACACCAACACATGCAATATCATGCAACACAAAATAGCCCCTAACCCGGGATATTACACGCATACTTCCTTCATCATCTTGTTGTTCAGATTCAAGGCATTATCTGAAATGATTCTCTCAGGCAAACCGTATCGACATATGATCTCCTTTTTCAAGAACCTGCAAACTACGGTCTTCGTCACATTAGCAAATGAAGCGGCTTCTATCCATTTTGTGAAGTAATCTATGACCACGAAAATGAACCGATGTCCATTAGAAGCTTTTGGGGAAATCGGCCCTATAACATCCATGCCTTACATAGAAAAAGGCCACGGAGAAGTCATGACATGAAGGGGCGAAGGTGCTGCTCGAATTTTATCGCCGTAAACTTGACATTTGTGACACTTTCATGCATAACTAATGCAGTCGCTTTCCATTGTCAGCCAGTAATAATCGAGTCTCATAATCTACCTAGCCATAGTGAAACCATTGGCATGCATTCCAAAAATTCCTTCATGGACATCTTCAAGTACCCTTCTGGCTTCAACAGCATCCACGCACCTTAAGAGCACTTGATCTTTTCCTCTTTTGTACAGGATATCCCCATCAAGGATAAATCCTACCGCCATTCCTCTGATTGTTCTTTTGTCATTCTCGTTTGCTTGTTCGGGATACCTTTGATTCTTGACATATTCTAAGATATCATGGAACCATGGCTGTCCGTCTGCCTCTTTTTCAATGCTAAAACATAGCATAGGGGCCTCATATATGCTCATCTGGAGAGGCATTATTTCTGTTTCTCGGTTTGCTTTAAACATTGAAGCCAAAGTGGCTAAGGCATCAGCCAATTGGTTTTCTTCTCGCGGAAAGTAATTAAAAGTTACTTCTTCGAATTCTTTGATCAGCTCTGCCACGAGATCGCGATATTTGACCAACTTCGCATCTCTCACTTTCCAGTCTCCACGGATTTGTTAAACCACCAGCACTGAGTCTCCGTATACCTCTAAGATTTTGATGTCTCGTTCAATAGCTGCATGAAGCCCCATGATGCAAGCCTCATATTCCGCTACGTTATTGGTACAGAAGAAATTCAATCTGGCAGTTAATAGGTAATGATTCCCTTCTGGTGACACTAAGACTGCTCCAATCCCATGCCCCAATGCATTTGATGCACCATCAAAGCTCATCTTCCATGATTTCTGTTTTGACGACTTATATTCCTTTTTCGTAATGCACATCAAGTCTTCATCTGGGAAGTCAAACCACAATGACTCGTATTTCTCTGTCGTTCGAGTTGCTAAGAAGTCGGCTATTGTGCTCCCTTTTATCGAATTTTGATTCACGTAGACGACGTCGTACTCCGACAGTAGGATCTGCCATCGTGCCATTCTTCCTGAGAGCGCAGGTGATTCCATCATGTACTTTATTGGATCCAGCTTTGAAATTAACCATGTCGTATGATACAACATATATTGTCTGAGCCTTCGAGCTACCCAGACCAAAGCACAACAGAATTTTTCAATTGACGGGTACTTTGCTTCATACTCTGTGAATTTCTTGTTGAGGTAGTAAATTGCCCTTTCTCTTTTCCCTGACTCATCATGTTGCCCCAGTACACAACCCAATGAGTTATCGAACACAGTCAGATACAATATTAATGGTCTTCTAGGGGTTGGCGGTACTAGCACCGGGGGGTTAGACAAATACTGTTTTATCTTGTCGAAAGCCATTTGACACTCCTCATTCCATTCTCTAGGATTGTGTTTTTGAAGGAGTCGAAAAATTGGGTCGCATTGGTTGGTAAGCTGGGCAATAAATCGAGCAATGTAGTTCAACCTCCCTAGAAATCCTCTGACTTCTTTTTGTGTCCGTGGAGGTGGTAATTTTTGTATGGCTTTTATCTTATCCAGATCAACCTCAATACCTCTCTCACTGACAATGACACCCAGTAATTTTCCTGAGGTTGCCCCAAATGTGCACTTGGCTGGATTAAGCTTCAGCTGGAACTTTCACAGTCTTTCGAATAATTTCCTGAGGTTTCCAACATGCTTTCTTTCCCCCTGAGACTTGGCAATCATGTTATCGATGTAGACTTCTATTTCTTTATGCATCATGTCATGGAACAACATTACCATAGCCCTCTGATATGTTGCCCTGGTATTTTTTAATCCGAATAGCATCACCTTGTAGCAAAAGGTTCCCCACATCGTCACGAAAGTAGTTTTCTCCATATCCTCGGGGGCCATCCTTATCTGATTATAACCCGAAAATCCATCCATGAAAGAAAATAATGAATATTTTGCCGTGTTATCTACCAATGTATCAATGTGTGGCAAGGGAAAATTATCCTTAGGGCTTGCTCGATTCAGATCACGATAATCCACACACATTCGCACCTTGCCTTCTTTCTTTGGCACTGGGACTATATTAGCTACCCATTCTGGATATTTAGAGACTTGTAAGAAGCCAGCATCGAATTGTTTCTTGACTTTTTCTTTTATCTTTAAAAGCATTTCGGGTCTCATTCGTCTTAACTTCTGTTGAATAGGTTTGCATTTTGGTTTCAGTGGGAGTCTATGGACCACTACATCTTCGTTCAAACCTGGCATGTCTTGATACGACCATGCACTTTGTACTCTTGGAGCAAGGCGATCAAGTCATGTTTGGTGTTCTCTGAAATGTAGGTCCCAATCTTCACATCCTGCCTCTTTTCTTTATTTCCCAAGTTTATTGTCTCAACAGATTCTTGATGGGGTAGAATCTGTTTATCTTCTTATTCTATCATACTCAGTAAGTTAGGGGACGAGACAAAATCTTCAGCATTTTCCTCATCTTCAAATTCTCCTAAACAAATAGTTTTCTCGAAATCGATTTTAGGACTTGTAATGGGATTGTTTACGTTGTTGATATCTGAGCACTGAAAGGTGAATGTAAAAGAAAACTATAGAGGGGTATCAAGGTATTGGGACACACAAACATAATACCATGGCATGATATGAGATATATGTAAGGGCAGGCTATGAGAAGAGGGAATAAGTATGAAATCAGTGGGAATGAAAAGAACATGACAAAATGCATCTTCATTAATGTTCATTTAAAAGATAAATAGCAAACAGAAACCCTTATAACAAATTTCCCTATAATTTATGGGCATAAAAGGAGTTAACATTGAGCATTACTTTGGAGAGGATCTAGAAACTACAAGAAGATCCACAACGGTCCAATTGTTCAAAACAAATCCAAGAGGACCAGGTCGTATCATTGGAATATCTTTAATCGCATCATCCACTTTGTCAATAACATTTATACTGAAGTTCTGAAAACCCCTTTCAATCAATAACAGCGTGTCTTGTGAATTGTCTCGCCCTGGGTACATTATTCCTGTAGATGCAAATGTTTTTGACAAAGGAGGATACGCTATGGGTTCCTATTCTAATTCCCGACCTGAGGCTCTCGCAATCCTCCTTTCTTGATCTTTCTACAACTGTTTCATTCTTTGTCGCACTTTGGGCTTGAATCCTAAACCGTATCGAGCCTTGTGATGTACTGGCTTAAGTGCTCTGGCTATCCCTTGCTGACATCTCCCCAAACCTTTCTTTGCTCGGGCTCCTTTTCCCACAGTCAGCTTGATTCCCATCTTGGTATTCCTTGACAACTTGGGCGTGGGGGCTTTGCTTCCTTCAGCGACAAATGTAGCATTGATAAATTCGAAGGAATGGAAGGGCCATTCTACTGCATCTTTATCTACTTCAATGTAAGGCGTGTCAGTAGAGATGGACGCAACAATGTCTTCTTCACCATCGACCGTGATTAAGCGGTTATACATGACAAACTTGACCTTTTGATGGAGAGATGAAGGAACTGCCCCGGTGGAATGGATCCAATGCCTCTCTAAGAGGCAGTTATATGAAGTTGCTATGTCCATGACCTGAAACTCAATATCATACGTACACGGACCCACTTCTAGAGGAATCTCAATCTTTCCCATGACCTCTCGCCGTGTCCCATCAAACGCCCTTACTGTGGAATGACAAGGCCTTAGGTAAGACATATCAACTGGCATCCTAGACAGTGTAGCCAAAGGCATGACGTTGAGTGTAGACCTGTTGTCAATAAGCACATTCGGTATTATGAAGCCCTTGCAACCAGTTGTGATGTGCAATGCTTTTACAGAGCCCCTACCGTTTGGTGGTATTTTGTCATCACTGAAAGAGATGAAATTATCCGCATTTAAATTGTTCACCCACCTATTAAGCTTTTCGACGGGTACGTTGCTCGGTACATACGCTTGGTTTAACACTTTCAGTGAAGTGTTTCGATGTGGTTCCGAGCTCAACAGTAGAGATAACACTGAGATTCTTGCCGATTGCTTGTTTAACTGCTCCACAATGTTATATTCACTATGCTTGATAAACTTTAAGAATTCATGTGTTTCATCTTCATTCACAGGTCTTTTAATTTCTTGCTCAGACTGTATTTCAACATCAACCTTGGCCTCATGCATTCGTGCCTTTCCTTTCTGACTCGAGTCAACGGCCTTTTTCTTTGGTTCAACCATTTCAGGAGAATAACACCTCCCGCTGCGGGTAAAGTGTCCTATTCTGCTAATATCTCCAATCACAGCCTTTGGCTTTTCACTCTCGGGTATAACAATGTTAGCATCATATTTCCATGGTACTGTCTTATCGTCCTTGTAAGAGAAAGGAGATGGCACTTTAATCACCAGCGCTGGTTTGACTTCCATTTTCTGGGCCTCATAATAAATCACCAGAGGTCGATCGGCACTATAAGGGATGGCTGGTGGTTGATTACCAGAGGCGCATATTTCTCTTTCCTCGGCCTCGTCCTCTTTGTCAAAGATCTTGACCTCCTTGTTGTTCATCATGTCTTGGAGTTATTTTTTGAATTCTTCACAAGACTGGATGTCATGCCTTTCGATGCCATGAAAATCACAAAAACTCTGACTTTTTGTGTTTTTTCTTTGAAAATTCTTGTTGGGATGACAAAACAACCCATTTTCAACAATTACCTCCCAAACTTTTTGCAAAGGCGTTTTTATTTCAGAAATGTAACTTTTAGCTCACTGCGCGTCTTCCTTCGTCACTGTACTCACGCTCCCTTCAGCGTGGTTAGGGAGCGGGTTTCAGCCATATTACTAGTACCGTCAAATCGTAAGATCTCGGCATCAATAAGACCCTGAACCCTCCTTTTGAAGGCTATACAATTCTCCGTAGAATGCCCCTGGTTTCCAGCATGATACATGCAATTGGCATTGGGATCGTACCATTTCGGGTATGGAGGCTTTAATGGTGCCATATAATGTGGGGATATTAATTATTTTTCCAATAATTTTGGGCACAATTCTTCGTACGACACAGGAATAGGGGTGAATTGGGGTTTTTTAGGATTGGGTCTTGTCGGCCTTTGTTCATTTTTGGGTTGGCTCGGAGTAGGCATGGTATTTGGTGAGAATATGGTGAATGGTCTTTGGTTATCAGTGGCATAGACGGGGTAAGGAGGAGGTGTTTGATAGTAAGGGTTTTGATGAGGAAAATAGAAGTTTGGAGATGGGCGAAATTGAGGTCGTGGTTGGGTTGGATACGGGTTAGAAGCATAGTGGCTCCCAGTCCCCACCATATGGGTTTCAGGCTCTTTTTTCTTTATAGGTACTGGCCTTTTCAAACTCTCGGGACCTTCCATCCTTCTACTCTTGATGCCATTTTCAATGAGTTCCTCAGACATTACAATATCGGCGAAGTCCTTTATGGCATTTCCCACCAGCTTGTCATAAAATGGCGCTTTCAAAGTGTTGATAAAGAAGACCGTTACCTCAGTTTTAGTCAGTGGGAGTTCTACTTGGGCTGAGATATCCCTCCATCTTTGAGCATATTGTCTAAAAGTCTCTATTGGCTTCTTTTCCATCATCTGCAGCATTAGTCGATCAGGCACCATATCGGAGACATGCTTGTACTGTTCACAAAATGCTGATGCTAGGTCCTTCCATGATTGGATCCTCTTTCTGCTGAGTTGATTATACCATCGGAGGGCTGATCCGGTCAAGCTATCTTGAAAACAGTGTATTAACAATTTGTCTTCATTCACATAACCAGCCATCTTTCGACAAAACATGATAAGATGCGCCTTTGGACATCTCGTTCTATCATATTTTTCAAAATCTGGCACTTTAAATTTCAGAGGCCGGACCAGATCGGGAACCAAACTGAGCTCTTTAGCGCTCAGTGCAGAGAAGACTCCAGTACCTTCTATCGCCTTGAGTCTTTCTTCCAGACTCTTATACTTGTCCTGAGCATCAAGATCCTTCATTTTCAATTTGGCTATTTCTGCCGAATCATCCACATCTGGAACAATTGGATCAACGGGACTAGCTCCGGGGTTCGATACGAATACACCTTACCCTAGATGAGCGGGTGGTGCAGGTGGTTGTTCTAGGCCCGTTGATTCCCCTTGAGGCCAACCTCCGTGCATTGCATGGGCGTGAGGTGAAGTGTATCCTGGGGGATAGAACGGACTCTGATTAACTCTTGAATGGGGTTCTGTAATATCAGGGCTCTACGTGAGTCCTTTTCCTTTGACCAGAGCGGTCATCATTTCCATCATTTTGGCCATTTGATCCTTTTGCTCGAGCGATTCCTCTCGGGATCTTACCATTAGGTCCATTGCTTCCTCTGTGACCTAGCCAACTGCTCCTATAACTCTCTTTGGATCCTTTCCATTCTTTCAATTATTTCGTTGAGTTCAGCATCCATAACTCTAGCTCTTAGATGTGTCCTATAAGGATGAAGTGATTCCATATTCGTAGTATCGCAACTGTGGATTATACAGTTTTAGCCTCAGTGAGATATTGTAGTGATATGCACATGTAATGAATGGATGGATGCATAAATGACAAATGAATGTTAGTCATGAATAAATATGCAAGAATTTGGTGTTGATTTCAAGATAGCCCCATACTTAGGCATTTTATTAATCAAAAGAGTCTACTACAAATAGCTTTGCCATATCTGATCTAACGGTTACACTAGTTTCCTAGCCACATCGCCTTGTTTTTTTACTCGTTCTAGGAACTTTGCCATGCTTGATCCTTGTCTCGGAGGGAATTGGCAACTGAGAGCTTCAGTTTCATCTAACAATTGCACGATTTGCGTAGCCGCTTTACGGATTTCATTGATCATATTACCGAGATGCATATCTTTTTCTTGGAGAGCTCTTTCGTAGACCCGAATTTCTTCTAAGGTTTTCAGGAAGTGTCCAAATGCTGCTGATGAGCTTGCAGCGTATCTTCTAAATCTCGTATCTTTCTTCTTAGCTCTTGGCGCTCAGACTGACTAGTCATTAATTCAGCGAGCACGGATTCATATTTAACATTCTTCTTTCTTAACTCCGTCATAGCACGTGTAGCTTTTTCCTCTTCCTTCTTTGCTTTTCCTTTCCAGAATTCCACTCCGCCTTTGATGTTATTTAATTCTTCCTTCCATTCTGCTGTCGATTTGCCCAGCCCCCTATTCTTTATAGTTTCTCTTAATTTCTTATTTTCCAAATGGAGATCCTTTAAGTCATTACTCATGGTCTCAGTTTTTTCTGGGCTTTCTTAGTTCTGGATTTTTAAATTTGCACGTCGATCTTCAGTTGGTAGTTTTCCTCTTGAAGAGAATTAATATCCCGTAACAGCTTGGTCTTTTTACGTTCAAATTCATGTCTTGCCATTTCCAGTTCGGACGGCATTTCCTGACTACTCACTAGCTGTTGTCTCCATACGTCATAATCTTGAGTGATAGTGTCTGCGTACAGAGCTAGCTCCTTTAGGTAGATTTCTTTCCAAGACTTTGCAGTATCCCAGACCTTTTTCATGTAATTCTCACTTGTAAAAGTGAATTCAGACTGTGCCAATCCTCCGGTAGCTGGTATGAACTGTCGCGAAGCAAATTGCCTTTGAACCATTAACGGAGCGTATCCAATTCCTCCCCGTAATCCGAGCAAAGGCACCCAATCTTGGCCCCCACATTTGTATAACAGAACCGAAGGACGGATCCATGGTGCTCTCCAAGTTATATCTTCGGCGTGAAGATTCTGAAAAATTGAAACCCAGTGCTGTTCGGTGACATCCTTCTGCCAATCTTTCCCAAGGTGAGCTTCCAATGGAGAGAATGTTTTTGAAAACATGTGGAAAGGTGTGCGTTCCACTTTCCAGAAGTGGCTCAGAATCCAAACTTTAAGTAACTGTGCACATCCGATAAAACGTCCTTCCCCTTTCCTCCTGCAGCTACTTAGAGATCTAAAAGTCTCAGTAAGATGGTTGGGATAGGATTGATTCCTTGCCTCAATTTTTCAAAGAAATCCACTACCGCAACTTTAATATGTCCAAGGACCTTTGGAAAGACGATTAATCCGTAAATGGACAAAGCAAAAAGATCCACTCTTTTCACAACATCTGGATGGTTTTGAACTAAGCCTCATAGAGAAAACCACGGAACACAACTGACTTCATTCTTTTTCTGTATCTGTTTTTCAGCCCATGTATCAGTCATTCCCATCAACTTCGTTAGCTTTTTCTTGAAAGTCATTGGCTTGGGCGTCTTCACATATATCTTGTTGGATTGTGCATTGTCAACGCAGAGCAAGGCGGCATACTCTTCTTGATTGAAAGTAAAACATTGGTAAGCTGGGTCCCAATCGAACCAAGGCTTGAATCAGCTGTTCATCGATGTTGATAGCCATCAAGTGAGCTATATCCCCGTACTTTTTAGTGAAAGTGCCCCTAGTGTCTGAGTCCCACTGTTTCCATATCCGTGTCAGGTCTTCGAGGTTATTCTGACGAGCAATCGTAGTCACATTCTCAGGAAGGTTGGAGATACCTCCTTCTTTTAAGCTGTCTCCTTTTGCTTTCTGGGTTTTCAAAGACCAATCTCGAACCACGGCATTTTTCTCGGTTACTCATGTAATTGACTCCTCCATCAGAAATCTGTTTGTGGCAACCAATCTCTAATCAACACCCTCCTAACAGAATGCCTATGATGCATGATAAAAAAAGATAAAATGAAGATAAATAACCATGGTTAGTAATCACAACAAATATAAACGACGAAAAACATAGAAAATCTAACAAATTAAGCCATTCAATCTTACATTTTGGTGACTATTCTATGGATAGAGGTTCAGCATGGCTCTAATTGGGGTGGTTCATACGGTTCACTATATGCAGTTTCGATTCTAAAAATGGTACTCGAATTGTCCATACTATCGCCTACTAAGGCTAGTACGGAGCCTATCGCCCATCATAGGCTCGCGAGCTCAATTCGAGGGATTACATTTACTTATGCCTATACGGAGGGACAAGTTAACTCACAAAAGCATAAGTAATATGTAACCCGAAAGTATTCACTAGCCTGTGCGGAGGGACGAGTTAACTCATGAAGGCATAGCGTTTACTTCCACTTAAGCGGACGGAGCCCGGGAAGAGAGCTCATGTTATGCAAGAATGCAAGTTAGAAAAATATTTACAACATGATGCAGAACAAAGAGTTTCGAAAACTTTTAATTCTAGACTTGACTTATAATCTTTCAAATCAAATTTTCAATTTTCGACAGAAGGACAAAATTAATCAATTTACGGCCGGACTCTCGATTTCCCCAGTGGAGTCGCAAAGCTGTCGTAACCATTTTTGAAAACGGGAATTGACTTGGTTTTTGAAAATAAAACGGGAGTCGCCACCGATCTTTTATTAGGTGTGATCGGATCACCTTTGTTTTAAAATAACTTTTTGGTTTATTAAAATAGGACTCCTGGTCTACGAATGTTTGAGAAAGCAGTTCGAGAGTCGACGCACGTCTGAAGAAGGATTAGCACCCTCGCAACGCCCAAAATTGGTACCAAATTGATTAATATTGTCTTAATGTCGAAACTTGAAAATTCGAAAGTTGAAAATTTAAAAAGAATTTAAAAAGAAAAATTCGATCTCTTTCGGAAATGCTAACATTATTAAGAAATAACGAAAACCAAGCAAATAACTAATTGAAAACAAATTATACTAAAATATAGCATAGTTGAAACTATTAATCAAAAATAATGTGCATCAATATAAATAATATATACATAAATAAATAAATAAAAACTTTGAAATAAGGTAATATATATACACATGTAATGACGATATATAAAGATGTATGAACTAAATAAATATATAATCTAGAACGGGAGCTTTGAAAGCAATAAATTATATATAATAGGGATATATATATAAAATAATATAAAATTAATAATATATATAATTAAGGAAAAGAACATATGTAAACGGAAATAAACGATATCTAAAATGATTTGAGATTTTTAATATTAAATATTAGTTTAAAAGACTAGTTAAGTAAATAAATAAACAAATAATTATCAAGACTAGTTAAGTAAATAAATAAACAAATAATTATCTAAGTAGTTAAAGGACTGTATTAAAAAATCAAAGCAGAATTATGGGCGAAAAGGTTATAAATTAAAACTGAAATTGAAAAGGATTAAAATATGATGCGCGTGAATTAACAATGACTGAATCGGTAAATATCCCACTAGGTCAAAACGCAGCATTAGAATGGGACTATATCGCGATAGACTCAGAGAATGGAGGGGCTAGGTGCGAAAATAACCCCTTTTAAAGCAGAAGGGTGCGGATCCGGGTACAAAGCGGGTCGACGCGCGGATCCACACCCCCTGAAATGGCGGCGCTTCATATTTTACTTAAATAAAAAATGTTTTAAAATCATTTTTTCATCTTTTAGAAAACAAATTCCAAAGCTCCCCCTCCCATGTTCTCTGCTAGGTTTTTTGGGAACCCATTGTCGCGCCGCCAAGGGTCCGTTGCTCTCCGCCGTAGTGGGTGGTCGGAGCGACCCTAAAACTCCCCGATCCTCCCTTTTAGTAAAAGAAAGAAGGAAAAGAAGGGCTTTCGTAGCCCGAAGTCGAAAGAGAAGAGATTGTCACCCCCTCCCCAGGTCGATTTCAACGACTGAGAGGGTGTTTTCGACGGCCGATGTTCGGTTGTGCCTCGGTAAGTTATTCTTTTTCCCCTTTTTATTATATCTATTTACAAATATTTCAAAAGAAAAAAAAGTACGAAAATCAACAGCAATAATAGTGTGAAAGTGAAAATAAAACGGTTAAAATCAACCTTCTATTGCTTCTTTTTCCTTTGATTTCTGATGATCACTTTTTTTTTTATTCTTGATAGTGCTTAAAAAAAATCCCCCCTCTCTTACTATTTTTCGAATGGCTTTATAGCCAAAAAACACAATCTTTTGTTATCCTAGTATTTTGTCCCATATTTTGCTTCTGGTTGTCTCTGTCTCTGTTGCTGCGTGTTTTCTTTGCAGGGCATGGGCGATGGTGCGAACGGTGGAGGCCGAGGCGCCTGGGGAAGCTCCAAGCTTCAGGGGCGTGCAATGGGGTCAGTGTACGTGGCAGCATATGAAAGGTCAGTGCGTGGGAAGCTACGGGCATGGGGAACAGAGACCAAAGGCAGAGGGAAGGGCACCGTGGGTTGCGGCGTGCATTGGCGGCTAGGGTTCCTTGTTGGCTGAAATGTTTTGGGATAAATGGGCTTGGGTTTCTAGGCATTTGGGCTTGTTGGGGCTGGTTTGCAATTGGGTTAACCGAGCTTCGGGTTTGGGTTTCAGAGGGCTGTAATTGGGTCTATTGTAAAAGGTAAATTGGGCTTGGGTCTTTTGTTGTAAATGGACACTTAAATGGACTAGTTTTTTTAATGGACTTTTATAATAATAATAATATTTTGGGTTTTTTAGTAATTTTGTAAATGGACATTATCGACCATTTTTTCTATTGGATTTTTTGGTTTTGTTTTTTGTTTATTTGATTGGTCCTTCACTCTGTATTTGGCACGGGCAAAAATTGGTTATTACAGTATTCTAACATTTTAATTATACTACTAACAATATATTATTATTTTACGGTTTTTAGGGTTTTTAACTAACATATTAATATACTAACAATATTTTGTTTTAGGGTCACTAACAATATACTACTAACTAAAATATAATTTTAGGGTTTCTAACTAACAATAATAATAAGTAACTAACTAACTAAGATAATAATTAACCTAGTAATCCTAATAACTAACAATAGTTATAAACTAAACTAACAACAACAAATAATAAAAATAAAAATCAATATATATATCATAATAATAATAACAACAAAAAATTATAAACGCAATAACAACAATATCTTCCATTATTTAAAAAAAAATTATACATACTTCTATTTTTTTCTTCTTTCTCCTTATTTCTCTTTCTTTTTCCGGTGCCGTCGTATCCTTCTTCTTCTTCTTCTTCTTCTCTCTCAGCTGAAAATGAACTTTGGCGACCATTATAAGGTCCCCAAGACGCAGAATAGGACAAAACAACATGCTGGTTCCGCCTCTGCCACTGGCACCATCGATGCCGCCTCTGGCAGTGGCACCTTTGGTGCCGCATGTGGCAGCCCATTGACCAAGGTCCTGTCATTTCGTTACTTGTTTTTTTAATTCTGTTTCAGTATTTTTTTTTAAATTTCAGTGTCTAAAAAAATAGGGTTGTAGAGGGTGGTGCCGCCTCTAACACAGAGGCGCAACCACCCTCAATGTACCATTTCCGTAATTAATCAAAACGGCACCCTATTTTGGATATTTTATTTTTTTTTGTATTAATTTGGTAAAAAACCCGTATTGCATGTGAGCAACTTTATAGCACCGAAAACGTTTTTTAAAAATAATCAACATATAATAAATTCTTAAAAAACATTATAATCAATCAATCAATCAATCAATTACAATCTCATAAAAAATCTATGAAAGATGAACTAGAAATTAATATGAAGAAAGAAAAATCAAGGACAGAAAGTTACAAGATAATTTGCTCCGCCAGTGCAGGTAAACGTACTAGTTTTATCATAATAAGCATAACTATAAGCCTGAGGACATTGACTCTTAAAAATCTTTGAATATTTCGTCGGCTGGCACGTTGCCGGGGAATTATAAGCACCGGTGCAGCAATATTGCGGCTGCTTAAACGCCAAACACGCGCTCTTGCAGGTGATAAGACCTCCTCCTAATCCCTTAATAAGTTGCAATTCCGAGGGACAAACTGCGTTGACATCGGCAGCGCAACTCATGGTGTCGCAACCTAATGATCTGCCATGTGGGTTGACTGAAAGTGGCAAGTTAAAGCCATCAACAAGGCTAATATCATAAAAATATTTTCCATTGTTTGGTGCCAAGGTGAACTCTATCAAAGATGCTGGTGGGATTGCACCACCGCCATTGCATGTAGTCTGACCAGAACCACAGTCGGCAGTGGCGCATTGGAACTTACCGTCAGTAGTGACGCAATGAGTTCAACCCCAAAAACGGCCGGACTATGATGGTAGAACGTTTAAGTTCAGTGAAGCTTGTGAGGCTAACTCGAAACCGGTTGAGGATAATTGAGGACATGCACCTGTTAGAATTCTAGGCCACACTGTGTAAGGGCAGTTGTTTTTAAACGTGAATATAGATGATTGAGCCTCTGCAATAAAAATTAAAAATTTTAAAAACAGAAAATTCAAACAAAATTTAAGTATGGAAGGGAAAAGAAGGGGAAATTATTTACCATTGAAGAAGAAAATGGCAAGGGAAAGGGCAAAGATAACTTGAACCTCCATTAGTAACCCCTTTTTTTCCCTTTGAATTTCCTTTATTAAGTTCAGAGAATAAAGATGCATGCATTCATATGCCAAGTTTCAAAAACTACGGAAATTTATATTGAAAACAGATTATGTTTTTGCATGTCAATAACAGTATTGTTTAATTAATGCTGAATTCTCTTTTGAGTTACTGCCTCTCAAGAACCAACAAATATGAATAGTTTGGGTTCATACAGGGAAAAAGTCTTGGCATAAGCCAAAAACAATAAAAAATAAACTAATTTTGAGGTCTTGAATTGTCTGTAAACGTAAAAGTGGTGAAAAACGACAGAAAACCATTCATAAATCTTGAATAATTATATTCTTGGAACAACCCAAACCTGGCCCAAACATCACGACCGGATCTGGTATGCCACGAGTTAACAGTTAAAAACTTCACTTTAAAGGATTTTCCAATCTTGGTTGATTTGTAGAAGTATTCGTTGAATAAGTGACAAATGGAGAAAACTTTTGTAGCATTTTTTTTTTAAATAAAACTTCTTGTTTGAAAAGCCCATTTTATTTCTTTTTATAATTAAAACTTTGAACATAAATTGATAAATGTAAACATCATCAAATATAGATCAAAACATTAAGCTAGGGAGGCCTTATTACAAAAATAGTCCCAATAATTCATAACTTAAATAAACACCCGAAATAGTCTAAGAAAATAAATAACTTGATGGCCCCTCGAGTCCGTCTCGACTCCCATGTCCACGATCTATTGCTCATCTGAAAGAGTAGAGGAAAAATGAAAGGGTGAGTCACCAAGACTCAGTGTATACCCACAAACACATTATGAGCCCTGGCCCATACATGAAAGCATCAATCATAATTACATGATAAATAATAATGATGAATAGCCCAACCCATCCTAGAATTCCATCCTCTACACACCAACCCGTACCAACCATCACACCTCGGGGATTTCTACAATCAACCCTCCATCCGCTACACACCACAACAACGAGTCAGATCGCTATTCCTATTAATCAGGAATCATTAAACGTGGCGTTGCCACCGATCACTATGTGACCTGACATTAGATTTTGTGGTTTAACCACCAATCACCAAGTGACCTATCATGCACTTCCCCTTCATTATCATAATCCGACCCCATGCATACATACTTGTAAACAAGAAAACATCATACCATCTTTAGGAAATCAGGCTTTCATATATATATCGATACACATAGAGATTTCTATGATTACGTACCTGGCGTCCTTTGCCTAACCCTTTTTGTGTTTTATTCGACTGTCTACACAGCCTCTTTTCGGCTTTTTAGCCCATAACATATATATTACAATTAACTAGTGTGTTAGAGATTCACACACCTGATTACCGTTAGAACGAGACTTTCTAAGTCATCGCTATCCGTAGCCAACACAACCGCTATCTGCCTAAGGTGTTGTTCAGAAGCCGGTCCACAACCCGGTGGCCAATCCCGTACTGCTGACACTGCTCGCTTCTTAAACTTAGGAATTGAATTTTCAGATCTAGTCCCCTCCTTTGCCTGATCGACATTTGATTCCATCAAAAAGGCCTTATTAATCATAACATATGGTTAAGATTGTGATTTCGATATCGAATCTAACGAGAACCTTAAAAGAATCCCTTACCTTGAATTTCCCAAAAAATAATATGAGATTCAGGGACTAGTGTTTTCGGCTTTTAGATCTAAGAGATCTACTTCAATTCCCGATGTGTCGCCCCAAAATAAGAACACAAGAAAAACATTACTCAAAAGATATCCTTGCCACCACAATTAGCCTTTCGGCTTTGGTCTCCAAAACCGAAATAGAACATGAGAAACTAACTGAAGTCGACACTTACCTCCACACAGGGTATTCGGCTAACACTTGAGAGGAGATTCGGCAATGCCAAAGAAGAACAGATGAAAAGATGAACAGAAAAAAACTATGAAGATTTTGGCTTTATAGAGAAATCGGCACAAGAGGAAAAAGAATGAAAAAGAAAGTGAAATAAGAGATTTCGGCTTCTAAAGAAATCAAAAGAAAAGATTGCAGATATTGACTGAAGTTTCGGCACAGAGAATGAAGAAAAGAATAGGGTTCAAATGCCGGAGTTGAAGAGATACCACCCCTATTTATAGAGAATTTCGGTATTTACTTGTCAAAACCCAAAAGTGCCCTTCCTGATAACTAACAATTAATCAAATAGTAGGGGAAATTTCGGCACCCCTTTGCCATAAAGAAACTGATTTCTTCCTCCTCTAAGAGATGGAATTTTGGCCAACTCTGCACTCAGAAAATAGCTCCTATCTTTTCTCCTCTATCTTAATCTATTCACACCTTTAGAAGAGATCTAGATAACACCACCTCTCCCTACTATTATCAGAATAATATCCACATTATCCGGCCATTTAATCCCCCTAAAATTAAGCCTCATTGCCGTCCCCCTCCTTGCTCCTTTTAAGTGCCGAAAATGGCCCAAATACATGGGCTCCATGCGGCCAAAACTTGAGCCTCTTCAGCTGTACATGGCGCCATCTTATAACTCTATTGCAGTGCCGCTTGCTACTGGGCCACAAGCCCACTTTGTAATTTAAACCCCAGATACTATCTTTTAAACCCTATAGTGCCCTAACAGAAAATTTAACCAAGGCCTTGACCACATCCTGAGCCCAATTTGGACCCCTAACACTTACATTAACACATTAAACATATCCACACACTAAACGCATAGGCCCATTAATTCAGAATGTTACAGTTCTATCCCTTTAAAGAAATTTCGGCCTCGAAATTACCTGGTCAGAAAAGATGAGGGTATTGCTACCGTATCGCTTTCTCTGGTTCCCACGTAGCCTCCTTAGAACCATGATTCCACCACAGCACCTTAACCAACAGAACTGTTTTCCTTCGCAACACCTTGACATCACAATCCAGAATTTCCACCGGTTCCTCTTCGAATGATAGATCATGTCTTACCTCAATTTCCTCCACAAGCACAATATGGGACGGATCTGAACAGTAACGTCTCAACATAGAGACGTGAAATACATCGTGAATTTGACTTAATTCCAGAGGTAACTCTAGCTGGTAGGCTACCGGTCCCACTCGCTTCAACACCCGATAAGGTCCGATGAATCTGGGACTCAATTTACCCCTCCGTCCAAACCTCAGTACTTTCTTCCATGGCGACACCTTCAAGAACACCTTGTCGCCCACTGCAAACTCTATGTCCTTGCGCTTTAAATCAGCATAGGACTTCTGTCTGTCCGATGCCTCCTTTAGTCGAGCTCGAATTATCTTAACCTTCTCCTCCGTCTCGGTGACCAAGTCCGGACCTAAAATCTGACGTTCCCCCAACTCCTCCCAACAAGTAGGAGTACGAGACTTCTGCCAGTACAAAGCCTCATAGGGCGCCATCTGAATACTAGACTGGTAGATGTTGTTGTAAGCAAACTCAGCTAACAGTAAGAACTCTTCCCAACTATCTCTGAAATCAATGACACATCCTCTCAACATGTCCTCCAAGATCTGAATTACCCGTTCGGGTGTCCATCGGATCGAGGGTGAAACGTCAGATCTTGAAATCTAACCGCACTCCAACGCTTGATGCAACGCCTTCCAAAATCGTGAGGTGAACCTAGGGTCCCTATCTGATATGATCGATGCCGGTACTCCATGCAACCTTACTACCTCCGCTATGTATAGCTTAGCCAACTTTTGCAAAGAGTAATCGACCTGCACTGGTATGAAGTGAGCAGACTTCGTCAAACGATCAACGATCACCCAAACCAAATCTTTCTTAGCAGGCATGAGGGGTAGCCCACTAACAAAGTCTATTGTGATCCTTTCCCACTTCCATTGCGGAATCTTTACCTGCTGTAATAACCCTGATGGTAACTGATGTTCTGCTTTTACCTGTTGATAGGTCAAACACTTCCCTACAAACTCGATCACTTCTCGTTTTAAGCCCAGCCACCAAAGCTGCTCTCTCAAATCCCAATACATCTTACTCCCTCCAGGGTGCATAGCGTATGGACTACCATGCTCTTCTTGTAAAATCCTACGCCTTAACTCAGGATCCTTCGGCATGCACACTCTCCCTTGAAAACATAATAGCCCTTCCTCATTAATACTAAATTCTGCCGATCCATCACTTGACCCTACCGGAAACTTCTCCTTTAGCAACTCATCAGTCTGCTGCTTCTCCCTAACTTGTCTGACCCATGAGGGTTTCACTTGAAGTTTAGCTAATAGACTTCCATCGTCATATAGGCTAAGGTGAGCCAACATTGCTCTTAAGTCAGTGATCACCTTACGGCTTAGAGCATCCGCCACCACATTAGCCTTACCCGGGTGATACTCGATCGAGCAGTCATAATCCTTTAACAACTCGATCCACCTCCTCTGCCTTAGATTCAACTCATTCTGAGTCAGAAAGTACTTTAAACTCTTATGATCCGTGTCGATGACAGATTTCTCCCCGTACAAATAATGCCTCCAAATTTTTAAGGCAAACACCACTGTCGCCAATTCCAAATCATGGGTGGGATAATTCGATTCATGCGGTCGTAACTGCCAAGATGCGTATGCAACAACCTTTCCATCTTACATCAACACACATCCTAATCCTGTGTGTGAAGCATCACAGTAGATTACGAACTCCTTCCCAGCCTCCGGCTGAATCAACACCGGAGCCTCCGTTAGAATCCTCTTTAACTTTTCGAAGCTCCCTTGCTGCTTATCAGACCAAACAAATGGAACTCCTTTTCGTAGCAACTTTGTCAATGGTGTCGCCATCAAAGAAAATCCTTCAATAAATCTTCTGTAGTACCCCGCCAGACCAAGAAAACTCCGAATCTCTGCCACTGACTTAGGCGGCTTCCAATCCAACACCGCTTCAATTTTTGAAGGTCAACCCTAATCCCCTCTGCCGACACAACGTGACCTAGAAAAGTAACTTCACTTAGCCAAAATTCGCACTTACTGAACTTGGCATACAACTGCTTCTCCCTCAGAATCTACAAAACCACTCGCAGATGAGCATCATGCTCCTCCTCCGACTTTGAATAAACGAAGATATCATCTATAAACACTACGACACACCGGTCTAGGTAGGGTTGGAACACTCGGTTCATCATGTCCATGAATGCTGCTGACGCGTTGGTCAATCCAACCAGCATCACCATAAATTTGTAATGACCATAGCGAGTCCTAAAAGCCGTCTAATGAATATCCGTCTCTTTGACCTTAAGCTGATGGTACCCTGACCTCAGATCTATCTTCGAAAAGACTGAGGCCCCCTTCAACTGATTGAACAAATAGTCGATCTTCGGCAACTGGTATTTATTCTTGATGGTCAATTTATTCAGCTGGCGATAATCAATGCACATGCACATTGATCCATCCTTCTTCTTAACGAATAATACCGGCGCTCCCCAAGGCGACACACTTGGTCGGATAAACCCTCTATCCAACAACTCCTGAATCTGCACTTTCAACTCTACCAACTCCTTCGGAGCTATTCTATATAGAGCAATAGATACTGGCGCTGTTCCCGGAAGAAGATCGATACCAAACTCCACTTCACGATCCTGGGGTAATCCCGGAAGCTCTTCTGGGAAAACATCAGGAAATTCCTTCACCATCCTGACATCCCCAACAGTTAATTCCTTAGCTTCCAGAGCCCGAACAAACATCAGAATCGCCTCGCACCCTTTCCTTATCATCCTTTCTGCTCTTAAAGCAGACACCACTTTTGACAAACCATTCCCCATTTCTCCTATCACCAGTACTTCGCCACCCTTAGGGGTCTTTAACACCATACGCTTGGCTGCACAATCCAAGTTCGCTTGATACCTCACCAGCCATGTAACATCCTGAAAAGGGCCTATGCATTTTCGGTTTAATTGTACGAAATTACATGTCTTATGTGTTATGAACATTTTTGGAAACCTAGAAATGTATGGAAATGTTAGGTTTAAAAGAGGAAAGTGAACATTTTTGGAAACACTGGAAATGTATGGAAATGTTAGGTTTAAAAGAGGAAAGTGAATATTTTTGGAAACTTGAAAATGTAAGGAAGTGATTTAGAAATGATTCAAAAGAGGAAAGTGAACATTTCTGGAAACTTGGAAATGTAAGGAAATGTCAAGTTTAAAGAGGCAAACGAAAATTTTTGGAAACTTAGAAATGACTTAGAAATGTCGAGTTTTAAAGTTTAAAAGAGGAAATTAAGGCAAGGTGGCCTTAAGAGAAAAAGTATGTGAAATTTGACACAAAGCAGCTTAGAAAAGTGGCACTGGAGATGCCACTTAGGGCCTCTGGAAATGGCGCCACATGCAAGGGATTGGGCACGAGTTCGAGTCACGGGGAAAGCAAATAAAAGAAATTTTATTTTGCTTCCCGGAAGAAGTGAGGTGGACGGCACAAGGCTATAATTTAGGAGCCTTTATTCTTTTATTTTTAAGAGATAAATAGTGGATAAATAAGGGATAAATAATGGAATTATTTTAGATTATTTTCAAGAGATAAATGAGGAATTATTCTTTAATTAGGAAAATAAGGGAGAAGTGATGGCCAAGTAAGGGACTTTGAGTTTAATAATTTCGGCTAAGTAAGGATAGTTGCTGAATTATCTTTTATTTTAGGAGATAACTAAAGAAATAAAGCTATCAAAATAGAGGAGTGATGGCCAAGTAAGGGATTCTAAGTTAGTAAATTCAGCTATATAAGGAAAAGAGGGCCATTCATCATTCTTTCTCTCAACCCTTCTCTCTGCCGAATTTCGTAGAGCATTTGTTCTTCTTCTTTTTGTTAGCCAAAGCCGAAAATTCAAGATATCACCATTAGCCAATTTCTTTTCTTTCCAATCCATCAAAAGCCAAATCTTTGAGGGGCTTCAAGCATAGGTGCTATCGATTTCTTCAAGAAATGGTAAGAACAAGTTTTGATTTTTATTCTTTTTTTTTAGATTTGTCAAAATCTAGGACTAATCCCATCAATATTCTTATTTGCCAAAATTTGGAAGGATTCTTTCGGGATTTTTGCCATAGTCGACTATAAAGGAAAAGATCTTGGGATTTGACCATCAAGGTAAGTCATATCTGACATTCGGCCAAGGGCCATTGATTGTGATTAAAGGTTAGAAGTTGATCTAACATGTGGTTTTAGGGATTTCGACAGAAGCTATAACAAAGGGATAATTTCAGGATTTAAGATCCTTAAGGTAAGTTACTATGAATATTCGGCCAAGGCCTATTTTAGTAGTTAGATCTATTTTTTATGTGTTTTAAGCCGAAAACTAACCGATTCAAGGGATCTAGTGATTAGCCGATTTCAAAGGGGAAGAATACAAGTTTTTGGGATTTGGTTAATTATCAAATTGGCAACAAGGTAAGAAAGTGGATACGATAATCCTTCGGGATTTGATTAAATTAGCCGAATAGGCTTTTACCTAAAATACTAAATGTGGCCAAATGTAGGGATTTAGGATCTAAAGCGATAGATCGGTTTTTCGGGATTTCAAGGAATTCGTTAAGCTAATCAGGTGTGTACCCCACACTAATTCTTAATAAGTTTTATGGCTATGTCTAATTAAAATATGTGATATTAAGAATAAGAAAGTGGCTAAGGTACCATGTTATGGTACTACGTACTCAGGTACGTTTCCTACTCCTACTAGGAATATGAAATATGTTATTTGTAACATGAGAATAAGAATGTGAAGTTTGGCATATTAATGCATATTAGAAAATGGGGCATATGGGTTATTGAAAGGGAAGTGAATGTGGTGACCTAAGACCACGAACACGGTGACCTAAGGCCGTGGTATCACGAATGTGGTGACCTAAGACCCACGAATCTGAATGCGGTGGCCTAAGACCGCGATATCTGAATGTGGTGACCT
This sequence comes from Gossypium bickii, assembly GCA_025503065.1. Lineage (NCBI taxonomy): Eukaryota > Viridiplantae > Streptophyta > Magnoliopsida > Malvales > Malvaceae > Gossypium > Gossypium bickii. The sequence continues at coordinate 35,161,388 of CP106715.1, read as the reverse complement.
AAGACCGCGATATGGAGTGTAGCAGAAGAAGGGTCGACTTAGTATTCCCCACGTGTACAGGTTGAGTGCGGGGAGTGTAGCGGATGGCTTATTAGGTTTGGGTTTGGGAATGCATCATAATTTGTATGCTATGATATGAATGTGTAATATTTGTTATGCCCGATTCTATTTGGACTTAGTGTTGTGTGCACATTGAGTGCATTAACTCACCCGTTGTGGGAACATTTTTGAGTGATGATCGAGAATGGATGGGTCGGTCGAGAGGAGCTTAAAGGTGGCCATCCTCAAAGAAGGAATTTTATTTGGACATTTTATTTTTATTTAAGTATTTTAAATTATTTGGGTTTATTTGATGTAATAAGGCCATAGTTGAACTCTTTTATTTCTGTTTGTTTATTTATCATGTTACGAACTTTTTGTTCATTAAAGACTAAGCAAATTTAATTTGAAATAAACTTTAAATATTTTGTCACCTGAAATAAATGGGTTTTCAATATAAAACAAACTTGTTTTCGACTCGAGCCCAACCCACAAACAAACTTTCTTCAAAACACACAGTTTTCCAAAGTAATAAAAAAATTTTAACCGGTTTACTTCGAGGAACATACCAGATCCAGTCCAGGCTCGTGTACCAGGTGTGGGGTGTTTCAAGCCAATCCATGCCTAAAATTATATCAAATTCCTCAAACGATAATTCCATCAGATCCGCTAGGAAATTTATTCCCTAAACTTCTAAAGGTACATCCCGATAGAGTTTATCCACTACTACAGATTGTCCTAACGGGCTAATTACAGTCATTGCCCTAGGGGTAATCTCATATTCTAACCTTAAAGTTCCAGATACACTACTAGCTACATACGAATGTGTCGACCCAATGTCAATCAAGGCAGTGTAAGGTAAACCAAAAATTAAAAACGTACCGATTATGATATCTGGTATGTCAGCCTCCTCTCGACGTCTGACAGCATAAACCAACCTTGACTGCCTCGTCTTAGTGTTTCCTGCCCCTTGGCCTGGTGCTCCATGACCCCGACCGGAACCATTACCACCTCTGGCTGCACCACGACCTCTTTGTGGCTCACGACCTCCTCTCGCGCACCGAGCATTTTCTTATCTGTGGTGGGCCCTTTATTGCCCGTTCTGCGGGACGATTCGAACTTGATGGTCTGTAGATCCACACCTAAAACACTTCCCACTGCCCACCCAACACTCACCTACATGAAATTTACCACATCAGCCACACTTCGGTGTCTGACTAGCAGCAGCAAGTCTCTCATCCCGTCTCGGTCCATCTGACCTGGGCCTTTTCTGAGTACGCCCAGTTGCCCCTGACAATCCAAAATTCCTTTTTCCACCACCCCTATCTCTATCTCGATTCAATTTTTCTGTCTGCTTAACCTCCTCAACTATCTTAGCTTTTTCCACAAGCACGATGAAATTCCCCTTTCCCATTTGTGGTGCTATCGAAGACACGCAGATCATCCCTCAAACCATCTTCAAATTGAACACAACATTCATAGTCTGTGGTCACCATTCCTCGAGCATAACGGCTAAGGCATAAGAATTCTGCCTCGTACGCAGCCACCGACCTACTTCCTTGCATCAGATTCAGAAATGCTCTAAGCTACGCATCCACATAACTTATTCCAATGTATTTACTCTGGAACGCCGTTTTGAAGAAATCCAAGTGATACGGTCAGCCACCGCACCATCCTTAACCGTAAGCCACCATTGATACGCTTCGTCCTGCAGGAGAGATACAACCCCTTTCAACTTTTCCTCCTCCGTGAAATCCAGATCATCCATTATATGCTCAACCCCCTAAACACTTCTGCCCCATTGGCTCTAAGTCGCTCTGGCACAGATTTTCGGGCTCCTGTGCCCATGCCTGCCCCAGCAACCCTCTCTAAAACCCTTAACATCGCCTGAGATACCACGTCATCTCCGGCCGTTTGATCCTGAAATTCAGCCTCTGCAGCTGGCATCTTGTTCCCTGACCCGTGGCCAGATCCTACTGGTTCCGACATGGCCATCCTACCCCTACCGCAGCCACACAGCGGACGACCTTGACCCCTTGTACTCATTCTACCGATTCGCGTTTATCTGATTAGAAATTTTATGAATTATTAGTTTTCTTCCACTGAATAACCACGAACAGTCTTATAAATAGTAGTCTTAAGAGTAGTTCTTTCGAATCCGCACTTATATCTACAATTCAGTCTCAAGTCCACATCTTCTAGTTCTAGAAAACACATACATTCAATCATCAAACATCAACATACAAGTAACATCCACGAACTTACATTCATCATGTAGGGGTATCTTCGTCGTTTCACTACCCAGGGGTATTTTCATAATTTTCCAAAATAGGGTTCCTTGGTGATTTTGTAAAATAAGGGTATTTTGGTAATTTTACAATTCGGGGGTATTTCAGTAATTTTACAAATCAGGGATATTTTGGTTATTTTACAAATCAGAGGTGATTTGGTAATTTTGCAAAATAGGATGGCTGGTCCCTTTCGGGTTTTAATTATAAATTTTGGCCCGCCAACAAGTCCTCATGACTAAGGCGAACAGTCACTACGCACCAGGTAGGATTCCAGCGAAGAGGAGGTGAGTCACTAGCACTGCTTAAGTACCAAGCTCTCCACAATCAATCTAGACATGCGTATGCCTGTTGCCACACCCTAATCTCGCGACTTATTTACAGGTTTGTTTGGTTGGATTAAATCTTATGAATTTAGAGAGTTGTTTTAAACGAAGCCTAGAGTCGATCAAGGTCCAATATACTAGCCTACGTCCATCAAGCCCATCAAGCCCAACATGTATATCACATCAAAAGTTAGAATACTTACCTGCGTGGATCGGGTGCCGGTAGACTCGAAGGCCATATCTTTATCCGAAACATTTTTCTCAAATTCACATCAAGGTTTCAAATCACTACTAGACCCATTTCACAGCCCGAGTTTTGAACTCGACTCTGATACCAAAATGTAACACCCCAAACCCGGCCCAAACATCACGACCGGATCTGGTATGCCACGAGTTAACAGTTAAAAACTTCACTTTAAATGGTTTTCCAATCATTGTTGATTTGTAGAAGTATTCATTGAATAAGTGACAAATGGAGAAAACTTTTGTAGCTTTTTTTTTAATAAAACTTCTTGTTTGAAAAGCCCATTTTATTTCTTTTTATAATTAAAACTTTGAACATAAATTGATAAATGTAAACATCATTAAATATAGCTCAAAACATTAAGCTAGGGAGGCCTTATTACAAAAATAGTCTCAATAATTCATAACTTAAATAAACACCCGAAATAGTCTAAGAAAATAAATAACTTGATGGCCCCTCGAGTCCGTCTCGACTCCCATGTCCACGATCTACTGCTCATTTGAAAGAGTAGAGGAAAAATGAAAGGGTGAGTCACCAAGACTCAGTGTATAAATCCCGAAACACACAACGACCTAAGGCCCACAAACATATTATGAGCCCTGGCCTATACATGAAAGCATCAATCATAATTACATGATAAATAATAAATGATGAATAGCCCAACCCATCCTAGAATTCCATCCTCTACACACCAACCCGTACCAACCATCATACCTCGGGGATTTCTACAATCAACCCTCCATCCGCTACACACCACAACGACAGCCGTACTGCCTATTCCTATTAATCAGGAATCATTAAACATGGCGTTGCCACCAATCACTATGTGACCTAACATTAGATTTTGTGGTTTAACCACCGATCACCAAGTGACCTATCATGCACTTCCTCTTCATTATCATAATCCCACCCCATGCATACATACTTGTAAACAAGAAAACATCATACCATCTTTAGGAAATCAGGCTTTCATATATATATATCGATACACATAGAGATTTCTATGATTACGTACCTGGCGTCCTTTGCCTAACCCTTTTTGGGTTTTATTCGACCGTCTACACAGCCTCTTTTCGGCTTTTTAGCCCATAACATATATATTACAATTAACTAGTGTGTTAGAGATTTACACACCTGATTACCGTTAGAACGAGACTTTCTAAGTCAACACTATCCGTAGCCAACACAACCACTATCTGCCTAAGATGTTGTTTAGAAGTCGGTCCGCAACCTGGTGGCCAATCCCATACTGCTGACACTACTCGCTTCTTAAACTTAGGAATCAGATTTTCAGATCTAGTCCCCTTCTTTTCCTGATCGCCATTTGATTCCATCAAAAAGGCCTTATTAATCATAACATATGGTTAGGATTATGATTTCGATATCGAATCTAATGAGAACCTAAAAAGAATCCCTTACCTTGAATTTCCCTAAAAGTGATATGAGATTCAGGGACTAGTGTTTTCGGCTTTTAGATCTAATAGATCTACTTCAATTCCCGATGTGTCACCCCAAAATAAGAACACAAGAGAAACGTTACTCAAGAGATATCCTTGCCACCACAATTATCCTTTCGACTTTGGTCTCCAAAACTGAAATAGAACATGAGAAACTAACTGAAGTCGACACTTACCTCCACACAGGGCATTCAGCTAACACTTGAGAGGAGATTCAGCAATGCCAAAGAAGAACAGATGAAAAGATGAACACAGAAAAACTATAGAGATTTCAGTTTTATAGAGAAATCGGCACAAGAGGAAAAAGAATGAAGAAGAAAGTGAAATAAGAGATTTCGGCTTCTGAAGAAATCAAAAGAAAAGATTGCAGATATTGACTGAAGTTTCGGCACAGAGAATGAAGAAAAGAATAGGGTTCAAATGCCGGAATTGAAGAGATCCACCCCTATTTATAGAAAATTTCGGCACTTACTTGTCAAAACCCAAAAGTGTCCTTCCTGATAACTAACAATTAATCAAATAGTAGGGGAAATTTCGACACCCCTTTGCCATAAAGAAACCGATTTCTTCCCCCTCTAGGAGATGGAATTTTGGCCAACTCTACACTCAACAGATAGCTCCTATCTTTTCTCCTATATCTTAATCTATTCACACCTTTAGAAGAGATCTAGATAACACCACCTCTCCCTACTATTATCAGAATAATATCCACATTATCCAGCCACTTAGTCCCCCTAAAATTAAGCCTCACTGCCGTCCCCATCCTTGCTCCTTTTAAGTGCCGAAAATGGCCCAAATACATGGGCTCCATGCGGCCAAAACTTGAGCGTCTTCAACTGTAAATGGCGCCATCTTATAACTCTATTGCAGCGCCGCTTGCTACTGGGCCACAAGCCCATTTTGTAATTTAAACCCTAGTTTCTATCTTTTAAACCCTATAGTGCCCCAACAGAAAATTTAACTAAGGCCTTGACCACATCCTGAGCCCAATTTGGACCCCTAATACTTAAATTAACACATTAAACATATCCGCACACTAAACGCATAGGCCCATTAATTCCGAATGTTACAATTCTCATGGCATCACACGTTTTCTATACATACAAATGTAGGATATGAAACGTATTGTTTCGATTTCTGTGTGGTATAAAATATGAAGCCGCTGTCTCGTTGTCATCGTCGGTCATATTCCACAATCTTTTGGATTTCCTTTCCTAAACACACACAAGAAGAAGTCGACAACACTTATTTTCTCCCACTTAAGTTTCCCATATCTCAATCTTGGGCTACAACTTTACTATTCCATAGGATGGATAAACTCAAACATTAATAAATGTCACTATATATATCATGTATCAAGTATATATATCCTTCCCATCCGTCCTAGTCCTGCTTTTAGTTTTTGTTTTATAAGGAAAACAGCATATCTATCTATAATTCTACCCAAACAAAATCTATAATATATCTAAGCATAAATTTAAAAAAAAAATTGATAAGAATATATTTTAATGTTAATTTAATTATTAAATTAACATTAAATAAATATATTTTTAATAGTACAGTTTTTGTTTATTTTACTTATATAATTAATAAAAATAGATTAAATGTCTTATAAAAATTAATAGATAAAATCATATCAATAATTTTTTTTTGTATAATAGAGTTTTTATTGGCTTGATTAATTATTAATAATTCACATTATTTGAAATCAATTATAATTTAATTAGTGTTAGAGTTATATACTTATTAAAATTAAATCTTATCATTATAAATAGCATTCAACAAAGGAAACAAAGTTATTATTTATTAGCATCACTACACCAAAATAGACTTTTAGCGGCGTTTTTAGTGGCGTTTTAACAAAAAACGCCACAAATATTATCATTTAGCGGCGTTTCAAAGAAAATGCCGCAAAAAGTTGAGAAATAGCGGCATTTTTTTTACAAACGCCGCTAAAAAGGATATATAGCAGCGTGCTAAAGATCCGAGCATTGGCGGCGCTTTTGAAAAAACACTGCTAAAGTCCGGAGCATTAGCAGCACTTTTAGAAAAACGCCGCTAAAGACCTGAGCATTAGCGGCACTTTTGAAAAAACGCCGCTAAAGGCCGGAGCATTAGCGGCGCTTTCGAAAAAACGCCGCTAAAGAGCTGAGCATTAGCGGCGCTTTTTCAAAAACGCCGCTAAAAGTTTTCTATATTTTTCTCCTATTATTGCTTTGAATTATATTTTATTTTGATACATTCACTTATAAGCAATAAGAAAGTTTCAATTTAGTTACTTAATTATGAAAAGTTACAATTTGTTAACTAACAGTTTAGAAGTTTTCATTTAAGTTATAAATTAAGCTATTAAAATTGATTTAGGGTTTAATGTTTAGTGTGTTAATTTCATAGTTTAGGGTTTGTTTTTTGGGGTATGGGTTTAGTGTTTTAAAGTTTGGTGTTTGGGTTTATTGTATAGTATTCAATATCTTAGTGTTTACCGGTATTAAGGTTTAATGTTAGTGGTTAGGGGTTTAGGTTTAAGGTTAGGGGTTCAAGGGGAAATGGTTAATGGGTTAGGGTTTAGGGTTTATGGTTTATGGTTTATAGGTTTAGGGTTAAGGGTTTGGAAGGAAATGGTTAATGTGTTAGGTTTTTGAGTTTAGGGTTTATGGTTTAAATATATGATTTTTAGGGTTTAATTAAGGTTTAAGGTGTTAGCTATATGACCCAAAATCCCGAAAACTGAAATCACTCATGAGGGATTTATGGTTAATGTGTTAGCTATTAAAATATATGTTTTGTACTATACTAACATTGGCCACATGAATTCCCAAAAAGTTGGTCACGGATTATGGTTTAAGGTTTGCAGTTTAGAGTTTAGGGTTCGAGTTTTATAGTGATCTAGTATTTAAGGTTTGGGGTTTTGAGTTTGGTGTTTAGGGCTTGTTGTTTGTGGGTTAGTGTTTAAGGTTTAGGGTCTAAGGTTTATGATTTAGGGATTAATCTTGGATTTTTTAGAATATAAATCAAAATAAGATAAATGTAAATTATTATTTTAAAAAATATATATATCAAAAAGGGTTAAATCCCAAAAGCATACATGAACAATGGTTTAGTGTGCAATTGTATACACGAACTTTAATTTGATCCAGATCTTGTAAAATATTAACACAATTATTGATATAATTAACATCATTTTTTGAGTTTTATATGTTGCATACATATATAAAAAGTTATATTTATTCAATATAAAAATATATTGATGTATTTATATTTTAAAATAATGTGTATGATTAAATGAAAATTAAAGTTTGAACTATACATTTAAACCAGAATTAGAAATTCACATATAGAATTACACATGAAACCAAAATTCATACATATATATAATTCTGAAAATTATAAAAATCTTCAAAAAAAAATCTGAAATTTTCTTAAAAAGTTTATATTCAAAATTTTTAAAAATAAAAATTCGAAAAAAATGATAATCTAAGCACAAAAATTTTGAAAGAAAAAAATAAGTAAAAAATAAAAAAATTAAAATTGATACTAGTGGCGTTTTCATAAAAAAACGCCGCGAATATGTTCTCCGAGACTAAAAACGCAGCCGTTTTATCAGGGTTTTAATGGCGTTTTAAAAAAAAACGCCGCAAATAGTATGTTATAGTGGCGTTTGTTAAGAAACGCCGCAAATTATTAGTTTATATTTTAGTGGCGTTTTATCAAAAAACACCGTAATAGGTGGGATATAGCGGCACTAATCCAAAACACCGCAAACAATGTTACTGTACTTTAATTAAAATGGCTTAGTTTTATAGTTTTTTAGTGGCGTTTTTTAGTTAAACGCCGCAAGCGAGACTGAAAACGCAGCCGTTTTATGAGGGTTTTAGTGACGTTTTAGAAAAAAAAAACGCCACAAAAAGTATGTTATAGTGGCGTTCGTTAAGAAACGCCGCAAATTATTAGTTTATTTTTTTGTGGCGTTTTGTCAAAAAATGCCGCAAAAGGTGGGATATAGCGACGCTAACCCAAAACGCTGCAAACAATGTTAATGTTCTTTAATTAAAACAGCGTAGCTTTATAGTTTTTTAGTGGCGTTTTAAGAAAAAACGCCGCAAATAGTATGTTATAGTGGCGTTTGTTAAGAAACGCTGCAAATTATTAGTTTATTTTTTAGTGGTGTTTTGTTAAAAAATGCCGCAAAAGGTGGTATATAGCGGCGCTAACCCAAAACGCTGCAAACAATGTTACTATTCTTTAATTAAAATGACGTAGTTTTATAGTTTTTTAGTTAAACGCCGTAATAGGTATGTTTTTAGCAGCGTGATTTGATAAAACGCCGCAATGCTTGACTGTTAAGGCAAAAAAATCGCGTTTTGCTCTCTAAAATCCCTAAATTGATTTTGCATCTCCGATTGGGCTTTCTCTAAAATATCTGATTTGATAATCTGGCGTTGCTGGTTTTTTTTGAGGTCTGGCTTTTTAGTCCTCTCTGATTTCCATCTTGATTTTGCATCATAGGCGAGATTAATCGTTGTCCAAAATTCAAGCCTTTACCAGTTCAAAGGTAATCTCAATCAATAATTTGATTTCTTTATTTATTTGTTGTTTGGGTTCTGGTTTGAATGTGGTTAGGTATTTTTCGATTTGTATGTTGTTTGAATGTTGTTCTGGTTTGAATGGGTTCTGGTTTGAACTTTCCCCCTGAAATATGAACCATTACCCTTTTTTTAGGTCTCATATTCAAAGGAAACATGAATGCATGCTAACCAATTTAAGTTAAAACATGTTAGCAAATATAGAATTTGAGAAAGGGAGGAATGAAGTGTCCCTAAATTACCTTCAACATATTTTCCTCTTCAGCTGTCCAGTGTAGTCTCCTGCGTTTCTCAGTACCCAGTACTGGGAGCAAGCTACAATTTAGATGAAAAAGTAAGGTAATTTCAGAGCAAAAGAAGTTAACAAAACCAAAACCTAAAGTATGATACTAGCCACGTGCAAGATGAATCTTTTAAAATGTTTCTTTCCTTATGGATGCAACACCCTATGTTTCTTCTACAGTTCCTTGTCAAACATATAAAGTTGGACAATTCCTTCCTTGCCAACATAGCTCCTGTCGTCAAGTCTTGGAACCTGGCCACTTCTTTCTAGTACAAACAATAAGGGCAATAGAATTTACCCATATCATCAAATATGGGTCTCCAAGTCATGCATGCGTCGTGTATATATGGCTGGGCAACCATTTTAAGCTGGACCAAAAACGACCACTTCATTGTTGCATTCAATACAATACTCTCCATTTAAACAATCAACAACAATGCAGTATGCATGCTTTCCTCTAACACATCTAGCTACATCACCATCCCCCTTATCTTCTATTTATGTTGTATACACACTTATATGAATATAATTATATTTTAATTAGATACGTATACAAGTATATTTATATTTAAATTAGTTGCACTCTTATTTCTTGGTGTTGGAAAAATTTAGTGTTTTATTAGTAATCTGCTCTTTTTTTAACTTTTTAGCCATAAGCTCTTGGGAACTTGGTGTCTTGTCCTCAGTGTTTAACTGATGACTTTGTTTTTCATAGGGCCTTCTGGTTTTGGTCAGAGTCCAGCATTTGGTTTTGGATCTACTCCCACTCAATCAAGTGCTTTTGGAAGCTCAAGTGCTCTCTTATGCTACAGAAACAAAAAGTCAGAATAAAATAGCTTTCTTATGCTGCTTGGTGCTCTCTTGCAGTTGAGCTTGTTAGTTACTCAAAATTAGCTTTTGCCTAATTTCCCAAGTTTCTGGCAGAGTGGAGCATTAGTGTCTTTATGCCTTGTTAGCCATGGATCACTTTTTATGACATCATTATAATGCCTTAGGCGTACACTCGGAACTAATTTGGGAGGGTATTAAAACACTTTATTACTACAATATTTTTATTTAAATCTATCAAATGGTTGCTTTTGTTTGGTGCGCTTATCACCAAATATTTTATTTAAATCCATCAAATATTTTTATTTAAATCTATCCTCTTTTTGTGTGTGTGAAGCATACTATATGTTTGCATAAGCTCGCCTATATTAAATGACTAACCTAAATTCAGTTTATACAAGCTCATATTATTCTTAATTTAATATATAATATTTTAGATGGTTTTTGTTTTATTAAAAATTTAAATTGAATAACATATTCTTTAATGTTTATATAGTATTATATATTTAATTTTATTTGATTTAATTTAAATTAAATTTCGGATGGGCTTTGAGTAACCCAACTTATGAACAAGTCTACTCGAAGCGGAACATATACCCCATATCTAACACTTAAAAAGGATAGTAAGTATATACATTCATGCATGCAAATTTGTTTTATAAATCTTTCTCATTTTCATTGTATTTATATACTGATTAACTGATGACTCTTAAACCATAATGTAGGCTAGAAGCTGTAACAAATGCTATCTCATTCGTCCCGAAATCCGCTTCCAGTTGGCTAAATAGGTAGATCTTTTGCATTAAGAGAAAGTTTAAACCAACCCTCGAATCATTTTCTTCTCAACATGAGTTTACTTTTAACCAACCTTTTTTGGGTTTGTATATTAGCTTAAATGCTTGAGTGAATCTATTTTCAAATAGATCCACATAGCCAAAAAGTTTAGAGGGATGATTAAAATCAGTTTCTGCTTACAACTTCAAATATTTGTCCTGATGTTTGCAATTCTTATATGCTTTTAATCTGAGTTCCTGGAGTTAGTATTTATAACTTTTAATCTGCTTTTAATCTGTACTTTGAAAGTGAGTAGAATTGAAGAGGACTTAGACCGACTACTGAATTGACTATTTTTCTTCCAGTCAAAGAATGTGAGTATTAGTTATTAGTTTTCTTCCAGTTAATTCATATGTTGTTTGTATTTCAGTTACTGCTTCATACTGCTCCTGCAACTGTTGGATTGGATTTGGAAGTACTAACTTAACAGGTATAAAATCATTATTATTTCTATTTATATTCATTTTGCTGATTTATATTCATTTGATAAAAAAAACATTAGATATTCATCTGATTAATATGCACCATTCAATGCCGAATACCCAAATTGTTGTTTATTATCCTGCTTGTTGGTATATATGCTGTATATTATATTACTGTCCAAAAAAAAAAGATTCAAAGTATATAGGCTTGAGACCTAAGGGGCTACTGTATATTATATTACTGTCCAAAAAAAAAAGATTCAAAGTATATAGGCTTGAGACCTAAGGGGCTACCTTATATCTCACTGTAAGATATAACGGATCCTTCCCAGGTGTAACAATGCCACGTATGATGAATCTTAAAGAACACATAACTTACTTAATTTTAAGATCAAATTTCATAACTTACATAATATTATGATCAAACTTCATAACTTACATAATTTACATAACTTACATAATATTCAATTATAAATATGATCATATCATTACTTACATAAATTATAATTAACAATTTAGCCGTGTAATTTATTGTCAACTTTAGACTTCAACAACTACGAAATGGATAGGAGTTGGATGAAATTGTCAACGGTAAGCAACGGCTATCGAAATGGAGTAGAAACTTTTCTGAATTTCACATTTCAAAATGCAAGCCAAGAGAATATTATTCTTTGCCCGTGTAAGAAGTGTTGCAATATCAATTGGCATTATCGTGAAGTTGTCTACGAACATCTAGTTGTTGATGGCTTTGTCCGGGGGTACAAAAAATGGTTTTTTCATGGAGAGTGTACATCTAGTGGAGCATCTTCTGGGCTGAATCTGGGTTATCCTCATAGTGCTTACAATTAGAATGTTAGAGATGATAACATGGAAGGCATGTTGCGGGATGCTTTTAATATGCACAGTGATGGTTTCGGGTCATTTCCACCTGACTTGGATGCAACCGATGATTATAATTTTGGTGGAAATACTTTCACCGAAGGGGGAGGAAGTGTACCTAATGAACAGCCAAATGAAGAAGCGTCGAGGTTCTACACATTACTTGGTGAAATGAATGAAGAACTGTATGAGGGATCAAAATTTTCCAAACTATCATTTTGTATTCGTCTTTTTCACTTGAAATGTTTGGGAGGGTGGACCGAAAACTCGTTGACAATGCTGTTAGAGTTTCTGCAAGAAATGTTCCCATTTGCAAAAATCCCTCAATCTTCCAAAGACATGAAGAAATTGATAAAGGATTTGGGCCTTGGCTACAACAAAATTCATAGTTGCCCAAATGACTGCATGTTGTATTGGGGCGATCGAATAAACCAATAGTGCTATCATGTATGCGGTCAATCCCGTTGGATTAATAGAAATACAGAGGATGGTAACGAGGATGAACACGATACACAATTAAGGAAGCAGCCGGTTAAGATTTTGCCGTATTTTCCGCTAATACCAAGGCTTCAACACCTTTTCATGTCGTCGAAGACAGCCGAATTAATGACGTGGCACCGTGATGGACAAACCGATGATGGACTGTTAAGGCATCCTGCAGATTCTTTAGCTTGGAAATCATTTGACTCAAAATTTCCAAGCTTTGCAAGTGATCCTCGGAGTGTGAGGCTGGGGCTAGCAGCTGATGGATTTAACCCCTACAGAATCATGAGCACTGCGTACAGTACTTGGCCAATGGTGCTTGTCTATGATTATCCCTAGAGAGAAAGGGCCCGGTAATGATATTGACATATATTTGTAGCCACTTATTGAAGAGTTAAAACAATTATGGGCTGGTGTTGAGACATACAATGTGTTGAGAAAGGAGAACTTCAATTTACGTGTGGCTTTGATATGGACTATCAATGACTTCCCGGCATACGCCAATTTATCTGGTTGGAGTACCAAGAGACGTTATGCTTGTCCTTGTTCTGCTACGCAGACATGTTCGCAATGGTTATATAATGGGAAGAAGTTTTATTACATGGGGCATAGACGGTGGTTACCGAAAAATCATAGATTTAGATTTTAGAGTACTCAGTTTGACGGTACTGAAGAGTTCGAAGAAGCTCCTTCGCAGACCGGTGGATCCGAAATTTTGTTCATGTTGAAAGATATGAATTTTATTTATGGAAAGATGAATCAACTGGCCAACCCGCAAAAAAATAGAAGATCAAGGGATGAATCTGATGATGAATCTGACGATGAAGATGATCCTAATAAGGCGGACTTGTGGAAAACAAGAAGTATTTTTTTTGAGTTACCTTATTGGGAGTATCAGATATTACGCCATAATCTTCATGTCATGCACATTGAGAAAAATGTCTGCGAGAACATTATTGAACTATTTTGAATGTCGATGGAAAATTGAAAGACAATCTTCAGAGTCGACTTAATTTAGTCCACATGGGAATTCGACGTGAGCTTCATCCCCAAGCACTTCCGAATATGAAATATCGGTTGCCGCCTGCTATTTTTTAATGTTGAAGATAGAGAAAGAAGTGTTTTGTACGGTGTTGAAGGATATAAAGGTCCCGGATGCTTATGCATCAAATATCTCGATGTGTGAGTCTTAAGGATCAAAGACTATATGGCTTAAAATCGCATGACTATCACATCTTGATGCAAGACTTACTGCCAGTTGCTATGCGGTGTTGTATGTTGAAAAAGGTGACATCTTGCGTAATTGAACTGTCCAATATAATGCAGGCATTTGTGGTAAAGTTTTGGATGTTCAAGAACTTGAGACACTACAAGATCGAGCCATGACCGACTTTATGCAAATCTGAGAAGATCTTCACTTTGCCTTCTTCACAATTATGGTGCACTTGTTAATTCATCTCCCGCGTGAAGCAATACTTGGTGGACCCGTTTTCTATCGATGGATGTATCCCATTGAAAGGTCTTAATTTATTTGCAAATTATTCCTTCATTCACCTAAATGCCATTAGTTGCAACTTTGATAATGTTCTATATCGTGTTTAGGTTCCTATCCAAATTGAAGTCTTACTGCCACAATAAACGTTATCCGGAAGGATCAATTGCCGAAGGCTACTTGGCAGAGGAATGTATGACTTTTTGTTCGAGGTATTTGGAAGATGTTGAAACAAGAATGAGTAGACCAAGTAGAAATGCTGGGCTCACAGATCATAACTTGACCGAAACTTATTTATTTCAAAGTTTCGGAGAACCAATCGGCAAAGTCGAAATTGCAGAATTAGATGATAGATCGTGGGTCCAAGCAGGTCGATATGTTCTTTTTCATCATGAGTCAATGGAACCATTATGCAAGTAAGTTCTAGAGTTTGATAAATATTGAGAAATTATAATTTATCTGTCTTCTAAGGAAATAAACCTTTTTTTTAACGTAGTGAGTACAAACAAATATTAAGAGCTCGTTCACGGCCCCGATGATTACAACGACGAGAAATTAATAAGTTGTTCACAGAATCATTTCATGAATGTTTAAGCCAAACGGTATGTAATTGAAGTTTTCATTGTCAAGTAATAATGTTTTCTCATAACATTTATAATTACTCAATTTACTTTCGATTCAATAGGTTTGGAGTAGGAATGAAGTAAATGACGAAGTTAAATGGCTATCGCAAGGTCCGAACAGAATAGTGAGAGATTGAGGAGAACCCAAAATTGTGGAATTGTTGTTAATTCTTCAATTACAAGTTATGCTAGTGCTAGGGACAAAAATCCTGTCGAGGGGAATGTGGAGTATTACGGACTTCTTACTGACATAATTGAGTTAGATTATTATGGCAGATGGAAAGTTGTCTTATTTCGAGGAGATTGGGCTGATATGAATACGGCTCGTGGAATTAAAAACGATCAATATGGTTTTACAATAGTGAATTTTTCTCGATTGATTCACACTGGAAAACAATTGATGGCCGAGCCGTATGTATTTTCTTCTCAAGTGAAACAAGTTTTTTACTCAAAAGATCCAACTGATGAGGGTTGGTACGTTGTACTTCGGAACACCCCTAGAGACTTGTTTGACATGGGCAATGGAAGTAGAGATGACATAGTCGAAAGATCGAAACTTTGCCTTTTCCATAACAAAACTTAAATGAAAATATCCCTAGTACTAGTCAACAATTTCAATGGGTTAAATCGGGATGTGGACGAAGATATTTACGAAAAATATGATGTAGTAAGATTTTACGATTTATTATTTATATGTAATATTATAATTTTAATATTGGTCATATTATATAATTTAAATATTTTAAATGTCCTATTATTCTTGTTATTTGTTACTAAGATTTTGAACTATTTTATGTGTATTGCAGGAAAAATGCCTAGAAGACGATTACGAGATTTAAATATTGTCCACGATACTCCAAATCCAGAAGAAGCAAATAGTGAACAGCAAACGGTTGTTGGATCTTCTAGTCTGCCGGACATAGATGACGAGCCTGGAGATTTTGAAAGTAATGTTAAGTTTATTTTACATGTATGTTGAATTTTATTATTGATTCATTTTTCAATTTTAATAATATAATATAACATTTTTCAGCTGAAGGTGGTGGGACGCGCAGAGGTCGGGGACGTACATTACTTAAAGATTTATACGACTTAGAGCCTACCGACCGTGTTAAAGTAAGGAGAAACAATCATGGCCAGCCTATTGGATCTGAAGCTCGACTATTAGCAGGCTATTTGGGCATTATAGCACGAAATGCCAATAGTTGCCCATTAACTACGAATCATGGCATCACATGCCTAATGCCAACAAAAATCAGGCTCTTGATAATATTAAGGTAACAAAACGTGAATGAAATTTATAATACTTTAATTTAACTTTCATTTATATTAACTTTTTAAACTCTTTTTGTTCAGGGTAGATTTGCTTTAGAGGTCTCCGATGACTATGTTAAGAAGACATTGGGTGAAAAATGGAGAGATAATAAAAGCATGCTAAAAAAACAATATTTTAAGAAAGACATAAGCCTCGACGAAAAATTGCAAAATGTCCCACCGGGAATGTTGAGGTACCAATGGGAAGATCAAGTTAGATTCTGGAATTCAAAGAAAAGAGAGGTATTATGTACTCGTAAAGTCTTATAAAATTTCGGTTTATCGTATTTACTATACATAATTCAAATTCCATTATGTAGGACCGTGAGCGAGTTGGAATAAGTAGCAGACAAAAATAAAAATTCACGCACACGGCAGGTTCCAGAAGTTTTGCTTGTGTAGCTGAGGCCGAGGTATTATAATTTATTAATTCTATCAAATATTACTGACTTTATACTATTAAATTATATTTTTTCTGCTACAATGTAGGAAGCTTCGTCTGGTCAAAAAGTTGGACGCCTCCAACTTTTTGACATTACGGATAGCAAGAAGGATGGATCTCCGATGACATCCGAAGCTGCAGAAATTATGGTATATTTACTTAATTAAATTTGATTTATTATAAATATTTCTGTTGCTTAATTATAATAGTTTAATTCATCGTTTGTAATTTTAAATTTATAATGTTAAGTTATGTTGCATTCCTTCTTATTATATATTTCGTTTCTTACTCTTTCATTGATTTAATAGGATAAACTAAAGGAGAAGAAGGCAGAGTATGAAGCGGTTGCTTCGACTGATAGTTCTGTTAATCTCGAGGAGATTGATAACAGAATTATTACTGATGTTTTGCGTCCTGAAAGTTAAGATTGCTTCGATTGATATTTCTGTTAATCTTGAGTATATTTATAACAGAATTATCACTGATATTTTGGTTCTTAAAAGGTATGGTTGGGTTCGGTGTCAAGGATCTGGTGTTACCCCGACCCAATATTTTGTATCCAGCTCCCAGCAATACATGCCTTCCGAGAGTCAATCTCGTGCTGAAGTTCAGAGACTAAAAGAACAGATAGCTCAGATGCAAGCGAGCACGGTTGAGCAAATTTCTCAACTTAGAGCGGAAGCGGCAGTGAGGGAGTCGGAGGTAGCAGCAAGAGAGGCAGACCTCTAAAACTTTGCCGATTGGTTCTCCGAAACTTTGAAATAAATAAGTTTCGGCCAAGTTATGATCTATAAGCCCAGCATTTCTACTTGGTCTGTTCATTCTTTTTTCAACATCTTCCAAATACCTCAAACAATAAGTCATACATTCCTCTGCCAAGTAGCCTTCGGCAATTGATCCTTCCGGATAATGTTTATTGCGGCAGTAAGACTTCAATTTGGATAGGAACCTAAACACGGTATAGAACATTATCAAAAGTTGCAACTAATGGCATTTAGGTGAATGAATGAATAATTTGCAAATAAATTAAGACCTTTCAATGGGATACATCCACCGATAGAAAATGGGTCCACCAAGTATTGCTTCACGCGGGAGATGAACTAACAAGTGCACCATAATTGTGAAGAAGGCAGGCGGGAAGATCTTCTCCAAATTGCATAAAGTCAGTGCAGCTCGATCTTGTAGTGTCTCAAGTTCTTGAACATCCAAAACTTTACCACAAATGCCTTTCATTATATTGGACAGTTCAATTACGCAAGACGTCACCTTTTTCGACATACAACACCACATAGCAACTGGCAGTAAGTCTTGCATCAAGATGTGATAGTCATACGATTTTAAGCCATATAGTCTTTGATCCTTAAGACTCACACATCGAGATATATTTGATGCATAAGCATCCGAGACCTTTATATCCTTCAACACCGTACAAAACACTTCTTTCTCTGTCTTCAACATTGAAAAAATAGAAGGCGGCAACCGATATTTCATATTGGAAAGTGCTTGGGGATGAAGCTCACGTCGAATTCCCATGTGGACTAAATCAAGTCGACTCTGAAGATTGTCTTTCGATTTTCCATCGACATTCAAAATAGTCCCAATAATGTTCTCGCAGACATTTTTCTCAATGTGCATGACATCAAGATTATGGCGTAATATCTGATACTCCTAATAAGGCAACTCAAAAAAATACTTCTTTTTTTCCACAACTCCGCCTCATTAGGATCATCTTCATCGTCAGATTCATCATCAGATTCATCCCTTGATCTTCTATTTCTTTGCGGGTTGGTCGGTTGATTCATCTTCCCATAAATAAAATTCATATCTTTCAACATGAACAAAATTTTGGATCCACCGGTCTGCGAAGGAGCTTCTCCGAACTCTTCAGTACCTTCAAACTGAGTACTCTGAAATCTAAATCTATGATTTTTCGGTAACCATCGTCGATGCCCCATGTAAGAAAACTTCTTCCCATTATATAACCATTGCGAACATGTCTGCGCAGCACAACAAGGACAAGCATAACGTCCCTTGGTACTCCAACCAGATAAATTGGCGTACGCCGGGAAGTCATTGATAGTCCACATCAAAGCCGCACGTAAATTGAAGTTCTCCTTTTTCAACACATCGTATGTCTCAACACCAGCCCATAATTGTTTTAACCCTTCAATAAGTGGCTGCAAATATATGTCAATATCATTACCGGGCCCTTTCTCTCCAGGGATAATTATAGACAAGATAAAGGATGATTGTTTCATGCAAACTCACGGAGGTAAATTATAAGGAACAAGCACCACTGGCCAAGTACTGTACGCAGTGCTCATGATTTTGTAGGGGTTAAATCCATCAGCTGCTAGCCCCAGCCTCACACTTCTAGGATCGCTTGCAAAGCTTGGAAATTTTGAGTCAAATGATTTCCAAGCTAAAGAATCTGCAGGATGCCTTAACAGTCCATCATCGGTTTGTCCATCATGGTGCCACGTCATTAATTCGGCTGTCTTCGACGACATGAAAAGGCGTTGAAGCCTTGGTATTAGTGGAAAATACCGCAAAATCTTAATCGGCTGCTTCCTTGACTATTTATCGTGTTCATCCTCGTTACCATCCTCTTTATTTCTATTAATCCAATGGGATTGACCGCATACATGACAGCATTGTTGGTTTATCTGATCGCCCCAATACAACATGCAGTCATTTGGGCAACTATGAATTTTGTTGTAGCCAAGGCCCAAATCCTTTATCAATTTCTTCATGTCTTTGGAAGATTGAGGGATTTTTACAAATGGGAACATTTCTTGCGGAAACTCTAATAGCATTGTCAACGAGTTTTCGGTCCACCCTCTCAAACATTTCAAGTGAAAAAGACGAATACAGAATGATAGTTTGGAAAATTTTGATCCCTCATACAGTTCTTCATTCATTTCACCAGGTAACGTGTAGAACCTCGACGCTTCTTCATTTACATGTTCATCAGGTACACTTCTTCCTCCTTCAGTGAAAGTATTTCGACCAAAATTATAATCATCGGTTGCACCCAAGTCAGGTGGAAATGACCCGAAACCATCACTGTGCATATTAAAAGCCGTAACATGCCTTCCATGTTATCATCTCTAACATTCTAATTGTAAGCACTATGAGGATAACCCAGATTCAGCCCAGAAGATGCTCCACTAGATGTATACTCTCTATGAAAAAACCATTTTTTGTACCCCCGGACAAAGCCATCAACAACTAGATGTTCGTAGACAACTTCACGATAATGCCAATTGATATTGCAACACTTCTTACACGGGCAAAGAATCATATTCTCTTGGCTTGCATTTTGAAATGTGAAATTCAAAAAAGTTTCTACTCCATTTCGATAGCCGTTGCTTACCCTTGACAATTTCATCCAACTCCTATCCATTTCGTAGTTGTTGAAGTCTAAAGTTGACAATAAATTACACGGCTAAATTGTTAATTATAATTTATGTAAGTAATGATATGATCATATATATAATTGAATATTATGTAAGTTATGTAAATTATGTAAGTTATGAAGTTTGATCATAAAATTGTGTAAGTTATGAAATTTTATCTTAAACTTATGTAAGTTATGAAATTTGATCTTAAAATTAAGTAAGTTATGTATTCTTTAAGATTCATCATACGTGGCATTGTTACACACAGGAGGATCCGTTATATCTTCTGATGAGATATAAGGCAACCCTTTAGGTTTCGACCTATATACTTTGATTTTTTTTTTTGGACAGTAATATAATATACAGCATATATACCAACAAGCAGGATAATAAATAGCAATTTGGGTATTCGGCATTGAATGGTGCATATTAATCACATGAATATCTAATGTTTTTTTATCAAATGAATATAAATCAGCAAAATGAATATAAATAGAAATAATAATGATTTTATACCTGTTAAGTTAGTACTACCAAATCCAATCCAAGCGATTGCGAGAGAGCGAGGTATGAAGCGATGGCGAAATACAAACAACATATGAATTAAGCTGGAAGAAAACTAATAACTAATACTCACATTCTTTTGTTGGAAGAAAAATAGTCAATTCGAAGAGTCGGTCTAAGTCCTCTTCAATTCTACTCACTTTCAAAAGTGCAGATTAAAAGCAGATTAAAAGTTATAAATACTAACTCCAGGAACTCAGATTAAAAGCATATAAGAGTTGCAAACATCAGGACAAATATTAGAAGTTGTAAGCAGAAAATGATTTTAATCATCCCTCTAAACTTTTTGACTATGTGGATCTATATGAAAATAGATTCATTCAAGCATTTAAGCTAATATACAAACCCAAAAAAGGTTGGTTAAAAGTAAACTCACATTGAGAAGAAAATGATTCGAGGGTTGATTTAAACTTTCTTTGAATGCAAAAGATCTACCTACTTAGCCAACTGGAAGCGGATTTCGGGACGAATGAGATAGCATTTGTTGCAGCTTCTAGCCTACATTATGGTTTAAGAGTCATCAGTTAATCAGTATATAAATACAATGAAAATGAGAAATATTTATAAAACAAATTTGCATGCATGAATGTATATACTTACTATCCTTTTTAAGTGTTAGATATGGGGTACATCTTCCGCTTCGAGTAGACTTGTTCATAAGTTGTGTAACATCCTGGAAAGGGCCTATGCATTTTCGGCTTAATTGTACGAAGTGACATGTTCTATGTACTAAGAATAAATTTTGAACATTTTTGGAAACTCGGAAGTGTATGAAAGTGAAATGGAAATGAACATTTTTGGAAACATAGAAATGCATAGACATGGACATTTTTGGAAACTAGGAAATGTAAGGATATGATTCAAAAATGGAAAGTGAACATTTCTAGAAACTTGGAAATGTAAGAAAATGGCAAGTTTACAGAGCCGATCGAAAATTTTAGGAAACTTAGAAATGATGTAGAAATGTCAAGTTTTAAGTTTTAAAATAGGAAATCAAGGTAAGGTGGCCTTAAAAGAGAAAGTTTGTGAAAGTTGACACACAAACAGGCTTGGAAAAGTGGCCTGGAGGTGCCACTTAGGGCCTATGGAAATGGCGCCATATGCAGGAGGAATGGGCCTGAGTTCGAGTCACTTGGGAAGCAAATAACGAAGGTTTTATTTTTGCTTCAGTAAGACCGAGGTGGGCGGCACATAGGAGGTGTTTTATTCTCATAAATATTTGATTAAAAGGTGATAAATAAAGGATTTTTAAATTGGATTATTTTGGAGAGATAAATGATGGATTAAATCTTTTTAATTTAAATAAGGATAATATTATCACATATGAAGAGTGGTGGCCAAGTAAGGGACTCCTTAGCTGATAATTTCGTCTATAAAAGGAAGGAAGGAGGGATACTCATCGGTTTTCTTTTTCTCTGCTCTCTAGAAATTCTTAGGGTTCTCTCCTCTTCTCTTTTCTTTTCTAGCCGAATTCCCTAGCCTCCCCTCTCTTTTATTCAAAACCAAAAACACAATCCAACCAAGCCGAAATTCTGCCAAAGTCGAATCTTTGTTGTGACAGAAGGGTGTTGCCGATTTCATTCAAAAAGGTAAGATCAGCTATTATTTGATTTTCAATCTCTCTTTAGTGAAATATAGGAATCTAACTCCTTTAGAATTCCACAGTAGAAATTTGGAAGGTTTTCTTGAGATCTAGTAGTTGTCGACTACAAGGAGAAGTACAACGAAGTTTCGGGATTTCTAAGACTCAAGGTAAGTCATATGAATATTCGGCCATAGGCCATTTAAAGATGATTAAGTGTTAGAAATCAATCTAACATGTGCTTATAGGATTTTCGATAGACTTATAAGGCAAGGTTTTCGGGATTTGAACCAAAAAGGAAATCGACACCAAGGTAAGTGTATAAATCCTACTAGGATTTGGTTTTAAGACCAAAAAGGTTTATTAATGTGTTTGAATGATTGGCTGAATATAGGGATTAAGATCTAAATCAGTAGATCAGTTCTTCGGGATTTCAAGGACTTCATTAAGCGAATCAGGTGTGTACCCCACACTATTTTCTTAATAAGTTTTATGGCATGTTTAATAAATATATGTATGTGATATTATGAATACGAAAGTGTAAGAATGTGGCTAAGGTACCATGTTATGGTATAAAGTACTCAGGTATGTTTCCTACTCCTACTAGGATTACGAAATATGTTATATTTAACATGTGAAAAGTGACATGAATGTGAATTTAAGTATAATATGCATAATATGAATAATATGGGGCATTCGGGTTATATGGAAAAGGAGAAGTGAATGTGGTGACTTCGGTCTCACTATCTGAATGTGGTGACTTTGGTCACATTATCTCGAATGTGGTGACTTGGCCACATTATCCGAATGTGGTAACCCGGTTACATTATCCGAATGTGGTGCCTCATGACACAATTATCGGTGGCTATGCCACAATTTATATGGGCGATGAGCACGTCGATCGCAATGGACGCCTTCGATGGTGTGTAGCGGATGGAGGTTGACTTAGTAGTCCCCACGGTGCATTTGTGGCGGTGCGGAGGTGTGTAGCGGATGGACAATTAGGTTTGGGTTTGGGAATGCATCATAACTTGTATTCATTGTTCGAATGTGTAACTCTTGTATGCCTAATTCTATTATGATTTAGTGTTGTGTACACATTGAGTATGTTGACTCACCCCCTTGTGGGAACATTTTTGGTGTGATGATCGGTAATGGACCGGGTCGGTGCTTAAGCTTAAAGGTGGCCATGCATAGCAAGAAATTTTACGATTTGGACTTTTATTTTTACTTAAGTACTTTCAATTATTTGGATTTATTTGATGTAATAAGGCCATAGGGAACTATTTTATTTTACATTTATTTTATTTATTATGTTTACAAATTTTTATCAATTAAAGTTTAAGTAAAATTTCTTTTAAAATAAACCCTAAATGTTTTGTCACCTTAAATAAATGGATTTCAATGTAAGATAAATTGGTTTTCAACACAAGCCCAACCCAAACAATATTTTTCTTAAAATCGCACAAGTTTTTCCTAAATAACAAAAAGAATTTTGAACAGGTTTACTTAAGGAACATACCAAATCTGGTCAAGGCTTTGTGGGCGGGTTTAGGTGTTTCATTTGGTATGTATCGAGCCAGATTTTAAACTCTCGGCTTTGTGGGCTAAGGCCCAAAACATTTTCAAATCGAGCCAAGTAAGTTTTTGAAAGGGTTTTATGAAATAAACAGGTTTTCTGGCATGGCACCTAAGTCTCCGACCCGCAGTCCACCAGGTAAGTACCCCTAACTCTATGAGTGATTATGTGATTTATGAATTGAATAAGGGTAGAAAAGGCATGGAACGTAGAATAGTATGATAGGAATATGGAACCTTAGGACTAGTCTACTCAAACACAAATACATAAGACTTAATGCACTAAACAAACCTATGGCTAAGTCACTGAGTTAGGGTGTGGTAACCCCTGTGCGCATGTCTAGGATTGGATCCGGGAGAGCACAGTATTTAAGCGAGCCCTAGTGACTCACCTCCTCTTCGCAGAATCCTACAGTGCGTAGCTTCTGGTTCACCCTAACTCAGAGGGCTCAGTGGTGTGGCAACCTCTGTGCGCATGTCTAGGAATGGTTTCGGTGGGAGCTTGGTATTTAAGCAGTCCGCGTGACTCACCTCCTCTCCACTCGAATCCTACCTGGCGCGTAGCTTTGGTTCACCCTGACCAAGAGGGCTCGGTCATAGGCTAAACATAATGACTAAAACCCGAAAGGGAACTAGCCATGTTTTTATAAAAAAAAAAAGAAAACAACAAAACCCTAGTTTTTCAAAACTCTTAAAATTACTCTTTTAAATTTGTGAAAACTATCTTTACAAAATTTCCCAAAAAATTTTTTATTTGTGAAAATTACAAAAATACCCTTAGTGGTAAAATTACCAAAATGCCCTTGATTCACAAAATGTCAAGCTTCTCAACGGTTTTGCCAAACTTCATTATTTTATAAACATTCACAAACCCTAATTTGTAAACCATCAAAAATACCTTGATTTTGAAAATTTTCAAAATTTCCCCTAACTTACAAAATTACCGAAATGACCCTGATTTCCAAAATTTTTGCAACATCATCGTTTTGAAAAGTAAAATTCTCAAAAAGAACCCTCAAAGTTTTACAGCTTTTGAAATATCCCTGACTTATTACATTTTACAAATTTACCTCGGTTCGTGGAAAATTACTAAAATACCCCCGAGGTCAAAAATTACCGAAATACCCTTGGATTTCAAAAAAAATTTCCAAATTACCCGGGGCTTTGAAATTACCAAAATACTTTTGACAAAATCACCGAAGGACTTCTTATTTTGAAAAATTTCGAAAAATGCCCCTGTAGGACAAATTGCAAAAATACCCCTGGGTAGTGGAAAAACAATAACAATGAGAACTACAACGTTTCTCTGAATAAACGAAAGTTCATACTTGTTTGATGGATGAATGAATGGAAAGACTGTATGCTTGTATGAATACGAAAGAACCACTCCTAAATCCTTTTTCATAAAACTCCTTCGCGGGTAAATAAGTGGAACAATTACTAATTTATAAAACTTTTTAATCAGATCTCGATGCTAGAAATGAGCTCTAGAGGACGTGGTCATCGTGGACGAGGTAGAGGAAGGATGACCGTGTCGGAACCCATTAGATCGGGTCAAGGGTCTGATAATGAGATACCACCGCCACCACCACACCCTGGTTGTGGGTCTTTGCGACACAGCGGACCGGGAAGATCTTCGTGTCGCAGTCGTACTACGAGTTTTGGAATTGGTGGCTGGTGCAGGAGGAAATTCGGGAACCCAGAAATCTGTGCCTGAACGGCTCCGAGCTAATGGATCCGAGATGTTTGGGAGTGTTCTGAGTAGCACCCAAAGATGGTGAGTAATGGTTGGAAGCAACGAGAGGCATCATGGATGAGCTTGATCTGACCCCTGAGGAAAAGTTAAAGGGAATGGTGGCACTGTTACGCGATGAAGTGTATCAATGGTGGTTAACTGTGCGGGATGGTGCCACGGCTGAGGATCTGACCTGGGAGTACGTTAAGGAAGCGTACCAAAAGAAGTATGTGGGAACCAGGTACATTGATGAGCAAAGGAAAGCTTTTCTGGGGCTGGTCCAAGGAAATAAGTTGGTTGCAGAATATGAGGCTGAATTCCTGAGGTTGAGCCGGTATGCTCGAGGTGTCGTGGCAACTGAGCATGAGCGCTGTGTCCGTTTTGAGGATGGGCTAGGGGATGATCTAAGATTGTTAATAGCACCGCATTAGGAGCGGGAATTTTATGCGTTAGTGGAAAAGGCTAAAGTGGCTGAAAGAATTAAGGATTCTGCAAGGCAGAACACTGATCAGAATAGGCCAGAAAGAGGTTTTGGATCGTCTAGATCATCCGGGAATAAGAGGCCTAGAGTTGATGGGCCGCGAGGTCAGCGAGCTGGATCAGAAGGGCGGTATCGACCTTGTGATGTGTGTGGAAAGAAGCATTTGGGAGAGTGCTGGAGGAAAACAGGAGGATGTTTTAGGTATGGGTCCAAGGACCATGTGGTCAAGGAATGTCCTAAGAACTTAGATGAAAGCCGACCGCCAACTCAGAATGTTAGTCAGGCTGGTTGAGATGGGACAGCGACCTCGATGAGTCGTCGTGGACCGAACCATGGAGGAAATGGTTCGGGCCGTGGACGTGAAGCACCAAGAAGAGGTGCTGAAGGTGTAGACGCGAGGCAACCAAGGTTGGTTTATGCAGTTGGCCGTCGCGAGGAGGAAGATGTGCGGATGTGACAACGAGGCACGTTCCTTATTTCTCGAATACCCTTAATTGCTTTGCTTGTTATAGGGTTAGCTTATTCTTGTATTGCTAGTAAAGTGACTGAAACCTTGGATGTGAACTTAGAGAATGTGCCTAGAAAGTATGATAGTTCTTTAAGATCAGAGTGCGCAGAAATAGCGTAGTGGGGTGAGTTAGACCGTACGATTATTCGTTAGTAAGTAATTTCGAGGACGAAATTATTTTTTAAGGGGTAGAAGCGTAACATCCTCGGAAAGGGCCTGTGCATTTTCGACTTAATTGTGCAGTGACATGTTCTATGTACTAAGAATAAATTTTGAACATTTTTGGAAACTCGAAAATGTATGAAAGTGAAATGGAAATGAACATTTTTGGAAACATAGAAATGCATAGACATGAACATTTTTGGAAACTAGGAAATGTAAGGAAATGATTCAAAATGGAAAGTGAACATTTTGGAAACTTGAAATGTAAGAAAATGGCAAGTTTCTGAGCCGATCGAAAATTTTAGGAAACTTAGAAATGACGTAGAAATGTCAAGTTCTCAGTTTTAAAATAGGAAATCAAGGTAAGGTGGCCTTAAAAGAGAAACTTTGTGAAAGTTGACACACAAACAGGCTTGGAAAAGTGGCCTGGAGGTGCCACTTAGGGCCTATGGAAATGGCGCCATATGCAGGAGGAATGGGCCTGAGTTCGAGTCACTTGGGAAGCAAATAACGAAGGTTTTATTTTTGCTTCCAGAAGACTGAGGTGGACGGCACATAGGAGGTGTTTTATTCTCATAAATATTTAATTAAAAGGTGATAAATAAAGGATTTTTAAATTGGATTATTTTGGAGAGATAAATGATGGATTAAATCTTTTTAATTTAAATAAGGATAATATTATCACATATGAAGAGTGGTGGCCAAGTAAGGGACTCCTTAGCTGATAATTTCGTCTATAAAAGGAAGGAAGGAGGGATACTCATCAGTTTTCTTTTTTTCTCTGCTCTGCTGAAATTCTTAGGGTTCTCTCCTCTTCTCTTTTCTTTTCTAGCCGAATTCCCTAGCCTCCCCTCTCTTTTATTCAAAACCAAAAACACAATCCAACCAAGCCGAAATTCTGCCAAAGCCGAATCTTTGTTGTGACAGAAGGGTGTTGCCAATTTCATTCAAAAAGGTAAGATCAGCTATTATTTGATTTTCAATCTCTCTTTAGCCGAAATATAGGAATCTAACTCCTTTAGAATTCCACAGCTGAAATTTGGAAGGTTTTCTTTGAGATCTAGTAGTTGTCGACTACAAGGAGAAGTACAACGAAGTTTCGGGATTTCTAAGACTCAAGGTAAGTCATATGAATATTCGGTCATAGGCCATTTAAAGATGATTAGGTGTTAGAAATCAATCTAACATGTGCTTATAGGATTTTCGACAGACTTATAAGGCAAGGTTTTCGGGATTTGAACCAAAAAGGAAATCGACACCAAGGTAAGTGTATAAATCCTACTAGGATTTGGTTTTAAGACCAAAAAGGTTTATTAATGTGTTTGAATGATTGGCCGAATATAGGGATTAAGATCTAAATCAGTAGATCAGTTCTTCGGGATTTCAAGGACTTCATTAAGCGAATCAGGTGTGTACCCCACACTATTTTCTTAATAAGTTTTATGGCATGTTTAATAAATATATGTATGTGATATTATGAATACGAAAGTGTAAGAATGTGGCTAAGGTACCATGTTATGGTACAAAGTACTCAGGTACGTTTCCTACTCCTACTAGGATTACGAAATATGTTATATTTAACATGTGAAAAGTGACATGAATGTGAATTTAAGTATGATATGCATAATATGAATAATATAGGGTATTCGGGTTATATGAGAAAGGAGAAGTGAATGTGGTGACTTCGGTCTCGCTATCTGAATGTGGTGACTTCGGTCACATTATCTGAATGTGGTGACTTCGGTCACATTATCGAATGTGGTAACCGGTTACATTATTCGAATGTGGTGTCTCATGACACAATTATCTGGTGGCTATGCCACGAATTTATATGGGCGATGAGCACGTCGACTGCAGCGACTGCCTTCGATGGTGTGTAGCGGATGGAGGGTTGACTTAGTAGTCTCTACGGTGTGACTGGCAGGTACGGGGGTGTGTAGCAGATGGACAATTAGGTTTGGGTTTGGGAATGCATCATAACTTGTATTCATTATTCTGAATGTGTAACTCTTGTATGCCTAATTCTATTATGATTTAGTGTTGTGTACACATTGAGTATGTTGACTCACCCCGTTGTGGGAACATTTTTCAGGTGATGATCAGTAATGGACCGGGTCGGCGGGAGCTTAAAGGTGGCCATGCACAGCAAGAAATTTTACGATTTGGACTTTTATTTTTACTTAAGTACTTTCAATTATTTGGATTTATTTGATGTAATAAGGCCATAAGGAACTATTTTATTTTACATTTATTTTATTTACTATGTTTACAAATTTTTATCAATTAAAGTTTAAGTAAAATTTCTTTTAAAATAAACCCTTAATGTTTTGTCACCTTAAATAAATGGATTTCAATGTAAGATAAATTGGTTTTCAACACAAGCCCAACCTAAACAATAGTTTTCTTAAAATTGCACAAGTTTTTCCTAAATAACAAGAGAATTTTGAACCGGTCTACTTAAGGAACATACCAAATCTGGTCAAGGCTCGTGGGCCGGGTTTGGGGTGTTTCAAGTTGGGTTACTCAAAGCCCATCTGTAATTTAATTTAAATTAAATCAAATAAAATTAAATATATAATACTATATAAACATTAAAGAATATGTTATTCAATTTAAATTTTTAATAAAACAAAAACCATCTAAAATATTATATATTAAATTAAAAATAATATGAGCTTGTATAAACTGAATTTAGGTTAGTCATTTAATATAGGCGAGCTTATGCAAACATATAGTATGCTTCACACACACACAAAAGAGGATAGATTTAAATAAAAATATTTGATAGATTTAAATAAAAAATTTGGTGATAAGCGCACCAAACAAAAGCAACCATTTGATAGATTTAAATAAAAATATTGTAGTAATAAAGTGTTTTAATACCCTCCCAAA
The DNA here is from genome assembly GCA_025503065.1 of Gossypium bickii. Taxonomy (NCBI): domain Eukaryota; kingdom Viridiplantae; phylum Streptophyta; class Magnoliopsida; order Malvales; family Malvaceae; genus Gossypium; species Gossypium bickii. Next base: position 35,131,948 of record CP106715.1, on the reverse strand, counting down.
TCAGTTCCGAGTGTACACCTAAGGCATTATAATGATGTCATAAAAAGTAATCCATGGCTAACAAGGCATAAAGACACTAATGCTCCACTCTGCTAGAAACTTGGGAAATTAGGCAAAAGCTAATTTTGAGTAACTAACAAGCTCAACTGCAAGAGAGCACCAAGCAGCATAAGAAAGCTATTTTATTCTGACTTTTCGTTTCTGTAGCATAAGAGAGCACCTGAGCTTCCAAAAGCACTTGATTGAGTGGGAGTAGATCCAAAACCAAATGCTGGATTCTGACCAAAACCAGAAGGCCCTACGAAAAACAAGGCATCAGTTAAACACTGAGGACAAGACACCAAGTTCCCAAGAGCTTATGGCTAAAAAGTTAAAAAAAAGCATAAAATTAAAAGCAGATTACTAATAAAACACTAAATTCTTCCAACACCAAGAAATAAGAGTGCAACTAATTTAAATATAAATATACTTGTATAGGTATCTAATTAAAATATAATTATATTCATATAAGTGTGTATACAACATAAATAGAAGATAAGGGGGATGATGATGTAGCTAGATGTGTTAGAGGAAAGCATGCAGACAGCATTGTTGTTGATTGGTTAAATGGAGAGTATTGTATTGAATGCAACAGCGAAAGTGGTCAGGTTTTGGTCTGCAGTTAAAATGGTTGCCCAGTTGCTATACACGACGCATGCATGACTTGGAGACCCATATTTGATCATATGGGTAAATTCTATTGCCCTTATTATTTGTACAAGAAAGAAGTGGCTAGGTTCAAAGACTTGACGACAGGAGCTATGTTGGCAAGGAAGGAATTGTCCAACTTTATATGTTTGACAAGGAACTGTAGAAGAAACACAGGGTGTTGCATCCATAAGGAAAGAAACATTCTAAAAAATTCATCTTGCACGTGGCTAGTATCATACTTTGGGTTTTGGTTTTGTTAACTTCTTTTGCTCTGAAATTACCTTACTTTTTCATTTAAATTGGAGCTTGCTCCCAGTACTGGGTACTTAGAAACGCAGGAGACTACACTGGACAGCTGAAGAGGAAAATATGTTGAAGGTAATTTAGGGACACTTCATTCCTTCCTTTCTCAAATTCTATATTTGCTAACATGTTTTAACTTAAATTGGTTAGCATGCATTCATGTTTCCTTTGAATATGAGACCTAAAAAAAGGGTAATGGTTCATATTTCAGGGGGAAAGTTCAAACCAGAACCCATTCAAACCAGAACAACATTCAAACAACATACAAATCGAAAAATACCTAACCACATCCAAACCAGAACCCAAACAACAAATAAATAAAGAAATCAAATTATTGATTGAGATTACCTTTGAACTGGTAAAGGCTTGAATTTTGGACAACGATTAATCTCGCCTACGATGCAAAATCAAGATGGAAATCAGAGAGGACTAAAAAGCCAGACCTCAAAAAAAACCAGCAACGCCAGATTATCAAATCGGATATTTTAGAGAAAGCCCAATCGGAGATGCAAAATCAATTTAGGGATTTTAGAGAGCAAAACGCGATTTTTTTGCCTTAACAGTCAAGCATTGCGGCGTTTTATCAAATCGCGCCGCTAAAAACATACCTATTGCGGCGTTTAACTAAAAAACGCCACTAAAAAACTATAAAACTACGTCGTTTTAATTAAAGAACAGTAACATTGTTTGCGGCGTTTTGGGTTAGCGCCGCTATATACCACCTTTTGCGGCGTTTTTTAACAAAACGCCACTAAAAAATAAACTAATAATTTGCGGCGTTTCTTAACAAACGCCACTATAACATACTATTTGCAGCGTTTTTTCTTAAAACGCCACTAAAAAAACTATAAAGCTACGCCGTTTTAATTAAAGAACATTAACATTGTTTGCGGCGTTTTGGGTTAGCGCCGCTATATCCCACCTTTTGCGGCGTTTTTTTTCCAAAACGCCACTAAAACCCTGATAAAACGGCTGCGTTTTCAGTCTCGCTTGCGGCGTTTAACTAAAAAACGCCACTAAAAAACTATAAAACTAAGCCGTTTTAATTAAAGTACTGTAACATTGTTTGCGGTGTTTTGGATTAGCGCCGCTATATCCCACCTATTACAGCGTTTTTTGATAAAACGCCACTAAAATATAAACTAATAATTTGCGGCGTTTCTTAACAAACGCCACTATAACATACTATTTGCGGCGTTTTTTTTAAAACACCACTAAAACCCTGATAAAACGGCTGCGTTTTTTTTTGAAAATGACACTAGTATCAATTTTAATTTTTTTATTTTTTACTTATTTTTTTTTCAAAATTTTTGTGCTTAGATTATCATTTTTTGGAATTTTTATTTTTTAAAAATTTTGAATATTAAACTTTTTAAGAAAATTTCATAATTTTTTTGAAGATTTTTATAATTTTCAGAATTATATATATGTATGAATTTTGGTTTAATGTGTAATTCTATATGTGAATTTCTAATTCTGGTTTAAATGTATAGTTCAAACTTTAATTTTCATTTAATCATACACATTATTTTAAAATATAAATACATCAATATATTTTTATATTGAATAAATATAACTTTTTATATATGTATGCAATATATAAAACTCAAAAAATGATGTTAATTATATCAATAATTGTGTTAATTTTTTACAAGATCTGGATCAAATTAAAGTTCGTGTATACAATTACACACTAAACCATTGTTCATGTATGCTTTTGGGATTTAACCCATTTTGATATATATTTTTTTAAAATAATAATTTACATTTATCTTATTTTGATTTATATTCTAAAAAATCCAAGATTAATCCCTAAATCATAAACCTTAGACCCTAAACCTTAAACACTAACCCACAAACAACAACCCCTAAACACCAAACTCAAAACCCCAAACCTTAAATACTAGATCACCATAAAACTCGAAACCTAAACTCTAAACTGCAAACCTTAAACCATAATACGTGACCAACTTTTTGGGAATTCATGTGGCCAATGTTAGTATAGTACAAAACATATATTTTAATAGCTAACACATTAACCATAAATCCCTCATGAGTGATTTCGGTTTTCGAGATTTTGGGTCATATAGCTATATATCCTTTTTAGCGACGTTTGTAAAAAAAACGCTGCTATTTCTCAACTTTTTGCGGCGTTTTCTTTGAAACACCGCTAAATGATAATATTTGCGGCGTTTTTTGTTAAAACGTCACTAAAAACACCGCTAAAAGTCTGTTTTGGTGTAGTGCCAAGAGTAAATTTCAAGTTATAGTCAAATCAAAATGTCAGACGAAAGATTAGAATAATTCGTTTTGTGCCAAGTGTTGTACTTTAATATTGTGTTGTTTCAAAATATTATGCTTTAATATGGATATTTGGTCTTATTGCAAATATTGTGGTTTTAATACTATTACAATATATTAATTTTGATAATTAGATTATATTTAAAATAAATATATTTTTTTATAGTAACATGTCTGTAATATATATTAATGTACATATAATATTTTTAAAAATTTTGGTGTGATATTTTATATTTTTAAAATTAATACATATGTAATATATTATACAAATAAATGAATAAAACACCCAAAAAAATTCATATAATACCAAAATGAAATGCAGGGGTCAAAATTGAAGGTAATGAGATTTGAATGAAGGACTAAATTTAACATATTAAAATTTTCAGATATTAAATTTAAAAATCAAAAAAATCAAAAACTAAATGGAATAAATTAGAAAAAAAAGAACATATTAATTAAATAAATTAAAAAAAACAATTATGATATAACATTAGCTAGTTTGAAATATAATTCAAATAATCATCATAACAAATCCATTTTACTGGATGTGTAGCATAGTAATTAAAAACTACAATTTGTAGAGCCTGATTTTAGTCTTTGGAAATTTTAGACATTTCACTGAATTGTTATGTTTTGCTATCCTTTGTTAAGGTATATTTTTTTTCATGATCTTATGTTGAATGGTTTGTTTTACCGGCAATCCAGGAATATTTTTCAATTGTATGTTGGGGAAGAATATACTTACATAGTATGAAAATTGAAATAGTTTTATACTCTTTTGTAACTATTTATATGATTAATATTTCAATGATCCAATCATAGAATTTATCAATATAATTGTACTTGTCATGTATGCAAATTTTCGAACATATATGATATCTCTATCACATCGATTTAAAATACTCTCTCTCCCCCCTCCCTCTCTCTCTCCCTCCCTCTCTCTCCCCCTCTCCCTCCCTCCCTCCCTCCCTCCCTCTCTCTCTATCTCTCTCTCATAGTTAAAAGTTTTCAATTTGCATTAAATTTTTAAGACGATGGGCCAAGAGTGCTCTCTTCCAGTTTCTCAGAGAAATAGTGCTTGCTGTGGTTAGGTTGAAGGAGGGTGGTGGCTTTGCAATAATGGGGAGAGATGAGATCTCCCTATTAAAAGAAGAACTCGTTCAACTGATGATCAAGAGTCCGAGGGTGGTTCCGAATGAGAATCCAACGTTGCTTTGTTCTATTTGAGCAAAAAAGTCTTATAACCCGGATATTTTCTGTGCACAAATGAAAAGTATCTGGAAAATGAAGAAGTTTGAGAAACAAGGGGCAGGTCAAAACTTATTCTTAATTTTGTTTGAGGATGAGAGTGATTTGGAGATGATTTTGGAAGGGAGACCCTAGTTGTTCCGCAAACAAATTATTGTGTTTGATTGTTTGAGTGCACCAATGGAGCAAAATTAGATCACGTTAGTGCGTCGCCATTTTGGCTCAAAATTGGTCTGTGCCAGCCAGAGTGTGATAAGAAGGATCTTATGCATGCTATCGGATCAACCTTTGGAGGCGTAATGAGATTGGAGATTAAGGGTGAGTTTTGTCGACTAGGATTTTTTTAGATGTTCAAAAACCACTAAGGGGTATATTCATAGTGGTTGCAATTGGAGAAAAGGTGTGGATTCCATTTAAGCATGAAAATCTCTAGGTGTTTTTTTTTTTGGATGAGGTAAAATAGGCCATGGAGTAAAACATTGTGAGGCACTCACAATTGTTGGAAAGGAAATGGGAGATGATGAACTCCCATATTCAATTACTTTGTGAGTAGAATCGAGTATGATTGGGAAGGAAAGCTTATTGTTGGGTATTACCAATAAAAAATCTATGAAGCAAAGTCAATATATAGGGGAGGTAGATATAGATGTGTGATTGGCAGCCAACGCTTGCGATAGTAAGGGTGCTGTACAGCTGCCAGATTTTTGTGCTCTAAGGGAGGAGAGGACAGACTCGACAAAATCCTTATTACATGAGGGTACTCCTGATTTACGATAAAATTTGAGGGATAATGAGAGTATTATCTCTCCACCAATTAGGGAGAAAGATAGCGATAAGGGGATCATTACCATTTTAAATTTGGAGGGAGTTTCAGGTTTAGTGGATGAGGGTAATCTAAGTGGGATAGTAGAGGTTAACATATAAAGGTCCAAGAGGCCCATTTGAAAAAGAATTGCTAGGGATTGGATTTGGTGGATAAACTGGGTAAGTGAAAATTAGATTTGGTGGATACTAAGAAGATGAGTTTCCCATAATTGATATGACATGTGTTAAAAGAAGTCGAGTTGGGGATAAGGGTTACGATGGTGATGGCTCGATGGATGAAGTGATGGTCACATTGGAGTTATGCTCCAACCCTTTTAATTTAATATCGGCAGCTGCCATAAGGCAAGCCGACCAGGCGCAATGAAAACCATCAATTGGAATATCCATGGTTTGAGGAATTCACTAGCAGTTAGGAGGCTTCGGTATATGCTGAAGTTGCATAATCCCCTATTGATCTTCTTTATAGAGACAAAACTTAATGGAAAGCGTATGAAAAGGGTTTGAAGAAGGTGTGGCTTCTCGATCGAAATTAAAGTGAGTGCGGAAGGTTCTTATGGAGGGTTCTGCTTAAAAATCACAGTTACCTTAAAGACTTTCTCAAAGAATCACATTGATGTCATGGTAAAAGATAGTTTGGAAAATGAAATTTGGAGATTTATGAGGTTTTATGGTAATCCATTTCATAATGCTAGAAGTGAGTCTTGGAGCGTATTAAGGTGTTTAGGAAATGTGTAAGGAATACATTGGCTGGTCTGCGGGGACTTTAACGATATCTTGTACTCTTTTGAAAAGGCTAGAGGGTTGCCGATAGTTAAGCGTAGGATGGAGGATTTTTGAGTTACTTTGAAGGACAGTAATTTAACAAATATCGAGTATTATGGCCCATGATTTACTTGGAAATGGGGGAATTTGCTGAAGATAAATATTAGAGAGAGGTTGGACAGGGGGTGGCAAATGATGAATGTTTGAATAGATTCTCGTCTGTTAGGGTGGGACATCTTACACACATTCTCTAATCATTGCCCACTTCTAATTTGTACAAATCAAGAAAATGTATGTTAGAGACATGCGATATTTCGATTTGGGGCTTGGTAGGAAATAGAAGAATCATTTAAGGGAGAAGTTCAGTGTATTTGGGAGTCCTCCTCAGGATCTATTGTGGAAAAGTTAGACAAGATGCGTACTGGTTTGGTCGAGTGGGGAAAGTTGGTAAAGGCTAAATGGGAGGGTTTGCGAAGAGATCTTTTTAGGAGACTGAAAGATTTGAAGGATGGGGTACGAGATGATGATAATGGAAGACTTGTGAGGTATGAAATTATTGCTTAATATAGAGATTGATAATGATAAAGCTTACTGGGAGCAGAGGGCCCGCGCTAATTGGTTGAGATTGGGGGATTGCAATACTAACTTTTTCCATAAATATGTGTCTGTTCGGAAAAAAATAAATACAATAAGAAGGTTTGTGAGGGATGAAAATGGGGAGGTCTATAATGTAGAGATAAAAATGGAATATTTCCAAAACATTTTTACTTCAAAAGGAATAGGAGAGCGTTCACACCTCTCATTGGGTATTGAAGTGAGTATTGATTTTGAAGCTAATAATTTGTTGATGGTTAAATATACAAAAGAAAAGGTTTTTTCTACTTTAAAGGAGATGGGTCATACTAAAGCGCTGAGGGAAGATAACTTTCCGACTTTATTTTTCCCAAGGTACTGGCACATTATAAGTAATGATGTCATAGTTTTGTTTGGGCATTCTAAATGAGGGTAAAGAGCTTGATTTGGTTAATGGAACGAAGATAGTGTTTATCCCAAAAATTAAAAATTCGAGGGAAATGGCCAATTTTAGACCTATTAGTTAATGCATAGTTTTGTACAAAATTGTTGCTAAAGTCATAGCAAACCGTCTCCAAGGAATTATTGGAGTGTGTATAGATAGTGCATAATGCGTATTTGTGCCTGACAGATTAATCTCCGATAATGTATTGATAGCTTACGAGATCTTACACACTTTTAGGTAGAAGTATACTGGGAAAAAAGGTTTTATAGCGCTTAAGTTTGATATGAGCAAGGCCTATGACAGAGTTGAATAGGGATTTTTTGAAAGGTATGATGTTGCGAATGAAATTTGACAGCGGTTGGGTGGCCCTTATTATGCAATGTATGTCATGTTTTTATTCAATCAATGTTAATGGAGCTAAAGGGAGGATGTTCAAGTTGTCAAGGGGACTTCACCAAGGTGATCCACTAAGCCCGTTTCTTTTTCTTATATGTAGTGAACGCCTCTCAGCTTTATAACATTTGGAACTGACTGAGAAACATTTGTGAGGGGCTAAGGCTAGTAGGGGAAACCCACAAATCTCTCATTTGCTCTTTGTGGATGATAGTATTATCTTTGGAGAGGCATCCACAAAGATGCTTTGGGCATGAAAAAAAATACTCTATGAATATGAAGAATGTAACACCCCTTACCCGTGTTCAACATCGGAACCGAATACGAGGTATTATCGAACTTAACTTTCTTAAACATACAACATTGGGCTATAAAAATTTCATTTCAACTTAAAACTTCTCATTCATATACATAACATCCTTATAATGGGCCTACGATGCCCTAAACATACATACGGAAGGTTTCGAAATTAAACCAGAAACTTTTGCGCTCTTAGAAAAATTTTGCCTAAACAGGGCTACACGCCCATGTGAAATGGAACACACCTGTGTGGGCAGGCCGTGTGGTCACACACACCCATGTTCCTAGCCCGTATGGAATTTATTTTTTATTTTGAACCTACAGGGGTTTTCACATGGTCGGGCACACGCCCGTGTCTGTAGCTTGTGTCCCTCACACGACCTAAACACGGCTGTGTTCTCACCCGTGTGTGAAAACCTTAGCATTCTGTTTATGACGTCATCAAACTCTTAAGGGGCACACAGCCTAGTCACACGCCCATGTGCAGGCTCGTGTGACAAATCAAATTTTTGCAAATTTGATGCAGAGGACACACGGCCTATCAGCACACCCATAGGGGTTGACCGTATGTTACACACGGTGTAACAACCCGAATTAGGGGCTAGTCGAAACAGTGATCTTGGGATCACTAATCCGAGGTTAGGAAAAAATATTTTCATATTATTTTATGTATTAGAGAATGATTTTAGAATTTCATCAAAATTTTGGTACGTTAATTTTAGCGATTTCTTGTTTAATCGCGAAAAAGGACTAAATTGCATAAAGTGCAACCATTTTATAAGCTAAAGGTACCAAATAGCCATAAATTGATAATTGAAGGTCTTTAAAAGGCAATTAGACCCTAATATAGGCTTGGCCGGCCATAGTATGCATAGAGGACAAGAATTGACCAAGTTGGTCAAAGTTGGTGATGTTTGGTGGATTAAATTGATAGTTTAATATTAAAATAAAGAAAATATGATGTCCATCTTTCTTCTTCACTTCTTCCACCAAAATTTGCAAGAGAAATAAGGGTTCGAAGCTTCAAAAATTTCAACACATTCATCTCTTCATTAATCAAGAAATACGGAGCCCGGATCGGAACCGAGGCAAGAATAAAGTCAATGACTAAATTGCATATCTACATACGCTTTGAATACCAAGGTAAGTTTGTATGAAATTGGTGTTTCATAATGCTTGATATTATGGTTATGTGCATTATCACTGGTAAACTCGAGTGGTGAAGTCTCGATAGATAAATGGTGTGAATAAGTTCAGTTTAAGTCCCAAATAAGATTCTGGACTGAGAATGATATTATCCATTCATATGAGACAAGACCATGTATGGGACATGGCCTCGGCACCAAAGAATGATATCGTATAAGACCATGTCTGGGACATGGCATCGACATCTAAGTACGATCTCGTATAAGACCATGTCTGGGATATGGCATCAACATCAGGTTATGAGACCCCGTATAAGACCATATCTGGGATATGGCATCCCATCAAAGAATAATCCCATATAAGACCATATCTGGGATATGGCGTTGGTATCAAAACTTATGTACAATAAGTTCAAAGAATTCATGATTAACTGATCTATTTATAAGCAAAAGAGTTAAGTATGTTAGTTGGCCTAGATTCAAATTTTGTTATTGGATGGCCTTGAGGAAAGCTCATGATATGAAGGTTAAAGATGTGAATTCATGACTATGTTAGTATATGTGCTAAATCATGTGATTTAGTGATACAAGTAACGCGATTAATTAAAAGTTACTGGAATATGTTGAAATTGAGATGGGTAAGAGTAAATGGGAATAAGTACGAGTAAGTACTTTTATTCCTTTGAGACTATGCTACCATTATTCCATGAAATGAATGTTTGTAGTTGGAGTAAATATGTTATCCTAGTGTTTCATACAAACTTACTAAGTTATATGCTTACCCCTCTCCTTTCCTTTTTCGTTGTAGTATTGCCAAGATAACTCGAGAAGGTCGTAGATGTCAGAGTTCAAAAATGACACTATCGACATCACTTTGGTATAACAATTTAGACGTATTTTGAGTATGGCATGTATAGGGCTCGACCATTTTGTTAAGTTGTAATTGTTAGTAAATGTGTTGGCTAAGTAAGTTATTAAAGTCATTTTGTAAATGGCCTTATAAGTTAGGCAAATGCTTGGCAAATTCTATTGCTTAATGAAGAATGTTATGAAGTATATGTCCTTTGTATATGTCGATCTTTGAGTTCCTAGGGATACCTTTGATTTTCTTTGATGTTGGAATGAGTTTTTAGATGTACCATTGGGATAGGAGTTGTACGGGTTGAATTGAGTTGGTGTATATGTGTGTGCTATGTAGAGTGGAAAAAGGGCTTGGTAAATAGTCTGCTAATTGTCCACATGGGCAGACACACGGGCGTGTGACTAGACCGTGTGGGAGTCACGGCTTGCACCTGGGCATATGCCCAACTGTGTGAAGTATGCACCTTGCATTTGGAATACAAATCGCCACACGATTGAAGCACACGGACGTGTGCATAGACCGTGTGGATATGTCAGAATGCTAAGGCTTGGCACACGGGCTAGGGCCACGGGCGTGTTAAGGCCGTGTGACTTTAGTTAGAATCAACCATGGGTGGAAGACATGGGCATGTCTTAAGAGCACACGGGCGTGTCCCTAGACCAACACGGGCGTGTGGCCCCTGTTTTATTGAAAAGTTTCTCGAGTTCGTAAAAGTTTCCAGAATAATTTTGAAACCTCTATGATGTAAGTTTAAGGCCTCTTAGGCCGAGTAGACGCAAGAGATGGGTGTAAACAAAATTTTATAACCCTACTTGAGGCGTTTAAGCAAAGTTAGTTAGGTAACGCCCAAAACTCGGTTCCAGCTTGAATACGGGTAAAGGGTGTTACATTTATTGGTATCAGAGCTACAATTTAGTCGGTTTTAAGACTATATGTACATGCCATACGTATGAGATTCTATACATGATAGTGTGACGACTCCTGACGGCTTAAATTGTATTTTCATATAGTTAATGGATCCCGATCCTGACTGAGCAGCAGCTGATGATGCTGGAAGTAATGCGCCGGCTCTTGCGCAAGGGACCGCTCCAGTTGAAAGTAGACCCGAGACTTTGGGTCAGGGGGAAGAGGCCTAAGAAGCCTTTCATCAAATGATGAGTAATTAGTATACGGAGTACGTCCGAGCAAATCCAAATGCTCCACCTCTTCCACCCCCGCCTATTCTTTAGCCTATACATGTAGCTCCCCAAGTGGTGGAAGTTGTAAGAAGAGAAAAGCCTCCTATTGATAGAATCCGGAAACAAAGGGCAGAATAATTTAGGGCTTGTAAGGATGATGACCCAGAAAGAGCCAAATTTTGGCTGGAAAACACCATTCAAGTGTTTAGTGAATTGTTGTGCACATCCGAATAGTGCATGAAGTGCGTGGTTTCTCTTTTGAGAGACTCCGCTTATCAGTGGTGGAACACCCTTGTGTTAGTGATACCAAGGGAAAGGATCACATGGGAGTTCTTTCAAGAGGAATTTAGGAAGAAATACATAAGTCAATGATTCATTGATCAGAAGAGAAAGGAATTCCTTGGACTGAAGCAAGGAAAGATGACAGTAACCGAATACGAGCGCGAGTTTGTGAGACTCAGTAAGTACGCTCGAGAATGTTTGTCCTCAGAAGCCGTTATGTGTAAGAGATTTGAGGACGGGCTAAATGAGGATATAAAGTTGTTCGTTGGTGTCCTCGAATTGAAAGAATTTGTTGTGTTAGTAGACAGAGCTTGTAAGGCTAAAGATCTAGTCAATGAGAAAAGAAAAGCTGAAGTGGAGTCTCGTGACTCGAGAAAGAGATAGATGAGTAGAACATATCAATCTTCTTCTAAGAAGTCAAGAGACTTCTCTACCCGATCAGCTACATCAGCCGGGTTTCCAAATAAGAGTAAGAGCAAACAGTATTCAGGGTCTAAAGCTCAGACTACATCAGTTGCTAGTGTTGGCAACCCCCGATTCAGTAAACCGGAGTGCCCACAGTGTGGAAGACGTTACTCTGGTGAATATCGAGCAAATGAAAAAGCCTGCTTCAAGTGTGGGTCTTTAGACCATTTTATTAGAGATTGTCCAGAAGTGGATGAGAAAGAGAAGCCTCGGGGGATAAGATTGGAGGGCACTACAAGAGGGAAACCATAGAGAAACCCGGGAAGCGGGGCAAGTAGTAAGACTACTCACAAGGAGTAGGCCGTTAGACCTGAGAGCCGGGCACCTGCGAGAACCTACACCATTTGCGCTCGCGAAGAGGCATCGTCTCCTGATGTGATCACGGGTACCTTTTCTCTTTACGATACTAAAATTATTGCTTTAATAGATCCGGGATCTACTCATTCTTATATATGCATGAAATTAGTATCTAGATTGAGTATGCCCGTAGAATCTACAGAATTTGTGATAAAGGTGTCAAATCCTTTAGGCAAAAGTGTACTGATTGATAAAGTATGTAAAGATTGTCTATTGATGGTTAGAGGTCACTATTTATGGTAAATCTTATGATATTGTCATTTGATGAATTTGATATAATTCTTGGTATGGATTGGCTAACCACCCATGATGTGATTGTAAATTGTGGAAAGAAATATATTGAGTTGAGATGTGAAAATGGAGACACTCTTCGTGTTGAATCAGATGAACAAGACAGATCACCGAAAGTAATCTCTCACATGTCGGCTCAGAGGTGTATAAGAAAAGGGTATGAGGCATATTTGGCTTTTGTGATGAATGCCAAAGAAACTGAGTTGAAGATTGAATCATTACCAGTAGTGTGTGAATACCCAGATGTTTTTCCTAAACAATTGCCAAGACTGCCTCCGGTCAGAGAGGTTGAATTCAGTGTTGAATTAGCTCCTGGTACAGTACCTATATCATTTGCTCCTTACAGAATGGCTCCAACCGAGTTGAAGGAGTTGAAGACACAGTTGCAAGAATTGACGGACAAAGGTTTTGCAAGACCAAGTAGTTCACCATGGGGTGCTCCAGTGCTATTTGTGAAAATGAAAGATGGTTCCATGAGATTGTGTATTGATTATCGACAGCTTAATAAGGTAACCATGAAGAACAAGTACCCTTTACCAAGGGTTGATGATCTGTTCGATCAATTGAAGGGGGCCACTGTGTTTTCCAAGATGGATTTGAGGTTAGGATATTACCAATTGAGGGTAAAAGACTCAGATGTGCTGAAGACGGCTTTTCAAACAAGGCATGGGCATTATGAATTTCTAGTCATGCCTTTCGGTTTGACAAATGCTCTTGCGGTGTTCATGGACTTAATGAACCGAATTTTTTGACCATTACTAGACAAGTTTGTCGTGGTGTTTATTGATGATATATTAGTATACTCCCGGGATGAGCATGAGCATGACGAACACTTAAGGACAGTTTTACAGATTTTGCGAGATAATCAGTTGTACGCCAAGTTTAGTAAAAGTGAGTTTTGGCTAAAAGAAGTTAGATTCTTTGGACACATTGTCTCGGGTGATGGGGTTCGAGTTGACCCAGGTAAAATCTCAGCTATTATTGACTGGAAACCGCCAAAAAATGTATCAGAGGTTAGAAGCTTTTTGGGCTTAGTTGGCTACTATAGGCGGTTTGTCAAGGGGTTTTCTATGTTAGCTACCCCGATGACAAGATTATTACAGAAAAATGTAAAGTTCGAGTGGATAGAAAAATGCCAACAAAGTTTTGAGAGATGTTAATAGAGGCTCCAATCCTAGTACAACCCGAGTCAGGGAAAGAATTTGTGATCTACAGCGATGCATCCTTAAACGGATTGGGATGTGTACTTATGCAAGAGGGCAAGGTGATAGCGTATGCTTCTAGACAGCTAAAACCCCACGAGAGGAATTATCCGACACATGACTTAGAATTGGCTGCTATTGTTTTTGCATTGAAGATTTGGAGGCACCATTTGTATGGTGAAAGATGTCAGATATTCACAGACCATAAGAGTTCAAAGTACTTGATGACTCAAAAGTAATTGAACCTAAGGCGGCGAAGATGGTTAGAATTGATAAAAGATTATGAGTTAATCATTGACTACTATCCTGGAAAGGCAAACGTAGTCGCCGATGCTTTAAGTAGAAAATTCTTATTTGCATTAAAGGCCTTGAATACGCGGATGATCTTATCCGAGGATGGTGCTATTCTAGATGAACTGAGGGCTAGACCGATGTTTCTTTAAGAAACCTATGAGGCCCAGAAAAATGGCCGTTAGTTACAAGCCAGAAAGACTCAGTGTGAGTCGAGTGTTGAGTCTGATTTTTGGATCAATCTAGATGGATGTTTGATGTTCAGGGACTGAATATGTGTACCAAGAAATAATGAGCTCATTCGTAAAGTTTTGCATGAAGCACATAAGAGATGCTTATCTGTGCATCCGGGTAGCACCAAAATGTATAACGACATGAAGCAATGGTATTAGTGGTCGAGTATGAAGAAACATATTTCTGAGTTTGTCTCAAGATGCTTAATTTGTCAGCAGGTGAAAGCTAAACATCAAGTACCCTCGAGTCTGTTACAACCTATAATGGTATCCGAGTGGAAAAGGGATCAAGTCACTATAGATTTTGTAACAGGGTTGCCGTCAACACTGAGTAAGAAAGATGTTGTATGGGTTGTAGTCGATAGACTTACTAAGTTAGCCCATTTCATACCAGTGCGTGTCGATTATTCACTAGACAAGTTGGCAAACTTGTATATCTCTGAGATTGTGAGGCTTCACGGGGTGCCCTTATCGATTATATCGGATAGAGATCCGAGATTCACTTCCAGATTTTGGAAAAAGTTTGAAGAGGCTCTGGGCACAAAATTAAATTTTAGTACGACTTTTCACCCTCAAACCGACAGTCAATCGGAGAGGTTGATACAAGTGTTAGAAGATAGGCTCCGATTTTGTGTTCTTGAATTTCAAGGCAGCTGGGAAAAGTATCTACCATTGGTAGAGTTTGCTTACAACAATAGTTTTCAGTCAAACTTAAAGATGGCGCCTTATGAGGCCTTGTATGGACATAAATGTCGAACGCCTTTATATTGGACTGAACTTAAGGAAAATCGAATTCACGGGGTTGATTTGGTTAAAGAAATAGAAGAAAAAGTAAGGGTAATTCGAGATTGTTTGAAAGCTACCTCTGGTAGACAAAAATCCTACTCGAATTTAAAAATAAAACAAATAGAATATCAAATTGGCGATAAGGTATTTTTGAAAGTTTCACCATGGAAGAAAGTCCTCAGGTTTGGTCGGAAAGGTAAGTTGAGTCCACGTTTTATCGGACCATAAGAGATCACTGAAAGAATTGTGCCGGTAGCTTATCAGTTGGCTTTGACGTCTGAGTTAGAGAAGATTCATGACGTGTTTCATGTCTATGTTGCAACGCTACCGATCAGATCCTTCGCATGCGATTACAACGGCAGAAGTAGAGATATAACCCGACTTGACTTATGGCGAAGAGCCGGTTAGAATTTTGGCACGAGAGGTCAAGCAGTTAAGAAACAAATGCATAGCCCTAGTGAAAGTTTTACGGAGAAAGAACGAAATAAAAGAGACTACATGGGAGTTCGAGGAAATGATGAGAAACCACTACCCCACGAAAATCCATAAGGGGGAGAATTGTAACAGCCCAAATTAGGGGCTAGCCGAAACAGTGATCTTGGGATCACTAATCTGAGGTTAGAAAAAATTATTTTCATATCATTTTATGTGTTAGAGCATGATTTTAGAATTTCATGAAAATTTTGCTACGTTAATTTTAGCGATTTCTTGTTTAATAGCGAAAAAAGACTAAATTGCATAAAGTGCGAAAGTTCCATTTTATAAGCTAAAGGTACCAAATAGCCATAAATTGATAATTGGAGGTCTTTAAAAGGCAATTAGACCCCAGTATAGGCTTGGCCGGCCATAGTATGCATAGGGGACAAGAATTGACCAGGTTGGTCAAAGTTGGTGATGTTTGGTGGATTAATTGATAGTTTAATATTAAAATAAAGAAAAGATGATGTCCATCTTTCTTCTTCACTTCTTCCACCGAAATTTACAAGAGTAATAAGGGTTGAAAGCTTCAAAAATTTAAGCACACTCATCTCTTCATTAATCAAAAAATACGGAGCCTGGATAGGAACTGAGGCAAGAATAAAGTCGAGGACTAAGTTGCATATCTACATACGCTTTGAATACCAAGGTAAGTTTGTATGAAACTGGTTTTTTATAATGCTTGATATTATGGTTATGTGCATTATCACTGGTAAACTCGAGTGGTGAAGTCATGATAGGTAAATAGTGTGAATAGGTTAAGTTTAAGTCCCGAATCAGATTCTGGACTGAGAATGATATTATGCATTCATATGAGACAAGGAAGGTCCCGTATAAGACCATGTATGGGACATGGCCTCGGCACCAAAGAATAATCTCGTATAAGACCATGTCTGGGACATGGCATCGACATCTAAGTACGATCTCGTATAAGACCATGTCTGGGATATGGCATCGACATTAGGTTATGAGACCCCGTATAAGACCATATCTGGGATATGGCATCGGCATCAAAGAATAATCTCATATAAGACCATATTCGGGATATGGCATTGGTATCAAAACTTATGAACAAAAAGTTCAAAGAATTCATGATTAACCGATCTATTTATAAGCAAAAGAGTTGAGTATGTGAGTTGGCCTAGATTCAAATTTTGTTATTGGATGGCCTTGAGCAAAGCTCATGATATGAAGGTTAAAGATGTGAATTCATGACTATGTTAGTATATGTGCTAAATAATGTGATTTAGTGATACAGGTAACGCGATTAATTAAAAGTTACTGGATTATGTTGAAATTGAGATGGGTAAGAGTAAATGGGAATAAGTACGAGTAAGTACTTTTATTCCTTTGAGACTATGCTACCATTATTCCATGAAATGAATGTTTATAGTTGGAGTAAATATGTTATCCTAGTGTTTCATGCAAACTTACTAAGTTATATGCTTACCCCTCTCCTTTCCTTTTTCGTTGTAGTATTGCCAAGATAACTCGAGAAGGTCGTAGACGTCGGAGTTCAAAAATGACACTATCTACGTCACTTTGGTGTAACAATTTAGACGTATTTTGAGTATGGCATGTATAGGACTCAACCATTTTGTTAAGTTGTAATTGTTAGTCAATGTATTGGCTAAGTAAGTTATTAAAGTCGTTTTGTAAATGGCCTTATAGGTTAGGCAAATGTTTGGCAAATTTTATTGCTTAATGAAGATGAATTTCATGAAGTATATGTCCTTTGTATATCTCGATCTTATGAGTTCCTAGGGATACCTTTGATTTTCTTTGATGTTGGAATGAGTTTTTCGATGTGCCATTGAGATAGGAGTTGTACAGGTTGAATTGAGTTGGTGTATATGTGTGTGCTATGTAGAATGGAAAAAGGGCTTGGTAAATAGTCTGCTAATTGTCCACATGGGCAGACACACGGGCGTGTGACTAGACCGTGTGGGAGGCACGGCTTGCACCTGGGCGTATGCCCAGGTCGTGTGAAGTCTGCACCTTGCATTTTGAATACAAATCACCACACGGCTAAAGCACACGGACGTGTGCATAGACCGTGTGGATATGTCAGAATACTAAGGTCTGGCACACGGCCTAGGGCCACGGGCGTGTCAAGGCCGTGTGACTTTAGTTAGAATCGACCACGAGTGCAAGACATGGGCATGTCTTAAGGGCACACGGGCGTGTCCCTAGACCAACACGGACGTGTGGCCCCTGTTTTATTGAAAAGTTTCTCGAGTTCAGAAAAGTTTCTAGAATAAATCTGAAACCTCTATGATGTAAGTTTAGGGCCTTTTAGGCCGAATAGACGCAAGAGATGGGTTTAAACAAAATTTTATAACCCTACTTGAGGCCTTTAAGAAAATTTAGTTAGGTAACGCCCAAAACTCGTTCCAGCTTGAATATGGGTAAAGGGTGTGTGAAATTAATCGGAAACTTTTATGCACATGGAAAAATTTTGCCTAAATAGGGGCCACATGCCGGTGTGAAATGGGACACGCCCGTGGGGGCAGGCCGTATGGTCTCACATGCCCATGTCCCTCACCTATGGTCGACACTGACTTATTTCACACGGCCGGACACACGCCCAGGTCCCTTGCCCGTGTCCCTCACACGGCCTCAACACACCCGTGTCTCAGCCCGTGTGCCAAAACCTTGGCATTCTACTTATGTCGTCATCATCTCACTATGGTCACACGGCCAAGGTACATGCCTGTGTCCTTAGACCGTGTGTCGAATTAAATTCTTAATTTCAGGTGCAGACTTCACACATCAGGTGCAGACTTCACACGTCCTGGGCACACGCCAATGTCTTAGGCCTTACCTTCCACACGGCTGAGACACACGACCGTGTCTCTTCCCGTGTGTTTACTACTGAGCATTCTGACGTGTAATTCTAGCTTGCAAGGGGACACACGGCTGATTAACACGCCCATAGGCTTGACTGTGTGTCACACACGGCCTAGACACACGCTTGTGTGTCTACCCGTGTGGACAATCAGATGGCTATCTACCAAGCCATTTGCCACCCTATCAAGTAATCACACTCATACCAAAACATTTCAATAAATAAGATGACCAAATGGTACCTCTATGAACTCAAAAAGAATCACTACATCCTCAAAAGCATACATTTCATGAAATTCATCTTCATTAAACATAAGAATTAGCCAAGTGTTGGCCCAACTTTAATAACCATTTACAAAATGAATTGAAACAACCTTAGTAGCCAACACATTTGGCGTACCAATATGACATAACAAATACTCAAGTCCTATACATGACATATTCAAAATAAATCTAATTTGACTATACCAAGTTGTGATCGATAGTGTGATCTCCAATTCCGACGTCCTCGAATTCTCGTGCTAACTTTAGAATACTACAAGGAAAAAGTGCAATGAAAAAGAGTAAGCATAAAGCTTAGAAAGTTTGCATGGAAATAAATGGTAACAATAAGCTCACAATATAATCCATCCATGGCAATAATTAATCATACACAAGTCATAGGCTTCCTGCCATATTTATACATACTCATACTTGCCTTTATCTAGCACATACCATGCCACATATCGTAATGGTTTCTTCATGAATTACTCACGAGTACCTGTGTTAACTCAATCACATAACCTTAGTGAAATCCTCTTCACTATTTCTAAGCTAATCAATTTATCCCGATAATTAACTAGGGATACTCAAGGATGTATATTCATAAACATTAACATAACGCGAAACCAATGCCACATCCCGGATATGGTCTTACGTGGGGTCATTTTTTAGTGCCGATGCCATATCCCGAATACGATCTTATACAGAATCTCTTATTAAGCATCGATGCCAACCCCGGATATGGTCTTATACGATTCTCATACTCAATACTGAAGCCATATCCCGGATATGGTCTTATACGAAATCTCAATTCGGTGCTGAGGCCATGTCCCAGACATGGTCTTACACGGGACCTTGTTCATCTCATAACTTGATGATAGCATTTTTCACATTTATTATAATCCTACGGGGACTTCAACATCTCAACTTTTATCATCTTTCTTATATAACACTAATACTCAATTTCATAGAATGTTGTTATAATATCAACCATTCCCAAACATACTAGCATAAATATTGAATCATCACATACAAACTTACCTCGATTTCAAAATAAGCTAGATCGTCGATCTAGTCCGAGACTTTATTCTTTCCCCGATCGAGGTGGACTCTTGGTTCTTCTTGCTCTATAATAGCAAATTAGCTCGTTTTAATCATCACATTAATAAATGTATTTCAGAAATCATACTTTAGCAAAATTACCATTTTTCCCTTAAACTTTGGCAAAATGACCATTTTACCCCTAGGCTCGCAAATTAATGCTAATCAAATTTCTACCTTTAATGAGCCTAGGTGAACATTTATTTCTCTTATGGCTATCATCAAAATTCAACATTTTACACATTTACTACAAAATTTATAACCTTTACAACAAGGTCAATTAGGTGTTTTCATGGCAATACCTTTCACAAAAGTTGTTCATCTAACAATCAAGACTCATTTTCTTCCATAAAAATGCAGCAAATAACAATGAAAGCTCTCATGGAAAATCTTTAAACTCTTCACCATATCACAAATTAGTCCTCTCTTTAGAAAGCTTAAGCTTTAGGGGTTTTAAAATTACAATTATCATAAAAAAACCATTAAAATCACTTACTTGTGAGGAGATAAGTTTGCTGAAATCTTTTGAGCTTTCTAACCCTTGTTTTCTGCTAATTTTTGGTGGTGATGAAGAGAAGAAAAGATGATACTTTTCTTTTCTTTATTATTCTCTTATTTTATTCATTAATCACCTAACACCACCAAAACTTGCTTAATTTACTCATCTTCTCACCCCTATGGCCGGCTATGTCCTTTAGATTGGTCTAATTGCACATTAAAGGCTTCTAATTAAAAATTCTATTGCTATTTGGCACCTCTAGCTTATAAAATAGAA
Organism: Gossypium bickii; assembly: GCA_025503065.1. Classification (NCBI taxonomy): domain Eukaryota; kingdom Viridiplantae; phylum Streptophyta; class Magnoliopsida; order Malvales; family Malvaceae; genus Gossypium; species Gossypium bickii. The sequence continues at coordinate 35,111,555 of CP106715.1, read as the reverse complement.
CTTTCACACTTTATGCGATTTAGTCCTTTTTTGCGATTAAGCAAGAAATTACTAAAATTAAGGCACCAAAATTTTCATACACTTATACCATCACACTCTAACTCATAAAATATCATGGAAATAATTTTCTCTAACCTTAGATTAGTGATCTTGAGATCACTATTCCGACTAGCCCCTAAATCGAACTGTTACAATTCTCCCCCTTAAGGATTTTCGTCCCCGAAAATCTTACCCGTGAAAAGGTTGGGATATTGGTTTCTCATAGTCTCCTTGGGCTCCCATGTAGCCTCTTCTATTCCATGTCTTTGCCATAGTACTTTCACAAGGGTCAACTTTTGTTTCTTAACCGTTTGACCTCTCGCGCCAAAATTTTAACCGGCTCTTCACCATAAGTCAAATCTAGTTGTATCTCTACCTCTGTTGGTACTATGATATGTGACGGGTCTGAACGGTATCGGCGCAACATGGATACGTGAAAGACATCGTGAATCTTTTTCAGTCCGGGTGGCAAGGCCAAACGATAAGCTATCAGTCCAATCTTCTCGATAACTTCATAAGGTTCGACAAAACGAGGACTTAATTTGCCTTCCGGCCAAATCTAAGGACCTTCTTCCATGGTGATACTTTCAGAAACACTTTATCACTGACTTGGAACTCAATCTCTTTCCTTTTCAGATCCGAATAGGACTTTTGTCTATCTGAGGCTACTTTCAAACACTCGCGTATCACTTTTACTTTCTCTTCAGTTTCCTTGATCAAATCGACCCCATGTATCTATTTCTCTCTGAGTTCTGTCCAATACAAGAGCGTTCGACACTTATGCCCATACAATGCCTCATAAGGCGCCATTTTCAAACTTGACTAAAAACCGTTGTTGTAGGCAAATTCTACCAACGGTAAGTATTTCTCCTAATTACCTTGAAATTCCAAAACACAACATCGAAGCATATCTTTGAGTATCTGAATTACTCTTTTCAACTGCCCGTCGGTTTGTGGATGGAAGGTTGTACTAAAACTCAATTTTGTGCCCAAGGCCTCTTGTAACTTTTTCCAAAACCGTGACGTGAATCTCAAATCTCTATCCGAAATGATCGACAACGGTACACCATGAAGTCTTACTATCTCTGACACGTACAAATCCGCCAATTTATCAAGCTAATAATCGACTCGTACTAGTATAAAATGGGCCAACTTCATGAGTCTATATACTACGACCCACACGGTATCTTTCTTTTTTGGAGTTAACAATAAACTCATCATGAAGTCCATGGTAATACGGTCCCACTTCTACTCAGGAACCATAATAGGTTGAAGTAAACCCAAAGGTACTTGGTGTTCAGCCTTAACATGTTGACAAATCAGGCATCTCGATACAAATTCGAAAATGTCCCTCTTCATACTAAGCCACCAATACCACTTCCTCAAGTCATTGTACATCTTCGTGCTACCAGGGTGCACAGTTAAACATCCGCTATGTGCTTCATGCAAAATCTTACGAATAAGTTCATCATTTCTAGGTACACAAACCCTATCTCGAAACATCAACCATCCATCTGGATTTATCCGAAAGTCTGACTCAACATTTGACTCACAAAGAACTCTTTTAGCTTGTAAGTTGTCGTCCTCTTTCTGAGCTTCACAAATCTCTTGAAGAAATAATGCTTTAGCCCTTAGCTAGGCTAGAATAGAACCATCATTCAACAAAGCCATCTGAATATTCATGGCTCTCAGCGTGAACAATGATTTTCTGCTTAAAGCATCGACGACTACGATCGCCTTTCCCGGATGGTAGTCAATCACTAACTCATAATCCTTAATCAGCTCCAACAACCTTCTTTGCCTCCAATTCAAATCCTTTTGAGTCATCAAATATTTTAGGCTTTTATGGTCCGTAAATATCTAACACTTTTTTCCATGAAAATGGTGTCTTTATATCTTCAATGCAAATACAATCGCTGCCAACTCTAGATCATAGGTCGGGTAATTTTTCTCGTGCGGCTTTAATTGTCTAGAGGCGTAGGCAATCACCTTACCCTCTTACATAAGTACACAACCCAATCCATTTAAGGAAGTATGACTGTAAACCACAAATTCTTTTCCCGGTTCAGGTTGCACCAAAACGGGAGCCTCAGTCAATAATACCTTTAGTTTCCCAAAACTCTGTTGACACTTTTCTGTCCAATCAAACTTTACGTCTTTTTGCAATAATCTCATCATCGGGGTAGCTATCATGGAAAACCCCTTGACAAAACACCTATAATAATTTGCTAGGCCTAGAAAGCTTCTAACCTCTGTTACGTTCCTAGGTGGCTTCATATCAACAATCGCTGAAATCTTACTCAGGTCAACTCTAATACCATATCCCGAGACAATGTGCCCTAATCCTACTTCTTTAAGCCAAAATTCACTTTTGCTGAACTTGGCATACAATTGTTTTTCTCTCAAAATTTGCAGAACCATACTCAAATGCTTGGCATGTTCGTTCTCATCTCGAGAGTAGATCAGGATGTCATCAATGAAGACCACTACAAATTTATCTAAGTATGGCCGAAAAATGGAATTCATCAGGTCCATGAAAACGGCAGGGGCATTCGTTAGACCAAAAGGTATGACCAAAATTCATAGTGGCCATACCTAGTCCTAAATGCGATTTTTGTTACATCTGAGTCCCTAACTCTCAGCTGATAGTACCAAGACCTCAAATCTATCTTGGAAAATACTGTGGCTCCTTTCAATTGATCAAATAAATCATCGATTCTCGACAACGGGTATTTTTTCTTCACAGTTACTTTGTTAAGTTACCGATAATCTATGAAAAATCTCATAAAACCATCTTTCTTCTTCACAAATAAAACGGGAGCACCCTATAGAGAGAAGCTCAGTCTTGCGAAACCTTTATCCATTAGTTCTTGCAACTGTGCTTTCAACTCTTTTAGCTCAGTTGGGGCCATTCTATATGAAGCAATAGAAATAGGGGCAGTGCTTGGAGCTAACTAAATTCCAAATTCAATCTCTCTAACCGGAGGTAACCCTGGAAATTCTTCCAGGAAAACATCTGGATACTCGCATACTATGGGTACCAACTCAATTTGCAACTCAGTCTCTTTAGCATTCATCACAATGGCAGGGTAAGCTTTGTACCCTTTTCTTAAAAACTTCTGAGCCAACAAGGATGATATCACTACTGGTGATCTATCTTGCTTATCTGATTCAACACGAACAAAATCCCCATTTTCATTTTTCAATTCAATAAACTTCTTTCCACAATTAACAACTACACCATGAGTAACTAACCAATCCATCTCCAGAATGACATCGAACTCATCAAACAGCAAAAACATAAGATCAACTGGAAAGCAATGACACCTAATCATCAAAGGGCAACCTTTGCAAACTCTATCAACAAACACATACTTGCCTAGGGGATTAGACACTCTTATTATAAATTCAGTAGACTCTATGGGCATATTCCTGCTAGAGACTAAATTTATGCATATGTATGAGTGGGTAGATCCCGGATCAATTAAAGCTAAAACACGAGTATCATAGAGAGAAAAAGTACCCGTGATTACATCAGGAGAAGATGCCTCTTCACGAGCACGAATGGCATATGTTCTCACCGGTGCTCTACCCTCGACTCTTGCAGTCTGCTCTGTAGATGGATTCTTGTTACTCATTTCATTTCCCAAGTTTCTCTGCAGTCTTCCTCTAGTAATACTTCCCGATCTTGCATTCTGAGACTTCTCTTTCTCGCCCACCTCGGGGCAATCTCTGATAAAGTGGTCTAAGGACCACATCTGAAACAAGCCTTCTCATTTGCCCAGCACTTACCAGAATGACACCTACCACACTGCTGGCATTTCGATCTACTCGGTCGAACGTTGCCCACACTAGCAACCGATGTGGTCTACACTTTAAAACTCGAAAATTGTTTGCCCTTACTTCGATTTGAAACCCTGACTCAAGTGACTAGTCGAGTAGCAAAATCCCTTGACTTCTTAGATGAGGATTGGTAGGACTTACTCAATTGCCTTTTCAGTCACAGAACTCGATCTCAGCTCTTCTCTTCTCTTTAGCCAACTCTTCGGCTTTACAAGCCCTATCCACCAACACTACAAATTCTTTTAGTTCTAGGACTCCGACATATAAACGAATATCTTTATTTAACCCGTCATTGAATCTCTTGTACATGATAGCCTCGGTAGACACGCACTCCCAAGCATACTTGCTAAGCCTTACGAACTTTCGTTCATATTCAGTCACCATCATTCGACCTTACTTTCATTCCAAGAACTCTTTTCTCTTATGGTCGATGAATCTTTGGCTGATATACTTCTTTCGAAATTCCTCTTGGAAGAATTCCTAGCTAACTCTCTCCCTTGGTACCACCGACACAAAGGTGTTCCACCATTAATAATCGAATCTCTCAAGAGATATACCGCACACTTTAAGCACTCCTCAAGCGTGCATGACAACTTATCGAATACTCTGATGGTATTCTTAAGCCAGAATTTTGTCCTTTTTGGATCATCATCATTACTAGATTAGAATTCTTCAGCTCCTTGTTTTCGGATCTTATCAATCGGAGGCCTTTCTATTCTCACTTCTTCAACCACTTGAGGAACTGCAGGAACGGGTTGAGGAATAAGTGGGGGTGGAGAGGGTTAAGCATTTGGATTTTCTCAGGTATACTCAGTATACCAGTTGCTTATCATACGAAGAAAGGTTTCTCGGGCCTCTTTTCCCTGACCCAAGGTCTTCGGTCTACTATCTACCGGCGCAGTCCCTTGAGCGGGAGCCGGCGCATTACTCGTAGCATCGGCTGCAGTTCGGTCTGAATCAGAATCTATTTACTACATAAAATCACAATTTTAAACATCAGGAGCCATCACACTATCATTACACAAGTACTCTTACATATGGCATATATAGCTAGACCCATACTTATGCTACATTAGTCCTAAAATCGACTAAACCATAACTCTGATACAATAAATGTAACACCCCTTACCAGTGTTCGAAGTCGGAAATGGATACGAGGCATTACATAACTCAACTTGCTTAAACATGACGTTTCGGGCTGTAAAATTTTGTTTCGTCTTAAAAACTTTCCATTCAAACCCACAACATACTCATCCTCGGCCTACAAGGCCATATACATAATTCCTGAAGGTTTCGAGAATTAATCGGAAACTATTATTCACTTAGAAAAATTTTGCCTAAACAGGGGCCACAAGCCCGTGTGAAATGGGACACGCCCGTGGGGGCAAGTCATGTGGTCACACACACCCATGTCCCTCACCTGTGGTCGACACTGACTTATTTCACACGGCCAGACACACGTCTGGGTCCCTGGCCCGTGTCTCTCACACTGCCTCGACACATCCGTGTCTCAGCTCGTGTGCCAAAACTTTAGCATTCTGTTTATGACGTCATCATCTCACTATGGTCACACGGCCAAGGCACACGCCCTTGTCCTTAGACCGTGTGTCGAATTAAATTCTTAATTTCAGGTGCAAACATTACACGGCCTGGGCACATGCCAATGTCCTAGGTCGTGCCTTCCACATGGCTGAGACACATGGCCGTGTCTCTGTCCGTGTGTTTACTACTGAGCATACTGACGTGCAATTCTAGCATATAATGGGACACATAGCCGATCAACACGCCCATAAGGCTGACCGTGTGTTACACACGGCCTAGACTTACGCCTGTGTATCTACCCGTGTGGACAATTAGATAGCTATCTACCAAGCCATTTGCCACCCTATCAAGTAATCACACTCATACCAAAACATTTCAATGTATAAGATGACCAAATGGTACCTCTATGAACTCAAAAAGAATCACTACATCCTCAAAAGCATACACTTCATGAAATTCATCTTCATTAAAAATAAGAATTAGCCAAGTATTGGCCCAATTTTAATGGCCATTTAAAAAATGAATTGAAAGAACCTTAGTAGCCAACACATTTGGCTTACCAATATGACATAACAAAATACTCAAGTCCTATACATGCCATATTCAAAATAAATCTAATTTGACTATACCAAGTTGTGATCGATAGTGTGATCTCCAATTCCGACGTCCGCGAATTCTCGAGCTAACTTTAGAATACTACAAGGAAAAAGGGCAATGAAAAAGAGTAAGCATAAAGCTTAGCAAGTTTGCATGGAAATAAATGGTAACAATAAGCTCACAATATAATCCATCCATGGCAATAATTAATCATACACAAGTCATATGCTTCCTGCCATATTTATACATAATCTTACTTGCCTTTATCTAGCACATACCATGCCACATATCGTAATGGTTTCTTCATGAATTACTCACGAGTACCTATGTTAACTGAATCACATAACCTTAGTAAAATCCTCTTCACTATTTCTAAGCTAATCAATTCATCCCGATAATTCACTAGGGATACTCAAAGATGTATATTCATAAACATTAACATAACATGAAACCAATCCCACATCCCTGATGTGGTCTTACGTGGGGTCATTTTTGAGTGCCGATGCCATATCCCAAATATGGTCTTATACGATTCAAATACTCAATACCGAAGCCATATCCCGGATATGGTCTTATACAGAATCTCGATTCGGTGCCGAGGCCATGTCTTGGACATGATCTTACACGGGACCTTGTTTATATCATAACTTGATGATAGCATTTTCACACTTATTATAGTCCTACCGGGACTTCTACATCTCAACTTTTATCATCTCTCTCATATAACACTAATATTCAACTTTATAAAATGTTGTTACAATATCAACCATTCTCAAATATGCTAGCATAAATATTGAATCATCACATACAAACTTATCTTGATTTAAAAATAAGCTAGATCGTCGATCTAGTCCAAGACATTATCCTTTCCTCGGTCGAGGTGGACTTTTGGTTCTTCTTGCTCTATAATAGTAAATTAGCTCTGTAAGGCCCAATTTAGCAGCCCGAGGCCCACACCAATACCAAAAATAAAAAGGCTATTACAACAGTCCAAAATACAATGGCCCAACATCAAAGCTCAACACAACTTAAGGTTTTCCAAGGTTTTCAGAAACCCTAGCAGAGGACCTTTGGTGCCGCCACCAACAGTCCCAACTCAGCACGTCACCCCCACGTTGCATGGCTCCTCTCCGCATCGTGCGCACCTCCAGCACTCGTATGAAGAGTCCCTCTCCACCACGACGCTTGCCCACGAAATAGAAGAGATTAGTTGTTAAAATATAGGCTATAAAAGCCGACTGAAAACATGTAATGGGGGTTTTGGATATAGAAGCAATATACACAATTGTTACAGGAAAAAAGGCAATCTAGAGATTTCACGTACAAAAAGAGATTCAGAAAGCCGAATTTAGAAGGTTTTAGCCTCCTGTTATTTTTTTTCGAAACACATATATACAAATTGCTTTTTTCCTTTTTTGTTTTTTAATGTTTTTCCCTCTAAGAAGTAGTATACGTGGGTAAATAGCAAAAAAAAAAAACTTACCTCAATTTCCTCTGACCTACGCCGGCGATGTGTTCATGGCGGTCTCACTACAAGAAAAAAAGGGGGTTTAAACTCTAGAGAACAAAGGAAAGGAAGATGTGGGGGTTTCTATTTTTCTAATTTACGGAATCAGGAAGCAAAAATGAAGGCAAAATGTTTTTAAGGGTTTTAAACCCTAATATACAACGGCACTGTTTGTTTTGTGCAAGGGAATCTACACAAATTTCCTTTAATTGGGAAAATTGTGCGATAGGGCCCTCTTGTTTGCACCTTGGTTTTAATCGCATCCCATTTCACTTTTTGGTTTTAAATTTGGCCTCAAGCTTTCGATTTTGATCTAATTCAATCCCTTGTTTTTATTGTTTTGTCATTTTGCCATTAAATTAATTGTTTTTAAATATATTTTTTTCCTCCTTTGTTACCTTTTTATTATTATTGTCATAATCATATCCTTTATATTTTATATTATGTATATATTATTGTTTGTTTTATATATATATTTAATACTATTATTTTTATATTGTTATTATTGTTTTATTGTCAATACAATTTTTATTTCACTGTTATTTTTATTACTGCTATTTTTACTAATATTATTATTATTATTACTACTTGTTTATCAACATCTTTTATTATTATTTTTATTACTATTATTTGTGTATATATTATTAGTTCTATTATTCTTTTTATTATTTACATTATTATACTATTTCATTACTAATATCTTTTTTACCACTATTTTTTTCCTCTTATTTTACATATATATACATTTTTATTATTATACTATACATATTATTATATTTATTGTTATAATATTTTATTACTAATGTTTTATTTATTACTTTTATTTTTTTTTGTATATTTATATTTTATTACTAATATGTCTTTATTTTTACTACTACTTTTTTATTAGTATTATTTTATTATTACCATTTTCTTCTTGTCACTATTTTTTTATACATACATACATATTATTATCATAATTGTATTTATCATTCTTATTATTATTTTTATTGCTTGTCTTTACTATTATGATAGGTTTATTTTTTCTTATCCTATCACGCAGATCGATGATTTTGAATTATATCTTCATGTTTTTTGCTCTTTTACCCGAGTTTATAAAAAAGATTTTTTTTTTAAAAGGCAATGTTTCGTGTTTGGAAGTTCAAGAGATCGTGCCCTAACATGCTGGGTTTCGATTTTTTTTCGTTCGTCCAAATGACCAAATATCCTTTAGGGATTTTGACCGTATTTTTTAAAACAAGGCAATATTTCATGTTTTGGAAATTCAATGAATCGTGCCCTAACGTGCTGGGTCGTGGTTTCTGTTTGACCAAATCATTAAATATCCTTTAAAACTATGTCCGTTTTTAAAATTAAAAGCAAGGCAATATTTTGTTCTTGGAAGTTTTGAGAAATTATGCCCTAACGTGCTGGGTTTCAATTTTTCGCTCGTCCAAAGGACTAAATATCCTTTTAAAATTTTGATCGCGTTGTCTCAACTTTAAAACTAAGGCAATATTTCTTGTTTGGAAGTTTGAACGATCATGCCCTAACGTGCTGGATTTTGGTTCTTTCATTTGGCCAAATGATGAAATACCCTTCTTAAAATGACAATGCATGAATTATGGAAATCATGAAATGATCTTGGTGTCAAAGGTTTGAAATGTCATATCCTAACGTGCTGGACGTGATATTTCATCCTTCCAGAACAAGAGAATTTTGATATTCAAATTCGAATTACCTGAACATTTTCCAAATGATCCATATTTTAAAATCTTTTTCAATTTTCAATATTAGAACATTAATCAATCAATACGGTACCAATTTTGGGCGTTACAAGGGTGCTAATCCTTCCTCGTGCGTAACCGACTCCCGAACCCGTTTTCTTAAAATTCGTAGACCAAAATGTTTTCAAAAGTGGCCCAATCACACTTCAAAAAATGGATTGGTGGCAACTCCGTTTTTCCTTTTAAAGTCGGCTCATTTTCAAACAAAAAATGGTTTCGACAGCTTGGCGACTCCGCTGGGGATAAATAAGAGAGTCAAGCCGTAGAATTGATTGATTAATGTCCTTTATTTGAAAATTAAAATTTGGTTTTGATTCTTCCATCCCATTTGTTTAGGTCGTGTCACATGTTTGTTACGATTTAAGTGTCTAGGATACATTTCCATTATATTGCATGACCGTAGTGGTCACATCTTCAAGTGAGAGTGAGAAGCTACTCCTTCGTGAGGTTTTCACCTCCGTGCAGGATAGTGGATTGCTTTCGGGATACATCCGTACCTATGTCTTCGTGAGGTTTTCACCTCAGTGCAGCCATAGGGAAATGTATTCCCCTGAACTGAACTCAGTCTGTATGAGCCTATAATAGGTGAAGATCGAGGAATCTGCTGGTTCAGGTACCCTTTTTCCCTTAGAACCAAACCACATATAGTGAACCCTAAGAACCCACCTTAGGCAGAACTATGTCCAACCCTAGTGGGCACCCTGATAGGTGTTCTATGTTATTTATTTCTCCTGTGCTAACGTGTTCTCTTTTATTTTGATTGCATTGCATTCACATCATAGAAAAGAGGTGCTGATTTCAAGTTCGATTGCTAAATAGAAAACTTGGTCATAAGAAAATGGATTTTTTGATAAAGTGGATTATAATACGGTCGTCTGAATATAGTTCAAGTGAACACAATGAGAGAAGACTGATAGTTCGTGTAGGAATATATGACCTTATCACCAAGGATTCAAGTTGACAAAGACTATTCGAGAATTACCACATCTCGGCTTTCTTGAAGTGGTTAACAAGTGAACATGAGTCACGGTCCATATCAAGTAAAAGGAGCTAGAGGAGGCATCTATTAGAAGTTTATAAGATTTAACTTTGGCGAAGAAGGAGATTGATGTTTTCACTTGGACTATGAAGACAAGGCTGTGTATGTGATCTGTTTTGTGTAAAGAAATCTATTCTCTAGTAAAGTTTTTCTAATATAACTGAATTCAGAGTCAATGCCTCTCTTCCTTTTTGCATTCATTCATTTGCATTGCATTTCATGCTTTTGCATTACATTGCATCATATGCATTTAATATCATAAAAGAGCCCTATTAACTAGAGGTCGTATTTTAGTTATCCTGGAACATTGCTACTACACTCGAAGGAAAACGAAAGCAATGGATCAAAGGATGGAAAAGTTAGAGCAGATGCAGAAGGAAATGCAAGACCAACTGCAGGAACAGTTGGCTAAGATCCAACAGGACATGAGGGATCAAATGCTGGAATCCCAGAGAAGTATGATGAGCCAGTTGACACATTTGCTGATTGGAGGGCATAATAAGGAAAAGGGCCCTATGGTCGATGCCGAAGATGAAAATGAAAATTATGCTTATCCTCCAGGCTTAGCCCCAGTAAATTTTCAAGCACAACCACCGAGAGTGTCTGTCAATATCAGACCTCAGTATCAAATCGGTACCTCAGCGCCGGCAAATTTCCCAATAGGCTCGAGCTCTAACCCTAGAGACAATTTGGCAAAGTCAATGGTCCCTGATCTCGATGATGCAGCAGAAGAGGAAAAAATGAGGGCAGAATTCCCAAAAGAGTTTGAGGATCGATGCAAATGGCTGGAAGAGGAGTTTAAAGCATCAGAAAGTGTTGATTACCAATGTGAGGTAGATGCCAGGAAGTTGAGTCTAGTCCCAAATTTGATACTTCCTCCGAAGTTCAAGATGTCGGAGTTTGAAAAGTACAATGGGACCAGCTGTCCTGAGGCCCATATTACCATGTTCTGTCGGAGAATGACGGGATATGTCAACAATGACCAGTTGTTGATCCACTATTTCTAGGATAGTCTGACTGGAGCTGCAGCAAAATGGTACAATCAGCTCAGTTGTACTCAAATCAAATCGTGGAAAGATTTGGCACAGGCCTTCATGAAGCACTACGGCCATGTGACTGATATAACGCCTGACAGGATCACGTTGCAAAACATGGAGGAAAAGTCGGGCGAAAGTTTTAGGAAATTCACCCAGAGGTGGAGGGAGGTCACTACTCAGGTCCAACCACCACTATTGGAAAAAGATATGACCATGCTCTTCATTAATACCCTGACAGCACCTTTCATCAATCATATGTTAGGGAGCGCGACTAAGAGCTTCGCAGACATAATGATGTCAGGCGAAATGATAGAAAATGCCATAAGGTGTGGAAAGATAGAGGCCGAGGAAAGTACGAGAAGATTGGTTCTGAAGAAAAGGGAAAATGAAGTAGGTAGTGTAAGCTCGGGTTATCCAAAAACTGTTACTGTCAGTCAACCGAGAGCAGTAGCTATGGGCCAGCAGGCTTCGCCAAGACAAGAGCCCAATACGAGGCAGAATGTTGAGAAATTCCAGTGTACTCCCATACCAATGACGTATAAGGAGCTATATCAAAGCTTGTTGAACGTACACGTGGTGTCCCCATTTTATTCGAAACCGTTGCAACCTCCATTCCCAAAATGGTATAACGAGAATGCCCAATGCGAGTACCATACAGGAATAAAGGGTCATTCAATTGAAAACTGCACTACATTCAAAAAGCTGGTAGAAAAGTTCATTCAAATGGGAGTTGTGAAGATCGACAGTTTATCAAAACCGAATCACTGTAATGCGTCAGTAAAGGTGATAATGGAAGGAGGAGACAAGAATGTTGTGACTCCTTAAAGAGAATGAAGTTTCCAAGCCCTTGTGCACTTGGAAGTGTTTTAAATAATGGGACTGTGGAAGAGATCCCTATATTTTTTAGAACTGATCTATAGTAATGTGCAAAAAATGTTTGTTGCCTTGGGCCTAGAGGCAATAAAGACCCTTTTATGAAATAGGCTTATGTCCAGAATTATCATTTCAATAAAATGCATCTTTGTGAATACATATTTTTTTTATTCTTTACATTTCATACTGTACATTCTTTTGTTTTTTTAGTATTCTTTCATGACCATACCAATAATCATCCTTAGAATCATTCATTCTTTAGATTCCTTACCTTCGTACCTAGGTACCCAGATATCAACAACATGAGTGACGTTGTTACGGACTCCCTTTTTTAACGAAATATGGGTATAGGGGATCTAAGGACTGTGAAGATGACAGAGATCGTAACATATCTGCTGATTTGTTAAGAATGGTAAAACAAGATGAAAAACAAACCTTACTAACAAAGGATCAGCAGATGTTATGAGCCTAGAGAAAGGGTGAAGATTGAAGCCCAGCTCACCATAGAAATAATGCAAGATGCCATGGGTTTATTCAAAGATGTTTTTGGCATAATAATATCAGAACATGCCTGGGCTACTAAGACACGGGCTTAACATAAAGAGCGAGCACTGCTGATCTACATAGAAAGGGATGATATCAGCTATGCCGTATTTAAGGAGACAAGATTCATGTACTTTCTCCAATTCTGCACAAATTTTCCATATGTGGGGCATAGATGTGATGGTGTCAATCTTGTCAAAAGCTTCTAATCGATATCGATTTATTATCGTGGTCATCGTTTACTTCACTAACAGGGTGGAAGTAGCTTCATATTCCAATGTTACAAAGTCGATAGTCGTCAAATTTTAGAAAAAAAGAAAAAAGAAAAGAAAAAAGAGGAGAAATGCCATAAAGGATCACTATACAAAGTCAAAGTTTACAGTTTGTCTAAAGATCAGGCAGTATATCACAATGCAACAAAAGTTGCCAAAAAATAAAATGTGGCTAAGACTTGAAAATACTGGTATAAAGAAGCTATCATTTACCCTCTCGAATGTTGGCCAGGACCTCTACCGAGGCAACACCTTTCTCATTGGTTTATGGAATGGAGGCAGTCTTGCCCATTGAAGTTGAAATTCCTTCTCTCTAAATTTTGTCAGAGCTGAAATTGGATGAAGCGGAATGGGTTCAATCTTGGTATGATTAACTGAATCTGGTCGAGGAAAAACGGCTAAGAGCCATTCGTCATGGTCAAATGTACCAGAAGAGAATGATGCGGGCTTACAACAAGAAGGTCCACCCCAGAGTATTCTATGAGGGAGACTTGGTGTTGAAACAGATCCTCCCTATGCAAAAAGACTTCAGGGGAAAGTGGATGCCTAATTGGGAAGGACCTTATGTTGTAAAGAAGGCCTTTTCTAGAGGAGCTTTGATACTAGCCGAGATAGACGGTAAAAGTCTACCAAATCCAGTTACTGCGAATTTCATCAAAAAGTATTTCGATTGAAAGTGAGCCAAGATGAAAACCCGCAAAGGGCATCTTGAGTTTTAAAAAAAATAGAGAGGCCAAGGTGAAAACCCTCAAAGGGCACTTTGAGACCGAAGGGACTTTGAGCTGAAAACCTGGAAAGGGTGGCTCAGTTTATAATCAATTGTGATGGAGCATACAGTGGTTTCGCTACGCTTGAACTAACAAGGAGGAAGTATGTCATGTCTTGGGGCATCGACAAAGTACTTCGGATCCCTTAACCACATATTGAGCTTAAATGGTCCTCAAGAAGTTTGAACAGAGAAGCTCAGACTGCGATATCTGGGGCACCTAACATCATTCTTACCCATTTTTGAAATTCATTATCTTTGATTGCTTTATTCTTTTTTGAGATACACCCAAATCAATTTTCTTTTATTGCCTGGGTTATCTTTGATAAAATTATTTCTCGGAGCTACGCTTCTGATTAATTTTTTTCCCCATTGATCTTTTTCAAGCATTCTATATTGAAATAATGATTATTGGACTAATACTTTCATAAAAGGAGTTTCGCATATTACTCTGGAAGCTTCTAAATAATATGAGAAATCTGAAACAGGATTATTGTCCAGAACTCACCCAGCCTAAGGGGATTGGAAACATTGAAAAATGATTATCTTTTCAAATTCTTATTGGATAAGACAATTTCATCGGTAACACCATATCGGCAAATGACGAACAAGGTCAATCCATATATAAAAGGGGTTTATTGTTGGAATACCCTGCCTACATACATCTAGTCATTATACTTAGGGGATGATAATAGACCAAGTTGATTGAAAATCCCGTGCCTCTAAGTGATAACTGAATGGATGAAAAAACCAAATGTTATTCCCCAGAAGTTGCAGTGGGAGGTATAATTTTTATGTCCTAAGTTTAAGGAAGGGGACTCTAGAATTACAGCAGGGCAAGCTTGCTAGGCAGAATGATTATTTCTTTGGGTTTTTGTCTAAAATACCAGCTGAACGAGAAAGCATGGTAGCGCATCAGTGATAGAACATTGATGAACTATGAGCAATGACAACCCATAGGGATCATTCTCTCATTTCCAATTAAGAGCATTAGATTCATTTTCGTCATGCATCCTAATCATCATTCTCATGACATTCTCATAACATTCTGCATTCATGCAAAAAAGTCATCCATAATGCATTCAAATATACATGACAGGTCCCTCAGAGGATGGAAGCAATTTGAAAATTTCAGATTTTGTTCCTTAGAAATGGTAGTGGAGCAAACTGAAGAATTGAAAATTTTAGATTTTGTTCCCAAGTGGATCAAACTGAAGAATTAAAAATTTCAGATTTTGTTCCCTAGTGGATCAAACTGAAGAATTGAAAATTTCAGATTTTGTTCCCAAGTGGATCAGACTGAAGAATGAAGTCTTCCTGAAGATAGTAAGGAAGCAAATTGAAAATTTCATATTTTGCTAGTGGAGCAAACTGAAGAATTGAAAATTTCAGGTTTTGTTCCCTAGTGGAGCAAACTGAAGAATTGAAAATTTCAGGTCTTCTTCCCTAGTAGAGCAAGCTGAAGCATTGAAAATTTCAGATTTTGTTCCCTAGTGGAGCAAACTAAAGAATTGAAAATTTCAGATTTTGTTCCCTAGCGGAGCAAACTAAAGAATTGAAAATTTTAGATTTTGTTCCTCAGTGGATCAAACTGAAGAATGAAGTCTTCCTGAAGATAGTAAAGAAGCAAATTGAAAATTTCAGATTTTGCTAGTGGAGCAAACTGAAGAATTGAAAATTTCAGGTTTTGTTCCCTAGTGGAGTAAGCTGAAGCATTGAAAATTTCAGGTTTTGTTCCCTAGTGGAGCAAGTTGGAGCATTGAAAATTTCAGGTTTTTTTCCCTAGTGGAGCAAACTGAAGAATTGAAAATTTCAGGTTTTGTTCCCTAGTGGAGCAAGCTGAAGCATTGAAAATTTCATATTTTGTTCCCTAGTGGAGCAAACTGAAGACTTGTAAATTTTAGATTTTGTTCCCTAGCGGAGCAAACTAAAGAATTGAAAATTTCAGATTTTGTTCCCTAGTGGATCAAACTTAAGAATGAAGTCTTTCTGAAGATAGTAAGGAAGGAAATTGAAAATTTCAGATTTTGCTAGTGGAGTAAACTGAAGAATTGAAAATTTCAGATTTTGTTCCCAAGTGGATCAAACTGAAGAATGAAGTCTTCCTGAAGATAGTAAGGAAGCAATTTGAAAATTTTAGATTTTGTTCCCCAGTCGATCAAACTGAAGAATGAAGTCTTCCTGAAGATAGTAAGAAAGCAAATTGAAAATTTCAGATTTTGTGCCCCAGTGGATCAAACTGAAGAATGAAGTCTTCCTGAAGATAGTAAGGAAGCAAATTGAAAATTTCAGATTTTGTTCCCCATGGGATCAAACTGAAGAATGAAGTCTTCCTGAAGATAGCAAGGAAGCAGACTGAAGACATCATATCCTGCCTCCCCGAGTTCAAGAGATCGTGCCCTAACGTGCTGGGTTTCGATTTTTTTCCGTTCGTCCAAATGACCAAATATCCTTTAGGGATTTTGACCGTGTTTTTTTTAAAACAAGACAATATTTCAGGTTTTGGAAATTCAAGGAATCGTGCCCTAACATGCTGGGTCGTACTTTCTGTTTGACCAAATCATTAAATATCCTTTAAAACTGTGTCCGTTTTTAAAATTAAAAGCAAGGCAATATTTTGTTCTTGGAAGTTTTGTGAAATTGCGCCCTAACGTGCTGGGTTACAATTTTTTTCTCTTCCAAAGGACTAAATATCCTTTTAAAATTTTGATCGCGTTGTCTCAACTTTAAAAATAAGGCAATATTTCTTGTTTGGAAGTTTGAAGGATCGTGCCCTAACGTGCTGGATTTTGGTTCTTTCATTTGGCCAAATGATGAAATACCCTTCTTAAAATGACAATGCATGAATTTTGGAAATCATAAAATGATCTTGGTGTCAAAGGTTTGAAACGCCATATCCTAACGTGCTGGACGTGATATTTCATCCTTTCGGAACAAGAGAATTTCGATATTCAAATTTGAATTACCTGAACATTTTCCACATGATCCATATTTTAAAATCTTTTTCAATTTTCAATATTAGAACATTAATCAATCAATACGGTGCCAATTTTGGGCGTTACAAGGGTGCTAATCCTTCCTCGTGCGTAACCGACTCCCGGACCCATTTTCTTAAAATTCGTAGACCAAAATATTTTCAAAAGTGGCCCAATCACACTTCAAAAAAGGATTGGTGGTGACTCCGTTTTTCCTTTTAAAGTCGACCCATTTTTAAACAAAAAATGGTTTCGACAAGCTCGTTTTAATCATCACATTAATAAATGTATTTCAAAAATCATGCTTTGGAAAAATTATCATTTGCCCTTAGACTTTGGCAGAATGACCATTTTACCCCTAGACTCGGAAATTAATTCTAATCAAATTTCTACTTTTAATGAGTCTAGGTTAACATTTATTTCTCTTATGGCTATAATCAAAATTCAACATTTCACACATTTACTACAAACTTTATAACCTTTATAATAAGGTCCAATTAGGTGTTTTCATAACAACACCTTTCACAAAAGTTGTTAATCTAACAACCCAAACTCATTTTCTTCCATAAAAATACAATAAATAACAATGAAAGCTCTTATGGCAAATCTCTAAACTCTTCACCATATCACAAAGTAGTCCCCTCTTTAGAAAGCTTAAGCTTTAAGGGGTCCAAAAGTAAAATTATTATCAAGAAAAACCATTAAAATCACTTACCTGTGAGTAGATAAATTTGATGAAATTTTTTGAGATTTCTAACCCTTATTTGCTGCCAATTTTCAATGGTGATGAAGAGAAGAAAAGATGATACTTTTCTTTTCTTTATTATTCTCTTATTTTATTCATTAATCACCTAACACAACCTAAACTTGCCTAATTTACTTATCTTGTCCCCCTATGGCTAGCTATGTCCTTTAAATTGGTCTAATGGCACTTACTATCAAGGTTGGAAGTTGAAGAAACCCTAGCTATAGTGCTCTTGTGATTTTCGGGCCAAGCTTGGAGAAGGTGGACACCATTTTTGACTTATTTTTCCTTTTAATTCATTAATTAACCAAATGACCAAATTACCTTTAAGGCCCCTTTCTTAAGATTTTTCTTTCTCATGACTATTTTTTGTTCATCTTAACATATTATTCTAATTGCTAAATAAGAACCTTTAGTAATTTTTATGATTTTATTTCATACTTAAATCTTTTAAAATCTCATATTTTCTAATCTTTTAAAATCACTAATAAATAATTTTTCCTAATGAAATTTTTGGACCATCATGCAAATACATAATAAGCCTTATAAAAATCATAAAACATATATTTGTACTTCGGATTTGTGGTCTCGCATCCACTATTCCGATTAGGCCCTAAACCGGGCTAGTATAATTCTCCCCCTTAAGGATTTTCGTTCCCGAAAATCTTACCAGCAAAAAAGTTTGGGTACTGATTTCTCATGGCCTCCTCGAGCTCTCATGTAGTCTCTTCTACCCCATGTCTTTGCCACAATATTTTCAAAAGAGCTATACTTTTATTTCTTAATTTTTAACTTCTCCTGCCAAAAATTTAACTGGTTCTTCAACATAAGTTATGTTGGGTTGAATTTCAACCTCTGTAGGTGTCATCAAATGTGAAGGATCTAATCGGGTAACGACGTAACTGTAACATTCTGAATTAATTTCAACCTCTGTAGGTGTCATCAAATGTCATCAAATGTGAAGGATCTAATGTATTAATTTAAGTGTTAGGGGTTCAAATTGGGCTCAGGATGTGGTCAAGGCCTTGGTTAAATTTTCTGTTGGGGCACTATAGGGTTTAAAAGATAGTATCTGGGGTTTAAATTACAAAGTAGGCTTGTGGCCCAGTAGCAAGCGGCGCTGCAATAGAGTTATAAGATGGCGCCATTTACAGTTGAAGAGGCTCAAGTTTTGGCCGCATGAAGCCCATGTATTTGGGCCATTTTTGACACTTAAAAGGAGCAAGGAGGGGGACGATAATGAGGCTTAATTTTAGGGGGATTAAGTGGCTGGATAATGTGGATATTATTCTGGTAATAGTAGGGGGAGGTGGTGTTATCTAAATCTCTTCTAAAGGTGCGAATAGATTAAGATAGAGGAGAAAAGATAGGAGTTAACTGCTGAGTGCAGAGTTGGCCGAAATTACATCTCCTAGACGGGGGAAGAAATTGGTTTCTTTATGGCAAAGGGGTGCCGAAATTTCCCCTACTATTTGATTAATTGTTAGTTATCAGGAAGGGCACTTTTGGGTTTTGACAAATAAGTGTCGAAATTCTCTATAAATAGGGGTGGTATCTCTTCAATTCCGGTATTTGAACCCTATTCTTTTCTTCATTCTCTGTGCCGAAACTTCAGTCAATCTCTACAATCTTTTCTTTTGATTTCTTCAGAAGCCGAAATCTCTTATTTCACTTTCTTCTTCACTCTTTTTCCTCTTGTACCGATTTCTCTATAAAGCCGAAATCTCCATAGTTTTTCTCTATTTATCTTTTCATCTATTCTTCTTTGGCATTGCCGAATCTCCTCTAAGTGTTAGCCGAATCCCTTATGTGGGGGTAAGTGTCGACTTCAGTTAGTTTCTCATGTTTTATTTCAGTTTTTGGAGACCAAAGCCGAAAGGCTAATTGTGGTGGCAAGGATATCTCTTGAGTAACGTTTTTCTTGTGTTCTTATTTTTGGGCGACACATCGGGAATTGAAGTAGATCTCTTAGATCTAAAAGCCGAAAACACTAGATTAGGTTCTCGTTAGATTCGATATCGAAATCACAATCTTAACCATATGTTATGATTAATAAGGCCTTTTTGATGGAATCAAATGTCGATCAGGCAAAGGAGGGGACTAGATCTAAAAATCTGATTCCTAAGTTTAAGAAGCGAGTAGTGTCAGCAGTACGAGATTTGCCACCGGGTTGTGGACCGGCTTCTGAACAACACTTTAGGCAAATAGCAGTTGTGTCGGCTACGGATAGCGTTGACTTAGAAAGTCTCGTTCTAACGGTAATCAGGTGTGTAAATCTCTAACACACTAGTTAATTGTAATATATATGTTATGGGCTAAAAAGCCAGAAAGAGGCTGTGTAGACAGTCGAATAAAACCCAAAAAGGGTTAGGCAAAGGACGCCAGGTACGTAATCATAGAAATCTCTATGTGTATCGATATATATATGAAAGCCTGATTTCCTAAAGATGGTATGATGTTTTCTTGTTTACAAGTATGTATGCATGGGGTGGGATTATGATAATAAAGGGGAAGTGCATGATAGGTCACTTGGTGATCGGTGGTTAAACCATAAAATCTAATGTTAAGTCACATAGTGATCGGTGGCAACGCCACGTTTAATGATTCCTGATTAATAGGAATAGGCAGTACGGCTGTCATTGTGGTGTGTAGCGGATGAAGGGTTGATTGTAGAAATCCCCGAGGTGTGATGGTTGGTACGAGTTGGTGTGTAAAGGATGGAATTCTAGGATGGGTTGGGCTATTCATCATTTATTATTTATCATGTGATTATGATTGATGCTTTCATGTATGGGCCAGGGCTCATAATGTGTTTGTGGGCCTTAGGTCGTTGTATGTTTCGGGATTTATACACTGAGTTTTGGTGACTCACCCTTTCATTTTTCCTCTACTCTTTCAGATGAGCAGTAGATCGTGGACATGGGAGCCAAGACTGACTCGAGGGGCCATCAAGTTATTTATTTTCTCAGACTATTTCGGGTGTTTATTTAAGTTATGAATTATTGGGACTATTTTTGTAATAAGGCCTCCCTAACTTAATGTTTTGATCTATATTTGATGATGTTTACATTTATCAATTTATGTTCAAAGTTTTAATTATAAAAAGAAATAAAATGGGCTTTTCAAACAAGAAGTTTTTTTAAAAAAATGCTACAAAAGTTTTCTCCATTTGTCACTTATTCAACGAATACTTCTACAAATCAACCAAGATTGGAAAACCCTTTAAAATGAAGTTTTTAACTGTTAACTCGTGGCATACCAGATTCGATCGTGATGTTTGGGCCGGGTTTAGGGTGTTACATTTTGGTATCAGAGCTCAGTTCAAAACTCGGGCTGTGAAATGGGTCTAGTAGTGATTTGAAACCTTGATGTGAATTTAAGAAAAATGTTTTGGATGAAGATATGGCCTTCAAGTCTATCGGCACCCGATCCACGCAGGTATGTATTCTAACTTTTGATGTGATATGCATGTTGGGCTTGATGGGCTTGACGGACGTAAGCTAGTATATTAGACCTTGATGGACTTTAGGCTTTATTTAAAACAACTCTCTAAATTCATAAGATTTAATCCAACCAAACAAACCTGTAAATAAGTCGCGAGATTAGGGTGTGGCAACAGGCATACGCATGTCTAGGATTGGATTCAGGGAGAGCTTGGTACCTAAGTAGTCCTAGTGACTCACCTCCTCTTCGCTGAAATCCTACCTGGTGCATAGTGACTGTTCACCTTAGTCATGAGGACTTGTTGACGGGCCAAAATTTATAATTAAAACCCGAAAGAGACCAGCCATCCTATTTTGCAAAATTGCCAAATTACCTTTGATTTGTAAAATGACCAAAATATCCATGATTTATAAAATTACTAAAATACCCCCAGATTACAAAATTACCAAAATACCCTTATTTTACCAAAATACTAAGCAACCCTATTTTAGAAAATTACGAAAATACCCCTGGGTAGTGAAACGACGAAGATACCCCTACATGATGAATGTAAGTTCGTGGATGTTACTTGTATGTTGATGTTTGATGATTGAATGTATGTGCTTCCTAGAACTAGAAGATGTGGACTTGAGACTGAATTGTAGATATAAGTGCGGATTCGAAAGAACTACTCTTAAGACTACTATTTAGAAGACTGTTCGTGGTTAATCAGGGGAAGAAAACTAATAATTCATAAAATTTCTAATCAGATAAACGTGAATCGGTAGAATGAGTACAAGGGGTCGAGGTCGTCCGTCGCGTGGCCGCGGTAGGGGTAGGATGGCCGTGTCGGAACTAGTAGGATCTGGCCCCGGGTTAGGGAACGAGATGCCAGCTGCGAAGGCTAAATTTTAGGATCAAACGGCCAGAGATGACGCGGTATCTCAGGCGATGTTAAGGGTTTTAGAGAGGGTTGCTAGGGCAGGCATGGGCACAGGAGCCCAGAAATCTGTGCCAGAGCGACTTAGAGCAAATGGGGTAGAAGCGTTTAGGGGAATTTTGGGTATAGCCCCAAGTACAGCTGAATATTGGTTGGAGGCAGTTGAGCGTATAATGGATGATCTGGATTTCACGGAGGAGGAAAAGTTGAAAGGGGTTGTATCTCTCCTACGGGACGAAGCGTATCAATAGTGGCTTACAGTTAAGGATGGTGTGGTAGCTGACCGTATCACCTGGGATTTCTTCAAACCGGCATTCCAGAGTAAATACATTGGAACAAGTTATGTGGATGCGCAGCGTAGAGCATTTCTGAATATGGTGCAAGGAAGTAGGTCGGTGGTTGCGTACGAGGTGGAATTCTTACGCATATGGTGCAAGGAAGTAGGTCGGTGGTTGCATACGAGGTGGAATTCTTACGCCTTAGTCGTTATGCTCGAGGAATGGTGACCACAGACCATGAAAATTGTGTTCGATTTGAAGATGGTTTGAGGGATGATCTGCGTGTACTGATAGCACCACAGCGGGAAAGGGAATTTGCTGTGCTTATGAAAAAAGCTAAGATAGCTGAGGAGGTTAAGCAGACAGAAAAACTAAACCGGGATAGAGATAGGGGTGGAGGAAAAAGAAATTTTGGATCGTCAGGGGCAACTGGGCGTACTCAGAAAAGGCCCAGGTCAGATGGACCAAGACCGGATGAGAGACCTGCTCCTGCTAGTCAGACACCGAAGTGAGGCCGATATGGTAAATTTCATGTAGGTGAGTGTTGGGCGGGCAGTGGGAAGTGTTTTAGGTGTGGATCTACGGACCATCAAGTTAGGAACTGTCTGCAGCAACGGGGCAATGAAGGGCCCACAAGACAAGAAAATGCTCAGTCTGGCAGAGGAGGTCAGCAGCCCCAAAGAGGTCGTGGTGCAGCCAGAAGTGGTAATGGTTCCGGTCGGGGTCGTGGAGCACCAGGCCAAGGGGCAAGAAACACTGAGGCGAGACAGTCGGGATTGGTTTATGCTGTCAGACGTCGAGAGGAGGCTGACGCACCAGATGTCATAACCGGTACGTTTTTAATTTTTGGTTTGCCTTACCCTGCCTTGATGGACATTGGGTCGACACATTCGTATATAGCTAGTAGTGTATCTAGAACTTTAAGGTTAGAATCTGAGATTACCCCTAGGACAGTGACTGTAATTAGCCCGTTAGGACAATCCGTAGTAGTGGATAAACTCTATCGGGAGGTACCTTTAGAAGTTCAGGGAATAACTTTCCTAGCGGATCTGATGGAATTACCGTTCGGGGAATTCGATTTAATTTTAGGCATGGATTGGCTGGTGAGGTATCAAGCGAACTTGGATTGTGCAGCCAAGCGTATGGTGTTAAAGACCCCTAAGGGTGGCAAAGTACTGGTGATAGGAGAAAGGGGGAATGGTTTGTCAAAAGTGGTGTCTGCTTTAAGAGCAGAAATGATGGTAAGGAAAGGGTCTGAGGTGATTCTGATGTTTGTTCGGGCTCTGGAAGCTAAGGAATTAATTGTTGGGGATGTCAGGACGCTGAAGGAATTTCCTGATGTTTTCCCAGAAGAGCTTCCGGGATTACCCCCAGATCGTGAAGTGGATTTGGTATCCATCTTCTTCTGGGAACAGCGCCAGTATCTATTGCTCCATATAAAATGGCTCCGAAGGAGTTGGTGGAGTTGAAAGCGCAGATTCAAGAGTTGTTGGATAGAGTGTAATAGCCCAAATACAACCCTAATCGGAACGGTGGTTTCGGGACCACGAATCCGAATTAGAAAAATATTTTATTTATTTATTTGATGTCTATGTTAAGTGTTTGTGCATGAGTAAAAATATCGTAGGATAATTTAAATGTTTGGATGTTTAATTTAATAAAAGGATTAAATTGCTAAAGTGGCAAAAGTAGTAAGCATGAAATTTAAAGAGTAAATTGAATTGTTTATTTGATTTAAGGATTTGCATGTCAAATTTCCACCTTTCATGCTAGTGGACGGTAATGATGATGGGGGAAGATTATTTTTGTATTTTATAATATAAATAATATATTTTATGAGTAATAATATATGTATTATATGGATTAAATAAAAAAAAGAAACATGAGAAGAAATTGACTTTCTCTTCCCTTCTCCCATCTCCTTCCCCGAATTCCCCTTCAAAGAAAAGGAGAAAATTCATCCCTCATCATTCGGCCATTGCATGTGTTTGGTAAGGTGAGAATTTGAGCTTAAATTTAGTAATATATATGTAAATGAGTTGGTCTCTTTGAATATTACCGAAAGCATGTGGAAATTTTTGAAGTTAAACATGTTGAGTTTCGGCCATGGGAGGTGATTTTAACTTGTTGTGTTAATGAATATTAGATGAATAGAGATAGAAAATTTGATGAAATGGAGAGTAGTAATTTAAGCTTGTAGGAATGATCGGAGGGATTGTTTCAATTTGAGCATGAAGATGCCCTCTTACATTCGGCCGAATGTTGAGATGGCCATGTATGAGGTTTTTCTTTCTAAATTATTGGATATATGTTTATGTATATGTATAAGAAAATTCGGGTACATTAAATAGTATATTCGGCCTTGATGAATGGTTTAAATTGTGACAAAGAAATTTAATTAAATTTGAGGAGAATTCGGCACTAGTGTAAAAGTGTATAAAATCTTTATATTTGTATATTGTGTTCGAATGAATAAAAGAGATGGTAGTAAATTGTAAAAGTTTCAAATTATGATTGATAGATAGAAAGAATGGTATAATTATGTGTCGATTAAAAATGACTGAAATGATTTGAATAGGTTCTTTTAAATTTGGTTTAGATCAAGGAAGGAAAGATTTGGAAAAGGATCAGGGAAAAGCGAAATTAGACGAGTAGCCGGAAAACCCTAAATCGTCATTCTTCAAGGTAAGATTTCAAGCAAACGAGTTAATTAAAACAATTCTTTGTACATTGATAATGTTTAATGGTTATTGGATGATTGAGTTAATATTGCCAAATGAGTTATGGAGATTATTTATCCGTTTGTATTATGCAAGGTAAGTTAAGATGTTGAATGAGTAGTATGAATTTCGTACCACCTTGAATCTGAATGCAAATGTGTATAAACATGTGTATACTCTAAGTGAAGGTAAGAAATGTGTACGAAATAAAGATATAGTATGAGGGTAACGTCCTAGATATTTTAGTTACATTGAACAAGGGAATATAATTATTTTCATGAATTAATGCATGGGCGATTATATGCTTGGATGATTGTTGGCTCGATTATATGAATGATTTGGTTTTTTTATATGAATTACGAGTTTACAAAATGTACTATGAGTACAAAACTATGATTGAGCACTAAGTTTGCAGGTGAATAAGTAACGGCTCTGTGTGAGCGATACGTTACGAGATTTTTGAGTAACGGCTCTGTGTGAGCGATACTTACGGGATTTTTGAGTAACAGCTCTGTGTGAGCGATACGTTACATAGTGATTTTATCGATGATACTAATCGTGCGAAACACTGTTAAACTTATTTATTAACGTGCAGGTATGTGGTTCGCTTTAAAGGACTATGTTATAAATGCAAATTGGTATATAGTATCGTTGGGAAATAGTACCCTAGAATTATGTATGAAAGACTTAGTTTCGAATGGTAAGTTTATATATAGAGGTGCGTTTAATCATACAATATCCATGAATTGATTCTTGAAATCTTGACTGTTCGGCCTTGTTGTTTGGTATGTGAATTGCTTACTGAAAATTTTAGTAGAATAAATGTACTTAGTTTAGCAAGCTGAAATCTTACTAAGCTGTGAAGCTTACTTTCTCTCCGTTGTTTCTAGGAATTGTAGATCACTTTTGAAAGGTTCAACTTAAGCTCGTGGATCAATTAGGAAGCTCATCATACTATCATCTATTTTGATACCCCTTATTGATGGATTAATCCTTGATGATTATGGCATGTATAAGTTATTTTGTTTTCTTAGGATTTGTATAAGATGAATCTTTAATGGTTGTATGCCATGCGAAAATGGCTAAATTGTGGTACTTGATCTTGTGTATGTTCGGTGATGGGGTTAATCCTTTTATGAAAGTATAATTATTTATGTGTTTATGTTTGAGATATAACAATATAGCTTGAATAACCTTTCGGTTGAAGTTTTTAATTGTGCAAAGCCGAATGTGGTGATTGTGTATTGTAGTAACTAATATTTCATGTTAGTCGTTTATGTGTAATGAGTTAGTTTATATGTGGGGCTATCTACGAAATAGTCTTTGATTTTGATAATGTGACCTTGCAAATTGAAATTGTTTTTGAGTGATAGATAACTTATTATAAAAAGAGAGTAAAGCTTGTACATATTTAGTTAAGGTAATGTAAATGACCACATGAATAGCAAATGGGTTTTATTGAATGACGTTTATGGATTGGGTTAATAGCAAATGGGTTTTATTGAATGACGTTTATGGATTGGGTTTAGTTTAGTAATACCTCTTAACTAAGATCCGGCGACAGATACAGATTAGGGGTGTTACATAGAGGGTTTATCCGACCAAGTGTGTCGCTTTGGGGAGTGCCGGTATTATTCGTTAAGAAGAAGGATGGATCAATGCGCATGTGTATTGATTATCGCCAGCTGGATAAGTTGACCATCAAGAATAAATACCCGTTGCCGAGGATCGACGATTTGTTCGATCAGTTGAAGGGGGCCTCAGTCTTTTCAAAGATAGATCTGAGGTCAGGGTACCATCAGCTTAAGGTCAAAGAGATGGATATTCATAAGACGGCTTTTAAGACTCGCTATGGTTATTACGAATTTATGGTGATACCGTTTGGATTGACCAACGCGCCAGCAGCGTCCATAGACATGATGAACCGAGTGTTCCAACCCTACCTAGACCGGTGTGTCGTGGTGTTTATAGATGATATCTTGGTTTATTCAAAGTCGGAGGAGGAGCATGATGCTAATCTGCAAGTGGTTTTACAGATTCTGAGGGAGAAGCAGTTGTATGCCAAGTTCAGTAAGTGCAAATTTTGGCTAAGTGAAGTTACTTTTCTAGGTCCCGTTGTGTCGGCAGAGGGGATTAGGGTTGAACCTCGAAAAATTGAAGCGGTGTTGGATTGGAAGCCGCCTAATTCGGTAGCGGAGATTCAGAGTTTTCTTGGTCTGGCGGGGTACTACAGAAGATTTGTTGAAGGATTTTCTTTAATTGCGGCACCGTTGACTAAGTTGCTACGAAAAGGAGTTCCATTTGTTTGGTCTGATAAGCAGCAAGAGAGCTTCGAAAAGTTAAAGAGGATTCTGACGGAGGCTCCGGTGTTGATTCAACCGGAGGCTGGAAAGGAGTTCGTAATCTACTGTGATGCTTCACACACGGGATTAAGATGTGTGTTGATGCAAGATGGAAAGGTTGTTGCATACGCATCTCGGTAGTTAAGACCGCATGAATCGAATTATCCCACCCATGATTTGGAATTGGCGGCAGTGGTGTTTGCCTTAAAAATTTGGAGGCATTATTTGTACGGGGAGAAATCTGTCATCTACACGAATCATAAGATTTTAAAGTACCTTCTGACTCAGAAGGAGTTGAATCTAAGGCAGAGGAGGTGGATTGAGTTGTTAAAGGATTATAACTGCTCGATCGAGTATCGCCCGGGTAAGGCTAATGTGGTGGCGAATGCTCTAAGCCGTAAGGTGATCACTGACTTAAGAGCAATGTTGGCTCACCTTAGCCTATATAATGATGGAAGTCTATTAGCTGAACTTTAAGTGAAACCCTCATGGGTCAGTCAAGTTAGGGAGAAGTAGCAGACTGATGAGTTGCTAAAGGAGAAGTTTGCGGTAGGGTCAAGTGATGGATCGGCAGAATTTAGTATTAATGAGGAAGGGCTATATGTTTTCAGGGGAGAGTGTTCATGCCGAAGGATCCTGAGTTAAGGTGTAGGATTTTGCAAAAAGCGCATGGTAGTCCATACGCTATGCACCCTGGAGGGAGAAAGATGCATCGGGATTTAAGAGAACAGTTTCAGTGGCCGGGCTTAAAACGAGAAGTGACCGAGTTTGTAGGGAAGTGTTTAACCTGTCAACAGGTAAAAGCAGAATATCAATTACCATCAAGGTTATTACAGCCGGTAAAAATTCTGCAATTAAAGTGGGAAAGGATCACAATGGACTTTATTAGTGGGCTACCCCTCATGCCTACTAAGAAAGATTCGATTTAGGTGATTATTGATCGTTTGACGAAGTCTGCTCACTTCATACCAGTGCGGGTCGATCACTCTTTGCAAAAGTTGGCTAAGCTATACATAGCGGAGGTAATAAGGTTGCATGGAGTACCGGCAACGATAATATCAGATAGGGACCCTAGGTTCACCTCACGATTTTGGAAGGCGTTGCATCAAGCGTTGGAGTGCAGTTGGATTTGATCTGACGTTTCACACCTCGGAGACCGAGATGAGCAGTGAGCAGGTAATCGAGATCTTGTAGGACATGTTGAGAGGATGTGTCATTGATTTCAGAGATAGTTGGGAAGAGTTCTTACCGTTAGCAGAGTTTGCTTACAACAACAGCTACCGGTTTAGTATTCAGATGGCGCCCTATGAGGCTTTGTACGGGAGGAAGTGTCGTACTCCTACTTGTTAGACGGAGTTGGGGGAACGTCGAATTTTAAGTCCGGACTTGGTCACCAAAACGGAGGAGAAGGTTGAGATAATTCGGGCTCGACTAAAAGAGGCATCGGACAAAAAGAAGTCCTATGCTGATTTAAAGCGTAAGGACATAGAGTTTGCAGTGGGCGACAAGGTGTTCTTGAAGGTGTCGCCATGGAAGAAAGTACTGAAGTTTGGACGGAGGGGTAAATTGAGTCCCAGATTCATCGGACCTTATCGGGTGTTGAAGCGAGTAAGACCGGTAGCCTACCAGCTGGAGTTACCTCCGAAGTTAAGTCAAATTTACGATGTATTTCACGTCTCTATGTTGAGACGTTACCGTTCGGATCTGTCCCATGTTGTGCCTGTAGAGGAAATCGAGGTAAGACCTGATCTATCCTTCGAAGAGGAGCCGGTGGAAATTCTGGATCATGATATCAAGGTGTTGCGAAGGAAAACTGTTCTGTTGGTTAAGGTGCTGTGGCGGAATCATGGTTCTAAAGAGGTTACGTGGGAACCAGAGGAAGCGATACGGCAGCAATACCCCCATCTTTTGTGACCAGGTAATTTCGAGGCCGAAATTTCTTTAAGGGGGTAGAACTGTAACATTTTAAATTAATGGGCCTATGCGTTTAGTGTGTGGATATGTTTAATGTGTTAATTTAAGTGTTAGGGGTCCAAATTGGGCTCAGGATGTAGTCAAGGCCTTAATTAAATTTCTGTTGGGGCACTATAGGGTTTAAAAGATAGTATCTGGGGTTTAAATTACAAAGTGGGTTTGTGGCCCAGTAGCAAGCGTCGCTGCAATAGAGTTATAAGATGGCGTCATTTACAGTTGAAGAGACTCAAGTTTTGGCCACATGGAGCCCATGTATTTGGGCCATTTTCGGCACTTAAAAGGAGCAAGAAGAGGAACGGCAATGAGGCTTAATTTTAGGGAGATTAAGTGGCTGGATGATGTGGATATTATTCTGATAATAGCAGGGAGAGATGGTTTTATCTAGATCTCTTCTAAAGGTGTGAATAGATTAAGATATAGGAGAAAAGATAGGAGCTATCTGCTGAGTGCAGAGTTGGCCAAAATTCCATCTCCTAAAGGGGGGAAGAAATCGGTTTCTTTATGGCAAAAAGGTGCCGAAATTTCCCCTACTATTTGATTACTTGTTAGTTATCAGGAAGGGCACTTTTGGATTTTGACAAGTGCCGAAATTCTCTATAAATAGGGGTGGTATCTCTTCAATTCCGGCATTTGAACCCTATTCTTTTTTCATTCTCTGTGCCGAAACTTCAGTTAATCTCTGCAATCTTTTCTTTTGATTTCTTCAGAAGCCGAAATCTCTTATTTCACTTTCTTCTTCATTCTTTTTCCTCTTGTGCCGATTTCTCTATAAAGCCGAAATCTCCATAATTTTTCTCTGTTCATCTTTTCATCTATTCTTTATTGGCATTGCCGAATCTCCTCTCAAGTGTTAGCCGAATCCCCTATGTGGAGGTAAGTGTCGACTTCAGCTAGTTTCTCATGTTCTATTTCGGTTTTGGAGACCAAAGCCGAAAGGCTAATTGTGGTGGCAATGATATCTCTTGAGTAACGTTTTTCTTGTGTTCTTATTTTGGGCCGACACATCGGGAATTGAAGTAGATCTCTTAGATCTAAAAGCCGGAAACACTAGTCTCTGAATCTCATATCACTTTTCGGGAAATTCAAGGTAAGGGATTCTTTTTAAATTCTCGTTAGATTCGATATCGAAATCACAATCTTAACCATATGTTATGATTAATAAGGCCTTTTTGATGGAATCAAATGTCGATCAGGCAAAGGAGGGGACTAGATCGAAAATCGATTCCTAAGTTTAAAAGCGCGCAATGTCGTGATGCAGAGATTGGCCACGGGGTTGTGGGTCAAGCACGAACAACACCTTAGGCGGATAAGCGGTTGTGTTGGCTACGGATAAGCGTTGACTTAGAAAGTCTCGTTCTAAGCAGAATCAGTGTGTGTAAATCTCTAACACACTAGTTAATTGTAATATATATGTTATGGGCTAAAAAGCAAAAAAGAGGTGTGTAGACGATCGAATAAAACCCAAAAAGGGTTAGGCAAAGGACACAGTGCGTAATTATAGAAATCTATATGTGTACCGATATATATATGAAAGCCTGATTTCCTAAAGATGGTATGATGTTTTCTTGTTTACAAGTATTTATGCATGGGGTGGGATTATAATAATGAAGGGGAAGTGCATGATAGGTCACTTGGTGATCGGTGATTAAACCATAAAATCTAATGTTAGGTCACATAGTGATCGGTGGCAACGCCACGTTTAATGATTCCTGATTAATAGGAATAGGCAGTACGGCTGTCATTGTGGTGTGTAGC
Source organism: Gossypium bickii (assembly GCA_025503065.1). Lineage (NCBI taxonomy): Eukaryota > Viridiplantae > Streptophyta > Magnoliopsida > Malvales > Malvaceae > Gossypium > Gossypium bickii. The sequence goes on along the minus strand of CP106715.1, from coordinate 35,080,579 downwards.
GGATGAAGGGTTGATTGTAGAAATCCCCGAGGTGTGATGGTTGGTACGAGTTGGTGTGTAAAGGATGGAATTCTAGGATGGGTTGGGCTATTCATCATTTATTATTTATCATGTGATTATGATTGATGCTTTCATGTATGGGTCAGGGCTCATAATGTGTTTGTGGGCCTTAGGTCGTTGTGTGTTTCGGGATTTATACACTCGAGTCTTGGTGACTCACCCTTTCATTTTTCCTCTACTCTTTCGGATGAGCGATAGATCGTGGGTGGGAGAGCGAGACAAACTCGAGGGGCCCTCAAGTTATTTATTTTCTTAGACTATTTCGGGTGTTTATTTAAGTTATGAATTATTGGGACTATTTTTGTAATAAGGCCTCCCTAGCTTAATGTTTTGATCTATATTTGATGACGTTTACATTTATCAATTTATGTTCAAAGTTTTAATTATAAAAAGAAATAAAATGGGCTTTTCAAACAAGAAATTTTATTAAAAAATACTACAAAAGTTTTCTCCATTTGTCACTTATTCAACGAATACTTCTACAAATCAACCAAGATTGGAAAACCTTTTAAAGTGAAGTTTTTAACTGTTAACTCGTGGCATACCAAATCCGGTCGTGATGTTTGGGCCGAGTTTGGGGTGTTACAGTAACATCGATACATGGAACACTTCATGAATTTTTTTCAATTCAGACGATAAAGCCAATCGATAGGCCACTGGCCCTGTCCTCTTGGTGATCTCATATGGTCTGATAAAACGCGAATTCAATTTGCCTTTCCGACTAAATCTAAAAACTTTCTTCCATGGTGACACTTTTAAGAATACCTTATCTCCAACTTGAAACTTAATCTCTTTTCGTTTCAAATCCAAGAAGGACTGTTGTCTATCAGAAGCAGCTTTTAAATAATTACGAATTATTTTCAACTTCTCTTCGGTTTCTCTAACCAGATCAGCCCCGTGAATCTAATTTTCTTTGAGTTCGATCCAATACAAAAGTGTTTGACACTTTCGCCCATAAAAAGCCTCGTAATGCATCATTTTCAAACTCGACTAAAAACTATTATTGTATACAAACTCTACCAACGGTAGATACTTTTCCCAACTACCCTGAAACTTAAGAACACAACATCAGAGCATATCCTCAAGTGTCTGTATTAACCTCTCCGAATGTCCGTCAGTTTGGAGGTGAAAAGCCGTACTAAAACTCAACTTTTTGCCCAATGCTTCTTGTAGCTTTTTTCAAAATTGGGATGTAAATCTGGGATCTCTATCCGATATAATCAATAAAGGCACTCCATGTAGCCTCACAATCTCAGAAACATATAAGTCTGCCAACTTATCAAGCGAAAAATCAACACGTATCGGTATGAAGTGGTCGAACTTCGTAAGTCTATCTATCACAACTCATACGGCATCTTTCTTACTCGATTGTCAATAGGAAGCCCATTACAAAATTCATAGTAACACAGCCCCATTCCCATTTTAACATATAATGATCTAATTGCTAAATAATGACCTTTAGTACTAAACTTTTATGATTCTATTTAATACTTAAATCTTTTAAAATCTTATAATTTCTAATCTTTACAATTTAATCCTAATAGACAATTTAATCACTAATAAATAAAATTTCCTCATTAAATTTTCATACCATCATGCAAACTTATCATAAGCCTCATAAAAATCATAAAACACATATTTCTACTTCGAATTTGTAATCTCGCAACCACTATTCCGACTAAACTCTAAATCAGGCTATTACAAAGAATGCTCAGATTAGTGTGTTAATTTTGATAAATCTAAAATCTTTTTCAATTTGAATACTTTGGAGAAAGTGAAAGTGAAAACTGATTAGCGAATATTTTGGGTATGGGGTGTCTAATAATTCAAAAAGGTAACGTTGTAGGGAAAGGAAAACATGCATCTTTTCAAAATTTGAAAGATAAGATTAAAGATAGAGTTGGGAGGTGGAATACAAGGGTTTTGTCACAAAGGGGAAATGAAGTTTTTATTAAGTCAATTCCACAAGCTATACCAACTTATGAGATGTCTTGTTTCCTATTGCCAAATTCCCTTTGTAGGGAGATTAAACAATTGTTAGCAAGGTTTTGGTGGCAGAAGGATCGTGGGGGAAAATGATTCATTGGTGTACTTAGAGTCACATGTGTAAGACAAAAGAAAATGGGGGGTATGGGTTTCAAGAACATGGGATAGTTTAACATTTCTTTATTAAAAAAGCAAGGACGAAGACTTTTTAATTTTCCCGATTTGTTATTATCTCGTGTTCTAAAAGCTAAATACTATTTGCGGTCTAATTTCATGGGTGCACCTTTAGGTAATATGTCGTCGTTCACTTGGAAAAGTATATGGGTTGCGAAAGGTGTGTTGCAAGAAGGTTTATGTTGGAGGGTCGAAACAGGTAGTAAAATCTCCATTAATAATGATGCCTCGATTATTGGGGCTGTTAATTATCATTTGATTAATCCGAACCATGGCATGCAACATTCTTTAATAGCGGATTTGATTGATGATAATAATAGAGTATGGAAAGAAGATCTAATTATCAATACCTTTGAGAGGGAGGATGCCACTAGAATTCTCCGTATCACGCTGGTACGAGAAGCACATGACGATCAGATGGTGTGGAGTGGCGAGCCCTCTAGGGAGTTCTCGGTTCGCAAATACTTACAAACTATTACAAAAGAATCCAACGGATCCTAACGCTTATGCATTAAAAAAACAATGCTAAAGAATTATACAAACTACTTTGGGGCCTAGATCTCCTTGGGAAAATAAGATTACAGTTTGGAGGAGCTCCTGGAATTACATCCCCACTTTTGTGAACATAAACCATAATAAGCTTACCCATACAATGTGTCCTCGATGTGGTGAAGTAACTAAAACAATCACCCATGTATATCGAGTGTGTCCTGTTCCAGAGAAGTTTTGTCAGGTTTACAATTGTCATGGATTTTACATTTTGATTATTTGGATTTTGAATAGTGGTTTACCTGGGCTATTGGGGGTGTTCCTTTAACTAGAAGTGTATCATTTGCTGTGCACTTTGGGCAATTTGGGGAGATAAGAATACGTGGGTCCATGAAAAGAGAAGAAAATCAGGTAAAGATTTAATTGCTTTTGTACGAGATTTTATTAATGAGTTAGAAGGGGTGAAGATACAGACCTGTCAAAGTGCGAATCGGGGGGGGGGGGGATGAGGAAAGCCTTCTGGGAATACGATGAAGATAAACTTCAATGGCGCTTATGGCGATGGTATTTTTAGATCGGCTTCAGGAATTGTCGCTATGAACGTCGAGGGGGCGGCCTTATGCTCTCGTTCGGAAGTTCATGACGAAGTGGCATCCGCATTTGCAGCCGAAGCCATTGCATGCCAAAAGGCAGTAGAAATGGGGTCAGAAATGAGGTGGGAAGATATTATTGTGGAAGGGGATTCATTATCTATAGTTAAGAAATGTAAAGCAAAAATCCAGGACAAATCGGTTATCGGAGCATATATCCACAACATTAAGCAAGTCACAGGCAGATTTCGAACAGTTAGATTCACATATGTGCCTCAAACGGCTAATGGTTTAGCACACACAATCGCAAAAGAGGCGTTAAGAAGGGAATTGTCTTACCTGGTGCGCAAGGTTCCGGTATATGTTGAACGAGCGCTGGAAGTTGATTGGAGAGGGAACCGGATTGAAATCTTCGATGAACAAAACGAGAGTTAAGGAGAGGTTTTGTTGAAATGGCTTTTGGACGAGCTCCTCGCCGAGTTCCGGAACCGTCAGAGGCAGGAAATGATGATTTTGAGGACCGGTGATTTGAAGCAATTTGATTGGGCAAGTTAGTCGGTGCCTTTACTTTCTAATTATGTTGTTTTATCCGTTTATCTTGTGGGCCATTTGGATTTGGTCCTTTTCTTGGTTTTGTTTGATTTGGACCATATTTGCAGTCTGTAGGTTTTATACTTTGGTTTTATTAATAAATAGCCCAATCAGATTTATTTTCAAAAAATAATTGCATTAAATTTAACATATATAATCTACATGAATAGACCATAAAATATAAGGATTGAATCATTAAAATATTAATTAAACAAATAATTATAGAAATATATAAAATTATTTTAATTTTTACATTATATAAGTAAATCCTCCATCTATATATTAAATCAAATCAAATATGCTATATAAAAATCTTTGAAGTTTAACGGTCTTCTTTTGTTTTATGTCAGTGTAAAAAGTAAAAGTAGAAACAATTTAAGGAAATATTTTATCATACATGCCAAAATCAATAAAAATATTTTATTTGGCACTCTTACTTTATAAATTATATAAAGGAAAATAAAAGCAAAGTTATGAATTGTTAGTTATATTTTGGTATACGTATATCTTTTTTTGTATTCCATACTTTTGCTAATTTTTTTAAATTTGCACTATTTTACATTTATTTTACGTAGATTTTGACAATGAAAAGAGATATAACATCAAAAAGATTTACAATTAAACTTTTATCTCTAATTTAGTAGATTTATGTAACGTTATTTTTTAAAAAATAATTATTGTGATTAATTTTTTTATTTTATAAAATAGGATTTTTTTGGTATTGGTGTAACATAAAACTTAGTTTTCTTAGTAAGATTGTTGAAGAAGGTTCTATGAGAAGTATAAATGAATCGTGAGGATTTTTACAAGGCAGAGTTGGAAAACTATATGATTGTTAAAAGTTATAATTTAGTTTTTTGTTGTAATTAGGGTATCTATTATAGATAGTAGTGATTAATTCTTTTGTTGTGGGTATTTTTCAAAGAGGTAAATGATTGGTAATGAGATGTGCTTCATTCCTATAAGTAGGGATCAAACCTCCGACCATATGATTAAATGATTAGGTGAGCATCACACCACGCCTCATGGTTAAAAATTATAATTCATTTGATATTAAGTATTGTAGGTATGTCAAAACAATTTTGTAATATTTAAATATTAATTAATTTTTTTTTGGTAAAAGTTCTTTTAACTAATTTTTTTTATAAAGGTTATATTTAAATTTTTGGTAGATTTTATTAAAATTTTGTATTAATTTTTTTTAATGGTTTGAGTTTTTTTAAAGAATGTGCTTCGGGTTTTTGAACTATAACAAATTCCAAAAAATAAATATTGTATGCATTCCTAGCACGTTTCTGTCTGCTGTTCTAGCAAGTTTTGGTTCCTGTTAGGGTTTTGTTTAGTTTTTTATTTAGTTTAGCGATTGCGGCATTTGTGGGGTGCATTTGTTACATTTTTTTTGGTTTTTATTGTTTTGACGAGGGTTATCAAGTGATGGAGAGGGATTTGGCTGATTTGACTTTGGATGATAAGGAGGATGACATTTTGCAGGTACAAAAGGATCATGTTTCTGCCGTAGAGGAGTATGAATTTTGTCTAGTAGGTTGTTTCCTAACAGCAAGTGTTATCACTTTCCGGTGACAAGAAGCACGATGGCGAATTTATGACATCCTATTAGAGGGGTCCAGATCTCAGATATGGGGGAGAAAAGATTTCTATTTAAGATTTTTTCATAAAATGGACTTAGAGAGAGTCTTAAATGTGTACCATTGGACGTTTTGGTGATACACCACTTGGTGGAGGGAAAGAATCCTTTGAAGGTACTGTTAAATTTTGCAAATTTCTAGATACAAATCCACGAGTTCCTACGAGTTTCTTTAATGAAGTTTTGGTGAGGCAATTGAATGATTTTCTTGGCCAATATGTGGAGTTCGATGGTACCAGTTTGGGGAAGGGTTTGCGGAGTTATTTGCACATAAGGGTTCAATTAGATGTTAGACAGTCTTTGAAAAGAAATAAAAAGGTTATGTTTTCTTCCAGGGCGTGTTCTTTTCTTTCAAATATGAGCTTTTGACCTTATTTTGTTTTTTAGTGGGCAGTTGGGATATAGTGACTTTTTCTATCAGGCAAAAATTGCTTTAAGGATGGAAACTGCAAAGATAGGACGAGATTTGTCGCTGAGAGCTCAATCTAGAAGAGCTCTTGCGATGAATAGCGTGTGGTTACGAGAGGAGGAAAACGGTATGAAAAAGGGAAGTAGTTTTGACTGTTTTGATTCCGATGGGCGAGGCTGGAACGAGAAGGCTAGAGGAGACGCAAGAAGTTGTATTGATCCCATTTTGAGAGTGAATCTAAAAGGGGATTTATTTGTTGATTCTCACTTAAAAGGGGAGTCTCCGGATATGCAAGGTCGGTTGAAACACCCCAAACCCGGCCCACGAGCCTTGACCGAATCTGGTATGTTCCTTAAGAAAAACCGGTTCAAATTCGTTTGCACTTTTAAAAAAACTTAAAGTGATTTTGGGAGAAAGTTCGAATTGGGTTGGGCTCGAGTTGAAAACAGCGTTATCTTATATTGAAATCCCTTTATCTTAGGTGTCAAAACATTTAGGGTTTAGTTTAAAAGAAATTTACTTAAACTTTAATTGATAAAAATCTGTAAACATAATAAATAAAATAAATGTAAAATAGTTCAACTATGGCCTTATTACATCAAATAAACCTAAATAATTTAAAGTACTTAAATAAAAATAAAATGTCCAAATGAAATTCCTTGTTGAGTATGGCCACCTTTAAGCTCCTACCAACCCGGTCCATTACTGATCATCACCTGAAAAATGTTCCCACAACGGGGTGAGTCAATAGACTCAATGTGTACACAAACACTAAGTCCAAATAAATTCAGGCATATCAAGTCATACACATTCAGATCAAAATATACAATTAATGATGTAATCCCGAACCCAAGCCTAGTTACCATCCGCTACACATCACCTGTACCAACCTGCACACCGTGCGGACTACTAAGTCAACCCTCCATCCGCTACACACCATCGAAGGCAGTCGCTGCAGTCGACATGCTCATCGCCCTTATAAATTCGTGGCATAGCCACCAGATAATATTTCGTGTCATGAGACACCACATTCAGATAATGTGACCGAAGTCACCACATTCAGATAATGTGACTGAAGTCACCACATTCTTATATCGTGACATGAGTCACCACATTCACTTCCCCTTTTCATAATATCCCATATGCACTCATATATCATACACATTATGCAATATCATGCCTTATTTCACATTCTTATCATACTCACATTCATGGCATAACAAACCATATCATACTCATAGTAGGAGTAGGAAAACGTACCTTAGTACTTTGTACCATAACATGGTACTTAGCCATATTTTCCACATTCTTAATAACACATATATATAAACATTGCCATAAATCATATTAAAAGATAGTGTGGCGTACACACCTGATTCGCTTAACAAATTCACTGAAATCCCGAAACCCCGATCTACGCTTTAGATCTTTCAGTTCTTTTAGTGCCGATTGATGTCTAATCAAATGCCGGAAACTTTGTATCCTTCTTTCTTGAAATCGGCAATCACTAGATTACTTGAATAGATTAGTTCGAATGCTATAGACACTTACCTTGTGGATTTTAAATCCTGAAACTCACCGAATAACTACGGAACACGCGGCCTATGGTGTACCTTCGGGAAAAGAACTTCTCCTTCCTTGTAGTCGACACTTAGTAAATCCCGAAAGATCTCTTCCAAGTTTCAGCAACAAGATATTAATGGGGTTAGTCCTAGATTTTGACAAATCTTAAAAGAAAAAGGATGAAACCGAATGAGATCTTACCCTTACTTTAGAAATCGGCAATCCTTACTTGAGCCTTTAACAATATTCGGCTATGTAGGCTAGAAGGATCTTGATTTCGGCTCTTTGATTGGTATAAAGAAATTGGCTAATGATGGTATCTTGAGTTTTCGGCTTTGGCTAACAAAAAGAAGAAGAACAAATGAAGAAAGGAGAAATTTGCTAGAGAATTTCGGCAGAAGAAAAGAGAGAATGAAGAATGGCTACCCCTTTTCCCTTTGCTGCCGAAATTAGTCTACCTAGAGACCCTTATTCGGCCAACTCTTCCTATTTTGATAATTTTATCTCTTTAATTATCACCTAAAATAAAAGATAATTCAGCAACTATCCTTACTTAGCCGAAATTATTAAACTCAAAGTCCCTTACTTGGCCATCACTCCTCCCTTATTTTCCTAATTAAAGAATAATTCCTCATTTATCATCTTTTATCCTTAAATAAAATAAAAGGGATAAAACTCCTAAAATTTAGCCATGTGTCGTCCCCCTATTCCCTCTTATTGACACCACTTAGCAAAATAAAGGCTTTAAAATTTTGCTCTCCACGCGACTCGAACACAAGTCCTTCCCCCTAGCATGTGGCGTCATTTCCAGAGCTCTAAGTGGTGCCTCCAAGCCACTTTTCCAAGCTCATTTGTGTGTCATGTTTTGCATACAATTCCTCTTAAGACCACCTTGCTTCATGTCCCCCTTTTAAACTTTAAACTTATCATTTCTAAAGCATTTCCTTACAATTCCTCTTAAGACCACCTTGCTTCATGTCTCCCTTTTAAACTTTAAACTTATCATTTCTAAAGTATTTCCTTACATTTCCAAGACAAGACATTTCCTTACATTTCCAAGACAAGACATTTCCTTACATTTCCAAGTCATTTCCTTACATTTCCAAGACAAGACATTTCCTTACATTTCCAAGACATTTCCTTACATTTCCAAGATTCTAAAAATGCACACATCACATCCATAACACATAAGACATACTAATGCATAGGCTATAATCCAGGATATTACATCGGTCATATATAGAGCATGATTCGGAAGATAGTGCCATTGACGAGTTTATAGGAAGAAGAGGCAAGGAGGGATAGCGATAATTAGTCTGAAGGGAAGGAACTTGGTGTCTTGATCATTCGAGACAAGAAGGTGTTGGAAAGTAACTACTTCTTATCGGCGGCTACCAAAGGGCAAGCCGACCGATCGCAATGAAAATTATAGCCAAGCCGACCGATCGCGATGAAAATTATAAGTTGGAATGTATATGGTTTGAGGAGCCCACGGGTAGTTAGGAAAATTTGGCATATACTGAAGGTGTATAATCCCCAAGTGGTTTTCTTTATGTAGACAAAACTAAGTATGGTACAGATGGAAAGTGTCCGGAGAAGATTTGGATTTTTTTAATGGCATTAAGGTGCCAGCAGATGGTTCAATAGGTGGTCTTTGTTTGGAATAGAGGGTGAATGTTTTGATTAGTCTCAGAAGTTATTCAAAACATCACGTCAATGTACAAATTCTCGAAAATGAGGAGGGCAATAGTGGAGGTTTATCAGATTTATACCATGAAAATTAAAAATAGTTAAGTGTCATCAAAATAATCCCAACCCGATGAGATTTAACTCATCGGTTGGGAAATAAAATTCCAAACCATCACCATTGTTTACAACCAAATCAATTCACAAGAGAACATGGTGGAAATAATGGAAGAACATCAGGAGAACAGCTTCTGCTGCTCCACATTTCAGCAGCATAGTGCCTTGTGTTAGCCGAGAGGATGACTTCCTCTTTCAATCGAACCCTCTTACTCTTGCCTTAGATCTTCCCGTCTTGTTGTTCTCTATCTCATCTTGAGGTCTCCTTCATTGGCCTTTTATAAGAAAGTGTACTAGGGTTTAGCCAACAACCCAAGATTATCTTTTCTCTTTTTAAATTATTTTTGGTTTAAAAATCCTTTCCTTTCGGGTAAGTGGTTATCAGTTCATTATCTCATGATCTTTTTCCTCTTTTTAAATTATTTTTCTCTAAGATGAAACCAACAACTCAAGATTTATCTCCTCCTCTTTTTAGGCAAATTTATCTGGTATAAATAGAGTTGGCTGAAACTGGTGCGTATTGACTGTTGACTTAGTCATCTTCCCGAAATCGCGAATTGCCACGGCATACAAGTTGGCAAATTGTCCATCGTTTTGCCTCGACAAACCTTTACTCCTTTATGTCTCATTCCTTATCGTGCACTTGCAAAACCACCAAACACAACCCTTCCACATGTAATTAAAAGTAACAAATTACAATATTTAAGCACCGTCCAAGCTCCTTATGCAATGTTCTAAAAAATGCTAAAATAATATCCTAAAATACAACTAAATGTACCTAAGTATAGTCCATTAGCTAGATCTAAAGGCATGAAATATAACTCTTTTCAAGAATTATCAGGATACCACGTGAGGAGAGGAGGATAGATGCTTTTAGAAGAGTCTTGGAGGAGTGTCAGTTAGTGGATGTTGGCTATTCTGGGACTTGGTTTACTTGGGAAAGAGGGAATTTACCAGAAACAAATATTAGGGAACGTTTGGACTGAGGAGTGGCAAATGAGACTTGGATGAATATGTTTATAAATTTTCTTTATTCTAACTGAATGAAACAGTAGTATAGAGAAGTAGGTCAATCCCATAGGGATTGGGACTCCTAATATTCGTGTTTACATGACTAGATTCCTGGTTCTAAGTAGCTGTCGTGCCCATGACTTGTACGTGCAAAGCTAAAAAAAATTAGTTGATAAAGGAATAAAAATAAAAATGAATATAACGTAGTAATAACAAAATGATTATTGAAAAATAAAATTAAGTAATTTAAATTAAATTGGTAAATCAAATATGTGAATGCTTAGCCTTTGCCTCGATACACTTCGAACTCAAATCGATCATTGAAAGTGGATTTTTCCTTCCAAACAATAAGTTGGTTATAATGATCAAGGATGCCTCAACCGCCAACTCCTCATTGTATAGTTGGTTCCAGTATGACCTGCAAACCAACCCTTACCAATTATCTAACCACATAACACACGTCTGCAATTTAAGATCTCGGCAACCTTGCAATTTAAAAGAGCCAAATTTGAGTTAATGTCTTCAACCACGTGGGTCGTTTAAATCCGATCACTATCTCCCTTGACAACTCCTTCCCAACGTGCACTTTGATCTGAAATTGGATTAACTTTGAGGGATGAATGTGACTATCCCATATTCTAGAGAGATAATGAATACCGTGTTGTAAGGTTTTAGTGCGGATTCATTTTTCACAATTCTCGATTGGAACGATGACCGATTTAAAGCTAAATGGAGATTAGTTAAGCATGAGATTAATCATGTTTTGTTGGATTATGAGAATTAATTTTAATGTAATGATGATAGATGAAAAAGGGAGGGGACTTAAAAAGCAATTGCATCAAAATAAGGGGAAAAAAAAGAAAGAAAAGGAATGGCAGAATGCTTGACAAGCTACAAACATAAGAAAGGAAAAATTGTTTTGAATTCAAATCTCAAGTTTGTGTGTTCCAAGTAAAAATTACAAGGCTTTTATACACCTTTCAAAAAGCTAATTTTAGCATAACATCCTCCTAAAATTATGTTTAATAACCAACAAAAAATTAGATATTTTCCTAATTATAGGATTTGAAAAAAATCAAAATCTAATTTTTTTCGCAGCCACCAATTCTGACACTTTTCAATTTGGCCCATTTTCTTGTTTTTTGTTCCAATTTGGCCAAATTTGCTTGATTTTTTGAACTTTGGCATTCCAACTGTGTCCTAATAAAATTTAAACAAGAAATCACAAGATTAATAAAATTTTATTAAAAAGTAAGTACATTAAGCACACAAAATTAGCTTGTTATCAAATCCCCCTACTTTGCTGATGCTTGTCATCAAGTATGTTGTGTATTCCCATACTAGAAATCATTCAAAAAAAAAAATTCCGAAATCAAGTCTCCTTCCAAAAAATTCCGAAATCAAGTCTCCTTCCACAACCAAGCATAATACAAATAATTTAAGTGAAGCATGAATAAACAGTGGCAAGTTTTAACCAACAAGCGTTTTATAAAATTCTAACATTATAAAAAAATCAACTACTTCACTAAATTAAAGCTTAATCCAACTTGCAAAACGATCATTCTCAACAAATTTTTGAACAGGTTTGGGACATGGTCGAATCTTTTTAAACGAAATGAGATGACAACCAAAGCACCTCACCCCGGTTACTCAATTTGGCATGTCACTCAAATAGATTATTTTTCCTTACTTATAGGAGTTTGATTAGCGAAGTGTTACAAGTTTCGATTCGTCGCTCGAATCTTTTGACGCGAAATGAGATGACAACCCAAATACCTCATCATGGTTACTCAATTTGGTCACATTTTCAAAATCTTCACTTATAACTAAGCCGTTAGTGAAGTATGTATATATATTTTATTATTTCAATATTTTTTACAGAAGATAAAATTACTTATATGAGACTCAAGTGCTTCTATTAAGCAAGTTTAAAGAGCTAACAATTTCCATGAAGTGTTGACTTAGCCACAATATTTTCAATTCTACAAAACACTTGGCAATCAAATTAAGCAATAATAATTTAATCATGAATTACCCAATTACTTGAATTAACTAATCATAGGATTTGAAGGTTCACTTTCAAAACAAATTAAAGAATAATCTCAGTATAAAAATTATGACATGCAATTAAGAACAAGTAATATCATGGCATGTCCTAAGAATCCCCTCACTTAGTCCACGTTGCCCTCAATGTGCAATTTAAAAGAATAATAAAGAGAAGGGTTAAGTGTACTCCCCGCCTTAATTTGACAGAGGGTGGTGGATGTGGCCACTTTGCGATATAGTAAGGATATTTGAGATTTGAGCCCCCAATGTGTCTAGGCGAGCCTTAATACGGCTTAGTCGTTCCTCTACAGCAGAATGGGGCTACTCCCTTTGCTCACTAGGAGCTGGATTTTGTCATCAATGAAAAACTCTATTGTTGCGAGCAGTTCGTGTACCTGGGGGAACAAAATAAAATGCAATATGGGTGCTGGTAGTAATCCCATTGAATCTAGATAGTATTTATCTAAACAATCCATAACATATGCACATGTAAGAGATGAGAAATCAATTCCGGATGGAAAAAATTGTGTGGCTAAATGTGTGATATATGGGTCGAGAATGAGTGACCGATGAGCTCGTAAAACAGCATGGAAACCACGCGCAAAATAGTATCCTAAATTGACCCTATAACTAAAGTGCATGCACCATAAGAAGAATAATTTTGTGTTTGTTAGGGTAGTCGAAGTTTCGTTACAACCCGAATAACAAAAAGCAAGAAATCTATGAATGAGATTAAATTTTAGGCATCTTTCCAATATCTTAGTGAGATTTGGTAGACATTTATCGAAAGAATTACCATACACCGTGAAGTCATCCATAAATACCTCTATTATTTTCTCAACATAGTCAAAAAATATGTTTACCATACACCTCTAAAATGTGGCCAGCCTATTGCAAAGTCCAAATGGTATCTGTCTATAAGCGAATGTGCCAAAAAGACATATAAACATTGTATTTTCTTAGTCCTTCGATGCTACTAGAATATGGAAAAAAACTTAATAACCATCAATACAGTAATAGTGAGATTTACTAGCTAAGCGTTCAAGCATTTAGTTAATAAAAGAAAGTGGAAAGTGATCTTTTCGAGTTAAAGCATTCAACTTTCTGTAATCTATGCAGACTCTCCACCCATTTTGGACCTGGGTGGGAATTAATTCACCTACTTAATTTTTAATTGCAGTCATGCCGATTTTCTTAGGGACTTCATGAACTGGGCTAACCAATTTACTGTTGAAAATTATGTATATCATTCCGGTATCTAGCAATTTCTGAATTTCCTTTTCACGACCTCCATCATTGATGGAATGAGGTGTCTTTGAGTTTCTCTTTTCGAGTTTGTGTTCTCTTCTATTGGAATTCTGTGCACACAAGTTGAAGGATTTAAACATTTTTTATCCGCAGTAATCCATTCGATCTCCCTTTTGTAATCATTCAAGATCAAACCATGTTTTCTTTTTCCAGCCTCGAAAGTTTACTTGAAACTGTTATCGATAAAATGTTTCCATCACCCAAAAAGGTATACTTTAAATGTTCTGGTAACAGTTTGAGCTCCATTCTGGGGCCTGCAAAATGGAAGGCAAAAGTTTAGTTTGCAAACCAAACAATTCAAAATATTTACCTAGACTTCTAGAAAACTGTGGTGCCTCCATGAGAATAACAACTTCACGAATTGGTTCTTTAACCATTACTAATTCCTCTAGTTTTTCCATAGCATCGAGATATTTAAAATGTAATTTTGTTAATGGTTTAATAATATTGATAATAGAGACATTTGTCATTGCACTAGGGTGGCCCATTTCCTTATAAACATTGAACTTGACCACTTCACCGTTGAACTCCATAATGAGTGTTCTACTTCGAACATTAATTTTAATACGTATGGTGCTTAAAAATGGTTTCCCAAGTAGAATATCAGAGGAATTTTTCGAGTTGTCATCCTCCATGTCGATGATGTAAAAATCTTTCGGATGCACAACTGACCTATCTACTAACTAAATGATTACCCCTATTTTTTTCAAAGGACCCGTCTTTAGCAATTTATAAATAGATAAAAGCATAACGTTAATAGATGCATCTAAATCACACTTGGCCTTTTTAATACTAACTTTACCTATTTTACAGGATATAAAAAACATACCTTTATCCTTACACATAGGCGGGATTTTCTTTTGTAAAACTGCGAAAACATTTTCTCCTACATTTACCCTCTCATTACCCAGGAGCTTCTTCTTACAAGTGCACAATTCTTTTAAGAATTTCACATAGTATGGAACCTGTTTGATTGCATCAAGTAAAGGGATGTTAATTTCCACCTTCTAGAACGTCTTTAGGATTTTTTTTCTCTTCTCAATCCTTTTTTCATTGAGTGAGCCTTCTAGAGAATGGGGATGATACCACGAACGGTTTTTTTAGTGCCGAATCCATGGTAGCTGTTGGGTCAAGTTTCTGTACTTTTTGTTTAGTGTCGTGATCATGACTCGTGCCAAGTGCTAGCTCCAAAATCGTTTCACCTTTTAAGGTCATAGCACTTGCATTTTATCGTGGATTCGGCTTTGTTTGAGACGATAACTTCTTTTGTGATTCCAATCAATTGACCGTAAGCACAAGCTTACTTATTTGCTTATCTAGTTTTCTAGGTGCGTTTCTGTCTTCCGTTGGAACTTGTCGGTACTAACAGCTAACCTCTCCACTATGGTCTCAAGAGATGACTTTAGGGGTTGAAACTGTTGTGTCAGATATGGTCTTGGCTGATACGGTTGGTTGTATCGATGACTCGATCGATAGCTCAAATTTGGGTGATCCATCTACTCTGCATTGAAAGTATTTGAATGTGGATCATAACACCTTCGAGATGGCCCTGAGAAGTTCCTAACGACATCTACTTGTGTTGTTTTATCCTTGTGCAAAAAAGGGAGCCTAACCAGCTGAATCTAACCCAAAGAGAAAAAGAAAAAAATGAAGCCCAAAATCAACCCAAATTAAAAAACCCAAATCAGTTAAAAAATAGATTCACGAAACACAACCTACCATATTTTCCCTTTACTTCTTTTTCTTCTCCTTCATTATACCTAAAATAAACCCTAAAATTCCATTAAAAAACCTCACATTCTTCACATTGCCACTCCCACCACGTTTGGCTGTCGTTCGCCTCCCCCTTCACCTCCTTAATTACTGAAGCTTCTTCAAACCCAAACATCACTTTCCCTTATCCTTCAAACACCAAACCACTACACCTACAACCATAACCGATGCCATCCTTCAACCCTACATACCACTATACCAATACGCCACCCTTCAACCTATACAACCATGCTTCAAACGTCATTTCGTCACTTCTTAAAACCAACGTCAGCACTACCCAAAAATACCAAAAACCACTGCTCATTTAAACCCAAACATCACCACTACAACCATGGTTCAACTAGAAATCAAGCAACTGACTGTTTCCTAACTTCTCTTAATCGAGGTCACAACCAAATGTCAATACCACCCATCATCGACATTGATGATGAATATTCAGAACCGTCTCTATCGTCGTCGACAAGTTGTTGAACCAATCGACACCGGACGAGGTGGAAAATCCACAAATTAGTTCAGACGCTTCTGACGGAATAAGGTACGGTGCCCCAAATTTCCAACCAATTTTTCTGTTGCTAACATATCCAATAGGACATTCAGATGGAACCAGCACCTCTCATTACCATGGCATAGAACCTTCGAATCAACACGAACAACCTCATATATTTTGAATGAGAGCAACCACTGCACGTGATGGACAAAAATCGTCACACCAGCCAAGTGTGGAGCTAGTATCAACTCTAGATAGCAGTACTGGAGCTACTAGTATGTCGAGTCTGTAACACCCTAACCCGAATCCGTCACCGGAACAGGGTTATAGAGCATTACCAGAGTTTACAAATTAATTATCAAACATTTCATTTCATCTAGCATTCATATTAGAAACCAATCAAAATCATACATATTGTCCATTAAACGAGCCCTTGAGGCCCAAATTACATATTAGAAACAAATAGGAACTAATTTGAAGGCTCAAAATTTGTTTTTTGAAAAATATTTAAAATTTTCAACACTACAGGGGTCACACGGCTGTATGGCCAGGCCGTGTGACTCACACGGTTTGGAAGCACGCCTATGTCTTAGGCTCTATGGTTATTCAAAATAGGGACACAGCCGTGTCTCAGCCCGTGTTTGTGCCCATATGAGTATTCAGTTTTGTGCAAATTTAAGATATAGAGGAACATGGTGGTGTCACCTGCCCGAG
This sequence comes from Gossypium bickii, assembly GCA_025503065.1. NCBI lineage: Eukaryota > Viridiplantae > Streptophyta > Magnoliopsida > Malvales > Malvaceae > Gossypium > Gossypium bickii. The sequence continues at coordinate 35,063,930 of CP106715.1, read as the reverse complement.
TATCACACACGGTTAAGACACATGCCCGTGTCTCTACCTGTGTGGACGAAAATAAGCCATTTTATAAGCCATATTTTTCACCCAATTCTATGTCAATATATACATACCATTATAACCAAAATCAAAACATTCAAAAGTACCGATAGAACTGATGGATAGTGTGATACAACTCCGACAAGCTTCCAACCCAATCGAGCTTCTGATAATCTGAAAAGTAAAGGAAAACAAATACATAAGAAATGAATGATTATCATAATTCTTCTTTTCAAATATGAAATTTAAACATATCAAGAATAATCCAATATTGATACCACAATACTCATGAAGTTATATTTAATAGCTCACTAAGTGAATAAATCTACAGTATCACTATATATATTATTCCTAACATAGTAGGAATTTTAAACAACTTTAACTCTTACAAAAATTCTTTATTTTCATTTGCGTTTCTTTACCTTCCACACTCATTCCATATGCATAACACACCAGTTGTAAGCATATCATTCAACCATAGCTACAAGCTAGTGCATTTAAACATAGACCTTTTTTGAATTAATCACATGATAACTCATTTCATAAAAATTTGCATAACTTAAACCTTACCACTCTTTCATGAGCACAAGCATATTTTCATTTGAGCAACTTACCATTTCAATGCACTTTATAATTAAACATATTACCATTCAACCAGTAATTTGGCATTTGCCTAAGCATCAAACAAACACTTGTTAGCGTACTTGAGCATATAATTTCAACATCAATAACCTTATTATCTCAACATGTCACACTTGAATTTATTACTTGTCTTAACTTACAAAATTTTCATGTATCAACATATCAATATATTAATATATATATACACATTTCATGATACATATAATCTTTTACTGTTTCTTTATATATCATCTAAGATAACTCCCGATAACTTACCATTCGAGGAACGAATTATGGATATGAGTACATCGTTTTCAGAAGTTCATGAGAGCTAAACGAAAAGTAAACACGAAAGTTTACAACAAATGCTGAACCTTAGTTTACTTGGGTAATTTACCGTCAATTCATCCTTTACATTTTCTGTCAATTCATCCTTTACATTCGTAGTGCCATAACCTAGTTGTGGTCTTATCATTAGAATGCCATAGCCCAGCTATGGTCTTACATATAAACACTGCCATGGTCCAACCATGGTATTACGTTCATAGTGCCATAACCCAGTTATGGTCTTATCATCAGAATGCCTTAGCCTAGCTATGGTCTTACATAAAAACACTGTCATGGTCCAACCATGGTCTTACGTTCATAGTGCCATAACCTAGTTATGGTTTTATCCGTCAATTCATCCTTTGCATTTACCGTCAATTCATCCTTTACATTTTCCGTCAATTCATCTTTACATTTGTAGTGTCATAACCCAGTTGTGGACTTATCATTAGAATGCCATAGCCCAGCTATGGTCTTACATATAAACACTGCCATGGTCCAACCATGGTATTACGTTCATAGTGCCATAACTGTAACAACCCAAACCCGGCCCAAACTTTATGGCCGAATCTAGCTTGTTACAGTGGAAAACATTTTTTGAGAAATTCGTTTTTCTAAATCGATTTAAGTTGTTGAAAACCTTTTTGTTTGATTGTTTTGTAAAAGCTTTACTTAGTGTTTATTTGAGAAATTTATTTAAGCCGAGTTATTTTAAAACTTTGAAGGTGCCCGATGGCGCGATAAAACACTTTCCGATTTAATTTGGGAAAACATGTGATTTCAAATTCAATAATAATAACCTAGTTTAAAACAAGTATCCAACATATGAAAAATAACAAAAATAAAGTGTCAGGAGGCCTTATTACATCCAAATAGAATAAAAACCCGAAATAAAAATATCACAACTGAAATTAACGTTCATTTAAATTAAATCCACTGCATGGCCACCTTGAGTCCACCCGGCTCCACATCCGCATTCTACGTGTCACCTGAAAAATGTAAAGGAGAAGGTGAGTCACCAAGACTCAGTATGTAACCCTTCCCCCGATTTTAAAAATTTTCATACACAACATATAACAATTTAACGTGCATAATATTATGTTCCCAACCTAGCCAACCAAACGCCACTGCCTACCCCGTTGTGGTACCAAACCACTGGTGGTGCCAAACCACTGGTGACGTATAGTCACAATGTGTTACCAAAACACTGGTGTCCGTAGACACAAATCAATTGATGGGGCCAACCCATCGTGTGATACCAAATCACTGGCAGACGATCCCATATCTCAAATGGGGCCAACCCACGGTGGTGTTAACCACAGGGACAAGTCGCTATGAGGTGCCAAACCTCTGGAGGTACCAAACCTCTGGTGACCGTAGTCACAGTGTGTTACCAAAACACTGGTGCCCGTCGGCACATTATCACTGCCCCCTCCACTCATTCAACCCACAATAGTCAAACAATCATAACCAGATTTATCACATGTATCAATACATCATGCTTTCCAAAAGCATAAAATAGCAAAATCATATTAACAGGTACTTACCCGAATCACCACTTATACCGATTTGGTATTAAATCCAATGCTACATAAATCAAGGTTAGCATTCACAATATTCAGCACACTTAATAAGTTATAACGTGTGTATGTACACGCCTGATGTCGACGATAGTCCTAAACCCGAATAGACAAATCGGCCACACAAGCTTTTCTTTGTCCCTATAATTGGCCAAACATGGGAGTTAGTGATATGGGCCATTCGGCCAACCAAATAATTTGAGAGGGGTTCCTTGTGAACCCGAATCCTTACCTTCACACCTTTGGATACTAATCGCAACACTAAACTCCCGAATCTGCTTTTGATTCCATGAATCGGCAATCAATAAGTTAGTAGCCTTCGGCTTAAACGAATACCAAATAACTAACTATAGAAGATCTTACCATTACCTACCAAAAACTGAATACTAGAGATCGGGGCCTGAGTCGACTGCTTTACTTCCCTGAGTACCTAGAAGAAAGAATCGTTTATCACAAAACGTTTAGAAGCCCTGCTAACCATCATTAAAATCGGCACTTACCCCCTTAATGGAAATCGGCAAGAGACTAAGAAGAGAACTATGGGGTTTCGGCTAGTGTCCTTTACCTTCTTAAACTGATTGGAAGAAGAGTCCCAGAGAGACTTAGGTCACCTTTAGTATTCGGCCAAAGGGCTGCCCCAAAAGAAGAGAATTTCGGCACTTCAAGAGGGGTATTCGGCTATCATAAAATAAAAGAAAAATCAGAAGGAGAAGGGTTAGGATTTTCGGCTAAACAAAGATGGAAAAAGAAAATCAAGGTGGTCAATTGGTGTTTTAATAGGCCAATCGACACCCCCCTTTGAAGCTTGCCGTCCACTTCTCTTTGAAGTGTTTAAATTTCGGCAAACACCTACAATCTCTCTTGGCCACTCAATTGATTTAATTCAAATAATTTGAATACTAATCAAATAATAATTCATAATATCCTTGATTATCACTGATTATCCTTAGATAAAAATCTATTAATTCCCAAATAATCAAATGATCTCTTAATAATCCATTTAATAATATCTCTTATTATCTCTATTATCTAAATAAATAATAAAAAGAGTCTGAAAAGAGAAGAACTCTCCCCCTATTGCCGTCCACTTAAAGAGCAAAAAGGAGAATTTTGTGACTCGAACCAAGGTTCTCCCTTCCCCTTGATGGCGTCATATGTAGCCCCTAAGTGGCCCTCCCTTGCCACTTTACCAAGCTAATTTTTATGTCAGAAATCCTTCATTTATTCTTATAACCCCCTCTTGCTAAGGCTTCCTGCCTTTAAAGTTCAAAAGGATGAAATTTTCTACTAAACCGAGCCTACTCAAGACCCTTAATTAACCTTTAATAATCCATAAATAATATCACCGCAGTTCAAACATAGGAAAAAATAATTTAATTCCAAATAGCCCTATTTTTAGGATGTTACAATAACCCAGTTATGGTCTTATCATCAGAATGCCATAAGCCAGCTATGGTCTTACATAAAAACACTGTCATGATCCAACCATGGTCTTACGTTCATAGTGTCATAACCTAGTTATGGTCTTATCCGTCAATTCATCCTTTGCATTTACCGTCAATTCATCCTTTGCCACAGAGCAATTGTACTCAATCCCGTATTCCACTCGTTTTGAACATTTAATTCAATTTCATAATTTAATAATAATTTTATTGTCAGCAGTAAATATAAATAAATACATAATACCATTCATCAATTTAATAAATAAACATTATAGTTTAACCATATGAACTTACCTAAATTGAATTGTAATAATTGCAAGAGTTTAGGGACTATTCCGCTATTTTTCTTTTTTCACGAGTATCTACGAAATTTTGATTTTAAAATATAAAATTACTCATTCATTAGCATATATTTCAGCTCCAATCCATTTCACAATTTATACCCTTCAATTTTTTGAATTTACACAATTAACCCAGCTTTTATAACTTTTACAATTTAGTCCATTAACTAGTTAATCTATCAAATCAACTAATTTTTCTCAATTAATAATTTATCCAAATATTTTAGGCTATCATACAATCCTTAATAAAATAGAAATTTAATATCAAACCCTAATATTTTAACCATTTTCACAATTTGATCCTAACATCAATATTTAACAAAATCACTTTATAATATCATCATACGACAAAATTAAAGCTCTAAACCCACTTGATATTAATAATTTCTTTCAATATATTAATTTAGACAATAAAACAATACATTTCATGCAATTTGATCATTTTTGACATTTTTATAAAATTGCTCTTTAAAATTTTACTTTTATTCAATTTAGTCCCTGAGCCTAAAACATGCAAATTGGCCATTTTTAATGTAAACTCATGCTAGCTAAATATTCATATATTTCCCTCCTCCTCCTCTCCATTCTACATCCTTAATGTACATAACATGCTTATATGTAATATTATCTATAATTCCACTATTTGCTTATATGTTCATATCAAAGCTATCCACTTGAGTCATAGTCACTAAATTATTTATATCTTGAGCTATAGAATTCTAAATTAAGATCCAATTGATGTTTTTAAAACTAGACTCAAATTTATTTCTACCATAAAAATTTTAGAATTTATAGTTTAGCCAATAAGTACAGTGAAATCTTCAAATTTATTCCTATTCTGTTGTTTAACAGCTTCGACATTTCTTTACTAAAAATTAATTATCTCTTAGTACGAGGTTTGGATAATGTTTCCGTTTGTTTCTATTGCAAATAGACTCATTAATAATTTAAACAAATAAATTTAAACCCATAATTATTTTTTACAAGTTTTGATGATTTTCCAAAGTCAGAACAGAGGAACCCAAAATCAATCTGACCTTGTCTCACAAAAAATCATATATCTCATAATATGGAACTCTTTTGCTTACACCGTTTCTTATATGTAAAACTAGACTCAATATTATTTAATTTAATACTTTAATTAACCTCTAATTCAATTTCTACAATTTTTGGTGAATTTTCAAAGTCAGACTACTGCTGCTGTCCAAAACTGTTTTAGTGCAAAATGTTGATAACCAAGTTTATAACACCTTCTTTTCCTTTCCCTACAATATTTCACATCACTTCATCTTATTTCCCTTCACTAAAATATCAAGAACAGAGAACCTTATATAAGAAAACTCTACTTTAACATCATTTTCATGCTTTTTCAATAATATCAAACTTAAAAATATATTGAAATCTTGATGTTCTTACCTTGTTCTATTGATTTCAATCTTTAACTTAATTTTCTCTCTCATCTAGCTTCTAATTCTTGAATCTAACTTGATATTCTAGCTCCCCATAGTCTCTTTATTATTTTTCTCTCTAGGTAGGTATGGAAATTCTTTTGATTTCTAAGTGAAAATGGTGAATTTTTGGTAAAAGGACCAAATTGTAAAGAAAAGAAAATTTCTTTCTTCTCTTCTCTTCTCACGTGGGTGCATGGAAAGATGAAGAGAATTCTTCATCATTCTTTCCTTATATACTAAATAAAATAATAATAAAATAATAAAATATCTCATTAAAATATTAATAAAATAATATTTATCTAATTAAATAATTATAAATATCATCAAAATACCTTTAATATTATCATTGCCTTCTAGAGTTCTCTCTCTTTCTAATTGACCATTTTGCCCTTTATGATCTTTTAAAATTCCATCCTTGAGTCATCACTTAATTCGGTAAAATTGTGATTTAGTCCCTCATAATTCTTCACCTATTCAATTTGGTCCTAATTCATCCATTTTTCTTAATTTCTAAATCATTCCACCCTTAAAATATTTTCACAATTCGTTCTTCAACTTTTTCATATTTACACTTTAACCTATCAAATTTTGAATATTTACTTTTGGGCCACAAAACTTTTCTCACTTTTGCGATTTAGTCCTTTCTTAGATTAATATATCATAATATACTTCCCAATGTTGACATAACTCAAAATTTCCCTTTTTGTCACTTTATTTCCTTATTTTACTATATCAAGAATAATATCTTACTTTCTTACTGTAGTAATTTTCAGGGTATTATAGAGTCCACCAAATAGTCTGCCCAAAGAAGAGTACAACCACCTAGAGATAATAAGTGCGGCCAATGAGGGCATACCTACATGATGCTTCCGGAGGCAAGACTTTAGGGATTTCTAAATTTTACATCCTTAGAACACCACACAAGATATGACGAAATTCAACATCACCCAATCTCAGTCTGTTAGTGTATCTCTATTTTTACCCTTGATATACTTAATTTACAAGATGATGTATTTAATTATTTTAATACTATTGATAGGACATCTTATGCAAATATTAAATGTGCTACATTCTATGAATTTTGTCTAGATTCAATGGGATTACTTGTCAGCACCCTTACTGTGTTTTATCTTGTTCCCCCAGGTACACGAACTGCTCGCAACAATAGAGTTTTTCGTCGACGACACAATCCAGCTCCTAGGGAGTAAGAGGAACAGCCCCCTTCTACTGTGGAGGAACAACTAAGCCGTATTGAGGCTTGCTTAGACACAATGGGGGCTCAAATCTCAAATATCCTCGATATATTGCAAAGCAGCCACATCCACCACCTTCCGCCAAATTAAGACGGGGAATACATTTAACCATTCTCTTTATTATTCTTTTAAAATTGCACATTAAGGGCAATGTGGGCTAAGTAAGGGGATTCGTAGGACATGTCATGATATTACTTGTTATTCATTGCATGTGTTAATTTTTATATTGAGATTATTCTTTAATTTGTTTTGAAATTGAACCTTCAATTCCTTTACTTAGGTTAATTCAAATAATTGGGTAGTTCATGAATACTTGCTTATTGCTTATTTTGATTACCAAGTGTTTTGTAGAATTGAAAATATTGTGGCTAAGTCAACACTTTATGGAAACTCTTTAAACTTGTTTAATAAAAGCACTCAAGTCTCATATAAGTAATTTTATATTCTGTAAAAAAAAATTTGCAATAGTAAAATATATATACATACTTCACTAACAGCTTAGTTATGAGTGAAGATTTCGAAAATGTGACCAAATTGAGTAACCGTGATGAGGTGTTTGGGTTGTCATCTCATTGTGTGTCAAAAGATTCAAGTGATGAATCGAAACTTGCAGCACTCCACTAACTGAGCTGCCATGAATAAGGAAAAATAATTTGTTTGAGAGACGTGTCAAATTGAGTAACCGAGGTGAGGTGCTTTAGTTGTTATCTCATTTCGCATAAAAAGATTCAACCATGTCCCAAACCTGTTAGAAAATTGATTGAGAACGATCGCCTTGCAAGTTTGATTAAGCTTTAATTTAGTGAAGTAATTGATTATTGCATAATGTTAGAATTTTATAAAATGCTTGTTGGTTAAACCTAGCACTGCTTATTCATGCTTCACTTAAATTGTTTGCATTATACTTGGTTTAGAAGGAGACTTGATTTCAAAATTTTTTTTGAATGATTTCTAGTATGAGAACACACAACATGCTTGAGGACAAGCATCGACTAAGTAAGGGTGATTTGATAGCAAGCTAATTTTATGTGTTTAATGTAATTATTTTTTAATATATTGCTACTAAGCTTGTGATTTCTTATTTAAATTTTACCAAGATGCAATTGGAATGTTGAAGTTAAAAAAATCAAGCAAATTAGGCTAAATTGGAACAAAAAGCAAGAAAAAAGGCCCAATTGAAAAGTTACAGAATTGGTGTCTGATAAAAAAATCAGATTTTAATTTTGTCAAATCCTATAATTCGAAAAATATCTGATTTTTTATTGGTTGTTAAACATAATTTTAAGAGGAAATCATGCTAAAATTAGCTTTTGAGAGGTGTATAAAAGACTTGTAACTTTAGCTTTGAAACACACAGACTTAAGACTTGAATTCAAAACAATTTTTCCTTTCTTACATCTGTAGCTTGTCAAGCATTCTGCCATTCACTTTCTTTTCTTTTTTTTCTTATTTTGGTGCAATTGCTTTTTAAGTCCCCTCCATTTTTCACTTATCATCATTACATTAAAATCCATTCTCATAATCCAATAAAGCATGATTAATCTCATGCTCAACTAATCCCCCCATTTAGCTTTAAACTGGTCATCGTTCCGATCAAGAACTGTGAGAAATGGATCCGCACTAAAACCTTACAACACAATATTCATTATCTCCCCAGAATATAGGATAGTTACATTCATCCCTCAAAGTTAATCCAATTTCAGCTCAGAGAGCACATTGGGAAGGAGTTGTTTTGGTGTACAGTTGGGAAAGTGGGTTGGTCGTCTGTCGTATTCAAATTCCTGCAAATAAATTGGTGTGTCTAGTTGGAAAAAGCTAGTTGGATTCTGTCAATGTAGATAATGATCAAATTTAAACAACCTACGCGATTGAGACCGTTAATTTGAGTTAGGCTCTTCTAGATTGCAAGGTTGCCGAGATCTTAAATTTCGAACGCGTGTTACATGGTTAGATAACCTGTAAGGGTTGGTTTGTAGGTCGTATCGGAACCAACTACACAAGGAAGAGTTGGCAGTTAAAGCTTCTTTGATCGCTATAACTATCTTATCATTTGGAAGGGAAAAATTCACTTTCAAGGATCGATTCAAGTTCGAAGTGTACTGAGGCTAAGGCTAAGGATTCATATATTTGATTTACCAATTCAATTTAAATTACTTAATTTTATTTTGCAATTATCATTCTATTATTATTACGTTCTATTCAATTTTATTTTTATTTTCCTTTATCAACTAAAATCCCTTTTTATTTATTTTTTTCAGCTCTGCACGTATAAGTTGTGCAACTGCCTAGATTCAGGAATCTGGTCACGTAACACGAAAATTAGGAGTCTCAGTCCCTGTTGCATCGACCCTACGTTTCTATACTACTATTTAATTTAGTTAGAGCGTAGGAAATATATATTTGGTGGTTTCTGTCACACAAACAACCTAGGTTCGATCTTAGGCAACAGAGCCAAAATTTGAGGGCTTATGCTGGAAATTACATAAATTAGGTGGAAAATCATAATTTTATGGGGGGAATCCACGTGGGTTTTCGTCAGCAATTTTGATGGGAGTATCCAAATTAATCAAACTATGAAATGTGAATGTCTAAATTGTAAATTTTATTTTTTGAATGCTTAAAATGAAAATTTTTAATAATTAGATGACTATTTATGTAGTTTACCCTAACATTTTAATATGTTATACAACCTAAGGGATTTCTCTAAATTAATTAAGTTAATAATTTTATTGAATTAAAACATGTTTAGTAATTAAAATATTTTCATTAACATTGCGGTTACAAAATTTTAACAAATCATTTTACTGTCATATCAAAAGACTTAACTTTTCGTCACTCGAAATGTAACGTTTATAAAATTATTTTGATTTTAAAATTTAATTACTTAAAATTTGATTACAAATCTAGATATACTTAAATTATTTTTAATTAGTATGCTTTGCAACCCAAGTTTCTACGGTTAAAAATAAAGATTTGATAGAAATTTAAAAAATCTTTCAAATTATGTTAAAATATTTAATAATTTCAATGTTAATAAATTATAAAAAAAACTATTTTATTTTTAAAATAAAATATTTAATAATTATAACTATTCCAATTAGTTTTAAAATATTTTATTTATGAAATATTATGTATAAATTTTTAACATATTTTATAAAAAAATTAAATAATAATTATAAAATAATTTAATAAATTTTAATTAATATATACAATTAACTTGTGCATTGCATGGGAAAAAAACTAGTATTGGGCTATATCAACATCATATTTCCACATAATATAAAAAAGGGTAAACTATTAAAATAGTCACATTTGTTTATCTTAGGTTACATTTTAGTCACTTATGTTTAAAATGTTACGTTTTAGTCACTTACGTTATCACGTTGTAACATTTTAGTCACTAAGCCGTTAATTTCCGTTAACAGTGTAACGGTAAGGTGATGTGGCATGTTAAATAATCATTTCAAACAAAAAAGTTAGGTTAATTTACACAATCGATCCCCATACTTTTTTATTTTGAACCATTTAATTTTTTTATTTTATATTCTTTTAACTTTCCTTTTTTTCCCTTTATTTTTCATTCTCTTTTGCTTCTCCTTCTATTTTCCTCCCTTCACCAATTTTTTTTAATGTAGTTTTTCTATGTTTTTCATTTGTTTTCCTCACTTATGCTTGTGGACTAGTTATAGCAAATGGAAAATATATAAAAAAAAAAAACTACGTTAATAGAAATGAAGAAGGGAGGAAAACAGAAGGGGAAGCAAAAGAGAATGGAAAAAAAAAAGTTAAAAGAATATAAAAGAAAAAAATTGCTCAAAATAAAAAATATAGGGACCAATTGTAAAATTTAACCTAAAATTTAATTTTGAAATGATGATTTAATGTGCCACGTCAGCTTACTGTTACACCGTTAATGGTAATTAATGGCTCAGTGACTAAAATGTTACAATATAATGTAAGTGACTAAAACGCAACATTTCAAACATAAGTGACTAAAATGTAACTTGAGACAAATAAAAGTGACTATTTTGGTAGTTTACCCTATAAAAAATACATATAATATTATTTAAAGCCAGTGTATACTTTGCCCCTTAAACTTGGCAACATGTAAGTAGGGATGAGCAAAACTTGATTTAATTCGATTTTTTTTTTAGGTTTTCAAGTTAATTGAATAGAGTTATTCAAGTTACTTGGTTTTTTCGAATATCAATTTTTCGAGTTCGAGTTGATTTGAATTTTACAACTTGAATAATTCGTATAACTTAAATAACAAATCGACATAAATATCCTTTGAGTCCCTGAAAATTTTGAAAATATGCAAATTGGTCATTTTAAAAATTATAAAAAATTTAAAATAATCTTCAAAAATTCAAAATATTTATAAACTATTTTTTTTCCAAAATTTTTAAATATACAAATTCCAAAAATAAAATAAAATAATTAAAAATCTTTAAAATATATAAAAATGCTAATATATATATATATATTAAAATTTCAAAATGATAAATTAGATGCCTTAAACAAGTAAATTATAAAATCAAGTCTATCATACTAATTATCTTGGTTTTTCTCTTATTTTGTTTTCAAATATATATATATATATATTATATTTATGTTCTTTAACTCGAACAAAGTTTTTTCTACTCAACTCAAATCTCATTTCACTCGATTCAAGTCGAAATTTTTTTAAATCGAGTTATGATAAAATTGGACTCGTCAACTCAATTAACTCAAATCCTTTTACTTTATTCGACCGAACACTCACCCCTACTTGTAATTAATTTGTGTCTAAACTTTTTTGGACCTAATTGACACTAAATTTAGAATCTGTCATACTTTAGTATCTTTGACGTAATGTTGTTAAAATATGATGACATGGCCCTCGAAGACAATAATATGACAACACATGGAAATCTTATACTATGGCATGTTATAAGTTTAATAAAAATATATATAAATTTATAAAAAAAGAATTATAAAAATTATCTAATGTTCAAAATGAATCCAAGCAAAGCGTGTTCAGATTCAATTGAACCTGGACGTTCATTTGTCCAAAATCATTATGGACATTTATTTCCTATTTTTTGTATTTTTCTAATTTTTAGAAAAAAATTAGAATTTTTTTGCACTTTTCTATATAATTTTCAAATTCGATAAATCCAATTTTACACATAAATTTTAAGTTAAAAATTGACTTAAAAATTCGGAGCCAAAGTTATTGATAACTTTGAAAACAAAATTAGAATCTCTGGAAATTTTCTTGAATACAAAGAAAACTCCTTTGATTCTTCTCTTCAGTTTGGCTTCAATCCAAGGGTTGTCTAACTTGATCTTGAATGGATGTGCATTGCTTCAAGGGTCATGTTGGTTTGTTCTTGAAACAAGTTTAGACCTCCTTTCTTTGGTTGATTTGAATCAAAAGATTGTTTTCTTCATAATGACTTTTTACTTCTTCTCCACGATTAAACAAGATCGGAAAGCAACTTTTCTTCTAAACAAGTAAGGTGTTCGTTATAATTTCTTCAAGTTTTTGGCTTCTTCAAAGATTTCTTTAAATATCTTTTGGGCTTCTCAAACTTGTGTATGTGTAAAATGGTTAAGGGTGACCCCTTTTTTATTGTACCAATTATATGAATAAAATATAGTTCTTGTAGAATTTAACGGCAATAACTCTATTTTATTTATGTGATTGGATTAAATTCGCATTCTAATTCTGTTTAATTGTGAAGAAGATAAAAGCCGTTTATAAAGAAAGTAACCTTTCAATCTAAATCAACTGAAGAATGGAGGTCTAAACCTATTTCAAGAGCAAGTCAACATAACACTTGAAGCAATCCATATTCATCCAAGATCAAGTCAGATGACCCTTGAATCAAAGTCAAACATGAAAGAAGAATCAAAAGAGTTTTATTTTTTATTTTTTGTAAAGAAATCGAAAGATTGTAACTTTCTTTTTGAAATTATCAATAAAATTAACTTCAAAAATTCTAGTCAACTTTCAATTTGAAATTTGTGTCAACAAACTTTTGTCACACCTAGTGGGCAATCTCTACATCTTTTCTCTCAAAAAGTCAAAAGTTAAAAAGTTGTGATGGCCATAAAGAAGATCATCATTAGTGACTGCGCCATAGTGTTCGAACACTACAAGAGAAATAAGTACAAAATATCGAGAATTAAGAAGCAACTTTTACTACAATTGTAATATGTCAGTTATAATATTTATATGTGTTATAATGGAACACACGAAGTATTATGAGAATCCAATTTAAAGGAGATCGAGTAATAGAATGAATTAACTAAGATTAAGCATACATATAAAGAGTCTATCTAGTTAATGGCCAAGCAACATAGTACGACAAATTATAAAAAAGAGTGATTTAAACTAAATTATAACCTACAGGATTAAAATGCAGAAATACCAAACTTACAAACTTAATAATAAAAAGACACAGAGTAGCTAATTAATATCCATGTCAACAATCGGATTAGGATCTCAACCGACCAATTTCCTAATTGGTTCAATTTTACCTCTTAATTATCATTTTATCTAATTAAGCAATTTAGTCTAATTTATTTCTCAAGATGAACCCATTTGGAGAGTTCCCCTTAGAGGAGAGGAAAAAAATATCAACACAATTATTTGTATGAACACAATTATTTGTCATTCTCTTTGAATTACCTAAAAACATTATTAACAAAATTATTTTAAGACAAAATGTCAAATGTAATATGAAGTAGACTTTTTGTTATTTTATTATGTTAAAATTTAAACGCTTAATCTATATTTTAGTTCCTGAAGTATATCATTTTTTTTCATTTTAGTCTTTAAAGCTTTTTTTAGTTCACTTCAATATCTAATGTTATCACATGTTTTCAGATTTGTCTTTTGAATGTTCAGGATTTAACTAATAAAATACTTAACTAATCATATGTTGCCATGTGACATATGATGATGTCATCATTTGAAAAACTTTAAAAAAATTTTAAAGTATGAAAATAATTTAAAAATTGCAAAAATAATTAAAAATAGATAAATTTTAAAATTTAAATTTACAAAAGTATAAAATATAAAAAAATTACTAAAAATTCAAAAAAAATTAGAAATTTTAATATTTTAAAATTTTATAAATCACATTTACTAAGCTTGAATATGAGATCATTGTCTTTTAAAAAGATATCACTTATGATTATTGCTTTGTAATTAAGTCATTTGAAATTTATAATTTGTAGATATTTTTAAGTGATAAATTTGGATAACTTTTTTAATTGTTTAAATAATGAAAATAATGTTATTTATTATTTAAATTATAAAAATATATTTATTATTTAAATAATGAAAAAATTTAGAAAAATTTATATTGTTTTTAATTTTAATAAATTTTTTATATTTTTTGTAATTCTTTTTTTTCATTTTAAAATATTTTTAAGTTTTTTTTAGATGATGACATCATAATTATGTCATTGTATGATATGTGGTAGCATATGATTAGTTGGATATCTTAGTTTATCTTTTTTTAATGTCTAAAAGACTAAATTGAGAATGTCCGATAATATTAGGGACTAAGCTAGGAATGTCTGACAACGTTAGGGACTAAAGTGGGCTAAAAATCTTTAAGGACCAAAGTGGAAAAAATGATATACTTGAGGGACTAAAGTATGGATTAAGCCAAATTTAAAATTTAATTTTTCTATTTTAATTCCTTAAAAAAAACTCTTTCTACTTTAGTATAAAATAAAATAATGTGGATTTTTATGAGCACTATTAGAATTGTTCTCTGTTTAACGATAATCTGGACTGAAACTAGAATTGAACCGCCTGAAATAAAAGCAGGATTCGGGATTTAAACCGCCCCAAGCCAAAAGGTTCACTAAACTGAGCTAAGATTTTTAAAAGCAACTTTTCTTTCATCTGCTTCCTGAAATAAGTTGAAAAATTGGTATTCTAGAGAGGAAAAAGAATGGAATTTGCAGAGTTGAGAGAAGCCATAGAGCAAATAGAGGTGGTGGATTCTCATGCTCACAATATTGTTCCTTTGGATTCTTCTTTTCCTTTCATCAATTCACTTTCTGAAGCAACTGGGCACGCCTTATCCTTTGCTTCTCACTCCCTCTCTTTCAAGGCAAATACACCCTCTTCTTTTTTTCTTTTTAATTATTAGAAATCATCCCGTTTTATCTTTTTTTTTTTTTGGTTGATTAGTGTTATTAAACAGATGGAGTTTTTTTTTTTCGGAAAAAAAAAAGAAGCTTTCGGGACTTGGGTTGTTTTCATTGAGCTGTATAAGTATTTGTGTTTTGTTTGACTTCGATTTGGGCTAGTTTCAAACGACATTCAAATTCTTTAATGCCTTGTTTCTTATATTTGTATAATAGATGGAGCCATGGGGAGCCAGTTATGAATCTTTTACTTTCTAATCTTGTTATTAGAGATCATGATTTGCTTTGGTTCTAAGTTTAAAAGTAATACTAGAAGAGTTAACTTTTCTTGACGTTTTCTGGGAATATGTTGAAAAGCTGCCGTTTGGAAATGAATAACAGCTAAAACAAATACTGGATTTTGTGTTATTTGCTTTTACTTGTAGAATAAAAGAAGACACTTTTTTCTACAAAAGTAAAAGAAAATGCAGTTTTTTAAATAAGAGCGGGTTACCTTTTATTAGACTAATCATGTTATAATTGATGTTAAACTTTAACAATTTGTAAACAAGTAGTAAATGTCAATCTTCAGCCTGATAGCTTTGGAAGTTGGGCTTTATCCTTATATTCTGACTGCGTAAATTTTGGTTTTTGGCAGCGGAGTTTAAGGGATATTGCAGAACTCTATGGCACTGAGTCATCATTGGATGCCGTGGAACAGTATCGCAGATCATCTGGCTTGCAAGCCATTAGTTCAAAGTGCTTTAAAGCTGCAGGAATCTCGGCTATTCTCATTGATGATGGACTGAAACTTGACAAGAAGCATGACATACGGTGGCATAAAAATTTTGTTCCATTTGTTGGTAGGATACTCAGAATTGAACGCCTGGCTGAGGAGATTCTTGATGGAGTAGGAAACCTTCTGAATCTTCCTTTTCAACTTGATATTATATTCTGATTTAAAATCTATCAGCATACTATTTCATGGAGCTAATTCATGGTTTACATATTATTTCTTTGTAGATTCATTAGCACACACAAACGCAATCTTAGTGAATATGTTTTTACATCTTTTTACATTTTAGAAGCATGGGATTATCTATATATATTTAGGTGAGGAGGCATAGAAGATAGCCTTATTGAGAAGTTAGCAGTTATGTTCTTGAGTCCATTTGCTGAGGGGAGGAATATTCATATCAATTTTATAATTGAGTATTATATTGGCAACTAGTTTGCTGAGAGGGAGGGAGGATGATAACTAATGATATAAAACCATTAGAACTTAAAGGGAGTATGGTTGCGGGAAGGAATGAGTGGAAGATGAGGACTGTGTTCCTGATGTGACTGGTTCTATGTCTTGGTCCTTGTAGGCAACCTCAAATATATTTGGATTAAGGCTTGCTGGTTTGGTTTGGTATAGGGAACCTGTATGCAGAGTGAATATGAAGTGGATATGTCTGTCTTTTCTTGAAAACATTAAATGAAAGACTTAGACCTGAGAGAAATATACCAGGGGTATCAAATTTGAGAAGTTTCTTTTTAAGCTTATTGATATTCACCCATGTTTCCATATGCTGCTGGCATAAGTGTGGTTGTCTGTTTTGATTTATTGAAACTGACGTTTTCACTTTGTCCATCATAAGTTGTCCTGGTTCTGTTTGCTAGGTATGTTTATAAATCTTTCATTTTGGTCTGTACTTATACTGGGTGCAATCTCTAAGACTTATTTTTGAGACTTATCCTCTTCTATGAGTTGCGCTGACCCACAATAAATTCTCCAATGACTTATGCCTGTGGACTTTTGAGGGTCTAGTCATAATTTGTAAGGTTGAGGTCCTGGTCTAAGCTGCATCTTTGAATCCAATTACGCCTCAAAATTTCTTGGTAATATTGGGTTTTCAATAGTTTGGTTTTTTTATCATTGGTATTATGTATGTTTACAGGAGATGCCAGATGGATCTAATTGGACATTGGGTGCATTCACCGAAGCATTTTTGAAAAGCTTGAGCTCATATCCTTTAGAGATGGTATAGACATTAATATGGACATATTTTATTTGTCACATATATGTAGTTTAAAGAAGTGTCATGCACCTTTAAGCTTTTACCACAAATTATCACCGAATGACCTTGTCATGCATTATTGAAAGACACCTATTTCCAGTGTATTTGTTTTCACGCTATGAATTTTATCTGCTTCCTATGATTGGATTTTAAAGATAGTGCATGTAACTTTGGTTGATTACCAATGCATGGTTATTGAAGTTGGGAATTGATAACGATGAACAGATAAAGAGGAGCTTACTGTTTTAAGTGGTTTCTTTAACTCAATGTTACTGTTGCAAATGAGATTGTTGGCTTGAAAAGCATAGCTGCATACCGCAGTGGTTTAGAAATCAATCCATATGTCACCAAAGAGGATGCTGAGATTGGTCTTTCTGAAGTTTTACAAAGTGAGTAGCATTCTGATTGGATGTTCTGTATTCAGCACAGGATATAAGTAACAATTTCCTATTTCAGGTGGGAAGCCTGTATACATTACAAATAAAAGCTTTATTGACTATATTTTCACACATAGTTTGGAGGTTGCTTTGCAGTTTGATTTGCCCATGCAGATACACACAGGGTAAGACAGACTTAGCATTTAGATTGTAATATGTTCACAAATAAACTCTAAATGGCTCGGAAGATGAGGAAATAAACTTGGAGTCTGGTTGCAATATGAAAAGTGGTATGGGAAAAATGGTCAGTTGAAATTGAAGTTGGTATTAAGTAGTGTTGGTATCTATGCAGAAGAAGTGGCCTGGCTTGTCTGGTTCCCTTCTAGAAGCACCAGATACAGACAGCTCCTAGTCCTTATCTGTGAGCTATCATCAATAGCACTAAAGCAATCTGTATGCTCTTTCAGTATTTGTTTTCACCCTCATTTCTCTTTGCTTTATTTTTTTCCCAATTAGTTTTGGAGACAAAGATTTGGATTTACGATTATCCAATCCACTTCATCTCCGGACACTTTTAGAAGATAAAAGATTTTCTGGGTGTCGCATAGTTCTTTTACATGCATCGTATCCATTCTCGCAGGAAGCTTCATATCTGGCCTCTGTTTATGCCCAGGTGAAAATTCTACCGCCAGTGGATCACTTCATTTGTTGAACTTGGTATTCAGTTTGCCATGTTATGTTCCTATCCATGTAGTCGTTTGTTCTTTCAGGTTTATCTTGACTTTGGGTTGGCGATTCCCAAGCTCAGTGTACATGGGATGATATCCTCGGTCAAAGAACTTTTGGAGCTGGCTTCCTTAAAGAAGGTGAAAATACTCGAAGGAAATATTGAGAACCTTGTACTTTTTTTTTTTTTTTCCTAAAGAGTTTTGTCCCAGTTCTTCAGCACAGTGAGAAAATAAGAGTGTGTGTCCACAATATCCAACCAACCTCTCTTACAAGGGCAGTTGTGATATGATTACAATTTTAACTACCACATCTATGTTTCTCCCTGGTCAATATACTTAGCTTTTCCCTTACTGTATTTAATTTTGTAACCTCATCAATTGCATATGCTTCTCGTTGTTCGTAGAATATGCTTCACTTGATAGTGTATAGAAGGACAAATTATGATTTCCTTTGTCACTTTGTCATATGCAATTTTGTTTCCTTTCCTTCTTTCTTCCCACCAAATTTGCCGAGTTGTTCCATGGAATAAGTTTCTGTTGCATTTCACGCAGGGGAAGCTGTCAATATTTGATATAAAAGGTCTAATTTTTCCTTTTATATGTATGCTATGTTTATTTTACAGTAATTGATCTCAAACACAAAATTGCAGGTGATGTTCAGCACTGATGCGTATGCAACTCCTGAAACATACTACATAGGTCCGTTTAAGTTATCATCCACAGACATATCATCAAATAGCTCAAGAATGATTGTTCTTCTCAATTTGCATCTGGTTTCTAATGCATTCTATTGTTAAAATTCTCATGTCGCAGTCCGATCACTCATAATGCCTTGAATATAATTTTTCTTGATGGCTCTCGCTTTCACTTTTGTGTGTGCTTTGCGAGAGATCCAGATTCTTGACCTAGATAGTCAAACAAATTCTTGGTATTGCAAGAAATGATCAATTTTCAAGTTGAAAATTTTTGGTATTTATTGAAGATTCTGACTACACAACACAGAATTACTCTTCAAAAATAGCACTTTAATATGATGATTGATGAAACCAGAAACTACTCAATTAGATGCTACTTTCCCCCTGAATGTTTATTACGTAGACATTTTGCTATGTGGATCTGTGTTTATATTGGTTGTTTATGAACTATGCACAAATGTAAAGCTTATTTCTTTTTTGATCGAGTATGTGCCTGGCCACATGCATGAGTTTGGCCTGAACCTTTCATTCACCATGTGAGAAAAGAGACTAATTTGTTAAAGCATTCGAAAAGTATAAAGCCTTGACATAACAGTCTATTTATCTGATAAAACTTGTGAAGCATAAAAAGGAAGTATTCATTAGAAAGCAATTGATTCTTCAAGTTTTAGATCCCATAGCTTGCTTGAAGTACATTCTTTATAACAATAGTGTGAAATGTTTGACCTATTCCTCTTTCAGGTGCCAAAAGAGCTCGTGAGGTTGTCTTTTCTGTCCTACGTGACGCATGCATCGACCGTGATCTCTCCATTTCTGAAGCTATTGAAGCATCCAATGATATCTTCGCTCAGAATGCAATTCAATTATACAAGATCAATATTGGCAGGGAACCTTTTTATTCAAAGGCTGGTGAATCTCCTAGCTATATGATAGGGACAAATGTTCCAGAGCATGATGTTTCCCTTGTTCGTATAGTGTGGGTTGACACTTCTGGACAACATAGATGCCGTGTAAGGTTTCCTTGTTTTACTATAGATATAAACCAGTTATTCTTTGACTTTCCTTTGTCAGTATCTTAGAAATGAGGAAAACGAAAAAAATTACTGGATGTAATTTCTAGTTTGTGATGAAATTAGAGATGAATACTCTCATCTATTGAGGAAAAACTCTCTCAGAGTATATATTTCTTAGAAATATGTACAACTATATATACATGTAGGATTTAACAACTAAGAAAATAATATTTCTTAATTAGAATATCTAAAAATATCAGTTGTAATCTCTAAAGATATTATTTAATAATATCAAATAATCAAATATCCTCAACACTCCCCCTCAAGTTGGTGTATAGATGTCTTGCATGCCTAATTTGCAAAGCAGATTATGATAAGTCTTACAGTTGAGCCCTTTAGTAAAAATATCAGCCAACTGTTTTTCGAATGCTAGGTAAGATAGATTTAAGTCACCACTGGCTACTTTTTCCTTGATAAAATGACGATCTATTTTTGATGTGTTTGATTCTTTCATGCTGTACTGGATTTTGAGCTATGTTGATGGCTGCCTTATTGTCACAGTACAAGGTTGATCCATTTTCGTTCAACAACTTTAGCTCTTCCAGTACTTTTTGTAGCCATAAAAGCTCACAAACTCCTTGAGAAATAGCCCTATACTCAGCCTCTGCACTTGATTGAGACACAACACTTTGTTTCTTGCTCCTCTAAGTGACTCAGTTTCCTCCCACAAGAATATAATAACCCATTGTAGACCTTCTGTCATCAAGAAAGCCAGCCCAATCTGCATCTGTAAATACTTCTATCTTGAGATGACTATTTTTGAGAAGAGAATACCTTTGCTCGGTGCAAACTTCAAATAGCACAAAATTCGCAATATTGCGTGCATATGAGCTTCATGAGGATCATGCATAAACTGGCTTACCAAACAAACAACATAGGCTATATCAGGTTGAGTATGAGCGAGATAAATTAAACGTCCGTCGAGTTTTTGATATTTCCCTTTATCCACCATTTTGCCGATCTTTGCTTGTAACTTGTGATTACTCTCAATAGGTGATTCTACTGGTTTGCAACCTAACATGTCAGTCTCTGTCAGAAGATCTAAACATACTTTCTTTGGGAAATAAAAATTCCCTCTTTCGATCTGGCCACTTTTATTCCGAGGAAATATTGTAACTTTCCCAAATCTTTGATTTCGAATTCCTGAGCCAATTGTTTCTTAAACTTGGTCATTTCTTCCTTGTAATCTCCTATCATAATTATGTCATCAACATAAACTATAAATAGAGTAATCTTACCTTTGTGATGTTTTATAAAGAAAGTATGATCAGCATTACTTTGTAGATAGCCAAACGACACCATGGCCTTACTAAATCTGTCAAACCAGGCTCTGGGAGATTGTTTTGGTCCATATAGGGCTTTTTTCAGTTTACATACCTTCTTCCAGGTCTCCATATGATAAGACATTCTTTACATCAAACTATTGTAAGTCTTAGTCGAGATTTGCTACATATGATAAAAGGATCATAATCGTGTTCAATTTAACAACTGGAGCAAATGTTTCTTGATAATCCACTCCATGTGTTTGAGTGAATTCCTTGCGCTACTAATCTGGCTTTGAGTCTTTTAATTGAACCATCAGTCAGCCAACCAATTTTTGCCCCTCAGGAGGATTAACCAGTTCCCACGTCTCATTTTTTGCTGAAGCCCTCATTTCTTCAATCATAGCCTTCTTCCATCTTGGATTAGTGATAGTCTCTCCAATCTTGTAGAATAGACATAGTAAACAAAGACAAAGAAAAAGCTCTATAAGATGGGGATAAGGAATCATAAGAGACAAAGTCAGAGATAGGATGTAAAGTGCAAGTTCTAACACCTTTTCGTTGGACTATTGGTAAATCCAAATTAGTAGTAGCTTGACGTAAAGAAGACTCACCTGACAGTGAAGAGTCAAGGCATAAAGTAGATTGTATGATGACATCTTCTTGCCTTTTTTAGTGTTTGTCCGTAAATCAGGCCTATCCAACAACCGTCCACTAGTCTTCTCTTGAACCAAAGTCTCTGCTGGAACTAAATTCTCCTTCAAAAGAGTAACAGAACAAGGTGTCATCTCTTCATTTTCAACAACCCCCCTGAAGAGATGGTTGTGTTGAAGAAAAGTAGGGTTCATCCTCACGAAATGTTATATCCATACTTGCATAATGCTTTTTAGATGGCGGATGATAACATTTGTAACCCTTCTGCGTGGGAGAGTATCCAATGAAAACACATTTGACTACGCGAGGATCCAGTTTGCTCCCATGTCGAAGATGAACGAAGCAAACACAATCAAAGACCTTTGGTGAGACTGGGTAATTCGTCTTGCCTTGTAAGGTTTCTATGGGGCTTTTAAAATCAAGGACTCGAAAAGGCATCCGATTAATGAGATAAACCGCAACCAAAATTGCATTCCCCCAATAAGGCTTTGGGAGATTCATAGTGAACATAAGTGATCTAGCAACCTCCAAAGATGCCGATTTTTTTTCGGCAACACCATTTTGAGCACTTGTACCTGGACAACTGGTCTGATGCAAAATCCCATATAATTCTAAATAATCATTAAAGTTATACTCGGTTCCATTATCAGTTCGCAAAATTTTAACCTTAGCATCAAACTGAGTAGTAATCAATTTGTGAAAAGAATGAAAATACGAGAAAACATCACTTTTGGATTTTAATAAAAATACTCATGTCATTTGAGTGCAACAGCCAATAGAAGTAACAAGCCAACGATAACCAGATAAAGAAGTAAGGCAAGTAGGGCCCCAAACATCTGAATGAATAATCTCAAAAGGAACAGTACTTCTATTATTATGCAAAGGATAACTATTTCTTGTATGCTTAGCAAACTCGCAGGCATCACAAACTAAAGAGTCTAACTGAGTTCTTGAAAACAAATCAGGAAACATCTTGGTAAGAATAGTAAATGATGAATGTCCTGACCGCCTATGCCACTGAACTATCTTCTAGTTGACATCTTTATTGTCTCCAAATAATGCTTGAGACATACTGGACGATCAATCTAGAAGATAAGCCATCACACAATCCACCACTGCCAATCGTCTTCATGTTTGGAGGTGTTGAAAGGCACAGTGATCGGGAAAAAGTTCAAGTTTACAATTTAAGGCTTTAGTGATAGTACTAATAGATAAAAGGTTAATCGGGAATTTAAGGATAGGAAAGACAGAGGATAAAGTGATATTGAGAGTACAAACAACAGAACCTGCTCTAGAGGTGGAGGTAAGGGAGCCATCGGCTAGTCGCACACTATCTTTAGATGGACAAGTAGTATATTTAAATAAACATTTATTTGACCCTTTCATATGTCTATTCGCACCGGAATCAATAATCAATAATCCAAGAGTCAGAAGTAGATGGAGTAGTTAAAACAGTACCTGAGTTCGCATGATTAGACTTGGCAATCGAGGTAGAGACCAATTGAGACAAGAAGCATCGAAGATGTTGAATCTCGTCCAAGGTAAAACTTCCAGTAGAAGTGGATTTATTCTCTGTTGTCACAGAGTTTGACAAATTTGCTTGAGGCCGAGAATTACCCCCTCATTTTCCACTACGACCATGAGTGGGGCGACCATGCAACTTCCAGCACAAATGTTTAGTGTACCGAGGCTTACTACAGTAGTCACACGCTAAGTGATTCTTGGTAGACTTACCACTTGATGGACCATCCTGATTAGCAATGAGGTCAGCTTTCTCTAAAGGAGGATTATAGAGCGTAACACCACGACGACTCTCCTCCTGTTGTACATAGGAGTATGCCATATGAAGAGAAGGGAACGGAGTCTTGTTAAGAACTTGAACCAAATCTGATCATACTTAGTATTCAACCCAGCTAACAAATAAAAAACATGCCTTTTCTACCATCTTCTGAAAATTTTAGGCATCCTTGGCACAACTTGCTTAAAAATCTTGACAATCAAGTTCCTGCAACAACCCACTTAGTTCAGCAAAATATTGAGAAATTGTTAGCTCCCCCTGTTTTGTAACATGGACCTTATTACGAATTTCAAAAATTTGCGCATCATTCCCAACACGAGAGCAGCAACATTCCAAATCTTTTCCGCAGTATCAAGCAACAAATAGGTTTTGGAAATATGGGGTTGCATAAAGTTGATAAGTCATGCCATAATAAGAGAGTTCGTTGAATCCCACTGGCTAAAGATTGAATCAGTGAGTTTAGGTTTCGACGATTTACCAATGAGGTACCCCTGCAAGCCACGAGCCTTGATAAACAACAAGGAGGACCTTGACCAAGCAAAGTAATTATGTCCATCAAGCTTCACAAGACTAATTTGCAACGAGGGATTATCTGTTGGAATCACGAGATTCTCGTCTATAGACATAATGCTGGAAAAAAACAACCCCCCAATAAAACTGCTTGCACAATTAGAACAAAAAATAACAAAAAAAAAAAAAAACCACCAAATATATCCTTCCCAAAAAACTTAGCCAAAAACACACCACTGTTTAGAGGGGAATGACCGGAATAGAGTAGAGAGCACAACGACGGCGTTGGAAAACACACGGCGGTAGCAGGTGGAGTCCACGTGCGGCGCATGAAACGGAGCAGCAGAAGCTTGCGACAGCGTGTGGGGCCCATGCGTGGGTCTTTTGGTCACTGGAGTCTAGGGTTTTGCCGGCTAGTGGATTCCGACTCAATTGGTAGGGGCAGTGAGAAGAAAAAATGAGGCTAGGGTGGAAAGTACCAAATTTGTGTTTATAGGGTTTGTGGGAAAAAAATTTTAAATCAGAAAAAAGATCTCAAAAATCGGATAAAAAATCTGATACCATGATGAAATTAGAGATGAATACTTTAATGTATGGAGGAAAAAAAAAACTCTCTCAAAGTATATATTTCTTGGAAATATGTACAACTATATATACATGTAGGATTTAACAACTAAGGAAATAATATCTCTTAATTAGAATTTCTAAAAATATCAGCTGTAATTTCTAAAGATACTATTTAATAATATTAAAAAATCAAATATTCTCAACAGTTTGTATGAGCAAATCTTTAATTTTCAGAAGCAAGTTGATCCCCGCTTCTATTGATATCAGAAAGGGTAAACTATACTTTTTTTCTGGTTAGCATTATTCATGTCAGAAAGAATAAAAATACATTTTAGTTCTATCTCCCTAATTATCTTTTAACATTTCAGGTTATTCCAAAGAAACGCTTTGATGATGTTGTGAAGAAAAATGGTGTTGGTTTGACTTTTGCATGTATGGCCATGAGTTCGTCTATTGACGGTCCAGCTGATGAGACTAATCTGACTGCAACGGGTGAGATCAGGCTGATGCCTGATCCATTGACTATGAGGAAAATTCCATGGTACCATATATTCAAGGAATAAATAAATGGTTTCTACAATGTGAAGCATTTGTATCTGACTTTTTAACACCTTCACATATTTTACATGCAATTATATCATTCCAATTTCTTATTGTGCTGTATGATCTTTGATGGTAATCATATTGCCATGACCGTGATCTTCATTGGTACAAGCTAATTTTCATTATTTCTTCAAAACAATGTCATAGGAAAAAACAAGAGGAGATGGTTTTGGCTGATATGCACCTTAGACCTGGTGAACCATGGGAATACTGCCCTAGAGAGGCATTAAGAAGGGTTTCAAAAGTTTTAAAAGATGAGTT
The DNA here is from genome assembly GCA_025503065.1 of Gossypium bickii. NCBI lineage: Eukaryota > Viridiplantae > Streptophyta > Magnoliopsida > Malvales > Malvaceae > Gossypium > Gossypium bickii. Next base: position 35,038,155 of record CP106715.1, on the reverse strand, counting down.
TAACTTGGTATGTCAGGTTGTTTGTCATACTTGTCATAAGTGGTTGGATTTCATGATGAACTAATAAATGGTATATGCACAGGAAATGAATGCAGGATTTGAAAATGAATTTTATCTCTTGAAAAAGATCATAAGGTGGTTATATATGTGGATTGTTCCATTTATTTAAACAATCTGAGGTTCTGCACAATTTAAGAAAATTTTACATTGAAATTTTGCAGAAAGGAGATGGAAGAGTGCTGGGTGCCAATTGACTCGAAACCTTACTGCTCCTCTTCTGGATTTGATGCTGTCTCCACTTTATTTCAAGAAATTATTGCTGCTTTCAATTCCTTGAATGTTGTTGTTGAACAGGTACGGATTAGAAGTTTATATGCTTGATATCTTCATTTGTTGGAGGCACTTTCGGCGTTATTTGGACTTGGGTTTGAGTGTTAGATACTGTATGTGCCCGACGTGGGTATTTTCAATTATTTGAAAGTTTTTCATGTATTTGAAGGGTCATTATAGGGTTGTATCCTCATACCCATTTCCGAAAAAAATGTAGCAGAAATGAGTATTAGACCCCATCACTTAAAGAAAATGTATGGGTTGGCGCAACATAACTTTCTATCAAACTGATCATGCGTGTGGCCCAGTCATATCCTTTATGGTCATATTTAACTGACAACTAATTTGTCTTCATTGTGCAATTTATTTGGTTGAGCATCTTCATCAAGACATGAAATAATCCAATATAATAATATATCGTAATCAACTTTGAGTTTGCCTGGATCAACTTGCCAATATAGGATCCAGTAGTAGTGAAAGCATCGAGCATGAGTGCATGTAATGAATATCTTTTCTTTATGCATTACTCTCTAAAATGAAATCGAATTTGAAGATGGTTAAGTTTCTTGCTTTTCGTGTAAGTGGCTAGAGACAAAGGTCTAGTACAGTTTTTGATCAGTAATGCATCACCGATGACTAATTGCTTGCATATGATATAATGTAATAATTATCCATGAAACTATGTTCCTTTTTCTTAGTTAATCTACTGATGACAGCATAAGTTTAGTTCCTATTTAACTCGTAGTAGAGACAGAAATCATTTTTTTTTTTCTCTCTTTTTACCTTACCGTGTATGCTGCATTGTGTTTCTTTGGAAGTGCAAGTGTGATTATTAGCTGCTTCTGTTTACTTTAGCTTTAAAACTTTGCAGTTGCATGCAGAAGCTGGAAAAGGTCAGTTTGAAATAGCTCTGGCGCACACTGCTTGTACATATGCTGCTGACAGTTTGATTTTTGCGCGCGAAGCTGTTAGAGCGGTTGCAAATAAGCAGGGACTGTTGGCAACTTTTGTCCCGAAGTAAGTTGCAGTTGTTTCTCTTATTTCAATCAATGCTTGCATCGCTGCCCTCATGGTCTACATCTATAGTTTCCAATATTTTGGGATAAGCAGATGCAGATAGAAAGACATAGGGATTTAAGAATGATGAATAGTTGTCCGAACATGGTTGATCATTATGATTATTATTTTTGAATATAGTTTAAATGGTTCGTTCAAATTTGTGTTTGCTGATGAAGGATTCATTCAATTTCTATACGAATAATACTAATTTATTCTAAAATATTCAAACTTCCAAATTAAAACTAAGTGGTTAATATAACAATGTATAGATGATTATGGGAACACTCTTTTGCTGATCATTTGAGCTAAAGTTTATGTCAAATGTCTAAATCGCAACCATGAGGCTTTCTTGCATGTCCAGCTTTTTGGAATTCTAGAATACCTAACACTTTTGACCTATTCCTCGGCCTAGGTATGCTTTGGATGACATAGGTTCGGGATCCCATGTGCATGTCAGTTTATGGCAGAATGGACGAAATGTTTTTACAGCGTCCAATACATCTAGTCAGTACGGAATGTCGAAAGTTGGGGAGGAGTTCATGGCTGGGGTTTTGGCCCATCTTCCTTCAATTTTGGCATTCACGGCACCACTTCCAAATAGGTTTATTCTATTCTTCTAAATATTATTATATTTTTGTAATAAAGTTAAGATCGGACTTAACGTATATTGGAGGGACGACCTATTCAATTTCTGGCCTCACTTTCATCTACTTAGGTCCTACTTCAACTTTTATTTGTCTTCAGTTATGATCGGATTCAGCCTAATACATGGAGTGGAGCGTATCAGTGCTGGGGAAATGAAAACCGAGAGGCACCTGTAAGAACTGCATGTCCACCGGCAGTTCCAAATGGTTTTGTGAGCAACTTTGAGATCAAATCTTTTGATGGATGTGCAAATCCACACTTGGGATTGGCTGCTATAGTTGCTGCTGGAATTGATGGCCTAAGGAACCACCTTCCTCTGCCTGAACCTATTAGTAAGAACTATTTGCATTTTTCTGTATTACCACTTGGGCTACCAAATGTTTTGCACCTTGAAATTTATAGGCATAACTCACAAATACCTATAATATCTCTGAGATTGAACAAAATGCACTCATCCGCAAAGAATGCTAGAGACTGTTGTGGCCATAACTCATAACAAGATCTTCATATATATGAAAATTTCTCATCCAATGGTCATATGTAGGATATTATGAATTCTCAGATGATAAGCAGTTCTCTTAAACACCGTAAGCTGTTAACCTCTTAGTACTGCAAAGATTGAAGTTAAGATTCTTATTTTCTTTCCAACGCATTTAATAAATTGACTAAAAACTTATGGTAATGGTTCCTTTGACTAAATGTTCACTGTATAAATTTTTATACCGAAGTCCCTGACAATAGTGTCTTGTTGTGGTTTATCAATGAAAAAGATGAAAATCCGGCTACGCTCGACCAGAAACTATTGAGACTCCCAACATCGCTTTCTGAATCCATAGAAGCTCTTGAGAACAACAATGTGTTGAGGGAGATGATTGGTGAAAAGCTTTTCACGACTATAAAAGGAGTTCGTAAGGTAAGTTTCGACCATGGTTTCCAAAATGTTAATATTTTAGATAAAGTTTCAATGCATAAACTGATACCGAGCATGAAATTAATACTTATATACAGGCAGAGATTCAGTACTATTCAAAGAACAAGGATGCATACAAGCAACTTATACACCGTTATTAAGATGCCGATGATATCGGTCTCTGTGCAGTTCCATTAGGCAAACTCTATGATCTTTATGCTTGGTTATTCCTATTGTGTTTAAAAATGGAAATGGTGTTGAGAAATAACACGAAATATAATCTAGAGGTTCTCAAACTTTAATCTCATTTGTTTTAAGAGGTGGATCATATACCGTTGGGTATGTTGCATGTTGTGGAGTGCATAAACCTACGTGATATTGAGACTCCCTACTCTTTTACAAGGGATTAGATCATCTATTTAAGTATTCGAGTCTTGTATTCTATAAATACTATCTTTATAACGTACAATTACAGATTACTAGACTAAATACAAAGATTTTTTTCAAATACTCGATATATTCTTTCAATACTTCATATTTTAGCAACTAACCGTAGGTGTTAACATGGTATCAGTCGCCTAAAGGTTTTGGAGACCTGCTTCCATGACCATCATTGCCTTTGCCAACTTTGCCTCCGTTGAACTTGGATATCCGACGTTCACCAGTGCTCGACTCTACTCATTTCCTCGCCATGAGACCATCAAGTTAGATGAAGGCACATTTGTTCAGTGGCAGCAACATGTTTGGTTGATCGTCGACGGATATGAGTTGACCGATTTTCTGGATGGAATTTTGTCGACTCCGTCGAGATTTGTGCAGTCTCCAGAGGACTAACTCGTTCCGAATCCGGATGCGTCGACCTTTGCTCAACAGGACTGGCTACTAGCATCCTGGTTACTTTCCACGATTCATCTTTCGCTTCTTTCTTCTTCTACAGACGATCGTTCGGCGTGTGATGTGTGGAACTCCACTACATGACTCTTCGCTGCGGCCACCGATGCGAAGCTCTCTCGTATTCGTCATGAGCTTCTCTCTCTCAAGAAAGGTAATCTTTCTATTAAAGACTATATTGCAAAGATTAACAATCTTAGTGCATTGATAGAGGCCTCCAAAGCTCGGATCTCCGAGGCAGAAAGAGTAGAGATCGTGCTTGCGGGCTTACCTCTAGAGTTCGACGCTGTCATTACGTTAGCTTCGTTTTCGTCAAAGCCTCTGCCACTTCTATGCCTCATGTTGCTCGAGTATGAGAATTGTCAAGCGCGTACGATTTAGGAGGTTCCTCTTCATGCTAACCTTTTGGAGATCGATCTGTCGCCAGCTATGGTGGGATATGTCCATGGTGGTCGTCCATCGTCTAGAGGCCACGGGAGAGGGTTCTGATCTCGCATCCAATGTCAGATCTGCGGACGGTTAGGGCATTTAGCCCAGAGGTGCTTCTACCGTTACAATCGTGAGTACGATGGACCATCATCGGGTGTTCGGGCACCAACTTCAGTAGATCGCCATGGTCTGTCGTTGGTCTATGATGGGCTTCATGGTGCCTTTTTGACGGAGCAGTAGGGTTATTCTTTGGGAGGTGCTTTTTGCTCTTATGCTCCTATATCTCGAAATGTTAAGGGTTATAACCCGTTTGTTCAATATGCTGATATTGGTGTGTATGGTGGGCCCCATAATGGGTCACCTTTTCAAATTGGAAATGACCGTCCGTAATACTGTGCGCTTAAGTCTCGTCATGATGGATGTTCTAGGCCGTTTGGGCTATTTGGGCCTGGTCAGTTTCAAAGGCCTGCTAATAATAAAGGTTCTAGGCAGATTAGGCCTGCTGGTTTTAATGGGCATGTGTCGTCTGCCTTAGTTACGAATATAGGGGTGCCTCATATTCTTTTGGGCTGCATACTTCTAATCTTCCACATGGGCCAAATTCCAACTGTGTAAAGTTTGTTGCTTCCATTGGCCATGGACGAGATCTTAGTGTTTCGATTAGTGGTGCTTGTAATGTGTCCGGGCCGTCCGTTCCTTGGCAGACCAAGCTAAGGGCTTGGGTCTACACTGGGTCTGACCTCTATATTGGGCTCCCTCGCCTACCTGATTTGCATGCTTCTAATGTTTCTGACTCCACTAGATTTCATATTAATGCCACTTAGTACGGCTCCAATTGTGACGGCACTGATTCTTATATCTTTTTGTCGGTCGGAACTACATCCTGGTATCCAGACTCAGGTGCTACACATCATGCATGTTGCGATGCCTCTGCGTTGCATAACGCTCCACTTATTCAGGTAAATCCTCTTTTTAATGAGCGACGGGACTCTCACCACGATCTCTTCTATTGGTAATTTAGTTTTACCTATGCACTCTAAATTGCTTCGATTATCTAATGTTTTGTGTGTTCTGACTATAAGGAAAATTTGTTTTCTATATCTTAGTTTGTCACTGACAATTGTGTTTTTTGAATTTCACCCGACGTATTGTGTTATTAAGGACAACATGACTCGAGAAATCTTGATAAAGGGCCACATTTATGATGCGCTGTATCATTTTTCTACGCCGATTGTGTCTGTTCAGACTGCTGTAGCTCCTACTGCTCACATTAGACTAGAATCGGTCTGATGACTATGCTATATTTTTTGTGTGGCACAAACACCTTGGTCATCCATTTGCTTTTGTTGTTAAATCTGTTTTTAATATATGTAGTCTTGCTTCAAATAAAATTTGTCTAGATAATGTTTTGTCTAGCTTGTCAAAAAGGGAAGTCCCATAAATTGCCCTTTCCCGATTCGACTACTAAATACAATGATCCATTTGCTTTGGTTGTCTTTGATCTTTGGGGACTTGCATCAGTTGCTTGTGGTAATAATTGGTATTATATATCTTTTATTGACATGTGCACTCGTTTTACTTGGATTTATCTTATTTGACAAAAGTCTTAGGCTGTGGATTGCTTCGTTCAGTTTCAGCAATTAGTCAATACTCAGTTTGGGAAAATTATCAAACAGTTTCAGAGTGATTGGGGCGGAGAGTATCGAGCTTTTACTTTTGATCTAGCAACTCGAAGGATAATTTATCGATTGTCTTGTCCACATACCTCCGAACAGAATGAAGTAGCCGAACGCAAACATCAGCATATTGTTAACATGAGTCACACTTTTGGCACAAGCAAATCTCTCTATGGAATTTTGGGCCTATGCATTTTGTTGTGCTGTTCATCTCATCAATTGTCTTCCTACTTTGGTTTTGAACAGAGACTCCGTATAGAGCTCTTCATGGACAAGATCCCACATATGATCATCTACGCGTATTTGGGTGTTACTGTTTTTCTTATTTACGTCTTTTTTAGCGTCACAAGTTGAATTTTCGGTCTCAACCTTGTATGTTCTTGGGATATAGTTTTCAACACAAAGGATATCAATGTCTCCTGCTGGATGGTAAGATTATCATTTCTCGTCATGTTGTGTTTGATGAACAACAATTTTTGTCTCTTTCGTCTGTTACGCAGGGTTCTGTGTTCTCGTCTAGTTTTACGACAATGTTTGCTCCTTTTGTTAGGACTCTTTTTTTAGCTCGTGGAGCTCTCGTTCGCTCTACCATCATCTTTCCGCTATTTGCTGCCCTTCACCCACTGTTTTTGTAGTTCCTTATGCTGGGGTGGGCTCTGACCATGGGCCTCGTAGTTTTACCTCATTACCCAATGGTGAGGTTGATCTTAGCTCTGTCCTACTATTGTTCCATCCTCTCCTATGGTTTTAGATTCTTCTTTGCCTTTGAAAGTTACTCATTCAATGATTACTCGGTCCAAGGCTGGCATTTTTAGGTCCAAGGCTTTGTCTATTGAGGTTATTGAGCCGCACACCATTAAGGAGGCTTTTTTCTACTACAGAATGAAGTGTTGCAGCTCAAGTAGAATTTGATGCTCTCATTAGTAATTCAACTTGGGATCTTGTTCCGTTACCACCTAACCGTAAGCCAATAGGATGTAAATGGATTTTCAAAGTCAAGAAAAATTCTGATGGCACTATCGCTCGTCGAAAGGCTCGGTTAGTCGTAAAAGGATGTTCTCAAGTACCTGGGTATGACTTTAAGGAAACATTCAGTCTGGTGGTGAAACCTGCTAATCTTGTTTGTTGCAGTTTTCAGAAGATGGCAGCTCTGTCAAATTGATGTGAACAATGCTTTTTTGAATGGCGATCTTGCTGATGAAGTGTTCATGCAACAACCTCCGGGGTATGTTCAATATGGGTCCAATGGCAAACTTTTAGTCTGTCGTCTAAAGAAAGCTTTGTATGGTCTTCGTCAGGCTCTGCGTGCTTGGTTTGATAAATTGAAGTATTTCCTTATTTTTGTTGGGTTTGTTATATCTAAGTCTGATGCATTTTTGTTTGTTTGAACTGCGACTAACTCCGTTCTCTATGTGCTTGTCTATGTGGATGACATTATTATTACCGAAAGTGTGCCTAACTGTATAAATAGTTTTGTTCATTAATTGAATGATGAGTTCTCACTTAAAGATATGGGTGATCTCTACTATTTTCTCGGGATTGAGGTTACTCGTTCCTCCACAGGGTGTCGTCATCTTTGCCAAAGAAAGTACATTTGCGATCTATTTAAACGGAGCTCTATGTCTCATGTTAAAAGTGTTCATACTTCAATGGTTAGCTCGTCTACTCTATCCAATGATGAAAGGGATCGTCTCACTGATCCTACTGAGTACAGAAGTCTTGCTGGTGTTTAACAGTATGTAGTCTTGACTCGTCCGGATATTGCTTATGCAGTAAATTGTATATGCCAGTTCATGCATGCGTTCACTTTTGTTCATCTGGTCGCCTTAAAAAGAATCCTGCGGTATGTATGTGGTAGACTTGATTATGAGATTGTTTTTCGTCCATCCGACCGATTTTCGTTAGTTGGTTACGCGAACGCTAATTGAGGATTGGATTTTGATGATCGTTGCTCTACTATAGGCTACTGTGTATTTTGGTCACACACGTCTCTTGGTGTTCTAAGAAGCAGCAGGTGGTTTCCCAATCTATGGTTGAGGCTGAATATCGAAGTCTTGCTGCAGCTACTAGTGATATTACTTGGCTGGTCTCGTTAACTTCAAAGTGTTGATCCACTGACTATTTGGTGTGACAACTGTGTGTAGTTACCGTAACAGTTAATCCTATTTTACATTCCAAGTTTAAACATGTTGAGCTTGATCTATTTTTTGTAAGAGAAAAGGTCGCTGATGGCTCCGTCGTTGTTGGTGAGGTTCGTGCGTGTGATCAAGTCGCTGACGTTCTAACCAAGCCGCTTTCTATATCGTCTTTTGCTAGATTTTGAAATCTTTTTTGGGTCTTCCCTATCAGAAAGAAAGGGTGAATGTTAAGAGTACAGATAACTCTGTTAGTGAGCTAGCCTACTAGCTGCTAGTCTGTTACTCAATTAGTTAATTTGTTAGCCATAGCAGTTACTCTTGTATTCTATAAATACTGTAATAGCCCATTTTCGCCCGGCCCAACTAACTAAATTAAAATCAAATAAATTAAAAAATTTAAAAATTAATAAAGTCTAGTCCATTACAGACCCATTGAGGCCCAAACCACTACCCAAATGCCCAAACCCTAGCCCATAATAAAGCAAAAACCTTAGCCAGCAAGGCCAGACTGCAGCTCTCATGCGTTCGGGCTTCCGCGCCACGTCAGCTCTTCCGTACGGCCTCCATACCGTTGCCCACTGCATGTCATGCACCTGTAAAAGAAAATTAAACAATGACAGCAGATAAAAGAATGCATTTTTTTTTTACATTTTAGGCTATAAAACCGAAAGAAACTTTTGTATTCTTTTTTTTTACACATAAAATATCAAAGCAAAATAGAAAGGTCCTGTTCATCTTCTTTTTCATTTTTTTCTTCTTTTCTTCTCTTCTTCGAAAACTGTTTGGGTGTAGAACGTTTTTCTTTTTCTTTTGTACTACTACTCATAAGTTTTAAAATATAGTATAAAAAAAAAAAATTACCTTTTTCAAGCTCTAGCCGCTGTGTACGGCGGCACCGACGGCGGTGGGTCGCGACGGCCGATGATCGGACCTATGGCCGGAAATCAAAGAGCTTGAGAGAGGGGAGAGCATTCTTTCAGTTTTGTTTTTCAAAATGAATGGGGGAAATGAGTTTTTGTGAATTTTTTTTACTTTTATAGCCTCTTATATGACGTCGTTTTGGGGCAAGCTTCAAACGTCCAAAACGGTGCAGTTTTGCCTAGATCCGCGCGCAGCCGACCTGACCCATTAGGATTAGCGTGCTTTTTTTAGTGGAAGGGCTATTTGCGCTTTTAGCCCTTCCGCTTTTTAAACCTATTTCAATTAAATTTTTTTACTTTTAGTTTGACCCGATAGTTTCGTATCTGTTTCATTTTGGTCCCTATTAAAACTACGCGTTTTGGAGGATTGGGAATATTCCCAATTTGGTCCCTCCCTATTATTCGCGCATTACAACTTGGTCTTCTACATTATTTTTATTCCTGATTTTTACCTAAATTTTCGATTAAACTTCAATTTAGTCCTTTTGCGTTTATTTTAAAATGTTTTAACCCCCTATATTTATTTTTACTCAAATTTAGACCCTGAACTTTATTTCAAATGACAGTTTAATCCTTTTTAGCTTTGTCTAGGTTTTATTTTATATTTGTTGTGTTTCATTTATTTTATTTATTGTTTCCTTCTTTTATTTTTTTATATTCAATGAGTTTTTATTTTATCTTATTTATTTTATTTCACTCTATTTTGTTCTCGGCCTCTATTATTATTATTGTTACTTTTTGTGCCTTGATATTATTAACTATTTTTCTTAATAATATTAATTTTATTATTATACTTATTATTATTTACCTATTTCATTTATTATTTAATTAGTATTAGTAGATATAATTATTGCTATTATTTTTATATTATTACCATAATTATATCATCGTTATTTTAGCACAGTATTATTATTATTATATTTTTCTTTCGTATATCATCGTTTCATTTCTAACACGCTATCATTTCATCGTGTTTTATTATATTTATGTTGTGAGTCATTTTCCAAACACATTTGTCTGCTCTTATACCATACCGGAATTAATTAAATGTATACCTTTTTGAATACTACGTTAACTTTTGTTTGATGCATAAAAAGGAAATTTCAAAAAATAGGCAATGTTCTGTATATGAAAGAATTCGATAAAATCGTACCCTAACTTACTGGGTTTCGATTTTTCGTGTCGAGTCTAAAGAACTGATTATCTTTTAAAAATCAAAGTGTATAAGTTAAATAAAAGCTTATTCTCGGGAATTTAAAAGTGTTGCGTCCTAACTCATTGGATGTGACATTTTGTTATCTCGAGGTAAGGATTTCTAAAACGAAGGCAATATTCTGTATTTGAAATTTTCAGAAATTGTGCTCCAACTTATTGGGTTTCGATTTTTTTATTTGACCCAAATAACCGGATATTCTTCTTAAATTTAAATGCATGAATTTTAAGAGTCAAAAGATAAGTTTAGTTTCGAGGATTTAAAATGTCGTACCTAACTCACTAGGCATGGCATTTTACTTCTTCGAAATAAGCGGGTTTCAGCATCTAATTTAATTTATTCAAGTTTTTTCTTTAAATAAAGAGGATTGTATTCTAAAATCTTTTCAAATTTTTGACATTAATACGTTAATCAATCGATTCGGTACCAATTCTGAGCGTTACAAGGGTGTTAATCCTTCCTCGTGCGTAACCGACTCTCGAACTTATTTTTCCAAATTTTGTAGGCCAAAATTGTCGTTTTGATAAATCAAAATATTTTAATGATCAATCTGAAGGTGACTCGACCACACCCAAAAAAAATTGGTAGCGACTCCATTTTCGTGTTTAAAGTCGAGCCCGTTTTTCAACAAGAAAAAAATGGTTTCGACAACTTGGCGACTCCACTGGGGATTAAAATTTGAGAGTGAAGCCGTAAAATTGATTATTTTCTATCTTGTCGTCGAAAATTAAAAATCTGATTTGAAAAATTACTATCCCTTTATTGCACTTGTTTGTGGTATTTCATATGATTGCTGTGGTTTGAGTCTCGTAGAATATTTTCGCATCATATTGAATAAAGATCGTTTGGTCTTACCTTTTTAAGTGGGAGTGAGAAGTTACTCCTTCGTTAGGTTTTCACTTCCGTGCAGGATAGTAAATCGCTTTCGGGATATATCCGTACTTATGTCTTCGTGAGACTTTAATTTCCATACAGCCATAGGGAAATGTATTCCCTGAACTGAACTCAGTTTGTATGAGCCTATAATGGGCGAGGATCGAGGAATCTGCTGGTTCAGGAACCTTAACTTTGGAGCCAAACCACATATAGAAGACCCTAGGAGCCCACCCTAGATAGTACTGCGACAAACCCTAGTGGTCACACGAGTAGGTGCTTTATTTGTTTCTTTCTTGCTTGAACTTTGTACTAACCTATTTCATTTTGTTTTGGTTATGATTGCATTGCATGTCATTTTATATTTGAAAAACTGTCGATTCACGTTCGATTACTAAATTAGAGAGCTTGTCATGAAGAATGAATTTTGTAGTGGCCAATTTTGGCCCAGATCAGAAATAGAAATTAGAACCCAATAATCCAAATAAAACAGTCCAAAAAAAAGTCCAATTACAACAAAAAACAACCCAAATTAAACCAACCCAAAATTAACAGCCCACTTTTCAAAACAAAACCCAAACTCAAACCTAAATTTACCCCAAAACCAACAGACCCAATTAGCCAAATTAGGGTTTTAGAAAAGCTGAAACTCTAAGTGTCGCCGCTATCTCATCACCAGCGTAAAATGGGCACCTGCCCTCTACCAAGCCGACCACTCCTCCGCCTCCGTTGACCCCTCGACATAGGCCTGCAAACAGAAAGAAAGAAGCAGACAACAAACCAGAAGCATTTTTATCTTTTTTTGGCTATAAAAGTCTTGTACCAAACGTTGTAAGGGACGGATTTTTATGGAATAAAAAAAAAACAAAAACAGTGAACACACAAACAAATTATTGAATTAAAAACAAAAGCAGAAATACTAACCCTCAGAAATTGAAAGAAAAAGAACTTTAGAAGGTTGATTTCATTTTTTACCATTATTAACTATTGCTTTCATTTATCTCATAGTTTTTATTTTTTATTATTTTTAGATTTCTTTTAAACTAAATCGAAAAAGAAAAGAAAAGGAACTCACCTGAACCCCGGGGCAGCGTCGTCGGAGTCTCCTCTCTGTTGTCGAAACCAGATCGAAGGCAAAAAGGGAAGGTTTTTTTTTCTTTCTTCTTTCGGTTCTACGGAGCTCGAAGGCATGGCCTTCGAAAGAGGGCTTCGAAACAGCGCATAAGGGCCCATCCCACGCTTCGTTGTCCACCGGACTAGTGGTGGCGCGACGGGCGGCTGAAGGGATCCCAACCATCGGACAGAAATAAAGATGAAAGGGAGAGAGGAGAAGCTTTAATGTTTTAATTGTTTTTTTTCTTTTTTTTTTCTAAACTTTGAATGAAACAAAATAGGAAGTTGGTTTTAAAACACCCAATGAAACGACGCCGTTTGGGTGCAAGAGGAACCGTATATCTCCCTTAAAAAGGGATATTTGCGCGACGAGTCCCTCACTCTTGTGATGCTATTTAATCGGATCCCATTCTGCCTTTTTGTCTTTTTAAATTTTGCCCCGTTATTTTATTTCATTTTCAATTTGATTCGTGCCTAGGCCGTTTGAAACGTTGTGCATTCAGGGGTAGGGTTATTCACCCATTTAGTCCCCATAAGTTCGTGCACATTATGTCATGGTCCCTGCCCCATTTCTATTTGAATTTGTTGCAATTTTAGTCCCTGTTTTTTATTCTGATTTCAGTATAGCCCTTACTTATTTATTTTGTTATAATTTTTACCTTTAACTTTGTTTACATTTTGATTTAGTTTCAAATTTATTCAATTTCAATTTATTTTCGCAAATTTGCCATTTATTTATTTTAAAACTTTAATGTTATTTATTTTAAACCTTTTTATTCATTATCTGTTTTTTTTTTAAATTTATATAGATTATTTATTTCTTAAATTTATATATATTATCCATTTTAAATTTTTATATATATTAAATTATTTTATGTGTTATTTATTTTATTTTTATTAATAACATATATCTTTTAATTTTCCTTTGACATTAATCAAGTCCTTTTTTTGTTTTATTATTATTGCATTTCATTTGTTTAGCTATTTATTACTCTTTGGTTTATTTATTTATTTATTTTGCTATTCCCATATTATTCGTTTTATTTATATGCTTATTCGTATTCATGTTATTGTCATTCGCTTATGTAATATTTTATTATTGTTACATAATTGTTATTATTTTCATATTCTGCCATCATATTGTGCATTAAATCCCACATTTATCCAACTTAGATCGTTGTACTTTATTCTAAATAAAATAAATGTATGCCTTTAATTGTTGCACTTGCTAAGTATTCAAAAAGTGAAAAGCTTTTAAAATAAGGCAATATTCTATGATTGGAAATTCGAGAAATCGTGCCCTAACGTACTGGGTTTCGTTTTTTCGTTTGGCCAAATCATCAATTATCCTTTCGATATTTTCAATGCATGAGTCTCGGGAATCATGAGATGATCTTGGATTCGAAGATTTAAATTGTCGTGTCCTAACGTGTTGGATGTGATATTTTATTTCTTCGAAACAAGAGAATCCTGATATCTAATTCGAGAAAATTTAAATATTTTTAAAAGAGATCGTATTTTTAAAATCCTTTTTAAATTTTCAACTTTCGACATTGAGACGCTAATTAATCAATTTGGTACCAATTTTGGGCGTGACGAGGGTGCTAACCCTTCCTCGCACATAACCGACTCCCGAACCCGTTTTCTCAAATTTGTAGAAAAAAACACTATTTTAGTAAACCAAAGCGTTTTATTAAAACAAAGGTGATCCGGTCACACCAAATAAAGATCAGTGGCGACTCCCGTTTTATTTTCATTTTTAAAACCAAATTCGATTTCTGTTTTACAAAAAAATGGTTTCGATAGCGTGGCGACTCCACTGGGGACTTGTTTGAGAGTTGAGCCGTAAAACTGATTGTTTTTCGTCTTATTGTCGAAAATTGAAAACCTGATTTGGAAAAGTTACGATTTTTTTATTGCATTTATTCGTATTGTTTTTTCATAAATATTGTGGTTTGAGTCTCGCATCATACTACATAGGGACCATTTTGGTCTTACCCCTTTAAGTGGGAGTGAGAAGCTACTCCTTCGTGAGGTTTTCACCTCCGTGCAGGATAATGAATTGCTTTCGGGATACATCCGTACCTATGTCTTCGTGAGGTCTTCATCACCGGGCAGCCATAGGGAAATGTATTCCCCTGAACTGAACTTGCTCCATATGAGCCTATAATGAGTGAGGATCGAGGAATCTGCTGGTTCAGGTACCTTTACTCTAGAACCAAACCCTATATAGCAAGCCTTAAGAGCCACCCTAGGTAGAGCCGTACCAAACTCTAGTGGTTACCCAACTAGGTATTTTATTCTCTGTTCACTGTGTATGAAATGCTGACTTGCTTCATTTTTATTTTGATTACATAGCATATTCATTAAAAAGGTGTTGATTCACATTCGGTTTCTATATAGATAACTTGTAATGGAAAAGGGGTTTCTTGATAAAGTGGAGGAAACGCGACCGTCCGGATATGGGCCGAGATAGTGCAGCAAGAGAAGGGCGATAGTTTTACAGAGGGGTACATGTCGGAGTTGTGGGACTTCACACGTATTAGCGTAACCCAAAATAATCTTCAAGAAATGAGAGAAATATGGAGTCAATGAGACGACGGGATCAAGTAACTATTCTACTGTCATTATGGTAATTTGATTTATCTGCTTGATATTAAGGTAGATCAGCACCTATTCCGAACTATAACCCAGTTTTGGAAACCTGCTTATAGTTGCTTTACTTTCGAGAAAGTGGATTTGGTACCTACTATAGAAGAGTACATAACTCTGCTCGTTGCCCAAACTGACAAGGCTTTTGCGAGAGTTGTTAATGTCCCCACATTCTAAAAAAAGCTGATGAATATTACGGGGATGAACGACCAGTGGGTTACAGCCTGGATAAAAAAAAAAGGGAGATTATAAGTACATCCCTTGGAGAAATTTAAGGGATTTGATCATAGCGCATCCTGATGTGAAGAAAAGGGTTGACGTTTTTGCCTTGAGCATTTATGGACTGATTATCTTCCCTAAAGTTTTAAGGCATATAGATGAGGCGGTCTCTAATTTATTTGACAGATTGGATAGAAGAGTCACACCCGTTCCTGCAATTCTAGCCGAAGCCTTCAGGTCCCTAAGCGCATGCCAAAGAGCGAGCGAAGAAAGATTCATCGATTGCGTACAACTCTTACTAGCATGGTTCCACAGTCATTTTTAAAAAGTGGAAAAGGTATCGTATCGAATTTTCTCTAAGGACTATTCTCCGCTGAAAGAGTTAGCAGCCACGCTAAGACGAGACGATCTTACGAAAGAAAACTGGATCATGATTCTGCAAAATTTGCAAGAAGAAGATGTAGAATGGAGAGCTCCTTTGATAGTTCCTGACGATATCTTATATCGGTGTGGAGATTTTGACTGGGTTTCCTTGCTTGAAATATGGGGAGCTGTCGGGTACGCTCCTCTTCTTGTGTTGAGACAGTATAGGTCGAGACAGTTTACGCCAGTGACACAGGGGTTAACTCAGTACGAGTTCGAATATAAAGAGGATAATTACAAGAGTAGAGTTCGTGAAATATCAAATGCCTGGGGCCGAACTCGTAGGATGAAAAGGTTTGTTGCTAACCCAATGACGACCCCTGAGTATGACTTGTGGTGGAGTCGGAGAATCAACGATAACATCCTCACATCAGGACAAGAAAACACCCGATCACTGGAAGAACACTTGTAAGTGATCCCATCTGAGCTCGAAATTATCAGACAAGACTTTGAGAAAAAGAGTTTGGAACTAGGAAAAAGGATAGAGCAATTAGAAGAAGAGAAAATGCAGTTGGGATTGGATGTCGACGTTCAGAAGTTGAAAGCCGAGAAGCTGAGAAAGGGGAAGAATAAGGCTGAAGAAGATCTAGACATCTTTAAAACAAACTACAAGAAGCTGCGAAGTTCAATGAAAATTGCTGGACTGGGAAAAACGTCAGAGCAATGGCGTCAAGAAATTAAAGAAGAAAAGAATAGAGCCAGTCAATGGGAAAAGAAACTCCGAGAGACTCAAGAACGAAAGGATGCTCTGAAAAGGAGTTTGGTAGAAAGTCAAAATGAGAAAGAGAAACTAAAGACTTGGGTGTCAGAGTTAGAAAGATCATTACATCAGTATCGCAGTCGTAATTTTGTAGTCGAGTTGAAGGCTAGTCTGAGCAAAATTGAGGAGATGAAAACAAGAATAGAAGAGCTAGAATCTGCTTTACATGGTTGTGAGCTTCGGGTGGAACTTCTTGAAGTCAATGAAGAGTGTTGGAGAGAACAACTTCATTATTCCCAAAGTCAAGTTAGAGATCAGGATTACATTATGGGGGAAGCCGTCGCCCAAGTACGAGAAGTGGCGAATCACTTTCAAACCTTAGCAGTCCAAGCTAATGTACGAAGTTTAAAGTACGAGTCAGAGTCATAGCGAGGTCGAGAGTTATCTTCGCTTCTTAGGAAAGTCAAGGCCTTAAGTATTAGGGCAAGGCCATATATGTAACCCGTTTTATGTAAAGAAATTTATTTTCTAGAAAAGTTATCCTAATGAAATTGAATCAGAATCAATGCCTTTTTATTGCATACATTTCATGCATTAGTATTATATTGCATCATGCGTATTAAATCTCATAAAGGGATCCTAAAATTAGGGCAGTTACCCTGGAACATCGCTATGGTATATGAGGCAAAATGAAAGTAGTGGATCAAAGAATAGAAAGATTAGAGCAGATGCAAAAAGACATGCAGGATCAAATGCAAGAACAATTAGCTAAGATGCAACAGGACATGATAGAGCGAATGCAGGAATCCCAAAATAATATGATAGGCCAGCTGGCGCAACTATTGGCTAAAGAATGTGAGAAAGGAAAGGGTGTTGCTAGTAGTCCAGGGAAGATAATGACGACCCTATTTACCCTTCAGATTTTACCCCACCAAATAGCCAAGCACAACCAGATATGTACCCCTAAAGGACGCCTGTTACTATCAGGCCGCAGTATCAGACCGGTACTGCAATAGCTGCGCACCTTCCGATAGGCTCGGGTTCTAGTCCAACTAACCCTGTGGTCCCTGATTTTGATGAAATGGTAGAAATAGACAAGGCAAAAATGGACTTACCGAGACAACTCGTGGACCATTGCAAGTGGTTAGAAGAGAAGTTTAAAGCATGGAGATTGTTGACTATCGTTATGGGATAGACGCTAAGGACTTAAGTTTAGTCTCAGACTTGGTACTTTCGTCAAAGTTTAAAACCGCAAATTTTGAAAAGTACAACAGGAATAGCTGTTTTGAAGCGCACATCACGATGTTCTGTCGACGGATGGCGGGACACGTTAATAATGACCAATTACTGTTTCACTGTTTTAGGACAGTCTGGCCAGGTCTGCGACCAAATGGTACAATCAGCTCAGTCGTGCCCAGATTAAGATATGGAACGACCTGGCACAGGCCTTCATGAAACACTATGGCCATGTAGCTGACATAGCTCCTGACAGAATCACGCTCCAAAATATGGAGAAAAAGCCATGCGAGAGCTTCAGATAATACGCCGAGCGGTGGAGAGAGATAGCAACACAAGTTCAATCTCCCCTCCTAGAGAAGGAAACAATCATGCTTTTTATCAATACTTTGAAGGCTCTTTTCATTAATCACATGCTAGGGAGCGCCACTAAAAGTTTCTCAAACATTGTAATGTCAGGAGAAATGATAGAAAATGCAATTAGATCTGTCAAGATAGAAGTGGGAGAAGGTGCTAGAAAGACGATCCCGAAGAAAAGAGAGAATGATGTAAATAACATAAGTACTCGTAACAAAAGCTATCCGAAGCCAATCGCTGTGCGCCAGCCCGGAACTGTAATTACTGATCAACAAAGCCCATCTAGATAGGAATCTAATACAAAGCAGAATACGGAGAAACTTCAATTCATGCCAGTCCCCATGACATACAAGGAATTGTACCAGAACTTATTCGATGCACATGTCATTTCCTCTCATTACTTAAAGCCCCTACAGCCCCCATACCTTAAGTGGTACGACGCAAATGCACAGTGCGAGTACTATGCAAAGATTGTGGGGCATTCAATAGAGTATTGTCTTGCCTTCAAGAAATTCATAGAAAAATTCATCCAAATAGGCGTGGTGAAATTTGACGATGCCCTTAGCGCAAAGCACACGTTACCTAATCATGCTAATAATGGGGTAAATATGATAGGTAAGAATATGGGGAAAAGGGTTAAAATCGATATTGCGGAGGTGAAAGCTCTGATGAGATGGGTTTAGAAGGAAATGATGAAGAGGAGATTAGTTGTATCGGATCCGACAAGAGAATATGAAGAAATGAGAAATGACTGTGAGTTTCATAATATAGAGGGGCACGAGATCCAAAGTTGTATTGAGTTCAGAATGCTGGTGCAAAGGCTAATGGATGACAAAGAAATGGAATTTTATGAAAGCGACAAAAGCCAAGAAGGAGAAAACATTTACGCGTTGGAAGATGAATCAGCAGCAAAGGTCTCGAAAGCTAGCTATCCGTTGGTCATCATCTCGCGACCAAAGAACAATGAAGTCGAGGTAAAGATAACACCAAAGGTTGTGATTCAGAAACCTGCGGTCTGTTCTTATAAAAATAACAAAAAGGTTCCCTGGACCTATGACTGTAATGTGACGATTCCTGGGAAGGGGGACTCGTCCAGGACTTCAAAGGGAGACCAAGAGGTAGGCTCCTATACGCGCAGCGGAAAGCGCTATGATGTGACAAATACATGAATAGTACCCACAAAAGAGAAAGCCTTGATGAGCGAACAAAAGAAGAAAAAGACGGCCAAATAGGAATCGTCTATAAACGAGCCAGTAAAGGAAGAAGAGGCTAAGGAATTCTTAAAATTCTTAAAGCATAGTGAGTACAGTGTTGTGGAGTAATTGCATAAACAATCGGCTCGTATATCTGTGCTTGATTTAATGTTAAGCTCGGAGGCACATTGCAACGCACTAATGAAAGTACTGAATGAAACTTATGTTGCTAATGATATCTCTGTTAGCAAGCTGGATCGCCTGATTAGCAAGATAAGTGCTGATAACTTTATTTTCTTTAATGATGACGAGATCCCCCTGGGAGGTATGGGCTCTATTAAAGCTCTCCACACGTTGCAAGGGGTACACATTACCAGGAGTACTGGTCGACAATGGATCAGCGCTCAATGTCTTGCCTCTATCAACGCTGAACCGATTACCCATAGATAGTTCTCACATGAAAGCTTGCCACAATGTAGTGAGGGCATTCGATGGAATTGAAAGAAAGGTGATGGGGAGGATCGGAGTACCTCTGTTAACTGGCCCAGGTACGGATTTCATAGTAATGGATATCAGGTCGTCCTATAATTGCTTGCTGGGCAGACCTTGGATACACTCAACGGGAGTAGTGGCTTCGTCGTTGCACCAAAAGTTGAAGTTAGTTATGAAAGGTCGTCTGGTGACAATAAACGTTGAAGAGGACATCATTGCGACTGTAACTAACAGTGCAGCATATTTAGAGGCAAGCGACGAAGCGACTGAGTGTTCCTTTCGCTTTTTGGATTTGTCAATGCAACATTCATCAGTGAGGGGAATAAGATCCTAGTGCCTCAAATATCCAAAACCACGGAAATGGGTTTACAAATGATGGTTGGGAAGGGAGCTTTACCTGGGAAAGGGCTTGGAAGGTATCTCCAAGGAAAGATTGAGGCCCCAAGAGTGAAAGAAAAATGAGACCTCTTCGGCTTAGGGTTCAAGCCAGATGTAAAGCAAAAGAAGAAAAAGTTAGAGAAGAAACAAGAAAGAAAGAAAGCACGGTTGAGTGGAGATGAGACTAAATGGGAACCGATGATAGTTCTCCACATTTGCAAGACTTTTATATCAGGAGGGATTATCCATCCAGAACGATGAATGCAAAAGAAAAAAACCGCAGATGAAATATGGGGAAACATGCACGTCAATGCTATATTCGAAGGGAAAACTGAAGAAGAAAACTGGAATGGTATCCGCCCCTATGAGCCAGGCAGCATTCTAAACAACTAGACTGCGGAGGAAATTCCTGTAGCTTTTAGAACTTATTCAGAGTAATACTTGGAACACACTTGTTGCTTTAAGTCTAGAAGCAATGAGATTCCCTTTTGTGAAGCATGGCTTATGTCTAAAATATCGTTATTTTCAATGAAATGCATCTCCGCTACCTTTTGAGCAAATCTTCTTCTATTCTTTTCACTTCATCATTATTCTTTTATTCTTTAGATATTCTTTTAAATGTTTTCATTCTTCATTCATAATCATACCATACCAATAAATATGCTTAGATTCTTTTGTTCTATGGACCTTTATTCATCTCTATAACAGGTCCCCAAAAATCAATGATTTGAGTAACGCCACCAATGACTCAGAATGTCCTTTCGAGCAAGATATGGGTACGGAAGATCTTCAGGATTTTGAAGATGACCAAGGTTGTGACCTGTCTCCTGAACTGTTAAGGATGGTAGAACAAGAAGAGAAACAGATCCTACCGCACAAGGAGTCAGTAGAAATAGTGAACCTGGGAGATGGACAAGAAAAGAAAGAGGTTAAGATCAGAGCTTGTATTATCGTAAAGACAAAGCGAGACCTCATTGAGTTATTCCAAAAATTCAAAGATGTCTTCGCATGGTCGTATCAAGATATGCCCAGGCTAAACACTGATATCGTAGTACATCGACTGCCTATCAAAGAGGAGTACAAGCCAGTCCAACAGAAACTTCGAAGAATGAAGCTAGATGTTTTGCTGAAAATAAAAGAAGAGGTCAAGAAGTGGTTTGACGCAGGTTTCTTGCAAGTAGTTAAATACTAGGATTGGGTAGCCAATATTGTCCTCGTCCTTAAGAAAGATGGGAAAGTGCGAATATGTGTAGACTACAGGAATTTAAACAAGGCTAGCCCGAAAGATAATTTTCTGTTACCTCATATCGACACCTTAGTGGACAATACGGTGGGTTATTTATTGTTCTCCTTCATGGATGGCTTCTCAGGGTACAACCAGATAAAGATGTACCCTGAAGACATAGATAAAACCACATTTGTAACCATGTGGGGAAAGTTTTGCTATAATGTGATGCCGTTTGGACTAAAAAATGCGGGAGCGACATATCAGAGAGCCATGGTAACCCTATTCCATAACATGATGCACAAAGAAATTAAAGTTTATGTCGATGATATGATCGCCAAATCCCGAACTGAAGAGGAGCATGTGCAAGTCTTAAGGAAATTATTCTTGAGGTTGAGAAAATTCCAGCTAAAGCTTAATCCAGCAAAATGTACCTTCGGAGCCAGTCAGAGAAATTGCTAGGATTCATAGTGAGTGAAAAAGGGATTGAGATTGACCCATATAAGGTCAAAGCTATACAAGAATTGCCTCCCCCGCGCACCCAAAAGGAAGTTCGAGCTTTCTTTTGAAGATTAAATTACATTGCCCGGTTTATTTCACAACTAACTAAGAAATGGGACCCCATATTCTGTCTTCTTAAGAAACATAATCCAGGCGCATGGGATGAGGAATGTCAGAAGACCTTTGACAAAGTGAAGCAATACCTGTCCAATGCCCCATTGTTGACACCGCCTAATCCAGATAAGCCATTAATCCTCTATTTGACAGTGCTTGATAATTCAATGGGATATGTGCTTGGTCAACACGATGAGTCAAGAAAAAAAGAGAAGGTAATATACTACCTTAGTAAAAAGTTCACTGAATATGAAACAAGGTACGCACCAATCGAGAAACTATGCTGTGTTTTGATCTGGACGACTCGGAGATTGAGGCAGCATATGTTGTATCATACGATTTGGCTCATCTCGAAGCTAGACCCTCTAAAATATATGATGGAGTCTACCGCTTTGAATGGAAGGATGGCCAGATGACAGATTTTGCTTTCTGAATTTGACATAGTTTATGTAAATCAAAAGGCGGTGAAAGGGAGTGCAATAGCGAATTTTCTAGCTAGTAGAGCTCTTGAAGATTACGAGCCTTTAGACTTTGATTTTCCTAACGAAGATTTAATGTATGTGGCATCCACCAAAGAAGGCACCGCAGAAGATCGTCCTTGGAAACTGAACTTCGACGGGGTATCAAATGCAGTGGGAAATGGAATTGGGGCAGTTCTGGTGTCCCCAAACAGAGATCATTATCCATTTACTTGCAAATTGGATTTTGATTACACAAATAATATGGCAGAACACGAAACCTGTATCATGGGTATCCGTGCCGCTATAGAACGTAAAATTAGGGTACTGGAGGTATATGGAGATTCTACACTGGTAATTTATCAACTCAAAGGGGAATGGGAAACAAAAGATCCCAAGTTGGTCGACTACAAAAGAGTGGTCCAAGAATTGTTCAAAGAGTTTGATGACATCATTTTCAGTTATCTGTCGAGGGACGAAAATCAGATGGCTGATGCTCTGGCCACCTTGGCTTCCATGGTCCGAGTAAACAAAAATGAGGATATGAAACCTATTCAAATGAGTATTTATGAGGCCTCGGCCCATTGCTACAATGTCGAAGAAGAGAAGGAAAGTGATCACCCGTGGTACCACGATATACTGTAATACGTAAAAAATCATGAATACCCTGATCAAGCGACTGAGAATGACAAAAGGACGTTGAGAAGACTAGCCTGTGACAATGTCTTGGATGGAGAATTCCTATACAAAAGAAGAAAGGATCAAATACTACTGAGGTGTGTGGACGCCGCCGAGGCTAAGTAAATCCTAGAAGAAGCCCAGGAAGGTGTCTGTGGAACTGATGCCAATGGTTTCACAATGGCTAGGCAAATCATGAGATTCGGGTATTATTGGTCTACTATGGAAAGAGATTGCATTGATTATGCCAAGAAATGTCATAAATGCTAAATTTATGGGGAAAAGATCAATGTACCTCCTTCACCTCTACATGTTATGACCTCCCTATGGCCCTTCTCTATGTGGGCATGGACGTCATTGGACCAATCTCGCCAAATGCTTCCAATGGACATCGGTTCATCTTCGTGGTAATCGAGTACTTCACTAAGTGGGTAGAGGCTGTTTCGTATGCTAATGTGACGAAATCAGCAGTCAGCAATTTCTTGAAAAAGGAAATCATATATCGATACGGAATGCCTGAGAGGATCATATCCGATAATGCATTAAACTTGAACAATAGCATGATCGCAGAGGTCTGCAGGCAATTTAAGATCAGACACCACAATTCATCACCATATCGTACAAAAATGAATGGTGCAGTGGTGGCAGCTAATAAGAACATTAAAAGGATAGTAGGGAAAATGACTGAGACTTACAAAGATTGGCACGAGAAGCTACCATTTTCCCTTTTTACCTATCAAACATGGGTCAGAACCTCCACCGGGGCAACTTCTTTCTCATTGGTCTACGAAACGGAGGAGGTTTTACCCATCGAAGTTGAAATTCCGTCCCTTTGAGTCTTGTCGAAACTGAAGTTAGACGAAGTAGAATGGATCCAGGCCCGATATGATCAGCTAAATTTGATCGAAGAGAAGAGGTTGAAAGCTATCCGTCATGGTCAGGTGTACCAAAAGTGAATGATGCGGGTATACAACAAAAAGATACGCCCAAGAGAAATCCATGAAGGAGACTTAGTTTTGAAGAAAATCCTTCCCATACAAAAGGATTTCAGAGGAAAATGGATGCCAAACTGGAAAGGACCTTATGTGGTAAAGAAAGCATTCTATGCAGGAGCATTGATTTCGGCCGAAATAGATGGTAAAAGGTTACTTAATCCTATCAACTTAGACTCGGTCAAGAAATACTTTGCCTAAAAATGAGAGGGCAAGGCAAAAACCCGCAAAGGGCGCTTTAAGACCTTTCAAAAAAAAAAAAAGAAGAAAAAAAGAAAATCTAAAAATGGAGAGACCAAAGCGAAAACCCACAAAGGGCGCTTTAGGATCAAAAGGGTTTTAAGTCGAAAACCCGAAAAGGGGAGCTTAAATTTTGACAAAAGAAGAGGTACGTGATAATTTTGGAGGAATGTTACACCTCAGGACATCTACAAAGCACTGCAGATCTCCCAATATCTATTCAGCTCAAAATGATCTTTAGAAAGAGTGAATGGTGAAGCTCAGACTGCGATATCTGGGGCATCTACTTTCCTTTTACCCATTTTTGTATTCTAATGATGTTTGCTTTTGTTAATTCAATTCTATCCTTCATAAATTCCAATGTTGACCATCATTTGAATCTTTTAAGCAATTTGCAATTGAAATAACTGTTAATGGACCTATAATGCTTCCATAAAAGGAGTTCTATCTATTACTCTAGAAGTTTCTAAATAGCGCAGGAACCTGAAACAGGACTGTTGTCTAGAACCGCCACGCCTAGGGGTTGGAAACAATTGAGAAAGAGGAGTTTGAAATCATGACCATCTCCTCAAATTCTCTGTCAAAGATATCAGTTATATGAAAATATGAGATATTGCATCCATGTCGTGACCTTGACGAGCGAATAAGCAATTACAGCCCTAAGTTTTAAAAAAAAAGATCATTCTCATGACATTCTGCATTCATGCAAACGTCATCCATAATATCACTTAGTTAGGAGCATTTGATTCATTCTGATCATTGCATCCTAATCATTATGCAAGGGATCATTCTCATGACATTCTGTATTTATGCAAATGGTTTTGTTAGGAGCGTTAGATTCATTCCGATCATAGCATCCTAATCATTTGGTATAAACATAAGCATATAAAATCGAGTTTACAGGACAAGTTCCCCAGAGGACAGTGTAGCAACATCGGTGAATTCACAATCCTAACTCCCTGACCAGTAGTGGAATAGGTCAAAGATTGTAGATCTTGTCGCCCGAAACAGTAGTGGGGCAAGATCGAAGGCAAATCTTGGCTCCTTAAACAGTAGTGGAACATGATTTAAGCCACCGTTCTATTGCCCTAACCAGCAGTGGAATACGTTGAAGATTGTAGATCTTGTCGCCCTAAATAGTAGTGGGGCAAGATCGAAGGCAAATCTTGGCTCCCTAAACAGTAGTGGAACATGATTTAAGCCACCGTTCTATTACCCTGACCAGCAGTGGAATAGGTTGAAGATTATAGATCTTGTCGCCCTAAACAGTAGTGGGGGCAAGGTCGAAGGCAAATCTTGTCTCCCTAAACAGTAGGGAACATGATTTAAGCCACCGTCCTAATACCCTGATCAGCAGTGGAATAGGTTGAAGATTGTAGATCTTGTCGTCTTAAACAGTAGTGGGGCAAGATCGAAGGCAAATCTTGTCTCCCTAAACAGTAGGGAACATGATTTAAGCCACCATCCTATTGCCCTGACCAGTAGTGGAATAGGTTGAAGATTGTAGATCTTGTCGCCCTAAACAGTAGTGGGGCAAGATCGAAGGCAAATCTTGTTTTTCTAAATAGTAGTGGAACACGATTTAATCAATCGTCCTATCTCCTAGACCAGCAGTGGGATAGGCTAAAGGTTGCAAATATGGTTATCTTGAAGATATAACAGAGCAGATTGAAATTACCAATTCCCACCTCCTGAAGGTTACAAATCTTATTTCCCTGAAGTTGCAGTGGAACAGATTGAAGCTATAAATTACAAATCTTATCTCTCTGAAGTTGCAGTAGAGCAGATCAAAACAATTTCGACCTCCTAAAGTTACAGTGGAGCAGAGGAATGGAATAAGGCTATTTGAAGAATAGAGGCACCAAAGAAGTCGAAGACTCGGTAGACTAGGCAAAATTGGCTCTTTTGAAGCCTTTGCTCCATTCTCGTTGCACAACAGTGATCAAAGAGGGGTAGCTGTAGTGGCCAATTTTGGTCCAAATCAGAAATAGAAATTAAAACCCAATAATCCAAATAAAAAAGTCCAAAAAAAGTCTAATTACAAATAAAAAAAACCCAAATTAAACCAACCCAAAATTAATAGCCCACTTTACAAAACAAAACCCAAACTCGAACCTAAATTTACCCCAAAACCAACAGACCCAATTAGCCAAATTAGGGTTTCAGAAAAGCTGAAACCTTAAGTGCCGCCGCTCTCCCATCACCAGCGTAAAATGCACACCTGCCCTCTGCCAAACCGACCTTTCCTCTGCCTCCGTTGATCCCTCGACATAGGCCTGCAAACAGAAAGAAAGAAGCAGACAACAAACCAAAGCATTTTTATCTTTTTTCGACTATAAAAGCCTTGTACCAAACGTTTTAAGGGATGGACTTTTATGGAATAAAAAAACAAAAACAGTGAATACACAAACAAATTATTGAATTAAAAAAAAAGAGCAGAAATACAAACCCTCAGAAATTGAAAGAAAAAGAACTTTAGAAGGTTGATTTCATTTTTTACTGTTATTAGCTACTGCTTTCATTTATCTTTTAGTTTTTAGTTTTTATTATTTTTAGATTTCTTTTAAACTAAATCGAAAAAGAAAAGAAAAGGAACTCACCTGAACCCTGGGGCCACGTCGTCGGAGTCTCCTCTCTGTCGTCGAAACCAGATCAAAGGCAAAAAAGGAAGGGTTTCTTTTTTTCTTTCTTCTTTCGCTTCTTCAGAGCCCGAAGGCATGGCTTTCGAAAGGGGGCTTCGAAACGGGGCATAAGGGCCCATCCCACGCTTCATTATCCACCAGACTGGTGGTGGCGCGAAGGGCGGCTGAAGGGATCCCAACCGTCAGACAGAAATGAAGATGAATGAGAGAGAGGAGAAGCTTTAAAGTTTTAATCTGTTTTTTTTTGTTTTTTTCTGAACTTCGAATGAAACAAAATAGAAAATGGGTTTTAAAACACCCAATGAAATGACGTCGTTTGGGTACAAGAGGAACCGTCCCTTAAAAAGGGATATTTGTGCGACGAGTCCCTCACTCTTGTGATGTTGTTTAGTCGGAACCCATTCTGCCTTTTTGTCTTTTTAAATTTTGCCCCGTTATTTTATTTCATTTTCAATTTGATCAGTGCAGGCGTTTGCTTGAAATGTTGCATTCAGTGGTGGGTTATTGACCATTTAGTCCCCATAAGTTCGTGCACATTACGTCATGGTCCCTGCCCCTTTTCTGCTTTAATTTGTTTCAATTTTAGTCCCTGTTTTTTTATTCTGATTTCAGTAGAGCCCTTACTTATTTATTTTGTTATAATTTTTACCTTTAACTTTGTTTACATTTTGATTTAGTTTCAAATTTGTTCAATTTCAATTTATTTTCGCAAATTTGCCATTTATTTATTCTAAAACTTTTATGTTATCTATTTTAAACCTTTTTATTCATTATCTATTTTTTTAAAATTTATATAGATTATTTATTTCTTCAATTTATATATATTATCCATTTTAAATTTTTATATATATCAAATTATTTTGTGTTATTTATTTTATTTTTATTAATAACATATATCTTTTAATTTTCCTTTGACATTAATCAAGTCCTTTTTTTGTTTTATTATTCTTGCATTTTATTTGTTTAGCTATTTATTATTCTTTGGTTTCCTTATCTATTTATTTTGTTATTCCTATATTGTTCGTTTTATTTATACGCTTATTCGTATTCATGTTATTGCCATTCGCTTATGTAATATTTTATTATTGTTACATAATCGTTATTATTTTCATATTCTGCCATCATACTGTGCATTAAATCCCACATTTATCCAACTTAGACCGTTGTATTTTATTCCAAATAAAATAAATGTATGCCTTTAATTGTTGCACTTGCTAAGTATTCAAAAAGTGAAAAGCTTTCAAAATAAGGCAACATTCTATGATTGGAAATCTGAGAAATCGTGTCCTAACGTACTGGGTTTTGTTTTTTTGTTTGGCCAAATCATCGATTATCCTTTTGATATTTTCAATGCATGAATCTCGGGAATCATGAGATGTTCTTGGATTCGAAGATTTAAATTTTCGTGTCCTAACGTGTTGGATATGATATTTTATTTCTTCGAAACAAGAGAATCCTGATAACTAATTCGAGAAAATTCAAATATTTATAAAAGAGATCGTATTTTTAAAATCTTTTTTAAATTTTCAACTTTCGACATTGAGACACTAATTAATCAATTTGGTACCAATTTTGGGCGTGACGAGGGTGCTAACCCTTCCTTGCACATAACCGACTCCCGAACCTGTTTTCTTAAGTTTCGTAGAAAAAAACTGTTTTAGTAAACCAAAGCATTTTATTAAAACAAAGGTGATCTGATCACACCAAATAAAGATCGGTGGCGACTCCTGTTTTATTTTCATTTTTAAAACCAAAGTTGATTCCCGTTTTACAAAAAGATGGTTCCGACAGCTTGATAAAGTGGAAGATAATGCGGCGGTCCGTATATTTGTAATCTATTTTATGTAAAGAATTTGTCATCTAGTAAAGTTTTCTAAATGAAATTGAATCAGAATCAACGTCTTTTTGCATTCATTTCATGTATTCGCATTACATCGCATCATGTGCATTAAATTTCATTGGAAAACCCTAATTGGTTAAAATCATTTCAGAATTAATCTGAAAACTAACACAAACTTACCAACCAAACATCCTTACGGTACCCGAGCAAAGACAAAAGGTATGAATAAAAGATTGGAAAGACTTGAACAACTTAAAAAAGAGATGCAAGACCAACTACAATTGCAAATGCAAGAGCAACTGGCTAAAATCCAGCAAGACATGATGGACTGAATGATGGAATCCCAAAGGAATTTGATGTCTCAGTTGACGCAACTACTGACTGGAGGAATAGATAAAGGAAAGACCCCCATGGTTAATACTGGAGAAGATGATGAGGAACCTCTCTATCCTCCGGGTTTTACTCTAACACAGCTTGAGGTGTACCCTCGAAGAACATCCGTCACGATTAGGTTTCAAAAATTTCAGGATGGTGTTTCAGTACCAATGAACTTTCAAGCTGGATCAGGTTCTAACCCAGGGGATAGCCCAACTAATCCTGTTATCCCTGACCTACATGAAGTGGTAGAAAAGGAAAGGGCAAGGATAAAACTACCAAAGTAGTTAGAGGACCGATGTTGTAACAACCCGATTTAGGGCCTAGTCAGAATAGTGGTGCGAGACCACGAATCCGAGGTGAAATTATGAGTTTTTGAAGTATATGTTATGTTTTCATGCTAGTATAAAAGTTTCATGAAGCAATTTTATTAAATTGAGGTTGATTGGTCCAAAAAGGACTAAATTGCAAGTTGCAAAATTTGAGTTTCTAGAAGCTTTTTGTATGAAATAGCTTTAGAATATGAATTATGAGCCCTGAAGTAACAATTTGCCCAAAAAATTTTTTTGGACAAAATTGGCCTTGTGATGGTATTATAGAAATTTTTAGTAATAAGGGCATTTTGGTCATTTGTCTAATAAGTGATTAAAATAGGAAAAAGATGATAAAAATCTCATCATCTTCTTCCCCCATTGCCAAAAATTGAAGGAATCCATAGCTAGGGTTCTTTAATTTTTCAAGCTTGCTAGTAAGTGCTCCTAAGCCCGATTTTTGATATTATTCGTATTTTTGAAGTCCCGGTAGCATGAGTAAGCTATTTTTAGCTATTTGATGAGCTAAGATGCATGTTTAAAAATTTACCCATGAGTGACATGTATGATAAATGATGTTTTATGGAAGTTTATGAGAGATTGATGTTAGATAAACGTCTTTTTCTTAATGAATTTCATGGAAAATGATAGTATGGACCATTTTGTAAAAAGTTATAAAATTGGTCATACCTATTAGAAATAGAGAGAATTGATTATTGCTATAGTAGAGAAAATGATTCAGCTAAGCATGATGTTTAAGAAAGTTGCATGAAAATCATTTTTACGAGCCTAGAGGCAAAAGTGCAAATATAATAAAATATAAGGGCAAATTAGTAATTTTGCAAAAGTATGAGTTATGAGTCAATTTAGTCAATATGATTATTAAATGATCTATTTATGATTATAGATAAAGAAAAATGAAGCCCGGATCGAAACCGAGGCAAGAACAAAGTCGAGGACTAAATTGCATAACTACATGTATTTTGTATATTGAGGTAAGTTTGTATGAGTTCTAAGCTTTATGATTTTATCATTTAATTGCTTAGTATAATATACATTGTTATCATGAATGGTTTAATTTTATGTTAAACTAAGAAGTCAATAAGATTAAACAAGAGAAAGTCCCGATTGAAGATGAATTACCCGGGAGATTCGATCTATTACATGAGATAAGAAAGTTCGTATAAGACCAAGCCAAGGCATGGCATCGGCAATCAAGCAAGTTATCATGTAAGCCCAAAGACTCAAGCTTGGAATTGATCAAGTTATCAAGCGAGTTATCATGTAAGCCCAAGGACTCAAGCTTGCATTGATCAAGTTATCAAGCAAGTTATCATGTAAGCCCAAGGACTCAAGCTTGGCATTGATCAAGTTATCAAGCAAGTTATCATGTAAGTCCAAGGACTCAAGCTTGGCATTGAATAAGTTATCATGTAAGACCAAGGCAAGGTTGGCATTGATTCAAGAAGAAATCTTCCATATAAGTCCATATCTAGAGTATGGCATTGACATGAAGTACATGACAAGAGATCTAGTATTCTCGGTAATTCATAGAAATTCATCGGGCAAATGAGTAAGCGAAAATGTGAAAACAAGAATGTTAAGAAAGCATAGCTATTACCACGTTGAAATTGAAAATTATTCATGTTATGAATGATGAGTTAGAAGACATAATTATTATGTTTAAGTATGCTGATCAATGTGATCAAGTGATACAGGTACCTTATTACCTTACAAGTATGAGATTAGTAAGTACTATGAGACAAGTAAGAATCATGTATGAGTGAGTAAGCTTTATAGATGAGATAATGATACCATTCTTATGTTAAATGGTTTGTCTGAAGCAAGTTATTTATTATGTGTTATACATGCAAACTTAATAAGCTAAATGCTTACGTCTTTGATTGTTTCCTTCTATGTAGTCCCGCCGAGCTAATTTGTGGATCATTGGAGTCAGAGCTCGTAGCACACTATCGACCCTTATTTTGGTATAGCCAAATTATATTACTAAGTATGGCATATATAGGAATCATTCATTTTGAGAACATGTTTTGTGTAATGCCATTGTATAGGCCATCAAGTTTTTATTCTTTTGTATATGGCTAAGTGGTTGGCCAAACTTGTTTAAGTTGTTTGTATATAGATATCAATGAAATACATAGTATTATTCATGAAAATATCTTATTAATGAATTGTATTGTTTTGAGTTGGGTTGATATTAATTTCAGGGAGGCAAATGGCTTGGTAAATAGCCTCTAGTTGCCTACACGGTTAGACACACGGGCGTGTGTCTAGACCGTGTTAACCCTGCACCTTATCGTTTCAAATAAAGTTAGACCACGGTCATTTTACATGATCGTGTGTAAGGACCGTGTAAGACACACGTTCAAAGCATGGGCTGTGTGGTTGAAGTCAGTAGCTTCACACGACTGGTAGACACGGGTGTGTTAAGGCTGTCTGAATAAAGTCAGTAACCTCTCACGGTTGTAGACATGGGCGTGTCTATGGGTACACGGGTGTGTCTCTAAGTAACATGGGCCTGTGAACCTTGCTTTCAAGTTGAGTGTTAGATGAAGTGTCCAAAAGAGTTTGGGTAATTGTTAAAGGCCTCGTAGGCCCATAATATGCATGTTATGATCAAGAAAGAAAAGTTTTAAGTTGGTTCAAAATTTTATAGCCCGTAAGTACATGTTTAAGTGAGTTTAAGCATGGTAATGCCTCGTATCCAGTCCTAGCTTCGGTTTCGGGTATAGGGTGTTACATTTAGTGGTATCAAAGTTATGGTTTAGTTGGTTCTAGGACTAACGTAGCACGAGCATGAGTCTAGCTATACATGCCATACGTAAGAATGTTATTATAATGATAGTGTGACGACTCCTGACTACTTAAATTATATTCATATATATAGAAAATGGATCCCGACAGAGCTATGGTGGATGATTTAGAAAGTAATGCACCAGCTCCCGCAGAAGAGACGGTGCCGAACGAGAATGAGAATAGGCCCACTACAGTGAGTCAAGGAGGAGAGGAGGCTAGAGAAGCCTTCCTCCATATGATGAACGCCTGGTATACGGAGTTTGTTCGAGCGAACCTGAATGCACAACCCCCTCCACCCCCGCCTGTTCCACAATCTATCCCTGCAGCCCCTCCAATAGTAGAGGTGGTAAGAGGAGATAAACCTCTAATTGACAGGATCAGGAAACATGGGGTAGAAGAATTCTGGGCTAGAAAAGATGATTACCCAGAACGAGCTGAATTCTGGTTAAAAAATACCATCAGTGTATTTAATGGGTTGTCATGCACCCTGAAGAATGCATGAAGTGTGTGATCTCTCTCTTAAGAGACTCTGCTTACCAGTGGTGGAACACCCTTGTGTCAGTAGTATCGAGGGAAAGGGTTACATGGGAATTCCTCCAGGAAGAGTTTAAGAAAAAGTATATCAGCCAAAGGTTTGTAGACCAGAAGAGGAAGGAATTTCTAGAGCTGAAACAAGGTAAGATGTCAGTAACTGATTATGAGCGAGAGTTTGTACGACTCAGCAAGTATGCTTGCGAATGTGTATCCACTGAGGCCATCATGAGTAAAAGGTTTGAAGATGGATTAAATGAAGATATAAAGTTGTTAGTTGCTGTCCTGGAGTTAAAGGAATTTGTTGTACTAGTAGAAAGGGCTTGTAAAGCCGAAGAACTAGTAAAAGAGAAGAAAAAGTCTGAAATGGAGTCTCGTGACTCTAGAAAGAGACAGTGGAATAAGTCATTCCAATCTTCTTCCAAGAAGTCAAGAGATTTCCCTGCCCGATCGGCTACTTCCACTAGATTTTCAAGAGAAGCCCGGAGTAAGCAAAATATGGGAAATAAAGCACAGACGACTTCAATTGCTAGTGTGGGAAATATTCGATATGACAAACCTGAATGCCCACAGTGTGGCAGACGTCATTTTGGAGAATGCCGAGTACATGAAAATGCATGTTTTAGATGTGGTTCTCAAGACCATTTCACAAAAGATTGTCCAGAGATGACTACAGAAGAGAGAACTCTAAACCCGAGATCTTGGAGTATAGTCAGAGGGAGACCGCAAAGGAACTCGAGAAGTGGGGCAAGTGGAAGAGGTCACCTGCAAGAACCTATGCCATTCGCGCTCGCGAAGATGCATCTCTTACATTTGTATGAAATTAGTATCCGATTTGAGTATGCCTATAGATTCTACAGAATTTATGATTAAAGTGACTAATCCTTTAGGCAAGAGCGTGTTAGTTGATGAAGTATGTAAAGACTGTCCATTAATAATTAGAGGTCATTGCTTTAAAGCAAATCTTATGCTGTTACCATTTGATGAATTCGACCTCATTCTTGGAATGGATTGGTTGACTGCTCATAATGTAATAGTCAATTGTGGGAAGAAGTGCCTAGAGATGAAATGTGAAAATGGGGATACTCTTCATGTGTCATCAGATAAACAAGATGGATTGCCGGTAATGATTTCTCACATGATGGCATAGAGATATTTGAGAAAGGGGTATGAGGCATTTTTTGCATTCGTGATGTATGACAAGGAAATAGGTTTAAAGATTGAGTCAGTACCGATAGTATGTGAGTATCGGGATGTTTTTCCTAAGGAATTGCCAGGACTATCGCCGGTTAGAAAAGTTGAGTTCAGTATTGAGTTGGGTCCCGGTACCGTACCTATATCCATTACTCCTTACAGAATGGCTCTAACAGAGCTGAAAGAATTGAAATTACAGTTGCAAGAGTTGACAGATAAAGGCTTTGCAAGATCAAGTTGTTCACTATGGGGTGCTCCAGTTTTATTTGTGAAAAAAAAAAGATGGCACCATGAGATTGTGCATAGATTATCGTCAGCTTAATAAAGTGACAGTAAAGAACAAGTACCCATTGCCTAGGATCGATGATTTGTTCGATCAATTGAAAGGAGCCGCTATGTTTTCCAAAATAGACTTAAGATCATGGTACTACCAGCTGAGAGTAAAAGATTCAGATATATCCAAGACTGCCTTTCGAACAAGGTATGGGCATTATGAATTTTTAGTCATGCCGTTTGGGTTGACCAATGCTCTGGCAGTATTCATGGATTTAATGAACTGCATCTTTAGACCATATCTCGACAAGTTTGTGGTCGTTTTTATTGACAGCATACTGATTTATTCCCGAGATGAGAATGAGCATGCTAAGCACCTATGGACAGTTTTGCAGACTCTTCGAGAAAATCAGTTATATGCCAAGTTCAGTAAAAGCGAGTTTTGGCTCAAGGAAGAGGATTTCTGGGACATATTGTCTCGAAAGATGGAGTTCGAGTAGATCCAAGTAAAATCTCGGCCATAATGGACTGGAAGCCACCGAAGAATGTCTCTGAGATTAGAAGTTTTCTAGGCCTAGCCGGCTATTACAGACGTTTTGTCAAGGGGTTTTCCATGATTGTAGTCCCGATGACTAAATTGTTACATAAAAATGTGAAGTTTGAGTGGACAGAAAGATGCCAACAAAGTTTCGAAAAGCTAAAGACAATGTTGACAGAAGCTCCAGTTTTAGTACAACCTGAGTCGGGGAAAGAATTCATAATTTATAGTGATGCATCCTTAAATGGATTAGGCTGTGTACTCATGCAAGAAGGCAATGTGATTGCCTATACCTCCAGACAATTGAAGCCTCATGAGAAAAATTATCCGGCGCATGATTTAGAGTTGGCTGCCATAGTCTTCGTTTTAAAGATTCGGAGACACCATTTATATGGTGAAAGATGTCAGATTCTTACTGATCACAAAAGTCTGAAGTACTTGATGACGCAGAAAGAGTTGAACTTAAGGCAACGGATATGGTTAGAGTTGATAAAAGACTATTAATTAGTCATTGACTACCATCCAAGAAAGGCGAATGTGGTCGCCGATGCTTTGAGCAGGAAGTCCCCTTTTGCTTTAAGAGCATTGAATTCAAGAATGATTTTATCCGACGATGGTTCTATTTTAGCTGATTTGAGAGTTAGACCAATGTTTCTTCAAGAGATCTTAGAGGCTCAGAAAGAAGATAGTGAAGTGCAATTCAAGAAAGCTCAGTGCGAGTTAGATGCTGAATCCGACTTTCGGACTAATTCTGATGGATACTTGATGTTTAAAGACAGAATCTGTGTACTGAGAAAAGAGGAGCTTATTCAAAGAATTTTACATGAAGCACATAACGGATGTTTATCTGTACATCCGATTAGTACTAAGATGTATAATGATTTGAAGCAACGATTTTGGTGGCCAAAAATGAAGAAAGACATTTCAGAGTTTGTTTCCAAGTGCATAATTTGCCAGCAAGTAAAGGCTGAACATCAAGTACCTTCTGGTTTACTTCAGCCCATCTTGGTTCTCGAGTGGAAATGGGATCGTATTACTATGGATTTTGTAACGGGTTTACCGATGTCACCAAGCAAGAAAGATGCTATATGGGTTGTAGTTGATAGACTCACTAAGTCAGCCCATTTTATACCCGTACGAGTGGATTACTCACTTGACAAGTTGGAAAACTTGTATGTTTCAGAAATAGTAAGGCTTCACGGAATTCACTTATCGATCATATCGGATAGAGATCCGAGATTCACATCCAGATTCTGGAAGAAGCTGCAGGAAGCCTTGGGTAGAAAGTTAAACTTTAGCACGACTTTTCATCCTCAAACTGATGGACAGTCAGAAAGAGTAATTCAAATACTAGAGGATATGCTCCGGTGTTGTGTTCTTGAATTTCAAGGCAGTTGGGAAAAGTTTCTCCCATTAATAGAATTTGCCTACAATAATAGCTTTCAGTAGAGCTTAAAGATGGCGCCTTATGAGGCTCTATATGGGCGTAAGTGCAGAACACCTTTGTTCTGGACTGAACTCAAGGAAAACCAAATTCACGGGGTTGATTTGGTTAGAAAAGCTGAAGAAAAAGTTAAAGTGATACGAGAATGATTGAAAGCTGCATCAGATAGACAGAAATCCTATTCGGATTTAAAAAAGAAAAGAGATAGAATATCAAGTCGGGGATAAAGTTTTCTTGAAAGTGTCACCATGGAGGAAAGTTCTCAGATTTGGCCGGAAAGGCAAACTAAGCCCATGTTTCATTGGACCTTACGAGATCACAGAAAGAGTTGGGCTGGTAGCTTACCGCTTAGCTTTGCCGTTAGAATTAGAAAAGGTACATGATCTGTTTCACGTGTCAATATTGAGACACTACCGATCAGATCCTTCACATGTAATTACCCCGTCAGAAATAGAGATTCTTCCTGACATGACTTATGGTGAAGAACCAATCAAGATTTTAGCTCGAGAAGTTAAGCAGTTACGAAATAAAAGTATTGCCTTAGTGAAAGTATTGTGGCAAAGACATGGAATAGAAGAAGCTACATGGGAACCAGAAGAGAGTATGAGAAACCAGTATCCTAACCTTTTTGCTGGTAAGATTTTCGAGGACGAAAATCCCTAAGTGGGGGAGAATTGTAACAGCCCGATATAGGGCCTAGTCAGAATAGTGGTGCTAGACCATGAATCCGAGGTGAAATTATGAGTTTTTAAAGTTTATGTTATGCTTGCATGCTAGTATAAAAGTTTCAAGAAGCAATTTTTTTAAATTGAGGTTGATTGGTCCAAAAAGGACTAAATTGTAAAAGTTGCAAAATTTGAGTTTCTAGAAGCTTTTTGTATGAAATAGCTTTAGAATATGAATTATGAGCCCTTAAGTAACAATTTGCCCAAAATTTTATTTTTGGACAAAATTGGCCTTGAGATGGTATTATAGAAATTTTTAGTAATAAGGGCATTTTGGTGATTTGTCTAATAAGTGATTAAAATAGGAAAAAGATGATAAAAATCTCATCATCTTCTTCCCCCATTGCCGAAAATTGAAGCAAGCCATAGCTAGGGTACTTCAATTTTTCAAACTTGCTAGTAAGTGCTTTTAGTAAGTGCTTCAATTGTTAAAGGCCTCGTAGGCCCATAATATGCATGTTATGATCAAGAAAGAAAAGTTTTAAGTTGGTTCAAAATTTTACAGCCCGTAAGTACATGTTTAAGTGAGTTTAAGCACGGTAATGCCTCGTATCCAGTCCTAGCTTCGGTCTTAGGTATAGGGTGTTACAGATGTAAATGGCTGGAGGAAAAATTCAGGGCCATGGAAAACGCTGATAGTCAACATGGAATCAATGCAAAAGATATAAGTTTGGTCCCAGATCTAGTGCTTCCCCAAGTTCAAAATGCCAGAATTCAAAAAGTACTATAACACCCCAAACCCGGCCTAGATGTTACGACTGGATCTAGCGTGCCATATTAGGTGATGTTTGAAAACTATGCATATGTGGGAAAACCCATCTACAAATCAAAACTTCTTACCGATTCAAAAGTTTGATTTTGTGTTACTTATTAAAAAAATTAGTTTACTCGAAACCATTTTCTTTTTGGTAAAACATTATATGCATTTATTATTTTGCTTTTAAAAAAACTTGTCTGTTACGAAAGTTTGATTAAACTGTTGCGGAAACGTGATATTTAAAAATAGATGTTATTGTTTTAAGACCTGTTTTTAGTAAACTTGCAATGATATAAGAAATACCAAATAAAAGTTTAAAAAGAAAATCCCAAAGGCCTTATTACATAAAATATTAACCCAAAAATAATCTAAAATAAACTAAATACAAAATTACTATGTTTTGTTAAGAAGCAAATCCAACATATGACGACCTCCGAGTCCTCCACAGCTTCAAATCCTCTAATGCTGGGGATTACCTGCATGGTTAAAAGAAAGGGGTGAGTTACAAGAACTCAGTGTGTAATCCCTGTCACGATGTGTGACCGGGCCCAAATCCATATCAGATCGATTCGGGCCTTACCCCAAAAACCATGGTAATACAAACAAAAATGCAGCCCATCCCAGTCCAACCATCACACCACCCGTACCAACCCTACACACTATATGGGGACCAAGTCAACCCACCCAGCCCTAGACACCAAAAGCGCAGACGAGCTGCTAATATCAATGCAGCAAAGCTGCTAGTAACAGTGTACATGACTAAGCCACTAAAATAAGTACATCGTGGCAGAGCCACTGAATCAGTATAACGTGGCATAGCCACCAATATAGTACTTCCTCCATAAGCATAACCCAACCCAATGCAACATGCAGCGACATATTAAAATGATGTATGACATAAATTACCATCATAAACAATTAAACAGTGTACACACACAACACTAGATCTACCATTAGGGTATAATGGTCATTTGGTCGGTAGGGGTAAAACGGTAATTTACCCTTCAAGGGTATATCAGTAATTTCACCCCACGAGGGCATTTAAATAATTTTACCCTTTAAGGGTATTTTGGTAACTTTACCCGCTGAGGGATTTCAGCAATTTACCCACTAAGGGTCTTTCGGTAACTTTACCCAATGAGGGTATTTCGGTAATTTTACCCCTACAACTGCCTTTTCGAAGGCCTAATGTCACCTTGAGCAACTCGGTTTCCATTTTCGGTCAATACAGAGCTATTGGGCCTAAAACCTGATTTCGGCCCATTCGGCCCACACGCTCGTGTGGCCCATTCTGTTCGGTTTCAGCCTCGGTTCTGCGGACTTCGCAGTCGCATCGATCAACTTACATTTTTCATCGTTTTCGCTCATATGGGCCTATTAACCCGTTGGGCCCATTTAGCCCGCCTCAGCTCAACAAGGCCCATTACGGCCTCAGTTTCACGAGAACGTTCGTGACACTCTCTCAACAGTCTGTCGCCCTCATTAGAGACTCGGTCAATCACTACGAGCGCTCGCAGCTCGAGTGATCTCAGTTGCCGGTATTTTGACTTTTCAGTATTTCGGCTTTTACTCGAATCACGGAACAACATTCACAGAATAAGCGGTGGTGTGAGATTACAAACTTGCTTTAGATTGCTGAAAGAACCACTCCTCGATGCCCCTAAAATAACAATGACTATGGGTTAATCCCAATGTTCTCGAAAATCCATAGTACCAAAATATACTACTCAACCAACCTCACTTACCACAAGAAGTGACCTCCCACAACAGAGTGACAGTATTCGGCCTCGCTTCTTGGCTAAAGCAAACGGATTCCTAAAATAATTGATGCACAAAGGAGGTTAGCATCCACCAATATTCGGCAATAGGGAGAAATCCAGAAAATGATTAGTACTACTTACCCTAAGATTCGGCAAAGACAGATTCTTTGAGCAAAAAAAAGAGTTGAACAGGCACGGCCCTTAAAAAAGGTAATCAACTAGAAAGAAAAGGGAAAGGTTAGTTTTGGCTTAACCAGTTAGAGAACAAGAGATGAAGTGTTAGGGGTGGGTAGATTCGGCTAAGAAAGAAGAGATTAGAAATGCACAAAGAACAAAAGAATTAGATTCGGCCTACCCCAAATCAGCTAGCTTTGTATCGTGAAGAGAGGAGCATCAAGTAAAAAAGAAACTAGTTGAAGATAGATTTGGCTAGAGAGAAACAAGGGATGAGTAAGGCGTGAAGAGAAAGGAGAAGAAGAATGGTGATTTGGCCAACACCAAAGTTTTGGCTAGCAAAAGAAAGAAAATATACCCCATAATGCACGAGAGGTAAGTAACGAGAAGGAAAAGTGAACAAATGTTGCCAAGAAGAAACCCGAAATGCTTCCAAAATACTCTCAGCCGAAAGGCCTAAATGAAACAAACTTGGAAACAAAAGCAAAAAGTGACCATAATCCCAAGAAGTTTCGATTTCTACCTCAAAACCAAAGCTGTCGAAAAACAAATCAAGACCATTCCCCAGCTGAAACTCCCCCTATCACACACTCCCACTCACGGCCAACACTTCCACACACCTCACTTCCTTGATTCTTTCCACTTTTTCCTCCTCAATTTGCTCCCTTTCATCCGTTTGAATAGTTTGACCCAGTCTCCAACTCCCCTTAAAGAGTTTGATCCAAACTCTGCCTCTTGCTCTCCCAAGTCACAAAATAAAATCCCTCATTTGTAATCTGTGGGATTCGAACCCCTTCCCTCTATGCTCTCCACTTGACACCACACCACTCCACCATGTGCTCCACTTGTGTTAGCAAACCACACTCAATTATACTTAAGTCCAACCTCAATTAGCCCTCTCCACTAAAAGGCCAAAAACCAAAATTTTTCCAGGGCTAAGACTCGAACCTAGACCTCCCTAGAACCCCTAACTTTTGAGATGTTACAATTCTACCCCCTTTAAAGAAATTTCGGCCTCAAAATTTTACCTGATCAAAAGAGATGAGGGTACTGTCGATGCATCGCCTCCTTAGGCTCCCACGTGGCTTCCTCTGAACCGTGGTTACGCCACAGCACCTTGACTAACGGAACAAATTTCCTTCTCAGCACCTTAACATCTCGATCCAAAATCTGCACCAGTTCTTCTTCAACTGTTAAATCAGGTCTTACCTCGATCTCCTCTACCGGCACTATATGAAAAGGATCAAAACGGTAGCACCTCAGCATAAAAACATAGAATACGTTATGTATGAAAATTAACTCAGAAGGCAGCTCCAGCTGATAAGCAACCGATCCTACACGCTTCATTACTTGGTAAGGTCCGATGAATCTAGGGCTCAACCTGCCCTTTCGTCCAAATCTCAGGATCTTTTCCAAGGTGAGACCTTCAAGAAGACATAATCCCCCACAGTGAACTCTATCTCTTTACGCTTTAAGTCGGCATACGACTTCTGCCTATCAAATGCTTCTTTTAACTGACCCCGTATCAACTTCACTTTTTCCTCAGTTTTCGAAATTAGCTCTGGACCCAACAATCGTCGCTCACCTAATTTTGTCCAACAAGTAGGGGTACGACACATATGACCATATAATGCCTCCTATGGTGCCATTTGAATACTGGATTGGTGGCTGTTGTTATAAGTTAATTTCGCTAAAGGTAGATAGTCTTCCCAACTGCCTTTAAAATCAATCACACAGCCTCATAACATGTCTTTCAAAATCTAGATTACCCTCTCTGGCTGACCATCAATTTGCGGATGAAAAGCTGCCCTGAAATCCAACCTTGTACCCAGAGCTTCATGTAACACTCTCCAGAATCGTGATGTAAATCTAGGGTCCCTGTCTGAAATGATAGACACTGACACCCCATGTAACCTCACAATTTCTGCCACATATAACTTGGCTAACTTCTGCAACGAGTAATCGGTGCGAACTGGTATGAAGTGGGCAGATTTAGTTAGCCAATCAACAATTACCCACACTGGATCTTTCTTAGTAGGCGTCAAGGGTAGCCTACTAACAAGTCCATGGTTACCCTCTCCCACTTCCAGAGTGGAATTTTAATAGGTTGCAGCAGTCCTAAAGGCAGTTGATGCTCACCCTTCACTTGCTGGCATGTCAACCACTTACTTATGAAATTAGTCACCTCACACTTAAGTCCTGGCCACTAATACAGTTCACGTAGATCTCGGTATAACTTGTTTCCACCAAGATGCATAGCGTATGGGCTACTATGAGCCTGTCGCAAAATTGACTGTCTTAACCTAGAGTCTTTCGGTACACAAACTCTTCCATGGAAACATAATACTCCTTCACTATTCAGCTCAAAATCCACAGTCTCTCCCTTCTTCACCTGTTGGAACCGAGGAATCAACGACTCATCCAACATCTGTTTCTCTTTTATCTGACTAATCCAAGCCGATTTTACTTGCAGTTCCACCAACAAACTACCATCCTCAAATAGACTGAGACGAGCAAACATTGCTCTCAGATCAGACACAACCTTACGGATCAGTGCATCTGCCACTATGTTAGCCTTTTCCGGATGATACTCAATCGAGCATTCATAATCCTTAAGCAACTCTATCCACCTTCGTTGCCTAAGATTCAACTCCTTTTAGGTAAGGAGGTACTTAAGACTTGTGGTCGGTGTAAATGATCGACTTTTCCCTATACATATAATGTCTCCATATCTTTAGTATGAACACCACCGCAGCTAATTCCAATTCTTGAGTGGGGTAGTTCACCTCGTACGGCCTAAGCTGACGGGACGCATAAGCCACCACTTTACCCTCTTGCATCAGCACACATCCTAGACCTGTGTGCGACGCATCACAATAGACAACAAACTCTTTTCCAGCCTCTAGCTATATTAATACCGGAGCTTTAGTTAGAATCTTCTTCAGCTTCCCAAAACTCTCCTTCTACTTGTCAATCTAAAAAACAGATACTCCCTTACTCAAAAGCTTAGTTATGGGTGTAGCAATCACTGAAAACCCCTCAACAAACCGTCTGTAGTAGCTGGTCAGACCCAGAAAACTTCAAATCTTCGATACCAACTTCTGTGGCTTCCAATCTAATATGGCCTCAACTTTCTGAGGATCAACCCTAATTCCCTCGGCAGACACGACATGCCCCAGAAATGTCACCTTTCGCAGCTAAAACTCGCACTTGCCAAATTTTACATAAAGTTGTTTTTCCCTCAATATCTATAGAATGACCTGAAGATGTGAATCATGCTCCTCCTCAGTTCTTGAATACACCAGAATATCATCTATGAGCACCACCACGAACCGGCCTAGGTAGGGTTGGAAGACCCGGTTCATCATATCCATGAAAGCGGTTGGTGTATTCATTAACCCAAACGGCATGACCAGGAACTCGTAATGTCCATAACGAGTTCTGAACACTGTTTTGAACACATCTGCCTCCTTAACCCTTAATTGATGGTACCCCGACCTTAGATCTATCTTAGAGAAAATTGAAGCTCCTCGCAGCTGATCAAACAGATCATCTATCCTTGGTAGCAGATACTTGTTCTTAATCGTGAACTTGTTTAACTGACGATAGTCAATACACATGCTCATTGACCCATCCTTCTTCTCTACGAATAGTGTCGCTACTCCCTACGGAGACACACTTGGTAGATGAATCCTCGATCCAAAAGCTCTTGGATCTGAGCCTTTAATTCTACTAGCTCTTTCGGTGCCATTTCATAAGGGGTGATGGACACCGAAACCGTTCACGGTAAAAGCTCAATGCCGAATTTGACCTCACGGTTTGGTGGCAACCTCAGAAGCTCTTCTGGGAATACGTCTGAAAATTCCTTTACGGTCCTGACATTCTCAACAGACGGTCCATTAACAACAGAAGTGCTGACAAAAGCAAGGAACACCTCGCAACCTTTGCGAACTAGCTTCTCAGCCCTTAGTGTTGAGATTACATATGTTAGGTAATCTCTTCATTCTACTATCACAACCATTTCCTCAACCTTTGAAGACTTCAATACCATACACTTAGCAGCAGAATCCAAATTCGCATGGTGTTTCACTAACCAGTCCATGCCCAAAATGAGATCAAACTCACCAAACGGCAGTTCCATCAAGTCCGCCAGAAATACCACCCTTTGAACCTCTAAAGGCACATCTCTAAA
This sequence comes from Gossypium bickii, assembly GCA_025503065.1. Classification (NCBI taxonomy): domain Eukaryota; kingdom Viridiplantae; phylum Streptophyta; class Magnoliopsida; order Malvales; family Malvaceae; genus Gossypium; species Gossypium bickii. Next base: position 34,994,527 of record CP106715.1, on the reverse strand, counting down.
TAGCTTACTCACTATCACCGACTGTCCTAATGGACTAATCACTGACATTTCTCTATCAGCAAGTTCAAACTGTATATCTAATGTTTCCTACACAGCACAAGCAATATATGAGTGTGTAGACCCAATATCAATTAAAGCTGTAAATGGCATACCATGAATGAGAAACGTACCGGTTATGACATCAGTGCATCGCTATCCTCTCGACGCCAAGCAGCATAAATGTAACGACCCGAATTTGGGCCAAGTAGAATTGGGCCTTGTCCTTGGTAGCGTATAAAATTTTTGAGAATAAAAGAACGACACTAATGCAAGTTGGTCCTATTAGGTGAGTGATTTTGGAAGGTTAGAGAGCTTCTATGAAGTCCCGGGATCAAACTTGGGCTTTAGGAAAATTTTTGTTTTAGGTGAATAAAACCCTGGGAGTTAGTAAGTAGGCTTTAAAAATAAAATGTGGAGAAAAATGACACAAAAAGGAGTTGTGGTCTAGTGGAAAATGACGCCACATAGGAGACAAGGGAATGACGCTACACAAGGAAGCAAGGGGTCCAAGGTTCAAGTCTTGGCGCTTGCATTTCATTTTGATTTATTTTTAAGTGAACTTAGACTTTGGCTCATAGACTTATATTTAGTTGCGCATGATTTTAGACACAAAAGGAGCTTGTGTTGTGGTGGCATGTAGCGTCTGGAGCATAGGAGAGGGCAAGGGTTCGAATCTCATTGCAAGCAAAAAGGGATATTTATTTTGCTAAGTTGGGACAGCCAGAGTTTGTGTTGGAATTAAACTCTGTTGAAGGAGGGATCCCACATCGGGAAGCTAGCAAGAGGAAAGGTGAGAAGCTGGCTTTAAATAGAGCAATCTATGAGAAGAGTAAGCATACCTTGGTGGACATTTGGGCATAAGAGTGGCCGAAGTGCAGATCAACTCCAGGTTCCTATCAGGTGTGTATTTCGCCTTACTCTAGCTGTAGAGCAGTAAATGCCGAAATACCGGTCACACGACAATGGTAGCCACACGAGCGTGCGAGCGCACGTGTGGGAGCTTTGACGCGATAGTTGAGGCCCTCATGAGTGTTCTCATGAGTCTAGGCTGTCTTGGGCCAAGTGGGCCCAATAGGCCCGTGGGCCCATAGGAATAAATTGTATGATCGTGTAGTAGATATTGGACTGGCTTATGTGAATCTCATATCTGTGGCTAGATTTGGGCTAAATGGGCCATACGAGCGTGTGGGCCAATTTGGGCCGAGAATGGCCCTAGGCCCATTCGTATCGTTATCGCTGTTTAGAATACTTTGATTTGTGAAATTACCGAAACACCCCTGGTTTACAAAATATCGAAATACCCCTAATTTGTGAAATTAGCGAAATACCCTTAATTTGTAAAATTATTGAAATACCCTCATATTGAAAAATTACCGAAATACCCCTAGTTTCCAAAATTACTAAAATACCCCCAGTTTATGAAATTACCAAAAATCTTTGGTTTGAAAAATTACCGAAATACCCCTGATTTGTGAAACTACCAAAATACCCCCTGTTTGCTAAAATTACCAAAATACCCTCTATAGGTACAATTATCGAAATACCCTCTACAGGTAAAATTATCGAGATGCCCTTACGGGGCAAAATGACTATTTTACCTCTAACCGATTAAATGACCGTTGTACCCTCGCGGTAGTACTAGTGTTGTATGTGTTAATTGTATGATTGATTATGTTTAAGATGCACTGCATACATGGATTAGTTATGGGTAGAATTACTGAGTTACCCTTGTAGGGTAGGATTACCGGAACACCCTTATAGGGTAAAATGACTGATTTGTCTTTGTGGGTAAATGATTGACTTGTGCTATGATTTGACCGATTTGACTGTGATTGTATGACAGTGTTTTAACTGACTTGATTGTGGGCGTGTGTCTAATTTTCTGTTAATATGTGTTAAAATGAATGTTACTAAGCATGGCCATTTTGCATACATGTGTAATGATTGAGCATGACATACACGACATGCTGTATGGGTTGAGTTTGATGATTGGAGGAAGTACTGTTTTAGTGGCTCTGTCACATACCATTCTGGTGGCTCTGCCACATACCGTTTTAGTGGCTAAGCCACATATACCGTTATTAGCAGAAAGGCTGCATTATTAGGGAGCTTGGCTCTGTGCCATCTTGATTATGGATCGTATTTACCCGTGGCTATGTGCCTAATAGATATCGATGACTCTGTGTCGATCATATTTACCCAAGACTGTGTGTCGATTATATTACCGTCACTGATGGCTATGTGCCAAACATAATACAGTTACTGATGGCTCTGTGCCAATTATATTACCGCTATTAAAGGCTTAAGAGCCGCATATATACCGTAATTAGCAGCTTTACTGCAATATTGGTGTGGATTGCCGGGTGGGTTGACATGATCCTCATATGGTGCGATTGGTTGGTACGGGTGGAGAGTTAGTCGGCTGGTAGTATTGGGGTGGGTTCATATCCATTGCATTATTTTGATTTGGGGCTTTGGCCCAGCTTGCTACCAAATAGGGCTTAAGCCCAGACCAATCGTAAGGGCTCAGGCCCAAACCGTGACCGTATAGGGGATTACACACTGAGTTCTCATAACTCACCCTTTCTTTTAACTGTGCAGGTAATCCCTAGCCTTAGAGGATTTGGTCTGTAGAGGACTCGGAGGTGGCCACACGTCAGATATGGTTTGAAGATTAAACTTAGCAGTTTTAGTTTAATTTAGTGAGTTTAAATTATTGGGTTAATAATTTTTTAATAAGGCTATTATTTTTTTTTGTTTTAACTCTTATTTGGTGTTTCTTTAGATTACAAACTACTAGTCTATTAAACACGGGTTTTTTTTCCCAAAAAACTACTGTTTTTCAAAATATCATGTTTTTGCAACTGTTTTAAATTAAGCTTCTGCATCAAACAAGGTTTTAAAGATAATAATGTTTTACAAGAGAATGGATTTAATAAACTACGTTTTAAATATAGTAGTGTGTTCGCAAGGGAAACAACTTTAAGCAAATTTTATTTGTTAAGCGACGAAATCGAGGTTTTTCATTGATAAAAAGTTTTTAAATTGAGGAAAGGTTTTTTTTTTAAATCGTATGGTTTTATACAACCTTTTGATGTGACATGCCAAATTCGAGCCTAACTTTTAGGCCGGGTTTGGGGTGTTACAATAAACCAACCCCGGCTATCTCGCTTCTGTATTACCAGCACCTCTACCCGGTGCTCTACGGCCTCGTCCAAACCCATTTCCCCCTCTGGCTAGACCACGACTTCTCGGTGGCTGCTGACCACCTCTCCCTGGCTGAACATTTCCTTGACCCGCAACTTGCACCTGACCCGGCCTTTGCTTATAGTCTCTAACCCTGTGATTTCTCGATCCACATCTGAAGCACGTCCCAGTTCTCTTCCAACATTCACCTTGATGAGACAACCCGCACACAGTGTAAGGCTGCGGTCTGCCAGCAACCATCGAAACTCCAGTTTGGTCCGGCCCATCAAATCTAGGCCTCTTATGAAATCCATCTGAAGAACTTGAAGGCCTAAAATGTCTCTTATTCCTGCCCCTTTCCTTCTCATAGTTTTGACGCTCTGAGCGTTTCACATCCTTGGTAATCTTAACCTTCTCAACTAGGGCAGCAAAGTCTCTTTCCCTCTGCAGGGATATCAGTACCTGCAAATTATCTTGAAGACCATCCTCAAACTACATGCAGCACTCATATTCTGTTGCAACTATACCCCGAGCATACTGACTCAAGCGTAGGAACTCTGCCTCGTACTCTGTTACGAATTTATTCCCCTGAACTAGATTCAAGAATCCCTTTCTCCGGGCGTCCACATAACTTGTCCCGACATACTTCCCCTGGAAGGCTGTCTTAAAGAAATCCCATGTTAATCGGTCCGTATGTGTGCCTTCTCTCATGGTAAGCCACCATTGATATGCCTCATCTCGTAGTAAAGACATTGCTCCTTTATGTTTCTGTTCCACTGTGCAGTCCAGATCATCCATGATCCACTCAACTGCCTCCAACCAGAATTCTGCTAGATTCGAGCTACACCAGAGATGCCCCTGAAGATTTCAGCCCTGTTAGACCGGAGTCGCTCAGAGATTGACCCTCGAGCCACTGACCCGGTACTCGCTCCAACCACCCTTTCCAAAACCCGTAGCATTACTTGGGACAAAGTATTATCCCCTCCGGCTCTGTCCTAAGACCCCGTTTCAGTCATTGGTAATGCCGGTGCTTCCTCTCAGGCATATGTCCCGACGCTGAAGACCTAGCCCTAGCACCCCGTCCTCTTCCACGACCATGTGTACCCCTTCTGTGACCTCTTGTACTCATCTCGATGTAACGTATTAATCTGTTTAAGAGTTTTATGAGTCAACTTGTAGTTCTTATGATTATTAACAAGTGTTTTATGAAAAACAGTAATAAGAGTTCTTTTCGTAGATCGAGTTTACTACCGTTTCAGTCTCTATAGTCTTAGTTTCTATAGCTAAAGTTTCAGTGTACTACCACTATCTCTAGTAGTTTCTCAATACAGTTATTTCATCATATACTCAAGTATAGAGTAATGAAACTTACGAATTTGGTGCCGGAGACTCGGTGTGCCATATTTCCAGTAACACTATCACTTTTTCTAAACCACAGTTTAAACAGATTTGGAAAAAATTTCAAACTCATTCCACAGTCGAGTTTTGCAACTTAACTCTGATACCACTAAATGTAACACCCCAAACCCGGCCTAGACGTTACGATCGGATCTAGTGTTCCACATCAGGTGATGTTTGAAAACTATGCATTTGTGGGAAAACTCATCTACGAATCAAAACTTCTTACCGATTCAAAAGTTTGATTTTGTGTTGCCTATTAACAAAACTAGTTTACTCGAAATCATTTCCTTTTGGTAAAACCTTATTATGCATTTATTATTTTGCTTTTAAAAAAAACTTTTCTATTACGAAAGCTTGATTAAATCGTTGCAAAAACGTGATATTTAAAAACAGTTGTTATTGTTTTAAAACCCTTTTTTAATAAACTTGCAATGATATAAGAAATACCAAATAAAAGTTTAAAAAGAAAATCCCAATGGCCTTATTACATAAAACATTAACCCAAAAACAATTTAAAATAAACTAAATCCAAAATTACAAAGTTTCGTTAAGAAGTAAGTCCAATGTAAGGCCACCTCTGAGTCCTCCACAGCTCCAAATCCTCTAACGCTGGGGATTACCTGCACGGGTAAAAGGAAAGGGTGAGTTACAAGAACTCAGTGTGTAATCCCCTGTCACAGTCACAGTCTGGGCCTAAGCCCATGTAGTATCAGTTCGGGCCTTAGCCCCAAAAATCATGGTAATACAAACAAAAATGTAGCCAACCCAGTCCAACCATCACACCACCCGTACCAACCCTACACACAATGTAGGGACCAAGTCAACCCACCTAGCCATACACACCAAAACTGCAGACGAGCTACTAATATCAACGTAGCAAAGCTGCCAGTAACAGTGTACATGGCTGGGCCACTAAAATCAGTATATCGTGGCAGAGCCACTGAATCAGTATAACGTGGCATAACCACCAGTACAACACTTCCTCCATAAGCATAACCCAACCCAATGCAACATGCAGTGACATATTAAAATGATGTATGAAATAAATTACGATCATAAACAATTAAACAGGGTACACACACAACACTAGATCTACCACTAGGGGTATAATGGTCATTTGGTCGGTAGGGGGTAAAACGATAATTTACCCCTCAGGGGTATATCAGTAATTTCACCCAACGAGGGCATTTCAATAATTTCACCTTTTAAGGGTATTTTGGTAACTTTACCCGCCAAGGGAATTTCAGTAATTTACTCACTAAGGGTATTTTGATAACTTTACCCAATAAGGTTATTTTGGTAATTTTACCCCTACAACGGCCTTTTCGAAGGCCTAATGTCGCATCGAGTGACTCGGTTTCCATTTCTGGTAAATACAGAGCTATTGGGCCTAAAACCTGATTTCAGCCAATTTGGGCCCACACACTCGTATGGCCCATTCTGTTCGTTTTTAGCCTCGATTCTGCAGACTTCGCAGTCACATCGATCAACTTACATTTTTCATCGTTTCCGCTCATATGGGCCCATTAACCCGTTGGGCCCATTTAGCCCGCCTCTGCTCAACAAGGCCCATTATGACCTTAGTTTCACCAGAGCGTTCATGACACTCTTTCAACAGTCTGTCGCCCTCACTAGAGACTCGGTCAATCACTACGAGCCCTCGCAGCTTGAGTGATCTCAGTTGTCGATATTTTGGCTTTTTGGTATTTCGGCTTTTAGTCAAATCACAGAACAACATTCACAGAATAAGCGGTGGTGTGAGATTACAAACCTGCTTTGGATTGCCGAAAGAACCACTCCTCGATGCCCCTAAAATAACAATGACTATGAGTTAATCCCAATGTTCTCGAAAATCCATAGTACCGAAATATACTACTCAACCAACCTCACTTACCACAAGACGTGACCTCCTACAACAGAGTGACAGTATTCGGCCTCGCTCCTTGGCTAAAGTAAACGGATTCCTAAAATAATTGATGCACAAAGGAGGTTAGCATCCACCACTATTCGGTAATAGGGAGAAATCCAAAAAACGATAAGTACTAGTTACCCTCAGATTCGGCAAAGACAAATTCTTTGAGCAAAAAAAAGAGTTGAACACGCACGGCCCTTAAAGATGATAATCAACTAGAAAAAAAAAAGGAAAGGTTAGTTTCAGCTTAACCAATTAGAGAACAAGAGATGAAGTGTTAGGGGTGGGTAGATTCGGCTAAGAAAGAAGAGATTAGAAACACACAAAGAACAAAAGAATTAGATTCGGCCTACCCCAAATCAGCTAGCTTTGTATCGTGAAGAGAGGAGCATCAAGAAAACAAGACACTAGTTGAAGATAGATTCGGCTAGAGAGAAACAAGGGATGAATAAAACCATAATGGTGGAGCAAAAGAAGGAAAAAGCAGTCAGACCTGAGCCACTTGTTAATGAGCCAGTAAAAGAGGAGGAAGTCAAGGAATTCTTGAAGTTTTTGAAGCACAGCGAGTATAGTGTTGTGGAACAGTTGCATAAACAACCAGCTCGCATATCTATATTAGCTTTACTCTTAAATTCGGAGGTACACCGAAGTGCATTGACGAAAGTGCTAAATGAGACGGACGTGGCCAATGATATCTCTATCAATAAACTGTATCGGTTGGTCAATAACATAAGTGCCGATAACTTCATCTTCTTCAACGATGATGAAATACCACCAGGGGGTATGAGATCCACTAAAGCTCTGCACATCACTACCAGATGAAAAGATACACATTCTCAAGGGTCCTGATCGACAATGGATCGGCATTGAACGTATTGCCCCTATCCGCACTTAACAGGTTACCTGTGGATAGCTCACACATAAAGGTATGTGAAAATATAGTGAGGGCGTTTGATGGCACAAAAAGGGGGGTCATGGGAAGAATCAAAATACCTCTGTTGATTGGCCAAACTACTTATGAGGTGGACTTCCTAGTAATGGATATCAAGCTCTCCTACAACTGCTTATTGGGAAAACCTTGGATACATTCGACCGGGGTAGTGCCTTCGTTGCTACATTAGAAGTTGAAGCTAGTATCAGAAGGTTGACTGGTGACGATAAATGTCGAAGAAGATATTATCGCGGTCATAACTATTGATGTGTCGTACTTGGAGGCAAATGATGAGGCAATTGAATGTTCTATCCTGTCTTTGGAGTTTGTGAATGCAACACTAATTACTGAGGGGAACATGATTCCAGTGCCAAAAATATCCAAGGCTACCAGGATGAGATTACAGCTGAGGTAGGAAAGGGAGCTCTACCGGGAAAAGGACTGGGGAGGCATCTTCAGGGAAGAATTGAGGCTCCAATGTTGAAGGACAAGCATGACTGCTTTGGCTTAGGGTACAAGCCAGATGCTAGACAAAGAAGGAATGAACTGGAAAAGAGGCAGGAAAGAAGAATGGCATGCGTGAGTGGGGAAGAAATCAAATGGGAACCAATGATATTCCCCCACATATCCAAAACTTTCATATCAATAGGGACTATTCATCCCAAGCGAAGGATGCTAAGGAAAGAAAGCGTTGAAGAAATATTGGAAAATGTCCATATCAATGCACATGAAGAAACAACTGAAGGAGGGATCTTGTCAGATATCTGCCCTTATGAACCTGGGAGTGTTCTGAAAAATTGGACTGCAGAAGAAATTCCTGTAGTTTTTAGAGCTTACACAGAGTAATGTTCAAAACACACTTATTGCTTTAAGCCTAGAAGCAATAAGAAATCCTTTGTGAAATAGGCTTATGTCCAAACATCGTTATGAAATACATATTTGATATCTTTTTGAGTAGATATTCTTCTATTCTTTTAGATTATTTCATTGTTTCTATACAAGTAATTATGTTAGATTCTTTCATTCCTTGGACCTTTTTCCAAATCACTCATTTCATTCATAAGTATACCATACAAATAATTATTCTTAAATTTATTCGTTCTTTGTATATTCCTTTGTATCTATAACAGGTCCCCGGATATCAACGTCATGAGTAACGCTGCTAGGGAATTAGAACCTCCTTTTAAGCAAGACATGTATTTAAAGGGATCCCAGGAGTTTGAAGATGACATAGCCTGTGGTTTATCTCCAGACCTGTTAAGAATGGTAAAATAAGAGGAAAAATAGATTCTACCTCATGAAGAGACAGTAAAAAGTGTGACCTTGGAAGAGGGAAAGGTAGTGAAAATTGGAACGTGCATAATCGAAGAAACGAAGCGAGACCTCGTAGAATTACTTCAAGAATTCAAAGATATCTTCGCATGGTCATGCCAATATATGCCTAGGTTAAGCATTGACATTGTTGTACACTGCCTCCCCATAAAAGAGGATTATAGGTCGGTTTAGTAGAAGCTCCGGAGAATGAGGTCTGACATTGTGCTAAAAATAAATGAAGAAGTCAAAAAGTAGTTCAATGTCGAATTCTTGCAAGAGGTCAAATACTCAGAATGGGTGGCCAATATTGTGTCTGTCCCTAAGAAAGATGGGAAGGTGCGAATGTGTGTAGATTATAGAAACTTAAATAAGGCCAGCCCGAAAGACAATTTCCCCTTGCCTCACATTGATACTCTAGTAGAAATACGACAGGCTATTCGTTGTTTTCCTTCATGGATGGCTTCTCGGGATACAATTAAATAAAAATGCATCCTAAAGACATGGAAAAGATTACCTTCATAACCTTGTGGGGTACATTTTGTTATAAGGTGATGTCATTTGGGCTAAAAAATGCAAGAGCGACATATCAAAGGGCCATGGTGATCTTGTTCCATGATATGATGCACAAAGAAATGGAAGTTTATATCGATGATATGATTGCAAAGTCCCAAACAGAAATGGAACATGTCCAAGTTTTGAGGAAGTTATTCTTGAGACTGAGGAAATTCCAATTAAAGCTCAATCCAACAAAATGTACTTTTGGAGCTAGATCGGGAAAATTGTTGGGCTTTGTAGTCAGCAAGAGGGGAATTGAGATTGACTCAGATAAGGTCCGGGCTATACAAGAATTACCTCCGCCGCGCACTCAAAAAGAAGTTCGAGGTTTCCTTGGAAGGTTAAATTACATTGCTCGGTTTATTTCACAATTAACTGAGAAATGTGATCCCATATTTTGTCTTCTTAAGAAACACAATCCAGGCATATGGGATGATGAATGCCAGAAAGCTTTTGATAAGGTTAAACAGTACTTGTCAAGTCCTCCGGTATTGTCTCCTCCCTACCCAGATAGGCTATTAATATTGTATTTGACAGTGTTTAATAACTCTATGGGATGTGTGCTGGGTCAACACGATGATTCGAGAAGAAGAGAAAATGCGATATACTACCTCAGTAAGAAATTCACTAAGTGTGAAATGAGATATTCGCCAATTGAGAAGTTGTGTTGTGCCTTGATTTGGACAACTCAGAGGTTGAGGCAATACATGTTGTACCATACGACCTGGCTAATCTTGAAGTTGGACCCTCTAAAATATATGATGGAGTCAACTGCTTTGAATGGAAGGATGGATAGATGGCAAATTCTGCTCTCTGAATTTCACATAGTTTATGTGAGCCAAAAAAACTGTGAAAGGAAGCGCAATAGTAGATTTTCTGGCCAATAGAGCTCTAGAAGATTATGAGCCTCTAAACTTTGACTTCCCCAATGAAGAACTAATGTATGTGGCAGCTGCTGAAGAAGACGCTACAAAAGATCACTTTTGGAAATTGAACTTTGACGAAGCATCAAATGCTGAAGGTAATGGAATTTGGTATAACAGCCCGATTTTGACCCTAATCAGAACGGTGGTTACGGGACCACGAATCTGAGTCGAAAAAATTTTTAAATATTACTTTCCGTGTTTATTATATGCGAAATTTCATGTGTGAAAGTTTCGTATGAGAATTTGATTGTTTGTAGGCTTAATTTAATAATAGGACTTAATCGCGTAAAATGAAAATTTAGTGGTTATTTGTAAAATGGGCCGAATAGTGATTGTTTTATTAATTTGGAGGTTTTAAGTGGTAAATTACCCATAATGGCTTGTAGTGAACGGTGAAAGACAACCATTACATGTTATATTATTATTTTATAAAGGTTTATTAAATATTTATAATTTTGGTTAATAAAGTTTTATTATAAAAACATATTATAATAAAAGAACAAAGCCATGGTTTTCTCACTTTTGCATGACCGAATAAAAAGAAAAGAAAGAAGAAATAAGAGCTCCTTAGGTTCGGCCATCTTTGGAGTTTGATTAAGGTTAGTAATTGAGCTCGATTTTTGATAATTTTTACGTTTTTGAGATCGTTGCTTCGAATACTATTCGGCCCATGATAAAATTTTTGTTAATAATGCATGTGTGATGTTTGGCCATTTAAGAAGGCTTGTGATTTGTGATGTTTGATGGATTTGTTTTAAAGATATGTTTTAGATTAATAAGTTTTATATTGAAAATTTTGATAATTTTGAGTAATTAGGACTAAATTGTGAAAATTTTAAATTGAAGGGTCAAAATGTGAAATAAATAAATTGAATGGTATTGTATGGGCATGGGTAGTATTCGGCCCTAAAGGAGTATTTTTTGTATATTTTGTGTTTTATGCAATAGGGACTAAATTGTAAAAATTGTAAATGTCAGGGGTAAAATTGTAATTTACCCAATTATGTGTTGTTGGATTAAATTGAATGAGAAAAATGTTGAATGAATCCATTTTTGAAATGATTAGATCAAGAACAAAAAGAAACGGGATTGGATCAGTGAAAAGCTAAGTTGAACGAATAGTTGGAAAACCTAAACCGTCAATTTTCGAGGTAAGTTTTAAGCAATTGGATGAAATGAAATTTGAATATATATTTAATGTGTGTATGAATAATTGAATTAAGCATATTAAAATACATTTTCCCAATGTGAAATGGAATGGGATCAAATATTTATAAATTAGCCGAATGTAAAGTTGGTGTATATATAAATGTATAAATGTTGGTTCATGGAGTAATGTGAGTATATGAATGAGTAAAAGGGTAGCTAAATGTGAATATGAAATGAGAGAGATGTTTGTTTTGAATAGATGGATGTAAATATTTATATGTACATGTATATTAATTGTGTCGAATGAAATGGTATGACATAATGAAATTGAGTTGTTGTTGGATATTTGAATATTTGTGTATGTATGTATGACAATGAAATTTTAAGTGTTCGCATAAATAAAGAAAGGTTCGGATAAGAGGCACTATGTGTGCAAGCTTAAACACCAAGCACTATGTGTGCAAAATCGGTTGAATGGCACTATGTGTGCGGAAAATGAGTAATGGCACTAAGTGTGCGATACATTATTGGAAGACAGCACTATGTGTGCGAATTATTAAGTAACGGCACTAAGTGTACGATACATTACATGAGTTGCACTGTGTGTGCGGATTATCGAACCTATCAAGGACATGAACCAATGAATGGATATAATCAAAAGAGACATGTAGGTAAGTGATGCATGGAAATTGAATAACGTGGTGCTAATGAGGTAAGCTGCTTTTGTATACTAAATTATGGAAATATGATAAATTCATTAACCTTTGAGCTTGTTTGAAATGGATATAGGGCTTGTAATCATTCAGTTTTGGAGATCTAATGAATATGATATTGTTGTATAGTAAAATGCTATATGTAATGCTGATATGAACCGGTTAATGATCAAGTTGAATTGATTAAAATTGTATAATGATTTGTTGTATATATTTCCTTTTGCTTATAACTTACTAAGTTATATTAGCTTACTATACGTGTGTTTATTTGACTATTGTATAGATCTTGAAGTCTAAGTGTGCGAATTTTAAAATATCGAGCACTAAGTGTGCGAAATCGATTGTTATGCACTAAGTGTGCGAAATCGGACAAGGAGCACTAAGTGTGCGATTAATTTTTATATCTTGGATTTAATTTTGGGCAAGTGGATATTATGAGATGATATTAATTGAAATCAAATAAGAGTGATAAATTAGTTTGGATGGAATGTATCAATTAATTTTATAGTTCAATTGATATGAGCTGACATGGAGTAATGCTTACAAAATCTCATTGATTTATACATGAATTTTATATATTGTATTCGGCCATGTGGAAGTTTGTATAAAGAATTCATTTGATTAGTTTTAAATTTTGAATATGTGATTTATATGGGTTTGAAGTGCAAGTATAAGTTCGGTAAGTAAAATATATATATGCATGTGAAACCTATTATCGAAGGTTTGGAAGTTCGGCCTTTGGGATATGAAACGAGAAAGATTTCGAAAGGTGATATGAACTAAAGTCATGGTTATAAACTTTGGTTGTGAGTATATTATTCTGACTTTGCTAGTGTAGTGTTATAATGCATTATTGTTGTCAAATTGCTTATAACTTACTAAGATTTTGAAGCTTACTTTGTATATTTTTCTTATGATTATAGAGTTTCAGAGACTTGCTCGGGTTGGAAGTCGAAGGAGATCTCATCACACTATCTAGTTTTCGCTTCGGTAAATAAATGCTTGCAGATTTGGTTATGTGGCATGTATAGACTAGTTATGATATGGTTAGTTTTGAAATTATATATATATAGCCATGCGAAAATGGCTTGATTATGATGTTAATGGTTGCGTATTCGGTCTTGTCTTAAGTTTAATTTGGAAGTATGTTTCATGGTAAATATGTTTGTAATGTGGTTATATGATTTTGCAATGAAACAGTTTTTGGTTAGCAGTAGTGACGTGATTTTGAAAAATCACCAAAAATAGGATAAATGGAATTCAAAAGTGAATAGGATATATAATTAAAGCTTATTGTGTCTATTTTTATATGAAAGAAACAGAGTAGGCAAAGGAATTTTATATTATGAGATATTTAAATTTTAGTGAGACTGGTTCTGAATGACTTCGTGATTCCCTATTCTGTCTTGGAAATATTATTAAAAATTGTAAAAAAATAATTATGGAGCATAGTTTATATTCTTAGAACCCTCAATGAGTCTATTTTTAATTGAAATAAACGAGAACATTAATTGAATTCAGTACAATGTGATAAATGAGTTTTTGTAAGGATAGGTCAGAACCATCAAACAATGAAATAGGGGAAATTTTAATGAATAAACGGTACTAATTGGCCATATGAAAAATTCTAGAAAACTTATAGTAAGACGATATATGAGTTTAAGTTCAACGAAAATTTACGGATCCAAATTTCGAGTTTTATAACTCGAGTTATAGTCAATTTAGTCAACATGATGCAGATGGACAGTTTCAATTTTTATGCCCCGAATTAGTAGTTAAGTCTAGTAATGCCTCATGCTCGACTCCGGCAACGGTCTCGGGTAAGGGGTGTTACATTGGGCCAGTCTTGGTATCCCCAAATGGAGATCATTATCCATTCACATGCAAATTGGATTTTGATTGTACAAATAATATGGCAGAGTATGAAGCGTGTATCATGGGACTCCGTGCCGCCATAGAACACAAAATTAGAGCGCTAGAAGTATATGGAGATTCTACACTAGTGATCTACCAACTGAAAGGTGAATGGGACACAAGAGACCCTAAATTAATTAATTATCAAAGGATAGTCCTGGGGTTAATTGAGGAGTTTGATGATAATACTTTCAATTATCTCCTGCGAGACGAAAACCAAATGGCAGATGCTTTAGCTACTTTGGATTCCATGATCAAAATGAGCAAACAAGAGGATGTAAAACCCATTCAAATGAGTATTTACGAGGCCCTAGCTCATTGTTACAACATGGAGGAAGAAGAAAGATATGATCACCCTTGGCATCATGATATATTACAATACGTACGTAATCGCGAATACCTTGATTAGGCAACCGAGAACGATAAAAAGACGTTGAAAAGACTAGCCTGTGACTATGTCTTAAACGAAGTGATCCTGTATAAAAAACAGAAAGGATCAGGTACTATTGAGATGTGTGGACGCTGTTGAAGCTAAGAAAATTCTAAAAGAAGTCCACGAGGGTGTTTGTGGAATACATGCTAATGGTTTCACAATGGCTAGACAAATTATGAGATTCGGGTACTATTGGTCTACAATGGAGGGAGACTGCATCAATTATGCTAAGAGGTGTCACAAATGTCAAATTCATGGAGACAAAATTCATGTACCTCCTCCACCTTTGCATGTTATGACTTCCCCATGGGTTTTCTCTATGTGGGGCATGGATATCATTGGGCCGATCTCTCCAAAAGCTTCAAATGGGCATCGGTTCATCTTTGTAGTCAACTATTTCACCAAGTGGGTAGAGGCTACCTCATATGCCAATGTTACTAAGTCAGCAATCAGTAGATTCCTAAAAAAGGAAATCATATGTCGATATGGAATGCCTGATAGGATCATATCTGACAATGCATTAAACTTGAACAACAGCATGATAGCGGAGGTCTACAGTTAGTTGAAAATCAGACACCACAATTCATCACTATACCGTACCATCCAAAAATGAATGGTGCAGTGGAAGCAGCCAATAAAAACATTAAGAAGATCGTGGGGAAATGGCTGAAACTTATAAAGATTGGCACGAGAAGTTATCATTTGCTCTCTATGCTTACCAAACGTCTATCAGAACTTCTACCAGGGTAACGCCTTTCTCATTGGTTTATGGAATGGAGGCGGTTTTAACCATTGAAGTAGAGATACCTTCCCTTCGAGTTTTGTCAGAGTTAAAGTTAGATGAAGAAGAATGGATCCAGTCTCGATATGATCAGTTGAACTTAATTGAGGAAAAGAGGCTGAGGGCTATTCGTCAAGGTCAGATGTACCAAAAAAGAATTATGTGAGCTTATGAAAAAAAGGTTCGTCCAAGAGAATTTAACGAGGGGGACCTAGTATTGAAAAAGGTCCTCCCCATACAAAAGGATTTTTGAAGGAAATGAATGCCAAATTGGGAAGGATCTTATGTGGTAAAAGGCTTTCTCCGGAGGAGAACTAATTTTGGCCAAAATGGATGGGAAAAACTTGCCCGATCCTGTAAATTCAGATTCAGTCAAGAAGTACATTACTTAAAGAGGAAAAGATGCCAAAGTGAAAACCCGCAAAGGGCGCTTTAAGACCTTTTCAAAAAAGAAACAGAGAGGCCAAGGTGAAAACCCGCAAAGGATGCCTTGAGACCAAATGGGTTTTGAGTTGAAAACCCAAAAATGGCGGCTCAAATTGTGATCAAAGACGTGGCATGCGATGATCTAGCTATACCTGAATGAAAAAGAAAGAGAGATGTTACATCTTAGGGCATCAACAAATTACTCTAGATCTCCTAAACACATATTGAGCTTAAAATGGTCTTCAAAAAGTCTGTACAGATAAGCTCATGCTACAATATCTAAGGAACCTATCTTTTCCCCTCATCATTTTGTATTCTAGCAATGTTTTCTTTTTTTAATTAACCCATTCTTTTCAGATTTTGTTCCTGATAAATTTCAGTTTTGTCCATCATTATGATTATTTTCAAGCATTTTGTATTGAAGTAACGATTAATGGACTAATAGTAATTTCACAAAAGGAGTTTTGCATATTACTCTGGAAACTTCTAAATAATACGAGAACCTAAAATAGGACTATTATTTAGAACTCGCCAAGCCTAAGGGTTGGAAATATTTGAGAAGGAAACTCTAAATAGTGACCATTTCTTTGGATTTTCTGTCAAAAATATCGATTGAACAAGAAGATAGGATATTACGTTAGTGATACAACCTTGAAGAACAACAAGCAATGACAACCAAGATATTTAAAAAAGGGATCATTCTCATAACATTCTGCATTCATGCAAATATCATCCATAAGACATCTAGTTAGGAGCATTCGGTTCATTCTAATCATTGCATCCTAATCATTATGCATAAACATAGGTCTATAAATCGATTCTACAGGTCATGCTCCCCAAGGATGGTGTAACAAGATTGGTGAATCCACAAATCCTATACCCCTGAAGTTATAGTGGGATGGATTGAAGTCAAGACAGTGAATCTTATTCACCTAAAGTTGCAGTGGAGCAGATTAAAGCTACGAATCCACAAGTCCTATACCTCTAAAGTTGCAGTAGGTTGGATCAAATCTACCATGGCGAATCTCATCTCCCTGAAGTTGTACTGGAACAGATTGAAGCCATTACCCTTATCTCCCTGAAGTTGCAGCAGAGCAGACTGAAGACAATGAATCTTATTTCCCTGACATTGCAGTGAAACAGATTAAAGCTACAAATTATGACGGGTCTTATCTTTCTGAAGTTGTAGTGGAGCAAATTGAAGCCACCAGCCTTATCTCCCTGAAGTTGCAGCGGAGCAGACTGAAGACAACAAATCTTATTTCCTTGAAGATGCAGTGGAACAAATTGAAGCTACAAATTGGAGGATTTTATCTTCCTGAAGTTGCACTGGAGCAGATTGAAGCCACCAGCCTTATCTCCCTAAAGTTGCAGCGAAGCAGGTTGAAAACGGCGAATCATATTTCTCTAGCGTTGTAGTGGAACAGATTAAAGCTACAGATTACGGTGGATCATATCTTCCTGAAGTTGCAGTGGAGCAGATTAAAGCCACCAGCCTTATCTCCCTGAAGTTGCAACGGAGCAGACTGAAGATAGCGGATCTTATTTCCTTGAAGTTCCAGCGGAGTAGATCAAAGCTACAAATCTCTTCTCTCTGAAATTACATTGAAGTGGATCGAAGCACCAATTCCTATACCCCTGAAGATGCAGGGGAAAGGAACGAGGCTACTTGAAGAAAGATAAGTACCAAGAAGTCAAGATTCCAATACCGGGCAAAAATGGTGCTTTTTGAGGTCTTTGTTTCATTCTCGTTACACGACAACGAGCAAAGAGGGGCAGCTGTAATAGCCCATTTTTGCCCGAGCCCAACTACCTAAATTAAAACCAAAAAAATTAATAAAGTCCAGTCCATTACAGACCCAATTGAGGCCCAAACCACTACCCAAATGCCCAAACCTTAACTCACAACAAATCAGAAACCCTAGCCAGCAAGGCTAGCGCCGCAGCCCCTATGCATTCGGGCCTCCGTGCCACGTCAGCTCCTCCGTATGGCCTCGGTACCTTTGCCCACTGCACGTCACGCACTTGCAAAAGTAAAACAAACAACGATAGTAGAGAAAAGATTGTATTTTTTTTTTTTTTACATTTTAGGCTATAAAATCGAAAGAAACTTTTGTATTCTATTTTTTTACACACACAAAATATCAATACAAAGAAAGTAAAAACCAAAGCAAAATAGAAAGGTTCTGTTCATCTTCTTTTTCATTTTTTTTTCTTCTTCGAAAACTGTTTGGGTGTAAAACATTTTTCTTTTTCTTTTCTACTACTACTCATAAGATTTAAAATATAGTATAAAAAAATTTTACCTTTTTTTTAGCTCTAGTCATTGCACTGCAATACTGATGCAGCGCTGATCGATGACCGGACTGTGGTAAAAAATCGGAGAGCTTGAGAGAGAGGGAAGAGCATTCTTTCAATTTTTTTTTTCAAAATGAATGGGGGAAATGAGTTTTTGTGAATTTTTTTTTTTTACTTTTATAACCCCTCATACGGCGTCGTTTTGGGGCAAGCTTCAAACGCCCAAAACGGCGCCGTTTTGCCCAGATCCGCGCAACCGACCCGATCCGTTAGGATCCATGTGTTTTTTTAGCGGAAGGTCTATTTGTGCTTTTAGCCCTTCCGCTTTTTAAACCTATTTCAATTGAATCTTATTTACTTTTAATTTGACCCGATAGTTTCGCATCTGTTTCATTTTGGTCCCTATTGAAACTGCGCGTTTTGGAGGATTGGGAATATTTTCCATTTGGTCCCTCCCTGTTATTTGCGCGTTACAACTTGGTCCTCTACATTGTTTTCATTCCCAATTTTTACCCAAAATTTCAATTAAACTTCAATTTAGTCCTTTTGCGTTTATTTTATTATATTTTAAGCCCCTAAATTTATTTTTACTCGAATTTAGACCCTTAACTTTTATTTCAAATGGCAATTTAATCCTTTTTAGCTTTGTCTAGGTTTTATTTTATATTTGTTGTGTTTCATTTATTTTATTTATCATTTCCTTCTTTTATTGTTTTTTATTCAATGAGTTTTTATTTTATCTTATTTATTTTATTTCACTCTATTTTATTCTCGGCCTCTATTATTATTATTGTCACTTTTTGTGCCTTGATATTATTAACTATTTTTCTTGATAATAATAATAATATTATTATACTTATTATTATGATTTATTTATTTCATTTATTATTTAATTAGTATTTGTAGACATAATTATTGCTATTATTTTTTATATTATTATCATAATTATATCATTGTTATTTTAGTATGGTATTATTATTATATTTTTCTTTCGTATATCATCGTTTCATTTTTAACACGCTATCGTTTCATCGTATTTTATTATATTCATGTCATGAGTCGGTTTCCAAACACATTTGTTCGCTCTTATACCATACCGGAATTAATTAAATGTATACCCTTTTAAATACTACGTTAACTTTTGTTCGATGCATAAAAAGAAAATTTCAAAAAATAGGCAATGTTCTGTATCCGAAAGTATTCGATAAAATCGTACCCTAACTCACTGGGTTTCAATTTTTCTCGTCGAGTCTAAAGAACATATTATCTTTTAAAAATCAAAGCGTATAAGTTAAATAAAAGCTTATTCTCGGAAACTCAAAAGTGTTGCGTCCTAACTCACTGGATGTGACATTTTGTTATCTCGAGGTAAGGATTTCTAAAAATAAAGGCAATATTCTGTATTTGGAATTTTGAGAAATTGTGCCCTAACTTACTGGGTTCCGATTTTTTGATTGACCCAAATAACCGAATATCCTTCTTAAATTTAAATGCATGAGTTTTAAGAGTCAAAAGACAAGTTCAGTTTCGAGGATTTAAAATGTCGTATCCTAACTCACTGGGCTTGACATTTTACTTCTTTGAAATAAGCGGGTCTCAGCATCCAATTTAATTTATTCAAGTTTTTTTCTTTAAACAAAGAGGATCGTATTTTAAAATCTTTTCAAATTTTTGACATTAAGATGTTAATCAATCAATTCGGTACCAATTTTGGGCGTTACGAGGGTGTTAATCCTTCTTCGTGTGTAACCAACTCTCAAACCTGTTTTCTCGAATTTTGTAGGCCAAAATCATTATTTTAATAAATCAAAATGTTTTAACGATCAATCTCAAGGTGACCCGATCACACCCAAAAAAAAAAAAGATTGGTGGCAACTCCATTTTCGTTTTTAAAGTCGACCCTATTTTTCAACAAGAAAAAAATGGTTTCGACAAATACTATCTCTATAATGTACAATTACAGATTACTAGACTAAATACAAATATTTCTTTCAAATACTCAATATATTCTTTCAATACTTAGCAGTACTTTCATTCATTCTATTCTTCATATTTTGGCAACTAACCGCAGGTGTTAACATTGAGTAATGAATATAATGTCGAAGATCACCTTTTAGAACGATTGTATTAACCAAGTTAAGTTGGAGTGGTATTTATGTAATTTGAGTACGGATAGCAACACCTACACTTTTTCTTTTCTTAGGGTGTTTTATTCATTGGGTGAAAAAAATACTTTTGGAAAGCAATAAAGAACATTTGACTTTTTATTCTAATGATTTAGATGTTTTTGGTTTTTAAGTTTAGAAGTGAAAATTATTAAATGTTTTTATTTATTTAATTGTTTAAAAATATAAATTTTATATTTTATATATTATCATATTAAATAATTTAAATATTGTTTATTTTGAATTATTTAAATCTTATTTATTACTATATTTAACTTTTTTATATATCATTAATTTTGCAAATAATTTATATTAATTATTTAGAAAATATTTAAATTTAAATTTCAAATATCATTATATTAAATTATTTAAGTATCATTGAATTAACGCTTTTATTTTTATTACGTTGGAAAGGAACATTTCAACTATCGACTGTAATTTAATATAATAGAAATTTCATTTATTAATAGAAACTTCTATTTATAGAAGTAAGAGTTAATATATTTTTGGTTGGAATATTAGATTATTTATTTTTGTTGAGTGAAATTTTTGAACAGTTGAGTTGACTTTCTATTTTCAGTGTTTTTGATTTGCGAGTTTTTGAGATTGACGAGCAAAAATTGAAATTGAGGTTTAATTGTGTCTATCAATTTTGGGATTAGATATTTCTTGGTTTTATTCATTTTTTATTGATTTTAACTGAGATTAAGACTGAAACAATTTTCAGTTTTCGTTCATTAATTTGTTAAAGAAAGAATGTTGTTTGTTTAAAATTTTCAATGTATTTTCAAACAAATTTTTTTGTTTATTTTTAATTTTAGTTTCAATTTTCATTCATCATTTTAAGGTTTGATTTTCATTTTTATTGTTCGTCGATGAAGTTTTTTTAGGTGATGGACCTGGTAAAAAAGCAAAGAAATGACATTAATAATTGAGGAATTAAAACTTCAAAAAAATTGAGAAATTAAATAAAAACAATGTGTTCCGAAAAAAATTAGTGGAATATTAGCTCATACAAAATATTATTTTACTCTTTTAAGAATTTTAATAAATTTTTATATTTTTTATATAAGTTTTTAATATAAGATCGATATTCTATTTAACTGCTGGAGGGTTAAATTCGTTCTTAGACCAATAAACAAGTTCATGTTAGCACTTTTGTTAAATTTCAGTGATTGTTAACATTTGGTAGCAAAATAAAATTGATTTCAAATAGCTTAGTAACCAAAATAGAAAAAATTAGAAGTTCAGTGACCAAAATAGAACTCGAGCATTTTTGTACTTTCCTTAATATATATAAATATATAAATGCACTTGAAGTGTAACACGTTAAACCCGACCCTATGATAGGATCTGAGTTTGATGTGTCATTAATCAAAATTGGACTAGCTTAAAGCAAAACAATTTGCCAGAAGCTCTAAAAAATTATTACAAAGTTATATATAAAAATATGATAGTTATAGTTCTACTGAAGTTTGAATGAAATTATTAACAGTTTGAAATAATGTTTAAGCCATTTGGCGTACAAGTTCAAATCTAATAACTTCATTAAACAGAATACAATAATTTAAATCTAGACATTGATACTTAACAGAAATCCTATAAAAATAAGGTCTTGTCAAAGTAGTTCTTTATATAGATCATTTTCAAAATACATTTATACGCCATCCCCGGGAGTTATGCACAATACAGAACAAAACAATTTGCTCACAATAACAACAACACTCTAGTGTAGTCTTTCTAATAAAGTCTTCCTTTAGTCAGCAAGCCTGAGAAGGAAGAGGTAATGGAGTAAGTTCATATGAACTTAGTGAGTTCTGAGAAAGAAAACATACATGTCATTACTTACAACACATCCGAACCTTTCAGGAACACTTACACACGATGAACATAGTATGCCCAAGGGCGTATACAGAACACGGACAAATTGAGCACACTAACTTATCATAACACATGAGTGTATACTGTACACCAACTTAACATAACTTAGACAACCTATCTTCATACCACTCATGCACCCAGAATGCAGATTTAGAAGCATATAATACATTTTCATTTTCATACATTCACCCCCTTAACACCTCATATCATTTTCATTCAGAATAGCATGTTTTATCGTGATATGCCAATCTAGTTTGCAATATAGTTGCCCTACCGGAGGCTACACAAACATATCTCTTCTTCTCTATCACCACATAATCAGATCATATCATACATATCAGAAGCAAATAGTAGTGACTTAATCAAAAATAATGATGGTTACTTTATATCACAAACATACTAAACTCAGACTGATGACTTTGGATAATTAGTATCCATATATACACGTTTCATCTATTATAGAGGTGGATTAATTACCTTACACGAATTATATAAATAAGAAATTTACAACACATGGAAGTAAGAAGAAACTCACTAGAAATTCTAGCACAATCTACAAAGTAAGTCATTTGCCTTTATCACTTGGACCTTCATTAGTTTCTTGAGCAGTGAGCTGGTACTAACGTATAAATTAGCTAGATACTGCGAACCTTCACTTTGAAGTTCTTTAAACTTAATTTTTTTCAGAGACTTTAAAGGAAATCAAGAAAGAAGAAGAAGAAGACGTAAAGGTGTTCAGAAAGACTACCGCTATCCTTATATACTTAAGCACAAAGACAATGATTAGTGGAAAAAGCAGATAGTTCCGCTAACTCCTTTAATTCACGCAATTAAGTGTAGTTAACAAAATTTAGGTCTTATCATCTATAGTACTCTAGTTCTGTTTTAACTAGACCTCAACTTGACAAACTAAATCACCATACTAGAACAATAAATAAATCTAAACAACTGCAAACTTAATGAGTTCGCCCAAAGCATCTGGGTTGGGCAAATACTTAACAAAAGAGTCTGCCAAACCTTAGAGCTTGCCAAACTAGTATTTTACCGAATAGCGTATTACACAAAATTCTATCTTAGCCAGAACAAATACTTTACTTACTCAAATCTCTCTTTAATTTACCATCTATACACTAAACAGTAACAAAAAATGGAGACTTCGCCTAACAGGCTGTTACATAAAGTTAGAAACTTGTATCTACTTGATGCCTAAACTTCTCTTAGGCCTAATTGGTATCTAAACTTAGAGATCGAGCCAACTTGGTACTTTTTTTAGGTACCTAACTAATATCGTTAAATACGTTGGTGTGACCTTTACGATCAATGGCATGGTTCACATGATAGTCTCACATTTTGACCCGTGGCAAAAAAAAAAAACATTTTGCCACTTGTCACCATGCTATTGGTTGCCAATGCCATGTTAACGATACATCAACATATTTTAATAGTGTTAGTTAGGTACCTAAAAAAGTGCAAAGTTGGCTTACAATTTCTAAGTTTAAGTACCGATTAGGTCAAGAAAACACTAAATACAAAGTTGGTATAAGTTACCAAATTCAAGTAGTTATATATATTATAAATCCTATCACAGGTCTAGGTGTAAAAACC
Source organism: Gossypium bickii (assembly GCA_025503065.1). Lineage (NCBI taxonomy): Eukaryota > Viridiplantae > Streptophyta > Magnoliopsida > Malvales > Malvaceae > Gossypium > Gossypium bickii. The sequence goes on along the minus strand of CP106715.1, from coordinate 34,970,898 downwards.
ATATATTTCGAACACAAATATGTGTTTGGAGAAAAATATGGAAATCGATATGCCCACAACGAATCAAGACTTTTCTATGGTTGGCTTGCGTTGGTAAATTGCTCACTAATGAGGAACGCATGAAGCAACAATTGACAGATGTTCCGTACTTGGCTATGTGTAGGGCTTGTGTCAAAGATGTGAATCATGTCTCACTGCTATTGCTACATGGACCAACTTTGTTGACAGTTCCAATTTTGAGGATTTTTTGCCTATGGAAAGAAAAAGCCGGATCCTTATAAATTTGTTAAAACCAGAATTTTTTTTGGTATTATAGCGAAATTTGGGATGTATGGTTTGGGGCCCTTTACTGAGAGCTATTGAGTAGGAGGAATAACCGCATTTTTAGTCAAAGCTTCATTGAAACTGAAAGCATAAGTACGAGTAACTCAAGACTTGTAGAGGATATGGTGAAAGCCTTTTCTACCCGATAAATGGGGTTGAGTCATTCTGTTACGAGACAATTGAGGATGGTTGGTTGGGAAGCTCCGCCCATGGAGTGGTGCAAACTTAATACAGATTGTGCTGGTCGATTGTTAGATGGTGTTGCTTCATGTGGTAGGGTGTTGAGAGATAGTATAAGGACCTGGCTTTGTAGTTATACAAGCAACTTGGGAATATGTAGTACACTGGATGCTTGAATATGGGCCAACTAGTTCAATGGTAAAATTAATGTTTTATTGTTGTAAGGAGCACTAGTTTAAACTTAATCTCATGCAAAATTTTTATTGTTTTTTTAATATTAAAATATTTTTAAATAATATAACTTATTTTAATTATGAGAGGATATTTTGGTAATGAATTGTTGTCTGGTTGATTTGTGACACTAATTCCACTTAAATAATAGTAAGTAATGATATACAATTGGAGATAATAAAGTATGAATAATATAATTAAAATATAAATATTATATTAAAGTAGAGTTTTGATTTAGTGGTCAAACTAATATTTTATTGATGTAAGTAGTATTGGTTCAAATCTAACATCATATGAGGCATCACCAAAGGTGGAAGAAGATGCCAAAATGGATAAAATAAACCTAATATGAATAAGTTGAATGGGTTGGAGGAAATGGATACTAAGGTCTCCGGCAGTTCAGACCTATAGGACCCATCATGATTTCTTCAAAGCTGCTGATATGTGGAAAGTAAGACGATGATAGTAGTTATACTGATGAATGATTCCATGGTGACAAGAATAGGGTAGTCTCTTGAATTTTATTGATAGACCTCAAGGGTATATATATATTTATAGTAGTTGCATAGCAATCAAATTGCTAAAAGATAATATCCCATAATAATATCCTATAATATCCTATTAGGAATCAAATTTTTAAGAGATAATATCTTATAATATCCCATTAGGAATAAAATTACTAAAATATAATATCCTATAATAATATCCTAACACTCCCTCAAATTAGAGGATGTAGATCATAAATGCCTAACTTGTTGAGAATATATTCCAATTGCGGTTTACCAAGCGCCTTTGTAAAAATGTCAACCATCTGAATGGAGGTTGAAACATAAGAAGGTGCAATCAACCCATCTTGGATTACATCCCTAACAAAGTGACAATCCACTTCAATATGTTTAGTACACTCATGAAATACGGGATTCTGTGCAATATACAATGCAGATTGACTATCACAAAATAAAGGAATTTCTTTAGAATGATAAACACCTAAGTTCAATAGCAAGGCCTTTACCCACTTGAGCTCACAAGTAACGAAAGCCATAGACCTATACTTAGCCTCAGCAGAAGAACATGAAACAGTATGTTGTTTCTTAAGAACGGGAAACAGTATGTTGTTTCTTAGTTTTCCAAGAAATATGAGATTGTCCCAAAAAGACAAGCCAACCAATAAGTGAAAGTTGGGTTAATGGATAAAACATCCCAATCCAAATCACACCACCTTTTCAAGGAAAAATCACTATCAGATCTGAAAAGAATCCATTGGCCAAGAAAGCCTTTCAAGTACCAAACAACACGCAGAGTGACGTCCCAATGCTTCTGCTTTGGCTCATGCATAAACTGGGATAAGACATGTACCGAGTATGCCAAACCTGGTCTGATCATTGCCTTATAAATTAAACAACCCATTAACCATCTGTATGACTCAGGATCAGACAAAACTGTCCCTGTAGCATGTGCTAATTTATGATTTTGCTCTATTAGCGATCCTGTGGGAAAAGACCCGCCTCTGAAATAATATCAAGTGCATATTTCCTTTGACAAAGAAATAATCCCAAAGAGCTATGAGCTACCTCTATCCTTAAAAAATTTCAAAACACCAAGATCCTTCATACGAAAGCAAGAACTAAGATACCCTTTAAAAGTTTTCAAAGTAGTAGAATCGTTCTCAGAAATAAACAAATCATCAACATAAACTAGCACATCAATGTGTACAGATCCCTTAGTATATGTAAAGAGAGAATAATCGAAATATGATTAAAGAAATCCATACCCTTTCAGTGCAGTAACAAGCTTTGTAAACTAACACTGAGGAGCCTATTTCAACCCATACAAAGACTTGCGCAAACGACAAACCATTCCAGGATTATCAGGAGCAAAACTTGGAGAAAGCTGCATGTAAACCTCTTTATCAAGATCACCATGTAGGAAGGTATTATGGACATTCATATTATGTAACTTCCTATTTTTCGAAGCTACAATAGCTAAGAAAACACGAGCAATCACCATTTTCACCACAAGTGCGAAAGTTTCATTATAGTTAATACCTTCTACCTAGTGATTAAAAAAAAACAACAAGACAAACTTTAAGTCTCTTAATACTTCCATCAAAGTTATATTTAATCTTATACACCCACCAACTACCTAGTGTTTTCTTTCCAGGAGGAAGTGTTTTCCATAGACCAAATGTCATTATCTTCCAATCCTTTTGCATAGCATCACGCCATCTTGCATCATTCACAGCTTCTTTAAAAAACTGTGGCTCGACCCCTACAATAATAGCTGCAAGAAAATTTTAGTGTTTCATATTAAGTTTGTCACAAATAACAGAATACACTATAGGAAATAGAGTACTTGAGAAAGGCTCTAAAATAGATGAGATGGGAGATAGACTTTTCTTTATAACAGTATGAGTGAAAAAATCTCGAAGCTTTATAGAGGGAAATTTCTCTTTATGCCCTCATCCCAAATCAGGTGCATCATTACCCAAAGCCCTCTGTACCACCGTGTCATTGAAGGAAGAAAAAGACATATGAAAATTTGTTTCTGCACTCTCATATGGCAAGGCAACATTATCAGGCTCAATGGTTGCAACATTCCCATCCAAATACGAAAACGTATCCTAAAAAAAGTCACATCGCGGGACACAAATATCTTATTAGAATCCATATCATATAAATACCAACCCTTTTTTTTCTGAAATGGTATCCAACAAAAACAAACTTTTGATTAGTAAACTTATCATTCTTAGAACGTTGATTATGAGCAAAACATAAGCAACCAAACACACGAAGATTATTAAGCAAAGGAGGGCTACCAAACAACATTTCATAGGGTGTTTTATTGTGAAGAAGAGGTGAACAAGTTTGATTAATGAGATGAGAAGCAGCCAACACACACTCCCCATAAAAAGATATAGGCTGGTTTCCCTGGAAATGCAAAGCCCGGGCTACATTTAAAATATGTTGATGTTTCCTCTCTACTTTCCCATTTTGTTGATGAGTACCACCAATACAAGGTTTGAAAAATAATGTCATTTGTAAGAAAATAATCCTGGAGACAATTAAATTTCATCCATTATCACTTCTAACACACTTTATTTATTGAGAAAATTGACGATCAACCATAGCAATAAATGATATGAAAACTTTGAAAACCTTCTTTTTATTAACCAATAGATATACCCAAACAGCACGAGAGAAATCATCAACCAATGTCAAAAAATAACAAGATCCACAATATGAAGGAATGTTATAAAAACCTTATAAATTACAATGAACTAACTCAAAAATACGAGTGGTTTTCTATTCACTAATTGGAAAGCTATTTCTAGTCTGCTTAGCACGATGACAAATTTCACATGCTTTATTCAGATAATCTCTAGAGTTACTAACATAAAGAAGTAACTTTACTACTCAGAAGGGTGACCCAATCTTCTATGCCAAAGGTCCAAAGAGGATGAAGTTTCAACAGAAACCGCTTTGACCGTCGAAAACTGCCGAAAGTAGTAAAGTGTAACAACCCATTTTTCAGTGGTTTCAAGACCACAATTTTAACATGTGATTTAGTAAATATTATATATTATATATTTATTAAGTTATATAAGTGTCGTATTAAGTGTTGGCCAGGTAATTTTTATGTTTGGTTGGTTAATAAGGAAATAAGACTAAATTGTAAGAAATACAAAAGTCTATCACTATTGATTTTATGTGTTGTAAAGGTTCATTAGTTCAAAAACAAGGTTGAAAGTGGAAATAAAACCACCTTGAAAGTTGGAGGACGGTAAACAGCTAATTAAGCTGAAGTAAATAATGTTTTATGTTTAAATTAAAAATATTAAACAAATAGAAAATATGATAAGTTTATGGAAAGAAAGAGAAAATGCTTTTTTCATCTCTTTCTCCATTCGAAAGCACCATTTTAGCAAGAAGAAGAATTGCTTACTAGGGTTTGAGCTTCAAGTCTCCAATTTGGTGAGTTTTTCAAATCCATTTCTTGTAATTTTTATGTTTTTGGAATCTTGAAACTTGATTTCGCTAACCCAGAGACTATTTCGTGAAACTTTTTAAGGTTGTTAAAGTTTTAATTGATGTTTCCTTGAAGCTTTTGTGGTTATTTGGTTAGTTTTAAAGCTTAGAGATGTTAATGGACTAATTTATAATGTAAAAGTTATTAGTTTTGAACTTAGGGACTAAAATGCAATAAGTCCAAATTGTGTAAGAAAATTCTAAATTTTTGTGTTTTAGTGGGTTTTTGAAGGACTAAATTGAGTTTGAGTTTGGAATAGAAACTCAAATGTGAGAATTATAATAGTTTCGATTTTAGGGAGTAAATTGTAAAAAATGTAAAAGTTGAGGAATTTTGGTATAGATGAAATTGAGGTGGAACATGATTCTTTTATGTTGTTTTTTGTTGCTTGGGTTAGTTAATTAAATCAAGTTATACTTTAGATTAAGAATTTCAACGATCGAATGACGTATGAGGAAAATGAAAAATTACTGACTAGTACCTAATAGTTGAATCATTACTATTTTGACAGGTAAGTTCATACATTATGAATCTATTCATTTATGTTTGTTTATTACATTAAGATTGTTAATATTGATTCTTGGTGGATTAGACTATGTTATACTCCAAGATGTATCCCGATGAAATTAGTAAATTCTTGTATACATGTTAATGAGTTTGCCCAAGTTTCGAGATCTTGCATATGTTGCGGACTCGAGAATACATGAACAGGTTTCGAGCTTCTGTATATGTTGCGGACTTGAGAATACATGAATACTAAGCCCTAGCCAGGCAATTTATTATGTAGGTTTAACCCTAACGGGTAACCAGACACAATTATTTTCACCTGTATACTGATGTTTTTTACGAAATTCCATCAGGAATGATTGCTATTAAAGTCTTGGAGACATACTATTTGAGATCGACTAAATGACTATTATATTTCAGTTATGAGATCAAAATTGGTTTGCTTGGAGACGAGAATAAATATGGTTGTTTATATGGTTGAGCTCAAGGAATTATATCTAATTGATGATGTGGGTTGAATTTTGATAAGTTTATTTATATCTTATATTGAATTTGTTTATGATAAGAATTTGAGGAAGTGAATGTTTATATTGTATGAGCTTACTAAGTATTTTATATACTTACCCATATTATTACCATTATGTAGAATTTGGATGTTCAGAACGTGTCGATTGGATCAATGAGAAGCTTACACCTACCGTTACTCAATTTAGTAGATTTTGAAGTTCGATAGTTGGTTACTTGTGGCATGTATATAGGATGTTTGTGTTGCAAGTTAATGATTATGTTTTGGTATTTTGGTTGTGAATGAGATTATATGAAACTTTGATGTGTTAAATGTTTAGTACTTGTTTGGTATATGGTAATGAGATAATACTGGTTAAGTTTTGAATGACTTTATATGTGTTTAGGTAATAACATATTTTGGCTATGGCCGTTGGTAATTTTTTATATTGGAATGATTAATTTGAATGGCATGAATGGTTGATGTTTCATGTTTGAATTTTGGTGCCAATTGTGACATATTGTTTAGGCACGTAGGTTGAATGTGAATTGATATATTTTGACATGTTTTGGTACATTTTGAATAGGTTTATGTAACACCCTAAACCCGGCCTGGATGTTATGGTCGGATCTAGCATGTCACATCAAAAGGTTGTTTAAAACTACGCGTTCATTAAAAACCTTTCCTCAATTTAAAACTTTCTAGCATTTAAAAATCCCGAATTTCGTTGCTTACCAAAAACAAGATTTGCTCAAAGTTAATTTTCTTATAGAAATATTATTATTTTCAAAATTTTGTTTGTTGCAGTAGTCTGACTTAAATAGTTGCGGAAACATGATATTTTGAAAACAATGGTTATAGTTTTAAAAACCCGTGTTTGATATATTAATAGTTTGTAATTTAAAGACATACCAAATAAAAGTTAAAAAGAAAATCCCAATGGCCTTATTACATAAATTATTAACCCAATAATTAAAATGAAGTAAAAACAGAGTTGCTAAATTCAGCTTTAAAGTATGTCGGTTGTGTGGCCACCTCTAAGTCCCTCGCAGCTCCAAATCCTCTATGACTGGGGATTACCTGTACAGTTAAGGAAAAAGGGGTGAGTTACAAGAACTCAGTGTGTAATCCCCTAATACGGTCAATATCTGGGCTCGAGCCCATACGGTATCAGTCTGGGCCGAAGCCCTATTCGGTAACGGTCTGGGCCTAAGCCATACTCGGTAACAATTTGGGCCTAAGCCCCAAAATCATATCAATGCAATGGACGTGTAACCTAACCCATACCAACCAAACTTTCCACCCGTACCAACCAATCTCTCCATGTGGGGACCATGTTGACCCACACAGCCAAACTCTCTAATAATGCAGCCTAGCTGCTAATAACGGTATACGTGGCTGAGCCACTATAATAAGAATATGTGGCGATGCCACTATAACGGTATGTGGCGATGCCACTAGAACGACACTTCCTCCAATCAGCTAACCCAACCTAATGCCATATGTTATGTATGCAGTGTATTACGATCATATACAGATATATAAAAATCACATAAACAACATTTAAACTACCATTAAGGGTATCACGGTCATTTTGTCATTTGGGGGTAAAACGGTAATTTCACCCCTAGGGGGTATTTCGGTAATTTTACCCATTAAGGGTATTTCGGTAACTTTACTCATAGAGGGTATTTCGGTAATTTACCCCCTAAGGGTATTTCGGTAATTTACTCATCTGCAGCCTTTCCGGAGGCCGACTGTTGCCTCAAGCGACACAGGTTCCATTTCTGGTCAAAAAGGGGCAATTGGGCCTAAAGTCTAATTTTGGCCCAAACGGGCCCACACGCTCGTGTGGCCCATTCAGCCTATTTTTAGTCACGATTTTACAGACTTCACAGTCGCACTGATCATTCGGCACATATCATGGATTTCTCCCCTATGGGCCCGTTAACCCATTGGGCCCACTTAGCCCACTTCGGCTCAACAAGGCCCATTACAGCCTAAGTCCCACGAGAGATTTCGTGACACTCCCAATAGTCTATCGCCATCACTAGTGGCTCGATTTATCTCTACGAGCGCTCGCACGCTTGAGTGATCTCAGTTGTCGATACTCCGACTTTTCGGTATTTCGGCTTTTTGCCGATTCACAGAACATCGCATAACAAAACAAGTAAGGGATTACGAATGTGCCGCCAATCCCTTAACACTGATCCTTGACTCACTGGGTTTTGTTAAGTTCTTTCTGATTATCAAATGAAGATTAAAGACCCTATGTTGTATCCTGCATTTCAAAACACTCTTATTAGAAGAGTTGAATAAAGATGTGGTTAACAACCACTCTTACCGAACCCAACCCCCAAGCAAGATCGATCCTTCAAACAAATACAAAGTGCAAATACTTACTGATCAAGGTTAAGAGTACGAGTTGGTTACTTCTGAGTGATTGTCCCTTCCTACTCCTCGAATGACCCTAACACCAACCCACTTCATACTTAAGAAAAAGAGAGGATTCGACAGTAGGGAGAAAGACTAGTACCATCACAAAATAACTTGAAAATGGTTAGTACTACTTATCTTCAGATTCGGCAAAGACAGGTTCCTCTGAGCAAAACAGAGTTGAACACGCACGGCCCTCAAAGATGCAAGTATACTAGAAAGGAAAAGGGGGGATTAGCTTCAGCTTAAACAATTAAGGAATAAAAGATGGTGTGTTGAGAACAAAGGGTAGGATAGGTTCGACTATGAAAAGAATAGGAGAAGATGAGAGGAAAAGAGAGGGTTAAATTCGGCTAAGGTGCTGCCGAAAGGAGGAAGAACAACTTACACATAAGCCAATCAGCAGAGAAACAAATAAGAAGAAAGAAGTAGATTTTAGAACTCACCCTACTTGAAACCAAATAACTCTTGCGCAACTGACACTAAGGAGAAAAGGAGCATGAAATGCCAAAAGAAGCAAACCCGAAAAAGAATAAAAGAGGTGGTAGCACAACACAAAGAAATTTTTGGTTCCTACACACACTCAAAGCTGCCGAAATTGCTTCCAAATGCCACCCCCTAGCTGAAATCTCCCCTTTAGCCACACTCCCACATTCGACCAACTCTCCCACTCTCCTCCCTTCCTTGATTTTCTCCACTATCTTCTCCTTGAATCACTCCTAGCCTACCATTCAAACTTGTTGACCAAGTCTCCAACTCCCCTTGAAGAGTTTGATCCAAACTCTACTTCCTCCACTCTCCAGTCACAAAATAAAAGCCTCCAATTGTAATCTATGGGATTCGGACCCCCTCCCTTCTTGCCTTCCTAAAGATGCCACAACCACCTTGCCACATGCTCAACTTGTGTTAGTAAAACACATACAAATTTACTTAAGTCCAACTTCAACCAGCCCTCTCCTCTTAAAGGCCAAAAACTAAAAATTTTCCAAGGCTCAAACTCGAACCCAGGCCTCCTTAGAACCCCCAAATACACTCAAATAACCAGCTGAGCAAGCACAACATGAAATTATGCGAAAATTACAACCCCTAATTTTTGGGACGTTACAGTTTATGTGATAGTAATTGAATGGCTTGGTATCTAAGGAAGTGTAGGTGAAATTACTTGAGTTTGAATGTATTTTAGGGTACACACGGCCTGCCACATGGCCGTGTGCCCTACATGGTTGCAAGACATGACTGTGTGGTCTATTTGATTTTGGGTACGTGTTTGTTCAAACGACTTGGTGACACGGCCGTGTGATCGTGAGTTACATGGGCATAGGTTGTTACACGGTTTGACTAAACGACCATGTTCTTGAGCCACACGGGCTGAGCTTTGTCACACGGCCGTGTGACATCTGTTTAGACTTTTTACTTAAATTTTTGTAAAATTTTCATTTTCATCTAGAATTGTTCATGATTTGTTTTAAATGTTCTGTAAGTTCGAATTAAGTTTCGTTTTGATTGAGTAACATGGAAAATTTATTATAAATGAAATATTTTCTATTTTTTATTTAAATTGTGAATAATGTTATAGTTTTATAGTTGTAATACTTTATAGCTCGAGTTGGGTGAGCGAACTGGGTATATGGTGTTACATAAAGTCCATTTCGTCTCTTATCCGCTCCAATCAGCTCCCTCGAATGAAGGTCTTGAATAGCACATATGTTGGTTGAAAATTGGACAAAACATTTCATATCATCATTCAATTGGGAAACCAAAATTAAATTGCAGTTTAATTTAGTAACGTAAAAAAACGTGTTTTAAGTGAATTTTGCCCATCAATTGAACCATTACTTATTTGGTAGCCACCATTGTTTGGCTATCAGGGAGTCCTACGGAACATGCCACAACATCTCTCGCATTCGTCAAACACATAAGATCACTCGTAACATGAGTTGAACACCCAGTATCAATAATCCAATTATTCTTGGACTTACCATTCAACTGATTGGAAGTTGATTGTTTATTACTGAACACTGCCAAAAAAGACTACCATTGCTCAGCGATAAAACTGGAAAGTGCCGCCCTTGCTGTGTTCTGTACTGATATTACTCAATGGCTGGTAGGTACGATGGTAGCATTAGCTCGCGCATTTCCTTTTCCATGAGAAACTTGTTGCGTGAAAGATACGACACTTATCTTTCCACCGCGCCCACCACTTTTCATCTCTAGCTTCACATACTTCTTGAGCCACCAATCTGGGCAGCCATATAGGTCAAAAGAGGTAGCCACCTCATGCTCCTTGCGATGAAAATGAGTGTTCAACAATGTTGACTTATCAATATAATGAGCCTGACCTTTATTACGACCCTCCATGTGCACCACAAAGCCTAAAATTTCGGGCTTCTCTTCTTTGACTTGTGTAATGCTGCGTATGCATTCCTCTTGAGTAATTTGCTAGAATGCTTGGTTCAATGAAGGCAAATGATTTTGGGAAAGCAATGTAGACCTAATCTCGGCATAATAATCAAAATAAAGACCAAGAAGATATTAATAAAGTCAATCATGCTCATGACATTGTTCATGCACCTTCCCTAAGTTACATAAACATTGTCCACACTTGCAGCAAATAAAAAATTCATGATTATCTAATTCATCCCACAATACCTTTAACTTGCTAAACTAAACTGCAACACTCACAGTCTTGGTTTGATCACAACGACTAATATCTACTTTTAATTGTTGAATATGTGGACCATTGACAATGAAAAAAGTTCATGTAAATCACCCCATAAATTTTTTGCATTATTATAATTGGAAAGCATCGATCTTACCTCCAGTTGATAGTATTGAGAATTCAAGACACAAGCATACAATGAATGATAACCCAATCATCCTTCGAGCAAGATGGAACAAAATCTGTAATAGTATCATCAAGAAATCCAAATTTGCGTCGAGAAGACAAAGCAACAAAAATAGCATAAACTCAATCATTGAAATTGTTAAGCTTTAATCGAATAGGAGTAATAAAGTCACCGGGTTGATCTTAAGGACCTAAGAAAAATGGAGAGTTAGATTCAATTTTAGGTGGTGGTAGAGGAGAAGTCTTGCCGCCAGCCATTTAGACTGATGAAAGGGAAAAAAATTGTGTCAAAAACCTTGCATAGATGCCGTAACAAGAATAGATTAATATCTTGAATTTTATTGATAGACCACAAGGGTATATATATATTTACAGTAGTAGTTACGTAGGAATCAAATTACTAAAAGATAATATCTTATAATAATATTCCATAATAATATCCCATTAGGAATCAATTGCTAAGAGATAATTTCTTATAATATCTCATTAAGAATTAAATTGTTAAAAGATAATATATCGTAATAATATTCTAACACATGGATACGAAGGCTGTTGTGTTTTTATCTAGAAGGTCGTTTCAGTTTTTTCTTTAATTTTCAAGTTTTGTTTTTGGAGTTTGTCGAGCATATGGACGTTTTGAGTATTGAGTTTTTTTTATTCTTGAGTTGTTTCTTTGGGTTCTATTTTTTTAATTAATTAAGGGCAGTCACTATAGGTTGAATCACTAGCTTAGTGACAGATATAATCATTCAATTTGCAATTTCTTTGAAATGGTATTCATCAGTTTTCAGTAAAAAAAAAAATCTAACCTCAAATAAAAATTTTATTTAAATTTTCTAAAAATAAAGATCAAAGGGGACCAGCTTAGAGATTAAATAATAATATAGAGTCTAGTATTTTGAATCTATTCAATTCTCTCTTATTATCAGAAAAAGTAAGAGAGTTGTGGATTGGACAGCTAGACACGCTAGGATTGGTAGTTATAACCTTAATGATTGAGTACTTTTTCCCCCGCAGGATCTCGTATCACTCCTTGAGCTGTAATGGTGGTTTATTTATATGAAATAAAATCTACACTTACGATAAAAAAAATGAAATTCCTATGTTATTCCTAAAATTAGACATTAATTCAATCACTTCCCCTATGTAAAGCAACCCCCTTCCACCAGACAGTTGAAGAAGCGTTGAAGACACGCTCCCATTATCTCGCGTGTCACGTCACTACAATCTAAACCAGGACCCACAATACTCGTCCCCCAGTCTTTCTCTAAGAAAACGACAGCGAATCCAATAAAAAGAAAAAAACCAAACCAAAAAGGGAAAGAACAACGTTGGTGTGGGGAGGAGTTCCCAGTAAGCCCGTGTTCCTTTCTCTCAAACAACATACTGATTCTCAGTTTTCTCTTTTGTTTTTCTCTTACAACGAAATTTCCTTCCTTTCTTCCTCTACATTAAAACAAGTTTCACTGTTCTGTGCTTTTCAGAGGAAAAAAAAGGCCATTCAGCAGGGTGATCATCATTGGATACAACAGAGACCTTCTAAAAGAAGATTAAAAAAAGCAGTGATTTTTAAAAGTTTGGGTTTTCGTTTTTGGATAGAAAAAAAATCGAAATGGGATCATCTTCAGGGCAAAGTAGTGGAAGCTATGATCTTTCATTCAAGATCTTATTGATAGGAGACTCAGGTGTTGGCAAGAGTAGTTTGCTTGTTAGCTTCATTTCAGCTTCTGCTGAGGATCTAGCTCCCACCATTGGTTCGTTTTCTCTTCTTCACTCTTCATCTTTTCAAAGTCCTGGATCTTTGATTAGTGTTCATGGTGAAATTTTATTAGGTGTTTTTTGTTTGAATCCATGTTTTAGGTGTGGATTTTAAGATCAAGTTTTTAACAGTTGGTGGGAAAAGATTAAAGCTTACCATATGGGATACTGGTATAAAGCTCTTATAATTTCCATTGGTTTCTTTATTTTACACTCATTTTCACTGATTTAATGCTCACTAATACATTAATATGAGATTGGCATCATTTTCATCACAGCTTTACGTAGCTTAATGCTGGTCTTTAATCTTTGACTAGCTATTTAATCTTCCCTATTTTCTTAAAGTAATTGTCTTGCAATATGGAGAAATAATATGATTGATTTGTGGAACCATAATGCTTCATGTAGCTGGACAGGAAAGGTTCAGAACACTAACAAGCTCTTACTATAGAGGTGCCCAAGGGATCATACTTGGTGAGATTATCTTCATGGTGCATGTATGATTTTGACTGACTGCAAAACATTATCATAACCTTTCATGCATCTGATAATGATCTTAAAATCGGCTTTTAGTTCACACGGTAGATACAGCCGTGAACATTGGCATGCATAATGTTAAATTAGTTTTTAAGCTTTCCTCTTGGACTGGCTAATTAGGAGATTGGTTATGTGCAGGGGCGAAGCCAATTTTTTAAGGGGCCGGACAAAATTTTAATTTTTTATAGTTTATATCTTTATAATTTGTGAAGGATTAAATTGAATTTTTATAATTTTAGGGGACTAAAGTGTAATTTTACTTTTATTAATTTAAAATTTTTAAAAAATTTTAAGAACTTAAATAGCAATTTTATATTTTAGGAAGGCCGGGCCCATGCCAACCCCTGGCTTCGCCCCTGGTTATGTGTGATGAAAGATTATGACAACTTAGAAGTTAAGAAAATAAAAGGAATAATAGTTTAACTAAGACTGAAGGACAGCATACAGGAAACAAATTGGAAATACCGGTCCCTTTCTCTCGATCTCGTACACAAAGGAAAATAAGAAACCGTTTATATGTATTGTACCCTTTATTCCGTAATGTAGTTGTACTTGTATTATCAATGCCTTGACCAATCCTTGCTATGAACCTCATCTCTCCTGGGTTGGATGACCTCTATCTGTTTACAATTCCATGTCGCTTTTTCTTTTTCTGCACAAGTATTACTCCCTTTGCCTCATCGTTTCACTTGTTTGTCCGGTGTTTAAGTTCCACAACAATTGTTTGACTTATTTCTCGGCTTTGGTTATAGTTTACGATGTAACACGGAGAGAAACCTTCACAAATTTGTCCACTGTTTGGGCGAAAGAAGTGGAGCTCTATTCTACCAACCAGGACTGTGTCAAGATACTCGTTGGAAATAAAGTTGATAGGGTAAGTCTACCGTTCTTTCTCCGATCCGTGAATTTAGTTTTTGAGGAGAAAATTCAATCACTTCACACCTAACACTTGAAATGGTTATGGAAACATTAATAAGTTTCTGACTGTTTCATAATCTTCGAAAGAACTCCTTTGCTCTATTCATGTTGAGAAAACTTCATGGAACAAAGCTTATAAGTTGTAAAGGGAGCATTGGACCCTTATAATTCCTTCAGAAGCCAATGAGGGAATACTCTCCTTACGTTTTCTCCTATATTGAAATTAGATACAAGATTTTATGAGAAAAAAAAAAAAACCATAGTATTGCAGTTTAACCATCAATGAGTGTTTCATGTAAATAAAATTTGTAACTAAATTGAGATAAATGTTAGAAAATAAAGTATGGGTCAAATATGTGTAGATAATCAAATTCTAATTAATGATGGGCTAATTAAGAATTAGAACTAATATGTCAATGTTATAAGTATTAGGGTTGTGGTCCCAAATTACACACAATATATCTTTTTTAATATCATATTTCTTGTGTGCTAATTTGAAAGCCGGAAAAACTTAATTCATGTATTCAAGTTAGCTTCCGCCTCTAATTTTATTCTTGATGATTTGATATAATAGATCTTGATTTATTAAGTTTTATTTCTGATTTATTTTATAATTATAACAATAAATACATTTTAATGATTCCCTTTTAGCTGCACTATATCTATCCCTACTAATGCAGACTAGACACTTCATGTCTCTCATACTGTTGCACTGCCTACTTATTCTGCTTCATTATATCCGATTTGTTTATGTTTAAGGATTCTGAAAGGGCTGTAAGTAGAGAAGAAGGGATGGATCTTGCAAAGGAGCTTGGATGCATGTTTCTTGAATGCAGTGCCAAAACAAGAAAAAACGTGGAGCAATGCTTTGAGGAGATTGCATTGAAGGTATATTTTTGTGACAGCAAGTTTGTTCGTCAACCTTTCAACCAATATAATAGAAAATATTCTTGGCTGTAGGTCAGTTCAAAATGATGCCGTAGGGCTGTTATATAACATAATCATTAAGAGTGTTCGCATCTTACTGAAATGAACTTTTAGAGAACCACATCCAAAAATCTAGCTCTCAAGGTTGTTGAGCCTAGGACTATGTAAACCTCACAAAGGAAATCACATTCTCTCCTATGTGGGATCCAAGTCTCATATCTTGCTACTAGGCACATATCACTTGTACTTGTGTCCAATTCTTCTATGTTGTAACCAGCTTTGGATTTTCTTACAGATAATGGAAGTTCCAAGTTTTTTAGAAGAAGGGTCTGCTATAGGGAAGAGAAACATGTTAAAGCATAAACCAGAGTATAGAGGTCATCAAGGCGGTGGATGTTGCTCATAAATTGCAGTGATATGCAACCATATGGTGGCTTTAAGCTTCCGTCTTAATTAACAGATTGTGAACAAATATTTGTATATGATATATTATTTCGTACTATATTTCTGTACTGCTTTTCTTTCAAATGGAGTTCCCATTGGTTAATTGTATCATCACTCAAATTAACTTCAGTTGTAGAGTTTCGGGTGCAAAGTGAGTTTTAAGGTTATTCCCTCGAATTGGTGGAGTTGATCTCAATTAATAAAGGAAATAATATCAGAATTGTTATAAATATTTTATTATTATAGAGTGGATGTCCATTAAAATAATAAATTTGTTGTATTTTAGAACTCTAATATCCATTAGAAGTAGAATTTTATATCATTTATGCGTATATTTATAAATATATATTTTAGAAAAATATTGTAAATATCCCTTTTGATGAATAATATACATATTCTCTATTCTTCTCTATCTTATTGTTTTTAAATTGCTAAGTAAGATGGCAATAAATAAATAAAACACAATTTAAGCATAGGAATCAAACTTGTACCTTAAAGCTTTAAGCACCCTTGACCACTTGCCTAATCAATCAGTTATCGGAGAAAAAAAAAAAAAAAAAAAGAAGACAAGATTCGAGGAAAAAAGAATGCCCAAGAGAGGACTTGAACCTATACCAACAACATTGATTACAATTTTTCATTAGTACTTTTATGTTGCACAGAATAATATATTTAATCAAATTCAATCTTGGTATGTTTCTAAATTATTTTAAAATTTTGGGATTATATTTGAAATGAATCAATATTGTACTTATTTTAGTTTTGAAAAGGATAGATAAAAGATTCTATTATCAAATTATATTATGCGTAAATAGTTAGATGTTTGATTGAATATTAAATTCTTGATTATTAAATATGTTTAAAAATGATTAAAAGAAAGATATGATCATCACAAATGGTAATTCTACCTAAAGCTCATTATAATTGGATGCATATGAGGTTACAATATTTTAAAATTATAGGTGAGTATAGTTCTATAGTATTTATGTAACGACCCAGTTTCTAGTAATATTGAAAAATACAGTTTCGGGACCTTATTTCTGTAAACCGAGTCCGTAAATATTAGTTAGGGATATTTATGAAGTTAATATTTAGATTAATTAAATTTGAATATTTAGTTTAGTCGAAATTATGTTTAATTAAGGACCAGAGATTAAATAAAATCTAATCGCTATGAATTTTTAATTGGTAAATGACTTGGGGACTTAAATTGCAATTACTCAAAGGGCCAAAATGACTAGTAAACCATTTCTAATCATATGCTAGTGGATGGTAATGATGATTTTGGATTAAATTAAGTAAATTAAGATTAAATCCTAATTAATTAAACTAATTAAAAATTAATCTAAATATATGTAAATTAGTGGAAGGAGAGAAGAAGAATAATCTTCTCCAACCGGCCTAACATCAAAACAAAAGGGGACACTATTGTTGTTTTCTTTAATTTTTTTGCCCTTAATTTCAAGTAAGTCCCTAACCATTTTTATTTGATATTTATAATTTTTTTTTTTAATCTTGGAAGCTTGATCAAGCTAACCCAAGGATCAATTTGATCAATTAGTGAAGTTTTTATGAGATACCATTGTTGAGAATTGAATGTTTTAGGTGTTAAATTGATAGAAATTAAGTTTAGTTTAAGAAAATGACTAAATTGTAAAGCTTAATTGTTAGTTTCATACATTAGGGACCAAATTGAATAAAATGAAAAACTATCATGAATTATTGGTAAGGATAGAAAATAGAGGGTCCCAAATGAGTTTTGGTGAAACCTGATTTTAATCCGAGGCTTTAAATTGAAAGTTATGCTAGTCCTAGTTTTAGGGACTAAATTGAATAAATTGAAAAATATGTGTGACTTTGTAATTGATTCAATTTGAGCTGGAATTTAATATTGTGTATATTTGGCTATTATTCGTAGCTAAAGACGGCGCAGGGCCGTCGAGAGTGAAAGGAAAGGCGAAAGCCGACGGCGAGTAACTCGAGCCTTTGGTTTGTATTTCTATGATTCAAATCATTATAATTATTACATATTTATAATTTTTTGTATAGTATGATATGAATGTGAGTTGAAAATGATTATTTGAATTGAATTTTTGTGATTGTGATTCATTATCGAAATAGAGGACTAAATTGAATAAAATTAAAAATAGTGTAATTTGATGAAAATATGAAAATGACTTTGAATTGGGCTAGAACTTGTTATGTTATATGATAAATTGATGAATTGAATTGTGAATTGGAGATGATGAAATGCATTTTGTAGTATTTGGTAAATTGAATAATTATTTATCCTATTAACTCTTCGGGCAAAATTGGATATAGTTGGCATGCCATAGGATAGATTGAGTACAAGTTACTTTGACTATATGTCGATGAGCGTTGGGTGCATTTTTCCTTCGGATGTTCCAATGAGTGCAGGGCACAACTTTTATATCGGTTATAGCGATGAGTGCTTAGCGCAATCTATTTACTTCGGACGTTCCGATGAGGCACTGAGTGCCAAATTGGTGTGATGGTTGGGATCCATGTATCTGCTTGAGTCCAAGTCATGCTAATAAGGGATATATATATATTGTGATTTGGTTGAATAGTGATTAAAATTGATTAAATGTTACAAAGTTGGAATATAGACACTTATATACGACATTGAATGTCGAGAGTTTGTAAAAGATCATGTGAATCGGTTAATGAGTCGGAGAGTCGATTCGGTAAAATAAGGAATGAATCGTTTGACTTGGTAATGAAACGAAACATGAATTTATGTTACAAGTTGTGTAATTATGATAATTTGACTAGCATTGTAATAATGGTGTGAAATATCCATATAGATTACTAGTTCATGAAAAGTTTAGATAGTTCATTTTAAGTATTGACATAATGGTGATATATGCATATATAGATGTGTTGAATAAGATTGGTTATATGGTGCATTTGTATTAATTGATAGTATAAACATGGAAATTGTATGTTATTGACTATTTCATATGTTATATTGAATTGAAATATAGAAATCAATACCACTGAGCTTTATCACTTAGCATACGGTTTGTTTTTTGGTGCATAAGTTAGGTACATATTGAGCTCTCGAGCATTGACTCTAGCATCCAGATAAAGATCATAGACTCAAAAATGTTTGTATATTTTTCTTTTTTTGGTTATACGGCATGGACCTAGGTTGAGCCGGTTTGGTATTTTGTTATGTTTTGAGAACTTTGAATTGAAAGTTGATAAATGGGCTTAATCAGATGAATGCAAAACATGTATATGAGTTTATCATATGGTTTTGTGATCTATAAATGATGTATTTTCGATTAGTACTTGTGGATAGCATGCATGTATATGATTTTAATGAATTGCACTTGATAGTTAGCTTATAGGTAATAAGGTATAGGCATATTGTTGAATAAGGTATTAATGTGCTTGGATTGATGCTTGAGGGTATATGTATTGGCTGTTTATGAGTTGAATGTGATTAGTTATTGGTTTGGATAATGTTATAGGTTGATGTTCATATAGAAAGTGCAGAAAACAATATGTGACATCACGACATTCAGCGAGTGTCGTCGTGACGAGATTAGGACACCCTGCCACGACATGGCATTGAGTATGGTAGTAACAGCAAGGCCAAACAATATGTTATGTCGCGACAAGGAAACCTCTTACGTTACGACAGCAACCTGAATTTTAGAAATATTACATTTTAGTCCCAATTCAACATCGAGTTAACATTTAAGCTTTTGTAAGCTCATGTAAATCCCAGAAATGATTGTATGTCGTATCTTTTGCCCATAATGCTTGAATTTACATTTACTATGGTATGTATCAAATGTAACCTGATCATAGTTGCTCCGAAAATGAATGTTACACCTGCTAACTTAGACCTGACGATTGGGTCAGGTAATGGGTTGTTACAATTCAATATTAGTTCTCAATTAAAATTATGTAGGGAGAATTTTATTTTTGAGAAATTTCTAGAGAACTTATTCAACTTTCATGCTTCAAATGTGTTCTTGCAACGATACTGTGAAAAAGGTTTAAGAAATATTTTGACCTAATACCATGTCTAATTTTGTGAGTGAACAAAATAATGTTATATTAATGAAAAATCATGAAGCTTGTCATACCGGATCTGTTACATTCATTGAAAAGAATGCAACAATACATAATAAATTTGAAAGACATAATCGTGGACGTGATAAGTGACATTATAATAATCGTTAAAGGAGTGATCATAATAATTCTTTTCACCACCAGAAGTGGAAAAACGAATATAATGTAGAGAGAAATAATAAGATTAATGTTGAATCAAATTTGGGATATCTAAATGATGATCATAATTGATGGCTATCGAGACCACCAAATATAAATTTTCTACGCTCTAACTGTATTAAATAGTAGTATAGAGAAGCAGGGTCGATCCCACAGGGATTGGGGCTCCTAATATCATTTTTACGTGACTAAATTGCAAAGTCGTGGCAACTATTGTGCCTATGACTTGTAATGTGCTGAGCTAAAAATAAATAAATAAAAGGGGGTCTTAGTTGATAAAGGTTGAAACTATAAAAATGAATAGAGAAAAATAATAATCAAATTATAACTGTAAAATAAAATTAAATAATTGAAATTAAATTACGAAATCAAATATGTGAATTCTTAGCCTTAGACTCGGTAAATTCTAGTCTTGAATCGATCCTTGAAAGTTGATTTTTCCTTCTAAAGGATAAGCTAGTTATAGTGACCAAGGATGCCTCAACCGCCAACTCTTCCCTGTGTAGTTGATTCTGGTACGACATGCAAACCAATCCCTACTGACTATCTAACCACGTAACACACATCTGTAATTTAAGATCTTGAAAGCCTTGCGATCTAGAAGAGCCCAACTCGAATTAACGGCCTTAACCACATGGGTCATTTAAATTCGATCACTATCTCCCTTGACGGAATCTAACTGGCTCTTACCCACCTGGACACGCCAATTTGTTCGCAGGAACTCGAATGCAACAGACTACCATCTCGTTTTCCCAACTTTACGCCAAACAACTCCAACCCAATGCGTACTCTTTGAATTGAAATTGAATTATATTTAAGGGATGATTGTGAATATCACATATTCTAGAGAGATAATTAATACCTTGTTGTAAGGTTTTTAGCACGGGTTCATTATCATGATTCTCGATCGAAATGTAATAGACCGTTTTCAGTGAAATCGGAACAGTGGTTTCGGGACCACAAATTTGAGTTAGAGAAGAAATCTATTTTAATATTATTGCATGGTCTGCATTATGATAGAAATGATGTATGAAAATTTTGATAAGAAAATTTTATCGATTTCATGTTTAATTATAGAAAGGACCAAATTGCATGAAATGCAAAAGTTGAATTCTAGTAGCTAAAGGGTCAAATAGCTATGAAATTCAAAATTTGAGTTCTTATATGGAAATTAGACCATTAAATGTAGTTAGTAGATAAGCATGCTTAGTCATCAATGGAAAATTAAATAAAGAAAAGGACTCAATTGGAAAGATAAAATAACAAAAGATGATATTTTAATTAAATAGAAAATATCATCATTTTATATCATCTCCCCTAAATTTTTCTATGGAAACCCTAGCTAAGAGAGAGAATTTCAAGCAAGCTTAATTGGGTAAGTAATCATGTCCCGTTTTTAGTAATTGTTATATTTCTGAAATTGTAATAACCTAATCTATCTATTTTGGGGATCAATTTGCAAAGTTATCAAAGTATAAAATTTTTTCCATAGATGAGTATGCTGAAATTTTGAAATTTATGGTAGAAAATGAAAGGTTGTTGATAGATAATCAACTTTCGTAAATGAAATTTTCATGAAATTATAATTTAGGGACTAAATTGTAAAGGTATAAAATTCATGGATAATATTTGAATTTTATGAATTACATGGGCTGTAAATGTTATATGAAAAATTCGGCTAGGCCATGCATAAAAATTGGTTTGGCTTGATTTAAATGTTTTGAATTGGTTTAGGAATGTGTTAAAATGTTAATGTAGGTGCAAGGCAAATTTGGGTGAGAAATAAAGCTTGGAAATGGCCTTATTTTGTCCACACGGGTAGAGACACAGGTGTGTGTCTCAACCGTGTATGACACACGGTCATGCGCATGGGCGTGTAGTTTAGTCGTGGGTCTCCTGTATCTTAAAATTTGAGAAACAAAATGCTTCAAATTGCTCACACGGGCAGAGACACGGGTGTGTGTCTCAGCTATGTGTGTCACACGGCCTAGCACATGGGCGTGTAACTTGGCCGTGTGACCTCTGCACCTAATTTTCAAAAATTAATTGTCCACATGGCCTGGGCACGGGCTGGGACATGGTCGTGTGCCTCACATCGAATGCCCACACGACCTGGGATACGGGCCTGACACTTGGCCGTGTGAGCCACACGGCCTGACCACACGGGTGTGTGTCCCCTGCACTTAAGAAAAATTTTGAGATTTTACGAAAAATTCTCTGAGTTCCTGATTTATTCCTAACTTATTTCTAAAACATAAATTGGGTCTCGAGGTCCCATTCAAGGGACATTATGATTGAATATGTTTGATTTCGGTTATGAATAGTAAATAATATGTGTAAACTGTTTCTAAATCTATAAACTCAGGTAATGCTCCATAATCCTATTTTGGTGACAGATATGGGTTAGGGGTGTTACATTTATTGGCATCAGAGCTACGGTTTAGCCGATTCTCAGACTAACGTAGTAAGTATGAGTTTAGCTATACATGCCATTATATAATTTATAATAGTGTGATATCTCCTGACCATTTTAAACATGTTTTTTTATACAGTAATTTCATCCAACCGAGCTGAATTCGAGGAAGCTGAGAGCAATGCTCAAGCTTCAGTTCAAAGAGCTGCATCAAGTAGGAGAAGGCATGTATCTAAGGGTCGAGGTGAGGAGGCTAAAGAAGCCTTCTTTCAAATGATGAACAATAGTTCACTGAATACTTGAGAACAAATTCCACTGTACAACAACCTCCCCCTTCTGCTCCTCAACTGGTTCCTGATACGCCACAAGGTACAAAACTTGTTAAAATTGGTAAGCCTCTGGTAGATAATTCAAAAATATGGGGCAAAAGAATTTAGGGCCACTATTGAAGATGATCTGGAAAGGGCTGAATTTTGGTTAGAAAACACCATCAGCGTTCTGGATGAATTATCTTGCACGCCTGACGAATGTTTGAAATGTGCTGTATCTTTGCTAAAAGATTCGGCTTATCAGTGGTGGAATACTCTGGTTTCTGTTGTATCGAGGGAGAATGTTACATTGGAATTTTTCCGAACGAAATTCAAAAAGAAATATATTAGCCAGAGATTTCTGGATCAGAAACGAAAGGAATTTTTAGAGCTCAAACAGGGGAATATGACTATATCTGAATACGAGCGGGAATTTGTTAGATTAAGTAAATATTCTAGAGAGTGTATCTTAACTGAAGTTGACACGTGTAAAAGGTTTGAAGAGGGATTGAATGAGGACATCAAGTTGTTAGTTGGGGTTTTGGAATTAAAAGAATTTGTGGTACTGGTCAATTGAACACATAAAGCTAAATAATTAAGTAAAGAAAAGAGACAAGCAGAGATGGAAGCCCGGAATTTAAGTAAAAGATTTATGGGAAAGTCACAATCGTCAGATTCAAAGAAATCAAAGAAATATCATGATCGTTCTACCATATCCGTGGGGTACTCTAGAAGAGACCGAAGTGCTCAGCGCTCTAATCTGAGATCCCTGGCCCCATCAATAGCAGGTGCTGGTACTAAATTTCATTTTAGTGAGTGCCATATAAGAAGCGGAGCCTGTTTTAAATGTGGTTCTCTTGACCACTATCTTAAAGACTGCCGAGAAAGGATTGAAAAAGAAACTATTCAGACTTCAAGGCCGAACAACCTTACCTCGAGAGGTAGACCACCTCGTAACCCTGATAATATGAGTGATAACTGAGGTACAAGAAAACATTCAACTGCCAAATCTGAAGTATGAGCACCAACAATAACATATGCTATTCATGCAAGAGAGGATGCCTTTGCACAAGACGTCATCACTGGTACTTTTTCTTTTTTTTGATACTGATATTATTGCTTTGATTGACCCTAGTTTAACATATTCATCTATTTGCACGAATTTAGCATTTATTAAAAATTTATCTGTTGAATCAACTAAATTCATGGTTAAAGTATCAAACCCCCTAGGCCAGTATGTGATGGTGGATAAAATTTGATACGTGGTTTCTATTTTTTGGCTGATTTGATTTACTGCCATTTGATAAATTTGATGTAATTTTGGGTATAGACTGGTTAACTCAGCATGATGCAGTGGTAAATTGTAAACAGAAATATATTGTTTTAAAATGTCAGAATGGTGAATTGCTCTGTGTTAAATCTGATGAATTGGTTGGGTTATCTAATGTGATCTCAGCTATATCAACAAAAGAATGTAACATTCTGAATTAAGGGGCCTATGCGTTTAGTGTGTGGATATGTTTAATGTGTTAATTTAAGTGTTAGGGGTCCAAATTGGGCTCAGGATGTGGTCAAGGCCTTGGTTAAATTTTCTGTTGGGGCACTATAGGGTTTAAAAGATAGTATCTGGGGTTTAAATTACAAAGTGGGCTTGTGGCCCAAGAGTGCTTATGTGTGCTGCAATAGAGTTATAAGATGGCGCCATTTACAGTTGAAGAGTCTCAAGTTTTGGCCGCATGGAGCCCATGTATTTGGGCCATTTTCAGCACTTAAAAGGAGCAAGGAGGGGGATGGCAATGAGGCTTAATTTTAGGGGGATTAAGTGGCTGGATAATGTAGATATTATTCTGATAATAGTAGGGAGAGGTGGTGTTATCTAGATCTCTTCTAAAGGTGTGAATAGATTATGATAGAGGAGAAAAGATAGGAGCTATCTACTGAGTGCAGAGTTGGCCGAAATTTTAGCTCCTAGAGGGAGGAAGAAATCGGTTTCTTTATGGCAAAGGGGTGCCAAAATTTCCCCTACTATTTGATTAATTGTTAGTTATCAGGAAGGGCACTTTTGGGTTTTGACAAGTAAGTGCCGAAATTCTCTATAAATAAGGGTGGTATCTCTTCAATTCCGGCATTTGAACCCTATTCTTTTCTTTATTCTCTGTGCTGAAACTTCAGTCAATCTCTGCAATCTTTTCTTTTGATTTCTTCAGAAGCTGAAATCTCTTATTTCACTTTCTTCTTCATTCTTTTTCCTCTTGTGCCGATTTCTCTATAAAGCCGAAATCTCCATAGTTTTTCTCTGTTCATCTTTTCATCTGTTCTTCTTTGGCATTGCCGAATCTCCTCTCAAGTGTTAGCCGAATTCCCTGTGTGGAGTAAGTTTCGACTTCAGTTAGTTTCTCATGTTCTATTTCGGTTTTGGAGACCAAAGCTGAAAGGCTAATTGTGGTGGCAAGGATATCTCTTAGATCTAAAAGCCAGAAACACTAGTCCCTGAATCTCATATCACTTTTTGGGAAATTCAAGGTAAGGGATTCTTTTTAGGTTCTCATTAGATTCGATATCGAAATCACAATCTTAACCATATGTTATGATTAATAAGGCCTTTTTGTTGGAATCAAATGTCGATCAGGCAAAGGAGGGGACTAAATCTGAAAATTCGATTCCTAAGTTTAAGAAGCGAGTAGTGTCAGCAGTACGGGATTGGCCACCGGGTTGTGGATCGGCTTCTGAACAACACCTTAGGCAGATAGCGGTTGTGTTGGCTACGGATAGCGTTGACTTAGAAAGTCTCGTTCTAACGGTAATCAGGTGTGTAAATCTCTAACACACTAGTTAATTGTAATATATATGTTATGGGCTAAAAAGACGGAAAGAGGCTGTGTAGACAGTCGAATAAAACCCAAAAAGGGTTAGGCAAAGGATGCCAGGTACGTAATCATAGAAATCTCTATGTGTATCGATATATATATGAAAGCCTGATTTCCTAAAGATGGTATGATGTTTTCTTGTTTACAAGCATGTATGCATGGGTGGGATTATGATAATGAAGGGGAAGTGCATGATAGGTCACTTGGTGATCGATGGTTAAACCACAAAATCTAATGTTAGGTCACATAGTGATCGGTGGCAACGCCACGTTTAATGATTCCTGATTAATAGGAATAGGCAGTACGGCTGTCGTTATGGTGTGTAGCGGATGGATGGTTGATTGTAGAAATCCCTGAGGTGTGATGGTTGGTACGGGTTGGTGTGTAGAGGATGGAATTCTAGGATGGGTTGGGCTATTCATCATTTATTATTTATCATGTAATTATGATTGATGCTCTCATGTATGGGCCAGGGCTCATAATGTGTTTGTGGGCCTTAGGTCGTTGTGTGTTTCGGGATTTATACACTTAGTCTTGGTGACTCACCCTTACATTTTTCCTCTACTCTTTCAGATGAGCAATAGATCGTGGACATGGGACGGACTCGAGGGGCTATCAAGTTATTTATTTTCTTAGACTATTTCGGGTGTTTATTTAAGTTATGAATTATTGGGACTATTTTTGTAATAAGGTTTCCATAGCTTAATGTTTTGATCTATATTTGATGATGTTTACATTTATCAATTTATGTTCAAAGTTTTAATTATAAAAAGAAATAAAATGGGCATTTCAAACAAGAAGTTTTATTAAAAAAATGCTACAAAATTTTTCTCCATTTGTCACTTATTCAACGAATACTTCTACAAATCAGCCAAGATTGGAAAACCCTTTAAAGTGAAGTTTTTAACTGTTAACTCGTGGCATACCAGATCCGGTCGTGATGTTTGGGC
Organism: Gossypium bickii; assembly: GCA_025503065.1. Lineage (NCBI taxonomy): Eukaryota > Viridiplantae > Streptophyta > Magnoliopsida > Malvales > Malvaceae > Gossypium > Gossypium bickii. Next base: position 34,944,453 of record CP106715.1, on the reverse strand, counting down.
CGAGTTTGGGGTGTTACAAAAAATATATTAGGAAAGGGTATGATGCTTATCTTGCATATGTGTTGGACACTAAAGTATCTGAATCGAAGATAAGTCTGTGCCGGTTGTTTATGAATTTTCTGACGTGTTTTTGGAGGAATTACCTGGATTACCACCAGCCAGAGAGGTAGAATTTTCTATAGATCTTGTTCCTGGAACAACACCTATATCTATAGCGCCTTACATAATGGCTCATACTGAATTAAAGGAGTTGAAAGCACCATTACAAGAATTAACTGACAGAGGTTTTGCTCGACCTAGTTCTTCAACTTGGGGAGCACCGGTTTTGTTTGTTAAAAAGAAAGATGGGCCGTTGAGATTATGCATTGATTACCGACAGCTCAATAAAGTCACAAGAAAGAATAAGTATCCATTGCCTTGTATTGATGACTTGTTTGATCAATTGAAAGGTGCTACAGTATTTTAGAAGATTGATCTTCATTCTAGTTACTATCAGTTACGAGTGAAAGACTCAGATGTACCGAAAACAATGTGCAGAACTAGGTATGGACACTATGAATTTCTGGTGATGCCGTTTGGTTTGACTAATGCACCTGTGGTATTTATGGATCTGATGAATAGAATTTTTAGACTGTATCTCAATAGATTAGTTGTGGTGTTTATTGATGAGATTTTGGTATACTCTCGAGATGAAAATGAACATACTAATCATTTAAGAATTGTTCTGCAAACACTGCGTGAGAAATTGTTGTATGTAAAATTTAGTAAATGTGAATTTTGGCTTCGAGAAGTTGGTTTTCTTGGGCATATAGTATCTGCTGAAGACATTAGAGTGGACCTGAATAAAATTTTAGCAATTATTAATTGGAAACCACTGAAAAATGTATCTAAAGTCAGAAGTTTTCTGGGATTAGCTGGTTACTATTGGAGATTTGTAAAAGGATTTTCAATGATAGCCTCTCCGATGACATGAATGTTACAGAAAGATGTGAAGTTTGAATGGACTGATAAATGTCAGCAGAGTTTTGACAGATTGAAAACCTTGTTGACTGAAGCACCAGTGCTAGTTTAGCCTGAATTGGGTAACGAATTTTTGATTTATAGTGGTGCGTCATTGAATGGTTTAGGTTGTGTCTTGATGCAAGAAGGTAAAGTAATAGCCTATGCTTCTAGATAACTAAAACCACATGAAAAGAATTAAGGGATAAATGATTTAGAATTGGCTGTAATTGTGTTTGCATTGAAAATTTGGCGGCACTATCTATTTGGTGAAAAGTGTCATATATTCACTGATCATAAGAGTTTAAAGTACCTAATGTCGCAAAAAGACTTGAACTTGAGACAGCGTATGTGGCTTGAATTATTGAAAGATTATGATCTGGTTATTAACTATCATCCAGGAAAAGCCAATGTGGTTGCAGATGCTTTAAGCAGAAAATCTCTGTTTGCTTTGCGAGAGGAATGAATACCCAGTTGTCTTTGTCTGATGATGGTTCAATCATAGCTGAATTAAAAGCTAAATCGACATTTCTGCAACAGATCTGCAAGGCTCAGAAAAATGATGATAAATTACAAGCTAAACGTGTACAATGTAAGTCAATTTCTGATTCAGAATATCAGATTGGATCTGGTGATTGTCTTATGTTTAGGGACCGAGTATGTATAGAGGAATTCAGAGCTAGTATAGAAGACTCTACACGGAGCTCATAGTGGTACTATGTCTGTTCATCCGGGGAGTAACAAAATGTATAATGATTTGAAAAAGATGTACTGGTGGCCGAGAATAGAACGAGATATTTCTGAATTTGTATCTAAATGTTTGATATATCAGCAAGTTAAAGCTGAACATCAGGTGCCTTCGAGATTATTGCAGCCGGTTACGATATTGGAGTGGAAATAGGAAAAAGTTACCGTGGACTTTGTATCGAGATTACCCCTATCCCCGAAAAAGAAAGATGCTATTTGGGTAATAGTTGATCGTTTAACAAAGTTTGCACACTTTATTCCAGTACGTATGGATTTCTCCCTAGATAAATTAGCAGAGTTATATGTTTCTGAGATTGTCCGACTACATGGAGTGCCGATCTCCATTATTTCAGACAGGGATCCTCAGTTTACATCTCGATTCTGGAATAAGTTGCAAGAAGCTCTGGGTACATAATTACATCTCAGTACCGCATTCCATCCTCAGAATAATGGTCAGTCTGAGCGTGTGATTTAGATTTTAGAAGATATACTTCGGTGTTGTGTACTAGAATTTGAAGGTAACTGGGAAAAGTATCTACCTTTAGTTGAATTTGCATACAATAATAGTTAACAGTCCAGCATTAAAATGGCACTGTACGAGGCTCCATATGGAGTAAATGTAGAACTCCGTTGTATTGGACTGAGCTCAGTGAGAAAAAGATACGTGGAGTTGATTTAATTCGTGAGACTGAAAAAAAGTGAAATTGATCAAAGACAGTTCTAAAACAGCTTCTGACCGTCAAAAATCTTATGTTGATCTTAAACGAAAAGAGATAGAATTCCAAGTTGGTGACAGGTATTCTTGAAAGAATCACCTAGGAAGAAAGTTCTCCGATTTCGCCGTAAAGGAAAACTGAGCCCACGGTTCATCGGGCCATATGAGATTACTGAAAGAATTAGACTTGTTGCATACCGATTAACATTACCACCAGAGCTTGACAAAATGCATAATGTTTTTCACGTGTCTATGTTGTGATGATATCGGTCAGATCCTTCACATATTATATCCCCTACAGAAGTTGAGATTCAGCCTGACATGACTTACAGTGAGGAACCAATTAGAATTCTGGCACGTGAGACGAAAGAGTTAAGAAATAAAAAGGTAGCTTTAGCAAAAGTTCTTTGGCAACGACACGGGATAGAAGAAGCTACCTAGGAACTGGAGGAAATAATGAGAAAGCAATATCCGAACCTCTTTACTGGTATGATTTTTAAGGACGAAAATTCTTTAAGGGTAGAGAGTTGTAACAGTTCGTTTCCAGTGAAACCGGAAAAGTGGTTTCGGGGACCACAAATCTGAGTTAGATAGAAAATTTATTTTAATGTTATTGCATAGTCTGCATTATGATAGAAACGACGTATGAAAATTTTGATAAGAAAATTTTACTGATTTCATGCTTAATTATAGAAAAAACCAAATTGCATGAAATGCAAAAGTTGAATTCTAGTAACTAGAAAATCAAATAGCTATGGAATTCAAAATTTGAGGACCTTATATGGCAATTAGACCATTAAATATAGTTAGTAGATAAGCATGCTTAGTCATCAATAGAAAATTAAATAAAGAAAAGGACTAATGTGGAAAGATAAAATAATAAAAGATAATATTTTAATTAAATAGAAAATATCATCATTTTATATCATTTGTAACGCCCCAAAAATGCAGGGTCAGTATTTTTGCATGTTTTGACATAAATTGCTTGTTTGCTTGAATGGATAAGTGATTTGGGTGTGTATAGGAGTGTGTGAGAAGCCTGGGTTCAAGTCTTAGCTCTTGAAAAATTTTTAGTTTTTTCTTAAATGAAGCTGGACATTGGCACTTAGGCCTTATTAGTAATAATGCTTGTTTTATGACACAAGAGGAGCTTGTAGCTTAGTGGCAAGTGGCTTGAAATGGCTTGGGTTCAAATCCCTTGGCATGCAAAGGAGTATTTATTTTATTTCCTTGCAGCATGAGAAGTAGAGTTAGACTGAAACTCTGTAAGGTGAAGTTTGAATTGGTCTTGGAGTTGTTATGGAGGATATCAATGAGTAAATCAAGGAGGGATAATGGGAGTGATTTGTGGAGATTTTTAAGGAATTTGAAGTGTGAGGGGAGTTGTGGCCGTTTGGGGACTCTAAGGCCTTAGTGAAATTCGGCTAGGGGGAAAAGAGGGAGCATTTTCGGCACTAGGATTTCCTTGTTTTGTTTTGTGAGTGTTGAGGGGAGCTACCGAATTCCCTTGCTAGCAGTTTGGGTTTTTGCACTTTTGAATTTCGAGTTCTCTCTAGTTCTTTTTGTGCTACGAAACTGACCATTCGTGTCATTCCTTCTCTGCATCTTTGCTAATCTCTTCCTCTCTTCTTGGCCGAACCTAACATCTATTTTTCCTTACCACTTTTCTTCTGCAATCGGATTCCTTCCTAGTCTAGCTGAACCTTCCCTTTCTCTTCATTTAACTTATGTTCATCTTCTATTCTAGGCTGGCCAAATATCATTGTTAGTAATCCTTCTCTGCGTCGATCTACTGCAAAGGTTCTGACTATCGGTAAGTGTTCAAAATCTATTATTTGCTTTTCTTGTTAAAACCGAATACCCTATGCTCTTCTTCTTCTTTTCCAAAACTGCATACTCCCTTTTGCTAACTGATTGTCATTTCCTCTTTCACGTACTGTACTCGTTGCGATTCTAGGGTCGTCCTCAAGGAGTGGTGGAGTGTGAACAGTTTGGAGGAGTCACACTTTTATCTTCAATGTGCAAATAAGGTAAAAGTGTTACCTTATGTTATTTAGGGTTGGCCGAATGGGCCCTATCACTTACTAATCGGCTGTTGGTTGTACTATAGGAAACCAACAAGGGCATGTGATCGTTTCTGAACAGCGACCATAGGGGGGCTAAGATCACCGTCATTGAAATAAGGTAAGAAGGGTGTTTCAGTTTAAGCACCAATAAGAGGGTGCTTTACCCTATCGGTTAAAAGGCTAACTTTGGATCTTGTTTGAATCTAGGTTGGGTGTTTGTGGAGCGTAGAACAACATTGTAATCAGGTGTGTAATCACTCTATCGTTTCTGTGAGTCAAAAAAAGCTGAAAAGCTAAAACTTTGGCAGTTGAGGCCTCACAAGCGTGCGATCGCTTGTGTGGTAAATCAAGCCCACAATCATGGGCGATAGACTTTAGAGGCCATCATGAGCGTTCTTGTTCTCTTGGGCCGTTATGGGCCTCGTTTGGCTGAAATGGGCCGTGTGGGCTCAATGGGCTCGTGGGCCTTATACGGAATAAATCCATGATAAGTGGCAAATACTGAACTGGGCTATAACGTTCATATAGCCGTGACTGAATTTGGGCTAAATGGGCCACACGAGTGTGTGGGCCTACTTGGGTCGAATATTGGGCTTTGGGCCCATTTACACCATTTTGACCATATATGTTATCTGTGTCACTCAAGGCGGCTGTAGACCTTCGAGAAGTTTGTTACATGACTAAATACCCTTAAAGAGTAAAATGACTAAAATACCCCTAAAGAGTAAAATGAATGAAATACCCCTAAAGAGTAAAATGACTGTTAAACCCCTAAGGGTAGGTTGACTGATGTGTTCATGATTTGTATATGATTGTTACTGAGTATGACATTCTGCATATATGTATGATTTATGACACGACATACTGAATGGGGTTGGGATACTGTTTTGGAAGAAGTATATTTATCTTGGTGGCTTTGCCACATATCTTGCTTCTTGGCGGCTTTGATGCGTTATCATCGCTTGGCGACCTTTGCTGCGTTACTATTACTGGTGGTTTTGCCACATATATTGTTATTACTGGCAGCTATGCTGCAATATTGTTGTGTTGGTTGGGTGGGTTGATTTTATCCCCGCATGGTGTGTTGGTTGGTACGGGTGTTGTGTTGGTTGGATTGGGGTGGGTTACATATGTGCACTATATTGATTCTGTATTGGGCTTAGGCCCACATTGATTTTTGTAATGGGCTAAGGCCCACACTGTACTATTACTGAATAGGGCTCAGGCTAGACTGTTATTGCATGATAAGGGATTACACACTGAGTTCTCATAACCCACCCTTTTCTTTTAAGTATATAGGTAATCCCCAGCCTTAGATGATTTGGAGCTGCGAGGGACTCGGAGGTGGCCACATGTTCACTAGTATTTTATTTTAAACCTAGTTATTTAAAATTTTATATTGGGTTGATATTTATGTAATAAGGCCTCTGGTGATTTTATTTTCTTTTAATTGGGTTTAATTTCTTATTTTGAAACTGCCAAACTGATACAAATAAGTTTTCAAAAATAATAAATTTTTCAAAAGACAAACAAATATTTTCAAAATTCAAAATGACATTAATTAGAGTAGCTTCCGCGGGATTTTTAACCAATTAAGATACCAACAGTAACAAACATGGCTATCGTTTAAAACCAGATTTCTCTCAACAAGCCTAATTTCGAAAAACACTTCGATGTGACACGTCAGATTTGATCGTAACGTCTAGGCCGGGTTCAAGGTGTTACATTTAGTGGTATTAGAGTCGAGTTCGACTGTGGAATGGGTTTTGAAAAGTCTTTCTGAAAGTAGATTTTAAAGATTTAAAATGATTTTTGGAAGATGTATAAGTCTGGCACACCGTGTCTCTGGCGCCAAATCTATAAGTTCTCTAATTCTGATTACTGTTATATTGTGAAACTCTAGATAGAGGAAACTAAGACCGTAGGAGACTGTAAACTGTAGTGAGACCTCTATCTACGAAAACAAACCCCTAATGACTGTTTTTCATAATACATTGTTTAATAATTACTGAAATTGTAATTTGGTGCATAAGTCTTTTTAATCAGATAAAGCGCATATCGAAATGAGCACAAGAGGTACTCGTGGAAGGGGTACACGGGGCCGCGGTTGGGGCTGATGATGTGCTCGGGCTGGATCATTGACATCGGGCCATATGCCTGCTGGGGAAGCACCAGCCTTACCAGTAACTGAGACGGGTTTTTATGATCGAGTAGCTGGGGATGATGCTCTATCCCAAGCGATGCTTCGCGTTCTAGAGAGGGTTGCTAGAGCTAGTGTTGGAACAGTGGGCCGAGGGTTAATTTTAGAGCGACTCTGGTCTAATGGAGCGAAAATTTTCAGGGGTATTTCTGGAGTAGCCCCAAATGTGGTGGAGTACTGGTTAGAGGCTACCGGATGGATAATGGACGGCCTTGAGTGTACTACAGAGCAAAAATTAAAAGGGGCAGTGTGCTTACTACGAGATGAGGCCTACCAATGGTGGCTCACCATGAGAGAGGGTACGCAGGCTGACTGAATGACATGGGATTTCTTTAAGGGGGCCTTCCAAGGGAAATATGTGGGTACAAGTTATGTGGATGCCCGAAGAAGGGAATTTCTGAACCTGACCCAAGGGAGTAAGACAGTGGCAGAGTATGAGGCAGAGTTCTTGCGGTTGAGTCAGTATTCTCGAGGGGTAGTAGCAACTGAGTATGAACGCTGTATGCATTTTAAGGATGGCCTTCAGGATGAGTAGTGTCCTTACTACGAGATGAAGCCTACCAATGGTGGCTCACCGTGAGAGAGGGTACGCAGGCTGACTGAATGACATGGGATTTCTTTAAGGCGGCCTTCTAAGGGAAATATGTGGGTGCAAGTTATGTGGATGCCCGAAGAAGGGAATTTCTGAACCTGACCCAAGGGAATAAGACAGTGGCAGAGTGTGAGGTAGAGTTCTTGCGGTTGAGTCAGTATTCTCGAGGGGTAGTAACAACTGAGTATGAACGCTGTATGTATTTTAAGGATGGCCTTCAGGATAAGTTAAGGGTATTGATAGCTCCACAGAGGGAGCGAGATTTTGCTGCTCTTGTAGAAAAGACAAAGATTGCTGAAGAGGTGAAGTGCTCAGAGTGCCAGAACTGTGAAAAAGATAAGGGTAGAAATAAGAGGGATTTTGGGCCTTCAAGTTCCTCTGGGAGGCCTATTAAGAAGGCTAGGTTTGATGGGCCGATTCAGACTGGAGTTCCTGTTGCTATTACTAGACCACAACCTTGCGCTGATTATGGGAGATCTCACTAGGGTGAGTGCTGGAAGAGGATTGAGGCATGCTTCAGATACGGGTCCATGGATCATCAGGTTAAGAATTGTCCCCAGAGACCTGTTCAGATGCAAGCTGCAGGACAGGGTTATGGTCAGCCAGTGAGAGGTGGTCAGCAGCCACCGAGAGGCCATAGGCAGGACAGAGGTGGAAATGGTATGAGACGAGGTCGTGGAGCACCAGTCAGAAGTACTGGTAACACTGAAGCGAGGTTGCCAATTCTGGTATAGGTTGCTCGTCGCCGAGAGGATGGTGACGCTCCAGACGTTATAACCGGTACGTTTCTGATTCATAATGTACCTTACACTGCTTTGATTGATATAGGGTCTATGTATTCATATATTGCATGCACTGTGTCTGGCACCTTGGATATCATGTGTGAGAATACTATTAATAAAATGACTGTGTTTCCACTGGGATAGTCGGTTAGGGTAGAAAAATTGTTCAGAAATGTGCCTCTAAAGGTTCAAGGGGTTGTCTTTCTGGCGGACTAGATGGAATTGTCGTTTGGTGAATTTGACCTTATATTGGGTATGGATTAGTTGGTAAAATACCGTGCAAGGTTGGATTGTGCTGCTAAGTGCATGGTGTTGAGAATTTCGAAGGATGAGGAGGTGGCTGTGATTGGGGAGCGAAGAGACTTTTTGTCTAATGTAATCTCTGCATTAAGGGCTGAAAAACTATTTTGTAAGGGTTGTGAGATGTTTCTAGCCTATATTGGTGTATCTGAATCTGAGGATCCTTTTGTTGGAGATATCAAGATAGTTAAGGATTTTTCTAATGTGTTTCCTGATGAGCTCCTTGGGTTGCCTCCGAATTGCGAAGTTGAATATGGCATCGAGCTCTTGCCTGGAACAGCTTTGGTGTCATCTCTCCTCATAGAATGGAACTGAAAGAGCTGGTGGAGTTAAAGGCCCAAATTCAAGAGCTACTAGACTGAGGATTCATTTGACTGAGTGTGTCTCCATAGGGAGCATCAGTGTTGCTCGTGAAAAAGAAAGATGAGTCCATGCACATGTGCATCGATCAACTTAATAAACTGACCATCAAAAATAAGTATCCCTTGCCGAGAATCGACGATTTGTTTGATTAGCTGCAAGGAGTGTCAATTTTCTCTAAAATAGGTCTCTGTTCTGGGTACCATCAACAGAGGGTTAAAGAGGCTGATGTGTATAAGACTGTGTTTAGGACTCGTTATGGTCATTACGAGTTCCTAGTGATGCAGTTTGGGCTGATGAATACACCAGCTGCTTTCATGGATCTAATGAACCGAGTATTCCAGCCTTACTTGGACCGGTTCGTGGTGGTATTTATAGACGATATCTTGGTGTATTCGAGAACTGAAGATGAACATGATGCACATCTCTGAATTGTTATGCAAATTTTAAGGGAGAAGCAACTGTATGCTAAGTTCAGCAAGTGTGAGTTCTGGCTGCGAGAAGTGACATTTCTTGGTCACGTGGTGTCTGCCGAGGGGATTAGGGTGGATCCTCAAAAAATTGAAGCCGTACTGGACTGGAAACGACCTAAGACCGTATCTGAGATTCAAAGCTTTCTGGGTCTGGCAGGGTATTACAGACATTTTGTTGAGGGGTTTTCCTTAATTGCTGCACCTATGACTAAGTTGCTGCGTAAAGGGGTACCGTTCAATTGGACTGATAAGGTAAGAAAGTTTTGAGAAACTGAAGAAGGTTTCGACCAAGCCCTATCTTGATACTGACAGAGCACGGGAAGGAATTTATCGTCTCTGATGATGCATCACACATTGGATTGGGTTGTGTGCTGATGCAGGAAGGTAAGGTGGTTGCTTATGCGTCTCGTCAGCTTAAGCCTCACGAGGCGAATCACCCAACTCATGACTTGGAGTTAGCCACGGTGATTTTCGCACTGAAAATTTAGAGGCATTATTTATATGGCGAGAAGTGTATTATCTACACAGATCACAAGAGCCTCAAGTACCTCATTACTCAGAAGGAGCTAAATCTTAGGCAGTGAAGATGGTAGAGCTGCTTAAGGATTATGACTGCTCGATTGAGTATTACCCTGGTAAGGCTAACGTGGTAGCTGACGCATTGAGCCGTAGGGTTGTATATGATTTGAGAGCAATGTTTGCTCGTCTAAGCTTGTATGATGACGGTAGCTTGTTTGTTGAGCTTCAAGTGAGACCGACGTGGATTGAACAAATTAAGGGGAAACAGTTGGTGGATGAGTAACTGGTTTCTCGTTTCTGACAAGTTAAGAATGGAGAGACTGCAGATTTTGGGTTGAATGGTGAGGGAGTACTGTGTTTCCATGGGAGAGTCTGTGTACTGAGAGATTCTAAGTTAAGGGAGTCTATACTGCGAGAGGCGCATAGTAGTCCATACGCTATGCATCCTGGATGAAACAAGTTATACCGAGATCTTCATGAGCTGTATTGGTGGCCAGGGTTGAAACGCGAAGTTACTGATTTTGTGAGTAAGTGTTTAACATGTCAGCAAGTTAAAGCTGAGCATCAACTACCTTCAGGGTTATTGCAGCCATTTAAGATTCCACTTTGGAAGTAGGAGAGAGTAACCATGGATTTTGTGAGTGGGCTACCCTTAACGCGTACTAAGAAGGATTCAGTATGGGTCATTGTAGACCGATTAACTAAATCTGCCCATTTTATACCAGTCCGCACTAATTACTCGTTGCAGATGCTGGCAAAGTTTTATGTAGCTGAGATTGTGAGGCTGCATGGGGTACCAATTTCCATAATATCTGACAGAGACCCTCTATTCACATCTTGGTTTTGGAAGAAATTACACGAGGCTTTGGGTACTAGGTTGGACTTCAGTACTGCGTTCCACCCTCAGGCAGATGGTCAGTCAGAGAGGGTGATTCAGGTATTGAAAGACATGTTAAGAAGTTCTATCATTGATTTTTGATGTAGCTAGGAAGACTATTTGCCACTGGCAGAGTTCGCATATAATAACAGCTATCAGTCCAGTATTCAAATGGCACCGTACGAGGCGTTGTATGGTCGTAGGTGTCGTACTCCTAGCTGTTGGACTGAGCTGGGCGAGTGGCGAGTTTTGGGGCCAGAGTTAGTTTCTGATACCGAAGAAAATGTAAAACTAATTTGATATTGGTTGAAGGAAGCGTCTGCTAGGAAGAAGTCTTACGCAAATCTTAAATGCCAAAAGATTGAGTATTCCGCGGGAGACTGGGTATTTCTTAATGTCTCTCCATGGAAAAAGATACTGAGGTTTGGGCGAAAGGGGAAGCTTAGCCCTAGGTTCATTGGGCCTTACTGTATACTGAAGCGTGTGGGACCAGTTGCCTATCAACTTGAGCTGCCTCTAGAATTAGACCGGATTCGCGATGTGTTCTATGTCTCCAAGCTGAGGCGTTATCGCTCTGATCCTACACATATAGTACTAGTGAAGGAGATCAAAGTTAGGCCAAATTTGACATTCGAGGAGGAGCCAATATAGATTTTGGACCGTGAGGTTAAAGTACTGAGGAGGAAATTTATTCCACTAGTCAAAGTGCTTTGGCGTAATCACAGTTCAGAAGAAGCCAAGTGGAAGCTTGAGGAGGCGATGCGTCAGAAATACCCTCACTTATTGTGACCAGGTAAATTTTGAGGCCAAAATTTCATTTAGGAGGTAGAATTGTAACGCCCCAAAAATGTAGGGTCGGTAATTTTGCATGTTTTAACGTAAGTTGCTTGTTTGCTTGAATGGCTAAGTGATTTGGGTGTGTATGGGGGTGTGTGAGAAGTCTGGGTTCAAGTCTTGGCTCTTGAAAAATTTTTAGTTTTCTCTTAAATAAACCTGGACACTGGCACTTAGGCCTTATTAGTAATAATGCTTGTTTTATGACACAAGAGGAGCTTGTGGCTTAGTGGCAAGTGGCGTAAATGATTGATGTGAGAGCTTGGGTTCAAATCCCTTGGCATGCAAAGGAGTATTTATTTTATTTCCTTGCAGCATGAGAAGTGGAGTTAGACTGAAACTCTGTAAGGTGAAGTTTGAATTGGTCTTGGAGTTGTTATGGAGGATATCAATGAGTAAATCAAGGAGGGATAATGGGAGTGATTTGTGGAGATTTTCAAAGAATTTGAAGTGTGAGGGGAGTTGTGGCCGTTTAGGGACTTTAAGGCCTTAGTGAAATTCGGCTAGGGGGAAAAGAGGGAGCATTTTCAGCACTGGGATTTCCTTGTTCGGTTTTGTGAGTGTTGAGGGGAGCTGCCGAATTTCCTTACTAATAGTTTGGGTTTTTGCACTTTTGCATTTCGAGTTCTCTCTAGTTCTTTTTGTGCTACGAAACTGACCATTCGTGTCATTCCTTCTCTGCATCTTTGCTAATCGCTTCCTCTCTTCTTGGCCGAACTAACATCTATTTTCCTTACCCATTTTCTTCTGCAATCGGATTCCTTTCTAGTCTAGCCAAACCTTCCCTTTCTCTTGTTTTAACTTATGTTCATCTTCTATTCTAGGCTGGCCAAATATCATTGTTAGTAATCCTTCTCTGCGTCGATCTACTGCAAAGGTTCTGACTATCGGTAAGTGTTCAAAATCTATTATTTGCTTTTCTTGTTAAAATCGAATACCCCATGCTCTTCTTCTTCTTTTCCAAAACTACATACTCCCTTTTGCTAACTGATTGTCATTTCCTCTTTCACGTACTGTACTCGTTGCGATTCTAGGGTCGTCCTCAAGGAGTGGTGGAGTGTGAACAGTTTGGAGGAGTCACACTTTTATCTTCAATGTGCAAATAAGGTAAAAATGTTACCTCATGTTATTTGAGGTTGGCCGAATGGGCCCTATCACTTACTAATCGGCTGTTGGTTGTACTATAGGAAACCAACAAGGGCGTGTGATCGTTTCTGAACAGCGACCGTAGAGGGGCTAAGATCACCCTCATTCAAACAAGGTAAGAAGGGTGTTTCAGTTTAATCGCTAATAAGAGGGTGCTTTATCCTATCGGTTAAAAGGCTAACTTTGGATCTTGTTTGAATTTAGGTTGGGTGCTTGTGGAGCTTAGAGCAATATCGTAATCAGGTGTGTAATCACATTATCGTTTACGTAGAGCCGCGCGTGGCAAAAAAAGTCGAAAACCAGCGATTGAGGCCTCATGAGCGTGCGATCGCTCATGTGGTAAACCGAGCCCACAACCATGGGCAATAGACTATAGAGGCCACCACGAGTGTTCTCGTGCTCTTGGGCCGTTATGGGCCTCATTTGGCTGAAATGGGCCGTGTAGGCTCAATGGACTCGTGGGCCCCACACAGAATAAATCCACGATAAGTGGAAAATACCAAACTGGGCTATAACGTTCACATAGCCGTGACTGAATTTGGGCTAAATGGGCCACATGAGCGTGTGGGCCCACTTGGGCCGAATATTGGGCTTTGGGCCCATTTACACCGCTTTGACGATATATGTTATCTGTGCTGCTCGAGGCGACTGTAGACCTTCGTGAAGGTTGTTTCATGACTAAAATACCCTTAAAGAGTAAAATAACTAAAATACCCCTGAGGAGTAAAATGACTGAAATACCCTTAAAAAGTAAAATAACCGTTATACCCCTAAGGGTAGGTTGACTGGTGTGTTCATGATTTGTATATGATTGTTATTGAGTATGAAATTCTACATATATGTATGATTGAAGACATGACATATTGCATGGGGTTGGGATACTGTTATGGATGAAGTATATCATTATGGCGACCTTGTTGAGTTATTGTCATTGGCGCCTTAACTGCGTTCTATCATCATTCATGGTGGCTTTGCCACATATATCATTATTATTGGCTGCGCTATCTATTGCAATGTTGGTGTGTTGGTTGGGTGAGTCGATTTTATCCCCACATGGTGTGTTGGTTGGTACGGGTGGTGTGTTGGTTGGATTGGGGTGGGTTACATATGTGCACTATATTGATTTTGTATTGGGCTTAGGCACGCATTGATTACTGTAATGAGCTAAGGCCCACACTGAGTTCTCGCAACTCACCCTTTTCTTTTAACTATACAGGTAATCCCCAGCCTTTGATGATTTGGAGCTGCGAGGGACTCGAAGCTGGCCACATGTTCGCTAGTATTTTATTTTAGACCTATTTATTTAAAATTTTATATTGGGTTGATATTTATGTAATAAGGCCTCTGGTGATTTTATTTTATTTTATTTGTGTTTAATTTCTTACTAACTGATACAAATAAGTTTTCAAAAACAATAACTTATTTAAAAGACAAACAAATATTTTCAAAATTCAAAATGGCATTAATTAGAGTAGCTTCCGCAAGATATTTTTCCAACTAAGAAACCAACAGTAACAAACATGGCTATCGTTTAAAAACGGATTTCTCTCAACAAGCTTGATTTCGAAAAACATTGCGATGTGACACGTTAGATTCGGTCGTAATGTCTAGTCCGGGTTTGGGGTGTTATATCATCTTCCCCAAATCTTTCTATGGAAACCCTAGCTAAGAGAGAGAATTTCAAGTAAGCTTAATTGGGTAAGTAATCATGTCTTGTTTTTAGTAATTTTTATATTTCAAAGGTCATAATAAACTAATATCTATTTTGGGGGATCAATTTGCAAGTTATCAAAGTATAAAATTCTTACATTGGACGAGTCTGCTGAAATTTTGAAATTTATGGTAGAAAATGAAAGGTTGTTGATAGATAAACAACTTTTGTAAAGAAAATTTTCATGAAATTATGATTTAGGGACTAAATTTTAAAGTTGTAAAATTCATGGAAAATTTTTAAATTTTATGAATTACATGGGCTGTAAAAGTTATATGAAAAATTCGGCCAGGCTTGGAATAAAGATTAAATTGCATGAATTTCATTTTCTGAGCCTAGGGACGAACTTGGAATTAATTAAAAGTATAGGGGAAAATTGATACTTTTGTCTAAGATGCAAGTTGGATTGAATTGAATATGAAATGTGTTAAATTGATGTTAAATTCATTTATATAGATTCAAAAAGATCAAATAAATAGTTAGATCGAGGAAAAGAAAAAGTATTGGATTAGTAGATCTCCGTATACGAGCAAGTGACAAGGTAAGTTCGTGTAACTAACTTGTGTATTTTTATATGTTTGAATTAAATGTTGTGTATATGTGAATTGTATAAATGCTATGAAAATATGAAATTGATCACATGCTCAATAATGCCTGATAAGTAATAAGTCCCATCTGAATAAATGAAATTCGATGGATATAGATTTCCTGTATTGGTTGTGGTCCTGCATATGTTGTAGACACACCATAACTCTTAGAAGCATCCTGTTATAAGCCCTCTTGAGCTTCCCGTTACATTGTTCCTGCGAGCATCTCGGTCGGTATTGACCTTGCATGTGTTGCGGTCATACTGCAACTCTTTGTGAGCGTCCTGTTATATGATCAGTATGGATCCTACATATAATGTTGACATACCGCAGCTCTTTATGAGTGTTCTGATATAGGCTCTTTGTGAACTTTTTGATATAGCTCGCTTGAACTTCTTGTTATATGGTAATCTGGAGCTTACTGAAAATACTCTTCAGAGTTACCTGTTAAGCCCAATGAGCTTCCTGTTTTAAACTCTTACGCGTTTCCTGTTATAGGCCATATAAGTTTCCTGTTACATGGCTCATATGAGCTTCTTGTTATATGGTTCGAGAGAGTGCTTCCTTATAACACCTCTTACCCTGTATCCGACACTGGGATAGGGTACGAGGCATTACCGGACTTATTCGCAAGCAAACATTCAAAACCAAGACATGAAATTCCATTCAAATTTAAAAATTTTCAAAAACATTCATATCATCCCTAAAACGAGCCTACGAGGCCCAAAATATGCATCGAAAGTGGTTCAGGACTAAACCAAGAACTTTGGAAACTTTTGGAGAACTTAGAAAATATTTTGATGAAAAAGGGGTCACACGCCCGTGTGGGTTCGAGACACGCCCGTGCTTCAGGCCGTGTTCAAATTAGGGAGCATTCTGCTTATGACGTCATCATCAAATTGAGGTCACACGGCCAAGCCACACGCCCGTGTTCCTAGGCCGTGTGATCGATTAAATTTTCATAATTTTACATAAATAGGTGCAGACTTTGCATGGCCAGGGCACACGCCCATGTTCAAGGCCGTGCCGTCCACATGGTTGAGACACACGCCCATGTCTCTACCCATTTGTTGGATACAGGACATTTTGTTTTGTAATTATTTAGGGTGCAGGGGACACACAGCCGAAACACATGCCCGTGGGGTAGACCGTGTGTCACACATAGGCTAGACACACGCCCGTGAGTCTACCCATGTGGACCAAATAAAGGCTATTTACCAAGCCACTTGCCACCCTTGTTGACACATACACTTACACCAATTCAAAGGCACAAAACATATCATACTTAGGCGTCCAAAGCATCCACATTCAAGTTTAAAAACTATCAACTTTATATGTTTATCTAATATATTCACTACATTTATTATGCCCTAAATCAAACATACAAATCCCACATTCATTAGGCTTCATTCAATTACTATCTAGTTACCAAATTATACTCAAATTCCTCATCTCATCAATAGGTCACAATTCCAACATTACACAATTATGCCATAAATCACATTTCCAAATATTTCACATTCACCAAGCATACCATGATCATATCACCATAGATATTGACACATGTATGAATATACTTAGGCTTACAACCATGTTTCCAACATAAGCCAACTTACATGGGCAAATAGCAAACAAGCCTTTGACGATTACAAGCCAACATATTGACTACAATCATGAAGACTCATATAACCAATTGACTTAGTCCCTATACATGCCATAACTCAAAATACTTGAGTTCACTTATACCCAAAATGATAGCTTGATAATGTGGTAGGATCTCCAGCGATCTTCAACCTGAGCTAGCCTAATAACCCTATAAGACATTGGGAAGGAAAGGGGTAAGCTATATTGTATAGCTTAGTAGGTTCATATGCAAATAATAAACAACATTAATTATACATTGCCATATGAATAACATGACATATATTAACATAAATGTCATTAAACTTCATGAGCACAACTTACTCAATCATATGAATAACATAACATATACCACAATCAACAAACCACTTCAAACCTCACATAAAACATACACATTAATTATGAGCATTTACATTTCAAGCATATACTCTTACATCTTACAATTGCCTAAACTCTTATCTTTCCATACTTCCATAATCATTTTAATAGGCAATTTTGCCAATCTTTCCTTTATCTCATATCCGATAAATCACAATTTGCATGAATATAACATGCTATGTCATAACTCACTCTAACCCGAAAGCCAATCACAAAATCGTCAATCGAATTTACTATGTATTTCATACATCACAAGTATAGAATCATAATCACAAGGTTTTCATAAAATCATTCTCGTGGAAATCATGAACTCACGATTTCATGAAGTCAATGGTTATAAACTTTACGTACATACCTGTACCAATTCGTAATACTTACATACTTTTTCTCTTCTTTGACATACCCGTTGAATTTCTCGTTAGACCATTTGGAATACTAAAGGATACTCGGGAATCCCGTACATACAGTACCGTACCAATGCCATTTCCCAGATATGGTCTTACATGTAATCTCATATCAATGCCAATAGCCCAGCTATGTTCTTACACGAAATCTCATATCGATGCCATATCCCAGATATGGTCTTACATGTAATCTTAGATAACCCTAATGTCATGACATTTGTATCTTACCTATTCCTAAGATTCAACCGGGATTTCTCGTTTGTCGAGCTTTGTCGATTTCATTCAAGAGTAAATTAAAATTCATATAATAATAAAATAATTAAAGCATATATAACAATAAATTATTTATATACGAATTTACCTCGACATAAAAATGGCGAAAAGGACTGAATCGTTAAATACTCGTTTCCCCTCCGTTCTAGGTCCAAACCTCGTTTTTTCTTGATAATCAAGCTTGAAAGTTGAAGAAAACCCAAGCTATGGTTTCTTGTAAATTTCGGCCAAGGAGAGAAGATGGACACCAATTTTGACTTGATTTATCCATTTTTATTCTTTTATTATCCAAATGACCAAAATGCCCCTAAAGCCTTTCTTTAAAAATTTTCCTAAACATGTCCATTTTTGTCCATAAAAATAGAAATTGGTCAAATTGATATTTAAGGACCTGTAATTAAGAATCCATAACTATTTCATGCTTAAAGCTTCTAGAACACATATTTTGCAACTTTTGCAATTTAGTCCTAAAAGTCAAATTGGACACTTTACCAACAAAATTTCTCAATGAAACTTTCACACAGTCAAGCAATCATATCATGAACCTTAAAAAAATCATAAAATAAATATTTCTACTTCATATTTGTGGTCTCGAAACCACTATTCTGACTAGACCCTAAATTGAGCTGTTACATTCCTAATTATGTGCCCTAATGGGTACCCCTGAATAGTTGATGGATTACAGTTTTGTACACTTTGAGTGTACTACATGTGTATATGTCGATATTTCAAATAAATTCAGTGGGTAAAGTTTTGACGTGGTCAAACTGAGCTTAAGATGAATTGTCATAGAAATGCACATGTTAAACAGAAATATGATATGAAAAGCATATGTTTATGAAAGTTATTACATGATGAGCTCATCCTTGATTCTTGATGTTTATATGTAATATCTGACTAATAAGTTTCTTGAGATTATATGTGTTTAGGCAAATTGCCGAATTTCTTTGGTAAATTTTGTATGCTTATCTTAAATATAAATGATTGGTAAGTTGAATTTTTGTTATACGAACTTACTAAGCATAATATGCTTACTCTGTTTTATTTCCTCTGTTTTATAGTATTCGAAAGCTTGTAAAGGTTGGAAGCGGGTCAGAGCAAGATCACACTATCCTTCAGCTCATTTTGGTATAATTAGTAAAATTTCCCTTGGTATAATGGCATGTATAGGTTAAATTGACCAAATGATGACATATTAATATTTGGTTGTAATTAGCCATTGGAATGGCTAGTGATGGTATGTTTTGATGTATATGTGTATGAGACCATATTGTGTTGATATGTGTTGTGTACTTGAATTGATATACGTTTTAGGTATAAATATGCTTAAATGAATATTTGACCAATTTGTTAAGTTCGTCACTTGAAAATATGTGATGATATGCCACGCATAAAAATTAGTTTGGCTTGATTTAAATGTTTTGAATTGGTTTAGGAATGTGTTAAAATGTTAATGTAGGTGCAAGGAAAATTTGGGTGAGAAATAAGGTTTGGAAATGACCTTATTTTGTCCACACGGGTAGAGGCACGAGTGTGTGTGACACACGGTCATACGCACGGGCGTGTGGTTTGGTCGTGTGTCCCCTGCATCTTAAAATTTGAGAAACAGAATGCTTCAAATTGCTCACACGGGCAGAGACACGGGCATGTGTCTCAGCCGTGTGTGTCACATGACCTAGCACATGGGTGTGTGACTTGGCCGTGTGACCCCTGCACCTAATTTTCAAAAATTTAGTTGTGCACACAGCCTAGCACACGGGAGTGTGGCTGGCCGTGTAATCCATGTCAGAGAGTTACACGGGCATGGACACGGGCTGGGACACGGCCGTGTGCCTCACATCGAATGTCCACACGGCCTGGGACACGGGCGTGTCACACGGCCTGACCACACGGGTGTGTATCCCCTACACTTAAGAAAAAAATTAAGATTTTGCGAAAAATTCTCTGAGTTCCCGATTTAGTCCTGACTTATTTCTAAAACAAAAATTGGGTCTCGCGGTTCCATTCAAGGGACATTATGATTGAATATGTTTGATTTCTGTTATGAATAGTAAATGATACGTGTAAACTGTTTTTAAATTTGTAAACTCCGGTAATGCTCCGTAACCTTATTCTAGTGATGGATATGGGTTAGGGGTGTTACACGAAATGATAACTGGCCTAAAGCTAATTGGAGATTAGTTGAGCATGAAATTAATCATACTCAACTGGGGTACAAGAGTGGAAAGACAATTGTACCAAAACATAAAAAAGAAGAAAGAAATGGTAGAATGCTCAAGTGCTACTAAACAAGAATATGCTAATTACCTTCCAAATTCAAGTGTGTATTCAAGTCACAATTACAAGCCTATATATACACCTCTCAAAGAGCTAATTTCACATGATTTACTCCTAAAATCATGCTCAACAACCTACCACAAAGTCAAAATATTTTTCTTCTAAATATAGGATTTTTTCAAAGTAAAATATCTTATATTTTTTTATCAGCCAAAAAAAATCTTGTAATTTTCAATTCAGCCGATTGTCTTGCTTTTTGTTCCAGTTTAGCTCGATTTTGCTTGTTTTTGAACTTCGACATTCAAATTGCATCCTTAAACAAAATTTAAGCAAGAAATCACAAGCTTAGTACCATTTTGTTAAAAAACTGACCAAAAATAGGTACATTAAACACACAAGATTAGATTGCTATCAGTAACAAATCTAAATAGTAAATGGATACCAATGTTATCTTGCTAATCATTTTAATGTTAGTATGTTAATTTTTAGGATTTCTATAATTCATATTAAGGAATTTGTTGCTATTACTTATTATTGTTGCTATTCATTACTAAAATTTAAGTCCATGATTTGATTTTGATATTTGTATGCAATCTTATGGTAATATCCTCTATAACTTACTATTGTTGCATCCTTTTTATGTATTTTGACTCTAATAATTTAATTCTTGAATATCTTCCTAGTAATAATTACACGAGGGAGGATTTATATGTCCAACTCAATATTACAATTTAGATTAATAGCTCCACACTACATTTCAACTTTTAATTGTTGTACATTTATGGTATGCTCATACACTTTCCTAAAATTTACACATTTATGTATGCAAATAAAATATTTGTTTATACGCATTCTGTAATGTAACACACTAAACCCGGCCTAAACGTGATGACCAGATCTAACGTGTCACATCAAAGTGATGTTTGAAAACTACGCTCTCGTCGAAACCCTTCCTACAATTTAAAACTTAGTACTATTAAAAACCTCAGATTTTGTTGCTTAATGTTTTTAAAACACGATTCACTCAAGACATTTTCACACAAAATGTTATAATTCCTAAAGCCTTGTTTGTTTATTTGGAAGTTTAAATCAAAACAGTTGTGGATATGTGATGTTTTGAAAACGGTGGTTGTTGTTTAAAAAAACCCATGTTTAATAGACTAGCAGGTTATAATTAAAAGCAACAACATATAAAGTTAAAAATCTCAATGGCCTTATTACGAAAATTATTAATCCAATAATTTAAAATGAAATAATTTAAACCAAAATCACTAAGTTTAACGTTAAAGCATAACTGACGTGTGGCCACCTCCGAGTCCCTCGCAACTCCAAATCCTCTAAGGATGGGAATTACCTGGACAGTTAAAAGAGAGGGTGAGTTACGAGAACTCAGTGTGTAATCCCTTATACGGTCACAGTTTGGGCCTGAGCCCTTACAGTATTAATCTGGGCCTAAGCCTGATTCGGTAACGGTCTGGGCCTGAGCCCTATATCATATCAATGTAAACAATCATGTAACCCAACCCTGTCCAGCCAACTCTCCACCTGTACCAACCATCTATCCATGTGGGGACCAAGTCGACCCACCCAACCAATTATCCAATAATGTAGTCAAGTATAAATTCTATTTTTTAGGAATAACAAATCTACCGATTTGATTATGTGTTAGATTTTAAATTGTTTGAGCCTACGCTCGAGGCAATTCATGGTTAAGAATAACGGAGATGGCCATTTGGTTAAGAGCTGGGAGCGTTTAAGATCCATCTCGCTCAAAGCACATGTACTGTTTTGAGAAAAAAAATTATTGCTATAAATGTCACAAGCTGACTCGATTTTCAGAAAAAATATTTTTTCGCAGTGCAAGAAAACTATTTTTGAACTAGATTTTTTTTCCAACGATTGCTATCAGAGCCAGGTTGTGCTATGTTTATATATAAACTAAATTTTTTTCTCTTCTTCATGCTCAGTTAATTTTTGATACTGTGTGACATTATTGTTTTTATTAGCATGTTTTAGGTTATGTATGTGAATGAATGTATTTTTATTATTTTATTATTTACATGATAAAGTAATTTTTCCAAAGTTGTGATTCCTAGAAATTTGGTTGTAATTATTATTATTATTATTATTTTTGATATATGTAATTAGATCATGGATTATCATCTTCATGTAGGAATTATTTTATTTATTTATTTATATAATAATTTGTGTGAGCTGGAAAGATATATAAGTATTATGTAACTAATTTTTTTGACAAATTTGGGAGAACCGAGACACACCGAAGATAGATAGGAAACATATATATAAGTATTATGTAACTGAAAAAAGATAGATGGTGGTCCCACGATGGTGGTTGTCGGTGATGGTCGCCGGTGGTGGTCGATGGCAACCCGGTGATGACCCAACAGTAGTGACGGTTGCCCAATGATGATGACGACAACAGAAGTTCCTGGTGGCAATAGCAGTTCGATAGTAGATCCTTTTGGTGTTTTTCAAGTTAGTTGTGGTTTTAGGGGTAAACCTAGAAATCGGGATATTTGGCTTTCAACCAAAAGACCTAAACTATGCTTTTGGTGAAATCATGGAACTTTGGTTGGTCAGGGTCATTTAATTTTATGCTTTTCTCAGATAGCATGATGATATTTAAATTGATTACAAAGTATGTTCATGCATATGTATGATAAGCATTCAGTTTAGGAAAAGAATGCCACATGTACTTGTCATGCATTTATTAATCATTCATAATTGAAACCAGACATAAAAACCTTGCATGTTTTTAAAAGATTGAGTAGGAGAAGGTTCCTAAACAAGACCTATAGCCTCTATCAATCGTCTCTTGTGATGGCATGACAATTTAACTACCCCACGGTAGGATTGTCATGTGGATCTCACCGATGAGATTTCTTAAAATAAAGAATAATTATCTTGTAATCGTATGGTAGTTTACCGACCACGTTTTAGGTATTATCATGCGATATAACAATAAGTTTTTCTTTAAAGAGGATAATTAGTCACAATATGTCACTCGGTAAGATTGTACCATGATGAATCATTTGTGGTACATAATGCGATAGGAGTTGAGTTAATGGTTATACACTCGAGATCTTCTAGTTAAGTAACTTCCTAAGAAGCTATGTTTAAGTTAAAATGATGGCCAAACGTTAAACGGTTATTAGTATGTGTGAGCACCTAAGGAACTAGGTTCACATGTTAATTGGATGGAAATCAATATTCTTACTAGATTAAGATTGCCTCACGGTAACTTAATTAAATGGGTGTAGGAGTTATTGTTGCAATGACTAAGGTTTAATGTAAGACACATGCATCATCTTAATGCATATTGAATGTTGCAAAAGTTTTCAAATATTTGCTGAATACAAAGATATTAATATATGAACGTTTTATTTTTAGTTTGAAAATTGCACCTACTCCCTTACTAAACATACTTATTAAGAACAAACTGAATAAAAATAACTACAAGGAATGGAAAAGGAACATTATGATTGTCCTGAGCTATGAGAAACTGAAATCAGTGCTTGATACTAAATGTCCTTTGGCCACTCAAGCTGAGGCTAGAAAATGCTAGAAGGAGTCTAATGGTATATGCTGAAGAGTGTGATCAACATCCTTTATAAGCAACTGGAGAGCTGTAAGGCTACCAAAGCGATTCTAGACAAACTAATGGTCAGAGGCCAAGCTGCCTTGGCTTGACAGTCAGCTATAACTAGTTTGATTAATGGCCAAAAAAAGTTTGACACTCCGGTCAAATATCATATGATTACTCTTATAAGGTACTTTGTTGAGGCCGCGGATAATGAAACCAATTTGGACCAGGACACATAAATAGAGATGTAACACCCTAAACCCGGCGTAAAAGTTTAGCCCTAAATCCCAGATGTTACATTGATCACCGAAGTGATCATAGGTAAACTTTTACAAAACAATTGACATATTGAATCGTAAAAATTAATTGTTTAAAATCCAATTAGTAAAATTGCAGTTAAGATAATATATATAAGCTGAATAAAAACAATTAAAACTTAAAACGGAACTTGTACCACAGTTTGATATAACTTTACATTTCAAAACTGAATAACAAGGTAGAAACTGAAAACACAAACTGAAGTTTATTTTCCACTTAGGCTGTCTCCAATCTCCGTGTACCGAACCCAGCATCAGAAATAAAAAAAGGTACCTGAAAAGGAAACACTGAGAGGGGGTGAGCTATTCGAGCTCAGTGTGAGTCTAAATCCAGACTAAAAACAAATTACCGAATTCAATACAATACCGCATCAGATTTACATATATACATTGAGTCAGAAAGAAACTTGGAACTAACTTCCCAACAGAACATAAAACTCAAGCACACCAATTCACAACAGACAGACAGAGTATAGTCAAATAGTCAAGCACCCAGACATATAAGTAGATGTGTATGAAATGCAATCAAGTAATAGAACCCACCAATCCAGACAACACACCTCTCTGTCCCTCGATCACACCCCATAAGAGCTATTTAAGCTCAACCAACTGAAAGACACCATATAGGACCTCGTAGGTCTGTCCAACCTTACACACCATAAATGTGGACCAAGCCACTCAGATATTAATACATAGCAGAGCTGGCGTATGCACTGTACAGTGCAATGAGTAATCCGCCGTATAGTCCTGTTGCAGTTATACTGCCAGATCAAATAATAGTACGTAACAAAGTTGACGCACATGCAGTACAGTACAATAAATCGCCGTACAAATATGATGTAGTAAAACTTCCAGATTAGATCAGAATCAGGCTTCCTTCTCTTCGCAATCCTACCCAAAATACTTTATGCAAGTGTATGCATGCACACAAGCTCACAGAACAGTAACACTTAAGCAGGCAATCAGACAAAACTGATATGCAAACACACCACACAGACCAGATTCAGAATCAGACATCAGTTACAATCATCACAGATACCAAGACTTAAGCTCCCTCACTAAGCTTAGCTAAGGGTCGGAGCACACAAACATATTTTCAAATAAAAAACACACACAAAACCAAAATAAGTGGCTTAAAACCACACGCCCATGTGCTCTTGCCCTTAGCCCGTGTACACTATACAACGCATATGCCAGCTCTACTACGTATTAATATTTGAGTGGCTTGGTCCTCATTTATGGTGTGTACGGTTGGATGGACCTACGAGGTCCTATATGGTGTGTTTTGGTTGGTTAAGCTTAAACAGCTCTTATGGGGTGTGATAGGGGGATGGAGAGGTGTGTTGGCTTGATGGGTGGGTTTTATTACTTGATCGCATTTCATACGCATCTACTTGTATGTCTAGGTGCTTGACTATTTGACTGTACTCTGTCTGTCTGTTGTAAATTGGTGTGCTCGAGTGTTATGTTCTGTTGGGACGTTAGTTCCAAGTTTCTTTCTGACTCAATGTATATCTGTAAATTTGATGCGGTGTTGTATTGAATTCGGTAATTTGTTTTTAGTATGGATTCGGATTCACACTAGGCTTGAGTAGCTCACCCCCTCTCATTGTTTCCTTTTCAGGTACCTTTTCTGATTTCTAACGCTGGGTTCAGTAACGAAGGTTTTAGAAAGTCTCAGTGGAAAATAAACTTCAGTTTGTGTTTTCAGTTTCTACTTTGTTATTCAGTTTTGCAATGTAAAGTTATATAAAACTGTGGTACAAGTTCCGTTTTAAGTTTTATTCGTTTTTTTTCCGCTTATATATATTATCTTAACTGCAATTTTACTGACTGGATTTTAAACAATTAATTTTTACGATTCAATATGTCAATTGTTTTGTAAATATTTACCTACGATCACTTCGGTGATCAATGTAACATTTGAGATTTGGTCTAAACTTCTAGGCCGGGTTTAGAGTGTTACAAGAGATGTTCAAAAGCTTGTCCAAGGATTTTACAGGCTTTAAGATTGCATGTAACCTTGTAAACAATAATTTGATGCTTACACAACTCATGAAGGAGTTACTGATAAACCATAATATGATAAAGCTTGTCCAAGGATTTTACAGGCTTTAAGATTGCATATAAACTTGTAAACAATAATTTGATGCTTACACAACTCATGAAGGAGTTACTGATAAACCGTAATATGATCATATTTTAATCCCACATTTAGCATACTTTTGGATGATTTATTCCCCGAATTATGGAATTTGGTGCTCTTAATCCTTTAATTTCATGTTTTATCCATTAATTATGTGTTCTTAATTCTTGCTTTGGTATTTTAGGATATTGATTCAAGTATTGATGTGCTTAAGTAATGGACCAAAAGTCCCTGTTTAAGAGTAGATCTAGCATAGTTAAGCGGAGTTGATCACAACCCTAGAAATAGGATCACGAAAATCTGCCGGATTGGGGTCAAACCTAATATGGGAGTCCATAGATCGAGTTAATGCAATTCTAGGGGTTTTAATTAGAAAGAGATTTCAATTAATCAACCTAAGGTTAGACGTTAGTAGCCTCGAAAGAGGTATTAATATAAATTAGGGAATCCTACGGATCAAGTTAAGTGAATAAATAAATGCAGTTGAGTTAGATAACAAGTGAAGTCTAGGTGGACTCTTCCTCGGGTATTGTCTTAATCAATTGGTTTTTCCCACAAGTATTTTCCCCAATTCATTCTCTTTGTCTTAGCATCTTTAGCTTAGTAGTTAGTTAATTTTAGATTAAACAACAATTCACTTTTATCGTAGGTTAAATAATAAAAAGAAAGTTAGTATTAGTACTTCGGTTCATTTGGGTTCGACAATCCAGTCTTGCCACTAAACTATACTACTGTTCGATAGATGCACTTGCCTCAATCATTGTCACAGTTAGTTTCTAGGCTCGATCATTCATTATATAAATTTTTTAGACTTTGACACACGATCAAGTTTTTGGCGCCGTTGCCGGGGAACTGAAATATTAAGAACGCTCAATTTTTATTATTTTAGCCATATTTTATTTTTTTGCAATTAAATTTTATTTTTACTTTTCTAAATTTTCTTCTTTGCTTTAGGCAGGTATTCTAGTTTATGACTAGAAGAAACCCGTCAGGACCTCTACTCTACAACAGTGAAATTGAAAGCACAGTTCGCAGAAACCGAAGAGAAATAAAGAGAAGCCTACAGTACAGACAAGAAGAGTAAGAAAACAAAATTAATACTACCGAAGAGATGGCCGATAATAATCTGCTACCTCCAGAAGTGGCCGAAAATCATGCTCCTCAAACTATGTATGATTATGCTAAACCTAATTTAACAGGAACTGAGTCAAGTATTGTTAGACCTGCTATTGCTACAAATAATTTTGAATTGAAACCTAACACAATTCAAATGATACAGTAATTTTTTTAGTTTGATGGTTTGCAGGATGAAGGTCCAAATAATCACTTGGCGAATTTCCTAGAATTTTGCGATACTTTCAAAATAAATGGCATTTCTGATGATGGCATCTATGTTCGGTTATTTCCCTTTTCTTTGAGGAATAAAGCTAAACAGTGGTTGAATTCTCTTCCACGAGGATCAATCACTACATGGGAACAAATGACCAAAAATTTTTGTTGAAATATTTTTCACCGGCTAAAACGGCTAAGTTGAGCAATGATATCTCTTCTTTTGTGCAGATTGATTTAGAGACACTTTACGATGTATGGGAGAGATACAAGGATCTATTGAGAAGTTGCCCACTCAATGGATTACCCTTATGGCTACAGGTCCAAACTTTTTACAATGGTGTGAACCCCTCAACTAGGCAGTTGATTGATTCAGCCGCTAGTGGAACCCTAAATAAGAAAACACCTGAGGCTGCCTACGAATTCATTGAAGAGATGTCACTGAATAATTATCAGTGGCAAGTTACAAGGACAAAGCCAACAAAAGCAGCCAATGTTTTCAACTTCGATGCAGTAGCCATGCTATCAAACCAAGTAGAGATGTTAAATAAAAAGATTGATGGTTTATGTGGTTCCTTGTAGGTACATCCAGTTATGGAGTGCGATATGAATGGAGGAGGGATGAGCAATACAGAATATCCACCTTACAACCCGAGCGCTGAAAACAAGCAAGTTCACTATATGGGTAATAATTCTAGACCTCAAAATAACCGTTATAGTAATACTTACAATCCAAGTTGGAGGAACCATCCCAAATTCTCATGGGGTGGTTAACGAAATCAGAGACAACAACCCTCTCCAAACTTCCAACAACAGCCCTACCCACAGGAAAAGAAGCCGAACCTTAAGGAGATGCTGACAAAATTCATAGTGGTGTCAGAAACACGTTTCCAAAACACCGAAACGACACTTAAAAATCAACAAGCGTTGATTCAAGGGATCGAGAACCAATTAGGTCAACTTGCTAAGATCATATCAGAGCGACCACAAGGCAGCTTGCCAAGCAACACAGGAACTAACCCTAAGGAGCAACTTCAAGCCATAACAGCTCATGTTAGTGAAGGGTTAGATAAGTCCAAATTAAGACAAGAGAAGGTGGTGGAGGAAGGTAAGGTTGATGTAAGTTATGATAAGCCAAAACCGGTAATTAAAGAGCACTAACCTCGTGTGCCATATCCCGATGCGATGAAGAAAGACAACACAAATGAACAAGTCGGTAAATTTCTTAAAATTTTAAAAAAATTACATATTAACTTACCGTTTCTTGAAGCTCTTTCGCAGATGCCAGATTCAAGGAAATTTTTAAAAGAGCTTTTGACAAACAAGTGGAAGTTAGACAAGGAGTCGCATATGGAACTAAACGCAGTGTGCTCCACAATGTTGCAAAATAAACTACCACGAAAATTAAAAGATCTAGAAACACCACGGAACAAAAAAACTGAGCCAGATCCTATACCTCATGAAAACAAAGAAATAATTCATGAGGAACGACGGCTTCAGATCGATGAACTAGACGAGTGGAAGACACATTTCAAGGAGAAACTAGGAATACACGAAGCAGAACCAACGCCATTCCGTGGGACAAACGAATTTAAGATCGGGGATCAGGTATTGTTGGCTAAAGCAGACCCTCAGATTGCCACCTCAGACATTGATACAAATGAAAAGACCCCTTTTAAGGTACTCAATGTCTTCCCTTACGGAACAATCGAGGTAAGTAATCCTATATTCGGCACTTTTAAAGTAAATGCTACTCGACTCGAGCTATATATTGATAATAGAACTGATAGCATGAGAAAAGATTTTTAACTCCTCAAACCACCATGATTATGCAAATGAGAGGTAAGTCTAGCTTAAGACTTTAAACGAGCGCTTCTCGGGAGGCAACCCGAGCACTAACCCCATTAAGTTTTACATTTTTATTTGTACTTTTATTTTTCCTTTTTAGCACCTAACTATAAACGAACCAAAGTGTAGATTTCCATACCACACGGCCTTACACACGGCTGTGGCCGTGGCCGTATGGACACCATAGATTTTCGTACAATGTGGCAGAGAGAGTACGAAACAAGACGAAAAAAATCTTCAAGCCACGGGCTCCGACTAAACACCACGATCGTGCGATACAGCCACGGTCGACACTGTTTTAGCAACACGGGTGTGGTGACCTCCACACAGGCGTGGGAGAAATGAATGAAGCACAACACAGCCGTGCGATACGGCCGTGTGGCACAGCACACCCGTGTACCAAGGCGTGAAGATGTACCAGATTTGAAATTTCTATTTAAAACACCCATCTCCCCTTCTCACCCACTCCCCATTCCCCTTCTTCCAAATCCTTCACACCCCCTACCTTTTCATTTTCATCCTTCTAACTCTTGATCTACACCATATCTATGTTGAAGAAACGGAAGGATCCTAGCATAGTCTCCGTCTGCTAGACCGATCTACATAAGTTCATGCCAGTGACTTCATCCACTCGACAGGACAAGGACCTTAGAGTCTATTTTGTCGAAACATTTTTTTATTCATGTTTGAGTCCATCTTGTCTGGCTGGTATTCTCAACAGAAAACCGGAGAAAATAAATACCTTGATCAACAGATTTGCCCCACTGTAACTTCAGGGTTCATCTCATTGTGACTTAGCGGTATAGGATCTGAATCTTTTCCCATCTATCCCATTGCAACCTCGAAATGGAGGATTTGTTTCTTCTTCAATCTATCACATTTCCATTCAAAAGTATAAGATCTGTATTATTTTCCATCTATCCCACTATAACTTGGGGGTATAGGGCTTGTAGCTTGTTCCCTCAACTGATCACTCCTCAGGTGACCCCACCAGATATGTATGCATGATGCTCGTATGAATGCATAATATCATTTTCTTTCGAGAATGATTCCCGTTTTACACTTGGGTTAACAATGCCCATTTTTCATTAGGGTTGTGTCACTGACGCAATACCTTGTCATTTTGTTCAATCGCCATTTTTGACCAAAAATCCGAAGAGAAAATCTTAGTTTAGACCCTTCTTTAAACTTGGTGAGTTTTAAAACAATAGTCCTATTTCAAGTCCTTGTATTGTTTAGAAGTTTCCAGAGTAATATGCGAAACTTCTTTTATGAAAATATTATTAGTCCACTAACCGTTATTTCAATGCAAAATACCTGAAAAAGGTCGTAACCATGGACAAGAAGGAAATTAATTAGGAGCATAGCTCGAAACAAATAAGCTAAGCAAGATAGCAATCACAATTAAGAAGGAAATTTATTGTGAATATATTTTGAAAAGAATAATATAATCACAAATATCAAATTTAAAATGGGTAAAATGGAAACTAGGTGCCCCAGATATCGCAGTCTGAGCTTCTCTGTTCCAACTTCTTGAGGACCATTTTAAGCTCAATATGTGTTTAGGGGATCCAAAGTACTTTGTCGATGCCCCAAGACGTAGCATACTTCTTCATTGTTAATTTAGGCATAGCAAGACTACCGTATGCCCTCTTTGCTCAAAATTTGAGCCGTCATTTTCGGGTTTTCAACTCAAATCCCCTTTAGTCTCAAAGCGCCCTTTGCGGGTTTTCACCTTGGCCTCTCCTTTTCCTTTTTTTTCTTTCTTTTCCCACTTTTTTTTTTCTGAATTCACCGGATTGGGCAGGTCCTTGCTATCCAGCTCGGTTGATATTCAGGCTTCCCCAGAATAGGCCTTCTTCGCTGCATAAGGTCCTTCCTAGTTTGGCATCCGCTTTCTTCTGAAGTTCATTTTTCATGGAAAAAATCTTCTTCAAAGCCCTATCATGAAATTTTTTAGTGCGGATCATTTTTGTTGTGAGCTCGCATCATCTGACCGTGACAGATAGCTTTTAATATTTTCTCTTCAAATTCAACTAATCATATTGAGATTGGATCCAGAATTTCGACTCCAATGGGCAAAGCCAATGAGAAATGTGTCGCCCTAGTGACAGTTTTGGCCAACGTTTGATAAGCATAGAGGGTAAATAGTAACTTCTGTATGCCAATCCTTACAAGTCTCGGTCTTTTTATGATCTTTTGTTTGTTCTTTTTGGTTTCTTTTGCTGCACTGATATGTGGTACCTGATCTTTGAACAGACCACAGAATTTTGACATTGTGCAGTTAAATGTGATCTTTTTGACATTTTTTCTTTGTTAGTATTCTTTCTTTCTTTTTCTTTTCTTTGTTCTGATGACTATCAACTTTGTAATATTGGCATATGAAGCGACTTTTACCATCCTACTGAAGTAACCGACTTCTACGAAAATGAATCAATGTTGGCCAGAAGCTTCTGATGAGATTTGCCTGATAACATCCATGCCCCACATATAGGAAATCTTATTTCTGCATTGAGCCAGGCTTTGATCTTCATCTCCTTCCTTGGCTCATGATGTAGGATCTATTTTTCATCTAGTATTAACAAATCAGAAGATATGTTGCAATTTCTGTCATCTTCAAAGTCCTGAGATCCCTTATACCCTTATTTCATTCAAAAAGGGATTCAGTAACAGCGTCGCTCATGTTATTGATATCTGGGTTCCTATTGTAGGTACGAATACAAATTCTAAAAAATAAATGATTCTAAGGATGATTATTTATATGATATGATCATGAATAAAGAATGAAAGAATATTTGCATAGAAATCCAAAGGACAAAAGAATCTATAAATATTTGCTCAAAAGGATGCATTTTATTGAAATAAAAATTCTGGACATAATCCTATTTAACAAGAGGACTCTTATTGCCCCTAGGCTGAAAGCAATAAGTGTGTTTCAAATATTACTCTAGATTAGCCTTAAAAAATACATGTATCTTCCATAGTCCTATTGCGCAAAACACTCCCAGGTTAATATTTCTACATTTGGCGAGTCATTTAATTTCACAATACCAATGCTGATGAATTTTTCCACCAATTTCTTGAAAGCAAGGTAATTTTCTATCGAATGCCCTGTAACCCCCGCGTGGTACTCACACTGGGCATTTGGGTCATACAATTTTAGATATGGAGGTTGCATCGGTTTCGGGTAGTGGGGAGCCACCTCATGTGCATCAAATAGGCTTTGATACAACTCCCTATATGTCATTGGAATTGGTGTAAACTGGAGTTGCTTTGCACTGGATTCTTGTGTTGATGAGCCCCGACCAGTTGTTATAGCCCTCGGTTGACCAACAGTGACTGATTTGGAATGAACACCGGAGCTCTTCACTTTATTTTCCTTATTTCTTAGGGTTTATCTTTTGACGCTTTCTCCCACATCTATCCTTCCACTTTTTATGGCATTCTCAATCATTTCTCCAGTCATTACGATGTCCGAGAAGCTCTTTGTAGTGCTCCCTAGCATATGAGTGATAAACGGGGCCTTCAGTGTATTAATAAAGAGCATTGTGGTCATTATTAATATACCCTGTCATTCTTTTACAAAATATAGTAATATGAGCCTCGGGGCAGCTTGTCCCATTATATTTATCAAACTCATGCATTTTGAACTTGTATGGGAACACCAAGTCAGGGACCAAGCTCAAATCCTTGGCATCAATTCCATAATAGCTATCAGCACTTTCTAAAGCCTTAAACTTCTCCTCCAACCTTTTATATCTGTCTTCTAGCTGTCTTGGCAATTCAGCTTTTGTCCTCTCTCCTTCAGCTATTTCATCCAAATCATTGACATTAGTCATGATTGGATTATCTCCTGAACCGAAGCCAGTTTGGGGGTTCACTGAAGCATCAACTTGGAGTTGTTAAGGTTTAATTGTGACGGATGTCTTTCGTGGATGTACTTCAGGATGTGTCGGGGTAAAACTCGGAGGATATAGTCGTTGCTCACTATTTTCACCAGTGCTAACCATAGGGGCTTTTCTTTTGTCTACTCTTCTCGCCAGTAGTTGAGTTAATTGAGTTATCATACTCTTTTGTGATTCATCATTCGGTCTATCATATCTTATTGGATCTTAGCAAGCTGTTCTTGCATTTGCAGCTGAAGCTTATCTTGCATCTCGTTTTGGAGTTGTTCAAGCTTCTCTAACCTCTGATCCATATCTCTTGTCATGGTTTCGGTACCGTAGGGATGTTTGCCGGTGTCCAGGTTAATACTGAAATAACTTCAACCAATCAGGGCCTTCTCATGAAATCTAATGCATATGATGTAATGCAATGCAAATGCATGGAATGAATGCAATGCAATGCAATCAAAACAATAGAAAACATATTAGTGCAAGAGGACTAAACAATCATAGAACACCTGACTAGATGACCACTAGGGCTTGGCGTGGCTCTATCTAGGGTAGGCACCTAGGGTTGCTATATGCGGCTTGGTTCTAAAGAATAGGTACCTGAACCAGCAGATTCCACAATCCTCACCCATTATAGGCTCATATAGATCGAGTTCGGTTCAGGGGAATACATTTCCCTATGCCCATGCGGAGGAGAAAACCTCACGAAGACATAGGTACAGATGTATTTCGGAAGCAATCCACAAGCCAATGCGGAGGTGAAAACCTCACGAAAGCTTAGTTTCTCACTCACACTTAAAGGTGTGACCACAACGGTCATGCAATGCAATGCCAAAGTATTTCCTAAAACTCGACATTATAGCACAAACAAATGCATCAAAAAATATGATTTTTCAAACCAATTTTCTAAATTTTCAATCAAAAGGACAAAAATAATCAATTTATGGCCTGACTCTCAACAGGTCCCCAGTGGAGTCGCCAAGCTGTCGAAACCATTTTTTTGTTCGTGTTTGAAAATATGGGAAACTACTTTAAAAATAGGGAGTCGCCACCGATCGTTTTAGTTTAGGTGTGATCAGGTCACCTACAAAAATATTTCGTTCTGCGAAATTTGAAAAACGGGTTCGGGAGTCGGTTACATGCAAGGAAGGGTTAGCACCCTTGCAACGCCCAAAGTTGGTACCAAATTGATTAACGTTGTCCTAATGTCGAAAAAGTGAAAATATTTAGGGTCAAAAACTTTGAAAAAAAAGTTAATTAAATTGGAATTGAATCTCAAGATTAACTCTTTCCAAGGGATAAAAGTATCATACCCAGCGCGTTAGGATATAGCACATTTATACTCTGACACTGAGATCATCTTTGATTTTCAAAACATGTAAAAAAAAGGGTACTTTGGTATTTAGTTGAATGAAAAATCGACACCCAGCACATTAGGATGTAATTTTTCGTACTTCTAAACACACAAATATTGCCTTGTTTTTTTTTTCAAATATTCAATCTTGAAATTGGTTCAATGTATGTTTTTAACGACAGAAAACATTCAAAAAGAATTCAAATATATCTAAAACTTGAAAATATTTAGGGTAATGAATTTTGGAAGAAAGTTAATTAAATCGAAGTTGAATCTCAAGATTAACTCGTTCCAAAGGGACAAAAGTATCATACCCACCACGTTAGGATATAACACATTTATACTCTGACACCGAGATCATCTTTGATCTTCAAAACATGTAAAAAGGGTATTTGGTTATATAGTTGAACGGAAAATCGACACCCAACTCGTTAGGATGTAATTTTTCGTACTTCTAAACACACCAATATTGCCTCGTTTTTCAAATATACAATCTTTAAAATTGGTTCAACATTCATTTTTAATGGTACATTTGTAATAAAAATATAATACTTAATAAGGGCTCAAAAACATTGGAATTCGAAACATAAAACAATAACAAGTTGCATGAATATAGCATTAAGCATGAAATAATCTACAAACTTAACATTATACAAATAGACATAATTATAGAGATAATTTAACGCAAAATATATAATAACGATAATAAGTAACAATATAAAAAATGTTGTGAAAATAAATTAAACATTAAAATATGATCTTTCAAATTAATAAATTATATACATTGAATTTAAAATAGAAAAACGTATATGTATAAGCAAATTTTAAAAGAAATTAAATTTATGTATAGATAGATTTAAGGAAAAATATGTACATAAAATAATGTGAGGATCAACAATTTGTGCAAAATAATAATATATAAATGTAATACAAGGAATAAAATACATTAAAAAAACATTAAAAATTTAGTTTCCAAAACGATTTCATAAAAAACTTTAGTAGTAGCTAAAATTGATACTATAAAAAGTTATAAAAAGAAATTAAGGCTTAATTGAAATAAACATATAATTAGAGGGCTAATTTATAAATAAGCAAAAATATCTACACAGAATCAAGGATCTGATTGAACTTCGCAAAATAATAGGGGATCGAATTAGCAAATATCATAATATCAAAACGCAGCACATTAACAGGATTAAATTGAAAACACGCTTGAATTATTGAGGCTAAATTTAAAAAAACAAATAAGAAATAGTTAGGGTCTAATTGAATAATAACTCAAAGAAGGGGGACTAATCGCGTAAATTGTCCGTTCATAATATGAACACGCGGGTCTCAAAGGCAATTCGGTCGAATCATCGGGTAGCTGTGAAACGACGTCGTTTCAAATGTTAACCCGCACCGCCCAAAACGTTGCCATTTTAGTTAAAGATATAAACAAAAAATGCCCTAACAGCTACCCCATCTGCCATTTTTCAAAACAGATAAAAATAACTCCTCACTTTCTCAACTTTTCCTCTTCCCCAGCCGACCCAAAGGTTTCATCGGCGCTTAATGCACCTCCATCGCCGCCGCGATTCAGGGAGCAAACCCAGGTAAACCTTTTCTAACCTAGATCTAAACTTTAAACTCTCAAATCCCTCACTCAAATCGCAAAACAAACAAAAAAAACCTTTGGATTTGGGACTCTGAACCTACAAAAAGGTAAGAATTTTCCTATCTTTTTTTGTTTCTCTATATTTACGATGTATATTTGAAGTGAAAATAGACTGAAAATGGACTGAAAATGTACCCTTTTTCTTTCTGTATTAAAAAAAAAACGTATTTGAGCCCCATTACAATGGTTTCTTTTGGTCCTTTTAAAGGCCGAAATTGAAAAAATAGCAATAAAAAAGAAAATACAATCGTTTTGTCTTTTTTCTTTTCTATCTGCTGCTTGTTTGTAACATCCCAAAATTGAGCCTAGTAGGATTGGGCCAAATGGGCCATAAGCGTAGTAGCGTTTAAAATTTTTGAAAACGGCAAGTTAGACTTATTAGATAAGTGATTTTGGAAGGTTAGAGGGCTTCTATGAAGTCCCAGGATCAAACTTTAGCTTTGGGGAAATTTTAGTTTTAGGAGATAAAAACCCTGGAAGTTGGCAGGTAGGCCTTAAGAATAAAATATGGAGAAAAATGACGCAAGTGGAGTGTGTGGTGTAGTGGGAAAGTGACGCCACTTAGGGGGCAAGGGATGACGCCACAAGGAAGGAAGGAGGTCCAAAGTTCAAGTCTTGGCTCTTGCATTTTGGTTTTCTTTTTGCTTGGATCTTAGAGTTTGGCCCATACTTTATATTTAGTTGCGCATGGTTTAAGACACAAGAGGAGCTTGTGGCCAAGTGGTTAGCGGCGTGGATTATGTTGCAAGGGAGCCTGGGTTCGAATCTCATGACAAGCAATGGAACATTTATTTTACGGATTGGACGGCAAGAGTTTCAGTTGAATTTAAACTCTATTGACGAAGGGATCCCACATCGGAAAGATACAAAGAAGGATGGTGAAGAGCTAGCTATATAAAGAGCATTCCAGGAGGAGAGTTGAGATACACCTTGGAGGGCGTTTGGGCACAGGAGTGGTCGGAGTGCGGATTAGCACCAGATTCCTATCAGGTGTGTAGAGCGGCAAATGCCAAAGTACCGATCATGGCAATAGTAGCCACACGAGCGTGCGAGCGCACGTGTGGGGCTTCAACACGATAGTTGAGGCCATCAGTAGTATTCTTGTGGGTTGGGGCTGCTTGGGCCACGATGGGCCAAAGTGTGCCCAATAGAATAAATTGTATGATGATGTAGTATATAGTGAACTAGATTAGGTGGAACTTATATACGTGGCTAGATTTGTGTTAGGTGGGCCACACGAGCGTGTGGGCCCAAATGGGCCAAAATTAGGTTTTAGGCCCAATAGCCCGGTAAAGACCGAAAATGGTAGTTGAGTCGTTCGGGGCAATATTGGGCCTTCGAAAAGGCCATTCCAGGTATGAAATTACTGAAATACCCTTAGTGGGTAAATTACCAAAATACCCCTGAAAGGTAAATTACGAAAATGCCCTTGGTAGGTAAAAATTACTGTTATACCCTTTAGAGGTTGATTAGCTTGGTTATATCGTATTTGTTATTCTGATTATGAGGGTAATACATTTCATGCGTTATCTTTGATATATGATTTGCATACTTGTCATACTGCATACACGAATTATTATGACTGATGAACATGGCATGGACATGGGTATGATGAGAGGAGGGGGAAGATATGTTTATTTGTGACTTTGGGTCACCAGTGGTTTGGCACCACCAGTGGTTTGGTACCACAGTTGATATTCGTGACTTTGGGTCACCAGAGGTTTGGCACCTCATAGCGACTCGTCCCAGTGGCTTAGCACCATAGTGGGTTGGCCCCACATTTGATAAAATGGGATTGTCGCCAGTGATTTGGTATAACAATGTGGGTTGGCCCCATATATGGATTATTCGTGACTTTGGGTCACCAGAGGTTTGGCACCTCATAGCAACTCGTCCCAGTGGCTTAACACCACAGTGGGTTGGCCCCACATTTGATAAAACGGGATTGTCGCCAGTCATTTGGTATTACAATGTGGGTTGGCCCAACATATGGATTATTCGTGACTTTGGGTCACCAGTGGTTTGGCACCATAATTATATTGATATCAGTGACTTTGGGTCACCAGTGTTTTGGCACCACCAGTGGTTTGGTACCACACGGGGTAGATTTGGGAGTTTCGGATGGATAGGTTGGATGGGTTGCATGACATGCATATTGGCATATGAATTATGTGTACAAGCTTAACATCTTTTGGATGGGGATTTACACACTGAGTCTCGTGACTCACCCCTTAGTTAATTTTGCAGGTAATCATTAAATCACGGATTTGGGAGCCGAGACAGACTTGTGGTGGCCATACAATGTTTTTCTCGTAAACTCGTCTCTTAGTCAAACTTATTTGTAACTGGGATTTTGTTATGTAATAGGGCCACTTAAACTGTATTTTTGGTATTTTATTTGGTTTAGCCTTTAATATGATTACTGCCTATTGTAATCAAATGTTCAATACGGGAATGTCCTAAACCCTTAATAACCTTTTTCCAAAATGTTAACAAAATGATAACAAGCGAATAAATACTTAAAGCTCGAAATTTTTAACAAACGCGCAGTTTTTAAATAACCCTTTTATGTGACATGCCAGATCCGGTTGTAACGTTTAGGCTGGGTTTGGGGTGTTACATTGTTTGTCCCATTTTTGTGCAGGTACAGGAGCAGAGGTGGCATGCGAAGGCCGTACGAATATGGTGTGCTGGAGGCAGTACGGAGGTGCACTGGTGAAGGCTTGCGCATGGCGTGAGCATGGTGGAGCGCGTATGGGAAGCTTGCGGCGTTGGAGGCTTACGGCACTAAAGGGTTAGGAGCTAGGGTTTCTGAAGCTTTAATATGTCCTGGGCCATTCGGGCCTGCTTTGTAAATTGGGCTAGAATTTGGGTAGTGGTTTGGGCTAGGTTTAAGTTTAAATTTGGGTTTGTAAGTTGGGTTATTTGTCTGGGCCTTGTGAACTTGTTAATGGACTTTGGATTTTATTAATTGGTTTTTTATTATTTATTGGTTTAATCTAACGGGCTAGGGCGAATTTGGGCTCTTACACCTGCCCCTCTTTGCTCATTCTCGTGTAACGTGAATAGAGCAAAGACTATAAAAGGGCCAAATTTGCCTGGTCTTGTAAGATCTTGACTTCTTGGCACTTCTTTTCTTCAAGTAATTTCATTCTATCCCACTGCATCTTCAAGGGCATAGGAACTAGCGCTTTGATCTGCTCCAATGTAATTTCAGGGAGAAGAGATTTGTACCTTTGATCTACTCCACTGGAACTTTGAGAAGATGAGAATTTAGAGAGAAGAGATTCGTAGCTTCGATTTTCCTACCAAAACTTCTCGAAAATGAAAGTTGATCCTCAATACACTCAGGAAGGAGGGATTTGTAACTTCGACCTGCTCCACTGGGACTTCAAGGTGATAAGAATCTAGAGAGAAGAGATTTTTAGTTTCGATCTTCTCACTGAAACTTCTCGAAAATAGAGGTTGATCCTCAATACACTTAGAGAGGAGGGATTTGTAGCTTCGACCTGCTTCACTGGGACTTCGAGGTGATAAGAATCTAGAGAGAAGAGATTTGTGGTTTCGATCTTGTCACTGAAACTTCTCGAAAATAAAGGTTGATCCTCAATACACTCAGGGAAGAGGGATTTGTAGCTTCGATCTGCTCCACTGGGACTTCGAGGTGATAAGAACCCAGAGAGAAGAGATTTGTAGTTTCAATCTTCTCACTGAAACTTTCAGAAATAAAGGTTGATCTTCAATACACTCAGGGAGGAAGGATTTGTAGCTTCAGACTGCTTCACTGGGACTTCGAGGTGAAAAGAATCCAGAGAGAAGAGATTTGTAGTTTCGATCTTCTCACTGAAACTTCTCAGAAATAAAGGTTGATCCTCAATACACTCAGGGATGAGGGATTTGTAGCTTCGACCTACTCTACTGGGACTTCGAGGTGAAAAGAATCCAGAGAGAAGAGATTTGTAGTTTCGATCTTCTCACTGAAACTTCTCGAAAATAAAGGTTGATCCTCAATACACTCAAGGAGGAGGGATTTGTAGCTTCGACCGGCTCCACTGGGACTTCGAGGTGATAAGAATCCAGAGAGAAGAGATTTGTATTCTCGATCCGCTTCACTCAGGAAGGCAAGATCTTCTATCTTCAATCTATTCCACTGCAAACTCAGAGACGCCAGATTGGCATCTTCGATCTGCTTCACTCACGAAGGCAAGATCTGTGAATTCACCGATGTTGCGAAAACGTCCTCTAGGGACCTGTCCTGTAAAATCAGTTTGTGTTTATGCTTATGTAAAATGGTTAGAATGCAATGATTAGAATGAATCTAATGCTCCTAACTAAATGTATTATGAACGACATTTGTATGAATGTAGAATGTCATGAGAATGGTCTTTTTACAAAGATTAGGATGCAATGATTGGAATGAATCAAATGCCCCTAAATAGATGTGTCTTATGGATGACATTTGTATGAATACAGAATGTCATGAGAATGATTTCTTACAATGATTAGGATGGAATGATCGAAATGAATCAAATGCTCCTAAATGTGTTTTGCATGAATGTAACACCCCAAACCCGGTCAACACACCATGACAGAATCTGGCATGCTACGGAGTGAAAACATTTTGAAAACACAAGTTGCCGAATACTTTCTAAGGAAAACTCTTTTATCATTTAAGGTTTAGAAATCCCCACTTAAAAATAATTAGGATGTTGAAATCGTGTTGTTGTCGTTTTAAAACTCATGTTTGAAAATCCACTTGTTGTTACAAATTTTAGAAAACATACGATACTTGTTAAAAACGGAGTGCGATGAGGATAATCAAGTTTAAAACCATTTGCATTTGAAGTTGTTTGCAAATTAAAAATTGTAAGAAAACATCCAGGTTACCTTTATTTTTTATTATCTTGTGAACATTGTTACCCAATGGTAACGTTTGAAAAAGCTGAACAGGTATAGATTTGAAAACATCGCTTTTTAACGGTTAATGAATCCAACATATGTATAACATAATCAAAATAAAAACAGGCAATTAAAATCCCAAAATAATACTTAGCGGCCTTATTACAGAACCCAAAACCAAATTTAAAGAAAATTAATAAAACCGTAAATGTAGTTTAAAGTTGAAACCCAAAATATAGATGCATGGCCACCTCGAGTCCTCCCCGGCTCCATGTCCGCGATCTATGCCTCATCTACAAAATATAAGGGAAGGGGTGAGTCACCGAGACTCGGTGTATAAATCCCCAACCCCATAGTTCAAGTACTTACACAGATCATCAGTAAAACATGCAAATCATGCAACCCCATAACCTAACCATCCGATCTCCTTTATCTACCCCGTGTGGTCAAAACCACTGGTGGTCAAAACCACTGGTGATCGAAGTCACAATATCATGTATCGGTGTGGTCAAAACCACTGGTGACCGTAGTCACAAATCAAGTGATGGGGCCAACCCATCGTGTGGTCAAAACCTCTGATGATAATCCCGTAGTTAATCATGTGGGGCCAACCCACTGTGGTACCAAACCACTGGGACGAGTCATAATATCCATATGTGGTCAAAACCACTGGTGACCATAGTCACAAATATCATCAATGTGGTCAAAACCACTGGTGGTTTTGACCACTGGGACTTAGTCACAAATAATATATTAAAGACGGGGCCAACCCGTCGTGTGGTCAAAACCACTGGTGACAGTCCAAAATAAATCATCCCCCCTCTTTTCATCAATCCCATCATCATGTCCATATCATACATGTCATAATACCGTGTAATCATGCAAATAACGAATAGCATAGCATCTAACAGTAACATGATGATATATATCAAAAACCACATAACAGGGGACTTACCCAGAGTCCATGCTCCCACAAGGCAAAATCACTGATTTCAATGGCTATAATGGTAATAAAATAAGCATATTATACAAATAAAGTGTATAAGCGTTACACACCTGACTATTAGTAGATCTAGCAAAATCCCGAAATGTTGCCTTCACTTTCCTACAATCGGCCAACATCATACTTTTAGATCTAAAGCCTTTCGGGTTAATCACAAAATCCTGAAGGATGTGTCACACAAAAGTAGCACTCACCTCAATGCCGATTTGGTTTCCAACCAAATCCCGAAACTACGCAATGAACTCCCTTCTGATACACACAAACGGTTAGCCTTCGGTTTCTGAACGATTAAGAAATGGATCTTGAGATGTTAAAACCCTTACCTAGATTGACCGCCAAATCCCGGAGATTCACTGTATTCGGCTATACCCCTCCCTACAATCGGTTTTAACACACCATTAAGAATCCAAAGGCCATTCGGCCATAACATAAATCCCGAAACCAAAAAGGATTATTGCCTCCTTACCTTAATGGCTGATTCGGCCTCTAAACACCACAGATCGGCACCCCCTATTGATGTTAGGGGTTTCGGCTATCAACATGAAACAAGAATAAAGTTTTAAGATCCCGATTAGTAACGATTGAAGAAAAAGAGAGACCAATAAGATTCAGCATTAACCAAATCAATCAAGAAGAGAAGAAGAATAGAAAGTTTACCTACCAGAAGATTCGGCTATAATCCCCAAAAGAAAGAGATAGATTCGGCAAAGAAGAGAAAATGCAAGAGAAGAGAAACTGATGAGCAGAGTATTTGGCTTTTCAAGAAATGGGAGGATGAAAAAGAAAAATGGAATGGAAAGGAAGAGATTCGGCAAAGGGATAGTGGGAGAAATTTCGGCACAAGGAGATTGAGAGAAGAAAAGATGGAATAAAAAGAAAATGGAGAAGGAGATGTGAGTGGTCAAGTTTCAGCTTGAGCAAAATAGGAGAAGAAGTGCACAAGAGGTGGATTCGGCAATAGGCTAACCAAAGAGAACCGAAAAGAAAAGGGAGAGAATGGCTACCAAGTTCGGCTCTTCAAAGAAAATGCACAAAAGATTCGGCCAATTACAAGAGCTGCCAAAAAAAGAAAAGAAAGAAAAAGCACTTTGAGGTTCGGTTTTGCCACAAAACAAAAATGAAGAGAGCTCTCTAAGCTAGCCAAAAATACACCCCTTACCTGGCCACTGAAATTCGGCACACCCCAAGCTCCCAAACCGACTACTCCTCCTCCCCAAAGTTCAAAATTCGGCCAACACTTCAAATGAGTTTGAAATAATTCAAACTCCTAAATTTCCTCCCTTCCATCAGTTCAAATTCGTTTGACCCCTTCCATCCTTATCTTCTAGAGTCCATCCTGAGCACTCCACCTCCTAGCTTGTGGCGTGAAAAAGAATTAGCAGAAAAGGGATTTTTGCAGCTCGAACCCAAGCACTCCCTTTCCTGCATGTGGCATCACTCTCAAGGCCCTAAGTGGCGCCTCCTTGCCACTTTACCAAGCCAATTCTTGTGTCTTCATCTCCCAATAAATTCTTTTAACCCCTAATTCTTCTAACTCCTTCCTCTTAAGTGCTTAAAACAAAATTTTAGCCATGACCCAGGATTAACCCGAGGTCATGCTTAGACCCCAAAACATGCTAAACTAACACAGCAGACATATCACCACATGCAACACATGCAAAATACAGAGACCTCGATTTAAGGATGTTATAATGAATGCAGAATTTTATAGAATGACCCCTGCTAAAGGTGTCATCATTCATTGTTTATTAAGGCTTTATCACTGATGTATTATGCTACCATCTTGTTCGACTGGTATTCTCAATAGAAAACCGGAGAAAATAAATATCTTGATCAATAAATTTGCCCCACTGTAACTTCAGGGTTCATCTCATTGTGACTTAGCGGTATAGGATCTGAATCTCTTCCCATCTATCCCATTGCGACCTCGAAATGGAGGTTTGTTTCTTCTTCAATCCATCAAATTGCCATTCAAAAGTACAAGATCTGTATTATCTTCCATCTATCCCACTATAATTCGGGGGTATAGGGCCTGTAGCTTGTTCCCTCAACTGATCACTCCTCTGGTGACCCAACCAGATGTGTATGCATGATGCTCGCCTGAATGCAGAATATCATTTTCTTTCAAGAATGATTCCCGTTTTACACTTGGGTTAACAATGCCCATTTTTCATCGGGGTTGTGTCACTGACGCAATACCTTGTCATTTTGTTCAATCGCCATTTTTGACCAAAAATTCAAAGAGAAAATATTAGTTTAGACCCTTCTTTAAACTTGGTGAGTTTTAAAACAATAATCCTATTTCAAGTCCTTGTATTATTTAGAAGTTTCCAGAGTAATATGCGAAACTCCTTTTATGAAAATATTATTAGTCCACTAACCGTTATTTCAATGCAAAATGCCTGAAAAAGGTCGTAACCATGGACAAGAAGGAAATTAATTAGGCACATAGCTCGAAACAAATAAGCTAAGAAAGATAGCAATCACAATTAAGAAGGAAATTTATTGTGAACATATTTTGAAAAGAATAATATAATCATAAATATCAAATTTAAAATGGGTAAAATGGAAACTAGGTGCCCCAGATATCACAGTCTGAGCTTCTCTGTTCCAACTTCTTGAGGACCATTTTAAGCTCAATATGTGTTTAGGGGATCCAAAGTACTTTGTCGATGCCCCAAGACGTAGCATACTTCTTCATTGTTAATTTAGGCATAGCAAGACTGCCGTATGCCCCCTTTGATCAAAATTTGAGCCGTCCTTTTCTGGTTTTCAACTCAAATCCCCTTTGGTCTCAAAACGCCCTTTGCGGGTTTTCACCTTGACCTCTCTTTTTTCTTCTTTTTCTTTTTTTTTATTTCTTTTCCCCCTTTTTTTTTGAATTCACCGGATTGGGAAGGTCCTTGCTATCCATCTCGGATGATATTCATGCTTCCCCAGAATAGGCTTTCTTCGCTGCATAAGGTCCTTCCTAGTTTGGCATCCGCTTTCTTCTGAAGTTTCTTTTTCATGGAAAAAATCTTCT
Organism: Gossypium bickii; assembly: GCA_025503065.1. Taxonomy (NCBI): domain Eukaryota; kingdom Viridiplantae; phylum Streptophyta; class Magnoliopsida; order Malvales; family Malvaceae; genus Gossypium; species Gossypium bickii. Next base: position 34,899,497 of record CP106715.1, on the reverse strand, counting down.
TCAAAGCCCTATCATGAAATTTTCTAGTGCGGATCATTTTTGTTGTGAGCTCGCATCATCTGGCCGTGACAGATAGCTTTTAACATTTTCTCTTCAAATCCAATTGATCATATTGAGATCGGATCCAGAATTTCGACTCCAATGGGCAAAGCCAATGAGAAATGTGTTGCCCCAGTGATAGTTTTGGCCAACCTTTGATAAGCATAGAGGGTAAATAGTAACTTCTGTATGCCAATCCCTACAAGTCTCGGTCTTTTTATGATCTTTTGTTTGTTCTTTTTGGTTGTTTTTGCTGCATTGATATGTGGTACCTGATCTTTGAACAGACTGCAGACTTTTGACATTGTGCGGTTAAATGTGATCTTTTTGACATTTTTTCTTTGTTAGTATTCTTTCTTTCTTTTTCTTTTCTTTGTTCTGATGACTATCGACTTTGTAATATTGGCATATGAAGCGACTTTTACCATCCTACTGAAGTAACCAACTTCTACGAAAATGAATCAATGTTGGCCAGAAGCTTCTGATGAGATTGGCCTAATAACATCCATGCCCCACATATAGGAAATCTTATTTCTGCATTGAGCCAGGCTTTGATCTTCATCTTCTTCCTTGGCTCATGATGTAGGATCTATTTTTCATCCAGTATTAACAAATCAGAAGATAGGTTGCAATTTCTGTCATCTTCAAAGTCCTGAGATCCCTTAGACCCTTATTTCATTCAAAAAGGGAGTCAGTAACAGCGTCGCTCATGTCATTGATATCTGGGTTCCTATTGTAGGTACGAATGCAAATTCTAAAGAATAAATGATTCTAAGGATGATTATTTATATGATATGATCATGAATAAAGAATGAAAGAATATTTGCATAGAAATCCAAAGGACAAAAGAATCTATAAATATTTGCTCAAAAGGATGCATTTTATTGAAATAAAAATTCTGGACATAATCCTATTTAACAAGAGGACTCTTATTGCCCCTAGGCTGAAAGCAATAAGTGTGTTTCAAATATTACTCTAGATTAGCCTTAAAAAATACATGTCTCTTCCATAGTCCTATTGCTCAAAACACTCCCAGGTTCATATTTCTGCATTTGGCGAGTCATCTAATTTCACAATACCCATGCTGATGAATTTTTCCACCAATTTCTTGAAAGCAAGGTAATTTTCTATCGAATGCCCTGTGACCCCCGCGTGGTACTCACACTGGGCATTTGGTTCATACAATTTTGGATATGGAGGTTGCATCGGTTTCGGGTAGTGGGGAGCCACCTCATGTGCATCAAATAGGCTTTGATACAACACCCTATATGTCATTGGAATTGGTGTAAACTGGAGTTGCTTTGCACTGGATTCTTGTGTTGATGAGCCCTGACCAGTTGTCATAGCCCTCGGTTGACCTGCAGTGACTGATTTGGAATGCACACTAGAGCTGTTCACTTCATTTTCCTCATTTCTCGGGGTTTATCTTTTGACACTTTCTCCCACATCTATCCTTCCACTTTTTATGGCATTCTCAATCATTTCTGCAGTCATAACGACGTTCGAGAAGCTCTTTGTAGTGCTTCCTAGCATATGAGTGAAAAACGGGGCCTTCAGTGTATTAATAAAGAGCATTGTGGTCTCTTTTTCCGAAAGTGGTGGTTGGACTTGGATGGCAACCTCTGTCCACCGCTGCGCATACTGTCTAGAACATTCATTCGCCCTTTTCTCCATGTTTTGAAGAGTAATTCTTTCGAGAGTCATGTCTGTCACATGACTGTACTGTTTTATGAATGCATGGGCTAAATCTCTCCATGAACCAATTCTGGCATGACTCAACTGGTTATACCATTTGGCTGCTGCTCCTACCAGGCTATCTTGGAAGCAGTGGATAAATAGTTGGTCATTATTAATGCACCCCGTCATTCATCTACAAAACATAGTAATATGTGCCTCGGGGCAACTTGTCCCATTATATTTATCAAACTTAGGCATTTTGAACTTGTATGGGAACACCAAGTCAGGGACCAAGCTTAAATCCTTGGCATCAATTCCATAATAGCTATCAGCACTTTCTAAAGCCTTAAACTTCTCCTCCAACCTTTTATATCTGTCTTCTAGCTGTCTTGGCAATTCAACTTTTGTCCTCTCTCCTTTAGCTATTTCATCCAAATCAGTGACATTAGTCATGATTGGATTATCTCCTAAACTGAAGCTAGTTTGGGGGTTCACTGAAGCATTAACTTGGAGTTGTTGAGGTTTAATTGTGATGGATGTCTTTCGTAGATGTACTTCAGGATGTGTCAGGGTAAAACTCAGAGGATATAGTCGTTCCTCACTATTTTTACCAGTGCTAACTATAGGGGCTTTTCTTTTGTCCACTCCTGTCGCCAGTAGTTGAGTTAATTAAGTCATCATACTCTTTTGTGATTCCATCATTCGGTCTATCATATCTTGTTGGATCTTAGCAAGCTGTTCTTGCATTTGCAGCTGAAGCTTATCCTGTATCTCCTTTTGGAGTTGTTCAAGCTTCTCTAACCTCTGATCCATATCTCTTTCCATGGTTCGGGTACCGTAGTGATGCTTGCCGGTGTCCAGGTTAATGCTGAAATAACTTCAACCAATCAGGGCCTTCTCATGAAATCTAATGCATATGATGTAATTCAATGCAAATAGATGGAATGAATGCAATGCAATGCAATCAAAACAATAGAAAACATATTAGTGCAAGAGGACTAAACAATCATAGAACACCTGACTGGGTGACCACTAGGGCTTGGCGTGGCTCTATCTAGGGTAGGCGCCTAGGGTTGCTATATGCGGCTTGGTTCTAAAGAATAGGTACCTGAACCAGCAGATTCCTCAATCCTCACCCATTATAGGCTCATATAGATCGAGTTCGGTTCAGGGGAATACGTTTCCCTATGCCCATGCGGAGGTGAAAACCTCACGAAGACATAGGTACGGATGTATTCCGAAAGCAATCCACAAGCCAATGCGGAGGTGAAAATCTCACGAAAGCTTAGTTTCTCACTCCCACTTAAAGATGTGATCACAACGGTCATGCAATGCAATGCCAAAGTATTTTGTGAAACTCGACATTATAGCACAAACAAATGCGTCAAAAAACATGATTTTTCAAACCAATTTTCTAAATTTTCAATCAAAAGGACAAAAATAATCAATTTATGGCCTGACTCTCAACAGGTCCCCAGTGGAGTCGCCATGCTGTCGAAACTATTTTTTTATTCGTGTTTGAAAAATAGGGACCGACTTTAAAAATAGGGAGTCGCCACCGATCGTTTTAGTTTAGGTGTGATCAGGTCACCTACAAAAATATTTCGGTCTGCGAAATTTGAGAAAACGGGTTGGGGAGTCGGTTACGTGCAAGGAAGGGTTAGCACCCTTGCAATGCCCAAAGTTGGTACCAAATTGATTAACGTTGTCCTAATGTCGAAAACGTGAAAATATTTAGGGTCAAAAACTTTGAAAAAAAGTTAATTAAGTTGTAATTGAATCTCAAGATTAACTCGTTTCAAAGGGATAAAAGTATCATACCCAGCGCGTTAGGATATAACACATTTATATTCTGACACCGAGATCATCTTTGATTTTCAAAACATGTAAAAAAAAAAGGGTACTTCGGTATTTAGTTGAATGAAAAGTCGACACCCAGCATGTTAGGATGTAATTTTTCGTACTTCTAAACACACAAATATTGCCTTGTTTTTTTCAAATATGCAACCTTGAAATTGGTTCAATGTATGTTTTTAACGACAGAAAACATTCAAAAAGAATTCGGATATATCGAAAACTTGATAATATTTAGGGTAAAGAATTTTGGAAGAAAGTTAATTAAATCGGTGTTGAATCTCAAGATTAACTCGTTCCAAAGGGACAAAAGTATCATACCCACCACGTTAGGATATAACACATTTATACTCTGACACCGAGATCATCTTTGATCTTCAAAACATGTAAAAAGGGTATTTGGTTATTTAGTTGAACGAAAAATCGACACCCAACACGTTAGGATGTAATTTTCCGTACTTCTAACACACAAATATTGCCTCGTTTTTCAAATATGCAATCTTTAAAATTGGTTCAACATTCATTTTTAATGGTACATTTGTAATAAAAATATAATACTTAATAAGGGCTCAAAAACATTGGAATTTGAAACATAAAACAACAACAAGTTGCATGAATATAGCATTAAGCATGAAATAATCTACAAACTTAACATTATACAAATAGACATAATTATAGAGATAATTTAACGCAAAATATATAATAACGATAATAAGTAACAATATAAAAAATGTTGTGAAAATAAATTAAACATTAAAATATGATCTTTCAAATTAATAAATTATATACATTAAATTTAAAATAGAAAAACGTATATGTATAAGCAAATTTTAAAAGAAGTTAAATTTTTGTATAGATAGATTTAAGGAAAAATATGTACATAAAATAATGTGAGGATCAACAATTTGTGCAAAATAATAATATATAAATGTAATACAAGGAATAAAATACATTAAAAAAACATTAAAAATTTAGTTTCCAAAATGATTTCATAAAAAACTTTAGTAGTAGCTAAAATTGATACTATAAAAAGTTATAAAAAAAATAAAAAAATTAAGGCTTAATTGAAATAAACATATATTAGAGGGCTAATTTGTAAATAAGCAAAAATATCTACACAGAATCAAGGATCTGATTGAACTTCGCAAAATAACAGGGGATCGAATTAGCAAATATCATAATATCAAAACGCAGCACATTAACAGGATTAAATTGAAAACACGCTTAAATTATTGAGGCTAAATTTTAAAAAACAAATAAGAAATAGTTAGGGTCTAATCGAATAACAACTCAGAGAAGGGGGACTAATCGCGCAAATTGTCCATTCATAATAAGAACACGCGGGTCTCAAAGGCAATCGGGTCGGATCATCGCGAAGCTGTGAAACGACGCCGTTTCAAATGTTAACCCTCACCGCCTAAAACGCTGCCGATTTAGTCAAAGATATAAAAAAAAATGCCCTAACAGCTACCCCATCTGCCATTTTTCAAAACAGATAAAAATAACTCCTCACTCTCTCAACTTTTCCTCTTCCCCAGCCGACCCAAAGGTTTCATCGGCGCTTAATGCACCTCCACTGCCGTCACGGTTCAGGGAGCAACCCTAGGTAAACCCTTTCTAACCCGGATCTAAACTTTAAACTCTCAAATCCCTTACTCAAATCGCAAAACAAACCGAAAAAACCTTTGGATTTGGGACTCCGAACCTACGAAAAGGTAAGAATTTTCCTATTTTTTTGTTGTTTCTCTATATATACGATGTATATTTGAAATGAAAATAGACTAAAAATGGACTAAAAATGTACCCTTTTTCCTTTCTGTCTTAAAAAAAAAAAAAACGTATCTGAGCCCCATTACAATGGTTTCTTTTGGTCCTTTTAAAGGCCGAAATTGAAGAAATAGCAATAAAAAAGAAAATATAATCGTTTTGTCTTTTTTCTTTTCTGTCTGCTGCTTGTTTGTCCCATTTTTGTGTAGGTACGGGAGCAGAGGTGGCATGCGAAGGCTGTACGAATATGGTGTGCTGAAGGCAGTACAGAGGTGTGCTAGTGAAGGCTTGCGCATGGCGTGCGCGTGGTGGAGCGAGTGCGGGAAGCTTGCAGCGCTGGAGGCTTGCGGAGCCAAAGGGTTAGGAGCTAGGGTTTCTGAAGCTTCAATATGTCCTGGGCCATTCGGGCCTGCTTTGTAAATTGGGCTAGAATTTGGGTAGTGGTTTGGGCTAGGTTTAAGTTTAAATTTGGGTTTATAAGTTGGGTTATTTGTCTGGGTCTTGTGAACTTGTTCATAGACTTTGGATTTTATTAATTGGTTTTTATTATCTATTGGTTTAATCTAATGGGCCAGGGCGAATTTGGGCTCTTGCACATTTCATTCTTCTTTTTCTTTTCCTTTTCTTTATTTCTCTTTTACTTAATTTAATCTATTTTATTTTGTTTTCTTTGATTTAGGTTCTAAAGGCTGTTAGGGAATCACCCCACCACGCCTTAGAAATCACACCCACCTCGTGAACCATCTGACAATAAGGACTTTTCAGTCCATTAATATTTTCTTTTAGTCTTATTTAACTTTTTATTTTCTTTCTCTTTATCTTTCTGTCTTTATATATATAATTAGTATATTTTGAATTATTCTTATTATTTCCTGGCTAATTCTTCACGAGTTTCCCAATTTCTTCATCTAGCACAGAGATTGTGGGCGACCACCATACCACCACCAAAGACGCCTCCTCCAACTTATCTTTCACCTCCGAATCAAGTGTCTACACTTCCAACTCAAGGAACCCATCCGAAATTCAGGAAGTTTCACCTCTTTCCCTCTCTTTTGATGTTTCTACTGTATTGTGAATATCTATCTTTATACATTGAGGGCAATGTACATCTTAAGTGTGGGGGGTGAATTTTATTTTAAAAAGTTCCTAACTTTTTGCATTATTCTCAAATCCCTGAATTGTGTCTTGTTTTTAAGTAATTTTCTCATGTTACTATTTGAACAAAATTTCCTTTGATTCATAATTTTTATTGATATGTTTTGGATTAAGTCATTAATAATTGTGCAGTGATGATTTAAACTTTAGGAGACTAGAGAATCAAGCATGATGAGTGTATTTTCGAAATTAAAATTTTGTTAGGTTGTCTACCTGAATCTAATTATTACCTTGAAGTTTGAAATTTACAAAGTTGATATCAAAAACCCATAATTTTTGTGAGATTTTGAGCCTTTTAGAGCATACATTCTTTCATGCTCACTTTTTGATTATGAGTGTGTCAACATTGATTTGTTATTGTAGAACTTGCTTCGATTATACATGTCAAGACCACATTATAGATTTGATATACAGAGATTATAAAGGCACTTAGGATTTAACCCACTTACTCCACTAAAAGCCTACCCTCAACAATTAACCCCTAGTGAACCTCTTTAATTTTAACAACCCTTTTTATTGACTCACCCACTAATATTAACCCAAAACCCATCTTGTATTTGTTATCACCATTTCTTGACTCTCTTTTTGTCGAGATTTGATTTTGAGCAATTGCCTAACTATGTTCTATATTTCAATTGTTAAAGTTCTTTCTTCTTAATTGTAAATATTTTTCTTAAAAAAAATGAAGTTATTCATTGTTATTTCTATGTTTGAGCTTAAGCAATTAATTTCACATTCTGAGAAGAAGCTCGTGTTATTAGTGTTTCCATTTTTTAATTGATGTAATTATTCAGGATTAATTCATTTTTCTAGTTAGGTAAATTGTCAATTCAATCTGGATTCTAACCCTTTAATTTAGCCTTTATCCACACCTTTAACCTAAGCCCCATTGCAACCCTTTTTAAAGACCTATTGATCTGTGTATCATTTCATTCTATAGTGGTAGAGATTTGATTTTCATGCAAGCCTATGGGATTAACTTTTCATGTTAGACTTTTGAGTGCTTAATTTTGAACCTTAAACACTTTGAGTGATTTGAGTAAATCTTTAGTGAGGATGTTAACTCTTGTCGGTTTTGAACTAAAGGTGATTAGTTAGGTAAAGGGAAACGCCTATATTTTCATGCTACAAAAACTATGACTTTGATTGTTTGAATCTTTAGGACCCTTTGAGTTAAATTATCGATGTATAAATTATCTATGAATTATGATGAAATACTATTGATGAATATTATGAATTGAGGAAGTTCATTTTAATTGTGAGTTGAGAATTTTGCTTGAGGACAAGCAAATGCTTAAGTGTGGGGGTATTTGATAAACCGTAATATGTTCATATTTTAATCCTACATTTAGCATACTTTTGGATGATTTATTCCCTGAATTGTGGAATTTGGTGCTCCTAATCCTTTAATTTCATGTTTTATACTTAGGGAAGCACTGGAGGATGAAATGAACGAGAAACAGGCCAAGGAGAAAATGGGCCAAAGTACGAAATCGACACTGCCTGGGCCCAAGCCACACGGTCGTGCCTCTTTAGCAGACCCGAACACGGCCTGGCCTCGATTTACACGGGCGTGTCCCTATCGCGACCTATTTTAATTTCACTCGGATTAGGATACTTAGGGGCGAAGAAAGACATTCTGAAAGCCTATATAAACACCATAAGTGTGACCTAAGAGGGGGCGTCCAGTTAGGCCGAAGAGCCAAGCCAAAATGGCCAGAATTGTAGGATTTACTCGAGGAAAGCCAGTTGATTCATCTCAAGAAGCCAGATTTATACTTAAGACAGAGATCTTCCCTTCAATTTCCTTCAAGGGGTTTTAGGGTTTTTCTTATGTTTTGTTTTATATTTTCTTCTAAGATGTATTCTTTTATTATTATGAACTAAACCCCTCAAATACCTGAGGGGTATGAAACCTAAGACGGATCTTGTTATTGTTTTCTGAACTATATGATAAATACTTGATTTGTTCTTAATTATGTGTTCTTAATTCTTGCTTTGATATTTCAGGATAGTGATTCAAGTATTGATATGCTTAAGTAGTGGAGCAAAAGTCCCTATTTAAGAGTATATCTAGCATAGTTAAGCGGAGTTGATCACAACCCTTGAAATAGGATCACGAAAATCTGTCAGATTAGGGTCAAACCTAATATGGGAGTCCATAAATCGAGTTAATGCAATTCTAGGGGTTTTAATTAGAAAGAGATATCAATTAATCAACCTAGGGTTAGATGTTAGTAGCCTTGAAAGAGGTATTAATATAAATTAGGGAATCATACGGATCAAGTCAAGTGAATAAATCGTCTGGTTCAGAGTTAGTTAATTTTAGATTAAACAACAATTCACTTTTATCGTAGGTTAAATAATAAAAAGAAAGTTAGTATTAGTACTTTTTGTTCCTTTGGGTTCGACAATCTGGTCTTGCCACTAAACTATACTACTGTTCGATAGGTGCACTTGCCTCAATTGTTGTCACAGTTAGTTTCTAGGCTCGATCATTCATTATATAAATCTTTAAGACTTTGACACATGACCAATTACAATCCTATGAGTTGATGTTGAATGGCGATCAGCCGGCCCGAAAAGGAGAAACAAACTTTGAAACACCCCAAACCCAACCCACGAGCCTTGACCGGATCTGGTATGTTCCTCGAGTAAAACGGTTCAAAACTTCTTGATTACTTTGGAAAATTCGGATGGTTTTGAAAGAAATTTTACTTTGTGTTGGGCTCGAGTTGAAAACAAGTTTATTCTTTGTAATCTAGGTTTTATAAAACTTTACTGTGAATTTCGAAATTACAAGTTAAAGGTAAAAATCGAATTCTTAGAGTTTACCATTTTAGTTGAAAGTCATTTGTGTCAGATGACAAAACATTTGAAGATTTATTTAAAAAAAACAATTTAGATAAACTTTGACTAAATAATAATAGTATCGTAATAACGCAAGTAAAAGCAAGCATTAAACAATTAAGTACTATTGGCCTTATTGCAACCGAACACAATACCAAAATAAAACCAAATACTTAAAAGAAAATAGAAAGTCCAAATTAAAATTTAATCTTGAGCTGAGCATGGCCACCACTAAGCTCCTACCGACCCGGTCCATCACTGCGTGTCACTTGAAAGAAAATATTCCCCAACGGGGTGAGTCATACAGACTCAGTGTATACAACCAACACTAAATCCCAACAGTTTAGGCATAACAGTCCATACAAGTACATATAGCAGAAATAAAGAAAATGATGCAAACCCGAACCCAAACCTAGGTACCATCCGCTACACATCACCCGTACCAACCTGCACACCGTGGGGACTACTAAGTCAACCCTCCATCCGCTACACACCATCAAAGGCGATCAGCTGAATCGGCGTGCTCATCGCACTTATAAATATTGTGGCATAGCCACCGGATAATATTTTGTGTCATGAGACACGCGATTCGAGATAATGTGACCGAGGTCACCACATTCAGATATCGTGGTAAGAACCACCACATTCACTTCCCCTTTCATAATATCCCGTATGCCCCATGTCATACATAAACCATGTAGTATTTCTTAGTCACATTCTTATAGTTTCATATAGGTACCATAACAGATCATATTATAATCCTAGTAGGAGTAAGAAGAAGTACCTGAGTACTTTGTACCATTGCATGGTACCTTAGCCATATTTTACTCATTCTTATATACACATATACATTAAATAGGTGCCATAAATCTATTGAAGGATAGTGTGGGGTACACACCTGGTTTACTTAGCGAGTTTATTGAAATCCCGAACAACCCGATCTAACCCTTTAGATCTTCAATTCCTATATTCGGCCAACCCTAACATGTTAGTCCAAAGCCATTCGGCTATAAAACCAAATCCCGAAGGATTATCACACTTAAATCCTTACCTTGCTGCCGATTTGCTCACTAACCAAATTCTGAAATCTTGGTGATACCTCTTCTTGCAATCGGTTAGGCACTACATCACCTAAACGGTTAGTTTTCGGCTTTTTGAATAATATGAAATAGATCTTAATCAATGAATAGGGCCTTGGTCGCTTAGTATATCCACTTACCGTTGTGATTCTAAAATCCCGAAAAGTGCTCCTTGGTTATGAAGTTGTCGAAATACCTATATATACATGTTAGGTCCTATTTTCGATCACTTTAATGAACTTTAATAAATGGCCTTTGGCCTAAAATCATACGTTTCTTACCTTAGATCTTGAGATCCCAAATAGTCCTCCTTATAGTCGACTACACTAGAAATCCCGAAAGAACCTTCAATAATTTCAGCCAAAACATTAAGGCATTAGAGTCTTGTTTTCAGTTTTAAGAAAAGAAATAAAATGATAACCATAGATCCTTTCCCTTACTACTTGTAGTCGACGGCACCCTTGCTTAAACCCACCAAGGTATTCGGCTATGGCTAAATGATGATCACTCTAGTTTCGGCTTTTGGGGATTTATGAACAATCGGCAAGGGGTTATCTTAAGTATTCGGCCCTTGATGAATTGAGTAGGAAGAAGAGAATAAAGTTTGGTAAGATTCATCTTGTGGAGATGAATAGCAAAAAGGAAGAAGAAAGAAAGAACTCAAGTTACTTTCTCTTCGGGAAATTGCGGCACAAAAGAAAAGATAAGAAGAGAATTAAAATTTTCGGCAACACCTATACTATGATTAGACGAAAATACCATCCAAATACTCCCTTAGCCGGCTAACTCTTACTTCCTATCAGTTTCCTCCTTTTTCTCCTCTTTTCTCTCTTCCAACTCATTCAAAAATAATTCAAATAAAATCCATGATTATCTCCTAGCTTTGCCGAATTTTAAAAGGATTACAACCTCATCTTAAACTCCTCCCTTAGACTCTCCATATCGTCCATCTCTTCCCCTTATTGCCGCAAAAATAAAAGCTTTATTTAGCTTCCCATACGACTCGAACCTTGGCCCATTTGCATCTACTTGTGGCGTCATTTCCAGAGGCATTAAGTGGTGCCTCCAAGCCACTTAACCAAGCCCATTTGTGTGTCATATCTCCCCTACATTTTCTCTTAAGGCCACCCCGCTTAGCTTCCTCTTTTAGATTTAAAATCTAATAATTTCTAGGGCATTTTTCTATATTCTAAAGTTCTCAAAACCCACACAACATATTTATAATATACATAGACATGCTTCCATGCAAAATTCAACAATAATTCATATGCCCAAAATCCCGGATGTTACAGTTCTACCCCCTTAAAATAATTTCGTCCTCAAAATTACCTGACTGAAATAATTGAGGGTATTGCTGTCGCATAGCTTCTTCCGGCTCCCACGAAGCTTCCTCCGATCCATGATTTCGCCATAATACTTTGACTAGAGGAACTGACTTCCTTCGTAACACTTTCACATCTCGTTCCAAAATCTGAATCGGCTCTTCCTTGTAGGATGGATCTGGCCTTAACTCTACCTCTTCAACTGGTACCACATGAGATGGATCCGATCGATAACGACGTAACATGGACACATGGAATACGTCGTGCATCTGCTTCAATTCCAAAGGCAACTCTAACTGGTATGCCACTGGTCCAACTCGCTTTAATACTCGATAAGGTCCTATAAACCTCGGACTTAGCTTTCTTTTTCGACCAAATCTCATTACCTTCTTCCAAGGCGAGACTTTAAGAAACACATGATCTCCCACATCAAATTCTATTTCCCTCCGTTTAAGGTCTGCGTACGACTTCTGTGTATCCGATGCTTCCTTTAACCGTGCCCGAATTACTTCAACCTTTTCCTCAGATTCTGCCACTATCTCTGGACCCAAAACTCGACGTTCTCCCAACTCTGTCCAATACGTAGGAGTTTGACACTTCCAACCATACAACGCTTCATATGGTGCCATCCGAATACTGGCCTGATAGTTGTTGTTGTAGGCAAACTCTGTTAGAGGCAAATATTCCTCCCAACTTCCTCTGAAATCCATCACACAGCCCCTCAACATATCCTCTAATACTTGGATTACCTGTTTAGACTGCCCGTCCGACTGCGGATGAAAAGCCGTAGTAAAATCCAACTTAGTGCCTAAAGCTTGATGTAGAGCCTTCCAAAACTGAGACGTAAACCTTGGGTCCCTATCTGAAATGATTGATACCGGCACTCCATGCAACCTTACAATTTCAGCCACATACAATTTTGCCAACTTTTGCAAGGAGTAGTCAACTCGCACTAGTAAGAAATGCGCGGACTTTGTCAACCGATCTACTATTACCCATACCGAGTCCTTCTTAGTAGGCGTAAGGAGAAGCCCACTAATGAAGTCCATGGTAATTCTCTCCCACTTCCACTGCGGAATCATTATCAGCTGAAGAAATCCTGACAGAACCTGGTGTTCAGCCTTAACTTGCTGACACGTCAAACACTTGCCGACAAATTCTGTAACTTCCTTCTTCAGACCAGACCACCAAAACTGTTCCCTTAGATCTCTTTACAACTTAGTGCCTCCAGGATGCATAGCATAATGGCTACTATGCGATTCCTGAAGAATCCTCTGTCTTAGGTCCTTGTCCTTAGGCATACTCTTGAAACACAATACTCCATCACTGGACATACTGTAATCGTCTAAACCATCATTTTGAACTTTCCGCATCTTAGCACTCAAATCCTCATCAGCCACCTGTCCCTCTTTCACCTCATTCAACCACGTCGGCTTAACTTGTAGCTCTGCCAGCAAACTCCCATCATCATACAAACTCAGATGTGCGAACATCGCCCTCAAATCCGACACAACCTTCTAACTTAGAGCATCTGCCACTACATTCGCCTTGCCCGGATGATACTCTATCGAACAATCATAGTCCTTCAGTAATTCCACCCACCTTCGCTGTCTCAGGTTCAGCTCCTTCTGAGTCAGCAGATACTTAAGGCTCTTGTGGTCTGTGTAGATTATCGACCTTTCACCATAAAGATAGTGCCTCCATACCTTAAGAGCAAAGACCACTGCTGCCAATTCCAAGTCATGAGTCGGGTAGTTAACTTCATGTGGCCTCAATTGCCGAGACGCATAAGCGACTACTTTCCCATCTTGCATCAGTACGCATCCTAATCCTGTATGAGAAGCGTCATAGTATACCACAAAATCCTTTCCCGCCTCAGGCTGGATCAATACTGGAGCTTCCGTCAATACTTTCTTAAGCTTCTCAAAGCTCTCCTGTTGCTTATCTGTCCATACGAAAGGTACTTCCTTCCTCAATAACTTTGTCAATGGCGCGGCTATCGATGAGAATCCTTTCACAAACCTTCTATAGTAGCCTGCCAATCCCAGGAAACTACGAATCTCTGCCACCGACTTAGGTGGTTTCCAATCCAACACTGCCTCAATCTTTCGAGGATCCACCCTTATTCCTTCTACGGATACCACATGTCCTAAAAACAAAACTTCCTTCAGCCAAAATTCACACTTGTTAAATTTGGCATAGAGCTTCTTCTCCCTTAGCACTTGTAACACAATCCGAAGATGCTCATCATGTTCCTCTTCAGACTTGGAGTACACTAGGATGTCGTCAATAAACACAACGACGAACCTATCAAAGTAGGGTTGAAAGACCCGATTCATCATGTCCATGAACGCGGCTGGGGCGTTCGTCAAACCAAACGGCATTACTAAGAACTCGTAATGGCCGTACCTTGTCCTAAAGGCTGTCTTATGGATATCTGCCTCCTTCACCTTCAACTGATGATATCCCAACCTTAAGTCGATCTTTGGAAATATTGCGGCCCCCTTAAGCTGATCGAACAAGTCATCTATCCTTGGCAAAGGATACTTGTTCTTGATGGTCAGCTTATTCAACTGACGATAGTCTATGCACATACGCATAGTTCCATCCTTCTTCTTCACAAACAGAATCGGTGCTCCCCACGGAGACACACTGGGTCGAATAAACCCACGATCCAGCAACTCTTGGATTTGAGCCTTGAGCTCAACCAACTCCTTTGGTGCCATTCGGTACGGGGCAATTGACACAGGAGCTATTCCCGGCAGCAAGTCAATTCCAAACTCCACCTCCCTATCTGGCGGTATTCCTGGTAATTCCTCCGGAAACACATCTTCAAAATCCCTTACAGTTCTAACTCCACTGACACCTTCTTCCTTTCCATCTAACGCACTTACGAAGGCTAAAAACACCTTGCACCCTTTTCGAACCATCTTTTCAGCCTTTAGCGCCGAAACTACATTAGACAAGTAGTTTCTTCTTTCTCCTATCATAATGACCACCTCATCCTCCGGGGTCCTTAACTCCATTCGCTTAGCTGCACAGTCCAACACAGCCCGATGTTCCACTAGCCAGTCCATACCAAGTATGAGATCGAATTCTCCGAAGGGAAGTTCCATCAAGTCGGCAGAAAATACTACGCCTTGAATTTCTAAAGGTACACTCCGAAAGATCTTATTCACCACTACAGTTTGACCTAGTGGGCTTACTACAGTCATCTCCATATCAGAAAGTTCAGAGGCTATGTCTAGAGTTTCAACTACTCTACATGCAACATAAGAATGGGTCGAGCCCACATCAATTAAAGCAACATAAGGCTTGCCATAAATAAGGAACGTACCGGTTATAACGTCCGGTGCGTCTCCATCCTCCCTTCGGAGAATTGCATAAACCAAACCCTTGCTGCCTTGCCTCAGTATTAGTAACACCTCTGCCCCGTGTTCCACGTCCTCTGCCAACACCATTTCCTCTGTTATTCGGACCACGACCCCGCTGAGGCTGCTGTACACCTCTACCAGCCTGAATAACATTCTGAGCTGCTGGTCGATTCCCATCGAGTTTCATAGGACAGTCTTTAATCATATGATCCTTGGACCCACACTTAAAACATCCTCCCGTCTTTTTCCAACATTCCCCTAAGTGCTTCTTCCCACACTGATCACAAGTACGATACTGCCTTCCTTTAGCAGCTTGCTTACCTCGCGACCCATCAACTCTAGGCCTCTTTTGAACATTCCCAGATGATCCTGACGGCCCAAAACCTCGCTTTGGCCTATTCCGATCTGAGTTCTGCCTTACAGAGTCCTTAATCCCCTCGGCTACCTTAGCCTTTTCTGCTAATGCAGTAAACTCCCATTCCTGATGTGGAGCTATTAACAACATCAGATCATCCCTTAGCCCATCCTCAAATCGGACACATCGCTCATGCTCCGTAACTACTACTACTCGAGCATACCGGCTCAACCTCGTAAATTCACCAGATCGCTACGGACTTGTTCCCTTGAACCACCCGTAAATGCCTTCCTCTCGGTCATCGGTGATAATGCGTGCCAACGCATTTCTTCTCGATACACGCCTTAACATATACCCTGTGTCGATCCTCGTTTGTGGCACCATCCCGAACTGTGAGCCACCACTAATACGCTTCATCGCGTAGCAGTGCCACCATTCCTTTCAATTTCTCCTCAGGGGTCAGATCGAGCTTATCCATAATGCACTCGATTGCCTCCAACCAATATTCAGCCATACTGGGTGCCACACCAGATACTCCACGGAACACCTCAGCTCCATTAGCTCGGAGTCGCTCGAGTACAGACTTTCGAGCTCCCGAATTTCCTCTTGCACCAGCCACCAACTCAAGAACTTGCGAAGATACCGCGATACAAAGATCGTCTCCGTCGATCTTCATTGCTCAAAGATCAATAGCTGGTGGTGGTGATGGCGGTACCTCATTCTCAGATCCTTGACCCGATCTAACGGGTTCTGACATGGTCATTCTACCTCTACCACGTCCTCGCACGTTACGACCACATCCCCTAGAGCTCATTTTTATGGCTGCGATTTAATCTGATTAAGAAATTTTATGAATTAATCCTTGTTTCACTGACTATTCGCAAAAAAATTTTATGAATAGAAGTTCAATAGTGGTTCTTTCGATCAATCAAGTCTTCTATCCTAATTCAGAGGAACACATACATTCAATATCCCTACCACACACATTCATTATTCAAACATTTTCAGTCTATTCCTATCCCAGGGGTATTTTCATCATTTGTCCCACAGGGGTATTTTGGTAATAAACCGAGGTCAAATGGAAAATCTTAATAAATCAAGGGTATTTCAAAATTTGCAAAACTTGGGGGTTATTTTTGAGAATTTCCTTTCCAAATTGGTGTTGTTGCAGAAATTTTAAAGATCGGGGGTCATTTTGGTAATTTTGTAAAACAGGGGTAATCTCGTAAATTTCCAAATCAAGGTGTCTTAGTATTTTGTAATGATAAAGTTTTTGGATATTGTTGCAAAATCAGAGAATTTTATTGAAATCAGGATAGTGTGGTAATTTTGAAATCCAAGGGCATTTTAGTAATTTTACCACTAGGGGTGTTTAGGAAATTTTGGAAATCGCAAATATTTTGAAAAATTTTCAAACTATGTTTTGCTACAATTTAAAGGGGTATTTGGTGATTTTAAAACCGAAGTTTTTATGAAAATACAGCTAATCCCTTTTGGGTTTTAGTTATTGGGTTTAGCCCGTGATTAAGTCCTCTTGGTTAGGGTGAACCGAAGCTACGCACCAGGTAGGATTCCAGCGAAGAGGAGGTTAGTCACTAGGACTGCTTAAGTACCAGGCTCTTCCGGATCCAATCCTAGACATGCGGACAAAGGTTGCCACACCCTAACTCGGCGACTTAGCCACAGGTTTGTTTACTTAGGCACTTAAGTCTTATGTAATTGTTGGGGTAAACTAGTCCTAGGGTTCAAGCACCTATGATACTATTCTACGTTCCATTTCTACCCTTCTACAGTGCATACTATAAATCACACAAATGGATAGGGATACTTACCTGGTGGACTTCGGGTCGGAAACTTGGGTGCCATGCCTGAAACCTGCTTTTTTTATAAACGTTTTTCTCAAAAATTCATTTGGGCCTTAATTTTAAAATATTGTGGGCTTTAAACCCCAGGCCGAGAGTCTAAAACTGGGCTATGATACCAAGCTGAAACACCCCAAACCCATCCCACGAGCCTTGACTGGATCTGGTATGTCCCTCGAGTAAAACGGTTCAAAACTTCTTGATTACTTTGGAAAATTCGAATGGTTTTGAAAGAAATTTTACTTTGTGTTGGGCTCGAGTTGAAAACAAGTTTATTCTTTGTAATCTAGGTTTTATAAAACTTTACTGTGAAATTCGAAATTACAAGTTAAAGGTAAAAATCGAATTCTTAGAGTTTACCATTTTAGTTGAAAGTCATTTGTGTCAGATGACAAAACATTTGAAGATTTATTTAAAAAAAAAACAATTTAGATAAACTTTGACTAAATAATAATAGTATCGTAATAACGCAAGTAAAAGCAAGCATTAAACAATTAAGTACTATTGGCCTTATTACAACCGAAAACAATACCAAAGTAAAACCAAATACTTAAAAGAAAATAGAAAGTCCAAATTGAAATTTAATCCTGAGCTGAGCATGGCCACCACTAAGCTCCGCACGACCTTGGTCCATCACTGTGTGTCACCTGAAAGAAAATATTCCCAACGGGTGAGTCATATCTGCACTCAGTGTATACAACCAACACTAAATCCCAACAATTTAGGCATAACAGTCTATACAAGTACATATAGCAGAAATAAAGAAAATGATGCAAACCCGAACCCAAACCTAGGTACCATCCGCTACACATCACCCGTACCAACCTGCACACCGTGGGGACTACTAAGTCAACCCTCCATCCGCTACACATCATCGAAGGCAGTCGCTGCAGTCGTCGTGCTCATCGCCCTTATAAATATTGTGGCATAGCCACCAGATAATATTTTGTGTCATGAGACACCGCATTCAGATAATGTGACCGAGGTCACCACATTCAGATATCGTGGTAAGAACCACCAAATTCACTTCCCCTTTCATAATATCCCGTATGCCCCATGTCATACATAAACCATGTCATATTTCTTAGTTACATTCTTATAGTTTCATATAAGTACCATAACAGATCATATTATAATCTTAGTAGGAGTAGGAAGACGTACCTGAGTACTTTGTACCATTGCATGGTACCTTAGCCATATTTTACTCATTCTTATATACACATATATATTAAATAGGTGCCATAAATCTATTGAAAGATAGTGTGGGGTACACACCTGGTTTACTTAGTGAATTTATTGAAATCCCGAACAACCCGATCTAACCCTTTAGATCTTCAATTCCTATATTCGGCCAACCCTAACATGTTAGTCCAAAGCCATTTGGCTATAAAACCAAATCCCGAAGGATTATCACACTTAAATCCTTACCTTGCTGCCGATTTGCTCACTAACCAAATCCCAAAATCTTGGTGATACCTCTTCTTGCAATCGGTTAGGCACTACATCACCTAAATGGTTAGTTTTCGGCTTTTTGAATAATATGAAATAGATCTTAATCAATGAATAGGGCCTTGGCCGCTTAGTATATCCACTTATCGTTGTGATTCTAAAATCCCGAAAAGTGCTCCTTGGTTATGAAGTTGTCGAAATACCTATAGATACATGTTAGGTCCTATTTTCAGTCACTTTAATGAACTTTAATAAATGGCCTTTGGCCTAAAATCATACGTTTCTTACTTTAGATCTTGAGATCCCGAATAGTCCTTCTTATAGTCGACTACACTAGAAATCCCGAAAGAACCTTCCATAATTTCGGCCAAAACATTAAGGCATTAGAATCTTGTTTTCAGTTTTAAGAAAAGAAATAAAATGATAACCATAGATCCTTACCCTTACTACTTGTAGTCGACGGCACCCTTGCTTAAACCCACCAAGGTATTCGGCTATGGCTAAATGATGATCACTCTAGTTTTGACTTTTGGGGATTTATGAACAATCGGCAAGGGGTTATCTTAAGTATTCGGCCCTTGATGAATTGAGTAGGAAGAAGAGAATAAAGTTTGGTAAGATTCGGCTTGTGGAGATGAATAGCAAAAAGGAAGAAGAAAGAAAGAACTCAAGTTGCTTTCTCTTTGGGAAATTTCGGCACAAAAGAAAAGATGAGAAGAGAATTAAAATTATCGGCACACCTATACTATGCCAAAAATACCATCCAAATACTCCCTTGGCCGGCCAACTCTTACTTCCTATCAGTTTCCTCCTTTTTCTCATCTTTTCTCTCTTCCAACTCATTCAAAAATAACTCAAATAAAATCCATGATTATCTCCTAGCTTTGCCGAATTTTAAAAGGATTACAACCTCATCTTAAACTCCTTCCTTAGACTCCCCATGCCGTCCATCTCTTCCCCTTATTGCCGCAAAAATAAAAGCTTTATTTAGCTTCCCATACGACTCGAACCTTGGCCCATTTGCATTTGCTTGTGGCGTCATTTCCAGAGGCCTTAAGTGGCGCCTCCAAGCCACTTAACCAAGCCCATTTGTGTGTCATATCTCCCCTACATTTTCTCTTAAGGCCACCCTGCTTAGCTTCCTCTTTTAGAATTTAAAATCTAATAATTTCTAGGGCATTTGTCTATATTCTAAAGTTCTCAAAACTCACACAACATATTTATAATACACATAGACATGCTTCCATGCAAAATTCAACAATAATTCATATGCCCAAAATCCCGGATGTTACAAACTTAACAATTGCTTTTTCCTCGAAAGGGAAGGGAAAACACTCTATAAGGAACAAGACTAAGTTCTTTAAGAAATAACAAAGGACACTTCCAGGCCAACTGCAAAGAGTGAAAGGATTACCTAGCCAATAAAGACAAAGGTATGAAACTCTTTGATGGAAAAATCTAGTTTGAAAATGGTTTTCTTGCACAGCAAGAAATTAAAATTTTGAAAATTGAGCCAGTTTGTGATATTTATAGCAATAACTCTACCCGAAATTGCACCCGTGTTTTTGGCTAGATGGATCGTTGTTGTTCTTGGCTTTCAACTGAATGTCCTTCACCGCTATTCTCGTAACACAAACTACTTTGAGTGTGGCTCAAAGGAATTCGAATCAATATTGAACTAAGAATTATTTAGTTTACTTTCAGTGGGAAAACAAATCTCTCTTCAATAGAAACTAATAAAATTGTTATTCCAAAAAATAAAATTTATACTTAGCAAATAAAATTTGGGCAGAATAATAATATCTCAAAGATTTTTACAACTTATTGTGTTTTTAGCCTTACTGATGCCATATATTTATAAGAAGAAGAAGTGAAACTCTTGTTGAAATATTAGAAACATTTAATGTCTATTTAATCGAAAAACACTCTCCTAGTTTAATTAGGAGAGTGAAGGGCGAAAACCTTAGTTAAACATACTAGGGTTTTCCATCCCTTGTATTCAATATGGGGGGGTTTGAGCCTTTCCTGTATTAGGTCCAATTATAAGTGCTTCTTGGACTTTTAACCCAATGCTTTATAATTCAATCCAACCCAATACATGTTTTTTAATTTTCCAAAATAAACATAATAAATTAATTTAAATAAATAAATAATTTTCCCAATTAAATAATGTTCTTAATCTGATTCTTATTTCATTAAAATCATGACAACATTACTGTAAAAGAATCTGTGAAAAAAATATATTTAATATTTCTACATTCAACGGATTCACAATTACCAATTAATTTAATTCCATTTTTGAACATCTATTAATTTTTTAATTAATAATTCAAAAAACCATAAAATAAATTTCTAGGTTATTTCCATTTAGTGAGAAAACCACATTCATTTCTGAATGTTTCCCATTTCTCGAGTTTTACCATTTTTATCTATTTTTTTTCCATTTGATTCAACATGCAATTCATTTCTAGTTTCGACGAGCTAGCAGAGGGACTGATTGGATATATGTAACTAGTGCTCAAATTATTTATAATTAAGTTCCAACTTTTTTCCTATTAATTATAAACTCATCTAGCCACAAAGTCATTCCACTATATTGTGACTGAGCTCTCCCTAATGACATAACATTACGAGAGCAACTCGATCAGTGCTCATCCAATGAACTTGTCATAAGTTCATTACCCTCATAGGATATCTTTAAGCTCTTTGGGATAAATCTGCTCTCCTAATATGATCTTATTTTATCTCATGGTAACCATTACATCTTCCCTAATGAAAAGTCAATTACTATTAAATAGTAATCAAGTCATTCATCACAAAGGCGAACGACCTATGACCACATTTACTTTTCATCTTGGGCTATGAATCACACTATTGTGAATGATGCTATATATTGCAGAAGTCGTATACCCAACACACCAGCTTTCAGTTCCTTATGAACCTAGAATTTTACTTATATCAAGTCATGCATACATAGTCTACCATCCACTTGGGATTAAGGTATGATACACTATGAACATCACAAGTGAATAAATACACAAACAGATTCATGATCTATTCTACTTGGGTCCTGTCCGATGAACTGCTAGTCCAATCAGTCACATCTATGCCTCTATCTTCTAGGAGTCATCCACTCTGATGCCCAAGACAAAATATCTCCCTAATTGGACTTAATAGATGACATATTGTAAACAAAAAAATATATAGGATTTTTCCTATGTAATTTATCACCTTTTTACTTAAATATGTTGTTAAAACTAAGTAATTGTTTAATAAATTAATGAAATATGTGAATATATGAAATTAGGACATAGAAATTATTAAAATGTGATTTTATGCTTTATTATATAGTTTTCATGCAATAAATGGCTTATTTTATATTAATTTGAATATATTATACTTTTTTAGACATAAAGTGGGCCATGCATGATTAAATTAAATAATAAAATATAAAATTATATTTAATAATTCATTTTAAAATATTTCATCAATAATTTGTGTTTTAATTAATTAATTAAATTGGATAAATTTTATTCTTTGGTCCTCTAACTTTTGATTTATTCTGGACAAGTTTGATAGTTTTGCTGGATTACAAAACCGTCCAAATTGGAGACCGAGTCAACCTAATATTCGCCTACACATGGTTTTCCATTTAAAACATTCTTTGGTTTAATTACACAAGGTCCTTGCAATGTTGAAGAAATTAGAGATTTACCCGAAGATGTATGATTGACCGAGTCTCAGTTCTGAGTTGTGTGGCATCCATAATTGCTTAATAATCAAGCAAAAATCAAGTCAAAATCCACTAAGCATGGCTGGTGTAACACCCCAAACCCGATCAACACACCACGACCGAATCTGGTATGTTACGGAGTGAAACCGTTTGCATAATCCAATTACCGGTTAAATTTTGTTGAAACCTCTTTGTTGTTTTCAATTTAGAAAACATAATATGAAGTGAAGTTTGAAATTATTTTTACTGTTGCTTTAAACCTAGCAAACTCATGTTTGAAAAATCTATTCGTTATCCTTAATATTAAAAAAACATCTGGTATGTATGAAAAACAGAGTGTGATGAGTATAATCTAGCTTAAAATCATTTGCCTTTGAAGTTGTTTGAAAATTTGAAATCATAAAAACAATCAAGTTAACCTTCTTATTATTTTATGAACTTTGTTACCCGATGGTAACGTTTGGAAAACCCGAAGAAATATAACTTTGAAAACCATTGCTTTTTACCGGTTAATTTATCAAGTCATTACCTTCAACAAGTATAATATATTCAAAGTAAAAGCAAATTAAAAAAAACCAAAAGAACAAAACTTAGCGGCCTTATTACAAACCCAAAACCAAATTTAAAAGAAATAAATAAAACCAAAAATGTAGTTCAAAGTTAAACCAAACTAGGATGCATGGCCACCTCGAGTCCTCCTCGGCTCCATATCCGCGATCTAAGCCTCATCTGCAAAATGTAAGGGAAGGGGTGAGTCACCAAGACTCAGTGTATAAATTCCCCAACCCGAGTATTCAAGAACTTACACAAATCATCAGTAAAACATGCAGATTATGCAACCCATACCCTAGCCATCCAGTCTCCTTTAACTACCCCGTGTGGCCAAAACCACTGGTGACCGAAGTCACAAATATATCGGTGTGGTCAAAACCACTGGTGACCGTAGTCACAAATCAAGTGATGGGGCCAACCCATCGTGTGGTCAAAACCACTGATGGAATCCCGTAATATATAATGGGGGGCCAACCCACGGTGGTACCAAACCACTG
This sequence comes from Gossypium bickii, assembly GCA_025503065.1. Taxonomy (NCBI): domain Eukaryota; kingdom Viridiplantae; phylum Streptophyta; class Magnoliopsida; order Malvales; family Malvaceae; genus Gossypium; species Gossypium bickii. The sequence goes on along the minus strand of CP106715.1, from coordinate 34,875,932 downwards.
GGACGAGTCACAATATCCAAATGTGGCCAAAACCACTGGTGACCGTAGTCACAAATATCAATAGTGTGGTCAAAACCACTGGGACTTAGTCACAAATCATATTAATAGTGTGGTCAAAACCACTGGTGATCATAGGCGCAAATCAACTGATGGGGCCAACCCATCTTGTGGTCAAAACCACTGGTGACAGTCCAAATAAATCATCCCCCTCCTCTCATCAATCCCATCATCATCATGCTCATGTCATACGTGTCATAATCTCATTATCATGCATTTAAGGCATAGCATAGCATTTAACAAATCACGATAATGTATAACAAAAATCACATAGCAGGGGACTTACTCGGAATCCAAGCTCATGCCCACAAGGCAAAGTCACTAATATCGAGAGTTATACAGTAACATAATAAGCATTATTAAAATAATAAAGTGTGTAAGTGTTTACACACCTGTCTAATCGCAAATCTAAATAAGAATCCTGAAACTATATGAAACTAGCGAATTCCTGAGACGTTGTTTTCCTCCTACAATCGGCCAACACATATCCTTTTAGATCTAAAGCCATTCGGCTTATCCACAAAATCCCGAAAATATAACGCAAGAAGACCATTCCTTACCTTAGAGCCGAATTGGTTTCCAACCAAATCTCGAAACTCTGTGGTGAACCCCCTTGTAATCGGCCAAACACTAGCACACACAAAGGTTAGCCTTCGGCTTAAAATAATTAAGAAATAGATATTGTGATGATAACACCCTTACCTAGGTCACTTAGCCAAATCCCGAAGATCCACAGTATACGTCCAACCTCCTTCCTACAATCGATTAACACCCCATCAACACCCATAGCCATTCGGCTATGATTACCAAATCTCTAAAAAGGGTCAGCTATAAGAACTAGACTTACCTTAACGCAAGTGATCCCTTCAGTACCTAAAGGGATTCGGCCCAAGCACCAAGATAAGGAAATCGGCAACCAAAAAAGATAAAATAAGACTACTCAAATATTTGACCATAAACCGAAAGAAAAAGGGAGAAACAGAGATAAAATAACAAAGGCTTACCACACCAAGGTTTGGGATTCGGCAAAGGTGAATGCAATCACTTTCATTACAAGAGGTTTTAAGAAAAGAAATCAAATGGAGAAGGGAGTATTGCTTTAGGCTTTAGTGGATAACCAAGATGAAGAATAAGAATATGAAAAAGGGGAAAATAAGTATTCGGCAAGGGAGAATGAAAGAGGTTTATGCACAATGAAAGGGGTTTAAGAGAAGAAGAAAAAGATGTCGCATGGGGGGTGGGGTTGTTGGTTTCGGTCTCTAGCAAAAATTAGGAAGAAGAAAAAGGGAGCAAAAGATGGATTTGGGAAGGAGCAGGTTCGGCTAGCAATGAATGACCAAATAGGCAAAGAAACGAAGAGAGGGCATTGAGTTTTGGCACTTGGCAAGACTTGGAAAAGAATAATTCGGCCAGCAGCTAAAGTTGCCGAAAATGAAAGAAGAAAAAAAATAAGCACTTAGAGTTTCGGTTTTGGCACAAATGGTGAGAGACCCCCAAGGTACATTCGGCCACTACCCAAAAACCCCAAAATCGATTGCCCCTTAGCTCCAAAACACCAATTTCGGCTGAACACTCTCTCCCCCCTAAAGTTCAAATTCGGCCAACCTTCTCAAAGCTCTCCCATCCACTCATTCAAACAAATTTGAATGAGTCAACTCCAAATTTTTGTCCCTTCCATCCATTTCAAAAGAGACCCACCTGAGCACTCCTCCTCTAGCTTGTGGCGTCAAAAATAATGAGCAGAAAGGGATTTCTGCAGCTCAAACCAAGGCTCTCTCACACTCCCTGTGGCGTCATCACCTTGGTGCTTAAGTGGCACCTCCTTGCCATTTCTCCACTTGATTCCTTGTGTCTAACTCCTCCATTTAATTCTTTAAACAGCTAACTCACCTAGCTCCCTCCTCTCAAGCATGAAAACAAAATTTTCAACCTTTACTCAGGCCTATCCCAAGGTTATAACTAGACCCCTAAACATGATAACCCACTTTATAAACAATTCAACACATGCAGAACCCCGATTTAAGGATGTTACAGTTCTACCCCCTTAAAATAATTTCGACCTCGAAATTATCTGATCAGAAGAGTTGAGGGTATTGCTGCCGCATCACATCCTCTGGTTCCCACGTGGCCTCCTTCGTACCATGGTTCCGCCATAATACTTTCACCAAGGGAACTGACTTCCGTCGCAGAACCTTGAAATCCCGGTCCAAAATTTGTACTGGTTCCTCCTTGAAAGACAAATCAGGACCTACGTCTATCTCCCTAACTGGTACAACATGTGACGGATCTGATCGATAGCGCCTAAGCGTTGAAACATGAAAGATGTCATGAATCTGACTTAACACTGCTGGTAGCTCGAGCTGATAAGCTACCGGTCCCACTCGCTTCAACATAGTATAAGGCCCGATGAATCTAGGGCTTAGCTTACCCTTCCGACCAAATCTCAACACCTTTTTCCAAGGCGATACCTTCAGAAAAACCCTATCACCCAATGCATACTCAATATCCCTGCGCTTAAGATCGGCGTAGGACTTCTGCCTGTCCGACGCTTCCTTAAGACGAGCCCGAATTACCTTGACCTTATCCTCTGTTTCAGCCACCAACTCTGGACCCAACATCTATCGTTCACCCAGTTCTGTCTAACACATAGGAGTACGACATTTCTGTCCATATAGCGCCTCATATGGTGCCATCTGAATACTCGCTTGATAACTATTGTTATAAGCGAACTCTGCCAATGGAAGATACTCCTCCCAACTACCACTGAAATCCAAAACACAGCCCCTTAACATATCTTCCAGAATCTGAATTACCTGCGGATGGAAAGCCGTACTAAAATCCAACCTTGTACCCAAAGCCTGATGCAAAGCTTTCCAAAACCTCAACGTGAGCCTGGGATCCCTGTCCGAGATAATGGACACTGGCACCCCATGCAACCGCACTGTCTCTGCCACATACAACTTGGCTAATTTCTGAAGCGAATAATCAACCTCACCAGTATGAAATGAGCCGACTTAGTCAAACGATCCACTATTACCCAGACTGAGTCCTTCTTGCTAGGCGTAAGGGGAAGTCCACTGATGAAATCCATCGTAATCCTTTCCCACTTCCCATCGCGGAATATTTATCGGCCGCAATGTACTCGATGGCAAATCGATGCTCAGCTTTAACTTGCTGGCATGTCAAACACTTACCTACAAACTTCGTTACTTCCCGCTTAAAACCTGGCCACCAGAACTGTTCCTTCAAATCACGATACATCTTACTACCTCCAGGATGCATTGCGTATGGGCTGCTATGAGCTTCCTGAAGAATCTGCTGTCTCAACTCAACATCCTTAGGCATGCATACTTTCCCCTGAAAACATAGTATTCCATCACGACCTAAGCTGAAACCTTCGGATTCACTATTCTGCACTTGCAACCTCCAAGCACTCAAAACCTCATCTGTCAGCTGTTTCTCCTTAACCTGATCAATCCAACACGGCTTCACATGCAATTCTGCCAAAAGATTCCCATCATCATAAAGGCTAAGGTGAGCAAACATCGCTCGCAAGTCCGCTACCACCTTACAGCTCAACGCATCAGCTACTACGTTAGCCTTACCTGGATGGTACTCAATCAAACAGTCGTAATCTTTCAACAATTCGATCCACCTTCGCTGCCTCAAATTTAAATCCTTCTGAGTCAAGAGATACTTCAGACTCTTGTAATCCGTGTAAACTATTGACTTTTCCCCATATAAGTAATGCCTCCAAATCATTAAGGCAAAAACCACTGCAGCCAATTCCAAGTCGTGTGTCGGATAGTTACCTTCATGAGGCCTCAACTGTCGAGATGCATACGCTACCATTTTTCCATCTTGCATCAGCACACACCCTAAACCAGTATGTGATACATCACAATAAACCGTGAATTCCTTCCCTGCCTCAGGCTGAATTAACACCGGAGCTTCAGTCAGAATCTTCTTCAACTTATCAAAACTATCCTATTGTTTCTCAGTCCAAACAATCAAAACTCCTTTTCTCAACAGCTTAGTAACGGTGCTGCAATCAAGGAAAACCCTTCTACAAACCTTTTGTAGTATCCTGCCAAACCCAGAAAACTTCGAATCTCTGCAACCGACTTGGGTGGTTTCCAATCTAATAATGCCTCAATCTTACGAGGATCCACCCTAATCCCCTCAACTGATACCACATGACCCAAGAAAGTTAACTCCTTAAGCCAGAACTCGCACTTACTAAACTTGTCGTACAACTGCTTTTTCCTCAGAACCTGCAGAACCACTCGAAGATGCGTGTCATGTTCCTCCTCAGATTTCGAGTAGACCAAAATGTCATCTATAAACACTACAACAAATTGGTCCAGATACGGCTGAAACACCCGATTCATCATGTCCATGAATGCTGCCGGTGCATTGGTCAAACAAAAAGGCATTACCAGAAACTCGTAGTGTCCATACCGAGTACGGAATACCGTCTTATGAATATCAGCCTCTCTCACCTTGAGCTGATGATACCCAGACCTAAGGTCGATCTTAGAGAAAACTGTTACACCCTTGAGTTGATCAAACAAATCGTCAATCCTGGGCAACAGATACTTGTTTTTTATAGTCAACTTGTTTAGCTGGCGGTAGTCTATGCACATCCGCATCGTACCATCCTTCTTCTTAACAAAAAGCACTGGAGCTCCCCAAGGTGATACATTCGGCCGGATGAAACCTCTGTCCCACAACTCCTGAATCTGGGCCTTTAATTCCACCAATTCCTTTGGTGCCATCCTATATGGAGCAATAGATACTGACACAGTTCCGGGTAACAAGTCTATACCAAACTCAACCTCGCGATCAGGAGGTATACCCGGGAGTTCCTCTGGAAAAACATCAGCAAATTCCCCTACAGTTCGGACATTCTTCACAGCTGCATCCTTAGCTTCCAAAGCACATACATGCACCAAAATGCTTCACAACCCTTCCTAACCATTTTCTCAGCCTTCATTGCAGAAACCACATTGGATAGGTAATCTCTCCTATTACCTATCATCACCACCTCATCACCTTCCATGGTCTTCAACACCAGGCGCTTTACTGCACAATCCAAGCTAGCTTGATAATTAACTAGCCAATCCATCCCGAGAATCAGATCGAACTCCCCAAACGGCAGTTCCATCAAGTCAGCCAAAAACACGACCCCTTGGAGTTCTAGGGGTACATCCCTATATAGCTTACTTACTTCTACAGAGTGACCTAGAGGGCTTATCACTGTCATCTTCCTAGAAGTAATCTCAAAGTCTAAGTTCAAGGTTTCCACTATGCTACTAGCAACATACGAGTGCGTCGAACCAACATCAATTAAAGCATTATAAGGTACTCTAAAAATTAAGAACGTACCGGTTATGACGTCCAGTACGTCGCCCTCCTCTCGACGCCTCGCTGCGTAAACCAACCTAGGCTGTCTCGCTTCTGTACCACCTGCACCTTTGCCCGGTGTTCCTCGGCCTCCACCAAAGCCATTACCTCCCCTGCCTAAACCACGGCCCCTCTGTGACTGCTGATTATCCCTCCTAACCTGTGCACGATTCTGATCCTCAGATTGCAGCCTAGTTGATTTCTGTGGACAATCCCTAACTCGATGCCCCAACGAGCCACACTCAAAGCATCCCCTGTTACCAGTCCAACGCTCTCCCGTATGAGACTTCCCGCATCGAGCACACCGCAGTGGCCACTGAGTATTGGTAGCAGCAGGCCTAGCAGCTTGATTCAGCCCACTATATCTTGCCCTTTTCTGTTGGTTCCCCGAAAATCCAGATGATCCAGAACTCCTCTTATTCCAACTCCTATCCTGACTCCGCCTTACAGACTGTCTTACCCCTTCAGCAACCTTAGATTTCTCCACTAGAACGGCAAACTCTCGTTCCTGCTGTGGGGCAATTATCATCCGCAGCTCATCTCTCAGCCCATCCTCAAACCTGACACAGCGCTCATGCTTGGTACCCACAATACCCCGAGCATACCTACTCAACCGAAGGAATTCCGCCTCATATTTCGCTACAGTCTTATTACCCTGGACCAAGTTCAAGAAAGCTCTGCGCTGCGCGTCAACATAACTAGACCCTGTGTATTTCCTCTGGTAAGCTGCCCTAAAGAACTCCCAAGTGAGGTCATCTGTCATTGCTCCGTCCCTAACCGTGAGCCACCACTGGTACGACTCATCTATCAGCAAAGATACTATCCCTTTCAGCTTCTCCTCAGCTGAAAAATCCAGGTCATCCATGGTGCATTCCGTCGCCTCCAGCCAATATTCCCCTGTACTAGGTGCCACTCCAGACACACCTCTGAATACCTCTGCACCATTAGCCTTGAGTCGCCGGTCCACGATTTCCGAGCCCGGCCCAACTCCTGCACTCGCAACCCTTTCCAATACTCGCAAGACACGACGCGACACTACATCATTACCACCAGTCTGATCCTGATATTCCGCGCCCACAGTTGGCGGCGGTGGTACCTCATTCTACGACCCATGTCCGGACCCTACTGTTCCAGGACCGTCATCCTACCCCTACCTCGTCCACGAGTGTTACACCCACGTCCACGTGCACTCATATCTACCGATATATTCGAGCTGATTAACTATTTTATGCGTTAGACTTTATTCCACTGTCTATTAAAGCTCAGTCTTATGAAAAGTTTTAATAAAGGGTTGTTTCACGCGCACACATCATCCTATAGTTCATGTCTCTAAAGTAGTTCCTACTACTACTCAATCATGTCATCATCTTAACCATGTAATCATATCATCACAAGCAATAGTTCGGGGTACTTACCTGGGCGGATTGGTGCCGGAGACTCGGTGCCATGCTTTCACCACTGTACTTTTCCCATAAAAGGCTTTTATAAACATTTTGAAACATGTTTGGGCCTCGGGCCCACAGTCGAGTTGTTGAACTTGGCTCTAAACAATTGTAACACCCCAAACCCGGTCAACACACATGACCGAATTTGGTATGTTACGGAGTGAAACCGTTTGCATAATCCAATTACCGGTTAAATTTTGTTGAAACCTCTTTGTTGTTTTCAATTTAGAAAACATAATATGAAGTGAAGTTTGAAATTATTTTTAGTGTTGCTTTAAACCTAGCAAACTCATGTTTGAAAAATCTATTCGTTATCCTTAATATTAAAAAAAAAATCTGGTATGTATGAAAAATAGAGTGTGATGAGTATAATCAAGCTTAAAATCATTTGCCTTTGAAGTTGTTTAAAAATTTGAAATCATAAAAACATTCAAGTTACCCTTCTTATTATTTTATGAACTTTTTTACCCGATGATAACGTTTGGAAAACCCGAAGAAATATAACTTTGAAAACCATTGCTTTTTACAGGTTAATTTATCAGGTCATTACCTTCAACAAGTATAATATATTCAAAGTAAAAGCAAATTAAAAAAAAAAACCAAAAGAACAAAACTTAGCGACTTTATTACAAACCCAATACCAAATTTAAAAGAAATAAATAAAACCAAAAATGTAGTTCAAAGTTAAACCAAACTAGGATGCATGGCCACCTCGAGTCCTCCTTGGCTCCATATCCGCGATCTATGCCTCATCTGCAAAATGTAAGGGAAAGGGTGAGTCACCAAGACTCAGTGTATAAATTCCCCAACCCGAGTATTCAAGCACTTACACAAATCATCAGTAAAACATGCAGATTATGCAACCCATACCCTAGCCATTCAATCTCCTTTAACTACCCCGTATGGTCAAAACCACTGGTGGTCAAAACCACTGGTGACCGAAGTCACAAATATACCAGTGTGGTCAAAACCACTGGTGACCGTAGTCACAAAACAAGTGATGGGGCCAACCCATCGTGTGGTCAAAACAACTGATGAGAATACCATAATATATCATGTGGGGCCAACCCACGGTGGTACCAAACCACTGGGACGAGTCACAATATCCATATGTGGTCAAAACCACTAGTGACCGTAGTCACAAATATCAATAGTGTGGTCAAAACCACTAGGACTTAGTCACATATCATATCAATAGTGCGGTCAAAACCACTGGTGACCGTACTCACAAATCAACTGATGGGGCCAACCCATCTTGTGGTCAAAACCACTGGTGACAGTCCAAATAAATCATCCCCCTTCTCTCATCAATCCCATCATCATCATGCTCATATCATACGTGTCATAATCTTATGTACCATGCATTTAAGGCATAGCATAGCATTTAACAAATCACGATGATGTATAACAAAAATCACATAGCAGGGGACTTACCCAGAATTCAAACTCATGCCCACAAGGCAAAGTCACTAATATCGAGAGTTATACAGTAACATAATAAGCATTATTAAACTAATAAAGTGTGTAAGCATTTACACACCTGTCTAATCACAGATCTAAATAAGAATCCCAAAACTATATGAAACTAGTGAATTCCTGAGACATTGTTTTCCTCCTACAATCGGCCAACACATATCCTTTTAGATCTAAAGCCATTCGGCTTATCCACAAAATCCCGAAAATATAACGCATGAAGACCATTCCTTACCTTAGAGCCGATTTGGTTTCCAACCAAATCTCGAAACTCTGTGGTGAACCCCCCTTGTAATCGGCCAGACACTAGCACACACAAAGGTTAGCCTTCGGCTTAAAATAATTAAGAAATAGATATTGTGATGATAACACCCTTAACTAGGTCACTTAGCCAAATCCCAAAGATCCACAGTATACGTCCAACCTCCTTCCTACAATCGATTAACACCCCATCAACACCCATAGCCATTCGGCTACGATTACCAAATCTCTAAAAAGAGTCAACTTCAAGAACTAGACTTACCTTAATGCAAGTGATCCCTTCAGTACCTAAGGGGATTTGGCCCAAGCACCAAGATAAGGAAATCAGTAACCAAAAAGAGAAAATAAGACTACTCAAATATTTGACCATAAACCGAAAGAAAAAGAGAGAAACAGAGATAAAATAACAAAGGCTTACCACACCAAGGTTTGGGATTCGGCAAAGGTGAATGCAATCACTTTCAATACAAGAGGTTTTGAGAAAAGAAATCAAATGGAGAAGGGAGTATTGCTTTAGGCTTTAGTGGATAACCAAGATGAAGAATAAGAAAATGAAAAAGGGGAAAATAAGTATTCAGCAAGGGAGAATGAAAGAGGTTTCGGCACAATGAAAGGGGTTTGAGAGAAGAAGAAAAAGATGTTGCATGGGGGGTAGGGTTGTTGGTTTGGGTCTCTAGCAAAAATTAGGAAGAAGAAAAAGGGAGCAAAAGATGGATTCGGTAAGGAGCAGGTACGGCTAGCAATGAATGACCAAATAGGCAAAGAAAAGAAGAGAGGGCATTGAGTTTCGGCACTTGGCAAGACTTGCAAAAGAATAATTCAGCTAGCAGCTAAAGTTGCCAAAAATGAAAGAAGAAAAAAAATAAGCACTTAGAGTTTCGGTTTTGGCACAAATGGTGAGAGACCCCCAAGGTACATTCGGCCACTACCCAAAAATCCCAAAACCGATTGCCCTTTAGCTCCAAAACACCAATTTCAGCTGAAAACTGTCTCCCCCCTAGAGTTCAAATTCGGCCAACCTCCTCAAAGCTCTCCCATCCACTCATTCAAACAAATTTGAATTAGTCAACTCCAAATTTTTCTCCCTTCCATCCATTTTAAAAGAGTCCCATCTGAGCACTCCTCCTCTAGCTTGTGGCGTCAAAAATGATGAGCAGAAAGGGATTTCTGCAGCTCGAACCAAGGCTCTCTCACACTCCCTGTGGCGTCATCACCTTGGTGCTTAATGGCGCCTCCTTGCCATTTCTCCACTTGATTCCTTGTGTCTAACTCCTCCATTTAATTCTTTAAATACCTGACCCACCTAGCTCCCTCCTCTCAAGCATGAAAACAAAATTTTCAACCCTTACTCAGGCCTATCCCAAGGTTATAACTAGACCCCTAAACATGATAACCCACTTTATAAACAATTCAACACATGCAACACAAGCAAAATGCAAAACCCTGATTTAAGGATGCTACAGCTGGCCACAATTTGAGGAGATTTGAAGAGGTTAACATCCACTATTTTTAGCAAACTATCCCCCTCTCCTCACCTATAAATAAGACCCTCTCATTACCTCATTCATCATCCCTCAATCATTCCTCATTCGTTCTCATCATTCATCATTCTCTCTTCTCTCCAAATTCTCTAAGCCTTTTACATTCCCACGCCAAGCATCATCTCTTCATAATGATTTTAGCAATTAAGCCTCTTAAAGAACCCTTGGTTGGCCACCTTGGAGAGCCATCAGGAAAGGAACAAAGCGAAGGAATGAAGGAGCCTCGTTAGTCAGAGTCTTGGGTGACAGCCACTCTGAATTGGGTTTAATCTTTCTTTGAATTAATTTAATCTAAAGATGTATGCTATGTGTTCTTTGTTCTTGTTTACAACAATGTTAGCTTAATTTTATTTAAGCTAGGATGATTGCTTTGATTAAATAATATTTATCTGATTCATGCTAATAATGTATGTGCCTCAATTGATCATGTTTTCAACTAAAACCAAGTCTGCATTTCGTTCATACATGATTGAAATGCACCTGAATTAGCTGAACGATCCTGATCAGGCGACGACTAATGGACACATAATTGAAATTTGCATGCTCAATTTAGATCCTGACCCGATTAAATTGTAGGTTGCTGTAACACCCCAAACCCGGCCTAGACGTTACGACCGGATCTGGCGCATCACATCAAAGTGTCGTTGGAAAACCAGGCTTATCGATAATAGCTCATTACAGAATTATAAATCTTTATGAAAACATTGGGGTTGTAAAATCAAAACTTGTCAATCTCCCAATGGTCATATCATTCATTAATCAAGATTAAATATCGCGGAAGCTTGTTCAAGTTGTTAGCTTTAAGGTTTGAAAATCGTAATTTGCTTTAGAAACTGTTATTGTTTTAAAAACCGCCTTTTCTATTCTAGCAGATAGAAATTAAATAAAATACCGATTAAAAAGTTAAAACCCCAAATGGCCTTATTACAAAAACAACAAACCCGAAATAAATGTAAAAAACTAGCTATAAATTGAAATACTTGCGAACATGTGGCCACCTCCGAGTCCCTCGCAGCTCCAAATCCTCTAAGACTGAGGATTACCTGTACAGTTAAAAGAAAAGGGTGAGTTACGAGAACTCAGTGTGTAATCCCCTAATAATCTGGGCTCAAGCCCTATTTAGTAACAGATCAGTTGGGCTTTAGCCCTATACAATAATAGAGTGGGCCTAAGCCCAAAATCATAACAATGTAGAACATATATGAAACCCAACCCAGTCCAGCCAACATACCACTCGTAGCAACCAACACACCATGTATGGACCAAGTTGACCCACCCAACCAGCACACCAATAACGCAACCTAGCTGCTAATAATAACGCAACAAAGCTGCTAATAACAATGAACGTGGCAAAGCCACTAAAATCAGTATACGTGGTAAAGTCATTATATCAGTAAAATGAGGCAGAGCCACTAGTACAGTATTTCCTCCAAATACAAATCCCCACCCCAATGTAGAATGTCGTGTCATAAATAAGTCGTGTATGCAGTATGTCCTAAACATAAATAGTCTTATAAATAGCACATAAACATCACTTAAGCTACCACTAGCGGTATACTGGTCATTTTGTTGATTAGGGGTAAAATGGTAATTTCACCCCTTGGGGGTATTTCAGTAATTTCACCCATCAAGTGTATTTCGATAATTTTACCCTTTGAGGTTATTTCTGTAATTTTACCTTTCAAGGGTATTTCGATAACTTTACCCTTTGAGGGTATTTCGGTAATTTAATTATATAACAACCTTTCCGAAGGCCTACAGTCGCCTCGAGCGACACAAATACCCTTTTTGGTCGAAAAGGTGCAATTGGACCCAAAGCCCAATTTTTGACCCAAATGGGCCTACACGCTCGTGTTGCCCATCCAGCCCAATTTCGGTCGCGGTTATGCGAACTTCGCAGCCAAGTCCATTATCTGACACATTTGTGAAAATTACCCATGTGGGGCCCATGGGCCCAATGGCCCAACTCGGCACAATGAGGCTGATTCGCAATTCATGAGGGGTGTGAATAGACACCTTCATTCGTCATATTGACAGAACCAACGTTGGGTGTACAATCACAAACCTTAATTTTGGAGTCGTTCCCAGATCCACGAGCACCCAACCTAGAACTATCAAAATCTGATGTTAGTCTTAAATCGCTTTAGTAACACCCTCCTTAAAGCACATACTCCGAAATATCTTTCTTACCTTGCTTGAATGAGAGTGTTCTTAATCTCTCAACGTTCGTTGCTCATAACCAAACCCACACCTTGCCTAGAATCTGGATTATAACCAAACATTGTTAGATAGAAATGACTACCACCCCATCAACAAAAAGGCAACAATCGAATTAGCAGAATGAAGGGTTCCATAACTTACCCTTACCGTTTGTCAAAAGATTTTATGAAGATCGATTTACCAGCAATGGTAGAACCGATGAGTGTTCGACCAACGCCCTAACAGCAGCGTAAATGAAAATGGCTAGCTCAGTATGTGAGGAGTATCCGGCCTAACCAAAGAGGATCTACCGGAAGAGAATAGAAAAAGAATAGGGTCCCATGATGTGGGGGCATTCGGCTTGTAAGAGAAGTTAAGAGAACTCAACCAATGAGGGAGGGATAAGGCTATAATCGGTCACCACAGAACTAATTAAGAGGAAAGGTTCAACTTATAAGCTAATAAGAAACTGAAACAAAAAGAGAAGTGATAATATTCGGCTTATGGGAAAAAGGAAAAGAAGAAAAATAATGAATGAAGAGAAAGGGGAGAGAAGTAGAGGTTCAAACACCCAAGTGCTTGTAGAAGAAATGCTAAACCGAGCAACAGAAGCGTATGAATGGCTAATAGCAAGGAAAGAAAAAGAAATGCACAAATGGTATCTTGAAATTTAAGCACACCAAACAACAAGGAAAAAAAAGTGCTACAACTAACCTACAGCAGAGAAAAGCCTTCAGAAAACCCCCTAGCCAAATTTGTACAAACAAGTCTCCTAATTCGACTACAACACACCCTCCTTTGAAAATGCTTGATTCTCTTCATGATTTTTTCCTAAAATCCCTTTATGACCCATTCAAACCTCTCATCCATTAGACTTTCACTGCAACACAAACTCTGGCCGTCCAACCTGCAAAATAAACACTCCCTTGCTTATCCCAGGACTTGAACCTCAGACCTCTTTGTTACTCCACACGCCACTTGCCACTAGACCGCAAGCTCCTATTGTGTCACTAGCCCAGCGTTATTATTAATAAAGCCTAAGTGCCAGTGTCCAGGTTCATTTTAGGGGAAAATTTAAAATTTTGCAAAAGCCAAAGGCTTGAACCCTATACTACTCAGACAGTCCCAAATACTCCTAAATGACCTAACCAACACACCAAACATGCAATTGTGTCAGAATATCCAAAATTAAAGACCCTATATTTCTGGGGCATTACAATTCTACCCCTTAAAAAAATTTCGGCCTCGAAATTTACCAGGTCAGAATAGGTGAGGGTATTGCCCTCGCATCGCCTCATTAGGCTCCCACTTGGTTTTCTCGGGACCGTGATTACTGCAAAGTACCGTGCCCAATGGAACAAATTTTCTTCTTAAAACTTTAACATCACGATTTAATATCTGTACCAGTTCTTCCTCAAAAGTCAGATCAGTTCTAACATCAATCTCCTTCACTAGCACTATATATGAGGGATCAGAATGATATCGCCTTAGCATGGAGACGTGGAACACATCATGTATCCGGTTCAACTCAGGAGGTAACTCAAGTTGATTGGCGGCCGGTCCCACACACTTTAATATCCGCTAAGGTCTGACGAATCTAGGGCTCAGTTTGCTTTTCCATCCAAATCTCAAAATATTCTTCCACGGTGAGACCTTCAAGAAGACATAATCCCCCACAGAGTACTCTATCTCCTTACCTTCAAGTCAGCATACGATTTTTTCCTATTAGCTGCTTCTTTTAGCCGATCTCAAATCAGTTTTACCTTTTCTTCAGTTTCGGAAACTAACTCAGGCCCCAAAACTTGCCGCTCACCAAGTTCTGTCCAACAGGTAGGGGTGCGACACCTATGAACATATAACGCCTCGTATGGTTCCATCTGAATACTGGATTGGTAGCTATTGTTATATGCGAACTATGCTAACGGCAAGTAGTCTTCCCAACTACCCTTGAAATCAATTACACAGCTTCTTAGCATGTCCTCCAATATCTAGATCACCCTCTCCGACTGGCCATCAGTCTGAGGATGAAATGTCGTGCTGAAATCCAACCTTGTACCCAAAGCTTCGTATAACACTTTCCAGAATCGTGATGTGAATCTAGGGTCTCAGTCCGAACTAATAGATACTGGTACCCCCATGCAGTCTCACAATCTCTGCCACATATAACTTAGCCAACTTCTGCAGCGAATAGTCAGTGCGGACCGGTATGAAGTGGGCAGATTTAGTCAGTCGATCAACAATAACCAATACCGAATCTTTCTTAGTAGGCATCAGGGGTAGCCCACAAACAAAGTCCATGGCTACCCTCTCCCACTTCTAGAGGGAATTTTAATAGGTTGTAGTAATCCAGAAGGTAGTTGATGCTCGACCTTCACTTGCTGACATGTCAGACACTTACCCACAAAATCAGTAACCTCGCACTTAATCCCTAGCCACCAGTACAGTTCACGCAGATCTCGGTATAACTTGTTTCCACCAGGATGCATAGCGTATGGAATACTATGCTCCTCTCGCAGTATAGACTGCCTGAACTCAGAATCCCTCGGTACACAGACTTTCCCACGGAAGCATAATACTCCCTCACTATTCAGCCCAAAATTCGCAGTCTTTCCCCTCTCAACCAGTCAGAAACAAGGAACCAACAATTCATCCAGCAACTGTTTCTCCTTAATTTAATCAATCCATGTCAGTCTCACTTGGAGTTCAGCTAACAGACTACCATCCTCAAACAGGCTGAGACGAGCAAACATTGCTCCTAGATCAGATACAACCTTACAACTCAATGCATCCACTACTACGTTAGCTTTACCCAGATAGTACTCGATCCAGCAATCATAATCCTTAAGCAACTCTATCCATCTTCGTTGCCTAAGATTCAACTCCTTCTGAGTAAGGAGGTACTTGAGGCTTTTATGGTCGGTATAAATGATCGACTTCTCACCGTACAAGTAATGCGTCCAAATCTTCAATGCGAATACCACCGCAACTAACTCCAAGTCGTGAGTGGGGTAGTTCGCCTCATGAGGCTTAAGCTGGTGAGACGCCTAAGCCACCACCTTACTCTCTTGTATCAACACACATCCCAATCCAATGTGCGACGCATCACAGTAGACAATGAATTCCTTCCCAGACTCTGGCTGTATTAATGCCGGGGCTTCAGTCAGAATCTTCTTCAATTTCTCAAAACTCTTCTGATGCTTATCAGTCCAATTAAACGGTACCTCTTTACGTAGAAACATAGTTAGAGGTGCAACAATCAGTGAGAATCCCTCAACGAAACGTCTGTAATACCCAGCCAGACCCAGAAAACTTTGAATCTCAGATACAGTCTTTGGTGGTTTCCAATCCAACACGGTTTTAATTTTTCGAGGATCAACCCTAGTCCCCTAAGCAGACACCACGTGACCTAGAAATGTTACTTCCCGCAACCAGAACATACACTTGCTGAACTTTGTATTCAGTATTTGCAATACAATTCGAAGATGCGAATCATGATCCTTCGAAGTTCTTGAATACACCAGAATGTCATCTATAAACACCACTACGAACCGGTCCGAATAGGGCTAGAATACCTAGTTCATCATATCCACGAAAGTAGCTGGTGCATTCGTCAGCCCAAACGGCATGACTAGAAACTCGTAATGCCCATACCGGGTCATGAACGTAGCCTTATACACATCTGCCTCCTTAACCCTTAGCCGATGGTACCCAGATCGAAGATCTATCTTGGAGAAAATCGAGGCTCCTCGCAGCTGGCCGAATAGATCATCTATTCTCGGTAAAGGGTACTTGTTCTTAATCATCAGTTTGTTCAATTGACGGTAATCGATGCACATGCGCATGGACCCATCCTTCTTTTTCACGAATAACACCGGTGCTCCCTATGGAGACACACTTGGCTGAATGAATCCTCGGTCAAGTAGCTCTTGAATCTGAGCCTTTAATTCTACCAGCTCCTTCGATGCTATCCCATAAGGGGCGATGGACATCAGAGCTGTTCCAGGTAAGAGATCGATATCGTTGGAGGCAACCCAGGAAGCTCTTCGGGAAATACATCCGGAAACTCCTTCACAGTTCTGACATCCCCAACAAAATGACTTTTAGAATCAGATATGCTGACATAAGCTAAGAACGCCTCGCAACCTTTGTAAACCAGTTTCTCGGCCCTTAATGATGAGATTACATTAGATAGATAATCCTTTCTCTCACCTATCACAACCACCTCATCATCCTTAGAAGATTTCAATACCATACGCTTAGCAGCGCAATCCAAATTCGTACAGTGTTTCACTAGCTAATCCATGCCCAAAATAAGATCAAATTCGCCAAATGGCAGTTCTATCAAATCCACTGGAAAGACAACCCCTTGGGCCTCTAGAGACACGCCTCTAAAGAGCTTATTCACTCTAATCGACTATCCCAGTGGACTGATCACTGTCATTTCACTATCAATAATTTTGAACTGAATACCCAATGCCCCAGACACAGTGCATGCAACATGCGAGTGTGTAGACCTAATATCAATTAAAGCGATATATGGTACATTATAAATGAGGAACGTACCCGTTATGACGTCAGGAGGGTCGCCATCCTCTCGACGCTGAGCTGCATAAACCAAAGCTGGCTGTCTCGCCTTATTATTACCAGCACCTCTGCCCGGTGTTCGACGACCTCGTCCCAAACCATTTCCCCCTCTGGCCTGACCACGGCCTCTCGGTAGCTGCTGACCACCTATCCCTAGCTGAACATAGCTCTGACCTGCGGCTTGCATTTGAATAGGCCTCTGTGTACAGTTCTTGACTTGATGTTCCATTGACCCGCATTTGAAGCACGCCCCAGTTCTTTTCCAGTACTCACTCTGGTAAGCTCTCCCACAATCAGCACAAGGCTGCGGTCTAGCAGCAACAATAGGAACCCCAACTCGAACTGGCACATCAAATCTAGGCTTTTTCTTAGGCCCACCAAAAGCATTTGAGGGATAAAATCCCTTTTATTTCTTCCCCTATCTTTCTCACGGTTCTGACGCTCAAAGCGTTTCACATCCTCGACAATTTTCGCCTTCTCAACCAGGGCAGCAAAGTCTCTTTCCCTTTGCGGAGCTATCAACACCAACAACTCATCTCGGAGACCATCCTCGAAATGCACACAATGCTCATACTCAGTCGTGACTATGCCCCGAGCATACTGGCTCAACCGCAAGAATTCTGCCTCATATTCTGCTACAGACCTACTCCCTTGGACTAGACTCAAAAACTCCTTCCTCCAGGCATCCACATAACTCGCTCCTACATACTTTCCTTGAAAAGCTGTTTTGAAGAAATCCCACGTCAAACGGCTGGCCTGTGTACCTTCTCTCATAATGAGCCACCATTGGTATGCCTCGTCTCGCAGTAGGGACACTGCTCCCTTCAATTTCTATTCCACAGTACAGTCGAGGTCATCCATTATTCGCTCGATAGCCTCTAACCAATATTCTGCCGCATTCGGGGCTACACTAAAGACGCCCCTAAAGATTTTTGCTCCATTAGACTGGAGTCATTTAGAAATTGACCATCGGCCTACTGATCCAGTACTTGCTCTAGCAACCCTTTCGAGGACCCGTAACATTGCTTAGGATAGAGCATCATCCCCAACGGCTCGGTCATGAGACCCCGTCTCAGTTACTAGTGAGGCTGGTGCCTCCTTAGCAGGCATATGCCCCGATGTTGAAGACCCAGCCCTAGCACCTCAGCCTCTACCGCGGCCACGTGTACCCCTTCCGTGACCTCTTGTGCTCATATTGTCACATTGTATTTTCTGTTTTAAGAGTTTTATGCATCAACTTATAATTCCAATAATTATTAACAGATATTTTTTAATAAACAGTAATTTGAGTTATTTTTGCAGATCGATACCTCACTACAGTTTTTAGTCCCCTACAGTCTTAGTTTACTCTAGCTAAAGAGTTTCAGTGCACTACTACTATCCCTAGTAGTTTCTCAGTATAATCGTTTCAGTATATAACAGAAATCAGTGTCAGAAAACTTACAGATTTGGTGTCAGAGACTCGGTGTGCCACACTTTCAGTAACAACATTTATTTCCAAACCAAAATTTAGGTAGATTTAGAAAATTTACAAAAACCCATTCCACAGTCGAATTTTGCAACTTGACTCTGATACCACTAAATGTAACACCCTAAACCCGACTTAGATGTTATGACCAGATCTGACGCGTCACATCAAAGTGTCGTTGGAAAACCAAGCGTATCGCTAATAGCTCATTACAGAATTATAAATCTTTATGAAAACGTTGGGGTTATAAAATCAAAAACTTGTTAATCTCCCAATGGTCATATCATTTATTAACTAGGATTAAATATCGCGGAAGCTTGTTCAAGTTGTCAACTTTAAGGTTTGAAAATCATAATTTGCTTTAAAAACCGTTATTGTTTTAAAAACCCGCGATTCCTAGTCTAGAAGATAGAAATTAAAAGAAAATACCAATTAAAAAGTTAAAACCCCAAATGGCCTTATTACAAAAATAACAAACCCGAAATAAATATAAAAAAACTAGCTAAAAGTTGAAATACTTGCGAACATGTGGCCACCTCCGAGTCCCTCGCAGCTCCAAATCCTCTAAGGCTGGGGATTACATGTACAGTTAAAAAAAAGGGTGAGTTACGAGAACTTAGTGTGTAATCCCCTAACAGTCTGGGCTCAAGCCCTATTCAGTAACAAATCAGTCTGAGCTTTAGCCCTATACAGTAATAGAGTGGGCCTAAGCCCAAAATCATAACAATGCAAAATAGAGATGGAACCCAACCCAGTCCAACCAACACACCACCCGTACCAAGTCGACCCACCCAGCCAGCACACCAATAATGCAGCCTAGCTGCTAATAATAACCCAGCAAAGCTGCTAATAACAGTGAACGTGGCCAAGCCACTAAAATCAGTATACGTGGCGAAGCCACTAGATCAGTAAAACGTGGCAGAGCCACTAGTACAGTACTTCCTCCAAATACAAATCTCTACCCCAATGCAGAATGTCGTATCATAAATAATTCGTGTATGCAGTATGTCCTAAACATAAACAGTCTTATAAATATCACATAAACATCACTTAAGCTACCATTAGGGGTATACCAGTCATTTTGTTGATTAGGGGTTAAATGGTAATTTCACCCTTTGGGGGTATTTCGATAATTTCACCCATCAAGGGTATTTCGATAATTTTACCCTTCGAGGGTATTTCGATAATTTTACCCTTCGAGGGTATTTCAGTAATTTTACCCTTCGAGGGTATTTCAGTAATTTTACCCTTTGAGAGTATTTTAGTAATTTTAATTCTATAACGGCCTTTACGAAGGCCTACAATTGCCTCGAGCGACACAAATGCCCTTTTTGGTCGAAAAGGTGCAATTAGACCCAAAGCCCAATTTTTGGCCCAAGCGGGCCCATATGCTCGTGTGGCCCATTTAGCCACTTTCGGTCGCGGCTATGCGAACTTTGCAGCCAAGTCCATTATCTGACACCTTTTCGAATTTTACCAATGTGGGGCTTGTCGACCCAATTGTAACACCCTTACCCGGGTTCTACGCCGAAATCGAGCCCGAGGCGTTACCGAATTGAAACCACTTAATCGGCACTTAGGCTCGTCATGACTACTTCTTAAGTCATTTCAACAATAACTTCTCGACTTACGAGGCCTCACCCATACACACGAAGGCTCTCGAGACTAAATCAAAACTTTTTCCATTCTTAAAATTTTTCTCTATTATACATGGCTTACACACCCGTGCAATATGTAACATGCCCGTGTGTGGTCACACACGCCCATGCTCCCTAAACGTGATAAAAACTTGAGCATTCTACCAATTTCCCCACGACCATGGCACGTCCGTGCTCTCCAACCGTGGAGAACACTAACTTCCTTCACACGGCCTGAAGTTTAGGCACACGCCCGTGGGCTGATCGTGTGTCACACATGGTCTAGGCACATGCCTGTGTGTCTATCCACATGGACAAGAACAAAGCTATTTGCTAAGCTCTTCTCACCCTTCTTACATACCCAACATGCATCCATTCAACACATCCACATTCAACTCAAATTGAATACAATCCCACATAGAAAATCTACATCTTTGCATAATATGGAATAGCCAACAACTATGGCATCATACAAAATGTATCATCCATTTAAAGGCCGATACACCTTAGCCAATTACAACAAAAATACACTAGCTTGTCTAGCCCCTATACATGCCATATACAAAACATTAAGTTTCATGTACCAAAGTGTGCTGATATGTGGGTTATTTTCCGATGATCCTCGTATCTCAGTTCAACGTTTTTAATCTATAAGACAAGGGAAAAGAAAGGAGTAAGCTTCGAGCTTAGTAAATTTATACATAAGCAATTAAGCACCATAGTATAAGCTAAACAATAAATAGCATTATACTAACTTAGAATGTACCACTCTTCTTACTCTTTCTCTTCCTAACCACATTTCCAACACATCATGAGTCCCTTACTCATAACCATTGAAATGCACTCCTGCATTCAATCTCACATTTACACAATATACAACACATCATACTTCTACACAGCTACCTTTATCAGTATAACAACCACACAGCTAGATCACATAACTAATCCACACAGTTATCTTATTCTGTACATCATCCACACAGCTAGTTTACATAACTAATCCACACAGCTAATGTCTCAGTGGTTTCGCACTTAGCACACCACTATCTACTGATAACGTATTATCGCACTTAGCCCACCACAAATGTAATCATAGTGGTCTCGCACTTAGCCCCACTAGATAAATATACTTAACGGTAGCATTACACATAGCCTAGCTCTTCATCGTTAAGCATTAATATGGTATCGCACTTAGCCCACCATCTAGCATTATCACTACACATTTACATCTACTTACTCAATCATTCATCCATTCATAATCTCTACCACATTCATTCCACTTGAACCACATAGGTTCTCAATCATTTTCATTCATGCTACACACTAATTAGCATTAAGAATGTTCAAATATAAATGCATTATTCACTTATAAACTTACCTCGATACTCAAAAGTATAGATACGTGCAATTTAGTCCACCACTTTGCTTTTGCCTCGGTTTCGATCTGGGCTTTGTCTTTCTTGGTCTATAATGAATAAATTAGCATATTCAGTACACACATTGACTAAATTGACTCACATCTTATACTTTAGCAAAATTACTATTTTGCCCTTAAACTTTCTCATATTTACACTTTAGCCCCAAGGCTTGTAAAGTGATTTTTATTCGACTTTCTAGCCTTTCATGCTAAACCGAACCACTTACTCAACTAAAGCATTCATTAATTCTCACTAAACCACACAAGTATGACCAAACTTAAGTTTTTCACAAACTAGTCCCTACATGCATTGTCATGGAAAATCACTTTGCAAAAGATGTTTCTACTGCATCAAGCTTTCATATTCTTCCATAAAACATTAAAATACATGCATGTCATACATATGTACCTTTTTGAACATCCTTTATAACTTATCAAATAGCTAAAAATAGCTTACTCATGTTACCGGGACTTCAAAAATACGAAGAATATCAAAAATTGGGCTTAGGAGCACTTACTAGAAAGCTTGAAAAATTGAAAGAGCCCTAACAATGGCTATTGAAATTTTCGGCAGCTTGGGGGAGAAGATGAGTTAATATTTTGTCATCTTTTCACCTATTTAATCATTTAATAACTAAATGACCAAAATGCCCTTTTTGATAAACTTCAAATTTTAACTCATCCATGCCCATTTTTGTCCAAAAACTAAAAATTGGGAAAATTGTTCATTAAGGACCTTTAATATGTATTCTAAAGCAGTTTCACACGAATAGCTTCTAGAATCCCACATTTTACAACTTTTGCAATTTAGTCCTTCAAGGTAATTCAATAGCAATTTCTCAAAATTGCTTCATGAAACTTTCACACTAGCATGTACACATAGTATAAACCTTACAAACTCATTAATAAATATCGAATTTGTGGTTTCACACCACTATTCTGACTAGACCCTAAATCGGGATGTTACAACTCTCCCCCTTTTAGAGATTTTCACCCTCGAAAATCTTACCAATAAAGAGGTTTGGATGTTGCTCTCTCATAGCTTCTTCTGTTTCCCACGTAGCCTCTTCCACACCATGTTTCTGCCACAATACTTTCACTAGTGCTATGCTCTTATTCTTCAATTGTTTCACCTCTCAAGCCAAGATCTTAATCGGCACCTCTTCATAAGACATATCCGGTCTTATCTCAATTTCCATTGAATGAGTCACATGTGAAGGATCGGAGCGATACCGTCGTAACATCGACACATGAAAAACATTATGAATCTTTTCCAACTCAATCGGCAAAGCCAACCGGTAAGCTACTGGCCCAACTCTGTCTGTAATCTCATACGGCCCTATAAATCTTGGACTCAACTTCCCTTTTCATCCAAATCTCATAATCTTCTTCCACGGAGACACTTTCAAAAACACTTTATCACCCACCTCAAACTCAATTTCTTTTCTTTTCAAATCCGCGTACGAATTCTGTTGGTCCGAAGCAGCTTTCAGACTATTACAGATTACTCTCACTTTCTTTTCAGTCTCTTTTACTAGATGAACTCCATGGATCCATTTCTCACTAAGCTCGGTCCAATACAAAGGAGTCTGACATTTACGACCATACAAAGCCTCGTACGGAGCCATCTGTATACTCGACTGATAACTGTTATTGTAGGCAAATTGGACTAAAGGTAGATATCTCTCCCAACTACCTTCGAATTCTAACACACAGCATCGAAGCATATCTTTAAGAACTTCGATCACTCTCTTAGACTGACCATCAGTTTGCGGATAGAACGCAATACTGAAATTCAATCTCGTACCCATGGCCTCTTGCAAATTCTTCCAAAACTTCGAAGTAAACCTCGAATCTCTATCCGATATGATGGACATAGGCACACCATGCAATCTCACTATCTCTGCAACATACAACTCAGCTAACTTATCTAGTGAATAATCAACACGTATTGGAATAAAGTGAGCCGACTTCGTAAGTCTATCCACAACAACCCACACAGCATCTTTCTTTTTCGGAGTCATCGGTAACCCCGTCACAAAATCTATGGTAACTCTATCCAACTTCCATTCGGGAACCATCACTGGCTGAAGCAATCCTAAAGGTACTTGATGCTCAGCTTTCATCTGCTGACAAATCAGACACTTTGCTACAAATTCTGAAATGTCTTTTTTCATACCCGGCCACCAATACAATTTTTTCAAATCATTGTACATTTTCGTACTGCCCGGATGTACTGACAAACATCCACTGTGGGCCTCACGCAAAACTTTTTGAATCAACTCCTCATTTTTAGGAACACAAATTCTATCACGGTACATCAAACAACCGTTTGAGCTTACTCGAAAATTAGAATCACTCTCTGATTCGTACTTAGCTTTCTTAACTTGCATCTCACTATCATTCTTCTAAGCCTCACATATTTGTTGAACAAATAGTGGCTTAGCTGTCAATTTTGCCAAAATAGCACCATCATCAGATAATGCTAAACTCGTGCTCATAGCTCTTAGAGCATACAAGGATTTCTTACTCAGGGCATCCACAACCACATTCACTTTTCCCGGATGATAATCAATGACTAACTCATAGTCTTTCAACAACTCAAGCCATCGTCTCTGTCTCAAATTCAGATCCTTCTGATCCATTAAATACTCAAACTCTTATGATCCGTAAGGATTCGACATTTCTCACCATACAAATAATGTCGCCAAATCTTTACCGAGAAAACAATCGCAGCTAACTCCAAATCATGTGTCAGGTAATTCTTCTCGTGCGGTTTTAACTGCCTTGAGGCGTAAGTGACTACCTTACCCTCTTGCATCAACACGCAACCGAGACCATTAAGCGATGCATCACTGTAAACCATGAACTCTTTCCCTGATTCTGGCTGAACCGAAACTGGTGCTTCAGTCAACATTGTTTTCAGCCTCTTAAAACTCTGTTGACATGCCTCCGTCCATTCGAACTTAATATCCTTATGCAATAGTTTCGTCATAGGAGTAGCAATCACAGAGAACCCCTTCACGAAACGTCTATAATATCCTACTAATCCCAAGAAACTTCTAACCTCTGACACATTCCTCGGCTATTTCCAATCCATAATAGCCAAAATCTTACTTGGGTCAACTCTGACACCATCACCCGACACAACGTGTCCCGAAAATCTGACCTCTCTGAGCCAAAACTCGCTCTTGCTAAACTTAGCATACAAATGCTTATCTCTTAAAGTTTGCTAGACAATTCTCAAATGTTCCTCATGGTCGTTCTCATTCTGAGAATAGATCAATATGTCGTCAATGAAGACAACCACAAACTTGTCCACATATGGTCTGAAAACACGATTCATCAGATCCATAAAAATTGCAGGCGCATTCATTAAACCGAACGACATAACCAAAAACTCATAATGGCCATACCTTGTTCAAAATGCAGTCTTCAACACATCTTGCTCTTTCACTCTGAGCTGATAATATCCCGACCTTAAGTCTATCTTGGAGAACACTGTAGCTCCTTTCAGTTGATCAAAAAGATCATCAATCCTTGGCAAAGGATACTTGTTCTTCACCGTCACCTTGTTAAGCTGTCTATAGTCTATACACAACCTCATAGACCCATCTTTCTTCTTCACAAATAGCACCGGAGCACTCCACGGTGAGTAAGTCTATAATACCCCTATCCCGAGTCCGTCGTCGGATTAAGGTTAGGAGCATTACTGGACAGATCGGAAACATTCATAGACAAAATCATACATTCAATCATCATTCTCAGACATAATGTCCCTTAATCGGGTCCTCGAGACCTTAAGCATGCTTATAAACTGAGTCGGGACTAAACTAAAACACATACGAAATTCAATACAAATTTGAAACATTTCTAAAATACAAGGGACACACGCCCGTGGGAGGAGACCGTGTGCCCTCCACGGCTTCTATACACCCCCGTGTAACCATCCGTGTTTATACTGACTATACCAACACGGTCATTAGGCACACCTGTGTGCCATGGCCGTGTAATTTTAGGCCATATACTGACTTCCCCACCACGGTCACCAAGCACGCCCATGTCAAGGCCGTGTATTTTTATGTTAGCTATTGACTTGTACACCACGACCAGATGACACGCCCGTGTTGAGGCCGTGTGATTTTAGGCTGCATCCTGCCAATTTACCCACGGTCTAAGGCACGCCCGTGTGCCACAACCGTGTGACATTATAGGCCATTTACAAGGCCAAAATGCTACTCACAAAGGGTCATACCTACAGGTCATATTCAACAAGATATTACATGTGCATAAAACCATCAAAAGTATACCAAAATGACCATTCAAAACTTACATTTAAAATCAATCCCAACTATGGCAATCTCAAGGATTAAAACTCATATCATTACAAGACTAATTCATGCATTTATACCAAAAGATACCTTGATATAACGCATTCATTTAAGCAAGTTTCAACTCTTAAATAGCCAAATCACATGGCTAAGATCACATAACTATTTATACCAAAATACTAGCCTATACATGCCATATCTAGCTTTATACAATATCAAAATGTACCAAAATAAGTTTTATAGTGTGATGACAATCTAAGACGGTCCCGAGCCTTCAGTAGCCTTAACGACCTATAAAACAGATTAAACACACACACAGAGTAAGCTTTCCAAAAGCTTAGTAAGTCAATATACAAAAAAACTTAGCATAAAATGCATATATTTGCTTTGGTTCATACACTTTTGACCACATTAGCCATATTCATAATTCAAAGATCATATAAACACATATCTCATTTCACCAAAACTTTATACAACATATCATCAATTCCATATTCATAGCATCATAGCAAGATCATATTGATGCTTACCTTGTATACACAATTAGTGTATAATCAACATACCTGAATTGGATTTACAATCACATATTTGTTCATAGCTTGGATTTGCAATTAGTATCATAGACTTGCCCGTTGAACCGTAATAAATCTAATAGGATACTCATAAAACTCAGAATAATCATACAATACCAACATCCCAGACGAGGTCTTACATGCACTCAGATATCGATGCCACTATCCCAGACAGGGTCTTATATGAATTAAAACGATGCAGATGTCCCAGACATGGTCTTACACGTAAGTGTTATAATGATGCCAACGTCCCAGACGTGGTCTTATACGTAAAGTTTATATTGATGCCAACGTGCCAGACGTGATCTTTCACATAATCAAATGTCGATGCCACTGTCTCAGACAGGGTCTTACACGAATCTCGGATCAATGCCAACGTCCCAGACGTGGTCTTACATGATAAGACAGAACAGATACCTATGTCAAGGTTAGTACGAGGCTTCTCAGACTTAGTCAATATACCGAACTTATCTCAGAATTCAATTACAGAATTTCTCATAAGCATTCATCATCATCATTAAACATATGAACAATTTCAAATGCATACATATTCATTTATTTGTATAGCGACTTACCTCGGATTCGGTTTATCGGAATGGAAAACGGGTACGCATTTACTTTCGCCTTCCCACGATTTAAATCCATTTTCCTCTGTTCTTGATCTAAACATATTCAAAATTAACCCTTTTATTCGCTAGATCATTCAATTCAATCCAAAGACACACATTTAGGGTAATTTGCAAATTAGCCCTCACATTTACACACTTAACCAATTTAGTCCATTTTTCTCAAAACATCAAATTCACAAATTCAATATACAACCAAGCTTAGCCGAATATATATATATATACATTATACAAGCCCATACTTTTCATCAAATTGAGAATTTAGTCCTCCAAAATAACATTTTCTCAATCTAGCCCTTTTTAGCTAAATTCATCAAAACTTCAAGAACAAAACATCACCAATACACGAAATTGAAACATGGGTTCGATAGTAGACGACGCAATGATTACAAAAATGTAGAAATTATCAAAAACTGACTCAAAATCATACCTTAATTAAAGCTTACAAAGGCCGAATACCAAGCTTCTTTCTCTTTTCTTTTCTATTGTGTATATTCATGGATGAACAAATAGATTCAAGCTTATTTTAAGCTTTTGTTTAATTAATAATATGATATAAACTAATTTACCAATATAACCTTTCATATAAATATACATATCACATAGTTACAAGGTCATTTATGACCTTAGCCATCCACTAACCATGGAAATGGTTAAATTGCCACATAAGTCCTCATATTTAAAATGCCATTACACATAAGCACTTTAACATATAGCATAC
The DNA here is from genome assembly GCA_025503065.1 of Gossypium bickii. Taxonomy (NCBI): domain Eukaryota; kingdom Viridiplantae; phylum Streptophyta; class Magnoliopsida; order Malvales; family Malvaceae; genus Gossypium; species Gossypium bickii. Next base: position 34,848,194 of record CP106715.1, on the reverse strand, counting down.
AACTTTCATATTTAATGCAATTTCATCTTTTCCTCAAATTAAACATACAGACAGATAAATTAACCTACGAAACTTTAACACATGCTTAATCTTATATCAACAGCACAGAATATAATATTAAAATATTATACGAACTCGAATTTGTGGTCTCGAAACCACTGTTCCGACTAGGGTATAAACCGGAATGTTACAATTCTCCCCCTTAGGGATTTTCGACCCTGAAAATCTTACCGTTAAACAGATTCAGATATTGTTATCTTATTGAATCTTCAGGCTCCCACGTAGCCTCTTCTAACCCATGTCGATTCCACAGTACTTTCACTAACGGAATTCTTTTGTTTCTCAACTCTTTCACTTCACGAGCTCGGATACGGATCGGTTCCTCTTCATATGTCATATCTGATCGGATTTCAATTTTAGATGGAGCAATCACATGTGACAGATCGGATCAGTATTTACGGAGCATCGAAACACGAAAGACATTATGTATCTTTTCTAACTCAGAGGGTAACTTTAATCTATATGCAACAGGTCCGACACGTTCAATGATCTCATAAGGTCCGATGAACCTCGGACTTAATTCACCTTTACATTCGAATCGAAGCACTTTCTTCCACGGAGACACTTTCAGAAATACTTTGTCATCGATTTCAAATTCTATATCTTTACGTTTCAAGTCTGCGTAAGACTTCTGACGATCAGATGCTGCTTTCAAGCAATCCCGGATCTGTTTCACTTTCTATTCTGAATCTTTTATCAGATCAACCTCGTGTAGCTTATTTTCATTGAGTTCAATCCAATACAAAGGTGTACAACATTTTTGTCCATACAAAGCTTCATAAGGTGCCATTTTGATGCTCGTCTGAAAACTATTATTGTATGCAAATTCAATCAAGGGTAGATTCTGTTCCCATGAACCATTAAACTCTAGTATGCAGCATCTTAATATGTCTTCCAGAATCTGAATAGTCCGTTCGGACTGACCATCAGTTTGCGGATGGAAAGCTGTACTGAAGTGTAATTTCGTTCCCAAAGCTTCTTGTAATTTCTTCCAGAATCTCGACGTAAACCTCGGATCTCTATAGGATACAATAGACAGTGTCACACCGTGCAATTTCACAATCTCAGAAATATAGAGCTCGGCTAACCTGTCAAGCGATAAATCAGATCTTACAGGGATAAAATGGGCAGATTTCGTTAACCTATCAACCACGATCCATATCGCATCTTTCTTTCTCGGAGTCTGAGGTAAACTGGAAACAAAGTCCATGGTTACTTTATCCCATTTCCACTCAGGAATCAGAATTGGTTGCAATAACCCAAGCGGAACTTGATGTTTGGCTTTCACTTGCTGACAAACTAAACGTTTTGAAACAAAGTCAGAAATGTCCCGTTTCATACCAGACCACTAGTAATGTCGTTCAAATCTTGATACATTTTCGTGCTTCCTGGATGAACAGATAGATGACTGTTATGAGCTTCATTCAAGATTAACTGAACCAACTCTGGATTTCTTGGAACACAGATACGATTCCTGAATCTCAAACAATCATCAACAATTTGAAATTCAGATTCAGAATTCACCTCACACTGAGCTCGTTTCATTAGCAATTCATTATCAGATTTCTAAGCATCACATATCTGTTGTAAGAAAAACGGTTTGGCTTTTAATTCAGCTAACACAGAACTATCATCTGATAAATCTAACTGAGCATTCAAAGCACATAATGCAAACAATGATTTTCTACTCAAAGCATCAGCAACAACATTTGCTTTACTCGGATGATAATCTATCACGAGTTCATAATCTTTTTACAGCTCTAACCATCTTCTTTGACGCAGGTTCAAATCTTTCTGAGTCATCAGGTATTTCAGACTTTTATGATCTGAAAACATGGGACATTTCTCACCGTACAGATAATGACGCCAAATTTTTAGCGCAAACACAATCGCAGCTAACTCAAGATCATACGTCAGATAATTCCTTTCATGAGGCTTCAACTGTCTCGAAGCATAAGCTACCACTTTGCCTTCCTGCATCAAAACACATCCCAGACAATTTAACGAAACATCACTGTATACAACAAATTTTTTACCCGATTCTGGCTGTACTAACACTGGAGCTTCTGTTAACAGAGTTTTCAACTGATCAAAACTTTTCTGACACTTATCTGACCATTCAAATCTGACATCTTTCTGAAGTAATTTAGTCAATGGAGTAGCTATTGTCGAAAAACCTTTCACAAATCTACGGTAATAACCAGCCAAACCCAGAAAACTACGGACATTAGATACATTTCTTAGAGGTTTCCAACTCAGAATAGTAGAAATCTTGCTCGGATCAACTCGAATCCCAGATGCTGACACAATATGTCCCAGAAAACTAACCTCGTGCAACCAGAACTCACATTTTCTGAATTTTGCATACAATTGCTTTTCTCTCAAAGTTTGCAAAACAACTTTCAAATGTTCCGCATGCTCAGCCTCATCACGAGAATAAATCAAAATGTCATCTACGAATACCACAACAAATCGATCTAGGTACGGTCTAAAAATTTTGTTCATCAGATCCATAAAAACAGCAGGAGTATTGGTTAGTCCAAATGGCATAACTAATAATTCGTAATGCCCGTACCTCGTTCTGAATGCAGTCTTCGGAATATCTGAATTTTTGACTCTCAACTGGTAATATCCCGATCTCAGGTCCATATTTGAAAACATCGTAGCTCTTTTTAGCTGATCAAACAAATCATCAATTCTGGGCAACGGGTATTTATTCTTTATTGTCACGTTATTCAACTGACGATAATCAATGCACATTCTCATCGTGCCATCTTTCTTTTTCACAAACAAAACAGAAGCACCCCAAGGCGAGAAACTCGATTTAGCATGTAACATCCCCAAACTCGGTCCATTCACTACGACCGAATCTGGTTATGTTAGTGCGGAAAAGTCGGTGGAAAATCTATTTAACTTAGAAAAATTTAGTAAAACTTGCTAACTTTTGAAAAATCCATGTTTATTTAAACCTATGATTAAAACTTTGTTATTAAAATATACTCATACTAAAAGATTAATATATACAAGCCAAATTGAATAAGTAGGTTGGAAAAATATAATCATCTTCACATAGTGTTTCAAATTCTTCAAACCATAATAAATACTAATAAAATAATTACAAAAAACAAATAAGAGTCAAAAGGCCTTTATTACATATTCTATTTAAAACCAAATACTTAAAGTAAGCCTAAAACGTTTAATCCCTTCTTCTGTATGGGCCACCATGTGTCCTCTCCGATCCCGGTCCAAACTACGTGTCACCTGAAATGTTAGAAAAATAATAGGGTGAGTCTTAATGACTCAGTGCATAATCAAGACACAGATTTCCCGCGTATGGGCTTGGCCCCATACCAAACAATTCACATAGCAAGTCATGCCCATATGCATCTCAGCCCAACCCTATTGTCCAACCGAACACCAACCTTAGCAGACTCCCTGCCTAAGGCCGTGGGAAACTCCCCACCGATCACATTGTGATCCAAACATCTTACCTTGGCAAGCTCGCTGCTCAAGGCCGTGGCTGAGCCACCGATCAACCTAAGTGATCACAATATCGTAATCTGTCTACGGTGATGCACATAGCAATCAACCGCCGAGATGGGCACCGAGCCAACACCTCCCTTGAGGTAGCACACAGCAAATCCCCAAGCGCTAATGTAGCCGAAGCTATCATTAGACCACACGACACCTTGTGTACACTTCCTTCTTCATCGAATCAAGCCCAAACCCCATGCAACTATATATATATGCAACATGTTAAGCCATCATATCACATAAGTATATAAATATTTATACATACATAAATACATCACAAATAAACTTATCATCACCAGTTCTCATCACTTATGCCATTATAAACAGCTTCCACACATAATACACATATAAACATGTTAGCAAACCAAAACCACAGAAATAGTGCGATGATTACGCACCTTAGAAATACAACCGATCCAATCCCGAAATCTTTGCTTGACTAACTCTCTGCGAAACACCACAGGAGTTCGATTGCGGAAACTTATTTGAATACAACAAATCCCCAAAGTGCCTTCACTAACCGATTGCAAACCGAGGCCCGAAGAGATACTTCCAATATTCGGCAAAGGTACGCTAATTAGAAAAGGGATTTTGGCTCAGAGGTAAGGTGTAGGTTCGGCTTTGCAAAGCTATAAGACCAAGAAGTAGATGCTAAGGTGCTTCCAAAAGGTGTTGCTGTGCAATCGGAGAAATGAGGAGAGTTTATGGTCTACCAACGAGTGAAATGGATAAGAAAAATGGAAAGAGAAAGGGACTTGAAGTTTCAGCTCAGATGAATAAGTGAGAGAGAGGCGTTTTGGTGAGGTTGAGGTATGAGGAGGAAATGAAAATGGAGGCTAAAAGGAAAGGCTAAATTTCGGCAAGGGAGAGAAAGCCAAAAAGATGAATGGAATGAACACCTCCCCCTTATTTATACTAGAAGGCCAAGCTCCAACCCCCCAAAAATAATCCTCAAAACTCTCCTAAAATACCTCCCTTCCATCCATTCAAAAACTTTGAAAAAGTCAAACCTATCTAGCCAAATTCAAAAAAAAGATGACCAAGTCTTCTCCACCTTTTAAGCCTTTCAAAACCGTCCATCCACCCTACCAAGATGACGCAAAAACAATACCCCAAATGCTGCCCTTGCGATTCGAACCTGAGCCCCTTCCCCCTGCAAATGGCGTCATACACACAAGGCCTTAGTGGCGCCCATCCTGCCACTCCACCAGCTCCTTTCTTGTGACATAAACTCCCAAATAATTCTCTTAAGTCCCCTCTTTGCCAAGCTCCCCCCTTTCAACACTAAAAACCAAAAATTTTCTAAGGCATTGCCCCACCTTCTAGGGTTCTCAGGACCCCTAAAACCAGGGTGTTACAATTCTACCCTCCTTAAAATAATTTCGTCCTCGAAATTACTTGTCTAAACTAACAGTCCAATTCTCTCCACTACGCTATGGCTGCGCACTCTGATCTTAAAGAGCTAACATACTTAAGGTTCCAATACTGACATCCTGCCTCTACCACGTCCACGAGTACTGCGACCACGCCCCCTAGAACTCATATCTAGCGCCTCGTTTCAGTTTGTTTCGAAAGTTTTATGCATTAGAAATTATTGTTTCACTGTTTTATCCACGAGCAATTTTATGGAAAGGAGTTTCCGAGAGTAGTTCTTTCGAGCAATCAAAGTTTCATTCCCTACCCAGGGGTAATTCCGTCATTTTTCCTATAGGGGTATATCAGTAATAACTCTGGGTCAATTTTGAAAATAGTTTTTCCAACTTAAAGATATTTCAAAAAAATTCACAAAATCTCAGGGGTCATCTTGAAATTTTTGTTTTTCAAATAAAGTGTGTTGCAAAAATTTCAGAAAGTAGGGTCATTTTCGTAATTTTGGAAATCATGGGCATTTTCGTAAATTCTCCAAATCGGAATACCATTGTATTGCATAAAATAGGGTTTTCTGATATTTAGTAAAATAGGAATATTTCAGTAAATGTTGAGAGAAAATTTAGAAACCAAGGGCATTTCGGTAATTTTATCAACCAGGGGTATTTTCATAAATTTTCACAAACTAAGGTATCTTAATATTTTGAAACCTCAAGATTTTGATATTTTATAAAGTAAAAAATCATTTTATCAAAAGTTGAAGGTAGTACGGTAATTTTGCAATACAGGGGCATTTTTGTAATTTTGCCACTAGGGCATTTTGGGAAATTTTGTAAATCGAGACAACTTTTTTTCAAAATCGATTTAGAGTTTTACAAACCAAAGGGGTAAAGTTGGAAAAAATTTTAAAGCAGAAAGTTTTTAAAAAAAAGCAAGAAGGCTAGTTCACTTTCGGTTTTAATAATCGGTTTAGCTTTATAAACAAGTCCTCTTGGTTAAGGTGAACCAAAGCTACGCACTGAGGTAGGATTCTGCGAAGAGGAGGTGAGTCACGAGGGTGCTTAAGTACCAAGCTCTTCCGGATCCGGTCCTAGACATGCGTACCAAAGTTACCACACCTTAACTCGGCGACTTACTTCACAGGTTTGTTTATTAGGCACTTTAAATCTTATGCACGTGTTTGAGTAGTCTAGTCCTAGGGTCCAACAGATCCTATTATTCTATTCTACGAGCCCAAACTAAGCCCAAATCAATTCATACAAACAAATCACTTCAAGAAAGTCCGAAGTACTTACAGTGGACTTGGTAGGAGAATACAGTGCCATGCGAGAATAACACGAAAACTTTTTTTTTTTTTTTTTTTATAAAAGCCCACATTTCAAAAAGCTCAATTTGAAAATGTTTTTGGGCCCAAAACCCTCAAAGCCGAGTTTTGAACCGGGCTCTGATACCAAACTGTAACATCCCCAAACTCGGTCCATTCACTACGACCGAATCTGGTTATGTTAGTGCGGAAAAGTCAGTGGAAAATCTATTTAACTTAGAAAAATTTAGTAAAACTTGCTAACTTTTGAAAAATCCATGTTTATTTAAACCTATGATTAAAACTTTGTTATTAAAATATACTCATACTAAAAGATTAATATATACAAGCCAAATTGAATAAGTAGGTTGGAAAAATATAATCATCTTCACATAGTGTTTCAAATTCTTCAAACCATAATAAATACTAATAAAATAATTACAAAAAACAAATAAGAGTCAAAAGGCCTTTATTACATATTCTATTTAAAACCAAATACTTAAAGTAAGCCTAAAACGTTTAATCCCTTCTTCTGTATGGGCCACCATGTGTCCTCTCCGATCCCGGTCCAAACTACGTATCACCTGAAATGTTAGAAAAATAATAGGGTGAGTCTTAATGACTCAGTGCATAATCAAGACACAGATTTCCCGCGTATGGGCTTGGCCCCATACCAAACAATTCACATAGCAAGTCATGCCCATATGCATCTCAGCCCAACCCTATTGTCCAACCGAACACCAACCTTAGCAGACTCCCTGCCTAAGGCCGTGGGAAACTCCCCACCGATCACATTGTGATCCAAACATCTTACCTTGGCAAGCTCGCTGCTCAAGGCCGTGGCTGAGCCACCGATCAACCTAAGTGATCACAATATCGTAATCTGTCTACGGTGATGCACATAGCAATCAACCGCCGAGATGGGCACCGAGCCAACACCTCCCTTGAGGTAGCACACAGCAAATCCCCAAGCGCTAATGTAGCCGAAGCTATCATTAGACCACGTACACCTTGTGTACACTTCCTTCTTCATCGAATCAAGCCCAAACCCCATGCAACTATATATATATGCAACATGTTAAGCCATCATATCACATAAGTATATAAATATTTATACATACATAAATACATCACAAATAAACTTACCATCACCAGTTCTCATCACTTATGCCATTATAAACGGCTTCCACACATAATACACATATAAACATGTTAGCAAACCAAAACCACAGAAATAGTGCGATGATTACGCACCTTAGAAATACAACCGATCCAATCCCGAAATGCTACTTGACTAACTCTCTGCCGAAACACCACCGAGTTCGATTGCGGAAACTTGACTGAATACAACAAATCCCCAAAGTGCCTTCACTAACCGATTGCAAACCGAGGCCCGAAGAGATACTTCCAATATTCGGCAAAGGTACGCTAATTAGAAAAGGGATTTTGGCTCAGAGGTAAGGTGTAGGTTCGGCTTTGCAAAGCTATAAGACCAAGAAGTAGATGCTAAGGTGCTTCCAAAAGGTGTTGCGGCAATCAGAGAAATGAGGAGAGTTTATGGTCTACCAACGAGTGAAATGGATAAGAAAAATGGAAAGAGAAAGGGACTTGAAGTTTCAGCTCAGATGAATAAGTGAGAGAGAGGCGTTTTGGTGAGGTTGAGGTATGAGGAGGAAATGAAAATGGAGGCTAAAAGGAAAGGCTAAATTTCGGCAAGGGAGAGAAAGCCAAAAAGATGAATGGAATGAACACCTCCCCCCCTTATTTATACTAGAAGGCCAAGCTCCAACCCCCCAAAAATAATCCTCAAAACTCTCCTAAAATACCTCCCTTCCATCCATTCAAAAACTTTGAAAAAGTCAAACCTATCTAGCCAAATTCAAAAAAAAGATGACCAAGTCTTCTCCACCTTTTAAGCCTTTCAAAACCGTCCATCCACCCTACCAAGATGACGCAAAAACAATGCCCCAAATGCTGCCCTTGCGATTCGAACCTGAGCCCCTTCCCCCTGCAAATGGCGTCATACACACAAGGCCTTAGTGGCGCCCATCCTGCCACTCCACCAGCTCCTTTCTTGTGACATAAACTCCCAAATAATTCTCTTAAGTCCCCTCTTTACCAAGCTCCCCCCTTTCAACACTAAAAACCAAAAATTTTCTAAGGCATTGCCCCACCTTCTAGGGTTCTCAGGACCCCTAAAACCAGGGTGTTACATAGCAAACCCTCTTTCCGTCAACTCTTGCAATTGTGACTTTAATTCTTTTAAATCTGTTAGTGCCATTCTATACGGAGCTATCGAAATAGGTGTAGTACCAGGCAACAATTTAGTACCAAACTCAACTTCTCGAATTGGAGGTAAACCCGGTAATTCTTCAGGGAACACATCAGAAAACTCACAGACAACAGGCACTGACTCAACTTTCTTTTCAAACACTTTCGTATCAATCACATAAGCAAAATATGCCTCATATCCCTTATTCAAACAACTTTGAGCTTTTAAAATAGATATCACAGCAGGCAATCCATTCAAATCATCAGACTCAATCCGTACAATCTCATTATTTGGACATCTCAAATCTATAGTCTTTTTTTTACAGTCCACGATAGCACTATGCATAAACAACCAATCCATTCCCAGAATAATATCGAATTCATCAAATGGCAAGAGCATCAGATCAGCAGGGAAACAGATATCTCGAAACATTAACGGACAATTCTTGCATACTTTGTCTACAAGGACACATTTACCTAAGGGATGCGATACTTTTATAACAAACTCAGTAGACTCTACAGGCAAAGTCTTACTGAATACTAAATTCATGCTTATATGTGAATGAGTAGAACCAGGGTCTATCAAAGCAATCACAGAAGTATCATAAAGAGTAAAAGTACCTGTTATAACATCTGGTGATGAAGCTTCTTCTCGAGCTCGGATAGCATATGCTCTATTTGGCGCTCTAGCTTCGGATCTGACAACGTTGTCTCTCATAGTTCTCTGACTACAACTAACATTTCTAAAATTTTTTGATGGCCTACCTCTCACGGGTGCATTATTAGATTTCAAATTCTGAATAGTCTCTGGTTCGACAGACTCAGGGTAATCACGTATAAAATCATCAAGCGGTCCACATATAAAGCAAGATCTATCGTTCAATCTACAGCTTCCCAGGTGCCTTTTTCCACAATGTTTACATTCAGGTCTCTCGAATCGAACATTACCAACACTGGCCACTGAAGTTGCTGGAGTTTTAGAACTCATTTGCTGCCTAGATTGATTTCTATTTGCATGACCCACATTATCTCTGGAACGACTCTGGTTATCTCTGAATTTCTTTGAAGATGACTGAAACAATTTGCTTGGAAATCTTTTTCTCATATAACGGGCTTCAGATTCAGCTTTTCTCTTATCTTTCCCGAGTGCCTCAGCTTTGCAAGGTCTATCAACGAGTACAGCAAACTCTTTTATTTCCAAAATCCCGACTAACGGACGAATGTCTTCATTAAGGCCATCTTCGAACCTTTTGCATATTATAGCTTCAGATGATACACATTCTCGAGCATACTGACTCAGTCTCACAAATTCTCGTTCATATTCCATAACAGATATACAGCCCTATTTAAGTTCTAGAAATTCTTTCTGTTTCTGATCAACAAATCTCTCACTGATATACTTCTTTTGAAACTCAATCTGAAAGAAATCCCATGTAACACATTCTCTCAGAACAACATAAATTAGAGTTTTCCACCATTGATAAGCTGCATCTCGAAGTAATGATACAACACAATTTATACATTCTTCTGGAGTCAGAGACATTTCATCAAATACCCAGATCGTGTTTTCAATCCAGAACTCTGCCTTTTCAGCATCATCATCTTTAGTTGCTCGGAATTCTTCGGCCCCATACTTACGGATCTTGTCAACAGGAGGCTTACTTAACAGATTTAGATTTGCAGTTGGAGGTATATCAGATGTCTGAGGGGGATTAACCGGGGGCGGGGGTTGCAAAACAGTCGGGTTATTTTTTACAAACTGAGTGAACCACTCACTCATCATCTGGAAGAAAGCTTGTTTAGCTTCTCCTTCTTGATCGCTCGTAGCCGGTCTTGATTCAGAGGGCGCTGTCCCTTACGCGGGAGAAGGCACATTACTTTCTACGTCATCAGCTACGGCTCTTTCGAGATCCATTACCATACGAAAATCATATTTATACGTTAGGATTCATCACACTATCACAGTTCAAATATATGGCATGTATAGCTAGACTTTGACACGCTACGTTAGTCCGAGATTCCGCTAAACCGTAGCTCTGATACCAATCAAATGTAACACCCTATCCCGAGCCCGTTGCCAGATTAAGGTTAGGAGCATTACCGGATAGATCGAAAACATTCATAGACAAAATCATACATTCAATCATCATTCTCAGACATAATGTCCCTTAATCGGGTTCTGGAAACCTTAAGCATGCTTATAAACCGAGTCGGGACTAAACTAAAATACATATGCAATTCCATACAAATTTGAAACTTTTCTAAAATACAGGGGAGACACGCCCGTGGGAGGAGATCGTGTGCCCTCCACGGCTTCTATACACCCCCGTGTAACCATCCGTGTTTATACTGACTATACCAACACGGTCATTAGGCACGCCCGTGTGCCAAAGCCGTGTACTTTTAGGCCATATACTGACACCCCCACCATGGTCACCAAGCACGCCCATGTCAAGGCCACGTATTTTTATGTTAGCTACTGACTTGCACACCACGACCAGATGACACGCCCGTGTCGAGGCCGTGTTATTTTAGGCTGCATCCTGCCAATTTCCCCACGGTCTAAGGCACACCCGTGTGCCACAACCGTGTGACATTATTGGCCATTTAGAAGGCCAAAATGCTACCCACAAAGGGTCATACCTACAGGTCATATTCAACAAGATATTACATGTGCATAAAACCATCAAAAGCATACCAAAATGACCATTCAAAACTTACATTACTGTGGAAATATCAAGGATTAAAACTCATATCATTACAAGACTAATTCATGCTTTTGCTCATTCAAACTTGGCCATTCCACATTCTTTCAATATACCAAAAGATACCATCATATAACGCATTCGTTTAAGAAAGTTTCAACTCTTAAATAGCCAAATAACGAATTTAGTCCATTTCTCTCAAAACATCAAATTCACAAATTTAATATACAATCTAGCTTAGCCAAATATATATATATATATATCATACAAGCCCATACTTTTCATCAAATTGACACTTTAGTCCTCCTAAACAACATTTTCTCAAATTAGCCCTTTTTAGCAAAATTCATCAAAACTTCAAGAACAAAACATATTCATCTACCTCCAATCTATCATTTAACACCTTAAAGCATCACAAAGTTCAACATAGCATCAATGGCATAACTTGTAAACATCACCAATACACGAAATTGAAACATGGGTTTGATAGTAGACGAAGCAACGATTACTAAAACGTAGAAATTATCAAAAACCGACTCAAAATCATACCTTAATTAAAGCTTACAAAGGCCGAATACCAAGCTTCTTTCTCTTTTCTTTTCTTTTGTGTATATTTGGTGGATGAACAAATAGATTCAAGCTTATTTTAAGCTTTTGTTTAATTAATAATATGATATAAACTAATTTACCAATATAACCTTTCATATAAATATACATATCACATAGTTACAAGGTCATTTATGTCCTTAGCCATCCACTAACCATGGAAATGGTTAAATTGCCACATAAGTCCTCATATTTAAAATGCCATTACACATAAGCACTTTAACATATAGCATACAACTTTCATATTTAATGCAATTTCATCCTTTCCTCAAAGTAAACACACAGATAGAGAAATTAACCTACGAAACTTTAACACATGCTTAATCATATATCAACGGCACAGAATATAATATTAAAATATTATACGAACTCGGATTTGTGGTCCGGAAGCCACTGCTCCGACTAGGGTATAAATCAGAATGTTACAATTCTCCCCCCTTAGGGATTTTTGTCCCCGAAAATCTTACCGTTAAACAGATTCAGATATTGTTATCTTATTGAATCTTCAGGCTCCCACGTAGCCTCTTCTAACCCATGTCGATTCCATAGTACTTTCACTAACAGAATTCTTTTGTTTCTCAACTCTTTCACTTCAGGAGCTCGGATACTGATCGGTTCCTCTTCATATGTCATATCTGATCGGATTTCAATTTTAGATGGAGCAATAACATGTGACGGATCGGATCAGTATTTACGGGGCATCGAAACATGAAATACATTATGTATCTTTTCTAGCTCAGAGGGTAACTTTAATCTGTATGCAAATGGTCCGACACGTTCAATGATCTCATAAGGTCCGATGAACCTCGGACTTAATTTACCTTTACGTTTGAATCGAAGCACTTTCTTCCACGGAGACACTTTCAGAAATACTTTGTCATCGATTTTAAATTCTATATCTTTACGTTTCAAGTCTGCGTACGACTTCTGGCGATCAGATGCTGCTTTCAAGCAATCTCGGATCCGTTTCACTTTCTGTTCTGAATCTTTTATCAGATCAACCTCGTGTAGCTTATTTTCACTGAGTTCAGTCCAATACAAAGGTGTACGACATTTTTGTCCATACAAAGCTTCATAAGGTGCCATTTTGATGCTCGTCTGAAAACTATTATTGTATGCAAATTCAATCAAGGGTAGATGCTGTTCCCATGAACCATTAAACTCTAGTATGCAGCATCTTAACATGTCTTCCAGAATCTGAATAGTCCGTTCGGACTGACCATCAATTTGCGGATGGAAAGCTATACTAAAGTGTAATTTCATTCCCAAAGCTTCTTGTAATTTCTTCCAGAATCTCGATGTAAACCTCGGATCTCTATAGGATACAATAGACAGTGGCACTCCGTGCAATTTCACAATCTCAGAAATATAGAGCTCGGCTAACCTGTCTAGCGATAAATCAGATCTTACTGGGATGAAATGGGCAGATTTCGTTAATCTATCGACCACGACCCATATCGCATCTTTCTTTCTCGGAGTCTGAGGTAAACCGAAAACAAAGTCCATGGCTACTTTATCCCATTTCCACTCAGGAATCAAAATTGGTTGCAACAACCCAGACGGAACTTGATGTTCGACTTTCACTTGCTGACAAACTAAACATTTTGAAACAAAGTAAAAATGTCCCGTTTCATACCAGACCACCAGTAATGTCGTTCAAATCTTGATACATTTTCGTGCTTCTTGGATGAACAGATAGATGACTGTTATGAGCTTCATTCAAGATTAACTGAACCAACTCTGGATTTCTCGGAACACAGATACGATTCTTGAATCTCAAACAATCATCAACAATTTGAAATTCAGATTCAGAATTCACCTCACACTGAGCTTGTTTCGTTAGCAATTCATTATCAGATTTCTAAGCATCACATATCTATTGTAAGAAAAATGGTTTGGCTTTTAATTCAGCTAACACAGAACTATCATCCGATAAATCTAACTGAGCATTCAAAGCACATAATGCAAACAATGATTTTCTACTCAAAGCATCAGCAACAACATTCGCTTTACCCGGATGATAATCTATCACGAGTTCATAATCTTTTAATAGCTCTAACCATCCTCTTTGACGCTGGTTCAAATCTTTCTGAGTCATCAGGCATTTCAGACTTTTATTTTCTGAAAACACGTGACAATTCTCACCATACAGATAATGACGCCAAATCTTTAGCACAAACACAATCGTAGCTAACTCAAGGTCGTACGTCAGATAATTCCTTTCATGAGGCTTCAACTATCTCGAGGAATAAGCTACCACTTTGCCTTCCTGCATCAAACCACATCCCAGACAATTTGACAAAACATCACTGTATACAACAAATTCTTTACCCGATTTCGGCTGTACTAACACTGGAGCTTCTGTTAACAGAGTTTTCAACTGATCAAAACTTTTCTCACACTTATCTGACCATTCAAATGTGACATCTTTCTGAAGTAATTTAGTCAATGGAGTAGCTATTGTCGAAAAACCTTTCACAAATCTACGGTAATAACCAGCCAAACCTAGAAAACTACAGACTTTATATACATTTCTCGGAGGTTTCCAACTCAAAATAGCAGAAATCTTGCTTGGATCAACTCGAATCCCAGATGCTGACACAATATGTCCCAGAAAACTAACCTCATGCAACCAGAACTCACATTTTCTGAATTTCGCATACAATTACTTTTCTCTCAAAGTTTGCAAAACAACTTTCAAATGTTCTGCATGCTCAGCCTCATAATGAGATTAAATAAAAATGTCATCTATGAATACCACAACAAATCGACCTAGGTACGGCCTAAAAATTCTGTTCATCAGATCCATAAAAACATCAGGAGCATTGGTTAGTCCAAATGGCATAACTAAAAATTCGTAATGCCCGTACCTCGTTCTGAATGCAGTTTTCGGAATATCTGAATCTTTCACTCTCAACTGGTAATATCCCGATCTCAGGTCCATATTTGAAAACATCGTAGCTCCTTTTAGCTGATCAAACAAATCATGAATTCTGGGAAATGGGTATTTATTCTTTATTGTCACCTTATTCAACTGACGATAATCAATGCACATTCTCATCGTGTCATCTTTCTTTTTCACAAACAAAACAGAAGCACCCCAAGGCGAGAAACTCGATCTAGCAAACCCTTTTTCCGTCAACTCTTGCAATTGTGACTTTAATTCTTTTAACTCTGTTGGTGCCATTCTATACGGAGCTATCGAAATAGGTCTAGTACCAGGCAACAATTCAATACTAAACTCAACTTCTCGAATCGGAGGTAAACCCGGTAATTCTTCAGGGAACACATCAGAAGACTCACAGACAACAGGCACTGACTCAACTTTCTTTTCAGACACTTTCGTATCAATCACATAAGCAAAATATGCCTCATATCCCTTATTCAAACAACTCTGAGCTTTTAAAACAGATATCACAGCAGGCAATCCATTCAAATCATCAGACTCAATCCGTACAATCTCATTAATCGGACATCTCAAATCTGTAGTCTTTTTTTTACAGTCTACGACAGCACTATGCATAAACAACCAATCTTTTATAGCAAACTCAGTAGACTCTACAGGCAAAGTCTTACTGAATACTAAATTCATGCATATATATGAATGAGTAGAACCAGGGTCTATCAAAGCAATCACAGAAGTATCATAAAGAGTAAAAGTACCTGTTACAACATCTGGTGATGAAGCTTCTTCTCGAGCTCGGATAGCATATGCTCTAACTGGCGCTCTAGCTTTGGATCTGACAACGTTGTCTCTCGTAGTTCTCTGACTACAACTAACATTTCTGAAATTTTTCGATGGCCTACCTCTCACGGGTGCATTATCAGATTTCAAATTCTGAACAGTCTCTGGTTCGACAGACTCAGGGCAATCACCTATAAAATGATCAAGCGATTCACATATAAAGCAAGCTCTGTCGTTTAATATACAGCTTCCCGGGTGCCTTTTTCCATAATGTTTACATTCAGGTCTCTTGGATTGAACATTACCAACACCGGCCACTGAAGTTGCTAGAGTTTTAGAACTCATTTGCGGTCTAGAATCATTTCTATTTGCATGACCCATATTATCTCAGGAACGACTCTGGTTATCTCTGAATTTCTTCGAAGATGACTGAAATTATTTGCTTGGAAATCTTTTTCTCATATCACGGCTTCAGATTCAGCTTTTCTCTTATCTTTCCCGACTGCCTCAGCTTTGCAAGCTCCATCAACGAGTACAACAAACTCTTTTATTTCCAAAATCCCGACTAACGAACGAATGTCTTCATTAAGGCCATCTTCGAACCTTTTGCATATTATGGCTTTAGATGAGACACATTCTCGAGCATACTGACTCAGTCTCACAAATTCTCATTCATATTTCACAACAGACATACGACCCTGTTTAAGTTCTAGAAATTCTTTCCGTTTCTGATCAACAAATCTCTCACTGATATACTTCTTTCGAAACTCAATCTGAAAGAAATCCCATGTAACTCATTCTCTCAGAACAACATAAATTAGAGTTTTCCACCATTGATAAGCTGCATCTCGAAGTAATGATACAACACAATTTATACATTCTTCTGGAGTCAGAGACATTTCATCAAATACCCAGATCGTGTTTTCAATCCAGAACTCGGCCTTTTTAGCATTATCATCTTTAGTAGCTCGAAATTCTTCGGCCCCATACTTACGGATCTTGTCAACAGGAGGCTTACTTAACAGATTTAGATTTGCAGTCGAAGGTATATCAGATGTCTGAGGGAGATTAACCGGGGGCGGGGGTTGCAAAACAGTCGGGTTATTCTTTACAAACTGAGTGAACCATTCACTCATCATCTGGAAGAAAGCTTGTTTAGCTTCTCCCTCTTGACCGCTCGCAGCCGGACTTGGTTCAGAGGGCGATGTCCCTTACGCGGGAGCAGGCGCATTACTTTCTATGTCGTCAGCTACGGCTATTTCGGGATCCATTACTATAGGAAAATCATATTTATACGTTAGGATTCATCAAACTATCATAGTTCAGATATATGGCATGTATAGCTAGACTTTGACACGCTACGTTAGTCCGAGATTCCGCTAAACCTAGCTCTAATACCAATAAATGTAACACCCTTATCCCAAGTCCGTTGCTGGATTAAGGTTAGGAGCGTTATCAGACAGATCAAAAGTAATCATAGACAAAATCATACATTCAATCATCATTCTCAGACATAATGTCCCTTAATCGGGTCCTGGAAACCTTAAGCATGCTTATAAACTGAGTCGGGACTAAACTAAAACTCATACAAAATTCCATACAAATTTGAAACTTTTCTAAAATACAGGGGAGACACGCCCGTGGGAGGAGACCGTGTGCCCTCCACGGCTTCTATACACCCTCGTGTAACCATCCGTGTTTATACTGACTATACCAACACGGTCATTAGGCACGCCCGTGTGCCATGGCCGTGTACTTTTAGGCCATATACTGACATCCCCACCATGGTCACCAAGCACGCCCGTGTCAAGGCCGTGTATTTTTATGTTAGCTACTGACTTGCACACCTCGACCAGATGATACGCCCGTGTCGAGGCCGTGTGATTTTAGGCTGCATCCTGCCAATTTACCCACGGTCTAAGGCACACCTGTGTGCCACAACCGTGTGACATTATAGGCCATTTACAAGGCCAAAATGCTACCCACAAAGGGTCATACCTACAGGTCATATTCAACAAGATATTACATGTGCATAAAACCATCAAAAGCATACCAAAATGACCATTCAAAACTTACATTCAAAACCAATCCTAACTATGGAAATCTCAAGGTTTAAAACTCATATCATTACAACACTAATTCATGCATTTGCTCATTCAAACTTGGCCATTCCACATTCGTTCAATATACCAAAAGATACCATCATATAACGCATTCATTTAAGAAAGTTTCAACTCTTAAATAGCCAAATCACATGGCTAAGATCACGTAACTCTTTATACCAAAATACTAGCCTATAAATGCCATATCTAGCTTTATACAATATCAAAATGTACCAAAATAAGTTCTATAGTGTGATGATGATCCAAGACGGTCCCGAGCCTTTAGTAGCCTTGACGACCTATAAAACAGATTAAACACACACACAGAGTAAGCTTTCCAAAAGCTTAGTAAGTCAATATACAAACAAACTTAGCATAAAATGCATATATTTGCTTTGGTTCATACCCTTTTTACCACATTAGCCATATTCATAATTCAAAGATCATATAAACACATATCTCATTTCACCAAAACTTTATACAACATATCATCAATTCCATATTCATAGCAAGATCATATTAATACTTACCTTGTATACACAATTAGTGTATAATCAACATACTTGAATTGGATTTACAATCACATATTTGTTCATAGACTTGCCCGTTGAACCGTAATAAATCTAATAGGATACTCAGAAAACTCCGAATAATCATACAATGCCAATGTCCCAAACGAGGTCTTACATGCACTCGGATATCGATGCCACTATCCCAGACAGGGTCTTATACGAATTAAAACGATGCCGATGTCCCAGACATGGTCTTACACGTAAGTGTCATAATGATGCCAACGTCCCAGACGTGGTCTTATACGTAAAGTTTATATTGATGCCAACGTCCCAGACGTGGTCTTTCACATAATCAGATGTCGATGCCACTGTCCCGGACAGGGTCTTACACGAATCTCAAATCAATGCCAACGTCCCAGACGTGGTCTTACATGATATGACAGAACAGATACCTATTTCAAGGTTAGTACGAGGCTTCTCAGACTTAGTCAATTTACCGAACTTATCACGGAATTCAATTACAGAATTTCTCATAAGCATTCATTATCATCATTAAACATTTGAACAATTTCAAATGCATACATATTTATTAATTTGTATAGCGACTTATCTCAGATTCGGTTTATCGGAATAGAAAACGGCTACTCGTTTACTTTCGTCGTCCCACGATCTAAATCCATTTTCCTCGATTCTTGATCTAAACATATTCAGAATTAACCTTTTTATTCGCTAGATCATTCAATTCAATCCAAAGACACACATTTAGGGTAATTTGCAAAGTAGCCCTCACATTTGCACACTTAACCAATTTAGTCCATTTTTCTCAAAACATCAAATTCACAAATTCAATATACAACCAAGCTTAGCCGAATATATACATACATCATTCAAGCCCATACTTTTCATCAAATTGAGAATTTAGTCCTCCAAAACAACATTTTCTCAATTTAGCCCTTTTTAGCTAAATTCATCAAAACTTCAAGAACAAAACATATTCGTCTACCACCAATCTATCATTTAACACCTTAAAGCATCACAAAGTTCAACATAGCATCAATGGCATAACTTACAAACATCACCAATACACAAAATTGAAACATGGGTTTGATAGTAGACGAAGCAACGATTACAAAAACGTAGAAATTATCAAAAACCGAATCAAAACCATACCTTAATTAAAGCTTACAAAGGCCGAATACCAAGCTTCTTTCTCTTTTCTTTTCTTTTGTGTATATTCGGTGGATGAACAAATAGATTCAAGCTTATTTTAAGCTTTTGTTTAATTAATAATATGATATAAACTAATTTACCAATATAACCTTTCATATAAATATACATATCACATAGTTACAAGGTCATTTATGACCTTAGCCATCCACTAACCATGGAAAGGGTTAAATTGCCACATAAGTCCTCATATTTAAAAAGCCATTACACATAAGCACTTTAACATATAGCATACAACTTTCATATTTAATGCAATTTCATCCTTTCGTCAAACTAAACACACAGACAGATAAATTAACCACGAAACTTTAACACATGCTTAATCATATATCAACGGCACAGAATATAATATTAAAATATTATACGGACTCAGATATGTGGTCCCGAAACCACTGTTCTAACTAGGGTATAAACTGAAATGTTAGAAACTCAGTATTATGAAGCCCTTATCTGTCAACTCTTGTAACTGTTTCTTCAGTTCTTTCAATTCTACAGGTGCCATTCTATACGGAGCAATAGAAATCGGTGTCGTTCCTGGAATCAACTCAATTCCAAACTCAACCTCTCTCACTGGAGGTAATCCGGGTAACTCTTTCAGGAATACATCCGGATACTCACGTACCACTAGCATTGTTTCAAACTCTATTCCAACATCCCGAGTATTCAACACGAAGGCGAGATAGGACTCACACCTTTTTCTCAAACATTTCTCTGCCATTAGGGAAGAAATCATCACTAGTAGACAATCCTATCCACTTGATTCAACCCGAACCACATCTCCATTCTTACAATTCAATTCAATTTACTTACTACCACAGTTCACTTAGACACTATGGGTAGTCAACCAATCCATGCCTAGGATTAAATCAAAATCATCAAATGACAATAACATCAAGTTTACTGGGAAACAATAATTCTCAACTATCAAAGGACAATTTTTACACACCTTCTCCACTAACACATGCTTTCCTAACGGGTTTGACACCTTAACCACAATATCTATAGACTCAACAGTCATACTCAAACTAAATGCTAATCTCATGCAAATATAAGAGTGAGTAGACCCTGGATCTATTAAAGCAAGAACAAGGGTGTCAAAGAGAGAAAGAGTACCCGTTATCGCATCTGGGGAGGATGCCTCTTCGCGAGCGCGAATGGCATACGTCCTCGCAGGTGCTCGACCCTCTGATCTCACAGCAGAGTCTCTGGGCACACCTCTACCACTAGCCCCACCTCTTGTGTTTCTTGGTGGTCTACCCCTAGCAGATACATCACTAGGTCTCATCTCTTGCTTATCTTCCTTATCATCCCTCTCAGGGCAGTTTCAGATAAAATGGTCGGGGGAACCACACTTATAACATTTACGAGTATTTCCCCAACATTCTCCAGTGTGATATCTACCACAACTTGGGCACTCTGGTTTGCTCTTTTCATTGCCCACACTTTCCATAGAAGTAGTTCAGACTCTCGAATCTGAAAGAATATTGTCCATGTCTTGATGCGAATATCCCACTGAGGGTGTCGTCCGAGGATTCACTTCCTTGGACCTTTTTGACTGGACTTGATACAACTTGTTCATTGGCCTTTTTCTAGCATCTCGGGCTTCACTCACAGCTCTTCTCTTTTCTGTACTTAATTCTTCGACCTTACTTGCCCTTTCAACCAATACAACAAATTCTTTCAACTCCAAAATACCTATTAGGAGTTTAATATCCTCATTCAGTCCATCTTCTAACCTCTTACACAAGATGGTCTCTGTCGATACACACTACTGAGCGTATTTACTAAGCCTAACAAACTCACGCTCATACTCTGCCACTGACATTTTTCCTTGCTTCAACTTAAGAAATTCTTTTCTTTTTCGATCAGTAAACCTCTAGCTTATATACTTCTTTCGAAACTCTTCCAGAAAGAAGTCCCAAGTCACCCGCTCTTTTGGGACCACTAACGTTAGTGTTTTCCACCAATGGTATGCCGGATCTCTCAGCAAGGATACGACACACTTCAAGCTCTCTTCAGGTGTGCACGAGAGTTCATCAAACACTCTCATCGAGTTCTCTAAATAGAACTCTGCCCTCTCAGGGTCATCATCTACCTTAGCTCTAAACTCCTCAGCCCTATGCTTCCTAATCTTATCCACCGGGGGTTTCGATATCCTTACTACATCAATATCCTAGGGAGCCACAAGAATTGGCTGAGGTATAGGAGGAGATGGAGGAGGTTGAACATTAGGGTTCGCTCGAACAAAGTCCGAGTACCAGTTACTCATCAGCTAGAGAAAGGCTTCCCGCGCCTCTACCCCTTGACCCCTAGCCTCGGGTCCACTTTGTATTGGCGCGGTTCCTTGCGCAGGAGCCGGCGCTTTACTAGCTGCCTCATCAGCAGTAGATTGGGGTGCATCCATATTCTATATAAAACAAGAGTTAAAATCATCAAAAGTCACTACACTATCATTGTACACCTATGGCATGTATAGTTAGCTCTTACACTCGATACGGTAGTCCTAGAAACGACTAAACCCTAACCCTGATACCACTAAATGTAACACCCCTTACTTGAATTCTACGCTGAAACCGACCGCGATTAAGTGGTTTTAGTTCGGTAATGCCTCGGGCTCAGTTTCATCGTAGAACCCGGGTAAAGGGTGTTACACCAATGGCCCATCTAGACCCAACGAGACCCAATGGCGTAGAACGTTTGTGGCAGCCCCAACGGTCCATCGCCAACGATTGTGCCTCAGTTTATCTCTACAAGCGCTCGCATACTCAAGAGGCCTATGATGTCGAAGTTTTAGCTTATCGACTTTTCGGCTTTAGCCGATTCACAATTCATGAGGGGTGTGAATACACACCTTCATTCTTCATATTGACAGAACCAACATTGGGTGTACGATTACACACCTTAATTTCGGAGTCGCTTCCAGATCCACGAGCTCCCAACCTAAAACCATCAAAATCTGATGTTAGTCTTAAATCGCTATAATAACACCCTTCTTAAAGAACATACTCCAAAATATCTTCCATACCTTGCTTGAATAAGAGTGTTATTAATCTCTCAACGTTCGTGGCTCAGAACCAAACCCACACCTTGCCTAGAATCTGGACTATAACCAAACATTGTTAGATAGAAACAACTACCATCCCATCAACAAAAGGTCAACATTTAGATTAGATGAACGAAGGGTACCATAACTTACCCTTACTGTTTGTCAGAAGATTTTATGAAGACCGACTTACCAGCAATGGTAGAACCAACGAGTGTTCGATCAATCCCCTAACAGCAGCGTAAACGAATATGGCTAGCCCAGTAGGTGAGGAGTATTCGGCGTAACCAAAGAGGATCTACCGAAAGTGAACAGAAAAAGAATGGAGTCACAAGATGAGGGGGTATTCGGCTAGTAAGAGGAGTCAATAGAACTCAACCAACGAGGGAGGGATAAGGTTATAATCGGTCACCGCAGGACTAATTAAGATGAAAAGTTTAGCTCATAAGCTAATAAGAAACTGAAACAAAAAGAGAAGTGATTATATTCGGCTTATGGGAAAAAGGAAAAGATGACAAACAATGAATGAAGAGAAAGGGGAGAGAAGTAGAGGTTCGGCCACCCAAGTACTTGTAGACGAAATGCTAAACCGAGTAATAGAAGTGTATGAATGGCTAATAGCAAGGAGAGAAAAAGAAATGCACGGATGGTATCTTCAAATTTCGGCACACCCAAAACAACAAGGAAAACAAAGTGCTAAAACTGACCTACAGCAGAGAAAAGCCTTTAGGAAACCCCTAGCCGAATTTGCACAAACAAGTCTCCTAATTCGGCTACAACACACCCCCCTTTGAAAATGCTTGATTCTCTCCATGATTTACTCCTAAAATCCATCTATGACCCATTCAAACCTCTCATCCATCAGACTTTCACTGCAACACAAACTCTGGCCATCCAACTTGCAAATTAAACACTCTCTTGCTTATCCCAAGACTTGAACCTCAGACCTCTCTATTACTCCACACACCACTTTCCACTAGACCACAAGCTCCTCTTGTGTCATTAACCCAGCGTTATTATTAATAAAGCCTAAGTGCCAGTGTCCAGGTTTATTTTAGGGGAAAATTTAAAATTTTGCAAAAGCCAAAGATTGAATCTTGGACTACTCAGACACTCCCAAATACTTCTTAATCACCTAACCAACACACCAAACATGAAATTGTGTCAGAATATCCAAAATTAAAGACCCTATATTTCTGGGGCTTTACAGTTGCATAACAACTCTGACCAAGCTCTGTTATCTGCATAGTTTTTAGATTTGTGTGATTAAACTGGTTCAAACCTGACACGTCCCTGTTACCTCACACGAATGCTAAGAAACCCTTAGTAAATAAGGATCAGTAAAATGATATTTACTAAGTAAAGGATTTCGAAAGGACCTAATGTGGTTTCCAAACCCATGAGAGATCGAGTTGCCATGGAATGTTTTTTTTATTAAGCATGTTGATAATAAATTGAGTTTAATTAAAGTAATTGTCCTAGTTTATTTATTTTATAATTGTTGCAAATTGTGTTTAATTTTACTAAAATATATTTCATTTATATAGTTTGCATACTTAGGATAATTTGCATTAGGGATCATTGCATTTAGTTTAATATATTTTAATCACCACTTCTTAACCATATTGTGTTTTTATTTACCAAATTGTTAATATAATTTTACAAATTGAGTGACTTAGCACAAATACAATCCCTGTGGAGACTATAACTCGATACTTACTTATTACTTATAATGATTGTGTACACATGCACAAACCTACGCATTACAAGTTTTTGGCGCCGTTGCCGGGGATTGTCAACTGTTGCCATAGTCATTTTTTTCGTGAAATTATTTATTTTCAATTTGATTCATTTCTAGCATTACTAACTTATTCTTTTTAATTTTTTTGATATTCTTTTCAGATGTTTATGAGCATAACGAATTATTGATTTACTCCCTATAGACCCTGAAATTGAGCGAACTTTCAGACAAAGAAGACGTGAACGAACAGCTCAAAGACAAGTCGAGATGGACCTTGGAAATCGAATCAAGACCAAGGTAATGAAGCCGATCATGTACGAAATCCCATCCTCATTGCTGATGATAGGGATCGATGCATCAGACAATATGCTGTGCCACTTTTCAGTGGGTTAAATCCAGGAATTAGAAGGCTAGATATTGAGGCAACCCAATTTGAATTGAAACCAGTGATGTTTCAAATGCTACAAACGATGGGCCAATTTAGTGGTATGACCACGGAAGATCCGCATCTCCACCTTCGATTGTTTATGGAGGTGAGTGATTCATTCAAGATAGTCGGTATGATTAAAGACACACTGAGGTTGAAGTTGTTTCCGTACTCCTTGCAAGATCGAGCACGAGCATGGCTCAATTTATTGCTACCAAGTTCCATATCTACATGGCAAGGATTAGGAGAGAGATTTTTGGTTAAGTATTTTTGACCTAGCAAAAACGCTAAGTTGAGGAACTAGATCACAACTTTCCAACAATTGGATGACGAGTCTTTGTATGAGGCTTGGGAGCGATTCAAAGAGTTACTTTGTAAGTGTCCTCATCATGGGATTCCTCATTGTATCCAGTTGGAGACATTCTGTAATAGTCTCAGTGTACATACAAGATTGATGGTAGATGATTTCACGAATGGTGTAACTTTGTCTAAGTCTTACAATGAGGCTTATGAGATCATCGAGAATATCGCGAGTAATAACTATCAATGGCCAACAAATCGAACAGCTTCAGGAAGACGTGTAGCTAAAGTTCATGAAGTTGACGCCCTCACTTCGTTATCAGCTCAGGTATCATCTATTTTCTCTATGTTAAAACTGTTTACCACTAACAATGCTAATAATTTTGCAACTCAGCCACCCAGTCCGTTTGAAGTAGTTTCCTATGTGTACTGTGGGGAAGGTCATTCTTTTGAGAATTGTCCATCAAATCCCGAGTCAGTGTACTATGTGGGGAACCAATATCAAAATAGGAGAGGACAAGGACCCTAGTCCAACTTCTACAATCATTAATGGTGTAATCATCCTAACTTTTCTTGGAGCAACCAAGGAAATGGACAGAACAATAACTTATTGTAGCAAAGACCCAACCAATCTCAAGGGTTTAATCAGTAAGCTCTAAAACCACCTTAAGTTGATGCATCAAACAGTTTGGAGAACTTGTTGAAAGCGTATAGGACAAAGAATGATGCTTTGATCCAAAGCCAAGCAGCAATGAAAAATTTGGAAAACCAAATGGGTCAGTTAGCTACAGAGCTTCGTAATAGACCACAAGGAACCTTACCGAGCGATATTGAGAATCCAAGAAATTTGGGTAAAGAACATATCAAGGCAGTGGCATTGCGAAGTGGTAAAATTTTGGAACCCCAATTGATTGATGTCGAAGATGAGCTCACTGAGAAGAATCAACCAACTGTTGAAATTCCTACACCAAAGGAATCAGAATCTGCAAAGTATGACAAGGTAAACCCTGACTTAGTGAATTTAGATATTTTAACATCTTCTTTGGATGCAGATTTACCTACTTAGAAAAGTTGCCCAGTTCAACTGAAAGTTCCATCACCTCCGTATCTGCAAAGATTGTAGCAACACAAGCAGAAACAGGAGGTGTAATTCAAGGAGTTTTTGGATGTTTTGAAGCAGTTACACATCAATATTCTGTTGGTGGAGGCTTTAGAACAAATGTCAAATTATGTGAAGTTTATGAAGGATATACTATCCAAGAAGAAATGACTGAGTGGGTATGAGGCTGTTGCCTTGACAAAGGAGTGTAGTGCATTCCTGTAGAACAATTTGCCACCGAAATTGAAAGAACCAAGAAGCTTTACTATACTCTGTAACATTGGTAAATCTTACTGTGTAAAGCTTTGTGTGACTTAGGAGTGAGTATCAACTTGATGTATAAGTCTATTTTCAAGATGTTAGGGATAGGTGAAGTAAGACCTACAACTGTGATGCTTCAGCTAGTAGATCAATCATTAGCATATCCCGAAGGAAAGATTGATGATGTTTTGGTAAGAGTCGATAAATTTATTTTTCCTACTGATTTCATTGTCTTATATTTTGAAGCAGACAAGGAGGTGTCAATCATCCTTGGGAGACCTTTCTTAGCCACGGGAAGAACGTTAATTGCTGTGTAGTAAGGTGAACTCACCATGCGAGTTTAAGATGATCAGGTAACCTCTAACATTCTTAAAGCGATGAAATTTCTCGATCCAGCATAATAGTGTTCAGTTATGGAAGAGATATAAAACTTGGTTTCCATGGAAACCAATTTTGAAGAAGATCCATTGGAGAAAGCCCTAGATCTTGACCCTTTGGAGGATGAAGAAGGTGAAGAAAACATGACTTTGATGGAAGCCAATTCGAGAAATTTTATTCAATCCACACAGTTTGAACCGTTGGAGTTGGAAGTCAAAGAATTTGTACAACCCAAGTTGTCAATTGAAGAACCACCTAAACTTGAACTAAAGGTACTTCCTTTCCATTTGAAATACGTTTATTTACATGACTGTTCTAATTTGTTGTGATTATTTTAGTGGAACTGATGAAAGATCAAGAGGAGCAACTAATTGTTGTTCTAAAGAAATTTAAGAAAGCAATTGGTTAGACCATAGCTGATATTCGAGGTATAAGCCCTTCTTTTTGCATGCATAAAATCATTTTAGAAGATGGTGAAAGAGCTCGAATTGATGGACAAATGAGGCTCAATCCTATTCTGAAAGAAGTTGTGAGAAAGGAAGTGATCAAACGGTTAGATGCAGGAATCATCTATCCTATTTTAGATAGTTAGTGGGTAAGTCCAGTGCAGCGTATGCCAAAGAAAGGAGAAATCACGATTTTTGAAAATGAGGGTAACGAGTTAATTCCAATGAAAACTATTACCGCTTGGAGAATCTGTATTGATTATAGAAAGTTGAACAAAGCCACTCAAAATGACCATTTTTCATTGCCTTTTATGGATCAGATGTTAGATCGACTGGTAGGTAATGAATCCTATTATTTTTTAAATGGCTATTTCGGATATAACCAAATAGTTGTAGCCCCAAAGGACCAACATAAAACAACCTACAACTTTTAGGCGAATGCCTTTTGGTTTATGCAATGCACCTGCAACTTTTCAACGATGCATGATGGCAATATTTACTGATATGGTTGAAATTTTTTTGAGGTTTTCATGGATGATTTTTCTGTTTTTCGTAACACTTATGATATCTGTTTGAGTAATTTGGCTAAGGTACTGAAGAGATGTGAAAAGACAGATCTTGTCCTTAATTGGAAAAAAATGTCATTTTATGGTCAATGAAGGGATTGTCTTAGGTCATAAGATCTCAAAGAAAGGAATTGAAGTCGATAAAGAAAAGGTGGACGTAATTGCAAGATTATAGGCCCCAATGAATGTGAAAGGAGTTAGAAGTTTCTTAGGCCATGCCAGTTTTTACCGAAGGTTTATCAAAGATTTCTCGAAAATTTCTAAACCATTGTGTTTGTTGTTAGAGAAAGATATAGTGTTTGATTTTAGAAAAGCAAGTTTGGAAGCTTTTGAAGATCTAAAGAAACAGTTAATCTCAGCCCCAATAATCGTTACACCTAATTGGAACTCACCTTTTTAGTTGTTGTGCGATATAACACCCCTAACTCGTAACTGTCGCAGGAATAGGGTTAGAAGGCATTACCAAACATTCAGAACATTTGTAATCATTTCACATCTTAACTTAATCATTTAAAATCATAGAGTCCCTTATATAGGTCTACGAAACCTTAAACATGCATTAAAAAGGGGCCGAGACTAAACCAAACACATAGGAAATTTTTCTGAAACTTAACATTTTTCTAAGCTACAGGGGTCACACGCCCGTGTGGGTAGGCCATGTGCCTCACACGGCCTCGGATATGCCTGTGTGTCCAAGCCGTGGCAACATAGGGCATACATACTGGCTTGTCCACATGACCGGAGACACGCCCGTGTGCCTCACCCGTGGTCGACACTGACTTGCAAAACATGGCCAGTCACACACTCATGTGTCTAGCCCGTGTACGAGCTTGACTTGTTTTAGTTGGCAAACTTAAATGACACGGTCGAGCCACACGCCCGTGTGCTCAACCGTGTGGGCAATTATAGGCCATTTGCAAGGTCAAATTACCATCCACACTTTGGAATCACTTACACGCATCAAACCAATTTCAAATCATGCTTCATATGCAATAAAAAAAATACCAATATATACACTAACTAATCAACAACTACACCATTTATTTCCAAACTCAATTTCAACTAAAAAATGTCCATCTAAAATATCAATTTCACATCCCAAATCATATAATCTATTCATCGTTCAATCCTAACCAAATCCATTGACAAAATCACCAAGGAACCTTGTTTTGACAAATTACGAAAATACCCCTGTAGGACAAATTACGAAAGTACCCCTGGGTAGTGGAAAAAACAACAACAATGAAAACTACAACATTTCTCTGAATGAACGAAAGTTCATAATTGGTTGATGAATGTGAACGTGACTTTCGGAATAGTGAACTTGAGCTGAGAACTTTGTTTGATCGAAAGAACCACTTTTAAACATCTCTTTTCATAAAACTGTTCGCGGTTAATCAGTGAAACAAAAGTACTAATGTATAAAACTCTTAAATCAGATTAAATCACGACGTTAGAAAATGAGTTCTAATGGATGGGAACTTAGAGATTGTGCCTAGAAAGTATGATGGTTCTATTAAGATCAGAGTGCGCAGCGTAAGCATAGTGCGGTGAGAAGGATTGTACGACCGTTAGTAAGTAATTTCGAGGATGAAATTATTTTTAAGGAGGGTAGAACTGTAACATCCTGAAAAGGGCCTATGCATTTTCGGTTTAATTGTACGAAGTGACATGTTTTATGTGCTAAGATTAAATTTTGAACATTTTTGGAAACCCGGAAATGAATGGAAATGATGTGGAAATCTCGAGAGACGAGATTTGTAGTTTCGATCTTTTCACTGAAACTTCTTGGAAATAAAGGTGGATCCTCGTTGTAACTTCAGAGAGGAGGGATTTGTAGCCTCAACCTACTCTACTGGGATTTTGAGGTGATAAGAATCCAGAGAGACGAGATTTGTAGTTTCGATCTTCTCATTGAAACTTCTCGGAAATAAAGGTGGATCCTCATTGTAAACTCAGGGAGGAGGGATTTGTAGCCTCAACCTACTCCACTGGGATTTCAAGGTGATAAGAATCCAGAGAGAAGAGATTTGTAGTTTCGATCTTCTCACTAAAACTTCTCAGAAATAAAGGTGGATCCTTATTGTAAACTCAGGGAGGAGCGATTTGTAGCCTCAACCTACTCCACTGGAACCTTGAGGAAATAAGACTTGTATGGCTTCGATCTGCTCCTGCAACTTTAGGACTGCCAGATCTGCTATCTTTAATCTGCTTCACTCAAGAGGGCTAGATATTCGAATTCACTGATGCTGTGACAACGTCCTTTAGTGGACCTGCGCTGTGAAATCCTTTTCGTGTTTATGCAAAATGGTTAGAATGCAATAATCAGAATGAATCTAGTGCTCCTAACTAAATGTAGTGTAGATGACACATACATGAGTGCAGAATGTCATGTAGGTGATCTTTTTCTAATGTTTTAAGGGCACCCTTGCTTGCATCATGTTGTCCCTGTTCAACCGATAATTTGGCCCCAAAACTCAGAGGGATTGCTACTATACTTCGTTAGCTTGCCCTTGTTATGGCTTCAATGTCTGTTCCCTCGTATCCCAAAAGTGTAAGGTTTGTGTGACCCCTTGCCGTCTTTAGCATATAGGACATAAATTAGTTTGCTACCCATTCCCACAATATTTCATCGTTGAGAACAGTCTCTTTCTTATTGTTCATTAAAGCCTCTCTTTTGCTGTGGTACTTTAAAAATGAAGAAATCATTATTTAGATACCACCTTTTCTGATATTATCAACCTCTTAAACCTGGTGAGTTTTACACAACAGTCCTATTTTTGGGTTCTTGTTTTATTAGAAACCTCTAGAGTAATGCACAAAACTTCTTTTATAAAAGCATTATTAGTTCATCCATCATTGTTTCAATGCAACACGCTTGCATGGGGGTAATATCAATAAATGAGAATAAAATCCATGTGAACTAAAGCTTATAATTAATAAAGAAACTAAACAAAAGGTACATCTTGAAAAGAACGATGGAATATCAATAGATGAGAATAAAATTGGTGTGAAGTAAAGCTTATAATTAATAAAGAAACTAACCAAGAGGTACATCTTGAAAAGAACAAGGTATTCAAAGATGGCACATTTAATAAAAACGACTACTATGCGACCTCTAGATATCACCGCCTGAGCTTCTCTACCGTAATGTCTGGAAGATTATTTTGAGTGTGACATGTGTTTAGAAGATCTTGAGTATTCTATCGAAGCACCAAGACGCAATATACCCTTTCCTTGTTAATTCAACTATGGCAGGATCACCGCATGCCCCATTAGGCTTTGATGGCAATTTAAACCGCCCTTTTCGGGTTTTTGACTCAAAACCCCTTTTGTCTCAAGGCGCCCTTTGCGGGTTTTCACCCTGGCCTCTCTATTTTTTTTTCATTTTTTTAGGAGAACTCAAAGCGCCCTTTGCGGGTTTTCACTTTGGCCTCTTTCCCTTTTCAAGTGTAGTACTTCTTAACAGAATTTGAGTTTATAGGATTGGGTAAGTTTTTCCCATCCATCTCGGCTAGGATCAATGCTCCTCAAGAGAAAGCCTTTTTCACCACATAAGGTGCTTCACAATTTGGTATCCACTTCCCCTTGAAATCACTTTGTATAGGGAGAATCTTTTTCAATACCAGGTCTCCCTTGTAAAGTTCTCTTGGGCGAATCTTTTTGTCATAAGCTTGCATCATCCTCTTTTGGTATATTTGGTCATGGCGAATGGCCTTTAGCCGTTTTCCCTCAATCAAGTTCAACTGATCGTATCGAGACTAGATCCATTCGGCTTCATCTAACTTTAATTTTGACAAGACTCGAAGGGAAGGAATTTCAACCTCGATAGGGAGCACTGCCTCATTTCCATAAACTAGTGAGAAAGGAGTTGCCCCGGTAGAAGTCCTAACTGATGTTTGATAAGCATAGAGGGCGAACGGAAACTTTTCGTGCCAATCTTTATAGGTTTCTGCCATTTTCCCCACAATCTTCTTGATGTTCTTATTGGCTGCTTCTACTGCACCATTCATTTTTGGACGATATGGCGATGAATTATGGTGCCTGATCTTAAATTGACTACAGGCCTCCGCTATTGTGCTGTTGTTCAAGTTTAACGCATTGTCGGATACGATCCTCCCAGGTATTCCATATCGACATATGATTTCCCTTTTTAGGAATCTGCTGACTGCTGCCTTGGTAACACTGGCATATGAAGCAAATTCTACCCATTTAGTGAAATAATAGATAACTACGAAAATGAAATGATGCTCATTTGAAGCTTTCAGAGAGATCGGCCCGATGACATCCATGCCCCACATAGAGAAAGGCCATGGGGAAGTCATAACATGCAATGGAAAGCCATGGGGAAGTCATAACATGCAATGGTGATGGAGGCACGTGAATTTTGTCCCCATATATCTGACATTTTTGACATGTTCTAGCATAATTGATGCAATCTCCCTCTGTGGTAGACCAATAGTATCCGAATCTCATAATCTGTCTGGCCATTGTAAAGCCATTAGCATGAGTCTCACAGACACCCTCATGGACTTCTTCCAGGATTTTTTGGGCTTCAACAGTTTCAACACATCTCAATAGTACCTGATCCCTTCTTCTTTTGTATAGGACTTCCCCATCTAAAACATAATCACAAGCTAGCCTTCTTAATATTCTCTTTTCATTCTCAGTTGCTTGCTTAGGATACTCACGATTTCTCACGTACTGCAATATATGGTGATACCAAGGATGATTATCTTTTTCCTTTTCATCTACGTTATAACAATGGGCTTGAGCTTCGTAGATACTCATTTGGATAGGTTTACACCCTTTTCCTTACCCACTTTGATCATGGAGGCCAGAGTGGCCAAAGCATCTGCCATCTGATTTTCTTCTCGTGGGAGATAGCTAAAAGTGACATCATCAAACTCCTCAATTAATCCCATAACTATCCTTCAGTAATTGATCAATTTAGGGTCTCTTGTTTCCCATTCGCCTTTTAGTTGGTATATTACCAGTGCCGAATCTCCATATACCTCTAACAATTTGATGCTACGCTCAATGGCCGCCCGGGGTCCCATGATACATGCCTCATACTCTGCCATATTATTTGTACAATCAAAATCCAATTTGTAAGTGAATGGGAAATGGTCTCAATTTGGGGATACTAATACTGCCCCAATTCCATTACCGACAGGATTTGATGCTCCATCGAAGTTCAATTTCCAAAGGTGACCTTTTACAGTGCCTTCTTCAGTAGCTGCCACATACATTAAATCTTCATTGGGGAAATTAAAATTTAATGGCTCACAATCTTTTAAAGCTCTACTAGCTAAGAAGTCTGCGATTGCGCTCCCTTTCACAGCTTTCTGACTCATATAGACGATATCAAATTCGGAGAGCAGAATTTGCCATCTAGCTATCCTTCCATTTAAAGCAGTTGACTCCATCATGTATTTTAGAGGGTCCAATTTCGAGATTAACCAGGTCGTGTGATACAACATATATTGCCTCAATCTTCGAGTCGCCCAAATCAACGCCAACACGATTTCTCAATGGACGAATATCCCATTTCACACTCAGTGAATTTCTTACTGAGGTAATATATTGCCTTTTCCTTTCTTCCTGAGTCATCGTGCTGACCCAGTACACACCCCATAGAGTGATCAAACACTGTTAAATACAAGATTAACGGCTTATCTGGGCAAGGGGGTAATAAGAATGGAGGATTTGACAAATATCGCTTGACCCTATTAAAAGCTTTCTTCAGAAGACGACATATAGGATCGCACTTTTCGGTTAACTGTGAAACAAACCGAGCAATGTAATTTAACCTCCTCAGGAAACCTCGAACTTCTTTTTGAGTGCATGGTGGAGGTAATTCTCGTATAGCCTTGACCTTATCTAAGTCGATCTCAATTCCCTTTTCACTGACTATGAAACCCAGCAATTTACCCGATCTAGCTCTAAAAGTGCATTTTGCGAGGTTGAGCTTTAACTGGAATTTCCTCAGTCTCAAGAACAATTTTCTCAAAACTTGAATATGATCTTCTTCTGTTTGGGATTTTGCAATCATGTCGTCGACATAGACTTCAATCTCATTATGCATCATGTCATGGAGCAAAGTCACCATAGCTCTTTGGTATGTAGCCCCCGCATTTTTCAATCCAAATGGCATTACTTTGTAACAAAACGTGCCCCATAATGTTATAAAGGTAGTCTTTCCCATATCTTTAGGATGCATTTTTATCTGATTGTACCCCGAGAAACCGTCCATAAATGAAAACAACGAGTAACCTACTGTGTTATCTACCAGAGTATCAATATGAGGTAAAGGAAAATTATCTTTTGGGCTAGCCCTATTTAGGTCCCTATAATCCACACACATTCGTACCTTCCCAACTTTTTTAGGGACAGGCACGATGTTGGCTACCCATTCCGAATATTTGGTCTCCTGCAAGAATCCGGTATCAAATTGCCTTTTAACTTCCTCCTTTATTTTTAACACAATGTCTGGTCTCATCCTTCAAAGCTTCTGCTGAACGGGCTTACAATCTTCTTTTATGGGCTGGCGATGTACTACAATGTCGGTGCTTAAACCAAGCATATCCTTATATGACCATACAAAAATATCTTTGAATTCTTGTAGCAGCTCGACCAGATCTCGTCTTGTTTTCCCGGTTATGCACGTTCCATTCTTCACTACCTTCCCCTCCTCCAATGTCATAGTCTCTATTGTTTCTTCATAAGATAGAATTTTTTTCTCCTCCTGTTCTACCATTCTTAACAAGTCAGGGGATAAGTCACTGTCTATGTCATGTTCAAAATCCTGTGATCCCTCTAAACACATGTCCTACTCAAAAGGATATTCTGAGTTTGTGGCAGCGTCGCTCATGTCATTGATATCTGGTGACCTATTGTAGTTCAAAAGAATATGGAAAGAATGAATTTATGAATGGTTATTTGTATGTATAATGGTTATGAAAGAATGATTTGAAAGAATCACGAAAGAAATAGAGGAATATTTACTTCAAATGATAGCAAAAATGTATTTCATTAAGATAATAATGTTTGAACACGAGCCTATTTCACAAAAGAAAACTTATCACTTTTAGGCTTAAAGCAATAAGTGCGTTCTGAACATTACTCTAAATAAGTTTTAAATACTACGAGAATCTCCACTGCAGTCCAGTTGTCCAAAACGCTCCCTGGTTCGCAAGGTCTAATATCCGATAAGGTCCCTTCTTCCACTGTCTCTTCAGATACAGCATTAATACAGACATTACCCAACATTGTTACAATGTCTTCTCCCCTTGGCACCTTTTTCTCAGCATGAATTACCCTTATTGACACAAAGGTTTTGGATATATGCGGAATTATCATAGGTTCCCACTTAGCCTCTTCGCCATTCAAACGAGCACGTCTCCTTTCTTGTCTCTTTTCCAGTTTATTATTTTTTTGTTTTGCATCTGGCCTAAATCCTAAGCCAAAGCGATCTTGTTTTTCTCTCAGTGTCGGGGCCACAATTCTCCCCTAAAGATACTTTCCAAGTCCTCTTCCCGGCAAAGCTCCTTTTGCCATAGTCATTTTCAGTCCCATTCTTGTCGTCTTGGAGATCCTTGGTATCGGGATTCTATTTCTTTCTATGATGAAAGTTGCATTCACGAACTCGAGGGACCGGAAAGAGCATTCAGTTGTCTCATCATTTATCTCCAAGTACGGCATCTTACTGATCACAGCTGCAATGATGTCCTCCT
Source organism: Gossypium bickii (assembly GCA_025503065.1). Taxonomy (NCBI): domain Eukaryota; kingdom Viridiplantae; phylum Streptophyta; class Magnoliopsida; order Malvales; family Malvaceae; genus Gossypium; species Gossypium bickii. The sequence goes on along the minus strand of CP106715.1, from coordinate 34,812,824 downwards.
CAGCCTTTATCGTTATCAGCCGACCATCCACTATCAACTTCACTTTCTGATGCAATGATGAAGGTACTACCCCTGACGCATGTATCCATGGCCTCCCTAATAAGCAGTTATAGGAAGGCTTTATGTCCATTACCAGAAAATCCACTTCGTAAGCAGTCGGGCCAATTAACAATGGTATCTCAATTCTTCCCAACACTTTCCTCTGTGTTCCATCAAATGCCTTCACTATGCTCTGGCATTCCTTTATGTGCGAGCTGTCTATTGGTAATCTATTTAGAGCGGACAAGGGCAATACGTTCAATGCCGACCCGTTGTCTATTAGGACCCCTGGTAGTGTGTACCCTTTACATCTAGTAGTAATATGCAAAGCCTTTGTGGATCCCCTTCCACCTGGTGGTATCTCATCGTCACTGAAATGGATAAAGTTGTCAGCACTTATGTTGCCTACCAACCAATCCAATTTATCAACTGAGATATCATTGGCGACATAAGTCTCGTTAAAACTTTCATTAATGCATTCCCGTGTGCTTCCGAATTCTGAAGCAAAGCTAACACAGATATGCGCTTGGTTGCTTATGCAGCTGCTCTACCACACAATATTCACTATGTTTCAGAAACTTTAGGAACTCCTTGGCTTCTTCCTCTTTCACTAATTCTTTGATGGGTGATTCAGACTCTACTAATTTTTCTCTCTCTGGCTCTACTACCGGAGCTTTCTCTTTTACCAAATCGTAACGTCTCCCGCTACGAGTATGAGAGCATGCATCCGACTCTTCTTTTGAAGCACTAGCCAATTTCTCCTTCCCTGGGATTGTCACACTACATTCATAGTTCCAGGGGACCCTCTTGCTGTCCTCATAAGCAGAGGCTACAGGTCCTTGTATTATAATTTTCGGTGCTGTCTGCATTCCAGGTCCACTATGCTTGGGTTCTGCAGGCCTCTGTATTATCACTTTTGGTGCTGTTTGCATTCCAGGTCCGCTATGCTTGGGTTCTGCTGGCCTATATATTATCACTTTTGGTGCTATTTGCACTCCAGCTTCATTGTTCTTGGGTGCCGATATAACAATCAGAGGAAATTTGACTTTTGGGCTCCTCGTTGTCGACTCTGAGGTGCATATATTCTTTTCTTCTGCGCCCTCTTTGCAGAACTCAATTTCTTTATTGTTCATCAAATTTTGTACCACCGTTCTGAGCTCCTCATAGTTCTGAATCTCGTGTCCCGATTCCCAATGGTACTCACAATAATTTATCAAATTTCTCTAACTCTCTTTTGAAATGATTAGCCCTTGTTTGACCATTTCCTTCCATATCAATCTTAAGGGAGTCTTAACCTCCGCAACGCTTGTTTTGACCCTTCTCTCTGAACTTTCACTGACTGTATTGACCCCATTATGATCGGGTAATGGATTCTTTGCCTTTGGCAGATCTGCCAACTCTATAACCCCCATATTGAATAGCTTTTCTACCAATTTCTTGAAGGCTAGGCAATTCTCTATTGAATGCCCCGCAATTCCCGCATGATATTCGTATTCTGCGTTCGGGTCATAGCACTTGGGGTACGGGGGCTGCATTGGTGTTATATAGCAAGGAGACACTATATGCGCGTCAAATAGGTTTTTATACATTGCCTTGTATGTTATCGGGATCGGTGTAAATTGAAGCGACTCATTGTTCTATCTTGCGGTGCCAGATTCCTTCCTAGACGAACCCTGATGCCCTGTAGCCACTGCCATAGGCTGATTAATAGTGACCAACTTTGAGTACCCTATGCTCGCGTTATTTACCTCGCTTTCTTTCTTTCTCATAGTCGTTCTTTTGTTGTTTTCCCCTCCCTCAATCTTCCTATTTTTTATAGCATTCTCGATCAGCTCTTCGGTCATTACAATGTCCGAGAAACTCTTGGTTACGCTCCCTAGCATGTGGGTAAGGAATGAGGCCTTCAACGTGTTAAAGAGCATTGTGGTCTCTTTTTCCAAAAGTCGTGGTTGGACTTCGATGGCAACCTCCCTCCACCTCTGTGCGTACTGCCGGAAACTCTCATTTGGTTTCTTTTCCATGTTTTGCAGAACAAATTTGTCAGGGGTCATATCAGTTACATGGCTGTATTGTCTCATAAATGCATGTGCCAAATCCTTCCAAGAACCGATTTCAGTATGGCTCAACTGATTATACCATCTAGCTGCTGCTACGACCAGGCTATCCTGGAAGCAATGTATCAATAACTAGTCATTGTTAATATACCCGGTCATTTTTTGGCAAAACATGGTTATATGAGCTTCGGGGCAAGTAATTCCCTTGTACTTTTCAAACTCCAGCATCTTGAATTTGTGGGGGAGTATTAGATCTGGAACCAAGCTTAGGTCTTTAGCGTCAACTACTCGTTGCCTATCAGCGTCCTCCATAGCCCAGAATTTGTCTTTTAACCATTTACAACGCTCTTCTAGCTGTCTTGGCAATTTAGACTTTGCCTTTTCCTCTTCCGCTGCCTCATCAATGTAATATCCTGAAATAGGGGTTGCGAGTTTGGAGAATAACTCAAGTGTTAGTGGGCCTCAAGAGTGGTTTGGATGTGTTTTAGGAATTCCTAAAACTATCGGATTGAAATGGGATACTTTGGAAAATTTTGGAAATTTGAGGGTTAAAAGAGGAAAATAGGCAAGGAGGCTTTATAATAAATTGTGGCGGGATTTTGACATCAACGCACCAGTAGCAAAGTGGTTGGGGCGCTTGCAGCCAGGGGAGCTTCATGAGGTCGGGCGTTCGAGCCCTGATGGAGGCGCGCGAGTGTTTTTATTTTGCTTGGCGTTAAGGCTCAGGGAAGCTCAAGAAGAAAGGGTTAAAAGGAAGTCGCGATGCGTTTGTGTCATGAAATTCAAAGTGGCCGAGTGGTTAAGGACTTTGCTACAGAGCTGCGGCTAGGAGGACTCGTGCTCGAGTCCTTGGGGTCGCGCTTGAGGCGTTCTATTTTGCTTTTAGCGCTAAAGCATAAAGAGCCAATGAAGAAGGGTTTAAAAGAATTTCGACGCATTTATTCGCATGAAATGCGCAGCGGCCGCAGTGGCGAGAAGGCTTGGAGGTGCTTCCTTAAGTCTCGGGTTCGAGACCTGGGGGCAGCAAGGCATGGGTTTTTCTTTTTGCCAGCGTGGGAAAGGGCTAGGAAATAGCACCAATCCGTAGATGCTCAATGCAAAGACGTCGATCTTCCTTTTTGCGTCGGGATGAGCTAAAATTAAATCCCTCAATTTTCTCCATAGAATGCACTTATATTCACCCTTTTGCTTTATCCTGGCCATTATCCATTCTTTGCTCATTCCCGTAACATTCATTAGCTTCTTCTAGAAGGCTGGTACGTAAGCAGCTTTCGAATAAATTTTATCCCTTTGGGCTGTTGGACAATGCAATAGAATAGTGTATTCCTCCACGGTCGGCACCAAGTCTACCTTTCTGAAGGTAAAACAACTATACGCGGTGTTCCAATACTGAGTGATGGCTCGAAACAACTGTTCATCTACTTTGATATCCAATAAGTATGGCAAATCCCCATAACCATGAAAGAACATCTTCTTGGCCTCATCGTCCCATTGATCCCAAATTACTTTCAATTCTTGGATATTATTCTGTGTAACACTAATGCGAGTGTAATCCCCTAACTCTGACTCATATCTTGCAGCCAGGCTATCCCCTTGTTCCAACTGTGTCGTTTCTAACCGAATTCGGACCGTCACGTTGTCTTCCACCTTATCAAGAAAGTCATTTTCCATGTCGAGCTCCCTAATTTAGCAACCGAACCTAAATCGACACCTTTCTCTAATATTAAAATGCATGCAAAGCACCAAAAATAAAACAAGCAGTTAGTACGATAAAAATGAACATTCAAGCGTCTATCAGGTGACCACTAGGGTTCATCACATCTCCATCTGGGTAGGCTCTTAGGGTCTTTTACATACAGTTTGAGTTCTAAAGTTGAGGGTACCTGAACCAGTAGATTCCTCAATCCTCACCCATTATAGGCTCATATGGATTGAGTTCGGTTCAGGGGAATATATTTCTCTATGGTTGCATGGAGATGAAAATCTCACGAAGACATAGGTACAGATGTATTCCGGAAGTGATTCACTATCCTGCACGGAGGTGAAAACCTCACGAAGGAGTAGCTTCTCACTCCCACTTAAAGGTGTGACCCAGCGGTCATACAATATGATGCAAAGTACTCTAAAAGACTTGAACCATAGCAATCAAATGAAATGACGCAAGCGAATGCAAATACAAGGATCGTAATTTTTCAAATCAAATTTCAATTTTTGACAAAAGGACAGAAATTAATCAATTTATGGCCTGACTCTCAACCAGTCCCCAGTGGAGTCGCCAAGCTGTCGAAACCATTTTTTATCGATTTTCAAAAATGGGGATCGACTTTAAAAATACGGAGTCGCTACCGACCTTTTGTTCAAGGTGTGATCGGATCACCTTGAGATGAATTATTTTAATAAAACATTTTGATTTATTAAAACAATAATTTTGGTCTGCGAAATCTAAGAAAACGGGTTGGGGGGTCGGTTACGTACGAGGAAGGATTAGCACCTTCGCAACGCCCAAAATTGGTACCAAACTGATTAATTGATGTCCTAATGCCGAAAATTTGAAAAGATTCTAGATTACGATTCATTTATTAAAAAATATTTAAAAAGCATCATATTGGATGCCGAAAGTTCCTATTTCGAAGAAATAAAATGTCGTACTCAGCAAATTAGGCACAACATTTTACATTCTCAAATTTAGATTTATCCTTCGACATTCGATACTCATTCATTAAGAAAGAGAAGGATATCCAATTATTTAGGTTAAATGAAAAATCGCAACCCGGTCAATTAGGGCATTATTTCTCAAAATTCCCAAATACGAAATATTGCCTTTGTTCTTTTGAAATTCTTATCTTGAGAAAGTAAAATATCACACCCAGTAAGTTAGGGCGCAAAAATCTCAAGAATAAGTTTTTTATTATTTAAAATACGATGCATTTTAATTTAAGAGACAAAGGATACTCGATTATTAGGTTTTAAAAGATGAGAACCAGAACTCAGTAAGTTAGAGCGCGATTCTCTCGAAACCACCAAACCCAAGCATTGCCTTATTAAAAAAAACTTTAAATAATAAAAAAATGACCTTTAAAATTAAAGTGACATTAAAACGCAACGTTTTTCATAAGATACAACGGAATACTAGTATACAATGCAAGATATTTAATCCATACATCAAGCATTACAACGATAAATTACGAGTAATTAATAGTTACAAATTAACAAATTACAATTCATATAATAGCAATAATCATGCGACATAATTTCAACATTAGCAATTGAAGAAAATGGAGTAAAATAATACATGACTAAACAAGAAAACAAGATCTATCAATAAATAAATTTCGAACAAACCAAAGTAAGAAGCGATTCGCAATAGATAAGTGAAATACAGTACAAAAGATATAAACAATCTAAAACATCTATATACGTATGTACCCAAAAAGACAAGGTATATGATATGAAAAAAATCCAAAATAAACCATTGTTGAAACATGTTTAAATATATATAGATGATATATTTTTTTAGAAACAAATGGTATAGATTTTTTTTTTTTTAGAAAAACAATTTAAAACTTAATTAATAAGTTAATAAAACAAAAATAAGAGGTAGGAAATGCATATGAAAACAAAGAAGGATTTAACGAAATCAAAATAAAATTAAAAGACTAAGAAAAATCATTTTACAAGTGTGGGGGTTGAATCGAAATACATGCAGATTATGAAGGATTAAATCAACAAATATTCCTCAAACCCCAAACGCTGCGTACTAACTCGGACGAAAATGTAACACAATTAAAATGTAAAAGCTAAATTAAAAAGACACCGTACGGGGGACCTAATCGAATCGCAACTAAATAAGGACGGATCAAATGCGCAAATTGACCGCACATACAAAAGGCGCAGATCCTGAAATGGCATCGGGTCAGGCCAAGTCGGATCTGCTCATACGGCGCCGTTTCGAGGTTATCGATATTAACCTGAACTGTCGTCATTTTGCTAGTGACCAAACCCCTATATAAACTACTTTAACTCCTCTGCTAACCCTCTTTTAACAAAACCCTAGCCCCTTTCTCTCATCTCCGCCCCTACCGCAAAGAAGACCCCTCCGTTCACCACCTTATCGCCATTACGACCGATGAAAAGTAGTACACGATGAAAGGTCTCATTCGTTCACTGTCAAATTGCTATCATACTCGGCGAAAGATCGTGCCCAAATGCGTCAATTGATTTCAAGGATAACAGCTTTAAATCCTCGCACATTAACCCTCATCTAGCACCGATTACGATAGAGCAGATGAAGATTGAGCGCTCGGCCTGAGTAAACTCGCCTCCCTCCCTTTTATCTTTTGTATACCGAGGAAGAAAAGAAAGAAATACAAAAAATAGAGTCAAAAATCATCAAAAAGAAGGCAACCTTTTTGTTTGAATCTCTACTATTGCTTTTCGTATTACTCTGTTATGTGTGCTTAAAAATTACAAGGTTTTGGCTCGACCCTTTTATAGCCAATCCAAAAAATAAGAAAATACTAGGTTTTTTCTTTTTATTCTTTTTCTATCCTGCATTTGCTGCTGTTTTCGTCGTTTTTTCATTTGTTTGTAGGTGCAAAACATGGCCTAGGTGCAGAGGGGTCGTACGACTTGAGGGCGCTAGAGGCAGTACGTATGCGCACCGATGAAAGCTTGCACGTGGGTGGAGCGCATGGAGGCATGCATGGGCATACGAACAGTCGTGCGCGTGGAGGCACGTGGTAGCCCAAGAGTCACGCGTGAGGGCACCAGAAGCTTCTGGAGTTCTGTTCTGCTTGGGCCGTCTGGGTTTGTTATGATGTTTGGGTTTTGGGGCTTGTTCTTTGGGCTGAGCCTGTAATTGGGGCTAGTGGTTTAGTGGATTTTAATTTTTTTTATTCTTGGTTTATATTTTATTTAATGGGCCCGGGAAGATTTGGGCTCCTACAAAATGCATAAAGTACTTGATGTGTTAGTTAGGCTGAAAGGCATAACCAACCACTCATACAAACCATGCTTGGTTTTGAATACGGTTTTCCATTCATCTCCTTCTCTCATTCGGATCTGATGGTAACCACTCTTGAGGTCTATCTTGGACAAAAATTGAGCTCCACTTAGCTCGTCTAACATATCATCTAGGAGAGAGATCGGATGTCGATACTTGATAGTGATTTTGTTGATCGCTTAAAAATCAACGTACATATGCCAAGAACCATCCTTTTTAGGTACCAAAAGCACCTGCAGGGCACATGGACTTAGACTTTCTCGAACATACCCCTTTTCCATTAACTCAGTCACTTGCCTTTGTAGCTCCTTGGTTTCCTTGAGGTTGCTTCGATAGGCTGGACGGTTCAGGATAGTGGATCCACGTATGAAACCAATTTGGTGTTCGATTCCCCTAATGGGTGGTAGACCACTCAGGATGTCCTCTAGAAACACGTCCTCAAATTCCTGCAACAAAGATACCATAGAAGAAGGGAGAGTGTCATCTAAATCGTTAGTTTCAAACTAACTTTCCTAGTACATAAGTACAAGTACAGGCTATTTCAAAATCAATGACTTGTGGATTTCTCTTTCTCTCGCATAGACACTCAATTTTCCCAACTCATTCTCGCCTTTTTTTTCTTTTTCCTCTCGTATTTTCATCTCACACTCTTTGTTTTTCTCTCTTGTTTTTACCTCATTCTTTCCTTTCTTTTTTCTATTTTCTTTTCTGTCTCATTTTTTCCCTCTTTTTCTTTTGCTCTCGATTTTTAAAATAAGTTCCTCAATTAAAGTTGATATTCATAGACTTGCTTAGGAGTAAGTGGTGCCAAAGTCACATTATTTCTAAGATGTTTGAAGGTGTATCGATTAGTATAACCATCATGTATGACTCGGCGGTCAACTTTCCATGGCCTCCCCAACAATAAATGACCAGCATGCATCGATACTACATCACAAACAACCTCAACTCTGTACTTGCCAATTGAGAAGGAAATAACGGCTTGCTTAGTAATCTTAAACTCTCCTCTGTCATTGAGCCATTGTAGCTTGTAGGGATTCGGGTGTTTGGTGGTTGCTAGGCCAATTTTTTTCCACTAACATGCTACTAGCAACGTTCGTATAGCTACCTCCATCGATTATCACGCTACACACCCTGCCTTGGACATGGCAACGTGTGTGAAAGATGTTTTCACGTTGATTTCACGCTACATCAATGCTTTTGAGGCTAAAAATCCGCTTAATAACAATGATTTCTCCTTCCACAGCATACTCCAAATCGTCCTCCTCCTCAGTAGGTGCTTCGGGCTCATCTTCTTTTTCTACTTCAGATTCAATCTCACCATTGTCTCTTAGAATCATCACGCTTCGATTGGGACATTGGCTAGAAATATGGCCCCTTCTAAGGCGTTTGAAGCACTTTATGTCTCAGGTTCAGTTTGGCACAACCTTATTCTTGCCTTTACTTGATTCTCCCCTCATTTTATTAGGCTTTGTGGGTCCAACATTATCTTTGGTTCGAAAGGTGACATCCTTCTTACAGGCTCCATGTCCCCACTTTGATGTAGAAGTAGAGTTAGCAAAGGATCAGGTGGCACTTTTTCGCTTCAATTGTTTTTCCACCTTGATCGCCATGTGGACCATATCAACAATCACAACATAATGTTGTAATTCCACCACATTAGCAATGTCTCGATAAAGACCAGTAAGAAGCCTTGCCATAGTAGCCTTCCGATCTTCCTCAACATCGGCTTGAATCATGGCTATTTCCATATCTTTGTAATAATGTTCCACGCTCCAGTTTCCTTGGGTGAAATTTTGCAATTTGTATAGCTCTCGATAATAATGGGCTGGTATGAACCTCTTCCTCATCATAGCCTTCATTTCAGCCCATGTAGACACAGGTCGTTCAATATTTCTTCTCTGGCTCATAATGAGCTGATCCCACTAAATAATGGCATAGTTGAAAAATTCAATGGCAACAAGCTTAACCTTTTTACTCTCCGAGTAGTTGTGACACTTGAAAACGAGTTCGATTTTCTTTTCCCAGTCCAAATAAGCTTTGGGATCAGTTTTCCCTTGAAATGGAGGAATTGCCATCTTGATATTATTAAGATTGTCATCCACTCGGTTTCGTTCCCTTGGCCCTTAGTTCCTTTGGTCTCGTCGCCTCTCATTATGAATTGAGGCTCGATCACTCTCCATGTCACTAGGCTCGTAGAGATCTTCTTGATTTAGCTTAGGACGACCTAGCTCCCTCCTTGGATTTTGAGGAGTTCATTCCCGTTGGGCTATTTCCTCCAATTGGTCCAATTGCTCTTGCATTGGCTCCAACCAGTATTGTAGCATTCGATCCATCTCACAAATGAGGCTTGGTATGCTAAATTGGGCACACCACCACCACCAGCAGCATTCCTTTCGGGACCCACACCACCACCACCAGCAACATTCCTTTCGGGACTTTGAGAGATGAAGTTTCCTCACAGCAAACCTCACTAGTTCTCTCAAAAAGAAAAAGACATGTTCACTCCACTTGTGTTTACACTCATTTTTGGCTTTTAACCCCTCTTTTTCTCTCTCACACTCTTGCCTTTTACCACTTTTGCTCGTCTCTCTAAGTTCTTAGGTGACTACCTTAGGCTTAAGCAACAAACCTTTGTGGAATCGGTTTCAAAGTGATGTAAAGGTGGGAATTGATGTTAGGTAATATGGAAGGTTTGGAAAAAAAAACTAAGGTTAATTATGAAGTGTGGTTGGATTCATTTGGTAAAAGAAAAAATTGTACTCGGGCAACATAAACACTTTCAAGCTAGTTTCTTCTTCTTCTTTTTTTACTTCTTCTCTTTTGTATTTTTGAACTTGGATTGCAAATATGCTGAATTTTTTTTCAAATTTTAACCCCGGGAGAGATAGAAATATGGATACTTGCTTATTTTAACTAGCTCTAAAACCAAATGATGTGAGCTCGTATTCATTGGTTGATTATGAGTCTCAACTATTCCCAATCGAAATTAAGAAGTATCAAAATAATGGGTTAAGTATAGTTGAAAATGTGAATGGCAGGCTATGCAAAAGGGTGTTTGGGGTGTAACACCCCTCACTCGTATTCAACGTCGGAATAGGTTTACGGATCATTACCAGACTTTTAACATATATAACAGTACTTTTCTCATACATTGAACTAGTTCATACAATCATCATTCAATATCTCCCTTACGATAGCCTTTGAGGCCTTAAACATGCTTTAGGAGCGGTTCGGGACTAAACTGAAAACTTATAAACTTCCAAAAAACTTTGAAATTTTTTCTCAATACAGAGGACATACGCCAGTGTGACCAGGACGTGTGTCTCACAAGGCCACTAGACACGCCCGTGTCTCTAGCTGTGTGAAAAGAGGGGGCACATACTGACTTGGTCAGACGGCCAACAACACGCCCGTGTGCCTAGCCATGTGCTAGGTCGTGCCAAAACTATAGGGTATACTGCCTTATGCAACATGGCCAAGTCACACGCCCGTGGGCTAATTAGGGGGGTTTACTGACTTGTACCACATGGCCAGTCACACGCCCGTGTGTGAGACTGTGTGGATCATACTAACCTGGTTCTAATATCAACACCATGGGACACACGGCCGTGTAACACACCCGTGTGGACAAAAATAGGCTATTTGCAAAGCCATCTTGCTACCTTATTTATACATGCATGCACAAGCATAGATTGCAACATTTTATAACCCAATAGGAAGCCAATCCATAACATTTCATACACATTTTATACCAATTCAACATAGTATTCAAATACTTAATTTATATTATGCATCTTCCATTCATATGCCTACTACTTATCAAGACATCATTTGCATATCTCCATTCCATCTATTACTTGCCAAAACATACCATATTTGGACACTTATACACAACCAAAACATTATACTAAGTTAAGCCAAATCACATGGCTTAAACTTATACTACAACATGTACCAAAATCACTATCTCATGTAACCATAACTAACATCTTTATAAATATCCTATGCATGTCATATTTACAAATATCCAAGAGTTCAAAAGTACCAACAACAACTAGATAGTGTGATGCGTAACTCTGACTTTATCCGGATCGAGCGAGCTATCGAACCTCTATAAAATATGGAAAAGAAACAGAGTAAGCTTTATAGCTTAGTAAGCCCATATAATTCTAATTTTTAACTTACCATTATACATAATCAAATAGTAAACAAAGTATATCAAATTCACTTGCCAAATGCCTATGCACAAGCATTCATCAACAAGTTAGTCATATAATTGCTTGTAATCATCCATTATCTCAATTTAATACTCAATACATTGTATCGTATCAAATTCACATATATCATGTACATCATTTATAACATTTCATTCTCAATCATATAAACAGTAATTCATTCGATAACAGTAACTCATTCGTATAAACAATACTTCATCTATATAACACATATCTTTTTCACATAACCAATAACATGATTTATGCCTGCTGAACCTATTAGAATATCGAGGGATACTCGGGTGATATACATAACATATAAATCAGTAATCCGTCAATTCATTATCATTTTCGCTCTTCTGAGCTATGATTAGTAAGCTCCTCCTGAGCTGATGGACAATAAGCTTTATTGAGCTAAAATGGTAAGCTCTGACGAGCTGAGAACAGTAAGCTCTTACGACCTGATATATCAGTAAGCTCATACGAGCTGCGGTGAGTCCACAACACATGAAAGATCTCGACCTAAACGGTAGCCCTAGTGACATGTCACTCGTATCCAACGAATACTTACAGTTCAAATGGGGCTCGGTAACCATCATACTGTATCAATAAGGCATTTGAATTTCAAGTAAACCATTTACTCAGTTACATACATTCATTTAAAATAATTACAGGTATTTAAAAGTTCGATTCTAATTATATGAACTTACCTTGTATTGCTCGGATAGCAAATATTGGCTATTTGTCCACTTTTCTTTTTCCCCGATCTAATTCCAGTCTCGACTTATCCTGTTCTATATATTATCAAATTTAGCACATTCAGTATTCAATTTATTCAATTTAGCCTTTCATATATATTTTGGAAAATTTACATATTTTCCATTAATGTTTCACACTTTTACAATTTAGTCCATATTACACAAAATTGCAAATTCATGCAATTCATCACCAACCCATGTTTAGCCGAATTTTTTATATGTTACTAGCAGCCCATATTTTCAATTTATTCACACTTTTACACACATAATTTTCCATTTTCTAAATTTAATCCCTTTTTGACATTTTTGTCAAAAATCACTTTACAAAACAATTTTAACTATCAACAACTATTCAAAATCCATCACCAACCATCAAATTACTCAAGCATTCAACCATGGCAACATGTTAAATCTTTAACAATTTCAAAATCTAAGGTACGGGCTAGCTAGAATATGAAGCAACGATCTTAAAAACGTAAAAATCATTAAAAACTGAGTCAAAATACATACCTAATTGAAGAATTTAAGGTTGCCGAATGAAGAACCCTATTTTTCTTCTTGTTCTTCTTTAATTTCGGTTGGAAAGATGATAATATGAACAAAATTTCATTTTGTTTTATTAATTTAACTTTTAATTATCAAATATCAAAATTAACCTTAAATTAAAACATTCAAAATCACTTGAATGATGTTCATAAAAGTCCACTAACGTTTAAAAAGGTCTAATTACCATTTAAGGCCATCATAATTAAAAGCCAAAGCTATTTGACACTTTAACTAATAGAACATGCATTTTACATTTTACGCGATTTAGTTCTTTTTCTCGAATTAACCATTCAATCAGTAAAATTTCTTTACGAAACTTTCACGTAAATAATCTATCATGCTGTAGACCTTATTAAAATAATAAAAATAAATATTTTGACTTCGGATTTGTGGTTCAAAAACAACTGTTTTGATTTAACTCAAAAATGGGTTGTTACAACTCTCCCCCTTAAGTATTTTCGTCCCTAAAAATCTTACCGGTAAATAGGTTAGGGTACTGTTTTCACATTTCTTCCTCGGGTTCCCACGTAGCTTCCTCAATCCCGTGTTTATGCAACGAACCTTCACTAGGGCTATACGTGTAACACCCCTTACCCGTTTTCGAAGCCGGAACCAGGTATGAGGCATTACCTAACTTATCTCGCTTAAGCATATCATATTGGGCTATAAAATTTCATTTAAACCCATCTCTTGTTCATTCTCGACCTGCGACGCCCTATGCATACCTCCGCAAGGTTTCGAATTTAACCAGGAACTTTTACAAACTTGGAACACTTTTCATCAAAACAGGGGCCACATGCCCGTTTTGACCTAGGGACACGCCCGTGTGCCCCTAAGACATGCCCGTGTCTTCCACCCGTGGTCAAAACTGACTTATTCTACATGACCAGACACACGCCCGTGTCCCTGGCCCGTGTCCCTCACATGGCTTCAACACACCCGTGTCTTAGTTTGAAACACCCCAAACCCAGCCCACGAGTCTTGACCGGATCCGGTATGTTCCTCGGGTAAAACGGTTCAAAACTTGTTTGTTTCTCTGGAAAACTTTGGATTTTGGAGAAATTCTGATTTGGGATCAAATTGAAAACATCGTTATTCTTGAAGATTAGGTTTTAATAAAACTTTATTGTTATATTTCAAAAGCATAAGTTAAAGGTAAAAGTCGAGTTTTTAGAGTTTACTATTTAAATTGAAAAGTGCCAAAACGTTTAGAATTTATTTTTAAGAAAAGTTACTTGAACTTTAATTTGATGAAAATCGTAACATACTAAATAATTAAAATGCATGCATAAACAGTTTAATATCAAGTGGCCTTATTACATCAAAACAAACCCGAATAAATCCAAAATACTTAAAAATAGAAAGTCCAAAATAAAATAAATTCTGAGCTGTGCATGGCCACCACTAAGCTCCTGCCGACCCGATCCATCACTGAGTGTCACCTGAAAAGATATCCCACAATGGGGTGAGTCAAACAGACTCAGTGTGTAACAACCAACACTTAGTCCCACGATTCAGGCATATCAGATCATACATATACATATAGCAATTAAATATAATGATGCAATCCCGAACCCAAACCTAGATAACCATCCGCTACACATCACCCGTACCAACCATCACACCGTGGGGAATACTAAGTCGACCCTCCATCCGCTACACATCATCGAAGGTAGTCATTGCAGACGACTTGCTCATCGCCCTTATAAATTCGTGGCATAGCCACCAGATAATATATTTTGTGATGTAAGTCACCACATTCAGATTATGTGACCTAAGTCACTAGATATTGTCGTAAAAACCACCAGATCACTTCCCCTTTCATAATCACCCATATGCCCTATGTCATACAAATCATACAAATATCACGTCTTACGTCTTATTCCACATTCTTAACCAATTCTTATTTATGCCACATTCAAGGTTCATAATACTTATTAACAAAGTTTCGGAGAGTAACGTACCTGAGTACTTTTGTACCATTGAATGGTACCTTTGACCACTTTTCACATTATTATTAAAACATGCATTAACATAGTACCATAAATCTTTTAAGACTTAGTATAGGGATACACACCTGGTTTACTTAACGCTTCCACTAAATTCCGAAAATCCCGATCTAGAACTCTAGATCCTTAGTTCCTACATTCGGCCAACACTAAGTTTCTTAGCAAAACCCAATCGGCTTATACAATCAAATCCCGAAGGATTATCACAACTTAAATTCTTACCTTGCTGCCGATTTGATTACTAATCAAATCCTGAAACTTTGTAGTCTTTCTCCCTTGTAATCGGCTAACACTAGATCACTTGACTTGGTTAGTTTTCAGCTTTTAAACAATTAGGAAACAAATCTGAAACATCAACTATGGCCTTGGCCGAATGTCACATACACTTACCTTATGGATCTAAATCCCGAAATTGCTAATTACTCTTGGTATCTGTCGAAATCCCTACAAGCACTATGTTAGATTCAATTCTAACCTTTAATCTCACAAATGGCCCTTGGCCGAATATACACATGACTTACCTTAGATCTTTAAAATCTCGAAGGTCTTCCCCTTGTAGTTGACAATCACAGAATCCCGAAACCCTCCTTCAGAGTTTCGGCCAAGATTCATTAATATGATTAGTCTTTAACATCCGGCTAAAAGAAAAGAAAAGAGATTGAATAGTATTTAATCTTACCCTTACCACAGAAATCGACAGCACCTATGCCTGTCACCACAGAGATTTGGCTTTGAGGCTTAGAGAATAGTCGGCTATGAGTCACTTGTGTATTCGGCTTCAACAAAGATGAAAAGAGAGGAATATAAGGCTTAGGGAGAATCGGCAATGGCTATCAAATGGGAAAGAGAGAGAAACATTCAGCCTTAGCTCATGGAAGAGAAAAGATGAAGAGAGATTCGGCTATGTCAGTGAGTAGCAAAAACAAAAGAGAAAAGAGAAAAAGAGCACAAGGTGTTCTCTCTTTGGGAATTTCGGCACAAATGAAACAAAGATGAGAAGAGGAGAAATTTCGGCACATAATGCCCTTAGCATGACCGGTTGCCTCACTTACTTCCCTCTCCTAAATTCAGCTAACATTCAAACACTAGCCTTTCCTTGCTTTTCTCCTATTTTTCCTCTTTCCTACTCATTTAAAATAATTTAAATAAAATCAAGAATTATCCTTGCCTTTAGCCGAAATTTAAAAGGTATTTGAACACACTTAATGCTCATCCACTTACAGTCACTGTGCCGTCCACCACTGCTTATCCTTGCAGCAAAATAAAAGCTCCCTTTTTACCTCCCTAGTGACTCGAACCTAGGCCCTTTTAACTGCTTGTGGCGTCACTTACAGAGGCTTTAAGTGGCGCCTCCTTGCCACTTTAATAGGCCCATTTTTGTGTCTACTTTTTCCTACAATTTCTCTTAAGGCCACTGTCAGGTTCCACTTCAAGACTTAAAACTTAATATTTTCTAAGGCATTTTCCTACATTTTAAGGTTCACAAAATTCATAAAACATACTTATAATACACATAGGCATGCTTTCACGTAAAATTCAGCAATAATTCATAAGCCCAAAATCCTGGATATTACAGTTCTACCCCCTTAAAATAATTTCGACCTCGAAATTACCTGGCTAAAATAAGTGAGGGTATTGCTGTCGCATTGTTTCTTCTGGCTCTCACGAAGCTTCCTCCGATCCATGATTACGCCATAACACTTTGACTAAAGGAACTGACTTCCTCCGTAACACTTTCACATCTCGTTCCAAGATCTGAGTCGGCTCTTCCTCGTAGGACAAATCTGGCCTTAATTCCACTTCTTCCACTGGTACTACATGAGATGGATCCGATCGATAACGACGTAGCATTGACACATGGAATACATCATGCATCTGCTTCAACTCTGGTGGCAACTCCAACTGGTATGCCACTGGTCTAACTCGCTTCAATATCCGATAAGGTCCTATAAACCTGGGACTTAACTTCCTTTATGACCAAATCTCATTACCTTCTTCCAAGGCGAAACTTTAAGAAACACTTGATCTCCTACATCAAATTCTATTTCCTTTCGCTTAAGATCTACGTACGACTTTTGCCTATCAGATGCTTCCTTCAACTGTGCCCGAATTACCTCAACCTTCTCTTCGGATTCTGCCACAATCTCTGGACCCAAAACTTGATGTTCCCCCAATTCTGTCCAACACGCAGGAGTGCGACACTTCCGTCCATACAGCACTTCATACGGTGCCATCCGAATACTGGCCTGATAGCTGTTGTTGTATGCAAATTCCGCTAATGGCAAATATTCTTCCCAACTTCCTCTGAAGTCTATCACACATCCCCTCAGCATATCCTCTAACACTTGGATTACTCGTTCAGATTGATTGTCCGATTGTGGATGAAACACCGTAGCGAAATCCAATCTGGTGCCTAAAGCTTGATGTAGAGCTTTCCAAGACCGAGACGTAAACTTTGGATCCCTATCTGAAATAATCGATACTGGCACTCCATGCAATCTCACAATCTCCGCCACATACAACTTCCCCAACTTCTGCAAAGATTAATCAACCCACACTGGAATGAAATGCGCGGACTTTGTCAATCGATCCACTATCACCCATACCGAGTCCTTCTTAGTAGGTGTAAGGGGAAGCCCACTAACGAAGTCCATGGTGATTCTCTCCCACTTCCACTGCGGAATCTTGATTGGCTGAAGCAATCCTGACGGAACTTGGTGTTCAGCCTTAACTTGCTGACATGTCAAGCATTTCCCTACAAATTCCGTAACTTCCCTCTTAAGACCAGGCCACCAAAACTGTTCCCTTAGATCCCTGTACAACTTAGTACCTCCAGGATGCATAGCATAAGGGCTACTATGCGATTCCTAAAGCCTCTGCCTTAAGTCCTCATTCTTCGGCATACAGACCTTGCCCTTGAAACACAATACTCCCTCGTCATTAACACCATAATCTTCCAACTCCCCACTCTGCACTTGCTGCAACTTAGCACTTAAATCCTCATCCACTAACTGACTTTCCTTCACCTCATTCAGCCATGTCGGCTTAACTTGCAACTCTGCCAGCAGACTTCCATCGTCATACAAGCTCAGATATGCAAACACTGCCCTCAGATCCGACACCACTTTTCGACTTAAGGCATCTGCCACTACATTCGCCTTGCCCGGGTGATACTCTATGGAATAATCGTAGTCTTTCAATAATTCCACCCACCTTCGCTGTCTCAGATTCAACTCCTTCTGAGTTAACAAATACTTAAGACTCTTGTGGTCTGTGTAGATTACTGACTTTTCTCCATATAGATAATGCCTCCACACCTTAAGAGCAAAGACTACTGCCGCCAATTCCAAATCATGCGTCGGGTAGTTAACCTCGTGTGGCCTCAGTTGTCGAGATGCATAAGCGACTTCTTTCCTGTCCTGTATCAATACGCATCCTAATCCTGTGTAGAAAGCATCACAGTACACCACAAAGTCCTTCCCTACCTTCGGCTGAATCAAAACTGGAGCTTCAGTCAAAACCCTCTTAAGCTTCTCAAAGCTCTCCTGTTGCTTATTTGTCCATACGAAAGGTACCTACTTTCTCAACAATTTCGTCAGCGGTGCGGCTATTGATGAAAACCCTTCTACAAACCTTCTGTAGTAGCCTGCTAATCCCAAGAAACTGCGAACCTCAGCCACAGACTTAGGTGGTTTCCAATCTAATACTGCCTCAATCTTTTGGGGATCCACCCTTATTCCTTCTGCAGACACCACATGCCCAAAGAATGCAACCTCCTTAAGCCAAAATCCACACTTGCTGAGTTTGGCATAAAGCTTCTTCTCCCTCAACACTTGCAACACAACCCGGAGATGCTCATCATGCTCCTCTTCAGACTTGGAGTATACTAGGATGTCGTCGATGAATACAACAACGAACCGATCCAAGTAAGGTTGAAAAACCCGATTCATCATATCCATGAACGCTGGTGCGGGCGTTCACAACCCAACAACATTACTAAGAACTCATAATGGCCGTATCTTGTCCGTAAAGTCGCCTTATGGATATCTGCTTTTCTTCACCCTAAGTCGATGATATCCGGACCTTAGATCTATCTTCGAGAATACTGTTGCCCCCTTCAGTTGATCGAACAAGTCGTCTATCCTTGGCAAAGGGTACTTGTTCTTGATGGTCAGCTTATTCAACTAATGATAATCTATGTACATACGCATAGTTCCGTCCTTTTTCTTCACAAACAAGATCGGTGCTCCCCATGGAGACACACTGAGTCGGATAAACCCACGATCAAGCAACTCTTGGATCTGAGCCTTGAGCTCAACCAACTCCTTTGGTGCTACTCTATACGAAGTAGTTGACATAGGAGCTGTTCTCGGCAGCAAATCAATTCCAAACTCCACCTCCCTATCCGGCGGTATTCCAGGTAACTCCTCCGGAAAAACATCCACAAACTCTCTTACTGTTCTAACTCCACTAACTCCCTCTTCTTTGGCATCTAACGCCCTAACAAACGTCAAAAATGCCTTGCACCCTTTCCGAACCATCTTATCAGCCTTTAAGGCAGAGACTACGTTAGATAAGTAGTTTCTTCTTTCTCCTATCATAATTATCGCCTCATCCTCCGGTGTCCTTAATTCCATTCGCTTAGCTGCACAATCCAAAATAGCTCGATGTTCCACTAGCCAGTCCATACCAAGTATAAGATCGAATTCTCCGAAGGGTAGTTCCATTAAGTCGACAGAAAATATCACTCCCTGAATCTCTAGAGGTAGACTCCGAAAGATCTTATTCACCACTACAGTTTGGCCTAATGGGCTTACTACAGTCATCTCCCTATCAGATAGTTCAGAGACTATGCCTAGCATTTCCACTACACTACATGCAAATAAGAATGGGTCGAGCCCACATCAATCAGAGACAAATAAGGCTTGTCAGCTATAAGAAACGTACCGGTTATGACGTCCGGTGCGTCTCCATCCTCCCTCTGGCGAACTGCATACACCAGACCCGGCTGTCTTGCCTCTAACACCTCGACCCGGTGCTCCACATCCTCTTCCAGAACCATTACATCTACCAGTCAGACCACGACCCCACTGAGGCTGCTGTCCACCTCTTCCAGCCTGATTAGAACCCTGACCCGTGGGTCGGCTCCCATCTATCTTAATAGGACAGTCCTTAATCATGTGTTCTTTAGACCCATACTTAAAGCATCCTCACGTCTTCCTCTAACATTCTCCTAGGTGTATCTTTCCACACTGAGTACAAGTACGATACTGCCCTCCGGTCACAGTCTGCTGACCTCGCGGCCCATCAACTCTAGGCCTCTTTTTAATATTCCCAGATGATCCTAATGATTCAAAATCTCTCTTTTGCCTATTTCGATCAGTGTTCTGCCTTACAGAGTCCTTAATCCCCTCAGCTACCTTGGCCTTTTCGACTAGCACAGCAAATTCCCACTCCTGCTGCAGAGCTATCAACAACCTTAGATCATCCCTCAGTCCGTCTTCAAACCAGACACATCGTTCATGCTCCGTAGCCACTAGTCCTCGAGCATACCGGCTCAACCTTAAGAATTCAGCCTCATATTCCGCTATGGACTTGTTCCCTTGAACCAGCCCCAGAAATGCCTTCCTCTGTGCATCAGTATAACTAGTACCAACATACTTCTTCTAGTACGCCGCTTTAACATATTCCCAAGTGAGATCCTCAGCTGTGGCACCATCCCAAACTGTGAGCCACCATTAATATGCTTTGTCGCGAAGAAGCGACACCATTCCTTTCAGCTTCTCCTCAGCGGTCAGATCCAGCTCATCCGTAATTTGCTCTGTCGCCTCCAACCAATACTCAGCTATACTGGGTGCCACTCCAGATACACCATGAAACACCTCAGCTCCATTAGCTCGGAGTCGCTCGGGTACAGATTTTTGAGCTCCCATACCTCCACCTGCTCCAGCCACCATCTTCAGAACTCGCAAGACCGCGCTGCGCATCGTATCATCCCCGTCCGATCATCTTTGCTCAACACCAACAGCTAGTGGTGGAGGTGGTGGTACCTCATTCTTGGACCCTTGACCAGATCTAACGGGTTCCGATACGGTCATTCTGCCCCTACCATGTCCTTGCACATTACGACCACGTCCCCTAGAACTCATTTCTACGATCGCGCTTTAATCTGATTTAAGAAATTTTATGCATTAGTATTTTGTTCCACTGATTATCCGTGAAGAAATTTTATGAAAAGGAGCTTAGTAGTAGTTCTTTCGATCAATCAAAGTTTTTGTTCCAAGTTTTCTACCCTAATTCGGAGAAACACATCCATTCAGTAATATCTACTATACACATTCCTCGTTTGAACATTTTTGTCTGCTCTTAACCCAGGGGTATTTTCGTCATTTCTCCTACAGGGGTATTTTGGTAATAAATCGGGGTCAATTTAAAAATCTTAATAAATCAGGGCACTTTGGAATTTTCAAGACTCGAGGGTACTTTTGAAAATTTTCTCAAATCAGAGGTATGGCAGAAATTTTGGAAATCGGGGTCATTTTGGTAATTTTGTAAACCAGGGGTAATTTCGTAAATTTTCCAAATCAGGGTATTTTAATATTTTTCAAAATAGGGGTTTCTAGTATTTTGAAAAAAATATCTTAGTAAAAGTCGAGGGTAGTATGGTAATTTAAATTTTTTTTCAAACCAAGAGCATTTTAGTAATTTTACAACCAGGGGTACTTAGGTAATTTTTGTAAATCGAGAAAAACTTTCAAAATAATTTTTTTTTTCACAATTCAAAGAGGCAATTTGGTGATTTTAAAACTAGGGTTTTATGAAAATATAGCTAGTCCCTTTCGGGTTTTAATTATTGAGTTTAGCCCGTGAGTAAGTCCTCTTGGTTAGGGTGAACCGTCACTACGCACCAGGTAGGATTCGAGCGAAGAGGAGGTGAGTCACGAGGACTGCTTAAATACTAGGCTCTCCCTGAATCCAATCCTAGACATGCGCATGATGGTTGCCACACCCTAACTCGGCGACTTAGCCACAGGTTTGTTTAATTAGGCATTAAGTCTTATGTAATTCTTATATTGGGGTAAACTAATCCTAGGGTTCATGTACTTAATATACTAATCTACGTTCCCGTTGTACCCTCCTACAAATCATACTATAAATCACACAACAGTTAGGAGTACTTACCTGGTGGACTTCGGGTTGGAGACTTAGGTGCCATGCCAGAAAACCTGCTCATTTCACAAAAATTTTCAGGAAACTTATTTGTGCTCGATTTTGAAAATGTTTGTGAGCTTTCAACCCAAGGCCGAGAGTTTAAAACTGGGCTCTGATACAAAGCTGAAACACCCCAAACCCAGCCCACGAGCCTTGACCGGATCCGGTATGTTCCTCGGGTAAAACGGTTCAAAACTTGTTTGTTTCTCTGGAAAACTTTGGGTGATTTTGGAGAAATTCTGATTTGGGTTCAAATTGAAAACATCGTTATTCTTGAAGATTAGGTTTTAATAAAACTTTATTGTTATATTTCAAAACCATAAATTAAAGGTAAAAGTCGAGTTTTTAGAGTTTACTATTTAAATTGAAAAGTGCCAAAACATTTAGAATTTATTTTTAAGAAATGTTACTTGAACTTTAATTTGATGAAAATCGTATCATACTTAAAAATCTGAGCTTGAACTTTATTTTTAACAAACCTGAATAAATCCAAAATACTTAAAAATAGAAAGTCCAAAATAAAATAAATTCTGAGCTGTGCATGGCTACCACTAAGCTCCTGCCAACCCGATCCATCACTGAGTGTCACCTGAAAAGATATCCCACAACGGGGTGAGTCAAACAGACTCAGTGTGTAACAACCAACACTAAGTCCCACGATTCAGGCATATCAGATCATACATATACATATAGCAATTAAATATAATGATGCAATCCCGAACCCAAACCAAGATAACCATCCGCTACACATCACCCGTACCAACCATCACACCGTGGGGACTACTAAGTCGACCCTCCATCTGCTACACATCATCGAAGGCAGTCATTGCAGACGACTTGGTCATCGCCCTTATAAATTCATGGCATAGCCACCATATAATATATTTTGTGACGTAAGTCACCACATTCAGATTATGTGACCGAAGTCACCAGATATTGTCATAAAAACCACCAGATCACTTCCCCTTTCATAATCACCCATATGCCCCATGTCATACAAATCATGTAAATATCACGTCTTATGTCTTATTCCACATTCTTAACCAATTCTTATTTATGCCACATTCAAGGTTCATAATACTTATTAACAAAGTTTCGGAGAGTAACGTACCTGAGTACTTTTGTACCATTGAATGGTACCTTTGACCACTTTTCACATTATTATTAACACATGCATTAACATAGTACCATAAATCTTTTAAGACTTAGTATAGGGATGCACACCTGGTTTACTTAACGCTTCCACTGAAATCCCAAAAATCCTGATCTAGAACTCTAGATCCTTAGTTCCTACATTCGGCCAACACTAAGTTTCTTAGCAAAACCCAATTGGCTTATACAATCAAATCCCAAAGGACTATCACAACTTAAATTCTTACCTTGCTGCCGATTTGATTACTAATCAAATCCCGAAACTTTGTAGTCTTTCTCTCGTGTAATCGACTAACACTAGATCACTTGACTTGGTTAGTTTTCGGCTTTTAAACAATTAGGAAACAAATCTGAAACATCAACTATGGCCTTGGCCGAATGTCACATACACTTACCTTATGGATCTAAATCCCGAAATTGCTAATTACTCTTGGTATCTGTCGAAATCCCTACAAGCACTATGATAGATTCAATTCTAACCTTTAATCTCACAAATGGCCCTTGGCCGAATATACACATGACTTACCTTAGATCTTTAAAATCCCGAAGGTCTTCCCCTTGTAGTCGACAATCACAGAATCTCGAAACCCTCCTTCAGAGTTTCGGCCAAGATTCATTAATAAGATTAGTCTTTAACTTCCGACTAAAAGAAAAGAAAAGAGATTGAATAGTATTTAATCTTACCCTTACCACAGAAATCGACAGCACCTATGCCTGTCACCGCAGAGATTCAGCTTTGAGGCTTACAGAATAGTTGGCTATGAGTCACTTGTGTATTCGGCTTCAACAAAGATTAAAAGTGAGGAATATAAGGCTTAGGGAGAATCGGCAATGGCTATCAAATGGGAAAGAGAGAGAGACATTCGACCTTAGCTAATGGAAGAGAAAAGATGAAGAGAGATTCGGCTATGTCAGTGAGTAGCAAAAACAAAAGAGAAAAGGAACACAAGGTGTTCTCTCTTTGGGAATTTCGCACAAATGAAATAAAGATGAGAAGAGGAGAAATTTCGGCACATAATGCCCTTAGCATGACCGATTGCGTCACTTACTTCCCTCTCCTAAATTCAGCTAAGATTCAAACACTAGCCTTTCCTTGCTTTTCTCCTATTTTTCCTCTTTCCTACTCATTTAAAATAATTTAAATAAAATCAAGAATTATCCTTGCCTTTAGTCGAAATTTAAAAGGTATTTGATCACACTTAATGCTCATCCACTTACAGTCCCTGTGCCGTCCACCACTGCTTATCCTTGCAGTAAAATAAAAGCTCCCTTTTTGCCTCCCTAGTGACTCGAACCTAGGCCCTTTTAACTGCTTGTGGTGTCACTTACTGAGGCTTTAAGTGGCGCCTCCTTGCCACTTTAACAGGCCCATTTTTGTGTCTACTTTTCCCTACAATTTCTCTTAAGGCCACTCTGCTTCAGTTCCACTTCGAGACTTAAAACTTAATATTTTCTAAGGCATTTTCCTACATTCTAAGGTTCACAAAATTCATAAAACATACTTATAATACACATAGGCATGCTTTCACGTAAAATTCAGCAATAATTCATAAGCCCAAAATCCCGGATATTACATAGCTCGTGTGCCAAAACCTTGGCATTTTATTTATGACGCCATCACTTCCTATGGCCACACGGCCAAGGCACACGCCCGTGTCCTTAGACCGTGTGTCAGATTAAACTCCACATTTAATTTGCAGACTTCACACGGCTTGGGCACATGCCCATGTCCTAGGTCGTGCCTCCCAAGCGGCTAAGACACATGGCCGTGTCTTTGCCCGTATGTTTACTACTAGGCATACTCACTTGCAATGCTAACAAGCAAGGGGACACATGGTCGATCAACACACCCATAGGGCTGACCTTGTGTCACACACGGCCTAGACACATGCCCGTGTCTCTACCCATGTGGACAATTAGATGGCTATCCACCAAGCCATTTGCCACCCTACCAAGAAATCATACTCTTACCAAAACATTCCAATATATAAGATGACCAAATGGTACCTCTATTTGAATTCAAAAAAAAAAAATCAAGACATACACAAAAGCATATACTTTATGAAATTTATCTTTATTAGGCATAAGATGTAACATCCCGAAATTGGGCCTAGTAGGATTGGGCCCAATAGGCCTTGAGCGTAATAGCGTTTGAAATTTTTGGAGAGCAAGAGATAGGCATTAGTGAAAGTTGGACCTATTAGGTAAGTGACTTTGGAAGGTTAGAGGGCTTCTATGAAGTCCCGGGATCAAACTTTGGCTTTGGGGAAATTTTGGATTTAGGTGAAAAAAACCCTGGAAGTTGGCAGGTAGGCCTTAAGAATAAAATGTGGAGGAAAATGACAAAAGTGGAGTGTGTGGTGTAGTGGCAAAGTGACGCCACTTAGGGGACAAGGGAGTGACACCACAAGGAAGGAAGGAGGTCCAAGGTTCAAGTCTTGGCTCTTGCATTTTGGTTTTCTTTTTACTTGGACCTTAGAATTTGGCTATAGATTTATATTTAGTTGTGCAGAGATTATGTGACAATAGGAGCTTGTGGCCAAGTGGCTAGCGGCATGGATTATGGTATCAGAGCCTAGGTTCAAAAACTCAGCTATGGGTTTCGGTTTAAAAATATTTTCAAAGGATGGTTTGGAAAATGGTTTAGAAAAATATATATCTGTTTTTTTTTGGAAGTATGGCACCCGAGTCTCCGGCACCAATCTGCACTGTAAGTTTCCTAATACTTTGCTTTGCTATATGCTATATTTCTGGTATCAATTCTGTGTGTTTGGTTTGGATGTGATGTTTGGATATAGAGTTGGTTGTGTATGAAATATTTGTCTCCTTTAATGGCTAGGTGTTTTTGAGTATGTGTAGGAGTTCTAAATTCTAGTTAAAAGTATATTAGGGTTATTGGAATCAGAGTGCGCAGCGTGAGCGTAGTGTTGTAGGTTAGGTTGCACAACTGCACCTGTAGTTGGAAATTTCGAGGACGAAATTTCTTTAAGGAGGGTAGATTTGTAACATCCCGAAATTGGGCCTAGTAGGATTGGGCCCAATGGGCCTTGAGCGTAGTAGCGTTTAAAATTTTTAGAGAACAAGAGATCGGCTTTAGTGCAAGTTGGACCTATTAGGTAAGTGATTTTGGAAGGTTAGAGGGCTTCTATGAAGTCCCGGGATCAAACTTTGGCTTTGGGGAAATTTTGGATTTAGGTGAAAAAAAACCCTGGGAGTTGGCAGGTAGGCCTTAAGAATAAAATGTGGAGGAAAATGACACAAGTGGAGTGTGTGGTGTAGTGGCAAAGTGACGCCACTCAGGGGACAAGGGAGTGACGCCACAAGGAAGGAAGGAGGTCCAAGGTTCAAGTCTTGGCTCTTGAATTTTGGTTTTCTTTTTACTTGGACCTTAGAATTTGGCTATAGATTTATATTTAGTTGCGCATGGTTTAAGAGACAAGAAGAGCTTGTGGCCAAGTGGTTAGCAGCATGCATTATGTTGCAAGGGAGCCTGGGTTCGAATCTAATGACAAGCAATGGAGTATTTATTTTACGGATTGGACGGCAAGAGTTTTAGTTGAATTTAAACTCTACTGACGAAGGGATCCCACATCGGAAAGATACAAAGAAGGAAGGTGAAGAGCTAGCTATATAAAGAGCATTCCAGGAGGAGAGTTAACATACCTTGGTGGGCATTTGGGCACAAGAGTGGTCGCAGCGCGGTTTAACACTAGACTCCTACTAGGTGTGTAACTCTCTCTACTCTAGCTGTAGAGCGGCAAATGTCGAAGTGCTGATCAGGGCAATAGTAGCCATACGAGCATACGAGCGCACGTGTGGGGCTTCGACATGATAGTTGAGGCTATTAGTAGTATTCTTGTGGGTTGAGGCTGCTTCGGCTACGATGGGCCGTGGGCCCAATTGATTAAAATTGTATGATGGTGTAGTATATAGTGAACTAGACTAGGTGAATCTCATATACATGGCTAAATTTATGTTAGGTGGGCCACTCGAGCGTGTGGGCTCGAATGGGCCAAAATTGGGTTTTAAGCCCAATAGTCCGGTACGACCGGAAATGGTAACCGAGTCACTTGGGGCGACATTTAGGCCTTTGGGAAAGGCCATTGCAGGTATAAAATTATTGATATACCCTTGGAAGGGTAAATTACCGGAATACCCTTAGAAGATAAATTGTGAAAATGCCCTTGGTGGGTAAATTACGAAAATGCCTTGGTATGAAAAATTAAGGTTATACCTTTGGAGGTTGATTAGCGTGATTATGTTATTTTATGTCTATCTGATTATGATGGTAATTCATGTTATACTTATATTTGATATATGTCTAGCATACATGACATACTACATACATGAATTATCATGTCATATTGCATGGGTATAAAGAGAGGAGGGGGAAGATATGTTATTTGTGACTTTGGGTCACCAGTGGTTTGGCACCACCAGTGGTTTGGTACCACATATGTTTAATTGTGACTTTGGGTCACCAGTGGTTTGGCACCACATATGATATCTTTGTGACTCGTCCCAGTGGCTTAGTACCACAGTGGGTTAGCCCAATATATTACATTGAAAAGGGATTGTCACCAGTGGTTTGGTACCACAAAGTGGGTTGGCCCCACATGTGTTTAATTGTGACTTTGGGTCACCAGTGGTTTGGCACCACCAGTGGTTTGGTACCACATTGATATGATTATTTGTGACTTTGGGTCACCAGTGGTTTGGCACCACCAGTGGTTTGGTACCACATATGTTATTTGTGACTTTAGGTCACCAGTGGTTTGGCACCACCAGTGGTTTGGTACCACACGAGGTAGAATCGGGAGTTTTGGATGGTTAGGTTTTGGGTTGCATGACATGCACATTTTCATATGAAATTGTGTAAGGGTTTAACACCCGTTGGATGGGGATTTACACACTGAGTCTCGATAACTCACCCCTTAGTTAAATTTTGCAGGTAATCATTAGATCGAGGATTTGGGAGCTGAGGTGGACTCGTGGAGGCCATACATATGTTTACTTGTAAATTCGTTTCTTTTATTTGAACTTACTTTTATTTGGGTTTTTGTTATGTAATAAGGCCTTGGGTATTTTATTTGGTTTCAGCTTTCAATTTGGTTACTGCTTATTATTAAATGATCAATATGGGATTTTCCTAAAATGGTAATAAACCGTTTCTTATTCAAAATTACTTAAACTCAATTTTTCACGACAACTATAAAGAATACGAGCTTTTTAACGAACGCACAGTTTTTAGACATTCCTTTCATGTGACATGCGAGATTCGGTCGTAACGTTTAGGCTGGGTTTGGGGTGTTACATAAGAAATTGCCAAGTATTGGCCTAACTTATAAGACCATTTACAAAATAAATTAAAACAACATTTATAGCCAACACACTTGGCTTACCAACAAGACATAACAAAATACTCAAGTCCTATACATGCCATACTCAAAATAAAACTAATTTGGCTATACCAAAAAGTGGATAGTGTGATCTCTAACTCCAACATCCGCAACTTCTCGAATTAACTTTGTATTACTACAAGGAAAAAGGGCAATAAAAAGGGGTAAGCATAAAGCTTAGTAAGTTTGCATGGAAATGAATAACAACAATAAGCTCATGATAAATCCATCCATGGCAATAATTAAACATACACAAAGTATTAGACTTCTTGCCAACTTACTCATACTTGCCCTTATTTAGAACATACCATTCCACATATCGTAAGTGTTCCGTCGTGAATTACTCACGAGTACCTGTATTCACTCATTCACATGACTTTAGTACTAATCTCATTTCTACTTCCAAACTCATCTACTTATCCCATTAATTACTAGGGATACTCAAAGACCCATATTCATCGTCATTAGTATTGGTACGAAGCTAATGCCACATCCCAGAGGTGGTATTACATGGAGTCACCTCTGAATGCCGATGCCATATCCCAGATACGGTCTTATATAGAATTTTACATCAAGTATCGATGCCATATCTTGGATATGGCTTATACGATTTTCATATTTATTACCGAAGCCATATACTAGATATGGTCTTATACGGGATCTCAACCCGGTGCCGAGGCTAGGTCTCGGACATGGTCTTATACGGGACCTTATCCATTTCACATCTCGATAATAGAATTTTGATATTCATTATAGTCCACTAGGACTTCAACATCTTATTCAACATCAATTACTCAATTTAGTAGAGTATCATGCATCAATATAATACCAAGCATTCTCAAACATGCTAACATTGTAACACCCAAAAATCCCGAAACTCTACATTCTGTGCATTGAAGTTGGTATGTATAAGTAGCACTTAAAATATTAATTTTAAGGTATTACCAGGGTTATTTGAAGTCTTAGGGATATGGAAGACCATAGGGAAAATTTTAATTTTTGCCTTAGTGGACCCTAGTCTCATGTATTAGGCCTCTTAAATAGATTAAGGGGAAAATAGGACACAATTGGGTCTGTGGTCCAGTGGCAAGGTGGCGACACTTGGGGAGCTACAAGGTGGCGTTACTATCAGGTGAAGAGGTCCAAGGTTCGAGACTTAAGAGTGGTGAATTGAGGGGTTTTATTTTTGCACATGGAAGAAAGGTAGTGGCGCTAGAGTGGACTCTGGAAAGGAGTGTTCAGAAGAGAAAGTTAAGGTAAAGATAAGAGAGAAAAAATAGGGGATTGAGGTGTGGATGTGTTAGTGCCTAATTGGACTCTGGGGAAGGTAGTTTCGACTTTGGCTATAAAAAGGGGGTGCCGAATTCCTTTGAAAGGTTCCTTGGGTTTCCATTAATTTTTTTCATTTCTTCCCCTCATTCTTTTTCCTCCATTGCCGAATTACCATCATCCCTTTTTTCTGAAATCCCTATTTGTGTCGATTCTTTGTTGTTTTTCCTCAATCACAAATCTGTTGATCAAGTGTTAAAAGCCAAATCTCGTGCAGTAGCTATCTAGGCCGCAGGATCAAAGGTGGGATTCGGTAAGTACTCAGTCAGCCTCCTTAGTGTGTTTTGCTAAAAGCCGAAGGGCTATCTAACTTCTCCTTGTCGTTAACCCTTTTATTAACAAGGATAGGGTTCAAATATCGCAAGCGTGGTAAAGATCTTTAGCAAGTGGTGAGTGTACTCGTCTCAGTTGTGGATTAGTGGGTGGCCGAATGTAAGTATGGCTTATAGGGGTGACTTGTGTGGAATATGAGTCACTTGATTGTTGATAGTATATGTGTGGGTGCAGATCTACATGAATAGTAGCTAAGGAAGGGCTACTAGAATTGGTGGCACAGGGTGAGGTTATGGAAAGGCTTCGGCTTTTGGGTAATTACTGTGGTTAAGTGTGTAATTGATTGGAGACTGGTATTGGTTGAAAGTTCAAGGCTGAGAATAGTGTAGCACGTCGCATTAACCAGATGTGTACATACACTTTACACATGACAATTGGCAAAAGCTGAAATCCTGAAAAACCTGAAAGGTTGGCGCCGGCAACTACATAAGCGTGCGAACATTCGTGCGGGAACACTGATATGTTTTCTGGGGCCAAGAGAGCGGTCTCATGGTCTCGGGCCACTATTTGGCCAACCGGGCCAGACGGAGCTAAATGGGCCTGCCGAGTTCGTGGGCCCAAATCGGCAAGAGTTAAGATGTGAAACTGAATTATGGAATGATATAGATGGCTGTATGATTTGATTACATCGGGCCTAATGGGCTACATAAACATGATTGGGCTTAATGGGCTATATGGACATGATTAGGCTTAGTGGGCCTTATGGGACTTTAGAAATGCATGCTAGGGTTTTAATGGACTCTAGGCCTAGTTCTGATAAATTCTTAAATGGCATAAAACTTAAGTTAATAATCAAACATGTCTGTGGACAAGTCGCTAGGTTAGAGTGTGGCAATGGACATATGCATGTCTAGGATTGGATCTAGGGAGAGCTTGGTACTTAAGCAGTCCTAGTGACCCACCTCCTCTTCTTTGGGATCCTACCTGGTGCGTAGTGTCTGTTCACTTTAGCTGCAAGGACTTATAGATAGGCCAAAGTTCATAACTAAAACCTGAGATGAAAGTAATTACTAAAATACCCCTATAGGGTAGATTTACGAAAATACCCCTGGGTAGTGAAATGACTAAAATACCCTTAGGTGCTTAATGTGTGATAATGTGTATGTTGCATTCATGAGATATATGTTGCACTGAGGTGGGTTTGATGATACGGAGGAAGATATGTGAGGATCGCATAGTAGCTTGACGACTGTGGATCCACCGGTGGCTTTAAGCCCATTATATGCTTAGTAGCCTTGCTGCAACGTTTGAGTGGTGCAGCCATTGGTGCTACCTTTGGAGTGTAGGGATGGGTGGGTTGATATTTATATCCCCACAGGAGTGTAGGGTTGGAAGGGTAATGGAGTGCAGGGTTGGATTTGGGATGGGAGCATTGCATTCATATGATACTGATTTGATACGAGGTCATTGTGGGCTAAGGCCCAAGACCACTGATTTTGATAGGGCTTAAGCGCAATGTGATAATTGCATGTTGATTGGATTACAAGGGTCATACACACTGAGTTTCGAAACTCACACCCTTTTATTAAATGTTTCAGGTGACCCTCAATAGATGGCTCGATGTGGGAGAGGACTCAAAGATGGCCACACTGCAAGATACTTAGAAATTTTTGTTTATTTGTTTCGAATTACTTTATTTTATTTACATTGGGATGTAATAAGGCCTAGTATTTCCAACTTGGCTTTACTTTTAGGTTATTATTGTTTCAACTGCTTAATTATTAAACTTAAATAAATTTCTAAAGTTTAACATGGTTTTCGAAATAACTATAGCATATGGACGTTTTCTTAAAATGTTGGCTTTCATCATAACTTAACAAGTTGCATAGATTTTGGGTTTCTAAGCCTTAAACATAAGTTTTAACTAAGCGAAGGCGTTTTGAATTATCCCTTTGATGTGACATCATTGAATTCGGCCTTTACATTTGGGCCAGGTCTGGGGGTGTTACATTTAGTGCTATCAGAGCCGAGTTGCAAAGCTCGGGCTGTGAAATGGGCCTTAGATTTTGGGTTTTTAAAACTAGTAGATTAAAAAGTTTTTACAGGATTCTTGAAGGGTGGTTCACCAAGCCCTCGACGTCGAGCCAAGTAAGTTTTTTCGTTATTACACTTGTTTAAATTACTGAAATGTATTTAGATATTGGGCTACTTTAAACAATAGGTTCTTAGAGACTAAAGCCCGTAGGAAACTTAAGCCTATAGTGGATTTACGAATGTGAAACAACTTTTAAATTGTTACTTGCATAAGACATGTGCTTTAAATAGTGGAACTATGAACTAATTTCATAAAAATTCTAATCGAGAAATAGCACGCAAAAATGAGCGCTAGAAGAGGTGCGGGAGGCTACGGCGGAGGCCGTGGAAGTGTTAGGGCTAGGTCGTTGGCATTGGGCCATATGCCCAATGTTGGAGTAGAAGAGGCTCCGGCCTCACCAGTAGCTTGAATAGGACCATATGAACGGGCAACCGCTACAAAAGATGCAGTATCGTAGGCCATGTTAAGGATTTTAGAAAGGGTCGCTGGGCCCAATAATGGTACGAGAAGTCATGGGTCAATCACGAAGTGACTCCGAGCTAATGGGGCGGAGATTTTCAAAGGAGTAGCTGGGGTGGCCCCGAATGTGGCGAAGTACTGGTTGGAAGGTACAAAAAGAATAATGGACGACCTGGATTGCACGGTGAAACAAAAGTTGAAAGGGGCGATATCCTTATTTAGGGAGGAAGCTTATTAGTGGTGGTTGACCGTAAAGGAGGGCAACCAACCGGAGCGGATTACCTGGGAGTTCATCAAATCGACATTTCAGGGGAAGTACATTGGAGCGAGCTATGTGGATGCCCGAAGGAAGGAGTTTTTGAGTCTGACTCAGGGAGATAAGTCGGCAGCAGAGTATGAGGCTGAGTTTCTACGCCTTAGTTGATATGCCAAAGGAATAGTCGCAATAGAGTATGAGAGATCCGTACGGTTCGAGGATGGGTTAAGAGACAACCTTAGGGTTCTTATAGCTCCACAGAGGGAGCGGGACTTTGCGGTCTTGGTGGAGAAAGCAAAGATAGCGGAGGAGGTAAAGCGCACGGAGTGCCTCAACCGAGAGAAGGAGAATGGTAAGAACAAATGGAATGTGGAAGCTATAGGGGCTGAACAGAGGCCTACGAGGAGGGCCAGAGTGAATGGGCCGGTTATAGTTGGGGCCCCTATTGCTGCTGCTAATATCGGGGTACCACCTTGCACTGTGTGTGGAAAAGGGCATACGGGAAAATGTTGGAGGAGAATAGGAGCTTGTTTGAGCTGCAGGTCTATGGAACATTGGATTAGAGAGTGCCCGAGAAGGCCAAATCAGGTGCGAGCCGATGGAAGAGGTAATTTTTAGCCCCAGAGGGGTGGTCAACAACCACCAAGTGTAACACCCCTAACCCGTATCTATTGTCGGATTAGGGTTACGAGGCATTACTATACAAATCACAACTTAACATAGTCAAATATATTATCTATTAACTTTTAATAAACTAGACGAACAAAAATCCCTTTTCTACTATTAATAAGATACGAGTTTGCATTTCCATAACACACTTAAACATTAACAACATATCCTAATCCATCTAAGCCAGAATTGTACATTTGCATTTTTCAAACAACTCTAAAATCAATATATCCATAATAACATGCTCACATCCAACTAAAACAAATTGTATGTCCTTTCTTGATCGAAACACTTAAGCTTAAATTAGATGTATATACACATGTTTGAACCATATGTGATTATGTCAACCTAAATACATAACATAAAATTTTACCATCTAACCTAAGACTACATACATATATATATTCGATTTAATACCATCAAATTAACTAACTTATTTCATATATAAACGGTTAATATAACCTATATAAATCATTTCAACTTTTGTATAAATTATCATACCTACCGAATCACATCCTCAAACCATCCAAATACCTATTCGACATATACATACCAACTCAAACCTATTAATCATGTTCATAGCATAAATATCAAGTTAAAAGTAGTACACATTCATCATTCATATTTCACCTCATAACCGAATATGTAATCCACAACTACCTATATCAACCTACTTAATATAATAACCTTAAGCCACAAATAACTACTTCATGCTAAAACTTTTTATAAAAGACAAACATTTCACACTTACCATTCGCATATATCATTAACATTTATTTTAAAAGGAGTTTCACTCACCACCAAACATAATTAAACACTTACCATATCAAAACATGACAAACACACCTCATTTATATGACATAACCGATTATATATAGACTTAAACATCATATTTAGCCATTTTCGCATGGCCATTAACATATACAATAACAGAATGTACTAATTCTAAACATAGTTTAGCCTATACATCCCTTTAGTTTAAAATCCAAACTCAAGAGTACCAAAATAGATTGATAGTGTGGATGACTTTGCTGACGATCCCCTGAGCTCGTAGCTTGATCAAAATCTATAAGACAGAACAATAAACACACAGAGAGTAAGCTTGCTAGCTTAGTAAACCTTAAGCAAAAGTATTAAATCAAATAATCATTCAAGCATTATCAAAGCCATAATTAATACTATAAGATTTTTAAAGCTTAACACATATATGGTTCACTAATGCCAAAAACTACTTACTTTTCTTTGACATTATCAAAATATTCTTGTCTCACCTTAATGGTGCAAACTCACCGAATATACTTATATGTAACATGTGTCCACATATAATCAGATCAAGTAAGTACAATATACAGTTAACCACAAATAATCAATCAAACACTTATGCAAATATATCCATTTGCCCTCATATATAACATTTACACATATAGCCGAATCTCAAAGCACACCAAGATTAAGTTCCAATTTATCCTACTCATTATTTATAAAACCAAAAGCACATTTTTTTAAAAAAAAAAAATCTTACAATAATACTTCAACTATATCACATATTACTCACTTCGAATAGTAATATAATAACTTACTTTAATCCTTGCAACTATGAAGCTTATACTTACCTGAACATTTAGCTTACTTACCATATTTGCATTCCACTTTATTAGTGATCCATGTATCCTCTAATTATAATAAATCACCGGCATTAAGCCTACTAGGAAAATAAGCCTGAATACACACCGGCACTAAGCCTGCTAGACCTGAGGTCTGAAATATAATCACCAGCATTTAGCCTACTAGGAAATAAGCCCGATACACTTCACCGGCACAAGGCCTGGTAGGCATTAAGCCTGATACATTTCACCAGCACAAGGCCTGCTAGGCTCGAAGGCCGAGTATCAATATAAATAAACCATATCATACACAATACATATTACCAATATCACATCTCACACATAATGCATATTACTTTCACATATCAACGTTAATTAAATATAACTACCTTTCACTTTTAAAAATCACTTATCATATTCCCTTTTAGCCTATTTCACACTTATAAATTCATAATTCAAAATATAATCAAGGTTGTAACCAATATTAACGATATTAATTTGCTTAAAGACTTACCTCGAGTATCGTCGAACGACAAGAACCGGCTATTCGTTAACTTTCGCCTTTCCCCGATCCAAGTCTATTTTTCTTTGTTCTTAATCTAAACATATTCAATTTAAGCTCATTCAAACACATTTCATTTCAATTTAATTCAACAACACATAAATGGGCAAATTACCATTTTTCCCCTAATGTTTCACATTTTTACAATTTAGTCCTATTTGCACAAAACACAAAATATGCAAAATCTCCCAACAATATAGCTAGGCCAAATCTTCCACATAGCCATATAAGTCCATGCATATCATTTATTTTGCATTTTAATCCCTCAAAAATTTATTTTCTAAATCTAGCCATATTTACTCAAAACCACCAAAAATCTCAATACAAAACATATTAATCTAACATATATCTTTCATAATTTATCAACTATCATCATAAAACTCATGAACTCATCAATGGCACATTTCAAAATATTCATCAAAATTAAAAATTTAAGCATGGGTCTTGAAGTATTCGAAGCAACGATCTCAAAAACGTAAAAATTATCGAAAACTAAACAAAGTACATACCCGAATCCTTATCGAAAATGATCTCAAAAGCTTTCTTATTGTCGAAACCTTGAGCTTCCACTATGGTGTTTTCTTATCCCATATTCAGCCAAGGAAAGAGGTAATTCATGTTTCTTTTATTTTATGATGTTTTATAACTTTAACATATAATATAGTATTTATATTAACTTATAATAAAATAAAAAACATATTAGTGATCACTTAAATAACAATGCCGTCCACTAAGTTTCTAAATGGTTAATTTTCATCATAAGGCCACATACAAAAGTAGACAAATCGATTTGACCACTTAATTGAATAATTGACCACTTTTACC
This sequence comes from Gossypium bickii, assembly GCA_025503065.1. Taxonomy (NCBI): domain Eukaryota; kingdom Viridiplantae; phylum Streptophyta; class Magnoliopsida; order Malvales; family Malvaceae; genus Gossypium; species Gossypium bickii. The sequence goes on along the minus strand of CP106715.1, from coordinate 34,776,364 downwards.
ACTTACGCGATTTAGTCCTTTTATTAAATTAAGCACACAAACAATCAAATTTTCATACGAAACTTTTACACATAATAATTCACATAAAATAAACATAGAAACTAATATTTAAATTTTTTTCAGACTCAGATTTGTGGTCTCGAAACCACCATTCTGATTAGGGTCCATTCAGACTGTTACACCAAGGGGTAGTGGACAAGCCAGAGGTGGTAATGGCGTAGGACGAGGACGTGGAGCACCGGGCAGAGGTGCAAAATAGGCAGAGGCAAGGTAGCCAGCTTTAGTCTATGCTACTCATCGCAGAGAGGAAGGAGATGCACCAAATGTGATAACGGGTACGTTACTTATTCATGAATTACCTTATATTGCGCTAAGTGAGTGGGGTTAACACATTCGTACATTGCACGCAATAAGGCTAAAAATGTAGGGGATGAGTTTGAAACCATTGCAAATGAAATGACTGTGTTAAGTCCTTTAGGGCAGTCGGTGAAAGTTAGTAAGTTGTTTAGGAATGTACTATTGGTAGTTCAAGGAGTTACTTTCTTAGCAGACTTGATGGAATTACCATTTAGTGAGTTAGACCTCATCTTAGTCATGGATTGGTTGACGAGGCATCAAGCAACTTTAGATTGTGCTGCGAAGTGGATGGCGTTAAGAACTGTGAAAGGTGATGAAGAGTGATCAGGGAACGATGTGATTACTTACCGAACACGATTTCAGCTTTAAGGGTAGAAAAGTTGGTGAGGAAGGGCTGTGAAGCTTACTTAGCTTATATTAGTGATTTGGAATCTAAGAGTTTTATTGTTAAGGATTTGTGAACAGTAAAAGAATTCCCTGATGTTTTTCTAGAGGAATTGCCTGGGTTACCTCCCAGTAGAGAGGTGGAGTTTGGAATAGAATTGTTACCTGGTACGGCTCTAGTGTCCATCGCACCTTATAGGATGGCGCCGAAGGAGCTGGTGGAGTTGAAGGCCCAGATTTAGGAGTTATTGGACCGCAAATTTATTAGACCAAGTGTGTCTCCATGGGGAGCACTGGTATTATTCGTGAAGAAGAAGGCTAGGTCCATGAGGATGTGCATCGATTATCGGCAGTTAAACAAGTTAACCATTAAGAATAAGTTCCCTCTGCCTAGGATAGATGACATTTTCTATCAACTTAGGGGAGCCTCAGTTTTCTCAAAGATTGACTTGCGTTCAGGGTACCATTGACTGAGGGTTAAGGAAGCAGATGTGTATAAGACAGCTTTCAAAACTCGTTATGGACATTATGAGTTTTTGGTGATTCCTTTTGGGCTAACGAACGCACCTGCTACTTTTATGGATCTTATGAAACGGGTCTTTCAACGGTATCTAGACCAGTTCGTAGTAGTGTTCATAGATGACATCTTAGTATACTCTAGAACGGAGGATGAGCATGATGCACACTTAAGAATTGTGTTGCAGATTCTAGGGATAAGCAACTTTATGCTAAGTTTAGCATGTGCAAATTCTGGCTAAGAGAAGTCACTTTCTTAGGGCATGTGGTCTCAACTGAGGGGATTAGAGTTGATCCTCGAAAAGTGGAAGCAGTGTTGGATTGGAAACAACCTAAGATGGTGTCAAAAATTTGGGTTTTTCTAGGCCTGGCAGGGTACTATAGGCAGTTTGTTGAAGGGTTCTCCCTAATCGTTGTACCCTTGACCAAGCTGCTATGGAAGGGGGTGTCATTTGTGTGGACTGATAAATAGCAAGAAAGCTTTGAGAAGCTTAAGAAGGTTTTAACAGAAGCCCCTGTTTTGATTCAGCTAGAGACTGGGAAGGAGTTTACGGTTTATAGCGATGCGTCACACGTAGGTTTGGGCTATGTTTTGATACAGGAAGGAAAGGTGGTTGCATATACGTCACGCCAACTTAAGACTCATAAAAGAAATTACCCAACCCATGATTTGGAATTGGCAGCAGTGGTATTCGCACTTAAGATTTTGAGGCATCATTTGTATGGGGAGAAGTGCACCATCTATACGGATCACAAGAGTCTAAAGTACCTTTTAACTCAAAAGGTGTTGAATTTGAGGCGGCGTAGATAGATTGAGCTGTTAAAAGATTATGATTGCACGATCGAATATCACTTGGGCAAAGCAAATGTGGTGGTTGATGCGCTAAGCCGTAGTGCTATGTTGGATTTCAGGGCGATGTTTGCTCGGTTAAGTTTGTATGACGACGGGAGTTTGTTGGCTGAGTTGCAAGTGAAGCCACTGTGGGTTGAGCAAATTAAAGTTTAGCAGTCATTGGATGGAACTCTGGGTTCTCGATTCAAGCAAATTGAAAATGGGGAAATGACGGATTTTGGGTTAAATGGTGACGGGTTGTTGTGTTTCCGTGGTAGAATTTGTGTGCCAAGGGACGAAGAGTTAAGGAAGTCTATACTACGGGAAGCGCATACTAGTTCCTACGCTATGCACCCCAGAGTTAACAAGATGTAGCGACACTTATGAGAGCTTTATTGGTGGCTAGGATTGAAATGCGAGGTTAGGGAGTTCGTGGGCAAATGTTTGGTATGTCAGCAAGTGAAAGCGGAACATCAACTACCATCAGGGTTACTCCAGCCAATTAAGATTCCACTATGGAAGTGGGAGCGGGTTACTATGGATTTTGTGAGTGGGCTACCCTTGATGCCTACTAAGAAGGACTCTGTGTGGGTTATTGTGGATCGATTAACTAAGTCTGCCCATTTTATACCGGTCCGCGCCGACTACCCATTACAGAAGTTGGCAAGGTTGTATGTGGCAGAGATTGTGAGATTGCATGGGGTTCCAGCCTCTATTATATATGATAGAGACCCTTATTTTATGTCTCGCTTTTGGAAGAAGTTGCATGAAGCACTAAGTACGAGGTTGGATTTTAGTACAACATTTCACCCTCAGACTGATGGTCAGTCGGATAGGGTAATTCAAGTTTTGGAGGATATGCTGAGAGGGTGTATAATTGAGTTTCGAGGTAGTTGGGAGGATTAATTACCGTTAGCTAAATTTGCGTATAACAATAATTATCAGGCAAGTATTGGAATAGCACCATATGTAGCACTGTATGGGTGAAGATGTCGTACTCTGACTTGTTGGACTGAGTTGGATGAGCGGCGAGTATTGGGTCCAAAGTTGGTAGCAGACACTGAAGATAAGGTAAAGTTGATTCAGGATTGGTTGAAGGAGGCGGCGGATAGGATGAAGTCATATGCTTACCTCAAACGGAGAGAGATTGAGTATGTGGTGCGGGACTTGGTTTTTTTTCAAGGTTTCCCCTTGGAATAAGGTGTTAAGGTTTGGACGGAAAGGCAAGTTGAGCCCTAGATTCATTGGGCCATACCGGGTGTTGAAGCGAATTGGGCTAGTTTCCTATCAGCTGGAATTGCCTTTTGAACTGAGCCAAATACACGATGTGTTCCATGTATCAATGCTAAAGCATTATCACTCAGACCCTTCTCACATCATGTCAATCGAGGAGATTGAGGTTAGACCAGACCTAACTTTCGATGAGGAGACAGTTCGAGTAATTGATCAAGATGTTAAGGTTCTAAGAAGAAGTCTATCCCTTTGGTCAAAATGCTTTGGCGTAACCATAATACTGAGGAGGCTACTTGGGAATCTGAGGAGGCAATACGAGGACAATACCCTCACTTGTTTCAATCAGGTAAATTTTGAGGCTGAATATTTTTTAGAGGGGTAAAATTGTAACGCCCCAAAATCTCGAAACTCTAAAGAATATTAATTTTAAGGTATTACCAGGGTTATCTGAAGTCTTAAGGATAGGGAAGACCATAGGGAAAATTTTAATTTTTTTTTAGTGGACCCTAGTCTCAGGTATTAGGCCTCTTAAACAGATTAAGGGGAAAAAAATACACAATTGGGTCTGTTGTCCAGTGGCAAGGTGGCATCACTTGGGGAGCTACGAGGTGGAGTTACTATCAGGTGAAGAGGTCCAAGGTTCGAGACTTAGAGTGGTGAATTGAGGGGTTTTATTTTTGCACATGGAAGAAAGGTAGTGGCGTTAGAGTGGACTTTGGAAGGGAGTGTTCAGGAGAGAAATTTAAGGTAAAGATAAGAGAGAAAAGATATGGGATTGAGGTGTGGATGTGTTGGTGCCGAATTGGACTTTGGTGGAAGGTAGTTTCTGCTTTGGCTATAAAATGGAGGTACCGAATTCCTTTGAAAGGTTCCTTGGGTTTCCATTATTTTTTTTCTTTTCTTCCCCTCATTCTTTTTCTTCCATTACCGAATTACCATCATCCCTTTTTTTGAAGTCCCTATTTGTTCTGATTCTTTGTTGTTTTTCCTCCATCACAAATCTGTTGATCAAGTGTTAAAAGTCGAATCTTGTGTAGTAGCTATCTAGGCCGAAGGATCAAATGTGGGATTCGGTAAGTACTCAGTCAACATCATTAGTGTATTTTTTTAAAAGCCGAAGGGCTATCTAACTTCTCCTTATCGTTAACCTTGTAGTAACAAGGGTAGGGTTTAAAGATCGCAAGCGTGGTAAGGATTGTTAGCAAGTGGTAAGTGTACACGTCTCAATTGTGGATTAGTGGGTGGCCAAATGTAAGTATGGCTTATAGGGGTAACTTGTGTGGAATATGAGTCACGTGATTGTTGATAGTATATGTGTAGGTGCAGATCTACGTGAATAGTAGCTAAGGAAGGGCTACTAGAACTGGTGGCACACGGTAAGGTTATGGTAAGGCTTCGATTTTTGGGTAAATACAGTGGTTAAGTGTGTAATTGATTGGAGATTGGTATTGGTTTTAGGCTCAAGGCTAAGGATAGTGTAGCACGTCGCATTAACCAGGTGTGCACATACATTTCACACACGACAATTGGCAAAAGCCGAAATCTCGAAAAACCTGAAATGCCAAAAAGCTGAAAGGTTGGCGCCGGCAACCACACGAGCCTGTGAACATTCGTGTGGGAACATCGATACGTTTGTCGGGGCCAAGAGAGTAACCTCATGGTCTCGGGCCACTATTTGGCCAACCGGGCTAGACAGAGCTAAATGGGCATGCCGAGTTCGTGGGCCCAAATCGGCGATAGTTGAGATGTGAAATTGAATGATAGAATGATATGGATGGCTGTATGATTTGCTTATGATCGGGCCTAATGGACTACATAATGATGATTGGGCTTAATGGGCTATATGGACATGATTAGGCTTAGTGGGCCTTATGGGATTTTAAAAATGCATGCTAGGGATTTAATGGACGCTAGACCTAGTTTCAATAAATTATTAAATGGCATAAAACTTAAGTTAATAATCAAACATGTCTGTGGACAAGTCGCTAGGTTAGAGTGTGGCAATGGACATACGCATATCTAGGATTGGATCTAGGGAGAGCTTGGTACTTAAGTGGTCCTAGTGACCCACCTCCTCTTCTCTGGGATCCTACCTGGTGCATAGTGTCTGTTCACTTTAGCCGCAAGGACTTGTTGATGGGCCAAAGTTCATAACTAAAACACGAGGTGAATGAAATTACAAAAATACCCCTGTAGGGTAAATTTACGAAAATACCCTCGGGTAGTAAAATGACTAATATACCCCTAGGTGCTTAATGTATGATAATGTGTATGTTGCATTCATGAGATATATGTTGCACTTGGGTGGGTTTGATGATACGGAGGAAGGTATGTGAGGATCGCATAGTCGCTTGACGATCGTGGATCCACCGGTGGGTTTAAGCCCATTATATGCTTAGCAGCCTTGCTGCAACGTTTTAGTGGTGCCGCTGTTGGTGCTACCTTTGGAGTGTAGGGATGGGTGAGTTGATATTTATATCCCCGCAGGAGTGTAGGGTTGGAAAGGAAATGGAGTGCAGGGTTGGATTTGGAATGGGAGCATTGCATTCGTATGATACTGATGTGATACGAGGTCATTATGGGCTAAAGCCCAAGACCGCCGATTTTGATAGGGCTTAAGCCCAATGTGATAATTGCCTATTGATTGGATTACCAAGGGTCGTACACACTGAGTTTCGAAACTCACACACTTTTATTAAATGTTTCAGGTGACCATCAGTAGACAGCTCGACGTGGGAGAGGACTTGGAGATGGCCATACTGCAAGATACTTAGAAATTTTTGTTTATTTGTTTCGAATGACTTTATTTTATTTACATTGGAATGTAATAAGGCCTAGTATTTCCAACTTGACTTTACCTTTGGGTTATTATTGTTTCAACTACTTAATTGTTAATCTTAAATAAATTTCTAAAGTTTAACACGGTTTTCGAAATAACTATAGCATGTGGACGTTTTCTTAAAAAATGGGCTTTCAACATAACTTAACAAGTTGCATAGATTTTGGGTTTCTAAACCTTAAACTTAAGTTTTAACTAAGTGAAGCCTTTTTGAATTATCTCTTTGATGTGACATCACCGGATTCAGCCATAACGTCTGGGTCGGGTCTGGGCGTGTTACAAACATAAATGTTGAATGTATCACATACAAACTTACCTCGATTTCAAAATGAGCTAGATCGCCGGTCTAGTCCGAGACTTTGTTCTTTCCTCGATCGAGGTAAATTCTTGGTTCTTCTTGCTCTATAATAGCAAATTAGCTCATTTCAATCATCACATAAATAAAAGCATTTTAATAATCATGCTTTGGCAAAATTACTATTTTGCCCCTAGACTTTGGCAAAATGATCATTTTACCCCTACGATCGGAAATCAATTCTAATCATATTTCTACCTTCAACAAGCCTTGGTGAACATTTAATTCTCTTATGGCTATCATCATAAATCAACATTTCACACATTTTCTACAAACTTTATAACCTTTTCAACAAGGCCCTTTTTGGTGTTTTCATGACAACACCTTTCACAAAAGTTGTTCATCTAACAACTAAGACTCAATTTCTTCCATATAAATGCAACAAATAACAATGAAAGCTCTCATGGCAAAAATCTAGACATTTCACCATATTGCAAATTAGTCCCCTCATTTGAAAGGTTAAGCTCTAGGGGTTCTAAAGGTACAACTATCTTCAAGAAAAATCATCAAAATCACTTACTAAAATGGAGGAGAGCTTGCTGAAAATTTGAGCTTTCAAAACCCCTATTTTGCTTGCTATTTTCGGTGGAGAAAGATGGAGAGAAAAGATGATATCTTTTCTTTCTTTATTTTATTAATACAAGTCAAATTAGTCACCAACTATTACAAACTTTGACCAATTTGTCCATCTTTGTGTCCTATGATACCCTATGGCCGCCCAACCATTTACAAAGGGCTAATAAGGACCTCCAATTAACATTCTATGGTTGTCTAGCACCTTTAGCTTATAAAGTATAACTTTCGCACTTTATGCATTTTAGTCCTTTTTCGCGATTAAGCAAGAAATCGCTAAAATTCAAGCACCGAAATTTCCATGCACTAATATAATCATGCTCTGACTCATAAAATAACATGAAAATAATTTTCTCTCACATCAGATTAGTGATCCCAGGATCACTATTCTGACTAGCCGCTAAATTGGGCTGTTACAATACGTTTATTTCTCAATTCTTTGATTTCATGAGCTAAAATCTTGATCGGTTCTTCACTATACGTCAAATTAGTCTATATCTTAACATCTACTGGAGAAATCACATGTGACGGATCGAATCTGTATTGACGTAGCATAGAAACGTGAAAATCATTATGAATCTTTTCAAGTTATGATGGTAAAGCTAGTTGATACGCTACAGCCCTATTCTTTCGATGATCTCATACGGTCTTATAAATCGTGGACTCAGCTTTCCTTTACGGTCGAATCGAAGAACCTTTTTCCACGGTGACACCTTTAGAAACACACGTTCCCCGACTTGAAACTCAATTTCTTTACATTTTAAATCTGCATATGATTTCTTTCGATCTGAAGCTACTTTTAAACGGTCGCGAATCATTTTCACTTTTTATTCAGTTTCTCTAATCAATTCAACCCCGTGAATCTTTTTCTCACTTAGTTCAGTCTAGTATAGAGGTGTTCGACATTTGCGACCGTATAAACCTTCGTACAGTGCCATCTTTATACAAGTCTGAAAACTGTTGTTATACACGAACTCAATTAACGGTAAGTATTTTTCCAAACTTCCCTCAAACTCTAAAATACAACATCTCAACATGTCTTTGAGAATATGTATAACTCTCTCAGTCTGGCCGTTAGTCTAAGGATGAAAAGCTGTACTGAAATTCAACTTCATACCCAAAGCTTCTTGTGGTTTCTTCTATAATCACGATGTAAATCTCGGATCTCTAACCCCGGCCAATCTTACAATATAAAAAATGTAAAATTTAACTAATCTATCAAGTGAGAAATCTGTACGTATCGGTATGAAATAAGCAAATTTCATTAGTCGATCAACGACAACCTAGATAGCATCTTTCTTTTTCGGAGTTAGGGGCACTCCAGACACAAAACCCATTGTAACTCTATCCCATTTCCACTTGGGAATCATCACAGGCTGCAGTAAACCCGATGGTACTTGATGTTCAGCTTTGACTTGGTGGAAAACAAAACATTTAGAAACAAACTCTGAGATAGCTCGTTTCATGCCTTGCCACCAATAAAACTGTTTCAAATCGTTGTACATTTTGGTACTCCCTAGATGAACAGATAAACGGCTATTGTGTGCTTCGTGCAAAATCTTCTGAATGAGTTCTAAATTTCTTGGTATGCAAATTCTATTTTGGAACCTTAAACAATCGTCGGCTCCAATCTAAAACTCTGAATTAGGGATAGTCTCACATTTAATCCGTTTAACTTGCAATTCACGGTCATCTTTTTGAGCTTCACAGATTTGTTGAAGAAATACAGGTTTAGCTTTTAATTCAGCTAAAATAGACCCATTATCACAAATCATCAACTGGGTATTCATTGCTTGTAATGTAAACAAAGATTTTCGGCTCAGGGCATCAGCAACAACATTAGCTTCTCCCGGGTGATAATCATTTACAAACTCATAATCTTTCAATAACTCGAGCCATCTTCATTGTCACAGGTTCAAATCTTTCTGTGACATCAGATATTTTAAGCTTTAGTTAATCCGAAAGGCATAACCAATAATTCATAACGTCTGTACCTCGTTCTGAATGCGGTTTTCAGTACATCTGACTCTTTAACTCGCAACTGATAATAACCCGATCTCAAATCATTCTTTTAAAATACTGTAGCCCCTTTCAACTGATCAAATAAATCATCAATCCACGGTAAAGGGTATTTGTTCTTTATGGTCATTTTATTTAGCTGTCTATAATCGATACACATTCTCATTGTGCTGTCTTTCTTCTTTACAAACAATACTAGTGCAAAACCTCTGTCTGTCAATTCTTGCAACTGAGCTTTCAACTCTTTTAATTCTGTTGGAGCCATTCTATACGGAGCTATTGATATCGGTGTTGTTCCCGGTACTAATTCAATACCAAATACCACCTTTCTGATCGGTGGAAAACCTGGTAATTCTTTTGGAAATACATCTGAAAACTCATAAAAAACAGGTGCAGATTCAATCTTTGATTCAGACACCTTTACATCCAGTACGTATGTAAAATATGCATCATATCCTATTTTCATACATTTCTGAGCTAACATAGACGATATCACAGTAGGTAATTCACTTGAATCATCAGACTCAATCCGAAGAATTTCACCATTTTGACATTTCAATTCGATAATCTTTCGTCTACAATTCACAACTGTACCATGCATAGTCAGCCAGTCCATACCCAGAATCACATCAAACTAATTGAACGGTAGAAGCATCAAGTCAGCCAGAAAACAGTAAACCTTAATCATCAAAGGATAATTCTTACATATTTTATCAACTAAAACATACCTGCCTAAGGGGTTCGATACTTTAATTACAAACTCTGTAGACTCAACATTTAAAATCTTTTTAAATACTAAATTCATACAGATATATGAATTGGTTTATCCAGGATCTATCAAAGCAACTATATTAGTATCAAAAAGAGAAAAAATATCGGTAATAACGTCTGGCGATGATGCCTCCTCCCATGCACGGATAGCACAAGCTCGGGCAGGTGCTAGTGCCATAGATCTCATAGCAGAACCTCTCGTAGCACCTCGGTTACCACTAGTATTTCAAGTGTTTCGAGGTGGTCTTCCTCTAGTAGCCGTATTACTTACTTTCGCTGGTTGATCTCTTTCAGCTATAAACTTTTCTAGACAGTCCCGGAGATAATGATCAAGAGATCCACATTTAAAACAAGCTCCGCTCATCATCCTACATTCACCTTAATGTCCCTTATTGCAGTGCTTACATTCAAGTCCAACATTTCTAACACTACCCACACTGGCAATAGATGTCATTTGAGATTTAGAGCTGAAATGTCTCATATCTCTATCTCTGATCGAAATCCTCGCAGAAGCAATAGAACGAGGATGATATTCTCTAGATTTCTTTGATGCTGACTGATGTGATTTGCCCGCAAATCTCTTTTTAAAGTCTCTAGCCTCAGAATCAACTTTTCTTTTCTCTTTGCAAAGCTCGTTGGCTTTACAAGCTCTATCAAATAGAACGACAAACTCTTTCAGCTTAAAAATCCCCAACTAATAGTCTGATTTCTTCATTTAATCTATCCTCGAACCTTTTACCCAATATAGCCTTAGAAGATACACATTCATGAGCATATTTGCTGAGTCGTACAAACTCTCTTTCATAATTTGTTACCAACATATGACCCTATTTCAGTTCAAGAACTTCTATTTGTTTCTGATCAATGAACCTTTGGCTGATGTATTTCTTTCTGAATTCAACTTGAAAGAACTCCTAAATAACTCTTTCTCGCGGAACTACGGATATCAAGGTATTCCACCGCTGATATGTAGTGTCTCTCAACAGTGATATAGCACACTTTAAACATTCTTCAGGTGTGCAAGATAGTTCATCAAATACCCAAATCGTGTTCTCAAGCGAAAACTCGGTTCTCTCAGGGTCATCGTTAATAGTGGCTCTGAATTCCTCAGCCCCCTGTTTTTGTATCCTATCAACAGGTGGTTTATTCAATCGCAAAGGATCCATACCTTGAGGAACTACAGGGATCGATTGGGGAATAGGTAGGAGTAGAGGTTGTTGAAAAGTCGGGTTCGTACAAAAGTATTGTGTGAACCACTCATTCATCATTTGGAAGAAGGCTTCTTTAGACCCTCCTCCTTGGCTGCCCGTTATGGGTTTAAAATCAGAAGGCATTATCCCTTGAGCGGGAGCAGGCGCATTACTCTCAACCTTATCAACTACAGCTCGATCAAGATCCATTTACTATATAAAAACACATTTAAAAATGTCAGAAGTCATCACACTATCAAAGTTTACTTATATAGCATGTATAGCTAGACTCACATACACTACGTTAGTCCTAGAATCGACTAAACTGTAGCTCTCACACCAATAAATGTAACACCCTCACCAGTATTCAATGCCGAAATAGGGTTACAAGGCACTACCAGACTTTTAACATATATAATAGTACTTTTCACATACATTCAACCATTTCATACAATCATCATTTAATTTGTCCCTTACAATAGCCTACGAGGCCTTCAACATGCTTTAGGAGCTGTTCGGGACTAAACTGAAAACTTATAAACTTCCACAAAACTTTGAAAATTTTTCTCAATACAGAAGATACACTCCCGTGTGACCAAGCCATGTGTCTCACACGACCACCAGACACACCCGTGTCTTCAGCCGTGTGAAAACAGGGGGTACATATTGACTTGGGTCACATGGCCAACCACATGCCCGTGTGTCTAGCCAGTGTGCCCTTCAAATTGGCCAGACACGCCCGTGTGCCTCGCCGTGTGCTAGGCTGTGCTAAAACTATAAAGCATACTGACTTATGCAAAACAGCCAAGTCACACGCGCATGTGCCAATTAGGGGGTATACTGACTTGTACCACACAGCCAGTCACACGGTCGTGTAACATGACCGTGTGTCGCACACGGATGAGACACACACCCGTGTCTGTGCCCGTGTGGACAAAAATAGGCTATTTCCAAAGCCATCTTGCCGCCCTATTTATACATGCATGCACAAGCATAGATTGCAACATTTTATAACCCAATAAGAAGCCAATCCATAACATTTCATACACATTTTATACCAATTCAACATAGTATTCAAATACCTAATTTATATTATGCATTTTCCATTCATATACCTACTACTTATCAAGACATCATTTGCATATTTCCATTCCATCTACTACTTGCCAAAACATACCATATTTGAACACTTATACACAACCAAAACATTATACTAAGTTAAGCCAAATCACATGGCTTAAACTTATACCACAACATGTACCAAAATCACTATATCAAGTAACCATAACTAACATCTTTGTAAATAGCCTATATTGCCATATTTACAAATATCCAAGAGTTCAAAACTACCAACAGCAACTGGATAGTGTGATGCATAACTCTGACTTTATCCGGATTGAGCGAGCTATCGAAACTCTATAAAACATGGAAAAGAAACAGAGTAAGCTTTAAATCTTAGTAAGCCCGTATAATTCAAAATTTAACTTACCATTATACATAATCAAATAGTAAACAAATTATATCAAATTCACTTACCAAATGCCTATACACAAGCATTCACTTGTAATCATCCATTATCTCAATTTAATACTCAATACATTGTATCATATCAAATTCACATATATCATGTACATCATTTATAACATTTCATTCTCAATTATATAAATAGTAATTCATTCGACAATAGAAACAATAACTAATTCATATAAATAGTACTTCATCCATATAACACATATCTTTTTCACATAACCAATAACAGCATTTATGCCCGTTGAACCTATTAGAATATTGAGGGATACTCGGGTGATATACATAACATATAAATCAGTAATCCATCAATTCATTATCATTTTCGCTCTTTCGAGCTATGATCAATAAGCTCCTCTTAAGTTGATGGACAGTAAGCTCCATTGAGTTGAAACGGTAAGCTCTGATGAGTTGAGAACAGTAAGCTTGTACGAGTTGATATATCAGTAAGCTCATACGATGTAACACCCCAAACCCAGCCTAGAAGTTAGGCCCGAATCTGGCATGTCACATTGAAATGTTTTTGCGAAAACCTTGTTTTCATTGAAAACCCTTCTAAAGAAAAGTTAAGTAAAATCTTATTTGCTTTCAAAACGAAGTGTATCCAAAAAAACCATTTCCTTGTAAAAAAAAAATTCCTTTGACAACGGAAGCTCGTTCTTAAAACACAATTATTTTAAAAAAACTTGAAATATGCTTAAAAGAAATAAATCCAAGTTCCATTTCAAAATTACAATGCATAGTGGAAGTAATGGAATAATAACTAGAGGGAAAGCATTTTTACAATACGAAAAAATAACTTAAAATACATAACTTAAAATATAGAATCTAGATATTAAGAAAAATCGATTTAATCATCTTGCTAGTTGGCCACCTCTGAGTCCCTCCATCCGTCGAACTGCCTACTGAGGATTACCAGAGAAAAATAAAAGAGGGAGTGAGTTTTCAAAAACTCAGTGTATACAACCCTCGTCAAACAAATAGCATACATATACAACCCTCGTCAAACAAATAGCATACATATCATAATAATAACATAATAATATCATACATGCAATGCAGTGCAAACCCTCCCCAAATAATCCATCCGATACACTTCGTCTCCGTCCAACCAAAACACTTCTATGGGGATTTTTAAATCGACCTACCAATCCGATACACTTCAAGGGTAGCTCGGTTGCGGTACTACCAAACGTTGTAGAAAAGCTGCTAATCATATAATGGCTTAAAAAGCCATCGGTGGATCTACAGTTGTCAAGTAACCATGCGATCCTAATGTACTTCCTCTGTTCCATAATTCCCACCCATATGCATCCTAAATAGAATATCACATGAATGCAGCAAATGTACATGTAACATCCATAAATCTTACATTCAACACATAGGGGCATTTTAGTCATTTCACAAATTAAGGGTATTTCTGTAATCCTACCCTACAGGGGTATTTTAGTAATTCTTAATAGTATGAGTCTTAATTACGAACCTTGGCCCGTCAATAAGTCCTCGCAGCTAAAGTGAACAGACACTACACACCAGATAGGATTCCAGAGAAGAGGATGTGGGTCATTAAGACCGCTTAAGTACCTATCTCTCCCTAGATCCAATCCTAGACATGCATATGCCCGTTGCCACATTTAAACCTTATGACTTGTTCACAGTCGCACTTAATAGATTATTAAAGTTTTTTGTAAGGTTAAACAATTTACCAAATACTAAGCCCAAAACCCCTTACAAAGCCCAAACAAATTCACATACGTTCATATGACTCACCAGGCCCAATCTCATTCGTATGGTCCATTAGGCCCAAATCACATTCATATGGCCCATACATTCATATAGCCCATCTGGCCCAAATTAATTCCAAGCCATGTAACCAGCATGATTAGTTCATCATTTATTACCAAATCATCAAATTCGCCTATTTTGAGCCTACGGCCCATCGGGCCCATTTTGCCCATTCTGGCCCGATTGGCGAAAACACAGCCCAAGTCTATGAGATCGCTCATGGGGCCTTTGATAACGTATCAATTTTCCCTTACGAGTGTTCGCGCACTCGCAAGACTACCGTAGCCAAAATTTCGGGATTTCTTCATTTCGAATTTTTGGGATTTCCCAATCCATTGTGTGTGTATAGTGTATGTACACACCTGATAACAAAACTTAGCCACGATCTTACAAACGATGTCACGCAATGATTAATCACATATACTTATCGAATACTTTACCAAAAGCTGAAGTCTCACCTTAACCTTACTTGCAACACCAAGCCTTAATAGCTTCTCCTCGATCACTAATCACGAGTACTTCCTAAATCTGCATCAATCTTAATTATTAAAAACTGAACCATAAGTGACTTATATCCATCTTCAGCTACCCTTTCATTACTTATGACCATTTGGCCAACCTTCAAAATCAAAAGTGAAGAATACTTACCCAAATCCCGAAACGCATAAAGAGTAATTCGGCAGAGATCTGAAGAAAAAAGATTCAATATCAATCCCTACCAAAATCGATTTGGAAAGAGTAAGGGAGAGGAGAAGTCGGTTCTAGCAAGATCAATTGAAAGAGTAAAGTACTTATACAAGAATCGGCTAGGTTGAAGAAATAGTGACAGCACAAAAGAATTTCGGCAAAGGGAGGGTGGAATTATTCTCTTTTAGAGGGTTTGGAAAAGGTAACAAGAAGAAAAGAAAAAGATCAAATGTGCTTGTGTGAGGGTAACTGCAGGATATTCAGTAAAGAAAAGAAAGACTGACCTATTTGCAAAACTCTCCAAATGCCGAAAGCCACAATGAAAATTCGTAATACCCCCTAAAAGACCCAAAAACGACACTTATTTACCCTCCTAAACTGAATTTATGCACTTCCCACTTCCCAAAACGGCACCAACTCTTCACACTTCTTAGCTTCTAACTTTTCTCCCTGATAACTCCTCAATCTCATCCTAAATTTTCTCCAAGATAAGCTCCTACAATCTCTCCATGATCATTTCAAACCTCTCATCCATCAGACTTTCACTGCAACACAAACTCTAGTCGTCCTGCTAGCAAAATAAATACCCCAATAAAATACCATGCCACTACTCGAACTTTGGACTCCCTTGCCTGCTAATGACGCCACCTCCCTGCTCCCAAAGTGGCGCCACTTTGCCACTACACCACAAGCTCTTTTGTGTCATTTTTCTTCTTCATTTATTTAAAAGGCCTACTAACTGAAGTCATAGTACCCTTGGGGCTTAAACCAAAATTTTTACTATACCCTTACTTGATCCCAGGACATCTCCAACACCCCTAGACACTCCAAATTCATTAACCTTCAAAGCCCACATGCCAATTGTCATTTTCTCGCTCACTTAAAAATTTTCTGATACCTAAAGCCCAAAGCCCAATAGGCCCAATTCTACTAGGCCCAAATTCGGGGCGTTACATACGAGCTGCGTTGAGTCTGTAACACATGCAGAATCTTAACATAAATGGTAACCCTAGTGACATGTCACTCTTATCCTACGAATTCTTACAATTCAAACGGGGCTCCGTAACCATCATATTATATCAATAAGGCATTTGAATTTCAAGTAAATCATTTACTCAATTACATACATTCATTTCAAATAATTGCAAGTTTTTAAAAGTTTGATTCTAATTATACGAACTTACCTCGTATCGCTCAAATAGCAAATATCGGCTATTCGTCCACTTTTCTTTTTGCCCGATCTAATTTTGATCTCGGCTCATCTTGATCTATTTATTATCAAATTTAGCACATTCAGTATTCAATTTATTCAATTTAGCCTTTAATACATATTTTAGAAAATTTACATATTTGCCCTTAATGTTTCACACTTTTACAATTTAGTCCCTATTACACAAAATTGCAAATTCATGTAATTAATCACCAACCCATGTTTAGCCAAATTTTCTATATGTTACTAGCAACCCATATATTCAATTTATTCACACTTTCACCCACATAATTTTACATTTTCTCAATTTAATCCCTTTTTGACATTTTTGTCAAAAATCACTTTACAAAACTAGTTTAACTATCAACAGCTATTCAAAATCCATCATCAACCATCAAATTACTCAAGCATTCAACCATGGCAACATGTTAAATCTTTAACAATTTCAGAATCTAAGGTATGGGCTAGCTAGAATACGAAGCAATGATCTCAAAAAACGTAAAAATCATTAAAAATCGAGTCAAAATACTTACCTAATTGAAGAATTTAAGGTTGCCAAATGAAGAACCCTATTTTTCTTCTTGTTCTTTAATTTCAATTGGAAAGATGATAATATGAACAAAATTTTATGTTGTTTTTATTAATTTAACTTTTAATTATCAAATGCCAAAATTAATCCTAAATTAGAACATTTAAAATCACTTAAATGATGTCCATAAAGGTCCACTAACATTTAAAACAATCTAATTACCATTTAAGGCCACCATAATTAAAATCCAAAGCTATTTGACACCTTTAACTAATAGAACATGCATTTTACATTTCACGCGATTTAGTCCTTTTTTTAGAATTAACCATTCCATCAGTAAAATTTCTTTACGAAACTTTCACGTAATTAATCTATCATCCTGTAGACCTTATTAAAATAATAAAATAAATATTTTGACTTCAAATTTGTGGTTTCGAAACCACTGTTCTGATTTAACTCAAAAACGGGCTGTTACATTAGGTGGATGAAAATGGATAACTTAAGTTTTAGATTAAGGGCTTAAGAATGAACCAATATTAAATGGAAATATTGACCTAATTCTTATATCAACACTTTGAATGGTTTGATAAGGATAACAGTATCGTGACCCACTATTTAGCAAGATAGGAACCAATCGATATAGGGTAAACCCCACACACAAATATTTATAAACACAAAGATGACTACTCAAATTCAGCATCTATGTGTTCATACCAGTATTAAATTGTTCACAACTAAACATTAAAGATGGTTTTTCAATGCTTTCCCAAATCTGAATAGAAACATTTCTTCCTTTATGACTGTGCATGTATTCTTAGCATGAAAGAAAGCTCAAATGCATTGGATGGACATGTAACTTGCATGGGTCATGCACCTTCAATTAATTGGACGCATTAATGATGGGCTGGTTCATGAATTGCAGCATGTATCTTGTAAATTCGTCCTCCCCATTGTGCATGCATGTTATTAATTCAATGTCCTAAATTTATATGACAATTCCCCCTTGGACATTCAAGAATTTATCCAAGCAAGTATAAAAGCTGATTGATGCATTAACTTGTCCAATGCATCCCTTGGATGTAAACTTGGTAGCCAACCGTTTGGTCAAGTGTGGACACACTAGATGCCTTGGCTTTTCATGAAAAGGTGCTTGGAAGACTGTATTTAGCACCTTTTACATGCATGAAATCCTTAAATATGGTCCATTGAATATTCAATTATACATGCAATAGAAGCAGCCAATGTAAACAACCTGGTACACATTAAAAACACAGTTAAATGCAACAATAAAACAAAGTTTAAACACACTTTAATTTGTATGAACTTAGTCAAATATTAATTATGTCAAAATTAAAAACACATAATTAAATACATATTAATGATATTCAAACTAAGACATAACTAAAGACACATACTAATGATGTTCAAACTAAGACATAATTAAAAAAATCATATTAATGATGTTCAAACTAAAATAACTGAAAATGGATTAAAATCTTTAATCTAGTAGCCGAATTAATCAAGCTGGAATTAAAGCTTTGTTTGAAGCACATTGCATGGGACGTATAGAGTGCATGCCCAAGCTTGATCAATTAGTCCCCGTGATTGCTTTTGCCCAAACTCGATCAATGAGACCCATGATGGCTTCCTTAAACTTCTTGGCTCATGCACTAGTGATTGGCCCTATTGGCAGCTCAATTGGATCACATGTTGTTTTGGTTGAGTCCTTGTCCATGATCGATCAAGTGAGATCGGGAGGAGATCTCATTGAGCACAAATTTGATAGTCCCAAATTAGTTTGGTGAGGTCAAGAGATAGATTGGTCTAATTTGTTTAACTTGGTAAAATTGAGACCAAAAGGTAAAATGAAGCAATTCAGGAGTGCAAGTGATTTGGATCCCTAATATGAAGGTTAATTAATAACATGGAAGTCAACCAACTACTTTATGTTATTGATTAGTTAATTTTGTAATTGTGCTTATTTTACAATTTAGTCCTTGTTAATAATTAGGAAATAAATTAGGACAATTAACCTAAATTTTGGCTTGCTGTAATATGACACTTAATGAGTCGTTAGCTAGACTCCTTAATTGCAAGCCAATTGTTTAGGGATCACTTAATCCCTGAATCTTATGGGTTCGATCCTTGGAATATTGGGGTGTTCCATTGAACATTATAAATATTACAATTGACCTGACACACTTGCAGTATACTACATTTATTTGATTGTTTAGTGTTGATTATCTGCCTTGGTGTTCACATGCTAGTGGTAGAAGCGGTCATTTCACATTTTGGAAGATCAACTTATTTAAGTGAGCTTAAAGTGCTATCTTTCACAAGCTTAATGTTTCTTTCTTGGTTAGTCTAACCAAGTCTCAAATGCCAAAGGTACGCCTCATTAGAGTGAGAAGCTTTAAGTCTTTTATTCATAAGTTCAGTTTCAAGCATTGCGTACATCTTTAGTTTGATACAATATATATCATTTGACATCCATCCATTAAAAAAAAAGTTTACAATTTTTAAATATTGTAATACTATTATTAGAAGTCTCAGTCAAGCTGTCTTTAAATAAACATGCAACAAAAACCAAGTTTCTTTTGAAATATGCTAAATAGAAAATGTCTTTTAAAATAATCTTCCTAAACTTATCAAAATAAAGATGTACATCTCCCACTATTTCAGCTTCTACAATTGTCCTATTTCTAATCCACAACAATAGGCTCTTATTTCTAAGATCTTTCTATTCCTTGAACCCCTATGGAGAAACACATAGATGATTAGTGGCTCTAGAATAAATGACCTAATGGTCTATTGAATCTTCCACTAAGAAAATTTTTATCAGAAAGCATTCCATACCTTTGTCCATAGCGGCTGGGTAATCCTTCCACTCTTTTCAGTTTGCCTTGAAGTGCCCTTTCTTGTTGGAGAAGAAACATCTAGATTGCATAAGTCTTTAGGCTTCTTGGTTCTCTTCCCTTCCACTTTAGGTGACCCAGAGAACTTAGCCTTGTTTAATTTAGCATGTTTTCTTTTCCCTTTAGAGGAAGAAGCAACAACTAAGTTTGCTTCTACTTTTTCGGTTGACCGCCATTCAACATCAACTAATAGGATGGTAACTCATTCATGAGTTGTGTAAGTGTCAGATTCTTATTCCCAAGGTTATATGAAGCCCAAAAGCCTACAAAGTCCTTGGACAAGCTTTTGAACACAATATTTATTTGCATGTTCTTGTAACAGCTCGTTTTTCAATGGTGACAAAATAGTGGTTTCGGGATCACAAATTTCCTTCGCGTTAACTCATAAATATTATTTATAAAATATTTAAGGAGTTATTAGAGTCGTATTAAAATTTGGTTAAGAGATTTTAACGTTTAGGTAGCTAATTAAACAAAAAGGACTAAATTGTAAAAGATGTAATATAACACCCCAAACCCGGCCTATACGCTATGTGAAACACCCCAGACCCGGCCCACGAGCCTTGACCGGATCTGGTATGTTCCGTGAGTAAAAACGGTTCAAAACTTTTTGAGTACTTTGGAAAATTCGGATGGTTTTGAAAGAAATTTTAATTTGTGCTAGGCTCGGGTTAAAAACAAGTTTATTTATTTGGAATCTAGGTTTAATAAAACCTTACTATTGAGTTTCGAGCTTACATGTTAAAGGTAAAAATCGAGTTCTTAGAGTTTACCATTTTAGTTGGAAATCATTTGTTTTAGGTGACAAAACATTTGAGGGTTTTTAAAAAAAAACAATTTACTTAATCTTTAGTCTGCTAAAAATTCGTAACATACTAAATAATTTAGAAAGCATGCGTAAACAGTATCATATAAGTGGCCTTATTACATCAAATGAAAACCCAGAATAAATTCAGAAATACTCAAAATATAAAAAAAAGTCCAAATTAAATAAAATCCCGAACTGAGCATGGCCACCACTAAGCTCTTGCCGACCCGGTCCATCACTGATCATCACCTGAAAAATATTCCCACAACGGGGTGAGTCATACGGACTCAGTGTGTACAACCAACACTAAGTCCTAACAAATTCAGGCATATCAAATCATACATGTACATATAGCATTTAAATAATATGATGCAAACCCGAACCCAAACCTAGATAGCCATCCGCTACACATCACCCGTACTAACCATCACACCGTGGGGACTACTAAATCAACCCTCCATCCGCTACACACCATCGAAGGCAATCGCTGCAGTCGACGTGCTCATCACCCTTATATATTGTGGCATAGCCACCAGATAACATTTTGTGTCAAGAGACAACACATTCAGATATTGTGACCGAAGTCACCACATTCAGATACTGTGACCAAAGTCACCACATTCACTTCCCCTTTCATAATAACCCATATGCCCATGTCCTACATATCATGCATAGATTATGTCCCATTCTTTATTTCACATTCTTATAATTTCACATATGCTATAACAGATCACATTATAATCCTAGTAGGAGTAGGAAAACGTACCTGAGTACTTTGTACCATTGCATGGTACCCTTAGCCATATCTTACATATTATTATTAACACATTTATTAAAATCATGCCGTAAATCAATTAAGATTCAGTGTGGGGGTACACACCTGATATTCTTATCGGGTCACTGATTTTTTGAAAAAAACCCAATCTAATGCTTTAGATCCTAAGTTCCTTGCTGTCGATTTGACTATAAATCAACTCCCGAAACTTCGTAGAGTTCCTCCCTTGCAATCAACTAGGAATTAAATCACTTAACTAATTAGTTTCTGGCTTTTGAATAAATAAGAAACCTATCCCAATTACTAAATAGGGCCTTGGCCGAATATACATGTTCACTTACCTTCCAAATCTTAAATCCCGGAATTGATCTCTTGTCTTGAAGATGTCGAATTACCTATAGGTGCATGTTAGATCAATACCTAACATTTAATCATAATAAATGGCCTTTGGCCGATTAGTATATTCACTTACCTTAAATCCTTGAAATCTCGAAACCTTACTCCTTTGTAGTCGCCGATAGGCCAACTCCCGAATGACCCTTCCTAGTTTCGGCCATAGAATAGTATTGGGATTAGATTCAAACTTTCGGCTTAAAGAAGAAGGAATGGAAATTGAATAACATTCGTTCTTACCCTTAAAGTTGTAGTCGACAGCACCTTTGCCTGACACCACGAGGAGATTCGGCTTTTGAGACTAAACAGTGATCAAAAGATTTCGGCTTTTGGGATTTAATGGAGTAATCGACTAGGGGTTCACTTGGAGTATTCGGCTTCAACAAGGATGAAAAGAGAGGGATATGAGCTTAGGAAGAATCGGCAATGGTGGTTTTAGGGAGGGTTTCGGCTAGAGCAAGAAAAGAAAATAAAAGTGGTAGCTTAGAAAGAAAAGAGAAAACGCAAGAGGGGGCTAAATTGCTTAATGAGATTCGGCTATCCCCTTTACTACTCTTAGTCGAATTTGCCACCAAGGACTCCCTTGGCCGGCCAACTCCTTCGCCCTATCTCATCCCTTGTTTTCCTCCTCATCACTTTATTATTTAAAATTAATAAGAATAATCCCACATTTATCTCTTATCTTCATTTATTCAAAATAAATAAAATAAATCCACATTTATCTATCTATTGAGCCGAATTTTAAAAAGGATTAAACTCCTCCCTTTAGTGCCTTAATGCCGTCCATCACCTTCCCATTGCCAAAAATAAAAATTCCCTTATTGCTTTCCTTGTGGCTCGAACTCAAGACCTCATTGCACTGCATATGGCGTCACTTACCTGGGCTTTAAGTGGCGTCTCCAAGCCACTTAGACAAGCCCATATCTGTGTCATATTTCCCTTACAAATTTCCTTAAGGCCTTATCAAGCTTAGCTCCCCTTTTAAACTTAAAAATCTAATAATTTCTAAGGCATTTAACTACACACTAAGGTTTACAAAATTCATAGAGCACATTCAGAATATTCATAAGCATGCTACTTCATCTAATTTAGTATTAATGCATAAGTCATAATCCAGGATATTACAGTTCTACCCCCTTAAAATAATTTCGTCCTCAAAATTATCTGACTGAAATAAGTGAGGATATTGCTGTCTGAATTGGCTCTTCCTCGTAGGACAAATCTGGCCTTAGCTCCACCTCTTCAACTGGAACCACATGTGATGGATCCCATCGATAACGACGTAGCATAGAAACATGGAATACGTCGTGCATTTGCTTCAATTCCGAAGGCAACTCTAACTGATATGCCACTGGTCCAGCTCACTTCAATACCCGATAAGGTCCTATAATCTTGGGCTTAACTTTCCTTTGCGACTAAATCGCATTACCTTCTTCCATGGCAAAACCTTAAGAAACACTTGGTCTCTTACAGCAAATTCTATTTCATTCCGTTTGAGATCCGCATACGACTTTTGCCTGTCAGATGCCTCCTTCAACTGTGCCCGAATTACCTCAACCTTTCCCTCCGGTTCTGGCACAATCTCTGGACCCAAAACTCGACGTTCCCCTAATTCTGTCCAACACATAGGAGTGCGACACTTCCGTCCATACAGCGCTTCATACGGTGCCATCCGAATACTGGCCTAATAGCGATTATTGTATGCAAATTCTGCTAAAGGCAAATAGTCTTCCCAACTTCCTCTGAAGTCTATCACACATCCCCTCAGCATATCCTCTAACACTTGGATCACTCGTTCAGACTGCCCATGCGACTGGGGATGAAAAGCCGTAGTGAAATCTAGCTTAGTGCCCATAGCCTGATGTAATGCCTTCCAAAATCGAGACGTAAACATTGGGTCCCTATCTGAGATAATTGATATCGGAACTCCATGCAACCTCACAATTTCTGCCACATACAATTTTGCCAACTTCTGCAAAGAAAAGTCAACTCGCACCGGCAAGAAATGCGCAGACTTTGTCAACCGATCCATTATTACCCATACCGAGTCCTTCTTAGTAGGTATAAGAGGAAGCCCACTAACGAAGTCCATGGTAATTCTCTCCCACTTCCACTGTGGAATCTTAAGTGGCTGAAGTAACCCTGACGGAACCTGATGTTCAGCCTTAACTTGCTGACACGTTAAGCATTTGCCAACAAATTCTGTAACTTCCCTCTTCAGACCAGGCCACCAAAATTGTTCTCGTAGATCTCTATACATCTTGGTACCTCCGGGATGCATAGCGTAAGGGCTACTATGTGATTCCCGAAGAATCTTCTGCCTTAGGTCCTCATCCTTAGGCATACAGACCTTACCCTTGAAGCACAACATTCCATCACTGGACATACTGCAATCCTCTAAACCACCATTCTGAACCTGTCGCATCTTAGCACTAAAATCCTCATCTGCCAACTGACTCTCTTTTACCTCATCCAACCACATCGACTTGACTTGCAACTCTGCCAGCAGACTTCCATCGTCATACAAACTCAGATGTGCGAACATCGCTCTCAGATCTGACACCACTTTCCGACTTAGGGCATCTGCCACTACATTCGCCTTGCCCGGGTGGTACTCTATAGAATAATCGTAGTCTTTCAATAACTCCACCCACCGTCGCTGTCTCAGGTTCAACTCCTTCTGAGTCAACAAGTACTTAAGGCTCTTGTGGTTGGTGTAGATTACCAACTTTTCTCCATAAAGATAATGCCTCCAAACCTTAAGCGCAAAAACCACTGCCGCCAATTCCAAGTCATGAGTCGGGTAGTTAACCTCATGAGGCCTTAACTGTCGAGACGCATAAGCGACTACTTTCCCGTCTTGCATTAATACACATCCTAATCATGTATGAGAATCGTCACAATACACCACGAAGTCCTTTCCTGCCTCAGGTTGAATCAAAACGGGGGCTTCCGTCAAAACCCTCTTAAGCTGCTCAAAGCTCTCTTGTTGCTTATTCGTCCATATAAAAGGTACCTCCTTCCTTAACAACTTCGTCACAGGTGCAGCTATTGATGAGAACCCTTCCACAAACCTTCTGTAGTAGCCTGCCAATCCCAAGAAACTTCGAACCTCAGCCACAGACTTAGGTGGTTTCCAATCTAGTACTGCCTCAATCTTCCTAGGATCCACCCTTATTCCTTCCGCGGATACCACATGCCCTAAGAATGCAACTTCCTTTAGCCAAAATTCACACTTGCTGAATTTGGCATAGAGCTTATTCTGCCTTAGCACTTGCAACACAATCCGAAGATGCTCATCATGTTCCTCCTCAGACTTGGAATACACTAGGATATCATCGATAAACACAACGACGAACCTATCCAAGTAGGGTTGAAAGGCCCGGTTCATCATATCCATGAACGCAGCTGGGGCGTTCGTCAACCCAAACGGCATTACTAAGAACTCGTAGTGCCTGTATCTTGTTCGGAAAGTCGTCTTATGGATATCCGCCTCCTTCACCTTAAGCTGATAATATCCCGACCGTAGATCTATCTTCGAAAATACTGCTGCCCTCTTCAGCTGATCGAACAAGTCATCGATCCCTGGTAAAGGATACTTGTTCTTGATGGTCAGCTTATTCAGCTGATGATAATCTATGCACATACGCATAGTTCCATTCTTCTTCTTCACAAACAGGACCGGTGCTCCCCACGAAGACACACTGGGTCAGATAAACCCACGATCCATCAACTCTTGGATTTGAGCCTTGAGCTCAACCAACTCCTTTGGTGCCATTCTATACGGGGCAATTGACACAGGAGCTGTTCCCAGTAGCAAGTCAATTCCAAATTCCACTTCCCTATCTGGGGGTATTCCAGGTAATTCCTCCGGAAAGACATCCACAAAATCCCTTACTGTCCTTACTCCACTAACTCCCCCTTCCTTAGCATCCAACGCGCTAACAAAAGTCAAAAAAGCCTTGCACCCTTTTCGAACCATCTTTACAGTCTTAAGTGCTGAAACTACATTAGACAAGTAGTTTCTTCTTTCTCCGATCATAACTATCACTTCATCCTCTGGGGTCCTTAATTCCATTCGCTTGGCTGCACAATCCAACACAGCCCGATGTTCCACTAGCCAATCCATGCCGAGTATGAGATCGAATTCTCCGAAGGGATGTTCCATCAAGTCGGCAGAAAATACTACGCCCTGAATTTCTAAAGGTACACTCCAAAAGATCTTATTCACCACTACAGTTTGACCTAGTGGGCTTACTACAGTTATCTCCCTATCAGAAAGTTCAGAGGCTATGTCTAGAGTTTCAACTACTCTACATACAACATAAGAATGGGTTGAGCCCACATCGATCAAAGCAAAATAAGGCTTGCCAAAAAAAAGGAACGTACTGGTTATAACGTCCGGTGCGTCTCCATCCTCCCTCCAGCGAATCGCATAAACCAAACCCGGATGCCTTGCCTCAGTACTAGCAACACCTCTACCCGGTGTTCCACATCCTCTGCCAGCACCATTACCTCTGCCATTCGGACCATGACCTCGCTGAGGCTGCTGTCCACCTCTACCAGCCTGATTAACATTCTGAGCTGCTGGTCGATTCCCATCGGGTTTCATTGGATAGTTATTAATCATGTGATCCTTGGATCCACACTTAAAACATCCTCCTGTCTTCTTCCAACATCCCCCTAGGTGCATCTTACCACATTGGTTATAAATACGGTACTGCCCCCCTGAACCAATTTACTGATTTCACGACCCCTCAGCTCTAAGCCTCTTTTGTACATTTCCTGACGGTCCAAACGATCCAAATCCTCTTTTCTGCCTATTCCGATCAGTATTTTGTCTTACAGAGTCCTTAATTCCCTCGGCTACCTTAGCCTTCTCTACCAACACCGCGAACTCCCTCTCTTGCTGCGGAGCTATCAATAACCTTAGATCGTCTCTTAGTCCGTCCTCAAACCGGACATACCGCTCATGTTCAGTAGCCACTATCCCTCTAGCATAACGGCTCAGCCTTAAGAATTCAGCCTCATATGCTGCCACAGACTTATTTCCTTGAACCAGCCGCAGAAATGCCTTCCTTTGTGCGTCAATGTAGTGAGTACCAACATACTTCTTCTGATATGCCGCTTTAACATATTCCCAAGTAAGTTCTTCAGCCGTAGCACTATCCCAAACCGTGAGCCACCATCGATATGACTCATCGCGGAGAAGCGACACTAACCCTTTCAGCTTTTCCTCAGCGGTCAGATCGAGCTCATCCATGATCCGCTCAGTCGCTTCCAGCCAGTACTCAGCTGTACTGGGTGCCACACCAGATACGCCACGAAACACCTCAGCTCCGTTGGCTCGGAGTCGCTTGGGTACAAATTTTCGAGCTCTCATATTTCCTCCAGCACCAGCCACCATATTCAAAACTCGCAAAGACCACGACTGCGATACAAAGATCGTCTCTCCTTCTCGATCTTGTTGCATTCGGCACCAACAATGGTGGTGGTGGTGGTGGTACTTCATTCTCAGATCCTTGACCCGACCTAACGGGTTCTGACACGGTCATTCGGCCTCAATCGTGTCCACGCACATTGTGACCACGTCCCCTAGAGCTTATGTCTACGTTCACATTTTAATCTGATTAAGAAATTTTTATGCATTAGTATATGTTCCACTGATTATCCGCGAAGAAATTTTTATGAAAGAAGTTTATGAGTAGTTCTTTCGATCAATCAAAGTTTCAAGTTCTCTATCCTAATTCAGAGAAGCACATTCATCCAACCATTCATTCAGTAGTACCTAGCACACACATTCATTACCCTAACATCTTTGTCTTAGTCCTATCCAAGGGTATTTTCGCCATTTTTCCTACAGGGGTATTTTGGTAATAAACCGGGGTAACTTCCAAAAATCCCTATAAATCAAAAGTATTTCAAAGTTTGCAAAACTTGGGGGTTCTTCTGAGAATTTGTTTTCCAAATTGGTGTTGTTGCAAAAATTTTAGAAATCGGGGTCATTTTGGTAATTTTGTAAAACAGGGGTAATTTTGTAAATCTCCAAATCAGGGTATTTTGATATTTTTTTTTTCAAAATAGGGTTTTTGGATATTTTTGTAAAGTGAACAAATCTTAGTAAAAATCGAGGGTAGTGTGGTAATTTAAGAATTTCCAAACCAGGGGCATTTTAGTAATTTTACAACAACCAGGGTATTTAGGTAATTTTGTAAATCGAAAATATTTTGAAAAATTTTCAAACTAGGTTTTGCTACAATTTAAAGGGGTAATTTGGTGATTTTAAAACTAGGGTTTTCATGAAAATACGGCTAGTCCCTTTCGGGTTTTAGTTATTGGGTTTAGCCCGTGAATGAGTCCTCTTGGTTAGGGTGAACCGAAGCTACGCACCAAGTAGGATTCCAGCAAAGAGGAGGTGAGTCACTAGGACTGCTTAAGTACCAGGCTCTTCCGGATCCAATCCTAGACATGCGCACAAAGGTTGCCACACCCTAACTTGGCGACTTAGCCACAGGTTTGTTTACTTAGGCACTTAAGTCTTATGTGTTTGTTGGGGTAAACTAGTCCTAGGGTTCAAGTACCTAGTATACTAATCTACGTTCCATTTCTACCCTTCTACAAGTCATACTATAAATCACATAGTAGTTAGAAGTACTTACCTGGTGGACCTCGGGTCGGAGACTTGGGTGCCATGCTAGAAAACATGTTTAATTCATAAAAATTTTCACAAAACTTCTTTTTGGCCTTATTTTAAAAACGTTATGGGCTTTAAACCCAATGCCGAGAGTTTAAAACTGGGCTCTGATACCAAGCTGAAACACCCCAGACCCGGCCCACGAGCCTTGACAGGATCTGGTATGTTCCGAGAGTAAAAACGGTTCAAAACTTCTTGAGTACTTTGGAAAATTCGGATGGTTCTGAAAGAAATTTTAATTTGTGTTAGGCTCGGGTTAAAAACAAGTTTATTTATTTGGAATCTAGGTTTAATAAAACCTTACTATTGAGTTTTGAACTTACATGTTAAAGGTAAAAATTGAGTTCTTAGAGTTTACCATTTTAATTGGAAATCATTTGTTTTAGGTGACAAAACATTTGAGGGTTTTAAAAAAAAAAACAATTTACTTAATCTTTAGTCTGCTAAAAATTCGTAACATACTAAATAATTTAGAAACCATGCGTAAACAGTATCATATAAGTGGCCTTATTACATCAAATGAAAACCCAGAATAAATTCAGAAATACTCAAAATATATAAAAAGTCCAAATTAAATGAAATCCCGAACTGAGCATGGCCACCACTAAGCTCCTGCCGACCCGGTCCATCACTGATCATCATCTGAAAAATATTCCCACAACGGGGTGAGTCATATGGACTCAGTGTGTATAACCAACACTAAGTCCTAACAAATTCAGGCATATCAAATCATACATGTACATATAGCATTTAAATAATATGATCCCGAACCCAAACCTAGATAGCCATCCGCTACACATCACCCGTACCAACCATCACACCGTGGGGACTACTAAGTCAACCGTCCATCCGCTACACACCATCGAAGGCAGTCGCTGCAGTCGACGTGCTCATCACCCTTATATATTATGGCATAGCCACCAGATAACAGTTTGTGTCAAGAGACACCACATTCGGATACTGTGACCGAAGTCACCACATTCAAATACTATGACCAAAGTCACCACATTCACTTCCCCTTTCATAATAACCCATATGCCCATGTCCTACATATCATGCACAGATTATGTCCCATTCTTTATTTCACATTCTTATAATTTCACATATGCTATAACAGATCACATTATAATCCTAGTAGGAGTAGGAAAACGTACCTGAGTACTTTGTACCATTGCATGGTACCCTTAGCCACATCTTACATATTATTATTAACACATTTATTAAAATCATGCCGTAAATCAATTAAGATTCAGTGTAGGGGTACACACCTGATATTCTTATCGGTTCACTGATTTTTCGAAAAAAAACCCGATCTAATGCTTTAGATCCTAAGTTCCTTGCTGTCGATTTGACTATAAATCAACTCCCGAAACTTCGTAGAGTTCCTCCCTTGCAATCAACTAGCATTAAATCACTTAACTAATTAGTTTTCGGCTTTTGAATAAATAAGAAACCTATCCCAATTACTAAATAGGGCCTTGGCCGAATATACATGTTCACTTACCTTCCAAATCTTAAATCCCGGAATTGATCTCTTGTCTTGAAGATGTCGAATTACCTATAGGTGCATGTTAGATCAATACCTAACATTTAATCATAATAAATGGCCTTTGGCCGATTTGTATATTCACTTACCTTAAATCCTTGAAATCTCGAAACCTTACTCCTTTGTAGTCGACGATAGGCCAAATCTCGAATGAGCCTTCCTACTTTCGGCCATAGAATACTATTGGGATTAGATTCAAACTTTCAGCTTAAAGAAGAAGGAATGGAAATTGAATAACATTCGTTCTTACCCTTAAAGTTGTAGTCGACAGCACCTTTGCCTGACACCACGAGGAGATTCAGCTTTTGAGACTAAACAGTGATCAAAAGATTTCGGCTTTTGGGATTTAATGAAGTAATCGGCTAGGGGTTCACTTGGAGTATTCGGCTTCAACAAGGATGAAAAGAGAGGGATATGAGCTTAGGACGAATCGGCAATGGTGGTTTTAGGGAGGGTTTCGGCTAGAGCAAGAAAAGAAAATAAAAGTGATAGCTTAGAAAGAAAAGAGAAAACGCAAGAGGGGGCTAAATTACTTAATGAGATTCAGCTATCCCCTTTACTACTCTTAGCCGAATTTGCCACCAAGGACTCCCTTGGCCGGCCAACTCCTTCCCCCTATCTCATCCCTTGTTTTCCTCCTCATCACTTTGTAATTTAAAATCAATAAGAATAATCCCACATTTATATCTTATCTTCATTTATTCAAAATAAATAAAATAAATCCACATTTATCTATCTATTTAGCCGAATTTTAAAAAGGATTAAACTCCTCCCTTTAGTGCCTTAATGCCGTCCATCACCTTCCCATTGCCAAAAATAAAAATTCCCTTATTGTTTTCCTTGTGGCTCGAACTCAAGACCTCATTGCACTGCATATGGCGTCAATTACCTGGGCTTTAAGTGGCGCCTCCAAGCCACTTAGACAAGCCCATATCTGTGTCATATTTCCCTTACAAATTTCCTTAAGGCCTTATCGAGCTTAGCTCCCCTTTTAAACTTAAAAATCTAATAATTTCTAAGGCATTTAACTATACACTAAGGTTTACAAAATTCATAGAGCACATTTAGAATATTCATAAGCATGCTACTTCATCTAATTTAGTATTAATGCATAAGTCATAATCCAGGATATTACATGAATGGTGTTTAATAAATTGTATATGTATTTAAGTATTGGTAAGGATGATAGTTAATTAGTTAGAATTGGTTTCAGTGAAGTATATATATGTATTCGGCAATGTGGTGGTATTATAATGGATGAATGCATGTATTACATATGAAATTGGTTTTATAATTTGTTTATGAATTTGTAAAATTATATATATTTGCAGTTATGAAAAGATGGACATATTAATGATTAAATTGGTTTTATAGTGTTAGTCATTCGAATAGAAGAATCATGTATGTGTTTATGCATTTGACTTAGATATTTAATTAAGAGATTATAAATATATTTGCGTATGTATTCGGATGTGTTTTAATGTCATATTGGTATGTTCATCAAAAGATTTGTTTATGATTTGTCATGGTCTCAAATTTATATATTAAAGTGAAGATGAATATATTCAAATTAGTTGTATAGGAGATATTGAGTATGGCCGAATGTTATGCATATTGTGGATGATGCCATTTGGTTTTAATGACACAATGTTTGAAAATCATATATAAGTTTAAAAGTGATGTTTATTTATTTAGACTAATGATGTTAATTATAAATGATTGATTATGTTATAAATTTGAGATAGGTGTTAGATGTGATGTGAATGATTTTGGTTTTATTATAGTGGTATGAAATTTGTATTAATCGAATATGCAAATTACTCTGTTTAAATGTTTCAGAATATATCTGCTGGTTATGATTGGTAAGCAAAGTATGTGTACATGTATTGTTAAATAATAATAATAATAAAGAATATATGTCTGTTTCGAGTTGTATCTTCTTTGGTAATGCCTCGTAACCCTAGTCCGGCGACGGATACGGGTTAGGGGTATTACACTAGAAGTTTAAAATAAGTAAACAAGCCCAATTAAAAACTTAAGGAAATACCAATGGCCTTATTACATAATCAAAAGCCCAATATGAAATTTAAATAAATAAGTCTAAAGCAGAACACTAGCAATCATGTGGCCACTTTCGAGTCCCTAGCGGCTCCAAATCGTCTAAGGCTGGGGATTACCTGTACAGTTTAAAGAAACGGTGAGTTTACGAAAACTCACTGTCTAATCCCCTAACAGTCAATCAGTAACAATAGATGCAGTAACAGTCAGGGCCTGAGCCCTATTCAATAACAGTGCAGTGTGGGCCTTAGCCCATTACAGTAACAGTGTGGGCCTAAGCCCAATACGGTATTAGTATGGTGCAAATATGCAACACACCCCAATCCAGGCAACACACCACCCGTACCAACCAACACACCATGTGGGGATAAAATTGACCCACCCAGCCAACACACCAATATCGCAGCATAGCTGCCAGTATAGTACTTCCTCCATATCAGAATCCCAGCCCCATGCGGTATGTCATGTCATAAATAGTTTTTGTATGCAAAGTGTCCTACTCAATACAGTCTTACAAATAATCATACACTAATCAGTCAACCTACCTCTATAGGTAAAATGGTCATTTCCATCTATTAGGGGTAAAATAATAATTTTACCCTTTAAGGGTATTTCAGTCACTTTACTTTTATTTTAGGGTCTCGGTGTAGATAATGACCTCTTCGAAGGTCTACATTCACCTTGAGCGACACAAATAACCTAATTGGTCATAACGGTGTAAACGGCCTAAGGCCCATTATTCGGCCCAAGTGGGCACACACGCTTGTGTGGCCCATATATCCCAAATTCAGTCACGACCATGCAAACCACATAGCCCAGTCCAGTATTTGCCACATCGTGGATTTTATTTGTGTGGGGCCCGCTTAGACCCACACGGCCTATTTCAGCCAAATAAGGCCTATATCGACCCAAGAGCACGAAAATGCTCGTGGTGGCCTCTACAATCTATCACCTATGATATTTGGGCTCGATTTACCACACGAGCGATCGCACGCTCATGAGGCTTCAAATGCCGAAATTTTGAATTTTTGGCTTTTGCCAATTCACAGAAGAGAGGAGTGTGACTACACATCTGTTTTCGTAACGAACAGATTACCCCACGCGCGATCAACCTACAATTATCCCAACACAATCAATTTTTGATTCTTTAGATCATTAACACTAAAGCCTCAAATTGATATCACCACTTACCTTGATCGAAAGTTTTGCGATTATTACTCTTAGATCGCTGGTTGAAAACAATCGCATCTTTCTTCTCGATTTACTATGCATATAACGGATTTCATTAGCAATAATTTTTTTAGCACAAGGCTTGAATTGATGCCCAAAGTCCAAAGAATTAGAGTTAGAGCAGATTGGGTATTTGGCCAATACTAAAAAATAACCTACTTACCCCACAGTATTCGGCCAAAGAGATATTTGAAGAAGAAAGTAGAGATGTGCAGAGAAGCAAGGCAGTCGATGCTCCACCGATTGACAGAGACTATCATCCACATGGTTTCGAAATAACAAGACAAGATTTATGATATTCAGCCTATATTGGAAAAATAAAGAAACAAATGAGAGGGGAAAAGAGGAGATGTAGGATTTGGCTTCCCATAGTGTTATGAACAGAAAAAAGAGATCGCCACCCACTACCAAATCGGCTAGCACAGCAGAAAAAGAAAAAGGGAGTCGGCCACTCAGTGAAAGAGGAGAGGGGAAAAGTTGAGTAAAGGTGAAGGAGAAATAAGGGAAGAAGAATGAATTTAGCTGAAAGGAAAAATAGCAGAGAAAAAGGAACCCAAAAGGTTCTGAGAGGCACTTGACTTACCAGGAATCGACCAAAGTGACTTACGATGCCAAAACACAATAGGACAATTCAGCCAGGGAGAAAACAAAAAGAAAAAAATAGATTGCCAAAAGAAAGAAGCCGAACAAGAACTATACCCAAACGAAGTCTCTGCCAGAATTCTGAGTAGCTAGACACCCAATTTGGCACTAATCTCCCCACACCAAATCTCCTTGATTTCCTCCTCAAATCTCTCCAACCTCTCATCTATTAGAATTTTATTGCAACTCAACTACTAGCTAAACCCTAACAAAATAAATACACCCTTCATACTATGCCAACACTCGAACCTCTGATTCATTTGCCACACTTGTAACACCACAACCACTACACCAATAGGCTTTTTGTGACTTAATAAGACCCATGTGCCTGTGTCCAGATTCATTTAAGAGTAAATTTTAAAATTTCAGCAAAAGCCAAGACTTGAACCCAGGCTTCTCAAACACTCCCAAACACGCCCAAATCACTTAACCATTGAAGCAAACAAGTATTTGTGTTAGATCATGCAAAATTAAAGACCCTAAATTTTTGGGGCGTTATATGTAAAACTTGTTAATTATTGCAATTAGATGATTTAATAGCGTAATTATCACAAAAGGGAGGACCTATGTAGAAATTAAACCCTTTTTATTAAGTGTTGGATGGTTTAGGGATAGAATTGGGTTAGAATGTATGTTTATATTAAGGGTAAATTTGTAATTTAATAAATTAAACTTAAGTAAAATAATGGTAAAAAGATGGTAATATTCTTTAGTGGAAATTACCACCTAAAAGCAAAGTTGGGAAACCTCCATTGAAGGCTTTGAAGTTTCAACAAGGTTAATGCTTGCATGTAAGTGAGTTTTTCACTCGTTTCTTGTAATTTTTATGTTTTCTAGATTGTTGCAACTAGGTCCAACTAGCTCATACCTTAGTTTTTAAATTTGTTAAAAATTTTAGAAGTTTCCATTGATGAAACTTGAATTTTTTTGGGGATAACTATGTGTTCGAAGTTTTGATTGTGGTATTTAGTTGCTTTGGGTAGTGATTTTTGTTAGATTTTGATATAAGTATTAAATTGTTAAAATGTCAAAAATTCAAGGTTTAATGGTGATTTAGAAGTATAATTGGGACTATTTAAGGGCTAAGATTATATGGCTGTGATTGTTAACTTGAGAAAATGGTTAATTTGATTATTTATGGGTTAGAGGACTAAATTGTAAAAGCTGTAAAAGTTTAGGGAAAATGTGCAATTAATGAAAAATTAAGGGCCATAAGCTTTGAATGGAATGTGATATGTGTATGAGATTAATATATTGTATTTAATTATTATATAGATTAAGACTGGAATCAAAAAGACAATAACCGAGAAAAAGAGAAAATAGCAAAATAGTCCCTACATGTTGACCGGACTTAAGTCGTAGGTACGTATGTAGTATTTCAATATGCAAATGAGATTCTACTTGTATTCTGATATTATTGTTCTTTAGTTAATATGTTTATAAATAATTAGTGTATGAATGCACATACGTGCCCCTATTTGTACTTTGGTACCCCTAAATGCATATATGTGCTCCTGTTTGTACTTCGGTACCCTTAAATGCACATACGTTCCCCTGTTTGTACTTCGGTACCCCTGAATGCACATACGTGTCCCTATTTATACTTCGGTACCCCTGAATGGACATGTGTGCCCTTGTTTGTACTTTGGTACCCCTGA
Source organism: Gossypium bickii (assembly GCA_025503065.1). Classification (NCBI taxonomy): domain Eukaryota; kingdom Viridiplantae; phylum Streptophyta; class Magnoliopsida; order Malvales; family Malvaceae; genus Gossypium; species Gossypium bickii. The sequence continues at coordinate 34,740,838 of CP106715.1, read as the reverse complement.
ATGCACATGCGTCCGCTATTTGTACTTTGGTACCTTTGAATGCACCTACGTGCCCCCTGTTTGTACTTTGGTAACCTTGAATCAAATAATATGTGACCCTTGTTTTAACATTTTTTCAACTTTTTCTTAAAACCTCTGATTTGGTTTAAATTAGCCCCTAATTATATCTAAACTATTTTTAGGGCCTCGAAAGCCCAAGTTAAAGTCCAAATTGCATATTTTGATAGGTTATTAATGAGTTTTAGTTAATTAATATTGAATGACATGTTTTGATATAATTTTTTTTGAATTGCTTGCTAATACTCTGAAATCCTAATATGACAACGGGGACGGTTTAGTCAATTCTAGGACTAACATAGCGGAGTAGAGTTTAGTATATACATGCCACATATACACTGTGATAGTGTGATGTTTTTGCTCCGCTTTAATATTGTATTTTTATTTGATTCAATATGTCGACTGAATTTAAACAGGCTATAGTTAACGAAGCTAAAAGTAATGTTCAAGCTTCGAATCCTGAAGTAAGTAATAGTGCATCGATTCCATAGTCCTTTGGTGATGAAATGAGAAATGTGTCTATCAGGACTATTACTCTTTGAGGAAAGTCTAGTGTAGGTACACCGCAGAAAAGATAGCTATGTAAGGAGGAGACGAGCAAGTGAGATGATAGGCTTGCATAGTGTATCGGTGACAAATTGTTGGTCTAGCAAGATAGAGAAACCTTCACGTATGAGACAAGTGAGGTCTCAAGTATAAGCAGAGGTTAGGGGTGAATTACTAGAAATAATCCCCTTCTACGAATAATAAAATCAAATGAGGATGGGTTCGCTGGAGTGGGGAGATATGTTGAAGATGATCACAATATGGAAATGTCAATGAGTCCTGCAAGACTAAGGAATAAGTTGAAAGACTATGCCAAGGATTGGTATGATCGAGTCTGCCAAGGAAGGTATGCTCTAAGAATCCTTGGGTGGATAGTTAGAAGCTACCACAAGGGTTTTTTATGGGAAGCCGGTGAACCGCTAGGACAGTTAAGGTAAATGTACACCTCGCATAAGGGGGAAAGTGTAATAATGGAAATACGAGAAGTTAAGGTAACACTCGCGGATATGGTGATGTGTATGAATCAAGGACCAGTTGAGAGTCCAACTAGGTGAAGCCCTCATGGCGAGCTAAATAGCTCGAAGAATCGGGTGGAGTTTGACACCCTGACAAGGCAACATGCGTTGAGAGAATCAGAGAGTATTTAAATTTAGTTTATTTTATATTGTTAGTATTTAAATTTAGTTTATTTTTTATTGTTTACCTTCATGATATAGGGTTTATAATATGATGTGATACTCTCTTAAACTTACGGAGTTGAATTATGATCATAGGATTGTGAGGTTGATCGAGGACATCAAGGGGGACCAAGACAAATAGTTCGAGACTAGGGATCGCGCATAGATGGGGTCATGCTCATAGGAAGGGGTCACCATTGGAAAACTTGCCTCAGAATCAATAAGAGCAAAGCCAGATAGAATACCTAGAATTTAGATTTTTAGGAGGAATATTCCTTAGCTAAATTTTTAAAGAGTCATTTTGTAATCAATAGTCTGAATAGCAATAGGAACAATCTGGCAGACTGAACATTTGATGGATTGCGACCTTAGATTTAAGAATTATTATTTATTAGATAGTTTTATTTTGGATTGTTTTATATCAATTCAGTTAAAACTTATTAAGTATAGGTTCAATTGCCATGCTCCATACCCGGATTCGGTGGAAGGTTCGAACTTGGGCTGTTACATTTCATGAAGGAAAATGTAATGGTTACTATGAGATAAAATAGAATCATATAGGGAGAAGAGATTTACCCTAACGAGATTAAGGATATCCTATGTAGGTAACACACTTGTGACAAGGTCATTGGATGAACACTTATTAAGTAGCTTTTGTGATGGCATGTAATTAGGGAGAACTCAGTCACGATACTATAGTGAAATGAATTTGTGACTAAATAAATTTACAATTAATAGACGAGTTAGAACTTAATTATAAATTATTTGAGCCCTAATTATATACGTTCAATCGGTCCCTTCGCTAGCTCATCGGGACCAGAAATGAATTACATGTAGAATCAAATGGATAGTGTAACACCCCTAACTCGTATCCGTCGCCGGATTAGGGTTAAAGGTGTTACTAGACAGATCGGAAACATTTACAGTCATTTCATAATACAAGTCATAATCACAATCAAAGTGTCCCTTTTATAGGTCAACGAGACCTTGATCATGCTTTAGAATAGGGTCGGGACTAAACCGAACACATTTGGAATTTCTCAAAAATTTAACACTTTTCTATGTTACAAAAGTCACACGCCCGTGGGGGCAGGCCGTGTGTCTCCCACGGCCACCAGACACACCGATGTGTTCTGGCCATACCGAAACAGAGCATGTATACTGACATATCCACACGGCCACCAGACACGCCCGTGTGCCATGGCTGTGTAAAATTATGCTAGCTACTAACTTATTTACACGACTACCAGGCACGCCCGTGTGCCATGGCCGTGTAGGCAAAACAGACCACTTGCAAGGCCAAAATGCCACCCATACTAGGGTCATCTCTACTAGCTACACACCAATTCATTTCATGCACAATTAACAACCAAAGATATGTCAAACTAAACAACCAATCTTCACATTGAATCTCATTTCCAATCATACCACTTTGCCCAACTAAAAACACATATACATTCAAACATGATTCATCCACATTTACAATTCATATAACCACTGCTTTAATCAAACATGCACACTCAAATTTCATCCATATGCTTATCAAAAACTTGACCATTTCATAGTCAAGGGATCATACCAAAACCAACATCAAATACCATATTCACAATGCATAATACTAACATATAACTAGCCACATCACATATCTAATTTCATTTCTCCAACTTATACCAAAATGACTAGCCTATACATGCCATATCTAGCTAAATACATATTTTCAAAGTACCAAAACAAGTTTGAGTAGTGTGATGACAATCCTCGACAGTCCCCGAGCCTTCAGTAGCTTTGACGATCTATAAAACAGAGTAAGCACACATAGAGTAAGCTTTCAAAAGCTTAGTAAGTCATATACAAATAAATTTAGCATAAATCATTCATAAGCATAGCAATATGAATTCATTAACATTTCTTCAATTCAAGCGCATGAATAACTGTTTGGCTCACTTGGTTTGCCATTGCTTACCAATTCATCACATCTCAAGTATCTCATTTGCTCATATCTCAAACATACACATATATCTCAGATGTTCATTTGCATTAGTGCACATACATACTCACTTTTTCATGCTTATACAAAGCATATATATCAACGTACCTAAAATGGATGTACATTCACATATTCATTCATTTCTCAGATTTGCCCGTTGAACCATTCGGAATCTAATAGGATACTAATAATGCTCGGAATAGTCGTACAATGCCAACGTCCCAGACGTGGTCTTACATGTAATCAGATTTTGATGCCACTGTCCTAGGCAGGGTCTTATAAGAATCAATACGATGCCAATGTCCCAGACATGGTGTTACACGTAAGTCTCATCTCGATGCCAATGTCCCAAGAGTTGTCTTACATGTTATCACATAACAAACACCTATGTCATGACATACGAAATTCCTATCTATTCCTAAGTTCACTCGGGACTTGTCGGACTTTAACAGCTTGTCGACTTATTAGCCAACTCAGATTTCACATACATTCCATCTCAATGGATAATCAAAGTAATTCAAATATCATATATGCTCAAATAATTCAATACAAATATATTTATTTGTATATCGACTTACCTCGAGTTCGGTTTAATGGAATCATGCGGCTATTCACTAATTTTTGACATTCCCCGATCTAAATCTGTTTTCTTTGATTCTTGATCTATACATAGACGGATTTAACCGATTCATTTATCAAATCATTCAATTCTATCCAAAAGACATATTTAGGGTAATTTACAAAATTACCATATTATCATATTTGGACAATTTAGTCCCTATTTCACAAAATCACAAAATTCACGAAGTTTGCTTTACCCATGCTTGGCCGAATACACACTATGCTCATATCAATCCATACATTTTATTTATTTCACAATTTAGTCCCTCAAATTTTCATTTTTTGAATTCAATCTAAAATACTCAAATTTAACAAAACTCCAAATACAAACTATGTTAATCAAACATATATCTTTCATAATTCACCATCAAACATCATAAAACACATGAGTTCATCAAAGGCTCATCTCAAAAACATAATCAATTCTCAAAATTAAAACATGAGTTTTATAGTATAAGAAGCAACGATTGAAAAAACGTAGAAATTATCAAAAATCGAAGCAAAACATACCTTAAATTTTGATCAAACCTAGCTGAAACCTTTAAGGTTCTTTTTCTTTCTTTTCTTTTGTATATTCGGTCAAATGAATGAATAAAAGATGAGCACTTTCATCTTTTTGTTTTAATAATATAACATTAACACATATTTTACTAATTTACCCTTTGAAATTTAATAAGCAAATCATATGAAATAAGCCTATAACCGTCCATCCTATAGTCTAAGGGTCAAATTACAACATAAAGGCCTCCCATTTAGAAACACACATCAAATAGGCACTTAATCAATTAGAAGGCCACTTTTACACTTTATGCCATTTAGTCATTTTGTCAAATAAGGCATAGAAACGGACAAATTAATTCACAAAAATTTCATACATGCTAATTCATATACTGCAGACATGGAAAATAATGTTAAAATATTTTACTGACTCATATTTATGGTTCCGAAACTACTGTTTCAACTAGGGTCTAAACCGGACTGTTACAATTCTCCCCTGTAGGAATTTTCGTCATCGAAAAGCTTACCATTCAAGAGATTCAGTTATTGTTGTCTTAATGAATCTTCAGGCTCCCACGTAGCCTCTTTTACTCCGTGTCGATACCACAACACTTTCACTAACAGAATTTTCTTGTTTTTGAATTCTTTCACTTCACGAGCTAAGATACAGATCGATTCCTCCTCATATGTCATATTAGATTGGATTTCAATTTCAAATGGAGCAATAACATGTAACAGATCAGATCAGTATCTACGGAGCATCGAAACATGGAATACAGTGTGTATCTTTTCTAGCTTTGGTGGCAATAATAATTTGTACGCAACAGGTCCAACACGCTCGATAATTTCATATGGTCCGATGAACCTCGGACTCAACCTGCCTTTATGTCTGAATCGGAGTACTTTCTTCCACGGAGACAGTTTCAGAAATACTTTATTATCGATTTCAATATCTTTACATTTTAAGTCTGCATAAGACTTCTGACGATCAGGTGCTGCTTTCAGACTGTCACGGATTACTTTCACTTTTTGTTCAGTGTCTTTTATCAGATCAACCCCATGTATCTTATTTTCACTGAGCTCAGTCCAATACAGAGGTGTTCAACATTTGCGTCCATATAAAGCTTCATAAGGTGCCATTTTGATACTCGACTGAATACTATAATTATACGCAAATTCAATCAATGGTAGGTACTGTTCCCACGTACCATCAAACTCAAGAATGCAACATCTCAACATATCCTCGAGAATCTGAATGATCAGCTCGGATTGACTATCTGTTTGCTGATGAAAAGCATAGTGAAATGCAATTTAATACCCAAAGCTTCTTGCAATTTCTTCCAAAATCGTGATGCAAACCTCGAATCTCTGTCTGATACAATGGATAGTGGCACCCCGTCCAATCTCACAATCTCAAAATATAAAGTTCAGCTAATCTATCAAGTGAGTAATCAGATCGTACCGGAATAAAATGGGCGGATTTCGTCAATTGATCAACTACAACCCAAATCGCATCTTTCTTTCTCGGAGTCAGTGGCAATCCAAAAACAAAATCCATCGTTACTCTATCCCATTTCCACTCGGGAATTAGAATCGGTTGTAACAAACTAGATGGAACCTAATGTTTAGCCTTAACTTCCTGACAGATTAAACATTTCGACACAAAGTCAGAGATATCTCGTTTCATACCAGACCACCAATAATGTCGCTTCAAATCATAATACATTTCATACTTCCCGGATGAACAGATAGACGACTGTTATGTGCTTCATTCAAAATTAACTAAATCAACTCTGAGTTCCTCGGAACACGAATTCGATCTCAGAATCTCAAACAATCATCAACATCAACTCAAAATTCAAAATCTGAGTTCTAATTACACTGAGCTCGTTTCGCTATTATTTCATTATCAACTTTCTGAGCATCACATATCTACTGTAAAAACAATGCTTTTACTTTCAATTCAGCTATCACTGAACTATTATCAGACAGATCTAATTGAGTATTCAACGCACGTAGTGCAAACAATGATTTTTTACTCAGTGCATCGGCAACAACATTTGCTTTACCCGAATGATAGTTTATCACAAGCTAATAGTCGTTCAAGAGCTCTAACCATCTTCTCTATCGCAACTTCAAATCTTTTTAGATCATCAGGTATTTTAGACTTTTATGATATGAAAACACGTGACATTTTTCACCAAATAGATAATGTCGCCAAATCTTTAATGCGAATAAAATCGCAGCTAACTCAAGATCGTGAGTCGGATAGTTCTTTTCATGAGGTTTCAGTTGTCTCAAGAAATAAGCTATGACTTTGCCTTTTTGCATCAGTACGCATCCCAGACTATTCAACAAAGCATCACTGTAAATCACAAACTCTTTACCTAATTCTGGCTGTACCAAAATCGGAGCTTCAGTCAAAAGGGCTTTCAACTGATCAAATATTTTCTGACATTTATCGGACAATTCATATCTCACACTGACCTGGGGTTTCTGTTTTACCCATCATGGGTAGCTCATTCACCATTGCCGAGGTTTTCGGCTTTCACACATAGCACAATTATGATTTGTACAGTTAAAGAGTGGTGTGGTAATTACACACCTGTAAACACACAAGACTACACTATCGATCTCGCTAACGTCCTCACTCGCAGGGATCACAACGATCTGCTTATCCTTTTCAGAAGTCAGCTCACAACCCGGTGGCCAATCTTGAACGGTGGACACTGTATGTTTTTTGAACTTAGGGGCTGGGATTATGGGTCCAACCCCCTCCGTTGCTTGACTGGTATTTGATTCCATCAAAAGATCTTGGTCAGAAGACCGAGTTAAGATATCGAAACTGAGGAATTAAAGATATACGCTTAATAATATAACGATTTCTTACCTAAGTCGATAGAACCTGGAGGCTACTACACCTAGATTAGTAAGCCACTGAAATCCCTACACAACTCCATATTAAAATCGGCCCTCATAGATATGGATTAGAAAAAGTGGCCTTTCGGCCTAACAAATGATGTAAACCCCATTACCTTGGTTGACCGATTGCCCCTCCTAAAATCCTTCAACACTGACTAGATGCAAAAAGAATGGGAAAAAAGGCCCCTCCTATATTCGACCAAGAAAAACAGAACATGGTTAACCCCATCGGTTACCAACCAAATAGAGATTAAGAGAGAATAGAGAAAGAAGCTGGCGCTTACCACTTAACAGGAAGGAACCAATTTGAAAGGGAGATAGGAAGATGAGTGGGGGCACTTCCCTGAAACAAGAATCGAGCAAGAGATGTGAACACCAAAAAGGGATTCGGCAAAATAAGAGGATAAAATTAATTCAGGGAGAAAGAAAAGAAGATAGGTTTTGGTTTATGAAGAAACAGAGAGAAGATGCGAGAAGAATTGGCTATAGAGGTTCGGCTTACCAAGAAGATAAAGAAGGAGTTTGAAGCACAAAATATTTGGCCTTGGAAGAATAAACTTTGCAATAATGGTGATAAAGAAAAGTAGCCAGAGAATGAAACACTATTGGTTCGATAATGGAGTAAGAACAATAGGGATGCTACAACTTGGAGTAAATGAGGAAAGAAGTAGAAAGAAGAATGAAAGCTATGAGGGTTCGGCAAGAGGGAATGAAAGCTTGCACCCATGTTACCAAAATGCTAAAAAGAGGAGGAGATGGTTGTGGTTTGGCTAAAAGAATAATGAAAAAAGACCTTAGGAATTTCAGTTATACAAAGAAGAGAACAAAATTGCCCCAAAATGCATCACACCCAAATGCTGAAAAGAGAGCTCACTGCACCAAACGTTAACCCTTCAAAATTTTTGACACTAACACCCACTAAACCGAATGCCTAAGCCACCTAGCACCCCTTCAAAATTCCGCTAACACCCTTCCCCATTTTCTTCCCCTTGATTCTCTCCTAACTCCACTCACAACCTCCCATTCAAAATAGTTTGAAAGTTTCAAATCCCCCCTTTTTACTCTTGTCCAACCATTCAAAAAGTTTGACCAATTCAACACCCATTCTTCAAGGTTCGTAGCCGAATCCAACTCTGCTTATCCTGACGCCAGAAAGAATTCCAAAAGCGTAAACAGTGCAACTCGAACTTGTTCCCTCCCTGCTCCTTGTGGTGTCACTCTCCTGCCTCCTAAGTAGCGCCTCTTTGCCACCTTACCACTTTAATTCTTGTGTCACCAACCACAAGCAATAAACCTTAAGTCCTGCCCCAGTCAGCTTCCCACCTAAAGTGCCTAAAATTAAAATTTTGGCCAAGGTTCCAACTTAACCTCGGGCCTTCCCGTGGACCCCAACCACACTCAATCAACATGCTAAGCATACCAAACACACAGATACAGAGTAAATGCAAAGCTCCTAAATCCCGGATGTTACATAACACCCTTCACTTGTATTAATAGTTAGAATAGGGTTACGAGGTATTATCGATCAATCAACATCATTTAACATACATAATTCATACATTTATGCACTCAACATACATTTATGAATTCATACTCAAATTCCATTCAATCATATTCATATTGTCCCTTATGAGAGCCTAAGAGGCCTTAAACATGCTTTAGAAGTGGTTCGGGACTAAATTGATAACATACAAAAATTTTAGAAAACTTAAAAAATTTTCAATCATATAAGGGTCACACGCCCGTCTGAACAGGCCGTGTGCCTCACACGGCTATTAGATATGCCTGTGTCTTAGGCCGTGTGAAAACAGTGCATACATACTGACTTGTAATACACAGCCAAGGACACGCCCGTGTGCCTGACCGTGTGAAAATTGGAGAGTATACTGACTTGGGTTATACGGCCTGTAACGTCCCGAATTTGGGCCTAGTAGGATTGAGCCCAATGGGCCTTGAGCGTAATAGCGTTAAAAATTTTTGGAGAATAAGAGATCGGCTTTAGTGCAAGTTGGACCGATTGGATAAGTGATTTTGGAACGTTAGAGGGCTTCTATGAAGTCCCGGGATCAAACTTTGGCTTTAAAGAAATTTTGGTTTTCTTTTTAAATGGACTTTAGAATTTGGATATAGATTTAAAATTAGTTGTGCATGGTTTAAGATACAAATGGGCTTGTGGCCCAGTGGTAAAGTGGCGTCACTTAAAGAGCAAGGACGTGGCGTCAACTAAGGAGGCTCAAATTCAAGTTGCATGAAGCCTAATTATTTTAATTAAAATTTTTGCATTAGGGTTTTATTCTCCCATTCTCTTCTTTATTTTCGGCATTTAGGGTTTTCATCTTCCCTCTTTTCCTTCTTTTCTGAATAAGAGGCGAAAACTCCCTTAAGCATTCTTTCTTTTCACATTTGTTTGCCATAGCCGAATCTGCCCTAGCCTTGCCGAAATTCTTCTTTTTCCTATACCATTCCTATCACTTCTATACGTTTGATATTACTCTTTTCTCTCAATCATCTCCTTCTCAAAAGCCGAAACTTTATAGATCTCTTGAGATCATCTTTTCTTTTTGATCTTCTCAAAAGCTGAAACTTTATAGATCTCTTGAGATCATCTTTGCTTTTTGATCTTCTCAAAAGTCGAAACTTTATAGATCTCTTTAGATCATCTTTTCTTTTTGATTTTCGCAAAGAGCCGAAATCTTCTAGGAGTTGCCGAATTCTCTATAAAGGTAGGTGTCAATTTCTTCTGATCTATTCTTTTCCTCTTTCGGTTTTTAGAAGACAAAGCCGAAAGGCTAATGGATTGTTTATTTCTTGTGTTTACGTGTTGGGTGACTTTCGGGAATTGAAGTAGATCGCTTAGATCTAAAAGCCGGAACTGCTAATCTTTGAACCTCATATCTCTCTTTTCGGTATTTCAAGGTAAGGGGTTCTCATTAGATTTTCGCTAGGTTCATTTTCGTAATTGTGATTTTAACCCTATGATATGGATTAACATCCATATGTTGTGATGGTAGCAACTGATAAGGTCTTGTGATGGAATCACATGTCGTTCAAGCGAAGGAGGGGATTGGATCTGTAAACCTAATCCATAAGTTTAAGAAACGAGTGGTGTCAACAGTTCGGGATTGGCTACCGGGTTATGGACCGGCATCAGAACAAAATCTTAGATAAGAAGCGATGTCAGTTCGCGAAAGCCCGATAGTGTCAACATAGAAGGTCTTGTCTTGATCAGAATCGTGTGTGTAGATCTCTAACACACTAACTAATTTGTATTATATATGTTATGGGCTAAAAGCCAGAAAAAGGCTGTTTAGACAGTCGGATTACCCAAAAAAGGGTAGGCAAGGGATGCCATGTACGTAACCATAGAAACTTCTCTATGTGTATCGATGTATGTAATAAACTGTGATCTTTTAGGTAGTATATTGTTTTGATTCTGCATGGATGTATGCATATGATGGGGTTAATATGATGAAGGGGAAGAGCATGTTAATAGGTCACTTGGTGATCGGTGGTTAAACCACGAATTGTAAAATTAGGTCACAATAGTGATCGGTGGGTGAGCCACGTTATATTATGAGGTCATATAATGATCGGTGGCTAAGCCACGTTAAATTTATTCCTGATTGATTGGAATAGGCAGCATGACTATCGATATGGTGTGTAGCGGTTGGTGGGTTGATTGTAGAAATCCCCAAGGTGTGTTGGCTGGTACGGGCTGGTGTGTAGAGGATGGACTTTTAGGTTGGGTTGGGCCATGTTCCATTTAAATATTTTGTTGCCATTGTGCTTGGGCCAAGGCCCATAATGTGTTTGTGGGCCTCAAGCCTTTTATGTGTTTCGGGATTTGCACACTGAGTCTTGGTGACTCACCCCTTTATTTTCCCTGACTTTTCAGATGAGCAGTAGATCGTGGACATGGGAGCCGAGGTGGACTCGAGGGGCCATCAAGTCTTTTTATTTTCATAAACTATTTCCGATTTTTCTTTAAGCTTAAATTTTGGGACTATTTATGTAATAAAGCCTTCATAGCTTAGGATATAAGTTGATATATGTTAATGTTTATGTTTTTTTTTTTCATGATCAAAGACTTATGTTTTAAAGAAATAAAAATGGGATGTTTAAACATTATTTATATAACACTTATTTGGAAAGATAAATTGCAAAGATTTTCTACAAGTGCCACCTATTTTGCAAATGTCTAAAAAAATGAACTAACTTTTACAAAGCCCTTTTAACAAAAAGTTTTTAACATCAAACCGTAGCAAACCAGATCTGGTCGAAACGTATGGGCCGGGTTTAGAGGTGTTACATTTTGGTATCAGAGCCTAGGTTCAAAAACTCGACTGTGGGTATGAGGTCCAAAAATATTTTCAAAAGTTGGTTTGGGAAATGGTTTAGAAATATATATATATCTATTTTTTGGAAGTATGGCACCCGAGTCTCCGGCACCAATCCACACTGTAAGTTTCCTGATACTTTGCTTTGTTATATACTGTATTTCTGGTATCTATTCTATCTGTTTGGTTTGGATGTGATGTTCAGATATAGAGTTGGTTGCATATGAAATATTTGTCTGCTTTAATGGCTAGGTGTTTTTAAGTCTGTGTAGGGGTTCTAAATTCTAGTTAAAAGTATATAGTGTTATTAAGATCTGAGTGCGCAGCAAGAGCATAGTGTGGTAGGTTGGGATTTGTGACTGTTAGTTAGTTGGAAATTTCGAGGACGAAATTTCTTTAAGGAGGGTAGATTTGTAACATCCCGAATTTGGGCCTAGTAGGATTGAGCCCAATGGGTCTTGAGCGTAGTAGCGTTTAAAATTTTTGGAGAAAAAGAGATCGACTTTAGTGCAAGTTGGACCAATTGGATAAGTGATTTTGGAATGTTAAAGGGCTTCTATGAGGTCCCGGGATCAAACTTTGGCTTTAAGGAAATTTTGGTTTTCTTTTTAAATGAACTTTAGAATTTGGATATAGATTTAAAATTAGTTGTGCATGGTTTAAGATACAAATGGGCTTGTGGCCCGGTGGCACAGTGGCGCCACTTAAAGAACAGGAAAGTGGCGTCAACTGAGGAGGCCCAAATTCAAGTTGCATGAAACCCAATTATTTTAATTAAAATTTTTGCATTAGGGTTTTATTCTCCCATTCTCTTCTTTATTTTCGGCATTTAGGGTTTTCATCTTCTCTCTTTTCCTTCTTTTCTGAATAAGAGGCAAAAACTCCCTTAAGCATTCTTTCTTTTCACATTTGTCTGCCATAGCCGAATCTGCCCTAGCCTTGCCGAAATTCTTCTTTTTCCTATACCGTTCCTATCACATCTTTACGTTTGATATTACTCTTTTCTCTCAACCATCTCCTTTTCAAAAGCCGAAACTTTATAGATCTCTTGAGATCATCTTTTCTTTTTGATCTTCTCAAAAGTCGAAACTTTATAGATCTCTTGAGATCATCTTTTCTTTTTGATCTTCTCAAAAGCCGAAACTTCATAGATCTCTTGAGATCATCTTTTCTTTTTGATCTTCTCAAAAGCCGAAACTTTATAGATCTCCTTAGATCATCTTTTCTTTTTGATCTTCTCAAAAGCCAAAACTTTATAAATCTCTTGAGATCATCTTTTCTTTTTGATCTTCGCAAAGAGCTGAAATCTTCTAGGAGTTGCCGAATTCTCTGTAAAGGTAGGTGTCGATTTCTTCTGATCTATTCTTTTCCTCTTTCGACTTTTAGAAGACAAAGCCAAAAGGCTAATAGATTGTTGGTTTCTTGTGTTTACGTGTTGGGTGACATTTGGGAATTGAAATAGATCGCTTAGATCTAAAAGCCAGAACCGCTAGTCTCTGAACCTCATATCTCTCTTTTCGGGATTTCAAGGTAAGGGGTTGTCGTTAGATTTTTGCTAGGTTTGTTTTCGTAATTGTAATTTTAACCCTATGATATTGATTAACAACCATATGCTGTGATGGTAGCAACTGATAAGGTCTTGTGATGGAATCACATGTCCTTCAGGTTAAGGAGGGGATTGGATCTGTAAACCCAATCCCTAAGTTTAAGAAACGAGTAGTGTCAGCAGTTCGGGATTGGCCACGGGTTGTGGACTGGCGTCAGAACAAAATCTTAGACAATTAGCAGTCGTATCGGCTTCTGATAGTGTCGACATAGAAGGTCTTGTCTTGACTGTAATCAGGTGTGTAGATCTCTAGCGCACTAACTAATCTGTATTATATATGTTATGGGCTAAAAGCCGGAAAAAGGCTGTTTAGACAGTCGGATTACCAAAAAGGGTAGGCAAGGGATGCCAGGTACGCAACCATAGAAACTTCTCTATGTGTATCGATGTATGTAATAAACTGTGATCTTTTAGGTAGTATATTGTTTTGATTCTGCATGGATGTATGCATGGGATGGGGTTAATATGATGAAGGGGAAGAGCATGTTAATAGGTCCCTTGGTGATCGGTGGTTAAACGAAAAATTGTAAAATTAGGTCACAATAGTGATCGGTGGCTGAGCCGCGTTATATTATTAGGTCACATAATGATCGGTGGCTAAGCCACGTTAAATTTATTCCTGGTTGATAGGAATAGGTAGCATGACTGTCGATATGGTGTGTAGCAGTTGGTGGGTTGATTGTAGAAATCCCCAAGGTGTGTTGGCTGGTACAGGCTGGTGTGTAGAGGATGGACTTTTAGGTTGGGTTGGGCCATGTTCCATGTAAATATTTTGTTGCCATTGTGCATGGGCCAAGGCCCATAATGTGTTTGTGGGCCTCAAGCCTGTTATGTGTTTCGGGATTTGCACACAGAGTCTTGGTGACTCACCCCTTTATTTTCCCTGACTTTTCAGATGAGCAGTAGATTGTGGACATGGGAGCCGAGGCAGACTCGAGGGGCCATCAAGTCTTTTTATTTTCATAAACTATTTCTGATTTTTCTTTAAGTTTAAATTTTGGGACTATTTATGTAATAAGGCCTCCATAGCTTAGGTTATCAATTTATAATTGTTAATGTCTTCATTTATTTTTTTAAATTTATGTTCAGCAAAAGAGCAGAGGTTTTCTTCCACTATCACTTACTTAACGAATACTTTTATAAAGAAACTGAATTTCCAAAGATCATCCAAGTGAAGTTTTTAACGTAAACCCTGTAGCATACCAGATCCGGTCGTAGCATTTGGGCTGGGTTCGGGGTGTTACACAGCCAACCACACACCCATGTGTCTAGCCCGTGTGCCCTACGAAATGGCCACACATGCCCATGTGCTAGGCCATGTGCCATTTAGGGGATATACTGAATTATACCACATGGCTAGTCACACGCCCGTGTGTGAGACCTTGTGGAGCATATTGACTTCACTTCGATATCAACATCAGGGGACACATGGCTATGTAGCATGACCGTGTGTCGCACACGGCTGAGACACACGCCTGTGTCTCTGCATGTGTGGACAAAAATAGGCCATTTGTAAAGCCAATTTGCCACCCTTTTTACACATACCTACACAAGCTCAAATGGCATAATTTTAAGACACAAAAATACAGCCAAAAGTTCATCAACCAATATATAATCATACCATATTCATTTCAACTAAATTTAATACTCAATTCCATACCATTTACCTATTCAAATACCAATCGCTTCATTTTGCTTTACTAAGCATAATTCACATATATAATTCATATAACTAAACCGGTTTCAAATATACATAATCACTTCAACTCCATTCATTCAAAATAGGTCTATTACCAAACATTAAAAGTAGAACTATTTGCACATTCATAAGCATCATCAAGTTCATCATCCTATGCCAACTTAAATGGCCAATATACACATCCATCAAATAAATCATTTTCACACAAGCCTATACATGCTATATACCATATATACATAGCTTTAAAATTACCAACAAGTTGATCGATAGTGTAGCGGTGTTCCTGATGATCCCCGAATCCGAGCTAGCTTCAATTATCTATAAAATAGGGAAAGAACACACAAAGTAAGCTTTAAAAGCTTTGTAAGCCATATACAAATAAAATTACCACATGAATCAACATCATTTTCATCAGTAGGCAAACTATGAATAAACACATATAAGCTCACAAAATTTTCCCAATGTATACAAATTCAATATCGTACGTGAATTCATCAAATACTTCCCTTTTCAATACTTGTATGAATCTTGTACGTACCTGAGTCACTTAACTCATTCACACATTCTTTCTCGACTTGACTTTGCCCGTTAAACCTTTTGGAATTTTTAAGGATACTCGAAAATCATGTATAGCTCGTATAATGCCATATCCCAAATATGGTCTTACATGTTATCACATATCGATGTCGATAGCCCAGCTATGGTCTTACTCAAAATCAAATAATGATGCCAATGTCCTAGACATGGTCTTACACGTAATCACATAATGATGCCAATGTCCCAGACATGGTCTTACACATAATCACATCTCGTTAATCCTAATGTCATGACATTCGTATCCTATACTATTCATAAGGTTCATACGAGACTTTTTGATATTGTAACCTTGTCGATTCTTGCTCGTATTTGATCATTCAACATTCATAGTAGTTCAATGACAATTAAACATATATAATTCAATTTAAAGACATTTATTTGCATATGAACTTATATTGTATTCGGAATAAACAGACTGGATTGACTATTCGATAACATTTGATTTTCCCCGATCTAAATCTGATTTCTTTTATTCTTGATCTATATACATTCAAAATTAACTCATTTATTCATCAAATCGTTAATTCAGTCCACAAACACATATTTGGGAATTTTTACACTTTAGCCCCTAAAGTTTCATATTTTTACAATTTAGTCCCTATTTCACAAATACACAAAATTTACACAATTCAACAAGACTCATGCTTGGCCAAATTTCATATAAGTCCCTAGCAGCCCAAAACTTTCATTTATTTCACATTTAAACCCATCAATTTGCACATTTCACAATTAAATCCCTAAAATGCATTTTTAGCTAAAATCCCTTAACAAAACTTGTGTAACTATCAACAAATATTCATTTTTCATCATCAAACATTCAAAAGCTCAAGTATTCATCAATGGCACTTCAAAAAATCATTAACAACTTCAAAAATTAAGGCATGAGCTAGCTAGAATACAAAGCAACGATCTAAAAAACGTAAAAATCATCAAAAACCGAGCAAAGAACATACCTTAATCAAACATTCAAATGAACGAACCCTAGCCCTCTTGTTTCTCAAGAAAATCGATTGAAGATGATGAAATGAAGACTAATTTTGATTTTGTTTTACTTAATAATAAGCTTATTTACTAATTTCCAATTTTAACCTTTAATTAAAAACATTTAAAGCATCCATTTAATGCCCTTTTATGTCAAAATCCACTATCAATTGTCTAATAACATCATAAGGACCTTTCATTTAATAAACCATAGAAATTAAACACATTTAACAAGCAAAATGCAACTTTTTCATTTTACATGATTTGGTCCTTTTCTCAAATTGGCAATTAAACGATAAAATTAGCTCACGAAATTTTCACACATATCAAACAACATGCTATAAACACCAAAAATAATATTAAAATAAATTTTCGACATCGGATTTGTGGTTCCAAAACCACTGTTCTGACTTACCTAAAACCGAGATGTTACTGACCATATGATTAATCTTATGGGTTACTTTGCTGAGGTCGCGTATAATGAGGACACTTTGGACCAAATTGAAATGGTGTTCAAAAGCTTTTCTGAAGTCTTTTCAAGCTTTAGGGCTGCATATAACCACTAACGCTTACAAAACTTATAAAAGAGTTACAATCCTATAAGTTGATTTTGAATGGTGGTCAACTGGTCCAAAAAGTAGAAGTTAACTTAGTGGTTGCTTCTTCTTCTAAAGGGAAGGGAAAATATGTTAAAAGAAACAAGGATAAGTCCTTTGGGTCACCTAAAGTGGAAAGGAAGAAAACTAATAAGCCTAAACATTGATCTAAGACTAAGTGTTTCTTCTACAATAAGAGAACTTCAAGTGTAACACCCATACCCAGCCCGATCACCAGGTTTGAGCTACGATATGCCACATTCTTTACCGGAGCAACTACAATTCAATTTAAGCATGTATGCATGCTATTAATTATATTTATTATTCTCAATATGTTATACCATTATTTTCGGGTCCTATACAAGCTTAAGAAAGCTCTTAAGATGACTTAGGTCAAATAAGGATCAAATTATAAAGTTTTCAAACTATTGGGTTGACATCACGACTTCGGAGGTTCCTCGTCTCGACGCAACTCATTGGCTTGTCCTCATCATGACATTAAGAGCTTGAATTCGCGACATCACTCACTATTTTTGTAAGGTCATTAAATACTAATCCACAACAACTTGTGCAACTAACCATAGACTATTTCTACCATTTCAATAAGATATATGTTTTCAATTTGCTCAAATAAGACAATTTCATTAACATTTTCATTCAAATTGAACTCAAATGACATTAAAATCATATATGCATTTAACAAGTTATAAACATTAAAGTCAAATGATATTACCAATTCGAGATGCAATGACCATTTGATACAAAACTGATTCAAAACCTAGGTAAATGTCACATATCGAAACAAAAGGAACTATACAAATATTGCTAATTTGAGTGTTGCTTTCTGGATGCTGGGTCACTTATCGTAACATCGAGATTGTCACATTGAAGTGTTTTTGCAAAAACCTTGTTTTCATTGAAAAGCATTCTAGAGAAAAGTTAAGTAAAATCCAGTTTGCTTTCAAAATGTGGTGTATCTTAAAAAAAAAAACCATTTCCTTGTTACTATGTAAAAAAAAATTTCCTTTGACAACGGAAGCTCATTCTTAAAACACAATTATTTTCAAAAACTTATAATATGCTTAAAGGAAATAAATCCAGGTTCTATTTCAAAATTTCAATGCATAGTGGATGTAATGGAATAATAACTAGAGGGAAAACCTTAGAAAAATAAATAACTTAAAGTACCTAACTTAAAATCTAGAATTTAGACATTTAGAAAAATAGGTCTAATCATCTTGCTAATTGGCCACCTCTGAGTCCCTCCATCCGTCGAACCGCCTACTGAGGATTACCTGAGAAAAATAAAAGAGGGAGTGAGTTTTGAAAACTCAATGTGTACGACCCTCGTCAAACAAACAGCATACATATCATATTGTTAACATAATAATATCATACATGCAATGCTGTACAAAACCCTCCTCAAAATAATCCATCCAGTACACTTCGTCTCCGTCCAACCGAAACACTTCTATGGGGATTTTTAAATCGACCCACCCATTCGATACACTTCAAGGGTAGCCCGGTTGCGGTACTACCAAACATTGCAGCAAAGCTGCTTATCATATAATAGGCTTAAAAAGACATCGGTGGATCCACAGTTGACAAGCAGCCATGCAATCCTCATATACTTCCTCCATTCCATAATTCCTGTAACACCCCAACCCAGCCCAAACACCATGACCGGATCTAGCATGTCACTCAAAAAGAATTCATAAAAACCCCGCAAACTTCAGAAAGCATTTTAAGCCCCCCTCGTGTTTCAAAACTCCAAGTTAGTTGTTTTATTAGAAAACCCGTTATTCATTTGAGAAAAACTTTAAGTAGCCTAATTCGCATGCTAGGTGACATTTGAAAACCCATATTGTTACATTAGATTAAACTGAATGTTTGCCAACAGATTCCGTTTGCAAAATCGTCAATTTAAGTTGTGAGAAAAACTTTCAATTGCGTTTTGTAAAACGTCTCGTCCATTATTTTGTATTTAAAATGGTCTAAGTTTAAATCGAAATTGAACCAAATTAAAAGTGGCCTTATTACATAACAGAATCCCGAAATTTAAGGAAAATCAAAGTTCTAATAATGAATAAAACCGTGCATGGCCACCTCGTAGTCCCCTCTGGTCCGGTCCACTGCACTATGTATTACTTGTGAAAATGTTAAACAACAGAGTGAGTCTAACGACTCAGTGTGCAATTTCCAAGCACCATCACTGGGCCTTAGCCCCACAGTACAGAATAATAGATAGCATATGCAAGATGATGCAATACCCAACCCAGCCTAAATTTCCATCCGCTACACACCACCCGTACCTTTCAATCATAGCAATGGGGATTTCTACAATCAACCCTCACCGTTACACACCATCGATGGTAGACATCCTGCAGTTAGCTGCTCATCGTTAGATTGTGACAGAGTCACCAAATATGTGGCATGGC
The DNA here is from genome assembly GCA_025503065.1 of Gossypium bickii. Classification (NCBI taxonomy): domain Eukaryota; kingdom Viridiplantae; phylum Streptophyta; class Magnoliopsida; order Malvales; family Malvaceae; genus Gossypium; species Gossypium bickii. The sequence goes on along the minus strand of CP106715.1, from coordinate 34,721,276 downwards.
CACCAGAACAGAACGTGGCAGAGCCACTAGAACAGATTGTGACATAAAGCCACCAGAACAGAATTCTTCCCCTTTCATCAAAACCATATGCCCATCCTTATGCAAATACATACGATCATGATACAGAAATATAGCAGATTTCGGCATATACATAAATATAAAAGATACTCAGAATATGCATATAAACATGTCAACATAATTGCTTGTATCGCATAGTCAAAACTACTAACCTGACGTCTCGACATTACCCTCCATGGGTAATCCAACAGAAACATACCGAGTTTCGATATTCTAGCAAAGCACATAAATAATTAACAGGAATAACCATAGTTGGTGTGAGAATTACACACCTGAAGACACATTGATACGGGCACGCCCGGGGCACCCACCGAATTTTCAAGTCAACGAAGCTCGACTCCAAATTTTTAATTTTATTACTTTAAATAAATCGAGTCTTTGAATTTGTTGAAAATTAAATTGCTGAATTTTAATTAAACGAATTAAATATTTTAATTTGTTTAATTGATTTTCTATAGCAAATTAATTTGCCAAATAATTAGTATCATATTAATACATCTAGTGTTTAAAATAGAGTATTTTTAACTTTTGTTCAAAATAATTTTTATTCAAAATTAATGTTTGGTCTTGTGTTATTATAGGTAAATACGCAAGGATGCATTTGGCCATGAACACATATTCAATGGGGAATTAAAGAATTAAAGAACTCTTAAATTGGAGCAAGCACATATTGAAATTATTTAAGTTGGACGCATGAAGAACCACCATGGGACGGGAAGTTATTTTATTCTTCAAGCTTGGATGGTAACAAGGCATACATCAAATGGAACGTGAAAGGCATAAGATGGCAAAACATGTTGATTAAATAATGATGAAATTAAAAGTGCAAATTTGGTGGTGGACGGCATGGCTAGGGAATATTGGGGGTAAATAAATGAAAAGTGCAAGTGTGTGATTAGTAGGGATTTGGATGGCAATGAGGATATATGTGGTGTTAGGCATAAATTAAATAAAAGGAAGAACATGTGTTGATTAAAGGGAGAGGGGCGGCATGTTTTGAATAAAATAAAGAAACACAATTCTTGTCCTCTTGTGAATATAGTAGACGGCACTATTTGGGATATATGGGAGAGCTTTGGGGTTATTAAAATATGGAGCATAAAAGAAATTAAAGGATTGATTTTTTTTAAAGCAAGTGGAAGCATGATGGATGAAATGGAATTTTTAAATTCAAGCATTTGGGGAGGAGCAAACGGCATAGCATGAATAAATGCATGTGGGATGGCACAAGAATAAAATATGCATGATTGAAATAAATAAATGGGAGTGCAAAAACCACCATGGAATAAACAATTGAAGAACGGCAAAGCATGTGGTGGAAATGGAATCATTTGTTTATTAAAATGGGAAGGCACACACAAATTTTAGTCAATCTATGGCAAAAGCTAGTAATGGGCGAATGCTATTTATGACAAATGAAAGTGGCAGCAAACTTTGATGGAGATTAGGTAAATTCATTATTTTAACTTCAAGTTGGCTATACTTTCTATCTCCATGATTCTCCCTTGGCCGAATGTTCACCAAAGCCTCACCAAGTCAACTACTCGTGGCACAACAAGAGATTGAAGCCCTCAAATTTATTCTTCCTATTTCAGCTATCATTTGAAAGAGCCTATAAATAACTTGCATATTTCATTTTGTAAGAACACAACTTGAATTTGAATGAAAGAAAATTTTCTTTTGGTGAGTATTCACTCTCCTAAATTCTCGAGGATTGAATTGACTTATCTAGTTTTCTAGTGGCGTCGTTCTTTCCTTATTTGAACTTATCATCCTTTCGGGTGTGGCGTTCATCTACCTATACCGTTGGTTCCTATCTCGCTAGATAGTGGGTCTCGGTTTTATTTCGAAATACCATACCGTTGGTTCCTATCTCGCTAGATAGTGGGTCTCGATTTTATTTCGAAACTCATTCCATCAATTTGAAACTTATAAGATTCGGGTCTTTAATTTTTATTAAAGGTTCTTTCTTGTTTCAAATACGTATCCATTTCAATCCATCACCTATCTTTTCATTTCAAAGATATCATTTCCAATAAAATTATCCCTTTTGTTAGTTGAACGAGAAACTGTCTAATTTATGATCGGGCAACATTAACGATTCGCCTCCTAACCCGAGACGGGCCGTTATCATCTGGTATCAGAGCCAATTAAATTAGGCACGTTTTGATCATCTTGAGTTTTTCCGAGTAAGTTTCAAAAAAAAAATAAAAAAAAAGTTGTATTTTATTTTCATTGTATTTAGCATATATTGTATTTGAAGTTCAAAAAAAAAAAAGATAAAAAAAAGGTTCAAATAAAAAAAAAGAGATACAAAAAAAAAGTTCAAAAAAAAATCAAGGTTAAAAAAAAAGAAAGCGTGAAAGTTTGCGAGTTTTGTTTCATTACTTCTTTTCCCTATCTTCACCACCCTTCTTCACTCCAACGCCACTATACCATTTTTTTTTCCTCAGCCGACCTCCACCCCATAACATCATTTTCCCTTGTACCAATTTTTGAAGCCGACCCTCAAGCAGCAAATAAGTCTTTCGAAAACGAAATACGAATTTGTGAGAGTGAGAAATATCGGTAAAAGGCACGAGTGATTCATCAAAGAAAAGCCTTAATACGAGTGAAACACGAGTGTGAGCGAAATTTCTTTGTGAGTGACTTGTGAGATTTTGTGGTAAGGTATTTTAATTTTGTCGGTTTATTTCCCTTTGTTATAATAGTTTCTTTTTCAGCAACAAATATGTCTCAAGAAGAGTTCTCATCCAATGACTACCCATATTTGTTGAATGAAATGCGAAGAGCCATAAACAAGTTGGAAAAGCACTTGGATCGGATCGAGGAACGAGACCAACGAGATCGACCTTCTTCAAGTCGAAGGACGGAGTCAAGATCATCCCGAAGACACACTTTCGAAGAATATTCGAGAAGAGACTGTTATCGAAATTCTTATTCCTCAAGAAGTTCGAAATAGTATTCATCCATGAAAGATTATTCTCAAAGTGGTACATATTATGATTCCTACTCCCTCCAAGAAGACATGCAAGTTGATCGGTATATTCGTACAGGAATTTCCAAGAAAGCGTTTCTCCCCGAAGAACTCATCGAAATATCTTTGAGAACGCTATCCCTTCTCTTGAACAAAACCTTACTCATTTTGATTCTTTTGTATCCTCTTCTTGTCATAATGAAAGGAAGAGAGAAAAAGAAATAAAAAGAAAAGAGGCAAGAAAGAGAGACGATGAGCAAATTTTGAGAAGGCTTGAAAAGGCCATTGCGAAGATTACTGAAAAAGAACGAGAAAAAGAGAGAGAAGAAAACAAAAAAGAGTGTGAAAGGGAAACAAGAAAACGAGATGAGCAAATAGAAGTGAGTGTTGATTTAACAAACTCATTTGAAGTTTGTTCTTCTTTTGCTTCAATTCAGGTCCCCAACGTATCTCACAAGAGCCTACCACTTCAACTCCTCCCGGAAGAGCAAAGTATTTCTTTGATTGAAAGAGGTAAAGTTGAAGGTGAAGTTGAACCTCCCGAGTCGAAAGGTAAGGAAGGTAAGCGTTTTGAAGCATCAAATTTTTTGTATAAAGATGATTTTTCTTCTAACCCCAATTTGATTGATTGTAGATATTACGAGATTAATTCATTTTCCAAAATGAAATTCTTGAGCTTTTGTAAATACATTTTGAAATATGTTAAAAGTTTTGATCGTTTCATCTTGAACGTACATAATTCTTATTGGTCTAACATGACTGATTTTTCGGAACCTAAGTCCCATAAACCGGGCATATGTTTCGATTTGTTTTGTGGAGAGCTCAAGTATCATCAAATATGTGTGAAAAATTCCTATTGTGTTGATACTTGGTTTTAAATAAGGTAACGAATTTTGTCAACCTTGTTTTCAATTTTTATTCGTTTCTTAAGCAAATTTTATATTTGTATATGCAATTCGTGTACATGGATTTCCCATTTTTTTTGAAAAATGTTGATTCGCGCATAAAGCATCGGCTACATTACATGCCCGAGGAGAGAAAGTTCGTCCTAATCAAGCAAGATAAATTCGAACTTCGAGTTTTAGCTTGTGAAGACAAGCAAGGTAAGAATGACTTTTATCATACCACACGTAAAGGTAAAATCGAATTCTTTCTTTCAACACCCAAAGGTAAGACACTTGAACCTTATGAACTCATTTTGTGTTCTTCGGATGTTGACAAAAATCACGTTGTTGAATCAACTCTTGTAAAATTTTTGAAACGTGCTTTTCTTCATTATTCTATCTTGTTGGATAATGGACTATCTGTTTTAGTTCTTGACAAAAATATAATTGTTTGCGATAAGTGTCATGAAGCATTTGTTAAAATATTTTTGTTCATTTTTGATGTTGAAAGAGTTCATAATGATGACTGCCATTTTGTAAAGCATTTAGATCATGAATTATTTGAATGCCCTGCTTTGTTTATTGATGGTCTATTTGTTTTAAAAGAAGACAAAAAGAATTTTGTGTTTGATCATTTTTATTCATGTGCGAATACAAAACAAGATTTGAATGTTCAATTTCAGGTGTCATATGCGTTTTCTGCTGTTGACGATTATATCTATCATTTGATGTGTTATTCGCATGGTTATTTTGACTTGTGGAATACATTTAAATCTTGTGCATGTTTTGAAGCTTATCCTCTTTTGTTTCAAAATTTTGACAGGGCCTTGATCATTTTGTATGATAATGTATTTATGCTTGATTGCTTGAGAACTATTTGTCTTGTGATGCCCATATCCGGATTGCAATTTTGTTTGAACCGGATCTTGCTAATTCTTGGTCATCCTTTGCAGGTATCACGTTTATCATCCATCCCGTTTGATCAAGGGAAGTCGAACAAGGAGTTTTGTTCGATCAACCAACGGGTCGATTCGAGGACGAATCGTCTTAAAGAGGGAGGGGATGATACGGGCACGCTCGGGGCACCCACCGAATTTTCAAGTCAACGAAGCTCGACTCCAAATTTTTAATTTTATTGCTTTAAATAAATCGAGTCTTTGAATTTGTTGAAAATTAAATTGCTGAATTTTAATTAAACGAATTAAATATTTTAATTTGTTTAATTGATTTTCTATAGCAAATTAATTTGCCAAATAATTAGTATCATATTAATACATCTAGTGTTTAAAATAGAGTATTTTTAGCTTTTGTTCAAAATAATTTTTATTCAAAATTAATGTTTGGTCTTGTGTTATTATAGGTAAATACGCAAGGATGCATTTGGCCATGGACACATATTCAATGGGGAATTAAAGAATTAAAGAACTCTTAAATTGGTGCAAGCACATATTGAAATTATTTAAGTTGGACGCATGAAGAACCACCATGGGACGGGAAGTTATTTTATTCTTCAAGCTTGGATGGTAACAAGGCATACATCAAATGGAACGTGAAAGGCATAAGATGGCAAAACATGTTGATTAAATAATGATGAAATTAAAAGTGCAAATTTGGTGGTGGACGGCATGGCTAGGGAATATTGGGGGTAAATAAATGAAAAGTGCAAGTGAGTGATTAGTAGGGATTTGGATGGCAATAAGGATATATGTGGTGTTAGGCATAAATTAAATAAAAGGAAGAACATGTGTTGATTAAGGGGAGAGGGGCGGCATGTTTTGAATAAAATAAAGAAACACAATTCTTGTCCTCTTGTGAATATAGTAGACGGCACTATTTGGGATATATGGGAGAGCTTTGGGGTTATTAAAATATGGAGCATAAAAGAAATTAAAGGATTAATTTTTTTAAAGCAAGTGGAAGCATGATTGATGATACGGGCACGCCCGGGGCACCCACCGAATTTTCAAGTCAACGAAGCTCGACTCCAAATTTTTAATTTTATTGCTTTAAATAAATCGAGTCTTTGAATTTGTTGAAAATTAAATTGCCGAATTTTAATTAAATGAATTAAATATTTTAATTTGTTTAATTAATTTTCTATAGCAAATTAATTTGCCAAATAATTAGTATCATATTAATACATCTAGTGTTTAAAATAGAGTATTTTTAACTTTTGTTCAAAATAATTTTTATTCAAAATTAATGTTTGGTCTTGTGTTATTATAGGTAAATACGCAAGGATGCATTTGGCCATGAACACATATTCAATGGGGAATTAAAGAATTAAAGAACTCTTAAATTGGAGCAAGCACATATTGGAATTATTTAAGTTGGACGCATGAAGAACCACCATGGGACGGGAAGTTATTTTATTCTTCAAGCTTGGATGGTAACAAGGCATACATCAAATGGAACGTGAAAGGCATAAGATGGCAAAACATGTTGATTAAATAATGATGAAATTAAAAGTGCAAATTTGGTGGTGGACGGCATGGCTAGGGAATATTGGGGGTAAATAAATGAAAAGTGCAAGTGTGTGATTAGTAGGGATTTGAATGGCAATGAGGATATATGTGGTGTTAGGCATAAATTAAATAAAAGGAAGAACATGTGTTGATTAAGGAGAGAGGCGGCATGTTTTGAATAAAATAAAGAAACACAATTCTTGTCCTCTTGTGAATATAGTAGACGGCACTATTTGGGATATATGGGAGAGCTTTGGGGTTATTAAAATATGGAGCATAAAAGAAATTAAAGGATTGATTTTTTTTAAAGCAAGTGGAAGCATGATGGATGAAATGGAATTTTTAAATTCAAGCATTTGGGGAAGGAGCAAACGGCATAGCATGAATAAATGCATGTGGGATGGCACAAGAATAAAATATGCATGATTGAAATAAATAAATGGGAGTGCAAAACCACCATGGAATAAACAATTGAAGAACGGCAAAGCATGTGGTGGAAATGGAATCATTTGTTTATTAAAATGGGAAGGCACACACAAATTTTAGTCAATCTATGGCAAAAGCTAGTAATGGCCGAATGTTATTTATGACAAATGAAAGTGGCAGCAAACTTTGACGGAGATTAGCTAAATGCATTATTTTAACTTCAAGTTGGCTATACTTTCTATCTCCATGATTCTCCCTTGGCCGAATGTTCACCAAAGCCTCACCAAGTCAACTACTCGTGGCACAACAAGAGATTGAAGCCCTCAAATTTATTCTTCCTATTTCGGCTATCATTTGAAAGAGCCTATAAATAACTTGCATATTTCATTTTGTAAGAACACAACTTGAATTTGAATGAAAGAAAATTTTCTTTTGGTGAGTATTCACTCTCCTAAATTCTCGAGGTTTGAATTGACTTATCTAGTTTTCTAGTGGCGTCATTCTTTCCTTATTTGAACTTATCATCCTTTCGGGTGTGGCGTTCATCTACCTATACCGTTGGTTCCTATCTCGCTAGATAGTGGGTCTCGGTTTTATTTCGAAATACCATACCGTTGGTTCCTATCTCGCTAGATAGTGGGTCTCGGTTTTATTTCGAAACTCATTCCATCAATTTGAAACTTATAAGATTCGGGTCTTTAATTTTTATTAAAGGTTCTTTCTTGTTTCAAATACGTATCCATTTCAATCCATCACCTATCTTTTCATTTCAAAGATATCATTTCCAATAAAATTATCCCTTTTGTTAGTTGAACGAGAAACCGTCTAATTTTACGATCGGCAACATTAACGATTCGCCTCCTAACCCGAGACGGGCCGTTATCATCATCGCATCGTGAGCCAATTAAATTAGGCACGTTTTGATCATCTTGAGTTTTTCCGAGTAAGTTTCAAAAAAATAAAAAAAGTTGTATTTTATTTTCATTGTATTTAGCATATATTGTATTTGAAGTTCAAAAAAAAAAAAGATAAAAAAAGGTTCAAATAAAAAAAAAAGATACACAAAAAAAGTTCAAAAAAATCAAGGTTAAAAAAAGAAAGCGTGAAAGTTTATGCGAGTTTTGTTTCATTACTTCTTTTCCGATCTTCACCACCCTTCTTCACTCCAATGCCACTATACCATTTTTTTTTTTCTCACACCTCCACCCCATAACATCATTTTCCCTTGTACCAATTTTTGAAGCCGACCTCAAACAAATAAGTCTTTCAAAACGAAATACGAATTTGTGAGAGTGAGAAATATCGGTAAAAAGGCACGAGTGATTCATCAAAGAAAAGCCTTAATACTGAGTGAAACACAAGTGTGAGCGAAATTTCTTTGTGAGTGACTTGTGAGATTTTGTGGTAAGGTATTTTAATTTTGTCGGTTTATTTCCCTTTGTTATAATAGTTTCTTTTCAAACCCAACAAATATGTCTCAAGAAGAGTTCTCATCCAATGACTACCCATATTTGTTGAATGAAATGCGAAGAGCCATAAACAAGTTGGAAAAGCACTTGGATCGGATCGAGGAACGAGACCAACGAGATCGACCTTCTTCAAGTCGAAGGACGGAGTCAAGATCATCCCGAAGACAGACTTTCGAAGAATATTCGAGAAGAGACTGTTATCGAAATTCTTATTCCTCAAGAAGTTCGAAACAATATTCATCCATGAAAGATTATTCTCAAAGTGGTACATATTATGATTCCTACTCCCTCCAAGAAGACATGCAAGTTGATCGGTATATTCATACAGGAATTTCCAAGAAAGCGTCCATGGAGTATTCTCCCCGAAGAACTCATCGAAATATCTTTGAGAACGCTATCCCTTCTCTTGAACAAAACCTTACTCATTTTGATTCTTTTGTATCCTCTTCTTGTCATAATGAAAGGAAGAGAGAAAAAGAAATAAAGAGAAAAGAGGCAAGAAAGAGAGACGATGAGCAAATTTTGAGAAGGCTTGAAAAGGCCATTGCGAAGATTACTGAAAAAGAACGAGAAAAAGAGAGAGAAGAAAACAAAAAAGAGTGTGAAAGGGAAACAAGAAAACGAGATGAGCAAATAGAAGTGAGTGTTGATTTAACAAACTCATTTGAAGTTTGTTCTTCTTTTGCTTCATTTCAGGTCCCCGACGTATCTCACAAGAGCCTACCACTTCAACTCCTCCGGAAGAGCAAAGTATTTCTTTGATTGAAAGAGGTAAAGTTGAAGGTGAAGTTGAACCTCCGAGTCGAAAGGTAAGGAAGGTAAGCGTTTTGAAGCATCAAATTTTTGTATAAAGATGATTTTTCTTCTAACCCCAATTTGATTGATTGTAGATATTACGAGATTAATTCATTTTCCAAAATGAAATTCTTGAGCTTTTGTAAATACATTTTGAAATATGTTAAAAGTTTTGATCGTTTCATCTTGAACGTACATAATTCTTCTTGGTCTAACATGATTGATTTTTGAACCTAAGTCCCATAAACCGGGCATATGTTTGATTTGTTTTATGGAGAGCTCAAGTATCATCAAATATGTGTGAAAAATTCCTATTGTGTTGATACTTGGTTTTTAAATAAGGTAACGAATTTTGTCAACCTTGTTTTCAATTTTTATTCGTTTCTTAAGCAAATTTTATATTTGTATATGCAATTCGTGTACATGGATTTCCCATTTTTTTTGAAAAATGTTGATTCGCGCATAAAGCATCGGCTACATTACATGCCCGAGGAGAGAAAGTTCGTCCTAATCAAGCAAGATAAATTCAAACTTCGAGTTTTAGCTTGTGAAGACAAGCAAGGTAAGAATGACTTTTATCATACCACACGTAAAGGTAAAGTCGAATTCTTTCTTTCAACACCCAAAGGTAAGACACTTGAACCTTATGAACCCATTTTGTGTTCTTCGGATGTTGACAAAAATCGCGTTGTTGAATCAACTCTTGTAAAATTTTTGAAACGTGCTGTTCTTCATTATTCTATCTTGTTGGATAATGGACTATCTGTTTTAGTTCTTGACAAAAATATAATTGTTTGCGATAAGTGTCATGAAGCATTGGTTAAAATATTTTTGTTCATTTTTGATGTTGAAAGAGTTCATAATGATGACTGCCATTTTGTAAAGCATTTAGATCATGAATTATTTGAATGCCCTGTTTTGTTTATTGATGGTCTATTTGTTTTAAAAGAAGACAAAAAGAATTTTGTGTTTGATCATTTTTATTCATGTGCGAATACAAAACAAGATTTGAATGTTCAATTTCGTGTGTCATATGCGTGTTTCTGTTGACGATTATATCTATCATTTGATGTGTTATTCGCATGGTTATTTTCACTTGTGTAATACATTTAAATCTTGTGCATGTTTTGAAGCTTATCCTCTTTTGTTTCAAAATTTTGACAGGGCCTTGATCATTTTGTATGATAATGTATTTATGCTTGATTGCTTGAGAACTATTTGTCTTGTGATGCCCATATCCGGATTGCAATTTTGTTTGAACCGGATCTTGCTAATTCTTGGTCATCCTTTGCAGGTATCACGTTTATCATCCATCCAGTTTGATCAAGGGAAGTCGAACAAGGAGTTTTGTTCGATCAACCAACGGGTCGATTCGAGGATCGAATCGTCTTGAAGAGGAGGGGATGATACGCACGCTCGGGGCACCCACCGAATTTTCAAGTCAACGAAGCTCGACTCCAAATTTTTTATTTTATTGCTTTAAATAAATCGAGTCTTTGAATTTGTTGAAAATTAAATTGCTGAATTTTAATTAAACGAATTAAATATTTTAATTTGATTAATTGATTTTCTATAGCAAATTAATTTGCCAAATAATTAGTATCATATTAATACATCTAGTGTTTAAAATAGAGTATTTTTAGCTTTTGTTCAAAATAATTTTTATTCAAAATTAATGTTTGGTCTTGTGTTATTATAGGTAAATACGTTAAGGATGCATTTGGCCATGGACACATATTCAATGGGAATTAAAGAATTAAAGAACTCTTAAATTGGAGCAAGCACATATTGAAATTATTTAAGTTGGACGCATGAAGAACCACCATGGGACGGGAAGTTATTTTATTCTTCAAGCTTGGATGGTAACAAGCCATACATCAAATGGAACGTGAAAGGCATAAGATGGCAAAACATGTTGATTAAATAATGATGAAATTAAAAGTGCAAATTTGGTGGTGGACGGCATGGCTAGGGAATATTGGGGGTAAATAAATGAAAAGTGCAAGTGTGTGATTAGTAGGGATTTGGATGGCAATGAGGATATATGTGGTGTTAGGCATAAATTAAATAAAAGGAAGAACATGTGTTGATTAAGGGGAGAGGGGCGGCATGTTTTGAATAAAATAAAGAAACACAATTCTTGTCCTCTTGTGAATATAGTAGACGGCACTATCTGAGAGCTTTGGGGTTATTAAAATATGGAGCATAAAAGAAATTAAAGGATTGATTTTTTTAAAGCAAGTGGAAGCATGATTGATGATACGGGCACGCCCGGGGCACCCACCGAATTTTCAAGTCAATGAAGCTCGACTCCAAATTTTTAATTTTATTGCTTTAAATAAATCGAGTCTTTGAATTTGTTGAAAATTAAATTGCCGAATTTTAATTAAATGAATTAAATATTTTAATTTGTTTAATTAATTTTCTATAGCAAATTAATTTGCCAAATAATTAGTATCATATTAATACATCTAGTGTTTAAAATAGAGTATTTTTAACTTTTGTTCAAAATAATTTTTATTCAAAATTAATGTTTGGTCTTGTGTTATTATAGGTAAATACGCAAGGATGCATTTGGCCATGAACACATATTCAATGGGGAATTAAAGAATTAAAGAACTCTTAAATTGGAGCAAGCACATATTGAAATTATTTAAGTTGGACGCATGAAGAACCACCATGGGACGGGAAGTTATTTTATTCTTCAAGCTTGGATGGTAACAAGGCATACATCAAATGGAACGTGAAAGGCATAAGATGGCAAAACATGTTGATTAAATAATGATGAAATTAAAAGTGCAAATTTGGTGGTGGACGGCATGGCTAGGGAATATTGGGGGTAAATAAATGAAAAGTGCAAGTGTGTGATTAGTAGGGATTTGGATGGCAATGAGGATATATGTGGTGTTAGGCATAAATTAAATAAAAGGAAGAACATGTGTTGATTAAAGGGAGAGGGGCGGCATGTTTTGAATAAAATAAAGAAACACAATTCTTGTCCTCTTGTGAATATAGTAGACGGCACTATTTGGGATATATGGGAGAGCTTTGGGGTTATTAAAATATGGAGCATAAAAGAAATTAAAGGATTGATTTTTTTTAAAGCAAGTGGAAGCATGATGGATGAAATGGAATTTTTAAATTCAAGCATTTGGGGGAGGGAGCAAACGGCATAGCATGAATAAATGCATGTGGGATGGCACAAGAATAAAATATGCATGATTGAAATAAATAAATGGGAGTGCAAAAACCACCATGGAATAAACAATTGAAGAACGGCAAAGCATGTGGTGGAAATGGAATCATTTGTTTATTAAAATGGGAAGGCACACACAAATTTTAGTCAATCTATGGCAAAAGCTAGTAATGGCCGAATGCTATTTATGACAAATGAAAGTGGCAGCAAACTTTGATGGAGATTAGGTAAATTCATTATTTTAACTTCAAGTTGGCTATACTTTCTATCTCCATGATTCTCCCTTGGCCGAATGTTCACCAAAGCCTCACCAAGTCAACTACTCGTGGCACAACAAGAGATTGAAGCCCTCAAATTTAATCTTCCTATTTCAGCTATCATTTGAAAGAGCCTATAAATAACTTGCATATTTCATTTTGTAAGAACACAACTTGAATTTGAATGAAAGAAAATTTTCTTTTGGTGAGTATTCACTCTCCTAAATTCTCGAGGTTTGAATTGACTTATCTAGTTTTCTAGTGGCGTCGTTCTTTCCTTATTTGAACTTATCATCCTTTCGGGTGTGGCGTTCATCTACCTATACCGTTGGTTCCTATCTCGCTAGATAGTGGGTCTCGGTTTTATTTCGAAATACCATACCGTTGGTTCCTATCTCGCTAGATAGTGGGTCTCGGTTTTATTTCGAAACTCATTCCATCAATTTGAAACTTATAAGATTCAGGTCTTTAATTTTTATTAAAGGTTCTTTCTTGTTTTAAATACGTATCCATTTCAATCCATCACCTATCGTTTCATTTCAAAGATATCATTTCCAATAAAATTATCCCTTTTGTTAGTTGAACGAGAAACTGTCTAATTTACGATCGGGCAACATTAACGATTCGCCTCCTAAACCGAGACGGGCCGTTATCATCTGGTATCAGAGCCAATTAAATTAGGCACGTTTTGATCATCTTGAGTTTTTCAGAGTAAGTTTCAAAAAAAAAATCAAAAAAAAAAGTTGTATTTTATTTTCATTGTATTTAGCATATATTGTATTTGAAGTTCAAAAAAAAAAGATAAAAAAAAAGGTTCAAATAAAAAAAAAGAGATACACAAAAAAAAAGTTCAAAAATAAATCAAGGTTAAAAAAAAAAAAGAAAGCGTGAAAGTTTGCGAGTTTTGTTTCATTACTTCTTTTCCCGATCTTCCCCACCCTTCTTCACTCCAACGCCACTATACCATTTTTTTTTTCCTCAGCCGACCTCCACCCCATAACATCATTTTCCCTTGTACCAATTTTTGAAGCCGACCCTCAAGCAGCAAATAAGTCTTTCGAAAACGAAATACGAATTTGTGAGAGTGAGAAATATCGGTAAAAGGCACGAGTGATTCATCAAAGAAAAGCCTTAATACGAGTGAAACACGAGTGTGAGCGAAATTTCTTTGTGAGTGACTTGTGAGATTTTGTGGTAAGGTATTTTAATTTTGTCGGTTTATTTCCCTTTGTTGTAATAGTTTCTTTTTCAGCAACAAATATGTCTCAAGAAGAGTTCTCATCCAATGACTACCCATATTTGTTGAATGAAATGCGAAAAGCCATAAACAATTTGGAAAAGCACTTGGATCGGATCGAGGAACGAGACCAACGAGATCGACCTTCTTCAAGTCGAAGGACGGAGTCAAGATCATCCCGAAGACACACTTTCGAAGAATATTCGAGAAGATACTGTTATCGAAATTCTTATTCCTCAAGAAGTTCGAAACAGTATTCATCCATGAAAGATTATTCTCAAAGTGGTACATATTATGATTCCTACTCCCTCCAAGAAGACATGCAAGTTGATCGGTATATTCGTACAGGAATTTCCAAGAAAGCGTCCATGGAGTATTCTCCCCGAAGAACTCATCGAAATATCTTTGAGAACGCTATCCCTTCTCTTGAACAAAACCTTACTCATTTTGATTCTTTTGTATCCTCTTCTTGTCATAATGAAAGGAAGAGAGAAAAAGAAATAAAGAGAAAAAAGGCAAGAAAGAGAGACGATGAGCAAATTTTGAGAAGGCTTGAAAAGGCCATTGCGAAGATTACTGAAAAAGAACGAGAAAAAGAGAGAGAAGAAAACAAAAAAGAGTGTGAAAGGGAAACAAGAAAACGAGATGAGCAAATAAAAGTGAGTGTTGATTTAACAAACTCATTTGAAGTTTGTTCTTCTTTTGCTTCATTTCAGGTCCCCGACGTATCTCACAAGAGCCTACCACTTCAACTCCTCCCGGAAGAGCAAAGTATTTCTTTGATTGAAAGAGGTAAAGTTGAAGGTGAAGTTGAACCTCCCGAGTCGAAAGGTAAGGAAGGTAAGCGTTTTGAAGCATCAAATTTTTTGTATAAAGATGATTTTTCTTCTAACCCCAATTTGATTGATTGTAGATATTACGAGGTTAATTCATTTTCCAAAATGAAATTCTTGAGCTTTTGTAAATACATTTTGAAATATGTTAAAAGTTTTGATCGTTTCATCTTGAACGTACATAATTCTTATTGGTCTAACATGATTGATTTTTCGGAACCTAAGTCCCATAAACCGGGCATATGTTTCGATTTGTTTTGTGGAGAGCTCAAGTATCATCAAATATGTGTGAAAAATTCCTATTGTGTTGATACTTGGTTTTTAAATAAGGTAACGAATTTTGTCAACCTTGTTTTCAATTTTTATTCGTTTCTTAAGCAAATTTTATATTTGTATATGCAATTCGTGTACATGGATTTCCCATTTTTTTTGAAAAATGTTGATTCGCGCATAAAGCATCGGCTACATTACATGCCCGAGGAGAGAAAGTTCGTCCTAATCAAGCAAGATAAATTCGAACTTCGAGTTTTAGCTTGTGAAGACAAGCAAGGTAAGAATGACTTTTATCATACCACACGTAAAGGTAAAATCGAATTCTTTCTTTCAACACCCAAAGGTAAGACACTTGAACCTTATGAACTCATTTTGTGTTCTTCGGATGTTGACAAAAATCACGTTGTTGAATCAACTCTTGTAAAATTTTTGAACGCGTCTTTGTTCTTCATTATTCTATCTTGTTGGATAATGGACTATCTGTTTTAGTTCTTGACAAAAATATAATTGTTTGCGATAAGTGTCATGAAGCATTTGTTAAAATATTTTTGTTCATTTTTGATGTTGAAAGAGTTCATAATGATGACTGCCATTTTGTAAAGCATTTAGATCATGAATTATTTGAATGCCCCGCTTTGTTTATTGATGGTCTATTTGTTTTAAAAGAAGACAAAAAGAATTTTGTGTTTGATCATTTTTATTCATGTGCGAATACAAAACAAGATTTGAATGTTCAATTTGTGTGTCATATGTTTTTTCTCATTGTTGACGATTATATCTATCATTTGATGTGTTATTCGCATGGTTATTTTGACTTGTGGAATACATTTAAATCTTGTGCATGTTTTGAAGCTTATCCTCTTTTGTTTCAAAATTTTGACAGGGCCTTGATCATTTTGTATGATAATGTATTTATGCTTGATTGCTTGAGAACTATTTGTCCTGTGATGCCCATATCCGGATTGCAATTTTTTTTGAACCGGATCTTGCTAATTCTTGGTCATCCTTTTTGCAGGTATCACGTTTATCATCCATCCCGCTTGATCAAGGGAAGTCGAACAAGGAGTTTTGTTCGATCAACCAACGGGTCGATTCGAGGACGAATCGTCTTAAAGAGGGAGGGGATGATACGGGCACGCTCGGGGCACCCACCGAATTTTCAAGTCAACGAAGCTCGGCTCCAAATTTTTAATTTTATTGCTTTAAATAAATCGAGTCTTTGAATTTGTTGAAAATTAAATTGCTGAATTTTAATTAAACGAATTAAATATTTTAATTTGTTTAATTGATTTTCTATAGCAAATTAATTTGCCAAATAATTAGTATCATATTAATACATCTAGTGTTTAAAATAGAGTATTTTTAGCTTTTGTTCAAAATAATTTTTATTCAAAATTAATGTTTGGTCTTGTGTTATTATAGGTAAATACGCAAGGATGCATTTGGCCATGGACACATATTCAACGGGGAATTAAAGAATTAAAGAACTCTTAAATTGGAGCAAGCACATATTGAAATTATTTAAGTTGGACGCATGAAGAACCACCATGGGACGGGAAGTTATTTTATTCTTCAAGCTTGATGGTAACAAGGCATACATCAAATGGAACGTGAAAGGCATAAGATGGCAAAACATGTTGATTAAATAATGATGAAATTAAAAGTGCAAATTTGGTGGTGGACGGCATGGCTAGGGAATATTGGGGGTAAATAAATGAAAAGTGCAAGTGTGTGATTAGTAGGGATTTGGATGGCAATGAGGATATATGTGGTGTTAGGCATAAATTAAATAAAAGGAAGAACATGTGTTGATTAAGGGCTTAGGCTGCATGTTTTGAATAAAATAAAGAAACACAATTCTTGTCCTCTTGTGAATATAGTAGACGGCACTATTTGGGATATATGGGAGAGCTTTGGGGTTATTAAAATATGGAGCAGAAAAGAAATGAAAGGATTGATTTTTTAAAGCAAGTGGAAGCATGATTGATGATACGGGCACGCCCGGGGCACCCACCGAATTTTCAAGTCAACGAAGCTCGACTCCAAATTTTTAATTTTATTGCTTTAAATAAATCGAGTCTTTGAATTTGTTGAAAATTAAATTGCTGAATTTTAATTAAACGAATTAAATATTTTAATTTGTTTAATTGATTTTCTATAGCAAATTAATTTGCCAAATAATTAGTATCATATTAATACATCTAGTGTTTAAAATAGAGTATTTTTAACTTTTGTTCAAAATAATTTTTATTCAAAATTAATGTTTGGTCTTGTGTTATTATAGGTAAATACGTTAAGGATGCATTTGGCCATGAACACATATTCAATGGGAATTAAAGAATTAAAGAACTCTTAAATTGGAGCAAGCACATATTGAAATTATTTAAGTTGGACGCATGAAGAACCACCATGGGACGGAAGTTATTTTATTCTTCAAGCTTGATGGTAACAAGCCATACATCAAATGGAACGTGAAAGGCATAAGATGGCAAAACATGTTGATTAAATAATGATGAAATTAAAAGTGCAAATTTGGTGGTGGACGGCATGGCTAGGGAATATTGGGGGTAAATAAATGAAAAGTGCAAGTGTGTGATTAGTAGGGATTTGAATGGCAATGAGGATATATGTGGTGTTAGGCATAAATTAAATAAAAGGAAGAACATGTGTTGATTAAGGGGAGAGGGGCGGCATGTTTTGAATAAAATAAAGAAACAGAATTCTTGTCCTCTTGTGAATATAGTAGACGGCACTATTTGGGATATATGGGAGAGCTTTGGGGTTATTAAAATATGGAGCATAAAAGAAATTAAAGGATTGATTTTTTTTAAAGCAAGTGGAAGCATGATGGATGAAATGGAATTTTTAAATTCAAGCATTTGGGGGAGGGAGCAAACGGCATAGCATGAATAAATGCATGTGGGATGGCACAAGAATAAAATATGCATGATTGAAATAAATAAATGGGAGTGCAAAAACCACCATGGAATAAACAATTGAAGAACGGCAAAGCATGTGGTGGAAATGGAATCATTTGTTTATTAAAATGGGAAGGCACACACAAATTTTAGTCAATCTATGGCAAAAGCTAGTAATGGCCGAATGCTATTTATGACAAATGAAAGTGGCAGCAAA
Source organism: Gossypium bickii (assembly GCA_025503065.1). NCBI lineage: Eukaryota > Viridiplantae > Streptophyta > Magnoliopsida > Malvales > Malvaceae > Gossypium > Gossypium bickii. Next base: position 34,703,251 of record CP106715.1, on the reverse strand, counting down.
CTTTGATGGAGATTAGGTAAATGCATTATTTTAACTTCAAGTTGGCTATACTTTCTATCTCCATGATTCTCCCTTGGCCGAATGTTCACCAAAGCCTCACCAAGTCAACTACTCGTGGCACAACAAGAGATTGAAGCCCTCAAATTTATTCTTCCTATTTCGGCTATCATTTGAAAGAGCCTATAAATAACTTGCATATTTCATTTTGTAAGAACACAACTTGAATTTGAATGGAAGAAAATTTTCTTTTGGTGAGTATTCACTCTCCTAAATTCTCGAGGTTTGAATTGACTTATCTAGTTTTCTAGTGGCATCGTTCTTTCCTTATTTGAACTTATCATCCTTTCGGGTGTGGCGTTCATCTACCTATACCGTTGGTTCCTATCTCGCTAGATAGTGGGTCTCGACTTTATTTCGAAATACCATACCGTTGGTTCCTATCTCGCGCAGATAGTGGGTCTCGCTTTTTATTTGAAACTCATTCCATCAATTTGAAACTTATAAGATTCGGGTCTTTAATTTTTATTAAAGGTTCTTTCTTGTTTCAAATACGTATCCATTTCAATCCATCACCTATCTTTTCATTTCAAAGATATCATTTCCAATAAAATTATCCCTTTTGTTAGTTGAACGAGAAACTGTCTAATTTACGATCGGGCAACATTAACGATTCGCCTCCTAACCCGAGACGGGCCGTTATCACACATAGAACTACACTATCGATCTCGCTAACGTTCTCTCTCGCAGGGATCACAGTGATCTGTTTATCCCTTTCCGATGCTGGCCCACACTCCGGTGGCCAATCACGAATAGCAGACACAGCACGCCTCTTAAACTTAGGGGCTGGGACTATGGGTCCAACCCCCTCATTTGCTTGATTGGCATTCGATTCCATGGAAAAGATCTTGGTCAGAAGACCCAGTTAAAACGTTGGATAAGATAATAGCGAAAACTAAATAAATACTTTGATCGAATAATCCTTACCGAAATCGACAGAACCTGGAGGGTCTACACTTGAATTAAAAGATCGTTGAAGTCCCTACATAAACCCATATTAGATTCGGCCTTACAACTTGTGGTCCAAAAGAAGTGGCCTTCGGCCGAACGAATGTTGTAACCGTCTTACCTTGGTTGATCTAAAACCGAATGATCCCTACTACCCCTCACGCTGGCTAAAAGCAACAGAGACACGAAGTCCAGCCCTTCAAATGTACGGCCAACACCCAAGAAATAGAGTTAAGCTTTCGGCAAACCAAAGAGAGAAAAGAGAAAGATTTATAGAGAAGAGAACCCTTACCACTACCACGAGGAATTCGATTGAGAAGATTGGAAGAAGAAGAGTGACGGCACTTCCTCTAGCAAATTAACAAACGAAAATAGTCACCACTTCGGCCAAGAGATGGGGCTTGCGAAATGAACGAATAGAAGAAGAAAAAAGAAGAAGTAGAGATGGTTAGAAGGTTCAGCTATGGTTCAATGAATGGAAAGTACATTCGGCCACAAGAAGAAAAGGGTTGTTCGGCTTTTGAAAGTGAAGTAATCGTTTAAGGCTACCAACGTGTAAAAGAGAGGAAGAGAGAGGTGAGGTTCAGCTTATGAGCAACTAGATGAAGGTGGAAAAATGAGAAAAGAATGGTAGAGGATTCGACCTTTGAAGAATGAGGGATGATCAAAAGAAAAGAGATGGATGCTAGGAGAATTCGGTAGAAGAGAAAATACCCAAAAGAAAACAATGGAAAGAAGAAGAGTGCTTTCTAACTTTTGGCCCTATAAGGAAAATGCTGAAAAAGAGAAATGACTGAGAGAATTCGGCACCTCAAAAGAAACAATGTGCATCAAATGGCAAAAGAGAGCTCACTACTCCTAACTAGCCTCTCTAAATTTCGGCACCTCAACTCCTAAACCGAAACACCCCCCTTACATGACCGAAAGTCCACCCCCTAGAACCCCACATTCGGCCAACAACTCCACCCCTCTCCAAATCCCTTAACTTTCTCCTCACTTCACTCACACCTTTCCATTCAAACAAGTTTGAATAGTTCAAACTCCCCTGATCACTCTCCACCATCCATTCGAAATGTTTGACCCTTTCAACACTCCCCCCTGAAGTGCCCTTGCCGAATCCACTACTCCCCTTCCAGGCTGCAAAATAAAACTCCAAAATGTCATTGATGCTACTCGAACTCCTTCCTCCTTGTAACTCCCCTCTGACGCCACTTCTAAGCTCCCATAGTGGCGCCTCCTTGCCACTACGCCAACTCTTTCCTTGTGTCAGTAACAACAAAATTTAATCCTTTAAAGCCTGGCTCCACTAGCTCTCCCCTAAAACCTTAGAACCAAAAATTTTTACTAAGGCTCAGACTTACACTCAAACAATCATACAAAGCATACCAACACTTAGATACGAAGTAAATGCGAAACCCCTAAATCTCAGATGTTTCAATTCCCACCCATATGCATCCTAAATAGAATATCATATGAATGCAGCAAATGTACATGTAACATCCATAAATCTTACAATCAACACATAGGGGTATTTTAGTCATTTCACCAGTCAAGGGTATTTCAGTAATCCTACCCTACAGGGGTATTTCAGTAATTCTTAACAATATGAGTCTTAATTACGAACCTTAGCCCGTCAACAAGTCCTCGCGACTAAAGTGAACAGACACTATGCACCAGGTAGGATTCCAGAGAAGAGGAGGTGAGTCACTAGGACCGCTTAAGTACCATGCTCTCCCCAGATCCAATCCTAGACATGCATATGTCCATTGCCACACTCTACCCTAGCGACTTGTCCACAAACATGTTTGATTGTTAAATTAAGTTTCATGTTGTTCAAGAATTCATCAGAGCTAAGCCTAGAGTCCATTAAAACCCTAGCATGCACTTCTAAAATCCCATAAGACCCACTAAGCTCAATCATGCCCATATAGCCCATTAAGCCCAATCATGTATATGTAGCCCATTAGGCCCGATCATAATGATATCATACAACCACCCATATCAATCCATCATTCAATTTCATATATCAACTATCGCCGATTTGGGCCTACGAGCTCGGCAGGCCCATTTAGCCCCTTCTGGCCCAATTGGCCAAACAGTAGCCCAAGACCATGAGATCGCTCTCTTAGTCCCGGTAGTCGTATTAGTGTTCCCACACGAATGTTCGCACGTTCATACGGTTGCCGGCACCAACCTTTCAGCTTTTCAACTTTTTGGCATTTCGATTTTCTGGGATTTCGGCTTTTGTTGATTTGTCGTGTGTGAAGTGTATGTACACACCTAGTAAATGAAACTTGTAACACTATCCTTAGCATTGAACCTACAACCAATACCAACCTCCAATCAATCACACACTTAACCATAATATTTACCAAAAATCGAAGCCTTACCTTAACCTTACCGTGTGCCACCAGTCCTAATAGCCCTTCATTAGCTACTACTCATGAATATCCCCTAGATCTGCATCAATCATAATTGTTAGAAATAGAATAATAGGTGACTTGTATCCAACACAAGTCCCCTTTTCCCTATCAATGACCATTCAGCCAACACCTAAACCAAAATAGAGAATACTTACCCAAGAAGCAATCTGCCCAAGAGGTATTTGGCTTTTGAGATTAGTATAGAGAAAGGGGTTATTCGGCACAAATAATAAGAAGAAGAGAATAATGAATCAGCTAAAACCAAAGGTGAATCAAAAGAGAATTTGAAAAGAAAAAGTATGGAAGATCGGCAAGCAAAGAAGGAATTTGGCTTCTGAGTACTTAGAGAGAAAAAGTTTTTTGGCAACTCAAAAATAAGGAATTCAGCTAAAGGGAAAAACAATTTTGGCATTATCCTAGAATCCCAAAATCGACACCTATTTATAGCCTATAGCCGAATTTCCTATCCCCAAATTCCCAATTCGGCTCAACCTCTTCCACATATCTCATCTCTTAATTTTTCTCCACGATAAGCTCCTCAATCTTTTTCCTACATTTTCTCTTCTGATCACTCTCCTTAGAGTCCATCATCACACCACTTTCGACCTTCTAGAAGGCCAAAATTAAACTCCTAAAAAAACTAAGCTAGGATTAGATCCAAGGATCTCCTTGCTATCCCATAACGCCACCTTCTTATACCCTAAGTGGCGTCACTTAGCCACTCCACCACAAGGCTTTTTGATGCCATTTTTCCCTATTTTTATTTAAAAGCCCATCTACTCACCGTCTTGGTTCCTTTAATAATTAATTAAAAATTTATTCTCCTCAAAGTTGGAACCCGGAACTTCTCCAACACCCCTAGACACTCCAAGTTTATTAAACCCTTAAAACCAACATGTCATTTGCTTAAAATAAATTTATGAGACCCAAAGCCCAAAGCCCATTTCATTTAGGCCCAAAATTTGGGGTGTTATAGAGATCCACATATATCTATGCACAGAATAAACAAACTGTATGATGATAGATAAGCTCAGTGGTACTTCTATGATTCAAGTCATTTAATTGAAACCATCAACATGATAAGAATGAGAACGAGCTTGTTTAAGTTTCAATCATTCCCATATCACCTATCCATATCACATATATATACATATATGAATCATATGTTCTCAAATTCAATAGTACCATAGAACATGTCATGATATAATTTCTATTATCAATATACCATTTCAATTCCTATCATCTAAACAATCCAACATATGTTTCAGTTTAACCAATTAGCCATATCAATCTAACATATCATACTTCACTTTATATTAGAATTAATGCATTCGATTTTATTTCTATTCAAACCATTTAAACACATCATTATCTCATTTCAATATCGACTTTATTGATTTGATATATTTTCATGTCAGCCCTTTAAGCTCGTATAAACCGACTGACATGGTCTTTCACATGCTATCTTTAATTGCAATTCACATATAAGCTTTATAATACCGATTTATATCATAAATTTCATTCAAATTTCATTTTTACAATTTTCTCCATTATATTCCCTTTTAACCAGACTCAAACTCGGGATGGATACACAAATCGTCCAACCAATACACCAATACGAAACCCAGTGCCTCATTGAAACTTTCAAAGTAAATAATTGTGCTTCACGCCTCATAGGTATAACTAAAGTAAAATGTGCTTCACACCTTGTAACGCCCCAAAAATGTAGGGTTTGTAATATTGCATGATTTAACTTAAATTTCATGTGTGCTTCAATGGCTAAGTATTTGAGTGTATTTGGGGGTTTTTAGGAAGCCTGGGTTCGAGCCTGGGCCTTGGAAAATTTTTAGTTTTTGCCCTTAAGTGAAATTGGCTGTTAGCAGTTAGGACTTATGTTTAAATGTGTGTGATTTTATGTCACAAAAAGAGCATGTGGCTTGATGGTTGTGGAGTTACTAAGGTGGCAAGGGAATTAGGGTTCTAATTTTATGGCATGCAAGTAGGGGGTTTTTATTTTATGACCTTGTGGCGTGAGAGGTAGAGTTTGAATCAAACTCTACAGAGGAGGTTGGAGACTTGGTCATCAAATTTGAATGGATTTGAATGGGAGGCTGGGAGCAAATCAAGCAGAAATTGGTGGAGAGTTTAAAGGAGTTGGGATGTGAAGGAGTCATAGCCGAATTTGGGAAAGGTTAAGTAAGGGAAATTCGGCCAAGGGTAGGGCATTTGGTGCATTTTCAGCTTTGTGAGAGTGTAGAGGTGCCGAATTTTCTCTGGTATTGTCGGGTGTTGATTTCTCATCTTGGCACATTTTTGACCATTTGGGTCCTCCTTCTTTCAACAGTTCCTTCTCATTTGGCTTTTGGTCACTCTGCCAGAAACATTAGACACCCAGGGCCTAATCTTGATGAATCCTTTTGAAGTCTTTTTCTCTCATCTCTTTTCTAATCGTTTTCTGCTATAGCCGACCGTCTTTTACTCCCATCTTTTCTTTTTTTTCAAACTTCATTTTTCCCTTCTCTGCTAGGCCGAATCTTCATACTCTCTCCCTCTCAAATCTCTTTATTCTTCGTGGTTAGGGTCGAACCTTCTTGACTAACTACTACCGAATTACGTTGGTTATCGATATTGGTAAGGGGTTACTACAACCACTTTATTATCCCGTTCTTAGTAAAGATTTCTTTTGGCTCTATTAACAAGCTTCGGGTTTCTCTTTTTATTTTCTCCTGGGGGCCAAATGTTTGGTTGTTTCTAACAACTTTTGTTATGCCAAATCATGTTAGGAGGAGGAAATCACCCTTGATCAGCAGGGAGGCGCTAGTATCTGTTAGTTCTAGCAAGGTGAGTGGTTGTGATTTAAGCAAATAAAGGTGGTGGATTAAGAGTATGCATTAACCATGTGTTGTGCTGGTAATAGGTTGTGTGCTTTAGATTATTCGCACTTGTCGCTATTGCAATAGGTGTGCAATCATATGCATCATTCGATAATCGACTGAAAAGCCAAAAGTATGTAATGCTTACACTGCTAAGACTGTAGATCGGCTAAATGCTGAAAAGCTGGAAACATGGCGTATGATGCCACACGAGCATGCAATTATACGTGTGGTAAATCGAGCCCATGAACATGGGCGCTAGATTGTATATGCCACCATAAGCATTTTCGTGGGTTTAGTTCGTAATGGGCCTTGTTGGGCCGAGATGGGCCTTGTTGGCCCAATGGGCTCATGGGCCTCACATGGGTAAAATTCACGATAGTGACAAATAATGGATTGGGTTGCAAAGTTCGCATAGCCGTGACTGAAATTGGGCTAAATGGGCCACACGAGCGTGTTGGCCCACTTGGGCCAAATAGTGGGCTTTGGGCCCAATTAAACTATTTTGGCCATTTAAGTTATTTGAGTCGTTTGAAATGACGGTCGGCCTTTGTGAAGGTCGTAAACTGTACCAAAATACCCTCGAAGGGTAGAATTACCAAAATACCCTCGAAGGGTAAAATTACCGAAATAATCTCGAAGGGTAGAATTACCGAAATACCCTCGAAGGGTAGAATTACCAAAATACCCTTGAAGGGAGAATTATCGAAATACCCTTGTAGGGTAGAATTACCGCAATACCCTTAAGAGTAGAATTACCGATATACCCCTAAAGGGTGAAAATTACCGTTTTACCCCTAACCAAAAAAATTACCATTATACCCCTAGTGGTAGTTTAAGTGATGTGTGTATGATATTTATATGACTGATTATGAGTATGACGTACTGCATACATGTAATATTTATGACATAAAATTTTGCATTGGGGTTGGGATTCTGATTTGGATGAAGTACTGTACTAGTGGCTTTGCCACGTTTTTACTGTTCTAGTGGCTTCGCCACGTATTTCGATTCTAGTGGCTTGGCCAGGTTTACTGTTATTAGTAGCTTTGTTGCATTACTATTAGCAGCTATGTTGCAATATTGGTGTGTTGGCTGGGTGGGTCGACTTAGTCCCCACATGGTGTGTTGGTTGGTACGGGTGGTGTGTTGGCTAGATTGGGTTGGGTTGCATCTCTGTTCTGCACTGTTATGACTTTGGGCTTAGACCCACTGTTATCAGATAGGGCTAAAGCCTAGGACCGATCGATTCATCGAATAGGCTCGTGCCTAGATCGTTATTGCATGATAGGGATTACGATCGAGTTCTCGTGAACTCACCCTTTTCTTTTAATCAGATTTGTAATCGCCAGCCTTAGATGATTTGAAGCTGTGAGGGACTCGGAGGTGGCCACATGTTCGTGAGTATTTTAATTTATATCTAGACTTGTAAATATTTTATTTTGGGGTTGATATTTTTATAATAAGGCCATTTGAGGTTTTAACTTTTATTTGGTGTTTTCTTTTTATTTCAACCTATTAGACTAAGAAACACGAGTTTTTAAAACAAAAATTGTTTCTAAAGAAAATCACATTTTTCAAATCTTAAAGTTTACAACTAGAAAAGGCTTCCGTGGTTTTATTTCAGATTGATAAACTTATAACAATTGATATGAACTATAATTGGACAACATGTTTTGATTTTACAACACTAATGTTTTCAACAATAATTGATTAAATGGGATTTAAATTTCAGTAATGAACTTTTATCAACAAGCCCGGTTTTCAAATGACACTTTGATGTGACACGTCAGATCCGATCATAACGTCTAGGCCGAGTTTGGGGTGTTACACATCTCATCAGATGTCCGAACTGTAACAACTCAAATTTTAGTGGTAAAAAATATGGTATCCATACCCCATTTTCATAAATCGAGTCCTTAAGTATAAAATTAAAATATTGATTGAGTTATTATAAAAATATATTGAAGTTCGATTAAGTAGTTGATTAAGGCTTAAGGAATAAATTGTAAAAGTCCAACCACTATGGGGTTTTAATTAAAAAAAGCCTTGGGGACCTAGATGAAAATTATCCAAAGGACCAAAATTTATAAATAAAATAATAATAACATGTCGACAGTGGATGATGATGGTGGATGCCATTGAGTATAATTAATTAGTTATTAAGGTATATTAAACTAAAATTAAAATAACTAAACTAGATTAATTATAATTTAATTTTAGTATATAAGCATGCAAAATTAATAAGATAAAAGAAAAACAAGAAAATATTTTTATTTTTTCTGGAACTCGCATAAAAACATAAAACATGCAATCATACATACCAAAACAAAGCAAAATAAAATGCACAACCCTCAAACATAAAATTTCACTTTGTTGCCAATGGACTACCCTCTTAGTGAAGGGGCGCTTAGGAGTAAACACCACCTCGTAATCATCTTGGTATGGCTCGTGGTCATTGTCTTCTATTTGGCCCTCCTCATCTTCTTCTCCTTCTTTATTCCCTTCGTCTTCTTGGGTAGATGCAAATCTCGACTTTACTGGCCAATGTTGGTCTGCCAGCCCATGCCTAGCAGCGTAATGGTCCACATATTGTTTCATCGCCTCCACCATCTGAGTGTTGTAGCACATCGTTTCTAGCAACTCACCGAGTTGCAGTTGTGTACCTCTGGAAGCCTTCTTTGAAATGGCCTTCTTCAAAAGGGTTGAATGCATCTCCAACTTGTATTTACAGTGCTTATTCCACTCCATAATTTTCTTTCTTTGCAACTCTCGAAACTGAAAGAGCATGAGGTCGCCAATTATGCTCCCTGTAAGGCGATGAAGTTGCTTGGTCAACTCCATAACCACCCCTACTTTATGACATAAATATGTAATTAGATGGGAAAAATAGATACTAACCTTGATGTCCCCACTCATTTCCTAATTTCATTGTTAATCCATGTTCCTAGACAGACTCGCCTACGCTGCAAAATAGAAAACAACAATACAACTCGGAAGACGTCAACCATGCTAGTGTTAAGAACAAGGCTAACATAGGTACATATAAATTGCATCCACATTTTTTCTAGGGGAAATGTAATGGCTTGATTGAAAGATCAAGGGAAATTCTTATATGGTCATGTTTCCTTCTCCCCTATTCTCGGTTAAATAAGCTAAAATGGCGTCCATGTTGACATCACAGTAAAATTATAAATCTATTTTCTCAATGTCATCAGTTTGAAAATATGGGATGCCATAATAGTCACACATAGCTTCAGGGGAGATATCAGCTGCTTGTCACCTAACAATCACCTGGTTACCCTTAGTAAATTTCAAATTTGCGTAAAATTCTAAAATTAACGAGTATAACCGTGGCTGATTCCGAGACAAGGCAAAAATTTTTCCACCTATGGTATCAAAATGGATCCTAAATTTCTTACAATTGGAAGAGGCTAGGTCATAGCTGTGTTCAAGGATGAACGTTCATCCTTGAAGCATTAAGGAAAAAAATTCAACCTCTTTTGAGTTAAATTTATTCAAAATAACCTCCGATGGAAGAAGAGGTTCTGGTTGGGATCTAGTTCTTTTAGGTTGGCTAGGAGGAATGGTAAACGAGATTTTCCTCTAATTTCAATTAAGAATTCAACAAAAATTCTAACCAACTAGCCTCATCACAACAATCCTAACAAGTGAAACGAACAATTCCCTCAACTGCTCTAACATGAAATAAGTTATTTTTTTGCAAAAATAACAAAAAAATGAAAGAACAAGAGAGTAGGAACTTTAAACTGTACAAAACTGTTGACGTTGGAGACTACTCAGTTTGCTTCATTGTGGCGTCGTCGTTCCCAAACCAAGGAAGAAACCTGAAAATGAGAAGTAAAAATAAACAAAACCAATGCTAGAGATGAAGAGATTAGAGAGAAAATTGAGAGAAAAGTAGAAAAAATGACGGAGCTAGGGTTTGAAAATGAGGGAAATTTGGGGATTTTGGGAGTTTTGGGGGGTTTTAAGCTTGAAAACATATGGGTCACAATACCCAAAATAGGTATTTTGTGAAACCTGACAAATGCATGATACCCTTGAAATTTTTGGTCCCCTAAGATTGAAATTGTCTAGGATATCGTGATACCAAGGAACTGATATCAATATACCACGGAATGGTCAGGCCAAAATTTTATTTTGAAATTGCTCAGGATATCAAGATACTACAGGGTCGGTATTGCGATATCAAAGAGTGTTTTGGCCTCCCTTCGAAACTGCTTGAGGTATCGCAATACTGACCCTTAGGTATCGCGATACCACTGTATGGTACCCAAAAATTTCCTTACTTTTCATCCTATGTCCCAACTACACAAAAATATTAACCTACAAAATCCTAAAATTCAGAATTTTAAAAAAATTAATACTTTAACGAAATAGGAAAACTAAATGGAGTTTATGCTTAGACCATTCAATTATTTACAAATTCAGTTTTAATTGCCTAACAAAAAAGTTACAAATTATCTTTGGGGCGATCTTACGCCCCTGAAGTGGTGTTTACTTGGCGTCTTCGACACTCGAACGTGCCTCTTGTTGATTGCTTGGCTGAGTCACTTGAGGATCGCCAAGATATTGTTACTTTATTTGGATTTTAGATCCTCATTGGTATTGATTTCAGCCCTACAATTTCACACGATTTGAAAGGTTAGTAACACGATCGAAAAACTGATTAATGGCTTGACACTCGTACCTTGGAGAGGGTAACATCTCCTTAAAGCTATGGTTGGGATCGATACATCTTTCCCTATCAATATCTATTGTCAACTCTCCTTTAACAACATTGATGGTAGCCCTAAAAGGTATTGAGAATAACCTCCCTAATACGATCAGAATGTCTAAGTCCTCCTCAAAATCTAGCTCTGTGAAGTCTACTAGAAGAATAAACTGTCGAACTCTAACTAATACATCCTCAAAAACTCTCTTGGGAAGGATTGATGATCGATCAGCTAGCTGTAGAGTAATCCAGGCCTCTTGGAGGTCCCCTAACCCTAACTTACAATATATTTACAAAGGCATAAGGTTAATACTAGTCCCAAGGTCACAAAGGGATTTCCTAAAGTTTACCTCTCCTATTTCTATCGGTATTGTGAAACTTCTAGGGTTTTTGAGTTCCGTCGGGATTTTCTTAGACACTACAACACTACTTTACTTTCCAATTTTCTTCCTCCTAGACATTACTTTCTGAAGGAGTTTAACATATTTAGGCATCTTTTCTAAAGTTTCAAGTAAGGGAAGGTTAACCTTCAATGCCTTGAACATATTGAGGAAACTTAGGAACTCCCCACTCTCTTTTTTCTTCTTCTCCTCTAAACGAGTCAGGAATGGTACAGCTGCTTGGCTAGGTTGTGTGGATCTCCTCCGCTTAGGCTCAGATGGCTTTGATCACTTTCTTTCTCGACACTCTTAGCAAACCTAACTCCAGCACTAGTAGTGCGGATGCTAATGTCCTTCTCTCCTTCCTCACCACTTACGAGTTTCACTGGTTTCTTTATCACCACTTTGGATCAGAGATCAGAGAGTGATAGCTTTGGCATGTTATGTGATAAAGTGTTGATTTGATAATAAGATTAATTGATTAGATTTAAATTAGTTCTATTTGAAATGATCTGAATTGAGTAGATTCAAAAATATTAAATATTAAATATTATTTGAAATGTGAAATTACTCTAATGTGGCGATGAGCTATGATATATATATATGGAATTCTTGAATTGTTGATGTAGATTACAATATTGAAATTGATAATTGGTTTTAAAGGAATATGAGAAACTTGTTACCTTATTAACTATTTGGGCAAGGTAGGGTATAATTGACATGCCATAGGGTAGGAAAACTTATGAAATTAACAAATCAATGATAAACAACAGTTGGTTAACTTTCATGTGGCTAGTTAATATTTGAATTAAGGAACTTAATCACTTAAATTCCTAAATTGGCTTAATTTTACCTCTCGGTCTCGATTTTACCAAGTTAGACAAATTAGTCTGGTTTAACTCTCGACCTCACCCAACTAAACCTGGACTATCAAATTAGTGCCCAAGAAGATCTCCTCTTGATCTCAATTTTTCCTTAGGGGCATCAATCCTAAGTTTTGAAGTCTACTCGATTTAGTCTAGTTTTTACGATTTAGTCCCTGTATGCCAACATTTTCATCATCCAACCACCATAAATTTAGCTATTCATGCTCATTTCCAAACAAGGAATCATCCAACATGCAAGCAACATTTTCATTACAGTAAAGCACAAGAAAAATATGAGAAAATATTTGGCCTTTCTTAAAAATGCTTGAAGTAAACAACAATGCCAACAATGGTGGTAAAGAAAAAGAACACAAGGTAAAATGTTTATCAGATGAATTATAACAAAGTTGAGCTATATTAAGTATATGAATTAAATTGAAAATACAAAGAGTTTGAAACACCAAATGATTAAATAACACTAAGCTACAACAACTTATAACTAACTAACTAGCTAAAGCAATAAAGAAACCATAAAAAACTAAACCCTAAAAAGCTAGAAGAGGATGACAATAAAAACTAAGCTCACAAGCTGTCAGTCAAAACGTAGCTACACGTTGCTGCTCACAAAAGCTGTCAAGTAATTGCAACACATGCCGAACACTCAGCCATTGATAGGATGTGTGAGACCAGCACCAAAACACAGTAACCCCTAATGACATGCCATTTGTATCCTAAATATTCCTAAGGTTCAAATGGGACTCGATAGTCGTCGTGCGTCATTGAATTTTCCTCGTTTCATTATAAGCTAAATTGTATAATATCATATATATATAAATATATATCAATTCATTTTCAAAAAAATTCATATAATAACATTCAATTTAATCAACAATATACATAGTATAGTTCAAACGAACTTACCTGGCTAAATTGCAGAAATACCAAAGTTCAAGGGCATTTTGGTAATTTTTCATTTTCCTCGATTTTCCACCCGATCTTGATCTAAATTAATAATTTCATTCAATATATTATTTTAGACAATAAAATAATTCATTTCATACAATTTGGTTATTTTTGACATTTTAAAAAATTACCCCTAAAGTTTTATTTTTATTCAATTTAGTCCCTAAGCCCAAAACATGCAAATTAACCATTTTTACCAAAAATTGAGTTTAGCCAAATGTTCATGGTATCCAAAACAGCCAATTTATGCAAAAATTTCACATTAAATCCTTGTACTTTTATTAATTTAACAAATTAGCCCCTAATCGAAAATTCATCAAAATCACTTAACAAAATACTTTTAAGTATAAATAAACATTCCAAATTCATCACCTAACATCAAAAATCACAAGATTCATCAATGGAAACCTTCAAAATCTTTAACAGTTTCAAAATCGAAGGTACGGGCTAGCTAGACCTAGGCGCAACAATATCAAAAACATAAAAATTATTAAAAATGGATGAGATATGGCTTGCCATGCATCATCCAAAGAAGAACCAAAATTTGAAGCTTCTCTTATGGTGGTTCGGTTAAGAACAAAACAATTTGGGGAAGAAAACTATCATGTTTTCTTTATCTTTTTAACCTTTTATTTATTTATTAATAAAATAACATATAAAACTTTATATTTAAAAGAAATCAAAGCATCCAACCACTCCACTATCTTTAGGATGGCTAATTTACACAATAAGGCCACCTAATTAATATTCTTTATTCAATTAACACTTTAAACTAATAGCAATTGACTTTTTTGACTTTTATGATTTAGTCCTTTTCGCTTAATTAACTATCGACACGATAAAATTTTCCAGCAAAACTTTAATACCATCTTAATTACACTCTGTAAACTCTTATAAAAATATTTACGACTCGGTTTATAAAAATGAGGTCCCGACACCTCAATTTCTAAAACCACTTGACCTTAGGGTCAAACCACTTTAACTTAGTAAATCATTTATATAATAAAAATCACAATATCAGAAACCTTTTTTAAATCAAAATTAACTCATAAATATTAAATATAATATTTATAAACTTACTTGTTGGAATTGGTGGCCCCGAAACCACTATTTCTGACACCACTAAAAAACGGGCTGCTATAGTTACAAGCCATTAAGCACTATGTGACCTTAGTGTCGCTGTGTATAAACCAAAACTTGCGGAAGCTATTTGTAAATGAATAATTAAATTTCTTTCATACATAGATACATCTCATACATAGATACATCATATCTTCATGTCTTACTGTGATGGAATAAGGTGTAAAATTTGATTTTAATAAACGACCTCTACTTTTGTTGACTCTGTAACTTTTTGAACCAAAATTATTTACTCTCAAAGCTATGAGCTTGCAATGAATCAATTTTGAGTTGTACAATAAAAGGACTTGGTACATAATGCATGCCCATTCAAAAATTGTCAAATAAATTCATTGTTCAATGGTTATCTTTGGTTGCATGTTTGGTGTTTGCTTAAGGAGCTTGTTTTCAAGAAAATTAACATCTTTTCCATAGTTTAGCATATTTTTTGGATTTGTGATTAAATAAGTGTAAATGCCTCTTTTACTCATTTTGAGACACAAATTGGCCAATTGTGCCATTGAGGGCCCTAACATCTGATTGAATGATGTAGTTACAAAATGGAGGCCTAAAATTGTACGAAAATATCACTGAAGAAAAGGGTATCATGACATCTAGGCATGGATATCACGACATCCCCATAAGCCCAAGATGAAGACCACCTACAGTGGTATCAAGATGTCCACTTCAGTATCACAATACCTACCTTCAAAGGGGCACCCAATTTCTAGATTATTTATGATATTGCGATATCCTACCCTGAGTATCACGATATCCATATCTTGAAGGGGAGAAAAATGACACCAGGGGTAGTCTTTGTCCAACTGAAGCACCAATCAGATAAGGCTCATTCAAGGGCATTTTTGGTTACCAAACTGGATCAGCTTTTGCTGCTAAAAATAACCAAGTTTGGCTAAGGAGAGAGGGACACAACACTTTAGGCTTAGTTTAGATAGTTTTCTTTAGGTTTTCCCTTTAATTTTCCCTACATCTTTTCTAGGGTTTCATTTTTTTTTTCTTTTTCCTTAGTTGTAGATTTAAGATTTCTGCAATTTTCTTCTTTTTCTTGTTAATCTTCAACTTAGTTAACGCTATAGCTAGGGTTTATTTTCATTTTTAGTCTACTTCTTTTGATTGTAATGACATTTTAATGTTTCACTTAATGTCATTTTAGTTTCTTTTAGTTTAATCTATTAAATACTTCCACTTTTATGTTTCTTGTTCTTCATTTGGCTGCTAAATGCTCATCTTTATTTTCCTTTTAAGTTTCCTAGATTAAAAATCCAAACTTTCATCTTTTTCTCAAGTTTTATGTTAATGGCTACAATGGTTTCTTATTTCATGTTTATTAGCTTAGTTCTTAATATGGGTAAGTAAATTTTAAAGGGGGTTGGTTGATGGAGATGTGGGTAAGCTGATTTTTGGATGAGAGACTAAGTTGCAATAAATTGGACTAAATTGAATACACATAAAAACTTAGGATTGATGGCCCTATGGAAAAATCAAGGCAAGTGAGACCGAGAAGTAATCTTGTTGACCACCAATTCATTCGTCCTGGATTACTCGATGAGATTGAGAGATAATCTGAACTAATTTGTTTCATTTTGTAATGTTGAGACCAATAGGTCAAACAGAGCCACTTTAGGAGTTTAAGCAATATAGATCCCTAACTAGAGGATTGGTGAACCACATCAAAATCAATTAACCACCATTGGTAATTGTTAATTTCATAACTTTACATAGTTTACAATTTAGTTCTTTTTAGCTAGCTCGTAAATTAGTATAATTATTTTTTACTTTATGGTTTGTCGTACTATAATATTTAGCAATTTGTTGGTTAGACTCTCTTGGATTCAATCCTTGGAGTACTTCGTACCCCGTTGTATAATTATATTACAACTAACCTATCGTATTTTATTTGATTGTTGTTTATAGCGTTTATTTCTCTCCCCCATTCACTAGAGTAGGGGAGAGGCGGTCATCGATGACATTCTACTTATTGGAATGATGTAGTGAAATTATCTTCGGTTAAATTATGGTTAACCAAACAAATTAGCATGAAAGAATTGGGAGAAACTAACTTTGTTTTAGGCATTCGAATCTTGAGGGAAAGAACAAAGTGATAGCATCATCACAAGCTTCATACATAGACAAGATATTGGAATGCTATGCAATGGCCAATTTTAAGAAGATAACTCAACCCTTTATATCGGGCTTTCATATTTCTTTGGAAGGTTGTCCTAAGACATAGAAGAAAGAGAATACATGAGAAAGGTTCCTTATGCTTCGATAGTAGGAATTCTTATGTATGATATGTTATGCAAACATTAAAATATCCATTCCGTAGTAGGGTTGGTGAGTCGATATTAGGTGAATCTCGATCCAAGACATTGGCAAGTAGTTAAGCATATACTCAAGTATTTACGGAGAATGAGGGATTATATGCTTATTTATTCTGAAGGAGATATTATCCGATCGGTTACCAATTCCGACTTCCAAACATGTCGAAATTTGAGGAAATTGACATCGGTATGTGTCTTTGTCCTAAGTAGCAGGTCCATAATGTGAACAAGTATCAAGCAGGGTTGAACAAGTATCCCAAAGAATTAAGCATACCCTCTAAAGCTAACTAACTTGCCACAGTTTGTAGTGGCAAATTACGTACTTTCCGACACTTAACAAGCTTTTTTTATGTCATTTTGTTGTTTTATTGCATTTTTAGTTTCAGTAGCTTATATTTAATTTCTTGCAAAATAACCATTTTTATGCAAAATTTTGAGTTAGTTTACCACTTGGGGCAATACAAGCCTTAAGGTAGTTTTAAAGAGTTAATTAAGTTTGCACAACTCCTATTTTTAGGCCCAAAAGCATCAAGAATGAAAATCGAGTCACAACACAATTAAATGAACTCCAGAAATCAAGTTCAAAGTTATGTATCGTGACAGTAAAAGCCTATGTCACAACACAGGTGTGATGAAGGGAAAAATTCAATTATGGGTGTTTTCATTTACACAATCCATATTTAGTGTAATTAATGCCTGCAATTGACCTAAGTGAGAAGCTAACTTTTCCTATAAAAAGTAAAGCTTATGCTAAGCTAATGAGGTAAGTTTTTAGTGTATGTTTTAGGTTTTAGTTATAGACATAGTTTCACTAGGATTTTAATTAGGTTTTTATTTTCTTTTCAAAATAGTTTTTATTTCTTATTCTAACTTGGATTCACTTCGAGTCCAATACTTCATTATTAAGTATTTTTATATTTTTCTTTCACTTCTTGCTTGTCAACACCAATATCTCACTAGCTATTAAAGGGTTTTATAAAACCTTGCACATCCAGTTTATCAAATGGATCAATTTCTATCTTCCTTTCGTATTAGTTTAATTTGTGTTTTTGCATGATTAATTTAATTCTCAGGAATATGGTCCCTAGATTCACGAGTAGCTAAATCCTTTAGAAAGACTAACGAGCGGATGTGAGACTAATTAATGGAAGAACGAGAGTTCCTTATAGAATTAGTTGGCCTAAATTATGTTTGCTTAAACCCTAGGATTGGCGACCCTAGGAAATCATCTAGGTAAAACGAGGTTGAGAGATAAGTTTGCTGAGTAAATCGTAATTTATTTCGATTTAAAAAGTGAAGTTGAAAGATTAGTGAGTATTTATTGATTATTTAATCAGATAGAGGCCGAAAGGTAATAATTGGTTAGTTATTAGCTAATTTACTAAAACCCGAGTTCTAAAGCTACTTACAATCAATTTCTTTGTTGATTAATTTCTTTCTAGTAATTTTATTTTATTTCATAATATTAATCCTCTTTATTATTATTCATCGTAATATTATTTTTGGTGAGTATTGTTTAGACTTATTATTGTAGAAATAATTTTGGTTTTAACCCATCCTCCCTTGCGTACGATCCCCAAAGTACATCTTGTAACCTGTTGTACAATGGTATGTTACAATTTGACCCATATACTTGCAGACATCGTTGTTTTAATGCCATATCTATTTTTACAGTATTCCCAATCCAAACGTTTGCACGTTTTGCGTTGGTCTAGTTGTTAGTGTCGTTGCCGAAAAGGTTTCGGTAATAAATTTTATTTTATTTTTTACAATTAGTAGGATAAATAGGAAAGTTGAAAATTATAGATACAATTTTTATTTTTTCTATTTGTATTTTTTTTACTTTTTTTTTTACCAATTTTTATGTTCTATCTCTGATTTTAATGTATGACCCGAAGTGGAAGCATTCCAATCTAGCCACACCCTAATCCAGAGTGATTTTTTTAAGAGTGATTTTTTAGACACAACCATCAACTAATGCATAATGATCCACCTGTGGTAGTTGAATTACTTTGAGAAAGTCCTTTATTTGACGATCCAACTGAAACACAAGCACAAGTTCGCAAAGAGTTATGATGGCTCAAAGGATGCTGTGCGACTATGCACTACAAACTCTAGATGTCGTGCGAGGCAATATGGAGATATCGACGATTAATGCCAATAATTTTGAGATCAAGATGACTACTATTTAGATGATTCAAAATACCTTGCAGTTCCGAGGGAACATGGTGGGGGACCCCAATCAACATTTAAAGCAATTCCTTCAACTCTACAACATATTTAAATATAATGGGGTCACCGATGATGCTATTCGTCTTCGGTTGTTCCCCTTTTCTTTGTGTGATAACGTATATGATTGGCTTGATTGGCAAGAACCAGATTCATCACTACATGGATGATCTAGCTAAAAAAATATTACATAAATTATTTCCCATCAGCAAAACTGTAACACCCCAAACCCGACCCATACACCACGGCCGAATTTGGACTGCCACTACGGAAAACGTTTAAAAAGAGTTTGACATAGTGGTGAAAACATAAAGATTTGCTGTCTTTTGTAAAGCATTATAGATTTAAAATGCCAAATAAAAGTTTGATTGTTACAAAATATCTTAGTTTAAAACTTTAGTATATATTTTAAGATATAAGTTGCTGAATATAAAATCATTTCCAAATAGTAATTTAATCGTCAATCGAACTAAAACATACTAATAAACTTCAACTACGTTAAGTGACCCTTATTACATCAAATAATTATTCAAAATACTTAAAATATAAAGTGCATAAAATAAATAAAAATATCTTCTGCATGGCCACCTCGTATCCACTCCAACCCGGTCCAAGCATCACGTATCACCTGCGATGTTTGGTAAAATTTTGGGTGAGTCATACAGACTCAGTGTGTAATTAGTCCACAGATTTCCACCCACGTGAGCTTAGCCCACAACCACATCAAATCGCATATCAGATAATAAGGCAAGTTATCCACATAATTCCACATACCGGGCTTGGCCCATTTCCACATATTATCCACACACCACACATGTTTATGCAAAGTGCACCCAACCCAGCCTAGGGTCCATCCTCTACACACCCCCATATCCAGCCACCACACACCAGGGGATTACTAAATCACCTTCCAACTGCTACACACCAATTTGGTGATTAATGCCGTCCATGCGAACCAAATCACAAATTATCCACAACACGACCTCAGTCAGCGCCAATCCACGATGTAGCTCGTAGCTAACATCAAAACCACGATGAGGCACATAGCCACTCATCAAACCACGATATGGCACAAAGCCTATACCAACCACGATGAGGCACATAGCCACTTATCGAACCACGAGAAATAAATCACAGTTCATCCACAATGCGACCTCAGTCAGCGCCAATCCACGATGTAGCTCATGGCTAACATCAACCACGTACATAAATGTACACCCGTACCTTCTTTCACATTCATATCCCATCCCATGCACATGCAACATATAATAATGTAATGATAAATAATGCATGTACATGTTAGTCAGGCATACAATCATATTCTCCTTGGCATATTCACACATATACACATTAATGACCATATTTCCATCAGATTTGATACTGACCTTGTAACACCCCAAACACGGTCAATACGCCATGACCAAATCTGGCATGCCACAGAGGAAAATGTTTTGAAGAAAATTGAGTTACCGATTAAATTTTAGAAAAATAGGTGCATGATAGTTTACTTTTAAAATCCCGTAAGTAAATCTTTTAGAACTAAATTGACAATCCATAGTTTAGAAAACATTTTTTTGTCATTTTAAGAAAAACTCGAATTATTACTTTGAAAACCGTTTGCATTTGAGTGTAGAAATTTCAATTTGTAAAACATTTAAATTGTCGAAAACACTTAAGTTGTAATTTTACTATCAAACAATTTGTATTACCCAATGGTAAGATTTTGAAAACTATTGCATATTTATAATTTAGAAAACTTTAGGCTCAATTATAATTCAACCATGGTGATTATTTAGCCATATTTAAAGCAAGTTCAAAGCATATAATAATCCAAAAACATAATTAAAGAGGCCTTATTACAAATCCACATAATGATATAAACCAAATTAAGATAAAATAAAGTACCCAAATCGAAGTTCTTATAAAACCAAATTTTTACTGCATGGCCTCCTCGAGTTCATCCGACTCGTCATCCGCGATCTGCGA
This sequence comes from Gossypium bickii, assembly GCA_025503065.1. Taxonomy (NCBI): domain Eukaryota; kingdom Viridiplantae; phylum Streptophyta; class Magnoliopsida; order Malvales; family Malvaceae; genus Gossypium; species Gossypium bickii. The sequence continues at coordinate 34,682,327 of CP106715.1, read as the reverse complement.
ATCACCTGAAAAGATAAGGGAGAAGGTGAGTCACCAAGACTCAGTGCATAAATCCTTCCCCCGGTTAATGCAACATTCTTACACAATTCATAACCAAGCAAAATATATATAATGCACCCAACCTAGTCATCCATAACTCCTTTTCTACCCCGTGTGGTACCAAACCACTGGTGGTGCCAAACCACTGGTGACCCAAAGTCACGATATCCAATAATGTGGTGCCAAACCACTGGTGACCCAAAGTCACGAATAATCCATCTGTGGGGCCAACCCACGTGTGATGCCAAATCACTGGTAACGATCCCAATATATCAAAAGTGGGGCCAACCCATGGTGGTACCAAGCCACTGGGCCGAGTCGCTATGAGGTGCCAAACCTCTGGTGTCCCAAAGACACGGATATCAAATCCTTCCCCCTCCTCTCATATCACCCAAATCAATGTATTACGAGTGTAAATCATGCCATCATACTTCGATATGAACATATAACACACACACATATATATATATCGTAGATCATGATATCAATCAACATATAACAACATCATATCGAAACGGACTTACCCGAATCCTTGCTCATACCCATCAAGGTATCATATCATGATTTCAGAATTTTCAGCTTTAACAACATGATTAGTATATTTACGTATATATATTACCTAGTTATAAAGTGTGTAAGGTACACATCTGATAATAGCGAAATCACTAAATCCCGAAGACCCGATCTACCGCACTAAATTTCCTTGCCCTAGATTCGGCCAATACATAGATCATTACCATAGACCATTCGGCCAACAACAAGCCTTATTCACCATAGCCTTCGGCTTTACATCCATTTAAAGAATAAAGAACCAACATAAACCTTACCACTTGACTTACCAAAATTGATTGCTTCCAAAATCCGAAGAGCCTAAAAGAAATAAGTTCCTATGGTTAGAATCTTACTATCACATACCCAAAATTTGGCTTTTGCCCTCATGAGAATCAATAGAGAAAATAGGAAAGAAATTCGGCGAAGACACTTACCTATCTTCCAAAACCGATTATAGATGAACACTTAGAAAATCTACCCTTGATGACATTCGGCCAAGACAATCAAAAACAAGTAAAGAAGATTCGGCTATGGTGGATAGAAGGCAATCAAATGAATTCGGTTAGGGTGGAGGAAGAGAAAGGAAAAGAGGAAATGAAAATAGGAGAAGGAGGTTTCAGCTTGAGCAAACAATGGAAGAAAAGAAAAGCGAATTGGGAAAGAAAAAGGTTCGGCCAAAAAGAAGGAAAAGAAAGATATTGTTTTGAACAAATAGGAGGTGAAAGAAAAAGAGATATGGGAGAAAGAGATTCGGCCAAACACCTAGTTTGCCGAAAAAGAGAAGAGCATAAAGTGCTAAATGTGGTTTCGGTTTCAAAAGACAAATGAGATGAAGAGATTAGAATTTGGTTCAAACAAAAATGAGAGCTAAAACAAAAACAAAATTGCACCTAATGTCCAAGGTACATTCGGCTAAGGAGGAAAATTTTGGAGAGGAAAAGAAAAATGCAAAAGATGCACAAAATGCTAAAATTGGCCAACTAATCCCCCTCAACTTCCTATCAACATTCGACCAACCCCCCTAGACACCCATACCATCCACATTCATGGACAATTAGCCATTAAAAAGATTCCAAAAACCTCACCTTAAACCAAGCCTTATGTCCCCTAACCTTCCTTAATTCATATGATTCTTTTCCCAAAGTTCAAGCTTTCCTAATTTACTATTCAACTTGCCATAAAAATTGAAAGTCCAACCTACCATAATTAGAGCTTGGCCGACACTTAATATTAGGATACATAAAAATAAAGTCTTCCCAAATGCAACCCATGCTACTCGAACCTCTTCCCTCAAGCAACCCTTCATGCATCATAACCACCTTGCCACTAACTCCTCATGTGCTAGAATTTAACACTTAAATTAACTTAAGTGTCAGGATCACCTAGTCCACTTCACTAAATATTCAATACTAAGAATTATTCTAGCTTCATAAATAAAATCAAGCCTTCACAAGACTATGCTAAACACACAAAATTCATACCCGAGCCAACACAAATAATAAGATAATACTCTAATTTTTTTTAGGATGTTACAATTCTACCCCCGAAAGAAAATTTCGTCCTCGAAATTACCTGATCAAAAGAGTTGAGGATACTGCTACCTCATCAAATCCTCCGGTTCCCACGTAGCTTCTTCTACGCCATGGTTTCGCCATAATACCTTCACTAAAGGAATTGACTTCTTACGCAAAACTTTCACGTCTTGAACTAGAATCTGCACTGGTTCTTCTTCTATCGTCAAATCTGGACTCACCTCTATTTCCTCTACTGCCACAACATGCGATGGATCAGAACGATAGCGTCTAAGCATGAAGACATGGAACATATCGTGAATCTGACTCAGCTCTGCTGGCAACTCGAGCTGATAAGCTACTGGTCCCACTCGTCTCAACACCTTATACGGCCCAATAAACCTTGGACTTAACTTGCCTTTTCTCCCAAATTTTAACACTTTCTTCCATGGCGAGACCTTCAAGAAGACCTTGTCACCCACTGCAAACTCTATATTCCTCCGCTTAAGATCGGCATATGACTTCTGCCTATCCGAAGCTTCCTTCAATCGAGCTTGAATCAACTTCACCTTATCCTCAGTTTCTGCAACCAACTCTGGTCCTAACATCTGACGCTCACCAAACTCTGTCCAGCATGTAGGTGTGTGACACCTCCTACCATACAACGCCTCATATGGTGCCATCTTAATGCTTGCCTAATAATTATTGTTTTATGCAAACTCAGCTAATGGTAAAAACTCTTCCCAGCTGCCTCTGAAGTCCAAAACACAACCTCTCAACATATCCTCTAAAATCTGTATAACTCTTTCCGACTGCCCGTCAGACTATGGATGAAATTCCGTACTGAAATCCAACTGCGTACCCAAAGCTTGATGTAATGCTCTCCAAAACCTCGACGTAAATCTAGGATCTCTGTCCGAGATGATCGACACTAGTACACCGTGCAACCTCACTATCTCCGCCATATACAACTTAGCTAACTTCTGAAGCGAGTAATCCACCCTTACCGAAATAAAATGAGCTGACTTAGTCAGACGATCCACAATCACCCAAACTGAGTCCTTCTTACTAGGTGTAAGAGGTAATCCACTGACAAAGTCCATAGCGATCCTTTCCCACTTCCACTGTGGAATCTTCACCGGCTGAAGTAACTCGGACGGCAACTGATGTTCAGCCTTGACCTGCTGACACGTCAGACATTTACCCACAAACTCAGTTACCTCCCGCTTCAGGCCTGGCCACCAAAACTTCTCTTTTAAATCTCGATACATCTTGCTACCTCCAGGATGCATAGCGTATGGGCTGCTATGTGCGTCCCGAAGAATCCTTTGCCTCAATTCAACATCCTTCGGCGTACAAGCTCTCCCTTGAAAATACAATACTCCATCACTGGACAAACTATAATCTTCTAAACTACTATTCTGAACCTGCAACCTCCGATCATTCAAACCATCATCCTCTAACTGTTTCTTCTTGATCTGCTCTAACCAAGTCGGCTTGACTTGCAATTCTGCCAAAAGGCTCCCATCGTCATATAAGCTAAGACGAGCAAACATCGATCTTAAGTCTGATACAACCTTACGGATCAACGCGTCTGCCACCACGTTAGCCTTGCCCGGATGATACTCAATCGAACAATCGTAGTCCTTCAACAACTCAATCCATCTATGCTGCCTCAAGTTCAAATCCTTCTGAGTCAAAAGATACTTAAGGCTCTTGTGATCCGTGTAGACTATCGACTTTTCTCCGTACAAATAGTGTCTCCAAATCTTCAAAGCAAAAACCACTGCAGCTAATTCTAAATCATGCATCGAATAGTTAACTTCATGTGGTCTCAACTGTCGAGATGCATAAGTCACTACCTTCCCTTCTTGCATCAGCACACATCCCAAGCCAGTATGTGATGCATCACAGTAAACCGTGAATTCCTTGCCTGCCTCAGGTTGAATCAAAACCGGAGCTTTAGTCAAAATCTTCTTCAACTTGTCGAAACTTTCTTGTTGCTTCTCAGTCCACACAAATGGAACTCCTTTCCTCAACAACTTGGTCATTGGTGCAGCGATCAACGAAAATCCTTCCACAAGTCTTCGGTAATACCCCGCCAGACCTAGAAAACTCCGAATCTCAGCCACTGACTTAGGCGGCTTCTAATCCAACACTGCTTCAATCTTTCGAGGATCCACTCTAATCCCCTCAGCTGATACTACGTGACACAAGAAAGTCACCTCCCTAAGCCAGAATTCGCACTTACTAAATTTAGCATAAAGTCGCTTTTCCTCGGAACCGCAACACTACTCGCAAATGCGCATCATGCTCCTCCTCTGACTTGGAGTATACCAAAATATCGTCTATAAATACCACAACAAACTGATCCAAAAACTGCTGGAATACCCGATTCATCATGTCCATGAATGCTGTCGGCGCGTTAGTCAACCCAAACGGTATTACCAGAAACTCATAGTGCCCATACCGAGTGCAAAATGTCGTCTTATGGATTTCAGCCTCTTTCACCTTTAGCTGATGATACCCAGACCTTAAATCAATCTTGGAGAAAACAGCTGCCCCTTTAAGCTGATCAAACAAGTCATCTATCCTCAGCAATGGATACTTGTTTTTGATCGTCAGCTTATTCAACTGGCGGTAGTCTATACACATCCGCACCGTACCATCTTTCTTCTTGACAAAAAGTACCGGCACTCCCCAAGGCGAAACAATTGGTCGGATAAAACCTCGATCCAATAACTCCTGAATCTGAGCCTTTAATTCCACCAATTCCTTCGGCGCCATCCTATAAGGAGCGATAGACACTGGCGCAGTTCTAGGTAACAGATCTATACCAAATTCAACTTCACGATCCGGAGGCAGTCCCGGAAGTTCTTCTGGAAATACGTCAACATATTCCTTTACCGTTCGAACATTCCCTACTGTTGACTCCTTAGCCTCCAAAGCACATACATGGACTACATACGCCTCACAGCCCTTCCTGACCATCTTCACAGCTTTCAATGCAGATACCACGTTGGATAGATAATCTCTTCTATTACCTATCATGACCACCTCTTTGCCCTCACCTGTCTTCAAAACCATGCGCTTAACAACGCAATCCAAACTTGCCTGGTACTTAACCAACCAGTCCATCCCAAGAATCAGATCGATCTCCCCAAACGGCAGTTCCATCAGATCAGCTACAAACACTACCCCTTGGAGTTCTAGGGGTACCTCCCTATACAGCTTATTTACTTCTACAAAGTGACCTAGAGGGCTAAGTACCGCAATCCTCCTAGAAGTAGTCTCAGAGTCTAAGTTCATGGTCTCAACTATGCTACTAGCAACATACGAATGCGTCGAACCCACATTTATCAAGGCAGTATATGATGCACTAAAGTTTAAGAACGTACCAGTTATGACGTCTGGTGCATCGCCCTCTTCTCGACGTCTCGCTGCATACACCAGACAAGGCTGTCTTGCCTCAGTGTTACTTCCACCTCTGCCCGATGCTCTGCAGCCTCGACCAGAACCATTACCTCCTCTACCATTACCACGACCTCTCTGCGGTGACGGTCCCTCCTTTCTGAACTGAGCACGACTTGACCCTCAGATTGATTCTTGGCTAACTTACCTGGACAGTCCCTCACACGATGATCCAGCGAGCCACACTTAAAACATCCTTTCCCTCCGGTCCAACATTCGCCCCAATGAAATTTTCAACATCGGTTTACTTTGTCTTTGGACCACGATTAGCGATGAATGAGCCTTCCAGATTGATTCGGCCCACTCTGCCTAACCCTCTTCTGAGAATTACCGGCTGACCCAGATGATCCAAAACCTCTCTTATGCTTATTCCTGTCGTGACTCTGCCTTACAGATTCCTTTATCCCTTCAGCTATCTTAGTCTTTTCAACCAACACAGCAAACTCTCGCTCCTGATGTGGAGCAATCAGCAACCTCAGCTCATCTCTCAAACCGTCCTCGAACCGAACACATCGCTCGTGCTCCGAAGCCACGATACCTCCAGCATACCCGCTCAATCTTAAGAATTCTGCCTCATATTCTGATACGAACTTACTCCCCTGAACCAAACTCAGAAATGCCTTACGCTGCGCATCAATGTAACTAGACCCAACATATTTCTTCTGATACGCTACCTTAAAATAGTCCCAAGTGAGATCCTCCGCCGCAGCACTATTCCACACTGTGAGCCACCATTGATATGACTCATCCCAAAGAAGCGACACTATCCCTTTCAGCTTTCCCTCAGCATTCAGATCCAAGTCATCCATGATTCGCTCCGTTGCCTCTAACCAATACTCGGCCGTACTGGGAGCCACACCCGAAACACCTCGAAATACCTCAGCTCCATTGGCTCAGAGTCGCTCAGGTATAGATTTTCGAGCTCCCGCGCCTCCACCTACTCTAGCTACTCTCTCAAGAACTCGCAGCATCGCTTGAGACACTGCGTCATCCCCCATTTGATCCTGATGCTCAACTCCAACCACTGGTGGTGGGGGTGGTGGTACCTCATTCTCGGATCCTTGACCAAACCTCACTGGCTCAGACACAGCCATCCTACCCCGACCGCATCCACGCATAACACGACCCCGACCTATAGTACTCATGTCTAAAGTCTCGACTTATCTGATTTTAAAGTTTTATGCATTAGTCATTATTCTGCTATATGTAAAGCACAGTCTTATGAAAAGTTTTAATAAGAGATAGTTTCGCGAGTACATCCAACCTATAATTTTGAGTCTCTAGAGTAGTTCCTACTACTATATAGTCATACTATCATCATCATATCATCAAAATCAACAGTTTGAAGTACTTACCCGGGCGGATTGCTGCCGGAGACTTGGTGCCATGCCTTTCAAATAATATAATTTTAAACAAAACCTTTTTATGATAATACTTTAAATCATTTTGGGCCTCGGGCCCACAGCCGAGCTTTTTAACTTGGCTCCGATACCAATTTGTAACACCCCAAACCCGGTCAATACGCCATGACCAAATCTGGAATGCCACAGAGGAAAACGTTTTGAAGAAAATTGAGTTACCGATTAAATTTTAGAAAAATAGGTGCATGATAGTTTACTTTTAAAATCCCGTAAGTAAATCTTTTAAAACTAAATTGACAATCCATAGTTTAGAAAACATTTTTTTGTCATTTTAAGAAAAACCCGAATTATTACTGTAATATCCCGGGTTAGGGGCTATTTTTGTGTTGCATGATATTGTATGTGTTTGGTGTGCTGTGTTGCTATTTCGGTGTTTTAGGGGCTTAATTATAGGCTAAGTGAATGCCTGAGTAGGTAGGAAAATTTTAGTTTTTGGCCTTAGGTGTGGGGAGCTGATAGAGTTGGGGCTTAAGAAAATAAAATGGAATTTTATTTCACAAAAAGGGAGCTGGTGTAGTGGCAAGCTAGACGCCACTAAGGCTTGGTGTGGGTAACGCCTAAAAAGCAAGGTGGTGGCCTTGTGTTCGAGCTGCAAAGTCCCCATTTTGGCTTCTTTTTGGGACGGCATGGAGAAGAGTTAGAAGGCTAGTGAAACTCTAGCTTGGACCAAGTCTTCATATTCAAATGTTAGGTGGGGAGTGAGTTTAGGAAGTTTGACTTATTCAAATTATTTGAAATTGTGGCTTGGAGAGTTTTGGGGGATATTGGCCGAATTTGTGGGGTGTTGGAGTGGGGGAGTGGACGGTTTGGTAGTGGTAAGGGAGGTGTGCCGAAATGCACTTCTCATTTTGTGCATTTTCGGTCAAAGGTAATTGTGTTGCATTCTCTTCTTTTTCTTTCTTTTGTCAAAAGCCACCCGAATCTTCAAGAGTTTCCCATTTCTTCTTCTTTTGTTCAAGTGTGCTAAAACCAAACTCACTCTCTTCTCCAACATTCTTCTTTTTTTTTTTGAAACTTGGAGTGGCGGAAGCTAATACTTTTTCTTATCATATTTTCGTTCTGTTCTCCAAATACCCTAGTGCCGAATTCACATTGTCTCTTGAGCCGAATATCCTCCTTTTATTTCTTTCACTTTTGTTCTTGGTGAGCCGAATATTTCATTCATCTTTCTCATCTCTTCTTTGAAACTCGCTTCCTTTTCACATTGTTTCTCTAAACCGAAATTTATCCCTTCCTTTTGTTGAAGCTTTGACCGAATATCTCCCTTCTCCTAGTGGTTGTTTTGGCCGAATATTAGTGGTATTTGGAGGCCTTCTTTCCATCGGTTGGAATCGGTAAGTGGTAGGCGAATGACCATTACTTCTTCTTTTGATCTTTGTTGGTTATGGTTTGATTAAGGGCCGACTAGGGTCATTTTTGAAGGATTCTAATCTCTTCATTATAGGACATCAAAGGGTTTCAAGCAAGCAAGAGGGCCACCTTCATTTGTTAGGTGATTAGGTAAGTGTGGTAAGTGATATTACTACATTCGTTTGATTTCTTTAAAATGGACTACAAGAGATTAATGGTTCTATTTCTAGGTAAAGGCCGATTGTCAAAAGAGCCACTTTCGGTTTCGGGTTTGTTTGGAAAGCAAACCAATAGCAAGGTAAGGGTGAATCGACAATTCTTGTTGGTCTAAATGGTGTTGGCCGAATGTCTTTGTGCCAAACCCTATCTTTGGCCGATTGTAGGAGTCATTATCGAGGGGCTTAGCATTCGTTCGTTGGGATTTCTAGGCTCGTAGTTACGTGTGTGTAACTAACACACTTATACTTAGTAATATAATTGATAAGCGTGTAATGACTAATGATACACTGATGATGATTGTTATGATACCCTAATGGGTATGATTCGGGACTCGGGTAAGTCAAGATATCTGTTTTTAATGATGAGTTATATGTTACCATGATGTGGGTATATGTGACATGAAATATAGCATGAGATGCATGATTATATAATATGCATGATTACATGAGCATGGCATATTGATGGGTATTATGCGAGTTGAGGGAGCGGTGATGTTTTGTCCGACGAGCACCGGTGCTTTGGTAGCACACTTTGTGACTTTGGGTCACAGAGGTTTGGCACCTCCAGAGGTTTGGTACCTCGGCGTCTCGCCCCAGTGGCTCAAGTACCACAGTGGGTTGGCCCCACAGATGATTATACGGGATTGACGCAAGTGTTTTGGTAACACACGATGGGTTGGCCCCATCAACAGATTTGTGACTACGGTCACCAGTGCTTTGGTAGCACATTGTGTCTTTGGGACACGGTGGTTTGGCACCACATTGCGACTTGTCCCCGTGGTTTGACCACCGTGGGTTGGCCCCACTTGAGATACGGGATCGCTCGCTAGTGTTTTGGTAACACACGATGGGTTGGCCCCATCATCGTTGGATTTGTGACTTCGGTCACCAGTGCTTTGGTAGCACAATTGTGTCTTTGGGACACCAGTGGTTTGGGACCACAATGACGGATATTATGTCTTTGGGACATCAGTGTTATGGTAACACATCGTGACGGCATGTCACCAGTGGTTTGGTACCACACGGGGTAGAAAGGAGTATAGATGGTTAGGATCGGGTTGCATTGATTGTATTGCTATGTATGATGGGTGTTAGCATGTTGTTTATCGGGAGCGGGATTTACACACTGAGTCACTCGACTCACCCTCTCCTTTGACATTTCAGGTGACTCGTAGACGCGGACTTGGAGCCGAGATGGACTCGGGGTGCACATGCCATAATAAAAGTGTTGCTTGGACTATTGAATTTGGGTACTTTAATTATTTATTTTCAGTTGGGTTTTATTTGGACTTGTAAAAGGCTTTATAATTTATGATTTATCTTTGTTTATGTTTTTATTTTAATCTGCCTTAACAAATAAGTTGGTATGAAATCTACTAAAACTTGGAAATATAAAGATTTCAAAATTATAACGCAAGGTGTTTTCAACTATACCATCGGGTATCCCACTGATTCTATAAACCAAAAGAGATCAAATGGCTTTAATCGTGAAATCAAATTCTACTAAGTCTAAATTTTAAACAACTTGTTTCTCAAAAAAAAGAACAAAGTTTTATCAAACCTTTTGAGTACGAAATCAAAATTTTTCAAACATGTTTTCCCGTAACATACCAGATTCGGTCGTGGTGTTTGGACCGGGTTTGGGGTGTTACAATTGTGGTATCAGAGCCAAGTTCAAAAGCTCGGCTGTGGGCTTGAGGCCCAAATTGTTTTCAAAAATTTGTCTTAAGTGTTTTTGGTTGCATACATGGTTTACAAGGCATGGCAGTCGAGTCTCCTGATTCACCGCCGCCTGTAAGTAATTCTAACTCTTCTGTGAATTATTATTTGTAGAAGGGTAGGTGATATGGAACGTAGTTAGATTTATAGGACTTGAACCTTAGGATTAGATTACTCAACCACTTGAACTAAAGCATAAGACTTAAAGCACTAAACAAATCTATGACTCAGCCACGGGGCTAGGGTGTGGTAACTCCTGTACGCATGTCTAGGAGAGGATCCGGAAGAGCTTGGTATTTAAGCAGTCCTCGTGACTCACCTCCTCTTCGCAGGTATCCCACCTGGTGCGTAGCTCGAGTTCACCCTGACCAAGAAGGCTAGGTCATAGACTTAACCTAACGACTAAAACCCGACAAGGGAATTAGCCATGTTTTCAAAAATACAACCCTAATGTTTTCACATTCTTTTGCAATAAACTCTTTCAAAACCGAAAATGTCACATTTACAACAATTTTCTTGAAAAACCTGATTTATGGAAAATTACAAAAATGCCCTTAGGGGTAAAATTACTAAAATGCCCTCGGTTTATAAAATAGCAACTCAATGATTTTGCCCCAAAATTCCAATGAGGTTACGAAATTCAAACACTCTGTTTTATAAAATATCAATCGAAAATTTCGATTTTGGAAAAATTTACGAAAACGCCCTCAGTTGTGAAAATTACTAAAATACCCCTGGTTTCCAAAACGAAGTATTTTACAAAAATTTTCAAAGAACACTCTCAAATTTTTGGAATTTCAACTTGACTGGTTTTACGAAAGTTTTAAAATGTCTTTTATTACGAAAATGCCCTGTAGGGAAAATGACGAAAATACCCCTGGGTTAGAATGGGCAGCAATGTCCGAAGAGTGAATAGGTATGGAAAGGGTTAAGGAATGTATGTATAATCTCTTTGGATGAATAGGATAGAAGACTGAAACCTTGATTGCTCGAAAGAACCCCTGATTAAACTCTATTCATAAAATTTCTTTGCGATTAAGAAAGTGGAACTATACTAATGCATAAAAATTCTTTTAATCAGATACGTAGATCGTTTAGACATGAGCACTCGAGGCGGACGTGGTCGTAATACGCGTGGTAGAGGTAGGGGTAGGATGACGGTTTCTGAGCCCGTAGGATCTGGGCAGGGTTCAGAAAATGAGATGCTTGGCCCGCCACCACATTTGGAGGTGGTGAGTTCCAAGATCGGATCGAGACGATGCGATGTCGCGAGCGATCTGTCGCGAGTGTTGGAAAGAGTAGCTGGTGTAAGTGGTGGTGCGGGAGTTAGGAAATCTGTTCCTGAGCGACTCCGGGCTAACGGGGCCGAATTTTTCCGAGGTGTATCGGGTGTTGCTCCTAGCACTGCTGAGTATTGGCTAGAGGCAACTGAGCGGATCATGGACGATTTGGACTTGACGACTGAGGAGAAACTTAAGGGGATTGTATCGCTTCTCCGAGATGAGTCATACCGTGGTGGCTCACGGTCGGGGACGAGTGTGGCGGTGAGGATCCGACATGGGATTATTTCGCAGCCGCTACCAAAAGAAGTACATCGGGGCTAGTTACATCGACTCTCAGCGAAAGGCATTTCTGAGGCTTGTTCAGGGGAGTAAATCTGTTGCTGAGTACGAGGCTGAGTTCTTGAAGCTGAGTAGGTATGCCCGGGGCATTGTAGCCACTGAGCATGAGAGGTGTGTTCGTTTCGAGGATGGTCTGCGAGACGAGTTGAGGCTGCTGATTGCTCCACAGCAGGAGCGTGAGTTTGCTGTCTTAGTCGAGAAGGCTAAGGTAGCCGAAGGTGTTAAGGAGTCAGTGAGGCAGAACATGGACAGGAGTAGGCTTAAGAGGAGCTTTGGGTCTTCTGGATCGTCGGGTAATCCGCAGAAGAGGGCTAGACCGAGTGGGGCGTAATCATCCGCTAGATTTGGTCTTTGCTAGGCGAGGACCACCGCAGTGTAATCAGTGTGGTAAAACTCATTGGGGTGGTTGCTGGACTGGTGGAAAAGGTTGCTTCGAGTGTGGTTCTCTGGATCATCGCATCAGGGAATGTCCGCGTAGGATGGCCAGGATTCAGTCTGAGAGTCAGGGCCGTAGTCAGTTCAGAGGTAATGGACCGCCACCACAGAGGGGCCGTGGTAATGGCAGAGGTGGTAATGGATTTGGTAGGGTCGTGAGCACCAGGCGGGGTGTGGGTAGTTCGAGGCACACGGCTACTGGTTTGGTGTATGCACTAGGCGCCGCGAGAGAGGGCGGCGACGGGACGTAATCACCGTTACGTTTTTGATTTTTGGTTCTCCCTATACTGCTTTAATTGATTTGGGTTCCACGCATTCGTATGTTGCTAGTAGTATAGTTGAGGCCATGGACTTAGATTCTGAGATATCTTCTAGGCAGATGACTGTGCTTAGCCCTCTAGGTCACTCTGTAGTGGTAGATAAGTTGTATAAGGATGTACCCCTAGAACTCCAAGGGGTAGTTTTTTTCGCCGATCCGATGGAACCGCCGTTTGAGAAGTTCGATCTGATTCTCGGGATGGACTGGCTGGTGAAGTACCAGGCCAAGGTGGATTGCGCGGCTAAGCGCATGGTTCTATCGACGGATAAGGGTGATGAAGTAAGTATGATAGGTAATAGGAGAGATTACTTATCCAATGTGGTGTCGGCCTTAAAAGCTGTAAAGATGGTCAGAAAGGGCTGCGAAGCGTATGTGGTTCATGTGTATGCCTTAGAGGCTAAGGAATCTGTTGTTGAGAAGGTTCGTACCGTTAAGGAATTTGTGGATGTGTTTCCAGAGGAGCTTAGGGTTTGCCACCGGATCGTGAGGTAGAGTTTGGGATAGATCATTACAGTGGATCTGCAGGTGTCTATTGCTCCATATAGGATGGCACCAAAGGAATTGGTGGAGCTTAAGGCTCGATTCGGAGCCGTTGGATCGAGGCTTCATTAGGCCAAGTGTTCGCCGTGGGAGCGCGGTACTATTCGTCAAGAAGAAAGACGGTTCGATGCGGATGTGTATCGACTCACCGCAACCGAATAAGTCGACGATTAAAAACAAGTATCCGTTACCACGGATAGATGACTTGTTTGATCGGTGAAAGGTGTATCGGTATTTTCAAGATCGATTTGAGGTCCGGGTACCATCGGTTGAAAGTTAAGGAAGCAGATATCCATAAGACAAAGCGTTTGGACTCGATGACGGGCACTACGAATTCCTCGGTAATGCCGTTCGGGTTGACTAACGCCCGGCAGCCTTTTATGGATATGATGAATAGGGTGTTTCAAAGCGAGATCCGGATCGGTTCGTCGTGGTTTTTATTGACGACATCTTGGTATATTCAAGGTCGGAGGAAGAGCATGATGCACACTTAAGAGTGGTGTTGCAAGTTTCGAGGAGAAGCAACTCTATGCTAAGTTCGATGTAAGTGCGAGTTCGGCTTAGTGAAGTGACGTTTTTGGGTCATGTAGTATCACCGAGAGGATTAGAGTAGATCCTCGGAAGGTTGAGGCGGTTTTGGATTGGAAGCCTCCTAAGTCGATTCTTTGAGATTCGGAGTTTCACGGTTTGGCAGGATACTACCGTAGATTTGTTGAGGTTTCGTTAATTGCAAAGACCGGATGACTAAGTCATTAAGGAAGGGAGTTCCGTTTGTTTGGACCGAGAAGCAAAGCAGGAGAGTTTTGATAAGTTGAAGAAGATCTTGTGAGGCTCTGTTTTGATTCAACCCGAGGCCGTAAGGAATTCACGGTCTCATCGCGATGCATCACACACGGGCTTGGGTTGTGTCTTCGATGCAGAGAGGGTAAGGTGGTGGCTTATGCTTCTCGGCGGTGAGGCCACACGAGGTCAACTATCCGACGCGACGACTTGGAGCTAGCAGTTTGTAGTCTTCGCTCTAAAAATCTGGAGGCACTACATGCACGGTGAGAAGTCAATCGCCTACACACAGATCATAAGAGTTTGAAGTACCTATTGACTCGAAGGATCCGAATTTGAGGCGCGTAGATGGGTTGAGTTGCTTAAGGACTACGATCGCTCGATCGAATATCATCAGGGCAAGGCTAACGTGGTGGGCACGCGTTGAGCCGTAGGGTTGTTTCGATTTAAGAGCTTTGTTTGCCCATTTGAGTTTGTACGACGACGGGAGTATTTTGGCAGAGCTGCGAGTTAAGCCTACTTGGGTTGAGCAGATCAAAGAGAGCAGATTGGAGGATGAGGTTACGAGTGCGCGAAGGTTACAAGTTGAGAATGGTGGTTTGGAGGGTTACTGACTTGTCTAGTGATGAGGTTCGTGTTTTTGTGGTAAGGCTTGTATGCCCAGAGATGTTGAGCTAAGGCGGAGGATTCTTCAGACGCGCACATAGCGATCCTTATGCTATGCATCCCGGAGGTAGTAAAATGTATAGGATCTTAGAAAGCGATTTTGGTGGCTGGTTTGAAGAAAGAGGTGTGAGTTTGTTGGGAAGTGTCTAACTTGTCGCAGGTCAAGGCGTAACATCGATTGCTGTCGGGTTTGCTTTGACTGTGAAAATTCCTCGATGGAAATGGGAAAGGATAACTATGGATTTAAATCGGTGGTTTACCGCTTACGCCAAGCAAGAAAGACTCGATTTGGAGTTATTGTGGACCGTCGACTAAGTCGGCCCATTTCATTCGGTGAGAGTGGACTATTCACTTCAGAGATTGGCGAAACTTTATGTGTCGAGATAGTAAGGCTACACGGTGTTCGAGTTTCGATAATCTCGAGATAGGGATCCGAGGTTCACGCCGAGGTTCCGAGAAGCTTTGCATCGAGCTGCTCGGGTACTCGTTTGGATTTCAAAGACGGCTTTTCACCTGATCGACGGGCAATCGAAAGAAAGGTTATTCAGATCTTGGAAGACATCCGAGAGGTTGTGTTCGGACTTCGTGGGCGTTGGGATGAGTTTTACGCCGTTGGCGAGTTTGCCTATAACAACGGCTACCAAGCAAGCATCAAGATGGCACCATATGAGGCGTCAGTATGGTAGGAAGTGTCGCTCACCTACATGTTGGACAGAGTTAGGGAACGTCGGTTGTTGGGACCCGAGTTGGTTCTTTGAGTCGAGAAGACAAGGTTAAGTTGATTGATCTCGTTTAAAGGAAGCTTGGACCGGCAAAGTCTTATGCCGATCTTAAGCGAAGAGATATAGAGTTATTTGTGGGAGATCGAGTTTTCTTAAAGGTCTCGCCTTGGAAGAAGGTCTTTGAGGTTTGGCGAGAAAAGGCAAGCTTAGTCCGAGATTCATTGGGCCGTATAAGGTATTGAGACGAGTTGGACGATGGCGTATCACCGGAGTTGCCAGCAGAGCTTAGCCGATTCACGATGTTTTTCACGTTCGATGCTTTGAGGTACCGTTCAGATCCATCGCATGTTGTGGCGGTGGATGGGAGATCGAGGTGAATCCGAGATATGACCATAGAGGAAGAACCAAAGTCATGATTCTAGATCGGGATGTGAAAGTTCTGCGTAGAAAGTCCGTGCCTTTGGTTAAGGTACTTTGGCGGAATCATGGTGTGGAGGAAGCCACATGGGAACCCGAGGATACGATGAGACAGCAATACCCGCAACTCTTTTTTGACTGTAATTTGAGGCCGAAATTATTCTTAAGGGGGGTAGAACTGTAATATCCCGGGTTAGGGGCTATTTTTGTGTTGCATGATATTGTATGTGTTTGGTGTGCTGTGTTGCTATTTCGGTGTTTTAGGGGCTTAATTATAGGCTAAGTGAATGCCTGAGTAGGTAGGAAAATTTTAGTTTTGGCCTTAGGTGTGGGGAGGCGATAGAGTTGGGGCTTAAGAAAATAAAATGGAATTTTATTTCACAAAAAGGGAGCTGGTGTAGTGGCAAGCTAGACGCCACTAAGGCTTGGTGTGGGTAACGCCTAAAGCAAGCAGGGTGGCCTTGTGTTCGAGCTGCAAAGTCCCCATTTTGGCTTCTTTTTGGGACGGCATGGAGAAGAGTTAGAAGGCTAGTGAAACTCTAGCTTGGACCAAGTCTTCATATTCAAATGTTAGGTGGGGAGTGAGTTTAGGAAGTTTGACTTATTCAAATTATTTGAAATTGTGGCTTGGAGAGTTTTGGGGATATTGGCGAATTTGTGGGGTGTTGGAGTGGGGAGTGGACGGTTTGGTAGTGGTAAGGAGGTGTGTGCGAAATGCACTTCTCATTTTGTGCATTTTCGGTCAAAGGTAATTGTGTTGCATTCTCTTCTTTTTCTTTCTTTTGTCAAAAGCCACCCGAATCTTCAAGAGTTTCCCATTTCTTCTTCTTTTGTTCAAGTGTGCTAAAACCGAAACTCACTCTCTTCTCCAACATTCTTCTTTTTTTTTGAAACTTGGAGTGGCCGAAGCTAATACTTTTTCTTATCATATTTTCGTTCCTGTTCTCCAAATACCCTAGTGCCGAATTCACATTGTCTCTTGAGCCGAATATCCTCCTTTTATTTCTCTTTCACTTTTGTTACTGGTGAGCCGAATATTTCATTCATCTTTCTCATCTCTTGCTGAAACTCTGCTTCCTTTTCACATTGTTTCTCTAAACCGAAATTTATCCCTTCCTTTTGTTGAAGCTTTGACCGAATATCTCCCCTTCTCCTAGTGGTTGTTTTGGCCGAATATTAGTGGTATTTGGAGGCCTTCTTTCCATCGGTTGGAATCTGGTAAGTGGTAGGCCGAATGACCATTACTTCTTCTTTTGATCTTTGTTGGTTATGGTTTGATTAAGGGCCGACTAGGGTCATTTTTGAAGGATTCTAATCTCTTCATTATAGGACATCAAAGGGTTTCAAGCAAGCAAGAGGGCCACCTTCATTTGTTAGGTGATTAGGTAAGTGTGGTAAGTGATATTACTACATTCGTTTGATTTCTTTAAAATGGACTACAAGAGATTAATGGTTCTATTTCTAGGTAAAGGCCGATTGTCAAAAGAGCCACTTTCGGTTCGGGGTTTGTTTGGAAAGCAAACCAATAGCAAGGTAAGGGTGAATCGACAATTCTTGTTGGTCTAAATGGTGTTGGCCGAATGTCTTTGTGCCTAACCCCTATCTTTGGCCGATTGTAGGAGTCATTATCGAGGGGCTTAGCATTCGTTCTCGTTGGGATTTCTAGGCTCGTAGTTACCAGGTGTGTAACTAACACACTTATACTTAGTAATATAATTGATAACTGTGTAATGACTAATGATACAGTGATGATTGTTATGATACCCTAATGGGTATGATTCGGGACTCGGGTAAGTCAGTATTACTGTTTTTAATGATGTGTTATATGTTACCATGACTGTGGGTATATGTGACATGAAATATAGCATGAGATGCATGATTATATAATATGCATGATTACATGAGCATGGCATATTGATGGGTATTGCGAGTTGAGGGAGCAGTGATGTTTTGTGCTGACGAGCACCAGTGCTTTGGTAGCACACTTTGTGACTTTGGGTCACCAGAGGTTTGGCACCTCCAGAGGTTTGGTACCTCAGCGTCTCGTCCCGATGGCTCAGTACCACGATGGGTTGGCCCCCACGAGATGATTATACGGGATTGACGCCGGTGTTTTGGTAACACACGATGGGTTGGCCCCATCACAGATTTGTGACTACGGTCACGGTGCTTTGGTAGCACATTGTGTCTTTGGGACACGGTGGTTTGGCACCACATTGCGACTTGTCCTCGTGGTTTGACCACCGTGGGTTGGCCCCACTTGAGATACGGGATCGTCTGCTAGTGTTTTGGTAACACACGATGGGTTGGCCCCATCATCGTTGGATTTGTGACTTTGGTCACGGTGCTTTGGTAGCACAATTGTGTCTTTGGGACACCAGTGGTTTGGGACCACAATGACGGATATTATGTCTTTGGGACATCAGTGTTATGGTAACACATCGTGACGGCATGTCACCAGTGGTTTGGTACCACACGGGGTAGAAAGGAGTATGGATGGTTAGGATCGGGTTGCATTGATTGTATTGCTATGTATGATGGGTGTTAGCATGTTGTTTATCGGGAGCGGGATTTACACACTGAGTCACTCGACTCACCCTCTCCTTTGACATTTCAGGTGACTCGTAGACGCGGACTTGGAGCCGAGATGGACTCGGGGTGCACATGCCATAATAAAAGTGTTGCTTGGACTATTGAATTTGGGTACTTTAATTATTTATTTTCAGTTGGGTTTTATTTGGACTTGTAAAAGGCTTTATAATTTATGATTTATACTGTTTATGTTTTTATTTTAATCTGCCTTAACAAATAAGTTGGTATGAAATCTACTAAAACTTGGAAATATAAAGATTTCAAAATTATAACGCAAGGTGTTTTCAACTATACCATCGGGTATCCCACTGATTCTATAAACCAAAAGAGATCAAATGGCTTTAATCGTGAAATCAAATTCTACTAAGTCTAAATTTTAAACAACTTGTTTCTCAAAAAAAAGAACAAAGTTTTATCAAACCTTTTGAGTACGAAATCAAAATTTTTCAAACATGTTTTCCCGTAACATACCAGATTCGGTCGTGGTGTTTGGACCGGGTTTGGGGTGTTACAATTACTTTGAAAACCGTTTGCATTTGAGTGTAGAAATTTCAATTTGTAAAACATTTAAGTTGTCGAAAACACTTAAGTTGTAATTTTACTATCAAACGATTTATATTACCCGATGGTAAGATTTTGGAAACTATTGCGTTTTTATAATTTAGAAAACTTTGGGCTCAATTATAATTCAACCATGATGATTATTTAGCCATATTTAAAGCAAGTTCAAAGCATATAATAATACAAAAACATAATTAAAGAGGCCTTATTACAAATCCACATAAAGATATAAACCAAATTAAGATAAAATAAAGTACCCAAATCGAAGTTCTTATAAAACCAAATTTTTACTGCATGGCCTCCTCGAGTTCATCCGACTCGTCATCCGCGATCTACGAATCACCTGAAAAGATAAGGGAGAAGGTGAGTCACCAAGACTCAGTGCAAAAATCCTTCCCCCGGTTAATGCAACATTCTTACACAATTCATAACGAAGCAAAATATATATATAATGCACCCAACCTAGTCATCCATAACTCGTTTTCTACCCCGTGTGGTACCAAACCACTGGTGGTGCCAAACCACTGGCGACCCAAAGTCACGATATCCAATAATGTGGTGCCAAACCACTGGTGACCCAAAGTCACGAATAATCCATCTGTGGGGCCAACCCACGTGTGATACCAAATCACTGGCGACGATCCAAATATATCAAAAGTGGGGCCAACCCACGGTGGTTCTAAGCCACTAGGACGAGTCGCTATGAGGTGCCAAACCTCTGGTGTCCCAAAGTCACGGATATCAAATCCTTCCCCCTCCTCTCATATCACCCAAATCAATGTATTACGAGTGTAAATCATGCCATCATACTTTGATATGAACATATAACACACACATATATATATATCGTAGATCATGATATCAATCAACATATAACAACATCATATCGAAACGGACTTACTCGAATCCTTGCTCATACCCACCAAGGTATCATATCATGATTTCACAATTTTCAGCTTTAACAACATGATTAGTATATTTACGTATATATATTATCGAGTTATAAAGTGTGTAAGGTACACACCTGATAATAGCAAAATCACTAAATCCCGAAGACCCGATCTACCGCACTAGATTTCCTTGCCCTACATTCGGCCAATACATAGATCATTACCATAGACCATTCGGCCAACAACAAGCCTTATTCACCATAGCCTTCGGCTTTACATCCATTTAAAGAATAAAGAACCAACATAAACCTTACCACTTGACTTACCAAAATTGATTGCTTCCAAAATCCGAAGAGCCTAAAAGAAATAAGTTCCTATGGTTAGAATCTTACTATCACATACCCAAAATTTGTCTTTTGCCCTCATGAGAATCAATAGATAAAATAGGAAAGAAATTCGGCCAAGACACTTACCTATCTTCCAAAACCGATTATAGATGAACACTTAGAAAATCTACCCTTGATGATATTTGGCCAAGACAATCAAAAAGAAGTAAAGAAGATTCGGCTATGGTGGATAGAAGACAATCAAGTGAATTCGGTTAGGGTGGAGAAAGAGAAAGGAAAAGAGGAAATGAAAATAGGAGAAGGAGGTTTCGGCTTGAGCAAACAATGGAAGAAAAGAAAAGAGAATTGGGGAAGAAAAAGGTTCGGCCAAAAAGAAGGAAAAGAAAGATATTGTTTTGAACAAATAGGAGGTGAAAGAAAAAGAGATATGGGAGAAAGAGATTCGGCCAAACACCTAGTTTGCCGAAAAAGAGAAGAGCAGAAAGTGGTAAATGTGGTTTCGGTTTCAAAAGACAAATGAGAGGAAGAGATTAGAATTTGGTTCAAACAAAAATGAGAGCTAAAACAAAAACAAAATTGCACCTAAAATCCAAGGTACATTCGGCTAAGGAGGAAAATTTTGGAGAGGAAAAGAAAAATGCAAAAGATGCACAAAATGCTAAAATTGGCCAACTAATCCCCCCCAACTTCCTATCAACATTCGGCCACCCCCCTAGACACCCATACCGTCCATATTCATGGACAATTAGCCATTAAAAAGCTTCCAAAAACCTCACCTTAAACCAAGCCTTATGTCCCCTAACCTTCCTTAATCCATATGATTCTTTTCCCAAAGTTCAAGGTTTCCTAATTTACTATTCAACTTGCCATAAAAATTGAATGTCCAACCTACCATAATTAGAGCTTGGCCGACACTTAATGTTAGGATACATAAAAATAAAGTCTTCCCAAATGCAACCCATGCTACTCAAACCTCTTCCCTCAAGCAACCCTTCATGCATCATAACCACCTTGCCACTAACTCCTCATGTGCTAGAATTTAACACTTAAGTTAACTTAAGTGTCAGGATCACCTAGTCCACTTCACTAAATATTCAATACTAAGAGTTATTCTAGCTTCATAAATAAAATCAGGCCTTCACAAGACTATGCTAAACACACAAAATTGATACCCGAGCCAACACAAATAATAAGATAATACTCTAATTTTTTTTAGGATGTTACAGACATGATCATCGACATACCCCTTAAGGGTATCCATTTCATAATTGCCACTGCACTTACTAGCACACACATAGCACATGCAAATATAGTTATATACCTGGAAAACGGTGGGTTAATCACACACCTGATAACTTGAAGCACTACGCTCTCGATCCTGATGCTATCATTAAGCGAAACTACCGTTATCTGCCTATAGCTTTCCCCTGCTGCTGGCCCACAACCCGATGGCCAATCCCGAACGGTAGAAACCGATCTCTTCTTAAACTTCGGGATAGTGACTATCCCTTTACCTTCTTGGCTGATGTTCGCCTCCATCAATAATACTTAATCAGAACATTCGGTTAACCATTGTCATAAGCTAAATATATATCGAATCTAAACTTACTAAGTATTCTTACCAAGATGATCTTGAATCCCGAAACTCTCCTTATTCCTGTCGATTTGCTCCTAAGAACCAAAGTCAGAAATCGGTCAACACTAAAACCAATATTATGGCCTAAGGCCAAATATTAGCAACCACTTACCTTGCTTACCTAAATCCCGAAACTGTCACTTGTTCCTTGAGTAGTCGAAATCCCTGCTTATTAACGGTTAGAATCGGCTTAACACATAAATCTAGGAAAAAGGCCCTTGGCCGAATACTACATTGCTTGCTTACCTTGGTGAGTCGAATCCCGAAAACAATCCCTTAGTGTTACCCTCCTTCGGCTACACACAAAAAAAAGACACATATTATGGCTTAATGGACATTTGGCCATCCTTAGAAATCAAGGCCAACCCTTGATTTTGGCACCCTAAAAGAGAGAACCAAAAACCGATTACTTAAGGCAGAAAATACTTACCCTTACAAATTGCTTACCACTAACGCCTACTTGAAGAGACTACAAGAAAGTAGTCGACAGCACCACTCTAGGAGATTCGGCAATGGTGATCAATAGTAGAGAGGTTTCGGCTTTTGTCAATAATGAGAATAAAGATTGGTCTTGGGGAAGATGATGATTCAAATGAACACAAAGGAGATAAAGAGAAGAGAATGAGGCTTTCAATAAAAGATGGAATATTTGGCTAACACAAAATAAAAGAAGAAGCTTGGAAAAAAGATATAGGTTTGGCCAAGAAACAAATAGATTCAAAGTGATCAAAGTTTCGGCTTTACTGCTCTCAACAAGATTCGGCTAAGCCTTTCAAAGGGTGATTGCACATTCGGCTATCACAAGACCAAGTATGAAGAATTAAGGTTGAAAGAATAGAAAAAGAATAAGAAGAGAAAAGTTAGGAGAATTTCGGCAATGGTGACAAAGGAAATTCGGCCTCAAAAGAGAGAATAAAAAATGGACACTCCAAAATTCGGCACTACCCCCTTTCCTATGCTTCAAAACCGATTAAGCAACCCTAAAGAGTCCCACATTCGACTATAGCTTCATCATCTTATCATATCCCTTGTTTTGCTCCTCTTTTCTCTCTTCACACTCATTCAAAAAGAATTTGAATAAGTCAACTAATATCTCTTCCCTTTAGCCAAAATTTAAAAGAAAACAAGCTTTATCCTCATCCCTTTAAAGTCCCAATGCCGTCCAACACTCCCCCTCTCTACCTTGACGCAAAAGCAAAATAAAATAACATTGGTGCCCTCCTGACTCGAACCCGAGCCCTTCACCCTTGCTTGAGGCGTCATTCACCAGGGCCCCAAGTGGTGCCTCCAAGCCACTTTACCAAGCCCAATATTATGTCCTAAAACCCTCACAAATTTCTTTAAGGCCTCCTTAGCCTAGCTCCCTTTTTGAAGACTTAAATTCCAATAATTTCCTAAGGCATTTACCTACATCTTAGAGTTCCTAGAGCTCCTCAAAACACATCCAACACACACCGAGCCCACTATTACTTGAATTATGCATTAACCGCATAACCCCTAAATCCCAGATGTTACAGTTCTACCCTCCTTAAAAATAATTTCGTCCTCGAAATTACTTGGCTAAACTAAGTAAGAGCACTACTACTCTCTGAACCTCCAAAAGCACTTGTTTAAAAAGTTTATCTACTACCACTGACTGTCTTAAAGAACTAAATACGGTCACCTTCCTAGATACGATCTTCAAGTTCACAATCAAGATTCCGAACACTTCCCTAACAATGCAAAAATGAGCTAACCCTATAATACTCAAAATAATAAAGGGTATTCCAGGAACAAGGAACGTACCTGATATTACATCTGGCACATCTTCCTCCTCGCGACGGCCAACTGCCTAAACTAATCTTGGTTGATTCGCTTCTGAACCTTCACCACCTATGCTTGGTGCTCCACGACCTTAGCCAGAACCATCTCCTCCATGGTTTGGACCACAACCCCTCATCGCCTTAGGACAATTCCTAACCAAATGAGCCTTAGACCCACAATGGAAACATTCCTTGCTATTTCACTAGCACTCTCCTGCATGAGCTCTCCCACACTGAGTACACAAACAACTCCGATTCTCAGAATCTGGCACAGGTGCACGTACAGAATTCTCAATCCTTGGTCTCTTCTGAAAATCTCCCGACGATGCTGTCGGTCCAAAACTCCTCTTGTTCCAACTTCTATCCTTTTCTCGATTCTGTCTCTCGGTCCTCTTAACTTCTTCAGCTATCCGAGCTTTCTCCACTAGAATAGCAAAGTCTCTTTCTCTTTGCGAAGCAATCAACACTCGTAGCTCATCCCGTAATCTGTCTTCGAATCGGACACACCTTTCATAATCAGTAACCACGATCCCCTTGGCGTACTGACTTAACCGCACAAATTCCGCTTCATACTCTGCTACCGACTTACTTCCTTGTACCAAATTTAGAAATGCCTTTCTTTGCGAGTCTAGGTAACTAGCTCCAACGTACTTTCCTTCAAACTTAACCTTAAAATACTCCCAATCCACTCGATCTGCAGGGGTACCTTGTCTGACAGTGAGCCACCACCGATAGGCCTCATCTCGAAGTAGTGAAACAGCACCTTTCAGCTTTTCCTCCGCCGTGCAATCCAAATCATCCATGATCCTTTCGACCTCCTCTAACCAATACTCTGCTACATTCGGAGCCACCCCAGACACTCCTCTAAAATCCTCGGCTCCGTTTGACGTAAGTCTCTCCGACAATGACTTCCGAGCTTCATTTCCCACACTAGCTCCTGCCACTCGCTCTAGCACTCGCAGTATAGCCTGCGATACTGCATCATATCCTCCTGTCTGATCTTGATCCTCCGCACCCACTGCTGGCGGTGGCACATCATTTTCTGACCCATGGCCAGACCCTACTAGTTTCGATACAGTCATTCTGCCTCTACTGCATCCACGACGACCACGTCCCCTAGAACTCATATCTAACGTCGCGATTTAATCTGATTAAAGAGTTTTATGCATTAGAAATTTTGTTCCACTGATTATCCGCGAACAATTTTATGAAAAGAAGTGCTTAGTAGTAGTTCTTTCGTTCAACCAAAGTTTCAGCTCAAGCTTACTATTCTAATTCAGAGAGTCACATTCACATTCATCAACAATATCCACCACACTACTATGGGCATCTTTCTCCATTCCCAACCCAGGGGTAATTTCGCAATACATCATACAAGGGCATTTTCGTAGTAAATCGGGGTCAATTTGAAAATATAAATCAAGGCATTCCAAAATTCCAAAACTTAGGGTTATTTTGAAAATTTTTCCAAATCAAAGGTATCGCAGGGATTTCAGAAATCGAAGTTATTTCGGTAATTTTGTAAATCAGGGGTAATTTCAAAATTCTCTAAATCAGGGAATCTTAATATTTTGCAAAATAAGGGTTTCTGGTATTTTTGTAAGGTAAGAAAATTGTAGTAAAAGTCGAGGGTAGTATGGTAATTAAAATTTTTTTTTCAAACCAAGGGCATTTTAGTAATTTCACAACCAAGGGTATTTAAGTAATTTTTGTAAATCGGGATTATTTCGAAAAAATTTTCAAAATAAATTTGGCTACAAATCAAAGGGGTAATTTGGTGATTTTAAAACTAGGGTTTTATAAAAATATGGCTAGTCCCTTTTTGGGTTTTAATTATCGGGTTTAGCCCGTGATTAACTCCTCTTGGTTAGGGTGAACCGCTACTACGCACTAGGTAGGATTCGAGTAAAGAGGAGGTGAGTCACTAGGACTGCTTAAATACCAAGCTCTTACTGAATCCACTCCTAGACATGCGCACAACTGTTGCCACACCCTAACTCGGCGACTTAGTCATAGGTTTGTTTGGTTGTCCTTAAGTCTTATGAATTCTGTGTTGGAGTAGACTAGTCCTAGGGTTCAACAGCCCTATTCTACTAATCTACGATCCCTTAATGCCCACATAGTTCACATATTCAAATCACTTCAGTAGTCAGATGTACTTACCTGGTGGACTTCGGGCCGGAGATACAGGTGCCATGCCAGAATAACCTGAAAATTTTCATAAAAGCCTATATTTTTGAAAAGCCCATCTTTGAAAAATGTTTTTGGGCCCAAAACCCTCAAAGCCGAGTTTTGAACCGGGCTCTGATACCAAACTGTAACACCCCAAACCCGGCCCATACACCACGGCTGAATTTGGACTGCCACTACGGAAAACTTTTAAAAAGAGTTTGACATAGTGGTGAAAACATTAAGATTTGCTGTCTTTTGTAAAACATTATATATTTAAAATGCCAAATAAAAGTTTGATTGTTACAAAATATCCGAGTTTAAAACTTTAGTATATATTTTAAGATATAAGTTGCTGAATATAAAATCATTTCCAAATAGTAATTTAATCATCAATCCAACTAAAACATACTAATAAACTTCAACTACGTTAAGTGACCCTTATTACATCAAATAATTATTCAAAATACTTAAAATATAAAGTGCATAAAATAAATAAAAATATCTTCTGCATGGCCACCTCGTATCCACTCCAACCCGGTCCAAGCATCACGTATCACTTGCGATGTTTGGTAAAAATTTGGGTGAGTCATACAGACTCAGTGTGTAATTAGTCCACAGATTTCCACCCACGTGAGCTTAGCCCACAACCACATCAAATCGTATATTAGATAATAAGGCATGTTATCCACACAATTCCACATATCGGGCTTGGCCCATTTCCGCATATTATCCACACACCACACATGTTTATGCAAAGTGCACCCAACCCAGCCTAGGGTCCATCCTCTACACACCCCCGTATCCAGCCACCACACACCAGGGGATTACTAAATCACCCTCCAACCGCTACACACCAATTTGCCGATTAATACCATCCACGCGAACCAAATCGCAAATAATCCACAACGCGACCTCAGTCAGCGCCAATCCATGATGTAGCTCGTAGCTAACATCAAAACCACGATGAGGCACATAGCCACTCATCAAACTACGATATGGCATAAAGCTTATACCAACCACGATGAGGCACATAGCCACTTGTCGAACCACGTGAAATAAATCACAGTTAATCCACAATGCGACCTCAGTCAGCGCCAATCCACGATGTAGCTCATGGCTAACATCAACCACGTACATAAATGTACACTCGTACCTTCTTTCCCATTCATATCCCATCCCATGCACACGCAACATATAATAATGTTGTGATAAATAATGCATGTACATGTTATTCAGGCATACAATCATATTCTCCTTGGCATTTTCACACATATACACATTAATGACCATATTTCCATCAGATTTGATACTGACCTGATCATCGACATACCCCTTAAGGGTATCCATTTCATAATTGCCACTGCACTTATTAGCACACACATAACACATGCAAATATAGTTATATACCCGGAAAACGGTGGGTTAATCACACACTTGATAACTTGAAGCACTATGCTCTCGATCCTGATGCTATCACTAAGCGAAACTACCGCTATCTGCTATAGCTTTCCCCTACTACTGGCCCACACCCCGGTGGCCAATCCCGAACGGCAGAAACCAATCTCTTCTTAAACTTCGGGCTAGGGACTATCCCTTTACCTTCTTGACTGATGTTCGCCTCCATGAACAATACTTAATCAGAACATTCGGTTAACCATCAATGTCATAATCTAAATATATATCGAATCTAAACTTACTAACTATTCTTACCAAGATGATCTTGAATCCCGAAACTCTCCTTATTCCTGTCGATTTGCTCCTAAGAACCAAAGTTAGAAATCGGTCAACACTAAAACCAATAATATGGCCTAAGGTTTACCTTGCTTACCTAAATCCCGAAACTGTCACTTGTTCCTTGAGTAGTTGAAATCCCTGCTTATTAACGGTTAGAATCGGCTTAACACATAAATCTAGGAAAAAGGCCCTTGGCCGAATACTACACTGCTTGCTTACCTTGGTGAGTCGAATCCCAAAAACAATCCCTTAGTGTTACCCTCCTTCGGCTACACACAAAAAAAAAACACATATTATGGCTTAATGGACATTCGGCCATCCTTAGAAATCAAGGCCAACCCTTGATTTCGGCACCCTAAAAGAGAGAACCAAAAATCGATTACTTAAGGCAGAAAATACTTACCCTTTACGCTTACCACTAATGCCTACTTGAAGAGACTATAAGAAAGTAGTCGACAGCACCACTCTAGGAGATTCGGCAATGGTGATCAATAGTAGAGAGGTTTCGACTTTTGTCAATAATGAGAATAAAGATTGGTCTTGAGGAAGATGATGATTCGAACGAACACAAAGGAGATAAAGAGAAGAGAATGAGGCTTTCAAATAAAGATGGAATATTCGGCTAACACAAAATAAAAGAAGAAGCTTGGAAAAATGATATAGGTTCGGCCAAGAAACAAATAGATTCAAAGAGATCATTGTTTCGGCTTTACTGCTCTCAACAAGATTCGACTAAGCCTTTCAAAGGGTGATTGCATATTCGGCTATCACAAGAACAAGTATGAAGAATTAAGGTTGAAAGAACAGAAAAAGAATAAGAAGAGAAAAGTTAGGAGAATTTCAGCAATGGTGACAAAGGAAATTCGGCCTCAATTGACAAAGAAGAAAAAGAGAGAATAAAAGATGGACACTCCAAAATTTGGCACTACCCCCTTTCCTTTGCTTCAAAACCGATTAAGCAACCCCCAAAGAGTCCCACATTCGGCCATAGCTTCATCCTCTTATCATATCCCTTGTTTTGCTCCTCTTTTCTCTCTTCACACTCATTCAAAAAGAATTTGAATAAGTCAACTAATATCTCTTCCCTTTAGCAAAAATTTAAAAGAAAACAAGCCTTATCCTTATCCCTTTGAAGTTTCAATGCCGTCCAACACTCCCCATCTCTACCTTGACGCAAAAGCAAAATAAAATAACACTTTATGCTACCCTCCTAACTCGAACCTGAGCCCTTCACCCTTGCTTGAGGCGTCATTCACCAGGGCCCTAAGTGGTGCCTCCAAGCCACTTTACCAAGCCCAATCTTATGTTCTAAAACCCTTACAAATTTCCTTAAGGCCTCCTTAGCCTGGCTCCCTTTTTGAAGACTTAAATTCCAATAATTTCCTAAGGCATTTACCTATATCTTAGAGTTCCTAAAGCTCCTCAAAACACATCCAACACACACCGAGCCCACCATCACTTGAATTATGCACTAACCGCATAACCCCTAAATCTCGGATGTTACAAAACCATCTAGCTTGAACTCGATATTGAAAATTTCAAGTAGATTGAAGGCAAAACTCTATACGATGCATGGGAGTGATTTAAGTTGTTGTTGAGGAGGTGTCCCCATCACAAGATGCAAGAGTGGATCCAATTGCAAATCTTCTATAATGGTTTGGACGGTAATCTAAGGTCCAGTTTGGCGAGCATCAAGAGGAGCCCTTATGAACCACACATATAAACGAGCCTATCAATTAATTGATGACATGGTTATGAACTCATATATGTGGCCTAACGAGAGGTTCGCTTAAAATCCAAACCACCAACAGTGACAGCTATCCACGAGGAGTATAAATATCAACAAATTCAAAAAAACTTGAACTACTTAGAAACCACCGTTAAACCATCCATGGTAGAGTCAGCTCGAGGTTATGAGCCACATTCTGAAAGCCAACCTGAAGAAGTAATTTATTTAGGTAATAGGGGTGGAAACTTTTACTCAAATATATATAACCCTGGTTGGAAAGATCATCTAAACTTGAAGTGATGAGTTAATCAAGGAGGCAGAAATCCAATACAGAATCGATTGAATGCTCCTTACCAACCTCCGCATGTGCAGAGATCTTTTGACAAACCCATGAGGAAGGACCATACTATATGTTGTTAAAGGCTAGACAAACTAGAAAGGAAGATGCAGCCAATAAAAATGGAGCTTCGACACTTCCACTCCAAGTGTGACTGACTCGAGACTTGAATGGATAGCCTCCATGACCAAATGAGCCAAATGGCGAGTTTGTTACAAAAGCAATTTTGTAAAGGTATCCCTAGTAAATACGAAGAATAATCCTTGAAATGATGGGAAGGAGCACATGAATACTATTTCCCTATGATTAGGTAAAACACTTGACAATCCAAGTGCAATCATCCAAAAAGATGAGGATTTGCAAAAGTTTGTGGATGAATCCCTAGAGGAAACTAAATCTAAAGAGCTAGCTGAGAAGGTAGCCAAATTGGTAGCTAAGTCAATGATTTCCAATTCTATCACGACGAAGAGGAAGTTGATTTCTTAAGTTTTCTTAACTTATTTAAGTCCCTCAATGTTAATTTTCCTAACTGATAAAATTTCAAAATATGCCAAGTACCTAAAACAAATAATGTAGAGGTTATCTAGGGTGATTAGACACAAGCTAAGGAGTTCAACACGAGCCAAAAAGGTAATTTTTGAAATTCCAGGTTGTGTCGTGACACAGAAACTTTGTGTTGCAAAAATGAACTTTGAAGCAAGGATTTTGGAAATTCAGGGGTTGTGTTGCGACACGCAACTTTGAACCAAAATCCTAGGAATTAAAAGAAGACATGTCGTGACACACCATCAAACTCTACAACTTTCCATTTTCAAACCATCACACAATCTACTAAGATTGTGTGTAAAAATCACACCAAGTTAGCCCTAAAAACCTTTATAAATCATCCTTAAACAACTACCATTGCTCCAAATCTAAGTCTTAGCCACCGAGCAAACCCCTCTTCATTATCTCATGTGTTTTTAAATTCCCTTAATCTCTCCTGTCTGCCCTTACTTTGTTGGTCTACATCGTCCCTATCAAATTGCAAGGACAACCCATTACAGCCAAGATGGCTGACTTGTCTATCAAGCCTAAGCAAAAGAACGAATGAGGTTAGTCATTCCAATTTTGTGATTCTTTACTTTGTTCATATGTTAAGTTTTAAATTATTAGTTTATTGAAACTATTGGTAAGTAAGGTCGATGATACATATGCATAATACAACATCAAATAATGAGTCAGTATGGGAGGATAATTTTGCAATACATAGACAGAAGGAAACTAAGACCTAACCTTACTGGAATTCAAAGAAAGATACCTCTTCAAGAGAGAGGATTTGATCCCCAATGACTCTCAATAGTACAATATGAGAATTGATTCAATACCATAGATGGGAAAAATTCTATAAAATCCTGACAGATTCGGCTCACATTCCCTTTGTGATAACGGCCCGTCTCGGGTTAGGAGGCGAATCGTTAATGTTGCCCGATCGTAAATTAGACAATTTCTCGTTCAACTAACAAAAGGGATAATTTTATTGGAAATGATATCTTTGAAATGAAAAGATAGGTGATGGATTGAAATGGATATGTATTTGAAACAAGAAAGAACCTTTAATAAAAATTAAAGACCCGAATCTTATAAGTTTCAAATTGATGGAAGGAGTTTCGAAATAAAACCGAGACCCACTATCTAGCGAGATAGGAACCAACGGTATGGTATTTTGAAATAAAACCGAGACCCACTATCTAGCGAGATAGGAACCAACGGTATAGGTAGATGAACGCCACACCCGAAAGGATGATAAGTTCAAATAAGGAAAGAACGACGCCACTAGAAAACTAGATAAGTCAATTCAAACCTCGAGAATAAGGAGAGTGAATACTCACCAAAAGAAATTCTTCTTTCATTCAAATTCAAGTTGTTTTTTACAAATGAAAATAAACGTCCTATTTATAGCTACTTAAGTATGGCCAAGACACCAAGCTTGAAATTGTTCAATTTTCTCGTTTAGATTTTTTTTGAGCACCAAAGCATTATCTTAAATTAAATAATTTTTGAGCACCTTCAACTTAGAATAATACTTTTAAATTCCAAGCTCCCCAAACATTAGCTTGCCGTCGCCATTGATTGTTCCACTAAACACCATGCTTAGTCTTCAATTATTTATTCTCCCATTAACTCCCAATGCCGCCCAATTCAAGCTCCATTCGTAATGCTCCCATTATTCCAAAAGGCCTTGCCGTCCATTGTCATGTGGATTGCTTAAAAAAATTCTTTAATTCTTTAATGCATTCCACAAGCTAGTGCCGCATGTTCAATTCAAGTGCCATTTGATTGATTAAAATATGCCCATTTCACATGTGTTATGCGCCTCACTACTTCATGCATTCCATTTGCCATTATTTTATGTTCCATGTGCTTAATAACTTGCTCCACCTTGCCGTCCAATTGATTTTCACGCATGGAGGTCTTCCATTTACCTTAATTAATTTTCTTTGGCCACTTGTTTCCATCATCTTATCGTAATCGTGAGGCACTACAAAATAAATCACTTTAATTAAAATTAGACTAGACAATTTTAATTACCTTATGTAAACACTAGATAAGAACATACTAATATTCAACTTCGACAAAGACTAACTAAAAACTTGTACCTTCTAAAAATATGAAATACGAAAAATGAAGTTACTACTGAAAATTAAAAATTAAAACATGCGTAAAATAAAGTGTTAAATAAACTAGCAAATCGGTAGCTAGTATATTCAACTTCAATTAAATTGTACGAATTTAGCATGTTTTTGGGTTCTCTTTTATAATCATCCCAAATTTGTGCCACCAACACCGTTGCGGCATCTTTGAATTGTTTGGTTCGGGAACGTGTGATTGGCCCATTAGGTAGCCTCATCGGGTCATGGTTGACATCCGTCTCAGGCTTCATAGGTGAGTTCGTATCATCCCCTCCCTCTTTAAGTTGATTCGTCCTCGAATCATCACCTATATCAAAAGGAGAAAGATCAGAAACATTAAAACTCGTGCTCACATTATAGTCACCTGGCAAGTCCAATTTGTACGAGTTGTCATTTATGCGTTCAATGACTTGAAATGGACCGTCTCCCCTTGGGAGAAGTTTAGATCGCCTTTGCTTGGGAAACCTTTCTTTTCGCATATGAACCCAAACCCAGTCCCCTGGTTCAAAGAGAATGCGTCTACGACCTTTGTTAGCTCGTTGGACGTATTGCTTGGTTCTTGCTTCAATATTCTCGCGCACCTTTCGATGCAGCTCCTTTATGTATTCCGCCTTTTTCCTAGCATCAGGATGGATAAATTTATCTGAAGGCAGTGGCAATAAATCAAGAGGAGTGAGAGGGTTAAATCCGTAAACAATCTCGAAAGGTGAAAATTTAGTTGCAAGAATGAACGTTTCGATTGTAAGCAAATTCGATGTGGGGTAGACAGTCTTCCCATGTTTTGAGATTTTTTTGCACCAAGGTTCGCAACAAGGTTGATAGGACTCGGTTTACTACTTCGGTCTGTCCATCCGTTTGAGGATGACATGTGGTCGAGAATAGTAGTTTCGTCCCTAGCTTTCCCCACAGAGTTCGCCAAAAATGACTTAAAAATTTTACGTCCCTATCAGATACGATCGTCTTTGGAACTCCATGCAATCGTATGATATCCCTAAAAAACAAGTTGGCAATATGCACAGCATCGTCAGTTTTAGAACAAGGGATAAAATGGGATATTTTAGAAAATCGATCAACTACAACAAAAATCGAGTCCTTCCCAGTTTTTGATCTCGGTAATCCAAGGATAAAATCCATGGAAATGTCAACCCACGGAGTGTCTGGAATAGGAAGGGGCGTATATAAACTGTGAGGCTGGACCCGTGATTTGGCTTGTTTGCAAGTAATGCAACGTTCACAAATTCGTTCAACATCCTTGCTCATTCCTGGCTAGAAAAAATGTTCTTGAAGAGTGGACAATGTTTTGTCTCGTCCAAAGTGACCCATAAGGCCACCACTATGTGCTTCTATCACAAGCATGTCTCGTATAGAACCTTGCGGTATACAAATCTTGTTTTCCTTGAAAAGGAATCCTTCATGCCTGTAAAACTTATCAAAAGCACCATTCTCACAAGCATTATAGACATTGCCAAAATCAGCATCGTTAGCATACAATTCCTTAATATGATGGAAACCAAGTACTTTAGAATCAAGAGAGGTTAATAAATTGTACCTTCGTGATAACGCATCCGCTACAACATTTTCCTTACCTTTCTTGTACTTAATTACGTACGGAAATGATTCTAAATACTCGATCCATTTTGCATGTCGTTTGTTGAGCTTGTGCTGACCTTTAATATACTTGAGTGCTTCATGATCTGAATGAATAACAAATTCTTTCAGCCTCAAGTAATGTTGCCATGTTTCAAGCGATCTTATTAGAGCGTACATCTCTTTGTCATACACGGGGTAATTGAGTGCAGCTCCGTTCAATTTCTCGCTGAAGTACGCCACCGGTCTTCCATTCTGAGTTAGAACGGTTCCGATCCCTACACCTGATGCATCACACTCAATTTCAAAAGTTTTATTAAAGTCAGGAAGAGATAACAATGGAGCTTTAACAAGAAATTCTTTAATGGTATTAAAAGACCGTTCTTGCTCATCGGACCAATGGAAAGCCGAATTCTTCTTGATCACGCTCGTTAAAGGAGCGACTATAAATCTTGAAGTTGGGCACGAATCGTGGTAAAAACTAGCCAACCCATGGAAACTTTGTACTTGGCTAACTGTTGTAGGACGGGGCCATTCTTGGATTGCTCTAACCTTTTCTTGGTCTACCTCTAATCCATTTGCACTTACGACGTATCCTAAGAAAATGACCTTGTCAGTACAAAAAGAACATTTCTCGAGATTGGCATACAATACCTCTTTTCGCAGTGTTTCTAAGATCGCACGTAGATGTTGGAGATGATCCTCCAAAGATTTGCTGTACACTAATATGTCATCAAAATAAACAACACATGATTTGCCAATAAAAGCTCGTAAAACATGATTCATAAGTCGCATAAAAGTACTCGGAGCGTTTGTAAGTCCGAATGGCATTACCAACCATTCATACAAACCTAACTTTGTTTTGAAAGCCGTTTTCCACTCATCACCTTCCCGCATCCTAATTTGGTGATAACCACTTTTGAGGTCAATCTTTGTAAAGATTCGAGCTCCGCTCAACTCGTCTAGCATATCATCAAGTCGGGTATCGGTGTCGGTATTTGATGGTAATCTTGTTGATGGCGCGACGATCGACACACATTCGCCACGAACCATCTTTCTTTGGTACTAGTAGCAAGTGCATGCGCGCATGGACTAAGGCTTTCTCGAATATATCCTTTTTCTAGCAATTCAATGATTTGCTTTTGGAGCTCTTTTGTTTCTTCGGGATTGCTCCGGTACGCAGGTCGATTGGGCAGTGAAGCTCCTGGTACCAAGTCAATTTGGTGTTCTATACCTCGAATGGGCGGTAAACCACTTGGTAACTCTTCTGGAAAGACGTCCTTGAATTCCTGAATCAGAGACAACACAGAAGAAGGAAGATTCTCAGGTAAGTCGTTAGTATTCAAAAATGATTCCTTGTATAGTAAGACATACATCGGTTGTCTCACATACAAAGCTTTTCGAATATCTCTTGCTTTTGCAAAAACACTCATTTTTCCATTTTCTTTTTCTCCCTTCGTTTCCTCTTCTTTTTGTTCACACTCTCTTGTTTTATCACTTATTTTCTTGTCCCTTTTTTTTAAAAAAATTCTTTTCTTTTTCTTTCTCATTTTTCCACTCACTTTCTTTTGATTTTTCCATTGATGCCTTAATCTTCAACTGATCTTCATAAACTTGCTTGGATGTTAGCGGAGCTAGCGTCACGTTCCGGCCCAAGTATTTAAAAGTGTACCGGTTAGTGTAGCCATCATGGATAGCTCGTTTGTCAAATTGCCAAGGTCGTCCAAGCAGGAGATGTCCCGCTAGCATTGGAACCACATCGCACCAAACCTCATCTTGATACTTCCCTATTGAAAAGGAAACCAAAACTTGTTTTGTGACCTTAAGTTCTCCCGCGTCGTTAAGCCATTGTAGCTTATACGGATGGGGATGTTTTGTGGTAGTCAATCCAAGTTTCTCCACCAATATGGTGCTAGCCACATTAGTACAACTTCCTCCGTCAATAATGACGCAACAAATCTTTCCTCGTATTTGGCAACGCGTATGGAAGATGTTTTCGCGTTGTTGCTCATTTTCGACACCTTGTAAGCTAAGGCTCCTTTTTACCACCAAGATCTGCCCACTTTCGGCTTGTTCTATTTCTTCCTCATCTTGGGATGTCTCACTGGCACCGTCTTCCTCTTCACTTTCAGATTCGATCTCACCATTATCTCAGACAAACATAGTGTTTCGATTTGGACATTGACTTGCAATATGTCCTCGTCCCAAACATTTGAAACACCTAATGTCTCGGGATCGATTCGGAAAAACTTCCATTTTGCCTTTGCTTGTTTCACCGTTAGGCTTGTTGGTCTTGGGTGCGCCACTGATTTCTTTGGCTCGGTTCGGCATGTCCCTTTTGTTGGTCACTTGCCCCCACTTCGATGTTGAGGCTTGATTAGGGTTTGCTCTAGGCGTAGTTTTTCGTTTCAGCTATTTTTCTACCTTTATAGCCATGTGAACCATTTCGACGATATCGATGTAATGATGTAATTCTACAATATTTGCGATATCTCGATTGAGGCTAGTGCTAAATCGTGCCATGGTGGCTTCTCATTCTTCTTCCACATTAGCTCGGATCATGGCCACTTCCATCTCCTTGTAGTAATCTTCTACGCTTCGGTGACCCTGGGTTAGGCTTTGCAACTTCTGATGCAACTCACGGTGATAGTAGGTTGGGATGAATCTTTTCCGCATTAATGCCTTCATTTTCGCCCATGTGGATATTAGACGTTCACCATCCCGTCTTCGACTCGTCGTTAATTGATCCCACCAAATGAGGGCGTAATCAGAAAATTCGATGGCAGCAAGTTTCACCTTCTTATTTTCTGAATAATTATGACAGTCAAAAATTAATTCCACCTTCTTTTCCCACTCAAGGTAGGCTTCCGGATCAGACCGCCCTTGAAAAGCAAGAATCGCCATTTTAATGTTCTTCAAATCATCATCGGTCCTTCTTCGTTCACGGACTCGTGGACCTTCTCTTAGTTCATCTTGTTCAAAAGCCGGGTTGCTATCGGCTTCACTTGGTTCATAGGCATCGTTGTTACGTAACCAAGGTTGTTCTCGTCCCCTTCTCGGAATTGGAGGGGTGTTTGCTCGAGGTCTTCGTTCTAATTGTTCAGTGATTGATCTGAACATACGTGTGATTTCTTGCAATACTGTTTGCACATCCTGATTTCTCCCTTCGGGATCATTCCTTCGGGGTGGTAATACTCCCCCACCTCCGGCGGCGTCGGATGCTTCGTCACTTATTATTCGACGTTCAGGGCTCCTAGACATGTTTTTAAAACAAAATTAATGAATCCTCACTACAATCCTTACTTGTTCACTCACAAAGAAAATTATCAACACTCACACTCGTGTTTTTACTCAATTCTGGCTTTTTCCTTAATGTATTCACTCTTGCCTTTTACCGCTCACTCTTCTAGATTCTAGAAGGTTGTCTTTGACTTACTAGCAACTCGTAGGTCGTTTCAAGCTAATTGAGCATGAAGCTGGAAAGCAGTTTAATGTAGAAAAGCCAAGAGATGACCAAGATATGTTTGAGGAGGTAACAATTGCATGGAAGTCAACTATAGTTGATTTCCAACATCTTATAGAGCTAACTAATTATACAGACAAGGACTCGTCTCGGTTAATATACTTTGTAAAACACACGGGAATATAAATCTAAACAAAGCTCTGATGAGAGGAAGAGGGTTTTTTTTTTTTAAACTTACTCGAAAAAACTCAAAATGATCAAAAATGTGCCTAATTTAATTAGCTCGATACGGATGATAACGGCCCGTCTCTCGGGTTAGGAGGCGAATCGTTAATGTTGCCCGATCGTAAATTAGACAGTTTCTCGTTCAACTAACAAAAGGGATAATTTTATTGGAAATGATATCTTTGAAATGAAAAGATAGGTGATGGATTGAAATGGATACGTATTTGAAACAAGAAAGAACCTTTAATAAAAATTAAAGACCCGAATCTTATAAGTTTCAAATTGATGGAAGGAGTTTCGAAATAAAACCGAGACCCACTATCTAGCGAGATAGGAACCAACGGTATGGTATTTCAAAATAAAACCGAGACCCATTATCTAGCGAGATAGGAACCAACGGTATAGGTAGATGAACGCCACACCCGAAAGGATGATAAGTTCAAATAAGGAAAGAACGACGCCACTAGAAAACTAGATAAGTCAATTCAAACCTCGAGAATAAGGAGAGTGAATACTCACCAAAAGAAATTCTTCTTTCATTCAAATTCAAGTTGTTTTTTACAAATGAAAATAAACGTCCTATTTATAGCTACATAGCCGTATGGCCAAGACACCAAGCTTGAAATTGTTCAATTTTCTCGTTCAAGATTTTTTTTTGAGCACCAAAGCATTATCTTAAATTAAATAATTTTTGAGCACCTTTAACTTAGAATAATACTTTTAAATTCCAAGCTCCCCAAACATTAGCTTGCCGTCCCCATTGATTGTTCCACTAAACACCATGCTTAGTCTTCAATTATTTATTCTCCCATTAACTCCCAATGCTGCCCAATTCAAGCTCCATTCTATAATGCTCCCATTATTCCAAAAAGGCCTTGGCGTCCATTGTCATGTGGATTGCTTAAAAAAAAAAATTCTTTAATTGTTTAATGCATTCCACAAGCTAGTGCCGCATGTTCAATTCAAGTGCCATTTGATTGATTAAAATATGCCTATTTCACATGTGTTATGCGCCCACTACTTCATGCATTCCATTTGCCATTATTTTATGTTCCATGTGCTTAATAACTTGCTCCACCTTGCCGTCCAATTGATTTTCACGCATGGAGGTCTTCCATTTACCTTAATTAATTTTCTTTGGCCACTTGTTTCCATCATCTTATCGTAATCGTGAGGCACTACAAAATAAATCACTTTAATTAAAATTAGATGGATGTAATTTTAATTACCTTATGTAAACACTAGATAAGAACATACTAATATTCAACTTCGACAAAGACTAACTAAAAACTTGTACCTTCTAAAAATATGAAATATGAAAAATGAAGTTACTACTGAAAATTAAAAATTAAAACATGCGTAAAATAAAGTGTTAAATAAACTAGCAGTCAGACTGGCTAGTATATTCAACTTCAATTAAATTGTACGAATTTAGCATGTTTTTGGGTTCTCTTTTATAATCATCCCAAATTTGTGCCACCAACACCGTTGCGGCATCTTTGAATTGTTTGGTTCGGGAACGTGTGATTGGCCCATTAGGTAGCCTCATCGGGTCGTGGTTGACATCCGTCTCAGGCTTCATAGGTGAGTTCGTATCACTTTGTACAAGAATTTTATGCTTCATTATAAGATACAGAAGCCAAGCAACCATCGGGTGAGCCATGGTCACACGTCATGGTTAAGGGCATAGAAATATCGATATCACCCCCATAAATTTGTAGTTATTATGATGTTCCATTCTACATGTATGATTTTCTGCAAAAATCATATTTAACTTTTTTCCAAAACATAGACATGGACATCATCATAGACTATTTAACTGAAGGGAAAGGTGAATGGAGACATCAGTTAGACAATAAGTTTGCAATTTCATTTGTCACATGTTAGACTATCCCCTACGGCCAAGATGTGGTTACAATTTATTTGCAGTCGGATACATCCTTCAGTAAATGTGTCTAACAACAATACATTCATAGCCATTATGCTTTACATCATCTTGCAGAAGGAAAGAATTTGCATGGGAACCTTGATAGATCGGAGCATGATCAGCGACGTTAGTAAAAAGAAAATAAGGCTACTATTTCCACATATTGTGACAGCTTTATGCAAACAAGCGAAGGTTCCTATGGGCAAGTTAAAATTATTTTTGCAACCATCAAAGAATTCTATAAGAGAGTTTGGTGAAAGACTATTTCTAGAACTTCAACAATGAAAAAAGGATTTCGAAGCCCAACAAAGTTCAGAAGAAGGTAACATTCCTGACTTAGAATGGATAATTTGATGGATGCAAGAGGCAGGGCCAATTTACGAAGATTATGCATGGAGACATGGCCTGCGAATGCCACAATTCCCATCCTTTAAATATAGCTTGCAACCAGGCAACAGAAAATTTGATGAGGAGGACCCAAAAGAGGAGAAAGGTCTCGAAGAAGAAGAGGATGAGGCATCAAAATAAGACTATTATTGAATTTGAACTTTTTTAATTTTTTTATTTTGCAAAGTGTAATTTTAAAACTTGGACGATTTCTTTTTGTTGGTTTAGTTAGATTTTATTACTACTAAAAAAATCTTGCTTATTTTGTGTAAGAACTCCACGCTTTGGACAACACAACGTTTTGGAGGTGAACACGTAAGGGGAGGTCACCCTGCAAACATCATGGAGCTACCATGCCAAAACAGGTAGTCACTTCCCTTAATTATTGTTAGGGCACATTAGGGACAATGTGTCAAAATAAGTTTGAGGGTGATAGAAATTTTTACATTTTTGTTATATTTGTTTAGTTTTAGAAATTTTTAGTTGATTTTTTTTTTTTTTGCTTTTCTTGTGTGATTGTTTGTGCTTGAGCTTGTAGAAATATAAGTCATTGGTTAGGAGTATGTAAATAGGTTGTATATTTAAACTGTAAATCTAGCCTAAGAATAAACGATTTCAAGTTATTTGCATTTAGACTTGTTAGTTCAATTTGTTAAATTGTGAATAGGAAAAAGGAGTTAAATGTACCAAATGATGAAGGTATACACGAGTAGGCATAGATGTTTGTTTGAATTATAGGTTGTTTGGATTTTATAAATCAATTAATGGAATTCATGGTTATTGAAATGGTATAGTATAATAAGTATAAAAACCTTACAAGTATGTGCTTAAAAATGAAAATTAATAAGCAAACAAAAGCATTATGAGGGTTAAAAGCAAAACGAGTGTGATAAAAGCATAGAATGGTTAAAAGCCAAGGGAGTAAAAAGTGAATAAAGTGAAACAAATAAAAAATTTCAGAATTTGATAAAATTTGACTCATATTGGCACAAATACTCGTGAATTGCTTATACTTGTAAATACTAAATTAGAGTTCAAAGCATGGATAAAAGAAACTGAGTGAGTAAAATATGAACCGCCTATCTTCTTCAACCATAGATGCTATACTCGTGTATATGTTTTGATGGAATTATATGTTTATTTGTCTGTAACTTATTTACTTTGTAACTTATTGGACTAGCATATTTGAAGTGAAAATCATGAATCGTTTAGACATCTAGCTAGAATTAATTGTTTAGCAAATTCTGCTATCTTATATGTTTCGAAACCAATCTTGTGTGACACGTGCTCAAGTACATTGTTGTCCTGTGTGTTTTCTTTCCTTTTTCCTTTTTCCTTTTTCCTTTTCCTTTTTCTTTTTCTTTTAATGTTATCTTGTTTGCTTAAGAACAAGCAACGAGTTAAGTGTGGGGGTATTTGACCTGCCAAAATTTGTAGTGCCAAATTAGGTACTTTATGGCATTTAACGTGCTTGTTTTTAAGTCATTTTATGTTATTTTATTGCATTTTTAGTTTTAGTAGCTTAGTTTAATTTATAGCAAAATAAGCATTTTTACTCATAATTTTGAGTTAGTTGACCTCTTGGGCCACTAGTTTTAATAAGTTAATTAGGCGTGTAGAATACCTATTTTTAGGCCCAAAAGCATGAAGAACGAAAATCAGGTCGCAACACGAGCTTTCGAGGTCACAACTGAACAAACTCCAAAAGTCAAGTTCGAAGTTGTGTGTCGCGACATGCATAAGCCTGTGTTGCGACAAAGGTTTGACGGAGGGTAAAAATTAATTCAATAGATTTTCATCCATACAATCCATATTTAATGTAATTAAGGCTTGTAATTGACCTAATTGAGTAACTAACTGTGCCTATAAATAGCAAAGCTTATGCTAAGCTAAGGAGGCACGTTTTTAAGGAAGATTTTATATTTTAGTTATAGACTTAGTTTTTATTAAGATTTTAATTAGGTTTTTATTTTCTTTTCAAAATAGTTTTTATTTCTTGTTCTAATTTTGATTTTTTTTAGTCTAAGACTTCGTATTAAGTATTTTTTATATTTTTCTTTCACTTATTGCTTGTCAACATCGATATCTCTCTAGTTATTAAAGGGTTTTGCAGAACTGAGTGCATCCAATTTATTAAACGGATCAATTTCCATCTTCCTTTCATTTTAGTTTAATTTCTGTTTTTGCATAATTAAATTAATTCCTAGGAAAATGGTCTCTAGATTCATGAGTAGCTAAATCCTTTAGGAAGGTTAACGAGTGGATATGGGAGTAATTAATGGAAGAAAGAGGGTTCCCCATAGAATTAGTTGACTTAAATTATGTATGCTTAAACCCTAGGATTGACGACCCTAGGAAGCCATCTAGGTAAAACGAGATCAAGAGATAAGTTTGTTGAGTAAATCGTAATTTATCCTGGTTTTAAAAGTGAGGTCGAAAGATAAGTGAGTATTTATCAATTAATTAAACAGTTATAGGCCAAAAGGTAACAATTGGTTTGTTATTAGCTAATTTACTAAAACTCGAGTTCTAAAGTTAATTACAACTGCTGAAGTGATTTAATCTTCTGCCTATTAATCAAGATTTTTTGTTGATTAATTTGTTTCTAGTAATTTTATTTTATTTCATAATAGTAATCCTCTTTATTATTATTCATCATAACATTATTTTTGGTGAGTACTGTTTAGACTTATTATTGTAGAAATATTTTGGATTTAATCCATCTTCCCTTGGGTACAATCCTTAAAGTACTTCCTGTGCCCTGATGTACAATGCTATATTACAATTTGACTCGTATACTTGCTGACACCACTATTTTAATTTCATATCTTTTGTTGCAGTATTTCTAGTCTAAATGTTTGAACGTTTGGTAGCGGTGAATAACACCCTTATGACAAGGTCATTGGATGAGCACTGGTCAAGTAGCTTTCGTAATGGCATGTAATTGATAAGAGCTCATGTAATAGCCATCGCCCGACTCGATCTTTGGATCCGAGCTTTAGGATGCCACATTTGTTGCTAGAGCAACTATCATCAATCATACAGTAAATATGAAACATCACAAAATTTGGGGGTTAGTAGAATCGGGTTTACTAATCGAGAGAGAGCGATCATGCCTTAAAATTTTAAATTATCTATGCATTTTTAGGAAATAAATTAGGTATTGGTTTGTAATCCCTTCTCTCACATCATTTTTTTTTATTTTGCAAATTTTGTCATAAACACTAGTATATGACATGTCTTGTTTGTTTTTTAAACAAATATTTCAAATTATATCAAGAATGAGTTATTGATTTGATGGTTAAACATTAGTGAATTTATCCTTGAGGTCTTAACTTCAATTCCTTTTCCATGCAAATAATTTAATTTTTTAACAAAAACCCCTTGTTTTAATGTGAGGGCCATCCAAGCCTAGTTAACCTAGGTATAAATATTAATTTTTCACTAATAATCAGCCTTTAATCATCCTTCTCATTTCCCTATACATTCCTATCCTCCTCCATTGTTGTCGTCGCCTACACCTAGTTTTACCATCTCTTTCTTTTTTTGCGTTTTGCCACAAGATTTGTTAACATATTCCCCACCATTAATCTATCATTTTTCTCATTAAAATCAGCCCCAAATCTGAATTCTTGAACT
Organism: Gossypium bickii; assembly: GCA_025503065.1. Lineage (NCBI taxonomy): Eukaryota > Viridiplantae > Streptophyta > Magnoliopsida > Malvales > Malvaceae > Gossypium > Gossypium bickii. The sequence goes on along the minus strand of CP106715.1, from coordinate 34,638,845 downwards.
CCAAGATCAGTCCCAAACATTGCCAAGAAAGTGCCATTGCCGTTTCTCTCGACTAGCTTGGGTAAGGTCTCTTTTCTCTATAATTTCTTGATTATATTTGTCAATTAAAAATAAAAATTTCTATATCTGGAATTTGGTGGATTTTAAATGATTTCAAAGGTATTTTTTTTCAGATTTTAATGAGATCTCAAACTGTTTTAAAATTCAACCCCAATTTTGGCCACCATAGGTGGTGGTGCGTGCGCCTATGCGGAAGAAAGGGGGTTGTTTTCTTTCCTGGTTCTTGCTTATATTTTTCCAGCCTTAATTTAAGTTCTTGAAACCTCCTAATCAGCTTTTAAACCCATTTCAATTAGGGAAAAACGTTCTTGATCAATTGGCCATTCGAAACCCATAAATCTTGAAGCGTAAGTGCAATTAAGGGTAACTAGTTTGTTATTTCGACATAGTTGTTGTGTAAAGTTATGATTTATTAAATAAAGGAGTTTAATCATTAATTATATACTTGTTTTCTAGTATATTATTGAATTAGGTGCTAACCCAATTGCCCCAAATCATCTGTAAAGGTGAAGAATTATTGTACGTATGGTTCGCATCGATACAGTGTAAGGAACCTAACTAGTTTATATTCATAAAATAGTTATAATTTCAACGATTGGTTTGAACTCATAAGTGGGTTTTTCAGGGCTTGTTTAATGGTAAATTTATTGTATTTATCTTTAGTTTTTGTTTAGGTTTGTTTAAGGAATTATTAAGGAAAATTGGAATATTCGCTAGTGTGCTGCGAGGAAACGGAAAATAAGGTGTGGCTCCTAAACTCATAAATTTGTTTGAAAATGTTAAATATATTTGATAAATTATCTTGCTGATTGGATTAGATTAATAGCCAAATTATTGATTTTGCGAGTGGCCGAACCAGGTATGTTTCGAGCCTTAAAAGATTAACATGTTGGCAAAATTGCTAGTTTGATAGTATGAATGTTTGATTGAGTTTGTAATTGCATATTTGAGTTATGAGATATGAGAATATTTGACAGAAAGATATAATGTGATGAGATATTAAGCTTAGGTATGCTTTAAACGCATGAGATATTTGTTATATTGTGTATTAAAAATGGTGCTATTTATGAACAATGAAAATTCGTAAAGGATGTGAAATTGAACGATATTGATTGATACCCACATAATGGTAATTTGAAAGATTGGAAAACTGTTTCCATTTACTGAAAGTATGTGATTACTGAGGGCATTATAAGCATGTCAAATGAATGTGAGAAGTATTGAGATATGATTATGTTTGAGATTGTGTGACATATTGCATATGCATTGGGTTGAGATTTTTTGGTTGATGGAGGAGTTTCGTGGAGTACCGGCGACATATTAGGTCCGCATTATTTATAGTCAATGCACTACACCTGGAGTACCAAGGGGAATGGCGATTTATCGCACTTTTACTTGCAGTTTGTCTGCATTTTTACTGGCAGAAATCTCTACATATTGTTACCAGTGGTTCACAACGGGCTTAAGCCCATAATGTTTTGGAGTTCGGATGACGGGTTCTGGGAAACCCGTGGTGTGTAGTGGATGGTATGGGTAGAAACCTTTTTGCATTGCATCATGCTCACGACATATTTGAATGTTATTGATTTATGATATGTGTTGTATTGTGTTGTATTGAATGGTATCAAAATTTCTGATTGTTACTCGTATGAATGATGTCCCATGCTCATACACCGTTTGACATCAATTTGATAGTGGATATGTAATGATATAAAATTCCTATGATGGTTCTATTTTCTTCTGTTAATGCTAATATGTTTCATTGTATTTGATGTTATTGTCTGTTTAAATATTTATTCGACTCACACTGAGCTTTTCATAAGCTCACCCCTAATAGTGTTTTACTTTTCAGGTAAACTTCAAAATTAGGACCGGACTTAGCATTCGAAGAATCAACTTGGACCTTGGATTATTATTATTTTAATTAAGTATTATTAAGTCTTTATTAGTTTTGGCTTGTAATTTTTAATTATTTCTGGTCAATAGCTTGATAACTTTTCTTCTGGGATTATTGGAATAATCAGACAATGCATGATATCAGACTTTAAGTAAAATTTGACATTTTTTCCTACTTTTCGCTACATTGCAAAGGAACCATTTTTGAAAAACAAATTGATAAGGCAACTAATTTTCCAAAATGACTTGAAAAATGGTTTTTCCACTGCATTAGTTTAACTTCGAGTTTTTTTTAAGAAGAGTGACAAGCAAACGTTTTTTCTAAAACAACACTGTCAACAATAAAATGAATCCTAAACATAAACAACCTAATGAATTAATGCTTTTAAGCTAACTCTAAGTACAACTACGATTTTATCTAAAATGAGTTTATTTAAAGTCTTAAAAAGTAATGTAAGTTAGCTTAGCCATTTTGATGGCTAATGTAGCCTTTTGAATCTAGCCATAACGTCTAGGCCAGATTTGGGAGGTTTCATTTAGTGGCATCAGAGCCTTGGTTCAAAACCTCAAACTGTGTTTTTAAATCTACTTAAGTAAGTTGGCAGGCATGCATACATGAAAAAGGGGAAAGCCACAGAGAGTTTTGAAAATGATATTCTACAAAGAAAATCAAGTCCAAGACTCTGATACCGATTGCTATAGAAAAGATATTGTTATGTTATAGGTAAACACTTGAGGTGTATTACTATAGACGTAGAACTGAAATATTTAGTATTTAATTTTTCTTTGACATTGTAAGATGGGAAACTAAAAATTGATTGAAGTTAGCTAATGATTTTTTTTTTCTAAAATTGTAGATCAAATTTAAGACCATAAGATACATAATAAACAACCGAAGAATAAGGAACCATGGGGCTCAGCATTGAGCTGCCAAGTTAAGTCATTTTCTATTCAAGGAATTATGTCCAACTTTGAGACTTATGACATCGTGATTGCACCTACTTCTGAAGGTGAAAACCAGGACGTTGGGGATGATGCAGTGTCCCAAGCGATATTGGGAGTCTTAGAAAAAGTTTTCTAGATTATGGTTGAAAGGACTAATATGAAGGGAGAGAGTAAATGCTTAGAGTGTAAGAGAAAGGAAAAGATTAAAGTTTTAAAAAGGAGAGAGTCTTCTTTCACTAGTCCAAATTCGCAACCTTTAAAGAGGGCCAGAGGAGCCAGACCTCAATGAAAGGTTGTAGTAGTTATTACTGGGGAAACTGTTAGATTAGATAGGATTCTGATTTGTAGATATGTGGTAAGTGTAATCCAGTAGAGTTTCTATCAAAATTGGGAATTGGGGTAGAAAAATTTGTTAGTAACGTTTCCTCAATTAGATATGCAAAATATATGTTGGGAATTTAAGGAGATGCATTGTGTGGAATTATGTTGGAATCAGAGTTGCACAGTAAAAGCTTGGTGTCTTGGTTTAAAGGAAAATGGTTAACAGATTTTGTGACTAAGAAAATTTCGTGGACGAAATTTCTTTACGAAAGGGTGAATTTTAACATCCCAAAAATTGGGAGTTAGTAGAATCGGGTTTGTGAATTGAAAAATAGTGATCATGCTTATTTTTTAAATTATCTATGGATTTTTAGGAAATAAATGAGGTATTGGTTTGTAGGTTAAGTGTTAGTATAACGTTTCTTGAAACCCAAGTTCAATTCCCTTCTCTCGCATCATTTTTTTTATTTTGCAAATTTTGCCTTGAACCCTAGTATGTGACATGCTTTGTTGTTTTAAAATAAATATTTCAAATTATATCAAGAATGAGTTATTGGTTTGATGGTTAAACATTAGTGAATTTATCCTTGAGGTCCTAACTTCAATTCCTTTCCTATACAAATAATTTAATTTTTTGACAAAAACCCCTTGTTTTAATGTGTGGGCCATCCAAGCCTAGTTAACCTAGGTATAAATATTAATTTTTCACTAATAATCAACTTTTAACCATCCTCCTCATTGCCCTAGCTATTCCTCTCCTCCTCTCCTTCCCTTTGATTTTAACTTTTTTTCCTTTCCTCCATTGTTGTTGTCGCCTACACCTAGTTTTACCATCTCTTTCTTTTTTTTTCTTTTTGCCACAAGATTTGTTAACATATTCCTCACCATATTTCTATCATTTTCCCTCATAAAATCAGCCCCAAATATGAAATCTTAAACTCCAAGATCATCTCGAACATTTCCAAGAAAGTGCCATTGCCGTTTTTCTCAACTAGCTTGGGCAAGGTCTCTTTTCTCTTTAATTTCTTGATTAATTTTTTCAATTAAAACAAAAATTTCTAGATCTAGAATTTGGGGGATTTTAATGAGATCTCAAAATATTTTAAAATTCAGCCCCAATTTTGGCCACCATGGGTGGTGGTGCGTACGCTTATGTGCAAAAAAGGGGGTTGTTTTGTTTCTTGGTTCTTACTTATATTTTTCGAGCCATAATTTGAGTTCTTGAACCCTCCTAATCAGCTTTTAAACCCATTTCAATTAGGTAAAAACATTCTTTATTGATTGGCCATTCAAAACCCACAAATCGTGAAGCGTAAGTGCAATTAAGGGCAACTAGTTTGTTATTTCGACATAGTTGTTGGGTAAAGGTTATGAATTGATTAAATAAAGGAATTTAATCATTAATTAGCTACTTATTTTCTATTATATTATTGAATTAGGTCCTGACCCAAACGTCCCAAATCATTCATAAAGGGAAAGAATGATTGTACGTATAGTTCGCATCGATACAGTGTAAGGAACCTAACTAATTTAAATCCATAAAATAGTTATAATTTCAACGATTGGTTTGAAATCATAAGTGGGTGTTTGGGGGCTGGTTTAACGGTAAATTAATTTTTTTATATTGAATTTTGGTTTAGTTTCGTTTAAGGAATTATCAAAGAAAATTGGAAGATTCGCTAGTGTGATGCGAGGAAATGGAAAATAAGGTGTGGGTCCCAAATCATAAAATTGTTTAAAATTATAAAATATCATGCTATATTTGATAAATTAGCTTGCTGATTGGATTAGCTTAATAGCCAAATTATTGATTTTATGAGTGGTCGAACCAGGTATGTTTCGAGCCTTAAAAGATTGACATGTTGGCAAAATTTCTAGTTTGATAGTATGAATGTTTGATTGAGTTTGTAATTGCATATTTGAGTTATGAGATATGAGAATATTTGACTGAATGATATAATGTGTTGAGATATTAGGCTTATGTATGATTTAAACGCATGAGATATTTGTTACATTGTGTATTGAAAACGGTGTTATTAATGCACAATGAAAACCCGTAAAGTATGTGAAATTGAATGATATTGATTGATACTTACACAATGGTAATTTGAAAGATTGGTAATTTCTGGTCTGTGGCTTGATAACTTTTATTCTAGGATTTTTGCATGCATGGATTACTCAAGCATAATAACTGGATAATGCATGATATTGAACTTAAGTAAAATTTGACATTGTTTCCTACTTTCCGCTGCATTGCAAAGGAACCATTTTTGAAAAACAAATCGATAAGGCAACTAATTTTCCAAAATGACATGAAAAATTGTTTTTCCGCTGCATTAGTTTAACTTCGAGTTTTTTTTAAAGAAAAGCGACAAGCAAACGGTTTTTCTAAAACAACACTGTCAACAATAAAACGAATCCTAAGCATACACGACCTAATGAATGAATGCTTTTAAGCTAACTCAAAGTACAACTACGGTTTTCTCTAAAATGAGTTTATTTAAAGTCTTAAAAAGTAACGTAAGTTAGCTTAGCCATTTCGGTGGCTAATGTAGCCTTCTGAATCTAGCCATAACATCTAGCCCGCGTTTGGGAGGTCTCAATATATCATACAAATGTACAATATGGTTGTTGGAGTAGCGATAGGATGCCTATAACACCCCAAATCGGGTGGTACAAAAGTTTCGGTGTATAGCAATAAATAGTCTATCTAGCGTAGCGTTATCTAACCAAAAGATTGTTTTGGCATATACTTATGGGCGTGTAGTAATCGCCACGAGAGTAAGGATTTGATTTTCTAATGTTTTATCATGTATTAAGGAGACGTTTGTGTTAAGGGATAAAAGGGAAATATGGGATGAGTATTCGCCAAAGGTATAGTACATCTAAATTATATGAAATACTATGATAGTTGGAATTTAAGGAATCTAGTTAGAAACCAACTATATATTTTAGCCTGATAAGTTTGATGAAGGGAACTTATTTATATTTTTCACGAAAATTATAAGCCAATAATAAGGAAAGCTCTTATACGCATGGCACTTGTTAGATTCCACTAAGCAAGATAAGTCATATTTATAGGTGAGAATGTGTTCTGAAAGCGGTTCTTCTTTGTTCTTCTTCCTCTTCCTTAAGTGGTATTTACTGAAACCGTCCTCAAATCTGAATGTATCCTACCTCGATGATCTAGAGGCTAAGGTTCTTTTATGATTAATAGTTACTTCGCATTAGGGTAAGTATTTCAGCATTTCATGTTAATTACTGAATGAGTAATAAATGAACAGTGAGACTGTATGTATAAGGTTTCTACATGGGATGTTTAGCGATTAAAACGTTCAGTAATTTGTATGTACAAGAGTATTAATGGTGAAATTATATTTCTAACCAGTGGTTGTTGCTGGTTCGTGATGGATATCTGGATCTAAAGCTTTGAATTGCAGTAGGCGAAAATCAAATGAGTTCTATACTAACTCCTGCTTGTATAATATTCATATTGTGAGTCATCTATAGAAAATTGATTGAACTATGGATCCGAAGCCATAAAGAGTATAGTATGTGATGATTGGTGTACTAGTATTGAAACATTGAAGTATGATTGAGTATGTATATGTCTGAAATGTATGTTATGAGATGTGTGTTTTATTTGGGTGTATGTTTGTAACACCCCTAACCCGTATCCATCGCCGGACTAAGGTTATGAGGCATTACCGGACATACCGGAACATTTCACAAACATACATCTCACATCAACAAAACATCATCATTCATAATCACTTGTCCCTTTAAAAGATCTACGAGACCTTAAACATGCTTTAGAAAGGGTTTGGGACTAAACCGAGCACATACGAAACTTTGCAAAACTCATAAAAATTTTCTTCCAAAACAGGGTACATGCCTGTGTGGCTAGGCCGTGTGCCTCTCACAGCTGTGCCTTAGCCCGTGCCTCAGCCCATGCACAAAACTATCTAGCATCACACGGCCTATCACACGCCCATGTGTCTAGCCCGTGTGCAATATTGAATTGAATCACACAGCCTGTCACACACCTGTGTGCCTGGCCCGTGTGTAATATTGATTTGCTTCGAAATATGATAGTGAAGGACACGGTCAGGTCACACGCTTGTGTGTTCAACCGTGTGGGCAATTATCGGCCATTTGCAAGGCCAAATTGCCACCCAATAAGGGTCATACCTACGAGCACCAACAAGCCTCATTTTATAACTCAAAAACAACCAAGTCATATCAAAATTATGCACCATTTGACTCATAACAACATCATTCACTTCAATGTATAAATCCATCCAAAATTTACCAACTCAATATACCAACCTTTCATCAAAATATACTAACTTTTGCATCACAAAGCATGGACTAAATTTACCATATTCACATTCATTAACAAGCCATTTCGCATGACTATATGTAACAGCCCGGTTTAGGGCCTAGTCGGAATAGTGGTGCGAGACCACAAATCCGAGTTAGTAAAATGAGTTTTTAAAGTATTTGAGATGTTTGCTTGATAATATGAAAGTTTCATGTAGAAATTTTATGGAAATTTCCATTAAAGGGTCCATTAGGACTAAATTGCAAAAGTTGCAAAATATGAGTTTCTAGAAGCTTTTTGTATGAAATAGCTTTAGAATATTAATTAGAAGTCCTTAAATAGCAATTTGCCCAAATTATAATTTTTGGACAAAATAGACATGAGTGAGTAAATGGTGAAATTGTATAGTGAAGGGCATTTTGGTCATTAATCAATTAAATGATTAATAAAGGAAAAAGATAACAAAAATCATTCTCATCTTCTTCCCCAAGTGCCGAAAATTTGAAGGAAGTCATAGCTAGGGTTCTTCAATTTTTCAAGCTTGCTAATAAGTTCATTTTAGCCCCGTTTTTAATATTCTTCGTATTTTTGGAGTCCTCGTATTATGAATTAGCTAATTTTAGCTATAAGATGAGCTAAGATGCATGTTCAAAAATCTACCCATGTATGACATGTTTGTAAAATGATGTTTTAAGAAAGATTATGAGAGTTTGATGTTAGATAAACATCTTTTCCTAAATGAATTTCATGAAAAATGCTAGTAAGGACTAGTTTGTAATAGTTATGAAATTTATCATACATGGTAGAAATAGTGAGAATTTGTTATTGCTATAGTTGAGATAATGAATCAGCTAAGCATGAAGTTTAAGAAGGTAGAATGAAAATTATTTTACGAGCATAGGGGCAAAAGTGTAATTATGAGAAAGTTTAGGGGCAAAATTGTAATTTTGCCAAAGTATGAGTTAAGATTCAATTTAGTCAATGTGATTATTAAATGATCTAAACTATTATTATAGATCAAGAAAAATGAAGCCTAGATCAAAACCGAGGCAAGAACAAAGTCGAAGACTAAATTGCATATCTACATACATTTTGTATATTGAGGTAAGTTTGTATGATTTCTAAGCTTTATGATTACTATCATTGAATTTCTTAGTACAATGTACATTATTACTATAGAAATGCTTTATGCTATGTTAAATAAAGAAATCAATGAGGTTAGGCATGAGAAATTCCCGATTGAAGTTGAATTACTTAGGATACTCGATCTACCACATGAGATAAAAAAGTTCGTATAAGATCAAGCCAAGGCATGGCATCGGCAATCAAGCAAAGTTATCATGTAAGTCCAAGACAAGTCTTGGCATTGAAGAGTTATTATTAGATGAAGACCCATGTAAGCCCAAGCCAAGGCAAGGCATTGGTGAGTCTCCAAGCAAAGATGTCATGTATGCCCAAGACAAGTCTTGGCATTGAAAAGCTATCATGAGATAGAGATCCCATGTAAGTCCAAGCCAAGGCATGGCATTGGTGAGTAACAAGGAAGATTCATGTAAGTCCAAGCCAAGGCTCAACATTGACCAGTTCATGAGTAAAGATACCAAATAAGACCATGTCAAGACATGGCAATGGTAAGTTCCCAAGGGAACACACAAGGAAGACTTGAGTAAGACCATGTCAAGACATGGCATCGATACCAAGATGAGAGATCCCATGTAAGACCATATCTAGGATATGGCTTTGGCATCGAGTTATATGTGGGATGAGATTCAGTATCCTCGGTTATTCATAGAAATTCATCGATCAAATGAGTAAAGCTTTAATGAGATAGCAAGAAATTAAGTAAGCAAAGCTATTATCAAGTTGGAAATGAGTATTATTCATGTTATGAGTGATGAATTAAAGATTATGATTATTATAGTAAAATATGCTGATCTATGTGATCAACTGATATAGGTACCTTGTTTACCTCACGAGCATGAGACTAGTAAGTATCATGAGATATGTAGGAATCAGTAAGAGTAAGTAAGCTTAAATAGCTGAATTTATGATGCCATTGTTTATGCTAAATGATTTATGTTAAACAAGTATGTGACTATGTGCATTATATGCAAACTTACTAAGCTAAATGCTTATATCTTTTATTCTTTCTTTCCATGTAGTCCCGCCAAGCTAATCTCGTGGATCATCGTCATCGGAGATCGGAGCACACTATCAATCACTATTTTGGTATAGCCAAGATGTTTATATTAAGTATGGCATGTATAGGAAACATTTCATTTTGAGAATATGTCTTAAAAAGGGCAAAAGTATGGGCTATCAAGTTTATTATTCTTTTGTATATGGCCAAGTGATTGGCCAAGATTGACTAAGTATGTATGTTTATTGAAATCAATGAAGCATGTAGTATTGTTCATGAAAGATGCAGTAATTTGAGTTGTTGAATTGAATTTGAGATTGATCTTGATTTTAGGGTGGCAATTGGCTTGGTAAATAGCCTTCAAGTGCCCACACGGATAGACACACGGGCGTGTGTCTAGGCCGTGCATCCCCTACACCTTAGTACCTTAAGTCAGAATAGGCTACAGGCTCTTCCCACGGCCGTTTGTTTAGACCGTGTGTGACACATGGTCAGAACATGGGCGTGTACCCCAGGCCGTGTGAATATAGTCAGTGTCGACCACGGTTGGAAGACATGGGCGTATCTTAGGGGTACATGAGCGTGTCCCAAGCCACATGGGCGCGTGACCCCTGTTTTAAGGAAATGTTTTTGATTAAGTTCTGAAAGTTTCCAGATATGTGTTTAAGGCCTCGTAGGCCCATGAAATATATGATTAGACTAAGAAAGAGAAGTTTTAATTCGGAATAAAATTTTACAGCCCGTAAGTGCATGTTTGAGAAAGTTTAAGCATAGTAATGTCTCATATTCGGTCTCAGCCTTGGACTCGGGTATGGGGTGTTGCACTATATACACATCTTCCAAAGCATATCGTAACATTTCTAGCCTATACATGCCATACTTTAATATATACATTTCCAAAAGGTACCAAAATATAGTTTGATAGTGTGGTGATGATACTCGACGATCCTCGAGCTTCCAGTAGCTTCGATAATCTATAAAACAATGCAAACACACACAAACTAAGCTTTCAAAAGCTTAGTAAGCCATATACAAATAAACTTATCATGTAGAACATTTATAAACCATTTCATTCACATAAACTATTGCATAAATTAATAGAAAAATCATATTTCTCCTTTGGCTCAATTGTTCCTAACCATTTGCTTACACGCATACCACATAACCATGTAGTTCATTTGATCATAGCACAATTTATTTCATTGTTCTCATACATGTACCTAAACTCCACATTTTTCACATATACTTACTTTTCGTACTTGTACTTTGCATACATTTCAAATGTACCTACATCAGATGCACATTTCACATAATCATTCATTTCTCGGAATACCCGTTAAACCATTTGAAATTTAGATATCTCTGAAAACTTGTACAATGCCAACGTCCTAAACGTGGTCTTACATGTAATCAAATATCGATGCCACTGTCCCAGACAGGGTCTTACATGAAATCATATACGAAGTCGATGTCCCAGACATGGTCTTACTCGTATAACTCAAATTGATGCCAATGTCCCAGACGTGGTCTTACACGATAACACATATCGGAACCCTATGTCATGACATATGTATCCTAACTATTCTTGAGGCTCGTACGGGGCTTTTCGGACATTGACACATTGTTGAAACTTTCATGGATTTCACATATACATCTTCTATAATCATTCATCACAATTCAATTTCATATAAGCATGAATAAATCAACTCAAACAAATTTATTTGTATATAGACTTACCTCGTATGGATATGAACGGATGAAAACGACTCGACCACTTTTGATTGCTTCCGATCTAATTCCGTATTCTTTAGTTCTTGATCTATACATATTCAAATTTAACTCTTTTATTCACCAAACCATTCAATTCAATCCAAATACACAGATTTAAGGCATTTTACAAATTAGCCCTCACATTTTCACATTTTGACATTTAGGTCCCTATTTCATAAAATCACCAAATTCACATATCTTCTTTATACACATGCTTATAAACCCGCATATTACATTTATTTCACATTTTAGTCCTTCAATTTCTCATTTTCACAAATTAGTCCATAATAGTCAAATTCATCAAAAATTCAAAAACAAAACATATTAATCTAACAACAAGCTTTTATATTTCAACAACTATCATCACAAAGCTTACAAAATCATCAATGGCATAACTTGAAATCTTCATCAAATTCAGAAATTAAGACATGGGCTTAAGAGAACACAAAGCAACGATCAGAAAAACGTAGAAATTATCAAAAACCAAAACAAAAACATATCTTAATCAAACAAAGAATGTGTCGAACCCTAGATGAGTATGAAAGCTTTCTTTTTCGTTTCTTTCCTTGCTATTTTCGGCCAAAAAGATGAACATAATAGCCATATTTTATGATTTGTTTTATTTAACACATATTAATAAACCATTTACCAAAATAGCCTTATTAGAAGCATTTAAAATCCACTAACTATTGTCTATATTTTTCATTTAAGGCATTCAATGGTTAAATAACCACATAAGGACCTCTTCTTTATAAAGATACATCAATTTAGCACTTAATCAAATAGAAGGCCACTTTTACATTTTCTGCAATTTAGTCCATTTTGCAAATTAAGCACACAAACGATAAAATTAATTCACAAAACTTTCACACATGCTTAATCACATACTGCAAACATGGAAAATAAATTTAAAAATATTTTCCAAACTCATATTTATGGTCCCGAAACCACTATTCCTGTAACACCCTTTACCCGGGTTCTACGCCAAAATCGGGCCCGAGGCGTTACCGTACTAAAACCACTTTATCGCCAGTTAGGCTCATCGTGACTACTCTCTTAAGTCAACACAACCACCTCTTTCTCGACTTACGAGGCCTTACTCATACACACGAGGGTTCCCGAGACTATATCGTAACTCTTTCCAATCTTACATTTTTTTCCAATCCCCAAACTCGACCTCTCTCACTAGAGGTAATCCAGGTAACTCTTCCGGGAACACATCCGGATACTCACGTACCACTGGTACTGTTTCAAACTTCACTCCAACCTCTCGAGTATTCAACACGAAGGCGAGATAGGATTCACACCCTTTTCTCAAACATTTCTCCACCACTAGGGAAGAAATCATCACTGGTAGACTATCGGATCCACTTGATTCAACCCGAACCATATCTCCACTCTCACATTTCAATTCAATAAACTTACTACTAAGTTCACAAAGACATTATGGGTAGTTAACCAATCCATGCCAAGGATTAAATCAAACTCATCAAATGGCAACAACATCAGGTTTCCCGGAAAACAATGATTCTCAATCAATAAAGGACAATTTTTACACACTTTGTCCACAAACACATGCTTTCCTAATGGGTTTGACACCTTAACCACAATATCTGTAGACTCAATGGTCATACTCAAACTAGATGCTAATCTCATGCAAATATAAGAATGAGTAGTCCCTGAATCTATTAAAGCAATAACAAAGGTGTCATAGAGAGAAAAAGTACTCATTATCACATCTGGGGAGGATGCCTCTTCGCGAGCGCAAATAGCATACGTCCTCACAAGTACCCAACCCTCTGGACTCACAGCAGAACCTTTGGACACACCTCTACCACTATTCGCACCTCTCGGGTTCCTAGGTGGTCTACCTCTTGCAGGCACATCATTGGATCTTATCTCATGCTTTTCTTCCTTACCATCCCTCTCGGGGCAGTTTCAGATAAAGTGATCGGTGGAGCCACATTTATAACAGTTTCGACTGCTACCCCAACACTCTCTAGTGTGATATCTACCACAACTTGGACACTCCGGTTTGCTCTTTGTATTGCCCACACTTTCCATCGTGGTGGCTTGGACTCTCGAACCCAAACGAATATTGCCCAAGTCTCGATACTAATATCCCACTAAGGCTGTTGTCCGAGGATTCACTTCCTTGGATCTTTTCGACTGGGCTTGATACGATTTGCCCATCGGCCTCTTTCTAGCATCTCGGGCTTCACTCATAGCCCTTCTCTTTTCTTTACTCAATTCTTCAGCCTTACTTGCCCTTTCTACCAACACAACAAACTCTTTCAACTCCAAAATACCTACTAGGAGTTTGATGTCTTCATTCAGTCCGTCTTCGAACCTCTTACACATGATGGTCTCTATCGATACACACTATTGAACGTATTTGCTAAGCCTAATAAACTCACACTTATTCTCTGCTACTGACATTCTTCCTTGCTTCAATTCAAGGAATTCCTTCCTTTCCTGATCAGTAAATCGTTGGCTTATATACTTCTTCCGGAACTCTTCCAGAAAAAAGTCCCACTCACCCACTCTTTCGGGACCACTAACGTTAGCGTTTTCCACCAATGGTATGCCGAATCTCTCAGCAAGGATATGGCACACTTTAAGCTCTCTTCTGGTGTACAGGAGAGCTCATCAACACTCTCATCGTGTTCTCTAACTAGAACTCTACCCTCTCAGGGTCATCATCCACCTTAGCTCTAAACTCTTCAGCCCTGTGCTTCCTAATCTTATCCACCGGGGGTTTTGATATACTCACAACATCAATACCTTGAGGAGACACTGGATTTGGCTGAGGTATAAGAGGAGGTGGAGGAGGTTGAGCATTAGGGTTTGCTCGAACATAGTCCGAGTACCAATTACTCATCATCTGGAGAAAGGCTTCCCGTGCCTCTTCTCCTTGACCCTAACCTCGGGTCCACTTTGTACAGGCACGGTTCCTTGCGCAGGAGTCGGTGCATTACTAGCTGCTTCATCAGCAGTAGATTGATTGGGATCCATATACTATACGAAACAAGATTTAAAATCATCAGAAACCACCACAATATCATAGTACACTTATGGCATGTATAGCTAGACTCTTACACCCGCTACGATAGTCCTAGAACCGACTAAACCATAGCTCTGATACCACTAAATGTAACACCCCTTACTCGGGTTCTACACCAGAACCGAGCCCGAGGCATTACCGTACTAAAACCACTTTATCGCCACTTAGGCTCATCATGACTACTCTCTTAAGTCACCATAACCACCTCTTTCTTGACTTACGAGGCCTTACTCATACACACGAGGGTTCTCGAGACTATATCGAAACTTTTTCTAATCTTACATTTTTTTCTTTTGTACAGGGTTGACACGCCCGTGCAAGAAGAGACACGCCCGTGCATAGACCCACACTCGCATGCTCCTCAACCGTGGTGAATACTGACTACATATACACGGCCTCAAAACCTAGTCAGACGCCCGTGTGGCTAGCCCGTGGCCAACACTGATTAAACTTACGCGGCCTATGCACACGCTTGTGTGGTTAGTTCGTGGTCTATTCTGACTTAAAATGTTAACCTGTAGGGGACGCACTGCCAAGTCATACGCCCATGGGTTGACCGTGTGTCACACATGGTCTAGACACATGCCCGTGTGTCTATCCACATGGACAAGAACAAAGCTATGTGCCAAGTTCCTTTCACCCCTCTAGCATACACAATATGCATTCATTCAACACATCCATAATCAACTCAAATTGAAGTGTAATCTCACATAGATAACTACAACCTTTTCATAAATTAAGGCAGCCAACCACTATGGCATTATACACAATAGACTATCCATCTAAAGGCTAACACATCTTAACCATTTACAACAAAATTCACTAACTTATCTAGCCTCTATACATGCCATATACAAAACATGGAGTCTCATGTACCAGAGTGTGCTGATAAAGTGGTCGATCTTCCAATTGATCCTCGTATCTCGATTCAACACTTTTACTCTATAAGACAAGGGAAAAGAAAGGGAGTAAGCTTTGAGCTTAATAAGTTTACACATAAACAATTAAACATCATAGTATAAGCTAAACAACAATTAGCATTATACCAACATATAATGTACAACTATGCTTACTCTTTCTATCCCTTACCACAATCCCAACACATCATCAGTCACATACTCATAACCATTGAAATGCACCCCTGCATTCAATATCACATTTACACAATATACAACGCAACATCATTTCTCGATAATTCATCCACACATCTAATTACCTCAATAATACCACCACACAGCTAATCCACATAGCTAATTTCTCGGTGGTTTCGCACTTAGCCCACCACAATCAATTAATAAGATAGTATCGCACTTAGCCTACCACAAAGGTATTCATAGTGGTTTCGCACATAGCCCACTAGACAATATACCTAACGATAGCATCGCACATAGCCAGCTTATCGTCAATATGCATTAAGATGGTATCGCACTAAGCCCGCCATTTAGCATTCTCACTACACATTCACATATCTACTTACTTAACCATACATCCACTCACAAATTCTAACACATTCATCCCACATAGGTTCTCAATCATTCTCAATCATGCTACACACTTGCTAGCATTAAGAAATTGTAAATAGGAATGCATTGTTTAAGCATAAACTTACCTCGATACTCAAAAGTATAGAAATATACAATTTAGTCCATCACCATGCTTTTGCCTCGGTTTAGATTTGGGCTTCGTCTTTCTTGATCTATAATGAATAAATCAGCTTATTCAATACACACATTGACTAAATTGACACTTATCTCATACGTTGGTAAAATTACTTTTTTGCCCCTAATCTTCCTCATAATTACACTTTTGCCTCAAGGCTCGTAAAGTGATTTTTATTCAACTTTCTAGCCTTACATGTTTATCCGAGTCACTTACTCAACTAAAGCATTCATCAGTTCTCACTAAATCACACCTGTATGACTAAACTCAAGACTTTTATAAACTAGTCCCTACATGTATTTTCATGGAAAATCACTTAACAAAATATGTTTCTACTACATCAAGCTTTCATAATCTTCTATCATCAACATACATGCATGTCATAGATGGCCACATTTTTTAACATTCAATATAGCTCATCAAATAGCTAAAGATAGCTTATTCATGCTATAAGGACTTCAAAAATACGAAGAATATAAAAAACGGGGCTTGGATGCACTTACTAGCAAGCTTGAAAAAAATTGAAGAACCCTAACAATGGCTCTTGAAAATTTCGGTGGCCTTGGAGAAGAAGATGAATGAATTTTGTCATCTTTTCCTCCTTTTTAATCATTTAATTGTTAAATGACCAAAATGCCCTTTTTGATAAACTTTCTATTTTAACTCATCCATGCCCAATTTTGTCCAAAAATTAGAATTTGGGTAAATTGCTATTTAAGGACCTCTAATTAATATTCTAAAGCTATTTCACACAAATAGCTTCTAGAATCTCATATTTTGCAACTTTTGCAATTTAGCCCTTTTGGACAATTCAACCGCAATTTCAAAAAATTGCCTCATGAAACTTTCACACTAACATGCAAACATAGCATAAACCTCAAAAACTCATACATAGACCTCAGATTTGTTGTCTCGTACCACTATTCCATCTAGGCCCTAAACTAAGATGTTAGAATTCTGACTAGGGTCTAAACCAGACTATTACAATGTTAGTGAAGTAAAATGTGGAATTTAGATTGTGTCAATGCATGAAGAGTCTGCCAAGAGAGTTTGTGTCTGTTCACTACGGTGGTGTCTAATGGAGCCTGTTGAGACTGAAAACCCAAACTCTAATATGAACTCTAAAGGAAAAGTCCATGGTCATGGCACCCTCTAAAAAGAAATAAGAAATAGTGATTACCCAATGGGGTTTCTTGTGTGCCCCAAGGCAAACCTCACGTAATGTAAGTATAGGAAAATCCATATCATAAACATCACAAAAAATAATATCCTTGTAACGCCCCGAATTTTGGCCTAGTAGACTTGGGCGTATTGGGTTGTAATGTCCCAAAAATCCTGAAACTTTAAATTTCTATGCACTGAGGTTGGTATGTATGAGTACCACTTACAATATTAATTTTAAGGTATTATCGGGATTATTTGAAGTCTTAGAGATAAGGATGACTATAGGTAAAATTTTATTTTTCTTGCTTTAGTGGACCCTAGTCTTAGGCATTAGGCTTCTTAAGCAGATTAAGGGGAAATTAAGACACAAATAGGCTTGTGGTCCAGTGGCAAGGTGGCGTCACTAGGGGAGCTACAAGGTGGCGTGAAGAGGTCCAAGGTTCGAGTAGTGGTAAGGTGTTTTTGGAGTGTTTATTTTGCTTAGTGAGCGGCCAGAGTTGTGTGGAATTTGGACTCTTTTATTGAAGTGCTTGAATTGGACTTGTGAGCTAATAAAGGAGGGAATTTCGGATGAGATAAGGGAGATATCATGGAGAAAAATTAGGAGATGAGAGGTGGGAAGAGTTGGTGTCGAATTGGACTGTGAGGGAAAGTAGGATTCGGCTATTGGCTATAAAAGAAGGTGCTGAATTCCTTGGAGAGGTTCCTTGGGTTCCATTACATTTTTTTTTCTCCCCCTTAGCCGAATTCTTACATTTGCCGAAAAAAAGCCCATCATTCCTTTGCCAAAATTTTGGTTTTCTCTCAAGCTGAATTCCCCATACCTTCTCTTCTTAAATTCGTTCTCTTGTTCACCTTTAGTTCTAGCCGACCACTTCTCCTCTTCTTCTCCCTATTGGTGCCAAATTGTCTCTATCACAATACTAATCTCAAAAACTGAATTTAGGCTGCAAGATTGAAAGTGGATTTGGTAAGTATTCGGTTAACCTCTTTTGTACGTTTTGCTAAAAGCTGAAAGGCTAGCTAACTGTCCTATCATCAACTCTCTGATAACAAGGATAAGGTTTAGAGATCACAAGCGTGGTAAGGATTGTTAGCAAAGTGGTAAGTGTACTAGTCTCAGTTATGGATTAATGGATGGCCGAATGTAGGTATGGCTTATAGGGGTGACTTATGTGAAAAATGAGTCACTCGATTTTGATGATATATGTTTGGGTGCAGATCTAGGGATATTCATGAATAGTAGCTAAGGAAGGGCTACTAGAATGTACGGCGCACGGTAAGGTTACAATGAGGTTTCAGTTTTTGATAAAGTGTGTATTAAGCCAAGATTAATCGTTAAGTAGTGACTATTGTAGGTTCGTGATTAAGGGGTTTACAGCATGTGTTGTAACCAGGTGTGTACAACACTATGCACACACGAAATCGGCAATGCCAAAAAGCTGACAAGCCGAAAGTGGCTAAATGGGCCTGGTGGGCCCTGAGGCTAAGTTTGATGAAATGGATTAATTTGATTATATGAGTTGGGTCAGGCATGCATGTTACATGATCTGGATTTGTTTTGGGCCTAATGGGTCATATGATTGAGATTTGGGCCTAGTGGGTTATAAGAATGTGATGTGGCCATTATGGGTTATATGAATGTGAAATGGGTTGATGGGCTTTATAGGGACGTAGACTAGTATGCTAGGGTTTTATGGACTTTAGGTTTAGTACTGAACAACTCTTAAACTGCATAAGACTTTCTAATAATTAAACATGTCTGTGGACAAGTCGCTAGGTTAGAGTGTGGTAACAGGCATGTGCATGTCTAGGATTGGATCTAGGGAGAGCTTGGTTCTTAAGCAGCCCTAGTGGCCCACCTCATCTTCTCTGGAATCCTACCTGGTGCATAGTGTATGTTCACTTTAGCTGCAAGGACTTATTAATGGGCCAAAGTTCATAACTAAAACCCGAGAGGGACCAAATACCCCTAGATATGTAAAATTACTAAAATACCCCTAATTTGAAAATAACCAAAATACCCTTAGTTTGAAATTTACCAAACATCATTATATTTGTAAAATCACTAAAATAGCCCCGAATTGTAAAATTACCAGAATACCCTTGGTTTCTAGAATTACCAAAACATTCCTGATTAACAAAATTTCCAAAGTACCTCTGTTTTGCAAAATTACCTAAATACCCTTGTAGAGTAGATTTACGAAAATACCCTTGGGTTGTGAAATGACAAAAATACCCCTATGTGATGAGTATGAGTTTTGTGGATGTTACTCATGTGCATGTTGCATTCATATGATATTCTGATTAGGATGCATATGGGTGGGAATTATGGTACAGAAGAAGATTTGAGGACCGCATAGTCCCTTGACGACCATGGATCCACCGGTGGCTTTAAGCCCATTATATGATTAGCAGCTTTGCTGCAACATTGAGTAGTGTCGCTGTGAGTGCTACCTTTGGTGTGTAGAGGATGGGTGGGTCGATTTAGAAATCCCCACAGGTGTGTAGGGTTGGAAGGGAAATGGTGTGTAGCGGATGGATTTTTGGGGAGGGTTTTGCATTGCCTTGTTTTGCATATAATATGATATGATATGATATGATATGAGGTCATTGTGGGCCAAGACCACCGATTTTGATAGGGCTCAGGCCAATGTGATAATTATATATTAAATTGAATGCCAAGGGTTGTATACACTGAGTTCCGAAAATCACACCCTTTATTTAATGTTTCAGGTGATCCTCAATAAATGGCTTGACGTGGGAGAGGACTGGGAGATAGCCACACTACAAGATGTTTAAATTTTTATTTATTTGTCTCAAAAGACATAGTTTTAATTGTTTATTTTCGTTGGATGTAATAAGGCCTTGTACTCCGTTTAGACTTTAGACTTTGGGTTTTGTTTGTTTAACTATTTACTTAATTATTAAATCTGAGTAAATTTTTTACGTTTAAACTTGGTTTTCGAAGTACTTAAAATTATAAAATGGGTTTTTTTTAATACTTAACAAGACTCAAGGATTTTTGTAACATTCCAAAAATTAGTGGTTGTTTTTTTTCTCGGTAAAATTGTATGATGTGCTTATTTGGCTTGTTATTTGAGTGAGTTTAGCGGTCCTAGGGAGGCTCAGGTTCGAGCCCAAGCCCTGGAAAAATTTTGGTTTTTAGTGTTTTAGTGGGGAAGGGCTGTTGGAAGCATGACTTAAGGAAATCTGTTTGTGTTTTGATAACACAAGAGAGCATATAGCAAGGGGGTTGTGGAGTCAATGAGAGAGCTTGAAGGGAAGGGGTTCAAATCCCACTTTTGTCAAGTCAAAGGTTTTATTTTTGTGTTAGCTGGATGGAAGAAGTAGAGTTTAGTCAGTACTTTGCAAGGGGGAAAGGAGACTCAGTCAAATCGTTTGAATGGGTGGTGTGGAGAAATTCAAGGAGAATATCATGGAGTGAATCAAGGAGTGGGGAGTGAGTGGTGACTCAAGCTAGGCATTTTCGGCTAGGGAAAAGAGTTGAGCATTTTGGGTAGAATGTAGCCAAAATTCTCTTTGGAGTATCTTGCATTTTCAGCTTTTGTGGCATTTGGAGCATTTTTCTTTTCTTGAACATTTCGGGTTCTTCTTCGTTTCTGCTAGGTACCATTTTGGTAAGACTACCCCCTTTAGCCTCTGTTTCTTCTAAACAATTACTTCTACTCATAAACCAAATGAACACATCTCTCCTTCTTTTCTTCTACCATACTTGCCGAATTCTTCTTTCCAAAGTTAAATTTCCACATTTTTTCCTTCTTTCCTTTTTGTTGAGTCTTGGCCGAACCTGTGGGGAGTTGACCACTTGGGTATTTTTCTTTTCAATCTCTCCTCTCTTTTCTTTAAGCTATTAACCGCACTTTCTCTCTTGGCCGATTTTGGATAAGTCTTTGCTTTCAGTCTCGTTCTTTTTCTCTCATTCTATTCTATTTCTCTGATCGAGCTTGGCATCCTCTCATCTTCGTCAGATCCCACCTCTTTCTCTTTTAAGCATAAGCCGAAACACTCTTGTTGGGGTAAGGCCAAATTCGTTAACCATCGGGTGTAAATCATTAATCTTGGATTCGGTAAGGTGAAGTTGCTCTAACACCTTTTAATTCGATGCTAGTTTTTCATGTGATCCTATCTTGTAAAGTTGGCATCGGTTTCTTCCTTTATTATAGAATAACCGAATATTTCTTGGATGCTAACCTCGTTGGTGCATCAATGGGTTCTTTAGGTATTTGTGGTGGTAGCCAGGGAGTAAGGCCGGATTTTAGAACTCTATAGGAAAGGTCACGTCGCGTGGTAAGTGACCCAAGTGGTGTAGAAATTCGGGTTATGTAATCTTTTAAGAATTTAAGGCTAACTTTCGATCATTGTTATTCTAGGGGCAAGCGAGGAGTAGTACTTTCGGCAATCTAAAATAGGTGTGTAATCTCACACCCCTCTGGATGAATGCTAGCAATATTCTGTGACTCAGCCGAAAGCTGAAAAGCCAGAAAATCGGCAACTGTGACCACTCAAGCGTGTGAGCGCTCGTAGTGGTAAATCAGAACACGAATGATGGCGGCAGATCGTTGAGAGTGTCATGAGCACTCTCGCGAAACTGAGGCTGTAATGGGCCTAATCTAGCCTAAACAGACCAAGTGGGCCCAATGGGCTATCCGGCCCACTTGGGTAAAATTTTTGGAAAACTATCAAATGATAGGTTTGATTGTGAAATCTTCAAACCTGAGACCGAAACCATGCGTATTGAGCCACACGAGCTTGTGGGCCCGTTTGGGCCTGAAATGGATTTTAAGCCCAATAGTTCCTTAGAGACCCAAAAAGGGTCCTGTGTCGCTTAAGGCGACAGTAGGCCTTCGGAAAGCCTGTTAAATGATAAAATTACCGAAATACCTGAAACACCCCACACCCGGCCCACGAGCCTGAACCGGATCTGGTATGTTCCTTAAGAAAATCGGTTTTCGAAGTCCTTTATTACTTAAAGAATATTGGTGTATTTTTAGAAAACTGTTCATTTTTGGATTGGGCTTAGGTTAAAAACCCGTTTATTTAATTTAGAAATCATTTAATTAGGGTGACAAAATAATTTAGGGTTTAAATGTAAAGACATAAAATTTTAATATCATAAATGTAAAGTATTTCGAAGCATAATAATTGCAAGTAAATAATAGTAACGAAAATAAAACTATGGCTTTTTAGGCCTTATTACATCAATAATTTCCAAACTTAAAATTTAAAGAACTTTATAAAAATAAAGGTCCAATTCGTAAATATTTTCTTTGCTACGCATGGCCACCTTTAGCTCCCGCCGACCCGGTCCATTCTCGCTCATCACCTAAAAATAGTCCTCAAAAGGGTGAGTCAACGGACTCAATGTGTACACAAATTAACAAACAATATTTCAGGCATACATATTCATATCAGAACATATACATATCAAAATGATGCAACCCAAACCCAAGCCTAATAATCCATCCGCTACACACCACCCGTACCTGCCAGTCACACCGTGGGGACTACTAAGTCAACCCTTCTTCCGCTACACACCATCGAAGGCAGTCGCTACAGTCGACGTGCTCATCACCCATATACGTTGTGTCATTAGACACTATGTTCAGATAATGTAACCGAAGTTACGATGTTCACTTAATGGGACCGTAGCCACCATATTTCGTTGGTGAGACCGAAGTCAACACCTATTCTTCCCCTTTCACATATATCCCATATGCCCCAAATATTTATATCATGCATATCTAGTTCTCATTCATATTACATATTCAAAGATATATATATCGTATTTGTAATCCTATCGGAAGTAGGAAACGTACCTGGGTACTTTTACCTCATTTGTGACACTTAGCCACATTCTTATTCGCATGCACATTCATATATATACATATAAAATAATTGCCGTAATATATTGGGAGTTAGTGTGGGTACACACCTGATTCGCTTAATAGATTCCTTGAAATCCCGAAGAGAATCGATCACAGTTTAGATCTCAAATCCTTGTGACTGAATTGATTTTAAGAATCAAGTGCCGGATCTTTGTATTCCTCCCCTGTGAATTCGGCTAAACACTATATTACTCCACAAAGCTAGTTTTCAAACTTACGATAATAAATCTAAATATTTAAAATAGCCTTGGCCGAATATCTTAAACACATACCTTGTGATTTCAAATCCCGAAAAGTAACCCTTGGCTATGGAGATGTTGAAATCCCTACACACATATGTTAGATCTGATTTCCATATCACTTAATAATCTTAAATCCATTGGCCTTTGGCCTAAACCATGCTTTTCTTACCTTAAATACTTAGATCTGAAATCCCTGAATTCCTCCTTTAATATTCGGCCCAAAAGACAACCAAAAGAATCAGTTCCCAAATCTTGGTTGAAAGAGAATAAGCAACAGGAATCCATTATTCTTACCTTATCACCACAGTCGACGGCACCCTTGATTGAAGCCACAGAGATTCGGCTATGGAGACTTAAACAGGAATCAAAGAGATTTTGGCTTGACAGTAGAAGAGAAAAGAAGAAGAAAAGAGAAGAAGAAAAGAAAAGAGAAAAAGAGAATAATGGCAGAGAAAATTCGACAGAGAGAATAGGAGAAACTTTAGAGAATTTCGGCAGAGGTTTTCTTGAAGAGAAAAGAATGAATGAAGAATAGCCTTACTCTTCCTTTTATAGCCAAAATTACTAGCTAGAGTCCTTTACTTGGCCGCCACTCTTCTATTTTGATAACTTCATCCTTTAATTATCATAAATAAAAGAGTTTAATCCAACATTTATCTCTTCAAAATAATCCAATTTAAAAATCCTTTATTTATCACCTTTTTAATCGAATATTTATGAAAATAAAACACCTCCTTTCTAGAAGGCTTGTGCCGTCCACCTCAGTCTTCTGGAAGCAAAAAAAAAAAAAAACCTCCTTTATTTGCTTCCCAAGTGACTCGAACTCAGGCCCATTCCTCTTGCACATGGCGCCATTTCATAGGCCCTAAGTGGCATCTTCAGGCCACTTTTCCAAGCCTGTTTGTGTGTCAAATTTCACCAACTTTTTCTTTTAAGGCCTCCTTGCCCTAATTTCTTATTTTAAACTTTAAAATTTGACATTTCTAGGTCATTTCCAAGTTTCCTAAAATTTTCAATCGGCTCTGTATACTTGCCATTTTTCTTACATTTCCAAGTTTCCAGAAATGTTCACTTTCCATTTTTGAATCATTTCCTTACATTTCCTAGTTTCCATAAATGTTCACTTTCCTCTTTATTCCTTTACATTTTCAGGACATTTCCCTACATTTCCAAGACAAGACATTTCCTTACATTTCCTTGCATTTCCTTACATTTCCATACATTTCCTCACATTTCCTTACATTTCCTTACATTTCCATACATTTCCATACATTTCCTTACATTTCCTTACATTTTCTTACATTTCCCTACATTGCCTTACATTTCCATACATTTCACACATTTCCACACATTTCCATACACTTCCATACATTTCCATATATTTCCATACATTTCCTTATTTCTAGAATTCACATAACACATTCATAATTCATAAAACATGCCATTTTACCACATGGTTCCTTGTGTCATGCTTCACACGGAGTTTCTTTTAAAGCCTCATTTACCTAGCTCCCTTTTGCTTAAAACCAATAATTTTCCAAAGCTTTCTTCTTCCATCCTAAAATTCTAAAACCCTTAATACACTTCCAACTTGCCAAAACCTACTAACTCATGAATTATGCATAAACACATAACCCCTAATCTAGGATGTTACAGTTCTACCCTCCTTAAAAATAATTTCGTCCTCGAAATTCCTTACTAACAGTCGTACCATCCTTCTCACCGCACTATGCTTACTGCTCCGCAAGACTCGATCTTAATAGAACCATCATACTTTCTAGGCACAATCTCTAAGTTCACGTCCCTAGAACTTATTTCTAACGTCGCGATTTAATCGATTTAAGAGAATTTTATGAATTTGTCTTTATTCCACTTTGATTACATGAAGAAGTTTTATGGAAAGAATTTTAGGAGTGGTTTTTTCGTATTCATACATGCACACAGTCTTTACATTCATACATCCATCAATCAATTATGAACTTTCGTTCATTCAGAGAAATGTTGTAGTTTTCATTGTTGTTGTTTTTCCACTACCCAGGGGCATTTTCGTAATTTTGTCCTACAGGGGTATTTTCGTAATTTGTCAAAATAAGGTTCCTTGGTGATTTTGTCAATAACAGTATTTTGGTAATTTTGAAATCTCAGGGCCTTTCGGTAATTTTGAAATTTCAGGGGTATTTCGGTAATTTTTTTTACAAACCAGGGTAAATTTGTAAAGTTTAAAAATTCAGGGGTATTTCAAAATTTGCAAAACTTTGAGGGTTCTTTTTTTGAGCATTTGTTTTTCAAGTCGGTGATGTCGCAAAAAATTTTAAAAATCAGTGTCATTTTGGTAATTTTGTAAGTTAGGGGCAATTTTGTAATTTCCAAAATCAAGGTATTTTTGATATTTTGCAAATTAGAGTTTTTGAACATTTTATAAAGTAATGAAATCTTGATAAGAACTGTGGGTATTTTGGGAATTTCATAAACCAAGGGAATTTTTGTAATTTACCACTAGGGGTATTTTTGTAATTTCATAAATCAAAAATTTTTCGAAAAATTTTGTAAAAATAGTTCTCACAAATTGAAAAGGTAATTTTAAGAGTTTTAAAACTAGGGTTTTTATAAAAACACAGCTAGTTCCTTTTCGGGTTTTAGTTATTGTGTTTAGCCTATGTCCGAGCCCTCTTCGGTCAGGGTGAACCAAAGCTACGCACCAGGCAGGATTCGAGTAGAGAGGAGGTGAGTCACGCGGACTGCTTAAATACCAAGCTCTCACCGAAACCATTCCTAGACATGCGCACAGAGGTTGCCACACCACTGAGCCCTCTGAGTTAGGGTGAACCGAGGCTACGCACCAGGTAGGATACTGCGAAGAGGAGGTGAGTCACTCAGGACTGCTAAATACTGTGCTCTTGGGATCCAATCCTAGACATGCGCATGTGGGTTACCACACCCTAGCTCAATGACTTAGCCATAGGTTTGTTAAGTTCATTAAGTCTTATGAGTTTCATGTGTTTGAGTAGTCCAATCCTAGGGTTCAAATTCCTATCACACTATTCTACGTTCCATGCCTTTTCTACCCCTATATAAATCACATAATCACTCATAGAGTTAGGGGTACTTACCTGGTGGACTACGAGTCGGAGACTTAGGTGCCATGCTAGAAAACCTGCTTAATTTCAAAGAAAATCATTTTGGCTCGCTTTGAAAACGTTTTTGGACCTTAGCCCACAGGCCGAGAGTTTAAAACTGGGCTCTGATACCAACTAAAACACCCCACACTTTTACCCACGAGCCCTGAAGCAGGATCTGGTATGTTCCTTAAGAAAATCGGTTTGCCAAGTCCTTTATTACTTAGAGAATATTGGTGTATTTTTAGAAAACTGTTCATTTTGGATTGGGCTTAGGTTAAAAACCCGTTTATTTAATTTAGAAATCATTTAATTAGGGTGACAAAATAATTTAGTGTTTAAATGTAAAGACATAAAATTTTAATATCATAAATGTAAAGTATTTCGAAGCATAATAATTGCAAGTAAATAATAGTAACGAAAATAAAACTATGGCTTTTTAGGCCTTATTACATCAATAATTTCCAAAATTAAAATTTAAAGAACTTTATAAAAATAGAGGTCCAATTCGTAAATATTTTCTTTGCTACGCATGGCCACCTTTAGCTCCTGCCGACCCAGGTCCATTCTTTCGCTCATCACCTAAAAATAGTCCTCAAAGGGGTGAGTCAACGGACTCAATGTGTACACAAACTAACAAACAATATTTCAGGCATACATATTCATATCAGAACATATGCATAGCAAAATGATGCAACCCAAACCCAAGCCTAATCATCCATCCGCTACACACCACCCGTACCTGCCAGTCACACCGTGGGGACTACTAAGTCAACCCTTCTTCCGCTACACACCATCGAAGGCAGTCGTCGCAATCGACGTGCTCATCACCCATATACGTTGTGTCATTAGACACTATGTTCAGATAATGTAACCGAAGTTACGATATTCACTTAATGGGACCGTAGCCACCATATTTCGTTGGTGAGACCGAAGTCAACACCTATTCTTCCCCTTTCACATATATCCCATATGCCCCAAATATTTATATCATGCATATCTAGTTCTCATTCATATTACATATTCAAAGATATATATATCGTATTTGTAATCCTATCGGAAGTAGGAAACGTACCTGGGTACTTTTACCTCATTTGTGACACTTAGCCACATTCTTATTCGCATGCACATTCATATATATACATATAAAATAATTGCCGTAATATATTGGGAGTTAGTGTGGGTACACACCTAATTCGCTTAATAGATTCCTTGAAATCCCGAAGAGAATCGATCACAGTTTAGATCTCAAATCCTTGTGACTGAATTGATTTTAAGAATCAAGTGCCGGATCTTTGTATTCCTCCCCGTGAATTCGGCTAAACACTATATTACTCCACAAAGTTAGTTTTTGGCACGATAATAAATCTAAATATTTAAAATAGCCTTGGCGAATATCTTAAACACATACCTTGTGATTTCAAATCCCGAAAAGTAACCCTTGGCTATGGAGATGTTGAAATCCCTACACACATATGTTAGATCTGATTTCCATATCACTTAATAATCTTAAATCCATTGGCCTTTGGCCTAAACCATGCTTTTCTTACCTTAAATCCTTAGATCTGAAATCCCTGAATTCCTCCTTTAATATTCAGCCCAAAAGACAACCAAAAGAATCAATTCCCAAATCTTGGTTGAAAGAGAATAAACAACAAGAATCCATTATTCTTACCTTATCACCACGATGACGGCACCCTTGATTGAAGCCACGAGAGAGATTCGGCTATGGAGACTTTAAACAGAATCAAAGAGATTTCGACTTGCGGTAGAGAAGAGAAAAGAAAGAAAAAGAAAAGAGAAAAAGAGAATAATGGCAGAGAAAATTCGGCAGAGGGAATAGGAGAAACTTTTGAGAATTTCGGCAGAGGTTTTCTTGAAGAGAAAAGAATGAATGAAGAATAGCCTTACTCTTCCTTTTATAGCCAAAATTACTAGCTAGAGTCCTTTACTTGGCCGCCACTCTTCTATTTTGATAACTTTATCCTTTAATTATCATAAATAAAAGAGTTTAATCCAACATTTATCTCTTCAAAATAATCCGATTTAAAAATCCTTTATTTATCACCTTTTTAATCGAATATTTATGAAAATAAAACACCTCCTTTCTAGAAGGCCTGTGCCGTCCACCTCAGTCTTCTGGGAGCAAAAAAAAAAAAAAACCTCCTTTATTTGCTTCCCAAGTGACTCGAACTCAGGCCCATTCCTCTTGCACATGGCGCCATTTCCATAGGCCCTAAGTGGCATCTTCAGGCCACTTTTCCAAGCCTGTTTGTGTGTCAAATTTCACCAACCTTTTCTTTTAAGGCCTCCTTGCCCTAATTTCCTATTTTAAACTTTAAAATTTGACATTTCTAGGTCATTTCCAAGTTTCCTAAAATTTTCGATCGGCTCTGTATACTTGCCATTTTTCTTACATTTCCAAGTTTCCAGAAATGTTCACTTTCCATTTTTGAATCATTTCCTTACAATTCCTAGTTTCCATAAATGTTCACTTTCCTCTTTATTCCTTTACATTTTCAAGACATTTCCCTACATTTCCAAGACAAGACATTTCCTTACATTTCCTTGCATTTCCTTACATTTCCATACATTTCCTCACATTTCCTTACATTTCCTTACATTTCCATACATTTCCATACATTTCCTTACATTTCCTTACATTTTCTTACATTTCCCGACATTGCCTTACATTTCCACACATTTCCACACATTTCCACACATTTCCACACATTTCCATACACTTCCATACATTTCCATATATTTCCATACATTTCCTTATTTCTAGAATTCACATAACACATTCATAATTCATAAAACATGCCATTTTACCACATGGTTCCTTGTGTCATGCTTCAAACGGAGTTTCTTTTAAAGCCTCATTTACCTAGCTCCCCTTTTTTCTTAAAAACCAATAATTTTCCAAAGCTTTCTTCTTCCATCCTAAAATTCTAAAAACCCTTAATACACTTCCAGCACTGCCAAAACCTACTAACTCATGAATTATGCACAAACGCATAACTCCTAATCTAGGATGTTACAATACCACTGGAAGGGTAAATTATTGAAATACCCCGGAAGGATAAATGTCAGTTATACCCTTGATTATGGTTGGTTATCATGTTTATGCTTAATTTACACTTTTGTATGTGTGATGCATTGTATTTATGATATGTTGCATGGGTTGAGTTTGATGATCGGAGGAAGTGTAATCTGGTGGTTCTGCCGTATTCTGTGTAGTGGCTTTGCCACGTATATTCTGTTATTCTAGTGGCTTCGCCACAAATTCTGTGATTAGTAGCTTGTCTGACATATTGGTGTGTAGGGCTGGGTGGGTTGACTAGATTCCCACAGGTGTGTAGGGTTTGTACGGGGGTATGTTTGGTTGGATTGGGTTGGGCTGCATACTCTTTTTTGCATTAGCATGTTTTTAGGGTTAAGGCCCAAATTGTCACCGAATAGGGCCTCGGCCCAGTCTGCTTCTGTATGGGCTCAGGCCGAATTAATGGCCGATTAGGGGATTACACACTGAGTTCTCATAACTTACCCCTCTGCTGTAACCATGCAGGTGATCCCTAGCATTAGAGGATTTGGAGCTGCAGAGGACTCTATGGTGGCCATACATCGGAATATTTCTCATGAACTTTAGTAAATTTTGGTTTAGCTTTATTTTAAGGTTATTTATTTTGGGTTAATATTTTATAATAAGGCCTTTGAAATTTTATTTTTCTTTTAAACTTTCATTTCAGTTATGCTTAAACTATAAATGATTAAACTATAGGTTTTCTTAAAACGACAATAATTATTTTCAAAATATCACGTTTCCGCAACTCATTGAATTTGATTACTTTATAAAAAAAGTTTTCGAAAATAATAATAATAGTAACATTTTTACAAGAAAACCATTAAAGCAAATCTAGATTTCACAAACATCAAGGTTCAAAATTTTAAAAAGAATACAAAGTTTTTAACGGACACGTAGCTTTTAAACAACCCTCTTATGTGACATCCCAGATCCGGTCATAATGTCTAGGCCGGGTTTGGGGTGTTACATTTTATGGTATCAGAGCCCGGTTGCAAAACTTGACTGTGGAACGAGTTTGAAAATGTTTTTTAAAATTTATTTGAAATATGGTTTAGAAAATATATATATCTTTATTGGAAGTACGGAACCCCGAGTCTCCAGCACCAAATCCGTAAGTCCTCTTACTTTATATATGATGATATGATGAAATGACTGTAGAGAGAAAACTACTGGAGTTAGTGGTAGTAGACTGAAACTGTTAGCAATAGGAATTAAGATTGTATAGACTGAAACAGTAGGAAATTTGGTTCGCGAAAACAACTATTATAACTATTTTCCATAAGATGCTTATTAATAAACATTGGAACTGTAGACTAATTCATAAAATTCTTAATCAGATTAACTCGATTCAGCAATATGAGTACAAGAGAATGTGGACGAGGTACACGTGGCCGTGGTAGAGGCCAAGGTGCTGGGGCTGGATCCTCAGCATCAGGGCACATGCCTGAACTGGAAGCACCTGCTTCACCGGTGATCGAAATAGGGTCTCATGACCGAACTGGAGGGGATGATGCTTTGTCCCAAGCAATGCTGTGAGTTTTCGAATGGGTTGCTGAAGCGAGTACTGGGTCGGTAGCTCGGGGATCCATTTTTGAGCGACTCTGGTCAAACGAGGCCGAAGTTTTTAAGGGCATCTTTGGTGTAGCCCCGAATGTAGCGAGTACTGGTTGGAGGCCGTGGAGCAAATTATGGATGACCTGGACTGCACAGTGGAACAGAAATTGAAAGAAGTAGTGTCTCTACTACGAGATGAGGCATGCCAGTTGTAACATCCTGGAAAGGGCCTATGCATTTTCGGTTTAATTGTACGAAATGACAAGTCTTAAGTACTATGAATAAATTTCTAATATTTTTTGAAATGAAAATGGAAATGAATATTTTTGGAAACCTAGAAATGCATGGAATTGAAAATGGAAATGAACATTTTTGGAAACCTAGAAATGTAAGGAAATGATACAAAAATGGAAAGTACACATTTCTGGAAACTTGGAAATGTAAGAAAATGGCAAGTTTACAGAGCCGATCGAAAATTTTAGGAAACTTAGAAAGGACCTAGAAATGTCAAGTTTTAAATTTTAAAATAGGAAATCAAGGCAAGATGGCCTTAAAAGAAAAAGTTTGTGAAGTTTGACACACAAACAGGCTTGGAAAAGTGGCCTGAAGATGCCACTTAGGGCCTAAGGAAATGGCGCCATATGCAAGAGGAATGGGCCTGGGTTCGAGTCACTTGGGAAGCAAATAAAGGAGGTTTTATTTTTGCTTCCATAAGCCAAGGAGTGGACAGCAAGGCTTCTAGAAAAAGGGAGGTTTATCCTCTTTAAAATTCGGCTATTAAGGATAAATAAAGGAGTTTTTTTTAATTGAAGAGATAAATGATGATTTATCTTAAGTATTTTCAAAAGGAATTTATTTATCATAATTTCCATGAGATACATTTGGATTAAACTTTTTATTTTATGATAATTAAAGGATAAAGCTATCAAATTGAGGAGTGGTGGCCAAGTAAGGGACTCCTTAGCTGATAATTTTGTCTATAAAAGGAAGGAAGGAGGGATACTCATCAGTTTTCTTTTTTCTCTGCTCCGCCGAATTCCCTAGCCTTCCCTCTCTTTTATTCAAAACCAAAAACACAATCCAACCAAGCCGAAATTCTGCCAAAGCTGAATCTTTGTTGTGATAGAAGGGTGTTGCCGATTTCATTCAAAAAGGTAAGATCAGCTATTATTTGATTTTCAATCTCTCTTTAGCCGAAATATAGGAATCTAACTCCTTTAGAATTCCATGGCCGAAATTTGGAAGGTTTTCTTCGGGGTCTAGTAGTTGTCGACTACAAGGAGAAGTACAACGAAGTTTCGGGATTTCTAAGACTCAAGGTAAGTCATATGAATATTCAGCCATAGGCCATTTAAAGATGATTAAGTGTTAGAAATCAATCTAACATGTGCTTATAGGATTTTCGACAGACTTATAAGGCAAGGTTTTCGGGATTTGAACAAAAAGGAAATCGACACCAAGGTAAGTGTATAAATCCTAATAAGTTTTGGATTTGTGGTTGAAAAGGTTTATTAATATGTTTAAATGATTGACCGAATATAGGAGTTAAGGATCTAAATCAGTAGATCAGTTCTTCGGGATTTCAAGGACTTCATTAAGCGAATCAGGTGTGTAATCCCCACTATCTTTTAATATGTCACATGGCAATATTTTAATCTATGAGTATATATATGAATGAGAATATGGCTAAGTACCCAAATGTGGTGCAAAAGTACTAAGGTACGTTTCCTACTTCTACTAGGAATATGAAATATATTATTCGTAACATGAGAATTTTATACGATTGTGAACTCTGGTATATTATGCTTATTAATATATGGGGCATATGGTTGTATATTGAAAGGGGAAGTGAAAAGTGGTGACTTAAGACCACGATGTCGAAAAGTGGTGACCTAAGACCACGATGTCGAAAAGTGGTGACCTAAGACCACAATAATCTGAAAAGTGGTGACCTAAGACCACAGATGCGGTGACTTAAGCCCGCAATTTGGTGTGTAGCGGAAGGAGGGTTGACTTAGTAGTCCCCACGGTGTGTTTGGCAGGTACGGGGGTGTGTAGCGGATGGCATCTAGGTTTTGGATTCGGGATTGCATCATTATTTTGAATTAATGTATGAACATGTTATGTTCGGTATGCCTTAATTTATTAAATTGTAGTGTTGGTTACACATTGAGTCAGTTTGACTCACCCCGTTGTGGGAAATATTTTTCAGGTGATGAGCAATAATGGACTGGGTCGGCAGGAGTTAAAGGTGGCCATGCATCGCAAGGAGAAATTTAAAGATTTGGACTTTTATTTTACTCAGTACTTTAAATTTTTATTTTTTTTTGGGTTTTGGTTGATGTAATAAGGCCATAAGGCCCAAGTTGGATAGTTTTATTTCTTTGCTTTTATTTTTAACTATTATGTTACGAATTACTTTTAATTAAGTTCAATTAAATTTATTTTTAAAAATAAACCCTAAATTGTTTTGTCACCATAATTAAATGATTTCTAAGTAAAATAAATGGGTTTTCGCTCTAAGCCCAATCCAAAAGGATATTTCCTCTAAAATTACACAAATTTTCCCTAAGTAATAAAGAACTTTGAAACCGGTTTACTTAAGGAACATACCAGATCCGGTTCAGGCTCGTGGGCCGGGTGTGGGGTGTTTCACCAGTGGTGGCTCCCTGTGAGGGAAGGTACACAAGCAGATCGTATCACCTAGGATTTCTTTAAAACAGCTTTCCAGGGAAAGTATGTTAGGGCTAGTTATGTGGACGCCCAGAGGAAAGAATTTCTGAATTTGGTTCAGGGAAACAAATCCGTAGCTGAGTATGAGGTGGAGTTTCTACGCTTGAGCTATTACGCTCGAGGTATAGTCGCAACCGACTATGAACGATGTGTACGGTTTGAGGATGGTTTGCGGGATAAGCTGCGGGTATTGATAACTCCGCAGAGAGAAAGAGATTTTGCCACTTTGATTGAGAAAGTAAAGATTGCCAAAGAGGTGAAATATTCTGAGAGACAAAATTGAGATAAGGAAAGGGGCAAGAATAAGAGAAATTTTGGGTCTTCAGGTCCTTCTAGGGGATTTCAAAAGAGGCCTAGGTTGGATGGGCTAGCTCGAGTTGGGATGCCAATTGTTGTGGGTTAGTTGCAACCTTGTGTGCAGTGTGGGAAAATACATCCGGGAGTGTGCTGGAGAAGTTCTGGTGGGTGTTTCAGATGTGGGTCTAGGGACCATCGGATAAGGGACTATCCTCGAGAGCCTATTCGGATGCAAGTAGTAGGTCAGAGGTTTATGCAGCCAGAAAGAGGTGGTCAGCAACCACCGAGAGGTCGTGGTCCGCC
Organism: Gossypium bickii; assembly: GCA_025503065.1. Lineage (NCBI taxonomy): Eukaryota > Viridiplantae > Streptophyta > Magnoliopsida > Malvales > Malvaceae > Gossypium > Gossypium bickii. The sequence goes on along the minus strand of CP106715.1, from coordinate 34,604,263 downwards.
CATAGGGGGAAATGGGTTAGGACGTGGTCGTGGAGCACCGGACAGAGGTACTAGTAATGTGGGTAATACAGATACGAGACAGCTGGGACTGGTTTACGTTGCTCGACGTCGAGAGGATGATGCACGCCTGATGTCATAATCGGTACATTTCTCATATTTGATGTGCCATTTATAGCTTTAATTGATATTGGATCTACATACTTGTATGTTGCCTGTACTTTGTCTGGAACTCTAGGTATACAATTTGAGTTTGCTGATAGAGAAATGTCAGTAATTAGTCCCTTAGGACAATCTGTGGTAGTGAACAAGTTGTTTAGGAATGTTTCTCTAGAAGTTCAAAGGGTGGTATTCCTGGCAGATTTGATGGAATTGCCGTTCGGTGGGTTTGATCTTATACTGGGCATGGACTTGTTAGTGAAACACTGTGCAAACTTGGATTGCGCTGCTAAGTGTATGGTATTAAAGACTCCAAAGGATGAAGAAGTGATTGTGATAGGTGAGAGGAGGAATTATTTGTCCAATGTAATCTCTGCACTAAAGGCTGAGAAGTTGGTGCGTAAAGGTTGTGAAGCGTTCATAGCTTATGTCAAATCGACTGATGCTGATAATTTTTCGGTTGAGAATGTCATGACCGTAAAGGAATTTCCGGACGTATTTCCTGAAGAACTTCCAGGGTTGCCCCCAAATCACGAGGTCGAATTTGGCATTGAGTTGTTACCAGAAATGGCTCCGGTGTCCATTGCCCCTTATAGGATGGCACCGAAGGAGCTGGTAGAACTTAAAGCTCAAATCCAAGAGTTGTTGGATCGAGGATTCATCAGACCAAGTGTATCTCCGTGGGGAGCGCCGGTATTTTTCGTGAAGAAGAAGAAGGATGGGTCAATGCGTATGTGTATTGACTATCGTCAGTTGAACAAGCTAACGATTAAGAACAAATATCCGCTACCAAGGATAGACGACCTGTTCGATCAGTTGCGGGGAGCTTCGACCTTCTCAAAAATAGATTTAAGATCGGGATACCATCAGCTAAGGGTTAAGGAGGTAGATATATACAAGACTGCATTTCTAACTCGTTATGGGCATTACGACCATGCCATTCGGATTAATGAATGCACTCCCCGCTTTCATTGATATGATGAACTGGGTCTTCCAACCCTATTTAGATCGGTTCGTGGTGGTATTTATAGATGACATTTCGGTATATTCAAGAACTAAGGAGGAGTACGATTCTTATCTACGGGTCATGCAGCAGATATTGAGGGAAAAGTAACTTTACGCCAAATTCAGTAAATGCGAGTTTTGGTTGAAGGAAGTGACATTTTTGGGACATGTTGTGCCTGCCGAGGGGATTAGGGTTGATCCTCGGAAGGTGGAAGCCGTATTAGATTGGAAGCCACTGAAGTCAATATCAGAGATCCGAAGCTTTCTAGGTTTGGCTGGGTATTACAGGCATATTGTTGAGGGGTTTTCGTTGATTGCTGCACCCCTAACTAAGTTGTTGCATAAGTGCGTACAGTTTTTTTAGACGGATAAGCAGCAACAGAGTTTTGAGAGACTAAAGAAGATTCTAACTGAAGCATCAGTTTTAATTCAACCTGAGGCTAGGAGAGAATTTGTTGTCTATTGTGATGCATCGCACACAGGTTTGGGTTGTGTGCTGATGCAAGAAAGGAAGATAGTGGCATATGCATCTCTTCAACTAAGGCCACATGCGGTGAACTACCCTACTCATGACTTGGAACTAGCTGCTATGGTGTTCGCACTAAAGTTATGGAGACATTACCTGTATGGAAAAAAGTCAATTATCTACATTAACCATAAGATTCTGAAGTATCTCCTTACCCAAAAGAAGTTGAATCTCAGGCAACGAATGTTGATAGAGTTGCTAAAGGACTACGACTACTCAATTGAGTATCATCCGGGTAAAGCCAATGTGGTGGCAGATGCATTAAGTCGGAAGGTTGTATCTGATTTGAGAGCAATGTTTGCTCATCTCAGCCTTTATGAGGATGGTAGTTTATTAGCAGAACTTCAGGTGAAATCGACGTGGATTAGTCAAATTAAGGAGAAGCAATCGTTGGATGAGTCGTTAGGTTCTCGTTTTCAGCAAGTGAACAGTGGAGAGACGGTGGATTTTGGGATGAACAATGCAGGGTTGTTATGTTTCTGTGGAAGAGTTTGTGTGCCGAATGACTCTGGGTTAAAACAGATGATTCTGCAGAAGGCGCATAGTAGCCCATACGCTATGCATCCCGATTGAAACAAGATGTACCGAGACCTACGAGAACTATACTGGTGGCCAGGACTGAAACGTGAAATTTTTGACTTCATAAGCAGTGTTTGACATGTCAGCAAGTAAAGGCCAAACATCAACTACCTTCGGGACTACTGCAACCGGTGGAGATTCTACTCTGGAAGTGGGAGAGGGTAACAATGGATTTTGTTAGTGGGCTACCCCTGGCGCCTACTAAGAAAGATTCAGTGTTGATGATTGTTGACTGTTGACTAAGTCCGCACACTTCATACCGGTTTGTACTGATTACTCGTTACAAAATTTAGCCAAGTTGTACGTGGCAAAAGTTGTGAGACTGCATGGGGTACGAGTGCCTATCATCTCAGACAGGGACCCTAGATTCACATCTCAATTTTGGAAGGTTTTACATGAAGCTTTGGGTACAAGACTAGATTTCAGCACAGTGTTTCATCCACAAACTGATGGTCAGTCAGAGAGGGCAGTCCAGATTCTGGAAGACATGTTAAGGGGGCTATGTGATGGACTTCATGGGCAGTTGGGAAGATTATTTACCGTTAGCAGAATTTGCTTATAACAATAGCTACCAATCCAGCATTCAGATGCCACCTTACGAGGCGTTATATGGTCGTAGGTGTCATACCCCTACGTGTTGGACAAATTGGGTGAGCGACAGTTGTTGGGTCCAGAATTGATTTCGAAAACTGAAGAGAAGTTGAAGTTGATTCGGGGTCAGTTGAAAGAAGCTTCTGATAGATAGAAGTCGTATGTAGATCTTAAGCGTAAAGAAATACAGTATTCGATGGGGGATTATGTTTTCTTGAAGGTCTCACCGTGGAAGAAGATCTTGAGGTTTGGATGGAAGGACAAGTTAAGCCCTAAGTTCATCGGGCCTTATCGGATAGTGAAACGTGTGAGACCGGTCTCCTATCAGCTTGAGTTGCCCCCGGAGTTGAATCAGATACATGATATATTCCATGTTTCAATACTAAGGCACTACCGTTCTGATCCTTCTCATGTAGAGCTAGTGGAGGAAATCGAAGTGAGTTCTGATCTGACATTCGAAGAAGAACCGGTACAAATTTTGGATCACGAGGTAAAAGTGCTGAGGAGGAAATTTGTTCCATTAGTCAAGGTATTGTGGCGTAACCACGGTTCAGAGGAAGCCACATGGGAGCCTGAGGAGGCAATTCGACAACAATACCCTCATCTCTTTTGACCAGGTAAATTTTGAGGCCGAAATTTCTTTAAGGAGGGTAGAATTGTAACATTCCAAAAATTAGGGGTTGTTTTTTTTTCTCTATATAATTGTATGATGTGCTTATTTGGCTTGTTATTTGATTGAGTTTAGGGGTCCTAGGGAGGCTCGGGTTCGAGCCCAAGCCTTGGGAAAATTTTGGTTTTTGGCTTTTTAGTGGGGAAGTGCTGTTGGAAGCATGACTTAAGGAAATTTGTTTGTGTTTTGCTAACACAAGAGAGCATATGGTAAGGGGGTTGTGGCGCCAATGAGAGAGCTTGAAGGGAAGGGGTTCGAATCCCACTTGTGTCAAGTCAAAGGTTTTATTTTTGTGTTAGCTGGATGGATGAAGTACAGTTCAGTCAGAACTCTGCAATGGGGAAAGGAGACTCAGTCAAAACATTTGAATGGGTGGTGTGGAGAAATGCAAGGAGAATATCATGGAGTGAATCAAGGAGTGGAGAGTGTGGAGGAGTTGTGCCATGAGTGGGGACTCAAGCTAGGCATTTTCGGCTAGGGAAAAGAGTTGAGCATATTGGGTAGAATGTAGCCGAAATTCTCTTTGGAGTTTTTCATGTGATCCTATCTTGTGAAGTTGGCATCGGTTTCTTCCTTTATTATAGGAGAAACGAATATTGCTTGGATGCTAACCTTTTTGGTGCATCAATGGGTTCTTTTAGGTATTTGTGGTAGGAGCCAGGAAGCAAGGCTGAAGTTTAGAACCCTGTAGGAAAGATCACGTCTCGTGTTAAGTGACCCAAGTGGTGTAGTAATTCAGGTTATGTAGTCTTTTAAGAAGTTAAGGCTAACTTTCGATCATTGTTATTCTAGGGGCAAGCGAGGAGTAGTACTTTCGGCAATCTAAAATAGGTGTGTAATCTCACACCCCTCTGGATGAATGCTTGCAATATTCTCTCACTCGGCCGAAAGCTGAAAAGCCGAAAAATTGGCAAGTGTGACCACTCAAGCGTGCGAGTGCTCGTAGTGGTAAATCAAAACACGAATGATGTCGGCAGATCGTTGAGATTGTCACGAGCACTCTTGCGAATCCGAGGCTGTAATGGGCCTGATTGAACCGAAATGGACCAAGTGGGCCCAATGGGCTATCTGGCCCACTTAGGAAAAATTATTGGAAAACTATCAAATGATAGGTTTGATTGCGAAATCTGCAAATCTGAGACTGAAACCATGCCTATTGGGCCATACGAGCTTGTGGGCCCGTTTGGGCCTGAAATGAATTTCAGGCCCAATAGTTTCGTAGAGACCCAAAAAGGGTCTTGTGTCGCTTGAGGCGACAGTAGGCCTTCAGAAAGGCCGTTAAATGATAAAATTACCGAAATACCCCTGAAGGGTAAATGTCAGTTATACCCTTGATTATGGTTAGTTATCATGTTTATGCTTAATTTACACTTTTGTATGTGTGATGCATTGCATTTACGATATGTTGCATGGGTTGAGTTTGATGATTGGAGGAAGTGTAATCTGGTGGTTCTGGCACATTCTGTGTAGTGGCCTTGCCACTTATATTCTATTATTCTGGTGGCTCCGCCACAAATTCTGTGATTAGCAGCTTGTCTTCCATATTGGTGTGTAGGGCTAGGGGGTTGACTTGATCCCTACATGTGTGTAAGGTTGGTACGGGGATGTGTTTGGTTGGATTGGGTTGGGCTGCATTCTCTGTTTGAATTAGCATGTTTTTAGGGCTAAGGCCCAGATTGTCACAGAATAGGGCCTCAGCCCTGTCTGCTTCTGTATGGGCTCGGGCCCAGTTAATGACCAATTAGGGGATTACACACTGAGTTCTCGTAACTCACCCTTTTGCTGTAACCATGCAGGTGATCCCCAGCGTTAGAGGATTTGGAGCTGCGGAGGACTCTGTGGTGGCCATACATCAGAGTATTTCTTATGAACTTTAGCAAATTTCGGTTTAGCTATATTTTAAGATTACTTATTTTGGGTTAATATTTTGTAATAAGGCCTTTGAAATTTTATTTTTCTTTTAAACTTTCATTTCAGTTATGCTTAAACTATAAATGATTAAACTCTGGGTTTTCCTAAAACGACAATAACTGTTTTCAAAATATTACATTTCCGCGACTCATTGAATCTGATTTCTTTGTAAACAAAGTTTTCGAAAATAATAATAGTAACAGTTTTACAAGAAAACCATTAAAGCAAATATGGATTTCACAAACATCAAGGTTCGAAATTTTAAAAAGAATACGAAGGTTTTAACGGACATGTAGCTTTTAAAAAACCCTCTTATGTGACATGCCAGATCCGGTCATAACGTCTAGGCCGGGTTTGGGGTGTTACAATTTTGCGCTTTTGGGCCTAAAATTTTTAATTAGCAAAATTGTTTGCATTATGCGTTTGATGTGACACGCCAAATTCGGGCCTAACTTCTACGGCGGGTTTGGGGTGTTACAATCTTTTTTGGAAAATCTAAAAAGAATAGCCTTTTTGGCGAACTCTTAAAAAAATAGCCTTTGTGGCGAACTCGGGAAATGAGTATTTTTGTGGCGAACTCTAAATAGATCACCTTAGTGGTGTACTCTATCTGAATGTTTGTATGGTGTTCTGTTAAGTCTGTGTGGTTTGAACTGTCCGGAAGATCTAGTAAGCTATGAATCTAAATTTCTATCTCTATGGAAAATATAAGTAAATTATAGTAGTTCTATAACAAGTATGACTAAGTTAAGGTATTGATGAGCTCTAGGTAAAGAAATTGAATAAAGTCTTAAAGGTTTTTCCATGAAACAAATATGTGTATCTGTATGCAAAAAGGTTATCTATCGAGATTATCTGTAAAAAATGAAAACTGAGGGTGTAACACCCAAATTTTTAAGTTTTGAATGGTTAGGAATTGTCAAGTAAATTAATTTGTTTCCGTGGTTAAGATGTGAGGTTCTAGGTTTGATTCCCTTTATTGGAATTTTTTATTATTTTTGTCTCCATCTCTATCTATGTATATTTGGTTTAAATTTAATTTTCGCTCAACTTGTGTCAAGAATGAGCCTGCTAGTTCAGAGGTAAGGCTTCAACTTACACTTTGGTCTTGTGTTCGAATCCCTACTAGCTCAAGAAAAAATATTTTTGTTATTACCCAATCTGTGCCAATCACATGGTAGAGTTCGAATTAAATTTGACTTCTGAGAGACCCTGAGTAGTTATCAAAAATTTGGTTAGTTGCTAAGGGAATAAGATTTGTTTTGTTTTTTAAAAATTTTCATTAATTAATTTTGTTTCTCCCCCAAAATTTCCCACGTTTCCTCATTCTTGTTTCGCGTTCTATTTTTATTTCTTTCTTTTACTTTTTTCTCCTTTTTTCACCCTTGACTACTGTTTCATTTTGTTATTAATTCCTTTGCTACTTTGTTTTAATTTCTTCCACGTGTTTTGGTCTGTGGTTCACCCTCAGCCCCCTTTCGCAATTTTAATTTTTTTTAGGTATTTGTGAGTAAATGTTTTCTAATGAATTTCATAAGGGTTTATGGATGACGATTTGACTACTTTCCTGAGGCATGGGTTAATCTTGTGAAATTTTTTTGTTAGGTGATAATCAAGAAATTCGAGACTTTCCTCCTGTGATTTAGTGGTGTTAGGATCTGCTGTAGACATTTGGTGAGTATTCAAACGCCCGAAAGTCTAATTTTTTATTTAGTAATGCCTATGTTAGCATTTTTATTGACTGAGTTACTTGGAAAATTTGTAACTATTGTTAAAGTAGTTGATTGAATGGTGTTTTAGGGTTCTGGATATCTCGTGTTTGGACTCGCATCAGAATTTTTGAGGTGTGTAACAGAAAACCCAAAAAATAGCGAATGGCGAAAAACCAAAAATTGGACTGTCGACACCAAACGACAATGTATACCACATGGCCATGTGACAAACTGTGTGTCAAACCGTGTGAACCACATAGTCTGGGTCAATTGGGCTGTGTGGGCCTAAATTCTGAAATTTTACCACAGGGTTGTATTTGTTGTGCGAATCAAGTTTAGCCCTTCTATAGGGTCTGTATGGTATTTTTTTTCTATAAATCACGATTTTGGATGCTCTAGTCTATTAAATATGGCATATGAATGCATGAGTTATATGTTATATGTAATAGCATGTTGTGTTCTATGCCAATATGATCTGAATCTGATGTGTATAACATATATGTCATACACGCATCCGGTATTTGTTTAGTTTTGCATGTGCATTGGGGTGAGATTATGATTACGGAGGAAGTTTTGGTAGTTCAATTCATTTGCCTTATTTGGTGGCTCAGCCACATATATCTATTTCTGGTGGTTTACCGCATATTATTCTAGCAGCTGGACTACAAATATTCTGAAAAGTGACATACGACCACTTAGCGATGTGTAGGGCTGGAAGGGTATTTAATACCCTAATTGGTGTGTAGAGATGGTTGGAGATGGTGTGTAGCAGATAAGGGTAGGATCTGAATCTGTATCTGTTATGCATCTATTTTTATATCTGGTTATGAACTATATCTGATTGGCATCTGGATGCATATCTGCTATTTTATCTGATAAATCATGTGAGTCTTAATTGTTAATTGAAAAAGTTACACACTGAGCTCACTGAGCTCGTAAGCTCACTTTCTATCTGTTTGCTCTCAGGTAATCCATAGACTTAGGGAGGATCAGTGCAACGGAAGCTCGATTGTTTATTATTATTGCATTTCTTTTAACTTGTTCGTATTAAATATGTTTTTCTTATGGACTATTTTTGTACTTTTGGGGATTGTTTTTAAAGTTTGGATTTTATTTTCTGTTTTAAATTTTTTTAACATTTAGATGATATCAATTCTATCAGCAAATGTTGGACTTTCAATAACAAACTGCGCTTTCCAAAATTCAATTTAACTAAGAAATTCCATTGCAAACTTAAGTGTTTTATAAATATATAATCGAAAAATTTAATGAAATAGTCAAGAGAAGTATTTTCCCAAATAAACTAGAATTTTATCACAAGCTAACGTTATTTTTACAGGTTTTAAATGGCTTCTGGATTTTCAAATGAATCATGGTAATCTATCTAAATATGGCCACATTGTCTGGGCCGGGTTTGGGGTTTTGTAGAGGAATATTGCATCTTCTTCTAAAATTATTTTGAATTTGAGTTAATGTTATTTTGATTATTCAAGTTATGATAAAGCATGATACGGAGTTCATCTGGATGTTATACATTGTGAATTATCAATATGGATATGCATACAGAACTGGATCAGGGTATGTGCGTATGAACCAATGGTATGAACCTTTGTGTAAGCATCCACCATATATATGTTTCCGCCCAAGATAATGTTAGTGAGCGGTTGTTTGAAATAAGAGCATGGCTTAAGGTGAGGAGTGTTGGAAGTAGTTTCTAAAGGTATGTTCTAGTAGGTAAGTATTATGGGATAAGAGATTCATAAATTGATTGGAAGGATTCCTCAGTTAACAAGATATGGAAGATTAAGTATGATAATGGCATGATAACTAGTGTATAAAAGAATGCTAAAATGGTTATGGTATCAGCCGAAGTAAAGGGTGCAGAATATGGTTGGCTCCTAGAAATTCATAAAAGATTTGTAAAGTATCCATAAAGGTATGGTTATAGTGGGATTTACTAAGTACTCTTGTACTTACAAGGTTTGTAACGCCCCAAAAATATAAGATCTTTAATTTTGCATGTTCTGACACAAAAAGATTGTTTGCTTTAATGGTTAAGTGATTTGGGTGTGTATGGGGGTGTGTGAGAAGCCTGGGTTTAAGTCTTGACTTTTGCAGAATTTTTCGTTTTTCTCTTAAATGAACCTGGACACTGGCACTTAGGCCTTATTAGTAATAATGCTGGTTTTATGACATAAAAAGAGCCTGTGGTGTAATGGCAAGGTGGCGTGTGGTATAACTGAGAGGTCTGAGGTTCAAGTCCTGGGTTGCACAATGGAGTGTTTATTTTGCTGCTTGAGCTATGTAGGTAGAAGAGTTGGACTGAAACTCTGTAAGGTGAAGTTTGAATTGGTCTTGGATGGATTTGTGGAGAGATAGTAGGAGCAAATCGTGGAGAGAAGTATGGAGAGAGTTCTGGAGAGAATCAAGGAAGTTGAAGTATGTAGGGAGTGTTGGTGCCGAATTGGTTTAGGGAAGCTTAGGAATTTTGCCTGTAGGCATTTTCCTTGTTTCGGTTTTGTGGGGTTGTGAAAGGAGAGTGTAACATCCCGAATCAATGGGCTTATGCGTTTAATGTGTAGACATGTTTAATAGGTTAATATGAGAATTAGAGGTGCAAATTGGGCTCGGGAATAGGCTGAGGTCTTGGCTAAATATTTTGTTCAGGGAATATGGGGTTCAAATAAAATATTGATAGTGAAATAGGCATAATCGGCTTGTGGCCCAGGAATAAGAGGCGCAGTAGGAGAGAGCTATAAGTGGCGCCAAATGGCAAAAGAAGGGGGCCTCAGTGTGGCCGCTTGGAGCCCAAGAAATTGGGCTAATTTCGGCAGCCCAAGGAGAGCTGGGGGGACGGCAATGTGGCTATAAAATAGGGGATTTTATGTTTTAAATTATGTGGATATTAAGATGATAAAAGAGGGAGGAATTGGAGCTAATTAAGTCTTTTTTGGATGAGTTAGTAGATTAAGATAAGGGGAAATGATAAGAGTGATCTCTTGGTTGCAGAGTTTATCGAAAATCAAACACAGGAGAGGGGGGAAAATCGGTTCAGAATAGGCAAGGGGGTGTGCCGAATTTTTCATTGTGTTTTCTGAGAATAGCCTCAAGTTTTCTCTCTTTTTCGGCAACTAGAATCATCTTTTCTTCTTTTTATTTTCTCTCTGTCAGAAACTGAAACCCCTGCAATTTACCTTCTCTTCTCTTTCAAACTCATTGGCTAAATCTTTCTATCTACTTCCTTACCCATCTTTTCAATATCTAGTTCTTTCAAAAGCCGAAAACGCATCAGTATTTCTCTCGTTCATCTTTTTCGAGATCTTCTCAAAAGTCAAAATCCCTAGATCTCATCTCCTGTGATTGCTGAATTCCTTCTGTGGTGTCTACTTGTGCCGAATCTTGAAGAAAACCAAAGGTAAGTGTCGATTCGCAAGATTTTAATCTTTTTTCGGCTTTTAGAGATCTTAGTCGAATGACTATATGGTTAACTAATTGGGTGTTTTCTCTTATTTGCGGCATTCCGGGATTTGAAGGGGATTCAATCGCTTAGATTTCTAAGCCAGAGTTCAGTAGCACTCGAATCGTATTACTTTCGGGATTTCAAGGTAAGGAGATCTATTAATATAAACGTATAAATTCGGGTAAACACTAACCCTTGGCCGAATATAGGAGAGGCATTATCTTCGCGTTCTTTCGGCTTTTGAGCAAAGTCGTAGACAGAAGGTAGTAGATCCGATTAGCGAGGGTATCAACTTAGAGGGTAGTCCTACGCATTAATTAAGTGTGTAACATTCTCACACCATTTGGATTGCCTGTTAGTATATGCTTATAAATCTGTTATATTCTGTTAAATGCTGAAACACCAGCATGGCTGTTGGAAACCCGATGAGGGTAAAGGCGAATCGCCAGGTTAGTGATCTCTGTCACTCTAAAGTGAATGTTTCCGTCGATTTGATATGATAAACATGTATGCCGATTTCTATAATTGCATGGGGTAGGGTGATTGATGAAAGGGGAAGTGTTTTGTTGTAGTGGCTAATGCCATGATCTGTTGTAGTGGCTATTGCCATGATCTGACGATGAGCAGCTATCTGCATCATGACTGCCATCGATGGTGTGTAGCGGTGTGGGTTGATTGTAGAAATCCCAAATGGTGTGATTGGCAGGTACGAGTGGTGTGTAGCGGATGGAAAGCTAAGATTGGGTTGGGCTTTGCATATTTTCTGATATCTTATACTCTGTTATCTGTTTTGTGGGGCTAAGGCCCAATCTAATGGTGCACGAGGGTTGCACACTGAGTCTCGTGACTCACCCCGTTATTTAACATTTTTCAGGTAGCACCTAGTGCATCGGACCGAGCTGGAGAAAAGCGCAAGGTGGCCATGCGAGAGATTATTTTGATTCAGCAAAAGACTTTACTAGTTTATTAATTTTTAATATTTTCAGTTAGTTGGTTTTAACTTTCATTGTAATAAGGCCATGGGCCACTAGCTTTATATTTTCGTTTATTTTGGGCTTTTATTATTACTAGACATTTATAATTTACGTTTTAATTAAGTTAAGGCATGTATCAAATTTTGGTTCTTAATTCACTAAGGCATTAATATAAAATGTATATCTTTTACAAATTATTCAACCATTTAGTTTCCCGAATAAAATGCTAAAATCAAGGAAAATACTTTTTGAAATTACGACATCTTTTAAAATCTCCTTAGTGACATGCCAGATCCGGTCATGGTGTTTGGGCCGGGTTTAGGGTGTTACAAATTGGTATCAGAGCCCGGTTCAAAAGTCGACTTTGGGGTTTTGGGCTCAAAACATTTTCTAAAGATGGGTTTTGGAAACATGCATGTTTATAAATAACACAGGAGGGTCTTCTCGGCATGGCACCTGTGTCTCCAGCCCAAGTCCGTCAGGTAAGTATTCTGAACTCACTGTGTGTTATATATGTATGTGGGCTTTATGGGACGTAGACTATTTAAATTAGAACTTGATGGACTCTAGGCTTAGCTTGAACAACTTCTTCAATCTCATAAGACTTAATCTATCCAAACAAACCCGTGAACAAATCGCTGGGTTAGGGTGTGGCAACAGCCATGCGCATGTCTAGGATTGGATCTGGAAGAGCTTGGTACTTAAGCAGTCCTAGTGACTCACCTCTTCTTCGCTGGAATCCTTCCTGGTGCGTAGTAACTGTTCACCCTAACCGTGAGGACTTGTTAACGGGCCAAAATTTATAATTAAAACCCGAAAGGGACCAGCCATCCTATTTTGCAAAATTACTAAATTACCCCTGATTTATAAAATTACCAAAATATCCCTGATTTGTAAAATTCCTAAATTACCCCTGATTTATAAAATGACCAAAATACCTCTGATTTGTAAAATGACCAAAGTATCCCTGATTTGTAGAAATTACCGAAATACCCTAAATTTTAAAATTACCGAAATACCTCCAAATTTCAAAATTACCAAAATACCCTTGAATTTTAAAAATTATTGAAATACCCTCAGATTGCAAAAATTACCAAAATACTCTTATTTCATAAAATCACCCAGGGAACCTTATTTTGGGAAATTACGAAAATACCCCTGTAGAATAAATTACGAAAATACCCTCGGATAGTGAAATGACGAAGATACCCCTACATGCTGAATGTAAGTTCGTGGATGCTGCTTGCATGTTAATACTTGATGATTGAATATATGTGCTCTCTAGAACTATGAGATGTGAACTTGAGACTGAATGGTAGATAAAATTGGGAATTCGAAAGAACTACTCTTAAAACTACTACTCATAAGACTATTCGTGGATAATCAGTGGAAGAAAACTAATGATTCATAAAATTCCTAATCAGATAAACGCGAATTGGTAGAATGAGTACAAGCGGTCGTAGACGTCCGCCGAGTGGTTGTGGTAGGGGTAGGATGACCGTGTCAGAGCCAGCAGGGTCTGGCCACCAGTCAGGAAATGAGATGCCAGATCCACTAGCGGTGGAGGGAGAATTTTAGGGCCAGGCGCCCGAAGATGATGTGGTATCTCAGGCGATGTTGCGGGTCCTCGAAAGAGTTACTGGGGTAGGCACGGGATTAGGAGCCCTAAAATCTGTGTCTGAATGACTCCGAGCCAACAGAGCGGAGATGTTTAGGGGTGTTTCTGGCGTAGCCCCTAATATAGCTGAGTATTAGTTACAGGAAAGTGAGCATATAATGGACGACCTTGACTTCACTGTAGAGGAGAAGTTGAAAGGGGTCGTGTCTCTCTTTCGAGACGAGGCTTACCAGTGGTGGCTCACGGTAAAGGAGGGTGCTACCGCAGACCGGATTGACTGGGACTTCTTGAAGGAGTCATTTCAGGGAAAGTACGTTGAGGCCAGCTATGTGTATGCACAGAGGAAGGCATTTCTGAACTTGGTACAGGGAAGTAAGTCTGTATCTGAGTACGAGGCGGAGTTTCTGCGATTGAGCCGTTACGCTCGAGGGATTGTGGCGACTGACTATGAGCATTGCGTACGGTTCGAGGATGGACTAAGGGATGAGCTAAGGGTATTAGTAGCACCGTAGCGGGAGAGGGACTTTGCGGTTTTGGTTGAGAAAGCTAAGATATCTGAGGAGGTTAGGCGGACTGAGAAACAGAATAGGGATAAGGATAGGAATAGGAATAAGAGGAATTTTGGGCCGTCGGGATCATCTAGAAATTTTCAGAAAAGGCCTAGGTCTGATGGGCCAGATCGTGCTCCGACGGGTCAGAATCGGTCATGTCCTTCATGTGGGAAGGTGCACTATGGGGAGTGTAGAAAGAGAACCGGTGGATGCTTTAGGTGTGGATCTACGGAGCATATGATTAAGGACTGTCCACAGGTGAATCAGGCACAGCCCGAGGGACGAGGTTCTGATCAGGTTGGGAGAGGTGGTTAGCTAGTACCGAGGGGTCGTGGCGCAGCCAGAGGAGGAAGTGGGTTTGGTCGGGGTCGTGGAGCACCTGGTAGGGGTGCGGGTAATGTAGACGCAAGACAGCCAGGTCTAGTTTATGCAGCTCGTCAACGAGAGGATGGTGACGCACCAGACGTCATAACCGGTATGTTTCTTATTGCTGATAACCCTTTTCTTGCCTTGATTGATATTGGGTCAACCCACTCCTATGTTGCATGTTCGGTATCTGAGACCCTAAGTATAGACTCTGGAACAATTACTAGGAAGATGACTGTGGTTAGTCCATTAGGACAATCTAGGGTAGTGGACAAACTGTTTAGAGACGTACCCTTAGAGACTCAAAGAGTAGTGTTCCTGGCAGACTTAATGGAATTACCGTTTGGAGAATTTAACCTTATTTTGGGAATGGATTGGTTGACTAAACACCGTGCTAAGTTGGATTGTGAGACTAAGCGCATGGTGCTGAGTACCCCGGAAGGCGGGGAGGTGGTTGTGTTAGGAGAAAGAAGGAATTACTTGTCCAACGTAGTGTCTGCATTAAAAGCTGTTAAGATGATTCGGAAGAGATGTAATGCGTTTCTAGCCTTTATCAGTGCCTTGGATGTTAAAGAAGTGACTGTTGATGAGGTTCGAACAGTCAAAGATTTCGCGGATGTCTTCCCTGAAGAGCTGCCAGGTTACCCCCGGATCGCGAAGTGAAGTTTGGAATAGAGCTACTTTCGGGTACAGCTCCAGTGTCTATTGCTCTGTATAGAATGGCGCTGAAGGAGTTGGTGGAACTCAAAGCTCAGATTCAGGAACTGTTAGATCGAGGTTTTATTCGACCGAGTCTGTCTTCATGGGGAGCGCTGATCCTATTTGTGAAGAAGAAGGACGGAACCATGCGTATGTGTGTGGAATACTGTCAACTGAATAAGTTAACGATTAAGAACAAGTACCCACTGCCAAGAATCGACGGCCTGTTCGATCAGCTCAAAGGAGCTTCGGTCTTTTCTAAGATTGACTTAAGGTCGGGTTATCATCAGTTAAAGGTAAAGGAAGGGGACATTCACAAGATTGCGTTTCGAACTTGCTACGGTCATTATGAATTTTTGGTGATGTCGTTCGGGTCAACGAACGCGCCAGCAACATTTATGGATATGATGAACCGGGTATTTCAACCGTATCTTGATCGGTTCGTTGTGGTGTTCATCGATGATATCTTGGTTTACTCCAAGTCCGTGGAGGAGCATGATGCACATCTTCGTGTGGTGTTACAAATTCTGAGGGAGAAGCAGTTGTATGCAAAGTTCAGTAAGTGTGAGTTCTGGCTGAAGGAAGTGACTTTCTTAGGGCATGTAGTTTCCGCAGAGGGATTTAGGGTGGACGCTCGGAAGGTAGAAGCTGTATTGGATTGGAAATCGTCGAAGTCGGTAGCAGAGATTCAAAGTTTCTTGGGATTGGCAGGGTATTATAGGAGGTTTGTTAAGGGGTTCTCATTAATTGCGGCACCTCTAACTAAGTTGTTGAAGAAGGGAGTACCGTTTGTGTGGACCGACAAACAACAGGAGAGCTTTGAGAAGCTGAAGAAAATTTTGACAGAAGCACCGGTGTTAATTCAGCCAGAGGCAGGAAAAGAATTTACCGTCTACTGTGATGCGTCACACACGGGTTTAGGATGTGTGTTGATGCAAGATGGAAAAGTTGTTGCATATGCGTCTCGACAGTTGAGACCGCATGAATTGAACTACCCTACGCATGATTTAGAATTGGAGGCGGTAGTGTTCGCTCTAAAGATTTAGAGGCACTACCTGTATGGGGAGTAGTCGATTATTTACACGGACCATAAGAGCCTAAAGTATCTCCTTACCCAGAAGGAGTTGAATCTAAGGCAACGTAGGTGGATTGAGCTCTTGAAATATTATGATTGCTCAATCGAATATCATACAGGTAAGGCTAACGTGGTGGCAGATGCGCTGAGTAGGAAGGTGATAGCGGATTTGAGGGCGATGTTCGCTCATCTTAGTCTGTATGAGGATGGAAGTTTGGTAACTGAACTCCAAGCAAGACCTATGTGGACAAGTCAGATCAAAGAGAAGCAACTTCTAGATGATGTCTTGAGTACTCAAATCTGGCAAGTGCAAGGTGGTAAAGGAGAGGAATATAGTGTGAATGGTGATGGGGTTCTGTGTTTCCATAAGAGAATTTGTATGCCAAAGGATGTTGAGTTAAGACAGATGATTTTGCGGGAGGTGCATAGTAGTCCATACGCTATGCATCCTGGAGGAGTTAAGATGTATCGGGATTTGCGAGAGCAATTCTGGTGGCCAGTTCTGAAGCGAGAGGTAACAGAATTTGTGGGTAGATGTTTGATGTGTCAGCAGGTGAAGGCTGAACACCAGTTGCCCTCGGGGTTGTTGCAGCCGATGAAGATTCCGGAGTGGAAATGAGAAAGAATCACGATGGATTTTGTTAGTGGGTTACCTCTTACGCCCACTAAGAAGGATTTGATTTGGGTGATTGTTGATCGGCTGACGAAGTCTGCTCACTTCATACTAGTTCATGTTGACTATTCTCTGCAAAGGTTGGCTAAGCTGTACGTGGCTGAGGTTGTGAGACTGCATGGTGTACCTGTGTTGATCATATCGGATAGGGACCCTAGGTTCATGCCAAGATTTTGGAAGGCTCTTCATCAGGCAATGGGAACGAGGTTAAATTTTAGCACCGCCTTTCATCCTCAGACTGATGGTCAGTCTAAGAAGGTCATTCAGATCTTGGATGATATGCTAAGGGGTTGTATCATCGATTTTAGGGGTAGTTGGGAAGAGTATTTACCTCTGGCAAAATTTGCATACAATAACAGTTATCAATCTAGTATTCAGATGGCGCCTTATGAAGCGTTGTATGGACGGAGATGTCGTACTCCTACTTGTTGGACAGAGTTGGGAGAACGTCAGGTGTTGGGTCCAGAACTAGTTTCAGAAATGGAGGAGAAAGTTAAGTTGATTCGGGCTCGATTAAAGGAAGCGTCCGATTGGCAGAAATCTTATGCGGATCTAAAGCGTAAGGAGTTGGAATTTGCAGTGGGTGATCAAGTTTTTCTAAAAGTCTCACCATGGAAAAAGGTGATGAGGTTTGGATGTAAGGGCAAGCTAAGTCCCCGATTTATTGGACCTTATCGGGTATTAGAACGTGTGGGTCCAGTGGCGTATCGATTGGAGTTACCTTCAGAGTTGGAGAAGATACATAACATGTTTCATGTCTCGATGCTAAGACGTTACCGTTCCGATCCATCGCACATTGTACCGGTGGAAGAGATTGAAGTAAGGCCAGATTTGTCTTTTGAGGAGGAGCCAGTGCAGATCTTGGAACGAGACATAAAAGTGTTAAGAAGGAAGTCCGTCCCTTTGGTCAAGGTTTTGTGGCGAAACCATGGTGCCGAAGAAGCGACTTGGGAGCCAGAGGATGTTATGCGACAGTAATATCCCCATCTCTTCTGATCAGGTAATTTCGAGGCCGAAATTTATTTTAAGGGGGGTAGAACTGTAACATCCCGAATCAATGGGCTTATGCGTTTAATGTGTACACATGTTTAATGGGTTAATATGAGAATTAGAGGTGCAAATTGGGCTCGGGAATGGGCTGAGGTCTTGGCTAAATATTTTGCTTAGGGAATATGGGGTTTAAATAAAATATTGAGAGTGAAATAGGCATAATGCGCTTGTGGCCCAGGAACAAGAGGCGCAGTAGGAGAGAGCTATAAGTGGCGCCAATAGGCAAAAGAAGGGGGCTTCAGTGTGGCCGCTTGGAGCCCAAGAAATTGGGCTAATTTCGGCAGCCCAAGGAGAGCTGGGGGGACGGCAATGTGGCTACAAAATAGGGGATTTTATGTTTTAAATTATGTGGTTATCAGGCTAATAAAGGAGGAAGGAATTGGAGCTAATTAAGTCTCTTTTGGATGAGTTAGTAGATTAAGATAAGGGGAAATGACAAGAGTGATCTCTTGGTTGCAGAGTTGGTCGAAAATCAAACACAAGAGAGGGGGAAAATCGGTTCAGTATAGGCAATGGGGTGTGCCGAATTTTTCATTGTGTTTTTTGAGAATAGCCTCAAGTTTTCTCTCTTTTTCGGCAACTAGAATCATCTTTTCTTTTTTTTATTTTCTATCTGTCAGAAACTGAAACCCCTGCGATTTACCTTCTCTTCTCTTTCAAACTCATTGGCCGAATCTTTCTATCTACTTCCTTGCCCATCTTTTCAATTTCTAGTTCTTCTAAAAGCCGAAAACGCATCAGATTTCTCCCGTTCATCTTTTTCGAGATCTTCTCAAAAGCCGAAATCCTTGGATCTCATCTCCTATGATTGCCAAATTCCTTCTGTGGTCTCTGCTTGTGCCGAATCTTGAAGAAAACCAAAGGTAAGTGTCGATTCGCAAGATTTTAATCTTTATCCCACTTTTGGAGATCTTAGTCGAATGACTATATGGTTAACTAATCGGGTGTTTTCTCTCATTTGCGGCATTTCGGGATTTGAAGGGGATTCAATTGTTTAGATTTCTAAGCCAGAGTTCAGTAGCACTAGAATCGTATTACTTTCAGGATTTCAAGGTAAAGAGATCTGTTAATTTAAACGTGTAAATTTGGGTAAACGCTAACCCTTGGCCGAATATAGGAGAGGCATTATCTTCGCGTTCTTCCGGCTTTTGAGCAAAGTTGTAGACAGAAGGTAGTAGATCCGATTAGTGAGGGTATCGACCTAGAGGGTAGTCCTACGCATTAATCAGGTGTGTAACATTCTCACACCATTTAGATTGACTATTAGTATATGCTTATAAATCTGTTATATTCTGTTAAATGTCGAAATACCGGCATGGCTGTTGAAAACCTGAGGAGGGTAAAGGTAAATCACCAGGTTAGTGATCTCTGTCATTCTAAAGTGAATGTTTCCGTCGATTTGATATGATAAACATGTATGCCGATTTCTGTAATTGCATGGGGTAGGGTGATTGATGAAAGGGGAAGTGTTCTGTTGTAGTGGCTAATGCCATGATCTGCTGTAGTGGCTTTTGCCATGATCTGTTGTAGTGGCTATTGCCATGATCTGACGATGAGCAGCTATCTGCAGCATGATTGCCATCGATAGTGTGTAGCGGTGCGGGTTGATTGTAGAAATCCCCAATGGTGTGATTGACAGGTATAGGTGGTGTGTAGCGGATGGAAACCTAGGATTGGGTTGGGCTTTGCATATTTTCTGATATATTATACTCTGTTATCTGTTTTGTAGGGCTAAGGCCCAATCTGATGGTGCACGACGGTTGCACACTAAGTCTCGTGACTCACCCCATTATTTAACATTTTTCAGGTAGCACCTAGTTTATCGGACCGGGCTGGAGAAAAGCGCAAGGTGGCCATGCGAGAGATTATTTTGATTCAGCAAAAGAATTTACTAGTTTATTAATTTTTAATATTTTCAGTTAGTGGGTTTTAAATCTCATTGTAATAAGGCCATGGGCCATTAGCTTCATATTTTCGTTTGTTTTGGGCTTTTATTATTACTAGACATTTATAATTTACGTTTTAATTAAGTTAAGGCATGTATCAAATTTCGGTTCTTAATTCACTAAGGCATTAATATAAAATGTATAGCTTTTACAAATTATTCAACCATTTAGTTTCCCGAATAAAATGTTAAAATCAAGAAAAATATTTTCTGAAATTGCGACATCTTTTAAAATCTCCTTAGTGACATGCTAGATCCGGTAATGGTGTTTGGGCCGGATTTGGGGTGTTACAGAGAGTGCCTTATTTTTCCTTTGTGATTTTTACTATTCTGGAATTCTTTCGGGTTTTGCATTTTAGCTATTGAGGTGACCAAAATTGCTTCTACTCTCTCCCTTTCCACATTTTCCAAATAGGTAACTTTCCTTTTGGTCTGATTTTCCTTTCTTTTTCGATCCACTACTCTCCTAATAGTGCCGAATGCACTTCTCTTCTCTCCCCCTCCATTCTTCTATTTTCTCTCAAAGCAGAACCTACTTTCCATCTTCTTCTTCTCTGCTCCCCACTCTCTCTCCATCTTAGCTGATTTTCTTCAAGGCTCTTTTTTGTATTTTCAGTTACCATCTTTTCCCTATTGTGCTTGGCTGAATCCAAAGCTATTCTAACTGACTTCATCATCATAAATTTCGGTAAGTCTTTCAACTTTCCTAGCAAGCTATTTCGTTAGCACTGTGTTTTAAGTCGCTCTTATTTATCTGTTCTTAGGGTTTTAAAATCTCGAGAAGAGAAAAGAGGATTCTCTTGTGTGTGGAGGCATTCCAAATCTTCCCTTCACCAGCCGTTTGATCATTGGGATAATCATCAAGAGCGTGGAATCGTGTCTTGGATAACAATCTTAGAAGAGTGGGCCATATTTCATACAATTATGGTAGGTGATGGTTGATTAAGTGTGGTTTAAGTTCTTGAAAGTATTTGTTATTGAAGGGCTGACCGAATAATCGAATCAATGTAGGTTGATGCCAAAAGGTGTTTCGTTAGCTTTCGTGAAAACGGTGTGTAATTACACTGTCACTTCTGTGAGTTGGCAAAAGCCGAAACTTCGGCATTTGAGGCCTCATGAGCGTGCGATCGCTCATGGGGTAAACCGAGCCACAAATCATGGGCGACAAACTGTAGAGGCCACCACGAGCGCTTTCGTGCTCTTGGGCCGTTATGGGCCTCGTTGGGTTGAATGGGTCATGTGGGCCCAATGGGCTTGTGGGCCCCACACAGATAAAATCCACAAAAGTGGCAAAAACTAGATTGGGTTATGTAGTTTGCATAGCCGTGACTGAATTTGGGCTAAATAGGCCACACGAGCGTGTGGGCCCACTTGAGCCAAATAATGGGTCGTGGCCCCATTTACACCGTTATGACCATATAGATTATCTGTGTCACTCGAGGCGACTGTAGACCTTCGGAGAGATCGTGATCTGCACTGAAACCCCAAAATGGGTAAAATGACGAAAATACCTCTTAAGGGTGAAATTACTATTTTACCCCTAATAAATGGAAATTACCATTTTACCCCTAGAAGTAAGTCGATTGATAAATGTATATTATTATATGACTGTACTGAGTAGGACATTGTAACACCCCTTACCCGTATCCAATGCCAAAACAAGGTACGAGGCGTTACCGGACTTAAAATTCTTGAACAAAATTCTTGAACATGTAAAACCACATCATAGGCGTATAACAACCATCAATATTGGCCATCTCCAAATAGCCTTAATCAAAATGAACATTTGTTAAATAAGGGCCAACATTTTAGGCCATAAGAAATATGACATATATGACAAAATGACCAAGCCTACTATACATGTCATAACCCAAAAGTTAATGTATCTAGATCTACCAAGTGTTCCAATTGATAGTGTGAGCGAATCTCCGACGTACGCCGATCTCCGAGCTAACTTGGCAATACTACAAGGCAATGGAAAAGAGAGGGGGAGTAAGCATAAATGCTTAGTAAGTTCATATGATGAATCCTCACAATAATTTCTTAAGATGATATAATCATTATATCACATGCTTACACCTTATTGCTCATGTTCACATTAATCTGTCTACTTGAGTCACTGTAACTAAATTATTTATTTCTCGAGCTACAGAGCTCCAAAATGAATAACCGTTAATTTTAGCTGAAACTAGACTCACATATATTCATATCATAAAATTTCTAGAATTTTTGGCTTATCCAATTAGTACAGTTTATTTATTAAAGTTCCCCTATTTTACTATTCAACTATTCTGACCTCTCTTCACTACGAATTAATTTTCTCCTCGTACAGAGTTCATATGACCTTCTTGTTTAGTTCATTTGAAAATAGACTCATTCAGGATTTCAAGCATATAAATTATATTCTCGAATTATTTTTTTAAAAGTTTTAATGATTTTTCCAAGGCAGAATAGGGGATCACATAATCATTCTGAACCAGTCTCACAGAAATTCAAATATCTCAAAATATACGAATCATTTGTTTACTATGTTTCCTTTATAAAAAAAATAGACTCATTAATATTTGATTTCATATCTTACATGGCCTTTAATTCAATTTCCATCATTTTTGGTGATTTTTCAAAGTTATACTAATGCTGCTGCCCACAACTATTTTAATGTCAATTTCACTCATTCATTAATTCTTTGTGTTCACTTTCATTTATACACACTGACACCAAAGCATATTATAACTTGGCTCATAACACCAAGTGATCATAGACACATCTTACTCATTTGATAAAATAATGCAATTAAACACATACAGTAAGCTATCATAGCTTAGTAAGTTATAAGCAGTTTCGTGATAACATTGCATTAAATCTTTATATCATAACTTTAATAAAAAATTAATAGACAAAAATTCATCATCTATTCATTTACTTGTGCAACCACAAAGCATTTCTTATCTTTCAAATTAAAGCCGAACCTAATGTGAATATTGGGTTCCCATGCATTATCGATATTTTTTAAGTTCCAAACTATTTAAACATATATCATATGCCAATTTCCACATATCCGAATCATATTTTGTAATTCATATAACCAAGGGCAAAGCCAGAATAATTTTTTAGGGGGGTCGGATAAAATTTTAATTTTTTACAGTTTATATCTTTATAATTTGTAAAGGATTAAATTGAATTTTTATAATTTTTGGGGGGCCAAAGTGTAATTTTACCTTTATTAATTTAAAATTTTTAAAAAATTCTAAGGGCCTTTTAAGCAATTTTACATTTTAGGGGGGCCGGGGCCCATGCCAACCCCCTAGCTACGCCCCTGCATATAACAATCATTATGATTTTGTAAACTTTTGCACATATCAATTTATATCATCCAAACTATACATTTAAAAGAAACATTCCATCCAATCCACAAATAATCAATTTCTCTTGATTTCAGACAACATCTCATAGTATCAAAACTTACCGATTTCGATCTTTGAATTGAAAATTTACTTGCACACTTAGTACTTATTAACCAATTTCGCACACTTAGTGCTCGGTAATTAAATTCGCACACTTAGTGCTCACTGACCGATTTCGCACACTCAGTGCTCGGTAATTCAATTCGCACACTTAGTGCGTAATGACCGATTTCGCACACTTAGTGCATAATGACTGATTTTGCACACTTAGTGCCTGGTAATTTAAATTCGCACACTTAGTGCATTTCTCGACCTTGTTACACATTTATATATATATATATATCTATACATAAGAATTAAACCTCCATTACAAATCTACGAAGTAGCTTATTTCAATCTCCATAATCACATCCCATTCAAGTGTACCAATGACACATATACATACCTCACATTCGGCTAAACTATACACATATATAGATATCATAATCGGCTATATCATTAATCTATATACATACTTCCATTAAATTCATGTACACCGCTATGAATAAGTTCAATTCAACTCAATTGCTTATGAACTTACCTCGACGCGAATCGGTCAGTTTGATTGACATTTCCTCGTACTTGGTCCAAATCTCGATTTTCTTTTATCTAAAATGTCACATTTCACTTAATTATCACTCATATTACTCATTTTAATACAAAAATTATACTATGACAAATATACAATTTTGCCCCTAAACTTTCTCAAAATTACGATTTTTCCCCTAGGCTCGTAATATGATTTTTATTCAATTTCTATAAAATTCAAGGTTAGCCAAACCTTTTTCTCTTCCAAAGAAACCTCAAATTCTTATTATTTCACACTTTTAGGAGCATTTACAACTTTTACTAATTAATCCGTTTTAACCATTTTTAACGAAAATTACTTAGCAAAAATCGTTCTCTTAACCTCGTGCACCCTTATTCTACCATTAAACATCAAAATGCACATATATCTAGCATGGTTCAATTTTTAAACTTCATTTTTCATGCAAATAAATGGTAAAAATAGAAAGGTTAAGCTTATAGGATCTCAAAAATACGAAGAACATTAAAAACGGGGCTCAAATGCACTTACAATTGAGCTTTGAAAAAGCTTGAAACCCTAGCCATGGCTTCTTGAGAAATTCGGTAGTATGGAGAAGAGAATGAGCAGATTTTTGGGTTTCAATTTTGTCTTTATGCCTTAAAATACCTAAATGACAAAAATGCCCTTTTTACTAAACCTTCAATTTTTACCCTTCCATGACTAGTTTTGTCCATAACAATATATGATGGTTTATTTTCCATTTAAAGACCTCTAGTTTAAACCCCCCATTTAAATCAAGTACTTATGTTCTAGAACTCATATTTTGCAATTAATGCAATTTAATCCCAATAATCAAATTGGGCACTTTATCGATAAAAATTACTTAACAAAATTTGCACACCATCACCCAACATATTATAGACTCTAAAACAATCATAAATTAAATATTTTTACTTCGGGTTTGTGGTCTTGAAACCACTATTCCGACTAGGCCCTATTTTGGGCTGTTACAGACATACTGCATACACAAGATATGTAACAGACCAAATTTGACCCTAATCAAAACAGTGGTTTTGGGACCACGAATTCGAGTTCGAGAAATATTTTAATATTATATTTTATGTTTATTATATGTGAATTAATGTGTGTGAAAGTTTCGTAGAAAAATTTAATCGTTTTTGTTTTCAATTTAACAAAAATGACTAAATCGCGTAAAGCGTAAAAGTTGCATGCTATAGTGTAAAGTGCTAGATTGATGATGGCTTTTTAATATGGGGTATCAAATGGGAAATTAGCCCATTTTTATGTGTAGTGGGCGGCATATGTCTAAATTCACCTTAGATGTATATGTTAATTATATTATATAATAATGGCATTATTGTACATTAGTTAATATGTTATTTTAGTTAAAAGAAAACATAAAATAAAACATTGTTCTTCATCTTTTTATCACCAAAATAAGAAAGAAAGAAAGAGAAGTGTGAGCTTATTCATTTGGCCTTCATTCAAGCTTAAATCGGGTATGTAATTTTAGTCGGTTTTTGATAATTTTTACGTTTTTGAGATCGATGCTTAGAGTATTAGCTGACCCATGCTAAAAATTTTGTTATTAGCACATGAATGATGTTCGGCCATTGATATGTTTTTTTGGTTTTTGATATTTGATGATTTTAAATTAAAGATATGTTAAAGATTAGTATGTTTTGTATTGGAAATTTTAGTGAATTAGAGTATTTTGGGCTAAATGGCAAAAATGAATTTTTGAGGGGGCTAAAATGCAAAATAAATGGAAGAATTGGACTTGTATAGTCCCTATGAATATTCAACCCTAAGGTACTATAGTGAAATTCTGTGTATTTTGTGTTTTGTGCAAATAGGACTAAATTGTAAAAATGTGAAACATTAGGGGTAAAATGGTAATTTTCCCATTTATATGTTTTGGGACTAAATTGAGATGAAATGTGTTTGAATGAGCTAAATTTTAATGTGTTTGGATCAAGAACAAAGAAAAATGGATTTGGATCGGGGAAAGGCGAAGGTTATTGAATAGCCGGTCTACGTTGTCCATCGACAGTCGAGGTAAGTCTTTAAGCAAATTAATTTCATAAGAATTGATTATAATCTAGTATACATATTAAATCATGAAATTGTGGAATTTATCATGTTAAAGCCGAATGTGAGAAAGAGATTTAGCAATGTATATAATCAAATTCATTAAATTAATTAGGTGATAGTAAGTGAATTATATATGATATTTGTGATATTGCAAATGTGTAATGTGAATGAGTCGATGTGGAAAGTAAATGTTTCGGGCTTATTGCCTAGCAGGCTGAATGCTGGTGATCAAATCTCAAACTTCTGATCTAGCAGGCTTAATGCCGGTGTACATTTCGGGCTTTTGATGCCTAGCAGGCTTGATGCCGGTGATGTGTTATAAATGGAGAAATTATAAATCATACAAAGTGAAACCTATTAAATGCAATGAGCTAAAGGCTCAGGTAAGTATAAGCCTTTTCTTTTATACTTATAAAGAGTAAGGTAAGTTGGTATTGTATTATTTGAATTAAGTATGATATGATATGGTTAATGATTTAATAAGAATTTGATATGTGTTATTGAGTTTACCATTGAGGTGTATGAATATAATATAATAGGATTTGAGTTTAAATGTGCTATTTTGGAGAATCGGTTATAAGTGAATATATTAAGAATAAAAGAATTTGAGTGTTTGGGTATGTGCATAAATAAGTTTATAAGGTTGATATGAACTTTGTACTCATATGATTTGGAGTATGCGAATGCATGTGGTATATTTATTTGGTTTCGATGAATTATATGTGTATGGAAATAAGATGCAAACCTTTAGATTAATGAGTTAATAGTATTCGGCCATGTTTAAATTCACATATTGATATGTTTATATTCAACGCAATAAGCTTAAAGATGAATGTCTAAGTGTTTAATTATTACATTATCATTTGCTCAAGACTTACTAAGCTAGTAAGCTTACTCTGTGTGTGTTCAATATTCTGTTTTATAGATTTTAATCAAGCTACGAGCTCAAGGGATCATCAGTGAAGTCATCCACACTATCAACTGGTTTTGGTATTTTCGAAGTTTAGATTTTGGACTTAAGGCATGTATAGGCTAACTCTATGTTTGAATAGCATTTTGAGGATGTATAGTAGCCATGCGAAAATGGCTTAAATTTTCATATCTAGTTCGGTTCTATTTACCTTTGCCTATGTGATTAATATGTTTGGTTTCAACTATTCGACTAGGGGCTATCTTTTTAATTACATATTGTGAATTATGTGTAATATATGATTGCTTGTTCGTAATGTTAATGTTTGTGTTAAATTAGTCAAGAGTTTCAGCTTTTAAGTTAATAGTTGCAGGCATAATTCAAGATAGACTATTCGGAATCTATATATGTATGTCAACTTTAGTTGATTAATGAAGTATGAAT
The DNA here is from genome assembly GCA_025503065.1 of Gossypium bickii. Lineage (NCBI taxonomy): Eukaryota > Viridiplantae > Streptophyta > Magnoliopsida > Malvales > Malvaceae > Gossypium > Gossypium bickii. Next base: position 34,577,261 of record CP106715.1, on the reverse strand, counting down.
TAGATTGAGTAATGCATGTAGGTGTATTCGGCCAAGTCTATATGATATATTTAAATGAAGTCAACATGCTTAAGAGAATTAGGTATAGTTAATAAATGAGTCTTATGTGCTAGTAACTATTTATGTATATTTGATGATGACTTATATTGTTTTAAGATATGTTTTATGTATTATATACTTGAAATGATTGGCTTTGAAGTAGTTTTTGTGTTGTAATTTGAATGTGAAGATGAACTTATGTTTGGCTTGAATCATATGATATTGGATGGACAAGTTTTAGATTTATGTTCCATGAACCTATGAATTATGGGACAATTTGCTTTGAATTGGGAAAATTAGTACATACATATATGCGTATATCTTGTATATTTGTCTGAGCTATTTGAACAGTTAGGTTCGGTTTATAAACGCATGAAAGCATATGGTTTTGATTGTTATAAAATGAGAATAAAATAAATAGGTTTGGCATAAGGTTCAATTTGTATATGTGATTGATCTAGTGATTGGCTTTGAAAGGATATAGACGTGAATTTATTATTAATGGTAGAATGTGCATGAAAATTTATATACATGTCCTTGTATATTCGGCCAAGTTAATAAATGTATGCACAATATTGAAATGAACTTATATATATACATTTATGGATGGTCTGTTTATTTTTAAACCATTTTATAGGGATGTTCAACTATGACCTAATTGATTGAATTAATGTTTTGATTTATCCGGTAATGCCCGTAGCCCTAATCCGGCGACAGACACGAGTTAGGGGTGTTACATTTGATTGGTATCAGACCTTACGGTTTAGTCGATTCTAGAACTACCATAGTGCGTGTGAGTCTAGCTATACATGCCTTTGTTATATATTTGATAGTGTGGTGGCTTCTGACATCTCAAACTGTGTTTTATATAGTAAATGGATCCTGATCCTGATAGAGCCGTAGCAGATGATGTAGAGAGTGTAGCGCCTGACCGTGCACGCCGATCAGCGCCGGTAGACTCTCTACCAATTTTGGGTAGCCGCGAGGGGGAGGCTAAACAAGCCTTCTACCAGATGATGAAGAGTGGTTTACCCAGTTTATTCTGACTAACCCGATTGTACAACAACCTCCATGTAATACCCCGGACCCAGCCCACGAGCCTTGACCGGATCTGGTATGTCACTGCGGAAAAACGTTTGAAAGATTTTGACTTAAGGGTGAAAACATAAGGATTTGTTGTTTTTGGTAAAACATTGTATACTTAGAATTTATAAGTAAAACTTTAATGTCACACATTCCCAGATTTAAAACTTTAATATAAGTTGTTATAATATAAATTAATTAAAAAGAAATATTTCCCATAATATTATAAACATCAAAATCATAAATAAAGTTTCCAAATACTTTAAGTGGCCTTATTACAATAAATAATTAATCACAAGTACTGAATTATAAATCACATGAAATAAATAAAATATCTTCTACATGGAGCAAATAAAATTAACTTCTACATGGCCACCTTGTATCCACTCCAACCCGGTCTAAGATTCACGTATCACCTGCGATGTTTAAAAAGTTAGGTGAGTCATCAGACTCAGTGTGTAATTAGTCCACTGAATTCCACCCACATGTGGGCTTAGCCCACAACCACATATCATATCACAATTCAGATAGTAAGGCAACTTACTCATATATTTTCCACAATTGGGCCTTGGCCCGTATAATCCACATAATTACACGCATTGCGCTTAGCCCATTTCCACATCGATCCACATTTCACACATGATTATGCAAAGTAAATACACCCAACCCAGCTTAGGGTCCATCCTCTACACACCCCCGTACCTGCCGCACACACCAGAGGATTACTAAATCGCCCTCCAACCGCTACACATCTCTTTGGCAGTCATGCTGCTCAAAGCCGTGGCTTAGCCACCGATCACCTAAGTGACCCCACATATCTGTATCCACGAGGTGACTCAAGGTCATCCTCTATCCACGGTGATGCACACAGCTATCACCCGCCCACGATGTGGCACATAGCCAACACCCCTTCTTGATGAAGCACATAGCCAACATCAAGCGCCAATGTAGCACAAGGCTAACATCAGACCACGTACATAAATGTACACCCTGTCCTTCGATAGTCACATTCATACCCATCCCATGCACATGTAATATACAATAATGACATAATAAAATAATGCATGCACATGCTATTCGGTATTCAATCATACTTTCATAGGCATATTCACATATACACATAGTAGCCACATTCCATCAGATTTACTACTGACCTGATTATCGACATACCCCTTAAGGTTATCCCTTCCATAAATTGCCACTGCACTTATTAGTACATACATATAACACATGCAAATATCACATAAACCCGGAAAACGGTGGGTTAATCACACACCTGATAACCTGAAGCACTAAGCTCTCGATCTCGATGCTATCCCTAAACGACACTACGGCTATCTGCCTATAATCCTCCCCTGCTGCTGGCGCACACCCCGGTGGCCAATCTTGAATCGTAGAAACAGATCTTCTCTTAAACTTCGTGATAGGAACTATCCCTTTACCTTCTTGACTGGTGTTTGCCTCCATTAACAATACTTTAATCAGAAACAACGGTTAATCGACCAAGTACGAGATCTTAAACGAATAGAAATCACAATTTTAACATCCTTACCAAAATGGATCAAAATCCCGAGGGCTTCGCTTACCCCTGTCGATTTGCCCCTAAATAATCATAGACAATCGGTCAATCACTAAAATCAATAATATGGCCTAAGGCCGAATGTCAACACTTCCTTACCTTACTTTCCTAAGTCCCAAAAAACCACTTCTTGCTCCTGAAACTGTCAAGATCCCTACTTAACCATTGTTAGAATTGGCTATACACAATAAATCCTTGAAGATGGCCTTTGGCCGAAACTACATTTCACTTACCTTGATGTTCAAAACCCGAGTGATCCCTTTTAATGCTCCTTAACGTCGACTACCTTTAACAGAAACACATAATATGGCTTAAAGATCATTCGGCCATCCTTAAGGCCTAACTACAAGATTTCAGCATACTACTAAAAAGAGCCTAAAACCGATTACTTAAAGTGGAGATCACTTACCACCACACCCGTTGGAAAGATCAGGAAAGAGTAGTCGACAGCCCCTCCTTAGAGATTCGGCTTTTGAGAATAACAATGGTGTTTCGGCACTTTAATGGAGAAGAGGGAAAACGCAAGAGTGTAGAGGAGCTAATGATTAAAGAAATCGGCCATTGATAGAAATAGATCAAAGTTTTGGCCTTGACAAAGAGACGAAGGGAGTGTGGAGCTTAGTTGATTTCGGCAATGGTGCACAATGGGGAATTCAGCTATGACTCTTAATGACAAAGGGCATTCGGCTTCAAAAAAATAGAAAGGGATTTGGGTTGAAAGAAAATAAAGAAGAAGAGGTGATGGTAGAAGAATTTCGGCACAGAGATGAATGCTTGCACTAAATGAAATTCGGCACTACTCCCCTCTTCATATGACCGAAAATACCAACCCAAGGAGCCCCTCATTCAGCCACCACTATGTCCCTTATCATATCCCAAATTTTCCTCCTATATTTCCTCCTTGACACTCATTCAGAAATAAACAAATAAATCTACAATTATCTTCTATTTACCAACTTAGAATAAATCAACCTTTATCATATATCCTAGCCGAATTTATAAAAAAAAAAAAAAAACAAGGCTTATCTCATCCTTTAAAGTCCCCACTTGCCGTCCAACTCCTTCCCCCCCTTCATGACGCCAAAATGCAAAAATAAAAGCACACCCCCTGCCGCCAACATGATTCGAACCTCCTCCCTTCTCCCTTGCTTGAGGCGTCACACTCCAAGACCCTAAGTAGCGCCTTCAAGCCACTTTACCAAGCTTAATTTTATGCCCAAATTCCCTCACAAATTCCCTTAAGGCCTCCTTAGCCCGGCTCCCCTTTTTAGACTTAAAACTTAATATTTTTCCAAAGTGTTCACTTATATCTTAGAGTTCCTGAAACCCTTAAAACATATCCAAACACACTCCAAGCCTACTACCACTCGAATTATGCACTAAATGCATAACACCTAAATCCCAGATGTTACAGTTCAACCCTCCTTAAAAAATAATTTCGTCCCAAAAATTACTTAGCTAAACTAAGCAAAGGTACTACTATTTCTTAAACTTCTAAAGCACTTACCTTGAAAAGTTTGTCTACTACCACTGATCACCTTAAAGAACTAAATACGATCTCACACCTCACATTCAAGATTTTGTACACTTCACTTAGCAATATAAGAAAAAGCTAACTCTATAACGAACAAGGCAATTAAGGGTATTCCAGAAACAAAGGAACGTACCCGTTGTCACATCTAGCACATCTTCCTCCTCACAATGCCTGGCTGTATAAACCAACCTTGGTTGCCTCGCATCTACACCTTCAGCATCTCTGCTTGGTGTTCCACGACCTCGGCCAGAACCATTCCCTCCATGGTTCGGACCACGACCCCTTGTCGCCAGCTGACTACCTCTGCCTGGCTGTACATAACCTTCGCCTACTGTCCGAGCCCTATTCGGATCCTGAGGACAATTTTTAATCAAATGAGACTTAGACTTACATCTAAAACACTCTCGATCCCGGTTCCAGCACTCACTAACATGACACCTTCCACACCGAGCACACGGACGGTCTGGATTTCCAGTAGCTGGCTTAGAAACACGAGCAAAATTCTCAACCTTCAGTCTTTTCTAAAGACTCTCAGACGATTCTAACGGTCTAAAACTCCTCTTATCCCGGTTCCTATCCTTGTCTCTGTTCTGTCTTACAGAGTTCTTAATCCCCTTAGTTACCTTAGCCTTCTCTACTAACACAGCGAACTCCCGCTCCTGATGTGGAGCTATCAACAACCTAAGATCGTCCCTTAGTCTGTCCTCAAACCGGACACATCGTTCATGCTCCGTAGCCACTACTCATCGAGCATACCGGCTTAACCTTAAGAATTTTGCCTCGTACTCTGCTACGGACTTGTTCCCTTGAACCAGCCCCAGAAACGGCTTTCTCTGAGCATCAATGTAATGAGTACCAACATACTTCTTCTGGTAAGCCGCCTTAACATATTCCCAAGTGAGTTCCTTAGCTGTGGCACCATCTCGAACTGTGAGCCACCATTGATATGACTCATCGCGAAGTAGCGACACCATTCCTTTCACTTTCTCCTCAGCGGTCAGATCCAGCTCATCCATGATTCACTCGGTCGCCTCCAACCAATACTCAGTCGTACTGGGTGCCACACCAGATACGCCACGAAACACCTCAGCTCCATTGGCTCGGAGTCGCTCGGGTACGGACTTTCTAGCTCTCATATTTCTACCTGCTCCAGCAACCATCTCAAGAACTCCCAGCACCGCTTGGGATACTGTATCATCCCCCGTCTGATCTTGCTGCTCCACACCAACAGCTGGTGGTGGTGGTGGTACCTCATTCTCAGGCCCTTGACCCTATCTAACGGGTTCCGAAACGGCCATTCTACCTCTACCGCGTCCTCGTACGTTACGACCACGTCCTCTAGAACTCATTTCTAACGTCGTGATTTAATCTGATTAAAAAGTTTTATGCATTAGTACTTTGTTCCACTATTTATCCGCGAACAATTTTATGAAAAGACGTTCTAGATGTGGTTCTTTCGATCAATCAAAGTTCTCAGCTCAAGTTCACTATTCTATTTCAGAGAGTCACATTCACATTCATCAACAGAGACACCCTCATTTCTCAATAGAGCCACATTGATTCATCCACAACATCCACCATGCTACCATGGCCGTCTTATCCTTTCCCTACCCAGGGGTAATTTCGTCATTTGTCCTACAAGGGTATTTCTGGTAATAAATCAGGGTCAATTTGAAAATCTTTACAAATCAAAGATATTTCAAAATTTACAAAAACTCGGTGTTATTTTGAAAATTTGCTTTCCAAATAAGTGGTGTTGCAGAAATTTCAGAAATCGGGGTCATTTTGGTAATTTTGTAAATCAGGGGTAATTCAATAATTTTCCAAATTAGGGTATTTCAATATTTCACAAAATAAGGTTTTTGGTATTTTTGTAAAGTAAGAATATTTTAAAAGTCGAGGATAATATGAAAATTTTAGAAACCAAGGGTATTTTGGTAATTTTACAACCAGGGGTATTTTCGTCATTTTGCAAATCAGAAAATAAACGTCTTCCAAAATCTAATTTAGGGTTTACAAACCAAAGGAGTAATTTGATAATTTAAAAACTAAGGTTTTTATAAAATTTGGCTAGTCCCTTTCGGGTTTTAATTATCGAGTTTAGGCGATGACTAAGTCCTCTTGGTTAGGGTGAACGTTCACTACGCACCAGATAGAATTTGAGTAAAGAGGAGGTGAGTCACTAGGACTGCTTAAATACCAAGCTCTTATCGAATCCACTCCTAGACATGCGCACAACTGTTGCCACACCCTGACTTGGTGACTTAGTCACAGGTTTGTTTAATGGTCCTTAAGTCTTATGTACTTGTGTTGGAGTAGACTAGTCCTAGGGTTCAATAGCCCTAATCTACTAATCTATGATCCCATAAAAGCCCATACCATTCATATATTCTCACTTCAGCAGTCAGAAGTACTTACCTGGTGGACTTCGGGTCGGAGATACAGGTGCCATGCCAGAATAACCTGAAATAAAAGTCCATATTTTGAAAAGCCCGTCTTTGAAAAGGTTTTTGCACCCATAACCCTTAAAGCCAAGTTTTGAACCGGGCTCTGATACCAAACTGTAACACCTCCGGACCCGGCCCACGAGCCTTGACGGGATCTGAAATGTCACTGCGGAAAAACGTTTGATAGATTTTGACTTAAGGGTGAAAACATAAGGATTTGTTGTTTTTGGTAAAACATTGCATACTTAGAATTTATAAGTAAAACTTTAATGTCACACATTCCTGGATTTAAAACTTTAATATAAGTTGTTATAATATAAATTAATTAAAAAGGAATATTTCTCATAATATTATAAACCTCAAAATCATAAATAAAGTTTCCAAATACTTGAAGTGGCCTTATTACAATAAATAATTAATCAAAAGTACTGAATTATAAATCACATGAAATAAATAAAATATCTTCTGCATGGAGCAAATAAAATTAACTTTTGTGTGGCCACCTTGTATCCACTCCAACCCGGTCCAAGATTTACGTATCACCTACGATGTTTAAAAAGTTGGGTGATTCATACAGACTCAGTGTGTAATTAGTCCACTGAATTCCACCCACATGTGGGCTTAGCCCACAACCACATATCATATCACAATTCAGATAGTAAGGCAACTTACTCACATATTTTCCACAATTGGGCCTTGGCCCGTATAATCCACATAATTACACACATTGGGCTTAGCCCATTTCCACATTGATCAACATTTCACACATGATTATGCAAAGTAAATGCACCCAACCCAGCCTAGGGTCCATCCTCTACACATCCCTGTACCTGCCGCATACACCAGGGGATTACTAAATCTCCCTCCAACCGCTACACATCTCTTTGGCAGTTATGCTGCTCAAAGCCGTGGCTTAGCCACCGATCACCTAAGTGACCCCACATATTTGTATCCACGAGGTGACTCAAGGTCATCCTCTATCCACGGTGAGGCACACAGCTATCACCCGCCCACGATGTGGCACATAGCCAACACCCCTTCTTGATGAAGCACATAGCCAACATCAAGCGCCAATGTAGCACAAGGCTAACATCAGACCACGTACATAAATGTACACCTCGTCCCCGATAGTCACATTCATACCCATCCCATGCACATGTAATATACAATAATGACATAATAAAATAATGCATGCACATGCTATTCGGCATTCAATCATATTTTCATAGGCATATTCACATATACACATAATAGCCACATTCCATCAAATTTACTACTGACCTGATTATTGACATACCCCTTAAGGGTATCCCTTTCATAAATTGCCACTGCACTTATTAGCACATGCATATAACACATGCAAATATCATATAAACCCGGAAAACGGTACACACCCGATAACCTGAAGCACTAAGCTCTCGATCTCGATGCTATCCCTAAATGACACTATGGCTATCTGCCTATAATCCTCCCCTGCTGCTGGCGCACACCCCGGTGGCCAATCCCGAGCTGTAGAAACATATCTTCTCTTAAACTGCGGGATAGGAACTATCCCTTTACCTTCTTGACTGATGTTTGCTTCCATTAACAATACTTTAATCAGAAACAACGGTTAATCGACCAAGTACGAGATCTTAAACGAATACAAATCACAATTTTAACATCCTTACCAAAATGGATCAAAATCTCGAGGGCTTCGCTTATCCCTGTTGATTTGCCCCTAAATAATCATAGACAATCGGTCAATCACTAAAACCAATAATATGGCCTAAGGCTGAATGTCAACACTTCCTTACCTTGCTTTCCTAAGTCCTGAAAAACCACTTCTTGCTCCTGAAACTGTTAAGATCCCTACCTAACCATTGTTAGAATCGGCTATACACAATAAATCCTTAAAGATGGCCTTTGGCCGAAACTACATTTCACTTACCTTGATGTTCAAAACCCGAGTGATCCCTTGTAATGCTCCTTAACGTCGGCTACCTTCAACAGAAACACATAATATGGCTTAAAGATCATTCGGCCATCCTTAAGGCCAAACTACAAGATTTCGGCATACTACTAAAAAGAGCCTAAAACCGATTACTTAAAGTGGAGATCACTTAACACCACACCTGTTAGAAAGATCAGGAAAGAGTAGTCGATAGCCCCTCCTTAGAGATTCGGCTTTTGAGAACAACAATGGTGTTTCGGCACTTTAATGGAGAAGAGGGAAAACGCAAGAGTGAAGAGGAGCTAATGATTAAAGAAATCGGCCATGGATAGAAATAGATCAAAGTTTCGGCCTTGATAAAGAGATGAAGAGAGTGTGGAGCTTAGTTGATTTCGGCAATGGTGCACAATGGGGAATTCGGCTATGACTCTTAATGACAAAGGGCATTCGGCTTCAAAGAAATAGAAAGGGATTTGGGTTTAAAGAAAATAAAGCAGAAGTGGAGATGGTAGAAGAATTTTGGCACAGAGATGAATGCTTGCACTAAATGAAATTCGGCACTATTCCCCCCTTCATATGACCGAAAATACCAACCCAAGGAGCCCCTCATTCGGCCACCACTATGTCCCTTATCATATCCCAAATTTTCCTCCTATATTTCCTCCTTAACACTCATTCAAAAATAAACAAATAAATCTATAATTATCTTCTATTTACCAACTTAAAATAAATCAACCTTTATCATATATCCTAGTCGAATTTTTTTAAAAAAAAAAACAAGGCTTATCTCATCCTTTAAAGTCCCCACTTGCCGTCCAACTCATTCCCCCCCTTCATGACGCCAAAATGCAAAAATAAAAGCACACTCCCTGCCGCCAACATGATTCGAACCTCCTCCCTTCTCCCTTGCTTGAGGCGTCACACTCCAAGACCCTAAGTGGCGCCTTCAAGCCACTTTACCAAGCCCAATTTCATGTCCAAATTCCCTCACAAATTCCCTTAAGGCCTCCTTAGCCCAGCTCCCCTTTTTAGACTTAAAACTTAATATTTTTCCAAAGTGTTCACTTATATCTTAGAGTTCCCGAAACCCTTAAAACATATCCAAACACACTCCAAGCCTACTACCACTCGAATTATGCACTAAATGCATAACCCCTAAATCCTGAATGTTACACTCCACCCCCAAATAATCCAACTTTGGTACCTTCAGCACCTCCGATGATAGATCCCATGAGATCTAGTGGGCCTCCTGTTGATAAAATTAGAAAATATGGGGCCGAAGAATTCAAAACTAATGATGATGATGATGCAGAACAGGCTAAGATGTGGCTTGATAATACTATTCGGGTACTTGATGAGCTATCTTGTACTCCAGATGAATGCTTGAAATGTGCTATATCTCTACTACGGGACACTGTATATCACAAGTGGAATACACTAGTATCAGTGGTTCCTAAAGAAAAAGTTACTTGGGACTTCTTCCAGATCGAGTTCCATAAGAAATATATCAGTCAGAGATTCATCGATCAGAAACGAAAAGAATTTCTGGAATTAAAACTGGGTCGTATGACTGTGACAGAATATGAGCAGAATTTTGTCAGATTGAGCCGATATGCCCAAGAGAGTGTATCAACTGAAGCCATCATGTGTAAAAGATTTGAAGATGGCTTGAATGAAAACATAAAGTTGCTTGTTGTTATTCTTGAAATCAAAGAGTTCGTGGTACTAGTCGAGCGAGCTTGTAAAGCTGAAGAGCTCAGAAAAGAGAAGAGAAAGGCTGAAGTAAAAGCTAGAGACACTCGTAAAAGATCATCGAGTAAGACTTTCCATTCAGTGCCTAAGAAGTTCAGAGATGACTTCAGCAGACATAAAGCTACTTCAGACTTGCCTAGACGTGATCGACCTCCAGTCAGTTCCCGAGCCACTTCGATGGCTAGTGTTGCTAATATTCCGCAGAACCGAGCTGAGTGCAAACATTGTGGGAAATGGCATTCTGGGAGTTGTAGATTCCGTGATCGGTCCTACTTTAAATGTGGATCATCAGACCATTTCATTCAAGAGTGCCCGATGCTAACCGAGCAAAATACGGCTCAGAACACTAAATCGAGCAGCGCGCCAGCACGGGGCAAACCACCCAGACATTCAGGTAATATAGGCGGTAGTCAAAAAGTGACGAAGGACACTGCAGTTCGATCAGAGGCTAGAGCTCTAGCTAGATCTTATGCTGTACGAGCCAGAGAGGATGCTTCTTACCTAGATGTTATTATCGGTACTTTTACACTTTATGATACTACTGTGATTGTATTGATTGATCCTGGTTCGACTCATTCATATGTGTGTGAAACTCTAGTATCCAGTAAGACTCTACCAGTTGAGTCTACTGAGTTTGTGATTCGTGTGTCCAACCCTTTGGGTAGATGTGTACTCGTTGATAAAGTGTGTAAAGGTTGCCTGTTGAAGATTCGGGATTCCTGCTTTCTAGCCAACTTAATGTTGTTGCCTTTTGACGAGTTCGATATAATTTTGGGAATGGACTGGTTAACTTTGCATGATGCAATGGTGAATTGCAAAAGAAAGATTATTGATTTGAGATGTCAGAACGGTGAGATCATACGAGTTGAATCTAGTGATTTAAATGGGTTACCTACAGTAATATCCTCGATGCTGGCCCAAAAGTATGTGAGAAAAGGATGCGAAGCTTATTTGGCCTATGTATTGGATAATAAAGTGTCTGAAAAATAGATTGAATCTGTATCGGTTGTGTGTGAATACCCAGATGTGTTTCCTAAAGAATTACCGGGTTTACCACCAGTACGAGAGATTGAGTTTGGTATTGAATTAGTACCGGGGACGACTCCGATCTCGATAGCTCCGTATCGGATGGCACCTACTGAGTTGAAAGAGTTGAAAGCACAGTTGCAAGAGTTGACAGATAGGGGCTTTGCAAGATTGAGCTTTTCTCCTTGGGGTGCACCAGTTCTTTTTGTGAAAAAGAAAGATGGAACGATGCGAATGTGTATTGATTATCGGCAGCTAAATAAGGTGACTATAAAGAATAAGTACCCGTTACCTCGGATTGATGACTTGTTTGATCAGTTGAAAGGGGCTTCAGTGTTTTCAAAGCTAGATTTGAGATCGGGTTATTATCAGTTACGAGTCAGAGATTCCGATGTGCCAAAGACTGCATTTCGAACGAGGTACAGACTTTTTGAGTTTCTAGTCATGCCTTTTGGACTTACTAATGCACCTGCTGTTTTTATGGATTTGATGAATCGAGTTTTTAGACAGTATTTGGATCGGCTTGTGGTGGTATTTATAGATGATATCCTGAACTACTCCAGAGATGAAACCGAGCATGCCGAACATTTGAGATTGGTACTACATACTTTGCGAGTTCAACAGTTGTATGCGAAGTTTAGTAAGTGTGAATTCCGGATGAAGGAAGTCAGCTTTTTGGGTCATGTTGTTTCAGCATCAGGTATTCGAGTTGATCCGAACAAAATATCGGCTATAATTGATTGGAGCCACCAAAGAATGTTTCTGAAATTCGAAGCTTTCTGGGACTTGCGGGATATTACAGACGATTCGTCAAAGGTTTTTCCATGATAGCTACACCTTTGACAAAGCTACTACAGAAAGATGTCAAGTTCGAATGGTCGGAAAAGTGTTAGAAAAGTTTCGATCAGTTGAAAGCCCTTTTAACTGAAGCTCCAGTGTTAGCTCAGCCTGAATCGGGTAAAGAATTTATTGTTTTCAGTGATGCTTCTTTGAATGGGTTGGGTTGCGTTTTGATGCAGGAAGGCAAAGTCATAGCCTACGCTTCGAGACAATTGAAGCCTCACGAAAGAAATTATCCGACTCATGATTTGGAACTAGCAGCCATTATTTTCGCTTTGAAAATATGGCGTCATTACTTGTTCGGCAAAAAATGTCATGTTTATTCAGATCACAAAAGCCCGAAGTACTTAATGACTCAGAAAGATTTGAACTTGAGACAACGCAAATGGTTAGAACTGTTGAAAGACTATGAATTAGTGATTGATTACCATCCGGGGAAAGCCAATGTTGCTGCGGATGCCTTAAGTCGAAAATCACTATTTGCTCTTCGTGCGTTGAATGCACATATGGTTATGTCTGGTGATGGTTCGATCATAGCCGAGTTGAAGGCAAGACCGTTGTTTATTCAGCAAATTTGTAATGCACAGAAAATCGACAAAGAGATGATTGCTAGACGAGGTCAATGAAAATGGTGCAGAGTCAAAGTTTTAAATTGATGAAATGATTGCTTAAACTTCAAAGGCTGAATATGTATTCCGAGGAACGTAGATTTGATTCAGATGATTTTAAACGAGGCTCATAATAGTCGACTATCGGTATATCCGGGTAGCACAAAAAATGTATAATGATTTGAAACAGTTCTATTAGTGGCCCGGCATGAAAAGGGATATATCTGAATTTGTTTCAAAGTGTTTAATTTGTCAGCAAGTAAAAGTAGAGCATCAAGTGCCTTCTGGGTTGCTTCAGGTGATCATGATACTTGAATGGAAGTGGGATAGAATCACTATAGGTTTTGTATCTGGTTTGCCTACAACACCGAGCAAGAAAGATGCAGTCTGGGTTATAGTGGATAGACTGACCAAATCAGCTCACTTTATACCGGTTCGTACGGACTATTCGCTCGATAAACTTGCTGAGCTGTATGTATCTCAAATAGTGAAATTAAGTGGTGTGCCGAGTTCCATTGTTTCAGACAGAGACCCGAGATTCACATCGTGGTTTTGGAAGAAGCTGTAAGATGCTTTAGGTACTAAATTCCACTTTAGCACAGCCTTTCATCCGTAGACAGACGGTCAGTCTGAACGAGCCATTCAGATACTTGAGGACATGTTGAGATGTTGCATCCTTCAGTTTGAAGGTACGTGGGAAAGATACTTACCTTTGATTGAATTTGCTTATAATAATAGTTTCTAATCAAGTATAAAAATGGCACCGTACAAAGCTCTTTATGGCTGCAAATGTCGTACACCGTTGTATTGGATCGAGCTTAGTGAAAGCAAGAAACACGAGGTTGATTTGATTAAAGAGACTGAGCAGAAAGTGACGATGATCAGAGATACTTTGAAATCTGCCTCGGATCGACAAAAGTCTTATGCTGATTTAAAACGTAAAGATGTTGAATTTCAAGTCGGAGATCGAGTGTTTTTGAAAGTTTCCCTGTGGAAGAAAGTACTCCGATTTGGTCGGAAAGGCAAACTAAGCCCGAGGTTTATTGGACCGTACGAGATTATCGAATGTATTGGAGCTGTTGCTTATAGATTGAGGTTGCCCTCTGAATTAGAAAAGATACAAAATATATTTCACGTTTCGATGCTTCGTAAATATAGATCAGATCTGTCACACGTGATCGCTCCGTTTGAGATTGAAATCCGATCCGATATGACGTATGAGGAAGAACCGATCCATATTTTAGCACGGGAACTGAAGGAGTTGAGAAACAAGAGAATTCCATTAGTAAAAGTACTATGGCATCGGCACGGAGTTGAAGACGTTACGTGGGAGCCTGAGGATTCAATGAGGCAACAATATCCGACTTTATTTAACGGTAAGATTTTCGGGGACCAAAATCCCTAAGGGGAGAGAGTTGTAACAGACCGAATTTGACCCTAATCGGAACAGTGGTTTCGGGACCACGAATCCAAGTCAGAGAAATATTTTAATATTATATTTTTTTTATTATATGTGAATTAATGTGTGTGAAAGTTTCATAGAAAAATTTAATCGTTTGTGTGTTCAATTTAACAAAAAGGACTAAATCGTGTAAAGCGTAAAAGTTGTATGCTATTGTGTAAAGTGCTAGATTGATGATGGCTTTTTAATATGGGGTATCAAATGGGAAATTAGCACATTTTTATGTGTAGTGGGTGGCATATGTCTAAATTAACCTTATATGTATATGTTAATTATATTATATAATAATGGCATTATTGTACATTAGTTAATATGTTATTTTAGTTAAAAGAAAACATAAAGTAAAACTTTGTTCTTCATCTTTTTATCACCAAAATAAGAAAGGAAGAAAGAGAAGTGTGAGCTTGTTCATTCGGCCTTCATTCAAGCTTAAATCAGGTATGTAGTTTTAGTCGATTTTTGTAATTTTTACGTTTTTGAGATCGTTGCTTAGAGTATTAGATGACCCATGCTGAAATTTTTGTTATTAGCACTTGAATGATGTTCGGCCATTGATATGTTTTTTGTGGTTTTTGATATTTGATGATTTTAAATTAAAGATATGTTAAAGATTAGTATGTTTTGTATTGGAAATTTTAGTGAACTAGAGTATTTTGGGCTAAATGGCAAAAATGAATTTTTGTGGGGGCTAAAATGCAAAATAAATGGAAAAAATGGACTTGTATAGTCCCTATGAATATTCGGCCCTAAGGTACTATAGTGAAATTTTATGTATTTTGTGTTTTGTGCAAATAGGACTAAATTGTAAAAATGTGAAACATTAGGGGTAAAATGGTAATTTGCCCATTTATATTTTTGGGACTAAATTGAGATGAAATGTGTTTGAATGAGCTAAATTTTAATGTGTTTAGATCAAGAACAAAGAAAAGCGGATTTGGATCGGGAAAGGCGAAGCTTATCGAATAGCCGATCTACGTTGTCCGTCGACAGTCGAGGTAAGTCTTTAAGCAAATTAATTTCATAAGAATTGATTCGAATCTAGTATACATATTAAATCATGAAATTGTGGAATTTATCATGTTAAAGCCGAATGTGAGAAAGAGATTTAGCAATGTATATAATCAAATTCATTGAATTAATTAGATGATAGTATGTGAATTATATGCGATACTTGTGATATTGCAAACGTGTAGTGTGAATGAGTCGATGTGGAAAGTAAATGTTTCGGGCTTATTGCCTAGCAGGCTGAATGCCGGTGATCAAATCACAGACTTCTGGTCTAGCAGGCTTAATGCCGGTGTACATTTTGGGCTTTTGATGCCTAGCAGGCTTGATGCCGGTGATGTGTTATCAATGGAGAAATTATAAATCATACAAAGTGAAACCTATTAAATGCAATGAGCTAAAGGCTCAGGTAAGTATAAGCCTTTTCTTTTATACTTATAAAGAGTAAGGTAAGTTGGTATTATATTATTTGAATTAAGTATGATATGATATGGTTAATGATTTAATAAGAATTATGATATGTGTTATTGAGTTTACCATTGAGGTGTATAAATATAATATAATAGGATCTGAGGTTAAATGTGCTGTTTTGGAGAATCGGTTATAAGTGAATATATTAAGAATAAAAGAATTTGAGTGTTTTGGTATGTGCATAAATAAGTTTATAAGGTTGATATGAACTTTGTACTCATATGATTTGGAGTATGCGAATGCATGTGGTATATTTATTTGGTTTCGATGAATTATATGTGTATGGAAATAAGATGCAAACCTTTAGATTAATGAGTTAATAGTATTCGGCCATGTTTAAATTCACATATTGATATGTTTATATTCAACGCAATAAGCTTAAAGATGAATGTCTAAGTGTTTAATTATTACATTATCCTTTGCTCAAGACTTACTAAGCTAGTAAGCTTACTCTGTGTGTTCAATGTTCTGTTTTATAGGTTTTAATCAAGCTACGAGCTCAAGGGATCATCAGTGAAGTCATCCGCACTATCAACTGGTTTTGGTATTTTCGAAGTTTAGATTTTGTACTTAAGGCATGTATAGGCTAACTCTATGTTTGAATAGCATTTTGAGGATGTATTGTAGCCATGCGAAAATGGCTTAAATTTTCATATCTAGTTCGGTTCTATTTACCTTTGCCTATGTTATTAATATGTTTGGTTTCAACTATTCGTCTAGGGCTGTCTTTTTAATTACATATTGTGGATTATGTGTAATATATGATTGCTTGTTCGTAATGTTAATGTTTGTGCTAAATTAGTCAAGAGTTTCGGCTTTTAAGTTAATATTTGCAGGCATAATTCAAGATAGATATGTGTTGTTGAGCATTATTCGGAATCTATATATGTATTTCAACTTTAGTTGATTAACGAAGTATGAATTATATTGAGTAATGCATGTAGGTGTATTCGGCCAAGTCTATGTGATATATTTAAATGAAGTCAATATGCTCAAGAAAATTAGGTATAGTTAATAAATGAGTCTTATGTGCTAGTAACTATTTATGTATATTTGATGATGACTTATATTGTTTTAAGATAAGTTTTATGTATTATATACTTGAAATGATTGGCTTTGAAGTAGTTTTTGTGTTGTAATTCGAATGTGAAGATGAACTTATGTTTGGCTTGAATCATATGATATTGGTTGGACAAGTTTTAGATTTATGTTCCATGAAACTATGAATTATGGGATAATTTGCTTTGAATTGGGAAAATTAGTACATACATATATGCGTATATATTGTATATTTGTCTGAGCTATTTGAAGAGTTAGGTTCGGTTTATAAACGCATGAAAGCATATGGTTTTGATTGTTATAAAACAAGGATAAAATAAATAGGTTTGGCATAAGGTTCAATTTGTATATGTGATTGATCTAGTGATTGGCTTTGTAAGGATATAGATGATGAATTTATTATTAATGGTAGAATGTGCATGAAATTTTATATACATGTCATTGTATATTCGGCCAGGTTAATAAATGTGTGCACAATATTGAAATGAACTTATATATATACGTTTATGGGTGGTCTATTTATTTTTAAATCATTTTATAGGGATGTTCAACTAGGACCTAATTGATTGAATTAATGTTTTGACTTATCCGGTAATGCCTGTAGCTCTAATCCGGCGACAGACACGGGTTAGGGGTGTTACAAGATATTTATGACATGGCATACTGCATGGGTTTGGGATACTGTTATAGAGGAAGTGTACTGTTACTGGTGGCTTTGCCACAAATTTTTTATTCTTGGCGACTTTCTTTGCGATCATCGACATCTTGGTAGCTCTACTATATATATCATTCTTGGTGGCTTTGTAATATCCCGGATTTAGGGGTTATGAATTTTCGCTTGAATGTGTGCATTGTTGTGTTATGTGCTATTTGTATGAATTTTAGGGACTTCGAGAATTAAAGAATTTAAGGGATTGCCTTAGAAAAAATATTAAAATTTTACCTTAGAAGGAGAACTAAGCAAGTTTGGCCTTAAGAGAATTAAATTGAGGTTTTGTTCATAAGTTGAGCTATTGGTAAAGTGGTGAAGGTGCATGGATGAATGCATGAGGTGAGAGGTTCGAATCCTTTAGCTAGCAATTGGGAGGAATTTTAAGTTTTTATTTCTTTCCTATAGTGTCGGTCAACCTTATCATGAATGGATAATATCTTTTCTTTTATTTTTGGATAGTAGATCAATAGGAAAAGGCAAGTTAGGAGTTATGGTAAGAAATCAAGTGGATAAGGAAAGTTAGAGGGGACGGGGAGGCTTGTTAAGTGGATGTTGTTTTGGAAGCTTTTTCATGGTCATTTGACCATGAACCTAGACAACATAAGGGATAAGGGAGTGGTTTAATTGTGTTGGATATTATGGGATTGATAGGGAAGTATTAAGGAGGAAAAAAGGGGATTGTGTAGGCTATTATTGTGGCGAATTTTTGGTATGGGATTAGGGAGATTTTAGTTGACCAAAAGTTGTCATTTGGTGCATTTTTCCCTTGTCCAATATTTCTTTCTCTTGGCCGAAATTGCCTATTGGCATTTGGTAAAAAGTGTTCTTTGTTTTGGCTTTAGCATTTTGACCAAATTGATATCTTTATTTCTTATTTTTCCTCTCAAGTTTACTTTCTTTTGAAACCAAAATATTGTCATCTTTGAAGAAATTTACCATTCATTTCTTTTCTCTAGTGCCGAATTCATTTTTGCACCAAAAGCTTTCTCCCTCATTTTTCTTTTACATTCTATTACTCTCTTTCTTCCTCATAACTTAGAAACCATTCCATACTTTTTCATCATTTCTTTCTTTTCTTTTGCTAAGGCCGAATTTCTTATAGTTTTAGTAAGAGTTAATCAAACATTGTATTCGGGTAAGGTTTTCTATCAATGGTTTCTTCTTTATTTCCTTTAGATTAATCGATTCTAAGAATCTAATACTTTTATTTCTCCATGGCCAAACCTTTGAAGAAGGATTTTGGGTTTGTCTTGTAGTCATCGATAAGAAGAGATCATTCAAGTTTGATTAATCCAAGGTAAGGGATAATTATATTTGGCCAAAGGCCATAGTTTTTAGTGATATCAGATTTCTCACATAGTGATATGTAGGTTCGTAAATCGTGTAAGCAAGAGTTGGAAATCCTAAAGTTTCTATCGTTCTTTGTATTTGCAAGGTGTGTAACTTATACTAAATATCTAATTGATTAATAGCTATATTAATATAAACGTGTTTATGATGAAATATAAAACGATTATGGCTTTGGTACCATTCAATGGTACGATGAATTGAGTACGTTATTCCTTCGTACTATATATGTTTTTAATATGAAACATACTCGACAATTGATTATGATTTTGGGATTATGATTCAAAGGCATGATATTTATATCATAAATAAGGTTATATGCATAATACGAAAAGTGTTCGATTCCGATATGATTATGGGATATATGGCATGAAAATGATGTAATTTGTTATTGCATGGGCATATGGGCAATATTGAAAGGGAAGTATTCGGTGGTTTTACCACATTATCCGGTGACCGGTCACGATATTATGAATCCGGTGACTCTGTCACGATATTATGAATCCGGTGACTCTGTCACAATTATTTGGTGGCTATGCCCACGATTATAAGGGCGATGTGCATGTTATTTGCGCAAAGAAGCGCCTTCGATGGTGTGTAGCGGATGGAGGGTCGATTTAGTAATCCCCACGGTGTGATTGGTTGGTACGGGTGGTGTGTAGCGGATGGATATTTAAGTTGGGTTGGGATTGCATCTCATGTTATATATATATGATTTAATCGATTATTATTGATTGGCTATATTATGGGCTTAATGCTATGATCGATTGGACTTTTTAGTATATTGTTATACATTGAGTCGTTGACTCACCCATTCGTGGGATATCATTTGGTGATGCACAATGATTTTTGGACCGGGTCAAAGAGGATCGCGTGGTGGCCATTGCTCAACTCGAAGAAATTGGGATTTTCACTTTTTATTAAACTTATTTCGTTTTCTTATATATTTGGTGGTCAATTTGGGTTATTTTTTTTTTTTTTTGTAATAAGGCCGCCATTAGTTATTTTACTTTTACGTTTTAATTTATATTCGCTATGATAAATTTCAACTAAACAATTACATATTTTCGATAATCATATTGAAAGCGGTTTTTAAATAAGTTCGTACTTTAAATTTATTCTTTCACTTCAAAGATCACATCTCATTACAAAACAAGAAATACGAGTTTTTCTTAAGAGGCATACCATATCCCAGTCGGGCTTGTGGGCGGGTTTGGGGTGTTTCAACAGTATCGAGCCGATTTTAAACACTCGGCCTTGGGTTTTGAAGTCCACAACGTTTTCAAAATTTGGCCCAAATGAATGATTTTTAAAAAAAAAATGATTTTTATGGAAGCATGGCACCCGAGTTCTTGACCCGAAGTCCACCAGGTAAGTACCTCAAATTATTGAGTGAATTATTATATGATTGATTAATGGGCATACTTGGGCTCGTAGAATAGAGAACTAGGATCTATTGAACCCTAGGACTAGTACACTCAAACAAAGGCATAAGACTTGAAAACAACCAAACAAACCTGTGAAGTAAGTCGCCGAGTTACGGTGTGGAAACCATTGTGCGCATGTCAGGAGTGGATTCGATGAAGAGCTTGGTATTTAAGCGATCCTAGCGACTCACCTCCTCTTTACTCGAATCCTACCAGTGCGTAGTAGCAGTTCACCCTAACCAAGAGGACTTATTCACGGGCTAAACTTGATAACTAAAACCCGAAAGGGACTAGCCAAAACTGTTTTATAAAGATCTTAGTTTAAAATTTACCCAAATTACCCCTCTAATTTATAAAATCCTTTTTGACTTGAGAATTTTCCGAAACATACACGATTTGCAAAATTACTAAAATAACCCTGAATGGTAAAAATTATGAAAACGCCCCTGGTTTTTAAAATTACCATATTACCTCGATTTCAACAAAATTCTATTACTTTGCAAAAGTATTCAAATTTGTATTTCAAAATAATACCACGACTTTTGAAAATTTACAAAAATACCCTATAGGAAAATGACGAATTTACCCACAGGTTGGGAATGGACAGAAATACTCGTATAAGTGTGTTGAATATTGTGGATGAGTGAATGTGTCTCAATTGATGTGAATGTGTGATTCTCTAAATTAGAATAGTGATCTTGAACTAGAAATTTTGTTTGATCGAAAGAACTATTTTCGAAAACCTTTTTCCATAAAATTTCTCGAGGATAAACAAAGTGAAACAAAATACTAATGCATAAAACTTTTAATCGAGATAAGGCGCTACGTAGACATGAGTTCTAGAGGACGAGGTCGTCGTGGTCGTGAAGAAGAAGCGTAATGGTCATTTTGAGAACCGATTAGGCTGGTCAAGGTTCCGAAAATGAAGCTCCGCCACCACCGTGTTGAGCGGAATTTCAAGAAGCAAGCGGAGGAGATGACGCGTGTCACAAGCTATGTTGCGAGTCCTAGAGCGAGTAGTAGGAGCTGGTATGGGTAATGGAGCGCGAAAGCCGGTGGTGAGAGACTTAGATCTAAGCGGAGCCGAGGTTTTTAGGGAGTATCAGGGTAGCTCAGAATGTTGCGAGTCTTGGTTAGAGGCGATTGAGAGGATCATGGGCGATTTGGAATGCTGCCGCCGAGGAGAAATTGAAAAGTCTTTGATCGTTGCTTCGTGACGAAGCGTACCAATGGTGGCTCACTGTCAAAGAGAGTATTCCTGCAGATCAAGTGGATTGGGGATATTTTAAGGTTAAGTTTGAAGGAAAATATGTTGGAGCTAGCTACATAGATTCTCAAAGAAAGGCATTCCTGAATCTGGTACAAGGAAGTAAGTCAATAGCTGAATATGAAGCGGAGTTTCTGCGATTAAGCCGTTATGCCAGAGGGATTGTAGCTACTGATTATGAGCGGTGTGTTAGATTTGAGGATGGGTTACGAGATGAGCTGCGAGTGATGATTGCACCGCATCGAGAGAGAGATTTTGCAGTTTTAGTGGACAGAGCTCGGATAGCTGAAGAAGTCAAGCGGACCGAGAGTCAGAACAGAGATCGAGGTCAAAATAAGAATAAGAGGAACTATGGATCTTCTAGGTCATCTGGGAGTTTCCAAAAGAGACCTAGAGTTGATAGGCCACGAGTTCAGCAAGTTACTTCGGGAGGACAATACCGTACTTGTGCTCAGTGTGGAAAGATGCATCCGGGAGAATGTTGGAAGAAGACGGGGGGATGTTTTAAGTGCGGATCCAAGGATCATATGATTAGGGATTGTCCATTGGATACGGAGAAGAATCGTCCTGTAGGTCAAGGTTCTAATCGACCGCGCGGAGGACAGCAGCGGATGATGAGGGTCGTGGTTCGAGTGGCGAGGTAATGGTTACGGTAGAGGTCGCGGGACTGCAGGTAGAAGCGATGGTAACACCGAGGCTAGACAACCGGATTGGTGTATGCGGTTCGACGGAAGGAAGATAGTGACGCACTTTTGATGTTATCACGGGTACATTTCTTATTTATGGGTTGCCCTTTATTGCTTTGATAGATATAGGGTCAACACATTCTTACATCGCTAGTGAGGTATCCGGAACACCTTGCATGTGAAACTCGAGACTGTATACTAGGAAGATGACTGTACTTAGTCCTTTAGGACAGGTGTGTAGTAGTAGATAAACTCTTTAAGGAAGTGCCTTTAGAAGTCCAAGGAACTCAATTTAGGCTAACTTAATGGAGTTGCCATTTGGAGAATTTGATTTGATCCTAGGCATGGATTGGCTAGTGAAATATCGATGCGAATGTAGATTGTCTTTGCTAAGCGGATGTCACTAAGGTCTATGGATGACAAGGAAGTTGAGGTGATGGGCGAGAGGCGGAACTACTTATCTAATGTAGTATCCGCTCTTAAAGCGAAAAGATGGTTAGGAAAGGTTGTTGGGCTTTTCTTATGTTGGTCAGTGCCTTGGAGGCCAAGGAGGCAACTGTTGAAGAGGTCAGGACTGTGAGAGAATTCGAGGATGTCTTTCCGGAAGAACTTCCAGGATTGCCTCCGGATCGTGAAGTGGAATTTGGGATTGACTTGTTGCACGAAGGCGGCGCCGGTATCTATCGCTCCGCATGAGAATGGCACCAAAGGAGTTGGTTGAGCTTAAGGCCCAAATTCAAGAGTTGCTTGATCGTGGATTTATCCGACCTAGTGTGTCTCCATGGGGAGCACCGGTCTTGTTCGTGAAGAAGAAGGACGGGACTATGCGAATGTGCATAGATACTGGCGATTGAATAAGCTAACCATCAAGAACAAGTATCCTTTGCCAAGGATAGATGACTTGTTCGATCAACCTTAAAGGAGCTGCGGTATTCTCTAAGATAGATCTAAGGTCTGGTACCATCACCTTAAGGTGAAGGAAGCGGATATCCATAAGACGACTTTTCGAACAAGATACGGGCATTATGAATTTTTAGTAATGCCGTTCGGATTGATTTAACGCCCAATTTGCGTTCATGGATATGATGAATCGGGTCTTTCAACCCTACTTGGATCAGTTTGTTGTTGTCTTCATAGACGACATTCTTGTGTATTCCAAGTCTGAGTTGCAGCATGATGAGCATCTTCGGATAGTATTGCAAGTTTTGAGGGAAAAGAAGCTTTATGCCAAATTCAGCAAGTGCGAATTTTGGCTGAAAGAAGTTGCGTTTTTAGGCCATGTGGTGTCTGCGGAAGGGATAAGGGTGGATCCTCGAAAGATTGAGGCAGTGTTGGATTGGAAACCACCCAAGTCTGTTGCGGAGGTTCGCAGTTTCTTAGGATTAGCAGGTTATTACAGAAGGTTCGTCGAAGGATTCTCCTCGATAAGCGGCACCTTTGTGAAGTTGTTGAGAAAAGAGATACCTTTTGTGTGGCGGATAAGATAAGCAAGAGAGCTTTGAGAAGCTTAAGAAGGTTTTGACCAAGCTCAGTTTTGATTCAACTTTGAGGCGGGGAAGGACTTTGTGGTGTATTGTGATGCGTCTCACGTTGGTTTGGGATGTGTCTTGATGCAAGGCGGAAAGGTGGTTGCGTATGCATCTCGGCAATTGAGGCCTCACGAGGTTAACTACCCGACGCATGATTTAGAGTTGGCGTGGTAGTCTTTGCTCTTAAGGTGTGGAGGCATTATTTGTACGGAGAAAAGTCGATAATATATACGGATCATAAGAGTCTTAAGTATCTGCTTGACTCGAAGAAGAGAGTGAATCTAAGACGGCGAAGATGGGTGGAGTTCTTTGAAAGACTATGATTGTTCTATCGAGTATCACCGGGCAAGGCGAATGTGGTAGCAGATGCCCTAAGTAGGAAAGTGGTGTCGAGATCTAAGAGCGATGTTGCACATCTTAGTCTTTATGACGACGGAAGCTTGTTGGCGGAATTACAAGTAAAGCCAATGTGGTTGAGTCGGTGAAAGAAAGACAATTGGTAGATAATGATTTAAGTGTTAAGCTACGGCAAGTGCAAAGCGGGAGTTGGAAGATTATGGTGTTAGCAATGATGGAGTTTTATGTTTCAAGGGTAAGGTCCGTAGATGCCGAATGATGAAGGGCTTAGGAGGAAGATTCTTCAGAATCGCATGGTGGTCCTTATGCGATGCATCCAGGAGGTAGTAAGATGTACAAGGATCTCGGGAACAATTTTGGTGGCCTGGTCTTAAGCGAGAAGTTACAGAATTTGTGGGAAGTGCTTGCTTAACTCACAACAAGTTAAAGGTGAACACCAAGTTCCATCGGGATTGCTTCAGTAGATAAAGATTCCGCAATGGAAGTGGGAGCGTATCACCATGGATTTTGTTAGTGGGCTTCCCCTTATGCCAACTAAGAAGGATTCAGTATGGGTGATAGTGGATCGATTGACGAAGTCTGCACATTTCATTCCTGTGCGAATTGATTACTCTTTGCAGAAATTGGCAAAGTTGTATGTGGCAGAGATTGTAAGATTGCATGGAGTGCCGGTGTCGATCATTTCGGATAGGGATCCGAGGTTTACGTCGCGGTTTTGGAAAGCATTACATCAGGCTTTGGGCACCAGATTAGATTTCGATCTGACATTTCATCCACGATCGATGGCGATCGAGCGAGTAATCCAAATTTTAGAGGACATGCTAAGAGGATGTGTGATAGATTTCAGAGGAAGCTGGGAAGAGTTTTTGCCTTTAGCAGAATTTGCGTACAACAACAGTTACCAAGCCAGTATTCGGATGGCACCGTATGAAGCGCTATATGGGCGAAAGTGCCGCACTCCTACGTGTTGGACAGAATTAGGAGAACGTCAGGTTTTGGGTCCGGAGATTGTGGCTGAATCCGAAGAAAAGGTTAAAGTAATTCGGGATCGATTAAAGGAGGCATCGGATAGGCAAAAGTCGTATGCAGATTTGAAGCGAAAGGACATAGAATTTGTTGTGGGAGACCAAGTGTTCCTAAAAGTTTCACCTTGGAAGAAGGTAATGAGGTTTGGTCGCAAAGGAAAATTAAGTCCCAGGTTTATAGGACCTTATCGAGTTTTAAAGCGGGTTGGACGATGGCATATCGATTAGAGTTACCTTCGAATTGAAACAAATGCACGATGTGTTTCATGTTTCGATGTTACGTCGTTACGGTCGGATCCATCTCACGTAGTGCCAGTTGAGAAGGTAGAATTACAACCGATTTGTCATATGAGGAGGAGCCGATTGATTCTAGATCGGGATGTGAAGGTATTACGGAGAAATCGGTTCCTCTCGTCAAAGTTTTATGGCGCAATCATGGATCGGAAGAAGCTTCGTGGGAGTCGGAGGAAGCTATGCGACGGCGACAATATCCTCATTTATTCTTGTCGAGTAATTTCTGGGGGGACGAAATTTTTTTAGGAGGGTAGAAGCGTAATATCCCGGATTTAGGGGTTATGAATTTTCGCTTGAATGTGTGCATTGTTGTGTTATGTGCTATTTGTATGAATTTTAGGGACTTGAGAATTAAAGAATTTAAGGGATTGCCTTAGAAAAATATTAAAATTTTACCTTAGAAGGAGAACTAAGCAAGTTTGGCCTTAAGAGAATTAAATTGAGGTTTTGTTCATAAGTTGAGCTATTGGTAAAGTGGTGAAGGTGCATGGATGAATGCATGAGGTGAGAGGTTCGAATCCTTTAGCTAGCAATTGGGAGGAATTTTAAGTTTTTATTTCTTTCCTATAGTGTGGTCAACCTTATCATGAATGGATAATATCTTTTCTTTTATTTTTGGATAGTAGATCAATAGGAAAAGGCAAGTTAGGAGTTATGGTAAGAAATCAAGTGGATAAGGAAAGTTTAGGGACAGGAGGCTTGTTAAGTGGATGTTGTTTTGGAAGCTTTTTCATGGTCATTTGACCATGAACCTAGAAACAACATAAGGGATAAGGGAGTGGTTTAATTGTGTTGGATATTATGGGATTGATAGGGAAGTATTAAGGAGGAGGAAAAAGGGGATTGTGTAGGCTATTATTGTGGCGAATTTTTGGTATGGGATTAGGGAGATTTTAGTTGACCAAAAGTTGTCATTTGGTGCATTTTTCCCTTGTCCAATATTTCTTTCTCTTGGCCGAAATTGCCTATTGGCATTTGGTAAAAAGTGTTCTTTGTTTTGGCTTTAGCATTTTGACCAAATTGATATCTTTATTTCTTATTTTTCCTCTCAAGTTTACTTTCTTTTTGAAACCAAAATATTGTCATCTTTGAAGAAATTTACCATTCATTTCTTTTCTCTAGTTAGAATTCATTTTTGCACCAAAAGCTTTCTCCTCATTTTTCTTTTACATTCTATTACTCTCTTTCTTCCTCATAATAGAAACCATTCCATACTTTTCATCATTTCTTTCTTTTCTTTTGCTAAGGCCGAATTTCTTATAGTTTTAGTAAGAGTTAATCAAACATTGTATTTCGGGTAAGGTTTTCTATCAATGGTTTCTTCTTTATTTCCTTTAGATTAATCGATTCTAAGAATCTAATACTTTTATTTCTCCATGGCCAAACCTTTGAAGAAGGATTTTGGGTTTGTCTTGTAGTCATCGATAAGAAGAGATCATTCAAGTTTGATTAATCCAAGGTAAGGGATAATTATATTCGGCCAAAGGCCATAGTTTTTAGTGATATCCGATTTCTCACATAGTGATATGTAGGTTCTGTCGTCGTGTAAGCAAGAGTTGGAAATCCTAAAGTTTCTATCGTTCTTTGTATTTGCAAGGTGTGTAACTTATACTAAATATCTAATTGATTAATAGCTATATTAATATAAACGTGTTTATGATGAAATATAAAACGATTATGGCTTTGGTACCATTCAATGGTACGATGAATTGAGGTACGTTATTCCTTCGTACTATATATGTTTTTAATATGAAACATACTCGACAATTGATTATGATTTTGGGATTATGATTCAAAGGCATGATATTTATATCATAAATAAGGTTATATGCATAATACGAAAAGTGTTCGATTCCGATATGATTATGGGATATATGGCATGAAAATGATGTAATTTGTTATTGCATGGGCATATGGGCAATATTGAAAGGGAAGTATTCGGTGGTTTTACCACATTATCCAGTGACCGGTCACGATATTATGAATCCGGTGACTCTGTCACGATATTATGAATCCGGTGACTCTGTCACAATTATTTGGTGGCTATGCCCACGATTATAAGAAGCGATGTGCATGTTATGCTGACCGCAAGCGCGCTTTCGATGGTGTGTAGCGGATGGACGGTCGATTTAGTAATCCCCACGGTGTGATTGGTTGAAGTACAGTGGTGTGTAGCGGATGGATATTTAAGTTGGGTTGGGATTGCATCTCATGTTATATATATATGATTTAATCGATTATTATTGATTGGCTATATTATGGGCTTAATGCTATGATCGATTGGACTTTTTAGTATATTGTTATACATTGAGTCTGTTGACTCACCCATTCGTGGGATATCATTTCAGGTGATGCACAATGATTTTTGGACCGGGTCAAAGAGGATCGCGTGGTGGCCATTGCTCAACTCAGTAAATTGGGATTTTCACTTTTTATTAAACTTATTTCGTTTTCTTATATATTTGATTGTTCAATTTGGGTTATGTTTTTTTTTTTTTTGTAATAATAAGGCGCCATTAGTTATTTTACTTTTACGTTTTAATTTATATTTCGCTATGATAAATTTCAACTAAACAATTACATATTTTCGATAATCATATTGAAAACGGTTTTTAAATAAGTTCGTACTTTAAATTTATTCTTTCACTTCAAAGATCACATCTCATTACAAAACAAGAAATACGAATTTTTCTTAAGAGGCATACCATATCCGGTCGGGCTTGTGGGCCGGGTTTGGGGTGTTTCAGGCTTTGCCACATATACTGTTACTGGCAGCTCTGCTGCGTTATTATTACTGCCAGCTATGCTGCAATATTGTTGTCTTGGCTGGGTGGGTCGATTTTATCCCCACATGGTGTGTTGGTTGGTACGAGTGGTGTGTTGGCTGGATTAGGGTGTGTTGCATATGTGCACCATACTGATACTATAATGGGCTAAGGCTCACACTTTGCATCTTTATTCTTGAATAGGGCTCGAGCCGCATCATTATCGCATATATTCTTGGCGATGAATGGTAGGGGATTACACAGTGAGTTCTCGTAACTCACCCTTTTCTTTTAACTGTACATGTAATCCCCAGCCTTAGATGATTTGGAGCTATGAGGGACTGAAAGGTGGCCACATGTTCCTTAATATTTTATTTTATACCTAGTTATTTAAATTTTTATATTGGGTTGATATTTATGTAATAAGGCCTCTAGTGATTTTAATTTTTTTAATTTGGGTTTAATTTCTTATTTTGAAACCGCCAAACTGATACAAATAAGTTTTCAAAAATAATAATTGTTTTAAAAGACAAACACACATTGTCAAACTTCAAAATGACATTAATTAGAGTAGCTTCCGCGCGATTTTAACCAACTAAGAAACCAATAGTAACAAACATGGAAATCGTTTAAAAACGATTTTCTCTCAACAAGCCTGATTTCGAAAAACACTTTGATGTGACACATCAGATTCGGTCGTAACGTCTAGGCTGGGTTTGGGGTGTTACAAGGTTTGTTATTACTTTTTTGGGTTATTGTTGAAGAGATTTTGCCTAGAGGGACAATGCTAGGACTATGCCAAGATCGTGGCAAAGTGGGTTATTATGCATACAGTGGATTTGTGGCGTAGTCTCGGATACGCCCCTCGAGTCTATCTTAGAATAATTTTCTATCTTGTAAAGATTTGTATCAATTCTAATGTAATAAGTTATTTATCATATATTTTATTTTAAATTTTCAAATGTTAAGCTTTTCTTTTGGGAACCTCAAAAAACAGGTTTTGAAATAAATGCGAAAATGTAAGCAGATCTAGTGAATCGAGTCAGGTTGAGGGCGTTAGAATGCCACATTTTTTGTTAGAGAAACTACAAGATGCCATATTTGTTAAATACATTTACGTTATGTCAAATCATCAATCCAAGCTTACGAAATATATTTTGTTGACCCGAGCATGAAATAGAACCAAATTGTAAAGTTTTAGAAATTTATGGCGAACGTCAAGGCGTCACCTCCTCCACGTCGTGATGTCACCAAACAGTTATAACATCGTGACCTTAGGCCACTTAACATCTCGATGTGACTCATTGCCAGTTGATGTTACAATGAGGAAGGTTGCTCATAACCTCAGGCCATTTCAAAACAACACCAATTAAATATGAGCTCAACCTATTATAAATCATCTATTTCATTCATTCAACCATATACCATATTTTTCAATCATCCAAGTATTCAAATATCAAACTTACCTTTGGTAATCTATCTTTGAACATGTCATTTCATATGCCTTTTGCAACATTATACCATTATCATAAAACTCATGCAAGTTCACCATATGTAATCCAAATGCCATATCAAACATACTAGGGAAAGACTAAAGTAAACTTGCGATAAGTATACATATTCATAATATACACTTCTTAACACCTATATACATGCCACAACTTAGCTTTAAAATGACCGAATTACTACCAAATTGAGTGATAGGATAGTGTGAGATTTGATGGATTCGCTTGATGTGTTCTGCAAAGTAATGATCTACAGGGAAAGGGAAAACAACGGGGTAATCATATTAAATACTTAGTAAGCTCATATGAAATTTACTTAACTTACCTTGACATTACAACAAACTAAACATTTAAACACTTTGGCATTCAATATGGTATCACTTGGCATACTATATAGTATCATATGCATATCAATAAATAAAAATGATAAGTTAGTCCACTTACATATCAAGAACTTATAACCCAAGTCATATATATACAACAATTCAATTAGTAACATGTACCAACCAATTCATATTCAATTTGAAAGAATATGTAATTCAATTCATATTCAAATCACTTCAATAATTACATTTCAGTTAGGTTATCAATTTCGCCCGAAAGAACCTTAGTAAATTGAACTCGGATACACAGGACTATAGTGCTCACACAAGCTGACAGTGATCAAGGCTGCTCATGTAACAGACGAGTTTAGACCCTCACTGGAATGGAAGTTTGGGACCACAAATCTGAGTCTGAAAAAAATTTTAAAAATTATTCTCTGTGTTTATAATGTGTGAATTTATATGTGTGAAAATATCGTTTGAAAATTTTATCGTTTGAGTGTCTGATTTTAAAAAAAAAGGACTTAATCGCGTAATTTGTAAAAGTTGCTAACTATTATTTAAAGTATTAAATTGTTTTGTTCTTTTAATAGGAGGTTTTTATGTTGCAAATTTACCATGGAACAAAGTGATGGACGGTTATGTACATATTTTATAAGATTGGTTAATATAGTAAATAAGTAAATTAAGGTATTATAATAAAACATAAGTTAAAGTTAGTGCTTTAGTTCATCTTTTTAAAGCCGAATATACCAAAGGAAAAGAAAAAGAAAAATATAGCTACATTCAGCCATATTTAAGCTTGATTAAGGTATGTAACTAGCTCGGTTCTTGATAATTTTTACGTTTTTGAGATTGTTGCTATGAAATTTCTAAAGCCCGTACCTTAATTTTTTATTTTGATGGATATTTTGAGTTATGCCATTGATGAATTTATGAGCTTTTTGATGTTAGATGACGAATTATGAAAGATATGTTTTGGATTAATATGTTTTGTATTGGAAATTTTGATGAATTTGAGTAATTACGGCTAAATTGTAAAAATAATAAATTGAGAGACTAAAATGTAAAATAAATTAAATGTATGGACTTGTATGAACATGAGGAAGATTCAGCCTAAGCATGAAATATTGAAATTTTGCATATTTTGTGTTTTATGCAATAGGGACTAAATTGTGAAAAGTGTAAAATGTCATGGGGAAAATGGTAATTTGCTCATTTATGTGTTTTTTGGACTAAATTGAATAAAATTGTGTTTGAATAAGTTTAATTTGAATATGTTTAGATCAAGAACCAAAGAAATCGGACTTGGATCGGGAGAAAACAAAAATAATTGAATAATCGTTCTATTTCGTCCGTCGATATCTGAAGTAAGTTTATAAGCAAATAAATGCTGTTAATTTTGAATATATGTGAACTTTAAATGCTGAATTGAATTTAATGAATATTTATAAGTGATGGCTGAATGGTTATATGCTTGGGAGAACTGTTTACTAGATCGATTCGATCGAGTTACGACGTTCGAAAGTCTCGTACGAGCCTTAGGAATAGCTAGGATACATATGTCATGACATAGGATCCGTTATGTGTTATCGTGTAAGACCACGTCTAGGACGTTAGCATCAACTTGTGACTCACGTGTAAGACCCTATTTGGGATAGTGGCATCGATATGTGATTACATGTAAGACCACGTCTGGGACGTTAGCATTGTACGAAATGTTTGACTATCCGAGTATCCTTTTTAATTCTGAATGGTTCAACGGGCAATGATAAGTTAAGACCAAGTGTAAAATTGAGTTAAAAGGCTCAGGTATGTATTTATACTAAGTTATGAAAATATGGTAAGTTGGATGTTTGAATTGATGATATAAATGTTATATGTTAATATGTGTATGTATATGTGAATGTATGCATTCGACCAAATAATGTATTCGTGATGTAGAAAATGAAGGTTAAACATACTAATGTTCAAATGAGTATTCGGCCAAAGGAAAACTTATGCAAAATTATATGTCTTGATATATGAAATTATAAGTTTGGAAATGTATATGAATTTATGATGGTTTATTTCAGTTTAGCTAAATTGGATTATGAATGTGATTGAATGCCTCATTTGCTTATGACTTACTAAGCTGTGAAAGCTTACTGTGTGTGTTTGCTCTTTGTTTTATAGATTTTAGAAGCTAGTTACGAGCTCGGGGATCGTCAGAGAAGTCTATCGCACTATCGACTGTCTTCGGTACTTTTATAAGTTTGAATTTGAACCTATGGCATGTATAGGCAAGTTAATATATTTGGTTTTGGGGTATGTAAATATGAGCCATGTGAAAATGGCTTATTTATTTTGTTAAGCTTGGTTTTTATGCTTTTGATCAAATGATAGATATGTTTGGTTTTGGTGATTCGGCCATGGCTTGTGTGTGTGTGTGTGTATGTGTGTGTGTGTGTGTGTAAATTATGTTTGATAAGTTTTGTTAAGGATTTGTTAAGTGTTTCAGTATAAAGTAAGTTCAGTTATAGCATATAGGTGAAGTGAGTTTGGTAGGTCTTGTTAATCCTTGAATTTAATTTCATTTTAATATGCATGAACCAGTTTAATTTCATTTTCAAAATGCCCTAAAGCTTTGTATTTTATTCAATTTAGTCCCTAAAACTAAAATAACAATATCGTTCAATTTTGAGCTTCGATTTTGAAACCAATCTCAATCAAATCCTTCTATGACCCTCTGTTATCTATTTAGAAACTTCACATCAATTTTACAATCTATACACTTCGGTCCTTTTGAACAAAACTAACAATTAAACTTTACAATCTAGTTCTTTTTTTCAAATCTAAAATTAAAATTTATCAATTTAACACCAATTTCTTCAAGAAATCAACCATGGAAACTGTCAAAATCTTTAACATTTTTACAAATTGGTACATGGGCTAGCTAAATCAAGCTCACACGACCTCAAAATCATAAAAATTACAAGAAAAAGGGCTAAGATTGAATTACCAAATCAATGAAGCTTTGAAAATGGCTTCCGAGGTTTTCTTTGGTGGTTTTTATGGATAAGAAAGAAAAATAAAAATGACAAAAAATAAGTTATCTTTTATACTTTATTTAAAAATTAATTAACCTTATTTTAGTTAATTAAACATTATTTACTTCAACTTTCAGCATGACTAACCAAAAATTAGTGGAATTCCTTATCATCTACCACCATTTGACCATTTAAATGGTCTAATTACTCATTTGGTCCTTCGATTATTTAAAAATCTATAGCGATAAACTTTTATAATTAGTCCTTGTACCTTAATTAACTATCAATTTGACAAAATTACTGGACTAAACTTTAATATAACCTTGTAAATATTAATATTTAATATTTATAGACTCGGACATTGGAAATAGGGTTCTGAAACCATCATTTTCAATACCACTGAAAATCTTATTGTTACAACTCTCCCTCCTTAAGAAATTTTGTCCTTGAAATTTACCTATAAAATGGTGTGGGTAATGGGATTTCATATTTTCTTCTGCCTCCCACGTAGCCTCTTTTGTATCGTGACGATGCTATAATGCTTTCACTAGTACCTCTCATTTGTTTCTTAACTCATTAACTTCGTGAGCCAAAATCTTTACTGGTTCTTCACTATACTTCAAATTAGGTTGTACTCTATTTCTTCAGGAGATATCATGTGATAAGGGTCAGATCTATATCGTCATTCATCGACACATGAAAGACGTTGTGAATCTTTTCAAGTTCTGAAGGTAGAGCCAAACGATATAATACAAGTCCAATTCTTTCAAGAATCTCATATGGCCTTATAAATCTCAGACTAAGCTTCCCTTTTCTGCTGAAACACAGAACTTTTTTCTAGGGAAAAACTTTCAAGAATACCTTATTGCCAATTTTAAATTAAATTTATTTTCTTTTCAAGTCTGTAACAACCCATTTTCAGTAAAATTGAAACAGTAGCTTCGGGACCACAAATCTAAAGTCAAAAAAATTTATTTTATTATTATTTTATGGTCTACAATATGATAGAAATATCGTATAAAAATTTCGTTAAGAAATTTTACCGTTTACATACTTAATTTGATAAAAGGGACTAAATTACGTAAAGTGAAAAAGTTGAGTTCTAATAGCTAAAGGTATTAAATAGCTATAGAATTTTAAATTAGAGGTCCTTATACAGTAAATAGGCCACTAAAGTGGTTAGTGGATAAGTATTAATAGTCATCATTGGAAATTGAATGAAATATTAAGGTTAATTTTGGAAATTAGTGATTAAAGTTATAATAAATTAATAAAATAAACTATTATCATCCATTCTCACCGTCTTCCCACCAAAAAAAAAAAAAAAAAAAAAAAAAACCTAGTCATGGAAGCTTGAAATTTAGGCAAGCTTATTTTGGTCAATTAGGTATGTATTTTTGTCCCATTTTTTATGATTTCTATGTGTCCGAGATCGTAGTAGCTTAATCTTAATCTAGCTAGCTCGAGAATTAATTTGCAAAACTATTAAAGTATTAGGGTTTTGCCATTGATGAATATGCTTCAATTTTGAAGTTTGATAATAGAAAATGAATGGTTGTTGTTAGATAAACAACTTTTGTAAAGAGAATTTTGATGGAATTCTCAATTAGGGATTAAATTGAAAATGATGATAAATATATGGTAAAATTTGTGAATTGTGAAATATATGGGCTGAAATTAATATGTATAAAATCGGCTAGGCTTGAATAAGGATTAAATTGTATGAATTTCATTTTTCAAGCCTAGGGACTAAATTACAAAGGAATTAAAAGTGTAGGGCAAAATGGTAATTTTTCCAAAATTTCATGTTGGATTAAATTTAATGAGAATTATATTGAAATGAATTAAATTTATTCGTATAGATCCTGTCAGATCTTGTACAGAGTTTGATCGAGGTAAAGAGAAAATATCGGTTTAGTCGCTTTCATGTTTATGTACACTCGTCGAGATAAGTTCGTGTAATTAAATTGAGTATTTATATCTTTTAATTGAATCATATGTATGTCATTTGTATAATTGCCATCTATAAATACCGATTGCATATCCAACGATTACCGAGTCTCGTTTGAACCTTAGAAATTCGTAGGATACAAATGACATGTCATTAGGGTTACCGATTTGGTTTGGATCCTGCATGTGTTGCGGACACACCACAGCTCGTATGAGCTTCTCGATTGGCAGCTCCTATGATGAAACACCCCAAACCCGGCCCACGAGCCTTGACCGGATTTGGTATGTTCCTCGAAGAAAACCGGTAAAAAATCTTTTTATTACTCCGGAAATCTGTGGGTTTTGAGGATAGTTTGCTGATGGATTGGGCTCGAGTTGAAAACAAATTTATTTTGTATTGAAACCCATTTAATTTCATGTGACAAAATATTTAAAGTTTATTTTAAATTAAAATTTACTTAGTCTCTAATAAATAAAACTTTGTAACATAGCAATTAAAACAGAAAATAACATAATTCACTATGGCCTTATTACATCAAGTAAAATCCCAAAATAAAATTATAAAGTACTTAAAAGAAATAAAAGGTCCAATTTAAATGAAACTTCGAGATGAGCATGGCCACCACAAGATCTGCCGTCCGGTCCATCTTCATTCATCACACAAACATGTTCCCACAACGGGGTGAGTCAACAGACTCAATGTGTACTAGAACACTAAATCCAAATAGAATCAAGCATACAAATGATACACATTCAAATCATAGAATACAATTAATGATGCATTCCCAAACCCAAACCTAATTAGCCATCCGCTACACTTCCCCAGTAGCAACACGCACAGTAGTGGGGACTACTAATTCGACCCTCCATCTGCTACACACCATCGAAGGCAGTCGCTGCAGTCGACGTGCTCATCGCCCTTATGAGTATCCGTGGTCTTAGGTCACCACACTCAGATATCGTGGTCTTAGGTCACCACATTCAGATTATCGTGGTCTTAGGTCACCACATTTAGATTATCGTGGTCTTAGGTCACCACGTTCAGATACAGTGGTCTTAGGTCACCACATTCAGATTATCGTGGTCTTAGGTCACCACGTTCACTTCCCCTTTTAAATAACCCATATGCCCCAAATCATATATTATGCATTAATAAGCCAATTTTCACATTCTTATAACTTTTCACATGTTAAAAATAACATATTTCATAATCCTAGTAGGAGTAGGAAACGTACCTGAGTACTTTGTACCATTCATGGTACCTTAGCCATATTCTTGCACATTCTTATAATCACATACAAATTAAATATTGCCATAAATATATTAAGAAATAGTGTGAAGTACACACCTGATACACTTAGTAGCTCACTTAAATCCCGAAAAGCTTGATCTAATGCCTTAGATCTCAAGTCCCTACATTCGGTCAAACTTAAAAAAATTTAATAAAAAGCCATTCGGCCATAAATCCAAATCCTATTAGGATTGTATAACCCAAAACCTACCTTGGCGCCAAATTCCGAGATCTTTACTATACTCTACTTGTATTCGGCCAAGCTTTAAATCACTTTAACAAATTAGTTTCGGCCTTTGCAAAAAAATAAGGAATAGCTCTTAGTCAACAATTAAGGCCTTGGCCGAATGTACATATGGACTTAGCTTGAAATTCTCAAATCCCGGAATCCCTGTATACCTCTGTCGAAATCCCTATAGACTTATATTAGATCTAATTTTCAATCACTTAAACATAAGAAATAACCTTAGACCGATTGACTCACCTTAGATCTTGAAAGCCTGATGCGGATCTCCTCTTGTATTTGACAACCACTAAATCCCGAAAGAACCTTCATGATTTCGGCCAAAGTCATTAAGGGAAATTAGTCCCTTGATTTCGGTTACAAGAAAAGGAATGAAAATCGATAACTACTAATCTTACCCTTAATCTTTGTAATCGACAGCACCTTTGTTTGAAGCCCTTCAAAGATTCGGCTATGAAGACAGAATAGTTGTCAAGGATTTCAGCTTTCGAACTTAATGGAATAATCGGCTAAGGCTAAGAGAACCTGCTTTCAGCTTTTGGAAAAAAATAGCAGAGAAGAGAGGATTTTTGCTAGGTAAATTCGGCAGAGAAGATAGAGAAGGAGAATGAATGAATAGCTTTAGTTCTCCTTCTTGTGCCGAAATTACTAGGCCAAGACTCCCTTACTAGGCCATCACTCTTCCTTATCATTATCCCTTAGTTTTAAAATTAAAGAATAATCCCTTATTATCTCCTTGAAAAATAATTTAAGATAAATCATCATTTATCCACCTATTAGCCAGAAATTTTAAGAGAATTTAAACTCCTCCTTGGGTTTCTTAGTGTAGTCCACTTCTCTACATACGGAAGCAAAAATAAAACTTTATTTTGCTTCCCATGTGACTTCGATCCTTGGCCCTTCCTCACATCTTTGGTGGCGTCACTTCAGGGGCCTAAGTGGTGCCTTGTAGCCATTTTACCAAGGCTATTTGTATGTCATATTTCACATACATTTTCTCTTAAGACCACATTGCCTTAGTTTCCTCTTTTAGACTTTAAAATTCAACATTTTCTAAGTCATTTCCTTACATTTCCAAGTTTCCAAAAACGTTCGTTTCCCTCCTTTAACCTAACATTTCCTTACATTTCCAGGTTTCCAAAAATGTTCACTTTCCTCTTTTAAACCTAACATTTCCATACATTTCCAGGTTTCCAAAAATGTTCACTTTCCTCTTTTAAACCTAACATTTCCATACATTGCCAGGTTTCCAAAAATGTTCAAAATATATTCATAACACATAAGACATGTCATAAGAAAATGCATAGGCCCTTTTCAGGATGTTACAGTTCTACCCCCCTTAAAATAATTTCGTCCTCGAAATTTCCTAGCTAAAATAATTGAGGGTATTGCTGTCGCATTGCCTCTTCTGGCTCTCACAAAGCTTCTTCCGATCCATGATTGCGCCATAACACTTTGACTAGAGGAACTGACTTCCTCCGTAGCACTTTCACATCACGTTCCAATATCTGAATCGGCTCTTCCTCGTAGGATAAGTCTGGCCTTAGCTCCACTTCTTCAACTGGTACTACATGAGATGGATCTGATCGGTAACGACGTAGCATGGATACATGGAATATGTCGTGTATCTGCTGCAACTCTGGTGGCAACTCTAACTGGTATGCCACTGGTCCAATTCGCTTCAACACTCGATAGGGCCCTATAAACCTTGGGCTTAACTTCCCTTTGCGACCAAACCTCATCACCTTCTTCCAAGGTGAGACTTTGAGAAACACTTGGTCTCCCACTTCAAACTCTATTTCCTTCCGCTTAAGGTCGGTGTACGACTTCTACCTATCAGAGGCTTCCTTTAACCGTGCTCGGATTATCTCAACCTTCTCTTCAGTTTCTGCCACTAACTCGGCGGAATTGTAGATCTGGATTTGATACCGTAAGGGTATGAACAAGGATTCGGGTAAGTCTGTTTAAATATCAGCTATGCTATATGATGCATGTTGATGCATGACATATTTGGTATATGTAATACATGTGAAAGTATGACCTATGATAAATTCAGTATATATTAATATTTAAGCATGATTGGCATGATTTTTATAAGCATATTGTTGAGGGTGATATGAGCGGCGGAGGCAAAGTGATATCCGTGTCTTTGGGACACGTGAGGTTTGGCACCTCCGGTGGTTTAGTACCACATATTTCGTGACTTTGGGTCACCAGAGGTTTGGCACCTCATAGCGACTTGTCCCAGTGGCTTAGCACCACAGTGGGTTGGCCCCACGATTGATATTACGGGATCGTCACCAGTGATTTGGTATCACACGTGGGTTGGCCCCACAAACTCTTATTCGTGACTTTGGGTCACTAGTGGTTTGGCACCACAATATTGATGGATATCGTGACTTCGGGTCACCAGTGGTTTGGCACCACCAGTGGTTTGGTACCACACGGGGTAGAAAAAGGAGTTATGGATGGTTAGGTTGGGTGCATGCTATACTTAGCTACGAATTGTGTAAGCTGTTGCATTAATCGGGGGAGGGGTTATACACTGAGTCTTGGTGACTCACCTTCTCCTTTAACTTTTTCAGGTGACTCGTAGATCGCGGATGAGGAGCCGGATGGACTCGAGGTGGCCATGCAATGAAAAATTTAGTTTACATAAACCTTGGTTTATTTTTATTTTATTCTTATCTTATTTAATCGAGTTGTAATAAGGCCCATGAAAGTTTTAAGTATTTTTACTAGGTATCTTTATTATTGTGTTTATTACGGATTGACAATTTAAATATTAATTGCAAATGATTTTATTTCCTTAAGTATATATATGTTAAAGTTTTAATCCGGGAATTTGGTAACAACTTAAT
The DNA here is from genome assembly GCA_025503065.1 of Gossypium bickii. Classification (NCBI taxonomy): domain Eukaryota; kingdom Viridiplantae; phylum Streptophyta; class Magnoliopsida; order Malvales; family Malvaceae; genus Gossypium; species Gossypium bickii. The sequence goes on along the minus strand of CP106715.1, from coordinate 34,537,811 downwards.
TTATTTTGAAATTTTAAATACACAAGGTTTTCCTTCCTAAAGACAATAAATTTATTTACTTCACCTTTAAGGCAGAATATTTTCAAACGTTTTTCCGCAGTGATATGCCAGATCCGGTCAGGGCTCGTGGGCCAGGTTTGGGGTGTTACACTCCAACACTTGTATAACCCGTTTAGACTGCCCGTCTGATTGTGGATGAAAAGCCGTAGTGAAGTCTAACTTAGTGCCTAAAGCTTGATGAAGTGCCCTCCAAAACCGAGATGTAAACCTTGGGTCTCTATCGGAGATGATCGATACCGGCACTCCGTGTAACCTCACAATTTTCACCACATATAACTTGGCCAACTTCTGAAGAGAATAATCCACTCTTACCGGAATGAAATGCGCGGACTTGGTCAAACATTCCACTATTACCCATACCGAGTCCTTCTTAGTAGGCGTAAGGGGAAGCCCACTAATGAAGTCCATGGTAATTCTTTCCCACTTCCACTGCGGAATCTCGATTGGCTGAAGCAATCCCGATGGGACTTGGTGTTCAGCCTTAACTTGCTGACACGTCAGACATTTTCCTACGAAGTCAGTAACTTCTCATTTAAGATCAGGCCACCAAAATTGTTCCCTTAGATCTGCATGCATGACTTAATGCCTCTCGGGATGCATAGCGTAAGGGCTACTATGCGCTTCCCGAAGAATTCTCTGTCTTAACTCCTCGTCCCTCGGCATACAGACCTTTCCTTGGTAGCACAATACTCCTTCATCATTAATGCCATAATCCTCTAACTCTCCGTTCTGTACTTGTTGTAACTTAGCACTTAGGTCCTTGTCAGCCAACTGTCCCCTTTTCACCTAATTCAGCCATGTGGGCTTGACTTGCAACTCTGCCAACAGGCTTCCATCATCATACAAACTTAAGTGAGCGAACATAGCCCTTAGATCCGACACAACCTTCTGACTTAGGGCATCAGCCACTACATTCGCCTTGCCCGGGTGGTACTCTATCGAGCAATCATAATCCTTCAATAACTCCACCCACCTTTGCTGCCTCAAGTTCAACTCGTTCTGAGTCAACAGATACTTAAGGCAGTTGTGGTCTGTGTAGATCACTGACCTTTCTCCATAGAGGTAGTGCCTCCACACCTTAAGGGGGAAAACCACTGCTGCTAATTCCAAGTCATGGGTTGGGTAGTTAACCTCATGAGGCCTTAGTTGTCGCGACGCATACGCGACTACCTTTCCATCTTGCATTAGGACACATCCTAATCCCGTATGCTAAGCGCCACAAGATACCACAAAATCCTTCCCCCCTCTCAATTTGAATTAACATTGGAGCTTCATCAACACCCTTTTAAGCTTTTGAAGCTTTCTGTTGCTTATCCGTCCATTCAAAGGGTACTTCCTTCCTTAGCAACTTTGTCAAAGGCGCGGCTATTGACGAGAACCCTTCCACGAACCTTCTGTAATAGCCTGCCAAACCTAAGAAACTTCAGATCTCAGCCACAGACCTAGGTGGTTTCCAATCCAACACTGCTTCGATCTTCCTAGGATCCACCCTTATACCTTCTGCGGATATTACATGTCCTAAGAACGCCACCTCTTTAAGCTAAAATTCACACTTGCTGAATTTGGCATAGAGCTTTTTCTCCCTTAATACTTGTAACACTATCCGTAAGTGCTCATCATGCTCCTCCTCTAACTTCGAATACACAAGAATGCCATCGATAAACACGACGACAACCCTATCCAAGTAGGGTTGGAAAACCCGATTCATCATATCCATGAACACGGCTGGAGCGTTTCTTAACCCAAATGGCATTACTACAAACTCAAAATGGCCGTATCTTGTCCTAAAAGGTGTCTTATGGATATCTGCCTCCTTCACCTTCAACTGATGATATCCTGACCTTAGGTCTATCTTCGAGAATACCGCGGCCCCCTTCAGCTGATCGAACAAGTTATCGATCCTTGGCAAAGGATACTTGTTCTTAATGGTCAGCTTATTCAACTGACGGTAATCTATGCATATCGGTATAGTTCCGTCCTTCTTCTTTACGAATAGGACCGGTTCTCCCCATGGAGACACACTGGGTTGAATGAACCCACGATCCAGCAATTCTTGGATTTGGGCCTTGAGCTCAACTAACTCCTTCGGCGCCATCCGGTATGGAGCAATTGACACAGGAGCTGTTCCTGGTATCAAGTCTATTCCAAATTCCACCTCCCTATCTGGGGGTATTCCTGGTAATTTCTCCGGAAACACATCTTCAAAGTCCTTTACCATTCTAACTCCACTTGTAACACCCTGAATTAGGGGCTATTTGTAATTTAAATAAATTCCATGTGGGCTTCAAGAAATGAATAAATATTATTTTATTTAGCATGATTTAGGGTCTAGAAATAACCCTGATTTAGGTCGAATTTGGGTTAAAAAAAAATTAAATTAAAGTACTTAAAAGGAGGGAGCTAGGTGGAGATAGGGTTTAAGAATAAATCTTGGAGAAACATGACACGAAAAATGGCTTGGTAGAGTGGCTCCCATGCGCCACTCAAGGGTGGAAATAACGCCTTGACAAGGGCCCGGGTTCAAGGCACAGCAGCAGACAAGTGGCGTTTTATTTTTTTATGCGATCTTTGGGCTTAAGTTGAAAGGCCTTAAAGATTAAATCATGGGGTTCTATGACACGAAAGTCTAATGGGAGAAGTGCCTAGGGACGTTGGAAGAGAGAGGGTTGGCGTGAGGTCTCGGGTTCGAGACATGAATGAAGCAAGGGGTTTTATTTTTTTAGGCTTTGGCGTTAAAAATGAGAAGGGCTCAGTATAAGGCTTTATAAATGAATGGTGGGAATAATTAGCATCAAAGGCCAAAGGGAAGAATTGGTTGGGGCGCTTAAAGGTGTTGCTGTTGCTTGGGGTCGCTGGTTTGAGTCCAAGAAGCAAAGACTTGGATTTTTATTTTTCTCCAAGTTGGCGTGAATTTGGCCTGCACATAATTGTTTTGTTTTTACATTCTATTTGAAAGGAAAATTTAGGAGCACATGGGTTCTTTTATTTTTGTTTTTTTAATTTTATAATTATTATTATTATTTTATTATTTATTTGAAGAGGTGACAAGATTAAGCTTATTTTTTTTTATTATTTTCATTGTTATTTTTAATTTGGAAGAGGGGGAGCTATTAGTGTTCTATTTGCTCTTAAATTGTGAGGATTAGGAGATTAAAAACATGATAAAATTAGATTTATCTTGGATAAATCAAGGCTGGAAATTATCACAAATTAAGTGAGTGTTTTAGAAAATTGGAGACCTTGGAAATTTGTCCATATCATTTTGTACAAAGCAAAGGTGTGCAAAAGTTGAACCAATTTTCTTTTCTTTTCTCCAAAATTTGCTCTGCTTAGAAATCACCATTGTTTCATAGCCAAAACCATTCAAAATTCCAGCTTTTCTTCTCTTTTACAAGCCGAATATACCCCCTCTTTAAGAGGAAATTTACAGCAAACTCTTTCTCTTCTTTCTTTCTTCATTGTGCTGCCAAAATCTCCCTTAAACTCTTAGCCAAAAGTGTTCAAAAAAATTCCAGCACTGTTGTTTCTCTTAGCCGAATACACCCTCCTCCTTCACTAAAATTTCCAGCCCTTCCAATTGTGTATTGGGTCAAATATCATATCTCCAACAAGGTGCTGCCAATTTTCAATAAGTGTGGTAAGGGGTAATCATCTCTTTTGGAATTAAAGTTATGGCCTATGATTCGTATTAACTTGATTAAAACCAATTGTAGGAAAGCTTTCAGGATTTATTTTCCAAAGGACTAATTAAGGCTTCGGGATTTGTTAGGAAATCAAATCCGTTTAAGATTAAGAGATCTAGCATCGTAGATCGACTTTTCGGGATCTAGGAATTACGATAGTAACAGGTGTGTAAGATCTCTATACACACTTTATTAATTTACATGCTATTATTATTTGCCTTAGATCTTTTGGTTGTAATTAGCTTGTGGCATAATCATGGATTTCGGGTAAGTCCCCTAACTTGTAATTTTTATATGTTTGCATGCCATCACATGATGTTTAATACTATGACATGATATATGAAATTTGATTGTGTAAGCATGTGATGGTGGCATTGATGAGAGGAGGGGGATGAACTATGGACTGTCGTCAGTGGTTTTGACCACAAGATGGGTTGGCCCCATCAGACTACTTGTGACCTATGGTCATCAGTGGTTTTGACCACAACGATTAATTATTTACGACTAAGTCCCAGTGGTTTGGTACCATCAGTGGTTTTGACCACATTTGATATATTGTGACCTATGGCCATCAGTGGTTTTGACCACACGATGGGTTGGCCCCATCATCTGATTTGTGACTCTAAGTCATCAGTGGCTTTGACCACCAGTGGTTTTGACCACACGGGGTAGAAAAGGAGTATGGATGGCTAGTTGGGTTGCATGAGCATGTTTATTAATAAATTGTGTATGAGATATATTTTTCGGGTAGGGATTTACACTCTGAGTCTTGGTGACTCACCCTTCCCTTAACATTTTTGAGATGAGTAGATCGCGGAGATGGAGCCGAAGGGACTCGAGGTGGCCATGCGATTGGGAATTTTAATTAGTTGGACTTTGATTTTACTTTATTAAATTTTAATGTTGGTTTTATTTTTGTTAAGTTGTAATAAGGCCTCCTAGAATTATTTTATTATTGTTACATACTTTGAATATTTGTTTAAACTATTTAATTATGTTAATAATGAGTTCACATGTTTTTTTTCAAATCAAACGAAAAATGTTTTAAAGTACCATCGGGTATATTTGAAATCTATAAATAACTCGACTTAATAAATATTTTTTTTAAACAACACTAAGTATGGTTTTTAACAAGAGACGTGAAAACACAAGGTTTTCGACAAAACTTAAATCGGTTTTAAAATGGTTTTCAAAATGTTTTCTCGGTAGCAACCCAAATTCGGTCGTAGTGTTTGGGCCGGGTTCGGGGTGTTACAAATTGGTATCAGAGCCCAGTTCAAAGCTCGGCTGTGGGGGCCCAAGGCCCAAAAATGTTTTGGTAGGCCTTTTTGAACTATTTTTGGTTTTGAACAGCATGGCCCGAGTCTCCGGCACCAATCCGCCCAGGTAAGTACATCTAAACCTCTTTGTGAATTATATTCTGTAGAAGGGTAGGAAGCATGGAACGTAGATAGACTTATAGGAACTTGAACCCTAGGATTAGAGTGCTCAAACACACAAACCAAACATAAGACTTAAAGAACTAAACCCACTTATGACTTAGTCACTGAGCTAGGGTGTGGTAACCCCTGTACGCATGTCTAGGAGTGGATCCGGAAGAGCCTGGTATTTAAGCAGTCCGTGTGACTCACCTCCTCTTTGCAGGTATCCTACCTGGTGCGTAGCTTCGGTTCACCCTGACCAAGAGGGCTCGGTCATAGGCTAAACATAATGATTAAAACCCGAAAAGGGAATTAGCCATGTTTTCGAAAAAGAATGAAACAACAACAACCCTAATGTTTTCAAAACTTTTGCAATCTGAGAATGTCATTTTTACAATGTTTTCCTTGAAAAGCTTGATTTGTGGAAAATTACAAAAATGCCTTAGGGGTAAAATTACTAAAATGCCCTCGGTTCATAAAATATCAGTTCAATGGTTTTGCTCAAAATTTTAACTATTTTACAAATATTCAACAACTTAGCTTTGAAAATCATCAGCAAAATATTGCGGTTTTGGAAAATTTCGAAAACGCCCTCAAGTTGCAAAATTACCGAAATGACCCTGGTTTTGGAAATCTTTACAAACATCACCATTTGAAAAGGAACATTTTCAGAAAGAAACCCCTGAGTTTTGCATTTGTTAAAAATATCCCTGACTTGTTAAACTACGAAATTGCCCCTGAATGACAAAATTACCAAAATACCCCTGGTTTCAAAATGATGCTATATCTCTAAATTTTACAAATTTTTCAGAAAAACCCTCCAGTTTTGGGAATTACAAAATGACCTACTTTACTAAAGTTTTAAAACTTCTTTTATGACGAAAATACCCCTGTAGGAAAATGACGAAAATACCCCTGGGTTAGTAATGTGCAGAAATGTCCGAAGAGCGAATAGGTATGGAAAGTATTAAGGAATGGGTGCATGAACTCCTTTGTGTGAACTAGGATAGAGAACTGAAACCTTGTTTGCTCGAAAGAATCTCTGATTAAAACTCTATCCATAAAATTTCTTCGCGAATAAGAAAGTGGAACAAGTGCTAACGCATAAAAATTTTCTTAATCAGATTAAAAGCGCGATAGTTAAGATGAGTTCTAGAGGTCGTGGACGTCCGCCGCGTGGCCGTGGTAGGGGTAGGATGACCTTGTCGGAACCAGCAAGGTCTGGCCACGGGTCTGGAAATGAGATGCCGGATCTGCCGGCGGCAGAAACTAAATTTCAAGATCAAACGGGTGGAAATGATGTCGTATCTCAAGCTGTATTACGGGTATTGGAACGAGTTGCTGAGGCTGGCGCGGGTGCAGGAGCCCGTAAATCTATGGTTGAACGACTCGGGCTATGAGCGAAGTATTTAGGGAGTTTTCGGAGTGGCACCCGATCTGGCGAGTAATTGGTTGGAAGCAACTGAAAGGATCATGAATGACATAGGTTTTACAGCTGAGGAGAAATTAAAGGGTATAATTTCTTTGCTTCGGGATGAGTCATATCAGTGGTGGCTCACGGTAAGGGATGGAACTATGGCAGAAAATCTCACCTGGGAATTTTTCAAGGATACCTATCAAAAGAAGTATATCGGAACTAGCTACGTAGATGCACAATGGAAGGCTTTCTTGAACCTGGTTCAGGGAAATAAGTCAGTGGCAGAATATGAGGCCGAGTTTCTCCGGTTGAGTAGGTATGCTCGTGGTATTGTGGGTACCGAGCATGAGCGCTATGTCAGGTTCGAAGATGGGCTTAGAGATGAGCTGAGAATGATGATAGCTCCACAACAGAACGAGTTTCTTTGTCCTTGTGGAGAAGTCTAAAGTGGCTGAGGGAGTAAGACAGTCCGTTAAGCGGAACCAAGAAGGGAATTGGAATAAGAGGAGCTCGGAACCTTCAAGGTTCTCAGGTAATGGACAGAAGAGGACGAGGTTGGATGGGTCGGATCAAGCTGCTAGGCCTGCTGTTGCTACTAATCCTCAATGGCCGCCACGGTGTGACAAGTGTGGCAAGTTTGACAAGGGGGAGTGTTGGAATGGTAATCGTGGATGCTTTGAGTGTGGATCATTCGATCACCGTGTAAGGGATTGTCCTCGGAAGTTAGCTAAGAATCAACCAGAGGGTCAGAACCGTGCTCAGGTTAGAAATGAAGGACCACCACAGAGGGGTCGAGGTGCAGCTAGAGGTAATGGAAATGGTAACGGGCATGGCCGAGGTGCGGAAGGTGCAGAGGCGAGGCAACCAAGGTTGGTTTATGCAGTTGGCCGTCGCGAGGAGGAGGATGTACCAGATGTGACAACGGGTATGTTCCTTACTTCTGGAATACCCTTAATTGCTTTGATTGTTGTAGAGTTTTCTTGTTTTACTAGGGAAGTGCTCGAAACCTTGGTTGTGAACTTAGAGATTGTGCCTAGGAAGTAGGATAGTTCTATTAAGATCGAGAATGCGTGACATAAGTGTAATACAGTGAGTTAAGATGTACGACTATTCGTTAGAAAGTAATTTCGAGGACTAAATTATTTTTAAGGGGTAGAATTGTAACACCACGAATTAGGGGCTATTTGTAATTTAAATAAATTCCATGTGGGCTTCAAGAAATGAATAAATATTATTTTATTTAGCATGATTTAGGGTCTAGAAATAACCTACGATTTAGGTCGAATTTGGGTTAAAAAAATTAAATTAAAGTACTTAAAAGGAGGGAGCTAGGTGGAGATAGGGTTTAAGAATAAATCTTGGAGAAACATGACACGAAAAATGGCTTGGTAGAGTGGCTCCCATGCGCCACTCAAGGGTGAAGCGGCGCTTGACAAGGGCACAGGTTCAAGGCACTGGCAGTGACAAGTGGTGTTTTATTTTTTTATGCGATCTTTGGGCTTAAGTTGAAAGGCATTAAAGATTAAATCATGGGGTTCTATGACACGAAAGTCTAATGGGAGAAGTGGCTAGGGACGTTGGAAGAGAGGGCTAGGCGTGAGGTCTCGGGTTCGAGACATGAATGAAAGCAAGGGGTTTTATTTTTAGGCTTTGGCGTTAAAAAGGAGAAGGGCTCGGTATAAGGCTTTATAAATGAATGGTGGGAATAATTAGCATCAAAGGCCAAAGGGAAGAATTGGTTGGGGCGCTTAAAGGTGCTGCTGCTGCTTGGGGTCGCTGGTTCGAGTCCAAGAAGCGAAAGACTTGATTTTTATTTTTCTCCAAGTGGCGTGAATTTGGCTTTGCACATAATTGTTTTGTTTTTACATTAATTTGAAAGGAAAATTTAGGAGCACATGGGTTCTTTTATTTTTGTTTTTTTTTAATTTTATAATTATTATTATTTTATTATTTATTTGAAGAGGTGACAAGATTAAGCTTATTTTTTTTTTTTTCATTGTTATTTTCGGCTGGAAGAGGGGGGGAGCTATTAGTGTTCTATTTGCTCTTAAATTGTGAGGGGATTAGGAGATTAAAAACATGATAAAATTAGATTTATCTTGGATAAATCAAGGCTGGAAATTATCACAAATTACGTGAGTGTTTGCCGAAAATTGCAGACCTTGGGGGGGGCTGTCCATATCTGTTTTGTACAGCAAAGGTGTGCAAAAGTTGAACCAATTTTCTTTTCTTTTCTCCAAAATTTGCTGCTGCCGAAATCACCATTGTTTCATAGCCAAAACCATTCAAAATTCCAGCTTTTCTTCTCTTTTACAAGCCGAATATACCCCCTCTTTAAGAGGAAATTTACAGCAAACTCTTTCTCTTCTTTTTCTTTCTTCATTGTCTTTGCCAAAATCTCCTTAAACTCTTAGCCAAAAGTGTTCAAAAAATTCCAAAGATCATTGTTGTTTCTCTTAGCCGAATACACCCTCCTCCTTCACTAAAATTTCCAGCCCTTCCAATTGTGTATTGGGTCGAATAACATATCTCCAACAAGGTGCTGCCAATTTTCAATAAGTGTGGTAAGGGGTAATCATCTCTTTTGGAATTAAAGTTATGGCCTATGATTCGTATTAACTTGATTAAAACCAATTGTAGGAAAGCTTTCGGGATTTATTTTCCAAAGGACTAATTAAGGCTTCGGGATTTGTTAGGAAATCAAATCCGTTTAAGATTAAGAGATCTAGCATCGTAGATCGACTTTTCGGGATCTAGGAATTACGATAGTAATAGGTGTGTAAGATCTCTATACACACTTTATTAATTTACATGCTATTATTATTTGCCTTAGATCTTTTGGTTGTAATTAGCTTGTGGCATAATCATGGATTTCGGGTAAGTCCCCTAACTTGTAATTTTTATATGTTTGCATGCCATCACATGATGTTTAATACTATGACATGATATATGAAATTTGATGTGTAAGCATGTGATGGTGGCATTGATGAGAGGAGGGGGATGAACTATGGACTGTCGTCAGTGGTTTTGACCACAAGATGGGTTGGCCCCATCAGACTATTTGTGACCTATGGTCATCAGTGGTTTTGACCACAACGATTAATTATTTGCGACTAAGTCCCAGTGGTTTGGTACCATCAGTGGTTTTGACCACATTTGATATATTGTGACCTATGGCCATCAGTGGTTTTGACAACACGATGGGTTGGCCCCATCATCTGATTTGTGACTCTAAGTCATCAGTGGTTTTGACCACCAGTGGTTTTGACCACACGAGGTAGAAAAGGAGTATGGATGGCTAGTTGGGTTGCATGAGCATGTTTATTAATAAATTGTGTATGAGATATATTTTCCGGGTAGGGGATTTACACACTGAGTCTTGGTGACTCACCCCTTCCCTTAACATTTTGCAGATGAGTAGATCGCGGAGATGGAGCCGAAGGGACTCGAGGTGGCCATGCAGTGGGAATTTTAATTAGTTGGACTTTGATTTTACTTTATTAAATTTTAATGTTGGTTTTATTTTTGTTAAGTTGTAATAAGGCCTCCTAGAATTATTTTATTATTGTTACATACTTTGAATATTTGTTTAAACTATTTAATTATGTTAATAATGAGTTCACATGTTTTTTTTTCAAATCAAACGAAAAATGTTTTAAAGTACCATCGGGTATATTTGAAATCTATAAATAACTCGACTTAATAAATATTTTTTTTTAAACAACACTAAGTATGGTTTTTAACAAGAGACGTGAAAACACAAGGTTTTCGACAAAACTTAAATCGGTTTTAAAATGGTTTTCAAAATGTTTTCTCGGTAGCAACCCAAATTCGGTCGTAGTGTTTGGGCCGGGTTCGGGGTGTTACACCACTAACTCCCCCTTCTTTTGCATCTACAGCACTGACGAAGGCCAGAAATGCCTTGTACCCTTTCCTAACCATTTTCTCAGCCTTCAACGCCGAAACTACGTTAAACAGGTAGTTTCTTCTTTCTTCGATCATTACTACTACTTCATCCTTCGGAGTCCTTAGTTCCACTCGTTTAGCCGCACAGTCCAACACGGCTCGGTGCTCTACTAACCAATCCATACCAAGTATGAGGTCAAATTTTCTAAAGGGTAACTCCATTAAGTCAGCCCGAAAGTTCACTCCCTGAATTTCTAGGGGTACACTTCGAAAGATCTTATCCACCACTACAGTTTGGCCTAATGGGCTTACTACAGTCATCTCCCTATCAGAAAGTTCAGAGTCTAGGCCTAGTGTTTCCACTCCACTACATGCAACATATGAATGGGTCGAGCCCACATCAATAAGAGCAAAATAGGGCTTGCCATGAATAAGGAACGTACCAGTTATGACGTCCGGTGCGTCTCCATCCTCCCTCCGGCGAACCACATAAACCAAACCCGGTTGCCTTGCCTCAGCATTGGCAGCACCTCTGCCCTGAGTTCCACGTCCTCTGCCAGTACCATTACCTCTGTTATTCGAACCACGGCCTCGTTGAGGCTGCTGTCTGCCTCTACTAGCCTGACTAACATTCTGAGCTGCTGGTCGATTCCTGTCTGGTTTCGTAGGACAATCCTTGATCATAAGGTCCTTGGACCCACACCTAAAACATCCTCCTGTCTTTTTCCAGCACTCTCCTAAGTGCTTCTTTCCACACAGGTCACAAGGACGATACTGCCCTCCTGTACCAACTTGCTGACCTCGCGGCCCATCAATTCTAGGCCTCTTTTGAACCTTCCCAGACGATCCAAAACCTCTCTTTAGCCTATTTCGATCCATAGTCTGCTTTGTAGAGTCCTTAATTCCCTCGGCTACCTTGGCCTTTTCTACTAAAGCAGAAAACTCCCGCTCCTGATGCGGTGCTATCAACAATCTTAAATCATCCCTTAGTCCGTCCTCAAATCGGACACACCGTTCATGCTCCGTAGCCACCACTCCTCGAGCATAACAGCTCAACCTCAGGAACTCAGCTTCATACTCTGCCACGGACTTGTTCCCTTGAACCAGCCCCATAAACGCCTTCCTTTGCTCATCAGTATACCGAGTACCGACAAACTTCTTCTATTAAGCCGTCTTAACATAGTCCCATGTCAGATCCTCAGCTGTGGCACCATCATGAACTGTGAGCCACTATTGGTACGCTTCATCGCGTAGGAATGCCACCATTCCTTTCAGCTTCTCCTCAGGAGTCAGATCTAGTTCATCCATAATCCGCTCAGTTGATTCCATCTAATACTCAGCGGTATTGGGTGCCACTCCTGACACTCCACGGAACACCTCAGCTCCGTTGGCACGAAGTCGCTCAGGTACCGACTTTCGAGATCCCGAATTTCCTCCTGCACTAGCCACGGCTCAAGAACTCGCAAAGACGACTGCGACACGGCTTCATCCCCGCGAGCGAGCTTGTCGCTCAACACCAACGGTGGGGTGGTGGTGGTGGTACCTCATTGTCAGACCCCTGTCCCGACCTAACGGGTTCTGACACGGTCATCCTACCTCTACCGCGTCCTCGCATGTTACGTCCACGTCCCCTAGAGCTCATTTCTAACGTCGTGATCTGATTAAGAAGTTTTATGAATTAGTCCTTGTTTCACTTGATTACCCGCGAAGAAGTTTTATGAAAAGAATTTTTTTAGGAGTGGTTCTTTCGTATTCATACATGTACACAATCTTTTCATTCATGCATCCATCAATCAATTATGAACTTTCGTTCATTCAGTGAAATGTTGTAGTTTTCATTGTTGTTGTTTTTCCACTACCCAGGGGTATTTTCGTAATTTGTCCTACAGGGGTATTTTTGTAATTTTTCAAAAGAAAAAGTTCCTTGGTGATTTTGTCAAAAAGTATTTTCGAATTTTTAAATTCCTGGGGTATTTTGGAAAATTTTGAAATCCGAGGGCATTTCGGTAATTTTGAATCTCGAGGGTATTTTGGTAATAAACTAGGGTAAATTTGTAAAGTTTGATAATTCAGGGGTATTTCAAAATTTGCAAACCTTTGAGGGTTCTTTTTGTGAATTTGCTTTCTATTTTGATGATATTGCAAAAATTTTGGAAGTTAGGGTCATTTTGGTAATTTTGTAAGTTGGGTAATTTAAGTAATTTTCCAAAATCAAGGTATTTTGATATTTTGCAAATTAGGGTTTTTGGACTTGTTATAAAGTAATGAAAATTTTGATAAGAACTGTGAGTATTTTGGAAATTTCATAAACCAGGGGCATTTTATAATTTTACCACTAAGGGTATTTTTGTAATTTTATAAATCAAAAATTTTTTTCAGAAAAATGTTGTAAAAATAGTTCTCACAAATTAAAAAGGTAATTTTAAGAGTTTTAAAACTAGGGTTTTTATAAAAACACGGCTTGTTCCCTTTCGGGTTTTAATTATTGTGTTTAGCCTATGACCGAGTCTTCTTGGTCAGGGTGAACCAAGGCTATGCACCAAGTAGGATTCGAATGGAGAGGAGGTGAGTCACGCAGACTGCTTAAGTACCAAGCTCCCACAGAAACCATTCCTAGACATGCGCACAGAGGTTGCCACACCCACTGAGTCCTCTTGGTTAGGGTGAACCGAAGCTACGCACCAGGTAGGATTCCAGCGAAGAGGAGGTGAGTCACTAGGACTGCTTAAATACTGTGCTCTTAGGATCCAATCCTAGACATGCGCCTGGGTTACCACACCCTAACTCGGCGAATAAGTCATAGGTTTGTTTAATGGTCCTTAAGTCTTATGTAATAGTTGGGGTAGACTAGTCCTAGGGTTCACATACTTAATGTTCTAATCTACGTTCCATTTCTATCCTTCTACAATTCATACCATAATTCACACAATAGATAGGGGTACTTACCTGGTGGACTGCGGGTCGGAGACTTGGGTGCCATGCCAGAAAAACCTGCTTATTTTCAAAATACTTCCTTAAAACTTATTTGGGCTCGATTCGAAAATGTTTTGGGCCTTAGCCCACAGGCCGAGAGTTTAAAACTGGGCTCTGATACCAAACGGATTTGGTATGTTCCTCAAAGAAAACAGGTTAAAAATCTTTTTATTACTTCGAAAATCTGTGGGTTTTGAGGATAGTTTGCTGATGGATTGGGCTCGAGTTGAAAACAAATTTATTTTGTATTGAAACCCATTTAATTTCATGTGACAAAATATTTAAAGTTTATTTTAAATTAAAATTTACTTAGTCTCTAATAAATAAAACTTTGTAACATAGCAATTAAAATAGAAAATAACATAATTCACTACGGCCTTATTACATCAAGTAAAATCCCAAAATAAAATTATAAAGTACTTAAAAGAAATAAAAGGTCCAATTTAAATAAAACTTCGAGATGAGCATGGCCACCACAAGATCTGCCGTCCCGGTCCATCACTGTTCATCACCTGAAACATGTTCCCACAACGGGGTGAGTCAACAGACTCAATGTGTACTACAACACTAAATCCAAATAGAATCAGGCATACAAATGATACACATTCAAATCATAGAATACAATTAATGATGCATTCCCAAACCCAAACCTAATTAGCCATCCGCTACACTTCCCCGTACCAACCTGCACACCGTGGGGACTATTAAGTCGACCCTCCATCCGCTACACACCATCGAAGGCAGTCGCTGCAGTCGACGTGCTCATCGCCCTTATGAGTATCCGTGGTCTTAGGTCACCACACTCAGATATCGTGGTCTTAGGTCACCACATTCAGATTATCGTGGTCTTAGGTCACCACGTTCGGATCTGATGGTCTTAGGTCACCACATTCGATTATCGTGGTCTTAGGTCACCACGTTCACTTCCCTTTTAAATAACCTATATGCCCCAAATCATATATTATGCATTAATAAGCCAATTTTCACATTCTTATAACTTTTCACATGTTAAAAATAACATATTTCATAATCCTAGTAGGAGTAGGAAACGTACCTGAGTACTTTGTACCATTCATGGTACCTTAGCCATATTCTTGCACATTCTTATAATCACATACAAATTAAATATTGCCATAAATATATTAAGAAATAGTGTGAAGTACACACCTGATACACTTAGCAGCTCACTTAAATCCCGAAAAGCTTGATCTAATGCCTTAGATCTCAAGTCCCTACATTCGGTCAAACTTAAAAAAAAATAATAAAAAGCCATTCGGCCATAAATCCAAATCCTATTAGGATTGTATAACCCAAAACCTACCTGGGCGCCAAATTCTGATATCTTTACCACACTCTTCTTGTATTCGGCCAAGCTTTAAATCACTTTAATAAATTAGTTTCGGCCTTTGCAAAAAAATAAGGAATAGATCTTAGTCAATAATTAAGGCCTTGGCCGAATGTACATATGGACTTACCTTGAAATTCTCAAATCTCGGAATCCCTGTATACCTCTATCGAAATCCCTATAGACTTATATTAGATCTAATTTTCAATCACTTAAACATAAGAAATAACCTTAGACCGATTGACTCACCTTAGATCTTTGAAAGCCCCGACAGATCTCCTCTTGTATTTGACAACCACTAAATCCCGAAAGAACCTTCATGATTTTGGCCAAAGTCATTAAGGGAAATTAGTCCCTTGATTTTGGTTACAAGAAAAGGAATGAAAATCGATAACTACTAATCTTACCCTTAATCTTTGTAATTGACAGCACCTTTGTTTGAAGCCCTTCAAAGATTCGGCTATGAAGACTGAATAGTTGTCAAGGATTTCGGCTTTTGGACTTAATGGAATAATCGGCTAAGGCTAAGAGAACCTACTTTCGGCTTTTGGAAAAAAATAGCAGAGAAGAGAGGATTTTTGCTAGGTAAATTCGGCAGAGAAGATAGAGAAGGAGAATGAATGAATGGCTTTAGTTCTCCTCCTTGTGCCGAAATTACTAGGCCAAGACTCCCTTACTTGGCCATCACTCTTCCTTATCATTATCCCTTAGTTTTAAAATTAAAGAATAATCCCTTATTATCTCCTTGAAAAATAATTTAAGATAAATCATCATTTATCCACCTATTAGCCGAAATTTTAAGAGAATTTAAACTCCTCCCTTGGGTTCCTTAGTGACGTCCACTTCTCTGCTTCTGGAAGCAAAAATAAAACTTTATTTTGCTTCCCATGTGACTCGATCCTTGGCCCTTCCTCACATGCTGGTGGCGTCACTTCCAGGGCCCTAAGTGGTGCCTTGTAGCCATTTTACCAAGGCTATTTGTATGTCATATTTCACATACATTTTCTCTTAAGACCACCTTGCCTTAGTTTCCTCTTTTAGACTTTAAAACTCAACATTTTCTAAGTCATTTCCCTACATTTCCAAGTTTCCAAAAACGTTCGTTTCCCTCTTTTAACCTAACATTTCCTTACATTTCCAGGTTTCCAAAAATGTTCACTTTTCTCTTTTAAACCTAACATTTCCATACATTTCCAGGTTTCCAAAAATGTTCACTTTCCTCTTTTAAGCCTAGCATTTCCATACATTGCCAGGTTTCCAAAAATGTTCAAAATATATTCATAACACATAAGACATGTCATTTCGTACAATTAAACCGAAAATGCATAGGCCCTTTTCAGGATGTTACATATGAGCTTACCGACTCACAGCTCATGAGTGCATACCGATTCATAGCTCGTATGAGCATTCATGTAACATCCCGAAATAGGGCCTAAACGGAACAGTGGTTGCAAAACCACGAATATGAGATAGAAAAGTTTATTGCAATTAATTATTATGATTTACCGAGTGATTAAATACATGTGTTAGAGTATCGATAGGAAATTTTATTGATTGCATGCTTAAATTGCCTATTAGGACTTGTTTGCAAAAGTTGCTAAATAGGGGTTCTAATTCATAGAGTACTTGATTGAAATGGGGGTTTGAAGTAGGAGTCCTTAAATGTAATTAGACCATTATATTTTCCATGGACAAAAATGGACATACATAGATAAAAATAACAAAAGTTTTAATGAAAGGCATTTTAGTCATTTGGAATTAAAAATGACTTAAATGGGAAAAAGATGGAAAAATGTTGTCCATCTTCTTCATTAGGCCGAAATTTCAAAGGGGACACCATAGCTAGGGTTTTTTCAACTTCTCAAGCTCATAGTAAGTGCATCTAATCCCCGTTTTTAATGTTCTTTACGTTTTTGGAGTCTCGGTAACTTGATTTAGCTTAATCTAGCAACAATTTAACCTTGGCTTCATATTTTGAAAAATACCCATAGGTGAAATGTGTTTATTTTGATGTTTTATGATAGAATATGAAGTCTGAAATTATGTTAAACAACTTTTGCTAAGC
This sequence comes from Gossypium bickii, assembly GCA_025503065.1. NCBI lineage: Eukaryota > Viridiplantae > Streptophyta > Magnoliopsida > Malvales > Malvaceae > Gossypium > Gossypium bickii. The sequence goes on along the minus strand of CP106715.1, from coordinate 34,520,941 downwards.
GATTTTAAGTGAAAACAAGTAAAATGGCTTAATCGGTAAAAATAAAAAATGTTCATAAGTACGTGTTAGAGTGAGAATTTGATGTTGTCATAGAAGGGAAAATGATCAGCAGGTCATAAAACATAAGAATAAGGGATAAAGTTTGATTTCCGAGCTTTGGGGAAAATGTGTAAATATGTAAAAGTTTAGGGGTAAAATCATAATTTTTCCAAAGTTAGAGTCAAGGACTTTTTTAATAAATGTGAGTATTAAATAAGCTAAATTTGCTATTATAGATCAAGAGGAATGAAATCCGGAGTTAGACCGGGGAAAGAAAAAGATAGTGGACTAAATCAATATAGTTGATTGTATTTTGTTCTGAGGTAAGTTTGCGGTAAATAAATGCAATATTCTATTATTTTATATTTAATACTATTAAATTCCAGCATTTACATATTTATTCTGTAAATTTATCATTTAAAGAGTCAAGCATTAATTGATGGAGAAGCAATCTCAGAAAGTCCCGGTTGAACCTTAGGAATGTGTAGAATACAAATGTCATGACATTAGGGTTTAAGGAAATCATGTAAGACCATGTCAAGACATAGCATCGATAAGTTTCTATAAGGCAAAGATCCCATGTAAGACCATGCCAAGGCATGGCATTGGTGAGTTCATAAGGCAAGGATACCATGTAAGACCATGTCAAGACATAGCAATGGTAAGTTTCAAAAGGAAAGGTACCCGTGTATCCTTAGTATTCCAAGTGGTTCAACAGAAAATTCAAAGAGTATACCAAAGGAAAGGTAAGACAAGTTCATGCTAAAAAGATACAAATAAGAATTCAAGACTTAAGCATATTGAGTTAAAGGCTTAAATGATCTTGATAAGAAAAGACTAAGATAATTCATTAAGAATGTTGTTATTCATTTACATGCAAACTTACTAGGCTTTATTCTTACTCCCATTCCTTTCTCTTTTTTTATAGTATCGCAACTCGGGGATCGCAAGGACGTTGGAGATCGTTTCACACTATTAAAAGATTATTTCGGTATTTTATGACTCGAAACGTTTTAAGTTATGGCATGTATAGAGACTTAGCCATTTTGTGTGTATGTCCTTATGATATGTCTAAAGAATGGCTTGTAAATACTTGATAATGATTAGCCATTAAAATGACTAATTAAGAACATGTTTTGGATGTTATGTATGCCTAAATGATAGTTATTACAAAGAAATTATGAAAGAGTAAAATTTGCAATGGAATAGTTTTTGGACAGCAGTAGTGACGTGATTTTGAAAAATCACTAAGGATAGTAGAAATGAAATTAGGGTGTGAATGAGGTATAGAATTAAATCTTATTGAGTCTATTTTTATATGAAAGAAACGTGTAGGCAAAAGAATTTTATATTATGAGATAATTGATTTTTAGTGAAAAGGAGTCAGAACCTTCAGACAGTGTAACAGGGGAGACTTCAACTAATAAACTGTACTAATTGGCCACACTAAAATTCTGGAAAAATTATAGTAAGAATATGTAATAGCCCGGTTTAGACCCTAGTCGGAACAGTGGTTTCGAGACTACAAATCTGAGGTTGGAATGATAGTTTAATATTATTTTCTGCGTGAATAGTATGTGATATAGCCTGTGTGAAAATTCTGTGTGATAATTTTATTGATTGTGTGCCGATTTATGAAAAAGGACTTAATTGTATAAAGTGTAAAATGTTGTGAGCTGATTTATGAGTACTTAATTATTGTTGGCTTTTTAAGGTGGAGGCCTTATATTGTTATTTGACCATTATTTAGTTAATGGGTGGATATGGTCAAAAATGACCTTGTATTATATGTTTTAAACATTTTATATGTTAAGTCTAAAATAGGAAATTGATTAATAATAATAAAGCAAACTAAAAGATGATGAATATATCATCTTTCTTAGCCGAAAATAGAAAAGAAAGAAGAGCTAGGAGACTTTGAGGTTTCGGCAAGCTTAGGCACAAATTGGTATGTGGTTTTAACTCGGTTTTTGATAATTTCTACATTTTTGTAATCGTTGCTTCGTGCTTTAGCTAACCCGATGTTGTAATTTTGTGAATTGATTATGTTTTTATGATGAGCCATTGATGAATGCTTGAGCTATGTGCTAGTTGATAGTAAAATATGAAAACTTGGTGTTAAGTTAACATAGTTTATATTGGAATTCTTGATGAAATTAAGTATGTTTGGCTTAATTGAGAAAATGAGAAATTGAGGGACTGAAATGTGAAATAAATGAAATGTGTGGGCTTGCATTAGCATGGGAAGAATTCAGCTAAGCACATGTGTATTGAAATTTTGTGTATTTGAGGATTTTGTGAAATAGGGACTAAAGTGTCGAAATGTGAAAAAGTGAGGGCTAATGTGTAAAATGCCTTAAATATGTGTGTTTGGATTAAAATTAATGATTTGATGATTGAATGGATTAAATTTGAATGTGTATAGACCAAGAGAGAAGAGTTTTGAATCAAGATCGAGGTGAAGATAAAGTCCTAGATTAATCGACCATTTCGATAGTTCGACATCCGAGGTAAGTTCGGATATAATACATGTTATTAAGATATGTTTTAGTATTATGAAATGAATATGTATATGTGTATGAAATTGAGATGCTATGGGCAAGATTTAGTTGATGGCATTAAGTGTGCGAAAATGTAAATCGAAACACAAATGAATGGCACTGGGTGTGCGATGATGTGATAGCTATGGCTTATTGACTTGGCACTGTGTGTACGACGTCGAGACAGGTCGGTTAAAAGAATAGGCACTAAGTGTGCGATGACAAATACGCTACGATTATGTATATAGCACTGTGTGTGCAATCAAATTGAGTGAAAATTAAAGGATGACCGGCAAGTAATATCGAGCATTCAATAGCTTGGAGGTTTAATAACTATGTGTAGCTAAGGTAGGTATTGAACATTTGTGGATGATGAGTATAAATGAGCTTTAATTGAGGGAATGAGTATTTTAGCTATGGATGAGAAGGCATGAATACGTGATAATAGATCTATGTGATTGTTTATTATATACATTGGTTTGAATTGATATGATAATTGTATTGTATGTCGAACTTACTAAGCTTTATAAAGCCTACTGTGTGATTTGTTTCTCTGCTTTGTAGTGTAAGTAAAGCTAGCTCGGATTAGGGGATAGTCAGCATCTCAATCACACTATCATCAATCTATTTTGGGGTATTTTGGAAAGACGTACATAGTTAGAATATGGCATGTATAGACTGGTCTTTTGAATCATGTTTGAGATTTGTAGTAGCTATGAGATATGGCTAGATATGTGCTAGTTTTAGCATGAATGACTTTGGTATATATATATGATGCATCTTTTGGTATGGATTGTGAGTTGAGAAATTGACTTGTGAATGGTAACTTTGTGTTGGTAAAATGCTAGTATGAATTAGTGAAATTGAAAGGAATGATGTTGGTAATGAATGAATGATGCTTGTGATGATATGAGTTCTAGTCTGTGAAATTGTCATGGTTGGAATTGATATTGAATGCATGGGTCGAATGACTATTTTGGTATGTTTTTGGTGGTAATATGTGCATGAGATGTCTTGGTTAATATGGCTTGTAGGTTTGACCCTTATGGGTGGCATTTTGGCCTTGTAAATGGCCTATAATGTCACACGGTTGTGGCCCACGGGCGTGCCTAAAGACCGTGGGTGAATTGGCAGAATGTAGCTTAGTAGCACACGGCCTCGACACGGGGGTGTCAGCTAGCCGTGGTGTACAAGTCAGTAGCTAGATAAGAGTACACGGCCATGGCACACGGGCGTGCTTGGTGGTCATGGTAGAGAAGTCAGTATATGGTCTATTAGCACACGGCCATGGCACACAAGCGTGCCTAGTAACCGTGTTGGTATAGTCAGTATATGGACACGAGAGGACACACGGGGGTGTCTAGAAACCGTGGAGGGCACACGGTCTCCTGCCACGAGTGTGTATCCCCTGAATCTTAGAAGAAAATTTTAAATGTTCGAGAATTTCTGTGTGTGTTCGGTTTAGTCTCGACCCTTTTTTAGCATGTGAATTAGGTCTCGTAGACCTTGATAAGCGACACCATGATTGTAATAAAATGTGATTGAAGATGATTAACTTTGTGTCGTAAATTTTAGATGTTAAATGTTCTGATTGATCGGTAGTACCTCTTAACCCTATTCCAACGATGGTCTCGGGTTAGGGGTGTTACATTTTGTTGGTATCAAAGCTACGGTTTAGTCGATTCTTGGACTAACGTAGCGCTTGTGAGTCTAGCTATACATGCCATATTTTAAAATTACGATATTGTGATGAATTCTGACAGCTAAAAATGTGTTTTTATATAGTAATGGATCTCGATCGAGTAGTTGCTGATGATGTAGAAAGTAATACGCTTGCTCCCGCTCAAGGGACAGTGCCGGCCATATCTAGGCCGAATGATAGTGGTGAGGGAGGAGAGGCTAAGCAAGCCTTCTTCCGAATGATGAGCGAGTGGTTTACGGAGTTCGTTCGAATGAATCCGGCTGCTTCACAACCTCCACCCTCACAAGTACCTATTGTGCCACAAGTTGTAGATCTGATCAGATTGAATAAACCTCCTGTGGATAAGATTCGCAAGTATGGGGCCGAAAAGTTTAGGGCCACATCTGAAGGCGATGCTGAGCGAGCCGAGTTTTGGCTTGAGAATACAATCAGAGTATTCGATGCTATGTCGTTGAACCCTGATGAGTGCATTAAGTGTGCAGTTTCCTTGTTGAAAGACACGACTTGCAACTGGTGGAAAACATTGATATCTGTGGTTCCAAGAAAGAGAATCACTTGGGACTTCTTTCAAGCCGAGTTTAGGAAGAAGTATATCAGTCAACGCTTCATTGATCGGAAACGTAGAGAGTTTCTAGAATTGAAATAGGGCCGGTTCTCTATTACTGAGTACGAGCGAGAATTCGTAAGATTGAGTCAATACACGAGAGAATGTGTTTCAACTGAAGCTACTATGTACAAACATTTCATAGAGGGATTGAATGAAGACATCAAGTTATTGGTTGGGATACTCGATATAAATGAATTTGTTGTGTTAGTTGAAAGAGCATGCAAAGCTGAAGAGCTCAATAAAGAAAAGAAGAAAGCTGGTTCAGAAGCTCGTGATGAAAGAAAGAGATCGATGAATAAATTTTCTCAACCTTCTACTAAGAGATTTAAAGATGCAAGCAATCGTTCAAATACTTTGATTAGACATCCAAGTAGAGATCGTTCGAGACAAAGTACTGGTTTACGGATTCAAGCTCCGAATGAATCAAGTGTTGGCAGTATTAAGAGTAACAAGCCTGAGTGTAGACAATGTGGAAGACGACATGTAGGAGAGTGTTGGGGAAAGTACAATAATAGAGTTTGTTATAAATATGGATCCCGAGATCATTTTATTCGAGATTGCCCAAAGATGGCCGAAGAGGAAAATGCTCAGAATGAAAGATTGAGTAATGTGACGGCTAGAAGTAGACCACCCAGAAACACCAGAAATGTGAATGATAGCCAGAGAGGGACAACTGATACAGCTGTGAGACCGGAGGCGAGAGCTCCTGCCAGAGCCTATGCCATACGTGCATGAGATGAAGCATCATCTCCAGATGTCATCACTGGTACTTTCACTTTATTTGATATTGATGTTATTGCATTGATAGATCCAGGGTCAACTCATTCCTATGTGTGTATGAATCTAGTATCGAGTAAAACTCTACCTATTGAGTCTACTGAATTTGTGGTTAGAGTGTCGAACCCTTTAGGCAAGTGTGTCTTGGTGGATAAGGTGTGTAAGAATTGCCCATTGATGTTTCGTGATATATGTTTTCCGGTTAATTTGATGTTGCTTCCCTTTGATGAATTTGACATAATTTTGGGTATGGATTGGCTTACTCTACATAATGCCATCATGAATTATAAAAGAAAGAGTATTGAATTGAGAAGTTAGAATAGTGAACTAGTTCGAATTGAATCCAGTGATATGAAAGGATTACCAGCTGTCGTATCTGCGATGAAAGCCATGAACTATGTGAGAAAGGGTTGTGAGGCTTATTTGGCATACGTGATTGATACAAAAGTGTAGGAAAAGAAAGTTGAATCTGTGCCTGTGGTATGTGAGTTTCCAGATGTGTTTCCTGAAGAACTGTCGGGATTATCTCTAATTCGAGAAGTGGAATTTGGTATTGAATTAGTACCAGGGACTACTACTATTTCTATATCTCCATATAGAATGGCACCAACAGAATTGAAAGAGCTAAAGTCATAGTTGTAAGAGTTGACTGACAGAGGATTTTCACGACCGAGTTTCTCACCTTGGGGAGCTCCTGTATTATTTGTGAAAAAGAAAGATGGAACTATGAGAATGTGTATTGATTATCGACAGCTGAATAAAGTGACAATAAAGAACAAATATTCGTTGCCTCGTATCGATGATTTGTTTGATCAGCTGAAGGGAGCTACAGTGTTTTCTAAGATAGATTTGAGATCAGGCTACTATCAGTTAAGAGTTAAAGAATTCAATATATCGAAAACTACTTTCAGAACGAGGTATGGAAATTATGAATTCTTAGTGATGCCTTTCGAATTAACAAATGCTCCTGCAGTGTTTATGGATCTGATGAATCAGATATTCAGATATTTAGACCGTATTTGGATCGCTTTGTGGTGGTGTTCATTGATGATATTTTGATTTATTCGTGTGATGAGATGCAATATGCCGAACATTTGAGAACCGTGCTACAAACACTACGTGAGAATCAGTTGTATGCAAAGTTTAGCAAATGTGAATTTTGGTTGCGTGAGGTTAGTTTTCTGGGACATGTATCAGCTGTTGGGATACGAGTTGATCCGAGTAAAATCTCTGCTATTTTGGAATGGAAACCTCCGAGAAGTGTATCTGAAGTCTGTAGTTTTTTGGGACTAGCAGAATATTATAGACGATTTGTGAAAGGCTTCTCGATGATTGCGACTCTATTGACAAAGTTGTTACAGAAAGATGTTAGATTCGAGTGGTTAGAAAAGTGTCAGCAGAGTTTTGATCAGTTGAAAGTGTTGTTAATGAAGCACGATGTTGATTCAACTGAGTCGAGCAAAGAGTTAAGTAGTTTACTGATGATGCATCATTGAATGGTTTGGGCTGCGTACTGATGCAAGAAGGGAAAGTCATTGCATATGCTTCGAGACAGTTAAAACTGCATGAAAAGAATTGTCAAATGCATGATCTTGAATTGGCTGCGATTGTATTCGCATTGAAGATTTGGCGTCACTATTTATTCGGTGAGAAATGTCATATTTATACTGATCATAAGAGTTTAAAGTATTTGATGACTCAGAAAGATTTGAACTTGCGACAGAGAAGATGGTTAGAATTGTTGAAAGACTATGAACTTGTGATAGATTACCACCCGAGTAAAGCTAATGTTGTAGCTGATGCCTTGAGTCGAAAATCATTATATGCTTTGCGAGCTTTGAGTAGTCAGATAGATTTGTGTGATGTTAATGTGGTGGTAGCTGAACTGAAAGTTAAGCCAATGCTTGTACAGCAGATTAGTGATGCTTAGAAAAATGATGTTGAAATGATGACTAAACGAATTCTGTGTGAATCAAATGCTGAATCAGAATTTCGAGTAGATAGTGATAATTGTCTGAGATTTAGAGACCAGATTTGTGTTCTGAGAAATTTAGGGTTGATTTCGATGATTTTGACTGAAGCTCACAATATTCATTTGACTGTACATCCGGGGAGTACGAAAATGTATAATGATCTGAAAAGTACTATTAGTGGCGAGGCATGAAAAGAGACATTTCTGACTTTGTGTCGAAATGTTTAGTTTCTCAGCAAGTCAAAGCTGAACATCAAGTTCCATCTGGTTTGTTACAACCGATTATGATTCCTGAGTGGAAATGGGAGAGAATTATGATGGACTTTGTTTCGGGTTTGCCCTTATCTCCGAGAAAGAAAGATGCAATCTGGGTGATAGTGGACAGATTGACGAAATCAGCTCATTTCGTTCCGGTGAGAACTGATTATTCTTTAGATAAGTTAGCTGAACTATATATTGATGAGATTGTGAGATTGCATGGAGTACCGTTATCTATAGTGTCTGACAGATATCCGAGATTTACCTCGCGATTTTGGAAGAAATTGCAAGATGCTTTAGGCACGAAATTGCATTTCAGTACAGCTTTTCATCCAAAAACGGATGGTCAATCCGAACGAATCATTCAGATTCTCGAAGACATGCTGAGATGTTGCATACTTGAATTTGAAAGTAATTGGGAAAAGCATTTATCATTGATTGAGTTTGCGTATAACAACAGTTTTCAATCTAGTATTAAAATAGGACCATATGAGGCCTTTTACGATCGAAAGTGTCGAACTTCATTGTATTGGACTGAGCTAAGTGAGAATAAGATTCACGGGGTTGATTTGGTAAAAGAGACTGAACAGAAAGTGAAGGTAATTCATGACAGTTTGAAAGCGGCCTCAGATCGTCAGAAATCTTATGCAGATTTGAAACGAAAAGATATCAAGTTTGAGGTTGATGATAAAGTGCTTTTGAAAGTGTCTCCGTGCAAGAAAATACTTCGATTTGGCCAGAAAGGCAAGCTGAGTCTGAGGTTCATCGGGCCGTACGAGATTATTGAACGAGTTTGGCCGTTTGCTTATAGATTGAAATTGTTATCTGAGTTAGAAAAGATACATAACGTGTTTCATGTGTCAATGCTTCGACGGTACAGATCAGACCCGTCTCATGTGATTACTCCTACTGAAGTTGAGATTCAGTCAGACTTGTCGTATAGTGAAGAACCGATCCGAATCTTGGCACGAGAGACTAAAGAGTTGAGAAATAAGAAAATCTCTTTAGTGAAAGTATTATGGCACAAACATGGAATTGAAGAGGGTACGTGGGAATCTGAGAACATTATGAGAGAACCATATCCACACCTATTCACTGGTAAGATTTTCGGGGACGAAAATCCCTAAGGAGGGGAGAGTTGTAACAGCCCGGCTTAGACCTTACTATAAACAGCGGTTTTGAGACCTCAAATCCGAGATCAGAATGATAATTTAATATTATTTTCTGCGTGAATAGTATATGATATAGCCTGTGTGAAAATTCTATATGATAATTTTATCGATTGTGTGCCGATTTATGAAAAAGGACTTAATTGTATAAAGTGTAAAATGCTGTGAGTTGATTTATGAGTACTTAATTATTGTTGGCTTTTTAAGGTGGAGGCCTTATATTGTTATTTGATCATTATTTAGTTAATGGGTGGATATGGTCAATGACCTTGTATTATATATTTTAAACATTTTATATGTTAAGGCTAAAATAGGAAATTGATTAATAATAATAAAGCAAACTAAAAGATGATGAATATATCATCTTTCTTAGCCGAAAATAGTAAAGAAAGAAGAGCTAGGAGACTTTGAGGTTTCAGCAAGCTTAGGCACAAATTGGTATGTGGTTTTAACTCGGTTTTTGATAATTTCTACGTTTTTGTAATCGTTGCTTCGTGCTTTAGCTAACCCATGTTATAATTTTTTGAATTGATGATGTTTTTGTGATGAGTCATTGATGAATGCTTGAGCTCTGTGCTAGTTGATAGTATTGATGTTGAGTTAACATAGTTTGTATTGGAATTTTTGATGAAATTAAGTATGTTTGGCTTAATTGAGAAAATGAGAAAGTGAGGGACTAAAATGTGAAATAAATGAAATGTGTGGGCTTGCATTTGCATGGGAAGAATTCAGCTAAGCACATGTGTATTGAAATTTTGTGTATTTGAGGATTTTGTGAAATAGGGACTAAAGTGTCGAAATGTGAAAAAGTAAGGGCTAATGTGTAAAATGCCCTAAATATGTGTGTGTTTGGATTAAAATGAATGATTTGATGATTGAATGGATTAAATTTGAATGTGTATAGACCAAGAGAGAAGAGTTTCGGATCGAGATCGAGGCAAAGATAAAGTGCTCGATTAATCGACCATTTCGATAGTTCGACATCCGAGGTAAGTTCAGATATAATACATGTTATTAAGATATGTTTTAGTATTATGAAATGAATATGTATATGTGTATGAAATTGAGATGCTATGCGCAAGATTTAGTTGATGGCATTAAGTGTGCGAAAATGTAAATCGAAACACAAATGTATGGCACTGGGTGTGCGATGATGTGATAGCTACGGCTTATTGACTTGGCACTGTGTGTGCAACATTGAGACAAGTCGGTTAAAAGAATAGGCACTAAGTGTGTGATGACAAATACGCTACGATTATGTATATAGCACTGTGTGTGCAATCAAATTGAATGAAAATTAAAGGACGATCGGTAAGTAATATCGAGCATTGAATAGCTTAGAGGTTTAATAACTATGTGTAGCTAAGGTACGTATTGAACCTTTGTGGATGATGAGTATAAACGAGCTTTGATTGAGGGAATGAGTATTTTAGCTATGGATAAGAGGGCATGAATACGTGATAATAGATCTATGTGATTGTTTATTATATACATTGGTTTGAATTGATATGATAATTGTATTGTATGTCAAACTTACTAAGCTTTATAAAGCTTACTGTGTGATTTGTTTCTCTGCTTTGTAGTGTCAGTAAAGCTAGCTCAGATCAGGGGATCGTCAGCATCTCAGTCACACTATCGTCAATCTATTTTGGGGTATTTTGGAAAGACGTACATAGTTAAAATATGGCATGTATAGGCTGGTCTTTTGAATCATGTTTGAGATTTGTAGTAGCTATGAGATATGGCTAGATATGTGCTAGTTTTAGCATGAATGACTTTGGAATATATATATGATGCATCTTTTGGTATGGATTGTGAGTTGAGAAATTGACTTGTGAATGGTAACTTTGTGTTGGTAAAATGCTAGTATGAATTAGTGAAATTGAAAGGAATGATGTTGGTAATGAATGAATGATGCTTGTGATGATATGAGTTCTAGTCTTTGAAATTGTCATGGTTGGAATTGATATTGAATTCATGGGTCGAATGACTATTTTGGTATGTTTTTGGTGGTAATATGTGCATGAGATGTCTTGGTTAATATGGCTTGTAGGTTTGACCCTTATGGGTGGCATTTTGGCCTTGTAAATGGCCTATAATGTCACACGGTTGTGGCCCACGGGCGTGCCTAAAGACCGTGGTGAATTGGCAGAATGTAGCTTAGTAGTACACGGCCTCGACACGGGGGTGTCAGCTAGCCGTGGTGTACAAGTCAGTAGCTAGCTAAGAGTACACGACCATGGCACACGGGCGTGCTTGGTGGCCGTGTTGGTATAGTCAGTATATGGACACGAGAGGACACACGGGGGTGTCTAGAAACCGTGGAGGGCACACGGTCTCCTCCCACAGGCATGTATCCCCTGAATCTTAGAAGAAAATTTTAAATGTTCGAGAATTTCTGTGTGTGTTCGGTTTAGTCCCGACCCCTTTTTAGCATGTGAATTAGGTCTCGTAGACCTTGATAAGGGACACCATAATTGTAATTGAATGTGATTGAAGATGATTGACTTTGTGTCCTAAATTTTAGATGTTAAATGTTCTGATTGATCGGTAGTACCTCTTAACCCTATTCCGGCGATGGTCTCGGGTTAGGGGTGTTACAGAATATATATGAGTCTAGTTTCAAGGAAAATTTACGGATCTAAATTTCGAGTTCGCAACTCGAGTTATAGTTAATTTAGTGACTATGATGCAAATGGACAGTTTTATTATGAATAGGGAAATAAATTGTTTTGATTTGTTTAAGAAATCATAAAAAAATTTTATGTTTCTGGTTTGGTCCCGAATCATTTCAATTGCATGTTTTAGGGCATCGAAGGCCCTTTTTAGGAACATATTGGATGTATGTGAACGAATTAATTTTAAAAGCATTTTTTTATGCTCCGAACTAGTAAGTTAAGTCCGGTAATGCCTCGTACTCGACTCTGGCGACGGTCTCGAGTAAGGGGTGTTACAATTCATGTATATAACTTAACGGTTTACAATTCAGTACACCTCGTGTGTACTACCCATGTATCCAACGATATTTTAAATGGTTCAACGGGCACAGTTCTGTTACAAGATTGTATGAGCTCGATATAAACCATTACTAGTTTTTACATGAAATACATGAAATATGATAATTTGATGAATTCAACCATGTGTGTTGGATCTTCTATGTGATTTTCATGGCTAATATGTTGGTGATCATGTGTTTAGGCTTTTGGCCGAATTGGTTGTGATATGCTATGTTTACTTACCTATTTTATGGATATATGGTAAGTTAAATTCTATGTTATACGAACTTACTAAGCTTAAATGTTTACTCTGTGTTATTTTTCGTGTTTTATAGTAATTCAGAAGCTCATTCGAGTTGGAAGTTGGTCGCTATTTCACACTATCCATCGACCTTTTGGTACTTTCGGTAAAGTAATATCTGTTATAACGACATGTATAGGTTAATTTGGCCAATGTTGGCATATAAGTGTTTTGTTGAGATTAACCATTTATATGGCTTGTGTTTGGTATATTTTGATGTGTATATATATGGCCTTATCATGTTTGATGTGTGATTGATATGGTAGAATGAAAGAAAGTAAAATGTGGTTTGAATATGCATATATGAATTTGGTCATTTAGGTAAGTTGAGATACTTCGTTGATATGTTTTTAATTTTTCATTTGAGGTGCCTAAGGGCATATTGGTTGCATGTGGTGATATTTCATGTTTAAGACTTGATTTTGGCTTATTTTGAATGCCTTGTTATGGCTTGTTGATGTGCAAAATGTTGAGTTAGGTTGATGTCAAATTGGGCGAGAAATGTGGCTTGGAAATTAGCCTATTTTCGTCCACACGGGCGTGTCTCAGCCGTGTGTCAGGTGACACGGCTGTGTGTCCCCTGTATCTTCTTAAGAGTGCAGGTCAGTATGCTCACACGGCCTAGAACACGGGCGTATGACTTGGCCGTGTGACCTAAGTCAGAGAGTTACACAAGCACGAACACGAGCTGGAACACGGCCGTGTGTCCCTATTTTGAATGCCCACACGGGCATGTCTCTGGACTGTGTGAGTCACATGGCTGTGTGACTCCTGCAGCTTTGGAAAATTTCAATGTTTTCCGAAAATTCCTTGAGTAACCGATTTAGTCCCGACTTGTTTCAAAATGCACATTTTGGGTCTCGAGGGCTCGTATAAGGGGCAATATGTATCATTTTATTGGTTTTTAACATGAATGCTATATGATATGAAATTTTTGCATTTTCTATCTGTTTGATTTGTAAACTCCGGTAGTGCTCCTTAACCATGTTCCGGCAACGGGTTCGAGTTAGGGGTGTTACAAAGTTAGCATAAGATTTTTTTCTATCAGAGGCAACTTTCAAACAGTCCCGAACAACCCAAACTTTTTCTTCTGTCTCATATCAAATCAATTCCCGCCAATTTTCTTCCACTCTACTCTGACCAACATAGAGGAGTTCTGCAATACATCCATATAATGCTTCGTATGGTGTCATTTTGATACTCGACTGATAGTTGTTGTTATACGCAAACTCAACTAACAATAGAAATCTCTCCCAGCTGCCTTCAAATTCAATTACACAGAAACGTAACATATCTTCAATCACCTGTTCTGATTGCCAGTCAGCTTGAGGATGAAACATTATACTGAAATTCAGGTTCGTGCCTAGGGCTTTGTGTAACTTCCCCCAAAATCTGGAGGTAAATATCGGGTCTCGATCTGATATAATAGACAGTGGCACACCATGTAACTTGACAATCTTAGAGATGTAAATTTCAGCTAGTTTCTCAAGCGAATAATCTATTCTAACAAGAATGAAGTGTGCTGATTTGGTCAATCTGTCAACTATTACTCATATTGCATCTTTCTTTTCTTGTGACAAAGGTAATCCCGATACAAAATTCATAGTAATTGTTTCTTATTCCCATTTCGGAATCATAATAGGCTGCAATAAACCTGATAGAACCTGATGTTTTACTTTAACTTGCTTGCATGCCAGGCACTTTGCCACGTATTTAGAGGTCTCTCTTTTAATTCCTGGTCTCCAGTACAATTGTTTCAAGTCAATTAGATCTTGTAAATGAGAGGCCCAAAACCCCTCATAATAGATGAGAGTGACGACAATCCTTGCATTATTAACTAGGGTGTGCCTCCCACCCTTACTCTACTTAGAGTAGGAATGTGTTTTTTTATTAAAATAATATTATTTGTTTAAGCCTTATTCAACTAGAATTCTTCTATCTCTCCCTATAAATAGGTGGCACCAGTTGATCTAATACACACTTCTTGAATATAGAGTTATCATTATTCTTCCAGAAAATAATGGTAATTTATATACTTAGAATAAGTTTTATTTTCTGGGAATTACAATCTTTACTAGCTTCTATTGAGAGAATTACTTTCATACTGAAAGTAATAATGTCGTTTCTTATTTTGTGTTTGGTTCGTGTTGCTCAAGCCCGCACTCGACACAATTTGGGGTACGAGGATAGCGGAGAAGGTTGTTCGGTTGAAAGATAGGATCAACTTGAATCTGTCTTGCACAAAGTACATATACTTTCGGTAAAAGTTTATTGCTATAAATATCATAAAATGGCTCGGTTTTGAATATTTTTTAAACTTCCACTATAATTGTAAATCATTTTCTTAACAGGATTTTTTCAACATGATGATGGTGGGGGTTTAAGTCCACATGATGATAATCGTGGTAGTGGTAGTGGAAGTGTTGGTCCTAGTTTCAGTGCTAATTTTAGTGGTGGTGATAAGGGTAAAAGTAGATCATTTAGTTCATATGGAATATAATTTGGGTTTGGTACCACTTCTGGGCATTTCTGTAATAGGTCAAAATTTGAAGGAAATGTGTCTGCTGAACTGAGAAGAGATATAATTGAACGAAGAGATCAATCTAAAGGAAATGGCAAAAAAACACACTTCTAAAGGCTCTTCATCTCATAGAAGATTAAGTTCTAGTGGCATTGGGTATAGTGATTCATCTACAAGTAGTCAAGGTGCTAATTACCCATTGGAGCAATCTCCATTTTCTCAACCTCCTCATGGTTATTTTTAGCCACATGGTTACTATCCATCATTCCCTGCTTATGGTATGCCTTATCCACCTTAAATGTATCCTCCACCTCAAATGTATCACCTATTTGCACCTTATATATATCCTCAATCTCAAGTATACATGCCTCTTTCTTTTCAGGTGTATCAAGATCAAGGAGGAAATGCTAGTTTTTATGGGTATACTTGTGGATGAAGACCACAAAAGCCTAGTCAAGGTAGCTCTCACAGTAAGGGTGAAGAATTTGATCCCACTCGTTATTCCACAATGTGGTGAAAATGAGTTATACCACTATATGCAAAGTATGATTTTTTTTTTTAATTATGACATTTTAAAATTTTTCAAATTTATTACAAATGCTGAATGTTTGACATTGAATATGAATTTCTTATGTTAGTTGCTAATAGTTAATACATCATTCCTAAATACTCATAACTAAACATATTTTAATGATACAAATATTTTACTATAATGATGAAAAATTGTATTCTCGTATAGATACAAGTTTATAAGTGTTCACAAATCATTCTCAAAATGATTTTTAATAAATATAATTATAATTGTTACATTTTACAATAAAGTGTGCAATATTGAAAAAAAATCACAATCGCAATACCAAAAATGATCATTACAGCATCCATTATACCCGCAAATGCAATAAACACTACGCGATGGAAAAACACGACCCTCCTTGGATTGTATAGCATGGGTGGGAGAAAGTTATCATTGAATCCAACAAAAAACGCATCATCGATAGTTTGGCACTAAGGGACTTTCATTCCAGGAAACCTTTGCCATTTGCAAATCAGCAGCTGATTGGCTTGCTAGTAGCACGAGGAAAGGTTGCCACCCTGAGAGATTTGTAATGACTTTTATAAAATGAAGTGGAGTGAATTATGAAAAAAAAAACGAATTTGATTACTTTAAAAAGAAAGTTAAATATCGCACTGATTTCCATACAAATTTGATTATTTTTTCATTTTAAAAGTTCTCCACACCCTAAATATATATTTAATAAATTTTACATATTATCAAATAAATTTGTTATCAACAAGTGATTAGAACAAGTGAAAGTAGATTTATTCTCAAAGTATTTAGATTAAGTTTAAATTCTAGAATCAAAATTGTTAAAAAAAATTTACTTAATTTCACTCTGATCCACAAAATTAAGTTCAAATTGTAAAACATGTGATTAATTTTATTTTTTTTTACTAAATTCATAATAATTTACTTCAAAAAAAGTTTATTTGATTACATGGATGTAACTAAGTTTATTTGATTGCATGGATGTAACTGTGACAAACTTTGATGAAGAGTAATAATCAAACTAAAGTTTTTAATTAACCTTTTTTTACCTAAAAACAAATGCGACAAAGGCCCAAAACATACTTAAGGTGTTGATATGCAGATGCCCGAATTGAGTAATTTAATCGAACCTTTAGTCTTACAAGAATGAACCCAGACTATCTGATTGATACAATACTTAAAACTGCTTAAATCCCTCCCCAACTTATAAATAAGAAAAAACTACTCAAAGTCCCTCCTCAACTCATAAATAAAAAGATAATACATTTCAACACACTTAAACCCACATTACTCGTACTTGTATTTATATTTTGATTGTCCTGAAATTGTTACACTTAAAAAACAAAGAAAAATACAAGTAGTGGTATCAATAATTCCAAACTACAAAAATCTAATACTTTTTTCCCTCCTTTTAAGGATGTGAGTTGGACGAACAAATAAGCTTGACAAAAAATACAAGTTTGTTCCTCACACAGATCATTGTAGCATGTTTACTACCCAATTCCATACATTTTAAATTACATTAATCGCTGCTCTTTCTCAGGTATCTTCAATGATCATATTGAGACCCCCAAAACCAAAAATGAAAGAAATAAGAATTCCACTCCGATTCATCAGCTTGACTGTAACCATATCGTCTTGCGCTGTCGCATCCACCAGTTTTTTCCATGTCATTTCTCAATGCTCTTCCACCTCTTGGGCTCTGGCCTCTCTCTCTTCAAATTGTCTGACAATCAGATTCATCGGCTAGACTGTAACCATATTGTCTTCCCCACTATGCGCTGCTGCATCCACCAGTTTTTTCCATGTCATTTCTCGTTGCTCTTCCACTTCTTGGGCTCTGGCCTCTTTCTCTTCAAATTGTCTATGACAATCATCAAATAACTCGGCGTCCATTTCCATGAACATCTTTTTCACATTCGCAGTCAATCCATGAATTGCTTGGTTCCAATGACTTCGGATGTTCTTCTCCAATGCCTCGAAGATGATAGGTAATATCGCCTGCCGATTTTGGGCAATTAAGCTCACGATGTGCTCATTATTCCACAAGAAGAGGGCCCTTTCGGCAACCTACAGTACAAATGGTTTTTAGGAAGAATTCTGAAGAAAAGCAAAAGTCAACAATTTTGCAGCAACCTATTCCCTCCAACAAATACAAATTGTTACTAGCACAGTAGAAACCTTACTAATAAAAAGTAAATACCCAAGAACTCCAAATGTTCCATTATATCCACCTTTGCAAAATGTAATCCATTGACTGTGAAACTTAACTAAGACAAGAACCGATTAAGCACTATTCAACCAATGGCATTTAAGGGAAAATGCCAAAAAAAGGGCTAAAGTAAAAGAAAAAAAGGAAGTAAAAAGATGTAGGAGATAAAACAATAAAGGCATAATCACTAAACTGAATATTCAAATTACAATGTGTAGAATCTACAGGAAAGAGGGGTTGTAAAGCAATCTATGGAACCAAGCAGGAAACCAGTAAATGAACTTGAAACGAACATTATTCAAGAAACTGTTATTCAAATTTTGGTTTAAATGAAGTCAATGTGAACATCCATGACAGAAAAATGGAATGCAAGAACTTCCAAATCAACCACAAGTTGATGTTGGGACCAACATATATTTGTTCATAAACTCTAATATTAATTGTTCATTGTGTAATCTGGAAGTCACAGTGCTTGGCAATAAAAAACATTATCTACAGATAGAAGCTAGTAGAAAAACCAATGATGCAAGACATTATACAATACAAGAGCAACTTTTCTTTTTAACCTCCTTTTGACCGAATCTCAGACAACAGAAAACCATGACGAAGAAATTGAAAAAGAACAGGTAGGCTACACCATGGGAGAAAACTTAAACTAGTACCTTACTATCGGACGATGAACAGAAAGGGAGAAACCACTGGAACATAAAGTAGAAATGTCTAAGGTTCGAAACATATAGCTCTGACTTCTTAATTTTTCTTCAAGTACCGGGTCCAACACAATGTCTGATACAGTTTTTTTTTTTTTTTTTTTTTTTTTTTTTTTTTTTTTTACTGCATGCCCAATACAGTTTTGAACACTCCAAATACATGGAAAAGCTTTAAAATTTTGAAGAAACCTGTGTTGGATACATACTCGTATCTGACACTTGTACTTGAGTCCAAGTAACATAGTTCAAAACCATGCAAAATCCATCACAAATTTCCAGAAACATATCAGAAATGAGTAACACAATGCAGCGCTTTCCTAGAGTGCCAAGAATCCCATTCCACATTCAGAATAGTAAGGACTAACATGAAAAGTTAAAGAAGAAACATCACAAGCTGATAACAACTGAGCATCAAAATCATTGTTAACCCAATTCTAGCAACAAATCCACATTCCACAATTACGAAAAATAATGGACGAAAACTCAAACAACTGGAATTCTTTAAACCCAAAATGACATAGTGAAAAGAGAGTCCCTTATATGTTACCTGAAAATGAGGGCTATTGAGACAACGAGCAATCTGTCTGAAAAGAGGAACCACACATCGTTGGAACTCAGCAGACTGCGTTGCTTCAAGTACTTCTTCAAGTTCTCCAAGGAAGAGAAGTTCCTTTTGACAATTAGTCAAAGGCCAATACTTCAACAACCCTCTTATAACCGTGTCAGCCAGCTTATAATCCTTCTCAACAAACTGAATAATACAATAAGACAACTGCTGGTGATACACTCCCACAGGTTTCGGCTTATGCAAAGGGATCAATGCTCTCACAAGGAATAACTTATGTTCCTCTTTCATGGGCAAAGCGAAGCCATTGATAATACTTCCAAGAATCTCCAAAAGCTCCCCAATCCCGCTATGCCTCTCTGTTTCGTATATAAACCTATAGAAAATATTATTTACGGCTTTCCTAATAAACGGACGATGAACCATGAATTTACCATAAATCCTATGGAGAATTGTTTTTAAAAACTCTCTTTCCCTGTGATCCTCCGAATCAAACAAATCAAGCAGCTTCAAAACGAACGAATGATCAATGAATCTCTTTGCAACCTTAGTGTCCGTATCCGAAGATACGACATATCTCAAAAGAAGCTCGTAAACAATCTGTAAATGCGGCCATGAGGGTTCCAAATACCCTTCATCTTCTTCAGGATCCGTCGCTTCTTGGCCCGTGTTCTCGTGAGACGCCGGAGGGAGGCACCGGAAAATGTTGACTCCGATCATTTT
Organism: Gossypium bickii; assembly: GCA_025503065.1. NCBI lineage: Eukaryota > Viridiplantae > Streptophyta > Magnoliopsida > Malvales > Malvaceae > Gossypium > Gossypium bickii. Next base: position 34,501,302 of record CP106715.1, on the reverse strand, counting down.
AATCATTTCTTCTTGACATCTCTCCATGATTTTGCCTGAACCGGATTGAATGAGATCGACTAGTTCCAGAAGTGTTTGCCGCTTGATTTCTTTTTCTCGGGCCGATTTCAAGGTATCGGAGAAATCGAATTGGAAGCAACAAATCTGTAATTTTCTCATGAACAAATTCTGCCTATCAGAAACGGGGACGTCGCGGAATAACGGCAAGGGTTCCACAGTAGCCATCGGTGGTGGAGCCATAGGGACGTCGGAATTTCGGGATGGAGCGGCGACGGCATTGGAGTTTGGACCCGACCCGTATAAAGATGCATCCGTTGAATCCGATTTGGAATGCTTCCGCTGTCCTCCTTTGATAATTTTCTTAAACATTTTGGAAACCTAATAAAGATTATGTTGACTAATCGCGCAAGGGTTAAGCAAAGGTTTCAATGGAAGAAAGAAAATCCAATACTGGATCTGAAAGATTTTAGATTAGGGGAAGAGAATGGGGGATTTCCATCAGTCTTTTGTTCCCCAAATGATCGGATTTTAGCAACGTTGATTGACCGTGAATTTGGAGAGAGACATTGGAAAAAAAGATCGCCGGAATGTGATCAACTGATATGACGGTTGTGCTGTTCCGGCGACCATTCGGACGGTCTCAATTTAATGAAAACAAAAAATACAAGAGAGAGTAACGCAAGTGGAGGGTAATTAAGGAAAGAATATTTTTTAATGAAAATAATAATATAAATGCCTTCTAAATGGTTGGGTATTGCATCATTAGTTACTGTAATAAATTTTTATTTTTATCACTTAACTAAAAATAATTTTATAATTAAAATTTTTAAAATTTATTTTTGGGCACTTTTTCAATTAATATAATAATTATTTTTTTGTGTACTTCCTTCAGAGCCTCATTAATGACTTATAAGATCGATTTCCAACTCAATCTAAGTTTAACAAGACGATCCTCAAATTTTATATTTTTTTTAAATTTGATTCTGGTTCCATATAAATATTATTTTAAAAAATAAAAATTCTATATAAAAATTTTAGAAAAATAAAATCTCGAAAATGTTGCTGTTAAAGAACTAGTATGTATGAAAAATAAAGAAGATTATAATTTAATAGAATCCAACAATAAATTAAAAACACAACAAAACTAAAAAAAAACAAGTAGATTATTACATGCTTTCTCAATGTTTCTCGAAACCAAATTAGTAAAATTTTAAAGTTCCTAAGAACATCCAGAACTGATATTATATAGGCTTGTAAAATCAAATCTAATGTCGACGAGTGATGCAAGATTTTGGTTTGTGCTTGTATGATTCAAGATGAATTTATTTATTTGCATATCCATGTCTTATTGCATGATTGAGTATCGAGTTAAATTAATAACTGTCGTATGAATTAATTTGCTATAATTGATAATGATTGTAGAGATAGTGGACTGAATTGAATAAAATGGAAAGTAGTATGATTTAGTGGGCACCTGATGTGTGATATGAGAATAGATTGAAACATGTTATATGATATGAGATATTTGTGTGTTCATGATGAATTGGAATGAAATTGTGAAATTATATATGAATTGGATTGAAACGAAATGAGATAAATTATTGTTATGTGATAGTATAATGAAAATGCTAATGTGACCAATTACAGGGTATGACAAGTAAATGTAAATGATTACGAGCTATGAATATGTGAATTATGGGGTATGAATATGTGAATATGAATTATTACAGGGTATGATAACGCACAAATGAATACTTGATGCCCATGTGAACTTAGTAAAAGTTTAGGATACGATTGACATGCTAATAGAGTTATATGCACTTGTACGGAATATTTGATGATATGGAGATTATGACAGTTTATATCAAGATCTAGCATCTATTGCAGATCATCGAGTTTTATTTGTCTTTTCAAAGACTTCGGTGTGGTGGAGGGATGCTATTGTAAATGTTTAAACATTTGATGCTTACGTTCTTTGCACTTCGGTGCCTTGCTGTGGTGTAGTTTAAGCTCATATGAGCTATGTTGGTGTGGCGTAGTTTACTCATTTATCTAAGTCTGTTTTACTAGGGTTACATTGCGCGAAACATTGAAATCAAATCTTGAAACCGAAAAATGAAATAAATGGAATTTTGGTAAACTATTCTACTGTATTATTTGAATTGAAATGGTATAATCTTATGAATTGATAATAGTATATGAAATGGTTTGATGATATGGAATTGTATGTGTGCATATATGTAATTCACAATAAAGAAAGGATATAAAAGATTATGCGAACCGGCTAGAATTGAGCCCTAGGGCAGATTTGAGTATGAACGAGCCAATAAGCACGAAAGTAATTGTGAAGATAAGATGAAATTGAGCATACAATTTGATGAATGTGTAGGTATAAGTATATGTATATAGATAATGGAATGAACTGAATAAGTAGGAAGTGAAATAAATGGAAAATGGTTAGGTAAGTATTAGAAAGTATAGTATGTAAAAATCATATGTATTTGTTGGTGAAATTATGTTTCAATTTCATATGTTATATAATGAAAGTATTGGTATCCTAATGTTGATTGGTATGACATGGTAAGTTTAAATGCTAATATGAAATAAATTGATGTGCAAAAAAAAAAAAAAAAAAAAGGTCATCTACATGCTTCATTCGATAATGAAAGCTTTTGGCATGAATGTGTATGTGAAATGGCTAAAGTTTGAATTTGAGTTGATTGTATGCATTTGATTAATGCTTGGATTATATTGACCTAAATTATAGAAGTACCACTAAGCGTTATCGCTTAGCGTATAGTTTGTTTATTTTATGCGTAGGTATTAGGGAATCTCGAAGTCTCGAGGATTGATTTAACATTCGAACCGCAACTCTCTAGTCAGCAAATTTTGTGTAGTTCTTTTATCTTTTGATATATGGCATGTACCTAGATTTCAAAGTCAATTTTGTATCAAAATTGCCATCATGAAGTTCGAATTGGCACTATGATTTAAGTCAAGTGCACAATTTGTTTAATGTACACTTATGAACATGGTATGAGTAGGTTGGATTGGTTAACTAGTTGAAATAGTAGAAATTGACTCATGGTTGAGCATAATTTGATAATTTGGTTAATATATGTGTATAAATGATATTAATGGATAGAATTAAGTATGTGTGTATGGTTTAAATAGCTAAAAGGATTGAATTGTAGTATTGATTGCTTAGGTGATGTAATTTGGTACCAAATGGACCTATTTGAAACAAGTGGTCATGTCGCGATATTGAGCTCTTGTCATTGCAATAAGAAATCGTCAGTGAGTCATATCAAGACAAGAAACCCCTAAAGTCGCAACGTCAACTTGATATTTTGTAAACTTTACAATTTGGTCCTAATTCGACCTCGGGTTAGATTTAGAGCTTTCATAAGCTCATATAAGACCTGAAAATGATGGAAAATCATATTGAGATTGAATAATATAGTTAATAGCATATATATATAAGGATAAATTGATTTGTAGTTGCTCTAGCAACGGATGTGGCATCCTATAGCTCGAACTCGTGATCGGGTCGAGAATGGGGTGTTACATTAGTGGTATCAAAGCTATAGATTTAGCTGATTCTCAAACTAAATTGAGCTCGAAATTGAGTCTAGAAGCACATGCCAAGGTCGAGTTAAGTTTGAGTCAAGATTTGGATGCTGATTATGAATTGTTTTGTTATATAGCTGATAGGTGAATTGTGAAATGTTGTTATAGAAGAAGTTAACAGTAGTGATCACCCTGTTGAAGGTGAGAATATAATAGGAATCGAAACACACGGTATTAACCAAGTCAATGCTTGACACAAAAATAGAGCCAATAGACCTCACCACGAGGGTTGAGATGATAAGGATTTATTCCGTATAATAGAGGATGTACTCTAGAGAGTTGTGGGAGCTACTCAGGAAGCCTTGATAAAGAGTTGTGAAAGAATAAAGCAACTAAATTCTAAAGGTTGAAGATGTTGGCCCTTCCTCAGATGAAATTTGGTTGGAGCCAACCGAGCGAATATGGCAGAGCAGGCCATAAGCCTAGTTAAGAAAGTTGACCTTCCCCAACCATTCGGAAAAAGAGTAGGGGCTACTAGTTCACAACCCTTACCTAAAAAAATACAAAATCTCAAGGATCTTGGAGATCAACTCCAAAGAATGTCAAGTTTAAGAGAGACTGTAACAACCCGATTTTGGGGCTAACCGGAACAGTGATTTTGAGACCACTAAACCGAGGTTATGAAAAATTGTTTTGATGTTATTTTATGTGTTATGGCATTAATATATGGCTATGTGAAAATTTTGGTGCTTTAATTTTAATGATTGCATGATTAATTGGGAAAAAGGACTAAATCGCATAAAGTGTGAAAGTTCTATTTTTCAAGGTAGAGTTGTCAAATAGCCATAGAATATTAAATTAGAGGTTCTTAAAGTGCAAATAGGCCAATTAGAATGTGTTGGCCGGCCATGTGCATAGGGGGGACAAGAGCATTTAATTTTTGGTCAAAATTGGGTGAAATTAGGTGAGAAAAGATGAATAAAATATGGTAAGAAGAAAAACTATCATCTTTCACTATTCACTCATCTCTTTCCACCGAAAATTAAGAGAAAATAGAGCTCTTAGTGATTCAAACTTTTAGTCACTTAATTCTCATTCAAGTAAGTGATTTAGGTGGTTTTAATTGATGATTTTTGTGTTTTTGGAGTCCCCAAAGCTTAAGCTAGCTAATGAGGGGACTAATTAGAGATATGGTTGAAAGTTTAGGGACTTACCATGAGAGTATTTATGTTGTTAGCTAAGTTTTTATGGAAGAAAATGAATGTTAGGGAGGTGAGAAACAACTTTTGTGAGGTGTTAGCAAGAAAACACCTAAATAGGACTTGAATGCAAAGATTAAATTTGTGTCATAAATGCATGAAATAGTTGGAATTGTGAGTAGTTGTAAGAGAAATAAATGTTCAGCTAGGCTTGTTTAATGAGAAAGTGAGTTGGAAAAAAAATGATTTACAAGCCTAGGGGCAATCATAATTTTGCCATAGTGCAAGGGCAAAATGGTCATTTTTGCCCAAGTGTAGATTTTGATGCATTATGATCATAGAATGATCTAAATAAATGAATTTTATTGTTATAGATCGAGAAGAACGTGGAATTAACCTTGAGCGAGAAAAAGGCAAGGTTACAGATTAAACTGCAAACCGATACGTTTTGCACCGAGGTAAGTTTATGTGTAAACGGTGCATTTTTATACACATTGTTGTTGCTAATTAGTACATGGCATGATTAAGAACATGTGTGGTTCAAGTGGATTGAATTTGGTAGTTATTGAATAATTATCGTATGAATTACGAAATAGATATGTAAATGTGTAATGACAACACTTAACAGTGGACTAAGCGCGATACCACCTTATTACGTAACTATGATGGGTTGTGTGCGATACCATCATTTACTTATCCTTTTGGTGGGCTATGTGCGATACCACCATAACTATCCATAACTATCCTTTTGGTGGGCTATGTGCGATACCACCGTAACTATCCGTAACTATCCTTAACCATCTTTTTTGGTGGGCTTTGTGTGATACCACTCTATTAGAGATTGACGGTGGGCTAAGTGCGAAACAACCGAGTGATAGGTAGTATGAATGGCTTATTGAGAAATTATGATGTGTTATATCATGTGACTTTGTGGTGCTAAGTGCAGGGATGTATGTTAATGAATGTGAGTACTAAGCTTGTGATGTGGTTGGAAAGTGGTAAGAGAGGAAATAAGGAAGCATGATTATAAATGTGGATTGTTCTTGTTTAGTATGTAATGCTATTTATTGTTTAGCTCATACAATAATGCAGTTTGTTTACATGTAAACTTACTAAGCTTAAAGCTTACTCCCCTTTCTTTTCCCTTGTTTTATAGAGTTTAAGAGCCGAGCCAGGATACGCAGATAATCAGAAGATCGCCCACACTATCAGCTCACTTCGGTATATCTAGACTTAGTGATTTTGAGTATGGCATGTATAGGGGCTAGAATAGGTTTATTGTTTTGTTATTTTGGCCAAATGTGTGTTGGCCCTTTAATGAGAAACTCTTGTGTATACAGCCATAGTTGCTGGCTCTTTTTGTTATATATACATGAAAAGATGGAGTTCTTCATGGAAGTTTATATTGCAAAATATGAATTGTTTGGTGATATGTTGAATGGAATCATATTGTGTGAGTTAGAAGGATAAAAAGAACTTGGCAAATAGCCCCATTCTTGTCCACACGGGTAGGCACACGGGCATGTGCCAAAGCCGTGTGTGACACACGGTCAGCCCCATAGGTGTGTGAATTGGTCGTATGTCCCCTGCATGTTGGTGTTGTAAGTCAGTGTCGACCATGGGCTAACCACATAGGCGTGTGCCTAGGCCGTGTAACCCTTATAAGGTTGCTGACGTCACAAATAGAATACCCAGGTTTTTACACACAGGCGTGTCTAGGTCGTGTAGAGCACACGGGCCAACTACACGGGTGTGTGTCTGGTCATGTGAAAACCCCTGTAGGTTCAAAATGAAAATAAATCCCACACGGGGTAAGGACATGGACGTGTGTGACCACATGGCCTGCCCACACGGGCGTGTCCCATTTCACACAGGCGTGTGGCCCCTGTTTAGGTGAAAATGTTTAAAATCGCGAAGGTTTCTGGTAAGGTTCTGAAACCCCTCATATGAATGTTTAAGGCCTCATAGGCCCTCAATTGAGGTTGTTATGAAGGCCATAGAGATATGTCTAGTTGGTACTAAAAGCTATTGATTAAAGTCGTATGGTTAAGGGGACTAAGTCTGGTAATGCCTCGTACCCGATTCCAACTTAGAATGCGGGTAAAGGGTGTTACAGAGACTGAGTCAGGCAACTATATATACCAATGAGTAGTAATGAGGGCCCTGTAATAGATGTCAAAATTCCCAACTATGAACTTTACAGAAGAAAACACAAGGGCGAGTGCTAGAAAAAAAACTACTGCATATTTCAATGTAGGTCCCTAGAGCATTTGACTTATAAGTGCCCAGGAAATGTTACCGATGTTCCTGCGACTACTCAAAAATCTACTCCTACAATTAGGGGCATGGGAACATGTCGTGGAGGATCAGTAGCAAGGAATAAATAAAAAAGGGACGTTGGTTCTATGGTTCAACAATTTAAAGCTAGAATCTTGCATGAGCCTATTTGGTTCGAACCAGGAAAGAGGATGATGCTACTGATGTTGTAGCAAGAAAATTGAAATCGAGGTTGTTAAGTATAACAATATTTCTTCCAAGTCCTTTGAAACAAACTATGCTCGTTGAGCAAGTGTATAAGTAATGCCCATGAGAAATCCAAAATAAAACATTCTCAATTGATCTGTTAATCATATCGTTTGATGATTTTGATGTAATTCTAGGAATGGATTGGTTTACCAAGCATAGTGTGAAGCATGTCTAGCTTATTTTGTTAACTTGAACTTGGTTGAAAGCCAAATGACCAAGTCCAGACACTATGTAAGCTTCCAGAAGTGCTTCTAGAAGAATTGTCAGGATTTCCTCCTAATAGTGATGTTGAATTTGCAATTGAGGTTTAACTGGGTACAGCTCCCCTTTTCTATTGCTTCATATCGTATGGAGCCAATGGAGTTAAAGAGTCAAAAATTTAATTGCAAGATCTCTTAGACGTCTGAATATATCACCTTAGGGAACTCCAATGTTATTTGTCAAAAAGGAAAATTGGGTTGATGCGGCCATGTATTGATTATCGAAAACTAAATAAGTTGGAAATCAAGAATAGATATTCGATGTCGTGAATTGATGATTTGTTCGATCAATCTAAAGGTGCATCAGTCTTCTATAAGACTAATATGAGATATGGATATTGTCAACTAATGTTGGAAAATAGTGATGGGCTGAAAACAACATCTCGTACGTGATTTGGTCACTATGAAATTCTAATGATGCCATTTGGGCTGACAAATGCTCCTGTAACGTTCATGGATCTCATGAAGTGCATTTTCTAGCCACATTTGAGAATTGTGTTACAAAGTGTTGTGGGAAAAGAAACTGTATAAGAAGCTTAGCAAATGTGAATCTTGGTTATTATAAGTTGTTTTCTAGCACATGTTATATCAGTCGATGGAATTCGTGTAGATCTCAAAAAGATTGAAGCCATTCTACAATGGAAAATCACCAAAAAATGTGTACAAAATCAGAAGCTTCCTAGGCTTGATTGGTTATTATAGAAGATTTGAAAACGAATTCTCCAAAATAGCTTTGCCTATGACGAAACTTCTATAAAAGAATGTGCCATTTGTATGGAATGACCAGTGCCAGGAGAATTGCCAAAAGTAGAAGGCCAAGTTGACAAAAGCGTCGATATTGACCTTCAATCATGATTCATTGTATGCATCTTGACAGTTGAAGCTGCATGAATGCAATTATCCAACAGACGATCTAGAGCTAGTCATTGTCGTGTTTGCTCTAAAGATATAAAGATACTATATATATATAGTGAAAAGTATCATATTTATACGGATAATAAGAGTCTCAAATATCTCTTATCCCAAAAATAGTTATATCTAAGACAGCATCGTTGGATTGAATTATTGAAAGATAATGATTGTATAATTGATTACCATCTTCGAAAAATGAATGCAGTTATTGATGCCTTTATTTGAAAGTCAGCATTGAGCTAAGAGCAATGTTTGCTCAGTTGATTATTGGTGATGATGACAACTTTTTAGCTGAATTGAAAATAAAGCTTGTGATGATTAATCAAATAAAAAAGTGCAATCTACAAATACAAAGCTACCAGAGAAAATTAAGCTTTCTCAATGAAGAGACAATAAGAATTACAACATCAATGTGAATAATTGTCTTCAATTTTATAATTGCATATGTGTACCTATTGATGCTAAATTGAAGAAATTGGTTCTGCATGAAGCTCACGATGGTTTTTTTTTTTTGTTATGCATCCTAACGGTGCGGAAATGCATTGCGATTTGCGTAAATTATATTGGTGGCCAAGTATGAAAAGAGAAATTGTCAAGTATGTTACAATTGGTGGATTCAGAACTTGGTGAATGCTCTCGTGATTTCAAACGTTACTTAATTTACGCTTTGACAGATGTCGAATTGATATTAGAGGATCTGAATAGTTGCCCTAAAAATTAAACTTCTCACATACGTTTGGTTCCCTATAAAACTGAAACTTAAATACCCTTTTTCAAACACCTTGTTGAATCGTCTGAACCCTAATTTATTTTCTGTCAAAGTTTTTACTTCCTTCGTTTTTAGTTCTTTTTCTTCCCGGATGTAATATTCACTTTTCTATTTCTTTTCATTTTATTATTATAAAATGGTTAGAACCATCAAATGGTGGAGGGGCCAAGGCCAAAATAACCGAAACAAAAATTTTCAATGTCTAACCACATTCGAATCCTAAGGTCCCAACAACACTCCACCATGCACAGAGGCTTTGATGTAAGAATGTAGTACCACTCAAGATGAAATACATTGGTACTTAGGAGCCCGGGGCATCCTCCACCAAAATTTGCTATGATTTTCGATGACCACAAAGTTGTCGCTTGAGCGACAATACACAAGGTTTTATCCATCCTTTTATCTTGTTGAAGGTTGGCTTCCACCTGCCATTCCATCCTTTCTTTTGTGTGGTGCTCAATATGTATGACATTGCTCCAAGGCAACTCTCTGCTTTTTTTCTGGTGGACACTAGTGGCTTTCTTTATAAACTATTGTTTACATAACGAGCCACCGATGCTGGGCGTATTCCAAAAGTTTTACTAGTTTAATTGGTAATGCCCACTTCAATATACACCCAGGCTGCGAGCCCATAATTCAGAACGGGATTTTGAATCTGTATTCAAGGAAGGATAAGCATGTGAGAGCCATCTGTAAACTCGAGAATGGGTTTGGCTTTCCTACACGATGGTCCTTTCCTCAGGAAAGTGTTTCTGCATAATGTCAGCCAATCGACTCCCAAGTTTCCTGAAAACAATACTAACGTTTGAGAAGAGCGCATGTACTGGAGTTGGTGGAAGTTGTTTCAATTAGAAACGTCTTTCAATATTGCCTACAAGAGTTGAACCCAATTGATCGTCGGGCAAATGACCCCATAAATTGGTTAGATGATTTTAATATTCCTTCTGCTTCAATGGCCTGACTTCATAATGCAAGTGGGGATTTGGCTAAGGTTTTAACAGGGCGTATAACAGGCATCTCCCTTTTTCTTCTACGACATTTGTGGACAGCGTCCACATAACTGGAATCTTACACGTCTTGATACTCCTTCTACTTCCTCCTCAAGTCGGGCTAATACTCATGTTTATGGCATAAGGTCTTCCTCAAATTCTTATATTACACCCATTCTAGCACCAAACATGGATATCGTAACTATTTTGGATGAGGCTCATGCAAAAGAAAGGGTTGTTTCTGCTCCATCAAGAAAAAAAAACTAAGAAGACTCAAAAAAGGCCAGTGTGGAAGAAAAAACCCAAGAAACTAAGGAAAATGAACATCCACAATTAACACAACGTAAACTCAGGAAAGGGCTTACTACAACAAAAACTCATACTTCTCCAGTTCTTGTCTTTCCTACAGTTCTACTTTGCCAGTGGAGTTCGCCCACTCAGCAGACTCCATAATTCACATCACTATTCTTCCCCTAGCTGAAGGTTCCAAAAAAAATAGTACATCCAAAATAACCACTGGTTCCTTCCAGTTCTGTACCTCCCAATGTTTCCTCTGGGAAGCTGAAAAGTTCTTCCCATGGTGTAATCTGTTAATTCAGGGCCATCTTCTGTGTCATTGGACTCCATCTTTCAGCAGCAAAGTAACTCAATGCCTTAGTAGGTAAGAAAGCCTCTCACTTCCTATCTCTCTTCAAATCATGAGTTATCTCCTCTATCCATTTTGGCAAAGTCTTCAGAAGCCTTATTTGTGGTGTATGGGCATTGGAGTTGGGCCTTCCAAGAATCCAGTAGTCTGCATCGTGCTAAGGTAGCGAGTTTGTAAAAGTTGGCAAGCAATCATTGGCCCAGCTATGTCGAACTAGTCAGATTTATGAGAATAAGATCAAGAAACTCAACTCCTATGTCCTAGCCTGGAAGGCTAAGTTCAAATATACACAAACCAAATGCATGCAACTGGAGAAGGAGAATAACCTGCTGAAAAATAGGGAGTCCTCTTGAGAGGAAAAGCTTAGGCTTGAGAAGAGTGCCACAAAGGCGAGCTGAAAAGTCTACGCCAGTCTAGTGATGCAGCTTTAAGAAAATATCAGAAGGATATTAGGAAGAATCTAACTGAAGCTCTACTAAGCTAAGGTCTCACCTGGTTCTTCATGCACAAGTAGCTACTGGCCCTTTAGATCTAAGTCAGCTAGATTTTAACTTCCTTCAACATATCTTTACGGATTCTTTAAACTTTAACATGATACGAACTTGTTTCGGTGATGATTCAAGTCATTTAGATTACCCGTTTGTTAAAAATGAGAAGTATCGTTCGTAATAGAACAAATGGGTTAAATTCGGCCAGGCGTGGTTTTTAGTTTCCAAAATAGGTTCAAAATGGCTAGGTGTAGTGATGATGATTAGTTGGCTATCAAATAAAAACAAAGGAATAAGAAATAGTTTGGTTGGGATGGAATTGGATCGAAGTGAACTTAATAATCAAGAATGAACCAACACTATGATTGAGTGCTGTAACAGCCCGATTTAGGGGCTAATCAGAATAGTGGTTTTGGGACCGCTAAACCGAAGTTAAGGAAAATTATTTTGATTTTATTTTATGTGTTATGGTATTATTATAAGGCTATGTGAAAATTTTGGTGCCTTAATTTGAGTAATAGCATGCTTAATTGTGAAAAAGGACTAAATCGCATATGCAAAAATTCTATTTTATAAGGTAGAGGTACTTAATAGCTATAGAATGTAAATTGGAGGTTTTTAAAGTGCAATTAGGCCATTTATCTAGTGATGGCCGGCCTTATAAGAGCTAGGGAGACAATGTTGGTCAAATTTGGTGGATATTAGGTGATAAAAATGAATAAAATAAGATGAATGAAGATGTTATCATCTTTTCACTATTCCTCCACCTTCATCCACCGAAAATTGAAGAGAAATAGGGGTTTTGAAGCTCAAAAATTTCAGCCAACATATTCCCTAGCAAGTAAGTGATTTTGAGGTTTTTCTTAATGGTTTTTGTACTTTTGGATTCCCCCAAAGCTTAAGCTAGCTAATGAGGGGACTAATTTGAGATGTGGTTGAAAGTCTAGGGACTTGCCATGAGAGTATTTATGTTTTTATCTGAGTTTTTATGGAAGAAAATGGATGTTAGGGAGGTAAGAAACAACTTTTATGAAAGGTGTTGGCATGGAAACACCTAAATAGGACTTAAAGGCAAAGAATGAATTTGTGTCATAAATGCATGAAATAGTTGGAATGGTGAGTAATTGTAAGAGAAATAAATGTTCATCTAGGCTCATTTATTGATAAAATGTGTTGAAAAATGATTTACGAGCCTAGGGGTGTAAGGGCAAAATGGTCATTTTTTCCTAAGTGTAGAAATTGATGCATTATGATCATAGAATGACCTAAATGAGTGAATCTTATTGTTATAGATCAAGAAGAGCATGGAATTAAGATTGACTAGGGAAAAGGTGTAATATCCCGGAATTATGGCTTATGCATTTGTGCTTAAATTATGTGAACTAGCATGTCTTATGTGTTATGAATGTGTTATGTGAATTGTTAAGACCTTGGTATGTAGGGAATGCCTTAGAAATTATTAGATTTTGAATTTAGAAGAGGAAGCTAAGCAGGGTGGCCTTAAGAGAAAATGTAGGGAGATATGAAACAAGAAATGGGCTTGGAAAAGTGGCTTTGGAGGCGCCACACTAAGGCCTCTGAAATGACGCCACTAGCGCTAAAAGGGGGCTTGTGTTCGAGTCACAGGGGAAGCAAATAAAAGTTTTATTTTTGCTGCAAGGATAGATAGTGATGGATGGCATTAAGGCACTAAAGGGGGGAGTTTAATCCTTTTTAAAATTCGGCTAAATAGATAGATAAATGTGGATTTATTTTATTTATTTTGAAGATAAGAGATAAATGTGGGATTATTTTTATTAAATTTTTTAAATAAAGAAATAAAGAGAAAAGCAAGGGATTGATAGTGTTGGCCGAATAGGGGACTCTAGGCTTAGTAATTTCGGCAAAAAGGAGGAAAAGTGAGGCCATTTAGCATTCTTTTCTTTTCTCTTCTTCCTCTGCCGAATTCTCTAGTGAAGTTTCTCCCTTCCCTTGTTTTTTTTTTCAAAGCCGAATATTCTTTCTCAACATCCATCATTGTCAATTCTCCCTAAAGTCCTACACCTCTCTTTTTCTTTCCTTGTTGAAGCCGAGTCTCTTTAGCAATTATCAAATCCGAAACTTGTTGATCATTACATAGCCTATAGCCGAATCTCTCAAGTGGTGTCAGGAAGGAATACTGTCGATCTCCACGTTAAAGGTAAGACTAAATGATATTCAATTTCCATTCCTTTTCCTTTTAGACTTGTCGAAATCTAGGGACTAATCCATTATTGTTTTTGGCCGAAATTTTGGAAGACCTTTCGGGATTTGTCTGCTATTGTTGACTACAAGGGAGAAAGGGTCTTTCGGAACTTTTAAGATCTAAGGTAAGGCATGTATTCGGCCAAGGGCCATTTATTATGATTCATTGTTAGAAATTGATCTAACATATGCCATGGTGATTTCGACAGATATCCCTAGTCAAGTGGTTGTTTTCGGGAATTAAGATTCACAAGGTAAGTGAATCTGATATTCGGCCAAGGCCTTATTTAGCAACTTAGATCTGTTTCTTATGATTTTCAAAAGCCGAACTAACCAAGCCTAGTGATTTATTGCTAGCCGATTTCAAGGAAGGAATACTACAAATTTCGGGATTTGATTAATAATCAAATCGACGAATAAGGTAAAGCTTTGGTTACATTAATCCTTCAGGATTTGGTTTTATAGCCGAATGGCTTTGGACTAACATGTTAGGGTTGGCCGAATATAGGGATTGAAGATCTAAAGTAGTAGATCGGGATTTTTCGGGATTTCAGCGAATTTGTTAAGTATATCAGGTGTGTATCCCACACTATTTCTCTATAGATTTATGGCTATGTTTTAATAAATGCGTAATTAGAATATGTAAAATGTGTCTAAGGTACCATGCAATGGTACATAGTACTCAGGTACGTTTTCCTACTCCTACTATGAGTATAATTATGGCATATGTGAAATTATAAGAATGTGAATAAGGGATATGACATGGCTTATGCATATTTGTATGGCATGGGGCATATGGGTGATTATGAAAGGGGAAGTGAATGTGGTGGTTTTATACCACAATATCTGAATGTGGTAACTTCGGTCACATTATCTGAATATGGTGACTCATGTCACAAATATTTTATCTGGTGGCTATGCCACGAATTTTATAAGGGCGATGAGCACGTCGATCGCAATGATCGCTTCGCCGATGATGTGTGTAGTGAATGGAGGGTTGACTTAGTAGTCCCCACGGTGTGCAGGTTGGTACGGGTGATGTGTAGCGGATGGCATCTAGGTTTGGGTTCGGGTTTGCATCATTGTATTTAATTATATGCTTATGTATGAATTGTTGTGCCTAAAATCGTTGGGACTTAGTGTTGGTTGTACACACTGAGTTTGTATGACTCACCCCGTTGTGGGAATATTTTTCAGGTGACGCTCAGTGATGGACCGGGTCGGCAGGAGCTTAGTGGTGGCCATGCTCAGTTCGGGACTTTATTTTTAATTTGGACTTTTATATTTTAAGTGCTTTTGAATTTATTTCGGGTTTTGTTGTAATAAGGCCATAGTTATAAACTGTTTATGCATGCATTTTAATTATTTTCTTATGATACGGAATTTCTCTCAAAATTAAAGATTAAGTAAATTTTATTTAAGAAAGAACTCTAAACGTTTTGACATCTAAAAGGAAATGATTTCTAATTTAATGATAAAATCTAAAGCAAATTTGGCCTATCTTCTACCTTAAAGTTTTGAAACTTAACAATAGAATTTTTTTTTTTTTATAAAAACAAATTGGTTTCCAACTTGAGCCCAACCCAATTCGAGTTTTCTCCCAAAATCACTCAAAGATTTTTCAAAAGATACAAACCAGTTTTGAACCGTTTTACTCAAGGAACATACCGGATCCGGTCAAGGCTCATGGGCCGGGGTTTGGGGGTGTTTCAAAAGGCAAGGTTACGGATTGAATCGCGAATTGAAACGTTTTACACCGAGCAAGTTTATATGTAAACAATGCATATTTGTGTAAACATTATGCTGCTAATTAGTGTATGGTATGATTGAGAACATGTGTGGTTCAAGTGGACTGAATGTGGTAGTCATTGAATATTTATTGTGTGAAGGATGAAATAGTCATATAAATGTGTAATGACGACACTTGTTTGTGGGCTAAGTGCGATACCACCTTGTTGCTTAATTACGATGGGCTATGTACGATACCATCTTCTATTCATCATTTGGTGGGCTATGTGCGATACCACCGTAACTAATCATTTTGGTGGGCTATTTACGATACCACCCTAATAAAGGCTGTTGGTGGGCTAAGTGCGAAACCACCGAGTAAATTGACTATGAGTAATGGAATTAGAGATAGTGATATGTTGTATTATAAGACTTTGTGATGCTAAGTGCAGGGGAACCTCTTAATGAGTGTATGCATTAAGTTTGTGATATAGTTGGAATATGGGAATGGAGAAAATGAGTAAGCACGATTATGAATGTAGATTGTTTCTTGCTTAGTATGAAATGCTATGTAATTGTTTAATACATGTTATGATGTTATATTGTTTACATGTAAACTTACTAAGCTTAAAGCTTACTTCCCCTTCTCCTTTTCCTCGTTTTATAGAGTTTAAGAGCCAAGCTGAGATACGAAGATATTCAGAAGACCGTCCACACTATCAGCTCACCTCGGTATACCTAGACTTAATGATTTTGTACATGGCATGTATAGGAGCTAGACTAGTTATGTTATTTTGTTATTTTGGCCAAAATGTACTGGCCCTTGTTAAGATAACTATTTTGTATATTGCTGTGGTTGATGGCTCACCTTATCATTTATGAAATACAAAGTTATCTATGGAAGTTCATATTGAAATTATGAGATGTTTATTAGTATGTTGAATGGGTTCATGTAGTGTAAGCTATAGGGGTGCTAAGAGCTTGGCAAACAGCCTTGTTCTTGTCCACATGGGTAGGCACACGGGCCTGTGTCTAGGCCGTAACACAAGGTCAGGCCATGGGCGTGTGCTCGGGCCGTGTGAAGTCTACACCTCAAATTTGGTATTTAAATTGTCACATAGTTGAAGCACACGGGTGTGCCCAGGCCGTGGGGAAATAATCAGAGGCAACCACGGACCAGCCATATGGATGTGTGTCAAGGTCGTGTGACTCAAGTCAGTGTCGACCACAAACGTCGAACATGGGTGTGTGAGATGATATACGGGTGTGTCATCCATCCCACGAGCGTATGACCCCTGTTAGCTCAAAATTTTCTAACTGTGTAAAAGTTTCCGAATTATTTTCAAAACCTTTTGGGAGTGTGTATAAGGCCCTATAGGCCCATTATAAGGAAGTTAAATAGGAGAATGGAAAAGTTGAAACTTGGGATAGAATTTGTTAACCCGAGGATGTATGACCAAGTGAGTCGAGTTCGGTAATGCCTCGTGCCCGACCCCGGTGTAAGATTCGGGTAAGGGGTGTTACAAGTGCTGACTCGAAACTTATGTGATCTTAAGGGTGATGGATGTTGAAGGATAGATTGACCATGACCCTCTATCAAGAGTGATAGGAACCAATCGGTGTATGGGTGAACGCCACACATGGTTTAAGAGTGACAAGTTTGAAAAGAAACAAGGTAGACGCCACTAGCTTTTGCTAGATAAGTCAGCTTGAGTCTTAAAACGAAATAGAGAGTTGGAAAACTCACAAAATGTTATAAACATTAAAAAGGTAACAAAAGTCCCTTACAATAAGCTGATTACAAGTATTTATAGTGCTAGATAAAGACCTAGCCGAATAGTCACAATGATCAGCTTAAATGAGTTATTATTGGCTGAAATAAAACTTAATCAATAAGCACAAACTCTTGAATTCCTCTAAGCCTAAGCAACTCCAATCGTCAATATGATTTATTGCTCAAATTCATCTAATTTAATGAGCTTGAATGCTTAGGTTTCATTCTTGAGCAGCCAAAGTGTTTTTAGAATAAGCTTTAAACTCTCTCTTGGCAGCCAAATAGAAACCAGCAATAAGCTTTAAATTCCCTCTGGGCAGTCGAATAGACACTAGCAATTTTGTTGATATTTTGAGCACTTGGAGAAGAGGAATAGGCTACTGAATTTAAATGATGCAAAATGCTCTTCTTAAATGTTGTAACAATCGTATTTAACACTTTATAACAACTCCCTTGTACATAACTTATTCTAGCTCAATAGTCACCTACAAGCATTAACAAACACATTAAACTTAATAAGCTTAATTAATAAACTGTTAAATAAACACATTTAATAGTAATTTATTCCAGCAACTAAGAAATGCACAAATTAATTATTGAACATGCAACTCAAATTTATTTAAAATGAAAGTAAACACACTTTAATTATTGCAATAAAATGTAATAGCCAAATTAAATAACATACTTATATAAACAAACTTAAACATATTAAACAACTAAGATGCTTAAATGCATGGTTTAAGATGCAAACTAAATAAAAAAAATGAGTTACTTAATGCAAGACTTAATTTAATGATGCAGACTTAAACTAACATGGGAGTTACATAATGCATGACATAATTTATGATGCAAAACACACAAAGTGCAAGTCAAAACTAAAATATGCAAACTTTTTAATTTAAATAAAACTTTATTAAACTAAAAAGTCCTTAAAACATTGGCTCAATAATCAATCAGGCCTATG
Source organism: Gossypium bickii (assembly GCA_025503065.1). Classification (NCBI taxonomy): domain Eukaryota; kingdom Viridiplantae; phylum Streptophyta; class Magnoliopsida; order Malvales; family Malvaceae; genus Gossypium; species Gossypium bickii. The sequence continues at coordinate 34,483,254 of CP106715.1, read as the reverse complement.
AGATGTTTCATCTTGCACTTGGGCCCCTAAAGTTTAGGCCAATCTCGATGGCGTCGAGTTGCGTCGTAACATGTTGCGACCGAGTTCGCATCATAACGTCTATCACCCCGAAGGCGAAAACTAGGAAATTTTCAAAGGAAGTGGAAGCAATCAGTTGGCTTCTTTATTCCCATTACGCTTGAATTTGAGGATGAAAAAGAGGACTTTGAAGGCTCTATTGATATGAAGAAAGCCTCTAAGGAATGCCTCCAAACAGAAGAGGTGATACCACTGACCAACTCGCCGAGAGAAAGAATTAATTTTTTTGTTTTGTCTTTACTTATCTTTACTATTTTTGCTTTTATTGTAATGCCCATCTTTTGTTAATGACATTGTTCTTTTTTTTCACAATTGTCTTCCACGCCACCATATTAACATTATAGCAAAGTATCTCTACATATACAAAATTTTATAACCTGTCTGAGGGACTAAGCCAAGTTTGGCGTATTATGGATATAGTGTTGACTCTTACTTAACTGGAAGAGGATATGCTTAACTGAAATATTTGATATTAATAAAATGTAACACCCTCTACTCGATCCAGATATCTGATGTTACATCCTACAAACATTTTGCAAAATTTCTAAACCATCTGTGCATAATCCTTTTTCAGCATACTTCATATTATTTTAGTAAAGGTTTCTGAAAAAAGGAAATAAGGAAAAACAACCAGGAATACATCAGACTCTTAAGAATAAAAATTTTATAATACATTACAACATACAAGTTCATTAAAAACAAACTCTTCTTAACATAATGTACTATATGCCATATTCCTAAAATGTTTTCTGTATGCATAATAACACAACTCGTTGTTTTCATGGCACATTCTTTGCTTGGTCTCTCCTGGGGAACTCATTCTTACAGCAACACCTGAAACATGAACAAAACATTTGTAAGTTTATGCGAACTTAGTGAGTTGTAACATAAAATACCTTGAAGCCTTTCTAGTTGAATTCCTCATCCTGAAGATTTTGGATTACCACTCTATCTTTGATGGATACATTCATAATATCGAATATATACTTATACACCAACTGTTATACTTAACGTATCAACTCTCATTTCACTCCTTGGCTGACTCCAGATCTTACTAGATGATATACATATATATATTCTTTTTTGTTTAAACAATGAAGGTACTTATCAAAAGAATATCTATACAAATCCCTCTTTCAATTAGATTTCCTCTTCAAACAAACCTTTAACATCTTTCCCTAGAATGGTTGTTCATAGATATTATTCATTGATGGATATCTACTAATTGATCTTACATTTGGTGGATTCCCATATTGAGTTTGATAACTATTAGACTACCAATCAGATCATATCATAATTCAAAACCTAAAACAAACTTATAATACTGATGAAACATTCTAGAACATTCAAAAGAATTTTAAACGTCTAGGTTACATAACTCAAGCACGCCCAAATTGACAAACGGCTCAAATTCTAAATAACCCCAAAATAAGAATGATACTATTTAGATATGGTGAATACCGGATAACTCAGATTTCAACCCTACATAGCATAGAGAAACCCAATCCAACGAACACTTATATCTTTCATAACTATGAGTACGCCCATAACCTATACTAGCAAACGACTATGGCAGATTTCCTCTTTAGAATAAAGATACATTTTTTCTTCCAGGAAACATCCCTTAAAACTCACTCAGATTCATCACAAGACTAACCAAACCAAGTTAGCTTCACACGTATCAAATCCTTTCATAGAATTATCGATCAAAGAAATCTCATAACTTACCCAGATCTTACCCCAAAGACAGATAATCAGATTCTACCATGTAGGCATCCTTGAATATGCCACATAGGCATTTCAAATTTTGCCACAAAGACAACACAAAGTATGCCAATAAGGCTTAGTAGATCTAACACCCCAAAATTGAGCATAAAAGTTTCGAGAGTATTTTAGGAATTTTAGCTTATTTATGCTCGAAATTTCATAAGTTTGGTAATTAATAATGTTTTCGACACTGTCTATTAGGAAATTAAGTCAATTTCTGAAAATGAGTTTTAAATACCTTTAATTTTGAAAATAAGACTAATTTGTAAAAGAGTCAAAATTGAGAGTTTTTATGAAGCAATTAGACCATAATTTTAAATTCAACCTAAAGACCCCCTTCCCAGTTTGTTTTCACGTTAAACCATTCCCAACATTGAGTTGTCGTCCCTTCTTGCTCTCTCAACTCTCCCAATCTATTTTTACTTCCAAATCCTAATTGTTTTGATTTTCAACATCCCTTGAACTATAAATACAAGAAAACACCAAAAAATCTTATTAATTTCATCATCTTCTTCAAGAATGGGTTTTTCCAGATTTGCGTCAAAGCTCATTTTTCTTGCATTCAAGGTAACCGATTGTCTTTCTAATAGTTCTAAATGTTATTTAGTTCTTTAAATCAAACTATTAGCCATTAAAACACATGCTTTAAATAAAACCTGAAAATTTGGTTGTTAATGGTGAATTTTGAGATTGTGGATTAAAATGTGGTTTCAAAGTCTTTTTCAACTTGTTTTAACATGATTAGAAGGTTTCTAAAGCTACATTGAAGTTTCATTAAGAATTTCTCGAGTTTTAATGAATTTTCATCATAATGGCCAAAACTTGTCGAAAAATGTCGATATCTTAAAATGTGTAGTTTTGTGTAGTTAAAAGGTTAGGTATTAGTCGTAGATGATTTTGTAGATGAACGGAATTTATTTCATGCAAAAGATTAATTATAGGCTGAGATATTCGAATTTAAAGTTCTATTTTTGAAGGTTTCAATTAAAAGGGAACGTAGATTACGCTATTTTTTTTACTATTTAAGGTGAGCTAATGGTTGATTGTTCATTGTATGTTTGTGTTGTTTGTCTTGTTGAAGTGTCGGAGTCAATAGGACCTTCAATGAGTAGAGGCAAAGGTAAAGAAAAGCTTTTCTAAGCTTTCGGCTTTCGACAAAAGCATATTTTGGTGAGTGTTTTGGAATAGTTGCTCATGAACGATTCATTGTGTAATTGGAAATTTAGAGGTAGCCTAAACCCCTACTCTAAATTCTGAGAGTAAGTGTTCCTACACCCATGATTAAATTTGATATATGTGTGCTTGTGCAATTGTAAAATATGAATATATATGAGATGCTATGACATGTGCCATAAGCTTGTGATGACTGTTGTGAAAGAGAATATGTGTTTACTGCCACTCAAGCAACACACATAATCATGGTTTACTGTCTCGGCGGACTTTTACAAAAGGTGCCATGGTTTCACCCTTAAAGACTTATACATATCTTCATGTCATGATTTGTCAGTTCGATTTACATATTACTGAAGGCATCACAATGAGTATTCTTATTATCATATTATATTATGGATCTCAGCCACATGGACTTACACATCCTCATGTCATAATCTGCTAGTCTAGTTTTCATCTCACTAGAGGTAACACCATAAGTGTTTTTGTTGTCACATAATTCCATGGGTCTCCACCTCGTGGACTTACGCATATCTTCATATCGTAATCTTCCAGTCTAGTTAGTAATATAATTGCCCTAGTAGAGGCATCACAAAGGGATGTTTTGCTCAGAAGTTACTTACCCAGATTTATTTACATACCAATATCAGATCTCACAAACATACTTACCATTTAACTTCTTACTCTAATAGTACCTTACACATATCATCGTTAATCATGCATACATATCTAATTGAATAGTTTACATGTAGGGGCCAAGATAGAGACTCATTTGATACTCACCTATAATGTAGCTTGAAGTTCAAAACTCGAGCACTCTTCACGAACCAGTAGCATCAACTACTTAAACAACATGGAACCTGTAACACCCCCAGACCCGACCCAGACGTTATGGCCAAATCTAAGAATGTCACATCAAAGGCATAATTCAAAACGATTTTGCTAAGTTAAAATTTAAGGCCTAAAAGCCCAAAATCCTTTAATCTTGTTAAATAATGATAAAAGCCCATATTTTTAGGTATTTCAAAAACCATGTTTAAGAAAATTTATCTAAGTTTAACAATTAAGTAAACAGTTGAAAAATGATAACAAAACACAAAATCTAAAGTCAAATCGGGGTACAAGACCTTATTACAACCAGCAAAAATAAAGAAATTAAAATCATGTCCTTTGAAACAAATAAACAGAACTCCTAAGTATCTTGTAGTGTGGCCATCTCCGAGTCCTCTCCTATGTCGAGCCGTCTACTGAGGGTCGCCTGAAACATTTAATAAAAGGGTGTGAGTTTCGAAACTCAGTGTGTACGACCCTTGGTAACCAATCAACATACAGTTATTACATTGGGCCTAAACCCTATCAAAAATGGTGGTCTTGGGCCTTAGCCCACAATGACCTCATATCACATCAGTATCACATGAATGCAATGCACCCATCCCAAATCCAACCCTGCACTCCATTTCCCTTCCAACCCTACACTCCTGTGGGGATATAAATATCAACCCACCCATCCCTACACTCCAAAGGTAGCACCAACAGCGGCACTGCTCAATGTTGCAGCAAGGCTTCTAAGCATATAATGGGCTTAAAGCCACCGGTGGATCCACGTTCGTCAAGCGACTATGAGATCCTCACATATCTTCCTCCGTATCATCAAACCCACCCAAATGCAACATATATTTCATGAATGCAACATACACAATTCCACACATTAAGCACTTAGGGGTATTTGGTCATTTCATTATCTAGGGGTATTTTCGTAATTCTACCCTATAGGGGTATTTAGGTAATTTTGCAAAACAGGGGTATTTTGAAAATTTTGTAAATCATGGATATTTTGGTAATTCTGTAAATCAAGGGTATTTTGGTAATTTTATAAATCGAGGGTATTTTAGTAATTTTTCAAATCTAAGGATATTTTGTAAATTTTCAAACTAAGGGTATTTTTGTAATTTTTAAATCAGGGGTATTTTTGTAATAGCCCGATTTTGACCCAAATCAGAACGATGGTTTCGGGACCACGAATCCGAGTAAAAAGATATTTTAATATTATTTTTCGTGTTAATTATATATGATTGAGCATGTGTTAAAATATCGTGAATTAATTTGTCCGTTTGTGTGTTTAATTTAAGAAAAAGGATTAGATGGCATAAGTGCTAAAAGTAACCTTTTATTAAATTGAGTGTTTAATTGAGTTGTCTTCTTTTACATGTGGACTTAAGTTGTAAATTAGCCATTTACCATGTTAGTGGACGGCACTTGGCTTTAATTTTATATTAATATGTTTTTATATACATAAAATATATGTTAAAGTTTACATTTTATAATATAAGTTAATAATAAAATAAAACATCAAAAAGGAGAAAGCCATTATCACTCATCTTGGTGTCAAAAAACACAAGAAAAAGAAAGAAGAAAAACTCTTAGGTTTCGGCCAGCTTGAAGCAAAAATTAAGGTATGATTTGGTTTTAGTTTTTGATAATTTTTACGTTTTTAAGATCGTTGCTTTAAGTTTTAGCTAGCCCATGTGTAAATTTTTGAATTGGTTGTGTTTTTTGTGAGATTCCATTGAAGGAGGCTTGACATTCTTGTTGTTTGATGATGAAATATTAATTATATGTGATAGATTAACAAGTATTGTTCTTGAATTTTTGATGAAATTGAGTGATTTGGATTAAATTGCAAAAATAAATATTTGAGGGACTAAAATGCAAAATAAATGGATTGTATGGATTTGTATGGGCATGGGTAACATTCGGCCCTAAAGGAGTATTTTCAAATTTGGTGTATTTTGTGTTTTGTGCAATAGGGACTAAATAGCTAAAAATGTAAAATGTATGGGGTAAAAGTGCAAATTACGTATTCATGTGTTTTTGAGTGAATTTAATTGAATATTGATTAAATAAGTTTAATTTATATCAAATTAGATCAAGAAAAGAGAAAGTCGGATTTGAATTGGGGAAAGACAAAAATAGCCGAATAGTTGATTTTACGTTCGCCGATATCCGAGGTAAGTCTATAAGCAAATGGTTGCTCTTAATTTTAATTAAGTGTAAATTATTCATGCTGAATTGAAATGTTTATAATTATATTTGCTATTGCCGAATGTGAGGGATGGTATTTGATATGTTCAAGGAACTACTTGAGTAAGTTTAGATATATGAAAGATAGTATAAATTTTTGATGAAAGCTTATGACTTAGTATATGTGATTTATGTCCTTAAATCGACTACGTATTTGTGATGTTTCGGGCCTTGGGCCTAGCAAGCTTTGAGCTGGTGAACTTAAATCGGGCTTCGTGCTTAGCAGGCTTATTGTCGGTGAATAAATTTCAGACCTTGGGTCTAGCAGGCTTAGTGCCGGTGTGTGATTCAGCATACGCCTAGCAGGTTTAATACCGGTGATTTATTTTCAAGTCTACGTCTATAAGACTTCATATGGATGTGGAAATTGAATAAGTAAGTTGATTTAATTAACCTTATATGTTCGGCCACAAAGGTATGTGTATATGTGATGATGAATTGAATTTGTATATAAGTGGTTATATGTAATATTATATTAAATTCGAATATATGAGTACATGTGATAATTTAATTAACTTTGGATGTTCAGTTATATATAAGATAATGCATTAAACAAGTATATTCGACCATATGTGATGGAATAATGAATCATGTATATTTGATCTAATAAGTAAGTTTTTAAGCAATTGAGTTGAATTGGATTTTTCTTATAGTGGTATATGTGAATTTAATGGAAGTATGTATAAATATTATTGATATAGCTGATTGTGATAACTATATATATGTGCATAGTATAGCCGAATGTGAGATATGTATATGTGCCGTTGGTACACCAGAATGGGATGTTGATTATTGAGATTGATTTAAGCTAATTCATATATTTATAGTGGAGGTTTAATTTTTATGAGATTGGATATATAAATGTGTAAGAGGATTAAGAAAGGCACTAAGTGTGCGAATTTAAAATACCGAGCACTAAGTGTGCAAAATCGGTCACTATGCACTAAGTGTGCGAATTGAATTACCGAGCACTAAGTGTGCGAAATCGGTCAATGAGTATTAAGGACACGAGTAAATTTTCAATTCAAAGACCTAATTTTGGTAAGTATTGAAGCTACGAATGGTGAAATAAATTATGAGTAAGTGAATTAGATATAAATTATGAGATGGAATATATGCATGATTATGATATTTCCATGAATGAATTGGTAACTGACTGTGTATTCGAGTTAAATGATTCAGGTACGTATGAGGTTTATTTGTTAAATGAAAAATAAGGTAAGTGAAGTTACTTAACGAGGAACATGGATTATATGAGAAAAGTGATTGTATATGTGTATGTAATTAACTAAATTTTGGCCTATTTGAATTGTATTATATATGTTTCAATGGTGAATTATTTGCTTATGGCTTACTAAGCTTTCAAAGCTTACTTTGTCTAATTTTCCTATGTTTATAGAGTTTCGGAGACTTGCTCGAGTTGGAAGTCGAAGGAGATCTCATCACACTATCCAATTTTCGCTTCGGTAAATAAATGCTTGGAGATTTGGTTATGTGGCATGTATAGACTAGTTTTGATATTGCTGGTTTTGAAGTTATATATATTTGTATAAGCCATGCGAAAATGGCTTGTCCATCTTGTTAATCTTGGAATTTATATTTTGGCTTGATGATTATGTTTGGTTGTGGTTTTGGTGGATTTGATTTTGGTATATATAAGTATGGTTAATGTATAGAGTTTAAATGAAAGGGAGTAAAGATGTTATAAACTAGCTAACCATATTTTGCAATGAAATAGTTTTTGGTTAGCAGCAGTGATGTGATTTTGAAAAATCACCAAAAATAGAATAAATGTAATTAGAAAGTTAATAAGATATATAATTAAAGCTTATTGTGTCTATTTTGATATGAAAGAAATAGAGTAGGCAAAGGAATTTTATATTCTGTGATATGTAAATTTTAGTGAGACTGGTTCTGAATGACTTCGTGATCCCCTAATCTGTCTTCAAAAAATTATTAAAAATTGTACAAAATGAATTATGAGTTATATTTTATATGTCTAGATTCCTTAGTGAGTCTATTTTCAATAGAAACAAGTGGGAATATTATATGAAAGCTTTACAATAAGATATTTGAGTTTAGGTTAAGAGAGATTAGAACCGTTGGTCAGTGAAACAGGGGAAATTTTAATGAATAAAATGTACTAAATGGCCACATGAAAAATTCTGAAAAAATTATAGTAAGAAGATATATGAGTCTAGTTTCAAGGAAAATTTACGGATCTAAAGTTTGAGTTTCGTAACTCGAGTTATAGTCAATTTAGACAACATGACGCAGATGGACAGTTTAAATTTTTATGCCCCGAATTAGTAGTTAAGTCTAGTAACGCCGCATGCTCAACTCCGGCAACGGTCTCGGATAAGGGGTATTGCATTTGATTGGTATCAGAGCTATGGTTTAGCCGATTCTAGGACTACCATAGTGTATGTGAGTATAGTTATACATGCCATATTTAACCTGCGATAGTGTGATATCTCCCGACTCTGATGAAAATTGTTTTAATTAGACAGATATGCTTTCTAACCGAGCTAAATTCTGATAGTATGGAATGTGTACTCAAATGTTTGAGTAAAAATATATTGGTAATGAGTTGACACTCGTAAAGGTATGAATCAAAGTGTATGACATCTTTGTTATTAATAAATGTTATAATTATATGAGCATATGAGTTATGACATTTGAGTTATGATGCTATATGAGAATTTCGATTGTGAATTAGTGATTTGAGTTGGCTTATGAAATATGTGTTAAGAACAAAAGTGATTATAAGCAAATGTTTATTAAATGTTTTGAGAATGTGAAATTAGAAATAAACTGGCTATTTGTAATAGTATGTGTTATGTGCATTTATGTGAGAATTAAATTTGAGGCGTTACTACCCTTACCCCCTTATCAGTAAAAATGTTATAATGAAATCTGTAAGATTTGGATTGAATAAGTTCATGAGTGTGGAGTTACAGAAGTCCGTGTTTGAAAGATTAGTAATGTGGTCAGAAAAGAGAACAAATCAGCAAATGAAGACAGTACTAAAAGAGATATTGGATAGTTCCGAAGACTATTCAGATTATGCAAAGTCACTATTATAGAAGAAGTTAACTCCGATTAAATGACCTATCCATGTATGTTATTTAAAGAAAGTATTAACTGAAAGTATTAACTGAAAGCTTTTCTGAATTGATTTCTATTAGTGAAGGGATAATGTGAAAATTTTTGATGACAGAATTAGACAGATGAATAATGATTGAACCGTATTAATGGTTGAATGCAATGGTTATAATCAGGTAGTTACTATGATTCCTTCTGGGTATTCTATGTGTATATTTTTCCTCAGAAGTATATATGACTGTTTAATTTCAAAAAGGAAGTCTTATTGTATGAGAACATTAGCTAAACATATTAATAGACGAAAGCATCATTGATCTGTTTGGGTTATGTTCGACATTGTTATGTCTTTCTCTGATAAATTATTCCATTATGTGGATATAAAAGTCGATGGTAAAATCTGTATGAAGTTAATATTCTGTTTCTACTAGTTATTGTTCTGTTGAATATATGTGAAGATTATATTGCTTCTGTTACTGGGGATTTCAGTATTTATGAGTGACATTGTTCTTCCCGGACATTTTCTGGGATAGCATCGGAATTGATATCATTCTATTACGGGTTGTAATTTTCAGATATCCTGTATAGCTCCATATGTTGAAATTTCACTATTTCAGTTTTCTTATGATTCCATGTGATTATATGCAAGAGATCTCTATATGACAGAGATGACTATGTTTATTATGATTATAACTTCTGGTTTGAAATGTAAGAGTGCAGTGGTACAGTCCTCAGAGTTATAGAAGTTGTGTCTCTGCAATGGTTGCTACTAAAATCATATTTGATTCTTTTCAGTGTTCAAATGCTTCCTTAACAGTCGGGATAATATTTATTATAGGGTTAAGACATCGTTCCTAGTAAGGTCCATTGATTTCTTTTTGGTTAAGGTGATTTCAGTAGAATTCAAAGTTTCGATGATTAATATAAGAGACAGCTTCATTATAAACTCTTTTCTAGTTCTTCTGAAGGTTCGACATTGATAAAAGTGAAAATGATAGAAGATCAAGATAAATTTGTATAATGATATGTTTGGGGCTATCCTTTTAATGAGAAGAAAAGATTTCTTCGAAAAGACCAATTCAGTGGTTTAGTATGATCTGAATTATTTGATTGAAAAGTTAATTGGGTTATATGTGTTTGAATCTATCTACAAACTGGAAATAAATTTTAAACGTACATGTATGAATTGAAGGATAGTATGGAAGAAGAATTTGTACTCTTGAAGATTTAATACAGAATTATATCTATTGGAACAATTCTATCTGAGAAATGTTGTGGTAAATTAAAGTTAGTTTGAATGTTGAAGCTTTCTTTTGCACGAAGACATTATCAACCAAAATGTCAATTCTAGTTTCCTCTGAGTTGAATAAAGAGTTTATGATCTTTAGTCATATGTTAATGAATAGTTTGAAATGTGTTCTAATGAAAAAGTGTACAGAGATATCTTGTGATTTCATATAGATAAAGATGCATGAAAAGAGTTATGTGATATATATGATGACTATAAGAGTTTAAAATGTTTAATGTCAGATAAAGATCCGAACTTGGCACAACAAAGTTAGCCCGAATCATCAAAAAACTTTTGAGTCTGTAAGTGATTCTTATCCGAGGAAATGATTATAGTTTCGGATGTTTTGAATGAGAAGCTTTTGTGTGCTTTTTGAGCGATGAATATGTGATTGATCTTATCAAGTAATGAACAGTTGTTAGTTGAATTTGAGGCTAAATAAATGTTTATTTAGTGAAGTTGTGAAATTCAGAAATGTGTTAGTGAATTATAAGTTAAAAAGGGGGTTCAGCATAAATTGATTTCTGATTCAAAATTTCAAATGTGGAATCAATGATTATTTGTTGCTTCGAGATAAAGTGTCTATACCGAAAAGCTCTGAGATTGTAAGACCATTGTTATAGGTGGCTCACAATGTCAGTTAGTTTGATCATACGTGAGTAACATGATGCACGACATTCCAAGATATTATATTGATGAATGAGTGTGAACTGTGATATTTCTGACTTTGTTGATTATAGAAATAAAGTGTTGAGTATAGAGTTACCTGTTCCTGGGATGATAAGCATACACATGGTACCAATTATCATTGTTTCGGATTGAGATCTGAAACTCATATTGGGATTCTGAGGAAAGTTACAGTAATCTGTGAGAATGAGATTGCATTGAAATCGGGAAACGCAATTCAAACTCTCGAAATATTTATTTGTCACTGTCTTTTAGAGTTTCAAAGCAACTAAGAAAGACTGTTGCTATTATAAGCAGTTACCGAACTTTGTTATTACAGGATCGAGTTTTGTGAGAAAATGATCCACGGGATTAATATCGTCAAAGAAATTGAGTAGAAAATGAAAACAATTTAATATAGTCATAAGCAGTCTTAGCTAGAGATGATGTAAAGCGAAAGTCAGATCAGAATTTCAATTGTGAGATTAAAGAGATTTGAAATCCGAAGCTATGTGTGAATTTGAACTGTATTGTGCAGAAGCAAATCCTTAATCTACTTTCTGGTAAGATTTTCGAGGACGAAAATCCCTAAAGGGGGGAGAACTGTAACAGCCCGATTTGGACACTAATCGGAACGGTGGTTTCGGGACCACGAATTCGAGTCAAAAAACTTTTAATATTATTTTTCATGTTAATTATATATGATTGAGAATGTGTTAAAATTTCGTGAATTAATTTGTCTGTTGGTGTGTTTAATTTAAGAAAAAGGATTAAATCGCATAAGTGGTAAAAGTAACCTTTTATTAAATTGAGTGTTTAATTGATTTGTCTTCTTTTGCATGTGGACTTAAGTTGTAAATTGGCCATTTACCATGTTAGTGGACGGCACTTGGCTTTAATTTTATATTAATATGTTTTTATATACATAAAATATATGTTAAAGTTTACATTTTATAAAATAAGTTAATAATAAAATAAAACATCAAAAAGGAGAAAGTCATTATCACTCAAAAAGAAAGAAGAAAAACTCTTAGGTTTCGGCTAGCTTGAAGCAAAAAATAAGGTATGATTTGGTTTTAGTTTTTGATAATTTTTACGTTTTTAATATCATTGCCTTGAGTTTTAGCTAGCCCATGTGTAAATTTTTGAATTGGTTGTCTTTTTCGTGAGATGCCATTTAAGGAGGCTTGATATTCTTATTGTTGGATGATGAACTTTAATTATATGTGATAGATTAACAAGTATTTTTCTTGAATTTTTTATGAAATTGAGTGATTTGGATTAAATTACAAAAATAAATATTTGAGGGACTAAAATGCAAAATAAATGGATTGTATGGATTTGTATGGGCATGGGTAACATTCGGCCCTAAAGGAGTATTTTCAAATTTGGTGTATTTTGTGTTTTGTGCAATAGGGACTAAATAGCTAAAAATGTAAAATGTATGGGGTAAAAGTGCAAATTACTTATTCATGTGTTTTTGAGTGAATTTAATTGAATATTGATTAAATAAGTTTAATTTATATCAAATTAGATCAAGAAAAGAGAAAGTCGGATTTGAATCGGGGAAAGACAAAAATAGCCGAATAGTTGATTTTACGTTCACCGATATCCAAGGTAAGTCTATAAGCAAATGGTTGTTCTTAATTTTAATTAAGTGTAAATTATTCATGCTGAATTGAAATGTTTATAATTATATTTGCTATTGCCGAATGTGAGGGATGGTATTTGATATGTTCAAGGAACTACTTGAGTAAGTTTAGATATATGAAAAATAGTATAAATTTTTGATGAAAGCTTATGACTTAGTATATGTGATTTATGTCCTTAAATTGATTATGTATTTGTGATGTTTTGGGCCTTGGGCCTAGCAAGCTTTGAGCTGGTGAACTTAAATGGGCTTCGTGCCTAGCAGGCTTATTGTCGGTGAATAAATTTCAGACCTTGGGTCTAGCAGGCTTAGTGCCGGTGTGTGATTCAGGCATACGCCTAGCAGATTTAATACCGATGATTTATTTTCAAGTCTATGTCTATAAGACTTCATATGGATGTGGAAATTGAACAAGTTGATTTAATTAACCTTATATGTTCGGCCACAAAGGTATGTGTATATGTGATGATGAATTGAATTTGTATATAAGTGGTTATATGTAATATTATATTAAATTCGAATATATGAGTACATGTGATAATTTAATTAACTTTGGATGTCCAGTTATATATAAGATAATGCATTAAACTAGTATATTCGACCATATGTGATGGAATAATGAATCATGTGTATTTGATCTAATAAGTAAGTTTTTAAGCAATTGAGTTAAATTGGATTTTTTCTTATAGTGGTATATGTGAATTTAATGGAAGTATGTATAAATATTATTGATATAGCTAATTGTGATAACTATATATATGTGCACAATATAGCCGAATGTGAGATATGTATATGTGCCGTTGGTACACCCGAATGGGATGTTTATTATTGAGATTGATTTAAGCTAATTCGTATATTTATAGTGGAGGTTTAATTTTTATTAGATTGGATATATATATGTGTAACAGGATTGAGAAAGGCACTAAGTGTGCAAATTTAAAATACTGAGTACTAAGTGTGCGAAATCGGTCACCATGCACTAAGTGTGCGAATTGAATTACCGAGCACTAAGTGTGCAAAATCAGTCAACGAGTATTAAGGACACGAGTATATTTTCAATTCAAAGACCTAATTTTGGTAAGTATTGAAGCTACGAATGGTGATATAAATTATGAGTAAGTGAATTTGATATAAATTATAAGATGGAATATATGCATGATTATGATATTTCCATGAATGAATTGGTGACTGACTGTGTATTCGAGTTAAATGATTCAGGTACGTATGAGGTTTATTTGTTAAATGAAAAATAAGGTAAGTGAAGTTACTTAACGAGGAACATGGATTATATGAGAAAATTGATTGTATATGTGTATGTGATTAACTAAATTTTGGCCTATTTGAATTGTATTATATATGTTTCTATAGTGAATTATTTGCTTATGGCTTACTAAGCTTTCAAAGCTTACTTTGTGTAATTTTCCTATGTTTATAGAGTTTCGGAGACTTGCTTGGGTTGGAAGTCGAAGGAGATCTCATTACACTATCCAATTTTCGCTTCGGTAAATAAATGCTTGGAGATTTGGTTATGTGGCATGTATAGACTAGTTTTGATTTTGCTGGTTTTGAAGTTATATATATTTGTATAAGCCATGCGAAAATGGCTTGTCCATCTTGTTAATCTTGGAATTTATATTTTAGCTTGATGATTATGTTTGGTTGTGGTTTTGGTTGATTTGATTTTGGTATATATAAGTATGGTTAATGTATAGAGTTTAAATGAAAGGGAGTAAAGATGTTATAAACTAGTTAACCATATTTTGCAATGAAACAGTTTTTGGTTAGCAGCAGTGACATAATTTTGAAAATCACCAAAAATAGGAGAAATGTAATTAGAAAGTGAATAAGATATATAATTAAAGCTTATTGTGACTATTTTGATATGAAAGAAATAGAGTAGTCAAAAAAATTTTATATTCTGTGATATTTAAATTTTAGTGAGACTGGTTCTGAATGACTTTGTGATCCCCTGTTTTATCTTGGAAAAATTATTAAAACATGTACAAAATGAATTGTGAGTTATATTTTATATGTCTAGATTTCTTAGTGAGTCTATTTTCAATAAAAACAAGTGGAAACATCATATGAAATCTTTACAATGAGATATTTGAATTTAGGTTAAGAGAGATTAGAACCGTTGGTCAGTGAAACAAAGGAAACTTTAATGAATAAAATTTACTAAATGGCCATATTAAAAATTCTGGAAAAATTATAGTAAGAAGATATATGAGTCTAGTTTCAAGGAAAATTTACGGATCTAAATTTTGAGTTTCGTAACTCGAGTTATAGTCAAGTTAGACAACATGACGTAGATGGACAATTTCAATTTTTATGCCCCGAATTAGTAGTTAAGTCTAGAAACGCCTCATGCTCGACTCCGGCAACAGTCTCGGGTAAGGGGTGTTACAATTTTGGTCCCTCTCGGGTTTTAGTTATGAAATTTGGCCCATTAATAAGTCCTTGCAGCTAAAGTAAATAGACACTACGCACCAAGTAGGATTCCAGAGAAGAGAGGTGGGTCGTTAGAACCGCTTAAGTACCAATCTCTCCCTAGATCCAATCCTAGACATGCATATGTCCATTGCCACACTCTAACCTAGCGACTTGTCCCAGGACATGTTGATTATTAAATTAAGTCTTATGCGATTTAAGAGTTGTTCAGAGCTAGGCCTAAAGTCCATTATACCCTAGCATACTTGTCAACGTCCCCATAAAGCCCATCAAGCCCATTTCACGATCATATAAGCCATTAAGCCCAAATGACATCCTTATGGCCCATTAAGCCCAGATCTCATTCATAAGGCCTATTGGGCTCAAAATAATTGCAGATCATGTAACATGCATGACTAACTCAATTCATATAACCAAATCAATGAATTTCATCAAACTTAGCCTCAGGGCCTACCGGGCCCATTTAGCCACTTTCGGCTTTTCGGCTTTCCAGCATTGCCGATATCATGTGTGTGTAGTATTTGTACACACCTGGTTACTGCGACGTGCTATACTATCCTTGGTTTTGAACCTACAACCAACCAACCTTCAATCAATCACCCATACTTAATCAAAATATTTACCAAAAGCCGAAGCCTTACCGTAACCTTACCATGTGCCACCAGGTTCTAATAGCCCTTCCTTAGCTACTAATCATGAGTATCCCCTAGATTTGCACTCACACATACACCATCAAACTTTGAGTGACTCATAATCCATACAAGTCACCCCCATAGATCATACCCACATTCGGCCATTTACTTAAACCATAATCGAGTTGAGTATACTTACACTTTGCTAACGATCCTTACCACCCTTGCGATCTCTAAACCTTAGCCTTGTTGATACAAGATTAACGACAATGAGAAGTTAGATAGCCCTTCCGCTTTTAACAAAACACATTAAGGGGTTAACTGAATACTTACCGAATTCACTTTTGATCCTGCGGCCTAGATAGCTACTGAACGAGATTCGGCTTTTAACCTTGACTGATAGTAGATAACAATCGATTTGTGATGGAGGAAAACAACAAAGATTTAGCACTAATAGGGATTTCGTTAAGCAAAAAGATGGTAGTAATTCGGCAATGAGAGAATTTGGCTATGGGAGAGAAGAGAAAAGTATTGAAAACCGAAAGAGCCCTTTAAAAGAATGCGGCAGAAAGGGATTCGGCTTTAGGAGATTTCGGCAACAAGGCAAGGTATTTTCGATTGTGAAAAAAAATAAGGTTTTGGAAAAGAAAAGAAAAAGAATAGAAAATTTGGCATTACCTAGGACCTCAGATTCGGCACACACACATTTATATAGCCTACAGCCGAAACTTAGCCACCCCTAAAGTCCAATTCAGCACAACTTTATCCACTGTTCATCTCCTAATTTTTCTCCATGATATCTCCCTTATCCTTCTCCTAAATTCTCTCTACTGATCACTTCTCCTTAGAGTCCCTCTACACGCCACTTCCAGCCTTCTAGAAGCCTAAACTTAAACTCCAAAATAAAACTAAGCTAGCACTCGAACCTCAGACCTCCCTGCATGCATATGTCGCCACCTCTCTACAACCTAGTGGCGTCACTTAGCCACTTCACCACAGGCTTCTTTGTTCTATTTTTCACTTATTTTTTTATTTAAAAGCCCACTACTCACAACCCTGATTCCTTAGTTAATTAAATTAAGAATCCTCCACCACAAAACCCAAACCTAGAGCTTTTCCAACACACCTAGACACTCCAAATTCATTCAACCTTTAAAGCTATCATGTCATTTGTCATTTTCTTGCTCACTTCAAATTTTATGAGACCCAAAGCCCAATAGGCCTAATTCTTCTATGCCCAAATTCGGGGCGTTACAGAACTGCCACTAAAAACCCATTAATATACAATTTGCTATCATTTCAACTATAGACGACCCCCCAAGTAGGGCCTCTTATTCACAACTTACTGTTTACATGCTTCTTAACATCCTTATTCTTTTAAAAACTTAATCATGCATAGCAATCAGACTTACCAGGAAGTGGAATATCCATTGATAAATTCAAAAACATTAGCTTCCAACTTCATAAAGGAGAAAAAAACATGTAAGTTTAAGAAGAATTAGAAAGTAATATTGAAAGAAGAAAAACCATCTAGACAAACTCTTCTCACCATAAATATATACACCCAGTTCCTCTTAATGGAACTTGAAAAATGTCAATTGTATCCAGAATTTGTCCTAATAAATGGCCTACAAAATCTGAGAGAAATATAAATAAGAATCTTGTACAAATATTATTTGACCAGTCAACTCAGTTGGCTCCTAACCAGATCACGTTACAAAACCCAATTAGCATAATGCTCAGGCAAACTGGACGTACTATACTTTTGGCGGTAATTCACACCGGGTTTACTTTTCGCTTTTCATACTCTTTTCTTAAATAAAAGAATAACCTAAGATAAAATCTTTAATTACTTCTACGGTGGATACTTTATGCCAAACTCTAATCCACCAGAAGACTGTAAATGGGTGAACTACACTACGCCAAACAGATAACTTCACATCCTCACGCCTTCTAATTGGATCTGCCAGATTTGGGGTGTGACAAAGAGAGCTTGATTTAGCTAGTTAATGTACCAATGTTTTCAATTGTTAAGTTTTTAGTAAGTTTCCATTGTTGAGAAATTGATGAATTAGGCTTGAAATTGATAGATATTAAACTTAGATTATGAAAACGACTAAATTATAAAGCTTAATAAATTGGGCTGTTAACTTTGTAACATTAGAGACAAAATTGAATAAAGTGGAAACCTATTATGAAATTATGCTAGGAATAGAAAGTATAGGGTCCCTAATGAGTGAATGTGAAATCGAATTTTGATCCGATGCTAAATATCGAAAGATATGCTTATCTCGAGTTTAGGGACTAAATTGAATAAAATGCAAAATATACTTGGTTTTATATTTGAATGTGAATTGGATGAATTATGATCTTATTCCATTATAATTATCGATTGTAAAGATGATGTCGGGTAGATGACAAGGAAAGGAAAAGCGAGAGTCGTCGATGAGTGACGAGAGATTTTGGTTTGTCCTTTAATGATTTGAGATCAATCTATTTATTTGCATATTCATGTCTTATTTCGTGATTGAGTATCTAGGTGAGTTAATAATGGTCATATGAATTTATTTTCTATGATTGGAATGATTATCGAGATAGTGGACTGAATTGAATAAAATGAAAAGTACTATGATTTAGTAGGCACCTGATGTGTAATTGAAAAAGGATTGAAACATGCTATATAATATGAGATATTTGTGTGTTCATGATAAATTGGAATGAAATTGAAAAATTGAATATGAAATTATAAATGAATTGGATTGAATTGAAATGAAATGAGACAAATGATTGTTATGTGATAATACAGTGTATAGGTTATGAAAATAAAAATGTGATTAATTACAAGGTATGACAGGTAAATGTAAAGATTACAGGCTATGAATATGAGAATATGAATGACTATAGTGTATGATAATGAAAATATGAATATTTGATGTCTATGTGAAATTAGTAAAAGGATAGGATACGATTGACATGCCAATAGGGTTATATGGGTGCTTGTATAAGATATTTGATGATATGGTGATTGTGACAGATTATATCGAGTTTTATTCGGTGTGGTGAAGGGATGCTTTTGTAAATTTTTAAACATTTGATGCCTATTGGCTTTGCACTTGAATCATGGAAGTACCACAGAGTGTTATCGCTCAGCATATAGTTTGTTTATTCCGTGTGTAGGTATTAGGGAATCTCGAAGTCTCGAGGACTGATTCAGCATCCAAACTGCAACTCTCAACTCAGCAAAGTTTGTATAGTTCTTTTAACTTTTGATATATGGCATGTATCTAGATTTCAGATTCGGTTTTGTATCCAAATTGCCATCAAGAAGTCCGAATCGGTACTGTGATTTAAGTCAAGTCCAAAATTTGTTTAATGTACACTTATGAACATGGTATGAGTAGGATGGATTGGTTAAATGGTTGAAATAGCAAAAATTGTCTTATGGTTGAGCATAATTGGATAATATTGTTAATGTATGTGTGTAAATGATGTTAATGGATAGAATTAAGTATGTGTGAATGATTTTAATTGTTGAAAGGATTAAATTGTAGTATTGATTACTTAGGTGAGGCAATTTGGTACCAAATGGACCTATTTGAAACAAGAGGGCATCTCGTGACGTCGAGCTCTTGTCGTAGCGATGAGAAATCATCAATGAGTCACGTTATGATGAGGAACCTCTGAAGTTGCAATGTTAACTTGATATTTTTCAAACTTTATAATTTGATCCTAATTCGACCTCGCCTTAGCTTTAGAGCTTTCGTAAGCTCGTATAAGACCCAGAAATGATGGAAAATCATATTGAGATTGAATAATATTGTTAATAGCATAGATATATAAGAGTAAATTGATTCGTAGTTACTCTGGCAATAGATATGGCATCCCATAGTTCAGACCCAACAATCGAGTAGGGAATGGGGTGCTATAAAAAAAGAATACCGAAAGCTTATGGAATAAATTCTTAGCTCAATAGACTCTAATTCAGATGAAGAAAAGTCCTCAACATTATCCATCAAAATGATGGTCATTAAGGTAAAGAAGTGATTTCTAAAAAAAAAAAAAAAAAAAAACCACCTACAAAATATCTAAAAAAATGCCAAATTTTATAATTTTTAATAGTTTTTGTTCTGTTCAACACAGTCAATGTCTGGTGAGCATTGGTCAACGATAGGTCAATTGCCACATCACAAGTCAACGTTCAGATCATCGATCAATGATGGAAACATGCAACGTATTGATTGGTTGAGTTTTATTTTAAAAGCCATTTTAAC
Organism: Gossypium bickii; assembly: GCA_025503065.1. Lineage (NCBI taxonomy): Eukaryota > Viridiplantae > Streptophyta > Magnoliopsida > Malvales > Malvaceae > Gossypium > Gossypium bickii. The sequence goes on along the minus strand of CP106715.1, from coordinate 34,463,097 downwards.
TTTTAAGTACTAAAATAAGTAATGAAGTAAAGTTTAGGAATTAAAATGGGACAGAAATAATTTAGTATCAAAGTGAGAAAACAACTATAGTTGAAAGGCCAAATCGTAAATAAAGCCTAAATTATATTATGCATAAACTATATTATAGATAGTAGAACCATATAAACCAGAACTATATTCATGAACAAATTATAAATATATGTTCAATATTAAATTGAAAAATCCTTAATAAAAGAAGTAAGATGAAATGATGTAGGAGTGACTATGAATATAACTAACATGAATGTTTTTAACCTCCATGCAAATATGTGACTGAGGTGAATCAAACAATCATTCTTTAAGGTTTTACTTGGTAGAGTGTAAAGAAAATTGGAAGGATGAAGAATTCTAAGGGTTAGAAAATTAGAAGGATAAAAAACATAATTTTTCTTTCCATAGGTGTGTTTGGTAGGAGAGATAGAAAAGTGAAAAGAAAACTACTTTTGTTTCCACCCTTTCCTTGGTAGAGGTAAAAAAATGGAATAAAAGAAAATAAAACATTTGAAATATGCATAATTTTGAACTAACATGCATATCTCTCTCATTTTCTCTCTTCTCATCATTCTAAAATGGACTGATTTATTTTTATGCATTAGAATGAAAAATGATGTTCCCTTCTATTTTTTTTTTCATTTCACTTTTCTTTACTGTCAAGCACACTTAAAATTTAATTTTTTTTCCACTTTTCCTTTCCTTCTTCCGATTCCTCCACTTTTCCACCTAACTAAATACATCCCAAAGTGTGATATATGTTTCTCCTTCTATACTAAATTCCTAAATTTTGTAACTAAATATATATGATCACATCAATAACTATTTTTTTCTTAAAGGAGAAAATTGTGAAAATGATCTTCAAGTTTAAAAATAAATATCTAAAACATTTAGGTATGTTTTGTTGAAAGAAAATACGGAAGACGAAAGCAGTTTGATATTTCACCAAATAAAATACGAACAAGTGTAAAAGATAGGGTTCTGAAACGTCTATTTTGGTGCAAAGCAAAGAGATGAGATGAGGACCAAAAGGGAAAGGGAAAACATCTCATTCAATCATCATATAGCAATATTTAATTAAAAATCACATTCAATGTTGTTATCAAAGAAACAGCTCAAACCCTCCACCAAATCCTTTGCCCATTGGAGAAAAATCCAATTCCATTGACTTTCTTGTGTCTATCCATTCTCATCTTGACGACTATCACAACTTTGTAGCGAAAATATTTAATATAGTACATACATTTTTAAAATATTTAATGTGATATCTAAATTATCAATATATGTTTTATTATGAAACCTAGTGTTAACATTATTAATGAATTGTTAAATTAGTCAATGAAAAATCGATACGTAAACTTTTTTTCTCTAAATTATTATATTCACATGTATAATATAATTATGTAAAAAAATCTAAACAAAAATAAATTAAAATAAAAAACCTAAACATATTATTAATAAAAAAGTAATACTAAAAGCTTACATAAGCGTCACCTTCTCCATTTAAATAAATAATCATCATTTTCAAAAGATTTTAAATATTGTCAATTAAAGGGTCACATTGGTTTTGAGTTGGATCAACTTGGATTAGGTGTATTAAAATTTTAAAAATTTTAAGGTCAATTCGAATTCCATCATTCAAGTTTTCGATTCTAGTAATTTTGGCTTTGATCATTCACAATTTTTTCTTTTCCTAATTTCAAAGTTCTGGTTATTCGAATTTAAATTATTTCATGTTGCTTTAAGATGGAGTAAATTTGGATTTAAGCTGGTTATTGCCTGCTTATGACCTAATCAAATTGCAACGAATTTTAATTGATAGCCTACAAACAGGCCACCTTTCAGAAATATTTTACCGTTGGATTTTCCAAGTAGTAGACTGGCCCACGGAAAACAGGCTCCCCAGTCCAGAATCCTGCTGGAAGAAACGTATAGGATGAAATGGCCTAAAAGGTGGAAATGGGAAAACTCGTTTATTTCAAAAGCTGCCAGAAATTATGTTGATACTCAGATTATCTTTTATTCTAAGTAGTTTCAAAAGTAGATTAATGATCAGCTACACTTTTATAAATCCAATCCATGTTGCTTTCGGGTCCTCAAATCATTAACCTTTATAATCAAATTGCAAAGATTAAAGCCCTTGGTGCTCTACAAGTTGCAGAGATTGTTACTGTCCAATTGCTAGCTTAGGTTTAGGATGGTAATTCCGATTTAAGTTTTGCATATTTATATAATATTTAGATTTAAATATTAAAATTATTAGACTTTTTTTAGATATTCATTATCCGAATTTATTTGTTTCCAACAAGAACGGAACCTAATGCTTTAACCATAAATGTTTATCTTAAACCTTAATTATAATTAAACAAATTAGTAAAAAAAACATATAAAAAGATAATGAAAGATATTTTCTAAAATTAAATATAATAATTAATAATGAAATTATGATATGATGACCCTTTAACTTAAAAAAAAAAAAGTTAAGGATATAAAAAGTCCTCAAACTTTTTTCAGAAAAGTAATTAAATCCCTCCTTTCTTATTTTTGCACTCAATTGAGTACTTGAACTTTCAAAATACATCAAAAAGACTCTCAAACTTCTTCAAAAAAACAATTAAGCCCCTGTTTTTTTTCACTCAATTGGATACTTGAACTTTCAAAGTGCATCAAAAAGATCCTCAAATTTTTTCAAAAAAGCATTAAGCCCTTGCTCTTATTAAAAATTAGAAAAAAAAATATAAACAATAATAAATAATAAATTTTAGAAAATTTATTAAATTTTAATAAAAAATAAAAATTAGAATTTTTTTATAAAAATTGTAAAAAATAAAAAAAATGTAAAATTTTATAAAAATCATAAAAAAATTAACAACCCCCATTTTTTTTCCATTGAAGTCATCACATGTGGCAAAAAATGATAAAAAATAATCAATAAAAGCTATAGAAAAATTATAAAATATTTTTTTTGGTAAGATAATTTTTATAAATATTTTTACGAAATTTATATTTCTTTACATTTTGTATATTTTTCTTACGACTTTATAAAATTTTATAATTTTTTTATAATTCTATATATTTTATAATTTTTTACGATTTTTATAAAATTTTAAAATTCTTTATATTTAAATTTTTTATTAAAATTTAATAATATTTATAGCTTTTATTGATTTTAAATTTTTTTTTTATAATTTTTAATGAAAGCAGTGACTTAATTGCTTTTTTGGAGAAAGTTTAAGGGTTTTTTTGATACATTTTGAAAGTTCAAGTACCCAATTGAGTGCAAAAAAAATAAGGACGTAATTGCATTTTTTGAAAAGTTTGATGACTTTTTGCACATTTAAGCAAAAAATAAAAATTTATTTTAATTATTCATTTAATTTTTCGCCTCTTTTAGGTTTTAAACTTGTATTGTTTGTTAAACCATTCAAAACTAGGTGGAAAAGTTAAAATTTATTAATTTTGTTGATGTGACAAGCAACATGTATGTATCGTCAGCAATAAATTAGTTTTTTTAAATTAAAAATTCAAAAAAAATTCAAAAGAAACTGATAAAAATTATTTAAAAATTTAATATTATTATAAAGGTATAAAAATTATTAAAAATACTTTTTAATTTTTTAAAAATTAATTGCCAACATAGCATACATGTAGACTACTACTTGGATGCTTCACGTCAGCAAAGTTAACATACGTTAACTTTTTCATCTATTTTGAGTGATTTGATAAACAATGTAAGTTTAAGGGTTAAAAGAGACAAAAAAATTAAATTGATGGCTAAAATGATTTTTTGGTAAAGTTGCAGAGTCAAATAAGTCATTATGCCTAAAATTAAATGCAATAATTTTTCATTAAAAATATTTTTTTAAATATCTTATTCTATTAAATCTCATTTAATTTCTTTTAAATCATATACTTTTTTATCGATAAACCTAATTGAATAATGAGATGGAATCATCAAAATTCCTAATTTGCATATATCCTCTTTATTATTTTATCAATTCAATAGTTAAATTAATGTAAAAAAGTTTATTAGTATCTGTATAATTAAAGTAATATTATAATATGAATTTATTTTATAATGTGACATAATAATATTTAGTATATACTATAAAAAATAGTATACATACACATTTAACTACATATAATGTATCAATTATTATAATAAGTAAAATATTAATGTGTAACACTTTTTATCACCCCGATGAACAATACGAGTTGGAGGTGCTACCATAGCACTTTTAGACTTGAACCAAAATTTTTTTTTATGAAAATTATTCCTTTCACAACACATTAATACTCTTTATGTAACACCCCTTACTCAACCAATTGTATCGGACAAGTAGGAGGTGTCATAGGAATACTTTTAGGCTAGTTTAATTATTTTTTCTGTTATAAAAACTCATATTACAACAAATATTAAAATCTTTTGGTGTTAATTTGAAAGAATATTGAACATAAATAAATTATTTTAGTTGTTTGGTAATGTCGAAATCATCTTTTTTGAAAAAAAAAAGCGTCGACTTTAAAAATGAAAATGGTGTCGTCACCAATCCTTTTTTGAGGTGTGATCGGATCACCTTGAGATTGATCATTAAAACATTTTAATTTACTAAACAATGATTTTGGCCTACAAAATTCGAGAAAACGGGTTCGGGAGTCAGTTACGTACGATGAAGGATTAACACCCTCGTAACGCCCAAAATTGGTACCCAATTTAACGTCTTAATGTCGAAAATTTGAAAAGATTTTAAAATACGATCCTCTTTTATTTAAAAGGATACTTGAATAAATTAAATTGGATGCTAATACCCTCTTATTTCGAAGAAGTAAAATGTCACGCCCAGTGAGTTAGGATACAACCTTTTAAATCCTCGAAACTAAGCTTGTCTTTTGACTTTTAAAACTCATGCATTTAAGTTTAAGAAGGATATTCGGTTATTTGGGTCAAATGAAAAATCGGAACCCAGTAAGTTAGGGCACAATTTCTCAAAATTCCAAATACAGAATATTACTTTTATTTTTAGAAATCCTTACCTCGACATAACAAAATGTCACATCCAGTGAGTTAGGACACAACATTTTTGAATTCCTGAGAATAAGCTTTTATTTAACTTATATGATTTGATTTAAAAAGGATAATTGGTTCTTTAGACTCGATGAGAAAAATCGAAACTCAGTAAGTTAGGGTACGGTTTCTCGAAGCTCCCAAATACAGAGCAACGCTTATTTTTAAATCTTTCCATTTTTTTGAATAAATACAAGTGTAAAAAAAAAGACCCCCCTTTAAAGCGATGTGTATTAATAGGGATAAAATAAAACGGTTCATTATATAAAAGAATATTTAAACTCAACTTTTGAAATGATAGAATGGAATGATAATATACAACATGGGGAGATAATTTACGAATAAAATATCACACTAGTGAATCACAATAGCATGAAAATACGAATAAACAAATTATAATATACAATACCAATATTAACAATCAAAGAAAACGAAACAAAATAATATATAAAACAATTTAAAGTAAATAATAGTTTAAAGTAAATAACTTATAAAAACAATTCAAAATAAATAATAAATAGTCTCAAATAAACAATATATAAACAAACTTAAAATAAATAATAAGAAAACAGTTTAAATAAATGATAAAAAAAATAACACATAAAACCGTTGAAAATAAATAATATATAAAAAAGTAAAAAGGATAAATAAACAATAAATTAAAAGGTTAAAATCAAATAGATTAGGGATTAAATCGGAATAAAAAAATTTAGAGTTTAAATCGTAATAAATACATAGACAAAAATAGGACCAAAATCAAACACACTTAAACCATTGAGGGCTTATTCGGCAAATAACCCAACCCTGGACATGCGTCTGTTTCTCAGAGCGTTAGTGGGTCGGGGACTCGATTGAAATGCGCAGCAAATTCCATGGTCCAATTTAAAAAAAATAAAAAAGGAAAAAGGACTAAATCAAAACAGCTCAAAAATGTAACATCCTGAAATTTATAATTTTATGTTTTGCATATACCTTGCGATAGGCTAGTTAAAAATGATTAATTGTGTACGATTAGGGGTCCTAAGAAGGCATGGGATTGAGTTGGGCCTTAGCAAAATTTTTGTGTTTAAGCACTTTAAGGAGAGAAGGTAAGTGGCATCAATGCTTATGGAAATAATTGAGTAATTTGCTAGCATAAGTGAGCATATGGCAAGGAGGTTGTGGCGTCACATGAAGGGGCTCTAAGGGAGGAGTTCGAATCCCATCTAGTGCAAAATTTTTGATTAAATTTTTGTAAATTTTTGTGCTTCTCTTCTATGTGCCGGCCATGGCTTTAATATGGTAAGGAAGACTTTTTAATTATGGAAAGAAGACTAAGGATTATGGTAAGGAGGAAAACAAGGGAAAATGAAGGAAAGAAATCAAATAAAAGAAAGGGGCAAGGGAGGGAACATGTTGGCCGAATTTTAGGAGTTGCCACAGGAAGGAATTTTGGTCAACATGCATCTTTTTGGTAAAGGTGTAATCGGTTTTGGTAAGGGGGGTGTGCCGAATTTTGGTTAGGCATTTTGAAGAGCTTTTGATTTCTTTTTAAAAGTATTTTCTTTGTTCATTTGGTACTTCTTTTCCTTGCCTAAAACCGAGACCATTTGGGAGCATTTTTCTTTCTCTTTTCATCTTTGCCTTGGCCATCTTTTATTCTTTTATCATTTTGGTGCCTTTTCTTCCAATCTTTTCCTTGGTTGCCGAAACACAAGTCTCTCTTTTTGTTCATCTCCTTCATGGTATTAGCCGAAACTTTGACACTTCTCTTGTCCATCTCTTCTTTTCCTTCCTCACTATTTCTTATCCTTTTCTTTTGGGTGTTGGGCACTCTCTCTTCCTTGACCGAATCGGTGTTATTGAGGGGTTGGCCGAGACTTTCATTTTGTTTTTGTTGAATCATTCTTAGTCATAAGTTGAATCGATTGGAGTTGAGTTTATCATCGATTAAGGTAAGCTGTTTCTTCATAGTTTATTTCGATATATTTCATTGTGTGGTGATTCCACTAAAATGAATCGATGGATTTGACTAAACGGTTATTATAGGGATTAAATCGCTCGTTTCATCCACTCGTTATTTCTTCGGAAGAAGTGGTAAGCCAAATCCTGTTCCAAAACAAATACATTCTCTTATCATAGTACTTTCTAACTGAGATCTTTTCAATGGAGGCAAGTGGTAACGATTTGAAAGGAAAAGCGATAGTAGGAGACAAAAGGAGTGGATTTGCAATTCCTACTCCTAAGTTTAAATGAAGGGCGGTATCGGCAGTTCAGGATTTCCCACCGGGTTGTGGACCATCATCCGGTGAGAATAGACAAATCGTGGTCGTACACGATTCTAAGGCTAAGCATTTTAGATCGTCTGATTTAGATTTGGATTAATAAAACCTCGTTTGTTAGTTAATCGAGTGTAATGGTGATTTCAGTGCCGACGATCAAGAAAGCTTAGTCCTTACCGTAATCAGGTGTGTAATCTCACACCGAAATCCCGTTAATCTATGATTTATCATCATGTTAGAAAAATCGATCGATGTTGCTTAAGAACTTAATAACGGTAATATGGTATGAATCTAGTGATTTGCTTAAACATCGTAATACTAAGATTTGTCAAAATCGGCGTTAATTTATAAAATTACAAAAATGCCCTTATGGGCTGAATTACGAATATACCCTCAATAGGCCGTTTTATCAAAATTCCTTAACAGGTTGAAAGGTTTAATTGCCTTTAAAGTGTTGATTTACCAAAATGCCCCTATGGGCCGATTTACGAAAATGCCTCTATGGGCCGATTTGCTAGAATGCCTTAGTGGGCCAAACTATCAATAGACCGATTCACCATATTAATTCACTAGATAAATGGTTGTTATTTACATGTGAATATTTTATTATGTATGTGACATTTTTACATATCGCATGGGATGGGAATAACTGTATGGAGAGTAGTGTAGCCTGGTGGCATAGCCACAATTTGTTCAAAATTATGCTTACTTATGAATCCGGTGGCATGGCCATAATAATTATATAATATAGCAGCTCGACTGCAAATTGGTGTGAGCGGCGGGGTGGGTTGACTTGATCCCCACAGGTGTGATTGGCTGGTAGGGGGTGTGATGGATGGATGGGTTGGGTTGCATACATTTCATTTAAATATTATTATGTAAATGGGCTTAGGCCCAAGATGATGCTATGTGGGTTCAAGCCCAGTGGATGACGGTAAGGGGATTGTACACTGAGTTCTTGTAACTCAACCCCTTTCTCTTTTAATCCTTGCAGGTAATGCTTAGTGATGAGGACTTGGGGCCATGGATGACTCGGTGGAGGCCATACTTTTGGAATGTTATTTTTCGAACTTTAGTAAACTTCTTTTCCGTATTATTTCGTTTCTTTTACTATTTCGGGTTTTAAAGTTGTAATAAGGCCTCTGAGATATTTTTATTTGGTTTTGTGTTTAGCCGTACTTAAAATCTTTCTTGAATTGTTTTAAATGGGAATTTTCTAAAAAATAATAAAAGGTTTTCCAAAATAGATTAACAAATGGATTTCATAACAAACTTTTACAAATAATTTAACTCGGAAATTCTCTTTCGAATTATCAACGTTATTTTCAAAGTCACGATTTTATAAGATCATTAGTTAAATTTTCGATTTTATCAATCAACCTCTTGAAATTAGTAGTATTTTATTAAATATTTATAACCAAACTTGTTTTCTTAACTATAACCAAATAACACCTACTATTAGTAAGAATCACAAACTTTTTATTCGTTTTATTCATATGACATGTCAGATCCGGTCATACTGCATGGGCCGGGTTTGGGGTGTTACAAAAAAGGCAAAAGGGCTAAAAGGATAAATAACCCCCTTTTTTTTAAAACACGCGGATCCCTTGGTAGATTGGGTCGTGCACGGGTCTGGAGGGAAAACGACTTTGTTTTATGCCTGGGGTACTAAGCCAAAACGGCACCGTATAGGTAGGCTATATAAGCCAATATTTTCAAAAAAAAAAAAAACATTTGATCCCTCCCCTTAAAAAAAAACTGAAACCCTCAAAAGCTCTCCCTCTTTGCAATTTTCGATCACCGGACTATCATCAGCTAGCCGCTGTTGACCACCGTACACGGCGGTCAAAGCTCCGAAAACCCCTTTTTAGGCGAATCAAAGGATGGGTATCTTTCTTCCCTCTTTCTATATATATATATATATATATATATGTATGTATGTATATAGCTATAAGAAAAGAAACAGATTCGAAAAAAAAGAAATCACCTCTTTTTTTGATTTGATTTGTTGTTGTCTTTTTTTTTGCTTTGTGTTGATTCTCGTTGTATTGATTGTGTGTCAAAAACCATGATACATCCTTTCCCCTGGCTTTATAGCCGAAAATAAAAAAAATAAAAAATTTCTTCTCTTGTTTTTTCTCTGCTGTGTTTTTGTCTTTGTTTGCATGTACGAAGGCCGTACAATGGTGACGTGGAGGCGTGCAGCGGTGGAGTGGGCTGGAGGCTGTTGCGGCGCACCTAGCTAGGGTTTTTTTTTGTTTTTTCTACTTTGTTGTGGGCTAGGTTAGTTTAGGCTTGTAATTGGGTTAGGTTTAGTTTGGTTTTTAATTTGGGTTTTTTAGTTGTAAAAAGGATTGTTAATTTATTTTCATTTTGGGTTTTATTTTATAAACTGGGCCAAGCCAAAATTGGCCTATTGCCGGTAACATATTTGAACATATCAAGTCATAAAGTAAGATTCCAAAGTTTACCGACTTAAAACAAAGTCTTTTATGTTTGGAAAATGGTTGCTTGATCCTAATTTAAAATTTTAAAACTTTTTTATAAAACTAATAATCCTATTTTTGGAAAAATAAAAGACTTTAAAGATAATTAAAAATTATTTTGAAGTCACTTGAGGGTGATCGGAGGTGCCTAAGACCAATTTTTGGCCTTAGAGGGCCCTTTTTGCACAAAACATTGCAGTGGCCCAAAATAGTACATCAGAGTCCGGTACCTAGGGCTTTAGGTATGTATACCTAACACTGGTATTGTATAATTTGGCATTCTTCCAATTGGGGTGTGGTACCTCTGGGCCAAGTGTAACACCCCTTACCCATATTCAACGCCTAAATCGGATACGAGGCATTACTAAACTTAACTTGCTTAATCATACAACATCGAGCCATAAAATTTTGTTTTAACATAAAACTTTTCATTCATAGTCATAACGTCCCTATCAAGGGTCTACGAGACCCAAAACATACATTTGGAGTGATTCAAGGCCAAATCGAAAACTTTTACGCACTTAGAAAACTTTTACTTAAACAGGGCTACACACCCGTGTGAAATGGAACATGCTCGTTGTAACACCCTAACCCGTAACCATCGTCGGTCTAGGGTTAAAGGCATTACCGGACAAATCGGATCTTATACAAACATTTCATGTCATAATTTAACCAATCAAATCAAAGTGCCCCTTAAACAGGTCTACGAGACCTTAAACATGCATTAGAAAGAGGTTGGGACTAAACCGAACACATACGAAAATTTCTAAAAATTAAACATTTTTCAAAGCTACAGAGGTCACACGCCCGTGTGGGCAGGCCGTTTGCCTCACACGGCCTCAGACATGCCCGTGTGTCTAAGCCGTGGCAAAATAAGTCATACATACTGACTTGTCCACACGGCCGGAGACACGCCTGTGTGCCTCACTCGTGGTCGACACTGACTTGCGCCACACGGCCAGTCACACGCCTGTGTGTCCAGCTCGTGGTTGAAACTGACTTGTTTTGAAATGCAACCACGAGGGACACGGTCGAGCCACACTCCCATGTGCTCAACCGTGTGGGCAAATATAGGCCACTTGCAAGGCCAATTTGCCACTCACCCTTTGGATTATACCTACAAGCACAAATAAGCATCATTCCATGCATCAAAAGCAACCAAAACATACCAAAATGATCATCTTTACTATTCATTTAAAGGCATATCAAGAATCAGAACTTATGTACCATTTAGCTCAATCTAAATACAAACAATTTCTAAGCCAAAATTCAACCACAAACATACTAATTCAATTTGACACCTTTTCATCTATAATATACTAACTTTGCAATCATCAAACTTATCATAAATTTGGCCATTTCATTAGCCAACCATTATCCATCCAACCATACCAAACTATGCATCATATAGCATGAACTACTCATTTACATCATATTCAATATCTAGCCATATCACATGGCTATTTATACACTTTTCAAAACATAATAAAAAACTCACTAGACTATACATGCCATACTTTAATATATACACTTTCAAAATGTACCAAAATAGAGATTGATAGTGTGGTGATAATCCTTGACTATCCCCGAGCCTTTCGTAGCTTTAACGATCTATAAAACAAAGCAAACACACAAAGAGTAAGCTTTCAAAAGCTTAGTAAGCCATATACAAATAAACTTAACATATAACATTCATAATCATATCAAATATAAGATTATTAATATATATCAATTTCAAATTCATAATTCTTCTTTGGCTAATTTGTTTAGCCATTGCTTACTAACAATTCATACCTCAAAGTATCACTTTTGCTCATATCACAATCATACATATACCACATTTTGTCTCATTGAATCTATGCACATATCTCACTTGCGCGCAATCACATTTACTTACCTTTCATACTCCATCATAGTATACATTTCAAACATACCTGAATCGATTATATATTTCACATAGTCTTTCATTTCTCAGAATTGCCCATTGAACCCTTCGAAATCAAGTAGGATACCCGGATACTCAGAATACTCGTACAATGCCAACGTCCCAGACGTGGTCTTACATGTGATCAAATATCAATGCCACTGTCCCAGATAGGGTCTTACATGAATCAAATACGATGCCAATTTCCCAGACATGATCTTATACGTAAATCTGAAATCAATGCCAACGTCCCAGATGTGGTCTTACACGAAATCTCAAATCAATGCCAACGTCCCAAACTTGGTCTTACATGATATCACATATCGTAATCCCTATGTCATGACATATGAATCCTATCTATTCCTAAGGTTCTTACGGGACTTTTTGGACCTTGACACATTGTTAATACTTTCTCAGATATCACATGAATATCATCCAAAGCCATTCATCAAAATTCAATATTAATTGAACTTGAATAATTCAACTTAACTACATTTATTTGTATATAGACTTACCTCGTATTCGGAATAAACGAACGGATTCGACTACTCGATCACTTTCGACTTCCCTCAGTCTAAATCCGTTTTCTTTGGTTCTTGATCTATACATATTCAAATTTAACTCATTTATTCACCAAATCATTCAATTTAATCCAAAAACACACATTTAGGGCATTTTACAAATTAACCTCAAATTTTCACATTTTGACATTTAAGTCCCTATTTCACAAAATCACAAAATACACATAATTTCCTCATACCCATGCTTAGCTGAATTTTCATATGCTTCATATAAGTCCACACATTTCATTTATTTCACATTTTAGTCCCTCAAAATATTATTTTCACAATTTAGTCCAATTACTCAAATTCACCAAAAAATCCAAAGACAAAAGATGTTAATCTAACATATATTTTTCATATTTCATCAACTAACATCACAAAGCTCAAGTATTCATTAATGGCACATTTCAAAATCATCATCAAATTCCAAAATTAAGGCATGGGTTTTGTAGCACTCGAAGCAACGATTACAAAAATGTAGAAATTATCAAAAACCGAAACCAAAACATACCCGTGTGGACATATGGAAGGCTATCTACCAAGCCAAATGTCACCCTATATAACAACCGTACTTATACCAAATCAAATCAACATATATCATAACCATGAAGCACCCCTAGGGACTCAAAATCAAGACATTCATACATGCACACATTTCATGAACTTCATCATCATTTAATAAATCAACTTATCAAGTATTGGCCCAATTCCAAAGACCACTTACAAAAAATGAATTTGATAACATAAATAGCCAACATTTTGGCTAACAAATATGACATAACGAAATGACCAAGTCCTATACATTCCATACTAAAAAAGAATCTAACTTTGCTATACCAAAGGGTAGTCGATAGTGTGATTTCCGAACTCCGATGTTCCACGAATTCTTGAGCTAACTTGGCAATACTACAAGGAAAAGGGAAATGAGAGGGGTAAGCATAAAGCTCAGTAAGTTTGCATGAGGTAAATAGCAACATAAAAACTCATAATATCCTATATTGGTTGCGTTAAATAAACACAAGTTTTAAGCTCATAGCCATAACTTACTCATGCTTACTCTTACCAATTTCATACTAAGTTCCATATCGTAAACATTTCTCCTGAATTACTCACAAGTACCTGTATCACTTCATCACATAGCTTTAGCACTAATTTCATCTCTATACAAGCTCAACTATTTATCTCAATGAATCACTTGGACTAATCAAGGATACACAATAGTCCACATATACATAAACATAATGCCAATGCCATATCCTTGATATGGTCTTACACGGGGTCACATCTCGATGTCGGTGTCATATCCCAGATATGGTCTTATACGGGATCTTATATTAATGTCGATGCCATATCCCAGATATGGTCTTACTCGAGTTTCATGTTCGATGTCGATGCCACATCCGAAATATGATCTTACACGAGATCTCAACTAGGTGTCGAGGCCATGCCAGACATGGTCTTATACGGGACCTTACCAAGACATGCATCGATGATCTTATTCTCTCATTTAACAAAGTCCAACCGGGACTTCCACATTACAATTCTCATAATTTTCTTATTCAATATCATTTCTCAAATTCATAGAAATATTATACAACATCACCAATATCAAACATTTATAAACTTAATAACATGATGTTGAGTTTATTGCACGCAAACTTACCTCGATATCAAAATAGGCTAAATTACCAATCTAATCCGACACCTTACCCTTTCCTCGGTCGAGGTTAATTCTTTGTTCTTCTTGATCATTTAATTATCACATTAACTAATGCATTTCAATAATCATGCTTTGACAAAATTACCATTTTGCCCTTAGACTCTCACAAAATGACCATTTTACCCTTAAGCTCGTAATTCAATTCTAATCAAATTTTCTCCTCTTACAAGCCTAGATGAACATTTATTTCTCGTATGGCAACCATCAAAAATCAATATTTCACACATTTACCTCTTATTTTACAACCTTTACAAAAATGTCCTTTTAGGTGTTTTCATGGAAACATCTTTCACAAAAGTTGTCTATCTAACTACTATGATTCATTTTATTCCATAAAAATGCAGTAAACAACATACATGCTCACATGGCAAAACCTAAAACTTTTAACCATTTTGCAAAATAGTCCCCTGTTTAGCTAGCTTAAGCTTTAGGGGTTTCAAAAGTACAAATATCATCAAGAAAAACCATTAAAATCACTTACTTGTAAGGTGAAGAGCTTGTTGAAATTTTCGGTGAAGAAGATGACTGAATAGAAGGATATAATCTTTTCTTTATTTTATTCTATTTCATCAATTTAATCCACCTACTACACCAACTTTGACTAATTTTGACTTCTTTTTCCCCTATCGCCGACCACCCTATATCTAAGGGTCAATTTTCACATTAAAGGCCTCCAATTAATATTCTATGGCTATTAGGCACCTTTAACTTGTAAAATAGAACTTTCACACTTTATGCGATTTAGTCCTTTTTCGCGATTAAGCATGAAATCGCTAAAATTAAAGCACCAAAATTTTTACGCACCCATATAATCATGCTATAACTCATAATGTAATATTAAAATAGTTTTCTTCAACTTTAGATTAGTGGTTCCAAAACCACTATTCCGACTAGCCCCTAAATCGGGCTGTTACACCAGGTATCAATATCTTTTCCCCAAGGGTCCAAAATTGCCCTTAAACACCCCTGTTTCAACCCCAAACAATACCAAACCATTCCAACATAAATTAAAACATTATAAATCAAAATTTAAACTCACTTGGGCACAAAAACATGTCATAAACTTATTCAAATTGGAATTGTCACACCTGGTATTCTTTAAGTTCAAAAATTAAGAAATTATTGGAGGGTTAAATTGAAAGAAGATGTAAGTTGGTGGCCTTTACTGACAAATCAGGAAAAATTTAGTGGTTGATTTGGACATAGTTAAGTTCCAATTTTGGTTCGGTTGGATGAGAACTAGATGGTTTGTTAGTGGGAGACAAAATGACTTGGAACTTTGAGCTGTAGTAAAAGTGAGTCCTGATCCTGACTCATGCATGTTAAATTTACAATGGAAAGTCTTATGTTGATGACATCTCAATTGCTTGGTAAGTGTGTGAGATATATAAGTTATTGCATGAATAAGATGATGTGTAATATGTATGCTTATGAAATCAAGTATGAAATCAAGTGTATTATGGGCTAAATGAGAAAAACATCCAATTGCGATGCCTCTGGTAGGGTAGGTATGTTGCTAACTGGATAGACAGATCGCGATGACAATGAAAACACTCATGGTGATGCCTCTAGTGAGATGTAAATTAGACTGACAGATCACGGCATGAAGTTATGTATAAGACCATGTGGGAGAAACCCCATGACAACCTTTGAGATAATCCGACGGTACATGGCCAACTGTGCGCGTGCTCATTAAAATAATGAATTTATACAATATTTTTTAAAGCCCAATTTTGTTGCAAGCGTACAAGTTAGTTGTAATATTTATAGTGTTACAATGAAACACCCAAGTATTCCAAGGATCAAACCCAGAGGAAGAGGCGGTTGAGCAATAACTAGCATACACAATAGAGACTAAGTGGCTACTAATACGATTTTATATTACGGTGATTCATAAAAGATAAGTTTGCAAGAAAATTAAATATTCTACTATAGGAATTAAATTGCAAGAAATGTAAACTAGAGGGACTATCTAGAAAATGACTAAAAGGGGTTGGTTGACTTTGATGTGGTTCACCAAATGTTGAACTAAGGACATAAATCGCGTAAATTACCAAGTGGCTTCATTTTATCTCCATATCTCAATTTTACTGACTTAGACAGATTAGGTTTGGTTTATCTTCTAATCTCACCGGTTAATCCGAGACTAATGGATAGGTGCATGACAAGATTACCTTCCAGTCTCGCTTTATCTTAATATTCCCTTAAGGGCGTCACTACCTAAGTTCTTAGTTGTATTCAAATTAGTCCAATTTGTTACGATTCAGTCCTTTGTCTGAGATTTTAGTTTATCCACATTTACATCAACCAACCTCCTTAAGGGTTTAGCTACACATGTTCAAAGTCAAGAAAATAAACATAACAATGGAAAACAAAGCAACTATGAAAGTAAAGCTTGAGAAAAATGTGAAAGTTGAGATTTTTATGCAAGAAAACTGAAATAGTATGAAACCAAAAGCATTTAACAAAAAAATCTAAAGCAAGAAACATAAAAGGAACAAGTTTTAACAAATTTGAAGTAAAATAAACTGAAATACATTAAACTACTTAAAGAATCTTAAAAGCAAGGTACAATGATTGAAAATGTAAATAAACCTTAGTTACAATGTTAACTAACATAAAAAAAATCAAGAACAAAAAGTAAATGTAGAAAAATAAACTCTAATCTAAGGTAGAAGAAGAGAAAAATAAAAACCCTAGAAAAGTGCAAAGAAAAACTAAAGAGAACCTAGAGAACACTAAACCTAAAACTAAGTTAAAATGTGTGTCTCTCCTCCTCAGCAATTTTTGGTTGTTTTGAAAGGTATTCTGATGAATTTCTTATGCCAAAATTGTCTTTACATGGGCCTTGTGTGATTGATGGGTCAAGTAGACAAAGGTTGCCTTTTTTTCCAAGTTTGTCCCTCTGACGAAGGCGATATCACGATATCCAGAAGAGGATATCGTGATAGCTTCGGCAATATTGAACTTGGGGGGTCTTCCTTGAAAGGTGGATATCGCGATACCCAATGAGGATGTCGCAATACCACTGATCTATAACACCCCTAACCCATATCCTTCTTTGGAATAGGGTTTCAGAGCATTATCAGAGTTTACCAATCAAACAGACAGAAATTGCAAACATTTCATATCATATCAATTTTCATATTTAAACCAATAAAAATCGTACATATTGTCCCTTATATGAGCCCTTGAGGCCCTAAATATGCATTAGAAACAAGTCGGGACTAAATCAAAAACTCAAATAATTTTTTAGGAAACATTGAAAATTTTCAACACTGTAGGGGTCACGCGGGCGTGTGGCCAAGCCGTGTGACTCACACGGTCAAGAGACAGGCCCATGTACTAGGCTGTGTACCTTTCAAATTAAACTCACACGCCCATGTGTCAGGCCGTGTGCTAGGCCTTGTAGTAGCCTGACTTACAACCCTTTGAAAGCTATAAGGGACACACGACGGTGTCACCTGGCCGTGTGTCACGTACGACTGAGACACACGCCCGTGTCTCTGCCCGTGTGGATGAAAATAGACCATTTTACAAGCCATTTTTCTCACCTAAATTGACATGTACCTACAACCACAAATGCATGTATGCATAAGCCATAATAAGGCACCAAATCTATGCATATTCTAACCTTATATAAATGGTATGATCACATACAACCAATGTGCCCTTAGGCACATCAAATGACAATATAAAAACATGTATGACTATGTATTCAATATAGACAATTACTCAACTAACTTATAGGCATGTTTGCTTTAATACATCATGGAACTTACTTACTAAAACATACCAAATGGTACTAATCATGCCATTCAACCAAAGTGTCATTTCACAACAATTCCAACAAATTACAAGACTTATACAATATGCATATTCAAACCATAATTCAACTTCCATAATTCAAACACAAAACAAGTAGCACATCAACCATGTTAATGCTACTTATATACATACCAAAATATGCCAAACATAAGCCAAATCAAATGGCCATATTTACAACAAAACATATAGGCAAACATTATCCAAAATACCTATACATACCATAATAACTGAAATTAAACATTTGAAAGTACCAAAATAGCCGATGGATAGTGTAATATAGCTCCGAGAAGTTTCTAACTCAAACAAGCTTCCGACTCCCTATAAAACACGAAAATAACACAGAGTAAACACTTAAGCTTAGTAAGTTCGTATAACATAGAATATAATTTACCATTTAGTCACATATTAGGTAAGTAAACAAAGCATATCCCAAAACAATTTGGCTAAATGCCTAAGTACATATTCACCAACCATGTTAGCCATGTAAACACATGTATATAAGTCAATAATCATGGACGAACACAACAATTTATCAAGTTCCAAATACATGTATCATCCATTTCATATATTTATATATCATATAACATCATTTTTATGTATTTCATGTGTATACCTGTAATAGTTCGTATCGAACTCATATCGTTTCGTAACAGAACATTGCCCGTTGAACCGTTTAGAATACCATTGGATACCCGGAATAGCTCACATATAATATGCTAGCTCATATAACTGTAATCCGTTAATTCATGTATGCTTATATGAGCTGTGAATTTGGTATGCTCATTTGAGCTAACGATCGGTATGCTCTCACGAGCTATAAATCGGTAGTCCTAATGACATGTCATTTGTATTATACGGATTCCTAAGGTTCAAACGGGACTCGGTATTGGTCGAACTTCGTTGGATATGCAACTATGTAAATTTATAGCAATTCACAATTCATAATTAATTCAATATAAAACATATAAACTCAATTTAATCACACGAACTTACCTCAATGAGTATTCGTAGATACGGGGGCGATTAATTCGAGACTTTCTCTTTGCCCCGATCTAACTCCGTACGAGGTCTAACTGGATCTATATAGATAAATTTAACTCAATTAACATATAATTCATTCAATTTATTCCAAACCATATTTTTTGCAAAATTACTATTTTGCCCGTGTACTTTTAATTTCTTTGCAATTTAATCCCTAGGCTCGGAATATGAAATTTATGAAATTTTACCCCTATCCAAGCCTAGCCAATTACTATGCAAACTTATAACAGCCCAAATTTTTCATAATTTCACAAATTATACCATGAATTTATCATATTTTTCAATTTAACCCTTAATTGATAATTTCATCAAAAATCTCTTTACAAAAGTTGTTTATCTAACAACAACTACCAATTTTCTAACATCAAACTTCAAAAGCCATGTACATGCATCAATGGAAAAACCCTAATAGTTTAACATTTTCACAAATTAGTTCCTGGGCTAGCTAGATTAAGCTACAACGATCCCGGAAACATAGAGATCATTAAAAAAGGAATAAAAATACATACCTAATTAAGCATACAAGCTTGGTCGAATGTTAAGCACAAAAATTTCTTCTTTATTTTGTGAAAATTGATTAAAGATGATAATGGAAGATGATGATTAATTTTATTTTAATTAACTTGTCATTTATTTACTTATTTAGTTAATTAACCTTTAAAATTAATCAAAATTTCACAAAATGTCAAGCCATCATAATCCACTAACACATTTATGGTCTAATTACCATATAAGGACTTCCATTTTAAAATTCTATAGCTATTTAATACCTTTAGCTACTAGAACTCAACTTTTGCATTTTACGCGATTTAGTCCTTTTTATCAAATTGAGTATGTAAACGGTAAAATTTCTTAACAAAATTTTTATACGGTATTACTATCATGCTTTAGGAAATAAAATAATAATAAAATAAATTTTTTGACTTCAAATTTGTGGTCTCAAAACCACTGTTCTAATTTCACTGAAAACGAGTTGTTACATGAATGGTCTCATTGGTCTTCTATACTATCGGAGGTATCGCAATTCCAGGGGTTGGATATCATGATACCCTTTCCCTAGATACCGTTCTTGCTCATTTTCTACCTTTTACACGTCTCTACATCACTCAAACACACGTTAGACTTCCTAATGACACTATTGGCAAAATTGGGTAAAAAATAGACAAAAACGAGATATTTTCACTTATTACCCGAAAAAGATAAAAATAAGAAAATAAAAAAAATCAAGCTAAAAACTCTATTTTGCGTAAGAAAAAGCTTCTTAAGTGTGTTGGAAAAGCCTAGTTTGCCACATTGATTTGTGACAGATCAGGACAGTAAACACGTAATTCTCTATGACACCTTTGTGGTGTGTTCTCTGAGGCCTTATGGCATATTCGATGAAGCTCGTGTGGTGTATTCTATGGTATTTGTGTGATGTATTCTGTAACACCCTCAACATAAAATTTAGCCAAATGCTTCTATGTTGTGATCTAGTAAGCTTGAGACTTCTTTGCTGATCGAAGTTATGATAAAGAACTGGTTAGTTCAAGGTATCTCCGTTTGACTAGTCTTATGGTGGAATTTTGAATATGACCTAAAGGAAAACTTCTGAAAGAGTTTGCATTAGTGTTTCTAAAGAAGAAATCTACCATAATAATTCGTCAGTACAGAAAACTTCGTATAATCATAGATATGGATGGTTTATGTGCTCGCCAAATCTGGGTTTATTTATGCTATGAAAGAAAGTATTAAAAATTATTGGTATCAGTGAAATCTGAAAGTTATACACTATAAAAAAAATGGGGTGTCTGGAGTTTAAGCTCTCCGCCAAGAGGGGCGTATTCATGACATATCATAAGTTGTCTGGAAGATTTAGAATGTATTACCTATCAAAATAAGTTGTGGTCTGGGTTAATTGAGGAATCTATTTGGTATCCTTATAGTTACCAAAATCAGCATGAGAATCTGGCAAAAGTAAGATCATTATGGGGTTCTTAATAGAAGATCAGTTACTTATTTATTTTCCAAAATTAGTATTTGTGAGTATCATCCTGGGGAAAGAGTATTCAATGTCTGTTAGAAGGAAAATCCATGAAAGGTAGGCTTTGTATGAATATTCCTCTATGAAGTTCGTCTGCACTTCTGAGAAGGAAATGAGATCATAATGATTGGTGAAGTCGGGAACCAGTCCAAAGAGGAACCTGTGAATAGTTTGGTCAGGTATAGAAGTTGGTGAATATGTATACTAATCGGCTGTGTGCGTGTGCACTAAAATAACAAATTTATAAAGCAATTTTTAAAGCTCAGTTTTACTGGAAGCGTACAAGTTAGTTGTAATATTTATATTTCTAATAGAACACAAATTATTCCAAGGGGTCGAACCCAAAGAAAGAGGTGATTGAGTGATAACTAACACACACAATCAAGTCTCAGCGGCTGTAACAGCCCGATTTTGGCCCTAATTAGAACGGTGGTTTCGGGACCACGAATATGAGTTAGAAAATTATTTTTATATTATATTTGATGTCTATGATATATGTTTGAGCATGTGTTAAAATATCGTGGGTTAATTTGTCTATTAGTGTGTTCATTTTAAGAAAGAGGACTAAATTGCAAAAATGGTAAAAGTAGCCTTTATTTAAATTGGGTGGTTAAATTGACTTGTCTTCTTTATTATGTGGATTTAAGTTGCAAATTAGCCATTTGGCATGTTAGTGGACGACACAATGCTTCCACTATGTATTTATTTATTAGTTTTATATGTTAAATGATAATAATAATACATAAAATATATTATAAACATATTATAATGAAAACATAAAAGAAAAAGTGGCATGTTCATATTTTATTTTTCCTGTTATCACCAAAACTAAAGAAGAGAAGAAAGAACTTAAGCTCTCAAATATTCGGCCCTTTGCAAGCTTGATTAGGTATGTGATTGAGTTCGGTTTTTGTTAATTTTTACGTTTTTGAGATCGTTGCTTCGAATACTATCCAACTCATGTTAGAATTTTTGATTTTGATGTATGTGTGATGTTTGGCCATGGATGAAAATTTGTGCTTGTGATGGTTGATGACTTTAAATAAAATATATGTGTTAGATTATTAAATTTTGTATTAGAAATTTTGATTAAATTGAGTATTTAGGACTAAATTTCAAAAATAGTAAATTGAAGGGCTAGATTGTGAAATTTATGAAATATGGAGACTTGTATAAGCCTAGTGAACATTTGGCCCTAGCTTAATATATGCAAATTTAGCATATTTTGTGTTTTGTGAAAATTGGATTAATTTGTAAAAGTGCAAAATGTTAGGGATAAAATTGGTAAATTGTTCAATTATATGTTTTGGGCTAAAATGAATGAAATTCTATTTGAATGAGCTCATTTTGAAATGATTAGATCAAGAACAAAAAGAAATGAGATTGGGTCGGGGAAAAGCTAAGTTGAAGGAGTAGCCGGAAAACCTAAACCGTCAATTTCCGAGGTAAGTTTATAAGCAATTGGGTTGATTTGAATTTTTATTTAATCTATATTAATGTGATTAAGTTAAATATAATGAAGCTTGTTAAATTACCTAAAGCCGAATGTAGTATTGGACAAGATATGTGATAGTCGAATGTTTGGTTGACTTATATATGAAATTTGATGTATTTGAGTTGAATGAGTACTTATAGAGTGAGGAGTAGTTAAATGTGTAATTTGTATTTAGAGATGGGTGTATTCGAATATATGACTATATGTATTTATTGATTATGGCCGAATGTGATAGTAAGTTATAGGATGAATGGCTTGATTCGATCATGTGTATATATGTGTGCTCATATGTGTATAATGTGAATTTATATGTCGATATGAGAGATGAAAAGATCGGATTAATGAGCACTAAGTATATGAACTCATACATCGAGCACTAAGTGTACGAAATCAGTCGTCTGGCACTAAGTGTGCGGAAAATGAGTAATGGCACTAAGTGTGCGATACATTACGAGAAAATTTGCACTAAGTGTGCACTTTATCAAAGTAACGGCACTAAGTGTGCGATACGTTACATAAATTACACTAAGTGTGCTGGTTACGAATCTTCCATGGAAATCCATTTGTGAATTTTGTTAAACGAGACAAACTAAACTGGTAAGTGATTTATAATTATGGGATGAATTGGTACTAATGAGGTAAGTTATTCTACTTTAAGAAATTAATGAAATGAGATGTGATTATAAGATTTAAATTATGTTCGGGATGAAATAATTATGCTTGGTGTCGAATGAATTATAATGTGGTATGGATGAATATTCAGTTGTGAGACTTATAGGTATGGTATTTATGGAATGATGCTAAGATATGTATATATATACTTGCGATTATAATTCATTATTGGTCATGTGGGCTAATTTAGTTTGTACAATGTTTAATTGTATATTATACCATTGCTTATAACTTACTAAGCTATGTTAGCTTACTGTCCGAGTTTGTTTAACTATTTTATAGATCTTGAAGTCTAAGCTCGAGCTCGAGGATCATCGTCAAAGTCAATCACACTATCAACTATCTTTGGTACCTTATTATTAGTTGAACTTTTGGAGTTATGGCATGTATAGACTATGTTTCTTTTGGTTTGTTTTTGAATGGTGTGTAAATGTGTATAAATGCCATGCGAAAATGGCTATACTTTTATGCTTAAGTATGGTTTAATCATGTTTGATTATGGTATTATTATTTGTGTATGTTCAGACATATTATAAGTTTATCTTGGAAGTTTATTTCATATCATGTTAGGTGTGATATTTGAGTATATGAACTTGGTTTGAGTAGGGTTTATAATGCATTTTTGTTGATGGATATCCTTATGCTTATTATATATGTGTATTTACAAGACAGGTTATGAGAGAACCATGTCATACTTTTTATATGTAATTATTGAATGTAAATTATTAATGATCAAATTGTAGGATATTTTAGTAAATAATTGGCCATGACATTGACTTAATTAGGAACTTTAAATTTTTCATTAGATGTTCAAGTGTATTCGGCCATGAGGATTGAATGGCTAAATTATTGATGTGAACATGTAGTTAAGGTGCGCATGTGGTGGAATGAATATAGTAGTATGAGTAAGTTTATATGAGGGATTTAATCTTTTATGTTTTAGACCATATATGAGCTTGGTTTTGAATAATATGATCATGTCATTTATAAGGAATTAACCTTTAATGTAAATGAGTGATATTGGTAATTGGAAAAGCTTTTGCATATATATATAGAACCATATGCATATTTGGCCCTTGCTTCTAAAATGACCAAATAAATAGTATTTTTACTATTTGAATGAAAAAATTTACTCATATATGATATTGATGATATTGTTTGTGATATGATATGTTTGTTAACGTCTTGTTATTAAAGTGGAAATACATGTTTAATCATGATAGTATGGATTGATTATGCATCAATTATTATAACAGTGTTTATAAAAGTGTAATGACTTGTGGTTAGATGAGTAATGCCTCGTAACCCTAATCCGGTGACGGATACGGATTAGGGGTGTTACAGCGGCTTTTAATACGATTTTATAGTACGACAATTCATAAAAAGATGAGTTTTCAAGAAAATTAAAAAGATGAGTCTAAGCTTGATTTGAGTAACTCAAGGGATGGTGTGGTATTGTTTAAGGTTAAGTCTTTGATGGTTGTTGATGGTGTTAAGATGAAATAGTTGTTTTGGAATTGATATTTCATTGATAGCATTTCAAAGGCGGATAGAAAGGTTAATGTACTTCATTGGCTTCAAAGAAGTTGCTAAGAGAAGTCACAATAATAATCAAAAGTGTCTTCAACAATACGCTCTGTAAAAGATATGAATGACGATGAATCTCTGTCTGACGATCGGATTAGAGTGGGAGAAGATTTTACTACCAAAAAGGTCCGATTTAAAGATGGAAGTGATGACTCCTTGGCAAACATGCCGGTTGACTCGTCCCCAGCAAGCGGAGTTTCTTGGAAAGACAAATTCTTGGGTGGTTTGGTTTCGAACTCTCTAGATGGCGATGCTAATATCGATTTAAAATTCATTAAGGGTGATATTCGTAGATCCAATCTCAATGGTATACCTGCCATTGATTTCTTATATCGCATTAATAAAATTCTGATCAAAAGAATGGAACTCACCATGGTGGTCAAGTTGCTTGGGCGCAACATAGGTTATGGGGCTCTGTTTAATCACATCACCAGCCTCTGGAAGCCTGCGCAACCCTTTTACCTAATGGATGTTGCAAACGACTATTACCTTGTCCGATTCCAGTGTAGGGTGGTTTTTGACACGGCACTGACACAAGGCCCTTGGATAGTGTTTGGGCACTATCTCACAGTTCAACCGTGGACTGTGGATTTTGACCCATCGAGACCCTTTCCCTACGGTGTGTTGGCTTGGTTCCACTTCCTAGGTTTGCAGGGATTCCTATACCAAAAGAAGATCTTAAAGGAGATCGGTAGCTTGGTCAGAGGAGTTGTTAAACTTGACATCAAAACTGATAACAGAGAAAGAGGGCAATTTGCCAGAATGGCTATTTTTGTAGTCTTAGAGATACCCCTTACCTCCTAAGTTCTTACCAATAGACAACTGCAACGTGTAGAATTCGAGGCCTTACTCGAGGTATGTTTCTCGTGTGGTAAATATGGGCACTTTAAAAACTCTTGCCCTTCTTCTTTGGCAGGTGGAAATGGTCATGACGGAGAGGGAGATCCCACGGGCTCTTTACAAAGTGAAATTGCTCCAGCGAGGACAGGGATGCACTGTCGATGATGAGTGATGCCTTCGGCCCGTGGATGGTGGTTGAGCGCAAGTCAAGGTGCAAACAGGACACATTTCGTGGACAAAAATAAAAACTTACGGAAGGAAACTTAGGAAGTTCCAGATTTGAAGCATTATCTTTTATGGATTGTCAGCCCTTAATGCCAGATTTGGAGGCATCTATTAAGGATATTGGTGCGGCTAAGTTTTCACAAGGGGACTTTATTAAAAAATTAAAAGGTAAAAACACGAGGCTAGGGTCTGGACCAATAAATGAAGAAAATAGAGGAGAAAATCTGATGGACCCTATTGGTGATGTTGGACTTCGCCTAAAATCTAGGCCCCTGAAGGAAAATGGCGCGAGACAAGCGTTGGGAGTGGAAGCCCGTGTTTCAACACGTGCTGCTGATCAGACGTCTAACAGTGCTGGGCCTAGTTCGGCGTTGGGCCCTATGCATAGTGGTCATGTTCTGGCGACTGGTGGTCTTATGCTTAATCTGAATCTGGCCTTCCACATAAAGAAGCTGGGTCTCCACTGGAATGCTTTGGACCACATCAGACTTTGGGCCAGACTTCAAATGCAACCAGTTTAGGCTTGGAGGGTGTAGCAGTCTTTGTGAATAAAGGCTCAACCGTTTCTATTTCTTCTCCCAAAGATTTGGCCACCTCTTTTCACATTAATCCCTCATTCGAAGAGGCTAAAATTGGTCCCATTTCAAATGCACTTGATCCTAAAAAACATGCGGCTATTACTTTTCAAGAAATTAGATATTAAATCTAAACCAAAGGTGCGTGTAAACTCTCCAAATATTCCTAAAGGACATGTTGTCTAAAATAGGAAAGGAAATGGTCATAGTAGGAAATCTTTAATTAAATTTATTCGTGGACGTAGAGGAAATTTAAACCTACCAGTAGTTCACGAGTCTCTCTCCCTAAAGCTATGGGTTCTATGGTAGAGCTCATTAGTGTGCAAGTTGGAATTTCTTCGGATAAATCTAAAGTTAAAGTTGACAATGTTTGAGTTACTGATAGGCCCTACGAGGTTAGTTCTTTCTTTCATTTTTAATTTTATGAATTTTACTATATTTTCTTAAAATTGTTAGGGTTGTGCGAGTTCTAAATTTGTTAGAGTCTTCCGAAAATACAATCGGGAGCATAGACCAGATTTGATCAGTCTCCTAGAAACTAGGGTCAGTGGTGATAAAGCGGATTTGGTTATTGCCAAACTCGGTTTTAGTAATTCTCATCGTATGGAAGCGATTGGTTTTTTAAGAGGTATTTGGAATGGGTGGAAGGATTCGGTTAACGTGGAGGTGCTCCAAAGTCATCCCCAATTTGTTTTAGCCAAAGTTTCTAATATCTCCTTTCGGCAGCCTTTTTTGGTCTCCTTTGTGTATGGCAGTCCTAATAGCTAGAAGAGAAGGCATTTATGGGAGGCTTTGCAAAGCTTTATTCCGATGGATGGGTCCCCGTGGGTGGCGATTGGTGACTTTAATGCCATCCTTTCACCTAGTGAGAAAAAAGGCGGACGTGTTTTAGGCAAAAGGTGTCCTTCCTTTGGTAATTTAATGGATTTCGGCCAACTTCAAGATTTAGGTTTCCGGGGGTCTCAATTCATATGGCAAAGAGGGGGGATTGTTGAGCGATTGGACAGAGCCATTTGCAATATTGCTTGGAACGCGAATTTTTCGAACTCAATGGTGACTCACTTACCTTGTAACACCCTTTACTCGGGTTCTACGCTAGAACCGGGCTCGAGGTATTACCGAATAAAATCCTTATGATCGCCACTTAGGCTCATCTTGACTACTCTCTCTAGTCATCTCAACAACCTTATTCTCAATTTACGAGGCCTTACTCATACGCACGAGGGCTCTCGAGACTATTCCAGAACTTTTTCCAATCTTATAAATTTTCTCTTTTTGGTACAGGGTTAACACACCCGTGCAAGAAGAGACACGCCCGTGCACAGACCCACACGCCTATGCTCCACAACCGTGGTGAATACTGACCACATACACACAGCCTCAAAGCCTAGTCACACGCCCGTATGGCTAGCCCGTGGCCAACACTGACTAAACTCACACGGCCTATGCACACGCCTGCGTGGCCAGTCCGTGGTCCATTCTAACTAAGAATGTCAACATGCAAGGGACACACGGCCAAGTCACACAACCATGGGCTGACCATGTGTCACATATGGCCTAGACACACGCCCGTGTGTCTATCCACATGGACAAGAATAAAGCTATTTGCTAAGCCCTTCTCACCCTTATAGCATACACAACATGCACTCATTCAACACATCCATAATCAACTCAAATAAAATCACAATATCACATAGATAACTACAATCTTTTCATATTATAAGGTAGCCAACAACTAAGGCATTATACAAAATGGACTATCCATCTAAAGGCCAACACTTCTTAGCCATTTACAACAAAATTCACTAACTTGTCTAGTCCCTATACATGCCATATACAAAACATTGAGTCTCATGTACCAGAGTGTGCTGATAGTGTGGGCGATCTTCTAATTGATCCTCGTATCTCGATTCAACACTTTTACTCTATAATACAACGGAAAAGAAAAGTAGTAAGTTTTTAGCTTAGTAAGTTTACACATAAACAATTTAGCATCATAGTATAAGCTAAACAACAATTAGCGTTATACTAACAAATAATATACAACTATGCTTACTCTTTCTGTCCCTTACCACATTCCCAACACATCATGAGTCACATACTCATAACCATTGAAATACACCCCTGTATTCAATATCACATTTACACAATATACCACACAATATCATTTCTCTATAATTCATCCACACAGCTACTTAACTCAATAATACAACCACACAGCTAATCCATACAGCTAAATTTCTCGATGGTTTCGCACTTAGCCCACCACAATCAATTATTAAGGTAGCATCGCACTTAGCCTACCACAAAGGTAATCATAGTGGTTTCGCACATAGCCCACTTGATGATATACCTAACGATAGCATCGCACATAGCAAGCTTATCGTCAATATGCATTAAGATGGTATCGCACTTAGCCCACCATTAGCATTCTCACCACACATTCATATATCTACTTACTTAACCATACATCCATTTACAAATTCTAACACATTCATCCCATATAGGTTCTCAATCATTCTCAATTATTCTCAATCATGCTACACACTAGCTAGCATTAACAAATTGTAAGTATGAATGCATTGTTTATGCATAGACTTACCTTGATACTCAAAAGTATAGAAATGTGCAATTTAGTCCACCACCTTGCTTTTGCCTCGGTTTCGATCCGGGCTTTGTTTTTCTTGATCTATAATGATAATTCAACTCATTAATATACACGTTGACTAAATTGACTCTTATCTCATACTTTGGCAAAATTACTCTTTTGCCCTAATCTTTATCATATTTACACTTTTAGCCCAAAGCTCGAAAAGTGATTTTTATTCAACTTTCTAGCCTTTCATGCTTAGTCAAATCACTTGCTCAACTAAAGCAATCATCAATTCTCACTAAATCACACATGTATGACTAAACTTAAAACTTTTACAAACTAGTCCTTACATGCATTTTCATGGAAATTCACTTAACAAAAGATGTTTCTACTACATCAAGCTTTCATAATCTTCCATAAAACATCAAAATACATGCATGTCATACATGGCCACATTTTTGAACATCCATTATAGCTCATCAAATGGCTAAAAATAGCTTACTCATGCTACAAAGACTTTAAAAATACAAAGAATATAAAAAACGGAGCTAGAATACACTTACTAGCTAGCTTGAAAAGTTGAAGAGCCCTAACAATGGCTTCCTTCAAATTTTGGAAGCTTGGAGAAGAAGATGAATGAATTTTGTCATCTTTTCTCCTATTTTAATCATTTAATTGTTAAATGACCAAAATGCCCTTTTTGATAAACTTTAAATTTTAACTCATCCATGCCCAATTTTGTCCAAAAATTAGAATTTGGGTAAATTGCTATTTAAGGACCTCTAATTGATATTCTAAAGCAATTTCACACAAATAACTTTTAGAATCTCACATTTTGCAACTTTTGCAATTTAGTCCTTTTCGACAATTCAACTGCAATTTCACAAAATTGCTTCATAAAACTTTCACACTAACATGAAAACATAGCATAAACCTCAAAAACTCATACATAGACCTCGGATTTGTGGTCTCACACCACTATTTCGACTAGGCCCAAAACCAGAATGTTATATACCTCGGCTCAAATCTGATCACAGACCTCTTAAATTGTCTCTTTTACCTGAGGTTCCTTCATTGAAAGGACGTCCGTTTAGAATTTTAGCCGGTTGGACTGAACATCTACCTTTTTTGAATTTTGTTAAGGAGAATTGGAGGATGTCTGTGAGCATGTCGTCCCTGCATTCTAAGTTCACTGACTAGGTTAAGATTTGGAATAAAGAGGTTTGTGGTCATATTTTCACTCGTAAAGAGCTCTTGACTTGGCTCGTAAACTGGAGTGTATTGAGATTGAACGAGATAGAACTAACTCAGAGTTTTTTAAGCAAGTAAAGATGGATACGAGAAAGGAATTGGAGAATGTGCTTCATCATGAAGTTATCATGAAGAAATCCTTTGGAGGCAAAAAACGTAATGTGATTGGTTGGTTTTGGGAGACTGTAACACAAAATTCTTTCACTCGCGAACGTGAGGAGACGCAAACATAATAGAATTACTGCTTTGAAAAATGGCTTGGGAGAGTAGATAATGGACGATGATTAGCTGAGGCTTGAAGCGATTAATTTATACTCTAATCTATATGGCGAGCATCTTGGGCCTAGGCGAGATTTTCCATCTGCTGCTTTCTTGTGCCTCAAAGACGAAGATTTTAATTTTCTTAACAGACAAGTATCAGATGAGGAAATTAAATCAGCTCTTTTTGATATGGCACCCTTGAAGGCTCTAGGGAGTGACGGTTTCCATGCCTTGTTCTACCAGAGTCAGTGGAATCATGTTGGCACTTTAGTCTGCACTTGGGTCAAAGAAGTCTTCAACGGAAAAAGTATTGATTCAGCTTTTAATAATTCTCTTATTGTGCTTATTCCTAAAACTCAAAACCCTGTAGATTTCTCTCAGTTTCGGCCAATTAGCTTATGTTCTGCCCTTTATAAGCTGGTCATGAAGATTATGGCCAATAGATTTAAAGTGGTCTTCCCGAGGCTCCTTGCTCTCGAGCAAGTTGGTTTTGTTGCAGGATGGAATATCACTGATAACATCATCATTGCTCAAGAGGTTATTCATTTGATGAGGGGTACATAGAAAAATAGAAAATGGATGGCCATCAAAATAGACCTGGAGAAGGCCTTTGATTGAGTACGATGGGATTTCATTGAGGCGTCGCTCCATGCTGCAGGTATTCCTGTGTTTTTACGTAATGTTATTATGTTTGCAATTTCTAGCTCTATTATGCAGGTCTTGTGGAATTGTGTCCCTACCTAGAAATTTTGTCCAGCTAGAGGCATTTGTCAAGGATGTCCTATATCTCCTTATTTGTTTATTCTTTGCATGGAGTGGTTGGGTCTTAGTATTCACAAGGCTATTGATGTTGGCAATTGGTCTCCTATTAGGCTGTCCCATGGTGGCCCACTGTTATCTCACCTTTTCTTTGCTAATGACTTGATACTCTTCGGCCATGCAGATGAAAACCAAGCTCGAGTCATCAAAAGTATTTTAGATAAGTTCTGTGATTATTCAGGACATCGGATTAATTCATTGAAGACTAATATATTTTTCTCTAAAGGTCTTGACGATAACTTTGGGGAACATATTAGTAATTTCTTTGGTTTTCAAAAAGTTACTAATTTGGGACACTACCTTGGAGTTTCACTTCTACATGACAAAGTCGCTAATAGTACTCTGAATTTTGTGGTGGAAAAGGTTCGTAATAAATTATCTAATTCGGATGCAAGTCAGCTTTCTTTAGCTGGAAGGGTTACTTTGGTACAATCTATTCTGTCAATTTCTAGTTACTTCATGCAGACAATGATGGTTCCTAAAGGTATCTATGATGAGATCGAGCGTATCGTTCAAAAATTTGTCTGGGGAACACACAATGGCAGCTTAAAGACGGCCTTGGTTAGTTGGGATTTGGTGTGCCAACCCAAGTCTCACGGAGGTCTTAATCTTATACAGTTGAAAGACCATAATACCTCTTTCATGATGAAGGTTGGTTTTAACATCATTTCTAATACTAACGCCCTCTGGATTCAGGTGCTTCGTTCTAAATACAGAGTCCCTAGTGGTTTACCTGATGTTTTATCAAGGAGTAGGTGTTCTTTCTTATGGAGATCCATCTCTAAGGTATGGCCCCTCATTCGTGAAAACTTAATCTGGTCAGTCGGAGACGGAAGCAGCATTAAGTGCTGGCAGGATCCTTGGGTTCCTAATTGTGGCCCCTTATTTAAGTTTATTCCTTATTCTGCTAACCCCTCTCTAGATTGTTCCCTTAATAGTATGGTTGTAGGTGATGGCTCTTGGAAATTAGATCTTTTCAGGCCTTGGGTTCCAGAGGAGATTATCAACAAATAATAGGCGTTCCACCACCCTATCCTTCGTCAGGTCCTGACCTAATTATTTGGGGCGCTACATCGACTGGCTACTTCTCTCTCAAAAGCGCTTATGAAAAGGTTCATGAAGAAACTTTCAATGTAAAAGATCGGATCTGGGAAATGTCATGGAAGTTCTACGGCCCACACATGATTCGCTTCTTCATTTGGTTGGCTCTAAAGCACCGTATCTTAACAAACTCCAAGAGGGTAAGGCGTGGCTTTGGGAGCAGCAGTGCCTGTAGCCTTTGGGGTCATAATTATGAAGATGTTGTGCACATACTTAGAGATTGTGATGCTGCCAGACGCATTTGGGACAAGCTTATTCCACAACAAAACCTTTCTAGTTTCTATTTTGGATCTTTTTCCGATTGGATGAGGAGTAATCTTCAGAGCCATCTTACTTCTTTGGATGGAATTGATTGGCCTTGTCTCTTTGGGATCATTGTGTGGCGTATTTGGAAGAACCGGAACCTGTTCATTTTCCAAGGTATTACTTGGAGTTTTGATGAAATTATTAAAATCTCTCACAGCAGGGCGAAACAATATTCGTCCACTTTACTGTTCTCATATCATAAAGCTCGAGGTCATCTTCATAATTGGCCTTTACCTAACAGTTGGGTGAGTTTGAACACAGATGGTTCGGTAAGATTTGATGAAGGCTTCGCCGCTGATGGTGGTTGTGTGAGAGATCATAATAGTGAGTGGATCATCGGGTTCGCTAAATATTTGGGTAATTGCACTATTTTGGAGGCGGAGCTCTGGGAATTCTAGATGGGCTGAATCTTATTCTGGATAGGCGTTCCGAGAGAATCCTAATTCAAACTGATAGCACTGAAGCTATTAATGCAATTTTGGACAATTCTTCGGGGAGCCCCAACTCTGCCTTAGTTCGGAAAATTCACCTTATCTTGAGGAAGATGAAGCAGTGGAAAATTTAGTATATTCCCAGAAGAAAACTTAATTGCTGATAGTCTGGCTAAATCTGTTCGTACTAGAAGAATAGGCTTAAGATTGTTTGAAGATCCTCCTTTGAAGGTCTAAGCTTCTACCTTGCAGCTTTTTTATCAAAAAAAAAAAAAAGAAGTTGCTAAGAATACATTTTAATGATTAAAAGAAGTCAAATAGTAAAAAGGTCTAATAGTCTAGTTGGCAACTCCGAGGATTCAATGTATGCAATAAATGACAAATTTGTATGCATGTGAGGTTTTTGTCGCACCGTTAATGGAGCTTAACAATTCAATTATCAAAACGTGACAAATTGATAATATTAATGGTCATATTGTAATTTTTTAAAATTTGCTAACTAAAACATAATTGAAGAAATTTATAATTTATATATATATATATGATTCAAATATTCAAATTACCTTTTTTTTTTCTTTATTTAATCCTTATGAATTTTCGTACGCCATTATATTAAATTTGTTGACAATGACACTACTGGTTTCACGTTTGCATAATTACATGTGAGAGAGAATGTTTCCGTCCATTTGAAGTTCGGAAAGGCCTTACGTGTTTAAGAACAAGATTTTAAATGCAGTTACATACGTATTTTCATTTGGGTCTCATTTATCGCAATTATGGACATTATGAAAAACCGCAACAATATCTTTACCGGTGGTGACCATTTTCTTATGTTAGCCAAGCAATCTCCACTACTAAGCTTTGGCAGCCGGCAACTACACTCCATTTTAATTTGAAGACAATAAATGAAACATTAACTTTGGCCTATTTTAAGAATATTGAAATCACTTGGAACCAAATTAGTCAAACATGTTTTGTCTGCTACTAATTGGTGGAACATCCTTGATTTTTATGTTTCCAACAGAATCAACTTGTTTCTTTCATCTTGTGGGTCAACCTTGTTGAAAACTCTCCGTCTCTACAGATTAAAGCTCATATACAATATGTTTAATGTCTTGCAATAAAAAATAATTAATCCATTACCAAACATTTTTGTGTTTTTGGTTCATTCAAAACAAAGTCAGATTCTTGCCATTCAAGTCAAATATTAGAATCTATTAATAATCCAATTGGTAAAATGTATTTAATATCCCTTAACTTCTCTAAACTAAATTGGATCTTAATCTAGTTTAAACATTTTAATGCCGGCTTCTTACTCCACTTTTCAATATGATTCAAGCTCAAGAAAGAGACCTTTCACATATAAAGATAATTTTGGACTCTCAAAAGCTTAAAATATATGTTTTGTTTCTCCCTTTGATCATCAAATTAACATTACATCACTGGACTTATTCACTGATAGATAGGTTCCACTGCTGATTTTCTGGAACTGCATATATTGCAATGCAGACTGCAGTTTTGACTTCAAAGGCTACAATTTTGTAGGGAAGTAGTCATCTCTATCAAACTTTATTGTGAAGATTCAAATATATATATATGTTAAACTATTGGCAGTTTCTTATGTTATAGGTTCAGAAGCAAATTATAACATTTAATTTAATTTGAAGGAAATAGATAAAATTATAAATAATAAGTTTGAAGTTAAAAAATGCTCATCCTGCATACTTATAATTATACAATATATTTAGAGATATAAAAATAATAATATATAAAGATAATCTAAAGCAAAACAAAAAATATTTTCATTAGACATCCATTTGTCTAAGTTCATTCTAAATGTGCTTATTATTATTATTATTATTATTATTATTATTATTATTATTATTATTATTATTAACTTTTTAAAAAGTTCATTGATTTTTTTTATTGAAGTTTTTGTTTTTTACTCTTAAACTTTTATATTTTATATATATTTAACTAAATTAGTTAAAATGATATTGTATTAAATTCCTAAACATATTCATGATCATAATGTTTATATACATATGATTTTTTATAAAGTTGATAGACATTTAATTAAGCAAATAGTACACATAATGTATTTTTTTATAAGATAATATATAAGAATAAAATTAAATTTGTTTTGTGATATTATTATAGGAGTTTGTAGGAAGAATTTTAATTGTATCAAAATTTTTAAAATTCTAAAAATGAATATAATTGTTTGGGCAAATATATTGAAGAATTTCAAAATTTATAAATAATTTTAAGAGAGGATTTTAATAATTTGATTTCATTTTTTAACCTAAAACGTGATTTTTTAAAATTATTCATAATTTTATTTGATTTATTATACATGGTAAAAACTTAAATTTCAAAAATAATTTTAATTTAATTTAATTTTATTAAAATTATTTATAAAATTTTACAATATAATGATATCTATAGTTAATATTTTTTTTATTTAATATAAGGGTAAACTACATTGCATGTCATTCTAAAATAGTGTTGTTCTTTTTTTAGTCAATTTAGTCACTCTAAATAAGATAATTGCTCGAATTGGTTACTGCCGTTAAAAATTTCATTAATCCACTAATGGATTTCTGATGTGGCTTTTTTTTTTAACTTTTGAGTAAAGCTAAGGATCTCTTTATAATTATTCAAATACATTTTTTATTTGTAACATGAAGGTTTCAATAGTGATCACATCACCAACATTTGAATCTTCTTTAAGAAAAGAGAATTTAATTATGGCAACAACAAACCATAACCATGACTCTACCTTTTCCAATAAGCCCACCTATCGGCATAACACTACCCACCACCAACATGACACTATATCTACTGTTTCTTCAAGTAATAAATTGAAAAAGTAATATAAGTACAAAATGCAAAAAGCAATTTCAGAGTTTTCAAATTAATTTTCTTTTTATAAATTAATCATATGTCAAATAATAATTAAAGAAATATATAGTACATGTAATTTGAGTACTAAAATATAAATTGGTAAAAAATTGAATAATTTATATCGTATAAATTAAAAAACGGAAGGATGTTTATATAATTTAACCATTGTTAAATATACTGAAAAACATGAAAGACTAAAATTGATAGTGATACAAGTGGAAGTCCTCAATAGTTGAACCAAAAACACGAAATATTTTTCCGTTAATTAATCCAATTTATTAAGAGTATATAAGCTAAACTTCTTTCTTTCTTTTTTTCATTTGATATAATGTTAGCTAAAAAAAAAAATTGTTTTTATGTACAGAAAAAAAAACCGTTCAATGTCTTTTCTTTGCTTTTAGTTTATTCTTTAGCCAGTTAAATTTTTTTTTTGTGAATATAAAAATGACAACTTAGAAATTCCTAAGAGACAAAAAAAGCTTTATCTTGTTGGAAAGCCGTAGCCACCACATCATGCGGTACTTCAAATATCTGGAGAGAAGTCTGCCAAGAGAGCCCAATCTTCGCCATTTGGTCTGCGATTAAATTACACTCCCTGGGAACATGCTTAATTTCCCATTGACCTTCAGAATGTAACAGCCTTTTAATTCTTCTAAGTATTGTAGTACCAGAGTCCACAATATCCTCCATGGACAAAGCCCTAACAACATCAAGATTATCAGTCTGGATCTTAACCCTCTTGTACCTTTTATTCAATAAAATAAGCACTCCATCAAAGATACCCCAAAGTTCTGCTTCCAACGGTGAGCAACTGCCCAAGTAATGTGCGAATCCTAATATCCAATTACCATTCTGATCACGAACCACACCACCCACTGAAGCATTTCCAGATACTCTAGCCACTGCTCCATTAGAGGATAAATGAACCCAGTTGTCAGAACAATGTTGTTGATTCCTTGAATAAATAGCGGTAGCCTTAGAATCAATGATGACGGCCTCAAAATTTTGTGCCCAACTGAGAGATGATTTAATGAGTTCGAGAGACATCCAATCAATGTTTTGAAAGATGAAGAGATTTCTGTTCTTCCAAATTTTCTAGGCTATAATCCCGAAAAAGCACAACCAAGTAATTCCCTTGTCCTGCAATTTAAGATGGCAGCAAAGGTTAGATGTTAACCAAATTTGTAAAGGTTCAGAAAAAACC
Source organism: Gossypium bickii (assembly GCA_025503065.1). Lineage (NCBI taxonomy): Eukaryota > Viridiplantae > Streptophyta > Magnoliopsida > Malvales > Malvaceae > Gossypium > Gossypium bickii. The sequence continues at coordinate 34,425,889 of CP106715.1, read as the reverse complement.
TGGATTGTTTCTCTAGAGGGACTACAAGCATCCATGCTTCCTTGACTGTCGTGCAATCTCGAAGTACGTGTATGATGTCTTCACAATCATGACCACATCTTGAACACGCACTACTTTTACCAATTTCTTTCCTGGTCCTCTCTGAATTAGTTAATAGCCTTTGATTGGGCACAAGCCAAAAAAAAAGGCGGACTCTCTGAGGTCCTTGATATCTCCAAATGGGCTTCCATATGTCATTTTTAGGGCTCCAAGAATTTTCCTTTAACACCCAATAAGTACTAGGATAGAAAAGGAACCTGAACCAGAACGAGCCCAAATGATTCTATCTTCACCACCAGCAGGGTGTAGTGGAGGAATGCTTACGATGCGCTTTATCATGACATCAGGTAGCTAAATGCAGAGCATGTCTATGTTCCATGATCCATTCGGAAGTACCCAATCCTTCAAAGTGCTATCCAAGTTGAGTCTCTCATTAGCGAAAACGTAAGAGAGTAGAGGCCCAACATCATATATCCAATTATCTTTCCATCCACAGATTGTAGATCCATCCCCAACAAACCACATGAGGTTCTCACGAAGTAGAGGCCACACCTTAGAAAGAGATATCCAAAGATGAGAGCAGTAACTTTTATGAATAGACTCAGGAAGCTGATTTTTCCAACCATATTTTGATTGAATAACTCGAAACCATAAGGCGTCCTTCCAAGAAACAAGATTAAAGCCAATTTTCATAAGAAAAGAATTGTTATGGTCTTGAAGATGCCTAAGCCCAAGCCCTCCACAAGTCTTGGGCTGACAAATGGACTCCCATCTAACTAAGGCCAATTTTGGATTACCAACTGATCTTTCCCAAATAAACTATCTGGCTATCCTTTTTATCTCCTCACACACCCCTTTTGGAATTGCTAAGGTCTGCATGAAATAACTGGTAATAGCCAGTAGAACCGATTGAACGAGAGTAATACACCCTGCCAGAGAGAGTTTCCGAGTGTCCCAATTTTGAAGTTTACTTTTCACTTTTTTCAATCACAAAGTTTAGAGTGCTCTTGGTAACACGATCATGGAGAAGAGGAACCCCCAAGTAGTTTCCTAGATTACGAACCTTCTGAAAACCAAAAAGCTGACTAATTTGATCGCTTAAGCTGGTATCCACTCCCTTTGAGAAAAACATGTTCTCTTCCTAGCGCTAATTTTATGACCTGAAAGATCATAGAAGCGTCTAAGAATATCCTTTAGCAGATGAGCTTGATCCATCTCCGCTTTACTAAAGATAACCAAATCATCAGCAAAAAAGAGATGGGATAATGCCGGTCCCGATCTAGAAAGTCGAATAAGATGCCACCTACCGATTTTTATCTCTAAGCTGATAAGATGTCCTAACCATTCCATACAAAGAACGAAAAGGTAAGGCGATAAAAGTCATCCCTGTCTGATCCCTCTTACAGGCTTAAAAGATCTAGATGGGACTCCATTCCAAAGGATCTGCATAGTGGAAGAGGAAATAACATTCATAATAACCTTTCTGAGGCACTTAGGAGTCCCGGCTGCAACAAGGGACACATCTATAAAATTCAAGCTGACTCTGTCATATGCTTTCTCCAAGTCTAACTTTATGGCCATCCAATTTTTACCCACTTTTCTGCTACGCATAGAGTGAATAACTTCCTGTGCAATAATGACATTATTTGATATGTTCCTCCCTGCAATAAACCCAGCTTGTTCTAGAGAGATGAAATTTAGAAACACCACTTTGAACCTATTAGCGATTACCTTCATCACCAACTTGTACATAACCAAATAAAGACTGATTGGCCGAAATTGACTGAAGTCTTCCGGTCGGTCCTTCTTTGGGGTAAGCACAATGAGAGTGTTATTAAGCTCCCCCTCAATCCTTTTACCAGCAAAAATACCCTGAACCCATTCACAAACCACCCCTCCAATTAGGTCCCATTGACTCTGAAAGGAATGCGCATGATATCCATCACTTCCCGGAGCTTTCAGCGGAGCCATATCAAACAGGGCCTTCTTGATCTCTTCATTCAACACCGACTTTTTGAGAAAATCAATATCTTGCTCCTTAAGCCTAGGAAAGATATTGGAAGGGATATCAGGCATTGGATTTGGATTTTCGCCATACAGCTTCTCAAAGTACTTGACGGCTTCTTCATTGAAAATAGACTGCTCTGAGCACCACTCCTCATTCTTGATACGTAAAGCTAAAATGCGATTGAATTTCCTTCTTTGCATCGTGCGACTGTGGAAGAACTTGGTATTCCTGTCCCCAAACTGAAGCCAGTCACACCTAGCCTTTTGCTTCCATAAGAGTTCTTCGTGGTTAAGCACACTCTCCAATTCATCTCGAATCTCCATCTCATCTCGAATCTCCATCTCTAAATTAGCTAATCTTCTGGAAGTCGACTGCTCCATGGCCTTTTGAATGGTTCAAAGTGATTTCAAAAGTTGTTTTTTACGAGTGCCTATATAGCCATAGATAGACCTGTTCTAATATTTTACATGTGAGGTAAATTCAGATAACGAATCGATCATATTACCTGAATATCTCCATCTGTTTGAAACCAGATCCTTAAAATTTGCATGTTCCATCCATCCTGCAAGAAAATGAAATGGTCTCCCTCTTGGAACACTAAGCTTAGGGTTAGTTTTGAGAAGAATAAGCCTATGATCTGATTTAATACGAGGAATATGGTATACTAGAGAATGTGGAAAAGCAGAGATCCAAGCATCATTTGCCATGGCTCTATCCAAACGCTCGGACGTATTCCCTCTTTGCCAGGTAGAGGAAGGTCCTATATAACCAAGATCCTGCAAGTTACAAGTATCAACAAAGTTACCAAAATAATTACACCTCTTACCTGTTAATCGATCACTTTTTTTATCCTTAGGGGATAGAATGGCGTTAAAGTCACCCAAAATCATCCATGGCGAAGGATCCAGAGGCAAAACATCCATTAAATCATCCTAGAGATATTTTCTTTTAGTTCTGTCAGGACTACCATAAACTACAAAGATAAAAAAACCATCATTAAAATTAGTGCCCTGAACACAAAGAAGCATGAATTGAGGGTGATTGTGAATAATACTGATAGAAATATAATCTTTCCATCCAACCCATATGCCTCCTGAAAAGCCAATAGACTCAATGCGATGAGAACGATCAAAGCCTAGTTTATCAATAATAATATTAGCTTTTTGACCACTAACTCTCGGCTCCAAAAGACACGCAATGTCTGGTTTATATTCAAGATTATATTCACGAAAAGCTCGGAGAAATTTGCTGCTTGCACACCCTTGACAGTTCCAAGAAAATATTGAAAGATTAAAATTCATAAGAAATTAGTAAATAAAACAAAATCAACAACCAAAACTCAAAGAACCGAACAAACCAGAATAAAAATGAAACAAAATTAAATCCCTTTACCAGTGATCGAGTCAGAAACCTCTAACTCTGCATTTTTAAATGTGGAGACAGACTTGGCCAGTCTAGAAATGGAATCACTCAAAGGAATTTTAGAGGAATTTTTTATTTTAAAATTATTCACTTTCCCATGCGTGATTTTATTGATTTTCCTAGTGGCTCGGAAACCACCTTCCTTACCCCCCATTAATTTGCCGAAATTCTGACTCTTATTCACCCCTTTAGCTCGACCTATCTCTTTGAATGAAACTGCCGTGTGATTGTTGCTGACTAAACTTTCAAAAGAATCGGCCATCTTAGCTTCAACCCTGATTGGCAGTGTTGAAACAGGCTTGGATGTCATTAGGTGTGCATTATCACCATTTTCCTCCTGGTTATCAAATATGGGATTAAGACAGGAATTATTTAAATGCGTTAAATTGGAAGTATTCTCGTGTAATAAAATAGTGTTATTATCCGACATATCATTAAAAGCAGTAATTGAAAGATGGCTAGAAGAACTCCCTGTTTCATTAATGTGTTGATTTTTTATTGCGCCCATTGGCCCCACCACATAATTAGGCTGAACCATAACTTTCCTCATTGGATCGTCCACAGGTTTGCTTGTTGATGGGCCTTTTACAGCAGATCTGTTACCATTATTATTCAGATGTCGGTCCACTGACTCATTAATTGAGGTAGATATTTTAGTAGCCAATGGTCCACTGCTCCTTTTGACTGTGTCCAGCTGTAACCCTTTATTTAAATTAGGCCTGCCCCTAGAAATTTGTTTATGTTTCTCCGCATTAATGCTTGCGTTTAAGAAAATCAGCTAACTGTTCATTTTCACCTTTATTCTGCTCACCTTCACCCTTATTCTTCTCAGTTTCCAAATCCCTTCTTTTTCCCATATGAGATAAAGCTTCAAATCTGGAGCCCGAGATTCCTTTTCCCTTGTTGTCTCTTTTGGAAATATTATTATTATTCCGAAAGTTACCCCGTGTTTTCCATTCAACCACCATCCAAGGCCCAAAAGCTTCACTTTCTCCTCCTTCCTCTGCCTCCATCGAGATATCCTTCGTTTGGTCTTTCTCCGGTATGGATTCCATTCGCATCAAGGGACATAATTCCCTTGTATGTCCATATTTTCCACACCTAAAGCAGATCGTTGGCAACGCCTCATACTCTACCCTCTATATCACACCATTGACAAGGACTTGAGGAATCAATGGCTTATCCAAATTGATGTAAACAACCATCCTAGCGAAGCGACCTCTAGACCTGTTGTCGGTATTGAGATCTAATCGAATGAATTTCCCAATAACCCCTCCGATTTCCTCTAGGACTCTCTTCTTGTACAAGAATCTTGGAAGTCCTGGTAGACGTATCCAAGCCAAAACCATGCTTGGATATGGTTGTGCGGGCCTAAAATCTTTTGTCCAAGGTTGTACAGTTAAGTACTGGCCGTAGACCAACCACGAACCCTGAGACAAGGCTTTTGTGTAATCGTCAAAGGAATTAAATTTCGCCAAGTAATATCCATTCTCAATGTCCATGAGATGGAAAGGCTTGGAAGGGTTCCATAAGCTACTGATTCAGTTAGAAAAAGCCCCATATCCGATGTTTCTACCGAGTAATTTAATAACTATTGTTGTTTCCATTTCTTTGAACAGGAGTTGTTGAATCCTCGCCGAGAAATCGGTTAGAAAAAGCCATTAACTACAGAACGTTGAATATCTCCTTCCAGGAATTCAAGGTCGTCATCAGTGACGGCTCTAAAAGGATCCGTTTTTTCTTTAACAGATGCTCCAGAGTTGAAACCCATAAGTTTATCTTTCCAGGATATCTTTGGACTCGAGTCAGGTTCCACCAGCATATCCCTGTCTTCCTCGCCTGTTCCTCCTTTAAACTGGACTTTCTTAGCGATGCAATTCGCCTCCTTTTGAGATCCATCTCCATCTACAACTTCCAGTTGAGGAATAGAATCCCCAGATTTCAGAGCGTTTTCTTACATGTTTTTTTTAGCTAGTTAGTTTCTTTTCCATGATAACACACATTTTTTTCGTTTTTCTGATTGCGAAGATATATATGGAAGCCAAAAAATGATAGGTTTTCTTCTTAAAAAATTTATTTCCTTTTAATGTTTACATTGCAGATTTACTTATATTTGTTTTAATATTTCGTATAAATTATTTAGGATAAACTATAAAAATGGTCATTAAATTATTGTCTTTGTTCTATTTTGGTCACTAAATTATTAATTTTTACGATTTAGTCACTAAAATTTTTTAAATCAAATATTTTGATCAAAGTTGATTTGGGCTTTTTTATTATCTAATAACAAATTTAGCCCTCCAATGATTACACATTATATCAATTTAATCCTAAAGATAAACTATTCAACAAATTTAACTCTCAATGTTTACAAATTTTTCATTTTAGTTTGAATTCTAAAAGTTGAATATATTAATCTTTGGTCTTTTACAAAAATTAATAATTTAATCTCTTAACCCAAACATCTTAGCTTTAGGTTTCAGAATTTTATCCTACTCCAATATAAAATTTTCTAACATCGTCTTTGCCATAGATTGCTTTTATACACCTTGTTTACCAACGCAACACTTGGAAAAGGGGAAAAAGAAATGAAATGAACACCATATAATAGTGATATTTAAAACATCACAATTGATGAAGCAAAGTTAATTACAAATATCTGGCAAAGGCTGCAATAGCCAACCAGACAACTTATAATAATAAAAAAAATCACCAAACAACAAAGTTCAATACTCGAAATAGAAAAAAAAGTGAGCTCGAATTGCCATCTCTAGCTTCAAAACAGAAGATAAAACTATAGGAAATTGATTGTTTAATTATAGATAAAATTATGTGAATATTTTAGAATACGAACTAAAATGACAAATTTTGTAAATATTGAGGGCTAAATTTGTTGAATATTTTATTTTTAAGATCAAATTGATATAACGTGTAAACTTTGGAGGGCTAAATTTGTTATAAAACAATTAAATAAAATCCAAATCAACTTTAAGTGACCAAAATACTTGATTTCAAAAAGTTTAATGACTAAATAAAAAAATTAATAAAACTAAATATGACTAAATAAAAACCCAAAATATTTTTTAGAGTATGTATATATTATAACAAAATATGAGTATATGCCAGGAAATGAAAATAAATTTGTTCAAGAGTATCTATATAATATTAGGACAAGTGTAAAATGAAAATATAAAGTTTGTAAACAACAAAAATATGGCAATAGAAAGATTAAAAGTCAATGAAATTTTTAGGCTTACTAAATTTTATAAGGAATAAAAATCAATTCCTTGTATTGTCTCGTTATGTGGCACTACTTAGAATATACATTAAATTTTTGTGCTTTCAATTGTTGGTATTAACAATAAGTGAGAATAAGTTATTTATAGAATTGGACAGCCAATAATGGAATACCCTAAAAATTAGGATTCTAATTTCCAGTATTATTTAATTGAATGGAGAAAGGAATTGTCTTTCATCAATTTAAATTAATGCTTTGGTACAGTCAAATTTTAATATGCAATTTTGGCAAAATCATTGTCGTTACTTTCCTTCTACAAGCAAATTTTGAAGTTGATTTATTATAACAATTTGTAGATTTATGATGTCTGATCATCTATATATACTCCTGCTATGATAAGAATAAAAAACAGGTTGTCTGTGTTTTAAAAAGTTGTGTTGAATGATATCAAAACGTACACTCTTTTGGGGGAGGATTGACTCTGTATTGAAAGGATTTGGTGAAGAAATTTGACAACTTTTGAAAGAGATAGATATAAAATATTTATAGGGAGGGGATGGCTTTAGCCAAAGATTTGGGGATGATTAAATATAATTTGCATGCAAGTTTGTATTAAGATATTAAACAGAAAGCAACTTTGTTTTTAAAAGGAAATACATGTGAATTTTTTTTGTTTTTTTTTAAATAACGGTATTATTAATGCATCTTATTGCATGTGATTATTTGGTATTTTTATTTAAAAAAATTTAAGAGGCAGAATGTGTTATTTTTTAATTATTTAAGATTTAATACAGGTTTTTAAGTTGTGTTGTTAAACTAGTTATGCTGTCGTTCTTCGGGATGCTGATGGTACGTTTATACATGTTATTTCCCGTTTTTATCAAGGTCTGGTGTCATGCCGGCCCATGTTGCGTAAGCTAGCTCTTTCTTGGATCGAAGACCACGGGTGGGATAACGTCGTTCTTGAGCTCGATTCTAGGGAGGTAATTACTGCTCTGGGCCGACATAATTCTGTTATGTCAGAATTTGAGTTGATTTTGAACGATTGTGATTCGTTGAATGATGAATATCATATGTGCCTTTTCAATCGATTCGACGATTTGTTAATAAAGCTATTCATTCTTTAGTTCGGGTAATTTTATTATTTATAAATTGCATTATTTGGGATGCTATTCTTTCGTGTTTGAATTCACTTCTGTTATCTGAAATATCTTGTTTTATTGTTACGTCAAGGACCGATTTTAAGTTTGGATATATTGGATAAATCTATTAACTTGGTTCCTAAGTTTGTTTTTGTCTTATTTTTATTTAATGGATACTTATATGTTATAAAAAAAACTAATCAAATTTGTGTTAAAAGGGAGTTAAATTAAAATACGGTAATGATCGAGGGAGTAATTTTAGCTAATGATTTAGGGTTAAGCATTAAAAAATAATTTGTCATTTTTTTTGGTAGAAAAAAAGGTAGCATAAAGCGAAAAATTCAAAAAATTACACTAGTGACTCAAAGCGAGAACATAATCCGCCTCAATTAAACTTATAGTTGATTGCGGGGGTTCTTCAAACCAATGAATTTCTGTAGAATTAGTCGCCATACACTTGGCCATATGATCGGCTACTGTATTTTGCGACCCCGGAATATGATGAACAAAGACCTTCCAATTTCGACTCAATAAATGATGGATAAGATGCATTTCAGTCAAATGACTATCTGCAGCTCAGCCAGCTAAAATCAATTCAACTAAGAGAGCATTATCACATTCCACTTCCAACTGTCGATAACCTTTTCTCCATGATATAAGTGGGCCTTCAAGTAAGGCTCTCGCCTCAATCTTGAAAATTGAGACCTTTCCTAACTGCACCGAAAACCATCTAACCACTTTCCATCGGCACTTCTAAACACTCCCCCAATGCCCACAAATGAGCTATTTCTCAATACAGCTCCATTCGTATTAAGTTTAACCCATCATCTAGTCGGACATGCCCATTGGTTGGTTGTCACCCTTGAACTATCATGCAATCGTGCCATGTTCAACCACTTATAACTTCTTGCCCAACTTATGCATGTATCCACAATTTATTGACCACAACTATGGCCTATAAAAAACAAATACATATTCTTATTTTTCCATAATAGCCAACAAATTATCGGGAAGAACATTTGTCATTCAGTATCATGATAACTATAATTACTTATATTTTGCAAATTCCACAGCAACTAGTCTTGAAGCGAAAAGGAGAAAATTGCACTTAATTATGTTTCGGCACAATCGAAAACCACACCGCTTTAGCGAAACTACAATCATGTAAAGCATGGATACCTGATTCATCAACATGGCTACACCTCTCACAACTTCTATCATTCGTCATGTGTCTTATTACCCTTTCATCATTAGTCAAAATTCTCACATGCCATAAAGTCCACACGAACATTCTCACATGCCATAAAGTCCACACGAACATTCTAACTCTTTGAGGCACTCTTGCTTCCCAGATCATTTTCCAAATATGTGCACTGACACCTAAATCAAACTGATGCAGTCCCTTATAAGTTTCAGATGTAGAGAACATCCCCCTAGTCACCCATTTCCATGCAAGACAATTTGGCCCTGCAGCCAACGAAGGTGAGACTACTGCGCCTATTTGCAAAACAATGTTGTTGGGAAGTAAATTTCTTAGATAGCCCCAATCCTAATTACCATTATCATCCACCAAGTCGTTGACTCGAAAAGTATCGTCCAATCTTGGTCCTCCAATATGCCATGTTTTCAAAATGCCCACCTGAGGGATCAAAAGGTCATTCCAAAAATTCACCAGACGCTCATCCCCTATTGCCGAATAAACATTTTCGAGTACCTCTGGCCAAAATTTCATGAGCGACCTCCAAAAGAAAGAACAATTATTTGTTGAGATACCGATTGGTAAAACTCCACACAAATTATACTTGTTTCTCAAAACTTGTACCCATAAGGCTTCCGTCTTCGTAAGCAACTGCAATCCTAATTTCAATAAGAAAATTTTATTTTGGTCTATTAAGCTACGTATACCAAGCCCACCCACAGCCATAGGAGTACAACAAACATCCCAACGAATTAGTGTCGGCTTCTTCGTCTCAACTGTAGATCCCCAAATGAAATTTCGAGCCAACTTTTCAATTTTGCTACAGGCCAAAATAGACAACTGGACTGTTGCCATGAAATAGTTCGAAATAAACAGGAGGACTGTTTTGGCTAGCGTAACCCGATCAACCAACGAAAGCTTCTCTGCAACCCAACCATTCAACTTGTCACGGACCTTCTTCACAACAAACTCAAATAACTGAATACAAATTCTCCCATGTAAAATTGGCATGGCAAGGTACTTCCCTAGATCATCAATGCGTACAAACTCCATTTTTCTACAAATAGCCAAAGATAAATCATATGGAACATTAGGTGAAATAAATATTTGGGATTTACCTTTGTTCACCTTTTGTTTCGAGTAGTAGCAAAACTGATTTAGAATATCAATAACAATATTAGCATGCCCCAAATTAGCCTCGCAGAATAACAATAAGTCGTTTGCAAAAAACAAATGAGAAAGATTCAGCCCCCTCCTAGAAAATCGCAATGAAACCCATCTTTTTTTATTATCCGCGTCATTGATTAGATGCCTCATCCGCTCCATACACAGAACAAATAAATAGGGCAATAGGGGATCCCCTTGCCGGATACCACAAGAAGGTTCAAAAGCCTCAGTCATCATTCCATTCCGAAGAACTTGAAAAGATGATGAAGACACATAGTTAAGGATAACGAAAATTAGAGTAGTGGGAAAACCAACATCTGACAGCATTTCTTCTAGGAAATCCCACCTTAATCTGTCATACACATTTTCTAAATTGATTTTGAGGATCATCCCAAACTTCCTTCCTTTAAAGTTTTTCATAGAATGAACATCTTCTAATTGATAATAATATTGTCCGAAATATTTCTCCCCATCACAAAGATGGCTTGATTTCGACTAACCAGTTTCATCATTAACGGTCTTAATCTGTTGACAATAGCTTTCATGATAATTTTGTAAGCTACCATACATAGACTAATAGGTCTAAACTGCGAAAACCTTTCAGGTCCTTGAACTTTTGGAATAAGAACAAGTAATGTTTTATTTAGTCTTTGATTCAAAGGATGCCCTACATAACCCGCTGGACCATTCTACGCACTGTCGATCCTACAACATCCCATTGTGACTAGTAGAATTTTACATGAAATTCGTCAATTCCGGGTGCTTTAAGTGGTGCAATATCAAACATTGCTTTACGAATCTCTATATCTTAGAACACCATACTAAGGTTCTCTTTATCTATTTGTCATAATGCCGGAAATGCCCTCTACACGAAAGACCACCATGGACAATGTAATCTATAGAATAAAGATTTTTGAAAAACTCCACAACATGTTTCTTAAGCTCTGTTGACTGAAAACACCACTACTCACCATCAATTTTGAGACCCACAATTCTATTATTTTGTCGCCTAGCCAATGTACGACTATGAAAAAAATTGGTATTCCTGTTTTCCTTCACAAGCCAATTAGAACATGATTTTTGTAACCATAATAATTCCTCATGATGCAAATTTTCCTCCACCTCTAATCTCAGTTCCAACTCTTTATTATGAAGGCGCTGAGAATATCTTAATTCTAAAATACGCTGCACCCGTTTAAGTTCTAAAATTAACTGGCACTTTCTTTGAAAGATGTTACCATAAACCATCTTATTCTAGTCTTGAACCTCTACTTGAAATTGATTCAAAAATCATTTGTAACAACCCGTTTTTCAGTGGTGCAGAAATAGTGATTTTGGGACCACAAATTCGATGAGCGAGTTTGTAAATATTATTATTTAATATTTACGAGTCAAATATGGTATTAAAATAAATGTTGAATTGGTAATTTATGCTATTTGAGAGAATAATTATGTTCAAGTGGTATGACCCTAAAGTCAAGTGATTTTAGAAAATGAGGTATCAGGACCTCGTTTCTATAAATCAAGCCAAAAATATTTTAATAAATGTTTACGAAGTATTATTAAGGTTGTAGTAAAGTTTCATTAAGAAATTTTAATGTTTAGATAGTTAATTAAGTAAAAAGGACTAAATTGTAAAAGGTGCAAAATATGGTAATTATAACATTTAGATGATCAAATGGCTTAATTAATAAATGAGGAAGGACCCAAATAGTAATTCAACCCTAGTCAAAATGTTTGATGGCATATTGAAATGAAAAATGATAAAAAAGAATGGTATGTATATTGGCAAAGTTGTAAATAAGTTAAAATTTAATGAAACAAATTGGAACATTAATCAAATTCTCTTCATTTTTCTTCAACCTTTGGCCCAAAGCATCATTTTTTACCTAAGGAGTTTTGATTACTACTTGTCTTTGCATGGGAGGTAAAATTGATTCTTTTTTTTTTTTTTGTAATTTTTATGTTTTTAAGATCATGTCAACTAGGTCCAACTAGCCCGTACCTTCGTTTTTGAATCTTTTAAAGATTTTGAATGTTACCATTAGTGAATATTTTTGATTTTAGATGTTAAATGATGAATTTTAAGTATTATTTGTTATTTATAAGTATTTTGTTAAGTAATTTTTAATGATTTAAATGTTTAGGGATTAAATTGCTAAAGTAATAATAATTAAGGGACTTGATGTACAAATGTGGACTCTCATGGAAGCTATTAACATATGGGTGGTTTGGGTTTTCAATAAAATTGGTTTATTTGCATGATTAGGACATAGGGACTAAATTGAATAAAAATGAAAAGTTGAAGGTAATTTTGAAAAAATGTCAAAAGGGACTTAATTGCATAAAATGAATTGGTTTTTCTATCTGAATTAATTAATTGAATGACATTATTAATTTAGATCAAGAACAAGTGAAAAATCGAGGAGAAGAGAAAATTACCAAATAGCCCTGTACTTAGTCATTACTGCAAATTAGTCAGGCAAGTTCATACGATTTAAAAATTAACATCTATATGATATATTGGATGATATGAAATATTATAGTAGATATATTTGATTATAAATGTGTAAGTTATTTGAGAAAAAATGTTGAAATTCAATACTTGGATCGGATTGAACGCGGGGTAGAGTACAATCGAGATATGGTGTGTTATGGGGGATTGAAGTGGAGATTGTTGTGGAGACTATTTTCCCAAGTGTACTGAGGTTTAGCATTTTTTGCGAACCCTCGTGTTATACTCTTTGTTTTGGTGTGTTTCGGATGGATAGCTCTTATGAGCATTGGTGTGTTTTGGATGGGTTAGCTCTTATGAGCATCTGGTGTGTTTCAGTTGGATTATCAATGTACTCGTATCTGTAAGTCGTTCATTGGATTGTAAATCTAGAAAAGGTAACTTGTTCAGTGATTTTGATGGATTTGTCATATATTTGAGTTTAAATTGAATGTTACAATTCATCAGTTGAGATTGTGGATGACAGGAACACGTATAGTTGGTTTTTTTATATTTATGCTTTGTACTATGCAAATGAAACGAGTAAGAAAAGGGAATGAAATGGTAAGTTCATAACTGGGATATAATATGATGATATAAAAAGATTGATGAGTTAAATGTTGTACTTATATATGAGAAATCTACTTATGTTATGAATGAATTTACCTATATCATCGATAAATACACTAAGTCGTGAATTGATAATGTTGTTTAGACTTATGTTAAGCATTTGGAATGGAATGGGAAGTAAGTATAAATAAGTGGAATGGTACATAAAACCTTATGAAAAGGTTGATAATTGCATAATATGTATTATAAAATCCTATTATGTTATGAATAAAAATATATCTGATGTTGATGGACTTACTCATTTGTAAGTTGATGGTTATATAATTTTATAATCTTATGGCATTGGTATAGGTTTATATTTATCCTATAAAGTTCATTATTGAAATGGATTATTATGTTTAAAGTTTATATGATCTTACTAAGCATTCATTGTAACACCTCTATCCCGTGTCTGTCGCCGGATTAGGGTAGGGAGCATTACCGGACATATCGAAAAAACATTTACGGAAGTTCATACATTCAAAGCACATTCTCAGGCATAGTGTCCCTTAAAACGGTCATCGAGACCTAAAATCATGCTTCCAAACTAAGTCGGGACTAAACGGAAACATAAACCAAATCTCATGGAAAATTTAAAACTTTTCTAAAATACAAAGGAGGCACGCTCGTGGGAGGAGACCGTGTGTATTATCAAGCTACATCTCAACTCGTTCCGCATCGTCGTCATCATTAGCTTTAAATTCTTCGGCCCCATACTTCCTGATTTTATCAACGGGAGGCCTGCTAGATCTCATCGGATCTACCATCGGAGGTACTGAAGGTATCAGAGTTGGATTATTCGAGGGTGGAGGTTGTTGTACAACCGAATTAGTCTGGATAAATTGGGTAAACCATTCATTCATCATCTGGTAGAAGGCTTGCTTAGCCTCCCCCTCATGGCTACCCGAGATAGGTCGAGAGTCTACCGGTGCTGACCCATGTGCGAGATCAGGCGCTACACTCTCTACATCATCAGCTACGGCTCTATCAGGATCCATTTAATATATAAAACATAATATAAATGTCAGAAGTCACCACACTATCGTATTATAAAATTTAAGGCACGTATAGCTAGACTCACACGCGCTACGGTAGTCCTAGAATCGATTAAACCGTAAGCTCTGAAACCAATCAAATGTAACACCCCTATCCCATGTCTGTCGCCGGATTAGGGTAGGGAGCATTACCGGACATATCGAAAACCATTTACGGAAGTTCATACATTCAAACCTCATTCTAAGGCATAGTGTCCCTTAAAACGGTTATCGAGACCTAAAATCATGCTTCCAAACTGAGTCGGGACTAAACGGAAACATAAACCAAACCTCATGGACAATTTGAAACTTTTCTAAAATACAGAGGAGGCACGCCCGTGGGAGGAGACCGTGTGTCTCTCACGGCTACTAGACATACCTGTGTGTCCTCTCTGTGGTAACATAATGCCAAAATCAACACGACCATCAAGCACGCCCGTATGCCATGGCCGTGTACCACTGAGTCATATACTGCCATTTTTCACACGGCCTTTAGATAAGCTAGCTACTAACTTATACACCACGATCTCGAGGCACGCCCGTGTGCCATGACCGTGTGACATTATAGGTCATTTTGCAAGACCAAAATGCTAACCAAATGGTTCAAACCTATAAGCATCATTTACCAACACATATCAAGCATATATGGCAACACAAAACATACCAAATAGCCATCCAAATCATGCACATTTGACCACTAGGATAACGGTAACTATACATTAAATTTTCATTCAACCTATACATTCAAAACCAATTCAAAACATACCCATTTGCATAACTAAAACATATATTACACCAAAGATTTAATAAACCATCAAACATTAACATTTAAGACAAGCCAATTTCGCATGGCTTTTATACATTAACAAAAATATCATTCGAACATTTAGCTAGCCTATACATGCCTTAAGTTCAAAAGTCTAAACTTTTAAAGGTACCAAAGTGAGCGGATAGTGTGAATGACTTCAATGACGATCCCCTGAGCTCGTAGCTTGATCAAAATCTATAAGACAAAACAATAAACACACACAGAGTAAGCTTACTAGCTTAGTAAGTCTTAAGCAATTACAATTCAGTAATTAAACATTCAAACATTATATATATATATATCAATTTGTCTATGACATTGAATACAAATAATTTAACCTATAAATCCCATAATGGTCGAATACCATTACTTTAACTTAGCATCTATCATTTTCTTATCATAGGCATACAAACTCTCCAAAGCACTTAAATATCTTAGATACGCATATTCCATAACTAATAAGTATAACATACATCTTGATCACACGTAATTAGTCATGCAGATATGTAAGCATCTCCAATGGTTCTCACCTTTGACATTTATACATATGACCGAATCTCAAAGACATTACCAAGCTTATATTTCAATATACATATCATACTCATTAATGAATAGATCAAATTCACATATAAACTCCTCACTGAAAACCTTGACCACTTCACAACTTATTTAATTCGAAAGGAAAGATAATAACTTACCTTATTCCTTGTATCTATAAAAAAAAAAGAAACTTATACTTACCCGAGCATTTAGCTTATTGTAGTAATTACGTTCCACCATGAATTCTCTATTTATAATACATCATCAGCATTAAGCCTGCTAGGCATCAAGCCTGAAATACACACCGGCACTAAGCCTGCTAGACCTGAGGTCTGAAATTGATCACTGGCATTTAGCCTGCTAGGCAATAAGCCTGATACACATCACCGGCACAAGGCCTGCTAGGCTCGAAGCCCGAAATACGATATTATTTCCATCTCATTCACATTACAAGCTGACCAGAATTACATAATCCATACCTAATTCATATCACATGAACTTATCAATTCAATTAAAATTTAACAACACTTCATGATAAAATATCTATCCACATTCGGCTTTCACCAATTTCATAACCATTATTCCATAATTCAATATGTATTCAAGGTTATAAATGACATTAACAATATTAACTTGCTTCTAGACTTACCTCAGATATCGTCGGACGTCGAGAACCGGCTATTCATTAACTTTCGCCTTTCCCCGATCCAAGTCCGTTTTTCTTTGTTCTCAATCTAAACAAATTCAAAATAAGCTCATTCAAGTATATTTCATCTCAATTTAACCCAAAAACACATAAATGGGCAAATTGCCATTTTGCCTCCAATGCTTTAACTTTTACAATTTAGTCCTATTTGCACAAAACACAAAATACACCAAATTTCATTACACAACCTAAGAGCCGAATGTTCATAGGGACTATACAAGTCCATTTATTTCATTTATTTTTCATTTTATCCCCTCAAAAATTTATTTTTGCAATTTAGCCCAAAATACTCAAATTTACTAAAATTTCCAATACAAAACATTTTAATCTATAACATATCTTTAACATATATTCATCTAACATCACAAAGCATAAGCTCCTAATATGGCTGAACATCACATACACACTAATCTCAAAAATTCTAGCACGGGTCGGATAGTACTCGAAGCAACGATCACAAAAATGTAAAAATTATCGAAAACCGAAATCAAACTAACCTTGGATTTAAGCCAACAAGTGCCGAAATTCAAGCTTATTTTCTCCTTTCTTCCTTAGCACATTCTGCCTTAATAAACTAAAAAGATGATAATGACTTTTTCTTATGTTTTATTTAACATATATTATGTTATTTACTAATTTACTAATATAACCTTATATTATAAAATTTTATAACATATAACTTAAGGTTACTTATGTCATATACCACCCACTAACTTAAAAATGGGCTATTTGCCCTTTTTATACCTCATATTAAAAAGCCATTATCATTTTAGCACTTTTCACTATAGTATGCAACTTTTACACTTTACGTGATTAAGTCCTTTTTGTCTAATTAAACACTCAAACGATAAAATTTTCATACGAAACTTTCGCACACATTAATTCACATATAACACACACCGAAAATAATTTTTAAAAATTTTTCAGACTCGGATTCGTGGTCCCAAAACCACCATTTCGATTAGGGTCAATTTCGGACTGTTACATTCATTGTTTATGTAATTATTTTCTTTTATTTTACAGATTATTGGAAGCTCAATCGGTTGGAAGTTCGTCGGAGATCTATCACACTATCTAAAGGAAAAATCGGTAGTTTTTGAGTAATTTGGTTACGGTTTATAATGGCATGTATAGGACGATTTGTAATGGTATTACAGTGCGTGTGTTAATGATGTTTTGTATGTGTAAGCTTTGAAAAGCTATATTGGCTTGGTACACCTTGATACCTTACCAAGTTATGTGGTGCTGATTAATTTAAAGTGCTTGTTGACATGATTCACTTGGCATATTGATGATAGTTTGAAAATGGTTTGAAAGTGATTTGGTAAGTATACATTATGTAAGTTAACTATGTTGGTACATTTGATGCCTTGTTAGTTTGTGTCATTGTGACTATATCATGTTGCATGCTTTGTAATGGAATAGAATGGTCATATTTGTGGTATGATTTGTTAGAAGTTGAATTAGGTTTGATGATGGAAATGTGATCAAATAAATGTATGTTTAGGTAAGTTTAAATGTTTGCATTTGAGGTGCCTTGATTGACATATTGGTTGATTGATTTGGGACCATTAAATTGGTCATTATATGTTGGTTTTGGTCATGTTATGATGCCTTGATCATGTGCACAAAAATGCTTTTAGGTGGTTACATGAGTGGGTGTTGGAAATGGCTTGATTTTGGACAATTTCATGTCCATACAACCTGAGACATGACTTAGCCGTGTATGGCCATGTGTCCCATGTAGGTTTTAATACATGCAAGTCAGGCTGTTACACAGCCTAGCACACGGCTTGGCATACGGGTTTGTGTGGCTATTTCGAGAGTTATACTATCTGGCATACGGACGTGTGGCTTGGTCGTGTGACCCAAATTAGAGAGTTACACGGGTGAGGACACGGGCTGGGACACAGTCATGTGTCCCTATTTCAATTATTACATGTCCTAAGACACGAGTGTGTGTTTCTCACACGATTTGGCCACACGACCGTTTAACCCCTGCAATCAAAATTTTCTAACTTTTTCTTAAGCTTTCCAAATGTTTCCAATTTAGTCCCGGATTGTTTCTAAAGTATTTTTAAGGCCTTGAAGGCTCGATTAAGGGACATTATGTATGTGATTGAAGATAATCAAATTATGTTTGCATTGATGTATGAAATGAATGATTTAATGTTTCATTTTTATGCTAATACTCCGTAACCTTATTCCGACGATGGATACGGGTTAGGTGTTACATCATTCCTCCAATTCTGAGAAAGCAGCTCTTTAAAAGTTGCATGTAACATCCAACTCTTCAAACAATAAAACTGTCTAACTCTTCTTCTTTGCTTTCGTTTTAAATAAAGTAAAATCGAATGATGATAAGATTTTAGACGATAAAAGTTTCAAACATAATAATTCAGCGTAAAGGATAACCAAGTTGTATTACCTACTGCTCGGTCTAATCGCTGAGACAGACCCATTCTACTCTAAGTAAATTGTGACCTACAAAAGCCTAAATCGTGGATGCTGTAATTAAACATGAATTCTCGAAAATTTAGACATCCATTTCTTGTCAAATCTGCACCACCAATCCGTTCTGAAGAGTCTAAAATAACATTGAAATCTCCATCAATAACCCAAGACTCCATAATTTGTTCTGCCAATAAACCCAAATATTCTTACATCCTTTTTTTTTTGTCGGTTGAGGACTAGCATAGATAACTGTACAAAGAAATTGAGAAGAATAATGAGTACCCCGAATCCTCATATGAATTGCTTGAGGCTGTAAATCAAGAATTTCAGCATGTACAGTATCTTTCTAAAAAACCCAAATTCCCCCTGCAAAGCCTTCTACTTAAAACTCTACGAGAGTTCGAAAAACCAATTCTCCTTACAATAACTTCAGCATGCTCTCCACTAATTCGCGTTTCAAACAGATTAAAAACATCAGGGTAAAACTCCTTTCTATATTCACTAATAAATTTATGGAATCGAGGATGCACCATTCCTTGAGAATTCCAAAAAAAATTAGCTTAGAATCCATAACCATCAATAGTAGATAGTCGAAACCCACAATCAAATCAATGGTTGAGGAATGAACGACTTACCTCATCTTCCTGAATCATTTCCGCTTCCATACCAATCATCAAAGAATTCGATGGATCCTCCGGTTTGTTTTGCTGATAGGAATTTTCAATGGCTTGAATGATGCCTTCCATAGCCTTCAAAATTCCCACCATAGGTTGATCATGATTCGTCGACATGATATTAGGAGGTTTTTCTTATGGTGCATGTCCTCCTCCATAGTGGCCACTTCTCTTCACAAACTTTCATTTCCCGTAACACCAAATTGAAACATTTTATTTTCCTTCCCAGAACCTGATTCGTATGCAGTAACAAGATAATAGGTTTTGTGTTTATTTCTATCTAAGTTTGTCTTAAAATTCATAGCTTGGGTATTCAAATTACCAAACGGCCCATCAAAGCCTGATTTCACCAAACTTGCTCCACCGTTAAACCACTAGCACCTTTACATAAAAGAAGCTCTGGATTGCTATTATTAGGTCTTAATATTTGTATATTTTTCTTATGTCCATTAGCCACAGCTACTCCTTTCCCTTTTGCCCTAGAAACAATTTTCCTATTCTCACCTCTATCATCAGTCACCTTCGAACTCATCCCTTCCACATCTCAGAAAATCCACCGTAACCTCGTTATTTCCTTCTTTAGTAACAAATCCAACTCCACAATTAATGGTTGCATTATCAATTCCACCCTCATCCAGAACAGAGAAACAAGATCCCTTTGATCGGTTGTCTTGACCACCGTTAACCACCATTGCAGACCCTTTAAACCTTCCTCTCTGTTTTCATACCAGTAACATCCAAGGACCAAATGGTTCCTTTTCAACCCTATTAATCAAGTCCGATTCCTCCGTGACTAGTGTAGTGGTGACCATTGGGTTTTCCATCATGCTTGTATTTTCCCTTAAACAGAGTGTAGTTGTATGCCCATACAACCCACAAGTAAAACAAATATTTGGCAGATACTCATATTCGACCCTTTACGTTTTATCATTTATTCGAACCTTAGAAATAAAAGGCTTCCTGAGATCTACACACACCGCCAACCGAGCAAACCTTCCTCGTATTGCAGCATTTATATGTTCATCAATTTTAATCATCGACCCAATTGCTTGCCTTATAGCCCTAAGCAGCATTTTCGAGTAGTATCCTTCTGATAAACCAGGCAATCTTATCCAAACAATTTGATTATCTACTTCTGTTTTAGCAGTTGAGGAATGTGAGAACCAAGGTCTTATCGTTAGATAATGACCAAAGATTACCCATGGATTACCCATTAGAATTTTTTCAAAATCATCCTTGTCCTGGAAACGAACGAGATAGAGATTGTTTTCCAAATCCATCAATTGAAATTGACCCTATGGTTTCCACATCGAAGAGACCTTATTAAACAATGTATTAAACCCTATCTTCTTCCCCAATAGCTTCACCACAACAATTAAGGCCATTTTTCGTGCTATAAATTACTGAACACGATCGAAGAAAGTAATCAATGGAACTCCATCCACTAGCACTGTAACACCCCAAACCTGGCCCAAACACTACAACCGGGACTGGTATGTCACTTGAGTGATTTTACAAAGCATGTCGCATTTTGGAAAACAATTACTAGGTTTAATCATTAATACCGAAAACTTAATAATTTATTAAGTCATATAAGGTATAAAGTTATAAATTGCCTTGGTGAATTTTAAATAAAAACTAAAATTTTGTACATGTCTTGGCTTAATCTTAAACATAAAATTAAAATTTCTAATAATAAAACCCAACATAAACCCAAACAAATAAATAATAGTCTAAGGGCCCATGGCCTTATTACAACGAGATTTAAAACCCATTAAATAAAGATATAAAATAATAATCTAAAGTCTTTTTGCTGAATCTAAATGTTCTTTTGCATGGTCACCTTGTTCTCCTCCCCAGCCCGGTCCGATGCACTAAGTGCTATATGAAATTGTTAAAATAATAGGGTGAGTCACGAAACTCAGTGTGCAACCCTCGTACAGCATCAGACTGGGCTTAGCCCACATATCAGAATATAAAACATAATATAAAAGATAACATACATAGAACCCAACCCAATCCTAGGTTTCCATCTGCTACACACCACCCTTACCTGCCAATCACACCATTGGGGATTTCTACAATCAACCCACACCGCTACACACCATCAATGGCAGTCATGTTGCAGTTAGCTACTCATCGTCAAGTTGTGACAGAGTCATCAGGTTGAAATGGCATAAGCCACCAGAAACAGAGTTGTGACAGAGTCACCAGGCTGAAATGGAATAAGCCACCAGAACAGATCACTTCCCTTTTTCATCAATCACCCAACCCCAAGCATATGTAGAAATCAACATATAAAACATATTGTTTTTAACAGAAACATTCCCTGATGAATGGCAGAAATCACTAACCTGATCTTTAGCCTTTACCCCTCTCGGGTTTCCAAACGTTATACCGGGATTTCGGCATTTAACAGAGTATAGCAGATTTATTACATATATATATATTAGCAATCAATCTAATGGTGTGAGAAGTTACACACCTGATAACATGTAGCACTACTCTTTATGTCGATACCCTCACTAATAAGATCTACTGCCCTTTGTCTACAACTTTGCTCAAAAGCCAGAAGAACGCGAAGATAAGGCCTCTCCTATATTCGGCCAAGGGTTAGTGTTTTACCCAAATTATATGTTTAAATTATAGATCTCCTTACCTTGAAATCCCAAAAGTAATACGATCTGAATGCTACTAACTCTGGCTTAGAGATCTAAACGATTGAATCCCTTTCAAATCCCGAAATGCCGCAAATGAGAGAAAACACCCGATTAGTTAACCCTATAGCCATTCGGCTAAGATCTCTAAAAGCCGGAAAAAAATTGAAATCTCATGAATCGACACTTACATTTAGTTTTCTTCAAGATTCGGCACAAGCAGACACCACAGAAGGATTTCGGCAATCACAGGAGATGAGATCTAGGGATTTCGGCTTTTAAGAAAATCCCAGAAAAGAATGAACAAGAGAAGGCTGATGTGTTTTCGGCTTTTAGAAGAAAGAAGAGAAAAGAATAATGGAGTTTTTGGCTTTTAGAAGAAAGAAGAGAAAAGAATAATGGATTTTTCGGCTTTTAGAATAAAGAAGAGAAAAGAATAAAGGAGTTTTCAGCTTTTAGAAGAAAGAAGAGAAAAGAATAATAGAGTTTTCGGCTTTTAGAAGAAAGAAGAGAATAATGGAATTTTCGGCTTTCGGCTTTTTAGAAGAAAGAAGAGAAGAGAATAATAGAGTTTTCGGCTTTTAGAAGAAAGAAGAGAATAATGGAGTCTTCGGCTTTTAGGAGAAAGAAGAGAAAGAAAAGATGGAAACCATAAATGCCGAAAAATAAAGAAGAGAACCCTCACTATTTATAGAAATTTCGGCACTTACCTATGAAAAACCGAAAGTGCCCTTCCTGATAACTAAAAATTAATCAAATAAAAAGGGAAAATTTGGCACCCCTTTTGCCATAAAGAAACCGATTTCTTCACTTCTCTAGGTGATGGAATTTTGGCCAACTCCTAGCCTTGTGGATAGCTCCTATCGTTTCTTCTTTTATCTTCCATATTATCAACTATATTATCTACATTATCCCATTCACATAAATCCTCCTATTTTTGAGCCTTGTTGCCGTTCCACTCTACCTAACCCTAATGCCGAAATTTAGCTAACTTAAATTAAAAGAGTTGGGCTCCATGTAACTTAAATTTGGGCCCCTTACTCCCTTGTGTGGCGTCACCTCCTAAGATTGGGCCACAAGCCCACTTTGGTAATTTAAACATAGATACTACCTTTTAAACCCTATAATGCCCAAACAGATAATTTTAATCAAGGCCTCTACCTAAGCCTGAGCCCAATTTGGACCCCTAACACTTAAATTAACACATTAAACATATCCACCCATTAAATGCATAGGCCCAAAAATTCAAGATGTTACAGTTCTACCCCCTTAAAGAAATTCTGTCATCGAAATTTCCAACTAACTATTAATCGTGCTATCCAAGTCTCACCACTATGCTTTCGTTGCGCACTCTAATTTAATAATATATAAACATTGCACGCATTCAGTTTCTATACCCAAAAATATAGCATCCACACAAAACATACCCGACTTAATGGTAATTATGCTCCTCAGACCCGCATCTTAAACACGTTCTTGACTTCCTCCAACATTCACCCGGATGACGCCTTCTGCAATATTCGCAAACCCGAAAGTTTGGACGTACCTTAACATGCTTCACAGAACGAGACTGCAACCCTAGAAAACTACGATCTCTTTTTTCTTACAGTCCACGCACCCAAACCGAAGTGTTTCATCGATTTTTTTAACCTCCTATAGTACCTCCCTAACTAGCCGAGTCAGCACATCAATCCTAACACTTCCACGGCCTCCGCCGTGGCCTCTTCTTCCTCTTCTAACACTCATGTTGATTATCGTATTATCTGAATTAGAAATTTTATGAATTATTAATTTCTTTCACTGATTAACCACGAACAATCTTATGGAAAGTAGTTTTAAGAGTGGTTCTTTCGAATTCGAACCCATCTACAGTTTCAGTCTCAAGTTTATCTCCTAATTCTAGAAACCACATACATTCATCGCATAAGGGTTTTTTTTTTCATTTCTCTACCTAAGGGTTTTTCCATAGTTTATCCTATAGGGGTATTTTTGTAATTTTCCAAAATAGGGTTCCTTGGAAATTTTGTGAAATAAGGGTATTTTGGTAATTTTGTAATCTGGGGGTATTTTGGTAATTTTGAAATCCGGCGGTATTTCGGTAATTTTGCAAATCAAGGGTAATTCGGTAATTTTGCAAACCAGGGATATTTTGATGTTGTTGTTGTTTTTTTTTTCTAAGGAAAAATTCCGTTGACTTAGTAAATCGGGGTATATTTGCAAATCGTGGATATCTTGGTTTTTTTTTTTTCATGATAAGGGTATTTTAGCAATTTTGTAAAAATAAGGTGGCTGGTCCCTTTCGGGTTTTAATTATAGATTTTGGCCCGTCAACAAATCCTCGTGGCTAGGGTGAGCAATACTCACGCACTGTAGGATTCCAATGAAGAGGAGGTGAGTCACTAGGACTGCTTAAGTACCAGGCTCTTCCGGATCCAATCTTCCTCTAAATCTACCATCGAATTATGACTCATCGAATCGCCCATTGATTTAGTTTTATAAGATATCCTTGCCGTATTCATAGTCTCAGTCTGTATGGCCTGTCCATTTCCATCCATAGTCGGATTAGTCAAGTCCGAAGGCCCATCCGTACGTCATCTTACCTTCTTCGTTGCTCTACACACACCACTATTCGAACCCGCAGAGTTCGTTCCAACCACAAAGTCAACTGGTGAGAGAGAGTTTCTTCCTTTCAACCACAAAATTAATGATAACTTTTAATAAATTGTCATTTTTAATAAAATTATACATGTGAAAATGTATGAAATTAGTATCAATTTTCCTTTTTAACAAAATTATAGATGTGAAAAGGTAATCAATTTCCCTTTTAATACATGTGAAAATGCTTAATTTCTTTAAACATATTATTTGATTTTTCACATACGAAAGTTACGTAATTATTAATGTAATTAGTGTCATATTATTTTATTTTTAAAATGTTTTATTATATGATTTAAAATAAATTAGTAATATATATTATTTTATTTTAATACATGTCAAAAATATTATTTTTTAAATACTGAAATATAAAAATATTTCATATCATATGAATTTGATTTGAAAGAGAACTTTTAATTGAACCAATTATAGTATTTTTATATTGAGATAATGTAATAACAGTTAGAATATATGGTGTTTTTATTAATGTATTAAAATTTGCTTTTCTAAATATATGAATATTGTAAAAATAAGTTTAATAGATTTCTTAAATTACACATGGCACTCGATGGATTTGCCAAATGGCATAAATCTAACTAACACTTGAAAATAAATTTCCTTATTTGAACTCTAACTTTGTTTTAGTATATATATATATTGATGATTAAAAACAAAATTGTGATCCTTTTGAAGTGATACTTACAATCAAACACCAAGGAAACAGCTAAGACAACCCAAGTTAAACTTCCACAAAATATATTATAGAATCAAACTAATCTTATCTTCCCTCTCTAACATTTTTCCTTGTACATGCGATGATTCCTAATCAAACAGCTAAGGTGATAAAACAGGAGAGTTGTCAAATGTTCTACCCATACTCCAATGGAATTTGATATTAAAACTTAAAAATTGCATCTCATATTTTTTTTTCCCGAAAATTATAACTATTATTTTTTTAGTCAAAATTTATCATTAATATACTCATACAATTATACCAACTTCCAAAAACAGATCATTGCGATTTCAATAATAAATTTTTTTTGACAGAAAACACCAAAACATCGAAAATTGGAATTTTATCAAAATATAAAACCTAACCTGAATCATCGAAACTAAACTTTAATCCGACCACTAATTTGTATTTATTTTACCATCCCAATTTTCACTATGTCGTTATGACAGTTACTAGCCACCCACCAAGGAATCTGAGGACTTGTTTCCTGTCTTAAACGGCCAAAACCTGTCCATTGATGGTTCCGAATTAACCTTTATCCATTTGTCTCACTCTAAACTTTGAAGTATCTATGAGGCCCCACCGTGCCCTTTAGACGCCAACCATTGCCGGCCTTCTCTGATTATAAACTTGTCTCTCTTGGCCTCCATTTTTGAGCTCTCTCACCACCATTGCTATCATCCTCCAAGCTTCCCTACTTTGTAACCTTGCTTCACAGTAAAGTTATGGCGGACCCTGGAAAGATGGAAGAAGGGCTAGCTCATGAAGAAAATATGGAGAAAAAGGGAGATAAGCTGGTTGAACAACAACAACAGTTGCAGGAGCAGCAACAGCCATTGGTAAAGCAAAAGACCCAGAGGGTAGCAACCTTGGATGCTTTTAGAGGACTCACCATTGTGGTAAGTGTGCTCGCAACTTACACAAATTTTGACTCGAAAGAATATTCAAAATTTGAAAGTCTAGAGTTTGACTCGACTCGATTAAATCTTAATCATGGATTGTTATTATAATAATAAGGTGTTGTGATTTTTGGGTGTAGCTAATGATATTGGTAGATGATGCTGGGGGATCATATGCCAGGATTGATCACTCACCATGGAATGGATGCACACTGGCTGACTTTGTGATGCCATTTTTTCTGTTCATTGTTGGGGTGGCCATTGCCTTAGCTCTCAAGGTACAAATTTGGTCCACTTCATAATTATTCTTCTACGATTGTAAACGTTATATTTTAGATGTTTGGTAAACTAAAAAAAAAATATAGGAAATTAAGCATTGAATTTAAGTTATTAAATTTATTTGGTATATTTATTAAAATTAAATGTAGAATGTGATTAAATTATTTGATAAATGTAATTTTTAAATTTTTAAATTTTTAAATGTAAAGTATTTAAAGGATAATGTTAAAATAAATAAATTAAGTTAGAAACAATTGAAATTTTTTTATATTAAATGAGAAGTAGCTCTTTATCTACTTATCATTTCCCATACTTTTTCATTGAAAAAATTCTACCATTTGGTTTTTATGTTGGGTTATCAGGCGTGCTTAAAAATTAAATTAATGAAAATATTAATTTTTAGCTGGTTTAATTTTTCCAATGAGTTATCAATTAGGGCCTTAATTCATACCAATAAAATTATTATAAAAAAAATCTAAATTATGAGATTAATGGTGTATTTAATAAACTATTGAAAATTTTCAACATTTAATATTTCAAATGTATTTGATAATTATTTTAATTTTTTACTTAATATAAAATTTTTAACAAAAAAAATATTAGAATAAAATAAGTAGGTAGGTAACTACTTATCATTTAAGCTAGAAAATATTAAGTTAATTTTATTTTATTAAAAAAACTTAAATATATATTTTTTTAAAATAAGATATTTAGATTAATAGATTTATCTTTTATCCAAAACAATCCAAAACAATATAATATTATTAATAAGATTAAAATTAAAAAATAAATAAATTTTTAAAAATTAATATTTACTTTTATCAAATGACATAATTATATTTAATATTTATATTTACTAATTTACTAAATAATTATTTAATATAAATTTAAAGTAATCAACAAAAACTATTTTACTAACAATAATTTAATGTTAAGGGAAAAATTTGGGTTTGTTGTAGTATAAAAAATCACATTAATATAAAAATTTGGGTACATCTTGGCGGTTCCTTATTTGGTAGCTAGTTAAGCTATATGTTATTTTCTCTCTTCTTTATTTAAAAAATATTCATATTGAGACTAAATTCAATGATGTCATTTTCATATTTTCTCATACAATATTGCATGATTTTCCACGTTTTACTCTTCTATTTTTTTAAAAGGTGCTACTCTTGTAATTAAAAGTTAAATATCATAATTAGCACTGCTTTGTTTCATTAAACATAAAACTATGATAAAGCTACATCTAATAAGAGTCAAATTATTTTATATTTTATTTTTTATTAAAATAAATAAATTATTCACTAGACGTTAAAATAAAATAAAATAAAATAATCATTCTATTAAAAACTTCATCTATTTTTACTATTAAGTACTGATATTATTGATGGAGCAACTAAATAGTGACATGTGATGTGTCTCATATATGTAATGTTGACATGATAATATTAGTTTTTATTCAAGATTCTAAAAAAAGTAAATTTTTATAATTATTTTTAAAACCACATTTAGGACATTGTTTTCTAAATAAATATAAAAATTATTATAAAATTATAAAATATAGAAATTTATTTTAAAATTATTAATAATGCTAAGAAATTATTAGAAAATTTAAAAAAAATTAATTTCTTATAATTCTTAATAATTATATATATATTTTTATAAATTTTATAACAATTTAATAATTATTTAAGAAACTATTTTAAAATAATCTTCAATAACTATTTGATCAGGCTCATTATGGATGTTGTTTGTAGTAAAATTTTAAATTTATTATAATTTTAAATGATTATTATAATTATTTAAAAATTACGGGTAGAGTAAACTTGGATATTCATTTTTCTAAGTTCAAATGAATCTGGACAACTATTTGTGTATATCTACTTTGAACATAGGTTTTAAATAATTATTAAAAATTTATTTATTTTTATGTTCTTTTAAAATTTAAAATATTTGTTGATGTGATAAAAAGTCACATCAATATAAGACATACATTGCAACCATATTATTAATTAGATAAAAATGGATAAAATCTTTAATAAAAAATTAATTTATCTATTTGTAAATAAAAACGTAAAATACAATCCTATATATTTTTACCTCAAACTCAAATGCTTGTTTGTCTGTTCCAGAAAATTCCCAACATAAAGGATACAATTAAGAAGATATGCTTGAGAACTCTAAAGCTTCTATTTTGGGGAGTTTTATTGCAAGGTATTCATCACTCCCAAATATTTCCCATTCATTAATCATTTAATGCTAAACCAGGCGCTTTATTATTCGAATTTTTATTTTTCTGAGGTATTGGTGTATGGTATAGTAGGGTGTTGAAACGGTTAATCGAATCGAACTAGTATTAATTAAATTGATTAAATTTTTTAATCTTTTAACTCTTAATTGAACCAATTTTTTCTTTAAAATTAACCGAAATTTACATGTTTTGTTTTTTTTTGTTAAAATAAATATAAAACATATAAAAAAATTATAATATTTATTTAAGCGAATTAACCAAACTCAAATAGGCTAATACATATAATATATAATATTATTTATTAAGTTCGGTTAAAAAGTTTTGAACACCTCTATGACATGGATATTTAACAATTTTTTTGGTACATGATATTTACATATTCACATAGTATTGGAAAATAATTCTCCAAATGTACGGAAAATATTAATAAAAGCCGTGTTATAATTCAGAAATTAAACCTGTCAGCGGATGGGATTGGTTTTAGGCTAAATTAATTTAAGTTGGGTGAATTCGGTTTCAAAACTTTCAGCTTGTTTAAGTTTGGATTTTTTTTTGAGTTTGTATTGTTTCAATTTTTGTATAATTTGGCGTTTTGGTTATGTTGGGTTTGGACTTTTTGAGTTTGGGTATTTTTTAAAGTTATTTGAATTTTTTATTTATGTCATTCCGATTAGGTCAATTTGAGTTTTTATGTTTGAGTTTGACACGCGATCCATTGTAATTTAAATTATTTTAAGTTCAAATAATTTTGGAGTTTAAGGTTAACATTTTATGATAAAATTAAATTGAAATGAAAAATAATGGGATTGAATAATGCAAATGAAATGTGCAGGTGGATACTCCCATGCGCCAAATGATCTTGTTTATGGAGTAGACATGAAATTAATACGATGGTGTGGAATCCTCCAGGTAAAGAACATCTTCATCTTTACCACACATTCTTAATATTTTCCTTTTTTTCATGAAAACAATGTAATCAAAATGGCGATTGCATACAATCCAGAAATTAACAGATTTAGAAACTGAATTTTTGTCTTAAAAAATAATCTACTATTTGATGATGAATATCTTATGTGTAAACAGAGAATAGCTTTGGTTTACTTCATTGTGGCCGTGATCGAGACTCTCACCACCAAGCGCAGACCAACAGTTTTGGAACCTGGCTATTCATCCATTTTCACTGCTTACCGCTGGCAATGGTAAACTAACACATGGATTCTATATTTACAATTACAGCTATCAATTGAACGAGTCGTTGGGTTGAATAAATTTGAGTCAGATTAATTAAAAAATTTTGTATTTGAAGCATTTCGAGTTTAGGTCATTTTAAGCTCTAACAGATTTGAGTTGTTGTGGGGTTAGGTCATTAGAGTTTGCTTAGCTGGGTTTCTCGGGTTTGACTCATTTCAAATTTTGACAGTCAAGTTAAAGTCATTTCAGTTACTTGTTTGAGTAATTTCAAGTTCGAATCATTCTAGATTCGAGTCATTTTAAGTTTGGATATTCTTTTGTTCAAGTCATTTTCAGGTTCTAGTTAAGCAGATCAAATAAAGTTGGTTTGAATTTGAATTCGGGTTAATCTAAGTCGGATTTTCGAGTTTGATTCAGAACTGACAGATCTATTTACAATCATAATTGATGTTACTTGGACTCTCCATTTTTTGGTATTGTTGTTTTGAGTTTCTCCTAAAGTAACATATCATTTTATGTGAGTGAAAATCCAGGCTTGGAGGATTCGTTGCATTTGTCATTTACATGACCACAACATATTCACTATACGTCCCAGATTGGAGTTTTGCTGTGTCCACAGACAGTGAAACAACACAATACACGGTAAGGTGAATTATAAGCTCAATAGCTTAATGCATGAAGCTTATCAAGTACCTCCACTACTTCAGTTAATTAATCACTCTTTTTTTCCTGCAATATTAAGGTCAAATGTGGGATGAGAGGACACTTAGGACCCGCTTGCAACGCTGTCGGTTATGTTGATCGAGAGGTTTGGGGCATTAATCATCTTTACATGTATCCAGTCTGGCAACGCCTAAAGGTTGGTCCTTCCTCTGCTTCAATTTTCAATAGATTTGGGTAAGTCATTGTTGCTTACCATGGCAATATTTTATGTTGTTTCAACGAAATTGTAGGCTTGCACTCATAGTTCTCCGAGTTCTGGTCAAATCCGTGAAGATGCACCGAGCTGGTGCCGAGCTCCATTCGAACCAGAAGGCTTGCTAAGGTTTGTTTTGATTAACCATAACTTTATTCTAAACATAAAGTCCATATGCAGTGATTTGATCGGTTCCTGTTTTTGTCTTAGTTCGATTTTGGCTATCCTCTCCGGCACTATCGGAATCCATTACGGACATGTTTTAATTCATTTCAAGGTTAGAAACTATATCATGATTTTGTAATTTACCGATCAGCAATACCTGAAAAGGAATTGAAAAATGAAATGTGATATTTGTAGGGTCACTCGGAGAGGCTCAAGCAATGGGTTTCAATGGCATTAGGCTTACTTATTGTAGCCATCATTCTTCATTTTACAGATGGTGAGGCAGCCTCCTTAAATCAGTTTCCATTACATCCTTCAATATGAAATCTAAACACAAAGCTTTCTCTGCAAATTTTGCAGCCATTCCCATCAACAAACAGCTTTACAGTTTCAGCTACGTGTGTTTCACTGCTGGTGCAGCCGGGATTGTATTCTCAGCATTCTACATCCTGGTAACCACAATTCCGTACTCTTTGACCCCATCTTGTCCTTTAAATGTCAACACTAATCTATTGAAGTGTGTTCGTTTTTCGATGTTCCCCTTGTGAAATAAATGAAACAGATTGATGTTTGGGGATGGAGGACACCATTCTTGTTCCTGGAATGGATAGGCATGAATGCAATGCTGATATATGTGCTTGGGGCACAAGGCATCCTTCCAGCATTTGTAAATGGATGGTATTATAAGTCAACAAACAATACCCTTGTAAGTAACATCATCTAACTATTTCAGATTTTAATCCTTCTATTATACTGAAATTCGGGATTTAATCCCTCTACTTTAACTTGATATAATTTGGTCCAAATTGTTAACACAGTTAGTTGCTGGTGTTAAAGTGACGACGTAGATTTCTTTTTTACTAGTATTCGGTGACACAACTTATGGTGTTATCAGGTTTTTTGGATCCAAAAACATGTTTTCAACAATGTTTGGAAGTCAGAGCGGTTAGGGACCCTTTTATATGTGATATTTGCGGAAATCACTTTCTACGGAGTTCTTTCGGGCATCTTACACAAATTGGGCATATATTGGAAGCTATAAGAAGTACATATTATAGAAAGGACTACATTAATATATGTAATTTTCACATTGTACACTAGATTTTAAGCCTTTCTCTCTGCTTGTTAAGATTCACCCCGTTTGCTAATAGTGATTTGAGTTTTTATTTTGGTTGCTGCTTCCATTTCTGTAGCTAAAAGCAGTTATATCAACATCAAAATCTCTATAACATGAAAATGATTGTAATAGAGATGTTAAAGATCACACGCAAGCTGTTCTCATGTGACCTTATGTTTATATGAACTCTTTAAAGGACATCCATGATTTGTTGGATGAGTTGCAATTCTAGGGGGGAAAAGGGTACCCCAACAAATGTTTTGTTCTCTGCAACATCCAGGATTATAATTAGGGATTTTAACGTCTCCTACTCTCAACATTAAAGTAGCATCTGGTGTTTTCTTATGTTATGATTTCAATAAAATGCGATTATTGAGAATGTGATTGTCAAGAAGTTACTTTACAACTTTTGATGTTCATTGGATGATATTGATTAAAATCTAAGGAAAGCTACGCTGTTATCAAGTTTGGTTAACTTTCCTAAATATGTAATAATAATTTACGAATTTGCCCTTATTAAATAAAATATAATATTCATGTGTTTAATTTTTGTAATACATTTTATTCTCAAAAAATACTTGGATTAAATATTTAATATTAAAATTTAATCGATAAATTTTACATTAGTTTTTTCAAAGCCCCAATATAACATAAATTACTTTGGATATTAAATATATATATATAATTTACTGAAGAAAGAGTACGCCTTAAAGTTTGGCTAAACATGAAGTGTCTACTAAGTATTTGAGAAAGCTGTAAGGGGACTAAAGTGTTTTTAAGACCACACCATATACGAGTTACCGCCAGGGGTATGGTACACTAGGTTTGCTCAAACACTATGCAAGTGGGTCTTGCAATGGGATTCATTAAGAGTCAACTGAATGGACTTGGCTAGTTAAACAGTATCTGCATTAGGATTTCCTTTTATATTTTTCCCAGTTTTGGTAGGGCATTTAAGGGAGGACTTCAGTATGCATTTGACACTTGTCAAGATCCACTAAAGGGGAAACTGAGTATATATGGTAGGAAGGGAACATTCAGATGGTCTTTCTTTCCTTCTAGTCTACGTTCTGGTTCTTCTTCGTAAATGTAACAGTCCGGTTTGTACCTAGTCGAAACAATGGTTTCGGGACCACGAATCTGAGTCTGAATAATATTTTAATATTATATTCTGTGCTGTTGATATGTGGTTTAGCATGTGGTAAATTTTCGTAAGTGAATTTGTCTGTTCGTGTGTTTAATTTGAGCAAAGGATTGGTTTGCATTAAATGTGAAAGTTGTATGCCATTTGTTTATGTACTAATGTGTTCTGAATTTTTAAAGTTATGGCCTTAAATGTCAATTGAACCACTATTAGTTAGTGAGTGGATATGGTCAAGAATGACCTTGTTAATTATGTTATAAAATTTTGTTTTATAATGTTAAAATAGGAAATGGTTTATTAATGTTTTATTAATAAAAATTGGCATGAAAATAAGCCTTCATTCATGCATTCTTCACCGAAAAATCAAAAGAAAAAGAAAGGTTATAAGCTTTCAAATTTTTGGCACATACAAGCTTGAATTCAAGGTTAGTTTTTGATTCGTTTTTGATAATTTTTACGTTTTTATAATCGTTGCTTTGAGAGCTATCAAACCCATGTCTCAATGCCATTGTTGATATATTGAGCTTTGTGATGATTTTTGGTGTTAAATGAAAGATATGAGCTAGATGAACATACTTTGTTCTTGAATTTTTGATGAATTTAGCTAAATAGGGCTAAATTGAGAAAATGGTAACTTGAGGGACTAAATAGAAAATTTGATGAAATATGTGGGCTTGTATGTGATGTATATGCATTCGGCTAAGTATGTGTATGTGTGGATTTTGTGAAGTTGGTGTTTTGAGAAAAATGGACTAAAATGATAAAGTGTGCAAATTTGAGGGTTAATTTGCAAATAGCCCTAAATGTGTGTCCTTGGATTGAATTGTATGAATTAATGAAGAAAAGGGTTAATTCTGAATATGTTAGATCAAGAACCGAGGAAAATGGACTTAGATTGCGGGAAAGCGAAAGTAACCGAGTAGCCGTTTTCATTCCGATATATTGAATCCGAGGTAAGTCACTATGCAAATAAATGAATATGTATGCAATTGTAATTGTTCATATGATTAATGATGATAGTGAATGCTTATAAGAGGTTATGCATTTGAATTTCGAGATAAGTTCGATATAGTGACTAAGTCCGAGAAGCCCTATGCGAACTTAGGAATAGATAGGATTGGCTAAGTCACGTTATAGATATCTATTTTGTTTTTATCATGTAAGACCACGTCTGGGACGTTGGCGTTGATTTGAGACTCGTGTAAGACTCTGTCTGGGACAGTGGCATCGATATCTGATTATGTGTAAGACCACTTCTGGGACGT
This sequence comes from Gossypium bickii, assembly GCA_025503065.1. Classification (NCBI taxonomy): domain Eukaryota; kingdom Viridiplantae; phylum Streptophyta; class Magnoliopsida; order Malvales; family Malvaceae; genus Gossypium; species Gossypium bickii. The sequence goes on along the minus strand of CP106715.1, from coordinate 34,391,087 downwards.
TGGCATCAATATGAGCTTTATGTATAAGACCACGTCTGGGACGTTGGCATCGTTATGATCCTTACGTGTAATACCATGTCTGGGACATCATCATCATACTGATTCGTGTAAGACTCTGTGCGAGACAGTGGCATAGATATCTGAGAACATGTAAGACCTCGTCTGGGACGATGTCATTGTATGATTATTCCGAGCTTCTGAGTATCCTATTGGATTCCTTATGGTTCAACGGGCAAGTCTGAGATATGAATGGAAAACCTGAGCTTTGATAGATTAAGTAAATGAATGTTCGATTCAGGTACGTTGATTATACACTAATTGTATACAAGGTAAGTATTTATGTAATCTTACTACAATGTTATGTATATGGAATTGATGATATAATATGTAAAGTTTGACTAGATGAATTATGTGCATACATGGTATGTGAATTGGAATATGTTAAGTGATGGTTAAGCAAACAAGCTTAAGAAAGAATGAGATGATTTATATCATGAGAACCAAATTGGTCATTTTATTGTTTTGGCTATATGCAATTCATGCTAAGTTTGTTTTGACTTACTAAGCTTTTGGAAAGCTTACTCTGTGTGTGTGTTTTCTCTGTTTTATAGGTCGTCAAAGCTACTGAAGGCAAAATATGTATATAGCTAAATATGGCATGTATAGGCTAGTGGTTAATATGAGTTGTTAAGTGAACTAAGCCATGTAATTTGGCTAGTTATGTTTTGGTAATATGTGTAAATGAATTTGATGGGTGAAGTTATTTTGGTATGTTTTGTTGATATATGAAATGGTTATGATATGGTATGGATATAGATGAATGGTGCTTAGGCATATTTGTAGTTTACACATGCAAATTGGTATGTTTGGTATTGGTTTTGAATGTATAGATTGAATGGATATTTAGTATGTTTTTGGCTGCCATTTATGCATGATATGTATTGGCACATTCTGCTTGTAGGTGTGACCCTTATGGGTGGCATTTTGGCCTTGTAAATGGCCTATAATGTCACACGGTTGTGGCACACGGGCGTGCCTAAAGACCGTGGGTGAATAGCAGGATGTAGCTTAGTAGCACATGACCTCGACACGGGGGTGTCAGCTAGCCGTGGTCTACAAGTCATTAGCTAGCTAGGAGTACACGGCCATGGCACACGGGCGTGCCTAGTGACCGTAGAGGTATAGTCAGTATATGACCACGGGGAGGACACATGGGGGTGTCTAGAAGCCGTGGAGGGCACACGGTCTCCTTCCACGGGTATGTATCCCCTGTATTTTAGAAAAGTTTTAAATTTCTGAAAAATTTAGTATGTGTTTCGTTTTAGTCCCGACCTGGGTTATAAGCATGTTTAAGGTCTCGATGACCTATTTAAGGGACATTGTGTGTATGATTGATGAATGCAATGTTTAAAATGTTATGAAAGTTTTCGATCTATCCGGTAACGCCTTTAACCCTAGTCCGGCAACGGATACGGGTTAGGGGTGTTACATTTGGTTGGTAGCACAGTTACGATTTAGCCGATTCTCAGATTAACGTAGCGTGTCATAGTCTAGCTATACATGCCATATATCTGAACTGTGATAGTGTGATGAATCCTGACGTATAAAATGTGATTTTCGTATAGTAATGGATCGCGAAAGAGCCGTAGCTGACGATGTAAAAAGTAATACACCTGCTCCCGTGCAAGGGACAACGCCCTCTGATTTGAGATCGGCTATGAGCGGTCAAGAGGGAGAAGCTAAACAAGCTTTCTTCCAGATGATGAGTGAGTGGTTCACTTAGTTTGTAAAGAATAACCCGACTATTTCGCAACCCCCGCCCTCGGTTAATCTCCCTCAGACATCTGATGTACCTCCGACTGCAAATCTGAATCTGTGGAATAAGCCTCTAGTTGATAAGATTCGTAAGTATGGGGCCGAAGAATTCTGGGCTACTAAAGATCATAATGCTGAAAAAGCCGAATTCTGGACTGAAAATACTATCCCGGTATTCAATGAAATGTCTCTGACTCCAGAAGAATGCATAAAGTGTGTTGTATCATTACTTCGAGATGCAGCCTATCAATGGTGGAAAACCTTAATTTCTGTTGTTCCGAGAGAATGAGTTACATTAGACTTCTTTCAGATTGAGTTCCGTAAGAAATATATCAGTAAAAGATTTGTTGATCATAAACGAAAGGAATTCCTGAAATTGAAACAAGGCCGTATAACTGTTTCGGAATCTGACTGAGAGTTCGTGAGACTGAGTCAGTATGCTCGAGAATGTGTATCATCTGAAGCTATAATGTGCAAAAGATTCGAAGATGGCCTTAATGAAGATATTCGTTTGCTAGTCGGGATTTTAGAAATAAAAGAGTTTGTTGTACTTGTTGACCGAGCTTGCAAAGCTGAGGCACTCGAGAAAGATAAAAGAAAGGTTGAGTCTGAAGCTCGAGATGTAAGAAAGAGATTTCAGAGTAAATCATTTCAGTCTGCTCCAAAAAGATTCAGAGATAATCAAAGTCATTTCAGAGATAACGTAGGACATTCGAATAGAAATCAATCTAAATCGCAAATGAGCTCTAAAACTCCAGTAACTTCAGTGGCTAGCGTTGGAAATGTTCGATTTGAGAGATCTGAATGTAAATATTGCGGAAAAAAGAATCTGGAAAGCTGTAGATTAAACAACAGAGCTTGTTTCAGATGTGGATCACTTGATCATTTTATTTGTGATTGCCCTGAGACTGTTGAGCCAGAAGCTGTTCAGAATTTGAGATCTGATAATGCACTTGTGAGAGGTAGACCATCGAAGAACGTAAGAAACGTCAGTGGTAGTCAAAGAACTACGAGAGACAATGTTGTCAGAACTGATGCTAGAGCGTCTGCCAGAGTGGATGCTATCCGAGCTCGAGAGGAACCTTCATCGCCAGGTGTTATAACGAGTACTTTTACTCTTTACGGTACTTCTGTGATTGCTTTGATAGACCCTGGTTCTACGCATTCATATATTTGCATGAATTTAGTATTCAGCAAGACTTTACCTGTAAAGTCTACTGAGTTTGCTGTAAAAGTATCGAACCCCTTAGGTAAAAGTGTCATTGTTAATAAAGTATGCAAGAACTGTCCGTTAATGTTTCAAGATATTTGTTTCCCTGCTGATTTGATGCTTTTGCCATTTGATGAGTTTGATATTATTCTGGGTATGGATTGGTTGTTTAAGCATGATGCTATTGTGAACTGCAAAAGAAAGACTATTGATTTGAGATGTCCAAATAATGAGATTGTATGAATTAAATCTAATGATTTGAATGGATTACCTACTGTGATATCAATATTAAAAGCTCAGAGTTATGTGAAAAAGGGATACGAGGCATATTTTGCTTATATGATTGATTCAAAAGTGTCCGAAAAGAAATTTGAATCAGTGCCTATTGTCTGTGAGTTTTCTAACGTATTTCCTGAAGAGCTATCAGGTTTACCTCCGATTCTGAAGTTGAATTTGGTATTGATTTACTGTCTAGTACTACACCTATATTGATAGCTCCGTATAGAATGGCACTAACAGAGTTGAAATAGTTAAAGTCACAGTTGCAAGAATTGACTGAGAGAGGGTTTGCTAGACCGAGTTTCTCACCTTGGGGTGCTTCTGTTCTATTTGTGAAAAAGAAAGATGACACGATGAGGATGTGTATCGATTATCGTCAGTTGAATAAAGTGACAATAAAGAATAAATATCTGTTGCCCCGCATAAATGATTTATTTGATCAGTTAAAAAGAGCTACTGTGTTTTCAAGGATTGACTTGAGATCGGGATATTATCAGTTGAGAGTTAAAGATTCAGACATTCCGAAGACTACTTTCAGAACGAGGTACAGGCATTATGAGTTTTTAGTTATGCCATTTGGATTAACCAATGCCCCTGCTATTTTTATGGATCTAATAAATAGAATTTTCAGACCGTATTTAGATCAATTTGTTGTTGTATTCATTGACGACATTTTGATTTATTCGTGTGATGAGGCTGAATATGCTGAGCATTTGAGAATTGTTTTGCAAACTTTGAGAGAAAAGCAATTGTATGCGAAATTCAGCAAATGTGAATTCTGGTTGCACGATGTTAGCTTTTTGGGACATATTGTGTCAGCTTCTGGAATCCGAGTAGATCCAAGCAAGATTTTTGCTATTTTGGATTGGAAACCTCCGAAGAATGTATCTGAAGTTCGCAACTTTCTGGGTTTAGCTGGTTATTATCGTAGATTTGTAAAAGGCTTTTCGACAATAGCTACTCTGTTGACTAGATTACTTCAGAAAGATGTCAGATTTGAATGGTCGGATAAATGTCAGAAAAGTTTTGAGCAGTTGAAAACTCTGTTAACAGAAGCTCCAGTGTTAGTACAGCCAGAATTAGGGAAAGAATTTGTGATTTACAGTGATGCTTCGTTAAACAGTTTGGGATGTGTCTTGATGTAGGAAGGCAAAGTGGTAGCTTATGCTTTGAGACAATTGAAGCCTCATGAAAAGAATTATCCAACGCACGACCTTGAGTTAGCTGCGATTGTGTTTGCACTTAAGATTTGGCGTCATTATCTGTACGGTGAGAAATGTCATGTGTTCTCAGATCATAAAAGTTTGAAATATCTAATGACTGAGAAAGGTTTGAACTTGTGTCAAAGAAGATGGTTAGAGCTGTTGAAAGATTATGAGCTTGTGATAGATTATCATCCGGGTAAAGCGAACGTTGTTGCTGATGCTTTGAGTAGAAAATCATTGTTTGCATTATGTACTTTGAATGCCCAGTTAGATTTGACTGATAATAGTTCTGTGTTAGCTGAATTAAAAGCAAAACCGCTGATCTTACAACATATTTGTGAAGCTCAGAAATTTGATAATGAGTTATTAGTGAAACGAGCTCAGTGTGATTCAAATTTTGAATCTGAATTCTGAGTTATTGATGATTGTTTGAGATTCCGGGATCGTATCTGTGTTCAGAGAAATCCAGAGTTGATTCAATTAATTTTGAGTGAAGCTCATAATAGTAGTCTATCTGTTCATCCGGGAAGTACTAAAATGTATCATGATTTGAAACGACATTATTAGTGGTCTGGTATGAAACGGGACATTTCTGAATTTGTTTCAAAATGTTTAATTTGTCAACAAGTGAAAGCTGAACATCAAGTTCCATCTGGGTTGCTACAACTGATTCTGATTCCTGAGTGGAAATGGGATAGAGTAACAATGAACTTTGTTTCTGGTTTGCCTCAGACTCCGAGACAGAAGGATATGATTTGGGTCATAGTTGATTGATTGACGAAATCTGCCCATTTTATTCCAGTAAGATCTGATTATCCACTTGACAAATTAACCGAGCTTTATATTTCTGAAGTTGTAAAAATGCACGGAGTGCCACTATCTATTGTGTCAGGTAGAGATCCGAGATTCACATCACGATTTTGGAAGAAATTGCAATAAGCTTTGGGCACGAAATTACACTTTAGTACAGCTTTTCATCCGCAAACAGATGGTCAGTCTGAACGAATTATTCAAATTCTTGAAGACATGTTAAGATGCTGTATACTTGAGTTTAACGATTCATGGGAACAATATCTGCCACTGATTGAATTTGCGTATGACAATAGTTTTCAGACGAGTATCAAAATGCCAGCTTATGAAGCTTTGTACGGACATAAATGTCGTACACCTCTGTATTGGACTGGACTTAGTGAAAATAAGCTTTACGGGGTCAATTTGATAAAAGACTCAGAACAAAAAGTGAAACTGATCTGAGATTGTTTGAAAGCAGCATCTGATCGTCACAAGTCTTATGCAGACTTGAAACGAAAAGATATAGAATTTGAGATCGGCGACAAAGTATTTCTGAAAGTGTCTCCGTGGAAGAAAGTGCTTCGATTCGGACGTAAAGGCAAATAAAGTCCAAGGTTCATCGGACCGTATAGGATCATTGAACGTGTCGGGCCTGTTGCATATAGATTAAAGTTGCCCTCTGAGCTAGAAAAGATACACAACATATTTCATGTTTCAATGCTTCGTAGATATCGATCTGATCCGTCACATGTAATTGTCCCATCTGAAATTGAAATCCGATCTGATATGACAGACAAAGAGGAACCGATCCGTATCTTAGCTCGTGAAGTGAAAGAGCTGGGAAACAAGAAAATTCTGTTAGTAAAAATACTATAAAATTGACATGGAATTGAAGAGGCTACATGGGAGCCTGAAGATTCAGTGAGACAACAATATCTGAATCTGTTTAACGGTAAGATTTTCGGGGACGAAAATCCCTAAGGGGGGAGAATTGTAACAGTCCGGTTTGTACCCTAGTCGGAACTGTGGTTTCGAGACCATGAATCTGAGCCTGAATAATATTTTAATATTATATTCTGTGCTGTTGATATGTGGTTTAGCATGTGGTAAATTTTCGTAAGTGAATTTGTCTGTTCGTGTGTTTAATTTGAGCAAAGGATTGATTTGCATTAAATGTGAAAGTTGTATGCCATTTGTTTATGTACTAATGTGTTCTGGATTTTTAAAGTTATGGCCTTAAATGGCAATTGAACCACTATTAGTTAGTGGGTGGATATGGTCAAGAATGACCTTGTTAATTATGTTATAAAATTTTGTTTTATAAGGTTAAAATAGGAAATGGTTTATTAATGTTTTATTAATAAAAATTGGAATGAAAATAAGCCTTCATTCATGCATTCTTCACCAAAAAATCAAAAGAAAAAGAAAGGTTATAAGCTTTCAAATTTTCGGCACATATAAGCTTGAATTCAAGGTTAGTTTTTGATCCGTTTTTGATAATTTCTGCGTTTTTATAATCGTTGCTTTGAGAGCTATCAAACCCATGTCTCAATTTGATGAATTGATGATGTTTGTGTGAGATGCCATTGTTGATATATTGAGCTTTGTGATGATTTTTGGTGTTAAATGAAAGATATGAGCTAGATGAACATACTTTGTTCTTGAATTTTTGATGAATTTAGCTAAATAGGGCTAAATTGAGAAAATGGTAACTTGAGGGACTAAATAGAAAATTTGATGAAATATGTAGGCTTGTATGTGATGTATATGCATTCGGCTAAGTATGTGTATGTGTGGATTTTTTGAATTTGGTGTTTTGAGAAAAATGGACTAAAATGATAAAGTGTGCAAATTTGAGGGTTAATTTGCAAATAGCCCTAAATGTGTGTCCTTGGATTGAATTGTATGAATTAGTGAATAAAAGGGTTAATTCTGAATATGTTAGATCAAGAACCGAGGAAAACAGACTTAGATCGCGGGAAAGCGAAAGTAACCGAGTAGCCGTTTTCATTCCGATATATCGAATCCGAGGTAAGTCACTATGCAAATAAGTAAATGAATATGTATGCGATTGTAATTGTTCATATGATTAATGATGATAATGAATGCTTGTGAGAGGTTATGCATTTGAATTCCAAGATAAGTTCGATATGACTAAGTTCGAGAAGCCCTATGCGAACCTAGGAATAGATAGGATTGGCTAAGTCATGTTATAGATATCTGTTCTATTGTTATCATGGAAGACTATGTCTGGGACGTTGGCGTTGATTTGAGACTCGTGTAAGACCCTTTCTGGGACAGTGGCATCGATATCTGATTATGTGTAAGACCATGTCTGGGACGTTGGCATCAATATGAGCTGTACATATAAGACCAGTTCTGGGACGTTGGCATCGTTATGATCCTTACGTGTAAGACCATGTCTGGGACATCAACATCGTACTGATTCGTGTAAGACCCTGTCTGGGACAGTGGCGTCGATATCTGAGAACATGTAAGACCTCGTCTGGGACGATTGCATTGTATGATTATTCCAAGCTTCTGAGTATCCTATTGGATTCCTTATGGTTCAACGGGCTAGTCTGAGATACGAATGGCAAATCTGAGCTTTGATAGATTAAGTAAATGAATGTTTGATTCAGGTACATTGATTATACACTAATTGTGTATACAAGGTAAGTATTTATGTAATCTTACTACGATGTTATGTATATAGAATTGATGATACAATATATAATGTTTGACTAGATGAATTATGTGCATACATGGTATGTGAATTGGAATATGTTAAGTGATGGTTAAGCAAACAAGCTTAAGAAAGAATGAGATGATTTATATCATGAGAACCAAATTGGTCATTTTATTGTTTTGGCTATATGCAATTCATGCTAAGTTTGTTTGTATATTGACTTACTAAGCTTTTGGAAAGCTTACTCTGTGTGTGTGTTTTCTCTATTTTATAGGTCGTCAAAGCTACTGAAGGCTCGGGACTGTCACGGATCGTCATCACACTATTAAACTCATTTTGGTACACTTTGAAAATGTATATAGCTAAATATGGCATGTATAGGCTAGTGGTTAATATGAGTTGTTAAGTGAACTAAGCCATGTAATTTGGCTAGTTATGTTTTGGTAATATGTGTAAATGAATTTGATGGGTGAAGTTGTTTTGGTATGTTTTGTTGATATATGAAATGGTTATGATATGGTATGGATATAGATGAATGGTGCTTAGGTATATTTACAGTTTACGTATGCAAATTGGTATGTTTGGTATTGGTTTTGAATGTATAGATTGAAAGGATATTTAGTATGTTTTTGGCTGCCATTTATGCATGATATGTATTGGTACATTCTGCTTGTAGGTTTGACCCTTATGGGTGGCATTTTGGCCTTGTAAATAGCCTATAATGTCACACGATTGTGGCAGACGGGCGTGCCTAAAGACTGTGGGTGAATAGCAGGATGTAGCTTAGTAGCACACGGCCTCGACACGGCCATGGCACATGGGCGTGCTTGGTGGCCGTGGTGGGGAAGTCAGTAAATGGCCTAGTAGCACACGGCTGTGGTACACGGGCATACCTAGTGACCGTGGAGGTATAGTCAGTATATGACCACGGGGTGGACACATGAGGGTGTCTAGAAGTCGTGGAGGGCACACGGTCTCCTTCCACGGGCGTGTATCCCCTGTATTTGAGAAAAGTTTTAAATTTTTGAGAAATTTTGTATGTGTTTCGTTTTAGTCCCGACCTGGGTTATAAGCATGTTTAAGGTCTCGATGACCTATTTAAGGGACATTGTGTGTATGATTGATGTATGTAATGTTTAAAATGTTATGAAAGTTTTCGATCTGTCCGGTAACGCCTTTAACCCTAGTCCGACGATGGATACGGTTTAGGGGTGTTACAGTAAACCTAAATAATCTCTTATTCTTTGGGACTAGAAACTAAGATTTTTGGTTTAATCAGTGGATGTTTCAATCTCCTGGTAAGTTCTATAACTCTACATGTTGAGATTTTTGAAGAAGAGGGATGTTAGAAGGCGTAAGAACAGTAGAGTGTGAGTTGAAGAAACGTCTACAATAATTAGTCTTGGATAGTTTATTTGTGTAAATGTATGTATAGCCAAAAGTGGACCACGCCTAAAATTGGGTCAAGTTTTTATTGTTCAAGCTGATTCTATAGTAATAAGATCGGCTAAGACTTATTTGGCGACTCCGAGAGCAACTGTCAATGGGCATTATGGTGAAATCCTTTACGAAGGAGATACGTTAGTTACCTTTATATATGAAAAATTGAGATCTGGTGATATAACGCAGGGTCTTCCAAAAGTGGAACAAGTGTTGGAAGTGCGTTCGATTGATTCAATATCTATGAACCTAGAAAAGAGAATTGAGTGTTGGAACGAATGTATAACAAGAATTCTTGGAATTCCTAGGGGATTCTAGTTTGGTGCTGAGCTAACTATAGTGCAAGGTCCTGCATGAGGGTCGCATGAAATTGATATGTTAGTAAACTACCTGTAAATGGAGTTTTAATGGGAGTTCCATGATCTTTTAAGCAGTTATTGTTGCTGGCTCACTTAGGGCTATCAAAATAAGAACTCCGAGCTAAAGTAAATGTGAGTTTTAGGTGAGTCTCTAAACTTGACTCCTACATGTCATGTAATTATGTATATATGTATTTCTAAAGGGTATCTACAAATACGTAAATAAGGTAAACCATGTGCGGTATGATATAACATTGTGTGATATAAGATGTTGTTGTCGTATGTGTATTGCCTAATAATATATCATTAAATAATTCTAGTACCTAACAAATTTAGGTTATGTAAAAAGATGAGAAAAATATCAGTTTGTGTTGCCTCCGGTAGGGCAACTATAATGCTAACCAAACAGACAGATCACAACATGAATATATGTGTAAGATCATGTGTTAGAGACCCTTGGCATTATATGACAATGAGGATATTCATGGTGTAGCCTTCGATGAGATGTAAATCGGAGTAGCAGATCACGACCTATATATAATACCATGTGGGAGAAGCCCCATGGTACCTACTGATATGGTCCGCCGGGATAGTAAACACAAAATTCTCTACAAAGCCATTGTGGCATATTCTATAATGCCTTCGTAGCGTATTTTGTGATGCCTTTATGGTGCATTCTGTAATGCCTTTGAGGCGAAATCTGGTTAATTGCCTTTGTGGTAAGATTTGGGTAAGCTTTGAAATTTCTCCACTAGCTGACTTTATGGCAGAGATCTGGGTAAGTTTGAAGATATCCCTATTTGGATAGCCTTGTGATGAGATTTGAATTTTCCCTAAGGGTATTTCTTAAAAGAGTTCTCAACAATATTTCAAAGAGTGATCCACTAGCTCGTTAGTATAGAGAACTTGAAGTATTCGTCATTATGGGTAGTTTAAGTGTCCACTAGACCTAAGTTTGTCTAGCTATGTATGGAAGTTATTTAAATTTTATGGTTCCGTCAAATCTGAGTATTATTACGCGATGTATAGAGGTTATCTGGAGTCTAATTTGTCTGCCAAACCTGAGAGTTCTCATGATATGTAACATGGTTGTCTGGGTTTCCCTAGGATGACTTAAAATCTTTCATCCATTAGAATAAGTTGAGGTTTGGGTTGGTTTAAGATATGATCTGATTGGTGTAACATCCTGAGATAGGGCCCAGAAGTTTGAGCCAAGCAAACAGGTATTCGCCAAAGGTTGGACGAGTAGGTGTTTGCCATAAGACTTTGAGCAAGGAGTTCGTAGTGATTCGACGAACAGAATATGCCAAAAGGTATGAGAGTTCGCCAGAAAGGTTGGTGAGTAGGTGTTCACCAGTTGGGTTGGCGAATAGGTATTCGCCAGTATAAGTAAGAGTCATACTTGAGTTAAGAAGTTGACTTATATTCCACTTAGGAAAACTAAGCATGCACATAACCTTTTTCCTAAGTCAGCTAGGGCATCCTAAGTGTACTAAAACACCTATTGTTTATAAATTTAGCACTTCTCATAGAAAAGTCTCTCACTGATTACTTTGTTAATAAGTCTCTATTCAAAACCTAGCCTAAGAAGTCAAGGTAAGCCTCTGTCCAGCTAGGGTTAATTGACCAGGAAACTATGTTTATTCCTTTGAATTCAATATGCTTTGTTTGTGATATGTGTCTGTTTATGTGTGTCGCCAATTAGTAGGACCATCTACCAACAAGGACAAAGGAAAAAAAAATTATTTAAAATTCATGACAAATCAGTGAGTGTTCAGGGATCGTCACTTATATGCAAATCTTGAAAACTTTACTTTTTGTTATATGAACTTTTCTTTCTTATATAAGGAAAGTGTTATGTGTTCACATGTTTTATGCCATTACATCTTTTCTCATTATGTCTTATGATCCATGTTTGGTTTCATTGCATTGTGATAACCTAACTTAACTTTATGCTGTAAACTGTGGTGTGTTGGAGGAACGCTTGAGAATTAAACTGAGAGTCACTTTTGTAACAACCTGATTTTGGGTCTAGTCGGAACAGTGGTTTCGGGACCACAAATTCGACACAGAAAAAAATTATTTTTATTATATTTTTATGGTCTATAGTTTTATGGAATGATTTCATGAAAATTTTGTTTAAAAATTTTGACGTTTGGGCACTCAATTTAGTCAAAAGGACTAAATTGTAATAAGTGCAAAATGTGAGTTCTATAAGTTAAAGACGTCTAATTGTTATGAAATTTTAAATTGGAGGTCTTTAAATGGTAATTAGACCATTGGTTAAGTTGGTGGACAAAAATGGACATGGTTAGTTATGTTTCTAAAGTTTTTCATTAAAGGTATTTTAGTAATTTGGTAATGAAATGAATTAAAAAGCCAAAATTTGTCCATCTTTTTCCTCCCATGGTCGAATATACCAAGAAGCCATAGCTAGGGTTTTGGCTAAGCTTCCAAGCTTGATTTTAAGTCCATTATTGCCCCGTTTTTAATGATTTTTATGATTTTGAAATCCTTGTAACATGATCTACTTATTTCTAGTACTAATTTGAGAAATGGTTGAAGGTCTAGGGTTTGAACCATGTTGAACATGTATGTATTTTGATGTTTAATAGTAGAAAATGCATGATAGTTGTTAGATAAACAACTTTTGCTAAGTGATTTTTGATGAAAATGCTTAAAAAGGACCTATTTGTAAAAAGTTGTAAAAATGGGTGTTAAGATGTGAATAAAAGAAAAATGTGGGATACTATAAGCATGTATAAGGTTCGTCTAGGCATGGGTATTGTAGAAATTGAGTACTTTCATTTTACGAGCCTGGGGACTAAAATGTAAAAATGTTAAACTTTAGGGGCAAAAATGTAATTTTTCTTTAATTTGATTTTGGGCTTATTTGAATAGTATAATGATTAAATAAGTTAAATGTGATATTATAGATCAAGAAAAATGCTGTTTGGAATTAGAACGGGGGAAAACAAATATTTGACGGTTAGATCCTTTTTGCCATTTTTATGCCGAGGTAAATTCGTATGTTAATAATGCAATGTTATATTTTTATTTTAATGTTTTGATATTGCATGAATTGTATGATTGATTCTATGAGCATATTCAACGAAGTTTCGACAAGCGAGAAAATCCCGGTTGAACCTTAGGAATAGATTAGGATACAAGTGACATGTCACTAGGAACCCATGTGATTATGCAATTTATGAGTCCCGGGTGTTGGTCCTGTATTCCTATCGATGGTTGGGTATACCGGCATTTGTTGTAGATACCTGACAGCTTGTGTGAGCAGCACCGCGTAGCTACATCTCAATTGGCAGCTTGTGTGAGCAGGCCCACGGATAGCTTGAGAGCGAGCCTGTATGTGTTATGAGATATGAGGTAGCATTGACTACATATGTGGCACTTATGTGCAAGATTTTCCGTGTATCCGATAGTATTCCAAGTGGTTCGACGGGAAAATTCAACAGGTATGTCATAGAAGAGAAAGAGCATGTAAGTATTACGAATTAGTACATGTATATACATAAAGTTTATAAGCATTGACTTCATGATATTGTGAGTTCATGGTTTTCACGAGAATGTTTTTGTGAAAACCTTGTGATCATTAGTCTAACTTGTGATGTATGAAATAGATGGTAAATTGAATTGACGATTATGTGATTGGTTTTCGGGCCAAATTGAGTTATGATATAGCATGTTTTATTCACACAAATTGTGATTTATCGGATATGAGAAAAAGGGAATATTGACATAATTGCCTATTAAAATGGTTATAGAAGTATGGGAAGATAAGAGTTTAGGTAATTGAAAGATGTTAAAGTATATGCTTGAAACGTAAATACTCATAATTAATGTGTATGTTTTCTATGAGGTTTGAAATGGTTTGTTGGTTGTGGTAATATGTTATAATGGAGAGATTATGGTGGTTAGTCTAATGCCAAGGCATGTTAAATTATACTTACAAATTGATAGAACAAACAACGTGACTAAATAAATTGCAACTGTGAGATTTATAGCAATTTATATTATCTTATGTTTATATTGTTGGACTTGGTAAATGATTGGTAAGAGTTGCTTGTTATATTCATACGGACTTACTAAGCTATATAACTTACCCCCTTTCCTTTCCCATGTTTTATGGTGTCATTGAGCTAGCTCGGATTGAAGATCGCCGGAGATCCTATCACACTATCAAGCTATCACTTTAGGTATTGATGAATTCAAATATTTTGAGTTTATGGCATGTATTGAGATTTGGTCTTTTGGTTATATGTGTCATTATTAATTTGGCCATATGTGTTGGCTTATAATGGTTTATGGTTCATTTTTGTATATAGCCATGGAAGTTGGCTAATATTGGTTATGAGTATATTTATATATTAATGTCATTTGTGAATGTGGAATCTTGCATGATTTGGTGTGGAAAGGTTGATGTTCTAAGCATGTAAATAATGGCATGAGGATGACATGTTATTGTCTTGGTTGTAGTTGTTTGGTTGCTCTTATATGCTTGAATTTGTGCCATGTGATGTTATGTTGATGTGTGCAAGTAAGGGTGGAAAAATGGCTTGGTAAATAGCCTTGTTTTTGTCCACATGAGTGGACACACGGGCGTGTGTCTAGATCGTGTGTCACGGGCATGTATTATGGCAGTGTGCCCCTTGCACCTACATTTTGAGAAGCAGAATGTCTAAAATTTAACACACGGGCGGGTGTCTCAGCCGTGTGTGCTATACTACCTAGCACACGGGCGTGTGGCACGGCCGTATGGCACAAGTCAGAAAGCACCCTAAATCGATCACGGTCTGAAGCACGGGCGTGTCCCTTGGACCACATGGGCGCGTGAGCCCTGCATCTAGCGAAAATTTTCTAAGTTTTATAAAAATTTCTAAAGTTCTCGATTTAGTTCTGAACCACCTCCAAAGCATATTTTGGGCCTCGTAGGTTCGTACAAGGGACTATATGATTGAATATGAATGGTTTTAATTTGGACGGAAATTTATGACTCGAAATTGTATGAATGATTGTATTATAAGTTTGGTAATGTCTCGAGCCCTGTTCTGGCGTTGAATACGGGTAAAAGGTGTTACAACTTTGGTGGCTAATTTGGCATGCTAGATTGGGGTCGTACCAACTCAACTGGGTTTGGGGTGTTCCAACTAGTATCTCGGTAGCTAACAAATTAAGTATGAGAATCTTCCAAAGGTAGGATCTGTATGAAGTTCATCTTAAAAGACCAGTTAGTATAAGTATCCGCTAAGAATAATATCGGAGAGTACACCATCCTGGGTGAAGTGTTCAACATCTGTTTGTGTGAGAATCCGTCGAAAGTAGATTCTGTATGAATATCCTTCTGAGGAATGCATTTGTTTCTAAAAAGGAAATGAAATCCGTATTGAGTGGTGAAATCAATAATCTACCTAATGAGTTAATTGTGTATATGGTGGTCAAGTATGGAAGTTAGCGTATATGTATGCACCCGATATTAGAAAAGTATCCATCAAAGATTGAAAAGAAATCCAGAATCTTCAAGTTAAGGAATTGAACAATAAATGTTCAAAGGTAACCTAGATTAAAATTCACTAAGTTTGTTTGAACTTACAAGTATCTATTTGTGATACGACCAAGACCCAAGACTCACCAAGAGCTAACATGGATCCAATCGAGCTACCATTAGGGCTGACAACCCAAGCTCGAGCTAAGAGGTTCAAAGACGCTGGAGCAGCCTTAGTCGATTAAGTTTGGGGTGAAACCATTGCGAGACTTATCGAGCATTCTTGGAAAAGCAAGTCGAGCATGCCTTGCAACCTTCTTCTAGCTCATCCAGCTCATTCCTAGCTCATTGAGCTCATTTGAGCTTGCGCATTATTTTGCTAGAATAAATATTAATTTGGTTTTACTTAACTTAGTTTATTTAGTTAAATTATTAATTATGTCATAACTTTAATGTGTTTAAATGTGTCATAATCTTGACATTTTAATTAAAGTTTTTTTAATGTGTTTTTGTTTAGTATAAATTAAATAGTCGTTTTAATGTGTTCTAGCTTAAGACAAATTAATTGCAAGCTGGAGTTAATTTGTTTTTGCTGAATTTAAGTTGTCCTAGCTGCCAAATTTAATTTGTCTTCAAATTGACTTGGCTGAATTAAATTGTTTGTACGCACATGCATGGACGTCGATTAAGAAGGTGTGCTGATGGTTGCCATCCCCCAAGCAACTTTTCGGTTATTGCAAGAGCCAAAAGTGAGCTGATGTTTTCTCTCCCCAAGCTGCCCCATCATGTATCTCAACAGCCACAAGTGTTTTCACACTTGTTCAAATCGGCTGGAGGTTCCTTTCACACACAAGGCCATTTGGTTGTTAGCTTTCACACTCCAAGTACTGCTCACATTCGGCTAAACTATTTACAAGTCCATTGAAGTGCCCAAGCTGGCCATTAAGGCTCAAGACTATTTGGCATCCCAAGGTAGCTCCTTAAAGGCAGTTCACACCCTTGGCCGATTGTATTCAACTAGATTCAGCTCCATTTTCACTTCAATTAAAGCTAAATTACTTAGGAAACTTCATGGGATGTTTTAGGAAGGTTCCAAGTAATTTCAGCTCAATTAAGCTGAACTAAGGTTGTCCATTTAGTTTCTGTTGTGTCCATTTGGCTAGCTAAGGATTTGAGCTATAAATATGAAGCTCATTTGATGTAAATCAGACTTTTGACACCTTATATGTTTATTTTATATCTTGTGAGTTTATTCAACTTTCATTGTTCGTTTAAGACTCAAGCTGACTTAAGTAGCCTTGCTAGTGGCGTCTACCTTGTTTCTTGTGAACTTATCACTCTTTTGAGTGTGGCATTCAACCCCGATGCCTTTGGCTCCTATGTCGTAATAGATAGTGGGTCAAGGTCCCAATTTCTATCATTCATCCAACTTAGGTGTCCTATAAGAATCGGGTCAATACTCATCTGTAGTATTGGTTCTTTCTTGACCTTAAGCTCAATCGTTCCATCCAAATTACCAACCTTAAAATCACCTTAAATCTCTTGTTTGATCGAACCATATCCTTAAACTATCTCAGCCTAATCAAACACTCTTGTTTAAAGCTTATACTTAGCCAATTGCAAAAATAAACTTAACGAAGAACGATACTTCTCATTTTTACGACTAGGCACGTTCGCGAATCGAATTCAACAACGAGCACGAGATCGCATCAATTTGTAATGTAGGTTTTGGTTAAAGAGTTGGTACGCTGTGAGGGACCAAGCCAGGAATGGGCTATGGTGGCAGTTCGAGTTGCGATATTATGCATAGAGGGGACATCATAGGAGTATGACGCTTAGTATTCTACGCCATGAGAATTTTGTCTTTAACAAAGTTTTAAGTTGTAACAACATATGCTGCTTTTGAAAATATGATCTAATTATCAAACATTCTTTTTCATTAATATTGTTTTAAGAATGGTAAATAAATGAATAAGAAGTATGTTTTAGAATGACTTTACGCTTGTCGTAAAAAAAATGTTAAGTGTTTAAGTTTTGTAACATTCGATATCTTAATCTGGTAATTCGGGTTAGGTATAGGGTGTTACAGATGCGGTGGAAGAATTTCCCATATACTAGACATTTTCATATTCACATTGTGTGAACTTTATGATCATACTTTTGTCTTTGCACACATGTTTGGTTGCTCTAGTATGAATCCACCATGCATTATCATCATGTGCCATATTAATATTAGAAATCATGGCAACGAACTTTTAGTTATTATTAGCCTTAGAAGATGATTTGTTCTTTAAAAATTGACATTCACTCTTGAAATGTTTGGCTTACCATACTGATATTATGAGCCCTTTTGTTTCTTTTCGAAGTTAGGTGCTCTATCAGTATGTTTGAACTTTCTCTTGGATGGTTTAGTAGTCTATACTTTCTCCGTAACAAGCACTTTGACATTTTCAAAATCTAAGTTCTGATCTTGCTTTTGATATTCTTCTTCTGTAACACCCCAAATCCGGCCTAAACGTTTTGGCCGAATCTGGCGATGTCACATAATAGCATGTTGAAACTAAGTTGTTACGATAAAAATGTTTTCATTTATTTACTCTTATTGACTCCAAAATCGCTTACTTATTTAATTGATTGTTTTAAAACACAATTCGTTGCGAAGCTTTAAAAATCATTTATTTTATGAAAAACTGAGTTAATTAGGTAAATCCATCCATCTTAGAAAAACCCCTTTGTTTTAGAGAAAACCGTTTGTTCGTTGAGTTTGTGCAGTTTTTAAATACACGAAAACAATCTAAAATCCGAAATAAAAGCAACATGTCCAAAAAGTTCAATTCACATAAAAAATAACTCAGAAAATAATAAAGAAATAAATACCAAAACTGAAATTAAAACAATTTAAAATATGTGTGGCCACCGTCGAGTCCTCCGCTGCATCGATCCGTCAAGTCTAGGGATTACCTATGCACATTAAACAAAAATGGTGAGTTTATGTAAACTCAATGTGTAATCCCACAGAAACAAACAAACAATCAGTATTCATAGTGCACTGTTGAACAGTCTTGGGCCGAAGCCCTTTTCAGTATCAGTGACAGTTTGGGCCTTAGCCCATCTCAATACAGTGTCAAAAATGCAGTAGAGCCTTAGCCCATCACAATATCAGTAGCAGTAACAATTTTGCAGTAGCAAAATCCTACCCAACCAGCCTCTACACACCATCTCTGTCCAACCCTACACTCCATGTGGGGATATAATCAACCCATCCATCCCTACACTCCAAGTAGTACCGAATGCGGCTGTCATGATGAGTTTGCTTGGTGAATTTGCTTGATGAAGTTAGGCTTAAAGCCTTTCAGTACACTTCCTCCGAATAACAACCCCCAACCCAATGCAATGCAACACACAATGGATGACATTGTATTATGCAATTTCAGTACATATATTCAGTTCAGATATTAACATGCCTATTACAGATATCATTCAGTCAATTTCACACATTTAGGGGTCTAAGTATCGCTTACTGATCCTACAGTAGGTTCACAGTCGACTTGGGTAACCCGTGCAACTTAAAAACATTTCGGTAAAAATGGACCCACATGCCCATGTGATCTGCCCGTGTGGCCCACTCGACCCAAATTGGCCTTGGCCATGTGATCCATTTTTAAAGTAACCCATGCTAGCTCAATACTCATATATGTTTTCACTATTTACTTATATGTTCATTCAAAGCTGTCTACTTGAGTCATTATCAATAAATTATTTATATCTTGAGCTATAGAGTTCAAAATTAAGACCCGCTAGATGTTTTTAAAACTAAACTCAAATACCTCTATACCATAAAATTTTCAGAATTTATAGTTTATCAAATAAGTACAGTAAAATCATTAAATTTATCCCTATTCCGCTGTTTGACAGCTTAGACCTTTCCTTACTAAAAATTATTTATCTCTTAGTACGGAATTTAGATGATTTTTCCGTTTGTTTTTCTTGAAAATATACTCATTAGGGATTTAAACATATAAATTTAAGCCCCTAATTATGTTTTTACAATTTTTGATGATTTTCCAAAGTCAGAATAGGGGAACCTGAAATCATTCTGCCCTTGTCTCACAAAATTTATTATAACTCATGATTTACAATTCTATTGCTTACATTGTTTCTTCCATTAAAGAGTGGACTAAATAAAATTTAATTTCATATTTTATTCAACTTCTAACTTAATTTACACTATTTTTGATGATTTTTCAAAGTTAGACTACTGCTGCTGTCCAAAACTATTTTAGTGCAAAATGTTGATTTCCTAGTTTTTAACACCCTTATTTCATTTCTCTACAATTTTTCGAATCATTTTCTCTTATTTCTCTTATTTCTCGACAGCAAGCAATTTTGGCTTTTTGCCGTACCCTGTTTTCTGCATTTCAAGTACACACCTGGTATCATTTCTGATGTGTAAACACTCCTAAGCCTCTAAAACCTAAAAATCAACCAACATATCTCCAGATTAATCACTTAATTTATTTTTAATCAACCAATTTCAGAAAAAACTCGACTAAAAACCTAGCGAAACCCTTACCTTACTTGAGTAACCACGACTTCGAACAATCACAGCGTCGATTCAAAACCACCAGCCCTTAATTAACTCCTAAACACCAAAAAGGAATTTAGAGATGAACCAAGAACGATTAACAATAGACAAAACTATTACTTACCGAATAGGCGCAACCAACAATGAACAACCGAATCAATTGGAAAAAAAAAAAGAAAGAAATGGAAGGGAATAAATAATGGAAATTTTAGCAGCAACTAGGGGAAAGAATCGGCAGAGGAGGGAGAAAAGAAGAAAAAAATGTCAGAATAAGTTTGGGGAATTGGAGAGAAAACCGAAACTCTACTTTTTTTTTTTGCAACAAAAAGATATTCAGATTATTTTTTGATAACCTCTCCCCTAATATCTCCTAAAATCACTCCCTATTAACCCACTAAAACACAACTACTCAAAATTTTGCCCCAACACAACTCTTACTTGAAATTGGAGCAAAAATACTGTCTCCACGCCATCACAGAGAATTGAACACAGGACCTCCAACACTCCAACACTCCACTTAACCACTAAATCAGCAGGCCCATTATAATATAAACTTAAGCCATTTGCGCAAGATTAAGGCTTTATTTATAAATATAACTAAATTTGCCCGAGTAAGGCTTGAACTTGAGACCTCACACACATACCCAAAACATATAACCACTGAAGCAAATAGACATTGTGTGTCACACATACATGAAATCAAAAATTAAAATTTTGGGGCGTTACAATTCTTCCCCCTAAAAGAAAATTTTGTCCTCAAAATTGACCCGGTCAAAACTGATAAGGATATTGCTGACGCATCGTATCCTTAGGCTCCCATATAGCCTCCTTAGTGCTATGATTACGCCAAAGAACCTTAACCAGTAGAATAGATTTCCTCCTCAGTACTTTTACATCTCGATCCAGAATCTAAACTGACTCCTTCTCAAAGGTCAAGTCTGGCCTAACCTCAATCTCCTCAATGGAAATGATGTGAGTAGGATCAGAGCAGTAGCACCTCAACATCGAGACGTGGAACACGTCATTGGATATGATCCAGCTTTGGTGGCAGCTCCAACTGATAAGTGACTGGTCCCACTTGCTTCAAAATACAGTAAGGTCCAATAAACTTAACGCTCAACTTGCCCTTACGACCAAACCTCAGTGCCTTCGTCCATGGCGAGATCTTAAGGAATACAAAGTCCCCAACCGAATACTCAATCTCACGTTGCTTCAGGTCCGCTTCTGTCTATCAGAAGCCGCTTTCAGTCGATCCCGAATCAGTCTAACCTTATCCTTTGTCTCAGAAACCAACTCAGGACCCATAACACGTCGCTCGCCTAACTCAGTCCAACATAAAGGAGTGCGACACTTATGACCATACAGTGCCTCATAAGGTGCCATTTGGATGCTAGACTGGAAACTGTTATTATAGGCGAGCTTCGTTAACGGCAAATACTCCTCCCAACTACCACGAAAATTAAAACCCGCACTTGCTAAACTTAGCATAGAGCTGTCTTTCCCTCAAAGTCTGAAGGATAACTCTAAGGTGCTCATCATGCTCATCCTCAGTCTTCGAATAAACCAGTATGTCGTTGATGAACACCACCATAAACCGATCAAGATAGGGTTGGAATACTCGGTTCATCAGGTCAATGAAAGCTGCCGGTGTATTCGTTAGTCCAAAAGGCATCACTAGAAACTCGTAGTATCCATAACGAGTCCTAAATACCATCTTAAATACATCAGCCTCCTTAACTCTCAACTGATGATACCTAGATCAGAGGTCAATCTTGGAGAATACCGAAGCTCTTCGAAACTGGTCAAACAAATCATCTATCCTTAGTAGGGGGTATTTATTCTTAATGGTCAACTTGTTCAGTTGCCGGTAGTTGATACACCTCCGCATGGATCCATCCTTCTTCTTCACAAATAGTACCGGCGCTCCCCACGGAGACACACTAGGGCAGATGAACCCACGATCCAATAACTCCTGAATTTGAGCCTTTAGCTCCACAAGCTCTTTCGGTTCCATTTGATAGGGAGCGATGGACACTGGAGCTGTACTTGGAAGTAGTTCACTCCCAAATTCCAACTTGCAATTCGGAGGTAACCCTGGTAGCTCCTAAGGAAAGACGTCCGGAAAACCCTTTATAATTCTGATATCCTTAACTGTAGAATCCCTAGAATCCGGAACACTTACGTAGGGCAAGAATGCCTCACATCCCTTACGAACCATTTTCTCTGCAACCAGCGCAGAGATCACATTAGATAAGTAATTTCGGCGTTTTCCAATCATAACTACCTTAGTATCCTCCTCGGTGATCTTCGCCTCTACCTTAGTATCCTCATCGGTGATCTTCGCCTTTTCCATTAGTGCAGTAAAATCTCGCTCCCTCTGCGGAGCTATCAGAACCCTCAAATTATCCCTGAGAACATCCTCAAAATGGATACATCACTCATATTCAGTTGTCACCTTACCTCACGCATAGTGGCTTAGTCGCAAAAATTCGGCCTCATACTCGGCCACTAATCTATCTCCTTGAGTCAGATTCAGAAACTCTCTCCTAGGGGCATCCACGTAACTGGTCCCAACATATTTCCCCTGGAAGGCAGTTTTAAAATA
Organism: Gossypium bickii; assembly: GCA_025503065.1. Classification (NCBI taxonomy): domain Eukaryota; kingdom Viridiplantae; phylum Streptophyta; class Magnoliopsida; order Malvales; family Malvaceae; genus Gossypium; species Gossypium bickii. The sequence continues at coordinate 34,368,608 of CP106715.1, read as the reverse complement.
CTCCCAGGTCAGTCGTTCGGGCTAAGTGATCTCCTTAAAAGTGAGCCACCATTGATAAGCCTCACCACACAGTAGCGACACTGCACCCTTTAATTTCTGCTTGAGGGTGTAGTTCAGATCATCCGTGATCCTCTCTGTAGCCTCAATCTAGTACTCGGCCACATTAGGGGTGACCCCAGTGACACCCCTGAAAAGCTCAACTCTATTGGACTAGATTCATTCTGTAACCGACTCACGGTTCTGAATTCAGTATTGGGCCCAACGACCCTCTCCAAAATCCTTAGCATAGCTTGAGGCAATGCGTCATCCCCAGCCATGCGATCTCGAGACCCAGTCTCAGTAGCAGGTGACACTGGCATCTCACTCGTATCTAAATTCGGTATGTAACCCAGTGAAGAGGACTCAGCTCGAGCTCCTTTGCGGCCTCTACCTCGACCTCTAGTACGCCGTTCGCGGATACCTCGTACGCTCATTGTCTAATCACGTTTATCTGTATTAACAATTTTATGAATCAGTTACAATTCCAGTGTTTATTAACAAATGTTTTATGTAAAACAGTATCGATTATTTAGAGTTCGTTTTCATAAGTCGCAATCTCACTACAGTTTTCAGTTTCTCTACAATTTTCAATATACACTAACTAGAATGTTTTCAGTACAGTTTACTACCTATAGTAGTTTCAGAATATACTATCCATAACAATTTCAGTTTAAAACATATCACAGTCAGAATACTTACAAGACCGGCGCCGGAGACTCGGTGTACCACTTACTCAGTAAAAACATTTCAAATCATTTGGAAATCAATCAATTTTTCGAAAGCCCATTTTTTTATAAAACCCATAATCCACAGCCGAGTTTTGTAATCTGGCTATGATACCACTAAATGTAACACCCCAAACCCAGCCTAGATGTTATGGCCGAATCTGGCGATGTCACATAATAGCATGTTAAAACTAAGTTGTTACGATAAAATTGTTTTCATTTATTTACTCTTGTTGACTCCAAAATCGCTTACTTATTAATCGATTGTTTTAAAACACAATTCGTTGCGGAAGCTTTAGAAATAATTTCTTTTATAAAAAACCGAGTTAATTAGGTAAATCCATCCATCTTAGAAAAACCCCTTTGTTTTAGAGAATACCGTTTGTTCGTTGAGTTTGTGCAGTTTTTAAATCCACGAAAATAGTCTAAAATTCGAAACAAAAGCAAATAGTCCAAAAAGTTCAATTTACATAAAAAATAACCCAGAAAATAATTAAGAAATAAATACCAAAACTGAAATTAAAATAATTTAAAATACGTGTGGCCACCGTCGAGTCCTCCGCTGCACCGATCCATCAAGTCTAGGGATTACCTGTGCACATTAAACAAAAAGGGTGAGTTTACGTAAACTCAGTGTGTAACCCTGCAGAAACAAACAAACAATCAGTATTCATAGTGCACAGTTGAACAGTCTTGGACCTAAGCCCTTTTCAGTATCAGTGATAGTTTGGGCCTTAGCCCATCTTAGTGCAGTGTCAAAAATGCAGTAGGGCCTTAGCCCATCACAGTATCAGTAGCAGTAATAGTTTTACAGTAGCAAAATGCTACCCAACCAGCCTCTACACACCATCTCTGTCCAACCCTACACTCCATGTGGGGATATAATCAACCCACCCATTCCTACACTCCAAGTAGTACCGAATGCGACACAATACAGTAGTTTGCAGCTCAGCTGCCAGTAAATTAGGCTTAAAGACTTTCAGTACACTTCCTCCGAATAACAACCACCAACCCAATGCAATGCAACACACAATGGATGACATTGTATTATGCAATTTAAGTACATATATTCAGTTCAGATATTAACACGCCTAGTACAGATATCATTCAGTCAATTTCACACATTTAGGGGTTTAAGTCGACCCTACAGTAAGTTCATAGTCGACTTGGGCGACCCGTGCAACCTTAAAAACATTTCGGTAAAAATGGGCCCACATGCCCATATGATCTGTACGTGTGGGCCCACACGCCCGTGTGGCTCACTCGGACCAAATTTACCTTGGCCGTGTGATCCATTTTTAAAGTAAGCCATGCTAGCTCAATACTCATATATGTTTTCACTATTTACTTATATGTTTATTCAAAGCTATCTACTTGAGTCATTATCACTAAATTATTTATATCTTGAGCTACAGAATTCAAAATTAAGACTCGCTTGATGTTTTTAAAACTAAACTCAAATACCTTTATACCATAAAATTTTCAAAATTTATAATTTATCAAATAAGTACAGTAAAATCATTAAATTTATCCCTATTCCGCTGTTTGATAGCTTAGACCTTTCCTTACTAAAAATTATTTATCTCTTAGTACGGAGTTTAGATGATGTTTCCGTTTGTTTTTCTTGAAAATATACTCATTAATGATTTAAACATATAAATTTAAGCCCCTAATTATGTTTTTACAATTTTTGATGATTTTCCAAAGTCAGAATAGGGGAACCTGAAATCATTCTGCTCTTGTCTCACAAAATTTATTATAACTTATGATTTAAAATTCCGTTGCTTATGCTGTTTCTTCCATGAAAGACTAGACTAAATAAACTTTAATTTCATATTTTATTCAACCTTTAACTCAATTTACACTTTTTTTTATGATTTTTCAAAGTTAGACTACTGCTGTTGTCCAAAACTGTTTTAGTGCAAAATATTGATTTCCTAGCTTTTAACACCTTTATTTCCTTTCTCTACAATTTTTTGAATCATTTTCTCTTATTTCTCTTATTTTTTGACAGTAAGTAATTTCAGCTTTTCATCGAACCCCATTTTCTACGTTTCGGTTACACCTGGTATCGTTTCTGATGAGTAAGCACTCCTAAGCCTCCAGAACCTAAAAATTGACCAACATATCTCCAGAGTAATCACTTAATTCGTTTTTAATCAACCAATTTCAGAAGGAAATCAACTAAAAACCTAGCGAAACCCTTACATCGCTTGAGTAACCACGACTTCGCACAATCACAACATCGATTCAAAACCACCAGCCTCTTGATTAACTCCTAAACACCAAAAAGGAATCCCCCTTTTAGAGATTAACCAAGAACGATTAACAATAGACAAAACCGTTACTTACCGAACACGCGCAACCAACAATGAACAACCGAATCAATTGGAAAAGAAAAGAAGAAACGGAAGGGGAAATAATGGAAATTTCACTAGCAACTAGGGGAAAGAATTGACAGAGGAGAGGAAAAAATAAGGAAAAAAAGTCAGAAAAAGTTTGGGGAATTGGAGAGAAAACCGAAACTCTACTTTTTTTTGCAATAAAAAGATAATCAGATTATTTTCTGATAACCTCTCCCCAATTATCTCCTAAAATCACTCCCTATTAACCCACTAAAACACAATTGCTTAGAATTTTGCCCCAACACAACTCTTACCCGAAATTGGAGCAAAAATACTATCTCCACGCCATCACAGTGAATTGAACATAGGACCTCCACACTCTAACACTCCACTTAACCACCAGGCCAGCAGACCCATTTTAATATAAACTTAAGCCATTTGCACAAGGTTAAGGCTTTATTTATAAAAATACCAAAATTTTCCCAAGTAAGGCTTGAACTTGGGACCTCACACACATACCCAGAACGCATAACCACTAAAGCATATAGACATTGTGTGTCACGCATACTCGAAATCAAAAATTAAAATTTTGGGGCGTTACATCTTCACTATGAGGATGATTTGCCAAAGCCTCAAGAGATATTTCCTCTTTTTTATGTTTTAGATTTTTTTAAAGACTTTTCAAGATAGAGGGAGTTTTTTTATAATGGAGGATACAACAATAGTTTCACCCATTTTCATATCATATTGCTTAAATTGATTCAACATTTTTTCAACATCACGAAATTGTTCCATAATAGAACGACCATCAATTAGTTGATAATTATTGAAATGACTAACAAGAAGTTTCTTATGTAGCATTTTCGATCGTGTACTTTGTCTCCAATTTGTCCCATAATTCCTTAGCGGTGATCTTGTTCTGGTAGGTGTCGAACAAACCATCGGATAAACCATTCAATATGTGGCCTATGCACATGTAATCTACATTGTCCCAATTTTTCCTTTCTTGGGTTGGAACAATAGATTTGTTTTCATTCTCTTCTAGCCTTGGAGTATCCAAAACATAAGCAATCTTCAAAGTCGATAATAAGATGTGCATCTTTTTCTGCCACCGCTGAAAATTGCCACCATCAAACCAATCAAGCTTGAAAAAGTTGGAAGCCAACTTCTTTAGTGTTCCACTTTCATGTGTTGTAGTAGTCATCATGAAAATAGAACCTTAAAATTGTTAGTACAAAACTCCGGTGAGGAAAATCTCGAACACACGAATGGAACTCAAACAGAGAATGAAGAAATAGGACAAAGCTCCAAGGCGTGTATCAAACTACTATCTTTAAGGTTTTATTCGCCCCACCTAAATTCTTTGTGCAAAAGTGTTTCAGGGAAATGAACCTCGATGGTGCAATAAAGTCAATGACTATTTGCGTTTTGTATTGATGAGAATAGTTCATTAAGCACTGAGTAATGTATAACAAGAAAATTAATTTCTACAAAGAATTTCTATAGTCATTCTTTATAGAAAAAATTAATAATATTAGAAGATGAAGGAAGGATAGAAAGAATTTTTAGAACTTGTTCGGGTATTATTTCCAAATAAAATCTCATTCCTATTTATAGGAATTTTCATGTCTCTTCATAGGGACATCTTTCAATAGGTGTGTTTTCTGAATAATAATATCTTTATAAGAGATCTAATTATTCATCTAATATATCTTAATTAAACATAACTATTTAAATAATATTATTTGAATAATTATACTTCTTTGTCAGTAATAAAAAGGATAAAACTTTTGATTATACTTCTTTGTCAGTAATAAAAAGGATAAAACTTTCGATTAATTACACTCTTTTATTTATAGTTATTGAAATACTATAAATATTGTTAAAAATGTTCCAACAGATAATTTCATGGTCCATATGAGCAAGAGGAAAAATCATACCTTTAACTTTTTCCAAAAATTGATTACTTATTTTTTAAACTTTTTCTTAATTAAGAAAACAAATTTTTAATCATTTGAAAAATTAATAATTCAATTTAAATAATTTTAGCATAAAATTTAAAATTTTATAAATCTTGGTTACCTAACAGAAATTCTTTACTTTGGCCCTACAAAAGTATGGGCTTTATTCTTTACATATATTGTAATGGATCATTATAATTTCTAAAAGTGGAATTAAGGTGTTACAATCTTTAGTGAGTTCGATCGAGAGAATAAAAAAGGGAGAAAAAGATAAACAGTCTAGACTCTTGACTTCTTTAAACACCGGCATTCTGACCAATTTAATCTAAATTTTTATCACAGTTTTATGAGTTAAAAAATTTAATTTAATTTATAATTTGCTCAAAAAACATAAAAATGTTATTAAAAATATGTTTAAAAAATATTAAATAAATAATAAATTTAGATCTGTCACAGTATATTTTTAATGTCAATGATTTTTTGTTTGTGAAAATAGATCAAATCAAGAAAACTGATAAATGAAGTGATCCATACCTAAATTTGTCTCAATTTAAAGATAATATTATTTAGCATGATATGAAAAGTGTAGGACCCTCCTTAATGAGAGAGTCCAAATCAAGTTAACTTGACTAGCTCTCTTCTTCCATCAATAAATACATTTAACACTATAATAACAAAAGAATGTGACTTGTCTCATTGATAGCCACCATTAAATTTAAGAGAGAATCTTGCCGATCTTCAACACATCATGGGTTCATCTCTAAACGCCAAAATAAACTTTTCATCATACCTTATTTTATATGATTATGTCTCAAGTAATTATGTTTTGATTCTAGTTTAGACCATTTAAATAAAAGATAACAAAGTAGATGGATTTAACAAAGCCAAAATAAGATTTAAAAATACTAATAAAATACAAAAAGTTTATACTACGTATTCAACCCGATCCCTATATTTACGATAATAAAAATTGCAGTTTGAAAAAATAAGCAATGAAACTCACAACTTCTAAACTTGAAAAAAATAAATGTCAATTACATATGTGCATATGTTTTGATGTAGATGTACTATTTTTCTTAAAAGTGTATTTTTTGCTTTTATTGAGAAAATGACAATGGAAACAACAACAACAAAAATACAGAAACTCTTTCATATTTCTTTCCCTTTTTTTCTATTGTGGACCCTTGGACGCTCAACTAAACCTTGCATGAAGTGGGATCCATTTCAAGATACCAAAGGAGAACAAGTGGAAAAACAGTAAATTTCTTTCACTAATCACAGCGAAGTTGAAAAAAGTTTTTGATCCAACTGTTAGTAGGGTATTTGACTAGCTCCAACACTCTGGGGTTAAGGCATGGTTCCTTTTGGGGTCCCTGCAATAGTCATACACTATATGGTATCTTTGAACCCATCTCAAAGCTCTATATTGTTGCATGGTTAATCCGCCGGCCCGGAAAGGTGAAGCGGACACTGGGCATCACCAAGCCGGCGCATAGGCAGAGCAACCTCCTGCTTTGAAATTGGTGTACTTTGCAACGAATGGTTGTTATCTGTAATCCGCTTTGTATTTTCCATCTTCAGTCGCCCATGATGAGGCATCCCATATTGAACCATTCACCCACATTGGCCTCAAAGGAAATGTTGCATCACTTTTCCTTGGATACCTCCTTATGGGCACATCATCCACTAGGAATCTGATACAAATATCAGATCAATTAACAGAATAGAATATATACAAACATCTTTGCCAACTTAGGAAAAAACCCTCAAATAGAAATATTTTGAAAGGTTCTTGAAAAATAATTCTAAAAAAATAAGTTCACATCTCCTTAGGACTCCAAAGAATGGTATAGTGATGAAAGTCTATTGTAGGATCAAACCAAATATGAAACTTCATCTCCCTTCCAATGATTTTTCCATCACCACTCCCTCTTATGTGTACACATTGGTTTGCAAAGTGTAAGGTTTCCCAAATGTAGTCCCAAGGAACTCCATATCCATTTCATCATGGAATCCTGAATGAACTTCATCGTTTGATAGCTGCCATTTGTATTATCATTTGTTCCTTAGAGCCCAATAGGGAAATCGTAGGAGACAACAATCGGTCGATTTGGTTGATAAATAAATAAAAACCTACTTAACCAATTTGCTTCGTATTTTAATTGATTAATCAATCAGTCTAGCTGAACAATTTATTAGTCTATATGATCAGTTAAGTTTATTAAATCGATTATTTTAATTTTATTTTCACTTTTCTCTTGTTTCCTTCAAGTATAAAAAATATTTCGGTTTTTTTAAAAAAAGTTACATATTTTAAATATATTTTTTTAAAATAAAAAATATATTAAAAGACGTTAAGTCCAATGATATGATTATAAAATTTTATAACCACAATAAATCAACTTAATCTATTTAGCAGCCTACAGTAAATCAAATAAACTATTGCGATGAACTTGATCAAAGATTATCAATTAAATTGATTAGAATTAGTTTTTTCTAGCATAGAAAATAATTTGATATAATATATATAAAGAGAGTTTCTTTTATTACAATAAATAAATTACTCTAGATGTCACTTTACTAAACTATTAGTAAGTATATGTTTTAGTTACTCAATTTCAAAGGTTTCTAAAGAGCTATAAAAGCTCATAGGCCTGAATTTAGAACTTCGACAGTAGCCAAGAGAAGGTGGCCAATCAGCATTGGTTGAAGGAAACCATAAAATGAGAAGAAGTGAGAGGAAGAGAGGCATGAAGAAACAAAGTGTCTAAATGCTGTGGTGTGACTTGGGTGAGAGAGAAAGCAATTGTGAAACGAGGCTTTGAATGGTATAGCATTTGCAATATATATACTTAGCACGGTTGAATTTTTTTAAACAACAATATTGCTTTTATTATTTTATTTCTTAATATTATTTTTTAATAAATAAGTTTTTAATATCACACTCATTAAATGTAATTTTATGTGTTTATTTTTAATTTATTAATAAAAAATAAATAATATTATTTTAATTTTTAAACATGATTAAAATATATTAAATATTTTAATAATTAAAATATTAAAAAATAAAAAAATAGAGAAATTAATAATAAGATTCTAACATTTTTAAATATTGTTAGCTACAACTTGGATGAAGATATTGAATATTGAATTTTTTTCATATAATGATTAGAATTATTCATAATCTTTTTTCAACTTTAGACAGGATGATAAATGTAAACATCAATAAAAATGTAACCACCATCGCTCTATTTTCTCCTCATTATGGACTCCCTTTTGGAAAAATTACATTTATGTCTTATGTTTGTTTCCGGCTCACAAGAATTCTAAAAATAGAAACAATCCTACGTGGAGATGATAGTTCATAGTCTATTCCCTAAGAACCATAACCTTGGAAAAAATAATAATTATATAACAAATATATAATATTACATTCATTCACATACATTCCCCTAAACATGTGAATAATTACAAGAATGTCACATCTTATTAAATATTAATCAAACAAGATGAAGAGAGAGATTCAGTCTTGGTTTACACTATAAACATAGCACATCCTGGCTCTGATACAAATTGTTGGAAAACAACCAGTTTAAAAATAGTTTTTCTGCAAAGCAAAAAATTAAAATTTTAAAAACTGACTCTGTTTGTGAAATTTATAACAATAAACCTTAGGCCGAAATTGTACTTGTGTTTTTGGGTAAGCAGATCCTTGATATTTTTCGAGTTTCAATCAAACGATTTTCTCTGCTATTCTCATACCACTTCGATTGTGGGTTCGAACCAATTGAATCAAAACACAAAACTAGAAAAAGTTTTCTTCTTTTGGGGGTGAAAACAAAAATTTCTGTCTTCTTTATAGAAACCGATAAAATTGTTATTTTGGAAAAAAATATTTTTAATAGTTGAGAATTAATTCTCTCTATTTTTTGGCAGAATAATTGTAACAGCCTGGTTTAGACCCTAGTCGGAACAGTGGTTTCGGAACCATAAATCCGAATTAAAAAAAATTTAATATTATTTTTCGTGTTTACGGCATGACGTTTGATATGTGTAAAAATTTCATATGAAAATTTGATCGTTTGTGTGCTTAATTTGTAAAAAAAGACCTAATCGCGTAAAATGAAAAAGCTGCGTGTTAGTAGTTAAAAGTGCTTAATTGTCATGGCTTATTAAATGAAAGGTCCTTATGTTGTAAATGTACCATTGGTATAATGAATGGACATAGTTGAACATGAGTTAGTGGATTTTAAATGGAAACATTAAGGTTAAATTGGTAAAGTGATAATTAAGTTATTATTAATTAAAAAAACATGAATTAGTGGCATTAGTGTTCATCTTTGCCGAAAATACAAGGGAAAAAGAAAAAAAAGAGTCTTAGGGTTCGGCTAGAATTTGGCTTGATTGAGGTATGTGTTTTGATCCGTTTTTTGTTGATTTTTATATTTTTGTGATCCTTGCTTTGTGTTCTATAAAGCCCATCCTTGAATTAATGAAATTAAGGATGATTTTGAGTTATGCCATTGATGAATATGTGAGCTTTGTGTTGATATTTGGTGAAATATGAAAGCTTGATGTATGATAAATATGTTTTGTATTTGGAATTTTTGATGAAATTGATTATTAAGGGCTAATTTGTAAAAATGTAACTTTGAGGGGTTAAAATGTGAAATAAATGAAAGATATGGGTTGCTAGGGACTAGTATGAAATTCGGCCAAGTTTGGGTGTGAATAAATTATGTGTATTTTGTGTAATTGTGAAATAGGGACTAAATGTCAAAATATGGAATTATGGTGGCTAAAGTGTAAAATGTTTTAACTATGTATTGTGGATTGTTTTGGATGAAAATGAGATTGAATGATTCGAATTTGATATTATATAGATCAAGAAAGGAGGAATTCGGACTTAGATCGAGGCAAGAACAAAGTGCTCGATTGATCGACTAGTGTCGTCGTTTTTACGTCCGAGGTAAGTTCGTGTATAATACTAATTGTTTAAACAATGTTTACCTGTTATGAAGTGAATGTAAATGTGATTGTTGAATTGGTAATGCGATATGTGAATTCGAAGATATGTGGCACTAAGTGTGTGTGAATAGAATAGTTATTGCGATGAATTGCACTAAGTGTGCGAGATAAAGAAATGTATCGGTTACATTAGTTGGCACTGTGTGTGCGATACTGAGACATCTTCAGTTTTATATGATGGCACTAAGTATGTGATACTATTGTAGTTTCGGCTAATTAAATGGCAGTGAGTGTGCAAGTTCATTGAACTTTTAAAGAGGATCGAACGAATTATGGCTTGGAGCATTGAGTGGTAAATGTGATAGACAAATACGTGATGGTACAGGTATGTACAGAACCTATGTGGTTGATGATATTGTGTATGAGATCAATGGACGAATATGTGAATGAATATGGTAAAAAAAATGGTTTGAGTAGTGATGTGAATTGAATCAAGTGATAATTGATTTTTAGTTGCTGAATCTAAATTTTTGAGTTAATTGTGTTATATTACGAACTTACTAAGCTTTAAAGCTTACTGTATGAAGTCTTTCCCTATTTTATAGTTTCATTAAAGCTAGCTCGAATCCAGGAATCATCAATGACTCAATCACACTATCGAATATCTATTTTGGTACCTTTTTGGAAGTTGTATATATGGTATATGGCATGTATAGGCTAGATAGGTTGTGAAATGTTTTGAGATGTATAAATCTTGTTATGTTAAAATGGTGTAAGTGATGTGTAAATATGGTCTTGTGTGAATGGCCATTATGGTATGTTTTGTTGAAATAAGAATGGTATGTTTCATGCTTGATTTGGTAGTTGAGATGGTAAATGATTGTATGTTTTTTTATGTTGGAATTGAACATGTAGGGATGACCCAAATTGGGTGGCAATTTGGCCTTGTAAATGGCCTATAATTGACCACACGGGCGTGTGTCTCAACCGTGTTCTTCACTATCCTTATTTGAAGTTGGCCATGTAACATATCAATTTAGGGCCTAGTTGAAATAGTGGTGCGAGACCATAAATCCGAGGTATAAGTATGAGTTTTGAGGTTTATACTATGTTTGCATGTTAGTGTGAAAGTTTCATGAAGCAATTTTGTTAAATTGCTGTTGAATTGTCTAAAAGGACTAAATTGCAAAAGTTGCAAAATGTGAGATTCTAGAAGCTATTTGTGTGAAATAGCTTTGGATTATCAATTAGAGGTCCTTAAATAGCAATTTTCCCAATTTTTAATTTTTGGACAAAAATGGGCATTAGTGGATGACATTGGAAAGTTTAGTGGGAGGGCATTTTAGTTATTTGTCAATTAAATGATTAAAAAGGGGGAAAAGATGACAAAATTCATTCATCTTCTTCTCCAAGCTGCCGAAAATTTCAAGAAGCCATTGTTAGGGCTCTTCATTTTTTCAAGCTAGCTAGTAAGTGTATTCTAGCCTCGTTTTTGATATTCTTCGTATTTTTGAAGTCCTTGTAACATGAGTATGCTATTTTTAGCTATATGTTGAGCTAGGATGGATGTTCAAAAATGTACCCATGTATGACATGCATGTATTCTAGTGTTTTATGGAAGAATATGAAAGCTTGATGTAGTTGAAACATCTTTTGCTAAGTGAATTCCATGAAAAATGCATGTAGGGACTAGTTTGTGAAAGTCTTGAGTTTGGTCATACATGTGTGATTTAGTGAGAATTGATGATTGCTTTAGTTGAGTAAATGATTCGGCTAAGCATGAAATGTTAGAAAGTTGAATGAAAATCACTTTACGAGCCTTGGGGCAAAAGTGTAAATATAAGAAAGATTTTGGGCAAAATGGTAATTTTGCTAAAGTATGAGATAATGGTCAATTTAGTCAATGTGTGTATTGAACGGATTGATTTATCATTATAGATCAAGAAAGACGAAGCCCGGATTGAAACCGAGGCAAGAGTAAGATGGTGGACTAAATTGCACGTCTCCATACTTTTGAGTACTGAGGGAAGTTTATGCTTAAATAATGCATTTATACTTACACATTGTTAATGCTGTAGCATGATTGAGAATGATTGAGAACCTATATGGTTCAAGTGGGATGAATGTGGTAGAGATTGCGAATGAATGAATAAGTAGATATGTGAATGTGTAGTGATAATGCTTGATGGTGGGCTAAGTGCGATACCACCCTAATACTTAACGACGATGAGTTGGGTTGTGTGCGATGCTATGGTTAAGTATATTGTTAGTGGGCTATGTGCAAAACCATTATGATTACCTTTGTTGGTAGGCTAAGTGCGATACTGCCCTATTATTTGATTGAGGTTGGCTAAGTACGAAACCAACGAGAAATTTAGCTGTGTGGATGTATTAGTGAGTAATTTAGCTGTGTGGATGTATTAGTGAGTAATTTAGCTGTGTGGATGTATTATTGAGAAATGATGATATGTTGTATATTGAGTAAATGTGATGTTGAGTGCAGGGGTGCATGTTAATGATTATGCGTATATGACTCATGATGTGTTGGAAATGTGGTAAGGGATAGAAAGAGTAAGCATAGTTGTGGATGTCAAATATATTTGTTAGTATAATGCTAATTGTTGTTTAGCTTATACTAGGATGCTTAAATTATTTATGTGTAAACTTACTAAGCTCAAAGCTTACTCCCTTTCTTTTCCCTTGTCTTATAGAGAAAGAGGGTTGATTCGAGATACGTGGATTAATCGGAAGATTACCCTGGTACAATAGACTTAATGTTTTGTATATGGCATGTATATAGGCTAGACAAGTTAGTGAATTTTGTTATAAATGGCTAAGATGTGTTAGCCTATAGATGGATAATATATTTTGTATAATGCCATAGTTGTTGGCTACTTTATTATTTGAAAAGATGTAGTTATCCATGTAAGTTTATGTTTCATTATGAGTTGATTATGGATGAGTTGAATGAGTACATGTTGTATGAGCTTGAGGGGTGGGAATAGCTTAGCAAGTAGCTTTGTTCTTGTCCATGTGGATAGGCATACGGGCATGTGTCTAGGCCATGTGTGACACATAGCCAGCCCATGGATGTGTGACTTGGCCGTGTCTCTTTGACAGAATCAAGTAGTGTAGGCCACGGGCTAGCCACATGGGCGTGTGTCTAGACTCTAGGTCGTGTAAAGTAGTTAGTATTCACCACGGGTGGAGAGCACGGGGGTGTGCCCTAGCCGTGGGACATTGGCAGAATGGTTGAGTTTTGTACATGGATCATGGACATGGGTGTGTGTGACTACACATGGGCATGTGTAATCTAACACGGACATGTAGTCCCTGTCTAGATGGAGAAAATTTTTAAGTTCGTATGAGTTTCCGATATAGTCTTGAGAACCCTCGTGTGTTTGAGTGAGGCCTCGTAAGTCGAGAATGAGGTTATTGTGGTGACAGAAAGAGAGTGGTTACGTTGAGCGTAAGTGGCGATTAAGTGGTTTTACTTCGATAATGCCTCGGGCCCGGTTTTGGCGTAGAATACGAGTAAGGGGTGTTACAGGCCAGACTCGCACACGGGTCAGACCCATGGGCGTGTGACAGGCCGTGTGACCATAGGCAGAATTGTACATGGGGTAAAATATGGTCTAAGGCATGGATGTGTGAGGCACACGGTCTAGCCACACGGGTGTGTGCCCTGTTTAAGATGAAAAATTTCTGAGTTTGTAAAGTTTCTGAATGAGATCGGTTTGGTCCCGAACCTTCTTTAAAGCATGTTTAAGGTCTCGTAGACTTACTAAAGGGACTTTGTACTGTTCATTAATATGATGTATTGATTTGTGAGTCATGATAGTATAAATGTTTCGATTTGACCGGTAATACCTCGTAACCCTAGTCTGGCAATAGATACGAGTTATGGGTGTTACAATAATCATATCTCTAAAATTGTGTAAATAGATGTACTGGTGCCATCTATTATAGGAGTAGAAAGTAGAACCCTTACCGAGATGTAGTGGTTTATTTCAAATTAAAAAAAAAAAAACTTCCTACTTAGAGTAGGAGAAAGGTCGACGACACACCTTAGTTGTAACAGGCCATTTTTTATAAAATCAGAACAGTGGTTTTGGAACCACTGATCTGAGTTCTGAAAAGAAAAAATATTTTAATACTATTTTATGATCTACAGTATGATAATAATATTGTGTGAAAATTTCGTAAAGAAATTTTATCATTACATGTTTAATTTGATAAAGGACCAAATTGCACAAAGTACAAAAGTTGAGTTCTAATAGCTAAAGGGATTAAATAGCTATAGAACTTTAAATTGGAGGTCCTTATATGGTAATTAGACCATTAAAAATGCTTAGTTGTTAAGGATGATGATTCATCCATAGAAAATAAAATAAAGAAAAGAATGAAATTGGAAAGATGAAAAATAAAAGGTGATAAATTAATTAAATAACAAAATATCATCATTTTATGTCATCTTCTTCCCCAAAATACATGAAAACCCTAGGAAAGAGAAAGCAAGCTCTCTTGGCTCAATTGGGTAAGTAATCTTGTCTCGTTTTTAGTAATTTTTATATTTTCGTGATCGGGATAACTTAATCTATCTATTTTGGGGGTTAATTTGTAAAGTTATCAAAGTATGAAAATTTTACCATGGATGAATATGCTGAAATTTTGAAATTTATGGTAGAAAATGAAAGGTTGTTGTTAGATAAACAATTTTTACAAAGTGAATTTTGATGAAAACATGATTTAGGGACTAAATTGAAAAGTTATACAATTTGATGGAAAAATTCTGAATTTTATGAAAATATGTGCTGTAAATATTACATGTAAAAATCAGTTAGGCTTGGAACAAGGATTAAGTTGCATGAATTTCATTTTCCGAGCCTAGGGACGAAATCGTCATTAATTAAAAGTTTAGGGGCAAATCGATAATTTTACCTAAGATGTGAATTAGACTGAATTGAGTTTAAATTGTATTAAATTGATGTTAAATTTACTCGTATAGATCTGGATAGACCAAATTCGAAGGTAGAACGAGGAAAAGAGAAAAATGTCGGATTAGTAGATTTTACGTACACAAACATTTGTCGAGGTAAGTTCGTGTAACTAAATTGAGTATGTGTTGCGCACTACCGCAGCTCTATGTGAGCATCCTGTTTATTGATTGGTTATGATCCTGCTTATGTAGCAGACACAAATGCAACTCTTATTGAGCGTCCTGAAGTGGCTCGCTTGAACTCTCTGCTACCTTATCCGGTGCTTCCTGATAGTATCTCTTCAGAAATATCTGATAAACTCTATGAGCTTCCTGAGTAAAACTCTTATAAGTTTCCTGATTGGCCCGGATAAGTGTCCTGTTACATGGTTACATGGCTCATCTGAGCATCCTGATATATGGCTCGAGAGTGTGCTCCCTAGTTATGTGCCCTAACGGGTACCCTTGAATATGAATTGACGGACCCTGATCTGTACACCTCAAGTGTACTATCTGAGTATCCATCAATATTTCAGATAAATTCAACAGGGAAAATCCTGACATGAGAAAATATGAACATGAAATTAATTAATTTATGTATCTGCCTGAAATACATGAAAATGATGATACATGATATATGGAAATATGATATGATGATATATGTACATGAATTTATCTGATGAATACGTTCATTCATGATTATAGATTTGTACACTTTGAGTGTACTACTCGTGTAATATTGATCTTTCAAATCATTTAATGGGTAAAGTTCTGACATGAAATAATCTGAACTTGAGATGAATTATTATGAAAATATACTTGAATTATATGGACTTGAATTATACCTATTACATGAACACGTGATATGAGAAATATTTGAACATGGAAATTTGACTAGTGTCGAGAAATATATTTTCTGATATTCATGAAAAAATATATGTTTAACATGAATTCAAAACAAACTATTACTGAAACAAGCCTGAGATACATGGAAATGGTAGCATTTGTTATGTTGAAGTATGGTGTACTTGATACAAGAATGTGAAACATGCTTAATGACTTTGTACTTTCGTGATATATTGAAAATATGTGATGGAAGACATATGTGTATGAAATTGTCTGACAATTTTGTATATTAGTGATTATGAGTTATTACCCGAAATACATGACTAACATGGTTAATGAGGATATGTGTTTAGGCATTTGGCTAACATGACTTGGGAATAAATTAAATGCTTACCTAAATGTAAGATAGTGGTAAGTTAAGTTCCAAGTTATACGAACTTACTAAGCAAATATGCTTACTCTATTTTATTTTCCTTGTCCTATAGTGATTCGGAAGCTCGTTGGATTGGAAGCTTGGCGGAGATCACTCACACTATCCATCGGCCCATTTCAGTATATATGGTAAATCAATTATGGTTATAATGACATGTATAGGTTAATTGGCCATATTGGCATGTAAATGTAAATGGTTATTATAATCTAGCCATTGGAATGGCTAGTGATGATTATGTTTTGGAATATATATATTAAGATTATTTCATGGTAATAATATAAGTCTTTATTATTGATTGATTGAGATAGGTTAAACGAGTATGCCTATAAAAGGTAAGATTAAAAGCATGAATGCATGTAATAATATATCATTTTAGATGATAAAATTAGCTTGGTCATCATACTTGAATTGGTTGATATATGTGTGTAAGTGATTTAGCAGATTGATGGCAAGGTTTGGGTGAGAAATAAGGCTAGGAAATAGCCTTATTTTGTCCTCACGGGTAGACACACGGGCATGTGTCTTGACCATGTGTGACACACGGCCTGACACATGGGCATGTGGTTTGGCCATGTGACCCCTGCATCTTAAAATTTAGAAATAGAATGCTCAGAACTTGGCACACGAGCAGAGACACGGGCGTGTGTCTCAGTCATGTGTGCTACACGGCCTAGAACACGGGCGTGTGTCTTGGCCGTGTGAAACCTGCACCTTAATTTTTTGCAATTAAGAAAATTACACGGGCTAGGGACATGACCATGTGACCTATTTCATTCACCATGCTGCCGAAGACATGAGTGTGTCACTTGGCCGTGTGAGCCCATGGCCTATCCACACTGGTGTGTGACCCTTGTATATGAGAGAAATCGTGAAATTTTGTGAAAAATTTCCTGAGTTTCCTATTTAGTGTCGACTTGATTCCAACGTTTATAAGGGGCCTCGATGGTCCATTCGATGGTCCATTCAAGGGACAATATGACTAGTTTCGGAAATGAACAGAATTTAACATGAATTATCCGTAATTATTTTGTAAACTTTGGTAATACTCTGTAACCCTATTTCGATGACGGATATGGGTTAGGAGTGTTACATTTATTGGTATCAGAGTTACAGTTTAGCCGATTCTCGGACTAACATAGCATATACTAGATTAGCTATACATGCCATTATATAAACTGTAATAGTGTGATATCTCCTGACTCTGATGAAAAAAAATTATTTTACAAATAGACAGAGATGCTTTCCAATCGAGCTAATTCTGATAATGCTAAAAGTGATACTCACATGTCTGAGTAAAAATGTTGCTTATGATGAAATGAGACTCATAAAGGTATGAAATAAAAGTTTTAAAGTGAATGTTGATGATAAATGTTATGTTATATGTGTATTTATGAAAGTTAAATTTTGAGGCTTTACGATCTCCACCCCCTTACCAATATAGTTTTATACAATGAAATTCACAAGATTTATATTGATTAAGTTCACAAGTGTGAACTGATGAGTTCAGTGGCTGAATGATTAAAAATGCAGTCAGAGTTGAGAATCGGTAAGTAAGTAAAAACGGTTTAAAAAGAGATATCAGATCTTTCTAAAGATTATTCGGGATATGTAATGTCACTGTTAAGGAAGAAGTTATTCGGGATACGGGTTAGGGGTGTTACACTAGTATTCCTATTAGGGTTGCCGCTCCTTTCATGTTACATGAGGGGTTTTGGGCCTCTCTCACATCGAATCTAATTATGAGTACTTTTTGGGCCTTTTGACCTAGTACTCTGTAATGTGATCCAACCCGATTCAGTTTTTCTTTTTCCCAAAATAAAATTTAATATTTATATATAAAATAATTTTCTCATCCCTATTTTACCCCTAACAAAATTTTGACTATTTTACCCTTGGTAAAATTTTGACAATTTTGCCCCTATTAAAATTTCGAGAAACTATGTTCAATATTTCATAATTCAACATGTTCACAATGATCGAATGATTTATTTTCATTTTAGGGCTTCAAAATAGTCTAAAAACATAAGCTCATTCTTTTGATCATTTTTAAGTAATCCATGAGATTGTAAATTTCCATTTTTGGAAACATACATTCATTTCCAAATGATTTATTTCTCCATTTCAGAGGAAACCATAGTCAGTCCTGAATGTTTATCATTTCTCTTTTTTTATTCATTTTGCTCATTTCTATTCAAAACATGGAATTTATTTCTGGTTTCAACGAGCTAGCAGAGAGACTGATCAGACATATGTAGTTGAGGCTAAAATGATTTATAATTAAGTTTCACCTTTTCCCCTATTAATTATAAACTCATTTAGTTACAAAGTCATTTCACTATAGTATCGTGACTGAGCTCTCCCCAACAACATACCATTACAAAAGCAACTACCCATTGCTTGTCCAATGACCTTGTCATAAGTGTGTAAGGGCTATCATTGATCTCTTTGAGATAATATCCATTCTACCAATATGAAAAGTCAATCACTATCAAATAGTGATTAAGTCATCCCTCATAAAGATGGACAACCCGTGGCCACATTTACTTTTCAACAACCATATAATGCCAATGAGAGTATATCATTCACCCATGTTTTAGGCTATAAATTTCACTATTGTCAATGATGCTACATACTATAAAAGTCGTACACCTAACGCATCAGCTTATGGTTCCTTAACTATTTGAACTTAGGCTTTTACTTACATTAAAGTGTATGAGTCACACATACATAGTCCACCATCCACTTAGGATTTAGGTATGCCACGCAATGAACATCACAAGTGAATAAATCGATAAACAAATTTAGAATCTATTTTCGTTGGTCCTGCCCGATGTATTGTCAGTCTAGTCAGTCACATCTATATCTTTATCTTTTGGTAGTCGTTCGCTCTGATGCCCAAGACAAGATATCTCCCCGGTTGGACTTGATGGACGACATATTAGTTTTTCAATCAGTTTGTTCATTTATGATTAGAATAAGGACATGTTTAGGTTCTTCTACTAATACAAGTTGTTTTTTTATACTACGATTCGACCATGTAATACCGCTTAGTATCAGTTTAAACAATAGACAACCAATGAGCAACATTTGCTTATATTTTACTTTACGTACAAAAATTATTTAAGGA
The DNA here is from genome assembly GCA_025503065.1 of Gossypium bickii. NCBI lineage: Eukaryota > Viridiplantae > Streptophyta > Magnoliopsida > Malvales > Malvaceae > Gossypium > Gossypium bickii. The sequence goes on along the minus strand of CP106715.1, from coordinate 34,349,186 downwards.
CAATAATACAAAGTATATTAATGTAATTTATGAATAATTTTATTAACCAATCAGTTCGAAAAAAGTAGAAGTGTACTTAGATGAAAATACACTTAGGGCATTAGATCCAATAAGGGTAGTAGAGGATTCTTAACTTGTACTAGATAATCCTTCTTTTGTGGCACTTTTTCTACATCTAACATAGGTGTTAGTTAATCAGAATTGACCAAGGTAGGATTTACCTCTTAATTTATTCTGGTTTTTGTAACACAAGAGTTTCAATAGTTGGTTGAACCTTATCTTTTTCTTGAGCTTTAGTAGGATCATCTTCGATTTCAACAACACTGGGCTCTAAAGTTTTTCCTATACGCAAAATGACCGCTTTGTAATGTTCCTTGCCCAGATTTCTTGGGTTTGCCGTGTCACTGGGCAAAGCACCTTGTGGTTTGTTTCATAGCTAACTGGCTAGCTGACCCATTTGATTCTCCAAGTTCTTCAATGTTGTTGCTTGGCTTTGAATAATTGCATCATTTTTCGCCATGTATGTTTTCAACAAGTTCTCCAAACTTTTGGATGATTCAGCTTGAGATGGTTTTTGAACTTGTTGATTAAATCCTACTGACAGACTTGGCATTGATTGCATGTAAGTGTTATTAGGACTTGCTTCTTGGTTACTCTATGAGATATTCAGATGGTTTCTCCCTGAAGGGTTATAAAAATTTGATTGCGGCCCTAACCCACTTTGATTCGGAATTCTCACGTAATAGATGGGCTTTGGGTTTGATGGAAAATTTTTTAACATATGTCCATCTTTACAGAAAACACAAGAGATGTTTTCAAATTGGCTAGGCTACTGGCCTCTCAGATTATTATTGAAACCGTTAGCAGTAAGGTTCTTAAGAATTGAGGACATAGAGGATACATGAGCTACAAGGGATGTAAGTGTAAAACCCTTTACCCGTATCCAATGCCAGAACAGGGTACGAGGCGTTACCAGACTTAAAATTTCTTGAACATATAAAACCGGGTCATAAAATTTCGTCAAATTTAAAACTTTTCTAACACTTGCATTTTGTTCCTTATATGGGCTTATAAAGCTCAAAACATCCTTTAGGATGGTTCGGGACTAAACCGAGAACTTTGGAAACTTTTGAAAAAAAAAATTAGAAGATTTTGTCAAAACAGGGGACACATGGACATGCCCGTGTCCCTAACCCGTGTCACTCTCTGTTTATGACATCATCATCAAAATAGGGTTACACGGCCTTGGCACACGCTCGTGCCCTTAGGCCGTGTCTGTCACATGGCTGAGACATATGGCCGTGTCTCTGCCCGTGTGGCCTAGAAGTTGGTTATTTTCCAAGCTAGTTCCTCAGATAAAACACAAACTCTCTTGTATCCATTTCATCAACATGTATCGTGCTATAATTGGACATTCGAATATCCAATTTTGCATACACATTCCCATACAAATCGTCATTCATGAAATCATTTGTAAACCACATCCACAACATCTCAATTATGCAATTACCACATACATGAATAACCACATCATAGGCGTATAGCAACCATCAATATTGGCCATCTCCAAATAGCCTTAATCAAAATGAACATTTATTAAATAAGGGCCAACATTTTTGGCCATAAGAAATATGACATATATGACAATACGATGGTATCGCACACAGTCCACCAATAATAATAAATACGGTGGTATCGCCCACAGCCCACCAATAATGACATATTCACATGCTGCCATGGTCAACCCATGGTCTTTATCGTTAATCCATCACAGATCTTTAAATGAAAGTACCTGTTTCCAGTGTTCTACTCGGTTTACACATTTAATTCCTTTTTCATAACTTCTCAACATTTATAATATTTTATGCTTATCTTTCGATTTGCAATTATCACACTTTATTCATTATCACACACACATCATGAATTATCCTCCATTCCTTCCCAAGCTTGGCTCATCAAAACTCACTTTCTGTACTATCAAACTTAGCTCGGTTGGAAAGCGTATCTGCCTAATAAAATAATTATGATCAAGTCGAGAGTCCTCACACTATCACAGTTCAATATAGCATGTATAGCTAGATTCATACTCATGCTAGGTTAGTCCTAAAATTGACTAAACCATGCTCTGATACCACTAAATGTAACACTGCTTACCCGTTTCCAACACCGAAATAGGGTACAAGGCGTTACCAGACTTAAAATTTCTTGAACATGTAAAACAGAGTCATAAAATTTCGTCAAATTTAAAACTTTTCTAACACTTGTATTTTGTTCATTAAATGGGCTTATAAAGCTCAAAACATCCTTTAGAATGGTTCGGGACTAAACTGAGAACTTTGGAAACTTTTGAAAAAAATTTAGAAGATTTTGTCAAAACAGGGGACACACGTCCGTGTGGTCTGGGACACGCCCGTGTCCCTAGCCTGTGTAACTCTCTATTTATGATGTCATCATCAAAATAGGGTCACACGGCCTTGGCACACGCTTGTGCCATTAGACCGTATTTGTCACATGGCTGAGACACATGGCCGTGTCTCTGCCCGTGTGGCCTAGAAGTTGGCTATTTTCCAAGCCAGTCCCCCAGATAAAACACAAACTCTCTTGTATGCATTTCATCAACATGTACTGTGCTATAATTGGACATTCGAATATCCAATTTTGCATACACATTCCCACACACATCGTCTTTCATGAAATCATTTGTAAACCACATCCACAACATCTCAATTATGCAATTACCACATATATGAATAACCACATCATAGGCGTATAACAACCATCAATATTGGCCATCTCCAAATAGCCTTAATAAAAAAGACCATTTATTAAATAAGGGCCAACATTTTAGGCCATAAGAAATATGACATATATGACAAAACGACCAAGCCTGCTATACATGCCATAACCCAAAAATTAATGTATCTAGATATACCAAGTGTTCCAATTGATAGTGTGAGCGAATCTTCGACGTCCGTCGATCCCCGAGCTAACTTGGCGATACTACAAGGTAAGAGAAAAGAGAGGGGATGTAAGCATAAATACTTAGTAAGTTCATATGCAAATAATAAGAAATTAATAAACTTGTGTGGATAAATCCTCACAATAATTTCTTAAGATGATATAATCATTATATCACATGCTTATACCTTATTACTCATGTTCACATTAATCTGTCTACTTGAGTCACTGTCACTAAATTATTTATTTCTTAAGCTACAGAGCTCCGAATGAAGAACAGTTAATTTTCATTGAAACTAGACTCACATAAATTCTTACCATAGAAATTTCAGAATTTTTGGTCTAGCCAATTAGTACAATTTATTCATTAAGTTTACCCCTATTTCACTGTCTGACAGTTCTGACACTTCTTCACTATGAATCAATTTTCTCCTCATATAAAATTCATATGATGTTCTCATTTATTTAACTTGAAAATAGAGGATTTCAAGCATATGAATTAGACTCCATAATTATTTTTATACAATTTATACTGATTTTCCAAAGTTGGAACAAGGGATTCCGAAACTTATTCAAACCCTGTCTCACTAAAATTCAAATATGTCATAATTCACACTTCTTTTGCTTACTCTATTTCTTTTATAAAAACAATAGACTCATTAAGCTTTAATTTCATATCTCACCTAGCATTTGATTCAATTTCCACCATTTTTGGTGATTTTTCAAAGTTATACTAATGCTGCTGCCCACAACTATTTTAATGCCAATTTCACTCATTCATTAATTCTTTGTGTTCACTTTCATTTATACACACTTACACCAAAGCATATTATAACTTGGCACATAACAACCAAGTGATTATAAACACATCTTACTCATTTGCATCCTTATCAATAATGCATCATAATCTGAGCACATTATTTATGAGTCTCGTATACATACCTGTGCTTAGTCATAATACTCACATATCCTACTCTTACTTATCTTGAGCATACTCCTTGAATTTCCCATTAAGCTACTTGTAATATTAGGGATGTTCAGGATACACCTGGTAGGATGCCAATGCCATATCCCAAATATGGTCTTACATGGGATCACATATCGGTGCTGATGCCATGTCCCAAACATGGTCTTACACTAGCACTCATCTCGAGTCGATGCCATGTCCCAGACATGGTCTTACACTGGCTCTCCTCTATCCATGTCGATGCCATGCCCCTGACATGGTCTTACACTAACATTACTTGAGGCTAATGCCATGTCCCAGACATGGTCTTACACCGGCACACTCACTGCCGTGGTCCAACCATGGTCTTTTCCGTAAATTCATCATGAGTCGTAGTACGAATGTACTTGACCCTACATTTCTCACAATTGATCCTTCAATCCAATCTTGTACTTGCATAAAGTCATGATTAGATAACAAATATATATAAAATAATACATCATCTCAATTCAAATTTAATAATTGTTCACTATAGACTAACCATATGAACTTATCTCGACGTGAATCGGTCATTTTGATTGACATTTTCCCGTACTTGGTCCAAATCTCGATTTCATTGATCTAAAATGTCACATTTCACTTAATTATCACTCACATTACTCATTTTAATACAAAAATCATACTACGACAAATTTATAATTTTGCCCCTAAACTTTCTTATAAATACAATTTTACCCCTAGGCTCGTAATATGATTTTTATTCAATTTCTATAAAATTTAAGGTCAGCCAAACCTTTTTTCTCTTTCAAATCAACCTCAAATTCTTATTATTTTACACTTTTAGGAGCATTTACAACTTTTACTAGTTAACCTGTTTTAACCATTTTCAACGAAAATCAGTTAGCAAAAATCGTCCTCCTAACCTCGTGCACCCTTATTCTACCATTAAACATGAAAAATGCACAAATATTTAGCATGGGTCAATTTTTAAACTTCATTTTTCATGCAAATAAATGGTAAAAACAGAAAGGTTAAGCTTCTAGGATCTCAAAAATACGATGAACATTAAAAACGAGGCTCAAATGCACTTACAATTGAGCTTTGAAAAAGCTTGAAACCCTAGCCATGACTTCTTGAAAATTTCGGCAGCATGGAAAAGAGAATGAGCAGATTTGTCGGTTTAAATTTTTTCTTTTATGCCTTAAAACACCCAAATGACAAAAATGCCTTTTTTACTAAACCTTCAATTTTTACCCTTCCATGACTAGTTTTGTCCATAACAAAATATGGTGGTCTATTTTCCATTTAAAGACCTCTAGTTTAGACCCCCATTTAAACCAAGTACTTATGTTCTAGAACTCATATTTTGCAATTAATGCAATTTAATCCCAATAATAAAATTGGGCACTTTATCGATAAAAATTACTTAACAAAATTTGCACATCATCACCCAAACATATCATAGACTCTAAAATAATCATAAATTAAATTTTTTTTACTTCAGGTTTGTGGTCTCGAAACCATTATTCCTGTAACACCCGGATTTAGGGGCTATGCATGTTGGGTATAATTCAAGTTCTAGTAGGTCTTAGGTATGCTTGGATGTGTTTTGGAGGTCTAAAGAATGCTCGGATTAAAGGGGGAGGCTGTGGAGAAATTTGGATTTTTAAGTGTTAAAAGGGGAGCTTGGCTATAGGTGACTTAAGAAAATTATTTGGGGGAATTGGACATAAGAAAGGAGCTGGTGGAGTGGCAGGATGGGCGCCACTAAGGCCTTGTGTATATGACGCCATTTGCAGGGGGAAGGGGCTCAGGTTCGATTCGCAAGTGCAGCTTTTGGGGCTTTGTTTTTGCGTCATCTTGGTGGGGTGGATGGACGGTTTGAAAGGCTTAAAAGGTGGAGAAGACTTGGTCAATTTTTTTTAAAAATTTTGGCTAGAAGGTTTGACCCATTCAAACTATTTTGAATGGATGGTGGGGAGGTATTTTAGGAGAATTTTAGGGATTATTTTTGGGGGGTTGGAGCTTGGCTTTTTAGTATAAATAGGGGGAGGGAGGTGCTTGTTTTCATTCATCATTTGCCTTCTCTTCCTTGCCGAATTTTGTTCCCCATTTTCTTGGTTACCAAACTTTTCTTCAAAGCTTGTTATTCTTCTTCTCTCACATTTTCCAAGTGGCCGAACCCTTCACTCTCCCTATTTCCCTTCCTTTTCACTTCAAAACCGAAAGTGCACCCTATACCTTTCTTTCTCTTCTCTTTGGTGAAACCACTGTTTCCTACCCCTTGATTTTATAGATAGCCGAATCTACATCCACCACCCTTTGCCGAATTTCTTTCTCTCAACTTGTTACCACTTTGGCGAATGTTAGCATAGATCTCTTGGGTTCCATTCTTTGAGATACTCTGGGGTTTTAGTGGTTAGCCAAGCCTCCTTTTGTTAGCAATCGAAGTTGGGGGGGAGAAGAGCCTATCATGCAGAAACTTTTCGAGAGTCGGTTAGTCGGCGTTGTGTAGCGTTTGAGAGTAGGACCGTGGTGCTATTGAGGTGCGTAATCATCGCACTATTTCTTGGTATTATGCTTGCTAACGTTGTACATGAGTAAGTTTGTGATATTGAAGTTATCATGATGTATATATAAATATATGATGATATGAGATGTATGCTCCTATTATATGATGATTTGATAAGATGCTTTATCGCATGTGCATGGGATTCGGGTTGATCGAGGAAGGAAGGAGTACACCTTGGTGTACGTGGTCTAGTGTTAAGCCGGGCTACACTAGCGCTTGATGAGTTCTGTGTGTGCATCATCAAGGAGATGTTGGCTTGGTGCCCATCTCGGCGGTTGATTGCTATGTGCATCACCGTAGGCGATTACGATATTTGGATCACTTGGGTTGATCGGTGGCTCAACCACGGCCTTGAAGCAATGAGATTGCCAAGGTAAGATGTTATGGATCACGATGTGATCGGTGGGAAGTTTTCCACGGCCTTAGGCGGGGAGTCTGCTAAGGTTGGAGTATGGTTGGACAATGGGTTGGGCTGAGATGCATTCTTGCATGATTTGTTTCGATGGCTGTGTGGGTATGGGCCAAGCCCATACGGATGGAATATGTGGTGGTTATGCACTGAGTCAGTGGACTCACCCTTTTATATTTAACCATTTCAGGTAATGAGTAGAATCGGACCGGGATCGGAGAGGACACATGGTGGCCCATGCAGAAAGAAGAATTCAGATCTTTTAAGTTTATTTATATTAAGTATTTGGGATTAAATGTTGATGTAATAAGGCCCTTTGACTTTCTCATTTATTTTGGGAATTTCTTTATTATTAATTTCAAATAATGGTTTGATTATTTTGATTACTATGTGCAAATGACTCAGTTTTTAGCCATTTATTTACTCAACAAATTTATAAATTAAACGAGTGTTAAAATGGACATTTCTATTTATTATCAAAGTCTAAAATATATTTTTAAGTACACGGGTTTTACCAGAAAGGTAGTAGATTTTCGTGTTTTAAATTCTAAGTAAAGAAAAATATTTTCATTAACATAACCAGATTCGATCGTAGTGGATGGGCGGGTTTGGGGATGTTCTGATTTAATATCGAGCCGGTTCAAAACTCTCGGCTTTGAGGGTTTTGGGCAAGCTTGATTTTCAAAATGGGCTTTTCAAAGGTGGTTTTCATAAAAGTTTTCAGTTATTATTCGGCATGGCACTGTGTCTCTCTACCGAAGTCCACGGTAAGTGCTTCGGACTTTTAAATTGTTTTGTTTTGTTTGTATGAATTAATTTGGGCTTAGTTGGGCTCGTAGATTAGAAAGTTAGGACTATTGGACCCTAGGACTAGACTACTCAAACATGTGCATAAAACTTAAATCTCTTAAACAAACTTGTGAAGTAAGTCGCCGAGTTAAGGTGTGGTAACCCCTGTACGCATGTCTAGGAGTGGAACCGGAAGAGCCTGGTATTTAAGCAGTCCGTGTGACTCACCTCCTCTTCGCAGGTATCCTACCTGGTGCGTAGCTACGGTTCACCTTAACCAAGAGGACTTGTTCATAGGCTAAACCAATTATTAAAACCCGAAAGGGATTTGACCTGATTGTTTTAATATCTTTCGTTTAAAATTTTTCAAATTTACCCCTTTTGGTTTGTAAACCCTAATTTCGATTTTGAAAGACGTTTTCTCGACTTACAAAATTACCAAAATGCCCCTAGTGGCAAAATTACAAAAAAATACCCTTGTGTTATAAAATTTTCGTACTACCCTCAACTTTTGATAAAATGATTTTTACCTTGTAAAATACCAAAATTTTGCGGTTTCAAAATATTAAGATATCTTGGTTTGTGAAAATTTACGAAAATACCCCTAGTTAATAAAATTACCAAAATGCCCTGGTTTCTAAATTTTCAGATTTCTCTCGACTTTTACAAGAAGTATTCCTATTCCACTAAATATCGAGAAAATTCTATTTTGTAAAATGTTGTGACATTTCGATTTACGAGAATGCCCATGATTTCCAAAATTACGAAAATGACCTACTTACTACGGAATTTGTGCAACACATTTTGTTTGAAAAACAAAATTTTCAAGACGAATTTCGAGATTTTGTAAACTTTGAAGTTGGAAAACTATTTTCAAAATTGACTCTGAGCTATTACCAAAATACCCTCTTTAGGAACAATGACGAATTTACCCACTGGTAGGAAGGAAACTTGATTGTTCGAAAGAACTACTCTCGGAAACTTTATTGCATAAAATTGCTCGTGGATAAAAGCGAGTGGAGCAAGAATTTCTAATCCATAAAACTTTCTAAACAGACTAAATCGAGGCGCTAGATATGAGTTCTAGGGGGCGTGGTCGCAATACTCGTGGACGTGGTAGAGGCAGGATGTCAGTATCGGAACCGGTTGGGTCACGCCATGGGTCAGAAAGCGATGCACCACCACCAGCTGTTGAGGTTGAACAGCAGGATCGGTGGAGAGACGACGTGAGTGTCACAAGTCGTGTCTTTGCGGTACTCGAACAGTGGCGAGGAGCCAATGTGGGCAATAGGAATCTAAGTCGGTGCAGAGACTCAGGGCGAATGGAGCCGAGGTTTTCAGAGGAGTGTCTGGGGTAGCTCCGAATGTGGCAGAGTACTGGCTGGAGGCAGTGGAAAGGATTATGGATGATCTCGACTTAATTGCTGAGGAGAAGCTTAAGGGTGTTGTTTCGTTGCTACGGGATGAAGCCTACCAGTGGTGGCTCACTGTTAAGGAAAGTACCCCTGCGGATCGAGTGGATTGGGGTTACTTTAAGATCAAGTTTGAAGGGAAGTATGTCGGAGCGAGCTATGTGGGACTTTCGGAGGAAGGCGTTCCTTAATCGGTGCAAGGTAGTAAGTCAATAGCGAGTACGGCCGAGTTTTTGCGTTTGAGTCGGTATGCTCGGGGCATCGTGGCAGCGGATTATGAGAGATGCGTCGATTTGAAGATGGTCTGCGGGATGAGCTACGAGTTTTGATTGCTCCGCATCAGGAAAGAGACTTCGCCGTTTTAGTGGAGAAAGCTCGAATAGCTGAAGAGGTCAAGAAGGCTGAAAGGCAGAACAAAGAAAGCAATCGGGACAAGAGGAGCTTGGGATCTTGAGTCGCGTGAGAGGTTTGTAAAAGATCGAGGTTGAGACTCTGCATTCATATTGCTAAGCGGCCTACGCGCCGAAATTGAGATCATCCGCAGCGTGATGCGGAAGGTATCATGTTGGCGAGTCTTTGGAATCGTGTTCGGGAGTGCTTTAGATGCAAGTCCAAGTCCCACTTGATTAAGGATTGTCCCAGAATCCGAATAGGACTCGGACAGAAGGTCAAGGTAATGTGCAACCAGCAGAGGTGGTCGAGCAAGCGGCGAGAGGTCGTGGTTCGAACCATGGAGAAATGGTTCGGCCGGGTCGTGGAGCTTTAGGCGCATGGTAATGGTGGCACCGAGGCAAAGACAACCAGTCCAGTTTATGCGGTCGATCGGAGAGAGGATAGTGATGTGCCGGATGTGTCACCGGTAAGTTCCTTAAGCACTGGAATATTCTCTCGTTGTTTTGTTCGGTTGGGTGGTTTGTTTGTGTTGTTGCTTGTAAAGTATGGGGACTTTGAGTATGAACTTAGGGTCTTTGCCTAGATATATGTTAGCTCTTTAAGATCGAGTGCTTGTGACCATAGCATAGTGGGAGGATTTGGACTGTTAGCCTAACCAGGTAATTTCGAGGACGAAATTATTTGTTAAGAGGGTAGAATTGTAACACCCGAATTTAGGGGCTATGCATGTTGGGTATAATTCAAGTTCTAGTAGGTCTTAGGTATGCTTGGATGTGTTTTGGAGGTCTAAAGAATGCTCGGATTAAAGGGGGAGGCTATGGAGAAATTTGGATTTTTAAGTGTTAAAAGGGGAGCTTGGCTATAGGTGACTTAAGAAAATTATTTGGGGGAATTGGACATAAGAAAGGAGCTGGTGGAGTGGCAGGATGGGCGCCACTAAGGCCTTGTGTATATGACGCCATTTGCGTGGGAAGGGCTCGAGTTCGATTCGCAAGTGCAGCTTTTGGGGCTTTGTTTTTGCGTCATCTTGGTGGGGTGGATGGACGGTTTGAAAGGCTTAAAAGGTGGAGAAGACTTGGTCAATTTTTTTTAAAAATTTTGGCTAGAAGGTTTGACCCATTCAAACTATTTTGAATGGATGGTGGGGAGGTATTTTAGGAGAATTTTAGGGATTATTTTTGGGGGTTGGAGCTTGGCTTTTTAGTATAAATAGGGGAGGGAGGTGCTTGTTTTCATTCATCATTTGCCTTCTCTTCCTTGCCGAATTTTGTTCCCCATTTTCTTGGTTACTCAAAACTTTTCTTCAAAGCTTGTTATTCTTCTTCTCTCACATTTTCCAAGTGGCCGAACCCTTCACTCTCCTATTTCCCTTCCTTTTCACTTCAAAAATCGAAAGTGCACCCTATACCTTTCTTTCTCTTCTCTTTGGTGAAACCACTGTTCCCTACCCCTTGATTTTATAGATAGCCGAATCTACATCCACCACCCTTTGCCGAATTTCTTTCTCTCAACTTGTTAGCACTTTGGGCGAATGTTAGCATAGATCTCTTGGGTTCCATTCTTTGAGATACTCTGGGGTTTTAGTGGTTAGCCAAGCCTCCTTTTGTTAGCAATCGAAGTTGGGGGGGAGAAGAGCCTATCGCAGGAAACTTTTCGAGAGTCGGTTAGTCAGCGTTGTGTAGCGTTTCGAGAGTAGGACCGTGGTGCTATTGAGGTGCGTAATCATCGCACTATTTCTTGGTATTATGCTTGCTAACGTTGTACATGAGTAAGTTTGTGATATTGAAGTTATCATGATGTATATATAAATATATGATGATATGAGATGTATGCTCCTATTATATGATGATTTGATAAGATGCTTTATCGCATGTGCATGGGATTCGGGTTGATCGAGGAAGGAAGGAGTACACCTTGGTGTACGTGGTCTAGTGTTAGCCGGGCTACACTAGCGCTTGATGAGTTCTTGTGTGCATCATCAAGGAGATGTTGGCTTGGTGCCCATCTCGGCGGTTGATTGCTATGTGCATCACCAGAGAGGCGATTACGATATTTGGATCACTTGGGTTGATCGGTGGCTCATACGGCCTGAGAGCGAGATTGTCAAGGTAAGATGTTATGGATCACGATGTGATCGGTGGGAAGTTTTCCACGGCCTTAGGCGGGGAGTCCGCTAAGGTTGGAGTATGGTTGGACAATGGGTTGGTGAGATGCATTCTTGCATGATTTGTTTCGATGGTGTGTGGGTATGGGCCAAGCCCATACGGATGGAATATGTGGTGGTTATGCATCGAGTCGGTGGACTCACCCTTTTATATTTAACCATTTGGGTAATGAGTAGAATCGGACCAGGGATCGGAGAGGACACATGGTGGCCCATGCGAGAAAGAAGAATTCGAGATCTTTTAAGTTTATTTATATTAAGTATTTGGGATTAAATGTTGATGTAATAAGGCCCTTTGACTTTCTCATTTATTTTGGGAATTTCTTTATTATTAATTTCAAATAATGGTTTGATTATTTTGATTACTATGTGCAAATGACTCAGTTTTTAGCCATTTATTTACTCAACAAATTTATAAATTAAACGAGTGTTAAAATGGACATTTCTATTTATTATCAAAGTCTAAAATATATTTTTAAGTACACGGGTTTTACCAGAAAGGTAGTAGATTTTTGTGTTTTAAATTCTAAGTAAAGAAAAATATTTTCATTAACATAACCAGATTCGGTCGTAGTGGATGGGCCGGGTTTGGGGATGTTACAGTTCCGACTAGGCCCTATTTTGGGCTATTACAGTAAGCCTACCAACTTCATGTATTCCTGCAACTCTACCTCCTATGGTGGCTCGGTTGGTTGGCCATTGGTAATTGTTACTAGAAATTCTCTGAAGAATCTCATAAGCCTCATTATAAGACTTAGAAAGTATTATTCTATTCGCAGAAGCGTTTACCACCATCCTTGTGTGTGCGTTAAGACCATTATAGAATGTCTCCAACTAGATGCAATGTGGAATTCCATGATAAGGGAATTTTCGTAGTAACTCTTTGAATCTCTCCCATGCCTCATACAAGGATTCATCATCCATTTGTTGGAAGGTAGTGATCTTATTTCACAACTTAACACTCTTACTAGATGGAAAGTACTTCATTAGGAAGGGTTATGGCAATTGTTGCCATATAAAAATTGATCCAGGTGGTAGTGAATTTAGCCAAGCTTTTGTTCTGTCCCTCAGTGAATATGGGAACAGATTCAACCTTAACGCAACTTCGGTAACTCCGGCTAGCTTGAAAGAATCACTCACCTCCATAAACAATTGAAGGTAAAGGTGGGGATCTTCAGTAGGCATCCTACTAAACTGACACACTGTCTAAAGCATTTAGAACATAACAGGCTTAAACTTGAACTGTGGTCCCTCGATCTTAGGTATAACGATACCAAGATTAAGTTCATGGAAAAGTGGCAAGACACTCTGTCTTAAGGCTCGGTCCCTGTCATCAACAATAAGGATTAGATTTCGAGCATTTGTAGTTTCATTTCCTTGATCTTAATTTTGATTCTCATGATTCATTCATTTAGTTTGTCTTTGAGCTACTTATATTCTCATTTTTCTAAATGTTCTTTTGGTTTCAAGATCTGCTGGGAGTAAGTCAATGATACGGTCAATACTCATAAAGATATCAAATAAACAAAAATAACTAAATTAAAAATCAACAAAAAATTAAAACCAACTTGCAAAATAATAATTTCACAAACAATGTTTTTAAACACAGACATTGACAATGATGTCAAAAACATTAAATGATAAAAATGTGCAAGTGTACATAGTCGTGGCAAGTAATAAAGTGATAAGTATTGAGTGACGTCTCCACAGGGACTGTTAAGCACTTCTTTGATAAAACTTAGAACTTAAACAAATTTGAGATGGAAAAAAATATAGGTTGAAAGTGTGGTGCAATTAGATAAAAGTGAATTAACTAACTAGTTTAATAAGCTAAAAATTATCAAGTATGTAATTAAAATGAACACAAAAAATGCAAACCTTAATAGTTTATCACAACGGCATGCTTGTGTCAGAACAATCATCCTTCATAACTTAGAATTATTCACACCGTTAAAAGATGTTACGAAAATCCCATGATTAAATTGATCATTCATCAACCCTAATAAAAATTAGTAAAGTGTTTAACTTAATTAATTACTAAACCTATTGATACGATCCGCCTCGGGGTGAGTCGAGTCGTATGCGAGTTTGCCTGATCGTCTACGATAAAGTATTATTTGGCTCGTTTAATAATGATGCTTTAAGTAAATATTGGCGGAAGCTAAGAAGAAGGGGTCAAAGATGGGTTTATAGAAATAAATAATTTATAGGTTAGATTATTGAAAATAAGAAGGGATGGTATATGGAATGGAAATGAAATGGATTTTAGGTTCAAGGAAGAAATGGAGAATTCGGCTAGCAACAAAAATAAAGGATAGTGATGGAATGGAAGGAAACAAACTCAAAGCAAGTAAGAACCACTACTAAAGAACAATGACCCAATTACTTATAAGCTTCAAGGTGGATGATGGAAGTAGTGAAACCTCGACCTGCTACGTAGCAAAGTAGGAACCGAAGGTATATTTTAATGGGTGAACGCCACACTCTTTTGGAGTGATAAGTTCGGGATAGAAGAAAGAACAGGTTGACGCCACTAGCTTTGTAGATAAGCCAACAAGTCTTCAAACAAAATTTGAGAGAATCAAATCTCAAAAATTGATATAATTTCATTCAATATAATGTCTAAAGTCAAAAGTCCAAAAGTCCCTTACAATAGGCTGATTATAACTATTTATAGTATTAAAAGAGGCTAACTGAATGGTCACATATGATCATCTTAATGAGCTAATAATGAGCTGAAATAAAGCTCAAAAACTCTTGGAATGCCAAACTAAATAACTCCACCCTTCAATACACTTCAATTCAGCTGAATTAATGGTCTTAAATGCTGAAAAAAACCCTTTGAAATCTCCTTGGTCAACTGCATGGACACCAGCAACTTTAATGAAAACTTAACTCATGAAGTGATCACTTTAATCAACAAACGGTTATGGAAGATGAAAGAGGCTGCTGCTGAATTTAATGATGTATAATGCTCCCTTTAATGAATGATAACAACTCCTTTTAATGAAGAATAATGCTTCGCCTTGAATGTAACCGAAATTCATTTGAAAAGTCTCTTTAATCAATTTGTAATAGCCCTTGAATGTAACGATTGTGAGCTGAAAAGACACCTGCAATTAACACAGTAAAATGAACTTATTAAACACAATTTAACACTAATTAAACTCAAACACATTAAACACTTGATTTTGATAAATGAACTAAAAGTTAAGACATCAATTAATGTAGTAACTAGTTTAATTAAAGAAGCAAAATTAAATAAACTTAAACTCATGCTTCATTAAATTATCCTAGTAACTAGATTAATTAAATAAGCTTCTTATTAAATGAAGATAAATAAAAACACTTATTAATTAAACTAAGATGAGTTGAATAAATGTCCAACAACTCATTTATTAAACTAAGATGCTTAAATGCATAGTTTGAAATGCAAACTAAATAAACAAATGCAAGACTTAATTTAATGATGCAGGCTTAAACTAACGTGGGAGTTACATAAAGCATAACTTTATTAAATGCAAACACACAAAGTGTAAATCTAAAATTAAAAATATGCAAACTTATTAATTTAATTAAAACTAAATTAAATTAAAAAGTCCTCAAAACATTGGCCAATAATCAATCAGGCCTATGAGATGTTTCATCTTGGACTTGGGCCCCTTAAGTTTAGGCCACTCTCGATGGCGTTGGTTGGAGTCGAACCATGATGCAACCAGGATCGTATCATACCCCCTCTTGAAAGCGATTCGTCCTCGAATCGAGCCGTTGGTTCTCTCGAACAGCATTCCTTTTGCTCAACTTTCCTCGATTGATTGGAGCGAATGGTAATCATTTTATCTGAAAAGAATATCCTTGAATTAGTAATAAGCAATGCAAACTGAATTGCCACTCAGGCATTATCGGAGCAAAACAAATACGACGCATGTGGATAGCGACCCAAGTGACTCGATTACCATGAGTTAACAAATAATGCTTCAAACAAATTTGCAACTCAAGCATAAACATATCAACACAAGTATAACACAAGTGGATGAGCAGAATCAGATTATCATACAAAAGAAATAATGCCTTATCAAATGTTTGAAACAAAATTGAATAGGCTTCAATGCATGCATACGATTTAAATGGAGTCCACATGTCATGATTATCATGCGAGTAACGAATCAAATGGTAGACATAATCGTCACAAGCAGATATTTGAAATGAATCACATGGCTCACGAATTTGCACAATCATACCATGCATTAGACGATTGACTATGGATTCTCTCACACAAGAATTATAAAATTTATCAAAAACATGAATCTTTTTATCATCCATTAAAATAGATAGATCATCAACAGGCAAAATAGAACATTTTAGCATATCACGATCTAGATGTTTTACAAAAACCAATTCATCAACGCAAAGCTTATCACCATCCGAGGAGAACGAAAATGTTCAAAGTTTTCAAGCATCTTACCTTTATGGGCAGTAAGATGTGGGTCGATTTTACCTTTTGCTACTAATACGAACCTTCTCTCCTTAGGATCATAGTGTAGTCGAGGCTTCGCGATTGAATTAACCTTTTTCGAATGAAATGTGAATTTCAAGTACAACCATAGAACTTGCTTAAGGAACGAATATAAATTAAAAACAAATTGAGCAATTTTCATTACTTATCCAAAGACCACGTATCATAATGATAGAATTTTTTCACACTCAATCGATGTTGCTCGATTTTCTCACAAAATGTACCAATGCATATTCCTGGTTTAAAAACATGTGTTTGATTATTTAAGTCAATGTAACAACAATTTCATTAAATCAAACATGTTAAACACAAAAGATATTTTCATACACGGTAACATATAATCAAAACTCTTTGCAATCATCGAAACAGAATTGTACAAATTCAAAGATTTTTCAAGAGGAAAAAATTGATTCACAAAATCACCATGTTTGAACAATTTATTTGCTTTTCGTGAAATCTTGTCATTTTGCAAAATCAAATGGGTTTGTCGAACAGAACAAAGAATATCAACCACATTCAAAGAGTAAAAGTTAATCGGAGGAGAATAAGGGAAGCTTTTAAAAACTAAGTCACCGGAAATTTCATTGGCAAATTTCAAATTAGATTGCCGTGACTCGTTTAGAATTTCCTTACCTCGCTTACCTTCCGGCTCGTGTGGTTCAACTCCATTTTTAATTTTACCTTTGCTGATACGAAAGTGTCTTTCTTGGGGTAGGTATTGAAGTTGACAATCATCTTTCAGACTTTCGGGAATCTGAAGAGAAGAAACAGAATAAAAACAAATTTCAAATGGGTTAGTTGAATCAACACTCACTTTTTCTCGCTCATCTTGTTCTTTTGTTTCTTTTTCCAATTTGAGTTCTTTTCTTTCTTTTTCAATGTTCTGTAACAGCCCTATTTTGACCCTAATCAGAACAGTGGTTTCGGGACCACGAATCTGAGTTAGGAAAATATTTTAATATTATTTTCTATGTTCCTTATGTGTGAATTGGTGTGTGCGAAATTTTTGTATTAAAATTTTATCATTTTGGTGCTTAATTGTGAAAAAAGGGCTTAATCGTGTAAAATAAAAATTTGAGGGTTAAATGAGATAGTGCCAAATTGATGATGTCCTTATAAATTAGAGGTTTAAAGTAGCAATTTGACCATAAAATGGACATAGTGGCCAGTTGGTATGCATGTAATAGTAGTTTGAATTGTTTATTATATTTTATATTATTATGTTATAATTTAATATGATAAAAATAATATATTTGAAAAAAAAAGATGAAAGTGCTCATCTTTTTCATGGTTCTTGGCTGAAACTAAGAGAAAAGAATAGAGAGAAGAAGCTTTGTAATATTTGGCCCTTACAAGCTCAAATAGGTAAGTGATTTGAGTTTAGTTTTTGATAATTTTTATGTTTTTGAGATCGTTGCTTTAAATACTAGCTAGCCCAAGTTGGAATTTTCGAATTTGATGATGTATTCATGAATTGCCATTATTGATTGCTTGATGAAATTTGTGTTTAGTGATGGAAAATAAATATAGGTTGTTAGATTGTTAAGTTCAATTAAGGCATTTTTGATAGAAATGTCTAAATAGGATTAAATTGTGAAATTTGTAAATTGAGGGGTCAAAATGTGAAATAAATGAAATATATGGGCTTATATGAACACTATGGAAATTCGGCCAAACATGGGGACCTTGAAATTTTGAGTATTTTGTGTTTTATGCAATACGGATTAAATTGTAAAAATTGAAAATGTCAGGGGTAAAATAGTAATTTACCCATTTATGTGTTTTTGGATTAAATTGAATGAAAATATGTTTGAATGAGCTCAATTTGAAATTGATTTAGATCAATAACAAAAAGGATCCGGATTGGATCGGGGAAAGGCGAAGTTAGTCGAATAGTCAGAAAATATAGTCCGTCGATACTCGAGGTAAGTTTTTAAGCAATTGAGTTGAATTGAATTTATTTATAATGATGTAAGTAATTTAAATGAAAGTATATATATATATGTAATGAATATTGCCGAATGTGATAAGGAATGGTGAGATGAATGAGTTGATTCGAAATTTATATATTTGGTTGATTCTAAGTTTATGCGTATATGTATGAATGAAGAACAAGTTTGAGAAATGATCTAATGAGAAATTTTAATACCGAGCACTAAGTGTGCGAAATCGGTCATTTGGCACTAAGTGTGCGAATTTTAAAATATCGAGCACTAAGTGTGTGAAATCGGTTATTATGCACTAAGTGTACGAATCGAAATTCTGAGCACTAAGTGTGCGAAATCAGATAAAGAGCACTAAGTGTGCGATTAATTTTTATATTTTGAATTGAATTTGGTAAGCTGGTATTATGAGATGTTATTATTTGAAATCCAGTATGTGTGACAAATTGGTTTGGATGGTATGTATTTATTAAATATATAGTTCGTTTGATATAGGTCGATATGGGGAAATACTTACAAAATCTCATAGATTGCTATATGAATTATAAACTGTAATTCGGCCATGAGGAATTCTGTATAAGGAGTTTATTTGATTAGTTTTGATCCTGAATATGTGATTTATATGAGTTTTGAAATGCTAGTATAAATTTGGTAAGTAATATATGCATGTGAAATCTATTATCGAAGGTGTGGATGTTCGGCCTATGGGCTATGAAATGTGAAAGTTTACGAAAGGTGATATAAATTATAGTTATGGTTATAAACCTTGGTTGTGATTATATTAATTTGACTTTACTAGTATAATGTTATAATGCATCGTTGATGGGAAATTGCTTATAACTTACTAAGCTATGATAGCTTACTGTGTGTATTTATTTGTATTGTTTTATTGATTTTGAAGTCAAGTTACGAGGTCGGGGATCATCGTCAAAGTCTATCACACTATCAACTAACTTGGGTACTTTATAATCTAAATTTTTGGAATATGGCATGTATAGGCTGAGATATATTTTGAAAGGATTATTTTAGAACTTATATGAATTCGGTCATAGTATTAACTTATTATGGAAGTATATTTTATGATGTATATATGCTTGTATTTGGTTATATGTTTTGATTAGTTATGACATGAATGACTTATAAATTAGTTCATGTTGATGAGCTTAATACATGGTATATATATTTATGGTGTCTGGATATACATTTGGCAAAGAATAATGGTAAGTATGGTGCATTATTCGGCTTAGGTAATGAAGTATGGTGCATTATTCGGCTTAGGTAATGAAGTAAATGATGGATGCATGTTTAAGTTGTAGTATGTGATATATAAAGCATGATAATATTCGGTTAAAGTATTAGACTTTCATAAATGGGTATGTGATATGATTTATGCTATGTTTTTAAACCATCTTATATGACCGAATACATAGTTAGTAATTGGTTATGTATGTGGATTTAAAGAATGTGAATTGGTTGTTCTTTTAGTGTAATTTGTACTCAAATGGTTCAAACCAATATGGTTATTTGTGCATGAATTTATGTCAAGAAAAGAAATAATTTTGAGTCTTTGAAATGTTACTTGTTAAAATGAGTATATATTTATGTATGACGAATATGCCGAGTATTTTCTTAATGGAATAAGTTCACATTGATTTGGTAATTATGTGTAGATGTAGTTTAGACATTAGAAAACAAGTACATGATATTATAGTAATCATAATATGATGGGTTATGCTTTATATTACCAATGCCGTATAGACTACTAAATGAAAATTTTAATAGTAAAGTTTGGGTTGTTTGAGGTTTATATTTGTAAATGAGCAAGAGTCATATATTTATTTTTATGGATATTTGATTAAGCTTTGAACTTTGATGTGCTTGAAATTTGAGTTGTGTTATGTAATGAACATTTGTATGAACTGTGAGATGACCAATAATGCCTCGTAACGCCAATCCGGCGACGGACTCAGGTTAGGGGCGTTACATTTGATTGGTATCAGAGCTACAGTTTAGTCGGTTCTCAGACTAACGTAGCGCGTGTGAGTCTAGCTATACATGGCATAATTTTTACTATGATAGTGTGATGACTTTTGACAATGAAATATATTCTTTCTTCTTTCGTATAGTAAATGGATCCAAATCCCGAGTGAGCTGTGGTGAGGATGTCGAGAGTGTGACGCTTGCTCCCGCGCAAGGGACCGCGTTGGTTGAATCTCGACCAGCTACGAGTAACCAAGATGAGGGGGGCAAGTAAGCCTTCTATAGTATAATGAATGGTTGGTTTAATCAGTATATCCGGACGAATCCGGCTGTTCAACAACCCCCGAACCCTGATAATCCACCTGTAGTGCCTGAAATACCTTCGATCATTACTCCTGAGAGATTAAATAAGCCTCCTGTTGATAAAATTAGAAAATGCGGAGCTAAAGAGTTTAGGGCCACAGCTACTGATGATGCTGAGCGGGCTAAATTTTGGCTCGATAATACTATTCGTATCTTCAATGAACTATCTTGTACACTCGAAGAGTGCTTGAAATGTGCTATATCCTTACTACGAGATTTTGCCTACTATTGGTGGAACACTCTTGTTTCAGTTGTTCCGAAGGAACGGGTCACTTGGGACTTCTTTTAGGCAGAGTTTCGCAAAAAGTATATTAGCCAGCGATTCATCGATCAAAAACGCAAAGAATTTCTCGAGCTTAATAGGGTCGTATGATTGTATCTGAATATGAACGCGAGTTTGTGAGATTCAGTCGTTATGCTCGCGAGTGTGTTTCATCTGAGGCTACTATGTGTAAAAGATTTGAAGAAGGGTTGAATGAAGACATAAAATTGCTCATTGGTATACTTGAAATAAATGAGTTCGTGATACACGTTGAGTGAGCCTGTAAAGCTGAAGAGTTAGGAAAAGAAAAACGAAAAGCTGAGTACGAAGCTAGAGATTTCTGTAAGAGATCAATGGGTAAAACCTATCAATCGGCACCAAAGAAGTTCAGAAATGATAATAGTCGATCCAAGGCTAATGTTGGGTTTTCTATACGAGAGCGACCACCAGTGAGTTCACGAGCTACCTCAATAGCTAGTGTTGGCAATACTCGACCGAATAAGCCCGAGTGTCAGCAGTGTGGTAAGAGACATTTTGGTGAATGTTGGGGCAAGTTCAACAATTGAGCTTACTACAATTGTGGTTCGCAGGATCATTTCATTCGAGATTGCCCAGAGCTAGCTGAGAAAGATAATGTTCAGAGTGCGAGGCTGAGCAGTGCTGTAGCTAGAGGTAGACCACCCCAAAATGCGAGAGGTAGGAGTGGCACTCAGAGAGGGACTTCGAATATAGCTATTCGATCAGAGACACATGTGCCTGCTAGAGCCTATGCCATTCATGCCCGAGAGGAGGCTTCATCTCCAGATGTTATCACTGGTATATTTACTCTCTTTAATACTAGTGTAATTGCTTTAATTGACCCCGGTTCAACTCATTCCTAGGTGTGTGAAACGTTAGTATTCAGTAAGACTTTATCTGTTGAGTCTACTGAATTTGTGATTAGGGTTTTGAACCCTCTGGGCCAGTGTGTGCTAGTTGATAAGGTGTGTAAAAATTGTCCTTTAATGATTCGAGATTCATGTTTTCTGGCTGACTTGATGTTACTACCATTTGATGAGTTTGATATCATCCTTGGTATGGATTGGTTAACCGTGCACGATGCTGTAGTGAATTGTAGACGAAAGATTATTGATTTGCAGTGCCATAATAATGAGATAATTTGAATTGAGTCTACAGACTTAAGTGGGTTACCAGCAGTGATATCCTCGATGTTTGCTCGGAAGCATATGAGAAAGGGTTGAGAAGCTTACTTTGCTTATGTGATTGATAGTAAAGTGACTGAAAAGAAAATTGAATCTGTGCCTGTTGTATGTGAGTATTCGGATATGTTTCCGGTTTATCACTTGTTCCAGAGGTAGAGTTTGGTATTGAGTTAGTGCCAGGGAGGACTCCAATTTCGATAGCTCCGTATAGAATGTCACCGACTGAATTAAAAGAATTGAAAGTGCAGTTGCAAGAGTTGACGGATAGAGGTTTTGCTCAATCGAGTTTCTCTCCCTAGGGTGCGCCAGTGTTATTCGTGAAGAAGAAAGATGGAACTTTGAGAATGTGCATTGACTACCGACAACTCAATAAAGTGACCATAAAGAATAAATACCCGTTGCCGCGCATTGATGATCTATTCGATCAGTTAAAAGGAGCCTCAGTATTTTTGAAGATCGATTTAAGATCGGGTTATTATCAGTTGAGAGTTAGAGACTCTGATGTGCCTAAGACTGCTTTTTGAATGAGATACGGCCATTACAAGTTTTTGGTGATGCCATTCGGACTCACTAATGCCCCTGTAACATCCCGAAATTGGGCCTAGTAAGATTGGGCCGATTGGGCCTTGGGCTTTAGGAAAAATTTGAGTATCATCTTGTTGCTTGTGTTAATTCAGGTATGATTTTATTGTGTGCTTAATATAGTCTTGTGAAGGCTTGGAATTAATTGGTTTAGAATAATTTTTAGTATGGAGAATTTAGTGAAGTGGATCAAGTGATTATGATGCTTAAGTTAATTTAAGTGTTTAATGTTAGCATAAGTGAGCAAGTAGTAAAGTGGTGTTGGCGCATGAGTAATTGTATGGGGAAAGAGGTTTGAATCCTATGGATGACAATAAGGTGACTTTTATTTTTGCATTGTATGGCATGTGTTGGTCAACTCTAATTAAGGTAAGGTTGGACTATTGTCTTTTATGGATAGTAGACTAAGGAATAAGGCAAGTTATTAGTTAAGGTATGGAATTAAGGAGTTATGGTAGGATAAGGGGACATAAGGCTTGAAGTATGGAGTGATGTTTTGGAAATTTTTCTATGGCCTTTTGACCATGAATGTGGACGGTATAGTGGGCTAGGGGGGTTGGCTTAATTTTGAATGTGATTAGGAGGAAATAAAGAGGAAAAATATGGGATGTTGAATGATAGTTTAGGTAAGCTTGAAATTGGGGAAAAGAATTATTTTGATTAAGGAATGATGAGGGAACACAAGGCATAATGTAAGGTGATTGCTATGGAAAGTTTTGTGTGGAAAACTTTGGCTTTGGAGTCCATGTATTTGGACGGTTTGGGGGGCTAGGGGGTGACCGAATTTTGTTGAAGGTTTTGGTAGGTTGGTAGCTAGTTGGTCATTTTGACAATTGGGTTATTTTGTGTTTTCTCTAAAGCAAATGTTTTTCTCTCCACTTTTCCTCTCCTAGCCGAATGCATTTTTAACATTAAGTAAGCACCTTTTATTTTATTTTTTATTGGTCATTCCATTTTGACCATTTTGGTTTAATTTACCTATTCTCATTCTATTCTTTCCTACCGAAATTCTTTGGTGATCAACTTTCTTTCTCTTTTGGTTAAACTTGGCCGAAACTTGTAGCCATCATTCTCTCTTTTCTTTCTTTTGGCAAATCACTAAAACCAAAACACCATAGCCGTAACTCTCTTTCCATCATCTTCTTCTTTTCACAATCTATCATAAGCCGAAAGTCAACATCCCTTCCCTCTTGTCGACATTTAGAACTAGTGGACTACTTGTGGGTTGGTGTCAACGTTAAGGAGCCTTAAAGGAGTTTCTCGGATTCGATTAACTCAAGGTAAGCAAGTATAGTAATCGGCCAAGGGCCATTTCAGTAGATCTTGTTCAATCAAATCTAATTCTAGTATGTACCATATAGGAATTTCGATGAGTTCATAAGCAAGTGACGATTTGGGATTTAGTCGATCAGATTTGAAAAAGGTGCGTAGTTATCGCACTATTCTCCTGTTATTTGTGTATATTGATATATATGTGTGTGTGTGTCTGTGTGTATGATAGTTGAAAATAATGGCTAAGAAGGTGGATACCCGTAGTGGGTAATCAATTAATCAGGTCAGTGCTCTATTTTGCCTATGATATATGTGTGATATTTGTGGTGAGCATGTGATGAATATTTACTCTAAATGTTAATCTGACATGGTACACATATATGCATGGGACTTGGGATGTGAAAATCGAAGGAAAGGGTGTACATATTCATGTACGTGGTCTAATGTTAGCCTTGTGCTACATTAGCGCTTGATGTTAGCTATATGCTTCATCAAGGGAGGTGTTGGCTAGGTGCCCATCTCGGCGGTTGATAGCTGTGTGCATCACCGTGGATTAATTGATATGTGGGATCACTTATATGATCGGTGGCTTAGCCCACGGCCTTGGCGGCAAGTCCGCCAAGGTGAGATATGTGGGATCACTTAGGTGATCGGTGGATTAGCCACACGACCTTGGGCAAAGAGGTGTGCGAGGTAGGTGTAATGGATGGACACGAGGTTGGGTTGGGCTTCATACTTGCATAATTTTGTATGTGGATTGTGTGGATATGGGCCAAGCCCATATGTGGGGACATGTGAAATAACTATGCACTGAGTCTGTGTGACTCACCCAAATTTTTCTCAAACCTTACAGGTGATGCATAAAGCTTGGACCGGGTTGGAGTGGATACGAGGTGGCCCATGCAGAAGATATTTTATTTGTTTTACACATTTTATTTATGAAAGGTTATTTATTGTAATAAGGCCACTTTAAGTATTTAAGGATTTTTATTATGTTTTAAGTTGGATTGTCGATTATATTATTATTTGAAAATGTTTTATTTTTAGCAACTTATGTTTTAAAAATCTATAGAAAAATTTTCAAGTCGGAAATTTTGTAACAACTTAATTTTATTTAGAATTTTAATTCTCTAAGTCAAAATATTTTTCAAACGTTTTCCACAGTGGCATTCTAAATTCAGCCGTAGCGTATGGGCCGGGTTTGGGGTGTTACAGTTTGGTATCAGAGCCTGGTTCAAAACTCAGCTTTGATGGTTTTGGGTCCAAAAACATTTTTAAGATGGGCTTTTCAAAGCTTTTGGCTTTCATAAAATTTTCAGGTTTATTCTGGCATGGCACCTGTATCTCCAACCCGAAGTCCACCAGGTAAGTATCTTTAATTGTTGTGTGAATTATTATATGATTGGTATGTGGGTATGATGGGAACGTAGATTAGTTAATTAAGTTATTGAACTTTAGGATTAGCTTACTCCAACACAAGATTCATAAGACTTAAGAACAACCAGAACAAACACGTGAACTAAGTCGCCGAGTTTAGGTGTGGCAACCATTGTGTGCATGTCTAGGATTGGATTCAAGAAGAGCTTGGTATTTAAGCGGTCCTTGTGACTCACCACCCTCTTCACTGGAATCCTACCTGCAGTGCGTAATGTGGTTCACCCTAACCAAGAGGACTTATTCAAGCTAAACCCGATAACTAAAACCCGAAAGGGACTAGCCAGTATTTTTATAAAAATCTCAGTTTTAAAATCACTGAATTACCCCTTGATTTGTAAAAAAAAAGAAACCATTTTCGACTTTGAAAATTTTTCTAAAATTTTTTTAATTCAAAAAATTAAAAAAATACCCCTGGTTGAAAAATTACGAAAATACCCTTGGTTTATAAAATTACCATATTACCCTCGACTTTTATGAAAATATTCTTACTTTACAAAAATACCAAAACCCCTATTTTGTGAAATAGTAAGATACCTTGATTTGGGAAATTTACTAAAATGCCCTTGACTTTCAAAAATTACCAAGATAACCCCAATTTCTGAAATTTCTACAATACCATTGATTTGGTAGAATTTTCAAAATAACTTCGAGATTTGTATATTTTGGAATGCCTTTGATTTGTAAAGATTTTCAAATTGACCCCGATTTATTACTAAAATACCCTATAGAAAAAATGACGGAAATACCCCTGGGTTGGGAATGGACAAAGATGCTCATAATAGTGTGTTGAACGTTGTGAATGAATGTGATTCTCTGAATTAGAATAGTGAACTTGAGATGAAAACTTTGATTGATCGAAAGAACCACTATTAAACTTCATTTCATAAAACTGTTCGCGGATAATCAGTGGAACAAAATTTCTAATGCATAAAACTTTTTAATCAGAATAAATCGCGACGTTAGAAATGAGTTCAAGGGGACGTGGTTGTCGTGGACGCGGTAGAGGCAGAATGGCCGTATCGGAACCCGCTAGATTGGGTCAAGGGTCTGAGAATGAGGTACCACCGCCAACACCACCACCAGCTGTTGGTGTTGAGTAGCAAGATCAGATGGGGGATGATGCTGTATCGCAGGCAGTGCTACGAGTTCTGGAGATGGTGGCTGGAGCAGGTGGAAATATGAGAGCTAGGAAGTCCGTACCTGAGCGACTCCGAGCCAATGGAGTGAGGTGTTAGTGGCGATCGGTGTGGCACCCAAAGATCGGTGAATATTGGTTAGAAGCAACCGAGTGAATGATGGATGAGCTCGATTTAACTGCTGAGGAGAAACTGAAGGGAATGGTGGCGCTACTTCGCGACGAGGCGTATCAGTGGTGGCTCACGGTACGGGATGGTGCTACAGCTGAGGATCTCACTTGGGAGTATGTTAAGGCAGCATATCAGAAGAAGTATGTGGGGACTCATTATATTGATGCGCAGAGAAAGGCATTTCTGGGGCTCGTTCAAGGGAACAAGTCCGTAGCGGAGTATGAAGCTGAACTCCTAAGGTTGAGCCGGTATGCTCGAGGAGTAGTTGCTACGGAGCATGAACGATGTGTTCAGTTTGAGGACGGATTAAGGAATGACCTGAGGTTGTTGATAGCTCCACATCAAGAACGGGAGTTCACTGTGTTGGTAGAGAAGGCTAAGGTAGCTGAGGGGATTAAGGACTCTGTGAGGCAGAATAGAGATAGGGATAGGAACCGGGATAAGAGGAGTTTTGGACCGTCAGAATTGTCTGAGAGCCTTCAGAAAAGACCGAGGGTTGAGAATTCTACTCGTGTTTCTAAGCCAACTACTGGAAATCCAGATCGTCCGTGTGCTTGGTGTGGAAGGTATCATGTTGGTGAGTGCTGGAACCAGAATTGGGAGTGTTTTAGATGTAAGTCTAAGTCCCATTTGTTTAAAGACTGTCCTCAGGATCTGAATAGGGCTCGGACAGTAGGCCAAGGTTATGTGCAGCCAGGCAGAGGTGGTAAACAAGCGACAAGGGGTCGTGGTCTGAACCATGGAGGGAATGGTTCTGATCGAGGTCGTGGAACACCAAGTGGAGGTGGTGATGGTTCAGATGCAAGGCAGCCAAGGTTGGTTTATGCAGTTGGCCGTCGCGAGGAAGAAGATGTGCCAGATATGACAACGGGTGCGTTTCTTATTTCTGGAATACCCTTAATTACTTTGCTTGTTATAGAGTTAGCTTATTCTTGTATTGCTAGTGCAGTGCTTGAAACCTTGGACGTGAACTTAGAGATTGTGCCTAGGAAGTATGATAGTTTTATTAAGATCAGAGGGCGCAGCATAAGCGTAGAGTGAGGAGAAAGGATGCACGACTGTTAGTTAGTTGGAAATTTCGAGGATGAAATTTTTTTTAGGAGGGTAGAACTGTAACATCCCGAAATTGGGCGTAGTAAGATTGGGCCGATTGGGCCTTGGGCTTTAGGAAAAATTTGAGTATCATCTTGTTGCTTGTGTTAATTCAGGTATGATTTTATTGTGTGCTTAATATAGTCTTGTGAAGGCTTGGAATTAATTGGTTTAGAATAATTTTTAGTGTGGAGAATTTAGTGAAGTGGATCAAGTGATTATGATGCTTAAGTTAATTTAAGTGTTTAATGTTAGCATAAGTGAGCAAGTAGTAAAGTGGTGTTGGCGCATGAGTAATTGTATGAGGGAAGAGGCCTGAATCCCATGGATGACAATTAGGTGACTTTTATTTTTACATTGTATGGCATGTATTGGTCAACTCTAATTAAGGTAAGGTTGGACTATTGTCTTTTATGGATAGTAGACTAAGGAATAAGGCAAGTTATTAGTTAAGGTATGGAATTAAGGAGTTATGGTAGGATATGGGGACATAAGGCTTGAAGTATGGAGTGATGTTTTGGAAATTTTTCTATGGCCTTTTGACCATAAATGTGGACGGTATAGTGGGCTAGGGGGTTGGCTTAATTTTGAATGTGATTAGGAGGAAATAAGGAGGAAAAATATGGGATGTTGAATGATAGTTTAGGTAAGCTTGAAATTGGGGAAAAGAATTATTTTGATTAAGGAATGATGAGGGAACACAAGGCATAATGTAAGGTGATTGCTATGGAAAGTTTTATGTGGAAAACTTTGGCTTTGGAGTCCATGTAGTTGGACGGTTTGGGGGGCTAGGGGGTGACTGAATTTTGTTGAAGGTTTTGGTAGGTTGGTAGCTAGTTGGTCATTTTGACAATTGGGTTATTTTGTGTTTTCTCTAAAGCAAATATTTTTCTCTCCACTTTTCCTCTCCTAGTCGAATGCATTTTTAACATTAGGTAAGCACCTTTTATTTTATTTTTTATTGGTCATTCCATTTTGACCATTTTGGTTTAATTTACCTATTCTCATTCTATTCTTTCCTACCGAAATTCTTTGGTGATCAACTTTCTTTCTCTTTTGGTTAACCTTGGCCGAAACTTATAGCCATCATTCTCTCTTTTCTTTCTTTTGGCAAATCACTAAAACCAAAACACCATAGCCATAACTCTCTTTCCCTCATCTTCTTCTTTTCACAATCTATCATAAGCCGAAAGTCAACATCACTTTCCTCTTGTCGACATTTAGAACTAGTGGACTACTTGTGGGTTGGTGTCAATGTTAAGGAGCCTTAAAGGAGTTTCTCGGATTCGATTAACTCAAGGTAAGTAAGTATAGTAATCGGCCAAGGGCCATTTCAGTAGATCTTGTTCAACCAAATCTAATTCTAGTATGTACCATATAGGAATTTCGACAGAGTTCATAAGCAAGTGACGATTTCGGGATTTAGTCGACTGTACCGAAAAAGGTGCGTAGTTATCGCACTATTCTCCTGTTATTTGTGTATATTGATATATATATGTGTGTGTGTGTGTGTGTGTATGATAGCTGAAAATAATGGCTAAGAAGGTGGATACCCGTAGTGGGTAATCAATTAATCAGGTCAGTGTTCTATTTTGCCTATGATATATGTGTGATATTTGTGGTGAGCATATGATGAATATTTACTCTAAATGTTAATCTGACATGGTACACATATATGCATGGGACTTGGGATGTGAAAATCGAAGGAAAGGGTGTACATATTTATGTACGTGGTCTAATGTTAACCTTGTGCTACATTAGCGCTTGATGTTAGCTATGTGCTTCATCAAGGGAGGTGTTGGCTAGGTGCCCATCTTGGCAGTTGATAGCTGTGTGCATCACCGTGGATTAATTGATATGTGGGATCACTTATGTGATCGGTGGCTTAGCCACGGCCTTGGGCGGCAAGTCTGCCAATGTGAGATATGTGGGATCACTTAGGTGATCAGTGGATTAGCCACGGCCTTGGGCAGCAGGTGTGCCGAGGTAGGTGTAATGGATGGACACGAGGTTGGGTTGGGCTTCATACTTGCATAATTTTGTATGTGGACTGTGTGGATATGGGCCAAGCCCACATGTGGGGACATGTGAAATAACTATGCCCTGAGTCTGTGTGACTGACCCAAATTTTTCTCAAACCTTACAGGTGATGCATAAAGCTTGGACTGGGTTGGAGTGGATACGAGGTGGCCCATGCAGAAGATATTTTATTTGTTTTACACATTTTATTTGTGAAAGGTTATTTATTGTAATAAAGGCCACTTTAAGTATTTAAGGATTTTCATTATGTTTTAAGTTGGATTGTCGATTATATTATTATTTGAAAATGTTTTATTTTTAGCAACTTATGTTTTAAAAATCTATAGAAAAATTTTCAAGTCGGAAATTTTGTAACAACTTAATTTTATTTAGAATTTTAATTATACAATGTTTTAGTAAAGACAATAAATTTTTATGTTTTCACTCTAAGTCAAAATATTTTTCAAACGTTTTCCGCAGTGGCATTCTAAATTCGGCCGTAGCGTATGGGCCGGGTTTAGGGTGTTCAGCATCAGGTATTCAGGTTGATCCGAGTAAGATTTTGGCTATACTTGATTAGATACCACCGCGGAATATTGCTGAAGTTCAGAGCTTTTTGAGACTTGCCAGTTATTATAAATGCTTCGTGAAAGGTTTCTCGATGATTGCAACTCTGATGACAAAGCTACTTCAAAAAGATGTTAAATTCGAGTGGATGGAGGAGTGCCAGAAGAGTTTTGATCGGCTGAAAACTTTTTTGACTGAAGCTCCAGTGCTTGTTCAGCCAGAGTCAGGTAAAGAGTTCGTTATCTTCAGTGATGCATCCTTGAATGGTTTGGGTTGTGTTTTGATGCAGGAGGGTAAGGTTGTAGCCTACGTCTCGAGACAGTTAAAGTCGCATGAAAAGAATTATTCGATGCAAGATCTCGAATTAGCCTCTATAGTTTTTGCTCTGAGGATATGGCGCCACTATCTGTTTGGCGAAAAATGCCATGTCTATTCCGATCATAAAAGTATA
Source organism: Gossypium bickii (assembly GCA_025503065.1). Lineage (NCBI taxonomy): Eukaryota > Viridiplantae > Streptophyta > Magnoliopsida > Malvales > Malvaceae > Gossypium > Gossypium bickii. Next base: position 34,318,550 of record CP106715.1, on the reverse strand, counting down.
AAGTACTTAATGACTTAGAAGGATCTAAATCTGAGACAACGATGATGGTTGGAATTATTAAAAGACTATGAGCTTGTGATTGATTATCACCCGGGAAAGGTTAATGTGGTTGCTGATGCTTTAAGTCGAAAATCACTGCCTGCTTTACGTGCGATGAACACAGATATGGCTATGACTGACGATGGTGCAATTATAGCAGAATTGAAAGCGAGACTGTTATTTGTTCAACAAATTTGTAAAGCTCAAAGGGTTAATGATAATTTGATGGCAAAAAGGAATTACTGTGGTTCGAATGCTGACTCAGAATTTCAAGTTGATGCTGAGGGATGTTTGCGGTTCAGAAACCGAATATGTGTGCCAAAGGATCCTGAGTTGATTCGGATTATTTGTAATGAAGCTCATAATAGTAGATTGTCTGTTCACTCGGGTAACACGAAGATGTATACTGATTTGAAACAGTACTACTGGTGGCACGGTATGAAAAGAGATATTTCAGACTTCGTGTCAAAATGTTTGATATGTCAGTAAGTAAAAGCCGGACATCAAGTGCCATCGGGATTACTTCAGCCGATTATGATACCTGAGTGGAAATGGGATCGAGTTACGATGGATTTCGTATCTGGTTTACCGTTGACATCGAGTAAGAAAGATGCGATCTGGGTTATTGTTGATAGAATGACGAAGTCGACTCACTTTATTCTGGTCTGTACAGATTACTCGCTCGATAAGCTAGCCGAATTGTACATTTCTCAGATTGTACGATTGCACGGGGTACCTATTTCTATTGTTTCGGATAGAGATCTGAGGTTTACATCGCGGTTTTGGAAGAAACTACAAGATGCATTAGGTACTAAATTGCATTTTAGTACAAATTTTCACCCCCACACGGATGGTCAATCCGAGAGAATTATTCAAATACTTGAGGGTATGTTGAGATGTTGTGTTCTCGAGTTTGAGGGTACGTGGGAACGATACTTACCTTTGATTGAATTTGCATACAATAATAGCTTTCAATCGAGTATTAAAATGGCACCTTATGAAACTTTGTACGGTCGTAAATGTCGTACAACCTTGTATTGGACCGAGCTCAGTGAAAACAAGATATACGGGGTTGATTTGTTTAAAGAAACCGAACAGAAAGTAAAAGTGATCCGAGAAAGTTTGAAAGCAGCGTCAGATCGTTAGAAATCATATGCGGACTTGAAACGTAAAGATATAGAGTTTCAGATTGGTGACCGTGTGTTGTTGAAAGTCTCACCGTGGAAGAAAATACTTAGATTTGGTCGTAAAGGCAAATTGAGTCTGAGATTCATTGGACCATATGAGGTTTTGGAACGGATTGGCCGGTTGTGTATAGATTATTATTGCCTTCTGAACTAGAAAAGATCCATAATGTTTTTCATGTTTCGATGCTCCGACGGTACAGATCGGACCCTTCATATGTGATTAGTCCGTCAGAGGTTGATATACAGTCTGATTTAACCTATGAGGAAGAACAGATCTGTATCCTGGCTTGTGAAGTGAAAGAGTTGCATAATAAGAAAAAATCGTTCGTAAAAGTGCTTTGGCTTAAGCACTGAATCGAGGAAGCAACTTGTTAAAATGAGTATAAGTTTATGTATGACTAATATGTCGAGTATTTTCTTAACGGAATAAGTTCATATTGATTTGCTAATTATGCGTAGATGTAGTTTAGACATTAGAAAACAGGTACATGATATTATAGTAATCATAATATGATGGGTTATGCTTTATATTACCAATGTTGTATAGACTACTAAATGAAAATTTTAATAGTAAAGTTTGGGTTATTTGAGGTTTATATTTGTAAATGAGCAAGAGTCATATATTTATTTTTATGGATATTTGATTAAGCTTTGAACTTTGATGTGCTTGAAATTTGAGTTGTGTTATGTAATGAACATCTGTATGAACTGTGAGATGACCAATAATACCTCGTAACCCCAATCCGGCGACGGACTCGGGTTAGGGGCGTTACATGTTCTCTTTTTCTCTTTCCTTTTCATTTTCTTCTTTTATTTCATTTTCTTTTTCTTTTTCTTTTTCATAGGCTTTTTCAATGACTTTTTCGAGCTCTCTCAAAATTCACTCATTTTCTCTCTTATTTCTTTCTTTTCTTTTTATTTCTTTTACCTATTCTTCTTTTTCTTTTCTTTTACATGATGTTAGAAAAGAATCAATATGGTAATTATTTGGCTCGAAACAAGAACATTTATTTACAAATGAATCATGATAATTGCATCGGGAAGAATATCCCGTGTAGGATTTCTTTGAAGTTCCTGAAGGAGTATATCTATCACCTCGAAAGTCATCTCGAAAGGATTCAAAATAAAGATAGGTCTCTTTTCGTCTTGGATTCCTTGATAAAAAGGACTCTCCATCAGGCCCTCTTCTCGAATAGGATTCATAACATGAGTCTCTTTGTCTCGATGTCGATGGCGAAAATGAATCATGATGGGTCTTCTTCTTCAAATAGTAATCGGGGGTATATCTTCGTGGGGTTCTCGGCTCTATTTTTCGACTTTAAGAAACTCGTTAATAGGGGTCTCTTTGTTCCACACGATTTAATCTTTCGTGCAATTTGTCAAATTTCGAATTCATCATGCTTCACATTTCTTGCACCAAATATTGGAACTCCGATTCGGTGAACTCTTCGTAAGACATGATTTTTGTTGCTGAAAAGAAATATGTTAATTCTCAAAAAAAAAAAAAGTACCTCACCACAAACCTCACGATTTCACTTGAAAAGAAGAAGGAAAAGTGACATTCTAGCTCGTTTTTACACTCGATTGGGTTTTACCTTCGCTCAAATAATCTCACTCTCTTGTGCCTTTTACCTCTCAAACTTTCTCTCACAATTTCGTAGTCGGACTCGCCAAGGCCTTATCGTAGGCTTAGGGGTCGGTTGCAAATGGTTTAACAAGGAATAAAGATGAGAGGGGGTTAAGGGTTGGCTGAAAAAAAATTGAAATGGTTTTGAGTGTGGCGTTGGTGTATATAAAATGAGGGTAGAATGATTTTGGATGATCAGGAATAGTAGAAGAGAATGGAAACAACAACTTGCAAAAACTTAACACTATTTTTTGAACTCGTATATTTTTTTCTCTTTTTTTTTTCAATGATTTCAAAACTTGCACTTTCAAATATATATTTTTCTTCTCGTTTTTTTAATTTGTTTTGATTTTTTTAAACTTAGGAACTAACTTTCGGGAATGCTACGAACGTCGGTACTCCTTGTTTCTATAGCTCTAATACCAAATGATACGATTCGTCTCGGGGTGAGTCGAGTCATAAGCGAGTTTGCCCGATCGTCTACAAGAAAGTATCATTTGGCTCGTTTAATAATGATGCTTTAAGTAAATATTGGCGGAAGCTAAGAAGAAGGGTTCAAAGATGGGTTTATGGAAATGAATAATATATAGGTTCGGTTATTGAAAATAAGAAGGGATGGTATATGGAATGGAAATGAAATGGATTTTAGGTTCAAGGAAGAAATGGAAAATTCGGCTAGCAACAAAAATAAAGGATAGTGATGGAATGGAAGGAAACAAACTCAAAGCAAGTAAGAACCACTACTAAACAGCAATGACCCAATTACTCATAAGCTTCAAGGTGGATGATGGAAGTAGTGAAACCTCGACCCGCTACTTAGCAAAGTAGGAACTGAAGGTATATTTTAATGGGTGAACGCCACACTCTTTTGGAGTGATAATTTCGGGATAGAAGAAAGAACAGGTTGACGCCACTAGCTTTATAGATAAGCCAACAAGTCTTCAAACGAAATTTGAGAGAATCAAATCTCACAAAATGATATATTTCATTCAATATAATGTCTAAAGTCAAAAGTCCAAAAGTCCCTTACAATAGGCTGATTACAACTATTTATAGTGTTAAAAGAGGCTAACTGAATGGTCATATATAATCATCTTAATGGGCTAATAATGAGCTGAAATAAAGCTCAAAAACTCTTGGAATGCCAAACTAAATAACTCCACCCTTCAATACACTTCAATTCAGCTGAATCAATGGTCTTGAATGCTTAAAAAAAAACCCTTTGAAATCTCCTTCGTCAACCGAATGGACACTAGCAACTTTAATGAAAAATTAACTCATGAAGTGATCACTTTAATCAACAATCGATTATGGAAGATGAAAGAGGCTGCTGCTGAATTTAATGATGTATAATGCTCCCTTTAATGAATGATAACAGCTCTTTTTAATGAAAAATAATGCTTCCCCTTGAATGTAACCGAAATTCACTTGAAAAGTCTCTTTAATCAATTTGTAACAGCCCTTGAATGTAAGGTTGTGAGCTAAAAAGACACCTGCAATTAACACAATAAAATGAACTTATTAAACACAATTTAACACTAATTAAACTCAAACACATTAAACACTTGACTTTAATAAATGAACTAAAAGTTAAAACATCAATTAATGCAGCAACTAGTTTAATTAAAGAAGCAAAATTAAATAAACTTAAACTCATGCTTCATTAAATTATCCTAGTAACTAGATTAATTAAATAAGCTTCTTATTAAATGAAGTTCAATAAAAACACTTATTAATTAAACTAAGATGAGTTGAATAAATGTCCAGCAACTTATTTATTAAACTAAGATGCTTAAATGGATAGTTTGAAATGCAAACTAAATAAACAAATGCAAGACTAATTTAATGATGAAGACTTAAACTAACATGGGAGTTACATAAAGCATAACTTTATTAAATGAAAACACACAAAGTGTAAATCTAAAATTAAAAATATGCAAACTTATTAATTTAATTAAAACTAAATTAAATTAAAAAGTCCTTAAAACATTGGCCCTATAATCAATAAGGCCTATGAGATGTTTCATCTTGCACTTGGGCCCCTCAAGTTTAGGCCACTCTCAATGGTGTCGGATGGAGTCAAACCATGATGCGACCAGGATTGCATCACCTATCACACATATTTCTAAGTTTAATAGACTAAAAATTTCATAAGCAAAACATATTACAAGGTTATGTAAGGTAATAATAGTTTTGGTATTACTACAAATTCAATCCAAACATGATTAAGTAAGTAGATATGTGAATGTGTAGTGAGAATGCTAAATGGTGGGCTAAGTGCGATACAATCTTAATGCATATTGACGATAAGCTGGCAATGTGCGATGCTATCATTAGGTATATCGTCTAGTGGGCTATGTGCGATGCTATCGTTAAGTATATTGTCTAGTGGGCTATGTGCGAAACCACTATGAATACCTTTGTGGTAGGCTAAGTGCGATACTATCTTATTAATTGATTGTGGTGGGCTAAGTGCGAAACCACCAAGAAATAAGCTGTGTAGATTAGCTGTGTGGATTAGCGGTGTGGTTACATTATTGAGTTAATTAGCTGTGTGGATGAATTATCGAGAAATGGTGTTGTTTTTTATATTTTGCAAATGTGATATTGAATGTAGGGGTGTAATGGTTATGAGTATGTGACTCATGATGTGTTGGAAATGTGGTAAGGGATAGAAATAGTAAGCATTGTTGTCCATTGCATGTTAGTATGATGCTAATTATTGTTTAGCTTATACTATGATGCTTAATTATTTATGTGTAAACTTAATAAGCTCAAAGCTTACTCCCTTTCTTTTCCCTTATCTTATAGAGTAAAGGTGTTGAATCAAGATACGAGGATCAATTGGAAGATCGTCCACATTATCAACACACCCTGGTACATGAGACTCAATGTTTTGTATATGGCATGTATAGAGGCTAGACAAGTTAGAGAATTTTGTTGTAAATTGCTAAGATGTGTTGGCCTTTAGATGGATAGTCTATTTTGTATAATGCCATAGTAGTTGGCTACCTTATTTTATGAAAAGGTTGTAGTTATCTATGTGAGATTGCACTTCAATTTGAGTTGATTATGGATGTGTTGAATGAATGCATATTGTGTATGCTAGAGGGGTGAAAGGAACTTGGCAAATAGCTTTGTTTTTGTCCATGTGGATAGACAAACGGACGTGTGTCTAGACCATGTGTGACACACGGTTAGCCCACGGGCGTGTGACTTTGCCGTGCGTCCTCTGCATGTTAACATTTTAAGTCAGAATAGACCACGGACTAGCCACACGGGCGTGTGCATAGGCCGTGTGAGTTTAGTCAGTGTTGGCCACGGGCTAGCCACACGGGCGTATGACTAGGCTTTGAGGCCGTGTGTATGTAGTCAGTATTCACCACGATTGTGGAGCATGAGTGTGTGGGTCTATGCACGGGCGTGTCTCTTCTTGCACGGGCGTGTTAACCCTGTACAAAAGAGAAAATTTTTAAGATTGGAAAAAGTTTCGATATAGTTTTGGGAGCCCTTGTGTGTATAAGTGAGGCCTCGTAAGTCGAGATTGAGGTTGTTGAGGTGACTTAAGAGAGTAGTCACGATGAGTCTAAGTCGCGGTCAAGTGGTTTTATTACCGTAATGCCTTAGGCTCGGTTCTGGCGTAGAACTCGGGTAAGGGGTGTTACATTTAGTTGCATCAGAGCTATGGTTTAGTCAGTTCTAGGACTACCGTAGCGGGTGTAAGAGTCTAGCTATACATGCCATAAGTGTACTATGATAGTGTGGTGGTTTCTGATGATTTTAAATCTTGATTCGTATAGTATATGGATCCTGATCAATCTACTGCCGATGAAGCATCTAGTAATGCGCCGGCTCCTGTGCAAGGAACCGTGCCTGTACAAAGTGGACCTGAGGTTAGGGGTCAAGGGGAAGAGGCACGGGAAGCCTTTCTCTAGATGATGAGTAATTGGTACTTAGACTATGTTCGAGCAAACCATAATGCTTAACCTCCTCCACCTCCTTCTATACCTCAGCTCAGTGGATAAGATTAGAAAGCACGGGGCTTAAGAGTTTAGAGCTAAGGTGGATGATGACCCTGAGAGGGCAGAATTCTGGTTAGAGAACTCGATGAGAGGATGAACTCTCCTATACACCAGAAGAGAGCTTGAAGTGTGTCGTATCCTTGCTGAGAGATTCAACATACCATTGGTGGAAGACGCTAATGTTAGTGGTCCCAAAAGAGCAGGTGACGTGGAACTTTTTTCTGGAAGAGTTCCGGAAGAAGTATATAAGCCAACGATTTACTGATCGAAAAAGAAAGGAATTCCTTGAGTTGATGCAAGAAAGAATGTCAGTAGTAGAGTATGAGCGTGAGTTTGTTAGGCTTAGCAAATACGCTCAAGAGTGTGTATCGACAGAGACCATCTTGTGTAAGAGGTTCAAAGACAGACTGAATGAGGATATCAAACTCCTAGTGGGTATTCTGGAGTTGAAAGAGTTTGTGGTGTTAGTTGAAAGGACAAGTAAGGCCAAAGAGTTGAGTAAGGAAAAGAGAAGGGCTATGAGTGAAGCCCGAGATGATAGAAAAAGGCCGATGGGCAAGTCGTATCCAGCCCAGTCAAAAAGATCCAAGGAAGGGAATCCTCAGACAACAGCCTCAGTGGGATATTCGCATCAAGACTTGGGCAATATCTGTTCAGGTTCGAGAGTCCAAGCCACCTCGATGGAAAGTGTGGGCAATACCAAGAGCAAACTGGAGTGTCCAAGTTGTGGTAGATATCACATCAGAGAGTGTTGGGGTAACAGTCAGAACTGTTATAAATGTGGCTCACCTGATCACTTTATCCGAAACTGCCTCGAGAGGGATGATAAGGAAGAGAAGCAAGAGATAAGATCCAGTGATGTGTCTGCAAGAGGTAGACCACCTAGGAACACGAGAGGTGGGAATAGTGGTAAAGGTGCGTCCAAAGATTCTGCTGTGAGACCGGAGGGTCGGGCACCTGCGAGGACGTATGCTATTCGCGCTCGCAAAGAGGCATCCTCCGTAGATGTGATAACGGATACTTTTTCTCTCTATGACACCTTTGTTATTGCTTTAATAGATCCAGGGTCTACTCATTCTTATATCTACATGAGATTAGCATCTAGTTTGGGTATGACTGTTGAGTCTACGGATATTGTGGTTAAGGTGTCAAACTCGTTAGGAAAGCATTTGTTAGTGGACAAAGTGTGAAAAAATTGTCCTTTATTGATTGAGAATCATTGTTCTCCGGCAAACCTTATGTTGTTGCCATTTGATGAGTGTGATTTAATCCTTGGCATGGATTGGTTAACTACCCATAATGTCTTAGTAAACTATGGTAGTAAGTTTATTGAATAGAAATGAGAGAGTGGAGATGTGGTTTGGGTTGAATCAAGTGGATCGGATAGTCTACCAGTGATGATTTCTTCCATAGTGGCTGAGAAATGTTTGAGAAAAGGGTGTGAATCGTATCTCGCCTTCGTGTTGAATACTCGAGAGGTTGGAGAGAAGTTTGAAATAGGGTCGATAGTATGCAAGTATCCAGATGTATTCCCGGAAGAGTTACCCGGATTACCTCCAGTGAGAGAGGTCGAGTTTGGGATTGAGTTGATTCCAGGAACGGCACCGATTTCAATTGCTCCATATAGAATGGCACCTTTAGAGTTGAGAGAGCTGGAGGTACAGTTGTAAGAGTTGATAGATAAGGGTTTTGTAAGACCGAGTTACTCACCGCGGGGTGGTCCGGTATTATTTGTGAAGAAAGATGGGTTTATGAGATTGTGTATAGACTATAGACAGCTCAACAAGGTGATAGTGAAGAATAAATATCCTTTACCAAGGATTGATGATCTTTTCGATCAACTGAAAGGAGCTACAGTGTTCTCCAAGATAGACCTGAGGTCTGGTTACTATCAGTTGGGAGTGAAAGAGCAAGATGTGTTGAAAACTGCATTTCGAACAAGGTATGGCCATTATGAGTTTTTGGTTATGCCGTTTGGTTTAACGAATGCACCTGCGATTTTTATGGATCTGATGAACCGTGTATTTAGACCATATGTGGACAAGTTTGTCGTTGTCTTCATTGACGACATATTGATCTATTCTCGGGATGAGAATGATCATGAAGAGCATTTGAAAATTGTCTTGCAAACTTTAAGAGATAAGCAATTGTATGCTAAGTTTAGCAAGAGTGAGTTTTAGCTCCGAGAGGTCAAATTTCTAGGACACTTGTGTCAGGCGGTGGTGTCAGAGTTGACCCAAGTAAGATTTCCACTATTGTGAATTGGAAACAGTCGAGGAACGTGTCAGAAATCAAAAGTTTCTTTGGATTAGTGGGATATTACAGACGTTTCGTAAAGGGGTTTTCTGTGATTGCTTCCCCGATGATGAAATTTTTGCATAAAGATGTCAAGTTTGAATGGAATGAAACTTGTCAACAGAGTTTCGAGAAACTGAAAACAATGTTGACTGAGGCACCAGTTTTGGTTCAACCAAAATTGGGAAAAGAGTTTGTAGTTTACAGTGATGCGTCGTTTAATGGTCTCGGTTGCGTGTTGAAGTAAGAGGGTAAAGTAGTCTCTTACGCCTCGAGACAGCTAAAACTGCATGAGAAGAATTATCCGACTCCTGATTTGGAGTTGGCTGCGATTGTTTTCGCGTTAAAGATTTGGCGACATTATTTATATGGTGAGACGTGTCGAATCTTTACATATCACAAGAGTTTAAAATATTTGATGGATCTGAAGAATCTGAATCTGAGACAGAGGCGGTGGCTTGAGTTGTTGAAAGACTATGAGTTAGTCATTGACTACCACCCGGGAAAAGCGAATGTGGTTGCGAATGCCCTGAGTAGGAAATCCTTGTATGCTCTAAGAGTTATGAGCACGAGTTTAGCAGTAGCTGATGATGGCGCTATTTTGGCAGAGTTTAGAGCTAAGCCACTATTTGTTCAACAAATATGTGAGGCTCAGAGAAATGACAATGAGATGCAAGCTAAGAGAGCTAAGTGCGGATTAGAAAGTGATTCTGATTTTCAAGTTGGCTCGAATGGTTGTTTGTTGTACCGTGACAGAATTTGTGTACCTAGAGATGAAGAGTTAATATGAAAGGTTTTGCATGAAGCCCACAGTGGGTGTTTGTCAGTACATCCGGGTAGTACGAAAATCTACAATGATTTTGAAGAAGTTGTATTGGTGGCAGGGTATGAAAAGAGATATTTCAGAAATTGTGGCAAAGTGTCTGATTTGTCAACAAGTGAAAGCTGAGCACCAAGTGCCTTCGGGATTGCTTCAACCTGTGATGGTTATCGAATGGAAGTGGGATCGGGTTACCGTGGATCTTGTAACAGGGTTGCTGATGACTCAAAAAAAGAAAGATGCTGTGTGGGTTATCGTGGATATTCCAGTACGTGTTGATTATTCACTATGTAAGTTAGCTGAGTTGTATGTTGCAGAAATAGTGAGATTGCATGGTGTGCGCATATCTATTATATCAGATAGAGATCCAAGGTTTACTTCAAGATTTTGGAAGAAGTTGCAAGAGGCCATGGGTACGAGGTTGAATTTCAGTACTGCGTTCCATCTGCAAACTGATGATCAGTCTGAAAGAGTAATTCAGATTCTTGAAGATATGCTTCAATGCTGTGTGTTAGAATTCGTAGGTAGTTGGGAGAGATATCTACCTTTGGTCGAATTTGCTTACAACAACAGTTATCAGTCGAGTATACGGATGGTTTCGTATGAAGCCTTGTATGGTCGTATGTGTCGGACTCTATTGTATTGGACCGAGCTTAGTGAAAAGTGGATCCATGGAGTTGATCTGGTAAAAGAGACCGAAGAGAAAGTAAGAGTAATTTTTAATAGTCTGAAAGCTACTTCAGACCGACAGAAGTCGTACGCGGATTTGAAAAGAAAAGAGATTGAGTTTGAGGTGGGTGACAAAGTGTTTTTGAAAGTGTCCCCGTGGAAGAAGATTATGAGATTTGGACGAAAAGGGAAGTTGGGTCCAAGATTTATAGAAATTGTATGAGATTACTGCATGAGTTGGGCCGATGAGCTTACGGTTGGCTTTTCTGGTAGAGTTGGAAAAGATTCATAATGTGTTCCATGTATCGATGTTGCGACGGTATCGCTCTGATCCTTCACATGTGGTTCATTCAACAAAAATTGAAATAAGGCCAGATATGTCTTATGAAGAGGAGCCGATGAAGATCTTCGCTCGAGAGATGAAACAGTTGAGAAATAAGAGCATAGCACTAGTGAAAGTGTTACGGCAGAAACACGGTGTGGAAGAGGCTACGTGGGAAAAGAAAGAATCTATAAGAGAGCAACATCCAAACCTCTTTACTAGTAAGATTTTCGGGGGCGAAAATCTTTAAATGGGGGGAGAGTTGTAACATCCTGATTTAGGGCCTAGTCAGAATAGTTGTGCGAGACCACAAATCCGAGGCCTATTTATGAGTTTTTGAGATTTATGCTATGTTTGCATGTTAGTGTGAAAAGTTTCATGAAGCAATTTCGTGAAATTTTGGTTGAATCGTCCAAAAGGACTAAATTGCAAAAGTTGCAAAATGTGAGATTCTAGAAGCTATTTGTGTGAAATGGCTTTAGCATGTATATTAGAGGTCCTTAAATATAAATTTACCCAAATTCTAATTTTTGGACAAATTTGGGCATGGATGAGTTAAAATAGGAAGTTTATCAAAAAGGGCATTTTGGTCATTTGGCAATTAAATGATTAAAATGGGATAAAAGATGACAAAATTCATTCATCTTCTTCTCCAAGGCTACCGAAAATTGATAGAGCCATTGTTAGGGTTCTTCAAAATTTTCAAGCTTGCTAGTAAGTGCATCCAAGCCCCGTTTTTGATATTCTTCGTATTTTTGATGTCCTAGTAGCATGAGTAAGCTACTTTTAGCTATTTGATGAGCTATAATGGGTATTAAAAAATAGAACCATGTATGACATCCATGTATTGTGGTGTTTTATGGAAGAATCTGAAAGCTTGATGTACTAGAAACATCTTTTGCTAAGTGATTCTCCATGAAAATGCATGTAGGGACTAGTTTGTAAAAGTCTTGAGTTTAGTCATACATGTTTGATTTAGTGAGAATTGATGAATGCTTTAGTTGAGTAAGTGACTCGGCTAAGCATGTAAGGCTAGAAAGTTGAATAAAAATCACTTTACGAGCCTTAGGGAAAAGGTGTAATTATGAGGAAGATTAGGGGCAAAAGGGTAATTTTGCCAAAGTATGAGATAAGTGTCAATTTAGTCAATGTGTGTATTGAATAAGCTAATTTATTCATTATAGATCAAGAAAGACGAAGCCCGGATCTAAACCGAGGCAAGAGCAAGGTGGTGGACTAAATTGCATATTTCTATACTTTTAAGTATCGAGGTAAGTCTATGCTTAAACAATGGATTCATACTTACAATTTTTTAATGCTAGCTAGTGTGTAGCATGATTGAGAATGATTGAGAACCTATGTGGGATGAATGTTGTAGAATTTGTGAATGGATGTATGGTTAAGTAAGTAGATATGTGAATGTGTAGTGAGAATGCTAAATGGTAGGCTAAGTGCGATGCCATCTTAATGCATATTGATGATAAGCTGGCTATGTGTGATGCTATCGTTACGTATATCATCTAGTGGGCTATGTCCGAAACCACTATGAATACCTTTGTGGTAGGCTAAGTGCGATACTACCTATTAATTGATTGTGGTGGGATAAGTGTGAAAACACCGAGAAATTAGCTGTGTGGATTAGCTGTGTAGATTAGCTGTGTGGTTATATTATTGAGTTAATTAGCTGTGTGGATGAATTATCGAGAAATGATGTTGTGTTGTATATTGTGCAAATGTGATATTGAATGCAGGGGTGCATTTCATGGTTATGAGTATGTGACTCATGATGTGTTGGAAATGTGGTAAGCGATAGAGAGAGTAAGCATTGTTGTCCATTATATGTTAGTATGATGCTAATTGTTGTTTAGCTTATACTATGATGCTTAATTGTTTATGTGTAAACTTACTAAGCTCAAAGCTTACTCCCTTTCTTTTCCCTTGTCATATAGAGTAAAAGTGTTAAATCGAGATACGAGGATCAATTAGAAGATTGTCCACATTATCAGCACACTCTGGTACATGAGACTCAATGTTTTGTATATGGCATGTATAGAGGCTAGACAAGTTAGTGAATTTTGTTGTAAATGGCTAAGATGTGTTGGCCTTTAGATGGATAGTCTATTTTGTATAATGGCATAGTAGTTGGCTACCTTATTTTATGAAAAGGTTGTAGTTATCTATGTGAGATTGCGATTAAATTTTAGTTGATTATGGATGTGTTGAATGAATGCATATTGTGTATGCTAGAGGGGTCAAAGGAACTTTGCAAATAGCTTTGTTTTTGTCCATGTGGATAGACACACGGGCGTGTGTCTAGACCATGTGTGACACACGGTCAGCTCACAAGCGTGTGACTTGGCCGTGCATCCCCTGCATGTTAACATTTTAAGTCAGAATAGACTACGGACTAGCAATAAGGGCGTGTGCGCCGTGTGAGTTTAGTCAGTGTTGGCCACGGGCTAGCCACACGGGCGTGTGACTAGGCTTTAATGCCGTGTGTATGTAGTCAGTATTCACCACGATTGTGGAGTATGGGCGTGTGGGTCTATGCACGGGCGTGTCTCTTCTTGCATGAGTGTGTTAACCCTGTACAAAAGAGAAAATTTTTAAGATTGGAAAAAGTTCCGATATAGTATCGGGAGCCCTCATGTGTATGAGTGAGGCCTCGTAAGTCGAGATTGAGGTTGTTGAGGTGACTTAAGAGAGTAGTCATGATGAGCCTAATTGGCGATCAAGTGCTTTTATTACGGTAACGCCTCGGGCTCAGTTCTGGCGTAGAATTCGAGTAAGGGGTGTTACAAATAATGTCGCTTCAAATTATGGTACATTTTAGTACTTCCCGGGTGAACAAATAGAGAACTGTTATGTGCATCACTCAGAATCAACTGTATCAACTCCAGATTTCTTGGAACACAAAGTTCGAATTTAACTGAGCTCGTTTCGCTAATAACTAATTATCAGATTTCTGAGCATTACATAACTGCTGTAAAAACAACGGTTTCGCTTTGAACTCAGCTAACACAGAACTATCATCAGACAAATCTAACTGAGCATTCAAAGCACGCTGTGCAAACAATGATTTTCTACTCAATGCATCAGCAACAACGTTCGCTTTACCCGGGTGATAATCTATCACGAGCTCATAATTGTTTAACAGCTCTAACCATCTCCTTTGACGTAGGTTCAAATCTTTCTGAGTCATCAGATTTTTCAGACTTTTATGATCTGAAAACACGACATTTCTCACCGTATAGATAATGGCACCAAATCTTAAGTGCAAACACAATCACAGCTAGCTCAAGGTCGTGTGTCGGATAGTTCTTTTCATGAGGCTTCAATTGTCTCGAGGCATAAGCTACAACTTTGCCTTCCTGCATCAAAACACATCCCATACCATTTAACGAAGCATCACTGTATATAACAAATTCTTTACTTGATTTTGGCTATATTAACACTGGAGCTTCTGTTAACAAAGTTTTCAACTGATCAAAACTTTTCTGGCATTTATCTGACCATTCAAATCTAACATCTTTCTAAAGTAATCTAGTCAACGGAGTAGCTATCACTAAAAATCCTTTTACAAATCGACGATAATAACCAGCTAAAACCAGAAAACTACAGACTTCAGACACATTTCTCGGAGGTTTCCAATTCAGAATAGCATAAATCTTACTTGGATCCACTCGGATTCCAGAAGCTGACACAATATGTCCCAGAAAACTAACCTCATGTAACCAAAATTCACATTTGCTGAATTTCGCGTACAATTTCTTCTTAAAGTTTGCAACACAATTCTCAAGTGCTCAGTATGTTCGGCCTCATCACGTGAATAAATTAAAATGTCATCTATGAACACCACCACAAATTGATCTAGGTATGGTCTGAAAATTCTGTTCATCAGATCCATAAAAATAACAGGAGCATTGGTTAGTCCAAATGGCATAACTAAAAACTCATAATGCCCGTACCTCGTTCTGAAAGCAGTCTTCGGAATGTGTGAGTCTTTAACTCTCAACTAGTAGTATTCCGATCTCAGATCAATCTTAGAAAATACAATAGCTCCTTATAACTGATCAAATAAATCGTCTATTCGAGGCAACGGATATTTATTCTTTATTTTCACCTTATTCAACTGACGGTAATCGATACACATCCTCACCGTGCCATCTTTCTTTTTCACAAACAGAATAGGAGCACCCCAAGGTGAGAAACTCGATCTAGCGAACCCTCTATCAGTCAACTCTTGTTACTGTGACTTTAACTCTTTCAACTCTGTTGGTGCCATTCTATACGGAGTTATCGATATAGGTGTAGTACCAGGCAGTAAATCAATACCAAATTCGACTTCACGAATCGGAGGTAAACCCGGTAACTCTTCAGGGAACACATCAGAATACTCACAAATAATAGGCACTGATTCAACTTTCTTCTTAGACACTTTCGAATCAATCACACAAGCAAACTATGCCTCATAACCCTTTTTCACATAACTTTGAGCTTTCAAAATAGATATCACAGCAGGTAATCCATTCAAATCATTAGACTCAACTCGTACAATCTCATCATTCGGACATCTTAAATCAATGGTCTTTCTTTTACAATTTACAACAGCATCATGCAAAGTTAACCAATCTATACCCAAAATAATATCGAACTCATCAAATGACAAAAGCATCAGATCAGCAGGGAAACAGATATCTCGAAACATTAACGGACAGTTCTTGCATATTTTATCAACAATGACACTTTTACCTAAGGGGTTCGATACTTTTATTGCAAACTCAGTAGACTCTACAGGAAAAGTTTTACTGAATACTAACTTCATGCATATATACGAATGCGTAGAACCAGGGTCTATCAATGCAATCATGAAAGTATCATAAAGTGTAAAAGTACCCGTTATAACATCTGGTGATGAAGCTTCCTCACGAGCTTGAATAGCATACGCTCTGGCAGGCGCTCTGGCTTCAGATCTTGCAATAGTGTCTCAGTTCTCTGACTACCACTGACATTTCTTACATTCTTCGAAGGTCTACCTCTCACAAGTGCATTACCAGATCTCAGATTCTGAATAGTCTCTGGCTTGACAGACTCAGGGCAATCACGGATAAAATGGTCAAGTGATCCACATCTGAAGCAAGCTCTATCATTAAGTTTACAACTTCCCAGATGCCTTTTTCCACAATGCTTACATTCAGGTTTTTAGGATCAAACATTACCAATACTCGCTACTGAAGTTGCTAGAGTTTTGGAACTCATTTGTGATCTAGCTCGATTTCTATTCAAATGTCCCATATTATCTCTTGAACGACTTTGATCATCTCTGAATCTCTTCGAAGAAGACTGGAATGATTTGTTTAAAAATCTTTTTCTCGTATCTCGAGCTTCAAACTTAGCTTTTCTTTTATCTTTCCCGAGTGCCTCAGCTTTGCACGCTCCATCAACGAGTATAACAAACTCTTTTATTTCTAATATCCCGACAAACAGGCGAATATCTTCATTAAGACCATCTTCGAATATTTTGCACATTTTAGCTTTAGATGATACACGTTATCGAGCATACTGACTCAGCCTCACGAACTCTCATTCATATTCTGAAACAGTCATTCGGCCCTGTTTTAATTCCAAAAATTCCTTTCGTTTCTGGTCGATGAATCTCTTATTGATGTATTTCTTCTGGAACTCGATCTGAAAGAAGTCCCATGTAACTCGCTCTTTCAGAACAATAGAAGTTAAGGTTTTCCACCACTGATAAGCTACATCTCGGAGTAATGATACAACACACTTGATGCATTCTTCCGGAGTCAGAGACATTTCATCGAATACTCGAATAGTATTTTCTAACCAGAACTCGGCCTTTTCAGCATCATCATCATTAGTAGCCTGAAACTCTTCGGCCCCATACTTATGGATCTTGTTAACCGGAAGCTTATTCCACGAATTCAGATTTGCAGCCGGAGGTATATCAAATGTTTGAGGGGGATTAACCGAGGGCGGGGGTTGCGAAACAGTTGGGTTATTCTTTACAAATTGAGTGAACCACTTACTCATCATCTGGAAGAAAGCTTGTTTAACTTCTACCTCATGACCGCTCGTAGCCGGTCTCGAATCAGAGGGCGATGTCTCTTGCGTGGGAGCAGGCGCATTACTTTCTATGTCGTCAGCTACGGCTCTTTCGGGAATCCATTACTATACAAAAATCACATTTTACACGTCAGGATTTATCACTCTATCACAGTTCAGATATATGGCATGTATAGCTAGACTCTGACACACTACGTTAGTCCGAGAATCGACTAAACCATAGCTCTGATACCAACCAAATGTAACACCCCTAACTTATATTCATTGCTGGAGTAAGGTTAAAGGCATTACCGAACAGATCAGAAACATTTACAAAAATGTCATACAATTGAATATTAACCTTAACCATAATGTCCCCTTAGTAGGTCATCGAGACCTAAAACATGCTATAAATCGAGTCGGGACTAAATCGGAACACATACAAAATTCTCGAAAAATTTAAAACTTTTCTAAGTTTCAGGGCTTACACACCCGTGTTGGTAGGCCGTGTGCCTCCTACGGCTGCTAGACACACCTGTGTGTCCTCCCTGTGGTTGAAACTGACTTTACTTCCACGGCCACTAAGCACGCCCGTGTACTCTGGCCGTGGTCGATCCTGTCAAAAATCACACGGCTACTAGTCACGTCCGTGTGCCAAGGCCGTGTACTCTTGTGCTAGCTACTGACTTAGCCCCACGGTCATTAGGCACGCCCGTGTGCCACAACGGTGTGGCAAAATAGGCAATTTTCAAGGCTAAAATAACACCCACATGGGTCTTACCTACAAGCCGAATCATCAAGACATCTCATGCCTATTTGACAACCAATAACATACCAAAATAAATATCCAAATTACAAGACTAAAACTCAACTCATCACAAGCATAATTCATTCATTTGCTTAATCAAAAATTGACCATTTCATGAATTAACTAAGCATGCCAAAAACATACTTCACATATCACATTTATTCAAGCAAATTCTCAACTCATAACTAGCCAAATCACATGGCAAAGTTCATATAACAAACTTATATCAAATACTAGCCTATACATGCCATATTTAGCTACATACATTTCCAAAATGTACCAAAATGAATTTAGTAGTGTGATGATGATCCTTGACGGTTCCGAGCCTTCAGTAGCTTTGACGACCTATAAAACAAAGAAAAACACACACAGAGTAAGTTTTCCAAAAGCTTAGTAAGTCATAATACAAATAAACTTAACATAAAAGACATATATGCACATAGGTACATTGGCACATCTTTATTACTTAGCAAACTATCACATATATACTTTGGTCCATGTACTTGGCCACATTTGCCACATTCATCAATTCAAAAGTCTTATATATACATAGCTCTTTCATGCTTACTTTCACATATCATATCATTATCCCAATATACATAATCATAATAGTAAGATCACATAGGTACTTACCTTAAATACACATTTAGTGTATAAATCAACGTACTTGAAACAGATTTACTATTTACATACCCATTCGTATCACAGACTTGCCCATTGAACCGTAAGGAATCTAGTAGGATGCTCAGAAAGCTCGGACTAGTAGTACAATGCCAACGTCTCAGACGAGGTCCTATATGCACTCAGATATCGATGCCACAGTCCCAGACAGGGTTTTACACGAATTAATACGATCCGATGTCCCAGACATGGTATTACATGTAAAGATCAAATCGATGCCAATGTCCCAAACGTGGTCTTACATGTAAAGTTCATATTGATGCCTACGTCCCAGACGAGGTCTTACACGAAATCTCAAATCAACGCCAACGTCCCAGACGTGGCCTTACATGATAAAATAGAACAGATACCTATGTCATGACATAACTAATCCTATCTATTCCTAGGTTCGTACGGGACTTATCAGACATTGTCACTAAGTAATCCTTATCTCAGGATTCATGAACAGATCATACCATAAGTACTCATCGATAACAATAGTCATAAGAACATACATAATTCCATACGAATACGTTTATTTGCATAATGACTTACCTCGGATTCGATTTAACAGAAACAGAAACAGCTATTCGGTTACTTTCGCTTTCCCGTGATCTAAGTCTATTTTCCTCGGTTCTTGATCTATACATATTCAGAATTAACCCTTTTATTCACTAACTCATTCAATTCAATCCAAAGGCACACATTTAGGGCTATTTATACATTAACCCTCACATTTGCATAATTTATCAATTTAGTCCATTTTTCTCAAAACATCAAATTCACAAAATCATTACATACTTATGCTTAGCCAAATGTTTATTCATCACATACAAGCCCATATTTTCCATCAAATTTGTAATTTAGTCCCTCAAATTACTATTTTCTCAATTTAGCCCTAATTAGCTAAATTCATCAACAATTCAAGAACAAAGTATGTTCATCTAGCTCAAATCTTTCATTTAACAATTAAATTCATTACAAAGCTCAACATATCATCAATGGCATATCTCACAAACATCACCAATACACAAAATTGAGACATGGGCTTGATAGTAGACAAAGCAACGATTGCAAAAACGTAGAAATTATCAAAAACTGAAGTCAAAACTTACCTTAATTCAAGCTTGCAAGTGCCGAATGCCCTAGCTTATTCTTTCTTTTTCTTTTGTTCAATATTTCGGCAAGATGATGGATAAAATGGCTTATTTTTTTAGCCTTTTGTTTTATCATCATCATATTATTAATATAGTTACTAAATTAGCCTTATATTTAACATATATACATGAAAATGTTAAGGGCATTTAAGACCTTTTATCTATCCACTATCTAAATAGTGGTCTTATTGCCACACAAGGCCTTTTCTTTTATAAGCCACAACGCATTGGTATTTTAATAAACAGTATGCTAATTTTACAATTACTGCAATCCAATCCTTTCGTCAAATTAAATACACAGACGGACAAATTACCTCACGAAAATTTACCACATGCTTAGTCACATATCAACGGCACAGAAAATAATATTAAAATATTATACGAACTCGAATTTGTGGTCTCGAAACCACTGTTTCGACTAGGGTATAAACCGGACTGTTACAAATCACAAATAGAAAAGATGCCGAATACTATTCCCTTGTTGTGTACATCACGCCCATGTGACCATACTGACAACCTTCTTCATGTTAGCCATGCACTCCCGTCCATAGTAAAGCGACATCGTTCATTCCATTCATATTCCTTTATCTTGTTTTTCCAATCTAGTTAGCAATATAATTTTTGCCCTACCACAGGCTACATGACCATTTTCATGTATCGCAATTTGTCAGTTCAATGCTTATTCTGTTGAAGGAAATGCATTGAATGCATTTCCATTTTCCAGTCCATATTTGATTTTTCAGAAGCAAAGGGTAGTGACTTAAACACAAGAAAGGTTCTTACCCCTTTAACACAAACATACCAAACCAAGCTATCAACTACGAACATCTATCGCTTATGTACATACATTTAATCTTTACATAATATGAAAACATACCTTAAACAAAAAAATAAACACAACATTGGACACATATGGAAGTACGAAGGAACTCACCAGAAAACACAGCAAGTCTAAACAGTAGGACCTTTTCCCTTATTACGAGAACCTTGATGAGTGCCTTGAGCTATAATATAAATAGTTAAACTTATCAGATCTTTATACCAGAAAACTGAACAAGCTTACAAGAAAAATCATCACAAACCTAGATTCAGGAAGTTCCCTTCCTTACACCCTAAACTAATATTAAAGCATGCAGCTGCAAGCTCACGTAAATTACCATGAAAATAACCTAAGGTTGATCGATATTTACCAGTGCTAAAACAACGAAGGAGTTGGTTAAGTACAACAAACACAAATCTTTAAGCATATTCTGGTCTAAGGTTTTTTGAGAGAAAGTGCAGACAAAGTTTGAAAGGAAGAATGGATGCAAGGAAAAAACATAAAACTTGTCCAAGACGATAATACTAACTTTAAACAACTAATCACGTAAGCTAGGTTTAGTGGATAAATTAAATTATCCCACTAACCTCCTCATTTCCTGTGACTAAGAACTTTCTCTCTCATCATAAATGTGAGTCTTATCGACTACGGTAACTTAGTTCCATTCTAACCAGTTCTCTTCAGGCCAACTAAATTATCCAACTAGAGTAATGAAATAATATAGTCCTTTCAAACTAAGGACTTAACCCAAACGTGTAAAAACTAGAGTGGCGTGTTCTCTATAGAGGAGTCCACCCAACCAGCAAGCTCGCCAAGTACCGACTTTGCCCATAGGAGAAATCATAGACTAATATACCGAGCCACAAGTAATACCTTACTCACTTAGGACTTTCTCTACATACCATACTTCGATAAACAATAACCGAACACTAGGACTTTGCCCGGTGAGATGTTACAACTCTACACCACTTAGGAAATTTTGTCTCTAAAATCCATACCTAAGAACAACTGAGGATACTGATATCTCATTAGGCTTTCTCTTTGCCAAGTAATTTCTTCAGTGTTATGATTTCTCCATAAAACTTTAACCAAGAAAATTCTTTTATTTCCCAGCTCTTTTACTTCTCTGGCTAAAATATAAACGGGTTCTTCTTCATAGGACAAGTTTGATTCAGCCTCTAGTTCTTCAATCTGCACAACATGATTAGGATTAGATCTATACCTTCTCAACATAGATACATGAAACACATTGCATGCCATTGGTCCAACCTTCTCTAACATCTCATAAAGCCCTACAAACCTTGGACTCAATTTTCCTTTCTAGCCAAACCTAATGATCTGTTTTCAAGGAGAGACTTTCAAAAATGCTTTATCTCCAACCTCAAAATAAATTCCGTCTCTTTTCAAATATGCATATGTTTTCTATCATTCCTGTCCAGCTTTTAAGTGACAGCGAATCATAGCTACTTTCTCTTTAGTTTCACGTACCAGATCTGGACCCACTATCTTTCTTTCACTAAGCTTCATCCAACAAGTAGGTGTTCTACACCATCTTCCATATAATGCTACGAATGGAGACATCTCCAAGCTAGCGTGATAACTATTATTGTAGGCAAGCTCGACCAAAGAAACATATATCCCAATTAATTTCAAAATCTTACGCAATTCCTTATCATGTCTTCCAAAACTTGAATAACTCTTTCTGATTGACCATCAGTTTGAAGATGAAATGTCATACTAAACCTTAGCTTAGTCCCTAAAGATTTCTGCAACTGATGCCAGAACTATGAGGTAAACCTTGGATTTTTATTGGAAACTATGGAAGATGGTATTCCATGCCGACGTACTATCTTCGCATTGTAGAGTTCAAGTAGCTTCTCCAAGGAATAAGAAGTATTCATTGGAAGAAAATGAGCTAACTTCGTAAGCCGATCTACTACCACCCATACATAATTCTTCTTGGATAGACTGAGGAGCGACCCTTAAACAAAATCCATGGTAATCCTATCCCACTTCCATTCTGGAATTTCCAAGAGACACAATTTACCTGAAGTAAGTTGATGTTCAACCTTAACTCTTTGGCAAGTGAAACAAGTTGAGACATACTCTACAATTTCCTTTTTCAGTCCAGTCCACCAATAAGAGCCCTTCAAATCTCTATACATTTTGATACTTCTAGGTTGAAGAGAAAAAGGTCCTTGGTGAGCTTTCATAAGTAACTCTTTTTGTAGGCCATTCCCAACTGGTACAAACATTCTGTTATTGAATCTTAGCTCGTTATATTTTCCTATACTAAAGTTTGTTGCTTTGCCAAACATCATTCTTTGATTGAACCAATCACACTGAATATCTTTCATCTGTTCCTCTAATATCTGTGAGAGATTGGTTGGTTTTACAACTAATTCTTCCATCAAGGCTCCATTATCTGATATGGTCACCTTATCTCGAAGAGACAGTAAAGTTGCCATAGTTTTCCTACTCAATGCATCCGCCACTACATTTGCTTTTCCTGGATGATACTCAATGGTTAAGTCATGATACTTTAACAACTTTAACCATCTGTTTTGGTGTAGATTCAAGTATTTCTGAGTCATCAAGTACTTCAAACTTTTCTGATCAAAAAATATGACATTTCTCACCATACAAGTAATGTATCAATAATTTCAATGCTAAAACACTGCTACCAATTCTAGATCATGCATAGGATAGTTTCTTTCATGAGGTTTCAGCTGGCGCGACACATAAGTTATGACCTTTCTTCTTTGTATAAGGACGCATCCTAACCCGTTCAGAGACGCATTTGTATAAACTATGTACTGAACCCTAAGTTCTAGTTGTGCTAACACTAGAGCTTTAGTCAAAACTGTCTTCAATTTCTCAAAGCTTTGTTGACATTCATCACCCTATACAAAATTTTCTTTCTTTTTCAATAACCTAGTGAGAGGTTATGCTAACATGAGAAACCCTTCAGAAACCTCCTATATACCCAGCTAACCTCAGAAAGCTGCAGACTTTAAAAACATTTTTAGGCGAGTTCCACTCAAGAACTACCTTAACAAAATCCACCATAATACCATCAGCTAAGATGACATGCCCTAGAAAATGCAGTTCTTTCAACCAAAACTAACATTTCCTGAACTTTGCATACAATTCTCAAATGCTCTTCATGATTGATCTCATTCTTAGAATAAACTAATATATCATAAATAAAGACCACTACAAACTGATCTAAATAAGGCTGAAACACCCTATTCATTAAATCAATGAATATGGTTGGTGCATTTATCAACCCAAAAGGCATTACCAAAAATTCATAGTGGCCATATGACTAAAAGATTGTAACACCCCTAACCCGTGTTCAACGTTGGAACCGAATACGAGGCATTACCGAACTTAACTTGTTTAAACATACAACATTGGGCTATAAAATTTCATTTCAACTTAAAACTTCTCATTCACACATATAACATCCTTATAATGGGCCTGTGAGGCCCTAAACATACATACGAGAGGTTTCAAAATTAATCCGAAAACTTTTGCGCACTTAGAAAAGTTTTGCCTAAACAGAGACCACACGCCCGTGTGAAATGGAACACGCCCGTGTGGGCAGGATGTGTGGTCACACACTCCCATGTTCCTATCCCGTGTGGAATTTATTTTTCATTTCAAACTTACAGGGGTTTTCACACGGTTGGACACACACCTGTGTCAGTAGCCCGTGTCCATTACACGGCTTAGAAACACCCGTGTCCTCACCCGTGTATGAAAACTTAGGTATTCTATTTATGACATCAGCAACCTTTTAAGAGGCACACGGCCAAGGCACACGCCCGTGTGCTGGCCCGTGTGAAGAATTGAATTCTCGCAAGTTGATACAGGGGACCTTTATCACTTCAGCACATAATTTAGCACTTATGATATCTTGATATAAACTTAAATCATTATCATCCTTAGCTTAAATGGAACTCTTTGTCATCCTTGTATAACTTAGCTCATTGTCATCTTTACATACATAACTCTTTTTCCTACTGAATTGCTAGGAATATCGGAGGATACTTAATCTCATCATACATGTATCACGATGCCAATGCCATATCCCAGTTATGGTCTTACAGGGGATCACCTCTTGATAGAGATGCCATATCCCAGATATGGTCTTACATGGGACCTATTAACTCGATGTCGATGCCATGTCCCAAATATGGTTTTATACGAGATTGTACACAGATGTCAATGCCATGTCCCAGAAATGTTCTTACATGAGATCTTCCTTTGGTGCCAAGGCCATGTCCCAGACATGGTCTTATACGAGATCTACGTTCGGTTCCAATGCCATATCCCAAACATGGTCTTATACAGGACCTACATTCGATGCTGATGCCATGTCCCAGAGATGGTTTTATACGGGGTCTTCCTTATCTCATGTGGTGACATAGGTATCCTCATTATTTTGAATCTTCATTCGGGACTTTAACTTAACATATTCTCATCATTTTCTCATCGAGACTTTATTAGTCGATTTTCATGGATATGATATTCTTTGTCAAATATCATATGCAATTTAAAATATAAAAACACTATGAAACTTTAATTTCACACAAACTTACCTCGGTACTCCAAAATAGGTGTAGATGTTCGATTTAGTCCACAACTTTGTTCTTGCCTCAGTTCAGTCTGGGCTTCGTGTTTCTTCATCTATAATAATAACAATTTCACTTGTTTATTACTAACATTGACTAAATTGACTCATGAATCATACTTTGGAAAAATTACAATTTTGCCCCTAAACTTTCACATAATTACACTTTTGCCCTAGGCTCGTAAAATGATTTTTATTAAAATTTTTTGTATTTTAAGCATAGCCGAATTATTTTCTTAACTACAACAGCCCTCCATTACCATTAATTTAGTCATGTATGACCATTTTTTTAATTTTTTACAATTTGGTCCTTTTATGCACTTTCCATGAAAATCACTTAGAAAAAGATGTTTATCATACATCAAACTTTCATATTCTTCCATAAACATCAAAATACTTGCATGTCATACATGGGTAAATTTTTGAACATAAACCCTAGCTCAAAATATAGCTAGAAATAGCTAAATCGAGCTACGATGGTCTAAAAAATATGAAGAACATTAAAAACGGGGCTAGGATGCACTTACTATCACGCTTGAAAGTTGAAGAAACCCTAGCTATGCCTCCTTGCAAATTTTGGCACTTAGAGGAAGAAGATGGACAAGATTTTGGCTTATTTTTCCCTTTTAATTTTTTTATTAACTAAATGACAAAAATGCCCTTAAGGCCCTTTCTTGAGATTTTTCCTTCCTATATCTAATTTTGTCCATCTTGACATTTAATGGTCTAATTTCTATATAAGGACCGCTAGTAATTTTTATAAATCTATTTTATACTTAAATCTTCTAGAATCTCATATTTTCTAATCTTTGCAATTTAGTCCTAATGGACAAATTGATCACTAATAAATAAAATTTCCTCACGATATTTTCACACAATCATGCAAACAAATCATAAGTCTCATAAAAATCATAAAACACATATTTCTACTTCAGATTTGTGGTCTCGCAACCACTATTCCGACTAGGCAATTCTTTCCCCTTAGGGATTTTCATCCCTAAAATCTTACCAGTGAAAAGGTTTGGACACTGATTTCTCATAGCCTCCCCGGGCTCCCATGTAGCCTCTTCTACCCGATGTCTTTGACACAATACTTTTACAAGGGCTATACTTTTATTCCTTAACTGTTTGACTTCTCGTACAAAAATCTTAACCGGTTCTTCCTCATAAGTCATGTCGGGATGAATTTCAACCTCTGTCAGTGTAATCACATGCAAAGGGTCTGATCGATAATGACGTAACATCGACACGTGGAACACATTTTTTCCAATTTAGACGGTAAGGCCAATCGATAGGCCACGGGCCCTATCCTCTCGTTGAACTCATATGGTCCAATAAAACGCAGACTCAATTTGCCTTTCTAACCAAATCTAAGAACTTTCTTCCATGGTGACACTTTCAAGAATACTTTATCACCAACTTGAAACTCGATCTCTTTTCGTTTCAAGTCCGAGTAGGACTTCTGTCTATCTGAAGAAAATTTTCAACAATCACAGATTATTTTCACCTTCTCTTCGCTTTCTCTAACCAGATCGAACCCGTGAATCTAATTTTCTTAAATACAAAGGTGTTCGGCACTTACGCCTATACAAAGCCTCGTAAGGTGCCATTTTCATACTCGACTGACAAATGTTATTGTATGCAAACTCTACCAACGGTAGGTACTTTTTCCAACTACCCTGACACTCAAGAACACAACATCAGAGCATATCCTCAAGTATTTGTATTAATCTCTCCTGCTATCCATCGATTTGTGGGTGAAAAGTCGTACTAAAACTTAGCTTTGTACCTAAAGCTTCTTGTAACTTTTTCCAAATCGAGACGTGAATCTCGGGCTCTATCCGATATAATTGACAAAGGCACTCCGTGTAATCTAACAATCTGTAAAACATACAATTCTACCAACTTTTCAAGCGAATAATCAACATGTACTGGTATGAAATG
The DNA here is from genome assembly GCA_025503065.1 of Gossypium bickii. NCBI lineage: Eukaryota > Viridiplantae > Streptophyta > Magnoliopsida > Malvales > Malvaceae > Gossypium > Gossypium bickii. Next base: position 34,291,478 of record CP106715.1, on the reverse strand, counting down.
GGCCAACTTTGTAAGTCTATCCACCACAACGCATACGACATCTTTCTTGCTCGGTGTCAATGGCAAACCCGTTACAAAGTCCATGGTAACACGGTCTCATTTCCACTCGGGAACCATAATAGGCTGAAGCAAACCTGCAGGTACTTGGTGTTCAGCTTTCACTTGCTGACAAATCAAGCGTCTTGATACAAACTCAGAAATATCTTTCTTCATTCTCGGCCACTAATACCATTTCTTCAAATCATTATATATTTTTGTGCTGCTCGGATGTACAGATAGACATCAGTTATGTGCCTCGTGTAAAATCTTTTGAATAAGCTCTTTATTCCTCAGTACACATATTCTATCTCTGAACATCAAGCATTCATCAGAATTAATTTGAAAGTCAGACTCAACATTTGACTCACACTGAACTCTTTTGGCTTGCAAGTCACTGTCATCTTTTTGAGCCTCGTAAATCTATTGAAGAAACATTGGTCTAGCCCTCAGCTCAGCTAGGATGACATCGTCTAACAAAGTCACTCATGTATTCATAGCTCTCAATGCAAACAAGGATTTCCTTCTCAAAGCATCGGCAACTACATTCACCTTTCCTGGGTGGTAGTCAATCATTAACTCATAATCCTTTATCAACTTTGGCCATCTTCGTTGCGTGAAGTTCAATTCCTTTTGAGTCATCAAGTACTTTAGACTTTTATGATCGATGAATATCCAACATCTTTCACCATACAAATGGTGTCTCCATATCTTTAATGCAAACACAATAGCAGCCAACTCTATATCGTGTGTTGGGTAATTCTTCTCTTGTGGCTTTAACTGCCTAGAAGCATACGCTATCACCTTGCACTCTTGCATAAGCATACAGCCGAATCCATTCAAGGATACATCACTATAAATCACAAATTCTTTTCCCAGTTCAGGTTGCACTAGAACTGGAGCCTCAGTCAACAATGCCTTTAGTTTCTCGAAACTCTGTTGTCACTTTTCTGTCCATTCAAACTTCACCTCTCTTTGTAACAACCTCGTCATTGGAGTCTCTATCGTGGAAAATCCCTTGACAAACTGTCTGTAATAGCCAGCTAAGCCTAGAAAACTTCTAACCTCTAATACATTCTTCGGCGGTTTCCAGTCAACAATAGCTTAAATCTTACTTGGGTCGACTCGGATTCCATCTCCCGAGACAGTGTGCCCCAAAAATATAACCTCTTAGAGCCAAAACTCACTCTTGCTAAACTTGACATACAACTGATTATGTCGTAAAATCTGTAAAACCATTCTCAAGTGCTCGGCATGCTCATTCTCATTACGAGAATAAATCTGTATCTCATCAATAAAAACCACAACAAACTTATCCAAATATGGCCGAAAGATGCGGTTCATTAAATCCATAAACATAGCAGGGGCATTTGTTAAACTGAAAGGCATGACTAAAAATTCGTAGTGTTCATACCTTGTCCGAAATGCAGTTTTCGACACATCTAAGTCTTTGACTCTCAACTAGTAATAACCAGATCTCAAGTCTATCTTGGAAAACACGGTGGCTCTTTTTAATTGATCAAACAAATCATCGATCCTTGGAAACGAGTACTTGCTCTTCACTGTTACTTTATTAAGCTGTCGATAATCTATGAATAATCTCATGGAACCATCTTTCTTTTTCACAAATAATACTGGAGCACCCCACAGAGAATAACTCGGTCGTGCAAAGCCTTTGTTCGTCAACTCTTGTAACTGTGCCTTCAATTCCTTCAACTCAGTTAGAGCCATTCTGTAAGGAGCAATCGATATAGGTGCAGTACTAGGAGCTAACTAAATGCCAAACTCAAGCTCTCTAACTAGAGGCAACCCTGTCAGTTCTTCTAGGAATACACTTAGATACTCACATACTATCGACACTGATTCAATTCTTAACTCAGTGTAACAGTCTGGTTTAGACCCTAGTCAGAACAGTGGTTTTGAGACCACAAATCCTAGGCTGTAAAAATGTTTTAAAGATATTTTCTGTGTGAATAGTATGTGATATAACCTGTGTGAAAATTTTGTGTGATAATTTTATCGATTGTATGCTGATTTATGAAAAAGGATTTAATTGCATAAGGTGTAAAAGCTGTGTGCTGATTCATAAGTGTCAAATTGTGGACAGCTTTTTAAGGTGGAGGCTTATGAGGTAATTAAGCCATTATTAAGTTAGTGGATGGTGGATGGACAATTATAACCAATTATAATGTATGTTATAATGTTTTATAATAAGGGTAAAATAGCAAAGTTTGTATTATCATGTATTAAATAAAGTTTAGAATTGAATGTGTTCAAGTTGTATATGTTAGCTTATAAGTTGATATGTTTAAAAGTGAGTTTGTATGAGTTGATAGAATGATCATATGATAGGAAATGGTTGCCAAAATGTGTGTATAAACATGCTTAAGTGTGCTTGTAGTGATTGAACCATGTGGGTGGCATTTTGGCCTTGCAAATGGACTAATTTGTGCCACACGGTTGTAGCACATGGGCATTCCTAGTGACCGTGGGCATAAGTCAGTATATGGCCTAAGAGCACACGGCCATGGCACACGGACGTGCCTAGTAGCCGTGTGGTTTTTGACAGGATCGACCACGGCTAAGGTACACGGGTGTGCTTGGTGGCCGTGGGAACTAATCAGGATCGACCACGAGGAGGACACACGGGTGTGTTTAGCAGCCGTGGGAGGCACGCAGCCTACCCCCACAGGCGTGTAACCCATGAAATCTAGAAAATTTTTGAATTTCGAGAAGTTTCTGTATGTGTTTTGGTTTAGTCTCAACCCCTCCCTAGCATGTTTATAAGGTCTTATACGCCTTAAAAAGGGACTAATTATTTATGTTTGATGTATTATGATGATGATTGACTTTGTGTCGTAAATGGGTTGTGAAATGATTCTACCTCTTAACCCTATTTCGACGATGATTTTGGGTTAGGGGTGTTACATTTTATTGGTATCAGAGCTACAGTTTAGTCGATTCTTGGACTAACGTTGTAAGTATGAGTCTAGCTATACATGCCATATATGAAAATTGCGATTGTGTGATGAATTCTGACAGTTGAAAATGTGTTTTCATATAGTAATGGATCCTGATAGAGCAGTTGTTGACGATGTAGAAAGCAATGCGCCTGCTCTCGCTCAAGGGACAGCGCCGACCACATCTAGGCCGAATGATAGTGGTGAGGGAGGAGAGGCTAAGCAAGCCTTCTTCTAATGATGAGCGAGTGGTTTTTGGAGTTCGTTCGAACAAATCTGACTACTCCACAACCTTCACCCCGCAAGTACCTGTTGTGCCACAAGTTGTAAATCTAATCAGATTGAATAAACCACCTGTAGATAAGATTCGAAAATACGGGGCCGAGGAGTTTAGGGCCACATATGATGACAATGCTGAGCGAGCCTAGTTTTGGCTTGAGAATACAATCAGAGTATTCGATGAGATGTCGTTGAATCCTGATAAGTGCATTAAGTGTGCAGTTTCCTTGTTGAGAGATACGGCTTATAACTGGTAGAAAACATTGATATCTATGGTCTCGAGAGAGAGAATCACTTGGGACTTCTTTCAAGTCTAGTTCAGAAAGAAGTATATCAGTCATCGCTTCATTCATCAGAAACGTAAAGAGTTTCTAGAGTTGAAGCAGGGCTGTTTGTCTGTTACTGAGTACGAGCAGGAATTCGTAAGATTGAGTTAATACGCGAGGGAATGTGTTTCGACCGAAGCTACTATGTGCAAACGTTTCATAAAGGGATTAAATGAAGACATGAAATTATTGGTTGGGATACTTGATATAATTGAATTTGTTGTGTTAGTTGAAAGAGCATGCAAAGCTGAGGAGCTCAGTAAAGAAAAAAAGAAAGCCGATTCTGAGGCTCGTGCTGAAAGAAAGAGATTGATGAATAAGTTCTCTCAATCTTCAGTGAAGAGATATAGAAATGCAAGCAATCATTCAAATGTTTCGTTTGGACGTCCAAGTAGAGATCGTTCGAGACAAAGTACTGGTTCACGAATTCAAGCTCCGAATGAATCGAGTGCTGGTAGCGTTAAAAGTAACAAACCTGAGTGCAGACAGTGTGGAAGACGACATGTGGGAGAGTGCTAGGGCAAGTACAACAATAGAGTTTATTATAAATATGGATCCCGAGATCATTTTATTCGAGATTACCCGAAGATGATCGAAGAGGAAAATGTTCAGAATGAAAGACCAAGTAATGTGACGGCTAGAGGTAGACCACCCAGAAACATTAGAAATGTGAGTGAAAGTCAGAGGGGGACAACTGACACAGCTGTGAGGTCAGAAGCGAGAGCACCTGCCTGAGCCTATACTATACGTGCACGAGAGGAAGCATCATCTCCAAACGTCATCGCCGATACTTTCACTTTATTTGATGCTATTGTTATTACATTTATAGATCCAGGATCAACTCATTCTTATGTGTGTATAAACTTAGTATTGAATAAGACTCTACCTATTGAGTCTACGGAATTTGTGGTTAGAGTGTCGAACCCCTTAGGCAAGTGTGTCTTGGTGGATAAAATATACAAGAATTGCCCATTGATGTTTCGTGATATATGTTTTCCGGCCAATTTGATGTTGCTACCATTCAATGAGTTTGACATAATTCTGAGTATGGACTGGCTTACTCTGTATAATGCCATTGTGAATTGTAAAAGAAAGAGTATTGAGTTGAAGAGTCAAAATGGTGAGATAGTTTGAATTGAATCCAATTATATGAAAGGATTACCAGCTGTTGTATCTGTAATGAAAGCTATGAATTATGTGAGAAAAGGTTGTGAAGCTTATTTTGCGTATGTGATTGATACAAAAGTGTTAGAAAAGAAAGTTGAATCTATGCCTGTGGTATGTGAGTTTCCAGATGTGTTTCCTGAAGAGTTACTGGGATTACCTCCAATTAGGGAAGTGGAATTTGGTATTGAATTAGTGCCGGGGACCACTCCCATTTCTATAGCTCCGTATAGAATGGCACCAACAGAATTGAAAGAGTTAAAATTGTAGTTACAAGAATTAACTGATAGAGGATTTGCACGACCGAGTTTCTCACCCTGGGGAGCTCCTGTGTTATTTGTGAAAAAGAGAGATGGAACTATGAGAATGTGTATTGATTATTGACAGTTGAACAAAGTGACGATAAAGAACAAATATCCGTTGCCTCGTATCGATGATTTGTTTGATCAGCTGAAGGAAGCTACAGTGTTTTCAAAGATAGACTTGAGATTTGGTTACAATCAGTTAAGAGTTAAAGAATCTGATGTACCGAAGACTGCTTTTAGAACGAGGTATGGACATTATGAATTCTTAGTGATGCCTTTCAGACTAACAAATGCTCCTGCAGTGTTTATGGATTTGATGAATCGGATATTCAGACTGTATTTGGATCGCTTTGTTGTGGTGTTCATTGATGATATTTTGATCTATTCGTGTGGTGAGAAGCAGCATGCTGAACATTTGATAACAGTGCTACAAACTCTACATGAGAAGCAGTTATATGCAAAATTTAGTAAATGTGAATTTTGGTTGCGTGAGGTTGTGTTTCTGGGACATATTGTATCAGCTGCAGGAATAAGAGTTGATCCGAATAAAATCTCTTCTATTTGGGAGTGGAAGCCTCTGAGAAATGTGTTTGAAGTCTGTAGTTTTCTGGGACTAGCGGGATATTATAGACGATTTGTGAAAGGCTTCTCGATGATTGCGACTCCATTGACAAAGTTGTTATAGAAGGATACTAGATTTGAGTGGTCAGAAAAATGCCAACAGAGTTTTGAGCAGTTGAAAGTGTTGTTAACGGAAGCCTCAGTTTTGATTCAACCCGAATCAGGGAAAGAGTTCATAGTGTACAGTGAGGCATCGTTGAATGGTTTGGGCTATGTGCTGATGCAAGAAGTGAAAGTCATTGCTTACGCTTCGAGACAGTTAAAGTCGCACGAAAAGAATTATCTGATGCATGACCTTGAGTTAGCTGCGATTGTGTTTGCGTTAAAAATTTGGTGTCACTATTTATTCGGTGAGAAATGTCATATTTATACTGATCATAAGAGTTTACAGTATTTGATGACTCAGAGAGACTTAAATTTACGACAAAAAAGATGGTTAGAATTATTGAAAGACTACGAACTGGCGATAGATTACCACCTGGGTAAAGCTAATGTTATAGCTGATGCCTTAAGTCGAAAATCATTATATGCTTTGCGAGCTATGAGTACTCAAATAGATCTGTCTAATAATAGTGTAGTTATAGCTGAGTTGAAAGTGAAGCCAATGTTCGTACAGTAGATTTGTGATGCTTAGAAAAATGATGTTGAAATGATGGCTAAACGAACTCAAGGTGAATTGAATGCTGAATCAGAATATCGACTTGGTAGTGATAATTGTTTGAGATTTAGAGACCGGATTTGTATTTCGAGAAATTCAGAGTTAATTTCAATGATATTGAATGAAGCTCACAATAGTCATTTGACTGTTCATCCGGGGAGTACGAAAATGTATAATGATTTGAAACAATTCTATTGGTGGCATGGTATGAAAAGAGACATTTCCGACTTTGTGTCAAACTATTTAGTTTGTCCACAAGTCAAAGCTGAACATCAAGTTCCATCTGGTTTGTTACAACTAATTATAATTCCTGAGTGGAAATGGGAGAGAATTACTATGTACTTTGTGTCGGGTTTGTCATTATCTCCGAATAAGAAAGATGCAATCTGGGTGATAGTTGATAGATTGACGAAATCAACCCATTTCATTCCAGTGAGAACCGATTATTCTTTAGATAAGTTAGCTGATCTGTATATCAATGAGATTGTGAGAATGCACGGAGTACCGTTATCTATAGTGTCTGATAGAGATCTGAGATTTACTTCATGATTTTGGAAGAAATTGCAAGATGCTTTAGGCACGAAATTGCATTTCAGTACTGCTTTTCATTCACAAACAGATGGTCAATTCAAGTGAATCATTCAGATTCTCAAAGACATGTTGAGATGTTGTATACTTGAATTTGAAAGTACGTGGGAAAAGCATTTATCTTTGATTGAGTTTGCATATAACAACAGTTTTCAATCTAGCATTAAAATGACACCATATGAAGCTCTTTATGGTCGAAAGTGTCGAACTCCATTGTATTGGACTAAGCTGAGTGAGAATAAGGTTCATGGGGTTGATATGATAAAAGAGACTGAACAGAAAGTGAAAGTTATTTGTGACAATTTGAAAGTAGCTTCAGATCGTCAGAAGTCTTATGCAGATTTGAAAAGGAAGGATATTGAATTCAAAATTGGTGATAAAGTGTTTTTGAAAGTGTCTCCGTGGAAGAAAATACTTTGATTTGGCTGAAAGGGCAAGCTGAGCCCGAGGTTAATCGGACCGTATGAGATTATTGAATGAGTTAGGCCAGTTGCTTATAGATTGTGATTGCCATCTGAGTTAGAAAAGATTCATAACGTGTTTCATGTTTCAATGCTTCGACGGTACAGATCAGACCCGTCTCAAGTAATTACTCCTACTGAAGTCGAGATACAGTCAGACTTGTCGTATAGTGAAGAACCGATTCGAATGTTGGCACGAGAGATTAAAGAGTTGAGAAACAAAAGAATTTCTTTAGTGAAGGTATTATGGCATAAACACAGAATTGAAGAGGCTATATAGGAGCCTGAGAACGTTATGAGAGAGCAACAGCCACAATTATTCACTGGTAAGATTTTTGGGGACAAAAATCCATAAGGGGGGAGAGTTGTAACAGCCCAGTTTAGACCCTAGTCGCAACAGTGGTTTCGAGACCACAAATCCTAGGTCATAAAAATATTTTAAGGATATTTAATGTGTGAATAGTATGTGATATAGCCTGTTTGATAATATTATCGATTGTGTGCTAATTTATGAAAAAGGATTTAATTGCATAAGGTGTAAAAGCTGTGTGCTGATTCATAAGTGTCAAATTGTGGATGGCTTTTTAAGGTGAAGGCTTATAAGGTAATTAAGCCATTATTAAGTTAGTGGATGGTGGATGGACAATTATAACCAATTATAATGTGTGTTATAATGTTTTATAATAAGGGTAAAATAGTAAAGTTTGTATTATTATGTATTAAATAAAACAAAAAGAAAGATGAAACCATGTTCATCATCTTGGTGCCGAAATTAGAAAAGAAAAAGGAGGAAGAAAAGCTTTGAAATTTTGGCTAGGGTTCAGCTTTATGTTTGAGCTCGATTTTTGATAATTTCTACATTTTTGTAATCGTTGCTTCATGCTCTAGCTAACCCATGTTGTAATTTTATGAATTGATGATGTTTTTGTGATGCGCCATTGATGAGTATGTAAGCTTGGTGATGAGTGTTGGTGTTAAATGAAAGATATGTTTTTAATGAACACGTTTTGTTCTTAAATTTTTGATGAATTTAGCTAATTAGGGCTAAATTGTAAAAATAGCATTTTGAAGGATTAAAATGTGAAATAAATGAAATGTGTGAGTTTGTATAAGCATAGTGAGAATTCGGCTAGGCTTGAACCAAATGAAATTATGTGAATTTGATGATTTTGTGAATTAGGGACTAGAGTGTCAAAATGTGAAAATATGAGGACTATTTTGTAAAATGCCCTAAATGTGTATTTGTGTGGACTAAATGGAATGAGTTAGTGATTGAATGGACTAAATTTGAATGTGTATAGACCAAGAGAGGAGAGGTTCGGATCAAGATCGAGGTAAAGAGAAAGTGCTCGATTAATCGACCGTTTCGGTATTTTGACATCAGAGGTAAGTTTGGATTTAATACATGTTATTAAGAGATGTTTTAGTATTATGAAATGAATATGTATATGTGTATGAAATCAAGATGCTATGTGCAAGATTTTGTTGATGGCATTAAGTGTGCGAAATTGAAATCGAAACAGAAATGAATAGCACAGCATGTGCAATGTTATAAAAGCTTCAGCTTGTAGATTTGGCACTGTGTGTGCCATGCCGAGATAAGTCAGTTGAAAGATTAGGCACTAAGTGTGCGATGACTAATAAGTTTCAATCATGTAGATGGCACTGAGTGTGCGATTAAAATTGTAAGCAAATCATAGAAAGATCGACTTGTAATATCGAGCATTGAGTAGCTTGGAAATTGAATAACTATGTGTTAGCCAAGGTATGTATCGAACATTTGTGGTTGATGAGTTTATAGATGATGCTATGGACGGATGAATGAGTATTTTAGCTATAGATAGTATGGCATGAATATAAGAGAAATAATCTATGTGATGGTTATTGTATACATTGGTTTGATTTGATGATACGATTGTATTGTATTTCGAACATACTAAGCTTTAGAAAGCTTACTGTGTGATTTGTTTCTCTGCTTTGCAGTGTCAGTAAGCTAGCTTAGATCAGGAAATCGTCAGCATCTCAATCACACTATCGGCAATCTATTTTGGGTACTTTTGGAAAGATGTATATAGTTGAAATATGGCATGTATATGCTACTTATTTGGTACATATTTGAGGTGTGTAATTAGCCACGTGATGTGGCTAAATATATGGTTGCTTCATGTATGAATGGCTTTATGATATGAGGCATATGTTGGTATGGTTTATGATTACAGAGAATGATTTATCATTGGTAACTTTTAGTTGGTAAAATGCTAGTATGATTTAGTGATATTGAGAAGGAATAATGTTTAGAATTTAATGTGTTCAAGTTGTATATGTTAGCTTAAAAGTTGATATGTTTAAAAGTGAGTTTGTATGAGTTGATAGATTGATCATATGATAGCAAATGGTTGCCAAAATGTTTGTATAAACATGCTTAAGTGTGCTTGTAGTGATTGAACCATGTGGGTGGCATTTTGGCCTTGCAAATGGCCTAATTTTTGCCACACAGTTGTAGCACACGGGCGTGCCTAGTGGCTGTGGGCATAAGTCAGTATATGGCCTAAGAGCACACGGCCATGGCACACGGATGTGCCTGGTAGCCGTGTGGTTTTTGACAGGATTGACCACGGCCAAGGTACACGGGTGTGCTTGGTGGTCATGGGAACTAAGTCAGGATCGACCACAGGGAGGACACATGGGTGTGTCTAGCAGCCGTGGGAGGCACAAGGCCTACCACCACGGACGTGTAACCCCTGAAATCTAGAAAAGTTTTAAATTTCGAGAAGTTTCTGTATGTGTTTCGATTTAGTCTCGACCCCTCCTTAGCATGTGTATAAGGTCTTATACACCTTAAAAAAGGGACTAATTGTTTATGTTTGATGTATTATAATGATGATTGACTTTGTGTCGTAAATGGGTTGTGAAATGATTCCATTGTCCGGTAATGCCTCTTAACCCTATTCCGACGATGGTTTCGGGCTAGGGGTGTTACACTCAGTCTCCTTGGCGTTCATCACAAAGGTAAGATAGGCTTCATACCCCTTTCTTACATATTTCTGAGCAGTCATATGAGAAATCACTACAGGCGATCTATCCGGTTCATCTGATTCAACTCAAAGAGTGTCCCTATTTTCACACTTCAATTCAATGTATTCCTTTCCACATTTGCTGTCACATCATGAGTGGTTGACCAGTCTATACCAAGAATTATATCGAATATCAAATGGCAATAGCGTGAGATTTGCCTTAAAATCATGACCTCTAATCATCAATGGGCAATCCTTGCATACTATCAACTAATACACATTTGCCTAAGGGATAGGACACTTTTACCACGAATTTTGTAGACTCTACAGGCATGCTCATACTAGATACTAATTTCATGAAAATGTATGAATGGGTAGATTCCGGATCAATTAAATCAATAACATTAGTATCATGAAGAGAAAATTTACCTGTAATTACGTTAGGGTATGACGCCTCTTCGCGAGAGCAAATAACATAAGTCCTCGCAGGTGCTCTACCCTCAAATCTCGCAGCCTGCTCTCTGGGTGTACTTTTACTACTCGTTCCACTTCCCGGGTTTCTCTGTTGTCTCCCTCTAGTAGTGCTTCCCAATCTTGCACTCTGAATTTTCTCTTTTTCAACCATCTCAAGGCACTCTCTAATAAAATGATCTTGGAAACCACACTTAAAATAGGCTCTCTCATTGGCTCGGCACTCATCGGGGTGATGTCTACCACACTATGGGCATTCCAGTCTATTAGGTCGAGTGTTCCCAACACTAGCAACTGAGGTAGTCTGAGCTTTGATCCCCGAGTACTGATTACTCTTACTTTGTTTGAAAACCCGGCTGAATTAGTTGATCGGGTAGGGAAATCTCTTGACTTGTTGGACGAGGATTGAAATGACTTATTCAATTGTCTCTTTCTTGAGTTACGAGACTCCATCTCATCTTTTCTTTTCTCTTTAAGAAACTTTTCGGCTTTACAAACCCGATCCACCAATTCAACAAATTCTTTCAACTCAAGGACACCAACAAATAATCTAATACCTTCCTTTAATCCGTCCTCAAACCATTTACACATAATGGCTTCAGTGGATACACATTATCGAGCGTATTTGCCGAGACTTACAAATTCACACTCACACTCAGTTACTGTCATCTTACCTTGTTTCAGTTCAAGGAATTCCTTCCTTTTCTGGTCGATAAACCTTTGACTAATGTACTTCTTCCAGAACTCTTCTTGGAAAAACTCCCATGTGATCCTTTCCCTTGGTACAACTAACACAAGCGTGTTCCACCACTGATAATTCTCTCAAAAGAGACACTACACATTTCATGCACTCTTCAGATGTGCAAGATAACTCATCAAATACCCTGATGGTATTTTCAAGCCAGAATTTGGCTCTTTCTAGATAATCATCTTTACTAGCTTGAAATTCTTTGGCTCCTTGTTTCTGGATTCTATCGACCGGAGGCTTTTCTCTTCGTACCACTTCTACCACTTGGGGAGCTACAGGGGTAAGCTGAGGAATAGGTGGGGGTGGAGGGGGTTGTGCATTCGGGTTCGTACGAACGAACTCTGTACACCATGCATTCATTATGTGGAGAAAGGCTTCCCTAGCCTCTTCTCCTCCTCTCTAACTCACGGTCGTTGGTCTATTCTAATTTTCATTCGGCACCCTCCCTTCAGCGACAGCCGTCACGTTACTTTCCACATCATCCGCCATAGCTCTTTCGGGATCAATTTACTATATGAAAACACAATTTAAATCATCAGGAGTACTCACATTATCATAATGTAAATACTCATGTGTATGGCATATATAGCTAGACTCATGCTTACGCTACGTTAGTCCAAGAATCGACTAAACCATAGCTCTGATATCACTAAATGTAACACCCCTTACCCATGTTCGACGCTGGAACTGGATACGAGGCATTACTGAACTTAACTTGTTTAAACAAACAACATTGGGCTATAAATTTCATTTCAACTTAAAACTTCTCATTCACACACATAACATCCTTATAATGGGCCTATGAGGCCCTAAACATACATACGAGAGGTTTCGAAATTATTCCGGAAACTTTTCTGCACATAAATGTTTTTGCCTAAACAGGGACCACACGCTCGTGTGAAATGGAACACGCCCGTGTGGGCAGGCCGTGTGGTCACACACGCCCATGTTCCTATCTCGTGTGGAATTTATTTTTCATTTCGAACCTACAGGGGATTTCAAATGGCCGGACACACGCTCGTGTCAGTAGCCCATGTCCATCACACGACCCAGACACGCCCGTGTCCTCACCCATGTGTGAAAACCTGGGCATTCTGTTAATGACATCAGTAACCTCTTAAAGGGCACACGGCCAAGGCACACGCCCGTGTGCTAGCCCATGTGACGAATTGAATTCTTGCAAGTTGATACAGGGGACACATGACCTATTAACACACCCATGGGGTTGACTGTGTGTCATACATGGCCTAGACATACGCCCGTGTGTCTACCCGAGTGGACAATTATAAGGCTATTTTCCAAGCCAATTGCCACCCTGAAACAAAAACACACATCTACCAACACAAGCAACACATAACATGGCAATAATACACTATGAAGATTCACTAATCATCATCCATACACTTCACATTTTACTCCATCAATTGCATGAACTTTCACTTCATAAAATTCATCATAATTAAAAATAGGAAACTTGAAAAATATTGGCCAAACCCCAATGGTCATTTACAAAATGAGTGTATAACATTAATAGCCAACACTTTGGCTTTCAAATATGACATAACACAATATGACCAAGTTCCTATACATGTCATACCGAAAATAAAACAACTTTACTATACCAAAAGAATGATTGATAGTGTGATCCGAACTCCGACGTTCTACGATTCCCGAACTAGCTTGGCGGTACTACAAGGAAAAGGGAAAAGAGAGGGGTAAGCATATAGCTTAGTAAGTTTGCATGAACTAAAATAGCAACATAAGTACTCATAATAAAATCCATTCATCTCATAGAATAATAACAACACAAGTTCTCAAGTACTTTGACATACTTACTCATACTTATTCTTACCCATCACATATCACATTACGATTTTCATAACTCATAATTTACTCATGGTACCTATATCACTTCAGCACATAATTTAGCACTTATCCTATCTTGACATAAACTTAAATCATTATCATCCTTCGCTTAAATGGAACTCTTTGTTATCCTTGTATAACTTAGCTCATTGTCATCTTTACATACTTAACTCTTTTGCCCGTTGAATTACTCAGAATATCGGAGGATACTCAATCTCATCATACATGTATTGTAACACCCCAAATCTTGCCTAGACGTTATGGGTGAATCTGGTGTGTCACATTGAAGTGTTTTTCGAAAACCATGTTTTCATTGAAAACCCTTCCTGAAAATTAAAACTTCTTGCAATTTAAAACTTGTACAAAACCTCAGTTTGAGTTTGTTTATTTTCAATCGTGGTTTATTAAAAAGTTATTCCCTTTTAAAACGTTATTACCTTTAAAACCTTATTTGTTGCGGAAGCTTAATTTAAAACAAATGATTTACGAAAATGTGATATTTAAAAATTGAGTTGCGAAATTGTAGCGTTTGAAAATAGTTATTGTTTTTGGAAAACCGTGGTCTACTTCTAGCAGATATAAATCACAATAAATAAAATCCAAATTTAAAATCAAAAAAACTGTAGAGGCTTTCTTACAACCCGAATCAAAATCAAAGTGCTTAAGTAAATGAGCAAAACAGAATAAAACATGTCTAGTTGTGTGGCCCTCTCCGAGTCCCTCGCAGCTCCGAACCGTCTAACGCTAGAGATTACCTGAAAGGTTAAAATTGGGGTGAGTTAATGAAAACTCAGTGTGTAATCTCCTTATTAAAGAAACAACAAGATATCTGTAAACAGAATCGAGCCAGGCTCGAGCCCTTTACTTGATAATAATGCAGTTCATTTCAAAGCATATGTGGGCCAAAGCCTAAAGCAATATCATTTGGGTCACAGCCCATAACAACCCATCACAGTAACAGTCTTAGTATGAATGATGCATGATGCATGCGAACCCATCCAACCCTGCACTTGTCTCTGTCCAACCCTGCACTACCTGTGGGGAATAAATCACCCACGCCATCCCTACACTTACAGTGTTAGCATCGATTTCAGCACTAACCGAAATCGCAGCAAAGCTGCTAGTATATATATACGGCTTTAAGCCTTCAGTAACGGTCTTATTATTAGCACATAGCCATCGGTAACTATAATAAGACCAGCATATGGCCATTAGCTACGGTAATATAACTAACACACAGCTATAGGTAACCATGATCGACACAAAGTCATCAATAATTACGATCGGCACACAGCCACGGATAAATATGATCGACACAAAATCATAATCAAGACGGCACAGAGCCATAATTAGGTTGGCACAGAGCCATAATCAGATTAACTGGCTTAAAGCCATCGGTAGGTCCACAATCATCTTGTGTGACCTGTTCGACCTTAACAGATCATTACTTGGTCCACAGTCGTCTCATGTGACCTGTGCGACCCTATCAGAACAGTACTTCCTCCATAACCAATATCCCAACCCCATGCAATATGTCATGTATGCAGAATGTCTGGCCCACAAATCATCATATCATTCACAATTAAGTCAATCAAATCATAGTCACTCGATCAAAGTCAAATCAGTCAAATCATAGCACAAGTCAGTCATTTACCCTCGAGGGGAAAATAGTCATTTACCCTACAGGGGCATTACGGTCATTTTACCCTACAGGGGCATTACGATCATTTTACCCTACAGAGGAATTATGGTCATTTTACCCTACAAGGGCATTACGGTTTAAATGGGCCCAAGGCCCAATATTCGACCCTACAGAGGAATTATGGTCATTTTACCCACACACTTGTGTGACCCATTTAGCCCAAATTCAGTCACAGTTATGCAAACTACATAGCACAGTCTAGTATTTACAACTTAACATGGATTTTATCTGTATAGGGCCCACGATCCCATTGGGCCCACACGACCCATTTCAGCCAAACGAGGCGCAAGATCACGAGAACGCTCGTAGTGGCCTCTATAATCTATCGCGCATGATTTGTGGGCTCGATTTACCACACAAGCGGCTGCACGCTCATGAGGCCTGAATGTTGAAGTTTTGACTTTTTGGCTTTTTGGCTTTTGCCGATTCACAGCAGAGATAGTGTGATTACACACTTTACCGGCTTTTACGCCTATTACCGTTTGCAGGGTACGGTTACACACCTATTTAAGCAACCGTTCCAAGTTTCTTAAGTGCCCAACCTACATTCATTCCACATACAGTCAGTCTTTTATATATTATTGTTCAAAGCACTTAATCCCCAAACAATAATCACTACCAACCTTGATGAGTACCATGCGATCTACTCCTTTTAGATCGCTGACTAAGAACAATCGTATGTCCCTTGCCGATTTACTACCTAACAACAGATCTTATTGGAAAAGATCGACTGTAAATGTGGCTTAAATCCACGAATACTATCCTCTCAAAAACAAATGAATATTCGACCTACCCAAAAACAAGTTATCGAAATTACCTTAATCGAATAATAGAAGAACCGACCTCAACGGCTTGGTTACCCTCGCACCCCTTCACTTCTTGGGAACACCTAACCCATCAATCACCATATCGCAAAGAAGGAACGAGAACCGCAGTCAGTGAACATATGGAAAAGAACATTCAGCTTTTTAGAAAATGATTAGAGAGAACAGATTTGAATGAAATGAGGAAATATGGATACTTACTGATTTGCCAGGAACACTTGCAGAACTGAAACAGAGAGAGACAGTGCTAAGATTTGGCCAAAGTATGAAACACCTAGCGAAAAGGGAAAACAACGATTCGAGGAGGGAAGGTAGAACTTCGGTCACAACCTACTAGAATGCCGAGAAAGAAAAAGAACAAGAAAGAGGAAAATAGGATGAATTCGGCCCAGAAAATAATAATCAATGGAGCAAAAAAAAAAAGGCAAGATATTCGGCCAAAGCTTAGGAATCGAGAGGAGACAGGAGCAGAATTGGTGATTTCGGCACATGTTGAAACAGAAGAAAGAGAACAGAATGGCTTAGAAAAAGGTAGCACATAAAATTTGGTAGAATAACAGGAACCGAAACAAAAAATGCACAAAAGGTAAAATGCAAAATTTGGCACTACATGGAGAAGAAAGGAAACAAATTGGTGGCAAAATAGAAACTGACCAAATGTGAAAATTCCCTAACAAAACTGATTACTAAGGAGCTTAGAGTTTTAATTCGGCACACCTATTCCCTCACTCCCCCATCCTCCTTGATTAGCTCCATAATCCTTTCCTTGATTTTCTCCACCATTATCTCTTGACCAATTCAAATTCCATCTTGCATAGTTTCAGTCGACTTCTACTTCTCACATGGCAAGAGAGTATAATAAATACTCTTTTTACCTTGCCATGACTTGAACCTTAGACCTTGAGAGAACTCTACACGCCACTTTGCCACTAAACCACAGCCTCTTTTTGTGTCATAATTTAACCACAAATATTTAAGAACCTTCTATCTAGATCCCAATGATTTTATTCACTAAATTTTTTTTTTTTGCTAAAGCCCAGGTTTGAACCCAGGACTTCTCAGACACTCCCAAACATTGCTAAATCACTTAACCACTGAGCAGTCAGTCAATTGTGTTATTTCCTTGCACATATAAACTTTTATGTGTTCCTACACTCAAGGCCTATTTCTTCTAGGCCTAAATTCGGGGCGTTACATGTATCACAATGCCAATGCCATATCCCAGATATGGTCTTACATGGGACCACCTCTTGATGCCGATGCCATATCCTAGATATGGTCTTACACAGGTCCTCTTAACTAGATGTCGATGACATGTCCCAAACATGGTCTTATACGAGATTGTACACAGATGTCGATGCCATGTCCCAGACATGGTCTTACATGGGACCTTCCTTATGCGATGCTGATGCCATGTCCCAGACATGGTCTTATACGGGATCTACATTCGGTGTCGATGCCATGTCCTAGACATGGTCTTATACGGGACCTATATTCAATGCCGATGCCATGTCCCAGACATGGTCTTATACGGGACCTTCCTTGTCTCATGTAGTGACATAGTTATCCTTGTTATTTCGAATCTTCAATCGGGACTTTAACTTAACATATTCTCATCATTTTCTCATCGAGGCTTCATGAGTCGATTTTCATGGATATGATATTCTTTGTCATAATATCAAGCAAGTTAAAATATAAAAAACACTATGAAACTTTAATTTCACGCAAACTTACCTCAGTATTCCAAAATAGGTGTAGATGTTCGATTTAGTCCACAACTTTGTTCTTGCCTTGGTTTTGGTCCGAGCATCGTGTTTCTTGATCTATAATAACAATTTCACTTGTTTAACATTAACATTGACTGAATTGACTCATGAATCATACTTTGGAAAAATTATGGTTTTGCCGCTAAACTTTCACATAATTACACTTTTTCCGCTAGGCTCGTAAAATGATTTTTATTCAACCTTTTTGTATTTTAAGCCTAGCCGAATTATTTTCTTAACTACAACAACCTCCATTACCATTAATTAACTCATATGACCATTTTTATAACATTTTACAATTCGCTCCCTTTATGCATTTTCCATGAAAATCACTTAGAGAAAGATGTGTATCATACATCAAACTTTCATATTCTTCCATAAAACATCAAAATACTTGCATGTCATCCACGGGTAAATTTTTGAACATAAACCTTAGCTCAAAATATAGCTAGAAATAGCTAAATCGAGCTATGAGGATCTCAAAAATATGAAGAACATTAAAAATGGGGCTAGGATGCACTTACTATCAAGCTTGAAAGTTGAAGAAACCCTAGCTATGTCTCCTTACAAATTTTGGCACTTAGAGGAAGAAGATGGACAAGATTTTGGCTTATTTTTCCCGTTTAATTCTTTTATTAACCGAATGACAAAAATACCCTTAATGCCCTTTCTTGAGATTTTTCCTTCCCATGTCCATTTTTGTCCATCTTGACATTTAATGGTGTAATTGCTATATAAGGACCTCTAGTAATTTTTATAATTCTATTTCATACTTAAATCTTCTAGAATCTCATATTTTCTAATCTTTGCAATTCAGTCCTAATGGACAAATTGATCACTAATAAATAAAATTTCCTCATAATATTTTCACACAATCATGGAAACACATCATAAGCCTCATAAAAATCATAAAAAACATATTTCTACTTCGGATTTGTGGTCTCACAACCACTATTTTAACTAGGCCCTAAATCGGGTTGTTACAAATATTGTCTTAAGAACATCAACACCTTTAATCTTTATCTAATAATATTCCAACCTTAGTTCTATCTTTGAGAAAACTGCAGCCCCACTTAACTAATCAAATAAGTCTTCAATCCTTGGTAGAGGGTACTTACTATTTATCGTAACCTTGTTCAGTTGGTGATAGTCTATACATAGGTGCATAGATTCATCCTTCTTCTTAACAAACAAAATTGGTGCACCCATGGTGACACACTAGGCCTAATAAAACCCTTACTGAACATATCTTGCAACTGTTCTTTTAATTCTTTAAGCTCTAACGACACCATCCTGTAGGAAGTACATGATATAGGAGTTGTCCTAGGTTTCAACTCAATTGAGAACTCTCTCTCTCTCTCAAGAGGCATTCTAGGAAGTTTTTTAGGAAACATATCCAAAAATTCTTTCACAATGGAAACTTTACTAATCTTGCTTGTAGAATTGGGCGTATCCATGATGTATGCCAAATAAGCATATGCTGAACAAACATTTTCCTGGTAGACATTGTAGAAATAATTTTGTTTGCCAATTTTGTTTGTTTACCAGACATCAATATCTCTTTACTATTAGCACTCACTAGCACTTCTAGTTTTACAATCAACCATAGCATTATGTCTAGTCAGTCAATCTAATCCTGAAATGGCATCAAACTCATGAAATCTCAGCAAAAAC
This sequence comes from Gossypium bickii, assembly GCA_025503065.1. Classification (NCBI taxonomy): domain Eukaryota; kingdom Viridiplantae; phylum Streptophyta; class Magnoliopsida; order Malvales; family Malvaceae; genus Gossypium; species Gossypium bickii. The sequence goes on along the minus strand of CP106715.1, from coordinate 34,272,015 downwards.
ATGTCCGCCAAAAATACGTGCTCGCCAAAAGCTAATGGACAATTCTTGGTCAACTTATTCACTATAGTTTTTTTACCTAAGGGATTTGTTACCAGCACATTCGTTTCAGAGTACTTTATCTCAAGACTAAGACCCTCTATAACCTTAGTAAAAATGTAAGAATGAGTAGAACCAAGATCAATCAAAGCATAAATATTATTGCCAAGAAAAGAAAATTACCAGTTAGAACCTCATGTAACTATGCATCTTCCTTAGCCTTCATTACATAGGCTCAAGTTGATGCACCGAAACTTATCTTACTAAAATTCTTTCTCTATGATCCCTGTACTAAGCTAGATTTAGTTGCCATCTCAGATCAATTTAATGTTGAAACTTTTATGGGCTTTTAACTGATTGTTCAGTACTAAATTCATGTAATGACCCAAATTTGGGCCTAGTAGAATTGGGCCTATTGGGCCTTTGGGCTCGGGAGCGTTTAAAATTCTTGAGAACGAGAGAACGACACTATTGTAAGTTGGACCTATTAGGTGAGTGATTTTGGAAGGTTAGGGGGCTTCTATGAAGTCCTGGGATCAAACTTAGGCTTTAGAAAAATTTTGGTTTTAGGTGAATAAAACCATGGGGGTTAGTAAGTAGGCTTTAAGAATAAATTGTGGAGAAAAATGTCACAAAAGGGGTTGTGGTCTAGTGGGAAATGACACCATATAGGAGACAAGGGAATGACGCCACAAGGAAGCAAGGGGTCCAAGATTCAAGTCTTGGCACTTGCATTTCATTTTGATTTATCTTTTTTAAGTGAACATAAACGTTGGCCATAGACTTATATTTAGTTGCGCATGATTTTAGACACAAGAGGAGCTTGTGGCCTAGTGGCTAGTGGCTTGGATTAAGTTACAGGGGAGCCTGAGTTTGAATCCCATTGCAAGCAAAAAGGGATATTTATTTTGCTAAGCTGGGACGACCAGAGTTTGTGTTGGAATTAAACTCTGTTGAAGGAGGGATCCCACATCGGGAATGTGAGAAGCTGGCTTTAAATAGAGCAATCTATAAGGAGAATAGGCATACATGGGTTGGCGTTTGGGCATAGGACTATTCGGAGAGCGGATCAACTCTAGATTCCTATCAGGTGTAGATTTCGCACTACCCTAGATGTAGAGCAGCAAATGTCGAAATGCTGGTCACACGACAATGGTAGCCACACGAGCGTGCGAGCGCACGTGTAGGGGCTTCGGCACGATAGTTGAGGCCATCATGAGTGTTCTTGTGGGTTTAGGCTGTTTAGGCCTCGATGGGCCATATGGGGCTATTGGGCCAGTGGTCCCATATGAATAAATTGTATGATTGTGTAGTAGATAGTGAACTGGTCTATGTGAATCTCATATCTATGGCTAGTTTTGGGCTAAATTGGCCACATGAACGTGTTGGTCCATTTGGGCCAAGAATGGGCCCTAGGACCATTCCCATAGTTATCTTTGTTTAGAATACCCTTGGTTTACAAATTACTGAAATACCCTTGGTTTACAAATTATTGAAATACCCTTGGTTTACAAATTATCGAAATACCCCTAGTTTATGAAATTACCAAAATACCCCGATTTACGAAATTACTAAAATACCCCCAATTTATGAAATTATCGAAATACCCTAGGTTTGCAAAACTATCAAAATACCCCTGGTTTATGAAATTACCGAAATGCCCTCAGTTTGCAAAATTATTGAAATACCGTAGTTTATGAAATTACTGAAATGCCCTCAGTTTGCAAAATTATCGAAATACCCCTAGTTTATGAAATTATCGAAATGCCCTCAATTTGCAAAATTATCGAAATACCCCGATTTGCAAAATTACCGAAATACCCCTATAGGGTAGAATTACTGAATTACCCCTGTAGGGTAGAATTACAAAAATACCCCTGAAGGGTAGGATTACCGAAATACCCTTCTAGGGTAAAATGACTATTTTGCCCTTGTAAGTAAATGACTGATTTAGACTGTGAATTTAACTATTTTGACCGTGATTGTATAACTACGAGTTTAACTTACTTGACTATGGGCGTGTGACTGATATGCTGTTAATATATGTTTAAATGACTATTACTGAGTATGGTCATTCTGCATACACCTGTGATGATTAAGCATGACATACACGGCATATTGCATAGGGTTGGGACCAAGTTACGGAGGAAGTGTACGGCCCATTGCCGTTTTGTACAAGGCTTTTAGCCTTTCTGCAATAATTATGGCTCTGTGCCATCTTATTATGGCTTTGTGCCAACTGTATTTACTCGTGGCTATGTGCCTAACATATATTTTGATGACTCTGTGTCGATCATATTTACCCAAGGCTGTGTGCTGATTATATTACCGTCGCTGATGGCTATGTGCCAAACATAATACAGTTACTAATGGCTCTGTGCCAATTATAATAACGCTATTGAAGGCTTAAGAGCCGCATATATATATACTGGCAGCTCGGCTACAATCTTGGTGTGTAGGGCTGGGTGGGTTGACTTGGTCCCCACAGGTGTGTAGGGTTCGTACGGGTGGTGTGATGGTTGGTTTGGGTTGGGCTACATCCTCATACTGTTGTATATCTATTTACGAGATCTATCACTATACTGGGCTTAGGCCACTTGTTCTGTTATTGGTTTGGGCTAGGCCTAATCGATACTATTATGGGCTATGACCCAAATAATTTCGTAGTGGGCTTTGACCCACGTATGCTCGATCACATCTTTGTCATTGTGGATTGTTGAAAGGGCTTCACCCAAACCATTTAGGTTTCGCTTCAGATATCTTGATCATTACTCTGGTAAGGGGATTACACACTGAGTTTTCATAAACTCACCTCTTTTGTATTTGTGCAGGTAATCCTCAGCCTTAGACGGATCAGAGCTGCGAGGGACTCGGAGGTGACCACATGTCCTATTGGCTTTAAAGTACACATCCTATTTTTACTTTAGTTTAATTTGTTGGGTTATAAATTTTGTAATAAGGCCTTAAGATTTCTGAACTTTAAGTTTTGGGTTTTTATTGATTGTTTGATAATTGCTAGAAGTAGAACACGATTTATTAGAAATAACTATTGTTTTTTAAAAATATCACGTTTCGCAACTGTTTTAAATTAAGCTTTCTACAACAAACAAGGTTTTAAAGATAATAATGTTTACCAAGAATGTTTTCTAATAAACTACGTTTTGAAAATAAGCAAACGAAATCTAAGGTTTTGAATACCAGAAAGTTTTAAGTTGTAAGAAGGGTTTCTAATGAAAGCATGGTTTTTCGAAAAACTCTTTAATATGAAACACCAGATTCGGGCCTAACTTCTAGGCTGGGTTTGGGGTGCTACAATTCAGACTTAGACGAACAATCTTTAACCAAATGCCCCTGGACCTACAACCAAAGGAAGCTCCCAATTTCTTCCTGCACTCGCCACTGTGACTCCTACCACAGTAATCACATTCACCTTTTACCATTCTGGAACTACCAGAACTTGCCATATACATAGTTGGCTTGTTAAACCCTTCATGTTTTTATCTTGTGAACTATGAATCTTTCCTTGAAACTGAAAAAGTTTGGTTCTTCGGTTTCTTAAAACTGGATGAAGGTGGAAGACTTGCTCTTCCTCTTATCATTCTTTCTCTCTCAAAGTTCCTACTTTTATCCTTGATGATTGACTCCATATTATGGGCCTTGACTTTCATCTCTGCCAGAGTTTTGCATTCTAAAGTTGCCACTAAACATATTATTGGCATATTGATTGAGCCAAAAGAATTTACGTTCATACTCTATAACAAACATTCTTCCTTGTTTCAGATACAAAAAGTCTTTCCTCATTTGCTCAACAAACATTTGATTGACATATTTTATCTAAACTTTTCTAGGAAGAACTCCTAGTCAATCATTGGCTCTAAGGTAACACTAACCAATGTTTCCCTCCATTTGTAAGCTTCTCCATAATTTCTTGCATTGTTGTTGGCAGTAGTAGCCTGTACTTGAGTAGGGGTATGGCTTTCTATTTCTTCACCAGCGACCTCTTTGAAACTATTAGACATTTTCTTATCTCATTAAAAAAGAAAAGTTATCTTAGTACAAAACATTAAAAACTAAGCTAGAGGTGCACTATGCATGATAGAGGTGTGACACTATATTCAGTTTTTAGAGAATTAACTGAACATTGACTCTAATACCAAACTTGTAACACTCCAAACCCGACCTCTAAGGAGGATCCAAGAATGTCGTGTTACTAACATAAAATCAATATCTTTAAAACCATATTGGTGAAAACCAACTTAAACTACAATTTAATTTAATATAAAATATAAAAAATTTGTTATTCAATGCTAGATAAAATGGTACACTTAAAGAACCATAAAGACTTCACAGAAATTTCATTGAAATCATAGTTTCATGAACACAAGTTTAAATACAAAATTCATTCTTCAAAATGTAAGCGCCTTGACACCACCTCCATGCTATGCATAATACACAATACTAGAAGTCTCACGGCAACAATTGCCCTCTGGCATAGCCTTCAGATGCTCCTTTACTTTGTCAGCACACCTTAACTAAGTAAGTTCAAAGAACTTTGTGAGTTCTAGAAGTAGACATTACATCAATTATACATGATTCAAACAAAGCCTTTATAACTCAATATAAATACATAGTTCTCCAGTTGGCGGGTGTCAATCATAGGCAGAAAATACATCGAATACTATTCCCTTGTCCTGTACATTATGCCCATGTGACCATATAGAAAACCTTCTTCATATTAGCCACGTACTCTCATCCATAGTCAAGCGATATCATCCATTCCATTCATATTCTTTTGGCATGATTTGTCAATCTGGTTTGCAACATAATTTTTGCCCTACTAGAGGCTACACAACCATTCTAATGTATTGTGATCTGCCAGTTCAACACTAATTCCATTGAAGGTAATGCCATGAAGTCATTTCCATTTTCCACTCATATTATCCTTATTAGAAGCAAAGGGTAGTGGCTTCAGTAGAAAGAAAGGTTTTTACCCCTTTAACGCAGATAGACCAAACTAGACTATCAGCTACGAACATCCATTGCTCATGTATAGACATTTAATCTTTACAGAATGTGAATACTTACTTAAAAAAATAAACACGACATTACACACACATGGAAGTAAGAAAGAACTCACAAGAAAAAACAAGTCTAAACAGTAGGACCTTTTCCCTTATCATGAGAACCTTGAGAAATGTCTTGAGCTATAATATAAATAGTTAAACTTATCATATCATTCTACAAGAAAACTAAACAAGCTTGCAAGAAACATCATCACAAACCAGGATTCAGGAAGTTTCCTTCCCTACACACTAAACTGACATTAAAGCATACAACTCTAAGGTGACATAAATAACCACAAAAACAACCTAAGTTTCATCGAATATTTACCAAGTGCAAAAATAACAAAGGAGTTGGCTGAGTATAGTGAACCAAAATCTTCTAATAGGTTTTTGGTCTAAGGGTTTTTGAGAGAAAGAGTAGAAAAAGTTTGAAAGGAATAATGAATGCTAGGTCGTGTGCGCATGCTTAAATAGTTGATTTCTAAGTCATACTATCTCATACAAACACCATGGAACATGTACGGGCTCTATAATAACCAAATTCCCATATACATATACTTTCCACATCATGAATTCAAATAACATATACAAATCATACCCATGCATTTCAAGTACATTTTCATAATATTTCGTTACAAGTTCAGATTATTTCATGTCAGGATTTTGTTCATTAATTTAATTAAAATATCAATGGAAACCCGGGAAAATAAACTCGAAGTGTACAAATCTATAATATTAGATAAACATATTTATTAAATAAGTTCCATGTTCATATAACACCATCTCATACTTCCATATATCATGTGTCATCATTTTCATGTATTTAAGGAAGATACATGTAATAATTCATTTTGTGTTCATATTTTCTCATGTCAGGATTTTGTCTGTTGAATTTATTTGAAATATCGATGGATACACATGTAGTACACTCGAAGTGTATAAATCAAAAACTGTCAATTCATATTCAGGGGTACCCATAAGGGCTTATAATCAAGAAGCACACTCTCGAGCCATATAATAGGATGCTCATGTGAGCCATGTACCAAGATGCTTATCCGGGCTATATCAGGAAACTCATAAGAGTTTAAAATAGAAAGCTCATTGAGCTTAATAGGTAACTCCAAAGAGCTAATATCAGGGAGCTCCGGATAGCCATATAACAGGAAGTTCTCATAAGAGCCTATATCAGGACGTTCAAGAAGATCTGCATTTTTGCCTGCAATAAATGCTAGATCACAACCGATTGAATCATGTAACAGGATGCTCACAAAGAGCTGCGGTAATGCGCAACACATGCAGGATCACTATCAATCAGGATGCTCACAAGAACCATGTAACAGAAAGCTCGAGAGGGCTTATAGCAGTATTGCTCATCTGAGCTATAAGGTGTCCACAACATATGCTGGACGACAATCAATACAGGAAATCATGTATCCATCGACTTTCATTATTCAAACATGATTTAATTTTTATCAAGCTTTATCAGATACATATATTCAATTTGATATGCATGACAACTACATAATTCTCATACATAGCATTCAATTCAAGCAAATAAACATACACAATTTAGTTACACGAACTTACCTCAATAAATGTTCGTGTATGTAAAATCTACTAATTTGAAAGGAAGAACTATTTAAGCATGCACACACCAAATATGCTAAAATTAATCATCAATATGCAAACAGGATTTCTCTCAATCAACCATTTAAGCACACACCAAACATGTCATAGCCTCATTTATACATATCAAAACATGTTCATCACAAGCCATTCCAATGGCTAGTTATAACCAAAACATTTACATGCCATTTTAGGCTAATTAACCTATACATGCCATTATAACCATAATTAATTTACCATATATACCAAGATGGGTCGATGGATAGTGTGAGTGATCTCCATTAATGCTTCCAATCCAACGAGCTTCCGAATTACTATAGAACAAGGGAAAATAAAACAGAGTAAGCATGAAATGCTTAGTAAGTTCGTATAACATGGTAAATAACTTACCATATATTTATGTTCAAAATAAACATGCAAGGCACTATTAACCAAATTTTATTACAAGCCATAAACACATATCCTCATCATGTTAGCCAAGTAATCACATATAATAGTCCTTAATAAAGGATGAACAAAGTCATCAAGCATGATCCACATTCATGTAACAACCAATTCATGCATCATTATATCAAGTAATGTCATTTCCATGTACTTCATGTACATACATGTAATAGTTCATTTCTATGTCATACTATCTCATACAAACATTATGGAACATGTATAGGCTCTATAATAACCAAATTCCCATATACATATACTTTCCACATCATGAATTCAAATAACATATACAAATCATACCCATGTATTTCAAGTACATTTTCATAATATTTCATCTCAAGTTTAGATTATTTCATGTTAGGATTTTGTTCATTAAATCAATTAAATTACCAATGGAAACCTAGGAAAATACACTCGAAGTGTACAAATCTATAATCTTAGATGAACATATTCTATCAACCGGAGGCTTTTCTCTTCTTACCACTTCTACCACTTGGGGAGCTACTAGGGTAGGATGAGGAATAGGTGGGGGTGGAGGGGGTTGTGCATTCAGGTTCGTACGAATGAACTTCGTATACCATGCATTCATTATGTAGAGAAAGGCTTCCCTAGCCTCTTCTCCTCCTCTCTAACTCACGGTCGTAGGTCTATTCTAATTTTAATTTGGCACCGACCCTTTGGCGGGAGCCGGCGCATTACTTTCTACATCATCCGCCAAAGCTCTATCAGGATCCATTTAGTATATGAAAACACAATATAAATCGTCATGAGTCATCACACAATCATTACATAAATACTCATATGTATGGCATGTATAGCTAGACTCGTGTATACGCTACGTTAGTCCAAGAATTGACTAAACCGTAGCTCTAATACCACTAAATGTAACACCCCTTACCCATACTCAACTCCGAAATCAGGTATAAGGCATTACCGGACTTAACTTGCTTGAATATACAACTTTGGGCTATAAAATTTCTTTTCAACTTAAAACTTCTCATTCACATTCAGATCATCCTTATTATGGGCCTAGAGGCTCCAAACATGCATACGAAGGGTTTCGGAATTTAATAAAAAAATTTTGCGCACTTAGAAAATTTTTGCCTAAACAGGGCCACACGCCCGTGTGGGCAGGCCGTGTGGTCACACACACCCACGTCCCTAGCCCGTGTAGAATTTATTTTTCATTTCGAACCTACAGGGGTTTTTACACGGCCGAGCACATGCCCGTGTCTTTGGCCCGTGTCCCTCACACAGCCTAAACACGCTCGTGTCCTCACCCGTGTGTGAAAACCTATGTATTCAGTTTATAATGTCAGCAACTCTTGAGGGGCACATGGCCTAGACACACGCCCGTGTGCTGGCCCGTGTGACAAATCAAATTCTCGCAATTTGATACAGGGGACACACGGCCTATCAACACACCCATGGGGCTGACCGTGTGTCACACACGGCCTAGACACATGCCCGTGTGTCTACCCGTGTTGTCAATTATAAGGCTATTTTCCAAGCCAATTGCCACCCTGAAACATATACACACTTATACCAACTCAAGCAACACATATGGCAATAGTACACTATGAAGAATCAGTAATCATCAATCATACATTTCTCATCTTACTCCATCATTTTCATGAAATCTCATCTCACAAAACTCATTATCAACAAAATAAGAAACTTGACAAATGTTGGCCAATTTCTAATGTCCATTTACAAAAATAGTGTATAGCATTAGTAACTAGCACTTTGGCTTCCAAATATGACATAGCACAAAATGACCAAGTTCCTATACATGCCATACTCAAAATAAATCAACTTTACTATACCAAAAGAATGATTGATAGTGTGATCCGAACTCCGACATTCTATGATCCCCGAGCTAGCTTGACAATACTACAAGGAAAAGGAAAAAGAGAGGGGTAAGCATATAGCTTAGTAAGTTTGCATGAATTAATATAGCAACATAAGTACTCATGGTAAAATCCATTCATCTCATAGAACAATAATAGCACAAGTTCTCAAGTGCTTAGGCATACTTACTCATGCTCACTCTTACCATCACACATCACATTATGGTTTTATTACTTGTATTTTACTCATTGTACTTGTATCACTTAATCACATAATTTAGCACTTACGCTAACTTGAACATAAACTTAAATTATCATCATCCTTAACATAAACGGAACTCATTATCATCCTTGTATAATTTAGCTTTATATCATCTTTGCATACTTAGCTCTTTTGCCCGTTGAACTACTCAGAATATCAGAGGATAATCAATCTCATCATACATGTATCACGATGCCAATGCCATATCCCAGATATGGTCTTATATGGGATCACCTCTTGATGCCGATGCCATATCTCAGATATGGTCTTACACGGGATCTCTTAGCTTGATGTCGATGCCATGTCCCAGACATGGTCTTACACGATATCGTACATAGATGTCGATGCCATGTCCCAAACATGGTCTTACACAAGATCTTCCTTTGGTGCCGAAGCCATGTCCCAGACATGGTCTTACATGTGACCTTCTTTATTCGATGTCGATGCCATGTCCCAGACATGGTCTTATATGGGATCTACATTCGGTACCGATGCCATGTCCCAGACATGGTCTTATACGGGACCTACATTGGGTGCCGATGCCATGTCCCATACATGGTCTTCTACGGAACCATCCTTATCTCATGTCGTGACATAGGTATCCTCGTTATTCTGAAATTTTAACTGGACTTCACTTAGCATAATCTCATCATTTTCTCATTAAGACATCATCAATAAAATTTCATAGAAATGATATACATTTCTCAAAATAATAAGTAATTTAAACATAATAACATATGTAACCTTAATTTCAGACAAACTTACCTCAGTACTCAAAATGTGTGGATGTTCGATTTAGTCCAACACTTTGTCCTTATTTCAGTTTCGGTCTGAGGTTCGTGTTTCTTGATCTATAATAAAAACTTTTACTTGTCTAATACTCACATTGACTAAATTGACTCATAATCCATACTTTGGCAAAAATTACGATTCTGCCCCTAAACTTTCACATAATTACACTTCTGCCCCTAAGCTCGTAAAATGATTGTCATTTAAGTTGAATCATTTTATTAACTACAACAGCCCCCAATTTCTACTATTTCACTCATGTATGACCATTTTTTTAGCTTTTACAATTTGGTCCTTTTATGCATTTTTCAAGAAAATCACTTAGAAAAAAATATTTATCATACACCAAACTTTCATATTCTTTCATAAAACATCAAAATATATGTACGTCATACATGGGTAAATTTTTTAGCATAAACCCTAGCTCAAAATATAGCTAGAAATAGCTAAATACGAAGATATCAAAAATACGAAAAACTTTAAAAACGGGGCTAGGACGCACTTACTATTAAGCTTGGAAGATGAACAAACCCTAGCTATGACTTCCTTAGTTATTTTCGGCCGTGGGTGAAGAAGATGAACATTATTTTGACTTTTTTCCCGTTTTAATTCTTTTATTAACCGAATGACAAAAATGCCCTTAAGGCCCTTCCTTGAGATTTTTCCTTCCCATGTCCATTTTTGTCCATCTTAACATATAATGGTTTAATTGCTAAATAAGGACCCCTAATAATTTTATGATGCTATTTCATACTTAAATATACTAGAATCTCATATTTTCTAATATCTGCAATTTAGTCTTAATGGACAATTTGATCACTAATTAATAAAATTTCTTCATGAAATTTTCTCACAATTATGTAAACACCTCATAAGCCTCATAAAAATCATAAAACACATATTTCTACTTCAGATTTGTGGTCTCGTAACCACTATTCCACTAGGACCTAAATCGACTATTGCAATTGTCCCCCTTTAGGGATTTTCATCCCCAAAAATCTTACCAGTGAAAAGGTATGGGTATTGTTTTCTCATAGCCTCCTCAGGCTTCCATGTAGCCTCTTCTACCCTTTATCTTTGCCACAATACTTTCACAAGGGCTATACTTTTATTCCTTAACTGTTTGACTTCTCGTGCCAAAATCTTTACCGGTTCTTCGCCATAAGTCATGTCAGGTTGAATTTCAACCTCTGTTGGTGTAATCGCATGAGAAGGGTGTGATTGGTAACGACATAACATAGACACGTGAAACACATCATGAATCTTTTCCAATTCAGACAAAGCCAATCGATAGGCTATTGGCTCTATACTCTCGGTGATCTCATATGGTTTGATAAAATGCGGACTCAATTTGCCTTTCCGGCTTTGAAAACTTTCTTCCATGGTGACACTTTCAGGAATACTTTATCACCGACTTGAAACTTAATCTCTTTTCATTTCAAATTCGAGTAGGATTTTTGTATATCAGAAGCAGCTTTTAAACAATCTCGAATCACCCTTACTTTCTCTTCGGTTTCTCTAACCAAATCGACCCCGTGAATCTGATTTTCCTTGAGTTCAATCCAATATAAAGGCATTCAACACTTACGCCCATACAAAGCCTCATAAGGCGCCATTTTCAAACTCGACTGAAAACTATTATTATAGGCAAACTCTACCAACGGTAGGTACTTTTCTCAACTGCCTTGAAACTCAAGAACACAACACCGGAGCATATCCTCAGGTATCTGTATTAACCTCTCCAACTGTCTGTTAGTTTGGGGGTTGAAGGTCGTACTAAAACTCAACTTTGTGCCCAAGGCCTCTTGCAACTTTTTCCAAAATCAGAAGGTGAATCTCGAATCTCTATCCGATATAATCAACAAAGGCACTCCATGAAGCTTTACAATCTCAGAAACATACAAGTTTGCCAACTTATCAAGTGAATAGTCGACACGTACAGGTATGAAATGGGCCGACTTCATAAGTCTATCTACCACAACCCATACGGCATCTTCCTTGCTCGGTGTTAACGAAAAACCCGTTACAAAGCCCATGGTAACATGGTCCCATTTCCACTCAGGAACCATAATAGGTTGAAGCAAACTTGGAGGAACTTGGTGTTCAACCTTTATTTGCTGACAAATCAAGCATCTTGATACAAACTCAGAAATATCTTTCTTCATACTCGGCCACCAATACCATTTCTTCAAGTCATTATACATTTTCGTGCTGTCCGGATGTACGGATAGGCATCCACTATGTGCCTCGTGTAAAATCTTTCGCTTAAGCTCATCATTTCTCGGTACACAAAATCTGTCTCTAAACATCTGACATCCATTAGAATTGATTCGAAAGTCAAACTCAACACCCGACTCGCACTAAACTCTTGTGGCTTGCAAGTCACTATCGTCTTTCTGATCCTCGTAAATCTCTTGAAAAAACATCGGTCTAGCCCTTAACTTAGCTAGAATAGAACCATCCTCTAGCAAGGTCACCCGAGTATTCAAAGCTTTTAATGTAAATAGGGATTTTCTACACAAAGCATCAGCGACTATATTCACCTTTCCCAGGTGGTAATCAATCACTAACTCATAATCCTTTATCAACTCTAGCTATCTTTGTTGCCTTAAGTTCAATTCCTTTTGAGTCATCAAGTACTTTAAACTTTTATGATCGGTGAATATCTGACATCTTTGAGCATACAAATGGTGTCTCCATATCTTCAATGCAAACACAATGGCAACCAACTCTAAATCATGTGTTGGGTAATTCTTCTCGTGTGGCTTTAACTGTCTAGAAGCATACGCTTTCACCTTGCCTTCTTGCATAAGCACACAGCCCAATCCATTCAAGGATGCATCACTATAAATAACAAATTCTTTTCCCGGTTTAGGTTGCACTAGAATTGGAGCCTCTGTCAACAAAGCCTTTAGTTTCTCGAAATTCTGTTGACACTTTTCTATCCATTCAAACTTCATGTCTTTTTGTAATAACCTCGTCATAGGTGTAGCTATCATGGAGGATCCCTTGACAAACCGTCTGTAATAGCCAGCTAAGCCCAGAAAACTTCTAACCTCTGATACATTCTTCATCGGTTTCCAATCAACAATAGCTGAAATTTTACTTGGGTCGACTCGGATTCCATCTCCTGAGACAATGTGCCCCAAAAATCCAACCTCTTTGAGCCAAAATTCACTTTTTCTAAACTTGACATATAACTGATTATCTTGTAAAGCCTGTAAAACAGTCCTCAAGTGCTCAGCATGTTCATTCTCATCACGAGAGTAAATCAGCATATCATCAATAAAAACCACGACAAACTTATCCAAATATGGCCGAACGTTAAATCCATAAACACCGTAGGGGCATTTGTTAAGCCAAAAGGCATGAGTAAAAATTTGTAGTGACCATACCTCGTCCAAAATGCAGTCTTTGGCACATCTGAGTCTTTTACTCTCAACTAATAATATCCCGACCTCAAGTCTATCTTGGAAAACACAGTGGCTCCCTTCACTTGATCGAACAAATCATCGATCCTTGGCAATGGGTACTTGTTTTTAACTGTTACCTTATTAAGTTACTGGTAATCTATACATAACCTCATGGATCCATCTCTCTTTTTCACAAATAATACTGGAGCACCCCATGGAGAATAACTTGGTCTTGCAAAACCTTTGTCCGTCAACTCTTGCAACTGTGCCTTCAATTCATTCAACTCAGTCGGAGCCAAATTCAACTTCTCTAACTGGAGGCAACACTGGAAATTCTTCTGGGAATACATCTGGGTACTCACATACTATCAGCACTGATTCAATCCTTAACTCAGTTTCTTTAGCATTCATAACAAAACAAGATATGCTTCATACCCCTTTCTTACATACCTCTAAGCAGACATATGAGAGCTCACTACAGGCTATCTATCTTGTTCATTTGATTCAACACTAAGAGTGCCCCCATTTTCACATCTCAATTCAATGTATTTCTTTCCACAATTTACTGTCACATCATGAGTGGTTAACCAGTCCATACCAAGAATTATATCGAATTCATCAAATGGTAATAGCATGAGAATTGCCTTAAAATAATGACCTCTAATCATCAATAGGGATTTTTTTGCATACCTTATCGATTAATACACTTTTGCCTAAAGGATTGGACACTTTTATCACGAATTCTGTGGACTCTACAGGCATGCCCATGCTAGATACTAATTTCATGCAAATGTATGTATGGGTAGACCCCGGATCAATTAAAGCAACAACATTAGTATCATGGAGAGAAAATGTACACGTAATTACACCAGGGGATGACGCCTCTTCGCGAGCGCAAATGGCATAAGTCCTCGCAAGCGCTCTACCCTTAGATCTTGTGGCCTACTCTCTAGGAGTACTTTTACTACTCATCCCCCTTCCTGAGTTTCTCTATTTTCTCCCTCTAGTAGTGCTTCCCAATTTCGTACTCTGAATTTTCTCTTTTACAACCATCTCGGGGCATTCCTTAATAAAATGATCTTGGGAACCACACTTAAAACAGGCCATCTCATGTGCTCAGCACTCACTGGGGTGACGTCTGCCACACTGTGGGCATTCCGGTCGGTTAGGTTGAGTGTTCCCAATGCTTGCAACTGAAGTAGTATGAGCCTTGATCCCCAAGTACTGCTTTCTCTTACTTTTGTTTGAAAACCCGGCTAAAATAGTTGATCGGGTAGGGAAGTATCTTGACTTCTTGGATAAAGATTGAAACGACTTTTTCATTTGTCTCTTTCTTGAGTCACGAGACTCCATCTCAGCTTTTCTTTTCTCTTTCACCAATTCCTCGGCCTTACAAGCCTGTTCCACTAGCAGAACAAATTCCTTCAATTCGAGGACACCAACAAACAATCTGATATCTTTATTTAATCTGTCCTCAAACCATTTACACATAATGGCTTCAGTGGATACACACTCTCGAGCGTATTTGCTGAGCCTTACAAACTCACACTCATATTCAGTTACTATCATCCTACCTTGTTTCAGTTAAAGGAATTCCTTTCTTTTCTGAATGATAAACCTCTGCCTAATATACTTCTTCTGGAACTATTCTTGGAAAAACTCCCATGTGATCCTTTCCCTTGGTACAACCGACACAAGGATGTTCCACCACTAATAAGCGAAACTCTAAAAAGAGACACCACACACTTTATGCACTCTTCAAGTGTGCAAGATAACTCATCAAATACACTGATGGTATTTTCAAGCCAGAATTCTGCTCTTTCCGGGTCAACATTTTACTAGCCCTGAATTCTTCGGCTCCTTACTTCCGGATTCTATCAACTGGAGGCTTTTCTCTTCTTACCACTTCTACCACTTGGGGAGCTACTAGGGTAGGTTGAAGAATAGGTGGGGGTGGAGGGGGTTGTGCATTCGGGTTCGTACGAACGAACTCCGTATGCCATGCATTCATCATGTAGAGAAAGGCTTCCTTAGCCTCTTCTCCTCCTCTCTAACTCACGATCGTAGGTCTATTCTCATTTTCATTTGGCACCGTCCCTTCGATGGGAGCTGACGCGTTACTTTCTACATCATCCGCCGCAGCTTTATCATGATCCATTTACTATATGAAAACACAACATAAATCTTCAGGAGTCATCACACTATCATTACATAAATACTCATATGTATAGCATGTATAGCTAGACTCATGTATACGCTATGTTAGTCCAAGAATCAACTAAACTGTAGCCCTAATACCACTAAACGTAACACCCCTTAATCGTACTCAACTCCGGAATTGGGTTTGAGGCATTACCAGACTTAACTTGCTTGAATATACAACTTTGGGCTATAAAATTTCTTTTCAACTTAAAACTTCTCATTCACATTCAGATCATCCTTATTATGGGCCTACGAGGCCCTAGACATGCATACGGAGGGTTTTAGAATTTAATCAAAAAAACTTTCACACTTAGAAAATTTTTGCCTAAACAGGGCCACACGCCCGTGTGAAATGGGACACGCCCGTGTGACAGGCCGTGTGGTCACACACACCCATGTCCTGTGGAATTTATTTTTCATTTCGAACCTATAAGGGTTTTCACATGGCCGGGCACACGCCCGCGTCCCTCACACGGCCTAGACACGCCCGTGTCCTCATCTCTATGTGAAAACCTGTGTATTCAGTTTATGATGTCAGCAGCTCTTAAGGGGCACACGGCCTAGACACACACCCATGGTACTTGTATCACTTAATCACATAATTTAGCACTTATGCTAACTTGAACATAAACTTAAATCATCATCCTTAACATAAACGGAACTCATTATCATCCTTGTATAATTTAGCTCTATATCATCTTTTCATACTTAACTCTTTTGCCCGTTGAACTACTCGGAATTTCAGAGGATACTCAATCTCATCATACATTTATCACAATTCCAATGCCATCTCCCGATATAGTCTTATATGGGATCAACTCTTGATGCCGATGACATATCCCAGATATGGTCTTACATGGGATCTCTTAGCTCGATGTCGATGCCATGTCCTAGCCATTATAACACCCCAAACTCAACCTAGAAGTTAGGCCGAAATCTGGCATGTCACATTGAGGAGTTTTTTGAAAACCATGCTTTCATTAGAAACCCTTCTTACAACTTAAAACTTTTAGCTATTCAAAACTTCAGATTTCGTTTGCTTATTTCCAAAACATGGTTTATTAGAAGTCATCCTTTGAAAACATTATTATCTTTAAAACCTTGTTTCCTGTGGAAAGCTTAATTTAAAACTGTTGCAAAACGTGATATTTTGAAAACAGTAGTTATTTTCGATAAATCGTGTTCTACTTCTAGCAATTATAAAATAATCAATAAAATCCCAAAACTTAAAGTTCAGAAATCTTAAGGCCTTATTACAAAATTTATAACCCAACAAATAAAACTAAAGAAAATAGGGTGTGTACTTTAAAGCCAATCAGACATGTGGTATCCTCCGAGTCCCTCGCAGCTCCGATCCGCCTAAGGCTAAGGATTACATGCACAGTTAAAAATAGGGTGAGTTTATGAAAACTCAGTGTGTAATCCTCTTACGAGTAACGATCAATATCTGACGGTAAACCTAAACGATGCGGGCCAAAGCCCTTTCAGCGATCGCAGTAAGATAGCATGATCAGAGCATACGTGGGTCAAAGCCCACTACAAAATTATTTGGGTCATAGCCCATAACAGTATCAATTGGGCCTAGCCCAAACCAATAACAGAACAAGTGGCCTAAGCCCAGTACAGCCACAGATCTCATAAACAGATATGCAACAGTATGAGGATGCATCCTAACCCAGTCCAACCATCACACCACCCGTACCAACCCTACACACATGTGGGGACTAAGTCAACCCACCCCAATTTCTACACACCAAGATAGCGGTGAGTTGCGATATCACGCAACAAAGCCGCAAGACAGATATCGTGGTGAGCCACTAAATCAGTAAAACATGGCATAGCCACCAGTATAGTACTTCCTCAAAAATACAAATCCCAACCCTATGCAATATATGTCATGCTCAATCGTTACACATGTATGCAAAATGGTCATGTTCAGTAACAGTCATCTAAACATATATTAACAGCATATCAGTCACACGCCTACAGTCAAGTCAATTAAACTCATAGTTTTACAATCACAGTCAAATCAGTCAAATTCACAGTCTAAATTAGTCATTTACCTACAAGGGCAAAATAGTCATTTTACCCAATAAGGGTATCTCGGTAATTTTACCCATCGAGGGTATTTCGATAACTTTACCCATGGAGGGTATTTTAGTAATTTTACAAACCAGGGGTATTTCGATAATTTTGCAACCCAGGGGTATTTCGGTAATTTTGTAACCTAAATGTATTTTGTTAATTTCGTAAACTGAGGGTATTTCGATAATTTCATAAATCGAGGGTACTTCAGTAATTTCATAAACCAAGGGTATTTCAGTAATTTTGTAAGCCAAGGGGATTTCAGTAATTTTGTAAACCAAAGGTATTTCAGTAATTTCACAAATCAAGGGTCTTTCAGTAATTTTGTCAACCCCTCAGAAGGTCTACAGTCGCCTCGAGCGACTCAAGTATTCCAAAAAGAGATAATGATGGGAATGGGCCTAAGGCCCATTCTCGGCCCAAGTGGACCCACACGCTCGTGTGGCCCATATAGCCCAAATCTAGCCACAGATATGAGATTCACATAGTCTAGTCCAATATCTACTACACAATCATGCAATTTATTCATATGGGCCCACGGGCCCATTGGCCGCACATGGCCTATTTTGGCCCATTGAGGCCCAAACAGCCTAAACCCACACGAACACTCATGATGGCCTCAACTATCGCGTTGAAGCCCCCACATGTGCGCTCGCACGCTCGTGCGGTTATTGATCGTTGTTTTATGCGATGTCAAAGTCTTAAAATTTATATAAAGAATGATCGAACTTGGAAACTAACTATGACAACGGTTTGAGGCAAGCGCACCTATCGAACAGTAGTATAGTTAAGGCAAGACCGGAATGTCAAACCCAAAGGAACCAAAAGTACTTAAACTAATTCTCTTTTTATTATTTAGCCTAAGAATTAAGGGATTTGCTTATCTAATCTAAAATTAACTAACAACTAATCTAAAGACTCTAAGACAAAGAAGAATGAAATTGTGAAAATAACTTGAGGAAAAATCAATTGATTAAGACGATATCCAAGGAAGAATCCACCTAGACTTCACTTGTTATCTAACTCTGAACCAGACGATTTATTCATTTGACTTGATCCGTAAGATTCCCTAAGTTATATTAATCCCTCTCTCGAGGCGACTAACGTTTAACCTTAGGTTGATTAATTGAAATCTCTTTCTAATTAAAACCCCTAGAATCACATTAACTCGATCGATGGACTCCCATATTAGGTTTCACCCTAATTCGGCAAAATCTCGTCACCCTATCTCTAGGCAAGCGATCAACTCCGCTTAATTATGCTAGATCTACTCTTTGGCAGGGACTTTTGCTCCTCCACCTAAGCACATCATACTTGAATTAATATCCCAGAAATATCAAAACAAGAATTAAGAACACATAATTAAGAAAAAGTCAAATATTTATATATAGTTCAGCAAACGATAACAAGATTCATCTTAGGTATCATCCCCCTCAGGTATCTGAGGGTTTAGTTCATAACGATAATAAAATAATACATCTCAAAAGAAAAGATAAAACAAAACATAACAAATCCCTAAAACCCCCTAAAGGAATTGAAGGAGAGATTCTCCATCTTGAGTATAATTTCGGCTTCTTGAGATGAATCAACTCGCTATCTTCGAGTAAATCTCCACAAATCTGCCTGCTTTGGCCTAGCTGGATGCCCCCGACTGAAGCCCTGGGTTCCCCCTTCTTAGGTCATACTTAGGGTGTTTATATAGGCTTCTGAATATATTTCTTTACCCCTAAGTATCCTAATACGAGTGAAACTCTTCTTTCTCACGGCAGGGACACGCCAATGGAACACGCCCGTGAAAGTTGTGGTCAGGCCGTGTTCGAACCTGTTGAATTGGGCACGGCCGTGTGGTCTTGGGCCCAGGCCGTGTGGATTTCGTGATATGGCCCATTCACTCTATTTTGGGCCCGTTTCTCGTTCTTTTCATCATCCGGTGCTCTCTTGGGTATAAAACGTGAAAATAAAGGATTAAGAGCACTAAATTACATAATTTGAGGCTTAAATCATCCAAAAGCATGCTAAATGTGCAATTAAAATATGTTTCTTTTACACTTTATCAATTACCCCCACGCTTAAGCCTTTGCTTGTAACATCCCCAAACCCGGCCCATTCATTACGACCGAATCTGGCTATGTTAGTGAAAATATTTTTTTTTCTTTATTTAAAATTTAAAACACGAAAATATACTAACTTTTGAGTGTAGTGTTTATTGGGAAAAAAAAAAAAATAAGTAAATTTTTAATATCAAAACAAAAATATTCTAAAGTGCCAAAAATAAATCTTTTAGCATATAAACAAGCTGATTTAAAATAAATCACTTCACATAGTTTTCACTTTAAACAAACCATAGTAAAGATAAAAATAAAATATTACCCAGAGTAAATAAAACAGAAAAAAAACCTTTATTACAACCATTATTTAAACCCAAATAATTAATATAAGTAAGCTTAAATTATTTAAACTCTTCCTTCTGCATGGGCCACCTTGTGTCCTCTCCGATCCCGGTCCAACTCATGAATCACCTGAAATGTTAGGAAAATAATTGGGTGAGTCCACTGACTCAGTGCATAATCAAAACACAGATTTCCCGCGTATGGGCTTGGCCCAATACCATACCATTCTCGTAACAAGTCATGCAATATGCATCTCAGCCCAACCCATTGTCCAACCGTAACACCAACCTTAGCAGACTCCCTGCCCAAGGCCGTGGATAAACCACCACTGATCACATCGTGATCCAAAACCTTACCTTGGCTACTCACTGCACAAGGCCGTGGCTGAGCCACCGATCAACCCAAGTGATCCAATATCGTAAACCGTCTACGGTGATGCACATAGCCATCAACCGCCGAGATGGGCACCTAGCCAACATCTCCCTCGAGGTAGCACCTAGCTAACCTCAAGCGCTAATGTAGCCGAGGCTAACATTAGACCACGTACATCATATGTACCTTCTTCCTTCATCGATCCCATCCACCTCCCATGTATGTAAATGCAACATGTCGGATCATATCATAACATAAGAGTGGACATCACATTTTAATTATCATAACATATTTATATATACATCACAATACATAAATTTCACAAAATACTCACCTGGCGTCCAATTACCCAAACCGTGGTATTTACCACTTAGCCATTAAGATTGGCTACCACCCATCATGCATACATAAACACATTAGTAAACAAAGAAGCGAGAATTAGTGCGTTGATTACGCACCTTATTACTAGCACAATTGATCAAATCCTGAGAACGTTACTTGATTGAGAACCTTGTCAAAATTCCTAAACAATCCACAGAAGAATCGGTCATCACTTAAAACATACCACTTTGTGGCCCTTGGCCGAATTCCCACTACACCCTTACCTTGATGAATCGAACCTTAAAAGATCCTTAGTGCTCCTTTCTATGGCTACACAAGAAAGAAACAATATCAAGGCCCTAACAATAACATTCGGCCATCACCATAATACCAAAACCATCTTTTGGTTTGGCACCTCACAAGAGAAAGAAGCAAAATCGATTACTAGGAAGAGCTTACTTACTACCACGCTTGCAGAGATCGAGAGAGAATACTTAACGGCCTTAAGAATCGGCTTAGCAAGATAACAAGAGGAAATCAAAGTTTCGGCTAAGTGAACCTTCGGCTTTGGTGAAAATAAGAAAGTAACGAAATGTTGATGGCTTAAAGAGGTTCGTCTATTGATAGTTAAAGAAGAGAAAAGCAAGAGATATTCAAAGGAGAAATGGTTTCAAATGGACAAGTAGAGGTAGTGTTACGTTTTGGTGTAGGTAGTGTTTGAGAAGAACAAAAGTGAAGGCTTGGGAGTAAGGCTAAAATTCGGCAACAAGGAGGCTCACACCCTTTAAATAGAGTTTGGCTACTCCCCAACCTTCAAGGACGAAAATGTCAACACAAGAACCCCTAGCCGCCCAACACCTTTGTCTCTCTCCCAATCCCTTGATTTCCTCCTAAAAACACTCTACACCACCCTTTCAAACAATTTCAAACTTAAGCCAACTCATCCTTCCTCCTAGCCACCCATTTAAAATAATTTGAACAAGTCAAATCCTATTTTTAAGGTGCCAAAACCGAATCCAACACTTCCCCCTTGCTCATGACGCAAAAAGAAAAGAAAATGCTGCCTCTGCACTCGATCCTGAGACCCCAAAGCCCCCTTGAGGCGTCACTTCTCCATGCTCTTAGTGGCATCTCCTTGCCACTCGCCAAGCCATTTCTTGTGTCTCATTCTCCCAAATAAATTTCTTAAGGCCTCCTCCATCCAAGCTCCCTTTTTAACCCTTAAAACTAAAAATTTTCCAGGGCATTCCACTACACTTTAGGGTTCTCAAGACCCCTAAAACTAACCCAACCACACATTGAAGTGTGCCAACCTCTGAGCTATGCACCAAACGCATAACCCCTAGAACCAGGGTGTTACATTGCTTGTCCTCAAGCAAAATTCTCAACTTACAATTAAAACGAACTTCCTCGATTCATAATAGTCATCAATAGTGTTTCATCATAATTCAAAGATAATTTATACATGGATAATTCAATTCAAAGAGTCCCAAAGATTCAAACAATCTAAGTCATACATTTGTAGCACAAAACATAGGTGTTTCCCTTCATCTAAATAATTACCCTTGATTCAAAATCGATAAGAATTGACATCCTCACTAAAGATTCACTCAAATCACTCGAAGTGTTTAAGGTTCAGAATTAAGCACTCAAAAGTCAAACATGAAGAGTTAATCCCATAGGCTTGCTTGAAAACCAAATCTCCACCACTGTAAAAAGAGATGATACACAGATCAAAAGGTCTTTAAAAAGGGTTGTGACGGGGCTTAGGTTAAAGGTGTGGATAAAGGCTGCATTAGAAGGGTAGAATCGAGATTGAATTGACAATTTACCTAACTAGAAATATGACTACTCCTAAATAATTACATCAATTGAAAACTAATAATACGAGCTTTCTCTTCGAGATTTTGAATTTACATGTATAAGTTCAGCTAACATAGAACTAATAATGAATATACTTTGTTTTTTTTAAAAACAAGTCATTACATAATAAAGGATGAATTTAACTACTGAAATAATATAATTAGGTAACTAATGAAATCAAATCTCGATATAAGGGTAGTCAAAAGGAATGGTGATAACAAATATAAAGGGCTTTTAGTTAATATTAGTAGGAGTCAATAAAAAGGGTTGTTAGGATTAAACAGGGTTCACTAGGGGTTAATTATGAAGGTAGGCTTTTAGTGGAGTGAGTGGATTAAAACCTAGGTGCTTTTGTCATCTCTTTATATCAAATCAAAGGTGTGGTCTCGACATGTATTATTGATACAAGTTCTAGAATAACAAATCAATATTGACACACTCATAATAAAAATTGAGCATGAAAGAATGTATGCTTTAAAAGGCTCAAAATCTCACAAAAAATTATGCGCTTTTGATGTCAATATTGTAAATTTCAAACTTCAAGGTAATAATTAGACTTAGGTAGACAACCTAACAAAATTTTAATTTTTGAAAATAGACTTATCATGCTTGATTCTCTAGTATCCTTCAAATTTAGTCATCAATGCATAGTTATCAATGACTTAATCCAAAACACATCAACAAACATCATAAATCAGGGAAATTTCATTCAAATCATAATATGAGAAGCTTACTTTATAACAAGGCATAATTCAGGGATTTGAGAATAATGAAGAAAGTTAGGCACTTTCTTGAAATAACTATTCACCTCCCCACACTTAAGATGTACATTTCCCTCAATGTACAAAAATAGATAATAGCATATAATAGTAGAAATCAAAAGAGAGGGAAAGAAGTGAAACTTCCTGAGTTATGGATGGGATTCTTGGAGGGTATTCCATGACGAATGTGATGACTAGGTATAAGTGATGTTTTTGTTCCTTGGGTGGTATAATAAATCTATTTAATCTGTAAAGTCATCAATTAAATTTAATGAATGGATGTCATTATGGAGACTTAAGGTTAGATGGCCAGTGATGAAGTGAGAACAATAATACTAATGAAACTTTCAAGTCTTTAGACAATAAACTAAAATAGAATCAACATAAATAAAAGTAAAGATAAAGGAGAAAAATAATAATGAAAATAAAAATGAAAATGAAAATAAACATAAAAAGAAAAAGAAAAGGACTCAGAAGTCCTCTGCATCATCTCGGTCTTGAGGTGGTGGTGGCGATGAGATATGAAGGTGATGACAGATCTGCTAAAGAGTCACATCAATGCTGTCGAATTGTTGAGCGATGTTATTGAATTACTGCATACAGTAATGCCTGAACTGAGTGAGACGTGCAGAAATGTCTGAGAGTGAAACAGCCGACTGAGCTTTCCGATGGCTCTATTGTGGTGTTTCCTGTGGTGGAGGAACATCATCAGTAATGTCCTCAGGTTCCTCCTCATCGGTGGAAGGTTTAAGTTGATATTGAGGAGGATCAGTTCCACGTCGGTGTTGGATCATCCTCATGTGTAACATAGTCTGGATGCCTTATGGGGACATCTGATCGATCAGGGTGAGTTCGGATGTCTGTGCGTCAGTGTTGAGGAGTCTGAAATGTAGAGCCAAGCGTGTGATGTACAGACCCATGGATATGATCCCTCTCCTGTGTTGCTCTGTTTAGTGTTGAATGGCGCAGGCTATGAAATAGGCTAGGTCGAAAACGTGTCCGTTCGACATGCACCACAGGTAGTAGGCGTCGTGAGTATTGACGACGCCAGTGCTTTCTCACCGACCTGTAAGTGTATTAGCTAGAATAGCATGTACGTACCTCCGGGGTGGGACAAGAACCATCGCCTTGGAGTGGCTGGGGTTGTAATTGCCTCCATTGGGGGCAATGTTGTACCAACAGCTTACAGCGGTACGATACATATGGTGGGGTAGCTCGGAGAGATCATTCTCTGCTACAGAGTCTTTCGTATAAATTCCTAGTGTGACTCCAAATTGTGGTACGTTCAGCTGTCGTATAGTGCCTCTAAGACGGAATTGTAATGTACCCGGATCATTGTGTTGTGTCATCATCGTCTAAAGTTGGAATGTTGAGCAGAACTCTAGAGTGAGCTCTAGGTATGTCGGCTCGATTATGTTAAAGAATTGGTCCCATAGATCAGTGGTTAAGAGAGCTCGTACATCGTCGGCAAGATGGACATGTTCCAAAGCGACCCAATCGATACATCTCCTTGTGCTGAGGGATTGTGTGCGGAGTATCTTATAACGGTTGTCTTGGGCCTCTGAGGGAAATCGTAGGAACGGGTGGCACACTTCGGTGGAGGCGCTTGTAGAGGATGAACCAGGTCCCTTTCGCTTCTTAGAACTCGGGGCTGTCGTTTTCTTTTTTTGGGATGACGACATTGTAAACCTGAAAATTCAAGTAATTTTCTACCAAAATATATCAAGTACTTCGATTAATACCCAAAAATATTCAAAGACTAAATTAATAAGAAAATTTCAACCATGAGTAAGCATTCTGATAATGATTGGTTCTTTCTAGTTCTAATCAACTATTTAAACAATGACTAAAGTATTCAAGATCAAATTAGTGCTAAAATTCTAAAGTTTAACTTAATAATAAATAATAATAATAGTAAAAAGAGACTTAACTAAGAATAGTTAAATAGATGAAAATAAAATAGTGAGGGGTGACCAGTGGTGTTTTTGGAGCGGGGCAATATGGATGGGCAGAGCACGGGCGTGTAGATGTGAGGTACGGGAGTGTTCTGTAAATAGTCGAAGCGACACGGTGGTGGAACACCTGTGGTGCGGGCGTGTATTGGTTTGGTACGGGCGTGGACCGGTTATTGATGTGTATGTGGGAGAGAGATGGTGATGACGGATAGGGGAAGTTAAGGATAGGTGTTCCTTTGATGGTGGCCAGAGTGGGGTAGAGGGTTTTTAAGGGAGAATGACTAAGGTTGGGGTTTGGGGAAGAAATTTGGGGGAAAGTAGGCGCTGTGTTTCTTAAAATAGGGAAGGGGACACGGGTAAAGGCCACGCCCGTCTGTCTGTTATTCGGCCCGTGTTTTTCGCGATTTTTAAATTTGGGCGCATTCGAGACTTTTCCCACGGCCGTGTTCGCTGGACGTGCGCTATTATGTTCACTTCTCCCACGCCCGTGCTTTAGGTCGCCACGCCCGTGTGTATATAGTCAATGTCTCGCACGAGCTTAGCTCATGCTCGTGCTTAGTTACTCAGGATAGACCACGGTTGCATCACACGACCGTGGTCCTATTATCGCAGCCCGTGTTTGGGAAAATTTTTCTTCTCCATCTCGCACGATTACCTGCACGCCCATTTTTTGTCCCATGGCATCCACACGGCCACGTGCACGCCCGTGTGCAAAGTCGTGTGGCGGGGAACCTGTGCTTTATTGTATTGGTTAGTTTGGGTTAAGTGCGAAAAGGAAAAATAAAAGTAGAAATGCGAAAATTAATGGGGTTAGTGACGTCAGTGCTCGGGTTGCCTCCTGAGAAGCGCTCGTTTAAATTCTTAAGCTAGACTCACCCTGTTTTCATTTCTAAAAGAAGGTTCACGGAGCTGAAGCTCCTCTCTTAATTCCTCGAAATTCTCACCATTATAAATTTTCAGTCGATGGCCATTTACCTTGAATGTTCCTTGAGTTGGATGGGTTACCTCGACTGTGCCATAAGGAAAAATAGTTTTGATCACAAATGGGCCTGACCACCTTGATTTAAGCTTTCCAGGAAATAGTTTGAGTCTTGAAGTGTATAATAGGACCAAGTCTCCTATTTTAAATTGCTTTGATTGTTTCAAATGAGCATCATGGCATCATTTTGTTGCCTTCTTATATAATTGTGAGTTTTCGTAGGCCTCAGCTCGCCATTCATCTAATTCATTCAATTGCATCATCCTCTTTTCATCTGCGGGTTTACTATTGTAATTCAAGAAATTTACAGCCCAGTATGCTTTGTGCTCTAACACAAATGGTAGATAACAACTTTTTTCGTAGACAAGTTTGTATGGGGATGTTCCCAAAGAGGTTTCAAATGTTGTTCTATAGGCCCACAAAGCATCATCTACTTTCATTGCCCACTCCTTCCTGTTTGATTCAACTATTTTCTCTAGGATTCGCTTGAGCTAACGATTTGCCACATCCACTTGCCCACTGGTTTGAGGATGATAAGGGGTAGTTGTTCTGTGGTGTACTCCATATTTTCTTAAGACTTTATCAAATTGAGTATTGCAAAAGTGAGTGCCCCTATCACTGATGATTGCTCTAGGTGTTCCAAAATGAGAAAAAAGTTTCTTAAGAAACTATACTACAGCTCTAGCATCGTTAGTAGGTAAAGCTTGGGCTTTTACCCATTTTGACATGTAATCTACTGCTAGTAAGATGTACTTATTTCTGAATGAACTAGGGAACAGACCCATAAAGTCAATACCCCATACATCGAATATTTCACATGATAACATATATGTCTGAGGCATTTCATCACGTTTAGAAATATTACCTGTTCTTTGGCATTTATCACACGAAACGGCATACCTGTTGGCATCTTTGAAAAGAGTTGGCTAATAAAATCCTGATTCGAGCATTTTGTGTGCTATTTTAATCCCGCTGTAATGTCCTCCTAAAGGTCCTGGATGGCAATGTTCTAAGATTTTACTCGATTCTGCCTTTGTAACGGATCGCCGAATTACTTGATCTGCACATATGCGGAAAAGAAAGGGATCCTCCCAAAAATTGCTTTTCGCATAAAAAAAAAATCGCTTAGCAGCTAAATAACTCGCAATATCTACAAACCATGGTACCTCAGTGTTAGTTATAGAAAAGAGTTGTTCCTCGGGGAACG
The DNA here is from genome assembly GCA_025503065.1 of Gossypium bickii. Classification (NCBI taxonomy): domain Eukaryota; kingdom Viridiplantae; phylum Streptophyta; class Magnoliopsida; order Malvales; family Malvaceae; genus Gossypium; species Gossypium bickii. The sequence goes on along the minus strand of CP106715.1, from coordinate 34,244,400 downwards.
AGTCGTTTATCTCACTCTCGTCAAGCTCTTCGATATGTGGGTTCTCAAGCTTGGAGAGGTGATCTGCTGTAAGGTTTTCAGCTCCCTTCTTATCCTGTATTTTCAAATCAAATTCCTGTAAGAGTAAGATCCATCGTATGAGTCGAGGTTTTGCATCAGGTTTAATTAAGAGGTAACGAGGAGCTGAATGGTCAGTATAAAAGACAAATTTAGATAATATTAAATACTGCCTAAATTTTTCAAAAACAAAAACTACAGCTAGCAATTCTTTCTCTGTGGTGGTGTAGTTTTCTTGTGTGGGTGTCAATGTTCTGCTAGCATAATAAATTGGGTGAAAATGCTTGTCTTTTCGTTGTACCAGAACGGCACCTACTGCAAAATCACTCACATCACACATTAGTTCAAAGGGTAAATTCAAATCAGGTGCAATTATAATCGGAGCATTTATTAGTTTATCTTTGAGGATTTTAAATGCATCTAAACACTCCTGATCAAAATTGAAAGGAACATCTTTTTCTAGTAATCTTGTTAAAGGCTTAGCTATTTTAGAGAAATCTTTAATGAATCTTCTGTAAAATCCAGCATGTCCTAAAAAGCTTCTAATAGCCTTAACTAAACTAGGGGGAGGTAATTTTTCTATGGTTTCAATCTTAGCTTTATTTACCTCAATCCCTTTACTAAAAATCTTATGTCCTAACACAATCCCCTCTCTAACCATAAAGTGACATATTTCCCAATTCAAGACAAGATTCGTTTCCTCCCATCTTATTAGAAATCGTTCTAAATTTTTAAGGCAAAGGTGGAAAGAATTACCGAATACTGAGAAGTCGTCCATAAATACCTCCATAATTTCTTCCACAAGTTCGTCAGAGATGGCCAAAATGCAGTGCTAAAAAGTAGCAGGAGCATTACATAATCCAAAAGGCATTCTACGATAAGCAAACATACCATATGGGCATGTAAATGTTGTCTTCTCTTGATCTTAAAGAGCTATTGTGATTCGGAAGGAGCCGGAGAGTCCGTCGAAGAAGCAGTAGTACATATGCCCGGACAATCTTTCTAACATCTAGTCAATAAAGGGTAAAGGGAAGTGATCTTTTCTTGTGGCGTCGTTTAGCTTCCTATAGTCAATACAGACTCTCCAACCCGTGACTGTTCTTGTGGGAATCAATTCATTCTTTTCGTTGGTTACCACAGTCATGCCTCCTTTCTTCCGAACTACCTACACAAGACATACCCAACTGCTGTCATAAATGGGATAAATTATTCCTGCATCTAGAAGTTTAATTACCTTAGCTTTGACAACTTCTTTCATATTGGATTTTAAACGTCTCTGAGGTTGCACACACGGTTTATACTCATCTTCCATTAAAATTTTATGGATGCAAAATGATGGGCTTATTCCTTTAATGTCTGACATTTTCCATGCTATGGCCTTCTAGTGCTTCCTTAGTACCCTTAGCAAATCTTCTTTCTCCTTGGGTCATAATTCTGAAGAGATGATTATTGGTAGCGTAGAATTATCCCCCAAGAATGAATATTCTAAATGTTTTGGTAATTGTTTTAGTTCTAACTTGGGCGACTCATCAATAGAGGGTTTCTGTTTTAGTTCATCATTGATCGCTGTGAATCAGAGCTTTAAAAATTTATAAAAAGAATGATCGAACCTGGAAACTAACTCTAACAACGATTTAAGGCAAGTGCACCTATCAAACAATAGTATAGTTATGGCAAGACCGGATTATCGAACCCAAAGGAACTAAAAGTACTAATACTAACTTTCTTTCTATTATCTAGCCTAAATATTAAGTGATTGGTTGTTTAATCTAAAATTATCTAACTACCAATCTAAGATGCAAAGAAAAAAAGACTAAATTGGGGAGATAATTTTTAGAAAAACTCAGTTGATTTAGATGATACCCTTAGGAAGAATCCGCCTAGACTTCACTTGTTATCTAACACTGAACCATACGATTTATTCACTTAGTTTGATCCGTAAGACTCCCTAACGTATATTAAACCCTCTCTCGAGGCGAATAACATTTAACCCTAGGTTAATTAATGGAAATCTCTTTCTCTATTAATAACCCCCTAGGAAAGCAATAAATCGATCAATGGACTCCCATATTAGGTTTCACCCAAATCCGGTAAAATCTCATCACCCTATCTCTAGGCATGCGATCAACTCCACTTGATTATGCTAGATCTGCTCTTAAGCAGGGCCTTTTGCTCCTCCACCTAAGCATATCTGACTTGAATTAATATCTAGAAAATATTAACACAAGAATTGAGCATACATAATTAAGAACAAGCTAAGTATTTATCAAATCATTCAGTAATCAATAACAAGATTCATCATAGGTTTCACCCCCTTCAGGTATCTGAAGGGTTTAGTTCATAACAAATAAAGAAAAAATCTCAAGAGAAAAGATAAAACAAAACATAAAAAATCCCTAAAACTCCCTGAAGGAATTGAAGGAGAGATCAGCCGTTTTGAGTAGAATTCTGGCTTCTTAAGATGGATCAACTGGCTATCTTCGAGTGATTCCCCACAAATCTGGCCTTTTCGGCTTGGCTCCTTGGCCTAGCTAACCGCCCCTTTTCAGGTGGTACTTAGGGGGCTTATATAGGCTTTTGAAATAGGTTTCTTTGCCCCAAAGTATCCAAATCTGAATGAAATTGTTCTTTGCCACGATAGGGACACGGCCATGGCACACGCCCGTGTGGTCGGTCTTCAAGCCGTGTTCAGATTTCTTTAATGAGATACGACCGTGTGAATCAGGGGTCAGGCTGTGTTCTAGATGATCAATGCGGCATGGCCGTGTGGGCTTTGGTCCAGGCCGTGTCAAATTCTTCCTTGGCCTAATTTACTTCGTTTTGGGCCCGTTTCTCGTTCTTTTTATCCTCGGGTGCTTTCCTGGGTATAAGACATGAAAAGAAAGGATTAAGAGCACCTTTTTATATGAATCAAGGGATAAATCATCCAAAAGCATACTAAATATAGGATTAAAATATGTTACTATTATGGTTTATCAAATACCCCCACACTTAAGCTTTTGCTTGTCTTCAAGCAAAATTCTCAACTTACAATTAAAACGAACTTTCCATGATCCATAATTCCTATCAACAATGTCTTATCATAATTCATAGATAATTTATACATGGATAATTCAACTCAAAGAGTCCTAAAGATTCAAACAAGATAAGTCATGTATTTGGATCACAAAAACATAGGTGTCCCCCTTTATCTGAATAATTACCTTTAATTCAAAACCTACAAGGATTGACATCCTCACAAAGGATTTACTCAAATCACTCAAGAAGTGTTTAAGGTTCAATGTTAAAAGATCACTCATAAGTCAAACCTGAAAAGTTAATCCCATAGGCTTGCCTAAAAATCAAATCTCCACCACTGTAAAATGAGATGACAAACAGATCAAAAGGTCTTTAACAGGGTTGTAACGGGGCTAGGTTAAAGGTATGGATATAGGCTGAATTAGAGGGTTAGAATCGAGATTGAATTGATAAGTTACCTATCTAAAAGAATAAATTAATTTAAACTACTTATATCAATTGAAAATACAAGCTTTTTCTTCTAATAATTAGACTTTAGCTGCATAAGCTCGCTTTTCATAATTCTAATACTGAATATACTTCGAATATTTTTTTTAAGAACAAATTGAATATTACATAATAATGAATGAATCTATTAAAATAAAGATCATAGCTAGGCAATAGATCAAATCAAATCTCGACATAAGGGTAGTCAAAATAGAATGGTGATAACAAAAACAAAGGGGTTTTGGGTTAATATTAGCGGGTGAGTCAATAAAAAGGGTTGTTAGGATCAACAGGGTACACTAGGGGTTAATTATGAAGGTAGGCTTTTTAGTGGAGTGAGTGGGTTAAATCCTAAGTGCCTTTATCATCTCTGTATATCAAATCATAACTGTGGTCTTGACATGTATAATCAAGGCATGTTCTAGAATAACAGTTCATAGTTGACACACTCATAATCAATAAAGTGAGCACAAAAAAGAATATATGCTCTATAAGGCTCAAAATCTAACAAAAATTATGGGTATTCTGACATCAACCTTGTAAATTTCAAACTTCAAGATAATATTCAGATTCAGGTAGACAACCTAAAAATTTTAAATTTTTGAAAAATAGACTTATCATGCTTGATTCTCTAGTATTCTTCAAATTTAATCATCAATGCACAATTAACTATGACTTACTCAAAAACATGTCAATAAAAACTGTAAATCATTAGAAATTTCATTCTAATTAGTAATATGAGAAAATTACTTTAGAACAAGTCTAAATTCAGGGATTTGAGAATAATAAAAACAATTAGGCACTTTTATTCTCAAAGATTGAGAATAATGAGTTAGGCATAATAACTATTCATCCCCCACACTTAAGATGTACATTGCCCTCAATGTACAAAGATAGATAATAACAGTTAAGAGAAAATCAAAAGAGAAGGGGGGAGGTGAAACTTCCTGAATTTATGGATGATTTCCTTGAGGTGGAGGGGTCGGTCTGGATGACGATCCTGTGCTAGATGGAGAAATTGGGTAGCTCACGGAGAATTAGCCATGAATTATTAAGACACATTTAAAATAAACTAAATATATAATTAAAGATAAGAAAGAAAAAGAAAAAGGAAACAAGAATGTAAACCAAATGAAAATAAAAGATGGATGGACCGAAGAGTCCTTATTTGTGGATGGTTCACGAGGTGGGTGTGACCTCTAAGGCTGGGAAGGTGCTGGCAGTGGCGGAAGTGGCATGATTCCCTAACAGCCTTTCGATGCTATGAAACTAAAATAAGTTAAACTAAATTAAGTAGAAAAGTAGTAAAGATAAGGAAATTGTAGCAAAAGAGAAAAACTAAATAAAAACTAAATAGCCTCAAATGTTCTTGGCTTGTTGTTTGGATGATGCGGCCGGCATGAACTTATGTATAGGGGTCTCCCTTGAGGGGACTACGCTTGCCTTCTTCCGCTTCTTCGACATGGCGATGTGTAGCTCAAGAGTATAGAGACTTGTTATAAGGAGTGGAAAATTTTTTGAGAGAAAGGGGAGAAGAGGAAGGAGTGGACAGTGGGTGGAAAGAATGGGGGAGGCTCGGGTTTAAATGGAGGCTCAATTTTGGTACATTCATACGCCCGTGTACTGAGGGCGTGTCGATGTACACGGCTGCCTCACACGGCCATGTGTCAAGGCGTGTTGATTCTCCATGCCCATTTCTTCAGTCTGCCACGCCCGTAGGTTTCAAGTCAGTACCTTCGCACGACTAAGGGAACGGGCATGTTCTGCCCGTGGTTGGCAAGTCAGTAGCTTCACACCATCGTGGGACACGGTCGTGCCACTTTGTCGGTACCCGTGGGGGAGTGGTTAAGTCCGTGATTTCGAAAATTAGTTGAATCTGACTTGTACTGTCCTGCCATGTTGTGGTACATACGGTCTCAGCCACAGCCGTGTGTAAGGCCGTGTGGCCTGGAATTCAGCACCCTTAGTTAGTTTAAGGTGAGGTGACAAAAAGAAAAAATAAAATAAATAATTAAAATGAAAAATATATAAGTTAAGGAGGTTAGTACTCGGGTTGCCTCCCGAGAAGTGCTCTTTTATAGTCTTAAGCTAGACTTTCCTTGTATTTGAAAAAAGAAATCAGGGAGGCTTAAAGGTTTGAATATCTTTCCTCATGCTTACAGTTCTATTTTCTTGATAAAGTTTAAGTCGAGAAGCGTTTACCTTAAAAGTGCTAAAGGTTGGATTGCTTACCTCGACTGTTCCGTGTAGGAAGATATTGTGTACCTCGAGGAATTTCTTCGTTCGTTTTCAGGTCTGGTGTGGTGATGCGAAGATCTACTTTGTCTAACAGTACCTGTTCTCCTATTTTGAAGTGGTTTGATGTTCCTACGAGCTTTTCTAGGGGCTCATTCGATTTTACTTCTTGTGGTTCTAGTTCTTTTTCATGTATCCCTAGTTTTTCCTTGGAGTGTGTTTTCCACTTGTCTAGTTCATCGGTCTGAATCCTTTGTTCCTCATGAGTTATTTCTTTACAGGGTTTAGGATTGGGTTCAATTATGTCCTTTTGTGGTGCTTCCTGAAAAGAAGGGTCAACCGAATGGTTATGGAAAGAATTCACATTCTCACCTTTGTTACTTGATGTTCTAGCTAAGTCAAGGCTTGAAGAGTGACTGTCTCCTTGCCTACACAAAGTATAAGTTCGCCTGTATCAACATCAATTTTAGTCCTAGCAGTTGCTAAGAATGGCCTTCCTAAAATTAAGTGGATCGAATTGTCCTCATCCATGTCTAAGACAACAAAATCTACTGGGAAGACAAATTTATCGACCTTTACGAGTACATCCTCGATTATACCCCTATGAGTTCTGATAGTTTTATCAGCTAATTGAATACTCATCCTAGTTTGTTTTGGTTTCCCTAGACCAATCAAACATGGAATTGTAAAACTCCCTGGATCTTTTTGCTTCTGCGGTAGTCTATTTTGTAACATTGCTGAGCATACTGCGTTCAATTCCACATGTGGCTCCTCGTCTAATTTGCGTTTGTTCGTCAAGAGCTATTTTAAAAAATTTTTCGAGTCTGGCATCTGAAAAAGAGCTTCAAGAAGAGGTAAGTTGATATGTAATTTCTTTAAAAGTTTAAGAAACTTACCGAACTGTTCCTCTGTATCGTCTCTTTTCAAGGCTTCAGGATAAGGTATACGAGGTTGGTACTCTTCGATTACCGATTTTGGCTCTTCTCGTGTTACCTCTACTTTACCTTCTTCTACCCCGTTTTCTTGTATTTACTTGGGTTCATCTAACCCTTTACTATCATGAGCTATGATGGCTTGAATTTGCTCCTTTGGGTTAATGTCCGAGCTACTTGGTAGACGTCCTTGCGGTCGATCGGACATTAACTCTGCAAGCCATTCGACTGCCTTAGTGACTTCCCTTACTGACTTGGTAACTTCCCCAACTTGGTTCTAGGTCTCTTCAACCGATGTTCGTTGATCTTTAAATGTTTTCTCAGTCTCTTGGGGACGATTTTCTGTGGCTGCCATGAGTTTTGTTAGCATCCCTTCAAGGTTTGGCTTCTTCTCTTGCGGATATGGTTGATTTTGGAAATTCTGAGGAGGTTGTTGTCTTTGATTTCCTTGATTTCCTTATCCTCCCCACGAAAGATTTTGGTGGCTCCTCCAGCCTGGATTATAATTATTACTATAAGGGTTATTATTAGATCTGAAACTGTTACCTATATAGTTCATTTGTTCGCTCTCTATGCTCGGTTGGTAGGATGGGTACTCAGGATTTGCCACAGTTCCACTTGCGTCGCACTGCATTACTAGATGTTCCTGCAAAGAACACAAACTAACAAGCTTTTTATTCATCATTTCTACCTGATTTGATAGCATGGTTACTGCATCGAGGTTTTATACTCTGGCTGTTTTTGTTGGCCTTGTCCTTGTAACTTGCCACTGATAGTTATTCAGTGACATATCTTCTATAAACTCGTAGGCTGCTTCAGGAGTTTTATTATTCAAGGTTCCACCGGCGGCTGAGTCGATTAGTTGTCTCGTTGAAGGATTCACACCATTCTAAAAAAGTTTGGACTTGAAGCCACAAAGGTAATCCATGGTGTGGGCATCTTCTCAGTAGGTCATTGTATCTCTCCTATGCGTCGTATAATGTTTCTAAATCCATCTGCACAAAAGAAGAGATATAATTCCGTAATTTGGCCGTTTTGGCCGGTGGGAAATATTTTAATAAAAAATTTTCGGTCATTTGGTCCCATGTAGTGATTGACCCTCGTGGTAACTAGTTTAACCACTGTTTGGCTTTATTTCTTAATGAAAAGGGAAATAACAGAAGACGTATGGTATCATCAGAAACACCATTTATTTTGAAAGTATAACAGAACTCTAAAAAGTTAGCTATATGTGTATTTGGGTCTTCGTCCTGCAAACCATCAAATTGAACAAATTGTTGAATCATTTGTATAGTGTTAGGCTTTAATTCAAAATTATTAGCAGCTATAGCAGGCCTAACAATACTCGATTCTGCTCCTGTTAAATGCAGTTTTGCATAATCAAACATAGTACGTGGAGTATTATTTTTTGCCACATCATGTGGTTGTAGATTTTTCTCGTCCATCCCTTCAGTAGGATTGGATCTGCCTTCTCGCTCTTCTTCTATGTAATTTAGGGCTCGCCTAATTTCTTGACGATTCCTTCGAGCATTAGCTTCAATATCACTGTCGTATACTAAAGGTCCTCTCGAGTTCCTTCTTGTCATAAACTAGAGGTACCTGATAGGAAAAGAAAGAGAAATTTCAGCAAAAACAAAAATAAAAAAATACGGAAAATAAAATAAAAAATTGCTAGAATAAAAATATAGTTTTCTTAATATTTTTGTTCCCCGGAAACGGAGCCAAAAACTTCATCATTGTGAATCAGAGCTTTAAAAAATTGTACAAACAATGATCGAACCTGGAAACTAACTCTGACAACGATTTAAGGCAAGTGCACCCATCAAACAGTAGTATAGTTAAGGCAAGACCGGATTATCAAACCCAAAGGAACTAAAAGTACTAATACTAACTTTCTTTCTATTATCTAGCCTAAATACTAAGTGACTGGTTGTTTAATCTAAAATTATCTAACTACCGAGCTAAGATGCAAAGACAAAAATACTAAATTGGGGAGATAATTGGAAAAACTTAGTTGATTTAGATGATAACCTTAGGAAGAATCCACCAAGACTTCACTTGTTATCTAACACTGAACCATACGATTTATTCACTTAGTTTGATCCGTAAGACTCTCTAACGTATATTAAGCCCTCTCTCGAGGCGAATAATGTCTAACCCTAGGTTAATTAACGGAAATCTCTTTCTCCGTTAATAACTCCCTAGGATAGCAGTAAATCGATCTATGGACACCCATATTAGGTTTCACCTTCACCCTATCTCTAGGCGTGCGATCAACTCCGCTTAATTATGCTAGATCTACTCGTAAGCAGGGACTTTTGCTTTTCCACCAAAGCACATCTGACTTGAATCAATATCCCGAAAATATTAACACAATAATTAATCACACATAATTAAGAACAAGCTAAGTATTTATCAAATAATTCAGTAATCAATAACAAGATTCACCATAGGTTTCATCCCCTTCAGGTATCTGAAGGGTTTAGTTCATAACAAATAATGAAAACATTTCAAGAGAAAAGATAAAAAAACATAAGAAATCCCTAAAACTCCCTGAAGGACTTCAAGGAGATATCTGCCGTTTTGCGTAGAATTCCGGCTTCTTGAGATGGATCAACTGGCTATCTTCGAGTAATTCCTCACAAATCTAGCCTTTTCGGCTTGGCTCTTTGGCCTAGCTAACCGTTCCCTTTTAGGTGGTACTTAGGGGGTTTATATAGGCTTTTGAAATAGGTTTCTTTGCCCCAAAGTATCCAAATCTGAATGAAATTGTTCTTTGCCACGATAGGGACATGGCCATTGCACATGCCTGTGTGGTCGGTCTTTAAGCCGTGTTCAGATTTCTTTAATGAGACACGGCCGTGTGAATCGGGGGTCAGGCTGTGTTCTAGATGATCAATGCGGCACGACCGTGTGGGGTTTGGTCCAAGCCGTGTCGATATCTTTTTTGGCCCAATTTACTTTGTTTTAGGCCCGTTTCTCATTCTTTTTATCCTCGGGTGCTTTCCTGGGTATAAGACATGAAAAGAAAGGATTAAGAGCACCTTTTTATATGAATCAAGGGATAAATCATCCAAAAGCATACTAAATGTGGGATTAAAATATGTTACTATTATGGTTTATTAGTCATTGATCTCGATGTCCTCTATTTTTGCCTATCTAAAGGATGATGTATTGGGATTCACTTCATCGGTATCGTCATCTATCCCCTTACCTTGTAAATGACACAGTTCCATCATGTCACTGTGCATGATTTCCTGCAAAGATTCTTGAAAAATGTGATCAGTGGCATCAACAATGTAACAAGAATCATCTTGTTCTCTAGAATATCTCATGGCATCATGAATTTGGAAAACAATTTCCTCATCCCCTACCCTTAGTGGAAGTTTACCATCACTAATATTAATGACAACCCTAGCAGCAGCTAGGAAGGGTCGTCCCAAAATTAAAGGTACCTTTACGTCCTCATTCATGTCAAGCACAACAAAATCAACAGGGAATATAAATTTATCTACTTTTACCAGAAAATCTTTAATAATTCCCCTAGGATACTTAACAGATCTGTCAGCTAACTGAAAACTCATCCTAATGGGTTTTGATTCCCCGAGACCAAGTTACTTAAACATTTTATAAGGCACTAGTTTAGCACTTAAATCAGCCAATGCTTTCTCTATGCTCAAACTACTAATTAAACAAGGAATAGTGAAACTTCCTGGATCTTTCAATTTGGTTGGCAGATTGTTTTGGATGATAGCTGAGCATTCTTCATTAAGTTCCACTGTTGAAATTTCCTCGAACTTCATTTTATTTGTTAGAAGCTCCTTTAAAAATTTGGCATATGTTGGCATCTGCGAAATAGCTTCAACAAAAGGTAAGTTAATATGTAGCTGTTTGAAAAGATCAAGAAATTTACTATATTGTGTGTCTAAGCGGTTTTTCTTCAACTCTGCTGAATATGAGATTGTTGGTTTAATTTCCTCATAGGTCGGTATTATCTTTGCCTTATCGATTTCATGTGGTACCTCTTTCTTTGTTTCGATTAACTCCCTTCCACTTCTCAGTGTCACTGCCTGTACCTGCTCTTTTTCCCTAAGTAAGCTTTCTGATCGTGTTTCTGAAACTAACTTAGTAAGTTGCCCAATTTTATCCTTGAACACCTGTGTCAATGCCTCAAGTTTTGTTTCTATATTCTGGAAACGTGTTTCTGTGGCTGCCATGAATTTTGTCAGCATATCTTCAAGGTTCGGCTTCTTTTCCTGTAGGTAGGGCTGTTGTTGGAAGTTTTGGGATGGTTGTTGCCTTTGATTTCTTTGACCGCCCCATGAGAAATTGGGGTGGTTCTTCCAACCTGGATTATAAGTATTACTATAAGGGTTATTGTTAGATCGGAAATTATTACCCATATAGTTCATTTGTTCGCTCTCCATGCCCTGTCCGTAGGGTGGGTACTCAGGATTCACCACTACTGCACTTAAGTTGCACTGCATAATTAGATGTGCCTGCGAAGAACCGTATAAACCATCAATTGTTTTATGTAGCAATTCTACCTGATTTGATAGCACAGTTACTGCATCGAGGTTGAAAACTTCGGCTGCTTTGGCTGGCCTTGTCCTTGTAACTTTCCACTGATAGTTATTCAGTGACATCTCCTCTATAAACTCATAGGCCACTTCAGAAGTTTTGTTGTTTAGAGTTCCGCCGACAGCTGAATTTATTAATTGCCTTGTTAAGGGGTTCACACCGTTGTAGAAAGTTTGGACCTGTAGCCACAAAGGTAATCCGTGGTCTGGGCACCTCCTTAACAAATCTTTGTATCTCTCCCATGCATCGTAAAGTGTCTCTAAATCCATCTGCACAAAAGAAGAGATATCATTCCTCAATTTGGTCGTTTTGGCCGGTGGAAAATATTTTAATAAAAGATTTTCGGCCCTTTGATCCCATGTAGTGATTGATCCTCGTGGAAGAGAATGTAACCACTGTATGGCTTTATTCCTCAGAGAAAAGGGAAATAATCGAAGACGGATGGCATCATCAAAAACGTCATTTATCTTGAAGGTATCACAGAATTCTAGAAAATTCGCTAAGTGTGTGTTAGGATCCTCATACTGTAAACCATCAAACTGAACAAACTGTTGTATCATCTGTATAGTGTTATGTTTCAGTCCAAAATTATTTGCAGCAATAGTAGGCCTAACAATACTAGACTTAGTTCCTGTTAAACTAGGTTTAGCATAATCATACATAGTGAGTGGAGCATGATGTTCGGCCATCTCTGGAGGTGGCAGATTATTCTTAGCCATCCTTTCAGTAGGATTGGTTTCGCCTTCTTGCTCTTCTTCTATGTAGTTTAAGCTTCGCCTTATTTCTCTGCGATTTCTGCGAACAGTACCTTCAATATCACTGTCGTAAAGTAGGGATCCTGTCGGGTTCTTTCTAGTCATAAACTAGAGGTACCTGAAAGGAACAAAAGGAATAAAATTTATAAAATTTAAAAATAAAAGTAAAATGCAAAAATAAAATAAATATGGCTAAAGTAATAAAAATTAAGCGTTCTTAATATTTCAGTTCCCCGGCAACGGCGCCAAAAACTTGATCGTTGTTTTATGCAATGTCAAAGTCTTAAAATTTATATAAAGAATGATCGAATCTAGAAACTAACTATTACAACGATTTAAGGCAAGCGCACCTATCGAACAATAGTATAGTTAAGGCAAGACCGGAATGTTGAACCCAAAGGAACCAAAAGTACTAATACTAACTCTATCTTTATTATTTAGTCTACGAATTAAGGGATTTGTTTATCTAATCTAAAATTATCTAACAACTAATCTAAAGACTCTAAGACAAAGAAGAATGAAATTGTGAAAATAACTTGAGGAAAAACCAATTGATTAAGACGACACCAAGGAAGAATCCATCTAGATTTCACTTGTTATCAAACTCTGAACCAGACGATTTATTCATTTGACTTATTCCGTAAGATTCCCTAAGTTATATTAATCCCTCTCTCGAGGCGACTAACGTCTAACCCTAGGTTGATTAATTGAAATCTCTTTCTAATTAAAACCCCTAGAATCGCACTCGATCTATGGACTCCCATATTAGGTTTCACCCTAATCCGGCAAAATCTCGTCACCCTATCTCTAGGCGCGCGATCAACTCCGCTTAATTATGCTAGATCTACTCTTGGGCAGGGACTTTTGCTCCTCCACCTAAACACATCATACTTGAATTAATATCCTAGAAATATCAAAATAAGAATTAAGAACACATAATTAAGAACAAGTCAAATATTTATCATATAGTTCAGCAAACGATAACAAGATTCATCTTAGGTTTCATTCCCCTCAGGTATCTGAGGGTTTAGTTCATAACGATAATAAAAGAATACATCTCAAAAGAAAATATAAAAAAAACATAAGAAATCCCTAAAACCCCCTGAAGGAATTGAAGGAGAGATCCTCCGTCTTGAGTATAATTCCGGCTTCTTGAGATGAATCAACTAGCTATATTCGAGTAAATCTCCACAAATCTGCCCTCTTTGGCCTAGCTAGAGGCCCCATGACTAAAGCCCTGGGTTCCCCCTTCGTAGGTCATCGTCGTGTGGTCTTGGGCTCAGGCAGTGTGGATTTCGTGATATGGCCCATTAACTCTATTTTGGGCCCGTTTCACGTTCTTTTCATCATCCGGTGCTCTCCTGGGTATAAAACATGAAAACAAAGGATTTAGACAACCAAATTACATAATTCGAGGCTTAAATCATCCAATAGCATGCTAAATGTGGGATTAAAATATGTTACTTTTACGGTTTATCAGTTATCATCATCGTGTGACCGGCATTTTGGCATTTGCCACTCTACAGCTAGAGTAGTACGAAATACACACCTAATAGGAACCTGGAGTTGATCCGCGCTCTGAACACTCATATGCCCAAGCGCCAATCCAAGTATGCTTACTCTCATCATAGATTGCTCTATTTAAAGCTAGCTTCTTCCCCACTCTCATGCTAGCTTCCTGATGTGAGATCCCTCCTTCAATAGAGTTTAAATCCAACACAAACTCTAGCCGTCCCAACTTAGCAAAATAAATATCCCTTTTTGCTTACAATGGGATTTGAACTCAGACTCCCCTGTAACTTAATCCATGCCGCTAGCCACTTTACCAACTAGCTTCTTGTTGTCTTAAAACATGCGCAACTAAATATAAGTCTATGGCAAAAGTCTAAGTTCATTTTAAAAAAAAATCAAAATGAATTGCAAGCGCCAAAACTTGAACCTTGGACCCCTTGCTTGCTTGTGTGGCGTCATTTCCTTGTCTCCTATGTGGCGCCATTTGCCACTAGACCACAACTCCTTTTGTGTCATTTTTCTCCACATTTTATTCTTAAAGCCTACTTACTAACTCCCAGGGTTTTATTCACCTAAAACCAAAATTTTCCTAAAGCCCAAGTTTGATCCCGGGACTTCATGGAAGCCTCCCAACCTTCCAAAATCACTTACCTAATAGGTCCAACTTGCATTAATATAGTTCTCTTATTCTCAAAAATTTGAAACGCTTCCAAGCCCAATGCCCAATATGTCCAATTCTACTAGGCCCAAAATTCAGGGTGTTACAAATCTACCTCCATTAAAGAAATTTCATCCTCGAAATTTCCAACTCTCAGAACAGTCGCATAACCCAAACTACACCACCACGCTTCCGCTGTGCACTTTAATTCTAAAATATTACCTCTTACGCACACTAAAATACCTATTCACTAAAACAGATAGATATCATACAAATACAATTTCCATATCCACAACATCACACAGAATAAATACAAAATCTAAATTTAAGCATCACAGTACAGTCTAATATCTAAAGTAATCACAGTGTTTCCTATTGCATAACAATAGACAACAGTGTCTAGAAAACTTACGGATTTGATGCCGGAGACTCGGTGAACCACACTTTCTGCAACACTATCACTTTCTAACCAAAATTTTAACAGTCAAGGAAAAATTTTCAAAACCCATTCCACAGCTGAGTTTTGCAACCTGGCTCTGATACCATTAAATGTAACACCCCAAACCCGGCCTAGAAGTTAGGCCCAAATCTAGCGTGTCGCTTTGAAGAGTTTTTCGAAAACCATGCTTTCATTAAAAACCCTTCTTACAACTTAAAACTTTTAGCTATTCAAAACCTCAGATTTCGTTTGCTTATTTTCAAAACATAATTTATTAGAAATCAGTCTTGGAAAACATTATTTTCTTTAAAACCTTGTTTGTTGCGGAAAGATTAATTTAAAACAGTTGCGGAACATGATATTTTGAAAACAGTAATTATTTCCGATAAATCGTGTTCTACTTCTAGCAATTATAAAACAATCAATAAAATCCCAAAACTTAAAGTTCAGAAATCTTAAGGCCTTGCTACAAATTTATAACCCAACAAATTAAACTAAAATAAAAATAGGACGTGTACTTTAAAGCCAATCGGACGTGTGGTCACCTCCGAGTCCCTCGCAGCTCCGATCCGTCTAAGGCTGAGGATTACCTGCACACTTAAAAATGGGGTGAGTTTATGAAAACCCAGTGTGTAATCCCCTTACTAGAGTAATAGTCAGTATACAGAAGCAGAAACCTAAACAATCTGGACCGAAGCCCTTTCAACAATCACAGTACAGTACAGATCAGAGCATATGTGGGTCAAAGCCCACTACGAAATTATTTGGGTCATAGCCCATAACAGTATCAATTGGGCCTAGCCTAAACCAATAACAGAACAAGAGGCCTAAGACCAGTACAGTGATAGATCTCATAAACAGCTATGCAAAAGTATGAGGATGCATCCCAACCCAGTCCAACCATCACACCACCCGTACCAACCCTACAGACCTATGGGAACCAAGTCAACCTACCCACCCCTACACACCAAGATCACAGCCGAGCTGCCAGTATCAACGCAGCAAAGCTGCTAGTAACAGTATACGTGGCTGAGCCACTAAATCAGTAAAACGTGGCATAGCCACCAGTACAGTACTTCCTCAAAAATACAAATCCTAACCCCATGCAATATATGTCATGCTCAATAATTACACATGTATGCAAAATGGCCATGCTCAGTAACAGTCATCTAAACATATATTAACAACATATCAGTCACACGCCCACAATCAAGTTAGTTAAACTCATAGTTTTACAATCACAGTCAAATCAGTCAAATTCACTGTCTAAATCAGTCATTTACCTACAAGGGCAAAATAGTCATTTTACCCTATAACGGTATCTCGATAATTTTACCCACAGAGAGTATTTTAGTAATTTCGCAAACCAAGGGTATTTTGATAATTTTGCAGCCCAGGGGTATTTCGGTATTTTTGCAACCTAGGGGTATTTCGATAATTTCGCAAACTGAGGGTATTTCAGAAATTTTGCTAATCGAGGGTATTTCGGTAATTTCATAAACCAATGGTATTTCAGTAATTCTGTAAACCAAGGGTATTTCAGTAATTTTGTAAGCAAGAGGATTTCAGTAATTTTGTAAACCAAGGGTATTTTAGTAATTTCACAAATCAGGGGTCTTTCAGTAATTTTGTCAACCACTTAGAAGGTCTACAGTCGCCTCGAGCGACTCAAGTATTCCAAACAGAGATAATGATGCGAATGGGCCTAAGGCCCATTCTCGGCCCAAGTGGACCTACATGCTCGTGTGGCCCATTTAGCCCAAATCTAGCTACAGATATGAGATTCACATAGTCTAGTCCAATATCTACTACACAATCATACAATTTATTCATATGGGCTCACTGGCCTATTGGTAGCACATGGCCCATTTTGGCCCATCAAGGCCCAAACAGCCTAAACCCACACGAACACTCATGATGGCCTCAACTATCGCATCGAAGCCCCCACAGGTGTGCTCGCACGCTCGTGTGGTTATCATCATCGTGTGACCAGCATTTCGGCATTTGCTGTTCTACAGCTAGAGTAGTGCGAAATACACACCTGAAAGGAATCTGGAGTTGATCTGCGCTCCAAACACTCCTATGCCCAAACGCCAACCCAGGTATGTTTACTCTCCTTATAGATTGCTTTATTTAAAGCCAGCTTCTTGCCCACTCTCATGCTAGCTTCTCGATGTGGGATCCCTCCTTCAGCAGAGTTTAAATCCAACACAAACTTTAGCCGTCCCAACTTATCAAAATAAATATCCCTTTTTTGCTTGCAATGGGATTCAAACTAAGACTCCCTTGTAACTTTATCCACACCGCTAGCCACTTTACCAACTAGCTCTTATTGTCTTAAAAGATGCGCAACTAAATATAAGTCTATGGCCAAAGTCTAAGTTCATTTAAAAAAAAATCAAAATGTACTGCAAGCGCCAAGACTTGAACCTTGGACCCCTTGCTTGCTTGTGTGGTGTCATTCCCTTGTCCCCTATGTGGCGCCATTTTCCACTAGACCACAACTCATTTTGTGTCATTTTTCTCCATATTTTATTCTTAAAGCCTACTTACTAACTACCAGGGTTTTATTCACCTAAAACCAAAATTTTCCTAAAGCCCAAGTTTGATCCCGGGACTTTATAGAAGCCCCCTAACCTTCTAAAATCACTCACCTAATAGGTCCAACTTGCATTAATGTCGTTCTCTTATTCTCAAAAATTTTAAACGCTCCCAAGCCTAAGGCCCAATACGCCCAATTCTACTAGGCCCAAATTCATGGTGTTACAGACATGGTCTTACACGAGATCATACATAGATGCCGATACCATGTACCAGACATGGTCTTACACGAGATCTTCCTTTAGTGCCGAAGCCATGTCCCAGACATGATCTTACACAGGACCTTTCTTATTCGATGCCGATGCCATGTCCTAGACATGGTCTTATACGGGATGTACATTCAGTGCCAATGCCATGTCCCAGACATGGTCTTATACAAGACTGTCCTTATCTCATGTCGTGACATAGGTATCCTCGTTATTCCGAAATTTCAACCGGGACTTCACTAAGCATAATCTCATCATTTTCTCATTAAGACATCATCAATAAAATTTCATAGAAATTATATGAATTTCTCAAAATAATAATTAATTTAAACATAATCACATATATAACTTTAATTTCACACAAACTTACCTCGGTACTCAAAATGTGTGTGGATGTTCAATTTAGTCCAACACCTTGTCCTTATTTCAGTTTCGGTCCGAGGTTCATGTTTCTTGATCTATAATAAAAATTTTACTTGTCTAATACTCACATTGACTAAATTGACTCATAATCCATACTTTGGCAAAAATTATGATTTTGCCCCTAAACTTTCACATAATTACACTTTTTCCTTTAGGCTCGTGAAATGATTTTCATTTAACTTTCCTGTATTTCAAGCCTAGCTGAATCATTTTATTAAGTACAATAGCTCCCAATTTCCACTATTTCACTCATATATGACCATTTTTATAACTTTTATAATTTGGTCCTTTTATGCATTTTTCAAGAAAATCACTTAGAAAAAGATGTTTATCATACATCAAACTTTCATATTCTTCCATAACACATCAAAATATATGCATGTCGTACATGGGTAAATTATTGAACATAAACCCTAGCTCAAAATATAGCTAGAAATTGCTAAATCGAGCTACAAGGATCTCAAAAATACGAAGAACATTAAAAACGGGGCTAGGACGCACTTACTATTAAGCTTGGAAGATGAACAAACCCTAGCTATGACTTCCTTAGTGATTTTCGGCCATGGGAGAAGAAGATGAACATAATTTTGACTTCTTTTTCCCTTTTTAATTCTTTTATTAACCAAATGAAAAAAATGCCCTTAAGGCCATTTCTTGAGATTTTTCCTTCCAATGTCCATTTTTGTCCATCTTAACATATAATGGTTTAATTGCTAAATAATGACCACTAATAATTTTTATGATGCTATTTCATACTTAAATATACTAGAATCTCATATTTTCTAATCTTTGCAATTTAGTCCTAATGGACAATTTGATCACTAATTAATAAAATTTCTTCATGAAATTTTCTCACAATTATGTAAACACCTCATAAGCCTCATAAAAAATCATAAAACACATATTTCTACTTCGAATTTGTGGTCTCGCAACCACTATTCTGACTAGGCCCTAAATCCGGCTATTACAAAGATGGCTTATAACGGGATTGCTCATCTGAGCTATAGGGTATCCGCAACATATGCTGGACCACAATTAATACAGGAAATCATGTATCCATCGACTTCATTATTCAAACATGATTTAATTTTTTATCGGGCTTTATCAGATACATATATTCAATTTGATATGCATGAAAACTACATAATTCTCAGATATAACATTCAATTTAAGCATATAAATATACACATTTTAGTTACATGAACTTACCTCAATACATGTTCATGAACGTAAAATCTACTAATTCGACACATTCTCTTTTCCTCACTTTAACTTCGAATTTGGTATATCTGGATCTATACGAGTAAAATTAACATCAATTTAATACAATTCATACTCAATTCAGTCCAATTCACATATTAGGCAAAATTACCATTTTGCCCCTAAACTTTTAATTAACGACGATTTCATCCCTAGGCTCGGAAAATGAAATTCATGAAATTTAATCCTTATTCCAAGCCTAGCCAAAATTTACATGTAACATTTACAGCCCATGTATTTCATAAAAAATCAGAATTTTCCATGAATTTTACAACTTTATAATTTAGTCCTAAAATCATAATTTCATCAAAATTCATTTTACAAAAGTTGTTTGTCTGTCAAAAACCTTTCATTTTTTACCATAAATTTCAAAATTCCAGCATACTCATCCATGTAAAAACCCTAGTACTTTGATAACTTTACAAATTAGTCCCCGAGATAGCTAAATTAAGATATTACGATCTCGGAAACATGAAAATTACTAAAAACGGGACTTGAATACTTATCCAATTAAGCCAAAATAGCTTGCTTGAGCTCATTTTCTCTTAGCTAGGGTTTCCATGTTTTATTTGGGAAAGATGTTGATAAATTGATGATATTCTCATTTTTTTATCATTTATCATCTTTTATTATTTCATTTTCCAATTTCATCATTTTCTTTATTTTATTTTCCAAGGATGAATTATCATCCTTAAAAAATAAGCATTTTTAATGGTCTATTTACTATTTAAGGACCTAAAATTTTGAATTCCATAGCTATTTAATCCTTTTAGCTGTTAGAACTCAACTTTTGCACTTTGTGCAATTTGGTCCTTTATCAAATTAGACATGTAACTGGTAAAATTTCTTTAGAAAACTTTCATATGACTTTTCCATCATACTGTAGACCATAAAATAATGTTAAAATAAATTTCACTTCCGGAATCAAATTTGTGGTCCTGTAACATCCTGGAAATGGGCCTATGCATTTTTGATTTAATTATACGAAATGGCATGTCTTATGTGTTATGAATGTATGGTGAACATTTTTGGAAACTTGAAAATGTAAGGAAATGCTTCAGAAATGTTAAGTTTCAAAAGAGGAAAGTAAACATTTTTGGAAACTTAGAAATGTAAGGAAATGACTTGGAAATGGAAGGAAATGTCTTGTCTTGGAAATGTAAGGAAATGACTTGGAAATGTAAGGAAATGTCTTGTCTTGGAAATGTAAGGAAATGACTTGGAAATGTAAGGAAATGTCTTGTCTTGGAAATGTAAGGAGATGTCTTGGAAATGGAAGGAAATGTCTTGTCTTAAAAATGTAAGGAAATGACTTGGAAATGGAAGGAAATGTCTTGTCTTGGAAATGTAAGGAAATGACTTGGAAATGTAAGGAAATGTCTTGTCTTAGAAATGTAAGGAAATGTCTTGGAAATGTAAGGAAATGTCTTAGAAATGTAAGGAAATGCTTTAGAAATGTCAAGTTTAAAGTCTAAAAGAGGGAACTAAGGCGAGGTGACCTTAAGAGAAAATGCATGTGAAATATGACACACAAACGGGCTTGGAAAAGTGGCTTGAAGATGCCACTTAGGGCCTCAGGAAATGGCGCCACATACTGGGATATTGGGCCAAGGTTCGAGCTACATGGGGAAGCAAAATAAAAGTTTTATTTTTGCAGAGAGAGTAGCAAACAAGGGACGGCACAAGGCTATAATTTAGGAGCCTTTATTCTTTTATTTTTAAGAGATAAATAGTGGATAAATAAGGGATAAATAATGGATTTATTTTAGATTATTTTCAAGAGATAAATGAGGAATTATTCTTTAATTAGGAAAATAAGGGAGAAGTGATGGCCAAGTAAGGGACTTTGAGTTTAATAATTTCAGCTAAGTAAGGATAGTTCTTTGAATTATCTTTTATTTTAGGAGATAATTAAAGAGATAAAGCTATCAAAATAGAAGAGTGATGGCCAAGTAAGGGATTCTAAGTTAGTAAATTCGGCTATATAAGGAAAAGAGGGCCATTCATCATTCTTTCTCTCAACCCTCTCTCGCCGAATTTCCTAGAGCATTTGTTCTTCTTCTTCTTTTGTTAGCCAAAGCCGAAAATTCAAGATATCACCATTAGCCAATTTCTTTTCTTTCCAATCCATCAAAAGTCGAATCTTTGAGGGGCTTCAAGCATAGGTGCTGTCGATTTCTTTAAGAAAGGGTAAGAATAAGTTTTGATTTCTATTCTTTTCTTTTAGATTTGTCGAAATCTAGGACTAATCCCATCAATATTCTTATTTGCCGAAATTTGGAAGGATTTTTTCGGGATTTTTGCCATAGTCGACTATAAAGGAAAAGATCTTCGGGATTTGACCATCAAGGTAAGTCATATCTGACATTCGGCCAAGGGCCATTGACTGTGATTAAAGGTTAGAAGTTGATCTAACATGTGGTTTTAGGGATTTTGATAGAAGCTATAACCAAGGGATAATTTCGGGATTTAAGATCCTTAAGGTAAGTGACTATGAATATTCGGCCAAGGCCTATTTTAGTAGTTAGATCTATTTTTATGTGTTTTAAGCCGAAAACCAACCAATTCAAGGAATCTAGTGATTAGCCGATTTCAAAGGGGAAGAATACAAGTTTCCGGGATTTGATTAATTATCAAATCGGCAGCAAGGTAAGAAAGTGGATACGATAATCCTTCGGGATTTGATTAAATTAGCCGAATAGGCTTTTTCCTAAAATACTAAATGTGGCCAAATGTAGGGATTTAGAATCTAAAGCGATAGATCGGTTTTTCGGGATTTTAAGGAATTCGTTAAGCTAATCAGGTGTGTACCCCACACTAATTTTTAATAAGTTTTATGGCTATGTCTAATTAAAATATGTGATATTAAGAATCAGAAAGTGGCTAAGGTACCATGTTATGGTACTAAGTACTCAGGTACATTTCCTACTCCTACTAGGAATATGAAATATGTTATTTGTAACATGAGAATAAGAATGTGAACTTTGGCATATTAATGCATATTACAAAATGGGGCATATGGGTTATTGAAAGGGGAAGTGAATGTGGTGACCTAAGACCACGAACACGGTGACCTAAGACCGTGGTATCTGAATATGGTGACCTAAGACCACAGTAATCTGAATGCGGTGACCTAAGACCGCGATATCTGAATGTGGTGACCTAAGACCACAAATGCGGTAACCTAAGACCGCGATATGGAGTGTAGCGGAAGGAGGGTCGGCTTAGTAGTCCCCACGGTGTACAGGTTGGTACGGCGGAGTGTAGCGGATGGCTTATTAGGTTTGGGTTTGGGAGTGCATCATAATATGTATGCTATGATATGAATGTGTAATATTTGTTATGCATGATTCTATTATGATTTAGTGTTGTGTACACATTGAGTCTGTTGACTCACCCGTTGTGGGACCATGTTTCAGGTGATGAACAGTAATGGACCGGGACGGCAGAACTTGTGGTGGTCATGCTCAACATGAAGTTTTTATTTTTATGGACTATTAATTTTTAAGTACTCCAAATTATTTGGATTTATTTGATGTAATAAGGCCATAAGGCCATAGTGCACTATTTTATTTCTGTTTTTATTTATTATGTTACGAAATTTTTATCAATTAAAGTTTAAGTAGATTTCTTTTGAAACAAAGCCTAAACGTTTTGTCACCCAAAGTAAAGGATTTTAATAATTTTCAACTCAAGCCCGACCCAACACAATCTTTCTTTCAAAACACACAAGTTTTTCCTAAGTAACAAAAGAATTTTTAACCGGTTTACTTCGAGGAACATACCAGATCCGGTCCAGGCTCGTGGGCCGGGTATGGGGTGTTTCAGGTCCCGAAACCACTATTTCGATTTTACCAAAAATGAGCTGTTACAAAATCAAACATCAAGATTTATGCTAGAAAGACGTGTTTCCATTTGAAATCGTGTCTTAAAGCATTATGGTTTAATATGCTCAGATACACTATAGTAAAGATAAATAACTTGATAATTAGAGTTCACCTTCTTTTTAGTTTGGATTGAAACAAGTTTCCTAGAACACACACCATGATCTCCATTGTTTGTAGCTTTTAAAAATACAATTGGACTTTCAGTCACAAAATTTCCTTTCTTCTCAATGCACTCAAGGCCTCCTTTCACAAGGCTCTTTTTCTGTGGTAAGGATTTCATCCAATTTTCCACTACTAACATTGAATGTTTCAAGCAGTTATTGATTTTCAACGATATCCTTTTTTATCAGCTTGAAGACTTTCAATTTTGTCAAGAAGGACTAAATCTTTTTCTTTTAATTATTTTATCATCTTTTGCTATTCCTCCTTTAGACAAAAGTTTCCCTCTATCAATTTGGTATTGACACCACGCTTGCTCTCTTTTGTCTAGTTTTGTCTTATGGGTATGGAGGAATTCATCATTAGATTCACCCTTAGAGTCATTGTCTATGTTAGGGTTAGTTGTAATAGAGGTGCCGACCTTTGTTGTGAAGGCCACATAATTTCTAAAATGTTCCTCATCTAGGTTTGAGTTGCTAGAGGAATCCTTACCACTCTAAGTAACAAACAATAACTTCTTCTTGTTCTTTAGAGTGTTTTCACACTCAGCTTGGATATGGTCAAATCCATTGTACTCATGACACAGAATGCCCTTGTTTTTCTCTTTGGAAAATTCTTCATTGATAACCACTCATTTAGCTATGCTTTTGGGAGCTTTCTTGAAAGTTTCAAACTTTTTATACCTCTTGGATTATCTGTTAAAGGCTTTGCTAAAGTTTGAGTCAACAATGCTTTATAAGTCTTCAATAGTAGTGTTACTTTTAGTTAACATTGCTCTTATCAATTGTAAGACAATGTTCTTCTCTCCTTCAAATATACTCCTTCTAAATTCATCCAGATTAATCTCAAATGTCTGTAAGGATCCAACTAGTTCATTGATCCTTATCTTGTCAATGTCTTTTGCTTCCACAATAGTAGTAACTTTGATGGCAAATATTTTAGGTAAGGATCTCAACACTTTTCTAACAAGTTTTGAATTGGAATATTCATTTCCAAGAGCAAAGTCTTGATTGCATATGTCACACAACTTTGCATAGAATTCTCCAATGGGTTCATTCTATTGCATTTTAAGGGTCTTGAACTTGGTGGTCAACATCTATATATTAGACTACTTGACAATATTGGTTCATTTGTGTAAAGTCTCTATAATATCTTAAGCTTGCTTAGCAATAGTGCATTTGGATATTCTATTGAACCATGTCCATCCACACTAAAAAAGATAGGATATAGTGCCTTTTATTTAGCATTTACAAGCTTCTCTTCCTCCTCCATAGTCTAGGTCAACCTATATTTTTGTGTCCTAACTCTAAACATTTCAATCGCAAGGGACTTCCATCCAACAAGAACAACATATTAGACCTTTTCACCTATTGACTTAATGAACACCTTCATCCTAGCCTTCCAATAGGCATAATTGACACTATCCAATACAGTGGGATGACACATAGATGATCCTTCTATTTCAAGCAATTATCCAGCAATAACCCATTTTTAGTCAGATCGAAACAATGGTTTTGGGACCACAAATCTGAAGTCAAAGTTATTATTTTAATGTTTATAGCATGAATATATGATTGTGTGAAATTATCGTTAAGAAATTTTATCAATTGAAGGCTTAATTTGGTAAAAAGGACAAAATCGCGTAAAGTGTAAAAGTGTCGTTCTATTAGTTAAAGGTATCAAATGCCTATGAAATTGAATAGTGGAAGTCCTTAAGCGGTAAATATACCATTTTAATTATGAGTGGACAATTATGGGCTTATAACAAGTGTTCTAAGTGATTATTATTAAAGGTTAAAATAATAATTATAAAATAACTTAGTAAAATAATGGAAAATATTGTATCATCTTCATTAACTATCCACCACCGGAAATAAGGGTTTGAAAAAGCCATTAGAGAGCTTGAAGCATTTGACACTTGCTAGCAAGTAAGTGATTTTAACTTGGTTTTTAATGATTTTTATGTTTTTGAGATAGTTACAACTAGGTCTAGCTAGCCCAGTGACTGCTTTGCAAAACTGTTAAAGATTTTGAATGTTGCCATTGATGAATAAGCATGTGTTTTGATGTTTGATGATAGATTATGAATTTTTGTTGTGAAATATACAAGTTTTGTTAAGTGATTTTTAGTGAAAATGCAAAATATGGATTTATTTGTGAAAATGTGAAAATGTGTGGTTAAATGTGTGAAAAGATGATAAATATAGGTTGCTAGGGGCATTATGGTAATTTGACTAGCATGGGTTTATTATTAATTTCATGAATTTGTTTTGTGTAATAAGGACTAAATTGTATAAAATGTGAAAGTTTAGGGTAAATGTGTAAAATAACCCTAATGTGTTTTTTGGATTAAATTGAATAGAGAGATGATTAAATAAGTTAATTTTGAATATATTTAGATCAAGAAAAGCGGAATTTGGATCTAGGTCAGGGGAAAACTAAAGTTATCGACTAATCGACTTATTTCGTCGTTTCCACGTTCGAGGTAAGTTCGTATGTGACAAATTTCAATACAAATGTATTTCATATGCTTTGATATTGCATAAATTGTGAATACGAGATTGTGGATATAAATGATTGTGATTCGACGACGATTTGACATTCGAAATCCCGGTTGAACCTTAGGAATAGTTTAGAATGCTAGTGATATGTCATTAGGGGATACATTGAGTTGGCTTCGGGCCATGATATAGCACTTCGGGTGCTAGTTATACCGATTTGGCTTCGAACCATTCATATCTGCTGATTTGGCTTCGGGTCATGATATCAGTATTTCGGATAAGTTACCTTGATTTGGCTTCGGGCCATGGTATAAGTACTTATCGTGTGAGACCCTTGAGTATCCGACTTCTATTTCGAATGGTTCAACGGGTACATGAAAGACAAGAATATGTATGAGATTAGTACGAGATGGTACAGGTATGTGCATAAACTGTATTAGCTTTGAATAGAAGAAATGGTGAAGAAAGTATATAGTTTTGTGAATGAGTAATTGAGAGGTTTGTTAGTTGATGTGAATTCTTATACTTATGATCAATTGTTGAATTATGTGTTTATGATTATATTGAATTTATGCATATGAGCTTACTAAGCTTTATATCTTACTTTGTTTATTTTTGCCGTGTTTTATAGTGTTATCAAGCTAGCTCAGATTCGGAGATCAACGGAGATCGCTTTGCACTATCAACCTATCACTCCGTACTCTTCAACATTGGTATTTTAAGTATATGGCATGTATAGGGACTTTGAGTCATTTTGGTATTTGTAGCATGTAACACCCCTAACCCGTGTCCGACGTCGGATTAGGGTTAAAGGCGTTACCAGATAGATAAGAAACTTTTATAAACATCTCATACAATCATTAACCAAACACAAATCAAGTGTCCCTTATATTGGTCAACAAGACCTAAATTATGCTTTAAAGTAGGGTTGGGACTAGGCCAAACACATACAAAAATTCTCAGAAATTTAAAACTTTTCTAAGTTATGCAGGCCACACGCTTGTTTGGGGAGGCTGTAACAGCCCGATTTAGGGCCTAGTCGGAATAGTGGTACGAGACCACAAATTTGAGTTAGTAAAACGAGTTTTTAAGGTATTTGAGATGTTTGCATGATAATATGAAAGTTTCATGTAGAAAATTTATGGAAATTTCCATTTAAGGGTCCATTAGGGCTAAATTGCAAAAGTTGCAAAATATGAGTTTCTAGAAGCTTTTTGTATGAAATAGCTTTAGAATATTAATTAGGAGTCCTTAAATAGTAACTTTCCCAAATTATATGTTTTGGACAAAAATGGCCATGAGTTAGTAAATGGTGAAATTGTAAAGAGAAGGGCATTTTGGTCATTTAATCAATTAAATGATTAATAAGGGGAAAATATGACAAAAATCATTCTCATCCTCTTCCCCAAGTGCCAAAAATTTGAAGGAAGCCATAGCTAGGGTTCTTCAATTTTTCAAGCTTGCTAGTAAGTTCATTTTAGCCCCGTTTTTAATATTCTTTGTGTTTTTGGAGTCCTCGTAACATGAATTAGCTATTTTTAGCTATAAGATCAGCTAAGATGCATGTTCAAAAATCTAGCCATGTATGACATGTTTGTAAAATGATGTTTTATGGAAGATTATGAGAGTTTGATGTTAGATAGACATCTTTTTCTAAGTGAATTTCATGACAAATGCTAGTAAGGACTAGTTTGTCATTATTATGAGATTTGTCATACATGGTAGAAATAGTGAGAATTTTTTATTGCTATAGTTGAGATAATGAATCAGCTAAGCATGAGGTTTAAGAAAGTGGTATGAAAATTATTTTATGAGCCTAGGGGCAAAAGTTTAATTATGAGAAAGTTTATGGGGCAAAATTGTAATTTTCCAAAGTATGAGTTAGGAGTCAATTTAGTCAATGTGATTATTAAATGATCTAAACTATTATTATAGATCAAGAAAAACGAAGCTCGGATCGAAACCGAGGCAAGAACAAAGTCGAGGACTAAATTGCATATCTACATACATTTTGTATATCGAGGTAAGTTTGTATGATTTCAAGGTTCATGAATACTTTCATTGAATTGCTTGTTATGTTGTTAAATAAACATTACTTTCATGAGAATGTTTAATGGTATTTAAACAAAGAAATTAATGAGATTAAGCATGAGAAAGTCCCGATTGAAGTTGAATTACTTAGGATACCCGATCTACTGCATGAGATAAGAAAGTCCATATAAGACCAAGCCAAGGCATGGCGTCGGTACTCCAGACAAGTTATCATGTAAGTCCAAGAAAAGTCTTGGCATTGAAGAGTTATTATGAGATGAAGACCCATGTAAGCCCAAGTCAAGGCATGGTATTGGTAAGTCTCCAAGCAAAGATGTCATGTAAGTCCAAGGCTAGTCTTGGCATTGAAAAGCTATCATGAGATAGAGATCCCATGTAAGTCCAAGCCAAGGCATGGCATTGGTGAGTAACAAGAAAGATTACATGTAAGTCCAAGCCAGGGCTCGGCATTGACCAGTTCAAGAGTAAAGATACCAAATAAGACCATGTCAAGACATGGAAATGGTAAGTTCCCAAGGGAACACATAAGGAAGACTCTGAGCAAGTCCATGTCAAGACATGGCATCGATACCAAGATGAGAGATCCCATGTAAGACCATATCTAGGATATGGCTTTGGCATCAAGTTATATGTGGGATAAGATTCGGTACCCTCAGTTTATTCATAGAAATTCATCGAGCAAATGAGTAAAGTTTAAATGAGATAGCAAGAAAATTAAGTACGGAAAGCTACTATCAAGTTGGAAATGAGTATTACTCATGTTTTGAATGATGAATTAGAGATTATGATTATTATAGTAAAGTATGCTGATCTATGTGATCAAGTGATACAGGTACCTTGTTTACCTCACGAGCATGAGACTAGTAAGTATCATGAGATATGTAAGAATCAGTAAGAGTAAGTAAGCTTAAATAGCTGAAATTATGATGGCATTGTTTTTTCCAAATGGTTTATGTTAAACAAGTATGTTGGTATGTGCATTATATGCAAACTTACTAAGCTAAATGCTTCCATCTTTTATTCTTTCTTTCCATGTAGTCCCGCCAAGCTAATCTCGTAGATCATCGTCATCGAAGGTCGGAGCACACTATCAATCACTATTTTGGTATAGCCAAGATGTTTATATTAAGTATGGCATGTATGGGAAACATTTCATTTTGAGAATATGTCTTAAAAAGGGCAAAAGTATGGGCTATCAAGTTTATTATTCTTTTGTATATGGCTAAGTGATTGGCCAAGATTAACTAAGTATGTATGTTTATTGATATCAATTAAGCATGTAGTATTGTTCATAAAAATGTAGTAATTTGATTGTTGAATTGAATATGAGATTGATCTTGTTTGCAAGATGGAAATTGGCTTGGTAAATAGCCTTCAAGTGCCCACACGGATAAACACACAGGCGTATGTCTAGGCCGTGCGTCCCGTGTACCTTAATACCTTTAGTCAAAATAGATCACGGGCTAATTCAATGGCCATTTGTATAGGCCGTGTGTGACACACAATCAGAACATGGGCCTGTGCCCCAGGCCGTGTGAATAAGTCAGTATATCAAGATATAGCACACGGTCTAAGTCCATGGGCGTGTCAAGGCCGTGTGAAAATAGTCAGTGTCGACCACGGTTGGAAGACATGGGCGTGTCTAAGGGGTACACGGGCGTGTCTAAGGGGTACACGGGCGTGTCCCAAGCCACATAGGCGTGTGACCCTTGTTTTAAGGAAAAGTTTTCGATTAAGTTTTGAAAGTTTCCAGATATATGTTTAAGGCCTCGTAGGCCCATGAAATGTATGATTAGACTAAGAAAGAGAAGTTTTTAATTCGGAACAAAATTTTACAGCCCGTAAGTGTATGTTTAAGAAAGTTCAAGCATAGTAATGTCTCATATCTGGTCTCGGCCTTGGCCTCGGGTATGGGGTGTTACATTAAGTGGTATCAGAGCTACGGTTTAGTCGGTTCTATGACTAACGTAGCATGAGCACGAGTCTAGCTATACATGCCATACGTAAGAATATTTTTATAATGATAGTGTGACGACTCCTGATGAATAAAATTATGTTTATACATATATTAAATGGATCCCGGAAGAGTTGTGGTGGATGACGTAGAAAGTAACGCGCGGGCTCCCGCTGAAGGGACGGTGCCGAACCAGAATGAGAATAGACCCGCTACGGTGAGTCAAGGAGGAGGAGAAGAGGCTAGAGAAGCCTTCCCCATATGATGAACACATGGTATACGGAGTTCGTTCGTACGAACCTGAATGCACAACCCCCTCCACCCCCGCTTATTCCACAACCTATCCCTGTAGCCCCTCAAGTAGTAGAGGTGGTAAGAGGAGACAAAAATCCAGTTGATAGGATCAGGAAGCATAGGGCAGAAGAATTTCGGGCTAAAAGTGATGACGATCATAAGAAGGCCAAATTCTAGTTAGAAAATACCACTAGGGTATTTAATGAGTTGTCATGCACATCTAAAGAATGCATGAAGTTTGTAGTTTCTCTTTTAAGAGATTCTTCCTATCAATGGTGGAACACCTTGGTATCGGTAGTCCCAAGAGAGAAGATCACTTGGGAATTCTTCCAAGAAGAGTTCAAGAAAAAGTATATCAGTCAAAGGTTTGTGGAACAGAAAAGAAAAGAATTTCTAGAGGTAAAGCAAGGCAAGATGTCTGTAATTGATTATGATCGTGAGTTTGTATGACTCAGCAAATACGCTCGAAAGTGTGTATCCACCGAGGCTATTATGAGCACGAGATTCGAAGATGGACTAAATGATGACATCAAATTGTTTGTTGCTGTATTAGAACTAAAGGAATTCGTTGTGCTAGTAGAGAGGGCTTGTAAAGCCAAAGAGCTAGTAAAGGAGAAGAGAAAATCTGAAATGGAGTCTCGTGACTCTAGAAATAGACAGTGGAATAAGTCATTCCAATCCTCATCCAAGAAGTCAAGAGATTTCTCCACCCCATCGACTACTTCTACTGGGTTTTCAAGGAAGGACAAGAGTAAGCAGTATTTGGGAAATAAAGCACAGACGACTTCAGTTGCTAGTGTGGGGAACATCTGATTGGATGACCCGAATGCCCACAGTGTGACAGACGTCATCTGAGAGAATGCCGGGCACATGAAAATACATGTTGTAGATGTGGTTCCCAAGACCACTACATAAAAGATTGTCTTGAGATGACAAAAGAAGAGAGAACTCAGAACCCGAGATCAGGGAGTATGATCAGAGAAAGACCGCAGAGGAACCCGGGAAGTGGGGCAAGTGGAAGAGGTAACCCTAGAGAGCAGGCCGCGAGACCCAAGGGTAAGGCGCCTGCAAGGACTTATGCCATTCGCGCTCGCAAAGAGGCACCTTCTCCTGATGTTATTACGGGTACCTTTTTTCTTTATGATATCAAAGTTATTACTTTAATAGATCCTGGATCCACACACTTTACATTTGCATGGAACTAGTATCCAGTATGAGTATACCTATAGAGTCTACAGAATTTGTGATTAAAGTGTCTAATACCTTAGGCAAAAGTGTTTTAGTTGATAAATTTTGTAAAGATTGTCCCTTGATGATTAGAGGCCATTGTTTTAAAGTAAACTTTATGTTGCTACCATTTGATGAGTGTGACATCATTCTTGGTATGGATTGGTTGACCACTCATGATGTAATAGTAAATTGTGGGAATAAGTACATTAAGATGAGATGTGAGAATGGGGACATTCTCCATGTAGAATCAGGTGAACAAGGTGGATCACTGGTAATAATTTCTCACATGACAGCACAGAGATATATAAGAAAAGGGTATGAGGCATATCTGGCCCTTGTGATGAATGCTAGAGAAACAGAGCTAAAGATTGAGTCAGTACCGATAGTATGTGAGTACTTAGATGTTTTTCCTGTAGCGTTACCAGGATTACCTCTAGTTAGAGAGGTTGAGGTTTTGCAAGATCAAGTTTTTCACTATGGGGTGCTCCAGTTTTATCGTGAAAAAGAAAAATGGCACCATGAGATTGTGCATAGATTACCGTAGCTTAATAAAGTGACGGTGAAGAACAAGTATCCATTGCCAAGGATCGATGATTTGTTCGATCAATTGGATGGAGCCACTATGTTCTCCAAAATAAACTTGAAATCAGGGTACTACTAATTGAGAGCAAAGGATTCAAATTTTTCCAAAGCAAGTTGAGCCCACCTTTCATTGGACCATATGATATTACTGAGAGAGTTGGGCCGGTAGCTTACCGATTGGCTTTGTCATCTGAGTTAGAAAAGATACATGATGTGTTTCACGTATCAATGTTGAGACACTACTGATCAGATCTTTCACATATAATTACCACATCAGAGATAAAGATTCATCCCGACATGACTTATGGTGAAGAACCAGTTAAGTTTTTAGCTCGAGAAGTCAAGTAGCTAAGAAATAAAAGTATTGCCCTAGTGAAAGTATTGTGGCAAAGACATAGGATAGAAGAAGCTACATGGGAACTAGAAGAAAGCATGAGAAATCAGTACCCACACCTATTTGCTGGTAAGATTTTCATGGACGAAAATCCTTAAGGGGGAGAATTGTAACAGCCCAATTTAGGGCCTAGTCGAAATAGTGGTGCGAGACCACAAATTCGAGTTAGTAAAACGAGGTTTTAAGGTATTTGAGATGTTTGCATGATAATATGAAAGTTTCATGTAGAAATTTTATGGAAATTTCCATTTAATGGTCCATTAGGACTAAATTGCAAAAGTTGCAAAATATGAGTTTCTAGAAGCTTTTTGTATGAAATAGCTTTAGAATATTAATTAGAAGTCCTTAAATAGCAATTTGCCCAAATTATAATGTTTGGACAAAAATGGACATGAGTTAGTAAATGGTGAAATTGTAAAGAGAAGGGCATTTTGGTCATTTATCAATTAACTGATTAATAAGGGAAAAAGATGACAAAAAGCATTCTCGTCTTCTTCTCCAAGTGCCAAAAATTTGAAG
Organism: Gossypium bickii; assembly: GCA_025503065.1. Taxonomy (NCBI): domain Eukaryota; kingdom Viridiplantae; phylum Streptophyta; class Magnoliopsida; order Malvales; family Malvaceae; genus Gossypium; species Gossypium bickii. The sequence continues at coordinate 34,211,665 of CP106715.1, read as the reverse complement.
GAAGCCATAGCTAGGGTTCTTCAATTTTTCAAGCTTGCTAGTAAGTTCATTTTAGCCCCGTTTTTAATATTCTTTGTGTTTTTGGAGTCCTCATAACATGAATTAGCTATTTTTAGCTATAAGATAAGCTAAGAGGCATGTTCAAAAATCTACCCATGTATGACATGTTTGTAAAATGATGTTTTATGGAAGATTATGAGACTTTGATGTTAGATAAACATCTTTTTCTAAGTGAATTTCATGAGAAATGCTAGTAATGACTAGTTTGTTATTATTATGAGATTTGTCATACATGGTAGAAATAGTGAGAATTTGTTATTGCTATAGTTGAGATAATGAATCAGCTAAGCATGAAGTTTAAGAATGTGGTATGAAAATTATTTTATGAGCCTAGGGGCAAAAGTGTAATTATGAGAAAGTTTAGGGCAAAATTGTAATTTTGCCAAAGTATGAGAGTCAATTTAGTCAATGTGATTATTAAATGATCTAAAAGATTATTATAGATCAAGAAAAATGAAGCCCGGATCAAAATGAGGCAAGAACAAAGTCGAGGACTAAATTGCATATCTACATACATTTTGTATATTGAGGTAAGTTTGTACGATTTCCAAGCTTCATGAATATTTTCATTGAATTGCTTATTATGTTGTTAAATAAACATTACTTTCATGAGAATTTTTAATGGTATGATAAACAACGAAATTAATGAGATTAAGCATGAGAAAGTCCCGATTGAAGTTGAATTACTTAGGATACTCAATCTACCACATGAGATAAGAAAGTCCGTATAAGACCAAGCCAAGGCATGGAATCGACAATCCAGCAAAGTTATCATGTAAGTCCAAGACAAGTCTTGGCATTGAGGAGTTATTATGATGAAGACCCATTTAAGCCCAAGCCAAGGCATGGCATTGGTAAGTCTCCAAGCAAAGATGTCATGTAAGTCCAAGACAAGTCTTGGCATTGAAAAGCTATCATGAGATAGAGATCCCATGTAAGTCCAAGCCAAGGCATGGCATTGATGAGTAACAAGAAAGATTACATGTAAGTCCAAGCCAAGGCTCGGCATTGACCATTTCATGAGTAAAAATACCAAATAAGACTATGTGAAGACATGGCAATGGTAAGTTCCCAAGGGAACACACAAGGAAGACTTTGAGTAAGTCCTTATCAAGACATGGCATCGATATCAAGATGAGAGATCCCATGTAAGACCATATCTAGGATATGGCTTTGGCATCGAGTTATATGTGGGATGAGATTCAATATTCTCGGTTATTCATAGAAATTCATCAGGCAAATGAGTAAAGTTTAAATGAGATAGCAAGAAAATTAAGTAAGCAAAGCTGTTATCAAGTTGGAAATGAGTATTATTCATATTATGAATGATGAATTAGAGATTATGATTATTATAGTAAAGTATGCTAATCTATGTGATCAAGTGATACAAGTACCTTGTTTACCTCACGAGCATGAGCCTAGTTTGTATCATGAGATATGTAAGAATCAGTAAGAGTAAGTAAGCTGAAATAGCTGAAATTATGATGCCATTGTTTCTGCCAAATGGTTTATGTTAAACAAGTATGTTGGTATGTGCATTATATGCAAACTTACTAAGCTAAATGCTTACGTCTTTTATTCTTTCTTTCCGTGTAGTCCCGCCAAGCTAATCTCGTGGGTCATCGTCATCGAAGCTCAGAGCACACTACCAATCACTATTTTGGTATAGCCAAGATGTTTATATTAAGTATGGCATGTATGGGAAACATTTCATTTTGAGAATATGTCTTAAAAAGGGCAAAAATATGGGCTATCAAGTTTATTATTCTTTTGTATATGGCTAAGTGATTGGCCAAGATTAACTAAGTATGTATGTTTATTGATATGAATGAAGCATGTAGTATTGTTCATGAAAGATATAGTAATTTGATTGTTGAATTGAATATGAGATTGATCTTGATTTCAGGGTGGCAATTGGCTTGGTAAATAGTGTTCAAGTGCTCATACGGATAGACACATGAGTGTGTGTCTAGGCCGTGCGTACCCTACACCTTAATACCTGAAGTCAGAATAGACCACGGGCTAATCCCACGGTCGTTTGTATAGGCCGTGTGTGACACAAGTCAAAACATGGTCGTGTGCCCCAAGCCGTGTGAATAAGTCAGTATATGAAGATATAGCACACGGTCTAAGTCCACAGGCGTGTCAAGGTCGTATGAAAATAGTCAGTGTAACATCCTGGATTATAGCCTATGCATTAGTATGTCTTATGTGTTATGGATGTGATGTGTGCATTTTTAGAATCTTGGAAATGTAAGGAAATGTCTTGGAAAGGTAAGGAAATGTTTTGTCTTGGAAATGTAAGGAAATGACTTGGAAATGTAAGAAAATGTCTTGTCTTCGAAATGTAAGGAAATGACTTGGAAATGTAAGGAAATGTCTTGGAAATGTGAGGAAATGCTTTAGAAATGTTAAGTTTAAAGTATTAAAAGAGGGAAACGAAGCAGGGTGGTCTTAAGAAAATATCTAGGGGAAATAAGACATAAGAACCAGCTTGGTAAATTGGCTACAAGGCGCTACTTAGAGCCCATACAGGTGACGCCACATACAAGGGGTGAGAGCCTAGGTTCGAGCCACAAGGTAAACAAAAGGAGCTTTTATTTTTCGGCATTAAGAGGGAGAAGTGGACGGCATTAAGGCACAAGGGAGGTGTTTTATTTTTGTTAAAATTCGGCAAATAGATGGATAAATGATGGATAATTATTGGTATTTTTAATTAAGGGATAAGAGATAATTAAAGGATTATTTCTATTAATTTTAAACAATGTGATAAAGATAAGAGAAGTGATGGCCAAGTAAGGGAGCCTTGGCCTAGTAATTTCAGCAATAGAAGGAAAATAAGGCCATTATTCATTTTTCTTCCTTCCTAGTCTCTGCCGAATTCTCTAGTAAGCTCTCTTGTCTTCTACTTTTGTTAAGCCGAATAGTCCCTTCATAAAATCCACCATTGTCGATTCTCTAAGCCTCAACACCCTCTCTTTTCTTTTCTTCATTAAAGCCAATTCTCTTTTACACCTTATTCTCTTCTCGTTCTCTCAATCTCTCAAAAGTCGAAAGTTGTGAGATCATCATCTAGCTATAGCCGAATCTCTGAAGGTTGAAGTGAAGGTGCAATCGATTTCTTCAAATAAGGGTAAGATCCAAATTTGGTTTCCATTCTGTTATATTTTAGACTATCGAAATTTAGGGACTAATCCCTTTTATTAATCTTGGCCGAATTATGGAAGGGAGGTTTCGGGATTTAAGTGTTGTCGACTTCAAGAGAAGATCTTTCAGGATTTTTAAGATTCAGGGTAAGATGATATTCAGCCATAGGCCATTCTTAATGTGTTTAAATGTTAGAATTGATCTAACATATATCCATGGGGATTTCGACAGACACCTAAGGCAAGGGATACTTTTCGGGATTTGAGAATTTCAAGGTAAGTGTACTCACACATTCAGCCAAGGGCCTATTTTAGTACTTAGACTTGTTTCTCATTATCTTAAAAGCTGGAAACTAACCTATGAAGAGATCTAGTGCTTGGCTGAATACAAGAAGGAGCATAGCAAAGATTTCGGGACTTGATTAGTAGTAAAATCGGCACCAAGGTAAGTTTTGAGTTACTACAATCCTAATAGGATTTGGTTTTATGGCCGAATGGTCTTCATTAAATTTTTGAGTAATGGCCGAATGTAGGGAGTTAAGGATCTAAGGCAGTAGATCGAATTCCGGGATTTCAGTGAATTTGTTAAGCGAATCAGGTGTGCACCCACACTATCTTTTAATACGATTTATGGCAATATTTAATATAAGTATGTATAAGAATGTGAACATGGCTAAGGTACCATATTGTGGTACAAAGTACTCAGGTACGTTTCCTACTCCTACTAGGATTATGAATATATGTTATGACTCATATGTGAACAGAGATAAGAATGTGAAATTTGACATGTTAATGCATAATATGTATGATATGGGGCATATGGGTTATTGAAAAAGGGGAAGTGAATGTGGTGATCTAAGACCACGATATCTGAATGTGGTGACTTAAGACCACGATATCTGAATGTGGTACTTCGGTCGCAATTATTTAATCTGGTGGCTATGCCACGAATATTTATAAGAGGCGATGACCACGCCGATTGCGGTGCGATCGCTTCGATGGTGTGTAGCGGATGGAGGGTTGACTTAGTAGTCCCCACGGTGTGCGAGGTTGGTACGGGTGATGTGTAGCGGATGGTTAACTAGGTTTTGGGTTGGGTTGCATCATTTTTAATTTCATGATATATGAATAAGTATGTTATGAAATGCCTGAATTTGTTAAGACTTAGTGTTGTAGTACACATTGAGTCTGTTGACTCACCCGTTGTGGGAACATTTTTCAGTGATGAGCAGTGATGGACCTGAATTCAGAAGCTTAGGGATGGCCATGCTCAAAGCAAGAAATTCATTTTATTTGGATTATTTTATTTTAAGTACTTTGGACTAATTTCGGGGATTTATTTGATGTAATAAGGCCATAGTTGAATTACTTTAATTTTTCGTTTAATTACTATGTACGAATTTTTATCAAGTGAAGTTTAAGTAGATTTATTTTAAAACAAAGCCTAAACGTTTTGTCACCTAAAGTAAAGGATTTTAATAATGAAATAAACTTGTTTTCAACTCAAGCCCGACCCAACACAATCTTTCTTTCAAAACACACAAGTTTTTCCTAAGTAACAAAAGAATTTGAATCGATTTTCATCGAGGAACATACCAGATCCGGTCCAGGCTCGTGGGCCGAGTATGGAGTGTTTTAGTTTGGTATCAAAGCCCATTTCAAACTCTCGACCTGAGGTTTAAGGCCCAAAACATTTTCAAAGCGAGCCCAAATAAGTTTTATGAAAACATTTTTTTGAAATAAGCAGGTTTTTGGCATGGCACCTAAGTCTCCGACCCGCAGTCCACCAGGTATGTACCCCTATCCATTGTGTGATTTATTGTATGATCTGTAGAAGGGTAGGAATGGAACGTAGAAATAGTATGATAGGTACTTGAACCCTAGGACTAGTGTACCCCAACAAATACATAAGATTTAAATGCCTAATTAAACAAACCTATGGCTAAGTCACCGAGTTAGGGCGTGGCAACCCACATGCGCATGTCAGGATTGGATCCGGAAGAGCACGGTACTTAAGCACCCAAGTGACTCACCACCTCTTTCTTTGGAATCCTACCAGTGCGTAGCTTCTGGTTCACCCTTACCATGAGGACTCGATCCACAAAGCTAAACCCAATAACTAAAACCCGAAAGGGAACTAGCCGTATTTTTATAAAAACCCTAGTTTTAAAACTCTTGAAATTACCCTTCTAATTTGTGAGAACTATTTTTACAAAATTTTCTGAAAATTTTTTGATTTATAAAAAATTACCTAAATACCCCCTGATTGTGAAATTACAAAAATGTCCTTGGTTTATAAAATGTCCAAACTACCCATAGTTTAATCAAAATTTCCTTACTTTATAAATGTCCAAAAACCCTAATTTGTAAATTATCAAAAATACCTTGATTTTGAAAAATTACGAAATTACCCCTAACTTACAAAATTACCAAAATGACCCTGATTTCCAAAATTTTTGCAACATCACCGTTTTGGAAAATATAAGTCTCAAAAAGAACCCTCAAAGTTTTACAAATTTTGAAATACCCCTGAATTATTAAACTTTACAAATTTACCCTGGTTTACTACCAAAATACCCCCGAGTTTCAAAATTACCAAAATACCCCTGGGAATTCAAAATTACTAAAATACCCTTATTGACAAAATCAACAAGGAACTTTATTTTGAAAAATTACGAAAATACCCCTGTAGGACAAATGACGAAAATGCCCTTGGGATAGGAACGGACAGAAATGTCCGAAGAGTGAATGTGTATGAGAGATACTATGGAATGGATGTCACTGAATGAATGTTTGAATGAATGTTTGAATGAATGTACTTCTCTGAATTAGGGTAGAAGACATGAAAACTTTGATTGATCGAAAGAACTACTCCTAAACTTCTTTCATAAAATTTCTTCACAGATAATCAGTGAAACCAGTATTAATTCATAAAATTCCTTAATTAGATTAAAGCGCGAACGTAGACATGAGCTCTAGGGGACGTGGACGTAACGTACGAGGACGCAGTAGAGGTAGAATGACCGTATCGAAACCCGTTAGATTAGGTCAAGGATCTGAAAATGAGGTACCGCCACCACCACCCCCGTTGATGTTGAACGAAAGCAGCCAGGATCGACGGAGACGACGTTTGTATTACGCGTGTCGCTGCGCGAGTTCTTGAATTGGTGGCTGGTGCAGGAGGAAATTCGGGGGCTCGAAAGTTGGTACCTGAGCGACTTCGCGCCAATGGAGCTGAGGTATTCCGTGGCGTATCTGGTGTAGCATCCAGTACGGGCGAGTATTGGTTGGAAGCAACCGAGCGCATTATGGATGAGCTCGATCTGACCCCTGAAGAGAAGTTGAAAGGAATGGTGGCACTGTTACGCTATGAAGCGTATCAATAGTGGTTAACAGTTCGGGATGGTGCCACAGCTGAGGATCTGACCTGGGAATATGTTAAGGCCGCATATCAGAAGGAGTATGTCGGCACAAGGTATACTAATGAGCAAAGGAAGGCTTTTCTGGGACTAGTTCAAGGGAACAAGTCCATAGCAGAGTATGAAGCTGAATTTTTAAGGTTAAGCCGATATGCTCGAGGAGTAGTGGCAACGGAGCATGAGCGGTGTGTCTGTTTTGAGGACAGACTAAGGGATGATCTAAGGTTGTTGATAGCTCCACACCAGGAGCGAGAATTTTCTGCGTTAGTCGAGAAGGCAAAAGTAGCTGAGGGAATTAAGGACTCGTGAGGCGAACTCGATCGGGCGGCGAGCAAGAGGCTTTGGATCGTCGAGGATCATCCGGGAATAAAAGGCCTAGAGTTGATGGGCGCAAGGCCGACAAAGCTCGCTGCTGAGAGGAGAGTCGCACTTGTGAGCAGTGTGGGAAGAAACACTTAGGAGAGTGTTGGAAAAAGACCAGAGGATGTTTTAAGTGTGGGTCCGAGGATCATTAGATTAAAGACTGTCCGCAGGATCCGAATAGGGCTCGGACAGTAGGTCAAGGTTATGAGCAGATAGGCAGAGGTGGTCAACAAGCGACAAGGGGTCGTGGTCCGAACCATGGAGGGAATGGTTCCGGCCAAGGTCGTGGAACACCAAATAGAGGTGCTGAAGGTTCTGATGAGAGGCAACCAAGATTGGTTTATGCAGTTGGCCGTCGCGAGAAGGAAGATGTACCAGATGTGACAATGGGTACGTTCCTTGTTCTGGAATACCCTTTATCACTTTACTTGTTATGAATTAGCTCATTCTTGTACTGCTGGTAAAGTGCCTGAAACCTTGCACGTGAATTTAGAGATTATGCCTAGGAAGTATGATAGTGTTATTAAGATCAGAGTGCGCAGCATAAGCGTAGTGTGGTGAGTAGGAATGCGGTTAGCCAAATAATTTCGAGGACGAAATTATTTTTAAGGGGGGTAGAACTGTAACATCCTGGATTATAGCCTATGCATTAGTATGTCTTATGTGTTATGGATGTGATGTGTGCATTTTTAAAATCTTGGAAATGTAAGGAAATGTCTTGGAAATGTAAGGAAATGTTTTGTCTTGGAAATGTAAGGAAATGACTTGGAAATGTAAGGAAATGTCTTGGAAATGTAAGGAAATGCTTTAGAAATGTTAAGTTTAGAGTATTAAAAGAGGGAAACGAAGCAGGGTGGTCTTAAGAAAATATCTAGGGGAAATAAGACATAAGAACCAGCTTGGTAAAGTGGCTACAAGGCGCTACTTAGAGCCCATACAGGTGACGCCACATACAAGGGGTGAGAGCCTAGGTTCGAGCCACAAGGCAAACAAAAGGAGCTTTTATTTTTCGGCATTAAGAGGGAGAAGTGGACGGCATTAAGGCACAAGGGAGGTGTTTTATTTTTGTTAAAATTTGGCAAATAGATGGATAAATGATGGATAATTATTGGTATTTTTAATTAAGGGATAAGAGATAATTAAAGGATTATTTCTATTAATTTTAAACAAAGTGATAAAGATAAGAGAAGTGATGGCCAAGTAAGGGAGTCCTGGCTTAGTAATTTCAGCAATAGGAGGAAAATAAGGCCATTATTCATTTTTCTTCCTTCCTAGTCTCTGCCGAATTCTCTAGTGAGCTCTCTTCTCTTCTACTTTTTGGTAAGCCGAATAGTCCCTTCACAAAATCCACCATTGCTGATTCTCTAAGCCTCAACACCCTCTCTTTTCTTTTCTTCATTAAAGCCGAATCTCTTTTGCACCTTATTCTCTTCTCGTTCTCTCAATCTCTCAAAAGCCGAAAGTTGTGAGATCATCATCTAGCTATAGCCGAATCTCTGAAGGTTGAAGTGAAGGTGCAATCGATTTCTTCAAATAAGGGTAATATCAAAATTTGGTTTCCATTCTGTTATATTTTAGACTATCGAAATTTAGGGACTAATCCCTATTATTAATCTTGGCCGAATTATGGAAGGGAGGTTTCGGGATTTAGGTGTTGTCGACTTTAAGAGAAGAATTTTCGGGATTTTTAAGATTCAGGGTAAGATGATATTCAGCCATAGGCCATTCTTAATGTGTTTAAATGTTAGAATTGATCTAACATATATCCATGGGGATTTTGACAAACACCTAAGGCAAGGGATACTTTTCGGGATTTAAGAATTTCAAGGTAAGTGTACTCACACATTTGGCTAAGGGCCTATTTTAGTACTTAGACTTGTTTCTCATTATCTTAAAAGCCGGAAACTAACCTATGAAGAGATTTAGTGCTTGGCTGAATACAAGAAGGAGCATAGCAAAGATTTCGGGACTTGATTAGTAGTGAAATCGGCACCAAGGTAAGTTTTGAGTTACTACAATCCTAATAGGATTTGGTTTTATGGCCGAATGGTCTTCATTAAATTTTTGAGTAATGGCCGAATGTAAGGAGTTAAGGATCTAAGGCAGTAGATCAGATTCCGGGATTTCAGTGAATTTGTTAAGCGAACCGGGTGTGTACCCCACACTATCTTTTAATACGATTTATGGCAATATTTAATATAAGTATGTATAAGAATGTGAACATGGCTAAGGTACCATATTGTGGTACAAAGTACTCAGGTACGTTTCCTACTCCTACTAGGATTATGAATATATGTTATGACTCATATGTGGACAGAGATAAGAATGTGAAATTTGGCATGTTAATGCATAATATGTATGATATGGGGCATATGAGTTATTGAAAAAGGGGAAGTGAATGTGGTGATCTAAGACCACGATATCTGAATGTGGTGACTTAAGACCACGATACCTGAATGTGGTGACTTCGGTCCCAATTATTTAATTTGGTGGCTATGCCACGAATATTTATAAGAGGCGATGACCACGTCGATCAGTATGTGATTAACGCCGATGGTGTGTGTAGCGGATGGAGGGTTGACTTAGTAGTCCCCACGGTGTGCAGGTTGGTACGGGTGATGTGTAGCGGATGGTTAACTAGGTTTTGGGTTCGGGTTGCATCATTTTTAAGTTAATGATATATGAATAAGTATGTTATGAAATGCCTGAATTTGTTAAGACTTAGTGTTGTAGTACACATTGAGTCTGTTGACTCCCCGTTGTGGGAACATTTTTTCAGTGATGAGCAGTGATGGACCTAAAAGTGTGAGGCTTAGGGATGGCCATGCTCAAAGCAAGAAATTCATTTTATTTGGATTATTTTATTTTAAGTACTTTGGACTAATTTTGAGGGATTTATTTGATGTAATAAGGCCATAGTTGAATTACTTTAATTTTTCGTTTAATTACTATATGCAATTTTTATCAAGTGAAGTTTAAGTAGATTTATTTTAAAACAAAGCCTAAACGTTTTGTCACCTAAAGTAAAGGATTTTAATAATGAAATAAACTTGTTTTCAACTCAAGCCCGACCCAACACAATCTTTCTTTCAAAACACACAAGTTTTTCCTAAGTAACAAAAGAATTTGAATCGATTTTCATCGAGGAACATACCAGATCCGGTCCAGGCTCGTGGGCCGAGTATGGAGTGTTTTAGTTTGGTATCAAAGCCCATTTCAAACTCTCGACCTGAGGTTTAAGGCCCAAAACATTTTCAAAGCGAGCCCAAATAAGTTTTATGAAAACATTTTTTTGAAATAAGCAGGTTTTTGGCATGGCACCTAAGTCTCCGACCCGCAGTCCACCAGGTATGTACCCCTATCCATTGTGTGATTTATTGTATGATCTGTAGAAGGGTAGGAATGGAACGTAGAAATAGTATGATAGGTACTTGAACCCTAGGTTTATTTAATCTCAAAATCACTCACCTAATAGGTCCAACTTGCATTAGTGTCGTTCTCTTGTTCCCAAAAATTTTAAACGCTCCCCTGGTCAAGTCCCAATAAGCCCAATTCTACTAGGCCCAAATTCGGGTCGTTACAGTGTGAGAGTCTAGCTATACATGCCATATTTATATAATGCGATAGTGTGATGATTCATGACAATTGAAATGTGTTTTTTATAGTGAATGGATCCCGATTGAGCTGTAGCAGATGATGTGGAAAGTAATGCACCCGCTCCTGCTCAAGGGACAGCACAGTCTGATTCTAGACCTGTTATGAGTTGCCACGAGGGAGAGGCTAAGCAAGCCTTCATCCAAATGATGAATGAGTGGTTACACTCAGTATATTAAAACTAATCCGGCTACTCCACAACCTCCACCCCCGTCTAATCCTCCACAAGTCCATGTTATGCCACAAGCTGTGAATCCGATTCAATTAAGTAAGCCTCCAGTTGATAAAATTAGAAAATATGGGGCTGAAGAGTTTCGTGCTACTACTGATGATGATGCTGAGAGAGCTGAGTTCTAGCTCGAGAATACGATACGAGTGTTTGATGATGTAACACCCCTAACCCGTATCATCGCTAGAATAAGGTTACGAGGTATTACCGAACAAAACATAGTTCCACATAGGCATTTATCATTTTTCATACACAAGGTTATAACAACTTCTATATAATATAACTTCTAAATCCAATAGCAATCATCCACTAAATCATATTAGTTAAATTTGTACATATGGAACAGATAGCTAGATAAATTTGATCATGCTTTATTACTTATAATACATATACAAACTATGCTTCAATTTTCAATCATATTAATATCATCTATATAACCACATATTCGAATTAACAATGTGCAACAAAGTCATGTTACATATACTTAATACATATAAATGTCCGAACCACATAACTCTAATATTAATGGCATTTGTATACTTAAAACATATCCCAGCATATATCATTACATTTCATACATCAAATATATGTCAATATATCTATTTCATTAGTTGAATATCAAACATAACATTTCATAACTTTTACACAAGCACATAATAAAACCATTCGAACCATATTACATTAATTATTATGCAATCACATATGCGACTTTAGTAACATTACAACATGGCCAAACATACTATTGATGCATATATATATATATAGTGCGAATTTTACCCTAAAAACAAAAGCCATATTTAACATTCTAACACAAATAACATTCCAATGTACACCTAATTTTCATATATTTTAGTATACCTAATTAAGCCATTTTGGAAGTATGTTTCTTGGTATATATGCAACGACATTTACCTTTATTTTAAAATTTCATATAAACCTAAAATGTACCTGCATCATTTAACTTGAACTTACATATAGTTTTACAATGTCATTGCCCATTGAACCGTTCGAAATTAATAAGGATACTTGGATAGCTCATAAAGCTCGTATGCCAATGTCCCAGACATGGTCTTACATGTAATCAAATATCAATGCCACTGTCCCAGACAGGGTCTTACACAAAATCATATATGATGCCAATGTCCCAGTCATGGTCTTACACATAAATCTCAAATCGATGCCAACATCCCATACGTGGTCTTACACGAAATCTCATATCGAAATCCTATGTCATGACATATGTATCCTAACTATTCCTATGGTTCGTACGGGGCTTTCGGACTTCGTAATTTGATCGATTCAAGGTCGATACAAGTCACACCATGCTTATAACAATTTGGCAATATGTCAAATATATATTCATACCAATTTGGCAACATTTAAAACATTTACATTCAAAATTTAATAATATTTATTTACTTATGAACTTACCTCATACGGAGATGAACGAACCGGAATGGCTATTCGACAACTTTCGACTTCCCTCATCCAATTTCGATTTCTTTATCAACAAGGATTTATTTTTCATCATCAAAAAACAAAAATATCAAGCTATCAATAATGTCAAATCAAAAAATCCACAACCAATTCAAAAATTCAAGCATGGGCTAGCTAGTATTCAAAGCAACGATCTCAAAAATGTAAAAATTATCAAAAACCGAGCTAAACACATACCTTAATCAAGCTTGGACAAGGCCGAACCTAGCTTGTTCTTTTTATTTCTTTTTCTTTTGAAGTTTCGGCCAAAGATGAACTAAAATGCATGGCCATTTCATGTTTATTTTATTTAATTACATGTTATTTTACTTTTTACTATTTTAACCTTAAGTATTTAATTAGAAAACTATTTAATGGTTGTCCATATTTGTCCATGCATATTTCTAATGGTTAAATTACATCATAAGAACCCTTACATTATAAAATCCATAACAATGTAGCACTTTAACAATTAGCTAGCCACTTTTACATTTTACGCGATTAAGTGTTTTTATAAAATCGAGCACACAAACGACAAAATTTTCACACAAAATTTTCATACATATCACATGTCATGCTGTAAACACAGAAAATAATATTAAAATATTTTTTGACTTAGATTTGTGATCCCGAAACCATTGTTCCGACTAGGGTCTACACTGGGCTGTTACAGATGAAATGTCATGTACTCCTGATGAATGTCTTAAATGTGTTGTTTCACTTCTGAGAGATACGGCCTATCATTGGTGGAAAACGTTGATATCTATGGTTCCAAAAGAACGAGTCACTTGGGAGTTCTTCCAGACTGAGTTTAGAAAGAAGTACATCAGTTAGAGATTCATAGATCAGAAAGCAAAGAGTTTCTTGAGCTGAAAAAGGGACGTATGCCTGTTACAGAATACAAACAAGAATTTATGAGATTAAGTCAATATGAACAAGAATGTGTCTCGACCGAAGCAATTATGTGCAAGAGATTTAAAGATGGATTGAATGAAGATATCTGCTTGTTAGTCGGGATTCTGGAAATAAAAGACTTCGTTGTGCTTGTCGAACGTGTGTGTAAAGCTGAGGAACTCAGGAAAGAGAAAAGAAAAGTCGGCTCGAAAGCTAGAGAGGTACAAAAAAGATTATCGAGTAAGTCATTTCAGTCAGCATCAAAGAATTTTTGAGATGATTATAACAGCTCAAAGGCTACTATGAGTTATTCGAGTAGAGATCGAGTAAAGCAACATTCGAGCTTTAAAGCTCCAACTACTTCGATAGCTAGTGTAGGGAGTGCAAGACCTAATCGACTCGAGTGCCGACATTATGGTAAAAAACATCCCGACGAGTGTAGATTGAATGAACGGGATTGTTTTGAGTGTGGATCCCTAGATCATTTCATCCATGATTGTCCCAAGTTAGCTGAACAAGAGACAATGCAAAATACGAGGCCGGGTAACACTACAGCTAGAGGTAAACCACCCAGAAATATGGGTAATCTGAGTGGTAGCTAGAGAATGACTAAAGACATGGCTGTGAGATTTGAAGCCCGAGCACCTGCCAGAGCCTATGCTATTCACACTCACGAAGAAGCTTCATCTCTAGATGTTATTACCGGTACTTTCACTCTCTATGATAGTATTGTGATTGCATTGATAGATCCAAGATCATCTCATTCTTATGTATGTGAGACTTTAGTATCCAATAAGACTTTGCTTGTAGAGTCTATTGAATTTGTGATTAGAGTATCGAACCCCTTAGGCAAATGTGTCTTGGTTGATAAAATATGCAAGAACTGCCCGTTGATGATTCGAGATTCCTATTTTTCGGTCAACCTGATGTTATTGCCATTCGACGAATTTGATATAATTCTGGGTATGGATTGGTTAACACTGCATGATGCGATAGTGAACTGCAAATGAAAGAGGATTGATCTCAAATGTCAGAATGATGAGATAATTCAGATTGAGTATTCAGATTGAGTCTAATGATTTGAATGGTTTGCCGGATGTGATTTCTTCGATGTTAGCTCAGAAATATGTGAGAAAGAGTTGCGAAGCTTACTTTGTTTATGTGCTCAACTCTAAAGTGACCGAAAATAAGATTGAATTAGTACCAGTTGTATGTGAATATCCAGATGTGTTTCTTGAAGAGTTACATGGTTTACCACTGATCGGGGAAGTTGAATATGGTATTGAGTTAGTGCTGGGAACAACTTCGATATCGATAGCTCCGTACAGAATGGTACTGACCGAATTAAAAGAGTTGAAAGCTTAGTTGCAAGAGTTGACTGATAGAGGTTTCGCACGAATGAGTTATTCTCACTGGGGTGCACTGATTTTGTTTGTGATAAAAGAAAGACGAAACTAAGAGAATGTACATCAACTATCGACAACTCAATAAAGTGACTATCAAGAATAAATACCCTCTGCTAAGAATAGATGATTTGTTTGATCAGTTAAAAGGGGCTACAGTGTTTTCAAAGATAGATTTGAGATCAGGTTACTATCAGTTGCGAGTTAAAGACTCTGATGTGCCGAAATTTGCTTTTCGAATGAGGTAATGAACATTATGAGTTTTTAGTTATGCCTTTCGAATTAACGAATGCATCTGTTGTTTTTATGGACCTAATAGATCGGATCTTCAGACCGTATTTGGATCGATTTGTTGTTGTGCTTATTGATGACATTTTAATTTATTCTCGTGATGAATCCGAGCATGCCGAACATCTGAGAGTAGTGTTACAGGCTTTGCGAGATAAGCAGCTATTTGGAACGTTCAGTAAATGTGAATTCTAGTTGTGCGAAGTCAGTTTTTTGGGGCATATTGCGTCAGCATCGAGTATTCGAGTAGATCCGAGTAAGATTTGGGTAATATTGGATTGGAAGCCTCCGAGAAATGTACCCGAAGTTTGATGTTTTTAGAGACTCACCGTGTAACACCCCAAACCCAGCCTAAAAGTTAGGCCCGAATCCGGGAATGTCACATCAAAGGCATAATTCAAACGATTTTGCTAATTAAAAATTTAAGGCCGAAAAGCCCAAATTCCTTGAGTCTTGTTAAGTAATGAAAAAAAACCCATTTTATAATTTTACGTACTTCAGAAACCAAGTTTAAACGTAAGAAATTTATTTAGGTTTAATAATTAAGTAAACAGTTGAAACAACAAAACCTAAAATCTAAAGTCAAATTGGAGTACAAGGTCTTATTACATCCAATGAAAATAAGCAATTAAAACTATGTCTTTTGAAACAATTAAATAAAAATTTAAACATCTTATAGTGTGGCCATATCCGAGTCCTCTCCCACGTCGAGCCATTTACTAGGGTTCACCTGAAACATTAGATAAAGGGTGTGAGTTTCGAAACTCAGTATGTACAACCCTTGGCATTCAATTCAATATATAATTATCACATTGGCTTGAGCCCAATCAAAATCGGTGGTCTTGGGCCTTGGCCCACAATGACCTCATATCATATCATATCATATCATATCATATGCAAAACAAGGTAATGCAAAACCCTCCCCAAAAAAACATCCATCCGCTACACACCATTTCCCTTCCAACCCTACACACCTGTGGGGATTTCTAAATCGACCCACCCATCCTCTACACACCACAGGTAGCACTCACAGCGGCAGTACTCAACGTTGTAGAAAAGCTGCTAATCACATAATGGGCTCAAAGCCACCGGTGAATCCATGGTCGTCAAGCGATTATGCGATCCTCAAATCTTCCTCCGTACCATAATTCCCACCCATATGCATCCTAATTAGAATATCATATGAATGCAACATGCACATGAGCAATATCCATAAAACTCATACTCATCACATAGGGTATTATCGTTATTTCACAACCCAAGGGTATTTTCATAAATCTACTCTTCAGGGGTATTTAGGTAATTTTGTAAAACAGAGGTACCTTGGGAATTTTGTAAATCAGGGATGTTTTGGTAATTCTGTAAACCAAGGGTATTCTGCTAATTTCACAATTCAGGGCTATTTTAGTGATTTTACAAATCTAAGGATGTTTTGGTAATTTTCAAACTAAGGGTATTTTGGTTATTTTCAAATCAGGGGTATTTTAGTAATTTTACAAATCTAGTGGTATTTGGTCGCTCTCGGGTTTTAGTTATGAAATTTGGCCCATTAACAAGTCCTTGCGGCTAAAGTGAGAGACACTATGCACCAAGTAGGATTCTAGAGAAAAGGAGGTGGGCCGCTAGGGCCTCTTAAGTACCAAGCTCTCCCTAGATCAAATCTTAGACATGCACATGCCCGTTACCACACTCTAACCTAGCGACTTGTCCACGGGCATGTTTAATTATTAGAAAGTCTTATGCAGTTTAAGAGTTGTTCAGTACTAAGCCTAAAGTTCATAAAACCCGAGCATACTAGTCCACGTCCCCATAAAGCCCATCAACCCATTTCACGTTCATATAACCCATAATGGCCACATCACATTTTATGGCCCACTAGGCCCAAATCTAAGTCATATGACCCATTAGGCCCAAAACAAATCCAAATCATGTAACATGCATGCCTAACCCAATTCATATAATCAAATTAATCCATTTCATCAAACTTAGCCTCAGGGCCCACCGGGCCCATTTAGCCACTTTTGGCCTTTCGGCTTTCCAGCGTTGCCGGTATATGTGTATAGTGTTTGTACACACCTGGTTACCGCGAAGTGCTATTCTATCCTTAGCCTTGAACCTACAATAAACTAGCCTTCAATCAACCACTTATACTAAATCAAAATATTTACTCAAAAGCCGAAGCCTTACTGTAACCTTACCGTGTGCCACCGGGTCTAGTAGCCTTTTCCTTAGCTACTAATCATGAGTATCCCCTAAATCTACACTCACACATACATCATTAAAAATCTGAGTGACTCATAATCCACACAAGTCACCCCTATAGATCACACACACATTCGGCCCTTCACTTAATCCACCATCGAGTTAAGTACACTTACCCTTGCTAACGATCCTACCACGCTTGCGATCTTTGAACCTTATCCTTGTTATCACAGTGTTAATGATGGGCAGTTAGATAGCCTTTCAGCTTTTAGCAAAATGTACAAAAGAGGTTAACCGAATACTTGCCAAATCCATTTTCGATCCTACGACCTAAATTCAGCTTTTGAGATTAGTATTGTGACAGAGGCAATTCGGCACCAATAGGGAGAAGAAGAGGAGAAGTGATCGGCTAGAACTAAAGGTGAACAAGAGAAGGAATTTAACAAGAGAAGGTATGGGGAATTCGGCTAGAGAGAAAACCAAAATTTCGGCAAAGGAATGATGTGTTTTTTTGGCAAATGGAAGAATTCGGCTAAGGGGGAGAAAAAGAAATGTAATGGAACCCAAGGAACCTCTCCAAGGAATTCGACACCTCCTTTTATAGCCAATAGTCGAATCCTACCTGTCCCCACAGTCCAATTCGGCACCAACTCTTCCCACCTCTCATCTCCTAATTTTTCTCCACGATATCTCCCTTATCTCATCCGAAATTTCCTCCTTTATCAGCTCACAAGACCAATTCAAAAACTTCAACAAAATAGTCTAAATTCCACACAACTCTGGCCGTCTACTAAGCAAAATAAACACTCCAAAAACACCTTACCACTACTCAAACCTTAGACCTCTTCACGCCACCTTGTAGCTCCCCTAGTGACGCCACCTTGCCACTAGACCACAAGCCTATTTGTGTCCTATTTTCCCCTTAATCTGCTTAAGAGGCCTAATGCCTGGGACTAGGGTCCACTAAAGCAAGAAAAATAAATTTTTCCCTATGTTCATCCCTATCTCTAAGACTTCAAATAATCCTGATAATACCTTAAAATTATATTATAAGTGCTACCCATACATACCAACCTCAGTGCATAGAAATTTAAAGTTTCGGGATTTTTGGGCATTACAACCCAATAGGCCCAAATCTACTAAGCCCAAATTCAACACGTTACATGCTGGTTTTTACAGATGATTTGTAAAAGGTTTCTCAATGATTGCAACACCGTTGACAAGACTACTTCAGAAAGATGTTAAGTTCAAGTGGTTGGACAAGTGCCATAAAAGTTTTGATTAGCTGAAAGCTTTATTGACCGAAGCTCCAGTGTTAGTTCAGCCAGAATCGGGTAAAGAATTTGTAATCTATAGTGATGCATCGTTGAATGGTCTGGGCTGTGTTTTGATGTAGGAAGGCAAAGTCATAGCTTATGCATCGAGACAATTAAAGCCACATGAAAAGAATTATCTGATGCACAATTTAGAATTAGAAGCTATCGTGTTCACGTTAAGGATTTGGCGCCACTATCTATTCGGTGAGAAATATCATGTTTATTTGGATCATAAGAGCTTAAAATATTTGATGACTCAGAAATATCTGAATCTACGACAGAGAAGATAGTTAGAATTGTTAAAGGATTACGAGCTAGTGATTGACTACCATCTGGGAATGGCCAATGTTGTTGCTAATGCTTTAAGTCAAAAATATTTTTTGCTCTATGTGCGATGAATACTCAGTTGGCTCTATCTTATGACAGCTCGATTATAGCTAAGTTGAAAGTGAGACTGTTATTTATACAACAGATTTTTGAAACTCAGAAAGTTGATAATGAATTGTTAGCAAAACGAGCTCAAAGTGATTTGAATTCTGATTCAGAGTTTGAGTTAATACTGATGATTGTTTAAGATTCAGAGGCCAAATATGTGTTCCAAGAAACTCAGAGATGATTCGGATGATTTTAGGCGAAGCACATAGTAGTCGTTTGTCTGTTCATTCGGGAAGTAGAAAAATTTATAACGATCTAAAACAGCTTTACTTGTGGTCTGGTATGAAGCATGATATATCTGAATTTGTTTCAAAATGTTTAATCTGTCAGCAAGTCAAAGCTGAGCATTAGGTACTGTTTGGGTTGCTGCAGCTGATTATGATTCCCGAGTGGAAATGGGACAGAATCACAATAGATTTTGTATCAGGTTTATCCCTGTCACCGAGTAAGAAAGATGCAATATGGGTGGTTGTTGATCCACTGACTAAATCGGCTCATTTCATTCTAGTACGCACGAATTATTCACTTGATAAACCTTCTGAGTTGTACATCTCTCAAATTGTGAGATTGCACGAAGTACCTATTTCTATTGCTTCGAATAGAGATCCAAGATTTACATCGCGTTTCTGGAAGAAATTACAAGATGCACTGGGTACAAAGCTACACTTTACTACTGCTTTTCATCTGTAAGTTGATGGTCAATCCAAGCGGATTATTCCGATACTCGAGGATATGTTGAGATGTTGCATTCTTGAGTTTGAAGGTACATGGGAACAATATCTGCCATTGATTGAATTTGCGTATAATAATAGTTTTCAATCGAGTATAAACCTTACGAAGTATTGTACAGTCACTATAACGCCCCCAAAATCCTGAAACTTTAAATTTCTGTGCATGGAGGTTGGTATGTATGAGTAGCACTTAGAATATTAATTTTAAGGTATTATCGGGATTATTTGAAGTCTTAGAGATAAAGAAAGCCAAAAGGGAAAAAAATTATTTTTCTTGCTTTAGTGGACCCTAGTCTCAGGCATTAGGCCTCTTAAGCAGATTAAGCGAAAATAGGACATAAATGAGCTTGTGGTCCAGTGGCAACTGGCGTCACCTGGGGAGCTATAAGGTGGCGTGTTGTCAGCTGAGGAGGTCCAAGGTTCGAGGCTTAGGAGTAATATTTTTAGAGTGTTTTATTTTGCATAGGTGGACGGACAGAGTTGTGTTGAATATGAACTCTTGCGTTGGAGTGTTTGAGTGGTAAGGGGAACTAATAATGGAGGAAAATTCGGATAAGACTAAGGTGTTATCCGGAGAAAAGTTAGGAGATGAGGAGAGGGAGGAATTGGTGCCGAAAGGGACTGTGGAGAAAGGGGTATTTGGCTGGTGGCTATAAAAGGAGAGGCCGAATGCTTTGAAAAGTTTTTTGAGCTTTCATTAGTCTTTCTTTTCTTCCCTTAATCGGTTTTCCCATAGCTAAATTCTCCCATTTGCCGAAATCTCCTATAGCTGAATCCTTTTTGCCGAAATCCTCTCATAGCCAAACTCTTCTATTGTCGAACTGCCACCATCTTTTTCCTTGTCGAAATTCCTATTTGTTCCAAACCCTTGTTGTTTTCTCCATCACAAATTGATTATTATCTACTATCAATCAAGGATAAAAGCCGAATTTAGGCCGCAAGATCGAAAGTGGATTTGGTAAGTATTCGATTAACCTCTCTTGTACGTTTTGCTAAAAGCCGAAAGGCCATCTAACTGTCTTGTCGTTAACTCTATGATAACAAGGATAGGGTTCAAAGATCACAAGCGTGGTAGAATCGTTAGCAAGGGTAAGTATACTCAACTCGATTGTGGTTTAAGTAAATGGCCGAATGTGTGTATGATCTATAGGGGTGACTTGTGTGGATTATGAGTCACTTGGATTTTGATGGTGTATGTTTGAGTGCAAATCTAGGGGATACTCTTGATTAGTAGCTAAGGAAGGGCTATTAGAACCCGGTGGCACACGGTAAGGTTTCGGCTTTTGGTAAATGTCTCTATTTAGTGATTGATTGAAGGTTGGTTGGTTGTAGGTTCAAGCTAAGGATAGTATAGCATGTCGCAGTAACCAGGTGTGTACAAACACTATACACACACGATATCAGCAATGCCGAAAAGTCAAAAAGCCGGAAGTGGCTAAATGGGCCCGGTGGGCCCTGAGGCTAAGTTTGATGAAATTGTTTGGTTGGTTATACGAATTGAGTTAGCCATGCATCTTACATGATCTGGAATTGTTTTGGGCCTAATAGGCCATATAGATGAGATTTAGGCCTAATAGGCCGTAAGGATGTGATTTCGGCTTGATAGGCTTTATGGGGACATAGAAAAGTACCCTAGGGTTTAATGGACTTTAGGCCTAGTTCTGAACAACTCTTAAACTGCATAAGACTTAATTTAATAATTAAACATGTTCGTGGACTAGTCACTGGGTTAGAGTGTGGCAACGAACATATACATGTCTAGGATTGGATCTAGAGAGAGCTTGGTACTTAAGCGGTCCTAGTGGCCCACCTCCTCTTCTCTGGAATCCTACCTGGTGCGTAGTGCCTGTTCACTTTTACCGTGAGGACTTGTTAATGGGCCAAAGTTCATAAGTAAAACCTAAAAGGGACCAAAATACTACTGATTTGAAAGTTACCAAAATATCCTTAGTTTGAAAATTTCCAAAATACCCTTAGTTTGAAAATTTCAATATATCCTTAGATTTGTAAAATTACTAAAATACCCTTAGTTTGTAAAATTACCATAATATCCTTGGTTTGCAAAATTACCAAAATATCCCTAATTTACAAAATTTCTAATGTACCCTATTTTGCAAAATTACCTAAATACCACTGTAGGGTAGAATTACGAAAATACCCCTAGGTAGTGAAATGACTAAAATACCCCTAAGTGCTTAATGTGTGAAATTGTGTATGTTGCATTCATGAAATATATTTTGCATTTGGGTGGGTTTTGATGATACAGAGGAAGATTTGAGGATCGCATAGCCGCTTGATGACCATGGATCCACCGGTGGCTTTAAGCTCATTATAGCAGCTTTGCTGCAACGTTTGAGTAATGCCGCTGCTGGTGCTACCTTTGGTGTGTAAGGATGGGTGGATTGATATTTATATCCCCACAGGTGTGTAGGGTTGGAAGGGAAATGGTGTGCAGGGTTGGATTCGGGATGGGCGCATTACATTCATGTGACTCTGATGTGGTATGAGGTCATTGTGGGCTAGGGCCCAAGACCACTGATTTTGATAGGGTCTAGGCCCAATGTAATATTTGCATGTTGATTTGATTGCCAATGGTCGTACACATTATGTTTTGAAACTCACACCCTTTTTATTAAACGTTTCAGGTGATCCTCAGTAAACGACTCGACGTGGGAGACTACTCGGAGATGGACACACTACAAGATATTTAGAAGTTTTATTTATTTGTTTCAAAAGATGTGATTTAAATTGCTTTATTTTTCATTGCATGTATTAAGGCCTTGTACTCCGTTTTGATTTTGGATTATGAGTTTTGTTGTTTCAACTGTTTACTTAATTATTAAACCTGAGTAATTTTTTATGTTTAAACATGGTTTTCTGAATACTGAAAATAATTAAATTGGCTTTTATCACTACTTAACAAGATTCAAGGATTTTGGGCTTTTAGGCCTTCAATTTTAACTTAGCAAAATTGTTTGAAACTTTGCCTTTGATGTGACATTGCCGAATTCGGCCATAACGTCTGGGCCGGGTTTGGGATGTGACAGTCGCAAATGCCAAACACCTTTGTATTGGACTAAGCTCAGCGAGAATAAGATTCACGATGTCAATTTGATTAAAGAGACTGAACAGAAAGTGAAAGTGATTCGTGAAAGCCTGAAAGCAGCGTTAGATCGTCAGAAATCGTATGCAGACTTGGAACGAAAAGATATTGAGTTTTAGATCGGGGATCGAGTGTTTTTGGAAGTGTCTCCGTGGAAGAAAATACCTAGATTTGGCAGAAAAGGCAAGTTAAGTCTGAGATTCATCGGGTCGTATGAGATTATCGAGCGTATTGGATCGGTTGCTTATAGATTATCATTGCCACCTGAGTTAGAAAAAATTCATAATGTATTTCACGTATTGATGCTTTGACGATACATATCAGATCCCTCGCATGCGATTTCCCCCTCTGAGATTGAGATTCAATCCGATATGACATATGAAGAAAAATCGATCCAAGTTTTAGATCACGAGGTTAAAGAATTCAGAAATAAGAAACTGTCATTAGTGAATGTCTTATGGCATCGAAATGGGGTTGAAAATGCTACATGGGAGCTCAAGAATGCTATGAGAGAGCAATATCTTAACCTATTCACTGGTAAGATTTCTGAGGACGAAAATCCCTAAAGGGAGAGAGTTGTAATAGCCTGATTTTAGATAAATCAGAAAAATGGTTTTGGAACCACAAATCTAAAGTCGTAAAATTATTTTAATATTATTTTTGGTGTTTATATCATGTTACTTGATATGTGTGAAAATTTTGTGATTTAATTTTATCGATTGATTAGTTAATTTGATAAAAGGACTAAATCATAAAAAATGTAAAAGTGGCTTTCTAGTTGTTAAAGTACTTATTTGATATGGTTTCTTGATTTTAAAGTCCTTAAAATGAAATTAGGCCATTAAATACATGAATGGACGATAATGGCATGCATTATATGGTTTTATTATTAAATCATTAAGGTTATTATGGTAAATGGATAATAAAATGTAATTAAAATAAAACAAAATATAAAATGCATGCATTATCATCTTTTTGGCCAAAAGTTAAGAAGAAACAGAAACCATTTTGAAGCTTGCAAGTTCGACATTTTGGTGTCTTAAATTAGGTATGTTCTTTGCTCGATTTTCGATAATTTTTATGTTTTTGAGATCGTTGCTTCGTATACTAGCTACCCATGCTTTAATTTTCGGATTTGATGATGAATTTGTGATTTTCCATTCTTGATAGCTTGATGTTTTTGTTGTTTGATGATGAAAAATAAATATATGTTATTAGATTATCATAGTTTATTAAGTGTTTTTTGATAAAAATGCTTATTAAGGACTAAATTGTGAAATTTGTAAATTGAGGGGTCAAAATGTGAAATAAATGAAATTAATGGGCTGCTAGGGACCTAAGGAAAATTTGGCCTAACATGACCATGTTGAAATTTTGTGTATTTTGAGTTGTTTTGAAATAGGGACTAAAATTGAGAAAATGTGAAATGTTAGGGGCTACAGTGCAAAATGCCCATTTATGTGTTTTTGGGTGAAATTGAATGAATATGTAATTAAATAACTTAAATTTTAAATTGATTTAGATCAAGAAAGAAAGAAATTAGATTTGGATCAGGGGAAGTTGAAAGTTTTTGAATAGTCGTTCCAATCCGTTCGTTTCCGGACGAGGTAAGTTCATAAGTAATTAAATGTTCTTAAATTCAAATGTATATATATTATATGTATCTGAATTGAATTGTATGTATTAGAATATATGTTGCCGAATTGATTTGAGCGTTGGTTGACTAGTTTCGTGCATGAGTTGATTTAATTACGAGGTCGTAAGCCCCGAACGAACATTAGTAAATGTATCGGATACTAATGTCATGACATAAGGCTTTCGAGATGTGATTTCATGTAAGACCATGTCTGGGGCATTGGCATCGAAGTAAGAAAATGTATAAGACCATGTCTGGGACATTGGCATTGATATGTGTTAACATGTAAGACCATATTCGGAATATGGCATTGTATGAGCTTTATAAGATTTCCGTGTATCCCTAACAATTCCGAACGGTTTATCGGGCAATGTCAAATCGAGACCGAAGGTGAATTTGATCTAAATAATTTAGGTACGTATGAGGTTTATATGTTCATTGAAAAATAAGGTAAGTAGAGTTAATTGATGTAATAATATGGATTATATGAGAGAAGTGATTCTACATGTGTATAAGATTAGCTAAAATTTGGCCTATTCGAACTGTGTTATATGTGTTCTTGTGATGAATTATTTACTTATGGCTTACTAAGCTTTCAAATCTTAATTTGTGCATTCTTTCTCTATTTTATATATATAAAGCTAGCTTTGAGCTCGGGGATCATCAAGGATCTTCATCACACTATCGACCATTATTCGGTACTTTTGAAGTTTGTAAATAAGACATATGGCATGTATAGGCTAGTTTTGTTATGGTTCATTTTGAATTGTTTATAAATAGCCATGCAAAGACGGGTTGATCAATATGATGCATTTTCAGTTATGATATAAGCTCATTTTGGGAAGTATGTTTCATGGTATATATGTATGGTGAGTTCGGTTATATGATTCGGCTTGAGTAATGATTAGTTGA
Organism: Gossypium bickii; assembly: GCA_025503065.1. Classification (NCBI taxonomy): domain Eukaryota; kingdom Viridiplantae; phylum Streptophyta; class Magnoliopsida; order Malvales; family Malvaceae; genus Gossypium; species Gossypium bickii. The sequence goes on along the minus strand of CP106715.1, from coordinate 34,186,398 downwards.
TGTATGTGTTTTTGATATAATGCATATGTTCCTATAAGCTAAGTATGTATAAGTGATTGCTTGTGAAAATTGTCATTTGGTACGGTATTTAGTGGCAAAAAATGACTATGTTTTATGGATGTTTGGTTGGTCATTTGAGCAAGTATAATATGTCTAGTTAATAATGTTAATTAACTATGAAATGGTATAACCTATTGAGGTTAAATTTGATGACCGAATAGATGGCCAATTTATTAGTTGGGAATATGTATTTTTGGGCATGATAATTAGTCTGCGAATTAAGTGTACTTTGATTTGTTATTTGTGTTCAAAAATGTTTAATGTGGCTTTAGTGTAATGCGCATGAGTTAGAAATAATTATAATTTTATTTGGTTATTAAGTGATGCTTGTTTATGTGTTATATATATGTATGACTATAAAGACGTGTGGATAGTTTAACTTAGATTAATGTGTGAATGTGCATAATATACGAATTGGTTTGTTCATTAAATAGTTAATAGAATGGGAAAATTATGGCTTGGTATTTGAGATTAGAAATGACTTTTGTTTTTAGGATGATATGTGTATAATATGAAAGCATTAAAAGTATAGTTGGCCATGATGTAATGTTAACTATAGTCTTATATTATAATGAATATTATGCCATGTGATATGGTTGGTATGATTAAAATGCAGATGTGTATAGATAAGCAAAATGGTATGTTTAGTATTTAGTTAAAGTAATGAAATTTTACTAAAGGGAGTATTAATGCATGTTTGGTACATGAGATGAAAAATGTTAGTTAATGATTTAGTCATTCGCATGCTATGAAATTTGATGGTCATAAGGTTCGAATTATGTATTTATAAAGCATATGTAGTATGGTTTTGATGCAAGTTGATTGGTTCGAAAATTTGATTATATTCATGGTATTGATATGGTTGAATTTTGAAGCATGGTTCGTATATGTAATATGATTAATAATGCATGTTTGATTTTAATTGGTTATGTGTTTTATATATACGAATTTGACTTGTATGAATAAGAGGATGGTTATTAATTTGAGTATGGAAAAAAATTGTAAGGAAAATATATCACTTTATGCTTGAATTGTAATAAATGACTGTTTTGAGCTGTGTTTTTGATTGATAATGCCTAGTAACCGTAATCCAGCGACGAATACAGGTTAGGGGTGTTACATTGGTGTGTTGCACTTGGGTACAGGTATGTACCTAAGACTCATGCTTAATAAGCTCGATATGTGATGAAGCCTTGGTAAGTTTGTGATTGAGTAAGTTTGACTATGAGATTTATAATGACATTTATGTTAATTTCCATCATGTTAATTATATGTTAAATGTGTGTTATAACACCTATTATTTGTATAGGAACTTCTAAGCTTTAAAGCTTACTCCCCTTTCTTTTCCCTTTTCTTATAGTGTCACTAAGCTAGCTCGGGGATCGGAGACTGTCGGAGATTGACTCACACTATCAACATATCATTTTGGATACCAATGAATTTAACATTTTGAGTTATGGCATGTATAGGGACTTGGTTATTTTGTTATGTGTCTTAATTTATTTGGGCCAAATATGTTGGCTAATGTTGGTTGATAATTCATTTTGTAAATGGCCATTGAAATTGGCTAATATTGGTTTAGGTATATATATACAATTGATGATGCCTTTCATGGATGTGGAAGTTTGCATGGTATAAGTTGTTAAGCAGGTGGTGTTTGTATGTGATAGATGGTAGTATATGAATGACTGTTGCTGTCTTGGTTGTGGCTAATTTGGTTGTATGTATATGCTTGGATTGGTGTTATGTTTTGTTGCGTAGGCATGTGCATGGAAGGGTGACAAAATAGGTTGGTAAATAGCCTTGTTTTTGTCCACAGGGGTAGACACACGAACATGTGTTTAGGCCGTGGGTGACACACAACTTGCCCCATAGGCATGTGTTCTGGCCGTATATCCCCTGCACCTTAATTGTTGCAAAACAGAATGCTCAATAATGAGCACATGGGTAGAGACACGGGCGTGTGTCTCAGCCGTGTGGACGACACGGCCTCGAACACTAGTCTGTACCCTGGCCATGTGAAGTCTGTACCTATTTTATGAAAAATTATGAAAATGTAATCGATCACACGGCCTAAGCACACGGGCGTGTAACTTGGCCGTGTGACCTCAATTTGATGATGATGTCATAAACAGAAAGCTCCCTAATTTGAACATGGCCTGAAGCTCGGGCTTGTCTTAGGGTCACACGGGTGTGTGACTCTTTTTACATGAAAATTTTTCTAAGTTTCCCAAAAGTTTCCAAAGTTCTCGGTTTAGTCTCGAACCACTTCCAATGCATGTTTTGGGCCTCGTAGGCTAGTGATAAGGATGATATGAATGTATGTAAAAGGTTTTAAACTTGGATGGAAATTTATATCTCAGTTTTATATGTTTGCTTGTGTTTATGTCTGGTAATGCTTCGTACCCTGTTCTGGCATTGATTATGGGTAAGGGGTGTTATAGTAAGAGTCTACCTATACATGCCATATATAAATTGTGATAGTGTGACGACTCCTGACAATTTAAATCGTGCTTTCATATAGTAAATGGATCCTAATTGAGAAGTAGCTGATGATGTTGAAAGTAATGCGCTGGCTCCCGCCGAAGGGACATCTCCATCTTAGAGTAGACTAGTAACGGTTAGATAGGAAGGAGAGGCTAGAGAAGCCTTCTTCCAAAGGATGAATGAGTGGTATGCCGAGTTTGTTCGAACGAATCCGGCTACCCAACATCATCCATCCCCACCTAACCCTCAACTGGTTCCTATAGCTCCCCGAAGTGCGAAATTGGTAAGACTAAACAAACCTCCAGTCGATAAGATTCGAAAGCAAGGGGCTGAAGAATTTAGAGCAAATTTCGATGATGATCCTGAGATAACATAATTCTGGCTTGATAACTTTATCCGGGTATTTGACGAACTTTCTATCACACTAGAGGAGTGCTTGAAATGTGCTATATCACTTCTGAGAGATTCGGCATATCGGTGGTGGAACACTCTAATATCAGTGGTACCAAGAGAAAGAGTCACTTGGTATTTCCTCCAAGAAGAGTTCAGAAAGAAATATATCAACGAACGGTTTATTGATCAGAAACGCAAAGAGTTCTTGGAGCTAAAACAAGGCTGAATGACTGTGACTGAATACGAGAGAGAGTTTGTTAGACTCAGTAAGTATACTTGAGAATGTGTTTCAACAAAGGCTACTATGTGTAAGAGATTTGAAGATGGGCTGAATCAGGGCATCAGGCTATTAGTTAGGATTTTAGAGTTGAAAGGATTTGGTGTGCTAGTTGAACGAACTTGCAAAGCCAAAGAGTTGAGCAACGAAAAGAGAAAAGCTAAGTTTGAGGCTAGGGATTCGAGAAAGAGGCCGATGAATAAGTTATTTCAATCTTCATCAAAGAAATCAAAGGATTTGTATACTCAATCGAATGCTTCATCTAGGTATCCTAACAGAGATTGTAGGAAGCATGTTCGGGTTCTAAGGCCCAGGCTACATCAATAGCGAGTGTTGGTAACACTAGTTCTAATAGGCCTGAATGTCAGCACCACAGTAGACGACATCCCGGTGAATGTAGGATGAACAACCATGCTTGCTTTAAATGTGGCTCCCTAGATCACTTCATTCGAGATTGCCTTGAAATGGCTGAGAAGGATAATTTTTAGAATGCAAGATCGAGCATCACTACAGCTAGAGGGAGGCTAGTGAGAAATACAGGAAATGTAACCAGTAGCAAAGGTGCGACCAAAGATTTAGCTGTGAGATCGGAAGCTAGAGCACCTGCAAGAATTTATGTCATTCGTGCTTGTGAAGATGCGTCATCCCTTGATGTGATCACTGGTACATTTTTTCTCTATGATACTAATGTAGTTGCATTAATTGATCCTGGATTGACTCATTCTTATATTTGCATGAATCTAGTATCTAATAAGAATTTTCCTGTTGAGTCTACTGAGTTTGTGATTAAAGTATCGAATCCCTTAGGTAAATACGTTTACTCGATAAAGTTTGAAAAATTTGTCCTTTAATGATTCAAGGTCACTGTTTTCCGGCTGACTTAATGCTTCTGCCATTCGATGAGTTTGATGTGATTCTTGGAATGGATTGGCTGAATCTACATGATGTCGTAGTGAATTGTAGACGAAAGACCATTGAATTGAAATGTCAAAATAATGAAATTCTTCTGATTGAACCGAATGAATAAGGTGAGTTATCTATGGTGATTTTGTCGATGTCGGCTCAGAGGTATGTAAGAAAAGGTTGTGAATCTTATCTTGTGTATGTATTGAATACGAAAGTGTTTAAATTGAAAATCGAGTCTATGCTGGTAGTCTGTGAATATCCAGATGTGTTCCCAGAAGAGTTGCCTGGATTACTACCAATCAGAGAAGTTGAGTTTACTATTGATTTGGTTCCATGAACTTCATCGATATCGATAGCTCCATATAGAATGGCTCTGGCCAAATTGAAATCTTAGTTGCAAGAGTTGACAGATAAAGGTTTTGCGAGACCGAGTTTTCTCCCTGGGGTGCACTAGTGTTGTTCGTCAAGAAGAAGGACGGATCCATGAGACTTCGTATTGATTATCGTTAGTTTAACAAGGTTACGATAAAGAACAAGTATCTTTTACCAAGAATTGATGATTTGTTCGATCAGTTGAAAGGAGCAATAGTGTTTTCGAAGATAGATTTGAGATCCGGCTACTATTAGCTGAGAGTTAAAGACCCAGATGTGCCAAAATCGTGTTTAGAACGACGTATGGGCATTATGAATTTCTTGTTATGCCTTTTGGATTAACTAATGCTCCTACTATTTTTATGGACTTGATGAATCAAATCTTCCAGCCGTATTTCGATAAGTTTATGGTTGAATTTATTGATGACATTTTGATTTATTCTCGGGATGAATCTGAGCATGCCGAACATTTAAAAATTGTATTGCAGACTTTGAGAGATAAGAAATTGTTTGATAAGTCCAGCAAAAGTGAGTTTTGGCTCCGAGTAGTCGGCTTTTTTGGGACACATTGTTTCAGTGGAAGGCATACGGGTTGATTCGAGTAAGATCTCGGCAATTGTTGAATGGAAACTACCGAGGAATGTATTCGAGGTTAGAAGCTTTTTGGGCTTGGTCGGTTATTATCGGTGATTTGTTAAGGGATTTTTGATGATTGCTACACATATGACTAGATTGTTACAGAAAGATGTTAAGTTTGAATGGTCTGAGAAATGTCAAAAGAGTTTTGAATAGTTAAAAGCGTTATTCACTGAGGCATCGGTATTAGTGTAACCTGTGTCGAGAAAAGAGTTTGTAATTTTCAACGAAGCGTCTTTCAACGTCTCCGTTGTGTGTTGATTCAATAGGGAAAAGTGATAGCTTATGCCTCGAGACAGTTGAAACCGCACGAAAATAACTATCCGACGCCTGACTTAGAATTGACTGCCATTGTGTTTACTTTAAAATTTTAACGACACCATTTATTCGGCGAGAAGTGCCACATCTTTACCGACCACAAGTGTTTGAAGTATTTAATGACTCAAAAGGATTTGAATTTGCAACAACGGAGATGGCTTGAGTTGTTGAAAGATTATGAGTTGGTAATCAATTATCATCCGGGAAAGGCAAATGTAGTCGCTGATGCTTTAAGTAAGAAATATTTGTTTATTCTGAGAGCAATGAATACGCGACTGACTTTATCTGATGATGGTTCGATTCTAACTGAGTTAAAAGCTAGATCGGTATTTCTTCAGCAAATTTGTGAAGCTCAGAAATGTGATAGTGAACTACAAGCTAAGAGAGTTCAGTACGAATCAAATAGTGATTCAAACTATCAGCTTGGGACCGATTATTGTTTGATGTTTCAAGGTAGGATTTGTGTACCAAAAGATACTGAGATTATTCAAAAAATTCTTCACGAGGCACACAGTGGTTGTTTGTTTGTTCATCCAGGAAGTACGAAGATGTACAATGATTTGAAGAAATTGTATTGGTGGTCGGGTATGAAACGAGATATTTCTAAATTCGTATCAAGATGTTGGATCTTTTAACAAGTAAAGGACGAACATCAAGTATGTCGGGTTTACTTCAGCCTGTGATGATTCCCAAGTGGAAAAGGGACAAAATTACAATGGATTTCGTAATTGGATTACCTCTGACTCTGAAGAAGAAAGATGTCGTTTGGGTCATTATTGATAGATTGACGAAATTGGCTCATTTTATTTTGGTACGTACTGACTATTCACTTGATAAGCTAGTTGAATTGTACATTGCTGAATTTGTTAGATTACACGGGGTTCCTATTTCTATTATTTCGGATAGAGATCCAAGATTTACTTCACGATTTTGGAAGAAGTTGAAAGAAGCTTTGGGTACAAAGTTGAACTTTAGTACCACATTTCATCCGTAAACTGACGATCAATCTAAAAGAACGATCCAAGTTCTCGAGGATATCCTTTGCTATTATGTGTTAGAGTTCAAAGGTAGTTGGGAAAGATATCTACCTTTAGTCACAATTTTCAGTTTAGTATAAAGATGGCACCGTATGAGGCATTCTATGGCTGCAAGTGTCGAACTCCATTGTATTGGATCGAGCTCAGTGAGAAATAGATTCACGAGGTTGATTTGGTTAGAGAAACTGAAGAAAAAGTGAAAGTAATTCGTGATTGTTTGAAAGTAGCTTCGGATCGACAAAAATCGTACGCGGATCTAAAACGAAAGGAAATTGAATTCCAAGTCGGTGATAAAGAGTAATAGCTCGATTTATACCCTAGTCAAAATAGTGGTTTTGGGACCACAAATCTGAGTCAAAAAAATATTTTAATATTTTTTTCGTATTTATAGCATGTGAATTGATATGTGTGAAAGTTTCGTATGAAAATTTTATCGTTTGTGTGCCGATTTGTGAAAAAGGACTTGATCGCAGAAAATGCAAAAGTAGCCATCTAACTAGTTATATGCCGAATTGACATGGCTTATTAATGTGAAGTCCTTATGTTGTGAATAGACCATGTATAGTGGGAATTGACATGAATAGCCATCCATTATGTGTTTTTAAATGTTATCAAAAAAGGTATTTTGGTAATTAGCTCAATAAGTTATAAAGTAATAAAACCAAAGTTAAAAATTATGTCATCATCTCCAAATTACAACCGAAAATCAGCAAAAGAAATAGGTTTTTGAGCTTTCATGCATTCGGCAATTACAAGCTTGATTAAGGTACGATTTTGGCTCGATTTTTGATAATTTCTATGTTTTTGTGATCGTTGCTTTGAGTACTAGCTAACCCATACCTTAATTTTCGAAATTGATGATGATTTTGAGTTATTCCATTGTTGATTTTGTGAGCTTTGAGATGTTAAATGGTGAAATATGAAAGCTTGATGTTAGATAAATATGTTTAGTATGGGATTTTTGATGAAATTGGTTATTATGGACTAATTTGTGAAAATGAGAAAATTGAAGCGCTAAAATGTGAAATAAATGAAATATATGGGCTTATTTGAGCCAAGTGAATATTCGGCCAAGCTATGGTGTAATGAAATTTTGTATATTTTGTGATTTTGTGGATTAGGGACTTAAATGTCAAAATGTGAAAATGTGAGGGCTAATTTGTAAAATGCCCTACATAAGTATATTTGGATTCAATTGAATGATATGATGAATAAAAGAGCTAAATTTGAATGTGTATAGATCAAGAACCAAAGAAAACGGAATTGATCATGTATGAAATAATGAGTTTTACACTTAAGAATAAGGCCTCCACCTTAAAAAGCCAACAACAATTAAGCACTCAAAAATCAGCACACGGCATTTTACACTTTATACAGTTTAGTCCTTTTTCTAATTCAGCACACAGTTAATAAAATTATCACGCATAATTTTCACACAAGCTATATCACATATAATCAACCCCAAAAATAACATTAAAATATTATTCTGACCTCGAATTTGTGGTCTCGAAACCACTCTTCCGACTAGGGTATAAACCAGTGTATTGTTACAACTCTCCCCCTTAGGGACTTTTGTCCCCGAAAATCTTACTAGTGAATAAATGTGGATATTGCTCTCTCATAACATTCTCAGGCTCCCACGTAGCCCTTCAATTCCGTGCTTGTGCCACAACACTTTCACTAAAGAGATTTTCTTATTTCTCAACTCTTTGGTCTCTCGTGCCAAGATTCGGATCGGTTCTTCACTATACGACAAATTTGGCTAAATTTCAACTTCAGTAGGAGCAATTAGATGAGACGGGTTTCATTTGTGCCATCAAAGCATTGACACATGATACACGTTATGAATCTTTTCTAACTCAGATGGCAACAACAATTTATATGCAACTGGCCCAATACGCTCGATGATCTCACACATTCCGATAAAACTCGGATTCAACTTGCCTTTTTACCAAATCGAAGTATTTTCTTCCACGGAGACCTTTCAAAAACATTTTATCACCAACTTCAAATTCAATATCCTTTCGTTTCAAGTATGCCTAAGAGTTTTGACGATCTGAAGCCGCTTTCAAGCTATCACGAATGACTTTTACTTTCTGCTCAGTCTCTATTATAGGATCAACCCCGTGAATCGTATTCTCGCTCAGCTCAGTCCAATACAATGGAGTTCGACATTTTCGACCGTAAAGAGCCTTATATGGTGCCATTTTGATACTAGATTGAAAACTGTTATTATACGTGACTTCAATTAACGACAGATGTTTTTCCTATCAAGTACACAATACCTCATCATATCTTCGAGAATCTGAATAATCCGTTCGGATTGTCCATCTGTTTGTGGATGAAATGCAGTGCTGAAATGCACTTTTGTGCCTAAAGCGTCTTGCAATTCCTTCCAAAATCACGAGGTAAATCTCGGATCTCTGTCAGATACAATAGATTGCGGCACCCCGTGCAATCTCACAATCTCAGCAATATACATTTTAGCCAATCTATCGAGTGAATAATCTATTCTCAGTGGAACAACATGAGCTGATTTCGTTAATCTGTCAACTATCACCCATATTACATCTTTCTTTCCCAAAGATAAAGGCAATCTCGACACAAATTCCATCGTGATTCTTTCCCATTTCCACTCAGGAATCATAATTGGTTGCAACAATCCAGACGGAACCTGATGTTCAGCTTTAACTTACTGACAAATTAAACATTTTTACACAAAGTCAGAGATGTTTCGTTTCATACCATGCCACCAATAAAAATTTCTCAAGTCATTGTACATTTTCGTACTCCCCGGATGAACAGTTAAACGACTATTGTGAGCTTCATTCAAAATCATCTGAATCAACTTTGATTTCTTCGGAACACAAATCCGATCTTTAAATCTTAAACAATCATCACTATCAATTCGAAATTCTGATTTAGCATTCGATTCACATTGAGTTCGTTTAGCCATCATTTCAACATCACTTTTCTGGGCATCACAAATCTGTCATACATACATCGACTTTACTTTAAACTCAGCCAAAATCGTACTATTAGCTTTACCCGAGTGGTAATCTATCACAAGCTCGTAGTCTTTCAACAATTCTAACCATCTTCTCTAGCAAATTCAATTCTTTCTAAGTCATCAAGTACTTCAAACTCTTATGATCAGTATAGATGTGACATTTCTCCCCAAATAGATAGTGACAAACACAATCGCAGCCAATTCAAGATCATGCGCTGGGTAATTCTTTTCATGCGGCTTTAACTGTCTCGAAGTATAAGCAATGACTTTCCCTTCTTGCATTAGCACATAGCCCAAACCACTCAACGAGGCATCACTGTAAACTATGAATTCTTTGCCTGATTCTGGTTGCACTAACATTGGTGTCTCTGTCAATAACACTTTCAACTGCTCAAAACTCTTCTGGCACTTTTCTGACCACTCGAATCTAACATCTTTCTGTAGCAACTTCGACAACGGAGTCGCAATCATTGAGAAACCTTTCACAAACCATCTATAATATCCTGCTAGTCCCAGAAAACTACGAACTTCAGACACATTTCTCAGAGGCTTCCATTCTAATATAGCAGAGATTTTACTCGGATTAACTCGTATCCCGACAGCTGATACAATATGCCCCAGAAAACCAACCTCACGCAACCAAAACTCACATCTGCTAAACTTTGCATACAACTATTTCTCACGCAGAGTTTGTAGCACGGTTCTCAAATGCTCTGCATGCTGCGTCTCATCACATAATAGATCAAAATATCATCAATGAACACCACAACAAAGAGATCCAAATACGGTTTGAATATCTGATTCATCAGATCCATAAACACTACAGGAGCATTTGTTAGTCCGAAAGGCATCACTTAGAATTCGTAATGTCCATACCTCGTTCTTAAAGCAGTTTTCGATACATCAGACTCTTTGACTCGTAACTTGTAGTAGCCCGATCTTAAATCTATCTTAGAAAACATTGTAGCTCCTTTCAACTGATCGAACAAATCATCAATACGAGGCAACGGATACTTATTCTTTATATTCACTTTATTCAACTGTCGGTAATCAATACACATTCTCATAGTGCTATCTTTCTTTTTCAAAAACAATACAGGAGCACCCCAGGGCGAGATACTCGGTCGAGCAAATCCTCTATCAGTTAATTCTTGCAACTCAGACTTGAACTCTTTCAATTATGTCGGTGCCATTCTATACGGTGCTATCGAAATGGGAGTAGTTCCTGGCACTAACTCAATACCAAATTCAACTTCCCAAATCAGAGGTAATCCTGGTAGTTCTTCAGGAAACACATCTGGAAACTCACGAACCACAGGCACAGATTCAACTTTCTTTTCTGACACTTTTGTATCAATCACATATGCTAAGTAAGCTTTGCAACCCTTTCTCACATAGTTCATAGCTTTCATCGCGGATACAATAGCTGGTAACCCCTTCATATCACTAGATTCAATTCAAACTATTTCACTGTTTTGACTTCTTAATTCAGTACTCTTTCTTTTACAATTCATAATGGCATTATGTAGAGTGAGCCAATACATACCCAGAATTATATCAAATTCATTGAACGATAGTAACATCAAATTAGTCGGAAAACATATATCATGAAACATCAATAGGCAATTCTTGCACACCTTATCCACCAAGACACACTTGCCTAAGGGGTTCGACACTCTAACCACAAATTCAGTAGACTCAGCAGGTAGAATCTTATTCAATACTAGATTCACAGACACATAGGAATGAGTTGAACCCGGATCTATCAATGCAATCACATCAGTATTAAATAGAGTAAAAATTGTAGTGATGACGTCTGGGGATGACGCTTCCTCTCGCGCTTGTATAGCGTAGGCTCGTGCAGGAGCTCTCGCCTCCAATCTCACATCTGTATCGGTAGTTCCTCTTTGACTCCCACTTATATTCCCGGCATTTCTGGGTGGTCTACCCCTAGCCATCACACTACTCGGTCTTTCATTTTGAACATTTTATTCCTCAGCTAGCTTTGGACAATCTCTAATAAAGTGATCTCGTGATCCACACTTATAGCAAGTTCGGTTATTATACTTGCCCCAACATTCACCCACATGTCATCTCCCACATTGTCTACACTCAGGTTTGCTACTTTTAACACTGCCAACACTTGATTCAGTTGGAAATTGAGCTTTTGAACCAACATTTTGTCTCAAACGATCTCTTGAACGATTGCTTGCATCTCTAAATTTCTTCGTCGAAGGTTGAGAAAATTTACTCATCGATCTTTTTCTTTCATCTCAAACTTCAAAATCAGCTTTCTTCTTTTCCTTACTAAGCTCATCGGCTTTGCACGCTCTTCCGAGTAACACAACAAATTCGTTTATATCCAGTATCCTAACCAAAAACTTAATGTCCTTATTCAACCCTTCTATGAAGCGTTTACACATAGTAGCTTCAGTTCAAACACGTTCTCTCACATATTGGCTCAATCTCACAAACTCCTGTTTGTACTCAGTAACTGACATACGGCCTTGTTTTAGCTCTGGAAACTCTTTACGTTTCTGATTAATGAATCATTGACTGATATACTTCTTTCTGAACTCAACTTGAAAGAAATCCCACGTGATTCTTTCTCTCGGAACCACGGATGTCAACGTCATCCACCAGTTATAAGCTGTATCTCTCAACAAGGAAACTGCACACTTGATACACTCATCAGGAGTCAACGACATCTCATAGAATACCCGAATTGTATTCTCGAGCCAAAACTCAGCTCGCTCAGCATCGTCATCAGTTGTGGCCCTAAACTCTTCGGTCCCATACTTATGAATCTTGTCCACAGGAGGTTTATTCAATCTGATCGGATCTACAACTTGTGGAACAATAGGTACTTGTGGGGTGGAGGTTGTGGAGTAGCCGGATTCGTTCGAACAAACTCTGAAAACAACTCACTCATCATATGAAAGAAGGCTTGCTTAGCCTCTCCTCCCTCAACATTATCATTCGGCCGAGATGTGGCCGGCGTTGTCCCTTGAGAGGAGTAGGCACGTTCCTCTCTACGTCGTCAGTAACTCCTCGATTGGGTTCCATTACTATATGAAAACGCATTTATAACTGTCAAAATTCATCACACTATCGCAATTTCATATATGGCATGTATAGCTAGATTCACACCCACTACGCTAGTCCAAGATTCGACTAAATCTAACTCTGATACCAATAAAATGTAACACCCCTAACCCAAAACCGTCGCTAAAATAGGGTTAAGAGGCATTACTAAACAATCAAATCATTTCACATCCAATTTACGACACAAAGTCAATCATCATCAAAACATATCAAAGCATAATCAAATAGCCCCTTATTGAGGCCAACGAGACCTTTAACACATGCAAGAGAGGTGTCGGGACTAAACCGAATACTAACGAGATTTTTCAAATTTTCAAATATTCAACAAATCTGTTGAGGTCACACGCCTGTGCAACTAGGCCTTATGCCTCACACGGTCACTAGGCACCCCCATGTGTCTAGGCCGTGCCAAAACAGAGCAAGTATTCTGACTTCTCCACACAGCCCCAAGGCACGCCCGTGTGCTAAGGCCGTGTGCTCCTAGGCCATATACTGACTTATTCACACGGCTACTAGGCATGCCCGTGTACCATGACCGTGTGCTCTTAAGCTAGCTACTGACATTACCTCGCGGTCACTAGGCACGCCCGTGTGCCATAACTGTGTAGGTAAAACAGGCTATTTTCAAGGCCAATTTGCAACCCACACAAGTGTCAATCCGACAAGCACGTTTAAGCATAATTCCACACATAATTTGGCAACAAATTTCATGACAAGTGATCAACATATCCTCTCATCCAATCTCATTTCTAATCATGTCAACCTATAAACTAAATTGCACAACTAGAACACATTCATTACCAAACATAATTCATCCTCAAATTCATTAGATCATACTAGCACCAAACCATCACTAAGTTTACCATTCATAAGACATTCTCATTACCAACAAGCCATACCATAATATGCATCATATACCAGATTCATTCATGCTTGTAGCCAACATATAACTAGCCACATGACATGGATATATAAATATCTCAAATATGCTTCAAAACAATTAGCCTATACATGCCATATTTCAACTATGTACATCTTTCCAAAAATACCAAAATAGATTACTGATAGTGTGATTGACATGCTGACGATTCCCGGATCCGAGCTAGCTTTACTGACACTGCAAAGCAAAGAAATAAATCACACAGTAAGCTTTCAAAGCTTAGTAAGTTCATAACATAAAACATTATACTAAAACCGTCCATCACATAGATTATTTCACAAACACCTATATACCATACCATAAAGCTAATATATATTCAATTTAACCTTCTATAATTTCGATCATAATTTCATCAACCACATAGGTCCCGAACGTACCTTAGCCAACACTTAGTTATCGATAACATATGCTACTAAACTCTCACTACTTCATTCCTATCAACTCTCATCCCTTCTTCGGCTCAATCGCACACTTAGTGCCCAAATCATTACCCGAAACTCAATTTATCATCGCACACTTAATGCATCTATATCAACCGATCTTAAATCAGTATCGTACAAACAGTGCCAACCACAAAACCGGAGCTTATATTATTTTGCACACTCAGTACTAATCATCTCGGTTTCATTTTCAATTACGCACACTTAGTGCCACGTAACTCAAGCTCTCACATAACATTCATAATTCTATAATATCATAACATTCATTTCATAGCTAAATATACGAAATATGTTCGAACTTACCTCGGATGTTGAAATATACCAAAATAATCGATTAGTTGAGCACTTTATATTTGCCTCGATCTATATCGGAACCTCTCCTTTCATGGTCTATATACATTCAAATTCAATCCATTCAATCATATAATCATTCAATTTAATCCACACACAGTTATTTAGGGCATTTTACAAAATAGCCCTCACATTTTCACATTTCGACACTTTAGTCCTTAATTCACAAAATCATTAAATACACATAATCATCATATGCCCATGCTTAGCCGAATACTCTTGTATCTCATACAAGTCCACACATTTTATTTATTTCACATTTTAGTCCTTCAAAATGTTATTTTCTCAATTTAGCCCTAATAACTAAATTCATCAAAAATTCAAGAGCAAAATATGTTCATTAAACACATATCTTTCATTTAAAACCAACACTCACCACAAAACTCACCATTTCATCAATGGTACATTTCATAAATATCATCAATTCACAAAATTTAAGCATGGATTTTGCAGAGCATAAAGCAACGATTATAAAAACGTAGAAATTAATAAAAACCAAGCAAAATCTAACCTTGAATCAAGCCAATTGCTAACTGAAATTAACAAAACTTAAAACCTCTCTTCTTTCTTCAATATTTAGTGCAAAGATGGATAGAAAATGGCTTATTTTGATACTTTGTTTTATTATAAATTAACTTAATAATCAAATACCAATTTTGCCCTTTTATTAGTCATATAAGACAAATTTACATTATGTTTATCTAGTCATTTAACCATCCACTATCTTAGCATTGGATTAACAAAAACATAAGGCCTCCACCTTAAAAAGCCAACAACAATTAAGCACTCATAAATCAGCACACAGCATTTTACACTTTATGCAATTAAGTCATTTCTCTAATTCAGCACACAGTCAATAAAATTATCACACATGATTTTCACACAAGCTGAAACACCCCAAACCCGGCCCACGAGCTTTGACCAGATTTGGTATGTCCCTCAAGTAAACCGGTTCAAATCCTTTTGTTACTTTGCGAAAAACTTGTGCGATTTTTAAAAATTTTGTTTCGGGTTGGGCTTGTGTTGAAACGGATTCGATTTTATTTTGAAAACCCCTTTTTAATATTAAGTGATAAAACATTTAAGGTTTAGTTTAAAGAAATTTTACTTAAACTTTAATAAATAAGGTTCATAAACATAATAAATAAAAAAATAAATGTAAAATGATTCAACTATGACCTTATGGCCTTATTACATCAACTAATTTCCAAATAATTCAAGTACTTAAAAACTCATAGTCCATAAAAATAAAGACTTCATGTTGAGCATGGCCACCACAAGTTCTGCCGTCCCGGTCCATCACTGTTCATCACCTAAAACATGGTCCCACAACGGGGTGAGTCAAACAGACTCAATGTGTACACGACACTAAGTCATAATAAAATCAGGCATACAAGAGTTACACATTCAAAATAATGAATACAAGTTATGATGCATTCCCAAACCCAAACCTAATTGTCCATCCGCTACACACCCCCGTACCTGCCAATCACACTGTGGGGACTACTAAGTTGACCCTCCTTCCACTACACACCAAATTGCGGTCTTAAGTCACCGTGATTCGTGGTCTTAGGTCACCACGCTCATATTATCGTGGTCTTAGGTCACCACTTTCGGGACATCGTGGTCTTAGGTCACCACTTTTCAGATATCACGGTCTTAGGTCACCGTGTTCGTGGTCTTAAGTCACCACATTCACTTCCCCTTTCAAAATAAAACCCATATGCCCATAACATATTATGCAATGACAAGCCAAAGTTCACATTCTTATCATATTCTCATGTTAACATTTTTCATATTCCTAGTAGAAGTAGGAAACGTACCTGAGTACTTAGTACCATAACATGATACCTTAGCCACTTTCATATTCTTAATGTCACATATTTTAATTAAACATGCCATAAAACGTATTGTGAAGTAGTGTGGGGTACACACCTGATTTGCTTAACCTCTTCACTGAAATCCCGAAATCTGATCTACTGCCTTAGATCTCAAGTTCCTACAATTGATTAATCACTTACTATTTAGCACAAAGCCTATTCGGCTATAAAACCAAATCCTAGTAGGATTTGAATTCTTAAAGCTTACCTTGGTGTCGATTTGATGATTTAATCAAATCCCGGATACTTGTATTCTTCCCCTTTAAAATCGGCTAGTCACTAAATCCCTTGAATCGGTTAGTTTTCGGCTTAAAATACATAATAATAGATCTACTACTAAAATAGGCCTTGGCCGAATTTACCTTTGTTCTTACCTTCCAAATCTTAAATCCCGAATTGGATCCTTGCTTCTTTAATGCTGTCGAAATCCCTATGTACCCGTGTTAGATCCAATCTAACATTAAATCATAATAATATAGCTTATGGCCGAATGGTATTCATAACTTACCTTAGATCTTAGAAGTCCCGAAAGATACCTTCTTGTAGTTGACAATTTTTTAAATCTCGAAACACCCTTCCATAATTCGGCCAAAATCCATAATAGAGATTAGTCCCTAAATTTTTTTTGGATAGGTTTAAAATATAAAAGAATTGAAACCAAAATTTTGATCTTACCCTTTCTTAAGAAATCGGTAGCACCTTTGTTAAAAAGCTCCTTAAAGAATCGGCCTTGATGACTAGATGATAAAGTTTCGGCTTTTGAGATTTAATGGAGAAGTCGAATAGGGGTTCTCCATGAAAATAAAGAAAAGAAACTTGAGAATTTTGGCAATGGTGGACTATAGATTCGGCTTGACAAAAGAAAAAGAAAAGAGAAGAGAGGAGAGCACTCATAAATTCGGCAGAGAGAAGAGGAGGAAGAAAAATTGATGAGTAGCCCTGTGTTCTTCCTTTTATAGCCGAAACTACTACTCAGAATCCCTTACTTGGCCACCACTCTTCTTTATTTGATAGCTTTATCTCTTTAATTTAAATTAATTAGAGAATAATCCTTTATTATCTCTTCAAAAAATAATCCAAATTAAATCCCTTATTTATCACCTTATTAATCGAATATTAAAGAGAATAAAACTCCTCCTTTCTAGAAGGCTTGTGTCGTCCACCTCAGAGCTTCTGGAAGCAAAATAAAACTTCTTTTATTTGCTTCCCAAGTGACTCGAACTCAGGCCCAACACCTTGCATGTGGCGCCATTTCCAAAGACCCTAAGTGGCATCTTCAGGCCACTTTTCCAAGCCTATTTGTGTGTCAAATTTCACATACTTTTTTCTTTTAAGGCCACCTTGCCTCATTTTCCTTTTTTAAACTTTAAAACTCGACATTTCTAAGTCATTTCTAAGTTTCCTAAAATTTTCGTTCGGCTCTTTAAACTTGACATTTCCTTACATTTCCAAGTTTCCAGAAATGTTCACTTTCCATTTTTGAATCATTTCCAAATCATTTCCTTACTTTTCCTAGTTTCCAAAAATGTTCACCTTCCATTTTTAAACTTAACATTTCCATACATTTTCAGGTTTCCAGAAATGTTCATTTCTAACTCATTTTCATTCATTTCCAGGTTTCCAAAAATATTCAAAATTTATTCTTAGTACATAAATCATGTCACTTCGTACAATTAAAACGAAAATGCATAGGCCCTTTCCAGGATGTTACAGTTCTACCCCCTTAAAATAATTTCGTCCTTGAAATTTTCTAACTAAAATAATTGAGGGTATTGTTGTCGCATTGCCTCTTCTGGTTCCCACGAAGCTTCTTCCGATCCATGATTGCGCCATAACACCTTGACTAGAGGAACTGACTTCCTCCGTAGCACTTTCACATCACGTTCCAATATCCGAATCGGCTCTTCCTCGTAGGATAAGTCTGGCCTTAGCTCTACTTCTTCGACTGGTACCACATGAGACGGATCCGATAGGTAATGACGTAGCATGGATACATGGAATACGTCGTGCATCTGCTGCAACTCTGGTGGCAACTCCGATTGGTACGCCACTGGTCCAACTCGCTTCAACACTCGATAGGGCCCTATGAACCTTGGGCTTAACTTCCCTTTGCGACCAAACCTCATTACCTTCTTCCAAGGTGAGACTTTCAGAAACACTTGGTCTCCCACTTCAAACTCTATTTCCTTCCGCTTAAGGTCTGCGTACGACTTCTGCCTATCAGAGGCTTCTTTTAACCGTGCCCGAATCATCTTAACCTTCTCTTCAGTTTCTGCCACTAACTCCGGTCCCAAAACTCGACGTTCTCCTAACTCGGTCCAACAAGTAGGAGTTTGACACTTCCGACCATACAATGCTTCATATGGTGCCATCCGAATGCTAGCCTGATAGCTGTTGTTGTAGGCGAACTCAGCTAAAGGCAAGTAATCCTCCCAACTTCCTCGAAAATCCATCACACAGCCTCTCAACATATCCTCCAACACTTGGATTACCCGTTCAGACTGGCCGTCTGATTGTGGATGAAAAGCCGTAGTTAAGTCTAACTTAGTGCCTAAAGCTTGATGAAGTGCCCTCCAAAACCGAGACATAAACCTTGGGTCTCTATCGGAGATGATCGATACTGGTACTCCATGTAACCTTACAATTTCTGCCACATATAACTTGGCCAACTTCTAAAGAGAATAGTCAACTCTTACCGGGATAAAGTGCGCGGACTTAGTCAAACGGTCCACTATCACCCATACCGAGTCCTTCTTAGTAGGCGTAAGGGGAAGCCCACTAACGAAGTCCATGGTAATTCTCTCCCACTTCCATTGGGGAATCTCGATTGGTTGAAGCAATCCCGATGGAACTTGGTGTTCAGCCTTAACTTGCTGACACGTCAGACATTTTTCCACGAATTCAGTAACTTCTCCTTTAAGATCAGACCACCAAAATTGTTCCCTTAGATCTCTGTACAGCTTAATGCCTCCGAGATGCATAGCATAAGGGCTACTATGCGCCTCCCGAAGAATCCTTTGTCTTAACTCCTTGTCCTTCGGCATACAGACTTTTCCTTTGTAACACAATACTCCTTCATCATTAACGCCATAATCCTTTAATTCCCCGTTCTGCACTTGCTGTAACTTAGCACTTAGATCCTTATCAACCAACTGTCCCTCTTTCACCTCCTTCAGCCATGTGGGCTTGACTTGCAACTCTGCCAACAGGCTTCCGTCATCATACAGGCACAAGTGAGCGAACATAACCCTTAGATTCGACACAACCTTCCGACTTAGGGCATCAGCTACTACATTTGCCTTGCCCGGGTGGTACTCTATCGAGCAATCATAATCCTTCAATAACTCCACCCACCTTCGCTGCCTCAAGTTCAACTCCTTCTGAGTCAACAGATACTTAAGGTTCTTGTGGTCTGTGTAGATCACCGACCTTTCTCCATAGAGATAGTGCCTCCACACCTTAAGGGCGAAAACCACTACTGCCAATTCTAAGTCATGGGTTGGGTAGTTAACCTCATAAGCGACTACTTTTCCATATTGCATTAGCACACATCCTAATCCCGTATGCGAAGCGTCACAGTACACTAGAAAATCCTTCCCAGCCTCTGGCTGAATTAATATTGGAGCCTCCGTCAACACCTTCTTAAGCTTTTCAAAGCTCTCCTGTTGCTTATCAGTCTATTCAAAGGGTACTTCCTTCCTTAGTAGCTTTGTCAAGGGCGCGGCTATAGACGAGAACCCTTCCACGAACCTTCTGTAATAGCCTGCCAAACCTAAGAAACTTTAGATCTCAGCCACGGACCTAGGTGGTTTCCAATCCAACACTGCTTCGATCTTCCTAGGGTCCACTCTTATTCCCTCTGCGGATACCACATGTCCTAGGAATGCCACCTCCTTAAGCCAAAATTCACACTTGCTGAATTTAGCATAGACCTTCTTCTCCCTTAAGACTTACAGCACAACTCAGAGATGTTCATCATGCTCCTCTTCAGACTTAGAATACACCAAAATATCATCGATGAACACAACAACGAACCTATCCAAGTAGGGTTGGAAAACCCGGTTCATCATATCCATGAACGTGGCTGGAGCGTTCGTCAATCCAAACGGCATCACCACAAACTCAAAATGGTCGTATCTTGTCCTAAAAGCGGTCTTATGGATATCTGCCTCCTTCACCTTCAACTGGTGATATCCAGACCTTAAGTCTATCTTTGAGAATACCGTGGCCCCTTTCAGCTGATCGAACAAGTCATCGATCCTTGGCAAAGGATACTTGTTCTTGATGGTCAGCTTGTTCAACTGACGGTAATCTATGCACATCCGCATAGTTCCGTCCTTCTTCTTTACAAACAGGACCGGTGCTCTCCATGGAGACACACTGGGTCGAATGAACCCACGATCCAACAACTCTTGGATTTGGGCCTTGAGCTCAACTAACTCCTTTGGCGCCATTCGGTATGGAGCGATTGACACAGGAGCTGTTCCCGGTAGCAAATCTATCCCAAATTCCACTTATCTATCTGGGGGTATTCCTGGTAATTCCTCTGAAAATACGTCTTCAAAGTCCTTTACCGTTCTAACTCCACTAACACCCTATTTCTTTCCACCTAACGCACTTACGAAGGCTAAGAATGCCTTGCACCCTTTCCTAACCATTTTCTTAGCCTTCAGCGCTGAAACTACGTTAGATAGGTAGTTTCTTCTTTCTCCGATCATTACTACTACTTCATCCTCCGGAGTCCTTAGTTCCATTCATTTAGCCACACAATCTAACACGGCTCAGTGCTCTACTAGCCAGTCCATTCCAAGTATAAGTTCAAACTCCCCAAAGGGTAGTTCCATTAAGTCAGCCCGAAAGTTCACTCCCTGAATCTCTAGGGTTACATTCCAAAAGATCTTATCCACCATTACAGTTTGGCCTAATGGGCTTACTACAGTCATTTGCCTATCAGAAAGTTCAGAGTCTAGGCCTAGTGTTCCCACTACACTACATGCAACATAAGAATGGGTCGAGCCCACATCAATAAGAGCAAAATAGGGCCTGTCAAAAATAAAGAACATACCGGTTATAACATCCGACACGTCTCCATCTTCCCTCCGGCGAACCGCATAAACCAAACTCGGTTGCCTTGCCTCAGCATTAGCGGTACCTCGACCCTGTGTTCCACGACCTCTGCCAGCACCATTACCTCGATTACTCGAACCACGACCTCGTTGAGGCTGCAGTCCTCCTCTACCAGCCTGGCTAACACTCTGAGCTGCTGGTCGGCTTTCCTCTGAGTTCTTGGGACAATCCTTGATCACATGGTCCTTGGACCCATACCTAAAACATCCTTCTGTTTTCCTCCAGCACTCTCCCAAGTGCTTCTTTCCACACACATCACAAGGTCGATACCGCCCTTCTGATCCAGCTTGCTGACCTCACAGCCCTTCAACTCTAGGCCTCTTCTGAACCTTTCCAGATGATCTAAAACCTCTTTTGGGCCTATTCCTATCCATAGCCTGCTTTGTAGAATCCTTGATTCCCTCGGCCACCTTGGCCTTTTCTACCAAAGCAGAAAACTCCCACTCCTGATGCGGTGCTATCAACAGTCTCAAATCATCCCTTAGCCCGTCCTCAAAACGGACACAGCGCTCATGCTCAGTTGCTACTACTCCTCGGGCATACCGGCTCAACCTCAGGAATTCAGCCTCATATTCTGCCACGGACTTGTTCCCTTGAACCAGCCCAAAAAATGCCTTTCTTTGCTCATCCGTATACCTGGTTCCAACATAATTCTTTTGATATGCTTCTTTAACGTATTCCTGTGTCGATCTCACCATGGCACCATCCCGAACGATTAACCACCATCGATACGCTTCATCGCAGAATAAGCAGTACCACCATTCCTTTTAACTTTTCCTCGAAGGGGGTCAAGCTCTTCACCATGATGCGCTCGGATTGCTTCCAACCAAGATTTCACCAGATCGGGTGCCACACCCGATACTCCACTTAAACATTTCGGCTCCATTAGCTCGGAGCCATTCAGCATGACTTACGATTTCCGAATTTCCTCCCGCGCTGTACCCACCAATTCCAAAACTCAAAGAGACGACCGCGATACAAAGATCTTCTCCTGTTTGAGCTTGCTACTCAACACCCACAGCTGGGTGTGGTGGTGGCGGTGGTATCTCATTGTCAGACACTTGACCCGATCTAACAGGTTCTGACACAATCATCCTACCTCTACTGCGTCCTCGCACGTTTCGACCACGTCGCCTAGAGCTCATCTCTACTATCGTGATTTAATCTGATTAAGAAATTTTATGAATTAGTACTTGTTTCACTTGACTACCGCGAAGAAGTTTTATGAAGAGAATTTTTAAGAGTGGTTCTTTCATATTCATACATGCACACAGTCTTTACATTCATACATCCATCAATCAATTATGAACTTCCATTCATTCAGAGAAATGTTGTAGTTTTCATTGTTGTTGTTTTTCCACTACCCGAGGGTATTTTCGTAATTTTGTCCTATAGGGGTATTTTTGTAATTTTTCAAAAGAAAAAGTTTCTTGGTGATTTGCCAACAAGCATTTTGGAAATTTTAAGTTCCTGGGGTATTTTGGAAAAATTTTGAAATTCGGGGGTATTTCGATAATTTTAGACCTCGAGGGTATTTCGGTAATTTTTCACAAATTGGGGTAATTTTGTAAAATTTACTAAATCAGGGATATTTCAAAAGTTGCAAAACTTTGAGGGTTCTTTTTGGAAATTGTACTTTCCAAAACAATGATGTTGCAAAAAATTTAGAAATTAGGGTCATTTTGGTAATTTTGTAAGTTAGGGGCAATTTTGTAATTTTTTCCAAAATCAAGGTATTTTTGATATTTTGCAAATTAGGGTTTTTGAATGTTTATGAAATTTTGGTAAAACTGTTGGGTAATTGAACATTTTACAAACCAAGGGCATTTTGGTAATTTTGTCACTAGGGCATTTTTGTAATTTCATAAAGCGGAAATTTTTCGGAAAATTTTGTAAAGATGGTTTTCACAAATTTAAAAGAAAGTTTCAAGATTTTTAAAACTAGGGTTTTATTGTTTTTATTAAAAACACGGCTAGTTCCCTGTCGGGTTTTAGTCATTGTGTTTAGCCTATGATCGAGCCCTCTTGGTCAGAGTGAACCAAAGCTACGCACCAGGCAGGATTCGAGTGGAGAGGAGGTGAGTCACGCGAACTGCTTAAATACCAAGCTCCCACCGAAACCATTCCTAGACATGCGCACAGAGGTTGCCACACCTACTAAGCCCTCTGGGTTAGGGTGAACCGAAGCTACGCACCAGGTAGGATTCCTGTGAAGAGGAGGTGAGTCGCTAGATCGCTTAAATACTGTGCTCTTCCAGATCCAATCCTAGACATGCGCACAGGGGTTACCACACCCTAACTCAGTGACTTAGCCATGGGTTTGTTTAACGTTCCTTAAGTCTTATGCGTTTGTGTTTGAGTAGACTAGTCCTAGGGTTCAAGTTCCTATCATGCTATTCTACGTTCCATGCCTTTTTTTACACTTCCATAATTCTTAAATCATATAATCACATAATCACACAAATGGTTAGGGGTACTTACCTGGTGGGCTACGGGTCGGAGACTTAGGTACCATGCCAGAAAACCTGCAGAAATACTTTCCATAAAACTCATTTAGGCTCGATTTGAAAATGTTTTGGGCCTTAGCCCACAAGCCGAGAGTTTAAAACTGGGGTCTGATACCAATCTGAAACACCCCAAACCCGGCCCACGAGCTTTGACCAGATTTGGTATGTCCCTCAAGTAAACCGGTTCAAATCCTTTTATTACTTTGCGAAAAACTTGTGCGATTTTTAAAAATTTTGTTTTGGGTTGGGCTTGTGTTGAAACGGATTCGATTTTATTTTGAAAACCCCTTTTTAATATTAAGTGATAAAACATTTAAGGTTTAGTTTAAAGAAATTTTACTTAAACTTTAATAAATAAGGTTCATAAACATAATAAATAAAAAATAAATGTAAAATGATTCAACTATGGCCTTATGGCCTTATTACATCAAATAATTTCCAAATAATTCAAGTACTTAAAAACTCATAGTCCATAAAATTAAAGACTTCATGTTGAGCATGGCCACCACAAGTTCTGCCGTCCCGGTCCATCACTGTTCATCACCTGAAACATGGTCCCACAACGGGGTGAGTCAAATAGACTCAATGTGTACACGACACTAAGTCATAATAGAATCAGGCATACAAGAGTTACACATTCAAAATAATGAATACAAGTTATGATGCATTCCCAAACCCAAACCTAATTGTCCATCCGCTATACACCCCCGTACCTGCCAATCACACCGTGGGGACTACTAAGTTGACCCTCCTTCCACTACACACCAAATTGCGGTCTTAAGTCACCGTGATTCGTGGTCTTAGGTCACCACGCTCAGACATCGTGGTCTTAGGTCACCACTTTCAGACATCGTGGTCTTAGGTCACCACTTTTCAGATATCACGGTCTTAGGTCACCGTGTTCGTGGTCTTAAGTCACCACATTCACTTCCCCTTTCAAAATAAAACCCATATGCCCATAACATATTATGCAATTACAAGCCAAAGTTCACATTCTTATCATATTCTCATGTTACAAATAACATTTTTCATATTCCTAGTAGAAGTAGGAAATGTACCTGAGTACTTAGTACCATAACATGATACCTTAGCCACTTTCATATTCTTAATGTCACATATTTTAATTAAACATGCCATAAAACGTATTATGAAGTAGTGTGGGGTACACACCTGATTTGCTTAACCACTTCATCGAAATCTGAAATCGATCCATCGCTTTAGATCTCAAGTTCCTACAATTGATTAATCACTTACTATTTAGCACAAAGCCTATTCGGCTATAAAACCAAATCCTAGTAGGATTTGTATTCTTAAAGCTTACCTTGGTGTCGATTTGATGATTTAATCAAATCCCGGATACTCCTTTGAAATCGGCTAGTCACTAAATCCCTTGAATCGGTTAGTTTTCGGCTTAAAATACATAATAATAGATCTACTACTAAAATAGGCCTTGGCCGAATTTACCTTTGTTCTTACCTTCCAAATCTTAAATCTCGAATTGGATCCTTGCTTCTTTAATGTGTCGAAATCCCTATGTACCCATGTTAGATCCAATCTAACATTAAATCATAATAATATAGCTTATGGCCGAATGGTATTCATAACTTACCTTAGATCTTAGAAGTCCCGAAAGATACCTTCTTGTAGTTGACAATTTCTTAAATCCCGAAACACCCTTCCATAATTCGGCCAAAATCCATAATAGAGATTAGTCCCTAAATTTTTTTTAGATAAATTTAAAATATAAAAGAATTGAAACCAAACTTTGGATCTTACCCTTTCTTCAGAAATCGGCAGCACCTTTGTTAAAAAGCTCCTTAAGGAATCGGCCTTGATGACTAGATGATAATGTTTCAGCTTTTGAAATTTAATGGAGAAGTCGAATATGGGTTCTCCATGAAAATAAAGAAAAGAAACTTGAGAATTTTGGCAATGGTGGACTATAGATTTGGCTTGACAAAAGAAAAAGAAAAAAGAAGAGAGGAAAGCACTCAGAAATTCTGCAGAGAGAAGAGGAGGAAGAAAAATTAATGAGTAGCCCTGTGTTCTTCATTTTATAGCCGAAACTACTACCCAGAATCCCTTACTTGGCCACCACTCTTCTTTATTTGATAGCTTTGTCTCTTTAATTTAAATTAATTAGAGAATAATCCTTTATTATCTCTTCAAAAATAATCCAAATTAAATCCCTTATTTATCACCTTATTAATCGAATATTAAAGAGAATAAAACTCCCCCTTTCTAGAAGGCTTGTGCCGTCCACCTCAGAGCTTCTAGAAGCAAAATAAAACTTCTTTTATTTGCTTCCCAAGTTACTCGAACTCAGCCCAACACCTTGCATGTGGCGCCATTTCAGAGACCCTAAGTGGCATCTTTCGTGCCACTTTTCCAAGCCTATTTGTGTGTCAAATTTCACATACTTTTTTTTAAGGCCACCTTGCCTCAGTTTCCTCTTTTAAACTTTAAAACTCGACATTTCTAAGTCATTTCTAAGTTTCCTAAAATTTTCGTTCGGCTCTTTAAACTTGACATTTCCTTACATTTCCAAGTTTCCAGACATGTTCACTTTCCATTTTTGAATCATTTCCAAATCATTTCCTTACTTTTTCTAGTTTCCAAAAATGCTCACCTTCTATTTTTAAACTTAACATTTCCATACATTTTCAGGCTTCCAGAAATGTTCATTTCTAACTCATTTTCATTCATTTCCGGGTTTCTAAAAATATTCAAAATATATTATTAGTACATAAATCATGTCACTTCGTACAATTAAACCGAAAATGCATAGGCCCTTTCCAGGATGTTACACAAGCTATATCACATATAATCAACACCAAAAATAACATTAAAATATTATTCCGACCTCGAATTTATGGTCTCGAAACCACTCTTCCGACTAGGGTATAAACCAGGCTGCCCCCTTAGGGATTTTCGTCCCCAAAAATCTTACTAGTGAATAAATGTGGATGTTGATCTCTCATAACATTCTTAGGCACCCACATAGCCTCTTCAATTCCGTGCTTGTGCCATAACACTTTAAGCAAAGAGATTTCTTATTTTTCAACTCTTTGGTCTCTCATGCCAAGATTCGAATCTGTTCTTCACTATACGACAAATTTGGCTAAATTTGAACTTCAGTAGGAGCAATTACATGAGACAGGTCTGATCTGTACCGTCGAAGCATTGACACATGAAACACGTTATGAAACTTTTCTAACTCAGATGGCAACAACAATCTATACGCAACTGGCCCAACACGCTCGATGATCTCAAATGGTCCGATAAACCTCGGACTCAACTTGCCTTTTCTACCAAATCGAAGTATTTTCTTCCATGGAGACGCTTTCAAAAACACTTTATCACCAACTTCAAATTCAATATCCTTTCGTTTCAAGACTACATAAGACTTTTGACAATCTGAAGCCGCTTTCAAGCTATCACGAATGACTTTCACTTTCTGCTCAGTCTCTTTTATAAGATCAACACCGTGAATCTTATTCTCACTCATCTCAGTCCAATACAATGGAGTTCGACATTTTTGACCGTAAAGAGCCTCATATGGTGCCATTTTGATACTAGATTGAAAACAGTTATTATACGTGAATTCAATTAATAGCAGATGTTTTTCCCACATACTCTCAAACTCAAGTACACAACACCTCAACATATCTTCGAGAATATGAATAATCTGTTCGGATTGTCCATCCATTTGCGGATGAAATACTGTGTTGAAATGCAATTTTGTGCCTAAAGCCTCTTGCAACTTCTTCCAAAATTGCGAGGTGAATCTCGGGTATCTGTCAGATACAATAGATAGCAGCACCCCGTGCAATCTCACAATCTCAGCAATATACATTTCAGCCAATCTATAGAGTGAATAATCTATTCTCACTGGAACAAAATGAGTTGATTTCATCAATCTGTCAACTATCACCCGGATTGCATCTTGCTTTCCCGGAGATAAAGGCAATCTCGACACAAAGTCCATCGTGATTCTTTCCCATTTCCACTCAGGAATCATAACCGGTTGCAACAATCCATACGGAACCTGATGTTCAACTTTAACTTGCTGAAAAATTAAACATTTCGGCACAAAGTCAGAGATGTCTCATTTCATACTATGCCACCAATAAAATTGTTTCAATTCATTGTACATTTTCGTGAACAGTCAAACGACTATTATGAGCTTCATTCAAAATCATCTGAATCAACTCTAATTTCTTCGGAACACAAATCCGATCTCTAAATCTCAAACAATTATCACTAACAATTAGAAATTCTGATTCAGCAATCGATTCACATTGAGTTTGTTTAGCCATCATTTCAACATCACTTTTTTGGGCATCACAAATTTATCGCACATACATCGACTTTACTGTCAACTCAGCCAAAATCGTACTATCATCACACAGATCTTTCTGAGTGCTCATAGCTTGCAAGGCACATAATGTTTTTTGACTCAATGCATTAGCTACAACATTAGCTTTACCATCTTCTTTGTCGTAAATTCAATTCTTTCTGAGTCATCAAGTACTTCAAACTCTTATGATCAGTAGATGTCACATTTCTCCCTAAATAGCTAGTGACGCCAACTCTTCAATGCGAACACAATCGCAGCCAATTCAATATCATGCGCTAGGTAATTCTTTTCATGCGGCTTTAACTGTCTCGATGCGTAAGCAATGACTTTCCCTTCTTGCATTAGCACACACTCCAAACCACTCAACGAGGCATCACTGTAAACTATGAATTCTTTGCCTGACTTCGGTTGAAATAACACTGGCGCCTCTATCAACAACACTTTCAACTGCTCAAAACTCTACTGGCACTTTTCTGACCACTCGAATCTAACATCTTTTGGTAGGAACTCCGTCAACGGAGTCGCAATCAACAAGAAACCTTTCACAAACCGTCTATAATATCCCGCTAGTCCCAGAAAACTACAGACTTCAGACACATTTCTCAAAGGCTTCCATTCTAATATAGCAGAGATTTTACTCGAATCAGCTCATATCTCGGCAGTTGATACAATATGCCCCAGAAAACCAACATCACGCAACCAAAACTTACATTTGCTAAACTTTGCATACAACTATTTCTCAAGCAGAGTTCGTAGCACGGTTCTCAAATGCTCAGCACGCTGCGCC
The DNA here is from genome assembly GCA_025503065.1 of Gossypium bickii. NCBI lineage: Eukaryota > Viridiplantae > Streptophyta > Magnoliopsida > Malvales > Malvaceae > Gossypium > Gossypium bickii. Next base: position 34,157,405 of record CP106715.1, on the reverse strand, counting down.
TCATCACACGAATAGATCAAAATATCATCAATGAACACCACAACAAAGCGATTCAAATACGGTCTGAATATCCGATTCATCAGTTCCATAAACACTGCAAGAGCATTTGTTAGTCTGAAAGGCATCACCAAGAATTCGTAATGTCCGTACCTTATTCTAAAAGTAGTTTTTGGTACATCAGACCCTTTGACTCGTACCTAGTAGTAGCACGATCTTAAATCTATCGTAGAAAACACTGTAGCTCCTTTCAACTGATCGAACAAATCATCAATAAGAGGCAACGAATACTTATTCTTTATATTCACTTTATTCAACTGTTGGTAATCAATACACATTCTCATAGTGCCATTCTTTTTCACAAACAATACAGGAGCACCCTAGGGCAAGAAACTCGGTCGAGGAAATCCTCTATCAGTTAACTCTTGCAACTGAGACTTTAACTCTTTCAATTCTGTAGGTGCCATTCTATACAGTGTTATCAAAATGGGAGTAGTTTTCGGTACTAACTCAATACCAAATTCAACTTCCCGAATCAGAGGTAATCCTGATAGTTCTTCAGGAAACACATTTGGAAACTCACAAACCATAGGCACAGATTCAACTTTATTTTTTGACACTTTTGTATCAGTCACATATGCTAAGTAAGCTTCGCAACCCTTTCTCACATAGTTCATAGCTTTCATCGTGGATACAACAACTGCTAACCCCTTCATATCACTAGATTCAATTCGAACTATTTCACCGTTTTGACTTCTTAATTCAATACTCTTTCTTTTACAATTCATAATAGCATTATGCAGAATGATCTAGTCCATGCCTAGAATTATATCAATTTCATCGAACAGTAGTAACATCAAATTAGTCGGAAAACATATATCACGAAACATCAATGGGCAATTCTTGCACATCTTATCCACCAAGACACACTTGCCTGAGGGGTTCGACACTCTAACCACAAATTCAATAGACTCAACAGGTAGAGTCTTATTCAATACTAGATTCACACACACATAGGAATGAGTTGAACCCAGATCTATCAATTTAATCACATCAGTATTAAAAAGAGTAAAAAAACCAGTAATGACGTCTAGGGATGACCGGCCGTAATATCTTCGATGAAAGCTCTGAATTATGTGAAAAAAGGATGTGAAGTTTATCTTGCATATGTGATTGATACGAAAGTGACAAAAAAGAAGGTTGAATCTGTGCCAGTTGTTTGTGAGTTTCCTAACGTATTTACTGAAGAATTACTGGGATAACCTCTGATACGGGATGTTGAGTTTGGCATTGAGTTAGTGTCGGGGACAACCCCTATCTCAATAGATCCATATAGAATAGCTCCGATAGAATTGAAAGAATTAAAGTCTCAGTTGCAAGAATTGACAGACAGAGGTTTTGCACGACTGAGCATTTCTTCTTAGGGTGGTCATGTTCTGTTTGTGAAAAAGAAAGATAGCACGATGAGAATGTGCATTGATTACCGTCAGTTGAACAAAGTGACTAATAAGAAAAATTATCCTCTGCCCAGAATCAATGATTTGTTCCATCAGCTAAAAGGAGCTACTGTGTTTTCAAAGATAGATCTAAGATCGAGATACTATCAGTTGCGAGGAGAAGATTCAGACATTCCGAAAACTACTTTTAAAATGAGGTACGGGCATTATGAATTTTTAATTATGCCTTTCGGACTAACAAATGCTCCTGCTGTCTTTATGAACTTGATGAACATAATTTTTAGACTGTCTTTAGATTGATTTATTTTTGTATTTGTCAAAACAAGTTTTTTAGAAAAAACAAGGTCGACTTTAAAAAACGAAAATGGAGTCGCCACCAATCCTTTTTTGAGGTGTGATCAGATCACCTTGAGATTGATCATTAAAACATTTTGTTTTATTAAACAATGATTTTTGGCCTACAAAATTTGAGAATATGAGTTCGGGAGTCAGTTACGTACGAGGAAGGATTAACACCCTCATAACGCCCAAAATTGGTACCTAATTAATTAATTAACATCTTAATGTCGAAATTTTGAAAAGATTTTAAAATACGATCCTCTTTATTTAAAAGAAAACTTGAATAAATTAAATTAGATGCTAATACGATCACTAAAATCAAAGCTTTAAAATTTATAAAAGAATGATCGAACCTGGAAACTAACTCTGACAATAATTAAAGGCAAGTGTACCTATCGAACAGTAGTATAGCTTAGGCAAGACCGGATTGTCGAACCCAAAGGAACTAAAAGTATTAATACTAACTTTCTTTTTATTATTTAGCTTTTAAAAAATAAAGTGAAGTTGTTTTAATCTAAATTAACGACGACTAAGCTAAGGATAAAGACAAAAATAACGAATTGGGAAATAACTTGAAGAAAAACTCAATTGATCACGACGATACCCTCAGGAAAAATCCACCTACACTTCACTTGTTATCTAACCTTGAATTATATGATTTATTTACTTAGCTTGATCCGTAGGACTCCCTAACGTATATTAAACCCTCTCTCGAGGTGAATAACATCTAACCCTAGGTTAATTAATGGAACTCTCGTTCTCTTTTAATAACCCCCTAGAATAGTAGTAAATCGATCTATGGATTCCCATATTAGGTTTCACCCTAATCTGGCAAAATCTCGTAACCCTATCTCTAGGCGTTCGATCAACTCCGTTTAATTATGCTAGATCTACTCTTAAGCAGGATTTATTCCTCCTCCACTTAAGCACATCAGATTTGGATTAAGCATGCATAATTAAGAACAAACTAAATATTTATCATATAATTCAAAAATCAAATAACAAGATTCATCTAGGTTTCATCCCCTTCAGGTATCTGAGGGGTTTAGTTATCTCAAGAGAAAAGATAAAACAAAACATAAGAAATCCCTAAAACTCCCTCAAGGAATTGAAGGAGAATTCTGCCGTCTTGAGTATAATTCCAGCTTCTTGGGATGGATCAACTGGCTAACTTTGAATGATTCCCACAATTCTGACCTTTCCAACTTGGCTCCTTGGCCTAGGTCGACGCCCCTTCAAAGGTGGCACTTAGGGGATATATATATATAGGCTCTTTGGAATGCGATTCTTTCTCCATAAGTATCCTTTTCCGACTGAAATTGCTCATTCCAGCGACAGAAGCATGGCCATGGCACACGCTCGTGTGGCTCAACTTCAAGTCGTTTTCAGATTTCTACTTCGAGGCACGGCCGTGTAAGTTGGGGTTGAGGCCATGCTCTAGGTGATCGGTGAGGCACGGCCGTGTGGGATTTGGGCCAGGCCGTTTCGATTTCGTGATATGTCCTATTTACTCCATTTTGGGCTCGTTTTACGTTCTTTTCATCCTCGGGTGCTTTCCTGAGTATAAGACGCGAAAAGAAAAGATTAAAAGCACCTTTTTACATAAATCAAAGGATAAATCATCCAAAAGCATACTAAATGTGGGCTTAAAATATGTTACTTTTACGGTTTATCAAATACCCCCACACTTAAGCTTTTGCTTGTCCTCAAGCAAAATTCTCAACTTACAATTAAAACGAACTTTCCATGATTCATAATTCCTATCAACAATGCCTTATCCTAATTCATAGATAATTTATACATGGACAATTCAATTCAAAGAGTCCTAAAGATTCAAACAAGATAAGTCATTCATTTGTAGCACGAAAACAGAGGTGTTTCCCTTCATCTAAATAATTACCTTTAATTCAAAATCTACAAGGATTGACATCCTCACAAAAGATTTACTCAAATCACTCAAAAAGTGTTTAAAGGTCAAAATTAAGCACTCATAAGTCGAACTTGAAAAGTTAATCCCATAGGCTTGCCTAAAAATCAAATCTCCACCACTGTATAATGATATGATAAATAGATCAAAAGGTCTTTGTTAGAGTTGTAACGGGGCTAGGGTTAAAGGTGTGGATAAAGGCTAGAATTAGAAGGTTAGAATCGAGATTGAATTGATAAGTTACCTACCTAAAAATTTCTGAGATAATAATTACATCAACTAAAAATAATAATAAACCTACTAATACGAGCTTTTTCTTTTGGTAATTAGAATTTAACTTGTATAAGCTCACTCTTCATAATACTAATACTGACTATACTTTGATTTTTTTTTTTACAACAAACTAAATAAAGACAATTTCAACTTATAGTAAAAACTTAATCAAATCATATCTCAATTAAAGGGTAGTCAAAAGGAAGGGTGATAACAAATACAAAGGGTTTTGGGTTAATGTTAGTGGGTGAGTCAATAAAAGGGTTGTTAGGCTCAACGCGGTTCACTAGGGGCTAATTATGAAGGTAGGCTTTTTAGTAGTGTAAGTGGGTTAAAACTTAGGTACCTTTATCATCTCGGTATATCAAATCATAATTGTGGTCTCAACATGTATAAACGAGGCAAGTTCTAGAATAACAGTTCATAGTTGACACACTCATAATCAATAAAGTGAGCACGAACCAGAATTATGCTTTATAAGGTTCAAAATCTGACAAAATTATGGGTGTTTTAACATCATCCTTGTAAATTTCAAACTTCAAAGTAACATTCAAATTTAGGTCAACAACCTAAAATTTTAAATTTTTGAAAATTAGACTTATCATGCTTAATTCCCTAGTATTCTTCAAATTTAATCATCAATGCACAATTAACCATGACTTATTCTAAAAATGTCAATAAAAATCATAAATCATCAGAAATTTCATCCTAATTAGTAATATGAGAAAATTACTTAAGAACAAGATTAAATTTAGTGATTTGAGAATAATGCCGAAAGTTAGGCACTTTTATCCTTAGGGTTTGAGAATAATGCAGAAAGTTAGGCATTTTCTTAAAATAATTATTCACCCCCCATACTTAAGATGTACATTGTCCTCAATATACAAAGATAGATATTAACATTTAAGGTATAAATCAAAAGAGAAGGGGGAAGAATTAATCCCTGAATTTTTGGATGTTTTCCCGGAGAGGTGTCTTTGGTGGTGGTGATGGTCGGTCTAGATGACGAACCTGCGCTAGATGAAGAAATTGGGTAGCGCTCTGAGAAGTATCCAGGAATTATTAAGACCTACTTAGAATAAACTAAATATATAATTAAAGATAAGAAAGATAAAGAAAGAGGAAACAAAAATGTAAAAAAAATGAAAATAAAAGATAAATGGACCGAAGAGTCCTTATTGTTGGATAGTTCGATAGGTGGGTGTTACTTCTAAGGCTGGGGAGGTGCTGGTGGTGGTGGAAGTGGCGTGGTTATGGTGGTGGTCGGCGTGATTCCCAAGCAGCCTAGCGAACCTGACACTAAGAAACTAAATTAAGTTAAACTAAATTAAGCATATGATTATTAAAGAAAAGGAGAATGAAAGGAAAGAGAAACAAAAAATAGAAACTAATTGGTCTCAAAGACCCTTGGCCTGTTGTTTGGATGAAGCAGCCGACATGAACTTCTGTGTAGGGTCTCTGTTAAGGAGACTATGTTGGGTTGCTTTCGTTTCTTCGGCATGATTCTGGCGTGGCTTAAGAGTCTGGACACCTTTTCTAAGGAAAGGGAAAAAATTTTGAAAGGAAAAGAAGGAAGACTGAAGATGGGGAGAGGGGGAAGGGCTGTGGGGTTTAAATAGAGTTTCAAATCTGGCATGCTCCCATGCCGGTGGACTGGGGGCGTGTCATTTTACACGGCCGTTTCGCACGGCCGTGTGTTGGAGTGTGTTGTTACCCCATGCCCGTGCTTCAGCCATCCATGCCTGTGCTCTGTAAGTCAGTATGTAGGCACGGTTGGGAGCCATGGGCGTGTGTTGGTCGTGCTATATAAGTCAGTAGCTTTACACGGCCGAGAGGCACGACCGTGCCATTCTATCGGTGCTCGTGGAGGACAGTGGTTGGATCCGTGACGTCAGGAGGTGGTTGAACTGGTTCGCACGGCCTCTGCTATGTTTGTATGAAGATGTCGTGATCCACACGGCCACGGACACGGTCGTGTGTAAGACCGTGTGTCTGGGAAATCTTCACTTCTGGTTAGTTTAGAAAGAGAAAGAAAAAGGAAAAGTAAAATGAAAATAAATTCAAAAATAAGTAAGGTTAGTGCTCGGGTTGCCTCCCGAGAAGCGCTCGTTTATAGTCTTAATCTAGACTTTCCTCGTGTTTGAAAAATTTAGGGAGGTTTAAAGGTTTGAATATATTCCCTCATATTATCCATTTTATGTTCATTGTGTGGTTTAGGTCGAGTAGCATTTGTTTTAAGAACATCAAAATTAGAATTGCCTACCTCGACTGTCTTGTGTGGAAGAACATTGATTACCTTAAAAAGGATTTCTTTGTTTGCGTCAGGGTCTGGAGGAGATAGTCATAGGTCTAATAATACCTGATCTCCGCTTTTGGACTTGCCTATCTCGTAGAGTGGTTTTGACTCTATTTCTTGTATCCCTAATTTTTCCTTGAAGTGCATTTTCCACTCGTCTAATTCATCGGGTTGAACCTTTTGTTCCTCATGATCTATTCCTTTGTTGGTACTGTATTCAAGATCAGGTTCACTCGTGCCCTTTTCTGGTGCTTCCTAAAAAGAACGGTTAATCAAATGGTTATCAATGGATTTTTCTTTCTTACCTTGGTCATTCGATGTCCTGGCTAAATCGAGAGCTTGAAGAGTGACTATCTCATTACCTACACAGAGTATGAGTTCTCCTATAGCAACATCAATTTTAGTCTTGGTAGTTGTTAAAAAAGGTCTTCTTAAAATTAAAGGGATTGAATTGTCCTCATCTATGTCTAAGACAACAAAGTCTGCTGGGAAAATGATTTTATCAATTTTGACAAGAACATATTCGATAATACCCCTAGGAATTCTAACAGCTTTATCAGCTAATTGAATACTCATCCTAGTTTGTTTGGGTTTCCCTAGACCTAGTCGTTTAAACAATGAATAAGGCATGACATTTATGCTTGCCCCTAAATCAGCTAATGCATTATCAATAGTTAGACTACCAATTAAACATGGAATTGTAAAACTCCTTGGATCTTTTAATTTCTGTGGTAGTCTATTTTGGAGAATTGCTAAGCACTTTGCATTGAGTTCGACATGTGGCTCTTCGTCTAATTTGCGTTTGCTTGTCAAGAGCTGTCTTAAAAATTTCCTCGAGTCTGGCATCTGAAAGAGAGGTTCAAGAAGGGGTAGGTTAATATGTAATTTCTTTAAAAGTTTAAGAAACTTACCGAACTGTTCTTCTGAATCGTCTATTTTTAACGCATCGGGGTAAAGTATGCGAGGTTGATACTCCTTGATTACCGGTTTTGGCTTTTCTTGTGTTACCTCTGCTTTACATTTGTCTACCTTGTTTTCTTGTTGTGAGATGGGTTCATCTATCTCTGTATTTTCCTGAGCTGCTATGGCTTGAATTTGCTCCTTTGGATTAATCTTAGTGTTACTTGGTAGGCATCCTTGCTGTCGTTCTGACATCAGCTTTGCGAGTTGTTCGACTGCATTAGTGACTTCTTTGGCTGACTTGGTAATTTCTCTGATTCGGCTCTCGTTGCTTTTAATTGTTCTCTCAGTTTCTTGGAGACGTTTCTTTGTGTCTACCGAGAACTTTGTCAGTATCTCCTCGAGGGTTGGTTTCTTTTCTTGTGGATAGGGCTGATTTTGGAAGTTTTGAGGAGGTTGTTGCCTTTGATTTCCTTGACTTCCTTGTCCTCCCCATGAAAAATTTGGGTGGTTCCTCCAACCTGGATTGTAAGTATTATTATATGTATTATTATTAGATCTGAAATTGTTACCTATATAGTTCATCTATTCGCTCTCTACTTCCGGTTGGTAGGGTGGGTACTCAGGTTTCACCACGGTTCCACTTGCGTTGCACTGTATGACTGGATGTAGCTGCGAAGAACACAAACTATCAATCTTTTTATTCATCATCTCCATCTGTGTTGATAGCATGGTTATTGTGTCTATGTTGAAAGCTCCTGCTGATTTTGTTGGTTTCGTCCTTGTAACTTGCCACTGATAATTATTCAGCGACATTTCTTCAATGAACTCGTAGGCTACTTCAGGAGTTTTATTATTCAAAGTTCCACCGGTGGTTGAATCAATTAGTTGTCTCGTTGAAGGGTTCACACCTTTATAAAATGTTTGGACTTGTAGCCACAAAGGTAAGCCATGGTGTGGACATCTCCTCAAGAGATCCTTGTATCTCTCCCATGCATCGTATAATGTTTCTAAATCCATCTGCACAAAAGAAGAGATATCATTCCGTAATTTGGCCGTTTTGGCCGGTGGGAAATATTTCATTAAAAAATTTTCAGTCATTTGATCCCATGTAGTGATTGACCCTCGTTGTAACGAGTTTAACCACTATTTGGCTTTAATCCTTAATGAAAAATGGAATAACCGAAGACGTATGGCATCATCAGAAACGCCATTTATTTACCACAGAACTCTAAAAAGTTAGCTATATGAGTATTTGGATCTTCGTCCTGCAAATCATCAAATTGAACAAATTGTTGAATCATTTGTATTGTGTTAGGCTTTAATTAAAAATTGTTAGTAGCTATAGCGGGCCTAACAGTACTTGATTCTGATCCTGTTCAATATGGTTTAGCATAATTAAACATAGTATGTGGAGCGTTGCGTTCCCCCACATCGTGTGGTGGTGGATTAATCTCGTCCATCCCTTCAGTAGGATTGGATCTGTCTTCTTCCTCTCTTTCTGTATAGTTCAGGGCTTACCTAATTTCTCAGTGATTCCTACGAGCGGTTGCTTCAATATTACTTTCATTTACTAAAGGTCCTCTCGGGTTCCTTCTAGTCATAAACTAGAGCTACCTGAAAAGAAAAGAAAGAAAGAAAGATTAGCAAAATTAGAATTTAACCTAAAAACAAAAATAATTTGCTGGAAATAAAAATAATGGCTAAAGTAATAAAATTAGAGTGTTATTAATATTTTAGTTCCCCAACAAAGGCGCCAAAAACTTGATCGCTAAAATCAGAGCTTTAAAATTTATAAAAGAATGATCGAACCTGGAAACTAACTCTGACAACGATTAAAGGCAAGTGTACCTATCGAACAGTAGTATAGCTTAGGCAAAACCGGATTGTCGAACCCAAAGGAACTAAAAGTATTAATACTAACTTTCTTTTTATTATTTAGCCTTTAAAAATAAAGTGAAGTTGTTTTAATCTAAATTAACGACGACTAAGCTAAGGATAAAGACAAAAATAACGAATTGGGTTATAACTTGAAGAAAAACTCAATTGATCACGACGATACCCTCAGGAAGAATCCACCTACACTCCACTTGTTATCTAACCCTGAATTATATGATTTATTTACTTAGCTTGATCTGTAGGACTCCCTAACGTATATTAAAGTCTTTATTTACTTAGCTTTATTTACTCCCTAACCCTGAATTTAAAATGATTTATTTACTTAGCTTTGTCAGTATCTCCCGAACATTTTAAATCTTCGAAACTAAGCTTGTCTTTTGACTTTTAAAACACATGCATTTAAGTTTAAGAAGGATATTCGATTATTTGGGTCAAATGAAAAATCGGAACCCAGTAAGTTAGGGCACAATTTCTCAAAATTCCAAATACAGAATATTGCCTTTATTTTTAGAAATCCTTACCTCGATATAACAAAATGTCGCATCCAATGAGTTATGACACAATATTTTTGAATGCCCGAGAATAAGTTTTTATTTAACTTATACGCTTTGATTTAAAAAGATAGTTGGTTTTTTAGGCTCTACGAGAAAAATCGAAACCCAGTAAGTTAAGGTACAATTTCTCGAATCTCGAATTACAAAAAAATTGTTTAATAAAAAATTTATGTATTTGACAAAGATTAATGTAACACGATTTTATACTAAAATGTAAAAAATGAATTACGATACTAATATGCATAACAGGCTAATAATAAACGCATTAATGTAAATGAAAATAATAAGAGCAAAAATAAAAATAAGATAAATAATAAAAAAACAAACAAATAAATAAATAATTAAATAATTATCAAAAATAACGAGTAAGTAAATAAATGAAAATAAAAAATAATTAAAAATTTAATAATGAACAAACAAACAAACAAATGAATGAATATTAGGTAAAACGGTTTAAAGATAATAATAATAATAGTAATAATAATAATAAATGAATAACAATAGTAAAAAAATAATAGTAATAATAATAATAATAATAATAATGATGATAATGATAATAAAAATAAAATAATAATACTAGTAACAATAAAAGTAGTAGTAGTAATAATAATAATAATAATAATAATAACAATAATAATAATAATAATTAAAATGAATTAATTGAATAGCAAAAAATAAAAAAAGAAGTAAAAAAAATGACTAAATTGAACTTAAAACGAACGTTTGGGACAAATCTGAAAAAAATATAAAAAGGAAAGGGACTAATTTACATGCGCGAATAACAATGAGGGACCAAAAGGGAAATTATCCAAAATGCGTCGTTCTAGGGGGGACTGAATTGAAAACTAAAATAAATTAATGGGCAAAAATTAAAATTAAAAGGGATTTAATTACAAAACAATAAAAAACGAAAGGACTAAACATGCGAATAGCCCATCAAAGACAAAACATGCGGATCCTAGCCGCATTCGGGTCGGGTCGGACAGGTCAGCCTTAAACAACGCCGTTTTGGCACTTAAAGGCCTTAAGCAAAACGACGTCGTTTTGCTTTCCCTATATAAGTCAATTTTTCAATTTTTTTTTTAAAAACTCATTTCTTCTTTCTCTCAAAAAAAGAAAAAAAAATCCTCTCCCTTCTTTCCTCTCTCTCTCCGGTCCAGCATAGGTCCAGTCACCGGACCACCGTGGCGGCCATCGGTCGCCGTCCGCGATGGCCGAAAAACTGCAACAGGTCCATTTTGGCCTTTCGACTTCCCCGACCTTGAATTCGACAATAAAACGTCTGAAAACCTCACAAAAACGACCCGAATGTAAAAAAAAAAACTCTTCAATTTTCGACCACTTTTCACCGGAAATGGTAACCTCGACATTTCCGGTGGCAAAATACAAAGGGTCAGGTAGTTTTCGACACCTTTTCAAAACTCAAAGAAAATATCAAGCGAAAATGAAAGAAAAAAAAGAGATAAAATAGAAGAAAAGGCAACCTTTCGATATATGTTGGTATTTCGAAATCGTTTCTTTTCTATATTTGATTCTGTTTTTGATTTCTTTTATCCGTAAAAAAATTACAAAGTGTGTATATCAGCTTTTTATAGCCGAAATTAAAAAAAATAATACAATTTTTCTCAATTTTTTGTGCTGTCATTTTTGTCCTTGTTTGCAGGTACATGTCGTGCGATGGGCGGAGGTACGGAGGCCTTACATAGTGGCGACGCGGAGCGGGCTGGAGGCTAGGCAGTGTACGGAGGCGTGCGGCGCAAGAGGGTAGCCCTAGGGTTTCTGTTTTCTGATTTTGGTTTAGGTTTTGGGCCATTTTGGGCCTGGGGTTTAATTGGGCTATAATTGGGTTTGGATTCGGCTATTGGGGTTTTTTAGGCCTGCTATTTTATTTTGTAATTTGGACTATTTAAAATTTGGACTCTTTTAATTCTTTTTATTTGCTATTGGGCCCCGGGCATAAATTGGGTCCTGCAGTTGCCCCTCTTTGCTCATTGTCGTGTAACCAGAATGGAGCAAAGATGTAACATCCTGAAATTGGGCCTAGTAGGATTGGGCCCATTGGGCCTTGAGCGTAGAAGCGTTTTAAAATTTTGAGAACAAGAGAATATCATTATTTCAAGTTGGACTTATTAGAAAGGTGATTTTGGAAAGTTACGAGGTTTCTAGGAAGTTCTGGGTTCAAGTTAGGCTATAGGAAAATTTGGTGTTTAAAGGCTATAAAGGAGAGATAGTAAGAGGCATCAAGGCTTATGGAAATAAGAGAGCAATTTGCTTGCATAAATTAGCATATGGTAAAGAGGATGTGGTGTCACATGAAAGACTTTAAGGGAAGAGGTTCGAATCCTTCTTGGTGCAAAATTTTGACTATTTTTTTTTTTTGTATTCCTTCCCTAAGTGTCGGCCATGGTGGTATTTAAGGCAAGGTGGACTTTTTAATTTTGGCAAGGTGGCTAAGGAAATATGGTAAGGAAGAGTGGATAGAAATGAGTAAAAGAAAAGGGAAGGAATAGGGAACATGTTGGCATTTTTCGTGGGGGATGTTTTGGAAAGGTTTTATTTGGTCTATGTTCATCTTTTGGTAAAGATGATAATGGTTTGGGAAAGGGAGAGGCTAGCCGAATTTTGATGGGAGTATTTTGATAGTTTTGGTGCTTGTTAGGCCTAATTCCTTTTGGCATCCTTTGTGTTCATTCTTCAAACTTCTCCTCTCATTGCTGCAACTTCAAGACAATAGTGGGCATTTTCTCTTCCCTTTCTTATTCTCTAATCCATACTCTCATAGCTGAAATTGTTCTTGTTCATTTTTCCTCAATAGTCGATCCTTCTTTATTGTCTTGCTATTAGTGCCAAACCGTGTTCTTCATTTCGGTTCATCCCTATTATTAAGATAAATGTTCTTTCTTCTTATTTCAAGTTTTTTGTTCTTTCTTCTCTTAACTTCGCTAAGCCGAAACTCTCATCCATTGGCTAAGCCGAACCTAGTCACTTGTTGTTATTTTAAACTCCTTTTATTCTCTTTTGATGAAGGCCGAATCAAGCCATACTTTGCTGCTACTTATCTTTCTCTTAGCCTTGGTTTCGAAAGTTGATTGGAACTCGTTGCAATAGCCAAGGTGCAAGACCGGATTTTAGAATCTAGTAGGGAAGGATCGCAATTGTGGTAAGTGACTTTTGTGAGTGAGTGCTTTTGGACTGTTGGAACCTTTAAGAAATCGAGGCTAACTTTTGATCGATTTTATTTTTAGGGGGGCAACGAAGAGTGGTTCTTTAGGGAATCCTAATTAAGGTGTGTAATCTCGTACCCTTCCGAATACATGGATGAAATGGTGTGTAATCTCATACCTCTTTGAATGTTACATGAAATATTCTAAGATTCGGTTGAAATACCGAAGAAAAACTGGATACCGGCATTTGTGACCACTTGGGCGTGCGTATGTTCGTAGTAGTAACCATTTTTCGTAATGAAATAGTTTGATCAGCAACAGTGACGTGATTTTGAAAAATCACGAAAAATAGGAGAAAGGGAATTAGGAAGTGATAAGATATCGAATGAAATCTTACTGTGTCTATTTTTATATGGAAGAAACGAAGAAGGAAAAGGAATTTTATTTTCTGTGATATTTTAATTTTAGTGAGACTGGTTCTGATTGACTTCGTGGTTCCCTGTTCTATCTTGGAAAAATTGTTTAGAATTGTAAAAAGTGAATTTTGAGTTATAAGATATATGTATAGATTCCTTAGTGAGTCTATTTGAAATAGAAACAAGTGGGAGAAACATATGAAAACTTTACAGTGAGATATTTCAATTTTAGGTAAGAGAGGTCAGAACCGTTGGATAATGAAACAAGAGAAATTTTAAGGATTAAACTGTGCTAAATGGCTAAGCCAAAAATTCTGGAAATATTGTAGTAATAAGACATATGAGTCTAGTTTCAAGGAAAATTTACGGATCTAAATTTTGAGCTTCCTAACTCGAGTTATAGTCAATTTAGTCAGTATGACGCGGATGGATAGTTTCAAGTTATTATGCCCAAATTAGTAGTTAAGTCTAAGTTGCGAAATTACCAAACTACCCTTGGAGGGTAAATTACCGAAATACCCCTAGGCTGCGAGACTACTGAATTACCTTTAGTGGGTAAGATTACCGGATTACGAAAATGCCCTTATGGGCTGAATTACAAAAATGCCCCTAATGGGCCGAATTACGGAAATGCCCTTATGGGCCGAATTACAAAAATGCCCCTAATGGGCCAAATTACAGAAATGCCCCTAAAGGGCTGATTTTGCTAGAATGCCTTAACGGGCCGATTTATTATTGCTTAAATGGACCAAGCCTTTGTTATAAATTATTTGATTAACGGCTGCTAATTATATGTGAACATCTTATGATGTATGCTGCATATTCACATATTGCATTGGGTTAGGAAAAATGATGAAGAGAAAGGTGGCCCGGTGGTTCTGGCACAATCTGATTCTGGTGGCTCTGGCACAATCTGATTCTGGTGGCTCTACCACATATTCTGGTGGCTCTGCCACATATTCTAGTGGCTCTGCCACAAATTCTGATAATGGCTATGTGCCTAGCATATGAATTAACGATTATGTGTCGATCATATTTACTCAAGGTTGTGTGGCGACTATATTACCGTATATGATATTTTGATGGCTTTGCCACAAATTCTGATAATGGCTATGTGCCTAACATATGAATTAACAATTATGTGTCGATCATATTTACCCAAGGCTATGTGTCGATTATATTATTGTATATGATATTCCGGTGGCTCTGCCACAATCTGTATAGTTGCTATGCCACACTTAATTATGACTCTGGTGGCTCAGCCACAAATATATTATAAATGGCAACTTGCCTGCGATTGGTGTGTTTGGCGGGGTGGGTTGACTTGATCCCCACAAGTGTGATGGGATGGTACGGATGGTGTGTAGCGGATGGATTACTAGGATTGGTTGGGTTGCATACATTGCACATATATATATGTTCTGTTATGTAAATGGGCTTTGGACAAGATTATGCTTTATGGGCTCAGGCCCAAGTTTTTGCTAAACGGGTTCAAGCCCAGTGGATAACGGTAAGGGGATTATACACTGAGGTCTTGTAACTCACTCCCTTTTCTCTTAACCCTTGTACGTAATGCTCAGTGACGTGGACTTGGGCCATGGATGACTCGGTGGAGGCCATATTCAGAAATGTCAGTTTTATTTGGACTTTAGATTTCTATCTTCGTTCACTTTACTATTTTGGGTTTTTATGTTGTAATAAGGCCTTTAGAGTATTTTATTATTTTCTTTATGCTTGATATATTTATAATTTTGCTTAAATTATTTTAAATGGGAATTTTCTAAAAACTTAAATAAAGGGTTTCCAAAATCGATTAACAAATGGATTTCAAAATAAACTTTTACAAATATTTTTAATACGAATATTTTCTTTCGAATTTTCAATGTCGTTTTCAAAAGTCACGATTTTATAAGATCATTAGTTCAAATTTATCGATTTATCAATTAATCTTTGATATTAGTAGTGTTTTATCATATATGTCAAATCAAACTTGTTTTCTTGATTTTAACAAAGCAATACCTTTTTTAGTACGAATAAAAAGGGTTTAACATGTTTTGCTTGTGTAACATACAAATCCGCTTGTAACGCGTGGGTAGGGTTTGGGGAGTTACAAAAGACTTTAAAATGGAAAATTTTGCCTGATCTCGCTGAATCTTGACTTTTGGGGGCTTCTTTCTTTCAAGTAGTCTCTTTCCTTCCCACTGCATCTTCAGAGGTATAGAAATTGGTGCTTTGATCCGCTCTAATGTAATTTCAGGGAGAAGAGATTTGTAACTTTGATCTACTCTGTAACAGTCCGGTTTATACCCTAGTCAGAACAGTGGTTTCCAGACCACGAATTCGAGTCTGAATAATATTTCTAACATTATTTTCTGTGCCTATGATATATGACTAAGTACGTAGTAAATTTTCATGAGCTAATTTGACTGTCTGTATGTTTAATTTGACAAAAGGATTGAATTGCATTAAATGTGAAAGTTGTATGCTTCATGTTAAAATGCTTATGTGTTACGGCTTTTTGAATATGAGGACTTATGTGGTAATTCGGCCATTTCCATTGTCAATGGATGGCTAATGTCATAAATGACCTTGTAACTATGTTTTATACATCTTTTTATATGAAAGGTTATATTGGTAATTAGTTTATATCATATTATTAACATAACTAAAGCTTAAAATAAGCTTTAATTTATTGTTCTTCCACCGAATATACACCAAAGAAAAGAAAAGAGAAAGAAGCTTGATATTCGGCCCTTGTAAGCTCTAATTAAGGTATGATTTTGAGTCAGTTTTCGATAATTTCTATGTTTTTGTAATCGTTGCTTCGTCTACTATCAAACCCATGTTTCAATTTGATAAATTGATGATTTTTGTGTGAGATGCCATTGTTGATATGTTGAGCTTTGTGATGCTTTAAGGTGTTAAATGATAGATTGGCGGTAGATGAACATGTTTTGTTCTTGAAGTTTTGATGAATTTAGCTAAATAGGGCTAAATTGAGAAAATGTTATTTTGGAGGACTAAATTTTCATTTTGATGAAAAGTATGGGCTTGTGTGATGTATATATGCATTCGGCTAATCTTGGTTGTATATTGAATTTGTGAATTTGATGTTTTGATAAAAACAGAATAAATTGCTTAATTGTGCAAATGTGAGGGCTAATTTGTAAATTGACCTAAATATGTGTCTTTGGATTGAATTGAATGAACTAGTGAATAAAGGGGTTAATTTTGAATATGTTTAGATCAGGAACTGAGGAAAACAAATTTAGATCGAGGGAAAGTGAAAGTTATCGAGTAGCCGTTTTCTATTCTGATAAACCGAATCCGAGGTAAGTCACTATACAAATAAATGAATATGTATGCATTTGAAATTGTTCATATGTTTAATGATGATAATGAATGCTTATGAGAAATTCTGTAATTGAATTCCGAGATAAGTTTGGTATATTGGCTAAGTTTGAGTATCCTCGTACGAACCTTGACATAGGTATCTGTTCTGTCTTATCATGTAAGACCACGTCCGGGACGTTGACATTGATTTGAGATTCGTGTAAGACCCTATTCGGGATAGTGGCATCGGCATCTGATTACGTATAAGACCATGTCTGGGACGTTGGCATCAATATAAACTTTACGTATAAGACCACGTCTGGGACATTGGCATCATTATGTCACTTACGTGTAAGACCATGTCTGGGACATTGGCATCATTCTGATATGTGTAAGACCTTGTCTGGGACAGTGGCATTGATATCCGAGTGCATGTAAGACCTCGTCTGGGACGTTGGCATTGTATGATTATTCTGAGCTTTCTCAATATCCCATTGGATTTATTACTGTTCAACGGGCAAGTCTATGATACTAATTTCAAATCCGAGCTACGAACAAATGTGTGATTGTAAATCCAATTCAGGTATGTTGATTATACATTAATTGTGTATACAAGGTAAGTATCAATATGATCTTACTATGATGCTAGGAATGTGGAATTGATGTGTTACATGAAGTTTTGGTGAAATGAGATATGTGTTTATATGATCTTTGAATTGGGAGTACGGCTAATGTGGT
The DNA here is from genome assembly GCA_025503065.1 of Gossypium bickii. NCBI lineage: Eukaryota > Viridiplantae > Streptophyta > Magnoliopsida > Malvales > Malvaceae > Gossypium > Gossypium bickii. The sequence continues at coordinate 34,140,112 of CP106715.1, read as the reverse complement.
CAAAAGTGTATGAATCAAAGTAAATATATGCATTTTATGTTAAGTTGTTGTATATTGACTTACTAAGCTTTTGGAAAGCTTACTTTGTGTGTGTTTAATCTGTTTTATAGGTCATCAAAGCTACTGAAGGCTCGAGACCGTCTTGGATTGTCATCACACTAGAGAACTTATTTTGGTGCAATTTGATATTGTATAAAGCTAAATATGGCATGTACAGGCTAGCAGGTTGGTATTAATACTTATGTGATCTTAGCCATGTGATTTGGCTATTTAAGAGTTGAAACTTTGCTTAAATGAATGTGTTGTTGAATGTATCTTTTGGTATGGTGAAAAAATATGGAATGGCCAAGTTTGAGTGAGCAAATGCATGAATTAATCTTGTAATGATATGAGCTTTAATCCTTGAGATTGCCATAGATGGAATTGGTTTTGAATGTAAGGTTTAAATGATTATTTTGGTATGCATTTGATGGTTTATATGTATGAATTACCTTGTTGTTTATGGCTTGCAGGTATGAACCATTTGCTTGGCATTTTGGTCTTGTAAAATGGCCTATAATGTCACACGGTTGTGGCACATGGGCGTGCCTTAGACCATGGATAAATTGGCAGGATGTACCCTAAAATCACATGGCTTCGACACGGGCGTGTCATCTGGTCGTGGTGTGCAAGTTAGTAGCTAACATAAAAATACATGGCCTCGGCACAGGCGTGCTTGGTAGCCACGGTGGAGAAGTCAGTATATGGCCTAAAAGTACACGGCCATGGCACACGGGTGTGCCTAATGACTGTGTTGGTATAGGTTGTCGAACACGGGTGTGTCTAGAAGCCGTGGAGGGCACATGGTCTCCTTCCACGGGCGTGTCTCCCCTGTATTTTAGAAAAGTTTCTAATTTTCATGGAATTTCGTATGTGTTTCAGTTTAGTCCCGACTTGGTTTATAAACATACTTAAGGTCTCGAGGACCCTATTAAGGGACATTATGTCTGAGAATGATGATTGAATGTATGATTTTGTCTGTGAAAGTTTCTGATCTGTCCGGTAACGCTCCTAACCTTAAACTAGCGACGGACTAAGGATAGGGGTGTTACATTTGGTTGGTATCTGAGCTACAGTTTAGTTGATTCTTGGACTAACGTAGCGTGTCAGAGTCTAGCTATACATGCCATATATCTGAATTGTGATAGTGTGATGAATCCTGATGTATAAATGTGATTTTCGTATAGTAATGGATCCCAAAAGAGCTGTAGCTGAAGACGTAGAAAGTAATGCGCCTGCTCCCGTGCAAGGGACCGTGCCCTCTGAATCGAGACCGGCTACGAGCGGTCAAGAGGGAGAAGCTAAACAAGCTTTCTTCCAGATGATGAGTGAGTGGTTTACTCAGTTTGTAAAGAATAACCCGACTGTTTCACAACCCCCGCTCTCGGTTAATCCCCCTCAAACTACAGTTGTGCCACTGGTTATGCATCTGAATCTGTTGAATAAGCCTCCTGTTGACAAGATCCGTAAGTATGGGGCCGAAGAATTCCGAGCTACTAAAGATGATGATGCTGAAAAGGCTGAGTTTTGGATTGAAAACACGATTCGGGTATTTGATGAAATGTCTCTAACTCTAGAAGAGTGTATAAAATGTGTTGTATCATTACTTCGAGATGCAGCATATCAATGGTGGAAAACTCTTATTTCTGTTGTTCCAAGAGAACGAGTTACATGGGACTTTTTTCAGATCGAGTTCCGGCAGAAATATATCAGTGAGAGATTTGTTGATCAGAAACGAAAGGAATTTCTGGAACTAAAGCAAGGCTGTATGTCTGTTTCAGAATACGAACGAGAATTTGTGAGACTGAGTCAGTATGCTCGAGAATGTGTATCATCTGAAGCTATAATGTGCAAAAGGTTCGAAGATGGTCTTAATAAAGACATTCGTCTGCTAGTCGGGATCTTGGAAATAAAAGAGTTCATTGTACTCGTTGACAGAGCTTGTAAAGCTGAGGCACTCGGGAAAGATAAGAGAAAAGCTGAATCTGAAGCCCGTGATATGAGAAAAAGATTTCCAAGCAAATCATTTCAATCATCTTTGAAAAAATTCAGAGATAACCAAAATCGTTCTAGAGATAATGTGGGACATATGAATAGAAATCAACCTAGACCACAAATGAGTTCTAAAACTCCAGCAACTTCAGTAGCCAGTGTTGGTAATGTTTGATCTGAGAGACTTGAATGTAAACATTGTGGAAAAAGGCATCCGAAAAGCTGTAGATTAAACGATAGAGCTTGTTTTAGATGTGAATCGCTTGATCATTTCATACGTGATTCTTGTTGAGTCCGTCGAACTGCAGATCTGCTCGTAATTTGAGATCTGATAATGCACCTGTGAGAGTTAGGCCATCAAAAAATGTCAGAAATGTTAGTTGTAGTCAGAGAACTATGAGAGACAATGTTATCAGATCCGAAGCTAGAGCGCCAGCCAGAGCGTATGCTATCTGAGCTCCTGAGGAAGCTTCTTCACCAGATGTTATAACGGGTACTTTTACTCTTTATGATACTTCTATGATTGCTTTGATAGACCCTGTTCTACGCATTCATATATATGCATGAATTTAGTATTGATGAAGACTTTGCTGTAGAGAGTCATCGAGTTTGCTATAAAAGTATCGAACCCCTTAGGTAAAAGTGTTCTGGTTAACAAAGTATGCAAGAACTGTCCGTTAATGTTTCGAGATATCTGTTTCCCTGCTGATCTGATACTCTTGCCATTTGATGAATTCGATATTATTCTGGGTATGGATTCATTATTTATGCATGATGCTGTTGTGAACTGCAAAAGAAAAACTATAGATTTGAGATGTCCGAATAATGAGATTGTACGAATTGAGTCTAATGATTTGAATGGATTGCCTACTATGATATCTGTTTTGAAAGCTCAGAGTTGTTTGAATAAGGGTTATGAGGCATATTTCACTTATGTGATTGATTCGGAAATGTCTGAAAAGAAGATTGAGTCAGTGCTTGTTGTCTGTGAGTTTTCTGATGTGTTTCCTGAAGAGTTACCGGGTTTACCTCCGATTTGAGAAGTTGAGTTTGGTATTGAATTGTTGCCTGGTACTACACCTGTTTCGATAGCTCCGTATAGAATGGCACCAACCGAGTTGAAGGAATTAAAGTCACAGTTACAAGAATTGACTAAGAGAGGGTTTGCTCGACCGAGTTTCTCGCCTTGGGGTGCTCCTATTTTGTTTGTAAAAAAGAAAGATGGCACGATGAGAATGTGCATTGATTATCGTCAGTTGAATAAGGTGACAATAAAGAATAAATACCTGTTGCCCAGAATTGATGATTTTTTTGATCAGTTAACAGGAGCTACTGTGCTTTCCAAGATTGATATGAGATCGGGATATTACCAGTTGAGAGTAAAAGATTCACATATTCCGAAGACTGTTTTCAGGACGAGGTACGGGCATTACGAATTTTTAGTTATGCCATTTGGACTAACCAATGCTCCTGCTATTGTTATGGATCTGATGAACAGAATTATTAGACCGTACCTAGATCGATTTGTTGTGGTATTCATAGATGATATTTTGATTTATTCTCGTGACGAGGCCAATCATGCTGAACATTTGAAAGTTGTTTTGCAAACCTTAAGAGAAAAGCAATTGTATGCGAAATTCAACAAATGTGAATTCTGGTTGCACGAGGTTGGTTTTCTGGGACATATTGTGTCAGCATCTGGGATTCGAGTTGATCCGAGCAAGATTTCTGCTATTTTGAATTGGAAACCTCCGAGAAATGTATCTGAAGTCCGCAGTTTTCTGGGTTTAATTGGTTATTACTGCAGATTTGTAAAAGGCTTTTCGGCTATAGCTACTCTGTTGACTAGACTGCTTCAGAAAGATGTCAGATTTGAATGGTCAGATAAGTGTCAGAAAAGTTTTGATTAGTTGAAAACTCTGTTAACTGAAACTCCAGTGTTAGTACAGCCAGAATCAGGTAAAGAATTTGTTGTGTATAGTGATGCTTCGTTAAATGGTCTGGGATGTGTTTTGATGCGGGAGGGCAAAGTGGTAGCTTATGCCTCGAGACAGTTAAAGCCTCATGAAAAGAATTATCCGACATACGACCTTGAGTTAGCTGCGATTGTGTTTACACTTAAGATTTGGCGTCATTATCTGTACAGTGAGAAATGTCACGTGTTTTCAGATCATAAAAGTCTGAAATATCTGATGACCCAAAAAGATTTGAACCTGTGTCAAAGAAGATGGTTAGAGCTGTTAAAAGATTATGAGCTTGTGATAGATTATCATCCGGGTAATGCGAATTTTGTTGCTGATGCTTTAAGTAGAAAATTATTTTTTGCATTATGTGCTTTGAATGCTCAGTTAGATTTATCTGATGTTAGTTTTGTGTTAGCTGAATTAAAAATGAAACCGTTGCTCTTACAACAGATATGTGATGCTGAGAAATCTGATAATGAATTGCTATCGAAACGAGCTCAGTGTGAGGTAAATTCCAAATCTGAATTTCAAATTGTTGATGATTGTTCGAGATTTCGGGATCGTATCTGTGTTCCGAGAAATCTAAAGTTGGTTCAGTTGATCTTAAATGAAGTCATAACAGTCATCTATCTGTTCATCCGGGAAGCACAAAAATGTATCAGGATTTGAAACGATACTACTGGTGGTCTGGTATGAAACGAGACATTTCTAACTTTGTTTCAAAATGTTTAGTTTGCCAGCAAGTGAAAGCCGAACATCAAGTTCCGTCTGGGTTGTTGCAACCGATTCTGATTCCTGAATGGAAATGGGATAAAGTAACCATGGATTTTGTTTCTAGTTTACCTCAAACTCCGAGAAAGAAAGATGCAATATGGGTCGTGGTTGATAGATTAAAGAAATCTGCCCATTTCATTCCAGTAAGATCTGACTACTCACTTGACAAATTTGTCGAGTTTTATATCTCTGAGATTGTGAGATTGCACGGGGTGCAACTGTCTATTGTCTCCGATAGAGATCTGAGATTTACGTCGAGATTTTAGAAGAAATTGCAAGAGGCTTTAGGCACGAAACTCCATTTCAGTACAGCTTTTCATCCGCAAACTGATGGTCAGTCTGAACGGACTATTCAGATTCTTGAAGACATGCTAAGATGCTGCATACTAGAGTTTAATGGTTCATGGGAATAGTATTTGCCACTGATCAAATTTGCGCATAATAATAGTTTTCAGTCGAGTATTAAAATGGCACCTTATGAAGCTTTGTACGGACGTAAATGTCGTACACCTCTGTATTGGACTGAGCTCAGTGAAAATAAACTACATGGGGTTGATCTTATTAAATATTCAGAACCAAAAGTGAAATTAATCAGAGATTATTTGAAAGCAGCATCTGATCGTCAGAAGTCTTATGTAGACTTGAAACAAAAAGATATAGAATTTGAAATTGGTGACAAAGTATTTCTGAAAGTGTCTCCGTGGAAGAAAGTGCTTCGATTTGGACGTAAAGGTAAATTAAGTCCGAGGTTCATCGGACCGTATGAGATCATTGAAAGTGTCGGGCCTGTTGCATATAAGTTGAAGTTACCTTTAGAAAAGATAAACAATGTATTTCATGTTTCGATGCTTCGTAGGTATCGATCCGATTTGTCACATGTGATTGCCCCATCTGAAATTGAAGTCCGATCTGATATGACATATGAAGAGGAACTGATCCGTATCTTAGCTTGTGAAATGAAAGAGTTAAGAAATAAGAAAATTCAGTTAGTAAAAGTACAGTGGAATCGACACAGAATAGAAGAGGCTACATGGGAGCCTGAAGATTCAGTAAGACAACAATATCCAAATCTGTTTAACGATAAGATTTTCGGGGACGAAAATCCCTAAGGGGGGAGAATTGTAACAGTCCGATTTATACTCTAATCGGAATAGTGCTTTCGGGACCACGAATCCGAGTCTGAATAATATTTTTAACATTATTTTCTGTGCCTATGATATATGACTAAGTACGTGGTAAATTTCTGTGATCTAATTTGACTGTCTGTGTGTTTAATTTGACAAAAGGATTGAATTGCATTAAATGTGAAGGTTGTATGCTACATGTTAAAGTGCTTATATGTTATGGCTTTTTGAATATGAGGAGTTATGTGGTAATTTGGCCATTTCCATGGTTAATGGATGGCTAATGTCATAAATGACCATGTAACTATGTTTTATACATCTTTTTTATATGGAAGGTTATATTGGTAATTAGTTTATATCATATTATTAACATAACTAAAGCTTAAAATAAGCTTTAATTCATTGTTCTTCCACCAAATATACACCAAAGAAAAGAAAAGAGAAAGAAGCTTGATATTCGGCCCTTGTAAGCTCTAATTAAGGTATGATTTTGAGTCGGTTTTCGATAATTTCTATATTTTTGTAATCGTTGCTTCGTCTACTATCAAACCCATGTTTCAATTTGATAAATTGATGATGTTTGTGTGAGATGACATTGTTGATATGTTGAGCTTTGTGATGCTTTAAGGTGTTAAATGATAGATTGGTGGTAGATGAACATGTTTTGTTCTTGAAGTTTTGATGAATTTAGCTAAATAGGGCTAAATTGAGAAAATGTTATTTTGGAGGACTAAATTGTCATTTTGATGAAAAGCATGAGCTTGTGTGATATATATATGTATTCAGCTAAGCTTGGTTGTATATTGAATTTGTCAATTTGATGTTTTGAGAAAAACGGACTAAATTGCTTAGTTGTGCAAATGTGAGGGCTAATGTGCAAATTGCCCTAAATATGTGTCTTTGGATTGAATTGAATGAACTGGTGAATAAAAGGGTTAATTCTGAATATGTTTAGATCAAGAACCGAGGAAAACGGATTTAGATCGTGGGAAAGCGAAAGTTATCGAGTAGCCGTTTTTTATTCCGATAAACTGAATCCGAGGTAAGTCACTATACAAATAAATGAATATGTATGCATTTGAAATTGTTCATATGTTTAATGATGATAATGACTGCTTATGAGAAATTCTGTAATTGAATTCTAAGATAAGTTCAGGATATTGGCTAAGTCTGAGAAGCCTCGTACGAACCTTGACATAGGTATCTGTTCTGTCTTATCATGTAAGACCACGTTCGGGACTTTGGCATTGATTTGAGATTTGTGTAAGACCCTGTTCGGGACAGTGGCATCGACATTTGACTACATATAAGACCACGTCTGGAATGTTGGCATCAATATAAACTTTACGAATAAGACCATGTCTGGGACGTTGGCATCATTATGTCACTTACGTGTAAAACCATTTGTGGGACATCGGCATCGCTTACGTCGTATGAGACCCGTGCGGGACAATGGCATCGATATCTGAGTGCATGTAAGACCTATAAATGCGTCTGGGACGTTGGCATTGTATGATTATTCTGAGCTTTCTGAATATCCTATTGGATTTATTACTATTCAACGGGCAAGCCTATGATACTAATTTCAAATCCGAGCTACGAACAAATGTGTGATTCTAAATCCAATTCAGGTATGTTGATTATACACTAATTTTGTATACAAGGTAAATATCAATATGATCTTACTATGATGCTATGAATGTGGAATTGATGATGTGTTACATGAAGTTTTGGTTAAATGAGATATGTGTTTATATGATCTTTGAATTGGGAATATGGCTAATGTGGTCAACAGTGTATGAATCAAAGTAAAATATATGCATTTTATGTTAAGTTGTTGTATATTGACTTACTAAGCTTTTGGAAAGCTTACTCTGTGTGTGTTTAATCTGTTTTATAGGTCGTCAAAGCTATTGAAGGCTCGGGACCTTCTTGGATCGTCATCACGCTATAGAACTTATTTTGGTACAATTTGATATTGTATAAAGCTAAATATGGCATATATAGGCTAGCAGGTTGGTATTAATACTTATGTGATCTTAGCCATGTGATTTGGTTATTTAAGAGTTGAAACTTTGCTTAAATGAATGTGTTGTTGAATGTATCTTTTGGTATGGTGAAAGAATGTGGAATGGCCAAGTTTGAGTGAGCAAATGCATGAATTAGTCTTGTAATGATATGAGCTTTAATCCTTGAGATTACCATAGTTGGAATTGGTTTTGAACGTAAGGTTTAAATGGTTATTTTGGTATGCATTTGATGGTTTATATGTATGAATTACCTTGTTGTATATGACTTGTAGGTATGAACCATTTGGTTGGCATTTTGGTCTTGTAAAATGGCCTATAATGTCACACGGTTGTGGCACACGGGCGTGCCTTAGACCGTGGGTAAATTGGCAGGATGTACCCTAAAATCACATGGCCTCAACACGGGCGTGTCATCTGGCCGTGGTGTGCAAGTCAGTAGCTAAGATAAAAATACACGACCTCGACACGGGCGTGCTTGGTGGCAGTGGTGGAGAAGTCAGTATATGGCCTAAAAGTACATGGCCATGGCACACGAGTGCGTCTAATGACCGTGTTAGTATAGGTTGTAAACAAGGTCGAACACGGATGTGTCTAGAAGCCGTAGAGGGCACACGGTCTCCTTCCACGGGCGTGTCTCCCCTGTATTTTAGAAAAGTTTCAAATTTTCATGGAATTTCATATGTGTTTCAATTTAGTCCCGACTCGGTTTATAAGCATGCTTAAGGTCTCGAGGACCCGATTAAGGAACATTATGTCTGAGAATGATGATTGAATGTATGATTTTGTCTGTGAAAGTTTCTAATCTGTCCGGTAACGCTCCTAACCTTAAACCAGCAACGGACTAGGGATAGGGGTGTTACATACTCTGCTGGAACTTCAAGGAGATAAGAATTGGTAATTTCAACCTACTCCACTGCAACATTAGGGAGATAAGGTTTGTGTATTTTTATCCTGTTTCATTGCAACTTCAAGGAGATAAGGATTGTGACTTCAATCTGCCCCAATGTAATTTCAGGGAGAATATCCGCCATAATTTGTAGCTTTAATCTGTTCCACTGCAACGCCAAGGAAATAAGATTATTTGTCTTGATGCGCTCATTGTAACTCTGTGGAGATAATATTTGAGATTTCAATTTGTTCCACTGCAACATCAGGGAAATGAGATTCGCTATCTTCAATCTGCTCCACTGCAATTTCAGGGATATAAGACTGGTGGCTTCAATCTACTCCACTGCAACTTCAGGAAGATAAGATCCGCCATAATTTGTAGCTTCAATCTGTTCCACTGCAACGCCGTGGAAATATGATTCGCTGTCTTCAGTCTGCTCCACTGTAACTTCAGGGAGATAAGATTCACCGCAATAGATTTGATCCGACCTATTGCAACTTCAAAAGTATAGGACTTGTAACTCGTAGCTTTAATCTGTTCCCCTGCAACTTCATGGGAATAAAATTCGCTATCTTCAACTTGCTCCACTGCAACTTCAGGGAGATAAGGTTAATGGCTTCAATTTGCTCCACTGTAAGTTCAGAGAGATAAAATTTGTCATGTAGATTTGATTTGACCTACTGCAACTTCAGAGTTATAGGACTTGTGGATTCACAGATCTTGCTACACCGTCCTCTAGGGGACATAACCTGTGGAATCGATTTTATGGACCTATGCTTATGCATAATGATTAGGATGCAATGATCAAAATGAATCGAATGCTCCTAACTAAATGTGTTAAGGATGATATTTGCATGAATGCAGAATGTCATGAGAATGATCCCTTTTTTAATGTCTGGGTTGTCATTGCTTATTGTTCTTCAAGGTTGTATCACTGACGTAATATCTTGTCTTTTTGTTCAGCCGATATCTTTGACAAAAAAATCTGAAGAAATAGTCACTATTTAGAGTTTCTTTCTCAAATATTTCCAACCCTTAGGCTTGGTGAGTTCTAAATAATAGTCTTGTTTCAGATTCTCATACTATTTAGAAGTTTCCTGAGTAATATGCAAAACTCCTTTTGTGAAAGTATTATTAGTCCATTGATCGTTACTTCAATGCAAAATGCTTGAAAATGATCATAATGATGGACAAAACTGAAATTTATTAGGAACAAAATCTGAGAAGAATGGGTTAATTAAAGAAAGCAAACATTGCTGGAATACAAAAAAGTGAGGGGAAAAAAAATAAGTGCCCTAGATATCATAACCTGAGCTTCTCTGTACAAACTTTCTGAAGACCATTTTAAGCTCCATATGTGTTTAGAAGATCTAGAGCACTTTGTTAATGCTCCAAGATGTTGCATACCCTCTCTTCGTTAATTCAGGTATAACAAGATCATCCATGCCCCATCTTTGATCACAATTTGAGCTGCCCTTTTTGGGTTTTCAACTCAAAACCCCCTTGGTCCCAAGGCGGCCTTTGCGGGTTTTCCCCGTGGCCTCTCCATTCTATATTTTTTGTTTTTTTAAGAAGGTCTCAAAGCGGACTTTACGGGTTTTCACTTTGGCCTCTTTTCTTCTTTAAGTATAGTACTTATTGACTAAATCAACTTTATAGGATTGGGCAAGTTTTTTCCATCCATTTCAGTCAAAATCAGTGCTCCTCCAGAGTAAGCCTTTTTTACCACATAAGGTCCTTCCCAATTTGGCATCCATTTACCTCTGAAATCTTTTTGTATGGGGAGGATCTTTTTCAATACCAGGTCCCCTTATTGTCATAAGCTTGCATCATTCGTTTTTGTTACATCTGACCCTGACGAATAGCCCTTACCCTCTTTTCCTCAATCAAGTTCAACTGATCATATCGAGATTGGATCCATTCTACTTCATCTAACTTTAGCTCTGACAAAACTTGAAGGGAAGGTATATCTACTTTAATTTGTAAAACCGCCTCCATTCCATAAACCAATGAGAAAGGCGTTGCCCCGGTGGAAGTTCTGATAAACGTTCGATAAGCATAGAGAGCAAATGGTAACTTCTCGTGCCAATCTTTATAAGTTTTAGTCATTTTCCCCACGATCTTCTTAATGTTTTATTGGCTGCTTCCACTGCACCATTCATTTTTGGACGATACGGTGATGAATTGTGGTGTCTGATTTTGAATTGACTGTAAACCTCCGCTATTGTTCTGTTGTTCAAGTTTAATGCATTGTCAGATATGATCCTCTCAGGCATTTCATATCGACATATAATTTCCTTTTTTAGGAATCTGCTAACTACCGACTTAGTAACACTGGCATATGAAGCAGCCTCTACCCACTTGGTGAAATAGTCGATGACTACAAAGATGAATTGATGCCCATTTAAAGCAATTGGCGAGATCAGCCCGATGACATCCATGCCCCACATAGAGAAAGGCCATGGGGAAGTCATAACATGCAAAGGGAAGGAGGTACATGAATTTTGTCTCCATAAATTTGGCATTTTTGACATCTCTTAGCATAATTGATGCAGTCTCCCTACCAATAGTACCCGAATCTCATAATTTGTCTAGCCATTGTGAAACCATTAGCATGTGTTCCACAAACACCCTCGTGGACTTCTTTCAGAATTTTCTTAGCTTCAACAGTGTCCACACATCTCAATAGTGCCTGATCCTTTCTTCTTTTGTACAGGATCTCCCCATCTAAGACATAGTCACAGGCTAGTCTTCTCAACGTCCTTTTATCATTCTCGATTGCCTGATTAGGGTATTCACGATTTCTCACGTATCGTAATATATCGTGGTACCAGGGGTGATCATCTCTTTCTTCTTCCTCCATGTTGTAACAATGAGTTGGGGCCTCGTAAATACTCATTTGAATGGGTTTTACATCCTCTTGTTTGCTCACTTTAATCATGGAAGCCAAAGTAGCCAAAGCATCTACCAACTGGTTTTCGTCTCGTGGGAGATAATTGAAAGTAATATCATCAAACTTCTCAATTAACCCCATTCACCTTTTAGTTGGTAGATCACCAATGCAGAATCTCCATATACTCCCAGCGCTCTAATTTTACATTCTATGGCTGAACGGAGTCCCATGATACATGCTTCATACGCTGCCATATTTTTTGTACAATCAAAATCCAATTTGCATGTGAATGGATAATGATCTCCATTTGGGGATACCAAGACTGCCCCAATTCCATTACCTACAGCATTTGATGCTCCATTAAAGTTCAATTTCCAAAGGTGATCTTTTGTAGCGTCTTTTTCAGTAGTTGCCACATACATTAGTTCTTCATTTGGGAAGTCGAAGATTAGAGGCTCATATCTTTTAGAGCTCTGCTGGCCAATAAATCTACTACTGTACTTCCTTTCACGATTTTTTGGCTCACATAAACTATGTCAAATTCAGAGAGCAAAATTTTCCATCTAGCCATCCTTCCATTCAAAAAAATTGACTCCATCATATATTTTAGAGGGTCCAACTTCGAGATTAGCCAGGTCGTATGGTACAGCATGTATTGCCTCAATCTCTAAGTTGTCCAAATCAAAGCATAACACAATTTCTCAATTGGCGAATATCTCATTTCACGCTCAGTGAATTTCTTATTGAGGTAGTATATCGCCTTTTCTCTTCTTCCCGCATCATCGTGTTGACCTAACACACATCCCATAGAGTTATTAAACACTGTCAAATACAGTATTGATGGCCTATTTGGGCATGGAGGTGACAATACTGGCGGACTTGACAAGTATTGTTTAACCTTATCAAAAGCTTTCTAGCATTCCTCATCCCACATGCCTAGATTGTGTTTCTTAAGAAGACAAAATATAGGATCACACTTCTCAATTAATTTTGAAATGAACCGAGCAATGTAATTTAGCCTTCTAAGGAAACCTTGAACATCTTTTTGAATGCGCGGAGGAGGTAATTCTTGTATAGCCCGAACCTTGTCTAAGTCAATCTCAATTCCTCTTTCGCTGACTACGAAGCCCAACAATTTTCCCGATCTAGCTCCAAAAGTACATTTTGTTGGATTAAGCTTCAATTGGAATTTCCTCAGTCTCAAGAATAACTTCCTCAAAACTTGAATATGTTCCCTTTCTATTTGGGACTTTACGATCATATCATCGACATAAACAACGATCTCTTTATGCATCATGTCATGGAACAAGGTCACCATGGACATTTGATATGTCGCTCCTGCATTTCTCAATCCAAATGGCATCACCTTATAACAAAATGTACCCCACAAGGTTATGAAGGTAGTCTTTTCCATGTCTCCAGGATGCATTTTTATCTGATTGTATCCCTAGAAGCCATCCATGAAGGAAAACAGTGAATGGTCTATCGTATTGTCTACTAGAGTATCAATGTGAGGCAAGGGGAAATTGTCTTTTGAGCTGGCCTTATTTAAGATTCTATAATCTACACACATTCGCACCTTCCCATCTTTCTTAGGGACAGGCACAATGTTAGCTACCCATTCTGGGTATTTGACCTCATGTAAATAATCTGGCATTGAACTACTTTTTAACTTCCTTTTTTATTTTTAGCACAATGTCAGGCCTCATTCTCTGGAACTTCTACTAAATCGAGCTGCAATCCTCTTTTATGGGGAGGCGGTGTACAGCAATATCAGTTCTTAACCCGGGCATATCTTGGTTTGACCACGCGAAGACATCTTTGAATTCTTGAAGTAACTCTACGAGCTCTCGCTTCTTTTCTTTGGTTAGGCATGTTCCAATTTTCACTACCTTTCCTTCTTCCAAGGTCATAATCTTTATAGTCTCTTTATGAGGTAGAATTTGTTTTACCTCTTGTTTTACCATTCTTAACAAGTCCAGAGATAAGCCACAGTCTATGTCATCTTCAAAATCTTGGGATCCCTCTAAACACACGTCTTGCTCAAAATGAGGTTCTGATTCCTTAGCAGCATTACTCATGTCGTGGATATCCGTGGACATGTTGTAGGTGCAAAAGAATATACAAAGAACAAATGAATTTAAGAATAATTATTTGTATGGTATGAAAATGAAATAATGATTTGGAAAAAGGTCCAAGGAATGAAGGAATCTAACATAATTACTTGTATATTTACATAAAATGATATCAAATATATATTTCATAATGATGTTTGGACATAAGCCTAATTCACAAAGGAATTCTTATTGCTTCTAGGCTTAAAGCAACAAGTCTGTTTGAGTCTAAAAACTACATGAATTTCTTCTGCAGCCCAATTATTCAGAACACTCCCAGGTTTATAAGGACGGATATCTGACAAAGTCCCTCCTTCAGTTGTATCCTTATATATGGCATTGACGTGAACATTACCCAACACTTTTTTAATACTTTCTTTCCTTGGCGTCTTTTGCTCGGGATTAAGTATCCCTCTCGATACAAAAGTTTTGGATATGTGGGGGAATATCATTGGTTCCCATTTGATTTCTTCCCCACTCATGCGTGCCCTTCTTCTTTCTTGCCTCTTTTCCAGTTCCTTCCTTCTTTGTCTTGCATCTGGCTTGTACCCTAAGCCAAAATGGTCATGCTTGTTCTTCAGCATTGGAGCCTCAACTCTTCCCTGAAGATGTCTCCCTAGTCCTTTTCCCGATAAAGCTCCCTTTCCTACCATTAGTTGTAATCCCATCCCGGTAGCCTTGGATACTTTTGTAACTAGAATCCTGTTCCATTCAGTAATAAATGTTGCATTCACAAACTCCGAAAACCGAAAAGAACATTCAACTGCCTCCTCATTTGCCTCCAAATATGATGCATCATTAGTTACAGCCGCGATAATATCTTCCTCGGCATTTATCGTCACCAGCCGACCTTCGAATACTAGCTTTAACTTCTGATGAAGCGACGAAGGCACTACCCCTACCGAATGTATCCAAGGTCTTTCCAATAAGCAAATGTAGGAGGGCTTGATATCCATTACTAGGAAGCCCACCTCATAGGTAATTGGGCCAATCAACAGAGGTATTTCGGTTCTTCCCATGACCCTCCTTTCTGTGCCATCAAATGCCCTTACTATATTCTGGCATACCTTCATGTGTGAGCTATCCACAGGTAACCTATTAAGTGTTGATAGGGGAAATATGTTCAGTGTCGATCCATTATCGATCAGAACCCCTGGAATGTGTACCCTTTGCATCTGATAGTAATGTGCAGAGCTTTAGTGGATCCCATACCCACTGGTGGTATTTCATCATCGTTGAAGAAAATAAACTTATCAGCACTTATGTTAGTAACCAGCCGATCCAGTTTATTGACAGAAATGACATTGGCCACGTACGTCCCGTTCAGTATTTTTATCAATGAACTTCGGTGCACCTCCAAACTCAAGAGTAAAGCCAATACGGATATGCGAGCTGGTTGTATATGCAACTGTTCCACAACAATATACTCGCTATGCATAAAAAAATTTAGGAATTCCTTAGCTTTCTCCTCTTTTACTGGCTCATTAAAAGCGACTCAGGTCTGATTGCTTTTGTAACACCCCATATCCAAATCCAAGGCTGAGACCGGATGTGAGACATCACTATGCTTGAACTTTCTTAAACATGTTCTTACGGGTTGTAAAATTTTGTTTCGAATTAAAAACTTCTCTTTCTTAGTCTAATCATACATTTCATGGACCTACGAGGCCTTAAACATGTATCCGAAAACTTTCAGAACTTAACAGAAAACTTCTCTTTAAAGTAGGGGTCACACCCCCATGTGGCTTGGGACACGCCCGTGTACCCCTAAGACACGCCCATGTCTTCCAACCGTGGTCGACCCTGACTATATTCACACGGCCTTGACACGCCCGTGTCTTCCAACCGTGGTCGACACTGACTATATTCACACGGTCTGGGGCACACGCCCATGTTCTGATTGTGTGTCACACACGGCCTAAACAAACAGCCGTGGGAATAATCCATAGTCTATTCTGACTTAAGGTACTAAGGTGCAGGGCACGCACGGCCTAGACACACACCCATGTGTCTATCCGTGTGGGCACTCGAAGGCTATTTACCAAGCCAATTGCCACCCTAAAATCAAGATCAATCTCATATTCGATTCAACAACTCAAATTACTACATCTTTCATTAACAATACTACATGCTTCATTGATAGCAATAAACATACATACTTAGTTAATCTTGGCCAATCATTTAGCCATATACAAAAGAATAATAATAAGCTTGATAGCCTATACCTTAGCTCTTCTTAAAACATATACTCAAAATGAAGTGCTTCCTATACATGTCATACTTAATAAAAACAACTTGGCTATACCAAAATAGCGATTGATAGTGTGCTTCGAGCTCCGATAACGATGATCCATGAGATTAGCTTGGCTGGACTACATGAAAATAAAGGATAAAAGTCGTAAGCAGTTAGCTTAGTAAGTTTGCATAGAATGCACATAGCAATATGTTTGTTTAACATAAACCCTTTGGCATAAACAATGGCATCATAATTTCAGCTGTTTAAGCTTACTTACTTTTATTGATTCTTACATATCTCATGACACTTACTAGTCTCATGCTCGTGAGGTAGACAAGATACCTGTATCACTTGATCACATAGCTCAACATACTTTACTATAATAATCATAAGCTTTAATTCATTATTCATAACATGAATAATACTCATTTTCAACTTGATAATAGCTTTGCTTACTTAATTTTCTTGCTATCTCATTTAAGCTTTACTTATTTACCCGATGAATTTGTATGAATAACCGAGGATACTGAATCTCATCCCACATATAACTCGATGCCAAATCCATATCCTCAATATGGTCTTACATGGGATCTCTCATTTTGGTATTGATGCCATGTCTTGACATGGACTTACTCAAAGTCTTCCTTGTGTGTTCCCTTGGGAACTTACCATTGCCATGTCTTGACATGGTCTTATTTGGTATCTTTACTCATGAATTGGTCAATGCCGAGCCTTGGCTTGGACTTACATGAAATCTTTCTTGTTACACACCAATGCCATGCCTTGGCTTGGACTTACATGGGATCTCTATCTCATGATAGCTTTTCAATGCCAAGACTTGTCTTGGACTTACATGACATCTTTACTTGGAGACTCACCAATGCCATGCCTTGGCTTGGGCTTACATGGGTCTTCATCTCATAATAACTCTTTAATGCCAAGACTTGTCTTGGACTTACATGATAACTTTTTTTGATTGCCGATGCCATGCCTTGGCTTTGTTTTATACGGACTTTCTTATCTCATGTGGTAGATCGAGTACCCAAAGTAATTCAACTTCAATCCGGACTTTCTCATGCTTAATCTCATTAATTTCTTTGTATAGCATACCATTAAACATTCTCATGAAAGTAATGTATATTTAACAACATAACGAGCAATTCAATGAAAATATTCATGAAGCTTGGAAATTATACAAACTTGCCTCGATATACAAAAATGTATGTAGATATGCAAATTAGTCCTCAACTTTGTTCTTGCCTTGGTTTCGATCCGGGCTTCATTTTTCTTGATCTATAATAATAATTTAGATCATTTAATACTCACATTGACTAAATTGACTCTTAACTCATACTTTGGCAAAATTACTATTTTGCCCCTAAACTTTCTCATATTTACATTTTTGCCCCTAGGCTTGTAAAATAATTTTCATAACACTTTCTTAAACTTCATGATTAGCTGATTCATTATCTCAACTATAGCAATAACAAATTCTCACTATTTCTACCATGTATGAAAAATTTCATAATATTAACAAACTAGTCCTTACTAGTATTTTTCATGAAATTCACTTAGAAAAAGATGTTTATCTCATACATGGGTAGATTTATGAACATGAATATTAACTCATCTTATAGCTAAAAATAGCTAATTCATAATACGAGGATTCCAAAAAAATGAAGAATATTAAAAACGGGGCTAAAATGAACTTACTAGCAAGCTTGAAAAATTGAAGAACCCTAGCTATGGAGTCTCTCCAATTTTCGGCAGAAGGAAGAAGATGAATAAGAATTTTTATCATCTTTTTCCCTTTTTAATCATTTAATTGATAAATGACCAAAATGCCATTCTCTTTAAAAATTCCCCATTTACTAACTCATGTCCATTTTTTTCCAGAAATTATAGTTTGGGCAAATTGCTATTTAAGGACTTCTAATTAATATTCTAAAGCTATTTAATACAAAAAGCTTCCAGAAACTCATATTTTGCAATGTTTGCAATTTAGTCCTAATGGACCCTTTACTAGAAATTTTCATAAAATTTCTTCATGAAACTTTCATAATATCATGCAACCATCTCAATTACCTTAAAAACTCATATTTCTACTTCAGATTTGTGATCTCGCACCACTGTTTCGACTAGGCCCTAAATCGGGCTGTTACAGCTTTTTCCTTCTTTTGCTCCACCATTAGGGTCTTTCCTTTTACGGGTTCTGCTCGGGAATTTATCAAATCATAATGCGTTCCACTACGCGTATAAGAACCTACATCTTGATCCTCTTTTCCAGCGCTGGCTGAGTTCTCCTTTCCCGGGATTCTCACGTTGCAATCATAATTCCAGGAGACCCTTTTGTTATCCTGATAAGAGAAGACCACCAGTTTTTGAATTATGATCTTTGGTGTCATCTGTACTCCATATTCGTTGTTTTTAAGTTGCGAAATGATGACCACAGGATGATTGACTTTTGGGACCTTCATTGTTGATTCTGACGCACATATGTTTCCTTCTTCTTTAACTTATTCACATAACTTTATCTCTTTATTATCCATCAGACCTTGCACCAAGGCTCTGGATTCTATGCACTTTTGGATCTTGTGCCCCTCCACATGATGGAACTCATAGTAATTCCTCATGTTTTCACAACTCCCTTCAGGATTCGAAATGCTCAACCCTGTTTTCACCATCTTAATGGAATTTTTACCTCTGCAATATCGGTCTTGATTCTTCTCCCCACATTTCCATTTATCACATTTACCCTATTATCAGTATGATTGGGTAGCGGATTTTTGGCACTAGGTGCATCATAAAATTTCACAATGCCCATTTTAATAAGTCTTTGAACTACTTTCTTAAAGGCAGTGCAATTTTCTATTGAATGCCTCGAAATTCCTGCATAGTAGTCACATTGAGCATTTGCATCGTACCATTCGGGGTATGGAGGCTGTAATGGTTTTAGGTAAAAAGGGGATACCACGTGTGTGTAAAATAAACTTTGATACAACTCCTTATACGTCATTGTGATTGGTGTAAATTGGAGCTTCTCAGTGTTTTACTTTCTGCCGGACTCCTGCCATGATAAACCTTGTTGGCCAGTAGCCATCGTTCTTGGCTAATTTACAGTAATCGATTTTGAGTAACCCTTGTTATATGTATTTGTGTTATTCACCTCATTTTTCTTTTTCCTCGAGGCTGACCTTTTGTTACTCTCTTCTACATCTATCTTTCACTTCTTATCACATTCTCGATCATTTCGTCAGTCATTACTATGTCTGAAAAACTTTTTGTAGCACTTCCTATCATGTGAGTGATGAACTTGTATGGCAATTTCCCTCCATCTCTGTGCATATTGCCTAAAACTCTCACTCGGTTTCTTCTCAATGTTTTGTAAGGTAATTTTATTAGGAGTCATATCCATCACTTGACTATACTGCTTCATGAATGCTTGTGCTAAGTCTCTCTAAGGACCAATCCTAGTATGGCTCAATTGGTTGTACCATTTGGATGCCGTTCCCACCAGACTGTCTTGGAAGCACTGTATTAGTAGTTGATCGTTGTTAACATACCCGATCATTCGTCTGCAAAACATGGTGATGTGAGCTTCGGGGCAACTGGTCCTATTGTACTTTCTAAATTCTGGCATTTTGAACTTGTGGGGAAGTACCAGATCTAGGACCAAACTCAGATCCTTAGCGTCGATTCCATGCTGACTATCAATGTTTTCCACTGCCCTGAGCTTTTCATCCAGCCATTTACATCGGTCCTCTAACTGCTTTGGCAATTCTGTCCTTGCCCTTTCCTTTTTTGCCATTTCATCAAGGTCAGGGATAACAGGATTAGTTGGGTTAGCCCCTGGGTTAGAACCTGATCTAGCATGAAAGTTCATTGGTATCGAAACACCGTCCTAAAATTGTTGAGGCTTAACTGTGACAGATGTTCTTCGAGGGTATACCTCAGGGTGTGTCTATGTATTTGTTGGAGTAAAACCCGGATGATAGAGTGCTCCTCATTATCTTCTCCAGCATTAACCATGGGGCTCTTTCCTTTATCTATTCCTCCAATCAGTAGTTGGGCCAACTGAGTCATCATATTTCTTTGGGATTCCATCATTCGGTTCATCATGTCTTGCTGGATTTTAGCCAGTTTCTCTTGCATTTATAATTGTAGTTAATCTTGTATCTCTTTTTAGAGTTGTTCAAGTCTTTCCAATCTTTGATCCATGTCTTTTGTCTTTGCTCGGGTACCATAATGATGTTTGGTTGGTAAGTTTTTGTTGGCTTCCAGATTAACTCTGAACTGATTTTAACCAATTAGGGTCTTTCCATGAAATTTAATGCACATGATGTGATGTAATGCGAATGCATGAAATGAATGCAAAAAGATGTCGATTCTGATTTAATTTCATTTAGAAAACTTTACTAGAAAACAAAATTATTTACATAAAACGGATTACAAATATGGCTTCGCCCTAATGCTCAAAGTTTTAACTTTCCTAAGCAACGAAGCTAACTCTTGACCTCGATCTGATTCTAGCTCATATTTCACGCTTAACATGTCAGCCTGAATTGCCAAGGTTTGTAAATGATAGACTACCTCCCGAATCTAAGCCATAACCTCACCCATAATATAACCTCTGTTCCTAACTTGATTCTTAGAATGGTGAAGCTGTTCCTTCCAATGTTCCTCACTTACCTCAAAAAGCTCTACCCGGAGCTTACAGTTTTGTAATGCAGACTCTAGTTCTTCTATCTTTCCTTTCATTTCTTAGATCTTGTTCAAACTTGTCCTCAAATCAATCATAGAATTATGATTTCTATACTGATGAAGTAATTTTTCAAGTTCTGCCACTCTAGCCTTTAATTCTCTTTTGTTATTTTGGGTTTCTAGCAAACTCCTTTCTAGGGCCTCTTTCTCTGCCTGAGCCTCCTAGAATTCTCTCCACCAATCGGATTTGGTTCTTTCTTCTTGGATCTCTTGTCGATTGCTCCGACGTTTTTCCCAATCCAGCAGTTCTCATTGATAGATGCAATTTCTTGTAATCCATCTTCAAACTATCCAAATCTTCTTCGGCTTTATTCTTGCCTTTCCTTAATTTCTCAGCCTCTAGCTCTTGAACATCAGCATCTAACCTTAAATGCATCTTTTCTTCCTCTAATTGTTCTATCTTCTTTTCAAGTTCCAAATTCCTCCTCTCGAAGTCTTGCTTTATGATTTCTAGTTCTGACGGGATCACTTGTAAGTACTCTTCCATCAGTCGAACGTCTTCTAAATTTGGCCCAAGGATATTATCATTAATTCTTTTACTCCACCATCCGTTGTACTCGGGAGTCGTCATTGAACCTAAGGCCAACCTTTTCATTTGACAAGTCTGATTCCAAGCGTTACAAATCTCCTTTACCCTTTTCTTGTAGTTAAATCCATTTTATGAAAACTCGTCTTGAGCTAGCCCATGCGTTGTCGGTGTTAACTGTCTTGATCGATATTGCCTTAATACAAGCAAAGGAGCATACCCAATGGCTCCCCAAATCCCAAACAAGGGGACCCATTCAAAACTCCCACATCAGTAAAGAATTTTGTCAGGAATTAACCAAGGAGCTTTCCACTCGACGTCTTCTTCCAGGAGATTTTAGAGGAGCATTATCCAATTTTCAATGATATGTCATCCCTTCTTAGCGTGGCCACTATCTCATTTAATGGGGAGTATAATTCCCTGAGAAAACCTGATAAGAACCCTTATCCACCTTCTAGAAATGACTATGGAACCCAGCTAACAACAACTGCCCGCACCCTATAAATCTACCCTCACCAGCCCTCCTACATGCATTCAAAGATCTAAATGCCTTTGCAACACCACTATCCCGTATCCGTCGCCGGATTAGGATTAAGGCATTACCGGACAGATCAGAAACATTATCATACAATTTCATAAATTAAACCATCATTTAATATCATAGTGTCCCTTCGGTAGGTCATCGAGACCTTAGTCATGCTTTAAATAGAGTCGTGTCTAAACCGGAACACACACAAAAATTCTCAAGAAAATTTAAAACTTTTCTAAGTTTCAGGGGTTACACGCCCATGTGGGTAGGCCGTGTGCCTCTCGCGGCTGCTAGACACACCCATGTGTCTTCCCCGTGGTCGAAACTAACTTAACTCCATAGCCATAAAGCACGCTCGTGTACCTTAGCCGTGGTCAATTCTGATTTGGCTCCACGGCTACCAAGCACGTCTGTGTGCTAAGGCCGTGTACTCTCACTCAGCTACTAACTTAGTCCCACGGTCAATAGGCACGCCCGTGTGCCATAATCGTGTGGCAAAATAGGCCATTTGCAAGGCCAATATGCCACCCTCATTAGGGTCAAACCTACAAGAAAATTACCAATACTTTTCATGCACATTTGACAACCAAGAACATATCAAAATAATCATCCAATCTCAACATTCCAATCCAATTATAATCATACCAAATTTACAAGACTAAAACTCATGTAAACACAAGAATAGTTCATCCATACACTCACCATAAGCTTTACCATTTCAAATACTATCAAAGTATACCAAAACATGCACCATTTATCATATTCATTAAAACATATAGCCAACACATAATTAACCAAATCACATGGCTAAGTTCAATTCTCATTTACATGCCATATCTAGCTATATACACTTCCAAAATGTACCAAAACAAGTTGAGTAGTGTGATGACGATCCTCGACGACCCCCGAGCCTTTATTAGCTTTGACGATCTATAAAATAGAACAAACACATACACAGAGTAAGCTTTTAATAGCTTAGTAAGCCAAAATACAAATAAACTTAACATGAATTGCACATAACCAAAATGGTGTAATGACCATAATGGTTCTCATAACAAATTCATTTCATTCTTTCTTTAGCTCATTTATTTAGCCAAATCTTACCACATTCTCTACTCAAATACCTTATATGCACATAGTTCATTTAAGCCTAATTTCACATATCAAGTTCATTTAAGCCTAATTTCACATATCATCTCATCATTTTATTGCTCATATTCAATTTAGTAAGTTCATATAGATACTTACCTTTCATACACACCTTGTGTACGCATCAAGCAGACCTGAATCAGATAAACATTCACGTAACTGTTCGTAGCTCGGAATTGTCCGTTGAACCGTTCGGAATCTAATAGGATATACATAATACTCAAAATAGTCGTACAATGCCAACGTCCCAGACGTGGTCTTACATGTGATCAGATGTCGATGCCTCTGTCCCCGACAGGGTCTTACACAAATTAATATGATGCTAATGCCCCAGACATGGTCTTACACGTAAAGATCATATCGATGCCAACGTCCAAGATGTGGTCTTACACGAAATCTAGAATCAACGCCAACATCCCATACGTGGTCTTACAGGATAAAACAGAACAGATACCTATGTCATGACATAGCTAATCCTACCTATTCCTCGATTCGCACGTGATTTCTCGGACATTGTCACTAAGTCAACCTTATCTCGGAATTCATGTACAGATCATCTCCTAAGCATTCTTCGTTAATATTAGTTATATGAACATACACAGTTTAATACAAATATGTTTATTTGCATAATGACTTACCTCGGATTCAATTTAACTGAAACGGAAACGGCTACTCGGTTACTTTTTCTTTTCCGCGATCTAAGTCCAATTTCTTCGGCTCTTGATCTATACATATTCAAATTTAGCCTTTTTATTTAATAACACATTCAATTCAATCCAAATACACATATTCTGGGCAATTTACAAATTAGCCCTCACATTTGCACATTTTACCAATTTAATCCAATTTTCTCAAAATATAAAATTCACAAAATCATCATTTAATCATGCATAGCCGAATACTCCTATATAACATATAAATCCAAACATTTCATCAATTTCACAAATTTATCCCTCAAATTGCTATTTTCTCAATTTAGCCCTAATTAGCTAAATTCATCAAAAAATCAAGAACAAAATATGTTCATTAAACACATATCTATCATTTAACACCATAAATCATCATAAAGCTCACTATTTCATCAATGGCACAACTCATGAACATTATCGATTCTTCAAATTACAACATGGGCTTGATAGTAGACTAAGCAACAATCTCAAAAACATAAAAATCATCAAAATCCAAAGCCAAAACATACTTTAATTTTGCAATACAAAAGCCGAATGCCCTAGCTAGTTTTCTCTTTTCTTTCTTTGCTAGTTTCGGTCAAATGAAAAAAAATTAAAAGATGAACACTTTCATCTTTTTGTTTTATTAAATTACATTAGCACCTACTTTACTAAATTAACCTTTTATAAACATAAATGACAAATATAATTCAATGTCATTTTTGTCCATTAACAAACCACTAACTTATGAATGGCTTAATTGCTATATAAGGCCTCCACCTTTACAAAGCCACAACACATTGGTACTTTAACAAATAGCATGCTAGTTTTGCATTTCATGCAATTCAATCCTTTTATCAAATTAAACACACAGATAGATAAATTATCATACGAAAATTTAACACATGCTTAAACACTCATCAATGGCACAGAAAATAATATTAAAATATTATACGGGCTCAGATTTGTGGTCCCGAAACCACTGTTCCAACTAGGGTCTAAACCGAACTGTTACAATTCTCCCTCATTAGGGAATTTCGTCCCCTAAAATCTTACCGTTAAACAGATTCAGATATTGATGTCTCATTGAATCTTCAAGCTCCCACGTAGCCTGTTCCATTTCATGTCGATGCCACAACACTTTAAGTAACGGAATTTTCTTGTTTCTCTATTCTTTCACTTTACGAGCTAAAATGCGGATTGGTTCTTCTTCGTAAGTCATATCAAACCGAATTTCAATTTCTGACAGAGCAACTACATGTGACAGATCAAATCGATATCTACGGAGCATCGATACATGGAATACATTATGTATCTTTTCTAACTCAGAGGGCAACCACAATTTATATGCAACAGGCCCAACACATTCAATGATCTCATACGGTCCAATGAACCTCGGACTTAACTTGCCTTTACGTCCGAATCGGAGCACTTTCTTCTACGGAGACACTTTCAGCAATACTTTGTCACCGATCTCAAATTCTATATCTTTTCTTTTCAAATCTGCGTAGGATTTCTTGCGATCGGATGCTGCTTTGAAGCTATCTCAGATAACTTTTACTTTCCGTTCTAAATCTTTTATCAAATCGACTCCGTGTATCTTGTTTTCACTGAGCTCATTCCAATACAAAGGTGTTCGACATTTACGTCCGTACAGAGCTTCATAGGGTGCCATTTTGATGCTCAACTGATAACTGTTATTGTAAGAAAATTCGATCAATGGCAGATACCGTTCCCACATATCACCAAACTCAAGAATGCAACATCTCAACATATCCTCGAGAATCTAAATAATCCATTCAGATTGACGATCTATTTGTGGATGAAAAGCTCTACTAAAATGCAGTCTCGTACCTAAAGCTTCTTGTAGTTTCTTCCAAAATCGTGATGTAAGCCTCGAATCTCTATCAGACACAATAGATAGTGGCACTCTGTGAAATCTCACAATCTCAGAAATATAAAGCTCAGCTAATCTACCTGTAACATCCCCAAACCCGGCCCATTCATTACGACCGAATCTGCTTATGTTAGTAAAAATATTTTTTTTTTCTTTACTTAGAATTTAAAATACGAAAATCGACTATCTTTCTGGTAAAACTCGTGTACTTTCAAAAAGATACTTTTAGACTTTGATAATAAATAGAAATGTCCAGATTAAAACACTCGTTTAATTTATAAATTTGTTGAGTAAATGAATGGCTAAAAACTAAGTCGTTTTCACATAGTAATCAAAATAATCAAACCATAATTTAAAATAATAATAAAGAAATTCCCAAAATAAATGAAAAGTCAAAGGGCCTTATTACATCAATATTTAAACCCAAATACTTAATATAAATACTTAAAAGATTTGAATCCTTCTTTCTGCATGGGCCACCATGTGTCCTCTCCGATCCCGATCCCATCCTATTCATTTCCTGAAATGGTTAGAAATAAAAGGGTGAGTCCACTGACTCAGTGCGTAATCAAAACACAGATTTCCCGCGTATGGGCTTGGCCCCATACCAAACCATTCACATAGCAAGTCATGCACATATGCATCTTAGCCCAACCCGCTCCAACCGTAACACCAACCTTAGCAGACTCCCTGCCTAAGGCCGTGGATAAACCACCACTGACCACATCGTGATCCAGAACCTTACCTTGGCAACTCGCTGCACAAGGCCGTGGCTGAGCCACCGATCAACCAATCGTGATCCAAATATCGTAATCAGTCTACGGTGATGCACATAGCAATCAACCGCCGAGATGGGCACCAAGCCAACATCTCCCTTGATGATGCACACAGCAACTCATCAAGCGCTAGTGTAGCCCGAAGCTAACACTAGACCACGTACACCAATGTGTACTCCCTTCCTTCCTCGATCAACCCGAATCCCATGCACATGTGATAAAACATCTTATCAAATCATATAATAGGAGCATACATCTCATATCATTACCACATCATATATTTATAAATATACATCATTAACTTCAATGTCACAATCTTACTCATGTATAACGTTAGCAAGCATAAAACCGAGAATTAGTGCGTTGATTACACACCTAGATAGCACACCCGATCTACCCTCGAACGCAACCTTATACCACTGCACTGCTGACTAACCAAATCCCGAAATGTCTCCTGCGCTAGGCTCTCCTCCCCTATAATCGACCTTGCACAAAACAAGTAACACTTAAGGCCATTCGGCCAAGACAAGAAACCATAGCAAAACTAACACACCCTTACCTTGCTAACTACCCTTCCTCTAACAAGAATCGGCCACCACCAAGGAAGTAAGGGTTCGGCTTGAAGGAAAATGGATGAAAAGGGATAGGGGTTACGACAATAGAAAAGATGATAAAGGTTTGAGGGATAAAATGGAGTGGTTTTGGCTTAAAAGAAATGAGGAGAAGAAGATAGCTATATGACTTTGAAGTTTTGGCCAAAAGGAAATAGTGAAGCAATTTTTGCAAGGAGAGAAAACACAAGAGGAAAAGGGTGGGAAAAAATGAACAAATGAATAGTACACCCTATTTATAGCATTCGGCTTCCCCTAAGCTCTCCCAAAAAAACCGAAAATGCCTCCATAAGCTCCCAAAACCGGCCACTACCCAACCCCTTCCAAATCCCATATTTTCCTCCTACTTTTTCCTCCTAACACCCATTCAAAAAGTTTGAATGGGTCAAACCTCCACCTAGCCGAATTTAAAAGGTAAAGACCAAGTCTTCCTCCCTTTTTTAAGCCTTCAAAACCGTCCACCCTCCTTACCAACTTGACGCAAAAACAAGGCCAAAGATGCTGCCTCAGCAGCTCGAACACTGGCCCCCCCAGCATCCTTGAGGCGTCACTTCACCAAGCCCTTAGCAGCGCATGCCTTGCCACTCTGCCAAGCCATTCCTTGTGCCATAATCCCACCAAAATTTTTCTTAAGGCACCCTCTATCCAAGCTCACCATTGAACCCCAAAAATTAAAAATTTTCCAAAGCATTCCACCACTACCTAGGGTTCTCAGGACCCCTAAAACTTACCCAATCACACACTAAGGTGTGCCAACACCCGAGCTAAGCACCAAAAGCCTAACCCCTAAAACCGGGGTGTTACAATTCTACCCTCCTTAAAACAATTTCGTCCCCGAAATTACTTGTCTAGACTAACAGTCCAAATCCTCTCACTATGCTATGGCTGCGCACTCTGATCTTAAAGAGCTAATCATATATATCTAGGCAAAGATTCTAAGTTCATACTCAAGTTCCACATACTTTACGACCAATCAAAACAACCAACCATCCAAAGGAACAAAACAACAGAAAAAATTCCAAACACAAAGAACTTACCAGCTGACCCATCAGGCACATCATTATCCTCCCTCCGACGGACTGCATAAACCA
Source organism: Gossypium bickii (assembly GCA_025503065.1). Taxonomy (NCBI): domain Eukaryota; kingdom Viridiplantae; phylum Streptophyta; class Magnoliopsida; order Malvales; family Malvaceae; genus Gossypium; species Gossypium bickii. The sequence goes on along the minus strand of CP106715.1, from coordinate 34,112,049 downwards.
GACCTGGCTGTCTTGCCTCAGTGCCACCGTTACCGCGGTCTACTGCTACACGACCTCGGCCGAAACCATTTCCTCCATGGTTCGGACCACGACCTCTCGTCGCTTGCTGACCACCTCTACCTGGTTGCACATAACCTTGACCTTCTGTCCGAGTCCTATTCGGATTCTGGGGACAATCCTTAATCAGATGAGTCTTGGACTTACATCGAAGCACTCGAACTCGATTCCAAAGACTCGCCAACATGATACCTTCCGCGATCTGCGCACACGGATGATCTCGAATTTCCGTGGCGGCTTAGCAATATGAGCAGGAGTCTCAACCCTCGGTCTTTTACGAAACCTCTCACGCGACTCTGAAGATCCCAAGCTCCTCTTATCTCGATTGCTCTCTCTGTTCTGCCTTTCAGCCTTCTTGACCTCCTCAGCTATTCGAGCTTTCTCCACTAAAACAGCAAAGTCTCTTTCCTGATGCGGGGCAATCAAAACTCGCAGCTCATCCCGTAGCCCATCTTCAAATCTGACACATCTCTCATAATCCGTTGCCACGATGCCCCGAGCATACCGGCTCAAACGCAGAAACTCGGCCTTCAGACTCGCTATTGACTTACTACCTTGCAGATTAAGGAACGCCTTCTCTGCTGGCGCCCACATAGCTTGCTCCAACATACTTTCCTTCAAACTTGATCTTAAAGTAACCCCAATCCACTCGATCCGCAGGGGTACTTTCCTTAACAGTGAGCCACCACTGGTAGGCTTCATCCCGTAGCAACGAAACAACACCCTTAAGCTTCTCCTCAGCAGTTAAGTCTAAGTCGTCCATAATCCTTTCCACTGCCTCCAACCAGTACTCTGCCACATTCGGAGCTACCCCGGACACTCTTACGAAAACCTCGGCTCCATTCGCCTAAGTCTCTCTGCACCGACTTCCGATTCCTATTGCCCACATTGGCTCCTGCCACTCGTTCGAGTACCGCGAAGACGACTTGTGACACTACGTCGTCTCCTCCAGTCTGATCCTGCTGTTCAACCTCAACAGCTGGTGGCGGTGCATCGCTCTCTGACCCATGGCGTGACCCAACCGGTTCCGATACTGACATCCTGCCTCTACCACGCCCACGAGTATTTCGACCACGCCCCCTAGAACTCATATCTAGCGCTTCGATTTAGTCTGTTTAGAAAGTTTTATGCGTTAGAAATTCTTGTTTCTTTATTTTATCCACGAGCAATTTTATGCAATGAAGTTTTCGAGAGTAGTTCTTTCGAGCAATCAAGTTTCCTTCCTACAGGGGTAATTTAGTCATTTTTCCTAAAGAGGGTATTTTGGTAATAACTCAGTGGTCAATTTTGAAAATAGTTTTCCAACTTAAAGATATCTCAAAATTCACAAATCTCGGGGTCATCTTGAAAATTTTGTTTTTCAAACAAAATGTGTTGCACAAATTTTTAAATCGGGTTATTTCAGTAATTTTGGAAATCATGGGCCTTTTCGTAAATCCTCAAAAATCGAAATGTCACAACATTTTACAAAATAGAATTTTCTGATATTTAGTGGAATAGGAATACTTCTTGTAAAAGTCGAGAGAAATCTGAAAATTTAGAAACAGGGCATTTTGGTAATTTTTTTAACTAGGGTATTTTCAGTAAATTTTCACAAACCAAGATATCTTAATATTTGAAACCATAAAATTTTGGTATTTTACAAGGTAAAAATCATTTTATCAAAAGTTGAGGATAGTACGAAAATTTTATAACACAAGGGTATTTTTGTAATTTTGCCACTAGGGGCATTTTGGTAATTTTGTAAGTCGAGAAAACGTCTTTCAAAATCGAAATTAGGGTTTACAAACCAAAAGGGGTAAATTTGAAAAATTTTAAACGAAAGATATTAAAACAATCAGGTCAAATCCCTTTCGGGTTTTAATAATTGGTTTAGCTTTATGAACAAGTCCTCTTGGTTAAGGTGAACCAGTAGCTACGCACTGTAGGATACTGCGAGAAGAGGAGGTGAGTCACACGGATCGCTTAAATACTGTGCTCTTCCTGGTTCCACTCCTAGACATGCGTCTGATGGTTGCCACACCTTAACTCGCGACTTACTTCACAAGTTTGTTTAAGAGCTTTAAGTTTTATGCACATGTTTGAGTAGTCTAGTCCTAGGGTCCAATAGTCCTAATTTTCTAATCTACGAGCCCAAACTAAGCCCAAATCAATTCATACAAACAAAACAACACAATTTAAAAGTTCGAAGCACTTACCTGGTGGACTTCGGGTCGGAGGTACAGGTGCCATGCCAGAATAACCTGAAAACTTTTATAAAAGCCCACTTTCCAAAACCCATTTTGAAAACTGTTTCGGGCCCAAACCCTCAAAGCCGAGTTTTGAACCGGGCTCTGATACCAAACTGTAACATCCCCAAACCCGGCCCATTCATTACGACCGAATCTGGCTATGTTAGTAAAAATATTTTTTTTTCTTTACTTAGAATTTAAAATACGAAAATCGACTATCTTTCTGGTAAAACTCGTGTACTTTCAAAAAGATACTTTTAGACTTTGATAATAAATAGAAATGTCCAGATTAAAACACTCGTTTAATTTATAAATTTGTTGAGTAAATGAATGGCTAAAAACTAAGTCGTTTTCACATAGTAATCAAAATAATCAAACCATAATTTAAAATAATAATAAAGAAATTCCCAAAATAAATGAAAAGTCAAAGGGCCTTATTACATCAATATTTAAACCCAAATACTTAATATAAATACTTAAAAGATTTGAATCCTTCTTTCTGCATGGGCCACCATGTGTCCTTTCCGATCCCGATCCCATCCTATTCATTTCCTGAAATGGTTAGAAATAAAAGGGTGAGTCCACTGACTCAGTGCGTAATCAAAACACAGATTTCCCGCGTATGGGCTTGGCCCCATACCAAACCATTCACATAGCAAGTCATGCACATATGCATCTTAGCCCAACCCGCTCCAACCGTAACACCAACCTTAGCAGACTCCCTCGCTAAGGCGTGGATAAACCACCACTGACCACATCGTGATCCAGAACCTTACCTTGGCAACTCGCTGCACAAGGCCGTGGCTGAGCCACCGATCAACCAATCGTGATCCAAATATCGTAATCAGTCTACGGTGATGCACATAGCAATCAACCGCCGAGATGGGCACCAAGCCAACATCTCCCTTGATGATGCACACAGCAACTCATCAAGCGCTAGTGTAGCCCGAAGCTAACACTAGACCACGTACACCAATGTGTACTCCCTTCCTTCCTCGATCAACCCGAATCCCATGCACATGTGATAAAACATCTTATCAAATCATATAATAGGAGCATACATCTCATATCATTACCACATCATATATTTATAAATATACATCATTAACTTCAATGTCACAATCTTACTCATGTATAACGTTAGCAAGCATAAAACCGAGAATTAGTGCGTTGATTACACACCTAGATAGCACACCCGATCTACCCTCGAACGCAACCTTATACCACCTTTGCTGGCCGACTAACCAAATCCCGAAATGTCTCTGCGCTAGGCTCTCTCCTCCCTATAATCGACCTTGCACAAAACAAGTAACACTTAAGGCCATTCGGCCAAGACAAGAAACCATAGCAAAACTAACACACCCTTACCTTGCTAACTACCCTTCCTCTAACAAGAATCGGCCACCACCAAGGAAGTAAGGGTTCGGCTTGAAGGAAAATGGATGAAAAGGGATAGGGGTTACGGCAATAGAAAAGATGATAAAGGTTTGAGGATAAAATGGAGTGGTTTTGGCTTAAAAGAAATGAGGAGAAGAAGATAGCTATATGACTTTGAAGTTTTGGCCAAAGGGAAATAGTGAAGCAATTTTCGGCAAGGAGAGAAAACACAAGAGGAAAAGGGTGGGAAAAAATGAACAAATGAAGAGTACACCCTATTTATAGCATCGGCCTCCCTAAGCTCTCCCAAAAAAACCGAAAATGCCCTCCATAAGCTCCCCAAACCGGCCAGCCACTACCCAACCCCTTCCAAATCCCATATTTTCCTCCTACTTTTCCTCCCTAACACCCATTCAAAAGTTTGAATGGGTCAAACCTCCACCTAGCCGAATTTAAAAGGTAAAGACCAAGTCTTCCTCCCTTTTTTAAGCCTTCAAAACCGTCCACCCTCCTTACCAACTTGACGCAAAAACAAGGCCAAAGATTTGCCTCGCAGCTCTAACACAGCGCCCCGGCATCCTTGAGGCGTCACTTCACCAAGCCCTTAGCAGCGCATGCCTTGCCACTCTGCCAAGCCATTCCTTGTGCCATAATCCCACCAAAATTTTTCTTAAGGCACCCTCTATCCAAGCTCACCATTGAACCCCAAAAATTAAAAATTTTCCAAAGCATTCCACCACTACCTAGGGTTCTCAGGACCCCTAAAACTTACCCAATCACACACTAAGGTGTGCCAACACCCGAGCTAAGCACCAAAAGCCTAACCCCTAAAATCGGGGTGTTACACTACCAAGTGATTGATCAGATCTTACCGAAATAAAATTGGCAAATTTCGTCAATCGATCAACTACGACCCAAATCACATCTTTCTTTCTTGGAGTCTGAGGCAAACCAGAAACAAAATCCATTGTCACTCTATCCCATTTCCATTCGGGAATCCAAATCGGTTGTTGCAACCCTGACGGAACTTGATGTTCTGCTTTCACTTGTTGACAAACTAAACAGTTTTACACATAGTCAAAAATATATCTTTTCATACCATACCACCAATAGTGTCGTTTCAGATCTTGATACATGTTTGTGCTTTCCAGATGAATAGATAGACGACTGTTATATGCTTCACTCAGAATCAATTGAATTAATTCTGAATTTCTCGGAACACAAATATGATTTTGAAATTTTAAACAATCATCAATAATTCGAAATTCAGATTCAAAATTTGAATCACATTGAGCTCGTTTTGCTAATAATTCATTATGCACTTTCTGAGCATCACATATCTATTGCAAGAACAACGGTTTTGCTTTTAATTTAGCTATCATTGAACTATCATTAGACAGATCTAATTGAGCATTTAAAGCACGTAATGTAAACAATGATTTTCGACTCAATGCATCGGCAACTACATTAGCTTTACCCGGATGATAATCTATTACAAGTTCGTAGTCTTTCAACAACTCAAGCCATCTTCTCTGACGCAGATTCAAATCTTTCTGAGTCATCAGATATTTCAAACTTTTATGATCTGAAAACATGTGACATTTCTCGCCAAATAGATAATGTCGCCAAATCTTTAATGTGAACATAATCGCAGCTAACTCGAGATCGTGTGTCGAATAGTTCTTCTCATAAGGCTTTAACTGTCTTGAGGCATAAGCTATTACTTTGCCTTTCTGCATCAATATACATCCCAGACCATTCAACGAAGCATCACTGTATATTACAAACTCTTTGCCCGATTCCGGTTGTACTAATACTAGAGCTTCTGTTAACAGAGTTTTCAATTGATCAAAGCTTTTCTGACATTTATCAAACCATTCAAATTTCACATCTTTTCGGAGTAGCTATCACTGAAAATCCTTTTACAAACTGACGATAATAACCAGCTAGTCCTAGAAAACTGCAAACTTCAGACACATTCTTCGGAGGTTTCCAATCTAGAATAGTAGAAATCTTACTCGGATCAACTCGAATTCCAGAAGCTGACACAATATGTCCCAGAAAAGTAATCTCGTGTAACCAAAATTCACATTTGGTAAATTTCGCATACAATTGCTTTTCTCGTAGAGTTTGCAATACAATTCTCAAATGCTCGGCATGTTCAGCCTCATCACGTGAATAAATCAAAATGTCATCTATGAACACCACCACAAATCAATCTAGGTACGGTCTGAAGATTCTGTTCATCAAATCCATAAAAACAGCAGGAGCATTGGAAAGTCCAAATGGCATAACTAAAAACTCATAATGCCCGTACCTCATTCTGAAAGTTGTTTTCAGAATGTCTGAATCTTTCACTCGTAGCTAATAATATCCCGATCTTAGATCAATCTTAGAAAATACAGCAGCTCCTTTTAACTGATCAAACAAATCATCAATTCTGGGCAACGAATATTTATTCTTTATTGTTACTTTGTTCAACTGACGATAATCAATCCACATTCTCATTGTGCCATCTTTCTTTTTCACAAACAGAACAGGAGCACCCCAAGGTGCGAAACTCGGTCTAGCGAACCCTCTATCAGTCAATTCTTGTAACTGTGACTTTAACTCTTTTAACTCTACTGGTGCCATTGTAAACGGAGTTATCAAAATAGGTGTTGTACCAGGCAACAAATCAATACCAAATTCAACTTCACGTATTAGAGGTAAACCTGGCAATTCTTCAGGGAACACATCAGAATACTCACATACAATAGGCACTAATTCAACTTCCTTTTCAGATACTTTCAAATCAATCACATAAGGAAGATAAGCGTCGTAGCCCTTTTTCATATAACTCTGTGCATTCAACACAGATATTATAGCAGGTAATCCATTCAAATCATTAGACTCAATCCTGACTATTTCATCATTCGAACATCGCAAATCAATAATCTTTCTTTTACAATTCATAACAGCATCATGCAATGTCAACCAGTCCATACCCAGAATTATATCAAACTCATCAAACGGTAGTAGCATCAGATCAGCAGGGAAATAGATATCTCGAAACATTAACGAACAGTTCCTGCATACTTTGTCTACCAGGACACTTTTACCTAAGGGGTTCGATACTTTTATAACAACCTCGGTAAACTCTACAGGCAAAGTCTTATTGAATACTAAATTCATGCATATATAAGAATGTGTAGAACCAGGGTCTATTAATGCATTCACAGAAGTATCATAGAGTGTAAATGTACCCGTTAATACATCTGGAGATGAAGCTTCCTTACGAGCTCGAATAGCATATGCTCGGGCAGGCGCGCTAGCTTCGGATCTCGCAACAGTATCTCTCATAGTTCTTTGACTACCACCAGCATTTCTTGCATTTTTCAGAAGTCTACCTCTCATTGGAGCATTATCAGATTTCAGATTCTGAATAATCTCTGGCTCAACTGACTCTGGGCAATCTCGAATGAAATGATCTAATGATCCACATCTGAAGCAAGCCCGGTTATTAAATATATAACTTTCTGGATGCCTTTTTCCATAATGCTTACACCCGGGTCTTTTAGAACGGACATTTCCAACACTTGCTATTAAAGTTGCTGTAGTTTTGGAGCTCATCTGTGATCTAGCTCGATCTATATTCGATTGTCCCACATTAGCCTTTGAACAACTATGCTCATCTCGAAATTTCTTTGCAATAGGCTGAAATGATCTACTCTGAAATCTCTTTCTCACATCTCTAGCTTCAGACTCAGCTTTCTTTTTATCTTTCCCAAGTGCTTCAGCTTTGAACGTTCGATCAACAAGTACAACAAACTCTTTTATTTCCAATATCTCGACTAAAAAATGGATATCTTCATTAAGGCCATCCTCGAATCTTTTGCACATTATTGTCTCCGTAGATACACATTCACGAGCATATTGACTCAGTCTCACGAACTCTCGTTCGTATTCCGTAACAGACATTTGGCCCTGTTTCAGTTCCAGAAATTTCTTTTGTTTCTGATCAATGAATCTTTCGCTGATATATTTCTTCCGAAACTCAGTATGAAAGAAGTCCCACGTGACTCGTTCTTTTGGAAAAAACTGAAATTAGGGTCTACCACCACTGATAAGTTGCATCTCGGAGCAAGGATACAACACATTTTATACTTTCTTCCGGAGTCAATGACATCTCATCGAATACTCGGATCTTGTTTTCTAACCAGAACTCTGACTTCTCGGCATCATCATCACTAATAGCCTTAAACTCTTCAGCTCCATATTTACAGATCTTGTCAATCGGAGGCTTGTTCGACACATTTAGATTCATAGTCGGAGGCATAGCAGATGTCTGAGGGTGATTAGGCAGAGGCGGAGGTTGCGAACAGCCAGATTATTTCTAACAAACTGAGTGAACCACTCACTCATCATTCGGAAGAAAGCTTGTTTAGCTTCTCCCTCTAGACTGCTCGTAGCTGGTCTCGAATCAGAGGGCGCTGTCCCTTGCGCGAGAGCAGGTGCATTACTTTCTACATTGTCAGCTACGGCTCTTTCGGGATCCATTACTATACGAAAATCACATTTTTCACGTCAGGATTCGTCACACTATTACAGTTCAAATATATGGCATGTATAACTAGACTCTGACACGCTACGTTAGTCCGAGAATCGACTAAACTGTAGCTCTGATACAAACCAAATGTAACACCCCTATCCCGTATCTGTCGCCAAATTAGGGTTAAGGCATTACCAGACAGATCAAAAACTTTATCATACAATTTCGTAAATTAAACCATCATTTATTATCATAGTGTCCCTTCGGTAGGTCATCGAGACCTTAGTCATGCTTTAAACAAAGTCGAGACTAAACCAGAACACATACAAAAATTCTCAGGGAAATTTAAAACTTTTCTAAGTTTCAGGGGTTACACGCCTGTGTGGACAGGTCGTGTGCCTACCGCGGCTGCTAGACACACCCGTGTGTCTTCCCCATGGTCAAAACTGACTTAACTCTACAGTCATAAAGTACGTCCGTGTACAATGGCCGTTGTTGATTCTAATTTGGCTCCACGGCTACCAGGCACGTCCGTGTGCCAAGGCTGTGTACTCTCACTCAGCTACTGACTTAGTCCCACGGTCAATAGGCACGCCCGTGTGCCATAATCGTGTGGCAAAATAGGCCATTTGCAAGGCCAATATGCCACCCTCATTAAGGTCAAACCTACAAGCAAATTACCAATACTTCTCATTCACATTTGACAACCAAGAATATATCAAAATAATCATCCAATCTCAACATTCCAATCCAATTATAATCATACCAAATTTACAAGACTATAACTCATGTAAACGCAAGCATAGTTCATCCATACACTCACCACAAGCTTTACCATTTCAAATACTATCAAACTATACCAAAACATGTACCATTTATCATATTCATTAAAACATATAGCCAACACATAATTAACCAAATCACATGGCCAAGTTCACTTCTCATTCTTATACAAATAAGTATCCTATACATGCCATATCTAGCTATATACATTTCCAAAATGTACTAAAACAAGTTGAGTAGTGTGATGACGATCCCCGAGCCTTCAATAGCTTTGACGATCTATAAAACACAACAAACACATACACAGAGTAAGCTTTTAATAGCTTAGTAAGCCAAAATACAAATAAACTTAACATGAATTGCTCATAACCAAAATGGTGTAATGACCATAATGGTTCTCATAACAAATTCATTTCATTCTTTCTTTAGCTCATTTATTTAGCCAAATCTTACCACATTCTCTACTCAAATACCTTATATGCACATAGTTCATTTAAGCCTAATTTCACATATCATCTCATCATTTTATTGCTCATATTCAATTTAGTAAGTTCATATAGATACATACCTATCATACACACCTTGTGTACATATCAAGCATACTTGAATCAGATAAACATTCACGTAATCATTCATAGCTCGGAATTGCTCGTTGAACTGTTCAGAATCTAATAGGATATACATAATACTCAAAATAGTCGTACAATGCCAACATCCCAGACGTGGTCTTACATGTGATCAGATGTCGATGCCTCTGTCCCCAGCAGGGTCTTACACGAATTAATATGATGCCAATGTCCCAGACATGGTCTTTCACGTAAAGATCATATCGATGCCAACGTCCCAGACGTGGTCTTACACAAAATCTCGAATCAACGCCAACGTCCCATACGTGGTCTTACATGATAAAATAGAACAGATACCTATGTCATGACAAAGCTAATCCTATCTATTCCTCGGTTCGCACGGGATTTCTCGAACATTGTCACTAAGTCAACCATATCTCGGAACATGTACAGATCATCTCCTAAGCATTCTTCGTTAATATTAGTTATATGAACATACACAGTTTAATACAAATACGTTTATTTGCATAATGACTTACCTCGGATTCGATTTAACTAAAACGGAAACGGCTACTTGGTTACTTTCGCCTTCCCGTATTCTAAGTCCGATTTCTTCGGCTCTTGGTCTATACATATTCAAATTTAACCTTTTTATTTAACAACACATTTAATTCAATCCAAATACAAATATTTTGGGAAATTTACAAATTAGCCCTCACATTTGCACATTTTATCAATTTAATCCATTTTTCTCAAAATATCAAATTCACAAAATCATCATTTAATCATGCATAGCCGAATACTCCTACATAAAATATAAATCCAAACATTTCATCAATTTCACAAATTTGTCCCTCAAATTGCTATTTTCTCAATTTAACCCTAATTAGCTAAATTCATCAAAAATTCAAGAACAAAATATGTTCATTAAACACATATCTATCATTTAACACCATAAATCATCATAAAGCTCACTATTTCATCAATGGCACATCTCATGAACATTATCGATTCTTTAAATTACAACATGGGATTGATAGTAGACTAAGCAACAATCTTAAAAACATAAAAATCATCAAAATCCAAAGCCAAAACATACCTTAATTTTGCAATATAATAGCCGAATGCCCTAGCTAGTTTTCTTTTTTTTTTTCTTTGCTAGTTTCGATCAAATGAAGAAAAATAAAAGATGAACAGTTTCATCTTTTTGTTTTATTAATATGACATTAGCACCTACTTTACTAAATTAACCTTTTATAAACATAAAAGACAAATATAATTCAATGTCATTTTTGTCCATTAACAAACCACTAACTAATGAATGGCTTAATTTCCATATAAGGCCTCCACCTTTACAAAGTCACAACACAGTGGTACTTTAACAAATAGCATGCTAGTTTTTCATTTGATGCAATTCAATCCTTTTATCAAATTAAACACACAGATAGATAAATTATCATACGAAAATTTAACACATGCTTAAACACTAATCAATGGCACAAAAAATAATATTAAAATATTATACAGACTCGAATTTGTGGTCCCAAAGCCATTGCATTACGATTAGGGTCTAAATCGGATCATTATGATCTCAACCAAGATTACGAGAAGCGATTCGACCCCTTTATCATGTCGATCAAAGAGATCTGAAACCGCATCATATACATACCTTAATGTCGTAGGGAAGATCATTAGTCTGTAGATGCTCAAAGCAAACACATTTACTCTTTTTTCGTATCAGGATACGCTAGAATCAAATCTCTCAATTTCTTCCATGGGATGCACATACACTCACCTTTCTACTTGATCCTAGCTGTAATCCACTGTTCGCTCATTCCTGTAATGTTCATCAATTTCTTACAAAAGGTTGGGACATAAGCGGCTCTAGAATAAGCTTAATCGACTTGAACCTTTGGACAACGTAGTAGGGCTGTATATTCTTCTACAGTGGGCACTAAATCTACCCTCCCAAAGGTAAAGCAACTGTAAGCAAGATTCCAATACTGAGCGAGGGCCCAGAATAAATGCTCGCCTACTTTGATGTTGAGTAGATACGGCAAATCCCCATAATTATAGTAGAACAACTGCTTGGTCTCATCATTCCATTGATCCCAAATCTCTTTTAATTCCTGATGGTTATTTTGCGTCATGCTAATACGGATGTAGTCCCATAATTCTGACGTGTATCACTTAGCTAGACTATCGCCTTTTTCTAATTGCATTTTCTCTTACCACAGACGGACAACCGAATTATCTTCCACTTTACCAATAAATTCATTCTCCATGACAAGCTCTCTAATTTAGTAATTGAACATGAATCGACCCTCTTTCAAATATGAAATTACATGCAAACATAGCAAAACACAATAAGTCAATACAATATACAAAAACAAAACTCAAAGCAAATGAAAGAGAATCAAGCACCTATCTTGGTAACCGCTAGGGTTTGGCACAGTACTATCTAGGCTGGGCTCCTAGGGTCTTCCACATGTGGTTTGATTCTAAAGTTGAGGTACCCAAACTAGCAGATTCCTTGATCCTCACCCATTATAAGCTTATACAGACTGAGTTCAGTTCAAGGGAATACATTTCCCTATGGCTGCACGAAGATGAAAATCTCACGAAGACATAGGTACGGATGTACCCCAAAAGCGATCCACTATCTTGCACGGAGGTGAAAACCTCACGAAGGAGTACCTTCTCACTCTCACTTAAAGGAGGTAAGACCAAACGGTCCTTATGCAATATGATGCGAAAATAATCTACGAGACTCAAACCACAGCAATCATATGAAATAACACAAACAAATGCAATAAAAGGATCATAATTTTTCAAATCAGATTTTCAATTTTTTGACAACAAGATAGAAAATAATCAATTTCACGGCTTGACTCTTTTATTGTCCCCAGTGGAGTCGCCAAGTTGTCGAAACCATTTTTTTGAAACAACAAGGTCGACTTTAAAAAACGAAAATGGAGTCGCCACCAATCCTTTTTTGAGGTATGATCAGATCACCCTGAGATTGATCATTAAAAGATTTTGATTTATTAAACAATGATTTTTGGCCTACAAAATTAGAGAAAACGGGTTCGGGAGTGTAACATCCTGAAAGTGGGCCTATGCATTTTTGATTTAGTTGTACGAAATGACATGTCTTATGTGTTATGAATGTATTATGAACATTTTTGGAAAACTTGGAAATGTAAGGAAATGATTTAGAAATTTTAAGTTTCAAAAGAGGAAAGTGAACATTTTTGAAACTTGTAAATGTAAGGAAATGTTAAGTTTAAAAGAGGAAAGTGAACATTTCTGGAAACTTGGAAATGTAAGGAAATGTTAAGTTTAAAGGAGGGAAACAAACGTTTTTGGAAACTTCGAAATGTAAGGAAATGACTTAGAAAATGTTGAGTTTTAAAAGAGGAAACTAAGGCAAGGTGGCCTTAAGAGAAAATGTATGTGAAATATGACACATAAATAGGCTTGGAAAAGTGGCTTGGAGGTGCCACTTAAGGCCTCTGTAAGTGACACCACATACAAGGGTATTGGGCCAAGGTTCGAGCTGCAGGGGAAGCAAAATAAAAGTTTTATTTTGCAGCAGAGATTAGCAGCAAGGGACGGCACAAGGTTATAATTTAGGAGGTTTTATTCTTTTATTTTTAAGAGATAAATAGTGGATAAATAAGGGATAAATAATGGATTTATTTTAGATTATTTTCAAGAGATAAATGAGGAATTATTCTTTAATTAGGAAAATAAGGGAGAAGTGATGGCCAAGTAAGGGACTTTGAGTTTAATAATTTCGGCTAAGTAAGGATAGTTGCTGAATTATCTTTTATTTTAGGTGATTATTAAAGAGATAAAGCTATCAAAATAGAAGAGTGATGGCCAAGTAAGGGAGTCTTGGCCTAGTAAATTCGGCTATAAGAGGAAAAGAGAGGCCATTCAGCATTATTTTCTCTTCCTAGAAAGCCTCTGTCAAATTTTTTTCTGCAACCCCTTTTCTTTACTTTTCTCTTCAATTCTCCACAAAGCCGAAGGCAGAACCCCCTAGTCTTGCCAAATTTTCCTAAGTTTTATATCTTCCTCTTCTTTCTTTGAAAAACCAAAATCCTCTAGTGTTCATCAAGAAGCTGAAATTGTTGATCACACTTAGGCTATAGCTGAATATTTGTGGGACTTCAAGCAAGGGTGTGTCGACTTCTATAGTAAGGGTAAGGATCTATTATTATCATTATGTTTCTTTTCTTCAAGACCAAGATTAAGGTTCTAATGCTATTTGTATCTCTTGGCCGAAACTCCAAAGGATCTTTCGGGATTTTGTCTATCGTCGACTACCAGGGAGAAGAGACTACTTTTCGGGATTTAAAGCTTCAAGGTAAGACATGTGAATATTTGGCCAAAGGCCATTTATTATGTTTAAGGTTGAAATCGGATCTAATATGAGCCTATAGGTATTTCGACAACTCCCTAAGCAAGTGAATCTTTTCGGGATTTTAAAATCCACAAGGTAAGCATGTGAGGTATTCGGCCAAGGCCTATTTTTGGTATTTAGAACTGTTTCTTATTTATTCAAAAGCCGAAAAACTAATCTATGAAGAGATCTAGTGTTTGGCCAAATACAAGAAGGAACTCAGCAAGGTTTCGGGATTTGATTTTTAATCCAATCAGCAACAAGGTAAGTTTTGGATTCGAGATTTAGTCTTATGGCCAAATAGGCTTTTACTAAATAGTAAGTGATTAATCAAATGTAGGAACTTGAGATCTAATGAAGTAGATCAAATTTCGGGATTTTAGTGAAGTTGTTAAGCGAATCAGGTGTGTACCCCACACTATTTCTTAATAAGTTTTATGGCATTGTTTAATAAATATCTGTATGTGATATTAAGAATGTGAAAAGTATGGCTAAGGTACCATACAATGGTACAAAGTACTAAGGTACGTTTCCTACTCCTGCTAGGATTATGAATATATGTTATATGTAACATGAGAACAATGATAAGAATGTGAAATTTGGCATGTTAATGCATAATATGTATGATATGGGGCATATGGGTTATTGAAAAGGGGAAGTGAATGTGGTGACCTAAGACCACGAAATCTGAATGCGGTGACCTAAGACCGCGATATCTGAATGTGGTGACCTAAGACCACGATATCTGAATGTGGTGACCTAAGACCACGAAACTATAAGGGCGATGAGCACGTCAACTGCAGCGACTGCCTTCGATGGTGTGTAGCGGATGGAGGGTTGACTTAGTAGTCCCCACGGTGTGCAGGTTGGTACGGGGAAGTGTAGCGGATGGCTAACTAGGTTTGGGTTCGAGATTGCATCACTTTTTCTATCTGTTATATGAATATGTATGTGATATGATAATGTATGCCTGAACTATTAAATTTTAGTGTTGGTTACACATTGAGTCTGTTTGACTTACCCCGTTGGGGAACTTTTTTTCTTCCAGGTGACGAATAGTGACGGAGCGGGTCGGCAGGAGCTTAAGGGTGGCCATGCACAGCAAGAAATTTTACGATTTGGACTTTTTATTTTTAATTAAGTACTTTCAATTATTTGGATTTATTTGATGTAATAAGGCCATAGTGAACTATTTTATTTTATTTTACTTTTAAAGTATTATGTTACGAAAATTTTATGAATTAAAGACTAAGTAAATTTATTTTAAATTAAATCCTAAGTGTTTTGTCGCCTAAACTAAAGGGTTTCCAATATAAGTTAAACTTGTTTTCAACTCGAGCCCAACCCAAAAACAATCGTTCTTTCAAAAACCCAGATTTCCCAAAGTAACAAAAGAATTTGAAACGGTTTTCTTGAGGAACATACCAGATCCGGTCAAGGCTCGTGGGCCGAGTTTGGGGTGTTTCAGGGAGTCAGTTACGTACGAGGAAGGATTAGCACCCTCATAACACCCAAAATTGGTACCTAATTGATTAATTAACATCTTAATGTCAAAAATTTGAAAAGGTTTTAAAATACGATCCTCTTTATTTAAAAGAAAACTTGAATAAATTAAATTGGATGCTAAGACCCTCTTATTTCGAAGAACCACACCCAGTGAGTTAGGATACGGCATTTTAAATCCTTGAAACTAAGCTTGTCTTTTGACTTTTAAAACACCTGCATTTAAGTTTAAGAACGATATTCGGTTATTTGGGTCAAATGAAAAATCGGAACCCAGTAAGTTAGGGCACAATTTCTTAAAATTCCAAATACAGAATATTGTCTTTATTTTTAGAAATCCTTACCTCGAGGTAACAAAATGTCACATCCAGTGAGTTAGGACACAACATTTTTGAATTCCCGAGAATAAGTTTTTATTTAACCTATACGCTTTGATTTAAAAAGATAGTTGGTTTTTTAGGCTCAACAAGAAAAATTGAAACCCAGTAAATTAGGGTACGATTTCTGTATCAGACAAAGATTAATAAAAAATTGTTTAATAAATAATTCATGTATCGGACAAAGATTAATGTAACAGGATTTTATAGTAAAATGTAAAAAATAAATTATGATACTAATATGCATAACAGGCTAATAATAAACACATTAATGTAAATGACAATAATAAGAGCAAAAATAAAAATAAGATAAATAATAAAAAAAACAAACAAACAAATAAATAAATAAAACTAATTATAAAAAATAACGAGTAAGTAAATAAATGAAAATAAAAAAATTAATTAAAAATTTAATAGTGAACAAACAAATAAATAAATGACTGAATATTAGGTAAAACAGTTTAAAAAAAATTAATATTAGTAATAATAATAATAATAAACGAATAATAATAGTAAAAAATAAATAATAGTAATAAAAATAAAATAACAATACTAGTAACAATAAAAGTAATAGTGATAGTAATAATAATAACAATAATAATAATAACAATAACAATAACAATAATAATAATTAAAATTAATCAATTTAATAGCAAAAATAACAAAAGAAGTAAAAAAAAAAATACTAAATTGAACTTAAAACGAACGTTTGGGACAAATCTAAAAAAATAAAAAGGAAAGGGACTAATTTACATGCGCGAATAACAAGGAGGGACCAAAAGGAAAATTATTCCTCCCATCCAAAACGTGTTGTTGCAGGGAGGACTAAATTGAGAACCGAAATAAATTAATGGGCAAAAATTAAAATTAAAAGGGACTTAATTACAAAACAATAATAAAATGGAAGGACTAAACATGCAAATAGCCCACCAAACACAAAACACGCAGATCCTTGCCACATTCTGGTCCGGTCGGACGAGTCAGCCTTAAACAACGTCGTTTTGGCACTTAAAGGCCTTAAGCAAAACGACGTCATTTTGCTTTCCCTATATAAGTCAATTTTTCAATTCTTTTTTAAAAAAATTCATTTCTTCTTTCTCTCAAAAAAAAAAAAAAAAAAGAAAGAAAACAAAACCTCTCCCTTCTCTTCTCTCTCTCTAGTTTGGCATAGGTCCGATCACCGGACCACCATGGTGGCCGCTGTCGACGGCGCTGTCGTCCCCAGTGGCTGAAAAATTACAGCAGGGCCATTTTGGCATTTTCACTTCCCTGACCTCAAATCTTACCTTAAAACACCCGAAAACCTCACGAAAACAACCCGAATGTAAAAAAAAAAAAAAAAAAAAAAAAAAAAAAACTCTTCGATTTTCGACCACTTTTCACCAGAACTGGTAACCTCGGCGTTTTCGGCGGCAAAATACAAAGGGTCAGGTAGTTTTCGACACCTTCTTTTCGTATTGTCGTATTTTTTCAAAACTCAAAGCAAATATCAAGCGAAAATGAAAGAAAAAGAAAGGAGATAAAATAGAAAAAAAAAGGCAACTTTTCGATATCTGTTGGTATTTTGAAATCGTTTCTTTTCTATATCTGATTTTGTTTTTTATTTCTTTTCTCTATAATTACAAAGTGTGTATATCGCCTTTTTATAGCCAAAATTAAAAAAATAATAAAATATTTCTCTATTTTTTGTGCTGTTGTTTTTGTCCTTGTTTGCAGGAACGTGGCGTGCGGTGGGCGGAGGTACGGAGGCCGTACGTGGTGGCGACATGGAGCGGGCTGGAGGCTGGGCAGTGTACGGAGGCGTGCGGCGTAAGAGGATAGCCCTAGGGTTTCTGTTTTCTGATTTTGGTTTAGGTTTTGGGCTATTTTGGGCCTAGGTTTAATTGGGCTGTAATTGGGTTTGTATTGGGCTATTGGGGTTTTTTAGGCCTGCTATTTTATTTTGTAATTTGGACTATTAAAACTTTGGACTCTTTTTATTCTTTTTATTTGCTATTGGGCCCCAGGCATAAATTAGGCCCTACAGTATTCATTGACGACATTTTGATTTATTCGTGTGATGAAATTGAGCATACTAAACATTTCAGAATTGTGCTACAAACTCTGCGTGATAAGCAATTGTATGCAAAGTTTAGTAAATGTGAGTTCTGGTTGCGTGGAGTTGGCTTTTTGGGGCATATTGTGTCAGCATCCGGTATACGAGTTGATTCAAGCAAGATTTATGCTATTTTAGAGTTAAAGCCTCCAAAAAATGTGTCTGAAGTCCGTAGTTTTCTAGGACTTGTTGGTTATTACCGACGGTTCATAAAAGGCTTTTCGATGATTGCAACTCCGTTAACGAGATTGCTTCAAAAAGATGTGAAATTTGAATGGTCTGAAAAGTGTCAAAAAAGCTTTGATCAGTTGAAAGCCTTATTGACTGAAGCTCCAGTGCTAGTATAGCCAGAATCCGGTAAAGAATTTGTGATATATAGTGATGCTTCGTTGAACGGTCTAGGATGTGTTTTGATGCAGGAAGGAAAAGTTATAGCTTATGCCTCGAGACAATTGAAATCGCATCAAAAGAATTATCCGATGCACGACCTTGAGTTAGCTACGATCGTGTTTGCTCTAAAAATTTGGCGCCATTATCTTTTCAGTGAGAAATGTCATGTGTTTTCAGATCATAAAAGTCTGAATATTTGATGACTCAGAAAGACTTGAATTTGCGACAGAGAATATGGTTAGAACTGTTAAAAGACTACGAGCTTCTGATTGATTATCATCTGGGAAAGGCAAATGTTGTTGCTAATGCTTTGAGTCGAAAATCCTTATTTGCCTTACTTGCGATGAATGCTCAATTAGTTCTGTAACACCCCAAACCCAATCAAAACCCTACAACTGGATCTGGCATGTTACAGAAAAGGAAATTTTAGAAACCGAGTTAAAAATCGTGAATTGAGGAAAATCTTTGCACATCACTGTGCCTTTGGTGAGGATTTAAAAAAAACAATTGTTTAATTTAAGCCATAGTACAATTTAGATTTTGTAATCCAAAGTCGAATTTTAAAATGAAACTATATTGAGTGATCAGTTGGAAACTATCTTGAGTCCTAGCTTGAAAATTTTGTGTTAACTTGTTACTAAAACCCGATCATAATATGCCGATTAAAAATCTTAAATTTTAAAGTATTTAGCTTGTAGAAAAACATCCACTTAGATTATTTATTAGGCGTGCCATAACAATTGAAACAAACTTTAAAGAACAAAACCAAATTAACGTTCAAAAGGCCTTATTACAATACCAAAATCCAAATTAAAATAGTAATGATCCAAATAATTATTAAAGATAAAATTAACTAAAAATGTTATGCCTGGCCACCTCGAGTCCACCTCGGCTCCATATCCACGGTCTAAGGATTACCTGCAAAGATTAACGGAGGGATGAGTCACCGAGACTCAGTGTGCAAATCCCCGTCCGAATGGGCTTTGGGCCCTCACACAATTTCATATATGATGCAAATATGCAATGCAGCCCAACCAACCTATAATGTTCAGCCTCCACATCTCCTGAATCTACCCAATCTGTGGCACCTAGCCACTGGTGGTACCTAACCACTGGTGACAAAAGTCACAAATAATAATACGTGGGGCCAACCCACTTGTGGTACCAACCCACTGGTGACAATCCCGTAATAGATATATATGTGGGGCCAACCCACCATGGTACCAAACCACTGGGACGAGTCACAAAATAACATATATGTGGTACCAAACCACTGGTGGTTCCAAACCACTGAGACTTAGTCACAAAGTATAAGATTATGTGGGGCTAACCCACTTGTGGTACCAAACCACTGGTGACAGTCTAATAGAGATCATGATTCCTCCCTCTTCACCTCATATCCTAATTACATGGTCATGGATAACAGTTAATCAACATGGTATGCTCAGACATACAATACATGCATTCTTTAATAGCACACATAATAGAACTTACCTGAAGTCCTCGTTTTTACCCACAAGGGTATTCTAGTGACCCATAACATCACTTTGGCTTTCAGACATAATAGTTACTAACAAAAATAACATACGAAGTGTGTGAGAGTTACACACATGATAACACGTAATATCACACTCTCTACGTCAACACTATCGTTAATCAAAACCACTGCTTTCTACCTACGACTCTACTCAGAAGTCAGCCCACAACTCGGTGGCCAATCTCAAACTGCTGACACTGCTCACTTCTTAAACTTAGGGGTTGGGTTTACGGGTCCAACCCCCTCCTTAGAATTGTTGGCATTTGAGTCCATGGAACAAATCTTGGTCAGAAGACTGAGTTAACACAGAGAGTAAGATATGAATATATTTACACGTTTAGCAGAATAGATCTCCTTACCTAGATCGACAAAACACAAAGCTTTAGGCTTGATTCACAAGTCAAGCGAATCCTGAAAATCTCCAAAAAGAATGCAACACCACTTCCACCTATATTCGGCCAAGCATCCAAACATTAGGCCAATTAGCCATTCGGCTTTGGCTACCAAGACTCGAAAGAGAGAGATAACAAAATAGAAGAAATCGCCTCTTACCTTAACTTTTAACAAATAACACCCAAGGATTTAGCTTGCGCTCTCGGCAAAAGGGTGATTTAATTTGCCCAAAACAACAATTGTCCTAACAATGAATCGGCAGAACAAGGAGTATTCGGCCCTAGATAGAAATAGGAAAAGTAAGAGTTACAGAAGAAGAAGAAAGATAATGGTAGTTTCAACTAAAGAAGAAAATGGATCTCTAATGGCCTTGATAGTTTCGGCTAACACAAAGTATTGATGAAGAAGAGAAAAGAGGGAGAAAAGAAGAGATTCGGCAAGGAGGGTGGTCTCAATGAGTTTCGGCTAAAGAAGAAGGAATAAAGAAGAGAATAAAATGAGGAGAACAAAAATGAGAAGAACAAAGAGTAAATGAGGGTTCGGCTATGATGTTATTGGCAAAGAAAATAAAACAAATATGATGAGTGGAAGTGTAACATCCCAAAATTGGGCCTAGGAGAATTGAGCCCAATGGGCCTTAGGCGTAGTAGCGTTTAAATTTTTGGAGAACAAGAGATCGGCTTAAATGCTAGTTAGACCTATTGGATAAGTGATTTTGGAAGATTAGAGGGCTTCTATGAAGTCCCGGGATCAAATATTGGCTTTGGGGAAATTTTGGTTTTAGGAAAAAAAAAAACCACGGAAGTTGGCGAGATAGGCCTTAAGAATAAAATATGGAGAAAAATGACACAAGTGGAGTGTGTGGTGTAGTGGCAAAGTGACGCCACATAAGAGACAAGGAATGACGCCACAAGGAAGGAAGGAGGTCCAAGGTTCAAGTCTTGGCTTTTGCATTTTGGTTTCTTTTTGCTTGGACCTTAGAATTTGGCCCATAGTTTATATTTAGTTGCGCATGGTTTAAGACACAAGAGGAGCTTGTGGTAAAGTGGCTAGCAGTGGGATTATGTTGCAAGGAGCACAGGTTCGAATCTCATGAGAAGCAAGGGAGTATTTATTTTATGGATTGACGGTAAGAGTTTGATTGAATTTAAACTCTCTTGTGAAAGGATCCCACATCGGAAAGACACAAAGAATGAAGGTGAAGAGCTAGCTATATAAGGAGCCATCCTAGGAGGAGAGTAAACACATCTTGGAGGCGTTTGGGCACAAGAGTGGTCGGGCGCGGATTAGCCAGAGTCCTATCGGTGTGTAACTCTCTACTCTAGTTGTAGAGCGGCAAAATGCCGAAATGCGGTTACGGCATTAGTAGCCACACGAGCGCGTGCGAGCGCATGTGTGGGGCTTCGACGCGATAGTTGAGGCCATCGTAGTATTCTCGTGGGTTGGGGTGCTTGGGCCTCGATGGGGCGAAGTGGGCCCAATGGGCCCGTGGGCCTATATGAGTAAATTGCATGATTGGTTAGTATATGTTGAACTAGACTAGGTGGAAGTTATATACGTGGCTAGATTTGTCTTTGGGTGGGCCACACGAGCATGTGGGCCGGATGGGCCGAAATCGGTTTTAGGCCCAATCGTCCGGTATGACAGGAAATGGTAGCCTGAGTCGCTAGTGGTGACATTAGGCCTTGAAAGGCCATTTCGATTTGTGAATTTACTGAAAATACCCTTAGTAGGTAAAATTACGATTATACCTTAGAGGTTGATTAGCATGATTATGTTGTTTAGTTTTGGGCGATTGTAGGGAAGGCTTGATCTCGCATATCTCGAGTTGTGGCTAGTGCTCAAAAAAAGTGTTAAGGAAGGGGATCTAGTGCGTTAGATCTTGATCTCGGGATTTGATAGTCGTATTAGTAACGTGTGTGTAAACTAACACACTTCTTGCTTTGTATATGTTTGATAAACCGATTGATTGGTAAAATCGAAAGCGGTATGGTTGAGTGATATGATACCCTATGGGGTATGTGCGGATTCGTGTAAGTCCGTTTCATTATGAGTCTTGTTATTGATACATGATGTCATGATTTATGATGTATGTGCTATGAGATGCAATGCTAAACATGTTTGCATGATTTGAATACTATACATGAGTTGGTATAATGATGGGTGATATGAGAGGAGAGGGGGCGGTGATATTTTTGTCTTTGACGAGCACCGAGATTTTGGTAACACAACTTTGTGACTTTGGGTCACCAGAGGTTTGGCACCTCAGAGGTTTGGCACCTCGGCGTCTCGTCCCCGTGGTTTCGCACCACGATGGGTTGGCCCCACAAGGCGGTATTGAGGATTTGACGCCGGTGATTTGGTATCACACGATGGGTTGGCCCCATCACCCGATTATTGTGACCGGTCACCGGTGGTTTGGTACCACATTTGTGTCTTTGGGACACCGGAGGTTTGGCACCTCATTACGACTCGTCCCTATGGTTGGACACCACCGTAGGTTGGCCCCACTTGAGAGATACGGGATTGTCGCTAGTGATTTGGTATCACACGATGGGTTGGCCCCATCATCGGATTTGTGACTTCGGTCACGGTGATTTGGTATCACAAACGTGTCTTTGGGACACCCAGTGGTTTGGCACCACATTGACGGATATCGTGTCTTTGGGACACCAGTGTTTTGGTAACACATTGTGACTATATGTCACGGTGGTTTGGCACCACCGGTGGTTTGGTACCACACGGGGTAGAAAAGGTGTATGGATGGTTAGGATTGGGTGCATATTGATTGGATGCATGATGGTTATGTTTATGTTGCATATGATATTTTGCTAATCCGGGAAAAAGGGTGGCACATCGAGTCTTGGTGACTCACCTTTTTCCTTTAACCATTTTCGTGTATTGTATAAGGTGGACCAGGGATCGGAGAGGACAAGGTGGCCTATGCGAAGATGATGATTTAATATTTTATGTTTGGTTTTGATATAAGTACTTTATTTGAATTATTGGGTTGTAATAAAGGCCATTTTATTATTTGGTATTACTTGATTATGGTTTTGTTATTTTAAATTCTTATTAACTCAAAAATGTTTTCACACAACAAAAGAAATTACATGAGTTTTAAGTAAGAGGAATTCGTTTTACTCACGTATCGATATAGTTTTCAAAATTGAATTCTTTCATGCTTTATGCTAAGTTAACGAGGTTTTTCAACCGTCTTTTCGCAATAACATAAACCGATTCGATTCGTAGTGAATGGCCGGGTTTGGGGATGTTACTGATTTGGTATCGAGCGAGGTTCAAAACTCGGCTTTGAGGGTTTTGGGCCCAAAAACACTTTTAAAAAAAGGGGCTTTTCAAAATATGGGCTTTTAAGAAACTTTTGAGTTATTCGGCATGGCACTGTACCTCAGGCCCAAGTCCACGGGTAAGTACCGGACTTTCTTGAAGTGATTTGTTTGTATGAATTGATTTATATGTGAATATTATGGGCTTTTATGGGAACGTAGATTAGTGAACTAGGATCTGTTGAACCCTAGGACTAGTCTACTTAAACACATGCATAAGACTTAAGGCTACTAAACAAACACGTGAAGTAAGTCACCGAGTTAAGGTGTGGTAACCAGCATGACGCATGTCGAGGATTGGTATTCGATGAAGAGCTTGGTATTTAAGCGATCCTAGCGACTCACCTCCTCTTTACGCGAATCCTACGGTGTGTAGCTACGGTTCACCTTAACCAAGAAGACTTGTTCATAGGCTAAACCAAGTATTAAACCCGAAAGGGATTAGCCTTCTTACTGTTTTAAAACCCTAGTTTTAAAATTTTCAAACTTACCCCTTTGGGTTGTAAACCCTAAATCGATTTTGAAAGACATTTTCTCGATTTACCAAAATTTCCAAAATGCCCCTAGTGGCAAAATTACAAAAATGCCCTTGTATTGTAAAATTACAGTACTACCCTCAACTTCATTAAAATGATTTTACTTTGCAAAATACCAAAAACTCAAAATTTCAAAATGTTAAGATACCTGGTATGGGGAAATTACAAAAATACCCCTGTGTTAAAAATTACTAAAATGCCCCTGACTTTCAAGATTTTCAGTTTAACTCCAATTTTAATAAAATTTCCCTACTTTGCAAAAGTATACAAAAATGCTATTTTCAAGATACCCTGATTTGAAAATTTACAAAATTACCACGATGAACAAAATTACCGAAATGCCCTTGGTTTCTAAATTTTCATAATTCCTCGATTTTTACTAAAATGTTCTTAGATTATGAAAATATCAAAACTTTTGTTTTACAAATATCGAGATATCTGATTTGGGAAACTTACAAAAATACCTTTAACTTCCAAAATTACTTGAAATAACCCCGATTTACGAAATTTTTGCAACACATCTGGTTTGAAAAACAAATTTTTCAAGATGACCCTGAGATTTTGTAAACTTTGAAATATCTTTAATTTGAAAACTATTTTCAAATTGACTACTGAGTTATTCAGAAATACCCTTATAGGAAAATGTCGAAATTACCCACAGGTTGGGAATGCTCAAGAAAGTGACATGGATGAATGAATGTGTCTTTAGAGAAGTATGTGAATGTTTGAATTAGAACAGAGAACTTGAGATGAAACTTTGATTGCTCGAAAGAACGACTTCCGAAACTTGTTTATAAAATTTGCTCGTGGATAAAGCAGTGGAACAAAATTTCTAATGCATAAAACTTTTAATCAGATTAAATCGCGACGCTAGATATGAGTTCTAGGGGACGTGGTTGTCGCGGACGTGGGCAAGGTGGAAGCAGCGACTTTATTAAGATCAGAGTGCGCAGCAAGAGCGTAGTGTGGTAGGTTAGGATGTGCATTGTTAGTTAGTTGGAAATTTCGAGGACGAAATTTCTTTAAGGAAGGGTAGATTTGTAACATCCCAAAATTGGGCCTAGGAGAATTGAGCCCAATGGGCCTTAGGCGTAGTAAGCGTTTAAATTTTTGGAGAACAAGAGATCGGCTTAAATGCTAGTTAGACCTATTGGATAAGTGATTTTGGAAGATTAGAGGGCTTCTATGAAGTCCCGGGATCAAATATTGGCTTTGGGGAAATTTTGGTTTTAGGTGAAAAAAAAAAACCTGGAAGTTGGCAGATAGGCCTTAAGAATAAAATATGGAGAAAAATGACACAAGTGGAGTGTGTGGTGTAGTGGCAAAGTGACGCCACATAAGAGACAAGGGAATGACGCCACAAGGAAGGAAGGAGGTCCAAGGTTCAAGTCTTGGCTTTTGCATTTTGGTTTCTTTTTGCTTGGACCTTAGAATTTGGCCCATAGTTTATATTTAGTTGCGCATGGTTTAAGACACAAGAGGAGCTTATGGTAAAGTGGCTAGCGGCGGGGATTATGTTGCAAGGGAGCCTGGGTTCGAATCTCATGAGAAGCAAGGAGTATTTATTTTATGATTGGACTGGCAAGAGTTTGAGTTGAATTTAAACTCTCTCGACGAAGGGATCCCACATCGGAAAGACACAAAGAATGAAGGTGAAGAGCTAGCTATATAAGGAGCCATCCTAGGAGGAGAGTAAACACATCTTGGAGGCGTTTGGGCACAAGAGTGGTCGGGCGCGGATTAGCCCGAGTCCTATCGGTGTGTAACTCTCTCTACTCTAGTTGTAGAGCGGCAAAATGCCGAAATACAGGTTACACGGCATTAGTAGCCACACGAGCGTGCGGAGCGCATGTGGGGCTTCGGCCCAGCGATAGTTGAGGCCATCGTAGTATTCTCGTGGGTTGGGTGCTTGGGCCTCGATGGGCGAAGTGGGCCCAATGGGCCCGTGGGCCTATATGAGTAAATTGCATGATTGGTTAGTATATGTTGAACTAGACTAGGTGGAAGTTATATACGTGGCTAGATTTGTCTTTGGGTGGGCCACACGAGCATGTGGGCCGGATGGGGTAGAAATCGGGTTTTAGGCCCAATCGTCCGGTATGACCCAGGAAATGGTAATGAGTCGCTAGTGGTGACATTAGGCCTTCTGAAAGGCCATTTCAGTTTGTGAATTTACTGAAGGTACCCTTAGTAGGTAAAATTACGATTATACCCCTTAGAGGTTGATTAGCATGATTATGTTGTTTAGTTTTGGCGATTGTAGGGGAAGGCTTGATCTCGCATATCTCGAGTTGTGGCTAGTGCTCGAAAAGTGTTAAGGAAGGGGATCTAGTGCGTTAGATCTTGATCTCAGGGATTTGATAGTCGTATTAGTAACTGTGTGTGTAAACTAACACACTTCTTGCTTTGTATATGTTTGATAAACCGATTGATTGGTAAAATCAAAAGCAGTATGGTTGAGTGATATGATACCCTATGGGGTATGTGCACGGATTCGTAAGTCCGTTTCATTATGAGTCTTGTTATTGATACATGATGTCATGATTTATAATGTATGTGCTATGAGATGCAACGCTAAACATGTTTGCATGATTTGAATACTATACATGAGTTGGTATAATGATGGGTGATATGAGAGGAGGGGGGCAGTGATATTTTGTGCTGACGAGCACCAGTATTTTGGTAACACAACTTCGTGACTTTGGGTCACCAGAGGTTTGGCACCTCCAGAGGTTTGGCACCTCGGCGTCTCGTCCCCGTGGTTTCGCACCACGATGGGTTGGCCCCACAAAGCGGTATTGAGGATTGGCGCGGTGATTTGGTATCACACGATGGGTTGGCCCCATCACCCGATTATTGTGACTTCGGTCACCAGTGGTTTGGTACCACATTTGTGTCTTTGGGACACCAGAGGTTTGGCACCTCATTACGACTCGTCCCTATGGTTGGACACCACCGTGGGTTGGCCCCACTTGAGAGATACGGGATTGTCGCTAGTGATTTGGTATCACACGATGGGTTGGCCCCATCATCGGATTTGTGACTTTGGTCACCGGTGATTTGGTATCACAAACGTGTCTTTGGGACACCAGTGGTTTGGCACCACATTGACGGATATCGTGTCTTTGGGACACCAGTGTTTTGGTAACACATTGTGACTATATGTCACCAGTGGTTTGGCACCACCAGTGGTTTGGTACCACACGGGGTAGAAAAGGTGTATGGATGGTTAGGATTGGGTGCATATTGATTGGATGCATGATGGTTATGTTTATGTTGCATATGATATTTTGCTAATCAGGGAAAAAGGGTGGCACATCGAGTCTTGGTGACTCACCTTTTTCCTTTAACCATTTTCAGGTATTGTATAAAATTTGGGACCAGGGATCGGAGAGGACAAGGTGGCCTATGCAGAAGATGATGATTTAATATTTTATGTTTGGTTTTGATATAAGTACTTTATTTGAATTATTGGGTTGTAATAAAGGCCATTTTATTATTTGGTATTACTTGATTATGGTTTTGTTATTTTAAATTCTTATTAACTCAAAAATGTTTTCACACAACAAAAGAAATTACATGAGTTTTAAGTAAGAGGAATTCGTTTTACTCACGTATCTGATATAGTTTTCAAAATTGAATTCTTTCATGCTTTATGCTAAGTTAACGAGGTTTTTCAACCGTCTTTCCGCAATAACATAACCAGATTCGGTCGTAGTGAATGGGCCGGGTTTGGGGATGTTACAGGAAGGCAATGTAGGTTTCGGCCAAACACAAAAGAAGAAAAGAAGAAGAAGAGACTTAGGAGGCAACTCGGTTTTGGTAATTGAGAGAAAAGAAAGAATGCAAGCCAAAAGTGTGGGAGGGTTTCGGTTTGGCACAAAAGAAATGAGAGAAAAACACTAGGTCTCTAACTAGCCGAAATATTCAACACACCCAAAGCTACCACCAACAATCGACCACCCGGAAGCTAACACCCAAAAACCGAATACCCAACCCCACCTAACTCCTTTCAAAATTCGGCTAACACTCACACCTCTTCAATCCCTTCTTTTTCTCCTTAATTCCCTCTCCCCCACTCATTCAAACAAGTTTGAATGCTTCAAACTCCTAAAAACCCTCTCCACCATTCCTTTGAATTATTTGACTGAATCAACTCTCCCGTTTTCAAGCATCCCAGCCGAACTCCACCTCTGCTCCCTTTGACGCAAAAAGAGTTCTCAAAAGGAAGATAACGCGACTTGAACCTATTCCCTCCAGCTCCCTTGTGGCGTCACCTACCTCAACCTTTAAGTGACGCCTTCTTGCCACTTTACTAAGGCACTTCTTTGTGTCATCCAACACAAAAAATATCCCTTAAGGCCTAATTTAGCTAGCCTCCCTTAAAAGTGCTCAAAAACCAAATTTTCACCAAGACTTCGGCTTACCCCTAAATCATTCCTGTACCCTAAAGTACCCTAGACTAGCATGACAAATATAGCATTCACACACAAACACTTAAAATGCAAAGGCCCTAATTCAAGATGTTACAAGTTCTGTCTGATGATGGTTCGATTTTAGCCAAATTGAAAGCGAGATCATTGTTCTTACAGCAGATTTTTTATGCTCAGAAAGTTGATAATGAAATGTTAGCGAAACGAGCTCAGTGTGATTTGAACTCTGATTCAGAATTTCATGATGATGATGATGATTGTCTGAGATTTTAAGATTAGATTTGTGTTCCGAGAAATCCAAAGTTGATTCAGTTGATTTTGAAAGAAGCTTATAGTAGTCGCTTATTTGTTCATCCGGGAAGTACAAAGATGTATAATGATTTGAAACAACTTTACTGATGGCCTGGAATGAAAAGAGATATATCTGATTTTGTTTTGAAATGTTTGATCTTTCAACAAGTTAAAGCTGAACATCAGGTGCCATCTAGTTTGTTACAACTGATTATGATCCCAAGTGGAAATGGGATAGAGTGACGATGGAATTTTGTTTCCAGTTTGCCTTTAACTCCAAGGAAGAAAGATGCAATCTGGGTTATAGTTAATAGATTAACAAAATCAGCTCATTTTATTCCAATGAGAACGAATTATTGAGTTATACATTTCTGATATTGTGAGATTGCACGGGGTGCCACTATCTATTGTGTCTGACAGAGATCCGAGGTTTACTTTGCGGTCTTGGAAGAAACTGTAAGAGGCTTTAGGTACGAAATTGGACTTCAATACTGCTTTTCTCCCGTAGACGGATGGTCAATCTAAGCAGATTATTCAGATACTCGAGGATATGTTGAGATGTTGCATTCTTGAGTTTGAAGGTACGTGGGAACAGTATTTTCCATTGATTGAATTCGCATATAATAATAGTTTTCAATCAAGCATTAAAATGGCATTGTAAGAAGCCTTGTATGGTCAAAAATGCTGAACACCTCTGTATTGGTCTGAACTTAATGAAAATAAAATTCACGGGGTTGATTTGATTAAAGAGACTGAACAGAAAGTAAAAGTGATACGAAATAATCTGAAAGCAGTGTCTGATCGGCAGAAATCATACGCAGATTTGAGATGAAAAGATATTTAATTTGAGATTGGTAATAAAGTATTTTTGAAAGTGTCTTTGTGGAAGAAAATACTCCGATTCAGCAAAAAAAAGGCAAATTGAGTCCGAGATCCATCAGGCCGTATGAGATTATCGAGCGTATTGGGCCAGTTGCTTATAGACTGTTGCTACCATCTGAGTTAGAAAAGATTCACAATGTGTTTCATGTATCGATGCTTCAACGATACAGATTAGATCCCTCACATGTAATTTCTTCGTCTAAGATAGAGATTCAATCCGCTAAGACTTATAAAGAAGAACCAATCCGTATCTTAGCTCGCGAGGTTAAAGAATTGAGAAATAAGAAAATTCCGTTAGTAAAAGTATTATGGCATCGACACGGGGTCAAAGAAGCTACGTGGGAACCCGAAGATGTTATGAGACAATAATATCCGAATCTGTTCAACGATAAGATTTTCAGGGACGAAAATCCCTAAGGGGGAGAGTTGTAACAGCCCGGTTTATACCCTAGTCAAAATAGTGGTTTTAGGACCACAAATCTGAGTCAAAAAAATATTCTAATATTATTTTCTGTGTTTATAGCATGTGAATTGATATGTGTGAAAGTTTCGTATGAAAATTTATCATTTGAGTGCTGATTTGTGAAAAAAGAATTTAATCACAGAAAATGCAAAAGTAGCCTTCTAATTAGTTATATGCCGAATTGACATGGCTTATTAATGTGAAGTCCTTATGTTGTGAATAGACCGTGGGTAGTGGGAATTGACATGAATAGCCATCCATTATCTGTTTATAAATGTTATAAAAAAAGGTATTTTGGTAATTAGCTAAATAAGTTATAAATTAATAAAACCAAAGTTAAAAATTATGTCATCATCTCCAAATTACAACTGAAAATCAATAAAAGAAATAGGTTTTTGAGCTTTCATGCATTTGGAAAATAAAAGCTTGATTAAGGTACGATTTTGGCTCGATTTTTCGTTGCTTTGAGTACTAGCTAACCCGTACCTTAATTTTCGAAATTGATGATGATTTTGAGTTATGCCATTGTTGATTTTGTGAGCTTTGTGATGATTTTGAGTTATGCCATTATTTATTCCGAATGGTTCAACAGGTATTCTGAGATATGATTGAATATCTTAATATGTATCTGTTTCAGATACGTATGAAATTTGGAAACGAAAGATAAGTATGATTATGATCATTTGATATGTGAGCTACATGAAAATGTGATATGTTTATAAGCAAGTGGTTAGAAATATGAAGTTACTATTGTGTTATGCCATAGTTCATATGAATAAAATGGTTAAAAATTGTTCTATCTGATAAGTTTATTTGTATATGGCTTACTAACCTTTTGAAAGCTTACTTTATGTGTGTTTTCCTTGTTTTATAGATTATCGAAGCTACTGAGAGCTCAGGGATCGTCGAGGATCATCACCACACTATCGAACTCTATTTCGGTACCTTTTTAAAGTGTAAATGTTAAAAGTATGGTATGTATAGGCTAGGATTTATGTGATATGTTTTGAGTTATGCATTTTATAGCCATGTGATATGGCTAGCTTGTGGTAGAAAATATGGTTTGGATGTGGTACATGATTTGTGCAAAGTAATGGTATGTTTTGATGTTTATAAATGACCAAATGAAATGGTCAATTCGGTATGTGCTTTGTTGAGAGTTTGGTATGATTTTAGTATGAAAATGGAAGTGATATTTTGGGACATTGATCATGTATGAAATAATGAGTTGTTATGAGATTTTGGCATGTTTTGGTTTAGGTTTTGAGCATGAAATTGGTTGTTGAGGAGATGGTTTAAATGGTGTATTTTATGTGCTTGAAATTGGCTGGAAATGTGGCATATTTGTTGCTTGTTTGATGCTTGTAGGGAGGACCCAAATTTGGTGTCAAGTTGGCCTTGTAAATGGCCTATTTTGTGCCCACACGGGCAAGGACATGGGCGTGTCTCTCTACCGTGTTGCTCGAGGGCCACTTCGAAATGAGCCTGGGCAGAGCACATGGTCGCACACACACGGGCGTGTGCTAGGCCATGTGGCCAAGTCAGTATACTCCCCTTTGATTACCACGGTCAAGCACACGAGCATGTGAGGCTAATTCTAATAGGTACACAGGCTAAACACACGGGCGTGTGAATCGCCATGTGACCAAGTCAGTAGCCGTCCTAATTTTCAGATAGCCTGGCACACGGGCGTGTCTTGTGGCCGTGTGGACAAGCCAGTATGTATGCCCTGTTTTGCCACGGCCTAGACACACGAACGTGTCTAAGCTGTGTGAGGTACACGGCCTGCCCACACGGGCGTGTGACCTCTGTAACTTTGAAAAAAAATGTTTAAGTTTCAAAAAAATTTGTAGGTGCTCGGTTTAGTCCCGACCCCTTTCCAATGTATGTTTAAGGTCTTGTAGACCTTCCAAAGAGACTCTATGTGTATATTTCACTGTGGAATGTTTGTGAATATTTGATGTTAGTGAAATGTTTGTGATATGATTCGATATGTTCGATAATGCCTCTTAACCTTAGTCCAGCGACGGATAGGGTTAGAAGTGTTACATAAAGTATTTCTGAAAGTGTTTCTGTGGAAGAAAACTATTAGATTCGGTCACAAGGGTAAACTGAGTCTGCATTTTATTTGTCCGTATGAGGTTATTGAAGGAATAGGGTCGGTGGCATATCGGTTAACCTTACCAATAGAGTTAGAAAGGATCCATAATGTGTTTCATGTATCGATGTTGCGCCATTATCGATCAGATCCTTCACACATAATTTCACTGACAGAGTTTGAGATTCGACCCAATATGACTTATGGTGAAGAATCGATTAAGATTTTAGCTCGAGAGGTTAAACAGTTGAGAAATAAAAGCATAGCCCTGGTGAAAGTTTTATGGCACCAACACGGGGTCGAAGAGGCTACGTGGGAACCCGAGGAAGCTCTGAGAAAATAGTATCCAAATATCTTTTCTAGTAAGATTTTCGAGGATGAAAATCCTTAAAGGGGGGACAGATGTAACAGCCCGTTTTTGGATCAAATCAGAACAGTGGTTTCAAGACCAAAAATCTGAAGTAGAAATATTAATTTTATTATTTCTTCAAGGTTTACAGTATGATTGAATGATTGTGTGAAAATTTCGATAATAAATTTTATCGATAAAGTGTCCAATTTGACTAATAGGACTAAATTGCAAATGGTGCAAAATGTGTGTTCTAGAAGCTAAGGGTGTTTAATGCTATGAAATTTTAAATTGGAGGTCCTTAAATGGTAATTAGACCATTATACTTCATAGTGGACAAAAAATGGAAATGGTTAGGTGAATTTCCAAAATTCGGCATTAAGGGCATTTTGGTAAACTAGTAAAAAAGACAAAATTAAGTGAAATAAAAGTGTCCATCTCCTCAAATTAGTCCTCCATTGTGTCAAAAATTTGAAGGAATCCATAGCTAGGGTTTTGGCCACTTCAAGCTCGATTGCAAGTCCGTTCTTGTCCCGGTTTTTATTATTTTTATGTTTTTAAAGTTGTCTTAACCTAATCTAGCTATTTCAAGGACTAATTTGAAAATATGTCAAAGTCTAAAATTTTACCCATGTAGAATATGTATGTACTTTGATATTTAATGGTAGATAATGCATGTCTGTTGTTAGTTAAACAACATTTACAAAGTGATTTTTTATGAAAATGTCAAAAAGGGACCTATTTGTAAAATGTTGTAAAATGTGTGTTAAAATGTGAATAAATGAAGAATGTGGGCTGTTATGATATGAATAAGTCTCGGCTAGGCTTGGGTTTTAAAAAAATTGAATGAAATTCATTTTAAGAGCCTAGGGACTAAAATATAAAATGTCAAAAGTTTAAGGGCAATAATGTAATTTTTTCCATAAGGTGTTTTTGGGCTAAATTGAATAATGTGATAATTAAATGAGATGAATTTGATATTATAGATCAAGAAAGACAAGGTTCTGACATAGATCGGGGGAAAAACAAAGTATTTGACAATTAGGTCCATTTTACCATTTTGTACCGAGGTAAGTTTGTATGTTAGAAAATAAGCTTTAAAATAATTGCATTTAAATGCTTTAATATTGGTTAAACTGTATGTTCAATTATGTGGATGAGTATAACTCTATGGACGAGTCCGACGACGATTCGAAAAGTAAGAAATCTCGTTTGAACCTTAGGAATAGGTTAGGATATAAGTGACATGTCACTGGGGTTACTATGTGTTATGCGATTATGTGATCTGGGTGCTGGTCTTGTACATCCTATCGGTGGCTGAGTATATCGACATATGTTGCAGTTACTTGACAGCTTGTTTGAGCAGCATCGTATAGCTACGTTTGGACTGACAGCTTGTGTGAGCAAGCCCGTCGATAGCTCGAGAGTGAGTAATTATGTGATATGAGAGTTAGGTAGCTTGGGCTACATATGTGATACTTAGTGTCTAAAATTCCCAAGTATCCGACATTGTTATTCTAAGTGGTTCACGGGTATGTCAAAGGTGAGAATATGTGTAATTTCATTTCGAAATGGTACAGGTATGTACATAAAATTTATGTTTATTGAATTTCAAGAAATAATGAATTTAAGGTAAGGTTGTGAAGGAATAAACTATAAATGCTAAACTTATGTTAATTTATATCATCTTATGTTATATCTCTTAAATGTAACAACCTGATTTAGGGGCTAGTCGGAACAGTGGTCTCGGCACCACTAATCCGGGGTCGGAGAAAATTATTTTAATTTTATTTTATGAGTTATAACATGATTATAAAGGTGCATGAAAATTTTGGTTCTTTAATTTTAGCATTTTCATGCTTAATTGCAAAAAAGGACTAAATCGCATAAAGTGCAAAAGTTCTATTTTATAAGCTAAAGGTGCCTAGTAGCCATAGAATTTTAATTGGAGGCCTTTAATGTGCAATTAGACCTTTCTAAAGATCATGGCCAACCATAGGGGGACAAAGAAAGGACTTTGTCAATTGGTTAGGTGAAAATTTGGTGATAAAAATTGATTTTTATTATAAAATAAAGAAAAAAAATATCATTTTTTCTCTCCATTTTCTCCACCAAAAATTTGCAGCAAAATGGGGGTTGAGAACTCAAAAATTTCAGCCAAGTTTTCCTCCTTACAAGTAAGTGATTTTGGTGGCCTTTCTTGAAAACTTTTGTACTTTTGGAGCCCCTAAAGCTTAAGCTAGCTAATGAGGGGACTATTTTGCAAAATGGTCAAGAGTCTAGGGTTTTTCCATGAGAGCATTTATGTTGTTTGCTGAAATTTTATGGAAGAAAATAAGTCTTAGTAGTTAGATAGACAACTTTTGTGAAAGGTGTTTCCATAGAAACACCTAAAAGGACCATTTTGTAAAGGTTGTGAAATAGGTGGTAAATGTGTGTAATAGTTGAACTCTTGGGTTGCTATGAGAGGGAATATGAATCGCCTAGGCTTGATTAATAAGGAAATTTGATAGAAATTGATATACGAGCCTAGGGGCAAACTCGTAATTTTTCCAAAGTATAAGGGCAAAATGGTAATTTTACCAAAGTAGAAATTTTAAAATGTATTGATTAGTGTGGAGATTAAATGAGTAAATTTTATTGTTATAGATCAAAGAAAACAAGATTCGGACCTAGAGCGGGGAAAAGAGAGATATGGACAAATAGGTCCCTTCTTTTTACCCTTTTGGTATCGAGGTAAGTTCGTGTGCAAATAATGCAACCTTAAGTGAAGTATTTGATATTTTGATGTTGTATGAATTGTATATTATCTCTATGAAATATATTAAATACATTTTTGATGAGATGTCAAGAAATGAAAATCTTCAATTGAACTTTAAGAATGGATAGAATGCAAATACTATCATACTGAGGTTATTAAGGTTCCGTGTAAGACCATATTTGGAATATGGCCTCGGTGTGAGATTTCGTATAAGACCATCTAAGGGACATGGCATTGATATGATAATTCATGTAATACCATATCGGGGATATGGCGTTGATGTGATACCGTATGTATGAGACTCAAGAGTATCTTGTAGCATTTTGAGTGATTCAGCAGGTATGATGAAAATAAGGACGTATATGGATATGTCATGACTTGTACAGGTATGTACCTAGAACTCATATGAAGTGAACTCGTTATATGATGAATCCATAGTATGTTTATGTGTAAATGATGCATTCTTTATTGCATATGTTTTACACATTAATGCATTGT
Organism: Gossypium bickii; assembly: GCA_025503065.1. Taxonomy (NCBI): domain Eukaryota; kingdom Viridiplantae; phylum Streptophyta; class Magnoliopsida; order Malvales; family Malvaceae; genus Gossypium; species Gossypium bickii. The sequence continues at coordinate 34,076,140 of CP106715.1, read as the reverse complement.
GTGAATGCGATTCAATATCGTAGAGGTCTATTAAACATGATAGAGAGTAAGGAAATCCTCGGATGAACATTCGAAATAGGAAAATAGGTGCGGATAAATTTCCGTGAATGTGTGATAAATGGTGGGCTATGTGCGATACCACCTTATTATTTATTATCGATGGGCTGTGTGCGATACCATCATATTTATTATCAATGGTGGGTTGTGTGCGATTCCACCTTATTATTGGGCTGTGTGTGATACCATCGTATTTATTATCAATGGTGGGCTATGTGCGATACCACCGAGTATTTATTATTATTCCAAGGTGTTATCGAGAAACTTGACCAAGTGAAATTACATGTGGCTTTGTGGTGATAAATGCAGGGTATAAGTGCAAGTAAATGTGAACAATGTTTTATGAGATGTGTTTGTGATATGTGAAGGTTTGGAATAAGTAAGTATTATGAATGATTAAGTGGGTAACCATGAGTTTAAATGTAAATCTCATTATAATACCTTTGTTGTCGAGTAAAATAAATGAATGTCAATAGTTGATTATTATTTGCATATGAACTTACTAAGCATTATTACTTACTGCTTTTCCTTTCCTATCTCTTATAGGTAAACTTAACTAGCTCGGGTTCGAGATCGCCGAAGATTCTTTCACACTATTGAGTAGTTATTAGGGTATAAGTTTTCAAGTATTCTTGAGATATGGCATGTATAGGAATCTTATCTTTTGATTAATTAAGCCCTAGTTAATGTAGCCAAATGTGTTGGCCTAAAACGGTTGATGAATCGATTGTGTATAGCCAGATGATGGCTTATGTCGGTTTTATTATGCTAGTGATAACACTCTCTTATGTATGCGAAGCTAGTATGGTTATCATGGATTAAATGTGAAATTAAGTTTTATAAAAGATGATATGAGAATGATATGTGACGTAGCATGAATGTGTAGATGTGAGGGTAGCTAGATGGCTTGGAAAATAGCCTAGAATTTGTCCACACGGGTAGACACACGGGCGTGTGTCTAGGCTGTGTGTGACACACGGTCAGCCTCATGGGTGTGTGCCCAGGCTTGCTAAGTCTGCAACTAAATTTGGAATTTAATTGGCCACACAGATGAAGGACACGGGCGTGTGACTGGCCGTGTGATGCAAGTCAGTGTCGACACAGGCCAGACACACGGGCGTGTGACAAGCCGTGTGATGCAAGTTAGTGTCGACCACGGGTGTGGAGCTCGAGCGTGTGATACGTCACACAGGCGTGTCGCTTCCTCCACACAGGTGTGTGGACTGTTTAGAGAAAATTTTCTAAGATTTTCCAGAGAGCTTCAAAGGGGTTCGATTTGACCCCGAACCATTCCTAATTTATGAATTGGACCTGGCAAGCTTGTTTAAAAGATGTTACAAAAAGTTTTAATTTTGAGTGGAAAGTCGTGTTCTGGTATTGTATAATTGTTAGTGTATAAGTTTGGTTAGGCCTCGTACCCTGTTCCGGAGTTGAATATGGATAAGAGATGTTACATTTAGTGGTATCAGAGCTATGGTTTAGTCGATTCTCAGACTAACCTAGCGTATGAGAGTTTAGCTATACATGCCATATTTCTACTCATGATAGTGTGATATCTCCCGGCTCTAAAGAAATTGTTTTGTTAAGATAGAGATGATTCCCAACCGAGCTATTTTCGATAATGCTGGAAATGATAATGAGATAATTGAAATGTGCTTATGATGTGACGAAATTCAGAAAGGCATGAATAGAAGTTCATGACATGTGTGTGATAAGGTACAAAATGAGATAATCATAAGTTGAGAAAGGTGAAAAACATGGAATGGAATGAAAGTTATATGGTGATAAGCTCATCCATGTTGGTTCGACATGCATACGATGTTATATGCTCAACATATTTGATTAAGTGAATATGATGAGTAAACTTACCCAATGAACTGGATATGTGTGTATGTACATTTGTTTCAATAATGTACAATCAATATGTCTACATAGTTGAATCTCATGTTTAACTGTTAGATTAGAGAATATATAATGTTTTGTTTTATGACTATCACGAAGCCACAAATACTATAATAGCATGTGAGTTGAATTGGAAGGTCAAATTAAGTAGAACGCAGGAGATGAGTACGATCGTCCAGTAATGAATTGATGGATAAGACCATGGTTGGACCATGGTAGTACATGTGATCCCATATAAGACCATGTCTGGGACATGGAACTGGCATTGATACATGATCCCGTGTAAGACCATATCTGAGATATGGCATCGGCATCGAATAGTGATTTCGTGTAAGACCATGTCTGGGACCTGGCTTCGGTATGAAATCGTGTAAGACCATGTCTGGGGCATGGCATCAACGTACGATCTCGTGTAAGACCATATCTGTGATATGGCATCGGCATCGACGTGTGTTTCCATGTAAGACCATATCTGGGATATGGCGTTGGTATCGATATGAGATTTCGTGTAAGACCATAGCGAGACTATGGTATCATGACGACATGTAAGATTATAACTGGGCTATGATATTGTGATACAAGTAGACCATAGTTGGACTATGGCAATCATGTAAACGACGTACTCAGACCCATAAGGCGTTCTCTAATTTGACAAATGATAGTAAGAGAAATCAGAATTAGACGTTGGGTATTTAATTCGATATTAATACGGAGCTTGAGTAAGTAAAATCAAAGTTCAAAATTATGGGTGAAAGAAAATAATTGTAATCTAAATAAGTGTGAAAATTCGCTTGGAATGACTTTCATGGTTACGATGATATTTCATTAATGATGAATGCTAAGGTATATGTGTGTAAGTTTGAGAGTCAAGTTAGAGGCTTTACAACCTCACCCCCTTACCATTGTTGATTAGTAATGAAATTTTACGAAAATCGAGTTGAATAAGTTCATAAGTGTGAAACTAAAGAGTTCAGTGGTGAAACAATTAGTAATGCATACAGAGATGAGAAATTATGATGATGGAAATAGTCAGAGGAATAATTTTTGAACTATAAAATTCTTTGAGGATGAAAATCATGGTTAAATAGATTGTAATGATCTCTTCAAGTATTTCATATAGATATTTATTCCCCTTCAAGGGTTATGAGGTTATTCATTTTTATGAAATTATGATCGTGTGATAATGTTAGCTGACTGTAAAATTAGACGAAATTGTTGTCAATTTGGTTGGTTCGCGATCGGCATTTCTTTATCTCTTCGTAATTCTATTCTGGTATGTTGGAGTGAAGTTAGTGGTAAAAATTTTATGTGAGACTATTCTTATGTCTCTCCTGATTATGGTTTGTATTTAAAGTGTGTTCTTCAACATATGATCACTACGTTTACTACGGTTATACTTTTAGTTCGATCATAGGAAAGTGATGATTACAGTATTTGGATACCTCTAATTTTTGTATAAGAAATTAGATTTTAGAAAGCATAATACAGAGATATGCCTATTGAAATATTCTAACCGGATGATGTTAATTACAAGTTGAAGTTGTTCTGATTTAAGAGTTATCACAATTATGAAAGTTTAAATGGTTTGCATGTTAGCAAAGTTGAAAGCAATTGAAGGTATTATTAATCGAAAGTTCTAGTTCTGAGTAAAGTTTGAATTGAGAAAGAAATTTGTGAATTTTAGCGGTGTGCTATTGGACAAATTGGGATATGTCTTAATACCAGAATGTTAAGCGGTAGTTTGCATCTTTAGATGGTTAAAGTTACATAAAAAAGAACTGTTCGACTAGTAATTTAGAGACACTCACTTCTATGGCTGTGTTGTGAATTCGATGATATAGTATGACCTATGGAAAATGTCATGTGCTTTCTGAATCCTGATGAGTTAAAGTATCTAATTTTGTAGAAAAATTTAAATGTAAGATAGTAATGATGGTTTGAGCTATTGTAGGAGTATGTGTAGTTATTGAGTTGCCTTTCAAGAAATAAATGTAGTAAAGATATTTGGATGGAAAACCCCCGTTTAATTGATACGAGTTGGTTACTTGATTAACTAATATCCTAAATTTAGCGATGTTAAACTCTAAAATGAGTTTTTCCTTGTGAAACAGAGAAGTTCAGAAGTGTGAGAGTGAATGGTAATCTAAATGAGTCCGGAATGAGTTTACTTCTGAAATTAAAATTTAGGTCGGATATGATTTCTGTTATCATTATTATCTCGAGATAGAATTTGCGTACTGATGAATCCAGAACTTATACAGAAGATTCATTACGAGGCTCACTAGTAGCATGTTTGTTCATCCAAGAATAATGAAATGAGTAGTCATATGAATAGGTGTTCTAGTGATTGAGTGTATATGGATATCACGATATTTTTGAGTTTATATCCAGATGTCAATTTGTCGACAGGTATAAGCTGAATTTCAAGAGTATTCTGGACTATTACAGGCAGTGAAGATTCTAGGGAGAAAATGAGTTGATAATATTACGGATTTTGACTTTGGGCTGTTATAATCCTCAAAAAGAAAGATGTTATTTGGATTGTGGTAAATTGTTTGATAAAGATCTGTATGATCATTTTCGCATGTACAGAAATATTATTTGATAGATTACTGAGCATATGTGTTTCAAAAAGAGAGCAATTTAGATTTTAAAGATGTGCTTCAACATTGTGTACTAAAGTTTAAAGGTCATTAGCAAGAGATATACAAGGGTAAATCGATTTGTGATTCTTAAAAAAGAAAGGACTTTGTCAATTGGTTAGGTGAAAATTTGGTGATAAAAATTGATTTTTATCATAAAATAAAGAAAAGAAAAATATCATCTTTTCTCTCCATTTTCTCCACCAAAAATTAGCAGCAAAATGGGGGTTGAAAACTCAAAAATTTCAGCCAAGCTTTCCTCCTTACAAGTAAGTGATTTTAGTGGCCTTTCTTGAAAATTTTTGTACTTTTGGAACCCCTAAAGCTTAAGCTAGCTAATGAGGGGACTATTTTGCAAAATGGTTAAGAGTCTAGGGTTTTGCCATGAGAGCATTTATGTTGTTTGCTAAAATTTTATGGAAAAAAATACGTCTTAGTAGTTATATAGACAACTTTTGTGAAAGATATTTCCACGAAAACACCTAAAAGGACCTTTTTGTAAAGGTTGTGAAATAGGTGGTAAATGTGTGTAATAGTTGAAATCTTGGGTTGCTATAATAGGGAATATGAATCGGCGATGCTTGATTAATAAAGAAATTTGATGGAAATCGATATACGAGCCTAGACGCAAAATAGTAATTTTGCCAAAGTCTAATGGCAAAATAGTAATTTTCCCAAAGTAGAAACTTTAAAATGTATTGATTGGATTGGAGATTAAATGAGTAAATTTTATTGTTATAGATCAAAGAAAATGAGATTCGGACATAGAGCGGGGAAAAGAGAGATATGGACAAATAGTCCCTTTTTTTACCCTTTTGGTATCGAGGTAAATTCGTGTGCAAATAATGCAACCTTAAGTGAAGTATTTGATATTTCGATGTTGTATGAATTGTATATTGTCTCTATGAAATATATTAAATATGTTTTTGACGAGATGTCAAGAAATGAAAATCTTCAATTGAACTTTAAGAATGGATAGAATGCAAATACTATGATACTGAAGTTATTAAGGTTCCGTGTAAGACCATATTTGGAATATGGCCTCCGTGTGAGATTTTAGTATAAGACCATGTCAGGGACATGGCATCGATATGATATTTCATGTATCACCATATCAGGGATATGGCATTGATGTGATATCGTATGAATGAGACTCAAAAGTATCTTGTAGCATTTTGAGCGATTCAATAGGTATGATGAAAATAAGGACGTATATGGATATGTCATGACTTGTACAGGTATGTACCCAGCACTCATATGAAGTGAACCCGTTATATGATGAATCCATAGTAAGTTTATGTGTAAATGATGCATTCTTTATTGCATATGTTTTACTCATTAATGCATTCCGTGAATGCAATCGAATATCGTAGAGGTCTATTGAACATGATAGAGAGTAAGGAAATCTTTGGATGAACATTCAAAATAGGAAAATGGGTGCGGATATATATCCGTGAATGTGTGATAAATGGTGGGCTGTGTGCGATTCCACCTTATTATTTGTTATCGATGGGTTGTGTGCGATACCATCGTATTTATTATCAACGGTGGGCTGTGTACGATACCACCTTATTATTTGTTATCGATGGGCTATGTGTGATACCATCATATTTATTATCAATGGTGGGCTATGTGCGATACCACCGAGTATTTATTATTATTCTTAGGTGTTATCGAGAAACTTGACCAAGTGAAATTACATGTGGTGTTGTGGTGATAAATGCAGGGTATAAGTGTAAGTAAAGGTGAATAATGTTTTATGAGATGTGTTTGTTATATGTGAAGGCTTGGAATGACTAAGCATTATGAATGATTGAGTGGGTAACCATGAGCTTAAATGTAAATCTCATTATAATACCTTTGTGGTTGAGTAAAACAAATGAATGTCAATAGTTGATTAATATTTGCATATGAACTTACTAAGCGTTATTGCTTACACCTTTTCTTTCCTATCTCTTATAGGTAAACTTAATTAGCTCAGGTTGGAGACTGCCGCAGATGTTTTCACACTATCGAGCAGTCATTAGGGTATAAGTTTTCAAGTCTTCTTGAGATATGGCATGTATAGGAATCTTATCTTTTGATTAATTAAGCTGTAGTTAATGTAGCCAAAATGTGTTGGCCTAAAATGATTGATGAATCAATTGTGTATAGCCACGGATGATGGCTGATGTCGATTATAGTTATGCTAGTGATAGGGCTCTCTTATGTATGCGAAGCTAGTATGGTTATCATGGATTAAATGTGACATTAGGTTTTATAAAAAATGATATGAGAAAGATATGTGATGTTGCATGAATGTGTGGATTTGAGGGTAGCTAGATGGCTTGGAAAATAGCCTAGAATTTGTTCACATGGGTAGACACACGGACATGTGTCTAGGCCGTGTGTGACACACGGTCAGCCTCATGCGTGTGTGCCCAGGCCATGCAAAGTCTGCACCTAAAATTTGAATTTAATTCGCCACACGGTCGAAGGGCGCGGGTGTGTAACTGGTAGTGTGATGCAAGTCAATGTCGACCATAGGCCAGACATATGGGCGTGTGACAGGCCATGTGATGTAAGTCAGTGTCGACCAGGGGTGTGGATTACGGGCATGTGATATGTCACACGGGCATGTCCATTCCTCCACAAGGGCGTGTGGACTATTTAGAGAATGTAACGCCCCGAATTTTGGGCCTAGAAGTATTGGGCCTTGTGTATGGATCGGTAAGAAGGTTGTACATAAGTATTTAATTGTGCAAGGAAATGACACAATTAAATGCCTGCTTCAGTGGTTAAGGGCCTTAAAAAGTGTTGGAGAAGCCGTAGGTTCAAACCTGGGCTTTAGCAAAAAATTTTGTTTTAGGTGAATAAAACCCTGGATGTAAGTAAGTAGGCTTTAAGAATATTGTTGGGGAAAAAATGACATAAGGAATCATGTGGTCTACTGGTTGTGGCATCATTAACGTTGTAAGGGAGCTTGGGTTCAGATCTTGGCTCTTGCAATTTATTTTGGTTTTTCTTTTAAAGGAACCTGGACTTTGTCCTATAGACCTTTTTATTAATTGAGGATATTTTGTGACACAAATTACTTGTTTGCTTTAATGGCTAAGTGATTTGGATGTGTATGGGAGTGTTTGAGAAGGTAGGTTGCAAAACTTGACTATGGATTGGGTCTTTAAAATTGAATTCTAAAAGTGTTGTTTCAAAACAGCTTGAAAAGATTGAAGTTCTAAAATGTTGTATTGACCATTTTTCTGGAAGTGTGGTATGCCGAGTCTCCGGTGCCGAATCTGTAAGTTTCTAAAACTGTTGTTTGTTTTTGTTGAAAAGCAGTAGATAGAGATACTGTGATTTCTTAGATATTAGACTGTATTGCTATACTTAAAGTTAGAGTTTGTATTTATTCTGTGTGTATTCTGGAAATGATATGAGTGTGATATCCATCCGCTCCGATAAATAGATGGTGTGGTGCGTGCTTGTATTATTAGGATCAGAGTGCACCGGGAGAGTGTAGTGTGGTAGGCTAGGATGTGTGACTATTCTGATAGTTGAAGATTTCGAGGATGAAATTCCTTTAAGGGGGTAGAGTTGTAACGCCCTGAAATTTAGGCCTTGTGTATGGATTAGTAAGGAGGCTGTACATAAGTATTTAATTGTGTAAGGAAATGACACAATTAAATGTCTGCTTCAGTGGTTAAGGCCCCTGAAATGTATTGGAGAAGTCATGGATTCAAACTTGGGCTTTAGCAAAAATTTTGGTTTTAGGTGAATAAAACCCTAGATGTAAGTAAGTAGGCTTTAAGAACATTGTTGGGGAAAAAATGACACAAGGAAGCATGTGGTCTAGTGGTTGTGGCGTCATTAAGGTTGTAAGAGAGCCTGGGTTCAAGTCTTGGCTCTTGCAATTTATTTTAGTTTTTCTTTTAAAGGAACCCGGACTTTGGCCTATAGACCTTTTTATTAATTGAGGATATTTTGTGACACAAAAGAGCTTGTGGCAAGGAGGCAAGTGGCATGTTGAGCTATTGAGGGGGGCTTGGGTTTGAATCACCTTGCAAGAAAAAATACAATTATTTTGCTACATGGGGATGGTAAGTGGTTGAATTGGATTGAAACTCTGGAAGGTTGTTGTGGACTTGGTAAAAGGGTGAAGTTTGAATTGGTCATGGAGAAAATATAGGAGGAAAAAGGGGAATTTGAATTAGATGGTGGAGAGGTCGGAGGAGGGATTTTAGGAGCGGTTTAAGGGTGGTGGATGGTTTGAGTGATTTGGGGAGGAAAATTCAGGATTTTTAAAGTAAAGAGGGGTGTGTGCCGAATGAGAATTTTGGCTTATCAGAAACCGGCTTTGAGTAGTCTTTTACTCTCTAATTTGGTGGCTTAAAACATTTTGGTTATTTTTCTTTCTTAGAGGCAGATTTGTGCTAAGAGTGTAGGCAGTATCTTTTCATTTTTGGTCATGTCGAATACCTTTTGGGTTCTTCTGTTCTCTACTTTGCATTCCTCTGCAAACTTCCTGTCAAACTGATTCTTTTTCTCTCCTCTACCTCTTCACAATTTTGCCGAATACTTTTTTTCTCTCTCAATTGGTTGATGTGTTTTTGGCCAAACACATTGTTATCTCCTCTCTTCTTTCTTTCGGCTTTTCTCATTTCCCTCCTCTTTTGCTAGAGCCGAATAACCTCTAAACTTCTGTGCTAGTCGAATACTTGGTCTCAAGGGAGTGTGATTGTTTCTTCTCGTGCCTCAGTTTATGGGTGTGTTGTGGTGATGGCCGAATACTTCTGTCTCTCAGTCTTAATTCCACAGTTTGTGTAAGTTGCATACTCCTGGTTCAATTATTTGCGTATATGATATTAGTTATTGAGTCGCGAGTGGGATGCATCCTCATACTATTGCATATCTGTTTATAAGATTTGTCATTGTATGGGGCTTAGGGACACTTGTTTTGTATTGGTTTGGGTTGGGCCCAATTGATTCTATTATGGGTTGTAACCCAAATGATATTGTAGTGGGTTTTGGCCCACGTATGCTCTGAACTAGACTGTACTGTTACTGTTAAAGGGCTTTGGCCCAGACTATTTCGGTTTCTGTTTATGTATATTGACTGTTATTCTAGTAAGGGGATTACATACTGAGTTTTCGTAAACTCACCCCGTTTTTAACTGTGCAGGTAATCCCCAACGTTAGGAGGATCGGTGCTACGAGGGACTCGGAGGTGACCACACGACTGCGACTGTTATGCTTTGGATTTTATTTAAGTTTTAAATTTTATTTTGGGTTATAATTTCGTTAACAAGGCCTCTCTGGATTTAATTTTGAATTTGGGATTTTGTTACGTTTTATATCTGTTAGACGTAGACGAGTTTTCAACCCAATTACTATTTTTTAAAAAACATACATTTTAAACTTCTTTACCTTAAATTAGCTTCCGCAACTAAAAGAGATTTTCAATAAAGTTAATAACATTTTTAAAAGTGATTAACTTTTCAATAAACCACGTTTTGAAATTGAACAATCATAAACTGAGACTTTAGTTTTTAAATATTAAAGTAGGTTTCCAACGAAAACATGGTTTTTGAAAAACACTTCAATGTGACACACCAGATTTGGGCCTAAGAGAAAATTTTCTAAGATTTTCCAGAGAGCTTCAAAGGGGTTCAATTTGACCCCGAACCATTCCTAATGTATGAATTGGACCTGGCAAGCTTGTTTAAAAGATGTTACGAAAAGTTTTAATTTTGAGTGGAAAGTTGTGTTCTGGTATTGCATAATTATTAGTGTATAAGTCTGGTAATGCCTCCTACCCTGTTCCAGTGTTGAATAAGGGTAAGGGGTGTTACATTTAGTGTTGATTACATGGTAGGGTTTGCTTATTTCTTGCATAAGAGCTTACTAAGCTATATAGCTTACTCCGTTTATTTCCCATGTTTTTATAGTGTCACCAAGCTAGATCAGATTGGAGATCGTCGGAGATTCGCCTCACACTATCAAAACTATCATTTTAGGTATTGATGAAATTTAGCATTTTGAGTATATGGCATGTATAGGGACTTGGTCATTTTGTTATATGTGTCATTATAATTTGGCCATATGTGTTGGCTTGTAATTATTAAGGCTTCATTTTTAGTATAGCCATGAAAGTTGGCTAATGTTGATTATGAGTATATTCATACGTTAGTGCCTTAATGAATGTGTGAGTTGTATGACTTAATTTGGTAAAGTATGATGTTATAAGCTTGTTAAATGTTGGCAGGTGAATGTCATGTTATTGCCTTGGTTGTGGTGGTTATGGTTGCATCTATATGCTTGGATTTGTACCATGTGATGTGGTGTAAGTATGTGAAAGTGAGGGTGGCAAGATGGCTTGGTAAATAGCCTTATTTTTGTAATGCCCCAAAATTTCTATCTTTATTTTTGTGAAATCTTGACAAAAATGTGTATATGCTTCAGTGGTTATGTGTTCTGGGCGTGTGTGGTATGTCTCAAGTTCAAGCCTTGTCTTTAGCAAATTTTGTTATTTTTGGAATTAAGCCCTATCTCTGTTCAATGGGCTTATATTAAATTGCATTTACTTCCATGCCAGAATGAGCCTGCTGGTTCGAGTGGTAAGGGAGTTTGTGTGTTGTGTGGGGGTCCTATGTTTGAATCCCCACACGAGCAAGGGAGTTTATTTTTGCTCGGTCCTACATAAGTGTTTAAGTGGGGTTGGGTTTCTGAGAAGTGGTTGAGATTGTGCAGTTAATGGGATAAAATTTTGGTAATTTTAATGTTTTTTCCCAAAATTGCTTCTCCCCAAATTTCTGACTTTTTCTCTGTAACCTCTTTCCATCAAGGAATTTCTTTCACTTTTCTTTGATCTACCAACATCACCCTTTAAAAAAACAATCTCTCGGCATTATAATCTTCTGATTTTTTTGGTTCGTCCGGTAAGTGACTTTCCAACCTTTAACATTTTGAATTGGTATTAGTAACGTTTGGTTATGGTTTAACTGGTAATTTATGCGTTTAGGAGAAGGTTGTGAGGTAGGGAATCACGTTCTATTGGCTTGATTCCAAATTTTCTTCGTTCTTGGTTGCGGTAAGTCGGTTTGCGTAAATTGGGTAAGTTAGGCTCAATTTTCGGTTGGTAAAAGGTTGGATATTCTAATTTTAGGTGTTGGTGACGCAAAATCGAAACAGGTGTGTATCCAAAAGGTAAAAAAATGAGTTTTCAAAAAAACTAAAACCTCACTGTCGACGCCACATGGCCGTGTAGTAGGTTGTATGGTAGGCCGTGTGTGATAACACGGCCATGTGATCGACGAAGGCCAGGCCGTGCGTAAGATAAGGTCGTGTGATGGCTGGGGAGTGGCTGTGTGATCCACACGGGATACGCCAATCTGGGCATGTGGGCCATACGAGCGTGTTGTAACGCCCCGAATTTGGGCCTAGTAAAATTGGGCCTATTAGGCCTTGGGCATAGGAGCGTTTAAAATTTTTGAGAACAAGAGAACGACACTAACCAAGTTGTAACGCCCCAAAAATCCCAAAGCTCTAAATTTCTGTGCACTGAGGTTGTATGTAGAAGTAACACATAGAATATTAATTTTAAGGTATTATCGGGATTATTTAAAGCTTTAGAGATAGGGAATACCATAGGGAAAAATTTATTTTTCTTGCTTCAGTGGACCCTAGTCTCAGGCATTAGGCCTCTTAAGTAGATTAAGAGAAAATAGGACACAAATAGGCTTGTGGTCCAGTGGCAAGTGGCGTCAGTTGAGGAGCTGTAAGGTGGCGTGCTGTCAGTTGAGGAGGTACAAGGTTCGAGCATTAGGAGAGGTATTTTTGGAGTGTTTTATTTTGGATAGGTGGACGGCCAAAGTTGTGTTGAATAAGAACTCTTGTGTTGGAGTGTTTGAGTGGTAAGGGGAATTGATAGTGGAGGAAAATTCGGATAAGGCTAAGGTGTTATCAGGAGAAAAGTTAGGAGATTAGGAGAGGGAGGAATTGGTGCCGAATGGGACTGCAGGAAAAGGAGTATTCGGCTGGTGTCTATAAAAGGAGAGGGCCAAATGTCTTTAGAGGGTTCTTTGAGTTCTAATAGCTTTCTCTTTGCTTCTCAATCGGTTTCTTTTGTGCCGAATCACCATCATCTCTTTGTGCTGAATTCTTTTGAAGGGTTCTTTCGGTTTTCAATACTTTTCTCTTCTCTCCCATTCTACTTTTCCATAGCCGAATTCTCTCATTGCCAAGTTGCCGCCATCTTTTCCTTGCTATTAGTGTCGAATCTTTGTTGTTTTCCTCCATCACAAATCAATTGTTATCTACTATCAGTGAAGATAAAAAGTCGAATCTCGTTCAGTAGCTATCTAGGCCGAAGGATCTAAGGTTGGATTCGGTAAGTATTCTGTTAACCCCCTTGGTGTGTTTTGTTAAAAGCTGAAGGGCTATCTAACTTCTCATTGTTGTTAATCTTGTATTAACAAAGGTAAGGTTCAGAGATCACAAGCTTGGTAAGGATCGTTGGCAAAGTGTAAGTGTACTCAACTCGATTATGGTTTAAGTAAATGGTCGAATGTGAGTATGATCTATAGGGGTGACTTGTCTGGATTATGAGTCACTCAAAGTTTGATTGTGTATGTGTGAGTGCAGATCTAGGGGATACTCGTGATTAGTAGCTAAGGAAGGGCTATTAGAACCCGATGGCACACGGTAAGGTTACGGTAAGGCTTCAGCTTTTGGTAAATATTTTGATTAAGTATGGGTGATTAATTGAAGGTTGGTTGGTTGTAGGTTCAAGACCAAGGATAGTATAGCACGTCGCAGTAACCAGGTGTGTACAAACACTAGACACACATGATATCAGCAATGCCGGAAAGCCGAAAAGTTGAAAGTGGCTAAATGGGCCCGGTGGGCCCTAAGGCTAAGTTTGATGAAATTGATTGATTTGGTTATATGAATTGAGTTAGTCATGCATGTTACATGATCTGGAATTGTTTTGGGCCTAATAGGCCATATAAATGAGATCTAGGCCTAATGGGCTATAAGGATGTGATTTGGGCATAATGAGCTATATGAACGTGAAATGGGCTTGATGGGCTTTATGGGGACATAGACAAGTATGCTAGGGTTTAATGGACTTCAGGCCTGGTTTTGAACAACTCTTAAACCGAATAAGACTTAATCTAATAATTAAACATGTCCGTGGACAAGTTGCTGGGTTAGAGTATGGCAACGGACATATGCATGTCTAGGATTGCATTTAGGGAGAGCTTGGTACTTAAGCGGTCCTAGTGGCCCACGTCCTCTTTTCTGGAATCCTACCTGGTGCGTAGTGTCTGTTCACTTTAGCCGCAAGGACTTGTTACTGGGCCAAATTTCATAACTAAAACCCGAGAGGGACCAAAATACCCCTGATTTGAAAATTACCAAAATATCCCTGATTTACAAAATTTCCAAAATACCCTATTTTGCAAAATTACCTAAATACCCCTGTAGAGTAGATTTATGAAAATACCCCTGAGTAGTGAAATGACTAAAATACCCCTAGGTGCTGAATGTGTGGAAATGTGTATGTTGCATTAATGAAATATATGTTGCACTTGGGTGGGTTTTGATGATACGAAGGAATATTTGAGGATCACTAGTCGCTTGACGACCGTGGATCCACCGGTGGCTTTAAACCCATTATAGCAGCTTTGCTGCAACGTTTGAGTAGTGTCGTTGCTGGTGCTACCTTTGAAGTGTAGGGATGGGTGGGTTGATATTTATATCCCCACATGAGTGTAGGGTTGGAAGAGAAATGGAGTGCAGGGTTGGATTTGGGATGGGTGCATTGCATTCATGTGATACTATTGTCATGTGAGGTCATTGCAGGCTAAGGCCCAAGACCATTGAATTTGATAGGGCTTAGGCCTAATGTGTTATTTGCATGCTGATTAGTTACCAAGGTTCGTGCACACTAAGTTTTGAAACTAACACCCTTTTTATTAAATGTTTTAGGTGACCCTCAGTAGACGGCTCAACATGGGAGAGGACTCGGAGATGGCCACACTACAAGATACATAGGAGTTTTGTTTATTTGTTTCAAAGGACATGATTTTAATTACTTTATTTTCGCTGGTTGTAATAAGGCCTTGTAACCCGATTTCACTTTAGATTTTGTGTTTTGTTATCATTGTTCAACTGTTTACTTAATCGTTAAATAAATTTTCTTAAACATGGTTTTCAAAATACCTAAAAATATGGGCTTTTATCATTACTTAACACGATTCAGGGATTTTGGGCTTTTAGGCCTTAAATTTTAACTTAGCAAAATCGTTTTGAATTATGCCTTTATGTGACATTCCCGAATTTGGCCATAATGTCTAGGCCGGGTCTGGGGGTGTGACACGTGTGATATATGTGCCAGGCCATGTGATCCACACAGGCTAGGCTAATCTGGGTGTGTGGGCCCGCACATTTATCTGAGTTTTTCCCTAGGGCTACACGAGTTGTCCCAAAAGACTGTGGGCCTACTGTAGGGTCAGTAAGGGCTAACAAAACCCTAAACTGTATGATCTGTTTGACTGATATTCTATACTGAGCATGATAGTATATGCATGTTATATATGTTATCTGTAAAGAAAGCATGTTAAGCATGATTTATCCGTTAATTCTGTATACATGTTCTGTATATGTGATTGGGGTAGGATAATGTTTATAGGAGGAAGTGTTCTAAAAGGTAGATTATGCCTAATATCTGGCAGCACAGTTGCATTATATTTGATATGTGCCGCATCAGTACAACATGGTGTGTAGGGCTGGGTTGGTGTTTTATACCCCATATGGTGTGTAGAGGATGGGGGTAGGATATCTAAATTCTGAATCTGTTCTGTATATATTCATCTGTATCTGAAATGGGCATAGGCATTAATATGCATCTGTATCTGTGATGGGCTTAGGCCCGAATCTGTATCTGACTGATTCTGAGTTTGTTGCTTATGTGCATGCTTAATTATGTGGGGTTAAACACTTAGTTTACGTAAACACACCCCTTTCTATTTATTCTATTCAAGTAATCCACAGAGTTAGACGGATCGGTGCGATGGAGCCTTTCGATAACCACATGATAGAATTGGTTATGATTACGATTTAATTTTTATGTGCTGCTGGTTTAATTTGGGTTTTATTTTATGTAATTCAGACTGTATGGACTGTTTTGTTTTAATTCAGGATAGACTAAGGTTCTATGACTTTAAAGTTTGCTAAACGTGCTATAACTTAGATTTTACCAAAAACAAAGGTTTTACAAATGCTATACTATTTTCTAAACACGAACGATTTTATTCAAAATAAGCTTCTGCTAAAATGATATGTTTTAAGGAAAGTGGACTAACTGAAAACATGTTTTGAATGTAACGAAACTAATAAAGGGTTTATGAATTTTGAGGTTTTTATCAAGTTAGACATTTGCAAAACCCCTTCCATGTGACATCGCCAGATTCGGCCATAACGTCTAGGCCGGGTTTGGGGTGTTACATTTAGTGGTATTAGAGCCAAGTTGCAAAACTCGGCTGTGAATTTTGGGTTCCAAAATTTGAATTAGTTTTCAAATGATTTTAAACACTTTGATTAAGATTGTGGTTTACCGAGTCTCCAGTGCCGATCCTGTAAGTATTTCTGTGCTTAGTTAAACTGTTTTGAAACACTATAGTTAGTACTCTCTGAAACTATAGTGAAACGAATAAAGACTGAAACTGTCGAAAACATTACTGAACATCTGATGCTTGTTACATATAATATCTGTTAATAAATACTGAAAGTAATGTATAAAACTCTTAATGTAGATAAACTCGATTAGGCAATGAGTGCACAAGGTATCCGTGGACACGAGTGAGTCCTCATCTTTGGGCAGCATGCCGAATCTGGACACGAGTCAAAACCTGTGTCACCTACTACTGAGACTGGTTCTCAGAGTTGATTAGCTGGCGATGACACACTGTCACAAGCCATCTTGAGGATAATGGACAAGGTCACTGGGCCTAATTCTTGATTTAGGGCGCAAAGGTCGGTAACTGAGCGACTTCGTATAATGGAGCTGAGTTATTTAGGGATGTCACAGCAGTCGCCCCTAATATGGCTGAGTACTGGTTGGAGGCCAAAGAGAGGATCATGGAAGACTTGGACTGTACCCCCGAGCAGAAATTAAAGGGTGCAGTCTCCTTACTTCGCGATGAGGCAGACTAGTGGTGGTTGACCATTAAGGAGGACACTCAACCTAACTGCCTGACTTGGGAGTCTTTAAGATTTCATTCCAGGGTAAGTATGTGGGAGCTAGCTACGTCGATGCTCGCAGGCATGAGTTTCTAAACCTCACGCAAGGTGATCGTTCTGTGGCCAAGTATGAGGCCTAATTTTTGAGAATAAGCCGCTATGCTCGAGGTATGGTGGCATCAGAATATGAGAGGTGTGTTCACTTTGAGGATGGAATGAGGGATAATTTGAGGGCTCTGATTACTCCATAAAGGGAGCGAGAGTTTGTTGTACTGGTGGAGAATGCTAAGATAGTTGAGGATGTTAAGCGCGCAGAGCACCAGAACAGGGATCGTGAGAGAGGTAAGAACAAGAGGGATTTGAAGCCCTCAAGTTCTATGCAGAGGCCTAAGAAAAAGGCCAAATCTGATAGGCCAGTTAGAGTGGAGGGCCCTGTTTCTGTTGTTGCTCCTACTGGGTTCCAGCTGTGCAATGATTGTGGTAGACGCCATCAAGGCGGGTATTGAAGGAGGATTGGGACTTATTTGAGGTGTGGGTCCCTTGAGCACCGCATTCGGGAGTGTCCACTGAGGGTTGATCAGGTGCAAGCTCCGGCATCAGGTCCTACACATCCACATAGAGTAGTTTAGTAGCCACCTAGGGGCCGTGGTCAGGCTAGGGATGGTAGCGGTTTGGGCCGAGGGTAGAGAGCACCGGGCAAGGGTGCTGGTCAAACTGAGGCGAGGCAGCCTACTTTGGTTTATGATGCACGTCGCTAAGAGGACAGAAATGCTCCTGACATCATCACCGGTACGTTCCTTATATTTGATGTACCCTACTTTGCTTTAATAGACATAGGGTCTACTCACTCTTACATAGCTAGTACTGTATATGGAAACTTGGGGATTTTGGTTGAGAGCACTATGAGTGAGGTCACCTTATTGAGTCCATTGGGGAAATCTTTACAGGTTAGGAAGCTGTATAGGGACGTTCCTTTAGTGGTAAAAGACACGGCATTTCTGCCTGATCTCATGGAGTTACCATTTGGGGAATTCAATTTGATTCTGGGGATGAACTGGTTGGTCAGTCACCGGGTTAGTCTGAATTGTGCGACTAAAAGGGTCTGATAAACCATAATATATACATATTTTAATCCCACAGTTGGCATACTTTTGGATGATTTATCCATTGAATTGTGGAATCTGATGATCCTAATCCTTTAATTTCATGTTTTATACTTAGAGAGCATGGGAGGATGAAAAGAACGGGAAACGGGCTAAAATGGAGTAAATGGGCCAAAGTAAGAAATCCACACGGCCTGGAGTTCACCACAAAGTCGTGCCACTTTAGCAGACTCGAACACGGCCTAGGGCTTGATTCACGTAGGCGTGTCCCTTTCGTGACCAGTTTTAATTTCACTCAGATTAGGATACGTATGGGCCAAGTAAGGCATCCTGAAAGCCTATATAAACACCTTAAAAGGCAACCTAAAAGGGGGAGTTCGACAGAAGGCCTCTGTCAGGGCTTTTGACACGAGCAAAGCCAGAGAGACCTGAAATTAGGGAATTACTCAAAGAAAGCCAGTTGATCCATCTCAGAAGTCGAAATTACGCTCAAGACTGAGGATCTTCCTTTCAATTTCCTTCAGGGGGTTTTAGGGTTTTTCTTTATGTTTTGTTATTAAATTTCTTCTGAGATGTATTCTTTTATAAACATGAACTAAACCCCTCAAATACCTAAGGGGGATGAAACCTAAGCGGATCTTGTTATTGTTTTCTGAACTGTATGATAAATACTTGATTTGTTCTTAATTATGTGTTCTTAATTCTTGTGTTAATATTTCAGGATATTGATTCAAGTATTGATGTGCTTATTCATAGGAGTAAAAGTCCTTGTTTAAGAGTAGATATAACATAGTTAAGCAAAGTTGATCGCACTCCTAGACATAAGATGATGAAAATCTGCTGGATTACTATCAAACCTAATATGGGAGTCTATAGATCGAGTTAATGCAACACTAGGGGTTTTAATTGTTGAAAGAGATTTCAATTAATCAACCTAGGGTTAGACGTTAGTAGCCTCGAGAGAGGTATTAATATAAATTAGGGAATCCTACGGATCAAGTCAAGTGAATAAATAAATGCAGTTCGTAAAGTTAAATAACAATGAAGTCTAGGTGGATTCTTCCTCGGGTATTGTTTAAATCAATTGGTTTTCTCAGAAGTATTTTCCCAATTCATTCTCTGTGTCTTGGCATCCTTAGCTTATTAATTAGTTAGATAAACATTTAATCACTTTTATTTTAGGCTAAATAATAGAAAGAAAGTCAGTACTAGTACTTTTGGTTCCTTTGGGTTCGATATTCCGGTCTTGCCACTAAGCTATACTACTGTTCGATAGGTGCGCTTGCCTCAATTGTGGTGATAGTTAATTTCTAGGCTCGATCATTTATTATATAAATATTAAAACTCTCAGACACACGATCAGGGTCGTTCTGAGAACTGAAGAAGATGAAGAGGTGGTTGTGATCGAAGAGCGTCAGGATTATTTGTCTAACGTGATTTCCGTGCTTGTGGCCGAAAAATTGGTCCGAAAAGGGTGTAAGGTGTACTTGGCCTATGTAAGTGTTTTTGGTTCTGCGGACTCTCCTGTTGGAGATATCAGAACTGTGAGGGATTTTCCATACGTGTTTCCTAAGGAGTTACCGGGATTACTTCTAAATCGAGAGGTTGAGTTTGGGATCGAGCTTCTTTTGGGTACAACTCCAGTGTCTATCGCTCCCTATCGAATGGCACCGAAAGAGCTTATAGAGCTTAAGGCTCAATTGCAAGACGTGGTTTCATTCGTCCCAGTGTGTCTCCGTGGGGAGCACTAGTTTTGTTCGCTAATAAAAAGGATGGGACCATGAGAATGTGCATATATTATCGACAGTTGAACAAGCTGACCATTAAGAATAAATATTCACTTCCGAGGGTTGATAACTTATTTGATTAGTTCTGAGGGGCGTCTGTGTTCTCTAAGATCGATCTTTGTTCAGGGTATCATCGGTAGAGGGTTAAGGAGGTGGATGTGCATAAGACAACATTTAGGACTCGTTATGAACATTACGAGTTCCTAGTTATGCCTTTTGGGTTGACAAATGCACCGGCTGCATTTATGGATCTGATGAACTGAGTACTTCAGCCCTATCTAGATCAGTTTGTCGTGGTCTTCATCGATGACATTCTGGTTACTCTAAGACTGAAGATGAGCATGATGAGCATCTTAGTGTAGTGCTTAAGATTCTACGTGAGAAGCAACTTTACGCTAAGCTAAGCAAGTGTGAGCTCTGGCTTCGTGAAGTGACCTTTCGGGGCATATGGTTTCTACTGATGGGATTCGAGCCGATCCTCGAAAGATTAAGGCTCGGCTGGATTGGAAACAGCCTAAGAATGTATATGAGATCCGTAGCTTTCTGGGTTTGGCGGGATGCTATCGGTGTTTCGTTGACGGGTTCTCTATGATTGCTGCGCCGTTGACTAAGCTCCTTTGTAAGGGTGTGCCATTTTTCTAGACTGATGCACAATAATAGAGCCTTGAGAAGCTCAAGTCCATTCTGACTCAGGCTCTTGTTCTGATATAGCCTGAATCTGGAAAGGAGTTTGTAGTGTACAATGATGCGTCGCATGTTAGGTTGGGTTGCATTCTGATGTAGAATGGTAAGGTTGTGGCGTATGCGTCTCGTCAGCTTAAGAGACATGAAGGGAATTATCTGATGCATGATCTCGAGTTGGCTACTGTAGTCTTTGCACTGAAAATTTAGAGGCACTATTTGTATGGTGAAAGGTGTGTCATCTACACTAATCACAAGAGCCTGAAGTATCTCCTTACTCAGAAGGAGTTGAATCTTAGACAGCGTCGATAAATTGAGCTGCTCAAAGATTATGTTTACACTATCGAGTATCATCCTGGTAAGGCCAATGTGGTGGTCGATGCTCTAAGTCGAAGAGCGATGTCTGATTTGATGGCGATGTTTGCTCGTCTTAGTCTGTTTGATGATGGCAGTTTGTTGGCAGAGTTGCAAGTTCAGCCGACTTGGATTGAGTAGATTCGAGATAGGCAGTTGGGGGATGAGTCTCTAAGTTTATAGTTCCGTCAGGTCGAGAGTGGTAGCACTTTAAATTTTGGGCTGAATAATGAGGGGCTACTCTGTTTCTGTGGTCGGATTTATGAATCGAACAATGAGGATCTGAGGTAGTCTCTTCTGAGGGAGGTGCATAGTAGCCCCTATACTATGCATCCCTGTGGTAATAAGATGTACCGCGACCTCCGTGAGTTGTACTGGTGGCCGGGTTTGAAGCGTGAAGTTACCGAATTCGTTGCTCGTTGTTTGACTTGTCAGCAGGTTAAGGCTGAGCATCAGTTGCCTTCGGGTTTGTTGCAGTCGGTTAAAATTCCCCTTTGGAAGTGGGAACAAGTGACGATGGATTTCGTTAGTGGGTTGCCTTTAACACCCACTAAGAAAGATTCTGTCTTGGCCATCGTGAATCGATTCACCAAGTGTGCACACTTCATTCCGGTTCGAACTGATTACTCTCTGCAGAAGCTAGCGAAGTTGTACATTTTTGAGAAAGTAAGACTGCGCGGGTTCCTGTCTCGATCATTTCTGATAGAGATCCTCGCTTCACTTCTCGATTCTGGAAGAAATTGCACAAGGCTCTAGGTTCAAGGTTAGACTTTAGTACTGTGTTCCACCCTCAGACTGATGGTCAATCTGAGATGGTGATTCAGATACTGGAGGATATGCTTCAGAGTTGCGTGATTGATTTCCGAGGTCGTTGGAAGGATTATCTATCGCTAGATGAGTTCGCCTACAACAACAGTTTCCAAGCTAATATTCAGATGGCACCTTACGCGGCTCTGTATGGTCGTAAGTGTCGTACTCCTTTGTGTTGGACTGAGTTAGGTTAACAACAAGTGTTGGGTCCTAATTTGTTTCCAAGACTAAGGATAAGGTTAGACTGATTCGAGATAGCCTGAAAGCGGCTTCTAACAGACAAAAAACGTATGCAGATCTGAAGAGGCATGAGATTGGGTATTCTATGGGGGACTTCGTGTTTCTTAAGGTCTCTCTGTGGAAGAAAGTTTTAAGGTTCTATCGGAAGGGCAAGCTGAGCCCTAGGTTTATTGGACCATACCAAATTCTTAAGCGTGTCGGACTAGTTGTTTATCAATTGGAGCTACCCCCTGAGCTGGACCGTATTCATAATGTGTTTCACGTCTCGATGTTGAGGCGGTACCATTCTAACCCATCCCATGTCATCTTGGTTAAGGAGATTGAGGTTAGGTCGGACTTGACCTTTGAGGAAGAATCGGTTCAGATTCTGGATCACGATGTTAACATTCTGAGGAGGAAGTCCATTCCTTTAGTGAAGGTGTTGTAGCAGAATCATAGCACCGAGGAGGTGACTTGGGAACTTGAGGACTTGATGCGTTAGCAATATCCTCATATGTTCTAATCAGGTAAATTTCGAGGTCAAAATTTCTGTTAGGGGGTGGAGTTGTAACGGCCCCAAAATTTCTATCTTTATTTTTGTGAAATCTTGACACAAATGTGTCTCTGCTTTAGTGGTTAAGTGTTTTGGGTGTGTGTGGAGGTCCCAAGTTCAAGCATTGTCTTTAGCAAATTTTGTTATTTTTGGAATTAAGCCCTATCTCTGTTCAATAGGCTTATAGTAAATTGCCTGTAGTTCCATGTCAAAATGAGCTTGCTGGTTCGAGTGGTAAGGGAGTCTGTATGTTGTGTGGGAGTTCTGTGTTTGAATCCCCACGTGAGCAAGGGAGTTTATTTTTGCTCAATCCTGCATAAGTGTTTCAGTAGGGTTGTGTTTCTGAGAAGTGGTTGAGATTGTGCAGTTAGTGGGATAAAATTTTGGTATTTTTAATTTTTTATTATTTTCCCAAAATTGCTTCTCCCTAAATTTTTGACGTTTTCTCTGTGACCTCTTTCCATCAAGGAATTTCTTTCACTTTTCTTCGATCTACCAACGTTACCTTTAAAAAAAACAATCTATTGGTGTTATAATCTTCTGGTTCCTATCGTTCTTCTAGTAAGTGACTTTCCAACCTTTAACATTTTGAATTGGGATTAGTAACGTTTGGTTATGCTTTAAGTGGTGATTTCTACGTTTTGGAGAAGGTTGTGAGGCAGGGAATCGTGTTATATCGGCTTGATTCCAGATTTTGTCCGTTCTTGGTTGCGGTTAGTCTATTTGTGTAAATTGGGTAAACCCTGTTAGGCTTCATTTTCAGTTGTTAAATGGTTGGATATTTTGACTTTAGGTGTTGATGACCTCGGGGGTGATTTTACAGCAAAACCGAAATAGGTGTGTACCTGAAACGTGAGAAAACGAGTTTTTGGCAAAAGCCGAAAACCTCACTACTGATGCCGCATAGCTGTGTGGTAGGCCGTGTGCAATGACACAGCCGTGTGATCAACGAAGGTCGGGCCGTGCTCAAGACACGGTCGTGTGATGGTCAGGGTGTGGCCGTGTGATCCACATGGGCTAGACCAATCTGGGCGTGTGGGCCCATTTATCTAAGTTTTTCCCTAGGGCTGCACGAGTTGTCCCAAATGACTGTGGGCCTACTGTAGGGTCGATAAGGGCTAACAAAACCCTAAATTGTATGATTTGTTTGACTGATATTCTGTACTGAGCATGATAGTATATGCATGTTATATATGTTATCTATAAAGAAAACATGTTAAGCATGATTTATCTGTTAATTCTGCATGCATGTTCTGTATTTGTGATTGGGGTGGGATAATGTTTATTGGAAGAAGTGTTCTGAAAGGCGGATTATGCCTAATATCTGGCAGCACAGCTGTATTATATCTGATATGTGCCACACTGGTACAACATGGTATGTAGGGCTAGGTGGGTGTTTTAAACCCCACATAGTTTTAGGGATGGTTAGAGATGGTGTGTAGAGGATGGGGGTAAGATATCTAATTTCTAAATCTGTTCTGTATATATGCATTTGTATCTGAAATGGGCATAGGCCCTAATATACATATGTATCTGTGATGGGCTTAGGCCCGAATCAATATTTGAATGATTCTATGTTTGCTGTTTGTGTGCATGCTTAATTCTGTGGAGTTACAAACTAAGTTTACGTAAACTCACCCTTTCTATTTATTCTGTTCAGGTAATCCACAAAGTTAGGCAGATCGGTGCGACATAACCTCTCGATAACCACATGATCGAATTGGTTATGATTATGATTTAATTTTTATCTGCTAGTTTAATCTGGGTTTTATTTTATGTAATTCGGACTTTATGGACTGTTTTATTTTAATTCGAGATAGACTGAGGTTCTATGATTTTAAAGTTTGCTAAACGTGCTATAACTCAGATTTTACCAAAAACAGAAGTTTTACAAATACTGTACTGTTTTCTAAACACAAATGATTTTATTCAAAATAAGCTTCAGCTAAAATGATATGTTTTAAGGCAAGTGGACTAATTGAAAACATGTTTTGAATGTAACGAAACTAATAAAGGGTTTATGAGTTTTGAGGTTTTTATCAAGTTAGACGTTTGCAAAACCCTTTCCATGTGACATCGCCAGATTCGGCCATAACGTCTAGGCCGGGTTTGGGGTGTTACAATTTTTGTCCTTACGGACATGTGTCTAGACCGTGTGTGACACATGGCCTGTCCCATGGGCATGTGTTTCGGCTTTGTGTCCCATGCACCTTAATTTTGAGAAACAGAATGCTCAAATTTGAGCACACAAGCAGAGACAAGGGCGTGTGTCTCAGTCGTGTGGATGGCACGGTCTCGAACATGGGCGTGTGCCCTGGTCATGTGAAGTCTGCACCTATTTTTGTGAAAATTAATTTTCCACACGGCCTAGCACACAGTCGTGTGACTTGGCCGTGTGACTCCAATTTGTTCATGAGTTACAAGTCAGAAAGTTACATTGGTTAGGGACACAGGCGTGTGTGACTACACGGCCTGTCCATACGGGCATGTCCCAAACCACACGGGCGTGTGACCCCTATTTCTAGCAAAAAATCTAGTAAGTTTTATAAGAATTGCATGAGTTCTCGGTTTGGTCTCGGGCCACTACCAAAGCATTATTGGGCCTCGTAGGCTCGTATTAGGGACTCTATAATTGAATATGAATGGTTTTAATTTGGACGCAAAATTTATGACTCGATTTGTATAATTGTTTGTGATGAAAGTTCGGTAATCCTCGAGCCCTGTTCTGACTTTGAATACGGGTAAGGGGTTTTACAGACTCACATTTGATGAAGTGATGCAGAGTGCTGATTCCAAGCTCTAGCGAATAGCTATGAAGTTGAGATGGATTATACATAATCCAACTCAATGTGGGAACTTGTAAAGTTAGCGGAAGGGATAAAACCCATATGGTGTAAGTGGATCTAAAAGAAGAAAAGTAATGCGAATGGAAAAGTGGAAACTTACAAGGCCAGGCTTATAGCAAAATGTTATAATTAGAAAAAAAGGTGTTGGTTATAAAAAAGCCTTCTTTTTGGTTGCCATGTTCAAGTCAATCCACATATTGATATATATATTGTAGTGACTCTTGATTATGAGATCTAGAAAATAGATGTCAAGACAATGTTCTTGAACAACTTTCTTGAAGAAAAAAATCTATATGGTGCAGCCTACTATATGTATATAGTTAAAGGAAATGATCATAAATTTTGCAAACTATTTATATTCATATATAGATTTCAACAAGCATCCCGCTCATGGAATCAAAGATTTGATCAAGCAATCAAAACTTTTGGATTTAATCAAAACGTAGATAAACCTTGTAATTAGAAATGTATTGGGGATGGAAAGGTGGTCTTTCTCGCTCTATATAAATTTATAGTCAATAGTAGATTTTCATTTCAGAACTTTAATAACTTAAATCATTTTTCCATATACTTATAAGTTGGCAAATTGAACTTGTTGTGAACTAAGTTATTTACTTATTTCTTACACATCAAATCAAATTAGTTATCAAAATCAATTTCATATCCCTTTTTATCTTTAGTAAGATAGATTCAGGTACACAAAACTCTACTTAAGACACACCAAAGATAATGCACCCAAGGTACCCCAACCAAACAAACCAGATACAGATAGAATCTATAACACCCCTTACCCGTATTCGATGTCGGAATAGGGTACGAGGCATTACTGGAACACATACACTTGTAAACGTATTAAACTGAGTCATAAGATTTCATCCAAATTAAAACTTTTCAAATTTTTATCTTTGAGTCCCTAAATAGGGCCTACGAGGCCCAATACATACTTTGAAAGTGGTCTGGGACTAAATCGAGAGCTTTGGAACATTAGAAAATTTCTTGAAAAACAGTGGCACACGCCCGTGTGTTAGGCCATATGACATTTTGAATTTCTGAAAATCAAGTGCAAACTTCACATACCCTAGGCACATGGCCGTGTGCTTGCCCGTGTGGCCACAAGTAAGGCTATTTACCAAGCCCTTGTTGCCACCCCAAAACACTTATACATTTATACAAATTTATCATCACACAACATGGTATTATTAAGCATTCAAACATCCACAGTAAGACATCCACATACCATTTACAAACCACATTCATCATACATAATCACACACACACACTTAACCATCCATAAGCAAGTATACACATCCTTGAAATGTATCATCATAGACTTATAACATAACAATTATTAGCCACATTAAACGGC
Source organism: Gossypium bickii (assembly GCA_025503065.1). NCBI lineage: Eukaryota > Viridiplantae > Streptophyta > Magnoliopsida > Malvales > Malvaceae > Gossypium > Gossypium bickii. Next base: position 34,049,598 of record CP106715.1, on the reverse strand, counting down.
CTTATACAACAATAACCATCAAATAGCATAGGCCAACTTTGTAGGCCAACTCATAATAACATATACACACAAAATCAAGTCCCTATACATGCCATAGACTTAAAAATACTTGAAGATTGTTGATATAATACCAATCAATAACTTGTTAGTGTGATAGAATCTCTGACGACCTCCAACTCAAGCTAGCATCTGTGAAACTATAGGAAAAAGAAAAGGAAGGGAGGTAAGAATTATAGCTTAGTAAGTATGTATATAAATAATAAGTGATTTACTAATAGGCTTTTATAAATCTTCACAATATGTTCTCAAGATAATACAATCATAGTTCCATTATTTATTCATGTTCATCTCAAGCTGTCTACTCAAATCATAGTCACTAAATTATTTATATCTTGAGCTAAAAAACTCAAAATTAAGATCTACAAACTTTCCCTGAAACTAGACTTTCATATCTTTTTACTGTAAAATTTTCAGAATTTTTTGTTTAGCCAATGAGTACAGTTTATTCTTTAAATTCTCCCCTGTTCCGCTGTCTGACAGCTCCTACCCCTCTTCACTAAAAATTAATTATCTCTTCGTACAGAATTTGGATGATGTTTCTATTTGTTTCTTATAAAATTAGACTCATTAATAAATTTAAGCATATAAAATATAAACCATAATTATTTTTATCAAATTTTTAGTGATTTTCCAAAGTCAGAACAGGGGATTCTGACATCATTCTGACCCTGTCTCACAAAAATTCGAATATCACAGAATATCAAATTCTTTTGGTTACACCATTTCTTTTATGTGAAAATAGACTCAATAAGATTTAATTTCATATCTTATTCAACTTCTAATTCAATTTCAACCATGTTTGGTGATTTTTCAAAGACACAATACTGCGGCTGTCCCAAAACTATTTTGTTGCTAAATGTACTCTTTCATAATTTCACTTACTCCATTTCATCCTACCGAAGGTTCGATCAAGTATCGAGCACATTGTTCATAACTTTTACACTTATACCTGCACTTATTCATCACATAGTCATATTCAATTACACTTAGTCGTTACATGATCACATGTATTTTCACTTAGCTAATTTCCCGTTGAGCTCGTCGGAATAATAACAGATACACGGTGGCCTGCACATAGTACCACCCTTGTAGCCGAAGTTATTTGGTGCACATAGTAGTCTGCACTTAGCACTACACATGTGACCAAAACTATCACTTACACATAGTGGCCTGCACTTAGTACCACACATGTGATCGAAGCTATCGGGTACGCATAGTAGCCATGCGACCTATCCGTCTAGTACATGTAGTAGCCCGCACTTAGTACTACACATGTGACCTAAAACCATCTCATAGCTCTCTCGTACACATAGTTGCCTACACTTAGTACCACACATGTGATCTAGCTACCTCATTCGTGTCTTTTCTATTCCGAAGGTTCAACCGGGAATTCTCACTTTTCAACATTTTACCAATTCATCCATAATCAATCACAATTCATAATTTACATCAAATAATTCTCCATATTCAACCATATCTCATATAATATAACAAAATATTAAAACATAAATAAAAATGATGTATTATTTACGTACAAACTTACCTCGGTAGCACAATCGGTGAAAAGGACTTATTTGTCATATTCTTTTTTCCCCGGTTCTAAGTTTGAATCTCGTTTTTCTTGATAATTGAACTTGGAAGCTTGAAAACCCTAGCCATAGTTTCCCCTTGTGAAATTCAGCCATGGGGTTGAAAATGGACAAAAATTGGTCTTTAATTTTGTTTTTAATTCATTTTAATTACAAAATGACCAAAATATCCCTAACTTAAAAATATCCTATTTCACTTATCTCATGTCCATTTTTGTCCAAGAAATTAACCAATGGTCTAATTATCATTTACGGACCTCAAATTTAAAATTTCATAACAATTAGACACCTCTAACATGTAGAACTCAACTTTTGCACTTTTTACAATTTAACTAAAATGACTACCCAAACATCGAAATTTTCGAACGAAATTTTCACAAAATCATTTTGTGAAATTGTAGACCATAAAAATATAATAAAAAATAAATTTCTCAGCGTCGGATTTGTGGTTCCGAAACCACTATTCTGACCAGGCCCAAAATCGGGCTGTTACAGTTCTCCCCTTTAGGGATTTTCGTTTCCGAATATCTTACCAGAAGAAGTTGCTTTCAACTTTTTATCATAACCACAATTTAATTTAGTTTCGTACTCAAGGTTTCCTTTAGCTTTTTTCCATAATCGATAATATAACTCTCGGATGCTGAAATAATCATATGAATTTTCATCATCGATCAAACACAATCTAAATAACATTTCTCTTTCTCTAAGTATAAGAGAATACCGATAAAGGGACCCATAGTATCCTTATCTCAATATCACACCAATATCATCATTGACTGTAACAATCCTGATTGCATTTGATATTCGACCTTTCCCTGATGACAAAACAACATTTGTATCTTTCTTTGGATGAATAAACAAGATACTACGGTGAGCTTTTAAAGAAAACTCTCTGCATAAGCCTTGAGTTCCTCAGTACATGAATTCTATCTCGGAATATTAATATCAGTAATCAAATCTGATCTAAAAATTCAGAATCAAAAGTCAGTTCATACTGTATTCATTTAACTTACCACTTACCAACCCATTTTTGAGCTCTTCTGATTTATAACGGGAACTTTGGTTTAGCTTTCAATTTAGCTAGAATCAGAACACCATTAATAAGATAAATCTTGGAACAAATACTCACAAAACATGCAAAGATTTTAATTCAAGCATCCTCAAGTATTTCAGCTTTACCCAGAGGTTAGTCGGTATTCACGCACATTCTTTCAATTAAGAGAAACCTAATCGGTATGTCCCTGTATCATGCTTTCAAGAATATAAATTCTTCACTCAGACTGTTCGTCTATAAACCTATATATATGCACAACATCATTTTCGGACCAGAGGATAAACATAAATACACATAGCTTAATTTATCTTCTAACTGAACAGCTCATTCTGATTGAAACAACCGAGTTAATTTTAATTATTCAATAACATCCCACAGTGATCACCTCTTCATGTTGTTAGGACAGTTCAAACATATAATCTTTCATAGTTCTTTCAACATACCAGTCACAAATATTTACTAACTGTATTAACTCAGACGAAGCATAACATCTTGCTTGAACTCACTGATAACAATCAAAATTATCCGAGGGAAGAAAATCAGTATACAAATTGAACTTGATTGTCATAATCCACACTTTTGCCGATATCGACTTCAAAGATAAGCCATACTTGATAAATTAAACAATAAGGATGATAAGAAAATTGAGATGATGAAATCCAAGATATAAGACCATACTGAATGTCCGAGGACACCGCTCATATGAAATAATAGAGAATCTTGACGATTCTTTAGAGAAAACCATAAGAAAGAGAAATACTATTCATACATTTTGAAATCAATTGTAACAGAGATAATATATATTCCATATAGATATAAACAGAACAATAGCCAGAAGAAATAGGATAATAGTTTCATATGAATTCACCGTCAACTTTTTATCTTAGACATAATGGAATAGAATACCAATGGAAGATTGAGGAATTTCGATCATAAATCAATTAAACAAACGATGGTTTCATCAGAAAACAAGCAATTACATATGCCTCTGAGAATATATGAATACATAGAATATCCAGAAGAGATAGTCATAAATTAATCAACTGTAGCTGTCATACTCAAACATCTTTACAATTCAAACATCATTCCTCAGACTAATTCTGTAATCATTATCCCATAATATTTCATTCATTAACAAAAATCAATTCAGAAGAATTCCCAGTAAGTACAATATTTAGACATCATACCTTAATGAGTCGATTAGCTGAGATTAACTTCTTCTCTAACCGTGGCATTGTGCATTCCAAATAATCTTTAGAATAATCTGATATCTCTCTCATAACTATTTTCTACTCGCTAATCATTCCCATCTTTGATCACATTATTAATTATTCCACCACCGAACTCTTTAGTTCCCCACTTGTAAACTTATTCAATGTAAATCTCGTGAGCTCCGACATATGACACTATACTATTCAATTTAAAGTTTTGACTCTCATACCCACACACATACAATATAGCATCTAATACCAACATAATATCATGTACTTTGATTACACATCTCTAGGTTTCTACTAATCATGAACACATTTTCAAAAATCTTAGTAACACACTCAGTATTATCACATATAAATATCAACCAATTGTAAAAAGCTCATCTCAAAATAAAATTTTCATGTTATTCACTACAAAAAGTCACTCTGATTTATCAAAATGCAATGATCAATCAGAACAATAACATTTTATCCATATTCCTTAACTTATAGTTAATCCATTGTATCCATTAACACATACATATCATCACAAATCATAGAGAATCAATTTAGGCAAATCAATATATTCACTAAGATATACGAACTTACTTAACCCCTTTCAGCATTATCGATGGTAGCTCGGTTGGAAAGCATCCCTGCTTTAACCAAAACAAATCTCATCGGAGTCGGGAGATATCACACTATCACAGTTCACTTATGGCATGTATAGCTAGACTTGCATACACTACGTTAGCCTGAGAATTGACTAAACCATAGCTCTGATACCACTAAATGTAACACCCCTTGTAACAGCCTGATTTAAGGGCTAGTCGGAACAGTGGTCTCGGGACCACTAATCCAAGGTCGGAGAAAATTATTCTAATTTTATTTTATGGGTTATAGCTTGATTATAAGGGTGCATAAAAATTTTGGTACTTTAGTTTTAGCGATTTCATGCTTAATCGCGAAAAAGGACTAAATCGCATAAAGTGCGAAAGTTCTATTTTATTTGCTAGAGGTGCCAAATAGACATAGAATATTAATTAGAGGTCCTTAAAGTCCAAATAGGCCATGGGGGGAGTGATGGCCGGCCATAGGGGACAAAGAATAGACTTTGTCATTTGGTTAGGTGGAATTTGGTGATAAAATTTTATTTTTATCATAAAATAAAGAAAAGAAAATATCACCTTTTCTCTCCATCCTCTCAACCAAAAATGATCAGCCAAAATGGTGGTTGAGAACTCAAAATTTCAGCCAAGCTTTCCTCCTTGCAAGTAAGTGATTTTGGTGACATTTCTTGAAAGTTTTTGTACTTTTGGAACCCCTAAAGCTTAAGCTAGCTAATGAGGGGACTATTTTGCAAAATGGTTAAGGGTCTAGGGTTTTACCATGAGAGCAATTAAGTTGTTTGGTACATTTTTATGGCAGGAAATGGGTCTTAGTTGTGAGATGAACAACTTTTGTGAGAGGTGTTACCATGAAAACACCTAAAATGACATTTTTGTAAAAGTTGTGAAATAGATAGTAAAAATGTGTGTAATAGTTGAAATCTTGAGTTGCTCTAGGAGGAAATATGAATTCACTAGGCTTGATTAACAAAGAAATTGGATGAAAACCGATATAAGAGCCTAGGGGCAAAATCATAATTTTGCTAAAGTCTAAGGGCAAAATAGTAATTTTGCCAAAGTAGAAATTTTGATATGTATTGATTAGTTTGGAGATTAAATGAGTAAATTTTATTGTTATAGATCAAAGCAAACGGGATTCGGATCTAGAACAGGAGAAAAGAGAAATATGGACATTTAGGTCCCTTTTTTACCCTTTTGGTATCGAGGTAAGTTCGTGTGCTAATAATGCAGCTTTAAGTGAAGTATTTAATATTTCGATGTTGTATGAATTGTATATTGGCTCTATGAATATATTAAATACGTTTTGACCAGATGTCAAGAAATGAAAATCTTCAATTGAACTTAAGAATGAAGGGAATACAAATATCGTGATACTATGATAATTAAGGTTCCGTGTAAGACCATATTGGAATATGGCCTCAGTATGAGATTTCTTATAAGACCATGTCAGGGGCATGGCGTCGATATGATATTTCAAATAAGACCATATCGGGGATATGGTGTTGATATGATACTATATGTATGAGACTCAAGAGTATCCTTTAGCACTTTGAGTGATTCAACAGGTATGTTGATAATGAGAAAGTGTGTAGTTATACCATGAGAGGTACAGGTATGTCTCCAGAACTCATTTGAGGTGAATTCAGTATATGATGAACCCATGGTGAGTTTATGTGTAAACGATGCATCCTGATTACATATGTTATATTTATTAATGCATTGCGTGAATGCGAATCATTATTGTAGAAATCTATTTAAAAATGATAGAGTGTGAGGAAATTTCCGAATGAACATTGAAATAGGAAAATGTATGTGGGTATATCCGTGAATGTGTAATGAATGGTAGGCTGTGTGTGATACCATCACAATTATTATCAATGGTGGGCTATGTGCAATACCACCTTATTATTTGTTACCGATGGACTGTGTGCGATAGCATCGCGTTTAGTATTAATGGTGGGTTGTGTGCGATACCACCTTATTAATTATTAAATGGTGGGCTGTGTGTGAAACCACCGAGTATTTATTATTATTCTGAGGTATTATCGAGAGACTTAATTAAGTGAAATTACATGTGGCTTTGTCGGTATAGATGCAAGTAAAGATGAACGATGTTTTGTGATAGGTGAAGGTTTGGAATGAGTAAGCATTATGAGTGATTGAATGGGTTATCATGAGCTTAAGTGTAAATCTCATTATAATACCTATGTGGTTGAGTGAAATAAATGAATGTCAATAGTTGCTTATTATTTTCATATGAACTTACTAAGCATTATTGCTTACTCCTCTTTCTTTCCTATCTCTTATAGGTTAACTTAACTAGCTCGGGTTAGAGACCGTCGGAGATGTTTTTATACTATCGAGCAGTCACTTGGGTATAAGGTTTTAAGCCTTCTTGAGATATGGCATGTATAGGGATCTTATTTTTGTTTAATTAAGTCATAGCTAAAGTACCAAATCTGTTAGCCTAAAATAGTTTATGGTTCGATTGTGTATAGCTATGGACGATGGCTTATGTCGATTGTAATTCTGCTCATAATAGTTCCCCCTCATATATGGGAAGATAGTTGGGTTGTCCTGGTTCAAATATGAAAATTCAAGTGTTAAAATTGATGATTTGAGAATGATATGTGATGGTGTGTGAATGTGTGCAAGTGAGGGTGGCTAAATGGCTTGGAAAATAGCCTTGAATTGGTCCACACAGGTAGACACACGAGCCTGTGTCTAGGCCGTGTGTAACACATGGTCAGTCCCATGGGTGTGTGACTGGGCCGTGTGTCCCCTGCATGTTAGTGTTGTAAGTCAGTGTCGACCATGGGCTAGACACACAGGCGTGTGCCCCTTATGAGATTGATAACATCATAAATAGAATACCCAAGTTTTCACACACGAGTGAGGACACTGGTGTGTCGAGGCCATGTGAGGGACACGGGCCATGGACATGGGCGTGTGTCCGACTGTGTGAAAATCCCTGTAGGTTCGAATTATAAAATAAATTCCACACGAGCAAGGGACATAGGCGTGTGTAACCACACGGACGTGTCCCATTTCACACGAACGTGTGGCCCTGTTAAGGAAAAATTTTTCTAAGTATTCAAAAATTCCTGATTTGATTCCGAGACCTTCCGTTTGCATGTTTAAGGCCTCGTAGGCCCATAAAGAGGATGTTTTGAATGTGAATGGGAAGTTTTATGTTGGAATGAAATTTTATAGCTCAAATTTGTATGTTCAAGTGCGTTAAGTCCGGTAATGCCTCGTACCCGGTTTAGGCGTTCAATAAGGGTAAGAGGTGTTACACCCCTTACCCGTATTCAATGTCGGAATAGGGTACGAGGCATTATCGAAACACATACACTTGTAAACGTATTAAACTGAGTCATAAAACTTCATCCAAATTAAAACTTTTCAAATTTTTATCTTTGAGGGCCCAATACTTACTTTGGAAATGGTCCGGGACTAAACCGAGAACTTGGGAACATTAGAAAATTTCTTGAAAACCAGGGGCACACGCCCATGTGTTAGGCCGTGTGACGTTTCGAATTTCTGAAAATCAAGTGCAGACTTCACATACCCTGGGCACACGGTTGTGTGGCTACCCGTGTGGCCACAAGTAAGGCTATTTACCAAGCCCTTTGCCACCCCAAAACACTTATACATTTATACAAATTTATCATCACACAACATGGTATTATTAAGCATTCAAACATCCACACTATGACATTCACATACCATTTACAAACCACATTCATCATGAATAATCACACACACACACTTAACAATTCACATGCAAGAGTACACATCCCTGAAATGCATCATCATAGACTTATAACATAACAAATATTGGCCACATTAAATGGCTTTATACAAAAATAACCATCAAATAGCATAGGCCAACATTCTAGGCCAACTCATAATAACATTTACACATAATCAAGTCCCTATACATGCCATAGACTTACAAATACTTTAAGATCATTATTACAATACCAATCAATAACTTGTTAGAGTGATAGAATCTCCGACGACCCCCAACTCTAGCTAGCATCTGTGACACTATAGGAAAAGGAAAGGAAGGGGGTAAGCATTATAGCTTAGTAAGTAGGTATGTAAATAATAAGTGATTTATTAATAGGCTTTTATAAATCTTCACAATATGCTCTGAAGATAATACACCATAATTGCACATAGTTCCACTATTTATTCATGTTCATCTCAAGCTGTCTACTTGGGTCATAGTCACTAAATTATTTATACCTTTAGCTACGGAACTCCAAATTAAGATCTGCTAATTTTAAATGAAACTAGACTCACATATATTCTTACCATGAAATTTTCAGAATTTTTGGTTTAGCCAGTAAGTATAGTTTATTCTTTAAATTCTCCCCTGTTTAGATGTCTGACAGTTTCGACCTTTCTTCACTAAAAATTAAATATCTCTTCGTACGGGATTCAAATTATGTTTCCATTTGTTTCTATTGAAGGAAGACTCCTTAATAAATTTAATTATATATTATAAACCATAATTATTTTTATACAATTTTTAAAGAATTTCCAAATTCAAAATAGGGGATTTCGACATCATTCTGACCCAGTCTCACAAAATTCAAATATTACAGAATATGAAATTCGTTTGTTTACACTGTTTCTTTTATCTGAAAATAGACTAATTCAGATTTAATTTCATATCATATTTAACCTCTAATTTTATTTCCACTCTTTTTGGTGATATTTCAAAATCACACAACTGCAGCTGTCCAAAAATGTTTTGTTGCTAAATTTACTCTTTCATAATGTCACTTACTCCATTTCATCTTACCGAAGGTTCGATCAAATATCGAGCTAATTGTTCATAAATTTTCACACTTATACCTGCACTTATTCATCACATAGTCATATTAATTTCCACTTAGTCGTTACATGATCACATGTAATTTCACTTAGTCAGTTTCCCGTTGAACTTATCGGAATAATAACAGATACACGGTGGCCTGCATATAGTACCACCCTTGTAGCCGAAGTTATCTAGTGCACATAGTAGCCTGCACTTAGTACTACACATGTGACCAAAACCATCACTTACACATAGTGGCCTGCACTTAGTACCACACATGTGATCGAAGCTATCGGGTACGCATAGTAGCCATGCGACCTATCCGTCTGGTACATGTAGTAGCCCGCACTTAGTACTACACATGTGACCTAAACCCATCTCGTAGCTCTCTCGTATACATAGTGGCCTACACTTAGTACCACACATGTGATCTAGCTACCTCATTCGTGTCTTTTCTATTCCGAAGGTTCAACCGGGAATTCTCACTTTTCAACATTTTACCAATTCATCCATAATCAATCACAATTCATAATTTACATCAAATAATTACTCCATATTCAACCATATCTCATATAATATAACAAAATATTAAAATATTAATAAAGACGATGTATTATTTACATACAAACTTACCTCGGTAGCACAATCGGTGAAAAGGACTTATTCGTCATATTCTTTGTTTTTCCCCCGTTCTAAGTTTGAATCTCTTTTTTTTTAATAATCGAGCTTGGAAGCTTGAAAAACCCTAGCCATGGTTTCCCCTTGTGAAAATCGGCCATGGGGTTGAAGATGGACAAAATGTAACAGTCTGGTTTATACCCTAGTCAGAACAGTGGTTTTGACACCACAAATATGTAACATCCTGAAATTGGGCCTAGAAAAATTGGGCCCAATGGGCCTTGAGCGTAGTAGCGTTTAAAATTTTTTAGAACAAGAGATCAGATTAAATGCAAGTTGGACCTATTAGGTAAGTGATTTTGGAAGGTTTAGGGGGCTTCTATGAAGTCCTGGGATCAAACTTTGGCTTTGGGGAAATTTTGGTTTTAGGCGAGAAAAACCCTAAGAGTTAGTGGGTAGGCTTTAAGAATAAAATGTTGATGAAAATGACACAAGTGGAGCGTGTGGTGTAGTGGCAAAGTGACGCCACATTAGAGGCAAGAGGATGATGCCACAAGGATGGAAGGAGGTCCAAGGTTCAAGTCTTGGCTCTTGCATTTTGGTTTTCTTTTTAAATAGACTTTAGAATTTGGCTATAGATTTATATTTAGTTGCGCATGGTTTAAGACACAAGAGGAGCTTGTGGCCAAGTGCTTAGCGGCGTGGATTATGCTACAAGGGAGTCTGGGTTTGAATCTCATGAAAAGCAAAGGAGTATTTATTTTGCGAATTGGACGGCAAGAGTTTGAGTTGGATTTAAACTCTACTGACTGAGGGATCCCACATCAGAAAGATACAAAGAAGGAAGGTGAGAAGCTAGCTATATATAGAGCTATCTATGATGGGAGAAAGAATACCTTGGAGGGCGTTTGGGCACAGGAATGGTCGGAGCGCGGATTAGCACCAGATTCCTATCAGGTGTGTAACTCTCTCTACTCTAGTTGTAGAGCGGCAAATGCCGAAGTGTTGGTCACAGCAATAGTAGCCACACGAGCGTGCGAGCGCAGTGTGGGGTTTCGACGCGATAGTTGAGGCCATCAGTAGTATTCTTGTGGGTTGAGGCTGTTTGGGCCACGATGGGCCGAAGTGAGCCCAATGGGCACGTGGGCCCAATTGAATAAAATGTATGATGCTGTAGTATATAGTGAACTAGACTAGGTGAATCTCATATACGTGGCTAGATTTGTGTTAGGTGGGCCACACGAGCGTGTAGGCCCGAATGGGTCGAAATCGAGTTTTAGGCCTAATAGCCTGGTACGACCGGAAATGGTAGCTAAGTCGCTTAGGGCAACATTAGGTCTTCAGAAAGGCCATTGTATGTGCGAAATTACTGAAATACCCTTGATAGGTAAATTACGAAAATACCCTTGGTAGGTAAAATTACCGTTATACCCTTAGAGGTTGATTAGCTTGATTATGTTGTATTATGTCTATCTGAATATGATGGTAATTCATGTTATACGTTATATTTGATATATGTTTTGCATACATGACATACTGCATACATGAATTATTATGTCATATTGCACGGGCTTTGGGATATGATGTGAAAGGGGAAGTATTAGAGACTGTCACAGTGGTTTGGTACCACAATTGGGTTGGCCCCACATATATCTGATTCAGTGACCATGTCTCAGTGCCTTGGTGCCACGGTGGTTTAATACCACTTATATATATATGTTTGTGATTCAGTGACTCGTCCCAGTGGTTTGGTACCACAGTGGGTTGGCCCCACATATATTCATCAGGGATTGTCACGGTGGTTTTGGTACCACGGTGGGTTGGCCCCACGTATGTTAATAGTGACTCTGTCACGGTAATCTAGTATCACGGTGGTCTGTATACCACGAGTGGCTTGGTGCCACGTATGAGGCATGTAACGGATGGAGGGTTGATTGTAGAAATCCCCACGGTGTGATGGGCTGGTACAGGTGACGTGTAGAGGATGGAAAAACTAGGTTGGGCTGGGACATATTGGATTGATTTCTTTCGTATGCCATCTTGAGTAGGCTAAGGCCCAATACGCAATTGTGGGCCATGAGCCGTTTATGTGATATAGGGGGATTTACACACTGAGTCTTGGTGACTCACCCCTTTTCTTAACCTTGCAGGTAATCAGTAGATTGTGGATCTGGGAGCCGAGGTAGACTCGTGGAGGCCATAAAAAAATGTTTCTTTTCATAAACTCGTTCCTTTCTACAAACTATTTTAATTGGGGATTTTTGTTATGTAATAAGGCCTTTCCAAGTTAATATCTAGTTTATATTATCTATTATTTATTTGAAATTTGATACTATGATAATTTAATCATGAAAGTGAAGATGGGGTTTTCAAAATACGAGTAACATATAACAATCGTTTTCTTTCAAGTATCACCAAATATAACTAATATTCAGTTAACACAAATTAAAATTTTTCAAGACATCACCTTAATTGAAAATTTTCAAATTAAACCTAAGTAAGCTCTTATGTTCAAACTTACGGTTCTTTCCCAAAATTCATCAAAATTCATTTCTACTTTACCTGTGACATACCAGATCTGGTTGTAACTTCTAGACCGGGTTTGGGGTGTTACAAAATCTGAGTCTGTATAATATTTTAATATTATTTTTTGTGCCAATGATTGGTGTTTAAGTATGTGTTAAATTTTCGTAAGTTAATTTGTCCGTTTGTGTGTTTAATTTAACAAAAGGATTGAATTGCATTAAATGTGAAAGTTGCTTGCTATTTGTTACGGTATTAATGTGTTGTGGCTTTGTAAAGGTGGAGGCCTTATATGGAAATTAAGCCATTATCATGTTTAGTGGACGGGTAAAGTCATGAATGACCTTGTAAATTATATGTTATAAATGTATGAATGAACGCTATTTTGGTAAATGAATTGTTAGCATTAAATTAATGAAACAAAAAGATGAAGTGTTCATCTTTTATTTCTCTTCATTTGACTGAAACAAGCAAGGAAAGAAAAGAAATAAATCTAGCTAGGGTATTCGGCCTTTCTATAGCAAATTAAGGTATGTTTTTGCTTTGGTTTTTGATGATTTTTATGTTTTTGAGATTGTTGTCTAGTCTACTATCAAGCCCATGTCTCAATTTGATGAATTGATGTTGTTCATGAAATGTGCCATTGATGATATGTTGAGATTTGTGATGATTTGTGGTGTTAAATGAAATATTTGAGCTAGATGAACATACTTTGTTCTTGAATTTTTAATGAATTTAGCTAATTAGGGCTAACTGAGAAAATATTACTTTTGAGGACTAAATTGCAAATTTGATAGAAAATATGGGCTTGTATGTGATGTATGAACATTCGGCTAAGCATTAGTATGTAATGATTTTGTGAATTTGATGTTTTGAGAAAAATGGACTAAATTGATAAATTATGCAAATATGAGGGTTAATTTGCAAATGGCCCTAAATGTGTGTGCTTGGATTTAATTGAATAAGTTAGTGAAGAAAAGAGTTAATTCTGAATATGTATAGATTAAGAACTGAGGAAAACGGACTTAGATCGCGGGAAAATGAAAGTAATCGATTAGCCGTCTTCGTTTCTGTTAAATCGAATCTGAGGTAAGTCATTATGCAAATAAATGTATTCTTATTGAATTACGTGTATTGTTATGACTATTTTTATAGATGAATACTTATGATGCGATCTGTTCATGAATTTTGAGATAAGGATTACTTAGTGACAATATCTGAGAAGTCCCGTACGAACCTAGGAATAGATAGGATTAGCTATGTCATGACATAGGTATATGTTCTGTTTTTATCATGTAAGACCACGTCTGGGACGTTGGCGTTGATTTGAGATTTTGTGTAAGACCACGTCAGGGACGTTGGCATCGATATGAGTTTTACGTGTAAGACCACGTCTAGGACGTTGGCATCGATATGAGTTTTACGTGTAAGATCATGTCTAAGACATCGGCATCGTATTGATTTGTGTAAAACCATATCTGGGACAGTGACATCGATATCCGATTACATGTAAGACCTCGTCTAGGACGTTGGCATTTTACGACTATTTTGAGCTTTCTGAGTATCCTACTAGATTTCTTACGGTTCAACGGGCAAGTCTGTGATATGAAATGGCCATGTAAATAGTGAATCCATTTCAGGTACGTTGATTCATACACTAAGTCTGTATATAAGGTAAGTTCCTATGTGATCTTACTATGATGATTATGTATATTTGGATAACAATATGAGATGTGATAGTAAGTATGAAAGAGCTTTGTGTATATAAGACTTTTGAATTGATGAATGTGGCAAATATGGCCAAGTACATGGACCAAAGTATATATGTGATTATTTGCTAAGTGATTTAGATGTGCCAATGTATCTATGAGTATATATGTCTTCTATGCTAAGTTTGTTTGTATTATGACTTACTAAGCTTTTGGAAAGCTTACTCTGTGTGTGCGTTTTCTCTGTTTTATAGGTCGTCAAAGCTACTGAAGGCTCAGGACCGTCAAGGATCGTCATCACACTATTCAACTTGTTTATGGTACATTTTGGATATATATTTTGCTAGATATGGCATGTATAGGCTAGTCTTTTGTATTTGTAAATGAATTGAATTTAGCCATGTGATTTGGCTAGTTATATGTTGGTATTATGTTTTAAACGAATGTGATATATGAAGTATACCTTGGTATTGTCGAAGCACATGAATTGGTCAAGTTTTTGGGTAAGTATTTGGATGAGTTATACTTGATATACATATGTTTTGGTTTTGGAAGTTGGCATGGTTTAAATGGATGTTGAATGTTTAGATTGAATGGTTATTTTGGTTGTCTAGTATGCATGAATTGTGTTGGTAAATATTGCTTGTAGGTAATACCCAAGTTGATGGCATTTTGGCCTTGAAAATAGCCTATAATGTCACACGGTTGTGGCACACGGGCATGCCTACTGACCGTGGGGCTAAGTCAGTAGCTAGCATAAGAGTACACGGCCTTGGCACACAGACGTGCCTAGTAGCCATGTGATTTTTGACAGGATCGACCACGACCAGAGTATACGGGCATGCTTAGTGGTCGTGGAAGAAATGTTAGTTTCGACCACGGGGAGGACACACGGGTGTGTCTAGCAGCCGTGGGAGGCAGATGGCCTGCCCACATGGGCGTGTAACCCCTGAAACTTAGAAAAATTTTAAATTTCTATGAAATTTTGTATGTGTTCCAATTTAGTCCCAAACCTATTTCTGAACATGATTAAGGTCTCGTTGACCGCAATAAGGGACACTATGATTGTATTCGATGTGATACTTGATGAAATGTTTGATTAAGTTTTCGATCTGTTAGGCAACGCTCTTAACCCATTTTGGCGGCAGACACGGGATAGGGGTGTTACATTTGGTTAGTATCAGAGCTACGGTTTAGCCGATTCCTAGACTAACGTAGCTTGTCAGAGTCTAGCTATGCATGCCATATATCTGAATCGTGATAGGGGTGTTACATTTGGTTGGTATCAGAGCTACGGTTTAGCCGATTCCTGGACTAACGTAGCTTGTCAGAGTCTAACTATGCATGCCATATATCTGAATCGTGATAGTGTGATGAATCCTGACGTGTAAAATGTGATTTTTGTATAGCAATGGATCCTGAAAGAGCCATAGCTGACGATGTAGAGAGTAATGCGCCTGCTCCCACGCAAGGGACAGCGCCTCTGATTCGAGATCGGCTACAAGTGGTCAAGAGGTAGAAGCTAAACAAGCTTTCTTCCAGATGATGAGTGAGTGGTTCACTCAATTTGTAAAGAATAACCCGACTGTTTCACAACCCCCGCCCCCGGTTCATCCCTCTCAGACATCCGATATACCTCTGACTGCAAATATGAATCTGTGGAATAAGCCTCCGGTTGACAAGATCTGTAAGTATGGGGCCGAAGAATTTCGGGCTACTAATGATGATGATCTTTGAAAAATTTGAGTTCGTTAGAAAATACTATACGGGTATTCGACGAAATGTCTTTGACTCCGGAAGAATGCATAAAGTGCATTGTGTCATTACTCCGAGATACAGCTTATCAATGGTGGAAAACCTTAATTTCTATTGTTCCGAAAGAGCGAGTTACATGGGACTTCTTTCAGATCGAGTTCCAAAAGAAATACATTAGTGAAAGATTCATTGATCAGAAATGGAAGGAATTTTTGGAACTAAAATAGGGCCGAATGACTATTCCGGAATATGAACGAGAGCTCGTGAGACTGAGTCAGTATGCCCAAGAATGTATATCATCTGAAGTGATAATGTGCAAAAGGTTTAAAGATGGTTTTAATGAAGACATTCGTTTGTTGGTCGGGATCTTAGACATAAAAGAGTTCGTAGTACTCGTTGATAGAGCGTGCAAAGATGAGGCACTTGGGAAAGATAAAAGAAAAGCTGAGTTTTAAGCCCGAGATACGAGAAAGAGATTTCCGAGAAAATCATTCCAGTCATTTTCGAAGAGATTCAGAGATGATCAAGGTTGTTCAAGATATAATGTGGGACATTCGAATAGAAATCGAGCTAGATCATAAATGAGTTCCAAAACCCCAGTAACTTCAGTGGCCAGTGTTGATAATGTCCGGACTGAGAGATCTGAATGTAAACATTGTGGAAAAAGGCATTCGGGAAATTGTAGACTTAATGACAGAGCTTGCTTCAGATGTGGATCACTTGATCATTTTATCTGCGATTGCCCTGAGTCTGTCGAGCCAGAGACTGTTCAGAATTTGAGATTTGATAATGTACCTATGAGAGGTAGACCTTCGAAGAATGTAAGAAATGTTAGTGGTTGTCAAAGAACTACGAGAGACAATGTTGCCAGATCTGAAGCTAGAGCGCCTTCTAGAGCGTATGCTATCCGAGGTCGAAAGGAAGCTTCATCTCTAGATGTTATAATGGGTACTTTTACACTTTATGATACTTCTGTGATTGCATTGATAGACCCTGGTTCTACGCATTCGTATATATGCATGAATTTAGTATTCAGTAAAACTTTACCTGTAGAGTCTACTGAGTTTGCTATAAAAGTATCGAACCCCTTAGGTAAAAATGTCCTTGTTGACAAAGTATGCAAGAACTGTCCGTTAATGTTTCGAGATATCTATTTCCCTACTGATCTGATGCTTTCATTTGATGAGTTTGATATTATTATGGGTATGGATTGGTTGTTTTTGTATGATGCTGTTGTGAATTGTAAAAGAAAGACTATTGATTGGAGATGTAGTTGAGTCTAATGATTTGAAGGGATTGCCTGCTGTGATATCTGTTTTGAAAGCTCAAAGTTTTGTGAAAAAGGGTTATGAGGCATATTTCGCTTATGTGATTGATTCGAAAGTGTCTGGGAAGGAAGTTGAATCAGTGCCTATTGTCTATGAGTTTTCTGATGTATTCCCTGAAGAATTATCGGGTTTGCCTCCGATTTGTGAAGTTGAGTTTAGTATTGATTTATTGCCTGGTACAACACCTATTTTGATAGCTCCGTATAGAATGGCACCAACAGAGTTGAAAGATTTAAAGTCACAATTGCAAGAATTGACCGATAGAGGGTTTACTAGACCGAGTTTTTCGCCTTGGGGTGCTCCTGTTCTGTTTGTGAAAAAGAAAGATGGCACGATGAGGATGTGTATCGATTACCGTCAGTTGAATAAAGTGACAATAAAGAATAAATATCTGTTGCCACGAATAGAAGATTTATTTGATCAGTTAAAAGGAGCTACTGTATTTTCTAAGATTGATCTGAGATCGGGATACTACCAGTTGAGAGTTAAAGATTCAGACATTCCGAAGACTGCTTTTAGAAAGAGGTACGGGCATTATGAGTTTTTAGTTATGCCATTTGGACTAACCAATGCTCCTTCTATTTTTATGAATCTGATGAACAGAATTTTCAGATCGAACCTAGATCGATTTTTTGTGGTATTCATAGAGGGCATCTTGATTTATTCACGTGATGAAAATGAGCATGCTGAACATTTGAAATTTGTGTTTCAAACTTTGAGAGAAAAGAAATTGTATGCGAAATTTAGCAAATGTGAATTCTGGTTACACGAGATTAGTTTTCTAGGACATATTGTGGTAGCTTCTGGAATCTGAGTGGATCCGAGCAAGATTTCTGCTATTCTGAATTGGAAACCTCCGAGAAATGTATCTGTAGTAGGTAATTTTCTGGGCTTAGCTGGTTATTATCGTCGATTTGTAAAAGGATTTTTAGTTATAGCTACTCCGTTGACTAGATTACTTCAGAAAGATGTTAGATTTGAATGGTCAGACAAATGCCAGAAAAGTTTTGAGCAGTTGAAAACCCTATTAACAGAAGCTCCAGTGTTAGTACAGCCAGAATTGGATAAAGAATTTTTTATATACAGTGATGCTTCGTTAAATGGTCTGGGATGTGTTTTGATGCAGGAAGGCAAAGTTGTAGCTTATGCCTCGAGACAATTGAAACCTCATGAAAAGAATTATCCAACACACGATCTTGAGCTAGCTGCGATTGTGTTTACACTTAAGATTTGGCACCATTACTTGTACGGTGAGAAATGCCATGTGTTTTTAGATCATAAAAGTCTAAAATATCTGATGACTCAGAAAGATTTGAACCTGCGTCAAAGAAGATGGTTAGAGCTGTTAAAAGATTATGAGCTCGTGATAGATTATCATTCCGGTAAAGCGAACGTGGTGGCTGATGCGTTGAGTAGAAAATCATTGTTTGCATTATGTGCTTTCAATGCTCAGTTAGATTTGCCTGATGATAGTTCTATCTTAGCTGAATTAAAAGTGAAACTATTGTTTATACAGCAGATATGTGATGCTCAGAAATCTAATAATGAGTTATTAGCGAAACGAGTTCTGTGTGATTCAAATTCTGAATCTGAATTTCGGGTTGTTGATGGTTGCTTGAGTTTCTGAGGTCGCATCTGTGTTTCGAGAAATCCAGAGTTGATTCAACTGATTTTAAGTGACGCACATAACATTCGTCTATCTATTCATCCGTGAAGTACAAAGATGTACCATGATCTAAAGCAACACTATTGGTGGTCCAGTATGAAATGAGACATTTCTAACTTTGTTTCGAAATGCTTAATCTGTCAACAAGTGAAAGTCAAACATCAAGTTCCGTCAGGTTTGCTACAGCCAATTCTGATTCCTGAATGGAAATGGGATAGAGTGACAACGGATTTTGTTTCTGGTTTGTCTCAGACTCCGAGAAAGAAAGATGCAATTTGGGTCATAGTTGACCGATTGACGAAATCCACCGATTTTATTTCGGTAAGATCTGACTATTCACTTGATAGATTAGCTAAACTTTATATTTCTGAGATTGTTAGATTGCACGGGGTGCCACTATCCATTGTGTCAGATAGGGATCCGAGGTTTACATCGAGGTTCTAGAAGAAATTAGAAGAAGCTTTAGGCATGAAATTGCATTTCAGTACAGCTTTTCATCCGCAAACAGATGGTCAATCCAAGCGGATCATTCAGATTCTCAAAGATATGTTAAGATGTTGTATACTTGAGTTTAACGGTACGTGAGAACAGTATCTGCCATTGATTGAATTTGCATACAATAACAGTGTTCAGTCAAGTATCAAAATGGCACCTTATGAAGCTTTGTACGGACGTAAATGCCGTACACCTCTATATTGGACTGAGCTCAGTGAAAATAAGTTATATGGGGTTGATTTGATAAAAGATTCAGAACAGAAAGTTAAACTGATCCAAGATTGTTTGAAAGCAGCATCTGATCGTTAGAAGTCTTATGCAGACTTGAAACGAAAAGATATAAAATTTGAAATCGGCAACAAAGTATTTCTGAAAGTGTCTCCATGGAAGAAGCTACTCTAATTCGGACGTAAAAGCAAATTAAGTCCGAGGTTCATCGGACCGTATGAGATCATTGAACGAGTTGGGCCTATTGCATATAGATTAAGTTTACCCTTCTGAGCTAGAAACGATACACAATGTATTTCATGTTTCGATGCTCCGTAAATATTGATCCGATCTGTCACATGTGATTGCTCCATCTAAAATTGAAATCTGATTAGATATGACATATGAAGAGGAAACGATTCGTATCTTAGCTCGTGAAGTGAAAGAGTTGAGAAAAAAGAAAATTTCGTTAGTGAAAGTATTATGGAAGCGACACGGAATTGAATAGGCAACGTGGGAACCAGAAGATTCAACGAGACAGCAATATCCGACTCTATTTAAAGGTAAGATTTTCGGGGACGAAAATCCCTAAGGGGGAGAATTGTAACAGTCCAGTTTATACCCTAGTGGGAACAGTGGTTTTGGGACCACAAATCCGAGTCTGAATAATATTTTAATATTATTTTTTGTGCCATTGATGGGTGTTTAAGTATGTGTTAAATTTTCGTAAGTTAATTTGTCCGTTTGTGTGTTTAATTTAACAAAAAGATTGAATTGCATTAAATTTGACAGTTGCTTGCTATTTGTTAAGGTATCAATGTGTTGTGGCTTTGTAAAGGTGGAGGCCTTAATTGGCAATTAAGCCATTATCATGTTTAGTGGACGGGTAAAGTCATGAATGACCTTGTAAATTATATGTTATAAATGTATGAATGAAGGTTATTTTGGTAAATGAATTGTTAGCATTAAATTAATGAAACAAAAAGATGAAGTGCTCATATTTTATTTCTCTTCATTTGACCGAAACAAGCAGGGAAAGAAAAGAAATAAATCTAGCTAGGGTATTCGGCCTTTCTATTGCAAATTAAGGTATGTTTTTGCTTTAGTTTTTGATGATTTTTATGTTTTTGAGATTGTTTCTTAGTCTACTATCAAGCCCATGTCTCAATTTGATGAATTGATGTTGTTCATGAAATGTGCCATTGATGATATGTTGAGCTTTGTGTTGATTTATGGTGTTAAATGAGAGATTTGAGCTAGATGAACATACTTTGTTCTTGAATTTTTGATGAATTTAGCTAATTAGGGCTAAATTGAGAAAATATTATTTTTGAGGACTAAATTGCAAATTTGATGGAAAATATGGGCTTGTATGTGATGTATGAACATTCGGCTAAGCATGAGTATGTAACAATTTTGTGAATTTGATGTTTTGAGAAAAATGGACTAAATTGATAAATTGTGCAAATATGATGGTTAATTTGCAAATGGCCCTAAATGTGTGTCCTTGGATTTAATTGAATAAGTTAGTGAATAAAAGAGTTAACTATGAATATGTATAGATCAAGAACTGAGGAAAACGGACTTAGATCGCGGGAAAACGAAAGAAACTGAGTAGCCGTTTCCGTTTCTGTTAAATCGAATCCGAGGTAAGTCATTATGCAAATAAACGTATTCTTATTGAATTATGTGTATTCTTATGACTATTGTTATCGATGAATACTTATGATATGATCTGTTCATGAATTTCGAGATAAGGATTACTTAGTGACAATATCTGAGAAGTCTCGTATGAACCTAGCAATAGATAGGATTAACTATGTCATTACATAGGTATATGTTCTGTTTTTATCATGTAAGACCACGTTTGGGACGTTGGCGTTGATTTGAGATTTCGTGTAAGACCACGTCAGGGACGCTGGCATCGATATGAGTTTTACGTGTAAGAGCACGTCTGGGACGTTGGCATCGATATGAGTTTTACGTGTAAGACCATGTCTGGGATATCGGCATCGTATTGATTTGTGTAAGACCCTGTCTGGGACAGTGGCATCGATATCCGGTTACATGTAAGACCTCATCTGGGACGTTGGCATTGTATGACTATTCTGAGCTTTCTGAGTATCCTACTATACTCCTTACGGTTCAACGACCAACTCTGTGATATGAAATGGCTATGTAAGTAGAAAATCAGTTTCAGGTATGTTGATTCATACACTAAGTCTGTATATAAGGTAAGTTCCTATGTGATCTTACTATGATGATTATGTATATTTGGATAACAATATAAGATGTGATAGTAAGTATGAAAGAGCTTTGTGTATATGAGACTTTTGAATTGATGAATGTGGCAAATATGGCCAAGTACATGGACCAAAGTATATATGTGATAATTTGCTAAGTGATTTAGATGTGCCAATGTATCTATGAGTATATATGCCTTCTATGCTAAGTTTGTTTGTATTATGACTTACTAAGCTTTTGGAAAGCTTACTCTGTGTGTGCATTTTCTCTTTTTATAGGTCGTCAAAGCTACTGAAGGCTCGAGACCGTCAAGGATCGTCATCACACTATTTAACTTGTTTATAGTACATTTTGGATATATATTTTGCTAGATATGGCATGTATAGGCTAGTCTTTTGTATTTGTAAATGAAGTGAATTTAGCCTTGTGATTTGGCTAGTTATATGTTGGTATTATGTTTTAAATGAATGTGATATATGAAGTATACCTTAGTATGGTCAAAGCACATGAATTGGTCAAGTTTTTGGGTAAGTATTTGGATGAATTATACTTGATATACATATGTTTTGGTTTTGGAAGTTCGCATGGTTGAAATGGATGTTGAATGTTTAGATTGAATGGTTATTTTGGTTGTCTAGTAGGCATGAATTGTGTTGGTAAATATTGCTTGTAGGTAAGACCCAAGTTGGTGGCATTTTGGCCTTGAAAATGGCCTATAATGTCACACGGTTGTGGCACACGGGCGTGCCTAGTGACCGTGGGGCTAAGTTAGTAGCTAGCATAAGAGTACACGGCCTTGGCACACGGACGTGCCTAGTAGCCATGTGATTTTTGACAGGATCAACCACGGCCAGAGTACACGGGCGTGCTTAGTGGCCATGGAAGAAAAGTCAGTTTCGACCGCAGGGAGAACACACGGGTGTGTCTAGCAGCAGTGGGAGGCACACGGCCTACCCACACGGGCGTGTAACCCCTCAAACTTAGAAAAGTTTTAAATTTCCATGAAATTTTGTATGTGTTACAATATAGTCCTGACCGTATTTCTGAACATGCTTAAGGTCTCGTTGACCGCAATATGGGACACTATGATTGTATTCGATGTGATACTCTATGAAATGTTTGATTGGGTTTCTGATTTGTCAGGTAACGCTTTTAACCCATTCCAAAAGCGGACATGGGATAGGGGTGTTACACAAAAATTGGCCTTTAATTTTGTTTTTAATTCATTTTAATTACTAAATGACCAAAATACCCCTAACTTAAAAATAATCTATTTCACTTATCTCATGTTTATTTTTGTCCAACAATTTAACCAACGGTCTAATTATCTATTAAGGACCTCAAATTTAAAATTTCATAACAATTGGACACCTCTACCATGTAGAACTCAACTTTTTCACTTTTTACAATTTAGTCCTTTTGACTAAATTGAGTTCCCAAACGTCGAAATTTTGGAACGAAATTTTCACGAAATCATTTTGTGAAATCGTACACCATAAAAATATATTAAAAATAAATTTCTCATCGTCGGATTTGTGGTCCCGAAACGATTGTTCCAACTAGGCCCAAAATTGGGCTGTTACAAAATTTACACAATAAGTGTGTAACAACCTAGTTTTTAGTGTCAAAAACAATGATTTCGGGACGACAACTTCAACGTGTTGGTCGATAAATATTAATTTATTAATATTTATGAGGTCATTAATGTGGTACTAAATTTTGGTTATGAAATTTTAATGTTTAGATAGTTAATTAAGAAAACGGTGCAACACCCCAAACCCGGCCAATTCACTACGACCGAATTTGAAATGCCACTGCGGAACACGTTCGAAAATATTCTTACTTAAGAGTAAAAACCGTTAAAAATTTGTTGCCTTTAATAAAACATTTTCGTGACTTAAAATATTCTAAGTAAAAATTAAATTGTTATAAAAATATCGGATTCAAAACTTTATTATACATACTTAAGAAAATAAAATCATTTGCAATTAATATTTAAATTGTCAATCCATAATAGAACATAATAATAAAAATACTTAATAAAAATACTTAAATACTTTAATGGGCCTTATTACAATAAATAATTAAACCAAAATACTTAATACTAAATAATAATAAACTGATTGAAATAATCAAAACATCTTCTGCATGGGCCACCTCGTATCCACTCCAACCCGGTCCGATCACCATATCACCTGCGATGTTTGATAAATAATTGGGTGAGTCATACAGACTCAGTGTGTAATTAAACCACTGAATTCCACCCACATGTTAACCACATAATAACCCATATATCAGATAACAATTATCATATTCACATATTCTCACATTCTGGGCTTGGCCCACATTCAAATCACTTATCGGTAAATGAGGTAATTAACCACATAATTCCACATATCGGGCTTAGCCCATTTCCACACTGATCCACATTCATATACTGGGCTTGGCCCATTTCCACATTAGTCCACATATCACTGGGCTTGGCACATTTTCACATATGTTCACATACGAAATCATGCAATAATGAAACCCAACCCAAACCTAGGGTCCATCCGCTACACACCCCCTTATCCAGCCTACCACACACCAGGGGATTATCAAATCACCCTCTTCTTTTCACTCCAAAAGGCATTCCATGCAGTCCACGTGCAATTAAGCACAATAATCCACAACGCGACCTCAGTCAACGCCAATCCATGATGTAGCCGTAGCTAACACCAAAACCACGATGGGATACATAGTCACTCATCAACCACGATATGGCACATAGCCGATATCAACCACAATGAGGCACATAGCTACTCATCAAACCACGCGAACTTAATCGCAAATAATCTACAAAGTGACCTCAGTCAACGTCAATCCACGATGTAGCTCAAGGCTAACATCAAACCACGTACTCGAAGTACACCCTGTCCTTCTTTCATATCATATCCCACCCATGCACATGCAACGTGAAATAGTGCCATGATAATGCATGAGCATGTTCATCAAACATATCATCACATATTCATATTAATAACCACATCATAGATTTAGTACTTACCTGATTACCAATATACCCCTTGAGGTATCCATATCACAATTTCCACTGCACTAATTAGCACATTCATAACACATACACATATAACACAAATACTCGGAAAACGGTGGGTTAATCACACACCTGACTTTCTAGCGAAATTCCGAACAACTCGAATCTAACACAATCTAGAATCCCGATACTCTGCTTACTTGTCGATTAGCCCCTAAAAATCATAATACACAATCGGTCACACTTAAACTTTTAAAATGGCCTATGGCCGAAACTATATACCACTTACCTTGCTTACCGAAAATCCCGAATCACCA
Organism: Gossypium bickii; assembly: GCA_025503065.1. Lineage (NCBI taxonomy): Eukaryota > Viridiplantae > Streptophyta > Magnoliopsida > Malvales > Malvaceae > Gossypium > Gossypium bickii. The sequence continues at coordinate 34,024,346 of CP106715.1, read as the reverse complement.
CTTAATTATGAAACTGTCGAAATCCCTTGAGTACTCCAAATCCCGAAACTCCTTTAATGCTTCCACTATCGTTGCTTGCGAAGACTAAAAGAGAATGGATCCCGGCTTTTAGAACTTGCGATAGAAGGAAAAGAATACGGCCTCCTTTGAGATTCGGCTATGGTTATTAATAAAAGAAAAATACAAATAGAAGAAAAGCACTTACAAGGTTCGGCTAAGCCCTTCAAATGTTGATGGAAAAGTCGGCCACAAGAGAAAGAAAGTGTATTCGGTTATGATGTTTCTTTTGGGTGCCAAGCAAAGAAAAGAGAAAGGAAGCTTATAGGATTCGGCTAATGCTAACAAATAGAGGAGAAGAAGAAACACAAATGGCCTTTTTGGCTTCTTAGAATTCGGCACAATGAGGGAGTGAGTTGAGAGGAGAATTTCGGCTAAAGGAAAAATAATTGGAGAAAAGAATTCCAACAGGTGATCACTCCTATTTAACTACACAATTCGGCACACCTATCTCCACTTATCAAATCCAAATCAATCTCTTATTTCCCTCTTCAATACTTATTCAAAATAAATTGAATAAGTCAACATTTATCCATCTCCTATTTAATCTCTAAGCTTATTCAAAAATAACTAAATTAAAACAATTATTATCTTCTCCTTAATCTTCTATCTATCTATCTAAATAAAATAAAATAAATCTTCAATTATCCTACCCATCTAAAATAAAATAAAACCTTAATTATCTTCTTATCTCACATTAAAAATAAACAAATTAAATTCACAAATATCCTGCTCTTAGCCGAATTCCAAAATAAAAGAAAACTTAATCCTCATCAAATTAAAAATCCAATTGCCGTCCAATTCCTTTCCTTCGCAAAAAGCCCCAAAAATTTAAAACACCTAATTGCTGCTCCCATGCCTTGAACCCAGGACCTGTTGGAATCCTTAACTGCAGGTAACGTCCCTGCCACTTTGCCAAGGCACTGATTGTGTTATAATTCACCCTGAACATCTTTTAATACCTCTTTCCCAAGCTCCCCCTTGTCCTAGCGCCAAAGCAAAATAAAAACACGCCCCATGCTGCCAACGGGATTCGAACCAAGGCCCTTGTTGCCGCAAGCCGCATATAGTGCTCCAAGCCACTCTGCCGTGGCGGTTTTTATGACATAAACCCGCCACAAATTCTTTTAAGACCTCCCAAGCCAAGCTCCTACTTGACGCATAAAAATAAAATCCCATTCGCTTCCTCTACAACTCAAACCAAAGACCTGCGCCAGGCGTCACCTCCAGGCCCTTAAGTGGCGCCTTGCAGCCACTTTACCAAGGCCTGCTTTATGTCCAGAGACCACTGCATATTTCCTTAAAGCCGTCTTCAGTCCAACCTCCCTTCTTGACGCAAAATACAAAAATAAAACACTCCCATGCTGCCCTCAAGACTCGAACTCCAGACCCTTGTTGGAGTCATTCCCAGGCCTTAAGTGGCGTCCCTAAGCCACTTTACCAAGCCCCCTTTCATGACCTAAAACGTCCACAAATTATTCTTAAGGCCTCCTCAGCCTAATTTCCTCTTTTTACACTTAAATCCAAAATTTTTTTTCCAAAGCTTTCACCTTCATTCTAAAGTTCTAAAAACTCTTAAAACACATCCAAGCATTCACTAAAGCATGCTAACACTTGAATTATGCTCGAACGCATAACCCCTAATCTAGGATGTTACAAAAGGACTAATCATAAAAGTTGAAAAAGTTGATTCGATTAGTTAAAGTTATTAAATAATTACAGAAAGGTAATAAAAGGGACTAATATGGTAATTATACCATTAGAGAAAGTGAATGGACAATTTATGTTTTTAATTACATAAAATTTTAATTAAAATTAAAAGACATAATAGCAATTTTGTAAATAAGCTAAAAGTTATCAAATTAAAAGAGATAAATGAAACATTTCTCTTGTTTTTCTTCTTTAACAAACCGTGTAGCCATTTTTTAGAGAAGAAAAGCTTTGGGTAGCTAGGGTTCATCAATAGGTAAGTGTTTTTATGCCCATTTTAAGTAGTTTTTATGTTTTCGAGCTTGTATTAGCTTAATCTAACTAATTCGAGAACCTTGTGAAACTGTTAAATGTTACAATTCTTTCCATTGATGAGTTGGATTGTTATTAAGTGTTTATGGAAGATTATTTAATATTGTAGCTAGATTAAATTATTTTATAAAGTAATTTTTAATGATTTTAATGTTTAGGGACTAAATTGTTAAAATGATAAATTTACATGTACTTGAGGTGAAATTATTTCAAATATGGGCTTGGGAGGTCATCAATGATTCTCCTGAATTGGGTTTTAAGAAAAAATAGTTAAATTGCATGTTTGAGGCTTAGGGACTAATTTGAATAAAAGTGAAAAGTTAAGGGCAATTTTGTAAAATGCCCAAAATGGCTTGATTGTATAAGATGACTAAATTTTGCTACTGATTTAATTAATTGAATGAATTTATTATTTTAGATCAAGAACGTGTTGTCAATCGCGGGATAGAAAAGATTTCTGAATAGGTCCCTGTACTTCGGTATGTCTGCAAATTAGTGTTGTAAATTCGTATGTTATTTACACTTTTAATGATTTTTATATTCCGTGATGATATAATTTTATTAAATGTTATCTTGTACAATAGCATTACCTTGTAGACGAAAAATGAAATACTGATTATACTAAATGCTTGCTTAAACGAGCATTATCCATTGATTATACTGAATGCTTGCTCAAACGAGCATTATCCACTGATTATATTGAATGCTTGCTCAAACGAGCACTATCCACTAACTATACTGAATGTTTAAATGTTTTCTCAAATGAGCATTATCCACTGATTGTATTGGCTGCTTGCTCAAACGAGCATTATCCACTAATTATATTGACTGCTTGCTCAAACGAGCATTATCCACTGATTATACTGAATGCTTGCTCAAATGAGCATTACCCATTATTTATACTAAATAAGATTTTTTTGTACCGATGATTGGACACGAACACTGAAATAATGCTCCGAATATGTAACACCCTAAACCCGGCCTCGAAGTTAGGCCCGAACCTGGCGTGTCACATTGAAGTGTTTTTTGAAACTCATGTTTTCATTGAAAACCTTTCTTGTTTAAAAGCTTAAGTAAAATCCCAGTTACGTTCGTTTATTTTTAAAACGTGGTACATTGAAAATTGTTAATTTTTTTCTCAAAATATCTTTTTAGTTGCGGAAGCTAATTTTGAGAGTAATCAATTTACGAAAAAGATTAAGTCGCGAAACCATTTCGAAAATGTTGCGAAAATGTAGTGTTGTTTTAAAAACAGTTAACATTTTGGAAAATCATGATTTACTTCTAACGAATATAATTCAAAGTAAATAAAAAACTCAAGTTAAAACCCAGATCCTTAAAGAGGCCTTATTACAAAAATTAAAACCCAAAACGGAATCTAAAGCATAAATGAAGTCCAAAGGCAGTCATGTGGCCATCTCCGAGTCCCCCACAGCACCGATCATCCTAATGCTGAGGATTACCTGCACAGTTAAAAACGGGGTGAGTTTGTGAAAATTTAGTGTGTAATCCCCTCCTAACTAAAATAGTTAGTAAAACAGACAGAATTCAGAATCAGTCTAGGCTGGAGCCCAATACAGTAACAGAACAATGGCTGTGGGCCTAAGCCTAGTACGCCCATAATAGAATCAATTGGACCTAGCCCAAACCAATAACAAAACAAGTGGCCTAAGCCCAGTACAGTGACAGATCTCATAAACAGATATGCAACAGTATGAGGATGCATCCCACCCCGATCCAGCCAACACACCACCCGTACCAACCCTACACTTACGTGGGGCTAAAATCGACCCACCCAGCCAACACACCAAGCTTAGCACCGGTTGCGGCACTAAGTCAATAGAACGGCTCGTCTCAGTGGACAGAATGACTAAAAGCCATAAATACCATAGCAACACTGCCAGTTAACAGAATGGCTAAGAGCCATAAACAAAATGGTTATAAACCATAGTCAGGATGGCACAGAGCCATAATTAGGATGGCACAAAGCTATCGATAACTGTAATAAGTTTGGGACATATCCATCAGCGACAGTAATATAACTGGCACACAGCCATAGGTAATTATGATCGACACAGAGTCATCAATATATATGTTAGGCACATAGCCACGGGTAAATACATTTGGCACAAAGCCATAATCAAGATGGCACAGAGCCATATTTAGGTTGGCATAGAGCCACAATCAGATTACGTGGCTTTAAGCCGTCCGTCGGACCATAATCGTCTCATGCGACCCGTGCGACCTTAACAGATCAACACTAGATCCAAAGTCATCTCATGCGACCCATGCTACCCTATCAGAACTTCCTCTGTATCAATGTCCCAACCCATGCAATATGTCGTGTATGTCATGCTCAATCATTACACGTGTAAGCAAAATGGCAATGCTTAGTAACCATCATTTAGATGTATATTAAAAGCATACCAATCATACAACCACCATCAAGTCAATTAAAACACAGTCATACCATCCCAATCAAATTAGTCAAATTTATAATTTAAGTCAGTCATTTACCCACAAAGGAAAAACAGCCATTTTACCCTATAAGGGTATTTCGGTAATCCTACCCTACAGGAGTATTTAGGTAATTTTACAACCCGGAGGCATTTCCATAATTTCACAAATCGAGGGTATTTCGGTAATTTCACAATTTAAGGGTATTTCGATAATTTCACAAATTGAGGGTATTTTGGTAATTTCACAAATTAAGGGTATTTCGGTAATTTCACAAATTAAGGGTATTTTAGTAATTTCACAAATCGAAGGTATTTTCGTAATTTCACAATTTGGGGGTGTTTCGATAATTTCACAAATCAAGGGTATTTGCGACCCAACAGAAGGTCCACCGTCGCCTCGAGCGACTTAAGTAACCTAAACAGTCACAACGGTATAAATGGGCCTAAGGCCCATTACTCGACCCAAGTGGGCCCACACACTCGTGCGGCCCATTTAGCCTTGAAATAGCCACAGGTATGCAAACATCACAGTCCAAACAACACTTACCATATCACATACATTTTATCCGTGTGGGCCCACAAGTCTATTGGGCCCACACGACCCATTTCAGCCCAACGAGGCCCAGAACAGCCCAATACCACAAGAGCGCTCGTGGTGGCCTCTACAAACTAACGCCCATGTTCGTGGGCTCGGTCCATCACACGTGCGATCACATGCTCGTATGGCCTCATTCGCCAGTATTTCGGCTTTTCGGCATTTTGTCGATCTACGATCAGAAGGAGTGGTGTGTGTGTACACACCTTGATTACGAAGCGTGCCACAAATCCCTAACACCAACCCTACTCGATCGAGATTCTCCAAATCCTCACTAATCATTAGCAACGATCAACTTCTTGTAGATATCTGTGTTACCCAAAGAACCTTATTAACCAAGATTGTATAAGGTTATGGTTTATGACCACAATTGATAACCTTTAACAACATAAAAGAGCATTCGGCCTTAACTAAAAGCAAGGAGAAAAAGAGTGCACTTACTGGTTGATCAGGAACCCTTACCACATCAAAAACTAAATGTAAGGTGAGTAGTTCAGCAAAGAAACCACAACGATTTGGCAGAGAAACACAAAGATTCGGCCTAGCCAAAGAAAATGAGTAAGAAATATGATAAGAAGGTTCGGCTATGGCCCAAAACTAATTGAAGAAGAGGTTAGTAGAGAAGAGAGAAAAGAAGAAGAATAATATACGGCACAATAGAGGAATGAATCATGAACGGAAATTGTTGAAGTGAAGGAATGAGAGTCTAGATTGAAGAAATCAACACAAGAGTTTGAGATGAAGAAAAGAGAAAGATAAAAGAATTAGAAAGAAAAGAAGAGGACTGGAAGAGGAGAAATCGGCTAATAGGTGGCCTAAATGGTAATGCAATTTCAGCTTAGAAAAGAGTATAACTAGGATCTTGAAAACCAAAAAGCAAAGGTACCAAAACAAGTGAAAAGAAAAAATAAAAACTCTTCTTAGCAAGATTCGGCTATACCTAACAATGACCACTAACGGTACTCACCCTACCCTATGTCGAATTTGCCACACTCACAAAGTCCAACTCGGTTACAACACCTCCCCCTTCAAAATCCCACGATTATCTCCCTAAGGTACTCCATAAATCACTCCTTAACCGACTCCCACCACACATTCAAATTCCAAGACCAATTCAAACTTCACCCTTTTACCAAGTCCACAACAACCTTCCAGAGTTTCAATTCAATTCAACCACTTACCATCCCCATGTAGCAAAATAATTGTATTTTGCTTGCAAGGGGTAAGCCCCCCTTAATAGCTCAATACGCAACTTGCCTCCTTGCCACAAGCTCTTTTGTGTCACAAAATATCCTCAATTAATAAAAAGGTCTGTAGGCCAAAGTCCAGGTTCCTTTAAAAGAAAAACCAAAATAAATTGCAAGAGCCAAGACTTGAACCCAGGCTCCCTTACAACCTTAATGACACCACAACCACTAGACCACATGCTTCCTTGTGTCATTTGTTTCCCCAACAATATTCTTAAAGCCTACTTACTTACATCCAGGGTTTTATTCACCTAAAACCAAAATTTTTGCTAAAGCCCAGGTTTGAACCCAGAACTTCTCCAACACTTTTCAGGACCCTTAACCACTAAAGCTGACATTTAATTGTGTCAGTTCCTTGCACAATTAAATACTTATGTATAGCCTCCTTACTGATCCATACACAAGGCCCAATACTTCTAGGCCCAAAATTTGGGGCGTTACAGAATATTATTCATTTGATGGAAGTTGTGATTGTCGGGAATTTCATTGGCTAAATGCAAAGTTTCATTTATCATGTTGAGTGGGTAAAAATTTATTTATTATTCAAATGAACTTACTAAGCTTTATGTAAGCTTACTTGTATTTGGTTCATTTTGTAGATTATAATTTTGTGGGCTCAGACGATCGGATCAACACTAGAAATCACACTATCCGATAATCTTTGGTAGAATTTGATTTTGGTTTGGTATATGTGGCATGTAATAAGACCCTTTTGTATATGTTGTATTAATTCTTAGTTTTGAGCAAGTTTATACTTTGAGCTTGTGATGTGTGCTTGAATAACTTAAGGAAATATGCATGTTTTATCTAAGTTGAGTTCGTTGGTTAAGAATAAAATACATTGACGTCATGCTGAACTATGGTGTGAAATGAAAAGGATGTTTTTGATGTTTAAATTGTGTCTTGTATATGTAACTTTGGAAGTGAAATGTTACAAAATGTATTGTGGTGTCAATGATGGCACATTGGTTACAAATTTTTCTTGAATGTTCTGATTTAGCCCCTGAATGTTCGTAACTTATTTTTAGGGCTTTGAAGGCTCGATTTCAGACTTGTAAATGTATGTTCTATTTCATGTGAATCTTATCTGAATTTATGCGATTATTTTATAATTGGATGCTAATTAGAATGAAATTGTATCGACTTGTACAGTAACACTCTGTAACCCTATTCCAATAACGGAACTGGATATGGGTGTTACACCCTCCAAACACACCAAAAGGATGAATGTGCTATGCCATAAGGCAACATATCTCCCACACACATAGAAGTGTGCATCTAATTCTTATGGTACACCAATTATATCCTGACTAATCTACCAAGCTCACAAGGATTGTTCACATTATTAATCAAATAAATATTTTCGTAGTTCACAAAATTTATTCACATTTCTCAAAAGGTTTTTTGGATTTTACAATGAATATCATATTTCACATGTATAACATTTTGGTGCTTGATGGCACCCAATCATAAACTATGCGTATTTACATGTTCAGTTAATCATTAGGTGACCATATCAGCATATGACACACTTTATTAGGTGATTTATCACATATAATTCAGAATACCAAAGAGTCAACTCACCTAAAAATATCTATTAAACAATTTATTATCTTACCATTTTCATAGCCTATGATTTCTCATTTTTATAATTATTTCTTATCACTTTAAGCTGTACTTTCTTATAGTCATAAGTCAAGTATCACATTTTGACCACCTTATTTTAATATGTCACAATAACCCATACTTTCATTTCCACCAAAAATCATGCTATAACTCTCAAGAGTTTTAAATGATTTAAAAACTTCATTTTCATATATTCCAAGAACAATATTATACAATATTATCCTTCCTTCCTAGTTAGCACAGCAAACCCAATCATGTTTACTCACATTCCAATATACATAATTATTTAATCAATTTATTAAACTAATCATCAAATCTCATATCCATGTTATTAAAGGAACCTTGAGTTAAAAACTCAAAAGGTTTTTAATACTTAGAGTCCTCTTTTCACAAGCTTGGAAGTCCAGTTTCCACATTTATTGTTTTCTCAAATATAAAAAAATATAACAAAATTGTTGAGTATATAATATTTTCTCATAACAAAAATCTCAAATATCAAAGGTAAGAATGATGTCAATACTATTTCTTACCTTATATGAAACTCTCTCACTAGTTTCACTTTTGGTCACTAAATCTATGAAACCATAAGTTTGGATGTAGATGATGAAGATTGAAATGTGCTTAGAAGGTAATTTTAAAAGTGATTTTAGTGAGAAATTAAATTAGGTTAATTCAGAGACAAATGACAAGAAAATAAAAAAGGAAAAACTCTCATGGACAAGCTGGGGTCGATAAGTTTGTGAAGTACACTACAAAAACCCAAATCAATGTTTAACTCCACTTTTAATCACCATGACATAATCACATCATGTTAGAATTGAATGACCCAAATCCTTATTTAAATAAAGTACAATGGTAAAATAAAATAAAAGCAAAATTCATATAGAACTACAGTTCTTTTATTTTATTTTAGAATAAGGTTTTTTATATCTTATTAAACTTCATCTATTTGATATTGATTAGAATAAGGTATTTCAATATTACTACACTTCTATTAGAATATGGTTTTACAAGCCTATAAATAGACATAGTCTACTCCTCTTGTAATCATTCAAATTTGACATAATGAATTTTCTTCTCCTCTGCTCGTGGTTTTTTTCCCGAAAGGGTTTCCAAGTAAAAATATGTGTTTATTTATTTTTAGTTCTCTTTTCTTTGTGATATATTGTCATTATTGACATTCTATTTTTCACAAATTAGTATCCGAGCTTCCGGGTTGTTCATCTCGATCACAGTAATGGCGTCTTTAAAGTATGAAATTCCACTGTTGGATCGCAACACCAGATTTACGTTGTGGCTGATTAAGATACGAGCAGTTCTTGCATAGATGGATCTGGAGGATGCCCTGCTAGGGATAGATAATATGCCTTCGAGATTAATAGATGAAGAGAAGAAGCGTAAGGATCGAAAGGTGTTAACACAATTACATTTGCATTTGTCTAACGAAATTTTGTAGAATGTGATGAAGGTGAAGACCGCCACTGCATTATGGAAGAGGCTGGAACAAATATGTATGTCGAAAACTCTAACCAGCAAGTTGCATATGAAGCAGCATATTTATGCTCATCATTTGGAGGAAGGTGAATTTGTACACGAACACTTAACAGTGCTTAATGAAATTCTCGTAAACTTGGAGGCCATGGAGGTTCAGTATAATAAAGAAGATCTAGGGTTGATTCTACTTTATTCGTTGCCCCCATCTTATTCAACCTTTAGAGACACGATTTTATATAGCCGCGAGTCTCTCACAGTTGATGAGGTTTATGATTCTTTAACCTCGTCTGATAAGATGAAGCATCTTGTGGTTAAAACTGACTCTCAGGGAAAAGGTCTCATTGTTCATGGGAGATAAGATTGGAATGCTGATGGTGATCATGGAAGGTCACAGGAATGGAATCCTCGTGGTAAATCTAAGGGTAGATCGAAGTCTTCAAATAGAGGTAAAACTTGTAACTTTTGCAAGACAAAAGGGCACATTAAATCTGAGTGCTATAAGCTACAAAATAAGATCAAAAGAGAGGATACGAATCAAAAGGCAAAAAAACCAGAAAATTCTGGTGAAGCTGATGGAAGACTACAGTGATGGTGAACTTCTAGTCGCTTCTGTCAACAATTCTAAAGTGACCGAAGAGTGGATCCTTGATTCGGGCCGCACCTTTCACGTAAGTCCCAATCTGGATTGGTTTCCAATTTTTGAAACAGTGCCTAAAGGTGTTGTTTTGATGGGAAATAATGCTTCGTGTAAAATCGCAGGTGCTGGAACAATTAAAGCAAAAATGTTTAATGGAGTTGTCAGAACACTTAGTGATGTACAACATGTTGCAAAATTGAAGAGAAATTTAATTTCGTTGAGTACTCTTGATTCAAAAGGGTACAAATACACAGCTAAAAATGGGGTTTTGATGATTTCCAAAGGTTCCCTAGTTGTGATGAAAGGATAGAGAAAGACTACAAAGTTATATGTTCTGCAAGGTTCTACTGTTATTGGTGATGCAGCTGTCACTTTCACTTCCTTATAAGATGATGATATTACTAAACTTTGGCATATGCGCCTAGGGCATATGAGTGAGAATGACATGATAGAATTGAGCAAAAGAGAACTTATTGATGGGCAAGGAATTTGCAAACTGAAGTTTGTGAGCATTGCGTTTTTGGGAAGCAAAAGAGAGTTCGATTTACCAAAGGAATCCATAACAGGAAGGGAACGTTGGAGTATATTAATTCTGATCTGTGGGAGCCATCAAGAGTGCCTTCGAGAGGTGGAGCTAATTATATGCTAATTTTTATTGATGAGTTTTCCAGAAAAGTTTAGGTGTTCTTCTTGAAGCAGAAAAGCGATGTGTTTTCCGCATTCAAGTCTTGGAAAACTATGATTGAAAAATAGACGGAAAAACAAATAAAATACCTCTGCACAGACAATGGCTTAGAGTTTTGTTCTGATGAGTTTAATAAATTGTGCAAGTCAAAAGGGATCGTGAGACACTTGATAGTTCGTCATACTCCACAGCAAAACAACGTTACAGAATGAATGAACAAAACAATCATAGAGAAGGTTCGATATATGTTGTCAAATGCCAACTTACCAAAGTCGTTTTGGGCCGAAGCAGCCTCTACTGCATGTTTTTTTATCAATCGATCTCCATCCGTTGCCATTGAGAAAAAGACTCCACAAGAGGTATGGTCTGGTAATCCTGCTGACTATTCTGATTTAAAGATCTTTGGATGTCCTGTGTATGCTCATGTTGATAATGGAAAATTGGAACTGAGATCCATTAAATGTGTTTTTTGTTGGTTATAAAGTTGGTGTAAAAGGTTGTAAGTTATGGTGTCCTGAAATAGAAAAGTTGTGATTAACAGAGATGTTTTTTATGAAACTACCATGTTACCTAACTTATCTCTTAAAGACTCTTCCAATAAAGAAAATCAAAAATAGGTGGAGCATCAGATTAATCCAGAATCTACAACAAAGTCATCTCTTCAAGGCTGTACAAAAATTCAAAATAAAGTTGCTTCTTCACCACAATGCTCTACCGCCAAAAATAGAACTAGAGAAGAAATTAAACCTCTAAAGAAGTATGCCGAGGTTGATCTAGTTGCTTATGCTTTAAATGTGGCTGAAGATATAGATTCAAACTAAGAGGCATCTAATTATATTGAGGTGATTAGCTATGAAGACTCAGAAAAGTGAATGTTTTCTATGCAAGAGGAGATGGAATCACTCCACAAAAATAAATAATGAGATCTTGTAAAACTTTCTAAAGGTAAAAAGGTTGTTCGCTGTAAATGGGTGTTTAAAAAGAAAGAAGGGACTATAGAAGTTGAAGAACCCAAATATAAAGCAAGGCTTGTTGCAAAAGATTACAGTCAAATTCCAGGAGTGGACTTTACAGATGTGTTCTCTCCAGTTGTGAAGCATAGTTCAATTCGAGTTTTGCTTGGTATTATGGTCATGTATGATTTGGAGCTTGAGCAGTTAGATGTAAAAATTGCATTTTTGCACCGAGAACTTGAGGAGGATATTTACATGCAACAACCAGAGGGTTTTACAGTCTCAGAAGAAGAGGACAATGTTTGCTTGCTAAAAAAGTTCCTTTATGGTTTGAAACAGTCACCAAGACAGTGGTACAAGAGGTTTGATTCCTTTATGACTTCTCATTATTCAAAAGAAGTAGCTTTGTCTGTTGTGTTTACTTTAAGAAAAACAATGATGGTTCTTTTGTCTATCTACTCCTTTATGTTGATGACATGTTGAGAGCAGCGAAAGATAAAGGAGAGATAAGAAGCCCAACTAAGTGAAGAATCTAAGATGAAAGATTTGGGACCAGTAAAGAATATACTTGGTATGGAGATTCTCAGAGATGGAAAAGCAAATAAATTGTACCTAAGTCAGAAGGGGTACATTAAAAAGTTCTTTGCAGGTTCAATATGCAGATTGCTAAGCCAGTTAGTACTCCTTTAGAAGCCCATTTCAGACTTTCATCGACTTTGTTTCCACAATCAGATGATGAGATTGAGTACATGTCCCATGTTCCATTATAACACCCCTTACCCGTATTCAACGCTGAACAGAGTACGAGGCATTACCAGACTTACATCACAAGTAAACATACAAATTGAGTTATAAATTTGTATCCAAATTAAAGCCATTCATATTCAATCATAAAGTCCCTAATACGATCCTACAATACCCAAAACATGCTTGGGTAGTGGTTCGGGGTTAAATCGATAACTCAAGAAATTTTTACATAACTTAGAAAATTTTTGCCCTAAACAGGGGTCACACGCTCGTGTGATTTAGGACACGCTCGTGTGGGCAGGCCGTGTTGTCTCACACGCCCGTAACCCTAACCCGTGTAACTCTCTAACTTGTAACTCATGAAAAAATTGGAGTCACAAGCCCATGTGCTATGCCGTGCGGGAAATTAATTTTTACAAAAATAGGTGCAGACTTCACACGGCTAGGGCACATGCCCGTGTTCGAGGCCATGTCGTCCACACGGTTGAGACACACTGGAATGACGAAAATGTACAAGTGTACACAATCGCAACAAGTAATAAAGTGACAAGTAAATGTCGAGTTATCGTACCCACAGGGACTGTAAAAAGGAATATTTATGAAATTGATTTTAAAACACTTTGGTGATGGAAAATATTTTGGTTTAAAGATGATTAAAAACTAAGGTTTAAAAACTAAGTAAAAAAAATTAAAAATAAAAAGGTTCTAATGCACGAGTTCAAGTAAGGTTTAATCAAGATGATATAATTGTGTTAGATTAATTACATTCCTTTAACGTAGAATTATTAAACTTATATTTATACTGCTACGAACAAATTCACGGCAACTCAGTAATTTGCTAACTACTGCTCATACATACTTATTAAATTAATCAATCTCTTGAACATTTTTCAATGTCAATCCAAGCGATTAATCAATCTTCACAAGCATATAAAAGATCAAGCGAGGTAACAGAGTATTTCTACCTTGAAACAGTTTAATCACAATAATCTTGCAAGTTATGCAAGGCATATGTATTGCCGAATACAATGCTAATTTAAACTTTAGCTACCTTAGAAGAATAAACATGCATTGATTAAGTATTGTGTCAATTAATTACAATTTCAATACGATTTAATAATTAATTCATTAGTTATCTAACAATTAATATTGCAAGAATAACTTAGGCATGATTTTACTTAATCAAGCATCTTACCGAGACCTATAACAACACAAACACAATTCGATAATTCAAGCAGGCAAAATATAATCAACCCACCACGGATTTAAATAACCATTTAAATATCATAAATATTCATAAACATAGTTGTCAAAACAACAACGAAATTTAAAGAGATAGGGAACAAGAAGCAAATCTGGTGTTTCTCATTGGCTTGACTAATTGCTTCGTTCTTCATTCTTTGTTGTCCTTGGCTATCAATTTAGCTTATGAACACTTTAATTGTTGCTCAACAATGGCTGATGAGGACCTCTTTCCTAAGAGAAAAAATCGGCACTTGAACAAAAGGGGAAATGGAAAGGGAAAGTTGAGAGAACGTGAGAGAGAAGAAGGGAGAATGAGAGTGTGAGGGATGAGATGAATGATCAGCAAGGGGTGGCTTTTATAGCTGATTGTGGCTACTAAAAATAGAAAATTCCATCAGCCAAAGAGACCCCTTGACTGGCCACACACATGGCAAGGTTGATGTAGCGCCCCAAAAATGTGGGGTTTGTAATTTTGCTGAATGTGCTTAAATTCCATGATGTGCTTGAGTGGCTAGGAATTTGAGTGTATTTAGGGGTTCTTAGGAGGCCTGGGTTCGAGTCTGGGCCTTGGAAAATTTTTAGTTTTTGCTCTTAAGAGGAATAGGCTGTTAGCAGTAAGACTTATGTACAAATGTGTGTGTTTTTGTGTCACAAAAAGAGCTTGTGATTTGGTGGCTGTGGCGTCACTGAGATGGCAAGGGGAGTGGGGCTCGAATCCCATGACAAGAAATTAGTGCGTTTTTATTTTATGAGTGGATGGTGCAAGAGGTAGAGTTTGGATCAAACTTTGCAGAAGAGGTTGAAAACTTGGTCAAGAATTTAGAATGGGAGGCTGGGAGTAATTCAAGGAGTATTCGGTGGAGAGAATCAAGGAAGTGGATGCGTATGGGAGTGTTGGCCAAATGTGGGGAAGGATGAGTAGGGGATTTTCAGCTAGGGGGTTGTCAGTTGTGCATTTTCGGTAATTTGAGTAAATGAGGAAGCCGAATTTTCTCTTTGGTTTGTAAAGCTTTCTTTTGTTTTGTTGCATTTTGGAAATCATTTCTTTTGTGACATCTCGTGTCATCTTTTACCTTTTGGGTCTTATCTCTTATTCTCCTTTTCATTTTTATTTCTCTGTGCTACCTACTTGCTGTCGAATCACTTCTTCTCTTTTCGGTTTCTCCTTTAGCCGAACACAACATTTCTTTTCCTCTCGTTATTCTTCTCTTTTCTTTTCAAGATAGCCGAACAATTTCTCTTAAAACCTTGGTTCTCCTTTTGCTGACTGAATCTGTTAGGCCAAATCTGCATACTCCCTTCATCTCAAATCCCTTTGTTCTCCATGGTTAGGGCCGAACCCTCTTGTCAGACAACTGTCGATTTTCGTTGTTCATTGGTATTGGTAAGGGTGGAATAATACAATTATTTTATTATTTCGTTATTAGTTAGATCTCTTATGACTTTACGATCAAACTTCGATTTCCTTCCTTTCTCTGTGGGGGCCAAATGTTGGATTGTTTCTAACAGATTTATTATACCAAATCATGTTAGGAGGGGGAGATCGCCTTTGTTTAGCAAAGAGGCACTAGTATTTGCTAGTCCTAGCAAGGTGAGTGATTGTGGTTTATGTTAATAACGGTGGTGGACTGAGTGTGTACGTTAGCCTGTTTGGAGTAAGCTGATTCAATATGTTGGTGGATTGTAGGATTCGGAGAGCATGGATCTCACCTAGTCTCGCAAACAGATGTGTAATCACACACTTAACACCGTACTGCTTAAACTTTGGATAAAGGTGTTCTCATGCTCCTGTGCTACTGTGAATCAGCAAAAGCCGAACTTCCGGCATCTATGGGCCTTTGAGCGTGGGAACGCTCGTAGGGACAAATCGAGCCATGATTGTTGGCACTAGACCGTAGAGGCTGTCACGGACGTTTCGTGGGGCTTAGGTCGTAAAATTATCGAAATACCCTCGATTGGTAAATTACTGAAATACCCTCGATGGGTAAATTACCGAAATACCCTCAATGGGTAAAATTACTAAAATACCCTCGATGGGTAAAATTACAAAAATACCCTCACTGAGTAAAATTACCGAAATACCCTCGATGGATAAACTTATCGAAATATCCTCGATGGTTAAAATTACCGAAATACCCTCGATGGGTAAAAATACCAAAATACCCTCGATGGATAAAATTATAGAAATACCCTCGATGGGTAAAATTACTGAAATACCCCTGATGGGTAAAATTACTAAATTACCCTTGGAGCGTAAACTTACCGAAATACCCTCGAGGGGTGAAATTACCGTTTTACCCCTAACCGACAAAATGACCGTTATACCTGTAGTGGTAGTGTAAGTGATGTATGTGTGGTATTTGTATGACTGATTATGATTGTGACATACTGCATACACGAGTTATTTATGACACGACATACTGCATTGGGGTTGGTATTTGTATTTGGAGGAAGTACTGTACTAGTGGCTCTGCCACGTATTCTGATTTTAGTGGCTTGGCCCACGTTCACTGTCATTAGCAGCTTTGCTGCGTTACTACTAGTAGCTATGCCGCGATACTGGTGTGCTGGCTGGGTGGGTCGACTTAGTCCCCACATGGTGTGTTGGTTGGTACGGATGGTGTGCTGGCTAGATTGGGTTGGGTTGGGTTGCATTACTGCTCTGTTCTATGATCATTTGGGCTTAGGCCCACACTGCTACTATATAGGGCTAAAGCCCAGATTGAACTGATACTAAATAGGGCTCAGGCCCAGACTATTATTGCATGTTTGGGGATTACACACTAAGTTCTCGTAACTCACCCTTTTCTTTAACTGCGCAGGTAATCCCCAATCTTAGACAATTTGGTGCTGCGAGGGACTCGGAGGTGGCCACACGCTCAATATGTTTTAATTTTAGACGTGGTTATTTTATTTTTAATATTTGGGTTAAGGCCAATTGGGGTTTTGATTTTTATCGGTGGTTCTCTTTATTTTAATCTGCTAGTCTAGGGAAAGACGGGTTTTTAAAACAATAACTATTTTCTTGAAATCACGTCTTCAAATCATAAAGTTTACTTTTGAAAAGCTTCCGCAAAATTTAATCCTGACTATTAAATGATATGACCAACAAGTGAATATCCAGTTTTGATTTTGCAACCCCAACAATTCAAAAAGGATTTAAAATTCAGTAATGAACTATCAACGACAAGTCGGTTTTCAAACAACACTTTGGTGTGACACGTTAGATCCGGTCATAACGTCTAGGCTGGGTTTGGGGTGTTACAGTTGAGAGATTCAACTTTGCTAAAAATAGCCTGGGGCAAATCCATAAAGCCGCATTTTTCGGAGGGGTTTGAATGTAAGGTTGAAAGTTCTTCAAGGGCTTCTTTGCAAGCTTATTTAGTCAGCTAAATGCTAATTTGGGTCAGCATATGGACGGTTCTGAGCAGCCCAATTGGTGGCTAGTTCAGTTCACTAAATTCGGTTCAACCAGTGCGGTTCAACTAGACCCTTTTTTCCATAATTAATTAATAATAATTTATTTAGCCCAAATTAAATTGGGAATAAATTAAAATTAATTATATTATGAATTAACACACATTTTTAGACCATCTTAGGCTAGAAATAAATTTGCCTCGATACTTAAAATTGCTTCTCGGTTTTATTCTTCGAGCAGTGTCTACAGAGCCAATTTTCGCCCTTTGTGCGAATCTGTCGAAAATAGTCAAAATTAATCAAAATTAACTATAAAATTAATTAAAATTCATCATGTTCATATTTTTAACACAATTTAATTATTTTATAATATTTAATTATTTTTCAACAAGAATTTAACCGAAATAGCATGATTTTAAATTAAAAAGGGCATGTAAAAACACATAAATTTTCGTGTTTCCACACCCCCAAACTTAATTCATTGCTCATCCCGAGTAATGCACAAATTTGAAAAGAATTTTCTCGGAAACACTTTTGAAAAACTCCTTCAGAACAACATTCTTCCCAAAATCATGAAATCAATATACTTATGCTCAAAAACAAGAAATTTGATAATTATGCTACTCAAGTATATATATATCGTTCAAATTAATCTCAACAATTACTACAATAGCAAAATTAGACTAAATGTTTCTTAATAAAGACATGTTAATCCCTACCAATTTGATTTTAATCCCTTATTCAAAATTAAACTGCAATCATTAAGCTTAATTGATGTCTTCATATGTTGAACAAAGCAGTTTCGCTCCACTAATGTAGGTAACATTAGAACTTTGAATCAATAGGTCTTTAACAAGGTTGTAACGTGGCTGGGCTTAGGGGTGGGTAAAAGATAGACAATTTTAGGTTAAAAAAAAAACCCTAGACTCAGCTTGTATCGGGCCTTTCGAAATAATTACCTTCAATACATCAACTTTTCTTTCCTTTTCACATGCTCTTTAGTGCAATTTACTTCAAGTACCTATGCTCTCTTTTTTTCCGAGTATGTTATTGCATGTACTACAATTTTTAGTGCATTTCATACTTCTTTGCAACTCCCCCAAACCTATTTTCAAAGAATACTCTGAATAGTACTGAGTCTAGTGTTTGGGTCATTTTTAAGATAATTAAAAGAAGTGATGGCTAATTTTGTAAAGGTTCAAATAAAATTAGGCCATAAAGTCTCAAAATTGGGTTTCAAAGGATAAAAATTTCATCATGGTTGGCTTGAAAGGCTCAAACGGTCCAAACAACAATTGCCTAAATCATTTTCAACGTTCCATGCTTCCTAGGATTTATCCTCAAGAAACTACTAAGTCAATTCTAAAGACTTAAAAATTTCATGCATGCCTAACTTTCCTAAAGAACTAAAATTTTATGGTATGAATTGCATGCTGTATTAGAAATACATTTCATGTCATTATTAAGCTAACATAACAATTTATTGAAATAATCAAACTTTATTCATACTTAAATTTAGCATACTTAACAAAATTCAAATTTATTGAACAAAAATATATCGTATTCATAAATAAAAGAAAAATTTTATTTTGAGTGGAAATAATTTCAATTTTCGGTCCCCCAACTTAAAATGAACAATGTCCTCATTGTTTAAAGTGAATAGATACTATACACCAGGTAGGATTCCAGGAAAGAGGAGGTGAGTCAATTTGATTGCTTAAGTATCAAGCTCTTCCTAGATCCAATCCTAGACATGTATATACCTATTGTCACACTTTAGACTTTACTACTTATCAATATTTACTTTTGATTCCCATCTCTTATTTTATTGTCACACATTTTACAACTTTTTACAAATAGGTCCCTATTTGACATTTTCATCAAAAAAATCACATTGTAAATATTGTTTATCTAACATCAAACATACATTTTCTACCATTAAACATCAAAATACAAAAATATTCAACATGGGTAAAATTTTAGATTTTGACATCTTTTCAAATTAGTCCTTGAAATAGCTGGATTAGGTTAAGACAAATTCAAAAACATAAAAATCATAAAAAACGGGGTAAGAACGGACTTACAATCAAGCTTGAAAGTGGCCAAAACTCTAGCTATGGACTCCTTGTGAAATTCGACTATGGGAGGATGAAATTGGGAAGATGGACATCTTTTTATTACTTAATTTTGTCTTTATTTATCAAATGACCACAATGCCCTTCACTTAAACTTTGAAATTTTACTAATCCATTTTTGTCCATCTTAAGGTATAATGGTCTAATTACCATTTAAGGACCTCTAATTTAAAATTTCATAGCAATTAAACACCCTTAGCTTCTAGAACACACATTTTGCACCATTTGCAATTTAGTCCTATTAGTCAAACTGGACACTCTATCGATAAAATTTCTTAACGAAATTTTTACACAATCATTCAATCATACTGTAGACCTTAAATAAAAATAAATATTTCTATTTCAGATTTGTGGTCCCAAAACCACTGTTCTGATTTGAACATAAAACGGGTTGTTACATCCATACTCTAGTACAGTGAGATCTCTCATGTATGCTATGGTTTGTTCACGTCTAGATTTATCACATGCAGTCAGTGTAGTTAGCAGATACATGGCGAATCCTGGTAAAGAACATTGGAAAGCAGTTCAGTGGATTTTAAGATACTTACGAGGTACTACTGATGTTTGCTTACAGTTTGGAAGAACTAGAGATGGAATCATTGGGTATGTTTATGTTGATTTTGCTGGAGACCTTGATAGAAAAAGATCTCTCATAGGTTATGTTTTTACAATCAGAGGTTGTGCAATCAGTTGGAAAGCCACTTTGCAAACTACAGACACTTTGCCTACCACTGAAGCTAAGTACATGGCGATTACTGAGGCTTGTAAAGAAGCTATTTGGTTGAAGGGACTCTTTAGTGAACTCAAAGAATACCTTCAAATCAATATAGTATTTTGTGACAGTTAGAATGCCATCTTCCTTACAAAAGATCAAATGTTTCATGAGAGAACAAAACACATTGATGTTTGGTATCATTTTGTTCGTGATGTTATTGCTCATGGTGATATTATTGTGAGAAAAATTAGTACTCATGAAAATCCTGCAGATATGATGACTAAGTCACTTCCTATAACCAAGTTTGAGCATTGCTTAGACTTGGTTGGTGTTCATTGTTGAAGTTAAACCCTTAAGGGTTTTTATGGAAAAGGTGGAGAACTTGTTCGTTGAGAGTTCGCGATGGAACTTGTTCATTGAAAAATCGTGTCAAGGTGGAGATTGTTAGAATTGAGTGATCAGAATCCTTATTTAAATAAAGTACAATGGTAAAATAAAATAAAAGTAAAACCCATATAGAACTACACTTGTTTTATTTTATTCTAGAATAAGGTTTTTTAAACCTTATTAAACTCCATATATTTGATATTGATTAGAATAAGGTATTTCAATCTTACTACACTCCTATTAGAATATGGTTTTACAAGCCTATAAATATACATAGTCTACTCCTCTTGTAATCATTCGAATTCGACATAGTGAATTTTCTTCTCCTTTGCCCGTGGTTTTTTCCCGAAAGGGTTTCCACGTAAAAATCTGTGTGTTCTTTATTTTTATTTCTCTTTTCTATGTGATATATTGTCATTACCGACATTCTATTTTTCACACATCAAATGGCTGAAATTAGCCCCAACAATATAATATCTCATCAAATAATATTTCTAATATGAATTTCATATGAAATGACCAAAATACTCTTATATGAAAAATTTAAACTTTTACCCCTTTTTATCTACTTACTCTTCTCATTATACATGACACTTTAGCATATATGAATTTCATAAATCAAAATTGTACTCCAAAATAAGACCAGTTGCGGTGAGAATTACACTTTTCCCTTTTCACGGTAAAAATAAAAATTTTATAATTTAATCCCTATATTTTTCAATCTTATCCAATTTAGTCCAAATGTTATGAGTGCCAACAGATATTCAATGTCACTCTCATTTCTCATTTTGGTCAAATTATATTTTAAAATTCATATTTTTCAATTTTTACAAGATCTTTTTTCCACATGTTCATATTCACAATTCACTAAATTGATTTCCAACTCCAACATCAATTTAATTCCTTAATATTTCTATTTAACTGATTTATTTCTACATTTCCTCAATCTGAATAGTGCCAAACGTTGTAGCCGAAGTTTTTGGGGTGTTATAACTAATATTTTAACGCCTAACAGGGATGAGGTGCTAATCGTTGCATTTGGAGATGGGGAATACTCGCAAGTTTTCAGTTGCGAATGCTTATAGATCTTTGATGGAGAACAATTGGGAGATGATGAATAATATGGACTGCGGTGCCAAAACGAATCAAACAATCTTTCGTTTGGCTATTTTCCTGTGATAGGGCTCCTAACAAATTTTGAAAGATGTCGTAGGCGCTTGACGGAGGACCCATCTTGTTGGATGTGTGAATGTTCAGGAGATTGCTACCCATGCTATAATAGAATGCCCTGTTGAAACAGATAAGGTAGGAAGACGTCTGTTGCACATTGACAATCATGACTCACAGGAACTAAAAATACCCTATCTCAAAACAACCTACAACCCAAAATGAGATTCTAAAATTTTAAAACAACTCATTAATCCAAATCCCAGTTGAGTTATCCATTCTCCTGAAACCAACACAACCTCGGGCATGAACACAAAATTAAGAATGATAAATTGGATATTGACAATCAATTCCCAGTGAATTGGGTTGGTGAGTTTGAATACAATATTCAGTTTTGTACAATGGAATACAACAGTTTTTATGTACAGAATGCACAATGGAAGACAACCAAGTGAAGTAATAGGTTAGAAGAAATTCATGAATTATTTACAAAAAATCCCATTGCCAATAAACCTTCTCTACAATCCCTCCACCACTTCTTACAGCAAGGTGAAGTGTATCGGAAGCAGGCGGAACACCCCACAGATATGGCACTGCAACTGTCATGCTGAGCTTTTCATGCAAACCACCTTTGATGGCTTTCTCTGCCGCAACCACCTGAACATTATCAATTGGCAAATTTCAAACTACCAAGCAGCCACAAGCAGGCAAGTAAACCCTCAAAAAGATCAGTGCATGATGATCATATGAATGCAAAACACAAGAATATGAGCAGGCACAGTCAATTCTGAATCAAACCCCAAAAACCCGATCTGATTAACCCCCTATCCCCCCACTTTTTCACTTTATCCTCCTATCCCCCACTTTTCCACCCAACCAAGCATACCCTAAAGCTTAAGATACGATAAATGGAAGACCACTCAAAGCTGGGGATGCTACCAGGAAATTTCAGCAAACACAATTTCATGGTTTGTTTAATAAACATCAGACTTGTATGTCTGATTAAATATGAAAATGGGGCTCAAAGACCATACAGACAAACATAAATTTTCATACTTGGTAGTCTATAGGAATTTGACAGAAATTGGGCATTTTTTATATCAATAAAATAAGTAAACGAAGTCCCAGATTAAACAAACAAAAAGACTGCTAACTCCCAGTTTCAATCATCAGTTGACTACTTCCATCAAGCTTTCAAGTTACTAACTAAAAGTTCCCCCAGCTAAATATTGATATTCAAGCACTACACATCTATATGAACTATCGTACCTGATAAAACAAAGGAACAAAGGACTAAGATATGGTGAGATGATCTTAAAAAGTCAAGGCCATGTGATAGAAGACTTTCAATATACTATTTCAAACTACAATTTTCAACTCAATCTCTTTATGTATATAAAAATGGAATGTGGTAGTGATTTAAGAAAAGATGATTCTAGTCTAATGCTACATACCTCTCCACCATGCTCTAAAACAGTATCTTCTACAACATCACTAAGCATCTCAATGGAACGGCAAAAGCCAATGATACAAAGCCGTCTGCCCATGTCAAGTCCCTAGATTGACCAAACTAAATGTTAAGTCTTATAAGATTGAAGCCTTGAGTTTATGACAAATTAACAGCATGAAAGTGTCTTACATTTGTTGCTGCAATGTCAAAAAGAGCACCTAGACATAAGCCTTGGTTAGGGTCCATGTAATCACTCTCTTGAAACCGTTGAAATCTTTGAGATGATTTTAGTTTCCCCTGTTTCTTCTACCCAAATAACAAAATTCTTCGTCCAATTAACAGCATATACTAAAATGATGAACCAACAAATAAGAGAAAATTATAAGACTAGAGTCGCCGTATACCATCTAAGTTCAAAGTTCCATTTGCTTTAGGTCAATCAAACATTGAGAGCTCTTACATACCCTTAAGAAAGAGTTAATAAATGCGGTTTTTGTGTTTAGACCTGAGACTTTAATTCGGCATAATTTGGTCCTCCTACTATTATCATTGTTATGTCTTAGTCCAAATCATTAATATCATTAAAATTTTCCTCATAGGTAGAGTTCTTCTAAAAAATGGACTAAATCATGAGGTTGAGCTAATCCTTTTCAAAGATAAATTAGTTAAAAATAACTATTATTATAATCACAATTTCAGTTTCTAAATGAAGAAATTTCAGATTTCGAGTTTGAGTTCGAGTTTCTAAAAACAATCACAATAGCATGCTGATGATTTTTTTTACCTTAGTGATTTGGACTAAGGGATACGAATATTAATAATAGTAGAAGTACCAAATTATGCAAAATTGAATACATACATCACAATTAACAAGAAAGTAATAATACATACATCAGAAGAAGATAGACGCCGTGGAACCATTGAACCTCCAATTTGAATTAGTCCGTCTGAAGTGAATAAAGTGACTCTCTCCTCTTGAACCCATTCCAAATCTGCAAATTTGAATAAAATACAAAGAATGCTAATAAGCCATCAACATATAAATCACAATGCAAAACTTATAAAGTCGCATCTTTCTCTTAGATTTACCCCTTGACACCTATGACCCTTTAATCAACTTACAAAAGAAGCAGCTTTATCTATTAAAAAACATATATCTTGCCACTTTTTTTTTTTTTGGTTGACCGTCGATTTTGATGATAAACAATAGCATGAAATAATAATATTTAAAGAAAAGGGTATCTAACATTTTATTTCAGTCTCTTAGATCAAGTAACTAAAATGAATTGAGAATTAAGCATAATTAAAAAAAGAAAAGAAAAAGACGGGTTTTGTTTTAAGTTTTGAATACCGTTGTCATCAGGGGACCAAGGAAAGAAACCGAAAGAATCATCACCAAGGAAGTTGCCGGAATCCGAAGGTTTGGAAGAGAACCGAAGGAAAGGAGATGGACGATTGGAGAATCTGGGGAGGAAAGAATTAGTTTCTCTCCAACGAGAAAGAGAAGGAAAGAGAGAGAAAGAGAAAGAGCAGAGGAAGATAGTGGAAGTTTTAGCCATTAAAATGGGTTCTTTTTTCCTTTTTTCAGGAGAGGAAATCTATGGGAATTGATGATGAGGAAGAAGGAACAGAGATGATCGGGTCGGACATAAAAGGAGGGAAAAGGAAGGAAAAAGAGATGGAAGAGTTTCGACTCCACACAAGTTAAAACGGACACGTGGTGATGGAATCGACACATGGTACCAAATCATTGGTGTATCACGACATATTTTTGATGATTGAATTGGTTTTGCGAGCTAATTGAATACTAAATCAATTAAGGAAATTACGAAAACAGTCATAAAAATAAGTTAAAATATATACTTAAAATGAGATTTGAATTTACGTAGATTAAATTAGTAAATATTTAAATTTATTATTTAACTAAAGTTTTATTTTAATATATTTTATATATTTTTATTTTAATATACATAGTATATTATTTCCATTAGTTGTACATTTATTTATATTATTATTTAAGTTCTTAACTGAGTCGGTGTCACAAGTCAACTAAACATCAATTCGGTTAAGAAAATTATGGAACCATCATTTCGTAATTAAAATAAGTTATATTATTTGAGAGTATATTAGTCTTTTCATTTTTACGAAAACCAATAAAAATATACATATGGTAGGATTTTAAACTCATACCAATTAGTGTGCATTAATAAAACCTTAAATTTACCGCTCTAACAAAGCTTCATTTTCATATTTTGATATATTTTAATTATATTATACACATTTTATTACTTTCATCAATTGTATTTATATATATTATTATTTAAGCCACTAACCAAATTATTGTCATAATTAACTCTGCAATAGCCTGATTTACAGTAGTACTAGAAACAGTAGTTTTGAAACCCTATTTTTCGATGATCAAATTAGTAAATATTATTTATTATTTATTAATATTTACAAGGGTATTCCAACATTATATTGAATTTTGGTCTAATAATTTTGGTTATTTGGAAAGTTAAACAAGGTACAAATGTATCAGTTCTAAAGTCAATGGTTTTGGAAATTGAGGTATCGAGACCTCATTTCCGTAAAACGAGACTATAATATTTTTATTAAATATTTACAGAGTTGTTGTATGAATAAACTAAATTTTGGATCAATAATTTTGACGAATTAATGATTAATTAATATATAAAAACTAAATCTTAAAAACTGAAAAAGCTAATTTTAAGTGTTAAAAGACTCAAATAATAATTAGTAAGTTTTAAAAGGTAATTTATGGACGGTTGGCTTGATTATTTTATGTGTTAAAAAATAAATTAAATTAGTGTTAAAAGAAAATAAAACATAAAACACCACCCAAAAGCTATCGTCTGTATTATTTTCTTCTATCCCAACTGAACTACCATTATTGTTAAGCTAAGGATTTCAACCAAGCTTCCATCTCTCGCATATAAGTGATTTTCAAGTCGATTTTTCGTAAAATTTATATTTTTGAGATTGTTGTAATTTAATTTATCTAAACTGTATTGTAACAACCCGATTTTGGGCCTAGTCAAAACAGTGGTTTCAGGACCACAAATCCAACGAGAAAAATTTTATTTTTATTATATTTTTATGGTATACGATTTCACGAAATGATTTCTTAAAAATTTCGTTCGAAATTTGACGTTTGGGCACTCAATTTAGTCAAAAGCACTAAATTGTAAAAAGTGCAAAAGTTAAGTTCTACATGTTAGAGGTATCCAATTATTATGAAATTTTAAATTTGAGGTCCTTAATGATAATTAGACCATTGGTTAATTTGTTGGACATAAATGGGCATGAAATAGAAGAAATGGAATATTTTTAAGTTAGGGGCATTTTGGTCATTTAGTAATTAAAATGAATTAAAAACAAAATTAAAAGCCAATTTTTGTCCATATTCAACCCCATGGCCGAATTTCACAAGGCGAAACCATGGCTAGGGTTTTTCAAGCTTCCAAGCTCGATTGTAAGTCTGTTCTAGCCCCGTTTTTAATGATTTTTACGTTTTTGAAATCCTCGTAACAAGATCTATCCATTTCTACCAATATTTTGAGATATGGTTAAAGTCTAGGGTTTTGACCCACGATGAATATGTGTGTATTTTTGTGTTTAATGGTAGAAAATGCACGTTTATGGTTAGATAAATGACTTTTACTAAGTGATTTTCAAGTAAAAATGCTTAAAAGGACTAATTTGGAAAAGTTATAAAATTTGTCATAAAAGTGTGAATTAGTGGAAATTGTGGGCTTTTGTAGTTATGAAAATGGTTCGGCCAGGCTTAAAATACAAAGAAATTGAATGAAAATCATTTTACGGGCCTAGGGGAAAACTGTAAATATGATAAAGTTTAGGGGCAAAAATGTAAATTTTGTCAAAATGTGAATTTAGGCTAATTTGAGTAGCAGGATGAATAAATGAGTTAGATGTATTGTTATAGATCAAGGAAAACGAGATTCGGACTTAGAACCGGGGGAAAACAAAGAATATGACGAATAAGTCATTTTCATCGATTGTGCTACCGAGGTAAGTTTGCATGTAAATAATACATCGTTTTTATTTATGTTTTAATATTTTGTTATATTATATGAGATATGATTGAATATGGAGTAATTATTTGATGTAAATTATGAATTGTGATTAATTATAGATGAATTGGTAAAATGTTGAAAAGTGAGAATTCTCGGTTGAACCTTCGGAATAGAAAAGATACGAATGAGGTAGCTAGGTCACATGTGTGGTACTAAGTGTAGGCCACTATGTGTACAAGAGAGCTACGGGATGGTTTTAGGTCACGTGTGTAGTACTAAGTGCAAAGCTACTACGTGTACCAGGACGGATGATAGGTCGCATGTGTAGTACTAAGTGCAGCTACTATGCGTGCACTGATAGCTTCGATCACATGTGTGGTACTAAGTGCAGGCCACTATGTGTAAGTGATGGTTTTGGTCACATGTGTAGTACTAAGTGCAGGCTACTATGTGCACCAGATAGCTTCTGCTACAAGGGTGGTACTATGTGCAGGCCACCATGTATCTGTTATTATCCTGATGAGTTCAACGGGAAATTGACTAAGTGAAAATACATGTGATCATGTAACGACTAAGTGTAGTTAAATATGACTATGTGATGAATAAATGAAAGTATAAGTGCGAAAATTTATGAACAATGTACTCGATATTTGATCAAACCTTCGGTAAGATGAAATGGAGCAAGTGAAATTATGAAAGAGTAAATTTAGCAACAAAACAATTTTGGGACAGCAGTTATGTGTTTTTGAAAAATCACCAAACATGGTGGAAATTGAATTAGAAGTTGAATAAGATATGAAATTAAAGATTATTGAGTCTATTTTCACATAAAAGAAACAGTGTAAACAAAAGAATTTTATATTCTGTGATATTTGAATTTTTGTGAGACAGGGTCAGAATGATGTCAGAATCCCCTATTTGGACTTTGGAAAAATCATTAAATCTTTTATAAAAATAATTATTGTTTATAATTTATATGATTAATTTTTTTAATGAGTATACTTTCAAGAGAAACAAACAGGAACATTATCCAATTTCTGTATGATGAGATAATTAATTTTTGGTGAAGAGGGGTTGGAGCTGTCAGATAGCGAAACAGGGGTGATTTTAAAGAATAAAATGTACTTATTGGATAAACCAAAAATTTTGAAAATTTTATAGTAAGAAGATATGCGAGTCTAGTTTTAGGAAAAATTATCAAATCTTAATTTGGAGTTCAGTAGCTCAAGATATAAATAATTTAGTGACTGTGACTCGAGTAGATAGCTTGAGATGAACATGAATAAATAGTGGAACTATATGCAATTATGATTGTATTATCTTGAGAACATATTGTGAAGATTTATAAAAGCCCATTAATAAAGCACTTATTGTTTACATACCTACTTACTAAGCTATAATGCTCACCCCCCTTCCTTTTCTTTTTCCTATAATGTCACAGATGCTAGCTTGAGTTGGAGGTCGTCGAAGACTCTATCATACTAACAAGTTATTGAATGGTATTGTATCAACGATCTTCAAGTTTTTTTAAGTCTATGGCATGTATAGGGACTTGATTATGTGTGTATATGTTATTATGAGTTGGCCTAGAATGTTGTCCTATGCTATTTGATGGTTATTGTTGTATAAGGCCGTTTAATGTGGCTAATAATTGTTATGTTATAAGTCTATAATGATGCATTTCAAGGATGTGTATGCTTGCATGTGTTGGATGAGTAAATGTGTGATAATTATGAGTGGTAAATGTGATTGGTTGTGTAAGTTGCATGATGTGAATGGTTAAGCATGTGTGTGATTATGCATAATGAATTTGGTTTGTAAATGGTATGTGGATGTCTTAGTGTGGATGTTTGAATGTTTAATAATACCATGATGTGTGATGATAATTTTGTATAAGTGTATAAGTGTTTTGGGGTGGCAAAGGGCTTGGTAAATAGCCTTACTTGTGGTCACACGGGCAACCATACGGCCATGTGCCTAGGGTGTGTGAAGTCTGCACTTGATTTTTGAAAATTCGAAAAGCCACGCGGCCTAACACACGGGCGTGTATCTCGGCTGTGTGAAGGACATGGCCTTGGACACGAGTGTGTGCCCTTATTTTTTAAGAAATTTTCTAATGTTTTCCAAAGTTCTCGGTTTAGTCTCGAACCAGTTCCAAAGTATGTATTGGGCCTTGTAGGCCCTATTTAGTGACTCAAAGAGAAAAATTTGAAATTTTTTAATTTGGATGAAATTTTATGACTCGGTTTAATACGTTTACAAGTGTATGTGTTCTGGTAATGCCTCGTACCCTATTCTATCATTAAATACGAGTAAGGGGTGTTACATTTAGTGGTATCAGAGCTATGGTTTAGTTGATTCTCAAACTAACATAGCGTGTGCAAGAGTCTAGCTGTACATGCCATATGTGAACTGTGATAGTGTGATATCTCCAAACTCTGATGAGATTGTTTTGTTAAAGTAGAGATGCTCGCTACCATCGATAATGCTGAAAGGGGATAAGTAAGTTCGTATAACTTAGTGAATATATTGATCTTCTTGAATTGATCTTTGTGATTTGCGATGATATGTATGTCTTAATGGATTCAATAGATTAATCAAAAGTTGATGAATATGGATAAAATGTTATCGTTCCGATTGAACATTGCATTTCGATGCATCAGAGTGACTTTTTGCAGTGTATAAAGTGAAAACTTATTTTGTGATGAGCTTATTATGATTGATTGATATTCATATGTGATAATGTTGAATGTGTTACCAAAATATTTGAAAATGTGTTTATGATGAGTTGAAGCCTAGAGATGTATGAATCAGAGTATATGATATTATGTTGATGTTAAATGCTATATTGTATATGTGTATGTATGAGAGTCAAAACTTTAAAGGCTTTACAATCTTCACCCCCTTACCGATATAGTGTCATATGACGAAGTTCACGAGATTTATATTGAATAAGCTTACAAGTGGGGAAACCAAAGAGTTCAGTGGTGGAATAATTAATGATGTGATTAGAGATGGGAATGGTTTAGCGAGCAAAGACAGTTATGAGAGAGATATCATATTATTGTAAAGATTATTTGGAATGCACAATGCCACGATTAGAGAAGAAGTTAATCTCGGCTAATCGACTCATTCAGGTGTGATGTTTAAAGACTGTACTTACTGGGAATTCTTCTGAATTGATTTTTTTTAATGAATGAAATATTATGGGATTAATGATGACAAAATTAGTCTGAGGAATGATATTTGAATTGTAAATATGATTAAGTCTGGCAGCTACAGTTGAGTAATTTATGTATTCTACAGTTGAGTAATTTTCGTTGATGATTTCTTGAAGTTCTTGATGTTATTTGGTTAGATTTGAAGCTTAGATATGAAAAAGTAATAATTTGTAAAGTGAAAATTGATAGTTTTGAACTTAGGGACTAAAGTGTAAATATTTTGAAGTTAATGTTAAAATTCTATAATTAATGATAATAGAGGGTTGTAGAAGGATGGAATTGCGATCAGTTTCAAATTGATGCTTAAATTTGTAAGTTATGGTTGTTTCAATTTTAGGGACTAAATTAAATAAAATACAAAACTTTAGGTAACATTTGAAAATTGAAATTGAATTAATTTATGATTACAATAAGTTGTTTTGAGATGTTTGAAATTGATAAATTAAAATAAGTTATTATATAGATCGAGATTTGAGTTAATCGGGGGATAATCGAGGAAAAGTCAATTTTTTTAGATTAGTCCTTGACGTTTTGTGTGCAGCTATTTTTTTCAGGTAAGTTCATATGGGACTTACTTTATTAATTAATGATATATATTTATTATATTGTTTTACTTTATAGTTGAAATTTTATTTATATAATGTTTTTACATTAAAAAGATTAAATCGGAAAATATGAATTATATGATAGATATGAATAATATGGCATCGAATGGTAATGTTTGATGCTATGAATTATCTATATGTGAAATAGATATTGACTAAGTAGCAATTGACTAATGGTATCAAGTAAATACTACGGGATTGAATGGATTATGAATGGTTGAATAATATATGATATAAGTTAGAATTACAGATATTGAATTGGTATGATTTGGGTACCATATTGAGGTATATTGGTTTAGTTGAATGAAAATTTGTGGATGTTATGTTTGATGTGAAATTGATATGTATCTAGTGATATTATATGGTTTAAATATATATGAATGACTATTTGGATATGAAAAACATGTATATGGTTACAAAGGTTGAAATGATATGAATTTGATAATAGGTCCATGAGAACTTAGTAAATGATTAGGATACAAATAAATTAAAGTTAACAGAGAGTAAATTCTCGGTTTGCTGTTTATTAAATTTTGTATGTTATGATATTTTATATTATTTATTGCAGCAATCAAATGCTAAGAAAGAATTGAATTATTTTGAAGTAGTTGATATGGAATGTATAAAAATGGATTTGAATGAATAAATTGAAAACTTTGGAATTGATTTACATATATTAATTGGATTGAAATTGAGCTAGAGCATGTTTGTATCTTTATAACATTTGGTAAGCTATGAAATTGAGGGGTGTTGATTAGTTTTAAAGAAACATAATAGAAGTTGATCGAATTGTAATTAGTTGAAGGCGAGACGAAAATATATGTGAGTTATGGAAATTGATAAACCATCATTGTCAGGCAATCCAGTGTGGCATGTCATCATCCTCGGGCAATCCGGGGTAACAAGAATGAATTGATAAACCATTGTCGCTGGGCAATCCGGGGTGGTAAGCCATCGTCGTCGAGCAATCTAGGGTGGCATGTTATTGTTGTTGGGCAATCCAGGATGAAAGAATAAGATGGGAACGAACTTATGAGCTCTGGGTATCATTGAGTAGGTAATACATACTAAGAATAGATGTATCAAAAATGTTCTTAGAATGATGAATATATGCTTGCGAAATTTATACATGAAGTATGGTTAATGATCATTGTGGTTGTGAATTATTAGATTTCCTTTTATTATATTGGACTTATAGAAATATTCATTGAATGGTACATTCATCATATGGTTATTCCATGTGTGCAAGCTAGGTTCGAATCTTTCGTTTCAAGCATTTGTTCGGCGCCTTGTCAGAAATCTCGACTCTACAATGTCTGTACTTCTTGTTTTAGTCAAGTTTGGCATGTACCTAGGGATGTCATTTTGTATTTTGTATGTTAATGTTGTTGATAAATAGTATTGGCTTTGTGTTGGATAATATCAGATTTGGATGTTGTGTATATTTACTTCAATATATGTTATGCTTAATCATGAATGTAAGGTTTGGATGTTGGCATTATGAAGATTGTTAGTTGATTAGGTTTTAGTTGTCTCGATAATGATTGATTGCATTGAAGATGTGGTAAGTTAGGTATTAGAATTGTTGGTGTATGGCTAATGGATGGATTGATCATGTCCTAATATTGGTTAGGTGTTTAGGTGTATGAAATAAAATATGTTTTGGTTTCGTATTGAATTGTTTGAATGGCACATTTTAGATATTGAATTGACATGTCTAGGCATGTTGGATGGGTTGAAAGTTCATAGTGTATAATGTTACGTTTTAGTACCAAATTATGTACAATGGATTATTAGGTATTCTATATTATGAATGGGTTTTTTTATACATGTTTTAGCTTGTTTTAATGTAGGGTGAAGTGTGCAAATATGCACCAAAATGTAGAAAAGTTGAATGGTTTGAAAAGGGACAAAATTATCAAAGCGTTTGTGCCACACGGCCAGCCACACTGTGTAACAGCCCGATCTTGGGGCTAGTCGGAACCACTAATTCGAGGTTGGAGAAAATTATTTTAATATTATTTTATGGGTTATAGCATGATTGTATGAGTGCATGGAAATTTTGGTGCGATAATTTTAGTGATTTCATGCTCAATTTTGAAAAAGGACTAAATCGCATAAGGTGCGAAAGTTCTATTTTACAAGCTAAAGGTGTTAAGTAGTTATAGAACCTTAATTGGAGGTCCTTAATGTGCAATTAGACCTTTAGAAATAGGGCTGGCTGGCCATAGGGGACAAGAAATGTCAAAATTGGTCTAAGTTGGTGGATTAGGTGGATTAAATTGATGAAATAAAATAAAATAAAGAAAAAGTGATATCATCCTTGTTCATTTTCTTCTACCACTGAAAATTTCAGCAAAATAAGGGGTTTGAGAAGTCAAAAATTTCAGCCAAGCTTTTCTCCTTGCAAGTAAGTGTTTTGATGGTCATCTTTGATAATTTTTGTGTTTTTGGAACCCTTGTAGCTTAAGCTAGCTAATGAGGGGACTATTTTGTAAAATGGTTATGAGTCTAGGGTTTTACCATGAGAGCATTAATGTCGTTTTCTGAATTTGTATGGAAGAAAATGAATCTTTGTTGTTAAATAAACAACTTTCGTTAAGTGATTTTCATGAAAACACCTAAAAAGGGACCTTTTTGTAAATGGTGTAAAATAAGTGGTAAATGTGTGAAATAATTGGAATTTTGAGTTGCTATAAGAGTAATAAAGGTTCAGATAGGCTTGGTTAATGAGGAAATTTGATGAAAAATGAGTTACAAGCCTAGGGGCAAAATTGTAAATTTATGAAAATATAGGGTAAAACAGTAATTTTCCCAAAATAGAAACTTCGGAATGTTTTGAATGATGTAGTGATTGAATAAGTAAATTTGTTATTATAGGTCAAGAAGAACGTGGAATTAACCTTGACCAAGGAAAAGGCAAGGTCTCGGACTAAATTCCAAATTGACACGTTTTGTATCAAGGTAAGTTGTATGTGAATAATACAACTCTATTCCTATTTTGTATTCAACCATTGATATTGCATCATATGTTTGATTATTGTTATGATTATTGTTTATATCTATTAAAATGATGGAAAGTGAGAAAATTCTTGGATGAACCTTTGAAATAGGAAAATGATAAGGATAAATACCATGAATAAGTAATTGTTGGTGGGCTGTGTGCGGTACCACCATATTTATTATTATAGGTGGGCTATGTGCGATACCACCATAGATATGTGGATATTTGGTGGGCTGTGTGCGAAACCACCGTACATTCGGTATTATTCCGAAGTATTCATAGAAAAACTTTAATAAGTGAATTTACATGAGATTATGAGATGCCAAGTGCAGGGTATAAGTGCATGCAAATGTGAGCAATGTTGATGATATGTATTTGGGATGTGGTGAGATTTGAAATGAACACAAATTGTGTTGTATGATTAGTAAGGATGGAAATGAGTAAGTTATGCCTTTGATTATATGAGAAGTTTATACAAGTTTATAATATGTTGTGAGTATGATGTTGTAAGGTAATTGTTGTTGATTATTTACATGCTACTTACTAAGCTTTATGCTTACTCCCTCTATTTCTCATTTTCTTATAGTGCCACCAATTAAGCTCGGGGATCAAAGAACGTTAGAGGCTCGATCACACTATCAATTGGAACATTTGGTATAGTAAGACTTATCTTTTTGAGTATGGCATGTGTAGGGACTTAGTCTTTGTAAAGTGTCATATTGTTTTAGCCAAATGGATTGGCTTAATATGGAGATGAATTCATTTTGTATAAGGCCATAATTGATGGCTAATTCTTATCATTAATATACGAAAATGATGGTGTTTCTCATGAATGTGCAAGTTGTATGGTTGAGTATTGGGTATTGATACGTGAATGAGTAGGTTGCTTGATGCGGTTTATGTTGGTGCAAGTAAGGGTGACAAAAAGGGCTTGGTAAATAGCCTTGAAATTTGTCCACACAGGCGTGTGTCTAGGCCGTGTATGACACATGGTCCGTCACATGGGCGTGTAGTCCGGTCGTGTGTCCCCCTACATTCTAAGTTGACAAAATAGAATGCCTATTAGTAACCACACGGGCTAAGACAATGCCGTGTGTCTCAACCGTGTGGGTGACACGGCCCTAGGACATGGGCATGTGCTCATGCCGTGTGAAGTCTGCACCTGAAATTAGGAATTTGATTCGCCACACGGTCTAAGGACACGGACGTGTGCCTTGGCCGTGTGACCTTTTAGAGATGATGATGTCAGAAACAAAATTTCAAGGTTTTAACATACAGGCTAAGACACGGGCGTGTCATGGCCGTGTGAAGGACACGGGCTGTAGACACGGATATGTGTCAGGCTGTGTGAAAACCCCTATAGGTTCGTATTGAGAAATATATTCAAACGGACAAGTGACATGGGCGTGTGTGATGACACGGCCTGCTCACACGGGCGTGTTCCTTTCCACACTGGTGTGTGGCCCTGTTTTTTTAATAGCATTTTCTAAAGTTTTCCAAGGAACTCGATTTGATCTCGAAATGTTTCTAAGATGTGTTTTGGGCTTCGGAGGCCTATATTAAGGTTATTAAAAGGGAGTTTTGAAAAGTTTTAAATTTGAACGGACTTTTATAACACAGAAATGTATGTTAGTGTGTGTTTGAGATATCTAATGCCTCGTACCTTGTTCCTGCGTCGGATACGGTAAGGGGTGTTACACACAGTCATGTCAAGGACACGGTCTGGAGGCATGACTGTGTGCTGTAACACCCCTTACCCAGTCCGATTGTCAGACTAGAGCTATAAGATGCTACTCTTATATCTTTAAAATTGGGGGTTAATAGTATCAGGTTTGTGAATTGAAAGAGAGTGGTTATGCCCTAATTTTTGAGACTATCTGTGCATTTTTAGGAAATAAACGAGTTACTGTTTGTTGGTTTAGTGTTAGTGAAACATTCCTTGAAACCCAAGTTCAAATCCCTTCTCTCACACCATTTTTATTATTTTGCAAATTTTGCATCAAACCCTAGTATGTGACACGCCTTGTTGTTAGAATAAATACTGTAAGGTTATGTCAAGAATAAAGAAATAGCGTAATGGTTAAAAGAAAAATGAGAAAGTATGGAAATTAGATTAAAGTC
Source organism: Gossypium bickii (assembly GCA_025503065.1). Taxonomy (NCBI): domain Eukaryota; kingdom Viridiplantae; phylum Streptophyta; class Magnoliopsida; order Malvales; family Malvaceae; genus Gossypium; species Gossypium bickii. Next base: position 33,988,302 of record CP106715.1, on the reverse strand, counting down.
CCAAATTCGATTATTTTCCCTTGCAAAATATCTTATTTTTTACTAAAATTTCTCCTTCTCCTTTTTTGTGCTGCTTAAGCCTTGAAATCTAAGTATAAATACAACCTTTTCTTGTACTTTTCAACCTTTAAGCCAAAATTTCCCCACCCTAGCCGTTCACCCTCTTCATCTCATCTTTTCTCTTCAATTTTCTTTTTTTCTTCCCTTATGTGCCGCCGCCCAAGCCACCAAGATTCAGCATCAATTTCTCTTCTTTTGGCAACAAGTTCTTGCACCATTATTTTTCTCTTCTTGCTGTCATTTTATCATAAAAATTTCAGCCTTAAATCTAAAATTTTAGTACTCAAGCTCGGCCTCCATTGCTGGCCTTATCTTCTTGCTTGAGTAATTGTCATTTTATTTAATTTTTCTTGATGGATCTTTCAATAAAATACCAAAATTTTCAGAATTGTAATTGGGGTGATTTTTAAAGATTTAATGTGTATTTTTCCAGCCTTTAAATTGATTTCAATTGTGGTTTTAAATCAGCCCCAATTTCACCACCGTTGGTGGTGGTGCGCCACGCCAAGAGGTACAAAAGGGGCCTATTGTTTTTAAAATTTTTCCCATCTATTTCCAGAAATGTCTTGGGTTCTTGAAACCTTCCTAATCAGCCTTTGATCATTGTAAATTAGGAAAAGTCAATCTTGATCAATCGGCAACTTAGAACTGATAATTTTGGAAGTGTAAGTGTGGTTGATTATGAGCTAGTGCATAGTTTCATTTTAGATGTTGGGGAAATTGTTAATTGATCAAATGAAAGATTTTAGATGGAATAGCTACTAATTTTAGAGAACTTATATGTGTTAGGTGCCGACTTAAACACCCCAAATCAACAATTAAGTCGATAGGCGATCGCACGTGCATTTCGTATAAAACCAGTGTAAGAAATCTAACTAGTTTGGATCTAAAAAATCGTTAAATTTGTGATGATTGGATTGAACACATAAAAGGATGTCTGGCTTAAGAGGTATATTAATTGAGTTTAATGATGATTTTTAATTTAGGTTCATTTTAAAGTTTATTAGAAACTGTGAGATTCGCAAGTGTGCTGCGGTAGAGTGTAATTAAGGTGTGGGTCCTAACTCATTAATTTGAATGTTTTAATATTCTTTTTAAATGGTATAATTGATGAATAAGCTTTCTGATCGAGCTTGGTTAAATGACTAAGTAATTAAATGATAAGTGGTTGAACCAAAAATGTTTCGAGCCCAAATTGTTTGGCAAGTTAGCAGAAATGTGAAAGTGTCTAAATGATTGTGTGATTGAAATTGTTGTAGATGATTATATGATATATTGAATGTTTGTTGTGTGTATAACATGTTTCTTGTTGAGAATGAGGTTTATGCAAGATATATTTATTGGAATGATTTGCTATGAAATATTTGAAAGATTACTATACATGCGCTCGGAAAAGTATTGTTAGTTGATATGAAATTGTGATATATTGAACGACACCATCTTAATTGTAACAGTTTGGTTTAGACCCTAGTCGAAACAGTGGTTTCGGGACCACAAATTCGAGTCAGTGAAATATTTTAATATTATTTTTTGTGTCTTCAATATGTGTGTAACATCCTAGATTAGGGGTTATGCGTTCGTGCCTAATTCATGAGTTAGTAGGTTTTGGCAGTGTTGGAAGTGTATTAAGGGTTTTTAGAATTCTAGGATGGAAGAAGAAAGCTTTGGAAAATTATTGGTTTTAAGTAAAAGGGAGCTAGGTAAATGAGGCTTTAAAAGAAACCTGTGTGAAGCATGACACAAGGAACCATGTGGTAAAATGGCATGTTTTATGAATTATGAATGTGTTATGTGAATTCTAGAAATAAGGAAATGTATGGAAATGTAAGAAATGTAAGGAAATGTATGGAAATGTATGGAAATGTATGGAAATGTAAGAAATGTAAGGAAATGTATGGAAATGTATGGAAATGTAAGGAAATGTAAGGAAATGTGAGAAATGTATGGAAATGTAAGGAAATGCAAGGAAATATAAGGAAATGTCTTGTCTTGGAAATGTAGGAAATGTCCGAAAATGTAAAGGAATAAAGAGGAAAGTGATCATTTATGGAAACTAGGAAAATGATTTAGAAATGATTCAAAAAGGAAAGTGAACATTTCTGGAAACTTGGAAATGTAAGGAAATGTCAAGTTTAAAGAGCGAACGAAAATTTTTGGAAACTTGGAAATGAAAAGAAATGTCAAGTTTTAAAGCTTAAAAGAGGAAACTAAGGCAAGGTGGCCTTAAGAAAATTAATATGAAGAATTTGACACACAAACAAAGCTTGGTAAAGTGGCTCAAGATATCACTTAAGGCCCGGTAGGTGACGCCACAAGCTAGGCAAGTGGGCTGAGTTCAAGTCACATGGGAAGCAAATAAAAGAAGTTTATTTTTGCTTCTAGAAACACAGAGGTGGACGGCACAAGGCTTGCAAAAGGGGAGTTTTATTCTCTTTAAATTTCGGCTAAATAGGAGATAAATAGTAGATTTATTTAGATTATTTTCAAGAGATAATTGTGGATTAATTCCTTTTATTTTTTTTAATGGATAAAAGAAGAGATAATAGAAGGATTATTATTATTAATTCAAAGGGTAAAGTTATCAAGTAAAGAAGAGTGGTGGCCAAGTAAGGGATTCTGAGTAGTAATTTTGGCTATAAAAGGAAGGAAAGAGGGCTACTCATCAATTTTTCTTCTTCCTCTTCTCTCTGCCGAATTTCTTAGGGCTCTCTTCTCTTCCCTTCTCTTCTCTTCTCTTTTCTTTTCTTTCTAATCCCTCAAAAAGCCGAAAGTTGTGAGAGCATCATTTAGCCATAGCCGAATCTCTGAAGGTTGAAGTGAAGGTGCAATCGATTTCTTCAAGTAAGGGTAAGATCTCATTCGATTTCATCCTTTTTCTTTTAAGATTTGCCGAAATCTAGGACTAACCCCATTAATATCTGCCGAAACTTTGAAGAGATCTTTCGGGATTTACTAACTGTTGACTACAAGGAGGAAGGTTTCGGGATTTCTAAGATTAAGGTAAGACATGTATATATTCGGCCAAAGGCCATGTTTTATGTTTTAATGGTTAGATTAAATCTAACGCAAGGTTATAGGAATTTTGACATTCCTAGGAAAACAAAGATCAATTTCGGGATTTGTTGGTGTCTCAATCGGCAACAAGGTAAGCTTAAGAATACTAATCCTACTAGGATTTGGATTTATGGCCGAATGGCTTTTTATTAAATTAGTAAGTGATCAATCAAATGTAGGGATTAAGGATCTAAGCGGTAGATCAGATTTCGAAATCTCAAGGAATTTGTTGTTTAATCAGTGTGTACCCACACTACTTTATAATATGTATTATGGCTATGTTTATTAATATATGTGTTATTAAGTATATGAAAGTGGCTAAAAGTACCATGATATGGTACTAAGTACTCAGCACGTTTCCTACTTCTACTAGGATTACGAAATATGTTATATTTAACATGTGAAAAGTGACATGAATGTGAATTTAAGTATGATATGCATAATATGAATAATATGGGGCATTCGGGTTATATGAGAAAGGGGAAGTGAATGTGGTGACTTGGTCTCACTATCCGAATGTGGTGACTTCGGTTACATTATCTCGAATGTGGTGACTTGGTCACATTATCTAAATGTGGTAACCGGTTACATTATTCGAATGTGGTGTCTCATGACACAATTATCTCAGTGGCTATGCCACAAATTTTATATGGGCGATGAGCACGTCGATCGCAAAGCGCCGCCGATGGTGTGTAGCGGATGGAGGGTTGACTTAGTAGTCCCCACGGTGTGACTGGCAGGTACGGGAGTGTGTAGCGGATGGACAATTAGGTTTGGGTTTGGGAATGCATCATAACTTGTATTCATTGTTCTGAATGTGTAACTCTTGTATGCCTAATTCTATTATGATTTAGTGTTGTGTACACATTGAGTCTGTTGACTCACCCCGTTGTGGGAACATTTTTCAGGTGATGATCAGTAATGGACCGGGTCGGCGGGAGCTTAAAGGTGGCCATGCACAGCAAGAAATTTTACTTAAACTTTAATTGATAAAAATTTGTAGACATAATAAATAAAATAAATGAAAAAATAAAATAGTTCCCTATGGCCTTATTACATCAAATAAATCCAAATAATTGAAAGTACTTAAGTAAAAATAAAAGTCCAAATCGTAAAATTTCTTGCTATGCATGGCCACCTTTAAGCTCTCGCCGACCCGGTCCATTACTTATCATCACCTGAAAAATGTTCCCAAAACGGGGTGAGTCAACAGACTCAATGTGTACACAACACTAAATCATAATAGAATTAGGCATACAAGAGTTACACATTCAGAACAATGAATACAAGTTATGATGCATTCCCATACCCAAACCTAATTGTCCATCCGCTACACACCCCCGTACCTGCCAGTCACACCGTGGGGACTACTAAGTCAACCCTCCATCCGCTACACACCATTGAAGGCAGTCACTGCAGTCGACATGCTCATCGCCCATATAAAATTTGTGGCATAGCCACCAGATAATTGTGTCATGAGACACCACATTCGAGATAATGTAACCGGTTACCACATTCGATAATGTGACCAAGTCACCACATTCGGATAATGTGACCAAGTCACCATATTCGATAGTGACACCAAGTCACCACATTCACTTCCCTTTCTCATATAACCCGAATGCCCCATATTATTCATATTATGCATATCATACTTAAATTCACATTCATGTCACTTTTCACATGTTAAATATAACATATTTCGTAATCCTAGTAGAAGTAGGAACGCGTGCACTGAGTACTTAGTACCATATCATGGTACTTTAGCCATCATCATATACTTAATTACACATATATTAAAAACATAGCCATAATACATATTATAAAGTAGTGTGGGGTACACACCTGATTCACTTAGCAAATTCCTTGAGATTTCGAAATCTGATCTACCGCTTAGATCCTTAATCCCTACATTTGATTGATCACTTACTAATTTATTAAAAAGCCATTCGACCATAAATCCAAATCCTAGTAGGATTAGTATTCTTAAACTTACCTTGTTGCCGATTGGGACACCAACAAATCCCGAAATTGATCCTTGTTTTCCTAGGAATGTCAAAATTCCTATAACCTTGCGTTAGATTTAATCTAACCATTAAAACATAAAACATGGCCTTTGGCCGAATATACACATGTCTTACCTTAATCTTAGAAATCCCGAAACCTTCTTCCTTGTAGTCAACAGTTAGTAAATCTTGAAAGATCTCTTCAAAGTTTCGGCAACAAGATATTAATGTGGTTAGTCCTAGATTTCGGCAAATCTTAAAAGAAAAAGGATGAAACCGAATGAGATCTTACCCTTACTTGAAGAAATCGATTGCACCTTCACTTCAACCTCCAGAGATTCGGCTATGGCTAAATGATGCTCTCACAACTTTCGGCTTTTGGAGGGATTAGAAAGAAAAAAGAAGAGAAGGGAAGAGAAGGGAAGAGAAGAGAGCCCTAAGAAATTCGGCAGAGAGAAGAGGAAGAAGAAAAATTGATGAGTAGCCCTCTTTCCTTCCTTTTATAGCCAAAATTACTACACAGAATCCCTTACTTGCCACCACTCTTCTTTATTTGATAACTTTATCCTTTGAATTAATAATAATAATCCTTCTATTATCTCTTCTTTTATCCATTAAAAAAATAAAAGGAATTAATCCACAATTATCTCTTGAAAATAATCTAAATAAATCTACTATTTATCTCCTATTTAGCCAGAAATTTAAAGAGAATAAAACTCCTCTTTGCAAGCCTTGTGCCGCCCACCTCTGTGTTTCTAGAAGCAAAAATAAAACTTCTTTTATTTGCTTCCCATGTGACTTGAACTCAGTCCCACTTGCCTAGCTTGTATGCGTCACTACACCGGGCCTTAAGTGATATCTTGTGCCACTTTACCAAGCCTCTTTTTGTGTGTCAAATTCTTCATATTAATTTTCTTAAGGCCACCTTGCCTTAGTTTCCTCTTTTAAGCTTTAAAACTTGACATTTCTTTTCATTTCCAAGTTTCCAAAAATTTTCGTCTACTCTTTAAACTTGACATTTCCTTACATTTCCTTACATTTCAAGTTTCCAGAAATGTTCACTTTCCTTTTGAATCATTTCTAAATCATTTTCCTAGTTTCCATAAATGTTCACTTTCCTCTTTATTCCTTTACATTTTTTCAGACATTTCCTACATTTCCAAGACAAGACATTTCTTTACATTTCCTTGCATTTCCTTACATTTCCATACATTTCCTCACATTTCTTACATTTTCTTACATTTCCATACATTTCCATACATTTCTTACATTTCTTACATTTATTTACATTTCCATACATTTCCATACATTTCCTTACATTTCTTACATTTCCATACATTTCCTTATTTCTAGAATTCACATAACATATTCATAATTCATAAAACATGCCATTTTACCACATGGTTCCTTGTGTCATGCTTCACACTGAGTTTCTTTTAAAGCCTCATTTACCTAGCTCCCTTTTTACTTAAAAACCAATAATTTTCCAATGCTTTCTTCTTCCATCCTAGAATTCTAAAAACCCTTAATACACTTCCAACACTGCCAAAACCTACTAACTCATGAATTAGGCATGAAAGCATAACCCCTAATCTAGGATGTTACAGTTTTACCCTCCTTAAAAATAATTTCGTCCTCGAAATTACTTTCTAACAAATCAGACAATCCTTCTCACCGCACTACGCTTTTACTGCGCAGACTGATCTTAATAGAGCCATCATACCTTCTAGGCACAATCTCTAAGTTCACATCCATTAGAACTCATTTTCTAACGTCGCGATTTAATCTGATTTAAGAGTTTTATACATTAGTACTTTTGTTTCACTGATTAACCGCGAACAGTTTTATGAAAAGAGATGTTTAAAAGTGGTTCTTTCGATCAAACATAGTTCTCAGCTCAAGTTCACTATTCAGAAAGTCAGCTTCCCATTCATCAACCAATTATGAACTTTCGTTCATTCAGAGAAATGTTGTAGTTTTCATTGTTGTTGTTTTTCCACTACCCAGGGGTATTTTTGTAATTTGTCCTACAGGGGTATTTTCGTAATTTGTCAAAATAAGGTTCCTTGGTGATTTTGTCAATAAGGGTATTTTGGTAATTTTGAAATCCCGGGGCCTTTCGGTAATTTTGAAATTCTAGGGGTATTTCGGTAATTTTTACAAACCAGGGAAAATTTTGTAAAGTTTAATAATTCAGGGCTATTTCAAAATTTGTAAAACTTGAGGGTTCTTTTTGAGAATTTGTTTTCCAAATCGGTGATGTTGCAAAAATTTTGAAAATCAGGGTCATTTTGGTAATTTTGTGAGTTAAGGGCAATTTCGTAATTTTTCTCCAAATCAAGATATTTTTGATAATTTGCAAATTAGGGTTTTTGAACATTTTATAAAGTAATGAAATCTTGGTAAGAACTGTGGGTATTTTGGGAATTTCATAAACCAAGGGTATTTTTGTAATTTACCACTAGGGGTATTTTTGTAATTTTATAAATCAAAAATTTTTCGGAAAATTTTGTAAAAATAGTTCTCACAAATTGAAAAGGTAGTTTTAAGAGTTTTAAAATTAGGGTTTTTATAAAAACACGGCTAATTCCCTTTCGGGTTTTAGTTATTGTGTTTAGCCTATGATCGAGTCCTCTTGGTTAGGGTGAACCGAAGCTACGCACCATGTAGGATTCCTGCGAAGAGGAGGTGAGTCACTAGGGACCGCTTAAATACTGTGCTCTTAGGATCCAATCCTAGACATGCGTACAATGGTTACCACACCCTAACTCGGCGACTTAACCACAGGTTTGTTTAATTAGGCCTTTAAGTCTTATGTGATTGTTGGGGTAAACTAGTCCTAGGGTTCACATACTTATCATACTAATTCTACGTTCCATTCTTACCCTTCTACAATTCATAGCATAAATCACACAATAGATAGGGTACTTACTCGGTGGATCATGGTTGGAGACTTGGGTGCCATGCCAAAACTCGCTTATTTCAAAAATATTTTCATAAAACTCATTTGGGCTCGCTTTGAAAATGTTTTGGGCCTTAAACCCCTAGGCCGAGGGTTTGAAACTGGGCTCTGATACCAAACTGAAACACCCCAAACCCGGCCCACGAGCCTTGACCAGATTTGGTATGTTCCTCAAGTAAACCGGTTCAAAATTCTTTTGTTATTTAGGAAAAACTTGTGCGATTTAAAAAAATATTGTTGGGTTGGGCTTGTGTTGAAAACCAATTTATCTTACATTGAAATCCATTTATTTAAGGTGACAAAACATTTAGGGTTTATTTTAAAAGAAATTTTACTTAAACTTTAATTGATAAAAATTTGTAGACATAATAAATAAAATAAATGAAAAATAAAATAGTTCCCTATGGCCTTATTACATCAAATAAATCCAAATAATTGAAAGTACTTAAGTAAAAATAAAAGTCCAAATCGTAAAAATTTCTGCTTTGTGCATGGCCACCTTTAAGCTCCCACGACCCTGGTCCATTATCGATCATCATCACCGAAAAATGTTCCCACAACAGGGTGAGTCAACAGACTTAATGTGTACACAACACTAAATCATAATAGAATTAGGCATACAAGAGTTACACATTCAGAACAATGAATACAAGTTATGATGCATTCCCAAACCCAAACCTAATTGTCCATCCGCTACACACCCCTGTACCTGCCAGTCACACCGTGGGGACTACTAAGTCAACCCTCCATCCGCTACACACAATTGAAGGCAGTCGCTGCAGTCGACGTGCTCATCGCCCATATAAAATTTGTGGCATAGCCACCAGATAATTGTGTCATGAGACACCACATTCGGATAATGTAACCGGTTACCACATTCGAGATAATGTGACCGAAGTCACCACATTCAGATAATGTGACCGAAGCCACCATATTCAGATAGTGAGACCGAAGTCACCACATTCACTTCCCCTTTCTCATATAACCCGAATGCCCCATATTATTCATATTATGCATATCATACTTAAATTCACATTCATATCAAAATTTCTTTTAAAATAAACCCTAAATGTTTTGTCACCTTAAATAAATGGATTTCAATGTAAGATAAATTGGTTTTCAACACAAGCCCAACCCGAACAATATTTTTTCTAAAATCGCACAAGTTTTTCCTAAATAACAAAAGAATTTTGAACCGGTTTACTTGAGGAACATACCAAATCTGGTCAAGGCTCGTGGGCCGGGTTTGGGGTGTTTCAATGTGATTAAGCATGTGCTAAATTTTTGTGAGTTAATTTGTTCGTCTGTATGCTTAATTTGATAAAAGGATTAAATTGCATTGAGATGCAATTTCGTATGCTTTATGAAAAGATGCTTATTTGTCATGTCTTTATAAGTGTGAAGGCTTTATGTGGCAATTAAGCCAATATTAAGGTTAGTGGATGGGCAAATGACTAAATAACCTTAGAATTTATTTTGTTTGATATGTTTTAAAAGGGCTAAAATGGTAAAGTGATAATAAAATGTTAATAAACAAAAACCAAAAGCCAAAATTTCATCATCTTTTATGTTCATCCACCTATTATTAAAAGAAAGAAAGCAAGGGTTTGAGTTTTTCATATTCGGCTACCTTAAGGCTTAAATTCAAGGTATGTTTTGATTCATTTTTGATAATTTCTACGTTTCTGTAATCGTTGCTTTGTCTACTTCAAAACCCATGCTTCAATTTTGCGAATTGATGATGTTTGTGAAATGAGAATTTGATGAACTCATGTGATTTGTAATGCTTAATAGTGAAATATGAAATATATGTGTTAAATGAACATGTTTTGTTCTTGAAGTTTTGATGAATTTAGCTAATTAGGATTAAATTGTGAAAATAGTATTTTGAAGGACTAAATTGTGAATTTGATGAAGTGTTTGGACTTGTATGGGATACATGAGTATTCGGCTAAACATGGGTATATGTTGATTTTGTACATTTGATGTTTTGAGAAAAATGGACTAAATTGATAAAGTGTGCAAATGTGGGGGCTAAGTTGCAAATTGCCATAAATATGTGTATTTGGATTGAATTGAATGTGTTGTTTAATAAGAGGGTTAAATTTGAATATGTATAGATCAAGAACCGAAGAAAACAGACTTAGATCGCAGGAAAGTGAAATTAGTCGAATAATTCAGTCCGAACGAATATCTGGATCTGAGGTAAGTCAATATACAAATGAACGTATTTGTATTGAACTATGTATGTTCATATGACTATTGATAATGATGAATACTTATGAGATGTTGTATACATGAATTCTGAGATAAGATCGACTTAGTGACAATGTCCGTGAAGTCCCGTATGAACCTAGGAATAGATAGGATTAGCTATGTCATGACATAGGTGTCTGTTCTGTTTATCATGTAAGACCACGTTTGGGATGTTGGCATTGATTTGAGATTTTGTGTAAGACCACGTCTGGGATGTTGGCTTCAAGATGAGATGTACATATAAGACTATGTCTGGGATATTGGCATCGTATTAATTCATATAAGACCATGTCAGGGACAGTGGCATCGATATCTGATTACATGTAAGACAACGACGGGGACGTTGGCATTGTACGACTATTCTGAGTATTCTATATATCCTATTAGATTCTTAACGGTGCAACATGCAATTCTGAGCTATGAACGATTACGTGAATGTTTATCCGTTTCAGGTATGTTTGATAAATACACAAGGAGTGTATGAAAGGTAAGTATCTATGTGAACTTACTAAAATGGATATGTGCAAAGAAGTGATAAGATGATATGTGAAATTATGCTTAAATGAGCTATGTGCATATAAGGTATTCAAGTTGAGAATGTGATAAGTTATGGCTAAGCAAATGAGCCAAGGAAAGAATGAGATGAATTTGTTATGAGAACCATTATGGTGATTATGTTAATATGGCTATGTGCATTTTATGTTAAGTTTATTTGTATTTGGCTTACTAAGCTTTCGAAAGCTTACTCTGTATGTGCTTGTTTCTGTTTATAGATCGTCAAAGCTACTGAAGGCTTGGGATGGTCGAGGATCGTCATCACACTACCTAAGCTCATTTTGGTATCTTTTGGAAATGTATATAGTTAGATATGGCATGTATAGGCTAGTCACCTTGGATATTCTTGAAATGTGTATAAAGTAGCCATGAGATGTGGCTTGTTAAATGTTGGTAATATGCATTTGTGAATATGATATATGATGCATGATTATGTATGTCTGATGGCAATGAGATAGCCTTATGAATGGTAAGCTTATGGATGAATTGATGCCTTAGTATTTTAATGAGGTTATGATTGAATTATACTTGGATTTACATGGAAATTGATTGAACAAATTAGCGTAGTTAGAAATGAGGTTGAATGGATGATATGAAGACCATTTGGTATGTTTTTAGTTGCCATTTGATTGTGGATATATGATTGCTTGTGATTGTAGGTATGACGCTATTGTGGGTGGCAATTTGGCTTTACAAGAAGCTTGTTTTGCCTACACGGTCGTGGCACACGGGTGTGCCTAGTGACCGTGGGATTAAGTCAGTATCGAGCTATGTGTGCACGGTCAAGGCATATGGGTGGGCCTAGTAGTCATGTTAATAAGTCAGTATATGGCCTAAGAGCACACGGCCATAGTACACGGGCATGCCTAGTGGCCGTGTCGAAAAGTCAGTATGCATGCTATGTTTTGACACGGCCAAGACACGGGTGTGTCTGGTGCCCGTGGAAGACACACGGCCTGCCCACACGGGCGTGTGTCCTGCATAACTTAGAAAAGTTTTAAATTTTTGAGAATTTCTGTAAGTGTTCGGCCTAGTCCCGGACCTACTCTAAAGCATGATTAAGGTCTCGTTGACCTATTTAAGGGACACTTTGACTACATGATTGTGTGTAATGTCTATAAAAGTTACTGATCTGTCCGGTAACGCCTTTAACCCTAATCTGGCGATGGATGCGGGTTAGGGGTGTTACATTAATGGTGAATTGTGACCACCTCCAAACGTACTAACGTCCAGAGTGTGAATACTGCTACAAAATATATGGAATTTGAGGTAGCGTCGGCAAGTATACATGTTAGGTTGTAATATAGATTGTTTATAATGAAAAACTTCGTAAGCATTTCGAAGATCGTACCCAAGAGAGGCTAGTTCTAAATTATTTCTAACCAACACCCTAGTAGATCTAATTTTAGGTCATTCCCACCTTGATGACTTCCTAGGGTTGTCAGGCCTAGGGTTTTAGGTTTTGCCTCTCCGAAACAACTAATCCATTAAGTAACCCTATAAAATAGTTAATAGATCATACCTCCACTCTCTAATCCCCCATAAGAAGATTAGTTCCTCATGGAATCAATAAATAACATAAACTTGGTATTGAATACATTCATAAAGAATAAAACAATAGTAGAGTTTAAAGAATCCTGTTTGTATTTAATATATGAAGTGCTAAAATCTCAAACGTTCGATTGTGTCTACAAATCAAGTTCTCTGAAGAAAACTAATAAAAAGAACTTATAAGAAGTATAAACCCTAAGAGAAAGAAAAATAAACTAAAAACTAAATTCTACAAAGAAAACTAATAATATCAAAAGCTGTCATTTAACAAGTGTTTAAGAGCCTAGTTATTGAGTTAGGGTTGCCATCGTCCTCAATGCTAGGTCAACTGACGCTCTTGTATTTAACTTTTGATTGTGCAAACCAAAATGTTCCTAGCTCATAAGTGTTTCCTGTATAGGATCGATGTCGCGACACCCTAGTGCCTGTCTCGCCACATCGAAGGCAATATGCTCATATTCAAGGTATCTTTAGGGTTGTGTCGCGACACCGAAAGCGCTATTGGAATTCTTCTATTTTTCTTCCTATGTTGTGGCATCAAACTTTTCGTGTTGTAAAACAGTGACCAATATCAAGTTAGCACGCCTTCTAATGGTCTCCTATACACTCACAAAGTATATCAGTTCACCCTTAGGTCTCATTCGATCCCTAAGGTCATTAAAATACTCAAATTAAACTTTTTATTGAATGTAAATGAAATTATGAAATGTGGCGCTTGAAACTCGATCGAAACGGTTGGACCTAAATTTCAAACGTCACATTAGCCACTGAAGTGACTCTCCATTTAAACCACCACAGAACACACCAACTGACCAATCACACCACACAATTAATAATGGAATATGTAATAAAAACATAATATTATACTTCCATTGCGCTACTCTAATCAACAATCAACAACAAGACTAATTTACAATTTAATTGTAACACCCTTAACCCGTATCCATTGCCGGATTAAGGTTACAGGGCATGACCATGCATAGCACAGGTCATATCATTTATTTACTATTATTAAAGACATGGACAAATGCATCACGAGTTTGTACTTCTATAGCAAACTTAAACATTAACAACTTATCCTAATCCATCTAAGCCAAATTCGTACATTACCAATTCCAAAATCAAAACATTTATAATAACATACTCACATCCAACTAGAACATAATATATGTCCTTTTTTGTCTGAAACACCTAAACTTAAACTAGATGTATATACACATAGTTGAACCACATGCGAATATGTCAATCTAAATACATAACATAAGATTTCATCATCTATCCTAAAACCATATATATATGTTCAATTTCATACAATCAAATTAACTAATTTATTTCATATACAGACGTTTAATATAACTTATAAAGATCATCTCAACTTATGCATATTTTATCATTTCTACTAAATCACATTATCAAACATCCAAATACCTATTCGGCTTATACTTATCATTTCAAGCCAATTAATCATGTTCATAGTACAAGTATCAAATTAAAAGTAGTACACAACCATCATTCATATTTCACTTCATAACCGATTATGAAATCCACAATCACCTATATCAAACTTACTTAATATAATAACCTTAAGTCACAAACAACTCCTTCATGCCAAATATTTTATATAAAACAAACACTTCACATTTACCATTCACATATGCCATTTAACATTTTTCTAAAATTAGTTTCAATCACCATCAAACATAATTAAACACAAACCAAAACAAAACATGAAAAACACATCTCATTTGTATGCCATGGCCGATTATACTTAGATTTAAGCATCATATTTAGCCATATTCGCATGGCTATATACAAATACAAGGACAAAATTTATTAATTCAAAACATAGTCTAGCCTATACATGCCTTAGTTCAAAATCCAAACTCAAAAGTACCAAAATAGATTGGTAGTATGGATGACTTCCTGACGATCCCCTGAGCTCGTCGCTTGATAAAAAAAATCTATAAAACAGAACAATGAACACACAGAGCAAGCTTACTAGCTTAGTATGTAACAGTCCGATTTATACCCTAGTCAGAACAGTGGTTTTGGGACCACAAATCCGAGTCTGAATAATATTTTAATATTATATTCTGTGCCGTTGATATGTGGTTTAACATATGGTATATTTTCGTAAGTGAATTTGTCTGTTCGTGTGTTTAATTTGAGCAAAGGATTGATTTGCATTAAATGTGAAAGTTGAATGCCATTTGTTGATGTACTTGTGTGTTGTGGCTTTTTAAAGTTATGGCCTTAAATGGCAATTGAACCACTATTAGTTAGTGGGTGGATTTGGTAAAAAATGACCTTGTATAATATGTTTTATATATTTTATTTTGAAGGTTAAAATTGAAAATGAGTTATTAAGTTATATTATGGTAAAATAAAGCATTAAAAATGGCCATTTCTATTCATTCATGATCGAATATTAGAGAAAGAAGTTAGGGTTTATTTCTTTTGAATTTCAGCACTTTCAAGCTTAAATTCAAGGTATGATTTCGGTCGATTTTTGATAATTTCTACGTTTTTGTAATTGTTGCTTCGTCTACTATCAAACCCATGTTTCAATTTTGTGTATTGGTGATGTTTTTAAGTTATGCCATTGATGCTAGGTTGAGCTTTGTGATGCTTTAAGGTGTTAAATGATAGATTGGTGGTAGATGAACATGTTTTGTTCTTGAAGTTTTGATGAATTTAGCTAAATAGGGCTAAATTAGGAAAATGATAAATTGAGGGACAAATTTGTGAATTTGACAAAAAATGTGGGTTTGTATGTGATATATATGTATTCGGCAAAACATGTGTATGTGTGGATTTTGTGAATTTGATGTTTTGAGAAAAATGGACTAAATTGATAAAATGTGCAAATGTGAGTGCTAAATTGGAAATAGCCCTAAATATATGTCTTTGGATTGAATTGAATGAATTAGTGAATAAAAGGGTTAATTATGAATATGTTTAGATCAAGAACCGAGGAAAACAGATTTAGATCGTGGGAAAGCGAAAGTTATCGAGTAGTCGTTTTCTATTCCGATAAAACCGAATCCGAGGTAAGTCACTATGCAAATAAATGCATTTATATGAAATTGTAAATGTTCTCATGATTATTGTGGATAATGAATAATCTATGTGATGTTATGCATATGAATTCCGAGTTAAGGTCGATATAGTGACAACGTCTGAGAAGTCCCGTACGAACCTAGGAATAGATAGGTTTAGCTATGTCATGACATTGATATCTGTTCTGTTTCGTCATGTAAGACCACGTCTGGGACGTTGGCATTGATTTGAGATCCGTGTAAGACCCTGTCCGGGACAGTGGCATCGATATCTGATTATGTATAAGACCACGTCTGGGACGTTGGCATCATTATGATCTTTACGTGTAAGACCATGTCTGAGACATTGGCATCGTTCTGATTCGAGTAAGACCTTGTTCGGGACAGTGGCATCGATATCTGAGTACATGTAAGACCTCGTATGGGATGATGGCATTGTACTACTATTCCGAGCTTTTGAAGTATCCACTGGATTCCTTAATGATAAATCCGAGCTTTGATAGATTGAGTAAATGAATGTTCGATTCAGGTATGTTGATTATACACCAAATGTGTATATAAGGTAAGCATCTAAGTGATCTTACTATGATGATATGTATATGAAATGGATGATACAATATGTAAAGTTTGACTAGAGTTGTGTGGCTAGATGAGCTATGTGTTTATATGATTCTTGAATGATGAAAATGGCTAAGTGAATTATATGTGCTAATATATTTATTTGCAAATATGCTTTCCATACCAAGTGTATTTGTATATGACTTACTAAGCTTTTGGAAAGCTTACTCTGTGTGAGTTTAATCTGTTTTATAGGTCGTCAAAGCTACTAAAGGCTCGGGACCGTCAAGGATCGTCATCACACTATTAATATCATTTTGGTACTCCTTGGTTATGTATATAGCTAGTTCTTATGATGATTTGTAAAGTGAACTTAGCCATGTGATTTGGCTAGTTATGTTTTAATATCATGCTTAGATGAATGTGAATTGAAAAGTTGTTTTGGCATGCTTAGTTGTTACATGAAATGGTTATGAGATGGTAAGTATATATGGATAGAAGAAGCTTGGTACAATTTAGATTTAGTTATGCAAATTGGTATGTTTGGAATTGGTTTGAATAGTTAGATTGAATGAATATTGAATGGATTGTAGTGTGATTACTTTAGTTAACAAATATGCATGAATTGGCTGATTATTCTGGTATGTTTTGATGGTTATATGTGCATGAGATATCTTGTTAAATATGGCTTGTAGGTTTGACCCTTATGGATGGCATTTTGGCATTGTAAATGGCCTATAATGTCACACGGTTATGGCACACGGGCGTGCCTAGCGACCGTGGGTGAATTGTAGGATGCAGTTTATCATCACACGGCCTCGACACGGGTGTGTCATCTGGCCGTAGTATGCAAGTCAGTAGCTAACATAAAAGTACACGGCCTTGACACGAGCATGCTTGGTGGCCGTGTTGGGAAGTCAGTATATGACCTAAAAGCACACGGCCATGGCACACGGGCGTGCCTAATGACCGTGTTGGTATAGTCAGTATAAACAAGGATGGATACACGGGGGTTCTAGAAGCCGTGGAGGGCACACGGTCTCTTCCTACGAGCGTGTCTCCCCTGTATTTTAGAAAAGTTTCAAATTTTCATGGAATTTCATATGTATTTCAGTTTAGTCCCGACTTGACTTATAAGTATGATTTAGGGC
The DNA here is from genome assembly GCA_025503065.1 of Gossypium bickii. Taxonomy (NCBI): domain Eukaryota; kingdom Viridiplantae; phylum Streptophyta; class Magnoliopsida; order Malvales; family Malvaceae; genus Gossypium; species Gossypium bickii. The sequence continues at coordinate 33,971,090 of CP106715.1, read as the reverse complement.
TCGAGGACCCATTTAAGGGACATTATGTCTGAGAATGATGATCGAATGTATGATTTTGTCTGTGAATATTTCTGATCTGTTCGGTAACACTCCTAACCTCAATCTAGCGACGGACTCGGGATAGGGGTGTTACATTTGGTTGGTATCAGAGCTACGGTTTAGCCGATTCTCAGACTAACTAGTGTGTCAGAATCTAGCTAAACATGCCATATATCTGAATTGTGATAGTGTGATGAATCCTGACGTAAAAAATGTGATTTTCGTATTGTAATTGATCCCGAAAGAGCCGTAGCTGATGAAGTAGAAAGCAATGCGCCTGCTCCCGCGCAAGGGACAGCGCCCTCTGAATTGAGACTGGCTACGAGCGGTCAAGAGGGAGAAGCTAAACAAGATTTCTTCCAGATGATGAGTGTGTGGTTCAGTCAGTTTGTAAAGAATAGCCCGACTGTTTCACAACCCCTCCCCCGGTTAATCCCCCTCAGACTACAGTCGTGCCACCAGTTATACATCTAAATCTGTTGAATAAGCCTCCTGTTGACAAGATCCGTAAGCATGGAGCTGAAGAATTCTGAGCTACTAAAGATGATGATGCTGAAAAGGCCGAGTTTTGGATTAAAAATACTATCCGGGTATTCGATGAAATGTCTCTGACTCCAGAAGAATGTATAAAATGTGTTGTATCATTACTCCGAGATACAGCATATCAATGGTGGAAAACTCTGATTTTTGTTGTTCCAAGAGAACGAGTCACATGGGATTTCTTTCAGATCGAGTTTCGAAAGAAGTATATCAGTGAGAGATTCGTTGATCAGAAACGGAAAGAATTTCTGGAACTAAAGCAGGGCCGTATGTTTGTTTCAGAATACGAACAAGAATTTGTGAGACTGAGTCAGTATGCTAGAGAATGTGTATCATCTGAAGCTATAATGTGCAAAAGGTTCAAAGATGGCTTTAATGAAGACATTTGTCTGCTAGTCGGGATTTTGTAAATAAAAGAGTTTGTTGTACTCGTTGACAGAGCTTGCAAAGCTGAAGCACTCGAGATAGATAAGAGAAAAGCTGAATCTGAAGCTCGTGATATGAGAAAAAGATTTCCAAGCAAATCATTTCAGTCATCTTCGAAGAAATTCAGAGATAACCAGAGTCGTTCCAGAGATAATGTGGGACATGCGAAAAGAAATCAATCTAGACAGCAAATGAGTTCTAAAACTCCAGCAACTTCAGTGGCCAGTGTTGGTAATGTTCGATCCGAGAGACCTGAATGTAAACATTATGGAAAAAGGTACCCGGGAAGCTGTAGATTAAACGACAAAGCTTGCTTTTGATGTGGACCGCTTGATCATTTTATACGTGATTGCCCTGAGTCTGTCGAACCAGAGACTGTTCAAAATTTGAGATCTGATAATGCATCTGTGAGAGGTAGGCCATCAAAAAATGTCAGAAATGTTAGCTGTAGTCGGAGAACTACGAGAGACAACGTTGTCAGATCCAAAGCTAGAGTGCCAGCCAGAGCATATGCTATCCGAGCTCGAGAAGAAGCTTCATCACCAGATGTTATAACGGGTACTTTTACTCTTTATGATACTTCTGTGATTGCTTTGATAGACCCTGGTTCTACTCATTCATATATATGCATGAATTTAGTTTTCAGCAAGACTTTGTCAGTAGAGTTTACTGAGTTTGCTATGAAAGTATCGAACCCCTTAGGTAAATGTGCCCTTGTTGACAAAGTATGCAAGAACTGTCCATTATTGTTTCGAGATATCTGTTTCCCTGCTGATCTGATGCTCTTTCCATTTGATGAATTCGATATTATTCTGGGTATGGACTGGTTGTTTATGCATGATGCTGTTGTAAACTGCAAAAGAAAGACTATAGATTTGAGATGTCCGAATGATGAGATTGTACGCATTGAGTTGAATGATTTAAATTGATTGTCTGCTGTGATATCTATTTTGAAAGCTTAGAATTGTTTGAATAAGGGTTATGAGGCATATTTCGCTTATGTGATTGATTCAAAAATGTCTGAAAGGAAGATTGAGTCAGTTCCTGTTGTCTATGATTTTTTTGATGTGTTTCCTGAAGAGTTACCGGGTTTATCTTCGATTCGAGAAGTTGAGTTTGGTATTGAATTGTTGCCTGGTACTACACCTATTTCGATAGCTCCGTATAGAATGGCACCAACAGAGTTAAAAGAGTTAAAGTCACAGCTATAAGAATTGACTAAGAGAGGGTTTGCTAGACCGAGTTTCTCGCCTTGGGGTGCTCCGGTTTTGTTTGTGAAAAAAAAAAGAGGGCAAGATGAGGATGTGTATTGATTATCGTCAGTTGAATAAGGTGACAATAAAGAATAAATACCTGTTGCCCAGAACTGATGATTTGTTTGATCAATTGAAAGGAGCTACTGTGTTTTCCAAGATTGATCTGAGATCGGGATATTACCTGTTGAGAGTGAAAGATTCAGATATTCTGAAGACTGCTTTCAGGACGAGGTACGGGCATTACGAATTTTTAGTTATGCCATTTGGACTAACCAATGCTCCAGCTGTTTTTATAGATCTGATGAACAAAAGTTTTAGACCGTACCTAGATCGGTTTGTTGGGGTATTCATAGATGACATCCTGATTTATTCACGTGATGAAAAGGAGCATGCTGAACATTTGAAAGTTGTTTTGCAAACTTTGAGAGAAAAGCAATTGTATGGGAAATTCAGCAACTATGAATTCTGGTTGCACGAGGTTAGTTTTCTGGGACATATTGTGTCAGCATCTGAGATTCGAGTTGATCCAAGCAAGATTTCTTCTATTCTTAATTGGAAACCTCCAAGAAATGTATCTGAAGTCCACAGTTTTCTGGGTTTGGCTGGTTATTACTGTAGATTTGTGAAAGGCTTTTCGACCATAGCTGCTCCGTTAACTAAATTACTTCAGAAAGATGTCAGATTTGAATGGTCAGATAAATGCCAGAAAAGTTTTGATCAGTTGAAAACTCATAATGTAAGCTCAGTGTTAGTACAACGTAATCGGGTAAGGAATTTGTTGTGTACAGTGATGCTTCGTTAGTGTTAGTACAGCCAGAATCAAGTAAAGAATTTGTTGTGTACAGTGATGCTTCGTTAAATGGTCTGGGATGTGTTTTGATGCAGGAAGGCAAAGTGGTACAGTTGAAGCCTCATGAAAAGAATTATCCGACGCATGACCTTGAGTTAGCTGGGATTGTGTTTGCACTAAAGATTTGGTGTCATTATCTGTACGGTAAGAAATTTCATGTGTTTTCAGATCATAAAATTTTGAAATACCTGATGACCCAGAAAGATTTGAACTTGTGTCAAAGAAGATGGTTAGAGCTGTTAAAAGATTATGAGCTTGTGATAGATTATCATCCGGGTAAAGTGAATGTTGTTGCTGATGCTTTGAGTAGAAAATCATTGTTTGCATTATGTGCTTTGAATGCTCAGTTAGATTTTTCTGATGATAGTTCTATGTTAGCTGAATTAAAAGCCAAATCATTGTTCTTACAACAGATATATGATGCTTAGAAATCTGATAATGAATTGCTAGAAAAACGAGCTTAGTGTGAAAGGAATTTCGAATCTGAATTTCAAATTGTTGATGATTGTTTGAGATTCCGGGATCGTATCTATGTTCCGAGAAATCTAGAGTTGGTTCAGTTGATCTTGAATGAAGCTCATAACAGTCGTCTATCTGTTCATCCGAGAAGTACGAAAATGTATCAGGATTTGAAACGACACTACTTGTGGTCTGGTATGAAACGAGACATTTCTGATTTTGTTTCAAAATGTTTAGTTTGTCAGCAAGTGAAAGTCGAACATCAAGTTCCGTCTGGGTTGTTACAACCAATTCTGATTCCTGAATGGAAATGGGATAGAGTGACAATAGATTTTGTTTCTGGTTTACCTCAGACTCCGAGAAAGAAAGATGCAATATGGGTCGTGGTTGACAGATTAACGAAATTTTCCCATTTTATTCCGGTAAGATCTGGTTATCCACTTGACAGCTTAGCTGAGCTTTATATTTCCGAGATTGGAAGATTGCACGGGGTGCCACTGTCTATTGTATCCGATAGAGATCTGAGATTTACGTCGAGATTCTGGAAGAAATTACAAAAAGCTTTGGGCACGAAATTACATTTCAGTACAGCTTTTCATTCGCAAACTGATGGTCAGTCTGAACGGACTATTCAGATTCTTGAAGATTTGTTAAGATGCTGTATACTTGAGTTCAATGGATCGTAGGAACAATATCTGGCATTGATCGAATTTGCATATAATAATAGTTTTCAGACGAGCATCAAAATGGCACCATATGAAGCTTTTTACGGACGTAAATGTCGTACACCTCTGTATTGGACTGAACTCAGTGAGAATAAGCTACATGGGGTTGATCTGATAAAAGATTCAGAACAGAGAGTGAAATAGATCCGAGATTGTTTAAAAGTAGCTTCTGATCGTCAGAAGTCTTACGCAGACTTGAAACGTAAAGATATAGAATTTAAAATCGGTGACGAAGTATTTCTGAAAGTGTCTCCGTGGAAGAAAGTGCTTCGATTCGAACGTAAGAAATCATTGAACGTGTCGGACCTGTTGCATATAGATTAAAGTTGCCTTCTGAGCTAGAAAAGATACATAACGTATTTCATGTTTCAATGCTCCGTAAATACCGATCCGATCCGTCACATGTGATTGCCCCATCTAAAATTGAAATCCGATCTGATATGACATACGAAGAGGAACCGATCCATATCCTAACTCGTGAAGTGAAAGAGTTGAGAAATAAGAAAATTCCGTTAGTATAAGTACTGTGGAATCGACATGGGATAGAAGAGGCTACGTGAGAGCCTGAAGATTTAGTTAGACAACAATATCCGACTTTGTTTAACGGTAAGATTTTTGGGGACGAAAATCCCTAAGGGGGGAGAATTGTAACAGTCTGGTTTATACCCTAGTCGGAACAGTGGTTTCAGGACCACAAATCCCAGTCCGAATAATATTTTAATATTATATTCTATGCCGTTGATATGTGGTTTAACATGTGGTATATTTTCGTAAGTGAATTTGTCTGTTCGTGTGTTTAATTTGAGTATTAAATGAGAAAGTTGAATGCCATTTGTTGATGTTCTTATGTGTTGTGGCTTTTTAAAGTTATGGCCTTAAATGGAAATTGAACCACTATTAGTTAGTGGGTGGATTTGGTAAAAAATGACCTTGAATAAAATGTTTTATATATTTTATTTTGAAGGTTAAAATTGGAAATGAGTTATTAAGTTATATTATGGTAAAATAAAGCATTAAAAATGGCCATTTCTATTCATTCATGACCGAATATTTAGAGAAAGAAGTGAGGGCTTATTTCTTTTGATTTTCGGCACTTTCAAGCTTAAATTCAAGGTATGATTTCGGTTGGTTTTCGATAATTTCTACGTTTTTATAATTGTTGCTTCGTCTACTATCAAACCCATGTTTCAATTTTGTGTATTGGTGATGTTTGTAAGTTATGCCATTGATGCTAGGTTGAGCTTTGTGATGCTTTAAGGTGTTAAATGATAGATTGGTGGTAGATGAACATGTTTTGTTCTTGAAGTTTTGATGAATTTAGCTAAATAGGGCTAAATTGGGAAAATGATAAATTGAGGGACTAATTTGTGAATTTGACAAAAAATGTGGGTTTGTATGTTACATATATGTATTCGGCCAAGCATGTGTATGTGTGGATTTTGTGAATTTGATGTTTTGAGAAAAATGGACTAAATTGATAAAATGTGCAAATGTGAGGGCTAAATTGCAAATAGCCCTAAATGTATGTCTTTGGATTGAATTGATTGAACTAGTGAATAAAAGGGTTAATTCTGAATATGTTTAGATCAAGAACCAAGGAAAACGTATTTAGATTTCGGGAAAGTGAAAGTTATCGAGTAGCCATTTTCTATTCCGATAAAACCGAATCCGAGGTAAGTCACTATGCAAATAAACGCATTTATATGAAATTGTAAATGTTCTCATGATTATTGTGGATAATGAATAATCTATGTGATGTTATGCATATGAATTCCGAGTTAAGGTCGATATAGTGACAACGTCTGAGAAGTCCCGTACGAACCTAGGAATAGATAGGTTTAGCTATGTCATGACATAGATATCTGTTCTGTTTCATCATGTAAGACCACGTTTGGGACGTTGGCATTGATTTGAGATTCGTGTAAGTCCCTGTCCGGGATAGTGGCATCGATATCTGATTACGTATAAGACCACGTCTGGGACGTTGGCATCATTATGATCTTTATGTGTAATACCATGTCTGGGACATTGGCATCGTTCTGATTCGTGTAAGACCCTATTCGGGATAGTGGCATCGATATCTGAGTACATGTAAGACCTCGTCTGGGACGATGGCATTGTACTACTATTCCAAGCTTCTGAAGTATCCACTGGATTCCTTATGGTTCAACGGGCAAGTCTGAAATACAAATGATAAATCCGAGCTTTGATAGACTGAGTAAATGAATGTCCGATTCAGGCATGTTGATTATACACCAAATGTGTATATAAGGTAAGCATCTAAGTGATCTTACTATGATGATATGTATATGAAATGGATAATACAATATGTAAAGTTTGACTAGAGTTGTGTGGCTAGATGAGCTATGTGTTTATATGATTCTTGAATGATGAAAATGGCTAAGTGAATTATATGTGCCAATATATTCATTTGCAAATATGATTTCCATACCAAGTTTATTTGTATATGACTTACTAAGCTTTTGGAAAGCTTACTCTGTGTGTGTTTAATCTGTTTTATAGGTCTCAAAGCTACTGAAGGCTCGGGACTGTCAAGGATCGTCACCACACTATTAATATCATTTTGGTACACCTTGGTTATGTATATAGCTAGAGATGGCATGTACAGGCTAGTTCTTGTGATGATTTGTAAAGTGAACTTAGCCATGTGATTTGGCTAGTTATGTTTTAATATCATGCTTAGATGAATGTGAATTGAAAAGTTGTTTTGGCATGCTTAGTTGTTACATGAAATGGTTATAAGATGGTAAGTATATATGGATGGAAGGAGCTTGGTACAATTTAGATTTTGTTATGCAAATTGGTATGTTTGGAATTGGTTTGAATAGTTAGATTGATTGAATACTGAATGGATTGTAGTGTGATTACTTTAGTTAACACATATACATGAATTGGCTGATTATTCTGGTATGTTTTGATGGTTATATGTGCATGAGATATCTTGTTAAATATGGCTTGTAGGTTTGACCCTTATGGGTGGCATTTTGGCCTTGTAAATGGCCTATAATGTCACACGGTTGTGGCATACGGGCGTGCCTAGCGACCGTGGGTGAATTGTAGGATGCAATTTATCATCACACGGCCTCGACACGGGTGTGTCATCTGGCCGTGGTATGCAAGTCAGTAGCTAACATAAAAGTACACGGCCTTGACACGAGCGTGCTTGGTGGCCGTGTTGGGGAAGTCAGTATATGACCTAAAAGTACACGGCCATGGCAGACGGGAGTGCCTAATGACCATGTTGGTACAGTCAGTATAAACAAGGATGGATACACGGGGGTGTCTAGAAGCCATGGAGGGCACACGGTCTCCTCCCACAGGCGTGTCTCCCCTGTATTTTAGAAAAGTTTCAAATTTTCATGGAATTTTATATGTGTTTCAGTTTAGTCCCGACTCGACTTATAAGTATGATTGAGGTCTCGAGGACCCGTTTAAGGGACATTATGTCTGAGAATGATGATCGAATGTATGATTTCGTCTGTGAATGTTTTCGATCTATCCGGTAACGCTCCTAACCTCAATCCATCGACGGACTTGGGATAGGGGTGTTACATAGTAAGTATTAAGAAAATGTATTAAGTCAAGTAATCAATCAATCATTTCAATAACATACATAATATCATAAAAATCTAAAACTTAATACTCATTTGGTCTGTTAATGTCGAATATAATACCTCATTTAGCTCAACCATCATCACTAGTTTACCTTTAAACTTCAATTTATTATCTCATCATGTCGTTCAAATATAAATTAATAACTCATCTCCAACTACTCATATTTTCGATACACATAATTCAATAGGATTACATATATATGAATAGACAAATATATATATTTTACACTTAGTAATTTCACATAAAAGAAAATACCTTCACATATATGTATATATCCATTTGACCTTTCATACATTCGTATACATGGCATCAAAGAAATCCCAATATGGTCACATAAACATAAGCATAAGGCAGAATATACAGGATCAATTAATATCATTCGCGTTCGACAACTTAACACATATATACTTACCTTATTGATCAAATATAGAAGATAAATTTAATAACTCGTAGGCACGTACCTGTATAGCCGAACATACATATATAACTCGTAATATCAACTTAATTCCTCGATGATTACATAGCTAGAAAAATTTATGTCTTGCAACTTGAAATTTCATCACCGGTTTAAAACCTGCTAGGCTTAAGCCTGAATTACTCACCGGCACTAAGCCTGCTAGACCGAGGTCTGAAATTGAATCACCGGCATTTAGCCTGCTAGGCAATAAGCCTGATAAACTTCACCGGCACAACGCCTACTAGGCAATAAGCCTGATAAACTTCACCGGCACAAGGCCTGCTAGGCTCAAAGCCTGAATGTTCATATTATTGAGCCATCTCATTCACATCACATACTACCAATATCACATATATCACACATAATTCAATATCACTTTCACATATTACCAATATCACATATATCACACATAATTCAATATCACTTTCACATAATGAACACAATTAAGTTTAACTACATTTCATTGTTTAAACACTATATCACATTCGGCTTTGGCCAAATTTTCAATCTATAAATTCAATTTCCACATGTACTCAAGGTTATAATCGATATTAACGATATTAAATTGCTTAAAGACTTACCTCGGCTATCGACATACGACGAAGACCGGCTATTCAACTATTTTTTGTTTTTTCCCAATCCAAATCCGTTTTTCTTTGTTCTTGATCTAAACATATTCAAATTAAGCTCATTCAAGCACATTTCAATTCAATTTAATCTAAAAACACCTAAATGGGCAAATTACCATTTTGCCTCTAATATTTTACACTTTTACAATTTAGTCCTATTTGCACAAAACACAAAATATGCAAAATCTCACAACAACATAGCTAGGCCGAATCTTCCATATGATCATATAAGTCCCTACATTTCATTTATTTTGCATTTTAACCCCTTAAAAATTTATTTTCTCAATTTAGCCCAAAATACTCAAATTCACCAAAACTTCCAATTCAAAACATGTAAATCTATCACATATATTTTATATTCCATCCTTAAATAACATAAACAACCAACTATCAACAATGGCTCAACTCAAAATATTCATCAAATTCAAAAATTAAGGCATGGGTCTTGAACATTTGTAAGCAACGATCTCAAAAACGTAGAAATTATCAAAAACCGAACAAGAACTAACCTTTAATTTGGCTCCCAAATGGCCGAATATGCAAAACTCATCCCTTGCTTTCTCTTTTTCTTATTTCGGTTAAAGGATGAACTAAAATGGCCATTTTTTTTTCTATGTTTTATCTAATATACAAACATAATAATTCATTTACATTTTTAACCTTTCATTAAACAAATAAAACAAACATGTAATATGGGTATAATAGTCTTTCATTCATCCACTAACCATGTTTCTTTTATTATAATATAAATATAACTTATAAAATAAATATAATAAAACTTTAACTTATAAGATTTAATATATATATATATAAACACATATATATACATATTTTCTTACTCATGCCGTCTACTAACCAAAATAGTGGCTAAATTGCCACATAAGTCCTTAACTCTTAAAAGCCACACTAATTTAGCCATTAATCAAATAAAAAGCCACTTTTACAAATTATGCAATTTAGTCCTTTTGTCAAAATTGAACACACAGCTAGACAAATTAGCTTATGAAAATTTAACACATGCTTAGTCACATATCAACAACATAGAAAATAATATTAAAATATTATTCAAACTCGGATTTGTGGTCCCGAAACCACTATTCCGATTAGGGTCAAATTCGAACTGTTACATTAATATTTAATAGACAATTACCTCGAAAACTTTAGTTAAACATACATGCATGCATTAGGGTATTTTTTGGAAAGGTTATATTTGTAGGGACTTGAAAAACTGTTTAGTTTAAAAACAGATAATTAGATTTAAAATGTAATATAGAGTAATACGTTGTGAAAAACTCCATTTCACAAAGTTTGACAATAGTATTGTAGGATTTAACGTATAAGTCTTATTTTGGAAAATTTATTAAAGTATCTCGTCCAACCTCATAACATTATTAATTAATTAGTTAGTAGACATTTAACAGATTACATGACTTGACCAAATTCTAAGTTACATCTCATGCATACCAAGCACATGTTTGTATCCAAATCACACATAAAAAATCTAAAGCTTACCTCAATGACCAGCGAATCTTCAACTTGAAATTAGAAGTTAATCGAACAGTTATTCAAACCAATTATCAAACAATCGTAATCCATCATTCAATCATCTATCTAACACAATGATAAAAGTTTTAAACCAAACAATTAAATAGTCCATAGTATCCAATTCAACCCAAAAATTATAAGTCTAATACTAAATTCCATAACTTGGTCTCACAATGCCTTCCTCATTGGGTTTGGGAACACAATGACATACCTAGATATAACCTCGATTTGGATCACTTGGATGAATCACTCCTACACCTCTTCACAAGCTAAGTCATTACAATATTATAAAAGAGAGTGCGAGCTTATGAAAGCTTAGTGAGTGATCAAACATGCTACAAATAAACACATCAGTTAGGTTAAATGGTGACATTACGGTTCACATATTATTATAGTCTACACGAAATAGTAACTCACACGACATAATAGTTCTCATAAAATAAGCAGTGCACATAAGTAATTCACATAAAATGGGCAGATCACATATATTATCAATTCGCATAAAACATTCGTTTATATGAAATAACAGTACATACCAAATGACAGTTCATTCCAACTAGCAGTTCATAACACATAACAGTTCATGAAAAATAACAGTTCATACTCCATTATAACTCATATATTTCAAACAATGATAAATTGACATTTTTGTGATTATGAAACTTATAGGGGACTCTATCACCACATATTGGATAAACGGATCTCCAAAACACACTATATGACTCATAAAGTCGTAGGCTATCTCCATGTAAGTGTAGCACGTATGCTCACACTCTCCAAACACACCAGGATATCTACAGTGAATGGAGCTATGCTCAACATTCCCTTATCTCTTCAACGCATCTCCGGGCCATAATGCTCATCGCAATAAAAAGGGCGAGTACTCACAATTCTATGTCATGCCAACTATATCCAATGGTTCCATAAGGTCACAATGCCAAAATATCTCTTTAACACATTCATAATATTCAGTATAATAGGGCTCGCAATTAAGTAGAGTTCACATATTTTAACATAGTTCGCAATTCTTAAGTCGCAATAGAGCATGATTCATATATAATATCAGTTTCATGCAACATATATTGCATACATAACACAATTCACATACCATTCATGAAACTGCTCACATAAATTGTTTTTCGCATATTTTATTTAGCATAGGGCACACAATAGCTTAGTTTACATACAATACAACTCAAAAAATCTCACAATACACAGTTTGGCAAATTAATATGACAAATCACCAAAGTAACGATTCAACAAAAATTGTAAGGATTTACACAAGGAAGAATTCAATGTTTGCATATGTTACCTTAGCCTGTGTACTGGAGTTTAAATACTGTATATCAAACCACTCACCTTAGCAACCATTACTTCAACTATCATGCTCAAGTAAGCTTCTATTTGCCTTTCTCCATGGTTGTAGAGGCTCTCAAATGAATTGAAACTTTTCATACACATCAAGCATATTACAAAGGCATTACTAACATCAAAAAACACCATTAAATCATTCCAAAATCCTAGATTAAAGCCTATTAACCTCTATATTGAAAACTTAACTAGTTTTGTTAAAATAGGTGTTTAACCACTCAAATCTCAGTTTTAAGATTAAATATTAACTTAATACATCCTAAATATCATCTAATTACAAATATAAATAATCAATTTTAACTAATTTCACCGATTTAATTTTTTTGGAAAAATCAATAACACCATTTGTGGACAAGCCACAACATAACACACTGATTTAATCATCTAATTCAATTTGCTTAAATTCATTTAGGATTTGTTAAATTAAGATCAAATACCTTTTAATTAGATCAAAATGAGTTAGAAATCACTTTAAAACCAAAGCTTAGCCTAGAAATACGAGATCTGCCATTTTCAAGCCAAAAATCAACTTAAAATCAAGTGATATATTGAGATATTGATTAAATAATTTAAATCTCGAATTGAAATAACAACTCATTTAGTTGAATCATAAAAAGTTAGAATCTCACCTTAATTTCGCAAAATTGACAAGCTATGGAGCTAATTCAAGCTAAAACATATGAAGATTTCTTGAGGAGTTTAAGGATGAAAACATGAGGGTTCTTCAAAATTGAAAAGAAATTTTGTGTTTAGAGATCTTAAGAATAAAAAAAATGAACTAATTTCAGGTGAAAAGCTTTAACGTTATAGGCCTAGACATTACGACCCAATCTAAGCGATTACATGGGCCATAAAAATGGCGAAAACTTTGAGTTGAAATAAATGGATGTAGTCTTTGAAAACGCATTCTAATATTCCCTTTTTATACGATGTTGTAAAATATTACGTCGAAAGAAACTTACTTATTATTTGTAAAATATTAGTTTGATCATTAAAAATTCATGTCCGATCAATTGAATTTATAGAAAATACATTTAATTAAGAAATCACCAAAACATTTAATCCATATCAAAATTCATGCAAAAAGTCCAATGTCCACAGTTTTTAAAATGAAAAACCCCATGCCACAGTTTAGTAATTTACTGCACAACAAAATGTAAAAGATAATCATAAAGTCCATAAAATTCCCAAATTATCTTAAAAATCCACAACCAAGAAACCATTATTCCTAGAGCCTCTTTGATGACCGAATTCAATTCCTAACCATGAGGATTATCTGAAACACATAAGTAACGTGGGTGAGCTTTAAAAGGCTCAGTGTGAGATCACTATATAATGTTTATAACATCTATTTCAACACAACATTTAAACACATTCATTTCAACATATATATCATTTTAACGGAAATCTCATATCATAACCAACACACTACATGAGTATATCGAGACATGATTATGTAACAATGCACATTTTGAAGAATTTTCCTACCCATCTCAGCAACACACCAATATTGAGTTCCCCAAAACCCATCCATCCAGTAACACACCGTTTGTGGACAAGCCACCACAAAAATGCCGATAAATATCCATATAACACATTGTGGACAAGCCACCACATAAATGCCGATAAACGACCACATAACACATTGTGGACAAGCCACCACATAATTGCCGATAACGGCCACATAATCGTAGATAAACTGCCACATAACTTCCACCTTTCACAAGATCCACCCATGCATATGATATGACCATTTTCAAATTTAACACATTTAATCACTTTTCGCATGTAGTCATGCTCGCAGTCTCACTTAACACATATTTCTCAATTTTACACATTTGCATGTAAACACGCTCGTATATCACATATGACATATGACATATCACATATTACATATCACATATCACATATTATTCACTTTAGCATGCTTTAATATATTTTCATATTAAATCATGGATTTCATCACAAACATGTATATATAACACATATTTAAATCATTACATATCAATTAAGCCATGTATCACGTAACATAGAGATAAGATTTGTTCACATGTTATCATCACATACAACACCACACCACAAATCATAGATTTCATGAACTAATAATTTTAGGAACATGTAACACCCCTTACCTGTATTCAATGCCAGAATAAGGCATGAGGCATTACCAAACTTTCATCGCAACAATCATACAAATCGAGTCATAAATTTTGCGTCCAAATTAAAACTATTCATATTCAACCATAGAGTCCCTAATACGAGCCTACAAGGCCCAATACATGCTTTGGAAGTGGCCCAGGACCAAACCGAGAACTCAGGGAATTTTTATAAAACTTAGAAGATTTTTGCTAGAAACAGGGGTCACACACCCGTGTGATTTGGGACACGCTCGTATGGGAAGGCCGTGTAGTCACACACTCCAGTGTCCCTAACCCGTGTAACTCTTTGACTTGTAACTCATGAACAAATTGGAGTCACACAGCCCAGTCACACGACAGTGTGCTAGGCCGTGTGGAAAATTAATTTTCACAAAAATAGGTGCAGACTTCACACGTCCAGGGCACACGCCTGTTGTAACGTCCCAAAAGTTAGGGGTTAGTAGTTTTTCTTAAATTCATGTGGTGCTTTTTAGCTTGCTATTTGAGTGTGTTTGGGGGTCCTATAGAGGCCTGGGTTCGGGATTGAGCTTTGGAGAAAATTTGGTTTTTGGCTTTTTAGGGGAGAGGACTGTTAGAAGTAAGGCTTAAGGGGATATCTTGGCGTTTTGCTAACACAAGTGGAGCATGCGGCCTAGTGGTGTGGCGTCACAAGGGAAGCAGTGAGGGAGAGTGTTCGAATCCCTCAAGCAGCATAAGGGGAGTTTTATTTTTGTGCTTAAGAAAGGAGGAAGTTGAGTGGAGATCAAGCTCTGCAGGAGAGAGGGAAGACTGGGTCAAACCGTTTGAATGGGTGATGGAGAGTGAATGGTGGAGCAAATCAAGGAGTGAATCGTGGGATTGAGGTGAGAGGGGTGGTAGGCCGAATGTGGGAGCTTGTGGGTGGTGAAATTCGGTTAGGGAGTGGTGTGTGCATATTCGGTCTTGTGGGTTGTAGAGTGCCGAAATTTCTGAGGCTTCTTGGCATTTTCTTTTTCTCTGCGATTTTGTGCACTTTTCTAGAAGCTTTTCGAGTTCTTTCTATTTAATTGTGCTATTGCCGAATTTCTTTCCTTTTTTTCTTCATTTTGTTTTCTCTATTGGTTACCTAAACATCTCTTGGCCGAATCTCTCCTTTCCACCTCTTTTGCACCTTCTTTTCTACTCTTCCCTCACTTTTTCTCTTTTGTGCTTACCATAATCGAAACTTCTCTTTTTCTTCATTGTGCCCCTACTATTTTCTCCATAAGCCGAATTCCCCTTTGTCCCATTTGAATTAGTTTCCCTTTTCTTTTGCCATTAGCCAAACTTGGTCTAGTCTAAAGCGTGGTGGTCTTTTGATTGTCGAATCTCCCTTTTCGTTTGGTTTTTCTCTGGTTGCAAGGTAATAGTCTCTTTTCTTTTTGGTTCTCCTTCTCTTTTCTCTCTTAAAGGACCGAAACACTCATCTTCTAACTCTATTAATCAGGTCGAATCTAAACACTTCTCTCCATCTCAGTTCTTATTTGTTCCTTTGAGAAAGCCGAAACCCTTGTTGGTTAGTTGCCGAATCTGAGGCACCTTGGTAGTAAGCATAGCATGGCCGAATAGGGGTGAATAGATGGATGGATGTTCTTTATTCTAGGTTCATTTAGGCCGAAAGGCCGTTTCTTCGCTATTTTGAGCAACATCACTAACTCGTGCTCTTCTTTAGGGGGACTCAATTTCGTAAGATAGTAAACTGAACATTCAAGCGTAGCAAAGAGTTGCCGTCGTTCTTGGTAAGTAGTGTGGTGATTTTTCTGTTTCAACCTAATAGATATGTTTTACTATGATTAAGGCTAATGGTTAAAGTATTTTGATTTATAGGTGCGTTATCTCGAAGGTTCAACCTACGCCCGTAACAGGTGTGTACCCACACCAATCTAACTATAGATCGGCAAAATGCCGAAAAGTCAAAATACCGACAAATGATGGCATATGGGCGTACGAACGTATGTGTGGTGGACCGAGCCCACGAAAATGGGAGCAAGATGTGTGAGGCCACCATGAGCGTTCTCATGAGCTTAGGACGTTTTGGGCCTCGTTAGGCTAAAATGGGCCGAATGGGCCCAACGGGTCTGTGGGCCCTCCGTGAGTAAATGTTGTAGACGGATAGGAAAAGGAGCCGGCCATGGCGATCACATGGCCAAAGGCAGTTTTGGGCCAAATGGGCCACACGAGAGTGTGGGCCCACCTGGGCCAAGTATTGGGCTTTGGGCCCACATACACTGTTTTGTTGATATATGTTATCTTGTCACTCGAGGTGACTGTAGACCTTCGGAAAGGTCGTAAAATTACTGAAATACCTTCGATGGGTAAAATGACCAATATGCCCCTGACGGGCAAAATGACAAAAATGCCCCTACATGTTATATGGTTATTCTTGTATGCGATTTATGATTGTTATCGTATGTTTATTACTTTATGTTGCATTCATGTGTTATTATGTTGCATGGGGATGGGATTATTAACATGAAGGAAGTGCTAATAGGATTGTATGGTCGCTTGACGACTGTGGATCCACCGAAGGCTTTTTTAGCCACCAAGCAGCCATGCTGCACTGATAAGTTAGTGCCGCAACCGGTGCTACATAAGGAGTGTAGGGATGGGTGGGTCGATTAAATCCCCACAGGAGTGCAGGGTTGGACAGGAGACGGAGTGCAGGGTTGGTATGGGCATTAATGCATTACATTCACATGTTCTGACTGTGATGGGCTTAGGCCCAGATAAATATGATATGTAACTTTTATTTTGGGCTAAGGCCCAACCGAGGCTAATTTGGGCTAAGGCCTAATTTCCACTATTATCGTAATGGGCTTCGGCCCAGATTGTTGTGATGCATGTTCTAACCCCTGAGGGTTGTACACACTGAGTTTTCGTAAACTCACCCCTCTCTTTTTAAATGTTCCAGATAATCCTCAGTAGGCGGTTCAACGTACTTGAGGACTTAGAGGTGGCCACACTACGAGCAGTTTCGGATTTTAGTACTCTACTTTTCTTTATTTTGGGTTAATATTTTGTAATAAGGCCTCTCTTAAATTCTGATTTTTAGTTTGGGATTTTTAGTTTACTATGTTTAAATCTGCTAAACATTGAATTGCGGTTTTCCAAAACAATATCTGTTTTCAAAACACTATGCTTTCACAACTAAATGGTAAATATCATGTTTTCATAAGTCAATTGTTTTAAATTAAGCTTCCGCAAATAAATAAGGTTTTAAAAAAAATGATCATGTTTTTCAGGAATGATTTCTAATAATCCACATTTTGAAACTAAGCACACAAAATCTAAGGTTTTTGAACAGCAAAAAGTTTTTTTAATTACTTTTAATAAACGTCAATTAATAATAACAATCGTAAATAGAGACTTTAGTTTTTTTAAACATCACGAAGGGTTTTCAATGAAAATGCGGGTTTCGAAAAAACATCTCAATGTGACACGCTAAATTTGGGCCTAACTTCTAGGCCGGGTTTGGGGTGTTACACCTGTGTTCGAGGTCTTGCCGTCCATACGGCTGAGACACACGCCTGTGTCTCTATCCTTGTGCTCAAATCTGAGCATTCTGTTTATCAAAATTAAGGTGCAGGGGACACACGGCCAAAACACATTCCCATGGGACACGGCCTAGACACATGCCCGTGTGTCTACCTATGTGGACAAAAATAAGGCTATTTACCAAGCCATTTTGCCACCCTCACTTTCACATACCTACAAAACATCACATTGCACAAATCTAAGCATATAGATGCAACCAAAACCACCACAACCAAGGCAATAACACGACATTCACTTGCCAACATTTAAGAAGCTTATAACATCATACTTTACCAAATTAAGTCATGCAACTCACACATTCATAAAGGCACTAACGTATGAATATACTCATAATCAACATTAGCTAACTTTCATGGCTATACTCAAAATGAAGCATTAACAATTACAAGCCAATACATATGGCCAAATGATAATGACACATATAACAAAATGACCAAGTTCTTATACATGCCATATACCTAATATGATAGTTTTGATAGTGTGAGGCAAATATTTGACGATCCCCAATCCGAGCTAGCTTGGCGACACTATAAAAACATAGAAAATAAACGGAGTAAGTTATATAGCTTAGTAAGCTCGTATGCAAGAAATAAGTAAACACTACCATGTAATCAACTTTTAAGAGATATAACATAAGATGATATAAATTACCATAAGTTTAGCATTTATAATTTATTCTTTCACAACCTTACCTTAAATTCCTCATTTCTCGAAATTCAATAAACATAAGTTTTATGTGCATACCTATACCATTTGGAAATTAAATTACACATATTCTCGTCTTTGACATACCCATGAGCCACTCGGAATAACAATGTCGGATACTTGGGAGTTTTGCACACTAAGTGCCACATATGTAGCCCAAGCTACCTAAGTCTCATATCACATAATCGCTCGCTCTCGAGCTATCGATGGGCCTACTCACACAAGCTGTTAGTCCAGACATAGCTATACAGTGCTACTCACACAAGCTGTCAAGTAACCGTAACTGTAACAGTCTGGTTTAGACCCTAGTCAGAACAGTGGTTTCGAGACCACAAATCTAAGTCTAAATAATATTTTAATATTATTTTCTGTGCCTTTGATATGTGACCAAGCATTTGTGAAAGCCTCGTATGAAAATTTGATCATTTGTGTGTTTAATTTGATAAAAGGATTAAATTGCATTGAATGCAAAATTTGCATGCTTTATGAAAAGACACCTATTTGAGATGGCTTTTAAATAGGTGGCCCTGAGAGGTAATTAAGCCAATGTTTATTTAGTGGATGGTTAAAAGACAATAATAACCTTATGTTTATATGTTACTAAAAGTTTATTAAAAGGATAGTATGGTAAAATGTATATTAATATGTTTATAATAAAACATAAGAAATAGATAGTGGCATGAGTTCATCTTATTTTGGCCGAAATTAGCAAAGAAAATGGAAGAAGAAAGAAGCTAGGTTTCAGCTAGCTTTTGATCCAATTTTAACCATATGTTTATTTAGTGGATGGTTAAAAGACAATAGTAACCTTATGTTTATATGTTACTAAAAGTTTATTAAAAGGATATTATGGTAAAATGTATATTAATATGTTTATAATAAAACATAAGAAATAGATAGTGGCATGAGTTCATCTTATTTTGGCCGAAATTAGTAAAGAAAATGGAAGAAGAAAGAAGCTAGGTTTCAGCTAGCTTTTGATCCAATTTTAAGGTATGTTTTGCTTTGGTTTTCGATAATTTCTACGTTTTTGCAATTGTTGCTTCGTATGCTATCAAGCCCATGTTGTAATTTGAAGAATTGATGATGTTTATGAGATGTGTCATTGATGAAATGGTAAGCTTTGTGACGAGTTTAGGTGTTAAATGAAAGATATGTGTTAAATGAACATGCTTTGTTCTTGAATTTTTGATGAATTTAGCTAATTAGGGCTAAATTGTGAAAATAGTATTTTGAGGGATTAAATTGTGAAGTTGATGAAATGTTTGGACTTATATTAGATACATGAACATTCGGCTTAAGCATGGATATATGGTGATCTTGTATATTTGATGTTTTGTGAAAAATGGACTAAATTGATAAAATATGCAAATGTGAGGGTTAAGTTGCAAATAGCCCTAAATGTATGTTTTTGGATTGAATTGAATAAGTTGATGAATGAAAGGGTTAAATTTGAATATGTATAGCTCAAGAATCGAAGAAAACAAACTTAGATCGCGGGAAAGTGAAGGTAGTCGAATAATCGAGTCCGAACGAATATCCAAATCCGAGGTAAGTCTATATACAAATAAATGTATTTGGTATTGAATTAAGTATGTTCATATGATTATCTATAATGATGAAAGAATATGAGATGCTATGTACATGAATTCTGAGATGTAATCGACATAGCTTAATGTCTGAGAAGTCCCGTCTGAACCTAGGAATATTTAAGATTAACTATGTCATAACATAAGTGTCTATTGTGTGATATCATGTAAGAACACGTCTGGGACGTTGGCGTTGATTCAAGATTTCATGTAAGACCATGTTTGGGATGATGGTATCGATATGAGACTTACGTATAAGACCATGTTCGGGACATTGGCATCGTATTGATTCGTGTAAGACCCTGTCTGGGACAGAGGCATTGATATCTGGTTACATGTAAGACCACGTCTGGGATGTTGGCATTGTACGGCTATTCTGTGCACTCTGAGTATCCTAATTAGTTCCAAATGGTTCAATGAGCAAATCTGAGATATGAACGATTATGTGATTTGTATGTCTGTTTCAGGTACGTTTGATTTGTACACTAAGTGGGTATGATAGGTAAGTATCTATAAGAACTTACTAAGATGATTATGTGCAATGGAATGATGAGATGATAGGTGAAAATATGTATAAAAGAGCTATGTATATATGTGATATCTGAGTTGAAGAATGTGGTAAAATATGGCTAAGCATATGAGCCAAAGAATATGAGAGGAATTTGCTATGAGAACTATTAATGTCATAGTATTAATATAGTTATGTGCATTTTATGCCAAGTTTATTTCTATATGGCTTACTAAGCTTTTAAAAGCTTACTCTGTGTGTGTATTTGCTCTGTTTTATAGATCATCAAAGGTACTGAAGGATCAGGGATCGTCGAGGATCATTATCACACTACTCAACTTGTTTTGGTACCTTTGAAATTGTATATAGCTAAATATGGCATGTATAGGCTAGTCATTTTGAGTTAAGTTTGAAATGTGTATAATTAACCATGAGATATGGCTAGATAAATGATAGTATTATGTTTTGGAGTATATGATGCATGATATATGTTTTGGCATGGTTTGATAGCAAATGAAATTGCCAAAGTTATGGTAAGCATAAGAATGCATTATGGGTATTTGTGTTTGAGCAAAGGAATGGTCATATGAAAGGTAAAGGTGAATGAACATGCTTGGAAGTATATGTGTTTTAGTTGGGCAAATTGGCATGATTGGAAATGGAATTGAATGTAAAGATTTGTTGACTAGTTTGATATGTTTTTGGCTGTAAAATGTACATGAAATGAATTGGTAAATTGCTTGTTCGCTTGACCCTTGTGTGGGTGGCGTTTTGGCCTTGCAGATGGCCTGTTTTGCCTACACGGCCATGGTACATGGGCGTGCCTAGTGGCCATGGGATTAAGTCAGTAGCTAACCCAAGCATCCAGGGCCATGGTACACGGACGTGCCTAGTAGCCGTGTGAATAACTCAGTATCTAGCCTAAGAGTACACGTCCATGGTGTATGGGCGTGCCTGGTGGCCGTGTGGATAAGTTAGTATGCATGCTTTGTTTTAGCACGGCCAAGACACATGGGTGTATCTAGCAGCTGTGGGAGACACACGGCCTGCCCACATGGGCGTGTGACTTTTACAGCTTTGATAAAGTTTTAAATTTTTGAGAATTTCTGTATGTGTTCGGTTTAGTCCCAGCCCTACTCTAAAGCATGATTGAGGTCTCGTTGACCTATATAAGGGACACTATGATTGCGATTAGTGAACTGTTTTACTAAATGTCTATAAAATTTTCTGATCTGTCCGGTAACGACTTTAACTCTATTCCGGTGATGGATACAGGTTAGGGGTGTTACAGGAACATATGCTGGTATACTCAGCCGCTGATAGGACGTAAGGACCAGCACCCGGATCACATAATCACATAACACATAGTAACGCTAGTGACATGTAACTTGTATCCTAACCTATTCCTAAGGTTGAAATGGGATTTCTTGCTTGTCGAATCATCGTCAAACTCATCCATAGAGTTATACTCATCCACATAATCGAACATATAGTTTATGCAATATAAAAGCGTTTAAATTCAATTATTTTAAAGCTTATGTTTAACATATGAACTTACCTCGGTACAAAATGGCGAAATAGACCTAATCGTCAAATATTTTATTTTTCCCTTGATCTAGGTCAGAACCTCATCATTCTTGATCTATAATATCAAATTCATCTCATTTAATTATCACATTATTCAATCTAGCCCAAAAACACCATATGGCAAAAATTATATTTTTGCCCCTAAACTTTTGACATTTACATTTTATCCCTAGGCTCGTAAAAAGAATTTTATTCAATTTTTTTAAAAATCGAAGCCCAGTCGAAACCTATTCTTACTCATAACAGCCCACATTTTTCATTTATTCAAATTTTAACACACATTTTACAACCTTTTACAAATAGGTCCCTTTTTGACATTTTCATCAAAAATCACTTTGTAAATGTTGTTTAACTAACAACAAACATGCATTTTCTACCATTAAATATCAAAATACATACATATTCTACATGGATGAAATTTTAGACTTTGACATCTTTTCAAATTACTCCTTGAAATAGCTAGATTAGGTTAAGACAAGTTCAAAAAC
Organism: Gossypium bickii; assembly: GCA_025503065.1. Taxonomy (NCBI): domain Eukaryota; kingdom Viridiplantae; phylum Streptophyta; class Magnoliopsida; order Malvales; family Malvaceae; genus Gossypium; species Gossypium bickii. The sequence continues at coordinate 33,948,569 of CP106715.1, read as the reverse complement.
ATAAAAATCATCAAAACAGGACAAGAATGGACTTACAATCGAGATTGATAATGGCCAAAACCATAGCTATGGCTTCCCTCAAATTTTCGGCATAAGAGGGGACTAATTTGAGGAGATGGACACTTTTATTTCACTTAATTTTGTCTTTATTTACTAGTTTACCAAAATGCCCTTAATGCCAAACTTTGGAAATTCACTTAACCATGTCCATTTTTGTCCACTATGAAGTATAATGGTCTAATTACCATTTAAGGACCTCCAATTTAAAATTTCATAGAAATTAAACACCCTTAGCTTCTAGAACACACATTTTGCACCATTTATAATTTAGTCCTATTAGTCAAATTGGACACTCTATCGATAAAATTTCTTACTAATATTTTCACACAATCATTCAATAATACTGTAGACCTTGATGAAATAATAAAATTAAAATTTCTACTTTAGATTTGTGGTCCCGAAACCACTATTCCAATTTGACCCAAAAACGGGCTGTTACAAGTCTACACCTTTAGGAATTTTTGTCCCCAAAAATCTTACCAGAAAAGTGGTTTGGGTACTGTTTTCTCATAGATTCCTCGGGTTCCCACGTAGTCTCTTCGACCCCGTGTCATTGCCACAAAACTGTCACTAGGGCTATGTTTTTATTTCTCAACTGTTTAACCTTTTGAGCTAAAATCTTGATCGGTTCTTCACTATAAGTCATATCGGGTCAAATCTCAACCTCTGCCGGTTAAATTACGTATGAAGGATCTGATCGATAAAGGCGTAACATAGATACATGAAACACATTGGGAATCCTTTCTAACTCTATCGGTAAGGCTAATCGATATGCCACAAGTACTATTCTTTCAATAAACGCGCAAAGGTTAGCCTTGCGCGGGAACCGGCGCATTACTAGCTGCATCATCAGTAGCAGCTTGATCGGGATCCATTTACTATATAAAATAAAGGATAAAATTGTCAGAAGCCACCACACTATCATTATACGCTTATAGCATGTATAGCTAGACTCCCACACACGTTACGGTAGTCTGAGAATCGACTAATCCATAGCTCTGATACCACTAAATGTAACACCCCTTACCCGTATCCTATTCCAAAACTGAGCACGAGGCATTACCGTACTTAATTAACAACTTTAGCCTATAAACTTTCAGTTCCAACTTGACATATCTCTATCGTAATCACAACAACCTCATGAAGGACCTAAGAGGTCTTAAACATACTTACGACGGGTTTCAGAACCCAAGCAAAAACTTTTGCGATCATAAAAATTTTTCACCTAAACAGTGGCCACACGCCCATGTGAAATGGGACACGCCCGTATGGGTAGGCCTTGTGGTCACAGACGCCCATGTCCCTACCCCGTGTGGGATTTATTTTCATTTCGAACCTACAGGGGTTTTCACACGGCCGGACACACGCCCATGTGCTTAGCCCGTGTGCTCCACATGGCCTAGACATGCCTGTGTCCTTGCCCGTGTGTAAAAACTTCGGTATTCTATTTGTGACATCAGCAACCTTATAAAGGTCACACGACCAAGTCACACACCCATGGGACTGACCGTGTGTCACACACGGCCTAGGCACACGCCCGTGTGTCTAACCGTATGGACAAGAACAAGGCTATTTGCCAAGCTTTTTTCATCCCTCTAGCTCACACAACATGAATCCATTCAACATATGATTAAACAACTCATATTTTTCAATATAAACTTCCATGAATAACTTCATATTTTCATATATATAACAAAGAGCCAACAACTATGGCTATATACATAAGAGTTTCTCAACAGAACTCTTGGCCAAAATAACAAAACAATTTACCTAGTCTAGCCCCTATACATGCCATACTCAAATGTACTAAGTCTAGATATACCGAGGTGAGCTGATAGTGTGGGCAATCTTCCAATTATCTCGTATCCTGACCCGACTCTTTAACTCTATAAGACAAGGGAAAAGAAAAGGGGAGTAAGCTTTGAGCTTAATAAGTTTACATGTAAACAAATAACATTTTATTATGTGCTAAACAATATATAGCATTACATACTAAACAAGAACAATCCACATTCATAATCATGCTTACTCATTTCTTCGCTTACCACCTTCCAACCATATCACAAGCTTAATACTTACATTCATTAACATGCTTCCCTGTACTTAGCACCACAATATCATATATTACAACACATCGCAATTTCTTAATCAACCATTCATAATTCAATCACTCGATGGTTTCGCACTTAGCCCACCATTAGTCTTTATTAGAGTGGTGTCGCACATAGCCCACCAAAAGGATAGTTATGGTGGTATCGCACATAGCCCACCAAATGATAAATAGATGATGGTATCACACACAATCCATCGTAATTAAGTATTAAGGTGGTATCGCACTTAGCCCACCGTCAAGTATTGATATTAGACATTTACATTTCTATTTCATCATTCATATGAAAACTATTCAATAACTACCACATTCAATCCACTTGAATCATACATGTTTCAATTGTGCCATGCACTAATTAGCAACAATAATGTATATATAAAATGTACCGTTTACACATAAACTTACCTCGGTGCAAAACATTTCAATTTGCGGTTTAATCTGTAACCTTGCCTTTTCCCCGGTCAAGGTTAATTCCGTGCTCTTCTTAATCTATAACAATAAAATTCACTCATTTAGATCATTCTATGATCATAATGCATCAAAATCTACACTTAGGCAAAAATGACCATTTTCCCTTGTATTATGGCAAAATTATGATTTTGCCCTTAGGCTCGTAAATCATTTTTCAACATATTTTCTCATTAGACAAGCCTAGCTGAACATTTATTTCTCTTACAAATACTCACAATTCCATATATTTCATGCATTTATGGCACAAATTCATTCTTCGCATTCAAGTCATAATTAGGTGTTTTCATGCTAACACCTTTCAGAAAAGTTGTTTGTCATCTCCCTAACATTCATTTTCTTCCATAAAAACTCAGCTAACAACATAACCATTCTCATTGCAAGTCTCTAAACTTTTAACCACATCACAAATTAGTCCTCTCATTAGCTAGATTAAGCTTTGAGGACTCCAAAAGTACAAAAATTATCAAATAACACCACCAAAATCACTTACTTGTAGAAAAGATGAGTTGCTGAAATTTTCAAGCTTTCAAGAACCCTCTAAGCATGAAATTTATGGTGGAGATGAAGAGTGAATAGTGAAAGATGATAGTTTTTCTTTTTACCATATTTTATTCATCTTTTCTCACATAATTCACCCAATTTTGACCAAAAATTAAATGCTCTTGTCTATACCATATGGCCGGCCAACACTCCTCTATTGGCCTAATTTCACTTTAAAGACCTCCATTTTAACATTCTATAGCTATTAGGTACCTCTACCTTGTAAAATAGAACTTTCGCACTTTATGCGATTTAGTCATTTTTTACAATTACACATACAATTGTTAAAATTAAAGCACCAAAATTTTCATGCATCCATATAATCATGCTACAACACATGAAATAATATGAAAATAATTTTCCTCAACCTCGGGTTAGTGGTCTCGAAACCATTGTTCTGAATAGCCACAAAATCGGGCTGTTACAAGGCACCTCGTGCAATCTAACAATTTCAGAAATGTACAATTCAGCTAGCTTATCAAGCGAAAGTTGGTACGTACTGAAATAAAAAGAGCTGATTTCATCAATCTATCAATAATGACCCAAACGTCATCTTTCTTCTTCAGAGTCAAAGGTAATCCAGTTACGAAATCCATCGTAATTCTGTCCCGTTTCTACTTGGGAATCATCATAGGCTGAAGTAAACTCGAAGGTACTTGATTTTTGGCCTTTACTTGTTGACAAATCAAACATCCTGATAAAAATTTAGAAATATCTCGTTTCATACCCGACCACCAATATAATTTCTTCAAATCATTGTACATCTTTGTACTTCTTGGATGAACAGATAGACAACCACTGTGTGCCTCGTGAAGAATTTTTTGAATAAGCTCGGTATCTTTTGGTACACAAATCCTACCTTGGAACATCAAACAATCATCGATCCCAATTTGATAGTCTAAATCACTAATCGATTCGCACTGAATTCTTTTAGCTTGGAGTTCTTTGTCACATTTCTGAGCTTTGCAAATTTGCTGAAGAAATACCGATCTAGCTTTTAAATCAGCTAGAATCGAACCATCATCAGATAAAGTTAGTCGCGTATTCATTGCTCTCAAATCAAACAAAGATTTTCTACTTAAAGCATCAGCAACTACATTCGCCTTTCCTGGATGATAATCAATTACCAATTCATAGTCTTTCAACAACTCGAGCCATCTCTGTTATCGTAAATTCAAATCCTTCTAAGTCATCAAGTACTTTAAACTCTTGTAATCGGCATAGATGTGGCACTTCTCACTGAATAAATGATGTCTCCAAATCTTTAAAGCAAACACAATGGCAGCCAATTCTAAGTCATGCATCGAATAATTCTTTTCGTGTGGTTTCAACTGTCTCAAGGCATAAGCTATCACTTTGCCTTCTTGCATCAACACACAATCAAGACCGTTCAATGATGCATCGCTAAAAATCACAAACTCTCTTCCTAACTCAGGTTGCACTAAAACCAGTGCCTCAGTCAACAATGCTTTCAACTGTTCAAAACTCTTTTGGTATTTCTCGGACCATTCAAACTTAACATCTTTCTGTAACAATATTGTCATAGGTGTAGCAACCATCAAAAATCCCTTAACAAAACTTTGATAATACCTGGCTAAGCCCAAAAAGCTTCTAACCTCGGATACATTCCTCGACGGTTTATGTAACAACCCGATTTAGGGGCTAGTCAGAACAGTGGTTTCGGGACCACTAATTCGAGGTCAGAGAAAATTATTTTAATGTTATTTTATGAGTTATATCATGATTATATGGGTGCATGAAAATTTTAGTGCTTTAATTTTAACGATTGCATGCTTAATTGCGAAAAAAGACTAAATCACATTAAGTGCGAAAGTTTCATTTTACAAGCTAAAGGTTTCTAAAAGCCATAGAATATTAATTGGAGGTCCTTAAAATGAAATTGACCCCTCTAGTAATGGTTGACCGGCCATAGGGGACAAAAAGATGTGAAAATTGATCAAGTTGGTGGATTAGGTGGTAAATTGTCTAGAAATAAAATAAAATAAATAAAGAAAATATATCATCTGTTCTTCTCTTCTTCTCCATCGAAAATTAGCAGCAAAATAGGGGTTTGAAAGCTCAAAAATTTTAGCAAGCTTTTCTCCTTACAAGTAAGTGTTTTGATGATCATTTCTTGATAATATTTGTAGTTTTGGAACCCCTAAAGCTTAAGCTAGCTAAAGAGGGGATTATTTTGCAAAATGGTTGAAAGTTTAGAGTTTTTCCATGTGAGCATTTATCTTGTTTATACCCCTAAGTGCTTAATGTGTGAAAATGTGTGTTGCATTCATGAAATATATGTTGCACTTGGGTGGGTTTGATGATATGGAGGAAGATATGTGAGGATCGCATAGTCGCTTGACGACTGTGGATCCACCGGTGGCTTTAAGCCCATTATATGCTTAGCAGCCTTGCTGCAACATTTGAGTAGTGCCGCTGTTGGTACTACCTTTGGAGTGTAGGGATGGGTGGATTGATATTTATATCCCTACATGAGTGTATGGTTGGAAGGGAAATGGAGTGCAGGGTTGGATTTGGGATGGGAACATTGCATTCATGTGATACTAATGTGATCTTAGGTCATTGTGGGCTAAGACCCAAGACCACCATTTTTGATAGGGCTTAGACCCAATGTGATAATTGCATGTTGATTGGATTACCAAGGGTCGTACGCACTGAGTTTCAAAACTCACACCCTTTTATTAAATGTTTCAGGTGACCCTCAGTAGACGGCTTGACGTGGGAGAGGACTCGGAGATGGCCACACTACAAGTTACTTAGAAGTTTTTGCTTATTTGATTTCGAAGGAATTGTTGTTAATTATTTTGTTTGTAATAAGGTCCTGTATCTCCAATTTGATTTTAAATTTGAGTTTCCTTATGTTTTCTACTGTTTAATTGTTAAACTTGAATAAATTTCTAAAGTTTAAACATGGTTTTCGAAATACCTGTAACATGTGGGCGTTTTCTTAAAATATGGGCTTTTATCATTACTTAACAAGTTGCTTAGATTTTGGGTTTCTAAGCTCTAAATTTAAGTTTTAAATAAGTGAAGTCGTTTTGAATTATTCCTTTGGTGTGACATCATCAGATTCGGCCATAACGTCTGGCCGGGTATGGAGCTGTCACATTTAGTGGCATCAGAGCCCGGTTGCAAAGCTCGAGCTGTGTAATGGGCCTTAGATTTTGGGTTTTTAAAACAAGTAGATTAAAAAGTTTTTGCAAAATTCTTGAAGTGTGGTTCACCGAGCCCTTGACATCGAGCCAAGTAAGTTTTTCTGTCATTACACTTGTTTAAATTACTGAACTGTATTAAGATATTGGGATACTTTAAACAATAGGTTCTTAGAAACTAAAGCCCGTAAGAAACTTAAGCCTGTAGTGGATCTACGACGGCGAAACAACTTCTAAATTGTTACTTGCATAAGACATGTTCTTTAAACAATGGAACTATGAACTAATTTCGTAAAAATTCTAATCCAGAAATATGCAGGCAACGATGAGTGCTAGAAGAGGAGGAAGAGGCTGCGGCCGAGGCTGTAGAAGTGTTAGGGCTTTGTAAACATTTGAATCAAAATTTTGTACTTATTCTGTGTATGTTTGAGAATGTTTGCGATAGGTGGATGTTTTGGGTATGTATTAAAATTATTAGGGTCAGAGTGCACAGCGGTAGTGTAACGCCCTAAAAAATTTGAAACCCTAGTTTCTGTGTATTGAAGTTAATATGTATGTATAGCACTTAGAGTAATAATATTAAGAGACTATTGGGATTATTTGAAGCCTTAGAGATAAGGGAAACCATAGGGAAAATTTTATTTTCGTGCTTAGTGGACCATAGTCTCAGGCATGAGGCCTCATAAGCAGATTAAGAGAAAAGAGGACACAAATTGGCTTATGGTCCAGTGGAGGGTGGTATCATTTAGGAGCTATGAGGTGGCGTGTTTTTTAGTTAAGGAGGTCCAAGGTTCGAGGCCTAAGAGGGGAGAATTAAGGAGTTTTATTTTTATGCCTAGACAAAAGGAGGTGGCGTTGAAGGGGACTCTGGAAGGGAGTGCTCAGGAGAGAAATTTAAGGTAAAGATAAGGGAGAAAAGATAGGGATTGGGGGGTCGATATAGTGGTGCCAATTTGTACTCTGGGGGAAAGGAAGTTTCAGCTAGGGGCTATATATATGGTTGCCGAATTAAGTTCCTAGAGTAATGCCGAAATTTTGTTTTCCCTTTGGCCAAATTTCTTCACTTGTGAGATACCCAAACACCTTTTTTTCTCTCTCTAAGTGTTCAAAAGCGAATCATCCATACTCTCCCTTCTCAAATTCCCTTTTTGGTTCACCACTTGGTTTTAGCCGAATAACCTCTTTTCTTATTCTCTCTAGTATTGCCGAATTGTCCCTATCACCTTACTAGTCTCAAAAGCTAGATTTAAGCTGCAGGATCAAAGGAGAATTACGGTAAGTGCTTAGTTGAATTTTTTAGTGTGTTTTGTTAAAAGTCAAAGGGCTATCTAACCCAATCCTTGTCGTTAACCTGTATTAACAAGGGTAAGGCTCAACAATCGCAAGCGTGGTAGGTAAGGATTGCTAACAATGGGGTAAGTTTTCTCGACTCAGTCATGGTTTGGAAATGGCCGAATCTAATGTGGCTCGTAGGGGTGACTTATGTACAATATGGGTCACTTGGTTTTGATGATATAGGTGTTTGAGTACAGATCTAAATGATAATCGCAAATCATAGCAAAGGAAGGGCTACTAGAACGTGAGGTACACGGTAAGGGTACAGTGAGGTTTCAGTTTTTGATAAATATGTGTTAAAGCCTTGGTTAATCGTTAGTAATGTCGACTGTAGGTTTGTGACTAAGAGGTTTGCAGCACGCATGGGTACCATGTGTGTACAAACACTACAGACACGATGGCGTCAATGCTGAAAAGCTGAAAAGCCGAAAGTGGCTAAATGGGCTGGTGGGCCCTAAGGCTAGGTTTGATGAGTTTGTTTGGTTTGGTGTATGAATTGAGTCTGTCAGGCATTATACTTAATCTAGAATTGTTTTGGGCGTAACAGGCCATAAGGATGTGATTTGGGCCTAATGGCTGTAAAGATGTAATTTGGGTTTGATGGGCTTTATGGGGACGTAGACAAGTATGTTAGGGTTTATGGACTTAAGGCCTAGTTTGAACAACTCTTAAATTTCATAAGTCTAAATCTAACTAAACACGTCCGTGAACAATTCGCTGGGTTAGAGTGTGGCAACGGACATACGCATGTCTAGGATTGGATCTAGGGAGAGCTTGCTACTGAAGCGGCCCTAGTGGCCCACCTCCTCTTCTCTGGAATCCTACCTGGTGCGTAGTGTCTGTTCACTTTAGCCGCGAGGACTTGTTGATGGGCCAAAGTTCATAACTAAAACCTGAGAGGGACCAAATACCCTTAGATTTGTAAAATTACTAAAATACCCCTAGATTTGTAAATTACTAAAATACCCTTAGATTTGTAAAATTACCAGAGTACCCCAGTTTGTAAATTACCAAAATACCCCTATTTTACAAATTACCAAAACACCCTTGTTTTGCAAAAAATTACCAAGATACCCCTATCTTGCCAAACTACCAAATACCCCCTGTAGGGTAGAATTACGAAAATACCCCTGGATAGTGAAATGACGAAAATACCCCTATGTGGCGAATATGAGTTTGTGGATGTTACTCTTGTGTTTGATGCATTCATATGATATTCTGCTTAGGACGCATATGGGTGGGAATTATGGTGCGGAGGAAGATTTAAGGGTCGCATAGTCGCTTGACGACCATGGATCCACCGGAGGCTTTAAGCCCATTATATGATTAGCAGCTTTGCTGAAATGTTAGGTAGTACCGCAACCGGGCTACCTTTGGAGTGTAGAGGATGGGTGGGTTGATTTAGAAATCCCCACAGGTGTGTAATGGTTGGAAGGGAAATGGTGTGTGTAGCGGATGGATTTTTGGGGAGGGTTTTGCATTGTCTTGTTTGTATATGATACAATATGATATGATATGATATGAACTCATTGTGGGCTAAGGCCCAAGACCACCGATTTTGATAGGGCTTAGGCCCAATGTGAATATTTGTATGTGATTTGATTGCCAAGGGTTGTACACACCGAGTTTCGAAACTCACACCCTTTTATTTAATGTTTCAGGTGATCCCGAATAAATGGCTCGACGTGGGAGAGGACTCGAAGATGGCCACACTACAAGCGGATCAAATATTTTATTTCGTTCAAATGAATTTATTTTAAATACTTTGTTTTTTTTCTTTCATTGGATTGTAATAAGGCCATGTAAATCCTAATTGACTTTAGATTTTGGGTTTTATTATTATTGTTCCAACTAACCGCTTAATAAATTTCATAAAATTTCTAAAGTTAACATGGTTTTTGAAATAACTTAACCTATGAATGTTTTCTAAAATATGGGCTTTTCAACGTAACTTAACAAGATACAAGGGTTTTCGGCTTTTGGGCTTTACATTGTTAAATGGTAAAATCGTTTTGAAGTGTGCCTTTAATGTGACATTCCAGACTCGGGCCTAACTTGTAGGCCGGGTTTGGGATGTTACAGGTAGCGTGGTGGGGTAGTTGATACACGACCACCCTGTTAGTTGAAAATTTAGGGGACGAAATTTCTTTTAGGAGGGGTGAGTTGTAATGCCCCAAAATTTGGGCCTAGAATAAATGGGTTTCGTGTGTCGAGAGAATAGATTTTGTCGATCAGGGAAAAAACAAAAGAAAGGGAGTAATGAATCAAGTGCGTTTAAAAAAATTATGATTGCGTGTTTAGTTTAATTTTTAGGTGACTTAGGAAGGGTTCGTAGTGTTGGAAAAGTGCTGGGCTTGATCTAGGGCTTTAGCAAAAATTTTGTGTTTACCCTTAAGTGAGGTTGGTGTTAGTCAGAAGGCTTTTAAAATATTTTTGGGTTAAAAGTAGCACAAGAAAGTAGGTGGTCTGGTTGCCTGAGGCGTTCAGAACAAGCTGGTGGTCAAAGGTTCAAGTCCTAGACTTGGAAAAAAAATTCTATTGTGCATATGTTAGCATGAAGGCCAGAGTTTAGGCCTTATAATTAGTTAGGTCTGATTCACGACACAAAGAAACGCTTAGCCCAGTGGCAAAGGCTTTAGGAGCAGGAGGGGGAGCAGGGTTCTAGTCGCGGCGTATGCTAAATGTTTGTTTTTTTAAGTAAACTTGGAGTGTGGCAGAAAGGTTTATAATTAATTAGGGAGGAAATATGACACAAAGCAGTGGCAAGGGGCGTGTATTATAGTGAAGAGGTTGGAGGTTCGAAGCTGGGTCTGGCGAATATTTTTAGATTTCTTTGGATGATTCGGTCACTCGGAAATATGCCTTAAAAGAAGTTGAGAATGGAACATATCACAAGAAGAGTTGTGGTGCAGTGGCAAGAAGCAAGCTATGGATCCGAGTGGTCGTAGGTTCGAATCCCAGTGGCTGGTAGTGCGTGGTGGTGCCTGGAGGTCTTGCTTTCAAGTTGCCTTGTGCACAATAACCTGCTATTTTGCCACTGGCATGGAAAAGGTGTTTGAAGTGGACCGAAACAAAAAAGGATGGCTACTGTTCGGGGAAAGCAATTTGAATGTAATTCAAATTGGATTTTTGGCTAAATAAAGGAATTTTTGGATGGGGATGAAGATAAAATTTGGAGAAAATAAAGGAATTTAATTGGTGATAAGTTGAGCCGACTGGGGAGTGTAGGTTTATTTTGTTTATTTATTTATTTTTTTAGTATATATATGTGTGCCGTATGGGTAAGTACGACATTTGCTACTTTTGTGTGCTTTAGTTGATTAATTAGGGGAAAATTCCTTCCAATCTCCCAATTCTTTTTAGTTTCTTTCCTTTTGGCAAATACCCGAGTAATCACAATTTCTTTTTTTTTCCAAACAAAAACGCCTAGACCGAATTCTCCTTCCCTCCCACAATATTTCATCTATTGCTGAATTAGAAGAGAAATTCTCTCATTGGGGTTTCATTCTTTGTCAAACCAATTTCTTCTTCTCCATTTGTAAAATCGAATCTCACTTCTAAAAATCACACTCTATAATCTAAAATCTTGTGGGCAAGTAATCTTGTGGCGGTAAGAGAGCAAATCTTTCTTTATTCTACAAAAGGGGTAAGTTTTAATCGCTTTATATCTTATTGTGTCTTTCACTCATTCTCTTGACTAGGCCGAACCCTTGTGTTTCTCTATCGAATCGTTGTTGACGAGGTACTCTCCTCGCGCTTTGGGTTTTATTGTGGTAAAGTCCCTAGTCTATCGGTAAGTGTACTCATCTATAACTCTTGGATTAATGGTTGGCCGAATATGGTTAGGATTGGTTAAGAGTGACTTTTGATGGATGTAAATCCCTTGGTTGTGCAGCCTTTGATAGTCAAGGTTCTTTAACGCAGATCTTGGAGTCAATTGCAGTTAGCGAATAAGTGAAGGGTTAATAGGCTTAATCGTTCAAGGTAAGGGATTGGTATGTTTTTAGCTTTTGATAAAAAGAAAGAAAAGATACTAAGCGTATGATTAACTGTTAGTTTTGATTGATCATAGGTTCATGGCTAAGGAATCATAGCGTGCTTCACAATTAAAGGTGTGTACATACATTACACACACACGACAAGTCGGCACTAAATGGGCCTGCTAAATTCGTGGGCCCAAGTCAACTAGAGTTGATATGTAAATGATGGATTGATATGGATGTTGTATGATTTGGACATGAGATGGGCTTAATGGGCTATAAGAACATGAAATAGGCTTAATGGGCTATATGAACGTGAAATGGGCTTAATGGGCCTTATGGGGTCTTAGGAAAGTATGCTAGGGTTTTAATGGACTCTAGGCCTAGTTCTGGTAAACTTTTAAATCGCATAAAACTTAACCTAATAATCAAACCTATCTGTGGGCAAGTCGTTAGGTTAGAGTGTGGCAATGGACATATGCATGTCTAGGATTGGATTTAGAGAGAGCTTGGTACTTAAGCGGTCCTAGTGACCCACCTCCTCTTCTCCGGAATCCAACCTGATGCATAATGTCTGTTCACTTTAGCCGCAAGGACTTGTTAATGGGCCAAAGCTCATAACTAAAACCCGAGGTTTGTAAAATTACTAAAATACCCCTAATTTGCAGAATTACCAAAATACCCTCGATTTAGAAATCCCCTGTAGGGTACAATTAAGAAAATACCCCTGGGTAGTGAAATGACTAAAATACCCCTAAGTGCTTAATGTGTGAAAATGTGTGTTGCATTCATGAAATATATCTTGCACTTGGGTGGGTTTGATGATACGGAGGAAGATATGTGAGGATCGCATAGTCGCTTGACGACCGTGGATCCGCTGGTGGCTTTAAGCCCATTATATGCTTAGCGACCTTCTGCCGCAACGTTTGAGTAGTGCATTTGTTGGTGCTACTACCTGGAGTGTAGGGATGGGTGGGTTGATATTTATATCCCCACAAAAGTGTAGGGTTGGAAGGGAAATGGAGTGTAGGGTTGGATTTGGGATGGGAACATTGCATTCATGTGATACTGATGTGATATGAGGTCATTGTGGGCTAAGACCCAAAACCACCGTTTTTGATAGGGCTTAGGCCCAATGTGATAATTGCATGTTGATTGGATTACCAAGGGTCATTACACTTTGAGTTTTGAAACTCACACCCTTTTATTAAATGTTTGGGTGACCCTCGATGAGCGGCTCGACGTGGGAGAGGACTCGGAGATGGCCACAGTACAAGTTACTTAGAAGTTTTTGCTTATTTGATTTTGAATGACTTGTTGTTAATTATTTCATTTGTAATAAGGCCTTGTATCTCCAATTTGATTTTACATTAGAGTTTCCTTATGTTTTCAATTGTTTAATAGTTAAACTTGAATAAATTTCTAAAGTTTAAACAAGGTTTTCGAAATACCTATAACATGTGGGAATTTTCTTAAAATATGGGCTTTTATCATTGCTTAATAAGTGGCTTAGATTTTGGGTTTCCAAGCTCTAAATTTAAGTTTTCAATAAGCGAAGTCGTTTTGAATTATTCCTTTGATGTGATATCAACGGATTCGGCCATAATGTCTGGACCAGTTTTGGGGGTGTTACACATATAATCATACCAAAATCAACAATATAAAGCATAACATCACATACCCAAAACATAATCACTCATCTAGCCATATCACATGGCTATATACACCTACCTCAGCACATTTCCAAAACAACTAGTCTATACATGCCTTGCTTAATATATACATCTCCAAAAGGTACCAAAATGAGCTTGAGTAGTGTGATGACGATCCTCGACGGTCCTGAGCCTTCAGTAGCTTCGACGATCTATAAAACAAAACAAACACACACACACAAAGTAAGCTTTCAAAAGCTTAGTAAGCCATATACAAATGAACTTAGAATATAATGCTCATAATCACATTGATATATCAACTTTAATACTACTCATATGTAAATTCATCACATAACCTTTAGCTCACTTATTTAGCCATCTTTTATCACATTCTTCAACTCAAGCATCACTTATGCATATAGCTCATTCAAGTTTGTCGATCACATATTTTCTCATCAAATCCATATACACATTCATTTTGGTAAGTTCATTTATATATACTTACCTTTCATACACATACATAGTGTACCTTTCAAACGTACCTGAATCATTATACAGTTCACTTAGCCATTCACATCTCGGACTTTCCTCTTGAACCGTTCGAAACTAAATAAGATACTCAAAGTGCTCGGAATAATCGTACAATGCCAATGTCCCAGACGTGGTCTTACATGTAGTCAGATGTCGGTGCCACAATCCCAGATAGGGTCTTACACGAATCATTACGATGCCAATGTCCCTGACATGGTCTTACACGTAAATCTCATATAGATGCCAACATCCCAGACGTGGTCTTACATGAATCTCGAGTCAGCGTCAATGTTCCAGACGTGGTCTTACATTATATCACATAACAGACACCTATGTCATGACATATGCTGTCCTATCTATTCCTAGGCTCATACGGGACTTCTCGGACTTTAACAACTTGTCGACTTATTCGTAAACTCGGATTTCACATGCATTCCATCTCAATGGATATTCATAACAATTCAAATTTCATATATACACAAATAGTTCAATTCAAATACATTTATTTGTATATCGACTTACCTCGAGTTCGGTTTAACGGAAACGGATACGGCTACTCGATTACTTTCGATTTCCTGCGATCTAAGTCTGTCTTCTTCGGTTCTTGATCTATACATATTCATATTTAACCCTTTTATTCACCAAAATTTTCAATTTAATCCAAAAACAGATATTTACGATAATTTGCAAATTAGCCCTCACATTTTCATATTCTGACATTTTAGTCCCTATTTCACAAAATCACAAAATACACATAATTTCAAGTTACCCATGCCTAGCTGAATTCTTATGTAGCTCATATAAGTCCATACAATTCACAATTTAGTTGCTCAAAATATTATTTTCTCAATTAAATCCAAAATACTCAAATTCATCAAAAAGTCAAAGACAAACTATGTTAATCAAACACATATCTTTCATAATTCACTATCAAACATCACAAAACTCATGTGTTCATCAATGGCACATTTCAAAAACATCATTAATTCACAAAATTGAGACATGAGTTTCAAATTATTCAAAGCAACGAATACAAAAACATAGGAATTATCAAAAACCGAGTCAAAATCATACCTTAATCAAAGTGTTTTATAGCCGAATGTCCTAGCTTCATATTTCCTTTCTTTTCTTTATTCTTTTCGATCTAAAAGATGAGTAAAATGGCCATTTTTTGATGTTTTATTTGTTATAAACATATTATTAATCTATTTACCTTATTAACCTTTCAATTAATATTTGAAACAAATATACATTAAGGGCATAACTGCCCATAGCTATCCACTATTTTTAATAATGGCTTATTACCCCTATAAGGACTTCGCATAATAAGATCATTAGCAATTTAGCACTTATTCAAATAGAAGGTCACTTTTACCTTTTATGCGATTTAGTCCTTTTATCAAATTAAACACACAAACAGACAAATTAACTCACGTAACTTTAGCACATTCTTAATCACACACAGTAAACACAGAAAATAATATTAAAATATTTTACTGACTCGGATTTGTGGTCCCAAAACCACCGTTACAAATAGGATCTAAACTGGACTGTTACAATTCTCCCCTTTAGGGATTTTCGTCCCCAAAAATCTTACCATTAAGTAGGTTCGGATATTGCTGTTTCATTGAATCTTCAGGCTCCCACGTAGCCTCTTCCACTCCATGTCGATGGCACAACAGTTTCACTAACGGAATTCTCTTGTTTCTTAACTCTTTCACTTCATGAGCTAAGATACGGATTGGTTCTTCCTCATAAGCCATATCAGACTGGATTTCAATCTCAGACAGAGTAATCACATGTGATGGATCGGATCGGTATCGTCTAAGCATTGATACGTGAAATACATTATGTATCTTTTCTAGCTCGGAGGTCAACAATAATTTGTACGCAACAGGTCCAATGCGTTCAATGATCTCATATCATCCAATAAACCTCGGACTCAACTTGCCTTTACATCTGAATCGAAGTACTTTCTTCCAGGGAGACACTTTGAAAAACACTTTGCCACCGATTTCAAATTCAATTTCTTTTCTTTTCAAGTCTGCATAGGACTTCTGACGATCAGATGCTACTTTCAGACTGTTACAGATTACTTTTACTTTTTGTTCAGTATATTTTATCAAATCAACCCCGTGTATTTTATTTTCACTGAGCTTAGTCCAATACAGAGGTGTTCGAAATTTGCGTCCGTACAAAGCTTCATATGGTGCCATGTTGATGCTTGATTGAAAACTATTATTATACGCAAGTTTAATCAATGGAAGATACTGTTCCCACGTACCATCAAACTCAAGAATGCGACATCTTAACATATCCTCGAGTATCTGAATAATCCGTTCAGATTGACCATCTATTTGTGGGTGAAAAGCGGTACTGAAATGCAATTTTGTACCCAAAGCTTCTTATAGTTTCTTCCAGAACCGTGATGTAAACCTCGGACCTTTGTCTGATACAATAGACAATGGCACCCCGTGTAATCTCACAATATCAGATATATAAAGGTCGGCTAATCTATCAAGTGAGTAATTAGATCGTACCAGAATAAAATGGGCAGATTTTGTCAATCGATCAACTATGACCCAAATCGCGTCTTTCTATCTCGGAGTCAAAGGCAATCCAGTAACAAAGTCCATCGTCACTCTATCCCATTTCCACTCAGAAATCAGAATCGGTTGTAACAGACTAGACGCAACCTGATGTTCAACTTTAACTTGCTGACATACTAAACATTTTGAAACAAAGTAAAAAGTGTCTCGTTTCATACCACACCACCAATAGTGTTGCTTCAAATCACGGTACATCTTTGTACTTCCCGGATGAACAGATAAGTGACTATTATGAGCTTCATTCAAAATCAACTGAATCAACTCTGGATATCTCGGAATACATAACCGATCTCAGAATCTCAAGCAATCATCAACATCAACTTGAAATTCAGAATCAGGGTTTAAATCACACTAAGCTCGTTTTGTTATTATTTCATTATCAATTTTCTGAGCATCACTTATTTGTTGTAGAAACATTGACTTCGCTTTTAATTCAGCTATTACTGAACCATTATCAGATAGATCTAAATAAGCATTCATAGCACGTAATGCAAACAATCACTTCCGACTCAGTGCATCAACAACAACATTCGCTTTACCCCGGGTGATAATCTATTACAAGTTCATAGTTTTTTAACAGCTCTAACCATCTTCTCTGTCGTAGATTCAAATCTCTCTGGGTCATCAAGTATTTTAGACTTTTATGATATGAGAAAACATGACATTTTTCACCGAAAAGGTAGTTATGCCAAATCTTTAATGCGAACACAATCGCAGCTAGCTCAAGATTGTGTGTCGGATAATTCTTTTCATGAGGCTTTAGTTGCCTTAAGGCATAAGCTATAACTTTGCCTTCTTGCATCATAACACAATCCAGACCACTCAATGAAGCATCACTATAAATCACGAACTCTTTGCCCGATTCTGGCTGTACTAACACTGGAGCTTCAGTCAAAAGGGCTTTCAACTGATCAAAGCTTTTCTAACATTTATCGGACCATTTGTACCCCACATCTTTTTTAAGCAATTTAGTCAATGGAGTAGCTATCATTGAAAAGCCTTTCACGAACCTTCGATAATAACCAGCAACTCCCAGAAAACTACAGACTTCAGACACATTCTTTGGAGGTTTCCAATCCAGAATAGCAAATATTTTACTCGAATCAACTCGTATTCTAGAGGCCGATACAATATATCCCAGAAAACTGACTTCACACAACCAGAATTCACATTTGCTGAATTTCACATACAATTGCTTTTCTCGCAAAGTTTGTAACACGATTCTCAGATGCTCGGCATGTTCAGTTTCATCTTGTGAATAAATCAAAATGTCGTCAATGAATACAACAACAAATCGATCTAGATACGGTTTGAAAATTCTGTTCATCAGATCCATAAAAATAGCAGGAGCATTCGTTAGTCCGAAAGGCATAACTAAAAACTCGTATTGTCCGTACCTCATTCTGAAAGCAATTTCCAGAATGTCTGAATCTTTTACTCGTAACTGGTAGTATCCCGATCTCAGATCTATCTTTGAAAATACGGTAGCTCCTTTAAGCTGATCAAACAAATCATTGATTCTGGGCAATGGATATTTGTTTTTTATTGTCACTTTGTTCAACTGACGATAGTCAATGCACATTCTCATTGTACCATCTTTCTTTTTCACAAATAGAACAGAAGCACCCCAAGGTGAGAAGCTCGGTCTTGCAAACCCTCTGTCAGTCAATTCTTGCAACTGTGACTTTAATTCTTTCAACTCTGTTGGTGCCATTCTACATGGAGCTATCAAAATAAGAGTCGTACTAGGCAACAAATCTATATTAAATTCAACTTTACGTATCGGAGGCAATCCCGGTAACTCTTCAGGGAACACATCAGGAAACTCATAGACATCTGACGTAGATTCAATTTTCTTTTCGGATACTTTTGAGTCAATTACATAAGCAAAATAGGCTTCGTAACCCTTTTTCACATAGCTCTGAGCTTTCAACACAGATATCACAGTAGGTAACCCAGTCAAATCATTAGACTCAACCCGAACTATTTCATCATTCTAACCTTTCAAATCAATGATCTTCCTTTTACAATTCACAACCGCATCATGCAATGTCAACCAGTCCATGCCCAAAATTATATCAAATTCATCAAAAGGTAGCAGTATCAAATCGGCCGGAAAACAAATATCTCAAAACATTAACTGACAGTTCTCGCACACTTTGTCAACCAGGACACTTTTACCTAAGGGGTTCAATACTCTAATAACAAATTCAGTAGACTCTACTGGCAAAGTCTTACTGGATACTAAATTCATACATACATACGAGTGAGTAGAACCAGGGTCTATCAATGCAATCAAAGAAGTATCATAAAGAGTAAATATACCCGTAATAACATCTGGAGCTTCATTACGAGCTCGAATAGCATACACTATAGCAAACGCTCTAGCTTCAGATCTCACAACAGTATCCCTAGTAGATTTCTAACTACCACTAACATTTCTTGCATTTCAGGAAGGTTTACCCCTTGGTGGGACATTATCAGATCTCAGATTCTGAAAAATCTCTTGCTCAATAGACTCTAGGCAATCACGGATGAAATGATCTAACAATCCATATCTGAAGCAAGCTCGATCATTCAATCTACAACTTCCCGGATGTCTTTTACCACAATGCTTACATTCAGGTCGATCAGATCGGACATTTCCAACACTAGCCATCGAAGTTGCTAGAGCTTTGGAGCTCAACTTTGATCTAGCTCGATTTCTATTCGATTGTCCCACATTAACTTTCAAACGAATTTGTTCATCTCTAAATTTCTTTGATGCAGATTGAAATGATTTACTCGGAAATCTCTTTTTCACATCTCTATCTATAGACTCACCTTTTCTTTTGTCTTTCCCGAGTGTCTCGGCTTTGCACGCTCAATCAACAAGGACTGCAAACTTTTTTATCTCCAGAATCCCAACTAAGAAACGAATATCTTCATTAAAGCCATCTTCAAATCTTTTACACATTATTGCTTTAGTCGATACACATTCCCGAGCATACTGACTTAGTCTCACAAACTCTCGTTCGTATTCAGTGGCAGACATGCGGCCTTGATTCAAATCTAGAAATTCCTTTCGTTTCTGATCAATAAATATCAGACTGATGTATTTCTTCCGGAACTCAATCTAAAAGAAATCCCATGTGACCCGTTCTTTAGGAACAATAAAAATCAATGTTTTCCACCACTGATAGGCCGCATCTCCTAACAAAGATACAACACATTTAATACTTTCTTCTGGAGTCAAAGACATCTTATCAAATACTTGGATAGTGTTTTCTAACCAAAACTCGGCATTTTCAGTATCATCATCACTGACGGCCTTGAACTCTTAAGCCCTATACTTGTGAATTTTATCAACCGAAGGCTTATTCAACAGATTTATACCCATAACCGGAGGTACAATTGAGGTTTGAGGGGGATTAGACGAGGGCGGAAGTTGTGAAACAGTTAGGTTATTTCTCACAAACTGAGTGAACTACTCACCCATCATCTCGAAGAAAGCTTGTTTAGCTTCTCCCTCTTGATCGCTCGTAGCCGATCTCGAATCAATTGGCGTTGTCCCATGAGCGGGAGCAGGCGCATTACTTTCTACATCATCAGCTATAGCTCTTCCGGGATCCATTATTATGCGAAAATCACATTTTACACATCAGGATTCATCAGACTATCACAGTTTAGATACATGGCATGTATAGCTAGGCTTTTACACGCTACTTAGTCCAAGAATCGACTAAACCGTAGCTCTGATACCAATAAAATGTAACACCCCTAACCCGTATCCGTCGCTGGATTAGGGTTAATAGGCATTGCCGGATGAACAAAGACTTTTAAGGACATATCATAGTAAAACTGATCAAATCCAATCAAAGTGTCCCTTAGATAGGTCAACATAACCTTAAACATGCTTTAAAATAGGGCCGGGGCTAAACCGAACACATACAAAAATTCTCAGAAATTTAAAACTTTTTCTAAGTTACAGAGGTCACACGCCTGTGTGTCTAAGCCGTGTCAAAACAGGGCATACATATAACTTGTCCACACGGCCGTGGATGATTCTGACTTGCACCACACAGCCAATCACACGCTCGTGTGTCCAGCCCATGGTCGATCCTGACTTGTTTTGAATTTTAACCACTAGGGACACGGTTGAGCCACACGCCTGTGTGCTCAATCGTGTGGGCAATTATAGGCCATTTTCAATGCCAAAATGCCAGCCACACTTGGGTCATTCCTACAATCCCAAACAAGAATTATTCCACACTCAATTGGCAACCAAAATCATGTCAAATGAACAACGTATCATCTCATTCAATCTTATTTCTATTCATGCCAACTTGTATACTAATTTGCACAACCAATTATCATGTATAACCATGCAAATAATCATTTCATTTATCACACATATGTGCTCATATAGCATCAATTTGCTTACCATAATTTTGACCATCTCATAGACATATAATCATACCAAAATCAACAATATAAAGCATAACATCACATACCCAAAACACAAACACTTATCTAGCCATATCACATGGTTATATACACCTACCTCAACACATTTCCAAAACAACTAGCCTATACATGCCATGCTTAATATATACATCTCCAGAAGGTACCAAAATGAGCTTGAGTAGTGTGATGACGATCCTCGACGGTCCCAAGCCTTCAGTAGCTTTGACGATCTATAAAATAACACAAACACACATATAAAGTAAGCTTTCAAAATCTTAGTAAGCCATATACAAATAAACTAAGCATATAATGCTTATAATCACATCTTTAATACTACTCATATGCAAATTCATCTCATAATCTTTAGCTCACTAGTTTAGCCATCATTTATCACATTCTTCAACTCAAGCATCACTTATGCATATAGCTCATTCAAGCTTGTATATCACATATTTTCTCATCAAATCCATATACACATTCATTTTGGTAAGTTCATTTATATATACTTACCTTTCATACACATACATAGTGTACCTTTCAAACGTACCTAAATCATTATACAGTTCACTTAGCCATTCACATCTCGGACTTGCCCGTTGAACCGTTTGAAACTAAATAGGATACTCAATGTGCTCGAAATAATCGTACAATGCCAATGTCCCAGACGTGGTCTTACATATAGTCAAATGTCGATGCCATTGTCCCAGTGGGTCTTACACGAATCATTACGATGCCAATGTCCCAGGCATTGTCTTACACGTAAATCTCATATCGATGCCAACGTCCCAAACGTGGTCTTTCAGGAATCTCAAATCAACACCAACGTTCCGGACGTGGTCTTACATGATATCACATAACGGACACCTATGTCATGACATATGCGATCCTATCTATTCCTAGGCTCATACGGGACTTCTCGGACTTTAACAACTTGTTGACTTATTCGTAAACTCGAATTTCACATACATTCCATCTCAATGGATATTCATAACAATTCAAATTTCGTATATACACAAATAGTTCAATTGAAATACATTTATTTGTATATCGACTTACCTCAAGTTCGGTTTAACGAAAACGGATACGACTACTCGACTACTTTCGATTTCCCGTGATCTAAGTCCGTTTTCTTCGGTTTTTGATCTAGACATATTCAGATTTAACCCTTTTATTCACCAAAATATTCAATTTAATCCAAAAACACATATTTATGACAATTTGCAAATTAGCCCTCACATTTTCATATTTTGACATTTTAGTCTCTATTTCACAAGATCACAAAATACACATAATTTCAAGTTACCCATGCCTAGCCGAATTCTCATGTAGCTCATATAAGTCCATACATTTCATTGATTTCACAATGTAGTCCCTCGAAATATTATTTTCTTAATTAAATCCAAAAATACTCAAATTCATGAAAAACTCAAAGACAAACTATGTTAACCAAACACATATCTTTCATAATTCACTATCAAACATCACAAAACTCATGTGTTCATCAATGGTACATTTCAAAAACATCATTAGTTCACAAAATTGAGATATGGGTTTCAAATTATTCAAAGCAACGAATATAAAAACATAGAAATTATCAGAAACTGAGTCAAAATCATACCTTAATCAAAGAGTTTTATGGTCGAATGCCCTAGCTTCATATTTCCTTTCTTTTCTTTATTATTTTCAATCAAGAAGATGAGTAAAATGGCCATTTTTTGATGTTTTATTTGTTATAAACATATTATTAATCTGTTTGCCTTATTAACCTTTCAATTAATATTTGAAACAAATATACATTAAGGGCATAACCATCCATAGCTATCCACTATCTTTAATAATGGCTTATTACCCCTATAAGGACTTCACATAATAAGAACATTAGCAATTCAACACTTATTCAAATAGAATGTCACTTTTACCTTTTATGCGATTTAGTCCTTTTATCAAATTAAATACACAAACAGACAAATTAACTCACAGAACTTTAGCACATGCTTAATCATACACAGTAAACACAAAAAATAATATTAAAATATTTTACTAACAAAAATTTGTGGTCCCGAAACCACTATTCCGACTAAGGTCTAAACCAGACTATTACAATAACTAGCTTAAGTAAAACTTGACATTGTTTCCTGATTTTCGATGCATTGCAAAGAAATCATTTTTGAAAAGTAAATCGATGAGGCAAGTAGATTTCCAAAATGACATGAGTAATGGTTTTTTCGATGCATTAGTTAACATCAGGTTTTTACAAAGTAAAACGATGAACAAATGATTTTTCTAAAACAACACTGTCAATAATAAAATGAAACTTAAGTACACATGACCTCATATATGAATGTTTTTAAACTAACTTAAAGTACAACTACGGTTGTTTTCTAAAATGAGTTTATTTAAGGTCTTCAAAAAATAGCATTGTTTATTTAAGGCCTTTTCAATCTAGCCATAATGTTTATGTTGAGTTTGGGAGATTACAGCTACAATCGTTAATAGAACAGTTCACATATGTTTCTGACTTCAATAATTAAAGTAAATCAACAAAACAATTCATAAATCGTGTTTAGCATGATTCATAACCAAATACATGTAATTCAGACTTAAAATCAATTAATCATTTCCAATCCATACAAAACATGATTTACAAACTAATCCCAGTCCCAATCAATCTTACGAAAGCTCGTAAATCAACCTAATAAAAAATTAGGACTTAATCGAAAACATGGCAAAAAGTAAGGAAAAATCTACAAACAGGGGTCACACCACCGTGTGGCCAGACCATGTGACAGATTGAACTTCTGTGACAAGAAGTTACATGGACGTGTGACTGGATCGTGTAAACAAATGTTCCATAGTTTCCAATGTGCACACGGTTGTGTGTTAGCCTATGTGTGACACACGACTGTGTGTTAGCCCGTGTGCAATGAAAATAAGCCGTTTTATGCAAAATACAACCCAACCAAATCAAAATGACATATAATGCATTCAATAGCCAATAAGACCTATCCAAAACATGTGTATTTCAAGCCAAAACTTCCATTTCAATAACCATTTATACATTCAACCAATATGCCACATTTAAGACCTTTAAAATAAATAAACATAAACAATTGCAAGTTATATAATCACATTTAACCATTTCATAGCATAAATGTAACACCCCAAACATGACCTAGATGTTATGGCTGAATCTGGCAGTGTCACATTGAAGTGTTTAGTGTAAAACTTGTTGTCATTGAAATCCTCAAAATCAATTAATCATTTTGTTATTTAACAGTGATTCCAAAATGGGTTGTTCATTTCCAAAGCGTGCATCATTAAAAGCTAATCACTTTTAAAACATTATTAATTTTCAAAATCTCGTTTATTGCGGAAGTTTTTTTAGAAATGTTGCGAGAACGTGGTGTCTTTGAAAACAGTTACCTTTTGAAAACTCGTCTTTTTCTACAACTAGCAGTTTATATCAAACTAAATAAATAAAAACCCCAATCTAAAGTTTATAACTTTAAAGAGGCCTTATTACATAAAAATACCCAAATTCAGTTACTTATAAATCAAAAGCTAAAAACGAAAGTTGATGCAGTTGTGTGGCCATCATTGAGTCCCTCGTAGCACCGACCCACCTACAACTGGGGATTTCCTGTACAGTTAAACAGAGGGGTGATTTTTTGAAAACTCAGTGTGTAATCCCCTAACAAGAAAATAATCAATTAAATAGTAGATAAATGCAGTTGGGCCTGAGCTCGTTACAATAACAGTCCAGTTTAGTGTGGGCCTTAGCCCTTTCCTGTAATAGTAAATGATTGGGCTTTTAAAAGATGCAATAAATTGACGTGACCTTTTTTGGTCTTTTTTATCAAAAAAATGATTGGGCTTGAGCCCAGCACAATGCCAGTAATCAGTATGGCCTTTGCCCAATTTCAGTATTAGAATTAGAAGAGCCTTGCCCCATAACAGTAATAGATATCAGTCATGCAGTGAGCAGTATGTAATATCATTAATCGATGCAGTAACAGTACAATATATACATTATCATTAATCAGTGCAGATTTGCAGTCAGAAATCCTACCCAATCCAGCCTCTACACACTGCTCCGTCCCGCCAAACACACCATGTGGGGATAAAATCGACCCACCCATCCAGATACACCATGATTAGCACCGGTTGCGGCACTAAACAGTATTACAACAAAGCTGCCAATAAAATAAATGGCATACAGCCATCAGTAGGTCCACAATCATCTTGTGCGACCCGTGCGACCTTATCAGTATAATAGACTTCCTCCAAATATAACAACCCATCCCCAGGCAATATGTCGTGACATAATATCATACGTGTAGGCACAATGTCATGCTCAATCATAGTCATACATATCATAGAGTAAATCAGACATACATAACATAAGGCCATAACAGTCATTTCATCTTCTAGGGGTATAACAGTCATTTTACCCTATGGGGGTATTTTGGTCATTTTATCCTATGTGGGTATTTTGGTCATTTTACCTTATGGGGGTATTTCAGTCATTTTACCTTATGGGGGTATTTCGGTCATTTTACCCTATATGGGTATTTCGATCATTTTACCTTATGGGGGTATTGCAGTCATTTTACCTTATGGGGGTATTTCGGTCATTTACCCTAAGGGGTATTTTGGTCCTTTTACCCTATGTGGGTATTTCGGTTATTTTACCCTATGTGGGTATTTCAGTTATTTTACCCTATGGGGTATTTCAGTCATTTTGCCCTAAGGGGTATTTCGGTCATTTTACCTTATGGGGGTATTTCGGTCATTTTACCCCATGGGGTATTTCAGTCATTTTACCCTATAGGGGTATTTCGGTCCTTTTACCCTATGGGGTATTTCGATTATTTTACCCTATGAGGGTATTTCAGTCATTTTACCCTATAGGGGTATTTCGATCATTCTACTCTATGGGGTATTTCGGTCCTTGTACCCTATGAGGGTATTTCGGTTATTTTACCCTATGGGGTTTTCGGTCATTTTACTCTATGCGGGTATTTCGGTCCTTTTGCCATATGGGGGTATTTCAGTTATTTTACCCTATGTAGTATTTCGATCATTTTACCCTATGCGGGTATTTCGATCATTTTACCCTATGGGGGTATTTCGGTCATTTTTCCTTATAGGGGTATTTCGGTCATTTTTCCTTGGGGGTATTTCGGTCATTTTTACCCTCTATGGGTATTTTGATCATTTTAACCTATGGGGGTATTTCGGTCCTTTTACCCTATGGGGTATTTCGGTCCTTTTACCCTATGGGGTATTTCGGTCATTTTACCCTATGGGGTATTTCTGTCATTTTACCCTATGGGGGTATTTTGGTCCTTTTACCCTATGGGGTATTTCGGTCATTCTATCAGTTTGGGCCTAAGTACACTTAGGCCTATCAGTAAGCCCACAGTCGTCTTGAGCGACTCGAGCGACCATAACAGTACAGACAATGTAAATGGGCCCAAAGCCCATTATGGCCCAAGCCCATGAAATCGCTCATGGTGGCCTTTTTCGTCGTACGCCCGCTTTTCGTGGGCTCGGTTTACCATACGAGCGTTCGCACGCTCAACACCCAACCTTTTGGCCTTTCGGCTTTTGCCTTTCTACAGTCTAATCAGTGTGTAGGTACACACTTTACCGGCTTTTACGCCTATTACTATTAGCAGCATACGGTTATACACCTATTTTGCAAAGCTGTGCTAAGATCCACAAGCACCAAAGCTTGTTTGAATGAGGGTGACTTTAGTCCTCTAAGACCGCTCTTCAGAAACGATCACACGCCCTTATTAATTTTCTATATTACCATACACAGATCTTATTAACCAAGATCGATCATATGCGTGGCCTAAAACCACCAAATATCAGCTTAATGAATAATAGAACATATTCGGCCAAAACCCAAAGGAAAATAAGGTAATGTATTTACCGTAATTGAGTAATAGAAGAAAGGGTTTTGATTGCCTGAGTAACACTTGCACTCCTTCACTTCTCGAGAATACCTAGAACCCAATGAACCTCAAATCGCGAGGAAGGGACAAAATCGCAATCAACAAACATAAAAAGAAGTCATATTCGGCTTTTCAGAAAAAATAAAAGAGAACAGAATTGTAGACATAAAGAAAGATTAGGGAAACAGAAAAGGGAAAATATGAGTACCTACCGGTTTGTTACCACTCTTGCAGAGCCGAAATCACAACACCAATAGGAAAAAATAAGGGAGACAATCGGCCTAAGTTGAGGGATATGGAACTCGACCAAGTATCCAATATGGAAAAACGAAGGATCAACGTTCAGAGAATGGCTAGATAGTTTGGAAGAGGGAAGAAATGATGAGAGAAAAGGAAAGCAGAGAGGAAAAGGAAAGTAGAGAATCGACCACCAAAAATATTAGCAAAGAAAGGAATTCCATTCTCACCAGACAATAGTATTCGGCCTAAAAGAGTATTATGGAAAGAGAAGAAAATTGAGTAAATGGAGAGAGCAGAAAAGAGAGGAAAAAAATTGCTAAATGGGGTATTGAAGGAACAAGTAAAACCAAAGGCCAAAACCCCTAACAATAGTCGGTATAGTAACAAAAGACAACAAAGTATGATGGAAAACCAAAATGGAGAGAACAGCAAATCCCAAAACGTTTTCTTTAGGTCCCACACTCCCCAAACAACATAACTCTTTTCCCCAAACCAATATTCCTTGATTTTCTCCACAATTTCCTCTTAAAAATTCTCCTTTATCTCCTCCCTGATTTTCTACATATAAGACTTATTCAAACTCCACCTTGCAGAGTTTCAGTCAAACTCTACTACTCATACAGCGAGAATGTAAAATAAATACTGCTTTGCACATCATGAGAGTCAAACTTGAGCTCCCTTGCAACCTTAAACATGCGACTGCCACTAGACTACAAGCTCAACTTATGTCATAATTCTGCCATAATTTCTTTTAAGGCCTACATGCTAACACCAAGGTTCACTTAAGAGAAAACCAAAATTTTACAAAAAGAAAAACCAAAATTTTACAAAAAGCCAGGGCTTGAACCCAGGACTTCTCAGACACTCCCAAACACTCCTAAATTACTTAACCATCAAAGCAAACAATCACATAAACTTTTATGTGTTCCCACGCTCAAGACCTATTTCCTTTTAGGCCCAAATTCGAGGCGTTACAATAAATGTTATATGAATACAAACTACTAAACTTTGCAATTAAAATGAGCCATTCCATGAACAAGACTATGTAACCAACTACACAACCTTTCATTAAGTTACCATATACTCATGTGCAAAGTTCAAGCATACCAAAAACACATATATATGCTTTTACAAATGTTTGACCACCTATGTACATGCCACAAATAACCAAGTTTGAAATAACAAAAGTCTACCGAATCAGGAGTCGAAGGGTGTGAGCTTCTTGTTAATTCGATTGGCATGTTTCGATCATCCAATCTAAAGAGAAAGTTGTGACACGGGCAACTATTATAAATACTTAATAAGCTTATACAATATATACAATATAAACAATAGCTTACCTTATTTATTTAGTAATTACATTTCATTATACCATAATTTCCACCTATCATAACATTCACAACAACATCAACCTTGAGATTTAGGCCATAACCACATATATAGCTTCAAATGGTAAAACACCAACTTCAACCCAAAATACTTCATGAATCAATTTTATAAATTATAAATTTACTCACAATCACCACATACATTTCCACATTCTCATATTTTACCCAATGAAGCATAGTAAGAGAGCTCAATACACAAGTGAAAATAATATCAATTGCTCGTCTCAGCTAATCATAAACACTAGTGCCTGGTTACCCGTTTGGGTTAAACGTACACAACAAATTGCTTGGCCAGGGCTTGATATATATATTTACATGCAAGGTTACCAATCCAAGGAAAACCTTGAAAATGACAACAGATTACAAGTCTAGGCTAAATTTGTGTCACATGTATCTTCGAGTCCGCAACAGATGCTAGAGCTCGGTAGCATTGGGCATCAACCTATAACCTTGTATATGACACTTTTACTAAGTTCATCGAGATTTAATCTCCACATTTCCATTTCGTATCCATCCAATTTATTTAAACTAAATTCTCAATATATATAACAATTCATAATCAATTCAAACCATTAATAAAAACACCATTACACATTTAAGCATAACACAACAGCAATAAAAACTTGATTATATTGTATGAACTTACCTAGAAAAACAACAATAAACATGACAACAAGGACTATTTTGTAATTTCCCCTTTTAGCGATTTTCTTCCATCTTGTTCAAATCTTGATTTATAATATAAATTTATTTCAATTTAATCACTCTGTATCATATAACAGCTTATTAAAAGTATATGTAAGCTCAATTTCATCTTTTGGTTATTTCTTCAAGTTTTATGTTTTATTCAATTTAGTCCCCAAAAATCAAACTTGTCATTACTTCCTAATTTGAACTCCAAAATTTAAACCAATTTGAAATACATTCAATTACAACCTCCTACTATAAAAAAATACATAAATTACATACTGATTTCAAGATATTAACAATTTAGTCTTATGTTCAAAACTAACAATTTCTACTTTACAAACTAGTCTTTTTTCATTTTTAAGATTAAAATCTAATAACTTAACATCAAAATCTTCAAATATTAAAAGTGGTAACATTTTCAAACCGTAAAAATTTTAAAAACAAACATATGGATTAGCTAAAACGAGTTACAATGATCCCGAAAATATAAAATTTATGAGAAACGGGACCTCAAAACCTTACCATGCAAAAGTCGAATGGTTTGATAGCTTGAAGCTTTTCTTTCTCTTTAACAGTGGTACATGTTTTATGGGTAGAAGAAAATGAAAAGATGATGATGTCTTTTATTTTATGTTTATTTACTTTTATTGTATCAATTTAATATTATAATTAATGTATATTTCAATTAAAAATCACCCACTAGCCGTCTGTCCCAGTTAAAGTAGTATAATTTCCACTTATATCATTGCACAAACATTAATTAAGCCATTCAACTAATAAAATTCAATAGCGATTGACTTTTACGATTCTTACGATTTAGTCCTTGTTCCTAAATTAGCCATTTAATCACTAGAATTTATGGGCTAAATATTAATACACCTATATAACAACTCTGTAAATATTTAATAAAAATATTTATGAGCTTGGTTTATGAAAATGAGGTCACGATACCTCATTTTCCAAAATCATTGACTTTAGGGTCAAATCATTTGTACTTTAATTAATCATCCAAATAGCAAACTTTATCAAATCAAAATTCACTATAACACTTTACTTGGCAAGTAAACATTAAATCCTTATATTTACAGAATCACTCGTCAGAATAGTAGTCTCGAAACCACTATTTTTGATACCATAGAAAAACGGGTTGTTACATGTGCAATTTTGAAAATGGTTGAATTTTGGTGCACACGGTTCCCGAATGTTACATAGGTTGGCCACAAGGTCGTATGGAAGACATGGTCTAGCGACATGACCTTGAGACTACTAGAGGACATGATTGTTTTTGTGCCACAAGACCATAATGAGATACATGGCCTAGGTACACAATTGTGTGACCCCTGTTTTACATGTTGACCCTTCTCTTTTGTAAATGATGCAATTTGATCCTTATTTATTCTCGAGTCTATTCTAGAGCTCACATAAGCTCATTAAAGGATGGAAAAACGTTTTTTTTTTGTATTATTGAAATGGTAAAAATTTTCCATGTTTGAGTGTGAATTGACTGTTATGGTTCTATTTTGTACCATAGCACTCCGTAACTAGTTTCCCGCAACGGAGACAGGTAAGAGATGTTACACTTAGTTGTATTAGAGCTATAGGTTTAGACATTTCTTGAACTAAATCGAGGTCAAAATTGAGTCTAAAGATACATGCCAAAGTCGGAATGGGTCGAAGTCGGGATTCAGATGCTAAGTATGAAAGTTTACATGTTTTATATCTGAGAATGTTAGAGGAATTGATAAATGTTGTTAATAGTGATTTAAATAGTAGCGATAACTCCGTTGAAAGTAAGGATATGATTTGGACCAAAACACCTAGCATCAATCTAGCTGGTGCTTGACAGAATAGAATTGATAGACCTCGATGAGAAGGTCGAGATGATGAGAATTTACTTTGTACGATAGAGGAAACCTTTTGGAGAATAGTTGCAGCTCGACGAGCCCAATAAAAGAGAAACGACAGTCAGAGCTTATGTGATACGAACCAAAGGGGAGGCTACAACCCCTGATGTGACTACTGTTGGAAAAAATTTGGTTTGAAATCAGTTTTCTTGTACAACAGAAAATTAAAATTTTGAAAATTGACCCAGTTTGTGATATTTATAATAATGAACCCTAACCGAATTCATTCTTGTGTTTTCAACTTAACGGACATTCACTGTTCCCTACTTTCAACCAAATGATCTTCTCTACTATTCTCATACCATGAACTACTTCAAGTGTGGGCTCAAACCGCTTAAATTGAAACACAGAACTAGAAGAAGTTTTCTCTCTTTGGGGTGAAAACAAAAATTCTCTCTTCTTAATAGAAATCGATAGAATTGTTATTTTGGAAAAATATATCTAAAGGATCAGAATAAATTATCTCTATTTTTCTGGAGAATAACAATCTCTCAAAAGATCTCTCAATAGCTCTCCATTTATTTATAGGAAGAGAAGTTAGAACCCTTGTAGAGTTGTAGATGTAACCCCTCAAATTAGGCCTAGACATTAAGACCCAATCTGAGCAATTACATGGGCCATAAAGATGGCCAAAATGTTTCCATAAGAAAATACCAATTATCCTTGAAACATGTCATTTTGAAAATGTCATGTTCATTTCAATAAAATTTATTTATTCTTTTTTATTAAAATACTTGTATTTTAAATTAGTTTTGAAAACACATTTGCAGCGGATACTAATTCTTAAAAATGTTTTATCATCACTTAAAAGATCAATTATTAAAAGTCTCATGAATGCTTACCCCACGATTTAAGACTCTTGAAAAGAGGATTTCCAATTGTGAAGTTAAGGGTCTCCCCTTCGATTATCGTTTGCCCCTTCAAAGTCAATATGAAATCGCATTAGTACGATAATAATTAAATAATAATAAATTATTATGTTGACATTATGGCACTATACCATTCAACCAAGATATGAAACCTCTAAGTGAATGATTTTACGATCTAAATAACCACACTTACACTTGATTCAATACATAAATAATTGATATAGTGAAGAAAAAATGTGAGTTTAATCAATTAAAGAGTCGACAAGTGAAAGAGGAAGAAAATGGAAGAATCTCGGTCACCGACGGTAGCAACAATGGTGGTCTAGTGGGGGCAATGGTGGTAGCTCAACGGTGGTTTGATGATCGTGTAATGGCGGTCCAACGGTGGTGGGCTATGGGGTTTCAGCAAAAAAGAAGAGGGAAAGGAGTAAGAAGAGAAAATATGATAGAGGAGGAGAAGGATTCGCGGAGGCTTGTAGCGATGATCGACGACAAAAGGGAGGAATTGCAAGGCAAGGTTGTGCTTATGGTAGCTAAAAGGTGTGTTGATTGTGGTACAAGGGCCAGTTGTGGTGGAGGAAGAGCAAAGACTAAAGAAAAGGAGTGGTGGCTATTTCTTCTCAAGTTGAGATAAAATGGAGGTCAAAGAAATGAAAAAAAATGGGAATATGAGAGAAAGAGGAGGTAAGGACGACAACCGAAGTGGTAAGCTTGGTCAATTGTGACCAGGTTCATTGAATCACAACTAATAGGCAAGAAGTGAGGTTTTGGCAAGGGAAGGAGACATGATGTAAAAAGGGGATCATGTTCTCCAACTTAAGGTAAGTTTAACTCATAAAAGGGGAAGCGAATCAACCAATTTGAGGCAAGTAAAAGGGGTGGACAACAAGCTTTAAGTGCACATGGAAAACGTGTGCAAAAAACTTTAATAAAAACAAGAGAGTAAGGTGATTTGATCTAGATACCTCCTTGATAACTTAGGAGGTTCCTACCAGTAGGCTACACACTTCCTTATTTTTTATTTTTGCACTACAAATAAATATATGGGATGTGAGAACTCTACCCTCTTTAAAAGAAAATTTCATCCTCGAAATTTACCTGATGAGAAAAAGGTAAGGATATTACTGTCGCATCGCTTCTTCTGACTCTTAAGTAGCTTTGCTGGAATAGTGATTCCTCCACCAAACTTTTACTAGTGGAACTTGCTTCATTCTTAACACTTTGACATCTCAATTGATAATTTGCACTGGCTCTTTAGCAAAAGTTAAGTCATCACGAACCTCTATCTCCTCATCTAGAATCACATGAGAAGGGTCAGATCGATAACTTTGCAACATAGATACATGAAAAACATCATGAACGCGATCCAACTCTGGAGGTAACTCCAACTGATATGCCACTGGTTTGATTCTCTTGACAACGTGCTAAGGTCTAATGAACCTCGGACCTAACTTTCCTTTGTAGCCAAATCTCAGGACTTTCTTCCAAGGTGAGACTTTAAAGAAAACTCAATCGCCTACACTGAACTCAATATCCTTCCTTTTCAAGTCGTAATAAAACTTTTTTTCGATCAAATGTGGCTCTTAACTGAATCTGAATAATTTTCACATTGTTCTTAGTCTCTTGTACTAGATCTGGTCCTAACACTTTTTTCCCCCAAATCCGTCCAACACAAAGGTGTCCTACACTTACGTCCATAGAGTGCCTCATACAGAGCCATCTGAATGCTTAATTGGAAGTTGTTATTGTATGCAAACTCTACAAGTGGTAGATTTTTCTCCTAATTAACCTATAAATCGATCATACAACCTCGCAACATGTCCTTGAGAATCTGGATAACCCTCTTAGACTGCCCATCAGATTGCGAATGGTAAGCAATACTAAAATTCAATCTCGTAACAAAGGCCTCATGTAGATTCATCTAAAAACATGACATGAAATGAGGATACCAATCAGAAATGATAGATACTAGTACCCCATGCAGTCTAACAATTTCAGTGATGTATAATCTAGCTAATCTCTGCAAGGAATGGTTAGTGCGCACTGTTAAAAAATGAGCGGACTTAGTCAACTGATCAACTATCACCCATATGGAGTCTTTTTTAGATGGCATCAAAGGTATCCCATTGAAAAAATCCATGGTGGTACGCTCCCATTTCCACCGGGGAACCTAAATAGGCCAAAGCAGACCAGAAAAAAATTGGTGCTCAACCTTGACTTGTTGGCACGTCAAGCATCTTGCCACAAAGTCCATCACATCACGCTTAAGTCCTGGCCATCAATATGCTCACAAAGATCCCGATACATCTTACTACCTTCAGGATGCATAGTGTAGGGGCTGCTATACACTTCCCGAAGTATGGATTACCTCAACTCAGAATCAGATCGTACGTAGAATCTGCCACGATAACGCAGAACTCTTTCAGAGCTAAAAGCAAAATCTGAAGTTTTATCTTCTTCAACGAGTTTCACATGAGCCTCTAAAGACAAATTTGAAGTTTGTTTCAGTTGAATCTACTCAATCAAGGTTGGTCACACCTGTAATTCTTCAAGTAAGCAACCACCATTAGATAAACTCAGCCCTAGCAGAAATTACCCTCAACTCAAATATGGACTTCCTACTCAATGCATCTGCCACAACATTAGCCTTACCCAGATTGTACTCGATTGTACAGTCATAATCTTTCAAGAGTTCAATCCAACACCTTTGTCTTAAGTTCAACTCCCTCTGGGTGTGAAGATACTTAAGACTTTTATAATCCATATAAAAGACACATTTCTCCCTATAAAGATAGTGCCTCCAAATCTTAAGAGTGAAAATTATAGTAGCCAACTCTAGATCATGTATCGGATAATTCCACTCAAATGGCTTAAGTTGTCTTGAAGCATAGGCTACAGCTTTCCTGTCTTGCATAAAAACATAGCCAAGATTAGAATGAGAAGCATCACTAAAGGCCACAAAATATTTCCCATACTAGGGTTGGATCAACACGGGCGCCTACGTTAGAACTGCCTTAAGCTTATCAAAACTAGCTTACTGCTCATTAGTCCACTTAAACAGTATAGTCTTTCTCAATAACTTAGTCGTTGGAGTCAAAATCAATGAGAATCCTTCAACAAACCTCTAATAACAGCCAACAAGTCCGAGAAAACTCCAAATCTCACTAACATTCCTAGCCTGCTTCCATTCTAGGATAGCCTCGATTTTCTTCGGGTCTACACGAATACCCTTAGCAGATACCACATGTCCCCAAAAACATCACCTCTCGAAGCCAAAACTCACACTTACTAAGCTTTGCATGCAGTCGTTTCTCACGTAAAGTTTGAAGGACTAATCTTAAGTGTTCCTTATGCTCCAACTGAAAATTGGAGTAAATCAGGGTGTCATCAATAAAGACCACGACAAACTAATCAAGATAGGGCTAAAAGACTCTATTCATTAAGTCCATGAAAGTAGCAGGAGCATTCGTAAGACCGAAGGGCATAACTAAGAACTTGTAGTGCCCATACCGAGTCTTGAAAGCAGTCTTTTACACATCAACCTGTCTCACTTGCAACTGCAACCTCAGATCGATCTTAGATAAAATTGTCGCACCTCAAAATTGATTGAAAATGTCATTGATCCTTGGCAACTGATACTTATTTTTCACAGTCATATTATTTAGCTGACGATAATCAATACACAGCCTCATAAAGCCATCCTTATTATTCACAAAAAGGATTGGAGCTTTATACGATGACCACTTAGCCTTATAAAGCCACAATCGAGTAACTTTTGTAACTGTACCTTGAGCTCATTAGGTGCCATGCGGTAGGGTGCAATGGACACCGGTGCTGTCCTAGGCAAAAACTCAATTCTAAAGCCAACCTCATGCTCTATAGGTAAATTGAGCAATTCCTCAAGAAAGGCATTGGGAAACTTTTTCACCACACGAATGATCTATAATGCAACAATATCTATATTTTTATCCAAAATGTACGCGAGATAAGTGTCACACATTTTATGAACCAATTTCTATGGCACGAAGGCAGATATCACATTAGATAGATAATTCAGATGTTCCCAACCATGATATCTTATTCCCAGTAGAAGTCCTCAAAGTAACTCTTTTTAGTGTCACAATCAAGGATCATGCGATGTTCACTTAACTAGTCCATTCCCAAAATGAGATCAAACTCTCCAAAAGGTAGTTCTATAACAGTTTGGTTTATACCCTAGTCGAAACAGTGGTTTCGGGACCACAAATTCGAGTCCATATAATATTTTCAATATTATTTTCTGTGCCCCTGATAAATGATTATGCATGTGTTAAAGTTTCGTAAGTTAAATTGCTCATTTGTGTGTTTAATTTGATGAAAAGGATTGAATTGCATTAAAAGTGAAAATTGCATGTTATTTGTTAAAGCACTTTTATGTTGTGGCATTGAAAAGATGGAGGTCTTATTTGGCAATTAAGCCACTTATAAGTTAGTGGTTTGTTAATGGACAAAAATGCCATTGAATTATATTTGTCTTTTATGTTTATAAAAGGTTAATTTAGTAAAATTAATAATAATATGTTTGTATTATAATAAATAGAAGAAAAGATGAATGCCGAATTTGAAGAAAGAAAAAGAAGAGAAATTTGCTAGGGCATTGGGCTTTATACATGCAAAATTAAGGTATGCTTTTGCTTTGGATTTTGATGATTTTTATGTTTTTTAAATTTTTGCTTAGTCTACTATCAAGCCCATGTCTCAATTTGATGAATTGATGTTGTTCATGAGATTTTCCATTGATGTTATATTGAGCTTTGTGATGATTTATGGTGTTAAATGAAAGATTTGAGCTAGATGAACATACTTTGTTTTTGAATTTTTGATGAATTTAGCTAATTAGAGCTAAATTGTGAAAATAGTAATTTGAGGGACTAAATTGCAAATTTGATGGAAAATATGGGCTTGTATGATATATATATGCATTCGGCTAAGCTTGGATGTGTGATGATTTTGTGAATTTGATGATTTGAGAAAAATGGAATAAATTGATAAATTGTGCAAATGTGAGGGTTAATTTGTAAATAGCCCTAGATGTGTGTCATTGGATTGAATTGATTGAATTAGTGAATAAAAGGGTTAATTTTGAATATGTTTAGATTAAGAACTGAGGAAAATGAACTTAGACTGTGGGAAAACAAAAGTAACTAAGTAGTCGTTCCATTTTCAGTTAAATCAAATACGAAGTAAGTCATATTACAAATAAATGTAATTGTATTGAATTGAGCATATTCATATGACTATTGTTGATAATGAATGCTTACGAGATGTAATGTATATGAATTTCGAGATAAGATCGATATAGTGATAAGTCTGAGAAATCCCATATGAACTTAGGAATACAAAGGTATGTATTCTGTTTTAGCATGTAAGACCACGTCTGGGACGTTGGCGTTGATTTGATATTCGTGTAAGACCACGTCTGGGACGTTGGCAACGATATGAGCTTTACGTGTAAGACCATGTCTGGGACATCAGCATCATATTGATTCATGTAAGACCACGTCTGGGACGTTGGCATCGATATGAGCTTTACGTGTAAGACCATGTCTGGGACATCGGCATCGTATTGATTTGTGTAAGACCCTGTCTGGGACAGTGGCATCGATATTCGATTACATGTAAGACCTCGTCTGGGACGTTGGCATTGTACGATTATTCCGAGTTTTCGAGTATCCTATTGGACTCCGAACAGTTCAATGAGCAAATCCGAGCTATGAACAATTACGTAAATGTATATATTCGTTTCAGATACGTTTGGTATGTACACAAGTGTGTATAAAAGGTTAGTACCTATATGACTTTGATTTGGAGAAAAGTATGATTGAATATGAGAACAAGAATGAGATGCAAGAATGATTATGAAAGAGTTATGTATATACATATGATTCTTGAATGGATGACTGCGGTAATTGTGGCCAAGTATATGAACCAAAGCAAATATGTAATGATTTGCTAAGTAAATGTTATGTGCCAATGTACCTTATGCATATATGCCCTTTTATGTTAAGTTTATTTGTATTATGACTTACTAAG
Source organism: Gossypium bickii (assembly GCA_025503065.1). NCBI lineage: Eukaryota > Viridiplantae > Streptophyta > Magnoliopsida > Malvales > Malvaceae > Gossypium > Gossypium bickii. The sequence continues at coordinate 33,910,536 of CP106715.1, read as the reverse complement.
CTTTTGGAAAGCTTACACTGTGTGTGTGTTTTTCTTTGTTTTGTAGGTCGTCAAAGCTACTGAAGGCTCGGGACCGTCAAGGATCGTCATCACAGTACTAAACTCATTTTGGTACATTTTGGAATGTATATAGCTAGATATGGCATGTATAGGCTAGTATTTGATATAAGTTCGTTATATGAACTTAGCCATGTGATTTGGCTAGTTATGAGTTGAGAATTTACTTGAATGAATTTGATATGTGAAGTATGTTTTTAGCGTGGTTAGTTGATAAATGAAATGGTCAAGTTTTGATTAAGCAAATGAATGAATTATGCTTGTGATGAGATGAGTTTAGTCTTGTAATTTGGATGGTTATTTTGGTATGTTCTTGGTTGCCAAATAGGTATGAGATGTCTTGATGATTTTGCTTGTAGGTAAGACCGATGTGGGTGGCATTTTGGCCTTGCAAATGGCCTATTTTGCCACACGGGTGTGCCTAGTGACCGTGGGACAAAGTTAGTAGCTAGCATAAGAGTACACGGCCTTGCAACACGGACGTGCCTAGTAGCTGTGTGGTTTTCAGTAGGATCGACCACGTCCAAGGTACACGGTCGTGCCTGGTGGCCATGAAGCAAGGTCAGTTTTGACCACAGGGAGGACACACGGGTGTGTCTAGTAGCCGTAAGAGGCACACGGTCTACCCACACGGGCGTGTCAGCCCTGAAACATAGAAAAGTTTTAAATTTTTGAAAATTTCTGTATGTGTTCCGATTTTGTCCCGACCCTATTTCTCAGCATGCTTTAGGTCTGGATGACCTACCGAAGGGACACTATGATGGTAATTGATGAGATACTTGATGAAATGTCTGATTTAGTTTCCGATCTGTTAGGTAACAATCTTAACCCTAATTCGACGATGGACATGAGATAGGGGTGTTACATTTGGTTGGTATCAGAGCTATGGTTTAGCCGATTCTCAGGCTAATGTAGCGTGTCAGAGTCTAGCTATACTTGCCATATATTTAAACTGTGATAGTGTGATGAATCCTGACGTGAAAAATGTGATTTTCGTATAGTAATGGATCCCGAAAGAGCCGTAGTTGACGACGTAAAAAGTAATGCGCCCGCTCCAGTGCAAGGGACAGCGCCCTCTGATTCGAGACCGACTGCGAGCGGTCAAGAGGGAGAAGCTAAACAAGCTTTCTTCTAGATGATGAGTGAGTGGTTCACTCAGTTTGTAAAGAATAACCCGACTGTTTCGCAACCCCGGCCCCTAGTTAATCCCCCTTAAACATCTGATATACCTCTGACTGCAAATTTGAATCCATGGAATAAGCCTCCGATTGACAAGATTTGCAAGTATGGGGCTAAAGAGTTCTAAGCTACTAATGATGATGATGCTGAAAAGGTTGAGTTTTGGTTAGAAAATTCTATTCGGGTATTCGATGAAATGTCTCTTACTCCGGAAGAATGCATAAAATGTGTTGTTCATTACTCCGAGATGCAGCATATCAATGGTGGAAAACTCTGATTTCTATTGTTCTGAATGAGTGAGTTACATGGGACTTCTTTCAGATCGAGTTCCGAAAGAAATATATCAGTGAGAGAGTTGTCGATTAGAAACGAAAGGAATTTTTGGAACTAAAACAGGGCCGAATGACTGTTATTGAGTATGAACGAGTGTTTGTGAGATTAAGTCAATATGCCTGAGAGTGTATATCATCTGAAGCTATAATGTGCAAAAGATTTGAAGACGGTCTTAATGAAGATATCTGTTTGCTAGTCGGGATCTTAGAAATTAAAGAGTTCATTGTACTCGTTGATCGAACGTGCAAAGCTGAGGCACTCGGGAAAGATAAAAGAAAAACTGAGTCTGAAGCCCGAGATATGAGAAAGAGATTTCCAAGCAAATCATTTCAGCCTGCTTCGAAGAGATTCAGAGATGACCAAGGTTGTTCAATATATAATGTGGGACATTCGAATAGAAATCGAGCTAGATCGCTAATGAGTTCCAAAACTCCAACAAATTCAGTGGCCAGTGTTGGTAATGTTCGATCGGAGAGACCTGATAGTAAACACTATGGAAAAAGGCAACCTGGTTCTACGCATTCGTATGTATGCATGAATTTAGTATTCAGTAAGACTTTGCCTGTAGAGTCTACTGAGTTTACTATAAAAGTATCGAACCCCTTAGGTAAAAGCGTCCTGGTTGACAAAGTATGCAAGAACTATCCGTTAATGTTTCGAGATATCTGTTTCCCTACTGATCTGATGCTTTTGCCATTTGATGAGTTCGATATCATTCTGGGTATGGGCTGGTTGACTTTGCATGATACTGTTGTAAATTATAAAAGAAAGACAATTGATTTGAGATGTCCGAATGATGAGATTGCACGAGTTGAGTCTAATGATTTGAATGGATTGCCTACTGTGATATCTGTTTTGAAAGCTCAAAGTTATGTATGAGGCATATTTTGCTTATGTGATTGATTTGAAAGTGTCTGAGAAGAAAGTTTAATCAGTGGTTATTGTTTGTGAGTATTTCGATATGTTCCCTGAAGAGTTACCGGGTTTACTTCCGATTCGTGAAGTCAAATTTGGTATTGATTTACTGCCTGGTACTACACCTATATCGATAGCTCCCTATAGAATGGCACCAACAGAGTTGAAAGAGTTAAAGTCACAGTTGCAAGAATTGACAGATAGAGGGTTTGCTAGACCGAGTTTCTCGCGTTGGGGTGCTCCTGTTCTGTTTGTGAAAAAGAAAGATGGCACGATGAGAATGTGCATCGATTATCGTCAGTTGAATAAGGTGACTATAAAGAATAAAATATCTGTTGCCCAGAATTGATGATTTATCTGATCAGTTGAAAGGGGCTACTGTATTTTCCAATATTGATCTAAGATCGGGATACTACCGTTGAGAGTGAAAGATTCAGATATACCGAAAACTACTTTCAGAACGAGGTACGGGCATTATGAATTTTTAGTTATGCCATTTGGACTAGCCAATGCTCCTACTGTTTTTATGGATCTGATGAACAGAATTATCAGACTGTACCTAGATCAATTTGTTGTGGTATTCATAGATGACATATTGATTTATTCAGGTGATGAAAATGAGCATGTTCAACATTTGAGAATCGTATTACAAACATTGAGAGAAAAGCAATTGTATGAGAAATTTAGCAAATGTGAATTTTGGTTGCATGAGGTTAGTTTTCTAGGACATATTGTGTCAGCTTCTGGAATCCAAGTGGATCCAAGCAAGATTTCTACTATTCTGGATTGGAAACCTCCAAGGAACGTGTCGAAAGTCCATAGTTTTCTGGTGCTAGCTGGTTATTATCATCGATTTGTGAAAGGATTTTCAGTGATAGCTACTTTGTTGACTAGATTACTTCAGAAAGATGTTAGATTTGAATGGTCGGATAACTGCCAGAAAAGTTTTGATCAGTTAAAAACTCTGTTAATAGAAGCTCCAGTGTTAGTACAGCCAAAATCGGGTAAAGAATTTGTTATATATAGTGATGCTTCATTAAATGGTCTGGGATGTATTTTGATGCAGGAAGGCAAAGTTGTTTGTTATGCCTCGAGACAATTGAAACCTCATGAAAAGAATTATCCGACACACGACCTTGAGCTAGCTGCGATTGTGTTTGCAATTAAGATTTGGCGCCATTATCTGTATGGTGAGAAATGTCACGTGTTTTCAAATCATAAAAGTCTGAAATATCTGATGAATCAGAAAGGTTTGAACCTGCGTCAAAGAAGATGGTTAGAACTGTTAAAAGATTATGAACTTCTGATAGATTATCATCCGGGTAAAGCAAACATTGTTGTTGACGCATTGAGTAGAAAATCATTGTTTGCACTACATGCTTTGAATGCTCAGTTAGATTTGTCTGATGATAGTTTTGTGTTAGCTGAGTTAAAAGCGAAACCGTCGTTTTTACAGCAGATATGTGATGCTCAGAAATCTGATAATGAGTTATTAACAAAACGAGCTCAGTTTAATTCGAATTTTGAATCTGAATTTTGAGTTGTTAATGATTGGTTAAGATTTTGAGGTCGTATCTGTGTTCCGAGAAATTTAGAGTTAATTTAGCCAATTCTGAGTGAAGCACATAATAGTTGTCTATCTGTTCACCTGGGAAGAACTAAAATGTACCATGATTTGAAGCGACATTATTGGTGGTCTGGTATGAAGCGTGATATCTCTGACTTTGTTTCGAAATGTTTAATCTGTCAGCAAGTCAAAGCTAAACATCAAGTTCTGTCTGGGTTGCTACAACCAATTCTGATTCCCAAGGGGAAATGGGATAGAGTGACAATGGATTTTGTTTCTGGTTTGCTTCAGACTCTGAGAAAGAAAGATGCGATTTGGGTAATAGTTGACTGATTGACGAAATTTGCCCATTTTATTTCGGTAGGATCTGACTATTTACTTGATAGATTAGCCGAGCTTTATATTTCTGAGATTGTTAGATTGCATGGGGTGCCACTATTTGTTGTGTTAGATAGGGATCCGAGGTTTACATCAAGGTTCTGGAAGAAATTGCAAGAAGGTTTAGGCACGAAACTGCATTTCAGTACAGCTTTTTATCCACAAACAGATGCTCAATCCGAGCGGATCATTCAGATTCTCGAAGATATGTTAAGATATTGTATACTTAAGTTTAACGATACATGGGAACAGTACCTGCCATTGACTGAATTTGCATACAATCATAGTTTTCAATCAAGCATCAAAATGGCACCTTATAAAGCTTTGTACGGACGTAAATGTCGTACACCTCTGTATTGGACCGAGCTTAGTGAAAATAAGCTTCACGGAGTCGATTTGATAAATGATTCAGAACAAAAAGTGAAACTGATCCAAGATTGTCTGAAAGCAGCATCTGACCGTCAGAAGTCTTATGCAAACTTGAACGAAAAGATATATAATTTGATATTGGCGATAAAGTATTTATCCGTGGAAGAAAGTACTCCGATTAGGATGTAAAGGCAAGTTAAGTCCGAGGTTCATCGCACCGTATGAGATCATTGAACGAGTTGGGCCTGTTGCGTATAGACTAAGTTTGCCCTCTGAGTTAGAAAAGATCCATAATGTATTTCATGTCTCGATGCTCCGTAGATATCGATTCGATCTGTCACATGTGTTTGCCCCATTTGAAATTGAAATCTGATCTGATATGACTTACGAAGAGGAACCGATTTGTATCTTAGCTCGTGAAGTGAAAGAGTTAAGAAACAAGAAAATTCCGTTAGCGAAAGTACTGTGGAATCGACACGGAATAGAAGAGGCTACGTGGGAACCTAAGGATTCAGTGAGACGATAATATCCGAATCTGTTTAACGATAAGATTTTTGGGGATGAAAATCCCTAAGGGGGAGAATTGTAACAGTCTGGTTTATACCCTACAGTGGCTCCGGGACCACAAATTCGAGTCCATATAATATTTTTAAAATTATTTTTTGTGCCCCTGATAAATGATTATTCATGTGTTAAAGTTCTGTAAGTTAAATTGCTCGTTTGTGTGTTTAATTTGATGAAAAGGATTGAATTGCATTAAAAGTGAAATTTGCATGTTATTTGTTAAAGCACTTTTATGTTGTGGCTTTGAAAAGATGGAGGTCTTATTTGGCAATTAAGCCACTTATAAGTTAATGGTTTGTTAATGGACAAAAATGACATTGAATTATATTTTTCTTTTATGTTTATAAAAGGTTAATTTAGTAAAATTAATAATAATATGTTTGTATTATAATAAAAAAAAGAAAAGATGAATGCTATCATCTTATTTGGGTGCCGAATTTGAAGAAAGAAAAAAAGAAGAGAAATTTACTAGGGCATTCGGCTTTATACATGCAAAATTAAGGTATGTTTTTACTTTGGATTTTGATGATTTTTATGTTTTTGAAATTGTTACTTAGTCTACTATCAAGCCCATATCTCAATTTGATGAATTGATGTTGTTCATGAGATATGTCATTGATGTTAGGTTGAGCTTTGTGATCATTTATGGTGTTAAATCAAAGATTTGAGCTAGATGAACATACTTTATTCTTGAATTTTTGATGAATTTAGCTAATTAGGGCTAAATTATGAAAATAGTAATTTGAGGGACTAAATTGCAAATTTGATGGAAAATATGGGCTTGTATGATATATATATATGCATTCGGCTAAGCTTGGATGTGTGATGATTTTGTGAATTTGATGTTTTGAGAAAAATGGACTAAATTGATAAATTGTGCAAATGTGAGGGTTAATTTGTAAATAGCCCTAGATGTGTGAAATTAGTGAATAAAAGGGTTAATTCTGAATATGTTTAGACCAATAATCGAGGAAAACATACTTAGACTACGGGAAAGCGAAAGTAACCGACTAGCCATTCCCGTTTCAGTTAAATCGAATCTGAAGTAAGTCATATTGCAAATAAATGTAATTGAATTGAATTGAGCATATTCATATGACTATTTATGATAATGAATGCTTACGAGATGTTATGTATATGAATTCCGAGATATGGTCGATATAGTAATAAGTTTGAGAAATCCCGTATAAACTTAGGAATACAATGGTATGTATTCTGTTTTATCATGTAAGACCACATTCGGGATGTTGGCGTTGATTTGATATTCGTGTAAGACCACATCTGGAACATTGGCATCGATATGAGCTTTACGTGTAAGACCATGTCTGGGACATCAGCATCGTATTAATTCGTGTAAGACCACATCTGGGATGTTGGCATCGATATGAGCTTTACGTGTAAGACCATGTCTGGGACATCGACATCGTATTGATTCGTGTAAGACCCTATCTGGGACAGTGGCATCGATATCTGATTACATGTAAGACCTCGTCTGGGACGATGGCATTGTACGATTATTCCGAGTTTCTTAGTATCCTATTAGACTCCGAACGGTTCAATGAGCAAATCCGAGCTATGAACAATTACATGAATGTATATATTCATTTCAGATACGTTTGGTATGTACACTAAGTGTGTATAAAAGGTAAGTACCTATATGACTTTGATTTGGAGAAAAGTATGATTGAATATGAGAACGAGAATGAGATGCAAGAATGATTATGAAAGAGTTATGTATATACATATGATTCTTGAATGGATGAATGTGGCAATTGTGGCCAAGTATATGAACCAAAGCAAATATGTGATGATTTGCTAAGTAAATGTTATGTGCCAATGTACCTTATGCATATATGCCATTTTATGTTAAGTTTATTTGTATTATGACTTACTAAGCTTTTGGAAAGCCTACTCTCTGTGTGTATTTTTCACTGTTTTATAGGTCGTCAAAGCTACTGAAGGCTCGGGACCGTCAAGGATCGCCATCACACTACTAAACTCATTTTGGTACACTTTGGAAATGTATATAGCTAGATATGGCATGTATAGGCTAGTATTTGATATAAGTTTGTTATATGAACTTAGCCATGTGATTTGGCTAGTTATGAGTTGAGAAATTTCTTGAATGAATGTGATATGTGAAGTATGTTTTTGGCATGGTTAGTTGATACATGAAATGGTCAAGTTTTGATTAAGCAAATGAATGAATAATGCTTGTGATGAGATGAGTTTTAGTGATGTAATTTGGATGGTTATTTTGGTATGTTCTTGGTTGCCAAATAGGCATGAGATGTCTTGATGATTTTGCTTGTAAGGTAAGACTTATGTGGTGGCATTTTGGCCTTGCAAACGGCCTATTTTGCCACACAAGCGTGCCTTGTGATCGTGGGACAATGTCAGTAGCTAGCATAAGAGTACACGGCCTTGGCACACGGACATGCCTAGTAGCAGTGTGGTTTTCAACAAGATCGACCACGTCCAAGGTACACGGTCGTGCTTGGTGGCCGTGGAGCAAAGTCAATTTCGACTACGGGGAGGACACACAAGTGTGTCTAGTAGCCGTGGGAGGCACACGGTCTACCCACACGGGCGTGTAAGCCCTGAAACTTAGAAAAGTTTTAAATTACCGAGAATTTCTGTATGTGTTTCGGTTTTGTCCCGACCCTATTTCTGAGCATGCTTTAGGTCTCGATGACCTACCGAAGGGACAGTATGATGGTAATTGATGAGATACTTGATGAAATGTCTGATTTAGTTTTCGATCTGTCAGGTAACATTCTTAACCCTAATCCGACGACGGACACGTGATAGGGGTGTTACAAGTTCCATCAGGTTGGTAGGAAATACTTCACCTTCGACTTGCAACGGGTATCGCTTATAGATCTCATCCGCATGTACAAATTATCGTAAGGGGCTAAGAACAATCACATCACTAATAGTTTCCTCTACCTGATTATATAGTTTTTCAGCCATCACACAAGATACATGTGAATGAGTAGAGCCATTATATATCAATGCAAAGTAAGGAATAGCATTAACAGTAAAGATATTTGCTATCACATCGGTCGCATCATGATCCTCTCGACGTCTAGCCATATACCCAAGCACTGGTTGCCTCACATCCACTCGGTTAGCACCCTACCTGGTGCTCGTTGTGGCTATTGACTAGCTCTTTGATTCATAGCACAATTCTAAGTCGGTGTTTGCGTTTGCTCTTTAACAGCCCGATTTTGGGTCTAGTCAGAATAGTGGTTTTGCGACCACAAATTTGACGTAGTAAAATTTATTTTTATTATATTTTCATGGTTTACAGTTTGTATGTATTGATTTTGTGAAAATTTCGTTTGAAAATTTTGACGTTTGGGCACTCAATTTAGTTAAAGGGGCTAAATTACAAAAAGTGCAAAATTTAAGTTTTATGTGTTTAAGGTGTCCAAGTGCAAAAAGGGATTAATTTGACCATTTGTTAAGTTAGTGTACAAAAATGGACCTGGAGCAAGAGAATTTTTATGTTTTAAGTTAGGGGTATTTTGGTCATTTTGTAATTAAATGAATTGAAAAGAAAAAATCATGCCAAAATCTTGTCCATCTTCTTCATGGTAGCCAAAATTTAGAGGAGGAAGCCATAGCTAGGGTTTGGCCACTTTCAAGCTCGATTGTAAGTCTGTTCTTGCCTTGTTTTTAAGGCTCGTTACATTTTTTAAATTGTTGTAACCCGATCTATCTATTTCTACCCCAAATTTAAGAAATATTCAAGGTTCAGGGTTTGACCCATGTTAGATATTTGCGTATTTTGATGTTTAATGGTAGATTATGCAAGTTTGATGTGGGATAAATAACTTTTCCTAAGTGATTTTCGGTAAAAATGTCAAAAAGGACCAATTTGTAAAGGTTATAAAAATGTAGTAAAAGTGTGATTTAATAGAAATTGTGGGCTGTTATGAACTTGAATAAAGTTTGGCTAGGCTTGGTTTTTAAAGAAATTGAATACGTTTCATTTTACGAGCCCAAGGACAAAATGTAAAAGGTTAAAAAGTTAGGGGAAAAATGTAATTTTTACATAATGTGACTTTTGGACTGAATTGGATAATATGTGCATTAAATGAGTTGAATTTGCTATTATAGATCAAGAAAAATGAAGTTCGGACCTAGATCAGGGGAAAAACAAAGTGTTCGACGATTAGGTCCGTTTTCACTATTTTTGTATAGAGGTAAGTTCGTATGTAAATAATGCAATGTTATATTTATATTTTAATGTTTTGATATTGCATGAAATTATGATTGATTCTATGAGCATATTTGACGAAGTTTCAACAAAAGAGAAATTCCAGTTGAACATTAGGAATAGATAGGATACAAATGTCATGACATTAGGGTTTCTGAAATTACGTGTAAGACCATATTTTTGATATGGCATCAATATGAGACTTTGTGTAAGACCATATCTGGGATATGGCATTGATATGAGACTTCGTGTAAGACCATAGCTGGGCTATTGGCATCAATACGAGATTACATGTAACACTATATCTGGGATATAGCATTGGTACGGTACTATGTGTACAAGATTCCTGAGTATCCTTTAGTATTCCAAATGGTTTAATGGGAAATTCAATAGGTATGTCAAAGATGAGAAAGTATGTGATTAGGTTACGAGTTGGTACATGTATGTACGACAAACTCAAAGGAAATGAATTTTGTATATGACAAACTATTGGTAAGAATGTGATTGAGTATGTCATGTTCATGAAGTTTTAATGACATGAAGTTTGATATATGTTATGTTATTCATATGGAAAATGCATGGTTAATGTTGTTTATTATTTGCATGTGAACTTACTAAGCTATTTAACTTACTCCCTTTTTTCCCTTATCTTATAGTGTCACCAAGTTAGCTCGTGTTCGTAGATCATTAGAGATCCACTCACTCTATCAACAAATATTTTTTTTTGGTATCAATGATTTCAACATTTTGAGTTATGGCATGTATAGGGGACTTGGTCATTTTGTTATGTGTCATAATTGATTTGGCCAAATGTGTTGCCTTATATTGGTTGAAAACTCATTTTGTATAAGGCCATTGGAAATTGGCTAATATTGGTTTAAGTATATTCATATGATAATGCCTTTCATGGATGTGGAAATCTACTTGATTTGAGTTGATAAGTATGTGATGTCTATATATGATAGATGGTAGCATGTAAATGATGTGTTGTTGTCTTGGTTGTGGCTGATTTGGATGTATGTATATGCTTGGTTTGGTGCTATGTTATGTTGTGTAGTTGTGTATATTGAAGGGTGGCAAAAAGGCTAGGTAAATAGCCTTATTTTTGTGTCCCAGACGGTGATTCTACAGGCGTGTGTCAGTCGTGTGTAACACACGGACTGCCCCAAGGGCATGTGTTTCAGCCGTGTGTCCCCTGCACCTTAATTGTTACAAAACAGAATGTCTAGAATTGAGCATATGGCAGAGACACGAGCGTCTGTCTCGACTGTATGTGCTACACAGCCTTGAACACGGGTATGTGCCCTAGCCGTGTGAAGTCCACACCTATTTTATGAAAAATCATGAAAATTATATTGTCCACATACCCTAGCACACGAGCATGTGGCACGACCGTGTGGCACAAGTGAGAGAGCTCCCTAACTTGAACATGGCCTATAGCACGGGCATGTGGCACGGCTGTGTGGCACAAGGTAGAGAGCTCCCTAATTTGAACATGGCTTGTAGCATGGGCGTGTCCCATGGTCACACGGACGTGTCCCAAATTCACATGGGCGTGTGACCCTTGTAACATGATAAATTTTTTAAGATTTGTAAAATTTTCTAATGTTCTCGATTTAGTCCCGAACCACTTCCCATGCATTTTTTGGCCTCGTAGGCTCGTTTTAGAGACGATATGAATATGTGCGAAAGGTTTTAATTTGGATGGAAATTTATGACTCGAAAATGTATGTTTGCTTGTGTTTATGTTTGGTAATGCCTCGAGCACTGTTCCAGCGTTGAACACGAGTAAGGGGTGTTACATTTAGTGGTATCAGAGCTACGATTTAGTCAATTCTCGGACTAACATAGTGTGTGTGAAAGTCTAGCTATAATGAACTGTAATAGTGTGATGACTCTTGACAATTTTAAAATATGTTTTCATATAGTAAATGGATCCCAATCGAGCTGAAGCTGATGACGTAGAAAGTAATGCGTTGGCCCCCGCTCAAGTGCAGCACCGTCTGAAAGTAGACCTCCCACGGTTAGTCGAGGAGGAGCAGAAGGGGGTAGGGAAGCCTTCCTACACATGATAAATGAGTGGTATTCGTGAAACACCCCAAACCCGGCCCACGAGCTTTGACCAGATTTGGTATGTTCCTCAAGTAAACCGATTCAAATTCTTTTGTTACTTTGTGAAAAACTTGTGCGATTTAAAAAAAAAAATTGTTTGGGTTGGGCTTGTGTTGAAAACCAATTCGAATTTTTATATTAGAAAACCCTTTTTAATTTTAAGAGATAAAACATATAGAGTATATTTTAAAAATAAATTACTTGATCTTTAAACTTAATAAAAATTCGTAAACATAATAATTAAAAGTAAAAAGAAATAAAGAAATTCAACTTGGGCCTTAAGGCCTTATTACATCATATAAATCCAAATAATTCAGAGTACTTAAAAATTAATAGTCCATTAAAATAAAGACTTCAAGTTGAGCATGGCCACCACAAGTTCTGCCGTCCCGGTCCATCACTGCTCATCACCTGAAAAATATTCCCCAACGGGGTGAGTTAAACAGACTCAATGTGTACACGACACTAAATCATAATAGAATCAGGCATACAATAGTTACACATTCAAAACATAAAATACAAGTTATGATGCATTCCCAAACCCAAACCTAATTGTCCATCCGCTACACACCCCGCACTGCCGGCCACACCGTGGGACTACTAAGTCGACCCTCCTTCCGCTACACTCCAAATTTGCGGTCTTAGGTCACCCAGATACCGTGGTCTTAGGTCACCACTTTCAGACATCGTGGTCTTAGGTCACCACTTTTCGAGATATCACGGTCTTAGGTCACCGTGTTCGTGGTCTTAGGTCACCACATTCACTTCCCCTTTCAAACAAACCCATATGCCCCATATAATAACAATATGCATAGATATGCCAGAGTTGACATTCTTATTCTTATTCTCATGTTATAATTAACATATTTCATAATCCTAGTAAGAGTAGGAAACGCACTGAGTACTTAGTACCATAACATGGTACCTTAGCCACTTTCTTATTCTTAATATCACATATTTTAATTAGACAAAGCCATAAAACTTATTAAGAATTCTTGTGGGGTACACACTGATTCGCTTAGAAATTCCTTGAGATCCCAAAACCGATCTATTGCTTTAGATCTCAATTCCTACATTTGATTAATCACTTACTATTTAGTAAAAACCTATTTGGTTATAAAACCAAATCCTAGTAGGATTTGTATTCTTAAAACTTACCTTGTTGCCGATTTCACTGTTCACCAAATCCCGAAAACTTTGCTTTATTCCTTCCTTGTATTCGGCCAACTCTAGACTCTTTTAACATATTAGTTTTCGGCTTTTAAAATAATAAAAGATAGATCTAAACACTAAAATAAGCCTTCGCCGAATGCTATAGATACTTACCTTGTGGATTTTAAATCCCAAAACTCGCCGAATAACTAGGGAACACGCGGCCTATGGTGTACCCTCGGGAAAAGAACTTCTCCTTCAAAGTTTCGGCAACCATGAACATTAATGGGATTAGCCCTAGATTTTGATAAGTCCAAAAGTAGAAAGAATGGAAACTGAATTTAATCTTACCCTTTATTGAAGAAATTGACAAAACCTTTGCTTGAAGCCCCTCAAAGATTCGGCTATGAAAACTAGGAGACTAGGAGACTATGGCCTAGATGGAACTTGTTTTCGGCTTCAATGAAAAAATATGGGATTTGGGAGGGATCAACAATGGTGGACTTGGGGAGAAGAAGATTTCGGCTTTGGCAAAAATAAAAGAGAAAGAAGAAAGTTTGCTAGGGAATTTTCGGCAGAGGTTTTTTTGAAAAGAAAAGAATGAATGAAGAATGGCCTCTCTTTTCCTTTTATAGCCAAACTTACTAGGCTAGAGTCCCTTACTTGGCCACCACTCTTCTATTTTGAAAACTTTATCCCTTGATTTATCACTTTAATTATCAATAAGACTTAATCCAATATTTATCTCTTATCTCCTAATAAAAATAATACTAATAATAATCCTTCTATTATCTCTTCTTTTATCCATTAAAAATAAAAGGAATTAATCCACAATTATCTCTTGGAAAACTAATCTAAAATAAAAATCCATTATTTATCCTTACTAGCCGAAATTTAAAGAGAATAAAACTCCTCCTTTCTAGAAAGCTTGTGCCGTCCACCTCTGGCTTCTGGAAGCAAAAATAAAACTTTATTTTTTTGCTTCCCAAGTGACTTGAACTCAGGCCCAACATCCTTGCATGTGGTGCCATTTCCAGAGGCCCTAAGTGGCATCTTCAGGCCACTTTTCCAAGCCTGTTTGTGTGTCAAATTCTTCATACTAATTTTCTTAAGGCCACCTTGCCTTAATTTCCTCTTTTTAAGCTTTAAAACTTGACATTTCTTTACATTTCCAAGCTTCCAAAAATTTTCGTTTGCCTCTTTAAACTTGACATTTCCTTACATTTCCAAGTTTCCATAAATGTTTACTTTCCTCTTTTGAATCATTTCCACATCATTTCCTTACATTTCCAGTACATTTCCTCACATTTCCAAGACAAGACATTTCTTTACATTTCCAACACATTTCCCTACATTTCCAAGACAAGACATTTTCTTACATTTCCTTACATTTCCAAGACAAGGCATTTCCATACATTTCCTCACATTTCCATACATTTCCTTATATTTCCATACATTTCCTTACATTTCCTTACATTTCCATACATTTCCTTATTTCTAGAATTCACATAACACATTCATAATTCATAAAACATGCCATTTTACCATATGGTTCCTTGTGTCATGCTTCACACGGAGTTTCTTTTAAAGCCTCATTTACCTAGCTCCCATTTTTACTTAAAAACCAATAATTTTCCAAAGCTTTCTTCTTCCATCCTAGAATTCTAAAAATCCTTAATACACTTCCAACACTGCCAAAACCTACTAACTCATGAATTAGGCACGAACGCATAACCCCTAATCTAGGATGTTACAATTCGAAGTTTGTTCAAACAAATTTGAATGCTCAACATCCTCCACCCTTCCTTATCCCCAATCGATTCCCATAGCTCCTCAAGGTGTGGATTTGGTAAGACAGAATAAGCCTCCAGTTGATAAGATTTGAAAGCAAGAGGCTGAGCAATTTAGGGCTAATGTAGATGATGACCCCGAGAAAGTCGAGTTCTGGCTTGAGAATACTATTAGGGTATTTGATGAGTAATCATGTACACCTGAAGAATGCTTGAAATGTGCTATATCACTCCTGAGGGATTCAACATATCATTGGTGGAAGACACTAGTATCAGTGGTACCGGGAGAGAGGGTTACATGGGAATTCTTTCAAGAGGAATTTCGAAAGAAATTATCAGTCAACAATTCATCGATCATAAACGTAAGGAATTTCTTGAGCTGAAACAAGGCCGAATGTTAGTGATATAGTATGAGCGAAAATTTTTCAGGCTCAGTAAGTATGCCTGAGAGTGTGTTTCCTCTGAGGCTATTATGTAAAAGGTTCGAAGGGTTGAATGAGGATATCTAACTGTTAGTTGGAATCTTGGAACTAAAAGAATTTGTTGTATTGGTTCAACGAGCTCGCAAAGCTGAAGAGCTAAGTAAAGAGATAAGAAAGGCCGAGAGTGAGGTTAGGGATGCAAGAAAAAGGCCGATAAGTAAGTCATTTCAATCTCAGTCAAAAAAATCTGAAGAAATGAATTCTCGTTCGAATGTATCAGCTGGGTATTTGCACAGAGACTGCAGGAAGCAATATTCAAGTTTTAAATCTCAAGCTACTTCAATGGCAAGTGTGGGTAATGTTAGGTGTAACAAACCCGAATGTCAGCATTGTCGAAGAAGACATCCCGACAAGTGTAGTATAAATGACTGAGCTTGTTTCAAGTGTGGATCTCAAGAGCACTTCATCTGAGATTGCCCTGAAATGGCTGAGAAAGAACAACTTCAGAGTGCAAGGCCGAGTAATACTACCAATAGGGGTAGGCCACCGAGAAATACCAGGAATGGAACTAGTAGTTTAGGTGTGGCAAAAGATACAGCATGAGATCTGTGGCCAGAGCACCTACTAGAGCTTATATCATTCGTGCTCGTGTGGAGGCGTCATCTCCCGATGTGATTACTGGTACATTTTCTCTTTATGGTACCAATGTTATTGCATTAATTGATCCTGAATCGACTCAATCTTAAGTTTGTGTGAATTTGGTATCTAGTAAGAGTTTACATGTTGAGTCTATTGAATTTATGATTAAAGTTTCAAACCCATTAGGCAAACATGTATTAGTTGATAGAGTTTGCAAGAATTGTCCTTTGATAATTCAAGGTCACTGTTTTCCAGCTGATTTAATGTTGTTGCCATTTGATGAGTTTAACGTTATTTTAGGTATACATTGGTTCACACTGCATGATGCGGTAGTGAATTGTAGACGAAAAATTATTGAATTGAGATGTGAAAATGGTGAAATTCTTCGGATTGATTCAAATGAGTCGGGCGAGTTACCTACTGTGATTTCTTAAATGTCTGCCCAAAGATATGTAAGAAAGGGTTGTGACACTTATTTGACTTATGTATTTAATACAAAAGTGTTTGAATTGAAAATTGAATCAGTGCCGGTAGTTTGTGAATATCCGGATGTTTTTCCAAAAGAGTTGCGTAGGTTGCCACCGATTAGAGAAGTTGAGTTTGGTTTTAATTTGGTGCCAGGGACTTCACCGATATCAATTGCTCCATATACAATGGCTCCGATTGAATTGAAAGAATTAAAAGCTCAGTTGCAAGAGTTGGCAGATAAAGGTTTTGCGAGACCAAGTTTTTTTCCCTGGGGTGCTCTAGTGTTATTTGTAAAGAAGAAAGACAGATCTATGAGACTTTGTATCGATTATCGATAGCTAAACAAGGTGGCTATAAAAAACAAGTATCCTTTGTTAAGGATTGATGACTTGTTTGATCAGTTGAAAGGAGTAACGATATTCTCGAAAATTGATTTGAGATTTGGCTATTATCAGTTGAGAGTTAAAGAGTTGGATGTGCCGAAAACTACTTTCAGTATAAGGTATGGGCATTATGAATTTCTTGTTATGCCTTTTGGATTAACTAATGCTCTTGCTGTTTTATGGACTTGATGATTTGAATTTTTTGACCGTATTTGGACAAGTTTGTGGTTTTGTTCATTGATGACATTCTGATTTATTCTCGAGATGAGACTGTGCATGCCGAGCACTTAAGAACTGTATTGCAAACTTTGAGAGATAAGAAATTATTTGCGAAATTCAGTAAAAGTGAATTTTGGCTCTAAGAAGTCAGATGTTTGGGACACATTGTTTCTAGAGATGGTATTCGAGTTGATCCGAGTAAGATTTTGACCATTGTTGACTGGGAACCGCCAAGGAATGTATCCAAAGTTAGAAGCTTTTTGGGCTTAGTTGGCTATTATAGACATTTTGTTAAGGGTTTTTCGATGATTGCTACTCCTATGACTAAGTTGTTGCAAAAAGATGTTATGTTCGAATGATCAGAAAAATGTCAACAGAGTTTTGAGAAGTTGAAAGCATTATAGACTGAGGCACCGATTTTCGTGCAACCTTAACTGGGAAAAGAATTTGTGATTTATAGTGACGCATCACTGAATGGATTAGGATGTGTGTTGATGCAGGAGGGCAAAGTGATAGCTTATGCCTCGAGACAGTTGAAACCGTACGAGAAGAATTATCTAAGGCACGATTTGGAATTGGCCACCATTGTTTTTACTTTGAAAATTTGGCGGCATCATTTGTATGGTGATAAGTGCCACATCTATACCGACCATAAGAGTTTGAAGTATTTGATGACTCAAAAGGATTTGAACTTACGACAACGGAGATGGCTCGAGTTACTAAAAGATTATGAGTTGGTAATTGACTACCATCCCGGAAAGGCGAACATAGTCGTAGATGCTTTGAGCAGAAAGTCCTTGTTTTCCTTTAGAGCTATGAATACGAGGTTGACTTTATCTAATGATGGTTCGGTTCTAGCTGAGTTGGCAGCTAGACTAGTGTTTCTTTAGCAAATTTATGAAGCTCAGAAAAGTGATAGTGAGTTACAAGCCAAAAGAGCTCTGTGTGAATCGAGTAGTGATTCAGGCTTTCAGATCGGTTCTGATGATTGCTTAATGTTCTGAGATAAAGTATGTGTACCGAAAAATGATGAGATTATTCAGAAGATTCTTTATGAAGCACATAATGGTTGTTTATCTGTTCATCAGGCAAGTACAAAGATGTATAATGATTTGAAGAAACTGTATTAGTGGTCGGGTATGAAATGAGATATCGCTGAATTTGTATCGAAATGTTTGATTTGTCAGCGAGTGAAAGCCGAACACTAAGTACCTTCAGGTTTACTTAAGCTAGTGACGGGTTTACCTTTAACTCTGAAAAAGAAAGATGCCATTTGGGTCGTTGTTGATAGATTGATGAAATCGACTCATTTTATTCTGGTACGTACGAATTATTCACTTGATAAATTAGCTGAATTATATATTGCTGAGATCGTGAGATTGCACAGAGTACCTATTTCTATTATTTCGGATAGAGATCCAAGGTTTACTTCGCATTTTTGGAAAAAGTTGCATGAATCTTCGGGTACAAAGTTGAATTTTAGCACCACATTTCATCCGCAAACAGACGGTCAATATGAAAGGATGATTCTGGTACTCGAAAATATGCTTCGCTGTTGTGTATTAGAGTTCAAAGGTAGCTGGGAAAAATATCTACCTTTAGTCAAATTTGCTTATAACAACAGTTTTCAGTCGAGTACAAAGATGGCACTATATGAGGCATTGTATAGCCGCAAGTGTCGAACTCCGTTGTATTGGACAAAGCTTAGTGAGAAATATATTCTCGGGGTTGACTTGGTTAGAGAAATCGAAGCAAAAGTAAAGGTAATCAGTGATTACTTGAAAGCTGCTTAAGATCGACAAAAGTTGTACGTAAAAAAGAAAAGAGATCGAATTTCATATTGGTGATAAAGTATTCCTGAAAGTATCTCCATGGAAGAAGATTCAAATTTGGCCGTAAAGGCAAGTTAAGTCTACGTTTCATTGGACAGTATGAGGTTATTGAATGAATAAGGCCGGTGCCATATCCGTTAGCTTTACCGACAGAGTTGGAAAGGATCTGCAACGTGTTTTATGTATCTATGTTACGCCGTTATCAGTTAGACCCTTCACATGTGATTTCTCCAACAAAGGTCGAGATTCTACCATATATGAATTATGGTGAAGAACTGATCAAGATTTTGGCTCAGAAAGTTAAACAGTTGAGAAATAAGAGTATAGCCCTAGTGAAAGTTTTATGGGAACATGGGGTCGAGGAGGCTTCGTGGGAACCTGAGGAAGCTATGTGAAAATAGTACCCAAACCTATTTTCTTGTAAGATTTTCAGGGACGAAAATCCCTAAAGGGGGGAGAGTTATAAGAGCTAGATTTTGGGTCTAGTCAGAATAGTGGATTCAGGACCACAAATCCGACGCAGTAAAATTTATTTTAATTATATTTTTATGGTCTGCAATTTTATGGAAAGATTTCGTGAAAATTTCGTTCGAAAATTTAGACGTTTGGGCACTCAATTTAATTAAAGGGACTAAATTGTAAAAGTGAAAATTTAGAGTTCTATGTGTTTAAGCTGTCCAATTTCTATGATATTTTAAATTGAAGGACTTTAGATGGTAGTTATACCATTTGTTAAGTTAGATGACAAAAATGGACATGGAGTAAGAGAATTTTTATGTTTTAAGTTAGGGGTATTTTGGTCATTCTATAATTAAATGAATAAAAAAGCAAAAATCAAGCCAAAATCTTGTCCATATTCTTCATGATAGCCGAAATTTAAACGAGGAAGCCATAGCTAGGGTTTGGCAACTTCCAAGCTCGATTGTAAGTCCTTTCTTACCCCATTTTTAATGCTCTTTACATTTTTGAAATCGTTGTAGCTCGATCTATCTATTTCTCCACAAATTTAAAAAATAATCAAGGTCTAGGGTTTTACCCATGTTAGATATTTGTGTATTTTGATGTTTAATGGTAGATTATGCAAGTTTGATGTTGGATAAACAACTTTTACTAAGTGATTTTCGGTAAAAATGTAAAAAAGGACCTATTTGTAAAGGTTATAAAATATGTAGTAAAAGTTTGATTTAATGGAAAATGTGGGCTGTTATGAGCACGAATAAAGTTCGGCTAGGCTTGGGTTTTAAAGAAATTGAATACGTTTCATTTTACGAGCCTAGGGACCAAAAATCTAATTTTTCCATAATGTGATTTTTTGACTTAATTGGATAATGTGTGTATTAAATGAGCTGAATTTGCTATTATAGATCAAGAAAAATAAAGTTAGGACCTAGATCAGGGGAAAACAAAGTGTTTGACGATTAGGTCCATTTTCACTATTTTTGTACTGAGGTAAGTTCGTATGTAACTAATGCAATGTTATATTTGTATTTTAATGTTTTGATATTGCATGAAATGTATAATTGATTTTATGAGCATATTTGACGAAGTTCTGACAAGAGAGAAATCCCGATTGAACATTAGGAATAGATAGGTTACAAATGTCATGACATTAGGGTTACTGAGATTACGTTTAAGACCATATCTGGGTTACGACATCAATATGAGACTTCGTGTAAGACCATAACTGTGATATGGCATCGATATGAGACTTCGTGTAAGACCATAGCTGGGCTATTGGCATCGATATGAGATTACATGTAAGACTATATCTGGGATATGGCATTGGTACAGTACTGTGTGTACGAGATTCCCAAGTATCCTTTAGTATTCCAAATGGTTCAACGGGAAATTCAATGGGTATGTCAAAGATGAGAAGGTATGTGATTAGGTTACGAGTTGGTACAGGTATGTACGACAAACTCAAAGGAAATGAATTTGGTATATGACAAACTATTGGTAAGAATGTGATTGAGTATGTCATGTTCATGAAGTTTTAAAGAAATTATGTTTGATATATGTTATGTTATTCATATGGCAAATGCATGGTTAATGTTGTTTATTATTTGTATATGAACTTTCTAAGTTATTTAGCTTACTCCTCCTTTTTTTCCCTTATCTTTTAGTGTCACCAAGCTAGCTCATGTTCAGAGATCATTAGAGATCCACTCACACTATCAACAAATAGTTTTTTTGGTATCAATGATTTCAACATTTTGAGTTATGGCATGTATAATGGACTTGGTCATTTTGTTATGTGTCATAACTAATTTGGCCAAATGTGTTGGCTTATACTGGTTGAAAGCTCATTTTGTACAAGGTCATTATAAATTGGCTAATATTGGTTTAAGTATATTCATATGATAGTGCCTTTCATGGATGTAGAAATCTACTTGATTTGAGTTGATAAGTATGAAACACCCCACACCCGGCCCACGAGCCTGAACCGGATCTGGTATGTTCCTTAAGTACACCGGTTTCAAAGTTCTTTATTACTTAGGGAAAATTTGTGTAATTTTAGAGGAAATATCATTTTGGATTGGGCTTGGAGCGAAAACCCATTTATTTTACTTAGAAATCATTTAATTATGGTGACAAAACAATTTAGGGTTTATTTTTAAAAATAAATTTAATTGAACTTAATTAAAAGTAATTCGTAACATAATAGTTAAAAATAAAAGCAAAGAAATAAAACTATCCAACTTGGGCCTTATGGCCTTATTACATCAACCAAAACCCAAAAAAAAATAAAATTAAAGTACTGAGTAAAATAAAAGTCCAAATCTTTAAATTTCTCCTTGCGATGAATGGCCACCTTTAGCTCCTGCCGACCCGGTCCATTATTGCTCATCACCTGAAAAATATTTCCCACAACGGGGTAAGTCAAACTGACTCAATGTGTAACCAACACTACAATTTAATAAATCAAGGCATACCGAACATAACATGTTCATACATTAATTCAAAATAATGATGCAATCCCGAACCCAAAACCTAGATGCCATCCGCTACACACTCCCGTACCTGCCAAACACACCGTGGGGACTACTAAGTCGACCCTCCTTCCGCTACACACCAAATTGCGGGCTTAAGTCACCGCATTTGTGGTCTTAGGTCACCACTTTTCACTTCCCCTTTCAATATACAACCATATGCCCCATATATTAATAAGCATAATATACCAGAGTTCACAATCGTATAAAATTCTCATGTTACGAATAATATATTTCATATTCCTAGTAGAAGTAGGAAACGTACCTGAGTACTTTTGTACCACATTTGGGTACTTAGCCATATTCTCATTCATATATATAATCATAGATTAAAATATTGCCATGTGACATATTAAAAGATAGTGGGAATTACACACCTGATTCGCTTAATAAAGTCCTTGAAATCCCGAAGAACTGATCTACTGATTTAGATCCTTAACTCCTATATTCGGTCAATCATTTAAACATATTAATAAATCTTTTCAACCACAAATCCAAAACCTAGTAGGATTTATACACTTACCTTGGTGTCGATTTCCTTTTTGTTCAAATCCCGAAAACCTTGCCTTATAAGTCTGTCAAAAATCCTATAAGCACATGTTAGATTGGTTTCTAACACTTAATCATCTTTAAATGGCCTATGGCCGAATATTCATATGACTTACCTTGAGTCTTAGAAATCCCGAAACTTCGTTGTACTTCTCCTTGTAGTTGAAAACTACTAGACCCCGAAGAAAACCTTCCAAATTTCGGCCATGGAATTCTAAAGGAGTTAGATTCCTATATCTCGGCTAAAGAGAGATTGAAAATCAAATAATAGCTGATCTTACCTTTTTGAATGAAATCGGCAACACCCTTTTTTCACAACAAAGATTCGGCTTTGGCAGAATTTCGGCTTGGTTGGATTGTGTTTTTGGTTTTGAATAAAAGAGAGGGAAGGCTAGGGAATTCGGCTAAACAAAGAAAAGAGAAAAGAAGAGGAGAGAACCCAAAGAATTTCGACAGAGCAGAGAAAAAAGAAAACTGATGAGTATCCCTCCTTCCTTCCTTTTATAGACGAAATTATCAGCTAAGGAGTCCCTTACTTGACCACCACTCCTCAATTTGATAGCTTTATCCTTTAATTATCATAAAATAAAAAAGTTTAATCCAGCCTTTATCTCATGGAAATTATGATAAATAAATTCCTTTTGAAAATACTTAAGATAAATCATCATTTATCTCTTCAATTAAAGAAAAACTCCATTTTTTATCCCTAATAGCCGAATTTTAAAGAGGATAAACCTCCCTTTTTCTAGAAGCCTTGTCGTCCACTCCTTGGCTTATGGAAGCAAAAATAAAACCTCCTTTATTTGCTTCCCAAGTGACTCGAACCCAGGCCCATTCCTCTTGCATATGGTGCCATTTCCTTAGGCCCTAAGTGGCATCTTCAGGCCACTTTTCCAAGCCTGTTTGTGTGTCAAACTTCACAAACGTTTTCTTTTAAGGCCACCTTGCCTTGATTTCCTATTTTAAAATTTAAAACTTGACATTTCTAGGTCCTTTCTAAGTTTCCTAAAATTTTCGATCGGCTCTGTAAACTTGCCATTTTCTTACATTTCCAAGTTTCTAGAAATGTGTACTTTCCATTTTTGTATCATTTCCTTACATTTCTAGGTTTCCAAAAATGTTCATTTCCATTTTCATTTCCATGCATTTCTAGGTTTCCAAAAATATTCATTTCCATTTTCATTTCCAAAACTATTAGAAATTTATTCATAGTACTTAAGACTTGTCATTTCGTACAATTAAACCGAAAATGCATAGGCCCTTTCCAGGATGTTACAGTTCTACCCCCTTTAAAAAAAATTTCATCCTCGACATTTTCTAACTAAAATAATTGAGGGTATTGTTGTCACATTGTCTCTTCTGACTCCCACGAAGCTTCTTCCGATCCATGATTGCGCCATAACACTTTGACTAGAGGAACTGACTTCCTTCGTAGTACTTTCACATCACATTCCAAGATCCGAATCGGCTCTTCCTCGTAGGATAAGTCTGGCCTTAGTTCCACCTCTTCAACAGGTACCACATGAGACGGATCTGATCGGTAGCGACGTAGCATGGATACATGGAATACGTCATGCATCTACTGCAACTCTGGTGGCAACTCCAATTGGTATGCCACTGGCCCAACTCGCTTCAGTACTCGATAGGGCCCTATAAACCTTGGGCTTAACTTCCCTTTACGACCGAACCTCATAACCTTTTTCCAAGGCGAGACTTTCAGAAACACTTGGTCTCCCACTTCAAACTCTATTTCCTTCCGCTTAAGGTCTGCGTACGACTTCTCCCTATCAGAGGCTTCCTTCAACCTTGCCCGAATTATCTCAACCTTCTCTTCAGTTTCTGACACTAACTCCGGACCTAACACTCGACGTTTTCCTAACTCAGTCCAACAAGTAGGAGTTCGACACTTCCGACCATATAATGCTTCATATGGTGCCATACGAATGCTAGCCTGATAGCTGTTGTTGTAGGCAAACTCAGCTAAAGGCAAGTAATCTTCCCAACTTCCTCGGAAATCCATCACACCGCATCTCAGCATATCCTCCAACACTTGTATAACTCGTTCAGACTGCCCGTCTGATTGTGGATGAAAAGCCGTAGTGAAGTCTAACTTAGTGCCTAAAGCTTGATGAAGTGCCTTCCAAAATCGAGACGTAAACCTTGGGTCTCTATCGGAGATGATTGATACCGGTACTCCATGTAACCTCACGATTTCTGCCACATATAACTTAGCCAATTTCTGAAGAGAATAGTTAACTCTTACTGGGATGAAGTGCGCAGACTTGGTCAAACGGTCCACTATCACCTATACCGAGTCCTTCTTAGTAGGCGTAAGGGGAAGCCCACTAACGAAGTCCATGGTAATTCTCTCCCACTTCCATTGTGGAATTTCGATCGATTGAAGCAATCCCGATGGGACTTGGTGTTCAGCCTTAACTTGCTGACACGTCAAACATTTCCCCACAAATTCAGTCACTTCTCGTTTAAGATCGGACCACCAAAATTGTTCCTTAAATCTCTATACTGACTTAATGCCTCGGGATGCATGCATAGCATAAGGGCTACCATGCGCTTCCCAAAGAATCCTTTGTCTCAACTCCTTGTCCCTCGGCATACAAACTTTTCCTTTGTAGCACAATACTCCATCATCATTGACGCCATAATCCTTTACTTCTCTATTCTGTACTTGCTGTAACTTAGCACTTAAGTCCTTATCAGCCAACTGTCCCTCTTTCACCTCATTCAACCATGTGGGCTTGACTTGTAATTCTGCCAACAGGCTTCCATCATCATACAAACTCAAGTGTGCAAACATAGCTCTTAGATCCGACACAACCTTCTGACTTAGGGCATCAGCTACTACATTTGCCTTGCTCGGATGATATTCTATCAAACAATCGTAGTCTTTCAACAATTCCACCCACCTTCGTTGCCTCAAGTTCAACTCCTTCTGAGTCAGCAAGTACTTAAGACTTTTGTGGTCTGTGTAGATAACTGACCTTTCTCCATAAAGGTAGTGCCTCCAAACCTTAAGAGCGAAAACCACTGGTGCTAGTTCCAAGTCATGGGTTGGATAATTAACCTCATGTGGCCTTAACTGCTGAGACGTATAAGCGACTACTTTTCCTTCTTGCATTAGTACAAAGCCTAATCCCGTATGCAAAGCGTCACAGTACACCACAAAATCTTTTCCTGCCTCCGGCTGAATTAACACTGGAGCTTCCGTCAATACCTTCTTAAGCTTTTCAAAGCTCTCCTGTTGCTTATTAGTCCATTCAAAGGGTACTTCCTTCCTTAGCAACTTTGTCAAAGGCGCGGCTATTGACGAGAACCCTTCCACGAACCTTCTGTAATAGCCTGCCAAGCATAAAAAACTTCGGATCTCAGCCACAGACCTAGGTGGTTTCCAATCCAACACCGCTTCGATCTTCCTAGGGTCCACTCTTATTCCCTCTGCGGATACCATATGTCCTAAAAATGCCACCTCCTTAAGCCAAAATTCACACTTGCTGAATTTGGCATAAAGCTTCTTCTCTCTTAACACTTGTAACACAACTCGGAGATGCTCATCATGCTCCTCCTCCGACTTCGAGTACACCAAAATGTAGTCGATGAACACAACGACGAACCTATCCAAATAGGTTTGGAAAACCCGATTCATCATATCCATGAACGCGGCTGGAGCGTTCGTCAACCCAAACGGCATCACCACAAACTCAAAATGGCCGTATCTTGTCCTAAATGCGGTCCTATAGATATCAGCCTCCTTCACCTTCAACTGATGATATCCCGACCTCAAGTCGATCTTTGAAAACACTGCGGCCCCCTTCAGCTGATCGAACAAGTCATCGATCCTTGGCAAAGGATACTTGTTCTTAATGGTCAGCTTATTCAACTGATGGTAATCTATGCACATACGCATAGTTCCATCCTTCTTCTTCACAAATAGGACCGGTGCTCCCCACGGAGGCACACTGGGTCGGATGAACCCACGATCCAACAACTCTTGGATTTGAGCCTTGAGCTCAACTAATTCCTTTGGCGCCATTCGGTATGGAGCAATTGACACAGGAGCTGTTCCCGATAGCAAATCTATTCCAAATTCCACCTCCCTATCTGGGGGTATTCCTAGTAATTCCTCCGGAAATACATCATCAAAGTTCTTTATAGTTCTAACTCCACGGACACTTTCTTCTTTCCCACCTAACGCACTTACGAAGGCTAAGAATGCCTTGCACACTTTCTTAACCATCTTCTCAGCCTTCAGCGTCGAAACTACGTTAGACAAGTAGTTCCTCCTTTCTCCGATCATTACTACTACATCATCCTCCGGGGTTCTTAGTTCCATACGCTTAGCCGCACAATCCAACACGGCTCGGTGCTCTACTAGCCAATCCATTCTGAGTATAAGTTCAAACTCTCCAAAAGGTAATTCCATTAAGTCAGCCCAAAAGTTCACTCCCTTAATCTCTAGGGGTACATTCCGAAAGATCTTATCGATCATCACTGTTTGGCCTAATGGGCTTACTACAGTCATCTCCCTATCAGAAAGTTCAGAGTCTAGGCCTAGTGTTTCCACTACGCTATATGCAACATATGAATGGGTCGAGCCCACATCAATTAGAGCAAAATAGGGCTTGTCAAAAATAAAGAACATACCGGTTATAACATCTAGCTCATCTCCATCCTCCCTCCGGCGAACCGCATAAACCAAACCTGGTTGCCTTGCCTCAGCATTAGCAGCACCGCGGCCCTGTGTTCCACGGCCTCTGCCAGCACCATTACCTCTGTTGCTCGAACCACGACCTCGTTGAGGCTGCGGTCCTCCTCTACCCGCCTGACTAACATTCTCAGTTGCCGGTCGGCTTTTGTCTAAGTTCTTAGGACATACCTTGACCACATGGTCCTTGGACCCACACCTAAAACATCCTCCTGTTCTCCTCCAACACTCTCCCAAGTGCTTCTTTCCACACACATCACAAGGTCGATGTCGCCCTTCTGATCCAGCTTGCTGACCTCGCGGCCCATCAACTCTAAGACTCTTATGAACCTTTCTAGATGACCCAAAACTTCTCTTGGGCCTATTTCTACCCATAGCCTGCTTTGTAAAATCCTTGATTCCCTTGGCCACCTTGGCCTTTTCTACCAAAGCAGAGAATTCCCGCTCCTGATGCGGTGCTATCAACAGTCTCAGATCATCCCTTAGCCCGTCCTCAAAACAGACACAGCGCTCATGCTCAGTCGCCACGACACCTCGAGCGTACCGGCTCAACCTCAGGAATTCAGCCTCATATTCTGCAACCGACTTGTTTCCTTGGATTAGCCCCAGAAAAGCTTTCCTTTGCTCATCAATGTACCTGGTTCCCGCATACTTCTTTTGGTACGCTTCCTTAACGTACTCCCAGGTCAGATCCTCAGCCGTGGCACCATCCCGCACAGTTAACCACCATTGATACGCTTCATCGCGTAACAGTGCCACCGTTCCCTTTAACTTTTCCTCAGGGGTCAGATCAAGCTCATCCATGATGCGCTCCGTTGCTTCCAACTAGTACTCAGCTGTACTGGGTGCTACTCCAGACACTCCCCGAAACATCTCGGCTCCATTAGCTCGGAGCCGTTCAGGCACAGATTTCTGGGTTCCCGAATTTCCTCCTGTACCAGCCACCAATTCCAAAAACTCGCAAAGACAACCTACGACCACGGTATCTTCCTCCGTCGAGCCACGCTCAACACCCTGGTGGGGGTGGTGGTGGTGATGGTATCTCATTATCAGACCCTTGACCTGATCTAATGGGTTCCGACACGGTCATCCTTCCTCTACCTCGTCCACGACGACCACGTCCTCTAGAGGTCATTTCTAGCTTTGAGATTTGATTAAAAAGTTTTATGAATTAGTCATTGTTCCACTTATTTACCCGCGAAAGAGTTTTATGAAAAAGGATTTAGGAGTGGTTCTTTCGTATTCATACAAGCATACAGTCTTTCCATTCATTCATCCATCAAACAAGTATGAACTTTCGTTCATTCAAAGAAACGTTGTAGTTCTCATTGTTATTGTTTTTCCACTACCCAGAGGTATTTTCATAATTTGTCCTACAGGGGCATTTTCGTAATTTTTCAAAATAAAAAGTTCTTCGGTGATTTTGTCAAAAGTATTTTGGTAATTTCAAAGCCTCGGGTAATTTTGAAAAAAAAATTTTGAAATCCGGGGTTATTTTGGTAATTTTAGACCTCGGGGGTATTTCGGTAATTTTCCACGAACCGGGGTAAATTTGTAAAATGTAATAAGTCAGGGATATTTCAAAAGTTGTAAAACTTTGAGGGTTCTTTTTGAAGAATTTTACTTTTCAAAACGATGATGTTGCAAAAATTTTAGAAATCAGGGTCATTTTGGTAATTTTGTAAGTTAGGGGAAATTTTGAAAATTTTCAAAATCAAGGTATTTTTGATGGTTTATAAATTAGGGTTTGTGAATGTTTATAAAATAATGAAGTTTGGCAAAACCGTTGAGAAGCTTGACATTTTGTGAATCAAGGGCATTTTGGTAATTTTACCACTAAGGGCTTTTTTGTAATTTTCACAAATCAGAAATTTTTCGGAAAATTTTGTAAAGATGGTTTTCACAAATTTAAAAGAAAGTTTTAAGAATTTAAAACTAGGGTTTGTTGTTTTGTTCTCTTTTTTTTTATAAAGCAAAACGGCTAGTTCCCTTTTTGGGTTTTAGTCATTATGTTCAGCCTATGACCGAGCCCTCTTGGTCAGGGTGAACCAAAGCTACGCACCAGGCAGGATTCGAGTGGAGAGGAGGTGAGTCATGCGGACTGCTTAAATACCAAGCTCCGACCGAAATCATTCTTAGACATGCGCACAGAGGTTGCCACACCACCGAGCCCTCTCGAGATAGGGTGGAAGAAGCTACGCACTGCAGGATTCTGCGAAGAGGAGGTGAGTCACTAGGACCGCTTAAATACTGTGCTCTTAGGATCAAATCCTAGACATGCGTACAGGGGTTACCACACCCTAGCTCAGTGACTTAGCCATAGGTTTGTTTAGTGCATTAAGTCTTATGTGTTTGTGTTTTGAGTAGACTAGTCCTAGGGTTCCATATTCCTATCATACTATTCTACGTTCCATGCCTTTTCTACCCTTATTCAATTCATAAATCACATAATGACACATAGAGTTAGGGGTACTTACCTGGTGGACTACGGGTCGGAGACTTAGGTGCCATGCCAGAAAACCTGTTTATTTCATAAAATCCTTTTAAAAACTTACTTGGCTCGATTTGAAAATGTTTTGGGCCTTAGCCCACAGGCCGAGAGTTTAAAACTGGTCTCTGATACCAAACTAAAACACCCCACACCCGGCCTACGAGCCTGAACCGGATCTGGTATGTTCCTTAAGTAAACCAGTTTCAAAGTTCTTTATTACTTAGGGAAAATTTGTGTAATTTTAGAGGAAATATCATTTTGGATTGGGCTTAGAGCGAAAACCCATTTATTTTACTTAGAAATCATTTAATTATGGTGACAAAACAATTTAGGGTTTATTTTTAAAAATAAATTTAATTGAACTTAATTAAAAGTAATTTGTAACATAATAGTTAAAAATAAAAGCAAAGAAATAAAACTATCCAACTTGGGCCTTATGGCCTTATTACATCAACCAAAACCAAAAAAAAAAAAATTAAAGTACTGAGTAAAATAAAAGTCCAAATCTTTAAATTTCTCCTTGCGATGAATGGCCACCTTTAGCTCCTGCCGACCCGGTCCATTATTGCTCATCACCTGAAAAATATTTCCCACAACGGGGTGAGTCAAATTGACTCAATGTGTAACCAACACTACAATTTAATAAATCAAGGCATACCGAACATAACATGTTCATACATTAATTCAAAATAATGATGCAATCC
The DNA here is from genome assembly GCA_025503065.1 of Gossypium bickii. Taxonomy (NCBI): domain Eukaryota; kingdom Viridiplantae; phylum Streptophyta; class Magnoliopsida; order Malvales; family Malvaceae; genus Gossypium; species Gossypium bickii. Next base: position 33,880,478 of record CP106715.1, on the reverse strand, counting down.
CGAACCCAAAACCTAGATGCCATCCGCTACACACCCCGTACCTGCCAAACACACCGTGGGGACTACTAAGTCGACCCTCCTTCCGCTACACACCAAATTGCGGGCCTAAGTCACCGCATCTGTGGTCTTAGGTCACCACTTTTCACTTCCCCTTTCAATATACAACCATATGCCCCATATATTAATAAGCATAATATACCAGAGTTCACAATCGTATCAAATTCTCATGTTACGAATAATATATTTCATATTCCTAGTAGAAGTAGGAAACGTACCTAAGTACTTTTGTACCACATTTGGGTACTTAGCCATATTCTCATTCATATATATACTCATAGATTAAAATATTGCCATGTGACATATTAAAAGATAGTTGGAATTACACACCTGATTCGCTTAATAAAGTCCTTGAAATCCCGAAGAACTGATCTACTGATTTAGATCCTTAACTCCTATATTCGGTCAATCATTTAAACATATTAATAAACCTTTTCAACCACAAATCCAAAACCTAGTAGGATTTATACACTTACCTTGGTGTTGATTTCCTTTTTGTTCAAATCCCGAAAACCTTGCCTTATAAGTCTGTCGAAAATCCTATAAGCACATGTTAGATTGATTTCTAACACTTAATCACCTTTAAATGGCCTATGGCCTAATATTCATATGACTTACCTTGAGTCTTAGAAATCCCGAAACTTCGTTGTACTTCTCCTTGTAGTCGACAACTACTAGACCCCGAAGAAAACCTTCCAAATTTCGGCCATGGAATTCTAAAGGAGTTAGATTCCTATATTTCAGCTAAAGAGAGATTGAAAATCAAATAATAGCTGATCTTACCTTTTTGAATGAAATCGGCAACACCCTTTTGTCACAACAAAGATTCGGCTTTAGTGCAATTTGGCTTGGTTGGATTGTGTTTTTGGTTTTGAATAAAAGAGAGGGAAGGCTAGGGAATTCGGCTAAACAAAGAAAACAGAAAAGAAGAGGAGAGAACCCAAAGAATTTCGGCAGAGCAGAGAAAAAAGAAAACTGATGAGTATCCCTCCTTCCTTCCTTTTATAGACGAAATTATCAGCTAAGGAGTCCCTTACTTGGCCACCACTTCTCAATTTGATAGATTTATCCTTTAATTTTCATAAAATAAAAAAGTTTAATCCAGCCTTTATCTCATGGAAATTATGATAAATAAATTCCTTTTGAAAATACTTAAGATAAATCATCATTTATCTCTTCAATTAAAAAAAACTCCTTCATTTAACCTTAATAGCCGAATTTTAAAGAGGATAAACCTCGTTTTTTCTAGAAGCCTTGCCGTACACTCCTTGGCTTATGGAAGCAAAAATAAAACCTCCTTTATTTGCTTCCCAAGTGACTCGAACCCAGGCCCATTCCTCTTGCATATGACGCCATTTCCTTAGGCCCTAAGTGGCATCTTCAGGCCAATTTTCCAAGCCTGTTTGTGTGTCAAACTTCACAAACTTTTTCTTTGAAGGCCATCTTGCCTTGATTTCCTATTTTAAAATTTAAAACTTGACATTTCTAGGTCCTTTCTAAGTTTCCTAAAATTTTCGATCGGCTCTGTAAACTTGCCATTTTCTTACATTTCCAAGTTTCCAGAAATGTGTACTTTCCATTTTTGTATCATTTCCTTACATTTCTAGGTTTCCAAAAATGTTCATTTCCATTTTCATTTCATTGCATTTCTAGGTTTCCAAAAATATTCATTTCCATTTTCATTTCCAAAAATATTAGAAATTTATTGATAGTACTTAAGACTTGTCATTTCGTACAATTAAACCGAAAATGCATAGGCCCTTTCCAGGATGTTACAAAGTATGTGATATCTGTGTATGATAGATGGTAGCATGTAAACGATGTGTTGTTGTCTTGGTTGTATGTTTATGCTTGGTTTGGTGCTATTTTATGTTGTGTAGTTGTGTATATTGAAGGGCGGCAAAAAGGCTTGGTAAATAGCCTTATTTTTGTCCAGAAGGGCAAACACACGGGCATCTATCTGGGCCGTGTGTGACACACGGACTGCCCCAAAGGCATGTGTTTCAGCCGTGTGTCCCTTGCACCTTAATTGTTATAAAACAAAATGTCTAGAATTGAGCACACGAGTAGACACACGGGCGTGGGTCTTAGCCGTGTGTGATACACGGCCTTGAACACAGGCATCTGCTCCTACTGTGTGAAGTTTGCACCTATTTATGAATAATTATGAAAATTAAATTGATCACAAGACCTAGCCAACGAGCGTGTGGCACGACCGTGTGGCATATGTCAGAGAGCTCCCTAATTTGAACATGGCCTGTAGCATGAGCGTGTCCCATGGTCACACGGGCATGTCCCAAATCCACACTGGCGTGTGACCCTTGTAACATGAAAAATTTTCTAAGATTTGTAAAATTTTCTAAAGTCCTCGATTTAGTCCCAAACCATTTCCAATGAATGTTTTCAGCTTCGTAGGCTCATTTTAAGGAAGATACAAATGTGTGTGAAAGGTTTTAATTTGGATGGAAATTTATGACTCGAAAATGTATGTTTGCTTGTGTTTATGTTCGATAATGCCTCGAGCCCTATTTTGACGTTGAACATGGGTAATGGGTGTTACATGCTCTTTCAATTAAGGATATTCTCGAATCTTATGATTCAGTGATCCATATTTTTTGCATGCACCCGTGCCTTGCCAACATTCACTTGGATGTCTTTTGCCACAGGTGGCACAATTCTAGTTTATGTCCACCATTGTGATAAAGTTCTGGCAGGGTCGATCATCTCTAGCCTTCTTAGCTTGGCGTTGAGTTTGCCCACTAGGGCCGGGATCTCTCTTTGTAGGAATCTCTTTTTAATTCGCACTCAATGTGCCTGATCTTTTCACAAGTCTTAGTCTTCTCCACTAAAGCTTTGAAGACCATCTGTTGAAGCAAAGAGCTACTTGCATCATCAATTCAGATTTTAGCCTAAACTCAAATCGAGTACACTTATCCTGCTCATCTGCTACCATACTTGAAGCATAATCATTGAGCCTCAGAAACTTAGCCTCGTAATCATCCATGAACATGTCACCTTGTTTGAGCTTAATAAATTCCAATCTTCTTGCATCTACGTACCTCACGTTTAAAAGCTTATTTTTGAGTGGTGTCAAAAATAGTGATTTTGAGGCCACCAAATCTGACGAGTAAGTTCGTAAATATCATATTTATTATTTACGAGTAAAATATGGTTTTTAAAAATTTTTTAATATGATAATTTACGTTATATAAAAAATTTACTAAGTTCAAGTGGTATGACCCTAAGGTCAAGTGGTTTTAGAAAATGAGATATCAGGACCTCGTTTCTATAAACTGAGTCATAAATACTTTTATAAATATTTATAGAGTGTCATTAAGGTGGTATTAGAGTTTCGTTGAAAAATTTTAATGTTTAGATAGTGAACTAAGGAAAAAGGACTAAATCGTAAATGATGCAAAAGACAATTGCTATTAGCTTAATTGTATTAAATGGCTAAAGAACCATGAATTAAGGGTTTTAAAAGGTAAAGATACCTTATTTATTCTTAGTGGACAGTTTAAAGGTGAAAAGTTGGGAAATTTTAATTAAATTACAAGGGTAAAATAGTAAATTAATTAATTAATTAAACAAAACATAAAAGTAATAGTATCATCTTGCTCATTTGTCTTTTTTCTAAAAGAAATAGTATCATCTTGTTCATTTGGCTTTTTTCTTCACCGAATGTCCATGGATGTTTTTCTTCAAGGTTCGACCAACTTAATTTCAATGCATGTAAGTCCATTTTGATTTCATTCTTATAGTTTATATGTTTTTAAGATCGTTGCAACTAGGTTCAGCTAGCTCATACCTTCAATTTTGAAACTGTTAAAGAATTTGAATGTTTCCATTAATGAATATTATAATTTTTGATGTTAGATGATGAATTTGGAATGTTGATTGATAATTAAAAGTATTTTGTTAAGTTATTTTTGATGAATTTATCGATTAAGGACTAAGTTGTAAAAATAACAAAAGTTCAAGGATTTGATGTTAAATTGTTGAAATTGTGGGCTGATATGAGTTCCATGAATATTTGGTATTATAAATTTCAATTAAAAATGGTTAATTTGCATGTTTTGGGCTCATGGACTAAATTGAATAAAAGTTAAGCTTTAGGGGTAATTTTGTAAAAATGTCAAAATGACTAAATTGCATAAAATATATTGTTTTACTATCTAAATTAATAGATTGAATGAAATTATTAATTTAGATCAAGATCGAGTAGAAGATCGAGGAGAGTGAAAAATTACCAAAATGCCCCTGTATTTTGACATTTCTGCAATTTAGTCAGGTAAGCTCAAAGTGTTTCAATACATAAATAAATTTCTACTTACACTTTTATAATATAATTCTTTACTCAAATGTTCATAGTTAATTATTGATTGATTGTAGTTAGATGCCCCTGTTCGTACTTCGGTACCCCTGGTTGCACTTATATGCCCCTGTTTGCACTTCGGTGCCCTTGATCGCACATTCGTGCTCCTGATTGCACTTTGGTGTCCTATTATGCATCTATGATGTCCTTGGTATGGTATAGTTACTTGATTATCCGAGTCAAGTTACTAGTTCAACGGGCATAAAAAGGGAAAGAACGTAAATGTATCGAAAGCTAAGTTAAAAACCTATGAGAAAGTATGAATTGTTGATGATCAAAGTATGAGTATTCATGATTATGAAAAGTATGATTTATGTGATGCTATGTTTATGTATCTTATCTTGTCATGTGATGATATTGCTAAGCTGTGAATTTAATCACTAACCTGTGTTGTTAATAATGCTAAGGCTTGTGCTAAGCTAGTAGTTGAATTAAATTATGATAGTTTTAAAGTTATGAATTGAAAAAATAAATGGCCAAATAGAAAGATACTTATGTTCATGAAAAATGTGGTAAGAATCAAAGTCTGTAATTTATTATGAAATGGTTTATCATGAAGTTGATTCAAAAAGGGTTATGTTTAAACGCACTAACTGGTGGTTATAGTTAATGTTATGTTTATGTCTTATGTGTATGAAAATGAAATAGGTAAGAATAGGTAATGAAATGATAAGTGCACAGTTGAAATGTAATGTGATGAAATAAAAGAATTGTCAAGTTAAAAGACTTATTCGTAATGAAGGAAATTTACTTATGATATATGTGAATTTACTTATGTCATGAATAAATACACTAATTTGTGAGTTAATAACGTAATTAAATTTATGGTAAATAAATGGATTTGTAAGCAAGTAAAGGAAATGGTTCATCGTTTTAAGAAAAGACCAATGATTATGTAATTCAACTTATGAGACCACATTGTGTTATAAACGGAAAGTATTCGGAATGTTAATGAACTTATTCATTTGGGAATTGATAGTTATATAGTTGATAAATCTTGAGGCATTGGTATAAGGTTATTTACAACTTATAAAGATCTTATTGAAATGGATTGTTGCATTTTAAAGTTTATACGTGTAACAAGCATCACCTGTACTCAACGTTAGAATAGGGTTACGGAGTATTATCAAACTTAATACACATTTATACATACTTTTAGCATACATTTTCTCAATTCAAACATTATGTCCCTAGTACGAGCCTACGAGGCCTTAAAAATGCTTTAGGAGTGGTTCGGGACTAAACCAATAACTTAAGAAACTTTCACGAACCTTGAAAAATTTTCTCAAAACAGGGGACACACTCACATATGGCCAGGCAATGTGTTTCACACGGTCACCAGACACACTCGTGTCATAAGCCGTGTGGACATTTGATATGGAAGCACATGGCCACGTCCCAGCCCGTGTCTGACCCCGTGTAACTCTCTAAATTGGGTCACACGGCCAACACACATATTTGTGTGCCCTAAAAATGGCCATACACGCCCATGTGCCAGGCCGTGTACTAATCCGTGCCAAACCTATAGGGTATACTAACTTATGCCACACGGCCAAGTCACACGCCTATGTGTGACCGTGTGGAGCATACTGACTTCATTTCAATTTCAACACCAGGGGACACACAGCCATGCAACATGACCGTGTGTCACACACGGTTGAGACACACGCCCGTGTGAACAAAAATAGGCTATTTACTAAGCCAATTTGCCACCCAAGTTTGAATGTACCTACATCAGTCCAAATGGCACCACAACATAGCATAATATGACATTATAACCAACCAATTCAAGCTTAACTCATACACATTCACTACTCCCATTCTCTATGCACGCTAATCACAAAACATATCATACCATTCAAACCAAACTTCACATTTACAATTCAACTATTTATACACTTTCAAACATGCATCATTATGCATCAAGATTATAAGCCTATAACTACTCTACTATCAATCAAATAACCTCCACAATTTGTACAATATGCAAGCCACGTATACCTATTCATGAACTCACAACATAATCCATATATTTATACATTTACAAGCCAATTCACATGGCACAACTTATTACCAAACTACATATCAAAATGACCATAATCCTATACATGCCATATGACCAAACCATAAGCTCAAAAGTACCAAAGTGATGGTTGGATAGTGTGACGTAATCTCCGATGATCCCTGAATCTGAGCTAGCTTTGAAATCACTATAAGACATGGGCGAATAAACAAAGTAAGCTTTTTAGCATAGTAAGCTCGTATGAAATAAACTCAACTAATCACCAATACACAAACCATAAATTTGAACATATTAACATGTAATTCATGATAACTAACAAACCTTTCACATGCTTAATCATATGCGTATATGCAAACTTCATAACTTTTTTTATTTAAAGCTCGTATGATTCATATACATACCTGTACCAATCCATAACAAACTCATACACAAACAGAATAATGTCGAATACTCGAATTCTTGCACAATAAGTGCAAATGTATAGCCGAAGCTATTTTAATCTCTCATGCTAAGTGCTATACATAGCCGAAGCTATTCGATCTTGCACACTAAGTGTTATACGTAGCTGAAGCTATCTCGATCTCGCACACTAAGTGTCATACATAGCCAAAGCTATCTCGAATTACACACTAAGTGCCATACATAGCCGAAGCTATCTTGAATTGCACACTAAGTGCCATACATAGTCGAATTGTCGTCAAACATGATTGTTGTCTCGTATACTCAATTTATGCAATATCAAAGCATTTAAAGCATAATTATAACAATGCTTATTACTTACGAACTTACCTCAAATGTAAAAACGATAACGCGAGTCAACTAATCCGAAACATTGTTCTTCCCCTGATCTAAGTTCGTATTTCACTTTTCTTGATCTATATAATATCAAATTCAACTCATTTAATCATTCATTTATTCAATTTAGTACAAATTTCACTTTAAGGAATTTTTACACAATTGCCCCTAATATTCCACATCTTTTACAATTTAGTCCTTATTTCATAAAATCACAAGTTCATGCAATTTAACCATACCTATGCTAGCCGAATTTCTCTACTACTCATACTAGCCCATATTTCTCATTTATTTCACATTTTAACCATAAAGTTTCAACATATCTCAATTTAATCCCTATTTTGCATTTTCACTAAAAATCACTTTAGAAAACTTGTTTATTTATCAACAAGCATTCAAAATCTATCATCAAACATCAAAATACACATGTATTCATCAATGGCATCATTCAAAATCTTTAACAGTTTTACAAAATAGTCCTTGGGCTTGTTAGTACTAGATGCAACTATTACAAAAACATATAAATCATTAAAAAAGGGACAAAACACATACCTAATTGCATCAATTTGCCTTAGCCGAATGAAGAACCCTAATATTCTCTTTTCTTCTTCTTCAATTTTGGTTAAAAGATGAGAATGAATGCCTTTAATTTGGTTTTGTTTTATTTATTTGATGTTATTTTCCAATTTACACATATACCCTTAATGTTAAACCATTTAAAACATCCATTTAATGTCCAATATTGTCCACTTTCCAATAAAATGGTCGAATTACTATTCAAGGACCCTTACTTTAAGGTTCTATAGCTATTAGACACCTTTAGCTATTAGAACTCAAGTTTTATGCTTTACACGATTTAGTCCTTTTTACCAAATTAATCATTCAAACAATAAAATTACTTCACGAAATTTTTGCACATACATGCTATCATGCTAGAAGCACTTAAAATAATATTAAAAGGAATATTTTGACTTTAGATTTGTGGTCTCGAAACCACTATTTTGATTTGACTAAAAACGGGCTGTTACAACTCTCCCCCTAGGGATTTTCGTCCCTAAAAATCTTACTAGTAAAAAGGTTAGGGTACTGTTTTCTCATAGCTTCCTCGAGCTCCCATGTGGCTTCTTCAATCCCGTGACATTGCCAAAGTACTTTTACTAAAGCTATGTTTTTGTTTCTCAACTGTTTAACTTCTCGAGCTAGAATTCTGACCGGTTCTTCACTATACGTCATATCAGGCTGAATATCAATCTCTGACGGCGAAATTACATGTGATGGATCTGATCTATAACGTCGTAACATCGATACATGAAAAACATTGTGGATCCTTCCTAACTCAGAAGGTAAAGCTAGTTGATATGCCACTAGCCCTATTCTTTCAATGATTTCGTACCGCCCGATGAAATGCGGGCTTAACTTGCCTTTGTGACCAAATCTAAGGATTTTCTTCCACGGAGATACTTTCAGAAACACTTTACCACCGATCTAAAATTTAATATCTTTTTGTTTTAAATCTGCATACGACTTCTGACGATCTGAAGCTGCTTTCAAACCGCGAATTACTTTCACTTTATCTTCAGTTTCTCAAACCAAATCAACCGCGTGAATTTAGTTTTTGCTAAGCCCGGTCCAGTATAATGGAGTTTGGCATTTTTGACCATACAAAGCTTCGTATGGTGCCATCTTTATGCTCGATTGAAAGCTGCTATTATATGCAAATTCAACCAGTGACAAATATTTTTCCCTATTGCCTTTAAACTCTAAAACAGAACTTTGGACCATATCTTCAAGAATCTGAATTACTCTCTCAGACTGACTGTCAGCTTGCGGATGAAAAGTTGTACTAAAATTCAACTTCGTACCTAGAGCTTCTTGCAACTTCTTCTAAAATTGCAACTTAAACCTCGGATCTCTATCCGAAATAATTAAAACTAGAACCCTGTGCAATCTAACAATCTCATCAATGTACAATTCCATTAATCTATCGAGTGAATAGTCAGTACGTACCGTGATGAAATGTGTTGATAGTCAAGGTTCTTTAACGTAGATCTTGGAGTTAATTGTGGTTAGCGAATAAGTGAAGGGTTGATAGGCTTAATCGTTCAAGGTAAGGGATTAGTATGTTTTCGGCTTTTGATAAAAAGAGAGAAACGATACTAAGCATATGATTAACTGTTAGTTTTGATTGATCATAGGTTCGTGGCTAAGGAATCATAGCGTGCTTCGCAATTAAAGGTGTGTACATACACTACACACACACGAGAAGTCGGCACTAAATGGGCCTGCCAAATTTGTGGGCCCAAGTCAACTAGAGTTTATATGTGAATGATGGATTGATATGGATGTTGTATGATTTGGACATGAGATGGGCTTAATGGGCTATAAGAACGTGAAATGGGCTTAATGGGCTATATGAACGTGAAATGGGCTTAATGGGCCTTATGGGGTCTTAGGAAAGTATGCTAGGGTTTTAATAGACTCTAGGCCTAGTTCTGATAAACTCTTAAATAGCATAAAACTTAACCTAATTATCAAACATGTCTATGGGCAAGTCGTTAGGTTAGAGTGTGGCAATGGACATATACATGTCTAGGATTGGATTTAGGGAGAGCTTGGTACTTAAGCGGTCCTAGTGACCCACCTCCTCTTCTCCGGAATCCAACCTGGTGCATAGTGTCTGTTCACTTTAGCCACAAGGACTTGTTAATGGGCCAAAGTTCATAACTAAAACCCGAGGTTTGAAAATTACTAAAATACCCCTGATTTGCAGAGTTACCAAAATACCCCCGATTTAGAAATCCCCTGTAGGGTAGAATTACGAAAATGCCGCTGGGTAGTGAAATGACTAAAATACCCCTAAGTGCTTAATATGTGAAAATGTGTGTTGCATTCATGAAATATATCTTGCACTTGGGTGGGTTTGATGATACGGATGAAGATATGTGAGGATCACATAGTCGCTTGACGACTGTGGATCCACTGGTGGCTTTAAGCCCATTATATGCTTAGCGACCTTTTGCCGCAACGTTTGAAAGTAGTGCATTGTTGGTGCTACCTTTGGAGTGTAGGGATGGGTGGGTTGATATTTATATCCCCACAAAAGTGTAGGGTTGGAAGGGAAATGGAGTGTAGGGTTGGATTTGGGATGGGAACATTGCATTCATGTGATACTGATGTGATATGAGGTCATTGTGGGCTAAGACCCAAAACCACCGTTTTTGATAGGGCTTAGGCCCAATGTGATAATTGCATGTTGATTGGATTACCAAGGGTCGTACACACTGAGTTTCGAAACTCACACCCTTTTATTAAATGTTTCAGGTGACCCTCAGTAGACGGCTCGACGTGGGAGAGGACTTGGAGATGGCCACACCACAAGTTACTTAGAAGTTTTTGCTTATTTGATTTTGAATGACTTGTTGTTAATTATTTCATTTGTAATAAGGCCTTGTATCTCCAATTTGATTTTACATTTGATTTTCCTTATGTTTTTAATTGTTTAATAGTTAAACTAGAATAAATTTCTAAAGTTTAAACATGGTTTTCGAAATACATATAACATTTAGGCATTTTCTTAAAATATGGGCTTTTATCATTACTTAACAAGTGGCCTAGATTTTGGATTTCTAAGCTCTAAATTTAAGTTTTAAATAAGTGAAGTTGTTTTGAATTATTCCTTTGATGTGACATCAATGGATTCGGCCATAACGTCTGGGCCAGGTTTGGGGGTATTACACATATAATCATACCAAAATCAACAATATAAAGCATAACATCCAATACCCAAAACATAATCACTTATCTAGCCATATCACATGGCTATATACACCTACCTCAACACATTTCCAAAACAACTAGTCTATACATTCCTTGCTTAATATATACATCTCCAAAAGGTACCAAAATGAGCTTGAGTAGTGTGATGACGATCCTCGACGGTCCCGAGCCTTCAGTAGCTTTGAGGATCTATAAAACAAAACAAACACACACACAAAGTAAGCTTTCAAAAGCTTAGTAAGCCATATACAAATGAACTTAGCATATAATGCTCATAATCACATTGATATATAAACTTTAATACTACTCATATGTAAATTCATCACATAACCTTTAGCTCACTTGTTTAGCCATCTTTTATCACATTCTTCAACTCAAGCATCACTTATGCATATAGCTTATTCAAGCTTGTATATCACATATTTTCTCATCAAATCCATATACACATTCATTTTGGTAAGTTCATTTATATATACTTACCTTTCATACACATACATAGTGTACCTTTCAAACGTACCTGAATCATTATACAGTTCACTTAGCCATTCACATCTCGGACTTGCCTGTTGAACCGTTCAAAACTAAATAAGATACTCAAAGTGCTCAAAATAATTGTACAATGTCAACGTCCCAGACGTGGTCTTACATGTAGTCAGATGTCGGTGCCACAATCCCAGACAGGGTCTTACATGAATCATTACGATGCCAATGTCCCTGACATGGTCTTACACGTAAATCTCATATAGATGCCAACATCCCAGACGTGGTCTTACATGAATCTCGAGTCAACGCCAATGTCCCAGATGTGGTCACACATAACAAACACCTATGTCATGACATATGCTATCCTATCTATTCCTAGGCTCATACGGGACTTCTCAGACTTTAACAACTTGTCGATTTATTCGTAAACTCGGATTTCACATGCATTCCATCTCAATGGATATTCATAACAATTCAAATTTCATATATACACAAATAGTTCAATTCAAATACATTTATTTGTATATCGACTTACCTCGAGTCCGGTTTAACGAAAACAGATACGGCTACTCGATTACATTCGATTTCCTGCGATCTAAGTCTGTCTTCTTCGGTTCTTGATCTATACATATTCATATTTAACCCTTTTAATCACCAAAATATTCAATTTAATCCAAAAACACATATTTACGATAATTTGCAAATTAGCCCTCACATTTTCATATTTTGACATTTTAGTCCCTATTTCACAAAATCACAAAATACACATAATTTCAAGTTACCCATGCCTATCTGAATTCTCATGTAGCTCATATAAGTCCATACATTTCATTGATTTCACAATTTAGTCCCTCAAAATATTATTTTCTTAATTAAATCCAAAATACTCAAATTCATGAAAAACTCAAAGACAAACTATGTTAATCAAACACATATCTTTCATAATTCACTATCAAACATCACAAAACTCATGTGTTCATCAATGGTACATTTCAAAAACATCATTAGTTCACAAAATTGAGATATGGGTTTCAAATTATTCAAAGCAATGAATACAAAAACATAGAAATTATCAGAAACTGAGTTAAAATCATACCTTAATCAAAGAGTTTTATGGTCGAATGCCCTAGCTTCATATTTCCTTTCTTTTCTTTATTATTTTCAATCAAGAAGATGAATAAAATGGCCATTTTTTGATGTTTTATTTGTTATAAACATATTATTAATCTGTTTGCCTTATTAACCTTTCAATTAATATTTGAAACAAATATACATTAAGGGCATAACCGTCCATAGCTATCCACTATCTTTAATAATGGCTTATATTACCCCTATAAGGACTTCACATAATAAGAACATTAGCAATTCAGCACTTATTCAAATAGAATGTCACTTTTACCTTTTATGCGATTTAGTCCTTTTATCAAATTAAACACACAAACAGACAAATTAACTCACGGAACTTTAGCACATGCTTAATCATACACAGTAAACATAGAAAATAATATTAAAATATTTTACTGACTCGGATTTGTGGTCCCGAAACCACTGTTCCGACTAAGGTCTAAACCAGACTATTACAATAACTAGCTTAAGTAAAACTTGACATTGTTTCCTGATTTTCGATGCATTGCAAAGAAATCATTTTTGAAAAGTAAATCGATGAGGCAAGTAGATTTGCAAAATGACATGAATAATGGTTTTTTCGATGCATTAGTTAACATCAAGTTTTTACAAAGTAAAACGATGAACAAATGATTTTTCTAAAACAACACTGTCAATAATAAAATGAATCTTAAGTACACATGACCTCATATATGAATGTTTTTAAACTAACTTAAAGTACAACTACGGTTTTTTTCTAAAATGAGTTTATTTAAGGTCTTCAAAAAATAGCGTAGTTTATTTAAGGCCTTCTCAATCTAGCCATAACGTTTATGTTGAGTTTGGGAGATTACAGCTACAATAGTTAATAGAATAGTTCACATATGTTTCTGACTTTAATAATTAAAGTAAATTAACAAAACAATTCATAAATCGTGTTTAGCATGATTCACAACCAAGTACATGTAATTCAAACTTAAAATCAATTAATCATTTCCAATCCATATAAAACATGATTTACAAACTAATCCCAGTCCCAATCAATCTTACAAAAGCTCGTAAATCAACCTAATAACAAATTAGGACTTAATCGAAAACGTGGCAAAAAGTAAGGAAAAATCTACAAACAGGGGTCACACAACCGTGTGGCCAGACCATGTGACAGATTGAACTTTTGTGATAAGAAGTTACATGGACGGGTGACTGGATCGTGTAAACAAATGTTCCATAGTTTCCAATGTGCACACAGTTGTGTGTTAGCCTATGTGTGACACACGACTGTGTGTTAGCCCGTGTGCAATGAAAATAAGCCTTTTTATGCAAAATACAACCCAACCAAATCAAAATGACATATAATGCATTCAATAGCCAATAAAACATATCCAAAACATTTGCATTTCAAGCCAAAACTTCCATTTCAATAACCATTTATACATTCAACCAATATGCCACATTTAAAACCTTTAAAATAAATAAACATAAACCATTACAAGTTATATAATCACATTTAACCATTTCATAGCATTAATGTAACACCCCAAACACAGCCTAGATGTTATGGCTGAATCTGGCAGTGTCACATTGAAGTGTTTAGTGTAAAACTTGTTGTCATTGAAATCCTCAAAATCAATTAATCATTTTGTTATTTAACAGTGATTCAAAAATGAGTTGTTCATTTCCAAAGCGTGCATCATTAAAAGCTAATCACTTTTAAAACATTATTAATTTTCAAAATCTCATTTATTGCGGGAGTTTTTTTAGAAATGTTGCGAAAACGTGGTGTCTTTGAAAACAGTTACCTTTTGAAAACTCGTCTTTTTCTACAACCAGCAGTTTATATCAAACTAAATAAATAAAAACCCCAATTTAAAGTTTATAACTTTAAAGAGGCCTTATTACATAAAAATACCCAAATTCAGTTACTTATAAATCAAAAGCTAAAAATGAAAGTTGATGCAGTTGTGTGGCAATCATCAAGTCCCTCGCAGCACCGACCCGCCTACGACTGGGGATTTCCTATACAGTTAAACAGAGGGGTGATTTTTTGAAAACTCAGTGTGTAATCCCCTAACAAGAAAACAGTCAATTAAATAGTAGATAAATGCAGTTTGGGCCTGAGCCCGTTACAATGACAGTCTAGTTTAGTGTGGGCCTAAGCCCTTTTCTGTAACAGTAAATGATTGGGCTTTTAAAAGATGCACTAAATTGACGTGACCTTTTTTGGTCTTTTTTATCAAAAAAATGATTGGGCTTGAGCCCATTACAATGCCAGTAATCAGTAGGGCCTTTGCCAATTTCAGTATTAGAATCAGTGGAGCCTTGCCCCATAACAGTAATAGATATCAGTCATATAGTGAACAGCATGTAATATCATTAATCGATGCAATAACAGTACAATATATACAGTATCATTAATTAGTGCAGATATGTACTCAGAAATCCTACCCAATCCAGCCTCTACACACTGCTCCGTCCCGCCAAACACACCATGTGGGGATAAAATCGACCTACCCAGCCAGACACACCAAGATTAGCACCGGTTGCGGCACTAAACAATATTACAACAAAGCTGCCAATAAAATAAATGGCATATAGCCATCAATAGGTCCACAGTTGTCTTGTGCGACCCGTGCAACCTTATCAGTATAGTAGACTTCCTCCAAGTATAACAACCCATCCCAATGCAATATGTCGTGACATAATATCATACGTGTATGCACAATGTCATGCTCAATCATAGTCATACATATCATAGAGTAAATCAGACATACATAACATAAGGACATAACAGTCATTTCATCTTCTAGGGGTATAACGTCATTTTACCCTATGGGATATTTCAGTCATTTTATCCTATGGGGGTATTTTGGTCATTTTACCCTATATGGGTATTTCGGTCATTTTACCCTATGGGGGTATTTCAGTCATTTCACCTTATGGGGGTATTTCGGTCATTTTACCCTATGGGGTATTTTAGTCCTTTTACCCTATGTGGGTATTTCGGTTATTTTACCCTATGGGGTATTTCGGTCAATTTGCCTTATGAGGGTATTTCAGTCATTTTACCCTATGGGGTATTTCGGTCATTTTACCTTATGGGGGTATTTCGGTCATTTTACCCTATGGGGGTATTTCAGTCATTTTACCCTATGGGGGTATTTCGGTCCTTTTACCCTATGGGGTATTTCGGTTATTTTACCCTATGAGGGTATTTCAGTCATTTTACCCTATAGGGGTATTTTGGTCATTCAACTCTATAGGGTATTTCGGTCCTTTTACCCTCTGAGGGTATTTCGATTATTTTACCCTATGGGGTATTTCGGACATTTTACGCTATGCGGGTATTTCGGTCCTTTTACTATATGGGGGTATTTTGGTTATTTTACCCTATGCGGTATTTCGGTCATTTTACCCTATGCGGGTATTTCGATCATTTTACCCTATGGGGGTATTTCGGTCATTTTTCCTTATGGGGGTATTTCGATCATTTTTCCTATAGGGGTATTTCGGTCATTTTTACCCTATACGGGTATTTCGGTCATTTTACCCTATTGGGGTATTTCGATCATTTTACCCTATGGGGTATTTTGGTCCTTTTCCCCTATGGGGGTATTTCGGTCATTTTACCCTATGGGGTATTTCGGTCATTTTACCATTTGGGGGTATTTCGGTCCTTTTACCCTATGGGGTATTTAGGTCATTTTACCCTATGGGGGTATTTCGGTGCTTTTACCCTATGGGGTATTTCGGTCATTCTATCAGTTTGGGCCTAAGTACACTTAGGCCTATCAGTAAGCCCACAGTTGTCTTGAGCGAATCGAGCGACCATAAAAGTACAGACAGTGTAAATGGGCCCAAAGCCCATTATGGCCCAAGCCCATGAAATCGCTCATTGTGGCCTTTTCCGTCGTACGCCCACTTTTCGTGGGCTCAGTTTACCATACGAGCGTTCGCACGCTCAACACCCAACCTTTCTACCTTTAAACGCGCGCTTTCTGATCTAATCAGTGTGTATGTACACACTTTACCAGCTTTTACGCCTATTACTGTTAGCAGCGTACGGTTACACACCTATTTTCCGAAGCTGTGCTAAAATCCACAAGCACCAAAGCTTGTTTGAACGAGGGTGACTTTAGTCCTCTAAGACCGCTGTTCAGAAACGATCACACGCCCTTGTTGATTTTCTATATTACAATACACAAATCTTATTAACCAAGATCGATCATATGCGTGGCCTAAAACCACCAAAGATCAGCTTAATGAATAATAGAACATATTCGGCCAAAACCCAAAGGAAAATAAGGTAATGTATTTACCGTAATTGAGTAATAGAAGAAAGGGTTTTGATTGCCTGAGTAACACTTGCACTCCTTCACTTCTCGAGAATACCTAGAACCCAATGAACCTCAAATCGCGAGGAAGGGACAGAATCACAATCAACGAACATAAAAAGAAGTCACATTCGGCTTTTTAGAAAAAATAAAAGAGAATAGAATTGTAGACATAAAGAAAGATTAGGGAAACAGAAAAGGGAAAATATGAGTACCTACCGGTTTGTTACCACTCTTGCAGAGCCGAAATCACAACACCAATAGGAAAAAATAAGGGAGACAATCGGCCTAAGTTGAGGGATATGGAACTCGACCAAGTACCCAATATGGAAAAACGAAGGATCAATGTTCAGAGAATGGCTAGATAGTTTGGAAGAGAGAAGAAAAGATGAGAGAAAAGGAAATGGAGAGGAAAAGGAAAGCAGAGAATCGACAACCACAAATATTAGCAAAGAAAGGAATTCCATTCTCACCAGACAACAGTATTCAGCCTAAAAGAGTATTATGGAAAGAGAAGAAAATTGAGTAAACGGAGAGAGCAGAAAAGAGAGGAAAACAAATTGCTAAATGGGGTATTGAAGGAACAAGTAAAACCAAAGGCCAAAAGACAACAAAGTATGATGGAAAACCGAAATGGAGAGAACAGCAAATCCCAAAACGTTTTCTTTAGGTCCCACACTCCCCATACGGCATAACTCTTTTCCCCAAACCAATATTCCTTGATTTTCTCCACAATTTCCTCCTAAAAATCCTCCTTTATCTCCTCCCTAATTTTCTCCATATAAGACTTATTCAAACTTCACCTTGCAGAGTTTCAGTCAAACTCTACTACTCATATAACGAGAATGTAAAATAAATACTCCTTTGCGCATCATGAGACTTAAACTTGAGCTCCCTTGCAACCTTAAACACACGACTGCCACTAGACTACAAGCTCAACTTCTGTCATACTTCCGCCACAATTTCTTTTAAAGCCTACATGCTAACACCAAGGTTCACTTTAGAGAAAACAAAAATTTTACAAAAAGCCAGGGCTTGAACCCAGGACTTCTCAGACACTCCCAAACACTCCTAAATTACTTAACCATCAAAGCAAACAATCAATTGTGCCATTTTCTTTCATACATAAACTTTTATGTGTTCCCACGCTCAAAACCTATTTCCTTCTAGGCCCAAATTCGGGGCGTTACAATAAATGTTATATGAATACAAACTACTAAACTTTGCCATTAAAATGAGCCGTTCCATGAACAAGACTATGTAAGCAACTACACAACCTTTCATTAAGTTACCATACACTCATGTGCAAAGTTCAAGCATACCAAAAACACATATATATGCTTTTACAAATGTTTTACCACCTATGTACATGCCACAAATAACCAAGTTTGAAATAACAAAAGTCTACCGAGTCAGGAGTTGAAGGGTGTTAGCTTCTTGTTAATTTGATTGGCATGTTTCGATCATCCAATCTAAAGAGAAAGTAGTGACAAGGGCAAGTATTATAAATACTTAATAAGCTCATACAATATATACAATGTAAACAATAGCTTACCTTATTTATTTAGTAATTACATTTCATTATACCATAATTTCCACCTATCATAACATTCACAACAACATCAACCCTGAGATTTAGGCCATAACCACATATATAGCTTCAAATGGTAAAACACCAATTTCAACCCAAAATACTTCATGAATCAATTTTATAAATTATAAATTTACTCACAATCACCACATACATTTCCACATTTTCATATTTTACGCGATGAAGCATAGTAAGAGAGCTCAATACACAAGTGAAAATAATATCAATTGCTCGTTTCAGCTAATCATAAACACTAGTTCCTGGTTACCCGTTTGGGTTAAATGTACACAACAAATTGCTTGGCCAGGGCTTGATATATATATACATGTAAGGTTACCAGTCCAGGGAAAACCCTGAAATTGACAACAGATTACCAGTCTAGGCTAAATTTATGTCACATGTATCTTCGAGTCCGCAATAAATGCTGGAGCTCGGTAGCATTGGGCATCAACCTGTAACCTCGTATATGACACTTTTACTGAGTTCATCGAGATTTAATCTCCACATTTCCATTTCGTATCCATCCAATTTATTTAAACTAAATTCTTAATATATATATAACAATTCATAATCAATTCAAACCATTAATAAAAACACCATTACACATTTAAGCATAACACAACAACAATAAAAACTTGATTGTATTGAATGAACTTTCCTAGAAAAACAACAATAAACATGACAACATGGACTATTTTGTAATTTCCCCTTTTAGCAATTTTCTTCCGTCTTGTTCAAATCTTGATGTATAATATAAATTTATTTCAATTTAATCACTCTATATCATATAACAACCTATTAAAAGTATATGTAAGCTCAATTTCCTCTTTTGGTTATTTCTTCAAGTTTTATGTTTTATTCAATTTAGTCCCAAAAAATCAAACTTGTCATTACTTCCTAATTTGAACTCCAAAATTTAAACCAATTTAAAATATATTCAATTACAACCTCCTACTATAAAAAAATACATAAATTACATACTGATTTCAAGATATTAACAATTTAGTCTTATGTTCAAAACTAAAAATTTCTACTTTACAAACTAGTCTTTTTTCATTTCTAAGATTAAAATCTTACAACTTAACATCAAAATCTTCAAATATTAACAGTGGTAACATTTTCAAACCATAAAAATTTTAAAAACAAACATATGGATTAGCTAAAACGAGTTTCAATTATCCCAAAAATATAAAATTTATGAGAAACGGGACCTCAAAACCTTACCATGCAAAAGTCGAATGGTTTGATAGCTTGAAGCTTTTCTTTCTCTTTAACAGTGGTACATTTTTTATGGGTAGAAGAAAATGAAAAGATGATGATGTCTTTTATTTTATGTTTATTTACTTTTATTGTATTAATTTAATATTATAATTAATATATATTTCAATTAAAAATCACCCACCAGCCGTCCGTCCCATTTAAAGTAGTATAATTTCCACTTATATCATTGCACAAACATTAATTAAGCCATTCAACTAATAAAATTCAATAGCGATTGACTTTTACGGTTCTTACGATTTAGTCCTTGTTCCTAAATTAGCCATTTAATCACTAGAATTTATGAGCTAAATATTAATACACCTATATAACAACTCTGTAAATATTTAATAAAAATATTTAGGAGCTTGGTTTATGAAAATGAGGTCCCGATACCTCATTTTCCAAAATCATTGACTTTAGGGTCAAATCACTTGTACTTTAATTAATCATCCAAATAGCAAACTCTATCAAATCAAAATTCACTATAACACTTTATTTGGCATGTAAACATTAAATCCTTATATTTACAGAATCACTCGTCAGAATAGTGGTCTCGAAACCACTATTTTTGATACCATAGAAAAACGGGTTGTTACATGTGCAATTTTGAAAATGGTTGCACTTTGGTGCACACGGTCCCCGAATGTTACATAGGTTGGCCACAAGGCCGTATGGAAGACATGGTCTAGCGACATGACCGTGAGACTACTAGAGGACATGATTTTTTTTTGTGCCATACGACCATAATGAGATACATGGCCTAGGTGCACGATTGTGTGACCCCTGTTTTACATGTTGATCCTTCTCTTTTGTAAGTGATGCAATTTGATCCTTATTTATTCTCGAGTCTATTCTAGAGCTCACATAAGCTTGTTAAAGGATGGAATAAGGTTTTTTTTTTTTGTATGATTGAAATGGTAAAAATTTGCCATGTTTCAGTGTGAATTGACTGTTATGGTTCTATTTTGTACCATAGCACTCTGTAACTAGTTTCCCGCAACGGAGATAGGTAAGAGATGTTACACTTAGTTGTATTAGAACTATAAGTTTAGACAATTCTTGAACTAAATCGAGGTCAAATTTGAGTCTAAAGATACATGCCAAAGTCAGAATGAGTCTAAATCGGGATTTAGATGCTAAGTATGAAAGTTTACATGTTTTATATCTGAGAATGTTAGAAGAATTGATAAATGTTGTTAATAGTGATTTAAATAGTAGCGATCACTCTGTTGAAAGTGAGGATATGACTTGTACCGAAACACCTAGCATCAATCTAGCTGGTGCTTGACAGAATAGAATTGATAGACCTCGATGAGAAGGTCGAGATGATGAGAATTTACTTTGTACGATAGAGGAAACCTTTTGGAGAATAGTTGCAGCTCGACGAGCCCAATAAAAGAGAAACGACAGTCAGAGCTTATGTGATACGAACCAAAGGAAGGCTACAACCCCTGATGTGACTACTGTTGGAAAAAATTTGGTTTGAAATCAGTTTTCTTGTACAACAGAAAATTAAAATTTTGAAAATTCACCCAGTTTGTGATATTTATAATAATGAACCCTAACCGAATTCATACTTTTGTTTTCAACTAACGGGCATTCGTTGTTCTCTACTTTCAACCAAATGATCTTCTCTACTATTCTCATACCATGAACTACTTCGAGTGTGGGCTCAAACTGATTAAATCGAAACACAGAACTAGAAGAAGTTTTCTCTCTTTGGGGTGAAAACAAAAATTCTCTCTTCTTAATAGAAACCGGTAGAATTGTTATTTTGGAAAAATATATCTAAAGGATGAGAATAAATTATCTCTTTTTTTTTTTTTTTTGCAGAATAACAATCTCTCAAAAGATCTCTCAATAGCTCTCCATTTATTTATAGGAAGAGAAGTTAGAACCCTTGTAAAGTTGTAGATGTAACCCCTCAAACTAGGCCTAGACATTAAGACCCAATCTGAGCAATTACATGGGCCATAAAGATGGCCAAAACGTTTCCATAAGAAAATACCAATTATCCTTGAAACATGTCATTTTGAAAATGTCATGTTCATTTCAATAAAATTTATTTATTCTTTTATTATTAAAATACTTGTATTTTAAATTAGTTTTGAAAACACATTTGCAGTGGATACTAATTCTTAAAATTGTTTTATCATCACTTAAAAGATCAATTATTAAAAGTCTCATGAATGCTTACCCCACGATTTAAGACTCTTGAAAAGAGGATTTCCAATTGCGAAGTTAGGGGTCTCCCCTTCGATTATCGTTTGCCCCTTCAAAGTCGATATGAAATTGCATTAGTACGATAATAATTAAATAATAATAAAATATTATGTTGACATTATGGCACTATACCATTCGGCCAAGATATGAAACGTCTAAGTGAATGATTTTACGATCTAAATAACCACACTTACACTTGATTCAATACAAAAATAATTGATATAGTGAAGAAAAAATGTGAGTTTAATCAATTAAAGAGTCGACAAGTGAAAGAGGAAGAAAAAGGAAGAATCTCGATCACCGGCGGCAGCAACAATGGTGGTCTAGTAGGGGCAATGGTGGCAGCTCAACGGTGGTTTGATGATGGTGTAATGGCGGTCCAACGGTGGTTGGCTATGGGGTTTCAGCAAAAAAGAAGGGGGGAAATGAGTAAGAAAAGAAAATATGATAGAGGAGGAGAAGGATTCGCGGAGGCTTATAGCGATGATCGACGACAAAAGGGAGGAATTACGAGGCGAGGTTGTGCTTATGGTAGCTAAAAGGTGTATTGATTGTGGTACAAGGGTCAGTTGTGGTGGAGGAAGAGGAAAGACTAAAGAAAAGGGGTGGTGGCTGTTTCTTCTCAAGTTGAGATAAAATGAAGGTGAAAGAAATGAAAAAAAAATGGGAATATGAGAGAAAGAAGGAGGTAAGGACAACAACCGAAGTGGTAAGCTTGGTCAATTGTGACCAGGTTCATTGAATCACAACTAATAGGCAAGAGGTGAGGTTTTGGCAAGGGAAGGAGACATGATGTAAAAAGGGGATCATGTTCTCCAACTTAAGGTAAGTTTGGCTCATAAAAGGGGAAGCGAATCAACTAATTTGAGG
Organism: Gossypium bickii; assembly: GCA_025503065.1. NCBI lineage: Eukaryota > Viridiplantae > Streptophyta > Magnoliopsida > Malvales > Malvaceae > Gossypium > Gossypium bickii. The sequence goes on along the minus strand of CP106715.1, from coordinate 33,857,589 downwards.
AAAGTAAAAGGGGTGGACAACAAGCTTTAAATGCACATGGAAAACGTGTGCAAAAACTTTAATAAAAGCAAGGGAGTCAGGGGATTTGATCTAGATACCTCCTTGATAACTTAGGAGGTTCCTACCAGTAGTAGGCTATACACTTCTTTATTTTTTTTTATTTTTGCACTACAAATCAAAATATGGGATGTGAGAACTCTACCCTCTTTAAAAGAAAATTTCATCCTCGAAATTTAGCTGATGAGAAAAAGGTGAGGATATTACTATCGCATCGCTTCTTCTGACTCTCAAGTAGCTTTGCTGGAATAGTGATTCCTCCACGAAACTTTTACTAGTGGAACTTGCTTCATTCTTAACACTTTGGCATCTCGATTGATAATTTGCACTGGCTCTTCAGCAAAAGTCAAGTCATGACGAACCTCTATCTCCTCAACTAGAATCACATGAGAAGGGTGAGATCGATAACTTTGCAACATAGAACATCATGAATGCGATCCAACTCTGGAGGTAATTCCAACTGATATGCCATTGGTTTGATTCTCTTGACAATGTGGTAAGGTCTAATGAACCTCGGACTTAACTTTCCTTTGTAGCCAAATCTTAAGACTTTCTTCCAAGGTGAGACTTTAAAGAAAACTCAATCGCCCACACTAAACTCAATATCCTTCCTTTTCAAGTCGTAATAAAACTTTTTTTTCGATCAAATGCGGCTCTCAACTGAACCTGAATAATTTTCACACTGTTCTTAGTCTCTTGTACTAGATCTGGTCCTAACACTTTTTTCCCCCAAATCCGTCCAACATAAAGGTTTCCTACACTTACGTCCATAGAGGTCCTCATACAGAGCCATCTGAATGCTCAATTGGAAGTTGTTATTATATGAAAACTCTGTAAGTGGTAGATGTTTCTCCCAATTACCCTGTAAATCGATCACACAACCTCGCAACATGTCCTTGAGAATCTGGATAACCCTCTTAGACTGCCCATCAGATTGCGAATGGTAAGCAATACTAAAATTCAATCTCGTACCAAGGGCCTCATGTAGATTCATCTAAAAACATGACATGAAACGAGGATCCCAATCAAAAATGATAGATACTAGTACCCCATGCAGTCTAACAATTACAGTGATGTATAATCTAGCCAATTTCTGCAAGGAATGGTTAGTGCGCACTGGCAAAAAATGAGCGGACTTAGTCAACTGATCAACTATCACCCATATGGAGTCTTTTTTAGATGGAATCAAAGGTATCCCATTGAAAAAATTCCAGTGATACGCTCTCATTTCCACCGGGGAAACTGAATAGGCCAAAGCAGACCAGAAAAAAATTGGTGCTCAACCTTGACTTGTTGGCACGTCAAGCATCTTACCACAAAGTCCATCACATCACGCTTAAGTCCTGGCCATCTATATGCTCACGAAGATCCCGATACATCTTACTAGCTTCAGGATGCATAGCGTAAGGGCTGCTATACACTTCCCGAAGTATGGATTACCTCAACTCAGAATCAGATGGTACGTAGAATCTCCCACGATAACGTAGAACTCTTTCAAAGTTAAAAGTAAAATCTAAAGTTTTACCTTCTTCAACGAGTTTTACATGGGCCTCTAAAGACAAATCTGAAGTTTGTTTCAGTTGAATCTACTCAATCAAGGTTGGTCGCACCTATAATTCTTCAAGTAAGCAACCACCATGAGATAAACTCAGCCCTAGCAAAAATTACCCTCAACTCAAATATGGACTTCCTACTCAATGCATCTGCCACAACATTAGCCTTACCCGGATTGTACTCGATTGTAAAGTCATAATCTTTCAAGAGTTCAATCCAACACCTTTGTCTTAAGTTCAACTCCCTCTGGGTGTGAAGATACTTAAGACTTTTATAATCCGTATAAAAGACACATTTCTCCCTATAAAGATAGTGCCTCCAAATCTTAAGAGTGAAAATTATAGTAGCCAACTCTAGATCATGTGTCGGATAATTCCACTCAAATGGCTTAAGTTGTCTCGAAGCACAGGCTACAGCTTTCTTGTCTTGCATAAAAACATAGTCAAGATTGGAATGAGAAGCATCACTAAAGGCCACATAATATTTCCCATACTAGGGTTGGATCAACATGGGCGCCTACATCAGAACTGCATTAAGCTTCTCAAAACTAGCTTACTGCTCATTAGTCCACTTAAACAGTATAGTCTTTCTCAATAACTTAGTCGTTGGAGTCGAAATCAATGAGAATCCCTCAACAAACCTCTAATAACAGCCAAAAAGTCCGAGAAAATTCCAAATCTCACTAACATTCCTAGCCTGCTTCCAATCTAGGATAGCCTCGATTTTCTTCGGGTCGACACGAATACACTTAGCAGATACCACATATCCCAAAAACATCACCTCTCGAAGCCAAAACTCACACTTACTAAGCTTTGCATGCAGTCGTTTCTCACGTAAAGTTTGACGGACTAATCTTAAGTGTTCCTTATGCTCCAACACAAAATTGGAGTAAATCAGGGTGTCATCAATAAAGATCACGACAAACTAATCAAGATAGGGCTAAAAGACTCTATTCATTAAGTCCATGAAAGTAGCAGGAGCATTCATACGACCGAAGGACATCATTAAGAACTCGTAGTGCCCATACCGATTCTTGAAAGCAGTCTTCTACACATCAACCTGCCTCACTTGCAACTGATAGTATTCTAACCTCATATCGATCTTAGATAAAATCGTCGCACCTCAAAATTGATTGAAAATGTCATTGATCCTCAGCAATCGATACTTATTTTTCACAGTCATCTTATTTAGCTAACGATAATTAATACACAGTCTCATAAAGCCATCCTTATGTTTCATAAAAAGGATTGGAGCTCCACACGATGACACACTTAGCCTTATAAAGCCACAATCGAGTAACTCTTGTAACTGTGCCTTGAGCTCATTAGGTGCCATGCGGTAGGGTGCAATGGACACCGGTGCTGTCCTAGGCAACAACTCAATTCTGAAGTCAACCTCATGCTTTAGAGGTAAATTGGGCAATTCCTCAGGAAAGGCGTTGGGAAACTCTTTCACCACACGAATGTTTTATAATGCAACAATATCTATATTTTTATCCAAAATGTACGCGAGATAAGTGTCACTTTATGTTGCATTAAAAGTGAAATTTGCATGTTATTTGTTAAAGCACTTTTATGTTGTGGCTTTGAAAAGATGGAGGTCTTATTTGGCAATTAAGCCACTTATAAGTTAGTGATTTGTTAATGGACAAAAATGACATTGAATTATATTTGTCTTTTATGTTTATAAAAGGTTAATTTAGTAAAATTAATAATAATATGTTTGTATTATAATAAACAGAAGAAAAGATAAATGCTATCAACTTATTTGGGTGCCGAATTTGAAGAAAGAAAAAGAAGAAATATTTGCTAGGGCATTCGGCTTTATACATGCAAAATTAAGATATGTTTTTGCTTTGGATTTTGATGATTTTTATGTTTTTGAAATTGTTGCTTAGTCTACTATCAAGCCCATGTCTCAATTTAATGAATTGATGTTGTTCTTGAGATTTTCCATTGATGTTATGTTGAGCTTTGTGATGATTTATGGTGTTAAATGAAAGATTTGAGCTAGATGAACATACTTTGTTTTTGAATTTTTTATGAATTTAGCTAATTAGGGCTAAATTGTGAAAATAGTAATTTGAGGGACTAAATTGCAAATTTGATGGAAAATATGGGCTTGTATGATATATATATATATGCATTCGGCTAAGCTCGGATGTGTGATGATTTTGTGAATTTGATGTTTTGAGAAAAATGGAATAAAATGATAAATTGTGCAAATGTGAGGGTTAATTTTTAAATAGCCCTAGATGTGTGTCATTGGATTGAATTGAATGAATTAGTGAATAAAAGGGTTAATTCTGAATATGTTTAGATCAAGAACCGAGGAAAACGAACTTAGACTGCGGGAAAATGAAAGTAAATGAGTAGCCGTTCCATTTTTAGTTAAATCAAATCCGAAGTAAGTCATATTGCAAATAAATGTAATTGTATAATGAATGCTTACGAGTTGTTATGTATATGAATTTCGAGATAAGGTCGATATAGTGATATATCTAAGAAATCCCGTATGAACTTAGGAATACAAAGGTATGTATTCTATTTTATCATGTAAGACCATGATTGGGACGTTGGCGTTGATTTGATATTCGTGTAAGACCACGTCTGGAACGTTGGCAATGATATGAGCTTTACGTGTAAGACCATGTCTGGGACATCGACATCGTATTGATTCGTGGTTAGGACATTGGCATCGATATGAGCTTTACATGTAAGACCATGTCTAGGACATCGGCATCGTATTGATTCGTGTAAGACCCTGTCTGAGACAGTGGCATCGATATCCGATTACATGTAAGACCTCGTCTGGGACATTGGCATTGTACGATTATTCCAAGTTTCCAAGTATCATATTGGACTCTGAACTGTTCAATGAGCAAATCCGAGCTATGAACAATTACGTGAATGTATATATTCGTTTCAGATACGTTTGGTATGTACACTAAGTGTGTATAAAATGTAAGTACCTATATGACTTTGATTTGGAGAAAAGTATGATTGAATATGAGAACGAGAATGAGATGCAAGAATGATTATGAAAGAGTTATGTATATACATGTGATTCTTGAATGGATGAATGTGGCAATTGTGGCCAAGTATATGACCCAAAGCAAATATGTGATGATTTGCTCAGTAAATCTTATGTGCCAATGTACCTTATGCATATATGCCCTTTTATGTTAAGTTTATTTCTATTATGACTTACTAAGCTTTTGGAAAGCTTACTTTGTGTGTGTTTTTCTTTATTTTATAGGTTGTCAAAGCTACTGAAGGCTCGGGACCGTCAAGGATCGTCATCACAATACTAAACTCATTTTGGTTCATTTTAGAATGTATATAGCTAGATATGGCATGTATAGGCTAGTATTTGATATAAGTTTGTTATATGAGCTTAGCCATGTAATTTGGCTAGTTATGAGTTGAGAATTTGCTTGAATGAATTTGATATGTGAAGTATGTTTTTGGCGTGGTTTGTTGATACATGAAAAGGTTAGGTTTTGATTAAGCAAATGAATGAATTATGCTTGTGGTGAGATGAGTTTTAGTCTTGTAATTTGGATGGTTATTTTGGTATGTTCTTGGTTGCCAAATAGGCATAAGATGTCTTGATGATTTTGCTTGTAGGTAAGACCGATGTGGGTGGCATTTTGGCCTCGCAAATGGCCTATTTTGCCACACGGGCGTACCTAGTGACCGTGGGACAAAGTCAGTAGCTAGCATAAGAGTACACGGCCTTGGTACACGGACGTACCTAGTAGCCGTGTGGTTTTCAGTAGGATCGACCACGTCCAAGGAACACGGTCGTGCCTGGTGGCCGTAGAGCAAAGTCAGTTTTGACCACGGGGAGGACACACGGGTGTGTCTAGTAGCCGTGAGAGGCACACAGTTTACACACACAGGCGTGTCAGCCCTGAAACTTAGAAATGATTTGAATTTTTGAAAATTTCTGTATGTGTTTCGATTTTGTCCCGACCCTATTTCTGAGCATGCTTTAGGTCTCAATGACCTACCGAAGGGACACTATGATGGTAATTGATGAGATACTTGATGAAATGTCTGATTTAGTTTCTGATCTGTCAGGTAACATTCCTAACCCTAATCCGACGATGGACACGGGATAGGGGTGTTACATTTGGTTGGTATCAGAGCTATGGTTTAGTTAATTCTCGGACTAACGTAGCGTGTCAGAGTCTAGTTATACATGCCATATATTTGAACTGTGATAGTGTGATGAATCCTGATGTGAAAAATGTGATTTTCGTATAGCAATGGATCCCGAAAGAGCCGTAGTTGACGACGTAAAAAGTAATGCGCCCGCTCCCACGCAAGGGACAGCGCCCTCTGATTTGAGACCGGCTACGAGCGGTCAAGAAGGAGAAGCTAAACAAGCTTTCTTCTAGATGATGAGTGAGTGGTTCACTCAGTTTGTAAAGAATAACCCGACTATTTCGCAACCCCCACCCCCGGTTAATCCCCCTTAGAAATCTAATATACCTCTGGCTGCAAATTTGATTCCGTTGAATAAGCCTACAGTTGACAAGATTCGCAAGTATAGGGCTAAAGAGTTCCGAGCTACTAATGATGACGATGCTGAAAAGGTTGAGTTTTGGTTAGAAAATACTATTCGGGTATTCGATGAAATGTCTCATACTCCGGAAGAATGCATAAAATGTGTTGTATCATTACTCCAAGATGCAGCGTATCAATGGTGGAAAACTCTGATTTCTGTTGTTCTGAAAGAGTGAGTTATATGGGACTTCTTTCAGATCGAGTTTCGGAAGAAATATATCAGTGAGAGAGTCATCGATTAGAAACGAAAGGAATTTTTAGAACTAAAATAGGGCCGAATGACTATTACTGAGTGTGAACGAGTGTTTGTGAGATTAAGTCAATATGCCCGAGAGTGTATATCATCTGAAGCTATAATGTGCAAAAGATTTGAAGACGGTCTTAATGAAGATATCTGTTTGCTAGTCGGGATCTTAGAAATTAAAGAGTTTGTTGTACTCGTTGATAGAACATGCAAAGCTGAGGCACTCGGGAAAGATAAAAGAAAAGCTGAGTCTGAAGCCCAAGGTATGAGAAAGAGATTTCCAAGCAAATCATTTTAGTCTCCTTCAAAGAGATTCAGAGATGATCAAGGTCGTTCAAGAGATAATGTGGGACATTTGAGCAGAAATCGAGCTAAATCGCTAATGAGTTCCAAAACTCCAACAAATTCAGTGGCCAGTGTTGGTAATGTTCGATCGGAGAGACCTGATAGTAAACATTGTGGAAAAAGGCACCCGAGAAGTTGTAGACTAAATGACAGAGCTTGTTCCAGATGTGGATCACTTGATCATTTTATCCGTAATTGCCAGAAATTGTTCAGAATCTAAGATTGGATAACGCACCTGTGAGAAGAAGACCTTCGAAGAATGTAAGAAACGTCAATGGTAGTCAGAGAACTACAAGAGACACTGTTGCAAGATCTGAAGCCAGAGTGCCTGCCAGAGCGTATGTTATTCTAGCTCGTGAGGAAGCTTCATCACCAGATGTTATAACGAGTACTTTTACTTTTTCTGATACATCTGTGATTGCATTGATAGACCCTGGTTCTACGCATTCGTATGTATGCATGAATTTAGTATTCAGTAAGACTTTACCTGTAGAGTCTACTGAGTTTACTATAAAAGTATCAAACCCCTTAGGTAAAGGTGACCTGGTTCACAAAGTATGCAAGAACTATCCGTTAATGTTTCGAGATATCTATTTTCCTACTGATCTGATGCTTTTGCCATTTGATGAGTTTGATATCAATCTGGGTATGGGCTGGTTGAGTTTGCATGATGCTGTTGTAAATTGTAAAAGAAAGACGATTGATTTGAGATGTCCGAATGATGAGATTGTACGAGTTGAGTCTAATGATTTGAATGGATTGCCTGCTATGATATCCGTTTTGAAAGCTCAAAGTTATGTGAAAAAGGGTTATGAGGCATATTTTGCTTATGTAATTGATTCGAAAGTGTCTGAGAAGAAAGTTTAATCGGTGCTTATTGTTTGTGAGTATTTCGATGTGTTCCCTGAAGAGTTACCGGGTTTACCTCTGATTCGTGAAGTCAAATTTGGTATTGATTTACTGCCTGGTACTACACCTATATCAATAGCTCCCTATAGAATGGCACCAACAGAGTTGAAAGAGTTAAAGTCACAGTTGCAAGAATTGACAGACAGAGGGTTTGCTAGACCGAGTTTCTCGAGTTGGGGTGCTCCTGTTCTGTTTGTGAAAAAGAAAGATGGCACGATGAGAATGTGCATCGATTATCGTCAGTTGAATAAGGTGACTATAAAGAATAAATATCTGTTGCCCAGAATTAATGATTTATTTGATCAGTTGAAAGAGGATACTGTATTTTCCAATATTGATCTAAGATCGGGATACTACCATTGAGAGTGAAAGATTCAGATATACCGAAAACTACTTTCAGAACAAGGTACGGGCATTATGAATTTTTAGTTATGCCATTTGGACTAACCAATGCTCCTGCTGTTTTTATGGATCTGATGAACAGAATTTTCAGACTGTACCTAGATCAATTTGTTGTGGTATTCATAGATGACATATTGATTTATTCAGGTGATGAAAATGAGCATGTTCAACATTTGAGAATCGTATTACAAACATTGAGAGAAAAGCAATTGTATGAGAAATTTAGCAAATGTGAATTTTGGTTGCACGAGGTTAGTTTTCTGGGACATATTGTGTCAGCTTCTGGAATCCAAGTGGATCCAAGCAAGATTTCTGCTATTCTGGATTGGAAACCTCCGAGGAACGTGTCGAAAGTCTATAGTTTTTTGGGGCTAGCTGGTTATTATCATCGGTTTGTGAAAGGATTTTTAGTGATAGCTACTTCGTTGACTAGATTACTTCAGAAAGATGTTAGATTTGAATGGTCGGATAGCTGCTAGAAAAGTTTTGATCAGTTAAAAACTCTGTTAATAGAAGCTCCAGTGTTAGTACAGCCAGAATCAGGTAAAGAATTTGTTATATATAGTGATGCTTCATTAAATGGTCTGGGATGTATTTTGATGCAGGAAGGCAAAGTTGTAGCTTATGCCTCGAGACAATTGAAGCCTCATGAAAAGAATTATCTGACACATGACCTTGAGCTAGCTGCGATTGTGCTTGCAACTAAGATTTGGCGCCATTATTTGTATGGTGAGAAATGTCACGTGTTTTCAAATCATAAAAGTTTGAAATATCTGATGACTCAGAAAGATTTGAACCTGCGTCAAAGAAGATGGTTAGAACTGTTAAAAGATTATGAACTTGTGATAGATTATCATCCGGGTAAAGCAAACATTATTGTTGATGCATTGAGTAGAAAATCATTGTTTGCACTACATGCTTTGAATGCTCAGTTAGATTTGTCTAATGATAGTTCTGTGTTAGCTGAGTTAAAAGCGAAACTGTTGTTTTACAGCAGATATGTGATGCTAAGAAATCTGATAATGAGTTAATAACAAAACGAGCTCAGTTTAATTCAAATTCTGAATCTAAATTTGGAGTTGTTAATGATTGTTTAAGATTTTAAGGTCGTATCTGTGTTCCGAGGAATCCAGAGTTAATTTAGCTAATTCTGAGTGAAGCACATAACAGTTGTCTATCTGTTCACCCGGGAAGAACTAAAATGTGCCATGATTTGAAGTGACATTATTGGTGGTCTGGTATGAAGCGTGATATCTCTGACTTTGTTTCGAAATGTTTAATCTGTCAGCAAGTCAAAGCTGAACATCAAGTTCCGTCTGGGTTGCTACAACCGATTCTGATTCCCAAGTGGAAATGGGATAGAGTGACAATGGATTTTGTTTCTGGTTTGCCTCAGAATCTGAGAAAGAAAGATGCGATCTGGGTCATAGTTAACCGATTGACAAAATTTGCCCATTTTATTTCGGTAAGACCTGACTATTTACTTGATAGATTAGCCGAGCTTTATATTTCTGAGATTGTTAGATTGCATGGTGTGCCACTATCCATTGTGTCAGATAGGGATCCGAGGTTTACATCGAGGTTCTTAAAGAAATTGCAAGAAGGTTTAGGCACGAAACTGCATTTCAGTACAGCTTTTCATCTGCAAACAGATGGTCAATCCGAGCGGATCATTCAAATTCTCGAAGATATGTTAAGATATTGTATACTTGAGTTTAACGGTACGTGGGAACAGTACCTACCATTGACTGAATTTGCATACAATAATAGTTTTCAATCAAACATCAAAATGGCACCTTATAAAGCTTTGTACGGACGTAAATGTCGTACACCTCTGTATTGGACTGAGCTTAGTGAAAATAAGCTTCACGGAGTCGATTTGATAAACGATTCAGAACAAAAAGTGAAACTGATCCAAGATTTCTGAACGCAGCATCTGACCGTCAGAAGTCTTATGCCGACTTGAGACGAAAAGATATATAATTTGAGATCAGTGATAAAGTATTTGTCTCCGTGGAAGAAAGTACTCCGACTCGGACGTAAAGGCAAGTTAAGTCCGAGGTTCATCGGACCGTATGAGATCATTGAATGAGTTGGGCCTGTTGCGTATAGACTAAGTTTGCCCTCTCAGTTAGAAAAGATCCATAATGTATTTCTTGTCTCGATGCTCCGTAGATATCGATCTGATCTGTCACATGCGTTTGCCCCATTGGAAATTGAAATCCGATCTGATATGACTTACGTAGAGGAACCGATTTGTATCTTAGCTCGTGAAGTGAAAGAGTTAAGAAACAAGAAAATTCCGTTAGCGAAAGTACTGTGGAATCGACACGGAATAGAAGAGGCTACGTGGGCACCTGAGGATTCAGTGAGATGACAATATCCGAATTTGTTTAACGGTAAGATTTTTGGGGACGAAAATCCCTAAGGGGGGAGAATTGTAACAGTCTGGTTTATACCCTAGTCGGAACAGTGGTTTCGGGACCACAAATTCAAGTCCCTATAATATTTTTAATATTATTTTCTGTGCCCCTGATAAATGATTATTCATGTGTTAAAGTTTTGTAAGTTAAATTGCTCGTTTGTGTGTTTAATTTGATGAAAAGGATTGAATTGCATTAAAAGTGAAATTTGCATGTTATTTGTTAAAGCACTTTTACGTTGTGGCTTTGAAAAGATCGAGGTCCTATTTGGCAATTAAGCCACTTATAAGTTAGTGGTTTGTTAATGGACAAAAATGACATTGAATTATATTTGTCTTTTATGTTTATAAAAGGTTAATTTAGTAAAATTAATAATAATATGTTTGTATTATAATAAAAAAATAAAAGATGAATGCTATCATCTTATTTGGGTGCCGAATTTGAAGAAAGAAAAAGAAGAGAAATTTGCTAGGGCATTCGGCTTTATACATGCAAAATTAAGGTATGTTTTTGCTTTGGATTTTGATGATTTTTATGTTTTTGAAATTGTTACTTAGTCTACTATCAAGCCCATATCTCAATTTGATGAATTGATGTTGTTCATGAGATATGCCATTGGTGTTATGTTGAGCTTTGTGATCATTTATGGTGTTAAATGAAAGATTTGAGCTAGATAAACATACTTTGTTCTTGAATTTTTTATGAATTTAGCTAATTAGGGCTAAATTATAAAAATAGTAATTTGAGGGACTAAATTGCAAATTTTATGGAAAATATGGGCTTGTATGATATATATATATATGCATTCGGCTAAGCTTGGATGTGTGATGATTTTGTGAATTTGATGTTTTGAGAAAAATGGACTAAATTGATAAATTGTGCAAATGTAAGGGTTAATTTGTAAATAGCCCTAGATGTGTGTCATTAGATTGAATTGAATGAATTAGTGAATAAAAGGGTTAATTCAGAATAAGTTTAGATTAAGAACCGAGGAAAACAGACTTAGACAGCGGGAAAACAAAAGTAACTGACTAGCCATTCCCGTTTCAGTTAACTCGAATCCGAAGTAAGTCATATTGCAAATTAATGTAATTAAATTGAATTGAGAATATTCATATGACTATTGATGATAATGAATGCTTATGAGATGTTATGTATATGAATTCTGAGATAAGGTCGATATAGTGATAAGTTTGAGAAATCCCGTATGAACTTAGGAATACAAAGTTATGTATTCTGTTTTATCATGTAAGACCACATTCGGGATGTTGGCGTTGATTTGATATTCGTGTAAGACCACATCTAGGATGTTGGCGTCGGTATGAGCTTTACGTGTAAGACCATGTCTGGGACATCGGCATCGTATTGATTCGCGTAAGACCATATCTGGGACGTTGGCATCGATATGAGCTTTACGTATAAGACCATGTCTGGGACATCGACATTGTATTGATTCGTGGAAGACCCTGTCTGGGACAGTGGCATCGATATCAGATTACATGTATGACCTCGTCTGGGACGTTGGCATTGTACGATTATTCTGAGTTTCTGAGTATCCTATTAGACTCCGAACGGTTCAATGAGCAAATCCGAGCTATGAGCAATTACGTGAATGTATATATTAGTTTCAGATACGTTTGGTATGTACACTAAGTGTGTATAAAAGGTAAGTACCTATATGACTTTGATTTAGAGAAAAGTATGATTGAATATGAGAACGAGAATGAGATGCAAGAATGATTATGAAAGAGTTATGTATATACATTTGATTCTTGAACGGATGAATGTGGCAATTGTGGCCAAGTATATGAACCAAAGCAAATATGTGATGATTTGCTAAGTAAATGTTATGTGCTAATGTACCTTATGCATATATGCCATTTTATGTTAAGTTTATTTGTATTATGACTTACTAAGCTTTTCGAAAGCTTACTCTCTGTGTGTGTTTTTCTCTGTTTTATAGGTCATCAAAGCTACTGAAGGCTCAGTACCGTAAAGGATCGTCATCACACTACTAAACTCATTTTGGTGCATTTTGGAAATGTATATAGCTAGATATGGCATGTATAGGCTAGTATTTGATATAAGTTTGTTATATGAACTTAACCATGTGATTTGGCTAGTTATGAGTTGAGAATCTTCTTGAATGAATGTGATATGTGAAGTATGTTTTTGGCATGGTTAGTTGATACATGAAATGGTCAAGTTTTGATTAAGCAAATGAATGAATTATGCTTGTGATGAGATAAGTTTTAGTCTTGTAATTTGGATGGTTATTTTGGTATGTTCTTGGTTGCCAAATAGGCATGAGATGTCTTGATGATTTTGCTTGTAGGTAAGACCGATGTGAGTGGCATTTTGGCCTTGCAAATGGCCTATTTTTCCACACGGGCGTGCGTTGTGACCTTGGGACAATGTTAGTAGCTAGCATAAGAGTACACGGCCATGGCACACGGACTTGCCTAGTAGCCGTGTGGTTTTCAACAGGATCAACCACATCCAAGGTACATGGTCATGCTTGGTGGTCGTGGAGCAAAGTCAGTTTCGACCACGGGGAGGACACACGGGTGTGTCCAGCAGCCGTGGGAGGCACACGGTCTACCCACACGGGCGTGTAAGCCCTAAAACTTAGAAAAGTTTTAAATTACTGAGAATTTTTGTATGTGTTCCGGTTTTGTCCCGACCCTATTTCTGAGCATGCTTTAGGTCTCGATAACCTACCGAAGGGACACTATGATGGTAATTGATTAGATATTTGATGAAATGTATGATTTAGTTTTCGATCTTTCAGGTAACATTCTTAACCCTAATCCGACGGCAGACACGGGATAGGGGTGTTACAAGTTCCATCAGGTTGGTATGAAATACTTCACCTTGGACTTGCAATGGGTATCACTTATAGATCTCATCCGTATGTACAAATTATTGTAAGGGGCTAAGAACAATCACATCACTAATAGTTTCCTCTACCTGATTATACAGTTTTTCAGCCATCACACAAGATACATGTGAATGAGTAGATCCATTATATATCAATGCAAGGTAAGGAATAGCATTAACAGTAAAGGTATTTGCTATCGCATCGGTCACATCATGATCCTCTCAACGTCTAGCCGTGTACCCAAGCATTGGTTGCCTCACATCCACTCGGTTAGCACCCTGACCTGGTGCTCGTTGTGGCTGTTGACCAGCTTTTTGATGCATAGCACAATTCTAAGTCGGTGCTTGCGTTTGCTGTTTAACAGCTCGATTTTGGGTCTAGTCAGAACAGTGGTTTTGGGACCACAAATTCGATGTAGTAAAATTTATTTTTATTATATTTTCATGATTTACAGTTTGTATGTAATGATTTCGTGAAAATTGCGTTTGAAAATTTTGACGTTTGGGCACACAATTTAGTTAAAGGGGCTAAATTGCAAAAAGTGCAAAATTTGAGTTCTATGTGTTTAAGGTGTCCAAGTGCAAAAAGGGATTAAGTTGACCATTTGTTAAGTTAGTGTAGAAAAATGGACCTGGAGTAAGAGAATTTTTATGTTTTAAGTTAGGGGTATTTTGGTTATTTTGTAATTAAATGAATTGAAAAGCAAAAATCATGCCAAAATCTTGTCCATCTTCTTCATGGTAGCCAAAATTTAGAGGAGGAAGCCATAGCTAGGGTTTGGCCACTTTCAAGCTCGATTGTAAGTCCGTTCTTGCCCCGTTTTTAATGCTCGTTACATTTTTAAATTGTTGTAACCCGATCTATCTATTTCTACCACAAATTTAAGAAATATTCAAGGTTTAGGGTTTGACCATGTTACATATTTGTGTATTTTGATGTTTAATGGTAGATTATGCAAGTTTGATGTGGGATAAATAACTTTTACTAAGTGATTTTCGTTAAAAATGTCAAAAAGGACCAATTTGTAAAGGTTATAAAAAATGTAGTAAAAGTGTGATTTAATGGAAATTGTGGGCTGTTATGAACATGAATAAAGTTCGGCTAGGCTTGGTTTTTAAAGAAATTGAATACGTTTCATTTTACGAGCCCAGAGACCAAAATGTAAAAGGTTAAAAAGTTAGGGGAAAAATGTAATTTTTCCATAATGTGATTTTTGGACTGAATTGGATAATAAGTGTACTAAATGAGTTGAATTTGCTATTATAGATCAAGAAAAATGAAGTTCGGACCTAGATCGGGGGAAAAACAAAGTGTTTGACGATTAAGTCTATTTTCACTATTTTTGTACCGAGGTAAGTTCGTATGTAAAAAATGCAATGTTATATTTGTATTTAATGTTTTGATATTGCATGAAATGTATGATTGATTCTATGAGCATATTCGACGAAGTTCTGGCAAAAGAGAAATTCCAGTTGAACATTAGGAATAGATAGGACACAAATGTCATGACATTAGGCTTTCTGAGATTACGTGTAAGACTATATTTGGGATATGGCATCAATATGAGACTTTATGTAAGACCATATCTGGGATATGGCATCGATATGAGACTTTGTGTAAGACCGTAGCTGCGCTATTGGCATCAATATGAGATTACATGTCAGACCATATCTGGGATATGGCATTGGTACGATACTATGTGTACGAGATTCCTGAGAATCCGTTAGTATTCCAAATGGTTTAATGGGAAATTCAATCGGTATGTCAAAGATGAGAAAGTATGTGATTAGGTTATGAGTTGGTACATGTATGTACGACAAACTCAAAGGAAATGAACTTTGTATATGACAAACTATTGGTAAGAATATGATTGAGTATGTCATGTTCATGAAGTTTTAATGACATTATGTTTGATATGTGTTATGTTATTCATATGGAAAATGCATGGTTAATGTTGTTTATTATTTGCATGTGAACTTACTAAGCTATTTAACTTACTCCCTTTTTTTCCCTTATCTTATAGTGTCACCAAGCTAGCTCGGGTTCGTAGATCGTCAGAGATCCACTCACACTATCAACAAATATTTTTTTTGGTATCAATGATTTCTACATTTTGAGTTATGGCATGTATAGGGGACTTGGTCATTTTTTTATGTGTCATAATTGTTTTGGCCAAATGTGTTGCCTTATATTGGTTGAAAACTCATTTTGTATAAGGCCATTGGAAATTAGCTAATATTGGTTTAAGTATATTCATATGATAATGCCTTTCATGGATGTGGAAATCTACTTGATTTGAGTTGATAAGTATGTGATGTCTATATATGATAGATGGTAGCATGTAAATGATGTGTTGTTGTCTTGGTTGTGGCTGATTTGGATGTATGTATATGCTTGGTTTGGTGCTATGTTATGTTGTGTAGTTGTGTATATTGAAGGGTGTCAAAAAGGCTTGGTAAATAGCCTTATTTTTGTCCCCACAGGCAGACACACGGGCGTGTGTCTAGGCCGTGTGTAACATACGGACTGCCCTAAGGGCATGTGTTTCAGCTGTGTGTCCCCTACACCTTAATTGTTACAAAATAGAATGTCCAGAATTGAGCATATGGGCAGAGACACGGGCGTCTGTCTCGACTGTATGTGCTACACGGCCTTGAACACGGGTATGTGCCCCAGCCGTGTAAAGTCCGCAGCAATTTTATGAAAAATCATGAAAATTAAATTGTTCACATACCCTAGCACACGAGCATGTGGCACGGTCGTGTGGCACAAGTCAGAGAGCTCCCTAATTTGAACATGGCCTGTAGCACGGGCATGTGGCACGGCTGTGTGGCACAAGTTAGAGAGCTCCCTAATTTGAACATGGCTTGTAGCATGGGCGTGTCCCATGCTCACACGGACGTGTCCCAAATTCACATGGGCGTGTGGCCCCTGTAACATGATAAATTTTCTAAGATTTGTAAAATTTTCTAATGTTCTCGGTTTAGTCCTGAACCACTTCCCATGTATGTTTTTGGTCTCGTAGGCTCATTTTAGGGACGATACGAATATGTGTGATAGGTTTTAATTTGGATGGAAATTTATGACTCAAAAATGTATGTTTGCTTATGTATATGTTTGCTAATGCCTCAAACCCTGTTCCGGCGTTGAACACGAGTAAGGGGTGTTACATTTAATGGTATCAGAGCTACGATTTAGTCGATTCTCAAACTAACACAGCGTGTGTGAAAGTCTAGCTATAATGAATTGTGATAGTGTGATGACTCCTGACAATTTTAAAATATGTTTTCATATAGTAAATGGATCCCAATCGAGCTGAAGCTGATGATGTAGAAAGTAATGCGCTGGCCCTCGCTCAAGGGCAGCGCCGTCTGAAAGTAGACCGCCCACGGTTAGTCTAGGAGGAGCAGAAGGGGGTAGGGAAGCCTTCCTACACATGATGAATGAGTGGTATTTGAAGTTTGTTCGAACAAATCCGAATGCTCAACATCCTCTACCCTTCCTTATCCCCAACTGATTCTCATAGCTCCTCAAGGTGTGGATTTGGTAAGATAGAATAAGCCTCCAGTTGATAAGATTTGAAAGTAAGAGGCTGAGGAATTTAGGGCTAATGTAGATGATGACCCCGAGAAAGTCGAGTTCTGGCTTGAGAATACTATTAGGGTATTTGATGAGTTATCATGTACACCTGAAGAATGCTTGAAATGTGCTATATCACTCCTGAGGGATTCAGCATATCATTGGTGGAAGACACTAGTATCAGTGGTACCGGGAGAGAGGGTTGCATAGGAATTCATTCAAGAGGAATTCCGAAAGAAATTATCAGTCAACAGTTCATCGACCATAAACGTAAGGAATTTCTTGAGCTGAAACAAGGCTGAATGTCAGTGATAGAGTATGAGCGAGAATTTTTCAGGCTCAGTAAGTACTGCCTGAGAGTGTGTTTCCTCTGAGGCTATTATGTGTAAAAGGTTCGAAGGGTTGAATGAGGATATCCAACTGTTAGTTGGAATCTTGGAACTAAAAGAATTTGTTGTATTGGTTGAACGAGCTCGCAAAGTCGAAGAGCTAAGTAAAGAGAAAAGAAAGGCCAAGAGTGAGGTTAGGGATGCAAGAAAAAGGCCGATGAGTAAGTCATTTCAATCTCAGTCAAAGAAATCTAAAGAAATGAATTCTCGTTCGAATGTATCAGCTGGGTGTTCGCACAAAGACCGCAGGAAGCAATATTCGAGTTTTAAATCTCAAGCTACTTCAACGGCAAGTGTGGGTAATGTTAGGTGTAACAGACCCGAATGTCAGCATTGTCGAAGAAGACATCCCGACAAGTGTAGTATGAATGACCGAGCTTGTTTTAAGTGTGGTTCTCAAGAGCACTTCATCTGAGATTGCCCTGAAATGGCTGAGAAAGAACAATTTTAGAGTGCAAGGCTGAGTAATACTACCAATAGGGGTAAGCCACCGAGAAATACCAAGAATGGAACTCGTAGTTTAGGTGCGACAAAAGATACAGCATGAGATCTGTGGCCAGAGCACCTGCTAAAGCTTATGTCATTCATGCTCGTGAGGAGGCGTCATCTCCCGATGTGATTACTGGTACATTTTCTCTTTATGATACTAATGTTATTGCATTAATTGATCCTGGATCGACTCAATCTTAAGTTTGTGTGAATTTGGTATCTAGTAAGAGTTTACATGTTGAGTCTATTGAATTTATGATTAAAGTTTGAAACCCATTAGGCAAACATGTATTAGTTGATAGAGTTTGCAAGAATTGTCCCCTGATAATTTGAGGTCACTATTTTCCGGCTGATTTAATGTTGTTGCCATTTGATGAGTTTGACGTTATTTTAGGTATACATTGGTTGACACTGCATGATGCGGTAGTGAATTATAGATGATAAATTATTGAATTGAGATGTGAAAGTGGTGAAATTCTTCATATTGATTCAAATGAGTCGGGCGAGTTACCTACTGTGATTTCTTAAATGTCTGCCCAAAGATATGTAAGAAAGGGTTGTGACGCTTATCTGACTTATGTATTTAATACAAAAGTGTCTAAATTGAAAATTGAATTAGTGTCGGTAGTTTGTGAATATCCGGATGTTTTTCCAAAAGAGTTGCCTAGGTTGCCACCGATTAGAGAAGTTTGGTTTTAATTTGGTGCCAGGGACTTCACCGATATTGTTTGGTTTTAATTTGGTGCCAGGGACTTCACCGATATCAATTGCTCCATATACAATGGCTCCGATTGAATTGAAAGAATTAAAAGCTCAGTTGCAAGAGTTGACAGATAAAGGTTTTGCGAGACCAAGTTTTTCTCCCTAGGGTGCTCCAGTGTTATTTGTAAAGAAGAAAGACAGATCTATGAGACTTTGTATCGATTATCGATAGCTAAACAAGGTGACTATAAAAAACAAGTATCCTTTGATGAGGATTGATGACTTGTTTGATCAGTTGAAAGGAGTAACGATATTCTCGAAAATTGATTTGAGATTTGGCTACTATCAGTTGAGAGTTAAAGAGTTGGATGTGCCAAAAACTACTTTCAGTATAAGGTATGGGCATTATGAATTTCTTGTTATGCATTTTGGATTAACTAATGCTCCTGCTGTTTTATGGACTTGATGAATCAAATTTTCTGACCGTATTTGGACAAGTTTGTGGTTGTGTCATTGATGACATTCTGATTTCTTCTCGAGATGAGAGTGAGCATGCCGAGCACTTAAGAACTGTATTGCAAACTTTGAGAGATAAGAAATTATTTGCGAAATTCAGTAAAAGTGAATTTTGGCTCTAAGAAGTCAGATGTTTGGGACACATTGTTTCTAGAGATTGTATTCGAGTTTATCTGAGTAAGATTTCGACAATTGTTGACTGGGAACCGCCAAGGAATGTATCCAAAGTTAGAAGCTTTTTGGGCTTAGTTGGCTATTATAGACATTTTGTTAAGGGTTTTTCGATGATTGCTACTTCTATGACTCAGTTGTTGCAAAAAGATGTTAAGTTCGAATGGTCAGAAAAATGTCAGCAGAGTTTTGATAAGTTGAAAGCATTATTGACTGAGGCACCGATTTTAGTGCAACCTTAACTGGGAAAGGAATTTATGATTTATAGTGACACATCACTGAATGGATTAGGATGTGTGTTGATGTAAGAGGGCAAAGTTATAGCTTATGCCTCGAGACAGTTGAAACCGTACGAGAAGAATTATCTAAGGCACGATTTAGAATTGGCCACCATTGTTTTTACTTTGAAAATTTGGCGTCATCATTTGTATGGTGATGAGTGCCACATTTATACCGACCATAAGAGTTTGAAGTATTTGATGAATCAAAAGGATTTGAACTTACGACAACGGAGATGGCTCGAGTTACTAAAAGATTATGAGTTGGTAATTGACTACCATCCCGGAAAGGCGAACGTAGTCGCAGATGCTTTGAGTAGAAAGTCCTTGTTTTCCTTGAGAGCTATGAATACGAGGTTGACTTTATCCAATGATGGTTCGATTCTAGCTGAGTTGACTAGACCGGTATTTCTTTAGCAAATTTATGAAGCTCAGAAAAGTGATAGTGAGTTACAAGCCAAAAGAGCTCTGTGTGAATCGAGTAGTGATTCAGGCTTTCAGATCGGTTCTGACGATTGCTTAATTTTCTGAGATAAAGTATGTGTACCAAAAAATGATGAGATTATTTAGAAGATTCTTTATGAAGCACATAATGGTTGTTTATCTGTTCATCCGGCAAGTACAAAGATGTATAATGATTTGAAGAAACTGTATTGGTGGTCGGGTATGAAATGAGATATCGCTGAATTTGTATCGAAATGTTTTATTTGTCAGCGAGTGAAAGCCGAACACTAAGTACCTTCGAGTTTACTTAAGCTAGTGACGAGTTTACCTTTAACTCCGGAAAAGAAAGATGCCGTTTGGGTTGTTGTTGATAGATTAACGAAATCGACTTATTTTATTCTGGTACATACGAATTATTCACTTGATAAATTAGCTGAATTATATATTGCTGAGATCGTGAGATTGCACAGAGTGCCTATTTCTATTATTTTGGATAGAGATCCAAGGTTTACTTCGCATTTTTGGAAAAAGTTGCATAAAGCTTCGGGTTCAAAGTTGAATTTTAGCTCCACATTTCATCCGCAAACAGACGGTCAATATGAAAGGATGATTCTGGTACTCGAAAATATGCTTCGTTGTTGTGTATTAGAGTTCGAAGGTAGCTGGGAAAAATATCTACCTTTAGTCAAATTTGCTTATAACAACAGTTTTCACTCGAGTATAAAGATGGCACTATATGAGGCATTGTATAGCCGCAAGTGTCGAACTCCATTGTATTGGACAGAGCTTAGTGAGAAATATATTCCCGGGGTTGACTTGGTTAGAGAAATCAAAGAAAAAGTAAAGGTAATCAGTGATTGCTTGAAAGTTGCTTCAGATCGACAAAAGTCGTACGTAAAAAAGAAAAGAGATCGAATTTCATATTGGTGATAAAGTATTCCTGAAAGTATCTCCATGGAAGACGATTCAAATTTAGCCGTAAAGGCAAGTTAAGTCTATGTTTCATTGGGCCGTATGAGGTTATCAACGTGTTTCATGTATCTATGTTGCACCGTTATCGATTAGACCCTTCACATGTGATTTCTCCGACAGAGGTCGAGATTCTACCTGATATGAATTATGGTGAAGAACTGATCAAGATTTTGGCTCGCGAAGTTAAACAGTTGAGAAATAAGAGTATAGCCCTAGTAAAAGTTTTATGGCAACATGGGGTCGAGGAGGCTTCGTGGGAACCTGAGGAAGCTATGTGAAAACAGTACCCAAACCTATTTTCTGGTAAGATTTTCGGGGACGAAAATCCCTAAGGGGGGAGAGTTGTGACAACTAGATTTTGGGTCTAGTCAGAATAGTGGTTTTAGGACCACAAATCCGACGCAGTAAAATTTATTTTAATTATATTTTTATGATCTGCAATTTTATGGAAAGATTTCGTGAAAATTTCGTTCGAAAATTTAGACGTTTGGGCACTCAATTTAATTAAAGGGACTAAATTGTAAAAGTGCAAAATTTGAGTTCTATTAAGGTGTCCAATTTCTATGAGATTTTAAATTGAAGGACTTTAGATGGTAATTAGACAATTTGTTAAGTTAGTGGACAAAAATGGACATGGGGTAAGAGAATTTTTATGTTTTAAGTTAGGGGTATTTTGGTCATTCTGTAATTAAATGAATTAAAAAGCAAAAATCAAGCCAAAATCTTGTCCATATTCTTCATGATAGCCGAAATTTAAACGAGGAAGCCATAGCTAGGGTTTGGCAACTTTCAAGCTCGATTGTAAGTCCTTTCTTACCCCATTTTTAATGCTCTTTACATTTTTGAAATCGTTGTAGCTCGATCTATCTATTTCTCCACAAATTTAAGAAATAATCAAGGCCTAGGGTTTTACCCATGTTAGATATTTGTGTATTTTGATGTTTAATGGTAGATTATGCAAGTTTGATGTTGGATAAACATGTAACACCCCAAACCCGGCCAACACACCACGACCGAATCTGGTATGTTACGGAGTGAAAACATTTTGAAATCATAAGTTTGTCGGATAACTTTTAAAGAAGACTCTTTTATTGCTTTAGGGTTTTAGAAAACTCAGTAATGAGGTTGAGGTTGTTTTAGTAGATGTTGTAATATTTTGAAAACTCGCAATTGAAAACCCATTTGTTACTGCTAATTTTAGAAAACATTGGTTACTTATTAAAAACTAAATGCGATGAGTACAATCAAGTTTAAAACCATTTGCCGTCAAGTGGGTTGAAACTTAGAGTTATAAAAACATCCAAGTTACCTTATTATTTTGTGAACTTTGTTACCCGATGGTAACGTTTGAAAAATCTGAAGAATTATAGTTTTGAAAACATTGCTTTATACCAGTTAATTTAACAAGTCCATAAACCCAACATATGCATAATATAATCTAAATAAAAGCAAATAATAAAAACCCAAAATAATACTTAGCGGCCTTATTACAAAACCCAAAACCAAATTTAAAGAAATTTAATAAAACGAAATAGCAGTTTAAAGTCAAAACCAAACTAAGATGCATGGCCACCTCGAGTACTCCTCAGCTCTATATTCGCAATCTATGCCTCATATGCAAAATATAAGGGAAGGGGTGAGTCACCGAGACTCAGTGTATAAGTCCCCAACCCGATAATTCAACCACTTACACAGATCATTAGCAAAACATGCAAATCATGCAACCCCATAACCTAACCATCCGATCTCCTTTATCTACCCCGTGTGGTCAAAACCACTGGTGGTTAAAACCAGTGGTGACCGAAGTCACAAATATATCGGTGTGGTCGGAACCCCTGGTGACCGTAGTCACAAATCAAGTGATAGGGCCAACCCATCGTGTGGTCAAAACCACTGATGACAATCTCGTAATAATCATGTGGGGCCAATCCACTGTGGTACCAAACCACTGGGACGAGTCACAATATCTATATGTGGTCAAAACCACTGGTGACCGTAGTCACAAATATCATAAGTGTGGTCAAAACCACTGGTGGTCAAAACCACTAGGACTTAGTCACAAATAATAATAATGTGGTCAAAATCACTGGTGACCGTAGTCACAAATCAAATGATGGGGCCAACCCATCTTATGGTCAAAACCACTGGTGACAGTCCAAAATGAATCATCCCCCTCCTCTCATCAAACCCATCATCATGTTCATAACATACGTGTCATAGTATTGAATGATCATGCAAATAACATGTAACTTAGCATTTAACAGTACCATGGTGATGTATATCAAAACCACATAACAGGGGACTTACCTGGAGTCCATGCTCATGCCCACAAGGCAAAATCACTGATTCAATAGTTATAACGATAACATAATAACCATGTTATACTAATAAAGTGTGTAAGCGTTACACACCTGACTATGTAGATCTAATGCGAAATCCCGAGACTACGTGATACTACGAGATCCTGAAACGTATGCCCTCACTGCACCCACAATCAGCCAACATCACCCTTTAGATCTGAAGCCATTTGGCTTACTTACAAAATCCCGAAAATGTGTCACAAGAAGGTAGTACTTTACCTTAATGCCGATTTGGTTTCCAACCAAATCCCGAATCTACGCGATGAATCCCCCCTTGCAATCGACCAAACACTGATACCTACAAACGATTAGCCTTTGGCTTTTGAATGAATAAAGAATAGATCTAAATGTTGAACCCTTACCTAGATCGAAAATCAAAACCCGAAGATCCCCTGCGTTAGACTGCACGTCTCCCTACAATTGGCCTTAACACAACATTATGAATCATAGGGCCATTTGGCCATGGCATAAATCCCGAAACCAAGAAGTTGTCACACCCTTACCTTAATAATAGATTCGGCTAATCAAACACCAATGTTCGGCACCCCTAAATGATGTTAAAGGTTTCGGCTCCCTTCAAAGAACAATAATAGAGTTTTTAATACTTAGATCCAAAATGGAAAAAGGGATGGAAGAGAAGTGAGTTTCAGTCACTACACAAATCGGTCAAGAAAAGAAAAAGATATTACTTACCAAGAGATTCGGCCACAACCCCAAAAGGAAGGATTAGATTCGGCTTTGAGATCCAAGATAGAGATGAATGTCAGCTCTTGAGATGATGAAAAGAAAATGCAAGAAGAGAGGGGTTTAAGAGCAAAGTATTCGGCCAAGAGGAGAACAACAACAAGGTCTCGGCTTTTGATAATGAAGAAGAAAAAGAGGATGGGGAAAGAAGGATTCATCCAAGATGAATGAGAGGACTTTTGACACAAAAAGGGTTTGAAAGAGAGAAGAGAAAAGATAAGTGTAAAGGGTTCGGCTATGGTGTTTCGGCTTCTAGGTTTCAAGAAGAAAAGAGAGCAAGAGGGGGCTACAAGGTTCGGCCATGGCTCCTAAATGGAGATGGAATATTCGGCCACCAAAAGGATAGGTATGGAGTTGAAGTTGAAAGAAAGAAAAAGAAGAACAAAAGAAGGTTAGAAGGATTCGGCAATCACCCAAAATGCACAACAAATGCCCAAATGGCTACTTCTATTTTCAGCTCTTGCTTCAAAGAAAAGAAAGGAAAAAGAGAGAGTTCCTTGTGACTCTCAATTTCGGCAAAGAGAACTCAAAAGATGGCCACTCACACCACTCAAAATTCGGCACTACACCCCCCATACATGACCGAACTTATGCTCCCCTCTAATGTCCCATATTCGGCCAACTCTCTTCAAATGAGTTTGGAAATATTCAAACTCCTAAATTTCCTACCTTCCACCAGTTCAAATCCATTTGACTCCTTCCATCCTTATCCCCGAGAGTCCATTCTGACCACTTCTCCTCAAGCTTGTGGCGTCAAAAAGAAAGACACAAAGGGGGATTTCTGCAGCTCGAACCAAGGTCCTCCTTGCTCCCTGTGGCGTCACCTCCCTTGCACCTAAGTAGCGCCTCCCTTGCCACTTTACCACTTGCATTCTTGTGTCTAAAACCTCAAATAAATTCTTTTAACCCCTATTTCCCCTAGCTCCTTTCTCTTAAGTGCTAAAACAAAAATTTTGGCCATGACCCAGGACTAACCCGAGGTCATGCATAGACCCTAAAACATACCAACCAAACACAGCAAACATAACCTCACATGCAACCATGTGCAAAATGCAGAGACCCCGATTTAAGGATGTTACAGTTCTACCCCCCTTAAAAATAATTTCGGCCTCGAAATTACCTAGTCAGAAGAGTTGAGGGTATTGCTGCCGCATCACATCCTCTGGTTCCCACGTGGCCTCCTCCGTGCCATGGTTCTGCCATAATACTTTCACCAAGGGAACTGACTTTCGTCGCAGAACCTTGACATCCCGATCCAAGATCCGTACTGGTTCCTCCTCAAAAGACAAGTCAGGGCTCACCTCTATCTCCTCAACTGGTACCACATGTGACGAATCCGATCGATATCGCCTAAGCATGGAAACATGAAAGACATCGAGAATCTGACTTAGCTCTGCTGGTAACTCGAGCTGGTAAGCTACCGATCCCACTCGCTTCAACACCGTATATGGCCCGATAAACCTAGGACTTAGCTTGCCTTTTTGCCCAAATCTCAACACTTTCTTCCACGGTGATACCTTCAGGAAGACCTTATCACCCACTGCATACTCTATAATCCCTACGCTTAAGATCAGCGTAAGACTTCTGCCTGTCTGATGCTTCCTTAAGTCGAGCCCGAATTACCTTAACCTTATCCTCTGTTTCTGCCACTAACTCTGGACCCAACGTCTGCCGTTCACCCAATTCTATCCAACACGTCGGAGTACGACATTTCCGTCCATAAAGTGCCTCATATGGCGCCATCTGAATACTCGCTTGATAACTATTGTTATAAGCGAACTCTGCCAATGAAAGATACTCCTCCCAACTACCATCAAATCCGCAACACGGCCCTTAACATGTCCTCTAGAATCTGGATTACCCTCTCAGACTGTCCATCCGACTGCGGATGAAAAGCCATGCTGAAATCCAACCTTGTACCCATAGCCTGATGCAAAGCTTTCCAGAACCTCGATGTAAACCTGGGATCCCTATCCGAATTGATTGACACTGGCACTCCATTCAACCTTACTATCTCTGCCACATATAACTTGGCTAACCTCTGCAGCGAATAATCCACTCTTACCGGTATGAAATGAGCTGACTTAGTCAACCGTCCACTATCACCCAAACTGAATCCTTCTTACTAGGCATAAGGCGAAGCCCACTGACGAAATCCATCGTAATCCTTTCCCACTTCCACTGTGGGATCTTTACCAGCTGTAACAACCCAGACGGCAACTGATGCTCAGCCTTGACCTGCTGGCATGTCAAACACTTGCCCACAAACTCTGTTACTTCCCGCTTAAGACCTGGCCACCAGAATTGTTCCTTCAAATCACGATACATCTTACTGCCTCCAGGATGCATAGCGTATGGACTGCTATGAGCTTCCTGAAGAATCTGCTGTCTCAA
Source organism: Gossypium bickii (assembly GCA_025503065.1). NCBI lineage: Eukaryota > Viridiplantae > Streptophyta > Magnoliopsida > Malvales > Malvaceae > Gossypium > Gossypium bickii. The sequence goes on along the minus strand of CP106715.1, from coordinate 33,831,162 downwards.
CTTGACGTCCTTAGGCATACATACCTTCCCTTGAAAACACAATACTCCATCACTGCCCAAGCTGTAACCTTTTGACTCACCATTCTTCACTTGCAACCTCCGAGCACTTAAAACCTCATCTGTCAGCTGTCTCTCCTTCACTTGATCAATCCACGATGGCTTAACTTGCAATTCCGCCAAAAGACTCCCATCATCATAAAGGCTAAGGTGAGCAAACATCGCTCGCAAGTCCGCTACCACCTTACGGCTCAACGCGTCAGCTACTATGTTAGCCTTACCCGGATGGTACTCAATCGAACAGTCGTAATCTTTCAACAATTCGATCCACCTTCGCTACCTCAAATTTAAATCCTTCTAGGTCAAAAGATACTTCAGACTCTTATGATCCGTATACACTATCGACTTCTCCCCGTACAAGTAATGCCTCCAAATCTTCAAGGTGAAAACCACTGCAACCAATTCCAAGTCGTGTGTCAGATAGTTACCCTCACGAGGCCTCAACTGCCGAGATGCATACGCTACCACTTTTCTATCTTGCATCAGCACACACCCTAAACCAGTATGCGATGCATCACAATAGACCGTGAATTCCTTCCCCGCCTCAGGTTAAATCGAAACTGGAGCCTCCGTCAAGATCTTCTTCAACTTGTCAAAACTTTCTTGCTGTTTCTCAGTCCAGGCAAACAGAACCCCCTTCCTCAACAGCTTAGTCAACGGCACTGCGATTAAAGAGAAACACTTTACGAACCTTCTGTAGTATCCTGCCAAACCCAGAAAACTTCAAATCTCTACATCTGACTTGGGTGGTTTCTAATCCAATACTGCCTCAATCTTACAAGGATGCACCCTAATTCCCTCAGCTGATACAACATGACCCAAGAAAGTTACCTCCTTAAGCCAGAACTCACACTTACTAAACTTGGCGTACAATTGCTTCTCCCTCAGAACCTATAGCACTACTTAAAGATGTGCGTCATGATCCTCCTCAGATTTAGAGTACAGCAAAATGTCTTCTATAAACACTACAACGAACCGATCCAAATACGGCTGAAACACCCGATTCATCATGCCCAGGAATGTTACCGGTGCATTGGTCAGACCAAAAGGCATTACCAGGAACTCGTAGTGCCCATACCGAGTACGGAATGCCGTCTTGTGAATATCAACCTCCTTCACTTTGAGCTGATGATACCCCGACCTAAGGTCGATCTTAGAGAAAATCGATGCTCCCTTGAGTTGATCAAACAAGTCGTCTATCCTGGGTAATGGATACTTGTTCTTTATTGTTAACTTGTTCAGCTCACGGTAATCTATACACATCTGCATCGTACCATCCTTCTTCTTAACAAAAAGCACTAGAGCTCACCAAGGTGATACACTCGGTCGGATGAAACCTCTATCCAACAATTCCTGAATCTGAGCCTTCACTCCACCAATTCTTTCGGTGCAATCCTATATGGAGCAATAGATATTAGTGCAGTTCTGGGTAACAAGTCTATATCGAACTCAACCTCGCGGTCAGGAGGGAGACCCGGAAGTTCCTCAGGAAATACATCAGCAAATTCCCCTACGGTTTGGACATTCCCTACAGCTACATCCTTAGCTTCCAAAGCACAGACATGCACTATAAATGTTTCACCACCCTTCTTAACCATTTTCTCAGCCTTCAGCGCAGAGACCACATTAGCTAAGTAATCTCTCCTATTACCTATCATCACCACCTCTTCACCTTCCATAGTCTTCAACACCATGCGCTTAGCTGCGCAATCCAAACTAGCTTGATATTTAACTAGCCAATCCATCCCGAGAATCAGATCGAACTCCCCAAATGGTAGTTCCATCAAGTCAGCCAGAAACACGACCCCTTAAAGTTCTAGGGTTACATCCCTATATAGTTTACTTACTTCTACAGAGTGACCTAGAGGGCTTACCACAGTCATCTTCCTAGAAGTAATCTCAGAGTCTAAGTTCATGGTTTCCACTATGCTACAAGCAACATACGAATGCGTCGATCCAACATCAATTAAAGCATTATAAGGTACTCCAAAAATTAAGAACGTACCGGTTATGACGTCCGGGGCGTCGCCCTCCTCCCGACGCCACGCAGCGTAGACCAACCCGGACTGTCTTACCTCTGTACCACCTGTTGCTCTGCCCGGTGCTCCACGGCCTCTACCAGAGCCATTACCTCCCCTGACTGAACCACGGCCCCTCTGTGGCTACGATTTTGATCCTCAGACTGCAGCCTAGCTGATCTCTGTGGACAATCCCTAACTCGATGCCCCATCAATCCACACTCAAAGCAACCTCGATTTCCAGTCCAGTATTTTCCCGTGTGAGACTTTCCACACCGAGCATATCGTGGCGGCCACTAAGTATTAGCAGCAGTAGACCTAGCAGCTTGATTCGGCCCACTATATCTAACCCTTTTCTGCGGATTCTCGGCAAACCCAGATGATCCAGAACTCCTTTTATTCCAACTCCTATCCTGGTTCCGTCTTACAGACTGTTTCACTCCCTCAGCAACCTTGGCTTTCTCCACTAAAACGGGAAACTCTCGCTCCTACTGTGGGGCAATTATTATCCGCAACTCGTCTCTCAGCCCATCCTCAAATCTGACACAACGCTCATGCTCAGTGCCCACAATACCACGTGCATAGCGACTCAGCCAAAGGAATTCTACCTCATATTCCGCTACAGTCTTATTACCCTGGACCAAGTTCAAGAACGCCCTGCGCTGCGTATTAACATAGCTAGCCCCTATGTACTTTCTCTGATAAGCTGCCCTAAAGAATTCCCAAGTGAGGTCATCCGCCATTGCTCCGTCCCTAACTGTGAGCCACCATTGATATGACTCATCTCGCAGCAGAGATACTATACCCTTCAGCTTTTCCTCAGCTGAAAAATCCAGGTCCTCCGTGATGCGTTCCGTCGCCTCCAACCAATACTCCACTGTACTAGGTGCCACACCAGATACACCTCTAAATACCTCTGCACCATTAGCCTTGAGTCGCTCGGTCACAGATTTCCGAGCTCCAGTTCCAACTCCTGCACTCGCAACCCTTTCTAGTACCTGCAGCACAGCCTGTGACACTACTTCATTACCACCCGTCTGATCCTGATATTCCGCGCCCATAGCTGGCGGCGGTGGTAACTCATTTTTCGACCCATGTCCGGACCCTAACGGTTTCGAGACCTTCATCCTACCCCTACCTCGTCCATGAGTGTTACGCCCACGTCCACGTGCACTCATGTCTACTAATATATTCAAGCTGATTAAAAGTTTTATGAGTTAAACTTTTATTCCACTGTCTGTTAAAGCACACTCTTATGAAAAGTTTTAGTATGGGGTTGTTTCGTGTGTACACATCATCCTATAGTTCCAGTCTCTATAGTAGTTCCTACTACTATTCAATCATGCCATTCATCATAATCATATTAACAAAAGCAACAGTTTGGGGTACTTACCTGGGCATATAGGTGCCGGAGACTCGGTGCCATGCTTTCACCACTATACTTTTCCCATAAAAAGCCTTTCATAATCCTTTTTAAACATTTTTGGGCCTCGAGCCCACAGTCGAGCTGTTGAAACTGGTTCTGATACCATAATTGTAACACCCCAAACCCAGCTAACACACCACGACCGAATCTGGTATGTTACGGAGTGAAAACATTTTGAAATCATAAGTTTGTCAGATAATTTTTAAAGAAGACTCTTTTATTGCTTTAGGGTTTAGAAAACTCAGTAATGAGGTTGAGGTTGTTTTAGTAGATGTTGTAATATTTGAAAAACTCGCAATTGAAAACCTATTTGTTACTACCGATTTTAGAAAACATTGGTTACTTATTAAAAACTGAATGCGATGAGTACAATCAAGTTTAAAACCATTTGCCTTCAAATGGGTTGAAAATTAGAGTTATAAAAACATCCAAGTTACCTTATTATTTTGTGAACTTTGCTACCCGATGGTAACGTTTGAAAAACCCGAAGAATTATAGTTTTGAAAACATTGCTTTTTACCGGTTAATTTAACAAGTCCATAAACCCAACATATGTATAATATAATCTAAATAAAAGAAAATAATAAAAACCCAAAATAATACTTAGCGACCTTATTACAAAACCAAAAACCAAATTTAAAGAAATTTAATAAAACAAAATAGCAGTTTAAAGTCAAAACCAAACTAAGATGCATGGCCACCTCGAGTCCTCCTCGGCTCCATATCCGCGATCTATGCCTCATCTACAAAATATAAGGGAAGGGGTGAGTCACCGAGACTCAGTGTATAAGTCCCCAACCCAATAATTCAACCATTTATACAGATCATTAGCAAAACATGCAAATCATGCAACCCCATAACCTAACCATCCGATCTCCTTTATCTACCCTGTGTGGTCAAAACCACTGGTGGTCAAAACCACTAGTAACCGAAGTCACAAATATATCGGTGTGGTCAGAACCACTGGTGACCGTAGTCACCAATCAAGTGATGGGGCCAACCCATCGTCTGGTCAAAACCACTGATGACAATCCCGTAACAATCATGTAGGGCCAACCCACTGTGGTACCAAACCACTGGGACGAGTCACAATATCCATATGTGGTCAAAACCACTGGTGACCGTAGTCACAAATATCATAAGTGTGGTCAAAACCACTGGTGGTCAAAACCACTAGGACTTAGTCACAAATAATAATAATGTGGTCAAAACCACTGGTGACAGTCCAAAATGAATCATCCCCCTCCTCTCATCAAACCCATCATCATGTTCATAACATACGTGTAATAGTATCGAATGATCATGCAAATAACATATAACTTAGCATTTAACAGTACCATGGTGATGTATATCAAAACCACATAACAGGGGACTTACCCGGAGTCCATGCTCATGCCCACAAGGCAAAATCACTGATTCAATAGTTATAACGGTAACATAATAACCATGTTATACTAATAAAGTGTGTAAGTGTTACACACCTGACTATATGTAAATCTAATGCGAAATCCCGAGGCTACACGATACTACGAGATCCCGAAACGTATGCCCTCACTGCACCCACAATAGGCCAACATCACCCTTTAGATCTGAAGCCATTCGGCTTACTCACGAAATCCTAAAAATCTGTCGTAAGAAGGTAGTACTTTACCTTAATGCCGATTTGGTTTCCAACCAAATCCCGAAGCTACGCGATGAATCCCCCCTTGCAATCGACCAAACACTGATACCTACAAATGATTAGCCTTCGGCTTTTGAACGAATAAAGAATAGATCTAAATAGTGAACCCTTACCTAGATCGAAAATCGAAACCCAAAGATCCCCTACGTTAGACTGTACTTCTCCCTACAATCGGCCTTAACACAACATTATGAATCATAGGGCCATTCGGCCATGGCATAAATCCCGAAACGAAGAAGTTGTCGCAGTCTTACCTTAATGATAGATTCAGCTAATCAAACACCATTGTTCGCACTCTTGTTCATTTGGCTTTTTTCTTCACCGAATGTCTATGGATGTTTATCTTCAAGGTTCGAACAACTTAATTTCAATGCATGTAAGTCCATTTTGATTTCATTCTTATAATTTATATGTTTTTAAGATCGTTGCAACTAGGTTCAGCTAGCCCGTACCTTCAATTTTGAAACTGTTAAAGAATTTGAATGTCTCCATTGAAGAATATTATAATTTTTGATGTTAGATGATGGATTTGGAATATTGATTGATAATTAAAAGTATTTCGTTAAGTTATTTTTGATGAATTTATCGATTAAGGACTAATTTGTAAAAATAACAAAAGTTCAAGGATTTGATGTGAAATTATTGAAATTGTGGGCTCATATGAGTTCCATAAATATTTGGTATTATGAATTTCAATTAAAAATGGTTAATTTGCATGTTTTCAGTTCATGGACTAAATTGAATAAAAGTTAAGCTTTAGGGGTAATTTTGTAAAAATGTCAAAATGACTAAATTGCATAAAATATATTGTTTTACTATCTAAATTAATAGATTGAATGAAATTATTAATTTAGATCAAGATCGGGTAGAAGATCGAGGAGAATGAAAAATTACCAAAATGCCCCTATACTTTGACATTTCTGCAATTTAGTCAGGTAACCTCAAAGTGTTTCAATACATAAATAAATATCTACTTACACTTTTATAATATAATTCTTTATTCAAATGTTCATAGTTAATTATTGATTGATTGCACTTAGATGCCCCTATTTGTACTTTGGTACCCTTGGTTGCACTTATATACCCCTGTTTGCACTTCGGTGCCCTTGATCGCACATTCGTGCTCCTGATTGCACTTTGGTGTCTTATTATGCATCTATGATGTCCTTCGTATGGTGTAGTTACTTGATTATTCGAGTCAAGTTACTAGTTCAACGGGCATAAAAAGGGAAAGAACGTAAGTGTATCGAAAGCTAAGTTAAAAACCTATGAAAAAGTATGAATTGTTGATGATCAAAGTATGAATATTCATGATTATGAAAAGTATGATTTATGTGATGCTATGTTTATGTATCTTATCTTGTCGTGTGATAATATTGCTAAGCTGTGAATTTAATCACTAACTTGTGTTGTTAATAATGCTAAGGCTTGTGCTAAGCTAGTAGTTGAATTAAATTATGATAGTTTTAAAGTTATGAATTGAAAAAATAAATGGCCAAATAGAAAGATACTTATGTTCATGAAAAATGTGGTAAGAATCAAAGTCTGTAATTTATTATGAAATGGTTTATCATGAAGTTGATTCAAAAAGGGTTATGTTTAAACGCACTAACTGGTGGTTATAGTTAATGTTATGTTTATGTCTTATGTGTATGAAAATGAAATAGGTGAGAATGGGTAATGAAATGATAAGTGCACAGTTGAAATGTAATGTGATGATATAAAAGAATTGTCAAGTTCAAGGACTTATTCGTAAGGAAGGAAATTTACTTATGATATATGTGAATTTACTTATGTCATGAACAAATACACTAATTTGTGAGTTAATAACGTAATTAAATTTATGGTAAGTAAATGGATTGGTAAGCAAGTAATGGAAATGGTTCATCGTTTTAAGAAAAGACCAATTATTATGTAATTCAACTTATGAGACCATATTGTGTTATAAACGGAAAGTATTCGGAATGTTAATGAACTTATTCATTTGGGAATTGATAGTTATATAGTTGATAAATCCTGAGGCATTGGTATAAGGTTATTTACAACTTATAAAGATCTTATTGAAATGGATTATTGCATTTTAAAGTTTATACGTGTAACATGCCTCACCTGTATTCAACGTTAGAATAGGGTTACGGAGTATTATCAAACTTAAAACACATTTATACATACTTTTTGCATACATTTTCTCAATTCAAACATTCATTATTCAATCTCAATCAATATGTCCCTAGTACGAGCCTACGATGCCCTAAAAATGCTTTAGGTGTAACATCCTGGAAAGGGCCTATGCATTTTCGGTTTAATTGTATGAAATGACAAGTCTTAAGCATTATGAATAAATTTTTGATATTTTTGGAAACTCAGAAATGTATGAAAATGCATGGAAATGAAAATAAACATTTTTGGAAACCTGAACATTTTTGGAAACCGGAACATTTTTGGAAACCTGGAAATGCATTAGGACATGAACATTTTAGGAAATCCAGAAATGTAAGGAAATGGTTCAAAAATGGAAAGTACACATTTTTGGAAACTAAGAAATGAAAATGGAAATGATCCAAAAATGGAAAGTATACATTTTAGGAAACTTGGAAATGTAAGAAAATGGCAAGTAAACAGAGCCGATCGAAAATTTTAGGAAACTTGGAAATGACCCTAAAATGATGAGTTTTAAAGTTTAAAATAGGAAATCAAGGCAAGAGGGCCTTAAAAGAAAAAGTTGGTAAGTTTTGACACACAAACGGGCTAGGAAAAGTGGCCTGAAGATGACACTTAGGGCCTATGGAAATGGCGCCATGTGCAAGAGGCATGGGCCTGGGTTCGAGTCACAAGGGAAGCAATTAAATGAAGGTTTTAATTTTGTTTCCAGAAGCACAAGGAGTGGACGGCAAGCATCTTGAAAAAAAGAGGTTTATTCTCTTTAAAATTCGGCTATTAAGTGATAAATAAGAGATTTCTTTTTACATTTTTAAATTTGGATTATTTGAGGAGATAAATGATAGATTAAATATTTTTTTTATTTGAATAATATTATCACATATGTGGAGTGGTGGCCAAGTAAGGGACTCTTTGGCTGATAGCTTTGTCTATAAAAGGAAGGAAGGAGGGCTACTCCTCAGTTTGCTTCTTTTTCTGCTATGCCGAAATTCCCTAGCTCTCCCCCTCTCTGTCGAATTTTTCCTTAAGTAAAATCCATCTTCTCTTCTTCTATTTTCTTCTCTGTTTCTACTATCAAAGCCGAATTTTTGTCGATTCTAAGTAAAGGAGCAATCAACTACAACATCAAAAGGGTAAGATCTGTGGTCAATCAATTTCTATTCCTTTTCTTTTACCAAAATCGTGGTACTAATCTTATTGTTGTGAATGGCCGAATATACAAGGGGTTTATCGATTTCGACAGGACATACAAGAAAAGGAATATTTTCGGGAACTCAGGATTCAAGGTAAGAAGTTATATTCGCCTAGGTTATCTCTTTAATAATTAGATCTATTCGTTTTAATCAAAGATTTATCAAAATCAGTGGATCTAGTGGGTAGTCAAATTCAGTGGAGGAATACCACAACTTTGGGATTTGATTTGGCAAACAAGGTAAGTGTTAGTAATTCTATTCCTAGTAGGATTTGGTTTTAAAATCAAAAGGGTATTAATATGTTTATATATGATGGGCCAAATATAGGAGTTAACAGATCTAAAGTCTGAATCTGTGATCGATTCACTTTGGGAATTCAAGGAATACATTAAGCGAATAAGGTGTGTACCCACACTAACTCCCAATATATTACGGCAATTATTTTATATGTATATATATGAATGTGCATGCGAATAAGAATGTGGCTAAGTGTCACAAATGAAGTAAAAGTACCCAGGTACGTTTCCTACTTCCGATAGGATTACAAATACGATATATATATTTTTGAATATGTAATATGAATGAGAAATAAGATATGCATGATATAAATATTTGGGGCATATGGGATATATGTGAAAGGGGAAGAATAGGTGTTGACTACGGTCTCACCAACGAAATATGGTGGCTACGGTCCCATTAAGTGAATATGGTAACTTCGGTTACATTATCTGAACATAGTGTCTAATGACACAACGTATATGGGCGATGAGCACGTCGACTACAGCGACTGCCTTCGATGGTGTGTAGCGGAAGGAGGGTTGACTTAGTAGTCCCCACGGTGTGATTGGCAGGTACGGGTGGTGTGTAGCGGATGGATAATTAGGCTTGGGTTTGGGTTGCATCATTTTGATATGTATATGTTCTGATATGAATATGTATGCCTGAAATATTGTTTGTTAGTTGGTGTACACATTGAGTCTGTTGACTCACCCCTTTGAGGGACTATTTTTCAGGTGATGAGCAGTAATGGACCGAGTCGGAGTAGCTAAGGTGGCCATGCGTAGCAAAGAAAATATTTATGAATTGGACCTCCATTTTTATAAAGTTCTTTAAATTTTAAGTTTGGGAATTATTGATGTAATAAGGCCTAAAAAGCCATAGTTTTATTTTCGTTACCATTATTTACTTGCAATTATTATGCTTCGAAATACTTTACATTTATGATATTAAAATTTTATGTCTTTACATTTAAACCCTAAATTATTTTGTCACCCTAATTAAATGATTTCTAAATTAAATAAATGGGTCTTTAACCTAAGCCTAGTCCAAAATGAACAGTTTTCTAAAAATACACCAATATTCTCTAAGTAATAAAGGACTTCGAAAACCGATTTTCTTAAGGAACATACCAGATCCGGTTCAGGCTCGTGGGCCGGGTGTGGGGTGTTTCATTAGGAGTGGTTCGGGACTAAACCAATAACTTAAGAAACTTTCGCGACCTTGAAAAAATTTCTCAAAGCAGGGGACACACTCCCGTATGGCCTGGTAGTGTGTTTCACACAGTCACCAGACACACCCGTGTCATAAGCCGTGTGGACATTTGATATGGAAGCACATGGTCACGTCCCAGCCCATGTCTGACCCCGTGTAACTCTCTGAATTGTGTCACACGACCAACACACATATTCATGTGCCCTAAAAATGGCCATGCACGCCCATGTGCCAAGCTGTGTACAGATCCGTGCCAAACCTATAGGGTATACTAACTTATGCCACACGGCCAAGTCACACGCCTGTGTGTGACCGTGTGGAGCATACTAACTTCGTTTCAATTTCAACACCAGGGGACACACAGCCGTGCAACATGACCGTATGTCACACACGGTTGAGACACACGCCCGTGTGAACAAAAATAGGCTATTTACCAAGCCAATTTGCCACCCAAGTTTGAATGTACCTACAACAGTCCAAATGGCACCACAACATAGCATAATATGACATTATAACCAACCAATTCAAGCTTAACTCATACAAATTCACTACTCCCATTCTCTATGCACGCTAATCACAAAACATATCATACCATTCAAACCAAACTTCACATTTACAATTCAACTATTTATACACTTTCAAACATGCATCATTATGCATCAAGATCATAAGCCTATAACTACTCTACTATCAATCAAATAACCTCCACAATTTGTACAATATACAAGCCACATATACCTATTCATGAACTCACAACATAAGCCATATATTTATATATATACATTGTTCAAACATACCAAAACAAGCCAACTTTTATGGCTATATACATAAACCAAGACATATACATTTACAAGCCAATTCACATGGCACAACTCATTACCAAACTACATATCAAAGTGACCATAATCCTATACATGCCATATGACCAAACCATAAGCTCAAAAGTACCAAAGTGATGGTTGGATAGTGTGACGTAATCTCCGATGATCCCCGAATCCGAGCTAGCTTTGAAATCACTATAAGACATGGGAGAATAAACAAAGTAAGCTTTTTAGCATAGTAAGCTCGTATGAAATAAACTCAACTAATCACCAATACAAAATCATAAATTTGAACATATTAACATGTAATTCATGATAACTAACAAACCTTTCACATGCTTAATCATATGCGTATATGCAAACTTCATAACTTTTTCGATTTAAAGCTCGTATGATTCATATACATACATGTACCAATCCATAACAAACTCATACACAAACAAAATAATGTCCAATACTCGAATTCTTGCACAATAAGTGCAAATGTATAGCCGAAGCTATTTTAATCTCTCATGCTAAGTGCTATACATAGCCGAAGCTATCCAATCTTGCACACTAAGTGCTATACGTAGCTGAAGCTATCTCGATCTTGCACACTAAGTGTTATACATAGCCAAAGCTATCTCGAATTACACACTAAGTGCCATACATAGCCGAAGTTATCTTGAATTGCACACTAAGTGCCATACATAGTCGAATTGTCGTCAAACATGATTGTAGTCTCGTATACTCAATTTATGCAATATCAAAGCATTTAAAGCATAATTATAACAATGCTTATTACTTACAAACTTACCTCGAATGTAAAAATGATAACGTGAGTCAACTAATCCAAAACGTTGTTCTTCCCCTGATCTAAGTCTGTATTTCACCTTTCTTGATCTATATAATATAAATTCAACTCATTTAATCATTCATTTATTCAATTTAGTCAAAATTTCACTGTAAGGAATTTTTACACAATTGCCCCTAATATTCCACATCTTTTACAATTTAGTCTTTATTTCATAAAATCACAAGTTCATGCAATTTAACCACACCCATGCTAGCCGAATTTCTCTAGTACTCATACTAGCCCATATTTCTCATTTATTTCACATTTTAACCATAAAGTTTCAACATATCTCAATTTAACTCAGACAGCGAAATTACATGTGATGGATCTGATTTGTAACGTCGTAACATCGATACATGAAAAACATTATGGATCCTTCCTAACTCAGAAGGTAAAGCTAGTCGATATGCCACTAGCCCTATTCTTTCAATGATTTCATACCGTTCGATGAAACGCGGGCTTAACTTGCCTTTGCGACCAAATCTAAGGATTTTCTTCCACGGAGATACTTTCAGAAACACTTTATCACCGATCTAAAATTTAAAATCTGCGTACGACTTCTGACGATCTGAAGCTGCTTTCAAACAACTGCGAATTACTTTCACTTTATCTTCAGTTTCTCTAACCAAATCAACCGCGTGAATCTATTTTTCGCTAAGCCCGGTCCAGTACAATGGAGTTCGGCATTTATGACCATACAAAGCTTCGTATGGTGCCATCTTTATGCTCGATTGAAAGCTGTTATTATATGCAAATTCAACCAGCGACAAATATTTTTCTCGGTTGCCTTCAAACTCTAAAACCAAACATCGGACTATATCTTCAAGAATCTGAACTACTCTCTCAGACTGACCGTCAGTTTGCGGATGAAAAGTTGTACTAAAATTCAACTTCGTACCTAGAGCTTCTTGCAACTTCTTCTAAAACCGCGACGTAAACCTCGGATCTCTATCCGAAATAATCAAAACTAGAACCCCGTGCAATCTAACAATCTCATCAATGTACAATTCCGCTAATCTATTGAGTGAATAGTCAGTACGTACTGTGATGAAATGTGCTGATATCGTTAATCGATCAACGACAACCCAAATAGCATATTTCTTTTTTGAAGTCAAAGGCAATCTCGATACAAAATCCATTGTAACTCTGTCCCATTTCCTCTCTGGTATCATCACAGGCTGAATTAAACCAGATGGCACTTGATGTTTAGCTTTAAATTGCTGACACACTAAACATCTCACTATAAAATCAAAAATGTCTCGTTTCATACCCGACCACCAATACAGTTGTTTCAGATCGTTGTACATTTTAGTACTTCCAAGATGGATGAATGAACAACCACTATGTGCCTCGTATAAATTTTTTTGAATCAACTCTGGATTTTTCGGTACACAGATTCTATCTCGGAATATCAAACAATCACCGGATCCGGTTTGGTACTCTGAATCACTAGTCGACTTACATTGCACTGTTTTAGCTTGCAATTCACTATCACATTTCTGAGCTTCCCAAATTTGCTAAAGAAATACTGGTTTAGCTTTTAATTCAGCTAAAATTGAACCATTATCAAATAATGTCAACTGTGTATTCATTGCTCTCAAGGAAAATAACAATTTTCTACTTAAAGCATCCACGACTACGTTTGCTTTTCTCGGATGATAATCAATCACTAACTCATAGTCTTTTAGTAGGTCGAGCCATCTCCTTTGTCGCAAATTCAAATCTTTCTGAGTCATAATATACTTTAAGCTTTTTATGATCGGTAAAGATGTGGCATTTTTCACCGTATAAATGATGACGCCAAATTTTTAGTGCAAAAACTATAGTAGCCAACTCTAAATCACGCATCGGATAGTTCATTTCATGCGATTTCAACTATTTAGAGACATAAGCTACAACTTTTCCCTCTTGCATCAATACGCAACCCAAACCGTTCAATGGCGCATCACTATGAATCAAAAATTCTTTACTTGACTCAGGTTGAACCAACACTGGTGCTTTAGTTAACAATGCTTTCAATTGATCGAAAATTTGATGATATTTCTCGGACCATTCAAACTTTATATCTTACTGTAGTAGTCTGGTCATCTATGTAGCAATCATCGAAAACCCTTTTACAAAATGTTGATAATAACCAACCAATCCCAGAAAGCTTCTGACCTCAAATACATTTCTAGGTGGTTTCTAGTCGATAACTGCAGAAATCTTGCTCAGATCAACTGTCATACCTTCCGCTGAAACAATATGCCCCAAAAATCTGACTTCTCGGAGCGAAAACTCACATTTGCTGAATTTAGCATACAGTTGCATTTCTCTCAAGGTCTGCAACACAATCCTCAAATGCTCGGCATGCTCAGACTCATTTCGAGAATAGATTAGAATGTCGTCAATGAACACAACAAAAAATCTATCTAAAAACGTCTAAATATATGATTCATCAAATCCATAAAAATGGCAGGAGCATTAGTCAATCCAAAAGGCATAACTAGAAATTCATAATGTCCGTACCTCGTTCTAAATGTAGGTTTTGGGACATCCGAGTCTTTAACTCACAGCTGATAATAGCCAGATCTCAAATCAATCTTTGAAAACACTGTTGAACCTTTCACCTAATCAAACAAATCGTCTATTCTCGGTAACGAATACTTATTCTTTATCGTAACCTTGTTCAGCTGAAGATAGTCAATACACATTCTTATGGATCCGTATTTCTTTTTAACAAATAATACTGGTGCACCCCAGGGCGAAAAACTCGGTCGTGCAAAACCTCTATCTATAAACTCTTGCAATTGAGCTTTCAGCTCTATCAAATCTGTCGGAGCCATTCTATACGAAGCAATAGATATCGATGAAGTTCCCAGTACTAACTCAATAGCAAACTCAACCTCTCTGACTGGTGGCAACCCAGGCAATTCTTCTGGAAATACATCCAAATATTCACAAACTATGGGCACCGATTCAATCTTCTGTTAAGATACTTTGGTGTACAAAATGTATACTAGGTACACTTTACAACCTTTTCTCACATATCTCTAAGCCGACATCGACGAAATCACTATAGGAAATCCACCCGACTCATCAGATTCAATCAAAAAAATTTCATTATTCTGACACTTTAATTCTATAATCTTTCGTCTACAGTTTACAACGGCATCATTTAGAGTCAACCAATCAATACCCAGAATCACATCGGACTCATCAAATGGTAAAAGCATCAAATTAGCTCGAAAATAGTAACCCTGATTCATTAAAGGACAATTTTTGCATACTTTGTCAACTAGAACATGCTTGCCTAAGGGTTCGATACTTTAATCACAAACTCAGTAGACTCAACAGGCAATTTCTTACTAGACACTAATTTTTCACAAACATACGAACGAGTTGATCTAGGATCAATCAATGCAATAACATTAGTGTCGTAAAAAGAAAATGTACCGGTGATAACATCTAGTGATGACGCATCTTCGCAAGCGTGAATAGCGTAAGCTCTAGCAGGTACTCTGGGTTCAGATTTCACTGTAGAATCTCTACTAGTACCATGATTACAACTCGTATTTCCCTCATTTCTTGGTGGCCTCCCTCCTGCAGCTGTATTGCTTGATCTTGCATTCTGAGATTTATCTTTTTCATTTAAGTCAGGACAATCTCGAATAAAATGAACTCGTGAACCACAACTGTAACAAGTTCTATTATTATTTTTCACCCAAAAATCCCCAAAATGCCATTTTCCACACGGTTGACACTCGGGTTTGATGTCTTTTACATTGCCAACACTTGATACTGATGTGGCTTAAGCTTTAGGGCTGGTGTATTACTTTCCACGATCTCTATTGAAATATCCCACTGAAGTTGTTGATCGATTAAAATAGTCTCTGGATTTTTTCGACGAGGAATGATAAGGTTTACTCATCGATCTCTTCCTCGAGCCTCTTGCCTCTGAATCAGCCTTTCTCTTTTCTTTGCTAAGTTCCTCGGCTTTGCAAGCTCTGTCAACCAAAAACAACAAATTCTTTCAGTTCTAAAATTCCAACTAGAAGTTTAATGTCTACGTTCAACCCATTTAGAAATTGCTTGCACATGATTTCCTCGGTGGAAACATACTCCCAAGCATACTTGCTCAACCATACAAATTCTCTTTCGTACTCAATCACAATCATTCGGCCCTGTTTCAACTCTAAAAACTCATTATGCTTTTGATCAAGGAACTGCTGACTTATATATTTCTTCCAAAACTTAGTTTGAAAGAATTACCAGGTTACTCTCTCTCTTGGTACTACAGAAACCAAAGTATTCCACCATTAATACATTGTGCCTCTCAGCATGGAAATGGCACACTTTAAACATTCAGCTGGGGTGTACGAAAGTTCATCGAATACCCGAATAGTATTTTCAAGCCAAATTTCAGCTCTCTCGAGATCATCATCAACTGTAGCTCTAAACTCTTCAGCCCCGTACTTAAGGATTTTATCAACTGGTGGCATATTCAATCGTTAAAATTCCACAACTTGAGGAGTTATAGGAGTCGGTTGAGGATTAGGTGGGAGTAGAGGTTGTTGAGCAGCTGGATTCATCCGAGCATATTGCGTGAACCATTCATTCATTATTTGGAAGATGGCTTCCTTAGCCTCTCCTCCCTGACTACTCAATATAGGTCTAGATTCAGAAGGCGCTGTGCCTTGAGCGGGAGCTGGCGCATTACTTTCAACCTCATCAGCTATAGCTCAATTAGGATCCATTACTATACGAAAACATATTTTATAACGTTAGGAGTCATCACACTATTACAGTTTATATATGGCATGTATAGCTAGACTCTCACACATGCTACATTATTCCTAGAATCAACTAAACTGTAGCTCTGATGCCAATAAATGTAACACCCCTCACTTGCATTCAACGTCAGAATAGGGTTACAGAGTATTACCAGACTTACAACACATTTATACAAACTTTTAGCATACATTTTCTCAATTCAAACATTCATCATTCAATCTCAATCAATGTGTCCCTAGTACGAGCCCACGAGGCCCTAAACATGCTTTAGGGGTGGTTTGGGACTAAACCGATAACTTAAGAAACTTTCATGAACTTTGAAAATTTTCTCAAAACAGAAGCCACACGCCCGTGTGGCCAGGCAGTATGTCTCACACGGTCACTAGACACGCCCGTGTCATAAGTCGTGTGGACATTCGAAATGGAAGCACATGGCCGTGTCCCAGCCCGTGTCCGACCCTGTGTAACTCTCTGAATTGGGACACACAGCCAACACACACGCCTGTGTGCCCTAAAAATGGCCATACAAACCCGTGGGCCAAGTCGTGTGCTAGGCCGTGCCAAACCTGCAGGGTATACTAACTTATGCCACATGGCCAAGTTACACGCTCGTGTGTGAGACCATGTGGAGCATACTAACTTCATTTCAATTTCAACACCAGGGAACACACAGCCGTGTGGACACACGCCCGTGTGGACAAAAATAGGCTATTTACCAAGCCAATTTGCCACCAAATTTGAATGTACTTACATCAGCCCAAATGGCACCACAACATAGCATAATATAACATTATAACCAACCAATTCACGCGTAACTCATATACATTCACTACTCCCATTCTCTATGCACACTAATCACAAAACATATCATACCATTCATACCAAACTTCACATTTAAAATTCAACTATTTATACACGTTCAAACATGCATCATTATACATCAAGATCATAAGCATATAACTACTCTACTATCAATCAAATAACCTCCATAATTTGTACAATATACAAGCCACATATACCTATTCATGAACTCACAACATAAGCCATATATATACATGGTTCAAACATACCAAAATAAGCCAACTTTCATGGCTATATACATAAACCAAAACTTATACATTTACAAGTCAATTCACATGACACAACTCGTTACCAAACTACATACCGAAGACCATAATCCTGTACATGCCATATGACCAAACCATAAGCTCAAAAGTACCAAAGTAATGGTTGGATAGTGTGACGTAGTCTCAGACGATCCTCAAATCCGAGCTAGCTTTGAAATCACTATAAGACATGGGAGAATAAACAAAGTAAGCTTTACAGCTTAGTAAGCTCGTATGGAATAAACTCAACTAATCACCAATACAAAACTCATCAATTTGAACATATTAAGATGTAATTCATGATAACTAACAAACCTTTCACATGCTTAATCATATGCTTATATGCAAACTTCATAACTTCTTCGATGTAAAGCTCTTATAATTCATATACATACCTGTACCAATTCGTATCAAACTCATACCCAAATAGAATAATGTTGAATACTCAAATTCTTGCACACTAAGTGCTAATGCATAGCTGAAGCTATTTTAATCTCGCACACTAAGTGCTATATATAGCCGAAGCTATCTGATGTTGCACAGTAAGTGCTATACGTAGTTGAAGCTATCTCGATATCGCACACTAAGTGCCATACATAGCTGAAGCTATCTCGAACCGCACACTAAGTGCCATACATAGCCGAAGCTATCTCGAATCGCACACTAAGTGCCATACATAGTCGAATTGTCGTCAAACATGATTGTAGTCTCGATGCACAATTTATACAATATCAAAGCATTTAAAGCATAATTATAACAATGCTTATTACATACAAACATACCTCAAATGTAAAAATGATAACGCGGGTCAACTAATTCAAAACCATGTTCTTCCCTCGATCTAAGTTCGTATTTTGCTTTTCTTGATTTATATAATATCGAATTCAACTCATTTAATCATCCATTTATTAAATTCGATCCAAATTTCACTTTAAGGCTTTTTTACACAATTGCCCCTAATATTTCACGTCTCTTACAATTTAGTCCTTATTTCATAAAATCACAAATTCATGCAATTTAACCACACCGATGCTAGTCAAATTTCTCTAGTACTCATATTAGCCCATATTTCTCATATATTTCACATTTTAATGACAAAGTTTCAACATTTCTCAATTTAACCTATTTTACATTTTTCACTAAAAATCACTTTACAAAACTTATTTATCTATCAACAAGCATTCAAAATCTATCATCAAACATCAAAATACACATGAATTCATCAATGGAATCATTCAAAATCTTTAACAGTTTTGCAAAAATAGTCCCTAGGCTAGCTAGTACTAGATGCAACGATCACAAAAACATAAAAATAATTAAAAACGAGACAAAACACATACCTAATTGCATCAATTTGCCTTAGCTAAATAAAGAACTCTAATATTATCTTTTCTTCTTCTTCAATTTCAGTTAAAAGATGAGAATGAATGCCTTTAATTTGGTTTTGTGTTATTTATTTTATGTTGTTTACCAATTTAGACATATAACCTTAATGATAAACCATTTAAAACATCCATTTAATGTCCAATATTTTCCACTTACCAACAAAATGGTCTAATTACTATTCAAGGACCCTTAATTTAAGGTTCTATAGCTATTAGACACCTTTAGCTATTACAACTCAAGTTTTATGCTTTACGCGATTTAGTCTTTTTTATCGAATTAAGCATTCAAACGATAAAATTACTTTACGAAATTTTCACACATGTATGCTATCATGCTGGAAACACTTAAAATAATATTAAAATAAATATTTTGACTTCAGATTTGTGTCCTGAAACCACTGATCTTGTTTTACTAAAAACGAGTTGTTACAATATGATGTGGTTTTCTTTCTCTTATTTGACAAATTATCAAAAACTCGATCAGTTTGGAAGCTAGTCGGAGATTCATCAACTATCTAGAGACTTTATCGGTAGATTTTGATACTTTTCTAGTGGTTATAAGGGCATGGCATGTATAGGTGTCCTTGTTTGATGATATTAACCATTATGTTTGGCTTGTAAATATAGTAATTTGAGTAATGAGATAGTTGTTATATTATCGAGTATGAATAGGTATTTTGATTGATGATGTAGCCATTTGTTTTGGCTTGTGTTTTTGGTGTTTCAAATGATGAAATGGTGTTACGTTGGCATGCATATATTTGGCCTTGCAATGGTTGTTATTTTGGGTGTTTATGGTAACTAAATGATGAAAGTTGAAATGGTAGTTAGAGTTTATGTGTTAAATGATCCTTTGATATGTTTGAATGTGGTGTTTTGGCATATTGGTTATAGATGACATATATGGCTAATGGTGCTAGATGATAACTAGTATTTTTGGTACTTGTGGACGTGAATTTGACATGTAAGCGAAGTGGTAAGTTTTGGTTAAATGATGCATATGATTATACATGTTTAAATGTTGTGTTTAAGGTGCCTTTTGGGGCATATTGGTTGTATGCATATATACCTTATTCGGATAGCTTGATTATGCATGTTTTTAGTGAAATTTGAAGGCTTGTATATATGTGAAAATTAGGTTGTAGGTATATGCATGAATGGGTGAGGAAAATGGCTTTGAAATGGCCTATTTTTCATCCAGAAGGGTAGAGACACGGGTGTGTGTCTCAGCCGTGTGTGACACACGACCATGCGGCACGACTGTGTGTCACCTGTAGCTTTCAAAGATTTGCAAGTTAGGCTGTTACACGACCTAGTACATGGCCTGACACACTAGCGTGTGAGATTATCTCGAAGGGTACGCAGCCTGGAACACGGGCGTGTGACATGGTCGTGTGACCCAACTCAGAGAGTTACATGGGCATGGACACGGGCTCGGACACAACTGTGTGTCCCTACTTCGAATGTCCACACGGCTTGAGACATTGGCGTGTCTCCCAGTCATATGAGTCACACGACCTGTCCACCAGGCCGTGTGAACCCTGCAGTTTGAAAATTTTCATATTTTTCTGAAAAATTCTATGTGTTTTCGATTTAGTCCCAAGTAGTTTCTAATGTGTTTTTAGGGCCTCAAGGGGTCGTATAAAGGACAATAAGTATGTCATTGATTGGTTTTGCATTGATTGATATTGTGAATTAATTGTTTTATAATTTTGGTTAGTTTTGAAGTGTAATCTCTAGTAATTCTCTGTAACCCTATTTTGATGACGGATACGGGTTAAGGGTGTTACATCACACCCACATATTTCTTCTAGAAGGCTTCTAGAAAATATTCCCACATCAATCGATGAGCTTGGGTACCTTTCATAATGGCCTACAACCAGCAGTAGGCCTCATCACGCAGTAATGACACAGTCCCTTAAGTTTCTGGTCTGGGGTGCACTCTATATCATCAAGGATTCGTTCTGTAGCCTCCAACAATTACTCAGCTACAGTGGGGGTCATCCTAGAAACGCCCCTAAATAATTTGACCGTATTCAAATGGAGCTTCTCAGCAATAGTGCCATGACTGTTAGCTCTAGTTTAGGCACCTGCCAGTAGTTCCAATACTTGTAACATGACCTATAATACAGCCTCGTTCGTAGGCTCTTGTTGACTCTCCTCAATAGTGGGTGAACATTCCAAATTTTCCACAACTGGCTCAGCGATTCACACTTGGGATGCGAATTAGTCGACTTGGGTTCGCTGACCCGGCTCTCTACGAGCTCTCATTCCTCTAGTCATAACTCTGCGGGTACTCGTTTTAAGTTTTATGTATGCTGTCAATAGAGATAAGTTTTATCATTATCACTTGAACATTTTCAATCGAAGTTTCATTTTATTGGTTTATATACGTCTCACTTTTTATTTTTTCACGATCTAGAGTTTGACTCAATCTATAGTTTCCTATAGTTTTCAGTCTATGGTTTCATATTTAAAGAACACTTACCTCGGATCGGCTTCGGGTCTTGGATTTTATAATAAGTGACATGTTTTTCCCAAAATACCCTTTTTATAATGCTTGAAGTTTTTCGAAAACATTTTTCCCAGGGTCCGAGTTTTGAATTGGGCTCTGATATCACTAAATGTAACCTTTCAAATTAGGCTTAGACGGTTATGACCCAATCTGAGCAATTACATGGGCCACGAAGATGGCCAAAATGTTTCCATAAGAAAAGTCCATTTGTCCTCGAATCATGTCATTTTGAAAATATCATATTCTTTTCACTAAAATTTATTTGTTCCTTTCTTATTAAAATACTTGTAGTATAAGTTTTGAAAGCACATTTACAGTAGATACTAATTCTTAAAAATGTTTAATGATCATTTAAAACTGAAAGCCAACATAAGCAATCCATTTAATAATTCCAAAATATTAGAAAGGAAAATCCCTATGTCACAGTTCACAATTTAAAATAAAGTCCCCAAAGGTTATTAAAACAAACCGAAATCAAAGTCCATAAAAATCCATAAAATGATATAAAGTCGATAATTTATTAAAAATTTCACATCTGACAGCATCATCGAGATTTCACATCTGAGTCTTAATTACAAGGATTACCTGAAACATACACATAATATAGGTGAGCTTACAATCCTAGTGTAACAGCCCGTTTTTTTAGTGGGGTCAAAAGTAGTGGTTTCGGAGCCATAAATCTGACGAGAAATTTCATAAATATTATCTATGAATATTTATTAGTCGACTATGGTTTTAAAAAGATTTTTGTTATGGTAATTTATGTGGTGTGAATGGTTAATTAAGTTCAAATGGTAAGACCCTAAGGTCAAGTAGTTTTAGAAAATGAAGTATTGGGACCACGTTTCTATAAACCGAGTCGTAAATATTTTTATAAATATTTATGAATTTTCATTAAGGTGGTATTAAAGTTTCGTTGAAAAATTTTAACGTTTCAATAGTTAATTAAGCGAAAAGGACTAAATCGTAAAACTTGAAAAAGTCAATCGCTATTAGTTTAAAGGTGTTAATTGATTAATGAATTATAATTGGATGGACTTATTGTGTAAATTAGCCATCCTAAAGATAGTGGGACGACAAAGGAACTTTAAAGTTTATTTTAATTATGTATAAAGGTTATAATAATTAAAAATAAGTATTATAATTAAAATAAAGATGAAAATTATGATTTGTTTTTCTTCATTCTTCCTTAAACTGAATGTCACCATGGATAAAGAAAGGGAGAAGTTCCAAGCTTCAACCAAACAAAAATGGATGCATGTAAGTGATTCATTTATCAGTTTTTTGTAATTTTTATGTTTCTGATATCGTCACAACTAGGTCCAGCTAGCTCGTACCTTCGATTTTGAAACTATTAAAGATTTTGAATGTTTCCATTGATGAATTTAGTGATTTTTTATGTTAAATGACTAATTTGAAATATTAGTTGTTATTTAAAAGAATTTTGTTAAGTGATTTTTGATGAATTTAACGATTGGGGACTAAATTGTTTAATTAATAAAAATACAACGATTGGATGTGAAATAATTACACATGCGGGCTTTTTTGTGTGCCATGAATCAGCTGATGTGAATTTGCATTAGAAATGATTAATTTGAATGTTTTAGGCCTAGGGACTAAATTGAATAAAAGTAAAATGCCAGTGGCAATTTTATAAAAATTTCAAAATGACTAAATTGCATAAAATACATTATTTTACTATCTAAATTAATAGAATCAATAAAATTAATTATTTATATCAAGATCGAGTGGAAAATCTAGGAGAATAGAAAATTACCAAAATACCTCTATACTTTATCATTTATGCAATTTAGCCAGGTAAGTTCATACATTTGAATAGCATTTTAAATTATGTTTTAAATGCTACCATTTTATAATATTAAATTATGTTTTGACGGAAGAATCCAACGGCGTATCGCCTATCAAATATGAAAAGGGATAACTTTGACTATCGATTATGAAAAGGATGGTGACGACGATAAATTATGGAAATGGGATGGTGACGACCAGCGAATATGAAAATGGATAGCTTCGGCTATTGAATATGAAAAGGGATAGCTTTGACTATCGATTATGAAAAGGGATGGTGATGACCAACAACTATGAAAAGGGATGGTGACGACCATCGATTAATGAAAAGGGATGGTTTCGACCATTGTATATGAAAAGGGACGGTTACAAACATCGTTTAGCACACTTTGTGTGAGATCCGATAAGGGTTCCAATTGACTTCACTATGACAAATATGGAAAGGTATGATGTGCCGATGATCAAAGTATGAATACTCATGTTTATGAAAGGTATGATATAACTGATGCTATATTATGTACCATATCTTACCATGTGATGATATTGCTAAGTTATGTGTTTAATCACTAGCTTGTGGCTATGGTTAATGTTATGTTTATGTCTTATGTGTATGCAAATGAAATGGTAAATGTTCGATAAGATCTAAGACATATTTATAAGAAACCCAATGGAATTGTGATACATGGAAAAACATGATATGTTGTGATGGATGATAAATCCAATTGAATCATATCCAATTGAATCATACTCAAGTATAATGGTTATCCATGTCAAATTCATTTGAATCATGTTTAAATGAACTAACATGTGTTGTTGATGTGTTAGGGCTTGTGCCAAGCTTGTGGATATGATTGATGTTTATGATTATGCTTGTACTATGTATACAAAACGAGTAAGAAAAGGGGATGAAATGGTAACTACGTAATCAGGATGTATTATATGTAAGCTAATTACTTATGCTATGAATGAATACACCTATGTCATGATAAATACACTGAATTGAGAGTTAATAATGTTGTTTAGGCTTATCATAAGCATTGGGGATAGAATGGAAAGTAAGTAAATAGAAAGACATATAATCTTATAAAAGGTTGATGATTATATATTATGTCTCATGAAATCCTATGAATGGTCAATAAATATACGACATTAATGAATTTGCTCAGTTGTGAGTCGGTGGTCATATAGATTTATGAATTTGGCATTGGCATAGGTTTATGTCTATTCTATAAAGTTTATTATCGAAATGGAATTTTATATTTAAATTTTATATGAGCTTACTATGCATACATTGCTTACGTAGTTATTTTCTTTTATTTTACAGATTATTGGAAGCTCGATCGGGTTGGAAACTAATCGGAGATTCATCACACTATTTGTAACACCCCAAACCCGGCCCAAAACACCACGACCGAATTCGGAATGCCACTGGAAAACTTTAAGTTGAAATCGGTTAAGTGATGATAAAACTTGGTTGTATCAGAATTAGAGTTGGAACCAAAAACAAGTATTTAATCAAGTCTCTATTTATCAAGGTTAACTTTCAAAATACGGTTCAATTTCTTAGAGAAACGTTTCATTCAGAAAAACATTTTGAAGTTCATGGGTGATTAGAAACATGTCCTTTTGTAAAACTTTAATAGAAACCGAGTATTTACGAGTATCTTAATTAGAAAACCTTGGTTAAGTTTTTTAAGTTATAAAAAACGTCATTTATTTGAAATTGTTGGCAACTATTAAATCAAATCCAGTCTAGCATAAACTCTAATAAAACCCAAAATATTTAAATGTCCTTATTACAACAAAACATCCCAAATAAACCGAAATTAAAAGTAAATGTTTTTAAATATGAAAACTGTGTCTGCATGGCCATCTCGAAGTCCCATCCAAGCCCAGTCCAAACATCACGTATCACCTGCAATGTTTGGTAAAAATTGGGTGAGTCAACAGACTCAGTGTATAACTAATCCACAGATTCCCACATATGGGCTTGGCCCAAAACCACACCGATCCACATATCAGAAAATAATGCAAAATGCACCCAACCCAGCCTAGGGTCCATCCTCTACACACCCCCGTATCCAGCCACCACACACCAAGGGATTACTAAATCGACCCTCCAACCTCTACACACCAATTTGGCAGTCAATGCCATCTACCACGTGATCTAGCCACTGGTCCACGTGATCAAATCACAATATAATCCACAACGTGACTGTAGTCAACGTTAATCCACAATGTAGCTCATAGCTAGCATCAATCCACGATGAGGCACATAGCCATCACCAACCACGATGTGGCACAAAGCCGACACCAACCACAATGAGGCACAGAGCCGATCATCAATCCACGTGAGGCTCGTAGCCATCACTAAACCATGTACATAAATGTACACCATGTCCTTCTTTCAAATATACAAATCCCGCCCCATGATTATGCAACATACGATAATGATATGATAAAATAATGCATGAATAGGTTAATAGGCATACAGCACATATCCACAGCAATAATCACAATCTCATTGGCATTTAACACTGACCTGATTAGCGACATACCCATTAAGGGTAACCATCTTATTATTGCCGCTGCATTAGTCATCATATTCATAACACATACAATTATTTATATATTCGAGAAACTGCGAATTAATCACAAACCTAAGAACCTGAAGTATTACGCTCTCAATACCGACACTGTCACTAAGCGAAACTACCGCTATCTGCCTATAATCCTGCCCTGACGCTGGCCCACACCCCGGTGGCCAATCCCGTACTGCAGAGACCGATCGCTTCTCAAACTTAGGGGTAGGGGCTACCCCTTTTTCTCCTTGACTGGTACTCGCATCCATCAATAATATCTTAGTCAGAAAATCCCGTCAAGAAATCAAGTCAGATCCATACGAAACTAAATAACATTTAAATCGAATAATCTTACCAAGGTTGACCAAAACTTGAAGACTCTCACTTGATCTTTGAAGGTTATCGAAATCCCTACATTAACCCTGTTAGAATCGGCTCCTACACAAAAAGCTTGTGAAAGTGGCCTTTGGTCGAACACTATCCCCTTACCTTGAGTAGTCGATCCCAAAAGAACCCTTAATGCTCCTTTACGTTGGCTACAAACAAAAGAAACACGAGATTATGGCCCTGTGAATATTCGGCCATCCTTAAAACCAAGGCCAACCATTTGGTTTCGGCACACCAAATGAAAAAGAAGCAAAACCGATTACTAAAGTAGAAATTACTTACCACCAACCCATGTTTGAAGAGATTAAGAGAAAGTAGTCGACAGCACTTCGCTTAGAGAATCGGCTTTTGAGAATGACAGAACAAGAATAGTTTTGGGAAAAATGATAGTATAAGAGAACAAGGAAAGAAGAAGAAGACTATCACTTTCGGCTAATAACAAGAGGTATTTCAGCTTTTGAATATGGTCAACTGAATAGAAGAGAAAGATGAGTGTAGAGGGTTGTGGCTATGGTGTTTCAGCTTTAAAGTTTCAAGAAAAGAAGAGAGAAAGAGGGGACTACAAGGTTCGGCTATGGCTCTCAAATGGAGATGGAATATTCGACCACTAAAAGAATAGGTATGGAGTTGAAGTTGAAAGAAAGAAAAAGAAGAATAGAAGAAGGCTAGAAGAAATCGACAATCACCCAAAATGCACAAAATGCCCAAATGGTTAGTTCTATTTTCGGCTCTTGCTCCAAAGAAAAGAAAGGAAAAAGAGAGAATTCTTGTGACTCACAATTTCGGCAAAGAGAACTCAAAAAGAAACAAAAAGATGGACACTCACACTACTCAAAATTCGGCACTACACCCCCCATACATGTCCGAAACTATGCCCCCTCCACAGTCCCACATTCGGCCAACTCTCCAACCTCATACCACATCCCTTGTTTTCCTCCTATTTTTCCTCTTCACCACTCATTCAAACTTGTTTAAATGAGTCAAACTCCTCAAAGAGCTTTCCACCTTCTATCTGAATTCCTTGACCAAGTCCACCCTCATCCTTTCCAGAGTTCAAATGCCGCCCAACTCTCCCTCCTTCTTGACGTAAAAAGCAACTCAAAATTCCAGCTTCGCAGCTCGAACCTCCTCTCCCTTGACACTCCATGTGACGCCACCCTCTCCCCTACTCTAGGCGCCATATTGCCACTTTACTGCTTCACTTTTTGTGACATAATCCACACCTGATTTCTTTTAAGTCCTAGCTCCCCTTTGCTCAGCTCATAACAAAAATTTTCCTACCGCTTCTACCCAAGCCCAAGGTTTCCCGAAACCCCCCAAATACTTCCAAATAGCATACAGAGCACATTAACACACGAAATACAGATTAAAATGCACAACCCCCAAATCCTGGATATTACAGTTCTACCCCCCTTAAAAATAATTTCAGCCTCGAAATTAATTGGTCAAAACAAGTGAAGGTGTTGCTGCCGCATTGCTTCCTCTGGCTCTCACGAAGCTTCTTCCGATCCATGGTTACGTAATAACTCCTTGACTAGAGGAACTTATTTCCTCCGCAAGACTTTCACATCCCACTCTAAGATCTGAATCGGTTCTTCCTCGTAAGACAAGTCTAGCCTCAACTCTAATTCTTCAACTGGAACCACGTGCGATGGATCTGATCGGTAACGATGTAGCATCGAAACATGAAACACATCGTGCATCTGCTTAAGCTCCGAACGCAGCTCCAACTGATATGCCACTAGTCCAACCCACTTTAAAATTCGATAAGGTCCTATAAACCTGGGACTCAGCTTTCCTTTACGACCAAATCTCATCACCTTCTTCCACAGCGAAACTTTCAGAAACACCTGATCCCCTACAGCAAACTCTATTTCTTTCTGCTTGAGATCTGCATATGACTTTTGCCTGTCAGATGCCTCCTTCGATCGTGCCCAAATTACCTTAACCTTTTCTTCTAACTCTGCCACAATCTCTAGACCCAAAACATGATGTTCCCCCAATTCTGTCCAACATGTAGGGGTTCGACACTTCCGTCCATACAGCGCTTCATACGGTGCCATCCGAATACTTGCTTGGTAACTGTTATTATACGCGAATTTCGCTAAAGGCAAAAACTCCTCCCAGCTTCCTCTGAAATCAATCACGCATCCACTCAACATATCCTCCAACACTTGAATTACCCGCTCAGACTGGCCATCCGTCTATGGATGAAATGCCGTACTAAAGTCTAATCTGGTGCCTAATGCCTGATGCAGTGCCTTCCAAAACTGAGATGTAAACCTGGGATCTCTGTCTGAGATAATCGATACCGACACCACGTGTAGCCTGACAACCTCTGCCACATATAACCTTGCCAACTTCTATAGAGAATAGTTGACCCGCACTAGTATAAAATGTGCAGACTTTGTCAATCGATCCACTATCACCCATACCGAGTCTTTCTTGGTAGGTGTAAGGGGAAGCCCGCTCATGAAATCCATAGTAATCCTCTCCCACTTCCACTGCGGAATCTTCACTGGTTGTAGCAACCCCGAAGGCACTTGGTGTTCAGCTTTAACCTGCTGACACGTTAAGCACTTCCCCACAAATTCTGTGACTTCTCGTTTAAGACCAGGCCACCAAAACTGTTCCCGTAGATCCCTATATAACTTACTCTATCCAGGATGCATAGCATAGGGGCTACTATACAATTCCCAAAGAATCTTCTGCCTTAACTCCTCATCTTTTGGCATGCACACCCTACCTCGAAAACATAACACTCTGTCACTGTTCAAACTATAGCCTTCCAACCCCCCATTCTGAACCTGCAGCAGTTTAGCACTCAACTCGTCATCCACCAATTGCTTCTCTTTCACCAGACCTAACCATGTTGGCTTCACCTGCAACTCTACTAACAAACTTCTGTCATCATAAAGACTAAGATGTGCAAACATCGCCCTCAGATCTGTTACTACTTTTCAACTTAGGGCATCTGCCACCACATTTGCTTTACCCGGATGGTACTCGATTGAGCAATCATAATCCTTCAATAACTCCACCCATCTTCGCTGTCTTAAGTTCAGCTCTTTCTTAGTCAGCAAATACTTCAGACTTTTGTGGTCCGTGTAGATCACTAACTTTTCTCCATACAAATAGTGCCTCCACACTTTTAGCGCAAAAACCACAGCAGCCAACTCTAGATCATGCGTCGGGTAGTTAACCTCATGAGGCCTTAACTGAAGAGACGCATAAGCAACCACCTTTCTGTCTTGCATCAATACACAACCCAACCCTGTGTGAGAAGCATCACAGTACACCACAAAGTCCTTCCCTGCCTCAGGCTGAATCAGAACCAGAGCTTCTGTCAAAACCCTCTTTAATCTCTCAGAACTTTCTTGCTGCTTATCCGTTCATACAAAAGGTACCTCCTTTCTCAACAATTTTGTCAAAGGTGCCGCTATAGACGAGAACCCTTCTACAAATCTCCTGTAGTAGCCTGCTAGTCCCAGGAAACTGCAAACCTCTGCCACCGTCCCAGGTGGTTTCCAATCTAGCACCGCTTCAATCTTCCTGGGATCAACTCTTATCCCTTTCGCCGATACCACCTGACCCAAAAAAGCAACCTCCCTCAACCAGAATTCACACTTGCTGAATTTGGCGTACAACTTCTTTTCTCTTAAAACCTGCAGCACTACCCGAAGATGTGCATCGTGCTCCTTTTCTGACTTGCAATATACTAGGATGTCGTCTATAAACACAATGACGAACTGATCCAAGTAGGGTTGGAACGCAGCTGGGCGTTCGTCAACCCAAACGGCATCACCAGGAATTCATAATGCCCGTATCGAGTCCGGAAAGCTGTCTTATGGATGTCTGCTTCCTTCACCTTGAGTTGATGATATCCCGACCTTAGATCTATATTTGAGAACACCGCAACCCCCTTAAGCTGGTCAAACAAATCATCTATCCTCGGCAATGGATACTTGTTTTTAACTGTCAGCTTATTCAGCTGCCGATAGTCTATGCACATATGCATAGTCCCGTCCTTCTTCTTTACGAATAAGACCGGTGCTCCCCATGGAGACACACTGGGTTGGATAAACTTACGATCAAGTAACTCTTGGATCTGAGCCTTGAGCTCCATCAACTCCTTTGGTGCCATTCTGTACAGAGCGATAGATACTGGTGCTGTACCTGGCAACAAATCAATCCCGAATTCCACCTCGCGATCTGGAGGCAACCCTGGAAGTTCCTCCGAAAAGACATCCCCAACTCTTTCACCGTCCTGACCTCTCCTATCGCTGCTTCCTTAGCCTCCAAGGCACTGACAAACATCAAAAAGGCCATACACCCCTTCCTCACCATTTTCTCTGCCTTAAAAGTAGACACTACATTCGACAAGTAATTCCTCCTTTCACCTATCACAACAATCTCTTCATCACTGGAAGTTTTCAATGACATGCGCTTAGCTGCACAATCCAAATTCGTCCGATACTTCGCCAGCCAGTCCATGCCTAAGATCAAGTCAAATTCCCCGAATGGAAGCTCCATTAAATCAGCTAGAAACTTCGCTCCCTGAACCTCTAAAGGCACCTCCCTAAAAAGTTTGTCTACCACCACTGATTGCCCTAAAGGACTAAGTACAATCATCTTCCTAGGTACAATCTCAAAGTTCACATTCAAGGTTCCAGATACTTTACTAACAATATAAGAATGAGTTGACCCGATATCTATTAAAGTAGTAAAGGATAACCCAACAATAAAGAACGTACCTGTGATCACATCTGGCGCATCCCCCTCCTTGCGACGCCTGGCTGCATAAACCAACCCTGGCTGTCTCGCATCTGAACCCCCAGCACCTCTGCCTGGTGCACCACGACCCCGACCGGAACCGTTCCCTCTACGGTTCGGACCATGACCCCTCATCTCCTGCTGACCACCCCTACCCGGCTGCACATGCCCTTGACTTACAGCCCGAGCCCTATCCGATTCCTGCGGACAATTCCTCACCAAATGAGCCTTCAACCCACACCGGAAACATTCCTTACCCTTACCCCAGCACTCTCCTGTATAAGCTCTCCCACACTGGACACATGGGCGAGTCTGATTCCCAGCAACTGATACCAGTGCACGAACAGAATTCTCAACCCTGGGTCTTTTCTGATAACCCCCAGATGGTGCTGACGGTCCGAAGCTCCTCTTATTTTGGCTCCTATCCCTATCTCTGTTCTGTCTCTCTATCCTCTTGACCTCCTCGGCTATCCGAGCTTTCTCCACTAGAATGGCGAAGTCTTTCTCTCGTTGCGGAGCAATCAATACCCGCAGCTCATCCCGTAATCCATCATCAAATCTTACACACCTCTCATAATCAGTAGCTACGATGCC
The DNA here is from genome assembly GCA_025503065.1 of Gossypium bickii. Lineage (NCBI taxonomy): Eukaryota > Viridiplantae > Streptophyta > Magnoliopsida > Malvales > Malvaceae > Gossypium > Gossypium bickii. Next base: position 33,799,556 of record CP106715.1, on the reverse strand, counting down.
CGCGCATACCGGCTCAATCATAAAAATTCTGCCTTGTACTCCGCTACTGACTTGCCACCCTGTACTAAATTGAGGAACGCCTTCCTCTGAGCGTCCACATAACTCGCTCCGACATACTTTCCCTCAAACTTGACCTTAAAATAAGTCCAGTCCACTCGGTCTGCAGGGGTACCCTCTCTGACTATGAGCCACCATTGGCAAGCCTCGTCCTGGAGCAACGAAACAACACCCTTTAGCTTCTCCTCAGCACTGCAGTCCAAATCGTCCATAATCCTTTCGACTGCCTCCAACCAGTACTCCGCCACATTCGGAGCTACCCCAGATACCCCTCTGAATACCTCAGCTCCATTTGCTCTGAGTCTCTCAGATACTGATTTTCGAGCCCTATTGCCCATATTAGCTCCTGCGACTCGTTCTAATACCCGTAGCATAGCCTGTGATATTGCATCATCTCCTCCCGTCTGCCCCTGGAACTTCGCCTCTATAACCGGTGGCGGCGCCTCGTTTTCAGAACCCTAACCTGACCCGACTGGTTCTGACACAGTCATTCTGCCTCTACCACGCCCACGAGTATTGCCACCACGTCCCCTAGAACTCATGTCTAACGTCTCATTCTACTCTGTTTTAAGAAATCTTATGCATTAGAATCTTTTCACTTGTTGTTTAAGGAAGTAGTTTTATGTAAAAGAATCTCAAGTTGTCGTTTCATAATAACCACACAACCCTAAAGTCTCAGTCTCTAAAGAGATAGTCCTAGGGTCTACAGTTCATATATCATTTCAACATAGCATAAATTCACCTTCATCCTTTTATCAAGTCAGAAGACTTACCTGGCAGACCTGGGCCGGACGATTTGAGTGCCATGCTTTAGAAAACCCTTTTTCCTAAAAAATCTTTCTTCAACCCACTAAAACACAGAGTGAGAACATTTATGGGCCTTAAAAATCCATAGGCTGAGTGCAGAAACCTGGCTCTGTTACCAATTTGTAACACCCTAAACCCGGCCCAAAACACCACGGCCGAATTCGGAATGCCACTGGAAAACTTTAAGTTGAAATCAGTTAAGTGATGATAAAACTTGGTTGTATCAGAATTAGAGTTGGAACCAAAAACAAGTGTTTAATCAAGTCTCTATTTATCAAGGTTAACATTCAAAACAGGGTTCAATTTCTTATAGAAATGTTTCATTCAGAAAAACAATTTGAAGTTCATGGGTGATTAGAAACATGTCCTTTTGTAAAACTTTAATAGAAACCGAGTATTTACGAGTATCTTAATTGGAAAACCTTGGTTAAGTTTTTAAGTTATAAAAAACATCATTTATTAAAAATTGTTGGCAACTATTAAATAAATCCAGTCTAGCATAAACCCTAATAAAACCCAAAATATTTAAATGGCCTTATTACAACAAAACATCCCAAATAAACCGAAATTAAAAGTAAATGTTTTTTAATATGAAAACTGTGTCTGCATGGCCATCTCGAAGTCCCATCCAAGCCCAGCCCAAACATCAAGAATCACCTGCAATGTTTGGTAAAAATTGGGTGAGTCAACAGACTCAGTGTATAACTAATCCACAGATTCCCAAATATGGGCTTGGCCCAAAACCACACCGATCGACATATCAAAAAATAATGCAAAATGCACCCAACCCAGCCTAGGGTCCATCCTCTACACACCCCCGTATCCAGCCACCACACAACAGGGGATTACTAAATCGACCCTCCAACCTCTACACACCAATTTGGCAGTCAATGCCATCTACCAAGTGGTCTAGCCACTGGTCCACGTGATCAAATCACAATATAATCTACAACGTGACCGTAGTCAACGTTAATCCATGATGTAGCTCATAGCTAGCATCAATCCACGATGAGGCACATAGCCATCACCAACCACGATGTGGCACAAAGCCAGCACCAACCACGATGAGGCACAGAGCCGATCATCAATCCACGTGAGGCTCGTAGCCATCACTAAACCATGTACATAAATCTACACCCTGTCCTTCTTTCAAATATACAAATCCCGCCCCATGATTATGCAACATACGATAATAATATGATAAAATAATGCATGAACAGGTTAATAGGCATACAGCACATATCCACAGCAATAATCACAATCTCATCGACATTTAACACTGACCTGATTAGCGACATACCCGTTAAGGGTAACCATCTTATTATTGCCACTGCGTTAGTCATCATACTCATAACACATACAATTATTTATATAGTCGAGAAACTGCGAATTAATCACACACCTGATAACCTGAAGTATTACGCTCAATACCGACGACAGCTGTCACTAAGCGAAAGTACCGCTTATCCGCCTATAATCTCGCTTCCGTGTTTGGCGCACACACCGGTGGCCAATCCTGCATCTGAGATCGATCGCTTCTTAAACTTAGGGGTAGGGGCTACCCCTTTCTCTCCTTGACTGGTACTTGCATCCATCAATAATATCTTAGTCAGAAAATCCCGTCAAGAAATCAAGTCAGATCCATACGAAACTAAATAACATCTAAATCAAATAATCTTACCAAGGTCGACCAAAACCCGAAGACTCTCACTTGATCTTTGAAGGTTATCGAAATCCCTACATTAACCCTGTTAGAATCGGCTCCTACACAAAAAGCTTATGAAACTGGCCTTTGGCTGAACACTATCCCCTTACCTTGAGTAGTCGATCCCAAAAGAACCCTTAATGCTCCTTTACGCTGGCTACAAACAAAAGAAACACGAGATTATGGCCCTGTGAATATTCGGCCATCCTTAAAACCAAGGCCAACCATTTGGTTTCGGCACACCAAATGAAAAAGAAGCAAAATCGATTGCTAAAGAAGAAATTACTTACCACCAGCCCACGTTTGAAGAGATTAAGAGAAAGTAGTTGACAGCACTTCCCTTAGAGAATCGGCTTTTGAGAATGATAGAACAAGAATGGTTTTGGGAAAAATGATAGTATAAGTGAACAAAGAAAGAAGAAGAAGACTATCACTTTCGGCTAATAACAAGTGGTATTTCGGTTTTTGAATATGGTCAACTGAATAGAAGAGAAAGATGAGTGTAGAGGGTTGCGGCTATGGTGTTTCGGCTTTAAAGTTTCAAGAAAAGAAGAGAAAAAGAGAGGACTACAAGGATCGGCTATGGCTCTCAAATGGAGATGGAATATTCGGCCACTAAAAGAATAGGTATGGAGTTGAAGTTGAAAGAATGAAAAAGAATAATAGAAGAAGGCTAGAAGAATTCAGTAATCACCTAAAATGCACAAAATGCCCAAATGGTTACTTCTATTTTCGGCTCTTGCTCCAAAGAAAAGAAAGGAAAAAAAGAGAATTCCTGTGACTCACAATTTTGGCAAAGAGAACTCAAAAAGAAACAAAAAGATGGACACCCACACTACTCAAAATTCGGCACTACACCCCCCATACATGACCGAAACTATGCCCCCTCTACAGTCCCACATTCGGCCAACTCTCCAACCTCACACCACATCCCTTGTTTTCCTCCTATTTTTCCTATTCACCACTCATTCAAACTTGTTTGAATGAGTCAAACTCCTCAAAGAGCTCTCCACCTTCTATCCGAATTCCTTGTCCAAGTCCACCCTCATCCTTTCTAGAGTTCAAATGCCGCCCAACTCTCCCTCCTTCTTGACGCAAAAAGCAACTCAAAATGCCAGCTTCACAGCTCGAACCTCCTCTCCCTTGACACTCCATGTGACGACACCCTCTCCCCTGCTCTAGGCGCCATATTGCCACTTTACTGCTTCCCTTTTTGTGACATAATCCAGACTTGATTTCTCTTAAGGCCTAGCTCCCCTAGCTCCCTTTTGCTCAACTCATAACAAAAATTTTCCTACCGCTTCTACCAAAGCCCAAGGTTTCCCGAAACCCCCAAATACTTCCAAATAGCATACATAGTACATTAACACACAAATACAGATTAAAATGCACAACCCCCAAATCCTGGATATTACACTATTCATCAATTTTATCGATAGATTTTGATGCTTTGGTCGCAGTTATAATAGCATGTATAGGTGTTTTGTGCTTGATGATCTGGCCACCATGATTGGCTTGTAAATATGGTCTTATGATTGATGACATTTTGGCATTTTTGGGCTTTACTATAACACCCTTTACCCATATCCTTCGCTAAAATAGGGTACGAAGCATTACCGGACTTAATCACATATAACTGATCATTTCTGAGTCACAAATTTCCATTAAAATTTAAAACTTTTCATTCATAATCATATTGTCCCATATACGAGCCTACGAGACCCAAAACATTTATTGAGAGTGGTTCGGGACTAAACCGAGAACTTTGTAATACTTAGAAAATTTTACCACAAAACAGGGCCACACACCCGTGTGGCTTGGGACACGCCCGTGTCCTCGACCCGTGTAACTCGCTGTTTATGACGTCATCAACCATATAGGGTCGCACGGCCAAGTTACACGCCCGTGTGCTAGGCCATGTGGCCATCCGTGTGGATGAAAGTTAGGCTATTTACCAAGCCTTTTTCCATCAAAAAACTCTTGCACACTTATACCAAGTTTATCAACACACACATGGCATTTTTTAGGCATCCCAATAACCACATCATGGCATTCGCACACCATTTATAAATCACATTTATCATGCACAACCACACACACTTAATTAATCATAGCATATAACTTACTCAACTATTCACATTTAGTATTTGCCACACATAATTAACACATATTCACTCATCCAACCTAAACAAGCATGCACATCCATGTAATGCTTCATCATAGACTTATAACATAACAAATATCGGCAGCATCAAATGGCCTTATACAACAATGACCTTCAATTAGCATAGGCCAATATTCTAAGCCAACTCATTATAAAATGTACACAAATGACTAAGTCCCTATACATGCCATAGACTAAAAAATACTTGAACATCGTTGATACAATACCAATCAATAACTTGTTAGTATGATAGAATCTCCGACAACCTCCAACTCGAGCTAGCATCTATGACACTATAAGAAAAAGGAAAGGATTAGGGGTAAGCATTATAGCTTAGTAAGTATGTATATAAATAATAAGTGATTGATTAATATACTTTTATAAATTTTCACAATATGTTCTCAAGATAATACAATCATAATTGCACATAGTTCAACTATTTATTTATGTTCATCTCAAGCTATCTATTCGAGTCACAGTCACTAAATTATTTATATCTAGAGCTACAAAACTCAAAATTAATATCCTCTAATTTTCCCTAAAACTAGACTCACATATATTCTTACCATAAATATTTAAGAATTTTTTATTTAGAAAATATGTACATTTTATTCATTAAAGTCTCCCCTGTTCTGCTGTCTGACAGTTTCGACCCTTCTTCACTACAAATTAATTATCTCTTCGTATAGGATTCGGATGATGTTCTTGTTTGTATCTATTGAAGGTAGACTCATTAATAAATTTAATTATATAAATTATAAACCATAATTATTTTTATATAATTTTTAATGATTTTCCAAATTCAGAATAGGGGATTCCGACATCATTCTGACCCTGTCTCACAAAAAATAAAATATCACAGAATATGAAACTCTTTTGTTTACACCGTTTTTTATGTGAAAATAGACTCATTAAGATTTAATTTCATATATTATTCAATCTTTAATCCAATTTCCACCAATTTTGCTGATTTTTCAAAGTCACACAACTGCTGCTGCCCAAAATTGTTTTGTTGCTAAATTTACTCTTTCATAATTTTACTTACTCCATTTCATGTTACCGAAGGTTCGATCAAATATCGAGCACATTGGTCATAAATTTTCACACATATACCTACACTTATTCATCACATAATCATATTCAATTACACTTAATCATTACATGATCACATGTATTTTCAGTTAGTCAATTTCCCGTTGAACTCATCGGAATAATAACAGATACACGGTGTCTTGCGCATAGTGCCACCCTTGTAGCCGAAGCTATCTGGTGCACATAGTAGCTTGCACTTAGTGCTACACATGTGACCAGTACTACACATGTGACCAAAACCATCCCTTACACATAGTGGCCTGCACTTAGTACCATACATGTGATTGAAGCTATCGGGTACGCATAGTAGCCTGCACTTGTACTACACATGCGACCTATCTGTCTGGTACACGTAGTAGCCTGCACTTAGTACTACACACGTGACCTAACACCATCTCGTAGCTCTCTTGTACACATAGTGGCCTACACTTTGTACCACACATGTAACCTAGCTACCTCATTCGTATCTCTTCTATCCCGAAGGTTCAACCGGGAATTCTCACTTTTCAACATTTTACCAATTCATCCATAATCAATCACAATTCATAATTTACATCAAATAACTACTCCATATTCAACCATATCTCATATAATATAATAAGATATTAAAACATAAATAAAAACGATGTATTATTTACATACAAACTTACCTCGGTAGCACAATCGGTGAAAATGACTTATTCGTCATACTCTTTGTTTTTCCCTCGTTCTAAGTCTGAATCTTGTCTTCCTTGATCTATAACAACACATTTAATTTATTTATTTATCCTGCTACTCAAATTATCCTAAATTCACATTTTGGCAAAATTTACATTTTTGCTCCTAAACTGTCATATTTACACTTTTGCCCCTAGGCTCGTAAAATGATTTTTATGCAATTTCCTTATATTTTAAGCCTAGCCAAACCATTTTCATGACTAGAACAGCCCACAATTTCCATTAATTCACACTTTTATGACAAATTTCATAACTTTTACAAATTAGTCCTTTTAGGCATTTTTACCGAAAATCATTAGTAAAAGTCGTTTCTCTAACCATAAACATGTATTTTCTACCATTAAACACAAAAATACATACATATTCATCATGGGTCAAAACCCTAGACTTTAACCATATCTCAAATTAGTGGTAGAAATAGATAGATCTTGTTATGAGGATTTCAAAAAAGTAAAAATCATTAAAAATGAGGCTAAAACGGACTTACAATTGAGCTCGGAAGCTTGAAAAACCCTAGCCACGGTTTCTTCATGGTAATTTCAGCCATCGCTTGAAGATGGACAAAAATTGGCTTTTAATTTTGTTTTTAATTCATTTTAATAACTAAATGACCAAAATGCCCCTAACTTAAAAATATTCTATTTCACCTATTTCATGTCCATTTTTGTCCAACAAATTAGCCAATGGTCTAATTACCATTTAAGGACCTCCAATTTAAAATTTCATAGTAATTTGACACCTTTAGCTTCTAGAACTCAAGTTTTGCACTTTTTACAATTTACTCCTTTTGACTAAATTGAGTGCCCAAACGTCGAAATTTTCGAACGAAATTTTCACGAAATTGTTCTGTGAAATTGTATACCATAAAAATATAATAAAAATAAGTTTTCTTACGTCAGATTTGTGATCTCGAAACCACTATTTCGACTAGGCCCAAAATCGGGCTGTTACATTTATGGCTAATGTTAAAATGGTTTAGTGATGATATGTTTTGAATCGCCAAATTGGTATGCTTGTGTGTGATATTGGTATGTAATATTGCTTTGAATTTGTGAAAGTTATATTATCTTGATGCCTTGATGGTTTGTGTGCTTTTGGCACTTTGATGCTTAATGGTTGGTGTTATATGATCAAATTGATGCATAGTTTTATGGAAAAAGTGGTATGTGTTGTCATGTTTGCAAAGCGATCATTTAGTGCATGTTTTGATATAGGATCTAATAAAATATGTTTTGTTGAATTATGAACATTTGGACCTCAATTTGGTATGTATATATATTGGATGTTGGAATCATTTGGTAATGGCTAGTTTTGTGTCATTTATATGGTTTTGATACATAAGAGAAGTGGTTCAAATGGTAAAGTTATTTTGTTAGGGTACAAATCTAAATTGGTAAGGTTGGTATGTGTGAAAAGTAGTATGTTTTGGTATGGAAACAAGTTAGTTGCTAAATGTGTAACACCTCTTACCCGAGTTCAACGCCGGAATAGGGAACGAGGCATTACCGGACTCACATCACAAGCAATCACACAATTCTGAGTCATAAAATTTGCTTCCAAATTAAAACCATTCATATTCAATCATAAAGTTCCTATTACGATCCTACAATACCCAAAACAAGCATTGGAAGTGGTTCGGGACTAAACCGAAAACTTTAGAAATTTTTTCAAAACTTAGAAAATTTTTGCTAGATGCAGGGCTCACACACCCATGTGGTCCAAGGACACGCCCGTCTGACTCTGGGACACACTCGTGCTTCAGATCGTGTTCAAATTAGGGGTGCTCTCTAACTTGTGCCACACAGGCTGTGTAGCACACACAGCTGAGACACTCGCCTGTGTCTCTGCCCGTGTGCTCAATTCTGGACATTTTATTTTGCAACAATTAAGGCACAAGGGACACACTGTCAGAACACATGCCCGTGTGGCAGACCGTCTGTCTCACATGGCCTAGACACACGCCCGTGTGTCTACCCGTGTGGACAAAAATAACGCTATTTACCAAGCCATTTTTTCACCCTCACTTGCACTCATCTACACAACATCACAACATCACATGACACAAATTCAAGCATATAAATGCAACTAAACACCCACAAATAAGACAATAACATGTCATTCTTATACCATTATCATGCTTAAAACATCATACTTAGCCCATTAAAAACATACTAATTCCACATTCACAAGAGGGCATTAACATATGAATAAACTTATGATCAACATAAGCCATTATTTATGGCTATATATAAGATGAAGCATTAACAATTACAAGCTAACACATATGGCCAAATTAATAATGACACACATAACAAATTGACATAATCCCTATACATGCCATAGGCTCAAAATGCTTGGATTCATTTATACCCAAAATGATAGCTTGATAGTGTGATAGGATCTCCAGGGATCTCCAACTCGAGCTAGCTTAGTAACCCTAAAAGACAAGGGAAAGGAAAGGGGGTAAGCTATATAGCTTAGTAAGTCCGTACGAAAATAATAAGCAACTCTTACCAATCTTTTATCAAGTCCAACAATATAGGATAATAATAATTGCTTTAAATCTCATAGTTATAAATTTTCATTCAGTCATAATGTTTACTCTATCAACTTATAAGCATAATTTAACATATCTTGGCTTTAGCCTAACAACCATAATTTCTCCTTTGTATCAAATTACAGCAAATAACGAATCATTTCAAACTTCATAGTAACCATGCACATTAATTATGAGTATTTACATTTCAAGCATATACTTTAACATCTTTCAATTGCCTAAACTCTTATCTTCCCATTTTCTCATATCCAATAAATCACAATTTAAACGAATAAAACATGCTATGTCATAACTCAATTTGGCCTGAAAGCCAATCACATAATCGTCAACTGAATTTATCATGAATTTCATACATCACAAGTATAGACTAATAATCACAAGGTTTTCACAAAATCATTCTTGTGGAAATCATGAACTCATAATTTCATGCAGTCAATGCTTATGGACTTTACGTACATACCTATACTGATTAGTAATTACTTACATACTCTTCTCTTCTTTGACATACTCGTTGAATTTCCCGTTGAACCATTTGGAATACTATCGGATACACGAAAAACTTTACACATAAGCGCCACATATGTAGCCAATGCTATCACAATTCTCGTAACACATATAAGCTCGCTCTTGAGCAAATCCACGGGCCTTCTCACACAAGCTGTCAGTCAAGACGTAGCTATGTAGTGCTGCTCACACAAGCTGTCAGGTATCTTCAACATATGCAGGTATACCCAGCCACCGGTAGGACGTACAGGACCAGCATCCGGGAAAAATAAAGCAGATAATCACATGGGTTCCTAGTGATATGTCACTTTTATCCTAATCTATTCCTAAGGTTCAACTGTAATTTCTCTCTTGTCGAAACTTTGGCAGATATCTTTTGTAGTATCGTACTCAATAGTATTCACATTTCATTTCAATAATATAGCATTTACCACAATTATATCAATCAAGCATTTATACACATATAATTTATTGCTTATTAAACATACGAACTTACCTCGGCATAAAAATGACAAAAAGGACTAAATCATTAAAAGCTCGTTTTCCCCCGTTCTAACTCCAAACCTTGTTTTTCTCAATTTATAATATCACATTTATCTTATTAAATCATCACATTATTTATTTTAGTCCAAAAGTCATATTATGGAAAAATTATATTTTTGCCCCTAAACTTTTAACATTTTACAATTTAGTCCCTAGGCTCGTAAAATGATTTTCATTCAATTTCGTCAAAACCCAAGCCTAGCCGAACCCTTTTCATACTCATAACAGCCCACATTTCTCATTTAATCACACTTTTCTACTCATTTTATAGACTGTTACAAATAGGTCCTTATTGACATTTTTATCGAAAATCACTTAGCAAAAGTCGTTTAACACTCAACAAACATGCATTTTCTACCATTAGACATCAAAGTACACAAATATCCATAATGGGTAAAATTTTAGACCTTGACATCTCTTCAAATTGATGGTAGAAATAGATAGATCGAGTTACAACGACTTCAAAAATGTAAATAGCATTAAAAACGGGGCAAGAACGGACTTACAATCAAGCTTGGATGAAGATGGACAAAAATTTGCTTTTAATTTGGCTTTGTAATTCATTTAATTACCAAATTACCAAAATGCCCTTAATGAAAAACTTTGAAAACATACCAAACCATGTCCATTTTTGTCCACCAACTTAACCAACGGTCTAATTACCATTTAAGTACCTCTAATTTAAAATCTCATAGCAATTGGACACCTCTAACATATATAATTCAAGTTTTGCACATTTTGCAATTTAGTCCTTTTGACTAAATTGAGTGCCCAAACGTCAAAATTGTTTAACGAAATTTTCACAAAATCATTCCATAAAATTGTAGACCATAAAAATATAAGAAAAACGAATTTTTCTTCTTCGATTTTGTGGTCCCGAAACCACTGTTCTGACTAGACCCAAAATCAGGCTGTTAAAAAATGGTTAAATATGCACATGTTTAGGTATGTTTAATGTATGTATTTATGGTGCCTTTATGGCATATTGGTTGAATAGAAATTGGTCATTTTATGCATAGTTGAACATGTTTTGATAACTTGGTCATATGTGCAAATGGCTTGTTTAGGTGTACTTTTATTTGGTGAAAGGAATGGCTTGAAATTGGCCTATTTCTTGTCCACAAAATGGTTAAGTCAGCCGTATGTGACACACTGCCAAGCAAAATGGCCGTGTGTCCCTTATATGTTTTTAAAGGTTGCATTTCGAGAGTTACACGGCTGGCACATGGGCGTGTAGCTTGGCTGTGTGAACCAAATCATAGAGTTACACGGGCATGGACACGGGCTGGGACATTGCGGTGTGTCCCTACTTTGAATGCCCACACGGCCTGAGACAGGAGAGTGTGTCTCAGCCGTGTTAGTCACACGGCCTGGCTATACGATCGTGTGACCCCTATAGTGTGAATTTCTCCATCTTTTTTTATAAAGTTTTATATGTTTCCAATTTAGTCCCAAATTGTTTCTAAAGTGTTTCTAAGGCATCGAAGGCTCAAATAAGGGATGATATGTATGTGTTGGAATGAAATATGATGTGATTCATGAAATGATTTGGAATGAATGTGTAACACCCCAAACCCGGTCAAAACGCTACGACCGAATCTGGCATGTTATAGGAAAGAAAAATTTCAGAAAACAGATTTAAAATCATGTGTTGAGAAAAATATTTCATATCACTATATCTTTGACGGGAATTTAAAATAGTTGTTTTACTTAAGCTGTTTACAGTTCAGGTTTCTTAATCAAAAATCGAATTCTAAGAGAATTCCATTAAGCGATCATTTGGAAACAATGTTGCGTCTTAGGTTGAAAATTCGAGTTAATTTGTTATTAAAACCCTATCTTAATTAACAGATTATAAAATCTTAAATTCAAATTTCTTAAGTTTTGAAAAACATCCACTTAGTTAGTTTCTTTAGGCATGCAATAATAATTAGAATAAGTAATAGCAAAACCAAATTTACGATTAGATGGCCTTCTTACAATACCCAAAGTCCAAGATAGTAAAAATCCAAAATAAATATTAAAGATAAAGTTACTTAAAACTTTATGCATGGCCACCTCGATTCCACCTCGGCTCCATATCCGCGGTCTAAGGATTACCTGCAAAATTCAACGGAAGAGGTGAGTCACCAAGACTCAGTGTGTAAATCCTCGACCAAAACAGTTTTGGGTTCACACACAAATATTAAGTATGTATGACATGCAACCCAACCGACCTATTATAGTCATCCTCCATATCTCCGAAAACTACCCCATATCTGTGGTACCTAGCCACTGGTGGTACCTAACCACTGGTGGTTTCAAACCACTGGTGACAAAAGTCACAATTTATAACATGTGGGGCCAACCCACTTGTGGTACCAAACCACTGGTGACAATCCCTAAAATTAATACGTGGAGCCAACCCACTTTGGTACCAAACCACTGGGACGAGTCACAGAAATAGTATATATATGTGGTACCAAACCACTAGTGGTTCCAAACCACTGAGACTTAGTCACAAAATATAATATGTGGGGCCAACCCACTTGTGGTACCAAACCACTGGTGACAGTCTAAAAGAGATCATGTTTACTCCCTCTTCTCATCATATCCCAAGTCCATGCCATGTTTAACAGTTAATATGATATGATTATACTTACAAATGCATAACAATCAACCATTTCATTCATACATACCTTGGCTAATAATAGTGCATAACGGAACTTACCCGAAGTCCTCGAACTAACCCACAAGGGTATTTTAGTGACCAATGTCGTCATTGAGCTTTTAGGCATAACAGTTAATAACATGAATAATATACGAAGTGTGCGAGAGTTACACACCTGATAATGCGTAACACAATACTCTCTACGTTGACACTATCACTAACAGGCTCTATTGCTATCTACCTACTATCTTGCTCAGAAGTCGATCCACAACCCGGTGGCCAATCCCGAATAGTAGACACCATGCGCTTCTTGTACTTTGGGGCTGGAGCTATGGGTTTAACCCTTTCCTTCGCTTGGCTAACCTTTGGGTCCATGAATAGATCTTGGTCAACAGACCGGATTAAAGCATTGAATAGGAAACAAATAGGAATATGCACAAAACGTAAAGATCCCTTACCTAGATCGAAAAATCCCGGAGATTAACAGACTTGGATTCAGGCGCTAACACCCTTCAATTGCAGATCAGATGCCGAAAGAGCGCGAAGATAAAGCCCCCTTTTAAATAGCCATAAACAAAGAACCCGATTAATGCCTACGGCATCAACAAAGAAAAGAGAACCGAAAGGGGAGGAGAATACTTACCACGATCTAATAGGATCCGCTTGGAAGAACTAAGAAGCACAATAATAGTAATCCACCGATCCCAGAACGAAAGAAAAATAAGAACACACAAGGGAGGTTCGACCAAAATGAAGTATTGAAAGAAGAAGAATCATTGGAGGCGAATGGTGATGAAAAGGTGAGGGATAAGTTTCAGCAATTGAAAAAAAAAAAGAGGGATTAAAGAAATTCGGCTAAGCAAGAAATGGAGAAGAGGTTGGAAATACTTAGGGGTTTCGGCTTCTAGATGAAACAAATGAAAAGAAGAAGAAAAAGAAATAAATGAGAAGGGAAGGGTTCAGCTTTAGGTAACGCAGATGAGAAGAAAGAAAATCAATGTCGAGAGAATGATAGAAGGTTTCGGCTTTTGAGAGGAAAAAGAAAGGAAATGGAAAGAATGCACTAAGGTTCGGCTAAAGAGAAATTGAAGCAAGAAATGTATGAATGGTCTTTATCAGATTCGGCCAATGATCTAAAGAAGAAAAGAAGAGAAATTGCCAGCACTTTCGGCACCTATATCCCTCAAAATTGAAAATGCACAAAACAAAAGAACTAAAGGTCCCATGATCCAAGTGAGTTTCGGCACCTCCCCAAACACAAGCCAAAACTGATTCCCCCCTAACCCAAGTGTTTGAAATTCGGCTAAAACCTTGATCACATGCCCATCCCTTTCTTTTCTCCTTAATCCACTCTTGAGCACTCATTTGAATTAATTTGAATGCTTCAAACTCCTTTATTTTCTCTCAGCCACACATTCAAATATTTTGACTCAGCCGAACCTCACCATTGCTCCCCTTGACGCCAAAAAGAAATTCCCAAAATGAGCACCACGCAACTTGAACCTGCTCCCTCATGCTCCCTTGTGGCGTCACTTGCCTCCAGCTTAAGTGGCGCCTCCTTGCCACTTTACTAAGGCACTTCTTTGTGTTGTCCAAAACAAACAACATCTCTTAAGGTCTCAGGCTTAACCCCAAGCCTTCCCGGAACCCCCAAACACACCAACACAACACACAGCACATAACATACACACAGAAACACATCAAATGCATAGCCCCCAATTTAGGATGTTACAGAATGTTTTGATGTTACGATTTTATGGTAATGCTTAGTAACCCTTATTTTGACGAAGGATACAGGTTAGGGGTATTATATTTAGTGGTATTAGAGCTACAGTTTAGTCGGTTCTTGGACTGAATATAGCATGTATGAAGTCTAGAAATACATGCCATTATATAACTTGTGAGAGTCTGATATCTCCTAATGAGATTTGTTTCATTTTAGACAGAGATGCTTTCCAACTGACCTAATTTCAATAATGCTGAAAGCGATATTCACGTGCATAAGTAAAAAGTTGCTTATGATGAGTCGAAACTCATAAACGTAAGAATAAAAGTTCATAATATTATGATAATGATGAATACTATGTTATGTGTATATATATGTGAGAGTCAAATTTAGAGGCTTTACGATCTCCACCCTCCACCCTCAAAATCTTATACAACAGAATTGACAATGTTCATGTTGATTAAGTCGGCAAAAGTGAAGCTAAAGAATTCAGCGATTGAATTAGAAATACTGTGGCCAAAACTGAGAATTAGTTCGTAGATAAAGACGGTTCTAAAAGAGATATCAGATTTTTTTGAATATCATTTGGGGTACTCAACTTTGCTATTAAAGAAGAGGCTAATCACGGGTAATTGACTTATTCATGTATGGTATCTAAAGAACAGATTAACCAAAATTTCTTCTAAATTGATTTCTGTAGTGAATGGGATAATGTGGGATTATTGATGACTTTAGTAGTCAGTGGAATGATGTTTGAATTGCGAAGATATCTGAATGCTGCAGTTATAGTCGAGTATCTTACGACGAGCTCTTTCAAGTATTCTATATGTTCTTTTATCCTCAGAGGTATATGCAATTTTTCATCTTCAAATGTGATTCATATCATAAGAGAATACTAGCTAACCATAATGTTAGATGGAAGTATTGTTAGTTTGGTTGACTTATGATCGGCATTGCTCTATTTTTCTTTGGCATTCTGTTCTATCATGTTCGGTTGAAGATTCAATGATAAGACCCATATGATGTTATTTTATTTCTTCTACTGATTGATGCTCTGTATTATATATGAAATTTATGTTCTCTCTGTCACAACTGGTTCCAGCGCGTATGAGCGATATTCTTTTTCTGGATTTTCTCTGAGGTATCATCAATCTCTTTATCATTTAATATGAGTTATATTCACAGAGATTCAGTAGAGCTCCACATCTTGGATTTCATTATCTCTGTAAGGGATATTCATTGGCCAGAGGTAATTACATCTATTATGGTTATAATTCTTAGTTCAATCATGGGAGCACGGTGATCTAGTTAACAGATTATAGAAGTTGTATTACTGAACTGGTTGTTATTGGGACTACCTTCGATTTTCCTCTTCTATTTTGGAGTGCACTATTGATGGTTAGGGTATTGTTTATCTATACGGGCATAATGTCGATCTTAGTAAAGTACTATGGTTTTAATTCACCTGATGGCAGTGGCTTCGATATGATTTAAAGTTTTGGTGTTAATAATTGAAATTGTTTCATTATATATCCCATTTCTAGCTTTCATGAAAAGGAGAGGTAACGGTAAAAGTGTAGACTGTGGAAGATCGAGCTTAAACTTATATATTGGTTCTCATTCCTCAGGTAATCTCGATTTATGTCAATAAGTTAAAACAGGATGTTATGTTTTGTTTGAGTTAATGCAGTTTGTAGAGATCTTTGATTGGTATTCTGAGGGAATTATGATGGACGGTATATCTGGATTTTCTTGACAATAAGAAGAAACCCCTATTCTAAAATGTTACTATTTGATTGAAAGATCGACTCAGTTGTGTTATTCAGAAACGGGTTATTCATTTGAAAAAATAGATAAGTTGATTATATTCAAGCTTATTTCTCGATTAGGGAATAATTTGCGAATTCACAGGTAAATAGAAAGACAGTTTGAATGAAGAATTAATATTCTAGAAGATATGATACAGAAATATATCTATCAGATCAGTTATAATCGAAAAATTTCATTATGGGTTAAAATTGTCATGATAGTAATAGTTATCACACTTATATGTTATTTTTTGAAACTTTTCGTAAAAGGGGAACAAATACCAATTGAAAGTTACAGATGCAAACATGTCAGAAGCATTAGCCAGAGTTCGATAATCTGGGTTTCTTGGTTATGATTTGACAAATGATTATTGGGAATTTTCTCGATAGATATACTACTAATGATAAAGTGATAACTGAAGAACATCATAGCTGCTCAGTTAAGTTCAAATATAGTATCAAGTTCTAATATGAGTTATGATGCGAGTTTTGAATCGAGATGAGTTATAACTGATTTATATGTGGATTACCATTAAGAAGATGGCAGAAAGACTCAACTTGATGGCTTGTATCAGGTGAGAAAATTCGAGGATGAAATCTTCATAAGGGGGAGAGTTTTAACAGCCTATTTTTCAGTGGGATCGAAAATAGTGGTGTAACATCCGTGAATTAGGGGTTGTGCATTTGTTATGTTTCTGTGTGTTTGGTATGCTTTATCTGTTAATCTGGTATGTTTGGGGGCCCCGCGAAGGCTCGGGGTTAAGTTTGAGCCTTGGTAAAAATTTTGTTTCGAGACATTTTAGGGAAGAGCTAGCAGAGATAGGCTGTAAGGGTAATTAATTGTGTTTTGTTAACTCAAGAAAGAGGTGGTAAAGTGGCAAGGAGACACCACTTAGAGTGCATGGAAGTGTCGTCACATGGGAGCTGCAGGGAGAAGGGGTTCGAGTTGTGTTGTCAGCAATTAGAAACTTTATTTTTGCGCCTAGAGAGCTAGAGTGGTGGATTCGGCAAGGGCTCTTCAAGGTGGTTGGTGGAATGAGTCAAATATTTTGAACGTGAGGTCATGAGGAAGAAGTGGAGTTTGAATGATTCAAATTAATTCAAAGGAGTGTGGGAGAGTGAAACATGGAGAAAATTGTGGGATTTGATGTGGTTGGGGAGTTGGCCGAAAATTTGAGAGGTATGGAGGGAGTGGTTTCGGTGAAGGGGGTAAAGAGTGTGGGTCTTTGGTTGTTCAACATATTCGGTTTTGTTAGTAGATGAGGTGTGCCGTCTTGCCCTTTTGATAAAGAGTAGAAACCAAAACATTTTGAGGAAGCTTTTTTCTTCTTTGCAAATTCGGTCATTTTGGTGTCATCAAGCATTAGGTTTTCGTTCATTCCTTCTTTCTCATCTTTTGTCTCCTCTTCTCAAAAGCTCCCATAGATAGCCTAACCATCCTATCATTTTCTTTTTCTCTAAATTGAAAACATCTTTCTCCTCTACCATCTTCATTGCTAGCCGAAACTTCTTGAAGCCACCCTCACTGCCAAATCTTCTCATTTCTTGACTAGATTGCCACCACTTATTCTTCCAGCCTTTTGAAATCGGCCTCTTCTTGTTTTGTGGTAAGAGTTCTTCTTCTTTTTTGGTTCATTCCTTTCTCTTGTTGGTTATTAAACCGAAGGTGTTAACTTGGTTCCTTGGGGCATTGGCCGAATGTAGGAGGCCTCGTTTTCGTATTCTTTTCTGCTTCTGGTCAGTGTGTGGAAGATCATTGGGGCAATCGGTTTTTTGGGCCAAGGTTGCTAGCAATCGGTTTTGGTTGATCAAGGTAGGGGACTCTCGTGTTAGTTTCTGTTCATCTCCTTTTTGTTTTTATCTAGTTATTCAATAATCGATTATCCCTTCTTCTATAACTCATTCTTCCATTCTTCATGGTTTGAGCCGAATATCAAGAAAAGAAGTGCTGAAGCTTCTCTAGTTGCCGAAAGTGAGTTCCAAGCAGTCTTATTCGTTGCGTTAGTAACAAAGCTAAGGAGTTCTTTAGTTTTTCACGATTTGATCTCTCTCTTCCGTTATAGTCTGTGCTAATCGGATCTGTTGGGTTAGCCTACCAAAAGTTCACTTTGACCACTGCTCAAGTCTATTCATAGATGCAAGAAACGGTCAAGTTGAGGAAGGAAGTGTAGCTGTAGTCATCGCTCCTAGGTGTAAGCTTCGTGCAGTGTCGGCGGTTTAGGATTTTTCGCCGGGTTGTGGTAGAGAGCCTACCTCTGTCCGGGATAGATAGATAGCCGTCGTCCCTACTAGTGAAAGCGTCGACGTAGAGGGTCTAGTCTTACGTGTTACCAGGTGTGTAATTCTCACACACTGTGTATATTAATTATGTTCTTAACTGTATTGGCTGAAAGCCGAAACGACTGAATTGACAGTCGAGATACCCTTGGGGTTAAGGTTGGAGACACTAGGTAAGTTCCACTACAAATTCATGTTTGAAATATGTGTATGTATGACTTAATTGACTGTTTGCATTCAAAGCATGATCATCCATTTCGGTGTGTTAACATGTGCATGAACTTGGGATATGATGCGAAAGGGGAAGTGCTAAATTAGGGACTATCACAGTGGATTGGTACCATAGTGGGTTCGCCCCACATATCTAGTTCAGTGACTATGTCTCAGTGGCTTGGTGCCACGGTGGTTTAACACCACGTATATATGATTCAGTGACTCATCTCAGTGGTTTGGTACCACAGTAGGCTGGCCCCGCGTATGTTTATTTGGGATTGTCACAGTGGTTTGGTACCACGGTGGGTTGGCCCTACATATATTATTAGTGACTCTGTCACAGTGATCTGGTATCACGGTGGTCTAGAACCACAGTGGCTGTAACATCCTGAAAAGGGCCTATGCATTTTCAGTTTAATTGTATGGAATGACAAGTTTAAGCACTATGAATAAATTTTGATATTTTTGGAAACCTGGAAATGCATAAAAATGGAAACTTGAACATTTTGGAAACCTGAACATTTTTGGTAACCTAAACATTTCTGGAAACTTGGAAATGTAAGAAAAATGGCAAGTTACAGAGCCGATCGAAAATTTTAGGAAACTTAGAAATGATCGAGAAATGTCAAATTTTAAAGTTTAAAATAGGAAATAAGGGCAAGGTGGCCTTAAAAGAAAAATTTGGAAAAATTTGATATACAAACAGGTTTGGAAAAGTGGCCTGAAGATGTCACTTAGGGCTTAAGGAAATGGCACCATATGCAGGAGGAATGGGCCTGAGTTCGAGTCACTTGAGAAGAAAATAATGAAGGTTTTAATTTTGCTTCGAGAAAATTTGAGGTGGACGGCACATGTGTTTGAAAAGAGAGGTGTTTTATTTTCATAAATATGTGAATAATAAGTGATAATAAAGGATTTTCTTTAATTGGATTATTTGAGGAGATAATTGATGGATTAAATGCTTTTATTTTAAATAAAGGAGATAATATTATCATAAGGAAGAATGGTGGCCAAGGCAAGGACTCTTGGCCTAGTAATTTCGGCTAAAGGAGGAGAATTAAGGCTATTCTCTCATCTTTTCCTAAGTGTGCCGAAATTTTCCTAGCTCTCTCCCCCTCTCTGCCGAATTTTTCTTTAAGCAAAATCCATCTTCTCTTCTTCTATTTTCTTCTCTGTTTCTACTGTCAAAGCCGAATCTTTGTTGATTCTAAGTAAAGGAGCAATCAACTACAACATCAAAAGGGTAAGATCTGTGGTCAATCAATTTCTATTCCTTTTCTTTTTACCAAAATCAGGGTACTAATCCTATTAGCAATTTTGGCCGAATCTGCAAGGGGTCTCTCAGGTTTCTACACTTGTTGAAAACAAGGATCAAGGATCTAAGGTAAGATAAATATATATTTGGTCGAAGGTTATGTTTTATATGTTAGATTAAATCTGACATGGAATTATAGGGTTTTAAATGGACATTCAAACAAGGAATATTTTTGGGACTTGGAAATTTTAAGGTAAGTACATAGATCCAATCGGCCAAGGCTTATTTTGGTATTATTTCTCATTTATTCAAAAGTCAGAAATTGATATAATTACGATTTTAGTGCTAGCCGATTTCAAGGAAAAGGGATACTATCAATTTTTGGGATTTTCAATCATTCCATACGGCAACAAGGTAAGTAATACAAATCCTATTTGTATTTGGAAAAATGGCCGAATGGTCTTTTAAAGTGATTAAATTATGTAGGATTTGAGATCTAAATCTGTGGTCGATTCTCTTCGGGATTTCAAGGAACTTATTAAGCGAATCAGGTGTGTACCCATACTAACCTTTAATATGTTATATGGCAATTATTAATTATATGAATATGCATAAGAATGTGAATGTGGCTATGTGCCCTAATATGGTACAAAAGGTACTCAGGTACGTTTCCTACTTCTGATAGGATTATGAATATGTTATATTCTTAACATGTGAATAGTAATATGAATGAGAAAAATAAGTATGTTGTGCATGATAAATATGTGGGGCATTTGGGCTATATGTGAAAGGGAAGAAGGTGTTGACTTGGTCTCACTAACGGAATATGGTGACTACGGTCACATAATTTGAACATGGTAACCGGTTACACTATCTCGAATTTGGTAACTTTGGTTACATTATCTCGAACATGGTGTCTATTGACACAATTATCCGAGTGGCTATGCCCACGATATTATATAGGCGATGAGCACGTCGATCGCAATGATCGCCTTGATGGTGTGTAGCGGATGGAGGGTTGACTTAGTAGTCCCCACGGTGTGACTGGCAGGTATGAGTGGTGTGTAGCGGATGGACAAATAGGCTTGGGTTTGGGTTGTATCATTTAATTGTATATGAATATGAACTTGATATGAACTTGTATGCCTGATTTATTGAATGTTAGTATTGTGTTCACATTGAGTCTGTTGACTCACCCCTTTGTGGGACCATTTTTCAGGTATTGAGCAATAATGGACCGGGTCGGCAGGAGCTAAAGGTGGCCATGCATAGCAAGGAAAAACTCTTATTATTTGGGACTGTTATTTTTATTAAGTACTTCAATTTTATTTTTGGTTTTTGATTGATGTAATAAGGCCATAAGGCCCAAGTTGGATTTCTTTATTTCTGTTTAAATTTTTATTTACTATGTTACGAACTATTTTTTTTTTTTTGGATTTAAGTTCTAGTAAAATTATTTCTTTAAAAATAAACACTAAATGGTTTTTGTCATTTTAAATAATTTTTTTAATTAAATAAATGGGTTTCCAACCTAAGCCCAACCCAAAACCCATATCTTTCTAAAAATACACAAATTTTCTCTAAGTAATAAAGAACTTCAAAACCGATTTTCTTAAGGAACATACCAGATCCGGTTCAGGCTCGTGGACCGGGTGTGGGTGTGTTCGATTTAATATCGAGCCAGTTTTCAACTCTCGGCTTGTGGGCTAAGGCCCAAAACATTTTTAATTCAAGCCCAAATGATTTTCTTTGAAATAAAGCAGGTGGTCTGGCATGGCACCTAAGTCTCCGACCCGCAGTCCACCAGGTAAGTACCCTAACTTTATGTGTGATTCTGTGATTTATGAACTGTATAAGGGTAGAAAAGGCATGGAACGTAGAATAGAATGATAGGAACATGAACCCTAGGACTAGATTACTCAAACACAAAATCACATAAGATTTAATGCACTAAACAAACCTATGGCTAAGTCATTGAGATAGGACGTGGTAACCCCTGTAAGCATGTCTAGGATTGGATCCGGAAGAGCCTGGTATTTAAGCAGTCCTAGTGACTCACCTCCTCTTCGCAGGAATCCTACCTGGCGCGTAGCTTCGGTTCACCCTAACTCAGAGGGCTTAGCGGTGTGGCAACCTCTGTGCGCATGTCTAGGAATGGTTTCGATGGGAGCTTGGTATTTAAGCAGTTCGTGTGACTCACCTCCTCTCCATTCGAATCCTGCCTGGTGCGTAGCTTTGGTTCACCCTGACTAAAGAGGGCTCGGTCATAGGCTAAACTTAATGACTAAAACCCGAAAGGGAACTAGCCATGTTTTTTTTAAAAAAAAAAGAGAGAGAGAACAAAACAACAAACCCTAGTTTTAAAATTCTTACGATTTTTTCTTTTAATTTTGGTGAAAACTATCCTTACAACATTTTTTTTCTTCCGAAAAATTCCTGATTTGTGAAAATTACAAAAATGCCCTTAGTGATAAAATTACCAAAATGCCCTTGGTTTATAAAAGGTTCAACTACTCAACAGCTTTACCAAAATTTCATTATTTTATAAACGTTCAAAAACCCTAATTTGTAAAATATCCAAATACCTTGATTTTGGAAAATTACAAAATTGCCCCTAACTTACAAAATTACCAAAATGACCCTGATTCCCAAAATTTTTGCAACATCTCCATTTTGGAAGGAACAATTCTCAAAAAGAACCCACAAAGTTTTACAACTTTTGAAATATCCCTGATTTATTAAATTTTACAAATTTACCCTAATTTGTGAAAATTTACCAAAACACCCCTGAGGTCAAAAATTACCGAAATACCCCCGAATTTTGAAATTTCTCCAAATTACCTCGAGACTTTGAATTCTCAAAATACTTTTCGACAAAAACACCAAGGAACAATTTTCTGTTGAAAAATTACGAAAATGCCCCCGTAGGATAAAATTACGAAAATACCCCTGGGTAGTGGAAAACAACAACGAAAACTACGTTTCTCTGAATGAACGAAAGTTCATACTTGTTTGATGGATGAATGAATGAATGGAAAAGACTGTGTGTTTGTATGAATACGAAAGAACCACTCTTAAATCCCTTTTCATAAAACTCCTTCGCGGGTAAATAAGTGGAACAATGACTAATCCATAAAATTCCTTAATCAGATCTCGACGCTAGAAAATGAGTTCTAGAGGACGTGGTCGCCGTGGACGAGGTAGAGGAAGGATGACCGTGTCGGAACTCGTTATATCGAGTCAAGGGTCCGACAACGAAATACCACCGCCATCACCACCCCCAGCTGTGGGTGTTGAGCAGCAAGCTCAGACGGGGGAAGATGCTGTGTCGCAGGCTGTGCTACGAGTTTTGGAATTGGTGGCTGGTGCAGGAGGGAATTCAGGAAATCGTAAGTCTGTGCCTGAGCGGCTCCGAGCTAATGGAGCTGAAATGTTTCGTGGAGTGTCTAGAGTAGCACCCAGTACAGCTGAGCACTGGTTGGAAGCGACGGAGCACATCATGGATGAGCTCGATCTGACTCCAGAGGAAAAGTTGAAAGGGATGGTGGCTTTATTACGCGATGAAGCGTATCAGTGGTGGTTAACTGTACGGGATGGTGCCATGGCAGAGGATCTGACCTGGGAATATGTTAAGGAGGCATTCCAGAAGAAATATGTGGGAACCAGGTATACGGACGAGCAAAGAAAACCTTTTCTGGGGCTAGTTCAAGGGAACAAGTCCGTAGCAGAATATGAGGCAGAATTTCTGAGGTTGAGCCGTTATGCTCGAGGTGTAGTGGCGACTGAACATGAACGCTGTGTCCATTTTGAGGACGAACTGAGAGACGACCTGAGACTGTTGGTAGCACCGCATCAGGAGCGGGAGTTCTCTTCTTTGGTGGAAAAGGCCAAGGTGGCCGAGGGAATTAAGGATGCTACCAAGCAAGCTATGGACAGGAATAAGCCTAAGAGAGGTTTTGGACCATCTGGAAAGGGTCATAAGAGGCCTAGGGTTGACGGGCCACGAAATTAACAAGCTGGTACGGGCTGGCAATATCGCCCTTGTGAGCATTGTGGAAAGAAGCACTTGGAAGAGTGCTGGAGAAAGACGGGAGGATGTTTCAAGTGTGGGTCCAAGGACCATGTGCTTAAGGATTGTCCTAAGCAACCAGATGAGAGCCGACCGGCAGCTTAGAATGCTAGTCAGGCTGGTAGAGGCAGACAGCAGCCTCAACGGGGTCGTGGTTCGGCCGACAGAGGTAATGGTACTGGCAGAGGCCGTCGAGCACAGGGCCGAGGTACTGCTAATGCTGGGGCAAGGCAACCGTGTTTGGTTTATGCGGTTCGCCGGAGGGAGGATGGAGACGCGCTGGATGTTATAACCGGTACATTCTTTATTTTTGACAAGCCCTATTTTGCTTTAATTGATGTGGGCTCAACCCATTCATATGTCGCATGTAGCGTAGTGGAAACAATAGGCCTAGACTCTGAACTTTCTGATAGACAGATGACTGTAGTAAGCCCATTAGGCCAAATAGTGATGATAGATAAGATCTTTCGGAATGTACCCCTAGAGATTCAGGGAGTGAATTTTCGGGCTGACGTAATGGAGTTACCCTTCGGGGAGTTTGAGCTTATACTTGGAATGGATTGGCTAGTAGAGCATCAAGCCGTGTTGGATTGTGCGGCTAAACGTATGGAACTAAGAACCCCGGAGGATGAAGTAGTACTGATGATCGGCGAAAGGAGGAACTACTTGTCTAACGTAGTTTCGGTGCTGAAGACCAAGAAGATGGTTAAGAAGGGGTGTAAGGCATTCTTAGCCTTCATTAGTACGATAGGTGGGAAGGAAGAAGGTATTAATGGAG
Source organism: Gossypium bickii (assembly GCA_025503065.1). Taxonomy (NCBI): domain Eukaryota; kingdom Viridiplantae; phylum Streptophyta; class Magnoliopsida; order Malvales; family Malvaceae; genus Gossypium; species Gossypium bickii. The sequence goes on along the minus strand of CP106715.1, from coordinate 33,774,634 downwards.
TTAGGACGGTAAGGGATTTCGTGGATGTATTTCCAAAGGAATTACCAGGAATACCCCCAGATAGGGAGGTGGAATTTGGGATAGATTTGCTACCAGGAACAGCTCCTGTGTCAATCACTCCGTACCGAATGGCGCCAAAGGGGCTCAGATCCAAGAACTATTAGATCGTGGGTTCATCCGACCCAGTGTGTCTCCATGGGGAGCACCGGTCCTATTTGTAAAGAAGAAGGATGGAACTATGCGAATGTGCATAGACTATCATCAGTTGAATAAACTGACCATCAGGAACAAGTATCCTTTGCCAAGGATAGACGACTTGTTCGATCATTGAAAAAGAGGGCGTTTGTATTCTCGAAGATAGACTTAAGGTCGGGATATCATCAGTTAAAGGTGAAGGAGGCAGATATCCACAAGACGACTTTTAGGACAAGATATGGTCACTTTGAGTTTGTAGTGATGCCGTTTGGGTTGACAAACGCTCCAGCCGCGTTCATGGACATGATGAATCGGGTTTTCCAACCCTACCTGGATAGGTTCATCGTTGTGTTTATCGACAATATTTTGGTGTACTCGAAGTCGGAGGAGGAGCATGATGAGCATCTCCGAGATGTGTTGGAAGTGTTAAGGGAGAAGAAGCTCTATGCCAAATTCAGCAAGTGTGAATTTTGGCTTAAGGAGGTGGCATTCTTAGGTCATGTGGTATCCGCAGAAGGAATAAGAGTGGATCCTAGGAAGATTGAAGTAGTGTTGGATTGGAAACCACCTAGGTCCGTAGCTGAAATCTGAAGTTTCTTGGGCTTGGCAGGCTATTACAGAAGGTTCGTGGAAGGGTTCTCGTCAATAGCCGCGCCTTTGACAAAGTTGCTAAGAAAGGAAGTACCCTTTGAATGGACTAATAAGCAGCAGGAGAGCTTGGAAAAGCTTAAGAGGGTGTTGACGGAAGCTCCAGTGTTAATTCAGCCAGAGGCAGGCAAGGATTTCGTAGTATACTGTGACGCTTCGCACACGGGGTTAGGCTGTGTGCTAATGTAAGAAGGAAAAGTAGTCGCTTATGCGTCACGGCAGTTAAGGCCTCATGAGGTTAACTACCCAACTTATGACTTGGAACTAGCAGCAGTGGTTTTTGCCCTTAAGGTTTGGAGGCACTACCTTTATGGAGAAAGGTCAGTTATCTACACAGACCACAAGAGCCTTAAGTATTTGTTGACTCAGAAGGAGTTGAACTTGAGGCAACGAAGGTGGGTGGAATTACTGAAAGACTACGATTGTTCGATAGAATATCATCCGGGCAAGGCGAATGTGGTAGCCGATGCCCTGAGTAGGAAGGTTGTGTCGGATTTAAGGGCTTTGTTCGCTAATTTAAGTCTGTATGATGATGGAAGCCTGTTGGTAGAGTTACAAGTCAAGCCCACATGGCTAAAAGAGGTGAACGAGGGACAGTTGGCTGATAAGGACTTGAGTACTAAGTTACAGCAAGTACAGAATGGAGAAGTAAAAGATTATGGCGTCAATGATGAAGAAGTATTGTGCTACAAGGAAAGGTCCAGATTAGAAGGATAAGGAGTTGAGACAAAGGATTCTTCGGGAAGCGCATGGTAGCCCTTATGCTATGCATCCCAGAGGCATCAAGTTGTATAGAGATCTAAGGGAACAATTTTGGTGGTCTGATCTGAAATGAGAGGTGACTGAATTTGTGGGGAAATGTTTGACGTGTCAGCAAGTTAAGACTGAACACCAAGTTCCAATCGGGATTACTTCAACCAATTGAGATTCCCCAATGGAAGTGGGAAAGAATTACCATGGACTTCGTTAGTGGGCTTCCCCTTACGCCTACTAAGAAGGACTCGGTATGGGTGATAGTGGACCGTTTGACCAAGTCCGCGCACTTTATCCCAGTAAGAATGGACTATTCTCTCCAGAAATTAGCAAAGTTGTATGTGGCAGAGATCGTAAGGTTACATAGAGTACCAGTCTCGATCATCTCTGATCGAGACCCAAGGTTTACGTCTCGGTTTTGGAAGGCACTTCATCAAGCTTTAGGCACTAAGTTGGACTTCACTACGGCTTTCCATCCACAATCCGACGGGCAGTCAGAACGGGATACAAGTGTTGGAGGACATGCTGAGAAGCTGTGTGATGGATTTTCAAGGAAGTTGGGAAGATTACTTGCCCTTAGCTGAGTTCGCCTATAACAACAGCTATCAGGCTAGCATACGGATGGCACCATACGAAGCACTGTATGGAAGGAAGTGTAAAACACCTACTTGTTGGACCGAGTTAGGAGAACGCCGAGTTTTGGGTCCAGAATTAGTGGCAGAAACTGAAGAGAAGGTTGAGTTAATTCGGGCACGGTTGAAGGAAGCCTCTGACAGGCAAAAGTCGTACGCAGACCTTAAGCGGAAGGAGATAGAGTTTGAAGTGGGAGACCAAGTGTTTCTGAAGGTCTCACATTGGAAGAAGGTAATGAGGTTCGGTCGCAAAGGGAAGTTAAGCCCAAGGTTTATAGGGCCTTATCGAGTACTGAAGCGAGTTGGCCTAGTGTCATACCAATTGGAGTTGCTGCCAGAGTTGCAGCAAATGCACGATGTTTTCCATGTGTCCATGTTACTTCGCTACCGATCGGATCCGTCCCATGTGGTACCAATCGAGGAAGTGGAGCTAAGGCCAGACCTATCCTACGAGGAAGAGTCGATTCGAATCTTGGAATGTGATGTGAAAGTACTACGAAGGAAGTCAGTGCCTCTAGTCAAAGTGTTATGGCGCAATCATGGATCGGAAGAAGCTTCGTAGGAGTCTGAAGAGACAATGCGACAGCAATACCCTCAATTATTTTAGTTAGGAAATTTCGGGGACGAAATTTTGTTTAAAGGGGGTAGAACTGTAACATCCTGAAAAGGGCCTATGCATTTTCAGTTTAATTGTATGGAATGACAAGTTTAAGCACTATGAATACATTTTTGATATTTTTGGAAACCTGGAAATGCATAAAAATGGAAACTTGAACATTTTGGAAACCTAAACATTTTTGGAAACCTGAACATTTTGGAAACCTGAACATTTTTGTAAACCTGAACATTTTGGAAACCTGAACATTTTTGGTAACCTGAACATTTCTGGAAACTTGGAAATGTAAGAAAAATGGCAAGTTACAGAGCCGATCAAAAATTTTAGGAAACTCAGAAATGATCGAGAAATGTCAAATTTTAAAGTTTAAAATAGGAAATAAGGGCAATGTGGCCTTAAAAGAAAAAGTTGGAAAAATTTGACACACAAACAAAGCTTGGAAAAGTGGCTGAAGATGTCACTTAGGGCTTAAGGAAATGGCGCCATATGCGGGAGGAATGGGCTGAGTTTGAGTCACTTGAGAAGCAAATAATGAAGGTTTTAATTTTGCTTCTCCGTAAAGGGTGAGGTGGACGGCACATGTGTTTAAAAGAGAGGTGTTTTATTTTCATAAATATGTGAATAATAAGTGATAATAAAGGATTTTCTTTAATTGGATTATTTGAGGAGATAATTGATGGATTAAATGCTTTTATTTTAAATAAAGTAGATAATATTATCATAAGGAAGAGTGATGGCCAAGGCAAGGACTCTTGGCCTAGTAATTTCGGCTAAAGGAGGAGAATTAAGGCTATTCTCTCATCTTTTCCTAAGTGTGCCGAAATTTTCCTAGCTCTCTCCCCCTCTCTGCCGAATTTTTCTTTAAGCAAAATCCATCTTCTCTTCTTCTATTTTCTTCTCTGTTTCTATTGTCAAAGCCGAATCTTTGTTGATTCTAAGTAAAGGAGCAATCAACTACAACATCAAAAGGGTAAGATCTGTGGTCAATCAATTCCTATTCCTTTTCTTTTTACCAAAATCAGGGTACTAATCGTATTAGCAATTTTGGCCAAATCTGCAAGGGGTCTCTCAGGTTTCTACACTTGTTGAAAACAAGGATCAAGGATATAAGGTAAGATAAATATATATTTGGTCGAAGGTTATGTTTTATATGTTAGATTAAATCGACATGGAATTATAGGGTTTTAAATGGACATACAAACAAGGAATATTTTCGGGACTTGGAAATTTTAAGGTAAGTACATAGATCCAATCGGCCAAGGCTTATTTTGGTATTATTTCTCATTTATTCAAAAGTCAGAAATTGATATAATTACGATTTTAGTGCTAGCCGATTTCAAGGAAAAGGGATACTATCAATTTTTTGGATTTTCAATCATTCCATACAGCAACAAGGTAAGTAATACAAATCCTAGTTGTATTTGGAAAAGTGGCCGAATGGTCTTTTAAAGTGATTAACTTATGTAAGATTTGAGATCTAAATCTGTGGTCGATTCTCTTCGGGATTTCAAGGAACCTATTAAGCGAATCAGGTGTGTACCCATACTAACCTTCAATACGTTATATGGCAATTATTAATTATATGAATATGCATAAGAATGTGAATGTGGCTATGTGCCCTAATATGGTACAAAAGGTACTCAGGTACGTTTCCTACTTCTGATAGGATTATGAATATGTTATATTCTTAACATGTGAATAGTAATATGAATGAGAAAAATAAGTATGTTGTGCATGATAAATATGTGGGGCATTTCGGGCTATATGTGAAAGGAAAGAAGGTGTTGACTTGGTCTCACCTAGCGGAATATGGTGACTACGGTCACATAATTTGAACATGGTAACTTCGGTTACACTATCTGAATTTGGTAACTTTGGTTACATTATCTGAACATGGTGTCTATTGTCACAATTATCTGGTGGCTATGCCACGATATTATATGGGCGATGAGCACGTCGACTGCAGTGACTGCCTTCGATGGTGTGTAGTGGATAGAGGGTTGACTTAGTAGTCCCCACGGTGTGTCTGGCAGGTACGGGTGGTGTGTAGCGGATGGACAAGTAGGCTTGGGTTTGGGTTGTATCATTTAATTGTATATGAATATGAACTTGATATGAACTTGTATGCCTGAGAAGGCTAAGATAGTCAAAGAGGTAAAGAGGTCTGAAAGGCAAAATCAGGTTAGGGATAAGGGAAGAAATAAAAAGAATTTTGGGTCATTGGGATCTGCGGGAATTTTCAGAAGAGGCCTAGGTTAGATGGACCGGGTCGAGCTGTGAGGCCTGCTACTGTGGGTCGATCTCAACTGTGTACAGATGCGGGACATTTCATTTAAGAGAGTGGTCGTTGGGTGGTAGAGGATGCGTCAGATGTGGATCTATGGACCATCAGGTAAGGGATGTCCGCAAGAGCCCAACAGAGCGTGACCAGAAGGTCAGGGCTATACTTAGCTTGGCAGAGGTGGTCGGAAACCACAAAGAGTTCGTGGTCCAGCTAGAGGAGGAAATGGGTTCGATTGGGGGCGTGGAGCACTCAGCAGAGGTGCTGGGAGTACAGATGCGAGACAGCCTGGGTTGGTCTATGCAGCTAGACGCCGAGAGGAGGGTGATGCACCGGACGTCATAACCGGTATGTTCCTTATTTTTGGTTTGCCTTTTTCTGTACTGATTGATATTGGGTCAACTCGTTTGGATGTTGCTAGTACGGTGTCTGGAACACTGAACATAGACTTTGAGATTGCTTCTAAGGAGATGACTGTACTTAGCTCTTTAGGTCAATCTGTAATGGTAAATAAACTCTTTAGGAATGTGCCTTTAGAAGTGCAAGGGATGGTTTTCTCGGCTGACTTGATGGAACTGCCATTCGACGAGTTCAATTTGATCTTAGGGATGGACCGGTTAGTGAAATATCAAGCAAACTTGGATTGTGCTACTAAATGCATGGTGTTAAGGACTCCTGAGGGTAATGAAGTCTTAGTGATAGGTGAAAGGAGGAACTACTTATCCAATGTAGTGTCTGCTTTAAAGGCGGAAAGAATGGTGAGAAAAAGATGCGAGGCTTTCTTAGCTTTTGCCAGTGCTCTGGAGGCCAAGGAGCTGACTATGAAGGATGTCAGAACAGTGAAGGAATTCTCTGATGTTTTTCCAGAAGAGCTTCTAGGGTTACCTTCGAATCGCGAGGTGGAATTCGATATTGATCTCCTTTCGGGAACCGCGTCAGTGTATGTTACCCCATATAGAATGGTGCCGAACGAGTTAGTGGAACTTAAAGCATAGATTCAGGAACTGTTGGATCGGGGTTTTATTCAGCCCAGTGTGTCACCTTGTGGAGCGCCGGTGCTCTTTGTTGAGAAGAAGGACGGGTCAATGCGGATGTGCATCGACTATAGGCAACTGAACAAGTTGACAATTAAGAATAAGTACCTGTTGCTAGGATAGACGATCTGTTCGATCAGTTGTGAGGTGCTTCAGTCTTTTTAAAGATAGACTTGAGGTCAGGGTATCATCAGCTTAGGGTTAAGGAGGCAGATATTCATAAGACAGCTTTTCGAACCCATTATGGACACTACGAGTTCTTAGTGATGCCGTTCGGATTTATAGACATGATGAACCGGGTGTTCCAACCCTATCTGGACCGGTTTGTCGTGGTGTTTATTGATGATATCCTGATTTATTGAAGTTTGAAAGAGGAGCATGATTCGCATATTCGGGTGGTTCTACAGATTCTGAGAGAGAAGCAACTGTACGCCAAATTCAGTAAGTGTGAATTTTGGTTGAAAGAAGTTACCTTTTTGGGTCACGTTGTATCTGCTGAGGGGATTAGGGTTGATCCCTGAAAAATTGAAGCTGTGTTGGACTGGAAATCACCTAAGTCTGTGGTGGAGATTCAGAGTTTTCTCGGTTTAGTTGGGTATTATAGAAGATTTGTTGAAGGCTTCTCGTTAATAGCTGCTCCGTTAACCAAGTTATTACAAAAAGGAGTACCATTTGTCTGGTCAGATAAGCAGTAGGAAAGTTTTGAGAAGTTGAAGAGGATTTTGACGGAGGTACCAGTGTTAATTCAGCCTGAGGCAGGGAAAAAGTTTGTTGTCTACTGTGATGCGTCGCACACAGGGTTGGGATGTGTGTTGATGCAAGAGGGGAAGGTGGTAGCATATGCGTCTCGGCAATTGAGACCTCACGAGGTGAACTACCCCACGCATGATCTTGAGTTAGCTGCGGTAGTTTTTGCTCTGAAGATTTAGAGGCACTACCTTTATGGGGAGAAGTCCATCATCTACACGGATCACAAGAGCTTGAAATATCTCCTTACCCAGAAGGAGTTGAATTTGAGGCAACGGAGGTGGATTGAGTTGTTGAAGGATTATGACTGCTCGATTGAGTATCACCCGGGTAAGGCTAACGTGGTGGCAGACGTATTGAGTCGTAAGGTAATATCAGACTTGAGGGAAATGTTTGCGCATCTCAGCTTTTTTGATGACGGAAGCTTGTTAGCTGAACTTCAAGTGAAGCCTTCTTGGGTTAGTCAGATAAAGGAAAAGCAGTTGTCTGATGAATCGTTGAATGCTAAATTTCAGCTAGTGGCAGATGGTGAAGTAGCAGATTTTAGTATGAACTATGAAGGGGTATTGTGCTTTCGGGGAAAGGCCTATATGCCAATGGATTTCGAGTTAAGGTAGACGATTCTTCAGAAAGTGCATAGTAGGTCATATGCTATGCATCCTGGCGGAAGTAAGATGTATCGGGATTTGCGAGAACAATTTTGGTGGCCGGGTCTAAAACAAGAAGTGACTGAATTTGTGGGTAAGTGTCTAAGTGTCAGCAGGTAAAGGCAGAACACCAATTGCCTTCGAGGTTGTTACAGCCAATAAAGATTCCACTTTGGAAGTGGGAGAGGATAATGATGGATTTTGTGAGTGGGCTACCCCTTACGCCTATGAAGAAAGACTCAGTGTGGGTAATTGTGGATCGGTTGACGAAGTCCGCTCACTTCATACCGGTTCGGGTTGACTATTCACTACAAAAGTTAGCCAAGCTGTATGTAGCGGAGATTGTGAGGTTGCATGGGGTACCAGTGTCAATTATATCAGCCAGAGACCCTAGGTTTACATCACGATTCTGGAAAGCCTTGCATCAGGTGTTGGGTACAAGTCTAGACTTTAGAACAGCATTTCATCCATAGATGGATTGTCAGTCTGAGAGGGTAATTCAGATCTTGGAAGATATGATGAGAGGCTGTGTCATTGACTTCAGCGGTTGTTGGGAAGAGCTCCTACCATTGGTAGAATTTGCATACAACAACACCTACCAATCTAGTATTCAAATGGCGCCCTACGAAGCATTGTATGGTCGGAAATGTCGTACTCCTACTTGTGGGACAGAGTTGGGGGAGCGTCAGATGTTGGGTCTGGAATTGGTTTCTAAAACAGAGGAAAAAGTTAAGTTGATTCTAACTCAGATGAAGGAAGCTTCCGACAGGTAGAAATCCTATGCTAATCTGAAGCGTAAGGATATAGAATTTGCAGTGGGTGATCAGGTGTTTCTGAAAGTTTCACCTTGGAAGAAAGTTTTGAGGTTTGGACGAAAGGGCAAGTTGAGCCCCAGGTCCATCGGGCCTTATCGAGTGTTGAAATGAGTGGGACCAGTAGCATATCAGCTCGAGTTACCTCTGGAATTGGGGCAAATACATGACGTATTCCATGTCTCGATATTAAGGTGCTACCGTTCGGATCCATCTCACGTAGTGCTAGTGGAGGAAATCAAAGTGGGACTAGATTTATCTTTTGAAGAGGAACCAGTTCAAATCCTAGACCGAGATGTTAAGGTATTGCGGAGAAAAATGGTTCCGTTGGTTAAAGTGTTGTGGTGGAACCACAATTCAAAGGAAGCCACGTGGGACACAGAGGATGTGATGCGACAGCAATACCCTCATCTCTTTTGACCAGGTAAATTTCGAGGCCGAAATTTCTTTAAGGGGGTAGAACTGTAACATCCGTGAATTAGGGGTTGTGCATTTGTTACGTTTCTATGTGTTTGGTATGCTTTATCTGTTAATCTTATATGTTTGGGGGGCCCGGGAAGGCTCGGGGTTAAGTTTGAGCCTTGGTAAAAATTTCATTTTTAAACCCTTTAGGGGAGAGCTAGCAGAGACAGGCCGTAAGGGTAATTAATTATGTTTTGTTAACACAAGAAAGAGGTGGTAAAGTGGCAAGGAGATGCCACTTAGAGTGCATGGAAGTGGCGTCACATGAGAGCTATAGGGAGAAGGGGTTTGAGTTGCGTCATCAGTAATTAGAAATTTTATTTTCGCGCATAGGGAGCTAAAGTGGTGGATTCGGCAAGGGCTCTTCAAGGTGGTTGGTGGAATGTGTCAAATATTTTGAATGTGAGGTCATGAGGATGAAGTGGAGTTTGAATGACTCAAATTAATTTAAAGGAGTGTGGGGGAGTGAAACATGGAGAAAATCGTGGGATTTGATGTGGTTGGGGAGTTGGCTGAAAATTTGAGAGGTATGGGGGGAGTGGATTCGGTCAAGGGGGTAAAGAGTGTGCGTCTTTGGTTGTTCAACACATTCGATTTTGTTAGTAGAGGAGGTGTGCCGTCTTGCCCTTTTGGTAAAGAGTAGAAACCGAAACCTTTTGAGGAAGCTTTTCTCTTCTTTGCAAATTCGGTCATTTTGGTGTCATCAAGCAGTAGGTTTTTGTTCAGTAGGTTTTCGTTCATTCTTTCTTTCTCATCTTCTGTCTCCTCTTCTCAATAGCTCCCATAGATAGCCGAACCTTCTTATCATTTTCTTTTTCTCTAAACCGAAATCATCTTTCTCCGCTACTATCTTCATTGCCAGCCGAAACTTCTTGAAGCCACCCTCATTGCCAAATCTTCTCTTTTCTCGACTAGATTGCCGCCACTTATTCTACTAGCCTTCTCAAATCGGCCTCTTCTTGTTTTGTGGTAAGAGTTCTTCTTCTTCTTCAGTTTATTCCTTTCTCTTGTTGGTTGTTAAACCGAAGGTGTTAACTTGGTTCCTTGGTGCATTGGCCAAATGTAGGGGACCTCGTTTTCATATTCTTTTCTGCATCTGGTCAGCGTGAGGAAGATCATTGGGGCAATCTGTTTCTTGGTCCAAGGTTGCTAGCAATCGGTTTTGGTTGATCAAGGTAGGGGACTCTTGTGTTAGGTTATGTTTATCTCCTTTTTGCTTTCATCTATTTATTCAATAACTGATTATCCCTTCTTCTATAACTCGTTCTTCCATTCTTCATGGTTTGAGCCGAATATCAGGAAGAGAAGTGCTGAAGCTTCTAGTTGGAAAGTGAGTTCCGAGCAGTCTTATTCGTTGCGTTAGTAACAAAGGTAAGCAGTTCATTAGTTTTTCACAATTTGATCTCTCTCTTCTGTTATAGTCTGTGCTAATTGAATCTGTTGGGTTAGCCTACCAAAGGTTCTCTTTGACCACTGATCAAGTCTATTCATGGACGCAAGAAACAGTCAAGTTGAGGAAGGAAGTGTAGCTGTAGTCATCACTCCTAGGTGTAAGCATCGTGCGGTGTTGGTGGTTTGGGATTTTCCGCTAGGTTGTGGTAGAGAGCCTACATCTATCTGGGATAGACAGATAGCCGTCGTCCCTGCTAGTGAAAGCGTCGACGTAGAGGGTCTTGTCTTACGTGTTACCAGGTGTGTAATTCTCACACACTCAGTATATTAATTATGTTATTAACTGTATTTGCTGAAAGCTGAAATGACTGAATTGACAGTAGAGATACCCTTGGGGGTAAGGTTGAAGACACTGGGTAAGTTCCACTACGACTTCATGTTTGAAATATTTGTAAGTATGACTTAATTGTTTGTTTGCATTCAAAGCATGATCATCCATTTTGATATGTTAACATGTGCATGAACTTGGGATATGATGCGAAAGGGGAAGTGCTAAATTAGGGACTGTCACAATGGTTTGGTACCACAGTGGGTTGGCCCCACATATCTGATTCAGTGACTATGTCGCAGTGGCTTGGTTCCACGGTGGTTTAGCACCACGTATATATGATTCAGTGACTCATCTCAGTGGTTTGGTACCACAGTGGGTTGGCCTCACGTATGTTTATTCGGGATTGTCACAGTGGTTTGGTACCACGGTGGGTTGGCCCCCACATATATTATTAGTGACTTTGTCACAGTGATCTGGTATCACGGTGGTCTAGAACCACAGTGGCTTGGTGCCACGGGAGATTGGCTGATTCAGGTGTTGTAGAGGATGGAAAATAGGTGGGACTGGGTTACATTGCATACATACTTAATATATTGATTGTGTGGGCTAAGGCCCAATGGGCCTCAGTGGGCAAAAAGCCCAGAGTTCGTTGAATGGTGATTTACACACTGAGTCTCGGTGACTCACCCCTCTGCTGAATTTTGCAGGTAGTCAGTAGATCGCGAATTTGGAGCCGAGGTGGACTCGAGCTGGCCGTGAATAATGCTTTAAGTAATTTCGTCGTTAATATTTTCCTTAAATTTCACTATTAAGTTTGGATTTTTGGTGTTGTAATAAGGCCACCTTAACGTTAATTTTGGTTTTATTATGAAATTGATGTAGCATGCCTACTAAATTAACAAAAGGGGAGTTTTCTAAAATTTAAAACTTTGGGACAAATGATTTTCAATTGGTTAACGAAAGATGGGTAATGAGTAACAAATGGACTAAAATTTTCAACTAAACACTGCAACATCATTTTCAACCGGTAGCTTAACTGAAATTTGCTTAAATTAGGTTTTGGATCAAAGAACCTGATTCGTAATATGGCCTAAGTTTAACAATTACTTTAAATTTTCTCTAAAGGCAATAATGATTCACAAAGTTTTTTCTCAACTCGTGATTTCTAGTTAGTTTTTTAAAATTTAATTTCCTGTAGCATACCAGATTCGGTCGTAGCGTTTTGACCGGGTTTGGGGTGTTACAAGTGGTTTCGAGGCCACAAATCTGACGAGTAAGTTTGTAAATATTATTTATGAATATTTACGAGTCAAGTATGGTTTTAAAAAGATTTTTTTATGGTAATTTTTGTGATGTGAATGATTAATTACTTTCAACTGGTAAGACCCTAAGGTCAAGTGGTTTTAGAAAATGAGGTACCGGGACCTCGTTTCTATAAAATGAGCCGTAAACATTTTTATAAATATTTACGAAATGTCATTAAGGTGGTATTAAAATTTTGTTAAAAAAATTTAACATTTCGATAGTTAATTAAGCGAAATGACTAAATTGTAAAAGTGGAAAAAGTCAATCGCTATTAGTTTAAATGTGTTAATTGATTAATGAATTATAATGGGTTCGACTTATTGAGTTAATTAGCCATTGTAAAGATAGTAGGATGGCAAGGGAACTTCAAAACTTGTTTTATTTATGTATAAAGGTTATAATAATTAAAAATAAGTATTATAATTAAAATAAAGATGAAAATTATGATTTGTTTTTCTTCATTATTCTTTAAACCGAATGTCACCACATATAAAAAAAAGGGAGAAGCTCCAAGCTTCGGCCAAACAAAAATGGATGCATGTAAGTGATTCATTTATCAGTTTTTTGTAATTTTTATGTTTTTGAGATCGTTGGAACTAGGTCCAGCTAGCCCATACCTTCAATTTTGTAACTGTTATAGATTTTGAATGTTTCCATTGATGAACTTCGTATTTTTATGTTAAATGATGAATTTGAAATATTAGTTGTTATTTAAAAGTATATTGTGAAGTGTTTTTTGATAAATTTATCGATTAGGGACTAAATTGTTAAATTAGTAAAACTACAAGGTTTGGATGTGAAATTATTACAAATGTGGGCTGTTTGTGTGCCATGAATATTAGGCTGATGTGAATTAGCATTAGAAATGGTTAATTTGCATGTTTTAGGACTAGGGACTAAATTGAATAAAAGTAAAATGTTAGGGTAATTTTGTAAAAATATAAAAAATGACTAAATTGCATAAAATACATTGTTTTATTGTTTAAATTAATAGATTGAATAAAATTATTAATTTAGATTAAGATCGAGTGGAAAATCGAGGAGAATGGAAAATTACCAAAATGCCCCTATACTCTATAATTACTGCAATTTAGCCAGGTAAGTTCGTACGTTTAAATAGAATTTTAAATTATGAATTAAATGCTATCATTTTATAATATAAAATTATGTTTCGGCGAAAAAATCCAACAGCATATCGGCTATCAAATATGAAAAGGGATAGCTTTGGCTATCGATTATGAAAAGAGATGGTGACGACTTATAGTACTAGAAAGAACATATGTTTTCTACCTACTTATTGGTTAATTTGTACCTATTTAGTTATCTTTAGCACATATTTTAGCATTTTCAGTTCAGTAAATTGCATTTTATAACTCAATGGATCATAGCCTATTTATCCTTAATTTTGTCTTGTTCTAATCTCGATGTCATTTGCATGAGTATATTGATTACGCCTTAATTGTCGCCAGACTTTTGTGACTATCTCGGATGAGAACAAAAATATGTGAGTTGTCCAGTCTGGTATAACCAACTTGTACGTACAGAGGCAGCATGATTTTGATGAAAGGACACTTGTACTATTTGGAAGAGGATAAATATTCACGTAAAAAAAAGGAGCTTTTTCGGGATTATCATCTTCTTCAACCTATTCTTCAACCTATGGGTGAACCGACGTGAAAGGGACGTAGACCAGCTCTTGACGAGGAGCGTTGAGTGTGACACAAGAGGGAATAGAGAGATTTAAGTCGAGTTATCTAGGATTAGTATTCTCCACTTGTTTATTTTATTTTCCTTTCTAAACGTTGGTAATTACTTTCTATTTCATGTTAGTATGGAAGTACATGTAACACCCCCAACCCGTAACTATCATCGAAATAGGGTTACGGAGCGTTACCGGGAACCTTCAGAACATTTTTAAATAATTCATGTAAATTACTATTCATTAATCGAGATCATTGATAGTGTCCCTTAAATGGACCATCGACGCCCAATACAAGCATTTGAATCGAGTCGGGACTTAATCAGAAACTCTAAGAATTTTTCGTGAAATTACAAAAAATTTCCCAAGGTGCAGGACTCACACGCCCGTGTGACTTTGGGACACGACCATGCCACGTGCCTGTGTGATAGGCCGTGTGGTTAATTAATTCATTTCAAAATTAGGTGCAGGTTACACATGGCCAAGACACACGCTCGTGTCTCTGCCTGTGTGCTTAACTCTGGGCATTCTGCTTCTCAAATTAAGGTGCAGGGGACACACGACCTAACCACACACCCATATATCAAGCCATGTGTCACACATGGTGTAGGCACACGCCCATGTGGACAAAATAAAGCAATTTCTAGCTTCATTTCTAACCCAAAATTTTTACCAAGTTTCTCCACCAACTTACATCCAAATACCAACCAATCCAAGCATTGAATTAATGTAATTTATAACATCTAATATGATATATTGTTACATGCATTCTTGCTTTTAATCTTACCATTTACAAGCACACTCATTTAACCTTTCTCAATCAATCAATAATAAAAGCTTATTGTAACACCCCCAACTCGTATCTGTCAACGGAATAAGGTTACGGAGCATTACCGATAATTTTCAGAACATTCACAGACATTTCATGTTAATCACTATTCATTCACCGAGATTATAAAAACGTCCCTTAATTATTAGACATAGTTTGATCAACTACTTAACATATATGTAGCTACAATAGTTTGACATTACAAGTATATTAAAACAAGCCATTACTAGCCATTCCAATGGCTAGATTACAAGCATAATTTACATTTAATTGTTAATATGGCCAATATAACCTATACATGCCATTATAACCTTAATTGATTTACTATATTGTACCGACATGGGCCAATAGATAGTGTGAGTGATCTTCGCTGAGCGTCCAATCCAACAAGCTTCCGATTTATTCTAAAATAAGGGAAATAAAATGGAGTAAGTATCACATGCTTTGTAAGTTCGTATAACATGGTACTTAACTTACCATCCATTCTATTTTGAGGTAACTATGTAAGGAATATTCAATCAATTTGACCTCAAGCCCTACACATACCCTCATTGCCCTTGTTAGTCATATATTCCATAATAACATCAAAACTTATATGGGCTAACCAACAATCAAGTTTCCAAGCACATATGCTGTCCACAACATGTATTCATTCAACATGCATGATTCATCTTATTGTTACAAGTATATTTCATAATAGCTCATACCGAGTTCAGATCATTTCATATCAGAATTTTGCTCATATTACTTGGAATATCAAGGTCACAATTAGTACACTCAAGGTGTACAAGTCTATGATCAAGAATGAACATATATTCATCAAATAAAGTCGATGTACAAATATCATCATCATGTTTTCATGTATCATTTGTCATGTATCATCATTTTCTTGTATTTCAGGCTGATATGTGTAATAACTCATTTCTTATTAGAATCTTTGCATGTCAAGAACTTTTTACCTGTTGAATTTATTTGAAATATCGATGGATACAAAAGTAGTACACTCGAGGTTTACAAATCAAAATCCGTCAATTCATGTCCAATGGTACCATAAGGTACTATTTCAGAGAGTACACTCTCAAATTTTTGGGCTGTAACGCCCCAAATTTTTGGGCCTAGTAGAATTAGGCCTATTGGGCCTTGGAAATGGGAGCGTTTAAAATTTTTGAGAATAAGAGAACGGCACTAATGCAAGTTGGACCTATTAGGTGAGTGGTTTTGGAAGGTTAGGGGGCTTCCATGAAGCCCCAGGTTCAAACCTAAGCTTTAGGAAAAATTTTGGTTTTAGGTGAATAAAACCCTGGAGTAAGTAAGTAGACTTTAAGAATAAATTGTGGGAAAAAATGACACAAGGAAGTGAGTGGTCAAGTGGCAAGGCGTCATTAAGGTTGCAAGGAAGCATGGGTTCAAGTTTGGCGCTTGCAAATTCATTTTGATTTCCTTTTAAATGAACTTAGACTTTGGCCAATAGGCTTATATTTAGTTGCGTATGTTTTAAGTCACAAAAGGAGCTTGTGTTGTGGTGGCATGTAGCGTCTGGAGCATAGGAGAGGGCAAGGGTTCGAATCCCATTGCAAGCAAAAAGGGATATTTATTTTTCTAAGCTTGGACGGCAGGAGGTTATGATAGAATTAAACTCTGCTGAAGGTGAAATCCCACATCGGGAAGCTAGCATTAGAGTAGGCGAGAAGCTGGCTTTAAACAGAGCGATCTATCAGGAGAGTAAGGATACCTTGGTTGCCATTCGGGCATAAGAGTGTTCAGAGCATGGATTAGCTTCAGATTCCTATTAGGTGTGTATTTCGCACTACTCTAGCTGTAGAGCGGCAAATGCTGAAATATCGGTCGCACGGCGATGGTAGCCACACGAGCATGCGAGCACACGTATGGGAGCTTCGACGCGATAGTTGAGGCCATCATGAGTGTTCTTGTGGGTTTAGGTTGTTTGGGCCACGATAGCCCGGAAGGGGCCCTGTGGGGCCAATGGGCCCGTGGGCCCAATCGGATAAGTTGTATGATTGTGTAGTAAATATTGGACTGACTATGTGAATCTCATATCTATGGCTAGATTTGGGCTAAATGGGCCACACGAGTGTGTGGGCCCATTTGAGTTGAGAATGAGCCCTAAGCCCATTCGTATCGTTATCTCTTTTTATAATACCTTGGTTTACAAAATTACTGAAATACCCTTGGCTTATAAAATTACTGAAATACCCTCAGTTTTTGAAATTATCGAAATACCCCAGTTTGTAAAATTATCGAAATACCTCTGATTTGTTAAATTATCGAAATACCCCTGATTTGTGAAACTACCGAAATACCCTCAGATTGTAAAATTACCAAAGTACCCCTAATTTATAAAATTACCAAAATACCCTCAGTTTATGAAATTACCAAAGTACCCTTGATTTGCACAATTACCGGACACCCCCGATTTGTAAAATTACTGAAATACCCCTAATTTATGAAATTACCAAAATACCCTCAATTTGTAAAATTACTGAAATACCCTTGATTTGTAAAATTACTGAAATACCCCTAATTTCTGAAATACCACTGTAGTGTAGAATTACCGAAATACCCCTGAAAGGGAGATTTATCGAAATACCCTTTAGGGTAAATGACTGTTTTACCTTTTTGGGTAAATGACTAACTTGTGCTATGATTTGACTATGATCATATGACTGTGTTTTAACTGACTTGACTGTGGGCGTGCGACTGATATGCTGTTAATATGTGTTGAAATGATTGTTACTAAGCGTGGCCATTTTGCATACACGTGTAATGATTGAGCATGACATACACGACATTTTGCATAGGGTTGGGACATCGATACGGAGGAAGTTCTGATAGGGTCGCACGGGTCGCCTGACGACTGTGGATCCAGTATTGATCTGATAGGGTTGCACGGGTCGCATGACGACTGTGGATCCAGTATTGATCTAATATGGCCGCACGGGTCGCATGATGACTGTGGATCCAGTATTGATCTGTTGAGGTCGCACGGGGCGCAGGACGACTGTGGACCAACAGACGGCTTAAAGCTGCGTAATCTGATTTTGGCTCTGTGCCAACCTAAATATGGCTCTGTGCCATTTTGAGTATGGCTTTGTGCCTATTGTATTTACCCGTGGTTATGTGCCTAACATATATACCGATGACTCTGTGTCGATCATATTTACCCAAGGCTGCGTGCCGGTTATATTACCGTAACTGATGGCTATGTGCCAAACATAATACAGTTACTGATGGCTTTGTAGTAATTATAATACTGCTACTGAAGGCTTAGAGCCGTGTATATATACTAGCAGCTTTGCTACGATTTTGGTTAGTGCCGCAATCGGTGCTAGCATTGGGAGTGTAGGGATGACGTGGGTGATTTATTCCCCGCGGGTAATGTAAGATTGGACGGAGGCAAGTGCAGGGTTGGATGGGATGGGTTAGCATGCATTACACATTATGCATATGGAATTGATTCTGAAATGGGCTAGGCCCAATTGATTCTATTATGGGCTGTGACCCAAATGATAGTGTAGTGGGCTCTGACCCACGTATCCTCTGATTTGTATTGTACTGTTACTGTTAAAAAGGCTTTGGCCCGGGCTATTTTGGGTTCTATTTTTGTATACTGACTGTTACTCTAGTAAGGGAATTACACACTGAGTTTTCATAAACTCACCCCGTTTTTAACTGTGCAGGTAATCCTCAGTCTTAGACGAATTGGAGCTGCGAGGGACTCGGAGACGACCATACTGCCACATATGTTTTTCTATTTCATTCACTTATTTAAGCACTTCGATTTTTTATTTAGGTTGTAGTAAGGCCTCTTTAAGTTTTTGGATTTTAATTATGGGTATTTCTTTACTTTGAATTATATCCGTTAGAAGTAAATTACGGTTTTCCAAAATGCTAACTGTTTTTAAAACAACACTGCGTTTTCGCAACATTTTCGAAATGGTTTAGCGACTTAATCTTTTCGTAAATCAATTACTTTCAAAATCAGCTTCCGCAACTAAAAAGATGTTTTGGGATTAAAATTAATAATTTTTCAATGTACCACGTTTTAAAAATAAACTAACGTAATTAGGATTTTACTTAAGCTTTTAAACAAGAAGGGTTTTCAATGAAAATATTGTTTTCGAAAAACACTTGAATATGACACGCCAGATTTGGGCCTATCTTCTAGGTCGGGTTTGAGGTGTTACATTTGTGGTATCAAAGCTAGGTTGCAAAACTCGACTATCAGAGCTAGGTTCCAAAACTCGACTATGGATTGGGTTTTCAAATTGAATTTCTGAAAGTGTTGATTCAAAAAACCTTGAAAATATTTGAAGTTCTGAAATGTTGTATTGACCGCTTTCTGAAAGTGTGGTACACCGAGTCTCCGGTACTGAATACGTAAGTTTTCTAAATACTCTTGGCTGTTTAGAAATTTAAGTATAGTGAATTAGAAATACGGTGGTTTCTTTAGATATTTGACTGTATTTTTGGTATTTATTCTCTGTGTGTTTTTTTTTTTGGATGTGATGTTTGGATATAGAAATTGGTTGCGTATGAGATATCTGTCTGCTTCAATGGTTAGGTGTTTTGAGTAGGTGTAGGGAGTTCCAAATTCTTGTTAAAATATGATAGGGATATTAGAATTAGAGTGCGTAATGGCAGCGTAGTGGTGTAATCTGTCTTGTGCGGCTATTATATAGTTGGAAATTTTGAGGACGAAATTTCTTTAAGGGGGTAGAATTGTAACGCTCCGTAATTTTGGGCCTAGTAGAATTGGGCCTATTGGGCCTTCGGCAAGGGAGCGTTTAAAATTTTTAAGAATAAGAGAATGGCACTAATGCAAGTTGGACCTATTGGGTGAGTGATTTTGGAAAGTTAGGGGGCTTCCATGAAGTCTCGGGTTCAAACCTGGGCTTTAAAAAATATTTTGGTTTTAGGTGAATAAAACCCTGGGAGTAAGTAAGTAAGCTTTAAGAATAAATTGTGGGAAACAAATGACACAAGGAAGTGAGTCGTCAAGTGGCAAGGCATCATTAAGTTTGCAAGGGAGCATGGGTTCAAGTCTTGGCGCTTGCAATTCATTTTGATTTCCTTTTAAATGAACTTAGACTTTGGCCTATAGGCTTATATTTAGTTGAGCATGTTTTAACTTACAAAAGGAGCTTGTGTTGTGGTGGCATGTAGCGTCTGGAGCATAGGAGAGGGCAAGGGTTTGAATCGCTTTGCAAGCAAAAAGGGATATTTATTTTGCTAAGTTGGGACGGCAGGAGGTTGTGATGGAATTAAACTCTGCTGAAGGTGAAATCCCACATCGGGAATCTAGCATGAGAGTAGGCGAGAAGCTGGCTTTAAATAGAGCGATCTATGAGGAGAGTAAGGATACCTTGGTTGCCGCTCGGGCAGAGGAGTGTTCGAAGCACGGATTAGCTTCATATTCCTATCAGGTGTGTATTTCGCACTACTCTAGCTGTAGAGCGGGAAATGCCGAAATGCCAGTCACACGACGATAGTAGCCGCACGAGCGTGTGAGCGCACATGTGGGAGCTTCAACGCGATAGTTGAGGCCATCATGAGCGTTCTTGTGGGTTTAGGTTGTTTGGGCCACGATGGGCCGAAAGGGGCCATGTGCCCGTGGGCCCAATCGGATAAGTTGTATGATTGTGTAGTAAATATTGGACTGGACTATGTGAATCTCATATCTGTGGCTAGATTTGGGCTAAATGGGCCACACGAGTTTGTGGGCCCATTTGGGCCGAGAATGGGCCCTAGGCCCATTCGCATCGTTATCTCTTTTTATAATACCTTGGTTTACAAAATTACTGATATACCCTTGGCTTACAAAATTACTGAAATACCCTCAGTTTACGAAATTATCGAAATACCCCGGTTTGTAAAATTATTGAAATACCTTTGATTTGTTAAATTACCGAAATACCCCTGATTTGTGAAATTACCAAAAATACTCTCGGATTGTAAAATTACCAAAGTACCCCTAATTTGCACAATTACCAAAATACCCTCAGTTTATGAAATTACCAAAGTACCCTTGATTTGCAAAATTACCGGAACACCCTCGATTTGTAAAATTACTAAAATACCCCTAATTTATGAAATTATCGAAATACCTTTAATTTGTAAAATTACTGAAATACGCTTGATTTGTAAAATTATCGAAATACCCCTGATTTGTGAAATACCCTTATAGGGTAGAATTACCGAAATACTCCTGTAGGGTAGAATTACCAACATACCTCTAAAGGGTAGATTTGAGATGAGGTCAATAGGTGATGCAAACCGTCTCGGGTTTGAAAATGAATCGTAAATGTTGCCCGATCGTAAATTAGGTAGTTTTTTGTTTAGATAACAAAAGGGGTAATTTATTGATAATATCTTTGAAAATCAAAGATAGGTAAGTAGTTGAGGTGGATACGAATTTGAAGCAAGAAAGAACCTTTAATAGAAATTAAAGACCCGAATCTTATAAGCTTCAAATTGATGAAAGAATTTTGGATAAAAAACCGAGACCCACTATCTAGCAAGATAGGAACCAACGGTATAGATAAATGAATGCCACACCCGAAAGAATGATAAGTTTGAAACAAGGATAGAACGACACCACTAGGAACTTGATAAGCCAATTCGAACCTTGAGAATTAGGAGAGTGAATTAAACTCACCAAAAGAAAATCTTCATTCATTAAAATTCCAAAAGTGACTACAAATGACAAAGGTCCACCTATTTATAGGACAAGTGGATACCGGGTTTACAAATGTTTCTCAACTCTTAATGCTTTTGGCTGTCTTATGCTCTTCAAGAATTTTAAATTCATGAATACATAATATTCGGCCAAGGCATATACCAACTTAGCCATCCCATGCTTTGAGAAATAATAATTTCATGAAAGTGTTGCTCAAAAAAAGAGAATCTAGCAATTAAAAAAAATGTTCCATCTTGCCGTCCCATTCCCCAAGTGCTAGAATTTTAAATTCCCTTTCCATCATGCTCATCCTTGTAAGCTAGTGCTGCATGCTCATCTTGTAAATCCCACCATGGTGATTAATTTATTTCAAAGTCAATGCCTTGTGCCGTTCATGCTTCAAATAATTTGCACATGCATTTCCACTATCACACACATGCTTGATTAATTAATTATTTCACAAATGCACACACCTTATTTCTTATTCCCACTATAGCCGTCCATGCCTCCACTGGCCACACACAAGCACATTTCATTTCTTAATTGTTTATATCCACCATAGTTGTGCCGTCCATCTCCAATTGCTCAAGCTTTGTTTATTTTAATATATCCAAGATGCTTGCTTTTCAAATATTCTTTATTCATGCTCCATCATGTTTGTCTTCTACCATCCTTCCATGATTTCCATCATCCCTTGCCCAAGTAGTGCACGCATACTATCCATGTCCTTCATCCACTCCCAATGCTTTATCATAATTATTTATAACTTGTGATCATCCAACATGCATCAAAACGTGGAGCAAACTACAAAAACATATAGACCAATATTATTAGTAAAATTCGGCTGAACATAAATTAGCACACATTTTAATCACTTTATTTAAATACTAGGTAAAACACACTGACATTCAACTTCGACAAAGGATATAATAAAAACTCCTACTATGTAGATAAAGTAACATGAACTAAGAAAATGCAGCAAACTAATTAAATGACTGAAAATAAATCAAACATGCGTAATAAAGTGTTAAATAAACTAGCAGTCGAACTAGCTAGTATATTCAACTTCAAATAAAATAATGTGATTCAAAGCATGTTCTTGGGCACTTCGCGCCAAAGTATTCCAAATTTGTGCCACCAAAGCCGACGCGGCATCTTTGAATTGTTTAGCACGGGCTCGCGTAATTGGCCGATTAGGTAGCTCGATTGGATCTTGGTTGACATCCGTCACAGGCTTCTTAGGTAAATTCATATCATCCTCTCCCTCTTTAAGTTGATTCGTCCTCGAATCATCACCTACATCAAAAGGAGACAGATCAGAGACATTAAAACTTGCACTCACATTATACTCACCTGGTAAGTCCAATTTATAAGAGTTGCCATTTATTCGCTCAAGGACCTTTATCATCTTTTGGGCATTATCATATAATTTAAACACTTTCATTTATCGAGCTTGACCAGATATGTAATCATTTCACATATTTATGATATTTATTCAATTTACATAAACACAATCAATGAAAGCATGTAAATAAACACAATTTAGTTACACGAACTTACCTCGACAAAGGTTCATGTACAAACATATTCTAAACCGACATTTTCCTCTTTTCTTCATTCTAACTCTGAATTTGGTCTATCCGGATCTATACGAGTAAATTAAACACCAATTTAATACATTCCATTTCCACGTAGACTCATTTTACATCCTAGGCAAAATGGCACTTTTTCATAAATTCCCATTTTGTCCTTAGGCTCAGAAAATGAAACTGAAGAAATCCAACCCTCAACCTAAGCCTAGCCCAAATACACATACAACTTTTACAGCACATACTTTTCACAAATTTTAGAATTTCCCATGGGTTTTTCACCATTTTTCATTTTAGTCCCTAAATCATGTTTTCATCAAAAATCACTTTGTAAAAGTTGTTTATCTATCATCTATCTTTCATTTTCTACCATAAATTTCAAATTTACAGCATATACATCCATGGAAAAGTTTCTACACTTTGTTATCTCTTCAAATCGATCCCCCACTAAACTATACCGATTTTAAAAATATAAAAATTACTAAAACCTGGGCTTGAATACTTACCCAAATTGGCCATGAAAGCTTGCTTTCTCTTTCCTAGGGTTTCCATGGAATATTCTTGGGAAGAAGATGAAAAAATATGATGATATTTTCATTTCATCGTTTAAATTAATTTATTTAATTCAATTCCAATTTAGTGCCTACCCTTTTCTAAACATTCCATGGATGATTCATCTCAAAATATCTACTAACTTTTAATTAATGGTCTAATTACCATATAAGGACCTCTAGTTTTGAATTCCATAGCTATTTAATCATTATAGCTACTAGAATTTAGCTTTTCCATTTTATGCGATTTAGTCCTTCCTGTAATTGAACACATAATCGGTAAAATTTTCGTATCAAAATTTTCACATGACTTTTCTAACATATTACGAACCATATAATAAAATTAAAATAAATTTTATATTCGGATCAAATTTGTGGTCCCTAAACCACTGTTACGATTTCACTGAAAAATGGGTTGTTACATCTCTCCCCTTAAGGAATTTTCACCTCGAAAATTTTACCAGTAAAGAGATTCAGATATTACTTTCTCGTAGTTTCCTCCAGTTCCTAGGTTGCTCCATCTATATCATGTCATTGTTAGAAAACTTTTATTAATGCTATCTTTTTATTTCTTAGTTTTTCTCTTCAAGTGCCAGAATTTCAATCAATCTCTCACTGTAAGTCATGGCAGGCTGAATTTAACATTTATCAAAGCAATAACAGATGATGGGTCTGATCGATACTACCATAACACACATACTCATAAAAACATTGTGAATTCTATAGAACTTTGATAATAATACCAATCTGTAACACCCCAAACCTGGCCTAGAAGTTAGGGCCGAATCTGGAATGTCACATTAAAGGCACAATTCAAAACGATTTTGCTAATTTAAAAAAAAATTTTAAGGCCCAAAAGCCCAAAATCTTTTAGTCTTATTAATTAAAGATAAAAACCCATTTTATTAATTTAAGTATTTCAGAAACCAAGTTTAAAGATAAGAGCTTACTTAGGTTTAATAACTAAATAAACAATTAGTCTCAAAACCCAAAATAAATCTGAAGTCAAAATGGAGTACAAGGCCTCATTACATCCACCGAAAATTAAGTAACTAAAAACATGTATTTTGAAACAAATAAATGAAAATTTAAGCCTCTTGTAGTGTGGCCACCTCCGAGTCCTCTCCCACGTCGAGTCGTCTACTCGAAGTTACCTGAAACATTAAATTAAACGGGTGTGAGTTTCGAAACTCAGTGTGTACAGCCTTTGGCAGACAAATCACTTACGAATATTCACATTGGGCCTAAGCCCTATCAAAATCGATGGTCTTCGGCTTTAGCCCACAACGACCTCATATCATAGCATATCGTATCATTTATAAACAAATAATGCAAACCCACCCCAACAATCCATCCGCTACACACACCATTTCCCTTCCAACCTTATGACTCCTGTCCGGAGTTCTAGCTCGACCCACCCCTCTGCTACACACCAAGGGTAGCCCGGTTGCGGTACTACCGAATGTTGCAGCAAAGCTGCTAAACACATGTTGGGCTTAAAGCCTTCTATGGATCCATACCATACGGCCATGCGATCCTGGATCCATACCATACGGTCATGCGATCCTCAAATCTTCCTCCGTACCATAATTCCCACCCATATGCATCGTAAGCAGAATATCATATGAATGCATCAAACACACAAGTAACATCCATAAACTTATACTCGTCACATAGGGGTATTTTTGTCATTTCACTACCTGAGGGTATTTTCGTAATTCTATCCTACAGGGTTATTTTTTGTAATTTTCCAACATAGGGGAATCTTGGTAATTTTATAAAATAGGGGTATTTTGGTACTTTTACAAAACGAGGTATTTTGGTACTTTACAATCTAGGGGTATTTTAGTAAATTTACAAATATAAGGGTAATTTAGTAATTTTGCAAATATAAGATTTGGTCCTTTTCGGGTTTTAGCTATGAACTTTGGCCCATCAACAATTCATTGCGGCTAAAGTGAACAGACACTACGCACCATGTAGGATTCTAGAAAAGAGGAGGTGGGCCACTAGGGCCGCTTAAGTACCA
This sequence comes from Gossypium bickii, assembly GCA_025503065.1. Taxonomy (NCBI): domain Eukaryota; kingdom Viridiplantae; phylum Streptophyta; class Magnoliopsida; order Malvales; family Malvaceae; genus Gossypium; species Gossypium bickii. Next base: position 33,749,385 of record CP106715.1, on the reverse strand, counting down.
AGCTCTCCCTAGATCCACTCCTAGACATGCGTACGTATGTTGCCACACTCCAACCCATCGACTTGTTCACAGACATGTTTAATTAGATTAAGTCTTATGGAATTTAAGAGTTGTTCAAACTAGGCCTAAGGTTCATAAACCCTAACATACATGTCTACGTCCCCATAAGCCTATCAAGCCCAAATCACACGCTTACGGCCCATTAGGCCCAAATCTCATCATATGGCCTATTATGCCCAAAACAAATCCAATTCATGCATCATGCATGACTAATTCAATTCGTATAACCAACAAAACCATTTCATCAAACTTAGCCTCAGGGCCCACCGGGCCCATTTAGCCACTTTCAGCTTTTCGACTTTTCGGCATTGCCGATATTGTGTGTGTAGTGTTTGTACACACCTGGGAACCTTATGTGCTACGAACCCCTTAGTCACGAACCGTGTGCCTTACTTTCTCGTAGCCCTTCCTTTGCCATTATTGGCGATTATCCTCTAGATCTTGATAACAATCCTTACCTACCGCGCTTGCGATTGTTGAGTCTCACCCGAAATCTTCCTTTGATCCTGCAATTTAAGTCCGGCTTTTGAGACTAGAAAGGTGACAGAGGCAATTCGGCAACACTTGGGAAATAAGAAATAAAAGTGATTTGGCTAGAACCGAGTGGTGAACCAAAAGAGAATTTGAGAAGGGAGGACATGAAGGATTCGGCTTTGGCACACCTAGAAAAACGTCTGCCTCTCACAAGTGACGAAATTTGGCTAGCAGAGAAGCAAAAATTCAGCATTAACCTAGGAACTTAATTTGGTACTCATATATATAGCCCCTAGCCGAACTTCCCTTCCCTCAGAGTCTAATTCGGCACCACTATATCCACCTCCCAATCCCTATATTTTCTCCCTTATCTGCACCTTAAATTTCTCTCCTAAACACTCCTTTTTAGAGTCCCTTCCAACGCCAACTCCTTCTGTCCAGGCACAAAAATAAAACTCCTTAATTTTCCCTTCCTAGGCCTCGAACCTTGGACCACTTGACTGCCTAACACGCCACCTCATAGTCCCTATATGACGCCACTTTCCACTGGACTATAAGCCCATTTGTGTCCTCTCTCCTCTTAATCTGCTTATGAGGCCTCATGCTTGAGACTAGGGTCCACTAAGTGAGAAAAATAAATTTTTCCCTAAGGTTATCCTTAACTCTAAGGCTTAAATTAATCCCGATACTATCTTAATAATATTCTAAGTGCTACTTATATCTCAAAAATTTTAAACGCTCCCATTCCCAAGGCCCATTGGGCCCAATTCTTCTAGGCCTAAATTCGGGGTGTTACAATTCTACCCTCCTTAAAGAAATTTCGTCCTCGAAATTTCCAACTAACTATTAATCATACTACCCAAGTCTCACCACTATGCTTTCGCTGTGCACTCTAATTCTAAAGCCAAAAGAAACACTTAGTATACTATGATAGAGTATGTACTAGTAACCGCATCTAGAGCGTCGTCGTCCCCTTGGCGACGTGCTGCATAGACAAAAGCTGGCTGCCTCACCTCAGCATAACCTGGACCTCCACTGGTGCTCCATGACCATGTCCTGTGCCATTGCCACCATTGTCTTGACTACGGTCCCTTGGTGGTTGTTGACCACCCCTCCGAGGTTGAAAATTACCTCTACCATCGGCTTGCTCCTGATCTAGCCTTCTCGGGCACTGCCTAACCCTATGCTCCATGGATCCACAGCCCAAACATGCTCCCATCCTCCTCCCACACTGCTTTCTCCCACACTCAGCACAAAGTGGTATCCCATTATTAGCAACAGCGGTAGGGGCCTCAACTCTAACCAGCCCATTCACTCTGGCTCTCATTGCAGGCCTCTGTTCAGCTCCCATAGGTTCCATAATCCGCTTGTTCTTGCTCCTTTCCTTGTCTCGGTTGCGACGCTCTGTGCTCTTTACCTCCTCTGCTATTTTTGCTTTCTCCACCAAGACCGTAAAATCTAGCTCCCTCTGTGGAGCAATCAGTACCCTAAGGCTATCCTTTAATCCATCCTATAACCGTACGCATCTTTCATACTCTGTTGCCACTATCCCTTTAGCATACCGACTGAGGCGCAAAAACTCAGCCTCGTACTCTGCTACCGGTTTATCTCCCTGAGTCAAACTTAAAAACTCCTTCCTTCGAGCATCCACATAGGCCACTCCAATGTACTTTCCCTGAAATGTCGAATTAAAGAACTCCCAAGTGACCAGCTCCGGTTGGTTGCCCTCCTTTACGGTCAACCACCACTGATAAGCTTCCTCCCTAAGTAAGGATATCACCTCCTTTAACTTCTGTTCTACCGTGCAATCCAAGTCATCCATTACCCTTTCAGTAGCTTCCAACCAAAACTCTGCCACATTCGGGGCCACCCCGCCACTCCTTTGAAAATCTCAGCCCCATTAGCTCGAAGTCATTCCACGATCGACCCACGAATCCCCATACCATTATTGGGCCCAACAACCCTTTTTAAGATTCTCAACATGGCCAGCGATACGGCATCTTCTGTAGCGGTAGCCTGTTCATTTGCTCCTTTTTCAGCTACTGGTGGAACCGGAGCCTCCTCTACTCCTATGTTGGGCATATGGCCTGACTCGGACGACCCTGCCCTAACACTTCCACGACCTCTGCCGTGGCCTCTTCCACCTCGTCTAGCGCTCATCATTGCGTATTTCTGAATTAAGAATTTTATGAATAATAGCACTTAGTTCCACTTGTTTAGGGCACATGTCTTATGTAAGTAACAACGATTTCTTAGAGTTTTCCGCGGTCAAGAATCCACTACAGGCTTAAGTTTCCTATGGGCTTTAGTCTCTAAAAGCCTATTTTTAAGTAGCCCATTATCTATACAGTTCAATAATTCAAACATTAACACAAAAACTTACTTGGCTCGACGTCGAAGGCTCGATGAACCACACTTCAAGAATCCTGCCAAAACTTAAAAAAAACCCAAAATCTAAGGCCCATTTCACAACTCGAGCTTTGCAACTGGACTCTGATACCACTAAATGTAACACCCTAAACCCAGCCTAGAAGTTAGGCCCGATTCCGAAATGTGACATTAAAGGCACAATTCAAAACAGTTTTGCTAATTTTTTTAAAAAAAAAATTTAAGGCCCAAAAGGCCAAAATCTTTAGTCTTACTAATTAAAGATAAATCCCCATTTTATTAATTTAAGTATTTCAGAAACCAAGTTTGAACATAAGAGCTTACTTAGGTTTAATAACTAAATAAACAATTAGTCTCAAAACTCAAAATAAATCTGAAGTCAAAACGGAGTACAAGGCCTTATTACAGCCACCGAAAATTAAGTAACTAAAAACATGTATTTTGAAACAAATAAATGAAAATTTAAGCCTCTTGTAGTGTGGTGGCCACCTCCGAGTCCTCTCCCACGTCGAGTCGTCTATTCAGGATTGCCTGAAACATTAGATTAAACGGGTGTGAGTTTCGAAACTCAGTGTGTACAACCCTTGGCAGATAAATCACTTACAAATATTCACATTGGGCCTAAGCCCTATCAAAATCAGGGGTCTTGGGCTTTAGCCCACAATGACCTCATATCATAGCATATCGTATCATTTATAAATAAAAATGCAAACCCACCCCAAAAATCCATCCGCTACACACACCATTTCCCTTCCAACCTTATGACTCATGTCCGGAGTTCTAGCTCGACCCACCCCTTCGCTACACACCAAGGGTAGCCCGGTTGCGGTACTACCGAATGTTGCAGCAAAGCTGCTAAGCACATTTTGGGCTTAAAGCCTTCTGTGGATCCATACCGTACGGCCATGCGATCCTGGATCCATACCATACGGTCATGCGATCCTCAAATCTTCCTCCGTACCATAATTCCTACCCATATGCATCCTAAGCAGAATATCATATGAATGCATCAAACACACAAGTAACATCCATAAACTTATATTCATCACATAGGGGTATTTTTGTTATTTCACTACCCGGGGGTATTTTCGTAATTGTATCCTATAGGGGTATTTTTCATAATTTTCCAACATAGGGGAATCTTGGTAATTTTACAAAATCGGGATATTTTCTTACTTTTGCAAAACAGGGGTATTTTGGTACTTTGCAATCTAGGGGTATTTTAGTAAATTTACAAATATAAGGGTAATTTAGTAATTTTGCAAATATAAGGGTATTTGGTCATTTTCAGGTTTTAGCTATGAACTTTGGCCCATCAACAAGTCCTTGCGGCTAAAGTGAGATGACACTACGCACCAGGTAGGATTCTAGAAAAGAGGAGGTGGGCCACTAGGGCAGCTTAAGTACCAAGCTCTCCCTAGATCCACACCTAGACATGCGTACGTCTGTTGCCACACTCCAACCCATCGACTTGTTCACAGACATGTTTAATTAGATTAAGTCTTATGGAATTTAAGAGTTGTTCAAACTAGGCCTAAGGTTCATAAACCCTAACATACATGTCTACGTCCCTATAAGCCCATCAAGCCCAAATCACACCCTTACGGCCCATTAGGCCCAAATCTCGCCGTATGGCCTATTAGGCCCAAAACAAATCCAATTCATGTATCATGCATGACTAATTCAATTCGTATAACCAACCAAACCATTTCATCAAACTTAGCCTTAGGGCCCACCAGGCCCATTTAGCCACTTTCAGCTTTTCGACTTTTTGACATTGCCGATATCGTGTGTGTAGTGTTTGTACACACCTGGTAACCTTGGTGCTGCGAACCCCTTAGTCACGAACCGTGTGCCTTACTTTCTTGTTGCCCTTCCTTTGCCACTATTGGCGATTATCCTCTAGATCTTGATAACAATCCTTACTTACCGCGCTTGCGATTGCTGAGCCTCGCCCGGAATCTTCCTTTGATCCTGCGACTTAAGTCCGGCTTTTGAGACTAGAAAGGTGACAGAGGCAATTCAGAAACACTTGGGAAATAAGAAATAAAAGTGATTTGGCTAGAACCGAGTGGTGAACCAAAAGGGAATTTGAGAAGGGAGGATATGAAGGATTCGGCTTTGGCACACCTAGAAAAACGTCTGCCTCTCACAAGTGATGAAATTTGGCTAGCAGAGAAGCAAAAATTCAGCATTAACCTAGGAACTTAATTCGGCACTCATATATATATAGCCCCTAGCCGAACTTCCCTTCCCTTAGAGTCTAATTTGGCACCACTATATCCACCTCCCAATCCCTATATTTTCTCTCTTATCTGCACTGTAAATTTCTCTCATGAACGCTCCTTTTCAGAGTCCCTTCCAATGCCAACTCCTTCTGTCCAGGCAGAAAAATAAAACTCCTTAATTTTTCCTTCCTAGGCCTCGAATCATGGACCACTTAACTGCCTAACACGCCACCTCATAGTCCCTATATGACGCCACTTTCCACTAGACTACAAACCCATTTGTGTCCTCTCTCCTCTTAATCTGCTTATGAGGCCTCATGCTTGAGACTAAGGTCCACTAAGTGAGAAAAGTAAATTTTTCCCTAAGGTCACCCTTAACTTTAAGCTTCAATTAATCCCGATACTATCTTAATAATATTCTAAGTGCTACTTATATCTCAAAAATTTTTAAACGCTCCCATTCCCAAGGCCCATTAGGCCCAATTCTTCTAGGCCCAAATTCGGGGTGTTACACAATCAATACGCAACAGGTCCAATTCCTTTCAATGATCTCATATGACCCGATAAACCACAAACTTAGTTTGCCTTTACGGCCAAACTGGAGAACTTTCTTCCATGGTGAAACTTTCAAAAATATTTTGTCGCCAATCTGAAACTCTATTTCTTTTCGTCTTAAATTCACATCGGATTTCTAATGATCAAATATTGCTTTTAAACTGTCTTAGATCACTTTCTTATTTCTTTGGTTTCAAAGAATTAAACCAACTACATGTATCTTTTCTTACTGAACTCAGTCCAAAACACCAGAGTTCTCATGACCATATAAGACCTCGTACGGTGCAATTTTATACTTGACTGTTGACTGTTATAACAAGCAAATTCAACCAACAACAAATATTTCATTTTTCAATGGCATTTGAATTCAAGTACACAACATCGAAGCATATCTTCTAAAATCTGAATCATATGTTCAGATTGATCATCCGTCTGAAAATAAAATACAGTACTAAAATTTAACCATATACCCAGAATTTCTTGTAACTTGTTTTAGAATTGAAATTTGAACTATAGATCTCTATTAAAAATAACAGAAGCTAGCAGCTCAGGAAATTTGACAACCTCAAAAACAGATCATTCAAGCAATCTATCAAGTGAGAAATCCATTCATACCATGATAAAATGTTCAGGCTTCATTGAACAATCAACAATTACTCAAGTAGTATCTTCCTTTTTCATAGACAGGGATAATTTCGATATAAAATTCATAGTAACTTGTCCCATTTCCATTGCAGTATCTTCGCTAGCTATAACCATCCTGAAAGTGTCATCTTTATCTTGTTGATTCATCCAACATTTAAATATAGATTCAGAAATACCACATTTCATTCCGGGCTACCAATACATTTTTTTCAAATAGTTGTGCATTTTATCATTAAACAGACATAGTACCACTGTGATCATTCATATAAAATTTTCTGTAAGAGTTCCAAGTTCTTTAGTATACAGACTCTATCTCAGAATAACAAACAATCATCAAAATTAAATATGCTATCCTGATTCAATAATTATCTCATTCTGTACCCGTTTAACTTACAACTCATTATCACCTTTCTGGGCTTCACAGATCTGTTGTAGGAACATTAGCTTAGCTTTAAGCTCAGCTAAAATTACTCTTTCATCAGCCAATAGCAATCGAGTATTTATTGCTCATAAAGAAAGTAAATAATTTTCTACTCAAAATATCAGTAACTATATTTACTTTTCCTGAATGATAATCAATTACTAAATCGGGGTCTTTCAATAATTCAAACCATCTACAGTGTGTCATATTCAAATCTTTCTATACCACCGGGTGTTTTAAAATTTTATGATCAATACATATATGATATTTTCACCATACAAATACTATTACCAAATTCTCAGTGTAAACATAGTAATTGTCAATTCAAGATCATATAATAAATTTTAGACTGAACAAGAACTGATGCTTTGGTTATCAGGGGTTCCAACTGATCGAAGAAGTAATATTTGTCGATCCATTCAAATCTTAAATCTTTTCTGTAATAACTAGGTCATCAATGTAGCTATTTCAATTATTAGCATTGAAGCTTTGAGTTTTTCCCAAAGCCACAACCATCAGATAGCTTTTAAACAATTGTGTAATAATATGACTGACATTTTAGCTATATAGATAAAGCAACACTTCAATATCAATAGTGTACCTCAAATAAGAAGAGGGAGAACTAAAAGTTGCCACAATAATTACTAATGCAGTAATACAGTTTCTATAATCTGTGATCTCCATCACCAAACTCATGATCAAGTCAATATTTATAATGGTAATAAATGTAATTACCTTTGGCCAATGGATATCTTTCATCGGTAAGCCATGTTTGTATAATAAAGGGATTGATGATATCTTAGAGAAAACTTAGAAGAGTAATATAATGCTTACTTAGTAGGAATAACTGTGATAAAGACAATATAATTTGCACATTCGCAATTCAGGCCTTCAATTAGTAGAAGTAGAAAATAACATCACATGAACCTTATCATTAAATCTTATATCAATCATGATGAATTAGAAAGCCCAAGTATGATAAAGCAACACCACTCATGAACTTACCAAACTTACAGTAATTCCATCTATCATAATTTAATAGTCTTTCAATACGGTAAATATTGCATTTGAACATGCACAATTTCATATGCCTCTGAGAATAGCAAAACTTATAGAGTACCCTGAAGAAATTTCTGTAATATACTCAATTATAATAGCAGTATTCAAATATCTTTGCAACTTTATCATTATTCCAGTGACCAATAAAGTCATCAATAATCTTACATTATTCAGTTCACTGAAATAGTTAATTCAAAAGAATTTTTGGCTAATCTATTCTATAAATATCATATCTGGATAAGTCAATTACTCATGAATAACTTCTTCCTTAACAATGACATCACATAATTAGAATAATCTTTAGAAAAAATATGATATCTCTTTTAATACCGTCTTTACTTACTAACCCATTCTCATTCTGACTACATCATTAGTCATTCAGCTTTGAACTCTTTAGTTTCACATTCATGAGCTTAATCCATATAAATTTGGTCAATTTCATTATATAACACTATACTAGTAAGGGGGTGGAGATCGTAAGCCTCAAAATTTAACTTTCATAAATACACACATATCACTTAACATGTACCATTAACATGTTCACTATAAAACATTTATTTCATACCTTTACAAGTCTCATTTCATCATAAGTAACATTTTTACCCAGGCATGCGAATATCACTTTCAACAATATCAGATTTAGCTCAGATGGAAAGCATCTTTGTCTATTTGCAAAATAATTTTCATCAGAGTCGGGAGGTATCACACTATCACAGGTCATATAATGGCATGTATTTCTAGACTTCACTATGCTACATTCAGTCCGAGAATCGACTAAATCGTAGCTCTGATACTACAAAATGTAACACCCCTAAATTGTATCCATCACCAAAATAGGGTTACGGAGCATTCCTAAAATTTTTTAGAACATTTACAGACATTTCATGTTAATCACTATTCATTCACCGAGATTATACAAAGCGTCCCTTAATTGGACCCTCGAGGTTCAATACGAGCATTAGAATCAAGTCGGGACTTAGTCGGGAACTCTAAGAATTTTTTGCGAAATTTCAAAATTTTTCCAAGGTGTTGGGCTCACACGCCCGTGTGGTCCAAGGGACACGCCCGTGCTACAGGCTATGTTCAACCCCGTGTAACTCTTTAACTTGTGCCACACGGGGATGGCACATGCCCGTGTGTTAGGCCGTGTGGTTACTTAAATTCTTTCGAAATTAGGTACAGGTTTCACACAGCCAAGACACACACCCGTTTCTAAGGCCGTGTCTTCCACATGGCTGAGACATACGCTCGTGTCTCTACCCGTGTGCTTAATTCTGAGTATTCTATTTTCTTGAATTTAAGATGCAGGGGACACACATCCAGGCCACACGCCCATAGGGTAGGCCGTGTGTCATACACGGTCTAGACACATGCCTGTGTGTCTGACCATGTGGACAAAATAAGGTCATTCTTAGCTTCATTTCTCACCCAAAATCACACCCATGACCTGCACTTGAACCACACAACCAAATACCAACCATTTCAAGCATTCAAACCAAGTAAATTCCATCATTCACTATGGCATGTCATTTCATGCATACATGTCTATAATCTTACCTTGGTTAAGACCTCAAGTTGGACATAGTTTGATCAACTACTTAACATATATGTAGCTACCATAGTTTGACATTACAAGTATATTAAAACAAATAATTACTAGCCATTCCAATGCCTAAATTACAAGCATCATTTACATTTACATGTCAATATGGCCAATATAACCTATACATGCCATTATAACCTTAATTGATTTACCACATACCAACATGGACTGATAGATAGTGTGAGTGATGTCCGCTGAGCTTCCAATCCAACGAACTTTCGATTTACTTTAAACCAAGGGAAAATAAAACAGAGTAAACATTACATGCTAAGTAAGTTCGTAGAACACGGTACTTAACTTACCATTCATTCTATTTTGAGGTAACTATGTAAGGCATATTCAATCAATTTGACCTCAAGCCCTACACATATCCTCATTGCCCTTGTTAGTCATATATTCCATAATAACATCAAAACATATATGGGCTCAACAACAATAAGGTTTCCAAGCACATATGCTTTCCACAACATGTATTCTTTCAACATGCATGATTCATCTCTATGTTACAAGTATAATTTCATAATAGCTCATTCCTAGTTCATATCATTTCATATCAGAACATTACTTATATTACTCGGAATATCAAGGTCACGATTAATAAACTCAAGGTGTACAAGTCTATAATCAAGAATGAACATATATCCATCAAATAAAGTCCATGTACAAATATCATCATCTCATGTTTTCATATATCATTTGCCATGTATCATTATTTTCTTGTACTCCAGGATAATATGTGTAATAACTCATTTCTTATTCGAATATTCGTATGTTAAGAACTTTTACGTGTTGAATTTATTCGAAATATTGATGGATACACATGTAATATACTCGAGGTGTACAAATCGGAATCCGCCAAGTCATTTCCATGGTACCCATAAGGTATTATTTCAGAGAGTACACTCTCGAGCCCCATATATAAAAATAATAGGATTACTAGTCCAGTCTAAATCCTTTTTATGACATATACTCCAAAGAGCTTGATCTGGATTACCTATTCGGGCCAAATCCAATCCATAAAATATGCTCGAAAGGACTTATATCAGGATTACCCGTCCGGGCTAAATCCTTTTTGAGATGAGGTCAATAGGATTACTCGACCGAGCTAAATCCCTCCGGCAACAAATGCAGGGCCTAATTCATTTTGGGAAATCAAATATCCATCGGTTTTCCATTTTATTCAACCGAGATTTAAACATTTTTCTCAAGAATTATTGGGCATGTGATTATTTCATACATCCACAACATTCATAAAATTCAAATAAACACATTCCACATTCATTTCAAGCATATAAGTAACATTCTTATCGTTTATCCTTTATCATCTATCGGGCATTATCATTTAATTTAAACATTTTCATTTATCGGGCTTGACTGGATATGTAATCATTTCACATATTTATGATATTTATACAATTTACATAAACACAATCAATGAAAGCATGCAAACAACACAATTTAGTTACATGAACTTACCTCGACAAAGGTTCGAGTACAAACATCTACTAATCCGACATTTTCCTCTTTTCTTTTTTCTAACTCTGAATTTGGTCTATCCGAATCTATACGAGTAAATTTAACACCAATTTAATACATTCCATTTCCAAGTGGACTCAATTTACATCCTAGGCAAAATTACCATTTTGCCTTTAACTTTTTCATGATTTTCCATTTGTCACTAGGCTCGGAAAATGAAATTGAAGAAATCTGACCCTCTACCCAAGCTTAGCCGAAATATACATACAAATTTTACAGCACATACATTACACAAATTTTAGAATTTCCCATGGGTTTTTCACCATTTTTCATTTTAGTCCCTAAATCATGTTTTCATAAAAAATCACTTTGTAAAAGTTGTTTATCTATCATCTATCATTCATTTTCTACCATAAATTTGAAATTTACAGCATATAAATCCATGGAAAAGTTTCTACACTTTGTTATCTTTTCAAATTGATCCCCCAAATAAATAGGTTAAACTATCTCGGTTTCAAAAATATAAAATTTACTAAAAACAGGGCTTGAATACTTACACAAATTGGCCATGAAAGCTTGCTTTCTCTTTCTTAGGGTTTCCATGAAATATTTTGGGGAAGATGATGAGAAAATATGATGATATTTTCTTTTCATCTTTTTAATTAATTTATTTAGTTCAATTCTAATTTAGTCCCTACCATTTTCTGAAATTTCCATGGATGATTCATCTCAAAACATCTACTAACTTTCAATTGATGGTCTAATTACCATATAAGGACCTCTACTTTTGAATTCCATAGCTATTTAATCCTTTTCAACTTTTGCATTTTATGTGATTTAGTCCTTCCCGTAATTAAACACATAATCGGTAAAGTTTTCGTATCAAAAATTTCACATGACTTTTCTAACATAATACGGACCATATAATAAAATAAAAATAAATTTTATTTTCAGATCGAATTTGTAGTCCCAAAACCACTGTTCCGATTTCACCAAAAAATGGGATGTTACACTTATGGTATCTCCATAAAATAAACTTAATGTATATATACATGTACCAAAACATAAACATCACTAGCCATTCCAATGGCTAGATTACAATAATCATTCACATGCTAATGTGGCCAATGTAAACTATACATGAGATTACAACCATAATTGATTTACCATATTATACCGACATGGGTTGATGGATAGTGTGAGCGAACCCTGCCAAGCTTCCAATCCAACGAGCTTCTGATTTACTCTAAAATAGGGAAATAAAACTAAGCATGTAATGCTTAGTAAGTTCATATAACATGGTACTTAACTTACCATTCATCCTATTTTGAGGTAACTATGTAAGGCATATTCAATCAATTTGACCTCAAGCCCTACATACTTCCTCATTGCCCTTGTTAGTCATATAATCCATAGTAACATCAAGACATGTATGAGCTCAACAACAATTAAGTTTCCATGCACATATTCTTTCCATAACATGTATTCACTTAACATGTATAAATCATCTCTTATTATTACAAGTATAGTTTCATAGTAGTTCGTTTCGAGTTCAGCTTATTTTATGTAAGGACCTTACTCATATTTTTCGAATATTAAGGTCACAGAAGTAGTAGTACACTCAAGGTGTACAAGTCTATAATCTATGATGGACTTATATTCATCAACCAAATTCCAAGTACAAATATCTTCGTCTCGTATTTCCATGTATCAATTATCTCATATCATCATTTTCGTGCCTTTCAAGTAGACATATGTAATAACTCATTTCTTATTTATATCTTCTCATGTCAAGAGTTTTACTCGTTTAATTTATCTAGAATGTCAATGGATACACCGGTAGCACACTCGAGGTGTACAAATCAGAATCCATCAATTCATGTCCAATAGTACCCCATGAGGTATAATTTTAGAGAGTACACTCTCGAGCCACATATGTATATAATAGGACTACCATTCCGGGCTAAATCCTTTTTATGACATATGCTCTAGAGAATTGGACCTGGATTACCCGTCCAGGCTAAATCCAATCCATAACATATGCTAGAGAGGACTTATATCAGGATTACCCGTCCGGGCTAAATCCTGTAATGAAGTCATTAGGATTGCTCGTTCTAGCCTAATCCATTCTGCAACAAATGCAGGACCTCATTCATTTTGGCAATTACATTTATCCATCAATTTTCATTTATTCAAACGGGATTTAACATTTTCAAGCAGTTTCGAGTATGTGATTTTTTCATACATCTATAACTTTCATATAATTCAAATGATCACATTCGAAGCCTTAAATTAACATTTTCATCGTTTATCCTTTATTATCTATCCGAAATTATAATTTAATTTAACCATTTTTGAAACACCCCAAACCCGCCCCACGAGCCTTGACCAGATTTGGTATGTTCCTCAAGTAAACCGGTTCAAAATTCTTTAGTTATTTAGGAAAAACTTGTGCGATTTTAAGAAAAATATTGTTTGGGTTGGGGTTGTGTTGAAAACCAATTTATCTTACATTGAAATCCATTTATTTAAGGTGACAAAACATTTAGGGTTTATTTTAAAAGAAATTTTACTTAAACTTTAATTGATAAAAATTTGTAAACATAATAAATAAAATAAATGTAAAATAAAATAGTTCCCTATGGCCTTATTACATCAAATAAATCCAAATAATTGAAAGTACTTAAGTAAAAATAAAAGTCCAAATCGTAAAATTTCTTCTTTGTGCATGGCCACCTTTAAGCTCCCGTAGGCAGGTCCATTACCGATCATCACCTGAAAAATGTTCCCATAACGGGGTGAGTCAACAAACTCAATGTGTACACAACACTAAATCATAATAGAATTAGGCATACAAGAGTTACACATTCAGAACAATGAATACAGGTTATGATGCATTCCCAAACCCAAACCTAATTGTCCATCCGCTACACACCCCGCACGCCGGTCACCACACCGTGGGGACTACTAAGTCAACCCTCCATCCGCTACACACCATCGAAGGCAGTCGCTGCAGTTGACGTGCTCATCGCCCATACAAAATTTGTGGCATAGCCACCAGATAATTGTGTCATGAGACACCACATTCAGATAATGTAACCGAAGTTACCACATTCAGATAATGTGACCGAAGTCACCACATTTAGATAATGTGACCAAGTCACCACATTCGGATAGTGAGACCAAGTCACCACATTCACTTCCCCTTTCTCATATAACCCGAATGCCCCATATTATTCATATTATGCATATCATACTTAAATTCACATTCATGTCACTTTTCACATGTTAAATATAACATATTTCGTAATCCTAGTAGGAGTAGGAAATGTACCTGAGTACTTTGTACCATAACATGGTACCTTAGCCACATTCTTACACTTTCGTATTCATAATATCACATACATATATTTATTAAACATGCCATAAAACTTATTAAGAAAATAGTGTGGGGTACACACACCTGATTCACTTAAAATTTCCTTGAGATCCCGAAAAGCTTGATCTAATGCTTAGATCCTTAATCCCTACATTGATTTATCACTTACTAATTTAATAAAAAGCCATTCAGCCATAAATCCAAATCCTAGTAGGATTAGTATTCTTAAACTTACCTTGTTACCGATTGGGACACCAACAAATCCTGAAACTGATCCTTGTTTTCCTAGTAGTGTCGAAATTCCTATAACCTTACGTTAGATTTAATCTAATCCTCAAAATGTAAAGCATGGCTTTTGGCCGAATCTTATAGTTTCTTACCTTAACTCTTTAAATCCCAAAACTCTCTTCCTGATTAATGGAGATGACGAAATACCTTAGATCTGAAATCTCGAAATCCACCTTTCATATTTCGATCAATAAGATTGAGGAGGGATTAGACTAACTTTCGGCTTAAAAGAAAGGAATTCAATTATGATTATAGATCCTTACCCTTTATATTGAAATCGACAGATCCTTCTTGACACCACTTCAGAGATTCGGCTATGGCTAAATGATGCTCTAACAACTTTCGGCTTTTGGAGGGATTAGAAAGAAAAGAGAAGAGAAGAGAAGGGAAGAGAGCCCTAAGAAATTTGGCAGAGAGAAGAGGAAGAATAAAAATTGATGAGTAGCCCTCTTTCCTTCCTTTTATAGCCAAAATTACTACTCAGAATCCCTTACTTGGCCACCACTCTCCTTTATTTGATAACTTTATCCTCTGAATTAATAATAATAATCCTTCTATTATCTCTTCTTTTATCCATTAAAAAAATAAAAGGAATTAATCCACAATTATCTCTTGAAAATAATCTAAATCTACTATTTATCTCCTATTTAGCCGAAATTTAAAGAGAATAAAACTCCTCTTTTGCAAGCCTTGTGCCGTCCACCTCTGTGTTTCTAGAAGCAAAAATAAAACTTCTTTTATTTGCTTCCCATGTGACTTGAACTCAGGCCCACTTGCCTAGCTTGTGGCGTCACCTACCTGGGCCTTAAGTGATATCTTCAGGCCACTTTACCAAGCCTGTTTGTGTGTCAAATTCTTCATATTAATTTTCTTAAGGCCACTTTGCCTTAGTTTCCTCTTTTTAAGCTTTAAAACTTGACATTTCTTTTCATTTACAAGTTTCCAAAAATTTTCGTTTGGCTATTTAAACTTGACATTTCCTTACATTTCCAAGTTCCCAGAAATGTTCACTTTCCTTTTTTGAATCATTTCTAAATCATTTTCCTAGTTTCCATAAATGTTCACTTTCCTTTTTATTCCTTTACATTTTCAGGACATTTCCCTACATTTCCAAGACAAGACATTTCCTTACATTTCCTTGCATTTCCTTACATTTCCATACATTTCCTCACATCTCCTTACATTTCCTTACATTTCCATACATTTCCATACATTTCCTTACATTTCCATACATTTCCTTACATTTCCTTACATTTCCATACATTTCCTTATTTCTAGAATTCACATAACACATTCATAATTCATAAAACATGCCATTTTACCACATGGTTCCTTGTGTCATGCTTCACACGGAGTTTCTTTTAAAGCCTCATTTACCTAGCTCCCTTTTACTTAAAACCAATAATTTTCCAAAGCTTTCTTCTTCCATCCTAGAATTCTAAAAACCCTTAATACACTTCCAACACTGCCAAAACCTACTAACTCATGAATTAGGCACAAACGCATAACCCCTAATCTAGGATGTTACAGTTCTACCCTCCTTAAAAATAATTTCGTCCTCGAAATTACTTACTAATGATCGTACAATCCTTCTCACCGCACTATGCTTACGCTGCGCACTCTGATCTTAATAGAGCCATCATACCTTCTAGGCACAATCTCTAAGTTCACGTCCTCTAGAACTTATTTCTAACGTCGCGATTTAATCTGGTTAACGAGTTTTATGCATCAAAACTTTTGTTTCAGCGATTAACGCGAACGATTTATGAAAAGAGATGTTTAAAAGTGGTTCTTTCGATCAAACAAAGTTCTCGATTCAAGTTCACTATTCGAGAAAGTCACGTTCACATTCATCAACCAATTATGAACTTTCGTTCATTCAGAGAAATGTTGTAGTTTTCATTGTTGTTGTTTTTCCACTACCTGTGGGTATTTTCGTAATTTTGTCCTATAGGGGTATTTTAGTAATTTGTCAAAATAAGGTCCCTTGGTGATTTTGTCAAAAGGGTATTTTGGTAATTTTGAATTCTGAGGGTATTTTGAAAAATTTTAAAATTCGGGGTATTTGGTAATTTTGGAACTCGAGGGTAATTTGGTAATAAACTGGGGTAAATTTGTAAAGTTTAATAATTCCAGGGTATTTCCAAATTTTGCAAAACTTTGAAGGTTCTTTTTGAGAATTTTACTTTCCAAAACGATAATGTTGCAAAAATTTTGGAAATCGAGGTCATTTTGGTAATTTTGTAAGTTAGGGGCAATTTTTAATTTTCCAAAATCAAGGTATTTTGATATTTTGCAAATTAGAGTTTTTGGACTTGTTATAAAGCAAATGAAATTTTGATAAAACTTTTGGGTAGTTTGGTGTTTTATAAACCAAGGGTATTTTTTGTAATTTACCACTAGGGGTATTTTTGTAATTTCATAAATCGAAAATTTTTCAGAAAATTTTGTAAAGATAGTTTTCACAAATTAAAGGAGTAATTTTAAGAGTTTTAAAACTAGGGTTTTTATAAAAACACGGCTAGTTCCTTTCGGGTTTTAGTTATTGTGTTTAGCCTATGACCGAGTCCTCTTGGTTAGGGTGAACCCGAAGCTACGCACAGGTAGGATTCAGGGAAGAGGAAGTGAGTCGCTAGGAATGCTTAAATAACAAGCCCCTACTGAATCCACTCCTAGACATGCGCACAACAGTTGCCACACCCTAGCTCGGCGACCTAATCATAGATTGGTTTAATGGTTCTTAAGTCTTATGCACTTGTGTTTGAGTAGACTAGTCCTAGGGTTCACATACTTAATATTCTAATCTACGTTCCATTTCTACCCTTCTACAGTTCATACTTTAAATCACACAAATGGATAGAAGTACTTACCTGGTGGACTGCGGGTCGGAGACTTGGGTGCCATGCCAGAAAACCTGCTTATTTCCAAGAATATTTTCATAAAACTCATTCGGGCTCGATTTGAAAACGTTTTGGGCCTCAGACTACAGGCCGAGAGTTTAAAATTGAGCTCTGATACCAAACTGAAACACCCCAAACCCGCCCCACGAGCCTTGACCAGATTTGGTATGTTCGTCAAGTAAACCGGTTCAAAATTCTTTTGTTATTTAGGAAAAACTTGTGCGATTTTAAGAAAAATATTGTTTGGGTTGGGCTTGTGTTGAAAACCAATTTATCTTACATTGAAATCCATTTATTTAAGGTGACAAAACATTTAGGGTTTATTTTAAAAGAAATTTTACTTAAACTTTAATTGATAAAAATTTGTAAACATAATAAATAAAATAAATGTAAAATAAAATAGTTCCCTATGGCCTTATTACATCAAATAAATCCAAATAATTTAAAGTACTTAAGTAAAAATAAAAGTCCAAATCGTAAAATTTCTTCTTTGTGCATGGCCACCTTTAAGCTCCATGACCCGGTCCATTACTGATCATCACCTGAAAAATGTTCCCATAACGGGGTGAGTCAACAGACTCAATGTGTACACAACACTAAATCATAATAGAATTAGGCATACAAGAGTTACACATTCAGAACAATGAATACAGGTTATGATGCATTCCCAAACCCAAACCTAATTGTCCATAACATTGTCCATACATTCAGAACAATGAATACAGGAAATGTACCTGAGTACTTTGTACCATAACATGGTACCTTAGCCACATTCTTACACTTTCATATTCATAATATCACATACATATATTTATTAAAAATACCATAAAACTTATTAAGAAAATAGTGTGGGCTACACACACCTGATTCGCTTAAAATTTCCTTGAGATCCCGAAAAGCTTGATCTAATGCTTAGATCCTTAATCCCTACATTGATTTATCACTTACTAATTTAATAAAAAGCCATTCAGCCATAAATCCAAATCCTAGTAGGATTAGTATTCTTAAACTTACCTTGTTACTGATTGGGACACCAACAAATCCCGAAACTGATCCTTGTTTTCCTAGTAGTGTCGAAATTCCTATAACCTTACGTTACATTTAATCTAATCCTCAAAACGTAAAGCATGGCTTTTGGCCGAATCTTATAGTTTCTTACCTTAACTCTTTAAATCCCAAAACTCTTTTCCTGATTAATGGATATGCTGAAATACCTTAGATCTGAAATCCCGAAATCCACCTTCCATATTTCGATCAATAAGATTGAGGAGGGATTAGACTAACTTTCGGCTTAAAAGAAAGGAATTCAATTATGATTATAGATCCTTACCCTTTATATTGAAATCGACAGATCCTTCTTGACACCACTTCAGAGATTCGGCTATGGCTAAATGATGCTCTCACAACTTTCGGCTTTTGGAGGGATTAGAAAGAAAAGAGAAGAGAAGAGAGCCCTAAGTAATTCGGCAGAGAGAATAGGAAGAAGAAAAATTGATGAGTAGTCCTCTTTCCTTCCTTTTATAGCCAAAATTACTACTCAGAATCCCGTACTTGGCCACCACTCTTCTTTATTTGATAACTTTATCCTTTGAATTAATAATAATTATCCTTCTATTATCTCTTCTTTTATCCATTAAAAAAAATAAAAGGAATTAATCCACAATTATCTCTTGAAAATAATCTAAATCTACTATTTATCTCCTATTTAGCCGAAATTTAAAGAGAATAAAACTCCTCTTTTGCAAGCCTTGTGCCGTCCACCTCTGTGTTTCTAGAAGCAAAAATAAAACTTCTTTTATTTGCTTCCCATGTGACTTGAACTCAGGCCCACTTGCCTAGCTTGTGGCGTCACCTACCTGGGCCTTAAGTGATATCTTCAGGCTACTTTACCAAGCCTGTTTGTGTGTCAAATTCTTCATATTAATTTTCTTAAGGCCACCTTGCCTTAGTTTCCTCTTTTTAAGCTTTAAAACTTGTGTAACACCCCAAACCCGGCCCAAACCATATGACCGAATTTGGTTTGCTACAGAGAGAACATTTTGAAAACCGTTTTTAAAACTTAGTCGAATTGCCTTTCAAATAAAAATTTATTTGTTAAAAACCACACTTAAAAGAAATTTGTTGAGTCGGGTTGTTTAAAATTAAAATTTGTACCCGATGGTACTTTAAAACATTTTGCGTTTAATTTGAGAAAAACACGTATAACCGTTTTAACATCATCAAGTAGTTTAAAATAAACATTCAAACATGCAGCAACAATAGAATAATTTTAGGAGGCCTTATTACAAACATAAACCCAATAGATAAAATCCAAAATGTATTTATAGAAAGTCTCCATTGCATGGCCACCTCGAATCTATCCGGCTCCTCACCCGCGATCTACGAATCACTGAAAAATTAAAGGAGAAGGTGAGTCACCAAGACTCAATGTGTAACCCTTCCCCGGTTTAGTGCAATAACATACACAAATCATAACCAATTAACATGCATAAGTTTAAAATGCACCCAACCTAACCATCCAAACGCCTTTCTCTACCCCGTGTGGTACCAAACCACTGGTGGTGCCAAACCACTGGTGACATATAGTCACAAATGTGATACCAAATCACTGGAGATACCAAATCTCTGGTGTCCGAAGACACAATTGTGTTACCAAAACACTGGTGACCGAAGTCACAAATCAAGTGATGGGGCCAACCCATCGTGTGATACCAAATCACTGGCAGACGATCCTATATCTCAAAGTGGGGCCAACCCACGGTGGAATTAACCACGAGGACAAGTCGCTATGAGGTGCCAAACCTGCGGAGGTACCAAACCTCTGGTGACCGTAGTCACGATGTGTTACCAAAACACTGGTGTCCGTCGACACGAATATCACTGCCCCCTCCTCTCAGCAACCCATAACAATCATTTATATGCATGTACCAAAAATCATGTTGATAGATTTATTTAACAATATCCAATCGATTATCATAAGCCATATATTATATAAAACACATACCAAATGTGTCATGCTTCCCAAAGCATCAAATAATAATCTCATAGCAATAAAGACTTACCCGAGTCCTTGTTAATACCATGAAGGTATTACATCCATGTCTACACAAATTGATTAGACATAAAATAACACTTAGCATATTAAAAGTTATAAGATGTGTATGTATACACACCTGGCACCAAAAAGAGTTCTAAATCCCGAATAGACAAATCGGCCACACAAGTATTCTTGCCCTATATTCGGCCAAAAATGAATATTAGAACCATGGTCTATTCGGCCAAACCAAAATAATTGAGAAGGGTTCCTTGTGAACCTAAAATCTTACCCAAAGCCTTGAACACTTATCCAACACACTCCTAAAAGAATCGGCCTCACTTCCCTACAATCAACCATCATCAATAAGGTTTATTAGCCTTCGCTTAAAAAACGAAACTTAAAATAATAATCCTTCAAAATAAACCTTACCACCTTACCACTACCGATTTCTAGAGAAGTCCCGATGAAAACTATGTTACCTTCAATATTCGGCCAAAGTGATCAAGATAGGAGAAGAAAATTCGGTATACCCAAGGGAGTGGATTAGGCTATGATTGTTCAACACAATCAACCAAGGTTCAACTTGTATGAAAAAGAGGAAGTAAGAAAGTGAACTAATAGTTTTGGCTAAGTGCCTTTGAGAAGAGAAAAGAAAGAAATAGATGGAATATTAAGGTATAGGAGATTCGGCTAAGAAAGAAAGAAGAAAATGGACAAAAGAGATAGGTGTTTCCGCAATGGTTGAAGACAATACTCAAGTTTCGGTTTTGAGAGAATGAAAAGGAGAAATAGAAAATGAGCCAAAAATGACCAAATGGTCAAAAAGTATTAGGCTTATCAAAAGGTAAAATTCGGCTAAAAAGAAAAGAGTTGAGAGAGAATTGTTTTGCAACTTTTGCACCAAATGAAAGAAATGACCAAAAAGAATTCCTAAGCCTTACCAACACTAGCATATTCGGCCAAAACTCCCTCCTAGCCACATTGCCGTCCAAGTTCATGGCATAAAGGCCATGAATTTGTTTCCAAAACATTTCCCACAAACCAAGCCTTTGTCCCCTCAATTTACCATAACTTCAAGATATCTTACCATAACCTTAGGAATCTTATCCCTTTTTCCATGCTTTCCTTAAAAATAAATTCAACTTACCAAAATGAAAGTCCAACCTATCATAATCCTAGGTTGACCGGCCATTAATGCTAACATACAAAATAAACTTTTAAAAATGCTAAACATACTACTCGAACCTCTAACCTCAAGCAACTTTCCAAACTCCTTAACCATCTTGCCACTTATTCCTCTTATGCTTTAATTTACACTTAAATTAACTTAAGTGCTAAGCTCATTTAATCCACTTCATTAAATAAGCCATACTAAAATTTATTCTAGCTTCCTAAATAAAATCAAGCCCTCACAAGACTATACTAACACATAAAATTCATACCCAGAGCCAACACAAATAAATAAATAATATTCTAATTTTCCTAAAGCCCAAGCTCCAAATGGCCCAATCCTACTAGGCCCAATTTAAGGATGTTACAATTCTACCCTCCTTAAAGAAAATTTCGTCCTCGAAATTTCCAACTAACTAACAGTCGTACTTCCTATCTCACCACACTACGCTCTTGCTGCGCACTCTGATATTATTAAAAATTACTATACTACTAACAACACTTGAATCCGTCGAACCCACATCAATCAAAGCGGTTTGTGGAAAACCAAAGACTAAGAATGTACCGATTATGACATCCGGTGCGTCTCCTTCCTCACGACGCCTCGCAGCATACACCAAACCAGGCTGCCTAGCTTCCGTGTTGCCAATACCTCTGCCAGCTGCTCCGCGACCTCCACTAGAGCCATAACCACCTCTACCATTACCACGACCTCTCTGTGGTGCTGGTCCCTCCTTTCTGAACTGAGCACGACCTTGACCTTCAGACTGATTCCTAGCTTGCTTACGCGGACAGTCTCTCACACGATGTTCTAGCGAACCACACTCGAAACATCCTTTCCCTCCGGTCCAACATTCACCCCAATGAAACTTTCCACAACGGTTTAGACCGGGGCGGTCCCGGATTAGCGAATGAGTGCCCCGCATCGATTCGACCCACTTTGCCTAGCCCTCTTCTGAGAATCTTCGGCTGACCCAGATGATTCAGAACCTCTCTTATGCTTATTCCGGTCGTAACTCTGCCTTACAGTTTCCTTTATTCCTTCGGCTATCTTGGCCTTTTCAACTAAAGCAGCAAAATCTCGCTCCTGATGTGGAGCAATCAACAGCCTTAACTCGTCTCTAAGTCCGTCTTCAAAACGAACACAACGATCATGCTCCGATGCCACTATTCCCTGAGCATAACGACTCAGCCTTAGAAATTCCGCTTCATATTCCGACACAGATTTACTTCCTTGCACTAACCCCAGAAAAGCTTTCCTTTGAGCATCAATATAGCTTGAGCCAACATACTTTTTTTACGTCACGAATTCTTGAAATACTCCCAAGTGAGATCATCCGCGTAGTACCATCTCGAACCGTGAGCCACCAACGATATGACTCATCTTTGAGAAGCGACACCGCTCCTTCGGCCTTCTCCTCGTTTGTCAAATCTATTTCATCCATGATTCTTTCGGTCGATTCTAACCAATACTCGGTAGTATTGGCGCTACACCGGACACACCTCGGGAAAATTCAGCTCCATTAGCTCTTAGTCTCTCAGAACCGACTTTCGAGCTCCTCCACCTCCTCCAATTCCAGCTACCCTTTCCAGCACTCGTAGCATTGCTTGTGACACAGCGTCATCACCCGACTAATCCTGATGCTCAACTCCAAAGGTTGGGGGTGGTGGTGGCGGTATCTCATTTTCAGATCCTTGACCCGACCCGGCGGAGTTCCGTCTGACCATCCTACCCTTCCGCGTCCACGGCGTCCCACGACCTCTAAAGCTCATTCTAACTATCGCGCTTTAATCGATTAGGAAATTTTATGAATTAGTACATGTTTCACTTGATTATCCATGAAGAAATTTTATGAAAAGAGTTTAATAGAGATTCTTTCGATCAAACAAAGTTTTAAGTCTTCTATCCTAGTTTACACAGAAAAGTACATCCATTCCCTAATACCTTTCATACCTATGCACTCTTCGGGCATTTCTGTCCGTTTCTAACCCAGGGGTATTTTCGTCATTTTTCCTACAGGGTATTTTTGTAATAAACCGAAGAAAATTTTAAGACTCTAATAAATCAAAACATCTTGTGATTTTTAAAAAGTGAGGTATTTTTTGAGAAATTCTCAATTTGAAGATATAACAAAATTTTGGAAACTAGGGTATTTTGGTAATTTTGTCAATCAGGGGTAATTTTGTAAATTTCCAAAGTCAAGGTATTATTTTGAAATACAACATTTTTGAATACTTTTATAAAATAAAAGTTTGATCAAAATTGGGGTAATATGGAAATTTTAGAAATCAAGGGTATTTTCGTAATTTTGCCACTAGGGGCATTTCGGTAATTTTGGTAAACCGGAATTATTTGAAAATTTTTTTGAAGATAAATTTGTCCTATTATCAAAAAGAAATAATTTAGTGATTTTAAAATCAAAGTTTTCCTTAAAACATGGCTAGTCCCTTTCGGGTTTTATTTAGGGTTTTACCTATGACCGGGTCCTCTTGGTTTAGGGTGAACCAAAGCTACGCACCAGGTAGGAATCCCGCGAAGAAGGAGGTGAGTCACGAGGACTGCTTAAATACCAAGATCTTCTGGATCCAATCCTAGACATGCGCACCAAGGTTACCACACCCTAACTTGGCGACTTGGTCCTAGGTTTGTTTAATTAGGCTTTTAAAGTCTTATGTCTTTGTTTGAAGTAAACTAGTCCTAAAGTTTAAAATACTATCACTATCTACGTCCCATGCTTCCTACCCTTCTACAGAATATAACTCATAAAAATCAGAGATACTTACTTGGGCAGGTTGGTGCCGGAGACTCGGTGCCATGCTAATTCAAAACAAAAATATTTCAAAAAGGCCTACCAAAACATTTTTGGGCCTTGGGCCCCCACAGCCGAGCTTTGAACTGGGCTCTGATACCAATTTTGTAACACCCCAAACCCGGCCCAAACCATATGACCGAATTTGGTTTGCTACAGAGAGAACATTTTGAAAACCGTTTTTAAAACTTAGTCGAATTGCCTTTCAAATAAAAATTTATTTGTTAAAAACCACACTTAAAAGAAATTTGTTGAGTCGGGTTGTTTAAAATTAAAATTTGTACCGATGGTACTTTAAAACATTTTGCGTTTAATTTGAGAAAAAACACGTATAACCGTTTTAACATCATCAAGTAGTTTAAAATAAACATTCAAACATGCAAAGAACAATAGAATAATTTTAGGAGGCCTTATTACAAACATAAACCCAATAGATAAAATCCAAAATGTATTTATAGAAAGTCTCCATTGCATGGCCACCTCGAATCTATCAGGCTCCTCACCCATGGTCTACGAATCACTGAAAAATTAAAGGAGAAGGTGAGTCACCAAGACTCAATGTGTAACCCTTCCCCAGGTTTAGTGCAATAACATACACAAATCATAACCAATTAACATGCATAAGTTTAAAATGCACCCAACCTAACCATCCAAACGCCTTTTCTACCCCCGTGTGGTACCAAACCTTTGGTGGTGCCAAACCACTGGTGACATATAGTCACAAATGTGATACCAAATCACTTTGGAGATACCAAATCTCACGGTGTTGAAGACACAATTGTGTTACCAAAACACTGGTGACCGAAGTCACAAATCAAGTGATGGGGCCAACCCATCGTGTGATACCAAATCACTGGCAGACGATCCCATATCTCAAAGTGGGGCCAACCCACGGTGGAATTAACCACAGGGACAAGTCGCTATGAGGTGCCAAACCTCTGGAGGTACCAAACCTCTGGTGACCGTAGTCACGATGTGTTACCAAAACACTGGTGTCCGTCGACACGAATATCACTGCCCCCTCCTCTCAGCAACCCATAACAATCATTTATATGCATGTACCAAAAATCATGTTGATAGATTTATTTAACAATATCCAATCGATTATCATAAGCCATATATTATATAAAACACATACCAAATGTGTCATGCTTCCCAAAGCATCAAATAATAATCTCATAGCAATAAAGACTTACCCGAGTCCTTGTTAATACCATGAAGGTATTACATCCATGTCTACACAAATTGATTAGACATAAAATAACACTTAGCATATTAAAAGTTATAAGATGTGTATGTATACACACCTGGCACCAAAAAGAGTTCTAAATCCCGAATAGACAAATCGGCCACACAAGTATTCTTGCCCCTATATTCGGCCAAAAATGAATATTAGAACCATGGTCTATTCGGCCAAACCAAAATAATTGAGAAGGGTTCCTTGTGAACCTAAAATCTTACCCAAAGCCTTCGAACACTTATCCAACACACTCCTAAAAGAATCGACCTCACTTCCCTACAATCAACCATCATCAATAAGGTTTATTAGCCTTGGCTTAAACGAAACTTAAAATAATAATCCTTCAAAATAAACCTTACCACCTTACCACTACCGATTTTCTAGAAGTCCCGATGAAAACTATGTTACCTTCAATATTCGGCCAAAGTGATCAAGATAGGAGAAGAAAATTCGGTATACCCAAGGGAGTGGATTCGGCTATGATTGTTCAACACAATCAACCAAGGTTCAACTTGTATGGAAAAGAGGAAGTAAGAAAGTGAACTAATAGTTTTTGGCTAAGTGCCTTTGAGAAGAGAAAAGAAAGAAATAGATGGAATATTAAGGTATAGGAGATTCGGCTAAGAAAGAAAAAGAAGAAAATGGACAAAAGAGATAGGTGTTTCCGCAATGGTTGAAGATAATACTCAAGTTTTGGTTTTGAGAGAATGAAAAGGAGAAATAGAAAATGAGCCAAAAATGACCAAATGGTCAAAAAGTATTAGGCTTATCAAAAGGTAAAATTCGGCTAAAAAGAAAAGAGTTGAGAGAGAATTGTTTTGCAACTTTTGCACCAAATGAAAGAAATGACCAAAAAGAATTCCTAAGCCTTACCAACACTAGCATATTCGGCCAAAACTCCCCTCCTAGCCACATTGCCGTCCAAGTTCATGGCATAAAGGCCATGAATTTGTTTTCAAAACATTTCCCACAAACCAAGCCTTTGTCCCCTCAATTTACCATAACTTCAAGATATCTTACCATAACCTTAGGAATCTTATCCCTTTTTCCATGCTTTCCTTAAAAATAAATTCAACTTACCAAAATGAAAGTCCAACCTATCATAATCCTAGGTTGACCGGCCATTAATGCTAACATACAAAATAAACTTTTAAAAATGCTAAACATACTACTCGAACCTCTAACCTCAAGCAACTTTCCAAACTCCTTAACCATCTTGCCACTTATTCCTCTTATGCTTTAATTTACACTTAAATTAACTTAAGTGCTAAGCTCATTTAATCCACTTCATTAAATAAGCCATACTAAAATTTATTCTAGCTTCCTAAATAAAATCAAGCCCTCACAAGACTATACTAACACATAAAATACATACCCGAGCCAACACAAATAAATAAATAATATTCTAATTTTCCTAAAGCCCAAGCTCCAAATGGCCCAATCCTACTAGGCCCAATTTAAGGATGTTACAACTTGACATTTCTTTTCATTTATAAGTTTCCGAAAATTTTCGTTCGGCTCTTTAAACTTGACATTTCCTTACATTTCCAAGTTTCCAGAAATGTTCACTTTCCTTTTTTGAATCATTTCTAAATCATTTTCCTAGTTTCCATAAATGTTCACTTTCCTTTTTATTCATTTACATTTTCAGGACATTTCCCTACATTTCCAAGACAAGACATTTCCTTACATTTCCTTGCATTTCCTTACATTTCCATACATTTCCTCACATTTCCTTACATTTCCTTACATTTCCATACATTTCCATACATTTCCTTACATTTCCATACATTTCCTTACATTTCCTTACATTTCCATACATTTCCTTATTTCTAGAATTCACATAACACATTCATAATTTATAAAACATGCCATTTTACCACATGGTTCCTTGTGTCATGCTTCACACGGAGTTTCTTTTAAAGCCTCATTTACCTAGCTCCCCTTTTTACTTAAAAACCAATAATTTTCCAAAGCTTTCTTCTTCCATCCTAGAATTCTAAAACCCTTAATACACTTCCAACTTGCCAAAACCTACTAACTCATGAATTAGGCACGAACGCATAACCCCTAATCTAGGATGTTACAATTTTTATTTATCAGGCTCAATTGAATATGCAATCTTTTCAAAAATTCATGACATTTATACAATTTACATAAACAAAATCGATGCAAGCATGTAAATAAACACAATTTAGTTACACGAACTTAACTCGACAAAGGTTCGTGTACAAACATCTACTAATCCGACATTTTCCTCTTTTCCTAGTTCTAACTCTAAATTTGGTCTATCTGAATCTATACGAGTGAATTTAACATCAAATTCACAAATCTCATATACATTTGGACTCAACTTACATCCTACGAAAAATTACTATTTTGCCCCTAACTTTTCCATAAATTCTCATTTCGTCCCTAGGCTCAGAAAATGAAACTTGTGCAATTTACACCCTATTCCAATCCGAACCAAAACCCCATGACAAATTTTACAACACATGTATTCATAAAAATTCAGAATTTTTCATCAAATTTCACAACTTTGCATTTTAGTCCCTAAATCATGTTTTTATAAAAAATCACTTAATAAAAGTTGTTTATCTATCAACAACCTTTCATTTTCTACCATAAATTTCTAATTTTCAGCATACACATCCATAACACATTTCCCATACTTTGATAACTTTACAAATTGATCCTTCAATTAGATAGATTAAGCTGTCCCGATTTTAAAAATAATTAAATTATCAAAAACGGTGTTTGATTACTTACCCAAATAAGCTTGATAAGTCTTCTCCCTCTCTCCTAGGGTTTCCATGGAAACATTTGGGGAAGATGATATGAAATTTTTTTCTTTTTCATTTAATTAAATTGTCATTCAATAACTTTTCATCTTTCCAATTTAGTCCTTAGCCTTTTTTTTTTCCATGGATGAGTCATACCAAATTATCTACATACTTCTCTTTAATGGTCTAATTACCATATAATGACCTCTAGTTTTGAATTCCATAGCTATTTAATCCTTATAGCTACTAGAATTCAACTATTGAATTTTATGCGATTTAGTCCTTCCTGTAATTAAACACGTAATTGGTAAAATTTTCATATCAAAATTTTCACATGACTTTTCTAACATGATACGGTCCATATAATAAAATAAAAATAAATTTTATTTTCGACTCGGATTTGTGGTCCCGAAACCACTATTCTGATATCATCGAAATTGGGCTGTTACAGTACACATGATTTTTGGGTTGACTATTATTTTATTCAATTCTACTTCTACTATTTAATCTTTGGGTTTGAATGTTTTTTAGCACAAAAGTGTTATTGCTGTCACTGACACTGGAAGGTGCAGTGACAGTTCAAGCTAACAAGCATGACAATGAAAGTTGCTTGAGGATTAGATGAAATTATTTCACTTCTTAATAGTGTTCCATTGCCATCATCGGAAGGTGTAGCTAATGTGCATGTTTAAGTCTTTGATTAAATATAGAAGTTAAGCTTGGTAAGATATTCATTGCAATTTAATGCATCGACAATCACTTATGCTTTTATACCTTGTGAGCATTTAGCGTTCTGTTGAATATTCACGTTGAGGATCCTAGTTTATTAGTATTATATTTTATCTTATCATTTTCAAGTTATTGCTTCGACAACTACACTCACAATTTATCTCATTTCCATCTATTTATTACACTACCATTGATAGACAAAAGACAACCATTATCATGGGATCGATATCCGACAGACTAATATCTGTCTACTATACTTGCATCGACAGTGTATGTTTACACGTTATTGGTATAACATTAAACAACTGATCAAGTTTTGGTGCCATTTCCAGAAACTATGAAGTCATACCCTCGATGCAGCAACAAAATGCTAATGACCCATCATTACAGCAAGACGCTCAAACACAAAATAGGACTATATGAGATTTTGTAGTACCTGTCTTAGATGAGTTACAACCAGAAGCTGTTAGGCCAGCAATCCAAGCTGGAAATTTTGAACTCAAGCTAGTAATGTTTCAAATGTTGAACTCTAATGGGAAATATGTTGGAGTACCAAGGCGCTCTTAATGACGCTTTGAAGGTGTAATTATTTCCTTATTCCTTGTAGGGAAGAGCTCATACTTGGTTTCTTGGGCTATCTGCTGGATAAATTACTTCTTGGAATGCATTAGCAACACAGTTTGTTTTGCAATTTAACCCACCGACAATTAATGCTCGTCTCCGAAATGATATTCAGCTTATCATCAGTTGGACGATGAGAATCTTCACACCACATGGGAATGTTATAAATCTTTTCTTCAGCGTTGTCCCATGCACGGAAATTAGTAGGAAACATAAATTGAGATTTCCTATAAAGGGCTGAATTCACACGGGAGGAATCTTGTCGACGCATCAGCCAATGGTCCTCTGCTGGATTGTACTTGTAATGATTCTATTAAAATTCTTGAGAGAATTGCTTAGAATAATTATCAATATCCTATCTCTAGAGCTGAACAAGCAAAAGCTACTCTGGGAGTTATTGAATTGGATGTAATATCAACACTTAGTGCTCAAGTTTCTTCTCTTACAAATATAATAAAAAAATATGCAAAGGGATAGTAACGTTGCACCTATACAAGTCACTTAATAAGTTGATGTTTCTACCTTTTTGTTGGGAGATTTGTAGTGACAACCACAACTATGAAGATTGTCCACAACATACAGAGAATGCCTTTTATGTTAGTAACTTTCGCAACAATTCTTATGGCACCTCTTATAATAATCCTGTATGCAACCAACAATCTTAAGGAAACTAGAATGCTGGACAAAATGCTGCCACATTTCGATATGGGAATATATCTACCCCAAGGCAATTATAATTCAAGACAAGGGAATTACAATCAACAACAGTAGAACTACAATCAGCACAACCAGATGCATACACATCAGAACCAGAGCCAGATGCATCCACATCAGAATCAGACACAGCCACAACACTCTTCAATGCCGAATCAACATGTTTCAGTACATCGATGATAATAGTACAAGCTAGCTTCTCCTTTTGACCCGTTAGCAGCATTTAAAGCTTTAATGCAAGATCATATGACTCGCATAGAAGTTATTGTGCAAGGGAATTCATATTCTTTTTGAGTGTTGGAGGCACAATTAAGACATCTTACTTCGAATCTGAATACTCGACCACCAGGTACACTACCTAGTGACACGAAAAACCCCAGTCCGAGAGGGAAAGAACACTGTAAGGCTATCACTCTCAGGAGTGGTAAACAAACTAGTGAGCCTACTACAAACTCTACTGTAGCCCCTCAAGTTACTGGTCAAGTGATCCCTGGTGAGAAGGTTGAATCTGAAGAGCTTGTCGATGTACTAGACAAGGAAGTTCCACAAATTGTTACTTATATGCCTAATGATCGACCCTCAAAATTATCGATGCAATCAAAGGTGTCGGCGCAATCAGATGTATCTCCACCTTTACCTTTTCCAGAAAGATTCAGGGAGAATGAGCAGGATAAGCAGTACTAATAGTTCTTGAACACACCGAAGCAACTTTAGGTCAATATTCCTTTAGTAGACGCTCTTGTGAAAATTTCGAATTATGGAAAAATTATGAAGGATCTCTTATCCAAGAAGAAGAAGCTCAGTAATATGGAAACTATTACAATCACAGAGGGCTGTAGTTCTATTTTGAAAAATAAGTTACCCCTCAAAATGAAAGATCTTAGGAGCTTTACTATCCCATGTTCAATTGGCAACCATTATTTGGGTAAGGCTTTATGCGACTTGGGAGCTAGCATCAACCTAATGCCACTGTCTACTTTCAGAAAGTTGGGAATTGGTCACATGAAACCTACTGCAGTGACATTTCAACTAGTTTATCGATCCTTGGCTCAACCTGAAGGGCAAATCAAATATATCTTAGTTTATATGGATAAATTCATTTTTTTGGCTAATTTTTTCATACTTGATTGTGAGGCAGACAAGGAGGTTCCCATAATCTTGGGATGAGCATTTTTAGCCACCATGTAACAGTTCAATTTATACCCTAGTCGGAACAGTGGTTTTAGAACCACAAATCTGAGTCCGTATAATATTTTAATATTATTTTCTGTGCTTATGATATGTGATTAACCATGTGTTAAATTTTCGTAAGCTAATTTGTTCGTCTGGATAACTTCAGCCAATTCTGATTCCTGAATGGCAATGGGATAAAGTAACCATGGATTTTGTTTTTGGTTTACCTCAGACTCCGAGAAACAAAGATGCAATAGGGGTCGTGGTTGATAGATTAACGAAATCTGCCCATTTCATTCTAGTAAGATCTGACTACTCACTTGACAAATTAGTCAAGGTTTATATCTCGGAGATTGTGAGATTGCACGGGGTGCCACTGTCTATTGTATCTGAAAGAGATCCGAGATTTACGTCGAGATTCTGGAAGAAATTGCAAGAGGCTTTAGGCAGGAAACTTCATTTCAGTACAGCTTTTCATTCGTAAACTGATGGTTAGTCCGAACGGACTAATCAGATTCTTAAAGACATGCTAAGATGCTGCATACTAGAGTTTAATGGTTCATGGGAACAGTATCTGCCACTGATCAAATTTGCGTATAATAATAGTTTTCAGTCGAGTATTAAAATGGCACCTTATGAAGCTTTGTACGGGCAGAAATGTTGTACACCTTTGTATTGGACTGAACTTAGTGAGAATAAGTTACATGGGGTTGACCAGATAAAAGATTCAGAACAAAAAGTGAAACAGATTCGAGATTGCTTGCAAGCAGCATCTGATCGTCAGAAGTCTTACGCAGACTTGAAACATAAAGATATAGAATTTGAAATCGGTGACAAAGTATTTTTGAAAGTGTCTTCGTGGAAGAAAGTGTTTCGATTCAGACGTAAAGGCAAATTAAGTTCGAGGTTCATCGGACCTTATGAGATCATTGAACGTGTCAGACCTATTGCATATAGATTAAAGTTACCGTCTGAGCTAGAAAAGATACACAATGTATTCCATGTTTCGATGCTCCGTAAATACCGATCCGATTCGTCACATGTGATTGCTCTATCTGAAATTGAAATCTGATCAGATATGACATATGAAGAGGAACCGATCCGTATTCTAGCTCGTGAAGTGAAAGAGTTGAGAAACAAAGGAATTCCGTTAATGAAAGTACTTTGGAATCAACACGGATTAGAAGAGGCTATGTGGGAGCTGAAGATTCAATGAGACAACAATATCCGAACTTGTTTAACAGTGAGATTTTCGGGGATGCAAATCCCTAAGGAGGGAGAATTGTAACAGTCCGGTTTATACCCTAGTCAGAACAGTGGTTTTGAAACCACAAATCTGAGTCCGTATAATATTTTAATATTATTTTCTGTGCTTATGGTATGTGATTAACCATGTGTTAAGTTTTCGTAAGCTAATTTGTTCGTCTGTGTGTTTAATTAGACAAAAGGATTAAATTGCGTTAAATGCAAAATTTGCGTGCTAATTGCTAAAGCACTTATGTGTCATGTCTTTATAAGTGTGAAGTCCTTATAATGCAATTTTACCATTTGAAAATGGATGGACATTAATGCCAAAGATAGTGGAAATTTTGATAAGCATTATAAAAGGTTAATTTTGTCATTTATGTATTAAAATGTTTTATAATAAAAACAAAGTATGAAATTAGACATTGGTATCATCTTTTGGTCGAATTTAGTGAAGAAAAAGAAAGGACAAAGAAGCTAGGATATTCGACCATTGGAAGATTCAATTAAGGTATGATTTTGAGTAGATTTTTGATAATTTCTACGTTTTTGTAATCGTTGCTTCGTCTACTATCAAATCCATGTTTCAATTTTGTGTATTGATGATGTTTGTAAGTTATGCCATTGATGCTTAGTTGAACTTTGTGATGCTTTAAGGTGTTAAATGACAGATTGGTGGTAGATGAACATGTTTTGTTCTTGAAGTTTTGATGAATTTAGCTTAATAGGGCTAAATTGAGAAAAAGACAAATTGAGGGACTAATTTGTGAATTTGATGAAAAATGTGGGTTTGTATGTGATATATATTTATTCGACCAAGCTTGTGTAAAAGTAGATTTTGTGAAATTGATGTTTTGAGAAAAATGGACTAAATTGCTAAGTTGTGCAAATGTGAGGGCTAATTTGCAAATTGCCCTAAATGTGTGTCTTTGGATTGAATTGAATGAACTAGTGAATAAAAGGGTTAATTTTGAATATGTTTAGATCAAGAACCATGGAAAACGGATTTAGATTGAATAAAAGGGTTAATTCTGAATATGTTTGGATCAAGAACCATGGAAAACGGATTTAGATCGCGGGAAAGCAAAAGTTATCGAGTAGCCATTTTCTATTCCAATAAACTGAATCCGAGGTATGTCACTATACAAATAAATGAATATGTATGCATTTGTAATTGTTCATATGTTTAATGATGATAATGAATGCTTATGAGAAATTCTGTAATTGAATTCCAGTATATTTTCTGTAATTGAATTCCAGTATATTGACTAAGTCTGAGAAGCCTAGTACGAACATTGACATAGGTATCTGTTCTGTTTTATCATGTAAGACCACGTCTGGGACGTTGGCATTGATTTGAGATTCGTGTAAGACCCTGCCCGGGACAGTGGCATCGATATCTGATTACGTGTAAGACCACATCTAGGACGTTGGCATCAATATAAACTTTATGTATAAGACCATGTCTAGGACGTTGGCATCATTATGAAACTTACGAGTAAGACCATGTCTGGGACATCGGCATCATTTTGATTCGCTTAAGACCATGTCTGGGACAGTGGCATCGATATCCAAGTGCATGTAAGACCTCGTCTGGGATGTTGGCATTGTACGATTATTCTGAGCTTTTTGAGTATCCCATTGGATTTATTACTGTTCAACGGGCAAGTCTATGATACTAATTGCAAAATTGAGCTATGAATAAATACGTGATAGTAAATTCAATTCAGGTATGTTGATTATACACTAATTGTGTATACAAGGTAAGCAACAATATGATCTTACTATGATGATATGAATATAGAATTGATGATATGTTGTATAAGGTTTTGGTGAAATGAGATATGTGTTTATATGATCTTTGAATTGGGAATATGGCTAATATGGTCAAAAGTGTATGAATCATAGCAAATATATGCATTTTATGCTTAGTTGTTGTATATTGACTTACTAAGCTTTTGGAAAGCTTACTCTGTGTGTGTGTTTAATCTGTTTTATATGTCGTCAAAGCTACTGAAGGCTCGGGACCGTCAAAGATCATCATTACACTACTAATATCATTTTGGTACACCTTAGATATGTATATAGCTAGATATGGCATGTATAGGCTAGTTCTTGTGATGATTTGTAAAGTGAACTTAGCCATGTGATTTGGATAGTTATGTTTTGGTACTATACTTAGATGAATGTGATATGTGAAGTTGTTATGATATGATTAGTTGATATATGGAATGATTATGAGATGGTAAGTATATAGACAAATGGTGCTAGGTATAATTGAGTTTTAGTTATGCAAATTGGTATGTTTAGTATTAGTTTTGAATGTATATATAGAATGAAAATTTAATGTATAGTTGTGAATATCTTAGTTTTCAAATGTGCATGATTTGGATGGCTATTTGTATATTTTTGGTTGCCATATATGCTTGATATGTGTTGGTAAATGATGCTTATAGATATGAACCTTTTTTGTTGGCATTTTGGCCTCATAAATGGCCTATAATGTCACATGGTTGTGGCACACGGGCGTGCCTTAGACCGTGGATAAATTCGCAGGATGCAACATAAAATCACACGGCCTCGACACGGGCGTGTCATCTGGCCGTGGTGTGTAAGCCAGTAGCTAACATAAAAATACACAGCCTCGACACGGGCGTGCTTAATGGCCGTGGTGGGGAAGTCAGTATATGACCTAAAAGTACACGGTCATGGTACACGGGCGTGCTTAATGACCGTGTTGGTATAGTCAGTATAAACACGAATGGTTACACGGGGGTGTATAGAAGCTGTGGAGGGCACACGGTCTCTTCCCACGGGCATGTCTCCCTTGTATTTTAGAAAAGTTTCAAATTTTCATGATATGTGTTTCAGTTTTGTCCCGACTCGGTTTATATGCTTAAAGTCTCGAGGACCCGATTAAGGGACATTATGTCTGAGAATGATGATTGAATGTATGATTTTGTCTATGAATGTTTCCGATCTGTTCGGTAATGCTCCTAGCCCTAATCCGGCGATGGACTCGGGATAAGGGTGTGGCCAATTCTCGGACTTAGCGTGTCAAAATCTAGCTATACATGCCATATATCTAAATTGTGATAGTGTGATGAATCCTGATGTATAAATGTGATTTTCGTATAGTAATGGATCGCGAAAGAATCGTAGCTAACGACGTAGAAAGTAATGCGCCTGCTCCCACGCAAGGGACAGCGCCCTCTGAATCGAGACCGACTACGAGCGGTCAAGAGGGAGAAGCTAAACAAGCTTTCTTCTAGATGATGAGTGAGTGGTTCTGTAACATCCTAGATTAGGGGTTATGCGTTTGGAGCATAACTCAAGTGCTAGTGGGTTTTAAGGGTATTTGGAGATGTTTTAAGAATTTTTAGAACTCTAGAATGAAGGTGAAAGCTTTGGGAAATAATTGGATTTTAGGTTAAAAAGAGGAAACTAGGCAAAGAGGCCTTAAAAGAAATTATGTGGGGTTTAGGACATAAGGAATTAATTGGCAAAGTGGCTTGGGGCGCTAAGGTGCAAGGGGACTTCAGGAGGGAAGGGGTTCGAGCGGCAAGAGTCGCACTTGGGAGTTTTATTTTTGGCATTAAAGGGGAACAAGGCCAGGGAGGCCTTAAAGGAAAAATCTTAGGCGTGTTTGGCATAAAATAGGCCTTGGTAAAGTGGCTGCAAGGCGCCACTTAATGGCCTGGAAGTGACGCCTGGCGCAGGTCTTGGGTTCGAATCGCAGCGGTAGCAAGTAATGTTTTATTTTTGCTTTTGGCGTTAAGACAAGGGGGAGCTAGGGAAGGAGGCTTTAAAATAAATTGTGGCGAGTTTATGTTATAAAAAAAATGACATGGCAGAGTGGCTTTGGGCGCTATATGTGGCTTGCGGCAATGAGGGCCCAGGTTCGAGTTACGAAGGAAGTAAGAAAGGGCATTTTATTTTTGTGCAGCAAGAAGGCGCTTGGGTTAAGAAGGTCTTAAAAGAAATTGGGGCGAGTTTATGTCACAAAGAAATGCCTTGGTAGAGTGGCTTGGGGCGTTATTGCAACTTGCAGCAGTGAGGGCTTAGGTTCGAGCCTCGTGGACAGCAGTAGGTGGGATTTTATTTTGTTTTTGCGTCAAGGCAGGGAAGGGGAAGGTTATACGGCAATTGGACTTCTATTTGGATGAAGATTAAGCTTATTTTATCCTATTAATATTCTGCTAAGAGTAGGATAATTGTAGTTTTATTTATTTATTTTATTATAGGATAATTATGGTTTTATTTAGATTAAATGAGATTTTATTTTATTTATTTTAGTTTAATAGATAGATAAGAGATAAGGTGTTGGATTAATTATTTTATTTGTTAAGAGATAAAATAGGAGTTTAAGTTGGGATTTGATAAGTGGGGAAGTGGTGGCTGATTGTTGGACTCTAGGAGCTTGAATTTTCGGTATAAATATGGTGCTAGTGTATGCTAAATTTCCCCTTTCAAAACCTTTCTTTTTCATATTGGTTATTGCCGAAATTTAGTACCTCTTTTCCCATTGGTGCCATTCTTCCTCTTGTGCAAAAGCTATTTATATTTCTTTCTTTCTTGAATTTTCTAAGTCTTAGAAATTGTTTGTTCATCTTTTAATCTCCATTGCTTAGAAATTCTTCTAGTTTTCCCTTATTCATCTTTTTATTTCTTCCAAACCCAAATTCCTTGTAGCAGAATATTTCTTGTGATTTAAAGCCTTAGCCGAATCTTATAGCTTTCTCCTTCTCCTTTCTTCTCTTGAGATCATAAAGTGCCGAACCACCATTGTTGTTCTCGGAAGCCAAATCTTTAAAGGGAGGTCTTTGTCGACGACTACTTACTTTAGGCTCTTCAAAGCAAACGTGTAATAGTGGGACTTCGACTATTCAAGGAGCAAGTGGTGATTCGGGATTTTTGGTAAGTTAGGTAAGTGTTATGTGATATTTGGCTATAAGCCATATTTTGGATATTAAGGGTTGACCGATTGAGTACTTTGGTGTTAAGGGCAAATCGACAGGCATAAGGGCAAGTTTCGGGATTCAGATCATTGTGGTAAGGATATTTAGTAAGTGTAGTTTCGATTCGAAATATTTAGATCAAAGTATTAGTGTTTAACCGTTTGGTTCTGATTAAGAAATCATTAATGAACATGGATGCCGAACGAGAAGGTAAAGGGATAGTCCCTATCCCCAAGTTCAAATGGAGAGCAGTTTCTACAGTTAGGGATTGGCCACCGGGGTGTGGACCAGCATCAGAGCAAGAAAGTAGGCAAATAGCCGTAGTTTTGCTTAGCGATAGCATCGGGATCGAAAGCATAGTTTTGCAAGTTATAAGGTGTGTAGTTAGCCTACCGTTTTCTGGGTTTATGTTATGTATGTGATATTGTGTATGTGCTACGAATGTGCTAACTAGTGCAGTGGAAATTGTGATATGGATGCCCTCATGGGGTATGTCGATAGTACGGTAAGTACCGAATCTGATGAACTGTGATTATTGATGTAATATGCTAAATAACATGTACATGCATTATCATGGCATTATTTTATGTTGCATGTGCATGGGTGGGATATGATATGAAAGAAGGGCAGGTGTACTTCGAGCACGTGGTTTGATGTTAGCCTTGAGCTACATCGTGGATTGACGTTGACTGAGGTCACGTTGTGGATTATTTGCGATTTAGTTCGCGTGGCTTGATGAGTGGCTATGTGCCTCATCGTGGTTGATATCGGCTATGTGCCATATCGTGGTTGATGAGTGACTATGTGTCCCATCATGGTTTTGGTGTTAGCTACGGCTACATCGTGGATTGGCGCTGACTGAGGTCGCGTTGTGGATTTTTGTGCTTAATTGCACGTGGACGGCATTGATTGCCTTTTGGAGTGAAAAGGAGAGGGTGATTTGATAATCCCCTGGTGTGTGGTAGGCTGGATACGGGGGTGTGTAGAGGATGGACCCTAGGCTGGGTTGGGCTTCATAATTGCATGATTTTGTATGTGAACTATGTGAAAATGGGCCAAGCCCAATATGATATGTGGATTAATGTGAAAATGGGCCAAGCCCGGTTGATATGTGGATTATTAAGAAAAGGGCCAAGCCAAAGATATGAACGTGGATCGGTGTGGAAGCGGGCTAAGCCCAAAGATGTGGAAATTATGTGGTTATCTACCCTATTATATGAATGTGATATGAATATGGGCCAAGCCAGAATGTGGTAATATGTGAATATTTTATTTGTTATCCGATATATGGGTTAATATGTGGTTAACATGTGGGTGGAATTCGGTGGCTTAATTACACCTTCGAGTTTGTATGACTCACCCAATTTTTACCAACATTTTGGTGATGCTTGGGAGGAGTCCGAGTGGATACAGGTGGCCCATGCAGAAAGATATTTTAATTAATTAAGTATTTATATTTTCAGTATTTTGATTAAGTGTTTATTGTAATAAGGCCCATTAAAGTATTTAAGTATTTTTATTAAGTATCTTTATTATTATGTTCTATTATGGATTGACAATTGAAATATGATTTGCAAACGATTTTATTTTCTTAAATATATACCTAATAAAGTTTTAATCCGGATATTTTTTATAACAACTTAATTTTTACTTAGAATGTTTTAAATTACGAAAATGTTTTATTAAAGGAAACATATTTTTAATGGTATTTACTTTTAAGTAAGAATGTTTTCAAACGTTTTCCGCAGTGGCATTTCAAATTCGGTCGTAACGAATGGGCCGGGTTTGGGGTGTTACAGGTTCACTCAGTTTGTAAAGAATAACCCGACTGTTTCTCAACCCCCGCCCCCGGTTAATCCCCCTCGGACTACTATTGTGCCACCGGTTATGTATCTGAATATGTTGAATAAGCCTCTTGTTGAGAGGATCTGTAAGTATGTGGCCGAAGAATTCTGAGCTACTAAAGATGATGATGTTGAAAAGGCTGAGTTCTGGATTAAAAACACGATTCGGGTATTTGATGAAATGTCTCTGACTCCATAAGAATGTATAAAATGTGTTGTATCATTACTCCGAGATGCAGCATATCAATGGTGGAAAATTCTGATTTCTGTTGTTCCGAGGGAACAAGTTACATGGGACTTCTTTCAGATCGAGTTTCGGAAGAAGTATATCAGTGAGAGATTTGTTGATCAGAAACAAAAGGAATTTCTGGAACTAAAGCAGGGCCGTATGTCTGTTTCACAATACAAACGAGAATTTGTGAGACTGAGTTAGTATGCTCGAGAATGTGTATCATCTGAAGCTATAATGTGCAAAAGGATCGAAGATGGCCTTAATGAAGACATTTGTCTGCTAGTCGGGATTTTGGAAATAAAGGAGTTTGTTGTACTCGTTGGCAGAGCTTGCAAAGCTGAGGCACTCGAGAAAGATAAGAGAAAAGCTGAATCTAAAGCCCGTGATATGAGAAAAAGATTTTAAAGCAAATCATTTTAGTCATCTTCGAAGAAATTTAGAGATAACCAGAGTCGTTCCAGAGATAATGTGGGACATGCGAATAGAAATCAACCTAGATCGCAAATGAGTTCTAAAACTCCAGCAACTTTAGTGGCCAGTGTTGGTAATGTTCGATCCGAGAGACCTGAATGTAAATATTGTGGAAAAAGGCACCTGGAACATGTAGATTAAACGACAGAGCTTGCTTTAGATGTGGATCGCTTGATCATTTTATACGTGATTGCCCTGAGTCTGTCGAACTAGAGACTGTTCAGAATTTGAGATCTGATAATGCACCTGTGAGAGGTAGGCCATCGAAAAATGTCAGAAATGTTAGTTGTAGTCAAAGAGCTATGAGAGACAACATTGTCAGATTCGATGCTAGAGCGCCAGCCAGAGCATATGCTATCCGAGCTCGAGAAGAAGCTTCGTCACCAGATGTTATAACGGGTACTTTTACTCTTTATGATACTTCTATGATTGCTTTGATAAACCTTGGTTCTACGCATTCATATATATGCATGAATTTAGTATTCAGTAAGATTTTGCCTGTAGAGTCTACTGAGTTTGTTATAAAAGTATCGAACCCCTTAGGTAAATGTGTCCTTGTTGACAAAGTATGCAAGAACTGTCTGTTAATGTTTCGAGATATCTGTTTCCTCGCGATCCGATGCTCTTGCCATTTGATGAATTCGATATTATTCAGGTATGGGTAGTTATTTATGCATGATGCTATTGTGAACTGCAAAAGAAAGACTATAGATTTGAGATGTTTGAATGATGAGATTGTACGCGTTGAGTCGAATGAGTTAAATGGATTGCCTGCTGTGATATCTATTTTAAAAGTTCAGAGTTATTTGAATATGGGTTATGAGGCATATTACGCTTATGTGATTGATTCGAAAATGTCTGAAAGGAAGATTGAGTCAGTGCCTATTGTCTGTGAGTTTTCTGATGTGTTTCCTGAAAAGTTACCGGGTTTACCTTCGATTTACGAAGTTGAGTTTGGTATTGAATTGTTGCCTGGTGCTACACCTATTTCGATAGCTCCGTATAGAATGGCACCAATAGAGTTGAAAGAGTTAAAGGCACAATTGCAAGAATTGACTGATAGAGGTTTCGCTAGACCGAGCTTTTGGCCTTGGGGAGCTCCTATTTTGTTTGTGAAAAAGAAAGATGGCACGATGAGAATGTGCATTGATTATCGTCAGTTGAATAAGGTGACAATAAAGAATAAATACCCGTTCCCCAGAATTGATGATTTGTTCGATCAGTTGAAAGGAGCTACTGTGTTTTCCAAGACTGATCTGAGATCGGGATATTATCAGTTGGGAGTTAAAGATTCAGATATTCCGAAGACTGCTTTCAGAATGAAGTATGGGCATTATGAATTTTTAGTTATGCCATTTGGACTAACCAATGCTCCTGCTGTTTTTATGGATCTGATGAACAGAATTTTTAGACCGTACCTAGATCGATTTGTTATGGTATTCATAGATGACATTTTGATTTATTCTCGTGATGAGGCTGATCATGCAGAACATCTGAAAGTTGTTTTACAAACTTTAAGAGAAAAGCAATTGTATGCAAAATTCAGCAAGTGTGAATTCTGGTTGCACGAGGTTAGTTTTTTGGGACATTGTGTCAACTTCTGGAATTCGAGTTGACTCGAACAAGATTTCTGCTATTCTGAATTGGAAACCTCCGAGAAATGTATCTGAAGTCCGCAGTTTTCTAGGTTTAGCTGGTTATTACCGCAGATTTGTAAAAGGCTTTTCGACTATAGCTACTCCATTGACTAGACTGCTTCAGAAAGATGTCAGATTTGAATGGTCAGATAAGTGTCAGAAAAGTTTTGATCAGTTGAAAACTCTGTTAACAGAAGCTCCAGTGTTAGTACAGCCAGAATCGGGTAAAGAATTTGTTGTGTATAGTGATGCTTCGTTAAATGGTCTGGGATGTGTTTTGATGCAGGAAGGCAAAGTGGTAGCTTATGCCTCGAGACAGTTAAAGCCTCATGAAAAGAATTATCTGACGCATGACCTTGAGTTAGCTGCGATTGTGTTTGCGCTAAAGATTTGGCGTCATTATCTGTACAGTGAGAAATGTCACGTGTTTTCAGATCATAAAAGTCTGAAATACTTGATACCCAGAAAGATTTGAACCTGCGTCAAAGAAGGTGGTTAGAGCTGTTAAAAAATTATGAGCTTGTGATAGATTATCATCCGGGTAAAGCAAATCTTGTTGCTGATGCTTTGACTAGAAAATCATTGTTTGCATTACATGCTTTGAATGCTCAGTTAGATCTGTCTGATGATAGTTCTGTGTTAGCTGAATTAAAAGCCAAACCGTTGTTATTACAACAGATATGTGATGCTCAGAAATTTGATAATGAATTGCTAGTGAAACGAGCTCAACGTGAAGTGAATTCCGAATCTGAATTTCAAATTGTTAATGATTGTTTGAGATTCGGGGATCATGTCTGTGTTCCAAAATATCCAGAGTTGATTCAGTTGATTTTGAATGAAGCCCATCATAGTCGTCTATCTGTTCATCCGGGAAGTACGAA
Organism: Gossypium bickii; assembly: GCA_025503065.1. Lineage (NCBI taxonomy): Eukaryota > Viridiplantae > Streptophyta > Magnoliopsida > Malvales > Malvaceae > Gossypium > Gossypium bickii. Next base: position 33,706,364 of record CP106715.1, on the reverse strand, counting down.
AATGTATCATGATTTGAAACGTCACTACTAGTGGTCTGGTATGAAACGGGACATTTCTGACTTTGTTTCAAAATGTTTAGTCTGTCAGCAAGTGAAAGCCGAACATCAAGTTCCATCTGGATTGCTTCAGCCAATTCTGATTCCTGAATGGAAATGGGATAAAGTAACCATGGATTTTATTTCTGGTTTACCTCAGACTCCGAGAAAGAAAGATGCAATATGGGTCGTGGTTGATACGTTAAAGAAATCTGCCCATTTCATTCCAGTAAGATATGACTACTCACTTGACAAATTAGCTGAGCTTTATATCTCAAAGATTGTGAGATTGCACGGGGTGCCACTGTCTATTGTATTCAATAGAGATCCGAGATTTACATCGAGATTCTGGAAGAAATTGCAAGAGGCTTTAGGCACGAAACTCCATTTTAGTACAGCTTTTCATCTACAAACTGATGGTCAGTCCAAACGGACTATTCAGATTCTTGAAGACATGCTAAGATGTTGCATACTAAAGTTTAGTGGTTCATGGGAACAGTATCTGCCACTGATCAAATTTACGTATAATAACAATTTTCAGTCGAGTATTAAAATGGCACCTTATGAAGCTTTGTACGGGCGGAAATGTCGTACACCTTTGTATTGGACTGAACTCAGTGAGAATAAGTTACATGGGGTTGACCTGATAAAAGATTCAGAGCAGAAAGTGAAACAAATCCAAGATTACTTGAAAGCAGCATCTGATCGTCAGAAGTCTTACGCAGACTTGAAACGTAAAGATATAGAATTTGAAATCGATGACAAAGTATTTCTGAACGTGTCTCCGTGGAAGAAAGTGTTTCGATTCGGACGTAAAGGCAAATTAAGTCCGAGGTTCATCGGACCTTATGAGATCATTGAACGTGTCAGACTTATTGCATATAGATTAAAGTTGCTGTCTGAGCTAGAAAAAATACACAATGTATTCCATGTTTCGATGCTCCGTAAATACCGATCTGATCCGTCACATGTGATTGCTCCATCTGAAATTGAAATCCGATCAGATATGACATATGAAGAGGAACCAATCCGTATCCTAGCTCGTGAAATGAAAGATTTGAGAAACAAAAAAAATTCCATTAATGAAAGTACTGTGGAATCGACACGGATTAGAAGAGGCTACGTGGGAGCCTGAAGATTCAGTGAGACAACAATATCCGAACTTGTTTCACGGTGAGATTTTTGGGGACGAAAATCCCTAAGGGGGGAGAATTTTAACATTCCGGTTTATACCCTAGTCAGAAAAGTGATTTTGGAACCACAAATCCGAGTCCACATAATATTTTAATATTATTTTCTGTGCTTATGGTATGTGATTAACCATGTGTTAAATTTCTTAAGCTAATTTGTTCGTCTGTGTGTTTAATTTGAAAAAAGGATTAAATTACGTTAAATGCAAAATTTGCGTGCTAATTGCTAAAGCACTTATGTGTCATGTCTTTATAAGTGTGAAGTCCTTATAATGCAATTTTACCATTGGAAAATGGATGGACATTAATGCCAAAGTTAGTGGAAATTTATATAAGCATTAAAAAAGGTTAATTTTGTCATTTATGTATTAAAATGTTTTATAATAAAAACAAAGTATGAAATTAGACATTGGTATCATCTTTTGGCCGAATTTAGTGAAGAAAAAGAAAGGACAAAGAAGCTAGGATATTTGGCCATTGAAAGATTCAATTAAGGTATGATTTTGAGTTAGTTTTTGATAATTTCTACGTTTTTGTAATCGTTGCTTCATCTACTATCAAACCCATGTTTCAATTTTGTGTATTGGTGATGTTTATAAGTTATGCCATTGATGCTAAGTTGAGCTTTGTGATGCTTTAAGGTGTTAAATGATAGATTGGTGGTAGATGAACATGTTTTGTTCTTAAAGTTTTGATGAATTTAGCTTAATAGGGCTAAATTGAGAAAATGACAAATTGGGGGACTAATTTGTGAATTTGATGAAAAATGTGGGTTTGTATGTGATATATATGTATTCGGCCAAGCTTGTGTAAAAGTAGATTTTGTGAAATTGATGTTTTGAGAAAAATGGACTAAATTGCTAAGTTGTGCAAATGTGAGGGCTAATTTGCAAATTGTCCTAAATGTGTGTCTTTGGATTGAATTGAATGAACTAGTGAATAAAAGGGTTAATTCTGAATATGTTTAGATCAAGAACCAAGGAAAACGGATTTAGATCGCGGGAAAGCGAAAGTTATCGAGTAGCTGTTTTCTATTCCGATAAACTGAATCCGAGGTAAGTCACTATACAAATAAATGAATATGTATGCATTTGTAATTGTTCATATGTTTAATGATGATAATGAATGCTTATGAGAAATTCTGTAATTGAATTATGATATATTGACTAAGTTTGAGAAGCCTAGTATGACCTTGACATAGGTATCTATTCTGTTTTATCATGTAAGACCACGTCTGGGACGTTGGCATTGATTTGAGATTCGTGTAAAACCCTGTCCGGGACAGTGGCATCGATATCTGATTATGTGTAAGACCACGTCTGGAACGTTGGCATCAATAAACTTTACGTATAAGACCACATCTGAGACGTTGGCATTATTATGACACTTACGAGTAAGACCATGTCTGGGACATGGGCATCGTTTTGAGTCGTATAAGACCTTGTCTGGGACAGTGGCATCGATATCCGAGTGCATGTAAGACCTCGTCTGGGACGTTGGCATTGTACGATTATTTTGAGCTTTCTGAGTATCCCATTGGATTTATTACTGTTCAACGGGCAAGTTTATGATATTAATTGCAAATCCAAGCTATGAACAAATACGTGATAGTAAATTCAATTCAGGTATGTTGATTATACACTAATTGTGTAGACAAGGTAAGCATCAATATGATCTTACTATAATGCTATGAATATGGAATTGATGATATGTTGTATAAGGTTTTGGTGAAATGAGATATGTGTTTATATGATCTTTGAATTGGGAATATGGCTAATGTGGTCAAAAGTGTATGAATCATAGCAAATATATGCATTTTATGCTAAGTTGTTGTATATTGACTTACTAAGCTTTTGGAAAGCTTACTCTGTGTGTGTGTTTAATTTGTTTTATAGTTCGTCAAAGCTACTGAAGGCTCGGGACCGTCAAGGATCATCATCACACTACTAATATCATTTTGGTACACCTTAGATATGTATATAGCTAGATATGGCATGTATAGGCTAGTTCTTGTGATGATTTGTAAAGTGAACTTAGCCATGTGATTTGGCTAGTTATGTTTTGGCACCATGCTTAGATGAATGTGATATGTGAAGTTGTTATGATATGATTAGTTGATATATGGAATGATTATGAGATGGTAAGTATATAGATAAATGGTGCATAGGTATAGTTGAGTTTTAGTTATGCAAATTGGTTTGTTTAGTATTGGTTTTGAATGTATATATTGAATGAAAATTTAATGTATAGTTCTGAATATCATAGTGATCAAATGTGCATGATTTGGATGGCTATTTGTATGTTTTTGGTTGCCATATATGCTTGATATGTGTTGGTAAATGATGCTTAAAGATATGAACCTTTTTGGTTGGCATTTGGGCCTTGTAAATGGCCTATAATGTCACACGATTTTGGCACACGGGCGTACCTTAGACCGTGGTAAATTGGCAGGATGCAACATAAAATCACACGGCCTTGACACGGGCGTGTCATCTGGCCGTGGTGTGCAAGTCAGTAGCTAACATAAAAATACACGGCCTCGACATAGGCGTGCTTAGTGGCCGTGGTGGGAAAGTCAGTATATGACCTAAAAGTACACAGTCATGGCACACGAGCATGCTCGATGACCGTGTTGATATAGTCAGTATAAACACGGATGGTTACACGGGGGTGTATAGAAGCCGTGGAGGGCACACGGTCTCCTCCCACGGGCATGTCTCCCCTGTACTTAAGAAAAGTTTCAAATTTTCATGGAATTTCGTATGTGTTTCAGTTTAGTCTCGACTCGGTTTATAAGCATGCTTAAGGTCTCGAGGACCCGATTAAGGGACATTATGTCTGAGAATGATGATTGAATGTATGATTTTGTCTGTGAATGTTTCCGATCTGTCCGGTAATGCTCTTAACCCTAATCCGGCGATGGACTCGGGATAGGGGTGTTACACACCAGACGAACTCTTATTGATGTTTACAAAGGTGAACTGACCGTGCGACTTAATGCTGAGCACGTTACCTTCAGTGTTTTCGAATCTATATCAATACAAGGACAAAGACGAATGCTATACTATCGATGTGTTAGATGATCTAATCGAAGAAGAATTCAATGAACAAAGCACAATACTATTTGAGGAGTTTGCAATGACATATGATGATGAATTCTTAGATGATTGTGACAGCATGGTTGAAGCTAATAATATTGAACTCAGGCATGGATGGCATATTGAATCCTTAGACTTGGCCAACAGAACAGCTCTAATTTTCAAGTCATCTATTAACGAAGATCCTACTTTGGAATTGAAACGATTACCTACTCATCTTAAATATGTCTTTCTTGGTGATAACGATACTCTCCCAATTATTATCTCTACTACACTGGATGTAAATCAAGAAGAGAAATTGGTCCATATTCTTAAGCAACATAAACAGGCTATTGCTTGGAGTATTACTTTTTGCATGCACAAGATCAAGTAGGAAGATGAAGGCAAGCAATTGATTGAGCAACAAAGAAGATTAAACGAGAAGATGAAAGATGTTGTTAAGAAAAATAATTATAACATGGCTTGATGCTGGAATTATTTACCCTATTGCTTATAACAATTGGGTAACTCCAGTGCAATGCGTTCCAAAAAAAAAGTGACATCATTATGGTTAGCAACGACAAAGACGAATTAATTCCTACACGCATTCCTACGAGATGGTGAGTCTATATGGATTATCATAAACTTAATGCTGCCACAAGGAAGGACCACTTCCCACTTCATTTCGTTGACCAAATGTTGGACAAGCTTGCTAGAAAAGCCTATTATTGCCTCTTAGATGGATATTTTAGGTACAATCAAATTGCTATTGCACCGAAGGATCAAGAGAAAACAACTTTCACCTGTCCTTTTGGTACTTTTGCTTTTCGTCAGATGCCTTTCTGTCTTTGCAATGCACCAGCCACATTTCAAAGGTGCATGATGGCAATATTCTTGGATTTGATTTCTCAGTAGTATTGCAGCAATGTGAAAACATATATCTTGTTCTAAATTGGGAAAATGCCATTTTATGGCAACTGAAGCCATTGTGTTAGGCCATCGCATCTCCAGTCAAGGCATTAAAGTAGACAAAAGGTAAAGTGGAAATCATTGAGAAATTACCTCTATTGACAAATGTGAAAGGTATTCGCAGTTTTCTTAGGAATGTGGGGTTTTACTAAAGATTTATTAGAGATTTCTCGAAAATTACAAAGCCCTTATGCTCGTTACTAGAATAGAATAAAAAATTCTTCTTTGACGATGCATGTCTGGATGCATTCATTCAATTAAAGATGCAACTAGTAAATGCACCCATTGTCATTGCACCAAATTGGTCTCAACGTTTTGATGTGTGATGCAAGCAACTTTGATGTGGGTGCTGTTCTAGAACAACGCAAGAGAAAAATATTTCACACTATCTATTATGCTAGCAAAACTCTTACAGAGGCTCAAATCAGTTATACCACTACAGAGAAAGAATTGTTGGCTGTGGTCTTCACTTTTGACAAGTTTCATCCTTATCTTGTCAGTGCAAAGGTTACCGTATTTACTGATCACTCGACATTGAGATATCTTCTTGTGAATAATGATGCAAAACCAAGATTGATATGCTGGATCTTACTCTTGCAAGAATTTGACATTGAGATAAAAGATCGCAAGGGTTTAGAGAATTAGGTTGCAGACCATCTGTCTCTATTGGAAGTTGGCAGCAAAGATGGAAACATACTTCAAATTGTCGACGCATTCCCAGATGTGAAGTTATTTGCTGTAGATGCAACCTCTTAGTATGCGAATTTGGTTAATAATATAGTGCGTGGAAAACTCCCATTGGGTGTCTAGGCCATAAAAATGAAAGATTTTTTTGTGAAGTAGTGAAGTATCATTGGAACGAACCATATTTATTCAAGGTCTGCAATGTCAACATTATTCGGCACTGTGTTCCAGAAGAGGAGATGCTTTCCATCCTGAAGCACTGTCATAATGCTCCTTATGGAGGTCATTTCGGTGGCATATGAACTGTCGCTAAGGTTCTCCAATCAAGATTCTACTGGCCTTCATTATTCAAAGGCGCCCACAATTTTGTAAATCAATGCGATAGGTGTTAGCGCACTAGGTCTATATCACGATGCAATGAAATGTTGTAGCAACCAATTATGGAGGTTGAATTGTTTGATGTTTGGGGTATGGATTTTATGGGACCATTTCCAAGTTCATTTGGAAATCTTTATATGTTAGTAGCTGTTGACTACGTCTCGAAGTGGGTTGAAGTTGTTGCAGCCCCAAAGGATAATGCAAAGACAATGCTTAAATTTTTTCACAAGCATATACCCACCCACTTTGGCACATCGAAAGCATTGATTAGTGATCAAGGTACACACTTTCATTGCAACCAAGTGGTAGCCGCACTGAAGAGATATGGCGTTAATCATAGAATGTCTACTACATATCATCCACAAACTAATGAACAAGCTGAAGTATCGAATCGAAAAATTAAAAACATTCTTGAGAAGGTTGTGAACCCTTCGAGAAAAGATTGGTCTTCCAGACTGTATGACACTCTATGGGCATTGCGGACAGCATACAAGACTTTATTAAGGATGTCGCCATATCAATTGGTTTTTGGGAAAGCATGGCACTTGCCAGTTGAACTGGAGCACAAAGCAATGTGGCCAATTAAGCAAGTGAACATGGACTATGAATCTTCTAGAAAGAAACAATTGTTGGATATCACTAAATTAGAGGATATTAGACGAAATGCCTATGAAAATGCTGCAATTTACAAGGAAAAAACCAAATGATGGCATGACAGAATTATTTTGCAGCGACAATTTATCGCATGTCAACAAGTTTTATTATTCAATTCTAGACTAAAAACTACGCCCGAGTAAATTGTTTTCTCATTGGTCTGGACCTTTTGAAGTTGTCAAAGTATTTCCTCATGGTGCGGTCACAATCAGTGATTTACATGATGGACACCAGATCAAAGTGAATTGCCAGTGATTGAAACATTATCTTGGGACTATTGATCCAAAGCAAGAAGAGACCATTAAATTGGTCGAAAATTTTTTATTCTTATGAAATTTATTATGTATTTTATTTTTGTGTAACACCCCTAACCCGTGTTTATCGCCGGAACAGGGTTATAGAGTATTACCGAAGTTTTTAAAACAATTACATATAATTCATGTTGATTACTATTCAATTCTAAAACTAATCATATTGTTCCTTGAATGGACCTTCGAGGCCCAATATAAACATTTGAATCGAATCGGGACTAAATCGGGAACTCAGAGAATTTTTCGTGAAATTTCAAAAAATTTCCTAGATGCAGGGCATACAAACCCATGTGGTCAAGGGACACACCTGTGCTGCAGGCCGTGTCCGACCCCGTGAGCTCTCTGACTTGTGTCACATGGCATGCCACACGCCCGTGTGCTAAGCCGTGTGGTCAATGTATTTTTCATAAATTAGGTGCAGGTTTCACACGGCCAAATCACACGCCCGTGTTCTAGGCCGTGTAGCACACACAGTTGAGACACACGCCCGTGTCTCTGCCCATGCGCTTAATTCTGAGCATTCTATTTCTCAAATTTAAGATGTAGGGGACACACGGCTAATCTACATGCTCATGTGCCAGGCTGTGTGTCAGCCCGTGTGGACAAAATAAAGCCATTTCCTAGCTTTATTTTCTCACCCAAACTTGTCATCAACCTACACTAAAACTTACAAGTATATGCCAATCAATTCAAGCATTGTAAATCAAGTCAATTCTAAGATCTAACATGGTATTTCGTCACATGCAATCATGTTTATTTTCTTACCTTTGTTTAACCTATATATTAAACATACTTGTCACATAAAAACTTATCATGATATAACCTTATAAATATGCCAAAACAAACCATTTACTAGCCATTCCAATGGCTAGATTACAAACAACATTTACAAACCAACAAATGCCAAGTTAACCTATACATGCCATTATACCAAAATAAGTTTACTATTTATGCCAAAACAAGCTAGTGGATAATGTGATGTTTTAACAACCCGTTTTAGGCTCAAATTGGAACAGTGGTTTTGAGACCACAAATTTGAAGTAGAAAATATTTATTGTGATAATATTTTAAGGTCTACAGTATGATTGAATGATTGTGTGAAAATTTTGTTAAGAAATTTTATCGATAGAATGTCCAATTTGACTAGTAGGACTAAATTGTAATAGGTGTAAAATGTGTGTTCTAAAAGTTAGAAGTGTCTAATTGCTATGAAATTTTAAATTAGAGGTCCTTAAATGGTAATTAGACCATTATACCCTAAGATGGACAAAAATGGACATGGCTAGGTAAAAACATTTCAAAGTTTAAGGGCATTTTGGTAAACTAGTAAATAAAGACAAAATAACTAAAATAAAATATGTCATCTTCTTCAATTTCATCCCCATAGCCGAACATTAGAATAGGAGACATAGCTAGGGTTTTTCCAAGCTTTCAAGCTCAATTGTAAGTCCGTTATTGTCCCGTTTTTGACGATTTTTATATTTTTGAGATCGTTGTAACTTGATTTAGCTATTTCAAGGAGTAATTTGAAAGATAGACAAAGTCTAAAATTTTACCCAAGTAGAATATGTGTGAATTTTGATGTTTGATGGTAAAAAATGCTTGTTTGTTTATTGTTAAACGACTTTTGTAAAGTGATTTTTGGTAGAAACGTCGATTAGGGACCTATTTGTAAAAAGTTGTAAAATGTGTGCTAAAATGTGAATAAATGAAAAATGTGGGCTGTTATGAGTATGAATAAGTTTCGACTAGGCTTGGGTTTTTAAGAATTGAATGAAATTCATTTTATGAGCGTAGGGACTAAAATGTAAAATGGCAAAAGTTTAGGGGCAAAAATATAATTTTTGCCATAAGGTGTTTTTGGGCTAAATTGAATAATGTGATGATTAAATGAGATGAATTTGGTATTATACATCAAGAAAAACGAAGTTCGAGTTTAGACCGGGGAAAGAAAAAGATTATGGACTAAATTGAACTAATAGCCATTCTTGTAACCGAGGTAAGTTCGTATGTTTTATAGTGTCACCAAGCTAGCTCGGATTGGATATCGTCAGAGGTTGTATCTCACTATCAAACTGTTATTTATGTACCGATGATTTTAAACATTTTGAGAATATGACATGTAAAGGGACTTGGTCATTTTGTTGTATGTGTCATTATGATTTGGCAAAAGTATTGACTTGTAATGGAAAAGTGTTTTATTTTGTATAAGGCCTTGAAAGATGGCCTGTCTTGGTTTAATTGGATGTGAGTTATGCATGGGCTAATGTTATTTGTGATATGCCTTTTATTTGCTTGGTAGATGGATGATTGTGTAACACCCCTTACCCGTATTCATTACCGGAATAGGGTACGAGGCAATACTAAACTTATACACATACAATCATACAATACCGAGACCTAACTTTCAACTCCAAATTAAAAACTTTTACTAACACCACTTAAACAAGCCTACGAGGCCTAAATCACACTTTAAGAACAATTCGGGATCAAATCGAACTCTTTGAGAGATTCCTAAAAGTATGAGAAAAATTTTCATTAAACAGTCCACAGACCCGTGTGGAAGGAGGGACACGCCCATGTGGCATATCACATACTCGTGCTGCACACTAGTGTGGAATTATTTCTCAATTTGAACCTACAAGGGTTTTCACACGGCTGGACACATGCCCATGTCCCTGGCCCGTGTCTCGCACATGGCCTCGACACGCCCGTGTCTTAGCTCGTGTGCCAAAAACCTTGGCATTCCATTTCTGACATTATCATTCCATAAATGTCACACGGCCTAGGCACGCGCCCGTATCCTTCGACCGTGTAGTGAATTAAATTCCTAATTTCAGGTGAAGACATCACACGGCCTGGGCACACGCCCATGTCCACAGTCGTGCCTTCTATACGGCTGAGGCACATGGCCGTGTCTCTGCCCGTGTGTTTACTACTGAGCATATTGTCTTGTAAACCTAGCATGCAAAAGGACGCACGGGCTAGCCACATGGGCTAGACAGATGCGTGTGTCTAGCCAGTGTGGACAAGAACAAGGCTATTTTCCAAGTTTTTTTATCACCCTAACTCATACAAGCATAATTCATATTCACCGATCAACCCATTGATGCATAACTAAACTAAGAAAATCAACAGGCTACTTATACAATCATGAATAACCTCATATTTTCATATATTAATAAGAAAGAGCCATCAACTATGGCCTTACACAAAAGGGTTCATCTTTGAATGAGCCAACACATTTGGCCCAAAATAATATGACTTACAACTAAGTCTAGTCCCTATACATGCCATAATCAAAATCCTAAGTCTAAATATACCAAGATGTGCTGATAGTGTGGGTGATCTTCTAGTTATCTTCGTATCTCGAGCTAGCTCTTTGACACTATAAAACAAAAGAAAAGAGACGGAGTAAGCTTTAAGCTTAGTAAGTCTACATATAAACAATAAGCATCATACCATATGTGAATCAATCAAAAACATTACATACTATGTAAGAACAATTCACATTTTCATAATCATGCTTACTCATCTTAACTCTTACCACATTCCAACCATATATCATATACATTGCTCACATTTATTTGTACTTATGCCCTGCACCTATCACCACAAAGCCACATGAAATGTTTACTTAAACAAGTTTCTCGATGAACCCATCGGAATCATACAAAGCACTCGGTGGTTTCACACACAGCCCACCATTAAACTACAATAGGGGGTATCGCACATAGCCCACCATTAAACAATAATAATGTGGTATCGAACAAAACCCACCAACAATGATAATTACAGTGGTATTACACATAGCCCACAAAATGATAGTATAAACGATGGTATCGCACACAGCCTATCGTGAATAGATAACATGGTGGTATCGCACACAGCCCTCCAATAATTACAAAATTACAGATATTTGACCGTATCAACAATTCTTTTCCGAGGTTTATTCGAGAATTACTCATTTTCTATCATTTTGAATCAATCTCACCAATAAGTATTTACATCCATGCAATGCATCAATAGGTAACAACATATGTATTAAAGATGTATCGTTTACACATAAACTTACCTCGGTGCAAAATATGTTAATTTGCAGCTTAATCCGTAACCTTGCCTTTTTCCCGGTCAAGGTTGTTTCCGCGTTCTTCTTGATCTAAAATAATAAAATTTACTCATTTAATCACTACATAAATCATGACAGTTCAAAATTTCTACTTAGGCAAAAATGATCGTTTTGCCCTTATACTTTGGCAAAATTACGTATTTTACCCCTAGGCTCGTAAATCATTTTTCATCACATTTTCTCGTTAAACAAGTCTAGCTGAACATTTATTACTCTCATAAGCATTCACAATACCAATCATTTCATGCATTTACTACTTAATTTATAACCTTTATAAATAGGCCCCTTTTAGGTGTTTTCATGGTAATACCTTTCACAAAAGTTGTTTGTCTAACAACCACGATTCATTTTCTTCCCTAAAATTTTAGCAAACATCACAAGCACCCACATGGAAAATCCCTAAACTTTTAACCATTTTGCAAAATAGTCCCCTCATTAGCTAGCTTAAGATTTAGGGGTTCCAAAATTACGAAAATTATCAAGAAAGACCTCTAAGATCACTTACTTGCAAGAGAATAGCTTGGCTAAAAGTTTGAGATCCAAAAACCTCTATTTTCACTTCAATTTTTAGTGGAAGAAGAAATAGGAATAGTAAAAGATGATATCTTCTTTATTTAGTCTTATTTTATTCATTTAGTCACCTAATATCACAAATTTTTGACCAATTTAATGCTCTTGTCCCCCTTGTCACTATGGCCTACCAACACCCTCTCATTGGCCTAATTGCACATTAAGGATCTCCAATTTAATATTCCATAGCTATTAGACACCTCTATATTGTGAAATGAACCTTTCGCACTTTATGCGATTTAGTCCTTTTTTTCGCAATTAAGCATACAATCACTAAAATTAAAGCACCAAAATTTTCATGCATCCTTATAATCATGCTATAAAACATAAAAAAATATTAAAATAATTTTCTTCAACCTCGGATTAGTGATCTCAAAACCACTGTTCCGACTAGTCCCAAAATCAAGCTGTTACAACTCTCCCCCTTTAGAGATTTTCATCCCAAAAATCTTACCGGTAAAAAGGTTTGGGTACTTTTCTCTCATAGCTTCTTTCGATTCCCACATAGCCTCTTCTACACCTTGTTTTTACCAAAACACTTTCACTAAGGTTATAATTTTATTTTTCAACTGTTTAACCTCTCGAGCCAAAATCATAATTAGTTCCTCTTCATAAGTCATGCCCGATTGTATCTCAATTTTAGTTGGAGGGATCACATGCGAAGGATCGGAACGATATCATCGCAACATCGACACATGAAACACATTGTGTACTCTCTCTAATCTGCCGACAAAGCCAACTAGTAAGCTACTGGCCCAATCCTTTCAATAACCTTATACGACCCTATGAGTCGTGGACTCAATTCGCCCTTTCGACCAAATCTCAATATTTTATTCCACAGGGATACTTTCAGAAATACTTTATCGCCCACCTGAAACTCGATTTCTTTTCTTTTTAAATCCGCATATGACTTTTGTCGATCTGAAGTAGCTTTTAGAGTATCACGGATCACTTTCACTTTCTCCTCAGTTTCTTTAAATAGATCAACCCCGTGAATTTGCTTCTCACTAAGCTCTGTACAATACAAGGGAGTCCGACACTTGTGACAATATAAAGCTTCGTACGGTACCATCCGTATACTCAACTGATAACTGTTGTTGTAGGCAAACTCAACCAAAGGTAGATATTTTCCCAACTACCTTTGAACTCTAACACACAACATCGGAGCATATCCTCAAGAACTTGAATCACTCTTTCTGACTGGCCATCGATTTCTGGATGAAATGCAGTACTAAAATTCAATTTTGTACCAAAGGCTTCCTGTAACTTCTTCCAAAACCTCGAAGTACATCTTGGATCTCTATCCGAGATAATGGATATATGCACCCCATGTAATCTCACCACCTCAGCAATATACAGCTCTGCCAACTTGTCAAGTGAGTAATCTATAAGCACTGGTATAAAGTGAGCCGATTTCGTTAATCTATCAACAATAACCCACATAACATCTTTCTTATTCAGAGCCATAGGTAACCCCATTACAAAATCCATCATGATTCGGTCCCACTTCCACTCGGGAACCATCACTGGCTGAAGTAATCCCAAAGGTACTTGATGCTCGGCTTTCACTTGTTGACAGATCAAACACTTTGTAACAAACTTGGATATATCTCTTTTCATACCCGGCTACCAATATAATTTCTTCAAATCATTATACATTTTTCTGCTGCCTGGATGTACAGACAAGTAACCATTGTGTGCCTCATGTAAAATTCTTCGAATCAACTCATCATCTTTAGGTACACAAACTCTATCATGAGACCTCAAACAATCATCTGAATCAACTCGAAAATCAGAGTTATTTCCTGATTCACACTGAGCTCTTTTATCTTGTATCCCACTATCATTCTTTTGAGCTTCACATACCTGCTAAAGAAATAATGGTCTAGCCCTCAACTCGACCAATATAGCACCATCATTGGACAATGCTAAACTCGTACTCAGAGCTCTCAAAGCATACAAGTACTTTCTGCTCAAGGCATCAGCAACTACATTTGCTTTTCCCTGGTGGTAATCGATTACTAGCTCATAATCCTTCAATAATTCAAGCCACCGTCGTTTTCGCAAATTCAATTCCTTTTCGTTCATCAGATACTTCAAACTTTTCTGATCTGTAAAGATTCGGCAATTTTCACCATACAAATAATGACGCCAAATCTTCTAAGCGAAAACGATCGCAGCCAACTCCAAATCGTGAGTCGGATAATTCTTATCACGCGGTTTTAGCTGCCTCGAGGCAAAAACTACTACTTTACCCTCCTGCATCAACACACAAGCAAGACCATTTAATGATGCATCATTGTAGACCACAAAATCCTTCCATGACTCAGGTTGTACTAAAACTGGTGCTTCAGTCAACAAAGCTATCAGTTTTCTCAAAACTCTGTTGGCACTTCTCGGCCCATTCAAACTTAACATCTTTATGTAGCAGTCTCGTCATCGATGTAGCAATCATGGAGAACCCTTTAGCGAACCGTCTATAGTAACCTACTAAACCCAAAAAGCTCCTGATATCTAGCACATTCCTCGACGGTTTCCACTCAACAATAGCCAAGATCTTACTCGGATCAACTCTAATGCCATCACCCGATACAATGTGTCCTAGGAATCCGACCTCTCGGAGCCAAAACTCACTCTTGCTAAACTTAGCATACAACTACTTATCTCTTATAGTTTGCAAAACAATTCTCAGGTGCTCTGCATGCTCACTCTCATCCTGAGAATAAATCAATATGTCATCGATAAAAACAACTACAAACCTATCTAAATATGGTCGAAAAATACAGTTCACTAAATCCATAAAGATCGCAGGAGCATTTGTTAAGCCAAATGGCATGACAAGGAACTCATAACGGCCATCCTCATCCAAAATGCAGCTTTCGGCACATCTTGCTCCTTAACCCTCAACTGGTAATAGCCAGACCTCAGGTTTATCTTAGAAAACACCGTAGCTCCCTTCAATTGGTCGAATAAATCGTCGATCCTTAGAAAAGGATACTTATTCTTTATTGTCACCTTGTTAAGTTGTATGTAGTCTATACACAATCTGATCGACTCATCTTTCTTCTTTACAAAAAGTACCAGAGCACTCACGGTGAATAGCTCGGTCTTGCAAAACCCTTATCTGTTAACTCTTGCAACTGAACCTTCAACTCTTTCAACTCCAATGGAGCCATCCTATACAGGGCAACTGAAATAGGTGCTGTACCCAGACCTAACTCAATACCAAACTCAACCTCTCTAACTAGTGGCAATCCGGGTAACTCTTATAGGAACACGTCCGGATACTCGCACACCACAGGCACTGATTCTATCTTTACCTATAACACCCCTAACCCGTATCCGTCGTCAGATTAGGGTTATGAGGCATTACCAAATTAACCCAGATAAAATAAAACATATATACATATTATTTAAATATTTGTAACAGATTTGAGTATGAACCTTTCACTTAAGCACATGTAGAAGACATAAACACATTTATCACTTATTCGAATATCACCTTGTCATCTTCACAATTCATACACACATACATATTTAATATTGAACTCTCATAGCATTATATGGTATATCTATTCACATAAAATAATTCTATCCAGGTTACATTTATAAAACTCAACCCACTTCATAAATTTTCGTTCTGTAACAGTCAATCAATCACATATAAATATCATGACACATATAACTATATATATATATATATATTCATGCATTTCTAACCCAAATATAGCTATTCAATTAGTATAGCCTTACTCATACATCTAAAGCAAATATATATATATATATATTTAACCAACTTTTCCATTCAAGTTATATACAAATTTCAAATTCGACTCATGCATGAATATGTCATATACAACTTGAAAATACAATAACCAATGTACATTAATAGAACCTTAATGGACCCAAAGCTGCCATAGACCACAACATCAATTTATACTATTATAACTGTACATGAGCATGATGGCCGAACTTATATACACACATACATCACATAATGCAATTCTCTTTTTCTTTTTCATTCATCTAGCCGAACCACATTTACTACATAAAGACACGAAGATCATTATTAACCTACCAAACACCCGAACTAATATAACTAGATAAATTCAATAAATAAAGTTAATCCTTTGATCACATGTTCAACCCTCAAAGAAATACTATAATGGTCAACTTCGATTATTCATGCATAGACATTTCCGCAATCATCTTTGAATCACAGCCAACATTTCTGTATAAATGTCATAATATAAACACTCTCCATCTAATTTAGTACTAATAAGAAGCACATAATCAAGAACGATATATATATACAAATCGATCTACCATAATACGTAAGTAAAGTTTAACCTAAATAATAGCCATTTCGCAAGGCTATTCATATATAAACAAAATCAAGTAGCATTTGTTAACAACATAGCCTAGCTTATACATGCCTTTCAAATTAAACTAGGTTTATAAATACCAAAAGAGTTGATAGTGTGGTTGACTTCTTCGATAATCCTCGGAGCCCGTAGCCTAACCAAATCTATAAAAAGAATATTAAACATAAATGGAGTAAGCTTATTAGCTTAGTAAGTCCTAAGCAAATGCAAAATAATATCATTCATTTAAACTTTTTATCATTAAATTCATGGCAAAATTATAAACATTACTTTAAGTAACTTAGTCATAAATTTAGTCATAACTGAATATCATTAATACCATAATATAAGTTGTTTTACACTTCTCTACCATGAATGTATGCACCATTCATCACATATTTATCAAGTATTTATAAATTCCAAGTCAAATGAAAATATCCTGCATATTGATCACATTTCATATTTTTGTACATATATGCAACACATACATATTCACTTTCCATTAACAATTCCACTTATAATCAATTCATAAAAAAAAGTAATGAACACATTAAGCTCAAATAATATCATACCTTCACACTTCATTCCTTACTAAACTAGGAGAATAGCACTTACCCGAGCTAATGGCACATTGCATTAATTATATGCCTCATCTCATTTAATTCTCAAATTCTCCATTTATAGCATATCACCGGCATTAAGCCTGCTAGGCATTTAAGCCTGAATTACACACCGGCACGAAGCCTGCTAGGCATAAAGCCCGATACAAATCACCGGCACATGGCCTGCTAGGCATTTAGCCCGAAATAGATCACCGGCACAAGGCCTGCTAGGCATTTAGCCCGAAATAGATCACCTCAATTATCCATTCAATACTCATCACTTATTGCTAAATCGCAACATCAAATATACTTCATTTCAATTTCACATTTCCAAGCTAAACAAGCTTATTCATAATAAAATTAACAATTACATTTCAACTCAACCTTATTCTAACATTCGGCTATCACCTAAATTCATACTCAAATTTATCAAATAATATCATTAAACAAGTTCATAAATAACTCTTTAATATATTTTAACTTAAGGACTTACCTCGGTTGTCGATAGTCCGTGTAAATCGGCTATTCGAGAACCTTTGTCTTTCCCCGATCCAATTCCGTTTTTCTTTGTTCTTGATCTAAACACATTAAAATTTAGCTCATTTAAGCACATTTCATCTCAATTTAATCCAAAAACACTTAAATAGGCAAATTACCATTTTGCCCCTAATATTTCCCATTTTTTACAAATTTGTCATATTTACACAAAACACAAAATATGCAAAATCTCCCAACACTATAGCTAGGCCGAATCTTCCACATACCCGTATAAGTCCATGCATTTCATTTATTTTGCATTTTAACCCCTCAAAAATTTATTTTCTCAATTTAGCCCTATTCACTCAAAATCACCAAAAATTTCAATACAAAACATATTAATCTAACATAAATCTTTCATAATTCATCAACCATCATCATAAAACTCATGAACTCATCAATGGCACATTTCAAAATATTCATCAAAATCAAAAATTCAATCATGGGTCTTGAAGTATTCGAAGCAACGATTACAAAAACTTAGAAATTATCGAAAATCGATTAAAAACTAACCTTTAATTTAGCTAGCAAATAGCCGAATGTATAAAGCTTCAACACTCTTTTCTTTTCTTTGTTATTCGGTGGAAGAAAGGATGAATAAAATCCCACTTTCATGTTGGTTTTATTATAATATAGTTATAAATTATAAAACAATTATAATATAATCTTTAACATATAAAATAATACTTAAAAACATGTTATATGACCACATTGCCGTCCACTATAACTTAAAATGGGTATATTGCCCTTTAAGGACTTTAATAAAATAAAGCCATATCAATTTAGCCATAAATCAAATAAAAGGCCACTTTTACCATTTACGCGATTTAGTCCTTTTTTAACTAATTGAGCACACAAACAGTTAAATTTTTATACGAAACTTTCACACACATTAATTCACATATAATTGACTCAAAATATAGTATTAAAATATTTCTCGAACTCGGATTCGTGGTCCTGAAACCACCGTTCCGATTAGAGTCAAAATCGGTCTGTTACATTACCTCCGACTCTTAAGTGTTCAACACAAAGGCAAGATAGGACTCATACCCTTTTCTCATGTATTTCTCAACTACCATAGACGAAATCACTACAGGCATATTATCCGATTTACCCGTTATCACATCTGGAGATGATGCCCCTCCGCGAGAACGAATGACATAAGTCCTTGCAGGTGCTCGACCCTCTGATCTCACAGTAGAGTCTCTAGGCGCACCTCTACTATTGGTCCCACTCCCCAGATTGCTTTGTGGTCTACCCCTCGAAGGTACATTGCTTGCTCTTATTTCTTATTTTTGGTCTTTTTATCCCTATCTGGAAATATCTGAATGAAATGGTCAGGTAACCACACTTGTAACAATTACGGTTGTTTCCCTAGCACTCCCCAGTGTGTTGTCTACCACAATTTAGACACTCTGGTTTATTTAACTTTGTATTATCCACTCTTGCCATCAAAGTGGCTTGAACTCTTGAGCCTGAATATGTATTACCTCGATCTTGATGTAAATACCCAACTGAAGCAGTCGTCCGAGGGTTCATTTCCTTAGACCTCTTTGATTGAGCTTGGAACGATTTACTCGTCATTCTCTTCCTTGCATCTTGGGCCTCAATCATAAATTTTCTCTTTTCTTTATTCGACTTTTCATCCTTGCAAGCCCTATCAACCAGCACCAAAATTTCTTTCAATTCCAAGATCCCAACTAGCAATCTGATATCCTCATTCAGCCCATCTTCTAACCTCTTGGAAAAAATAGCTTCCATAGACACACACTCTTGTGCATACTTACTGAGCCTGTAACACCCTAAACCCAGTCAACACGTTACGACCAGATCTGGTGTGTCACAGGGAAAGGTTGTTTAAATGAACTTTGGAATTTTAAAGAAACATCGCAATTTTTGAAAATCAAGTTCAGCTTTAAGGCTTCCCTGCACAATTTTATGAGTAATCTTAACAATCGAAAATAGATTTGTATTACGAAAACTGACAGCTAGTGATATTCCAAAACGTGATATTTTGAAAACAATGTTTGTGGTTTTAATAAAATATTTCCGAATTACTTAGTTATTCGCTTGTCAAATTTTAATATCACTTTTAAAACTAATTGTTTATAATTTTTATATTAGAACCTCCATATTCGGCATCTCATAAGATATGTTATAGCAGCATAAATCCAAAACCCAAACTAAAGATTAGGAGGCCTTATTACGTAACAAAATCCCAATTAAAAACAAGTTTAAGTAAAGAAAACAAATTCATGAGAAGAATATTGCATGGCCACCTCAAGTCCGCCTCGGCTCCAAATACGCGATGTAGGGATTAGAAGCAAAATTAAGGAGAGGGGTGAGTCACCGAGACTTAGTGTATAAATCCCCTTATAATGCATTGGGCCTTAGCCCACACAATATAGCATATGAACAATGTATGCAATGCAGCCCAGCCCAACCTAGTTTTCCATCTCTAGGTCTCCTGCATCAGCCAAACACCCCGTGGCTTCAAGCCACTGTGGTCCCAGACCACTGTAGTCCCAGACCACTTGTGACAGAGTCACAGACTATATAAACGTGGGGCCAACCCACTGTGGTCCCAGACCACAGTGACGAGTCACTGATAAACATATGTATAAGTGGTTCCAAACCACTGTGGCCTCAGACCACTGTGACAATAATCACTGATTCATACTTCCCCTTTCGTTCACATCCCAAATACCGATGCAAACATATTACACACGTACAGTAGTTAATCAAGTCATACATAATCATACTATAAGAAAAGCAATTATAATGGTACTTACCTGGTGTCTTCAAACTTACCCACAAGGGTATCTCGACTGTTTGCACAGTTGTTTCGGCTTTCAACCATCACAGTTATTACGTAAAATTATAAAGAACAGTGTGAGCATTACACACCTGATTAGACTCTCTACGTCGACACTCTCACTAGCAGGGATAACAACTATTTGCCTATCCAAGGCAAACGTCGGCTCTCTACCACAACCCGGCAGAAAGTCTCGAACCACCGACGTAGCATGTCTTTTAAATCTAGGAGCAGAGACTACGGGTCCACTCCCCTCCTTAGATTGATTGGCACTCGCATCCATGAAGAGAGCCTTGATCAGTATTCAAAGAGAAACGCTGATGGGCTAATAAGGAAATTTGATTAAGGTAGACTACAACGCAACAGAAATAATAGCAGAAAACCCAGAAAGAAATGATTCCTTACCTTTATAAGTGATGAACCACACAACAACTGATTAGTTCCCGAATCATAGATGATTTGTGAGAGAAGCAGATGTTCGGCCTAGCAGTCAAAGATAGCCTTTGAGTATTCGACTTAAAAGAGAACTTAGAGAAGAAAAAGGTGTCGTACGAAGTTACCTGCGTTATACTGATGGTGAAAAGCCAAAATAGATTTGGCAGAGTAAAATAGCCTTTCACGCCTTATACTATACGAGCAGCATCGATTCGAGATGAAAAAGAAATAGATATTTGGTTAGTGAAAAAGAAGGAAAAGAGGATTTAACTTTTATGACAAGAGAGAAAAGAAGAACATTACCTTCAACAATCCAATAACAAGGTGAAACCGATTCACTTGGGACCAAAGGAGCTATTCGGCTAAAGAGAGAAATAAAACAATGTCAATGGAGGAGCTACAAGGTTTCGACTATGGTGGAGATCACAAGAGAAAAGGTTCGGTGATAAGGGCTTCAGAAGAAGTCGACTTGTTCTGAAGGAGAAAAGTAAGAAGAAAGAAAAGACAAAAAGAATGGAGGGTTGAAGTTTTGACTAACAACTTAAGGGAGAAGAGAAAAGCATTGGAGAGTGAAGAGAGTAATCACCTTATGGTTTCAGTAAAGATAAGAGAGTAGAAGAGAGGTACAAAGAGTTTCGGTCAACACCAAGTTGAAGAGAAAAGAAGATAATGGCTTGAGTATTTCGGCACTAGCTATAGTGAGCTGACAAAACAAAGACCCCTACCACTTGAGTTACGGAAACAAAAATGCAAAACACCAAGGTCACCAGCTTGGAATTTCGGCACACACTCACTCCTATAACCGAAAATACCAAAATAGAAAATGCCTAAGACTAATGAGAATTTCGGCACACACCTCTGGCAACTAAACCAATTCCCCCTCCAAGCTCCCCACATTCGGCCAACACCTCCACCATCTCCAAATCTCTTATTTTCCTCCACAATTTGCTCCCCATCACCCATTCAAACCCATTTGACCACTTCAACTCCTCCATCACCTCTCATCCATCCATTCAAAATAATTTGACTCATTCAAACCTTCACCAATAAGAGTCCAGCCGAAAGCCAACACCTTACCTCCCTAAGCACAAAAATAAAGTCCCATGCTGCAGCAAAGAGGATTCGAACTCCTCCCCTTCTGCTCCTACAAATGACGTCACCTCCACTTGGACACAAGCTTCTTTGTGTCAACAAACACACGCAATTAAACTTAAGGCATGCTCCTACTAGCTATCCCTTATTAGATACCCAAAACAGAAATTTTTACCAAGGCTCTGGCTTAAACCCGAGCCTCACCAGGACCCCCAAACACATTTAAATAACTAGCATAAAAAAATAAACACATAGAAAGGCCTAACATGCAGAGCCCCTAAATCTAGGATGTTACAGTTCTATCCCCTTAAAGAAATTTCGGCCTCGAAATTTACCTGGTCAAAAGAGGTGAGGGTATTGCTGTCGAATCAAATGTTCTGGCTCCCACGTGGCCTCCTCTGAACCATGATTCCACTATTAAACTTTAACCAATAGAACTAACTTCCTTCTCAACACCTTAACATCTCGATCCAAGATTTGCACTGGTTCTTCTTCAAAAGATAGATCAGGTCTTACTTCAATTTCCTCTACCGACACTATGTGAGATGGATCTGAACGATAGTGCCTTATCATTGAAACATGAAATACATCATGTATCCGATTCAACTCTGGCAGTGGGTGAAGCTGATACGCTACTGGTCCCACACATTTCAACACCCGATAAGGCCCGATGAATCTGGGTCTCAACTTGTCCTTTTGTCCAAACCTTAAAACCTTTTTCCAAGGTGAAACTCTCAGAAAAACCTGATCACCCTCTGCAAATTCTATTTCCTTACACTTCAAATCTGCATAAGACTTCTGCCTATCAGAAGCATCCTTCAACTGAGTTCGAATCAACTTAACCTTTTCCTCTGTCTCTGAAACCAACTCCGGATCCAACAACTGTTGCTCACCTAACTCTGTCCAGCAGGTAGGAGTACGACACTTACGATCATACAATGCTTCGTAGGGTGCCATTTTAATGCTGGATTGATAGCTATAGTTGTATGCAAACTCTGCCAACGATAAGAAGTCCTCCCAACTACCTCTGAAGTCGATAACACAACCTCTCAACATGTCTTCCAAAATTTAAATTACCCTCTCAGATTGACCATCAGACTGTGGATAAAACGCCGTACTGAAATCCAGTCTTGTACCTAACACTTGATGTAACGCCTCCCAGAATCGCGACGTAAACCTAGGGTCCCTGTCTGATATAATAGACACTGGTACCCCATGCAACCTCACAATCTCTGCCACATACAGCTTGGCTAACTTCTGCAGTGAGTAATCAACACGAACCGATATGAAGTGAGCAGACTTCGTCAACCGATCGACAATTATCAACACTGAATCTTTCCTAGTAGGCATAAGAGGTAGCTCACTAACAAGGTCCATAGTTATCCTCTCCTACTTCCAAAGTGGAATCTTCACTGGCTGTAGTAACCCAGAAGGCAACTGATGTTCCGCCTTCAGCTGCTGACACGTCAAGCACTTACTTACAAACTCAGTAACTTCTTGCTTCAATCCTGGCCACCAAAACTGTTCACGCAAATCTTGATACATTTTACTCCCACCGGGATGCATAGCGTATGGACTACTATGCACTTCTTGCAGAATCTTCTGCCTTAACTCGGAATCTTTTGGCATACAAGCCTTTCCACGAAAGCACAATACCCTCTCACTGTTCACACTAAAATCTTTTGTTTTACCCCCTTTCGCTTGCTGAAATTTAGAACTTAACGATTCGTCTGACAATTACTGCTCTTTAATCTGACTTACCCATGAAGGCTTCACTTGAAGTTCAGCTAACAAGCTTCCAACGTCATACAAGCTGAGATGAGCAAACATTGCCCTCAAATCAGATATCAGTTTTTGGCTCAGTGCATCCGCTACTATGTTAGCTTTACCTGGGTGATACTCAATCGAGCAATCATAATATTTCAACAATTCAATCCATCTCCGCTGCCTTAAATTCAACTCCTTCTGGGTAAGGAGATATTTTAAGCTCTTATGATCGGTGTAGATGATCCACTTCTCTCCATACAAGTAGTGTCTCCAAATTTTCAGAGCGAACACTACCGCAGCCAACTCCAGATCATGAGTGGGATAGTTCACTTCATACGGTCTTAGTTGCCGAGATGCATACGCTACCACTTTCACCTCTTGCATCAACACACATCCTAACCCTGTGTGCGATGTATCACAATAGACGACAAACTCCTTCCCAGCCTCAGGCTGAATCAACACTAGTGCCTCAATCAAGATCCTCTTTAACTGCTCATACTTTCCCGCTGCTTATCACTCCAAACAAACGGTATCCCTTTTCGTAATAGCTTGGTTAATAGCACAGCAATCAGCAAAAATCCCTCAACAAACCTTCTGTAGTACCCAGCTAACCCAAGAAAACTTTAAATTTTCGCTACCGACTTAGGTGGTTTCCAATCCAACACAGCTTCAATCTTTCGGTGGTCGACCCTGTAATATCCTGAAATTGGGCTTGTGCATTTTTGCTTAAATTATAATAAATAGTATGCCTTATGTGTTATAGATGTGTTGTGTGCATTTTTAGAATCTTGGAAATGTAAGGAAATGCCTTAGAAATGTTAAGTTTGAAAGTTTAAAAGAGGGAACTAAGGCAAGGTGGCCTTAAGAAAATTTATGGAGGAAATATGACATGAAATTGGGCTTGGAAAAGTGGCCTGGAGGTGCCACTTAAGGCTCTGGAAATGACGCCATGCACAGTGCAAGGGGGCTTGTGTTCGAGTCGCGTGGGAAGCAAAATTTTAAGGCTTTTATTTTGTATGTGGCGTCAAAGAGAAGAGAGTAGGGGGGACGGCACCAAGGCTAGATTTTAGGAAGTTTTATCCTTTTATTTTCAAGAGATAAATGAGGGATTATTCTTTAAATGTGAAATGAAGAGATAAAGAGGAAAATAAGGATAAGAGAGTGATGGCCAAGTAGGGGACTCTAGCTTAGTAATTTCGGCAAAAGGAGGAAAAATAAGGCTATTCATCATTCTTTCTTCTCCTTTTCTCTCTGCCGAATTCTCTAGTGCAAATCCTCTCCTCTCCCAATTTTTCCAAAGCCAAAAACTCTAGTAAATCTAGCCGATTTCTCCATCTTGTTCTTCTTCAAAGTTTATCACCATTGCCGAAATTGTTGATCCACATCCTAGCCATAGCCAAATTTCTTTGTGGATGCAAGCAAGGGAGCCGCCGATTTCAAGTTAATGGTAAGATCAAAATTCGGTTTCCATTCTTTTTATTTTAGGCTTGTCGAAATCAAGGTATTAATCCTATCAGTGATTTTTGGCCAAAACTTGAAGGGTTCTCCAGGATTTCTGCTATTGTCGACATCTCCATAGTCAAGTAGCAATTTCGGGATTTAGATCCACAAGGTAAGTGCTTATAATGTTTGGCCAAGGCCTAGTTAGTGTGTCAGATACTATTTCTTACTTATTCAAAAGCCGAAACTAATCAGTTAAAGTGATCTAGTGTTAGTCGATTACAAGGGAGAAACATCACGACGTTTCGGGATTTGTTTAGGAATCAAATCGACAGCAAGGTAAGATTTAGATTGTGATAAACCCTTCGAGATTTAATCTTATAGCCGAATAGGTTTTTACTCAACATTGAGTGATTGACCGAAAGTAGGGATTAAGGATCTAAAGCAGTAGATCGGGATTTTTGGGAAATCAGTGAACTTGCCAAGTGAATCAGGTGTGTACCCCACACTATTTCCTATTAGATTTATGGCACCTAATTAATGTATATGTGTTTATAATAATGTGAATATGGCTAAGGTACCATGCAATGGTACAAAGTACTCAGGTACGTTTTCCTACTCCTATTAGGATTATAATAAGAATGTGAATAAGGGATATGACATGAATAATGAGTATCTGCATGACATGGGCATATGGGATATTATGAAAGGGGAAGTGAATGTGGCGACTTATGTCACGATATCTGAATATGGTGACCTCGGTCACAATTATCTGAATGTGGTGTCTCATGACACAAAATATTATCTGGTGGCTATGCCACAATATTTATAAGGGCGATGAGCACGTCGACTGCAGCGACTGCCTTCGATGGTGTGCAGCGGATGGAGGGTTGACTTAGTAGCCCCACAGTGTGCAGGTTGGTACGGGTGATGTATCTAGGTTTGGGGTTCGGGTTTGCATCATATTAATTAAATGCTATTTGTGTACATGTATGATTTGATATGCCTGAATCTGTTAGGACTTAGTGTTGTGGTTACACATTGAGTCTATTGACTCACCCCGTTGTGGGATTATTTTACAGGTGATGATCAGTGATGGACCGGGTTGGCAGGAGCGTAGGGGTGATCATGCTCAGCAAGGAATTTATTTTTATTTGAACTTGTTTTTTTTTATTTTATTTGATGTACTTTGAATTTAATTTGGGATTTATTTTGATGTAGTAAGGCCATAGTTGAATACTTTATTCTTACCTTTATTTATTTCACGAAATTTTTATCAAATAAAGATTAAGTAGATTTCTTAAAAAAAAAATAAACTCTAAAGGTTTTGTCACCTAAAATAAAAGGATTTCAATATAAGATAAACTTGTTTTCAACTCGAGCCCAACCCAAACACAATCTTTCTTTCAAAACACACAGTCTTTCCAAAGTAACAAAAGAATTTTTAACCGGTTTACATCGAGGAACATACCAGATCCTGGGTCGGGGCTCGTGGGCCGGGTTTGGGGTGTTTCAGATTTGGTATCGAGCCGATTTTAAACTCTCTACTGGGTTTAAAGCCCATGTTGTTTTAAAATTAAGGCCCAAATGAATTTTGAGAAAGTTTTTTGCTGTGTTTTACGGCATGGCACCTAAGTCTCCGACCCGCAGTCCACCAGTTAAGTACCCCTATCCATTGTGTGATTTATAATATGATCTGTAGAAGGGTATAAATGGAACGTAGAATAGTATGATAGGTTCTTGAACCCTAGGACTAGTTTACCCCAACTATTACATAAGACTTAATGCCTAATTAAACAAACCTATGGCTAAGTCGAGTTAGGAAGTGTGGCACCCTCATGCGCGCATGTCTAGGATTGGATCCGGAATAGTCCGGTACTTAAGCGATCCTAGTGACTCACCTCCTCTTCGCAGAATCCTACCAGTGCGTGAGCTTCGGTTCACCCTAACCAAGAGGACTCACCACGATCTAAACTCAATAACTAAAACCCGAAAGGGATTAGCCGTGATTTTCATGGAAACCCTAGTTTTTAAAAGTCAATAAACTACTCTTTTATCGTGACAATTATTATTTTTGAAAATTTTTCAAAAAATCTTCTAAGTTACAAAATTACCTGAATACCCCTGGTTGTAAAATTACAAAAATGCCCTTGGTTTATAAAAATGTCCAAACTACCCACAGTTCTAATCAAAACTTCCTTACTTTATAACAAGTCCAAAAACTCTAATTTGCAAAATATCAAAATACCTTGATTTTGAAAAAAAAAAATTATTACGAAATTGCCCCTGACTTGCAAAATTACCAAAATACCCCCGAGTTTCAAAATTACCGAAATACCCTCATATTTTAAAATTTTTAAAATACCCTCGGGAATGTAAAATTACCAAAATACACTTATTGAAAAAATCACCAAGGAACCTTATTTTGAAAAATTACGAAAATACCCCTGTAGGGCAAATTATGAAAATACCCCTGGGGTAGGAATAGACAAAAATAGAGAAATAGAGAACGTGTGTGAATGAATGTTTGAATGAATGTGCTTCTCTGAATTAGGATAGAAGACTTGAAAACTCTGATTGATCGAAAGAACTACTTCTAAACTTCTTTCATAAACTTTCTTCGCGAATAATCAATGGAACAAAATATTAATTCATAAAATTTCTTAATCAGATTAAAGCACGAACGTAGACATGAGCTTTAGGGGACGTGGTCGTAACGTACGAGGACGCGGTAGAGGTAGAATGACCGTGTCGGAACCCGTTAGATCGGGTCAAAGATCTGAGAATGAGGTACCGCCACTACCACCACCAGCTGTTGGTGCCGAAGCAAGCAAGATCGGGACGGAGACGATGGCCGTATCGCAGTCGTGGCCGCGAAGTTCTTAAGTTGGTGGCTGGTGCAGGAGGAAATTCGGGAGCTCGAAAGTCGGTACCTGAGTGACTTCGTGCCAATGGAGCTGAGGTATTTCGTGGCGTATCTAGTGTAGCACCCAGTACAGCTGAATATTGGTTGGAGGCAACTAAGCGCATTATGGATGAGCTCGATCTAATCCCTGAGGAGAAGTTAAAAGGAATGGTGGCACTGTTACGCGATGAAGCGTATCAACGGTGGTTAACAGTTCGGGATGGTGCCACGGCTGAGGATCTGACCTGGGAGTATGTTAAGGCAGCATATCAGAAGAAATATGTTGGCACAAAGTATACTGATGAGCAGAGGAAGGCTTTTCTAGGGCTGGTTCAAGGGAACAAGTCTGTAGCGGAGTATGAAGCTAAATTTCTGAGGTTGAGCTGGTATGCTCGAGGAGTAGTAGCTACTGAGCATGAGCGATGTGTCCTATTTGAGGACGGATTAAGGGATGACCTAAGGTTGTTAATAGCTCCACATCAGGAATGGGAGTTTTCTGCTTTAGTAGAGAAAGCTAAGGTAGCTGAAGGAATTAAGGATTCTGTGAAGCAGAATATGGACCGGAATAGGCCAAAGAGAGGTTTTGGGCCGTCAGGATCATCTGGGAATAAGAGGCCTAGGGTTGATGGGCCGCGAGGTCAGCAAGCTGCTACAGGAGGGCAGTATCGTACTTGTGATCAGTGTGGGAAGAAACACTTAGGAGAGTGTTGGAAAAAGACAGGAGGATGTTTTAAGTGTGGGTCCAAGGAGCATATGATTAAGGACTGTCCTATGAAACCAGAAGGGAATCGACCTGTAGCTCAGAATGTTAATCAGGCTGGTAGAGGTGGACAGCAGCCTCAACGAGGTCGTGGTCCGAATGGAAGAGGTAATGGTGATGGCAGAGGACGTGGAACACCGGGCAGAGGTGCTGCTAATACTGAGGCAAGGCAACCGGGTTTGGTTTATGCGGTTCGTCGGAGGGAGGATGGAGACACTCCGGACGTTATAACCGGTACGTTCCTTATTTATGGCAAGCCTTATGTTGCTTTAATTGATGTGGGCTCGACTCATTCTTATGTTGCATGTGGAGTAGTTGAGACTCTAGACATAGCCTCTGAACTTTCTGATAGGGAGATGACTATAGTAAGCCCACTAGGTCAAACTGTAGTGGTGAATAAGATCTTTCGGAGTGTACCTTTAGAAATTCAAGGCGTAGCATTTTCTGCCGACTTGATGGAACTTCTCTTCGAAGAATTCGATCTCATACTTGGCATGGATTGGTTAGTGGAACATCGGGCCGTATTGGACTGTGCAGCTAAGTGAATGAAGTTAAGGACCCTGGAGGATGAGGTGGTCATTATGATAGGAGAAAGAAGAAACTACTTGTCTAATGTAGTTTCAGCGTTAAAGGCTGAAAAGATGGTGCGAAAAGGGTGCAAGGCGTTTTTAGCCTTCGTAAGTGCGTTAGATGGAAAGGAAGAAGGTGTTAGTGGAGTTAGAACTGTAAGGGATTTTGAAGATGTGTTTCCGGAGGAATTACCAGGAATACCCCCAGATAGGGAGGTGGAGTTTGGAATTGACTTGCTACCGGGAACAGCTCATGTGTCAATTGCTCCGTACAGAATGGCACCAAAGGAGTTGGTTGAGCTCAAGGCTCAAATCCAACAGTTGTTGGATCGTGGGTTTATCCGACCCAGTGTATCTCCATGGGGAGCACCGGTCCTGTTTGTGAAGAAGAAGGATAGAATTATGCGTATGTGCATAGACTATCGTCAGTTGAATAAGCTGACCATCAAGAACAAGTATCCTTTGCCAAGGATAGATGACTTGTTCGATCAGCTTAAGGGGGCCGCGGTATTCTCAAAGATCGACTTAAGGTCGGGATATCATCAGTTGAAGGTGAAGGAGTCAGATATCCATAAGACAGCCTTTAGGACAAGGTACGGCCACTATGAGTTTGTAGTGATGCCATTTGGATTGACGAACGCTCCAGCCGCATTCATGAACATGATAAACTGGGTTTTTCAACCCTACTTGGATCGGTTCGTTGTTGTGTTCACCGACGACATCTTAGTGTACTCCAAGTCTAAAGAGGAACATGATGAGCATCTTCGGATTGTGTTACAAGTGCTAAGGAAGAAGAAGCTCTATGCCAAATTCAGCAAGTGTAAATTTTGGCTGAAGGAAGTTGCGTTTTTAGGACATGTGGTATCCGCGGAAGGAATAAGGGTGGATCCTCGAAAGATTGAGGCAGTGCTATATTGGAAACCACCTAAGTCGGTGGTGGAGATTCGTAGTTTCCTGGGATTAGCAGGTTACTACAGAAGGTTTGTGGAAGGATTCTCATCGATAGCCGCGCCATTGACAAAGTTATTAAGGAAGGAAGTACCTTTTGTATGGACGGATAAGCAACAGGAGAGCTTTGAGAAGCTTAAGAAAGTATTGACGGAAGCTCCAGTTTTGATCCAGCCTGAGGCAGGAAAGGACTTTGTGGTGTATTGTGACGCCTCTCATATGGGACTAGGATGTGTATTGATGCAAGATGGGAAAATAGTCGCTTATGCGTCTCGGCAGTTAAGGCCACATGAGGTTAATTACCCAACTCATGATTTTGGAATTGGCGGCAGTAGTCTTTGCTCTTAAGGTGTGGAGGCACTATCTTTACGACAAAAGGTCGATAATCTACACAGACCACAAGAGCCTTAAGTATTTGCTGACTCAGAATGAGTTAAACCTGAGACAGCGAAGGTGGGTGGAATTACTGAAGGACTATGATTGTTCGATAGAGTATCATCCGAGCAAGGTGAATGTAGTGGCAGATGCTCTAAGTCAGAAGGTTGTGTCAGATCTGAGGGCGATTTGCACACATCTAAGCTTGTATGATGATGGAAGTCTGCTGGCAGAGTTGCAAGTCAAGCCAACGTGGTTGAATGAGGTGAAAGAAGGACAGTTGGCTGATGAGGACCTAAGTGTTAAGCTACAGCAAGTACAGAATGGAGAATTGAGGGATTATGGCATTAATGACGAAAGAGTGTTGTGTTTCAAGGGCAAGGTCTGTATGCCTAAAGATGAGGAACTTAGGCAGAGAATTCTTCAGGAATCGCATAGTAGCCCTTATGCTATGCATCCCGGAGGTAGTAAGCTGTACAGAGACTTGAGGGAACAATTTTGGTGGCTTGATCTGAAGAAGGAAGTTACAGAATTCGTTGGCAAGTGTTTGACGTGTCAGCAAGTTAAGGTTGAACACCAAGTTTTGTCAGGATTGCTTCAACCGATAATAATTCCACAGTGGAAGTGAGAGAGAATTACCATGGACTTCATTAGTGGGCTTCCCCTTACGCCTACTAAGAAGGACTCGGTATGGGTGATAGTGGATCAGTTGACAAAGTCCGCACACTTTATCCCGGTGAGAGTCGACTATTCTTTGCAGAGGTTGGCAAAGTTATATGTGGCGGAAATTGTAAGGTTGCATGGAGTGCCAGTGTCAATTATCTCTGATAGGGACCCAAGGTTTACTTCTTGATTTTGGAAAGTGCTACATCAAGGAATAGGCACTAAGTTGGATTTCACAACGGCTTTTCATCCACAGTCGGACGGGCAGTCTGAACGAGTAATCCAAGTGCTAGAGGATATGTTGAGGGGATGTGTAATGGATTTCAGAGGAAGTTTGGAGGAATATTTGCCTTTAGCAGAATTTGCATACAACAATAGCTACCAAGCCAGTATTCGGATGGCACCGTATGAAGCGTTGTATGGTCGGAAGTGTCAAACTCCTACGTGTTGGACTGAATTAGGGGAACGACGAGTTTTGGGTCCAGAGATCGTGGTAGAATCCGAAGAGAAGGTTGAGATAATCCGGGCACGGTTAAAGGAAGCATCGGATAGGCAGAAGTCATATGCAGATCTTAAGCGAAAGGAGACAGAAATTGATGTGGGAGATCAAGTGTTCCTTAAGGTATCGCCTTGGAATAAGGTGATGAGATTTGGTCGCAAAGGGAAGTTAAGTCCAAGGTTTATAGGACCTTATCGGGTATTGAAGTGAGTTGGACCAGTGGCATATCAGTTAGAGTTGCCACCGGAGTTGAAGCAGATGCACGACATATTCCATGTGTCCATGCTACATCGTTATCAATCGGATCCATCTCATGTGGTACCAGTTGAGAAGGTAAAGTTAAGGCCAGATTTATCCTACGAGGAGGAGCCGATTCAGATCTTAGAGCGAGATGTGAAAGTGCTACGAAGGAAATCAGTTCCTCTAGTTAAAGTATTGTGGCGCAATCATGGATCGGAGGAAGCTTCGTGGGAGCCAGAAGAAGCAATGTGACAGCAAAACCCTCATTTGTTTTAGCCAGGTAATTTCGAGGTCGAAATTATTTTAAGGGGGTAGAACTGTAATATCCTGAAATTGAGCTTATGCATTTTTGCTTAAATTATAAGAAATAGTATGTCTTATGTGTTATGGATGTGTTGTGTGCATTTTTAGATTCTTGGAAATGTAAGGAAATGCCTTAGAAATGTTAAGTTTGAAAGTTTAAAAGAGGGAACTAAGGCAAGGTGGCCTTAAGAAAATTTATGGAGGAAATATGACATGAAATTGGGCTTGGAAAAGTGGCCTGGAGGTGCCACTTAAGGCTCTGGAAATGACGCCATACACAGTGCAAGGGGGGCTTGTGTTCGAGTTGCGTGGGAAGCAAAATTTTAAGGCTTTTATTTTGTATGTGGCGTCAATGAGAAGGGAGTAGGGGGGACGGCACCAAGGCTAGATTTTAGGAAGTTTTATCCTTTTATTTTCAAGAGATAAATGAGGGATTATTCTTTAAATTTTAAATGAAGAGATAAAGAGGAAAATAAGGATAAGAGAGTGATGGCCAAGTAGGGGACTTTAGCTTAGTAATTTTGGCAAAAGGAGGAAAAATAAGGCTATTCATCATTCTTTCTTCTCCTTTTCTCTCTATCGAATTCTCTAGTGCAAATCTCTCCTCTCCCAATTTTTCCAAAGCCAAAAACTCCAGTAAATCTAGCCGATTTCTCCATCTTGTTCTTCTTCAAAGTTTATCACCATTGCCGAAATTGTTGATCCACATCCTAGCCATAGCCGAATTTCTTTGTTGATGCAAGCAAGGGAGCCATCGATTTCAAGTTAAGGGTAAGATCAAAATTCGGTTTCCATTCTTTTTCTTTTAGGCTTGTCGAAATCAAGGTATTAATCCTGTCAGTGATTTTTGGGCGAAACTTGAAGGGTTCTCTGGGATTTCTGCCATTGTCGACATCTCCATAGTTAAGTAGCAATTTCAGGATTTAGATCCACAAGGTAAGTGCTTATGATGTTTGGCCAAGGCCTAGTTAGTGTGTCAGATACTATTTCTTACTTATTCAAAAGCCGAAACTAATCAGTTAAAGTGATCTAGTGTTAGCCGATTACAAGGGAGAAACATCACGACGTTTCGGGATTTGTTTAGGAATCAAATCGACAGCAAGGTAAGATTTAGATTGTGATAAACCCTTCGGGATTTAATCTTATAGCCAAATAGGTTTCTACTCAACATTGAGTGATTGACCGAATGTAGGGATTAAGGATCTAAAGCAGTAGATCGGGATTTTCGGGAAATCAGTGAACTTGCTAAGTGAATCAGGTGTGTACCCCACCCTATTTCCTATTAGATTTATGGCACCTAATTAATGTATATGTGTTTATAATAATGTGAATATGGCTAAGGTACCATGCAATGGTACAAAGTACTCAGGTACGTTTTCCTACTCCTACTAGGATTATAATAAGAATGTGAATAAGGGATATGACATGAATAATGAGTATTTGCATGACATGGGCATATGGGATATTATGAAAGGGGAAGTGAATGTGGTGACTTATGTCACGATATCTGAATGTGGTGACCTCGGTCACAATTATCTGAATGTGGTGTCTCATGACACAAAATATTATCTGGTGGCTATGCCACAATATTTATAAGGGCAATGAGCACGCCGATCGCAGTGATCGCTTCGATGGTGTGTAACGGATGGAGGGTTGACTCAGTAGTCCCCACGGTCTGCAGGTTAGTACGAGTGATGTGTAGCGGATGGCATCTAGGTTTGGGGTTCGGGTTTGCATCATATTAATTAAATGCTATTTGTATACATGTATGATTTGATATGCCTGAATCTGTTAGGACTTAGTGTTGTGGTTACATATTAAGTCTGTTGACTCACCCTGTTGTGGGATTATTTTACAGGTGATGATCAGGGATGGACTGGGTCGGTAGGAGCTTAGGGGCGACCATGCTCAGCAAGGAATTTATTTTTATTTGAACTTTTTTTTATTTCATGTACTTTGAATTTAATTTGGGATTTATTTTGATGTAATAAGGCCATAGTTGAATACTTTATTCTTACCTTTATTTATTTCACGAAATTTTTATCAAATAAAGATTAAGTAGATTTCTTAAAAAAAAATAAACTCTAAAGGTTTTGTCACCTAAAATAAAGGGATTTCAATATAAGATAAACTTGTTTTCAACTCGAGCCTAACCCAAACACAATCTTTCTTTCAAAACACACAGTCTTTCCAAAGTAACAAAAGAATTTTTAACCGATTTACATCGAGGAACATATCAGATCCGATCAGGGCTCGTGGGCTGGGTTTGGGGTGTTTCAGACCCTAATCCCCTCGGCAAACATGTAACACCCCAAACCCGGCCCATTCACTCCGACCGAATTTGGAATGCCACTGCGGAACACATTCGAAAATATCCTTACTTAAGAGTAAAACCGTTGAAAATTTGTTCCTTAAATAATACATTTTCGTGACTTGTAATATTCTAAGTAAAAATCGAAGTTTGTTATAAACATATCGGGTTCAAGCTTTACTTGAGAAAATAAAACCATTTGAAGTCAACCTTTAAATCATCCATCCATGATAGGGCATAATAATAACGATGCTTAATAAATGAACTGAAATACTTTAGTGGGCCTTTTTACAATACATACTTATTCAAAATACGGAAAATATAAATATTTAATTCATTAAACAAGAGATTCCTTTGCATGAAAATCCGCTTTTGCATGGCCACCTTTGTATTCGCTGCTCCGACTGTGTCCAAGCTTTACGCGCCACCGAAAAGGGTTAAGAAAATTGAGTGAGTCACCATGACTCGGTGCATAGTTAATACACATGTCCTCACATATGGGCTTGGCCCATATCCACACAGTCCATACACATGATTATGCAATTTCGAATATACAACTATGAATATACAATTATGAATATACAATTATGAAGCCCAAATCCACATAGTGATCCACATATTAATCGATCCACGGTGATGCACACAGCTATAGACCGCCGAAATGAGCACTTAGTCAACACCTCTTTTGAGGAAGCACATAACTAAACATCAAGCGCTAATGTAGCACGAGGCTAGCATTAGATCCCACACATAATATACATCCTTTCCTCAAATAGTCACATCCCAAATCCCATGCATAGATATATATATATATTATACACCACGGCCACATATTACTCAAAACAATATACATCACATGTCATCACTTTATTACACATTCATCAATATTCAATTATTATCGAAATTCAATGAAAGATTAATACCAAAACTACTAACCTAATTATTTGATCACTCACCTTGGGTATCCACACTTTTAACCTTTATTTCGGCTAACATGCATAACACATACGTTTACATAAAATAATACATACAACACATATAACAAATAACAAACAAGAGTACAGTGCGATAACTACGCACCTGACTATAGCGAGATTCTGATTTATCGAATCTAACAAAGTCTAAAATCCCGAAAGCTTCTGTTACTTCTATTGATTTGCCCCTAGAACACATAACCGAAATCGGTCACACTTAGCACCAAAATGGCCTAAGGCCGAATGCCTAGAGTCATTTACCTAGCTTATTTCGATCCCGAAACACCACTTGTTCTTGTTGATTTGCTCCCGAAGTTATCGAAATTCCTATTAAAACATTGTTTAAAAACGGCTATTACACAAATCTATGAGCAAAGCCCTTGGCCGAATATTACTCTTATTATTTACCTTGCTCGACAAAGTCCCTTGAGCACTTCAACTCCCAAAAGACTCCTTTTTAAAGCCCTAACACTTGCCACACAAAAGGACACTTAGAATATCTTATTGTACATTCGGCCCTCCTTAGAAATCAAGGTTTAAGCATTGATTTTGGGTACTTTAATGGAAAGAAAATCCAAACCGATTGCTAGGAGAGAATTTACTTACCAAAATGATTGAAGAGATCACAAACACGTAGTCGATAGCACCTTCAAAACAAAGGTTCAGTTATGGCTCCTCAATCGTAAAAGAAATATTCGGCAATGGCAACTTTAAGAGAGGCTTGATTTAATCAAAGTAAAAGAAAGGAGAAGATGTGGTAGAAGAAGAAAAATAATGCATAAAAAGGGGTCTAACTTTCGGCTTTTGTCAAATGAAAACTAAAGTGCAAATTTGGCAAAACACAAGGATGAAGAAGAAAGGTTTTGAAAGAGGACATTTAGCACATACTAGCACCATACTTAAACCAAAAATACTAGCCTTAGGAGGCTCCCTAATCCGACCAAGGCAAAATGCCAAGACAAACAGAATAGGAAGTTTCAGCCAAGAAGAATTTGGAAGGAAAATGAAAGGCAAAACAAGAATTTCGGCCAAGCTCCCTATGCTACACCCAAGGCCGACCAACAAGGTCCAAAGAGCTTCATTCGGCCATGCTTTTGCAACCCCAAGGCTGCCCATACTCCCAACAGCCATGCCTCCCACTTTTGCTAATTTTTAACCCCAAAACAATAAAAATGTAGCCCATCACCTTTGGAATAAACAATTTATTGTTTATTCATTCTTTCATTACCATACCCATCTCTAAAAAAAAAATAATAATAATAATATATAAACTTTCCCATCATTCTAAGCAAACAAATTAATAAAAATAATGGTTTAAACCCATGCTCTTACAGCTTTGAAACAACAAAAATAAAATAAAAGCAATACCCATTTGTTTCACGCATGCATGGGCCATGCAGGCCTCCTCACGCTGGCGTGAAAAAAAGAAAACCATGCGCTGCTCCTGGGTTTCGAACCCCAAACCTGAAGCAGCCCTCTCCACGCCTTAGCCACTCGGCCCTTTGCGCATTTCATGCAATAATCTCATCGGAATTTCTTTTAAGCCTTACGTTGCCAGTTCCCAGGTCTGAATGCTAACATAAAAATAAAGCGCCTCATGCGCGACTCCCAGGACTCGAACGCGAGTCCTCGAGAAGTTACCCTGGCTATAAGCGTCCCAACCACTCGGCCAGTTTGAATTTTATGCCAACAGACGCATTGAAAATTCTTTTAACCCTTACATCTCAAGCTTCCCTGAGACTTAACGCCCAGCAAAATAAAAACACTAGCGCGCCTTCATCAGGGCTCAAACGCCCGACCTCATGGAGCTCCCCTGACCGCAGGCGCCTCAACCACTTTGCTACTGGTGCGTTGATGTCAAAATCCCGCCACAATTTATTTTAAATCCTCCTTCAAAGTAGCGCCCTTTTTCAAAGTAAAATGCTTATGCCGTGCCCGAGACTCGAACCCTTGACCTGATTGTGGCGTCACTCCCAAGCCTTAAGTGGCGCATGGAAGCCACTTTACCACCTAGACTTTCATGTCCAAAACCTTCCAAAAATTTTACTTAAGGCCTCCCTCACCCAAATTCCACTTTTAACCCAAAATTTTCAAAATTTCCAAAACACCCCCTTTTTTATCCTCGGGCTTTAGGAACTCCAAAAACACATCAAAACCATTCTTGAGGCCTACTAGCACTCGAGTTATTTACCAAACTCGCAACCCCTATTTCTGGATATTACAAAACACAACATGCCCCAGAAAAGTAACTTCCCCCAACCAAAATTCACACTTGTTGAATTTGGCATACAATTGTTTTTCTCTCAAAATCTGCAGAAAAATCCGAAGATGCGAGTCATGCTCCTCCTCCGTCCTTGAATATACCAAGATATCATCTATGAACATTACGAAAAACTGATCCAGATAGGGTTGGAACACCCAGTTCATCATATCCGTAAAAGTAGCTGGTGCATTCGTCAATCCGAACGGCATCACTAAGAACTCGTAGTGACCATAACGGGTTCGAAAAGCTGTCATATGAATATCCGCCTCCTTGACCTTAAGCTGATAATACCCTGACCTCAAGTCTATCATCGAAAAGACCGAAGCGCCTCGCAACTGATCGAACAGATCATCAATCCTTGGCAATAGGTACTTGTTCCTAATCGTCAGCTTGTTCAATTGTCTGTAGTCAATGCACATCCGTATTGACCCATCCTTTTTCTTTACAAATAACACCGGCGCTCCCCACGGTGACATACTTG
Source organism: Gossypium bickii (assembly GCA_025503065.1). Taxonomy (NCBI): domain Eukaryota; kingdom Viridiplantae; phylum Streptophyta; class Magnoliopsida; order Malvales; family Malvaceae; genus Gossypium; species Gossypium bickii. Next base: position 33,668,023 of record CP106715.1, on the reverse strand, counting down.
GTCGGATAAAACCACGGTCCAACAATTCTTGAATCTGAGCTTTAAGTTCCACCAGCTTCTTCGGCGCCATCCTATATGGGGCAATGGACACAGGAGCTGTTCCCGGAAGTAAATCAATGCCAAACTCCACCTCACGATCTGGAGGTAACCCTGGAAGCTCTTCTGGAAAAACATCTAAGAACTCTTTCACTGTTCTAACATCTCTTACAGTCAACTCCTTGGCTTCCAAAGCACCAATGAAAGCTAAGAAAGCCTCACACCCTTTCCTCACCATCCTTTCAGCCTTTAATGCAGACACCACGTCGGACAGGTAGTCCCTTCTCTCGCCTATTACCAACAACTCCTTATCCTCAGGAGTCTTCAATATCATGTGCTTAGTAGCACAATCCAAGTTTGCTAGATACTTAACTAACCAGTCCATGCCTAAAATCAAATCAAACTTACCAAACGGTAATTCCATCAAGTCAGCCGGGAAAACTAACCTTGAACTTCTAAAGGCACACTCCTAAAGAGTTTGTTCACCACTACAGATTGTCCTAAAGGGCTAATCACAATCATTTCTGAAACACCCCACACCCGGCCCACGAGCCTGGACCGGATCTGGTATGTTCCTCGAAGTAAACCGGTTAAAAATTCTTTTATTACTTTTGAAATCTACGTGTTTTGAAGATAGTTTGCTGGTGGGTTGGGCTCGAGTTGAAAACAAAATCATTTTATATTGAAACCCATTTAATTTCAAGTGACAAAATATTTAAAGTTTATTTTAAATTAAATTGACTTAATCTCTAATAAATAAAATTTCGTAACATAGTAAATAAAACAGGAAATAACATAGTTCACTATGGCCTTATTACATCAAATAAAAACCCAAAATGAAATTTAAAGTACTTAGAAAAATAAAGAGTCCACATAATAATTTCCTTGCTGGGCATGGCCACCACTAAGCTCCTGCCGACCCGGTCCATTACTGATCATCACCTGAAAAATGTTCCCAAAACGGGGTGAGTCAACAGACTCAATGTGTAACACAACACTAAGTCCTAACAAATTTAGGCATTTCATAGCATACAAATTCATATATCATTAAATTAAAATGATACAACCCGAACCCAAACCTAGATGCCATCCGCTACACATCACCCGTACCAACCTGCACACCGTGGGGACTACTAAGTCAACCCTCCATCCGCTACACACCATCGAAGGCAGTCGCTGCAGTCGACGTGCTCATCGCCTTTATGAGTATTCGTGGTCTTAGGTCACCACACTCAGATATCGTGGTCTTTGGTCACCACATTCAGATATCGTGGTCTTAGCTCACCACATTCAGATCTCGTGGTCTTAGGTCACCACATTCAAATATCGTGGTCTTAGGTCACCACATTCACTTCCCCTTTTCAATAACCCATATGCCTCATATCATACATATTATGCATTAACATGCCAAATTTCACATTCTTATCACTTATCACATGTTAAATATAACATATTTCATAATCCTAGTAGGAGTAGGAAACGTATCTGAGTACTTTGTACCATATCATGGTACCTTAGCCACATTCTTACACTTTCATATAAACACATATATCAAGTTTAAGCCATAAATCTATTAAGATTAGTGTGGGGTACACACCTGATTAGCTTAGCGAATTCACTCCAAATTCCGAAGATCTCGATCTAGCGTCCTTGATCTTTTGTTCCTATATTCGGCCAACATATAGTAATTTACTAAAAACCATTCGGCCATAAAACCAAATCCTATTAGGATTGTTGTAACCCAAAACTTACCTTGGTGCCGATTTCACTATAAATCAAATCTCAAAAACTTTGTGCTACTCCTCCCTTCAATCGGCCAATGCTAGATCATTTAACTTGATTAGTTTCGACTTTTGAATAATTAATGAACATATATATTTACCAAACATGGCCTTGGCCGAATGCTATAAACACTTACCTTGTGGATTTTAAGTCCCGAAACTCACCAAATAACTAGGGAACACGTGGCCTATAGTGTACCTTCGGGAAAAGAACTTCTCCTTCCTTGTAGTCGACACTTAATAAATCCCGAAAGATCTCTTCAAAGTTTCGACAACAAGATATTAATGGGGTTAGTCCTAGATTTCGGCAATTCTTAAAAGAAAAAAAAGATGAAATCAAATGAGATCTTACCCTTACTTTAGAAATCGGAAATCCTTGCTTGAACCTTTAGCAATATTCGACTATGGAGACTATCTTGTTGTGGATCAATCAACTTCGGCTCTTGGATTGATTTAGAAAGAAAAGAGAAAGAAGAATAAAGATGGAGGATTCGGCTAGAATACAAGGTGTTTTCGGCTTGGCAAAAATAAAAGAGAAGAGAGAATAATGGCAGAGAGAATTTGGCAGAAGCTTTCAAGAACAGAAAATAATGCAGAATGGCCTCCCTTTTCCTTTTATTGCCGAAATTACTAGGCCAAGACTCCCTTACTTGGCCATCACTCTTCTATTTTGATCTCTTTAATTATCAATATATTCAAATTAAAAGAATTTAATCCATCAATTATCTCTTATCTCTTAATAAAAATAATACTAATAATAACCCATCATTATCTATCTATTTGCCGATTTTTAAAGAGAATAAAACTCCTCTTTTAAGAGCCTTAATGCCGTCCACCTCTCTACTCCTTGTAGCAAAAATAAAATTCTTTATTTGCTTCCCATGCGGCTCGATCCTTGGCCCATTTGCCTATGTATGTGGCGTCACTTGCTAGGCCCTTAAGTAGCGCCTTGTAGCCATTTTACCAAGGCTATTTGTATGTCATATTTCACATATATTTTCTTTTAAGACCACCTTACTTCATGTCCCTCTTTTAAACTTTAAACTTGACATTTCTAAAGCATTTCCTTACATTTCTAAGACATTTCCTTACATTTCCAAGACATTTCCTTACATTTCCAAGTCATTTCCTTACATTTCCAAGACAAGACATTTCCTTCCATTTCCAAGTCATTTCCTTACATTTCCAAGACAAGACATTTCCTTACATTTCCAAGTTTCCAAAAATGTTCACCATACATTCATAACACATAAGACATGCCATTTCGTATAATTAAATCAAAAATACATAGGCCCATTTCCAGGATGTTACAGTTCTACCCCCTTAAAAAAATTTCGTCCTCGAAATTACTTACTAACGAATAATCGTACATCTTAATTCACCGCACTACGCTTATGCTGCGCACTCTGATCTTAATAGAACCATCATACTTCATAGGCACAATCTCTAAGTTCACGTCCCCTAGAACTCATTTCTAACCACACGATTTAATCTGATTAAAAAGTTTTATGCATCAGAATTTTGTTCCACTTATTAACCGCGAACAATTTTATGAAATAAAGATATTTAGAAGTAGTTCTTTCGATCACACAAAGTTTCAGTTCAAGTTCACTACTCTAATTCACAGAATCACATTCACATTCATCAACAGAGACACCTTCATTCCTCAATAGAGGCACATTCATTCATCAACATAGACATATTTATTGAGTGGTATCTACCACCCACATTCACTATTCGAACACTCTTTTGCCTTATTCCTATCCGGGGGTAATTTCGTAATTTATCCTCTGTGGGTATTTTCGTAATTTTTCAAAATAAGGTTCCTTGGTAATTTTGTCCATAAAGGTATTTTGGTAATTTTGCGTTCCTGGGGTATTTTTGGAAATTTTGAAATCAGAGGGTATTTGGTAATTTTGAAACTCGAGGGTATTTTGGTAATAAACCAGGTAAATTGGTAAAGCTTAATAATTGTGGGTATTTCAAAATTTGCAAAACTGTGAAGATTCTTTTTGAGAATTTGTTTTCCAAAACGATGATGTTGCAAAAATTTTGGAAATTAGGGTCATTTTGGTAATTTTGTAAGTTAGGGGCAATTTCATAATTTTCCAAAATCAAGGTATTTTGATATGTTGCAAATTAGGGTTTTTGGACTTGTCATAAAGTAATGAATTTTTTTTTTGCTAAAACTGTGGGTAGTTCGAATATTTTATAAATCAAGGGCATTTTTGTAATTTCACAACTAGGGGTATTTAGGTAATTTTTATAAATCAGAAAGTTTTCAGAAAATTTTGTAAAAATAGTTCTCACAAATTAAAAGGGTAATTTTAAGAGTTTTAAAACTAGGGTTTTTATAAAAATATGGCTAGTTCCCTTTCGGGTTTTAGTTATTGCGTTTAGCCTATGACCGAGTCCTCTTGGTTAGGGTGAACCGAAACTACGCACTAGGTAGGATTCCTGCGAAGAGGAGGCGAGTCACTAGGACTGCTTAAGTACCAGGCTCTTCCGGATCCAATCCTAGACATGTGCACAATGGTTGCCACACCCTAACTCAGTGACTTAACCATAGGTTTGTTTAATTAGGCATTAAAGTCTTATGTAAGTGTTGGAGTAAACTAGTCCTAGGGTTCAAGTACTTATCATACTATTTCTACGTTCCATTTTTACCCTTCTACAGTTCATACCTTAAGTCACACAAATGGATAGAAGTACTTATCTGGTGGACTGCGGGTCAGAGACTTAGGTGCCATGCCAGAAAAACCTGCTTATTTCCAAAAAAAATATTTTCATAAAACTTACTTGGGCTCGATTTGAAAACGTTTTGGGCCTTAAACCTCAGGCCGAGAGTTTGAAACGGGCTTTGATACCAAACTGAAACACCCCATACCCGGCCCACGAGCCTGGACCAGATCTGGTATGTTCCTCGAAGTAAAACGGTTAAAAATTCTTTTATTACTTTGGAAAACTATGTGTTTTGAAAAAAGTTTGTTTGTGGGTTGGGCTCGAGTTGAAAATAGGGTTATCTTATATTAAAATTCCTTTATCTTAGGTGTCAAAACATTTAGGGTTTAGTTTAAAAGAAATTTACTTAAACTTCAATTAATAAAAATTTGTAAAGATAATAAATAAAATAAATGTAAAATAGTTCAACTATGGCCTTATTACATCAAATAAAAACCCAAAATGAAATTTAAAGTACTTAGAAAAAAATAAAGAGTCCATATAATAATTTCCTTGCTGGGCGTGGCCACCACTAAGCTCCTGCCGACCCGGTCCATTATTGATCATCACCTGAAAAATGTTCCCACAACGGGGTGAGTCAACAGACTTAATGTGTACTACAACACTAAGTCTTAACAAATTCAGGCATTTCATAACATACATATTCATATATCATTAAATTAAAAATGATGCAACCCGAACCCAAACCTAGATGCCATCCGCTACACATCACCCGTACCATCCTGCACACCGTGGGGACTACTAAGTCAACCCTCCATCCACTACACACCATCGAACAGTCGCTGCAGTCGACGTGCTCATCGCCCTTATGAGTATTCGTGGTCTTAGGTCACCACACTCAGATATCGTGGTCTTTGGTCCCCACGTTCAGATCTCGTGGTCTTAGGTCACCGCATTCAGATCTCGTGGTCTTAGGTCACCACATTCAAATATCGTCGTCTTAGGTCACCACATTCACTTCCCCTTTTCAATAACCTATATGCCCCATATCATACATATTATGCATTAACATGCCAAATTTCACATTCTTATTACTTATCACATGTTAAATATAACATATTTCATAATCCTAGTAGGAGTAGGAAACATACCTGAGTACTTTGTGCTATATCATGGTACCTTAGCCATACTTTTCAAATTCTTAATATCACATACATATATTTATTAAACATTTCCATAAAAATTATTAAGAAATAGTGTGGGGTACACACCTGATTAACTTAGCAACTTCACTTCAATTCCTGAAAATTTGATCTAAAGCCTTAGATCCTTAGTCCCTACACTCGGCCATTACTTAAAAATTTAATGAAGACTATTCGGCCATAAAACCAAATCCTATTAGGATTGTTGTAACCCAAAACTTTCCTTGGTGCCGATTTCACTATAAATCAAATCCCGAAAACTTTGTGCTACTCCTCCCTTCAATCGGCCAATGCTAGATCATTTAACTTGATTAGTTTCGGCTTTTTAAACAAATAAAGAATAGATCTAATTACCAAAATAGACCTTGGCCGATTGTACTTATGCACTCACCTTGCGATTTCAAATCCTGAAAGTATCCCTTGTCTTAATTATCTATTGAAATACCTATACACATATGTTAGATTCGATTCTAACATTAAATCATCATAGATGGCCCTTGCCCGAATGCTATAGACACTTACCTTGTGGATTTTAAATCCTAAAACTCACCGAATAACTAGGGAACACGCGGCCTATGGTGTACCTTCGGGAAAAGAACTTCTCCTTCCTTACATTTCTAAAGCATTTGCTTACATTTCTAAGACATTTCCTTACATTTCCAAGACATTTCCTTACATTTCCAAGTCATTTCCTTACATTTCCAAGACAAGACATTTCCTTCCATTTCCAAGTCATTTCCTTACATTTCCAAGACAAGACATTTCCTTACATTTCCAAGTCATTTCCTTACATTTCCAAGATAAGACATTTCCTTACATTTCCAAGTTTCCAAAAATGTTCACCATACATTCATAACACATAAGAAATGGCATTTCGTATAATTAAATCAAAAATGCATAGGCCCATTTCCAGGATGTTACAATTTCTCTAGAAGCAACCTCAGATTCTATGTTCAAAGTTCCAGACACAGTACTAGCAACATATGAATGTGTAGACCGAATATCTATCAGTGCTGTAAAGGGCAACCCAAAAATAAGGAACGTACAGTTTATGACGTCTGGTGCATCACCATTCTCTTGGTGTCTAGCTGCATACACCAACCCAGGCTGTCTCGTATCTGTATTCCCAGTACCTCTGCCCGGTGCTCCACGCCCTTGACCAAAACCATTTCCTCTAGCCGAACCGCGACCTCTCAGTGGCTGCTGGCCACCTCTTCCGGCCTGGGCATAACCCTGACCAACTGGCCGTGCCCTGTTTGGCTCCTATGGACAGTCCCTTACCAAATGATCTACAGATCCACACCTATAACATCCTTTACTTCTTGTCTAACACTCCCCCGAATGATAATTCCCACATCTAGCACATGGTTGAGACCTACCAACAGTAACAGGCTTCATAACTCGACCTGGCCTATCAAACCTAGGCCTCTTTTGGAAACCCCCAGCAGATTCTGAGGACCCAAAATTCCTCTTATTTCTACCTCTGTCCTTATCCTGATTCTGTCTTTCAGATCGCTTCACCTCTTTGGCTATCTTAGCCTACTCAACCAAAATAGCAAACTCTCTCTCCCGTTGCGGAGCTATCAATACTCGCAACTCGTCCCTCAGACCATCCTCAAATCGGACACAACGCTCGTGATCAGTTGCAACGATACCTCGGGCATAACGGCTTAACCATAGGAATTCTGCCTCATTCTCAGCCACTGACTTATTCCCCTGGACCAAGTTCAAAACTGCCTTCCTCTGAGCATCCACGTAACTTGTCCCAACATACTTTCCCTGGAACCCTGACTTAAAGAAGTCCCAGGTAATACGGTCTACCGATGTACCATCCCTTACCATGAGCCACCATTGGTATGCCTCATCTCGAAGGAGAGACACAACTCCTTTCAACTTTTCCTTTGCGGTACAATCAAGATCGTCCATGATTCGTTCAATCGCTTCCAGCCATTATTCAACTATGTTAGGAGCCACACCAGAAATGCCCCTAAACATCTCAGCCTTATTAGCTCGGAGTCGCTCAGAAACAGATTTTTGAGCTACTGATCTTGTGCTTGCTCTGGCAACCTACTCCAGAACACGCAACATAGCTTGAGACACAGCATCGTCTCCACCAGTTTGGTCCTGAAATCCCACTTTTGCAATTGGTGATGCTGGCACTTCACCTTCCGACCCGTGCCCTGATTTCAAAGGTAACAACTTGGCCTCTACCACGACCGCGCATACTATGTCCACGTCCCCTAGCGCTCATGATTACGAATTTGACTTAATCTAATTAAAAATTTTATGAGTTAGTATTTTTTCCACTGTTTATTACCGAACAGTCTTATGAAAATAACATTAGAAGTAGTTCTCGTAAACACATATTTCTAAAGGCCTCAGTTTCTAAAGTTGTATTTCTTAAAACTATCTATCACAATATTTCATAAGAATTCAAGCAATAATCAGAAAACTTACAGTGCGGATTGGTTCCGAAGACTCAGGTGCCATGCTTCCAGAAAATAGGTATTTTCTAAACCATTTTCCAAACCAACTTTTGAAAACATTTTTGAACCCCAAACCCACAGCAGAGTTTTGCAACCTAGGCTCTGATACTATAATTGTAACACCCCAAACCCAGTCAACACGTTACGACCAGATCTTGTGTGTCATAGGGAAAGGTTGTTTAAATGAACATTCGAATTTTAAAGAATCATCGTAATTTTTGAAAATCAAGTTTAGCTTTAAGGCTTCCTTGCAAAAATTTTATGAGTAATCTTAACAATCTAAAAAAGATTTCTATTACGAAAATCGACAACTAGTGATATTTCGAAACGTGATATTTTGAAAACAATGTTTGTGGTTTTAAGAAAATATTTCCGAATTACTTAGTTATTCGCTTGTCAAATTTTAATATCACTTTTAAAACTAATTGTTCATAATTTTTATTTTACAACCTCCATATTCGGCATCTCATAAGATATGTTATAGCAGCATAAATCCAAAACCCAAATTAAAGATTAGGAGGCGTTATTGCATAACAAAATCCCAATTAAACACAAGTTTAAGTAAAGAAAATGAATTCACGAGAGAAATATTGCATGGCCACCTCAAGTCCGCCTCGGTTCCAAATCCGCGATTTAGGGATTACCTGTAAAATTAAGCAGAGGGGTGAGTCGCCGAGACTCAGTGTGTAAATCCTCTAATAACGCAATGGGCCTTAAGCCCACAAATGCACATTGGGCATTAGCCCACACAATATAGCATATGAACAACGTATGCAATGTAGCCCAGCCCAACCTAGTTTTCCATCCTCTAGGTCTCCTACATCAACCAAACACCCGCTGCTTCAAGCCACTGTGGTCCCAGACCACTTGTGATAGAGTCACCAAATATATAAACGTGGGGCCAACCCACTGTGGTCCCAGACCACTGTGACGATCTCTGATAAGTATACATGGGGCCAACCCACTGTGGTCCCAAACCACTGAGACGAGTCACTGATAAACATATGTATACGTGGTTCCAAACCACTGTGGTCCCAAACCACTGTGACAATAGTCACTGATTTACACTTCCCCTTTTGTTCACATTCCAAATCCCGATGCAAACATATTATCCATGTACAGTAGTTAATCAAGTCATACATAATCATATTTTAAGAAAGGCAATTATATAAAGATTTTACGGTGTCTCCAAACTTACCCATTAAGGGTATCTCATTGCTTTAATAATCGTTTGATTTTCAAACCATTATAGTTATTACGCAAGATAATAAAGAGCAGTGTAAGCATTACACACCTCATTACGCGTAAAACTAGACTCTCTATGTCGACGCTCTCACTAGCAGGGATAACGCTATTTGCCTATCCCAGGCAGACGTCGGCTCTCTACCACAATCTAGCAAAAAGTTTTGAACCGCCGATACAGCACGTCTTTTAAATCTAGAAGCAGAGACTAAAGGTCCACTCCCCTCCTTAGATTGACTAGCACTGGCATCCATGAAGAGAGCCTTGATCAGTATTCAAAAAAAAAATGTTGATGGGCTAATAAGGGAATTTGATTAAGGCAGACTACAACGCAACGGAAATAATAGCAGAAAACTGAAAAAAATTATTCCTTACCTTGTTAAGTGATGAACCGCACAACAACTGATTCGTTCCTGAATCAGAGATGAGTTGTGAGAGAAGCAGAAGTTTGGCCTGGCAGTCAAAGATAACCCTTGAGTATTCGGCTTAAAAGAGAACTTAGAGAAGAAAAAGGTGTCGCACGAAGTTACCTGCGTTATACTGATTGTGAAAAGCAAAAATAGATTTGGTAGAGAAAAATAGCCCTTCAAGCCTTAGACTATACGAGCAGCATCAATTCGAGATGAAAAAGAAACAGAGATTCGATTAGTGAAAAAGAAGGAGAAGAGGATTTGGCTTTTATGGCAAGAGAGAAGAGAAGAACATTACCTTCAACAATCCAATAACAAGGTGAAACCGATTCACTTGGGACCAAATGAGCTATTCGGCTAAAGAGAGAAATAAAAGGGTGTCAATGGAGGAGCTACAAGGTTTCGGCTATGGTGGATATCACAAGAGAAGGGGTTCGGTGATAAGGGCTTCAGGAGAAGTCGACTTGTTGTGAAGGAGAAAAGTAGGATGAAAGAAAAGAAAAAAAGAAGGGAGGGTTAAAGTTTCGGCTAACAACTTAAGGGAGAAGAGAAAAGCGTTGGCGAGTGAAGAGAGTAATCACCTTATGGTTTCGGTAAAGATAAGAGAGTAGAAGAGAAGTACAAAGAGTTTCGACCAACACCAAGTTGGAGAGAAAAAAGATAATGGGTTGAGTATTTCGGCACTAGCTATAGTGAGGTGACAAAATGAAGACCCCTACCACTTGAGTTACCGAAACTAAAATGCATAACACCAAGGTCACCAGCTTGGAATTTCGGCACACACTCACTCCTATAACCGATAATTCCAAAATGGAAAATGCCTAAGACTAATGAGAATTTTGGCTCACACCTCTAGCAACTAAACTGAAATCCCCCCTCCAAGCTCCCCACATTCGGCTAACACCTCCACCATCTCCAAATCCCTTATTTTCCACCACAATTTGCTCACCATCACCCATTGAAACCCATTTGACCACTTCAACTCCTCCATCACCTCTCATCCATCCATTCAAAATAATTTGACTCATTCAAACTTCCACCAAGAAGAGTCCAGCCGAAAGCCAACACCTTACCTCCCTAAGCATAAAAATAAAGTCCCATGCTGCAGTAGAGGGGATTCGAAATCCTCTCTTTCTGCTCCTACAAATGGCGCCCTCCACTTGGACACAAGCTTCTTTGTGTCAACAAACACATGCAATTAAACTTAAGGTATGCTTCTACAGCTATCCCCCCTTAGATACCCAAAATAGAAATTTTTACCAAGGCTCTAGCTTAAACCCGAGCCTCACCAGGACCCCCAAACGTATTTAAATAACTAGCATAACAAGCCAAACACATATAAAGGCCTAATATGCAGAGCCCCTAATTCTAGGATGTTGCAGAGCCTAACAAATTCGCGCTTATACTCTGCCACAGTCATCTTGCCTTGCTTCAATTCAAGAAACTATTTCCATTTCTGGTCAATAAATCGTTGACTTATGTACTTCTTTCGGAACTCTTCTAGGAAGAAGTCCCATGTCACTCTCTCCCTTGGTACTGTGGATGTCAGCGTTTTCCACCAACGATATGCCGAGTCCCTCAGCAATGACACAACACATTTTAATCTCTCATCAGACGTGCAAGAGAGTTCATCGAATACTCTTATAGAGTTTTCAAGCTAGAACTCTGCTTTCTCATGGTCATCATCTATGTTGGCTGTAAATTCCTTGGCCCCTTCTTTTCGAATCTTATCGACCGAGGGTTTGGTCATTCTTACCAAATCTATACCTTGAGAAGCCACGAGAATTGGCTAAGGTATAGGTACGGGTGAAGGAGGTTGAGCATTAGGGTTTGCTCATACAAATTCAGTGTACCAGTTACTCATCATGTGAAGAAAGGCTTTTCGAGCCTATTCTCTTTGACCCAAAGTCGCGGGTCTACTTTTTACAAGTGCAGTCCCTTGCACGGGAGCCGACACATTTCTAGCAGTGTCATCAGTAGCAACTCGTCGGGATCCATTTCCTATACGAAAATATAGTTTAATATTTTTAGGAGTCACTACACTATCAATATATGTTCATGGCAAGTATAGCTAGACTCTTACACACGCTACAGTAGTCTGAGAACCGACTAAAACATAGCTTTGATACTACTAAATGTAACACCTCTTACCCGTATTCATTGTCGGAACAAGGCACGAGGCATTACTAGACTTATACACATACAATCATTCAATACCGAGACCTGACTTTCCACTCCAAATTAAAAACTTTTACTAACACCACTTAAACAAGACTACGAGGCCTAAAGCACATTTTAAGAATAGTTCGAGATCAAATCAAACTCTTTAAGAGATCTCTAAAAGTCAGAAAATTTTTCATTAAATAGTCCACACGCCCATGTGGAAGAGGGGACATACCCTGTTCCACACCTGTGTGGAATTATTTCTCAATTTTAACCTACAAGGGTTTTCACACGGTTGGACACAGGCCCGTGTCCCTGGCCTGTGTCCCTCACAAGGCCTCGGTACGCCCGTGTCTTAGCCCGTGTGCCAAAAATCTGGGCATTCTGTTTCTAACGTCATCATCCCATAAAGGTCACACGGCCTAGGTACATGCTCGTGTCCTTCGACTGTGTGGCGAATTAAATTCCTAATTTCAGGTGTATACTTGACATGGCCTGGGCACATGCCCATGTCCACGACCGTGCCTTCTACACAGCCCGTGTGTTTATTACTGAGTATAATGTCTTGTAAACCTAGCATGCAAAGGGACACACGGCCTAGCCACACGTCAATGAGGTTGACCGTGTGTCACACACGACCTAGAAACACGCTCGTGTGTCTACCCGTGTGGATAAGAACAAGGCTATTTGCCAAGCTCTTTTTATCACCCTAACTCATACAAGCATAATTCATATTCACCGATCAACCCATTCAAGCATAACAAAACCTAGAAACTCATCATGCTACTTGTACAATCATGAATAACCTTATATTTTCATAGATTAATAAGAAAGAGCCATCAACTACGACCCTACACAAAAAAGTTCATATTTGAATGAGCCAACACATTTGGCCCAAATTAATATGACTTACAACTAAGTCTAGTCCCTATACATGCCATACTCAAAATCCTAAGTCTAAATATACCAAGATGTGCTAATAGTGTGGGTGATCTTCTGTGTAACATCCTGAAATTAGGCCTAGTAGGATTGGGCCCAATGGGCCATGAGCGTAGTAGCGTTTAAAATTTTTGAAGAACAAGAGATCGGCTTAAATGCAAGTTGGACCTATTAGGTAAGTTATTTTGGAAGGTTAGAGGGCTTCTATGAAGTCCTGGGATCAAACTTTGGCTTTAGGGAAATTTTGGTTTTAGGTGGAAAAACATTGGAAGTTAGTAGGTAGGCTTTAAGAATAAAATGTGGAGGAAAATGACACAAGTGGAGTGTGTGGTGTAGTGGCAAAGTGACACCACATAAGAGACAAGGGGATGACGCCACAAGGAAGGAAAGAGGTCCAAGGTTCAAGTCTTGGCTCTTGCATTTTGGTTTTCTTTTTAAATGGACTTTAGAATTTGCCTATAGATTTATATTTAGTTGCGCATGGTTTAAGACACAAGAGGAGCTTGTGGCCAAGTGGTTAGAGGCGTGGATTATGCTACAAGGGGGCCTGGGTTCGGAACTCATGAAAAGCAAGGAAGAATTTATTTTGCAAATTGGACGGCAAGAGTTTGAGTTGGATTTAAACTCTACTGACGAAGGGATCCCACATCGGAAAGATGCAAAGAAGGAAGGTGAGAAGCTAGCTATATATAGAGCATTCTAGGAGGAGAGTGAATATACCTTGGTAGGCGTTTGGGCACAGGAGTGGTCGGAGCGCGATTAGCTCCAGATTCCTATCAGGTGTGTAACTCTCTCTACTCTAGGTGTAGAGCGGCAAATGCCGAAGTGTCGGTCACGGCAATAGTAGCCACACGAGCGTGCGAGCAAACGTGTGGGACTTCAACGCGATAGTTGAGGCCATCAGTAGTATTCTTGTGAGTTAAGGCTGCTTGGGCCACGATGGGCCGAAGTGGGCCCAATGGGCCCGTGGGCCCAATTGAATAAAATGTATGATGGTGTAGTATATACTGAACTAGACTAGGTGAATCTCATATACGTGGCTAGATTTGTGTTAGATGGGCCACACGGGCGTGTGGGCCCGAATAGGGCGAAATCGAGTTTTAGGCCCAATAGTCCGATACGACCGAAAATGATAGTTGAGTCACTCAAGGTGACATTAGGCCTTCGAAAAAGCCATTGTGGGTACGAAATTACTGAAATACCCTTGGTGGGTAAATCACTGAAATACCCCTAGAAGGTAAATTACTGTTATACCCTTAGAGGTTGATTAGCTTGGTTATGTCGTATTTGTTATTTTGATTATGATGGAAATTTGTTTTGTACGTTATCTTTGATATATTATTTGCATACATGTCATACTGCATACACGAATTATTATGTCATGACATGTTGCATGGGCATGGGGTATGATGTGAAGAAGAGAAACGTGATTCTTCGACTGTCACCAGTGGTTTGGTACCACAAGTGGGTTGGCCCTACACATTATATTTTGTGACTAAGTCTCAGTGGTTTGGAACCACCAGTGGTTTGGTACCACATATATTATTTCAGTGACTCGTCTTAGTGGTTTGGAACCATAGTGGGTTAGCCCTACATATTATGATTTGTGACTTTGTCACCAGTAGTTTGGAACCACCAGTGGTTAGCTACCACCAGTGGCTAGGTGCCACAGATAATGGGTAGGCTGAGGAGATATGGAAGTTGGACATAATATGTTGGTTGGGCTACATTACATACAAACATAATATATATGAATTTGTGTGAGAGCCCAGAGCTTGTTTAAGATGGGGATTTACACACTGAGTCTCGGTGACTCACCCCTTTTCCTTATTTTTCCAGGTAATCATTAGATTGCGGATTTGGGAGCTGAGGCAGACTTGTGGTGGCCATGCAATGTTTTCTCGTAAACTCGTTTCTTTTATTTGAACTTATTCTTATTTGGGTTTTTGTTATGTAATAAGGCCACTATAACTTTAATTTTGGTATTTTATTTGGTTTAGCTTTTAATTTGATTATTGCCTATTATTATTAAATGTTCAATACGGGAATTTCCTAAACCCTTAGTAACTGTTTTCCAAAATGTTAACAAAAGGATAACAAGCGAATAAATATTTAAACTCGAAATTTTTAACAAACGCGCAGTTTTTAAACAACCTTTTTATGTGACATGCCAGATCCGATCGTAACATTTAGGTCTGGTTTGGGATGTTACAATTATGGTATCAGAGCCTAGGTTGCAAAACTAGGCTGTGGAATAGGTTTGACAATGTTTTCCAATAATTGGTTTGAAATATTGTTTAAGAAATATATGTGTTACTGGAAGTATGGCACCCGAGTCCCCGGCACCAAATCCGTAAGTTTCCTGATACTTTGCTTTGTTATATGTTGTATTTTTAGTATCTATTCTGTGTGTTTGGTTTGGATGTGATGTTCAGATATAAAGTTGGTTGCGTATGAAATATTTGTCTGCTTTAATGGCTAGGTGTTTTTGAGTATGTGTAGCAGTTCTAAATTCTAGTTAAAAGTATATTAGTGTTATTAAGATCAGAGTGTGCAGGAAGAGCGTAGTGTGGTAGGTTAGAATGTGTGACTATTAGTTAGTTGGAAATTTTGAGGACGAAATTTCTTTAAGGAGGACAGATTTGTAACATCCCGAAATTAGGCCCAGTAGGATTGGGCCCAATGGGCTATGAGCATAGTAGCGTTTAAAATTTTTAGAGAATAAGAGATCGGCTTAAATGCAAGTTGGACCTATTAGGTAAGTTATTTTGGAAGGTCAGAGGGCTTCTATGAAGGCCCGAGATCAAACTTTGGCTTTAGGGAAATTTTGGTTTTAGGTGGAAAAACCCTGGAAGTTAGTAGGTAGGCTTTAAGAATAAAATGTGGAGGAAAATGACACAAGTGGAGTGTGTGTGTGTAGTGTCAAAGTGACGCCACATAAGAGACAAGGGGATGATGCCACAAGGAAGGGAGGAGGTCCAAGGTTCAAGTCTTGGCTCTTGCATTTTGGTTTTCTTTTTAAATGGACTTTAGAATTTGGCTATAGATTTATATTTAGTTGCACATGGTTTAAGACACAAGAGGATCTTGTGGCCAAGTGGTTAGAGGCGTGGATTATGCTACAAGGGGGCCTGGGTTCGAATCTCATGAAAAGCAAGGAAGTATTTATTTTGTGAATTGGACGGCAAGAGTTTGAGTTGGATATAAACTCTACTGACGAAGGGATCCCACATCGGAAAGATGCAAAGAAGGAATGTGAGAAGCTAGCTATATATAGAGCATTCTAGGAGGAGAGTGAATATACCTTGGTGGGCGTTTGGGCACAGGAGTAGTCGGAGCGCGGATTAGCACCAGATTTCTATCAGGTGTGTAACTCTCTCTACTATGGCTGTAGAGCGGGAAATGCCGAAGTGCCGGTTACGATAATAGTAGCCACACAAGCGTGCGAGCGAACGTGTGGAGCTTCGACGCGATAGTTGAGGCCATCAGTAGTATTCTTATGGGTTAGGGCTGCTTGGGCCACGATGGGCCAAAGTGGGCCCAATAGGCCCTTGGGCCCAATTGAATAAAATGTATGATGGTGTAGTATATAGTGAACTAGATTAGGTGAATCTCATATACGTGGCTAGATTTGTGTTAGGTGGGCCATACGAGCGTGTGAGCCCGAATTGGCCGAAATCGAGTTTTAGGCCCAATAGTCCGATACGACCGAAAATGATAGTTGAGTCACTCAAGGTGACATTAGGCCTTCGGAAAGGCCATTCTAGATACTAAATTACTGAAATACCCTTGGTGGGTAAATTACTTAAATACCCCTAGAAGGTAAATTACTGTTATACCCTTAGAGGCTGATTAACTTGATTATGTCCTATTTGTTATTCTGATTATGATGGTAATTCGTTTCGTACGTTATCTGTGATATATGATTTGCATACACGTCATACTGCATACACGAATTATTATGTCATGACATGTTGCATGGGCTTGTGGTATGATGTGAAGAAGAGAAATGTGATTCTTAGACTGTCACCAGTGGTTTGGTACCACAAGTGGGTTGGCCCCACACATTATATTATGTGACTAAGTCTCAGTGGTTTGGAACCACCAGTGGTTTGGTACCACATATATTATTTCAGTGACTCGTCCCAGTGGGTTGGTACCATAGTGGGTTGGCCCCACATATATTCATTAGGGATTGTCACCAGTGGTTTGGTACCACAAGTGGGTTGGCCCCACATATTATGATTTGTGACTTTGTCACCAGTGGTTTGGAACCACCAGTGGTTAGCTACCACCAGTGGCTAGGTGCCACAGATAATGGGTAGGCTTAGGAAATATGGAGGTTGGACATAATAGGTTGGTTGGGCTGCATTACATACAAACATAATATATATGAATTTGTGTGAGAGCCCAGAGCTCGTTTAAGATGGGGATTTACACACTGAGTCTCGGTGACTCACCCCTTTGCTTATTTTTCCAGGTAATCATTAGATCGCGGATTTGGGAGCTGAGGCGGACTTGTGGTAGCCATGCAATGCTTTCTCATAAACTCGTTTCTTTTATTTGGACTTATTTTTATTTGGGTTTTTGTTACGTAATAAGGCCACTATAACTTTAATTTTGGTATTTTATTTGGTTTAGATTTTAATTTGATTACTGCCTATTATTATTAAATGTTAAATACGGGGATTTCCTAAACCCTTAATAACCGTTTTCCAAAATGTTAACAAAAGGATAACAAGCGAATAAATATTTAAACTCGAAATTTTTAACAAACGCCCAGTTTTTAAACAACCCTTTTATGTGACATGCCAGATCTGATCGTAACGTTTAGGCCGGGTTTGGGGTGTTACATTCTGGTTATCTTCGTATCTCCAGCTGGCTCTTTGACACTACAAAACATGGGAAAAGAGAGAGAGTAAGCTTTAAGCTTAGTAAGTCTACATATAAATAATAAGCATCATACCATATGCGAATCAATCAAAAACATTACATACTATGTAAGAACAATTCACATTTTCATAATCATGCTTACTCATCTCAACTCTTACCACATTCCAACCATATATCATATACATTGCTCACATTTATTTGTACTTATGCCCTGCACTTATCACCGCAAAGCCACATGAAATATTTACTTAAACAAGTTTCTCGATGAACCCATTGGAATCATACAAAGTACCCAGTGGTTTCACACACAGCCCACCATTAAACTACAATAGGGTGGTATCGCACACAGCCCACCATTAAATAATAATAGGGTGGTATCGCACACAACCCACCAACAATGATAATTACGGTGGTATCGCACATAGCCCACCATATGATAGTATAAACGATGGTATCGCACACAGCCCATCATGAATATATAGCACGGTGGTATCGCACACAGCCCACCAATAATTAGAAAATTACAGATATTTGACCGTATCCACAATTCTATTCCGAGGTTCATTTGAGAATTACTCATTTTCTATTATTTTCAATCAATTTCACCAATAAGTATTTACATCCATACAATGCATGAATAGGTAACAACATATGTATTAAAGATGTATCATTTACACATAAATTTACCTCGGTGCAAAATATGTTAATTTACTGCTTAATCAGTAACCTTGCCTTTTTCTCGGTCAAGGTTGTTTCCGCATTCTTCTTGATCTAAAATAATAAAATTTACTCATTTAATCACTACATAAATAATGAAACTTCAAAATTTCTACTTAGGCAAAAATGACCATTTTGCCGTTATACTTTTGCAAAATTATGATTTTTCCCCTAAGCTCATAAATCATTTTACATCGCATTTTCTCATTAAACAAGCCTAACTTGTAAGGCCCCAAAAACCCCGAAACTTTAAATTTTTATGCATTATGGTTGGTATGTATGAGTAGCATTGAGAATATTAATTTTAAGGTATTATCGAGATTATTTGAAGTCTTAGAGATAGGGAAGACTATGCGGAAAAAGTTATTTTTCTTGCTTTAGTGGACCCTAGTCTCAGGCATTAGGCCTCTTAAGCAGGTTAAGAGAAAGTAGGACACAAATGGGCTTGTGGTCCAGTGGCAAGTGGCGTCACTTGGGGAGATATAAGGTGGCATGTTGTCAGTTGAGGAGGTCCAAGGTTCGAGCATTAGGAGTGGTATTTTTGGGGTGTTTTATTTTCCATACATGGACGGCCAGAGTTGTGTTGAATAGGAACTTTTACGTTAGAGTGTTTGAGTGGTAAGGGGAATTGATAATGGAGGGAAATTCGGATAAGGCTAAGGTGTTATCAGGGAGGAAAGTTAGGAGATGAAGAGGGGGAAAAATTTGTGCCGAATGGGACGATGGGGAAAGGAGTATTTGGCTTGTGGCTATAAAAGGAGAGTGCCGAATGCTTTGAAAGGTTCTTTGAGCTTTCATTAGTTTTTATTTTCCCCCTTAATTGATTTTTCTATAGCCGAATTATCCCTATTGCCGAAATCTCCTATAGCTGAATTCTTTTTGCCAGATTCTCTCATAGCCAAACTCTCCTATTGCTGAATTACCATCAGCCTTCCTTGTCGAAATTCCTATTTGTGCCAAATCATTGTTGTTTTCCTCCATTACAAATAAATTATTGTAACAGTCCCATTTATACCCTAGTCAAAACAGTGGTTTCGGGACCACAAATTCGAGCCCGTATAATATTTTAATATTATTTTCTGTGCCTTTGATAAGTGATTAAGCATGTGTTAAATTTTCGTAAGTTAATTTGTTTGTTTGTGTGTTTAATTTGATGAAAATGATTGAATTGCATTAAATGTGAAATATGCATGTTAATTCTTAAAGCACTTATGTGATGTGGTTTTTAAAAGTGAAGGTCTTATGAAGTAAATAGATCACTATTAAGATAGTGGATTAATAAAGGTCATAAATGCCCTTAATGTTTAATTGTATATATGTTTAGTAGTAAGGTTAATTTTATAAATAAGTTAATAGCATAATATTAAGTAAAACAAAAGTTTGTAAATGGCTATAATGTTCATCCATTTAGCCGAATATTGAAAGGAGAAAAGAAGGAAAACTATCCTAAGTTTCGGCATTTGCAAGCTTGAATTAAGGTAAGTTTTGACTTCGGTTTTTGATAATTTCTACGTTTTTGCAATCGTTGTTTTGTCTACTACAAAACCCATGCTTCAATTTTGAGAATTGATGGTGTTTGTGAGATGAGACTTAGGTGAACTCATATATTTTATGATGATTTATGGTGTTAAATGAAAGGTATGTATTAGATGAACATACTTTGTTCTTGAAATTTTGATGAATTTAGCTAAATAGGGCTAAATTGAGAAAATAGTAATTTGAGGGACTAGTTTGTAAATTTGATGGAAAATATGGGCTTGTATGAGATATATGAACATTCGGCTAAGCATGAGTATGTGATAATTTTGTGAATTTGATGTTTTGAAAAAAAGGACTAAATTGATAAATTATGCAAATGTGAGGGTTAATTTGCAAATAGCCCTAAATGTGTGTCCTTGGATTGAATTGAATGACTTAGTGAATAAAAGGGTTAATTCTGAATATGTATAGATCGAGAGCCGAAGAAAACAGACTTAGATCGCGGGAAAGCAAAAGTAACTGAGTAGCCGTTTTAATTTCTGTTAAATCGAATCTGAGCTAAGTCATTATGCAAATAAATGTATTTGTGTTGAATTGTGCATATTCATATGACTATTGATAACAGTGAATGCTTACAAGATACTATGTATATGAATTCTGAGATAAGATCTATATAGTGACAATGTCTGAGAAGTCCCGTACGAACCTAGAAATAGATAGGATTAGCTATGTCATGACACAGGTATCTGTTCTATTTTATCATGTAATACCATGTCTGGGACGTTGGCAATGATTTGAGAATTTGTGTAAGACCACGTCTGGGACGTTGGCATCGATATGAGACTTACGTGTAAGACCATGTCTGGGACATTGGCATCGTATTAATTTGTGTAAGACCATGTTTGGGACAATGGCATCGATATCTGAGCACATGTAAGACCTCATTTGGGATGTTGGCATTGTATGACTATTCCGAGCTTCCTCTGTATCCTATTGGTTCCTAATGGTTCAACGGGCAAGTTTGTATTACGAATGGCTATGTGAATTGTAAATTCGTTTCAGGTACACTGACTTATACACTAAATGTATATACAAGGTAAGTATCTATATGATCTTACTATGAAGAATATGTATATAGGAACAATAATATGATATGTGAAAGTATGCATGAAAGAACTATGTGTATATAAGATTTTTGAATTGATCAATGTGGCATAATGTAGCCAAGTGCATGAACCAAAGCATACATGTGATAAATTTGCTATGAAAGTTAATCGTGCTAATGTTCCTATGTGCCTATATGCTATTCATGTTAAATTTATTTGTATATGACTTACTAAGCTTTTGGAAAGTTTACTCTGTGTGTGTGTTTTCTCTGTTTTATAGATCGTCAAAGCTAATGAAGGCTCGGGGATCGTCGAGGATCGTCATCACACTACTCAATTTATTTTGGTACATTTTGGAAGTGTACATAGCTAGATATCGCATGTATAGACTAATTACTTAGAAAAGTATGAAATGTGAACTTAGCCATGTGATTTGGCTAGTTATATGTTGGTAACATGTTTTGATGAATGTGTTATATGATTGGTCGTTGTGATTAGAGCTTTAAAATTTATAAAAGAATGATCAAACTTGGAAACTAACTCTGACAACGATTAAAGGTAAGAGTACCTATCGAACAGTAGTATAGTTTAGGCAAGACCAGATATCGAACCCAAAGGAACCAAAAGTATTAATACCAACTTTCTTTTTATTATTTAGCCTTAAAAATAAAGTGAAGTTTGTTTTAATCCAAATTAACGACAACTAAGCTAAGGACACAAAGACAAAAAGAGTGAATTGGGAAATAACTTGAAGAAAGACTCAATTGATCACGATGATACCTTCAGGATGAATCCACCTAGACTTTACTTGTTATCTAACCCTGAATCATATGATTAATTTACTTAGCTTGATCCGTAGGACTCCCTAACCTATATTAAACCCTCTCTCGAGGCGAATAACGTCTAACACTAGGTTAATTAGTGGAACTCTCGTTCTCTTCTAATAACCCCTTAGAATAGCAGTAAATCAATCTATGGTTTCCCATATTAGGTTTCACCCTAATCTGACAAAATCTCGTAACCCTATCTCTAGGCGTTTGATCAACTCCACTTAATTATGCTAGATCTACTCTTAAGCAGGGTCTATTCCTCCTCCACCTAAGCACATTAGATTTGGATTAAACATGCATAATTAAGAACAAACTAAGTATTTATCATATAATTGAAAAATAAAATAACAAGATTCATCTAGGTTTCATCCCCTTCAGATATCTGAGGGTTTTTAATTCATAACTAAGAAAGAAAACATCTCAAGAGAAAAGATAAAACAAAACATAAGAAATTTCTAAAACACCCTGAAGGAATCGAAGGAGAATTCTGCCGTCTTGAGTATAATTCTGGCTTCTTGGGATGGATCAACGGGCTAACTTCGAGCGATTCCCACAATTCTGGCCTTTCCGGCTTGGCTCCTTGGCCTAGCTCGACTCTCTCTCAAAGGTGTTACTTAGGGGATATTTATACGCTCTTGGGAATGTGATTCTTTCTCCCTAAGTATCCTTTTTCGACTTAAATTGCTCATTCCAGCGACTGAGGCACGGCCATGGCACACGCCCGTGTGGCTCGACTTTAATCTGTGTTCGGATTTCTTAATGAGACACAGCCGTATAAATCAGGGGAGAGGCCGTGTTCTAGATGCTCAACAAGGTACGGCCATGTGGTCTTTGGGCCAGGTCATGTCGATTTCATGATATGGCCTATTTACTCCGTTTTGGGCCCGTTTTACGTTCTTTTAATCCTCGGGTGCTTTCCTGGGTATAAGACATGAAAAGAAAGGATTCAAAGCACCTTTTTATATAAATCAAGGGATAAATCATCCAAAAGTAAGCTAAATGCGGGATTAAAATATGTTATAATTACGGTTTATCAATGATGTATGTTTTGGTATGGTTAAATATCATTTTGAAATGGTTAAGATTTTAGGTAAGTAAATGTGCATGGATTGTTTTGGTATTGGCTTGTAGGTTTGACCCTATATTGGGTGGCATTTTTTGGCCTTGCAAATGGCTTATTTTGCCACACGGTTGTGGCACACGGGCGTGCCTAATGACTGTGGGACTAAGTCAGTAGCTAGCTAAGAGTATACAGCCTTGGCATATAGTCGTGCCTGGTAGCCATATGGTTAAGTCAAACTCGACCACAGCCTTAGCACACAGACGTGCTTGGTGGTTGTGGAGCCGAGTTAGAATTGACCACGGCCAAGGTACACGGGCGTGCTTGGTGGCTATGGAGTTAAGTCAGATTCGACCACAGTGGAGACACTTGGGCGTGTCTAGCTGCCGTGGGAGGCACACGGTCTGCCCACACGGGCATGTAAGCCCTAAAACTTAGAAAAGTTTTAAATTCTGAGAATTTTCTGTATGTGGTTCGGTTTAGTCTCGATACTATTTTCGAGCATGTTTTAGGTCTTGATGGCCTACTGAGGGAACACTATGGTTGTGTTTGATGATATATTTTATGAATTGTCTGATAAAGATTCTGATCTGTCAAGTAATGCCCTTAACCCTAATCTGGCGGCAGACATGGGATAGGGGTGTTACATTTGGTAAGTATGAGAGCTACAGTTTAGTTAATTCTCGAATTAACGTAGCATGTCAGAGTTAGCTATACATGCCATATTTCTAAATTGTGATAGTGTGATGAATCTTGACGTATAAAATGTGATTTTTGTATAGCAATGAATCCTGAAAGAGCCGTAGTTGACGACGTACAAAGTAATGCGCCTGCTCCCGCGCAAGGGACAGCGCCCTCCGATTCGAGACCAGCTACGAGCGATCAAGAGGGAGAAGCTAAACAAGCTTTCTTCCAGATGATGAGTGAATGGTTCACTCAATTTGTAAGAAATAACCTGACTGTTTTGCAACCCCCGCCCTCGGTTATTCCCCCTCAAACTACAGTTGTGCCACCGGTTGTGTATCTGAATTTGTTGAATAAAGCTCCAGTTGACAAGATTCGTAAATATAGGGCTGAAGAGTTCCGGGCTACTAATAATGATGATGCTGAAAAGGCCGAATTCTGGTTAGAAAATACTATCCGGGTATTCGACGAAATGTCTCTTACTCCAGAAGAATGCATAAAGTGTGTTGTATCTTTACTCCAAGATGCAGCCTATCAGTGGTGGAAAAATCTGATTTCTATTGTTCCGAAAGAACGGGTAACATGGGATTTCTTTCAGATTGAGTTTCGAAAGGAATATATTAGTGAAAGGTTTATCGATCAGAAACGGAAGGAATTCTTGGATTTGAAGCAAGGTCGTATGCCTGTTACAGAATATGAACGAGGGTTTGTCAGACTGAGTCAATATGCTCGTGAATGTGTATCTACTGAGGCAATAATGTGCAAAAGATTCGAAGATGGTCTTAATGAAGATATCCGTTTGCTAGTTGGGATCTTAGAAATTAAAGAGTTCGTTGTACTCATTGATCGAACGTGCAAAGCTGAGGCACTCGGGAAGGATAAAAGAAAAACTGAGTCTGAAGCTAAAGATGTGAGAAAGAGATTTCAGAGTAGATCATTTCATTCTGCTTCGAAGAAATTTAGAGATGATCAAAATCATTCAAGAGATAATGTGGGACATTCGAATAGAAATCAAGTTAGATCACAAATGAGGTCCAAAACTCTAGCAACTTCAGTAGCGAGTATTGGTAATGTTCGATCCGAGAAACCTGAATGTAAGCATTGCAGAAAAAGGCATCCGGGAAATTGTAGATTAAATGACAGAGCTTGCTTTAGATGTGGATCACTTGATCATTTTATCCGTGATTGCCCTGAGTCTATCTAGCCAAGGACTACTCAGATCTAAGATCTGATAATGCACCTGTGACAAACCTTCAAAGAATGTAAGAAATGTTGGTGGTAGTCAGAGAACTACAAAAGATACTGTTTCGAGATCCGAAGCTAGAGCGCTTGCTAGAGCATATGCTATCCGAGCTCGTGAGGAAGCTTCATCACCTGATGTTATAACGGGTACTTTTACACTTTATGGTACTTCTATGATTGCATTGATAGACCCTGGTTCTACGCATTCATATGTATGCATGAGTTTAGTATTCAGTAAGACTTTGCCTGTAGAGTCTATTGAGTTTGCTATAAAAGTATTGAACCCCTTAGGTAAAAGTCTCCTTGTTGATAAAGTATGCAAGAACTGTCCGTTAATGTTTCGAGATATCTGTTTCTCTGTTGACCTGATGCTTTTCCATTTGATGAGTTCGATATCATTTTGGGTATTGACTGGTTGACATTGCATGATGCTGTTGTAAATTGTAAAAGAAAGACTATTGATTTGAGATGTTCGAATAATGAAATTGTACGAGTAGAGTCTAATGATTTGAATGGATTGCCTGCTATGATATTTGTATTCAAAAGTTCAAAGATATGTGAAAAGGGGTTGTGAGGCATATTTTTCTTACGTGGTTGATTCGAAAGTGACTGAAATGAAAGTTGAATCAGTGCTTGTTACTTGTGAGTTTTTTGATGTATTCCCTGAAGAATTATCGGGTTTGCCTCCGATTCGTGAAGTTAAGTTTGGTATTGATCTATTGCCTGGTACAACACCTATTTCGATAGCTCCATATAGAATGGCACCAATAGAGTTGAAAGATATAAAGTCACAGTTGCAAGAATTGACCGATAGAGGGTTTGCTAGATCGAGTTTTTCACCTTGGGGTGCTCCTGTTCTGTTTGTGAAAAAGAAGATGGCACAATGAGACTGTGTATCGATTATCGTCAGTTGAACAAGGTGACCATAAAGAATAAATATCTGTTGCCCATGATTGATGATTTGCTTGATCAGTTAAAGGGAGCTACTGTATTTTCTAAGATTGATATGAGATTGGGATACTACCAGTTGAGAGTAAAAGATTCAGACATACCGAAAACTACTTTCAGAACGAGGTACGGGCATTATGATTTTTTAGTTATTCCATTTGGATTAAGAAATGCTCCTGCTATTTTTATGGATTTGATGAACAAAATTTTCAGACCGTACCTAGATCAATTTGTTGTGGTATTCATAGATGACATCTGAATTTATTCACATGATGAAGATGAGCATGCAGAACATTTGGGAATCATGTTGCAAACTTTGAGTGAAAAATAATTGTATGCAAAATTCAACAAATGTGAATTTTGGTTGCACGAGGTTAGTTTTCTAGGACATATTGTGTCAGCTTCTAGAATTTGAGTTGATCCGAGCAAGATTTCCGCTATTCTGGATTAGAAACCTCCAAGGAATGTGTCTGAAGTCTGTAGCTTTCTGCATTTAGCTGGTTATTATCGTCAGTTTGTAAAAGGATTTTCATTAATAGCTACTCCGTTTACTAGACTACTTCAAAAAGATTTAGATTTGAATGGTCTGATAAATGTCAAAAAAGTTTTGATTAGTTTGAAACTCTGTTAACAGAACCTCCAGTGTTAGTACGGCCAGAAGCGAGTAAAGAATTTGTTCTTTACAGTGATGCTTCGTTAAATGGTCTAGGGTGTGTTTTGATGCAGGAAGGTAAAGTTGTAGCTTATTCCTCGAGACAATTAAAGCCTCATGAAAAGAACTATCCGACGCATAACCTTGAGCTAGCTGCAATTGTGTTTGCACTGAAGATCTGGCGCCATTATCTATATGTTGAGAAATGTCACGTGTTTTCAGATCATAAAATTATGAAATATCTGATGACTCAGAAGATTTGAACCTGCAACAAAGAAGATGGTTAGAGCTGTTAAAAGATTATGAGCTTGTGATAAATTATCATCCGGGTAAAGAAAACGTTGTTGCTGATGCATTGAGTAGAAAATCATTATTTGCACTACGTGCTTTGAATGCTCAGTTAGATTTGTCAGATGATAGTTCTGTAATAGTTAAATTAAAAGTGAAATCGTTGTTTATACAATAGATACTCGAAAATCTGATAATGGGTTATTAGCGAAACGAGCTCAGTGTGGTTCAAATTCTGAATTTGAATTTTGAGTTGTTGATGATTGTTTGAGATTTCGAGATCGTATTTGTGTTCTGAGAAATCCAGAGTTGATTCAACTGATTTTGAGTGAAGCACATAACAGTCGTTTATTTGTTCATCAGGGAAGTACTAAAATGCACCACGATTTGAAGCATATGGGTGGACTAGTATGAAGCGAGATATCTCTAATTTTGTAGCAAAATGTTTAATATGTCAACAAGTTAAAGCTGAACATCAAGTTCCGTCTTGGTTGTTACAACCGATTCTAATTCTTGAGTGGAAATAGGATAGAGTAACGATGGACTTTGTTTCTCGTTTGCCCCTCACTCCGAGAAAGAAAGATGCGATTTGGGTCATAGTTGATCAATTAACAAAATCTGCTCATTTTGTTCCGGTACGATCTAATTATTCGCTTGATAAATTAGCCGAACTTTACATTTTTGAGATTGTAAGATTGCATGGGGTGCCACTATCCATTGTATCTAATAGAGATCCCAGATTTACATCACATTTCTAGAAGAAATTGCAAGAAGCATTAGGCATGAAACTGCATTTCAGTACAGCTTTTCATCCGTAATCAGATGGTCAGTCTGAATGGATTATACAGATTCTTGAAGATATGTTAAGATGTTGTATTCTTGAGTTTAAAGGTACGTGGGAAAAGTACTGCCATTGATTGAATTTGCATACAATAATAGTTTTCAATCGAGCATCAAAATGGCACCATATGAAGCTTTGTATGGACGTAAATGTCGTACACCTCTGTATTGGATTGAGCTTAGTGAAAACAAGATACACGGGGTCGATTTGATAGAAGATTTAGAACAGAAAGTGGAACTGGTCTGAGATAATTTGAAAGCAGCATCTGATCGTCAGAAGTCTTATGCGGACTTGAAACGAAAAGATATAGAATTCGAGATTGGTGACAAAGTGTTTTTGAAGGTGTCTCCATGGAAGAAAGTACTCTGTTTTGGATGTAAAGGTAAGTTGAGTCCAACGTTCATCAGGCCGTACAAAATTATTGAACGTGTTGGACTTGTTCCATATAGATTAAGGTTGCCCTCTGAACTAGAAAAGATCCACAATGTATTCCATGTCTCGATGCTACGTAGATATCGATCTGATCCGTCACATGTGATTGCCCCATCTGAAATTGAAATCTGGTCTGTTATGACCTACGAAGAAGAACCGGCTTATATCTTAGCTCATGAAGTGAAAGAGTTGAGAAACAAGAAAATTTAGTTAGTAAAAGTACTGTGGAATCGACACGGAATAGAAGAGGCTATGTGGGAGCCTGAGGATTCAATAAGACAGCAATATCCGAATCTGTTTAATGGTAAGATTTTCAGGGACGAAAATCCCTAAGGGGGGAGAATTGTAATAATTCGATTTATACCCTAGTCGAAACAGTGGTTTCAGGAACACAAATCTGAGTCCGTATAATATTTTAATATTATTTTCTGTGCCTATGATAAGTGATTAAGCATGTGCTAAATTTCTGTAAGTTAATTTGTTCGTTTGTGTGTTTAATTTGATAAAAAGGATTGAATTGCATTAAATGTGAAATATGCATGTTAATTGTTAAAGAACTTATGTGATGTGGTTTTTAAAGGTGAAGGTCTTATAAAGTAAATAGACCACTATTAAAATAGTGGATTAATACAGGTCATAAATGCCCTTAATGTTTAATTGTATATATGTTTAGTAGTAAGGTTAATTTTGTAAATGAGTTAATAGCATAATATTAAGTAAAACAAAGGTTTGTAAATGGCTATAATGTTCATCCATTTAGTCGAATATTGAAAGGAGAAAAGAAGGAAAACTACCCTAAGTTTCGGCATTTGCAAGCTTGAATTAAGGTAAGTTTTGACTTTGGTTTTTGATAATTTCTATGTTTTTGCAATCATTGCTTTGTCTACTACAAAACCCATGCTTCAATTTTGAGAATTGATGATGTTTGTGAGATGAGACTTAGATGAACTCATATATTTTATGATGATTTATGGTGTTAAATGAAAGATATGTGTTAGATGAACATGTTTTGTTCTTGAAATTTTGATGAATTTAGCTAAATAGGGCTAAATTGAGAAAATAGTAATTTGAGGGACTAGTTTGTAAATTTGATGGAAAATATGGGCTTGTATGGGATGTATGAACATTCGGCTAAGCATGAGTATGTGATAATTTTGTGAATTTGATGTTTTGGGAAAAACAGACTAAATTGATAAATTGTGCAAATGTGAGGGTTAAATTGCAAATAGCCCTAAATGTGTATCCTTGGATTAAATTGAATGAGTTAGTGAATAAAAGGGTCAATTCTGAATATGTATAGATCAAGAGCCGAAGAAATCAGACTTCGATCGCGGGAAAGTGAAAGTAACCGAGTAGTCGTTTCCATTTCTGTTAAATCGAATCCGAGGTAAATCATTATGCAAATAAATGTATTTGTTATGAATGGTGCATATTCATATGACTATTGGTAATAGTGAATACTATGTATATGAATTCTAAGATAAGATCTATATAGTGACAATGTCTGAGAAGTCCCGTACGAACCTAGGAATAGATAGGATTAGCTATGTCATGACATAGGTATCTGTTCTATTTTATCATGTAAGACCATGTCTGGGACGTTGGCAATGATTTGAGAATTTGTGTAAGACCACGTTTGGGACGTTGGCATTGATATGAGACTTACATGTAAGACCATATCTGGGACATTGGCATCGTATTAATTCGTGTCAGTCCCTGTCCGGGACAATGGCATCAATATCTAAGTACATGTAAGACCTTGTCTTGGACGTTGGCATTGTACGACTATTCCGAGCTTTCTCTGTATCCTATTAGGTTCCTAATAGTTCATCGAGCAAGTTTGTGTTACGAATGGCTATGTGAATTGGAAATCTGTTTTAGGTACGCTGACTTATACACTAAGTGTATATACAAGGTAAGTATCTATGTGATCGTACTATGAAGAATATGTATATTGGAACAATAATATGATATGTAAAAGTATGCATGAAAGAACTATGTGTATATAAGATTTTTGAATTGATGAATGTGGCATAATGTAGCCAAGTGCATGGACCAAAGCATACATGTGGTAAATTTGCTATGAAAGTTAATCGTGCTAATGTTCCTATGTGCCTATATGCTTCTCATGTTAAGTTTATTTGTATAAGGCTTACTGAGCTTTTGGAAAGCTTACTCTGTGTGTATGTGTTTTCTCTGTTTTATAGATCATCAAAGCTACTGAAGGCTCGAGGATCGTCGAGGATCGTCATCACACTACTCAACTTATTTTGGTACATTTTGCAAATGGACATAGCTAGATATGGCATGTATAGACTAATTACTTGGATAGGTATGAAATGCGAACTTAGCCATGTGATTTGGCTAGTTAGATGTTGGTAACATGTTTTGATGAATGTGTTATATGATGTATGTTTTGGTATGGTTAAATATCATTTTTAAATGGGTAAGATTTTGGGTAAGTAAATGGTTAAACTATGCTTGTGTCTATAGGAGAGCTAGTCTTGTAAATTTGGTGTGAATAGAATTAGATTTGAATGTAGAGATTGAATGAATCTTTTGACATGTTTATGGTTATTAAATGTGAATGGATTGTTTTGGTATTGGCTTGTAGGTTTGACCCTATATTGGGTTGCATTTTTGGCCTTGCAAATGGCCTATTTTACCACACGGTTGTGGCACACGGGTGTTGTAACACCCCTATTCCGAGTTCGTCGCTGGATTAAGGTTAGGAGCTTTACCAGACAGATCGAAAACATTCACAGACAAAATCATACATTCAATCATCATTCTCAGACATAATGTCCCTTAAACGGGTCCTCGAGACCTTAATCATACTTATAAGTCGAGTCGGGACGAAACTGAAACACATATGAAATTCCATGAAAATTTGAAACTTTTCAAAAATACAGGGGAGACACGCCCTTGGGAGGAGACCGTGTGCCATCCACGGCTTTTAGACACCCCCGTGTATCCATCCTTGTCTATATACTAACTATACCAACACGGCCATTAGGCACGCCCGTGTGCCATGGCCGTGTACTTTTAGGTCATACACGGACTTCCCCACCACGACCAACAAGCACGCCCGTGTCGAGGCCGTGTACTTTTTAGTTAGCTACTGACTTGCACACCACGGCCAGATGACACACCCGTGTCGAGGCTATGTGATGCTAAACTGCATCCTACAATTCACCCACGGTTATTAGGCACGCCCGTGTGCCACAACCGTGTGACATTATAGGCCATTTACAAGGCCAAATTGCCACCCACTTAGGGTCAAACCTACAACCAACACATACCAAAACATCTCATGCACATAAGGCAGCCAAAAACTTTCCAACATGACCATTCAATCAAAGCATTTAATACCAATTCCAACCATGGCAAAACTTATCTCATCACAAGCATAATACATTCAATACCAAACATCATTTCTTCTCAATTCACTAGTTCATATTAGCATTTTATCAACACCAAGTTACCATTCATAAGTCAACTTCTCAAACCACAAATCATGCCAAAAGATGCATCACATAAACCAAGTTCATTCATGCTAAAACTAGCACATAACTAGCCACATCTCATGGCTACTTACAAACTATCAAACATGATTCAAATAACCAGCCTATACATGCCATATTTTAACTATATACATCTTTCCAAAATACCCCAAAATAGATTGTCGATAGTGTGACTGAGATGCTGACGATCCCTCGATCCGAGCTAGCTTTACTTACACTGCAAAGCAGAGAAACAAATC
The DNA here is from genome assembly GCA_025503065.1 of Gossypium bickii. NCBI lineage: Eukaryota > Viridiplantae > Streptophyta > Magnoliopsida > Malvales > Malvaceae > Gossypium > Gossypium bickii. The sequence goes on along the minus strand of CP106715.1, from coordinate 33,636,147 downwards.
ACACAGTAAGCTTCATAAAGCTTAGTAAGTTCAAAATAAAATACAACCATATCATCAAATCAAACCAATTCATATAATAATCATCACATAGATCATTCTTCTTGTACATATACCATACTATCAATAGCTAAAATACTCATTCGTCCGTCCTTAACATCATCTATAAACTCATCAACCACAAAGGTTCGATACATACCTCGGCAAACACATAGTTATTCAATCTCCAAGCTATTCAATGCTCAATTATACTTATTGATCATCCTTTAATATTCATTTAATTGGATCGCACACTCGGTGCTATATACATAATCATAACATATTTGTCCTCGCACGCTTAGTGCCTATTCTTTTAACTGACTAGTCTCGATGTCGCACACACAATGCCAAGCAAATAAGCTGTAACTTTATATCATCGCACACCCAGTGCCTCTCATTTTTATTTCGATTTACATATTCGCACACTTAGTGCCATCAACTAAATCTTGCACATAGCATCTCAATTTCATACACATATACATATTCAATTCATAATACTAAAACATATCTCATTGACATGTATTATATCTGAACTTACCTCGGACGTCGACTAACGATATGGTTGATTAATCGAGCACTTTATCTTTGCCTCGATCTCGATCCAAACCTCTTCTCTCTTGGTCTATACACATTTAAATTCAATCCATTCAATCACCATTTCATTCAATTTAGTCCACACACACACACATTTAGGGCATTTTGTATAATTACCCTCATATTTTCACATTTAGACACCTTAGTCCCTATTTCACAAAGTCATCAAATTCACATAATTTCACTTAGCACAAGTCTAGCCGAATTTTACTAGTGTCTATACAAACCCAAACATTTCATTTATTTCACATTTTAACCCTTCAATTTGCTATTTTCACAATTTAGCCCTAATTAGCTAAATTCACCAAAAATTCAAAAAGTAACACATGTTAATCCAACTCCAAGTTCTCATATTTTACTACCAACTAGCACATACCTCAAATGTTCATCAATGGCTCATCACAAAATATCATCAATTCATGAAATTACAACATGGGTTAGCTAGAGCAGAAAGCAACGATTATAAAAATATAGAAATTATTAAAAACCGAACATAAAACACGTACTAATTGAAGCTTAATGTGGCCGAATGTTTCAAAGCCTTAAACCCTTTATTTTCTTTCTTTTGCAAACGGTGGAAGAAGATGAACACACCCACCTACTCTTGATTTTTGTTTTATTAACATATATATTATTATTATGCCATTTACTAAAATAACCATTATATCAATAAATAAAACATTTAAACATCAAGGTCACACTTGCCCATTGCCATCCACTATCACATTTATGGCATAATTGCCTCATAAGGCCTCCACAATATAAAGACATCAACACTTAGGTACTTATAAATCAGCACACAGCTTTTACTCTTTACGCAATTTAGTCCTTTCTCTTAATTGGACACACAAACGATCAAATTATCACACAGAATTTTCACATAGAATTTTCACACAGATTATATCATATACTATTCACACAAAAAATAATATTAAAATATTTTTATGACCTCAGAGTTGTGGTCTCGAACCACTGTTCCGACTAGGGTCTAAACCAGGATGTTTAGGCGTGCCTAGTGACCGTGGGACTAAGTCAGTAGCTAGCTAAGAGTACACGGCCTTGGCATACAGTTGTGCCTGGTAGTTGTGTGGTTAAGTCAGACTCGACCACAGCCTTAGCACACGGACGTGCTTGGTGGCCGTGGAGCCGAGTCAGAGTTGACCATTACCAAGGTACACGGGCATGCTTGGTGGCCGTGGAGTTAAGTCAAATTCGACCATGGTGGAGACACATGGACGTGTCTAGCTGCCCTGTGAGGCATACGGTCTGCCCACACGGGCGTGTAAGCCCTGAAACTTAGAAAAGTTTTAAATTCTAAGAATTTTTTATATGTGGTCCAGTTTAGTCTCGATCCTGTTTTTGAGCATGTTTTAGGTCTGATGACCTACTGAGGGAACACTATGGTTGTGTTTGATGATCTACTTTACGAATTGTCTGATAAAGATTCCGATCTGTCAGGTAATGCCCTTAACCCTAATCTGGCGACGGACATGGGATAGGGGTGTTACAATTATTATCTACTATCAGTCAAGGTTAAAAGCTGAATTTAGGCTACAGGATCGAAAGTGGATTTGGTAAGTTTTCGGTTAACCTCTATTGTACATTTTTCTAAAAGTCGTAAGGCTATCTAACTATCCCATCGTTAACTCTGTGATAACAAGGATAAGGTTCAAAGATTTCAAGCGTGGTAGAATCGTTAGCAAGGGTAAGTGTACTTAACTCGATTATGGTTTAAGTAAATGGTCGTATGTGTGTATGATCTATAGGGGTGAGTTGTGAGGATTATGAGTCACTCGGATTTTGATGGTGCATGTGTAAGTGTAGATCTAGGGGATACTCCTAATTAGTAGCTAAGAAATGGCTACTAGAACCCGGTGGCACACGGTAAGGTTTTGACTTTTGGTAAATGTTTTGATTTAGTGATTGATTGAAGGTTGGTTGGTTGTAGGTTCAAGGCTAAGGATAGTATAGCACGTTGCAGTAACCAGGTGTGTACAAACACTACGCACACACGATATCGGCAATGCCGGGAAGCCAAAAAGCCGAAAGTGGCTAAATGGGCCCGGTAGGCCCTAAGGCTAAGTTTGATGAAATTGTTTGGTTGGTTATACGAATTGAGTTAGCCATGCATGTTACATGATCTGGAATTATTTTGGACCTAATAGGCCATATGGATGAGATTTGGGCCTAATGGGCCGTAAGGATGTGATTTGGGCTTGATGGGCTTTATGGGGACGTAAAAAAGTATGCTAGGGTTTAATGGACTTTAGGCCTAGTCCTGAACAACTCTTAAACCGCATAAGACTTAACCTAATAATTAAACATGTCCGTGGACAAGTCGCTGGGTTAGAGTGTGGCAACGGACATATGCATGTCTAGGATTGGATCTAAGGAGACCTTGGTACTTAAGCAGTCTTAGTGGCCCACCTCCTCTTCTCTGGAATCCTACCTGATGCATAATGTCTGTTCACTTTAGCCGCAATGACTTGTTAATGGGCTAAAGTTCACAACTAAAACCCGAGAGGGACCAAATATCCTTAGATTAGTAGAACTACTAAAATACACCTAATTTGGAAATTACCAAAATACCCTTAGATTTGTAAAATTACTAAAATACCCCTGATTTGAAAATTACCAAAATACCCTTAGTTTGAAAATTACCAAAAGATCCTTAGATTTGCAAAATTACTAAAATACCCCTGAATTATAAAATTACCATAATACCCTTGATTTGCAGAATTACCAAAACATCCCTGATTTACAAAATTTCCAAAATATCTCTATTTTGCAAAATTACCTAAATACCCTTGTGGAGTAGATTTACGGAAATACCCCTGCTAGTGAAATGACAAAAATACCCCTAAGTGTCGAATGGGTGGAAATATGTATGTTGCATTCAAGGAATATATGTTGCACTTGGGTAGGTTTTGATAATACAGAGGAAGATTTGAGGATCGCATAGTCACTTGACGACCGTGGATCCACCGGTGGCTTTAAGTCCATTATAGCAGATTTGCTGCAATGTTTGAGTAGTGCTGCTGTTGGTGCTACCTTTGCATGTTGATTTGATTTCCAAGGGTCGTACACACTGAGTTTCGAACCTCACGCCCTTTTTATTAAACGTTTCAGGTGATCCTTAGTAAACGGCTCGACGTGGGAGAGGACTCGGAGATGGCCACACTACAAGATATTTAGAAGTTTTATTTATTTGTTTCCAAAGACATGGTTTTTAATTGCTTTATTTTCATTGGATGTAATAAGACCTTGTACTCCGTTTTGACTTTGGATTTTGAGTTTTGTTGTTTCAACTGTTAACTAAATTATTAAACCTGAGTAATTTCTTATGTTTAAACAAGATTTAAGGATTTTGGGCTTTTAGGCCTTAAATTTCAACTTAGCAAAATTGTTTGTAATTGTGCCTTTGATGTGACATTCCCAGATTCGGCCATAACGTCTGGGCTAGGTTTGGGGTGTGACATAACTGAACATTTATTACTCTCATATCCATTCACAGTACCAATTATTTCATGCATTTACTACTCAATTTATAACCTTTACAAATAGGCCACTTTTAGGTGTTTTCATGGTAACACCTTTCACAAAAGTTGTTTATCTAACAACCAAAATTCATTTTCTTCCCTAAAAAATCAACAAACATCACAAGCAGTCACATGGAAACTCCCTAAAATTTAAACTATTTTGCAAAGTAGTCCCCTCATTAGCTAGCTTAAGCTTTAGGGGTTCTAAAAGTACGAAACTATCAAGAAAGACCTCTAAGATAACTTACTTGCAAGAAAGTAGCTTGGCTGAAAGTTTGAGCTCCAAAAACCTCTAGTTTCACATCAATTTTTGGTGTAAGAAGAAATGGGAATAGTAAAATATGATATTTTCTTTATTTAGTCTAATTTTATTCATTTAGTCACCTAATATCACGAAATTTTTGACCAATATAAAGCTCTTGTCCCCTTGTCCCTATGGCCGGCCAACACCCTCTCATTGGCCTAATTGCACATTAAGGACCTCCAATTTAATATTCCATAGCTATTAGACACCTCTAGCTTGTAAAATGAAACTTTCGCACTTTATGCGATTTAGTCCTTTTTTTGCAATTAAACATACAATCACTAAAATTAAAGCACCAAAATATTCATGCATCCTTATAATCATGCTATAACACATAAAATACTATTAAAATAATTTTCTTCAACCTCAAATTAGTGGTCCCAAAACCACTGTTCTGACTAGCCCTTAAATCGGGCTATTACAGATTTTGACTTAATAACTTAGATGTTAAATAGGGAGAATTGGCTCGCTGGTAGGTTAGTGAAATTGGGCTAGACTATACATATTTAAAGTAATCATATGGAATGCTTGTGGAAGTGTTTGTGGTATGTGTAAGTTTGACAAAGTATGATGTTTTAAGCATGATAGATGTTGGCTTTTTAAATGACATGTTTAGGCCTTAGTTAGGATGGTATTGGTTGCTTGTTTGTGCTATGGGTTATGCCATTGAAATCGTGTACAAGTGTGTGCAAATGAGGGTGGAAAATGGCTTGGTAAATAGCCTTATTTTGTCCAGACAGATAGGCAGACGGGCATGTGTCTAGGCTGTGTATGACACACAGCCTGTCCCACAGGCATGCATTTTGGCTGTGTGCCCCTGCACCTCAATTTTGAGGAATAGAATGCTCAGATTTGAGCACACGGATAGAGACACGGACGTGTGTCTCAACTGTGTGGACGGCACAGTCTAGAACATGGGCGTGTGCCTGGCCGTGTAAAGTTTCCACCTATTTTTGTGAAAATTAATTTTGCACACAGTCTAGTACACAGGCGTGTGACTTGGCCATGTGACTCCAGTTTGTTAATGAGTTACAAGTGAGAGAGTTACACGGGTTAAGGACATGGGCGTGTGTGACCACACGGCTGCCCACATGGGCATGTCTCAAACCACACGGGCATGTGACCTTTGTTTCTAGCAAAAATTTTCTAAGTTTTATAAGAATTTCCTGCGTTCTAGGTTTAGTCCTGGGCCACTACCAAAGCATGTATTGGGGCTAGTAAGCTCATATTAGGGACTTTATGATTGATTATGAATGGTTTTAATTTGGATGCAAATTTATAACTTGATTTGTATGTTTACATGCGATGTAAGTCCGGTAATGCCTCGTACCTTGTTCCAGCATTGAATACGGGTAAGAGGTGTTACATTTAGTGGTATCAAAGCTATGGTTTAGTCGATTCTCGGACTAACCTAGCGTGTGTAAGAGTCTAGCTATACATGCCATATATAAATTGGGATAGTGTGACGACTCCTGACAATTTAAATTGTGTTTTCATATAGTAAATGGATCCTGACTGAGAAGTAGCTGATGATGTTGAAAGTAATGCGTCGGCTCTTGCCCAAGGGACCGCGCCATCTGAAAGTAGACTAGTGATGATTAGTCAAGGAGGAGAGGCTAGGGAAGCCTTCTTTCAAAGGATGAATGAGTGGTTTGCCGAGTTTGTTCGAACAAATTCGGCTACCCAACATCCTCCACCCCCACCTAACCCTCAACCGGTTCCCGTAGCTCCCCAAGATGTAGAATTGGTAAGACTAAACAAGCCTCCAATCGATAAGATTTGAAAGTAAGGGGTTGAAGAATTTAGAACAAATGTCGATGATGATCCCGAGAGAGCAGAATTCTGGCTTGAGAACTCTGTCTGGGTATTTGACGACCTTTCTTACACACCTGAGGAGCACTTGAAATGTACTATATCACTTTTGAGGGACTCGGTGTATCAGTGGTGGAATACTCTTATATCAGTGGTACTCAGAGAAAGAGTCACTTGGGATTTCTTCCAAGAAGAGTTCAAAAAAAATATATCAGCAAACGGTTTATTGATCAGAAATGCAAAGAGTTCTTAGAGCTGAACCAAGGCCGAATGACTGTGACTGAATATGAACGAGAGTTTGTTAGGCTCAGTAAGTATGCTCAAGAATGTATTTCAACAGAGGACTTGGTGTATCAGTGGTGGAATACTCTTACATCAGTGGTACTCAGAGAAAGAGTCACTTGGGATTTCTTCCAAGAAGAGTTCAAAAAAATTATATCAGCAAATGGTTTATTGATCAGAAACGCAAAGAGTTCTTAGAGCTGAACCAAGGCCAAATGACTGTGACTGAATACGAGCGAGAGTTTGTTAGGCTCAATAAGTATGCTCGAGAATGTATTTCAACAGAGGTTATTATGTGTAAGAGATTCGAAGATGGGCTGAATGAGGACATTAATATGTTAGTTGGGATTTTAGAGTTGAAAGAATTTGTTGTGCTAGTTGGATGAGCTTGCAAAGCCGAAGAATTGAGCAAAGAAAAGAGAAAATCTGAGTTTGAGGCTAGGGATTCGACAAAGAGGCCGATGAATAAGTCATTTCAATCTTTATCAAAGAAATTGAGGGATTTGTATACTCATTCAAATGCTTCAGATGGGTATCCCAATAGAGATCATGGGAAGCAATATTCGGGTCCTAATGCCCAAACTACGTCAATAGCGAGTGTTGGTAATGCTAGGTCTTATAGACCTAAATGTCAACAATGTGGTAGACGACATCTCGATGAATGTAGAATGAATAAACGGGCTTGTTTTAAATGTGTCTCCCTAGATCACTTCATTCGAAGTTTCCCTGGAATGACTGAGAAAGATAGTTTTTAGATTGCAAGGTCGAGTAACACTGCCACTAGAGGGAGGCCACCAAAAAATACTGGAATTGGGAACAATAGTAGAGGTGTGACGAAAGAATTAACTACGAGGTCAGAGGTCAGAGCACTTGCCAGAGCCTACGCTATTCGCACTCGCGAAGATGCCTCATCTCCTGATGTTATTAAAGTGTCGAACCCTTTAGGCAAGTATGTTTTAGTTGATAAAGTTTGCAAGAGTTGTCCTTTAATGGTTTGGGGTCACTGTTTTCTTGCTGAGTTAATGCTATCGATGTAATTCTTGTAATGGATTGGTTGGCTATACATGATGTCATAGTGAATTGTAGACGAAAGATTATAGAATTGAACCGGATGAGTCGGGTGAGTTACCTATTGTGATTTCATCGATGTCGGCTCAAAGGTATGTAAGAAAAGGTTGTGAAGCTTATCTTGCGTATGTACTGAATAAGAAAGTGCCTGAATTGAAAATTGAGTCTTTACTGGTAGTCTGTGAATATTCGGATGTGCTCCCAGAAGAGTTGCCTGGATTACCACAAATCAGAGAAGTTGAGTTTACTATTGATTTGGTACCGGGAACTTCACCGATATCGATAGCTCTATATAATATGGCTCCGACCAAATTGAAAGAATTGAAGTCTCAGTTGCAAAAGTTGACAGATAAGGGTTTTGCGAAACCGAGTTTTTCGCCCTGGGGTGCACCAGTGTTATTCGTCAAGAAGGAAGGAAGGATCCATGAGACTTTGTATTGATTATCGTTAGCTCAACAAGGTTTCGATAAAGAACAGTTATCCCTTACTGAGGATTGATGATTTTTTTGATCAGTTGAAAGGAGCAATAGTGTTTTCGAAGATAGATTTGAGATCCGGCGACTATCAGCTGAGAGTTAAAGACTCGGATGTGCCGAAAGCCACATTCAAAACGAGGTATGGGCATTATGAATTTCTTGTTATGCCTTTTGGATTAACTAATGCTTCTGTTATTTTTATGGACTTGATGAATCGGATCTTCTTGCTGTATTTGGATAAGTTTGTGGTTGTATTTATTGATGACATTTTCATTTATTCTTGGGATGAATCTGAGCATGTCGAACATTTAAGAATTGTGTTTCAAAATTTGAGAGATATAAAGTTGTTTGCTAAATTTAGCAAAAGTGAGTTTTGGCTTTGAAAAGTCAGATTTTTGGGACATATTGACTTAGCGAAAGGTATAAGGGTTGATCCGAGTAAGATTTCGGCAATTATTGATTGGAAACCGTCGAGGAATGTATCCAAGGTTAGAAGATTTTTGGGCTTAGCCGGGTGTTATCTACATTTTGTTAAGGGATTTTTGATGATTGCTACACCTATCACCAGATTGTTACAGAAAGATGTTAAGTTTGAATGGTCCGAGAAATGCCAAAAGAGTTTTGAACGGTTGAAAGCATTGTTGACAGAGGCACCGGTTTTAGTGCAACCTGAGTCGGGAAAAGAGTTTATGGTTTTCAGCGGTGCGTTATTGAACGATCTTGGATGTGCGTTGATGAAAGAGGGCAAAGTGATAGCTTATGCCTCAGGATAGTTGAAACCGCACAAAAAGAATTATTCGATATATGACTTAGAATATGCTGCCATTATGTTTGCTTTAAAGATTTGGACACACTATTTATTCGTTGAGAAGTGCCACATTTATATCGATCACACGAGTTTAAAGTACTTGATGACTCAAAAGGATTTGAATTTCCAGCAACGGAGGTGGCTCGAGTTGTTGAAAGACTATGAATTGGTAATCGATTATCATCCGGGAAAGGCAAATTTAGTTGCTGATGCTTTAAGTAGGAAATCTTTGTTTGCTTTGAGAGCAATAAATACAGGACTGAATTAATCTGATGATGGTTCGATTCTCATTGAGTTAAAAGCTAGACTGGTATTTCTTCAGCAAATTTGTGAAGCTCGAAAATGTGACAAAGAACTCCAAGCTAAAAGAATTCAGTGCGAATCGATTAGTGATTCAGACTATCAGATTGGGATTGGTGATTGTTTTATGTTCCAAGGTATGTGTAACATCCTACAAATGGGCCTATGCATTTTTTGATTTAATTATACAAAATGACATGTCTTATGCATAATGAATGTACTGTGAACATTTTTGGAAACTTGGAAATGTAAGGAAATGTTTCAGAAATGTTAAGTTTCACAAGAGGAAAGTAAACATTTTTGGAAACTTGGAAATGTAAGGAAATGTTTCAGAAATGTTAAGTTCCAAAAGAGGAAAGTAAACATTTTTGGAAACTTGGAAATGTAAGGAAATGCTAAGTTGAAAAGAGGAAACTAAAACAAGGTGGCCTTAAGAAAATTTGTAGGTAAAACATGACATGAAATTGGGCTTGGAAGAATGGCTACAAGGCGCCACTTAAGGGCCTAGCAAGTGACGCCACATACAGGTGCAAATGGTCTTCAATTCGAGTCACTTAGGAAGCAAAATAAAATTTTTATTTTTGCTACAAGGAGCAGAGAGGTGGACGGCATTAAGGCTTTTAAAAGAGGAGTTTTATTCTCTTTAAATTTCAGCTAAATAGGGGATAAATAATAGATTTATTTTAGATTATTTTCAAGAGAGATAAATGAGGATTTATTCTTTAATTTTTTTAAATTAAAGAGATAAAGCTATCAAAATAGAAGAGTGGTGGCCAAGTAAGGGAGTCTTGGCCTAGTAATTTCGGCAAAAGGAGGAAAGTTAAGGCCATTCACCATTCTTTCATTCTCCTTCCTCTCTGCCGAATTTCTTTTTGTTGTTGAGCATCCATCTTTTTCTTTTTTTTCTTTTAGCCTCCTAGCCGATTCCTTCTAAGCCTAATATTCCTCTCTCCTTTCATCTTTGAAACCGAATGCATAGGGGGCTCATAGCTGATTGTCCATCAAGTCTCTAAGCCGAATCTCTGAAGTGTTGTCAGGAGGGATCTATCGAATTCAATATTAAGGGTAAGAATTTTATGGTCATCAATTCATTCTCTTCTTTAAGCCAAAACATAGGAACTAATATCATTATTATTGTGTGGCCGAAGTTATAAGGAGTGTTTCGGGGTTCTGCAACTGTCGACTTCAAGGAGGGATCTTTCGGGAATTCAAAGATCTAAGGTAAGTCAGGATTTACATTCGGCCAAGGGCCATCTATGATGGTTTAATGTTAGAATCGAACCTAACATATGTGTATAGGTATTTCGACAGATATTTAAGACAAGGGATACTTTCGGGAGTTGAAAATCGCAAGGTGAGTACATAAGCACAATCGGCCAAAGCCTAGTTTAGTATTTAGATTTGGTCTTTAAATATTTAAAAGCCGAACTAACCAAGCCTAGTGATTGTAGTGCTAGCCGATTTCTAGGAAAGAATACTACAAATTTCGGGATTTGATTTTTTAATCCAATCGGCAACAAGGTAAGGTTACCAGTACTCCTTCGGGATTTAGTCTTATGGCCGAATAGGCTTTTACTAAATAGTAAGTGATTAATCAAATGTAGGAACTTAAGATCTAAATCAGTAGATCGGTTTTTCGGGATTTCAAGGAATTCGTTAAGCATATCAGGTGTGTACCCTACACTAATCTTAATAGATTTATGGCTTAAACTTGATACATGTATTAATATGAAAGTGTAAGAATGTGGCTAAGGTACCATGTTATGGTACAAAGTACTCAGGTACGTTTCCTACTCCTACTAGGATTATGAAATATGTTATATTTAACATGTGATAAGTGATAAGAACGTGAAATTTGGCATGTTAATGCATAATATATGATATGGGGCATATGGGTTATTGAAAAGGGGAAGTGAATGTGGTGACCTAAGACCACGATATCTGAATGTGGTGACCTAAGACCACGATATCTGAATGTGGTGACCTAAGACCACGATATCTGAATTTGGTGACTTCGGTCACAATTATTTAATCTGGTGGCTATGCCACAAATATTTATAAGGGCGATGAGCACGTCGACTGCAGCGACTACCTTCGATGGTGTGTAGCGGATGGAGGGTTGACTTAGTAGTCCCCACAGTGTGCAGGATGGTACGGGTGATGTGTAGCGGATGGCATCTAGGTTTAGGTTCGGGTTGCATCATTATTTTTATCTGTTATATGTATTGATATGTGATATGGTTATGTAAGCCTGAATTGTTAACTTTAGTGTTGGTTACACATTCAGTCTGTTGACTCACCCCGTTGTGGGAACATGTTTCAGGTGATGAACAGTGATGGACTGGGACAGCAGAACTTGTGGTGGCCATGCTCAGCTTGAAGTTTTATTTTATTTCATTTAAGTACCATATAATTATTTAGGTTTGTTTTGATGTAATAAGGCCACTTTTGAATTATTTCATTGTTTCATTATGTTTACAAATTTTTATTAAGTTAAAGATTATGTAATTTATTCTAAATGTACTTTATATGTTTTATCACCTAAAATTTAAAAAGGGTTTTTATTATAAAATGATCTTGTTTTCTTCTCGAGCCCAACCCAAAACAATATTTCTTTTAAAACACACTATTTTTCGAAGGAACAAAAGGATTTTTAACCGGTTTACATCAAGAAACATACCAGATCCGGTCAAGGCTCGTGGGCCAGGTGTGGGGTGTTTCAGTATGATTTGTGTACCGAAAGATACTGAGCTTATTCAAAAAATTCTTCATGAAGCACATATTAGTTGTTTGTCTATTCATCTGGGAATTACAAAGATGTATAATGATTTGAAGAAATTGTATTGGTGGTGGGCATGAAACAATATATTTCTGAATTCGTATCAAGATGTTTGATTTGTCAACAAGTAAAGGCCGAACATCAAGTACCTTCGAGTTTAGTTCAGTCTGTAATGATTCCAAAGTGGAAATGGGACAGAATTATGATGGACTTCGTAACTTGATTACCTCTGACTCCGAAGAAGAAATATGTCGTTTGGGTCATTGTTGATAGATTAACAAAATCAGCTTATTTTATCCCGGTATGTATCGACTATTCGCTTAATAAGTTAGCTGAATTATACATTGCCAAAATTGTTAGATTACACGAGGTGCCTATTTTTATTATATCAGATAGAGATCCAAGATTTACTTCATGATTTTGGAAGAAGTTGCACAAAGCTTTGGGTGCAAATTTGAATTTTAGTACCACATTTCATCCGCAAACCGATCTAAATCTGAAAGAATGATTCAGGTTCTCGAGGATATGCTTCACTGTTGTGTTCTAGAGTTCGAAAGTAGTTGGGAAAAATATCTACCTTTAGTCGAATTTGCTTATAACAACAGTTTTCAGTCGAGTATAAAGATGGCACCGTAGGAGGCATTGTATAGCTGCAAGTGTCAAACTTCATTGTACTAGACCAAACTTAGTGAGAGACAGATTCACGGGGCTGGTTTGGTTAAAGAAACCTAAGAAAAAGTGAAAGTAATTTGTGAGTGTTTAAAAGCAGCTTTAGATAGACAAAAATTGTATGCGGATCTAAAACGAAAGGAAATTGAATTTCAAATCAGTGATAAGGCATTTCTGAAAGTGTCTCCATAGAAGAAAATCCTTAGATTCGGTTGCAAAGGCAATCTAAGTCCGCTCTTTATTGGTCCTATGAGGTTATTGAAAGAATAAGGCTGGTGGCATATCGGTTAGCTTTACAAACAGAGTTAGAAAGGATCCATAATGCGTTTCATGTGTCTATGTTGCAATGATACCGATCAGATCCTTCGTACAAAATTTCACTGGCAGAAGTTGAGATTCGATCCGATATGACTTATGGTGAAGAACCGATCAAGATTTTGGCTCGAAAAGTTAAACACTTGAGAAAAAAAAGCATAGCCCTAGTGAAAGTTTTGTGGCAAAGACATGGGGTCGAAAAGGCTACGTGGGAACCTGAAGAAGCTATAAGAAAACAATACCCAAACCTCTTTTCTAATAAGATTTTCGGGGATGAATATCCCTAAAAGCGAGAGAGTTGTAACAGTTCATTCTAGGGTCAAATCAGAACAGAGGTTTCGATACCACAAATCCAAAGTATAAATATTTATTGTGATAATATTGCAAGGTCTACAGTATGATTGAATGATTGTGTGAAAATTTCGTTAAGAAATTTTATTGATAGAATGTCCAATTTGACTAGAAGGACTAAATTGTAATAGGTGCAAAATGTGTTTTATAGCAGCTAGAGGTGTCTAATTGCTATGAAATTTTAAATTGGAGGTCCTTGAATGGTAATTAGACCATTATACCTAGATGGACAAAAATGGACATGGCTAGGTAAAATTTCAAAGTTTAAGTGAAGGGTATTTTGGTAATCTAGTGAATAAAGAAAAAATAACTAAAATAAAATATGTCATCTTCTTCAGTTTCACCCCCATAGCCGAAAATTAGAAGAGGAGAAATAGCTAGGGTTTTGCTAAGCTTTCAAGCAATTGTAAGTCTATTCTTGTCCTGTTTTTGACGATTTTATATTTTTGAGATCTTGTAACTTGATTTAGCTATTTCAAGGACTAACTTGAAAGAAAGACAAAGTCTAAAATTTTACCCATGTGGAATATGTGTGTATTTTGATGTTTGATGGTAGAAAATGCATGTTTGTTGATTGTTAAACGACTTTTGTAAAGTGATTTTCTAAAGAAAAGGCCGATTAGGGACCTATTTGTAAAAAGTTGTAAAATGTGTGTTAAAATGTGAATAAATGAAAAATGTGGGTTGTTATGAGTATGACTAAGTTTCGGCTAGGCTTGGGTTTTTAAGAAATTGAATGAAATTCATTTTACGAGCCTAGGGACTAAAATGTAAAATGTCAAAAGTTTAGGGGCAAAAATGTAATTTTTGCCATAAGATGTATTTGGGCTAAATTGAATAATGTGATGATTAAATGAGATGAATTTGGTATTATAGATCAAGAAAGATGAAGTTCGAGTTTAGACCAGGGAAAGAACAAGATTGTGGACTACATTGAACTAATTGTCGTTTTTGTAACTGAGGTAAGTTCGTATGTTAAATATGCTTTACTTTAACTGTATTTTATTTGCTTAAATATATGCATGAATTGTTTAACCAACCTTACGGACACATTTGACGATGATTTGGCAAGCGAGAAATCCCAATTGAACCTTAGGAATAGATTAGGATACAAGTGACATGTCACAAGGGTTCTATGTTATGTGATTCCGGGTGCTGGTCCTATACGTCCTACAGGTGGCTGAGTATACTAGTATATGTTGTGGTTACTTGATAGCTTGTGCGATCAGCATCGTGTAGCTATGTCTCGACTGACAGCTTGTGTGAGCAGGCCTGCTGATAGCTCGAGAGCGAGCACATATGTGTTATAAAATAAAGGTAGCAATAGCTACATATGTTGCAAGTTGTGTGCAAGGTTTCCTGTGTATCCGGTATTATTATTCTGAGTGGTCCATTGGGTATGACAACTATGAGACTAAGTATGAAATTATTACGAGATGGTACAGGTAAGTACTCAAAGCTTATGATTATTAATTTGGTAAATGACGATTTTAAGGTAAGTTGGGATGGAAGTGAATTATGATCATGAGGTTATGGTAAATTATAATATCTTATGTTATATTACTTGCATGATTAATGTATGGTAAGATTGCTTATTTCTTACATATGGGCTTACTAAGCTATATTGCTTACTCCATTTATTTTTTTTATATCACCGAGCTAGCTCAGATTGGAGATCGTCAGAGATCGTATCACACTATCAAACTGTTATTTTGGGTACCGATGATTTTAAACATTTTGAGAATATGGCATGTATAGGGGCTTGGTCATTTTGTTGTATGTGTCATTATGATTTGGCAAAAGTATTGGCTTGTAATGGATAAGTGCTTTATTTTGTATAAGGCATTGAATGATGGCCTGTCTTGGATTAATTGGATGTGAGTTATGCATGGGCTAATGTTATTTGTGATATGCCTTTTATTTGCTTGGTAGATGAATGATTGTGGCTTAATAACTTAGGTGTTAAATCGGGAGACTTGGCTTGATGGTAAGTAAGTGAAATTGGGCTAGACTATACATACTGAAAGTAATCATATTGAATGCTTGTGGATGTGTTTGTGGTATGTTTGAGTTTGACAAAGTATGAGGTTTTAAGCATGATAGATGTTGGATTTTTAAATATATGTTTAGGCCTTAGTTAGGATGGTATTAGTTGCTTGTTTGTGCTATGGATTATGCCATTGAAATAGTGTACAAGTGTGTGCAAATGAGGGTGGGAAAAGGCTTGGTAAATAACCTTATTTTCTCCACACGGGCAGACACACGGGCGTGTGTCTAGGCCGTGTGTGGCACACGGCCTATCCCACGGGCATGCATTTTGGTCGTGTTTCCCCTGTACCTTAATTTTCAAAAATAGAATGCTCAGATTTAAGCACATGGGTGTGTGTCTTTGTAACATCCTAGATTAGGGGTTATGCGTTTGTGCATAATTCATGAGTTAGTAGGTTTTGGCAGTGTTGGAAGTGTATTAAGGGTTTTTAGAATTTTAGGATGGAAGAAGAAAGCTTTGGAAAATTATTGGTTTTAAGTAAAAAGGGAGCTGTAAATGAGGCTTTAAAAGAAACTCCGTGTGAAGCATGACACAAGGAACCATGTGGTAAAATGGCATGTTTTATGAATTATGAATGTGTTATGTGAATTCTAGAAATAAGGAAATGTATGGAAATATATGGAAATGTATGGAAGTGTATGGAAATGTAAGGAAATGTGAGGAAATGTATGGAAATGTAAGGAAATGCAAGGAAATGTAAGGAAATGTCTTGTCTTGGAAATGTAGGGAAATGTCCTGAAAATGTAAAGGAATAAAGAGGAAAGTGAACATTTATGGAAACTAGGAAATGTAAGGAAATGATCAAAAAATGGAAAGTATACATTTTAGGAAACTTGGAAATGTAAGAAAATGGCAAGTAAACAGAGCCGATCGAAAATTTTAGGAAACTTGGAAATGACCCTAAAATGATGAGTTTTAAAGTTTAAAATAGGAAATCAAGGCAAGAGGGCCTTAAAAGAAAAAGTTGGTAAGTTTTGACACACAAACGGGCTAGGAAAAGTGGCCTGAAGATGGCATTTAGGGCCTATGGAAATGGCGCCATGTGCAAGAGGCATGGGCCTGGGTTCGAGTCACAAGGGAAGCAATTAAATGAAGGTTTTATTTTTGCTTCCAGAAGACTGAGGTGGACGGCACATGCTTCTAGAAAGGAGGTGTTTTATTTTCATAAATATTCGATTAAAAAGGTAATAAATAAAGGATTTTTAAATTAGATTATTTTGAAGAGATAAATGTTAGATTAAACTCTTTTATTTATGATAATTAAAGGATAAAGTTATCAAAATAGAAGAGTGGTGGCCAAGTAAGGGACTCTAGCCTAGTAAATTTGGCTATAAAAGGAAAAGAGAGGCCATTCAGCATTATTTACTCTTCCTTGATAACCTTTGCCAAATTTTCTCTGCAACCCCTATTCTTTTCTTCTTCATTCTTCTCCTCTCAATATTCCAAAAGCCGAAAGCTTGCTAAGATCAAGGCCATAGCCGAAGCTTGAAGTAAAGGTGCAATCGATTTCTTCAAATAAGGGTAAGATCCAAGTTTGGTTTCCATTCTTTTATACTTTAGACTTATCGAAATCTAAGGCTAATTCCATTAATGTTCATGGTTGCCGACCTTGAAGAGATCTTTCGAGATTTACTAAGTGTCGACTACAAGGAAGGAGAAGTTCTTTTCCCGAAGGTACACCATAGGTCGTGTGTTCCCTAGTTATTCGGTGAATTTCGGGATTTAAGAATCTAAGGTAAGTCATATTTAACATTCGGCTAAGGGTTACTTGTTGTGAATAAATGTTAGAAATTGATCTAACATGTAGTTATAGGGATTTCGACAGAGGGATACAAGGATTGGGATTTGAGAGTTTCAAGGTAGGTTTTAAGTATACTAATCCTACTAGGATTTGGATTTCTGACCAGAATGGCTCTTTACTAAGTATTAAATGATTGAATGTAGAGAATTAAGATCTAAGGCATTAGATCAAGCTTTTCGGGATTTGGATTGGAAACCTTAAGCGAATCAGGTGTGTACCCACACTAACTCCCAATATATTACGGCAATTATTTTATATGTATATATATGAATATGCATGCAAATAAGAATGTGGCTAAGTGTCACAAATGAGGTAAAAGTACCCAGGTACGTTTCCTACTTCCGATAGGATTACAAATACGATATATATATTCTTGAATATGTAATATGAATGAGAAATAAGATGTGCATGATATAAATATTTGGGGCATAAGGGATATATGTGAAAGGGGAAGAATAGGTGTTGACTACGGTCTCACCAACGAAATATGGTGGCTACGGTCCCATTAAGTGAACATGGTAACTTCGGTTACATTATTCGAACATAGTGTCTAATGACACAACGTATATATGGCGATGAGCACGCCGATCGCAAATGACTACCTTTGATGGTGTGTAGCGGAAGGAGGGTTGACTTAGTAGTCCCCACGGTGTGATTGGCAGGTACGGGTGGTGTGTAGCGGATGGATAATTAGGCTTGGGTTTGGGTTGCATCATTTTGATATGTATATGTCCTGATATGAATATGTATGCCTGAAATATTGTTTGTTAGTTGGTGTACACATTGAGTCTGTTGACTCACCCCTTTGAGGGACCATTTTTCAGGTGATGAGCAGTAATGGACCAGGTCGGCAGGAGCTAAAGGTGGCCATGCATAGCAAGAAAAAATCTTATTATTTGGGATTTTTATTTTTACTAAGTACTTTAATTTTAAGTTTGGGAATTATTTGATGTAATAAGGCCATAAGGCCATAGTTGGATTACTTTATTTTTATTTATTAAAGTTTAAAGTATATTTATTCAAAACAAAGCCCAAACGTTTTGTCACCATAAATAAATGGGTTCCAACATAAGTTAAATTTGTTTTCAACTCAAGCCCAACCCAAAACAATATTTTTCTAAATTTTTTTTACAAATTATATCCAATAAACAAAGAATTTTGAAACCGGTTTACTTAAGGAACATACCAGATCCGGTTCAGGCTCGTGGGCCGGGTGTGGGGTGTTTCAGTCTTAACCGTGTGGATGGCACGGCCTAGAACACAGGCGTGTGCCCTAGCCGTGTGAAGTCTGCACCTATTTTTGTGAAAATTAATTTTCTACGGCCTAGTACACGGGCGTGTGACTTGGCGGTGTGACTCCAATTTGTTCATGAGTTACAAGTCAAAGAGTTACACAGGTTAGGGACACGGGCGTGTGTGACCATAGGGACTGTCCACGCGGGCGTGTCCCAAACCACACGGGCGTGTGACCCCTGTTTCTAGCAAAAATTTTCTAACTTTTATAAGAATTCCTTGCGTTCTCGGTTTAGTCCCAGACCACTGCCAAAGCATGTACTGGGCCTCGTAGGCTCACATTAGAGACTTTATGATTCATTATGAATGGTTTTAATTTGGACACAAATTTATAACTCGATTTGTATGTTTACTTGCAATTTAAGTCTAGTAATGCCTCGTACCCTATTCCGGCATTGAATACAGGTAAGGGGTGTTACAAATGTTGCTCCGACTGATCTTGAACCTTCGCGATCTTTTGAGCACTATAAAAATAGAGAAAATAAAACCTAGTCAGCACTTAATGCTTAGTAAGTTCGTATAATAGGAAATAAACTTACCAATCACATTCATTAAAATAAGCATACAATAACATGCTTTCCAATAATTTGACAATTTTACCTAAACACATATACTCAAATAAGTAAGTTAATTACATAATTCACATATAAATCAAATAAGCGTAGATGATCTCATCATGTACAAATTTTCAGGTATTTTGGGATTATTCAATATATAATTCATTTAAATCTCATAATTTCCCATTTCAGGAGTTTATCCGTTGAATCATTGAAATTTCGATGGATACTCAGGTAGTACACTCAAGGTGTACAAAACTATAAACCGTCAACTCATAATCAGGGTTACCCATTAGGGCACACAATCAGAGAGCACACTCTCGAGCCACATATCAGGATGCTCAGAGGAACCATGTAATAGGACACTTATCCGGGCTAAACAGGAAACTCATAAGAGTTTTATTTAGGGAGCTCATAGAGCTTTACAAATAACTCAGAAAAGTTAATTTTAGGGAGCACTGGATAAGGTAACAGAGAGTTCAAGTGAGCCATGTCGGGAAACCCATAAGAGCTTATATCAGGACGCTCATGTAGAGCTACGTTTATGTCCATATTATATGCTGGATCACAACCGATCGAGTCATGTAACAAGAGGCTCACACAGAGCTGCGGAACTATGCAACACATGCTAAATCACTACTAATTAGAATGCTCGCAGGAACTATATATCAGGATACTCGAGAGGGCTATATCAGGATTATCATCTGAGCTAAATCCTGTCTGCAACATATGTAGAATCACATTCAAATACGGGAAATCACACGTATCCTTCGAATTTCAGTATTCAAAAGGAACTTAACTCCTTATTAACATTTCTGATCATGTAATCATTTCATGTATTGATAACTTTTATTTAATTCACATAAACACATACTACATTCATTCCAAATGTAACATTCAATTCAACCATATTAACATATATAGTTAAGTTACACGAACTTACCTTGACACTTGTTCATGTATATAAAAATCTACGAATCCAAAACTTTTTCTTTTCCTCTATCTAGCTTCGAATTTGAGTTGTCCGGATCTATATAAATAAATTTAATCATCAATTTATCATATTTTATATTCAATTGAGTTCAAATTACACTCTAGGCAAAATTACCATTTCTCCCTTAACTTTTCATAAATTCCAATTTCGTCCCTAGGCTCGGAAAATGAAATACATGCAATTTAATCCTTACACCAAGCCTAACCAAAATTTTAGTATAACATTTACAGAACATATATTTCATAAAAATCATAAATGTTCCACGAATTTTACATTTTTACAATTTAGCCCTAAATTACAATTTCATGAAAATTCACTTTGTAAAAGTTGTTTATCTATCAACAACCTTTCATTTTCTACCATAAATTTCAAAATTTCAGCATATTCATCCATGGAAAAATTTCTATACTTTGATAGCTTTTGAAATTAATCCCCAAAATAGATAAATTAAACTATCCCGATCTCAAAAATATAAAAATTACTAAAAACGGGACAAGAATACTTACCAAATTAAGCCAAGAAAGTTTGTTTTCTCTTTCCTAGGGTTTCCGTAGAAAAATTGGGGATGAAGATGATATAAAATGATATAAAATGATATTAATTCTATTTAATTATTTATCATCTTTTAGTATTTCTCATTTCCAATTTAGTCCTTAGCCTTTTTTAATTTTTCCATGGATGAATCACCAAAAATATCTACTAACTTTTCTTTAATGGTTTAATTACCATATAAGGATATCAAGTTTTGAACTCCATAGCTATTTGATCCTTTTAGCCACTAGAATTCAACTTTTGCATTTTATGCAATTTCGTCCTTTCCGTAATTAAGCACATAATTGGTAAAATTTTCTTATCAGAATTTTCATATGACATTCATATCATAATACAGACTATGCAATAATATTAAAATAGTTTTTCTTTTCGGCTCAAATTTATGGTCCCGAAACCACTATTTTGATTTCACAAAAAATAGGCTGTTACATTTTGTTTCTATTCAAGTTTGTTTTACTTTTTTCATTTAGCAGAATAATTAAGCACCATTGTCGAAGCACTTGGGATTTATTTTCAATGCAGTTCGTACTATTGTACTGTCATTTATGACTCAGCAAGAATGAGGGCAGATCAAAAATTTCAAATCCCACCGTTTGATCAAAAATCACCTAGCCATCTGATTTGTCTGAGTGGGCGCAATTCTCATTGGACATAATTATTCCCGCCAGCTTTATTTCCCTTCACAAAAGTCACACCTTTCCATCTTCTTCTTTCACTCGCTATAAGTCCCCTCTTCATTGTGCCGACTGTAACACATCTAAAGCAACCATTTTTATTCACCTTCTCTTCCCCAAGCTCGTACCATTACAACTTTAAACCATTTTCACTCCACAAAACAACCAAAATATGGCAGGAACAAGAAGATCAGTCAAGAAAGCCACCAAACCTGTTGAAAAACACTCATCCTCTGCAACTACAGTTCGTCAATTGGAATCCTCTATGCCAACAGAGAAAAAGGAGCCGGTGATCTTTTTAATGAAAGCGGCCAAGGACCGGTTTCAATACAAAATTTTGAAGCAAAACTTCCACCCAGAACAGGGCATTCTCTTTTTGCAACTGCAAGACTTGTGCAAGCAACTCTACTAAACCATCTCTAAGTTAAAGTGGGAGACTTTCTGAATGCATACTGGAAGCTATTCTCCTTCATTGGTATGTGAGTTTTACGCTAACCTTTATGATCATGAGTTAGAGTTTATCTTTATTCGAGAAGGCTTAATCCCATGGGATGCTAAAAAAATCAATGAGTTGTACAACACTAAAGTGGATGTAGATGAACATTCTGAGTTTATTAAGGATATCACAGATGAAAAAAGGGACCTATTGGTGAAGGATTTATGTGTCGAAGGAGAAATGTAGACGGGTTCACATCAAAAGAATTATACGATGCACCGCCGCTTCTTGACACTACAAAGTAAAAGTTGGTTTCATTTTGTCAACTGCAGGCTACTATCCTCAACTCACACCACCACAGTCAACCTTGATAGAATGTGTCTGATACATTGAATTGTCAAGGGTAGAAATACTAATATCGATGCAATACTCCACCAGGAAATTGCTGACTGCGCAGCAAGGCAAATTGGAATTTTGGTTTTCCTATCGTTGGTGATGCGACTGTGCCAGCAGAAAGGGATTGTACCCTATGATGATGAAGAGGTCCTAGAGAATAAGGTCCCGGTAAATGAAGCCTCTATTGAAAGAATGACTCGTGGCCAAGATACACTAGCAATGAAGGCGGCAGAGACCAACAAGTCAAGGAAGGGCAAAACCAAGCCAGAAAGCAAGGGAACAAACCTGACTACAGAAACTTCATTGTTTCACAAAACGTAAGATATTGAGAAGTTGTCTTATTCCATCAGCAATAAGAAGATTAGGCTTGTCGATATGGACAAATCACAAAATTTGTTCTACGCTTATACCAGGGCCTATAACAACTCTATTGTAGTCTCATTAAGTCAGTTAAGTCCAACCCCACTCCCAGAATTTCCAATGTTCCCACCAATCATCCGAGATTATAAACCCTTGTAGCAGCCCGAATTAGGGCCTAAATGGAATAGTGGTTTCAAAACCATGAATCCGAGGTCAAAATAAAATGATTGAGTTTTAGTGTTTATTGAGTGATTGAATGTTTGTGTGAAATTTTGGTTGAGAATTTTTATTGTTTGATTGTCCAATTTGATAAGTTGGACTAAATTGCAATAGGTGAAAAGTGTGTATTATAATCCATAAAGGTACTTAATTTAGATGGGTTTTTAAATTGAGCGTCATTAGTTGGTAGTTAAACCATTATATTATAGTTTGGACACAAAATGCCCATAGAGGGATAAAATATCTAAAGGAATAATGAAGGGCAATTTGGTCATCTGGCTAGTAAAAGAAATAAAAGGGAAAATAAGGCTAAAATGTTGTCCATCTTCATCCTCCATAGCCAAAATTTTCAAGGAGCCATAGCTAGGGTTTTGTTTCACTTTCAAGCTTGATTGTAAATACCTCCTAGCCCCGTTTTTATATTTTTTGTATTTTTTAAATCCACGTAGCTCGATTTAGCTATTTCTAACACTATTTTGAGCTAGAGTTTGTGTTTAAAGTTTTACCCATGGAGGACATACATGTATTTTGATGTCTAGTGGTAGAATATGAAAGTTTGAAGTGTGATAAACAACTTTTGCTAGATAATTTTTGGTGAAAGTGATAAAAAGGATTTATTTGCAAAAGATGAAATAATAAGTGTATAAAATGTAAGTTATGATTGTGGGCTGCTATAAGAGAGAATATGAATCGACTAGGCTTGGGTGTTTGAAATATGAACACGTTTCATTTTACGAGCCTAGGGACTAAAGTATAAAAATTGAAAATGTAAGGGGCTAAATTGTAAATTTTGCCATAGGAAGATTTTGGACTGATTTGAATAATGTGTATATTAAATAAGCTAAGTGTGTCATTATAGATCAAGAAGAACATAGAACCAACCTTGACTGAGCAAAAGGCAAGGTTTCGGACTAAATTGCAAATTGACACATTTTGTATTGAGGTAAGTTTAGATGTAAATGATACATCCTTTTTATTTATGCTTATCGAGGTAAGTTTATATGTAAATGATACATCCTTTTTATTTATGCTTTTACATATTAATGTATTATGTGAAATGTGAGTGAATATTATTGATATTTATTAAAATGATGAAAAGTGAGGAAATTCCCAGAAGAACCTTCGGAATAGAAAAAAGGACACGGATGAACACTGTGTTTATTAGTATTGGTGGGCTGTGTGCGATACCACCGTGTATATGTGATTATTGTAGGTTGTGTGTGATACCACCATGTTTATTATTATTTGTGGGCTGTGTGTGATACCACAGGTGTATATGTGACTATTGGTGGGCTGTGTGCGATACCACTGTGTTTATTATTATTGGTGGGTGGGCTATGTACTAAACCATCGTGTATCCAGTATTATTCTAAAGTGTTCATCGAGAAAATTTAACTAAGTGAAATTACGTGTGACAATGTGGTGACAATTGCAAGGTTGTAAGTGCATGTAATTGTGAGCAATGTCTATGATATGTATTTGGAATGTGGTAAGGTTTGAAATGAGCAAGTGCAACTACAAGGATCTAAATTGTTCTTGATTAGTATGTAATGTTCTTGATTGATAAGTATGTGGTATGATGTTCATTGTTTACATATAGACTTACTAAGCTTAAAGCTTACTCCCTTCTCTTTTCCCTTGTTTTATAGTGTCGCCAAGCCAGCTCGGGATACGGAGATCATTGGAGGACCATCTACACTATCCACTTATTTTGGTATATTGAGACTTACATTGAATTATGGCATGTATAGGAATTTGGTTATTTTGTAAGTGTCATAATTGTTTGGCCAAGAATGTGGTCTATATCATTTGATATGTCATTGTGTATAAGGCCATGTGATGTGGCTAATATTGATTGTGTTATAACTCTATGATGAGGCCTTTCATGAATGAGTTTGCTTGCCTAAGTGAGAATGAATGATATCATGAAATTGAAGTGTGGGAAGTGTGACATGTGAATGGTTTTGTGGGTGTATGTGTGATGGCTAAGTAAAAGTGTGGTTATACATGATGAGTATGGTTATTAAATAGTGCATGAATGCTCTTAATGTGGACAAATAGATGTCTAATAATAGCATGTTAAGTTTGGTTGGAAATGGTATAAGTGTGGATGCTTTTCATGGTGGAAAAAGGCTTGGTAAATAGCCTTATAATTGTCCACACAGATAGACATACAGACGTGTGTCTAGGCCGTGTGTGACACATGGTCTGCCTTATGGGCGTGTAGCCTAGTCATGTGTCCCCTGCACCTAATTTGTGAAAAAATTGAGTTCATCAGACAGGTATGTGCCTTGGCCGTGTGACCTAAAATGTGTGCTGACGTCATAAATAAAATACCTAGGTTTTTGCACACGGACAGAGACACGGGCGTGTGTCTCGGCCGTGTGAAGGACACGGCCTAGGACATGGGCGTGTGCTTGGCTGTGTGAAAACCCTTATAGGTTTGAAATGAAAAATAAATCCATACGGGCTGGGGAAATGGGCGTGTACGATCACACGGCCTGCCCACACGGGCATGTACCCAGTTTTTTTGTAAATTTTCTAAATTTTTGCTATAGTTATCGGTTTGGTCCCGGACCGTTCCGAAAGTATGTTTTGGGCATCATAGGCCCATTTTAGGTACTTTATGATTGAATATGAAAATCTTTAAATTGAAGGAGATTTTATGGCCCGATTTTGCATGAATGTTTGTGTTATTGTCCGGTAATGCCTCGTACCCTGTTCCGACGTCGTACACGGGTAAGGGGTGTTACAACCTTCATCCGAGGAGGATGACTTGAGGGGCCGAGATAGATCGGTGGAATCCTCTCCCATTGTGCACATATCTGATGTTGAGAAAGAAGAGGACTCAAGGGACGTTGAAGAGTGCATTCTCAAGATTGATAGCCTAGTCAAGGGTGACTTCATTGCTGGTTAAGAGGCACCTACTGTTGAGGAGGAAGTTGATGTGGGAGAGGAGGAAGCCCATGTTGCAGTTGTGAACAGGAAGGCCGAGGAAGAAAATACTGAGAAAGAAGCTACTAAGAAAGAATCTGCCGAGAACATTGTCAATGCATTCGAGTTTATAGGTGCAACAACTGATAATATAGAGCAAGATGGATCTAGAATGGCAGAAGATAAAGAGGTAACTAGTGAGAAGCACCACAACTCATTGGCAATAGTGGTCTATATCAGACCACTCAAGGTGACCCCGCCTACACAAGAAGCAACTGATGATGCCGGGGTAGCACCAAAAACTGAGGAGTGATTCAAGGACCATGTGAAGCCCAACGAAAAGAAGAGCAAGTTCTCCAAAGACAAAAAAAAGTGCAAGAAGGAGGAGAAAATGAGGAGGAAAAAGAAACATCATGCAGCCACATTGATGGCCGAGGAAAACTGAGTTAGTATATTTTAAGTTTTAGCTCTAGTACTCATGCATTGCATGTAGCTGTAATTTCATTTTGTTAGTGCACATTATCGTTGCATTTTTATTGTCATTGCATTTTAATGTTAGTGCATTAGGGACAATGCAAACTTTAAGTTTGGGGGAATGCATATGATTTTGGAAATTCACCCACATTTCAAAAAAAAAAAATTGAAACATGCAAGGTCTATTCGTGGTTAATGCAAATGTGTTTGAAAATTTTTATTACATTCGATGCTTAATTCTTGAATCATGTGAACTATCAATGAATGATTTGGATAAATTTGATTGAATGTTGTATCTTCAATTATTTGATGAATGATTTAGGTTGTATTAGTAATGGATGACTAGTAGCATTCCTTGAATCTTGAATGAATTTTCCTTTTATAGCTGCTTATATGTATATATAGTTATGAATAAGAGACACTCCAAAGTGGGTGTGTTGTGAAATGTTAAAGAGGGAACACTCTAATACAAGCGTTAGAAAAATGAGTCCGGCCAAAGGTTGTCACTGCATGAGTGTGTGTCGGTATAATTATGTACTCCCTGAGGGTTTGTTACACTCCATCGTTACTTCTCAGGAGCAAGGGTACAGTAAGGCAATGATATCCCTTATTCACAAAAAAGAAAAAAAAAGAGACATATATTGTACAATAAATGTTGTATTGGTAGATAAAATTTAGGATTTAAAGCATGAAGTTGCAATCTTATTCATTAATACTTATGTATTGTCGATGTAATATTCTTTCATCTGAATGTGACTCATTCATTGGGATTTTAGGTGATTCAAGTTGCTAGAATGATCATTTGTCTTAGTGAATTCTTGTGTAGTCATTCTAGTTTTTGTTTTACTTGAGGACAAGTAAAAACTCAAGTTTGGGGGTGTGATAGTACTAGAAAGAACATATATTTTCTCCCTACTTATTGGTTAATTTGTACCCATTTAGTTACTTTAGCACATATTTTAGCATTTTCAGTTTAGTAAATTGCATTTTATAACTCAGTGGATCTTAGCCTATTTATCATTAATTTTGTCATGTTTTGGTACTAATGTCGCTGCATGAGTATTTTTGGTACTTGTTCTTATTAGTGTTCCATTGCCAGCATCAGAAGGTGTGGCTAAAGTGAATGTTTAAGTCTTTAATTAAATATAAAAGTTAAGCTTGGTAAGATATTCATTGTAATTTAATGCATCGACAATCACCTATCCTTTTATACCTTGTGACCACTTAGCTTTCTGTTGAATATTCACGTTGGGGATCCCAGCTTATCAGTATTATATTTTAT
The DNA here is from genome assembly GCA_025503065.1 of Gossypium bickii. Lineage (NCBI taxonomy): Eukaryota > Viridiplantae > Streptophyta > Magnoliopsida > Malvales > Malvaceae > Gossypium > Gossypium bickii. Next base: position 33,608,792 of record CP106715.1, on the reverse strand, counting down.
TTTGTTGTTTTCAAGTTATTGCTTCGACAACTACACTCACAATTTATATCATTCCCATCTATTTATTGCCCTGACATTGATAGAAAAAAAACAACCATCCTCGTAGGATCTGACAGACTCATATATGTCTACTATACTTGCATTGATAGTGTATGCTTGCACATTATTGTTGTGACGTTAAACAGTTGATCAACGACCATCAACTATGAAAAGGGATGGTGATGACCATCGAATATGAAAAAGGATGGTTACAACCATCGTTTAGCACACTTTGTATGAGCTCCGGTAAGGGTTCCGATTGACTTCACTACGACAAATATGGAAAGGTATGATGTACCAATGATCAAAGTATGAATATTCATGTTTATGAAAGGTATGATATAAGTGATGCTATATTATGTATCATATCTTACCATGTGATGATATTGCTAAGTTGTGTGTTTAATCACTAGCTTGTGGCTATGGTATGTCTTATGTGTATGCAAATGAAATGGTAAGTGTTCGATAAGAACTAAGACATGTGTATATGAAACTCAATGGAATGGTGATACATGGAAAAACATGATATGTTGTGATGGATGATAAATCCAATTGAATCATATTCAAGTATAATGGTTATCCATGTCAAATTCATATGAATCATGTTTAAATGTACTAATATGTGTAGTTGATGTGCTAGGGCTTGTGCCAAGCTCGTGGATATGATTGATGTTTATGATTATGCTTGTAATATGCATACGAAATGAATAAGAAAAGGAAATGAAATGGTAAGTATGTAATGAGGATGTATTATATGTGAGCAAATTGCTTAATTTATGAATGAATACACCTATGTCATGGATAAATACACTGAATTGAGAGTTAATAATGTTGTTTAGACTTCTGATAAGCATTGGGACGGAATGGAAAGTAAGTAAATAGAAAGATATATAATCTTATAAAAGGTTGATGATTATATATTATGTCTCATGAAATCCTATCATGATATGAATGGTCAATAAGTATGTGACATTAATGAATTTACTTAGCTGTGAGCCGATGATCATATAGATTTATGAATTTGGCATTGGAATAGGTTTATGTCTATTCTATAAAGCTTATTATCGAAATTGAATTTTATGCTTAAAGTTTATACGAGCTTAAGCATACATTGCTTATGTAGTTATTTTCTTTTACTTTACAGATTATCAGAAACTCGATTGAGTTGGAAGCTAGTCGGAGATTCATCACACTATCCACCGATTTTATTCATAGATTTTGATGGTTTGGTCGCAATTATAATGGCATGTATAGGTGTTTTGTGCTTGACGGTATGGCCACTATGTTTGGCTTGTAAATATGGTTTTATGATTGATGACATTTTTGCATTTTTGGGCTTGATGGCTAATGTTGAAATGGTTTAGTGATTATATGTTTTGAATGGCCAAATTGGTATGCTTGTGTGTGATATTGGCATGTAATTTTTTGCTTTGAATTTGTGAAAGTTATGTTATTTTGATGCCTTGATAGTTGGTGTGCTTTTGGCACTTTGATGCTTAATGGTTGGTGTTATATGATCAAATTAATGCATGGTTTTATGGCCAAAGTGGTATGTGTTGGCATGTTTGCAAAGTGATCATTTAGGGCATGTTTTGATATAGGATTTAATCAAATATATTGGTTGAATTATGACCATTTGGACTATATATTGGATGTTGGAACCATTTGGTAATGGCTAGTTTTGTGTCATTTATATGGTTTTGATACATAAGAGAAGTGGTTCAAATGGTAAAGCTATTTTTTTTTATGGTATGAATCTAAATTGGTAAGGTTGGTATGTGTCAAAAGTGGTATGTTTTGGTATGGAAACAAGTTAGTTGCTAAATGGTTAAATATGCACATGTTTAGGTATGTTTAATGTATGTGTTTGGGTTGCTTTTATGGCATATTAGTTGAATGAAAATTGGTCATTTTATGCATAGTTGAACATGTTTTAATACCTTGGTCATATGTGCAAATGGCTCGTTTAGGTGTACTTGAATTCGGTGAAAGGAATGGCTTGAAATTGGCCTATTTCTTGTCCACACGGCTTAAGACACAGGTGTGTGTCTCAGTCATGTGTGACACACGGCCACGTGACATGACTGTGTGTCCCCTTGTAGGTTTTTAAAGGTTGCATTTCGAGAGTTACATAGCCTGGCACACGGGCATTTCGCTTGGCCATTTGAACCAAGTCAGAGAGTTAACGGGCACGGACATGGGCTGGGACACAGCCATGTATCCCTACTTCGAATGCTCACATGGCCTGAGACACTGGAGTGTGTCTCAGCTATGTGAGTCACACGGCCTGTAATGTGAATTTTTCAATCTTTTTCCACAAAGTTTTAAATGTTTCCTATTTAATCCAGAATTGTTTCTAAAGTGTTTCTAAGACCTCGAAGTCTTAAATAGGGGATGATATGCATGTGTTTGAATGGGCTATGATGTGATTCATGAAATGATTCGGAATGAATGTTTTGAGGTTACGATTTTACGGTAATACTTCGTAACCCTATTCCGATGACAAATACGGGTTAGGGGTGTTACACCTTGTGTAAGCTCATCAAAGTATTGTAACATACATAACAACACATCAATTAAACAAATTCATTTCCATATATATATAATATTCTTAGAATTCTCAGATCATCACAGATACACATACATGGATATATTGAAGCATGCTTATGTAACAATGCACATTTCAAAGAATTTCCTACCCATCTCTACTGCACACCAATATCAAGTTCCCCAAAACCCGTCCATTAAATAACACACCATTTTTGGACAAGCCACCACATAATTGCCAATAACGACCACATAATCCGGATAAATTGCCACATAACTTTCACCTTTCATAAAACCCACCCCATACACGTTATATATCCACTGGTCAAATTTAACACATATAATTCCCTTTTCACATTTTTCATGTAATAATGCTCATAATCTCACATAAAACATATTTCTCAATTTTACACATATGCATGTAAACATGCCTACATTTTCATATATCACATAATATTCGCTTTTATTCACTTAAACATACTTTAATATACTTTTCATATTAAATCAAGGATCTCATCACACACACACATATCACACATTTAAATCATCAACATACTAAATAAGCCATGTATCACATAATGTAGAGATGATATTTACACACATGTCATCATCGCATACATCAACACATCACAAAACATGCCTTTCATGAAACTAATGGGTTAGGATTATGTACTTGGGTTTCTTCTTGATGAGTTTTTCAACTCCTGTAACACCCCAAACTCGGCCTAGAAGTTAGGCCCGAATCTGGCGTGTCGCATTAAATTATTTTTTGAAAACCATGTTTTCATTGAAAACCCTTCTTATTTAAAGGCTTAAGTAAAAACCCAGTTATGTTGGTTTATTTTTAAAATGTGTTACATTGAAAAATTATTATTTTTAATCCCAAAACATCTTTTCAATTGCAGAAGCTGATTTTGAAAGTAATTGATTTACGAAAAAGATTAAGCCACGAAACTATTTCAAAAATGTTGCGAAAACGTAGTGTTGTTTTAAAAACAGTTAGCATTTTGGAAAATCGTGATTTACTTCTAACGGACACAATACAAAGTAAAGAAAGACCCATAGTTAAAATCCAGAAACATAAAGAGGCCTTATTACAACCCAAATCAAAATACTTGAATGTAAATAATCAAAACGGAAAACAGAAGCAGTGTTTGGCCTTCTCTGAGTCCCTCGCAGTACCGATCCGTCTAAGGCTGGGGATTACCTGCACAGTTAAAAATGGGATGAGTTTACGAAAACTCAGTGTCCAATCCCCTTACTAGAGTAACAATCAGTATATAGAAACAGAAACCTAAACAGTCTGGGCCAAAGCTCTTTTAACAGAAATAGTACAGTACAGATCAGAGCATACGTGGGCCAAAGCCCACTACAATATCATTTGGGTCACAGCCCATAACAAAATCAATTGGGCCTAGCCCAAACCAATAACAGAACAAGTGGGCCTAAGCCCAGTACAGTGATAGATCTCGTAACAGATATGCATTAGTATGGGGATGCATCCCACCCCGCCCGATCCAGCCAACACATCATCCGTACCAACCCTACACTTACGTGGGGATAAAATCGACCCACCCAGCCAGCACACCACTGTTAGCACCGGTTGCGGCCTTAATCAAAATTGTAGCAAAACTGCTGGTATATATATATAGCTCTAAGCCTTCAATAGCGTTATTATAATTGGCACAAAGCCATCAGTAACTGTATTATGTTTGGCACATAGCCATCAGCGACGGTAATATAATCGGCACATAGCATTGGGTAAATATGATCGACACAGAGTCATCGGTATATATGTTAGGCACATAGCCATGGGTAAATACGATTGGAACAAAGCCATAATCAAGATGGCACAGAGCCATATTTAGGTTAGCACAGAGCCATAATTAGATTACGCAGCTTTAAGCCATCCGTCGGTCCACAGTTGTCTCGGGCGACCCGTGCGACCTTAACTGATCAATACTGGATCCGCAGTCGTCATGCGACCCGTGCGGCCCTATCAGAACTTCCTCCATATCAATGTCCCAACCCCATGCAATATGTCTTGTATGCCATGCTCAATCGTTACACGTGTATGCAAAATTGCCATGATCGGTAACAGTCATTTACACACATATTAAAAGCATATCAGTCAAACGACCACAGTCAAATCAGTTAAAACACCATCATACAATCACAGTTAAATCAGTCATAGTCCTAATAAGTCAGTTACCCACAAGGTCAAAATAGTCATTTTACCCTATAAGGGTATTTCGGTAATCCTACCCTACAGGGGTATTTCGATAATTTCACAAATCAGGGGTATTTTAGTAATTTTACAAATTAGGGGTATTTCGATAATTTTGCAAATCGAGGGTATTTCGATAATTTCACAAATTGGGGGTATTTTGGTAATTTTGCAAACTAGAGGTATTTTGGTAATTTTACAAATTGAGGGTATTTCAGTAATTTTGTAAATCAAGGGTATTTCGATAATTCTACAAATCGGGGTATTTCGGTAATTTTGCAAATCGGGGTATTTCAGTAATTTCACTAATCGAGGCTATTTACGACCTAACAAAAGGTCTACTGTCGCCTCGAGCGACTTAAGTAACCTAAATAATCACATCGGTGTAAGTGGGCTTAAGGCCCATTACTCGGCCCAAGTAGGCCCACACACTCATGTGGCCCAATTAGCCCAGAAATAGCCTTGGTTATACGAACAGCACAGTTCAAACCATTAGAAACCATTTAACATGCATTTTATACGCGTGGGGCCCACCAGCCTAGTGGGCCCATACGGCCCATTGGCTAAAAATGACCCTAGCGAGGTGGACTGCACGGCTCAGTCTAACATTTACCACAAATTGTAGATTTTATCTGTGTGGGCCCACGAGCCCATTGGGCCCACCTGGCCCATTTCGGCCCATCAAGGCCCATAACAACCTCTACAGTCCCATGCCTAAGATTTGTAGGCTCGAATCACTACAAGTGCGATCGCACACTCGTGTGGCATCAAACTCCATATTTTAGCTTTTTGACTTTTCAGCTTTTGCTGATCTACAGTCCAATCAGTGTGGAATACACACTTTCAACTTTTCAGTTGATCATCAATAAAGCACAAAGTTACACACCTGATTGCAAGCTTTCGCGAAAGCTTAGAACACCAACCTACACTTGACTGAAAAATTACAATTAGTCTTCCATGTATTAATGATCGAAAGCACTTAATCCCCAAAAGGACATTCACTACCATACCTTGACTGAGTACCAAGCGATCTATTGCCCTTAGATCGCTGACTAAGGATTGATCACCCATCCTTGGTACAACCTGCATTGTATCTTAACCTTTTTAACTATTACCATGAACGAAAAATAACTAGAACCGAAAGAACAACAACTTACTACTACGTAGAACTAAGAATGACCGATAGAAGAAATAGGTCTATACCCACACGCAAGAGTCGAGACGCTTGTACCCTTTTTTTCATGAATTGGCAACACAGTAAGATGTTAGAAGAAAAGACCACAACGGCAGAGAGAAACAAGAATAAACCAAGAGCACTTACCGATTTTAGAAATACTTGCAAAACTTGAAACAGAGAGGGAAGGAAGTAGAAATTTGATCACCATCGAACTAATCAAGAGAAAAAAGAGAAAGATTTGGTTCACGAGGCACTAGGAAGCCGAAAGAAAAAGGGGACAGATGATATTCGGCTTAGGAGAAGAAAGGGAAAAGAAGAAAAATAAAAGAATAAAGATGAAGGGAGAGGGAAGCAGAGATTCGGCTAACAAGATGCTTGAGGAAGAAGTGCTAAACCGAACAGCAAAAGTGCATGAATGGTTAAATGCAAGACAAAAAGATGCACGAATGGTAAGTGGAATTTTGGCACTCAGGAAAACTAAGACTATCCCAAATGCTCTCCAATTGTCGAAAATGCACACAAAGGAGGCCCCTAGCCGAATATGCATGCACAAGCTTCCCCAACCGGCTACAACTCTCCAAGTTTTGAATTTCTTGATTTCCTCTTCCTAATTCTCCTCCAAATCACCCAACTACCAACCACACCCACTGATTCTCTATTCCTTAACAAATTCAAACCTCATCCAACAGAGTTTCAATCCAACTCTTCCACCTTCCCAGCTCAAGCAGCAAAATAAACACTTCCCTACTTATCCCAAGACTTGAACCTCAAACCACATAGATGCCCAACACGCCACTTGCCACTAGGCCACAAGCTCTCCTTGTGTCACTAACCAAACATTATTATTAATAAATCCTAAGTGTCAGTATCCAGGTTCATTAAAAGAAAACCAAAATAAGTTACAAGGGCCAAGACTTGAACCCAAGCTCCCTTGCACCCTTAATGAAGCCACAACCACTAGGCCACATGCTTCCTTGTGTCATGTTTTCCCCAACAATATTCTTAAAGCCCACTTACTTACATCCGGGGTTTTATTCACCTAAAACCAAAATTTTCCTAAAGCCCAGTTTTGAACCCAAGACTTGTTTAATACTTCTCAGGACCCTTAACCACCAAAGCAGACATACTTTTAGGTTATTCATATGCACAACTAAATTCCAATTCCTCCGGCTTGCAAAGCCCATTTCTTCTAGGCCCAAAAGTCAGGGCGTTACAACTCCTCTTTGAGTACTTAATGTACTCTCAATTAATTATTTAATATCATATTATTGAAATGAATGTGAACATATTACGCAAAAATTAAAGGTTAAAATCCCACAACCTATATTGTAGATACGATTACCATAATCCTTTTTTAACGATTTCACTCGATCTATCACGTAAGACAATCTAACACGTAAGTAACGTTTATTAATTAGTATCCTTTGATAATATTTTCATCACTTGAAAGATCGATTATTAAAATTCTCATCAACGCTTACCCCACAATTTAATACTCTCGAAAGGAGGATTTCCAATTGTGAAATTAGGGGCCTCCCCTACGAATATCATTTCACCCTTCAAAGTAGATATGAATTTGTATTAGTAAGATAATAATTAAATAGTAATAAAATATTATGTTTCCACTATGGCACTATACCATTCGGCCAAGATATGAAACCTCTAAGTGAAGGATGTTTCGACCCAAATGACCACACTTACACTTGATTCAATATGGAATGGTCGATGAATTGAGGAAGGGATGAGAACGATGATTTGAGTGATTTAAAATGATTGATAGAATGAAGAGAAAATGTGACTTTAATCAATTAAAGTTTCAACAAGTGAAAGAGGAAGAAAAAGGAATAATCTTGGTCATTGATGGTGGTGGCGGCGGTGGTCGCTCGGCGGTGGTCCGACGATTATGGGTTATGGGGTTCGATGAAAAAGAGGGGAAAATGAGTAAGAAAACAAAATATAGTGGAGAAGGAGAAGGATCCACGGTGGCTAGCAATGGCAGTCAGCAACAGAAGGGAGGAGGAGCGGGAGGGGCGGTGCTTATTGTGGCTAAAAGGTGTGCTGATGGTGGTACAAAGGTCACTTGTGGTGGAGAAAGTGTAACAACCCGTTTTTAGTAAAATCAGAACAGTGGTTTTGGGACCACAAATTTGAGGAGTAAATTATTATTTTATTTTTATTATTTTAAAGTCTATGGAATGTTAGTAATGTCGTATAAAAATTTCGTTAAGAAATTTTGACGTTTGCATATTTAATTATGTAAAAAGGACTAAATCGTAAAAGATGCAAAAGTAGAGTTAGTAAAGGTATCATTTAGCTAGGAAACTCTAAAGTGGATGAACTTATTTGGATATTTAGTAAAAGACCATTCATAAAGCTAGTGGACATTTATGGATAAAAAATTAAGTGATTTTGATGTTAATAAATAATGTTAATTTAGTAAATTAATAATTAAGTAAATAACATAAACAAAAGGTATCATCTTTTGTTTTCATCTCTCCACCGAAAATAGACTAACAGAACACCATTGAAGAATGCCTGAAGGTTCGACCAAGCTTTCTCATTGCATGTAGGAGATTTTTTATCTTGTTTTTAATGATTTCTATGTTTTTGAAGTCGTTGTAGCTTAATCTAGCTAGCCTGGGGGTCAATTTGTAAAAATGTTAAAGATTTAGGGTTTTTCCATGAATGTTCTTGTAGGATCTTGATGTTTTATGAAAGATTATGAATCCTTGTTAACAAATAAACATGTTTTGTAAATTGGTTTTTGATGAAAATGTCATTAAGGGACTTATTTGTAAAAGTAGTAAAACTCCAAGGTAAATTTGTGAAATGTTGTTTTGTATGGGTTGATATAGGTCCTTAGTAAATTCGGCTAGCATGAAATGATGATAAAATTGCTTAGATTTCAATTTACAAGTTTAAGGACTAAATTGTAAAAAGGTTAAAATGTTAGGGGTAAAATAGTAATTTTGTAAAAATGTGAAATATGGACTGAATTGAATAATAGAGGTACTAAATGGATTGAATTTATCTATTTAGATCAATGTAGACCTCGTACGGATTTAGATCAATGAAAAGCAAAAGCCTCGGATTGATCGACTACGTTTTTACGCTTTGTTTGTCGAGGTAAGTTCATATGATTAAACACCGTTTTAATGTTACAAGGATTTATATGTTAGTGTATTAATTTCCATGTAACCATATGATGTATATCCAACGATTTCACGATGATTATCGAGCCTCGTTTGAACCTTAGGAATTCGTAAGATACAAATGACATATCATTAGAGTTTTTATGTTTCGGGTGCTGGTCTTGAATGTCCTACTGATGACTCAGGTCCTGCATTTGCTGCAGATACTCCACAGCTCGTGTTAGCGACATCATGTAGCTTACATTCTGACCCACAACTCGTGTGAGCAATGATGTAAAGGAAAAGGAAAGGTTACGGTTATATGTTTAGCACACTTCATGTGAGCTTTCCCGCGTATCTGATGTTATTCTAAATAGGTCAACAGGCATGAAAGGAAAGGAACAGTAAATGTTCAAATGAACTATATCATAAAATTATGAAAATGATTGAAATGGAAAGTTTCAATGAAAGTATGTTATGTTTATGAAAATGATGCATTCAAAGGAAACATGTTCATGTACAAATAGCTTACCTTATGTTAATTCAAGTGAATAATATTTGAATGTTCTAACATGTGTTGTTGTTGATACTTAGGCTAGTGCCAAGCTTATGGTTGGATTATAGTATGCTTAATCTTATTGTTAAATAATGAAATGGTAAGTTATGTTTCATGTTTTACTAACTTACTAAGTATTATGTGCTTACGTAGTTTTCTTTTCTATGTTTTATAGATAATCGGAAACTCAATCGGTTTGGAAGTTCATTAGTGATTTATCACACTATTCAATGATTATATAGGTAGTTTTTTTTATGTTTTGGCTAAGGTTATAATGGCATGTATAGGTGGACTTATGTTTAATGTTGGTTGATAGTCTGGGTATGTATATGTTGTTTTGCCACCATGTGATGTTGGTTGGTTTCTGCTATTTTGGTACCTTTGATGCCTAATTAGTATATGTTAATGTAGTTCTGGTTTGATGCATGTTTCAATATGGTCAAGATAGGGTATGTTTTGGAAAGGTATTGGACTTGATATACGTGATTGAAATGTGGTATGTATACATGTTTAGGTAAGATTTGAAGGAATGCATTTGAGATGCCTTGTATGACATATTAGTTGAATAGAATTATTTTTTTAAATTGGCCATTTCATGCATGGTATGGTATGGTTTTGATGCTTTGGTTATATGCACAAAATGCTTTTAGGTACATGCTTAATTTGGCGTTGGAAATGGCTTAATTTTGGCCAATTTTATGTCTACATGGCCTGAGACACGGGCATGTGACTCAGCCATGTGTGACACATGGCTAGGCGAAATGGCCGTTTGTCCCCTATTGGTTTTAAGGCATGCAAGTCAGGCTGTTACGCAGCTTGGAACACAAGCGTGTGGAGCCATTTTGAGAGTTAGATGGCCTGGCATACGGGCGTGTGTCTTGGTCGTGTAACCCAACTCAGAGAGTTACACGGGCACGGACACAAGCTAGGACACAACCATGTGTCCCTATTTTGAAAGTTACACGGCCTAAGGCACGCGCGTGTGTCTCAGCCATTTGAGTCACACGGCCTGGCCATACAGCCGTGTGACCCCTACAGTTCAATTTTTCCAACTTTTTCCTAAATGTTCCAAATGTTTCCAATTTAGTCTCGAATTGTTTAGTGTTTTTGAGGCCTCGAAGGCTCGATTAAGGGATGATATGCATGTAAATGAATGATTTATGTTATGTTTATATTAATGTGTGAGATGTATGCTTTAATGTTACATTTTTACGGTAATGCTCTGTAACCCTATTTCGGCGACCGATACGAGTTATGGGTGTTACAGGAAGAGCAAAGACTAAAGAAAAGGGGTGGTGGTTCTCAATTTGAGAGAAAATAGATGTGAAAGAAATGAAAAAAAAAGGGAATATGGGAGAATGAAGGAGGTAGGGATGATAATGGGAGTGGTAAGCTTGGTCAACTGTGACCAGATTCATTGAATCACAACAAATAGGCAGGAAGAGAGGTTTTTGCAAGGGAGGGAGACATGGAGTAAAAAGGGGTTCATGTTCTCCAATTTAAGGTAAGTTTGACTCATAAAAGGGTAATGAAATCAACCTATATGAGGAAACTAACAGGGGCGGACGACAAGCTTTAACTGCACATGGAAAAAGTGTTCAAAAATTTTAATAAAAATAAGGGAGTAAGGGGATTCAAACTAGAGACCTACTTGAAAATTTAAGAGCTTCCTACCATTAGGCTACACACTTCCTTATTTTTTATTTTTGCACTACAAATAAAAATATGGGATGTGACAGTAGAAGTCTATTTCCATTATAAAAATGATATCCTAATTCAACTAGGACATAAAGGCCAGCAAACCTAGTTAATAATACTGGGGTTTTGTCATCCCACCTTGTTAAATGATAAGCTTTTTGAACATCTTTTGTATCGAGCCCAATTACTAGAACTTTCCAGACTTTTTGACCCAATACTTTGTAATTTGACCCACCCCGATTATGTTTTCCTATTTCCCAAAATAAACTTCAATATATACATATTAAATAATTTTCTTATCCCAATTTTACCCCTGGTAAAAATTTGAGAAAATTCTTACAATATTTCACAATTCAATATGTTCACTATGACCGAATGGTTTATATTAATTTTTAGGCTTCAAAACAGCTCAAAAACATAAACTCATTCTTGCGGTCATTTTTAAGTAATCCATATAGAATTAAAAATGGATCATTTCCAATTCCATTTTTGGAAACCTACAATGTAACCAATTAGACACATATAGTTGAGGCTCAAAGGATTTATAATTAAATTTTGGCTAATTAGACACATATAGTTGAGGCTCAAATGATTTACAATTAAGTTTTGGCTTTTCTCCTATTAATTATAAACTCATTTAGTCATGAAGTCATTCCACGATAGTATTGTGACTGAGCTCTCCCCAATGACATACCATTTGTAACAGCCCATTTTTAGTCAAAATAGAACAGTGGTTTCGGGGCCACAAATCCAAAGTCAAAATAATTATTTTATTATTATTTTCAGGTTTGTGGCATGATAATATGTTTGTGTGAAAATTTCGTTAAGAAATTTTATCGTTTGATTGGTCAATTCAATAAAAGGACTAAATTGCGTAAAGTACAAAAGTGTTGTTCTATTAGATAAAGGTGTCAAATAGCTATATAAACTTAAAGTTTAGGTTCTTAAGTGATAAATATACCATTAATATGTTAGTGGATGATAATTGTAACACCCCAAACCCGGCCCAAAACACCACGACCGAATTCGGAATGTTATTGGGTAAAACGTTTGGAAAATTTTATTTTAAGGGTGAAAACACGTGCTGAGTTTAGAATCAAAATCCATAGTTTATAAAAGATAAGTTGTTTACAAGATGTTTGTCATTTTCAAAGTAGTTTGCCGAGGTGAACAAAAACTTTGAAGGTCATTGTTAGTTTAAAGCAACATACGTTTGAAAATTAAAGAAAGTAGGCGTGTTCAAGTTCGAAAACCTTAGCTTAAGTTTTTAAATTGCATAAATTGTTTCCAAAACCATTTGCAGTTTTTTTTTATCCGATAGTCAAACTAGCTTAAACAAAGTAAAAATCCCCAAATACCTAGGCCTTATTACAATAATATCATCCCAATGAAACCGAAATTAAACGAGAATGTATTCAAATAAGCTAAATTTCATCGCATGGCCATCTCGAATCCACTCCAACCCGGTCCAGAACATCATGTATCACCTGCATGTTTGGTAAAATAGGGTGAGTCAAACCGACTTAATGTGTAATTAATCCACGTATTTCCACATATGGGCTTGGCCCAAACCACACAAATCCACATGACATGTAATAATGCAAAATGTACCCAACCCAGCCTAGTATCCATCCGCTACACACCCCCGTATCCAGCCACCACACACCAGGGGATTACTAAATCTACCCTCCATCCGCTACACACCAATTCGGTAATCAATGCCATCCACTCAGTGGTCTAGCCACTGGTCCACGTGATTAAATCACAAAATCCACAACGTGACTCATGATCAACGTCAATCCACGATGTAGCTCATGGCTAACATCAATCCACGATGCAGCACATAGCCAATACCAAACCATAGTGAGGCTCGAGGCCATCACTAAACCACGTACATAAATGTACACCCTGTCCTTCATTCAATATATATATCCCAACCCCATCCATATGCAACATATTATAATGACATGGCAGGATAATGCATGAACATGTTAAATAGGCATATGACATGCTTACGTATAACCACAGTAGTTAACCACAACCATACCAATAATAGGGTACTAACCTAGTTATCGACATACCCTTTAAGGGTAACAATTCCACCACAGCCACTGTTTCAACCATTTCACACATAATACATACAACTAATTAATTAACGGGGAAACTGCGAATTAACCACACACCTGATAACCCGAAGCACTAGACTTTCGATTTCCCTAGCGTCCTCACTCGAAGAGACCACAGCGATCCACTTGTCTTTTTCTGACGCTGGCCCACACCCCGGTGGCCAATCCCAAACCACAAAAACTGAATATTTCTTGAAGTTAGGGGTAGAGACCACCCCTTTCTCTCCTTGATTGATACCCGCATCCATTGGATAGCACTTAATTAGAATACTCGGTTAATCAATAAATCAAATCTAAACGAGACATAGACATAATCTTAATTGAATACTCTTACCGAAGTAGATTCGAATCCCGAAGGCTCCTTCTTAACCTTTGTGGAAGCCCCCTACATCAGTCCAGTTAGAATCAGCTACCACCTATAGATAAAAGATATGGCCTTTGGCCGAATGTCACAACCTCTTACCATACCCGGTTGAATCCCGAAAAATCTTCCTCCTAACGCTGGCTACAAAGAACCCGAACCCAACCATTCATGGTTTCGGCCAAATGAATGAATAGGATTAGATTTTCGGGTTTCGGTAACCAAGAAGAAAAGAGAAAAGAGAATTGATCAAAGGAGAGATCCTTACCACGCTACTATCCCGATTCAACTTAACGACCACCCTTGAGAATCGATGCAATAGAAGAGAATGAAAACGATAGATGGAAGATTCGGCCACGGTACTTTCTGCTTTGAAGAAAAGTAAGAGAAGAAAATTAGTGGAGAGACTCAAAGAGGTTCGGCTATGATCTCAGCAAATGGGAGAAGTGCTTTTGGCTTTTGAAGATAGAAGAATCGTTGCAAAGAAGAAGAAAAGGGTTGGAGTTTGTGTGGTTTCGGCTTTGGTGAGAATGAGAAAGGTTTGGCTTTAGCAATAAAAAAGAGAAGAGGGAGATAGATTCGGCCTACAGAAGAACATAGAGGAGAAGAGAAAGATGGAAGAAAGTGACCTTAATGGTCTTCCAAGTTTCAGCTAATGAACAAAAATAGAAAAGAAAATTGAAGAATTTTGACTACCACTTTTGGCACAAGACTAAGGAAGGAAGAAAAACACAAAAAATGCACCTATAGCCCTTAAGCAAATTTGGCACCTAGCTCCCCCTTACATGACCGAAATATGCCCCCTCCAAAGTCCCACATTCGGCCAACTCTCACCCCTCTCTTCATCCCCTCTTTTCTCTCCTAAATTTTCTCAACACCACATATTCGAATGAGTTTGAATGCTTCAAACCTCTATCTCCCCTCATAACCACAAATTGAAAATAACTTGACTCAATCAAATCCTACCTTCCAAGTGCCATAGCCGAATCTGACTCTCCTCTCCCCTTGACGCAAAACAAAGGCCCAAAATGCTAACTCTGCAGTTCGAACCTTGTCCCTTGTAGCTCCCTGAGGCGTCACTCTCTTGAACTCTAAGTGGCGCCTCCCTTGCCACTCCACCACACACTCCTTTTGTGTCATAACCCACACATTAATTCCCTTAAGGCCTAGCTCCCCCCTAATCAGCTTGAACCAAAAATTTTACTAAGGCTCCTACCCAAGCCAAAGTTTTCCTGAAGCCCCCAAACACACCCAAACAGCATACAGAACACACCAACACACAGATACAAATTAAAATGCATGACCCCAAATCCCAGATATTACAGTTCTACCCCCTTAAAATAATTTCAGCCTTGAAATTACCTGGTCAAAATAGGTGAGGGTATTACTATCGCATTGCTTCCTCTGGCTCCCACGAAGCTTCTTCTGATCCATGGTTCTGCCATAACACCTTGACTAGAGGAACTAATTTCCTCTGTAATACCTTCACATCCAGTACCAAGATCTGAATCGGCTCTTCCTCGTAAGACAAGTCTGGTCTCAACTCCACTTCTTCAACTGGTACCACGTGAGATGGATCCGATCGGTAACGACGTAGCATCGAAACGTGAAACACGTCATGCATCTACTTTAATTTCGAAGGCAGCTCTAACTGATATGCCACTGGTCCAACCCGTTTCAAGACCCGACAAGGCCCTATAAACCTGGGACTCAGCTTACCCTTACGTCCAAATCTCATCACCTTCTTCCACGGCGAAACTTTCAGAAACACATAGTCACCTACTGCAAACTCTATCTCTTTCCGCTTGAGATTTGCATACGACTTTTGACTGTCAGATGCCTCCTTCAACCGTGCTCGAATCACCTTAACCTTTTCTTCTGATTCTGCCATAATCTCTGGACCCAAAACATGACGTTCACCCAGTTCCGTCCAATAAGTAGGAGTCCTACACCTCTGCCCATACAATGCTTCATACGGCGCCATCCGAATACTAGCTTGATAACTGTTGTTGTACGCGAACTCTGCTAAAGGCAAGAATTCCTCCCAACTACCTCTGAGGTCGATAACACATCCCCTCAGCATATCCTTCAATATTTGAATTACCCTTTCAGACTGGCCATCCGTTTGCGGATGAAATGCCGTACTAAAGTCCAACCTGGAGCCCAATGCTTGATGCAACGCCCTCCAAAACCGCGACGTAAATCTAGGGTCTCTATCTGATATAATCGATATCGGCACCCCATGCAGCCTTACAATTTCTGCCACATACAACTTCGCCAACCTCTGCAGAAAATAGTCGACTCGCACCGGTATAAAATGTGCGGACTTTGTCAACCGATCCATAATCACCCACACTGAGTCTTTATTAGTAGGCGTAAGGGGAAGCCCACTAACGAAATCCATTGTGATTCTCTCCCACTTCCACTGCGGAATCTTCACTGGTCGCAGCAACCCCGAAGGCACCTGGTGTTCAGCTTTGACCTGCTGACACGTTAAGCACTTCCCCACAAATTCTGTAACTTCCCTCTTCAGACCAGGCCACCAAAACTGATCTCGTAAATCCCTATACAACTTACTCACTCCAGGATGCATAGCATAAGGGCTATTATACGATTCCAGAAGAATCTTCTGCCTCAACTCCACATCCTTCGGCATACATACCTTACCCTGGAAACACAACACTCCGTCGCCGCTCATACTATAGTCTTCCAATCCCCCGTTCTGAACTTGCAGTAGTTTAGCACTTAGATCATCATCTACCACCTGTTTCTCTTCACCTGACTTATCCATGTCAACTTCACCTGCAGCTCTGCTAATAGACTCCCGTCATCATAAAGACTAAGATGTACGAACATCGCCCTCAGATTCGATACTACCTTCTGACTTAGAGCATCTGCCACCACATTTACCTTGCCAGGGTGATACTCAATCGAGCAGTCGTAATCCTTTAACAGCTCCACCCACCTTCGCTGTCTCAAGTTCAGCTCCTTCTGAGTCAGCAAATATTTTAGGCTCTTGTGGTCCGTGTAGATCACTGACTTCTCTCCGTACAAATAATTCCTCCACACTTTTAAAGCAAAAACCACGGTAGCCAACTCCAGATCATGCGTCGGATAGTTAACCTCATGAGGCCTTAATTGACGAGACGCATAAGCAACCACCTTTCCTTCTTGCATTAGTACGCATCCCAACCCCGTGTGAGAAGCATCACAGTACACCACAAAGTCTTTCTCTGCCTCAGGCTGAATCAAAACCAGAGCCTCTATCAGAACCCTTTTCAGCTTCTCGAAACTCTCCTGCTGCTTATCCGTCCACACAAAAGGCACCTCCTTCCTCAACAACTTAGTCAAAGGTGCTACTATCGAAGAAAACCCTTCAACAAACCTCCTATAATAGCCTGCTAACCCCAAGAAACTGCGAATCTATGCCATCGACTTTGGTGGTTTCCAATCCAATACCGCCTCTATCTTCCAGGGATCCACTCTTATCCCTTCTGTAGACACCACATGACCCAGAAAAGCAACTTCCCTTAACCAGAATTCGCACTTGCTGAATTTGGCATCTAACTCCTTTTCCCTTAAAATCTGCAACACCACCCGAAGATACGCATCGTGCTCCTCCTCAGACTTGGAATATACCAGGATGTCGTCTATGAATACGATGACGAATTGATCCAAGTAGGGTTGGAAAACCCGATTCATCATATCCATGAACGCAGCTGGGGTGTTCGTCAACCCGAACGGTATTACCAAGAATTCATAGTCCCCGTATCGAGTCCGAAAAGCCGTCTTGAGAATGTCTGCTTCTTTCACCTTAAGCTGGTGATACCCTAACCTCAAATCTATCTTTGAAAACACCACAGCCCCTTTAAGCTAATCAAACAAATCATCTATCCTCGGCAACGAGTACTTGTTCTTAATCGTCAGCTTATTCAACTGACGGTAATCTATGCATATTCGCCTAGACCCGTCCTTCTTCTTCGCGATCTAGCAACTCTTGGATTTAGGCCTTAAGCTCAACCAACTCTTTTGGTGCCATCCTATAAGGAGCGATGGACACCGGCGCTGTACCTGGCAGCAAGTTGATTCCAAACTCCACCTCGCGATCCGGAGGCAACCCTGGAAGTTCTTCTGAAAAAACATCCACGAACTCCGTCACTATCCTGACCTCTCCTACAGCTGCTTCCTTGGCCTCCAAGGCACTAACAAACATCAAGAAAGCCATACATCCTTTTTTCACCATCTTCTCCGCCTTAAGAGCAGACACTACATTAGATAAGTAGTCCCTTCTCTCACCTATTACCACAATCTCATTGCCCTCGGGAGTCCTCAGCGACATGCGCTTAGCAGCTTAGTCCAAATTCGCACGATACCTTACTAACCAGTCCATGCCTAAGATCAAGTCAAATCCCCGAATGGCAGCTCCATCAAATCAGCCGGGAACACTGTCCCCTGAACCTCTAAAGGCACTTCCCTAAAGAGTTTGTCTACTACCACTGATTGCCCTAAAGGACTAAGTACAGTCATCTTCCTAGGGATAGTCTCAGAGTTCACATTCAAAGTTCCAGACACCATACTAGCAATATAAGAATGAGTCGACCCAACATCTATCAAAGCAGTAAAGGGTAATCCAAAAACGAAGAACGTACCCGTGATCACATCTGGCGCATCCCCCTCCTCACGATGCCTGGCTGCATAAACCAACCCTGGCTGCCTTGCATTTGAGCTCCCAGCACCTCTACCCGGTGCTCCACGACCTCAGCCGGAACCATTCTCTCCATGATTCGGACCACAACCCCTCGTCGCCTGCTGACCACCCCTACCAGGCTGCACATACCCCTAAGCTACTGTCCGAGCCCTATCCATTTCTCGAGGACAATTCTTAACCAAGTGAGCCTTGGACCCACACCTGAAACATTCTTTACTCCTTCCCCAGTACTCTCCTACATGAGTCCTCCTATACCAGGCACACGGTCGAAACTCATTCCCAGTAGATGGCACAGGAGTGCGAGAAGAACTATCAACCCTAGGCTTTTTCTGAAAACCCCCAGATGATGCTGATGATCCAAAACTCCTCTTATTCCGGCTTCTATCCCTATCTCTATTCTGCCTCTCAGTTCTCTTAACCTCCTCTGCTATCCGAGCTTTCTCTACTAGAATGGCAAAGTCCCTTTCTCTCTGAGGAGCAATCAATACCCGCAGCTCATCCCGCAGCCCATCCTCAAATCTGACACAGCACTCGTAATCAGTAGCAACAATCCTCTAGCATACCAACTTAACCGCAAGAACTCCGCTTCATATTCCGCTACTGACTTACCCCCTTGCACTAAGTTTAGGAACGCCTTTCTCTGTGCGTCCTCGTAACTGGCTTCGAAGTATTTCCCTTCGAACTTAATCTTAAAGAAACCCCAATCCACCCGGTCTGCCGGAGTACGCTTTCTGATAGTGAGCCACCACTGGTAGGCCTCATCCCGCAGTAAAGAAACAGCACCCTTCAACTTCTCCTCAGCAGTGCAGTCCAAGTCATCTATGATCCTCTCGACTGCCTCTAACCAGTACTCTGCCACATTCGGAGCTACCCTAGATACTCCTCTAAATACCTCAGCTCCATTCGCTCGAAGCCTCTCAGACACGGACTTCCAGGCCCCAGTACCCATGTTTGCCCCTGCAACTCTCTCTAAAACCCGCAGCATAGCCTGTGATACTGCGTCATCTCCGCCTGTATGATCTTGAAATTCAGCCTCCGCAGCTGGCGGCGGCAGCTCATTCCCTGACCCATGACCAGACCCAACTGGTTCAGATACAGCCATTCTGTCTTTACCACGACCACGCGCGTTACGACCTCATCCCCTAGAACTCATGTCTATCGTCGCGTTCTAATCTGTTTTAAAGAGTTTTATGCATTAGCTTTCTTTCCACTGTTTGATTAAAATAGAAGTTTTATGATATAGAATTTTAAGTTATTCTTTCGTAAAGAACACACATGCTAAAGGTTTCAGTTTCTAAGGAGAATATCTTAAATTCTAATATCTGTACCCATAATAATGCATCACATATCCAGTTTTATTTAATTCATTTAACAAATCAGAAGACTTACCTGGCAGACCTGGGTCTGAAGATTCGAGTGCCATGCCTTCATGAACCCTTTCTACGAAAAATTCCTTTAACCAACTTAAAACACAGAATTTGAAAACGTTGTGGGCCTCAAAACCCAAAGGCCGAGTTTAAAACCTGGCTCTGATACCAAATTGCAACATTCCAAACCCGGCCCAAAACACCACGGCCGAATTTGAAATGTTATTGTGTAAAACGTTTGGAAAATTTTGTTTTAAGGGTGAAAACACGTGCTGAGTTTAGAATCAAAATCCATATTTTATAAAAGATAACTTGTTTACAAGATGTTTGTCGTTTTGAAAGTAGTTTGCCAAGGTGAACAAAAACTTTGAAGGTCATTGTTAGTTTAAAGCAACATACGTTTGAAAATTAAAGAAAGTACGCGTGTTCAAGTTCAAAAACCTTAGCATAAGTTTTTAAATTGCATAAATTGTTTCCAAAACCATTTGCAGTTTTTTTTTATCCGATAGTCAAACTAGCTTAAACAAAGGAAAAATCCCCAAATACCTAAAATGGCCTTATTACAATAATATCATCCCAATAAAACCGAAATTAAAAGAGAATGTATTTATATAAGCAAAATTTCATCTGCATGGCCATCCCGAATCCACTCCAACACGGTCCAGAACATCATGTATCACCTGCATATTTGGTAAAATCGGGTGAATCAAACCGACACCGTGTGTAATTAATCTACGTATTTCCATATATGGGCTTGGCCCAAACCACACAAATCCACATGACATGTAATAATGCAAAATGTACCAAACCCAGCCTAGTATCCATCCGCTACACACCCCCGTATCCAGCCACCACACACCATGGGATTATTAAATCGACCCTCCATCCGCTACACAACAATTTGGCAATCAATGCCATCCACTCAGTGGTCTAGCCACCAGTCCACGTGATTAAATCACAAAATCCACAATGTGACTCATGGTTAATGTCAATCCACGATGTAGCTCATGGCTAACATCAATCCACGATGCGGCACATAGCCAACACCAAACCACAGTGAGGCTGGAGGCCATCACAAAACCACATACATAAATTTACACCCTATCCTTCATTCAATATATATATCCCGACCCCATGCATATGTAACATATTATAATGACATGGCAGGATAATGCATGAACATGTTAAATAGGCATATGACATGCTTATGTATAACCACAGTAGTTAACCAGAACCACACCAATAATAGGGTACTAACCTGGTTACCGACATACCCTTTAAGGGTAACAATTCCACCACAGCCACTGTTTCAACCATTTCACACATAATACATACAACTAATTAATTAACGGGGAGACTGTAAATTAACCGCACACCTGATAACTCGAAGCACTAGACTCTCGATTTCCCTAGCGTCCTCACTCGAAGAGACCACGGCGATCTCCTTGTCTCTTTCTGACGGTGGGCCACACCCTGGTGGCCAATCCTGAACCACAGAAATTGAACGTTTCTTGAACTTAGAGGTAGAGACCACCCCTTTCTCTCCTTGACTGATACACGTATCCATTAGATAGCACTTAATTAGAATACCTGGTTAATCGATAAATCAAATATAAACAAGACATAAACCTAATCTTAATTGAATACTCTTACCGAAGTAGATCTGAATCTCGAAGGCTCCTTCTTAACCTTTGTCGAAACCCCCTACACCAGTCCAGTTAGAATCGGCTAACACCTATAGATAAAAGATATGGCCTTTGGCTGAATCTCACAACCTCTTACCTTACCGGTTGAATCCTAAAAGATCTTGCTCCTAACGCTAGCTACAAAGAACTCGAACCCAATGTTTCACGGTTTCGGCCAAATGAATGAATAGGATTAGATTTCCTGGTTTCGGTATCCAAGAAGAAAAGAGAAAAGAGAATTGATCAAAGGAGAGATCCTTACCACGCTACTATCCCGATTTGGCTTAACGACCACCCTTGAGAATCGATGCAATAGAAGAAAATGAGAATGATAGATGGAAGATTCAGCCACGGTACTTTCAGCTTTGAAGAAAAGCAAGAGAAGAAGAATTAGTGGAGAGACTCAAAGAGGTTCGGCTATGATCTCAGCAAATGGGAGAAGTGCTTTCGGCTTTTGAAGATAGAAGAATCGTTGCAAAGAAGAAGAAAAGGGTTGGAGTCTGTGTGGTTTCGGCTTTGGTGAGAATGAGAAAGGTTCGACTTTAGCAATAGAAAGGAGAAGAGGGAGATAGATTCGGCCTAGAGAAGAACATAGAGGAGAAGAGAAAGATGGAAGAAAGTGACCTTAATGGTCTTCCAAGTTTCAGCTAATGAACAAAAATAGAAAAGAAAATTGAAGAATTTTGACTACCACTTTCGGCACAAGACTAAGGAAGGAAGAAAATACAAATGATGCACCTATAGCCCTTAAGCAAATTCGGCACCTAGCTCCCCCTTACATGACCGAAATATGCCCCCTCCAAAGTCCCACATTCGGCCAACTCTTACCCCCCTCCTCATCCCCTCTTTTCTCTCTAAAATTTCCTCAACACCACACATTCGAATGAGTTTGAATGCTTTAAACCTCTATCTCCCCTCATAACCACAAATTCAAAATAATTTGACTCAGTCAAATCCCACCTTCCAAGTGCCATAGCCAAATCCAATTCTCCCCTCCCCTTGATGCAAAACAAAGGCCCAAAATGCTAACACCGCAGCTCGAACCTTGTCCCTCGTAGCTCCCTAAGGCGTCACTCCCTTGAACTCTAAGTGGCGCCTCCCTTGCCACTCCACCACACACTCCTTTTGTGTCATAACCCACACATTAATTCCCTTAAGGCCTAGCTCCCCTAGCTCCCCCCTAATCAGCTTAAACCAAAAATTTTACTAAGGCTCCTACCCAAGCCCAAGTTTTCCCTAAGCCTCCAAACACACCCAAACAGCATACAGAACATACCAACACACAGATACAAATTAAAATGCATGGCCCCCAAATCCCAGATATTACAATAATGGTTTGGCATAAATGAAATTTTGAAATAATTTTAAGGTTAATTTTGGTATTTGGTCATTAAAGGTTAATTTAATTAAAACAAAACATAAAATTTTGTTTCATTCATCTTCTTTGGCCGAATGAAGCATGAAGAAAAGCCATTTCAGGCTTAAAGCTTTTGGTCACTTTGGTGCTCAATTGTAAGTCCATTTTTGTCCCATTTTTAATGATTTCTACGTTTTTGAAATCGTTGTAGCTAGGTCTAACTAGCCTAGGGACTATTTTGCAAAACTGTTAAAGATTTAGACAGGTACCATTGATGAATAATCATGTGTTTTGATGTTTGATAATAAATTATGAATGTTTGTTGTGAAATATACAAGTTTTGTTAAGTGATTTTTAGTGAAAATGCAAATTAGGGATTAAATTGTTAAATGTGGAAATTTTGTGGTTAAAATGTGAAATAAATGAAAAATATGGGCTACTAGGGGTATAATAGTAATTTAGATAGGCTTAGGTTGAGACAAAATTGAAAGAATTTTTTTTTACGAGCCTATGGAGTAAATTGTAAAAGTTGTGAAATTCTTGGGGTAAAAGTGTAAATTTGCTTAAATGTGTGTTTTGGATTAAATTGAATAGAGAGGTTATTAAATAAGTTAATTTTGAATATATTTAGATCAAGATAAGAGAAATCTAGATCTAGATCGGGGGAAAACTAAAGCTATCGACTAATCGACTTATTTCGTCACTCTCACATCCGAGATAAGTTTGTATATGATAAATTTCACTATAAATGTATTTTAAATGCTTTGATATTGTATAAGTTATGAATACGAGATTTTAGGTATGTTCGAGAATGACTCGATGGTAATTCAGCAATTGAAATCCCAGTTGAACCTTAAGAATAATTTAGGATACTAGTGACATGTCATTAAGGGATACATTGAATTGGCTTCGAGCCATGATATTGGCACTTCGGGTGCGAGTTATACCGATTTAGCTTCGGGCCATGAATATCGCCTAATTTGGCTTCGAGCCATGATATCAGTAATTTTAATATAAGTTACCTTGATTTGGCTTTAGGCCACGGTATAGGTGCTTGTTGTGCGAGTATCTTGAGTATCTGACTTCTATTCTGAATGGTTCAACGGGTAAATAAATGATGTGGTTGAGAATGAGATTAGTACGATTCGGTACAGGTATGTGCATTAACCATATTAGCTTTGAAATCAAAGAAATGGTGAAGAAAATATATAGTTTTGAGAATGAGTAATTGGAAGGTTTATTAGTTGATGTGAATTCGTATATTTATAATCAAAGGTTGAATTATGTGTTTGTGATTATATTGAGTTTATTTCACATGAGCTTACTAAGCTTTATAGCTTAGATCATTTATTTTTCTATGTTTTATAGTGAATTAAAAGCTAGCTCAGATTCAGGGATCGTCGGAGACATCATCACACTATCTTACTATTGATTTGGTACTTTTAAGCTTATGTTTTGAGTATATGGCATGTATAGGGACTTTGAGTTATTTTGGTATATGTAGCATGAATTTGGCCATTTGTGTTGGCTTGTAAATATTAAGTGTTTGGTTTTGTGGTAGCCATGTAAGTTGGGTTATTTTAGTAATTATGTTATGTATATATGTGTGTGTGTGCTAATGCCATTTTGTGATGTGGTTTATATTGCTTGATGAAGGGTTGATTATGGATTATTAGTTTGAGTAGTTAATGGTTGAATTTGAGATTGGTATGCTTGTGGTTCTAGGCAAAGGAATGTTTAGATGAAATAGTGCATGTTGATGTGTTGTGCAAGTGAGTTTTGTTATGAAATTGAATGGTATATTATGGTATTGATGTGTTTCTATTGGTTGGTGTTGAGATGGTAGGAATTATGCTTGACTAATGTTAATAGAATGCTTATTTATGCCTTGTATTGGTGCCAATTGGTTTGATGTAGGTGTGTACCAAATTGGGTGGCAAAATGGCTTGGTCAACAGCCTATTTTTGTCTACATGAGTAGAGACACGGGCGTGTGTCTCAGTCGTGTGTGACACACGACCATGTTGCACGGTCGTGTGTCCCTTGGTGTTGAAATTAAAATCAAGTCAGTATGCTCCACACAGCCTCACACACAAGTGTGTGACCTACCCATGTGGCATAAGTCAGTATGCCCTACAGGTTTGGCACGACGTAGCACACGGCCTGACACACGAGCATGTATGGCCATTTTTAGGGCACACGGGCTATCCATACGGGCGTATGTGTTGGCCATGTGACCCAATATAGAGAGTTACATGGGGTCGGACACAGGCTGGGACACGACCATGTGCTTACATTTCAAATATCCACACGGCTTGTGACACGGGCGTGGCCGGGCCACACGGCCGTGTGTCCCCTGTTTTTGGGAAATTTTTTAAGTATTCCAAATGTTTTAAAAGTTATTGGTTTAGTCCCGAACCACTCTTAATACCTGTTTAGGGCCTTGTAGGCTCGTATTAGGGACGAAATGTTTAATTGTGATTAAATTGTGTATGATTTGATTATTTGAATCTGAAATGTATTTTTAAATGTGATGTAAGTCCGATGCTCCGTAACCTATTCTGGCGTTGACTACGGGTGAGGGGTGTTACACCATTTGGAAAGCAACTGCTCAGTGCTCATCTAATGGCCTTGTCATCAGTGTGTTACCCTCATAGGATATCCATGGGCACTTTGGGATAATATCTATTCTCCCAATATGATCATATTTTATCTCACGATAACCATTACATCTTTCTTCATGAAAAGTCAATTACAATCGACTAATAATTAAGTCATTCATCACAAAGAGGAAACACCCATGGCCATGTTTACTTTTCATCAACCATGTAAATGCCAATGAGAGAATATCATTTACCCATGTCTCGGGCTATAACTTTGACTATTGTGAATAACACTGAATACTGTAGAAGTCGTACACTGAACGCACAATCTTTCAGATCCTTATCTAACTGAACTCAGGCTTTTACTTACATCAAAGTGTATGACTCACGCATGCACAGTCTGCCATCCACTCAGGATTTAGTTATTTCGCACTTGAACATCTCAAGTGAATAAATCCACATTATGTCTACGAGTTTGGGGCCTGGCACACTTTAGGAATGCATTTTATGTAACACCCCAAACCCGGCCCAAAACACCATGGCCGAATTCGGAATGCCACTAGAAAACTTTAAGTTGAAATCGGTTAAGTGATGATAAAACTTGGTTGTATCAGAATTAGAGTTGGAACCAAAAACAAGTGTTTAATCAAGTCTCTATTTATCAAGGTTAACTTTCAAAACAGGGTTCAATTTCTTAGAGAAATGTTTCATTCAGAAAAATAATTTCAAGTTCGTGGGTGATTAGAAACATGTCCTTTTGTAAAACTTTAATAGAAACTGAGTATTTACGAGTATCTTAATTGGAAAACCTTGGTTAAGTTTTTAAGTTATAAAAACGTCATTTATTCGAAATTGTTGGCAACTATTAAATCAAATCCAGTCTAGCATAAACCCTAATAAAACCCAAAATATTTAAATGGCCTTATTACAACAAAACATCCCAAATAAACCGAAATTAAATGTAAATGTTTTTAAATATGAAAACTGTGTCTGCATGGCCATCTCGAAGTCCCATCCAAGCCCAGTCCAAACATCACGAATCACCTGCAATGTTTGGTAAAAATTGGGTGAGACAACAGACTCAGTGTATAACTAATCCACAGATTCCCACATATGGGCTTGGCCCAAAACCACACCGATCCACATATCAAAAAATAATGCAAAATGCACCCAACCCAGCCTAGGGTCCATCCTCTACACACCCCCGTATCCAGTCACCACACATCAGGGGATTACTAAATTGACCCTCCAACCTCTACACACCA
This sequence comes from Gossypium bickii, assembly GCA_025503065.1. NCBI lineage: Eukaryota > Viridiplantae > Streptophyta > Magnoliopsida > Malvales > Malvaceae > Gossypium > Gossypium bickii. Next base: position 33,581,946 of record CP106715.1, on the reverse strand, counting down.
ATTTCGTAGTCAATACCATCTACCAAGTGGTCTAGCCACTGGTCCACGTGATCAAATCACAATATAATCCACAACGTGACCGTAGTCAACGTTAATCCATGATGTAGCTCATAGCTAGCATCAATCCACGATGAGGCACATAGCCATCACCAACGACGATGTGGTACAAAGCCGACACCAACCATGATGAGGCACAGAGCAGATCATCAATCCACGTGAGGCTCGTAGCCATCACTAAACCACGTACATAAATATACACCCTGTCCTTCTTTCAAATATACAAATCCCGCCCCATGATTATGCAATATACGATAATGATATGATAAAATAATGCATGAACAGGTTAATAGGCATACAGCACATATCCACAGCAATAATCACAATCTCATCGGTATTTAACACTGACCTGATTAGCGACATACCCGTTAAGGGTAACCATCTTATTATTGCCACTGCATTAGTCATCATATTCATAACACATACAATTATTTATATAGTCGAGAAACTGCGAATTAATCACACACCTGATAACCTGAACTATTACGCTCTCAATACCAACGCTGTCACTAAGTGAAACTACCGCTATCTACCTATAATCCTGCCTTGACGCTGGCCCACACCTCAGTGGCCAATCCCGTACTGCAGAGACTGATTGATTCTTAAACTTAGGGTAGGGGCTACCCCTTTTTCTCCTTGACTGGTACTCGCATCCATCAATAATATCTTAGTTAGAAAATCTTGTCAAGAAATCGAGTCAGATCCATATGAAACTAAATAACATCTAAATCGAATAATCTTACTAAGGTTGACCAAAACCCGAAGACTCTCACTTGATCTTTGAAGGTTATTGAAATCCTTACATTAACCCTGTTAGAATCGGCTCCTACACAAAAAGCTTGTGAAAGTGGCCTTTGGCCAAACACTATCCCCTTACCTCGAGTAGTCAATCCCAAAAGAACCCTTATAAAATGTGCAGACTTTGTCAACCGATCCACTATCACCCATACCGAGTCTTTCTTGGTAGGTGTAAGGGGAAGCCCACTCACGAAATCCATTGTAATCCTTTCCCACTTCCACTGCGGAATCTTTACTGGTTGTAGCAACCGCGAAGGCACTTGGTGTTCAGCTTTAACCTGCTGACACGTTAAGCACTTCCCCACAAATTCTGTGACTTCTCATTTAAGACCAGGCCACCAAAACTGTTCCCGTAGATCCCTATATAACTTACTCCCTCTAGGATGAATAGCATAGGGGCTACTATGCGATTCCTGAACAATCTTCTGCCTTAACTCCTCATCTTTCGAGATGCACACCCTACCTCGGAAACATAACACTCCGTCGTTGTTCAAATTGTAGTCTTCCAACCCCCCATTCAAAACCTACAGCAGTTTAGCACTCAGCTCGTCATCCACCAATTGCTTCTCTTTCACCTGACCTAACCATGTCGGCTTCACCTGTAACTCTGCTAACAAACTCCCGTCATCATAAAGACTGAGATGTACAAACATCACCCTCAGATCCGTTACTACTTTTCGACTTAGGGCATCTGCCACCACATTTGCTTTACCCGGATGGTACTCGATTGAGCAATCGTAATCCTTCAAAAACTCCACCCATCTTCGCTGTCTCAAGTTCAGCTTCTTCTGAGTCAGCAAATACTTCAGACTTTTGTTGTCCGTGTAGATCACTGACTTTTCTCTATACAAATAGTGCCTCCACACTTTTAGCGCAAAAACCATAGCAGCCAACTCCAGATCATGCGTCGGGTAGTTAACCTCATGAGGCCTTAACTGACGAGACGCATAAGCAACCACCTTTCCGTCATGCATCAATACACAACCCAACCCTGTGTGCGAAGCATCACAGTACACCACAAAGTCCTTCCCTACCTCAGGCTGAATCAGAATCGGAGCTTCTGTCAAAACCCTCTTCAATCTCTCAAAACTTTCCTGCTACTTATCCGTCCACATAAAAGGTACCTCCTTTCTCAACAATTTTGTCAAAGGTGCCGCTATTGACGAGAACCCTTCTACAAATCTCCTATAGTAGCCTGCTAATCCCAAGAAACTGCAAACCTCTGCCACCGTCCTAGGTGGTTTCCAATCTAGCACTGCCTCAATCTTCCTGGGATCCACTCTTATCCCTTCCGTCGACACCACATGACCCAGAAAAGCAACCTCCCTCAGCCAGAATTCACACTTGCTGAATTTGGCGTACAACTTCTTTTCTCTTAAAGCCTGCAGCACTATCTGAAGATGTGTATCGTGCTCCTTTTTTGACTTGGAATATACTAGGATGTCGTCTATAAACACAACGACGAACTAATCCAAGTAGGGTTGGAACACCCGATTCATCATATCCATGAACGTAGCTGGGGCGTTCGTTAACCCAAACGGCATCACCAGGAATTCATAATGCCAGTATCGAGTCCGGAAAGCTGTCTTATGGATGTTTGCTTCCTTCACCTGGAGTTGATGATATTCCGACCTTAGATCTATCTTTGAGAACACCGCAGCCCCCTTAAGCTGATGAAACAAATCATCTATCCTCGGCAATGGATACTTGTTTTTAACTGTCAGCTTATTCAGCTGCCGATAGTCTATGCATATACGCATAGTCCCGTCCTTCTTCTTTACGAATAAGGCCGGTGCTCCCCATGGAGACACACTGGGTCGGATAAACCCACGATCAAGTAACTCTTGGATCTAAGCCTTGAGCTCCACCAACTCCTTTGGTGCCATTCTGTACGGAGCGATAGATACTGGCGCTGTACCTGGCAACAAATCAATCCCGAATTCCACCTCGCGATCTGGAGGCAACCCTGGAAGTTCCTCCGGAAAGACATCCCCAAACTCTTTCACTGTCCTGACCTCTCCTACCGCTGCTTCCTTCGCCTCCAAGGCACTGACAAACATCAAAAAGGCCATACACCCCTTCCTCACCATCTTCTCTCCCTTAAAAGCAGACACTACATTCGACAAGTAATTCCTCCTTTCACCTATCACAACAATCTCTTCATCACCGGAAGTTTTCAACGACATGCGCTTAGCTGCACAATCCAAATTTGCCCGATACTTCGCCAGCCAGTCCATGCCTAAGATCAAGTCAAATTCCCCGAATGGCAGCTCCATTAAATCAGCTGGAAACTTCACTCCCTGAACCTCTAAAGGCACCTCCTTAAAAAGTTTGTCTACTACCACTGATTGCCCTAAAGGACTAAGTACAGTCATCTTCCTAGGTACAATCTCAAAGTTCACATTCAAGGTTCCAGATACTTTACTAGCAATATAAGAATAAGTTGACCAGATATCTATAAAAGCAATAAAGGGTAACCCAACAATAAAGAACGTACCCGTGATCACATCTGGCGCATCCCCCTCCTCGCGACGTCTGGCTGCATAAACCAACCCTGGTTGTCTCGCATCTGAACCCCCAGCACCTTTGCTTGATGCACCACAACCCCAGCCGGAACCGTTCCCTCCATGGTTCGGACCACGACCCCTCATCGCCTGCTAACCACCCCTACCCAGCTGCACATGCCCCTGACTTACAGCCCGAGCCCTATTCGATTCCTGCGGACAATTTCTCACCAAATGAGCCTTCGACCCACACCGGAAACATTCCTTACCCTTACCCCAGCACTCTCCTGTATGAGCTCTCCCACACTGGACACATGGACGAGTCTGATTCCCAGCAACTGGTACCGGTGCATGAACAGAATTCTCAACCCTAGGTCTTTTCTGATAACCCCCAGATGGTGCTGAGGGTCCAAAGCTCCTCTTATTCTGGTTCCTATCCCTATCTCTGTTCTGTCTCTCTGTCCTCTTGACCTCCTTGGCTATCTGAGCTTTCTCCACTAGAATGACAAAGTCTCTCTCTCGCTGCGGAGCAATCAATACCCGCAGCTCATCCCGCAATCCATCTTCAAATCTGACACACCTCTCATAATTAGTAGCTACGATGCCCCGCGCATACCGGCTCAATTGCAAAAATTCTGCCTCGTACTCCGCTACTGACTTGCCACCCTATACTAAATTGAGGAACGCCTTTCTCTGAGCGTCCACATAATTCGCTCCGACGTACTTTCCATCAAACTTGACCTTAAAATAACTCCAGTCCACTCGGTCTGCAGGGGTACCCTCTCTGACTGTGAGCCATCATTGGTAAGCCTCGTCTCGGAGTAACGAAAAAGCACCCTTTAGCTTCTCCTCAGCAGTGCAGTCCAAATCGTCCATAATCCTTTCGACTGCCTCCAACCAGTACTCCGCCACATTTGGAGCTACCTTAGATACCCTCTGAATACCTCAGCTCCATTTGCTCAAAGTCTCTCAGATACTGATTTCCGAGCCCCATTGCCCATATTAGCTCCTACGACTCGTTCTAATACCCGCAGCATAGCCTGCGATACTGCATCATCTCCTCCCGTCTGCCCCTGGAACTCCGCCTCCATAGCCTGTGGCGGCGCCTCATTTTCAGAACCCTAACCTGACCTGACTGGTTCTGACACAGTCATTCTGCCTCTACCACGCCCACGAGTATTGCGACCACATCCCCTATAACTCATGTCTAACGTCTCGTTCTACTCTGTTTTAGGAAATCTTATGCATTAGAATCTTTTCACTTGTTGTTTAAGGAAGTAGTTTTATGTAAAAGAATCTCAAGTTGTCGTTTCATAATAACCACACAACCCTAAAGTCTCAGTCTCTAAAGAGATAGTCCTAGGGTCTACAGTTCATATATCATTTCAACATAGCACAAATTCACCTTCATGCGTTTATCAAGTCAGAAGACTTACCTGGCAGACCTGGGCCAGACGATTAAAGTGCCATGCTTTATAAAACCCTTTTTCCTAAAAAATCTTTCTTCAACCCACTAAAACACAGAGTGAAAACGTTCATGGCCCTTAAAAATCCATAGGCTGAGTGTAGAAACTGGGCTCTGATACTAATTTGTAACACCCCAAACCTGACCCAAAACACCACGGCCGAATTCGGAATGCCACTGGAAAACTTTAAGTTGAAATCGGTTAAGTGATGATAAAACTTGGTTGTATCAGAATTAGAGTTGGAACCAAAAACAAGCGTTTAATCAAGTCTCTATTTATCAAGGTTAACTTTCAAAACAGAGTTCAATTTCTTAAAGAAACGTTTCATTCAGAAAAACAATTTAAAGCTCATGGGTGATTAGAAACATGTCCTTTTGTAAACCTTTAATAGAAACCGAGTATTTACGAGTATCTTAATTGGAAAACCTTGGTTAAGTTTTTAAGTTATTATAACGTCATTTATTCGAAATTGTTGGCAACTATTAAATTAAATCCCGTCTAGCATAAACCCTAATAAAACCCAAAATATTTAAATGGCCTTATTACAACAAAACATCCCAAATAAATCGAAATTAAAAGTAAATGTTTTTAAATGTGAAAACTATGTCTGCATGGCCATCTCAAAGTCCCATCCAAGCCCGGTCCAAACATCACGAATCACCTGCAATGTTTGGTAAAAATTGGGTGAGTCAATAGACTCAGTGTATAACTAATCCACAGATTCCCACATATGGGCTTGGCCCAAAACCACACCGATCCACATATCAGAAAATAATGCAAAATGCACCCAACCCAGCCTAGGGTCCATCCTCTACACACCCCCGTATCCGCCACCCACGCACTGTGGGATTACTAAATCGACCCTCCAACCTCTACACACCAATTTGGTAGTCAATGCCATCTACCAAGTGGTCTAGTCACTGGTCCACGTGATCAAATCACAATATAATCCACAACGTGACCGTAGTCAATGTTAATCCATGATGTCGCTCATAGCTAGCATTAATCCATGATGAGGCACATAGCCATCACCAACCATGATGTGGCACAAAGCCGACACCAACCACGATGAGGCACAGAGCCGATCATCAATCCACGTGAGGCTCGTAGCCATCACTAAACCACGTACATAAATGTACACCCTGTCCTTCTTTCAAATATACAAATCCCGCCCCATGATTACGCAACATACGATAATGATATGATAAAATAATGCATGAATAGGTTAATAGGCATACAGCACATATCCACAGCAATAATCACAATCTCATCGGCATTTAGCACTGACCTGATTAGCGACATACCCGTTAAGGGTAACCATCTTATTATTGCCACTGTATTAGTCATCATATTCATAACACATACAATTATTTATATAGTCGAGAAACTGCGAATTAATCACACACCTGATAACCTAAAGTATTACGCTCTCAATACTGACGCTGTCACTAAGTGAAACTACCGCTATCTGCCTATAATCCTGCCCTGACCCTGGCCCACACTTGGTGGCCAATCCCGTATTGCAGAGAGTGATCGCTTCTTAAACTTAGGGGTAGGGGCTACCCCTTTTTCTCCTTGACTGGTACTCGCATCCATCAATAATATCTTAGTCAAAAAATCCTGTCAAGAAATCGAGTCAGATCCATACGAAACTAAATAACATCTAAATCGAATAATCTTACCAAGGTTGACCAAAACCCAAAGACTCTCACTTGATCTTTGAAGGTTATCGAAATCCCTACATTAACCCTGTTAGAATCGGCTCCTACACAAAATGCTTGTGAAAGTAGCCTTTGGCCGAACACTATCCCCTTACCTTGAGTAGTCGATCCCAAAAGAACCCTTGATGCTCCTTTATGCTGGCCACAAATAAAAGAAACACGAGATTATGGCCCTGTGAATATTCGACCATCCTTAAAACCAAGGCCAACCATTTGGTTTTGGCACACCAAATGAAAAAGAAGCAAAACCGATTGCTAAAGAAGAAATTACTTACCACCAACTCACGTTTGAAGAGATTAAGAGAAAGTAGTCGACAGCACTTTCCTTAGAGAATCGGCTTTTGAGAATAACAGAACAAGAATGGTTTTGGGAAAAATGATAGTATAAGAGAATAAAAAAAGAAGAAGAAGACTATCACTTTCGGCTAGTAACAAGAGGTATTTCGGCTTTTGAATATGGTCAAGTGAATAGAAGAGAAAGATGAGTGTAGAGGGTTGCGGCTATGGTGTTTCGGCTTTAAAGTTTCAAGAAAAGAACAGAAAAAGAGGGGACTACAAGGTTCGGCTATGGCTCTCAAATGGAGATGGAATATTTGGCCACTAAAAGAATAGGTATGGAGTTGAAGTTGAAAGAAAGAAAAAGAAGAATAGAAGAAGGCTAGAAGAATTCGGCAATCACCCAAAATGCACAAAATATGGTTACTTCTATTTTCGGCTCTTGCTCCAAAGAAAAGAAAGGAAAAAGAGAGAATTCTTGTGACTCACAATTTCGGCAAAGAGAACTCAAAAAGAAACAAAAAGATGGACACTCACACTACTCAAAATTCGGCACTACACCCCCCATACATGACCGAAACTATGCCTCCTCCACAATCCCACATTCGGCCAACTCTCCAACCTTACACCACATCCTTTGTTTTCCTCCTATTTTTCCTCTTCACCACTCATTCAAACTTGTTTGAATGAGTCAAACTCCTCAAAGAGCTCTCCACCTTCTATCCGAATTCCTTGACCAAGTCCACCCTCATCCTTTCTAGAGTTCAAATGCCGCCCAACTCTCCCTCCTTCTTGACGCAAAAAGCAACTCAAAATGCCAGCTTCGCAGCTCAAACCCCCTCTCCCTTGACATTCCATGCGACGCCACCCTCTCCCCTGCTCTAGGCGCCATATTGCCACTTTACTGCTTCCCTTTTTGTGACATAATCCACACCTGATTTCTCTTAAGGCCTAGCTCCCCTAGCTCCCCTTTGCTCAGCTCATAACAAAAATTTTCCTACCGCTTCTACCCAAGCCCAAGGTTTCCCGAAACCCCCAAATACTTCCAAATAGCATACAGAGCACATTAACACACAAATACAGATTAAAATGCACAACCCCCGAATCCCGAATATTACATTTTAGGTGCTTAAACTAATTTTCGCATGTTAAGAGCTTGAAATCAAACATTTTTATTAGGTATTAATTATGTTTTTGTAAGTTTTTGTTTAGTTAATAAAATGTGCAAATTGAGTCTTTTATTGACCTTAGGGGCCAAATGACGCCTAAGGGTGAGCTAATGACCATTGTAAGTGTGCAGGGGACCATTATAAGGAGTAATAAATTGATACCGGTTGCTATGTTGCAACACAAAATGCTTGATGTTGCAACATAGGGAGTAGAATGGAGAAATCATGAAACTACCTTCGATGTGGTGACACAGCCTAAGGGTGTCGCGACATACCCCTGAAGATATCCCAAGAGGAGTACACTAAATTCTATGTCACGAAACAGGACCTGGTGTGTCACAATATCGAATCTGGACGGGAAATAAACGCGAGATAGTGGCATTTTGGTATGCATAATCAAACTTAAAGCTTGAGAACATCAACTGAACAAGAGTTAAGGACTATGGCAGCTTGAAATCTATAAATAGGCTTATTTGTCACATGTTATGGACACCATTCACTTAGCATAGAATTAATATTTTAATTTCAGTTTAGTTTTCTCTTTTCATAGGTTAGATTTATTTTCATTCGTCCTTGTTCTATTTTGAGAGATCTGTATTGTGAAGACAATCGAACCTTGTGGATTCGCGATTAGTCTTAATACAATTAGACTCTTTCATAACTCTATATTGGTTGATTTATTTAGCATGTTTTCTCTTTATATCGATTTTATATTATCTATGGAGGCCATGAGGAACTAATCACTCTATGGGGGATTAGCGAGTGGATGTATGACCTGTTAACTATTTTGTAAGGATACTCAATAGATCAGCTATCTCGGAAAGGAAGAACGTAAAACAAACCCTAAGCCTGACAACTGTGGGAAGTAATCAAGGTGGGAATTAACCAAAAATTGGTATGGCTCATCCGTGAACACCTTTACCCCAAACTAGTCTGAACTCTGAGGTTAGAGGAGAAGTAGTCCTTGCCGATTCATTATTTGAGTAGAAGATCGGAAGATCGTACTAGGATATCGACTAGTTGATTGACAAGGAATCCAAAGCGGTAGTTGATGGGGATTACTGAAGCTAGCACCATAATCAGATTCGATTATTTCTATTCTTCAATCTCTTGAATTATTGTTCTTTATGTTATTTTATTTATTATTATTATAAAAACTCTTTTTTTATTTTACCTTCATACTATAACTAAACTAAAGCACTAATTAGATCTTTTAGTGTTTAAGTTAAAAGTGATCTAGCACTCGCCTCCCTTGGGTATGATCCTCGGAGTACTCACCTACTCTGCTGTAACTATATTACAACTTGACCAGTATACTTGCGAATACTGCCTTATTATATATCTTTTACTGTAGTATTCACACTCTAGATGTTAGTGTAATAACCCATTTTGCCTGGGCCCATACACGATCCAAAAACAAAATAATAATAATAATACAAAAAAAAACAATGTCCATTTAAACAGTCCATTTTACATAAGCCCAATTTTAATGGCCCAAATACCAACAGACCCAAAATAGAACCCAATACCTAAAACTAAATACACGAAGCCCGTTACAACCCAAACTTAATCTAGCCCAATTTCTAGCCCAACCTACACGGCCCAAAACAGTTTTAGAAGCCTGGGGTTTCTGAAACCCTAGGCACTGCAAGCCTCAGCAGCTCTTCCCCTTGCGCCGCAAATCAGCCCCTCGTCCAGCCTCAATCCACACCCGAATGACGCCTCATGCCGAGATCTGCGCTTCCCACCTACAAAAAAGGAATGAAAGAGCAACAAAAAGACAAACAAGACACAATTTTTTGTATTTCCTTTTTTGTTTTCTGGGTTATAAAAACCCATCAAATCTGTAAACGAACAGACAGATACTCAAAAAAAAATAGAGAATACAAAAATATTCATAAAATCCAGAGAAATAAAATACAAAAATTTTACAGAGGTGATTCTTTTTAATATTTCATTCTATTTTGTTTTTTTTATTTTTTTTATACATTTGCGCATATGAATACTATTTTAAAAAATATATATATAAAAGGGGAAGGGTTTACCTTTCGACGGCACTAAAAATTTGAAGTTCGGCCTCCGACCATCGTTCGCAGTGGCGCGTGGAGCCCGTGGCCTAGATTCCGGTAATCAGAACCCAGACGAGAGGGGAGGGGTCTGAGAGAATTTTGAAAGTTTTTTTTTTAAAAACATGGTTTAAATGATTTTTTTTCTAAAAACTGTTTTATATATGCCAAAGAAACGTCGTCGTTTTGGGGCGGTCAGTTAATGACCAAAACGACGTCGTTTTAAGAGAGGATCCGCGCGTTGACCCGAAAACTCAGGGAGGATCAGCGTGTTTTATTAAAAAAGGTGAATTTACCATTTCAGTCCCTCTATAATTTTATTGGTTTTAATTTAATCCAATTTAAATTTTTATTTTTTTATTAAATTAGCTCTGAAAGTCTATTTTTTATTTCAATTAGATCCTCGGGCTCCTTAAAGGCTAAGATCAGAACGTTGTCGTTTTAAGATTTGGCATAATTGCTATTTTAGACCCTACAATATGACGTGCATTTTCGATATAATCCTTTTATATTTATTTTTATTTGCTATTTAATCCTCCTTTCTTTCTTTATTTTTATTTTTATAAATTATTCTAATACTATATTTAATTATTTTATCATGTTAAAATATTATATTACTCTTATTATTTGTATATTAATTTATTAATAGTAAAAAACTTGTACATTTTTTTATTATGTATTATCCTAATGTGTGCTGTCAGAGTCTTAAAAATTTATAAAAAGAATGATCTAGCCTAGAAACTAACTATGACAACGATTGAGGCAAGCGCACCTATTGAACAGTTGTATAGTTTAGTGGCAATGTAACATCCCGAATTAGGACCAAGTCGGAACAGTGGTTTTGGGACCACAAATCCGATGTAAGAAAATTTATTTTTATTATATTTTTATGGTCAAAAATTTCATGGAACGATTTCCTGAAAATTTCGTTCGAAAATTTTGACGTTTGGCCACTCAATTTAGTCAAAAATGACTAAATTGTAAAAAGTGCAAAACTTGAGTTCTAGAAGTTAGAGGTGTCAAATTGCTATGAAATTTTAAAGTAGAGATTCTTCAATGGTAATTAGCCCATTGATTATATTGTTGGACAAAAATGGATATGGTATATGTTAGATAAGATATTTTTTTGTAAGGGCATTGTGGTCCTTTTAGAAATTAAATGAATTAAAAACAAATTTAAAAATGCCAAATTTGTCCATCTTCTTCATATGGACGAAATTTACCAAGAGAAGACATGGCAAGGGTTTTCTCAACTTTCCAAGCTCATGGTAAGTTCGTTCTAGCCCCGTTTTTCAAGTTATATACAGTTTTGGAGTCCCGGCAGCTCGATTTAGCTTATGCTACCAATAATTCATGCTAAGGTTCATCTTTGGAAAATTACCCATATGTGAAAAGTGTTTATTTTGATGTTTTATTGTAGAATATGAAGCTTGAAATGTTAAACAACTTTTACTAAGTGATTTCAAGTGAAAACGAGTAAAACGACATAATCGATAAAAATATCTAATGTTCATAAGTGTATGTTAGAGTAAGAATTTGATGTTTCCATACAAGGGAAAAATGATCAGCATGTTATAAAACGTAAGAATAAGGGCTGAAGTTTAATTTTTGAGTGTTGGGGCAAAAGTGTAAATATGTAAAAGTTTAGGGGAAATTGTAATTTTGCAAAAGTTGAGTTAAGGACTGTTTTGAATAGTACATTAATTAAATAAGTGAAATATGTTGTTACAGATCAAGGAAAACGAGGTTTGGAACTAGAATGAGTAATTAACGAATATGTCATTTTCACCGATTTTGGTTTCGAGGTAAGTTTGTATGTAAATAATACACCATTTTTATTTATGTTTTAATATTTTGCAATATTATATGAGGTATAGTTGAATATGGAGTAATTATTTGATGTAAATTATGAATTATGATTGATTGTGGATGAACTGATAAAATGATGAAAAGTGAGAATTCCCAATTGAACCTTCGGAATAGAAAAGATACGAATGAGGTAGCTAGGTCACATGTGTGGTACTAAGTGTAGGCCACTATGTGTACAAGAGAGCTACGATATGGTTTTAGGTCACATTTGTAGTACTAAGTGCAGGCTACTACGTGTACCAGACGGATAGGTCGCATGTGTAGTACTAAGTGCGAGCTCTTATGCGCACTGATAGTTTCGATCACATGTGTGGTACTAAGTGCAGGCCACTATGTGTAAGTGATGGTTTTGGTCACATGTGTAGTACTAAGTGCAGGCTACTATGTGTACCATATAGCTTCGACTACAAGGGTGGTACCATGTGCAAGGCACCGTGTATCTATTATTATTTCGATGAGTTTAATGAGAAATTGACTAAGTGAAAATACATGTGATCATGTACCGACTAAGTGTAATTGAACATGATTGTGTGATGGATAAGTGCAGGTATAAGTGTGAAAATTTATGAACAATGTGCTCGATATTTGAGTGAACTTTTGGTAAGATGAAATGGAGTAAGTGAAATTATGAAAGAGTACATTTAGAAATAAAACAGTTTTGGACAACAGCAGTAGAGTAACTTTGAAAAATCACCAAAAATGGTAGAAATGGAATTAGCAGTTGAGTGAGATATGATATTAAATATTATTGAGTCTATTTTCATATGAAAGAAAGAAAGAAAGCAAAGAAATTCTGTATTTTGAGATGTTTAAATTTTTGTGAGACTGTTTCAGAGTGATTTCGATATCCCTTATTTTGACTTGGAAAAATCATTATAAATTTTAAAAAAATAATTTTGAGACATAATTTATATGTTTAGATTCCTTAAACAAACTATAACATCATTTGAATTCTGTACAAACAGATAATTAAAATTTAGTGAAGAATGGTTAGAACTATTGGGCAGCAGAACAGGGGAGACTTTGAAGAATAAAATGTACTAATTGGATGAACCAAAAATTCTTAAAATTTTATGGTAACAATATATGTGAGTCTAGTTTTGGGGAAAATTTACAGCTCTTAATTTGGAGTTTCATAGCTCCAGATAAAAATAATTTAGTGACTGCGACTCGAATAGACAGCTTGCTCCGAACTTGAATGAATAATGAATTTGAACGTAGATATGATTGTGTTGTTTTGTAAACATGTTAAATCCATTACTTATCAGTTACATACTTACTTACTAAGTTTTGTAGCTTACTTCCCTACGTTTCCCATATCTTATAGGGTTGTATGCTAACTCGAGTTAGAGATCGCCGGAGATGTAATCACACTATCAAGCTATCATCGTGGGGTAAAAGTGAATACAAACCTCTTAAGTTTATGGCATGTATAAGGGACTTAGTCATTTGTATATGTTATAATTGGTTTTGCCTAAAATGTTACCCTTTAATATTTAGCAGTTCATTTTGTATAATTTGGATAAAATTTTATGACTCAGTTTAATACGTTTACAAGTGTATGTGTTTTGGTAATGCCTCAATCCCTATTCCGGCGTTGAATATGGGTGAGGGGTGTTACATTTAGTGGTATCAGAGCTATGGTTTAGTCGATTCTCAGACTAACATAGCGTATGTGAGTCTAGCTATACATGCCATATTACTACTCGTGATAGTGTGATATCTCCCGACTCTGACGAAATTGTTTTGTTAAGACAGAGATGACTTCCAACCGAGCTATTTTTTGATAATGCTGATAATGATATTGAAATGATTGAGACGTGCTTATGATGTGTCAAAATTTGGAAAGGTATGGATAGAAGTTCATGATATATATGTGTTAATGTACGAAATGAGATAACCACAAGTTGAGAAATGTGAAAAGTGGAATGAAATGAAAGTTTATATGGTGATAAGCCTATCCATGTTTGTTTGGCATGCATATGATGTTATGTACCCAACATATTTGATTAAGTGAATACGATAAGTAAATTTACTCAAATTGACAGAATGTGTGTTTATGTATACTTGTTTGAATAAGATAATCAAAAAAGTTCGTGTAACATGACTATGTATGTTAATTAGCTTGAAGTGTATTACGTAATTGTTATTATATGATGTTGGTGATGAATACAAAGTCATATGTATGTATTTATGAGAGTTAAGTCAGAAGCTTTACGACCTCACCCCCTTACCAGTGTTGTTTTATAACGAAAATTCACGAGAACCATGTGGAATAAGTCCATAAATGTGAAACTAAAGAGTTTAGTAGTGAAATACTTAGTAATGCATATAGAGATAAGAATAGTTTGGAAAGTGGAAACAATTTTGGAAGGATATCAGAATGTTTTAAAGATTATACAGATTATGCAATGTCACGGATAAAGGAGAAGTTAGTCTCGGCTAATCAACTTATTCAGATATGATGTCTAAAGTATGTATTTGCTGAAATTTTTCCCGAATTGATTTTCATTAGTGAGTGGAATAATACGGGGTTCATGATGACAGAATTAGTCAAAGAAATGATATTTGAGTATTAAAGATGTCTGTGTGTGTGACAGTTACAGTTGAAATGAATATGATGATCTTTTCTGTGTATTCTATATATTCTTTTATCCCCAGAGATGTGTGTGTGATTGTTCAGTTTTTGATGGAGTTTCTTCGTTGTGAGAAACTAACTTTGATGTTAGACGAATGCCCTGTTAGTCTGGTCAGTTTATGATTGGTATTTCCTTATCTCTTCGGAATTCTATTTAAATATGTTGGAATGAAGTCGATGGTAAAAATTTATGTGAGACTATTATTATGTTCCTACTGATTATGGTTTTGTTTTATATATACGGAAAATATATTATCTTTATTATGATGGAAGTCCAGAGTCAGTAAGCATTGTTTTTCTGTTGGGTTTCTCTGAGGAATCATCAGGATCTCTGTTATTTTCTTGTGAGTTATGTTCTCAGACTTCTGGAATGGTATTGTATTTGGGGTTTTCTTATCGCCCTTATTGTGTAAATTATCGGACATGGCTCATCCTTAAAGTATGTTCTTTGGTTTATGATGGGTTTAGTATGATAGTATTTCTGGATTCGATAATAGGAATGTGGTGATTTTGGTATCAAGGTTTCTCAAATTTTCATGGAAGAAATTGATATTGGTAAGGGTATAAATGGTAAGAACACAAGCTTAAATTATATAGCAGTTTTGTTTCCTCAGGTAAGTTTGATTAAAGTTAATAAGTTCAATCAGTATATCTATTTCCTCGAGCTAATACGGTTTAAAAGATCTTTAATTTGCGTGCTAAAATAATTTTGAAAGATTGTGTATTTGAGTTGTATCCTCAGTATGAAGAAAAGAGTATATTGATATGTTATTATTTGATAGCTGAAATCAACTCAGTTGTTTTTATATGAGTGAACTGATTTGTTGAGATATGATTTGAGTTTTGTATATTTAAACATGCCTCAACTAAGAGAATAAATTTTGTGTATTCAGGAGTAGGAAGACGGATAGTCTGAATGAAGAAATTATATTCAAGAAAGCATAATACAGAGATATGCCTATTGGATTATTCTAACCGGATGATGTTATTATAAGTTAAAGTTGTTCTGATTGGAAAAGTTATCACATTTGTGAAAGTTTGAATGGTCTCGGTATACTAACAAAGTTAAAGCAATTGAAGGTATTATTAACCAAAGCTCTAGTTTTGAGTTTAGTTGAAAATTAAGAGAAAGATACTAAACCACTCTTCTGGTAAGATTTCAAAGACGAAAATCCTAAAAAGGGGGGAGAAATGTAACATCCCGAATTAGTGCCTAGTTGGAACAGTGGTTTCGGGACCACAAATCTGACGTAAGAAAATTTATTTTTACGATATTTTTATGGTGTACAATTTCACGGAACGATTTTGTGAAAATTTCGTTCGAAAATTTTGACGTTTGGCCACTCAATTTAGTCAAAAGGACTAAATTGTAAAAAGTGCAAAACTTGAGTTCTAGAAGTTAGAGGTGTCAAATTGCTATAAAATTTTAAAGTAGAGATTCTTAAATGGTAATTAGCCCATTGGTTAAATTGTTGGACAAAAATGGATATGGTATATGTTAGATAAGATATTTTTTTGTAAGGGCATTTTGGTCCTTTTATAAATTAAATGACTTAAAAACAAAATTAAAAATGCCAAATTTGTCCATCTTCTTCATATGGATGAAATTTACCAAGAGAAGACATGGCTAGGGTTTTATCAACTTTCCCAGCACATGGTAAGTCCGTTCTAGCCCCGTTTTTCAAGTTATATACGGTTTTGGAGTCCCGGCAGCTCGATTTAGCTTATGCTACGAATAATTCATGCTAGGGTTCATCTTTGGAAAATTAACCATATGTGAAAAGTTTTTATTTTGATGGTTTATGGTAGAATATGAAGCTTGAAATTATGTTAAACAACTTTTACTAAGCGATTTTAAGTGAAAACGAGTAAAACGACATAATCGGTAAAAATACCTAATGTTCATAAGTGTATGTTCGAGTAAGAATTTGATGTTTCCATAGAAGGGAAAAATGATCAGCGTGTTATAAAACATAAGAATAAGGGTTGAAGTTTAATTTTCGAGTGTCGGGGCAAAAGTGTAAATATGTAAAAGTTTAGGGGAAATTGTAATTTTGCAAAAGTTGAGTTAAGGACTGTTTTGAATAGTACATTAATTAAATAAGTGAAATATGTTGTTATAGATCAAGGAAAACGAGGTTTGGAACTAGAACGAGTAATTGACAAATATGGCATTTTCACCGATTTTGGTTTCGAGGTAAGCTTGTATGTAAACAATACACCATTTTTATTTATGTTTTAATATTTTGTTATATTATATGAGGTATAGTTTAATGTGGAGTAATTATTTGATGTAAATTATGAATTGTGATTGATTATGGATGAACTGATAAAATGATGAAAAGTGAGAATTCCCGGTTGAACCTTCGGAGTAGAAAAGATACGAATGAGGTAGCTAGGTCACATGTGTGGTACTAAGTGTAGGCCACTATGTGTACAAGAGAGCTACAATATGGTTTTAGGTCACATTTGTAGTACTAAGTGCAGGCTACTACGTGTACCAGACGGATAGGTCGCATGTGTAGTACTAAGTGCAGGCTACTATGCGTACCCGATAGTTTCGATCACATGTGTGGTACTAAGTGCAGGCCACTATGTGTAAGTGATGGTTTTGGTCACATGTGTAGTACTAAGTGCAGGCTACTATGTGTACCATATAGCTTCGGCTACAAGGGTGGTACTATGTGCAAGGCACCGTGTATCTATTATTATTTCGATGAGTTCAATGAGAAATTGACTAAGTGAAAATACATGTGATCATGTAACGACTAAGTCTAATTGAATATGACTGTGTGATGGATAAGTGCAGGTATAAGTGTGAAAATTTATGAACAATGTGCTCGATATTTGAGCGAACTTTCGGTAAGATGAAATGGAGTAAGTGAAATTATGAAAGAGTAAATTTAGCAATAAAACAGTTTTGGACAGCAGCAGTAGAGTAACTTTGAAAAATCACCAAAAAAGGTAGAAATGGAATTATCCGTTGAGTGAGATATGAAATTAAATATTATTGAGTCTATTTTCATATTAATGAAACATAGAAAGCAAAGAAATTCTGTATTTTGAGATGTTTAAATTTTTGTGAGACTGGTTTAGATTGATTTCGAGATCCCCTGTTCTGACTTGGAAAAATCATTATAATTTGTAAAAAAATTATTTTTAGTATGGTTAGATTCCTAAATGAGTCTATTTTTTTAAGAAATAAACTATAACATCATTTGAATTCTGTACAAACATATAATTTTAGCGAAGAATGGTCGGAACTGTAGGGCAGCAGAACATAGAGACTTTGAAGAATAAAATGTACTAATTGGCTAAACCAAAAATTCTGAAACTTTTATGGTAACAATGTATATGAGTCTAGTTTCACGTAAAATTTACGGATCTTAATTTGGAGTTTCTAGCTCCATATAAAAATAATTTAGTGACTACGACTCGAATAGACAACTTGCTCCGAACTTGAATAAATAGTGAATTTAAACGTAGATATGATTGTGTTGTTTTGTAACACGTTAAACCCATTACTTATCATTTACATACTTACTTACTAAGCTTTGTAGCTTACTTCCCTTCGTTTCCCATATCTTATAGGGTTGTTGAAACACCCCAAACCCGCCCCACGAGCTTTGACCAGATTTGTTATGTCCCTCAAGTAAACCGGTTCAAATCCTTTTGTTACTTTGCGAAAAACTTGTGCGATTTTTAAAAATTTTGTTTTGGGTTGGGCTTGTGTTGAAACGGATTCGATTTTATTTTGAAAACCCCTTTTTAATATTAAACCGAGCCCTCTTGGTCAGAGTGAACCAAAGCTACGCACCAGGCAGGATTCGAGTGGAGAGGAGGTGAGTCACGTGGACTGCTTAAATACCAAGCTCCCACCGAAACCATTCCTAGACATGCGCACAGAGGTTGCCACACCTACTGAGCCCTCTGGGTTAGGGTGAACCGAAGCTACGCACCAGGTAGGATTCCTGCGAAGAGGAGGTGAGTCGCTAGGACTGCTTAAATACCAGGCTCTTCCGGATCCAATCCTAGACATGCGCACAGGGGTTACCACACCCTAACTCAGTGACTTAGCCATGGGTTTGTTTAACGTTCCTTAAGTCTTATGTGTTTGTGTTTGAGTAGACTAGTCCGAGGGTTCAAGCTCCCATCATGCTATTCTACGTTCCATGCCTTTTTTTACCCTTCCATAATTCTTAAATCATATAATCACATAATCACATAAATGGTTAGGGGTACTTACCTGGTGGACTGCGGGTCGGAGACTTAGGTGCCATGCCAGAAAACCTGCAGAAATTCTTTCCATAAAACTCATTTAGGCTCGATTTGAAAACGTTTTGGGCCTTAGCCCACAGGCCGAGAGTTTAAAACTAGGCTCTGATACCAAACTGAAACACCCCAAACCCGGCCCACGAGCTTTGACCAGATTTGGTATGTCCCTCAAGTAAACCGGTTCAAATCCTTTTGTTACTTTGCGAAAAACTTGTGCGATTTTTAAAAACTTTGTTTCGGGTTGGGCTTGTGTTGAAACGGATTCGATTTTATTTTGAAAACCTCTTTTTAATATTAAGTGATAAAACATTTAAGGTTTAGTTTAAAGAAATTTTACTTAAACTTTAATAAATAAGGTTCATAAACATAATAAATAAAAAAATAAATGTAAAATGATTCAACTATGGCCTTATGGCCTTATTACATCAAATAATTTCCAAATAATTCAAGTACTTAAAAACTCATAGTCCATAAAAATAAAGACTTCATGTTGAGCATGGCCACCACAAGTTCTGCCGTCCCGGTCCATCACTTTTCATCACCTGAAACATGGTCCCACAACGGGGTGAGTCAAACAGACTCAATGTGTACACGGCACTAAGTCATAATAGAATTAGGCATACAAGAGTTACACATTCAAAATAATGAATACAAGTTATGATGCATTCCCAAACCCAAACCTAATTGTCCATCCGCTACACACCCCCATACCTGCCAATCACACCGTGGGGACTACTAAGTCGACCCTCCTTCTGCTACACACCAAATTGCGATCTTAAGTCTTTGATTCGTGGTCTTAGGTCACCACATTCAGGGACATCGTAGTCTTAGGTCACGACTTTCAGATTACTGTGGTCTTAGGTCACCACTTTTCAGATATCACGGTCTTAGGTCACCGTGTTCGTGGTCTTAAGTCACCACATTCACTTCCCCTTTCAAAATAAAACCCATATGCCCATAACATATTATGCAATTACAAGCCAAAGTTCACATTCTTATCATATTCTCATGTTACAAATAACATTTTTCATATTCCTAATAGAAGTAGGAAACGTACCTGAGTACTTAGTACCATAACATGATACCTTAGCCACTTTCATATTCTTAATGTCACATATTTTAATTAAACATGCCATAAAACGTATTATGAAGTAGTGTAGGGTACACACTTGATTTGCTTAACCACTTCACTGAAATCCCGAAATCTGATCTACTGCCTTAGATCTCAAGTTCCTACAATTGATTAATCACTTACTATTTCGCACAAAGCCTATTCGGCTATAAAACCAAATCCTAGTAGGATTTGTATTCTTAAAGCTTACCTTGGTGTCGATTTGATGATTTAATCAAATCCCGGATACTTGTATTCTTCCCCTTTGAAATCGGCTAGTCACTAAATCCCTTGAATCGGTTAGTTTTTGGCTTAAAATACATAATAATAGATCTACTACTAAAATAGGCCTTGGCCGAATTTACCTTTGTTCTTACCTTCCAAATCTTAAATGCCGAATTGGATCCTTGCTTCTTTAATGCTGTCGAAATCCCTATATACCCATGTTAGATCCAATCTAACATTAAATCAAAATAATATAGCTTATGGCCGAATGGTATTCATAACTTACCTTAGATCTTAGAAGTCCCGAAAGATACCTTCTTCTAGTTGACAATTTCTTAAATCTCGAAACACCCTTCCATAATTCGGCCAAAATCCATAATAGAGATTAGTCCCTAAATTGTTTTAGATAGGTTTAAAATATAAAAGAATTGAAACCAAACTTTGGATCTTACCCTTTCTTAAGAAATCGGTAGCACCTTTGTTAAAAAGCTCCTTAAAGAATCGGCCTTGATGACTAGATGATAAAGTTTCGGCTTTTGAGATTTAATGGAGAAGTCGAATAGGGGTTCTCTTGGGGTATTCGGTTTCCACGAAAATAAAGAAAAGAAACTTGAGAATTTTGGCAATGGTGGACTATAGATTCGGCTTGACAAAAGAAAAAGAAAAGAGAAGAGAGGAGAGCACTTTAAATTCGGCAGAGAGAGAAGAGGAGGAAGAAAAATTGATGAGTAGCCTGTGTGTTCTTCCTTTTATAGCCGAAACTACTACTCGTAATCCCTTACTTGGCCACCAATCTTCTTTATTTGATAGCTTTATCTCTTTAATTTAAATTAATTAGAGAATAATCCTTTATTATCTCTTCAAAAATAATCCAAATTAAATCCCTTATTTATCACCTTATTAATCGACTATTAAAGAGAATAAAACTCCTCCTTCCTAAAAGGTTTGTGCCGTCCACCTCAGAGCTTCTGGAAGCAAAATAAAACTTCTTTTATTTGCTTCCCAAGTGACTCGAACTCAGGCCCAACACCTTGCATGTGGCGCCATTTCTAGAGACCCTAAGTGGCATCTTGTGCCACTTTTCCAAGCCTATTTGTGTGTCAAATTTCACATACTTTTTCTTTTAAGGCCACCTTGCCTCAGTTTCCTCTTTTAAACTTTAAAACTCGACATTTCTAAGTCATTTCTAAGTTTCCTAAAATTTTCGTTCGACTCTTTAAACTTGAGATTTCCTTACATTTCCAAGTTTCCAGAAATGTTCACTTTCCATTTTTGAATCATTTCCAAATCATTTCCTTACTTTTCCTAGTTTCCAAAAATGTTCACCTTCCATTTTTAAACTTAACATTTCCATACATTTTGAGTTTCGTAAATGTTCATTTCTAACTCATTTTTATTCATTTCAGGGTTTCCAAAAATATTCAAAATTTATTCTTAGTACATAAATCATGTCACTTCGTACAATTAAACCGAAAATGCATAGGCCCTTTCCAGGATGTTACAGTTCTACCCCCTTAAAATAATTTCGTCCTCGAAATTTTCTAACTAAAATAATTGAGGGTATTGTTGTCGCATTGCCTCTTCTGGTTCCCACGAAGCTTCTTCCGATCCATGATTGCGCCATAACACCTTGACTAGAGGAACTGACTTCCTCCATAGCACTTTCACATCACGTTCCAATATCCGAATCGGCTCTTCCTCGTAGGATAAGTCTGGCCTTAGCTCTACTTCTTTGACTGGTACAACATGAGACAGATCCGATCGGTAACGACGTAGCATGGATACATGGAATACGTCGTGCATCTGCTGCAACTCTGGTGGCAACTCCAATTGGTACGCCACTGGTCCAACTCGCTTCAATACTCGATAGGGCCCTATAAACCTTGGGCTTAACTTCCCTTTGCGACCAAACCTCATTACCTTCTTCCAAGGCGAGACTTTCAGAAACACTTGGTCTCCCACTTCAAACTCTATTTCCTTCCGCTTAAGGTCTGCGTGATTGACTTTCGCCTATCGAGGCTTCTTTAATCGTGCCGAATCATCTTAACCTTCTCTTCGCCGCCGCCACTAACTCGGTCCCAAAACTCGACGTTCTCCTAACTCGGTCCAACAAGTAGGAGTTTGACACTTCCGACCATACAATGCTTCATATGGTGCCATCCGAATGCTAGCCTGATAGCTGTTGTTGTAGGCGAACTCAGCTAAAGGCAAGTAATCCTCCCAACTTCCTCGGAAATCCATCACATAGCCTCTCAACATATCCTCCAACACTTGGATTACCCGTTCAGACTGCCCGTCTAATTGTGGATGAAAAGCCGTAATGAAGTCTAACTAGTGCCTAAAGCTTGATGAAGTGCCCTCCAAAACTGAGACGTAAACCTTGGGTCTCTATCGGAGATGATCGATACTGGTACTCCATGTAACCTTACAATTTCAGCCACATATAACTTAGCCAACTTCTGAAGAGAATAGTCAACTCTTACCGGGATAAAGTGCGCGGACTTAGTAAAACGGTCCACTATCACCCATACCGAGTCCTTCTTAGTAGGCGTAAGGGGAAGCCCACTAACGAAGTCCATGGTAATTCTCTCCCACTTCCATTGGGGAATCTCAATTGGTTGAAGCAATCCCGATGGAACTTGGTGTTCAGGCTTAACTTGCTGACACGTCAGACATTTTCCCACGAATTTAGTAACTTCTCGTTTAAGATCAGACCACCAAAATTGTTCCCTTAGATCTCTGTACAGCTTAATGCCTCCGGGATGCATAGCATAAGGGCTACTATGCGCCTCCCGAAGAACCCTTTGTCTTAACTCCTTGTCCTTCTAAGATACTGGACTTTTCCTTTGTAACACAATACTCCTTCATCATTAACGTCATAATCCTTTAATTCCTGCTCGCGCACTTGTCAGAATCTTAGCACTTAGATCCTTATCAACCAATCGTCCCTCTTTCACCTCCTTCACCATGTGGGCTTGACTTGCAACTCGCTAACAAAGCCAGTCATCATACAGGCTCAAGTTAGCGAACATAACCCTTAGATCCGACACAACCTTCCGACTTAGGGCATCAGCTACTACATTTGCCTTGCCCGGGTGGTACTCTATCAAGCAATCATAATCCTTCAATAACTCCACCCACCTTCACTGCCTCAAGTTCAACTCCTTCTGAGTCAACAGATACTTAAGGCTCTTGTGGTCTGTGTAGATCACCGACCTTTCTCCATAGAGATAGTGCCTCCACACCTTAAGGGCGAAAACCACTGCTGCCAATTCTAAGGCATGGGTTGGGTAGTTAACCTCATGAGGCCTTAGTTGCCGAGACGCATAAACTTTTCCATCTTGCATTAGCACACATCCTAATCTCGTATGCGAAGCGTCACAGTACACTACAAAATTCTTCCCAGCCTCCGGCTGAATTAATACTGGAGCCTCCATCAACACCTTCTTAAGCTTTTCAAAGCTCTCATGTTACTTATCAGTCCATTCAAAGGGTACTTCCTTCCTTAGTAGCTTTGTCAAGGGCGCGGCTATTGACGAGAACCCTTCCACGAACCTTCTGTAATAGCCCTGCCAAACCTAAGAAACTTCGGATCTCACCATGGACCTAGGTGGTTTCCAATCCAACACTGCTTCGATCTTCCTAGGATCCACTCTTATTCCCTCTGCGGATACCACATGCCCTAAGAATGCCACCTCCTTAAGCCAAAATTCACACTTGCTGAATTTGGCATAGAGCTTCTTCTCCCTTAACACTTTCAGCACAACTCGGAGATTTCATCATGCTCCTCTTCAGACTTAGAATACACTAAAATATCGTCGATGAACACAACGACGAACCTATCCAAGTAGGGTTGGAAAACCCGGTTCATCATATCCATGAACGCGGCTGGAGCATTCGTCAATCCAAACGGCATCACCACAAACTCAAAATGGCCGTATCTTGTCCTAAAAGCGGTCTTATGGATATCTGCCTCCTTCACCTTCAACTGGTGATATCCAGACCTTAAGTCTATCTTTGAGAATATCGCGCTCTTTCTCTTCACCGTGATCGAACAAGTCATCGATCCTTGGCAAAGGATACTTGTTCTTGATGGTCAGCTTGTTCAACTGACGGTAATCTATGAACATCCACATAGTTCCGTCCTTCTTCTTTACAAACAGGACCGGTGCTCCCCATAGAGACACACTGGGTCGAATGAACCTACGATCCAACAACTCTTGGATTTGGGCCTTGAGCTCAACTAACTCCTTTGGCGCCATTTGGTATGGAGCGATTGACACAGGAGCTGTTCCCGGTAGCAAATCTATTCCAAATTCCACCTCTCTATCTGGGGGTATTCCTGGTAATTCCTCCGAAAATACGTCTTCAAAGTCCTTTACCATTCTAACTCCACTAACACCCTCTTCCTTTCCACCTAACGCATTTTACGAAGGCTAAGAACGCCTTGCACCCTTTCCTAACCATTTTTTCAGCCTTCAGCGCTAAACTACGTTAGACAGGTAGTTTCTTCTTTCTCTGATCATTACTACTACTTCATCCTCTAGAGTCCTTAGTTCCATTCATTTAGCTGCACAATCCAACACGGCTCGGTGCTCTACTAGCCAGTCCATTCCAAGTATAAGTTCAAACTCCCCAAAGGGTAGTTCCATTAAGTCAGCCCGAAAGTTCACTCCCTGAATCTCTAGGGGTACATTCTGAAAGATCTTATCTACCATTACAGTTTGGCCTAATGGGCTTACTACAGTCATCTGCCTATCAGAAAGTTCAGAGTCTAGGCCTAGTGTTCCCACTACACTACATGCAACATAAGAATGGGTCGAGCCCACATCAATAAGAGCAAAATAGGGCTTGTCAAAAATAAAGAACATACCGGTTATAACATCCGGCGCGTCTCCATCCTCCCTCCGGCGAACCACATAAACTAAACCTGGTTGCCTTACCTCAGCATTAGCGACACCTCGGCCCTGTGTTCCACGGCCTCTGCCAGCACCATTACCTCAGTTACTCGAACCACGACCTCGTTGAGGCTGCGGTCCTCCTCTACCAGCCTGACTAACACTCTGAGCTGCTGGTCGGCTTTCCTCTGAGTTCTTGGGACAATCCTTGATCACATGGTCCTTGGACCCACACCTAAAACATCCTCTTGTTTTCCTCCAGCACTCTCTCAAGTGCTTCTTTCCACACACATCACAAGGTCGATACCGCCCTTCTGATCCAGCTTGCTGACCTCGTGGCCCTTCAACTCTAGGCCTCTTATGAACCTTTCCAGATGATCCAAAACCTCTTTTGGGCCTATTCCTATCCATAGCCTGCTTTGTAGAATCCTTGATTCCCTCGGCCACCTTGGCCTTTTCTACCAAAGCATAAAACTCCCCGCTCCCGATGCAGTGCTATCAGCGGATCTCAAATCATCCCTTAGCCCGCCCTTAAAACGGACACGGCGCCATGCTCGATTGCCACTACTCCTCCGGGCATACCTGGCTCAACTCTGAATTCAAACCTCATATTCCGCCACGGACTTGTTCCCTTGAACCAGCCCCAAAAATGCCTTTCTTTGCTTATCCGTATACCAGGTTCCAACATACTTCTTTTGATATGCTTCCTTAACGTATTCCCAGGTCAGATCCTCAGCCATGGCACCATCCCGAACAGTTAACCACCACTGATACGCTTCATCACGTAGCAGTGCCACCATTCCTTTTAACTTCTCCTCAGGGGTCAGGTCAAGCTCATCCATGATGCGCTCAGTTGCTTCCAACCAGTACTCAGCTGTAGTGGGTGCCACACCCGATACTCCACGAAACATTTCGGCTCCATTAGCTCGGAGCCGTTTAGGCACAGACTTACGATTTCCCGAATTTCCTCCTGCACCAGCCACCAATTCCAAAACTCGCAGCACAGCCTGTGATACAACATCTTCTCCTATTTGAGCTTGCTGCTCAACACCCACAGCTGGGGGTGGTGGTGGCGGTGGTATCTCATTGTCAGACCCTTGACCCGATCTAACAGGTTCTGACACAGTCATCCTACCTCTACCGCGTCCTCGCACGTTTCGACCACGTCCCCTAGAGCTCATCTCCACATCGTGCTTTAATCTGATTAAGAAATTTTATGAATTAGTACTTGTTTCACTTGATTACCGCGAAGAAGTTTTATGAAGAGAATTTTTAGGAGTGGTTCTTTCGTATTCATACATGCACACAGTCTTTACAGTCATACATCCATCAATCAATTATGAACTTCCGTTCATTCAGAGAAATGTTGTAGTTTTCATTGTTGTTGTTTTTCCACTACCTAGGGGTATTTTCGTAATTTTGTCCTACAGGGGTATTTTTGTAATTTTTCAAAAGAAAAAGTTTCTTGGTGATTTGCCGACAAGCATTTTGGAAATTTTAAGTTCCTGGGGTATTTTGGAAAAATTTTAAAATCTGGGGGTATTTCGGTAATTTTAGACCTAGGGGTATTTCAGTAATTTTTCACAAATCGGAGTAAATTTGTAAAATTTACTAAATCAGGGATATTTCAAAAGTTGCAAAACTTTGAGGGTTCTTTTTGAAAATTGTACTTTCCAAAACAGTGATTTTGCAAAAATTTTGGAAATCAGAGTCATTTTGGTAATTTTGTAAGTTAGGGGCAATTTTGTAATTTTTTCCAAAATCAAGGTATTTTTGATATTTTGCAAATTAGGGATTTTAATGTTTGTGAAATTTTGGTAAAACTGTTGGGTAATTGAACATTTTACAAACCAAGGGCATTTTGGTAATTTTACCACTAGAGGCATTTTTGTAATTTCATAAAGCGAAACTTTTTCGGAAAATTTTGTAAAGATGGTTTTCACAAATTTAAAAGAAAGTTTTAAGAGTTTTAAAACTAGGGTTTTGTTGTTTTTATTAAAAACACGGCTAGTTCCCTTTCGGATTTTAGTCATTGTGTTTAGCCTATGACCGAGCCCTCTTGGTCAGAGTGAACCAAAGCTACGCACCATGCAGGATTCGAGTGGAGAGGAGGTGAGTCACGTGGACTGCTTAAATACCAAGCTCCCACTGAAACCATTTCTAGACATGCGCACAGAGGTTGCCACACCTACTGAGCCCTCTGGGTTAGGGTGAACCGAAGCTACGCACCAGGTAGGATTCCTGCGAAGAGGAGGTGAGTCGATAGGACTGCTTAAATACCAGGCTCTTCCGGATGCAATCCTAGACATGCGCACAGGGGTTACCACACCCTAACTCAGTGACTTAGCCATGGGTTTGTTTAACGTTCCTTAAGTCTTATGTGTTTGTGTTTGAGTAGACTAGTCCGAGGGTTCAAGCTCCCATCATGCTATTCTACGTTCCATGCCTTTTTTTACCCTTCCATAATTCTTAAATCATATAATCACATAATCACATAAATGGTTAGGGTGGTACTTACGGTGGATCATGGTCGAGACTTAGGTGCCATGCCAGAAAACCTTCAGAAATTCTTTCCATAAAACTCATTTAGGCTCGATTTGAAAACATTTTGGGCCTTAGCCCACAGGCCGAGAGTTTAAAACTAGGCTCTGATACCAAACTGAAACACCCCAAACCCGGCCCACGAGCTTTGACCAGATTTGGTATGTCCCTCAAGTAAACCGGTTAATATCCTTTTGTTACTTTGCGAAAAACTTGTGCGATTTTTAAAAACTTTGTTTCGGGTTGGGCTTGTGTTGAAACAGATTAGATTTTATTTTGAAAACCTCTTTTTAATATTAAGTGATAAAACATTTAAGGTTTAGTTTAAAGAAATTTTACTTAAACGTTAATAAATAAGGTTCATAAACTTAATAAATAAAAAAATAAATGTAAAATGATTCAACTATGGCCTTATGGCCTTATTACATCAAATAATTTCCAAATAATTCAAGTACTTAAAAACTCATAGTCCATAAAAATAAAGACTTCATGTTGAGCATGGCCACCACAAGTTCTGCCGTCCCGGTCCATCACTGTTCATCACTGTTCATCACCTGAAACATGGTCCCACAACGGGGTGAGTCAAACAGACTCAATGTGTACAGACTCAATGTGTACACAACACAAAGCCTATTCGACTATAAAACCAAATCCTAGTAGGATTTGTATTCTTAAAGCTTACCTTGGTGTCAATTTGATGATTTAATCAATTCCCGGATACTTGTATTCTTCCCCTTTGAAATCGTATAGTCACTAAATCACTTGAATCGGTTAGTTTTCAGCTTAAAATACATAATAATAGATCTACTACTAAAATAGGCCTTGGCCGAATTTACCTTTGTTCTTACCTTCCAAATCTTAAATCCTGAATTGGATCCTTGCTTCTTTAATGCTGTCGAAATCCCTATGTACCCATGTTAGATCCAATCTAACATTAAATCATAATAATATAGCTTATGGCCGAATGGTATTCATAACTTACCTTAGATCTTAGAAGTCCCGAAATATACCTTCTTGTAGTTGACAATTTCTTAAATCCCAAAACGCCCTTCCATAATTCGGCCAAAATCCATAATAGAGATTAGTCCCTAAATTTTTTTAGATAGGTTTAAAATATAAAAGAATTGAAACCAAACTTTGGATCTTACCCTTTCTTAAGAAATCGGTAGCACCTTTGGTAAAAAGCTCCTTAAGGAATCGGCCTTGATGACTAGATGATAAAGTTTCGACTTTTGAGAATTAATGGAGAAGTCGAATAGGGGTTCTCTTGGGGTATTCGGTTTCCACGAAAATAAAGAAAAGAAACTTAAGAATTTTGGCAATGGTGGACTATAGATTCGGCTTGACAAAAGAAAAAGAAAAGAGAAGAGAGGAGAGCACTTTAAATTCTAGAGAGAGAGAGGAGGAAGAAAAATTGATGAGTAGCCCTGTGTTCTTCCTTTTATAGCCGAAACTACTACTCAGAACCCCTTACTTGGCCACCACTCTTCTTTATTTGATAGCTTTATCTCTTTAATTTAAATTAATTAGAGAATAATCCTTTATTATCTCTTAAAAAATAATCCAAATTAAATCCCTTATTTATCACCTTATTAATCAAATATTAAAGAGAATAAAACTCCTCCTTTCTAGAAGGCTTGTACCGTCCACCTCAGATCTTCTGGAAGCAAAATAAAACTTCTTTTATTTGCTTCCCAAGTGACTCAAACTCAGGCCCAACACCTTGCATGTGGCGCCATTTCCAGAGACCCTAAGTGGCATCTTCAGGCCACTTTTCCAAGCCTATTTGTGTGTCAAATTTCACAAACTTTTTCTTTTAAGGCCACCTTGCCTCAGTTTCCTCTTTTAAACTTTAAAACTCGACATTTCTAAGTCATTTCTAAGTTTCCTAAAATTTTCGTTCGACTCTTTAAACTTGACATTTCCTTACATTTCCAAGTTTCCAAAAATGTTCACTTTCCATTTTTGAATCATTTCCAAATCATTTCCTTACTTTTCCTAGTTTCCAAAAATGTTCACCTTCCATTTTTAAACTTAACATTTCCATACATTTTGTGTTTCGTAAATGTTCATTTCTAACTCATTTTCGTTCATTTCAGGGTTTCCAAAAATATTCAAAATTTATTCTTAGTACATAAATCATGTCACTTCGTACAGTTAAACCGAAAATGCATAGGCCCTTTCCAAGATGTTACAGTTGTGTGCTAACTCGAGTTGGAGATCGCCGAAGATGTAATCATACTATCAAGCTATTATCGTGGGGTAAAAGTGAATACAAACCTATTAAGTTTATGGCATGTATAGGGGACTTAGTCATTTGTATATTTTATAATTGGTTTGGCCTAAAATGTTGGCCTTTAATATTTAGCAGTTCATTATGTATAATTTGGATGAAATTTTATGACTCAGTTTAATACGTTTACAAGTGTATGTGTTTTGGTAATGCCTCGTACCCTATTTTGACGTTGAGTACGCGTAAAGGATGTTACAGGCAAGACCGGATTGTCGAACCCAAAGGAACCTGAAGTACTAATACTAACTTTCTTTTTATTATTTAGCCTAAGAATTAAAGGAATTTGTTATCTAATCTAAAATTTAATAACAACTAAGCTAAAGATGCAAAGACAAAGAGAAGGAATTGGAGAAAATACTTGTGGGAAAAACCAATTGATTAAGACAATACCCGAGGAAGAATCAACCTTGACTTCACTTGTTATCTAACTCTGAACCAGATGATTTATTCACTTGACTTGATCCGTAGGATTCCCTAAGTTATGTTAATACCTCCGTCGAGGCTACTAATGTCTAACCCTAGGTTGATTAATTGAAATCTCTTTCTAATTAAAACCTTTAGAATTCCATTAACTCAATTTATGGACTCCCATATTAGGTTTCACCCTAATCCAGCAAAATCTCATCACCCTATGTCTAGGCGTGCGATTAACTCCGCTTAATTATGCTAGATCTACTCTTAGGCAAGAACTTTTGCTCCGCCACCT
Organism: Gossypium bickii; assembly: GCA_025503065.1. Taxonomy (NCBI): domain Eukaryota; kingdom Viridiplantae; phylum Streptophyta; class Magnoliopsida; order Malvales; family Malvaceae; genus Gossypium; species Gossypium bickii. The sequence goes on along the minus strand of CP106715.1, from coordinate 33,551,333 downwards.
AAGCACATCAAACTTGAATTAGTATCCCGGAAATATCAAAACAAGAATTAAGAACACATAATTAAGAACAAATCAAGTATTTATTATATAGTTCAACAAAGGATAACAAGATTCATCTTAGGTTTCATCCCCTTCAGGTATCTGAGGGTTTAGTTCATAATCGTAAAATAATACATCTCAAAGGAAAAGATAAAACAAAACATAAGAAAAAATTCTAAAACCACCTGAAGGAATTGAAGAGAGATCCTCCATCTTGAGTATGACTCCGGATTCTTGAGATGAATCAATTGACTTTCTTCAAGTAAATTCCACAATTTTGACCCCTCTGGCTCGGCTCTTTGGCCTAGCTGGACTCCTAACTGGACTCCCCCTGAAAGTTGGCCTTTAGGGTGTATATATAGGCTCTTGGAATGGTTTTCTTTGCCTCTAAGTACCCTAATCCGAATGAACCTCTTCTTTCTCACGTCAAGGACACGCCCATGGCACACGCCCATGTGAATCGTGGCCAGGCCGTGTTCGAGTCTATTAATGAGTCACGATCGTGTGGTCTTGGGCCCAAGCCGTGTCGATTCGTGTTATGACACATTTACTCCATTTTGGGCCCGTTTCTCGTTCTTTTCATCCTTCGGTGCTTTTCTAAGTATAAAACATGAAAACAAAGGATTAAGAGCACCAATTTACACAATTCAAGGCTTAAATCATCCAAAAGCATGCTAAATGTGGGCTTAAAATATGTTACTATTACGGTTTATCAAATACCCCCACACTTAAGCTTTTGCTTGTCCTCAAGCAAAATTCTCAATTCATAATTAAAACGAACTTCCTTGATTCATAATATTCATCAATAATGTTTCATCATAATTCAAAGATAATTCAAACATTGATAATTTAAATAGAAGGGTCCTAAATATTCAAACAATCAAAGTCATACATTTATTGCCTAAAAACGTTAGGTGTCTCCCCTTACCTAAATAATTATCTTTAATTTAAAATCGACAAGAGTTGACATCCTCATAAGAGATTCACTCAAACCACTCAAAGTGTTTAAGGTTTAGAATTAAGCACTCAACAGTCAAACATGAAAAGTTAATCCAATAGGCTTGCCTGAAAATCAAATCTCCACCACTGTAAATTGAGATGATATACAAATCAAAAGGTCTTTAAAAAGGGTTATAATGGGGCTTGGGTTAAAAGGTGTAGATAAAGGCTGAATTAGAAGGTTAGAATCAAGATTGACTTGACAATTTACCTAACTAGAAAAAATGAGCTAATCCTAAATAATTACATCAATTGAAAACTAATAATACGAGCTTTTTCTTCAAGATTTGAAATTTAAACATGTAAGCGCACTTTGTAGAACTAATAATGAATATACTTCATTTTTTTAAGAACAAATCAAGTAATAACAGATGAATTCAACTACTGGAATAAAATAATTAGGAAACTGATAAATTCAAATCTCGATATAAGGGTAGTCAAAAGGAATGGTGATAACAAATACTAAGGCTTTTGGGTTAATATTAGCTGGTGAGTCAAAAAAAAGGGTTGTTAGGATCAAAAGGGGTCACTAGGGGTTAGTTATGAATATAGGCTTTTAGTGGAGTGAGTGGGTTAAATCCTAGGTGCCTTTATCATCTCTGTATATCAAATCAAAGGTGTGGTCTCGACATGTATAATCGAAGCAAGTTCTAGAATAACAAATCAATGTTGACACACTCATAATAAAAAGTGAGCACGAAAGAATGTATGCTCTAAAAGGCTCAAAATCTCACAAGAATTATGGGTTTTTGATATCAATCTTGTAAATGTCAAACTTCAAGGTAATAATTAGATTCAGGTAGACAACCTAAAAAATTTTAATTTTTGAAAATAGACTTATCATGCTTGATTCTCTAGTCTCCTAAAGTTTAAATCATCACTACACAATTATCAATGACTTAATCTGAAACACATCAATAAAAATCGTAAATCAAAGGAAATTTAATTCTAATCATAATATGAGAAAATTACTTAAAGACAATATATCATTTGGGGATTTGAAAATAATGCAGAAAGTTAGGCATTTTCTTGAAATAAATATTCACCTCCCACACTTAAGATGTACATTGCCCTCAATGTACAAAGATATATAATAGCAAAATAAAATCATAAGATAGGGAAAGAAGTGAAACTTCCTGAATTATGGATGAAATCCTTGGAGGATGTTCCATAACGAATGTGATGACTAGGTATAAGTGATGTTTTCATTCCTTGAGTGGTATATTTAATCTATTCAATCTGCGAAGTCATCAATTAAATTTTAGGGGGTGGATGTTGTTATAGAAAATTAGGGTTAGATAGCCAGTGATAAAGTGAGATCAATAGTACTAATGAAACTTACAAGTCTTTAGACAGTAAACTAAATAAATTAAAAATGAAAATAGAAGTAGAAATAAAGATAGAAAAATAAAAAGAAAAAGAAAAATAAAAATAAAAAAGAAAAAGAAAAGGACTCAGAGGTCCTCTGATCAGCTGGGTCGGGAAGAGGTTGTGGTGATGAGATATGAATGTGATGACAGATCTGCTGAAGAGTCACCTCAATGTCTTCAAATCTTTGAGCGGTGTTATTGAATTACTGCATACAGTAATGCTCAAACTGAGTGAGACGGGCAGAAATGTCTGAGAGTGAAACAGCCGAATGAACTGGGCGATGGCTCTGTTGTGGTGCATCTTGTGGTGGAGGAACATCTTCAGTAATGTCCTCAGGGTCCTCCTCGTCGGTGGTAGGTGCTAGCTGATATTGGGGGGTCGGTCCCACGTCGACGTTGAATCATTCTCATGTGTAGCATCGTCTGGATGCCCTGTGGGACATCTGACCTATCAGTGTGAGGTAGGAGATCTGAGCGTCATTGTTGAAGAGCCCGAAATATCGAGCCAAGCGTGTGATGTAGGAACCCATAGATATGACCCCTCTCCTGTGCAGTTTTGTCTGATGTTGAATGGCGCGAGCTATGAAATAGGCTAGGTCGAAAACATAGGAAGTAGGTGTCGTGAGTGTTGACAACGCCGGTGCTTTCTCGCTAACCTGTCAGTGTTTGAGCTAAAAGCGCGTGTACGTACCTCAGGGATGGGGCAAGGGCCGTCGCCTTAGAGCGGCTGGGGTCGTAATTGTTGTTGTTGGGTGCTATATTGTACCAACATCTTGTGGGGGCGTTGTGTATATGGCGATGAAGCTCCGAGAATCATTTTCCTCCATGAATTCGTCAGTATAGAGTCCCAATGCGACCCCGAATTGTGGTAGATTTAGTTCTCGTACAATACCTCTGAGACGAAATTGAATCATACCGGGGTCATCGTGGCGCGACACCACTGTCTGAAGGTGGAATGTTAAACAAAGCTCCAAAGTGAGCTTTAGATGTGTGGGCTCGATTATGTTAAAGAATTGGTTCCAAAGGTCGGTAGTTAGGAGAGCCCGTACGTCGTTGGCTAGTTGGACCTGCTCCAAAGCAGTCCAATCAATACATCTCCTGGTGCCGAGTGGTCGCGCCCGAAGTATCTTATAAAGGTCCTATTGGGCTCCTGAAGGAAATCGTAAGAATGGATGGCGCACTTCGGCGGATGCCCTTGCCGATAATGAACCGGTCCCTTTTCGTTTTTTAGAACTAGGGACTGCAATTTTCTTGCCTTGGGATGATGACATTGTAGTCCTGAAAATATCAGATAATCGATGATTCAAGTAATATTTCCTACCAAGATATATCAATGCTTCGATCAATATCCAAAATACACAAAAACTAAATTCATTTAAGATAGTTCAACCATATTTAGCATGAGCAAGAACTTGACAACGAATGATTCAATCTAATTCTAAACATTATTATTTAAACAGAGATTAAATGACTAAATCAATCTAATAGTGATAAACTAATAAGCATAAACTAATATTAAATAATAAGAATAAACTTTAACTAAATACAATTCTGATTATAAAACAGTTAAATGGAGGTAAATGTGACAATGAGAGGTGACCAGTAGTGTTTTATGGGGAGTGGCGGCATGGTTGGGCGAAGCACGGGCGTGTAGAGGTGAGACACGGACGTGTGTTGCAAATGGTCGGGAAAACACAGCGGTGGAACAACTTTAGGTGGGCGTGTACTCTGTTGGCACGGGCGTGTACTGGTTTTTGTTGTGTATGTGAAAGAGGGAGGGAGATAAAGGATAGGGGAAGTCAAGGGTGAGGGTTTCTTTGATGGTGGCCGGAGTGGGGTAGAGAATTTTGAGGGAAATGGCTAGGGTTGGGAGTTTGGGGGAGAATTTTTAAGAAAGCGGGGACTATGTTCTTTAAATAGGGGAAGGGGGCACAGGCAGGTTCCATGCCTGTGTTTCGTGTATTCAGCCCGTGTTTTTTGTGATTATTAAATTTGGGCGCGTTTGAGATGTTGCCCATGCTCGTATTCCATGAGCGTGTGCTATTGTGTTTGCTTCTCCCACGCCCGTGCATAATGTCCCACACCCGTGTCCATGTAGTCAGTGTCGCACATGGTTGGTAGGCACGGGCGTGGCTCATGCTCGTGCTAGTTACTCAAGATAGACCACGGCTGCATCGTACGGTCGTGGTCCTGTTATCACAGCCCATGTTACAAATATTTTTCTTCTTTATCTCATACAACTACCGGCACGCCTGTTTTTCATCCCATGGCATCCACACGGCCACAGGCACGCCCGTGTGTAAGGCCGTGTGGTAGGGAAACCTGCGCTTCACTGAATTGGTTAGTTTGGAGTTAAATGCTAAAAATTACAAATATAATGTTAGTAAAGTTAGTGCTCGGGTTGCCTCTCGAGAAGCGCTTGTTTAAAGTCTTAAGCTAGACTCACCCTGTTTTCATTTCTAAATGAAGGTTGACGGAGCTAAAGCTCCTCTCTTAATTCCTTGTTCACCATTATAAGGTTTCAGTCGATGACCATTTACCTTGAATGTCCCATGAGTTGGATGGGTTACCTCGACTGTGCCATAAGGAAAAATAGTTTTGATCACAAATGGGCCTAACCACCTTGATTTCAGCTTTCTAGGAAAACGTTTGATCCTTGAATTATACAGCAGGACCAAGTCTACTATTTCAAATTGCTTTGATTATTTTAAATGAGCATCATGGCGTCGTTTTGTTGCCTCCTTATATAGTCATGAATTTTCATAGGCATTAGCTCGCCATTCATCTAGCTCGCTCATCTGCATCATCCTTTTCTCACTTGCTGTTTTAAGATCGTAATTCAAGAATTTTATAGCCCAGTAAGCTTTGTGCTCTAACTCAAATTGTAGATGACAACTTTTTCAGTAGACAAGTTTGTACGGGGATGTTCCTAAAGGGGTTTTAAACGTTGTTCTATAGGACCATAAAGCATCGTCTACTTTTAACGCCCAATCTTTCTTGTTTGATTCAACTATTTTCTCTAGAATGCACTTAAGTTCTCGATTTGCTACTTCCACTTGTCCACTAGTTTGAGGGTGACAAGGGGTAGATGTAATATCCCGGGTTAGGGGCTATTTTGTTGTTGCATGATATTGCATGAGTTAGTATGCTGTGTTGCTATTTCTATGTTTTAAGGGCTTAGTTGTAGGCTAGGAGTATGCCTGAGGGAATGGGAAAAATTTAGTTTTTGAGCCTTAGGTGTAGGGAGCTGAAAGAGTTGGGGTTTAAGAAAATAATTTGGAGTTTTATTGCACAAAAAGAGGAGCTGGCAAGATGGCAAGGCATGCGCTACTTGGGAGCTTGGTGTGGCGTCAAATGCGTGGGGTGGAGGTCTTGTGTTCAAGCCGCAAAGACCTCACTTTTTGGTTCATTTTTGGACGGCATAGGAGGGAAGAGTTGGATGAAGTTTAAATTCCTCCTTGGACTTGGTCAAATGGTGGCTTGGTGGGTGGAGAGTGAAAGTAGGAGGGAGACTTGTTCAAACTATTTTGAACTTGTGGCTTGGAGTGGTTGTGGGGATTTGGCCGAATGTTAGGGGAGTTGTGGAGAGGGTGGCCGGTTTTGGGAAGTGGGGAGTGGGAATGCCGAATTTTCCTTTTGGAATTTTGTGCATATTCGGCCATTAGGAGTCAAACCAAATTCTTTCTTGTTGACAAACCAAAGCCGAATTTCCAAAGAGCTTCTTCACATTTTCTTTTCTCAAACCGGAAACTTCAAACAAAATTTACTTTGCCTCTTCTTAATTTTGTGCTTGTGGCCGAATATTCTCCTCCATTTCTTCTTCTTTTGTCTTTTGGGGTAAAACCGAAAGTGGTGTTCATTTGGTAGCCGAAATATTATTCCTTCAATACCATCTCCTCTTCTCAAACTTTCTTCTTCTTTCTGAAACATTGTGAGCCGAAACCTTATTCCAAAACACCTTCTTCATTTCCTCTTTTGGCAAACCGAAACTCCACCCTCCTATACATTTTCTTTTCTTCTTCTTTTCTTCCCATTCTTGTTGTTGGACGAATATTAACCCCATTCTTTCGCACTCCTTTTCTTTCTTTCACTCTGATCAAATTTTGGTTGTTGAATAAACCACTTGGCCGAATCCTCTTTTCTTTCTAGTCTAAGCCTTGACCGAATACTGTTGGTGTTGGGTAAGTGTTTGGCCGATTGGCCATATCTTTCTTCTCTAGTTCTATGTTGATTTCGGTTAGATTAAAGCCTGTGATGGTTGTGGATTGAAGTGAGTTGATCATTCGTCTAATCATCTTGTATAGGGTCTGTGGATACTGGAAGTAATCAAGAGGAGTTTCTACTCTATTAACCGATTGGTAAGCAGTGGTTGTGGTAAGTAATTGGTATTAGCATTAATTGTTAAATCTTTTGGTTTCGATTAAGTCAAGATTATTAAGGGTTAACTGTTCTCTTTTAGGGGTTGGCCGATTGTCAAAGGGGAATCACTGCTTGATTCGGATTTGGTAGGAAACCAAATCGAGCATGAGAGGTAAGGAGTTAGCTTTAACTCCTATTGGTTTGTTAGCATTGGCCGAATGGTCTAGATGTCTAACCCATGTTTGGCCGATTCTAGGAGCAAGGAGTTTAAAGGATTGTAGATCGTTTCTGTGGGATTAAAGCCTTTGTTATTTCAGATGTGTAAACTAACACACTGATACTTAGTAATAATGTGATTAAACCTGTTTGCCTATTAAAATCATGGGAGTATGATGAATTATTGGATACCCAAATGGGGTATGTGCATGGATCCGGGTAAGTTCAATTACTATGAGTTTTATTGATGGTATGTGCTATCATAGTTATTGATGTATGTGATGCGATGTTAAACCCAATGGCATGAGTGCATGATTGACATGATTTGCATCGATATGATATGTATGGGTGATATGAGAGGAGGGGATATGATATCCGTGTCTTTGGGACATCAGATCTTTGGGACACCGTGAGGTTTGGCACCTCCGGTGGTTTGGTACCACGTTGATATTTTGTGACTTTGGGTCACCAGAGGTTTGGCACCTCGTGTCTTGTCCCAAGTGGCTTAGCACCACGGTGGGTTGGCCTCACGATTGATTATACGGGATTGACGCCAGTGATTTGGTATCACGCGATGGGTTGGCCCCATCATCGGATTTGTGACTGCGGTCACCAGTGGTTTGGTACCACATTGTGTCTTTGGGACACCAGAGGTTTGGCACCTCATTGCGACTCGCCCCGTGGTTTGACACCACCGTGGGTTGGCCCCACTTGAGAGATACGGATTGTCGCTAGTGATTTGGTATCACGAGATGGGTTGGCCCCATCATTGGATTATTCGTGACTTTGGGTCACCAGTGGTTTGGCACCACACTTATGGATATCGTGACTTTGGGTCACCAGTGGTTTGGCACCACCAGTGGTTTGGTACCACACGGTAGAACAGAGATACGGATGGTTAGGATCGGGTTGCATTAATCATGTTGCTATGTATGATGTGTGTTAGCATGTTGTTTTATCGGGAGCGGATTTATGCATCGAAGTCATTCGACTCACCCTCTCCTTTGACGTTTCAGTGACTAGAGACGCGGACATGGAGTGGGATGGACTCGGGGTGCACATGCCATGCTTTAATAAAAGTTTTGCTCGAGACTATTCAATTTGGGTACTTTAGCTATCTACTTTATTTGGGTTTTAATTTGGATTTGTAAAAGGCCTTTGATTTATGTTTTATGACGTTTATGTTTTAATTAGATTTTCATATGCCTTAACAAAATACTTTGGTATGAATTTTACTAAAATTTGGAGAGACAATGATTTCAAAATTTTAACGCAATGTGTTTTAAACTATACCATCGGGTATCACACTATGCTTTGATATAAGGTAAACACAAATAATTTTCAAACTAAACATTATTTTCTACTAAGTCAAAATTGTTTTAAGTAACACTAAGAAACTAATGAAGTTTTAAATGAACTCAACTCATTTTTAACTACACACTTGGGTTAAGCCTTTCAAAATTTCCGGGTTTCAACTACACCATCCGATTTCAAGCAAGTCTACCCAACGTTTCTTCAAATACACCATGTTTTCACCCAGCTTTTAAACGAAAAATCTAAACCTCTCAAGTACGTTTCCCGTAACATACCAGATTCGGATGTGGTGTCTTGCCCGGGTTTGGGGTGTTACAATTGTGGTATCAGAGCTAAGTTCAAAAGCTCGGCTGTGGGCCTGAGGCCCAAAATGTTTTCAAAGGTTGTCTTAAGTGTTTTTGGGTTAAATATATGGTTTGAAAGGCATGGCACCGAGTCTCCGGCACCAGTTCGCCCAGGTAAGTACCCTTACTATTGCTTGTGAACTGACTGGATGTGATATGATTTGATGAATAGCAATAGTATACTACTTTAGAGATTGAAACTGATTCTGTGAACTTGCGAGAACAAATCTTCTCTAATATTCATAAGACTTGCTTTAAAACAGTGGAATAAATACTGATGCATAAAACTCTTAAATCAGATACGTAGAGATATTAGACATGAGCACTCGAGGCGGACGTGGTCGTAATACTCGTGGTAGAGGTAGGGGTAGAATGACGCTTCAGCCCGTAGGATCCGGTCGTGGGTCGAAAATGAGGTACGGTCGGCCCGCCACCGGTGGAGGTGGTGAGTTTCAAGATCGAGATCGGACGACGCAGTTGTCACAGCGATGCCGCGAAAGGCCGGAAAGGGTGGAGTAGGCGAGGAGCTCGAAAATCAGGCTCGAGCGACTTCGGGCAAATGGGGCCGAATTCTTTCGAGTGTATCCGTGTTGCTCCCAAAGATCGCCGAATATTGGGCCGGAGGCAAACCGAGCGGATCATGGATGATCCGGATTTAACGGCCAAGAGAAGTGAAGGCGGCATCGACGCTTCTCCGGATGAGTCATACCGGTGGTGGCTCACGGTTCGAGACAAGGTGGCAAATGGAGGATTTGACATGGGATTATTTTAGGTCGCATATCAAAAGAAGTACATCGGAGCTAGTTATATTGACTCTCGTGAAAGGTATTTCGAGGTCGGGTTCGAGGAGTAAATCGTTTAGAGCACGAGGCCGAAGTTCTTGAAGTCGAGTAGGTATATGTGGGCATTGTGGCCACCGAGCATGAGAGGTGTGCTCGCTTTCGAGGATGGTCCGCGAGACGAGTTGAGGTCGCTTGATTGCTCCTCAGCAGGAGCGCGAGTTTGCTGTCTTAGTTGAGAAGGCTAAGGTAGCCGAGGGTGTTAAGGAGTCCGTGAGGCAAAATCTGGACAGAAATAGGCATAAGAGGAGCTTTGGGTCTTCTGGATCGTCGGGTAATCCGCAGAAGAGGGCTAGACCGAGTGGGCGAATCACCGCTAGGTTTGTTCTTTGCTAGGCGGGACCGCCGCATGGCACCGGCTGTGGGAAATCTCATTGGGGTGGCTGCTGGACTGGAGGAAAAGGTTGCTTTGAGTGTGGTTCTCTGGAGCATCGTGTGAGGGACTGTCCGCGTAAGTTGGCCAAGATTCAGTCTGAGAGTCAGGGCCGTAATCAGTTCAGAGGTAATGGACCGCCACCGCAGAGGGGTCGTGGTAGTGGCGGAGGCGGTAATGGTTCTAGTCGGGGCCGTGGAGCACCGGGCAGAGGTGCGGATAGTTCTGATGCCAAACAGCCTGGATTAGTATATGCAGCGAGGCGCCGAGAGGAGGGCGACGCACCTGACGTCATAACCGGTACGTTTTTGATCTTTGGTTCTCCTTATACTGCTTTGATTGATGTGGGTTCAACGCACTCTTATGTTGCCAGTAGTATAGTAGAGACCATGGATTTAGACTCTGAGATTTCTTCTAGGCAGATGACTGTAATTAGCCCTCTAGGTCACTCTGTAGTAGTAGATAAACTGTTTAGAGAGGTACCCCTAGAACTCCAAGGGGTAGTGTTTGCTGCTGATCTGATGGAACTGCCGTTTGGAGAGTTCGACCGATTCTTGGGATGGACCGTTGGTCAAGTACCAGCGGTTGGATTGCGCGCTAAGCGCATGGTTCTTAAGACGGTTGAGGGTGATGAGGTGGCTATGATAGGTAATAGGAGAGATTACTTATCTAATGTGGTATCCGCTCAAAGCCAGTAAAGATGGTCGAGGAAGGTCGCTAAGCGTATGTGGTTCATGTGTATGCTTTGGAGGCTAAAGAGTCTGCGGTAGAGAAGGTTCGTACTGTTAAGGAGTTTGCTGATGTGTTTCCTCAGGACCTTCCGGGTTTGCCGCCGGATCGCGAGGTAGAGTTCGGAATAGATCTGTTACCAGGGACTGCGCCAGTGTCTATTGCTCTATATAGGATGGCGCCAAAGGAATTGGTGGAGCTTAAGGCTCAGATCCAGGAGTTATTGGATTGAGGTTTTATCGTGCCAAGTGTTTCGCCGTGGTGCGCCAAGATCTTTGTTAAGAAGAAAGATGGTACGATGCGGATGTGCATAGACTATCGCTTGATTGAACAAGTCGACGATTAAAAACAAGTATCCGTTGCCACGGATAGATGACTTGTTTGATCAGCTGAAGGGTGCTGCGGTATTTTCGAAGATCGACTTGAGGTGTAGGTATCACCAGTTAAAGGTTAAGGAGGCGGATATCCATAAAACAGCGTTTCGGACTCGGTATGGGCACTACGAATTTCTGGTAATGCCGTTTGGGTTGACTAATGCTCCGGCAGCTTTCATGGATATGATGAATAGGGTGTTTCAACAGTATCTGGATCGATTCGTCGTGGTTTTTATTGATGACATCTTGGTGTACTCAAGGTCGGAAGAAGAGCATGATGCGCATTTGAGAGTTGTGCTGCAGATTTTGAGGGAAAAGCAGCTCTATGCTAAGTTCAGTAAGTGCGAGTTCTGGCTCAGGGAAGTGACGTTCTTGGGTCATGTAGTGTCACCGAGGATTAGGTAGATCCTCATAAGATTGAGGCGATTTTGGATTGGAAGCCGCTAGGTCGCGTGGTCGAGATTCGAGTTTTCTAGGTTTGGGTGGATACTACCGAAGGTTCGTTGAGGTTTCTCGTTGATAGCATTGCAATGACCAAGTTGTTAAGAAAAGAGGTTCTTTTGTTTGACCGAGAAAGCAGCAGAAAGCTTCGATAAGTTGAAGAAGATTTTGACCGAGGCTCCGCTTTAATTCAACTCGAGGCGGTAAGGAATACACACGATATCTATCGCGATGCATCACATACTGTGATTGGGTTGTGTGTTGATGCAAGAAGGAAGGTTGTGGCTTACGCTTTCTCGCAATTGAGGCCACATGAGGTCAATTATCCGATGCACGATTTGGAACTAGCGGCTGTAGTCTTCGCCTTAAAGATTTGGAGGCACTACTTGTATGGAGAGAGATCGATAGTCTACACGGATCATAAGAGTTTAAAGTATCTCCTGACTCAGAAGGATTTGAATTTAAGGCGTATGCAGATGGGTTGAGTTGTCGAAAGATTACGATCGCTCGATTGAGTATCATCCGGGTAAGGCTAACGTGGTGGCAGATGCGTTGAGCCGTAAGGTTGTTTCGGACTTAAGAGCGATGTTTGCCCATTTGAGCTTGTACGACGACGGGAGTATTCTGGCAGAGCTGCAGGTTAAGCCTACTTGGGTTGAGCAGATCAGAGAGAAACAGCTAGAGGATGAGGTTCGAGTGCGCGCAGAGGTTACAAGTGCAGAATGGTGGTTTGGAGGGTTACAGCTTGTCTAGTGATGAGGTTCTGTGTTTCCAAGGTAAGGCTTGTATGCCTAAAGATGTTGAGCTGAGGCAGAAGATTCTCCAGACGCACATAGAGCCTCCTATGCCATGCATCCTAGAGGTAGCAAGATGTATAGGGATCTTAGAGAGCGCTTTTGGTGGCCCGGAAGAAGAAGGAGGTGACAGAGTTTGTTGGGAAGTGTCGACTTGTCACAGCAGTCAAGGCCGAACATCGCCATCGTCGGTTTGTCGCACTGTGAAGATTCCTCGATGGAAGTGGGAAAGGATAACCATGGATTTCGTCAGTGGATTACCGCTTACACCAAGCAAGAAGGATTCAATTTGGGTAGTGGTGGATCGTCTGACTAAATTAGCTCACTTTATTCCGGTGAGGGTTGACTACTCACTTCAGAAGGTAGCGATGCTGTATGTGTCAGAGATAGTGAGATTGCACGGTGTGCCAGTTTCGATCATCTCGGATAGGGATCGAGTGTTTACGCCGAGGTTCGAGAGCGTTGCATCAGCTCTGGCACGCGGTTGATTTCAAAGCCTGACTTTTCCATGATCCGACGGCAATCGGAGAGGGTTATTCAGATCTTGGAGGATATGCTGAGAGGTTGCGTTCCGGATTTCAGGGGTAGTTGGGAAGAGTTTCTGCCGTTAGCTGAGTTCGCCTACAACAACAGTTACCAAGCAAGCATTAAGATGGCACCGTACGGGGCATTGTATGGTAGGAGGTGTCGCTCACCTACGTGTTGGATGGAGTTGGGTGAACGTCAGTTGTTGGGACCCGAGTTGGTTGCTGAGACAGAAGACAAGGTTAAGTTGATTCAGTCTCGATTGAAGGAAGCTTCGGATCGGCAGAAGTCTTATGCCGATCTTAAGCGAAGGGATATAGAGTTTGCTGTGGGGGATCGAGTTTTCCTGAAGGTTTCGCCTTGGAAGAAGGTGTTGAGGTTCGGAAAGAAAGGCAAGCTAAGTCCGAGGTTTATTGGGCCGTATAAGGTTCTGAGACGAGTTGGATCCGTAGCGTATCAGCTTGAGTTGCCAGCAGAGCTTAGTTAGATTCACGACGTATTTCACGTTTCGATGCTTCGGAGGTATCGTTCAGATCCGTCGCATGTGGTAGCAGTGGAAGAGATCGAGGTAAACCCAGATTTGACTATGGAAGAAGAACCTGTGCAGATACTTGATCGGGATGTGAAGGTTCTGCGTAAGAAGTCTGTGCCTTTGGTTAAGGTACTTTGGAGGAATCATGGCGTGGAGGAAGCCACGTGGGAACCCGAGGATTTGATGAAACAGCAATACCCGCAACTCTTCTGATCAGGTAATTTCGAGGCCGAAATTATTTTTAAGGGGGGTAGAACTGTAATATCCCGGGTTAGGGGCTATTTTGTTGTTGCATGATATTGCATGAGTTAGTATGCTGTGTTGCTATTTCTATGTTTTAAGGGCTTAGTTGTAGGCTAGGAGTATGCCTGAGGGAATGGGAAAAATTTAGTTTTTGAGCCTTAGGTGTAGGGAGCTAAAAGAGTTGGGGTTTAAGAAAATAATTTGGAGTTTTATTGCACAAAAAGAGGAGCTGGCAAGATGGCAAGGCATGCGCTACTTGGGAGCTTGGTGTGGCGTCAAATGCATGGGGTGGAGGTCTTGTGTTCAAGCCGCAAAGACCTCACTTTTTGGTTCATTTTTGGACGGCATAGGAGGGAAGAGTTGGATGAAGTTTAAATTCCTCCTTGGACTTGGTCAAATGGTGGCTTGGTGGGTGGAGAGTGAAAGTAGGAGGGAGACTTGTTCAAACTATTTTGAACTTGTGGCTTGGAGTGGTTGTGGGGATTTGGCCGAATGTTAGGGGAGTTGTGGAGAGGGTGGCCGGTTTTGAGAAGTGGGGAGTGGGAATGCCGAATTTTCCTTTTGGAATTTTGTGCATATTCGGCCATTAGGAGTCAAACCAAATTCTTTCTTGTTGACAAACCAAAGCCGAATTTCCAAAGAGCTTCTTCACATTTTCTTTTCTCAAACCGGAAACTTCAAACAAAATTTACTTTGCCTCTTCTTAATTTTGTGCTTGTGGCCGAATATTCTCCTCCATTTCTTCTTCTTTTGTCTTTTGGGGTAAAACCGAAAGTGGTGTTCATTTGGTAGCCGAAATATTATTCCTTCAATACCATCTCCTCTTCTCAAACTTTCTTCTTCTTCTCAAACATTGTGAGTCAAACCTCATTCCAAAACACCTTCTTCATTTCTCTTTGGCAAACCGAAACTCCACCCTCCTATACATTTTCTTTTCTTCTTCTTTTCTTCCCATTCTTGTTGTTGGCCGAATATTAACCCCATTCTTTCACACTCCTTTTCTTTCTTTCACTCTGATTGAATTTTGGTTGTTGAATAAACCACTTGGCCGAATCCTCTTTTCTTTCTAGTCTAAGCCTTGACCGAATACTGTTGGTGTTGGGTAAGTGTTTGGCCGATTGGCCATATCTTTCTTCTCTAGTTCTATGTTGATTTCGGTTAGATTAAAGCCTGTGATGGTTGTGGATTGAAGTGAGTTGATCATTCGTCTAATCATCTTGTATAGGGTCTATGGATACTGGAAGTAATCAAGAGGAGTTTCTACTCTATTAACCGATTGGTAAGCAGTGGTTGTGGTAAATAATTGGTATTAGCATTGATTGTTAAATCTTTTGGTTTCGATTAAGTCAAGATTATTAGGGTTAATCGTTTCTTTTAGGGGTTGGCCGATTGTCAAAGGGGAATCATCGTTGATTCGGATTTGGTAGGAAACCAAATCAGGCATAGAGGTAAGGAGTTAGCTTTAACTCCTATTGGTTTGTTAGCATTGGCCGAATGGTCTAGATGTCTAACCCATGTTTGGCCGATTCTAGGAGCAAGGAGTTTAAAGGATTGTAGATCGCTTTCGTGGGATTAAAGCCTTTGTTATTTTGTGTGTAAACTAACACACTGATACTTAGTAATAATGTGATTAAACCTGTTTGCCTATTAAAATCATGGCAGTATGATGAATTATTGGATACTCAAATGGGGTATGTGCATGGATCCGGGTAAGTTCAATTACTATGAGTTCTATTGATGGTATGTGCTATCGTAGTTATTGATGTATGTGATGCGATGTTAAACCCAATGGCATGAGTGCATGATTGACATGATTTGCATCGATATGATATGTATGGGTGATATGAGAGAAGGGGGATATGATATCCGTGTCTTTGGGACATCAGATCTTTGGGACACAGAGGTTTGGCACCTCCAAAGTGGTTTGGTACCACGTTGATATTTTGTGACTTTGGGTCACCAGAGGTTTGGCACCTCGCCTTGTCCCGATGGCTTAGCACCACGTGGGTTGGCCCCACACGATTGATTATACGGGATTGACGCCGTGATTTGGTATCACGCGATGGGTTGGCCCCATCATCGGATTTGTGATCGCGGTCACCAAAGTGGTTTGGTACCACATTGTGTCTTTGGGACACCGTGAGGTTTGGCACCTCATTGCGACTCGCCCCCGTGGTTTGACACCACCGTGGGTTGGCCCCACTTGAGAGATACGGGATTGTCGCTAGTGATTTGGTATCACGAGATGGGTTGGCCCCATCATTGGATTATTCGTGACTTTGGGTCACCAGTGGTTTGGCACCACACTTATGGATATCGTGACTTTGGGTCACCAGTGGTTTGGCACCACCAGTGGTTTGGTACCACACGGGGTAGAACAGGAGATACGGATGGTTAGCATCGGGTTGCATTAATCATGTTGCTATGTATGATGTGTGTTAGCATGTTGTTTTATCGGGAGCGGGATTTATGCACTGAGTCATTCGACTCACCCTCTCCTTTGATGTTTCAGGTGACTCGTAGACGCGGACATGGAGCTGGGATGGACTCGGGGTGCACATGCCATGCTTTAATAAAAGTTTTGCTCAGACTATTCAATTTGGGTACTTTAGCTATCTACTTTATTTGGGTTTTAATTTGGATTTGTAAAAGGCCTTTGATTTATGTTTTATGACGTTTATGTTTTAATTAGATTTTCATATGCCTTAACAAAATACTTTGGTATGAATTTTACTAAAATTTGGAGAGACAATGATTTCAAAATTTTAACGCAATGTGTTTTAAACTATACCATCGGGTATCACACTATGCTTTGATATAAGGTAAACACAAATGATTTTCAAACCAAACATTATTTTCTACTAAGTCAAAATTGTTTTAAGTAACACTAAGAAACTAATGAAGTTTTAAATGAACTCAACTCGTTTTTAACTACACACTTGGGTTAAGCCTTTCAAAATTTCCGGGTTTCAACTACACCATCCGATTTCAAACAAGTCTACCCAACGTTTCTTCAAATACACCATGTTTTCACCCAGCTTTTAAACGAAAAATCTAAACCTCTCAAGTACGTTTCCCGTAACATACCAGATTCGGATGTGGTGTCTTGTCCGGGTTTGGGGTGTTACAGTAGATGTCCTGTGGTGTATTCCATATTTTTTTAAGACCTTGTCAAATTGGGTATTACAAAAATGAGTACCCCTATCACTAATAATTGCTCTGGGTGTTCCAAATCGAGAAAAAAGTTTTTTAAGAAATTTCACTACCATTCTGGCATCATTAGTGGGTAGAGCTTGAGCTTCCACCCATTTTGACATATAGTCCATTGCTACTAGGATGTATTTATTCCCAAATGAGCTAGGGAATGGCCCCGTAAAATCAATACCCCATACATCAAGAATTTCACACGATAGCATGTATGACTGAGGCATTTCATCGCGTTTAGAAATATTACCTGTTCCCTGACATTTATCGCATGAAGCAACATACCTGTTACCGTCTTTGAACAAGGTTGGCCAATAAAAACCTGATTTGAGCATTTTGTGTGCTGTCCTGGCCACACTGTAATGTCCTCCTGATGGTCCTGAATGGCAATGTTATAAGATTTTGCTTGCTTTTGCTGGTGTAACACATCTCTGAATTACCTGATCTGTACATACACGGAAAAGAAAATGATCCTCCCAAAAATAATTTTTCACATTAGCAAAGAATCGCTTCTTTGGATGGTGTGTTAACCTTTTTGGAAGGATGTTAGCAGCTAAATAATTCGCAATATCTACAAACCAAGGTACCTCAGAGTTAGATATAGTGAATAGGTGTTCTTCGAGAAATGAGTCGATTATCTAACTCTCATCTAGTTCTTTGATATGTGGGTTTTCAAGCCTAGAAAGATGATCTGCTGCAAGATTTTCAGCTCCCTTCTTATCTCGAATTTCCAAATTAAATTTCTGTAAGAGTAAGATCCATCGTATGAGTCGAGGTTTTGCATCGGATTTAGTTAAAAGATAACGAAGAGCTGAATGGTCAGTGTAAACGACAACTTTAGATAATATCAAATACTGTCTAAATTTGTCAAATGCAAAAACTACAGCTAGGAATTCTTTTTCTATGGTGATTTAGTTTTCTTGTGCGGGCGTCAATGTCCTGCTAGCGTAATAAATTGGCTGGGAATGCTTGTCTTTTCACTGTCCCAAAACTGCACCTACTGCAAAATCACTCGCATCACATTAGTTCAAAGGGTAGATTCCAATCAGGGGCAATTATAATCGGAGCATTTATTAGTTTATCTTTGAGGATATTAAATGCATATAAACATTCCTGATCAAAATTGAAAGGTACATCTTTTTATAGTAATTTTGTCAAGGGCTTAGCTATTTTAGATAAATCTTTAATGAATCTACTATAAAATCCAGCATATCCTAAAAAACTTCTAATGGCCTTAACTGAACTAGGGGGAGTAATTTTTCTATGGTTTCAACCTTTGCTTTATCTACCTCAATCCCTTTACTAGAAATTTTATGTCCCAACACAAATCCTTCTCGCACCATAAAGTGACATTTTTCACAAATTAAAACAAGGTTTGTTTCCTCACATCTCATTAAAACTCATTTTAAATTCATAAGGAAAAGATGGAAAGAATTACCGAATACCGAAAGTCGTCCATGAATACTTCCATAATGTCTTCCACAAGTTCGTCAAAGATGGCTGGCATGCAGCGCTGAAAAGTAGTAGGAGCATTACATAATCCAAAAGGCATTCTACTATAAGCAAACGTACCGTATGGACATGGAAATGTTGTCTTTTCTTGATCTTCAGGGGCTATTGGAATTTAGAGGTAACCGGAGAGTCCGTCCAAGAAGCAGTAGTACATATACCCAGATAATCTTTCTAACATCTGGTCAATAAAGGGCGAAGGGAAGTGGTCTTTTCTGGTGGCGTCGTTAAGCTTTCTATATTCAATACAGACTCTCCAACCTGTGACTCTTCTTGTAGGAATCAATTCATTCTTTTTGTTGGCTACAACAGTCATGGTGTAACATCCTGAAAAGGGCCTATGCATTTTCGGTTTAATTGTATGAAATGACATGTCTTATGTGTTATGAATGTATTTTGAACATTTTTGGAAACCTGGAAATGTATGGAAATGTTAAGTTTAAAGTGAACATTTTTGGAAACCTGGAAATGTAAGGAAATGATTTAGAAATGATTCAAAAGAGGAAAGTGAACATTTCTGGAAACATGGAAATGTAAGGAAATGTCAAGCTTAAAGAGGGAAACGAAAATTTTTGGAAACTTGGAAATGTAAGGAAATGACTTAGAAGATGTCGAGTTTTAAAGTTTAAAAGAGGAAATCGAGGCAAGGTGGCCTTAAGAGAAATTGTATGTGAAATTTGACACACAAACAGCTTGGAAAAGTGGCTGGAGATGCCACTTAGGGCTTTGGAAATGGCGCCACATACAAGGGTATTGGGCCTAAGTTCGAGCCACATGGGAAGTAAATAAAAGAAATTTTATTTTGCTACAATGAGCAGAGAGGTGGACGGCATTAAGGCTTTTAAAAGAGGAGTTTTATTCTCTTTAAATTTCGGCTAAATAGGGGATAAATAATGGATTTATTTTAGATTATTTTCAAGAGATAAATAAGGATTATTCTTTAATTTTTAAAATTAAAGAGATAAAGCTATCAAAATAAGGGAGAGTGGTGGCCAAGTAAGGGACTCTAGCTAGTAATTTCGGCTACTAGAGGAATAGAGGCCATTCATTCATTCACTCTTCCTTTGCCGAAATTCCTTAAGCAATTCTCCTCTCTCTGCCGAATTTTCCCTAGCAAAATCCTCTTTTCTCTGCTATTTTGCCAAAGCCGAAAACTCTAGCAAAGCAAGCCAATTTCTTCACCTTTCTTTCTTCCTATTCCTTTTCTTTCCAATCCATCCAAAAGCCGAATCTTGGTGGGACTTCAAGCAAGTGTGTGTGTCTCTGTAGTAAGGGTAAGGATCTCAGATCATTATCGTATTTCTCTTCTTTAAGCCAAAAGTTAATCTAACCCCATTAATATTGTGGTTGCCTTAAATATGGAAGGATCTTCAGGGATTATCAGAGTAGTTGACTAAAAGGAGGATTTTTTGGGATTTAAAGCTTCAAGGTAAGACATGTGAATATTCGGCCAAAGGCCATTTATTGTGTTTAAGGATGAAATCGGATCTAACATGGGTCTATAGGTATTTTGACAACTCCCCAAGACAAGAGATCAATTTGAGATTTAAGATTTGGAAGGTAAGCCCAAAGGTAAATTCGGGCAAGGCCTATTTCAATATGTGGATCTATTTATTATCTTCTCAAAAGTCAAAACTAACCCACTTGTCAATTTAATGCCCGGCCGAATACAAGGAGGAGTAAAGCAAAGATTTCGGGATTTGTTGGTGTCCCAATTGGCAACAAGGTAGGTTTTAAGTATACTAATCCTACTAGGATTTGGTTTTATATATTGAATGGTCTTCATTAAACTAGTAAGTGATTAATCAAATGTAGGGATTAATGATCTAAAGCGGTAGATCGATTTCGGATTTCAAAGTGAATTTGTTAAGTTTAATCAGTGTGTACCCCACACTATTTCTCAATAAGTTTTATGGCATGTTTAATAAATATATATATGTGATATTGAGAATATGAAAGTGTAAGAATGTGGTTAAGGTACCATGTTATGGTACAAAGTACTGTGCACGTTTCCTACTCCTACTAGGATTATGAAATATGTTATATTTAACATGAGAATAATGATAAGAATGTGAACTTTGGCATGTTAATGCATAATATGATATGGGGCATATGGGTTATTGAAAAGGGAAGTGAATGTGGTGACCTAAGACCACTTAAATCGAATGCGGTGACCTAAGACCGCGATATCCGAACGCGCGGTGACCTAAGACCGTGATATCTGAATGTGGTGACCTAAGACCACGATATCGGAATATGGTGACCTAAGACCACAAAACTATAAAGGCGATGAGCACGTCGACTGCAGCAACTGCCTTCGATGGTGTGTAGCGGATGGAGGGTCGACTTAGTAGTCCCCACGGTGTGCAAAGTTGGTACGGGAAGTGTAGCGGATGGCTAATTAGGTTTGGGTTTGGGAATGCATCATTAATTGTATTCTATGATTTGAATGTGTATCATTGGTATGCTCGATTCTATTTGGACTTAGTGTTGTGTACACATTAAGTCTGTTGACTCACCCCATTGTGGGAACATGTTTGTGTGATGAAAGTGATGGATGGGACTACAGAACTTGTGGTGGCCATGCTCAGCTTGAAGACTATTTTTATTTGGACTATTATTTTTAAGTGCTTTAAATTTTATTTTTTGGGTTTCAATTTGATGTAATAAGGCCCTAGTTGAACTATTTTACTTTTAGTTTTATTTATTATGTTACGAAATTTTATATATTAAAGACTAAGTTAATTTCATTTAAGATAAACCCTGAATGTTTTGTCACTTTAAATAAATGGATTCCAATGTAAGATAAATTGGTTTTCAACACAAGCCCAACCCAAACCATATTTTTCTAAAAATCACACAAGTTTTCCTAAGTAAAAAAAGAACTTTGAACCGGTTTTCTTGAGGAACATACCAAATCTGGTCAAAGCTCGTGGGCCGGGTTTAGGGTGTTTCACATGCCTCCTTTCTTTGGAACTACCTGCACAGGACTTACCCAAGTACTACCAGAAATAGGATAAATTATTCCTGCATCTAGAAGTTTAATTACCTCAGCTTTGACAACTTCTTTCATATTGGGGTTCAATCGTCTCTAAGGTTGCACAATGGTTTATATTCATCTTCCATTAAAATTTTGTGGGTGCAAAACTATGGGCTTATTCCCTTAATATCAGACATTTTCCAAGCTATGGCTCTTTTATGTTCCCTTAGTACCTTTAGCAATTCTTCTTTCTCTTTGTGTTCTAGTTCTGAAGAGATGATTACTGGTAGCATGGAATTATCCCCGAGGAATGCATACTCTAAGTGTTTTGGCAACTGTTTTAATTCCAATTTTGGTGGCTCATCAATAGAGGGTTTTTGTTTTAGTTCATTGTTTATTTCAATACCCTCTATTTTCGTCTGTCTAAAGGAGGATGTATTAGGATTCAATTCATTGATATCATCATCTACCCCCTCGCCTTGTGGAAGACACAGTTCCATCGTGTCATTGTGCATGATTTCCTGTAAAGACTCTTGAATAATGTGATCAGTGGCATCAACAAAGTAACAAGAATCATCTTGTTCTCTAGAATATCGCATAGCATCATAAATCTAAAAAATAATTTCCTTATCGCCTACCCTTAGCGCAAGTTTACCATCACCGACATCAATGGCAGCCCTGGATCCCAAAATTAAAGGTACCTCTACACCCTCATTCATGTCAAGCACAACAAAATCAACAGGAAATATAAATTTATCAACTTTTACTAGAATATCTTCGATAATTCCCCTAGGATATTTAACAGATCTGTCAGCTAACTGAATACTCATCCTAGTGGGTTTAGGTTCCCCGAGACCAAGTTGCTTAAACATTCTATAAGGCATTATATTAATACTGGCACCTAGATCAGCAAGTGCTTTCTCTATGTTCAAAATACCAATTAAACAGGGAATAGTGAAACTTACTCGATCTTTCAATTTGGTTGGCATCTTGTTTTGGATGATAGCTGAACATTCTTCATTAAGTTCCACTATTGAAATTTCTTCGAACTTCCTCTTATTTGTTAGAAGCTCCTTTAAAAATTTTGCATATGTTGGCATCTATGAAATAGCTTCAACAAAAGGTAAGTTAATATGCAACTATTTGAAAAGTTCAAGAAATTTACCATATTGTGCGTCTAAGCGGTCTTTCTTCAACTTTGCTGAATATGGGATCGGTGGTTTAATTTCCTCACGGATCGGGGTTGCATTTGCCTTATCGGTTTCGTGTGGTATCTTTTTTTTATTTCGACTAACTCCTCTCCACTTCTTAGCGTCACTACCTTTACCTGCTCTTTTTCCCTAGGTAAGCTTTCTGGTCGCATTTCAGAAACTAACTTAGTAAGTTGCCCAATTTGATCTTTGAGCTCCTGTGTTGATGCTTGCTGTTTTCAAGTTTTGTTTCTATATTCTGGAGACGAGTTTCTGAGACTGCTATGAATGTTGTCAGCATCTCCTCAAGGTTCAACTTCTTTTCCTGTAGGTAGGGCTGTTGTTGGAAGTTTTGGGGTGGTTGTTGTCTCTGATTTCCTTGGCCACCCCATGAGAAATTGGGGTGACTCCTCCAACCTGGATTATAAGTATTACTATAAGGGTTATTTTGAGATCGGAAATTGCTACCCATATAGTTCATTTGTTCACTCTCCATGACCTGTCCGTGGGGTGGGTACTCAAGATTCGCCATTGCATAACTGGATGTACTTGCGAGGAACACAAACCATCAATCTTTTTTTTTTTATTTAGCATGTCTACCTAATTTGATAGTAAGGATACTGCGTCGAGGTTGAAAACTCCGGCTACTTTTGTTGGCCTTGTCCTTGTAACTTGCCACTAATAGTTATTCAATGACATCTCCTCTATAAACTTGTAGGCTGCTTCATGAGTTTTGTTATTCAGAGTTCCGCCGGCGGCTGAATTGATTAATTGCCTTGTTGAAGGGTTCACACTGTTGTAGAAAGTTTGGACCTGTAGCCACAAGGGTAATCCATGGTGTGGACACCTTCTCAACAAATCCTTGCATCTCTCCCATGCATCATAAAGTGTATCTAAATCTACCTGCACAAAAAAAGAGATATCATTCCATAACTTGGCCATTTTGGCCGGCGAAAAATATTTTAATAAAAATTTTTTGGTCATTTGGTCCAATGTAGTGATTGACCCTCGTGGAAGAGAATGCAACCACTATTTCACTTTATTCCTCAAAGAGAAGGGAAATAACCGAAGACAGATGGCATCATCAGAAACACCATTTATTTTGAAGGTATCACAGAATTCTAGAAAATTCGCTAAGTGTGTGTTAGGATCCTTATCCTGCAAACCATCAAACTAAACAAACTGTTGTATCATCTGTATAGTGTTAGGTTTCAGTTCAAAAATATTTGCAGCAATAGTAGGCCTAACAATACTTGACTCAGTTCCTGTTAAATTAGGTTTAGCATAATCATACATAGTTCGAGGAGCATGATGTTCGGCTACCTCTGGAGGCAGCGGATTATTCTCAGCCATCTCTTCGGTGGTATTAACTTCGTCTTCTTGCTCTTCTTGTATGTAGTTTAAGCTTCGTCTCATCTCTCTACAATTTCTGTAGACTGTATCTTCTATATCACTATCATAAAGTAAGGGTCCTGTCGGGTTCCTTCTAGTCATAAACTAGAGGTACCTGAAAGGAGTAAAAGAGCAAAAATTAGCAAAAATTAAAAAAAAAAGTAAGAAATTGCAGAATATAAAAAATGGCTAAAGTAATAAAAATTGAGCTTTCTTAATATTCTAGTTCCCCGGCAACTGCGCCAAAAACTTGATGTGTGCTGTCAGAGTCTTAAAAATTTATAAAAAGAATGATCGAGCCTAGAAACTAACTATGACAACGATTGAGGCAAGCGCACCTATCGAACAATAGTATAGTTTAGTGGCAAGACTGGATTGTCGAACCCAAAGGAACCTGAAGTACTAATACTAACTTTCTTTTTATTATTTAGCCTAAGAATTAAAGGAATTTGTTATCTAATCTAAGATTTACTAACAACTAAGCTAAAGATACAAAGACAAAGAGAAGGAATTGGGGAAAATACTTGTGGGAAAAACCAATTGATTAAGACAATACCCGAGGAAGAATCCACCTAGACTTCACTTGTTATCTAACTCTGAACCAGAAGATTTATTCACTTGACTTGATCCGTAGGATTCCCTAAGTTATGTTAATACCTCCATCGAGGCTACTAACATCTAACCCTAGGTTGATTAATTGAAATCTCTTTCTAATTAAAACCCCTAGAATTGTATTAACTCGATCTATGGACTCCCATATTAGGTTTCACCCTAATCCGGCAAAATCTTGTCACCCTATGCCTAAGCGTGCGGTCAACTCCGCTTAATTATGCTAGATCTACTCTTAGGCAGGGACTTTTGCTCCTCCACCTAAGCACATCAAACTTGAATTAATATCCCGAAAATATCAAAACAAGAATTAAGAACACATAATTAAGAACAAATCAAGTATTTATCATATAGTTAAGAAAACGATAACAAGATTCATCTTAGGTTTCATCCCCCTCAGGTATCTGAGGGTTTAGTTCATAATCGTAAAACAATACATCTCAAAAGAAAAGATAAAACAAAACATAAGAAAAACTCTAAAACCCCCTAAAGGAATTGAAGAGAGATCCTCTGTCTTGAGTATGACCCCAGCTTCTTGAGATGAATCAACTGGCTTTCTTCAAGTAAATTCCACAATTTTGACCCCTCTAGCTCGGCTCTTTGGCCTAGCTGGACTCCTAACTGGACTCCCAACTAGACTCCCCCTCAAGGTTGGCCTTCAGGGTGTATATATAGGCTCTTGGAATGGTTTTCTTTGCCTCTAAGTACCCTAATCCGAATGAAACTCTTCTTTCTCACGTCAGGGACATGCCCATGGCACACGCCCGTGTGAATCGTGGCCAGGCCGTGTTCGAGTCTATTAATGAGGCACGGCAGTGTGGTCTTGGGCCCAGGCCGTGTCGATTTCGTGTTATAGCCCATTTACTCCATTTTGGGCCCGTTTCTCGCTCTTTTCATCCTCCGGTGCTTTTCTGAGTATAAAACATGAAAACAAGGAATTAAGAGCACCAATTTACACAATTCAAGGCTTCAATCATCCAAAAGCATGCTAAATGTGGGCTTAAAATATGTTACTATTACGGTTTATCATATCCTTATATATTTTAAACTATTATTATTTATTATTTTATTTGGTTTAATTATTTTTATTATATATTATTTTAGGACTTATTTATTAGTTATTATATTATATATTTTTAAAATTTTGTATATTATATAGTATTATATCCTATATTATTTTTAAAATTTTATCTTATCTAAAATTATTTATATTGTATAATATATTATTTATTCTTAAAAATGTAGTTTTATATGTATTAGATTATTATAACTATGTTTTTATTTAAATTTATAAATTATTTATTTATTTTAAAATGTATTTTATTTATTTTCTCAATATGTATATATATATTTATTTTTTTAGTATTTATTTATTATTTGATATATGTCATTGTATGAAAATTTTCAACCTGCATGAAAAGTGTTCATATTTATTTTGTAGTTTTTTTATCTTATTTTTTTATTTATTGTTTATTATATTTCTTTATACTTCTTCATTTATTTACAATTGCTTTAGTGTAGGTATTATTATTAGTCATATTTTATGTTAGTATTTCTTTTATTGCCTATATTAATATGAAATGTTAGTATATTATGATTGCTTTTGATATTTATGTATGATGATATTTTCATATGGATCATCGTTTAGAATAAAATACATTTTTTTGCAAAATTACTATATTTCATCTAAATGTTTTTTAAAATAAGGCAATATTTTGGTATTTAGAAATTCAGGAAATAGTGCCCTAATGGGCTGGGTTTTGATTTTCCGTTTGACTAAATAAATAAATATCCTTTTAATAAAATTTTGTAAATCATGAGATGATTTTAGGTACAAGGGTTTAAAAATATCATGTCCTAACGTGCTGGATGTGATGTTTGTATTCTTTCGGAACAAAGTAATCTCAAATTTTAACTCAAATTGTTCAGTTTTTTTTTTAGAAATCATACTTTTAGTTTTTTAAATTTTCAACATTAGGACGTGATTTTATCGATTAGGTACCAATTTTTGGGCGTTATGAGGGTGATATCCCTTCCTCATATGTAACTGACTCCCGAACCCATTTTCTTGTTTTTTTTTTTCGTAGACCAAAATCAAATGTTTTAAAATAAAATGTTTTTACAAGGTGATCCCATCACACCTAAGTAAAAAGGGATTGGTGGCGACTCCATTTCCGTTTTTTTAAAGTCGGTCCCCGTTTTTTCAAAACATTTAAAAATGGTTTCGACAGCTTGACGACTCCACTGGGGACCAATAAGAGAGTCAAGCTGTGAAATCGCTAATTTCATGTCCTTTTTTTCGAATTTAAAATTCTAATTTTTTTAAAAAAAACATGTTTCTTTATTGCATGTGGTTTTAATATATATATATATATATCTGCATTGCACTACATGACTGTTGTTGTCACGCCTTTAAGTGGGAGCGAGAAGCTATGCCTTCCTGAGGTTTTCACCTCCGCATGGGCTAGTGGATTGCTTTCGGGATACATCTGTACCTATGTCTTCGTGAAGTTTTCACTTCCGCATGGACATAGGGAAATGTATTCCCCTGAACCGAACTCGGTCCGTATGAGCCTATAATGGGTGAGGATCGAGGAATCTGCTGGTTCAGGTACCTCGACTTTAGAACTAAACCGTATATAGTAAACCCTAAGAACCCACCTTAGGTAGAGCTATGTCAAACTTTAGTAGTTACCCAGATAGGTATGCGTTTATTTTACTTGCTTTATATTTTATTCTGTGGTACTAACTTGTTGTGTTTCATTTTTGTGCATGTCATTTCATATGTTTATAGGTATCGATTCACGGTCAGTTTCTAAGTTAGAAGGCTAGTTATAGAGAACGAGTTCCTTGATAAAGTAGGAGACAATGCAGTTGTTTGCACATGGTCATAGCAAACGTAATTGGAGAAAAGGAATGGCTTAGTTGATGGGTATGTTTCTGAATTATGGGGATTTTACTCGTATTAGTATTACATAGAATGAGTTCTAAGAGTTGAAAGAGATATAGACCCAGTGGGACGATGAGGCAAAGTAGATGTTTGATTGTAATTATGGCGATCTACCCTACTTGCTCGACATCAAGGTAGATAAGCATCTATTCCAAGCTATGACTCAGTTTTGGAACTCTGTTTATAGCTGTTTCACTTTTGGGGAAATAGATTTAGTGCCCACGCTGGAGGAATATACGACCTTGCTTCGTTGTTCGAGGATCCAAGTCGACAAAGCTTATTTTAGGGCTGCCAATGTCCCAAATTTTGTGAAGAAGTTAATGAGTATTACAGGGATGAGTGAACAATAGGTTACAGCTAGAATCCAAAAGAAAGGTGAAGGTAAATGCATACCTTGGGTGAGTTTGAGAGACCTGGTCTTAGCACATCCAGATGAAAAGAAGAAGATCGACGTCTTTGCCTTATGTATTTATGGTTTGGTGATCTTCCCTAAAGCTCTAAGACATATAGATGAAGCAGTTACTGATTTATTTGACCGACTTAACAAAGGAGTCACGCCTATACCTGCGATATTAGTCGAGACGTTCAGATCTTTGAATGCATGTCGGAGAGCTGGTGAAGGTAGATTCATTGGATGTGCACACTTATTATTGGTTTGGTTTCACAGTCATTTTTGGAAGGTTGACAGGGTTCCTTATCGAGTGTTCTCCGAAAGTTATTCTCCCTTAAAGGAGGCCACAAATACGACAAGGAGAGACGATATATCGGAGGAAAGATGGACGGAAATTCTTCAAAACCTCTGATAAGAAGATGTTGAGTGGAAAGCCCCTTGGATGATTCCTGACAAAGTCCTTTATCGGTACGGATATTTTTATTGGGTACCTCTGCTTGGAATATGGGGAGGTGTTGGATATTCATCGTTGCTCGTACTAAGGCAATACAAAGCAAGACAGTTCATACCGGCGACATATGGGTTAGCTCAAAGTGAATTCTCATATAAGGGGGATAATTATAAGAAGAAAATTCGAGAAATTTCTAAGGCTTGGAGGCAGAGTTGCCCTATGAAGATATTGACTGGAGGACCAATGACAACCCCAGAATACAAGGAGTGGTCGAGCAAAAGGATCAATGATAACATCCCTGGGCCGAGTTTGAGGGGTGCTCGATCAATGAAGGAGTATTGTAACATCCTGAAAAGGGCCTATGCATTTTCAGTTTAATTGTATGGAATGACAAGTTTAAGCACTATGAATAAATTTTTGATATTTTTGGAAACCTGGAAATGCATAAAAATGGAAACTTGAACATTTTGGAAACCTGAACATTTTTGGAAACCTGAACATTTTGGAAACCTGAACATTTTTGAAAACCTGAACATTTTGGAAACCTGAACATTTTTGGTAACCTGAACATTTCTGGAAACTTGGAAATGTAAGAAAAATGGCAAGTTACAGAGCCGATCGAAAATTTTAGGAAACTTAGAAATGATCGAGAAATGTCAAATTTTAAAGTTTAAAATAGGAAATAAGGGCAAGGTGGCCTTAAAAGAAAAAGTTGGAAAAAAATTTGACACACAAACAGGCTTGGAAAAGTGGCCTGAAGATGTCACTTAGGGCTTAAGGAAATGGCTCCATATGCAGGAGGAATGGGCCTGAGTTCGAGTCACTTGAGAAGCAAATAATGAAGGTTTTAATTTTGCTTCCAGAAGGCTGAGGTGGACGGCACATGTGTTTAAAAAGAGAGGTGTTTTATTTTCATAAATATGTGAATAATAAGTGATAATAAAGGATTTTCTTTGATTGGATTATTTGAGGAGATAATTGATGGATTAAATGCTTTTATTTTAAATAAAGGAGATAATATTATCATAAGGAAGAGTGGTGGCCAAGGCAAGGACTCTTGGCCTAGTAATTTCGGCTAAAGGAGGAGAATTAAGGCTATTCTCTCATCTTTTCCTAAGTGTGTCGAAATTTTCCTAGCTCTCTCCCCCTCTCTGCTGAATTTTTCTTTAAGCAAAATCCATCTTCTCTTCTTCTATTTTCTTCTCTGTTTCTACTGTCAAAGCCGAATCTTTGTTGATTCTAAGTAAAGAGCAATCAACTACAACATCAAAAGGGTATGATCTGTGGTCAATCAATTTCTATTCCTTTTCTTTTTACCAAAATCAGGTTACTAATCCTATTAGCAATTTTGGTCGAATCTGCAAGGGGTCTCTCAGGTTTCTACACTTGTTGAAAACAAGGATCAAGGATCTAAGGTAAGATAAATATATATTTGGTCGAAGGTTATGTTTTATATGTTAGATTAAATCTGACATGGAATTATAGGGTTTTCGACAGACATACAAACAAGGAATATTTTCGGGACTTGGAAATTTTAAGGTAAGTACATAGATCCAATCGGCCAAGGCTTATTTTGGTATTATTTCTCATTTATTCAAAAGTCAAAAATTGATATAATTACGATTTTAGTGCTAGCCGATTTCAAGGAAAAGGGATACTATCAATTTTTGGGATTTTCAATCATTCCATACGGCAACAAGGTAAGTAATACAAATCCTAGTTGTATTTGGAAAAGTGGCCGAATGGTCTTTTAAAGTGATTAACTTATGTAGGATTTGAGATCTAAATCTGTGGTCGATTCTCTTCGGGATTTCAAGGAACCTATTAAGCGAATCAGGTGTGTACCCATACTAACCTTCAATAGGTTATATGGCAATTATTAATTATATGAATATGCATAAGAATGTGAATGTGGCTATGTGCCCTAATGTGGTACAAAAGGTACTCAGGTACGTTTCCTACTTCTTATAGGATTATGAATATGTTATATTCTTAACATGTGAATAGTAATATGAATGAGAAAAATAAGTATGTTGTGCATGATAAATATGTGGGGCATTTCGGGCTATATGTGAAAGGGGAAGAAGGTGTTGACTTCGGTCTCACTAACGGAATATGGTGACTACGGTCACATAATTTGAACATGGTAACTTCGGTTACACTATCTGAATTTGGTAACTTCGGTTACATTATCTGAACATGGTGTCTATTGACACAATTATCTGGTGGCTATGCCACGATATTATATGGGTGATGAGCACGTCAACTGCAGCGACTGCCTTCGATGGTGTGTAGCGGATGGAGGCTTGACTTAGTAGTCCCCATGGTGTGACTGGCAGGTACGGGTGGTGTGTAGCGGATGGACAAATAGGCTTGGGTTTGGTTGCATCATTTAATTGTATATGAATATGAACTTGATATGAACTTGTATGCCTGATTTGTTGAATGTTAGTATTGTGTGCACATTGAGTCTATTGACTCACCCCTTTGTGGGACCATTTTTCAGGTATTGAGCAATAATGGGCCGGGTCGGCAGGAGCTAAAGGTGGCCATGCATAGCAAGGAAAAACTTTTATTATTTGGGACTGTTATTTTTATTAAGTACTTCAATTTTATTTTTGGTTTTTGATTGATGTAATAAGGCCATAAGGCCCAAGTTGGATTTCTTTATTTCTGTTTAAATTTTTATTTACTATGTTACGAACTATTTTTTTTTTGGATTTAAGTTCTAGAAAAATTATTTCTTTAAAAATAAACCCTAAATGGTTTTTGTCATTTTAAATAATTTTTTTAATTAAATAAACGGGTTTCCAACCTAAGCCCAACCCAAAACCCATATCTTTCTAAAAATTCACAAATTTTCTCTAAGTAATAAAGAACTTCAAAACCGATTTTCTTAAGGAACATACCAGATCCGGTTCAGGCTCGTGGGCCGGGTGTGGGGTGTTTCAAGTATTTACAAGTGGTCCCATCGGAGTTAGAGATTATAAAGAAAGACTTCGAGAGGCAAACTTTAGCACTTGGAAAGAGGATAGAGAAGCTAGAAGAAGAAAAGATGTAGTTAAGGCTAGATGTGGATGTTCAGAAATCAGAAGCCGAGAAAGTAAGAAAAGAAAAGAGGAAAATAGAGGAAGATCGAGACAGTTTGAAGACAGAATATAACAAGATACGTCTATCAATGAGGAATGCTGGATTGGGAAATACTTCGGAACAGTGGCAACAAGAGGTCCAAGAGGAAAAGGCCAAAGCTGACTATTGGGATAGAAAGTTTTGGGAAATGCAAGCGCAAAACGAGGCCTTAGAGAAGAATTTGGTAGAAAGTCTAAATGAAAAGGGAGAATTAAAAGCTAGAGTGGCTGAACTTGGACGGTCTCTTTATCACCATCGAAGCCGTAATTTCGCGATAGAGTTAAAGTCAAGCCTAAGCAAGATTGAATAAATGAAAGGTAAGATTGAAGAGTTAGAATCAGCATTGCATAGTTGTGAACTTAGGATCGAGCTTCTTGAAACAAGAGAAGGGCACTGGAAGGAGGAACTTTACCATTCTCATGATCAAGTTAGAAGTTGGGATTATCTCATGGGTGAAGAATAGTCCAGATTCGAGAGGTAGCTAATCACCTACAGATTACTCAAACACAAAACCACATAAGATTTAATGCACTAAACAAACCTATGGCTAAGTCACTGAGATAGGGTGTGGTAACCCCTGTACGCATGTCTAGGATTGGATCCAGAAAGAGCACGGTATTTAAGCGATCCTAGTGACTCACCTCCTCTTCGCAGAATCCCTGCAGTGCGTAGCTTCGGTTCACCCTCACCCTAACTCGGAGGGCTCAGCGGTGTGGCAACCTCTGTGCGCATGTCTAGGAATGGTTTCGATGGGAGCTTGGTATTTAAGCAGTCCGCGTGACTCACCTCCTCTCCATTCGAATCCTGCCTGGTGCGTAGCTTTGGTTCACCCTGACCAAAGAGGGCTCGGTCATAGGCTAAACATAATGACTAAAACCAGAAAGGGAACTAGCCATGTTTTAAAAAAAAAAAAGAGAGAACAAAATAACAAACCCTAGTTTTAAAATTCTTACAATTTTTCTTTTAATTTTGTGAAAACTATCCTTACAACATTTTTTTCTCCCCGAAAAATTCCTGATTTGTGAAAATTACAAAAATGCCCTTAGTGGTAATATTACCAAAATGCCCCTGGTTTATAAAAGGTTCAACTACTCAACAGCTTTACCAAAATTTCATTATTTTATAAACATTCAAAAACCCTAATTTGTAAAATATCAAAATACCTTGATTTTGGAAAATTACAAAATTGCCCCTAACTTACAAAATTACCAAAATGACCCTGATTCCCAAAATTTTTGCAACATCTCCATTTTGGAAGGAACAATTCTCAAAAAGAACCCACAAAGTTTTACAACTTTTGAAATATCCCTGATTTATTAAATTTACAAATTTACCCTGATTTGTGAAAATTTACCAAAATACCCCTGAGGTCGAAAATTACCGAAATACCCCCGGATTTTGAAATTTCTCCAAATTACCCCAAGCTTTGAATTCTCAAAATACTTTTCGACAAAAACACCAAGGAACGTTTTTCCTTTTGAAAAATTACGAAAATGCCCCTGTAGGACAAAATTACGAAAATACCCCTGGGTAGTGAAAAACAACAACGAAAACTATAACGTTTCTCTGAATGAACGAAAGTTCATACTTGTTTGATGGATGAATGAATGAATGGAAAAGACTGTGTGTTTGTATGAATACGAAAGAACCACTCTTAAATCCCTTTTCATAAAACTCCTTCGCGGGTAAATAAGTGGAACAATGACTAATCCATAAAATTCCTTAATCAGATCTCGACGCTAGAAAATGAGTTCTAGAGGACG
The DNA here is from genome assembly GCA_025503065.1 of Gossypium bickii. NCBI lineage: Eukaryota > Viridiplantae > Streptophyta > Magnoliopsida > Malvales > Malvaceae > Gossypium > Gossypium bickii. Next base: position 33,518,274 of record CP106715.1, on the reverse strand, counting down.
TGGTCACTGTAGATGAGGTAGAGGAAGGATGACCGTGTCGAAACCCGTTAGATCGGGTCAAGGGACCGACAATAAAATACCACCGCCACCACCACCCCCAGCTGTGGGTGTTGAGCAGGAAGCTCAGACGGGGGAAGATGCTATGTCGCAGGCTGTGCTGTGAGTTTTGGAATTGGTGGCTGGTGTAGGAGGGAATTCAGGAAATCGTAAGTCTGTGCCTGAGCGGCTCCGAGCTAATGGAGCTGAAATGTTTCGTGGAGTGTCTGGAGTAGAACCCAGTACAGTTGAGTACTGGTTGAAAGCGACGGAGCGCATCATGGATGAGCTCGATCTGACTCCAGAGGAAAAGTTGAAAGGGATGGTGGCTTTATTACGCGATAAAGTGTATAAGTGGTGGTTAACTGTGCGGGATGGTGCCATGGCGGAGGATCTGACCTGGGAATATGTTAAGGAGGCATTCCAGAAGAAATATGTGGGAACCAGGTATACAGACGAGCAAAGAAAAGCTTTTCTAGGGCTAGTTCACGGGAACAAGTCCGTAGCAGAATATGAGGCAGAATTTCTGAGGTTGAGCCGTTATGCTCGAGGTGTAGTGGCGACTGAACATGAACGCTGTGTCCGTTTTTAGGACGGACTGAGAGACGACTTGAGACTGTTGATAGCACCACATCAAGAGCGGGAGTTCTCTTCTTTGGTGGAAAAAGCCAAGGTGGCCGAGGGAATTAAGGATGCTACCAAGCAGGCTGTGGACAGGAATAAGCCCAAGAGAGGCTTTGGACCATCTGGAAAGGGTCATAAGAGGCCTAGGGTTGACGGGCCACGAAATCAACAAGCTGGTACGGGCTGGCAGTATCGCCCTTGTGAGTATTGTGGAAAGAAGCACTTGGGAGAGTGCTGGAGAAAGACGGGAGGATGTTTCAAGTGTGGGTCCAAGGACCATATGCTTAAGGATTGTCCTAAGCAACCAGATGAGAGCCGATCGGCAGCTCAGAATGCTAGTCAGGCTGGTAGAGGCGGACAGCAGCCTCAATGGGGTCGTGGTTCGGCCAACAGAGGTAATGGTACTGGCAGAGGCCGTGGAGCACAGGGCCGAGGTGCTGCTAATGCTGAGGCAAGGCAATCGGGTTTGGTTTATGCGGTTCACCGGAGGGAGGATGGAGACGCGCCGAATGTTATAACCGGTACGTTCTTTTTTTTTGACAAGCCCTATTTTGCTTTAATTGATGTGGGCTCGACCCATTCATATGTCGCATGTAGCGTAGTGGAAACAATAGGCCTAGACTCTGAACTTTCTGATAGACAGATGACTGTAGTAACCCATTAGGCCAAACAGTGATGATAGATAAGATCTTTCGGAATGTACCCCTAGAGATTCAAGGAGTGAATTTTCGGGCTGACTTAATGGAGTTACCCTTCGGGGAGTTTGAGCTTATACTTGGAATGGATTGGCTAGTAGAGCATCGAGCCGTGTTGGATTGTGCGGCTAAACGTATGGAACTAAGAACCCCAGAGGATGAAGTAGTAGTAATGATCGGCGAAAGGAGGAACTACTTGTCTAACGTAATTTCGGTGCTGAAGGCCAAGAAGATGGTTAAGAAGGGGTGTAAGGAATTCGTAGCCTTCATTAGTACGATAGGTGGGAAGGAAGAAGGTATTAATGGAGTTAGGACGGTAAAGGATTTCGTGGATGTATTTCCAGAGGAATTACCAGGAATACCCCTAGATAGAGAGGTGGAATTTGGGATAGATTTGCTACCAGGAATAGCTCCTGTGTCAATCGCTCCATACCGAATGGCGCCAAAGGAGTTAGTGGAGCTCAAGGCTCAAATCTAAGAACTGTTGGATCGTGGGTTCATCCGACCCAGTATGTCTCCATGGGGAGCACCTGTCCTATTTGTGAAGAAGAAGGATGGAACTATGCGAATGTGCATAGACTATTGTCAGTTGAATAAACTGACCATCAAGAACAAGTATCCTTTACCAAGGATAGACGACTTGTTCGATCAGCTGAAAGGGGCAGCTATATTCTCGAAGATAGACTTAAGGTCGGGATATCATCAGTTAAAGGTGAAGGAGGCAGATATCCATAAGACGGCTTTTAGGACAAGATATGGTCACTTTGAGTTTGTAGTGATGCCGTTTGGGTTGACGAACGCTCCAGCCGCGTTCATGGACATGATGAATCGGGTTTTCCAACCCTACCTGGATAGGTTCGTCGTTGTGTTCATCGACGATATTTTGGTGTACTCGAAGTCAGAGGAGGAGCATGATGAGCATCTCCGAGATATGTTGGAAGTGTTAAGGGAGAAGAAGCTCTATGCCAAATTCAGCAAGTATGAATTTTGGCTTAAGGAGGTGGCATTCTTAGGTCATGTGGTATCCGTAGAAGGAATAAGAGTGGATCCTAGGAAGATTGAAGCAGTGTTGGATTGGAAACCACCTAGGTCCGTGGCTGAAACAGAAGTTTCTTAGGCTTGGCAAAGCTATTACGAGAAGGTTCATGGAAGGGTTCTCGTCAATAGCCGCGCTTTGACAAAGTTGCTAAGAAAGGAAGTACCCTTTGAATGGACTAATAAGCAGTAGGAGAGCTTTGAAAAGCTTAAGAGGGTGTTGACGGAAGCTCCAGTGTTAATTCAGCCAGAGGCAGTCAAGGATTTCGTAGTATACTGTGACGCTTCGTACACGGGGTTAGGCTGTGTGTTAATGCAAGAAGGAAAAGTAGTCGCTTATGCGTCACAGCAGTTAAGGCCTCATGAGGTTAACTACCTAACTCATGACTTGGAACTAGCAGCAGTGGTTTTTGCCCTTAAGGTTTGGAGGCACTACCTTTATGGAGAAAGGTCAGTTATTTACACAGACCACAAGAGCTTTAAGTATTTGTTGACTCAGAAGGAGTTGAACTTGAGGCAACGAAGGTGGGTGGAATTACTGAAAGACTACGATTGTTCGATAAAATATCATCCGGGCAAGGCGAATGTGGTAGCCGATGCCTTGAGTAGGAAGGTTGTGTCAGATTTAAGGGCTTTGTTCGCACACTTAAGTCTGTATGATGATGGAAGCCTGTTGGCAGAGTTACAAGTCAAGCCCACATGGCTAAAGGAGGTGAAAGAGAGACAGTTGGCTGATAAGGACTTAAGTACTAAGTTACAGCAAGTACAGCAAGGAGGATTAAAGGACTATGGCGTCAATGATGAAGAAGTATTGTACTACAAGGGAAAGGTCTGTATGCCAAAGGATAAGGAGTTGAGACAAAGGATTCTTCGGGAAGCGCATGGTAGCCCTTATGCTATGCATCCCGGAGGCATCAAGTTGTATAGAGATCTAAGGGAACAATTTTGGTGGTCTGATCTCAAACGCAGAGGTGACTCGAATTTGTGGGGAAATGTTTGACGTGTCAGCAAGTTAAGGCTGAACACCAAGTCCCATCAGGATTGCTTCAACCAATCGAAGTTCCCCAATGGAAGTGGGAGAGAATTACCATGGACTTCGTTAGTGGGCTTCCCCTTACGCCTACTAAGAAGGACTCGGTATGGGTGATAATGGACCTTTTGACCAAGTCCGCGCACTTTATCCTAGTAAGAATGGACTATTCTCTCCAAAAATTAGCAAAGTTGTATGTGGCAGAGATCGTAAGGTTACATAGAGTACCAGTATCGATCATCTCCGATCGAGACCCAAGGTTTACGTCTCGATTTTGGAAGGCACTTCATCAAGCTTTAGGCACTAAGTTGGACTTCACTACGGCTTTCCATCCTCAATCCGACGGGCAGTTAGAACGGGTTATACAAGTGTTGGAGGACATGCTGAGAAGCTGTGTGATGGGTTTTCGAGGAAGTTGGGAAGATTACTTGCCCTTAGCTGAGTTCGCCTACAACAACAGCTATCAGGCTAGCATACGGATGGCACCATACGAAGCACTGTATGGAAGGAAGTGTAGAACACCTACATGTTGGACCGAGTTAGGAGAACGCCGAGTTTTGGGTCCAGAATTAGTGGTAGAAACTGAAGAGAAGGTTGAGTTAACTCGGGCACGATTGAAGGAAGCCTCTGACAGGCAGAAGTCGTACGCAGACCTTAAGCGGAAGGAGATAGAGTTTGAAGTGGGAGACCAAGTGTTTCCGCCAGAGTTGCAGCAAATGCACGATGTTTTCCATGTGTCCACGTTACGTCGCTACCGATCGGATCCGTCCCATGTGGTACCAATCGAGGAAGTGGATCTAAGGCCAGACCTATCCTACGAGGAAGAGCCGATTCGAATCTTGGAATGTGATGTGAAAGTACTACAAAGGAAGTCAGTGACTCTAGTCAAAGTGTTATGGCGCAATCATAGATCGGAAGAAGCTTCGTGGGAGTCTGAAGAGACAATGCGACAGCAATACCCTCAATTATTTTAGTTAGGAAATTTCGGGGACGAAATTTTGTTTAAGGGGGTAGAACTGTAACATCCTGAAAAGGGCCTATGCATTTTCAGTTTAATTGTATGGAATGACAAGTTTAAGCACTATGAATAAATTTTTGATATTTTTGGAAACACTGAAATGCATAAAAATGGAAACTTGAACATTTTGGAAACTCGAACATTTTTGGAAACACGAACATTTTGGAAACTCGAACTGAACATTTTTGAAACACTGAACATTTTGGAAACACAACATTTTTGGTAACCTGAACATTTGGAAACTTAGAAATGTAAGAAAAATGGCAAGTTCTGAGCCGATCGAAAATTTTAGGAAACTTAGAAATGATCGAGAAATGTCAAATTTTAAAGTTTAAAATAGGAAATAAGAGCAAGGTGGCCTTAAAAGAAAAAGTTGGAAAAAAATTTGACACACAAACAGCTTGGAAAAGTGGCTGAAGATGTCACTTAGGGCTTAAGGAAATGGCGCCATATATGCAGGAGGAATGGGCACTGAGTTCGAGTCACTTGAGAAGCAAATAATGAAGGTTTTAATTTTGCTTCCTGTAAAGGTGAGGTGGACGGCACATGTGTTTAAAAAGAGAGGTGTTTTATTTTCATAAATATGTGAATAATAAGTGATAATAAAGGATTTTCTTTAATTGGATTATTTGAGGAGATAATTGATGGATTAAATGCTTTTATTTTAAATAAAGGAGATAATATTATCATAAAGAAGAGTGGTGGCCAAGGCAAGGACTCTTGGCCTAGTAATTTCGGCTAAAGGAGGAGAATTAAGGCTATTCTCTCATCTTTTCCTAAGTGTGCGAAATTTTCCTAGCTCTCTCTCCCTCTCTGCGAATTTTGCTTTAAGCAAAATCCATCTTCTCTTCTTCTATTTTCTTTCTCTGTTTCTCTTTGTCAAAGCCGAATCTTTGTTGATTCTAAGTAAAGGAGCAATCAACTACAACATCAAAAGGGTAAGATCTGTGGTCAATCAATTTCTATTCCTTTTCTTTTACCAAAATCGTGGTACTAATCCTATTAGCAATTTTGGTCGAATCTGCAAGGGTCTCTCGGGTTTCTACACTTGTTGAAAACAAGGATCAAGGATCTAAGGTAAGATAAATATATATTTGGTCGAAGGTTATGTTTTATATGTTAGATTAAATCGACATGGAATTATAGGGGTTTTAAACAGACATACAAACAAGGAATATTTTGGGACTTGGAAATTTTAAGGTAAGTACATAGATCCAATCGCCAAGGCTTATTTTGGTATTATTTCTCATTTATTCAAAAGTCAAAAATTGATATAATTACGATTTTAGTGCTAGCCGATTTCAAGGAAAAGGGATACTATCAATTTTTGGGATTTTCAATCATTCCATACGGCAACAAGGTAAGTAATACAAATCCTAGTTGTATTTGGAAAAGTGGCGAATGGTCTTTTAAAGTGATTAACTTATGTAGGATTTGAGATCTAAATCTGTGGTCGATTCTCTTCGGGATTTCAAGGAACCTATTAAGCGAATCAGGTGTGTACCCATACTAACCTTCAATAGGTTATATGGCAATTATTAATTATATGAATATGCATAAGAATGTGAATGTGGTTATGTGCCCTAATGTGGTACAAAAGGTACTCAGTGCACGTTTCCTACTACGATAGGATTATGAATATGTTATATTCTTAACATGTGAATAGTAATATGAATGAGAAAAATAAGTATGTTGTGCATGTTAAATATGTGGGGCATTTGGGCTATATGTGAAAGGGGAAGAAGGTGTTGACTTGGTCTCACCAATGGAATATGGTGACTACGGTCACATAATTTGAACATGGTAACCGGTTACACTATCTCGAATTTGGTAACCGTTTACATTATCGAACATGGTGTCTATTGACACAATTTATCTGTGGCTATGCCACGATATTATATGGGCGATGAGCACGTCGATCGCAAATGATCGCCTTCGATGGTGTGTAGTGGATGGAGGGTTGACTTAGTAGTCCCACTGTGTGGATGGCGGAGTACGGGTGGTGTGTAGCGGATGGACAAATAGGCTTGGGTTTGGGTTGCATCATTTAATTGTATATGAATATGAACTTGATATGAACTTGTATGCCTCATTTATTGAATGTTAGTATTGTGTGCACATTGAGTCTCATTGACTCACCCCTTTGTGGGACCATTTTTTGGTATTGAGTAATAATACGCTGGTCGTGAGGAGCTAAAGGTGGCCATGCATAGCAAGGAAAAACTTTTATTATTTGGGATCGTTATTTTTATTAAGTACTTCAATTTTATTTTTGGTTTTGATTGATGTAATAAGGCCATAAGGCCCAAGTTGGATTTCTTTATTTCTCATTTAAATTTTTATTTACTATGTTACAAAACTTTTTTTTTTTTTTTTGGATTTAAGTTCTAGTAAAATTATTTCTTTAAAAATAAACCCTAAATGGTTTTTGTCATTTTAAATAATTTTTTTTAATTAAATAAACGCGTTTCCAACCTAAGCCTAACCCAAAACCCATATCTTTCTAAAAATACACAAATTTTCTCTAAGTAATAAAGAACTTCAAAACCGATTTTCTTAAGGAACATACCAGATCCGGTTCAGGCTCGTGGGCCGGGTGTGGGGTGTTTCAAGTATTTACAAGTGGTCCCATCGGAGTTAGAGATTATAAAGAAAGACTTCGAGAGGCAAAGTTTAGCACTTGGAAAGAGGATAGAGAAGCTGGAAGAAGAAAAGATGTACTTAAGGCTAGATGTGGATGTTCAGAAATCAAAAGCCGAGAAAGTAAGAAAAGAAAAGAGGAAAATAGAGGAAGATCGAGACAGTTTGAAGACAGAATATAAGAAGATACGTCTATCAATGAGGAATGCCGGATTGGGAAATACTTCGGAACAGTGGCAACAAGAGGTCCAAGAGGAAAAGGCCAAAGCTGACTATTGGGATAGAAAGTTTTGGGAAATGCAAGGACAAAACGAGGCCTTAGAGAGGAATTTGGTAGAAAGTCTAAATGAAAAGGGAGAATTAAAAGCTAGAGTGGCTGAACTTGGACGGTCTCTTTATCACCATCGAAGCCGTAATTCCGCGATAGAGTTAAAGTCAAGCCTAAGCAAGATTGAATAAATGAAAGGTAAGATTGAAGAGTTAGAATCAGCATTGCATAGTTGTGAACTTAGGATCGAGCTTCTTGAAACAAGAAAAGGGCACTGGAAGGAGGAACTTTACCATTCTCATGATCAAGTTAGAAGTTGGGATTATCTCATGGGTGAAGCAATAGTCCAGATTCGAAAGGTAGCTAATCACCTACAGACTTTGGTGGCACGGGCTAATACATTAAGCACGAAGTATGAGCTACAGTCAGATCGAGGCCAAGAGTTAGCTTTGTTGTTTAGGAAAGTCAGAACTTTGGGCCTTAGGACAAAAGCATATTTGTAATCCATTTTATGTAAAGGATTTTGTTTTCTAATAAAGTTTTCTAAAATGAAGTTGAATCAGAATCGATGCCTCTTTGCATTCATGCATTTACATCACATCATAACATATGCATTTAAGTCCATAGAGAGAGCCTAATTAGCTGAAATTATAATAGAGAGAGAGAGAAAGAGAGAAAAAGAAGGAAAATCTGGAAGCTGAACACCCTTACGGTACACGTGCCAAATCAAAAAAAATGGATCAAAGACTGGAACAATTCCAAAGAGATGCGCAAGACCAGATGTAAGAACAAATGGCAAAACTCCAACAAGAGATGAGGGACCAAATGTTGGAGGCTCAAAGGAACATAATGGCTCAAATGGCCCAGATGCTAAGTGGGGCAATGGAAAAATGAAAGAGTCCCCTAGTTAATGCTGAAGACAACGAGGACCTTTCTAGGGGTTTCACCCTACCACATGTACAACCTGAGGAGTATCCCCAAAGGCCATCTGTCACGATTAGGCCTCAACAAGGGCAAGCTGATAATAGACCACCCATGAACTTCCAAATTGGCACAGGATCCAACCCAGGAGATAACCCTGCTAATCCTGTTATCCCTGACCTAGACATAACAGAGAGAGGGGATCAAAACTGAATCTTCAAGATAGTTGGAAGATCATTGTAAATGGTTGGAAGAAAAGTTTAAGGCTTTGGAAAATGCCGACCATCACCATGGCATTGACGCAAAAGACTTGAGTTTGGTTTCGGATTTGGTGCTTCCTCATAAATTCAAGATGCCAGAATTTGAGAAGTACAATGGGACTAGCTGCCCTGAGGCCCACATCACTATGTTATGTAGACGGATGATTGGCTATGTTAACAATGATCAACTATTGATTCATTGTTTCCAAGATAGTCTGATGGGAGCAGCGTCTAGGTGGTATAATCAACTTAGCCGTGCTAATATTAGCTCATGGAGAGACTTAGCTCAAGCCTTCATGAAGCAATACAATCATGTCACAGACATGACACCTGATAGAATCATGTTGCAAAACATGGAAAAGAAATCAAATGAAAGCTTCATGGATGGCTTTTCAAGATACAATCATATCAAGATGCACCCTAAAGATATGGAGAAAACTACATTCATAACATTGTGGGGTACCTTTTGTTATAAGGTAATGCCATTTGGACTAAAGAATGCTGGGGCAACATATCAAAGGGGCATGGTAACATTGTTCCACGACATGATGCACAAAGAGATTGAAGTATATGTTGATAACATGATTGCCAAATCTCGAACAAAAAAAGGAACAGATTGAAATTTTGAAGAAGTTGTTTTTGAGATTGAGAAAATTTCAATTAAAACTCAACCCGGCAAAGTGTACTTTTGGAGCTCGATCCGGGAAGTTATTGGGTTTCGTGGTCAGCAGGAGAGGAATTGAAGTTGACTCAAATAAGGTCAAAGCTATACAAGAATTGCCTCCACCGCGCACTCAGAAGGAAGTTCGAGGCTTTCTTGCAAGGTTAAATTACATTTCTCGGTTTATTTCACAATTAACTGAGAAATGTGATCCCATATTTCGTCTTCTGAAGAACATAACCAAGGTGTATGGGACGATGAATGCCAGAGAGCTTTTGAAAAAGTCAAACAATATCTGTCAAATGCACCAGTACTATCTCCGCCTAATCCAGATAGACCATTGATACTGTATTTGTCAGTATTCAATAACTCTATGGGATGTGTGCTTGGTCAACACGATGAGTCAGGAAGAAAAGAAAGGGTGATATACTATCTCAATAAAAAGTCCACTGATTGTGAAATGAGATATTCATCGATTGAGAAATTGTGTTGCACCTTGATTTGGACAACTCGAAGGTTGAGGCAGTACATGCTAGATCATAATACTTGGTTGATTTCAAAGCTTGATCCGCTAAAGTATATGATGGGGTCAACCACCTTGAATGGAAGAATGGCAAGGTGGCAGATTTTGCTGTCTGAATTCAATATAGTCTATGTGAACCAAAAGGCTATAAAATGAAGCGCAGTGGCAGAATTTCTGGCTAGCAGAGCTTTAGAGGATTATGAACCGTTAAGCTTTGATTTCCCCAATAAAGAGCTGATGTATATGGTATATACTGAAGAATGTCCGTGGAAGCTAAATTTTGATGGAGCGTCAAATACTTTGGGAAATGGAATTGGGGCAATCTTAGTATCCCCAAGTGGTGATCATTATCTATTTACATGCAGATTGGATTTTGATTGCACAAATAACATGGTGGAATATGAAGCATGCATCATGGGAATTCGAGCAGCTGTAGAGCGTAAGATCAGAGTGCTAGAAGTATATAGAGATTCTGCCTTAGTAATCTACCAGCTTAAAGGAGAGTGAGATAATGAGATTTGGATATTATTGGTCCACCATGGAAGGAGATTGTACTAGCTATGCTAAGAAATGTCATTAATGCCAGATTTATGGAGACAAAATTTATGTGCCTCCGTCACCTTTGCATGTTATGACTTCTCCATGGCCTTTTTCCATGTGGGGCATAGATGTTATTGGACCAATCTCACCAAAAGCTTCAAATGGACATCGATTCATCTTTGTGGTAATTGACTACTTCACAAAATGGGTAGAGGCTGCTTCATATGCTAGCGTCACTAAGTCAGCAGTTAGTCGGTTCCTGAAGAAAGAGATCATTTGTCGATATAAAATGCCTGAGAGGATCATATCAGACAATGCACTGAATTTGAACAACAGCACGATAGCAGAAATTTGTAGTCAATTTGGGATCAAACACCACAACTCATCTTCGTATCGGCTAAAAATGAATGGGGCAGTAGAAGCGGCCAATAAAAACATTAAGAAGATAGTAGGGAAGATGACTGAGACTTATAAGGATTGGCATGAGAAACTACCGTTTGCACATTATGCTTATCGGACGTCCGTCAGAACCTCTACTGGGGCAACGCCTTTCTCATTAGTTTATGAGATGGAGGCTGTTTTACCCATTGAAGTGGAAATACCCTCTCTTCGAGTTTTATCAAAAATAAAGCTGGATGAGGCTGAATGGATCCAGGCTCAGTATGATCAGTTGACCTTAATTGAAGAAAAGAAGCTAAGGGTTATTCGTCATGGTCAGATGTACCAAAAATGAATGATGCGAGCCTACGATAAAAAAGTTCGCCCAAGAGAATTTCATGAGGGGGACCTTGTACTGAAAAAGATTCTTCCCATACAAAAGGATTTCAGTGGAAAATGGATGCCAAATTGGGAAGAACCATATGTGGTGAAGAAGGCTTTCTCTAGAGGAGCACTAATCTTGACCGAAATGGATGGGAAAAGTTTACCTAGTCCTGTGAACTCGGACTCAATCAACAAGTATTTTGCTTGAAAAGGAGAAGATGTCAAAGTGAAAACTTGCAAAGGGAGCTTTGAGTTTCTAAAAATAAATAAATAAAAATGGAGAGGCCAACGTGAAAACCCGCAAATGGCGCCTTGAGACCAAAGGGGTTTTGAGTTGAAAACCTAAAAAGGGCAGGTCAAATTCTGAATGGACATACAGTAATCTTGCTCTACTTGAATTAATAAGAAATGAAGTATGTTGCATATCGGGGCATCAACAAAGTACTTTGGGTCTTCTAAACACATGTTGAGCTCAAGGCAGTCTTCATGAAGTTTGTATAGAGAAGCTCAATCTGCAATATCTAGGGCATCTGATCTTTGTCCTTTTCATTTTACTATCTTTGGATTCTTTTTCTTCTCAAAGATATGTTCTTGGTTAATTTTCTTTGTATTTTGGATAATTTATTTAATTTTGACTATCCTTGAGATCAATTTATTTGTTACCCATTATTCATAAATGTGTTGCATTAAAATAATGATTGATGAACTAATAATTTCACAAAAGAAGTTCTACATATTACTTTGGAAATTTCTAGATAAAACAAGGAACCGAAACAAGATAATTGTTTAGAATTTCCATATGCATAGTTGGAAATAGTTGAGAAAGAAGAGTCTGGATAGAATTATTTCTCTGAATTCTTTGCCCAAATGATAAATGGACCAAATAATGAGTTGATATGATGAAAGTAAATGATGTCATCAGGTTATAACATTCGGGGAATGGTATAACGAACTAAGAAACCCTAAATTGTGATGGAAAGGGTTGAATTTGAAATAAACCTTATACCCTAAAAATTGTAGATGGGACGGATTGGAAAAAGTTTCAATTCCCATTATGGTAGGATGGTACAAGCCTTGTGTTCTCAAGACCCAAGCGGAGTTGACTCTGAAATTACATTGGGTCAAGCTTGTTGAGCAGAACATGATTAATGAACAAGAATGAAGAACAAATGAGTGATGACACCTAGAGCAGGAATCATACTCATAACATTTTTGCATCATAGCAAATCTCATTAGGAGCATTTGATTCATTTCGATCATTGCATACTAATCCTTTAAAAAGAATCATTTTCATGACATGTTACATTCATGTCACTCATAACACATGTAGCTAGAAGCATTGGGTTCATTCTGATCATAGCATCTTACTCATGTGACATAAACATATGGAACCGAGTCTACAGGACATGTCCTTCAGTGGACGGTGTAGCAATATTGGTGAATTTGCAGATCTAATCTCCTGAAGTTGCAGGAAGCAGATCGAAGACACTTTCAGTCTTATCTCCCTGAAGTTGCAGCGGAGTAGACTAAAGACAGAAGAGCTCATCTTCCTGAAGTTGCAGGAAGTAGATCGAAGACACTTTCAGTCTTATCTCCCTGAAGTTGCAGTGGAGTAGACTAAAGACAAAAAATCTCATCTTCCTGAAGTTGTAGGAAGCAAGTCGAAGACACTTTCAGCCTTGTCTCACTGAAGTTGCAGCTGAGTAGACTGAAGACAGAAGATCTCATCTTCCTAAAGTTGTATGAAGCAGATCAAAAACACTTTCAGCCTTGTCTCCCTGAAGTTGCAGCGGAGTAGCCTGAAGACAGAAGATCTCATCTTCCTGAAGTTGCAGGAAGCAGATCAAAAACACTTTCAACCTTGTCTCCCTTAAGTTGCAGCGGAGTAGACTGAAGACAGAAGATCTCATCTTCCTGAAGTTGCAGGAAGCAGATCAAAAGCATTTTCAGCCTTATCTCCCTGAAGTTGCAGCGGAGTAGACTGAAGATAGAAGATCTCACCTTCTTGAAGTTGCAAGAAGCAGATCAAAGGCACTTTCAGTCTTATATCCCTGAAGTTGCAGCGGAGTAGACTGAAGACAGTAGATCTGGCATTCCTGAAGTTGTAGTAAGTAGATCGAAGACATTAGTCTTGTCTCCCTAAGTTGCAGTAGAACAGACTGAAGTTTGCAGATTTGGCATTCCTGAAGTTGCAGGAAGCAGATCAAAGACATCAAATCTTATCTCCCTGTGTTTGCAGTGGAGCATATCAAAAAAATAGCAGATCTGGCATTCCTAAAGTTGCAGGAGGTAGATCAAAAAAAGTTCCAATACCGTTGAAGTTGCAGTAGAGTTAGAGCCATTTGAAGAAGACCAAGAAGTCAAGGCTCAGCCAAAACCGGGCAAAATTGGTCCTTTTATAGTCTTTGCTCCATTTTCGTTAGACGACAATGAGCAAAGAGGGGTAGCTGTAATAACCTATTTTGCACGGGCCCATACACGATCCAAAAACAAAATAATAATAATGATACAAAAATAGAACCAATGTCCATTTATACAGTCCATTTTACATAAGCCCAATTTTAATGGCCCAAATACCACCAGACCCAAAACAGAACCTAATACCTAAAACTAAGTACCCGAAGCTCGTTACAACCAAACTTAATCTAGCCCAATTTTTAGCCCAACCTACACAGCCCAAAATAGTTTCAGAAGCCTAGGGTTTCTGAAACCCCAGGCGTCGCAAACCTCAATAGCTCTTCCATTTCCACCACAAATCAGCCCCTCGTCCAGCCTCAATCCACACCCAAATGACGCTCCACACCGAGATCTGCGCTTCCCACCTGCAAAAAAGGAAAGAAAGAGCAACAAAAAGGCAAACGAGACATAATTTTTTGTATTTCCTTTTTTGTTTTCTGGGCTATAAAAACCATCAAATCCGTAAACGAACAGACATATACTAAAAAAAACAGAGAATACAAAAATATTCATAAAATCCAACAAAATAAAATACAGAAATTTTGCAGAGGTGATTCTTTTTAATATTTCATTTTGTTTTATTTTTTTAATTTTTAATACATTTATGCATATGAATACTATTTTAAAAATATATATATAAAAGGGGAAGGGTTTACCTTTCGATGGCACTAAAAATTTGAAGTTCGGCCTCCGACCATCGTTCGCGGTGGCGCGTGGAGCGCGTGGCCTAGATTCCGATGATCAGAACCCAGACAAGAGGGGAGAAAGTTTTTTTTTTAAAAAAAAACATGGTTTAAATGATTTTTTTTTAAATTGTTTTATATAGGCCAAAGAAACGAAGCCGTTTTGGTGCGGTCAGTTAATGACCAAAACGACATCGTTTTAAGAGAGGATCCGCGCGTTGACCCGAAAACCCGGGGAGGATCTGCGTGTTTTATTAAAAAGGAGAATTTGCCGTTTCAGTACCTCTGTAATTTTATTAGCTTTAATTTAATCCAATTTAAATTTTTATTTTTTATTAAATTAGCTCTGAAAGTCTGTTTTTTATTTCAATTAAATCCTCAGGCTCTTTAAAGGCTAAGAATAGAATGTTGTCGTTTTAAGATTTGGCATAATTTCTATTTTAGACCCTATAGTAAGATGCGCATTTTCGATTTAATCCTTTTATATTTATATTTATTTGCTATTTAATCCTTCTTTCTTTCTTTATTTTTATTTTTATTTTATTTTTTAAATTATTCTAATACTATATTTAATTATTTTATCATGTTAAAATATTATATTACTCTTATTATTTGTATATTAATTTATTAATAGTATAAAACTTGTATATTTTTTTATTATGTATTATCCTTATATATTTAAAACTATTATTATTTATTATTTTATTTGGTTTAATTATTTTTATTATATATTATTTTAGAACTTATATATTAGTTATTATATTATATATTTTTAAAATTTTGTATATTATATACTATTATATCCTATATTATTTTTAAAATTTTATCTTATCTAAAATTATTTATATTGTATAATATATTATTTATTCTTAAAAATGTAGTTTTGTATGTATTAGATTATTATAAATACGTTTTTACTTAAAGTTATAAATTATTTATTTATTTTAAAATGTATTTTATTTATTTTCTCAATATGTATATATATATATTTAGTATTTATTTATTATTTGATATATGTCATTGTATGAAAATTTTCAACCTGCATGAAAAGTGTTCATATTTATTTTGTAGTTTTTTTTATCTTATTTTATTTATTGTTTATTATGTTTGTTTATACTTCTTCATTTATTTACAATTGCTTTAGTGTAGGTATTATTATTAGTCATATTTTATATTAGTATTTCTTTTATTGCCTATATTAATATGAAATGTTAGTATATTATGATTGCTTTTGATATTTATGTATGATGATATTTTCATATGGATCATCATTTAGAATAAAATACATTTTTTACAAAATTACTATATTTCATCTAAATGTTTTTTTAAAATAAGGCAATGTTTTGGTATTTAGAAATTCAGGAAATAGTGCCCTAACAGGCTAGGTTTTGATTTTTCGTTTGACTAAATAACTAAATATCCTTTTAATAAAATTTTGTAAATCATGAGATGATTTTAGGTACAAGGGTTTAAAAATATCATGTCCTAACGTGCTGGATGTGATGTTTGTATTCTTTCGGAACAAAGTAATCTCAAATTTTACCTCAAATCGTTCATTTTTTTTTAAAGAAACCATACTTTAAGTTTTTTAAATTTTCAACATTAGGACGTGATTTTATCGATTAGGTATCAATTTTTGGGCGTTATGAGGGTGCTAACCCTTCCTCATATGTAACTGACTCCCGAACCCGTTTTCTTATTTTTTTTCTTAGACCAAAATCTAATGTTTTAAAATAAAACATTTTTATAAGGTGGTCCAATCACACCTAAGTACAAAGGGATTGGTGGCGACTCTATTTCCGTTTTTTTAAAGTCGATCCCCGTTTTTTCAAAACCTTTAAAAGTGGTTTCAACAGTTAGTACGTCCGGAGGCGATCAAGTTGTTGGCATTGTTGCCAAGGAAGCAATGTCACTAGTTTGATTTTAATTTTTGCACTTAGAAAGAATAATTATAAAATTTTTAAGTTATAGATACAACTTTATTTTATTTAATTATTTCTACTAATCTTCTCTCCCTGGATTTAGTGTAAGACTCATAGTAGAGGCATACCTATTGTAGCTATAACATCCGGGAATTAAGGGCTTTGCATTTAATATGTTTCTGCGTGTTGGTGTGCTCTGTTTATTATTTTGTTATGTTTGGGGGCCTTGGGAAGGCTCGGGGTTAAGTCGAAGTGTTGGCCAAGAATTCAATTTTAGGCACTTGAGGGGGGAGTTAGCTAAGTCGGGTTCTAAGTATTATTGTTTGGGTTTGATGACACAAGAAGGACAGTGGTAAAGTGGCAAGGAGACGCCACATAAGGAGCAGGTAGGTGACGCCACAGGGGAGCAGGAAGGGAGCAGGTTTGAGTTGCATAGGTTGCATTTTGGGAATTCTTTTTGGCGTCTGGTAGGGAGGTGATGGATTCAGCTAGGGAACTTGAGAAGTGGGAGTGGACTCTTTCAAATAATTTGAATTGGAGGCTATGAGTGTTAGGTGGAGTTTGAATTGTTCAAACTCATTTGAATAGGTGAACAAGAGTGAAAGTAGGAGGAAAATATGGGATTTGATCTTGGTGGAGTGGTAGCCAAATTTGGGAAGCTTGAAGTGTGGGGTGAGGATTCGGTTTAGTGCTAGTTTGGGGTGTGCCGAATTTAGCTTTGGTTGAGGTGAGTTTTGTTGGCATTTTCGGTTTAGGGAGTGTGTGTGTGCGCCGTAGTGAATGTGAGCACTTTTGAGGTCCATACCTTCTTCATCTTTGGCAAATATTTTATCTTTTATCACGCATTTCTTTTCTCTTCCATCCTCTCTAAAACCGAATCATTCTTATGGTTGTTAGCCGAATCTCTCCTCACCATTTCGGGTTCTTGCTTAAACAGTTTTTTCTCTTCTTTTGTTTCCCACGCTCTATTTCCCCTTAGCTGAACCCTTCTACTACTTTCTCCATTTCTTCTTTTATCTTAATTGTTTTGATAGCCGAAACTTCAACTTGCACCTAGGAGGTTCATCTTTTGGTTTCTTTCTCATCCCTTCAAAGCCGAAATATCTATTTGCTTCACTTCTTCTTTATTCCTTCTAAAGCCGAAATCTTCTTAGCCATTCTTCTTATATTTTTCCCTTATCCCTCTACAAAGTCGAAACTTATTTCATCTACCTTCTCTCTGAATTTTCTTGTTAGCCGAATCCTTTTGAGTGTTTAAACCTCTTCATTCGTTCTGGTTTCAGTAGATTTCAGTTACTCACTCTTCTAACTGTCTCAATCAGTTCCTTCTCATCGTGGTAAGCGTTCTTTTCCCTTTTGATTCTTTCTTCTTCCCTTGCTGGTTGTTAAACTGAAGATGTTAACCTTGTACTTTGGTACATTGGTCGAATGTGGGGATTGTGTAGGGACTCAGCCGATTCTTGGTATAAGTTTGTTGGCCTTCGGGTTTTGATGATCTAGGTAAGAGACTTCTTGGCTTGAGTATCTATTCTTTCGTTCTTGTCATTGCTTAACCTGGTTCTCTGATCAAGATCTGTCATGGATTCGAATGCTAGTCAAGAAAAGGAGGGGTTTGGACTCGTAGTCCCCACCCCTAAGTTTAAGCGGCACGCAGTTTCAGCAGTGCGTGACTTTTCGCCGGGTTGTGGGCCGACATCGGAGAGGGATAAACAGATCGCTGTGATCCCTGCGAGTGAGAGCGCTAGCAAGGTCGATAGCATAGTTCTGTGTGTTTACATATGTGTAATTCCCACACCATTTCTGGTGGTTTCTGTTTATTATATATATGTTTTGTTAAATGCCGGGGTTCGGTATGGGCTACTGGATTACCCATGGAGGGTAAAAGCGAGGCGTCAGGTTAGTGATTTCTGACTATGCTATACGAGTTACTATGTTGACATGTTTATATGCACATTCTAAATGTTTTATATATGTATGCCGAAACCTGTTGCATTCATACATCATGACTTTATGTTGCATGGGGATGGGCATATGATATTAATGAAAGGGGAAGCGTTCTGGTGGCTATGCCACAATCTGTTCTTGTGGCTTTGCCACATACTCTTCTGGTGGCCATGCCACATAATCTGGTAAATCTGTCACAATCTGACGATGAGCAGCTAACTGCAGCATGACTGCCATCGATGGTGTGTAGTGGTGAGGGTTGATTGTAGAAATCCCCATTGGTGTGATCGGCAGGTACGGGTGGTGTGTAGCGGATGGAAATTTAGGCTAGGTTGGGTTCCGCATCATCTTGCATATCCTATCTGCTATTCTGTACTGTGGGGCTAAGGCCCAGTTTGATTCCGAGTTGGCTTGGGGCCCAATTATGGTGCTTGGAAATTGCACACCGAGTCGTTGGACTCACTCTGTATGCTTAACACTTTTACAGGTAATACATAGTGCAGTGGACCGGGTCGGAGGGGACTACGAGGTGGCCATGCACGGTTTAATTAATAGAACCTTATTTTTCTTGAATTTTTGGGATTTTGTTATGTAATAAGGCCACTAAAGACTTAGTTTAATTTCGATTTAAATTTTAGACATTTTGAATGCAAATATTCGATAAGATGTTTTTACAAAATGCAGAAGAAAGTTTTCTCATGATTTAACTAGACGAGTTTATAAACAGGATTCTACAAAAAAACTTTTAGATTAATCTAATATAACAATATGTGTTTCCAAATGTCTCCTAAACATACGAATTGGGTTAATTAAAATTTCCCCTTAAATGAGCAACGAGTTTTTTAACAAAACAACTAACTTGGAGGTTTGAAACAAAAGGGGACTTAAATTTTTTCTGAAGTTCGTGGGGTTTTATAAATTCTTTCCAAGTGACTCGCCAAATCCAGTCATGGTGTTTGGGCCGGGTTTGGGGTGTTACAGTAGCAATCACAGATCAAGAGAGAATAATCTAAAGAAATCACCGACAACAACAACAACATCAGTAGTAATAGATGAAAGGTCCACCACCACCTGCTATAGGCAACGTACCACTCGAAAATCCAATGTTTAGTGACGCTGATGATAATGCCTTAGGGAACCCACCAGCACCACCATAGCTACCTGCAAACGTGCACATGGCTTGTAACGAGAGACCCTTAAGAGAATACGCAGTACCAAGTCTAGACATGGTTCAAGAAAGCATAACAAGGCCCGCTATTATAGCAGATAACTTTGAGATCAAGTAGACAATGGTTTAGGTGATCAAGAATAATCTGCAATTTAGGGGCACGATGACAGAGGATCTAAATCAACACTTGAAATGGGATCATTGATGGTGCTATTCATCTTCAGTTGTTCCCCTTTTCTTTGATTGATAACCCCTTTTCTTGGTTAGACTCACAGGCACCAAGATCTATCACGACATGGGATGAACCTACTGGAAAGTTCGTACAAAAGTTTTTCCCTATTAGTAAAGTGATTCAATTTAGAAGAGAGATTGTCATTTTTAGATGGATGGAAGGAGAAAGGTTCCATGAGGCTTTAGAATATTACAAAACATTGATTCAGAAATGCCTACACCATGGATATCCTAAGTGGATGTGATTGCAGGTGGTTTATAATAGGTTGGACGCGAACACAAGATCAGGCCTAGACGGAGCAATAGGAGGAGCACTCATGAACAGGATACGAAGATGCATACAAAACAATTGAGAACATGGCATTGAATTCTTACCTGTGGCCAATTGAACGATTTACATGTGGCCAAAAAACTGCTACGGTAAAAGCTATTCAAGAGGATGATAAGTATCAACAGTTAGTGGATAGACTTAACTATATTGAATCTGTAAACAATGCACCATCTATGATTGGAAGGGTTAACTTCTTTTCCACTACCTCAAAAATCCTGCCAAGGAGGTGAAATATATTAGAAATAAGGATGAAAACCCTTATTCCAACACTTATAATCCCGATTGGATAGGTCACCTGAATTTGAGATACGGAGGAAACCAAAAAGGAGGTAATAGTTTAAATCAAGCTAAAAATACTAACTATCAACCTCCTTATTAGCAGAAACCTTAGGACAGGGTCAACCCAAGTGACCAACTAAATGTTGTCAACTCTTGGACAGAACTGACGGAGAAATGCAATCAATAAGAACATATGTAAAGTAGGTGTAGTTTGAGTGCACCAACTCAACACGAACATTGACTAAACTGGAGGATCAAATGAGCCAACCGATGAGTATGATGGGTAACATCAAAAGACAAATTGGAACCGATATTCCAAGCAATATAGAGGTTAATCCTCAAAAGGAGGGTAAGGATCACGTGAAAGCAATAGCGCTCCGATTAGGCAAAGTACTAAGTAGCCCAGAAAGCCCTATCCCTGAGGTAAACTTTGAAAGTACTAATAATCCTCCAGAGTAATCCCTAGAGGCTAAAGACGAACCTAAATCAGATGAAGTAATTGTATTGGCAATGTAGCCAGAAAAAGAAATAACTAAAGATGTTGCTATTATAAAGATCCCATTCCCTTCAAGACTACAAGAAAAGCAAAAGCGGGATAAAGATGAGTTTGTGAGCTTTCTAAACTTGTTCAAAACATTAAATGCAAATATGCCTTTAACTAAATTAATTGGGAAAGTCCTTAAATACGCCAAGTTTTTAAAAGAAATCATGGCTAGGCATAGAACAGTTAAGGTAGGAGAACAAGTTAATTTAAGTGTAACACCCCTAACCCGTATCCATCGCCGGATTAGGGCTAAAGGCGCTACCGAACAAATCGAAGACTTTTATAGACATTCCACAATACAAATCATTAGTCGCAATCAAAGTGTCCCTTTTATAGGTTAATGAGACCTTAATCATACTTTGGAATAGAGTCGGGACTAAACTGAACACATACAAAATTTCTCGAAAGTTGAAAAACTTTTCTAAGTTACAAAGGTCACATGCCCATCTAGGCAAGCCGTGTGCCTCCAACGGCTACTAGACACACCCATGTGTCCTGACCGTGCCAAATCAGAGCATGTATACTGACTTATCCACACGGCCACCAGGCACGTCGTGTGCCATGGCCGTGTAACAATAGGCTAGCTACTACCTTATCTACACGGCCATCAAGCACGCCCGTGTGCCACAACCGTGTAGGCAAAACAGGCCATTTGCAAGGCCAAAATACCACCCACATTAGGGTCAAACCCAGAAGCATCATACCAACTCAATCATGTACAATTGACAACCAAAAAATATGTCAATTTGCACAACTAAAACACATACATAATCAAGCATGATTCATCCACATTTACCTTTCATATAACCAATACTTTGATCAAACATACCTACTCAAATTTCATCCATATGCTTTCCATAAACTTGATAATTTCATAGTCATGTGATCATACCAAAGCCAACATCATATACCATATTCACTCATGCATATTACCATCATTTACGTAGCCACATCTCATGGCTATTTATAGACACTTCAGACATAATCCAAAATAACTAGCCTATAAATGCAATATCTAGCTCTATACATATTTCAAAGGTACCAAAATAAGTTTGAGTAATGTGATGACGATCATCGACTGTTCCCGAGCCTTCAGTAGCTTTGACAATCTTAAAATAGAGCTATATTAATACAATGACAATAACGGTTCTCATAGCATATACATCACATATAGTATTTGGCTCATTTACTTAGCCATATCTTACCACATTTCTCAACTCAAATATCACATAAACATATAGCTCATTTAAGCATATCTTCATATCTCATTCCATTATTTCATTGCACATATTTATCTTATTAAGTCTATAAACACTTACCTTTTATACACACTTAATACACATATCAAACGTACCTGAAACAGATATACGAATTACATAGTCGTTTGTATCTCGGATTTCCTTGTTGAACCGTTCAGAATCTAATAGGATACTCAGAGTACTTGGAATAGTCGTACAATGCCAACATCCTAGACGTGGTCTTATATGTAACCAGATATTGATGCCACTATCCCAGACAGGGTCTTACACGAATCAATACGGTGCCAATGTCCCAGACATGGTCTTACACGTAAATCTCATCTCGATGGAAACGTCCCGGACGTGGTCTTACACGAAATCTCGAATCAATGCCATCATCTCAGACATGGCCTTACATGATATCACGTAATAGACACCTATCTCATGACATATTCTATCCTATCTATTCCTAGGTTCAAACGGGACTTCTCGGATCTTAACAGCTTGTTGAATTATTAACCAACTAGGACATTCACGTACATTCCATCTCAATGGATAATCATAGTAATTCAAATATCATATATGCTCAAATTATTCAATGCAAATACGTTTATTTATATATTGACTTACCTCGAGTTCGGTTTAACAGAAACGTTAGCTATTCAATGATTTTCGACTTTTCCCAATCTAAGTCTATTTTCTTCGTTTCTTGATCTATTCATATTCAAATTTAACCCTTTCAATCATCAACTTATTCAATTCAATCCAAAAACATATATTTAGGGCTATTTGCAACTTAGCCCTCACATTTGAACATTTTATCAATTTAGTCCATTTTTCTCAAAACATCAAATATACAAAATCACCATATACTCATGCTTAGCCGAATGCTCATGTATCTCATACAAGTCCAAACATTTCATTTATTTCATAATCTAGTCCCTCAAAATGCTATTTCCTCAATTAAGCCCTAATTAGCTATATTCACCAAAAATTCATGCTATTTCCTCAATTAAGCCCTAATTAGCTATATTCACCAAAAATTCAAGAACAAAACATGTTCATTAAACACATATCTTCCATTTAACACCAATACTCATCAAAAAGCTCACCATTTCATCAATGGCACATCTCATAAACATCATCAATTCTTCAAATTATTACATGGGTTTGATAGTAGACAAAGTAACGATTGCAAAAACGTAGAAATTATCAAAAACTGAAGTCAAAACTTACCTTAATCAAGCTCACAATGACCGAATGCCCTAGCTTAATTTCTTTCTTCTTTTTCTTTGGTATTTTTGTCTAGAATGGATGAACACATCCACTAGCTTTTTCACTTGTTTTATCATTAACATATTGATAAACATTTTACCATATTAACCTTTTAATAAACATTTAGTAACATATAAACATAAGGTCACTAATGTCTTTTAATCAACCATTATCTAAATATTGGCATAATTGCCTCATAGGGCCTCCTTATTTAAAAGCCATCTCAAATAGGTGCTTTAACAAATAGCATACAAATTTTGCATTTAATGCAATTTAGGCCTTTTCTCAAACTAAGCACACAAATGATCAAATTTTCATATGAGGCTTTCACACATCCTTAGTCTCATATTAAAGGCATAGAAAATAATATTAAAATATTATTAAAACTTGGATTTGTGTTCCCAAAACCACTGTTCCCACTAGGGTCTAAACCAGACTGTTACAATTCTCCTCCATTTGGGATTTTTGTCCCCGAAAATCTTACTATTAAACAGATTCAGATATTGTTGTTTCTTTGAATCTTCAAGCTCTCATGTAGCCTCTTCCATTCCGTGTCAATGCCACAATACTTTAACTAACGAAATTCTTTTTTTCTTAATTCTTTCATTTCACGAGCTAAGATACGGATCGGTTCCTCTTCATAAATCATATCAGATCAGATTTCAATCTCAGACGGAGCATGTAACGCCCCAAATTTGGGCCTAGAAGAATTGGGCCTACTAGGCTTTGGGTCTCATAAAGTTTTTAAGTGAGTAAGAAAATGACAAATGACATGACGGCTTCAAAGGTTTAACGAATTTGGAGTGTCTAGATGTGTTGGAGAAGCTTTGCGTTCGAGTTTTGTGGTGGAGGATTCTTAATTTATTTAATTAAGGAATCATGGTTGAGAGTAGTGGGCTTTTAAATAAAAATAAGTGAAAATGGCATAAGAAAGCCTGTGGTGAAGTGGCTAAGTAACGCCACTAAGGTGTAGAGAGGTGGCGACATATGCATGCAGGGAGGTCTGAGGTTCGAGTGCTAGCTTAGTTTTATTTTAGAGTTTAATATTAGGCTTCTAGAAGGCTAGAAGTAGTGTGTAGAGGGACTCTAAGGAGAAGTGATTAGTAGAGAGAATTTAGGAGAAAGATAAGAGAGATATCATGGAGAAAAATTCGGAGATGAGCAGTGGATGAAGTGGTGCCGAATTGGACTTTAGGGGTGGCTAAGTTTCGGTTATAGGCTATATGAATGTATGTGTGCCAAATCTGGGGTCCTAGGTAATGCCGAATTTTCAATTCATTTTTTTTCCTTGCTGAAACCTTATTTTTTTTCACAACCGAAAATAGCTTGCCTTGTTGCCGAAATCTCCTATAGCCGAATCCCTTTTTGCCAAATTCTCTCATAGCCAAACTCTTTTATTGTCGAAGTATCATCATCTTCTCTTGCCGAAATCCCTATTAGTGCCAAATCTTTGTTGTTTTCCTCCATCACAAATCAATTGTTACCTACTATCAGTCAAGGTTAAAAGTCGAATCTCATTCAGTAGTTATCTAGGCTGCAGGATCAAAAGTGGGTTCGGTAAGTATTCAGTTAACCCCTTAGTGTGTTTTGTTAAAAGCCAAAAGTCTATCTAACTTCTCATTGTCATTAATCTTGTACTAACAAGGGTAAGGTTCAGAGATCGCAAGCGTGGTAAGAATCGTTAGCAAAGTGTAAGTGTACTCTCAATTATGGTTTAAGTAAATGGTCGAATGTGAGTATGATCTATAGGGGTGACTTGTGTGGATTATGAGTCACTTGAAGTTTGATGGTGTATGTGTGAGTGTAGATCTAGGGGATCCTCGTGATTAGTAGCTAAGGAAGGGCTATTAGAACCCGGTGGCATACGGTGAGGTTACGGTAAGGCTTCGACTTTTGGTAAATATTTTGATTAAGTATGGGTGATTGATTGAAGGTTGGTTGGTTGTAGGTTCAAGACCAAGGATAGTATAGCACACCGCAGTAACCAAGTGTGTACAAACACTACACACACATGATATCGGCAATGCCGGAAAGTCAAAAAGTCGAATGTGGCTAAATGGGCCTGGTGGGCCTTGAGGCTAAGTTTGATGAAATTAATTGATTTGGTTATCTAAATTGAGGTCATGCATGTTACATGATCTGGAATTGTTTTGGGCCTAATAGGCAAGATGAATGAGATCTAGGCCTATTGGGCCATAAGGATGTGATTTGGGCTTAATGGGTTATATGAACATGAAATGGGCTTGATGGGCTTTATGGGGACGTAGACAAGTATGCTAGGGCTTAATGGACTTTAGGCCTAGTTCTGAACAACATTTAAACCGCATAAGACTTAATCTAATGATTAAACATGTCCGTGGACAAGTCGCTAGGTTAGAGTGTGGCAACGGACATATGCATGTCTAGGATTGGATCTAGGGAGAGCTTGGTACTTAAGCGGTCCTAGTGGACCTCCTCTTCTCTGGAATCCTACCTAGTGCATAGTGTTTGTTCACTTTTGCTGCAAGGACTTGTTAATGGGCCAAAGTTCATAACTAAAACTCGAGAGGGACCAAATACCCCTAATTTTTAAATTACCAAAATATCTTTAGATTTGCAAAATTACTAAAATACCCCTAATTTGTAAAATTACCAAAATACCCTTAATTTGATGAATTACCAAAATATCCCTGATTTACAAAATTTTCAAAATACCCCTATTTTGTAAAATTACCTAAATACCCCTGTAGAGTAGATTTACGGAAATACGCTTGGGTAGTAAAATGACTAAAATACCCCTAAATGCCGAATGTGTGAAAATGAGTATGTTGCATTCATGAAATATATGTTGCACTTGGGTAGGTTTTGATGATACGGAGGAAGATTTGAGGATTGCATAGTCGCTTGACGACCGTGGATCCATCAGTAGCTTTAAGCCCATTATAGTAACTTTCCTGCAACGTTTTAGTAGTGTCGCTGCTGGTGCTACCTTTAGAGTGTAGGGATGGGTGGGTTGATATTTATATCCCAACAGGAGTGTAGGGGTTGGAAGGGAAATGGAGTGTAGGGTTGGATTTGGGATGGGTGCATTGCATTCATGTGATACTGATGTGATATGAGGTCATTGTGGGCTAAGACCCAAGACCACCGTTTTTGATAAGGCTTAGGCCCAATGTGATAATTGTATGTTGATTGGATTACCAAGGGTCGTACACACTGAGTTTTGAAACTCACCGCCTTTTATTAAATGTTTCAGGTGATGCTCAATAAACGGCTCGACGTGGGAGAGGATTCGGAGATGGCCACACTACAAGATACTTAGAAGTTTTATTTATTTGTCTCAAAAGACATGATTTTAATTACTTTATTTTTGTTGGATGTAATAAGGCCTTGTACTCCGATTTGACTCTAGATATTGTATTTTGTTATCCTTGTTCAACTGTTTACTTAATTGTTAAACTTAAATAAATTTTCTTAAGTTTAAACATGGTTTTCGAAATACCTAAACACATGGGATTTTATCATTACTTAACAAGATTTAAGGATTTTGGACTTTTAGGCCTTAAATTTTAACTTAGCAAAATCGTTTTGAATTTATGCCTTTGATGTGACATTCCCAGATTTGGCCATAACGCCTAGGCCGGGTCAGGGGGTGTTACAGAGCAATCACATGTGACGGATCATATCGGTATCTACGGAGCATTGACACATGAAATACATTATGAATAGTTGCTAGCTCAGTGGGCAATAATAATCTATATGCAACTGGCCCAATACGTTCAATAATTTCATACGGTCCGATGATGTAACATCCTAAAAATAGGGCTATTTGGAATTAAAATTATTTTTTCCTATGTTTGAACTGTGGTGATATTATTTATGGATTATTAAAGGTTAATTAAGGGTCTTAAGTAGGCTCGGTTTAGTAGAAAATTTCATCCTTTTGAACTTTAAAGGCAGGGAGCCTTAGCAAGAGGGGGTTATAAGAATAAATGAAGGATTTCTGACATAAAAATCAGCTTGTTAAAGTGGCAAGGGAGGGCCACTTAGGGGCTACATGTGACGCCATCAAGGGGAAGGGAGAACCTTGGTTGAGTCACAAAATTCTCCTTTTGCTCTTTAAGTGGACTGGCAATAGGGGAGAGTTCTTCTCTTTTCAGACTCTTTTTATTATTTATTTAGATAATAGAGATAATAAGAGATATTATTAAATGGATTATTAAGAGATCATTTGATTATTTGGGAATTAATAGATTTTTATCTAAGGGTAATCAGTGATAATCAAGGATATTATGAATTATTATTTGATTAGTATTCAAATTATTTGAATTAAATCAATTGAGTGGCCAAGAGAGATTGTAGGTGTTGTTTGAAATTTAAACACTTCAACGAGAAGTGGACGGCAAGCTTCAAAGGGGGTGTCGATTGGCCTATTAAAACACCAATTGACCACCTTGATTTTCTTTTTCCATCTTTGTTTAGCGAAAATCCTAACCCTTCTCCTACGATTTTTCTTTTATTTTATGATAGCGAATACCCCTCTTGAAGTCTTAGAAATTCTCTTCTTTTGGGGCACCCTTTGGCCGAATACTAAAGGTGACCTAAGTCTCTCTAGGACTCTTCTTCCAATCAGTTTAAGAAGGTAAGGGACACTAGCCGAAACCCCATAGTTCTCTTCTTAGTCTCTTGCCGATTTCCATTAAGGGGGTAAGTCCGATTTTAATGATGGTTAGCGGGGCTTCTAAACATTTTGTGATAAACGATTCTTTCTTCTAGGTACTCAGGGAAGTAAAGCAGTCGACTCAGGCCCCGATCTCTAGTATTCAGTTTTTGGTAGGTAATGGTAAGATCTTCTATAGTTAGTTATTTGGTATTCGTTTAAGCCGAAGGCTACTAACTTATTGATTGCCGATTCATGGAATCAAAAGCGATTCGGGGAGTTTGGTGTTGCGATTAGTATCCAAAGGTGTGAAGGTAAGGATTCGGGTTCACAAGGAACCCTCTCAAATTATTTGGTTGGCCGAATGGCCCATATCACTAACTCCCATGTTTGGCTGATTATAGGGACAAAGAAAAGCTTGTGTGGCCGATTTGTCTATTCGGGTTTAGGACTATCGTCGACATCAGGTGTGTACATACACACGTTATAACTTATTAAGTGTGCTGAATATTGTGAATGCTAACCTTGATTTATGTAGCATTGGATTTAATACCAAATCGGTATAAGTGGTGATTCGGGTAAGTACCTGTTAATATGATTTTGCTATTTTATGCTTTTGGAAAGCATGATGTATTGATTCATGTGATAAATCTGGTTATGATTGTTTGACTATTGTGGGTTGAATGAGTGGAGAGGGCAGTGATAATGTGCTGACGGGCACCAGTGTTTTGGTAACACACTGTGGCTACGGTCACCAGAGGTTTGGTACCTCGGAGGTTTGGCACCTCATAGGGACTTGTCCCTGTGGTTAACACCACCGTGGGTTGGCCCCACTTGAGATATGGGATCGTCTGCCAGTGATTTGGTATCACACGATGGGTTGGCCCCATCAATTGATTTGTGTCTACGGACACCAGTGTTTTGGTAACACATTGTGACTATACGTCACCAGTGGTTTGGCACCACCAGTGGTTTGGTACCACAACGGGGTAGACAGTGGCATTTGGTTGGCTAGGTTGGGAACATAATATTATGCACGTTAAATTGTTATATGTTGTGTATGAAAATGTTTAAAATCGGGGGAAGGGTTACATACTGAGTCTTGGTGACTCACCTTCTCCTTTACATTTTTCAGGTGACACGTAGAATGCGGATGTGGAGCCGGGTGGACTCGAGGTGGCCATGCAGTGGATTTAATTTAAATGAACAATAGTTTCAGTTGTGATATTTTTATTTTGGGTTTTTATTCTATTTGGATGTAATAAGGCCTCCTGACACTTTATTTTTGTTATTTTTCATATGTTGGATACTTGTTTTAAACTAGGTTATTATTATTGAATTTGAAATCACATGTTTTCCCAAATTAAATCGGAAAGTGTTTTATCGCGCCATCGGGCACCTTCGAAGTTTTAAAATAACTCGGCTTAAATAAATTTCTCAAATAAACACTAAGTAAAGCTTTTACAAAACAATCAAACAAAAAGGTTTTCAACAACTTAAATCGATTTAGAAAAACGAATTTCTCAAAAAAAAAAATGTTTTCCACTGTAACAAGCTAGATTCGGCCATAAAGTTTGGGCCGGGTTTGGGTTGTTACAAAATTGGTATCGAGCCAGTTCAAAGCTCTATTTGAGGCCCAAGGCCCAAAAATGTTTTGGTAGGCCTTTTGAATTGTTTTTGGGTTTCTAAGCAGCATGGCCCGAGTCTCCGGCATCGATCTGCCCAGGTAAGTACATCTGAACTTCTTTGTGAATTATTCTCTGTAGAAGGGTAAGAAGCATGGAACGTAGATAGACTTATAGGAACTTGAACCCTAGGATTAGACTACTCAAACACGCAAACCAAACATAAGACTTAAAGAACTAAACCAACCTATGACTTAGTCACTGAGCTAGGGTGTGGTAACCCCTGTACGCATGTCTAGGAGTGGATCCGGAAGAGCCTGGTATTTAAGCAGTCCTCGTGACTCACCTCCTCTTTGCAGGTATCCTACCTGGTGCGTAGCTTCGGTTCACCCTAACTCGAGAGGCTCGGTGGTGTGGCAACCTCTGCGTGCGCATGTCTAGAAAGGTTCGGTGAGAGCTTGGTATTTAAGCAGTCCGCGTGACTCACCTCCTCTTCACTCGAATCCTGCCTGGTGCGTAGCTTTGGTTCACCCTGACCAGGATGGCTCGGTCATAGGCTTAACATAATGACTAAAACCCGAAAGGGAACTAGCCATGTTTTCGAAAATGAATGAAACAACAACAACCCTAATGTTTTCAAAACTTTTGCAATAACTCTTTCAAAACTGAGAACATCACCTTTACAACAATTTTCTCAAAAAACTTGATTTGTGGAAAATTACAGAAATACCTTTAGGCGTAAAATTACCAAAATGCCCCTGACTCATAAAATATTAATTCAATGGTTTTGCCCAAAAATTTCAATGATTTTACAAACATTCAAAAACCTTGCTTTGCAAATCATCAACAAAATTTTTTGGTTTTGGGAAATTACTAAAACGCCCTCAGTTGCAAAATTACAAGAAATGACCACAGTTTTGAATCTTTCTGAACATGACCTCTTAAAAGGAAAAAACTTTCAAAAAGGAACCCTCCAAGTTTTGTAATTGTTGAAACATCCACGATTTGTTAAAATTACAAAATTGCCCCCGATTGACAAAATTAGAAATACCCTGGTTTCCAAACGATGCCATATCTTTAAATTTTGCCAATTTTGAAAACATTCTCAGTTTTGGGAATTTCAAAGTGATTTGTTTTATTAAAATTTTACAACTTCTTCTATTACGAAAATACCCTGTAGGAAAATGTGAAACTACCACTGGGTTAGAAATGGCGAAATGTCCAAGAGCGAATAGGTATGGAAAGTATTAAGGAATGGATGCATGAACTCCTTTGTGTGAACTAGGATAGAAAAGCTGAAACCTTGTTTGCTCGAAAGAATCTCGATTAAAACTCTATCCATAAAATTTCTCATGAATAAGAAAGTGGAACAAATGCTAACGCATAAAAATTTTCTTAATCAGTTAAAAGCGCGGTAGATAGAATGAGTTCTAGAGGACATGGACGCCGTGGGCCGCGTGTAGGGGTAGGATGACGGTCTCTCGAACCCCGTCAGTCGGGTCAAGGTTCGAAAATGAGGTATCACCGCCGCCACCACCTCCTACTTTTAGAGCTAAGGAGCTGGATCAGACCGGTGGTGAGGCTGTATCGCAAGCTGTTTTACGAGTCTTGGAGATGGTGGCTGGGGCTGGTGGAAATTTGAGAGCTCGAAAATCTGTTCCCGAGCGACTCCGATCTAACGGAGCGGAGGTATTCCGGTGTGTCGAGTGGCACCCAATGCGCGCGAATCTTGGCTAGAGTCAACTGAAAGGATCATGGATGATCTTGACCTGACTGAGGAGGAAAAGCTGAAAGGGGCAGTGTCGCTTCTAAAGGATGAAGCGTATCAGTGGTGGTTTACGGTTCGAGATGGCGCTACGGCAGATGATCTGACTTGGGATCATTTCAAAACCACCTATCAGAAGAAGTATGTGGGCACCAGCTATACTGATGCTCAGAGGAAAGCCTTTCTAGGGTTAGTGCAAGGGAATAAGTCAGTATCGGAGTATGAGGCGGAGTTTTTAAGGCTGAGTAGGTATGCTAGAGGCGTCGTGGCTACTGAGCATGAGCGCTGTGTTCGCTTTGAGGACGGACTCCGAGATGATTTGAGGTTACTGATTGCCTCGCAGCAGGTTCGTGAGTTCTCATCTCTAGTGGAAAAGGCTAAGGTAGCCGAAGGGATCAAGGAGGCTGTGAGGCAAAGTTATAGTAGGAATAATCAGAAGAGAGGATTTGGGTTAGCTGGATCAAGTGGTAGTGTCCAGAAAAAGGCTAGGCCAAGTGGGCCAAATCAGGCGGCAAGGCCCATGACTACTAATCAGAGGCTGACTCAGTGTAACCGCTGTGGAAAGACCTATTGGGGAGGTTGTTGGATCGGCGATAGAGGATGTTTTGAGTGTGGGTCTTTGGAGCATCGGGTCAGAGATTGTCCCCGGAAACTAGCTAAGAATCAGCCAGAGGGGCAGAATCGTACTCAGGATAGAAATATGGGACCACAGAGGGGTCGCGGTAACGGTAGAGGAGGAAATGGTCCTAATAGAGGTCGTGGAACTCGGGCGAAGTTCTCGCAACACAAGAGGCTAGGCGCCTGGCTTAGTCTACGCAGCGAGGCGTCGCGAGGAGGGTGACGCACCGGATGTCATAACCGGTACGTTTCTAATTTTTGGTCTTCCTTATGTTGCATTAATTGATGTGGGTTCGACGCACTCGTACATTGCTAGTAGTGTGGTAGAGACTATGGACCTAGACTCTGAAACTGCTTCTAGGGAGATGACTGTAGTTAGCCCTTTAGGTCACTCTGTAGTGGTAGAAAAACTTTATAGAGACGTACCCCTAGAACTCCAAGGGGTAGTATTTGTGGCTGATCTGATGGAACTACCGTTTGGGGAGTTCGATTTGATCCTTGGAATGGACTGGCTGGTTAAGTATCAGGCGAATTTGGATTGCGCGGCTAAGCGCCTAGTTCTTAAGACAGCTGAAGGTGATGAAGTGGTTATGATAGGTGATAGAAGGAATTACCTATCCAATGTGGTGTCTGCCTTGAAGGCTGAAAAGATGGTCAAGAAGGGTTGTGAGGCGTATTTGGTACGAATCTGTGCTTTGGAAACTAAGGAGTCGGTGAGTTGGAAAGGTCCGAACGGTTGGAAATCACGATGTGTTCCCGAAGAGCTCCAGGTCCGCCTCCCGGATCGGAAAGTTAAATTCGGTATAGACTTGCTACCCGGAGCGGCACTGTGTGTCTATAGCACCATACCGAATGGCACCAAAGGAATTGGTGGAGTGAAGGCTCAAATTCAGGAGCTCTTGGATAGAGGTTTATCCGACCCAAGATATATCTCAGTGGGGAGCACCGGTGTTATTTGTCAAGAAGAAAGGCGGTCGATGCGGATGTGTATCGACTACCGCCAACCGAACAAGCTAATGATCAAGAACAAGTATCCAATTTGCCTCGGATTGACGACTTGTTGATTAATTAAAAAGCGCCTCGGTGTTCTCGAAGATAGACCTTAGGTCGGGTTACCATCAACTTAAGGTGAAAGAAGTTGATGTTCACAAGACGGCATTCGAGAACTCGGTATGGACATTACGAGTTTACGGTAATGCCATTTGGGTGACCAATGCGCGTGGCGGTATTCATGGACTTGATGAATAGGGTGTTTCAAAGAAGACTTAGACCAATTTGTCGTGGTGTTCATAGACGACATATTAGTTTATTCTAAGACGGAGGAGGAGCATGATATGCATTTGCGTATAGTTCTACAAGTGTTGAGGGAGAAGCAATTATATGCCAAGTTCAGTAAGTGCGAATTTTGGCTTAGGGAGGTGGCTTTCTTAGGTCACGTAGTGTCGGCTGAAGGGATCAGAGTAGACCCTCGTAATGTTGAAGCGGTGTTGGATTGGAAACCGCCTAGGTCGGTGGCTGAGATACAAAGTTTTCTAGGTTTAGCGGGGTACTATCGGAGATTTGTAGAAGGGTTCTCTCTAATAGCAGCGCCGTTGACTAAGTTACTAAGAAAAGGTGTTCCATTTGTATGGTCAGAGAGGTAGCAGGAAAGTTTTGATGGGTTGAGGAAGATTCTAACAGAAGCTCCGGTGTTGGTACAGCCTGAGGCAGGGAATTTATTTACAGTCTATTGTGATGTATCCCATACTGGTTTGGGATGTGTGCTGATGCAGGAGGGGAAGGTAGTAGCCTATGCATCCCGTCAGTTAAGATCGCATGAGGTTAACTACCCAACGCACAATTTGGAGTTAGCGGCAGTTGTCTTCGCTCTAAAGATATGGAGACATTACCTGTATGGGGAGAAGTCGACAGTCTACACGGATCACAAGAGTTTGAGGTATCTTCTGACTCAAAAGGATCTAAACCTGAGACAACGTCGGTGGATCGAACTATTAAAGGACTACGATTGTTCAATCGAGTACCATCCGGGTAAGGTTAACGTGGTCGCTGACGCGTTGAGCCGGAAGGTTGTGACGGACGTAAGAGCGATGTTTGCTCGTTTGAGTCTATATGACAATGGGAGTCTTTTGTCAGAGCTTCAAGTTAAGCCAACGTGGATCGAGGAGGTTAAGGAGAAACAGTTAGTAGATGAAGGGTTGAATGCTAAGAGGGTACAAGTTCAGGATGGTGGTTTGGAAGGGTACAGTCTGTCTAGTGATGGAGTGCTGTGTTTTCAAGGGCGAGCTTGTATGCCAAAGGATGTGGAGTTGAGACAGAAAATTCTCCAAGATGCACATAGCAGCCCCTATGCGATGCATCCGGGAGGAAGCAAGATGTATGGAGATCTACGGAAACAGTTCTGGTGGACCGGGTTGAAGCGT
Source organism: Gossypium bickii (assembly GCA_025503065.1). Classification (NCBI taxonomy): domain Eukaryota; kingdom Viridiplantae; phylum Streptophyta; class Magnoliopsida; order Malvales; family Malvaceae; genus Gossypium; species Gossypium bickii. Next base: position 33,484,122 of record CP106715.1, on the reverse strand, counting down.
GAGGTAACTGAATTGGTGGGAAGGTGTCTAACATGTCAGCAGGTTAAGGCTGAACATCAGTTGCCATCAGGGCTACTTCAACCGGTAAAGATCCCTCAATGAAAGAGGGAGCGGATCACGATGGATTTCGTCAGTGGGCTACCCCTTACGCCCAGCAAGAAGGACGCAGTTTGGGTGATTATGGACCGGTTGACTAAGTCAGTTCATTTCATATCGGTGAGGGTAGACTTTTCTCTTTAGAAACTAGCTAAGCTGTATGTGTCGGAAATAGTAAGATTGCATGGGGTGCCAGTATCGATCATCTCGGATAGGGATTCCAGATTCACGTCAAGGTTCTGGAAAGCGTTGCATCAAGCTTTGGGTACACGGTTGGATTTCAGTACAGCCTTCCATCCCCAGTCTGACGGACAATCGGAAAGGGTGATATAGATCTTAGACGACATGTTAAGAGGATGTGTGTTGGATTTCAGTGGTAGTTGGGAGGAGTATCTACCGTTGGCGGAATTTGCTTATAACAATAGTTATCAAGCAAGTATTCAGATGGCTCCATATGAAGCCCTATATGGACGAAAATGCCGTACTCCTACATGTTGGACGGAGTTGGGGGAACGACAAGTTCTGGGTCCAGAATTGGTAACAGAGACCGAAGATAAAGTCAAAGTGATCCGGGCTCGTCTTAAGGAAGCATCGGATAGACAGAAGTCTTATCTTCGATTTAAAACGCAAGGAAATGGAGTATCTTTGTAGGAGACAAGGTTTTTACGAAGGTGTCACCTTGGAAAAAGTGTTGAGATTTGGCCGAAAAGGAAGTCGAGCCCAAGGTTCATCGGGCCATATCTGATTTTAAAGCGAGTAGGACCGGTAGCTTATCGCCTAGAAGCTGCCGCAGAACCGAAAGCAGATCCATGGCGTATTTCATGTATCGATGTTGAGGCAGTATCGGTCGAGATCCTTCGCACGTTGTGCGATGCGGGCGAGATTGAGGTGAACTCGGATTTATCTTTTGAAGAGGAACCAGTTCAGATCCTAGATCGAGATGTCAAGGTTCTACGTAGGAAGTCAGTGCCCTTGGTAAAGGTGCTATGGCGAAACCATGGTACAGAGGAAGCTATGTGGGAACCCGAGGATGTGATGCGGCAGCAATACCCCCACCTCTTCTAACCAGGTAATTTCGAGGACGAAATTTATTTTAAGGGGGGTAGAACTGTAACATCCTAAAAATAGGACTATTTGGAATTAAATTATTTTTTCCTATGTTTGAACTGCGGTGATATTATTTATGGATTATTAAAGGTTAATTAAGGGTCTTGAGTAGGCTCGGTTTAGTAGAAAATTTCATCCTTTTGAACTTTAAAGGCAGGGAGCCTTAGCAAGAGGGGGTTATAAGAATAAATGAAGGATTTCTGACATAAAAATCAGCTTGGTAAAGTGGCAAGGGAGGGCCACTTAGGGGCTACATGTGACGCCATCAAGAGGAAGGGAGAACCTTGGTTCGAGTCACAAAATTCTCCTTTTTGCTCTTTAAGTGGACGGCAATAGGGGGAGAGTTCTTCTCTTTTCAGACTCTTTTTATTATTTATTTAGATAATAGAGATAATAAGAGATATTATTAAATGGATTATTAAGAGATCATTTGATTATTTGGGAATTAATAGATTTTTATCTAAGGGTAATCAGTGATAATCAAGGATATTATGAATTATTATTTGATTAGTATTCAAATTATTTGAATTAAATCAATTGAGTGGCCAAGAGAGATTGTAGGTGTTTGCCGAAATTTAAACACTTCAAAGAGAAGTGGACGGCAAGCTTCAAAGGGGGGGTGTCGATTGGCCTATTAAAACACCAATTGACCACCTTGATTTTCTTTTTCCATCTTTGTTTAGCCGAAAATCCTAACCCCCTTCTCCTTACGATTTTCTTTTATTTTATGATAGCCGAATACCCCTCTTGAAGTGCCGAAATTCTCTTCTTTTGGGGCAGCCCTTTGGCCGAATACTAAAGGTGACCTAAGTCTCTCCGGGACTCTTCTTCCAATCGGTTTAAGAAGGTAAGGGACACTAGCCGAAACCCCATAGTTCTCTTCTTAGTCTCTTGCCGATTTCCATTAAGGGGGTAAGTCTGGATTTTAATGATGGTTAGCGAGGGCTTCTAAGCGTTTTGTGATAAATGATTCTTTCTTCTAGGTACTCGGGGAAGTAAAGCGGTCGACTCAGGCCCCGATCTCTAGTATTCAGTTTTTGGTAGGTAATGGTAAGATCTTCTATAGTTAGTTATTTGGTATTCGTTTAAGCCGAAGGCTACTAACTTATTGATTGCCGATTCATGGAATCAAAAGCAGATTCGGGAGTTTGGTGTTGCGATTAGTATCCAAAGGTGTGAAGGTAAGGATTCGGGTTCACAAGGAACCCCTCTCAAATTATTTGGTTGGCCGAATGGCCCATATCACTAACTCCCATGTTTTGCCGATTATAGAGACAAAGAAAAGCTTGTGTGGCCAATTTGTCTATTCGGGTTTAGGACTATCGTCGACATCAGGTGTGTACATACACACGTTATAACTTATTAAGTGTGCTGAATATTGTGAATGCTAACCTTGATTTATGTAGCATTGGATTTAATACCAAATCGGTATAAGTGGTGATTCGGGTAAGTACCTGTTAATATGATTTTGCTATTTTATGCTTTTGGAAAGCATGATGTATTGATACATGTGATAAATCTGGTTATGATTGTTTGACTATTGTGGGTTGAATGAGTAGAGGGGGCAGTGATAATGTGCCGACGGGCACCAGTGTTTTGGTAACACACTATGACTACGGTCACCAGAGGTTTGGTACCTCCAGAGGTTTGGCACCTCATAGTGACTTGTCCCTGTGGTTAACACCACCGTGGGTTGGCCCCACTTGAGATATGGGATAAATCGCGGTGATTTGGTATCACACGATGGGTTGGCCCCATCAATTGATTTGTGTCTCACGGACACGGTGTTTTGGTAACACATTGTGACTATACGTCACCAGTGGTTTGGCACCACCAGTGGTTTGGTACCACAACGGGGTAGACAGTGGCGTTTGGTTGGCTAGGTTGGGAACATAATATTATGCACGTTAAATTGTTATATGTTGTGCATGAAAATGTTTAAAATCGGGGGAAGGGTTACATACTGAGTCTTGGTGACTCACCTTCTCCTTTACATTTTTCAGGTGAAACATAGAATGCGGATGTGGAGCCGGATGGACTGGAGGTGGCCATGCAGTGGATTTAATTTAAATGAACGTTAATTTCAGTTGTGATATTTTTATTTCGGGTTTTTATTCTATTTGGATGTAATAAGGCCTCCTGACACTTTATTTTTGTTATTTTTCATATGTTGGATACTTGTTTTAAACTAGGTTATTATTATTGAATTTGAAATCACATGTTTTCCCAAATTAAATCGGAAAGTGTTTTATCGCACCATCGGGCACCTTCGAAGTTTTAAAATAACTCGGCTTAAATAAATTTCTCAAATAAACACTAAGTAAAGCTTTTACAAAACAATCAAACAAAAAGGTTTTCAACAACTTAAATCGATTTAGAAAAACGAATTTCTCAAAAAAAAATGTTTTCCACTGTAACAAGCTAGATTCGGCCATAGAGTTTGGGCCGGGTTTGGGTTGTTACAGATGAACCTCAGACTTAACTTGCCTTTGTGTCCGAATTGGAGTACTTTCTTCCACGGAAAAACTTTTAAGAAAACTTTGTCATCGATTTCAAATTTAATCTCTTTTCATTTCAAGTCTGCATAAGACTTCTGATGATCAGATGCTGCTTTCAAACTATCTCAGATTACTTTTACTTTCTGTTCTGTATCTTTTATCAAATCAACCCCGTGTAACTTATTTTTACTGAGCTCAGTCCAGTACAAAGGTGTTCGACATTTACGTCCGTACAAAGCTTCATATGGTACGATTTTGATACTCGACTGAAAACTATTATTATACACAAATTCAATCAGTGGCAAGTACTGTTCCCACGTACCATTAAACTCAAGAATGCAGCATCTCAACATATCCTCAAGAATCTGAATAATCCGTTCAAACTGACCATCTGTTTGCGGATGAAAAACGGTACTGAAATGCAATTTCGTGCCTAAAGCTTCTTGCAGTTTCTTCCAGAATCGTGATGTAAACCTCAGATATCTGTCAGACATAATAGACAATAGGGCTTCATGCAATCTTACAATATCAGAAATGTAAAGCTCAGCTAACTTATCAAGTGAATAATCAGATTTCACCGGAATAAAATGGGTGGATATCGTCAATCGATCAACTACAACCCAAATTGTATCTTTCTTTTTCAGAGTCAGAGGCAATCCTGAAACAAAATCCATTGTCACTCTATCCCACTTCCACTCGGGAATCAGAATTGGTTGTAATAAACTAGATGGAACCTGATGTTCAGCTTTAACTTACTGACAGACTAAACATTTTGAAACGAAGTCAGAAATGTCCAGACCACCAATAGTGTTGCTTCAGATCATGATACATCTTTGTACTTCCCAGATGAGCAGATAATCAACTGTTATGTGCTTCATTAAAAATCAACTGAATCAACTCTGAGTTTCTTGGAACAAAAATTTGATATCGGAATTTCAAGCAATCATCATCACCACTCGAAATTCAGAATCAGAGTTCAAATCACATTGAGCTCGTTTCGCTAACATTTCATTATCAACTTTCTGGGCATCACATATCTGCTGTAAAAACAACGGTTTTGCTTTCAATTTAGCTATCACTGAACTATTATCAGACAAATCTAATTGAGTATTCAACGCATGTAGTGCAAACAATGATTTTCTACTCAGTGCATCAGCAATGACATTTACTTTACCCGGATGGTAGTCTATCACAAGCTCATAGTCTTTTAATAGTTCTAACCATCTTCTCTGTAATAGATTCAAATCTTTTTGATTCATCAGATACTTCAAACTTTTATAATTGGAAAACACGTGACATTTCTCACCAAACAAATAACGGCGCCATATCTTTAATGCGAACAGAATCGCAGCTAGCTCAAGGTCATGTGTCGGATAATTCTTTTCATGAGGTTTCAGTTGTCTCGAGGCATAAGCTATGATTTTGCCTTCTTGTAGCAGTATGCATCCTAGACCATTCAACGAAGCATCACTATAAATCACAAACTCTTTACCTGATTCTGGCTGTACCAAAACTGGAGCTTCAGTCAAAAGGGCTTTTAACTGATCAAAACTTTTCTGACATCTATCAGACCATTCAAACCTAACATCTTTCTGAAGCAATTTAGTTAACGGAGTAGCTATCAGCAAAAATATTTTTACAAATCGATGCTAATAACCAGTGAGTCCCAAAAAGCTACAGACTTTGGATACATTTTTCGGAGGCTTCCAATCTAGAATAGCAAAAATCTTGCTCGGATCAACTTGTATACCAGAAGTTGATACAATATGTCCTAGAAAACTGACTTCACGTAACCAAAATTCACATTTACTGAATTTCGCATACAATTGTTTTTCTCTCAGAGTTTGTAACACAATTCTCAAATGTTTAACATGTTCAATTTCATCCCTTGAATAAATCAAAATGTCTTCAATGAATACAACAACAAATCGATCTAGGTACAGTCTGAAAATTCTATTCATCAGGTCCATAAAGGTAGCAGGAGCATTCGTTAGTCCGAAAGGCATAACTAAAAACTCATAATGCCCATACCTCATTCTGAAAGCCGTTTTCGAAATGTCTGAATCTTTTACTCGTAACTGGTACTATCCCGATCTCAGATCAATCTTAGAAAACACAGTGGCTCCTTTTAGCTGATCAAACAAATCGTCAATCCTGGGCAACGTGTATTTAATCTTTATAGTCACTTTTTTCAACTGACGATAGTCAATGCACATTCTCATCGTGCCATCTTTCGTTTTCACAAACAGAACAGGAGCACCCCAAGGTGAGAAACTCAATCTTGCAAACCCGCTACCAGTTAACTCTTGCAACTGTGACTTTAATTCTTTTAATTCCATTGGTGCCATTCTATACGGAGCTATCGAAATAGAAGTTGTACCAGGCAACAGAACAATACCAAATTTAACTTCACATATCAGGGGCAATCGCAACAATTCCTACGTTTTCATAATATTTCATTTAGAATTCAGATTATTTCATATTAGAACTCTTCTCATTAACTCATTTGGAATACCAATTCATACGGATAATACACTCAAGGGTGTACAAATATATAATCACAAATGAACTCATTCATCAACCAAGTTCTATGTTCATGTCTCATCAACTCGATTTCCTTATATCACATAATATATACCATGATTGATGAGCTCATCAATACCATGATTTCCATTCCGTTGTTATTTTTCCATATTTATCCCCTTGAATTTCTCAGAATTTCGATAGATTTTCAGGGGTACACTTTATGTGTACAAATCCGGGTCCGTCAATTCATATTCATGTGCGCACGTTTCCATTTCAGATAGCACACTCCCGTGAACCTCATCCTTACAGCGGGATTACCAGTCCATGGTAAACCCCTGCAACGACAATTACTCTAATGAGCTTGGATCTGAATTACCAGTCCAGGCTAAATTCAGACCCTAATTCGGATTACCCGTCTAGGCTAAATCCATTTTTCACATATTCTTCGAAAGGGCTATATCGGGATAAGATCACCCGTCTGGGCTAGATCCTTTTTACCGTCAATTCCTTTTCAGAGATCAATCGAATTTTCCTTTCATTCAACCAGGATTTATTTTCCATTTTCATCAAGAATATCAATACTTCATCAATTATCATACAATAAACAGCCAAATCATATTCACATCAATAAAAATATATTTCAAGCATGTAAGAATATAATTCAAGTTACACGAACTTACAATTCGATTTTTATACCATAACGATAATCTTAGTTTCATAATAAATATTTGAAATAAAACATTATATCATTTCTAATTCAACGTTTATCGATTATAATCGGGCATGCGATCAATTTATACATAAGTCATTCATATATTTTCCTCCTCCTCCTCTCCATTCCACATCCTTAGTATAAATAACACATTTGTAAGTAACATTATCAATAATTTTTCACTATTTATTTATGTGAATATTCAAGCTGTTCATCCATGTCATAGTTACTAAATTATTTTTATCATGAGCTATAAAACTCAAAATTAAGATCTACTAATTTTTCCTGAAACTAGACTCACATATCTTCTTATCATAAAATTTTCAGAATTTTTGGTTTAGCCACTAAGTACAGTTTATTCTTTAAAGTCACCCCTATTCTGCTGCCCGACGGTTCCGACCCCTCTTCACTAAAAATTAATTATCTCATCGTACAGAATTTGGATAATGTTACCGTTTGTTTCTTTTGAAAATAGACACATTAAGGATTTAAGCATATAAATTATAACTCATAATTATTTTCCTCCAATGTTTTATGATTTTCCAAAGTCAGAATAGAGGAACCCAAAATCATTCTGATCTTGTCTCACAAAACCTATTATATCGCATGATTTACAATTCCATTGCTTACATCATTTATTCTATAAGAAACTAGACTCAATAAGCTTTAATTAAATATTTTATTCATCCTATAATTAGATTTCTACATTTTTTGGTGATTTTTCAAAGTTAGACTATTGCTGCTGTCCAAAACTATTTTAGTGCAAAGTGTTGATTTCCATTTTGCCCCAAATTTCACAGTTCATACTATTCAGTCCTTGCCCAATTAACCCCTCAATTGGGATAATTTTTCTCAATTAATATCTTATTCTATCATTTTAAACTACTTCCTAACCCTTAAAAATCAGAACTTTAGCATTAAACCTTAATTCCTAACTCTTTTACAATTAGGTCCTAAAACCAAATTCCATCAATTTTACTTGATAAAATCATCATATACCAAAATTAACGCTTCAATTATATATTTATTCATCATATGCTTCCAGCACTCATCCATAGCAACTTTAAAAATTAGCCATAGAATCAAAAACTATTGACATAGTAAGTTGGGCCCAATTGTAAAAGTCCAAAAATATAGAAATTTCAAGCAGAAAGCAAGAATTAAACTTACATGAAGCTAGAGTATGAAAACCAGCTTGAACCCTCTTCCATGGCTATTTTTCAGCTGATGAAAATGAAGAGAAATGAAGAGAATTCTAGATATTCCAATCTGGTCCCATTTTTATTTAGCTAATTTTGGCAATTTTCCAATTTTGCCCTTATTTCACCCATTTCCCGATTTTTCTCAGCTATTGCTGCCCAAAATATATCCTTTAGGCTTATTTTCACTTTAGGTCCTTACTCATTTGACAATTAAGCTATTTAATCCTTCTAGCAACTTTTACACCTTTTTCAATTTAGTTCTTTTTATTTAATTAACCACACAAACGTCAAAATTTTCTAACGAAATTTTAACACTACCTTATTGACATTCCGTAAATATTCACAAAAATATTTATGACTCTGTTTATAACACCGAGATCTTGATACATCTTTTTCTCAATTTCTTGACCAAATAAATCTTTATAAAACACAATTTACTATTTTAAAAATCTTTTAAAAGCTACATTTGGCTCGTAAATATTAAATAATATAATATACGAGTTCATTTGTCAGATTTGGTGGTATCGAACCACTATTTTCGACATTGCTGAAATTTGGGCTATTACACAATCAAAGGTAGATACCTGTCCTAGTTACCTCCAAATTCAAGTACACAACACCGAAGCATGTCCTCTAAAATCTGTATCACACGTTCAGATTGTCCATCTGTTTGAGGATGGAATGCAGTACTAAGGTGTAAACGATGCCCAGAGCTTCTTGCAACTTACTCCAAAATTAGGATGTAAAATGGGGATCTCTATCAGAAATAATAGAGATTGGCACTCCATGTAGTCTTACAATCTCTGAAACATATAGTTCAGCCAATCTATCCAATAAAAAGTCCATACGTACCGGGATAAAGTGTGCTGACTTCGTTAAGCGGTCAAAAATTACCCAAACATCATCTTTCTTTTTCGGTGACAAGGGTAATCCCGATATAAAGTCCATGGTAATCCTTTCCCATTTCCATTTCGGTATTGTAATTGGCTGCAATAATCCCAAAGGTACTTGGTGTTCAGCCCTTACTTGTTGACATATCAAGCATTTAGATACGAATTCGAAGATATCTTTTTTCATTCCCGGCCACCAGTATATTTTCTTCAAGTCATTATACATTTTGTTGCTACCGGGATGCACAGATATAACACTATTGTGCGCTTCATGTAAAATCTTCTGTACTAGTTCTGAATTCTTCGGTATACATATTCTGTCTCTGAATAACAAACAACCATCTGAATCAATCTAAAACTCTGAATCAGAATCTGGCTCACTTTGCACTCGTTTGGCTTGTAACTTATCATCATCCTTCTGAACCTCACAGATTTGTTGCTGAAATGTTGGTCTAGCTCTTTACTCAGCTATAATTGAATTATCATCAGAGAAGGACAATTGGGCGTTCAATGCCCGCAAGCTTTCCCCGGATGGTAATCAATAACAAGATCATAATATTTCAATAATTCCAACCATCTCTGTTGTCTCAAGTTTAATTCTTTCTGTTTCATTAAATACTCTAGACTTTTATGATCCGTAAAAATATGACACTTTTCACCAAAGAGATAATGCCGTCATATCTTCAGTGCAAACACAATGGCTGCTAACTCAAGATCATGTACCGGGTAATTTCTTTCATGCAGTTTTAGCTGCCTAGATGCATAAGCTACAACTTTACCATCTTGCATCAATACGCAACCCAAACCATTCAATGAGGCATCACTATAGATTACAAATTCTTTACCCAGTTCAGGCTGGACTAATACAGGTGCTTCCATCAGTAAGGCTTTCAATATATCAAAACTCTGCTGGCACTTATTGTTCCACTCGAATCTCACATCTTTTTGTAGCAATCGAGTCATCGGAGAAGCTATAATTGAAAACCCTTTAAAAAATCTCCAATAATATTCGGCTAGTCCCAAAAAACTTCAGACTTCAAAACATTCCTCGATGGCTTTCAACTTACAATAGCTAAAATTTTATTCGGGTCCACTTGAATACCTTTTGCAGATACATGTCTAAGGAAACTAACTTCCTTTAACCAGAATTCAAATTTACTGAACTTGGCATACAATTGCTTCTCACGCAGAGTTTGCAATACAGTTCTCAAATATTCAGCATGCTCATTTTGATCCCGGGAATAAACCAGAATATCATTAATAAAAACAACCACTGACCTGTCCAGGTATGGTTTTGAAAATTCTGTTCATTAAATCCATAAATACCGGTGGGGCATTCGTTAATCCAAATGGCATCACCAAAAATTCATAATGCCCATATCTGGTTCTGAAAGCTGTGTTTGGCACATCTGAATCTTTTACCCGTAGTTGATAGTAACCAGATCGTAGATCAATTTTTAGAAATAAAGTGGCACCTTTTAATTGATCAAACAAGTCATCTATACGAGGCAACGGGTACTTATTCTTTATTGTGACTTTATTAAGTTGTATGTAATTGATGCATAGTCTCAATGATCCATCTTTCTTCTTTACAAATAATACTGGTGCACCCCAAGGTAAAAGGCTGGGTCGAGCAAATCCTTTATCAATTAATTCTTCCAGCTGCACTTTCAACTCCTTTAATTCAGTAGGATACATCCTATATAGTGCTATCGATATCTGTGTCGTCCCTAGTATAAGGTCTATAGAAAATTCCACCTCTCTAGCTGGTGGTAAATCGAGCAATTCTTCTGGAAATACCTTAGGAAATTCACAAACTACCAGCACTGACTGGGTTTTCAACTCAGACACTTTTGTATCCAACACATAAGCAAGATAAGCCTCATACCTTTTCCAATATATCTCTGGGCTGATATTGCTAAAATCACATTAGATAACCCATCCAGTTTCTCAGATTCAACCCGAAGTAACTCACCATTTTGACACTTCAATTCAATGTATTTATACTTACACTTACCACTGCATTATGTTGGGTTAACCAATCCATTCCCAATATTACATCAAATTCATCAAAGGGTAACAACATCAAATTAGCCGAAAAATAATAACCTTATCAACGGGCAATTCTTACAGATTTTATCCACCATAAAATGTTGACCCAAGGGGTTTGAAACTTTAACTACAAATTCAATGAATTCAACAATCATATTTTTAATAGTCACAAGTTTCGTGCATATATATGAATGCGTTGAACCAAGATCAATTAAAGCAATAATATCAATATCGAGTAAAGAGAATCTACCAGTAATAACATCTGGTGCTGAGGCATCTTTCCTTGCACGTATGGCGTATGTCCTCACTGGAGCCTGTGCCTTAGATTTAGCCGTTGGGTCCTTTGCAACACTACGACTACCACCGGCATTTCTGGGATACCGTGGTGGTCTACCCCTCGTGACAGGATTATTCGGCTTCGAGGTCTGTTCAACATCTTTTTCAACTCTTTCTGGGCAATCCTTAAGAAATGGTCGAGAGACCTACACTTAAAACATGCCTCACTTCTCATTCGGCACTCTCCAAAATGCGATTTGTTACAGACATTGCATCGTGGCTTGGGGTTTCCACCACTCCCAACACTAGTTACTAGCAGAGATGAAGACCTCAGGTTGGTGCGTTTAGAACTTCTTTCCTTTCCGGAATACCCAATTGATGAGGCAAAACATTCTTGGTAACTTCTTGATTTCTTTGAGGCAGATGATTGCGTCTTGCTCATAAATCTTTTACTCGATACCCGAGTTTCTCTTTCAGCTTGCGTCTTCTTTTTGCTTAATTCCTCAGCCTTGTGAGCTCTTTCAGCCAATACCGCAAATTCCCTTAATTCTAGAATCCCAGTCAACAACTTAATGTCTTCATTCAGCCCTTCTTCAAATCATTTGCACATATCAGCTTCAGTCTGAACCCATTCAGTAGCATACTTACTCAGTCTAACAAACTCTCGATCATACTCGGCTACTGTCATATTTCCCTGTTTGAGTTCTAAAAATTCCTTCTTTTTCTGATCTAGGAACCTATGACTAATATATTTTTTTCTGAACTCAGTTTGGAAAAATTTCCACGTAATATTTTCTCACGGTACAACAGAAGATATGGTCTTCCACCAATGATAAACTATATCTTTTAGCAAGGATATCGCATATTTCAAACACTCGACATGAGTACATAACAGTTCATCGAGAACTCAAATAGTATTTTCCAGCCAGAACTCAACCATCTCTGGGTCATCATCGGCCCGTAGCCCTAAATTCCTTAGCCCCATATTTTCTAATCTTATCAATCGGAGCCTTACCAATTCTAACAGGTCCAGTACCCAGTGGTATTTCTTCGAGTTGTAAAGCAGGTGGGGGAGGTTGTTGAACAGCAATGCGTGTTCTCGTATATTCACTAAACCATTGACCCATCATTTTAAAGAAGGCAGCCTTTGCCTCTTCACGGCTCTCAGACATGGGCCTCCTACTACTACTGGTTGCAGCTCGTTGCACAGAAGCTTGAGCAGTGCTCTCAGCTTCCTCAGACTCATCTCGAGCTTGGTTGGAAGACATTACTATATGAAAATACATTTAAAAGTGGTCAGAAGATATCACACCATCATGATTTATATAATGGCATGTATAGCTAGACTCGTACTTGTTACGTTAGTCCGAGAATCAACTAAACCGTAGCTTTGATACAACTAAATGTAACACCCTTAACCCGTATCTGTCATCGGAACAGGGTTACAGAGTATTACCGTAGTTCACTAAACATTCTAATGCAATTTATATTAAACATACTATTCATACTTCAAATTTTTCTTATTGTCCCTTGAATGGGCCCTCAAGGCCCAAAACGAGTATTAAAATCTAATCAGGACTTAATCAGAACCTCTATGAATTTTTTGCAAAATTACAAAATTTTTCTAAGGTACAGGATTTACATGCCTGTGTGGTCCAAGGGACACACCCATGTGACCCTGGGACACCCCCGTGCTACAGGCCGTGTCCGATTTAGGGTGCTCTCTGACTTGTGCCATACAGACATGCCACACGCCCGTGTGCTAGGCCGTTTGGATAATTAATTTAATTCCAATTAGGTGCAGGTTTCACACGGTCAAGACACACGCCCATGTTCTAGGCCATGTCTCCCACACGGCTGAGACACACGCCCGTGTCTCTGCCCATTTGCTCAATTTTGAGCATTCTGTTTTTCTCGAATTTAAGGTACAGGGGACACACGACCTAGCTACACGTCCATGTACTTAGCCGTGTGTCACACACGTCCATGTGTCACACACGCTCGTATGTCTACCCGTGTGGACAAAATGAAGCCATTTCTTAGCTTCATTTTCTCACCCAACTTTGCCCACAACCTACACCAATACTTGCATGTATATACCAGCCAATTCAAGCATTAAAACCGAACCTAAACTAACATTTATCATTCATAATATCATATGCAATTCATGTTTATAATCATACTTTTAGTGCGTATTCAATATAAACAAACTCTATTCATCCATATTTAACACATAACCATTGAACATGAGATAACTTATAACATACCAATTTAAATCATTACTAGCCATTCCAATGGCTAGATTACAAAACATCACTTAAAAGTTATCATTTGGCCAAATAAGTCTATACATGTCATTATACCAAAATGAGATTTCTAAGAATACCAAAAAGGAGATAGTGGATAGTGTGATTATGCTCCGATCGATCCTCCAACCTTCACGAGCTTACAAGCACTATAAAACAAGGGAAAATTAAACGGAGTAAGTATTTTCATGCTTAGTAAGTTCGTATAACAAAAAATAAACTTACCAGTTATATCTATTAAAACTAACATACATAAACATACATTTCATCCATTATAAGTAGTTCACCTAAACATATACACTTAATCAAACAAGTTAGTCACATAACATCATATAAATATCAAGTAAACATAAATGAGCTCATTATATTCAAACTTCTATTAATTTCACCTTTTCATATTTCGAGAGTCTTTCCCGTTGAACTAATGAAATATCGATGGACATTCGGGTGGTGTACATAAGGTATACATATGAATTATCCGTCAACTCGTATTCATTATTACCTATTGGACATAAGTTCGAAGAGCACACTCTCGAGCCACATATTTTACAACAAGATTATCAGTTCAGGCTAAATCTCGATTTTCAACCAACGTTCACAAGAGTCATTTAGGATTGCTAGTCCAGGCTAAATCCTATTAGTGACATGTACTCTAAAGAGCTTAATTAGGGCTCCCCGTCCGGGCTAAACCTAATCTATAACATATGCTTGAGAGGCTTAAATTCAGGTTTACCAGTCTGGGCTAAATCTTATTTGTAGCATTTGCCATATTATACTCGTTTCAAGAAATCACCATAATCCATTGAATTTCAATATTCATCTGGGTCATGATATTTTATCAATATTTCCAACTTGTAATTATTTCATTATGTATATCACCATATACATATTATCACAATCACACAATTCAATTCAAACATTTTACCGTACCAAATTAAGTTACACAAACTTACCTTGACAATTGTTCGGGTTTGAATTCCAATTAGTCCGAAACTTTTGTTTCCCTCGATCTAATTCTGTAGTTGGTCTTTCCGGGTCTATATAAGCAAATTTAATTATTAAATCATCACATTTTACATACATTTGCATTCTACTACATCCTCGGTAAAATTACTATTTTGCCCCTACTCTTTTCAAAAATTCGAATTATGTCCCTAGGCTCGGAAAATGAAATTCATGCAATCTAGTCCTATTTTCAAGCCTAACCAAAATTTAATAAAAATTTCTACAGAACACACATTACACAAATTTCACAATTTTCCATGGGTTTTATCACTTTTTCATTTTAGTCCTTAAATCAAGTTTCAATGAAAATTTACTTTGTAAAGGTTGTTTATCTATCAACTATCTTTCATTTTCTACCATAAATTTCAAATTTCCAGCATTTACATCCATGGAAAACTTTCTACACTTTGTTATCTTTTCAAGTAAATCCCATAAATAGAAAGATTAGACTATCCCAATTTTAAAAGTATAAAAATCATTAAAAACGGGACTTGATTTCATATCTTTCTAAGCTTGAAAAGTTCTCTTCCTCTCTCCTAGGGTTTCCATAAAAAAATTGGGGAATATGATGAATAGAAAAGATAATTTCTTTTTATTTTTCTATCATCATTTAATTTTGTTGATTTCCAATTTAGGCCCTAGTCGTTTCTAATTTTTCCATAGATGAGTCACCAAGAAAAATATACATACTTTTCTTAATGGTCTAATTACCATAAAAGGACCTCTAGTTTTGAATTCCATAGCTATTTAATCCTTATAGCTACTAGAATTCAACTTTTGCATTTTATGCAATTTAGTCCTTTACCTAATTAACCATACAATTGATAAAATTTTCGTATCAAAATTTTCACGTGACCTTCCTATCATAATACCAACCATAAAATAAAATAAAATAAATTTTTATTTTTGGGCTAGGATTTGTGCTCCCGAAACCACTGTTTCGATCTCATCGAAAATAGGCTGTTACACAAGTAACCCTCTGGCTTAGGTCGAACGATGTGTGGGAGCTTGTGTTGTTTTCGCACTTACGGTAAATATGGTGATTTTTCGTAATTATTTGTTTTGGACTTTTAGGTTTGTAATCTGTTTCTGAACTTTTTTGAGTTTCATTAATTTTTTTTTTTTTTGGAAAATGATATTTTTAAAAATGAATTGGCAAGATCACCTAAGTCAATAAAATGAATTTCGGTTGTCAAAAATAAATCTCTGAAAAAGGTTTTTCCCTACAAATTAAGTAATTTTTTAAGTGTTTACTACAAGCAAACAAATAGTGTTTAATGACTGTTTGCTATATTCGTATTTTCCAAATACCTATTGAACTCGCCTTCCAAACGAGTCAATGTAATTTCTCCAAATTCTGTCATAACTTCTAGGCCGGGTTTGGGGTGTTACATTTAGTGGTATCAGAGTCAGGTTGCAAAACTCGGGCTGTGATTTTTGGGTTAAAAATTCTCTTTGAAAAATGTTTTAAGTAAACTGAATTTCTAATTAATTTTGATATTTGGGATTTATGAAAAGTGTGTGTTCAGATTTTGATTAATTCGACCCCTAAAACATAGAACCCCATCGCGGTTTAATCCAAAATCGAAAGTCTCTCCATCCTCAACCTAACGAAAATGAGGAACCAAAGACTCATCACTCAACTATTTAGCTCGAATCTGATCAACCCAGGTTGACTTAACCTGTAACTCGGCCAGCAGGCTACCGTCACCAAACAAACTTAAGCGAGCAAACATCGCTCTTAGATCAGTCATCACTCTACGACTAAGAGTATCGACCACAATGTTGGCCTTATCGAGATGGCACTCTATCATGCAATCATAATCCTTAAGCAACTCCACCCATCTACACTGCCTAAGGTTCAACTCCTTCTGAATTAGAAAATATTTGAGACTCTTGTGATCGGTGTAAATGATACACCTCTCACCATGCAGATAATGCCTCTAGATTTTCAGGGCGAAGACAACTGTAGCCAACTTGAGATTATGCGTAGGATAGTTACTTTAACACCCATAATCACTTCTGTCGCCAGAATAGGGTTATGGAATTTCACTATACATTTTAGAACATTCAGTCACAATAACATCCAGTTCACTAGAATAATTAATAATATCTTAAAAAAATTAATTCAGATCAAAGAAAACATGCATTTTTGGACCATATATTGGGCCTACGAGGCCTTAAAATTACTTTGGGAATAATCAGGGACCAATTTGAAACAAATCAAAAAATTCAAGGAAAATTTGTAAATTTTCAAAACATGGGTCACACGGTCGTGTGTCCAGGCTGTGTGGTGCAGGGGCACAGCCTTATAGCCAACCGTGTGATAGGCCATGTACCTTTTGAAACAATTTCACACAACCTTGTCATAGGCCGTGTGTTAGCATGTGTGAAATCTGCACATATACTGTTTTGATACACGTTCAGGGCACACACCCTTGTGGGTTGCCCGTGCGCATCACACGGTCGTGTGACAGCCCGTGCCCAGGCCGTGTGTGCCCAAAAATAACCAATTTCAAGCTCAAATTTCACCCATTTGCTTAGGAACCTAAACACATTCAAATACACAACTTTATAAGCCAAAAACCATCTTCAATAACACTAAAACATATCAAACAAATCAACCTATGTACCTAACCAATGTGCTATCATTGACACCACAATGCATATCTTGACATTACACTTTCAAAGTTGCATATACAAGATATAGTTTACACATCAAAACATCTATTTCCATTTCATACCATAGTTAATCATAATGTCAATATTTTCATTCTTGATCTACAAGCTTATCTTAGTAAAACATGCTTAATTCCATTTGTTGTCTAATCACACAACACAAGTTCAAGTAAAACTTGCTCAAAAATTAAGAACCAATATTATACATACAAAAGGGTCCTAATACATGCCATATATACCAATTGAAATCAAAGTCTACCAAATATTTCCCGGATAGTGTGATTTCTAGTGTTGATCTTATCTTTCGAGCCCTCAAAACATAATCTACAAAATGAAACAAATACAGGTAAGCTTAAATAAAGCTTAGTAAGTTCGTTTAATAAATCGGTAAGCTTTTCCAACCAACATAGTAATTAATTTAAATTTAAAAAATGAAATTCCTGTAAACCGCAACTTTCGTCTGAGAAGTAACAATCTGTATAGTATTTCAGTATATTTAGTGAGTAATGCTCGTTTGAGCTACTTTCAGTAGAATCAGTAGGTATGGCTCGATAAAGCATAGTTTCAGTAGAAACAGTAGGTATGGCTTGATAGCACATACATTTCAATAAATTCAGTAGGTATGGCTCAATAGCGCATACATTTCAGTAGATTCAGTAGGTATGGCTAGATAGTATTTCAACTAGTGATCGATGTCATTTCAATTCATTATTTCCGTTTCCACTTACACACATCAATATAATCCAATATTATGCAATTAAGTTCATAGAATACATATATAAACGTACTAAAATTAAACCAAACATACTTACCTGACTAAATTGCAGCAATGACAAAGGTACAGGGGCTATTCGGTAATTTTCTCTTTTCCCCGATTTTCCACTCGATCTTGATATAAAATAATAATTCCATTCAATTCACTAATTCTAATAGAAAAATTAATTCATTTAGTGCAATTTAGTCCTTTTTGACATTTTTACAAAATTGCCCCAATATTTCACTTTTATGCAATTTAGTCCTTAAGCTCAAACTTGCAATTTAACCAATATTAGATAAAACCAAGTTTAGCTGAACTGTATAAGCCCTCTCTACAGCCCATAATTTCAATTATTTCACAAAAGTCCCTATAATTTTATCACTTTAATGATTTAGTCCTTAAACATTAAAATTACCAAAAGTTACTTTACAAAATAGTCCTATCTAGCAACCAAGCTCAATAATATTTCATAAAATTTCAAGAATACACTAAACTCATTAATGACATAATCCAAAACATTTGATATTTTTACAAATTAGTCCCTGGGTTAACTAGATTAAGCTAATAGGAGCTCAAAAACATAAAAATTACTAAAAAACGGGAAAGATTTACCTACCAAACCCAAGAACCCTAGCTTGGCCGAAGCTTTTCTCTCCTTGCTATGGTGTTTTTGGTTTTCAATTGAAAGAACAAAGAAGGTGAAGCCTTTTTCTTTTTATTTGTTAACTTTTATTTTATTTACTTAATTGTCCATTTACTAAATTAACATTTAATACAACCTATATAACTACTAATTCACGTCCACGCATATCCACAATATATATGGCTTAATTACCATCTAGCTCCATTGATTTACCTTTTTAACTAATAAATCCATCTTTTTTCATATTTATAATTTAGTTCTTTTACTCAATCTACCATCCAAACGATAAAATTTCCTAACCAAATTTTAAAACGACACTAATGACCTTGAAAATATTAAATAATTAATATTTATGACCTAACATATTGGAGTTGTGGCCTCGAAATCACCATTTCTGTTCATACAAAAAATGAATTAATTAATAAATCCTTATTTAATTAGGATTTAATTGCAATTTACCACAATCTAGAGAATTCCACATTATTTCTATTATAAAACCATTTAAAGAGGGTCCAATTACACAATTGGTCCTTTAATTATATTAAATTCCAACTAAATGAACTTAATTTCAATCTAACCCTAAACTAATTAGGACTAAAAGAGTAAATAGCCAAAAAGTTAGTGGATCAATCATATCCACCACCGTTTGGACTTTTTGCCCATGTTTTAATTACCATTTTAAATCTATAGCAATTAACTTTTACCTTTTTTACAAATTAATCGTTTTACCGTAATTGAGCAACAAATCATCAAAATTACCAAACCAAACTTCAATTCACATATAATATCAAATATTTACGACCTTAAAATACGAAAACAGGTCCTAATACCTCGTTTTCAATAACCTCTTGACTTTTAAAACGAACCATTTATACTAAATTTTAATTCAATAGGTTAAATTCATCAGATCAAAATTCAATATAAAAATTATTATTGACTCGTATAATTTAAATACTAATTATACGAACTTACTCGTCAAATTTGTGGTCCCGAAACCACTATTTTCAACGCCACTAAAAAATGGGTTGTTGCAGTTACCCATGTGTGACTTAAACTGTCAAGACATGAAAGCCACAACATTACCATCCTGCATCAGAACACAATCTAATCTGACATGCGAAGCATCGCTATAGACAACAGATTCACTATCAGACTCAAGTTGTACCAGAATAGGTGTTGCTATAAATTAAGTAATTTCTGAAGTGTTCACTGAAAATGAACAAATAGTGTTTAATGATTGTTTGCTATATTAGTATTTTCCAAATACCTACTGAACTCGGATTCCAAATGAGTCAATGTAATTTCTCCAAATTCAGTTATAACTTCCAATCAAATTTGGGGTGTTATAAGAGCTTTGATCCAAGAGTATTCAAGACTCAATCTTTGGATGGATGATGCCACTTTAAGAGCCTTCTAGACTTGATCTTGAATAACAAGTTTAGCCTTCTTTTTGTTGATTGAACAAGATCAAAGAGTAGCTTTCTTCAAAACTAATGTGATGTTCTTAAGAAATTTCTCTGGTTCTTCCATTTCTTTACAGACCTTTTGGGATTTTGAATAAAACTTCTAATCCTTAAACTCTTCTCTTCAAGCTTTGATTTTTGAACTTCTAAACTTTTCCAAACTTTTAAAATTGTGAAGTTGTATTGAATGGCTTGGAAGTGACCCCATTTTATAGTGCTAGTTATTCAAGTAAAAAAGATTTCTTGTAGAATATAAACTCTTCATTGTTTATTATTTATCTAATTTTAATTTAATTAATTATTAATAAAATAATATGGTATTATTTATCACTTAATTTATTTATTTTAATGAGTGATAATATGATTTCTTACCACTCTTCAAATATTAGTGTGAATAGTTCCAACAAATCAAAATTTCCTACCACACTTCATTATGACAAGTTGTATTCTCAATAACATGTCATTAACCTTGAATAAGATTATCATAGTTCAAACTGCTTCTTGTATGCTAGTTTATCGATGCACCCTCAGGGCTTTGCATCTCAATTTCATATATCAAATAGTTTAATTTGTTTCCATAATATCCTAGGGCCACCAGGGTTCTTAATTTGTAATACACATGGTCGTTCACATGTTCTTCATATTTCTTATTCCTGTTATCAAGTATATTGACATGCCTACATGGCTTTACATTTCGATCTCAAGTATCAAGCATCTTGATTCATTTCATGACATCATTCATGTATCTATTTCATACTCAAGCATATGCCATTTTTCATATCTCAATTTCATACAACACTGTAACCCCTAAACCTAGCCTAGACATTACGGTCAAATTCAAAGTATTACATTAGCCACTGAAATGGCCTAGTAGAACTATCAGAGTTTTTATAAAATAATCATTTAAAACATTTCTTATTTTTGAAGAAACATTTAGCGTCTTATCTTCTTTTCACTAAAAGATGAAATTTTCCATTAAAGTTTACTTAGCAAAAGTTGATTTCCAATTTATTTACATTTCAAAATATCATTTACATGATATCGATATTTCACATAGTTTTAACAAAAATCAGATTTCATGCAAAATTAAATCAAGTTTTATGTTTCAACAACCAAAAATCAAATTAAATGACATGCATGCCAAATAAACCCAAAGTCTAAGTCTCATGCAAAATTTCAAATAAAACAATACAATTTCAAATAACAAAAATTATAAATATTACGTCTAAAATACTTTTATTAAGAAAATTTTTGAGACAAGCCCTCCGAATGTCGAGTCTGCATTCTAACCTTGTAGATTATCTGTAAATATGGAAATTAATAGGGGTGAACTTAAGAAGTTCAATGTGTGTCCAATCACAAGAAAATCGGTGCAAAATAGTAGATAAGTGTACAAGCAACAATTCTCAAAATAATCACAATCGTATAGCAAAGCAGAATTCGATAGCTCATTTGAGCATGTTTATGAAGGAAAATGCAATGCAAGAATAATAGGAAAGGTCCTACCCATACTCCATTACACTCCATAGTAAGAGTTCCCCAGAACTTTTCCATCAGATTACACTCTATTTTGTGGATAAACCACTGGTAATTGCAGATGAACTGTCACACCCCAAATCTGGCAGATCCTAGAATAAGGTGTATAGTTGTGAAGTCATTTGTTTGGTGTATTATAGTAGTGTAGTTCGCCAATTAACAGACTTTTGGCGAACTAATATTTGGTGCATAGAGTATTCACCCATAGGATCATGAAGGACATTTAAGAATTGTGTTAAGGAACTTACGCGAGCATCAGTTGTATGCCAAGTTTAGTAAGTGTGAGTTCTAGTTTAAAAAAGGTGCACTTTCTAAGTCATGCGATTTCAACAAAAGGTATCAAGGTGGATCTCGCCAAGGTAAAGGCAATTCTTGAATGGAACTCGCCTAAGAATGTTACGAAGGTTCGTAGTTTCCTAGGATTGGCTGGGTACTACAGGAGATTTGTGAAGGAATTCTCTGTTATAGCTTCACCCCTCACCAAACTATTAAAGAAAAAGGAGAAATCTACTTAGAGTGATGAGTGTTAGCAAAGCTTTGAAAAGTTAAAGGCTATTGTAACTGACACTCTAGTGTTAGCTTAGCTCGACCCTAGGGTTGAGTATACAGTATACACATATGCATCCTTGAATGGGATAGGATTTATCCTTATGCAAAAGGGAAGGCTTATAGCATATGTTTCCTACCAATGAAAACTGCATGAAAGGAACTACGCCCACACATGATCTGGAATTGGCAGCTGTAGTTTTGGTACTAAAGCTTTGGAGTCATTATCTCTATGGAGAAAGGTGCCACATCTTTTCTGATCACAAAATTCTCAAGTACTTAATAACCTAGAAGGAATTGAATTTACGCTAAAGGAGATGGCTGGAACCGTTAAAAGATTATGACTTGATATTTGAGTATTATCCAGGAAAAGCGAATGTGGTGGCAGATGCTTTGAGCAAGAAAACTATGGCGGCCTTATTGTACCTACGAGCTAAAGTGACAATGGCTGATAATGGAGCATTAATGGTAGATTTGGTGGTAAAGCCAACCTATCTCTCGCAAATTCTAGAGGAACAAAGAAAAGATGTCCAGTATGAAAGATACAAGCAAAAGATGTCGTTAGGAAAAGCAACGCACTTCAGTGTGGGTAAGAATGGTGAACTCATATTCAGGAACCGAGTATTTGTACTGACGAAGAATGATTTTAAAAAGGAATTATTGACACATTGGCAACACCAGTTTTAATTTTTTTAAAAAAAAGGTGGTTGACAAAAGAAAAGCTGAAAAGAGAAAAAAAAAAGCTAAAGAAAAGGTTGGGGGTGAGCCCGTGGCCAATTGGTCATGTAGAATAGTAGGGTGTTAGCCAGCGGATTCTGTCACCTAGAAAGTTTTCAAGTGCCGAGAATATAGTTGTACAATCACTGAGCTCGCTCTTCATGTAAGAACCGCTATTGCCTTCCTAACCTCCTCGCAGTGTCTCACCTCCATCTACTTTGCTTGTTTCTCACCCATTCTTGGCATCAAGGCTGTCAACATGTAGAATGTAGTTGATAAAACAACTGGAATGAGAATATGTCGTGTACGCTTCAAAACGACATTAACAGACTCTATGAGGTTAGTGGTCATATGACTATAGCAAGACCCGTCATCGAAATATTAAGCCCACTGGTATGGCTCTATGCTACTAAATAGTTCATGTACATCACAATTCATTTCAGCCTAAAGCCTTGCCATCCTCTGTTTGAATTGGTTTTGTTCTATCTCGTACCATGTGTTCATATTCCCATAATTCATGTTATCAGTCATTTAAGTTTCTAAATGTATTTAAAAGATAAAAAAAAAATATGTCTGTTATATTACCCATGTTCACAACTTGTTTATGCCAATTTGCATTCTTGAAGTCCCTATAAAAATTAACCACAATGTGGTGGGTGCAGTACATGGGTCTCCACGAAACACCGATACACCTAATCGCTGCAATTAGCCCCTTTGGTCGATCGAAAATTATGCAAATGTTGTCTTGTCTAACAATATTCCTTCGCAAGTTGTCAAGAAAAATTGCCATGATTTCATGTTCTCAGCCTCCACTATGGCAAAGGCTATCAGTAGTATGTTCAGTTTACCGTGTTGTGCAACCGTAATTAGGAGGATTTGCATATATTTCCCATACAATCAAGTTCCATCAATCTGCACAAGCGGCTTACAGTAAGGAAATGCCCTAACGTATGTATCAAATGTCCAGAACAAGAGGTGGAAAATTATTTTCCCCGGATCTAGTTGGTCACCTAGTCCATAAGCAAGCAGTGTTTGCAAATCAACCTTAGCACCTGACATGTAATCCTGTATCACGGCTAACCATCCCTGCTGTAAAGACCTAGATTCCAATGGTGTCAAAAAATATTAAACAAGGATAATTACAGAGTTATTGTATAGATGAATTGGACTATGGACAACTAATTTAGATAGAATTGTGGTTAATTAGAACCCAAGGACTAAATCGTAAAGTCCAATCGCTGTAGATTTTAATTAGTAAATGGATTGGGGACTTAAATTGCAATTAACCAAAGATTCAAAACAACAATTATACCATGTTAACTTACATATTAGTGGGTGGTATGATTATATGATTAATAACTTAATTAAAATAAGGTTTATTAAATTAAAGTAAGGTTAATTATGTTAATTAACCATTTAATCATGATATTTAAATGAATATTCGATGGGAAGAAAGAGAATTGCATATTCTCTGCCCAATTTTAGAGAAAGAATAAGAGAAAAATGTCGTAGCCAAGGGTTTTCAAGCTTTTGGCTTTAATTTCAAGTATGTCCCTAGCCATTTTTCTTTGATTTTTATGGAAATTAAATTATGGGAGCTTGATCTAACTAACCCACGGACTAATTTGCAAAATTTTTGAAGTTTTAGAAAGTTTTCATGATAGAGATTTGAATGATTTTGCTGTTAAAGTGTTAGAAATCAAGTTTAGTGTATGAAAAGGACTAAATTGTAAAGCTTAATTGTTAGTTTTGTACATTAGAGACCAAATTGAATAAAATGAAAATTTCTCATGAATTATTGGTAGGAGAAAATAGATGGTCCCTAATTACTTTTGGTGAAATCAAAATTTAATTCGAGGCTTTAAATTGGAAGTTATGATTGTCCCGACTTTAAGGACTAAATTGAATAAATTTAAAATTTTACATAAATTGATAATTGCTTGTGAATTGGCTGGAATTTAATATTATTTTATGTTTTATGGCTATTCATAGCTAACATTGACGCGGAACCGTCAAGAGGGAAAGAAAAAACAAAAGTGGTCGACAAGTAGTCAGAAATTCTGGTTTGTACATTTATAATTGAAAGTAATATAAATTGCTTGCATTTTCATGTTGTATGTATACGGGAGTACCAAGGTAAGTATAATGATATAAGTTATTAGATCGAGCTTGAATGTGATTTCTCATAATAGAGGACCAAATTGAATAAAATGGAAAATAGCATAAATTGTTTGAATTATGAATTATGTTATGGAACTGAGTGAGAATATATATTGAATGATATGAAATACATATGTTATGTTAATGAATTGAATTATTATAGTGTATAGGATTGAAAAATTGATATGTGTATTATATTCTAAACGGAATTAAAATTTGATACCCTATCAACTAGTCGAGTTGAGTTGGATATAATTGGCGTACCATAGGATTGGATTGAGTATGGGATTATGCGCTTATATGCGAGGATGCATTTCATGTGCTAGATATACACTTATGCGCCAAGATGCACCTTGTGTGCCAGGTATGCGTTTTGTACATCAGGATACACTTCAATGCTAGTTTGGTGTGTTGATTGAAAAATTGATATGTGTATTTTATTCTAAACAGAATTGAAATTTGATACCCTATTAACTAGTGGATTGAGTTGGATATAATTAGCATGCCATAGGATTGGATTGAGTATGGGATTATGCGCTGATACGCCAGGATGCATTTCATGTACTAGATATGCGTTTATGCGCCAAGATGCACCTTGTGTGCCAAGAATGCATCTTGTACATCAAGATGCACTCCGATGCCAGTTTGGTGTGTTGGTTGGATGATCCAAGTATACGTCCTAGTCCGAGCCAAGTTAATAGGAGTGATAAATGTAACTTAGTGAATAACACAAATATGTATAAATGATTTTATTTGAATCATTTGTACTTAATGTGAAAGAAATGTTGAAATCACACAGTTAAGTATACAATCAAATGAAATCAAGCCCTGGGGGCCAAAACGGATTCAAACGAGTCGGTAGACTCTAGAAGCAAGTAAAAAATGTAATATTATAATTGATATATATGTAATGGTCTTATAATTGAATGATTGATATTGGTATGTTTGAAATATTGTTAATTATAAGTAAAGTTAATGTTTTAATATGTTATAAGTGGATTGGGATGAATTGGTACTGTTGTAAACATATTCATGCATTTAGATTGATGATGAAAGTTTGGCAAGTAAAAATATAATCTAGTTGAATGTTGCATGCATATAGATATACTTATATAGACTTGAATGAATTTTTTATGTTTATACGTCTTGAATTATAAATGTGCCACAAAGCCATATTGCTCAACATATAATTTATTTTTTCTGTGCGCAAGTTTAGGTGATTCTTGAAGCCCCAGAGCTTGAAACTAGCATCTAGACTATCGTTTCCGACCTTACAAAGTTTGTATTTAGTAACTTATTTTGGTCTTTTGAGTATGTACCTAGGAAACTATTGCTAAAAGTCTCAAATGCTAAGTTACATGTATGGTTTAATTATTGTTAATATTTTGGTTTTGTGTTGAAATGGGTTTTAATTGATGTGGGATACGTGAAATGGTTGCATGAGAATTTTATATGAAAATTTAGGTCACTTTTTACTTGTAAATAGGTTGGTTTTGGAAGAAACAGGTTGTCACGTCGCAATGATAAACCTCTGATGTTGCGATAAGAAATAGAGCAAAGTCTATGTGGCGATGTCATTACTCAAGGCCACGACGAGTACCAAAAAAGAGTTGTGTCACGATGAGGAGCCCCCAGTGTCGTGATGTCAACTCGAAACTTTGTAATTCTTACAATCTAGCCCTATTTCGACCTCAGGTTAGTAATAGAGCTTTTGTAAGCTCGTATAAGACCTAAAAATGACTATGTATCATTTTATGCATTTACTTTAGTTATATTTGAATGTTTAACTGTTGTAAATGAATGTAATCCGACCGTAGTTGCTTCAGCAATGAATACGACACCTTGTATCTTGGACTCGGTGATTGGGTCGAGTAATGGGGTGTTCACATGCAATTCATTGTATGGAGCATCACAATCTCTGAACAACTGTTCCATCGCTACTTATTTAACACATTATGCTTTCTTGTATGACACTTTGTATTGAAACTGAGATTGCATGCCAGCAATCAGGATTAGTACAAGAATAGTGGGCATGTCTTTCGCATCAAGTTTCCGATGGTATTGTGTCATTCATGTAGTAGTGCATGTATAAGGCCTAACATATTTCTGAATCTCCCACAATTGCAACCTCTGTATCAATGCAACTCGTACCCACTATTTGCAACCTACTGCAGACCTCCAATACTCCCCAATATATAATGTTGGTTTAGATACAATGACTTTGTAGTCCACCGACACTTTCATGCTATACTTCTTGATAGCAAATACACATTTCTCATTGTTTGCGAATTGTTAACCTACAGCCAACTCTTCTAATTCAGAATTAGATGCCAACATATGAGAAGGTATTATATCTGGGTATTCAGGAAACTCATATGCATGTGCAGCATCGGGATCTATGCTCAACATATGGGTTGAAAGATCATTCCGTATAACAATGCCATGAGTCGAGTTCCCAAGCGAAGAGGCGTATACAATATCATCATCGCCTCTACCTTTCTTATCGATATCATCATGGATACCATCAAGATCCGAGTCAATAAACTTTTCACCTTGGTGATTAGAACCACCATCAATATCAGATCCTTCCTCACCATATACATCGATACCAATCACGAATAGATATATCTATAAACGGGGAGCATAATTAAGGTTGTTATACACAATCGAAGCATTGTGTGGATTATCACCCCATGTCGACTTCTTCCCATAATCGTACAGTTCTACCCACCCAACATTTAGATCAAAGTCAAACTCGTGTACAAAAGATCACCTATCTGTAACACCCCCAAACCCGGCCCAAACACTACAACCAGATATGGTATGCCACTAAAGAAATTTTACAAAAAGATATGGCACTTTGAAAAGCAATTAGCGGGTTTAAATATTTATACTGAAAACTTAATAATTGATCAATTCATATAAGATATAAAGTTAAAAAATGCCTTGGTGAATTTTAAATAGAAACCGAAATTTCGTACATGACTTAGCTTAGTTTAAACATAAAATTTAAATGCCCATAAATGAAAGCCCAACATAAAACCAAAGCATAAATAATAGTCTAGTGGCCCAAGGCCTTATTACAACGAAATATAAAACCCACTTAAAACAAATTTCTTAAAAATAGATAAATAAAGTAAAGTCTTTTGCTGAATCCTCAGTACTCTATCGCATAGCCACCTTGCTCTCCTCTCCAGCCCGGTCCGATGCACTAAGTGCTACCTGAAATTGTTAAAATAATAGGGTGAGTCGCGAAACTCAGTGTGCAACCCTCGTGCACCATCAGATTGTGCCTTAGCCCACAGATCAGAATATAGAACATAATATAGTAGATAACATACATAAAACCCAACCCAATCCTAGGTTTCCAACCGCTACACACCACCCTTACCTGCCAATCACACCATTAGGGATTTCTACAATCAACCCACACCGCTACACACCATCGATGGCAGTCATGCTTGTAGTTAGCGCGCTCATCGTCGAGTTGTGACAGAGTCACCGGCTGAAATGGCAAAAGCCACCAGAAACAGAGTCGTGACAGAGTCATCAGGCTGAAATGGCATAAGCCACCAGAACAGATCACTTCCCCCTTTCATCAATCATCCAACCCCATGCATATATAAAAATCGATATATATATCATATCGTTTTTAACAGAAACATTCACTGATGAATGGCAAAAATCACTAACCTGATATTTAGCCTTTACCCTTCTCGGGTTTCCAAATGTTATGCCGGGATTTCAGCATTTAACAGGGTATAGCAGATTTATTACATATATATATATTAGCAATCAATCTAATGGTGTGAGAAGTTACACACCTAATATAGCGTAGTACTACACTCTTAGTCAATATCCTTGCTATCCGAATCTACAACCCTTAGTCTAAAACCTTGCTCAAAAGTCGGAAAAATACGACGATTTGGGCTCCCCTACATTCGGCCAAGGGTTAATAAATACCCGAATTTACACGTTGAAACTAATAGATCTTCTTACCTTGAAATCCCGAGAGTAGCACGATTCGAGTGTTACCGAACTATGACTTAGAGATCTATGCGATTGGCTCCACTTCAGATCCCGGAATGCCGAAAATAAGAGAAAAACAATAGGTTAGTCACTAAATAGCCATTCGGCTAGAGACTTTGAAAAGTCGGAAAAGATTTGGATCCCACAAATCAATACTTACCTAAAATTCCCTTCAGATTTTGGCACAAGCAAACACTTCAGAGTGATTTCGACAATCGCAGGAGACGAGATCTCACTCTTTTGGCTTTTAGATCTAGACGACCAAGTTTCCTTCAAATCCCGGAATGCCGCCCAACATAGAACCATTAAACTATTAACTTTTCGGCTTTTGCCTTTCAAGAACCGAAATAGATCATGAGATCTAACAGAAGTCGACACTTACCTTAGCACAGGGAATTCAGCTAGCACTTGGAGAGAAGATTCGGCAATGTCAAAGAAGAAGTTTTAAATGCCGGAAGAATAGAACTAACTCACAAATGGGATGAATAGAGAAAAACGATGGGGATTTCGGCTTTTTAAAGAAATCGGCTCAAGAGAAAAAAAAATGGAGAAAAGAGTGAAATGAGAGGTTTCAGCTTTTGAAGAAATTGAAGAAAAGAAATTGTAGAGGGAGAGGCTAAGAATTTCGGCACAAAGAGTGAAGAGGAAATTAGGGTTTAAATGCTAGAATCAATGAGATATCCCCCCTGTTTATAGAAATTTTGGCATCTACTGCTTAAAATCGAAAACGCCCTTCCTGATAACTAAAAGTCAAGCTAATAAAAAGGGGAAATTCGGCACCCCTTATCCATGAAGTAGCCGAATTCTTTACTCCTCTAGGTGGTGGATTTTCGGCCATCACCTTGCCTTGCAGTTAGCTCCTATCTTTTCTCCTTTTTATCATCTATATTATCAATTATAAAATCCACATAAATCCTCCTATTTTTGAGCCTTGTTGCCGTCCACTTCACCTAACCCTAATGCCGAATTTAGCTAACTTAACTTAAAGGATTTGGGCTCTATGAAACTTAAATTTTGGGCCCCTAACTCCTTATGTGTGGCGTCACCCCTTGCTCCCTTTAAAGTGCCGACAATGGCCCAGAAACATGGGCTCCTTGCGGCCAAAACTTGAGCCCCTTTAATTGTTAATGACGCCACCTTCAAATTCCCTTACAGTGCCTCCTATTGTTGGGCCACAAGCCCACGTTGGTATTTTAAACACAATTACCTCCTTTTAACTCTATAATGCCCAATCAGATAATTTAACCAAGGCCTTTGCCTAGTCCTGAGCCCAATTTGGACCCCTATCACTTAAATTATCATATTAAACATATCCTTACACTAAACGCATAGACCCATTAATTCAGGATGTTACCCTATCGATAGAGGCTCTCAGAACCTTTGTATACAGGTCTTCAACTCCATGTTGTTGATTTAATGAAGTGACATTTTAAACAGACTCAACATCAACTAACTCAACAAATAACTCAAGTTTTCAGGCGAGCAATATAGTGCAATTATAATCTCCACATCAACATCCTCTACAAGTTCCATCTCCCTATATTTGCACGGGATTTGACAAAACTGGAAATTTGTAAAATAGTCTAGACATCCTCCTCCCATAATGTCAAGCAATTTTTGCACTAATCTTTTGTTTTATTTCATCAAATTTTTCACTCTTGTTAAGTGTCATTCCTATTTGATGGTGCAATTCAAATATACAACTAACTGTTGTTTGTAAAATTACCCCATTGAAATGAACGTATACGAAGATTTAGTTATTCATCTTTGATACTAAATCTATAAAATAAATTAAAAAAAATCATATTCAAACAATCATATCATTCAACAAAAAAAAGTTTTTATCAAATAATATAACTTGCATCTCATACTATTAATTATCAATATAAAATAAAATTACATAGAAATAATTATAAACTAATGTTATCAACTAAAACTTGATTTTTAAAGTCTAAAATGAGAAGCAAATATATTGATGTTCAATTTTGATTTCTAACAAAATTTTTTTCTCTCCCATTTTGTCAAACAAACTCTTTTTTTTTCTCTCTGGTTTTGTTAAACAAGCTATTTTTTTTCTCTTTGTTTTTTTTTTTCGGTATCTTTTTGGCCTTGTGTGTATTAACAAATACGAGTGTTTTTTTTTTAATTTTATACCGATGTCGCCAATGTGTCAGAAAACATCACTTAAACAATCATTTTTCTCCCACAACATTATTAAGTGATAATTGGTGGCAGAACGTTGATGGTACCGTGCGACGACCCCGTGATCACTATATATTTCAATCCATTTTCGTAATAATATGTTTCTCATACTATTTTTATACTTAATTTTTTTGTATTATTTTTATTAAAAAAAACAAAAAAACAAAAGATAGATTATAAATGTAATATCAATGTAGAAACGGACCGCAAGCTTCTCACGTAGCTGAGGCTGGTGCAAAAAAACGAAAGGCGAATTGTAACGGCGGACCAGTGGTAGAACGGCCCACCAATTACGAACACGTGTCGAAAGTGTCATCGACTGTAGGACTGTGTAATTATTTATCTAGACTAACCGTAGAACAGAAGCCTAGAATGCAGTCCCACTATTATTGGAATCAAATCGAACGGTCAACACCATCGGCGTTCCATCAAACGGCTGCTGTTCGCTGCATATTTTATCATGTACTAATAAATAATAATTTTCTTTCAAAAAAAATTAAAAATTAGAAATTATATATTATTCCTTTTTCAATTTTGTTTGCTCAGTCGATTGATTTTCCCAGTAATAAACCTGGCCTTCACGAGAGACGTGGTGGCCAAAGATCAAGTTTGCAGAAGAATCCATGGCTGTTTTCCCAGATCTAACCAATCCTTTCCATATATAAAAATCATTTAATATTTAGGAAATCATTAGGTTTGTAGAACCAACATGGGATCCGAACTCAAGGATCTTAATTCTAAACCCGCCAAGACCCAACAGCCAGACCCCAACGACGACAATGCCTCCGCCAAAGACGACCGCCCCCTCCTTGAATCCACCGCATCATCCGCCGCAGAAGATATCCAGGAGCTCGAGAAGAAATTCGCCGCCTTTGTCCGCAATGACGTGTACGGTTCCCTGGGTTGCGGAAAGCTCCCATTGAAAGAGAAACTCCTGCTGGGCATCGCCCTCGTCACGCTTCTCCCTCTACGTCTCCTTTTGGTAATGTCTATTTTGGTCCTGTATTACTTGATTTGTAAAATTTTTACGCTATGCTCGGCCCCGAATCTGGAGGAAGAGCAGGAAGATTACGCACACTTGGGTAGATGTAGGCGAGCTGTGATTCTCCAGTCGGGCCGGTATCTCTCTAGGTTGCTGCTTTTTATGGTAGGATTTTATTGGATTAATGAGACTCATAAGGATTCAGCAAATACACAAGACAACTCAAAAACTGAGGTACCCTTGTCACTTATTCAGCATTGTTTACATGCTAGTCCAATTTGCCAGCTTTAGTTAATGCACGTTAACGTAGAAAGTAATTGCATGATCAACATTGTCCTGAGTTTTCAATTTCTTGGTTTTAAATTTTCTACAGAGTACCAAACAATCAGAAGAGCGAGTAAGGCCTGGGGCAATCGTATCTAATCACTTGTCATATTTAGATGTCTTATATCACATGTCCTCTTCCTTCCCAAGTTTTGTTGCCAAGGTCTCTCAACTTTAGCCGCTTTTCTAGTTTTGATTATTGATTATGTATAAATGGTATGTTTTTGCTGGTTTAACTGACATATTTCTTGTATGATTTTTTTCGATTGAAACGCTTGGATTTTATTGCTGAAGAAATCAGTGAGCAAACTTCCCTTGGTTGGTCTCATCGGGTGAGTTCATTTTATCCTCCGAAATTTCTCCTGCGATTTGGTGCAAAACAATGTGCCATTATTGATTCTTTTGTTTCTTATCAAATTGATATGTTCCTTTCTTTTTGCCCTTTCAAAGCTTGATATAGTTGTGGTAATTGTTTTGCAATTTATTTCACTGTAAGCTCTTAATCTATGAGCTTCGTTTGGTATATTGTAGTAATGTCTAGCGAGCAAACTGTTTATATCAGAATAGAAATATTCAGTTTTGGTAAGAGTATTTGTGGATCCATAATTACTGTTATTTTTACTTGATGGCTATTTGTTTCTTTTGTTTACTGTATTTCCTCTATGTTGCATGTTGCGTTCCTTGTACAAATAAATTGGTTTGAGTTGGAGCGGTGAATGACATTTGGCTTATTTCTTACAGCAAATGTCTTGGTTGTGTATTTGTTCAGCGAGAGTCAAAATCATCAGACTTCAAGGGTGTTGCAGGTAGAAAAACTTGCAACGTCAAGCATGTTCTTCGCCACTTTACTATTGATCAAAGGAACAATGCCTAACTGGTCTCTCTTTCAGGCATTGTGACTGACAGAGTTCGTAATGCACATCAAAATGAATTGGCTCCAATGATGCTGCTCTTTCCAGGTTAATTAATCATCTTCCCGACCACTATATAAATTTATGACATGGTTTAATTTATGGTGCATGAACGACTGTATGGGTGTATATGTACGTCTGTAGCTGATATTTCCTAGCATCCTAAGCACCTGCCTATCCGTAACTAGTAAAATTTGATTTATATTCTTCATGAAAACAGAAGGAACAACAACAAACGGGGATTTCCTCCTCCCATTCAAGACTGGTGCTTTTTTGGCCGGAGCACCTGTAATGCCTGTTATTTTAAGGTATTCATACCGAAGATTTAGTCCAGCTTGGGAGTCAATATCTGGGGTGCGTATCTCTTAAGCAAATTTACATTGGCTTCGTAATTTTTTGGTAATAAATCATTTTTTTCAATTCTTAATTCCTGTAACTGATTACTGGATATCAAAATGTTAATGCATATGAGCAATTTTGGTTTACTTCTCTTAGTTATTTGGTGGTCTTACATGCGTTATAGTTGCAGTGATGCTGAGTTTTGTCTGTTACACGAATATTCTGATGATGATTTGTTATTTGTTTAGTGCATTTGTATAAAATCTGATAAAACTACTGTAACCAATGCTTGTTCCTGTAGCCTTTCCTGGTTTATGGAACAAGTTTCAGAAGAAACTACTCAAATGTGAACATAATATGTACTTATCATATAAATCAAAAAAGTGAAGAAAAGTTGTTAAGAAGATGGATAATTATCTGGAAAATATATATATTATTATGTTTTTCCCTGCAGGAAAACATTGAACTTAATTCGAAGTAATTTTATGAGAACTATATTTGTATTATGACATTCTTTTCGTGCTGCTCTTTGTAGGTCCGTCATGTGGTTTTTCTTCTGTGCCAATTTGTAAATAACCTAGAGGTAACACGGTTACCTATCTACTACCCATCGCAGCAAGAGAAGGATAATCCGAAACTATATGCTAATAATGTCCGAAAATTGATGGCTGCTGAGGTATATATATACTAACAACTTTCTCTTAAAATTTTGGCTCTTAGGTACGGTCTCTTACATCACTCTCCATGGTTAACATAGAAGCTAAACTAGGGCCTTTAAAGGCAGTAATCTATGTTAACCAGTTAAGATGAAATACAACTCTATTGACCATTTTCAGAGGCTATATTATGGTTGTAATAGAATTCTGAAACACACTGGTTTAAATCACCATCATATGACATTGTTACTTGAATTGTCTTTCATGCTATGTTTACCTGAGCTCGCTTGCATGTGTTTCCCGTACCCATGTCCTTATGGATGTCAAGATTTGATAGTTCGAAGAAAAAAAAAAAAGTAATGATGCTAATGGGAGTATGAATTTGTTTTGGGTGCAGGGAGATTTGATAGTTTCGGATATCGGGTTGGCTGAGAAGCGGATATATCTTGCTGCTCTGAATGGTAATAATAGACTGCCTAGTGTTTTGCATCAGAAAAACGATTGATAATTTCTTGGCCTTGCTCCACATGTTATCTATTCACAGTTGAGTTTCTTAGTTTGCACTCACAACGCCATTGCAATTCTATTCTCAACTTCTTTATTCATGAAAAGTATGGCCATCCCTAGGGGATATATTTTTTTTTATTGGTTTTGTGGTATATCTATTTGTAGTCCAAGTTGACTACTGATTTTGTAAATCTGAACCGTCCATTTTTTGTTCCTGCAGGTCTACTTGGTCAAAGCTAATTTGGATTCTCCATCTGTATAGTCATTTTTTTTATTCTATTTATTTTTTTATATATTAAAAAAAAAAACAACAAATTCAGGTTAAGCGTATATTATTATCACCGGTTGGGAATGTAGTGGTGGGCAATTGCCCCTGAAATGCTAATTCCATTTTTTAGTAGTATTAATGTAATTTTCAGGTCTTAAAAAAAAAAATCTTTAATTTTTCCTCATTCAAATTTATTGAGCTTTCATCATTACAATAAATATTACTAAATACCCTTTTTTGTTTGTTTGTTTGTTTGAAATTCTAGTGGCAACTATCGTATAATAAATTTAATACATAAAATATATAAAGCAAAGAAATACTTTTCTTTTTCCTTTTATTGTGATTGATGTTGATGAAGTTTCTTTCTTTCAAAAAAAAAAAAAGTTAATTCTTTTACTAAAATAAATAAATCAATGAATTTTTTGCTGCTGTAGTTCCATAATATAATGTTGATTTAGTAATTTACAATTGACATCATGATTAGATGAATGTACGTTTACCATGTAATAGTTAAAAGAATTTATGAATAGATATAATTTTTTCTGAAAAAATTCAACACAAATTTAAGTAAAACTATGATATTCGTATACTATATATATATATTTTTTTGTAAATACACATACATTTTAGTATCATTATCCTTTTTATTTCATAAATTTCAGTATTCAATATCTCTAGAAAAACTTAACTAAACAATATTAGTTTGAGTTAAGGAATAAAAAATAAAATAAAATACATTAATTTAGAAACTTGCATTTATTAGGCTTTTTCAGAAAGGAATAAATCAACATCTCCAAATAAGGATCTAAAAAGCACATTGGTGTTGTGTTACAAACAAGACAACATCCTAAGGGAACAAGAACACAACACCAAAAGAAATCTTCAAACATTAATGCCCTTTTTTTTTTTTTTTTTTTTTTTTTATGGAGGTTGCTTGGGATGCACTCAAAATGCCAAAGGAAAAAAAAAAAAAAAAAACCCAACCAGTTAGTTTTCTTACCTTTCCTTTCAATGTAAAACATTGTTTGAATTATTCGAAATCGACGATGGTGGCAAGCAGCCTCTTGAAGGTGATTTATGTGAAGTCTTCTGCTGCTTCGACACTGAAGCTAGGCAACTAAAGGGAGATCTCAATCTCTTCTTCTCACTATCTTGCGGTTCATAATTTGGATCATGCCGAACAACTGAAGTTTTAAGGCCTTCTGGAAGAATGCAGTTGCACATTGAACCTGACACACAAAAGCACAAGTTTTAGGTTGTTTGAGATCCGTACCAAAATGCAACATGAGAATAAACACCTCATGTATCTTGCAAGTCGGGAATGTAATTGTGTACCTATTCTTGCCAGTCGATTTACCCATCTAGGAATGCGTTTCCCCGTCAGCTTCTGACAAATATCATCACAGAAATGGTTGCAGTTCTTGACTATCAAGTGATACGTATCACCATTGTACCTTTCCGAGTAGCACTCCACAAAATCCCTTACTTGGTGTGGGTCCAATGATGTGGTTCCAATGAATATTGATTTCTTAAACTTGAATCCCGGGCACTGTCGTGGTTCAACCTCGAAAACACCACTTGTTGGGTAGTCATGAGCTCCAAATGCATATTCCACACCATGAACTATACAGCAAGTAGATTGGGTTATCAGAAAAGCTAAGACTTAAAAGACTCAATACCAGTTAGCAAAAACAAATTTCTCAAGTCCATATCTTGCATATTTAGTTTAACTTCATTGCTCCATATTATGAATTATGTAGCCTTCATTCCAACTCGACAACTGCTATCGTAAAATGCTATAATGAAAGACACCAAACGAGAAAGGAGCAAAATCACAGAGTAAAAAATGATATAAACCAACCTTCGACACCGGAATGAAAGATACCAAGGCCCGCCCAGTAAATATAGCCATTCACGGGTGTTAGGTCATATACATTGAGATATACTGGAGTACAACTCGGACTGAAAGTAGCTGGCTTCACCTTCGGGAAAAAACAACGAGAAGCTGATTTGTTTTTGAAAAGACGTGGCAACACTGATTTCCATTTCTTCTTCGATTCAAATTCCATTTTTTCTTAAATGATAAGAACAGACCTTGATCAATGCCTATACAACCTGTGGTAAAAAAATAGCAAACATTAGCTATTTGTCTTGAAGGAAGAAATAAGCTAAAAAAACAAGAGAAAGATGAATACTGTAAACAAATCTCTAATAAAAAATGACTGCTCATATATTCAAAGATTGCACTAAAAACTGGTAAAAATATCATGGAAGCCCTTCTACAAAGAGTCAGATCACATTTTGCCCCCTTTTACTAAAAAAATGCGCAAATTAATCCCTATACATTTGATTAAAGAAGAAATTGATCCTTTCTCTTAAAAACTGGCTTGTTGACAGAATAACCAGTGCCTTGTGAAATTTGTAACAGAAGGACGAGTCTTTGATCTAATGTATAGAGACTAATTTGCCCATTTTTTAGTGCCTGGTTCAGAGGCCTCCATAATGCTTTTACCCTAAAAACTATCTTTTATCAATTGATTTTTGTTAATTTTATACCAATGCTAGCTAATTAACCCTGCATTGTATATGAACTTAATATCTCCCAAAGATATCAACAAATCAACTCCCATAGCCATGAAGAGGGGGGGAAACCCAATACAGAATGACACAAACTTAACATAAAAGCGAACTTTAACAAGGAGGGGAAAACCCAGTGATTTTTAGCAGCAAATTGAACCATCAAGCCATGCATTTTCCAAATCCATTACCAGATGGATATAGATTTCCATTATTACTCAGAACATTTAAAAATTCTTTAATACATGGGGGAAAAGGAGCAATCTTGATTGGCAATCCATGAAAAGAAAAAATAATAAATACCATAAGAAGAAAAGAATCACTTCAGATCTACTGAAAACTGTTAATACCCAGAAGTGGAAAAGAAACAATAAATGAAACAAGGTAAGATATCAGAGAGAGACAAGATTTACTACGTTAAATACAAGAAAATGAGGGAAAAAGAGAAGGTACAGGTTGAGAGAAGAAGGCCATTCAGCATGAAACGTAAAGCAAGCCGCCACTCCAGAATCAAAGCTCAGTTGGCATTGAAGGGAAAAAGGCTTCGTGATTCTGTATTGCGACGAACGGAGAAAAAACCAGACGAACGAAGAAGAATAAAAAGATGAAACCTTTAATGAAAAGGCAAAAGGCAAAAGGCAAAAGGCCCCACTCCCCCGTCTTCGAAACTGGAAAGCCCGATGCCTTAACGAAGAAGATGGGGAAAGAGAATTTCAAAAGCCATAAGCTTTCTTTTGTTTCTATCTTTGTTTCTCTCTCCCCTCCCCCCCCCCCTCTCACTCTCTCTCTCTCTCTCCCCCTTCTCTTAATCTCCTTTATTTTTCTGTTTTACATTTTTCACTCCGCTCCTCATTCGCTTCCACGCTTTCTTTCGCATTTATTGACCGTTTTACCCAAAAAGGCTCCATTCCAAATAAAATTATGTAAGTGGGTCAACTAAATTATTATTTACAGAAAATTGTCAGTCGTGACAAAATGCGCTTATGTGGCTGTATTTTAAGGAAAAATTTTTAGTAAAGCGCATTTCTAGGAAGTACTTTGTGCCATGTCAATAAATCACTTTTATGTGAACGTGTTTCTTGACGCAGTAAAAGTCTTCTCTCAGCGTCTTTTTCTTTATATATTTTTATATTTAGAGATATTTATATGTTTAGTCCTTTAGAGTTAGAATTTTGCTAAAATAAATTAGGGTTTAGTTGTTAATTTGTTTTAAATAGGTTAGGGTTTAAAGTTTTAGTAGATTTTAAAATAAATAAGGATTTAGTGTTATTTTATAAAAATTATTTAAATTAGGGTTTATTATTTTTAAATAAATTAGGGTTTTAGGGTTTTAAATAAATTAAATTAGGGTTTAAGGTTAAAATTATTTAAATTAGGATTTAGTTTTTTAAAAATAACATTGTGTTTATTTTTTTAACAAAATTGACTATTTTAACCTTGAAAAAATAATTTTGAGAAGACGTTTCTGAACAAATAGTGTCAAAAAACGCTTTAAATAGGATGCACTGTCAGCAAAATTTCTAAAAAAAACTCCCACGTGGACACTTTTTTTCTACAGTAGTTTCTGAAAAAATAATTTTAATAAAACGTTTCTGAACAAATAATGTCAAAAACGCTTTAAGTAGGATGCACTGTCAGCAAAATTTCTAAAAAAAATTCCCACGTGGACACTCTTTTTTTACAGTAGTTCTTGAAAAAATAATTTTGAGAAGGCGTTTCTGAACAAATAGTGTCAAAAACGCTTTAAGCAGGATGCACTGTCAGTAAAATTTCTGAAAAAAGCTCCCACGTGGACGCTCTTTTTCTATAGTAGTTTATGCTTGGCCTTAAGCTATAAACGAGGCAAATATCATTCTCAGGTTGCATAAGTTACGGCAAGAAAAATTAGAAAGGCTAAGCAGAATAGAAATTGAAGATGAGTGAACGTATTAGTGCTATTATTTACTATGATGGTGAAGTCCGTGACACGGAAAATGATGTTGTCTTTTATTGGAGAACATAGCCCGAATGGTTTTTAACCAGAGTATAGATTTTACAGAATTTCGTAAACGAATTAGGTGCAAAATCTTCGGAGCGACGCCAAGTAGAGGTGATCATGGGTTAGGCTACCCAGCCCGGCCCCACGGTGTTCAGGTAAAAATATAGGCCCAAAATATGGGTTTGGACAAAAAAGAGGCCTTAGAAAGAAAGCGAGTGAGCTTCAGTAAAATTTTTGGCGTACTACTGCCTAGCCCTACCGAATTATATATTAAATATATATTTTATTTTAATCAAATATACTTTTTAAATTTACATATTTTTTATTTGTTTTTTTGTTTAATATTTGTTTTAAAATTTTTTATTTAATGAAAAAAGACAAAAAAAATTAATATGGGCCGGGCTGGGCCGGGCTCGGGTTTATCAATTTTTTTCGGGCCAGGCTTGGACAAATTTTTAGGCCCATATTTCGATCCGAGCAGGGCTCGGGCCTAGAAAATGAGCCTAAAATTTTGTCTGGGCCCAGCCCGGCCCATGATCACCTCTAACGCCAAGTAGGGTTTCTTCTATTAAGTATTGATTTTGTGCTTCGATTGATCTCGTGACATACAATGCATTTGATATCAGAGGTGGTCGTAGCTTTGAGGCGATGGTGTAGACTCATCTCGCTAGTGGATCACCCTATCTTGAGATATATGTTCAATTTTCATCGTCAAATGAAACATTTGCAACTTCAACATCAACTGCTATTCGAGAGGAATACACGACCCCTAGAC
The DNA here is from genome assembly GCA_025503065.1 of Gossypium bickii. NCBI lineage: Eukaryota > Viridiplantae > Streptophyta > Magnoliopsida > Malvales > Malvaceae > Gossypium > Gossypium bickii. The sequence goes on along the minus strand of CP106715.1, from coordinate 33,443,403 downwards.
GACACTCCGTTAGTGGGAGGCAGAACACGGAAGCGCCCGTGTTTGGTGGCAGTATGGAAAACACAACTCCTGTATGACACTCGGTTAGTGGATGGGACATGCACATCCGTGGGTCGATGTTCGATAATGGAAATACGTATTGGGGAATGAAATCAATTTCTAGTGGTTGACAATCCACATCTGATTAGAGACGTTATGGAACGTCCACAAGAAAGGACTATGTAGTCCCTACGACGTCCACCGGTTAGGGGACCTCGTACGTTGCAGATCATGGTAGGTTGGATGAGGAGTCAGATGTGGATCCACCTCGAGAGCCCGGCCTCGATGGTGCAGAAGTTACTTTATTTTCTGAACCGAAGCATATTCCATCCGAACCTGAAGACTTTGAAGGGGGTTCAGATGAAGAAGAAGAAGATCTGCGATTCACGATGTACTCGCCTACAACTTACATGCATAATGTCGATTTATCGATAGATGATGCGTTGGAGTTTCTAGATCTACCACACTAAAGGTTTGAACACACAAGTTCGTTGTTGGATTCGGGTGAATTGAAAGTTGGTAAGGAGTATTCCAGTAAGGATGGTTTTCTCGGTGCATTGAAGTAATATAGCATCATGAACAGGGCTAACTACCACGTTGTTAGATCCAAATCTGAGAAGTTTGAGGCCAAGTGTGCAATGCGAGACAGTACATGTTCATGAAAAATCATGGCTTCGATTAAGAAGAGGACAGGGTTATGGGAGATAAAGAAATTCAAAGGTCCACATACGTGGGTTGCCGGTACAATATCATTAGGTGTTTAGAGTTTTTGAATATTATTGTTATTATTTAATGTTGCATTATTTAACGTACTTCATTGACAAGTGCTTCACAAGATCATCCTAAGATGGATTCAGGTATAATAGCTACCTTAATACTACCGATGTTGAAGGTGGATCCCAGGACTTCTGTGTCTTGCATAATTGCCAGTATTCGTAGCCAATTGAGGTATACACCATCTTACCGTAAGGCTTGGATAGCTAAGCAAAAGGCATTGGAAAAGATGCATAGTGGGTGGGACGCTTCATATAATGAGGTTTGACAATGGTGTCAGGTGCTGGAGAGGTACGTTCCAAGTTGCATAACAGACCTTGAAACGGTCCCTGCGTACTACAACGACCGGTTGCTTCGTGGATGCCAAGTGTTTAAACGTCTGTTCTGAAGCTTTAAGCAATGTCGGGATGCATTTGTGTACTGCAAGTAATTGGTACAAATTGACGGTACATTTATGTATGGTAGATATATCCATCAGTTATTGCTAGCTGTGGCATAGTATAGCGGTGGGAGTGTAATAGCCCAAATTTCAGTGATGTCAGAAATAGTGGTTCAAGACCACCAAATCCTACAAATAAATTTGTAGATTATATTATTTAATATTTATGAGCCAAATGTAGCTTTTAAAATTTTTTTAAAATAGTAATTTGTGTTTTATAAAGATTATTTGGTCAAGAAATTAAGAAAAAGAGGTATTGAGATCTCGGTGTTATAAACCAAGTCATAAATATTTTTATGAATATTTACAGAGTGTCAATAAGGTAGTATTAAAATTTCATTAGAAAAATTTGATGTTCGAGTGGTTAATTAAATAAAAAGGACTAAACTGAAAAAGGTGTGAAAGTTGCTAGAAGGATTAAATAGCGCAATTGTCAAATGAGGAAGGACCTAAAGTGATAATAAGCCCAAAAGAGATATTTTGGGCGGCAATAGCCGAGAAAAGTCAGGAAATGGGTGAAATAAGAGCAAAATTAGAAAATGGCCAAAATTAGCTAAATAAAAATGGGACCAAATTGGAATATCTAGAATTCTCATCATTTCTCTTCATTTTTATCAACTGAAAAACAGTCATGGAAGAGGGTTCAAGCTGGTTTTCATACTCTAGCTTCATGTAATTTTAATTCTTGCTTTCTCTTTGAAATTTCTATGTTTTTGGACTTTTACAATTGGGTCTAACTTACTATGTCATTAGTTTTTTATTCTATGGCCAATTTTTAAAGTTACTATGGATGAGTGCCAGAAGCATAGGATGAATAAACATAGAATTGAAGCTTTAATTTTGATATATAATGATTTTATCAAGTAAAATTGATGGAAATTGGTTTTAGGACCTAATTGTGAAAGAGTTTAGAATTAAGGTCTAATGCTAAAATTCTGATTTTCAAGGGCTATGAAGTAGTTTAAAATGATAGAATAAAGTATTAATTGAGAAAAATTAATTGAAGGGTTAATTGGATAAGGACTGAATTGTACGAATTGTGAAATTTGGGGCAAAATGGAAATCAACACTTTACACTAAAACAGTTTTGGACAGCAATAGTAGTCTAACTTTGAAAAATCACCAAGAATTATAGAAATCGAATTAGAGGATGAATAAAATATGGAATTAAATCTTATTGAGTCTAGTTTCTTATAGAAGAAATGGTGTAAGCAATGGAATTGTAAATCATAAGATATAATAGGTTTTGTGAGATAAGATCAAAATGATTTTGGATTCCCCTGTTCTGACTTTGAAAAATCATCAAAAATTGGATAAAAATAATTATGGGCTTAAATTTATATTTTTAAAATTCTGAATGAGTCTATTTTAAAAAAAACAAACGGTAACATTATCTAAATCCTGTATGAGGAGATAATTAATTTTTAGTGAAGAAGGGTCGGAACTGTCAGATAGCAAAACAAGGGTGACTTTAAAGAATAAATTGTACTTATTGGCTAAACCAAAAATTCTGAAAATTTTATTGTAAGAAGATATGTGAGTCTAGTTTCAGGGAAAATTATAGGATCTTAATTTGGAGTTTTTTAGCTCAAGATAAAAATAATTTAGTGACTATGACACGAATGGACATCTTGAATATTCACATGAATAAATAGTGAAAAAGTATAGATAATGTTACTTACAAGTGTATTATTTATACTAAGGATGTGGATGTAGAGGAGGAGGAGGAGGAAGAATATATGAACGACTTGTGTATAAATTGATCACATGCCCGATTATAATTAATAAATGTTGAATTAGAAATGATATAATGTTTTATTTGGAATATTTATTATGAAATTATGATTATCATTATAATACAAAAATTGAACTTGTGAGTTTATATGGCTAAATTCTAGTGATCATTTGTTAATTTTATGAACTTCATGATGTGTTATTTCATATGTATTGATGATAAAATCGTGAATAATGTAAAAGCATGAAAATTGAATAAATGATTAAACTGAGCACTTCAGCTTAGTGACAAGATGAATTGACGGAAAAGACCATGGTTGAACCATGGCAACAAGTGATAAGTGATAGCTTCGGCTACACTTATCTGATCAAGGACAAGTGAAAGTGATAAGTGATAGTTTCGGCTACTCTTATCTGATCAAGGACAAGTGAAAGTGAAAAGTGATAGCTCCGGCTACCTGATCAGTGAAAAGTGGTAGCTCCGGCTACCTGATTAGTGAAAAGTGGTAGCTCAGGCTACCTGATCAGTGAATAGTGGTAGCTCCAGCTACAAGTGACAAGTGATTTCCGTGTAAGACCATATTTGGGATATGGCATCGGTGTGATACATGTTTAAGATGTAAGACCATAGCTGGGCTATGGCATTCTAGTGAAAAGTGATGAATTGACAGATAAGTCCATGGTTTCACCATGGCATAATGAAGTGAAGATATAAGACCATGGCTGAGCTATGGCATTCTAGTGAAAAGACCATAGCTATGTTATGGCATCAGTGATTATTAGTGAAATTCAGTGTATACCGGTGCAGACAAATTTCGTAATACGTTCACTAATTTGACAAAGTTTGGTAAGTATTACATAGAATTATGTGATATAAGGAAATACGAGTTGACGAGACATGAACATAGATCTTGGTTGATGAATGAGTTCATTTGTGATTATATATTTGTACACCCTTGAGTGTATTATTCGTATGAATTGGTATTCCAAATGAGTTAATGAGAAAAGTTCTAATAGAAGTAATTTAAATTCGAAATGAAATATTATGAAAACGTACCTGAAATACATTGATATATCTTGTATATATTATTTGAGTTCATAATGTGGAAAGTAAATGTATGTGGAAATTTGAGATGATGATATCTGTACATGGGATCTATTGATGGATACGTACATCTAAATTTATATGAAAAATTTCAGTGAACACTGAAATTGGACTCAATAAGTGATTTGACAATTTAAATTGTGATTGGCAGAAAGAGTTAGTGAGTTGTATGTTTATGAATTGTTACATGTATTTGTCTGAAATATGAGGAAATGATGGAATTTGATACATGGAAAATATGAGACTGTGATATACAAAAACATGGAATATGTTTGATAAATGTGTTTATTCATAATTATAGAACTGTACACCTAAAGTGTACTATTTCTGTAAAGATGATGTTCAAATGATTTGATGAGTAGAACTCAAATATGTAGTAGTTAGAAATCAAGACAAATTGTTATGAAAATGTATATGAAATACAAAGGTATGATTATTATATGTGATAAGAATACATAATGTGAAAAAGTATAGGTATAAGATGAATTTAATAAGAATTGAGCCTATATACGTTTCTTGTTATTTATATGAAGTGTACGACTAACAAATGGTGATAAGTATAAGGCTTGGTTGAATATCTTAAATTGGTTCTTGACTGCATTAAAATGTTAGTGAGTGAGACATATGGTTTGGAAAATAGTCTAATTTTCGTCCACACGGGTAGACAAGGGCGTGTGTCTGGGCCGTGTGTGACAAGCGATCTACCCTATGGGTATATGGTCTGACTATGTGTCTCTAGTCACACGGGTGTGTGACCCTTATATGCGAGAAAAATTTTAAAAGTCGCGAAAAATTTTCCTGAGGATCCAGTTTAGTCTCGACCTGATCTTAATGCATGATTTGGACCTCGAAGGTCCATTAAAGGAATGTTTATAATTAGTCTTAGTATTTGAATGATAATGATTTCAAATTTTCTGTAAGTGTTTTGTACTCCTTGGTAATGCCTCGTATCCTTGTTCCGGCGACGGATACGGGTTGGAGGTGTTATATTTAGTGGTATCAGAGCTACGATTTAGTCGGTTCTTGGGTCAAACGTAGCATATAAAAATTCTAGAAGTACATGCCATTATAAAAGCTGTGATAGTGCGATATCTCTCTGTAACAGCCCGGTTTAGACCCTAGTCGGAATAGTGGTTTCGAGACCATGAATCCGTGGTTGAAAAAATATTTTAATATTATTTTTGGTGTTTACAGTATGTGATTGAGTATGTGTGAAAATTCAGTGTGAAAATTTTGTCGATTGTGTGTCGAATTATGAAAAATGACTTAATCGCATAAAATGTAAAAGCTGTGTGCTGATTGTTAAAGTACTTATTTGGCATGGCTTCTTAAATGAGAAGTCCTTATGTTGTGATTAAACCATTTGATAGTAAATGGATGATAATGGCATGGCTTTTGGTGTTATTATTAATATTCATTAAAGTTAAAATGGTAATTAAGTTATTAAAGTTATTATAATTAAAAACAAAAGAAATTAAAAGCCATTATCATCATCTTTGGCCAAAAATAGCAAGAAAAAGAAAAGAGAAAGATTAAGTTAGGGTTCGGCTAGAAGTTGGCTCAATCAAGGTATGTTTTGAGTTCGGTTTTTGATTATTTTTACGTTTTTGTGGTCGTTGCTTAGTATACTATCAAGCCCGTGTTATAATTTTAGAATTTGATGATGATTTTAAGATGTGTCATTGATGAATGTTTGAGCTTTGTGATAGTTGATGATGAAATATGAAAGATATGTGATAGATTAACATATTTTGTCTTTGAATTTTTGGTGAATTTGAGTAATTTGGACTAAATTGTGAAAATGATAAATTGGAAAACTTAAATGTGAAATAAATGAAATATATGGGCTTGTATGAGCATAAGGAGAATTTGGCTAGGCATATGTGAAGTGAAATTATGTGAATTTGATGATTTTATGAAATAAGGACTAAAGTGTTGAAATGTAAAAATGTGAGGGCTATTTTATAAAATGCCCTAAATATGTGTGTTTGGACTAAATTGAATGATTTGGTGATTGAATAAGTTAAATTTAAATATATATAGATCAAGAAAAAAGGGATTTGGATCGAGATCGAGGCAAAGATAAAGTGCTCGATTAGTTGACTTGCTTTGTTATTCCGACGTCCGAGGTAAGTTCGTTTATAATACAAATTATTTAGATTATGCTCATATGCTATATATATATTGAAAGATTATGTGGTTGATGAATCATTAATGATAAATGTGAATTGAGAAATGAGGCACTAAGTGTACGAAATAGAATTGCTACAGTAGAGAACGACATTGTGTGTGCAAAATAAAGAAAGTGTCGACTACTTTGATTGGCACTGTGTGTGCGACACCGAGTTAAATTTGGTTTAAAGTAAATGCGCTAAGTGTGCGATGATATTTAAGCTTCGGCTATGAAATTGGCACTAAGTGTGCGATTGAATCAAAGGATGAATGAAGATCGATCGAAATACGATATCAAGCACTGAGTAGCAAAATTTGTCATTAACTAAGTGTTGGCAAAGGCATGTATGGAACCTATGTGGTTGATGAATTTGGAAATAGATGAATGGATAGTGATGTGAGTATTGGATATAGATGAGTTTGTGCATTCTTGTAAATTAATCTATGTGATGAGTTATTTTGTGTATTGATTTGAATCATTGAATTAAATATATTATATTACGAACTTACTACGCTATAAAGCTTATTGTGTGAAGTGTTTCTCTGTTTTAGAATGTATTTAAAGCTAGCTCAGACCCAGGGATTGTCAGCGACTCAATCACACTATTGGCTATCTATTTTGGTACTTTTGGAAGTTGTATATATTTGGTATATGGCATGTATAGGCTAGTGATTTTGGTATGTGTTGAAATGTATAAGTTTTGCCATGAGATATGGCTTGAAAGTTGAATGATGTTGGTATATATGTGTGGGTTATGTGAGTGATGAATATGGTATGTTTCATGCTTACATTTGGTTGATGAGAATTGTGGATTAAATGTGAACTTATGATATGGATTATATGATGCTTAATTTGTATGATTTGAGATATGAAATAGGTATTTTAGATGGACTTATTTGAGTTGAAATTGAGTATGGAAATAGATAGTGTGGATGATGATTAGTTTGAGCATATATTGGTATGTTTTGGCTGCCATTTGGAGTATAAATGCATATGGTTGATGCTTGTAGGTGATCCTAAGTGTGGGTGGCAAGTTTGGCCTTACAAATGGCCTATAATTTCCCACACGATTGAGTACACGGGTGTGTGGCTTGCCCGTGTCCTTCGTGGTTGTGTTTCAAAAAATAAGTCAATTTCGACCATGGGCTGGACACACGGGCGTGTAACTGGCCGTGTGGTACAAGTCAGTGCCAATCACGGGTGAGGCACACGGGCGTGTCTCAGGCTGTGTGGACAAGTCAGTATGTATGCCATGTTTTTCCACGGCTTGGACACACAAGCGTGTCCGAGGCCATGTGAGGCATACGGCCTGCCCACCCGGGCGTGTGACCTCTGTAGCTTTGAAAAATGTTTAATTTTCTAAAATTTTTATATGTGTTCAGATTAGTCCCGACCCCTTTCTAACACGTGTTTAAGGTCTCGTAGACCTCATTAAGGGACTATATGTTTATATTTTGATATGTTTGGATGATGATATACTTTGTCTTGTAATTTGATTGTAAATGTTTTGGAATGTTCGGTAATGCTCCTAATCCCTAAACCGGCGACGGTTAAGGGTTAGGGGTGTTACACTCTCGACCTTGATGAGAATTATTTTACTAATAGATAGAGATGCTTCTAGCCGAGCTAATTCCAATAGTGATGAAAGTGATATTTGAGTATTTAATAGAAAAAGGGGAATTGCCTATGATGAGTAAAGATTTATAAAGGCACGAAATAAATGTTTGAAATGAATATATTGATGATAAAAGGTATGTTATGCGTGCATATATGAAAGCCAAATTTTAAGGCTTTATAACCTCTGCCCCCTCATAAGTATAGTTTTTTACAGAGAAATTTATCATATTTATATTGATTAAGTTTACAAGTGTGAAATTGAAGAGTTCAGTGGCTAAATGATTAATAACGCAGATAGAACTAAGAATGGGTTAGTTAGTAAAGATGATTATGACTGAGATATCAAATAAATTTTTTTTTTGAAGATTATTCAGAATATGCAATATTACTGTTAAGAAAGAAGTTATTCATGAGTAATCGATTTATTTAGGTTTATTCATGAGTAATCAATTTATTTAGGTATGGTATTTACAAAATGAAATTACTGGAAAATTTCTTCTAAATTAGTTCCTTTAGTGAACTGAATAACGTGATGTTATTGATGACTTTAGTAGTCAGTGGAGTAGTAATGAAGTCATAAAAGAATATCTAAAAGCAGTTGTTATAATTGGATATGGTGTAACGATTTCTTTTGGGTATTTTACATGATTTGCTATTTTCAGAAATATATGTGAATGTTCACTTTCAAATGTGATTCTTATTTACATGGAAAGGTTGTTTGATTATGAAATTGGAAGAAATTATTGAAAGTCTTGATAAACTATGAGCGGTATTGTTCTATCCTTCTCTGATATTCTAATTGATTATGCTTAAGAGGACACTTGATGGAAACATTCATATGATATTGCTTTCTACTTCTATTGGGTCAAAGCTCCGAATTGCACATATGATTTATTCGTGAAAGATATTCATTGACCGAAGATGAAAGTTCTGTTAACCGAAGCATCAGTTCTAGTTCAACCTAAATCGGGTAAGAAAGTTATGATTTACAGTGATATATCATTGGGTGGGTAAATTGCGTTTTGATACAGTAAGATAAAGTAACGGTTTATACTTTTAGACAATTAAAAATTGTATGAAAAGAATTACCTGATATATGATTTAGAAGTGGCAGTTAATGTTTCAACCTTGAAAACGGGTGATAATATTAGTTAGTGAAAAATATTTGAACCTCTCCACTGAAGGAATTTTCGAGGACGAAAATTCTTAAAAAGGGGGAGAGTTGTAATAGCCCAAATTTCAGTGATGTCAGAAATAGTGGTTCGAGACCACCAAATTCTACAAATAAATTCGTAGATTATATTATTTAATATTTACGAGCCAAATGTAGCTTTTAAAAGATTTTTAAAATAGTAAATTGTGTTTTATAAAGATTTATTTGGTCAAGAAATTGTGAATAAGAAGTATCGAGATCTCGGTGTTATAAACCGAGCCATAAATATTTTTATGAATATTTACGGAGTGTCAATAAGGTAGTATTAAAATTTCATTAGAAAATTTTGACGTTCGGGTGATTAATTAAATAAAAAGGACTAAACTGAAAAAGGTGTGAAAGTTGCTAGAAGGATTAAATAGCGCAATTGTCAAATGAGGAAGGACCTAAAGTGATAATAAGCCCAAAGGAGATATTTTGGGCGGCAATAGCTGAGAAAAATCAGGAAATGGGTGAAATAAGGGCAAAATTAGAAAATTGCCAAAATTAGCAAAATAAAAATGGGAACAAATTGGAATATCCAGAATTCTCTTCATTTCTCTTCAGTTTCATCAGCTGAGAAGCAGCCATGGAAGAGGGTTCAAGCTGGTTTTCATACTCTAGCTTCATGTAAGTTTAATTCTTGCTTTCTCCTTGAAATTTCTATGTTTTTGGACTTTTACAATTGGGTCTAACTTACTATGTCATTAGTTTTTGATTCTATGGCTAATTTTTAAAGTTACTATGGATGAGTGCCAGAAGCATATGATGAAAAACATAGAATTGAAGCTTTAATTTTGATATATGATGATTTTATCAAATAAAATTGATGGAAATTGGTTTTAGGACCTAATTGTGAAAGAGTTTGGAATTAAGGTCTAATGCTAAAATTCTGATTTTCAAGGGTTATGAAGTAGTTTAAAATGATAGAATAAAGTATTAATTGAGAAAAATTATCCCAATTGAAGGGTTAATTGGACAAGGACTGAATTGTATGAACTGTGAAATTTGGGGCAAAATAGAAATCAACACTTTACACTAAAACAGTTTTGGACAGCAGTAGTAGTCTAACTTTGAAAAATCACCAAGAATTATAGAAATCGAATTAGAGGATGAATAAAATATGGAATTAAATCTTATTGAGTCTAGTTTCTTATAGAAGAAATGGTGTAAGCAATGGAATTGTAAATCATGAGATATAATAGGTTTTGTGAGATAAGGTCAGAATGATTTTGGGTTCCTCTGTTCTGACTTTGGAAAATCATCAAAAATGGATAAAAATAATTAGGGACTTAAATTTATATTTTTAAAATCCTGAGTGAGTCTATTTTTAATAAAAAGAATTGGGAAAAGAATAAATTGTGTTTTGATGCAGTAAGATAAAGTAACGGTCTATACTTTTAGACAATTGAAAATTGTATGAAAAGAATTACCTGATATATGATTTAGAAGTGGCAGTTAATGTTTCAACCTTGAAAACGGGTGATAATATTAGTTAGTGAAAAATATTTGAACCTCTCCACTGAAGGAATTTTCGAGGACGAAAATTCTTAAAGAGGGGGAAAGTTGTAATAGCCCAAATTTCAGTGATGTCAGAAATAGTGGTTCGAGACCACCAAATTCTACAAATAAATTCATTATTTAATATTTACGAGGCAAATGTAGCTTTTAAAAGATTTTTAAAATAGTAAATTGTGTTTTATAAAGATTTATTTGGTCAAGAAATTGAGAATAAGAAGTATCGAGATCTCGGTGTTATAAACCGAGCCATAAATATTTTTATGAATATTTAAGGAGTGTCAATAAGGTAGTATTAAAATTTCATTAGAAAATTTTGACGTTCGGGTGATTAATTAAATAAAAAGAACTAAACTGAAAAAGGTGTGAAAGTTGCTAGAAGGATTAAATAGCGCAATTGTCAAATGAGGAAGGACCTAAAGTGATAATAAGCCCAAAGGAGATATTTTGGGCGGCAATAACTGAGAAAAATCAGGAAATGGGTGAAATAAGGGCAAAATTAGCAAAATAAAAATGGGACCAAATTGGAATATCCAGAATTCTCTTCATTTCTCTTCATTTTCATCAGCTAAAAAACAGCTATATTTTTAGACTTTTACAATTGGATCCAACTTACTATGTCATTAGTTTTTGATTCTATGGCTAATTTTTAAAGTTGCTATGGATGAGTGCTGGAAACATATGATGAATAAACATAGAATTGAAGCTTTACTTTTGTTATATGATTATTTTATCAAGTAAAATTGATGGAAATTGGTTTTAGTACCTAATTGTGAAAGAGTTTGGAATTAAGGTGTAATGCTAAAGTTCTGATTTTTAAAGGTTATGAAGTAGTTTAAAATAATAGAATAAAGTATTAATTTAGAAAAATTATCCCAATTGAGGGGTTAATTGGACAAGGACTGAATTGTATGAACTGGGAAATTTGGGGCAAAATAGAAATCAACACTTTGCACTAAAACAGTTTTGGACAGCAGTAGTAGTTTAACTTTGAAAAATCACCAAAAATTGTAGAAATCGAATTAGAGGAGGAATAAAATATGGAAATTAATATTATTGAGTTTAGTTTCTTATAGAAGAAACAGTGTAAGCAATGGAATTGTAAATCATGAGATATAATAGGTTTTGTGAGTTAAGGTCAGAATAATTTCGGGTTCCCCTGTTCTGACTTTGGAAAATCATCAAAAATTGGATAAAAATAATTAGGGGCTTAAATTTATATGTTTAAAATCCTGAATGAGTCTATTTTCAATAGAAACAAACAGAAACATAATCCGAATCCCATATAAGGAGATAATTAATTTTAAGTGAAGAATGGTCGAAATTGTTAGACAGTAGAACATGGGTGAATTTAAAGAATAAAATGTACTTATTGACTAAACCAAAAATTCTAAAATTTTATGGTAAGAAGATATGTGAATCTAGTTTCAGGGAAAATTATAAGATTTTAATTTGGAGTTCTGTAGCTCAATATAAAAATAATTTAGTGACTATGACACGAATGGACAGCTTGAATATTCAGATAAGTAAATAGTGAAAAAGTATAGATAATGTTACTTACATGTAACACCCATTACCCGTATTCAACTCCGAAATCGGGTACGAGGTATTACCGGAATTAACTCATTTGCACGTACATCTTTAGGCTTTAAAAATTATTTCCAATTTAAAACTTCTCATTCATATGCATAACATTCTTATTATGGGCCTACAAGGCCTTAATCATACATTCTGAAGGTTTCGGAATTAAACCGGAAACTTTTACACTCTTAGAAATTTTTTGCCTAAACAGGGGCCACATGCTCGTGTGAAGAGTGGGACACGCCCTTGTGGTAATTCACACACCCGTGTTCCACACCTGTGGTCAATATTGACTTGGATCACACGACCTATCACACGCCCATGTGTTTAACCCGTGTCCATCACATGGCTTCGACACGCCCGTGTCTTGGCCCGTGTGCCAAAACCATGACATTCTATTTATGACATCATCACCTCACTATGGTCACACGGCCAAGGCACACCCTCGTGTCCTTAGACCGTGTGTCAAATTAAATTCCTAATTTTAGGTTCAGACTTCACACGGCCTGCGCACACGCCCATGTCCATAGCCGTGCCTCCTACACGGCTGAGATACACAGTCGTGTCTCTGCCCGTGTGTTTACTACTGAGCATACTGACTTGTTAACCTAGCATGCAAGGGGACATACGGCCGATCAACATGCCCATGGGACTGACCGTGTGTCACATATGGCCTAGACACATGCTCGTGTGTCTACCCGTGTGGACTTTAAAAGGGCTATCTTTCCAGCCAAATGCCACCCTACATAGCAACCATCTTATACCAACTCAATTCAACATAACTCATGACCCTAAGGCACTTCCAAGAACTCAAATCAAAGCATCCACACAAGCATAAACTTCATAGTTTCATCATCATTGAATATATAATAGCTTGCCAAGTATTGGCCCAATTCCAGTGACCACTTACAAAAATGAATTTAATATCATAAGTAGCCAACACTTTGGCTAATACATATGACATAACAAAATACCCAAGTCCTATACATGTCATACTCAAAATAAATCTAACTTTGTTATACCAAAGAGATGTCGATAGTGTGATTCTGAACTCCGACGTCCCACGATCCTCGAGTTATCCTGGCAATACTACAAGGAAAAGGGAAATGAGAGGGGTAGGCATAAAGCTTAGTAAGTTTGCATGAAATAAATAGCAACAATAAGTTCATAATGACATCAATCCATGGCATTAGATAACTACACGGTCATAAACACTTTGCCATAACTTATTTGTACTTGTTTTTATCTAGCATATACTATGCCATATATCGTAGACATTCCTCGTGAATTATTCATGGGTACCTGTATTCACTCAATCACATGACTTTAGTACTAATCTCATTTCTATTTCCTAGCTTATCTATTTATCCCACTAAATCACTAGGGATACTTAAAGACAAATGTTCATCGTCATTAACATAAACACGAAGCCAATGCCACATCCCAGATGTGGTCTTACATGGGGTCACCTCTGAGTGCCAATGCCATATCCCGTATATGGTCTTATACAGAATCTCACTTCAAGTATCGATGCCATATCCCAGATATGGTCTTATACGATTCTCATACTCAATATCGAAGCCATATCTCTGATATGGTCTTATACGAAATCTCAATTTTATGTCGAGGCCATGTCCTCGACGTGGTCTTACACGGGACCTTATCCATCTCATGTCTCGATAATAGTATTCTCACATTTGTTATAGTCCAACCGGGACTTCAACATCTCAACTTTTATCATCTTTCTCATTCAACACCAATACTCAATTTCATAGAATATCATGTATCATTATAATATCAAACATTCTCAAACATACTAGCATAAATGTTGAATTTATCACATACAAACTTACCTCGATTTCAAAATAAGCTAGATCGTCGATCTAGTCCGATACTTTGTTCTTTCCCCGGTCGAGGTTAATTCTTAGTTCTTCTTGATCTATAATATAAAATTAGCTCATTTAATTATCACATTAATAATTGCATTTCAATAATCATGTTTTAAAAAATTACTGTTTTGCCCTTAGACTTTTGCAAAATGACCATTTTACCCCTAAGCTCGGTAATCAATTCTAATCAAGTTTCTACCTTTAACTAGCCTAGGTGAACATTTATTTATCTTATGGAAACCATCAAAACTCATTATTTCACACATTTACCTCACGTTTTACAACCTTTACAAAAATGTCCTTTTTGGTGTTTTCATGGTAACACCTTTCACAAAAGTTGTTCATCTAACAACTAAGACCTATTTTCTTCCATAAAAAAGTAGAAAAATACTTAAAAGCTCTCATGGAAAAACTCCAAACTCTTCACCATTTTACAAAATAGTCCCTTCTTTAGAAAGCTTAAGCTTTAAGGGTTCCAAAAGTACAATTTTTATCAATGAATGATCACTAGAACACTTACTTGTAAGGAGAAGAGTGTGCTGAAAATTTTTAGCTCTCAACCCCTATTTTTGCTGCAAATTTTTCGGTGGAAGGAAAGGAGAAGAAAGATGATATCTTTTCTTCTTTATTTTATTTTATTTCCTAGACAATTTTTCACCTGATCCATCAACTTGACCAATTTTGACATATTTTGTCTCCTATGGCCGGTCAACCATCACTTAAGGGGGCTAATTTTCCTTTAAAGACCTTAAATTAATATTCCATAGCTATTTGGAACCCTTAGCTTGTAATTTTGAACTTTTGCACTTTATGCGATTTAGTCCTTTTTGGCGATTAAGCATGAGATCGCTAAAATTAAAGCACTAAAATTTTCATGTACTTATATAGTCATACTCTAACTCATAAAATATCATAAAAATAATTTCCTCTAACCTTGGATTAATGGTTCCGAAACCACTCTTCCGACTAGCCCCGAAATCGGGCTGTTACATTACAAGTGTGTTATTTATACTAAGGATGTGGATGGAGAGGAGGAGAAGGAAGAATATATGAATGACTTGTGTATAAATTGATCACATGCCTGATTATAATTGATAAATGTTGAATTAGAAATGATATAATGTTTTATTTGGAATATTTATTATGAAATTATGATTATCGTTATAATACAAAAATTGAACTTGTGAGTTTATATGGCTAAATTCTAGTGATCATTTGTTAATTTTATGAACTTCATGATGTGTTATTTCATATGTGTTGATGATAAAATCGTGAATAATGTGAAAGCATGAAAATTGAATAAATGATCAAATTGAGCACTTCAGTTTAGTGACAAGATGAATTAATGGAAAAAACCATGGTTGAACCATGGCAACAAGTGATACGTGATAGCTTCGACTACACTTATCTGATCAAGGACAAGTGAAAGTGATAAGTGATAGCTTCGGCTACACTTATCTGATCAAGGACAAGTGAAAGTGATAAGTGATAGCTCTCGCTACCTGATCAGTGAAAAGTGGTAGCTCCGGCTACCTGATTAGTGAAAAGTGGTAGCTCCGACTACCTGATCAGTGAATAGTGGTAGCTTCGGCTACAAGTGACAAGTGATTTTCGTGTAAGAGCATATCTGGGATATGGCATCGGTGTGATATGTGTTTAAGATGTAAGACCATAGCTGGGCTATGGCATTCTAGTGAAAAGTGATGAATTGATAGATAAGTCCATGGTTTCACCATGGCATAATGATAGCGAAGATGTAAGACCATGGCTGAGCTATGGCATCCTAGTGAAAAGACCATAGCTATGTTATGGCATCAGTGATTATCAGTGAAATTCAGTGCATACCGGTGCAGACCAATTTCGTAAGACGTTCACTAATTTGACAAAGTTTGGTAAGTATTACATAGAATTATGTGATATAAGGAAATACGAGTTGATGAGACATGAACATAGAACGTGGTTGATGAATGAGTTCATTTGTGATTATATATTTGTACACCCTTGAGTGTATTATCCGTATGAATTGGTATTCCAAATAAGTTAATGAGAAAAGTTCTAATATAATAATCTGAATTCGAAATGAAATATTATGAACACGTACTTAAAATACATTGATATATCTTGTATATGTTATTTGAGTTCATAATGTGGAAAGTAAATGTATATGAAAATTTGAGATGATGATATCTGTACATGGGATCTATTGGTGGATACGTAAATCCAAATTTATATGATAAATTTTAGTGAACATTGAAATTGGACTCAATAAGTGATTTGACAATTTAAATTGTGATTGGTAGGAAGAGTTAGTGAGTTGTATGTTTATGAATTATTACATGTATTTGCCTGAAATACGAGGAAATGATGTAATTTGATACATGGAAAATATGAGACTGTGATATACAAAAACATGGAATATGTTTGATAAATGTGTTTATTCATAATTATAGAACCGTACACCTAAACTGTACTATTTGTGTAAAGATGATATTCAAATGATTTGATGGGTAGAACTCAAATATGCTGTAGTTAGAAACCAAGACAAATTGTTATGAAAATGTATATGAAATACAGAGGTATGATTATTATATGTGATAAGAATACATAATGTGAAAAAGTATAGGTATAAGAGGAATTTAAAAAGAATTGAACCTATATATGTTTCTTATTATTTATATGAAGTGTACGACTAACAAATGGTGATAAGTATAAGGCATGGTTGAATATCTTAAATTGGTTCTTGACTGCATTAAAATGTTAGTGAGTGAGAAATATGACTTGGAAAATTTCCTAATTTTCGTACATACGGGTAGACACGGGTATATGTCTGGGCCGTGTGTGACAAGCGGTCTACCCTATGGGCGTATGGTCTGACTGTGTGTCCCTAGTCACATGGGTGTGTGACCCTTATATGTGAGAAAAATTTTAAAAGTCGCGAAAAATTTTCCTGAGGATCCGGTTTAGTCTCGACCTGATCTTAATGCATGATTTGGACCTCGAAGGTCCATTAAAGGAACGTTCATAATTAGTCTCGGTATTTAAATGATAATGATTTCAAATTATCTGTATGTGTTTTGTACTCCTTGGTAATGCCTCCTAACCTTGTTTCAGCGACGGATAGAGGTTGGGGGTGTTAGAAGGAGAATCCTTCCAATTGCGTTTGTAATAACACCGGGGGAGTCAGCTGATGACTGGGATTTCTTTATTTCTAGGTTAAGGAGACATGTATGCCCCCAACCTGATATCTGTGTTATATCGGATCGGGGCATTGGAATACTAGCCGCAATTGAGCGACATGGAAGCCTATGGGATTGCACACACCATTGGTATTATCTAAGGCATGTTACGTCCAACTACTACGGGCAATATCGGTCTACGACTGAACAAAAGCAAGTGACCAACATGGGTATTTAATCTCTATTAATATACTTTTGGTTGTAATATTCAATTTATTCTGAATGGAATATTGGTATGTAATTTTTGCTATCAACTTATGTTGGTAGGGTACGAGATCAATAAGGATCGTTTTCATGAGATGTTGGGGAATTTGCGTTCAGTTAACGATTAAGGTGCAGACTACCTCTGTAACATACCTTTCGAATAGTAGACACAAGCATACGACGGTGGCCTATGATATGATCATATGACCACAAACCTGGCTGAATGCATAAATTCTGTTCTAAAAGGAACGTGTCATTTGCCGATAACCTCGGTTGTGCGAGAGACATATTTTCGTTTAGCGGAACTATTTCAAAAGTGAACAGCGAGTTATAAAGGCCAAATGCAGGGAGGCCATGTATGGTCCCGGAAGGTATTGCAAGGCATTAACAAGGCGAAGGCGCGGGCCAACACCATGCACACAGTGTGTCATGATCGCAACAACATATAGTTTCGTGTGACGGAGTTTGACAGACTGAGCCAATGTATTACCGATGGGTAATATCATGTACACTTGATAAATAGGACTTGCGACTATGGGACGTTTGACACACTTCATTATCCATGCGCTCATGCAATTGCAGCTTGTCAGAATCTCCATTTGGATCCCATGAGATATGTCGATGAAGTGTACAAAATAGAAAACATGTACAATGTATGGAGACACGTATTCCCACCAGTCTCAGATGAACGTAAGTGGTCGTTTGTATCACTTGCCCCGTTTAAGTTGTTACCGGATAAAGAATTGTGTCGCAAACTGAAGGTCGACCTTGCTCGAGTAGAATACGTAATAATATGGATATCCAGGAAAGAATGAACCAATAGAATTTGTATGGATGGTGTAGAAACCCAGGTCATACAATTCGATCATGTCCAAATCGAAATAGTTGATAATTGTTGTAATGAAACGATGTTGCATTATTTCTATTCCGCCTTATTCAAAAGAACTTATATTTTATTAAAAAATATAAAATTAATTTACAATTAAAATATTAAAAACAACTTTTTTTTATTAAATGAAACAATATAGAAACAACGTCTATAAATAGATTAAAAAAAATCAATGTATATGCCGGTCGAAATTAGTTCCTTATGGGGGTGGACGACGATTACGCGCTGGATTCCTCTTTGGTTGCTCCAATGGGGGTTGTGGTTGCTCCGATTATGGGTGTTGGGAGGATGACCCACCTTGGTAGAATAAAGAATGTGGATGTGTTTGCATCACCCACGACGAAGGTGTTTGAATCCCATAAGGCGATGGAGAATGGTAGTAAGATGAGCTGACCGACGTGCCTCGTGCGATCCCCCCGACGACGATGGCCTATATATCATCGGTTGAGTCGTCAGAGTCATCGGGAAAGGAGATGCACCGGGCCATGTATTCCAACCTGCCATAGGAATGGGAAAAGGAAACATATAAGGGTTATGATACATATAAGGGCTAGGATACGCACCTGGCATAATCTAAAAGGGATGTGATGTGGGTGTCGTTAATTGAGGCATTGGGCCCGGTGATTGTGTGGGCGCTGTTGATGGGCCCGTCCCATCATCCATTCCCCTTAGATTTAAAGGGCCCCGTCGTTCCCTTTCCACATGGATTTACTGACGCCTCTGCTCTTCCGACTGCAAATATGGCTTGCCATGGATCCTAAACTATGGCATGTAATTCGGGGTGCACGCTAACTCTGGGATGATGATCGGTTCGCAATCATATCGATTTTCTCAAATTTCGATATATTCAGACCAGAATACCGGCCAATTCGTATTCGTTTTCCATAAGTCGATTCTATGTTGGTCATCGAGCACTCAGGTTCCTCAGGAATAGGTTGTTGAAATCCAAATTGCCGCAACACTCTATCCGTCTGGTGCATCTCGACAATAACATAGTTGACCAATGGGACCTTAACATGCCAAATGTTCAGATTTTGAAAGAATTCTTCTGAATTACTGCCCGTATTACCGGATCCTCGTATGGTGTTCATTGAAACTATATGAATGGGATAAAAATATTAGTTATATACATAATACTAAATATTAAATACTAAGTACTAAATATGAAACGACTATTTTATGTATATATATATTTTATTTAATACTTACTTGGGCTTCCGACCATTGGTCTAATAGAAGCCGTATATCTTTAAGAGTAGTAGGTATTCCAATATAACTCGTCGGATGGTTCCACCTAATTAAATAAATTTTCAGCATAAAATTTTATTTTAAATCTATGGAATAATTGTAAAATCAAATAAAAAATTTACATCATTGTGAGTAGGAATGTATATGAGTGGTTCACTTGAGGACATAAAAATGGAAAACGAAACCGAGCCCATGATTGTAGTAGTGATAGGCAACCTCTGATTTTGGCTTTATTTGGTCGCGTCGCCCCGCACATCTCCCGGTACAATATTGCCAACACTGCAGACCCCCAACTAAGTTCGTCAGCTGCTTTAAAATCAACGAGTTTCAGCAGCCACCTCAGATGTACGAGGTTTTGTGACAAATCCGGCATTAGATAACCTCCAATCATCTCAAGGATGTATGCCCGAGCAAATCGTACCCTTTCAACTTCAGTCGAATCATTCCTCAGCTCCAGGAATGTGTCTTGTAACCAGCCCTTCTCAATCTGACCTCCGTAAATGTTATCTAGAATCGCACCCAAAAGATCGTAACATATAGCTCCCTAATTAGCAGATTGAACGGACTCGGTGAGTGCAGACCCATCCACCAGCAATCTTAATTGTAACTGGACGTCCTCCAAAGTGATAGTACACTCTCCGCATGGAAGGTAGAATGTGTGCGTCTTGGGTCTTCACCTCTTTATTAACGCGTTGATGACTTTCGGGTCCAACTTGCACCCCCGGCTTATAGTGGCCACGTGCCAAAAATCCGCTTCCCTTAAGTAATTTCTATCAATGGTGATGGCGGACCAGACATATTACGAATATAACATTGTAGCACCTGATCTACAGACTGTTATAAAAAATTATAAAATACAAATTAATTAAAATTACATAAATGGAAAAAAATATTAAATAATATTCAAAAATTAAAATTAATTAAAATTACATAAATGAAAAAAAATATTAAATAATATTCAACATTTAAATAAACTGTTACCATTTTCGTTTGTTCGCTGGAGATATGTTTATGATCGAGACGAATTAATTCCCCGGCCATTGCTAACACGATCAAATATTTTTGAAATTATAAAAAAAATAATATTAATTTTAAAAAATAAAGTAAATAACTAATTATAAAGAGCTTTGAGAAATTTAATGAGAAATTTGAGAGCTTTAGGGAGAATTTTTAGAGATTTTTGGCTAAATTTTGAAGAAATTAAGTGTGAAATATAAGAATGGGGTTTTATAGTTTTTTTTACCGTTGGACCCCCCAACGATCAAAAAAATTAAAAAAAAGCCGTTGCTACCAGCAAAGCGAGCCCTAGGGGAGCGCTTTGCTAGATTTTGCCAGAACTGGCCCTTTTCCGTAAATAATGTGTTAATTGGCCCATTTCCGTAATTTTGTTTGGAAATGGACCTTTTTGGGTAAATGGGTCGCCTTTATTACTGTTTTCTTTTTATTTTTCTAAATATTATTTTTATTTACCCCATATAGTATTGGGTTGCATATTGTTAAATTAGACATTCAACTATCTCGTATAATGATTAAATTATCAAAAAAAATGTCGATTTTTTTTAAATTAGGCCAAATTTTGAAATATTTATGGGCATAGACCCATTTAGGAAAAATGCTTCTAACTAAAAGCGTTTTTTCCGTGTTATTTTTAGAGTTTTTAGTGTGTTAGAGTTTAGGGTTACGATTTTAAAATTTAAATTGATTAAATTTTTAACATAATAATTGTAATTATTGAATTCGATATTTAAAATATTTGTATTTACACCAATCGTATGTGGTTGCCTGTATCGAGCGTTCCGTTTAAGTTGTTACCCGATAGGTTATTCCGTCGCAAACCAAAAGGTCGACCAATGTCGAGTCGAATACTTGATAACATGGATATTCAAGACATGTCAAACCAACCGAGGAAGATGCAAACTAGAAAACAAATATCAATTCCATTGTAATATGTAAACGCGCGGTTCTGTGAAATGATAACAAATATCAGCTTTCATTTTATGAAATAGTAACAAATTACAACTTCAATTTTGTGAAATGATAACAAATATCAACTTTAAATGATGACAAAATTACTCTAAAATCATAATAATAAAAATCATCGAAAAAAATATAAACGTTTGATACAACAATAAAATTAATCAGTCCAGATGCTGGTCAAAATCTGTGCCATATCGGGGTGGTTGACGATTGCGCGCTGGATTCCTTCTTAGTTCAGCCTCCAGACGGGGTTGTGGCCGTTAGGGTTGTGGTATTGGTAGCTCCTCTTCTTCGCATTCGGTCGATTGCAACCATTGCATTCTCAGTTGTCATCGTGCATCCTCCGATCTAGGAATAGATGGTTGGGAAATTGACCCAGCTTGATAGAACAAAGATCTTGGAGGTGTTTGCGTTACAAACAGCTAATGAGCATAACTATGTTGAGTCACATACATCAATAGGATAACAAGTGGACTCTCCGTCGGTGCCTGGAACATAGATGTCCTATACATCATCATCGGCATCGTTGTCGTCGAAGGTGTCGATGGCATAGGCATGTAATACATTGGGGACAGATGTTTTACACTCTAACTTGACATAAAACTCGATGCAAAAAAAAATGTGGTGTAATATATGGTGCTTGTGTGAAGATGATAGCGTTAGAATACGCACTAGAATAAGATGGTACATACTGACCGGTAGGTGGTGTGGATATTAGTTCTGTGACTGTCAGTGTCAATTCTTGCGTGGGCGCTGATGATGGACCCCCCTCGCGAGCCCTAGTATTTAAAAGGGGGCATCGTGGCCTACTCATATGGGGATGCTGGCGCCTCACCTCTTCTTCGTACAAATATGGCTTGCCATGGATCCTAAACCATGGCATGTACTCCGAATCGCATGATAACTCCGGAACGATAATAGGTTCGCGAGTAGGTAAGAAATCATATTGATTATTCCACATGTTTATATGTTGGGAGTGGAATACCGATCAATTCTCATCCGACCACCGCAAGTCATTAGGATGCAAACCATCAAGGTCTTGAGGTGCCACGGGAATCGATTGTCGAAATCTGAATTGCTGCAACACTTTATCGGTCTTGTGTATCTCGACAGTAGCATACACTACCAATAAAACCTTCACGTGCCAGATGTTACGATTCACAAAGAATTCCTCAAGGATGACTTCTCGAATTGCCGAATCCTCGTATGGTGTCCATTCAAACTATATTAATGTGAAAAAAACATTAGTTATATATATACTACTAAATACGAAATCGACTACGTTAATATTATATAGTTCAAATTTAAATAAATAGATACCTCCGCTTCCAATCGTTGGTCTAATAGAATTTGTATATCTTGAAGCTCAATAGGTAATCCCACGTGACTCTGCCCATGATTCCACTTATTTAAATAACTTGTTAGCATAATAATATTTATTTAAATCAATTTTATTATTAAAATATTTACTAAATTTTACCCTGTTACGAGTGGGAATGTATATGTGTAATTCGCTCGAGGATGTAAAAATAGAAATCAGTGTCGCACCCATGATTGCAGTAGTAAAATGCAACCATTAATTTTGATTTTCCCGGGTTACGTTGCCCGACACATCTCCCGGTACAATGTCACCAACACGACGGACCTCCAACTGAGTTCGCCTGCTCTTCTAAAATCGACAAGTTTCAATAACCACCTTAGATGGACGAGTGTTCTGACCTGTCCAGCATCGGGATACCCCCGACGATCTAAAGGATGTAAGCCCGAGTGTGTCATTCTCTTTTGACTTCATTTCAAATCCTCATCCAACACCATGAAAGTTTTTAATAACCAAGCCATTTTGATTCAAACTCCATAAATTGTCTTCAGAACCGAACCCAAAAGTTCACCACATATGCCTCGCCAATCATCGGTCTGAACAGACCCTGTGATTATCGACCCATCCATGAGTAACCCCAACTGTAAATGCACGTCCTCTAGAGTGATAGTACAACCGCCGCATAGAAGATGGAATGCATGCGTCTCCACCTCTCCACCATCATGCTTACGAGTTTTGGGTCCTACTTACACCCCCAGCCTACAAGGGTCACGTGCCAAAAACCGACTTCCCTCAAGTATGGTTCAATCAACGGTGATGGAGGATAGGGTAGATTACAAATATGCATTGTAAAATTCAACATTGTAAAATTCAATCTTCTGCCTATTTACGTAAAAAAAAATATACAAAATATTAAGTTAATATATAACAATGAAATAAAAAAATAAACAAAATTGAAATTTATTAAAAATTAATCTTACCATTTGCAATTGAATGAAGAAAATGTACTTGTCATCATGACGGATTAGAGAACCGACCATTGCTAACTATATATAACACATTAATTTTTTTAAAAATATTTTTAGAAAATGTTAATAAAAAATCTAATAGAAAATATAATTTAGATTTTTGAGAGAATTTTGTGAGAAATGTGTAAGGGTGAGGGGTTATAGTTTTTTTATTTTTTTATTTAAAATAGCCGTTGAAAAAGTATCCATTTGGAGAAAAATGCTTCTAGTGCACTTCCAGCTGGAAGCGTTTTCCTTATATTGATCTATACCTATAAATATTCCAAAAATTGACCTATTTTGTTAATTTTAAAAAAAAATTGACATTTTTTTTTTGGTAATTTAATCTCATATAATCGAAATGGTTAAAAAAAATTGAAATACCAACTATATAAATAAAATCAGTTAAAATTTGAAATTTTGATAAAATTGGATATTTATTTATTTTATTTTAACAAAAATGAATATTTCAATTATGCTTTAGTTATTTTCCTTGTAAATATAAAATTTCTAATTTGCAATATAATTTTAATTTTTTATGACTTTTTAAATTTTATTAATTTATTCGTTTTAATATTTAAAAGTGAGTTAAACCAAAAGGTTAACAAAAAAAAAATTCTAATCAATTCATCCTTCCACCGATCTGATTAATTTTTCTTTAAAAAGTCACAGATTTTATATTGAACTGATTCCACCCAATTCTTTCAATTTCATTGAAACCTTCATCCTTCTCTCTCTCTATTGTTGCAAGAGGGAGAAGGACGGTAGTGAGGGTTTTTATTTTTATTTTTATATAATTATATATTTTTAATATTTTTATTATATTTTTTAAATATATTTAAAATTTTATCATTATATATATTTAAAAATATTTATATGTTTTTATATTTTTTGAAATTTTTAAAACTAGAATCAAATTGAGAACATTTGTAAATTTTGAGGGTTAATTTTTTAAAATTAAATCGGTAATCGATATAATGTGTAAAAGTTGAGAGTTAAATTTGTTATTATATCAGTTTTTTTAACTGTCACATCAGCTTACTATTTGTGATTTTAATGTAAGTGACCAAAATGATCGAATTATGTAATATGGATGCTTAAATTGTAAAATTTTTCATTTTGGATGCTTAAAGTGAAATATTTTATAGTTGGATGACTATGTATATAGTTTAAAAAAAAACATAAATTACCCTTATACGAAATTCTAATAGCAGTACTTACTTGGTAGAAAATTAGCCTACCTTAAACCTTTTTTTTAGTGTAATTACCGATACTTTTATAATGAAAAGAAACCCACCCAATCAAACTGAGAAAACAACATAGACAAAAGCAAAAACAATGGGTAATTTCTAAAGAAAACCGACTATCGACAGAAGTCATTCTTCAAAAAAAGAAAAAAGAAGAGGCGTTAAAGCACCAATAATAATAAGCAGCAAAAGGCCGTTCAATCCCACCAAAAGACAGCCACCGGAGTAGCGTTCGCACGAGGATGATCTAACCAGGGTCGATCCGGCGCTGATCTTCCTCTACCACTGATCGCACACTGTCATGAATATCTTCCACCTAGTAAGTTTCTTCATTCATCTGTAATTCTTCTCGAGCCAGGTGGTGAGCAACGTTGTTCGCCATTCTTGGGATATAGTCGCCATTCTTGGGATATAGTTGAACTTAATATATATAAAAACCTGAGTCAAATTTTTGATATCTTTGATGTAGGCCTCGATTCTAGACCCATTTTCCTTCTCTTGGTTGATCTTGGTAATCGTGGATCGAGAGTCTCCTTCCACCATCACAAAGTTAAATCCTTTTTCTTTCGCAAAAGATAAGCCCTGTAGGCATGAGAGGGCTTCTGCCGAGAAAGCGTCAGATACATTTTTGTTCTGAATGACGCCACTGCCCATAATCTGTTCATTTGAGTTATGAATAACAAACCCTAAGTAAGACCTTTTAGTATTCTTTTTGTAAGTAGCGTCAAAATTAAGCTTAACATGGGGCTCTGATGGAGAACCACCGATCCTGATATCCCCTCCAAAATCCATGTAACATTCTGTCAAGATGGTTCAATTCCCTAACTAACCTACTGATTTTTGTGCAGATATCTTGTGAAGAGAGGTGTTTCCCTCCATCACCTATTTGTTACGGTTGAACCATATTGCCCATACAGTGATCAGGATAAGATGATAGGTAACCGGTTGCTCGCCATTTAGTTTTTTTGTGAACCAATCCCAAAGGTTATCTGTTACACCATTGTTGTAACCATTTCTCGAAAAAAAAAAAAGGGGAATCGACTTGGCATTTTGAAAACGAAAAAAAACGGGAGTCGCCACCGACCCTTTACTAGCTGTGATCGGATCACCTTTGTTTTAATAAAACATTTTGATTTACTAAAATAATGTTTTGGTCTTTGAGAATTTGAGAAAATAGGTTCGGGAGTCGGTTAAGTGCGAGGAAGGGTTAACACCTTCGTCACGCCCGCAATTGGTACCAAATCGATTAATTAATGTCCCCATGTCGAAAGTTTAAAAATTTTGAAAGAATTTAAAAATTTGATTTCTTTTGGAAATATTCGAATTTTCTCAAATTGAATGTCAAGATTTTCTTGTTTCGAAGGAACAAAATATCGCATCCAGTACGTAGGACACGATGACTTTAATCCTCGAATTCAGGATCATCTCTTAATTCCCGAGACTCATACATTAGAATATCAAAAGGATATTCGACTGTTTGGCCAAGCGAGAGAACCGAAACCCAACGCATAGGGCACGGTCCCTCGAATTCCCAAACGTAGAATATTGCCTTGTTTTGAAAACTTTTTTATTTTGGATGGAGTTTATGAAAGATCTTAGGTTAGGTTTTAAAGAAATATGATTCAAAGCGCGGATGGAATCACGCGATGAAGAGAACGATAATGTAACACGAATTTGGTGTAATGACAACATAATGCACATAATACATGACATTGAAATCATTAATCTAAAATATTGACATGCATGAATAATAATAACAATGATGGCACAATCATGTGAACAGCACTAACGCTGATAATAATATCAAAGACATGGAAATACGGATAAGCAGGTCACAATATGTGCAAGAATGATAACCGCATAACTTAAGCGACTTAAGTATCAACATTAATAACAAGTGGAATGATGAATTCAACAATTCTAAAAGAAATGACACATAAAACAATTTAAAAAAATTAACAAAATGATTTTAAGTCAAAATTACATACTGAAGAAGTAAATGATATACATGAAATAACTTTAAAATGGTGTCAAAAATTAAAATATTCAGTGCATGATTTGATAAAGATAAAAAAAAATTAGAAATAAATAATAATGATAACATGATAAATAACAAAATAAAATAAAATGAATAAACATATAAACATTTTAAACAGATTGGAAACTGGATTGCAATGATATTTAAACAACAAGGACCAAAATTGTAATGGAAAATGCGGGCTTGGACCAGATTAAAACATGATAAAAATAATGGGGTGAGATCTTTAAAATAACAAATGGGATGCGAGTTGGGTTCAATCAACAAGCATCGAAAAGGGGAGGTCCAACTGCGCAATTATCCCTTTTAAGGGATATGCGCGTACCCCCTTTTTCAGCAAACGGCGCCGTCGCTTTAATGTTGATTTTAAAAAACAAATTTTAGCCCTAAGTATTTTCTCAAAACAAAAACAGCAGCCCCTTTTATTTGTTTTCTCTCGTCTCTCCGTTTCCCCCCTTTTCACCTTCTCGATCGATCGGGTTTTTGAAGCCGTTCATCGCGCCGCCGCTACACCATCGGGTTGGTGGCCAGCGACACTCCAAACGGTGGGCCTTAAATCCATTCCGAAGCCCTTCGATTCCCTGTTTAAGGCGTCCCGACGCCGATTTCTTAGACTCGTTCAACCGAACCGGATGGCGGCAGCGGCGGCGCGAACTTCTTCGACGACGCGCGACTGAGTTCGAGTAAGATTTCCTTATTTTTATCGCTTGATTATAAATCTTCTATTAAGTGTTGGGAACGGTAAATAAAAAAAGGAGTAAAGAAAAGACTGGGAATAATACCGGGGAAATAGAAAAAGAAAACAGAACAACCTTTTAATTCGATTTTCCTTGATTGCTGACGATTTTTGTTATTGTTTGCTTTTGTAATAGGATTTGAAACAGTAAGTAATGAACATAGAAAAAAAGGTATTAAATTAAAGGAGATATAACATCAAAATTCAAACAACAACCTTGTGCTTTGTTTCTTTTTTGGGTCATATTTTCATGAAAAAAAAGAAGAAGAGCCCTTTACAAGGTTTGTCTCGGTTGTTTTATAACCGATTTACAAAAGCATCGGTTCCTGTTTCTGCCATATTTTTTGTTGTTCGTGGTTGTTTTCTCTGGAAGGGTATGGGCGAGGCGCTTGGTGGAGACGGAGGCCGAGGCGCACGGCGCTGAAGAGTCAGAAGCATGGGGCACGGGGAACGACGCGCGTGCGAGGGACGCGCGGATCTGAGAAGGCGCGCGTGGGAGTGGCCGTGGGCGACGCGCGTGGTGCTCGCGGGGGAAAAGGCCAGCGGCGCATTAGGGGAACCTTAGGGTTTCTGTTTGTTTTTTTGATTTTGGGCCACTGGGCCATTCGAGTTGTTGGGCTTCATTGGGCTTTTGTAATTGGGTTATGGACTTTTAGTGGACTTTATTAATATTAGGTTTTTTGTTTTTATTGGGTTTTATTATTCTGACGGGCCTGGGTTTTGTAATTGGGCCTTAATTTCCGACTTGTAACTGGACGTTTGGACACTCTAATAATATTTTGGGTTTTTAATTTGGTTTTATTTTGACTAAATGGGCCCGGGCAGAAATTGGGTATTACAGCTGCCCCTCTTTGCTCATTGTCGTGAAACGAGAATAGAGCAAAGACAATAAAGAAGGCCCAAATTTGCCTGGGTCCATAAAGTCTGGATTCCTTGGCGCCCCTATTCTTCATGTGGCCTCATTCCGTTCCACTGCATCTTGTTACTCTAGTCCACCTCACTACAACTTGGATTGACTTCAATCTGCTTCTTTGTAACTTCGAGAATTTGCTGTCTTACCCTACTGGGACTTCAAGGTGACCTTGAGCTTCCAAATTTGCTTCCTTACCATCTTCAGGAAGACTGCAATCTCCAGTCTGCTCCATTATCATCTCTACAGAACAAAATCTGAACTTTTCAATTTGCTTCCTTACTATCTTCGGGAAGACTTCAATCTTCAGTCTGCTCCACAATCATCTCTAGGGAACGAAATCTGAACTTTTCAATTTGCTTCCTTACTATCTTCAGGAAGGCTTCAATCTTTAGCTTGTTCCACTACCATCTCGAGGGAACAAAATCTGAACTTTTCAATTTGCTTCCTTACTATCTTTAGGAAGACTTCAATCTTCAGTCTACTCCACTGGAGCAAAATCTGCACTTCGATGCTGTGGTACCCCTTTTGAGGGACCTGTCCCGTATAATATGCTTATGTTCATGCAAATGACGAGGATGTTATGATCGAGATGACTCAAATGCTCCTCACTATTTGCGCTATGGATGATATTTACATGAATGCTGGATGTCATGAGAATGAAGACTTTTTACACTGTAAAAATAGCTAGCATGTAATGATCGCAATAAATCAAATGTTCCTAACTGGATGCGCATGAATGCATGAGAAAGTTCCTTTTTATAGTTTGGGTTGTCATTGCTCACAGTTCAGCAAGGTTCTATCACTGATGCACTACGATTACTCTCTTGCTCAGTAGATATTTTTAACAGGAAACCCAAAGAGACGATCATATTCTATTAGCAAGCTTGCCCCGCTGTAATTTCATTGTCCCCTCCATTGTACCCTCTGAGACATAAAGTTCGTACCTCTCACCACAACCTCAGGAGAGTAACATTTATTTTCTCCTAACCCTCTTACTGCGACTCTGAGGTGTAGGATCAATCACTGTTTACTGGATATAATAGTATTACAACTTCATTATGTACCTAGATCGGCATTGCTCGTTATTCGTCAAAGTCGTATCTCTGACGAGGCGTTTGGTCTTTGTTCAAATAGAGAATCATTTTTTCAACATTTCTAAACCTTAAGTGGAATGAATTTTGAACAATAGTCATGTTTCAGGTCCTTGCATTATTCAGAGACTTTCAGAATGATATATAGGACTCCTTTTATAAAAGTATTATTAGTTCCGTAATCATTATTTCAATGTAAAATGCCTAGAAAGGATTGTAGGGAGGAGATTGATTGGGAGTATAGCTCGAAACGAAACAGGTTAATCCAAACTGGCAAATGCAATCAAGAAAGAAATTCAATGAATAAGATAATCACAAATTACAAGCTTAAAACGGGTAGAATAGAAATTGGGTGCCCCAGATATCGCAGCCTAGGCTTCTCTGCCTGAGCATTCGGAAGACCATTTTGAGTTTGATATGTGCTTAGGAGGTCTTTAGTATTTTGTTGATGCATCGAGGCGCAACCTACCCCTTCCCTGTCCATTCCAGTGCAGAGAGGTTTTTTCTCCACAGTTCGAGCCGCCCTTTTTTAGGTTTTCGACTCAAATCCCTTTTGGTCTCAAAGCGCCCTTTGCGGGTTTTCGCCTTGGCCTCTCCCTCTTTTTTTTTTTTTTTTTAAGGAATCAAGTTCAAGCAAAGTATCTTTTGACTGAATCTGAATTCACGGGGTTGGGTAAGCTTTTCCTATCCATTTCTGTTAGAATCAGTGCACCCCCGGAGAAAGCCTTCTTCACCACGTATGGTCCCTCCCAATTCGGCATCCATTTTCCTCTGAAATCCTTCTGTATGGGGAGGATCTTCTTCATGCACAGTGTCTCCTCGTGAAAGCTGCTCTTGGGCGAACTTTTCTGTTATAGGCTCGCATCATACGTTTTTGATACATCTGACCGTGCCAGATAGCCCTTAGCCTCTTTTCTTTGATTAGGTTCAATTGATCGTATCGAGCCTGAATCCATTCGGCTTCATCCAGCTTTACTTCTATCAAGACCTGAAGAGAAGGTATTTCCACTTCAATGGGTAAGACTGCCTCCATCCCGTAGACCAGTGAGAAAGATGTTGCCCCGGTGGAAGTCCTGACGGACGTTCGATAAGCATAAAGTGCGAATGGTAGTTTTTCATGCCAATCCTTGTAAGTCTCTGTCATCTTCCCCACTATCTTCTTGATGTTCTTATTTGCTGCTTCCACTGCCCCATTCATTTTTGGACGGTACTGAGATGAGTTATGATGTTTAATGTTGAATTGACGGCAAACATCTGCTATCATGCTGTTGTTCAAATTCAACGCGTTGTCTGATATGATCCTTTCGGGCATCCCATATCGGCAAATGATTTCCTTCTTTAAAAACCGACTAACCGCTGGTTTAGTGACGTTAGCGTATGAAGCGGCTTCTACCCATTTCGTGAAGTAGTCAATGACTACGAAGATAAATCGGTGTCCGTTTGACGCTTTCGGGGAGATCGGTCCGATAACATCCATGCCCTACATGGAAAAGGGCCATGGGGAAGTCATAACGTGTAGGGGGGACGGAGGCACGTGAATCTTATCTCCATAGATCTGGCATTTATGACATCTCTTAGCATAGCTGATACAATCTCCCTCCATGGTGGACCAGTAATATCCAAATCTCATTATTTGCCTGGCCATTGTGAATCCGTTAGCATGCGTTCCGCAAACGCCCTCATGAACTTCCTCTAGGATCATCTTGGCTTCTAAAGCATCGACGCATCTCAACAATACTTGATCCTTTCCCTTCTTGTACAGGATGTCCTCGTCCAAAACATATTCGAGGGCCAATCTCCTGAGTGTCCTTTTCTCATTCTCAGTTGCATGATTTGGGTATTCGCGATTTCTCATATATCGCAATATATCTTTGTACCAAGGGTGATCATCCTTCTCTTCTTCTTCTACGTTACAGCAATAAGCTGGGCCCTTATAAATACTCATTTGAATGGGCTTTACATCTTCTTGCTTACTCGCCTTAATCATGGAAGCTAAAGTAGCCAAGGCATCCACCATCTGGTTTTCTTCTCGTGGGAGGTAACTAAAGGTGATATCGTCAAACTCCTCGATTAATCCCATGACTACCCTTCGATAGTTGATCAATTTGGGATCTCTTGTCTCCCATTTGCCCATTAGTTGGTATATCACTAATGCGAAATCTCCATATACTTCCAGTGTTTTAACTCTACGTTCTATAGCAGCGTGGAGTCCCATGATATAGGCTTCATATTCTGCCATATTGTTTGTACAATCAAAATCCAACTTGCATGTGAACGGGTAGTGATCCCCATTTGGGGATACCAAGACTGCCCCGATCCCATTTCCAATAGCGTTTGATGCTCAATCGAAATTCAATTTCCAAAGGTCATCTTTTGCAGTATCCTCTTCCGTAGCTGCCACGTACATTAGATCCTCATTGGGGAAATCAAAGTTCAACGGCTCATAATCTTCTAAAGCTCTTCTAGCTAAGAAGTCGGCTATCGCGCTCCCTTTTATAGCTTTCTGGCTCACATATACAATATCAAATTCAGACAGTAGGATTTGCCATCTAGCCATCCTCCCATTCAAAGCGGTCGCCTCCATCATGTACTTTAGGGGGTCTAACTTTGAGATTAGCCAGGTCGTGTGATACAGCATGTATTGTCTCAATCTCCGAGTCGTCCAAATCAACGCACAACACAGTTTTTCAATCGGTAAATATCTCATTTCACACTCAGTGAATTTCTTACTGAGGTAGTATATCGCCTTCTCTTTTCTTCCTGAATCATCATGTTGACCTAACACACATCCCATAGAGTGAATAAGCACCGTCAGATATAGGATTAATGGCTTGTCGGGGTGTGGAGGTGATAGTACTGGAGGGTTTGACAAGTACTGTTTAACCCTATCGAAAGCTTCTTGACATTCATCATTCCATACGCCCGGGTTATGTTTCTTCAAGAGACGAAATATGGGATCACATTTCTCGGTTAACTGTGAAATAAACCGAGTAATGTAATTTAGTCTTCCTAGGAAACCTCGAACTTCTTTTTGAGTGCTCGGCGGAGGCAATTCTTGTATAGCCCGGACCTTGTCTGAGTCGATCTCGATCCCTTTCTTGCTGACTATGAAGCCCAACAGTTTGCCCGACCTGGCTCCGAAGGTACATTTAGTGGGATTGAGTCTCAATTGGAATTTCCTTAACCTCGGTGACACAACACGCAAAACTTGGATATGTTCTTTCTTCTGTTTCTAGACTTTGCAAGCATGTCATCTACGTAAACCTCGATTTCCTTATGCATCATATCGTAGAACAGGGTCACCATGGCCCTTTGGTATGTAGCTCCTGCGTTTTTCAACCTAAAAGGCATCACCTTATAACAGAATGTGCCCCACAATGTTATGAAGGTAGTCTTTCCCATATCTTCAGGGTGCATCTTTATCTGATTGTATCTGGAGAAGCCATCCATGAAGGAAAATAGTGAAAAGCCTGCTGTGTTGTCTACTAGAGTATCAATATGAGGCAGAGGAAAATTATCCTTTGGGCTAGCCTTATTTAAGTCTCTATAATCCACACACATTCGCACATTTCCGTCTTTTTTAAGGACGGGCACGATATTGGCCACCCATTCTAAGTATTTGATCTCCTGCAAGAATCCCGCGTCGAACTGCTTTTGGACCTCCTCCTTTATTTTCAGCACAATATCCGGTCTCATCCTTCTGAGCTTCACTGAATCGGCTTGTAATCCTTCCTTATGGGTAAGCGGTGTACTGCTATATCGGTGCTTAAACCGGGCATATCTTCATAAGACCATGCGAAGACATCCTTGAATTCTTGCAACAGTTTGATAAGATTCTGCCTTGTTTCCTCGGCTATCCTTGTTCCGATATTTACCACTTTCCCTTCTTCCAACATCACGATCTCTCATCGCTTCCTTATGAGGCGAATTTGTCTCTCCTCCGCTCTACCATTCTTAACGAGATCGGGACAAAGTTATCGTCTATGTCATCTTCAAAATTTTCGTAATTTTTCTAAGCATATGTCTTGCTCAAAAGGATATTTCGAACCCAAGGCGGCGTTGCTCAAGTCATTGATATCTAGGGACCTGTTGCAATTTAAGAAAATATGGGCAGAATGAATGAATTTGTGAATGAACAATTGTATGTATAATAATGCTGAAAGAATGATCGGAAAACAAAAAAAGGAGATGTTTGCTTCAAACGATGATGAAAATGCATTTTATTGATATAACGATACTTGAACATGCGCCTATTTCACAAAAGAAATCTTGCTGCTCTTAGGCTTAGAGCAACAAGTGTGTCCTGAACATTACTCTGAATGAGCCCTAACTACTACAGGGATTTCTTCCGCAGTCCAATTGTTCAAGATGCTTCCCGATTCATAAAGCTGAGTATTTGGCAAGATTTCTCCATCAATCGCCTCCTCAGATATGGCACTAATGTAGACATTGCCTAACATTGCTGCGATGTCCTCTCCCTTCGGTGTCTTCAGCTCAGAGTGGATTACTCCTCCCGACACAAAGGTCTTGGATATGTGCGGGATTATCATGGGTTCCCACTTAGTTTCCTTCCCACTCAAATGAGCGCGTCTTCTTTCCTGTCTCCTTTCTAGCTCCTTCTTCTTTTGTCTTGCGTCTGGTCTGAATCCCAGGCCGAAGCGATCTTGTTTTTCTTTCAGCATCGGGGCCGCCATTTTCCCCTGAAGGTACTTTCGAAGCCCTCTTCCCGGTAAAGCACCTTTTCCCACGGTCATTTTCAATCCCATCCTTGTAGTCTCAGAGATTCCTGGCTTCAAGATTTTGTTTCCTTCCATAACAAAAGTCGCGTTCACGAACTCGAGAGATTGGAAAGAACATTCGATTGCCTCGTCGTTTGTCTCCACGTAGGGCATGTCACTGGTCACGGTGGCAATAATATCCTCCTCTGCTTTTATTGTTACCAGTCGGCCATCCGCTATTAACTTCACCTTCTGATGTAATGATGAAGGTACTGCTCTGGACGAATGTATCCATGGTCTCTCCAATAGGCAGTTGTAGGAAGGTTCGATGTCCATAACCAGAAAATCTATTTCGTAGGTAGTTGGGCCAATTAGTAAGGGTACCTCAATCCTCCCCATGACTCTTCTTTGGGTGCCGTCAAAGGCCTTTACCACGCTCTGGCATTTCTTCATGTGCGAACTGTCCACTGGTAATCTGTTGAGGGTGGACAAGGGCAACACATTCAATGCAGACCCGTTGTCTACCAAGACCCCTGGTAGTATGTGCCCTTTGCATCTAGCGATAATGTGCAAAGCCTTGGTGGATCCTCTACCACCTGGTGATATTTCATCATCATTAAAATGAATGAAGTTGTCTGCACTTATATGGCCGATCAATCGATCCAACTTGTTAACTGAAATGTCACTAGTGACGTAGGTTTCATTTAAAGCTTTCATCAGTGCGTTCCTGTGTACTTCTGAGCATTGAAGTAAAGCCAATATGGATAAACCCGCTGGCTGTTTGTGCAGCTGTTCTACCACATAATATTCACTGTGTTTTAGAAATTTCAAGAACTCTTTAGCCTCTTCCTCAGTCACCGGCTCCTTGGTCCTTGGTTCGGGCTCAGCTGGCTTTCCTTTCTCTTGTTCCACCATTGGGGCTTTCCCCTTTACTAAGTCATAGCGTCTCCCGCTTCGAGCATGGAAGCCTTCATCTGAATCCTCCTTCGTCACATTAATCGAGCTCTTTGTGACTGCTATATTACACTCATAGTTCCAAGGAACCTCCTTACTATCTTTGTAAGCGAAGGCAGCGGGCCTCCGTATTATCACTTTCAGTGTTACTCGTGTTCTCGCCTCATTGCCAGTTGAATTCTCCCTTTCGGGGACTGCTACATCACACTCATGATTCCGAGGAGCCTCCCTATTATCTTCAACGACAGTGGGCCTCCGTATGACCACTCTCGGCGCTACCTACGTCCTTGCTTTATCACTTTTGGGACGTGAAATAATGATCATCGGAAGGCTAACTTTCGAACCTTTTGCTGTTGGTTCAGACGTGCATATGTTCTTATCTTCTATGCCTTCATCGTAAAATTTGACTTCTTTATTGTTCATTAAGTTTTGCACCAGAGCTCTAAATTCTCCACAAGTCTGAATCTCATGTCCCAACTCTTGATGGTGCTCACAATAATTTGTCAGCTTTCCTTGACTTTCTTTCGCAATAATTAGTCCATGCTTGACCATTTCTTTCTAGACCCGTCTCAAGGGAGTTTTGACCTCCGCAATATTTGTTTTGATCCTTTTTTCTGAACTTTCACTAATTGCATTGACTCCGCCTTTAGCGTGATTGGGTAAAGGATTTGTTACATTTGGCATGTCATCTAACTCCACCACACCCATGTTGATAAATTTCTCTACTAATTTCTTAAAAGTAAGGCAATTCTCTATTGAGTGTCCCGTGATTCCTGCATGATATTCACACTGTGCGTTTGAGTCATACCACTTGGGATACGGGGGTTGCATTGGTTTCAGGTGGTAAGGGGACACAATATGCGCATTGAACAGGGTTTGATACATCTCCTTGTACGTCATCAGAATCGGTGTGAATTGGGGCTTTTCATTGTCTTATCTTGAGGTACTAGGTTCTTTCTTGGGTAGCCATTGCTGCCCCGTGGTCGTCGCTTTTGGCTGATTAATGGTGATTGACTTCGGGTGTCCCATGCTTGCATTATTCACCTCACTTTCTTTCTTCCTTGGGGGCATTCTTTTGACACTTTCCCCCGTCTCGATTCTTCCACTTTTTATAATATTCTCGATCATTTCTTCGGTTGTCACGATGTCTGAAAAGCTCCGGGTTGCACTTCCTATCATATGCATGAGGAATGGGGCCTTCAGTGTTCGGATGAAGAGCATCGTGGCTTCTTTCTCCAGAAGTAGTGGCTGGACTTGGATGGCAACCTCCCTCCACCTCTGTGCATATTGCCTCAAGTTTTCGTTTCCTTTCTTTTCCATATTTTGAAGAGTGATCCTATCAGGGGTCATGTCCGTTACGTGACTGTATTGCTCCAAGAATGCGTGAGCCAAATCATCCCATGAACCAATTTTGGCACGACTCAACTGATTGTACCATCTGGCTGCAGCTCCCACCAGGCTGTCTTGGAAACAATGGATCAGCAGTGGGTTATTATTAGTGTAGCCCGTCATCCTTCTACAAAACATAGTGATATGTGCCTCTGGGCAACTTGTCCCATTGTACTTTTCGAACTCAGGCGTCTTAAAATTGTACGGGAGCACTAAGTCGGGGACTAAGCTTAAGTCATTGGCTTTTATTCCCCGACGTTTACCGGCATTTTCTAGAGCTTTGAATTTCTCCTCCGCACTTATATTTATCCTCTAGCTGTTTTGGTAAATCCTGTTTTGCCTTCTCTGCCATCTCATCCAAATCTGGGACGCTGGGATTGATCGGACTTTCTCCTGAGTTGGTACCCAAACCCGTCGGGAGGTGTGTTGGTATTGTGGTATCGGCCTGATATTGCGACCTGATAGTGACAGATGCCCTTTGGGGGTACGTGTCTGGTGGCGTTTGGGCGTTCGGCGGGGTAAGAGAGGGGTTATTACTGTCGTTCCCTGAGCTGGTAGCAACGCCCCTCTCTTTTTCTCGCTCTTTAGACATCAGTTGCATTAGCTGGCTTATCATGTTATTCTGGGATTCTTGCATCCGCTCCATCATGTCTTGCTGGTTTTTGGCTAGTTGCTCTTGTAATTGCGCTTGTCCTTTCATTTGATCCTGGATTTCTTTTTGTATCTGTTTTAATCTTTCCATTCTTTGATCCATTATCCTCGTTTTGCCTCTTGTACCGTAGTGATGTTCCAGGTTAACTGCCATAATTTTAGGGTCCCTTTGTGAGATTCGATGTGTATGATGCAATGAAATGCAAATGTATGGTATGAATGCAAAAAAGGTGTTGATTTGATTCGATTCCATTAGATAAACTTTACTAGAAAACAAATTTCTTTTCATAGAACGGACGATTACATATACGACTTTGCCCTAATGCCTAAATCCTTGACTTTCCTAAGAAGCCAAGCTAAACCTTGGCCTCGCTCCGATTTTGACTCATATATCAGACTCAACGCATCAGCCCGAACCGCCAAGGTTTGCAAATGATCGGCCACCTCTCGGACTTGAGCCACGACTTCGCCCATTACATAGTCTCTGTTTCTGATCTGTTCGTGGGAATGATAGAGCTGCTCCCTCCAATATTCATCGTTCGCTTCAAGGAGCTCAACCTGAATTTTGCTATCTTGTAATGCAGTCTCAAGCTCCCCTATCCTTCCTCTCATCTCCTCGATTTTGTGCTGACTGGCTCTTAGTTTGACTACCGAGTTGCGACCACGGTGCCGATGCAGTGACCTTTCTAATTCCACTACTTGGGTGCGTAACCTCTCGTTTCGCTTTGGCTTTCCAACAGGCTCTTTTTCAAAGCATTCTCTCGTACTTGAGCATCTCGAAACTTCCTCTCCCACTGGTCGGCTTTAGACTTTTCTTCTTTAATTTCCTATCGCCATTGCTCTGACGTTTTGCCCAAACCAGCAGTTCTGATGGACATGCGTAGCTTCTTATAGTCCGTCTATAAACTATCCAAATCCTCTTCGGCCTTGTTCTTCCCTTTTTTCAATCTCTCGGCCTCGAACTTGTGGATGTCCACATCTAACCCCAACTGCATCTTTTCCCCTTCTAGCTGCTCTATCCTCTTACCTAATTCCCGGCTCTTTCTCTCGAAATCTTGCTTGATAATCTCTAATTCAGACAGGATTACTTGCAGCTGTTCTTCTATTGGTCGAGCATTTCCTTGGATTGGCCTTGGGACATTGTCGTTGATTCTTTTGCCCCACCATTGTTCATACTCAGGGGTCGCTATAGGCCCCATGGCGAGTCTCTTCATTTTTCGAGTTTGGGTCCATGCATCCGATATTTCGCGAACTCTCTTCTTATAGTTGTCATCCTTGTATGAGACCTCATATTGTGCTAATCCATGTGTCACAGGTATGAACTGTCTCGATTGATACTGCCTCATTACTAGTAACGGGGCATATCCGACAGCTCCCCATATTCCGAGTAAAGGAACCCAGTCGAACCCTCCACATCGATACAAGATCTCGTCAGTGATCATCCACGGAGCCCTCTATTCTACATCTTTAACTTGCAGATTTTGGAGAATCGTTACCCATTTTTCTCCAGATAGGTCGTCCCGCCTTAGTGTTCTTGCTAATTCCTCTAAAGGAGAATAGTTTTCGAAAAAGACTTTGCATGAGACCTTTTCTATCTTCCAAAAATGGCAATGAAACCAAGATAACAACAGCTGTGCGCATCCTACGAATCTCCCTTCCCCCGCTCTTCGGCAAGCGTTCAATGATCTGAAGGTTTCGGCTAAAATTGCGGGGATGGGTAACTCCCTTATCAAGTTTATCAAATAGGTCCGAAACTGCATCCTTTATATGTCCTAACGCCTTGGGAAAGATGACCAAACTGTAGATGCTTAGAGCGAAGACGTCGACCTTCTTTTTCTTGTCAGGATGAGCCGAGATCAGGTCCCTCAAGTGTTTCCATGGGATGCATTTATAATCTCCCTTCTGCTTGATCCGGGCCGTAACCCATTGCTCGCTCATCCTTGTGATGTTCATTAGCCTTTTTGAGAACGCCGGCACATTAGTAAACCTTGAATATGCCTTATCAGTTTGAAGTCTCGGGCATCGGAACAAAGCTGTGTACTCCTTTATGGTAGGCACCAAATCCATCTTTCCGAAAGTGAAGCAACTATAAGCGGGGTTCCAAAACTGGGTAATAGCTCGAAGTAGGTACTTGTCTACCTTGATATCCAGCAGATAGTGTAAATCACCGTAATTATAGTAGAACAGTTGTTTGTCCTCATTCCCCCATGAGTCCCATATTTTCTTCAATTCTCGCAGGTCATTCTGAGCCACGTTGGTGCAGGTGAAATCCCATAACTCTGATTTATGCCCCACTGTCAGGCTATCTCCTTTTTCTTGCTGTACTCTTTCGAACCACACTTGGACAGCTGCATTATCCTCCACTCTATTGAGAAACCCCTTTTCCATGTCAAGCTTTTCTATCTAGTAATCGAATGCGAATCAACACCTTTTTATGATGAAATGTCATGTGGTAAAAGCAAAACACAACAAGTTAGTATCAGGTACAAAAGGAACTTAAAATAAATGGGAAATAATCACACTCCTATTTAAGGTAACAACTAGGGTTTGCACGGCCCTACCTATAACAGGCTCTTAGGTCTCTCTATATGTGGTTCGGTTCTAAAGCAAGGGTACCTAAACCAGCAGATTCCTCGATCCTCACCCATTATAGGCTCATATGGACCAAGTTCAATTCAGGGGGATACATTTCCCTATGGCTACACAGAGATAAAAATCTCACGAAGACATAGGTACGGATGTATCCCGGAAGCGATCCACTATCTTGCACGGAGGTAAAAACCTCACGAAAGAGTAGCTTCTCACTCCCACTTAAGGGTGTGACCGCAATGGTCATGCAGTGCGATGCCAAAGTACTTTATAAGACGCAACATTATTGGAACCATAATATCAGTAAATGCATTGAAAGAAACATGATTTTTCAAAACAAATTTCTAAACTTTCGACAAAAGGACAAAAACCAATCAATTTATGGCCTGACTCTCAAAACTCCCCAGTGGAGTCGCCAAGCTGTCGTAACCATTTCTTGAAATAAAACGGGAATCGACTTGGCATTTTGAAAGCGAAAAAAAAAGGAGTCGCCACCGACCCTTTACTAGGTGTGATCGGATCACCTTTGTTTTAATAAAACATTTTGATTTACTAAAACAATGTTTTGGTCTTCGAGAATTTGAGAAAATAGGTTCGGGAGTCGGTTACGTGCGAGGAAGGGTTAACACCCTCGTCACGCCCGCAATTGGTACCAAATCGATTAATTAATGTCCCCATGTCAAAAGTTTGAAAATTTTGAAAGAATTTAAAAATTTGATTTCTTTTGGAAATATTCGAATTTTCTCGAATTGAATGTCAAGATTTTCTTGTTTTGAAGGAACAAAATATCGCATCCAGTACGTAGGACATGATGACTTTAATCCTCGAATTCAGGATCATCTCTTAATTCCCGAGACTCATGCATTAGAATATCAAAAGGATATTCGACTGTTTGGCCAAGCGAGAGAACCGAAACCCAACGCATAGGGCACGATCCGTCGAATTCCCAAATGTAGAATATTGCCTTGTTTTGAAAACTTTTTGATTTTGGATGGAGTTTATGAAAGATCTTAGGTTAGGTTTTAAAGAAATATGATTCAAAGCGCGGATGGAATCACGCGACGAAGAGAACGATAATGTAACACGAATTTGGTGTAATGACAACATAATGCACATAATACATGACATTCAAATCATTAATCTAAAATATTGACATGCATGAATAATAATAATAACAATGATGGCACAATCATGTGAACAGCACTAACGCTGATAATAATATCAAAGACATGGAAATACGGATAAGCAGGTCATAATATGTGCAAGAATGATAACCGCATAACTTAAGCGACTTAAGTATCAACATTAATAACAGTGGAATGATGAATTAAACAATTCTAAAAGAAATGACACATAAAACAATTTAAAAAAATTAACAAAATGATTTTAAGTCAAAACTACATACTAAAGAAGAAGTGAATGATATACATGAAATAACTTTAAAATGGTGTCAAAAATTAAAATATTCAGTGCATGATTTGATAAAGATAAAAAAATTAGAAATAAATAATATTGATAACATGATAAATAACAAAATAAAATAAAATGAATAAACATAGAAACATTTTAAACAGATTGGAAACTGGATTGCAATGATATTTAAACAACAAGGACCAAAATTGTAATGGAAAATGCGGGCTTGGACCAGATTAAAACATGATAAAAATAATGGGGTGAGATCTATAAAATAACAAATGGGATGCGAGTTGGGTTCAATCAACAAGCATCGAAAAGGGGAGGTCCAACTGCACAATTATCCCTTTTAAGGGATATGCGCATACCCCCTTTTTCAGCAAACAGCGCCGTCACTTTAATGTTGATTTTAAAGAAAAAATTTTAGCCCTAAGTATTTTCTCAAAACAGAAATAGCAGCCCCTTTTATTTGTTTTCTCTCGTCTCTCCGTTCCCCCCTTTTCACCTTCTCGATCGATCGGGTTTTCGAAGCCGTTCATTGGGCCGCCGCCACGACACCATCGGGTTGGTGGCCAGCGACACTCCAAACGGTGGGCCTTAAATCCGTTCCGAAGCCCTTCGATTCCCTGTTTAAGGCGTCCCGACGCTGATTTCTTAGACTCGTTCTTCGAACCAGATGGCGACGATGGCACCAGCTTCTCCGACGACGCGATACAGGTTCAGGTAAGATTTCCTTATTTTTATCGCTTGATTATAAATCTTCATATTAAGTGTTGGGAACGGTAAATAAAAAAAGAAGTAAAGAAAAGACTGGGAATAAGACCGGGGAAATAGAAAAAGAAAACAGAACAACCTTTTAATTCGATTTTCCTTGATTGCTGATGATTTTTGTTATTGTTTGCTTTTGTAATAGGATTTGAAATAGTAAGTAATGAACATAGAAAAAAAGGTATTAAATTAAAGGAGATATAACAGCAAAATTCAAACAACAACCTTGTGCTTTGTTTCTTTTTTGGGTCGTATTTTCATGAAAAAAAAAGAGCCCTTTACAAGGTTTGTTTCGGTTGTTTTATAACCAGTTTACAAAAGCATCGGTTCCTGTTTTTGCCATATTTTTTGTTGTTCGTGGTTGTTTTCTCTAGCAGGGCATGGGCGAGGCGCTTGGTAGAGACGGAGGCCGAGGCGCACGGGCGCTGAAGAGTCAGAAGCATAGGGCACGGGGAACGACGCGCGTGCGAGGGATGCACGGATCTGAGAAAGCGCGCGTGGGAGTGGCCGTGGGCGACGCGCGTGGTGCTCGTGAGGGAAAAGGCCGGCGGCGCATTAGGGGAACCTTAGGGTTTCTGTTTGTTTTTTTGATTTTGGGCCACTGGGCCATTCTAGTTGTTGGGCTGCATTGGGCTTTTGTAATTGGGTTATGGACTTTTAGTGGACTTTATTAATATTGGGTTTTTTGGTTTTATTGGGTTTTATTATTCTGACGGGCCTGGGTTTTGTAATTGGGCCTTAATTTCCGGCTTGTAACTGGACGTTTGGACACTCTAATAATATTTTGGGTTTTTAATTTGGTTTTATTTTGACTAAATGGGCCCGGGCAAAAATTGGGTATTACAACCATCAATAGTATCAGTAAATCCCAAACTTACCCAGATATTTTTTGTAGCGTTGTAGCCTATCATAGCATGAACATTAGTTTCCACTTCAGTGTTGCACCTCAAGCAAATAAGAGCCTGGGCCACTGTTTTTGTAAATAGATTAGTATTAGTAGGGATATACACCAGGTTGTAATTTTAATTTTAGCTGGCACTTGTATTTTCTAGAATCGCTTGTAAAAATCCATGTGTTCCATAGGATAGGGCTTAGTTTGTTGGGAGTGAAGAAGCAGCCAATAACCACTGGGAACGAAATAGTCGCCAATGTTCTTCTCCAACCAAACAAGCTTATCTTCTCCAGCAACACGAGACAGAGGAATACAAAGTATGGTAGAAGCTTCCTGTGGGCAGAAAATACTGGTAATTAACTCTTCATTCCACTTTCTAGTATCCGTATTGATGAGATTGGACACAGTATTAACTAAATCATTAACAACTAAGTCTCGTATATGACAACCCTGCGAATAAGGAAACCAGCAATCATTCTAAATAGATATGGAACTGCCTGTACCAACCCACCAACCAATTCCTTTCTCTAAAAGTCTTATTGTAGCCCAAATACTCCGCCACACATAGGAAGGAGACGAGCCTAAATTAGCATTCAAAAAGTTCAAATATGGGTAATATTTGGCTCTCAATATGCGCGCAACAAGAAAATCTGGCTTAGTCATAAGTCTCCATCCTTGTTTTGCCAACAACACGATATTGAACTTGGAGAAGTCACGCTTAAGGGGTACACACCTGCTTCGATTTTGATGCAAGAACACATCTAAGATCACCAGAACCTAAAATCAATAAACCAAACTCTAAATTCAGTCTTAATTCACGATTAATTTGAAACCACAAAACCAACAAAAGTTCGATTCAACCGTTCATCACTTACCCCAACACTCCGAATAATTCTGACTATGATTGCGCAAGAGGAGAGCCTCGTTCTTCACGATTTTTTGCTGTCAAAACTCAAAATTAACTAATGGGAGAAAGAAAAGAATCGATTTGAACAACTTAAGGAACGATTTTCCTCAATCCACAATAAAATCACCCTATGCACTTACCAAAACGTACAAAAACACTAAAGAATTGAAAACCGGAATTGATTGACAAGATTTCGACAGAATTTTGAATGCAAGATAGCAAAAGATTTTGCCAGACAACAAGATATCCCATAAAAGCCTTCAATTTTCTCCTACTTACCCACTACTCATAACTCCTTCAGAATTTGAGCTCAATTGAAACTCTATCTGACAACCGCGCAAAAATTAGTACCCATGCTAGTAGGGATTCGAACAAAAGACCCCTAGTCTACCAACCCCTTACCACTCGAATCAGCAAGCTCATTTTGATATAAATTAACAA
Source organism: Gossypium bickii (assembly GCA_025503065.1). Lineage (NCBI taxonomy): Eukaryota > Viridiplantae > Streptophyta > Magnoliopsida > Malvales > Malvaceae > Gossypium > Gossypium bickii. The sequence continues at coordinate 33,398,716 of CP106715.1, read as the reverse complement.
ACAGTTTAATATAAACCCATTTAACAACGGTAAGGTTAGGATCAGAAAAATAACAAAATTTATTAAAGGTAAGACTTGAACCCAAAACCTTTTAAACACACTCAAAACACTTAACCACTGAAGCAAATACACACTTGTGTAAAAATTCACAAATATAGAAATAAATTTATCAGGGCATTACAAGATGAAGCTTATCCCTAAAATTAAGGGATTTATAAGATTTACATAATAAAATCAAATCAAATCTTATCAGTATGATTCATTTCAATCTTCTAAGATTAGTTTCCCTATTTAATAAGGTAGCCTAACTTTTCATATCTACTTTATTGTGGGCTACTCAGGCTTCAAACGGATAGGCTTCTCTATCAGTTCTTTGAATTGGGCTAGTTTTCATGAGTCAAATGATTCCCATCTAATTGATAGACATCCATGGGATGTATTTTATGTGATGCTCACGGGCTTTGCAACTTGGCCCATGACAATTGCATCATCTTGGTACAACATTCACACAAACCGCAAATAATCATTACAAATACAAGTATATTTATCTAAGACGATAATTATATTAATTAAATACAAATATAATAGTAACTTATTCATTCCAATGCATGTTGATTGATTTCCTATTGAATATAGGTAATCGTTCCTATAATTAGTATGGTTCAAATGATGGTTAAATCTATTTAAACATTAAGTGTAAGTAACATTATAAATATTTATAATTTAGTATGTTTTATAAGATAATATGTTAAATATGATTATATTTTCACCTTTGTGTAAAAGGGAAAGAGTAGTATAGATATGAATGCTGAACATGACAATTGCATCCATGCCCACCCTTGCAGAATTAGACAACAATAATTTATTTCATCGATCTCATTCTACATCACCTTGCAAAGCATTTTGTGGAGGAACGTGAAAATCACTAACCTTTAGTTGTATGTTCCAACCCCATCTAATTTGGTGAGCAATGGGAAATACATGCATTGCATCATTTTGCCATTTGTTTGGCATCAACGTTCCTTCGATTGTGTAGAGCATGTAAGCGATTGATCTCATTGAGATTTTCATCAGATAAGGGCTGAAACAATGTAAATTTCACATGAAGCGTATCAAAATCAGTTTTCTTCTCAAACAATATACCCAACAATGAGTAGAGTATTGACAACATCTCGAATATTATTTCTCTTGTTACCGCATTACCATTGATTGGAAGGCTCATTAGTAGGGCTACATCTTTTAGTATTATCGTTGCTTCGTTGCATGGAAAATAAAAAGCATGAGTCTCAGATCTCCATCTTTTAATCGACAAGAAACTCTAGCACACAATGGAAGTGACTTATTTGAGATATTTTATATAAATGAGCCTTTGTAAGTGCGATTCGGTTTGTTTTTCTTTTAGGCTTTAAATTTTAGATTATACATACTTGAACAAGTCAATATCCGATCTATTGAGGATAAAAAAAAATCAATTTATTACAATCTAAACAAAATTTAATAATAACTGTAACGATCTGGAAATTAGTGTTGTCAAAAAATATGGTTTTAGAACCCCGATTCCGTAAACTGGACTCGTAAATATTTTTATTAAATATTTACAGAGTTATATTAGAAGTGAATTGAATTTCGTTGAATTAGTGCTTAATTTAAATGCAGGGACTAAATCGCATAATTGGTAAAATTGCAATTTACTAAGGAATTATAATTAGACTTAAATAAAAGGGTTAAAATAATATATTCCCAAAATTTTTAATGCAGGGCCGGTTAATGAAATATGTATGTTATATTATTTATAATAGTTAAATTAAATTATAAAATGAAAAAGTATAATAAAATAAAGAAATGATATAATATTGGTGGATGGTAAGAGAAAACATTTTTCTTTTTCATCTTCATCAATTAGAAACCAAGGAGAAAGGGGAGAGGCACGCACTACCTTAGGGTTTATTTTTCTAAGGGTTAGTTCAATTTAGTCTTTTTTTCGTAATTTTTATGTTTTCGGAATCTCGATATTATAAGCTAATCGACCCATGTTGAATTTTTCAGTATTGTTAAAGAATTAAGAAGTTTCCATTGTTAGATAGTTGAAGTTTTTGGTGATATTTTGATAGATTTTAAGCTTAGAATTGATAAAGGACTGAATTGTAAAGTTAATTGATGATTTTGTGCGATAGGGACTATATTACACAAAGTTTAAAATTTTGGGGCAGAAATGAGAATTAGGGAGTTAAATTAGACTTAGAGTGCAATTGGTATAAAAATTGGAGGTTAAATTTAAAAGTTATGTTAGTCCCAGTTTTAGGGACTTAATTGAATAAATTGCAAAAATTACAAAAATTAGAAATTTGAATGTGAAAATGGTTTTACATTGATAATTTGATGTGTTGTTTTTAATCCGTAGCTAACGTCGACCCGAATTCCTCAAAAAAAAAAAGGAAAGGACAAAGTCGTTGACGAATAGCTCGGAGTTTACGGTTTGTGTTTCTATAATTTGAACTAACTTGTAATTGCTGCATTTTGATTTGGTTGTGCACGGTAAGAATGTAAGGTGAGGTTCCTTGGTTGATTGAGATGATTTGAACTGATTGGTGATTATAGGGGTTAAATTGATTATATGTGAAAAATATGTGTATATTTATATAAATAAGGAAATTGAATACAAAATGAGATATTTGATGCTGCCATATGTTTGAATGAATGAGTTCATGATAAAATTGATGTGAATCAAGTTATTGAATGGTATTGAAAAATGAATTGAATACCCTATTAACTGTTTAAGTAGAGTCGGATATAATTGGCATGCCATAGGATATGAAGAGTTCAAGATTACTTCGATTACGAGTCAATGAGGCACTGGGTGCCAATTTGCTTCGGTTTAACCGATGAGACACTAGGTGTCAAACTTGTTTATAGCGCTGGGCGCAACTACTTGCTTCGAATTTGTAACATCCCAAAATTGGGCCTAGTAGGATTGGACTCATTGGGCCTTGGGCATAGGAGTGTTTAAAGTTTTTGAGAACAAGAGAATGACCTTACTTCAAGTTGGGCCTTAGTAAAATTTTGTGTTTAAGCCTATTAAGGAGAGATAGTAAGTGGCATTAAGGCTTATGGAAATAAAAGAGTAAATTGCTAACATAAATGAGCATATAGCAAGGAGGTTATGGAATCAAGTGAAGTACCTTGAGGCAAGGGGTTCAAATCCCATCTTTTGCAAAATTTTGGATTTATTTTTGTATACTCTTCCAAGTGTCATCCATGACATCATTAAAGGGATGAAATAAAAGAAAACTAAAATGATGACTAAAAAGATAAGGTAAGGAGGAAAACAAGGAAAAAGAAAGGAAAAAAGAAATAAAAGAATAATAATAATGATGGAATTTGAAATAATGGAGTAGGTGAGAAAGAAAAAAAAAAAGAATGATGGAGAGTGAATTAGTGAATTAGGGAGCATGTTGGTAGTTTTTTGTTAAAGTTTTGGGTTGGTAAATTTTGGCTTATTTGCAAAGGCATGGACGGTTGAGGTGAATGAGAGGGGAGCTGAATTTGTTTTACTCATTTAGTAGGATTTTTGGTGCTTGATAGGCCTAATTTTCTTTTGGCATCCTTTTGTGTTCTTCAACTTCTCCTATCATTGCCACAACTTCAAGTCAATACCGAACCTCTCAATCCATGATCATTCCTTCATAAATTCTTTCTCATTTGGGTAGACACTCTTTTCTTCGATTAAATCGTGTTCTAAGTGGATGGCCGTGTATCATTCTAGCCATAAGTCAAGTGAGGGAAACCGAATCCAATATTAATAAGGTAAGGAGTTCTTATGGATTATTGATATTATTCAATATTCGATTGGTTGCTAACGGAGTAATAATTTGAAATAATTGACTATATGTCTTAGGGACAAATCACTCGATATATTCTACCTTTGGACATAGTGGTAAGTGATTCAAGTGTGAGTGATACAAAATCTTTTGGAAATCCGAGGCTAACTTTTGGTTGGTATTGTTCTAGGGGCAACGAAGAGTGGTTCTTAGGGAATCCTAATCAAGGTGTGTAATTTCATACTCTTCTGAATATATGTTTGAAATGGTGAGAAAATCTCACATCTCTCTGAAAGTTTACATGAAATATTCTGTGATTCGGTAGAAATATCAAAGAAAATTGATAACCGGTATCCGTGATCACTCAGACATGTGTTTGATGGTAGTGATAATCATGTTTTGTAATAAAACAGTTTCGGTTAGAAGCAGCTATGTGTTTTTGAAAAATCACTAAAAATAGAAGAAAAGGAATTAGAAAGTGAATAAGATATCAAATTAAAGCATACTGTGTCTATTTTAATATGGAAGAAACGGCGAAGGAAAAGGAATTTTATATTTTGAGATATCTTGATTTTAGTGAGACTGGTTCTGATTAACTTCGTGGTTCACTGATCTGTTTTGGAAAAATCATATAAAGTTGTACAAAATGAATTATGGGTTATAATTTATATGTATGGATTCCTTAGTGAGCCTATTTTCAAGAAAAACAAGTTGAAGCAGTATATGAAAACTGTAAAGTGAGATATTTGAAATTAAGTCAAGAGAGGTCAGAATCATTGGACAGTGAAATAAGGGAAATTTTAAGGAATAAACTGTACTAAATGGCTAGGCCAAAAATTCTGGAAAAATTACAGTAAAAAGATATATGAGTCTAGTTTCAAGGAAATTTTACGGATTTAAATTTGGAGTTTCCTAACTCGAGTTATAGTCAGTTTAGTCAGTACGACGCAGATGGACAGTTTTATTTTTATGCCCCTAATTAGTTTACAAATTACTATCATAGCTCAACATGAAGTTTATATTTTTATGGACTATTAATTTTTAAGTACTCCGAATTATTTAGATTTATTTGATGTAATAAGGTCATAAGGGCACTGTTGAACTATTTTTATTTTTATTTTTTTATGTTTGCAAACTTTATTAAGTTAAAGATTAAGTAATTTATTTTAAATGTATTCTATATGTTTTATCACCTAAAATTTAAAAGGGTTTCATTATAAAACGATTTTGGTTTTCTACTCGAGCCCAACCCAAAACAATATTTCTTTCAAAACACACTATTTTCCCAAAGTAACAAAAGAATTTTGAACCGGTTTACTTGAGGAACATACCAAATCTGGTCAAAGCTTGTGGGCCGGGTTTGGGGTGTTTCAGAATTTACCTAATGAGGCACTGGATGCCAAACTAGTTTGTTGGTTGGATTCGTGTATCTGTCCAAGTCTGAGTCGAGTCAATAGGGAAATAAATGGTGAAATCAAGATAATGATTTTGAAATGGCAATACTATTGAAATAGAAAATGTTATGGAATGAAACGAAATGTGAAATAGAATATGAAATAGTGGATTGAACTATGAATATTGATTGTATTTGTTCAATCAACACTTGAAATAAGAAATTGAGATGAAATGTGTCATTACATTAGTTGAATCTGCAAATGACTTATGAAATGTGAATGCTATGTATTAGTAAAATGAGCATATTGGGATTAATGACTGTGAATTAGCCTATTGGGTTTACATATTGCATATTATCTTAATTAAGTTTATGCATCATTATGACTTATATACTCAACGTACAGTTTTGTTTTTCTCGTGCGTAGGTTAGGTACTTATCGATTCGATCGTCAACTCAACATCCAGTAACAATCCCAAACTCAAGTGTTAGTGATGTGTTTCATTTCGGGTCTTGGCATGTATCTAATAAGTCTAAGGGTTATATGATGTCTATTTGGGGTTGCATTGGCATTTTGTGAATCATATGTAAATATTGTGCATGTGATGACAAAGATCATGATAATGATAACTTGTTAAGTAGTTAATGGGCATGTTATTTGATTAATAGGTATTTAAGTGATATACTAAAATATAGGTATGGAAAGATGATGCTTATGCTATGCCATGTTTGAAATGATTTAGTAATTCTTGCACCTAAGTTATAAGGCTAATATGGAACACCTAAGTTATAAGGCTAATATGGAATCAGTTGAAAGATGGTTTGAATGGTTGGATGATCACATGTTAGGTTCAATGTTTTGAGGTGCAATTGAAGACTTATTGATATAGTTGAATGTGGTCTTTTGTTTGGTTTGATTTGTTAATTGAGGTGTCAATTGTAGCATATTGGTTAAACAATTAAGTTGATTGTTTAAAGTGATGTTTTTGACATATTGGAAATGAATAGGAAGGTACTTAGTTGATGATTTTATGTTATAATTATTTTTATAAGGTACCATTTTAGTTTTGGTGTTTTTGGCATGAAATTTTACCATTTCTAGACTTAGTATTGATATTTTGGCATTTGGTATCGATACTTGACCATGTGAACAGTTTTAAAACAAACAGAATTTCAAAATGGTTATCGATATTTATAGAAGTATTGATACTTTTTCATAAACTATCTATACCAGTTGATAAATATCAATACATTTGATTTGCAAAGAAAACATAATTGTAATTTGATATCGATTTTTAAAAAGGTATCGATACCAACTATGAACTTTTGATATTAATTTTAAACTTTAAAATTTTACAATCTAATCTCATTTCATGTCTAGATTTTCATAATTAGGTCCTTTACTGATCTGAAATTATTATGTATGTATGGTATGTTATTTATAATAATTATAATTTGTATTTAAAGTTGAATGTTTTTTATATAAATTATTTTGCATCGAATGTGACATTCCGTTATTTAGACCCGACAACCGGGTGGAGTGAGGGGTGTTACAATAACAAAATTTTATAATAAAGAAATTAATTTTACTGTTTTTGTGGCAATGAAAGCTATTTGTTCATCTTGCAATCTAAATAAAACCATTTACTGTTGATAAAAATTCAATTAAAGTATAGAAATTTGATAAAAGAGTTCTGAGATTTGATACTTAGGAAATGAGAGACTTTATGGTTGATTTTTTGCCCCAAAAATAAAAGAAAGGGGAGGAAGTATTTATAGGGTTTGACCCCCATGCCTCTAAAATAAAATTCATTTTGTTGGACCTACGAATAAAACATGAATATTAGGTTGTTGAAAAGACTGCAAGAAGCTACGATTTCGTCAAAATAACAGTAAAAAATACATTTAGGTAAATAATTATTTTGATTAATAAATAAAAAATTTGATACAAAATAAATAAAACAACTCTTTTCCCCCAGAAAGAAGAGAAAATATAAGGGAAACGGCAAGTGTGTCATAGTCAAAACGGCATGAAAGTTGAGGAGGGCGAGGATCTTTTTCTTCAACTATCAGCATTGTTTGCAGGCTCTACTCACATGATGCCTATATCCCACCTTATCTGATGCACCTTTCTTTCTATTTTCCCTGATTTTAATTTACTCGATCAATCAATTTTCTTTTTTTATTTACTAAAGATTGAGTTTGAATACTTCTTTAAACCCCATTTCATGGTGTCAGTTTTTTCCCCTTCATTTCTTTTACGTGGTTTGAAGAATTGGTGTTAGATATATTCCATAATGAGTATGCAACATGATATTCATATTCAGAAATGAAAAGAACAGTAGGAAACAGTTTGGCCAATACAAATAATAAAGCAGTTTTTGTATAACCTTGTTCAATTTTTGTAAAAAATCTCTGAAGATGAAATTATCCTGTGCATTCTCCTTCAAATCTCTGCATTTTTGTTTTCCTTATTGTTGTGAATAGATGAAATATAACGATCGAACAAATAGTAAATCAGATCGAACCGAGCGTGTTGAACAGATCCCATGCATCCTGAAATGGCAAGAGGTGAATCAGACATTGTATTGTCTGAACTGAAACCAAATTTGCCTTGCAACTCATGGTGATAGATTCTTTTTTTAAAACATAGTAAAATGGAAAATAATATGATATAAGACAGCTCACGTTTTAACCACATGTCTTTGTTATTCATATTCGCATGTGGGTGTTGGATATGAGTATATATATTTGAAGGACTTTCGAAAGTGTCCTATATATGTATCACACAAGGATACTTAAAGGTCTGGACCAGCACAGTGATAAGTTGCAGTTAGGCTTTCTGTCCTAGAAGTCGAAATGTGGGCAAACAACCAGTCATCCCATATGTAGAAAATTTCTGCCTGTGACAGTTCATACATGGTCTGTCTGGGAGCGTTTGTCCATTTGTTTAAACTTGGAGGATTATTTGAAGTACAATAATTGATCATATGTATCAAACAGATTTGGTAGGCCAACACCAACTCCAGGGACAAATTTCTTAGCTTTTACTTCTATTATCACACAGAATTACCCATATGAAAGACAACTTGGTAATAAGAATCTATGTTTCTGGGACTGGAGTAGGTGTTTTAGATGGGGTATATTCATTTTCTGCAACCAAAAGGAGAAGAAAATATAAATTACCTGCAGAATATCGAAGACTTTTTCTGCAATGTATTTTTTATAAGGGGCAGCACCCTTCTGCTGTAGTTTATCCGGATGAAGACAGAGTAGAGCTTTTTGGTATGATTTCTTAACTGTTCTTCCTTCAATTATATCAGAAAGAGGCACTGGTTTCCAACCACTATCAGCCCAAAGTACCTGGTTTACACACAAAAAGCCAAACTTGTTTACATTACCCTCAACCCATATTTCTTCCCATTTATCCATGGTGGTCACACCCTCTTAAGATGTGGGAAAATACTGGTGATTGAAGTTGAATATATTACTACTTACGTATTGTAAGGTTGACAGCAGTGAACGGATATTTCCTTGTTTCCCATTTGACCATTGCCGTATTTTAGCATCAATGGCCTGCATTACAATGAAGTAATGTGAAGCAACATGGGTGTTTGTCAATATGCATAAAGCTACTTTTGGTGTAGTATTTGTTACCTGTATTTCTTCATAATCAATGCCATGTTGTGGCAAAACTTTCTCTTCTTCTGGTGTCAGGTCTTCTATCTGTTCATCAACCAAAGTAGAGCAGTTCATTAGAGATTCAGCCAATATCATATAACTTCAAATTTCAACCGTTATATACTCGGATAGATATGAAGTGAACTCATGTATGACATACATACCGAAAAGTTGATCTCAGATGACTCTGTTGGATCTTCAGCAATTGTTTTGGAGCCATCAGAAACTGATGCCAACATAGAGTAAGTGGAAAATTAGTATTGAACATTTGAAAATTCATGGTGTAGTAATTGAAAGAAAGGTCAAATGATGTAAACATAGTGAGAAAAGGATACTTTTTAGCAGTTCACGTTATGTAATGAGCCTTACTCCTTTGTATTTAGTTAAGAAAAACCAAATAAACTAACCGGTAGCTTTTGCTGAGCCATTGGTATTAATTTGATTGCCAACAGGAACATCTGGAGATTTTTTCTTGTGTTGCAAGTTAGGCATATAAATTTTTTCATCCTTTTCACTCGTACTAATATTTGGTTCGGTCTCTGGCTTTACATTATGTCTTTGCTTCGGTCTAGAGCTATGATTATCGGCTCTCGGTTTCGGGGAAGTTTCCTGGTTGAAAATTTTAATGAATTCTTTGACATTTCCTCTAACTCTGCCTTTTCCATTATCCCAAGAGTTCCTAGGGGAACTTTTAACATTCATTGTACTGGTTCCCACATTGTTGGAAGTAGCCGTTTTGTTCTTATCTTGTTTCTTAACGCTTTTACCATCAAGATTTTCAGACAACTTCTTCTCTTTATTTTCAGATGTTTCAGCATTTTTTTTTATCTCATCATGGCCTGCATATGTCGAAGAAAATCAGCATAAGAACAAGCACAGCAGCACCAAAACATACCATCTTCACTATGACATACCTTGCTCATTGACATCTTCATTGTCGAAAAACAAATTCAGAGGCTTCCGTGGAGGCTTGTATGTTTCTTCCTCGACAATTTGAACCGGTTCATCGTCTTTGTTCCTCATATCATTAGGAGATCCATGTTCATTCATGTCTGATGACAATCTATCAGTTGAGTTGAAATTATTTTGAAAGTTTCCTTTTGGTTCCATTGCTATACTTTCACAAGCTATCCAACCGTTAGCACTTGAGCATCTCTGCAGTTTATCCTTTCCTTTTAGTCTATAATTTCCTCTTAGAGGAATGGGAAATGGTAAGCCTCCTTTGTTTGCCCATTTGTATATCGAGAAGTGAAACTGGTTGTCATTTCCCGGAATTCCCGAACTGATTGAATCTTCCTTCGAATTTCCTAGAAAATTACTTCTCATTTCCTGATCTTTATCTCGATTTGCTTGGCCTGAGAATCTTGACATAGGAGAATATGCATAGTTACTTGAACCATTCAAAGACCAGTCCTTGCTTTTAGATACGGGGCCGGCGAGGTCCGTTCCTTTGTTCAATTTAGCAGGAAGGCTGGGAAGTTAAAAGGTGGGAAAAGTAAGTTATTCGCTCAATAAAAATGTTCCATGTTACTTGGACTCAGGTATGAGTATCTGAAAATATGTGTCAAACAGTACTTCAAGAGCATAAAGAGTCTGAGCAACATAGAAAATGTACACAAATAAACTTAACAAGCCTTATAAACTTGAGATTTCAATGGCTTCGTCAATAAATAACACGTGATGAGTAACTAAAGGACATTAAGTACAACAGTTTAGCAACAACATAAACACCAAATTTGCACCACTTAAACACTGTTAGAAGACAAGTTTACTGGTTTTTTTTTTCTTCTTAAAACATGGAACAAGTGTTGGAATTTGTAGATGCAACAGAAAACATGAAATATTGGTTATATAGCTAAGAAACAAAGAAAAAAAAAAAGGCTTGAATACAACAACATGAAGGCCAAAAAAGTGAAATCAGAACCTGAATTGAGAAGGAGCTGAAGTGGCAAAAGGTTCAGCCTTTGGTGGCAAAGGTCTACAAGGACTCAATAACTGTGAAACAGGTGCAAAAGGGTCCTTCATCTCATACTTTCTTGGAGAAGAAGTCAAAGATTGACTCCCTCCAAAAACATCACCAAAGAAGTCGTTTTTGGAGTATCTTGTTCGATTCATCATCATCCCTTCTTCACCAAACACCGGCTTTTCGCTTAAACCAGACCATGAATCCCTTGGTGCCACCACTGTTTCATCACTTGTCCTAAAACCAGATGATGATTCCATGTTTTCACAAAAACTGTATCGTGTCTCTTGAACTGATGACCTCCTTGGTGGACCACCAAAGACATCATCGAAATCTGAGTTGGAGTCCATGAATGTCTCTTGAGGACTATAGCTTAAAACAACACTTTGCTTTCAGTGACAATCTCTGCATCACCTTCATGGTTGTTGAACTGTGAAAAGGGTAACCGCAAATCAAAGTGCAGAGCATGTTTTGTGTTGCTGAAGCTTAGGAAGTTTCATGAGAAGGAAAAACAAAAGACTGATTTTTGGGAATTTTGATAGAGAAAGTTCAAGGAAAGGAAAGAAAGACAGGCTGGAATTACATGTTTGAGAGGCTTATCAAAAGATTTAAGGTAAGCCAAAAAAAAAAAAAAAAAAACTAAAGTGATTTGTGTATTTATCTACGGATAAGGGTGGAAAAATGCCAAAAGAACAAAGGGTTGGCCTCTTTTAAGTCTATCTATTTTTGTCATTCAATGAACAAATTTCGAATTATTTGTGATATATGTTGATTCTGAGTGCGTTTTCCCCAAAAACCCTACTTGGATCCACAGCTGTGATGGTTATTTTCCTGTTTTAGTGCTGAGATATGGCAGATTCTCTCTTTTTTTCCCCTTCAGGAAAATAATGACTGATACTCGGATGTCGAAGAGAAATGAGAAATCCAAAGAACGAAAAACACCCAGGCCTTATTAATTTTCTGGTTTTGAATGAAAAGAAAAAAAAAGAAAGAAAAAACCCTGCAAATCCAGATTTACTGGTGAAGAATTTAATTACAGTTTAATTGGAGTGAAAAGAAAAGGTTGTGAGGAGTCGCTCTCACTTGAGAAATTTATAGACGTGATAACAACATACAAAAAGGAGCTCAGAATTTTGTTAAAAAAAGAAAGAAAACCAGGAACATGTCTGTCACATGTCTACCGTGTTGCTACCATGTTCCATTGTCGCAAAAACTCCCTCGAGCTTGGGAACTTGAATCCAGAGACAAACATATGATTTGCAGACTCAACAAGGTGGTCTCATCTATAACTAGATACTTATATCAAGTCCGTTTAATGTTAGAAAATCAAGCCTCCAACATCCCTTCTCATTTTGAATTGGCAACTGCAACTCTAACTTCCTTCTCAACACTAGCTGCAAAATGGTTCTTCGCTAGCATTCCATTGACTTGCTTTCTACAGTATCGGATCTAACTGGATCCACCCAAATTTCAGAGAATGACTTGGTTTAGTTTCGATTTTTTTTTCCTTTTATTTTTCATTTCCTGTTTCAGAATAAAAAAATCTAAAGATTTTACTTGCAGGTCATATTCAAGTCTTCGTATAAATCATGCGAGTTATTTTGAACAATACTTCAATTAAGCTTCTTGTAATTTCAGAACAAAAGATTTTAATTTAATACAACAAACATTTTACCGACTAAATCAATTTTTTCACCGGTTAAATCAACTTCCAGTTCCAATTCTATGAATTCTACTAACAGGGCAAGGCCTTATATTTGATTTTTTTTTTCCAGCAACATTTAATTTCATAAAGACATAGTCTACCAGCAATATATATTTACAAAATGTTGTGGTTTGAATATGGATCCAGAGGAAAGGAACTTGACAGAAGCATATGGTAAAAGAATCATTCATCAAAAAGAAGAGGGGGAAAGTTGGTTGATTGCTAACTATAGTACAAAACAAAGATCCCATCATCCATTCCATCGCCCAATGCCAACTGATCAACTGATAAACGAAATTTGGATCACAGGCCATACCAGCTTCACTAACTTCATCTAGGCTTGTTCTCCTGCATTAACTAAGAATTAAAACACATTATCAGCCTTACAAAAGTAAACATGAATTTATTAGCATGTATCAAAGACAAGTACCAATGTTCTTTAACACATCTCTTTATAACAGTTACGTAATCAATCGATTACGTTTATTTTGGAAATCAAAAGGCTTCACTAAAACCAACAAAATGGAATTGTCCCCGATGTTTTATTCTATGACGTAGGTCAAATGGGAAGGTGACAGCCCAACTCTAGGCTAGGTAGGAAGAGCTGTGTGTGTTCAGGAAGAAAAGCATACAAACCAGGTAAAAGAGAAAACAGGTTTAAGCATGAGCTCTGGAAGGCAACATGAATGAACTAACCTCATTTGATTCCTTAAAAGAAAGAGAGAAAGAAAGAATTAAGAGCAAATGCAAGAGAGAAAGAAACAAAGAAACATACTTCTTCGGAGCTGGTAATGTATGACACAACAACAGTAATGTCATCAAGCTTTCCACCATAATAACGGAATCCAGCATCTTGAGCAGCAGTGGAGAAAGGTGTTTGTCGGTCTCTATCCTGTGCTCGTTGCCTTGCCAATGCTGCTATCTTCTGAGCAGTCACTTGAGGCCCCAAACCAGCTCTCACCGCATGAACCACCACTGCAGTAATTTCGTTATTGTACAAGTTATCGAACAGTCCATCTGTGCCAGCAATGATAACATCTCCTGGAGCAACAGGAACTGCAAAGACCTGATCTGGCCGGAAGATTCAGGTCATTCAGATATTTCGTAACAATCAAGTAAAATAAAAGCCTAACATAAATAACCAAGCTGGAAACTATTGTTTAATATGGTAACACAGAAAACCAATGCTTAATTAATAATTTGGTTGACCTATCAGTTTGAGAAATATAAAAGGATATCCTTTCCTATTTAAATATTTTGAAGTCATTATCAGCAGGAAATGTCAGCAGAATCAATCATCTAACATCCCAGGGCCACCAGAGCAAATATCCATTGAAACAGAGATTTTTTTTTTTCAATAAGATAATAAAATAAAAAATTTCATTATAACTCAAAATAAAAGACCTTTTCCAGTAATAGCACAGGGGGAACATATGTACCTGACCAGAGCTAGGTAAATCACCATTACTTCCACTCTCAAGTTGATATGTGAAGTTAAAATCATGCTGCTGAACAGGGGATCTAAATATAGTGCATCCATCTCGAACAACCATAAAACCACTGTCCCCCAAATTTATAGCATGAAGACCCTGCAGTAAGAACCAAAATCTATTATACTATCGAGCAAGTAACTTCATTCAGTAATCCAAGAAGAAGGTAATTGGTGTAACTTCTAATTTTAAAAGTCAAAGAGGAATGCATATTACTACATAAAGCCTAAATTTAATTTATGACATCATTTCAAGTTTTACCAAGGTACCAATACCAGGATTTTAGCCCTCATTAAGGTCAGATACAAGGATAACTTCTGGCTAAGGCCCATTTCAGGTCTCTCTACATAAAAGATGAAATCCCTTGCAAATTCATTTGGATAAAGACATCTAATTTCAAGTTATTAGTTCCTCAGTTCATGTTAAGCATAGCAACCCGCATTGGAATTAGAAACCGGGCATGATAGGCAAAAGCCCAGAACATAAAAGGCTTACCTGGTCTGTGAGTGCTATGATGCACGCTGTTGAGGAACCTTTGGCTTTTGTGCTAGAGTGAGCTTTCTCTAAGACTCTTGCAGGGTCAATTGAACCTTTGGGCTCCTCTCGGATAGCAGATACAGAGTTAGACATGAGTTCCCGAGAATACAGACCTGCATCGACACCTAGATCTGCCCAGCCACCAACTCCGTCTGCTACACCTACTGCTTGTTCATCTGCACATATGAAATGTGCGTCCTCTCCTCCAGTATCTTCTTTGTCAGGATGGGGAAGATAGCATGATCCCGAAAGCAGCTTCAAAGTTTTGCCAGCAGAAATCTTCCTGTCATGATTGTCAAACATGGCATAAATACAAAATGCTAAGATATTGTAATAATTTAGTAAAAGGAAATTGAAAAGTGCACAGAAAACATACTCTTCTGATGACACGGAAGAATTGTTACCCTGTTCCTCACTTCTGGAATTATCAAAGGAAACATCAGGCACAGTCCCCGCTGATAAACAATGCAATGAGCTATGGAAAGCACTGGAACCTGAACCTAACAGACTATCAAAATTGCACCACCTTTTTCCAACACTATACATGAAATATCCATATATTGGTGAATTGTTAGGTTTCTCAGGGTTTTTCAAACTCATTCTAGCTTTTATGCAGCTATTCAAACTTTTATTGCTGTAAAAGATGTCGGTACTACTTTTTGATGATGAAAGGTGCTCATGCTTTAACTTTGATGTATCAACAAGATATCCACCGATTACAACTCTGGAACCAGAAGCAGCCATAGGTTTACTCTGTAATTTGCTCACTGATGATATTTGACTGGAGTCAGCAAGTACACTATCAATATGATACCCACAAACCTGGAAAGCAGGGCCTGAAACAGATGGAACAGATATGGTTCGAGAAACTGCTCCCACGACAGAAATGTTCCTTCTTCGGTTAGCCACGTGAGAATCAGATCTTGCAGCCAAAACAGTTCCGGGTTGCAAAAGTCCTCGCAAATCCACAAGCCTCAAAAATCTTAAAGAGTGAAAAAACCTGTAATTCCCAAACCCAAGCTTCCCTGTACCTATCAGAACTTCTATTGAATCCTGACTCCCGCACTCTGTTCTCTGAATTCCATTCTGAACTGCACTCCTCAGTCTCCAAAAATAAGTAGATGGCATCTTATCCTCTTAAGCAAAGCAATTTTGCTTCGAACAGTCTATTACAGAGAACACAAAAGTCACTACTATATGCAGAAGAATATCTCATAACTTTATAACACATCTAAACCTTAGAGTACTAAAAACATAGATAATTCCTGCTCTCCCTTCAAAAAACAGCAGGAATTTAGAAACCTGGAAAGAAAGGCAAAAGTTTGCAGACACCAAGTTAATAAACCAACTAAATAAACAAAGAAACAAATGGACCAAAATAAAGAAAAAGATTGCAAACGATAATACGATACATATGAATAACGTTAAATGAAACAAAATAGAGAAAAGTACAAATAAAAAAAGTTCACCTGAGCTTGATTTCAATTAAAAAAATCAATATAATAATCTAAATCCGCCATAGAAAGGAATCAAAATCAACCCAGATATGATATAATTATTCCAAAATCAGCTAAATTAACAAGACGATCTAACAGAAAAGAAAAATGGAAAGAAATCCTAAATTCCTTGAAACCAAAAATTGCAGAACAAAAAGTCAAAACTTCAAAGAAAGAAAGCACATACTAAAAGGCAGGAAAACTTACATTTACACAGCCATCAAAGCAAAAACCCTAATCCCCCCAAAGTTCTGGGGACCAAGAAATGAATCGATCGGTTTAGAAAGAACCACCAGAAACCGGTTCTTCTTTCTGCTTGCCTTGAGATGAAACCTTAAAGAAACAAAAGACTCCAAATATCGAGATGCAGAATGTTCTGGCAAAAAGTGGAAGTAAAGAAAGTTCTGGGGGGCGACGATGCTCAGCAAACCCAAATCAATGAAACCCTAAAAACAGGTGAGTAAGGGAGGGAAGCCAGCCGTAATAAAGCTAAAGCCTAAAACTTTCCTATTTTTTCTCGAGAATTGTCACTGATAATATTTTGACCTAAACCTGGCAAATTTAAATTTCAAATGACAGATTTCACTATTCGGTGACCTAAAATTTACTCCATGGTTTTGGTTGTTTTGGAGATTTCGACGAGGGCAGAATTGTCTTTAAGACACTTAACGGTACTCCGTATGTTATTACGTATATTGTAGTTGGAATTGGAATATTTAATGATCACCCAAATTAGTTGGACGCCGAAGATGGGAAGTGAAAAGTTGAAATCTTTACGCGGTAAAAGATTTAAATAAAATTAAATTGGAATAGAGTTAATATTTAATTTTAAAAAATATTATTTATTATTTAATAGAGTTAATATATTTTTATATTAATTTTATTATATATTTTTATCATATCTGTTCTTCTTAATATAATAGATAGAATTAGCCATAACCCCTCTTCAACTCTTAAATAGGAGGACAATGCGCTTCAGTGCACTCAAACCCATATCCTCCTATATTGACAATAATACTAATACCAATTGAGTTAAGAGTCAACCAGTAGTAGAGTTAACATTTTAAAAGTTTATATCATTCTGTAAATGATTTTTTTATTTGAAATTGAATTAAAAAAATAAATTTTAAGACAATTTTTATTCAATAAAAGTTAACTTTGTTACAATTTAGACTCATTTGATTCTTTTTTAAAAGTATGGAGACTAAATTGATATACTTAAATAAATAGACTAATTTGATTCAACCATTATAATAAAAGAATCTTCCAAATACTTTAACCTTGTATTATATCTTAAATTACATTTTAGTCTTTCAACTGGAAAAATAAAAGAGAAAATTTCTTTAAATGATATTTAAATGTCAAAACAATACCGTTTGGATGGAGTAATAAAGTGAAGGACGAAAAGAAAGTATAAGTATCAAAATGAACAAATTAAAAATATAAAAATCCCTTTTACTTTTAACGTGTGTTATTTTCCTAATTACCATTACAATTATAACATCATAAAAGTATCCAATTTACATAAAAAAAATTATTTATTTATTTTTATAATTGTTTAGGCAACTATAAAGTAATTAGTTCAATGTTGATTCAACGTGATGACGAGGATGAAACAATAAAGAATGCCTTCTCTTGGAAAGACAAGCTTGTAGGAGGGTTTAATCCCTAAGAAGGTTCATTTTTGGGATAAATATGGAAATGGAGATAGTGAAATGTTGATAGATCCGAGTGCTGAACAAACTCTTGGAAAGACAAGCTTGTAGGCCAATCTTCCAAATCTGATGGTAATGGTATAGAGGAGGAGGAGGATTGTGATTTACTGGAAGGAGATATCCAAAAATCTATTGTGAACGGTATTCCTTATATTGAGTTTTCAGATCGAATCCATCAAATCCTCATCGGGGATATGGAAAATACAGTGATATTGAAACTTTTGGGTCGCAATAGTGGGTACTCGATTTTGCAAAATAAAGTCTACAGTCTGTGGAAGCCCTCTTCATCTTTTCATTTGATGGACATAGAAAATGGTTGCTTTCTGGCCAAATTTCAGAACAAGCTCGATTATGAGAAGGTCCTTTCTGGGGGTCCATGAATTATGTTTGGTCAATACTTGATAGTTCAACCTTGGACAGTGGCCTTTAATCCAGCACAAGCTTTTTCGAAGGTGGCTATGTCGTGGATTCGGCTTCCGGGTTTGCCAGGATACTTGTACAAATGGAAGATTTTGGTAGAAATAGGGGGAATGATTGGGAAAGTAGCCAAATTGGATATGAACACCGACAACAAAGCAAGAGGCCGTTTTGCCCGAATGGCGGTCTATGTCAATTTGGATAGGCCACTGATTTTTCAAATTTTAATTAATGGCAGAATACAAAAGGTTGAATATGAGTTTTTACCGATGGTTTGCTTTCAGTGTGGAAGATATGGACATGTTAAAGAAGCTTGTACCTTTAGGGCATCCGAATCCATCACTGGAAAGGAACCACCACAGTTTGAAATTTCACCAGAAAATCATAACAAGGCCGTCGATGGCACAGGTGAGAAAGGCGATTCATACGGGCTGTGGATGTTAGTAGAAAGGAAATCTAGGCGAAAGTTTAGGGATTCCCCGCAGATAAATGCTGAAAATCTGGCGAGGGACAAAGGGGGGTCTCAGTTTAGAGCCTTGAAGTAGATGGAATTAAATGATGGATTCTCTGTTGGTGATAAGAATGAAGTGATGGATAATGGACGCAATAAAGGCGAGGGAATTGATAATGGGGACCATCAAAGAGGGGATTCTTTTAGGCAAAGCAACGGTCAAACGGTGAGTAGAATTGTGGACAAAAGCTCACTTGATGAATTGGGCTTTAAGAACCTTGCGGGCCTCTTGCCTTTTAAGGAAGTTGCTAGTGGGTCATCCTTTGGGCCTCGTTCGTCAAGCAGGTTAGCTGATGATGTCCACCTCATGGTTAGTGAATCCATTAAGAGCCCAAGGAAGAAAAGCATGCTATTGGACCTTAGTGGGTCACTTGGAGGCAAGGCTCTTTCAAATATGAATAGGGATATGGATGGCCTGGAGAAGCAGTAGGCTATTGCTTCTACCTTCGACAACCGACGATTGGAGATCTTAGAAGGGTCTGATGGTTCGGGTTTCATGTCAATTAATGAAAATGGTGGCGCTATTCAGGAATCTTGCTATGCTCCACAATCAGAGAAGGAAGGTTCGGTGGGTGATGTTACAGCGGTGATGGTCGGCAGCCTTGATCCCAACAAAAACATGGCTGTAATTTTTAAAGAAAAATAGGGATCCAAAAGATGATTCTAGGGATGAGGAGAATACTGGAATGATTTTGAAGAAGGACGTGGTTCGCGCACTTGGTAGGGGAAATGGTGATAAATTCAGAGGTGGAAAAATAATAAAAAAGCTTAATAAAATTAATCATGGCCGAAACAGCCGATTAAAAAATGTTGATAACTCAAGAGTCCCGTTGTGTGAGTCCATGAACCGTTCAGACGAGATTATTTCGACTAATAGCATGGGAGAATTGACACAGGTGTCTCCTTCGGATTAATAGAACAACATGCTAAAGTTGATTCTCCCGGACAGTAAGGCTGTATTTTTTTTTTCCTTTTAAATTGTTTATGTTGAAAAATATGATATCACATATTTACATGTTATTATTTACTATCATAATAGGTTAGCCTAAATTAAAAGTGACTTAATTTGGTTAGAATTTTATTGGGCTTTAATTATTAAAGTATGGGTCAAATATATGTAGATACTCTAGTAATTGAGTTTTAATTAAATTCTAATTAATGATGGGCTAATTAGAATTTGATAAGAACTAATATGCCAATGTTATAAATATTAGGGTTATGGCCCCAAAATTATACACAATATATCTTTTTTAATATCTCATCATTAGGAAAGAAAGAGCAGATATTCTCTGAATTTCTTGTGTGCTAATTTGGAAGATCAAATCCCTAAGATCCGGTAAAATTTCAAGAAATTCATTGATGCAGGTACGCTTCCGCATTTAGTTTTATTTTTGAATAGTTTACAGTTCTAATTTTATATTAGATATTATTTAAAATTCTAACAAGTGGTATCAGAGTTTATATATTAGAATTAATTAAGGTTCTTCTTTTGAATAATTGATTCATGAAATTTCATGGGTTTATATATTGATCTTTGAAGGTTTATATTAAAGTAATTTTTTTAAGATCTTGATTATCTTGAATTCATCTTAAAATTTTAGGGTTTCATTTTAATTTTTAATTTGAGTGATTTTCAAATTGATGAATTTAATTACAAAAATTTTTGCGTTTTAATCTTTTTCTTGTGATTCAATTGTTTTCTTTATTCATGATTTGTGCTATTGTATTTGCAAAATCATGTTTCTATCACTTTGTGTCTTTTCTTTGAAAGCATTATATATATTTTTTAATGGTATAAGGAATTTATTTTGATGTTAAAAAAAAGAAGAAGAGGTTAGCATACACGCATGGCTTAATTCTTTAATATATATTATTATATATAATATATAATATATAATATATACATGCTTTGATTGGTTTAATGCATGTTAGTTTTGGAAATTTTATATAAATATATATGATTATCTTTTAAATTGATTGAAAGATGAAATTAAGGTAAATATTTTGAAACAAATAAATTCAGATTTTATCTTTTAATTTAGGATGTCTAATATTTTAAATAAATTAGTTGAAACAAAATGCCGTCAAAGTGACCTCTTTTGTGTAGATTAGTTTACTTGAAATATTAAGATGGTTATATGTTTTTGTGATTCATGCCTTTATTGATTGACACAAAGGTAAGTTAATATTTGGCAGAATTTCAACCACATCTGTAGTAATAAATGTGTGACGATTATAAGGTATTTTATGTGAGTAATAAGTTAGTCCAAAGATTAATTTATTGTTTGACATTATTTATTGTCAATGTTTGATTGCTTCAACAAGAGTACCACTTACTGATATTACTGTCCAAAGACTTGATATTAATGTTGTGTTTGGTATCTTGAGATGGGATTAGCCATTATCTTGAATTTATTGTTTACTTATGAATATTGATTTAAGTTTGTTTTTGTTCTATATTCAGCTAAATCATCTTTTGCTGCCACAATATCTACTAATATAAATTCTATACCCATGCTTAATGGGACTAATTTTAAGGAATGAAAAAGACACTTACTTATAGTGCTTGGCTGTATGGACATAGACCTTGCATTAAGGGAAGAACAACCTGCACCTTTCACTGTGGAAAGCACCCCTGATGTTAAGAGGGATTTTGAGAGGTGGGATCGTTCAAATCGCATGAGTCTAATGATCATGAAACACATCATTCCAGAAGCCTTTAGGGGCACAGAATTTGAAGAGATTACTCAGGTCAAAGGTTTCCTTGATGAAATTGAAAAACATTTTGCTAAAAACGATAAGGTTGAGATGACATCACTTCTGACTTCTTTGATGTCTATGAAGTATAAGGGTTAAGGAAATGTATGAGAGTACATTATGGAGATGTTCCATACTACTTCAAGACTTAAGGCACTTAAGATCAAGCTTTTTGAGGAATTGCTTGTTCTTATGGTTTTGGTATCGCTTCCTGCACAGTTTAATCAATTTAAAATTAGTTATAACTGTCAAAAGGAGAAATGGACCCTAAATGAGCTCATTTCTCATTGTGTGTAAAAGGAAGAAAGGTTGAAGCGTGATAAGTCTGAAAGTGCTCATTTGGCCAATGCCCCTAAAGACAAGGGCAAGAAAAGAAAATGTAAGAATGAAGCTGCTAAGGGTCCAGCTCAAAAGAAACAACAACAAGCTAAAAAGAATTGTTTCTTTTGTAACAAGTCTGGACACGTAAAGAAAGATTGTACCAAATATCATGCTTAGTGTGCAAAGAAAGGTATAATTCTTAATTTGGTCTGTTCTGAGATTAATTTAGCTTCAGTACCTAGAAACACTTGGTGGATAGATTCTAGTGCTACTACTCACATAAGTGTTTCTATGTAGGGTTGCCTGAGTTATCGAAAGCCAAGTGATGGTGAAAGACACATCTTTGTGGGCGATGGAAAATCGGTAGAAGTGGAAGCGATTAGGCATTTTAGGTTGTTATTAGGAACTGATTTTTATTGGATTTAAAAGACACTTTTATTGTACCGTCATTTAGACGGAATTTAATTCTGTTTCTTCATTGGACAGATTTGGATATTATTATTCATTCGGAAATAATCAATTTAATTTGTCTTTAAATTCAAATGTTATTGGAACTGGTTATTTAAATACTTATGACAACATTTATTTGCTAGAAACAGTTGCATCCTATAATGAAACCTTGCATGTGGAATCACGGGGTATTAAGCGCAAATTAAATAAGGAAAGTTCAGCATCATTATGGCATAGGTGCTTAGGTCATATCTCAAAAGTTAGAGTTGAATGCCTTATGTTTGATGGTATTTTAGAGTCTATTGACTTCACAGACTTTGATGTTTGTGTCGATTGCATTAAAGGAAGACAGACCAAAACCAAGAGATTGGGTGCTAACAGATCTTTAGACGTCTTAGAATTAATTCATACAAATATTTGTGGGCCATTCCCTACGGCATCCTGGAATGGTCAACAATATTTCATAACATTCATAGATGATTACTCACGTTATGGGTACCTATATTTCATTCATGAGAAATTTCAGTATTTGGACATGTTCAAGGCTTATAAAGCTGAAGTTAAGAATCAACTCAACAAAAGGATTAAAAACATCAAATCTGATTGTGGTGGTAAGTACTACGGTAGATATGATGGCTCAGGTGAACAATGTTCAGGACCATTTGCGAAATTCCTAGAGTAATGCGATATTGTCCCACAGTACACCATGCCAGGACCACCTAGTATGAATGGTGTAGCTGAAAGACGAAACAGAACTCTTAAGGATATGGTAAGGAACATGATTGCTCATTCTACCTTACCTGAGTCCCTCTGGGGAGAAGCATTAAAGACAACAGCTTACATTCTGAATAGAGTACCCAATAAAGCAATTGCAAAAACACCTTATGAGCTTTGGACAGGTCAAAAGCCTAGTCTAAAGCACTTTCACATTTGGGGATGCCCAGCTGAGGCAAGGCCTTATAGGCCATATGAAAAGAAATTGGACTCCAAAATAGTAAGCAGCTACTTTATTGGTTATTCTGAGCGATCTAGGGGCTATAAATTTTATGATCCCATAATAAGGAATATTTTTTAGACGAGAACTGCAACATTTTTTGAGGATGTTAAGTTTGAGGGGAGAAATAAGTTTAGAGACACTGCTTTTGAGGAGGAACTCGATTCTAACTCAATTCCTACTATTACTTTTGACAATGCTCAGGTTCTTATACCTATCATTGATCAAGAAGTGAATCCAGAACCTATACAAATAATGTTGAACAACTTCCCATTCAAAATGAGGTAATTGTTCTAGAAGAACAAACTCAACAACCTCAAGAACAAGTGTCATTAAGGAGGTCCACAAGAGAAAGGAGAAATGCTATTCCAGATGATTATATTATATTTCTCTAAGAACATGAGGATGATAATGGAATGATGGAAGATGATCCAATCAGCTTTCATCAAGCCATGAAAAGTTCTAATTCTCAAAAGTGGATTGATGCCATGAAAGATGAGTATAAATCTATGCAAGACAATAAAGTTTGGGAACTTGTCCCATTACCTGAAGGTGCAAAACCAATTGGTTGTAAATGGATATTTAAAACCAAGAGGGATGCAAAATGGTAATGTGGAGAGCTTTAAGGCGCGTCTTGTAGCTAAAGGATATTTTACAGAGACTTTCTCTCCAATTTCATCGAAAGACTCTTTTAGGATAATTATGGCGCTTGTTGCTTATTTTGATCTTGTAACACCCCTTACTCGTATCCTACGCTGGAACTGGGTACATTCTACCAAATCCCAAGCCACAAAATTTCACTTATAATTTAAACTTTAACAAACACATGCATACACAAGCATTATAACTCCATGACCAATATGAGCCACAACTTATGGCTAAATACAGAATAATCCTTATTACCGTTATGAAGCAATACATTTGGTCAAATTAATTAACACATATACAAAATGACTTAGTCAAGCCCCTATACATGCCATAACTTAAATCATTTATAAATAAAGATACCCATAGATAGCTTGAAAGTGTGAAGCGATCTCCGACGACTTTCAGCTCGAGCTTGTTTAATAGGACTCTGAAACATGGGAAAGAAAAGGGGATAAGCTTATAAAGCTTAGTAAACTCACATGTAAAAATAATAAGCATTAGCAATGAATTTAGCTTACTACTAAGCTGTCATAACTTGCATAAATAATGCTACGTTCTTACTTTCTCAACTTACTCATTTGTAGCCTTACCAAAGCATCAACGAGAAAAATTCTCACAACAAGTTCTCAAATTGATACAATCATTAAATCACATGCTTATACCTTATTACTCATGTTCACATTAATCTGTCTACTTGAATCACTGTCACTAAATTATTTATTTCTTGAGCTACAGAGCTCTGAATTACAAACCGCTAATTTTCCCTAAAACTAGGCTCACATATCTTCATACTATAAAATTTATAGAATTTTTTGTCTTACCAATTAGTACAGTTTATTCATTAAAATTTCTCCTATTTCACTGTTCAACTATTCTGACCTCTTTTCACTACGAATCAATTTTCTCCTCTTACAGAATTCAGATGACCTTTTTGTTTAGTTAATTTGAAACTAGACTCATTCAGGATTTCAGGAATATAAATTATATCCCATAATTATCTGTATAAAATTTTTAATGATTTTTCTAAGTCAGAACAGGGGATCACATAATCATTCTGAACCAGTCTCACAAAAATTTAAATATCTCAAAATATAAAAATCCTTTGTTTGTTATATTTCTTTTATATAAAACTAGACTCAATAAGATTTAAATCAATATCTCATCAAACTTATAATTCAATTTCTACTATTTTTGGTGATTTTTCAAATTCACATCACTGCTGCTGTTTAAAACAATTTTATTGTAAATTTTTGCTCTCTCTCACTTTAGTTGTATTCATTACTTACCTATAACAATCTTTCCAATTTCCGATTACATATCGAGCATATTGCTCATACGTTACACATGTATATACCTACACTTATCACTACAAAGTCACACATAATTTCACTTAATCGATTTTCCCGTTGAACGCTTCGGAATAATAACGGATACGCGGTGGTTTCGCACACAGCCCACCATTGAAGTTGAAGCTCTCTTGTACACATAGTGGCCTTCATTTAGTACCACTCATATGACCTAGCTCGATTGTACACATAATTCTGGCTCTCTTGTATACATAGTGGCCTTCACTTAGTACCACTAATCTGACCTAGCCATCTCGTAGCTCTCTTGTACACATAGTGGCTCACACTACATACCACATATGTGACCTAGCTACATATAGCTTTCTTGTACACATGGCGTACTCTTGGTACCACACATGTGACCTAGCTACGTATATATATGTATCTTGTAGCTCTCTTGTGCACATAGTGGCCTGCCCTTAGTACCACTCATGTGACCTAACTACATACCATTTATATCTTTCAATTCCGAAGGTTCAAACAGGAAGTATCTCACTTTCTAATACTTTATTCCATTCCTTCAATAGTCAATTATGATTCAAAAATCAGCTACAATACATAAAATATCTTTGAAATATAAAACGCGTCAATAAAAATAATGAATTATTTACATACAACTTACATAATTACATTCTCAATCTCATCACATCATCAATTTAACTTATCCTCCCCAAATTATTCTGTTCAATAATTTCTTGATATTACACAAAGCCATCTTCCTAATTTGGTCTTACATGTAAACTTATACCAATTCTCATTAAAATGTCGAGTGATTATCGAACATTATAATTATATTGGAAAATCAATACTAAAGTATTCAGAACTAAAATTTCAATTTAACATTCAAACTTGCATCATTAAATGCTTATTAAACATATGAACTTACATCGATACCAAAACGGTCATTTTACCAACTTTCCCAATTTTCGATTTTCCTCCCATTCTAGGTCCAAATCTCATTTTTCGGAGTCTAAGACATCATATTTCACTTATTTAATTAATGTACTACTCAAAACAGCCCTTAGCTCAAACTTTGGAAAAATTACAATTTTGCCCCTAAACTTTTTCATAATTACCATTTTGCCCCTAGGCTCGAAAATTAAACTTCATCCCTTATTCTTATGTTTTATAACATGCTGATAATTTTTCCCTTCTATGGCAACATCAAATTCTTGCTCTAACATGCACTTATGTACATTAGGTATTTTTGCCGATTATGTCGTTTTACTCGTTTTCACTTAAAATCGCTTAGTAAAAGTTGTTTAACATAATTCTAAGCTTCATATTCTTCCATAAAACATCAAAATAAACACATTTCACCTATGGCTATTTTTCCAAATATGAACCCTAGGTTAAATTATTGCTAGAATAAGTTAAATCAAGTTACCGGGACTCCAAAAACGTAAAGAACATGAAAAACGAGGCTAGAATGGACTTACCATGAAGCTCGAAAAGCTTGAAAACCCTATCCATGGCTTTCCACACGTTAAAACCGGCCTAAGCTTGAAGATGGACAAATTTGGCCATTAAATTTTGTTTTTAATTCATTTAATTCACTAAATTACCAAAATGCCCCTTAAAAAATCTTTTGAAACATACCCATCCATGTCCATTTTTGTCCACCAACTTAACCAATGGTCTAATTATCATTTAAGGACCTCCAATTTAAAATTTCATAACAATTGGACACCCTAACATGTAGAACTCAACTTTTGTACTTTTACAATTTAGTCCTTTTGACTAAATTGAGTGCCCAAATGTTAAAATTTTCGAATGAGATTTTCACGAAATCATTCCGTGAAATTGTAGACCATAAAAATATAAATAAAATAAATTTCTCAACATCGGATTTGTGGTTCCGAAACCACTGTTCTGACTAAGCCCAAAATCAGGCTGTTACAGATCTTGAATTACATCAGATGGATGTTAAGACTGCGTTTTTTAATGGCGACATTGAAGAAACAATTTATATGGTGCAACCAGAAAATTTTGTGTCGAAAGACTCAAATAATATGGTTTGCAAATTGACAAAATCCATCTATGGACACAAACAAGCTTCCCGTCAATGGTATTACAAGTTTCATCAAATAATTGTTACGTTCGGTTTTGAGATGAATATTGTTGATGATTGTGTGTATCATAAATTCAATGGGAGTAAGTATATATTTATGGTTTTATATGTTGATGACATTTTGCTTACTACTAATGATATAGGCTTATTGCATAAAACCAAGAGGTTTTTATCTAAGCATTTTGAGATGAAAGATCTTGGGGACGCCTTTTTTGTTTTAGGAATTCAGATACATCAAGATCGATCTCGAGGTATTCTGGGATTATCACAAAAGAGCTATATTAATAAAGTACTCAAAAGGTTTGGCATGCAGAGTTGTAGACCAGGTGACACCCCTGTCACTAAAGGAGACAAATTTAGTCTTCAATGCCCTAAAAGTAACCTTGGAATTCAGGAAATGCAAAAGATCCCCTATGCATTAGCTGTTTGGAGTTTAATGTATGCTCAAGTATGTACGTGTCCGGACATTGCGTACATTGTTGGGATGTTAGGCAGATATTTAAGCAACCCTAGTATAGACCATTGGATAGCGGCCAAAAAGGTTATGAGATATCTTCAGAGAATAAAAGATTACATGCTTGCTTATAAGAGATCAGATCTTTTGGAGGTCGTAGGGTATTCTGATTCTGATTTTGCTGGGTGCCAAGATAGTAGGAAATATACATCAGGCTATGTTTACCTGTTAGTTGGAGGAGCTATATCTTGGAAAAGTGTCAAACAGAAACTTGTAGCTTCGTCCACTATGGCAGGAGAGTTGTAGCATGCTATGAGGCATCAAACCATGGAATATGGTTACGAAAATTTGTCACAGGGCTGGGCATTTTGGAAAATGTAGAAAGACCACTCAAATTATTTTGTGACAGTAATAACATAAGTTCATCTAAGTCAAAGCATATGTTCCTAGTTGTAAAAGAAAGAGCGCAAAATGATCAAATATCCATAGAGCACATTGGGACAAACTCCATGATAGCGGATCTGCTCACAAAAGGTTTACCACCCAAGGTCTTTCATGAGCACACTGCTCACATAGGTGTTACATTGTTTGAGGATATCATGATTTAGTGGGAGTTTATATTTTATTTGTTTTCAGACATTTATGTTGTAACACCCCAAACCCGGCCTAGACGTTACGACCGAATCGGGCATGTCATATGAAAGGAATGTCTAAAAACTGTGCGTTCGTTAAAAAGTTCGTATTCTTTATGTTTATTGTGGAAAAAAAAATTGAGTTTACGTAATTTTGAATAAGAAACGATTCATTAACATTTCAAGAAAATCCCATATTGAACA
Organism: Gossypium bickii; assembly: GCA_025503065.1. Lineage (NCBI taxonomy): Eukaryota > Viridiplantae > Streptophyta > Magnoliopsida > Malvales > Malvaceae > Gossypium > Gossypium bickii. The sequence continues at coordinate 33,370,113 of CP106715.1, read as the reverse complement.
TTAAATAATAAACAGTAACCAAATTGAAAGTTAAAACCAAACCAAAGGCCTTATTACATATCAAAATCCCAAAATTAAAAGTAAGTTTAAATATAAGAAACGAGTTTACAAGAAAACATTGCAGGGCCACCACAAGTCTGCCTCGGCTCCCCAAATCCGCGATCTAATGATTACCTGAAACATTTAAAAATAGGGGGTGAGTTTACGAAAACTCAGTGTGTGTTTCCCCTTACGAGTGATAACTGGGCCTAAGCCCACAAAAACAGATTGGGCCTTAGCCCTCACAATAACATACTTGGCCGAAGCACACATAAATCAAATCAGGCCGTAGCCCTAATATCACAGTATAGCAGATAACACATGCCAAATGATGCAAAACCCATTCTTTAGTCATATTCGGCCATAAGCCCATAACATAGCATATCGAACCATAGCATATTAAATCACATGTACATATAAGAATGACAATGTAGTCCCGAACCCACCTAGGTATCTATCCTCTACACACCACCCGTACCTGCCAATCACACCGTGGGGATTACTAAATCGACCCTCCATCCGCTACACACCATCGAAGGCAGTCGCTGCAGTCAACTGCACATCGCCCTTATAATCGTGGCAAGGCCACCAGATAATTGTGACAGAGTCACCGGAAACATAATATGTGACAAAAGTCACCGGATACATAATATGTGACATAAGTCACCGGATAATGTGGTAAAAACCACCGGAACACTTCCCCTTTATCAATATCACCCATATGCCAATGCAACATACATATTATTCAGATATTATGCAATGTGTCGTGTATGCAAAACATATATCAAATATAAAAATAGCATGAGTTACCATTATAGTCAGATAGACATAAAACAACAAAATCAAGCTAATCAACCTCTAAGGGTATAATCGTAATTTTACCTACCAAGGGTATTTTCGTAAATTAAGACTTCGCAATGGCCTTTCTGAAGGCCTAATGTTGCCACTAGCGACTCAGCTACCATTTCCGGTCATACCGGACGTTTGGGCCTAAAATCCAATTTCGACCTATCTGGGCCCACACGCTCGTGTGGCCCACCTAGCACGAATCTAGCCGTATATAAGTTCCACCTAGTCTAGTTCAACATATACTAACCAATCATACAATTTACTCATATGGGCCCACAGGCCCATTGGGCCCACTTCGGCCCATCGAGGCCCAAGCAGCCCCAGCCCACACGAATACTACTGATGGCCTCAACTATCGCGTCGAAGCCCCACACGTGCGTTCGCACGCTCGTGTGGCTACTAATGCTGTGTGGCCGGCATTTCGACATTTTGCCGCTCTACAACTAGAGTAGAGAAGTACACACACACACACACACCTGATAGGAGTCTGGTGCTAATCCGCGCTTCGACCACTCCTGTGCCCAAACGCCCTCCAAGGTATGTTAACTCTCCTCCTGGAATGCTCTTTATATAGCTAGCTCTTCACCTTCATTCTTTGTGTCTTTCTGATGTGGGATCCCTTCGTCAGTAGAGTTTAAATTCAACTGAAACTCTTGTCGTCCAATCCGCAAAATAAATACTTCTTTGCTTCTCACGAGATTCGAACCCAGGCTCCCTTCCAACATAATCCACACCGCTAACCACTTGGCCACAAGCTCCTCTTATGTCTTAAACCATGCGCAACTAAATATAAACTATGGCCCAAATTCTAAGATCCAAGTAAAAAGAAACCAAAATGCAAAAGCCAAGACTTGAACCTTGGACCTCCTTCCTTCCTTGTGGCGTCACTCCCTTGCTCTTATGTGGCGTCACTTTGCCACTACACCACACCTCCACTTGTGTCATTTTTCTCCATATTTTATTCTTAAGGCCTACCTGCCAACTTCCAGGGTTTTTTTCACCTAAAACCAAAATTTCCCCAAAGCCAATATTTGATCCCGGAACTTCATAGAAGCCCTCTAACCTTCCAAAATCACTTATCTAATAAGTCTAACTTGCATTAATGCCGTTCTCAAAAATTTTAAACGCTACTTCGCCTAAGGCCCATTGGGCTCAATTCTCCTAAGCCCAATTTCGGGATGTTACAAATCTACCCTCCTTAAAGAAATTTTGTCCCCGAAATTTCCAACTATAGGTACTGTCACACATCCTAACCTACAACACTACGCTCACGCTGCGCACTCTGATCTTTAATAAAACTAATATACTTTCTAACTAAATCTTGGAACCCTTCACATAACCAACTACCTAACACCGAAGCAAACAGATATTTCCCACACATACATACAATTCCTATATTCAAGCATCACATCCACACATCGCAGAATACATACAATCATTCAGCATATAATAGAATATAGTAAAAAGGAAACTTACGGATTTGGTGCCAGAGACTCGGGTGCCTTACTTACAGAAAAGAGAGAGATGTATATATTTTCTAAACCATCCTTTGAAAACATTTTTGAACCCAAACCCACAGCCGAGTTTTTGAACCTAGGCTCTGATACCATAATTGTAACACCCCAAACCCGGCCTAGACGTTACGACCAGATCTGGCATGTCACATGAAAGGAATGTTTAAAAATTGTGCGTTCGTTAAAAAGTTCGTATTCTTTATATTTATTGTGGGAAAAAAAATCGAGTTTACGTAATTTTGAATAAGAAACGATTTATTAACATTTCAAGAAAATCCCATATTGAACATTAAATAATAAACAGTAACCAAATTGAAAGCTAAAACCAAACCAAAGGCCTTATTACATATCAAAATCCCAAAATTAAAAGTAAGTTTAAATATAAGAAACGAGTTTATGAGAAAACATTGCGGGGCCACCACAAGTCGCCTCGGCTCCCAAATCCAGCGGTCTAATGATTGCTCGAAACATTTAAAAAAGGGGTGAGTTTACGAAAGCTTCGGTGTGTGTTTCACGCTACAGTGATAAGCGGGCCTAAGCCCACAAAAGCAGATTGGGCCTTAGCCTCACAATAACATACTTGGTGAAGCACACATAAATCGAATCAGTCGTAGCCCTAATATCACAAATATAGCGAGATAACACATGCCAAATGATGCAAAACCCATTCTTTAGTCATATTCGGCCATAAGCCCATAACATAGCATATCGAACCATAGCATATTAAATCACATGTGCATATAAGAATGACAATGCGATCCGAACCCACCTAGGTATCCATCCTCTACACACCACCCGCATTCGCCAATCACACCGTGGGATTACCAAATCGACCCTCCATCCCCTACACACCATCGAAAGCGATCATTTGCGATCAAGCGCACATCGCCTTATAATCGTGGCAAGGCCACCAGATAATTGTGACAGAGTCACCGGAAACATAATATGTGACAAAAGTCACCGGATACATAATATGTGACATAAGTCACCGGATAATGTGGTAAAACCACGGAACACTTCCCTTTATCAATATCACCCATATGCCCATGCAAAGGACATATTATTCGGATATTATGCAATGTGTCGTGTATGCAAAACATATATCAAATATAAAAATAACATGAGTTACCATTATAATCAGATAGACATAAAACAACAAAATCAAGCTAATCAACCTCTAAGGGTATAATCGTAATTTTACCTACCAAGGGTATTTTTGTAAATTCGCACCTGCAATGGCCTTTCTGAAGGCCTAATGTCGCCACTAGCGACTCAGCTACCATTTTCGGTCGTACCGGACGTTTGGGCCTAAAATCCAATTTCGGCCCATCCGGGCCCACACGCTCGTGTGGCCCACCTAGCACGAATCTAGCCACGTATATAAGTTCCACCTAGTCTAGTTCAACATATACTAACCAATCATACAATTTACTCATATGGGCCCACGGGCCCATTGGGCCCACTTCTACCATCGAGGCCCAAGCAGCCCCAACCCACATGAATACTACTGATGGCCTCAACTATCGCATCGAAGCCCCACACGTGCGCTCGCACGCTCGTGTGGCTACTAATGCCGTGTGGCTGGCATTTCGGCATTTTGCCGCTCTACAACTAGAGTAGAGAAGTACACACACACACCTGATAGGAGTCTGGTGCTAATCCGCGCTCCGACCACTCCTGTGCCCAAACGCCCTCCAAGGTATGTTAACTCTCCTCCTGGAATGCTCTTTATATAGCTAGCTCTTCACCTTCATTCTTTGTGTCTTTCCGATGTGGGATCCCTTCGTCAATAGAGTTTAAATTCAACTGAAACTCTTGTCGTCCAATCCGTAAAATAAATACTCCTTTGCTTCTCACGAGATTCGAACCCAAGCTCCCTTCCAACATAATCCACGCCGCTAACCACTTGGCCACAAGCTCCTCTTATGTCTTAAACCATGCGCAACTAAATATAAACTACGGCCCAAATTCTAAGATCCAAGTAAAAAGAAACCAAAATGCAAAAGCCAAGACTTGAACCTTGGACCTCCTTCCTTCCTTGTGGCGTCACACCCTTGCCTCTTATGTGGCGTCACTTTCCCACTACACCACACCTCCACTTGTGTCATTTTTCTCCATATTTTATTCTTAAGGCCTACCTGCCAACTTCCAGGGTTTTTTTCACCTAAAACCAAAATTTCCCCAAAGCCAATATTTGATCCCGGAACTTCATAGAAGCCTTCTAACCTTCCAAAATCACTTATCTAATAAGTCTAACTTGCATTAATGCCGTTTTCAAAAATTTTAAACGCTACTACGCCTAAGGCCCATTGGGCTCAATTCTCCTAAGCCCAATTTCGGGATGTTACATATGTATTTGATTATTTTCTGATCAGAAATGAAGTATTTAGTTTATTCACTCTGTTTATTGTTTTGAAACTAACCTCACTTAAGTTTAAAGAGGACCAAATGGAAATAGACATGTTTAGATCATATTGCAAATAATTTCCATGCTACACATCCATACTTGATCTATTCATTTGGTTGTGTTAATATACGTGATCATGGATGGATTTAGTTACGATATATGTAACGAAAGTCGCCTTGGTTCTATGTTAACATAATTAGTGGACAAAATTATTCGGAATACCTTTTGGATATAATAGTAAAATTTTGAGCTCATAAGGTTGTATAATGACATATAATTATAAAGGAATTAGTATATATATGTGTGGTCCAAGTGGGATATTGTTGGAAAATATGGACATCTCATATATAATAAAGGTAATTACATGTTATTATTTACTATCATGATAGGTTAGCCCAAATTAAAAGTGATCTAATTTGGTTAGAATTTTATTGGGCTTTAATTATTAAATAAAGTATGAGTCAAATATATGTAGATACTCTAGTAATTGAGTTCTAATTAAATTCTAATTAATGATGGGCTAATTAGAATTTGATTAGAACTAATATGCCAAGGTTATAAATATTAGGGTTATGGTCCCCAAATTATACACAAGATATCTTTTCTAATATCCCATCATTAGGAAAGAAGAGCAGATATTATCTGAATTTCTTGTGTGCTAATTTGAAAGATCAAATCCCCAAGATCCTGTAAAACTTCAAAGAATTCATGGATTCAGGTACACTTTCACATTTAGTTTAATTCTTAATTTATTCTTGATGATTTGATATGATATATCCTGGTTTACAGTTCTAATTTTATATTAGATATTATTTAAATTCTAACAGTTTATGGATTAAAAACTAATATTTTTTTCCGTGGATCTGTTAAGGGTGTACTAGTAGTAAATTTATCCTAACTTTTTGTGAATATAACGTGGAATTTAGCTCAGATATAGTGTGTTTGCTAGAATAAAAAATAAACGGTCAAAAAGTAAATTGTGTTATTGAAAAATTGAGATTTAATTTTTCTTACCGTGTTGAAGCTGTTGGCTTTTCAAGAGGCATACAAACTATCCAAAATCATATTCAGTTTATTCTTCTTCATGTTGATGAAATTATTTTTTCTATTTCCATTTCTATCTCGTTTGTTTATGGTAATCTTGACAGGAAGAAGTAGAGGCTTCTTTGAGATGGCTTGAAATATGTTTCATCACGTATTTCCTCTCATTGGCTAATAATGGGTGACTTAAATGCTATTCTTGTTTGGAAATGTGCCCATATTGTAGTAAACATGTAACTGTTTTCAATTTATTTGAATGGTGAATAAATAAATAAAGTTAATTTTACATTTCACTATTATGTCTTTTGTATTTTTGCCCTTTATATTTTACATGCATAACGAAATTGTGACAAGCAAATATTAGCTCGTTGATTGTCTAAAGTTCAATCTGAAGATAACTGACATTGTAAAGAACATTTACATTACAAGGAAAGCTATATGGATAACTTTAAGCCTCGAAGTAAAGTGTTACTCGAAGAACTTTCAGGAGTGGTAGAACAATCACCCAGTTCAATTCTCGAGAAAGTTGTAGAAAAACCTACAACCGGTCAACAACATAGGGGAATCTGTCGTAGTGGGAGAGTTTCTAAGAAATTAGACTTCTTCATCTATGATGCTAGTATTTATAATACAGAAGCCAATCATAAGGATGATGATCCACTCACTTATGAGGAGGCTATGTAGGACGTTGATTCCAAGCTCTAAAAACAGGCCATGGATGCCGAGATGGATTCTATGAAATCCAATATGGTATGGGAACTTGTAGAATTACTGATTGGGATTAAACCCATAAGGTGTAAGTGGATCTACAAGAAAAATAGAAATGGGAAGGGAAGGTGGAAACACACAAAGCTAAACTTGTAGGGAAAGGCTACACATAGAAAGAAGGCATTGGTTACGATGAGACCTTCTCTTCGGTAGCTATACTCAAGTCTATCCGCATACTCTTATTTATTGCCGCTGCCTCGATTATGAAATCTGACAAATGGATGTCAAGACAACATTCTTGAATGGCTATCTTGATGAGACCATTTACATGGCTCAACCCACTGGCTATGTTGTCAAAGGAAAGGACTTAAGATCTATTTATGGACTTAGGCAGGCGTCCCACTCATGGAATAAAAGATTTGATCAAATGATGAAGACTTTTGGATTTGAGTAAAACGTTGATGAACCTTGTGTTTAAAAGTGTATAAAGGACAACAATGTGGTCTTCCTCATTTTGTATGTCGATGATATTCTACTTATCGGAAACGATGTAGAAGAATTGTCATCGGTTAAACTGTGGTTAGCTCAATAGTTTAGCATGAAGGACTTGGGTGAAGCTAGTTATATTCTTTGAATTTGTATCCTTAGGGATCGAAAGAATAAAACGATAGCACTATCTCAAGCTTTATACATCGATAATATACTGAAACATTTTGTAATGACCGATGTGAAGCTAGGCATTCAGTCGACTGTATCAGGTTTTCATCTTTCTTCATATGATTTTCCTAAGATGGCGGAAGAAAGAGAGCATATGAGTAAGGTTCCATATGCTTCGGCAGTTGGAAGCCTTATGTTTGTTATGCTTTGCACATGTCCAAATATCTATTTTGTAGTAGGAATTGTTAGTCGATATCAGGCGAATTTAGGTCTCAAGCATTGACAAGTTGTAAATCATATACTAAGGTATCTTAAAAGAACCACAGATTATATGCTTATGTATTCTGGGGAGAACCTTACTCCTATTGGATATACAGACTCAAACTTCCAAACCTGTAAAGATTCGAGGAAATCAACGTCGGGAAATGTATTCGTTCTAGACCATTGAGCCATAGTATGGAGAAGTGTAAAACAAACTTGCACTACTGACTTCACTATGGAGGCCGAGTATGTGGTTGCTTAGGCAAGGAAAGAAGCAATATGGCTTCAAAAGTTCTTAATTGAACTTAAAGTTATTCTTGGTATGGATAAAGCTATAACACTGTATTGTGATAACAGTGTTGCAATATCTAATACCAAGGAAATGAGAAGTCACAAAAGGAAAAAATATATTGATCAGAAATATCACTTGATACGAGAGGCAGTGGCCGAAGGAATTGTAGATGTGATGATAGTAGCTTCTGAAGATAACCTTGCGGATTCGTTTACTAAGACTCTTGTAACTAGGAGTTTTAACAAACATGTTGAGGATATGCGAATGTGAAACATGACACATTTACTTTAGTAGGGCAAGTGGGAGATTATGGGAAATGTGCCTATATTGTAGACTCTTTTCTATTTATTTGAACAATGAATAAATAAATAAATTTAATTTCACATTTCACTATTATGTCTTTTGTATTTTGCATGCATAGCGAAATTGTGACAAGCAAATATTAGCTCATTGATTGTTTAAAGTTCAAACTAAAGATAAGTGGAATTGTAAAGAACATTTACATTGAGAGAAAGATGAATTACTTCAGTAGATAATCTAAATGAGTCCGTAATTCCATAAAAGAATGAGAATTTGATTTAAATACTAAGAAAGATTATTATGTCATCTACAATTTCAATTAGGGAGATGGCTAGTCTTGGCTATCGGAGCAGTTGACTCCATGAGTAGAGACATAGATGTATTCATGGTAGAATGATACATTAGACTGGACCCAAGATGAATTAATTCTGAATTCGTTTATGAATTAGTTCATTTATGATGTTCATGGTGTGATTTACCTAAATCCTGAGTTAGTCATTGATCATGCATATGCAACTCATGTATTTTGATATAAGTGGAGGTTTATGCTCTAAAGATGATCGAACTCATAGCCGGTATGTTCGATACATGACTTGTGTATGTCATGACTTTACTAGCAATAGTGGAATTCATAGCTCAATTAAAGAGTTAATGATATCCTCTCATTGGCATTGTGTGGATTGATAAATATGGAACGTGGCCACAGGTTGCTTGTTCTCGAACAAGCAAATCACAGTCATTTGTTGACAGTGATCATATTAATCATTAAGAAGACACGATGCTGACAATGAGATAAAATATGATTGTATTGAGTGAACAAATTTAACTCAAAGGAATCAAAGATATCATATGAGGGTAACATACACATGATGAGGTCATTGGTCAAAGCAGTTGGATGAATTGCTTTCGTAAAAAGTATACAATAAAGAGATTTCAATCATGGTACTTTTTGTGAACTGACTCCATGATTAAGTAATTGCGAATTATCAGAATGATGCTTCTAGATATAATTGCAATCACTAAAGCTTAATTGTATATGTCTGATTGCTCCCTCCGCTAGCTCAACAAAAGCTCGATTGGACTGCATTTAAATCAAAAGAAAATTCTACGGTTTTAGGAATAATTTCATTGAATCAGTTTATTCGATGTGGAATTAAATTAGGTAGTCGTAAGAATTGTTCAACTAAAGAATTTGATTAAAGAATTTTATTGAAAATTTAATTTTAAATCTAAGTGATTTTTGGAAAAAATAATTTTGATAAAATAAAATTAAATTAATCAAATCAATTAAAATTAATATGATATTTTTGGAAGTTAATTTTCAAGTTAGACAATTGTCCCAATGGGTAATTGAACTTGAAAATTGGACTTGAGATTGTAAATTGGGCAGGGGAGCCCAAAACTGATATCAAGACCCAAAAACTGGTCGAATCGAGCCCGATATGTGAAACCGAGCTGGTGGTCCAACCGATGGCTAAATCGGATAGGGGGTCATCATTGACCTGGACCGAACCGGCAGCAGTCGAACCAGCTCGTGGTTCCGTAAGGGTGTCGCACCTACATCACTGGACACTGCGGTTGTAACAGCCCATTTTTATTGAAATTGGAACAATGATTTCGGGACCACAAATTCACATCAAAATATTAATTTTATTATTATTTTATTTCCCACGACATGATATTAGTACCGTATAAAAAATTCCTGAAGAAATTTTACCGTTTACAGTCTCAATTTGATAAAAAGGATCAAATCGCGTAAAGTGAAAAAGTTGTGTTCTAGTAGCTAAAAGTACTAAATAGCTATAGAACCTTAAAGTAAGAGTCTTTAAATGGTAATAAGACCACAAATAGTGATAGTGGATGTACGTGGCTTGGCATTTGTGTAAATTTTAAAGTTTTTTAAGGTTAATTAAGTAATTAGAAAATAAAGTTAATATTAAATAAAACAAAATGACAAAGCTTGCATCTTTTACCATTTTCTGTAACGCCCCAAATTTTTGGGCCTAGTAGAATTGGGCCTATTGGGCCTTGGGCATGGGAGCGTTTAAAATTTTTGAGAACAAGAGAACGACACTAATGCAAGTTAGACCTATTAGGTGAGTGATTTTGGAAGGCTAGGGGCTTCTATGAAGTCCCGGGTTCAAACCTGGGCTTTAGGAAAAATTTTGGTTTTAGGTGAATAAAACCCTGGGAGTAAGTAAGTAGGCCTTAAGAATAAATTGTGGGAAAAAAATGACACAAGGAAGGGAGTGGTCTAGTGGCAAGGCGTCATTAAGGGTGTAAGGGAGAGCTTGGGTTCAAGTCTTGGCGCTTGCAATTCATTTTGATTTCCTTTTAAATGAACTTAGACTTTGGCCCATAGGCTTATATTTAGTTGCGCATGTTTTAAGTCACAAAAGGCGATTTTTTTGTGGTGGCTTGTAGCGTCTAGAGCATAGGAGAGGGCAAGGGTTCGAATCCCGTTGCAAGCAAAAAGGGATATTTATTTTGCTAAGTTGGGACGACAGGTGGTTGTGATGGAATTAAACTTTGCTGAAGGTGAAATCCTACATCGAGAAGCTAGCATGAGAGTAGGCGCGAAGCTGGCTTTAAATAGAGCAATCTATGAGGAGAGTAAGCATACCTTGGTTGGCGTTTGGGCATAGGAGTGTTCGGAGCGCGGATTAACTCCAGATTCCTATCAGGTGTGTATTTCGCACTACTCTAGTTGTAGAGCGGCAAATGCTGAAATGCTGGTCACACGGTGATGGTAGCCACACGAGTGTGCGAGAGCACGTGTGGGAGCTTCGATGCGATAGTTGAGGCCATCATGAGTGTTCTTGTGGTTTAGGCTGTTTGGGCTACGATGGGCCGAAAGGGGCCATGTGGGGCTAATGGGTCCGTGGGCCCAATCGGATAAGTTGTATAATTGTGTAGTAAATATTGGACTGGACTATATGAATCTCATATTTGTGGCTAGATTTGGGATAAATGGGCCACACGAGCGTGTGGGCCCATTTGGGCCGAGAATGGGCCCTAGGCCCATTCGCATCGTTATCTTTGTTTAGAATACCTTGGTTTACAAAATTACTAAAACACCCCTAATTTTTAAATTACTGAAGTACCCCCGATTTGTAAAATTATCGAAATACCCCTGATTTGCAAAATTACCGAAATATCCCGGTTTGCAAAATTATTGACATACCCTAATTTGTGAAATTACCAAAATACCCCCGATTTGTAAAATTACTGAAATACCCTGGGTTTGCAAAATTACCGAAATACCCCAGTTTGTGAAATTACCGAAATACCCTCAATTTGTGAAATTATCGAAATACCCCTAATTTCCAAAATTATCGAAATACCCCTAGTTTACGAAATTACTAAAATACCCCCAATTTGCAAAATTATTGAAATAACCCTATAAGGTAGATTATTGAAATACCCCAGTAAGGTAGAATTATTGAATTACCCCTATAGGGTAGGATTACTGAATTACCCTTGTAGGGTAGGATTATCGAAATACCCTTATAGGGTAAGATGACTATTTTGCCCTTGTGGGTAAATAACTGACTTAGGCTATGAGTTGACTAATTTGACTGTGGTTGTATGACTGATATGCTTTTATTACATGTTTAAATGATTGTTACTGAGCATGGCCATTTTGCATACACGTGTAATGATTGAGCGTGACATACAGGACATATTGCATGGGGTTGGGACATTGATACGGAAGAAGTTCTGATAGGGTCGCACGGGTCCATGACGACTGTGGATCCAGTATTAATCTGTTGAGGTCGCACGGGTCGCATGACGACTGTGGATCCAGTATTAATCTGTTGAGGTCGCACGGGTCGCATGACGACTGTGGACCAACAGACGGCTTAAAGCCGCGTAATCTGATTATGGCTCTGTGCCAACCTAAATATGGCTCTGTGCCATCTTGAGTATGGCTTTGTGCCAATCGTATTTACTAGTGGCTATGTGCCTAACATATATACCGGTGACTCTATGTCGATCATATTTACCCAAGGCTGTGTGCCGATTATATTACCATCGTTGATGGCTATGTACAAATTATGAGACCGTTACTGAAGGCTTAAAGTCGCATAAATACTAGCAGTTATGCTGTGATTTTGGTTAGTTCCACAACTGGTGCTAACATTGGGAGTGTAGGGATGGCGTGGGTGATTTATTCCCCGCAGGTAGTGCGGGGTTAGACGGAGGCAAGTGCAGGGTTGGATGGGATGGGTTAGCATGGATCACACATTATGCCTATGGAATTGATTCTGAAATGGGCTAGGCCCCATTGATTCTATTATGGGCTATGACCCAAATGATATTGTAGTGGGTTTTGGCCCACGTATGTTCTGAACTGGACTGTACTTCAAAGGGTTTTGGCCCAGACTATTTCAGTTTCAGTTTCTGTATACTGACTGTTACTCTAGTAAGGGGATTACACACTGAGTTTTCGTAAACTCACCCCGTTTTTAACTGTGCAGGTAATCCTCAGCCTTAGATGGATCAAAGTTGCGAGGGACTCGGAGTAGACCACACACTGCTTACGTTTGTGGTTTTGAGTATTTACTTTTAAATATTTTGATTTGGGTTGTAATAAGGCCTCTCTATCCTAACTTATTATTTCTGATATTTATTTATGATGTTTTCTAACTGCTAAAAGTGGAATATGATTTCCAAAACGATAACTGTCTTCGAAACACTACGTTTCCGCAATGTTTTCAAAATGCTTCTGCAACTCAATTTTTAAACATCGCATTTTCGTAAATTGTTTATTTTAAATATGCTTCTGCAACAGATAAGGTTTTAAAAGTAATTACATTTTCAAGTGGATAACAATTGCATAAGTGTTTTGAGTTTTAACAAAGAGGCTTTAACTCTCAAACAAGTTTTAACAACAAGAAGTATGGTTTTCAACTGAATATGAAAAGAAAATAGTAGCCATGGAAGCTTGAAGTTTTGGCAACCCTAAATACCTTGCATTGTATGCATTTTTGTCTCGTTTTTAATGATTTTTGTGTTTTCGAGATCGTTGTAGCTTAATCTAGCTAGCCCAGAGACTAATTTGTGAAACTGTTAAACTAGGGTTTTTCCATTGTTGAATATGCATGAGTTTTGGTTTGTTATGGAAGAAAATTGATAGTTTTTTTAGATAAACAACTTTTGTTAAGTGATTTTTGATGAAAATGTCAAATAGGGATTTAATTGAAAAATAAAAAATTATACGTGGTGAAATTGTGAAATAAATAAAATATAGGGCTTACTAGGGACCTAATTGATATTCTTCTATAGTGGGTTGTGATGGAATTTCTTGAATTTTCATTTTTATGAGCTAGGGAGTAAATTGCAAAGAAATTAAAAAGTATAGGGGCAAAATGGTAATTTTCAAAAATATGATTTTGGGATAAATTGAATAAAATATATATTGAATTAAGTTAAATTTATCCGTATAGATCAAGACAAACCTCATACGGCTTTAGATCGGGGCAAAGAGAAAGTCTCAGATTAATCACCTCCGTATCTACGTATACTCGTCGAGGTAAGTTTGTGTAATTAAATTGTGTATATATGCTTTTGATTGAAATATAATTGTGTTGTGAATTGCTGTACGTATATACCGATTGCTTATCCAATGACGTACGGCTATTACCGAGCCCTTTTTGAACCTTAGAAATTGGTAGTATACAAATGACATGTCATTAGGGTTTACATGATTCGGGTGCTGGTCCTAAACGTCCTACCGATAGCTGAGGTCTGGCATGTGTTGCAGATACTTCACAGCTCATGTGAGCAACATCTGTAGCTACGTTCCGACCAACAACTCGTGTGAGCAAGCCCATTTTCACAACTCGTGTGAGTATACCAATCTATGGCTCGTGTGAGCATACCGATTCATAGCTCGTGTGAGCATACATGTACATGATTTGACGGATTATAGTTATATGATTTAGCACACTATGTGTGACCTATCCCGAGTATCCAACAGTATTCTAATAGTTCAACAGGCATGATTCTAATACGAAACGATAAGGGTTCATTACGAACTATTACAGGGATACATATGAATTATATGGAAATGTTGTTACATGGTATATGGAAAATTGAATTGGATGATACATGTATGTGAAACTTAATCAATTGTTGTGCTTATCCATGATTATTGGTTTGTATATGTATTTACATGGCTAAGATGGTTGGTGTATATGTGTTTAGGTATTTGGCCAAATTATGTTGGGATATGTTATGTTTATCTTACCTATTTTGTTATCAAATGGTAAGTTATGTTTTAAGTTATACGAACTTACTAAGCTTAAATGCTTACTATGTGTTATTTTTCGTGTTTTATAGTAAATTGGAAGCTCGTTTGGGTTGGAAGCTTGTCAGAGCTATATCACACTATCCATTGACTGTTTTGGTACTTTTTGTTGTTTAATTTTGGTTATAATGGCATGTATAGGAATTTTGGCTAATGTTGGCCTATGTGTTTTTGTTGTTGATATGGCCATTTGACTTGGCTTGTATTTTGGCATTTTGTTGGTGTAATGGCATGGTTTGGCATGTATATAAGTAGCCTTAAAATGGTTGATGTTTGTTTTGATATGTTTGAATAATGGACGATGAAATGATAGTAGTGAATATGCATATTATATATGTCACATGACTTGTTGGGAATGTGGTGAATTGGTACTTGGTTATGGATGACATATATGAATATTGATGCTAGTAGTTGAATGGTATATTTAGTACCATTTGGTATGTTTTGGTAAGTTAATTCAATGGTATGAATTGATACAAATCTAGTTGGAAGTTAGTTGATCACTTTGACCAAAATGAGTACATAGTTAGACATGTTTACATATTGTCATTTGAGGTGCCTAAGGGCATATTGGTTGTATGATGTTATATCATATGTATATGACTTGTTTACGCATGACTTTGATGCCTTGTTATGGCTTGTCTATATGTGCAATTTTGGTTGTAGGTATATGTCGAGTTGGGTGAGAAAAATGGCTTGTAAATGGCCTATTTTCATCCACACGGGTAGAGACATGGGCGCGTGTCTCAGCCATGTGTGGCACACGTTAGGTGACATGACTGTGTGTCCCTTATAGCTTTCAAAGGGTTGCAAATCAGGCTGTTACACAGCCTAGCACATGGCCTGGCACACGGGCGTGTGAGGTTATTTTGAAGGGTACATAGCTAGACCCATGTGAATGTAGCTTGGCCGTGTGACCCAAGTCAGTGAGTTACACGGGCTGGGACACGGTTGTGTGTCCCTATTTTGAATGCCCACACAGCCTGAGACATGGGCGTGTCTCTTGGCCGTGTAACCCCTGTAGTGTTGAAAATTTTCAATGTTTTCTGAAAAATTCACTTAGTTTTCGATTTAGTCCCGACTTGTTTCTAACGAATAATTAGGGCCTCGAGGGCTCGTATAAGGGACAATATGTATAATTCGGATTTGTTTTAATATGATTAATGACAGGATTTGAAATGTTTAAAAATTGTATTCGTTTGATGTGAAATTTTAGGTAATGCTCCATAACCCTGTTCCTACGACGGATAAGTGGTAGGGGTGTTACAACGGTGCCAGTGGCTGCGACGGCGGCGTCTCAGTGGCCGGTCATCAGTGGTTGAGTAGTGAAGAGTTACACTCCTACTGGGACTCTATGAAAGAATTTGATTTCAGATTAATTATTCTAAAAATAATAATATTTTAATAGCTTAACATTAAATTTAATTTAATACCTATCTTAATAGTATTTTATTAATTTAATATTAAAGTGATTATCTTAATATTATATTTAATTTAATGTTTATCTACAATATAAACATTCAATTATTTTAATAAGATTTAATATTAAATTTAATACAATATTTATCAAGATAAATATTATATCAATTTAATATGGAAGTGATTAAGTTTAATAATAGTTGAACTGTCTAAACTCTCCCTATATAAAGAGAGTTTTGGGTCATTATTTAAACATACTTGAATTCAAGAGGAAGTTGTAGAGAGAAAAACCTCTGAAGAGATTATTCTAGAAAATTTCTAGAGATATTTTTCTGATTTACAACTTGACCCAAAAGTTTAGAGAAATTGCACAATTACTCCACTGGTAATTTTTGTGAAATTTTTTTAATTCATAGCGAGCCCACACTCGATAAACGTGAGCTTGAGGATAGCGGAGAAGACTACTCGATCGAAGTGCTCATCCTAGACAAATTGAAAAGGTACAATTTTGATTAAGTGTTTATTACTTTAGTTATTACAACCAACATCTTGTTTTGGAAAAAAAAATTAAAACTCTGGTTTTTCCCTAAATTTATTTTTCGTTTCGTTTTCCAAACTCGTTTTTCCGACAATTCTCTCACTTGATGATAAAAAAAGGTTTCTTTGCTATGAGTAAGAGATGTATATTTTTTTTTGGTGATTTTATTGATTCTTGTGAATTGCAGGATCTAGGATACATTGGTTCATCCTTTACTTTGCAAAGAGAGGGGTACATTTAAAAGGCTTGATCGAACGATCGTTAATGATGCATGGGTAACAATTTTTTTGCAGTGTTTAGTTTCTCACCTACCCTGCATGAAATCTGAGCATAGACCTATTCTTTTAGATACAAGACCAGATCTCAATTTGGCTAAAGGAAGACCTTTTAGGTTTCTAGCGAGATGGACGAAACATGCTAATTTCTCAGTTTTCGTTAAAGATAAGTGGAACTATGCAGGTATATGGTTGACTCTTTTATTGCTTTTACCTCTTATATAAAAGACTGGAGTAGAAATGTTTATGGATTCTTAGGTTCCCGTAAGAGGTATTTCATGAGAAAGCTTTCCAAGTTCCAAGCGGATTTAGAACACTCTGATTCTAATAATTTATTACAACAAGAAATGGAAATGCATGACGAGTTGGAAAATGTACTTAATCACGAGGAGCTTTTGTGGAGACAAAAGGCGAGGTGTGATTGGCTGCAATTAGGAGACAAAAATACAAAATTTTTTCATAGCTGTTCAATACAGAAAAGGAAGTTTAATCGTATCATGACCTTGCGTCTTGATAGTGGAGAGTGATGTGTTGATCAAACTAGACTTCAAATAAAGGCAATTGGTTTTTTTGAAAGATTGTATGGCGAATCTTCAGAACTCATTAGGGACCTTTCAAATGAAACTTTCTTACGTCTTAATTCTTTGAATATTGCTTTCTTGGAGGAGCTAATAACAAACAAAGAAATTAAGAGGGCTTTATTTGACATGGCTCCGCTGAAAGCCTCGGGAAGTGATGGTTACCATGCACTTTTTGCCAGAGCCAGTGGGATATTGTTGGCAGTGCTACTTGTGAGTAGGTACAATGTATTTTTGCTGACAATTCCATTGAATTAGATCTGAATCATACCTTGATTGTTCTAATCCCCAAAAATGAACATCCTGAGAGTTTTAGCCAATTTCACCCCATCAATCTTTTCTTTGTTTTGTATAAATTGGTAATGAAAGTGATTGCAAACCGATTTAAATTGGGTTTTCCAAACTTTATTTTTCAGGAACAAGCCGGATTCATTACTAGGCGTAATATCTCTATCAATATTATTATAGTGTAGGAAGTCATTCACACCATGAGAAAGAAACGAAATGGGAAAAATTGGATGGTAATTAAACTAGATTTGGAAAAGGCGTATGGCAGAGTGAGTTGGGATTTTATTGGTGCCTCTTTACAGGCTGTTGGGATACCTGACTTCCTTTGAAAAGTGATCATGTCGGCCATTTTTTCTTCTTCCATGAAAATGCTTTGGAATGGAGTTCCTAGTCAGAAGTTTAAGCTGGTAATGGGGATTTTTCAAGGATGTCCACTCTCCCCATATCTGTTCGTTTGTGCATGGAATGGCTATGTAACAGCCCGTTTTTGGTCAAATCAAAACAGTGGTTTTGGAACCACAAATCCGAGGTCAAAATATTTATTTTATTATTATTTAATGTTTACAACATGATAATATGTTTGTGAGAAAATTTCGTTTAGAAATTTTATCGTTTGAATGCTTAATTCGGTAAAAAGGACTAAATCGCGTAAAGTGTAAAAGTAGAGTTCTATTAGCTAAAAGTGTTTAATAGTTATAGAACCTTAAATTTAAGGTTCTTATGTTGCAATTAGACCATAAATAACATGAGTGGACATATATGGACATATATTAAGGTGTTTTAAATGATTTTTTTAAGGTTAATATAGTAATTCATTAAATAAAGGTTAAATAATTAAAACAAAAGATAAAATTTTTCATTCATCTTTCTTCCAACCGAAATTAAGAAAGAAAAGAAGCCATGGATAAGCTTTGAAGGTTCAACTAATGCATGTTTCAAATGTAAGTGATTTTTGACTCGGTTTTTAGTGATTTTTATGTTTTTGAGTTCGTTGTAGCTCAATCTATCTAGCCCGTACCTTCGATTTCAAAACTGTTAACATGTGTGAGAGTTTCCATTGATGTATATATGTGTTCTTTGATGTTTGATGATGAAATATGATTATTTTTTATGACTTATACAAGTTTTGTTAAGTGATTTTTAGTGAAAATGCAAAATAGGGATTAAATTGAGAAATGTGTAAAGTTAGTGATTAAAATTTGAAATAAATGAAAAATATGGGCTGCTAGGGTATAATGGTAATTCTAATAGCATGGGTTAGTCTTAAATGACATGAATTTTTAATTTTGTGTAATAAGGACTAAATTGTAAAAATGTGAAAGTTTAGGGGCTAATGTGTAAAATAGCTTAAATGCATATTTTGGATGGCATTGAATAAATAGAAGAATAAATAAGTTGATTTTGATTACTTATAGAACAAGAAAAGAGGAATTCAGACTTAGATAGGGGAAAAATCAATGTAATTGAATAGTTGGTCCGTTTCGTCATTTCCATATCCGAGGTAAGTTCGTTTAATTGAATTTAAATATGTATTTGTTTAATTGATGGATGGAATTGAGATTGTATTTATCTTATTAGTTAATTTGAGAATCTTAAATTAAATGCACTGTTAAATACGACGAATTGTTGAATAAGATCGTAGCTAGGCTATGGCAATCAGAAATTAAGACCATAACCGGGTTATGGCATGTGAATGTAAGACCACGGAAGAGCCACGGCAATGTAAGTGTAAGACCATAGTTGGACTATGGCATCGGAAAATTGATATACTTGTACAATAAGCATTTATAAGCAGGAGTGATTCAGTAGGAGAATTGATGAGAAATAGATACATATCGATACATGTATGTACGGAAAACTGTTCAAGTAACAAGATAAAAGAAGTTGAGAACTTATGAGTTATTATGTGGTTAAACTTTACGTTAACTCATTGATTGATGTTTAAAATGCAATTTATGTTATCTATTTTGAAATGGTAATGAATGATGAGATTATTTCATAATTAAATATGAACTTACTAAGCTTTATAGCTTACTTTGTTTATTTTTCTATGTTTTATAGTATTTTGAAGTTAGCTTGGATTTGAGGATCGTCAGGGACTTCATCGCACTATTGGACATCTAATTTGGTACTTTTGAGTAGTGTATATATGGTATATGGCATGTATAGGCTTTGGTCATTTTAGTATGTTTGATGGAAATGTATTTTGGCCATTAGGGGTAGCTTATGAAAGTTATGTAGTTTGTTATAAATATTGCCATGTGATATGGTTGATGTTGAATTATGATACTCAAATGTTTATTATGGTATGAGGTATTTATTTGGTTGAGATACATTTGTTGTGGATTGGTTTTGGATGATGAATTAGATGAATTATGGTACATGATATATATATATGTAAGTCATGTATAGTAAAGCAAGTTGAGTGGATAGGTATTTGAATAGGTAAATGACATTGAATTGAGTATTGAAATGTTTAAAAGAGATGTAGTATGATTTGTATTTTGGTTGATGACTTATGGCTGCATATTTGTGACTAGAAATGATACCATTTAGTTATGTAGGTACATACAAATTTGGGTGACAAATTGGCTTAGTAAATAGCCTATTTTTGTCCACACGGGTAGAGACACAGGCATGTGTCTCAACCGTATGTGACACACAGTCATGTTACATGGCCATGTGTCCCCTGGTATTGAATTTGAAATCAAGTCAGTATGCTCCACATGGCATCACACACGGGCATGTGACTTGGCTGTATGGCATAAGTCAGTATACCCTACAGGTTTGACACAGCTTAACACAAGGCCTGGCACACGGACGTGTGAGGCCATTTCGAAGGGCACACAGGCTAGACACATGGGTGTGTGGTTGGCCGTGTGACCCAAGTTAGTAAACTCACTTGTTTGGACACGAGGTAGGACACGGGCTGGGACATGGCCATGTGCTCCCATTTTGAATGTCCACACGGCCTGTGACACGGGCGTGTCTTGTGGCCGTGTGAAACACACAGCTTGACCATACGGGCGTGTGTCCCCTGTTTGAGAAATTTTTTTCAAAGTTTCGTTAAAATTTCTTGAGTTATCAATTTAGTTCCGAACCATTCCCAAAGCATATTTTAAGCCTCGTAGGCTTGTATTAGGGACAAATTGATTGAGAATGAATGATGAATGGTTGAATTGAGAAATTGTATGCTAAATGAATGTTTAATTGTTTAGTAAGTTCGATAATGCTCCGTAACCCTATCCCGGCGTTGAATACGGGTTAGGAGTGTTACAAGCTAGGTTATATTATTCGAACAAAAATTAACATGGGTAGGTGAATGCCAATTCATCTCTTAATAATAGGGCCTGCTCTTTCTCATCTGTTCTTTACTGACAACTTGGTCATTTTTTTAAAGCAGAACTTGATCAAGCCTATTTATTGGAGAGAATTCTTAATCATTTCTGTGAGTTTTCTGGTCACAAGATCAGTACCTAGAAAAGAAATATTTTCTTTTCCAAGAGGATTGAAAAGAATGTAAGTAATTGAATTAGTTTTATGCTTGGTTTTCAGGAAGTTCAGAACCTTGGTATATACTTAAGGGCACCTATTCTTCATGATAGGGTACTATTAAAGTTACTAATAGTACCCTAAGCTTTGTGGTTGACATGGTGAAGAGTAAGCTACAAAATTGGGATGCAAGGAAGTTATCCATAGTTGGAAGAATAAACTTGACCCAGTCTATTCTGTTATTCATTTCGAATTTCTTCATGCAATCTATATTGGTACCGAAAGGAATTTGTGAATAGATTGAGCGTTTAGGAAGGCAATTAATTTGGGGGCGCTCTGATGGTTATCCGAAAATGTCCTTAATAGGGTGGGATTCTATCTATTAGCATAAGTCTCGAGGTGGTCTTGGCTTTCTTCACTTACATAATCAAAATATGTCGTTTCTTATGAAGATTGAGTTTAACTTAGTCTCCAAAGATAATGCTTTGTGGGTCCATGTCCTTTGCTCGAAATATGGCTAGAAGAAGCAAATACCAGAATCTATAGCTAGGAATCAATGTTCACATTTATGACAATCCCTTTCTAAGGTATGGACTCTTTTTTGTGAAAACTTAGCTTGATCCATTGGAGATAGTACAAATATTCGCTGCTAGAAAGACTCTTGGGTTCAGGAATGGACCCCTTAAGCACGCATATTCCCTCCTATGTTAATCTTGACATGGAATGCACTTTAAAGGATTTGGTTACATTTGATGGTCCTTAGAATTTGGATTTGTTTTGTATATGGCTATCTGATGAAGTGGAATTTGGGCTTGTTTGGCCTCAGGCTCTTTTTCTATTCGCAGTGCCTACTAGTCTTTAGAAGAAAGAACTAGGAACCTTAGAGAGGAATTTTGGAAGAATACTTGGAATTATTAGAGACCACAAAGAGTGGGATTTTTCCTTTGCTTGGCTTTGAAGCAAGAGTTTTTACTAATTGGGAGTGTACCCAGTGAGGGATTGGCTATATCAGTTATTGTCTTATATGTGGGCACGGATTGGAGGATATTATTCATGTGCTTCGGGATTTTTCGGTAGCTAAGGAAGTGTGGCTACATGTTATTCCAACATAACTTCAACAAAGGTTCTTTTCTGATAATTTTTAGGTTTGGTTATCTTTTAACATGTGTTGTAATTTGAGATTGCAGGATTGTGGAGTTACTTGGTCATCCCTTTTTGTATTATTAGCTTGGCGCATCTGGAAAAATAAAAATATTTTTATCTTCCAGAATGTTACATGGTCAGTAACAGAAGTTGTTAAAGTCTCCATTAGTTGGGCTCAGCAACTCAAATTTCATCATAATGGATACAAGAACAATACTCTGAGTTCAAGTCATAATTTTCATGCCAATAGTACGTGGGTTCACTTATTCACGGATGGCGCAGTTACAAGAGATACGGGCAACGCTTCTGCTAGAGGTATACTACGGGATCAACTTGGAAATTGGATTCCTGGATTTAATCGGTACTTGGGCAAATGTTCACCTTTTGAGGCTAAATTGTAGGGCATCCTGGATGGGCTCCTTGTTATGCTTATTAAAGGATATAGACGAGCAACAATTCAGACAGATAATCTTGATGTGGTCTAGGCTTTAACCAATATTGGGTTGGAGGATTTAGGTATCACCTTGCTTAGGATGTAACAGCCCGATTTGAGGCCTAGTCGGAACAGTGGTTTCGATACCACAAATCCGACATAAAGAAATTTATTTTTATTATATTTTTATGGTCTACAATTTCACGGGATGATTTTAGTGAAAATTTGATTCGAAAATTTTGACGTTTGGGCACTCAATTTAATCAAAAGGACTAAATTGTAAAGAGTGAAAAACTTGAGTTCTAGAAGCTAGAGGTGTCTAATTGCTATGAAATTTTAAATTGGAGGTCCTTAGTTGGTAATTAGACCATTGGATAAATTGTTGGACAAAAATGGATATAAAATAGGTGAAATAGAATATTTTTAAGTTAGGGGCATTTTGGTGATTTAGTAAATAAATGAATTAAAAAGCAAAATAAGCCAAAATTTCTTGTCATCTTCAACCCCTTGACCGAATATACCATTGAAGCCATGGCTAGGTTTTTGTTCAAGCTTTCCAAGCTCCGTAGTAAGTCCGTTCTTGCCCCGTTTTTAATGATTTTTACGTTTTTGAAATCATTGTATCATGATTGACCTATTTCTACCACGTATTTGAGATATGATGAAGGTCTAGAGTTTAACCCATGTTAGGAATTTTGTATTTTGATGATCAATGGTAGATTATGCATTTTTATGGTTAGGGAAACAACTTTTACTAAGTGATTTTCAGTGAAAATGCTTAAAAGGACTAATTTGTAAAAGTTATAAAATATGTAGTAAAAGTGTGTTTAATGGAAATTGTGGGCTGTTATAGTTATGAAAATGATTCAGCTAGGCTTGTATGTTAAAGAAATTGAATAAATTTCATTTTTCGAGCCTAGGGGCAAAAATATAAATATGTGAAATTTTAGGGGAAAAATGTAATTTTTCCATAATGTGATTTTTGGGTCACATTGAATAATGTGACTAATAAGTGAGCTAAATGTGATATTATGGATAAAGGAAAACGGAGTCCAGACCTAGACCGGGGAAAGAATAAAGTTGTGGACTAAATCGAATTAGTTAGCCATATTTTGTACTAAGGTAAGTTCGTGTGTAAGTAATGCAACATTTCATTATTAGGTATTTAATGCTTTAATATTGCATGAATTGTGAAATTGTCTTTGTGGATTTGATTAATGTTGACTCGATGACGATTCGACGAAGATTTGATACCTCGAAATCCCGGTTGAACCTTAGGAATAATTAGGATACAAATGTCATGGCATTAGGGTTATGAGTTTACGTGTAAGACCATATATGGAATATGGCATCGTTATGAGATTTCGTGTAAGACCATGTCTGGGACATGGCATTGGTATGATTCTATATGTATGTTATTCCCGAGTATCCTTTAGTATTTGAAGCGGTTCAACGGAAAATTCAAAGATTATGCCAAAGATGACAAAGTAAATGATTATGTTACGAGTTGGTACAGGTATGTACGTAAAATTTATAAGTATTGGCTTCATGATATCATGAATTCATGTTCATTATGAAAGTGACTTTAAGTTAACCATGTGATTATTGGTTTAGGTGTGTGATGAATAAATACATGGTAAAGTTGATTGAAACTTATGGAAAAGGGCTTTTAGGCCAAATGGAATTGAGATATGAAATGTTTTATTTCCTTGATTGTGACTCAATGAATATGAAATGAAGGAAAGATTGGTATTAATATCTATTAAAAATATTTATGTAATCTTGCAATTAAGTGTTTAGATTTATGATGTGTAAATTCATGATAGATTCGGTTGACGAACATGTGTAAGGCTTTGGGGCCAAATCGATTGGTGAGATAGTAAATGTTTTTCGTTTGAATTGTGATTTATCGATTACGAGAAAAGGGAAATATTGACATAATTGCCTATTAAAATGGTTAAGAAAGTAAGGGTAGAAAGAGTTTAGGCAATTTGAAATGTGTTAAGCTATATGCATGAAAACATGTATACACATAAGTAATGTGTATTTTTACTATGATGTTTGAAATGATTTGCTAATTATGAAACATGTTACAACGAAGAGATTATGGTTGTTAGGCTAAAGTAAAGTTATGTTAAATTATGTTGATAAATCAAAAAAGAATAAACATGAGAATTGGTTATATTAAAATCTTCGAGATTTATAGCTATTTTATATGGATTTGTGCTTATATTGTCAAGCATGGTATATGATTAGCATGAATCGTTCATTATTTTCATACGGACTTACTATATAGCTTACCCCTTTCGTTTCCCATGTCTTATAGGGTTACTAAGCTAGCTCGGGTTGGAGATCACCGGAGATGCTATCACGCTATCAAGCTATTATGTTGGGTATAAGTGAATGCAAACCCCTTTGATTTTATGGCATGTATAGGGACTTAGTCATTTGGTGTATGAGTCGTTATGATTTGGCTAAATGTATTAGCTTGTGATGGTTAAAAGTTGGATGTAAGTTGGTAGCATGCAATTTGGCTTCTATTGGCTAAAAGGTTGTAAGCCCAAATAAGTATATATGTGCATATGTCAATGTTTTGTGATGTGGTTTATATTTGCTTGATATATGATGGTTAGGTGTTTATTCATATGTTAATACCCTTTGAACATGAATTTAGCATGAAATGATTTGGCAAGGCCTAAGGTTATAATGCATGATAGATGATGGTATGAAAATGATACGTTATTGCTTAATTGTAGTTGTTACTGAAGGCATTTATATGTTATGATTTGTGCCATGTGATGTTGTGTGAATGTGTGCAAGTAAGGGTGACAAAATGGCTTGGAAAATAGCCTTGTATTATCCACACGGGTAAACACATGGGCATGTGTCTAGGCCGTGTGTGACACACGGTCTGCCCCACGGGTATGTGTTCCAGCCGTGTGTCCCCTACACCTTATTTTTGAGAAACAGAATGCCCAGTAGTAAACACACAGGCATGAGACACGATTGTGTGTCTCGATCGTGTGAGAGACACGGCCATAGGACATGGGCATGTGCCCAGTCCGTGTGAAGTCTGCACTTGATTTTTAGAATTTAATTCGCCACATGGCCTAAGGACAAAAGCGTGTGCCTTGGCCGTGTGACCTTATTTGGTTGACGACGTTATAAACAGAATGTCCCCTATTTTGGACACGGCTTGAAGCACGGGCGTGTGATATGTCACATGGGCATGTCCCTTCACCCACACGGGCGTGTGGACCTGTTTCATGATGAAAATTTTCTAAGTTTCCTGAAAGTTTCTAAAGTTCTCGATATAGTCCCGAACTGTTCCCAATGTATATTTTTGGTCTCGTAGGCTCATTTATGAGACAATTTGAATGTTTATGAAAATTTTTAAATTTGAGTGGAAACTAATGTCTCGGTTTTGTACGAATGCTTGTGTTTAAGTCTTGTAATACCTTGTACCCTGTTCCGGCGTCGAATACGGGTAAGGGGTGTTACATAGGAGGCTTCAACGAATTATGAGATTCCAAGGGCAATGGCAAATCATATATGTGCCTAGAGAACACAACATAGTTGCGGATCGGTTGGCCAAACTTAGCCTAACATGGAAGTCGAGCTTACAAGTTTTTGATGTGGCCCCAAATGAAATCCTTGAGGTCTTACAACATGATAAAGTATGTGGTACTTTTAAGCAATTGAGTTGATGTTATTTATCTTTTCTTTTTCACCAAAAGAAATGTTAATTAACTATTCAATTACTAAATAAATTGCATGTTCAACATTTCTTCATGAGAAATAAATATTAATTTTTTATTTATAAAAAGATAATAATTTTAATAATTTCTCTTTTATGAGAAATAATAATTTTTTTGGGTGAAATAGATTTTCTAGTAAATTTTAAATTTAAAAAGTAATCCTCATAAATAATTTCCATTTAAAAAGGTTTTTTTTAATAACTTTATTAATAAAATATATTTTGAAATAAAAATATAATTGTATCCATTCGTTGAATTAAATCAATTTAGTTTCAATATAGAAAGATTAAAATATTATCTTTGATTTTTTTTGTAAAAAGTAATAGAAATTTGTGATTACATCAAAAAACACTTAAACCCATGAAGAGCTATTACAATCAAATAACTACATCCGACTTGTTAGGGATTGACTCGATTAAGCAACGAACAAGTAAAAATAGCGAAAGAAATTGAGAAATTGAACACTCAAATTTAACGTGGAAAACCTCCTCCAAAGAGTATAAAAAACCATGGGTAAATATAATTTTACTATGATGACAAAAGAACGAATAGTACAAAAGATGAAGATAAAAACTAAACCCCAAAATCTGAAAACAAAGAACCCTCAAAACGTAAACACAAAATTCTCCAAAAGTTTTATGATTTCTAAGCTTTAATGGGTGTTTATTCTAAGGTTGTAAAAGAGCCTATTTATAGCCTAAATTTGTAGATCAAATAAATTATGTTAATAAATACTAAATATATAATATTAATAAATAGTAAATCTTCTAGAAAGAAAATATATATTTTTTAACTTGACTTGCAAGCAATCTCTTAGAATTTGGGTCACACAACTCTAAATATCTCCACCTTGACACGAATTCTCACAACGCCATTTTTGCCAAAGCCCGCCACGGGCCTATCTTGAAATATGTAGGGAATTAATTGAGTCAAATCTATGCTTAGAAGCTGGAAGACTTCTAGCCTTCGACTTGTGCACTGCCAAATCAAAACTAACCCGGGTTTGATTTTCATGAACATAGTTCCCTAACTTTTCAAAACCTGTATCCAAAAGAGAACCTCTCTTCAACGAAACAGTCATACATTTTTCCCTCCTATGTTTAAGTTGCCTCCACTCCAAACTCCGTAATGGACAAGGGACATCTGGTTTCACTGGTCACTGTAGAACCTTCCAGAATATAAAGACTACCGGTCCTTTTACCTTTTAACAAAACTAGAGCCCCATGCGACATGTTAATGCCGCTCGACTCGATATTGATTCTGCAACCTTTTGAGCCTAAAATACTCAAGGAGATGAGATTCTTTCGTAAATCAGGTACATACTTGACATCTGAGAGTGTCTTAATCATCCTATCGTGCATCCTAATTTTAACAGTACCAATTTTGATTACTTTACTCGATAAATCATTTCCCATGCGTATAACTCCATCTTCAATCGAACTATATGTGAAGAACCATTCTCTATTGGGACACATGTGGAAAGAACATCCCGAATCTAAGGTCCACTCGGACGTAAGCTTGGAGCTATCACTCGTTGAAACTAACAAGAAATCATCATTGTTTTTGTCGGTTAAATTAGCACCAGCTACATAATCTTTGTTACTTTCAGCTGCCCTTTTATTTCGGAATTTATAACAATCTGCTTTGACATGACCTAACTTCTTACAATAACGACACTTTTTTTCTCACTTCTTTGATGCTACCAAAACGGAAGCTTGCATATTTGAATTGCTATCTGAACCAAACTCATTGTCGAGTTTTTCTTTACTCAACAAATGACCCTTCACATCGTCGAACGAGAGTTTGTCACTGCCATAAATCATGGTCTCCTTTTTCCACAAGACGGATGAGGTTTTCTCCGTCAATACCTTTTGCAATACCCTATTCGTGAGGCACAACTGGATTGCAGATAGGGCCTTTTCATCAAGCTCTTCCTATTCTGTCTTATCTAGATTCTCAGGCTTTTCTCGGTAATGACATTCAGGCCGATTTGAACTAGAATTGTCATCATCCAAACTTGCCACAAATTAAAATTTGTGACACCATTGAACTTCCTAATGTCAAACCTTGTTGCCACCATCTCTGAACGGGCTGATCTACGAAAATTGAACTAACTTTGATACCACTTGTTGGGGATCGACTCATTTAAGCAACGAACAAGTAAAAATAGCGGAAGAAATTGAAAAATTGAACATACAAATTTAATGTGGAAAAACCCCTCCAAAGAGGATAAAAAACCACGGGTAAAAATAATTTTACTATAATGACAAAATAATGAAGAGTACGAAAGATGGAGATAAAAACTAAACCCCGAAACCCAGAATCAAAGAACCCGCAAAGCGTAAACATAGAATTCTCCAAAAGTGTTATGATTTCTAATATTTAATAAGTGTTTTTTCTAAGGTTGTAAAAGAGCCTATTTATAGGCTAAATTCGTAGGTCAAATAAATTATGTTAATAAATGTTAAATATATTAATCTAATAAATACTAAATCTCCTAGAAAAGAATATATTTTGTTTAACTTAACTTGCAACCAATTTCTCATTTTATTTAACAGGAATTTGGATCACACAAATTTAATAATTTCAATGTAGGAAGATTAAAATATTATCTTTAATTTTTTTTGATAAAAAGTAACAACAAATTGTGATTCCATATTTAAACCGGTGAACAGCCGCTACAATCAAATTGCTACATCCGTCTTTTCAATTTGTATAAATTTACGTGGTTAATATTTTCTTAAATTACTACACTTATTTAGCATTATGTTATCGTATACTATAAAACTTTAAACTTTTACCATACATATTACAATATTACCCTACCTATTACAATTATTGCTCTTCTACATTTCATACCACAAAAAACTTTGGTACTCAATATCTGCACTAGCATTTCTGATTCATCCATAAATCTTCTTTAAAATTGTAATTTTCTTCTTTTCAGATATTCATATATATAACTTATTTTCATTCTTTCTTCTATATGCTGAGGCCTTTAAACAAGTGCATTCACCATTTTCATGAAACCACACATTTTTCCAACAACAAAGAATTAAACATTTTTATACATTTTTTTTTCAAATCATATCAAAAACATATATTTCCCCTTTAAATTAAGGTATACCATTTCTTAGAAGCAAATTGTGGTCACTGTTTTAAGAAATAACCAATCTTCAGATATTATTATTACCTTTGAATTTTAAGACCTACATTTAATTTATTTCATTACATTTGTTTTTTTTGTGTAATTAGCTCATTTTGCCCGGGCTTTGAAATAAACCAAAAATAATAAAAACCAATGTTTTTAAAATAAACAGTCCAGTTACAGTAGCCCAATTACCTCATACCCATTCCTAAAATCGTGACCTAACACACAAAACCCAAAACAAAAATAGAACCAAATGCTAACCCCTTAGCCCATTTACACCAAGACCCAATACCCTGTTGGCCCAATGGCCCAAACCTAAACAGAAACTAAGGGTTCCTGGAACCCTAAGGAGCCCTCGCGCCACAAGCGCTTTAGCAACCCTTCAGTTACGCCGCTAGTGCCACAGCCACCAGCCTCTCATCGCGCCGCGATCTGCGCCTCCTCACCACCGAGATTCTCTCAGTTGACCTACAAAAAAGGAAAGAACAACAAAAGGAGAAACAGAATATTGTATTTCCTTTTTTTGTCATTATTTTAGGGGCTATAAAACCCCGAAATAACCTGTAAATCGAGGACACATACACACAAACAAACATACAATACATAGAAACATTGAATAAAAGCAAAAAATACAGAGGTGATCTTCATTTTTTTTAATCTTCGTTTTCTTTTTATTCTTCACTGATTTTTTTTTACAAAATACTGATAATAAAAAAGAGTTTAAAAAAATACCTGTTGATCTGCGTTGGAAAACTGAGTTTTTTAAAACTCCGGCCGCCATGTTGGGGTGCGCCGACGAAGGCGCGTGGCGCGTGTAGGGGCAGGAGCCCAAAGGTCCAGTGACCAGATCTCGAACAGTGAAAGGGGGTTTCTGGAGAGGATTATTGAGTTTTTTTTTTTTTAAACGGAGTTAAAATGATTTTTTGGGCTGAAGTTTAGATTATATAGGCCTGAAAGAACGACGTCGTTTTCCCTTAAAAGATCCGCACGTTGACCCGAGAACCCGGGGAGGATCCGCAAGTTTTTGATGAATGGTCTAATTGCCATATTAGTCCCTCCGCATTTTTTATTTATTAATTTCGTTTAATTTCAAATTTTTATTTTTAATTTGACCCTAAAAGTTTATTTACTTTCCAATTTAGTCCTTCGGGCTCTTTAAAGGTTAAGATCAAAACGTCATCATTTTTAAATTTGGTCTAATTGTCATTTTAACACCTGTGATTTAACGTGCGTTCTGATTTAGTCCTTTTATATCTATCTTAATTGCTGTTCAACCCCTGTTTTCTTTGTTTTATTTTATTTTCATCCTTTTATTTTATTTTATTATTTTTCATTGCATTAAACTATTTTATTATATTAAATAGTACATATTATTTTCTTTATTATCTATATATTAATTTATTTATGTATATATTTTTTATGTATTATCTTTATATATATATATTAAATTATTATTTATTATTTTATTTAGGTTTAATCTTATTTATATTATAAATATTATTTTATATAATTTGTATGTTAGCTATATGTTATACAAAATTTTTGTATTATTATATTATATTATATATTACTTTTAAAATGTTATTTTATGTAAAATTCACTTATATTATATAACATACATTTATTTATAAAATATTATTATATTATAAATGTAATTTTTATTTAAAGTTATATATTATGTATTCCTTTAACAATATATTTTACTTTTTATGTATGTATATATTATTTTTGATTACCTCACATCATTTTTATTATTAATTCATTTTTTTATATATGATTCATTTTTATTATTCCAGATCATTTTTATTTAAAGCCATATATCTTAATTTGCAATATCTATAATAATACATCCTGTGTTGTTATGCATGTAAAGCTTTATATTTATTTGTTATTTATTTCCTTATATCTTATAATTGTTATTCATCTATCAATTTTATATTTTTTTTCTTTAGTATAATTATTTTATTGTTTGCATCATTCATTATTTTGTATTATTCTTTAATTATTCATTAGTAGTGATGGTTAATATAATTTTTAGTTATGATAAACTGATATTTGGAATATATGTTGTAATATGTGTCTTACTCAAACCATTTTTATACAAATACCTTTTGAATTAAAGCATTTTATTAGTTTGAAAAAAAATAATACGGTGATATATGATATTTGGGGACTTCGAGAAGAATTGTGCCCTAACTTACTGGGTTTCAGTTGTTCTCGTGGAACTTAAGGTATTAGATATCCCTTCTCTTTTAAAACTAAAACTTACTAATTTCACATTCAAGAACTTATTCTCGATAATTCAAAATTATTGTGTCCTAACTCACTGGATATGACGTTTTGTTATCTCGGGATAAGGATTTTAGAAAACAAGGCAATGTTTTGTGTTTAGAAGTTCGAGAAATTGTGCCTTAACGTGCTAGGTTTCGGTTTTTTCGTTCATCCAAATAACTAAATATCCTTTTGATGAATTTTGTAAATCATGAGATGGTTTTGGTTACAAAAGTTTAAAACATCATGTCCTAACGTGCTGGATGTGATGTTTGTATACTTTCGGAACCAAGGAATCTCCAATTTCAACTCAAATTGTTCAAACTTTTTAAAGAAACCATATTTCCAAATCTTTTTCAAATTCTTGACATAAGGCATTAATTAATCAATTAGGTACCAAATTTTGGGCGTTACAGGGGTGCTAACCCTTCCTCGTACACGTGAATCGACTCCCGAACTGCATTTTCGGTATTTTGTGGACCAAAAATCAATGTTTTGAAATAAAATGTTTTATAAGGTGATCCAATCACACCTAGGTAAAAAGGGATTGGTGGCAACTCCATTTTCGTTTTAAAGTCGATCCCTGTTTTTTCATCAACTCTAAAAATGATTTCGACATTCTGTATCATCCTTTTAACTTTTTATATTTCATAATTTATACAATTTAATCATTTTACACATATTTTACTTCAAACATTCAGACAATTTTGGACTTTTTTTTTTGGTCGCTTCTTCCAATTAAGCAGGTATTATTATTATTATTATTATTATTATTAATCTCACCTTATTAAACACTACAAGCTTCTCCTTACACATTAACAATTTTTTTACAATATATTTATTGTTCTTCTTCAATGCTAATTGTATTTACAACCACTAATTAATTATTGTTTCTTATTTAGGTTATAATTGATAAATATCATCTTTTACCAATACTTTTTTCCGGAAAATTAAAGTGCACCTAACAAGAATGTCGGATGCCATCAAGGGGAATGGATCCATTGGCGATGAGATTACTATTGAACTAAATACATTATTAATCTAATATGAATGGTTTTTGGAGTATTAATTTTTAGTTTTCTTATTACAAGTATAATTAAATATTTGCAATTTTTTTTAATAAACATAATCATCACACAGTATAAAAAAGGTACATGAGCATATATGAAAATATTGAGTTCTGGATTAGTTGTTTGAGTTCCAAAATATTTCCTTAATTATGGGGCTCATTATTATTTCAATTTAATTACATTATGTAATAATTTAATTTAATTTAATCAAATTATATAATAATTAATTTAATTTAACTAACATATTATATTTACCTCACATCATCACATCATATAATAATTTAATTTAAATTGATTTAGGAATCAAATATAAATATACCATTTATTTCTTATTGAATTCATTGAGCAAAGAAATGGAAAAAAGAAGTAATCTTATTTTATTTTTGGTTTATTATATATATGATTTTTTAAAAATATAATATATTAAATGCACTATAAATGTTAAAATAGAAGTTTTTTAACACATTAAAAATACTTTAAAAAGTATTTATATTTTTTATGGAAACGGATGGAATTATTATTAATTGTATGAAAAATAAGCAGGTCAAAATAAAAAACAAACTGGAAACTGAAAAACAAAAATGCCTATAAAACTAGATTACTCCTACCTAAAAAACAAACGTTACCCCCTACCTAATAAATGAGCTTTCTCAACACTGAAAAGAAAAAATAATGCATGCGCGGGAGCCCCTTCCCAAACAAACAAATGCACTTCATTTGGGAATTAAACTGATTATCAGTGAACCAAAAGCCCTATAAGAAAAACTATCATTTCACTGTCTTCTGGTCCCTCTACCATCCTCTATCTTCCTTAATGAAACAACAACAACCCTGTTCAACCAGAGCTTTACTTGGAAAGTTATTTTGATATAACAAATATTATGTTTTGAATAAAAATTATTTTAAATAAAACATAGCAAAAATTTCATTTCAAATGATATCTAAAAAAGAAATATTTTTGAACTCATACTTAGAAAATATTTTAAGGGCAAGTTAGTTAAAAAAAACTTTCAAACATTTTTCAAACATGTTAAAAGTGCTCCAAGCCAAAAATGTATCAATCCTATATCGATACTTTTTGTAAAGTATCGATAGATTTTATTGAGTATCGATAGATTCAAATTTATCAATAAATTCTTTAGTATTGATACGAAAATGACATTCTGTTTTCCAAAGTATTTACTAAGTATCGATACGGTGTCGATACTTTTTGCTTAGTATTGATAAATTTCTTCAAGTATCGATAGTGGTGTACTTTTATCGATACATATTTCAGTACCGAAACAAAATTAGCATTCTAACTTCCAAAGGATTTATCAAGTATCGATTTAGTGTCGATACCTTATATTTGGTATTGATAAAATTACCCGAGTATCAATATTGATGGCTCCAACGGTCACTAAATTAGGCATTAAATGTTTACAGTATCGATACTCTTACAAAAAGTATCGATACTTATTGTTGCAGGTAACATTAATGTACTGATATTTTCATTTCCAACTGCTCTAGTCAACATTCCAACAACCACAACAGTTGGAAATCAATTAAAGGGTATAAATACCAACCTCCAAAGGGTCTGCAACAACAAGAGAGATTATCAAAGAAAAATTTCAATCAATCAACCTTTGTGCTTAAAGTTTTCATACTTTTATTGTACACACTTGTGAGCTATCATTGTTGTTTATTCAGCTCAAAAGTTTTATTATTTCATTTGTGTTAAATTTGCAAACAATCCAATCTTTCAAGGATTAATTCTTTGTTTGCTTATTTGTATTACTCTTTGAAAGGGTTTTATCTTAAGGTTTGGGTAGAAACCTTAAGAGAGTTTTAAGGTTAAACCTTATCCTCAAAGGTTAGACAAATTAGTGAATTTGGGAAAATCCTTAGTCATGGAAGGCTAAGGTAGTAGAGTAGGCAATTAGAGTCGAACCACTCTAAATCATTGTGTTCATTTGTTCTATCTTTTCTTTCTAGCTTCGGCAAATTTTTAAAAGTGATTTCACCCCTCTTGACAATTTTGAATTGATTTATCGAGCTAACAATTGATATCAGAGCTAGTATCAAAAGACGATATAACAACCAAGAGAATATCCTCAAGGTAGCTCAACATTCGTCAATTCAATCTACATAAGATGACATCCACTTCCAGGTTAGTTTTCTATGGTAAATCTCAATCTATCTCTAAACCTTCATGCTACAATGGAGCCAATTACTCTTATTGGAAGGCTAGGATGATGTTGTTCATTCAAGCTAGTGATCTTGCAACTTGGGAAATCATCATGGATGGTCCATCCATCCCTTAAAAACAAGAAGGATAACTTTTGGTGCTAGAAAGCAATGAATGGAATGAAGAGGATAAAAGAAGCATTCAACTAAATGTCAAGGCAATGCACACTTTATTTTGTGTACTTGGTCCAGAAGAGTATAGTAAGGTATTATCATGTTCTAATGCCAAGGAAATTTAGGACAAGTTAGAAGTCATTCATGAAGGTACTAGCCTAGTCAAGAAGTCAAAGGGTGGAATTCTCACACTCAATTACGAAACATTCAAGAAGAAGCCTGAGGAAGACAT
Organism: Gossypium bickii; assembly: GCA_025503065.1. Taxonomy (NCBI): domain Eukaryota; kingdom Viridiplantae; phylum Streptophyta; class Magnoliopsida; order Malvales; family Malvaceae; genus Gossypium; species Gossypium bickii. Next base: position 33,334,744 of record CP106715.1, on the reverse strand, counting down.
TAAGACTAATTCGATCGATTTACAATTATTATTAATGGGCTCAAGTCATATGGGAAGACTTATTCCAATGAAGAAGTGGTGAGAAAAATGCTTCAAAGCTTGCCAAAGTCATAGGAAGCTAAAGTGATGGCCATAGAAGAAGCAAAGAACTTGGAAACACTTTCACTTGACGAGTTGATTGGTTCTTTGCTCACTCATGATATAAGAATTAAAGAAGGGGTTGAATAAGAAAAGGTTGAGAAAAAGAAGGTCGGTGTAGCTCTCAAATCCAAAACTATTGAAGAAAGTGAATCAAGTGATGATGTGGATGAAAATAAGGAGACGGCCATGTTTGCTAACAAATTCAAGATATTTATGAGGTCCAACAAAGGGAGAATATCCTAAAAGAAAGAAGGATTGAAGCTTGAATCTACCAAAGAAAAGGATCCCATCATTTGCTATGAGTGCAAAAATTCGGGATACATTAAATTTGATTGTCCCTAACGAAAAAAGAAGGGTCTAGCAAATAAAAACACGAGACAGATGTTGCTGCAAGGAGTGGTGAAGATTCCTCGAATGATAAAGAGCATGAAGTAGCAAATCTTTACCTTATGCCCATTGAAGAATCAAAGGCAACTTCTAACTCATCTTATTCAATTCCTTATTCTTTTGATGAGTTACAAGATGTTTATGATGAACTAGGCTTGGAGTTTGAATTAATGGTTTCAAAATATAAGAAAAATATTTCAAAATTAAAAGATGAAAACGATTCACTCTCCAAAGCCAAGCATGAACTTGAAAGTAAAATTATTGGTATGCAAGAAATCATTAATGATTTTGAGAAAAATAATTTAGACTTGCATAATTTACTTTCAAAAGTTCATGAAAATCATGAAAAGCAACTTGAGTTGCTTAAGAGTGAAAAAGCTCACTCTAACAACGTTTTAGCAAAAAGATTTAAAAAAATAGAAAATTCAAAACAAAACTTTGTTAAAACTAGTTTTAATTTCTATAAACATAGAGGTCCCTCAAGATTCTACAAGGGAAAACTTGTTAAGAGTATATGGGTATAACACCCATTACCCGTATTCGACGCCGGAACAGGGTACGAGGCATTACCAAACTTAAACACAAGAAAAAAAAACAAAAATGAGATGTAATTTCCATCCAAATTAAAAACCATTCATAAACATACATATTGTCCCTATTACGAGCCTACGAGGCCCGAAACATGCATTAGAAATGGTTCGGGACTAAATAGAGAACTTTGGAAACTTTTGGGGGACATAGAAAATTTTTCATGTAAAAGGGGTCACACGCCCGTGTGGGTTCGAGACACACCTGTGTGACCCTAAGACACACCCGTGCTTCAGGCCATGTTTAAATTAGGGAGCTTTCTGTTTATGACGTCATCATCAAATTGAGGTCACACTGTAACAGCCCGAATTTGTGTAATAAATGCATGAAATAATTGTTTTTGTGAGTTTTTATAATAGAAATAAATGTTTAACTAGGCTGGTTTAATGAGAAAATATGGTGAAAAATGATTTACGAGCCTAGGGGCAAAATCATAATTTTGCCAAAGTAAAAGGGCAAAATGGTCATTTTTGCATAAGTAGAAATTTTGATATATCATGAATTATAAAGTGATTGAATGAGTGAATTTTATTATTATAGATCAAGAAGAGCGCAGAAACAACCATGACCGAGGAAAAGGCAAGGTTACGGACTAAAACGTCGATTAATACATTTTGCACCGAGGTAAATTTATATGAAAATGGTACATCTTGAAAACTTACGTTGTTACTTATTGGTGTATTGTATGAATGAGATCATTTATGATTGAGATGGATTGAATTCGATAGAAATTGAGTAATTCTCATATGAACCTTGAAATGATTAGGTAAGTGTGGAGTATTATCCATAATAATCATTGGTGGGCTGTGTGCGATACCACCGTAATTATTCTTGTTGGTGAGCTGTGTGCGATACCACCTTATTACTTATTCACGATGGCTATGTGCGATACCATCGTTTATATTATCATTTGGTGGGCTAAGTGCGATACCACCGTAAATATTCTTGTTGGTGGGCTATGTGCGATACCACCCTATTATAGAGTAATGGTGGGCTATGTGGGAAACCACCGAGTGTTTGGTATTATTCTGAATGATTCACTGAGAAATCGTTTAAATATATGTTTCATATGATGTTGTGGTGATGAGTGTAGGGAATGTATGCAAATAAATGAGAGTATTATATTTGTTATATGGTTGAAATATGGTAAGAGATGAATTGAGTAAGCATGATTATGAAATGTGGATTGTTCTTGCTAGTTATGAAAAGCATTGATTGATATATATATGTTATGATGCTTATTGTTTATATGTAAACTTACTAAGCTTAAAGCTTACTCCCTTTCTTTTCCTTTATTTTATAGTGTCAAAGAGCCGGTTCAGGATATGAAGTTAATTGGAAGATCACCTACACTACTAGCTCATCTCGGTATATCTAGACTTAGCATTTTGAGTATGGCATGTATAAGGGCTAGACTAGGTGAAATGTTTTGTTATTTTGGCCAAGTGTGTGATGGCTCCTTTATAAATGAACTCATTGTATATAACCATAGTTGATGGCTCATTATCACTAATTTATGAAAAGATGAGGTTATTCATGAAAGTGTATGTTACACAATTGGGCTGCTTGGTGAATGGTTGAATGGATTTTTGATGTGTGAGTTAGGGTGACAAAAAGAGCTTGGCAAATAGCCTTGTTCTTGTCCACAAGGATAGACACACAGGCGTTTGTCTAGGACGTGTGCGACACACGGTCGGATCCATGAGCGTGTGATCAGACCGTGTGTCCCCTGCATGTTAATGTTGCAAGTCAGTGTTGGCCATGGGCTAGCCACACAGGCGTGTGCCTAGGTCGTGTGCCCCTTAAAAGGTTGCTGACATCATAATCAGAATACCCAGGTTTTCACACATGGGTGAGGACACGGGCATGTCTAGGCCGTGTGGAGGACACGGGCCAAGGACACGGGCGTGTGTCTGGCCATGTGAAAACCCTTGTAGGTTCTAAATGAAAAATAAATTCCACACGGGCTAGGGACATAGGCGTGTGTGACCATACAGGCATGTCCGATTTCACACGAGCGTGTGGCCTTGTTAAGGCAAAATTTTTCTAAAAGTTCCCGGTTTGATTTCGAGGCCCTCCGTTTATATGTTTAAGGCCTCGTAGGTCTATAATAAGAATGTTATGAATAAAGATGAAAAGTTTTAAGTTGGAATGAAATTTGATAGCCCAAAGTTGTGTGTTCAAGTGAGTTGAGTCCGGTAATGCTTTGTACCCGGTCTCGGTGTTGAATACGGGTAAGGGATGTTACACACAAGGCCAAGTCACACGCCCGTGTGCTTAGGCCGTGTGATTGATTAAATTTTCATAATTTTTCATAAAATAGGTTTAGACTTCACACGGCCAGGGCACAAGCCCGTGTTCAAGGACGTATCGTTCACACGACTAAGACACACGCCCGTGTCTCTACCCGTGTGCTCATTACTGAGCATTCTGTTTTGCAACAATTAAGGTGCAGGGGACACAAGGCCAGAACACACGCCCATGAGGCAAGCCGTGTGTCACATACGGACTAGACACATGCCCGTGTGGACAAAATTAAGGCTATTTACCAAGCCCTTTTTGCCATCCTTTTATGCACATACCTACACCACAAAAACATAACACTAATCCAAGTATATACATACAACCAAATCAACCACAGCCAAGACATCAACACTTCCATCACATGCCACCACTTATCATATACAAACATCATATGCTAAACAACTCATACCATGCAACCTTCCACATCCATGAAAGGCATCATTGATTATATATACCTAAACCAATATTAGCCAATTTCAATGGCCATTTACAAAATGAATTATCAACCAAACATTAGCCAACACATTTGGCCCAAATCAATTATGACACATAACAAAATAACCAAGTCCCTATACATGCCATAACTCAATATTAAAATCGTTGATACCCAAAATGATAATTTGATAGTGTGAATGAATCTCCGGCAGTCTCCAACCCTCGAGCTAGCTTGGTGTCGCTATAAGACAAGGGAAAAGAAAGGGCAGTAAGCTTTAAAGCTTAGTTAGTTCTTATGCAAATAATAGGCATTATAACACACATTTAACACATAATTAACATGATGTAAATTAACATAAATGTCATTATAAATCTCATAGTCAAACTTACTCAATCACAAACTTACCGAGGGTTCATCACATATCGAGCTCATTAAGCATGAGTCTCATGTACATACTTGTACCTAAGTGCAACATCCAAAGTCTTTCACATCTTTAACATTTCTGTCGAACTACCAGTTGAACCACGTGGAATACTAAAGGATACTCGGGACATCTCGCATTCATAGTACCATACCAATGCCATATCCCAGATATGGTCTTACAGGGATCTCATATCGATGCCAATATCATAGCTATGGTCATACACGAAGTCTCATATCGATGCCATATCCTAAATATAGTCTTACACTAAATCTCGATAACCCTAATATCTTGACATTTGTATCTTAACTAATTCTAAGGTTCAACCGTGATTTTCTCGCTTGTCAAACTTTGTCGATTACATTCAAGGAGTAAATAAAACAATGCTTTATTTACATACAATATTAAAGCAATTTAGAACATAAATAAAACAATGCTTTATTTACATACGAACTTACCTCGGTACGTAAATAATAGGAATGAGACCTAATCGTCAAATACTTTGTTTTTCCCCCGATCTAGGTTTGAACCTCGTTTCTCTTGATCTATAATAGCAAATTTAACTCATTTATTATTCACATTATTCAATTCAGTCCAAAAATCACATTATGGAAAAATTACATTTTGCCCCTAAACTTTGATATATTTATATTTTTGCCCTTAGGCTTGAAAAATGAAATATATTCAATTTTTTTGATTCCCAAGCCTAGCCGATCCTCTTTTATACTTATAGCAGTCCATATTTTTCATTTAATCACACATTTACACACATTTTATAATCTTTTTACATATAGGTCCTTTTGACATTTTCATCAAAAACCACCTAGAAAAAGTTGTTTATTACACATCAAACATGCATAATTTACCATTAGACATCAAAATACACAAATATCCAAGATGGTTCAAACCCTATACCTTGATTATTCCCTAAATTAATGGTAGAAATAGGTAGATCGAGTGATAACGACTTCAAAAATGTAAAGAGCATTAAAAATGGGGCAAGAACAGACTTATAATCAAGCTTGGAAGCTTGACAAACCCTAGCTATGTCTCCTTCTTGTAATTTTTGGCCAAGGGGTTGAAGATGAACAAAAATTGGCTTTTAATTTGATTATTAATTCATTTAATTAGCCAAATGACAAAAATGCCTCTAACTTAAAACATAGAAATTCTCTTACTCTATGTCCAATTTTGTCCATTAACTTAACCAATGGTCTAATTTCCATCTAAGGACCTTCAATTTAAAATTTCATAACAATTAGACACCTCTAGCATGTAGAACTCAACTTTTGTACTTTTTACAATTTAGTGGTTTTGACTAAATTGAGTGCCCAAACGTCAAAATTTTTGAATGAAATTTTCACGAAATCATTCCGTGAAACTGTAGACCGTATAAATATAATAAAAATGAACTCTAATATGTCGGATTTGTGGTCTCGGAACCACTGTTCTAACTAGGCCCAAAATCGGGCTGTTACAACTCTCTCCCTTAGGGATTTTCGTCCTCGAAAATCTTACTAGAGAATAGGTTTGGGTACTGTTTTCGCATAGCTTTCTCAGGTTCCCATGTAGCCTCTTCAATACCGTGTCTTTGCCATAAAACTATCACTAGGGCTATACTCTTATTTCTCAACTGTTTAACTTCCCGAGACAAAATCTTGATCGGCTCTTCACCATAAGTCATATCAAGTCGAATCTCAACCTTTATCGGAGGAATCACATGTGAAGAGTCTGATCGATAACGTCACAACATTGACACATGAAACACATTATAGATCCTTTCCAACTCTGTCGGTAAAGCTAACCGATATGCCACTGACCCTATTCTTTCAATAACTTCATACGACCCAATGAAACGTGGACTCAACTTGCCTTTATGGCCAAATGTAATACCCTAAAAATTTTTACAGTAAGATATTATTTTTGGTATAGTAAAATAAGGAAATAAAGCAACAAAAAGGGAAATTTTGGAGTTATGACAACATTGAGAGTATATTATGATATATTAAATCAAGAAAGGACTAAATGGTAAAAGTGAGAAAATTTTTGTTGCCTAAGAGTAAATATTCAAAACTTGAGGGGTTAAAGTGTAAATATGAAAAAGTTGAAGAACCAATAGTGAAAATATTTTAAGGATGGAATGATCTAGAAACTAAGGAAAATGGATGAATTAGGACCAAATTGAATAGGTAAAGAATTATGATGGACTAAATCATAATTTTACCAAATTTATGTGATGATTCAAGGATGGAATTTTGAAATATCACAAAGGGAAAAATGGTCAATTGGAAGAGAGAGAAATCTAGAAAGTAATGATGATGTTGATGATATTTTATAATTATTTAATTAGATAAATATTATTTTATTATATTTTAATGAGATGTTTTATTATTATTATTTTATTATTATTTATTTAGTATATAAGGAATGAAAGATGATGAATTATCATCATCTTTCCCATGCACCAATGTGAGAAGAAGAGAGAAAGAAAGAAAGTTTTGCTTTCTTTACAAATTAGTCCTTTCACCAAAAATCCACCATTTTCACTTAGAATTCAAAAGAATTTCCATAGCAATCAAGAGAGAAAGATGACAAGGAGACTAAGGGGAGCAAGAATATCAAGTTTGATTCAAGAAATAGAAGCTGGAGGAGAGAGAAAATCAAGTTAAAGATTGAAATCAATAAGACAAGGTAAGAACATCAAGATTTCAATATATTTTTAAGTTTGATATTGTGGAAAAAGCATGGAAATGATGTTAATGTAGAGTTTTATTATATAAGGTTTTATGTTCTTAATATGTTAGTGAAGGAAAATAAGATAAAGTGATGGGAAATATTGTAGAGAAAGGAAATAAAGGTGTTATAAACTTGGTAATTAATATTTTGCACTAAAATAGTTTTGGACAGCAGCAGTAGTCTAACTTTGAAAAATCACCAAATATTGTAGAAATCGAATTAGAGGATGAATAAAATATGGGATTAAATATTATTGAGTGTAGTTTCTTATAGAAGAAACGGAGTAAGTAATGGAATTTTAAATCATGATATATAATAGGTTTTGTGAGACAAGGTTAGAATGATTTTGGATTCCCCTGTTTTGAATTTGGAAAATCATCAAAAATTTGAGAAAAAATAATTATGGGCTTAAATTTATATTTTTAAAATCTTGAATGAGTCTATTTTCAAAATAAACAAATGGTAACATTATTCAAATTTTGTATGATGAGATAATTATTTTTTAGTGAAGAGGTGTCAGAACTGTCAGACAACGGAATAGGGTGACTTTAAAGAATAAACTGTACTTATTGGCTAAACCAAAAATTCTAAAATATTTATGGTAAGAAGATATGTGAGTCTTGTTTCTAAAACATTAAGCAGAACTTAAATTGGAATTCTTTAGCTCAAGATATAAATAATTTAGTGACTATGATGCAAATGGACAACATTGAATAAATTTATAATAAAATAGTGAAATCATAGATAATGTTACTTATAAGCATGTTATATAAATTAAGGATGTGGAATGGAGAGGAGGAGGAGAAAAATATATATGAATATTCAGCTAGCATGGCCAATTTACATGTTTTAGGCTCAGGGACTAAATTAAATAAAAGTAAAACTTTATGGGTAATTTTGTAAAAATGACCAAATTGCATGAAATGGATTATTTTATTATTTAAAATATTAAATTGAATGAAATTATTAATTTAGATCAAGATCGGGTGAAAACATGTTTTAGGGATTAAATTGAAAAGTGTTGAAATTATGGAAAATTTTGATATTTCATAGAATTCATGGGCTGTTATCAATATATATGGGAATAATTAGGCTTGAAACAAGGATTAAATTACAAGAATTTTATTTTTCTGAACCTAAGGATGAAATCGTCATTAATTAAAAGCTTAGTGGCAAAATGGTAATTTTGCCTAGAGCATTAATTGAATGTATCAGAATATGAAATGAATGAAAATGATGATCAAATTTATTTATAAAGATCCGGATAACTCAAATACGAGACTTGAACGTGGAAAAGAAAAGACATCGGATTAGTGAAACTATAAACATGAACAAGCAACGAGGTAAGTTCGTGTAACTTGAATTATATTCTTAAATGCTTGAAATATATTCTTATTGATGTGAATATGATTTGGATGTTTATTGTATTATAATTGATGAATTATTGATATTCTTGATGAAAATGGAAAATAAATCCCGGTTGAATAAAAGGAAAATTCGATGGATCTCTGAAAAGGAATTGACGGTAAAAAGGGATCTAGCCCGGATGGATGATCCTATTCTGATATAGCCCTCCCGAAGAATATGTGTAAAAAAAGGATCTAGCCCGGACTGGTGATCCTGATATAGCCCTCCCGAAGAATATGTGGAAAATGGATTTAGCCTAGATGGGTAATCTGAATTAGGGTCTGAATTTAGCCTGGACTGGTAATTCAGATCCAAGCTCATTAGAGTAATTGTAATTGCAGGGGATTTAGCCTGGACTGGTAATCCCGGCAATACTCTTTGAGCATATGTTACAGGGGATTTAGCTTGGACTAGTAATCCCGCTGTAAGAAATGAGGTTTGCGGGAGTGTGCTCTCTTACAGGGGATTTAGCCTGGACTGGTAATCCAGCTATAAGGATGAGGTTCGCGGGAGTGTGCTCTCTGGAAAAAGGGTATACCCATATGTGTACGAATTGACGGACCTGGGATTGTACACTATAAGTGTAGTACTGGAAATCCATCGAAATTTCGAGAAATTCAACGGGATAAATATAGAAAATGACAAGTACTTGAAATCATGAAATTAAACTTCAAATACATAGAATGATAATTATTTAATATATTGAAATATGACATGAAAAATACATGTATGTGAAACTTGCCTGATAATTATGCACATTCAAGATTATGAACTGCTACTGGAATAAATATACACTAAACTCATAAAAATGATGGTACATGAAACATTGTCATAATGAATTGAATAATTTATACTTATGAAGAAATGGCAAGAGAATGATATGTATCATGACATATAAATATGAGACTATCTTTGATACATTGATACAAGGAAAATTATTTATATTAGGACAAGTAATCCATTCAAGTGAGACATATCGAGAAAATAAGTTTGTCAATATTAAAGTATGCTAAACAACGTAGAAAAGATTTTAGAATTTTGTGAAAAACTCCTTATGATCCCGATTTAATTCTGGTTGGTTCCTAATGTATGTTTTAGGCTTCGAGGGCCCAATAGAGGGACGTTATGACTAGTTTCAGAATATGAATAATAAATGACTTGGAATTATTTGAAAATGTTCAGTAAAATTTGGTAATGCCTCGTACCCTATTCTGGCAACAGATACGGGTAGAGGGGTGTTACACCAAATCTTAGAATCTTCTTCCACGGAGATACTTTCAAAAAGACTTTGTCAATGACTTGAAATTCGATCTCTTTTCTTTTCAAGTCTGCGTACGACTTTTTTCGATCTGAAGCGCCTTTCAAGAAATCTCAGATTACCTTTACTTTTTCATCAGTTTCCCTAACCAAGTCAACCCCGTAAATCTGTTTCTCACTGAGCTTGGTCCAATACAAAGGTGTTCAGCACTTGCGACCATACAATGCCTCATAAGGCGCCATCTTTATACTCGACTGAAAACTGTTGTTATATGCAAATTCGATCAATGGTAGATATTTCTCCCAACTACCTTCGAATTCCAGAACACAACATCGGAGCATATCTTCAAGAATCTGAATCGTTCTTTCAAACTGACCATCGGTTTGAGAATGGAACGTGATACTAAAATTTAACTGCGTAGCCAAAGCCTCTTGTAACTTTTTCCAAAATCTCGAAGTAAACCTCGGATCTCTATTCGAAATAATAGAAACATGCACCCCATGATATCTCACAATCTCAGAAATGTACAATTTAGATAATTTATCTAGTGAGTAGTCAGTACGTACCGGTATAAAATGAGTTGATTTCGTCAATTTGTCAACCACAACCCATACGGCATCTTTCTTTTTCGAAGTCAAAGGCAATCCCATTACAAAATCCATCGTAATCCTGTCCCATTTCCATTCGGGTACCATCATTGGTTGAAGTAAACGCGAAGGCACTTGGTGTTCGGCTTTTACTTGTTGACAAATCAAACATCTCGAAACAAACTTTGAAATATCTCGTTTCATACCTGACCACCAGTACAATGTCTTCAAATCGTTATACATTTTCGTACTACCTGGATGCACAAACAAGCAACCATTATGTACCTCACGGAGAATTTTCAGAATAATTTCATCATCGTTTGGTACACATATTCTACCTCGGAACATCAAACAACCATCAGATCCAATATGAAAATCTGAATCACTGCCCGATTCACACTGAGCTCTCTTAGCTTGCAATTCAATGTCACATTTCTGAGCTTCACAAATCCGTTGAAGGAACAACGGTCTAGCTCTCAACTCGGCTAGGATTGAACCATTACTGGACAAAGTCAATTGTGTATTCATCACTCTCAAAGCGAACAAAGATTTCCTACTCAAGGTGCCGGTGACCACATTCTCTTTACCCAGGTGATAGTCAATCACCAACTCACAGTCTTTCACTAACTCAAGCCATCTTCTTTGCCGTAAGTTTAAATCTTTTTGAGTCATCAAGTACTTCAATCTCTTATGATCAGTAAAAACATGACATTTCTCACCGTACATATGATGTCTCCAAATTTTCAAGGCAAACACAATAGCAGCTAGTTCCAAATCATGCGTCGAATAATTCTTCTCGTACGGTTTCAACTGTCTCGAGGCATAAGCTATCACTTTGCCCTCTTGCATCAACACACATCACGTTCCATTCAGTGACGCGTCACTATAAATTACAATTTCTTTTCCTGGTTCACGTTGTATTAAAACCGGTGCTTCAGTCAATAATGCCTTCAATTTCTCAAAACTTTGCTAACATTTTTTGGAACATTCAAATTTAACATCTTTTTGCAACAACTTGGTCATTGGAGTAGCAATCATTGAAAATCCTTTGACAAAAGATCGGTAATAACCGACTAAGCCCAAAAAGCTTCTAACTTCAGATACATTCCTTGGCAGTTTCCAATCAATGATTTGCCGAAATCTTATTTAGATCAACCCAAATACCATCACCTGAGACAATATGTCCTGAAAATCTAACTTCTCGGAGCTAAAACTCACTTTTACTGAACTTAGCATACAACTTCTTATCTCTCAAAGTCTGCAAAATAGTTCTCAAGTGTTCGGCATGCTCGGACTCATCACGAGAATAAATCAAAATATCATCAATAAACACAGCCACAAACTTGTCCAAATATGGTCTAAAGATTCGATTCATAAGGTCCATAAAAACTGCAGGAGTATTCGTTAACCCAAAAGGCATAACAAGGAATTCATAATGTCCGTACCTTGTTCTGAAAGCGATTTTTGACACATCCGACTGTTTTACTCTCAACTGATAGTAACCAGATCTCAAATCTGTCTTCAAGAACACTATCATCCTTTCAGTTGGTCAAATAAATCATCAATCATTGGCAAAGGATACTTGTTCTTAATGGTTATCATATTGAGCTGTCAATAATCTATACAAAGTCTTATATACCGTCTTTCTTCTTTACAAACAATACTGGAGCACCCTAGGGAGAACAACTTGGTCTCGCAAAACCCTTATATGTCAACTCTTGCAACTCAGTCTTTAACTCTTTCAATTTGGTCGGAGCCATTCTATACGGAGCAATAGATATCGGCGAGGTCCCTAGCACTAAGGCAATACCGAACTCAAATTCTCTAACTGGTGGTAACCCAGGAAATTCTTCTGGGAACACATTCGGATATTCACAAACTATCGGCACTAATTCAATTTTCAATTCAGACTCTTTTGTATTCAACACATATGCAAGATAAGCTTCACAGCCTTTCCTTACATATCTTTGGGCAGACATCGAAGAAATTACAACGGGTAACTCACCCGGTTCATCTGAATCAATCCGAAGAATTTCACCATTTTCACATTTCAGTTCAATAATATTTCTTTTACAGTTCACTACGACATCATGCAATGTCAACCAATCCATGCCCAAAATAACATAGAATTCATCAAATGGAAACATCAGTAAATCTAAACAATGACCTCGAATCATTAATGGACAATTCTTGCAAACTCTATCAACTAGTACATATTTACCTAAGAGGTTTGACACTCTAATCACAAGCTCAGTAAATTCAACAGGCAAGTTCTTACTAGTTACCAATTTCACACAAACATAACAATGAGTCAATCCAGGATCAATTAATGCAACTACATTAGTATTATAGAGAGAAAAAGTACCAGTAATAACATCGGGAGATGTCGCTTCTTCGCGAGCACGGGTGGCATAGGCTCTAGCAAGTGCTCGACCTTCGGATCTCATGGTTGTATCTTTCATCAAACCTTTACTACTAGCTCCATTTCTAGTGTTTTTCAGTGGCCTACCCCTATTAGTAGTATTACTTGGCTTCGCACTCTAAAATTTTTCTTTCTCAACCATTTCAGGATAATCTTGGATAAAGTGCTCTTGAGAACCACACTTGAAACAAGCCTAGTCATTCACCTTACACTCACCGAGATGTCTTCTTCCACAATGTTGACATTCAGGTCTATTAGACCTCACATTACCCACACTTGCCATTGAAGTAGCTTGAGACTTAAAACTTAAATATTGCTTCCCACGATCTCGATGTGAATACCCCCGTGAAACATTCGAACGTGAATACATCTTTAGATTTCTTTGACTAAGACAGAAATGACTTACTCATAGGTCTTTTCCTCGAATCCCTAGCTTCAAGATCAGCTTCCCTCTTCTCTTTATTCAACTCTTCGGCCTTACAAGATCGTTCAACCAACACAACAAATTCTTTCAGCTCTAAGATTCCAACTAACACACGAATATCCTCATTCAAACCATCCTCGAATCTCTTGCACATAATAGCCTCAGTACTAAGTCTGACGAATTCTTGTTCATATGTGGTAACTAGCATAAGGCCTTGCTTTAGCTCAAGAAACTTCTTACGTTTCTGATCGATGATCCGTTGACTAATATATTTCTTCCGGAACTCCTCAATTCCCATGTAACCCTCTCTCTTGGTACCACCGATACCAGTGTATTCCACTAGTGGTATGCAAAATCCCTCAGAAGTGAGATGGCACACTTTAAACACTCATCCGGTGTGCAAGATAGCTTATCAAATACTCTGATGGAGTTTTCAAGCCAAAACTTGGCTCTCTCGGGATCATCATCCATATTAGCTCTAAAATCTTCAACCCCATATTTTTTGATCAACCGGGGGCTTATTCATTCTTACAACATTCATACCTTGCGGAGCTACGGGAACCGGTCGAGGAATAGGTGGGGGTGGAGGAGGTTTGGCATTTGGGTTTGTTCGAACAAATTCCGTATACCATTCATTCATCATGTGGAGAAAGGCTTCCCTAACCTCTTCTCCTTGACCAACCGTAGTGGGTCTACTATTAGACGGCGCTGCCCCTTGAGCGGAGCCGGCGCATTACTTTCAAGGTCATCAGCCACAGCTCAGTCGGGATCCATTACTATATGAAAACACAATTTAAAATTTTCAGGAATCATTACACTATCACAGTTCATTTATGGCATGTATAGCTAGACTCTTACACACGCTATGTTAGTCTGAGAATCGACTAAACCGTAGCTTTGATACCACTAAATGTAACACCCATTACCCACATTCGATGACGGAACAGGGTACGAGGCATTACCGGACTTAAACACAAGAAAACATGCAAAATTGAGACGTAATTTCCATCCAAATTTACAAATTTTCCTAAACATACATATTGTCCCTATTACGAGCCTACGAGGCCTAAAACATGCATCGAAAATGGTTCGGGACTAAACCGAAAACTTTGGAAATTTTTGGTAAACTTAGAAAAATTTTCATGTAAAAGGGGTCACATGCCCGTGTGGGTTCGGGACACGCCCATGTGACCCTAAGACACACTCATTCTTCAGGCCGTGTTCAAATTAGAGAGCTTTCTATTTATGATGTCATCATGAAATTAAGGTCACACGGCCAAGTCACACGCCCATGTGCTTAGGCCTTGTGATCGATTAAATTTTCATATTTTTTCATAAAATAGGTGCAGACTTCACACAGCCAGGGCACACGCCCGTGTTCAAGGCCGTGCCATTCATACGACTGAGACACACGCCTGTGTCTCTACCCATGTGCTCATTACTGGGCGTTCTATTTTGCAATAATTAAGGTGCAGGGGACACACGGCCATAACACATGCCCATGGGGCAAGCCGTGTGTCACACACGGATTAGACACACGCCTGTGCGGAAAAAAATATGCTATTTACCAAGCCCTTTTTGCCACCCTTTTATGCACATACCTACAACACTAAAACATAACATTAATCCAAGTACATACATACAACCAAATCAACCACAATGAAGACATCAACACTTCCATCAGATGCCACCATTTATCACATACAAACATCATATGCTAAACAACTCATACCATGCAAGCTTTCACATCCATTAAAGGCATCATCAATTGTATATATATACCTAAACCAATATTAGCCAATTTCAATGGCCATTTACAAAATGAATTATCAACCAACATTAGCCAACACATTTGGCCCAAATCAATTATGACACATAACAAAATAACCAAGACCCTATACATGCCATAACTCAAAATATTAAAACCGTTGATACCCAAAATGATAAGTTTATAGTATGAGTGAATCTTCGACAGTCTCCGATCTCTGAGCTAGCTTGGTGACACTATAAGAAAAGGGAAAAGAAAGTGGAGTAAGCTTTAAAGCTTAGCTAGTTCTTATGCAAATAGTAGGCATTATAACACACATTTAACACATAATTAACATGATGTAAATTAACATAAATGTCATTATAAATCTCATAGTCAAACTTACTCAATCACAAACTTACTGAGGGTTCATCACATATCGAGCTCATTAAGCATGAGTCTTATGTACATACTTGTACCTAAGTGCAACATCCAAAGTCTTCCACATCTTTAACATTTCTGTCGAACTACCCACTTGGAATACTAAAGGATACTCAAGACATCTCGCATTCATAGTACCACACCAATGCCATATCCCAGATATGATCTTACATGGGATCTCATATCGATTCCAATAGCCAGCTATGGTCATACAAGAAGTCTCATATCGATGCCATATCCTAGATATGGTCTTACACGAAATCTCGATAACCCTAATGTCTTGACATTTGTATCCTAATTATTCCTAAGGTTCAACCGGGATTTTCTCACTTTTCAAACTTTTTCGATTATGTTCAAGGAGTAAATCACAATTCATACAATATTAAAGCAATTTCGAATACAAATAAAACAATGCATTATTTACATACGAACTTACTCGGTACGGAAATAGTAGGAATAGGACCTAATCGTCAAATACTTTGTTTTCTCTCAATCTAGGTCCAAACCTCGTTTCTCTTGATCTATAATAGCAAATTTAACAATCTATTATTCACATTATTCATTTCAGTCCAAAAATCACATGATGGAAAAATTACATTTTGCCCCTAAACTTTGACATATTTACATTTTTCCCCCTAGGCTCGAAAAATGAAATCTATTCAATTTCTTTGATTCCCAAGCCTAGCCGATCCTCTTTTATACTTAGAGAAGTCCACATTTTTCATTTAACCACACTTTTACACACATTTTATAATCTTTTTTACAAATAGGTCCTTTTGATTTTTCATCAAAAACCACCTAGCAAAAGGTTTTTATCACACATAAAACATGCATAATTTACCATTAGACATCAAAATACACAAATATCCAACATGATTCAAACCGTAGACCTTTATTATTCCCTAAATTAATGGTAGAAATAGGTAGATCGAGTGATAACGACTTTAAAAATGTAAAGAGCATTAAAAACGGGGCAAAAACGGACTTACAATCGAGCTTGGAAGCTTGACAAACCATAGCTATGTCTCCTTCTTGTAATTTTCGGCCAAGAGGTAGAAGATGAACAAAAATTGGCTTTTAATTTGATTATTAATTCATTTAATTAGCTAAATGACCAAAATGCCCCTAACTTAGAAATTCTCTTACTCTATGTCCATTTTTGTCCACTAACTTAACCAATGGTCTA
Organism: Gossypium bickii; assembly: GCA_025503065.1. Lineage (NCBI taxonomy): Eukaryota > Viridiplantae > Streptophyta > Magnoliopsida > Malvales > Malvaceae > Gossypium > Gossypium bickii. The sequence goes on along the minus strand of CP106715.1, from coordinate 33,318,259 downwards.
ATTACCATCTAAGGACCTTCAATTTAAAATTTCATAACAATTAGACACATCTAGCATGTAGAACTCAACTTTTGCACTTTTTACAGTTTAGTGGTTTTGACTAAATTAAGTGCCCAAACGTCAAAATTTTCAAATGAAATTTTCATGAAATCATTCTGTGAAACTGTAGACCATATAAATATAATAAAAATAAACTTTACTACGTCAGATTTGTGGTCTCGAAACCACTGTTCCAACTAGGCCCAAAATCGGGCTGTTACAATTGGTCCCTAAAGAAGTTAGTGCTACACAAGATAAGGAAGCTTCTTCAAAATGGATACCTAATGAGACTAAGATTTTAGAAACTAATGCTTATGGACCCAAAATAATTTGGGTACCAAAAATCAAAGTTTAATTCTATGTTTTTAGGGGAATGAGCATTGCTTCAAGGTGGACATGAAACACCCCAAACCCGGCCCACGAGCCTTGGCCGGATCTGGTATGTCACTGCGGAAAAACATTTGAAGACTGATTTCACTTTTGGGAAAAACATTAAAAATTTTGGCTTTAATAAAACATCGTGTGTCAAAAACTCCCAATAAAACTAAGTTGTTACAATCTCCCGGATTAAAACTTTTATAAACTTTAAAAAAATATGAGTTGCCAAAAATAGAAGCATTTCCAGATAATAATTTAATTGTCATCTAGCTTAAACATAATAAAAATGCTCAAATACTTTAACTGGGCCTTATTACAATAAATAATTAATCAAGGTACTTCATAATAAAATTTCATAACATAATTAAAACATCTTTTGCATGGCCACCTTTGGATCCCTTCCAGCCCGGTCCGATCAACATTTCTCACCTACGATGTTGGTAAAAATTAGGTGAGTCACAAGACTCAGTGTGTAATTAATCCACTGAATTCCACCTGCATGTTAACCACATAATAACCCATATATCAGATAACAATTATCATATTCACATATTATCACATTCTGGGCTTGGCCCATATTCAAATCACTTATCAGGTAACAGGGTAATTAACCGCATAATTTCCACATATCGGGCTTAGCCCATTTCCACACTGATCCACATTTATATGCTGGGCTTGGCCCATTTCCACATTAATTCACGTATCCATTGAAATTATGCAAAGTGCACCCAACCCAACCTAGGGTCCATCCTCTACACACCCCCGTATCCAGCCACCACACACCAGGGGATTATCAAATCACCCTCTCCTTTTCACTCCAGAAGGCAATCAATGCCGTCCACGTGCAATTAAGCACAATAATCTACAACGCGACCTCAGTCAGTGCCAATCCACGATGTAGCCGTAGCTAACACTAAAACCACGATGGGACACATAGTCACTCATCAACCACGATATGGCACATAGCCAATATCAACCACGATGAGGCACACAGCCACTCATCAAGCCACGCGAACTAAATCGCAATTAATCCACAACGTGACCTCAGTCAACGTCAATCCACGATGTAGCTCAAGGCTAACATCAAACCACGTACTCGAAGTACACCCGTACCTTCTTTCATACCATATCCCAACCCATGCACATGCAACATTCCATAATGACATAATATAGTGATGCATGAGCATGTTTATCAAGCATAGTCATAACACATATTCATATTAATAATCACATTTTATCAGATTTGATACTTATCGGATTATCAACATACCCCTTGAGGGTATCCATATCACAATTTCCACTGCACTAGTTAACACATTCATAACACATACACATATCACATACATATCATATACCCGAAAAACGGTGGGTTAATCACACACCTGCCTATTAGCGAAATCCCGAACTACTCGAATCTAACACGATCTCGAAACGTGGTTCTTCCTTCTCCTTAAATGCCGATTTGGTCTTCTACCAAATCCCGAATCACACTCTGAGTTCCCTTTGCAATCGGCCACCCACTGGTACCTACAAATAATTAGTCTTCGGCTATTGAATGAATACGGAGTAGATCTAAACTTACTAAGTATCCTTACCAAGACGATTTAGAATCCCGAAGCCTCTGTTACCTCTGTCGATTAGCCCCTAAAAATCATAATACACAATTGGTCACCACTTAAACCCAAAAAAATGGCCTATGGCTGAAAGTCACACGTCTTTACCTTACTAACCAAATCCCAAAAACCACTACTATCTCTGAAGTTGTCGATATCCCTGCTAATCGCTTGTTAGAATCAGCTTTAGGCACTTAATCCATAAAAATGGCCCTTGGCCGAATAGTATAACTGCTTACCTTGATGTTCAAAACCTGAGAGATCTCCTCTAATGCTCCTTAGCATTGGCTACAACAAAAAGCACACATACATGGCTTTAAAGGACATTCAGCCACCCTTAGCCAGGGCCTAAACACAAGATTTCAGCACACTAAAAGAAATAGAACCCAAACCAATTATTAAGGGTGAATACACTTACCGCTACACGTTTGAAGAGAGTAGGTTTCGGCTAGATGTTTCAGCTTTATGACTTGCGGCAAAACAAAGAATAAAAGCACCCTAAGATTCAGCTATAGCACTTAATAAAATGATGGGATATTTGTCTAACAAATGAACAAGTGTGGAGAAGTAGTTTCGGCAATAGGAGAACATGTAAAAGAGATTTCGGCTAAAGGTGTTTCTCAAAAATTTGGAGAAGAAAAGATGAACGCTTCACCTAGATAATTTCAGCACTTATCAAAGGGAAAAATAAGGTACAATTTTAAGATAACCAAGATGAAAAAGAAAGGTTTTGAAAGAGGAAATTTAGCACACACTAGCACCATATTTAAACCGAAAATACAAGCTCCTAGAGTCCTATATTCGGCCACCATATCTCCACTTATCAAATCCCAATTTAATCTCCTATTTTATCTCTTATCCTATCATTTAAAAAAATAAAAATAAACAACAATTATCCTACTCTTCTTAGCCGAAATTTAAAATAAAAACAAGCTTAATCCTTATCTTTTGGAAGCCCATGTGCTGTCCAACTCCTTCCTCTTCTCTTGACGTCATGCAAAAATAAAATCCCACCTACTGCTATTAACAAGGCTCGAACCTGAGCCCACTTTGCTGCAAGCTACAGATAACGCCCCAAGCCACTTTGCTGCTGGCTCCTTTGTGACATAAACTCCCCACAATTTCTTTTAAGACCTCCTTCACCTAGCTCCCCCGTTAACGCCAAAAGCAAAAATAAACCACGCCTCACTGCTGCCAACAAGACTCGAACCAAGGCCCTTGCCCGCTGCACATGGCGTCATTTCCAAGCCTTTAAGTAGCGCCTTGCAGCCACTTTACCAAGGCCTGTTTTATGCCAAAAAAGCCTATAATTTTTCCCTTAAGGCCTCCCTAGCCCAACTTCCCTTCTTGACGTAAAAATACAAGCCCATTGCTTCCCACGTTGCTCGAACCTTCTCCCCCTGAAGCTCCCTTTTGACGCAACCTTCCAAGCCCCCAAGGTAGCGTCCCTTGCCACTTTGCCACATGATTGCTTGTGTCCTAAACTCCCCAAAACTTTTCTTAAGGCCTCTTCAGCCTAGCTCCCCTTTTTAACTTAAAATCCAATTATTTTCCCAAAGCTTTCACCTTCATCCTAGAGTTCTAAAAACCCTTAATATACTTCCAAACACTGCCAAAACCTACTAACTCATGAATTATGCACGAACGCATAACCCCTAATCTAGGATGTTACAGGACAATTCAGGCACAAATTCCTGGTACACTGATAGTGGATACTCAAGGCATATGAACGGTGACAAGAGCCACTTTATCAAACTAAAGCCAAAAAGTGGAGGAGAAGTTACATTTGGTGACAACTTTAAAGGACTCATTGAAAGAATTGGCTCAATTGGTAAAAGCTCTTCAATTTTTATTGAATTTTTTTTGTATGTCAACGGTTTTAAGCACAATCTCTAAAGTATTAGTCAATTGTGCAATAAAGGACTCAATGTCATTTTTGAGTCAAATGGTTGTAAAGTTATTGACATTGTATTGAATAAGATTATGCTTATAGGTCATAGGATAGGAAACATATACATGGTGCATCTAGATGACTTTTATAGTTCAAATGCTTGTCTTATAGCCAAGAATGAAAACACTTATTGGTTATGGCATAGGAGATTAAGACATGCTAGCATGAGCATATTGCATAAATTAGCTAAAAATGACTTAGTAAGAGGTTTACCAAAAATTGATTTTGATTTAGATAAAGTTTGTGATGCATGTTTGTATTGAAGGCAAACATAAAAGGGTCTATTTTAAACCTATTAATGATGTATCTACTAGTAGAGTCCTACAACTTATTCAAATTGATCTTTTTAAATCTATTAAAACAACTAGCTTGGGTGGAAAACAATATGCATTTATGCTTGTTGATGACTATTCTATATTTACTTGGGTTCTTTTCTTAAGTGCTAAAGATGAAGCTTTAGAGAAAGTCATTACATTTTCAAAAATTAATCAAAATGAAAACGTTTACTCTATCGCTAGTGTTAGAAATGACCATGGAACCGAATTTCAAAATCTTGGATTTGAAAATTTGTCCAACTCAAATGGTATTAACCATAATTTTTTTACACCTAGAACCCTTCAACAAACCAGAGTTGTTGAGAGGAAAAATAGAACTTTAAAAGAAATGGCTAGAACCATGCTTTGTAAAAATAATTTGCCAAAGTATTTTTGGGCGGAAGCCACAAACATTGCATGCTATATTGTAAATTGAGTAATTATTATGCCTATTTGAAAGAAAACTCCATATGAAATTTTCAAAAATTAAAAGCCTAACATTAGCTATTTTCATCCTTTTGGATGTAAGTGTTTTGTTTTAAATAATGAAAAAGATAATCTTGACAAATTTGATGCAAAAAGTTATGAAGAAATTTTTCTTGGTTATTCTTTAAATTCTAAAATTTATGTAAGTCATTAACAAAAGAAATATAGTAGTAGAAGAGTCTATACATGTTATTTTTTTTATTACTTTAACCTTCCTCTTAGAAAGGAATCTTCTGTTGATGATGATGATTATATAGAAATTTTTAATGATAATGAGAAAGTGGATCAATCATCAAATGAGAAGACATAAGAACAAACTCAAGATGCTCTAAAGGAGCTTACTTTAGAGGAAAGAGAAGTCAATCATATAAGGGAATACAACTATGTGAAGGATGGTAAGATTTTGACAGATCTATTCAAAAGGGTAACCACTAGATCTTCTCTTAGAAATACTTGTAATTATGTTGCATTTATCTCATGCATTAAGCCTAAAAATATTAAAGAAACATTAAATGATGAATATTGGATATTGACTATGCTAGAAGAGTTAAATCAATTTGAGAGAAGTAAAGTATGGACCCTAGTTGAAAGACCTTATGATAAGTCAACTACAAATACTAAATGGGTTTTTAGGAACAAGTTAGATGAGAGTAGTAATATAGTAAGGAACAAGGCTAGGTTTGTTGCTCAAGGTTACACTCAAGAGGAATGAATAAATTATGATAAAACTTATGCTCTTATAGCCAGAATGGAAGCCACTAGAATGCTTTTAGCTTTTGCATGTTTAGTAAGTTCAAATTATATTAATTGGATGTCAAAAGTTCTTTTCTAAATGGTTTTATAAATGAAGTGTATGTTGAACAACCACCTGATTTTGAAGATTCAAAATTTCCAAATCATATTTTCAAAATTTCAAAAGCCTTATATGGTTTAAAACAAGCTCCTAGAGCCTGGTATGGAAGATTATTAAATTTTCTTATTGAAAAAGGTTTTTGTAAAGAGAAGGTTGATACAACACTTTTTATTAAAAGAGAAGACAAATATTTATTACTAGCACAAATCTATGTTGATGATATTATCTTTAGTACTATTAATGATTTTCTTTGTGAAAAGTTTTCAAAGCTAATGCGATGTGAGTTTGGGATACACATGATAAGATAACTAAATTTCTTTTTAGGACTTCAAATCAAGCAAAGAAAGGATGACATCATATCAATCAAGCTAAGTATACAGGATAAATGCTCAAGAAGTTTGGGATGGACACTCTTAAACCACAAGTTACACCCATGAGCCATTTTACAAAGCTTGACAAAGATGAAGAAGGTAAATGTGTTGATTTAAAGTTATATAGGTCTATGATTAAGTCTTTGCTTTATCTTATCGCAAGTAGACTTGATATTATGTTTAGTGTTTGCTTGTGTGCTAGATATCAATCATGTCCCAAGGAATCACATTTACAAGCCCTTAAGAGGATTTTTATATACCTTAGAGACACTCCTAACTTAGGTCTTTGGTATGCTAGAGACTCATCCTTTAGCTTGCGTGCATTCTCGGATGCGGTTTTTGGAGGTTGCAAATTTGATAGGAAAAGCACCTCCGGTACTTGTCAATTCCTAGGCAACATGCTTGTATCATGGTTTTCAAAGAAATAAAATAGTGTTGCATTGTCCACCACTGAAGAGGAATACATTTCCATTGGTAGTTGTTGTGCTCAAGTTTTATGGATGAAACAATAAATTATGGACTATGGAATTGACATAAATACCATTCTTACCAACTGTGATAATACTAGTACTATTTGTCTCACTAAAAATCCCATCCAGCACTCTAGAACTAAGCACATTAAAATTAGACATCTTTTCATTAGAGATCATGTCCAAAGAGGAGATGTAGTTCTAGAATTTGTTGACACTTTGCACCAATTAGCTGATTTTGGATACTTAGGAGCCAACTAGGTATTACTACCTTACCTTGATTTTGTGTTCAAATGAATTTGTGCACTTTGATGTTTTCAAAATGTTTTATGCTTTAAAATTGATTGCAAAAGCATGTATGCATAATTTATATGACTCTTATATGCAATTAGTTAGGGAGAGTTATCGGTTGCATGGTTAATTTATTTTGGCCAACATTATCTAGTATGCTATATTTTCAATGCCTACTGAATGTGTTTGAATAAACTTTTGTTAGTTGATATAATTAATTTTTGATGCACTTCTAATGTTGTATGATTCATATGCATCATACTTAAATTCTGCATTTTTAAGCATTTGAAATCATTATAATTTGCTAAGAAGTCATTTTAGGATAGTTTAGGATGCATTAAGAATTAGAAGTTGAGTTAGGCAAATTTTCTACACTTTATAAAATAGAATGGGAATTTGATATTGATACTGATACAAAAATATTGAAACTTTATAAAAAGTATCGATACTTACAAAAAATTATCGATACCTATTGGGTTTTAAAGGTTCCTGCATCATGATTATCAAAATCATTTTTACCCCAAATTTTTTTATCGGTTTTAAAACCTCTCAAACCCTAACTCTAAAAACTCTTAAAATCTGTACTTTTTTCTCCTAATCTATACTTCAACACACAAAAAACTTACATTACAACAAATATTCAACATCTTTCTTGGCCTTTTCATTCTCTCAAAGCTCTTCAAGGTAAAAATCCATCTTTTTCTTTTTCAAGTTTTGAACAAAATAAATGTAAAACTTTGTTTACAACGTGTTTTGGGTTGATTTGGAACATATACATTGTTTTTTTGATGCAGAAGGTTGTCTAAAACAAAACGAATATTAAAATTTTTTCAGAACTCTTTCCTACCAACTGTTTGAAAATATTCCCCAACCATATCTTTTAAGTCATTTAGTGAGTCTATTACATCCATTTAGTTCATATGCCTTTAAAGAAACATCCTTGAACCGATACCTCATCATCTAACCCATCTAGTGGTCCGACGAATCCGTTAAACGATTGTTTAAAAAACTCCAACAAACGTTATTATTTTAACACTCATTTTTCTACTCGAAAAGTAAATGTTTTTCGACCAGTCAATTTTGATTCTTTAACTAGTTTTAATTTTTTCTATCTTCCTACTTTGGCTGAATGGCATTGGGTTGATTTTTTCAAAATCCACTCTCAACCCATGCCAATCTCATTCGAGCATTCTATTCGAATGCCTTGCTTTAACATGATGAAACGAGTGAGATCGTTGTTGCTATCAACTCTTTTTTTAATAAATACCCCTATTCGTCTCACCATAGAAAATTTGAGAGAACTTTTAAAACTTCCCCCAGTGGCGTGTCGAATGAGAAAGTCCCGTATAATCCGACCTTGACCATTCTGAGCTTGCATGCATCCGAGCTCAATATCCATGATTGCTTTCTACATTTAATAATTACATGGATACTACGTCCTATTTCTAAACATACTATAATTCAATCCATCAATTATTGGTGGATTGATTGTTTTCAAAACAATAGGTGTCCCAATCTCGCACTTATAATGTTTAATGACATTACCAAGGTCATTGGTAAGGAGCTTACCAGCACTTTTACTTTTCCATTTGGAACATGCCTATCTTACATTTTTAAACATTTGAAAATCCTAACCCGAGGTGACCTTACTTTGGCCTCGCCTACTCCTCTTGGCTTTGGTGCCCTTCAACATGCTAGATATAAGAAGGATCCATGCACTGCTGAATGGGTCAAGGATGTCCAACCAACAACTCATGAAGTTGAAGTTGTTGAGGGAGGTCACGATAAGGTTCCTCTTGTTGAGGGAGGTCACGATAAGGTTCCTCCTCCTCCTCCCGAGCATGTTCCTCCTCCACTTGCTCCCTCGATTGGATTTTCATAAGCTGCTCCTTTTTTCGTTGAGACTGTAACACCCCTAACCCGTATCCGTCGCCGAAAAAGGGTTACAGAGTGTTACCAGCACTTTTCAGAACATTTTCAGATAAATTATGTAAATCACTATTCATTAATCGAGATTGTTCAGGACGTCCCTTAAATAGACCCTCGAGGCCCAATATGAATATTTGAATCGAGTCGGGACTTAATCAGAAACTCTAAGAATTTTTCGTGACATTTCAAAAATTTTCCAAGGTGCAGGGCTCACACGCCTGTGTAGTCCAAGGGACACGCTCGTGCTTCAGGCCGTGTACAATTTAGGTTGCTCTCTGACTTGTGCCACACGGCCATGCCACACGCCCGTGTCCAAGGCTGTGTCACCCACATGGCTGAGACACACGCCCGTGTGCTCAATTATGAGCATTCTGCAAGGGACACACGGCCAAACAACATGCCCATGTACCAGGCCGTCACGCCCGTGTGGACAAAATTATACTTACAAGTATAATCTAACCAATCACAAATATAATTTAAGTCAATTTTTATCATCCAAACTAATACATTTCATCATATATTTGTGTTTAATGACTTACCTTTATGTAACTTACATAATTTGCAACATTAGTTGTACCTACTTATCATTTTAGTTAATGTAATGGATCTACCATAACATATATCAAAACATAAATATACTAGCCATTCCAATGGCTAAGTTTCATTCATCATTCACATATCATCATTTTATTTATTTAGCCTATACATGCCATTAACAAAATAAGGTTTTCATTTATACCAAAACGACAGATTTATAGTGTGATGATTTGCTCCGACTAGACTCCAACCTTCTCGAGCTTTGAGCACTATAAAATAGGGGAAAATAAAACATAGTAAGCATATTATGCTTAGTAAGCTCGTATAACATAAATTAAGCTTACCATTACATTCAATATATTAACCATACGAAACATGCTTTCCAACTATTTGGTAATTTACCTATTCACACATACTCAACCAACATGTTAGTCATAATATACCAATATGCATAGATGAGCTCATCATGCTATATTCACATTCCATCTTATGTTTCTCATATTACAATATACACTTTATTCGTTGAATCTTTGAATTTCTGATGGATATTTCAAGTAGTACACTCGAGGTGTACAATTCCATTATCCGTCAATTCATATCAAGTAGTACCTTATAGGTACACTCTCGAGTCACATATCACACAGCAGAATTACCAGTCCAGGCTAAATTCTAGCTGTTACATATACTCTAAGGGCTTTGTCAAATTACCAGTCCAGGATAAATCATTTATATTACAAAGAATTCCCTATAGAGTTCATTCTGGATTACCAGTCCAGGCTAAATCCAGTCAATTAGGATTACTAGTCCAGGCTAAATCCTAATTGAAACATATACTCAAGAGACTCATTTCGGATTACCCGTCCGGGCTAAATCCATTCTGCAACACATGCAGTTTTATCAGGGAAATCACATGTATCCATCGGAATTCAATATTCATTTAGATTTTTACCCTTTATTAGTAAATTTTCATCATATAACATTCCATCCATTACAATCTCCATACATTTCATGCATAAAAATTTATAGCATTAAAAACAACACATTTCTATACTCATTTAAGTTATACGAACTTACGTTGATATTTGTTCGTAATTAAAATCTACTAATCCAAAATCTTTTCCTTTCCTCAAGCTAGCTCCTTTTTTGGTACTTCCAGATCTATATAAATGAATTTAATTATCAACTCAATCCATTTCATATTCTATTGAACTCAATTTACAATCTAGGCAAAAGTACCACTTTGCCCCTATACTTTTGATTAATTCCAATTTCATCCCTAGGCACGGAATTGAAATTCATGCAATTTAATTCTTATTCTAAGCCTAACCAAAATTCTATTATAACTTTTACAACACATGTATTCTAAAAATTTTAGAATTTTCCATGGGTTTTACCATTTTTCAATTTAGACCCTAATCAAGTTTCCATCAAATTTCCCTTTGTAAAAGTTGTTTATCTATCAACAACTTTTCATTTCTACCATAAGATTTTACATTTAAACATGTTCATCCATGGTAAATTTTCTATACTTTGATATCTATTCAAATTAACCCCCCAAATAGAGAAATTAAGCTTTCCCAATCTCAAAAATATAAAAATTACTAAAAACGTGACATAGGAACTTACCAATTTATGCCTTGAAAGGTTGTTTTCTCTTTCCTAGGGTTTCCATGGAAATATTTGGGGAATATGATATGAAAATAAGATGATATTCTATTTAATTAATTATCATCTTTTAATTTTTCTCATTTTCAATTTAATCTTTAATCTTTTCTATTTTTTCCATGGATGATTCACCAAAAATATCTACATATTTTTCATTAATGGTCTAATTACCATTTAAGGACCTCAAGTTTTGAATTCCGTAGCTATTTAATTCTTATAGCTACTAGAATTCAAATTTGACATTTTATGCAATTTAGTCCTTTCTACAATTAAGCACATAATTGATAAATTTTTCTTATCAAAATTCTCATGCAATCTTTCTACCACATTACTAATCATTTCATAATATTAAAATATTTTATCTTTCCGGCTCGAATTTGTGGTTATGAAACAGCTATTTCGACTTCACTAAAATTAGGCTGTTACAACTCTCCCCCCTTAAGGATTTTCGTCCTTGAAAATCTTACCAGGAAAGAGATTAGGGTATTGTTTTCTCATGGTATCCTCCGGCTCCCAAGTAGCTTTTTCAATTCCATGTTTTTGCCAAAGGACTTTCACCAATGACACATTTTTATTTCTCAGCTCTTTTGTTTCCCGTGCCAGAATCTTGATCGGTTTTTCAGTATATGTTATATCAGACTGAATCTCAACTTCTGTCGGAGAAATAACATGTGAAGGATCCGATCGATACCGTCGTAACATTGATACATGAAAGAAATTATGGATTTTATCAAGCTCTGGTGGCAATGCTAATCTATAAGTAACCGGTCCAATTCTTTCAATAATTTCATAGGGCCCGATAAATCTTGGACTCAATTTTCCCTTTTGTCCAAATCGAAGAACTTTCTTCCAAGGTGACACTTTTAAGAACACCTTATCACCAACTTCAAATTCTATTTCTTTTCTTTTAAGGCCGGCATAAGACTTTTCTCTATCAGAGGCTGCTTTCAGACTAACTCAAATCACCTTTACCTTTTCTTCTATTTCCCAAATTAAATCAACTCCAAGAATCTTCTTTTCACTAAGCTCTGTCCAGTACAACGCTGTTCTACATTTCCGACCATACAGAGCTTTATACGGTGCCATTTTAATACTGGACTGATAGCTAAATTCAATCAAAGGTAAATATTTTTTCTCAATTACCTTCAAATTCAAGTACACAACACCGTAACATATCCTCCAAAATTTGTATAACACGTTCAAACTAGCTATCTATCTGAGGATGAAATGAAGTACTGAAATGTAACCGTGTACCCAATGCTTCTTGTAATTTATTCCAAAATCGAGATGTAAATCGGGGATCTCTATCAGAAATAATAGAAACTGGTACCCCATGTAATCTAACAATCTCAGAGACATATAATTCAGCTAATTTATCTAAAGAAAAATCCATATGTACTGGTACAAAGTTGCAGACTTTGTTAATCAGTCGACAATCACCCAAATAGCATATTTCTTCCTTGGAGTCAATGGTAATCCCGATACAAAATCCATTGTAATTCTTTCCCATTTCCACTCGGGTATAACAACTAGCTGTAACAACCTCGAAGGCACCTGATGCTGAACTTTCACTTGTTGACATATCAAGCATTTGGATACAAATTCAGAGATATCTTTTTTCATTCCTGGCCACCAGTACATCTTTTTCAGATCATTATACATTTTATTACTACCAGGATGAACAAATATTGTACCTTTGTAAGCTTCATATAAAATCTTCTGTACCAACTCTAAATTCTTCGGCACACACAATCTGTCTCTGAACAACAAACAACCATCAGACCTAATCTGAAATTTCGAATCAGAATTCAATTCGCATTATTCCCGTTTTGCCTATAAATCAACATCATTTTTCTGGGCTTCAAATATTTTTTGCAAAAATAAAGGTCTAACTTTCAACTCAGCCATAATAGAACCATCATCAGAAATAGACAACCGAGTATTCATTGCTCGTAAAGCAAATAAAAATTTTCTGCTCAAAGCATCAGTAACTACATTAGCCTTACCCAGATGATAATCAATCACAAGATCATAATCTTTTAACAATTCAAGCACCTGCGTTGTCTCAATTTCAAGTATTTCTGTGTCATCAAATACTTCAGACTTTTGTGATCAGTGAAGATATGACATTTTTCACCATACAAATAATGTTGCCATATTTTTAATGCAAACACAATAGTTGCTAATTCGAGATCATGTATCAGGTATTTCTTTTCATGTCGTTTTAGTTGTCTTGAAGCATAGGCAATTACTTTACCTTATTGCGTTAAAACAGAACCTAAACCATTCAAAGATGCATCACTATAAATCACAAATTCCTTACTTGATTCAGGTTGTATCAACACAAGTGCTTTAGTCAATAGAGCTTTTAGCCTATCAAAACTTTGTTGACATTTATCAGTCCACTTGAACTTCACATCTTTCTGCAATAATAAAGTCATCGGAGAGGCTATCATTGAAAACCCTTTAACAAATCTCTGATAATATCCGGCTAAACCTAGAAAACTTCTAACTTCTGACACATTATTTGGTGGATTCCAATTGAAAATTGCTGAAATTTTACTCGGGTCTATCCTGATACCTTCAGCAGATACAATATGTCTAAGAAATCTGACTTCCCATAGCCAAAATTCACTTTTACTAAACTTGGCATACAATTACTTCTCCCGTAAAGTTTGTAATACAATTCTCAGATAATCAGTGTTCTCTTTTTCATCTCGAGAATAGACTAAAATATCATCAATGAATACCACTACAAACCTATCTAGGTACGGTCTGAAAATTCTATTCATCAGATCTATAAACATTGTCGGTGCATTAGTTAGCCCAAATGGCATCACTAAAACTCATAGTGGCCATAGTTGGTTCTAAAAGTTGTTTCTAGAACATCTGAGTCCTTTATTCGTAACTAATAATAATATGAACGAAGATTAATTTTTGAAAATACGGTAGCTCCTTTTAACTGATCAAATAAATCATCTATTAGAGACAACGGGTACTTATTCTTGATTGTAACTTTATTGAGCTACCTATAATCAATACATAACCTCAGAGATCCATTTTTCTTCTTCACAAATAAAATCAGTGCACCCTAAGGTGAGAAACTGAGTCAAGTAAAACCTCTATCAATCAATTCTTACAATTGTGCTTTCAACTCTTTCAATTCAGCAGGAACCATTCTATAAGGTGCTATTGATATTGGTGTTGTTCCCGGAATAAGGTCTATAGAAAATCCCACTTCTCTAACAAGTGGTAATCCAGGTAATTCTTCCGGAAGCACATCTGGAAATTCACACACTACTGGCACTGACTGAATCTTTGACTCAGTTACATTTGTGTCTAACACATAAGCAAGATAAGCACAGTATCCCTTTCTGATACATTTTTGTGTTGTTATTGCTGAAATCACATTAGACAACCCATCTAATCTATTAGATTCAACATGGAGTAACTCACCATTCTGACATTTCAACACAATGTATTTCTGTTTACAATTCACTACTGCATCATGCTGAGTTAACCAGTTCATTCCCAAAATTACATCAAATTCATCAAAAGGCAGTAACATCAAATTAGCTGAGAAGCATTTACCCTTTACCATCAATGGATAGTCTTTACAAACTTTATCCACCATCACACATTAACCTAGAGGATTTGAAACTTCCACAAAAAATTCAGTGAATTCAACTGATAAATTTTTAATAGTTACTAATTTTGTACATATATATGAGTGTGTGAAACCAGGATCAATTAAAGTAATAATATCAATGCCAAGTAAAGAAAATGTACCAATAATGACGTCTGGGGCAGAGGCATCCTCTTTGGCACGTATAGCATAGGTTCTCGCCGATGCTCGTGCTTCAGATTTAACTGTTGAATCTTTTGTAGCACTTCGGCTACCACAAACATTTGTAAGGTGTCGAGGTGGTCTAACTCTAGAGACAGTATTACTCGACTTTGAAATCTGTTCAACCTCTTTTTCCCCTCTTTCCGGACAATCTCTGAGGAAATGATCAAAAAAACCACATCGGTAGCAAGCCTCACTTTTTAGATGACATTCCCCAAAATGAAACTTATTATAATGTTTACATTTTGGTTTTGTATTGCCGACTGTAACATCCTGAAATTGGGCCTAGGAGAATTGAGCCCGATGGGCCTTAGGCGTAATAGTGTAAAAAAAATTTAGAGAATGACTTTAGTGCATGTTGGACCTATTGGATAAGTGATTTTGGAAGGTTAGAAGACTTCTATGAAGTCTCGGGATCAAATATTGGCTTTGGGGAAATTTTGGTTTTAGGTGAAAAAAACCCTGGAAGTTGACAGGTAGGCCTTAAGAATAAAATATGGAGAAAAATGACACAAGTGGAGTGTGTGGTGTAGTGGCAAAGTGACGCCACATAAGAGGCAAGGGGGTGATGCCATAGGGAAGGAATGAGGTCCAAGGTTCAAGTCTTGGCTTTTGCATTTTGGTTTCTTTTTACTTGGATCTTAGAATTTGGGCTATAGTTTATATTTAGTTGCGCATGGTTTAAGACACAAGAGGAGCTTGTGGCCAAGTGGTTGGCGGTGTGGATTATGTTGCAAGGGAGCCTGGGTTCGAATCTCGTGAGAAGCAAAGGAGTATTTATTTTACGGATTGGACGACAAGAGTTTCAGTTGAATTTAAACTCTACTGACGAAGGGATCCCATATCGGAAAGACACAAAGAATGAAGGTAAAGAGCTAGCTATATAAAGAGCATTCCAGGAGGAGAGTTAACATACCTTGGAGGGCGTTTGGGCACAGGAGTGGTCGGAGCGCGGATTAGCACGGACTCTCTATCGGTGTGTGTGTGTACTTCTACTCTAAGCGTAGAGCGGCAAAATGCCGAAATGCCGGCCACACGGCATTAGTAGCCACATGAGCGTACGAGCGCACGTGTGGGGCTTCGACGCGATAGTTGAGGCCATCAGTAGTATTCGTGTGGGTTGGGGCTGCTTGGGCCTCGATGGGCCGAAGTGGGCCCAATGGGCCCGTGGGCCCATATGAGTAAATTGTATGATTGGTTAGTATATGTTGAACTAGACTAGGTGGAACTTATATACGTGGCTAGATTCGTGCTAGGTGGGCCACACGAGCGTGTGGGCCCGGATGGGCCAAAATTGGGTTTTAGGCCCAAACGTCCGGTACGACCGGAAATGGTAGCTGAGTTGCTAGTGGCGACATTAGGCCTTCAGAAAGGCCATCGCAGGTGCGAATTTACAAAAATACCCTTGGTGGGTAAATTACGAAAATACCCTTGGTAGGTAAAATTACGATTATACCCTTAGAGGTTGATTAGCTTGATTTTGTTGTTTTATGTCTATCTGATTATGATGGTAACTCATCTTATTCTTATATTTGATATATGTTTTGCATACATGACACATTGCATAATATCTGAATAATATATATGTTGCATGGGCATATGGGTGATATTGATAAAGGGGAAGTGTTCCAGTGGTTTTTACCACATTATCCGGTGGCTTATGTCACATATTCTGTATCCAGTGACTTATGTCACATATTATGAATCCGGTGACTCTGTCACAATTATCTGGTAGCCTTGCCACGATTATAAGGGCGATGTGCAGTTGACTGCAGCGACTGCCTTTGATGGTGTGTAGCGGATGGAGGGTCGATTTAGTAATCCCCACGGTGTGATTGGCAGGTACGGGTGGTGTGTAGAGGACGGATACCTAGGTGGGTTTGGGACTGCATTGTCGTTCTTATATGTACATGTGATTTAATATGCTATGGTTCGATATACTATGTTATGGGCTTATGGCCGAATATGACTAAAGAATGGGTTTTGCATCATTTGGCATGTGTTATCTGCTATACTGTGATATTAGGGCTATGGCTCGATTCGATTTATGTATGCTTCGGCCAAGTATGTTATTGTGAGGGCTAAGGCCCAATCTGCTTTTATGGGCTTAGGCCCAGTTATCACTCGTGAGGAAACACACACCGAGTTTTCGTAAACTCACCCCCTCTTTTAAATGTTTGAGTAATCATTAGACCACGGTTTTGGGGAGCCGGGGCAGACTTGTGGTGGCCCTGCAATGTTTTCTCGTAAACTCGTTTCTTATATTTAAACTTACTTTTAATTTTGGGATTTTGATATGTAATAAGGCCTTTGGTATTTTATTTGGTTTTAGCTTTCAATTTGGTTACTGTTTATTATTTAATGTTCAATATGGGATTTTCTTGAAATGTTAATAAATCGTTTCTTATTCAAAATTACGTAAACTCGATTTTTTTTCCACAATAAATATAAAGAATACGAACTTTTTAACGAACGCACAGTTTTTAGACATTCCTTTCATGTGACATGCCAGATCCGGTCGTAACGTCTAGGCCGGGTTTGGGGTGTTACACCGACACTACCAACACTGGTTACTAATGGAGACGATGATCTCGGGTTAGAGCATTAAAAACTCCGCTCTTTTCCAGAATATCCAGTAGATACAATAAAATGATCCTGGTATCTTTTTAATTTCTTTGAAATAGATGATTGAGACTTTCCCATAGATCTCTTACCAGAAACCCGAGCTTCTCTTTCGGCTTGTTTCTTTTCTTTGCTTAATTCTTCTGCTTTTAATGTTCGATCAGCCAGTACTACAAATTCTCTTATTTCAAGAATACCAATCAACAGTTTAATATCTTCATTCAGACCTTCTTCAAATTGTTTGCACATTTCAGCCTCAGTTTGAACCCATTCTTGAGCATATTTACTCAGTCGAACAAATTTCTGTTCTTATTTTGACACTGTCATGTTCCCCTATTTAAGTTCTAAGAATTTTTTTCTTTTTTGGTCCAAGAATCTCTAACATATATATTTCTTTCTAAATTCTGTTTGAAAGAAATCCCATGTAATGATTTCTTTCGGAACAACAAATGTTATAGTTTTCCACTAATAATAGGTTGTGTCTTTCAATAAAAAAACTACACATTTCAGACAATTAGCTGGTGAACAAGACAATTCATCTAATACTCGGATAGTATTCTCTAGCCAAAACTCAGCTTTTTTTGCTTCATCATCTGTAGTAGCTCTGAATTCTTCAGCCCCATATTTTCTGATTTTATCAACCGGAGCCTTACCGATTTTAACTGATTCAATACCCTATGGTGTCTCAGGAATTGGTTGAGGAGCAGGTGGGGGAGGTTGCTGAACAACATAACTTGTTCTTATATATTCTGTAAACCATTCATTCATCATTTGGAAGAATGCAGCTTTTCCCTCATCATCTCGGCCTTTAGACTCGGGCCTTCTACTACTAGATGTAGCTCTTTGTACAGAAGCTTGAGTAGTACTCTCAGCTTCCTGAGGATCAGCTCTAGCTCGGTTGGAAGACATTTACTATATGAAAAATACATTTAAAAATGGTCAGGAGATATCACACTATCACAATTATATAATGGCATGTATAGCTAAACTCATACTTGTTACATTAGTTTGAGAATCGACTAAACCGTAGCTCTGATACCAATAAATGTAACACTCTTAACCCGTATCTGCCGCCGGAACAGGGTTACATAGCGTTACTAGCACTTTTCAAAACATTTTCAGATAAATCATGTAAATCACTATTCATTAATCGATATTGTTCAGGCCCAATACGAACATTTGAATCGAGTCAGGACTTAATCAGAAACTCTAAGAATTTTTCAAGGTGAAGGGCTTACACGCCCGTGTGGTCCAAGGGACACGCCTGTGTGACCTTTAGACACGCTCGTGCTTTAGGCCGTGTCCAATTTAGGTTGCTCTCTGACTTGTGTCACACGAGCATGCCACACGGCCTAACACACGGGCGTGTAGCATGGCCGTGTGGTGCAAGTTAGAGAGCAACCTAAATTGGACACGGCCTGAAGCATGGGCATGTCTAAGGGTCACACAGGAGTGTGAGCCTTGCACCTTGGAAAATTTTTGAAATGTCACGAAAAATTCTTAGAGTTTCTGATTAAGTCTCGACTCGATTCGAATGTTCGTATTGGGCCTCGAGGGTTCATTTAAGGGACGTCCTAAACAATCTCGGTTAATGAATAGTGATTTACATGATTTATCTAAAAATGTTTTGAAAAGTACTGGTAATACTCTGTAACACTATTCCGGCGACAGATACGGGTTAGGGGTGTTACAGAGACCACCACCCTCCTTGGTGTCATTAATTTTTTGGGCGATAAATTTTGAGGCTTTTGAGTTGAGGTTAACGATATCCTTTCATAGTTTGGGCTCTAGGATGTCTTCAGTGGAGGATCAAATGGCTTAATTTATAGCAAATTATCCTCCACCGCCTTCTCTTCCTCAAGAGGATTAGTCTAGCATTTGTATTCCCATACATCTTTCATTTGCATCATTAGTTTATTTTTTACTTTGTTTCCTATGACTGTGAATAATTGCACTTTAATGTTTACATTGGTATTTTTCAGATACTTGAATGCTTATTTTGACAATGTTAGTACTTTATTCTCAATTTTCAATCTCTATTGTTAAACTAACAATATCTCTCTCTTAAGGTTTACTTGTTACCTTTTGATATAACAAAAAAGGGGGAAAAGAGAAAGGTAAATTTAAATTTTGGTTAATGATTGATTATTTGTGCTTGTGCCAAATTACAAATTTAGTGACCAAGTTTTCAAAATGTCTTTAATTGAAAATGAATGACCAATTTAAAAATGAATGCCAATTTTTGATAATAAACGACAAATTTTTCTAAGCCATAAATTGAAAATGATTTTTAGAAAGGGAAAACAAACTTATTCAAAACTGAATTTACCAAAATGTTTTGTTCTATTAAAGCTAGGTGTCTATGGGTCGGGCTGGGCCCAACCAAAAATTTAGGCCCGCTTGCTAGGCGTGACCCGAAAAATGGGCCTAAAATTTTGCCCAAGTCTGACCCGAATAAAAAATGTTGAAACCCGAGCCTGACCCGCCCGTATTAAATTTTATATATTTTAAATATATATAATACATGAAAATACTAAAAACATTAAAATAAATGTTTCTCAACAAATTGAAAATAAATTAAAAAAAGTATATACACTTAAATAACACTAAGATAGGTGCAACTTAACAATCAAATACCTTTAAAATAATAACAAAATTAAAAATAAAACAAAAAGTTATACAATATCTAAACAATAACAATAAAATAGTAGCAACATAGTAGTGAAATGATAGCAAAATAGTGAAGACAACAACAAGAAAATAGCAAAAAAATGTTTAAAAAAAAAAGAAAAAGCAAGAACAGTAAAAAATAGTAACAATTTTTTTTGTATATTCGGGTTGGGTCGGGCTTGGGCCAAAAAATCTTTACCCGAGGCCTGACTTATTTTCTAAACGGGCCTTATTTTTTACCCATGCCCATTTTACGAGCTTATATTTTTACCCAAACTTTCCATTTTTCGGGCGGGCCTTTGGGCCAAGCCAGGTGGCCCAGCCCATAGACAGGTCTAATTAAAACCAAGCTTTACTTGCAAAATTATTTTGATATAACAAATATTATGTTTTGAATAAAAATCATTTTAAACAAAACTTGACAAAATTTTCATTCAAATGATATCTAAAAAAGAAAATTTGTTGAACTCATACTTAGAAAATATTTTAAGGCCAAGTTAGTTAAACAAACTTTCAAACATTTTTCAAACATGTTAAAATTGCTCCATGCCAAAAATGTATCCATCCTATATCGATTCTTTTTGTCAAGTATCAATAGATTTTGTTAAGTATCGATAGATTCAAATTTATCAATACATTTTTTTAGAATCAATACCAAAATGACATTTTGTTTATTTACCAAGTATCGATACTGTATCGATATCGTATCAATATCTTTTGCTTAATATTGATAAATTTCTTCAAGTATCGGTAATGGTATACTTTTATCAATTCATTTTTCAGTATCGATACAAAATTGACATTCTGACTTCCAAAGGATTTATCAAGTATCGATTCGGTGCCGATACCTTATATTTGGTATTGATAAAAATACCTTGGTATCAATATTGATGGCTCCAATAGTCACTAAATTAGGCATTACATGCTTTCAGTATCAATACTCATAGAAAAAGTAACGATACTTGTTGTTGCAGGTGACATTAAGGCACTGATATTTTCATTTCCAAAGGCTCTATTCAACATTCCAATAACCACAACGGTTGGAAATAATTAAAGGGTATAAATATGAACTTCCAAAGGGTCTACAACAACAAGAGAGATTATCAAAGTAAAAATTCCAATCAATCAACCTTCGTGCTTAAAGTTTTCATACTTTTATTGTACACAGTTGTGAGCTATCACTGTTGTTTATTTATCTCAAGTGTTTTATTATTTCATTTGAGCTAAATTTGCAAACAATTCAATCTTGCAAGGATTAATTCTTTGTTTGCTTATTTGTATTACTCTTTGAGAGGGTTTTATCTTAAGGCTTGGGTAGAAACCTTAAGGGAGTTGTAAGGTTAAACCTTGTCTTCAAAGGTTAAACAAATCAGTGAATTTGGGAAAATCCTTAGTCGTGGAAAGTTAAGGTATTAGAGTAGGCAGTTGGGGCCGAACCATTGTAAACCATTGTGTTCATTTGTTCTATATTTTCTTTCTAGCTTCCACAAATTTTTAAAAGCTAATTCACCTGCCTCTTGGTGATTTTAGATTGTTTTATCAAGCTAACAAAGCCTATGTTGACCTACCACACCTGAGAAAACTAGGGTTCATCTGTTAGATCTATCTTCTGGCAATCTTTTTCCACCGCATCCCTTGCAAAATCTAGCACCCCCAAGCAGATAAATATTCCACTCCCTCATTAATCCTTTCGTAACAAAAGATGTACCACTTCATTGGCCAATCGTGGTGTATGCTTAAACACACATTTTCTGAAGTTCAGACACAAGGATTTTGAATCTTCAATATATGCACTGATAATCGATCCGTCTCTTCTGTTTGCCTGAAGCTTCTTTACCACTGTAAGGGCATCGCCTTCAATCACAACCTCTTAGAGCCTAGATCTAAGCCCAGATGAACTGCCTGGAGACATGCAAAGGCCTCCGTGGCAAACACAGTAGGTATGTATGTAACTGTTAATGATTGTTGTTAACTCAAGGACATTCACTCTTCGATTTCTTATGACAATCCTAGAACATGATTTCAGGGAATGTTGTTGGAAAGTCACATCATAGTTAATTTTTATTGAAGAGTTTTCCGGAGGCCTCCATCTTTTTTATTCAACCTTGCTACCAGGTCATTTCACTTTTAGAGCATCAAGTTCCTTTATGTAAGCATATACCTTGTTAATTATCTCATGAGGTTGTTGGTTTATTCTATCATGAATCATTTTATTTCTCGTTGACCATAGAACCAAAGAGTACATACCATTAACCTGCAAATGTGATTAGAAGTAGAGAAATATATGCTAGCCAGTCTTGAAAAAGAGTTTGATATCTCATGCGACCATTGTATATTTAGCTTATCCCAGATTTCTACTGCTATGGGATAATCTTAGAACGAGTGTTCAAGGTTTTTTGGACCATTTGAGCATCTTGGACAAACCGATAAGCCCACCAACCGTCTATTATAAAGATTGTGGAAATTATGAATATAATTGCGGAATATCCACCAATTTGTAATTTTAAGCTTCTTTGGCAAGTCAAGCTTGCATAGTTTAATTTCTTGTAAAAAGATGTATAGTGTATTGATGGTCATTAGCCATAGGTAAATTTGTTTCCTGTAAAAGTGTTTATATTAAATATACTACCATAAATATAATAAATATTTTATTGTATTAAATATAATTTTTAAAATTTTATATTTTGAGTTGGGTTATTTAGTTGTGTAAGTTTTTTTTTTTTTATAGGTTTTGGCCTTTTGGGTAATCAGTTTAATTGTTATTGGGTTAGTGATTTGAGTTCCGTTTGTTTCACTGAAAATGGCTTCTAGAAAATGACTTACTTTTTTTTTTAAAAAAGCTAATATTTTCTGGTGTTTGGATGAATTTGTGTAAAATATTTTATGTTGTTTGGCTGATTTTTTAAAAATATTTTATAAAGTAAACAAGCATACATTTGAGTTTTTATTTATTTATTTATCTTTTCATTATTTAATTGATTTAATTTTATATTTTATATTATTTTTGCATATATTAAAAATATTTTGTTAAATTTAAGTTCATTACAATGTTATTTTTTAGTTACATGACTATCAAGTGGGTATTTTTTATTTAAAAATGTGACATTAACAAAATTGACAAAAAAAATTAACAATGTCAACAATTGGACTTGAATTTCAAATCTAAAAAGTAGAGAGACTAAATTCTTGAAAATAAAAATACAAAGACTAAATTACAAATTTGTGAAGAGTACATAGACTTATGACATATTATAACCATTATACTACAAAACATTTATTATTAAAAATAAAATTTAAATATTAAATAATTTATTAGAATAATTAATTATATTAATAATTTATTATATGACTAGATATAAATAATTAAATATATGTTTAATAATATTGAAAATATATTATTTTATTTTAATATTTTAATATTTTTAATAATTTTAAAAATAAAAATAAAATTTATTATCAATTTAGTAATATTAAGCTTGACTTAAAAATTTAATTTTTATGTAAAAATAAAATTATCTATAGAGAAGTTTTTTTCCCAGAAAATGACTTACGCTTTTCAATAGGATAAGTCATTTTACAAGAAAAATGACTTATTTTACGTTGACCTGTAAATCATTTTCCATTGACTAAGCTATTTTTTTGTGAAACAAACACAGAAAAATACAGAAAATATTTTCCATAAAACCTTTTACATATAAATAAACGGACCATTAATATAAATCTAAATATATATAATTATTATTTAACATATATAATTAATATAATATTTTTATAATATAATATATTCAGGCCGGGCTCGGAAAAAAATATTGCCTAAGGCCCGACCCATATAAAAATGGGCCTTAAATTTTGCACAAATTTATTTTTCGGGTCTCGTATTTTTGTTTAAACCCTCCCATTTTTTGGACGGACTTTTGAGCCTAGGCAAGTAGTTCAGCCCATGAGCAAGCCTAATTCTAAGACATTTGTCATCTATTTACATGTTATGTATCGCACGGGTGTGCAAACATGTATGCATACATACATACACAAGCATATATGAAAACTGTCATATATATGGAAATTTTGAGTTATGAGTTATTTTTTTTAATTCCAAAATATTTCCTTTTTTAATTATATTAAAAGTGAGTTCCATTTTTAATATATATGAAAACTCTAGGTTAGTTTTTCAGATTACAAAACACTTCTTTTTTTGTTATGTTTAAGGTGGACCCCACTTTTTGAATTAGTTGTTAATAAGTTATATTATTTACTAAATACAATAAAAATAAATATTAATTTTTTTGTATTATCCATGTTCATTTTACAATTCATATTTGGAGTTTGTAGTTATCTTTTCTAACAATGTTATCTCCAAAGTTCAATATCTCCCCTTAAAAATTCAATGTATCTTACCATTGATATTTTTTAAAACAAGCAAATATATTATTTTTTCTCATTTTAGCTAAGAACAAAATAATGATGTAATCTTTGGTAAAAACAAAATTTGTTGCACATCTATTTCATTTTCAATTATTTACAAAATCAAAATAATAAAATATATTTTACAAATAAGCATTAGGTGAAATAGTAAGACACATTGCACTCATAAGAGGAAACGCTGATTCGAACCTTGGAAACAACATTGTTAGAAGGGACAACCACAAATCTTGAATATGGATCGTAAAACGGGCATGAAAGGATACCAATAAATAAATAAATATATTTTTTTTAAAATTATTTTTATAATTAAATTTAAATAAAATATTTTAAAATACTATTTAATTGAAATTCGAATTGAATTGGATGAAGGACAAAAAAAAATAATTGATTCATATTTAAAATCCTTTTTAACTTTTTTTACATTTACTTTAATTAAATAAATTAGATTTAATTATTTAATATATATTAACTTTTCATTTATTTTCATTTTTATTTTATTTAAATCAAACCAATTGCGTCGCACGAGTAAAAAAAAAAAACTAGTTAAAATTAATGAAAGACAAAGGTAAAAAAAGAAGAAGAAGAAGAATTAGTTAAAATAATAAAAGAAAGTAAAGTTAAATAATTTTAACAATTTTTTTAGATAAACAAATTAACTATACTGATTTTTTACAATTATAACATTTTCATAAAACTTTTTAAAAAAGAAGTAAAGGAAAAAAAATCATTTCTTCATTTTTCTTATTTAATTATGGATTATTATCCTCTATATTAGTAGTGAAATAAAAAAAAATCACAAGTGGATTTGAATTGATGTCATTTATTTTTAAGATATAATAAAATAATAATTAAATAATTAAAAAAGGCATTATACATCATCTTAAACCACAGTTTTTTTTTTCTTTTACTTCGTGAATAAAATAATAACCCTTTAAGCAAAAATCTCAAAAATCTTAACCTATCTTTATTTCTACCCATCAATATCTTATTTCTACAAAATTTATTAACTTTTTTCCATTGTTAGATTTAATTATTTATTTATTGGATACATTTTCTCTAACAAATTGAAAAAGGATAATGAATTTTTGGCCCTCCAACTTTACAAAAGAAAAAATCATTTTAACATTTCATTTAATTTTTCACTTTTTTAGCCCTTGAAGTTGCATTTTTTGTCAAATCACTCCAAAATCAATAAAAAAGTTAACGTTTGTTAACTTTGTTAATGTGGCATACACGTGGATTGTCACGTAGATGACACATCATCATTTAATTATTTTCAATTTTTAATTATTTTTATATTTTTTAAAATTTTAAAAATTTTTAGTGATTTCTATTTTTTAAAAATATTTTTATAATTTTTTGAATTTTTAAAAATTTAAAGAATGAATTAAATGTTGATGTGTCATCCACATGTATGCAACGTAACCAAAGTTAAAAATATGTTAACTTTTCTATTAATTTTGGGTTGAATTGAAAAAAAAAAACCCCATAAATTTAAGGGCTAAAAAAGGTGAAAATAAAATGAGTGCTAAAATGATTTTTTTATTATAAAATTAGAAGGCTAAATAAGTCATCGTGCCTTTGAGAAAAGCATATCTTTCCTTTGCCGACAATCGTCCAAATATTATTTTAGTGGCAAAAAAAATTGATTGAAAGTTAAAAAGTATAATGACTTATTTTGGGGTAAAATACCGAAAAATTAATTTATTTACGGAAAAGGACCAGTTTCAAAAATATTTATGGAAAATGGCCGTTTCCCCCCAAAACGCGTCCACATCAGCGCATTTTGGGGAGAAAAGAAAGCAAAGCGCCACGGGGGCGCGCTTTCTTCTGAATCACCAGAAAACGCTACGACGTGGATGTGTTTTTGCCCCTGGCCCACCATGATGATGATATTCTAAGGTTTCTGGGATAGGGTAAA
Organism: Gossypium bickii; assembly: GCA_025503065.1. Lineage (NCBI taxonomy): Eukaryota > Viridiplantae > Streptophyta > Magnoliopsida > Malvales > Malvaceae > Gossypium > Gossypium bickii. The sequence continues at coordinate 33,291,880 of CP106715.1, read as the reverse complement.
AATATATTTAGGGTTTTGGGCAAAATATATTAGCCAAAAAAAAATAATTGAATTTTGTGACAGTTGTATCTGGCAAAATAGTTTTGAGAAGATGTTTCTGCACAAACAGTGGCCAAAAATGCTTCGGGAAGGATGCATCTGTCGTGAGAGTATGCGAAAAAAGAGCTCCCACGTGGACGCTCTTTTGCTACAGTAGTCTCCGGCAAAATTATTTTGAGACGATGTTTCTGAACAAACAGTGGAAAAAACGCTTCCAGTAGAGTGCACTGTCAGTAGGAGTACTGAAAAGAGCTCCCACGTGGACGCTCTTTTGCTCTGATAGTCTCGGCAAAATTAGACTATAAATCACCAAATTTCATTCTCAAAGTTGCATAAGGAAAGCAAGTAAAAGAAAAAAAGCGAAAATGAGTGAACGTATTAATGCTGTTATTTACTACGATGGTGAGGTTTGTGACACCGAAAATGGTGTTGTTTTCTTATCGGAGAATACAGCGCGACTGAGTTTTAATCGGAACGTCGATTTGGTAGAACTTCACAAAAGAATTAGGTGTAAAATATTCGGAACAACGCCAATGAAAGTTCAGTCTATTAAGTATAGATTTTGCGCTTCGGTTGATCCGGTGATATATGACTCATTCGACATCAAAGGTCCCCGGGGCTTTGAGGCAATGGTGGAGACTCATCTTGCCAGTGGATCGCCCTATCTCGAGGTATATGTACAATTTTCATCTCCAAGTGATCTTTCTGCGACCTCAACATCTACTGCTGTTCGAGGGGAATACACGACCCCAAGCCGACACTTTGTTAGTGGGAGGCAAAACACGGAAGTGCTCGTGTTTGGTGGTAGTATGGAAAACATAACCCCTGCACGACATTCGGTTGGTGGATGGGGCATGCATATCTGTCCTTCAACGTCCGATGATAGAAATACGTATTTGGGGACGTCATCAACTTCTAGTGGTTGGCAATCCACATATGATTGGGAACGTTACGAAAGATGTTTAAGGAGGGATAATGTACTCCCCACGACATCCACTGACGAGGGGCCCTTGTTTGTTGCAGGTTATGGAGGGTCGAACGATGAATCCGATGTCGATCCACCTCGGGAGCCCGAGCCTTATGTGCAGAAGTTGGATTATTTTCTAAATCGGAGCCTGTTCCAATTGTACCCGAAGATGTTGAGGGTGGTTCAGACGAAGAAGAAGAAGATCCACTATTCAGGGTGTACCCGCCTCCAGCCCACATGCATAATGTCGATCTATCTCAAGATAATACATTAGAGTTTCTTAAACTACCACATCGGACGCGTGACCGTACAACTTCTTCGTTGGATTCGGACCAATTAGAAGTTGGTAATCAGTTTTCCAATAAGAATACATTTCTTGCTGCATTGAAACAATACAGCATCAGGAACGGGGTTAACTATAACATGGTTAAATCCAAGCTCGATAAGTATGAGGCGAAGTGTGCAGTGCAAGATGGCACATGTTCATGGAAAATCATGGCGTCGTTGAGGAAAAGGACAGGCTTGTGGGAGATTAAAAAGTACAAAGGTCCACATACATGTATTACTGGTACAGTACCACTATGTGTTCAATGTTTTTGAATAATACTAATATTATGTAATGTTGCATTATTTAACGTACTTCGTTGACAGGTGTTACACAAGATCATCCGAAGATGGATTCAGACACGTTGGCTGACTTAATAATCCCGACGGTGAAGGTTGATCCAAAGACTACAGTGCCGGCATTAATTGGCAATATTCGTAGCCAATTGGGATACACGCCCTCTTACAGAAAGGCTTGGATAGCCAAGTAGAAGGCGTTAGACAAGTTGCATAGTCGGTGGAACGCTTCTTATAATGAAGTGTGGCAGTGGTGTCAAGTGCTGGAGAGATATGTCCTAGGCAGCATAACAGACCTTGAAATGGAACCGGCGTACTACAACGATCGTTTGCTCCGTGGATGTGCAATGTTCTAGCGTCTGTTCTAGACATTTAAACAATGCCGAGAGGCCTTTATATACTGCAAGCCATTGGTACAAATTGACGGTACCTTTATGTATGGTAGATATATGCATCGGCTATTACTAGCTGTGGCACAAGACGGCTGTGGGAGAATCCTTCCGATTGCGTTCGCAATAACACCAAGGGAGTCAGCTGATGACTGGGACTTCTTCCTATCTAGGTTAAGGAGGCATGTCTGCCCCCAACCTGATATATGCATTATATCGGATCGGGGCCCTGGAATACTAGCCGCAATAGAACGCCAGGGAAGCATGTGGCATCGCACACACCATCGATATTGCCTAAGGCATGTTGCATCCAACTACTATGGGGAACATCGATCTAAAAGTCAGCGACGACAAGTGACCAATATGGGTATGAAATATCTATTAATATAATTTCGTTTGTAATATTCAATTTATTCTCAATTGAAGAGTGGTATGTAATATTCGTTATCAACGTATATTGGTAGGGTACGAGATCAATAAGGACCATTTTCAGGAGATGTTGGCGAGTTTGGGCTCAGAAAATGACGCATGCGCAAACTACCTGTGTAATAGTCCTTTAGAACAGTGGATACAAGCATACGACGACGGCCTACAATATGGTCATATGACCACAAACCTCGCCGAATGCATAAATTCTATTCCAAAAGGAACCCGTCATCTGCCGATTACATCGGTTGTGCGAGAGACATATTTTCGTTTAGCGACACTATTTCTGAAGCAAGCAGCGAGTTATAGAGGGCAGATGCAAGGAGGCCATGAATGGAGCCCGAAGGTCTTGCAAGAAATAAACAGGGGGCAGGCACGGGCCAACACGATGCAGACTGTGTGTCACGATCGCGACAGCCTATGCTTTCGTGTCACGGAGTTTGACAGACCGAACCAAGGTATTGTTGGCGGGCAGTATCGTGTACACTTGACAAATAGGACCTATGACTGTGGGAAATTTGATACACTTCGTTACCCATGCGCTCATATACTTGCGGCTTGTCAGAATCTCCGTCTTGACCCCATGAGCTATGTCGACAAAGTGTATAAATTAGAAAACATGTACAACGTGTGGAGACACGTATTCCCACCAGTCCCAGATGAACGTAAGTGGCCATCGGTATCGCTTGCACCGTATAAACTGTTGCCGGATAGACAATTGAGGCGCAAACCAAAAGGTCGACCTTACTCGAGTAGAATACGCAACAACATGGATATCCGAGAAACAAGCAACCAAAGTAGGTTGTGCGGATGGTGTAGGAACTCGGGGCATACATCTCGATCGTGTCCAAATCGAAATAGTTGACTGTTTTCTTAGCTTTTTTGTCTCTTCATGGCTATGTAATTACATTATTTTTTTTTTTGATGAAAACGGTGAACTTTTGTACAAGAACTTTTATTTTATTCAAGTTATTAAAATTAAATTACAAAATTACAATAAAATTAAATTACAATAAAAATATAAAAATTAAATTACAATAAAAAAATAAAAAGCTTATATTCTATTAAATATATTAAAACTAAATTACAATAAAAAAAACTAAACCATTTCTATTTTATTAAAGATATTAAAATTAAATTACATTTAAAAAATAAAATTAAATTACAATAAAAAATAAAAAACTTTTATTCTATTAAATATATTAAAACTAAATTACAATAAAAAAATTAAACCTTTTCTATTTTATTAAAGATATTAAAATTAAATTACATTAAAAAAATAAAATTAAATTACAATAAAAAATATTAAACTTTTATTCTATTAAATATATTAAAACTAAATTACAATAAAAAACTTAAATCATTTCTATTTTATTAAAGATATTAAAATTAAATTACATTAAAAAATAAAAATTAAATTACAATAAAAATAAAAACTTTTATTCTATTAAATATATTAAAACTAAATTACAATAAAAAAAACTAAACCATTTCTATTTTATTAAAGATATTAAAATTAAATTACATTTAAAAAATAAAATTAAATTACAATGAAAAAAATAAAAAAACTTTTATTCTATTAAATATATTAAAACTAAATTACAGTAAAAAAATTAAATCATTTCTATTTTATTAAAGATATTAAAATTAAATTACATTAAAAAAATAAAAATTAAATTACAATAAAAAAATAAAAAAAACTTTTACTCTATTAAATATATTAAAACTAAATTACAATAAAAAAAACTAAACCATTTCTATTTTATTAAAGATATTAAAATTAAATTACATTAAAATAAATAAAAAAACCTTTTCTTTTATTAAAAAATTTAAAATTAAATTACATATAAAAATAAACAACTTTTATTTTATTTAAAAATTAAATTACCAACACAAATAAAAAACAACTTTTATTTTATTAAAAAAATTATATTACAATCAAAAAATACAAAAGCCGGTCTGAATTAGTGTTGATCTTCTGGTCGAATCAATGCACACACGGGGTGGTGGTGATTCATACTGGATTCTTCCTTCTTCTAGCTTCCGGTAGGGGTCGTGGAACCTCGGGCGGGGATTCGGGTTCCTCCGGCAGTGGGTCTAGTTGTGGGTGTTGCGAGGATGACCCACCTTGATAAAATAACGACCCCGGAGGTGTTTGCATAAACCACGGCGGGGGTGTCTGAATCCCGTATGGCGAAGGAGGCTGGTAAAAGGAAGTGCTCCCCGACGGCACCTCCTGTGATCCCTCATGCGACGACGGCCTCAAGATCGACTGGCCAATCGGAGTAGTCGGGAACAGACTCAAACCCGGTCATGCATTCCAACCTAGGGTGGGATTAGGAAAAGGAAACATATACGGGTTAGGATACACATAAGGGGTAGGGTACGCACCTGGCATAAAGGGTGAAGGCTGTGATGTCGGTGTCGTCGGCTAAACTGATGGGCCCGGTGACTGGGTGGGCGCTGTTGCTGGGCCCGGTGACTATGTCGGCGCTGTTGATGGCCTCATTTCATCACCCATTCTCCATGGATTTAAAGGGCCCTGACATTCCCTTTGTTCACGAAGTTGCCGTCGCCTCTCTTCTTCCGACAACAGATATGACTTACCATAGATCCTAAACCATGACATGTATTCCGGCACACACACTAACTCAGGAACGATGATCGGTTCCCGGATAGGTAAATAGTCATACCCGTTCTCCCACGTCTCGATATGTGCTAACCAAAATCTTGGCCAATCCGTGTGCAGCTGCCGTAAGTCCACTTTGTGCTCATCATCGAGTACCTCAGGTGGCACGGGAATTGGTTGTCGGAATCCAAATTGTCACAGAACCTGATCTGACTGGTGCATCTCCACAGTCGCATAGGTGATCAATGGGACCTTCACGTGCCAACTGTTCGGATTTTGGAAGAACTCCTCCGGAATTACTGCCCGAATTTCTAGATCCTCGTACGGTGTCCATTGAAACTATATTAACATTACCAAAATATTAGTTATATACATAATAGTAGACACTAAATACGAAATACTAAATTATAAATACGAAATTCGAAACTTACTTGTGATTTCGACCGTTGGTCCAATAGAAGTCGTATATCTTCAAGCAAGGTAAGTATTCCAACATGACTTACCGAATGGTTCCACCTAATTAAATAAATTTTTAGCATAAAATTATACTATAAATCTATGAAATAATTGTAAAATATAGCATTAAATTTACCTCATTATCAGTGGGAATGAATATGGGTGGTCGAGTCAAGGACGTAAAAATGAAAATCATACCATGCCCATGACTGAAATAGTGATAGGCAACCTCCGATTTTTGCTTTACTCGGCCGCATCGCCTCGCACATCTCCCTATACAACCTCGATAGCACGACTGACTCCCAACTCAATTCACCGGCTGCTCTGAAATCAACAAGTTTCAGCAGCCATCTCAGGTGTACGAGGTTTCTAGAAAGGTTCGGCATCAGATAACCTCCAATTATCTGAAGAATGTATGCCCGAGCATACTGTATTCTTTCTATTTCGGTTGAACCCTCCTGTGGCTTTGGGAATGTGTCTCATAACCAGGCCATCTCGATCCGAGCTCCTTGAATTTTATCCGGAATAGCACCCAAAAGTTCGTAGCATATGGCTCCCCAATCACCAGAAGTTGCAGACCTGGTGACTACCGACCCGTCCACCGGCAGTCCCAACTGCAACTGCACATCTTCCAGAGTGATAGTACACTCTCCGCATAGAAGATGGAAAGTGTGCGTCTCGAATCTCCACCTATTTATCAACGCACTGATCAAAGGCAGCTCCAACTTGAACCCCCGGCCTATCGTGGCCACGTGCCAAAAACCCGCTTCCTGCAGGTAATTCTCGATCAACTGCGATGGGGGACCATACATGTTGCGAATATAACATTCCAACACCCGATCTACAGACTGTTTAAAAAATTATAAAATAAAAATTAATTAAAATTGCATAGACCTAAAAAATATTAAATAAATATTGAAAAATTAAAATTAAAAACTTACCATTTTCAATTGCTCGACGGAGATGTACTTGCTGTCTAGACGAAGTAATTCCCCGGCCATTTGTAATACGATAAAAAATTTTAAAAGTTTCAAAAAAATATATTAAAAAAATTAAAAAGGGCTTTTTTGTAAATATTAAAAGACTATTTCAAAATTTTAGAGGAAGTTTGAAGGACTTAAAGAGAATTTTGAGAGGAATTTGAGAGAAGAATGAGTAAGGATTAAAGTGTGAAAAAAATAAAAGGGTTGGGGGGTTTTATATTTTTTTTTTATCGTTGTAGGCAAAGCGCGCCCCTGGGGACGCGCTTTGCTACCATTTCACCCCAAAATGCGCTGACGTGGCCGTTTTTTGGGGTGAAACGGCCTTTTTCCGTGAATATTTTTTAAACTGGCCCTTTTCCGTAATTAATTTAATTTTTCGGTATTTTTGGGTAAAATACCCCTTATTTTGGCCCACCACTTTATAAAAAAATCATTTTAGCTATTCATTTAATTTTTCGTATATTTAATCACTTAAACTTACGATTTTGTCAAATCACTCAAAATGGATGGAAAAGTTACCATTTGTCAACTTTGTTGACGTGACATACACGTGATTGCCACACGTCAACAAATAAATAATTTTTTTAATTTTTAAAATTAATTAATTGCTAACGTGGCATACATATGGATTGCCACATTGGTGCCACGTCAGCTGTAACACCCCAAACCCGGCCTAGACGTTATGGCCGAATCCGGAGGAGTCACATGAAATGGGTTGGAAAACCGTTGTCGTTAAGTTCAAATCTTTCCGGTTCATTAGTCTTTATCGCTCTTATCAGTTTCAAAGCTCTCTTTCATCTGGCCATTTGGAGATAAAAACGTGTTTTTAGCGGAAGCTTATAAAATCGTTAAGTTTAGGCAAAATCGTTTGATATTTTTAGAAATCATATTTTTAGATAAAAGCCATTATAGCGAAAAGTAAGTTAAATCCAAAAACCCAAAACCAAAGCCAAACAGTTTAAAACAGTCCAAAAAGTCCCAGAAAATAAAAATTCCCAAATCGTAACGCAAAACTTAAATAAAAACTAAAACAACTAAAACAAATAAAACGGTTCTGGCAAGTGGTCACCGTTGAGTCCTTCGCAGTACCGATCCGCCTAAGACTGCGGGTTACCTATGCAGACAACAGAAAAGAGTGAGTTTACGTAAACTTAGTGTGTAACCCCACAGGAATAAGCATGCACACAACAGAATATCAGAATCAGACAGATGTAGATCCGGGCATTACAGATACAAATATAGATACAGATACAAATATAGATACATATATACAGATTAGAATCAGATATCAAATGTCCTACCCCATCCTCTACATACCATGTGGGGTTTAAAACACCCACTCAGCCCTACACACCATATTGTACCGATGCGGTACATAACAGATTAAGTGTAGCTAAGCTGCTAGAATATAGGCGATAAACGCCTTTCAGAACATTTCCTCCATATATATTTCATCTCAACCCCAATATCAGATACAGAATATTCAGTTTCAGACATACAGATTAACCATGCTTACATGCTTACATATAGATATAACATGCATATACTATCATACTCAGCCAGAATATCAGTCAAACAGATCATACAGTTTAGGGTTTTACTAGCCTTTATCGACCCTACAGTAGGCCAACAGTTGTTTGGGACGACACGTGCAACCCTAGAGAAACTTTTAGATAAATGGACCCACATATACGTGTGGGTTGCCAGTATGGGCCCACACACCCAGATTGGCCTAGCCTGTGTGGATTACACGGCCTGGCCCAGTTATCACATGCCCGTATGGCCCACACAGCCACACTTCAGCCATCACGCGGCCATGTCTTGCGCACAACCTGGCCTTCGTCGATCACACGACCATGTCGTTGCACACGGCCGTGTGGCATAGATAGAGGGGTTTTTCAGCTTTCGTCGAATCTCGTTTTTCTGCATTGCGGGTACACACCTGTTATTGATTTGATGCGTAACCACTCCTAAGCTTCCTGAAACTGATGACGGAACGAAATGCTTAACGCTCAAAACGCTGCAGGAGCACCAACAAAATCTTGCTCTTCCCCGAATGACGTAATCAAAAGGTGCACAAAAAGAAGACAAATTTGAAATAGAAAACAAAACGAAAAGGGGAAAAGGGAAGACAAAATTTCAGCAGGAAGAGGAAAAGAGAACAAACGTCTAAAATTTGAGAGAAAAATTTGAAAAAGAAAAGAAAATCAAGATGTAATCGAAAATCCCTTGATTTTCTCCCACTAACCCCACTACATACAACTATCTCAGAAGTTAGGCTCCACTGAAACTCTCAACACAACACTGAGCCAAAAATAATACCCACGCTTATGTTGGGATTTGAACAGAGAACCTCTAACACACAAGCTCCTTACCACCTGAACCAGTAGGCTCATTCTGATATGGTTTTACAATTAATTCAATATAAGTCCACTGAGCAAGTACAAGGTTTAAGTCAGAAAAATTCCAAAATTTTCCAAATACAAGGCTTGAACTTAGGACCTCTCATACACACCTAGAACACATAACCACTGAAGCAGATACACAGTTATGTGATATTTTCATAAAAGCAGAAATAAGAATTTTGGGGCGTTACAACTCTACCCTTCTAAAAGGATACTGCAGATGTATCAAGTCCTCAGGCTCCCATGTGGCCTCCTCAGTGCTATGATTCCTCCACAGCACTTTCACTAAAGGAATGGACTTTTTTCGTAGAACCTTAGCTTCGCGATCTAGAATCTGAACCAGCTCCTCTTCAAAAGTCAAGTCTGGCCTAACCTCAATCTTCTCAACCGAGATGACATGGGATAGGTCAGAACGGTACCGCCTCAACATCGAGACGTGAAACTCATCATGAATACGGTCTAGCTCAAGGGATAGCTCCAACTGATAAGCAACTGGTCCCACACGCTTCAAAATTCGGTACGGTCCAATAAACCTAGGGCTCAGCTCGCCCTTCCAACTGAACCTTAGAACTTTCTTCCGCGGAGAGACCTTAAGAAACACAAAGTCCCCTACAGAGTACTCAACCTCATGTCTCTTTATATCTACATAAGAATTCTGTCTATCAGAAGTCACCTTCAGATGATCCCGAATTAGTCGAACCTTATCCCCAGTCTCAAAAACCAACTCAGGACCTAGAACTCAACGTTCCCTCAACTCAGCCCAACATAGCGGAGTGTGACACTTACGACCATACAGAGCCTCATAAGGTGCCATTCGAATACTCGCTTGGAAACTGTTATTGTAGGCAAACTCAGTTAGTGGCAGATAATCCTCCCAACTGTCTCGGAAATCGATCACACAACTCCTAAGCATATCCTCCAGTATCTGAATCACCCTCTCAGATTGACCATCTGTCTGAGGATGGAATGCAGCACTGAAGTCCAATCTCGATGTTAGAGCTTCATGCAACTTCTTCCAGAATTGAGATATAAAACGAGGATCCCTGTCAGAAATAATCTACACTGGAACCCCATGCAGTGTAACTATCTCAAAGATATACAACTTTGCCAACTTCTGAAGAGAAAAGTTTGTTCGAACCAGAATGAAGTGCACAGACTTGGTCAATTGGTCCACGATGACCCAAACAGAATCCTTCTTAGTGGGTGACAAGGCAACCCACTAACGAAATCCATAGTCACTCGTTCCCATTTCCATAAGGGAATCTTGACTGGCTGTAATAAACCCGAAGGCAACTGATGCTTAGCCTTAACTTGCTGGCACATCAGACATCAAGCCACAAAGTCAGTAACGTCATGCTTCAAAGCCAGTCACCAATATAACTCACGAAGGTTGTGATACATCTTATTACCGCCGAGATGCATAGCATAAGGGCTACTATGTGCCTCCCTCAGAATCGACTGCCTCAAATCTACATCTTTCGGTATACAAATCTGACCATGGAAACAAGTCCAAAATCTAAAGTGCTGCAACTCTCAACCTGACGGAATCGTAATCTCAGAGACTCATCCCCCAAATGCTTATCTCGAATCTACTCAATCCAAGTCAGCTTAACTTGCAACTCAGCCAACAGACTCCCATCATCAAACAAACTAAGGCGAGCAAACATCACCCTCAAATCAGAAATCGCCCTACACCTTAGAGCATCGACCACCACATTGGCCTTACCAGGATGATACTCGATAGTGCAGTCATAATCTTTGAGCAGCTTAATCCATCTACGCCGTCTAAGGTTCAACTTCTTCTAAGTAAGGAGATACTTGAGACTCTTGTGATCGGTGTAGATGATGTACTCTCACTATACAGATAATGTCTCCAGATTTTCAACCCAAAGACCACTACAGCCAACTCGAGATAATGCATCAGATAGTTCTCCTCGTGTTTCTTAAGCTGATGAGACTATAAACCATAACCTTATCATCCATTAGAACACAACCCAAACCAACATGCGAAGCATCACTGTATAGTACAAACTCCTTTCCAGATTCAGGCTGTATCAGAACAGGAGCCTAAGTTAGAACAGATTTGAGCTTCTCAAAGCTCGATTGTTACACATCAGTCCAGACAAATGGCACACCTTTACGCAAAAGCTTAGTTAATGGCACAGCAATCACAGAGAACCCCTTAAAGAAACACCGACATTGTCCCGCCAAACCCAGAAAGCTACAGTTTTCAGATACATTCTTAGGCTATTTCCAATCCATCACAGCCTCAATCTTTCAAGGATCAACACGAATCCCCTCAATAGAAACCACATGCCCTAGAAAAGTTACTTCACGAAGCCAAAACTCACACTTGCTTAGCTTAGCATAGAGCTGCTTCTCACGCAGGATCTGAAGGACTCCTCTAATATGCTTGTCATGCTCATCCTCAGTTTTAGAGTATACCAAAATGTCGTCGATGAAGACCACAACGAACTGGTCCAGATAGGGCTAAAACACTCAGTTCATCAGATCCATAAATGCGGCCGGTGCATTCGTCAACCCAAAAGGCATTGTAACACCCTAACCCCTATCCATTGTCAGAATAGGGTTACGAGGCATTATCAGACAAAACACAACTTTCATTCATTCACATAATCACTTATATCATATTCAAAATTATATAAATATACAAAGTGATTAGCTAATTTACTTATCAAGCATGCATTATTAATCACATTGTATACACAAACCACACCAAAATTTTCAAATTATCTTACACAGCATAAAATGCATCATTATGCACGGCCTTAGTTAACTACAACATGGTCAAGCATACTTATAATTCTATTTAAGTAATTATACGTGTAGCTACTAAAGCACATATCATTTCAATATGTATTATTTCATTCATTCATAAAGTGTATGCCATTATGCCTATTCATTTGCTAAATAACCAACCTAACATTTCCTTAACACAACATGTGCGCAAGTTATAAACCGAACAACCAATTATTCACCATTCATTGACCAAACAAATATACAACTTTAGTAACAATTTCATAAGGCCGAACATGTTTTAATGCTGTTTATTTAATATACGCTTTAGCTTATCCATATAAACCATTACAAAAACAAAAATACAAACTATAATATACTTCAATTACATACTAATTATTATGTCAAAAATTTACATATACTTACTAATTTGTTTCATGACAAATCGGCAACCAAAAGTAACCACATAAATAGTACAAGTTTTAGCCATCAAATCACAAGCCAAAATATGCCATTTCATATTCAAATCATATCAATTTCGCACATAATGTAGTACACCAAATTATTTTTCAATACATACTCATTTTTTCCACTCATATCAATTCACATAATAAAATCATACATATCACTTCACATTTTCCAAACCTATATCCATTCACCAATTTATAGCATAAAGCGCACTTCCAAAACATGTCTAGATCATGACCGAATATACACATGTTCTTCCATACCTTATAGCCAAACATACATATGCAAATTACTAGTTACTTTCGATACAGGCTTAAACCATGACTAAATCCAGACAATCATTAGCAAGCATACTAAACAAATCACACATAAATATACCATGACTGAAATTATATAACTTAGGCATTATAACTAGCCATTTTCACATGGCTTTATATTTACAACCTCAAAACTAATCAAAACATAAGCTAGCCTATACATGACATAGGTTCAAAGTTCAAATTTTTATAAGTATTGAAAAAACGGTCAGTAGTGTAACGGATTTCTCTGACGATCCCCAAGCTCGTAACTGGCTTCCAAAATCTATAAAACAATGAACAAACACACACAGAGTAAGCTTTCATAGCTTAGTAAGTCATAAGCAAACAATTTTCCAAATGAACCTTAACATTATATTCAATTAGCGAATCAATCCAAACTTCAACTAAATGTACATATATCACACTCACAAATTCATATGTCATCAAATATACATTAACATTTTAACATCATATGGCCGAATGCACAAATACTCGTGAGCATATATAATTCTCACTTTTAATATCACATATACATCATTTGGCCGAATATGAGCATTCATATATACATATAATTTACTTTGTATCATGTATAATTTATATCACCATTTCAAATAATAAGCTTACCTTATTTTCATTAACATTAAACTTAGCACGTACCTGAACCTTTTAGCTCGATTTCACATTCAATCATAACTTGTTAATGCCCGTACATTGCCAATGTCCCAGACGTGGTCTTACAAGAAAACACATATATGAATCCTATGTCATGACATATGTATCCTAACTATTCCTATGGTTCGTACAGGGCTTTCGGACGTCGTATCTCAATCGAATCAGAATCGTACATAATTCCTTCATACTTATAACAATTCGACAATCACATATATATTCACAAAAATTTAATTCAACACTTATATTTCATATATATTCAAAATTAATGACATTTATTTACTTATGAACTTACCTCGGATGAAATGGGATGATTATTCAACCACTTTAGATTCTCCCGATCCAATTTCGATTTCATCTTTTCTTGATCTAAATTAATACAAATTTATCTTGTTTATTAACATATTCATTCAATTTAGTCCAAAAACACATAAATGGAAAAATTACACTTTGCCCCCTAACATTTAACATTTTTCACAATTTAGTCCCTATTTCACAAAACACAAAATATGCATAATTTCATTACACTATATCTTGGCCAAATATTCACCTAGCTCATACAAGTCCACATATTTCATTTATTTCACATTTTAGTCCCTCATAATATTATTTTCACAATTTAGCCCAAATTACTCAAATTCATCAAAAAATCAAATAGAAAATATATTAATCTATCACATATCTTTCATATTTCACCAACTAACATCACAAAGCTCACAATTCATCAATGGCATATCTCAAAATCTTCATCAAATTTAGAAATTGAAACATGGGCTTGATGGATTACATAGCAATGATCTCAAAAATGTAAAAAATATCAAAAATCGAGCAAAACACATACCCGTATTAAACTTAGAAGTGGACGAACCTTGTTGTTCTTTCTTTCTTTCCTTTTCTTTTCTAATTTAGGCTATGGATGAACACATAATGCATGGCTTTTAATTTATGTTTTATTATAATAACATAATTAACATATTTACTAAATTAACCTTATTAATTTAATTAATAAACCATATACTTCAAACCTAAAACCGTCCATGCTATTTTCTAATGGTCCATTTTCCACATAAGGACCCCATATTAAAAGAACAATGCAATTTAACACTTTAACAAATAGTTAGCTACTTTTACATTATACACGATTAAGTCCTTTTAATTAAGTCAAGCACACAAACATTAAAATTAAATCACGAAAATTTCACAGATATCAATTCACATATTATAAACACAGAAAATAATATTTAAATATTTTTCTGACTCAGATTTGTAGTCCCGAAACCACTATTTCGATTAGGGTCTCAATCGGACTGTTATAGGCATAGCTAGGAACTCGTAATGTCCATAACGAGTCCTAAATGTCGTCTTATGCACATCCACCTCCTTAACCCTCAACTAATGATACCCTGAATGGAGATCAATCTTAGAGAACACAAAAGCCCCCCGGAACTAATCAAATAACTCGTCGATCCTCGGAAGCAGATATTTATACTTAACGGTCAACTTGTTCAACTGCCGATAATCTATGCACATCCTCATGGTCCCATCCTTCTTCAAAATGAACAGAACTGGTGCTCCCCACAGAGACACACTGGGACGAATGAAACCACGATCCAACAATTCTTACAGTTGAGCATTAAGCACTGTAAGCTCTTTCGGTGCCATACGATAGGGAGCGATGGACACTGGAGCTGTACCCAGAAGAAGCTCAATCCCTCAGTTCTCAGAACAACCCTCTTAGTCGCATAATCCAGACTAACCCGATGCTTGACCAACCGATCCATACCTAGAATCAGATCGAATTCCCCAAATGGTAACTTCATAAGATTAGCCAGAAATACAATCTCTTGCACCACTAAGAAAACGTCCCTATACAACTTGCTAACTGAATAGACTTCCCCAACAGACTCAATATAGTAACCTCACTGGGGCTTGAGCGTAGAATTGGGCCTGGTAGAATTGGGCCCAATGGGGCTTGAGCGTAGTAGCGTTTAAATTTTTGGAGAACAAAAGATCGGCTTAAATGCAAGTTGGACCTATTAGGTAAGTGATTTTGGAAGGTTAGAGGGCTTCTAGGAAGTCTCGGGATCAAACTTTGGCTTTATGAAAACTTTGGTTTTAGGCGGAAAAAACCCTGAAAGTTAGTAGGTAGGCTTTAAGAATAAAATATGGAGAAAAATGACACAAGTGGAGTGTGTGGTGTAGTGGCAAAGTGACGCCACATAAGAGGCAAGGGGGTGACGCCGCAAGGAAGGAAGGAGGTCCAAGGTTCAAGTCTTAGCTCTTGCATTTTGGTTTTCTTTTTACATAGACCTTAGTATTTGGCTATAGATTTATATTTAGTTGCACATGGTTTAAGACACAAGAGGAGCTTGTGGCCAAGTGGTTAGCGGCATAGATTATGTTGCAAGGGAGTCTTGGTTCTAATCTCATGAAAAACAAGGGAGTATTTATTTTACGAATTGGAGGGGAAGAGTCTGAGTTGGATTTAAACTCTCCTGACGGAAGGATCCCACATCGGAAAGATACAAAGAAGGAAGGTGAGAAGCTAGCTATATATATAGCATTCTAGGAGGAGGATGAATACACATTGGAGGGCGTTTGGGCACAGGAGTAGTCGGAGTGCGGATTAGCACCAGATTCCTATCAGGTGTGTAACTCTCTCTACTCTAGCTGTAGAGCGGTAAATGCCGAAGTGTCGATCACGGTAATAGTAGCCACACGAGCGTGCGATCGCACGTGTGGGGTTTCGACGTGATAATTGAGGCCATTAGTAGTATTCTTGTGGGTTGAGGCTGTTTGGGCCACGATGGGCCGAAGTGGGCCCAATTGATTAAAATTGTATGATGGTGTAGTATATAGTGAACTAGACTAGGTGAATCTTATATACATGGCTAGATTTATGTTAGGTGGGCCACACGAGAGTATGGGCCCGAATGGGCCGAAATCGGATTTTAGGCCCAATAGTCCGGTACGATCGAGAATGGTAGTTGAGTCGCTCGAGGCAACATTAGGCCTTCAGAAAGGCCACTGTAGGCGCAAAATTACTGAAATACCCTCGATAGGTAAATTACGGAAATACCCCTTAAAGGTAAATTACTGTTATAGCCTTAGAGGTTGATTAGCTTGATTATGTTGTATTTGTTATTATGATTATGATGGCAATCCGTTTCATATGTTATATTTGATATATGATTTGCATACATGTCATAATGCATACACGAATTATTATGTCACGACATGTTGCATGAGCTTGGGATATAATGAAAGGGGAAGTGTTGTAGTGGCTCTGCCATGATCTGTTGTAGTGGCTCTGCCACGATCTGTTCTGGTGACTCTGTCACGATTCTGATGATGAGCAGCATGACTGCCATCAATGGTATGTAGTGGTGAGGGTTGATTGTAGAAATCCCCAATGGTGATTGGCTGGTACGGGAGGTGTGTAGCGGAGGGAAATCTAGGTTGGGATGGGTTTTGCATCATCTTGCATATGCTATCTGTTATTCTGTACTGTAGGGCTAAGGCCCAGTTGGTATTTGAATGGGCTCGGGCCCAGCTATGGTTGGTGTGGAGTGATTGCACATTGAGTTTTCTTGACTCACCCCTTCTGCTTAAATTTTTGCAGGTAACTCATAGATCGCGGGTTTTGGAGCCGGGTAGACTCGAGGTGGCCATGCATTACGATTGCTTTCGTAAACTTCGTTTTAATTTGAACTTATTTTAATTCGGGATTTTATTTTGTAATAAGGCCACTATTACTTTAAATTTGGTTTAGTTTTTAATTTGATTACTGCCTATTATTATTAAATGTTCAATACGGGAATTTCTTAAACTCTTAATAATCGTTTTCCAAAATGTTAAATAAAGGATTACCAGCGAATAAATAATTAAACTCAAAATTTTTAACAAACGCGCAGTTTTAAACAACCCTTTTATGTGACATGCCAGATCCGGTCGTAACGTCTAGGCTGGGTTTGGGGTGTTACAGTAGTGCTCTCAACCGTAATGTAAGGTACATCAAATATAAAGAACATACCCGTGATAACGTTAGGAGCATCTCTGTCCTCTCGACGACGACAAGATAAGACACTGAGTGAAGCTTGCATCTGATCTGTATGCTGTGGACAATCCCTAATACGATGCTCAAGAGACCCACACCTCAAACACGCACCAATCCTCCTTCAGTACTTGCCCGGATGGCATCTCCTACAGTCACTACATGGCTATAACACAGTAGAAACAACATAATCAATAGGGGCTGCCACTCTAATTAACCCATTGGATCTGGCCTTTTTCTTAGGCCTCTACACAGAACTCGAGGGCTCCAAATCCCTCTTGTTCTTACCTCTCTCATGGTCCCTGTTCTGGCGCTCCGCGCGCTTAACATCTTCGGTGATCTTCGCCTTCTCAACCAGGATAAAGAACTTGCTCTCCCTCTGCGAAGCTATTAAGACTCTCAGATTATCTCTCAGTCCATCCTCGAAACGAATGCACCTCTCATATTCCGATGCCACCATACCTCGAGCATAGCGACTCAACTTCAGAAATTCGGCCTCATACTCGGCCACAGATCGGTCATGCGTGAGGTTCAAAAACTCACGCCTGCGAGCATCAACTTAGCTGGCTCCCACATATTTACTCTAAAATGTAGTCTTAAAGAACTCCCAAGTCAAACGATCAGGCTGAGTGTGTAACAGTCTGGATTAGACCCTAGTCGGAACAGTGGTTTTGGGACCACAAATCCAAGTTAGAATAATATTTTAATATTATTTTCTATGTTTGTAGCATATGATTTAGCATGTGTTAAAGTTCTGTGAGTTAATTTGTCCATCTGCGTGCTTAATTTGGTATAATGACCTAATTGTGAGAAATGCTAAGTTAGCATGCTCTATGATAAGGTATTTATTTGATGTGGCTTTTTAAGGTGGAGGCCTTATGAGGCAATTAAACCATTTTAAGATAGTGGATAGTTGTTGGACAAATATAACCTTGATGTATATATGTTTCAAATGTTAATTGATAAAGGGTAATATAGTAAAAAGTGTATTATTATGTTTAATATGATAAAATGACATGAAAATTAGGCCATAATGTTCATCCTTCCACTGAAAACACAAAAGAAAGAAAAGAAGAAAAGCTTGTTACATTCGGCCATAGTCTATGCATAATCGGGTATGTGTTTTTTATTAGTTTTTGATAATTTCTACATTTTTGTAATAATTGCTTCGAATACTTTGAAACCCATGCTTAAATTTTGAGAATTGATAATGTTTTTGAGATGAGCCATTGATGAATTCATAAGCTTTGTGAAGTTTTATGATGAAATATGATGTATTTGTAATTGATTAACATGTTTTATCTTTGGACTTTTGTTAATTTTGAGTATTTTAGATTAAATTGAGAATTATTTTGAGGGACTAAATTGTGAAATAAATGAAATTTATGGATTGATATGATGAAGGGGTATATTCGGCCAAGCATGGGTGTAAGCAATTTTGGTGTATTTTGTGATTTTGTGAAATAGGGACTAAAATGTCTAATTGTGTAAATGTGAGGGCTAATTTACAAATTGCCCTAAATATATGTATTTGGATTGAATTGGATGGATTAGTGAATAAAAGGGTTAAATTTTAATATGTATAAATCAAGAACCGAAGAAAACGGACTTAGATCGCGAGAAATCGAAAGTAGTCGAATAACCGAATCCGACCGAATATCCAAATCCGAAGTAAGTCGATATACAAATAAATGTATTTGAATTGAACTATTTGAATATATATGAAATTTGAATTGTTATGAATATCCATTAAGATGGAATGTATGTGAAATCCGAGTTTGCGAATAAGTCGACAAGTTGTTAAAGTCCGAGAAGTCCCGTTTGAACCTAGGGATAGATAGAATAGTATATGTCATGACATAGGCGTCTGTTATGTGATATCATGTAAGACCACGTCTGGGACGTTGGCATTGATTCGAGATTTCGTGTAAGACCACGTCTGGGATGTTGGCATCGATATGAGATTTACGTGTAAGACCATGTTTGGGACATTGGCATCGTATTGATTCGTGTAAGAACCTGTCTGGGACAGTGGCACCGATCTGAGTACATGTAAGACCTCGTCTAGGACGTTGGCATTGTACGACTATTTTGAGCATTCGAAGTATCGTATTAGATTCCAAACTGTTCAACAGGCAAATCCGAGAATTGAATGAATACGTGAATTGTACATCCGTTACAGGTACGTTGATATATATATATGCGTTGTATAAGCATAAAAAGGTGAGTATGTATGTGCACCAATGCAAATGAACATTTGAGATATATGTGTAAGTTTGATATATGAGCAAATGAGATACTTGAGATGTGATGAATTGGTAAGCAATGGCAAACTAAGTGAGCCAAAGAGTTATTTATGTGCTTAATTTGAAAAAAGGTTAATGAATTCAAATAGCTATGCTTATGAATTATTTATGTTAAGTTTATTAGTATATGGCTTACTAAGCTTTGAAAAGCTTACTTTGTGTGTGTTTGTTCTATTTTATAGATCGTTAAAGCTACGAGAGGCTCGGGGACCGTCGAGGATCATCACCACACTATCAAACTCAACTTTGGTACTTTTGAATGTGTATATAGCTAAATATGGCATGTATAGGCTAGTCATTTTGGATTATGTTTGAAATGTGTATAAATAGCCATGAGATATGGCTAAATAAATGTTGGTAATATGCATGAGTGAATATGGTATATGATACATGTTTTGGTATGGCTTGATAGCAAATGAAATGGTCAAGGCTACGGTAAGTATATAAATGCAATATGAGTAAGTATGTTTGATCAATGAAATAGTTATATGAAAGGTAAAAATGTGGATGTATCATGCTTGGATATGTATGTGTTTTAGTTATGCAAATTGGTATGCAAATTATCATATTTAAAAATGAGATTGAATGTGAAAATTTGATGATTATTTGACATGTCTTTGGTTGCCAATTGTGCATGAAATGAATTGGTATATTGCTTGTAGGGATGACCCAATTGTAGGTGGCATTTGGCCTTGCAAATGACCTATTTTGCATACATGGCCACGGGACACAGGAGTGTGTCTCTGCCGTGTGGCTCAAGGGCCACTTCGAAGTGTACCTAGGTAGGTTACACGGCCGTGGCATACGGGCGTGCCTGGTGGCCATGTGACAAAGTCAGTATGTATGCCCTGTTTTGACACGGCTTAGACACACGGGAGTATCTGAAGGCCGTGGGAGGCACACGGTCTGCCCACATGGGCGTGTGACCTCTGTAACTTTGAATTTTTTTTAAATTTTTGAGAAATTCCATATGTGTCCGGTTTAGTCCCGACCCTATTTTAAAGCATGATTAAGGTGTCGTTGACCTATAAAAGAGACACTTTGATTGCGCTTGTTGAATTGTATTATGAAATGCCTGTAAAAGTTTCTGATTTGTCCGGTAACACCTTTAACCCTAATCCAACGATCGATACGGGTTAGAGGTGTTACAGAGTGCCTTCCTTAACTGTCAATCATCACTGATATGCTTCGTCGCGAAGCAAGGAGATTGTACCCTTTAATTTCTACTCAAGGGTACAGTCCAGATCATCAATAATCCTCTCTGTGCCCTCCAACCAGTACTCAGTCATATTAGGGGCGACTCTTGTAACACCCCTAAATAACTCAGCTCCATTGGACCGGAGTTACTCAGTTACCGACCCTCGGCCCCCAGATCCAAAATTAGGTCCAGCATCCCTCTCCAATATCCTTAGCATGGCTTGGGACAGTACGTCGTCCCCAGCCGATCGACTCTGAGACCTAGTCTCAGTAGCAGGTGACACCGGTGTCTCACTAGTGTCCAAATTCAGCATGCTACCCAGAGATGAGGACTCAGCTCGAGCCCCCTACAACCTTTACCTCAGCCTCGAGTACCACGTCCACGAATACCTCGTGCACTCATTGTCTAATACGAGTTTATCTACATTAAGAGTTTTATGCATCAGTTCAATATTTATTAATAAATATTTTATGCATGATTATCAGAAGTTCAAAATCGTTTCAGAAGTTTCAGACTTCTAACTAACTCAGTATAGTTTCAAAAGGTACTAACTATAGTGTTTCAGAACAGTTTTAACTAAGTACAAAAATACTTACAGGATCAGTGCCGGAGACTCGGTGAACCACATTCTCAATCAGAATATTTTAAACCATTTGTAAGCCAATTCTTTAAAACATATTTTGGAACCCAAAATCCATAGCCGAGTTTTTGCAACCTGACTCTGATACCACTAAATATAACACCTCACATGAAATGGGTTGGAAAACCGTTGTCGTTAAGTTCAAATCTTTTCGGTTCATTAGTCTTTATCGCTCTTATCAGTTTCAAAGCTCTCTTTCATTTGGCCATTTGGAGATAAAAATGTGTTTTTAGCGGAAGTTTATAAAATCGTTAAGTTTAGTCAAAATTGTTTGATATTTTTAGAAATCATATTTTTAGATAAAAGCCATCATAGCAAAAAGTAAGTTAAATCCAAAAACCCGAAACCGAAGCCAAACAGTTTAAAACAGTCCAGAAAGTCCTAGAAAATACAAACTCCCAAATCGTAACTAAAAACTTAAATAAAAACTAAAACAGCTAAAATAAATAAAACGGTTTTGGCGAGTGGTCACCATTAAGTCCTCTGCAGCACCGATGCTCCTAAGATTGCGGGTTACCTATGTAGACAATAGAAAAGAGTGAGTTTACGTAAACTCAGTGTGTAACCCCGCAGAAATAAGCATGCACACAACAGAATATTAGAATCAGACAGATGTAGATTTGGGCTTAAGCCCATTACAAATACAGATACAGATACAAATACAGATACAAATATACAGATTAGGATCAGATATCAAATGTCTTACCCCCATCCTCTACACACCATCTCCGACCAGCCCTATACACCATGTGGGGTTTAAAACACCCACCCAGCCCTACACACCGCATTGTACCGATGCGGTAGATAACAGATTAAGTGTAGCCAAGCTTCCAGAATTTAGGCGATAAACGCCTTTCAGAACACTTCCTCCATATATATATATATATCATCCCAACCCCGATATCAGATACATAATATTCAGTTTCGGACATACAGATTATCCATGCTTACATGCTTACATACAGATATAACATGCATATACTATCATACTCAGTACAGATTATCAGTTAAACAAATCATACAGTTTAGGGTTTTGCTAGCCCTTACCGACTCTACAGTAAGACCACATTCGTTTGGGACGACCCGTGCAACCCTAGGTAAAATTTCATATAAATGGGCCCACATGCCTGTGTGACCCACATGTTCAGATTGGCCTAGCCCGTATGGATCACACGGCCTGGCCCAGTTATCACACGCCCGTGTGGCGTGCTTGTGTGAGCCCACACGGCTAATTCAATCTAGCCCGTGTGGCCCACATGGCCATACTCCAGCCATCACATGGTCGTGTCTTAAGCACGACCTAGCATTCGTCGATCACACAGTCGTGTCATTGCACATAGCCTACCACACGACCTACCGCAAAGCCTACCACACGGCCATGTGGCGTCGACAGAGGGGTTTTTCAGCTTTCGTCGAATCCCATTTTTCTACGTTTCGGGTACACACCTGTTATTGGTTTGTTGCAAAACCATTTCTAAGCCTCCTGAAACCGGTGATGGAACGAAATCCTTAACGCTCAAAACGCTGCAGGAGCACCAACAGAATCTTGCTCTTCCCCGAATGACGTAATCAAAAGGTGCACAAAAAGAAGACAAATTTGAAACAGAAAACAAAACGAAGAGGGGGAAAGGGAAGACAATTTCGGCAGGAAGAGGAAAAGAGAACAGACGTCCAAAATTTGAGAGAAAAATTCGAGAAAGAAAAGAAAATCAAGATGTGACCGAAAATCCCTTGATTTTCTCCCACTAACCCCACTACATACAATTACCTTAGAAGTTAGGCTCCACTGAAACTCGCAACACAACACTGAGCCAAAAATAAATACCCACGCTCATGCTGGGATTTGAACACAGAACCTCCAACACACAAGCTCCTTACCACAAATTCCAAAATTTACCAAATACAAGGCTTGAACTTAGGACCTCACACACACACCCATAATACATAACCACTGAAGCAGATACGCAATTATATCACATTTTCACAAAAGCATAAATAAAAATTTTGGGGCGTTACATAAGTAAAATTAACATCTGTTAATTTTTCTATCCATTAGGGATGATTTGACATACAATGAAAGTTTAAGAGCTAAAATAGAAGAAAAATTAAATGGAGGGCTAACCAAATAATTCATTATACTAGTGATATGGGGATACATTCATAGGCATAATTTCAATCCATAATGTTGATTCATCATCCTCTGGACAGCAACAATAGGTAGAAGAGATATTGAGTTATAATAATATAAAGAGATAGAAAATTCACTTATTTTACGAAGCATCCATGAAGTGGGCTTGAAAAGCATCATAAAGTTGTTCTTGTTAAGACTAACTGTACGCCATACTGTGGTTCCAGGGAGATGAATAGCTTGGGGGCATGAACGTATGTGGGCGACACCGCTAGAGAATATTGCCGGATAATCATAGCCAGAATGGTTTTCATCTCAATGGTGGCTAAAGTCTGTCCCACACAAAATCTAGGGCCCAAACCATATGGAATAAACGATGCCAAATGCTTCCGAGACTCTTTAAATCTGTCAGGATTAAATTTGTGAGCATCGTTTCCCCATATGTGGGTGTCATGATGAACGGCAGCCAGTGCCAAATAAAGCTCTGTACCAGCGGGAATGTTGATGTTCCCTAACTTCACATCTTTGTATGCTTTCCTCATCAACATCACTATTGGTGGGTAGAGCCGGAGTGTTTCATCTATTATCATGTTTACCTGTTGTAATATGGATTTTGTTGATGGAATGAAAATGAATTAGGGGTCATCTCTCATCATTCGTACAAACTATCCAACATTCACTAATGCAGTGGATAAAATATCCAATTAGACTGACAAGTTCAAAATTGAAAAAGAATAACAATTAAAAATATTAAATTCGATTTTTTTTTTGAAAGTTTTAATGAAAATAGGTTTTTTATTAGGTAAATTCCACTAGTAGTCACCCAACTATTAGTAAATTTCATTTTTAGTACTAAATTATGAAAAGTTACAAAATGGTCACCCAACTATTTGATTTTGTCTTTTTGGTCACCACCTTACTAACAATAGTAGTTTTTAAAATTGGCATGATAACAACTTTAATCTTCAAAATTTATTTAATCTTAATTCTAAAAAATCTAACCATCAATATTTACACATTATGTAATTTGATTTTTTTTTTTTTTTTGCAATTTTTCTTTTCTTTGTCACCCTTTCATCATAAAAGCTAAACAAACAAATTTATCAGCTAAATTTAATTGAAAATATACAAAAAATAGAAACATCCAAAGAAGATTAAATTTATCAGTCAAATTTTTTTAGGATCAAAACTAAATTAAGATAATTTATAAATGTAGTGAGTTAAAGTTGTTATTATGCCAATTTTAAAAGTTGTCATCGTTAGCCCACTGTTAACCAAAAAAGACAAAATTGAATAGTTAAGTATTATTTTGTAATTTTTATTGTTGGGTGACAGAAAAGAAATTTTTTAATAGTTAGGTGACTATTAATGTAGTTTACCCTTTTTTATTATGTTTTGGGCTTTGGTTTTGTGAATACAAATATTATTTATTTTATTCTTTTATGAAATTATCTTAATTGCTATTCTTCTTTTAATTTTTAATACACTTGACCTGATAGTAATCTTTGGATCAATCCACACCTTCCCAACCAAATACTATAATGGGCTAATCCAGGAATTGAAATTTTGTATTAAGAGTTAGGATTGAATTTTGAAAGGTTGGTGATTATATTGATTTATAACTTTTTAGAGGGACTAATTTAAAATACCGTATATAGCTGTGAAATGCTGTAAATATTATGAGGACATAATATCAAATTTAGCCTTTAATATTTACATCTTTTGATAATTTGGCTTTATTTCTTTCTTTTTTTTTTTGAGCTATATTTGACCCTATATATTTAAAAAAAAAAAAAAGAGAGAGTCAAATATGACTATCAAACTTTTAAAAAAGAGTTGAAATATGTTTTTTTTAATGAGAATACTAAGATGTTAAAATTTAAAAGATAACAGTTTGCACGACAATTCATATATATCTCATGTCATTTTTTAGAATTTTTATTAACTTTTTATATTTTTAAATTTTGGTTTTGATTTTTTAATTTTAATAACTTTTGAATTATTTCCATAAAAAGCTATTTGAATTTTTTTTGAAAAGTTAGGACTAAATTTAGCTAAAAAAATAATAATGATCAAATTGAAAGAAAAGATAAACATTAAGGGCTAAATATATGATTATGGTTATTAAGAAAGGAGTTAACTTACAATCTTCAAGTCCTTCAAATTCTCTGCAACCGGAACCTTATTGCTACCGAGGACACGAATCACTTCTTCTCTTGCCTTATCTTGCCATTCTGGATTCAAACCCAAAAGCAGAAGCACCCAGGCTAATGCATTTGCCGTTGTTTCTTTTCCTGCAAAGTAAAATGTCTTGAATTCACCTATTATTTCCTCCTCTCCCAACCTCTCTTCTTCATCCGAACCCATCAACAGACTAAGGAAACTTGAAGATTCTTCTCTTGTTTCATTGTTTGCTCGGATCAGTGCTCGAATTGATTTATTAGTTTCCTTATCTAGTCTCCACATCTCTCTGTTATTTTTAGTAGGCAAAAACCTGGTAGGGATGGTGTGTTAGATAGGGGTATATTTTAAAGGAAAAATGAAGAGGGTTATCACCACTACCTCAAGCCTGGGATATTCAGGCTTTCGACTGCGAGAGAGAAAAACTGCATTTGCTGTTCTTGTAACAAAAAGATCTGTTTTCCTTGTTCAAAAAAGGTTCCGAATGCTGTTCTTGATATAATATCAGCTGAGAGGTCATGAAGTTGTTTAAACACTTCCATTTCGAATTCATCTCTCCCTGCTCTTCTTTCTTCCCATTTCTCCAGCATTTTACATGTCTCCGCCACTATATCTGGTAACCAACACTCCTGTCCAAAACACTTTCATTTTTACTACTGCCACTATGCATCATGTCATCTACAAATAACTTAAAATAGAGGATAATCTTTTTTTATTATTTTAATATCTCGTATGCCTTAGTCGGTTAGTTATAAAGATTAAAAATAGTTTTTTTTTTTAATTTTAAAGTTACAGTTAAATTGATAAATGTTATACACATTAAGGGTTAAATTTATTAACTTTTTTAAAATTAGAATTAAAATGACATTTTGTAAACATTGAGGGCTAAATTTGTTGACTTTTGTTTATATTTAAGATTAAATTAATAGAACTTGTAAATATTAGATGTTTAATTTTGTTACTAGACCAATAACAAAAACCCACATCAACTTAGAATGACTAAAATATTTAATTTTGAAGAGTTTAGTAACTAAATTGAAAAAAATTAATTTTTCCATAAAAATAAATTTCAACTTGGATTTAACGTTTCACATAATCATTTAACAGATAAATTTAACGAATTGGCTAATTTGCACGTTTCAAAATGTATAAAGACTATTTTATCTATTTTTTCTAATAAAAAGACTGAAATACAATTTGGCCCTAAGTACAGGGGCTACCTTAATACATTCACCTTTAATTTCCAAGCAAAGAATTTCGAAATAACGACTTCATAAATAATAAATTTCAAAGTTAAAATTTTGAAATTTAAAACGGAATTTCAATTACCAAACCTTACCTAAAATAATTTTTCATAAATATTTTAGGAAAAATATTTGGTATATTACAAGTAGAGTTTTTTAGGCTTCTAAAATTAAGGTGTTGATAAATGTTGTATAAAAATATAATAATATATTAATAAAAACAAGTACAACTGCTTATAAAATAAAGCAAATACAATGTGAGTAATAACCCATATATCTATTATTTCATATTTTTTTACCCATAATCTTTTATATTTTAATCAAGTGGATTACCAAATATCATTATTCAGGTTGAATTCTGTTTGATTTTACCTTGATTCTATCCATGCGAAAGGGATGGTTTAAGATCCTCCTGTGAAGTGCCCATTGTTGACCAAACAAAGCAATAAGTCCCTGTCCGAAGAGAATCTTGCCCTTAGGATCGAACCCGGTTTTATCAAATGAGCCACCTCCTGTGTTCATGGTGATCTCCTTGATCAGATCCGGGTCAGATATTGCTAGCCTGGGTTGTGAACCAGACCAATACAAAAACGGTTTCCCATATATGTTGGACCACTTGTGGTAGAACGGAGCCACCCGCGGGAGGACATCGTGGTCGCCGTCGTGAAGTGGAGATGGCTTCGACATTGCTTCTTCGAACAGACGGCGAATCTCAGGCATGTTTCCGAAGATGGGATGGTAGCCGGGACCGGTTACTCCTTGCTTCTTGAAATGGTTTTGGATTCTGAAAGGGATCCATATGGTGTTGTATGCAAATTTGAAGAGACAGATGCAAAAAACTGCCACCAAAACAAGAATGAGATAGGTCATTAGTAAAATCACAGTAAGAGAGAACTGATGTTTGGGAAGGGTGGTGGATACAGAGAGGTGATCACCATATGTATTTGCGGTGGTATGATATGACAAGATATTCAACTAATGTGTCAAATATTGTATTTTATGATGTCACAATCATTGTCAAATTTCATGTGTTAACAAAATTTGTCTCTGTCCGAAAATTTTTGGATAAACTACATCAACTTTCCCTTAATTTTATTTAAAATTACATCTTGGTCACTCAACTTTCAAATGTTACATAATAATTGCTAACTTTATCAAATTGTTACATTTTTGTCACTCGGCTGTTAACTTCCTTTAAAAAAGTAATGTTGCACCTTAATTAAAAGGGTTAATAGCTAATTTTGTCCCTAACCTATAGTTAAAAAAATTATTTTGATATTTTTAAAATTTTTTAACAATAGTTGTAAATTTTTTTAAAAATCTTTAAAATAAATAAAAAATTCATATAAAAATCAATTGTAGCAAGAAAAAACTAAGAATTTTGTAGCTAAATTTTCCAAATCCAATCTCATCAAAAATAAAAGTTTTTGAACTTTCAAAAAAAAAAAAAAAAAAAAAAAACCATTCACTTTGATTCTACTCTCTTTTTTTTTTTTCATTTGCTTTGTTGTCTTATACTCTTTTTATTTTCATCTTTCTTTGCTTTTTTCCTCTTCTCTTTTTTCATGCACATCAATGTCGGCTCCACTCTTCCCACATCATTAAAAATAACAAATATTTGTTTTATTTATAGCTGGAAGTAAAATCTTGACTTGAAAATTGAGAGAAGAAATGAAGGGTATGGAGAAGAAGAAGAGCACTTTGTATTGTAAATTTAAAAATTCCAAAATTGAAAGTTAGTTAAATACCTAATCAATTTAGTAAATGGAGTTACAAAAAAGAAATGACGGGTTTAGAAAAGAAGTAAGATACTTTGTATTATAAATTAAAAGAAAAAATCTTAAATTTCAAAAATTTAAAACTTACCAAAGAACCCAGACAAACATTTTGCTCTCTCTCTTGCCATCTTCTTTCTTACTTTTTTTAATCTTTTTTTTATTACAATTATCAGGAAAATTCTACAGATAAGCCGTTGATGGTAGAAGTTTTTAGGATTCTAAAGAATGAAAGCATTGTTGCAAACTTAGATTTGGTTTCTTGAAAACTCAAGCAAAAACAATCATCTAATAACTGAATCTGAATCTTACATTAAGATGTATTTTGTTAGAGCTTTTAGGACTTCGAGACAAAATAAAAATAATAAAATTTCCAGAACAACTTCTGGGTAAAATATCTTGAAGTACATGTGATTGAATGTGTTCATCAATAGTAAAAAACAAATGAAATTTAGTTTGAAAATTTTAAGAATTTTTATATAATAAAAATTTGCAAGAAATATTAGTTAAAATTTTAAGAATTTTTTAAATTTATACATATTTAATTTTTTTGAAAATATTATTTTTAATTATTTTTTAGATTTTCTAATAATTTTTAGTCTAATATTTTTAAATTATTTATTGTTAAGAAAATTTTAAAAATATCAAAATAATTTTTTAACTATAACTCAGTAAACAAATTAGTTATTAACCCTTTGAATTAGGGTGTGATGTTGGAAGTTAACAGCCAAGTGAAAATGTAATAATTTGACAATATTAGTGACTATCATATAACTTTTGAAAATTTGGTAATAGAAATGTAATTTTAAACAAAGTTTAGGGACAATTGGTGTAGTTTATCCAAAAAATTTTACACTAATTTTTTTTAAAAATACTCTAGTGTAGGTGTTTCATGAAGTCATTCTACTAAAATATCATGATTGAGCTCTTCTTTATTATATAACATTACGAAAACTACTTATCAAGTGTCCGTCCAATGAATTTGTCATAAGTGTGTTACCCTCATTGGATATCTTTAATTTCTTTGGGATAAATTTGTTTCCCATAATGATCTATTATATCTCATGGTAACTATTGCATCTTCTTTCATGAAAAATCAATTACGAACAAATAGTAATTAAATCATTTATCACTAAGATAAATGACCCGTGACCACATTACTTTTCATCTATCATATAATGCCGATGAGAGGATATCATTTACCATTAATTGGGTTATGAATTTCACTGTTGTGGAATGATGCTACTGTTTGATCTAGTACCCTGAGTGTAGTATTTTTCGTCTATGCATAGTATTTTTCGTCTAAGCATACTTGTATTTTTCAAACAAATTGGCTTAACAAAATATCCATTGATTACATTAATATTCTTCGTATATTGTGTCGAAACCATTTTTTTGTAAAATGGGTCGACTTTGGTTTTGAAAATGAAAACGAAAAACGGGAGTTGCCACCAATCTTTTTTTTTTGATGAGGTGTGATCGGGTCACCTCGTAATTCGGTCATTTTAATAACAGATTTGATTTATTAAAACAACAGTTTTGGTCTACGAACTTTAGAAAAACGGGTTCGGGAGTCGATTACGCACAAGGAAGGATCATCACACTCGTGACGCCCAAAATTGGTACCTAATTGATTATTTGATGTCTTTATGTCGAAAATTCGAAAAGATTTTAAAATACGATCCTCTTTATTTAAAAGAAAACTTGAATAAATTAAAATGGATGCTAAGACCCTCTTATTTTGAAAAAGTAAAATGTCACGCCCAGTAAGTTAAGGTATAACATTTCGAGTTCCAGAAACTGAGCTCGTCTTTCGACTTTTAAAACTCGTATTTAAGCTTTGAGGAGGATATTTAGTTATTTGGGTCAAATGAAAAAATCGGAACCCAGTAAGTTAGGGCACGATTTCTCGAAATTCCAAATACAGAATATTGCCTTTATTTTTCAGAAATCATTATCCCGAGATAACAAAATGTTACATCCAATGAGTTAGAACACTACAATTTTGCATTCTCGAGAATAAGTTTTTATTTAATTTTTATGCTTTGATTTTAAAAAGAAAATAATAGGTTCTTTAGACTCGATGAGAAAAATCGAAACCCAGTAAGTTAGGGCACGATTTCTTTCGAACCTTAGAACGCTAAGTATTTGCTTATTTCAAGAACAAAAATTTTAATGGATCGTATAAAGTGTAATATGATTTTATAGTAAAGTGTAAAATGAATTACAGTGCTAATATATGTAGCTAAATAATGATGATGACAATAATAAATATACATATCAATAATGAATGAGTTAATAATAATGAATAGTCGAAATTTGGAAGTATGTACAACAGAATATAAGTACATAAGTGAATAAATAATGAAATGGCAATAATAAGTGTAAAGTTTAAAATAAAATAAATAAAAAATAGAGTAAAAAATAAAAATATGATAAATAATAAAACAAAAAAAGCAAATTAATTTGTTAAAAAATGAGCAAATAAACGTTTATGAATAATAATAATAATGATAATAGTAATAAAAATAATGTACTAATAATAATAGTAATTACTAATAATAATAGAAATATTAGGTAATAATAATGATAATAACAAGAACAATAGGTATATAAAAGACGAAATATATGTATATATACCATTTAAATTTCTTAAGAATATAAAAAGGATAATAAACGAATAACTGGATATATGATAATAAAATAATAACGAATAATAAAGTAATAAAAATAATAGAAGCATAATTAAAACAAATAAAAAACAACAATATATGAGGATAAAATAAATAAATAAATAAAATGAACAATATAAATAGTAAAATAAGTAAATAAACAAAATGAATAAAGTAAAAGAATAATAAATAGTCAAATAATTAAATAAATGAATGAACGAAATAAATAAAATAAAATAAAATAAAATAAAAAGGGCTTAATTGATATTAAAAGAAAATTCCATGATCTGTTGTAGTGACTATTGCCATGATCTGACAATGAGCAGCTATCTGCAGCATGACTGCCATCGATGGTGTGTAGCAGTGTGGGTTGATTGTAGAAATCCCCAATGGTGTGATTGGCAGGTAAGGGTGGTGTGTAGCGGATGGAAACCTAGGATTGGGTTGGGATTTGCATAATTTTACGTTGTATAATATTGCATTATTACATTCGTGGGCTGGGGCCCAATCGAGGTGTGCGAGGGTTGCACACTGAGTCTCGCGACTCACCCTATTATTTAACATTTTACAGGAGACACTTAAAGCATCGGACTGGGCTGGAGAGGAACGCAAGGTGGCCATACACGAGCTCATTTTGGATACTGCAAAAGACATTATTCAGTTCATTTATATTTAATATTTTTAATTAGTTTGGTTTATGTTTTATTGTAATAAGGCCACCGGGTATTATCTTTCTTTTACGTTTTCTTCTACCTTTTCGGGATTTTGGACATCTAAAATTTTACGTAAATTTAAACTAAGGCATGTACTGAAATGATAACAATCAAAGGAAAATTTCAGTTTTAATTTATAAAGGCATTTACATGAAAATTTATATTTTCTACAAACTATCCAAATTATTAAGTTTTCCGGTTTACATGTTTACACTCGACAATTGTCTTCCAAAAATGCGACATGTTTTACTAAATCTTCTTAGTGACATGCCAGATCCGGTCGTGGTGTTTGGGCCGGGTTTGGGGTGTTACAATATTTAATTAAATCATGGACTATTTTCTCAATATAGATTTTATTATTATTTTTTAAAATAATTCATTAAATAATTATTTTTTAACTTAATTTTTAGTATATTTGATGTATTATATTTTTAAAATTTATTTATATATATATATAAAATTAATACAAGAGGATTTAGACAAAATTTTAGACCCATTTTTTAGACTGGACCTAAATCTAAAAAATGAACCTAAAATTCTATTAAGGTCAACTTGAACTAAACTTGACCCATAATCACCTTTAAGCTGGACGACAATTGGTCAGAGATAATAGAAGGGGTGGGTGGGAGGAAGAAGTGATAGATGATTTTTTTTTTTTTTTGGAATTTCTTTATAATTTTTATAATATTAGATTTTAAGGATCAAATCGATTATTAACCTTTTAAAGTAATGTATCATATCATCATTTTAACAATAAATAATTAAAATATAACACAATTCGATAACGTTAATAATTATTATATTACTCAAATAAAAATAAAACACATTAAAAAACGATGATATTTACTCATTAAACTTTGCGCTTGATACAAGGCGGGCAGAAGGTTGGTTGATTTTATGTTTTCATATTGAAAACGAGGGCCTTTGAGATTATTAAAAATGCAAACGTACGTTCACTGTAGGAATCTAATCCCTTTTTTTTCCTTTTTCCTTTTTTCTTATAAAGTTGTATTTCTATTTTTTATGATTTCTATCTCACCTGCTACATGCTTTATCTGATCGGGGTTACAGGTTAGCAACATGGTATTATATTTAAATTTTAAATATTTCACACATCTTTATACTATTTCAAATTTTAAAATTTAATTTCTATATTAAATTTTTATACTTTTTTATTTAAAAATCTTTCTGTCTAATTTTACTATTAAAGTTAACGGTGTCAAAAGTAAAACAATTTTTTTAGCCTTCAATATTTGTAGTTTTTTGTTAATTTGGATCATACTCTCCAAAAGTATATATATATTTTTGAATTTTTTTTCATATTTTAAATAAAAACATAAAAATTTATAATTTTCAAAATATAAAAATGATTTTAAGAATATGAAAAAAAATTCAAAATTCATTGTCATCTAAATCGGGCCAGTTAGACAAGAAATTGTTTGGGATATTAGTCTAGTGAAAGATAAAAACTGGTTGACCCACGAACCAGTACGAGCTAGTTGAACCGAGCTAAAAAATCAATTGAATAGTTGAACTGCTTTTTATAATTTTTATTTTGGTATTTAATATTTTATTTGCTTTGAACGAGTTGGATTGCTTGTTTTGGGAACCAATTGGTCAAACAATTCGAAATCGATTTAATTGGTTTTAGCTCGATTCAACCAATTCATATTAGTTCATGGGTCAACCTGTGTTTTACCTCTCACTGGACTAATACCCCCAACAGTTCCCGATCCAACTAGTCAAATTTAGAGATCAATGAATTTTGAATTTTTTATATTTTTAAAATAAATTTTTATTTTTAATTTTAAAGAGTTTTTATTTTTTTATTTTTTTATTTTTCAAAAATTATAATTTTTTATGATTTTATTTAAAATGTGAAAAAAATTAATTTTTAAAAAATTTAAAATTTTTTTATGTTCTTTTAAAGGGTAACGACCAATTTGACAAAAAAACCATAAATGTTGAGAGCTAAAAAAATTATTTTACCCTTGACATTGTTAACTTTAATAGCAAAATTAGACGGAGGGACCAAGATTTTAAATGAAAAAAGTACAGGGACTCAATGTCTCAAAATTAAAGTATAAGGACTAAATTTTAAATGTCAAAGCAATACAGGGACCTTTGGAATATTTAAACCTATAATAGTACCAAGGCTTTATTCAAAATTTAGCCCCTAAACCATACCCATTTTCTCACTTTGGCACTTAATTTTTTTTTGTCCCATATTGGTACCTGAACTTTACATCATTACCCGTTTTGGTACGTAAAAGCTAACCACATTTTAAATATATATATATATATAAATATACACATATATATATAGAGAGAGAGAGAGTTGGCCAATCAAAATGCACCATGTCATTAATGACATGGTAGGTTTGTAACACCCCAAAAATCATATGTCAGATTTGTAAAAATAAGTCTGAAATAAAACTTAATAAACCAGAATCTATCATGTCTAATCATCAAAAATAAATCAAGAATAAAACTAGATGCAAAAGTGTACTTAACTCCATGAATTCCTTGAAATTTACCGGATTTTGGGGATTTGATCTTCCAAATTAGCACACAAGAAATTCAGAGAATATCTGCTCTCTTTTTCCTAATGATGGGATATTAGAAAAGATATCTTGTGTATATTTTGGGGACCATAACCCTAATATTTATAACCTTGGCATATTAGTTCTAATCAAATTCTAATTAGCCCATTATTAATTAGAATTTGATTATAACTCAATTACTAGAGTATCTACACATATTTGACACATACTTTATTTAATAATTAAAGCCCGATAAAATTTTAACCAAATTAAATCACTTTTAATTTGGGCTAACCTATCATGATAGTAAATAATAACATGTAATTACCCTAATTATATATGTGATGTCCATATTTTTCAATAATCTCCCACTTGGACCATATATATATATATACTAATTACTCTATAATTACATGTCATTATATAACCTTATGAGCTCAAAATTTTACTATCATATCCAAAAGGTATTCCGAACAATCTCGTCCAT
Source organism: Gossypium bickii (assembly GCA_025503065.1). Lineage (NCBI taxonomy): Eukaryota > Viridiplantae > Streptophyta > Magnoliopsida > Malvales > Malvaceae > Gossypium > Gossypium bickii. The sequence continues at coordinate 33,256,831 of CP106715.1, read as the reverse complement.
TAATTATGTTAACATAAAACCAAGGCGACTTTCGTTACATATATCGTAACTAAACCCATCCATGATCACGTATATTAACACAACCAAATGACATAGATCAAGTATGGATGTGCAGCATGAAAATTACATGCAATATGATCTAAACATGTCTAATTCCAATTGGTCCTCCTTAGTGAGATCAAACCTTGCCAAAATCAGAGTGTGAATAAACCAAATAAACTTTATTTCTGTAGAAATTAAACTTAATATATTTAAACTGAAATAACTGAAATGTGTCTATAACATAAAATCATTTAAAAAATACAAACTCTCACTAAAACCAAATATCCTTTAAATGACATTACACACATATGAGCAGTGTGCTGTAACAGCCCGGTTTAGACCCTAGTCAGAATAGTAGTTTCGGGACTACAAATCCGAGGTTAGAAAAATATTTTAATATTATATTTAGTATTTACAGTATGTGGTTAAGCATGTGTGAAAATTCTGTGTGAAAATTTTATCGTTTGTGTGTCAATTTGCGAAAAAGGACTTAATTGCATAAAATGCAAAAGCTGTGTGCTAGTTGTTAAAAGTACTTGATTGTCATGGATTATTAAATGAGGAGTCCTTATGTTGTAATTATACCATTGATAGTGAAATTTGACATAAATGGTCATTAAATGAATGAATTTATAATGTTTTAAACAATGGATAAAATGGTAAAATGACAATTAAGTTAATATTAATTAAAACAAAGCATAAATTAGTGGCATTTTATGTTCATTCTTGCCGAAATTGCTAAGGAAAAGAAAAGAAAAAGAGTTTAAGGGTTTCGACTAGCATATAGTCCAATCAAGGTATGTTTTGAGCTCGATTTTTAGTGATTTTTACGTTTTTGTGATCGTTGCTTCATGTTCTAGCTAGCACATGTTCTAATTTTTTATTTTTTTGGGTGATTTTGTAAGATTTCATTGATGAATGTTTGAGATTTTGATAGTTGATGATAAATAATGAATAATTGTTGATAGATTTTAATGTTTTGTAAAGTGATTTTGACAAAAATGTCAAAATGGGCTAAATTGTGAAAATGAGAAATTGAAGGACTAAAATATGAAATAAATGAAATATTTGGCCTTATATGAGCTAGGGGAGAATTCGACTAACCATATGTATAATGAAATTATGTGTATTTTGTTATTTTATGAAATAGGGACTAAAATGTTAAAATATGCAAATGTGAAGGCTACTTTGTAAAATGCTCAAAATATGTGTATTTGGATTGAATTGAATGATTTGGTGAATGAATGAGCTAAATTTGAATGTGTATAGATCAAGAAAAGAGAAATTCAGACTTAGATCGAGGCAAGAATAAAGTGCTCGATTGACCGACTTGAATCGTTGTTTCTACGTCCGAGGTAAGTTCGTGTATAATATGGACTGTTTTAATCATGTTCATATGTTATGTAATGAATGAATATGTGGTTGATGAATTAGTAATGTTAAAAGTGAGTTTGAAGAAATGTGGCACTAAGTGTGCGTGAACAGAATCGATACAATGATGTATTACACTAAGTGTGCGAATTAAAGAAAGCATTGACTATATTAGTTGGCACTGTGTGTGCGATACCGAGACATCATCGGATTACTGTAATGGCACTAAGTGTGAGATAATTCGGCTAATTGTACAGCACATAAGTGTGCGAATTCATCGACTGTTTAAAGATGATTGAATGAGTAAAGGTTCGAAGCATTGAATGGTAAACGTGGTAGTTAAATACGTATTGGTACAGATATATACAGAACCTATGTGGTTGATGAATTTGTGTATGAGATAAATAGATAGATATGTGAATTAATGATGGAAAGAGTTGCGCAGCTTGGTAAATGCTTGTACATTGAATATATAGTTATGTATGGAAGTGAGGAATTGTTATGGATGAAAATTGAGTATTGAAATAAATTGAACTAGGTGTTGGTAGTTTTGCATATTTAACTTGAATTATTGAATTAATTGTGTTATATTACGAACTTACTAAGCTTTTAAGCTTACTGTGTGAAGTTTTCCTCAGTTTTACAGTTTTATTAAAACTAGCTTGGATCCGAGGATCGTCAGCCATTCAATCACACTATCATCTATTGGATACTTTTGGAAATTGTAACTCTGGTATATGGCATGTATAGGCTAGTGATTATGGTATGTTTTGAGATGTATAGATCTTTCCATGTGATATCACTTGATAGTTTAATGATTTTGGTATATGCTTTGGATATGTGAAAAGGATGTTAATATGTGTATGTGTGATTTATGTGAATGATCATTGTAGTATAAATTATTGAAATGGAAATGGTATGTTTCATGCTTAAATTTGGTAAGGATTAAATGATGAATGAATGATGAATAAATTTATATGATTTTGATGTGAAGTTGATACTTTGGATTGGAATGTTGAGTTGAATTTGTATAGAGAAATGAATGATGATGTTAAGAGGTCAAAATGAGTATGTTTTGGTATGTTTTGGATGTATTTGGAGTGTGAAATTGTATTGGTATGATGCTTGTAGGTGTGACCCAAAATTTGGGTGGCAAATTGGCCAAACAAATAGCCTATATTTGCCTACACGGTTAAGCATACGGGCGTGTGTGTAACACCCCTAACCCGTATCCGACGTCTAACTAGGGTTAAAGGCGTTACCGGACAGATCGGAAACATTTTCATAACTTCATACATTCATCCATCAGTCTCAAACATAATATCCCTTAATATGGTCAACGATACCTAAAACATGCTTGTAAACCGGGACGAGACTAAATCGAAACACATACAGACATTCTCAAAAATTTAAAACTTTTCTAAGTTTCAGGGGTTACACGCCCGTGTGGGCAGGCCGTGTGCCTCCCACGGCTGCTAGACACACCCGTGTGTCCTCCCCGTGGTCGAAACTGACTTAGTTCCTATGGCCACCAAGCACGCCCGTGTACTTGGGCTATGGTCGATTCTATCAAAACCACACGGCTACCAGGCACGTCTGTGTGCCGTGGCCGTGTGCTCTTAGGCCATATACTAACTTACGCCCATGGTCACTAGGCACGCCCGTGTGCCATAACCGTGTGACATTATAGACCATTTTCAAGGCCAAAATGTCACCCACTTGGGTCTTACCTACAATCAAAATTTACCAACCCTTTTCATGCATATTAGACAACCAAAATAACCATTCAATCTAAACATTCAATATCCATTTCAACTATGCCAACTTCCAAGACCAAAACATATGTAAATCAAGTATAATTCATCAAAATACTTACCCAAAATTTGACCAATTCATGTGCTTCAACTATACCAAAGTATACTTCATATATCACTTTCATTTAAAACATAATACCAACATATAACTAGCCAAATTACATGGCTAAATTCACTTCATTTACAAATACAAAAGACTAGCCTATACATGCCATATCTAGCAAAAATATATATCCAAAATGTACTATAAATAAGTTGTATAGTGTGATGACGATCCTTGACGGTCCCAAGCCTTCAGTAGCTTTGACGACCTATAAAACAGAGAAATCACACACATAGAGAGTAAGCTTTCCAAAAGCTTAGTAAGTCATAATACAAACAAACTTAGCATAGAAGACATTTATATACTCATAGATACATTGGCACATCTAAATCACTTAGCAAATTATCACATATATACTTTGGTCCATGTACTTGGCCATATTTGCCTCGTTCATCAATTTAAAAGTCTCATATACCCAAAGCTCTTTCATACTTAATATCACATCTCATATTATTATCCTAATATACATAATCATCATAGTAAGATCACATAGGAACTTACCTTAAATACACACTTAATGTATGAATCAACGTACTTGAAATGAATTCACTATTTACATGGCCATTTCGTATCACAGACTTGCCCGTTGAACCGTAAGGAATCTAGTAGGATACTTAGAAAGCTCGGAATAGTCGTACAATGCCAACATCCCAGATGAGGTCTTACATGTTATCGAATATCGATGCCACTGTCCCAGACAGGGTCTTATACGAATCAATACGATGCCGATGTCCCAGACATGGTCTTACACATAAAGATCATATCGATGCCAACGTCCCAGACGAGGTCTTACACAAAATCTCAAATCAACGCCAACGTCGCAGAGGTGGTCTTACATGATAAAACAGAACAGATACCTATGTCATGACATAGCTAATCCTATCTATTCCTAGGTTCGTACGGGACTTCTCAGACATTGTCACTAAGTAATCCTTATCTCGGAATTCATGAACAGATCATATCATAAGTATTCATCGATAACAATAGTCATAATAACATACATAATTCCATACGAATACGTTTATTTGCATAATGACTTACCTCGAATTTGATCTAACAGAAACGGAAACGGCTACTCGGTTACTTTCGCTTTCCCGCGATCTAAATCCGTTTTCCTCGGTTCTTGATCTATACATATTCATAATTAACTCTTTTATTCACTAACTTATTCAATTCAATCCAAAGACACACATTTTGGGCTATTTACAAATTTAACCCTCACATTTGCACAATTTATCAATTTAGTCCATTTTTCTCAAAACATCAAATTCACAAAATCATTACACATCCAAGCTTAGCCGAATGCATATATACATCATACAAGCCCATATTTTCCATCAAATTTGCAATTTAATCCCTCAAATTACTATTTTCTCAATTTAGCCCTAATTAGCTAAATTCATCAAAAATTCAAGAACAAAGTATGTTCATCTAGCTCAAATCTTTCATTTAACAACTAAATTCATTACAAAGCTCAACATATCATCAATGGCATATCTCACAACATCATCAATACACAAAATTGAGACATAGGCTTGATAGTAGACAAAGCAACGATTGCAAAAACGTAGAAATTATCAAAAACCGAAGTCAAAACTCACATTAATTCAAGCTTGCAAGTGTCGAAACCTAGGATAGTTTTTCTTTCTTTTCTTCCTTCAATATTCGGCTAGGTGAAGGATGATAATGGCTTATTATCATGTTATTTTCATTATAACATCACTATTATTTCATTTACTAAATTAACCTTCCAATTAATAAATAAGACAACCGTGCATTAAGGATATACTTGTCCATATCCATCCACTTACTAATTAGTGGTTTAATAGCCACATAAGTCCTCAGAGTTATAAAGTCATAACAAATAGGCACTTTAACATATATCATGCAACTTTCACATTTAATGCAATTCAATCCTTTTGTCAAATTAAACACACAGATAGACAAATTAGTTCACAAAAATTTACCACATGCTTAGTCACATATCAATGGCACAAAAAATAATATTAAAATATTATACAGACTCAGATTTGTGGTCCCGAAACTACTGTTCCGACTAGGGTATAAATCGGACTGTTATAGTGTGGCTCGATCGTGTCCCTTAAGTTTGTATTTTAAATTAAGTCAGACTCGCACACGGACCAGACACACGGGCGTGTGACAGGCCGTGTGAATTAAGTCAGTCTTTCCCACGGGTTAAGCACACGGGCGTGTCTATGGCCGCGTGGACAAGTTAGTATGTATGCCCTGTTTTGCCACGGCTTGGACACACGGGTGTGTCTAATACCATGTGAGGCACACAGCCTACCTACATGGGCATGTGACCTCTGTAGCTTTGTAAAATGTTAAGTTTTTGGAAAAATTTTGTATGTGTTCGGTTTAGTCCTAACCCTTCTTAATGCTTGTTTAAGGCACTGTAGACCTTTTAAGGGGACTCTATGTATATATTTTACTATGATATGATGCTGATGTATTTAAGTTTGAGAAATGGTTCTAATGTTTCATTTTGTCAGGTAATGCTTCTTAACCCTAGACCGACGATGGTTACAGGTTAGGGGTGTTACATGTGCTCTTATAAAACCTTAGGTGTAGTTCCTTAGTAAGCGGATCCGCAATCATGGAGTTTGTCCTAATATGCTTTATAAGCACCTAACCACTCTGAACTTTTACTTTAGCAACCAGAAACTTAAAGTCTATGTGTTTTTACTTTGATGTGCTCCTGTTGCTATTGGAATAAAAGACTGCAATTTGTTTTCACAATTTGCACCTTAGTGACAAAATCTTGTATCCATATTCCATCAAAATCGAAGTCTATATACCTGATGATCTCTAACTGATTATACCTCTGATATGTGAGCATGTAATCTTTTGTTCTCTGAAAATACCTTATAACCCTCTTGGATGCTATCCAATGGTCCAAACCAGGGTTGCTTAAAATATCTGCCTAACATCCCAATAGTGTACACAATATTCTAATGTATACAAACCTGAACATACATTAGACTTTTTACTGCTAAAATGTAAAAAATCTAATACATTTTTTGTAATCTCAAAATCATTCTTAGGGCATTGATTAAGGCTATACTTATTATTGATAAGCAATATGTCATTAAAATATAAAACTAAATATAAAACCTTACTCCCACTAAACTAATGGTACATACGATTATCAATAAAATTCATTTCTAAGCCGAATGAGATAATCATTTGGTAAAATTTGTAATATTATTGGCGAGAAGTTTGCTTAAGCCCATAGATAAAGTTCTTCGCAAATCATTAACTTTACATCATTAGACACAATGCTTTCTAATTGTACCATATAAATGAATGATCAATGTTACCATTGAGAAATCATTAACTTAATATTCATCTGATGTAGCTTAATATCAAAATATTCCACTAAAGCCATTATAACCATTTCTCTAGTGGACCTTTTTAATGACATTCATTCTTGAGGTTGTTGAGTTTGTTCTTCTAGAACAATTACCTCATCTTGAATAAGGAGTTATTTGACATTGTCTTATTGAGGTTCTAGATTCACTTCTTAATCAACAATAGGTATGAGAACCAAAACATCATCAAAAGTGATAGTAGGAACTGAGTTAGAATCAAATTCCTCCTTAAAAGCAATGCCTCTAACCTTATTTCTCCCCCTAAACTCAACATCATAAAAGAATGTTGCAATTCTCGTCTTAAAAATGTTCCTAATTATGGGATCATAAAACTCATAGCCCTTAGATCACTTAGAATTTGCTTAATCCTTAACTTTACAGACATCAAAGAAGTCATAAGTGATGTCATTTCAACCTTATCGTTTTTAGCAAAACGTTTCTCAATTTCGTCAAGAAAACCTTGGCCTGAGTAATCTTTTCAAATTTTATGCCCCTAAAGGCTTCTAAAATTTTGTGCTTCTTGATCATTAGACTCATGCAATTTGAACGATCCCACCTCTAAAAATCCCTTTTAACATAAGGGGTATTTTTCGTAGTGAGAGGTACGGGTTGTTCTTCCCTTAGTGCAATGTCTATGTTCATACAACCAAACACTATAAGTAAGTGCCTTTTCTATTCATTGAAATTAGTCCCATTAAGCATGGGCATAGAATTTATATTAGCAAATATTGTGACAGTAGAGGATGAATTAGCTGAATATAGAATAAAAAATAAGCTCACATCAATATTTATAAGTAAACAATAAATTCATGATAATGAATAATCCCATCTCAAGATACCAAACAAAACATCAATATCAAGTCTTTGGATAGTAATATTAACAGTAAGTGGTACTCTTGTTGTAGCAATCAAACACTGACAATAAATTATGTCGAACAATAAATTAATCTTTGGACTAACATATTACTCACATAAAGTACCTTATAATTGTCTCACATTTATAAACCCAGTTGTTGTTGAAATTTTGCCAAATATTAACTTACCTTTGGGTCAATGTAACACCCCAAACCTGGTCTGGACATTATGGCCAAATCTGGCGATGTTACATGGAAGGGATTTTGCAAATGTCTAACTTGATAAAACCTTAAAACTTATAAACCCTTTATTAGTTTTGTTACATTCAAAACATGATTTCAATTAGTACACTTGCCTTAAAACATATCATTTTAGCCAAAGCTTTTTTTGAATATAATCGTTCGTGTTTAGAAAATAGTACAGTATTTGTAAAACCTCTGTTTTTGGTAAAATCCGAGTTATAACATGTTTAGCAAACTTTAAAATCATATAATCTTAGTCTATCCCGGATTAAAACAAAACAGTCCATAAAGTTCGAATTACATAAAATAAAACCCAGATTAAACCAAAACATAAAGATCATAACCAATTCGATCATGTGGTTACCGAGAGGATCCGTTGCATCGATCCGCTTAACTCTATGGATTACCTGTATAGAATAAACAGAAATGGATGAGTTTACATAAACTCAGTGTGAAACCCCACAGAATTAAGCATGCACACAAGTAGCAAACTCAGAATCAATCAGATACAGATTTGGGTCTAAGCCCATTATAGATACAAATGTATATTAGGGCCTAAGCCCATTTCAAATGCAAATGCATATATACAAAGCAGATTCAAAAATCAGATATCCTACCCCCATCCTCTACACACCATCTCCAACTATCCCTACACACTATGTGGGGTTTAAAACACCCACCCAGCCCTACACACCATGTTGTACCGATACGGCACATATCAGATATAATGCAGTTGTGCTACTAGATATTAGGCATAATCTGCCTTTCAGAACACTTCTTCCAATAAACATTATCCCACCCCAATCACAGATACAGAACATGCATACAGAATTAACGGATAAATCATGCTTAACATGCTTTCTTTACAGATAACAGATACAACATGCATATGCTATCATGTTCAGTACAAAATATCAGTCAAATAGATCATATAGTTTAGGGTTTTCTTAGCCCTTACTGACTCTATAGTAGGCCCACAGTCCTTTAGGACGACTCGTGCAACCTTAGGGAAAAACTCAGATAAATGGGCCTACACGCTCGTGTGGTTTGCCGTGTGGGCCCACATGCCCGTGTGGCCCACAAGCCTAGATTGGCCTGGCCCAGATATCACACGCCCGTGTGGAGTGCTCGTATGGGCCTTGTAACACCCCTTACCAGTATTCAACACCGGAACCAGGTACGAGGCATTACCGAACTTAACTTGCTCAAACATACAATATTGGGCCATAAAATTTCATTTCAACTTAAAACTTTTCATTTGGAATCATAACGTCCCCATTATAGGTCTATGAGACCCTAAACATATGTACGGAACAGTTAGGGACTAAATCGAAGTCTTACGAACACTTAGAAAATTTTCTTCAAAATAGGGCCACACGCTCGTATGAAAAAGAACATGCCCGTATGGGCAGGCCGTGTTGTCATACACACCCATGTCCCTAGTCCGTGTGGATTTTATTTTTCATTTCGAACCTATAGGGGTTTTCACACAGCCTGGCACATGCCCGTGTCCCTCACACGACCATGACGCCCGTGTCTTAGCCCGTGTGTGAAAACCTTGACATTCTGTTTCTATCATCATCAACCTAGTAAGGTTACATGGCCAAGGCACACACTCGTGTCCTTAAACCGTGTGGCTAATTAAATTCCTAAATTTAGGTGTAGACTTCGCGCGGCCTGGGTACATGCCCATGTTCTATGGTCATGTCTTCCACATGGTTAAGACACATGGCCGTGCCTCAGCCTGTATGGTTACTACTTGGCATCCTGTTTTGCCAACTTAGGATGCAGGGAGATACACGGCCTATCAACATGCCCATGGGGCTGACCGTGTGTCATACACAGCCTATACATACACCCGTTTGTCTACCTGTATGGACAAATATAAGGGTAACTACCAAGCCAATTGCCACCCTGAAAAGCAACCACACTTATACCATTTCATTTTAACACACAACATGACAATAAGACACTTCTAATATCCAAAACCAAGATATCCACACCTTAATCCCATACTACATTCATTATGTACATACTTTACTTATTACTCAATCATTTGCACAAACTTGCACTTCATGAATTTCATCATTATTGAATATATATAAAACTTAACAAGTATTGGCCAATTCCAATGGCCATTTACAAAATGAATTGAGTGACGTTAATAGCCAACACATTGGCTAACAAATATGACATATCACAAAATGACCAAGTTCCTATACATGCCATACCCAAGATAATAAAACTTTACTACACCAAAAGAATAGCTTGCTAGTGTGATCCGAACTCCAACGTCCTACGATTCCCAAGCTAGCTTGGCGATTCTACAAGGAAAAGGGAAAAGAGATGGGTAAGCATAAAGCTTAGTAAGTTTGCATGAAATAAATAGCAACATAAAGGCTTATGATAACATCCATTTATCTTATTGAATAATAACACAAGTTCTCAAGCACTTTAACATAACTTAGTCATGCTTACTCTTACCCATCACATATCACATATTGGATTCATTTCTCGTATTTTACTCGTGGGTACCTATATCACTTCATCACATAACTTTATCACTTTTTTTATCTTGAATATAGACTTAGCTCTTTATCCCGTTGAACCACTTGGAATATCGAAGAATACTCAAACTCGTCATACATGTAACATGATACCAATGCCATATCCCAGATACGGTCTTACATGAGATCACATCTCGATGCCGATGCCATATCCCAAATATGGTCTTACACGGGATCTCATATCTCGATGTCGATGCCATATCCTAGTCATGGTCTTACACAAGATCTCTATTAGGTACTGAGGCCATGTTCCAGACATGGTCTTACACAGGACCTTTGCTCGGTGTCGATGCCATGTCCTAGTGTAACAGCCCGATTTTGGGGCTAGTCGAAACAGTGGTTTTGAGACCGCTAATCTGAGGTTGAGAAAAATTATTTTGATATTGTTTTATGTGTTATGGCATTAATATATGGCTATATGAAGATTTTGGTGCTTTAATTTTAATGATTGCATGCTTAATTGTGAAAAAGGACTAAATCGCATAAAGTGCAAAAGTTCTATTTTTCAAGGTAGAGGTGTCTAATAGCCATAGAATATTAAATTGGAGGTCCTTAAAGTGCAATTAGGCCATTATAGGTGTGTTGCCCTGCTATAGAGACAAGGAGACAAGGGCATTAAATTTTTGGTGAAATTTTGGTAAAATTAGGTGATGAAAATATGAATAAAATAAGATAAAAAGAAAAGATATCATCTTTCACTATTCACCCTTCTTCTTCCACCAAAAATTGAAGAGAAAATAGAGGTTTTTGGAGTTCAAACTTTCAGCCAAGCTATCTCATTGCAAGTAAGTGATATTAGAGGTCTTTCTTGATGATTTTTGAATTTTTGGGACCCCCAAAGCTTAAGCTAGCTAATGAGGGGACTAATTTGTAATATGTTTGAAAGTTTAGGGACTTACCATGAGAGTCTTTATGTTGTTTTCTGGGTTTTTATGGAAGAAAATAAATGTTAATGAGATGAGAAACAACTTTTGTGAAAGGTGTTATCATGAAAACACCTAAATGGGACCGAGTTGTAAATGTTGTGATTTAGTAATAAATGCATGAAATAGTTGGATCTGTGAGTAGTTTTAAGAGGAATAAATGTTTTTCTAGGCTTGTTTAATGAGAAAATATGATGAAAAATGATTTACGAGCCTAGGGGCAAAATTATAATTTTGCCATAGTACAAGGGAAAAATGGTTATTTTTGCCTAAGTAGAGATTATGATGTATTATAATTATAAAATGAGTGAATGAGTGAATTTGTTATTATAGATCAAGAATATTGTGGAATTAAACTTGACCGGGGAAAAGGCAAGGTTTCGGATTAAACCGCAACTTAACACATTTTGCACGGAGGTAAGTTTATGTGTAAACGATGCATCTTAAATACACGTGTTGTTACTCATTGGTGCATTGTATGATTGAGAACATTTATGATTCAAGTGGATTGAATTTGGTAAATAATGAATAATTTCCATATGAACGTTGAAATAGATATGTAAGTGTGGAATATTACCCGTAGTAATTAATGGTGGGCTGTGTGCGATACCACATTAATAATTCTTGTTGGCGGGCTATGTGCGATACCACCTTATTACTTATTCATGATGGGCTGTGTGCGATACCTTCATTTATAATATCATTTGGTGGGCTATGTGTGATACCACCCTATTAAAGATTAACGGTGGGCTAAGTGCGAAACCACCGAGTGTTTGGTATTACTAGGAATGGCTTATTGTGAAATTGTTAAGTGTTGTTTCATGTGATCATGTGGTGATAAGTGCAGGGATGTATGTTAAATAATGTGAGCATTTGGCTTGTGATATGGTTGGAATGTGGTAAGAGATGAAATGAGTAAGCATGATCATGGAATGTGGATTGTTCTTGCTTAGTATTTATTGATTAGCACATATTATGATGTTTATTGTTTACATGTAAACTTACTAAGTTTAAAGTTCACTCCCTTTCTTTTCCCTTGTTTTATAGTGTCAAAGAGTCAGGTCGGGATACGAAGATAATTGGAAGATCACCCACACTATCAACTCATGTCGGTATATCTAGACTTAGTGTTTTGAGTATGGCATGTATAGGGGATAGACTAGGTGAATTGTTTTGTTATTTTGGCCAAGAGTGTGTTGGCTCCTTTAAAGATGAACTCTTTTGTATATAGCCATAGTTGATGGCTCATTTTTACTAATTTATGAAAATATGAAGTTATTCATGGATGTGTATGTTGCAAATCTGAGTTGCTTAGTGATTTGTTGAATGGAATTATGTTGTGTGAACTAGGGTGGTGAAAAGCACTTGGCAAATAGCCTTGTTCTTGTCCACATGGGTAGGCACACGGGAGTGTGTCTAGGCCGTGTGTGACACACGGTCAGTCCCATGGGTGTGTGACCAAGCTGTGTGTCCCCTGCATGCTAGTGTTGCAAGTCAGTGTCGACCACGGGCTAGCCACACAGGCGTGTGCCTAGGCTGTGTGTCCCATATGAGGTTGTTGACGTCACAAATAGAATATCTAGGTTTTTACACACGGGCGAGGACACGAGCGTGTCTAGGCCATGTGGAGCACACGAGCCAAGAACACGGGCATGTGTCCGGCCATATGAAAACCCCTGTAGGTTCGAAATGAAAATAAATCCCACACGGGTTAGGGACATGGGCGTGTGTGACCACAGGACCTGCCCACACGGGCGTGTCCCATTTCACACAGGCGTGTGGCCCCTATATAGGTAAAAATTTTTAAGTGCACAAAAGTTTTCGGTTGGGTTCCGAAACCCTCCGTATGCATGTTTAAGGCCTTGTAGATCCTTAATGAGAATGTTTTGACGATGAAAGAGATATTTTAAGTTGGAATGAAATTTTATATACTAAAGTTGTATGACCAAGTGAGTTAAGTCCGGTAATACCTCGTGCCCGGTTCCAGGGTAGGATACGGGTAAGGGGTGTTACACCCAGACATGGTCTTATACGGGACCTTCTTAATCTCATGTTATGACAACAATATTCTTTCTATTCCTAAGGTTCAACCGGGACCTCATCTTAGTATAATTTCATCATAGTTTCATTGAAGCCTTGTTTACTGATTACATGGGAATAACATACATTTCTCATGATATCAAGAAATTAAAAGTATAATAACAATACGTTGATTTATTACACACAAACTTACCTCGGTACCAAAATATGTATAGTTGCTCGATTTAGTCCACAACTTTGTCCTTTCCTCGGTTCAATCCGAACTTCGTGTTTCTTGATCTAAAATAACAATTTCACTTATTTAATGATCACATTGATTAAAATAACTCATGAATCATACTTTGGCAAAATTATGATTTTGCCCCTAAAGTTTCATAAAATTATGATTTTGCCCCTAGGCTCGTAAAATGATTCTAATCAAATTTCCTCCTTTAACAAGCCTAACTGAATATTTATTACTCTTATAGAAACTTACAAAATCAATTATTTCACACATTTATCACCTATTTTACTACCTTTACAAAAAAGGTCCTTTTTAGGTGTTTTCATGGAGACTCCTTTCACAAAAGTTATTTATTTAACAAATAAGATTCATTTTCTTCCATAAAATTTTAGAAATCAACATAAATACTCACATAGAAAAACGCTAGACTCTCAACCATTTTGCAAAATAGTCCCCTCATTAGCTAGACTAAGCTTTAGGGGTTCCAAAAGTACAAAAATTATCAAAAATGATCATCAAAAATACTTACTTGCAAGAGAAAAGCTTGGCTGAAATTTTTGAGCTCTCAAAACCCCATTTTGGCTAATATTTTCGGTGGTGGTATGAGGAAGATGAAAAAAATGACATATTTTCTCTTTATTTTATTTTATTTCATCAATTCGTCACCTAATTTCACCAACTTTGACCAATTTTAATTTCTTTGTCCCCTATGGCCAGCCAACACTCCCTAAAGGACCTAATTACACATTAGGGACCTCCAATTTAAGGTTCTATAGCTATTTGAAACCTTTATCTTGTAGAACAAAAGTTTGCACTTTATGCGATTTAGTCCTTTTTCAAAATTAAGCATGCAATCACTAAAATTAATGCACCAAAATTTTCATGCACTCATATAATCATGTTATAACACATAAAATAATAATAAAAATAATTTTCTCCAATCTCGAATTAGTGGTGTCGAAACCACTATTCTGACTACCCCCAAAATCGGGTTGTTACAAGCCCATACGCCCGTGTGGCTATCACGCCCAGATTGGCGTAGCCCTTGTGGATCACACGGCCGTGTCTTGTGCACTGCCTGGCCTTCGTCAAACACACAGCATGTCATTGTACACAGCCTACCACACGGCCGTGTGGCATCGATAATGAGGTTGTCGGCTTTTGCCGAAAACTCATTTTCTTGCATTTTGGGTACACACCTGGTACATTTTGACTGATATTGCAATCTCAAGGTAACCAACCTATAATCGACATTACCAAAGCCCTAATTTAGTAACACAAACGAAACTAAACCGGGAATATTTCACAATGAAACCTTAGAACATCAAATAGTAAACTCAGTCATTTACCAACAACGAACTGAAATCCCAAACGTTCAAATCTCTGCAGAAGCACTAATCACCGCTTGCTCTTCACCTAATCCAAAAGGAACAAAAACAACCCTCTTTCAAAAAATCAACTACAGAACCTATAAGCTAGAGACAAAACAGGTACTTACCGAACGAGCAAATTCAATCATTGAACAATGAGGCAATTTGGAAAACCGAAGAAGAGGGGAAAAGGCAAATAAAATTTGGCAGGGAAAGGAGAAGCAAAACGTCAGAAAATGGAAAAAAAATTTGGGAAATTGAAAATAGAAAATAAAAATAAAATAACAATTATCCCCAAATCCCTCAATTAACTCCTCTAACCCATTACATCTCAACCACCATAGAATTTTGGTTCAACTGGAACTCTCACCGATAACAGAGCAAAAATAAACTCCCACGCTCGCGCAGGGAGTCGAACACAGGACCTCCATCTCACTAACTACCTTACCACTTGAACCAGCAGGCTCATTCTGATATGGTATTACAAGTAGTTGAATATAAACCCACTGAATAGAGATAAGGCTTAAGTTAGAAAAATAATAAAATTTGCTAAAGCTAAGGCTTGAACTTGGGACCTCCCACACACACCCATAACACTTAACCACTGAAGCAGATAGATATTTGTGTCAAAGTTATCCAGAAACAGAAATAGAAATATTGGGGCATTACAGTCAATTAATAAACACATGAATCACAAAAACATATAATCATCTTGATATTTCAAATAAACTAATCTACACAAAAGAGGTCACTTTGGCAGCATTTTGTTTCAACTAATCTATTTAAAATATTAGACATCCTTAATTAAAACCTAAAGCCAAAATCTGAATTTATTTGTTTCAAAATATTTCTCTTATTCATCTTTCAATCAAATTAAAAGATAATAGTATATATATGTATATATTTATCCCAAAACAACATACAATGATGTTGGCAAATATAATAGTTGAATAAATCATAAACCAAACTTCAAATTTAAACCAAAATAATTTGAATAAAGGTAAACATCATCTCAAGATATAGGACACTCCATTAATATTTTATCTTTAGACAAAATATTAACTTGTAACTGATATATTGGTGTAATAATCAAATATTGACAGTAAGAACATGTCAAACCATAAATCTTCCTTTGGACCAATTTATTGCTTACATGTAAAACCGAATAATTGTCACATGTTTATTACCATAGTTGCACATGTTATATTATTAACCTTTATTTGGGTCGATCAATATTAACATAACTTAAGTTACATGCACACAACCTTTTATATTTTAAAACAAAATAATTTACACAAAAAAAATCACTTTGGTGACTTATTGCTTCAATTAAGTTATTTTAAAATATATATAAACATACCAATATTCAAATTTAAAATTTCTCCAATAGTCAAATGTCAAAACTATTTTTTTATTGCTTTATAGACTCCAAAATAACCCAAAATAAGGTTGTCTTAATAGTGCAATAAAAAAACTGAAAACCTTAATTTTTGGCTATTTCTTTTTCTTTTTTTTTTTCTGTTCCAAACCTATATATATCAAAACCAAACATAAATAATGTAGTGGTTCAAAGTCAGATAATTAACAAGCACATGTATTCATAATTTTGCCATGGATAAAAACACCAAAGCAATTCACGCATATACATGTGTTCATAATCAAATAGAAAAACTTACCCTGAATTTACCATGTAAATCCAAAGTTGTATTTATAATTAAATAGATATTCACATGAATACTTGAAAAATATTTTCAAGCCAATTAATCTAAAAAAAAAAAAACAAAATCATAATTGTTGGCATATCCCACAATTCATATGATAAACCATATCATCATAATTTAACTAAATATTTGGAACCATAAGATGCTAAAACCTAAGATTATAGAACCAAACTTAAAACCAAAATATCTAAATATGTATATAATTGACATGAATTTGCACCAAAATACCCATAAAATTGAATATATAACCATAAAAAAAAACAAAATTAACAAGTTCAACGATATCCATCAAAACTTAATTTCATCAATTAAACTATAAAAAATATCTTATTGAATGATGGTTATAAATACCTATTTACACAAACTATAATCATGCATTAATCCTCAATATCATTGATATGCATATAATATATATACACATAATATATACACACAATTATAATAATATAATAATAATACTGGTGTAACACCCCCAAACCTGGCCCATGCGTTTCGACCAGATCTGGTATGTTACGAGTTGTACATGGAAAACTTTTGCTTTGCTGGTTTGGAAGTCATAAGTTAATTTAAACATTATTTGAATAAATGAGTGACATTTAAAAAAAAAACTTTGTAATATTAAATATAATAAAACCTTTGACACAAATTCACAAGTTGCAGAACTTTTATAAAGAAAAACTACTTAGATGAATAAAAACTATGAGGGCCTTATTACATATAATTTCCCAAAACTAAAATCTTAAGAGAAACCGAAATAATCTAAAGAAATATAAATCAAAAACTGGATGGCCCCTCGAGTCCGTCTCGGCTCCCATGTCCACGATCTACTGCTCATCTGAAAGAGTAGAGAAAAAGGAAAGCGGTGAGTCACCAAGACTCAGTGTATAAATCTTAAAACACACAACGACCTGAGCCCACAAACACATTATGGGCCCTGGCCCATACATAAAGGCAACAATCATGAATATAAATCAAATGTTAAACAATGAATAGCCCAACCCATCCTAGGTTTCCATCCTCTATACACCAACCCGTACCAACCATCACACTTTGGGGATTTCTACAATCAACCCTTCACCCGCTACACACCATAACGACAGCTGTACTGCCTATTCCTATTATTCAGGAATCATTAAACGTGGCATAGCCACCAACCACTGTGTGACCAAACATTCATATTTGTGGGATTTCTACCACCGATCACTATGTGATCTATCATGCACATCCCCTTCAACATCATATTCCCACCCCATGCATACACATAAAGAAATATCATGTAGACTTATACATATTTTGATACACATAGAGAGAGTTCTATGTTTACGTACCTAACATCTTAGCATAACCCCTTTTTGGGTTCCATTCGACTGTCTATACAGCCTCTTTCCATCCTTCTAGCCCATACCATAAATATATAGACATACTTACAGGATTAATAATGTGTTAGAGATCTACACACCTGATTACTAATAGAATGATACTTTCTATGTCGACGCTATCCGTAGTCGACACAACCGCTATCTGCCTAAGATGTTGTTCAGAAGCTGGTCCACAACCAAGTGGCCAATCTCGAATGGCAGATACCGCTCGTTTCTTAAACTTAGGGATTCTCTCCTTTGCCTGATCCATATTTAATTCCATCACAAGTCCATGTCAGAACTACTATCACAATTTATGATCGTTAATCCTTATCACAAAGTTAAGATCTTGCATATAATAAGCGAATCTAGTAAAAATCTAGGGAAAATCTTCTTACCTTAAAATCCTAAAATTGGAGACTAACATTTTTCAACTTTTAGATCTAGACGACCAAGTTTCCTTCAAATCTCGGAATGCCGACCAACATAGAACCACTAAACTATTAGCTTTTCAGCTTTTGCCTTTCAAGAATCGAAATAGAACATGAGATCTAACAGAAGTCGACACTTACCTTAGCACATGGAATTCGGCTAGCACTTGGAGAGAAGATTAGGCAATGTCAAAGAAGAAGTTTTTAATGCCAGAAGAATAGAACTAACTCACAAATGGGATGAATAGAGAAAAACGATGGGGATTTCGGCTTTTTAGAGAAATTGGCTCAAGAGAAAAAGAATGGAGAAGAGAGTGAAAGGAGAGGTTTCGGCTTTTGAAGAAATTGAAGAAAAGAAATTGTAGAGGGAGAGGCTAAGAATTTCAGCACAAAGAGTGAAGAGGAAATTAGGGTTTAAATGCCAGAATCAATGAGATATCCCCCCTATTTATAGAAATTTTGGCATCTACTGCTTAAAACTGAAAACGCCCTTCCTGATAACTAAAAGTCAAGCTAATAAAAAGGGAAAATTCTGCTCCCCTTATCCATGAGGAAGCCAAATTCTTTACTTCTCTGATTGGGCATTATAGAGTTAAAAGGAGGTAATTGTGTTTAAAATACCAACGTGGGCTTGTGGCCCAACAATAGGTGGCACTGCAAGGGAATTTGAAGGTGGCGTCATTAACAATTAAAGGGGCCCAAGTTTTAGCCGCAAGGTGCCCATGTTTTTGGGCCATTTTTGGCACTTTAAAGGGAGCGAGGGGTGACTCCACACACAAGGAGTTAGGGGACCAAAATTTAAGTTTCATAGAGCCCAAATCCTTTAATTTAAGTTAGCTAAATTCGGCATTGGGGTTAGGTGAAGTGGACGAAAACAAGACTCAAAAATAGGAGGATTTATGTGGATTTTATAATTGATAATATAGATGATAAAAAGGAGAAAAGATAGGAGCTATCTGCAAGGCAAGGTGATGGACAAAAATCCACCACCTAGAGGAGTAAAGAATTCGGCTACTTCATGGATAAGGGGTGTCGAATTTTCCCTTTTTATTAGCTTGACTTTTAGTTATCAGGAAGGGCGTTTTCGGTTTTAAGGAGTAGATGCTGAAATTTCTATAAATAGGGGGGATATCTCATTGATTCTGACATTTAAACCCTAATTTCCTCTTCACTCTTTGTGCCGAAATTCTTAGCCTCTCCCTCTACAATTTCTTTTCTTCAATTTCTTTAAAAATCGAAACCTCTCTTTTCACTCTTTTCTCCATTCTTTTTCTCTTGAGCCGATTTCTCTAAAAAGTCAAAATTCTCATCATTTTTTCTCTATTCATCCCATTTGCGAGTTAGTTCTATTCTTCTGGCATTTAAAACTTCTTCTTTGACATTGCCGAATCTTCTCTCCAAGTGCTAGCTGAATTCCCTGTGCTATGGAAACTTGGTCGTCTAGATCTAAAAGCCGAAAATCGTTAGTCTCCAATTTCGGGAGTTTAAGGTAAGAAGATTTCCCCTAGATTTTTACTAGATTCGCTCATTATATGCAAGATCTTAACTTTATGATGAGGATTAACGATCATAAGTTGTGATAGTAGTTCTGACAAGGACTTGTGATGGAATTAAATATGGATCAGGTAAAGGAGAGAATCCCTAAATTTAAGAAACGAGTGGTATCTGCCGTTCGAGATTGGCCATTTGGTTGTGGACTGACTTCTGAACAACACCTTAGGCAGATAGCAATTGTGTTGACTAAGGATAGCATCGACATAGAAAGCATCGTCTTATCAGTAATCAGGTGTGTAGATTTCTAACACACTATTAATCTTGTATGTATGTCTATATATTTATGTTATGGGCCAAAAAGCCGGAAAGAGGCTGTATAGACAGTCGAATGGAACCTAAAAAGGGGTTATGCTAAGATGCCAGGTACGTAAACATTGAACTCTCTATGTGTATCAAAATATGTATAAGTCTGCATGATGTTTCTTTTATGTGTATGCATGGGGTGGGATTATGCTATTGAAGGGGAAGTGCATGACAGGTCACATAGTGATCGGTGGTAGAAATCCCACAAATATGAATGTTAGGTCACACAGTGATCGGCGGCTATGCCACGTTTAATGATTCCTGAATAACAGGAATAGGCAGTACGACTGTCGTTATGGTATGTAGCGGATGGAGGGTTGATTGTAGAAATCCCCAAGGTGTGATGGTTGGTACGGGTTGGTGTGTAGAGGATGGAAACCTAGGATGGGTTGGGCTATTCATTGTTTAACATTTATTTATATTCATGATTGTTGCCTTCATGTATGGGCCAGGGCCCATAATGTGTTTGTGGGCTCAGGTCGTTGTGTGTTTTGAGATTTATACACTGAGTCTTGGTGACTCAAGCTTTCTTTTTTCTCTACTCTTTCAGATGAGCAGTAGATCGTGGACATGGGAGCCGAAACGGACTCAAAGGGCCATCAAGCTTTTATTATTTTCTTTTTATAAACTATTTCAGCTTTTTCTTTAAGTTTTATTTTATTTCTATTTTGGAATTATCTATGTAATAAGGCCCCATAATTTTTTTCAATTAAGTAGCTTTAATGTTCTGCAACTTATGAAATTGTGTCAAAGGTTTTATTATACTTAATAATAATAATAATTCAAAGGCTTTATTTTTAAAATGGCACTTACTCACTCAAATAATGTCTAATTAACTTATGACTTCCAAAACCGATAAAGTAGAAGTTTTCAATGTACAACTCGTAGCATACTAAATCTTGTCGAAACGCATGGGCCGGGTTTAGGGGTGTTGCCATTTGGTATTAGAGCCCAGTTCAAAACTCGAGCTGTGAAATGGGTCTAGTAGTGTTTTGAAAATTTGATGTGAATTTGAGAAAAATGTCTTGGATAAAGATATGGCCTTCGAGTCTACCGGCACCCGATCCACGCAGGTAAGTATTTGTTGGGTTGATGGGTTTTATGGACGTAGACTAGTATGATAGTATTGATGGAGCTTAGGCTTAGTTAAACAACTCTTCAAATCTATAAGATTTAATTCAACTAAACAAACCCGTGAACGAGTCAATAGGTTAGGGTGTGGCACCAGGCATACGCATGTCTAGGATTGGATTCAGGAAGAGCTTGGTACTTAAGCAGTCCTAGTGACTCACCTCCTCTTCGCTAGAATCCTACCTGGTGCGTAGTGACTGTTCACCTTAGCTACGAGGACTTGTTGATGGGCCAAACTTTATAATTAAATCCCGAAAGGGACCAGCCACTCCATTTTTAAAAAAAAACCCCCAAGTTTTGTAAAATTTCCAAAATACACTTGATTTGTGAAAATTTCCAAACAATCGTGATTTTATAAAATACCCATGTTTTGAAAATTTACCCGAAAACTTCATGTTTACGAGAGTAACCTGCATTGTGAGACTGGATTTTCCAAAGTACCCCTGCTTCAAAAAAAACAACAACAACAACAACAACAACGTCAAAAAAATCCCTGGTTTGTAAAATTACCAAATTACCCTTGATTTGCAAAATTACCGAAATACCCCCAGATTTTAAAATTACCGAAATACGCCCAGATTGCCAAATTACCAAAATACCCCTGAATTACAAAATTACCAAAATACCCTTATTTCACAAAATCACCAAGGAACCGTATTTTGGAAAATTACGAAAATACCCTTATAGGATAAATTACGAAAATACCTCTGGGTAGTGAAACAATGAAAATACCCTTACGTGATGGATGTAAGTTCATGAATGTTATTTGTATATTGATGATTGAATGTATGTGTGTTTCCTAGAATTAGAGGATACGAACTTAAGACTGAATTGTGAATGCGAATTCGAAAGAACTACTCTTAAAACTATTATTCATAAGACTGTTCGTGGTTAATCAGTGGAAGAAAACTAATAATTCATAAAATTTTTAATTCAGATAATGCAAGAATTAATGATGAGCGCTAGTAAAGGAAGAAGAGGCCACGGCCGAAGCCGTGAAAGTGTTAGGACTGATGTGCTGACTCAGCTAGTTAGGAAGGTACTGAAGGAGGTTAAAGAAAAAGGTGAAACACTTCGGTTTGGGTGTGTGGACTGTAAGAAAAAAAGATATCGTAGTTTTCTAGGGTTGCAGTCGCGTTCTGTGAAGCATGTTAAGGTACGTCCAAACTTTCGGGTTTGCGAATATTGCAGAAGGCGTTATCCGAGTGAATGTTGGAGGAAGTCAGGAATGTGTTTAAGATGCGAGTCTGAGGAGCATAAGGCTCGGGATTGTTCAATCACCATTAAGTCGGGTATGTTTTGTGTGGATGCTATATTTTTGGGTATAGAAATTGTATGCGTGCAATGTTTATATATTACTAAATTAGAGTGCGCAGCGAAAACATAGTGGTGAGACTTGGGTAGTACGATTAATAGTTAGTTGGTAATTTCGAGGACGAATTTTTTTAAGAGGGGTAGAACTATAACATCCTGAATTAATGGGTCTACGCGTTTAGTGTAAGTATATGTTTAATATGTTAATTTAAGTGATAGGGGTCCAAGTTGGGCTCAGGACTACGCAAAGGCCTTGGTTAAATTATCTGATTGGGCATTATAGAGTTAAAAGGAGGTAATTGTGTTTAAAATACCAAGTGGGCTTGTGGCCCAACAAATGGTGGCACTGCAAGGGAATTTGAAAGTGGCGTAATTAACAATTAAAGGGGCCCAAGTTTTGGCCGCAAGGAGCCCATGTTTCTGGGCCATTTTTGCCACTTTAAAGGGAGCAAGAGTGACGCCACACAGAAGGAGTTAGGGGCCCAAAATTTAAGTTTCATAGAGCCCAAATCCTTTAATTTAAGTTAGCTAAATTCGTCATTAGGGTTAGGTGAAGTGGATGGAAACAAGGCTCAAAAATAAGAGGATTTATGTGGATTTTATAATTGATAATATAGATGATAAAAAGGAGAAAAGATAGGACCTATCTGCAAGGTAAGGTGATGGCTGAAAATCCACCACCTAGAGGAGTAAAGAATTCGGCTACTTCATGGATAAGGGGTGCCGAATTTTCCTTTTTTTATTAGCTTGACTTTTAGTTATCAGAAAGGGTGTTTTCAGTTTTAAGGAGTAGATGCTGAAATTTCTATAAATAGGAGGGGATATCTCATTGATTCTTGCATTTAAACCCCAATTTCCTCTTCACTTTTTGTGCCAAAATTCTTAGCCTCTCCCTCTACAATTTCTTTTCTTCAATTCCTTCAAAAGCTGAAACCTCTCCTTTCACTCTCTTCTCCATTCTTTTTCTCTTGAGCCAATTTCTCTAAAAATCCGAAACCCCCATCGTTTTTTTCTCTATTCATCCCATTTGTGAGTTAGTTCTATTCTTATGGCATTTAAAACTTTTTCTTTGACATTGCCGAATCTTCTCTCCAAGTGCTAGCCGAATTCCCTGTGCTAAGGAATCTTGGTCGTCTAGATCTAAAAGCCGAAAATCGTTAGTCTCCAATTTTAGGATTTTAAGGTAAGAAGATTTCCCCTAGATTTTTACTAGATTCGCTCATTATATGTAAGATCTTAACTTTTTGATGAGGATTAACGATCATAAATTGTGATAGTAGTTCTGACAAGGACTTGTGATGGAATTAAATATGGATCAGGCAAAGCAGAGAATCCCTAAATTTAAGAAACGAGCGGTATCTGCCGTTCGAGATTGGCCACTTGGTTGTGGACCGGCTTCTGAACAACACCTTAGGCAGATAGTAGTTGTGTCGACTAAGGATAGCGTTGACATAGAAAGTATTGTTTTATCAGTAATCAGGTGTGTAGATTTCTAACACACTATTAATCCTGTATGTATGTCTATATATTTTTGTTATGGGCCAAAAAGTCGGAAAGAGGCTGTATAGACAGTCGAATAGAACGCAAAAAGGGGTTATGTTAAGATGCCAGGTACGTAAACATTGAACTCTCTAGGTGTATCGAAATATGTATAAGTCTGCATGATGTTTCTTTTATATGTATGCATGAGGTGGGATTATGCTATTGAAGGGGAAGTGCATGACAGGTCACATAGTGATCGGTGGTAGAAATCCCACAAATATGAATGTTAGGTCACACAGTGATCGCTGGCTATGCCACGTTTAATGATTCCTGAATAACAGGAATAGGCAGTACGGCTGTCGTTATGGTGTGTAGCGGATGGAGGGTTGATTGTAGAAATCCCCAAGGTGTGATGGTTGGTACGGGTTGGTGTGTAGAGGATGGAAACCTAGGATGGGTTGGGCTATTCATTGTTTAACATTTGATTTATATTCATGATTGTTGCCTTCATGTATGGGCCAGGGCTCATAATGTGTTTGTGGGCTCAGGTCGTTGTGTGTTTTGAGATTTATACACTGAGTCTTGATGACTCACGCTTTCCTTTTTCTCTTTTCTTTCAGATGAGCAGTAGATCGTGGATATGGGAGCCGAGACGGACTCGAGGGGCCATCAAGCTTTTATTATTTTCTTTTTATAGACTATTTCGGCTTTTTATTTAAGTTTTATTTTATTTCTATTTTGGAATTATCTATGTAATAAGGCCCCATAATTTTTTTCAATTAAGTAGCTTTAATGTTCTGCAACTTATGAAATTGTGTCAAAGGTTTTATTATACTTAATAATAATAATTCAAAGGCTTTATTTTTAAAATGTCACTTACTCTACTCAAATAATGTGTAATTAACTTACGATTTCTAAAACTGACAAAGCAAAATTTTTCAATGTACAACCCGTAGCATACCAGATCTGGTCGAAACGTATGGGCCAGGTCTGGGGTGTTACATTTTGGTATCAGAGCCTAGTTCAAAACTCAGGCTGTGAAATGGATCTAGTAGTGTTTTGAAAATTTGATGTGAATTTAAGAAAAATGTCTTGGAAGAAGATATGACCTTTGAGTCTACCGGCACCCGATCCACGCAGGTAAGTATTCTAAACTCTTGTTGTGATATACATGTGGGCTTAATGGGCTTGATGGACGTAGGCTAGTATAGTAAACATTGATGGACTTTAGGTTTAGTTTAAATCACTCTCTAAATTCATAAGATTTAATCTAACCAAAAAAACCTGTAAACAAGTCACGAGATTAGGGTGTCGCAACAGGCATACGCATGTCTAGGATTGGATTCAGGGAGAGCTTGATAGTTAAGCAGTCCTAGTGACTCACCTCTTCTTCGCTGGAATCCTACCTAGTGCGTAGTGACTGTTCACCTTAGTCATGAGGACTTGTTGACGGGCCAAAATCTATAATTTAAAACCCGAAAAGGACCAGCCACCCTATTTCACAACCAAAGTACCCCCAAGTGTTGTAAAATTTCCAAAATACACCTGATTTGCGGAAATTTCCCAAAATACCCCAGAACTATCAAACTACAAAATCTGTGAAAATTACCAAAACATTCCGGTTATCAAAATTTCCAAAATACTCTTGGTTTGTGAAAATTTCCAAAACAACCGTGATTTTATAAAATACCCATGTTTTGTAAAATTACCCGAAAATCCCTAGATTTACTAAAGTAACCCGGTTTGCAAAATTGAATTTTCCAAAGTACCCCTGCTTTACAAGAAAAAAAAAATGTACCAAAGTACCTCTAATTCAAAAAAAAATTCCAAGATACTTTATTTAAAAATACCCTGTAGGGCAAAACTATGAAAAAACCCCTGGGTAGTGAAATAACGAAGATACCCTTATCTGATGAATGTGAGTTCATGGATGTTATATGTTTGTTGACGTGTGGTGGTTGAATGTATGTGGTTTCCAGAATTAGGAGATAAACTTGAGACTGAAACTGTAGATAGGTTCGAATTCGAAAGAACTACTCTTAAAACTACTTCCCATAAGATTGTTCATGGTTAACCAGTGAAAGAAATTAATAATTCTTAAAATTTCTAATTCAGATAATACGAGAATCAACGATAAGCGCTAGAAGAGGAAGAAGAGAGCCGCGTAGAGGTGTGGAAGTGTGGGGACTGATGTCTTGACTCGGCTAGTTAGGAGTCATGAAGGAGGTTAAAGAAATCGGTGAAACACTTCGGGTTGGGTGTGTGGACTGTAAGAAAAAAGAGATCGTAGTTTTCTAGGGTTGCAGTTTTGTTCTGTGAAGCATGTTAAGATACGTCCAAACTTCCAGGTTTGCGAATATTGCAGAAGGTGTCATCCGGGTGAATGTTGGAGAAAGTCAGGAACGTGTTTAAGATGCGGGTCTGAGGAGCATCAGGCTCGGGATTGTTCAATCACCATTAAGTTGGGTATGTTTTGTGTGGATGCTATATTTTTGGGTATAGAAACTGTATGCGTGCAATGTTTACATATTATTAAATTAGAGTGCGCAGCAAAAGTATAGTGGTGAGACTTGGGTAGTACGATTAATAGTTAGTTGGAAATTTCGAGGACGAAATTTCTTTAAGGGGGTAGAACTGTAGCATCCTGAATTTTGGGCCTATGCGTTTAATGGGTGAACATGTGTAATGTGTTAATTTAAGTGATAGGGGTCCAAATTGGGCTCAGTACTAGGCAAAGGCCTTGGTTAAATTATTTGATTTGGCATTATAGAGTCAAAAGGAGGTAATTGTGTTTAAAATACCAACGTGGGCTTGTGGCCCAACAATTGGTGGCATTGCAAGGAAATTTGAAGGTGGCATCATTAACAATTAAAGGGGCCCAAGTTTTGGCCGCAAGGAGCCCATGTTTCTGGGCCATTTTTGGCACTTTAAAGGGAGCAAGGCGTGACGCCATACACAAGGAGTTAGGGGCCCAAAATTTAAGTTTCATAGAGCCCAAATCCTTTAATTTAAGTTAGCTAAATTCGGCATTAGGGTTAGGTGAAATGGACGGCAACAAGGCTAAAAAATAGGAGGATTTATGTAGATTTTATAATTAATAATATAGATGATAAAAAGGAGAAAAGATAGGAGCTATTTGTAAGGCAAGGTAATGGTCGAAAATCCACCACCTAGAGGAGTAAAGAATTCAGCTACCTCATGGATAAGGGGTGCCGAATTTTCCCTTTTGATTAGCTTGACTTTTAGTTATCAGGAAAGGCGTTTTCAATTTTAAGCAGTAAATGCCAAAATTTTTATAAATAGGGGGGATATCTCATTGATTCTGGCATTTAAACCCTAATTTCCTCTTCACTCTTTGTGTCGAAATTCTTAGCCTCTCCCTCTACAATTTCTTTTCTTCAATTTCTTCAGAAGCCGAAACCTCTTCTTTCACTCTCTTCTCCATTCTTTTTCTCTTGAGTCGATTTCTCTAAAAAGCCGAAATCCCCATCGTTTTTCTCTATTCATCCCATTTGTGAGTTTGTTCTATTCTTTCGGCATTTAAAACTTCTTCTTTGACATTGTCGAATCTTCTCTCCAAGTGCTAGTCGAATTCCCTGTGCTAAGGTAAGTGTTGACTTCTGTTAGATCTCATGTTCTATTTCGGTTCTTGAAAGGCAAAAGCCGAAAAGCTAATAGTTTAGTGGTTCTATGTTGGGCGGCATTCCAGGATTTGAAGGAAACTTGGTCGTCTAGATCTAAAAGCCGAAAAATGTTAGTCTCCAATTTTGGGATTTTAAGGAAAGAAAATTTTCCCTAGATTTTTACTAGATTCGCTTATTATATGCAAGATCTTAACTTTATGATGAGGATTAACGATCATAAATTGTGATAGTAGTTCTGACAAGGACTTGTGATGGAATTAAATATGGATCAGGCAAAGGAGAGAATCCCTAAGTTTAAGAAACGAGTGGTATCTGCCGTTCAAGATTGGCCACTTGGTTGTGGTGGTCAAACCCGAACAACATCTTAGGCAGACACGGTTGTTGTGTCGACTACGAATAGCATCGACATAGAAAGTATCATTCTATCGATGTCAGTGTGTAGATCTCTAACACATTATTAATCCTGTATGTATGTCTATATATTTATGTTATGGGCTAAAAAGCCAGAAAGAGGCTGTATAGACAGTCGAATGGAACCCAAGAAGGGGTTATGCTAAGATGCCAGGTACATAAACATAGAACTCTCTCTATGTGTATCGAAATATGTATAAGTATGCATGATGTTTCTTTATGTGTATGCATGGGGTGGGAATATGATGTTGAAGGGGAAGTGCATGATAAATCACATAGTGATCGGTGGTAGAAATCCCACAAATATGAATGTTAGGTCACACAGTGATCAGTGGCTATGCCACATTTAATGATTCCTGAATAACAAGAATAGGCAGTACGACTGCCGTTATGGTGTGTAGCGGATGGAGGGTTGATTGTAGAAATCCCCAAGGTGTGATGGTTGGTACGGGTTAGTGTGTTGAGGATGGAAAGCTAGGATGGGTTGGGCAATTCATTGTTTAGGATTTGATTTGTATTCATGATTGTTGGCTTTATGTATAGGCCAGGGCCCATAATGTGTTTGTGGGCTCAGGTCGTTGTGTGTTTTGAGATTTATACACTGAGTCTTGGTGACCCGCCGCTTTCCTTTTTCTCTACTCTTTTAGATGAGTAGTAGATCATGGACATGGGAGCCGAGACGGACTCGAGGGGCCATCAAGTTTTACTGCTATAGATTATTTTCGGTTTTTCCTTGAAGTTTTATTTTGGGAATATTTAGGTAATAAGCCCCCATAGTTTATATTCGCCTAAGTAGTTTTTAATATTTGCAACTTATGAAATTATGTCTGGGGTTTATTTGTACCAAATAATAATACAAGGTTTTTTTTTTTAAAAACGAGGAGTTTTACATTAAAAACTTCTACTTTGTCGATTTTGGAAGTCGTAAGTTAATTAGACATTATTTGAGTGAATAAGTGACATTTTAAAAATAAAACCTTTGAATTGTTATTATTAAGTTTAATAAAACCTTTGACACAATTTCATAAGTTGCAGAACATTAAAACTACTTAATTGAATAAAAACTTTGGGGCCTTATTACATGGATAATTCCAAAATAGAAATAAAATAAAACTTAGAGAAAAAGCCGAAATAGTCTATAAAAAGAAAATAATAAAAGCTTGATGGCCCCACGAGTCCGTCTCGGCTCCCATGTCCATGATCTACTGCTCATCTGAAAGAGTAGAGAAAAAGGAACGCGTAAGTCACCAAGACTCAGTGTCTAAATCTCAAAACACACAACGACCTGAGCCCACAAACACATTATGGGCCCTGGCCCATACATGAAGGCAACAAGCATGATTATGTATATATCAAATAGTAAATAATGAATAACCCAACCCATCCTAGGTTTCCATCCTCTACACACCAACCCGTACCAACCGTCACACCTTGGGGATTTCTACAATCAACCCTCCATCCGCTACACACCATAACGACAGCCGTACTGCCTATTCCTGTTATTCAGGAATTATTAAACGTGGCATAGCCACCGATTGTTGTGTGACCTAACATTCATATTTGTGGGATTTCTACCACTGATAACAATGTGACCTATCATGCACTTCCCCTTCATTAACATAATCCCACCCCATGCATACACATAAAAGAAACATCATGCAGACATATACATATTTCGATACACATAGAGAGTTCTATGTTTACGTACCTGACATCTTAGCATAACCGCTTTTTGTGTTCCATTCGACTGTCTATACAGCCTCTCTCCGGCTTTTTAGCCCATAACATAAATATATAGACATACATACAGGATTAATAGTGTCTTAGAGATCTACACACCTGATTACTGATAGAATGATACTTTTTATCTCGACGTTATTCGTAGTCTACACAACCGCTATCTGCCTAAGATGTTGTTCAGAAGCCGGTCCACAACCAAGTGGTTAATCTCGAGCGGCAGAGATGCGCTCGTTTCTTAAACTTAGGGATTCTCTCCTTTGCCTGATCCATATTTAATTCCATCACAAGTCCTTGTCAGAACTACTATCACAATTTATGATCGTTAATCCTCATCATAAAGTTAAGATCTTGCATATAATAAGCGAATCTAGTAAAAATCTAGAGAAAATCTTCTTACCTTAAAATCTCGAAATTAGAGACGAACGTTTTTCGGCTTTTAGATCTAGACGACCAAGTTTCCTTCAAATCCCGGAATGCCGCTCAACATAGAACCATTAAACTATTAGATAGCTCCTATCTTTTCTCGTTTTTATCATCTATATTATCAATTATAAAATCCACATAAATCCTCCTATTTTTGAGCCTTGTTGCCGTCCACTTCACCTAACCCTAATGTCGAATTTAGCTAACTTAAATTAATGGATTTGGGCTTTATGAAACTTAAATTTTGGGCCACTCCTTGTGTATGGCGTCACCCTTGCTCCCTTTAAAGTGCCGAAAATGGCCCAGAAACATGAGCTTCTTGCGGCCAAAACTTGGGCCCCTTTAATTGTTAATGACGCCACCTTCAAATTCCCTTGCAGTGCCACCTATTGTTGGGCCACAAGCCCACGTTGGTATTTTAAACACAATTACCTCCTTTTAACTCTATAATGCCCAATCAGATAATTTAACCAAGGCCTTTGCCTAGTCCTGAGCCCAATTTGGACCCCTATCACTTAAATTATCATATTAAATATATCCTTACACTAAACGTATAGACCCATTAATTCAGGATGTTACAGTTCTACCCCCTTAAAGAAATTTCGTCCTCGAAATTTCCAACTAGTAATCAAACTACTTAAGTCTCACCACTATGCTTTTGTTACGCGCTCTAATTCTAAAGCAAAAATAACACTTAGTATGGTAGGGTACGCACCATTATTTGCATCTAGAGCGTCTCCGTCCCGGTGGGGATGTGCTGCATAGACAAAAGCTGGCTGCCTCGCCTCAGCATAACCTGCACCTTGGCCTTGGCCTAGTGCTCCACGGCCCTGACCGGAACCATTACCACCTTTGGTTGGACCACGACCTCTTTGTGGCTACTGCCCCCTTCTACTACGCTGAGTATTCCCTTGATTCGTGGGCTCATCATTGCCTTTTTGCTGCGAGCAATTCCTAACTTGGTGGTCTAAAGATCCACACCTAAAGCACTTCCCACTGCCCACCCAACACTCACCTACATGGAATTTACCACACCGAGCACACTTCTGTGTCTGACTAGCAGCAGCAGGTCTATCATCTCGTCTAGGCTTGTCTGTCCTGGGTCTTTTCTGATCAAGCCCAACTGCCCCAGATGATCCTAAATTTCTCTTACTTCCACTTCTGTCCCTATCCTGATTCAGCTGTTTTGTCCGCTTAACCTCCTCAGCTATCTTAGCTTTTTCCACAAGGACAGCAAACTCTCTTTCCCGTTGTGGGGCTATCAACTCACGTAGATCATCCCTCAGACCATCTTCAAACTGAACACAGCGTTCATGGTCTGTAGCCACCATCTCTCGAGCATAACGGCTAAGCCGTAAGAATTCTGCTTCATACGCAGCCACTGACCTACTCCCTTAAACTAGATTCAGAAATGCTCTACGTTGCGCATCCACATAACTCGATCTAATGTACTTATTCTGAAATGCCATTTTAAAAAGATCCCAGATGATATGGTCAGCCATTGTACCCTCCTTAATCGTAAGCCACCATTGATAGGCTTCATCCCACAGGAGAGATACAACTCCTTTCAACTTCTCCTCCTCCGTGAAATCAAATCATCCATTATGCGTTCCACCACCTCTAACCAATACTCAGCTGAACTTGGGGCTACACCAGAAATTCCCCTAAACACTTCTGCCCCATTGGCCCTAAGCCGCTCCGGCACGAACTTTCGGGCTCCTGTGCCCATACCAGCCCCAGCAACTCTCTCTAAAACCCTTAACATTGCCTGAGATACCGCGTCATCTCCGGCAGTCTGATCCTGAAATTCCTCCTCTGCAGCTGGTGGAATTGGGATCTCGTTCCCAGATCCATGGCCAGATCCTACTAGCTCCGACACAGTCATCCTACCTCTACCACGACCACATGGCGGACGTCCTCGACCCCTTGTACTCATTCTATCGCTTCGCGTTTATCTGATTAGAAATTTTATGAATTATTAGTTTTCTTCCACTGATTAACCACGAACAGTCTTATGAATAATAGTATTAAGAGTAGTTTTTTCGAATTCGCATTCACAATTCAGTCTTAAGTTCGTATCCTCTAATTCTAGGAAACACACATACATTCAATCATCAACATACAAATAACATTCATGAACTTACATTCATCACGTAAGGGTATTTTCGTTGTTTCACTACCCAGGGGTATTTTCGTAATTTATCCTATAGGGGTATTTTCGTAAAAATAGGGTTCCTTGGTGATTTTGTGAAATAAGGGTATTTTGGTAATTTTGTAATCTGGGGGTATTTTGGTAATTCTAAAATCTGGGGGGGATTTCGATAATTTAGAATCCTGGGGGTATTTTGGTAATTTATAGTCCGGGGGTATTTTGGTAATTACACAAGTCAAGGATATTTTGGTCATTTTGCAAAACAAGGGTAATTTGGTAAATTTTTTTTAAAACCAGGGATATTTTGATGTTGTTGTTGCTGTTTTTTTTTTAAACAGGGGTATATTGAAAATCTGGTTTCATAATTCGGGTTACTCTTGTAATCATGAGGTTTTTGAGTAAGTTTTCAAAACACAGGTACTTTATAAATTCATGGTTGGTTGGAAATTTTCTCAAATCAAGTGTATTTGAAAATTTTACAAAACTTGGGGTTTTTTTTTTTAAAAATAGGGTGGCTGGTCCCCTTTCGGGTTTTAATTATAAAGTTCAGCCCATCAGCAAGTCCTTGTAACTAGGGTGAACAGTCACTATGCACCAGGTAGTATTCTAGTGAAGAGGAGGTGAGTCACTAGGACTGCTTAAGTACCAAGCTCTTCCTGAATCCAATCCTAGACATGCTTATGCCTGTTGCCACACCCTAACCTATTGACTCGTTCACGGGTTTGTTTAGTTGGATTAAATCTTATGGAATTGAAGAGTTGTTTATCTAAGCCTAAGGTCCATTAATGCTATTCTGCGTCCCTTAAGCCCATTAAACCCACATATATATCACAATAAGAGTTTAGAATACTTACCTGCGTGGATCGGGTGCCGGTAGACTCAAAGGCCATATCTCAACCCAAAACATTTTCTTATATCAATTTTACAAAACACAACTAGACCCATTTCATAGCCCGAGTTTTGAACTGGGCTCTGATACCAAATTGTAACACTCCAAACCCGGCCCATGCGTTTCGACCAGATCTGGTATGCTACGAGTTGTACATTAAAAACTTCTACTTTGTCAGTTTTGGAAGTCGTAAGTTAATTAGACATTATTTGAGTGAATAAGTGACATTTTAAAAATAAAACCTTTGAATTGTTATTATTAAGTATAATAAAACCTTTGACACAATTTCATAAGTTGCAGAACATTAAAACTACTTAATTGAATAAAAACTATGGGGCCTTATTACATGGATAATTCCAAAATAGAAATAAAATAAAACTTAAAGAAAAAGCTGAAATAGTCTATAAAAAGAAAATAATAAAAGCTTGATGGCCCCTCGAGTTCGTCTCGGCTCCCATGTCCACGATCTACTGCTTATCTGAAAGAGTAGAGAAAAAAGGAAAGCCTGAGTCACGAAGACTCAGTGTATAAATCTCAAAACACACAACGACCTGAGCCCACAAACACATTATATGCCCTGGCCCATACATGAAGGCAACAAGCATGATTATGTATATATCAAATAGTAAATGATGAATAACCCAACCCATCCTAGGTTTCCATCCTCTACACACCAACCCGTACCAACCATCACACCTTGGGGATTTCTACAATCAACCCTCCATCCGCTACACACATAACGACAGCCGTACTGCCTATTTCTGTTATTCAAGAATCATTAAACATGGCATAGCCACCGATCACTGTGTGACCTAACATTCATATTTGTGGGTTTTCTACCACCAATCATGATGTGACCTATCATTCACTTCCCCTTCATTAACATAATCCCACCCCATGCATACACATAAAAGAAACATCATGCAGACTTATACATATTTCGATACACATAGAGAGTTCTATGTTTACGTACCTGGCATCTTAGCATAACCCCTTTTGGGGTTCCATTCGACTGTCTATACAGCCTCTCTCCGGCTTTTTAGCCCATAACATAAATATATAGACATGCATACAGGATTAATAGTGTCTTAGAGATCTACACACCTGATTACTAATAGAATGATACTTTTTATGTCGACGCTATCCGTAGTCGACACAACCGCTATCAGCCTAAGATGTTGTTTAGAAGCCTGTCCACAACCAAGTGGCCAATCTCGAATGGCAGATACCGCTCGTTTCTTAAACTTAGGGATTCTCTCCTTTACCTGATCCATATTTAATTCCATCACAAGTCCTTGTCAGAACTACTATCACAATTTATGATCGTTAATCCTCATCATAAAGTTAAGATCTTGCATATAATAAACGAATCTAGTAAAAATCTAGGGAAAATCTTCTTACCTTAAAATCTCAAAATTGGAGACTAACGTTTTTCGACTTTTAGATCTAGATGACCAAGTTTCCTACAAATCCCAGAATGCCGCTGAACATAAAACCATTAAACTATTAGCTTTTCGGCTTCTACCTTTCAAGACCCGAAATAGAACATGAGATTTAACAGAAATCGACACTTACCTTAGCACAGGGAATTCGGCTAGCACTTGGAGAAAAGATTCGGCAATGTCAAAGAAGAAGTTTTAAATGCCTAAAGAATAGAACTAACTCACAAATGGGATGAATAGAGAAAAACAATGGGGATTTCGGCTTTTTAGAGAAATCGGCTCAAGAGAAAAAGAATGGAGAAGAGAGTGAAAAGAGAGGTTTCAGCTTTTGAAGAAATTGAAGAAAAGAAATTGTAGAGGGAGAGGCTAAGTATTACGACACAAAGAGTGAAAAGGAAATTAGCGTTTAAATGCCAGAATCAATGAGATATCCCCCCTATTTATAGAAATTTCGGTGTCTACTGCTTAAAACCGAAAACGCCCTTCCTGATAACTTAAAGTCAAGCTAATAAAAAGGGAAAATTTGGTACCCCTTATCCATGAAGTAGCCGAATTCTTTACTCCTCTAGGTGGTGGATTTTCGGCCATCACCTTGCCTTGTAGATAGCTCCTATCTTTTCTCATTTTTATCATCTATATTATCAATTATAAAATCCATATAAATCCTCCTATTTTTGAGCCTTGTTGCTGTCCACTCACCTAACCCTAATGTCGAATTTAGCTAACTTAAATTAAAGGATTTGGGCTCTATGAAACTTAAATTTTGGGCCCCTAACTCCATGTGTTTGGCGTCACCCCTTGCTCCCTTTAAAGTGCCGAAAATGGCCCAGAAACATGGGCTCCTTGCGGCCAAAACTTGGGCCCCTTTAATTGTTAATGACGCCACCTTCAAATTCCCTTGCTGTGCCACCTATTGTTGGGCTACAAGCCCACGTTGGTATTTTAAACACAATTACCTCCTTTTAACTCTATAATGCCCAATCAGATAATTTAACCAAGATCTTTGCCTAGTCATGAGCCCAATTTGGACCCTTATCACTTAAATTAACATATTAAACATATCCTTACACTAAACGCATAGACTCGTCAATTTTGGCATTTGAACCCTACTTTTTCTTCATTCTTTGTGCTGAAATTCTCAGTCTCTCCCTTTGCAATTTTGTCAACTTTCTTTCAAAAAGCAAGAAGCTTTCTTAAGCCATCTTTCTCTTCTTCTTCTAAAAGACAAAATGTCTTATTTCACTTTCTTCTTCCTTTCTCTAAAGCCTCACCAATTGCCAGAATCACTCTGAAGTGTCTGCTTGTGATGAAATCTGAAGGGAATTTTAGGTATGTATTGTTTTGTGGGATCCAAATATTTTTCGGCTTTTCAAAGCCTCTAGCCGAATGGCTATTTAGTTACTAATCTATTGTTTTTCTCTTATTTTCGGCATTCCAGGATCTGAAGTAGAGCCAATCGCATAGATCTCTAAGTCACAGTTCAATAACACTCGAATCGTGCTACTTTCGAGATTTCAAGGTAATAAGATCTATTAGTTTCAACGTGTAAATTCGAGTATTCATTAACCTTTGGCCGAATGTAGGGGTGCCCAAACATCGTCGTATTTTTTTGGCTTTTGAGCAAGGTTTTAGACTAAGGGTTGTAGATCCGGATAGCAAGGATATTGACTAAGATTGTAGTACTACGGGATATCAGGTGTGTAACTTCTCACACCATTAGATTGATTGCTAATATATATATGTAATAAATCTGCTATACCCTATTAAATGCCAAAAAAAAGAGAAAAACAATAGATTAGTTACTAAATAGCCATTCGGCTAGAGACTTTGAAAAGCCAAAAAGATTTAGATCCCACAAATTAATACTTACCTAAAATTCCCTTCAGATTTCATCACAAGCAGACACTTCAGAGTGATTTCGGCAATTGGTGAGGCTTTAGAGAAAGGAAAAAGAAAGTGAAATAAGAGATTTCGGCTTTTAGAAGAAGAAGAGAAAGATGGCTTAAGAAAGCTTTCGACTTTTTGAAAAAAAGTTGACAAAATTGCAAAGGGAGAGACTGAGAATTTCGGCACAAAGAATGAAGAAAAGAGTAGGGTTCAAATGCCGGAATTGATGAAACATCCCCCCTTATTTATAGAAATTTTGGCACCTACCTATCAAAACCCGAAAATGCCCTTCCTGATAACTAAAAATTAAGCTAATAAAAAGGGAAAAATTCGGCTAACACTAATCTTCTAGAGATAGCTCCTATCTTTCCTCTCTATCTCAATCTACTAACTCATCCAAAAGAGACTCAATTAACTCCAACTCCTCCCTCTTTTATCAGCATAATATCCACATAATTTAAAACATAAAATCCCCTATTTCGTAGTCACATTGCCGCCCTCCTAGCTCTCCTTGGCCTGTCAAAATTGGCCCAATTTCATGGGCCCCCTTCCTTTGCCTATTGGCGCCACTTAAAGCTCCCTCCTACTGCGCCTCTTTTTCCTGGGCCACAAGCCCATCTTGCCTATTACACTCTTAATACTTTATTTAAACCCAATAGTCTCTAAATAAAATATTTAGCCGAGACCTCGGTCCATTCCTGAGCCCAATTTGCACCTTTAAACCTCAAATTAACATTTTAAGCATACAACACCAAAATACATACTGCAAAGGAATTTGAAGGTGGCGTCCTTAACAATTAAAGGGACCTAAGTTTTGGCCGCAAGGAGCCCATGTTTCTGGGCCATTTTCGGTACTTTAAAGGGAGCAAGGGGTGACACCATACACAAGGAGTTAGGGGCCCAAAATTTAAGTTTCATAGAGCCCAAATCCTTTAATTTAAGTTAGCTAAATTCGGCATTAGGGTTAGGTGAAGTGAACGGCAACAAGGCTCAAAAATAGGAGGATTTATGTAGATTTTATAATTGATAATATAGATGATAAAAAGGAGAAAAGATAGGAGCTATCTGCAAGGCAAGGTGATGGCGAAAATCCACCACTTAGAGGAGTAAAGAATTCGGCTATCTCATGGAAAAGGGGTGCCGAATTTTCCCTTTTTATTAGCTTGACTTTTAGTTATCAGGAAGGGCGTTTTCGGTTTTAAGCAGTAGATGCCGAAATTTCTATAAATAGGGGGGATATCTCATTGATTCTAGCATTTAAACCCTAATTTCCTCTTCACTCTTTGTGTCGAAATTCTTAGCCTCTCCCTCTACAATTTCTTTTCTTCAATTTCTTCAAAAGCCGAAACCTCTCCTTTCACTCTCTTCTCCATTCTTTTTCTCTTGAACCGATTTCTCTAAAAATCGAAATCCCCATCGTTTTTATCTATTCATCCCATTTGTGAGTTAGTTCTATTCTTCCGACATTTAAAACTTCTTCTTTGACATTGCCGAATCTTTTCTCCAAGTGCTAGCCGAATTCCCTGTGCTAAGGTAAGTGTCAACTTCTGTTAGATCTCATGTTCTATTTCGGTTCTTGAAAGGCAAAAGCCGAAAATCTAATAGTTTAGTGGTTCTATGTTGGACGGCATTCCGGGATTTGAAGGAAACTTGGTCGTCTAGATCTAAAAGCCGAAAAACATTAGTCTCCAATTTTGGGATTTTAAGGTAAGAAGATTTTCCCTAGATTTTTACTAGATTCGCTTATTTTATGCAAGATTTTAACTTTATGATAAGGATTAACGATCATAAATTGTGATAGTAGTTCTGACAAGGACTTGTGATGGAATTAAATATGGATCAGGCAAAGGAGAGAATCCCTAAGTTTAAGAAACGAGCGGTATCTGCCATTCGAGATTGGCCACTTGGTTGTGGGATGAAGCTTCGAACAACATCTTAGGCAGATAGCGGTTGTGTCGACTACGGATAGCGTCGACATAGAAAGTATCATTCTATCAGTAATCAGGTGTGTAGATCTCTAACACATTATTAATCTTATATGTATGTCTATATATTTATGTTATGGGCTAAAAAAGCGTAAATAAATTTGTATAGACAGTCGAATGGAACCCAAAAAGGGGTTATGCTAAGATGCCGGGTACGTAAACATAGAACTCTCTCTATGTGTATTGAAATATGTATAAGTCTGCATGATGTTTCTTTATGTGTCTGCATGGGGTGGGAATATGATGTTGAAGGGGAAGTGCATGATAGATCACATAGTGATCGGTGGTAGAAATCCCACAAATATGAATGTTAGGTCACACAGTGATCGTGGCTATGCCACGTTTAATGATTCTTGAATAACAGAAATAGGCAGTACGGTTGTCGTTATGGTGTGTAGCGGATGGAGGGTTGATTGTAGAAATCCCCAAGGTGTGATGGTTGGTACGGGTTGGTATGTAGAGGATGGAAACCTAGGATGGGTTGGGCTATTCATTGCTTAACATTTGATTTATATTCATGATTGTTGCCTTTATGTATGGGCCAGGGCCCATAATGTGTTTGTGGGCTCAGGTCGTTGTGTGTTTTGAGATTTATACACTGAGTCTTGGTGACTCACCACTTTCCTTTTTCTCTACTCTTTCAGATGAGCAGTAGATCGTGGACATGAGAGCCGAGACGGATTCGAGGGGCCATCCAGTTTTTGATTTATTTTTCTTTAGATTATTTCGGTTTCTCTTAAGATTTTAGTTTTGGGAAATTATATGTAATAAGGCCCCCGTAGTTTTTATTCATCTAAGTAGTTTTTCTTTATAAAAGTTCTGTAACTTGTGAATTTGTGTCAAAGGTTTTATTATATTTAATATTACAAAGTTTTTTTTTAAATGTCACTCATTTATTCAAATAATGTTTAAATTAACTTATGACTTCCAAATCAACAAAGCAAAAGTTTTCCATGTACAACTCGTAGCATACCAGATCTGGTCGAAATGCATGGGCCGGGTTTGGGGGTGTTACAACTGGCTTGCCTTACATATCTCATGTAAACTCAAATTTATATTCATGACTAAATAAATTATCATAAAACTTCTTTATACACATAAATACTTAAAAAAATTCATAACCACTAAATATAAAAAGAATCCCAAATTATATAAAAGTCTTTATATGCGCAATTACTTATGAAAATTCATAGCCACCATATTTAAAAAAAAATCCCAAATATTTTAATTTTAGTCGGGTTCCATAAGGACTAAAACTTATACAAAATAATTATAACAGAAACCAAAAATAATTATTCTTATATATGAATTGAATTCAATGGTAAATATAATTCATCATGAATAAAGACAAAAGATGATAATTCCATCTATATTCAACCACAAACAGAAAATTTAAAACATAGTGCAAAAAAAAAAAAAAACATCTTACCAACATTCATTTATTCGATTATCAAGTGAATTAACTTTCAAAACCAATTATACAACCCAATTGGAATTCTTCAATTGTAAAAAATTGTAAGTCTTTAACTTTAATAATGACTTTAACTAAAATTTATAAAATAATTGTGTGAAAAGAAGAGAAAGAAATCTTATAAATCAAAGAAATCTTATAAATCAATTTTTATCAATTGATTATA
The DNA here is from genome assembly GCA_025503065.1 of Gossypium bickii. Classification (NCBI taxonomy): domain Eukaryota; kingdom Viridiplantae; phylum Streptophyta; class Magnoliopsida; order Malvales; family Malvaceae; genus Gossypium; species Gossypium bickii. The sequence continues at coordinate 33,216,385 of CP106715.1, read as the reverse complement.
AATAAATAAATAAATAAACCTTCATCTTTCGAATAGCATATGCAAATATTAAACTAGATTATATTTATAAACCCTAAACTTTATTTAAAGAATCAAAACCCAAAAATTTATCAGGAATCTTAAAGATTCAACATAATGTATAATTAAAACATCAAATCGATAAAATTAAAAAAGAAAAATGAATCAATCCAAAAATAATAAAGAATCAATTCATTCTCAATGATTCAACATGACAAAGCTCGGATGCCACTTGTTAGATTTGTAAAATAAATTTGATATAAAACTTAATAAACGAGGATATATCATGTCAAATAATCAAGAATAAATCAAAAATAAAACTAGATGTGGAAGCGTACCTGAATCCATGAATTCCTTAAAGTTTTACCGGATCTTGGGGATTTGATCTTCTAACTTAGCACACAAGAAATTTAGATAATATCTACTCTCTCTTTCCTAATGATGAGATATTAGAAAAGATATCTTGTATATATTTTAGGGACCATAACCCTAATATTTATAACCTTGGCATATTAGTTGTAATATCCTGAAATAGGGGTAAAATTTTATTAAATTATTTTGCATAAGTGTGGTCATCATGGTGTTAATTGTGGTATTTTAGGTGCTAGTGATAAGCTAGGGGAAGGCCCGAGCTATGGGAGAAATTTTATTTTTTAAGTGTAAAAGGGTAAGTGGGCTAAAGAGGCCTTAAGAATAATTTTCGGCATTTTTGGACACAAGAAACGCCTTGGTAAAGTGCTTTCCATGCGCCACTTAAGGGCTTTAGGGGACGCCTTGAGCATGGGGGTTCGAATCATGGGGGCTGCAAAGGGTGCAATTTATTTTTGGTTTTGGCGTTGAGACAAGGGAGCTAGGGAAGGAGGCTTTAAAAGAATATGGGGGGAGTTTATGACACAAAGAGAACAGCAGCAGAGTGGCGTGGGAGGGCGCTACCTGCAGCATGGGTGCTAGCAGGTCTCGGGTTCAAGGCTTAATGGCAGCACAAGGTGGTGTTTTATTTTTATTTTTATTTTGTGGCAGATTGGAAAGGTGGTGGACAGCATGTGGGCTCTAAATTGGATGAAGATAAGCTGGAGGATTTGTCTTTGAATTCGGCTGGAAGTATGGAATAAATATTGTTTTATTCCTTTTATTTTTTTATTTGAAGAGGTGATAAGGGATAAAATGGAAATAGGTATTGTTTTTAATTTTAAATGAATGGGGATAAGTTTAATGTTTGTTGCTAAATTCGGCTGGAAGGGTAAGTATTGTTATTATTTTAATTTATTTATTTGAAGAGGTGGCTGAAAGATAGGATGGAAGATAATGTTATTTTATTTCAAATAGGGGGATAATTAAAGGATAAAACTTATCACATTAGGGAGCAAATAAGTGCCGAATTTTGCTTGAGGAGTGTGTCCATCTTTTTATTTATTTTTAGTCTCCATTGCCGAATCCCTTTTGCATTCTCTTCTTATTCTTTTTTTTCTTCTCTTAAAACCTTATTTTCTACTAATTTTCTTGTATAGCCGAATACCTCTTAAGAGCATTAGCCGAATTTCTAAGTAAGCCTCATCAAGCATCTTTTCTTTACCATTGTTTTTTAAGAGCCGAATATCTCATTACCTTTAAAGCCATTGCCGAATCTCCTAGGATGGTGTTGCCGATCTCTTGCTCTTAATTTCGTCTCAAGTGTAGTGGTAAGTAATCGTCACTCTAAACAATTGGTTTTGAGTTCTTATATTGGTATGTCAAAAACCAAGTGATTGGTCTTGGTTGTTACAACATGACCGAATGTCATAGTGCCATTAAGTATGTGCTTTTGTGTGTGTAGCCGAAAGAAGGAAGCATTGAGGAAGTCTCTTGGATTCGATCATCTAAGGTAAGTGTTAGGTACTATTCGGCCAAGGGCCATGATTATGGAATTATGCTTAAAACCGAAACTAACAAGTGATTAGTAGGGATTTCGACTATTAAAGGTGCAACAGTGTGATTTCAGGATTTGGAAGAGATAGGTAAGTGGGTTTGTGCTATTCGGCCTTAGGCCATTTTTGGTATTTAAGTGGCTAACCGATTCTGTCCATGATGGATTAGGGGTCTATCGACAGGCATAAGGACAAGTATTGGGATTCTAGATTGTGTTAGATTCAATAGATCGGGATCTCGCTAAGTAATCAGGTGCGTAGCTATCGCACTGTCTTTTGATTATTTTTAAATATATTAAAATGTATATGTGCTATGTTATGAATGATAGCTGAAATAAGGGGCTAAAATGGTGGATACCCCTGATGGGTAAACGATTAACAAGGTCAACGTTTTATGTTATTAAATGATTATTGTTAAATATATGAAATGGAGATGAGCATGTTATATATGTATTCTATTAAATGATGTTTTATCATATATATGTGCATGAGGGCTTGGGATATGAATATTGGAGGACAGGGTGTACATGTTTATGTACGTGGTCTAATGCTAGCCTCGTGCTACATTAGCGCTTGATGTTAGCTAGGTGCTACGTCAAGGGAGGTGTTGGCTAGGTGCCCATCTTGGCGGTTGATAGCTGTGTGCATCACCGTGGACTGATTGGTATGTGGGATCCCTATGGGATCGGTGGCTCAGCCACGGCCTTGAGCAGCGAGTCTGCTAAGGTTGGTGTAATGGATGGACTTAGGTTGGGATGGGCTTCATAATTACATATTTATGTGTATGGACTGTGTGGATATGGGCCAAGCCCATATGTGGAGACATGCGTAATAACTATGCACTGAGTCTGTTTGACTCACCCAATATTTTACTAAACTTTACAGGTGATGCATGATGCTCGGACCGAGTTGGCGTGGATACGAGGTGGCCCATGCAGAAGATGTTTCAGTTAATTTACGAATTTTTATATTATCAGTATTTTGGGAAATTTGTTGATGTAATAAGGGCCACTTATAATATTTGTTAATATTTTTATTATGGCTTGATTTAATTAAATTACTATATGCCAATAATTTTATTTTTAGCAACTTATTTATTTAAAATATATATATGTAAATGTTTTAATCCGGGATTTTGTAATAACTAAACATTTTTTTAATGGGCTTTTAATTACACAATGTTTTTCCAAGGGCATAGAAAATTTCATATTTTACTATAAGTAAAAATATTTTTCAAACGTTTTTCCACAGTGGCATTTCAAATTCGGTCATAGTGAATGGGCCGGGTTTGGGGTGTTACAAATTGGTATCAGAGCCAGGTTCAAAACTCAGCTTTGAGGGTTTTGGGCCCAAAAACATTTTTTTATGGGCTTTTCAAAGGTTTGGGCTTTCATAAAATTTTTCAGGTCATTCTGGCATGGCACCTGTATCTCCGACCCGCAGTCTACCAGGTAAGTACCCCTATTTGTTGAAGTGATTTATATGTGAATGTTATGGGCTTTTATGGGAACGTAGATTAGTGAACTAAGATCTGTTGAACCCTAGGACTAGTTTACTCAAACACATGCATAAGACTTAAATACAATCAAACAAACCTGTGAAGTAAGTCGCCGAGTTAAGGTGCGGCAACCACTGTACGCATGTCTAGGATTGGTGTTCAGTAAGAGCTTGGTACTTAAGCAGTCCTAGCGACTCAACTCCTCTCTACTCGAATCCTACCTGGTGCGTAGCTACGGTTCACCTTAACCAAGAGGACTTATTCACAGGCTAAACACAATGACTAAAACCCGAAAGGGAACTAGCCATGTTTTTTTGAAAACAACAAAACCCTAGTTTTTTTTTTTTTACCTCTTAAAATTATTCTTTTAAATTTTTGAAAACAATCTTTACAAAAAAAAAATTTTTCGAAAAATTTTTGATTTGTGAAAATTACAAAAAATACCCTTAGTGGTAAAGTTACCAAAATGCCCTTGGTTTATAAAATGTCCAACTACTCAACAGTTTGACCAAAATTTCATTACTTTATGAATGTTCAAAAAATCTTAATTTGCAAATTGTCAAAAATACTTTGATTTTAGAAAAAAATTTACAAAATTGCCCCTAACTTACCAAAATTACCAAAATGACCCTAACTTCCAACAATTTTTGCAACATCACTGTTTTGGAAAGCATAAATTTTCCCAAAAAGAATCCTCAAAGTTTTACAACTTTTTATGTCCCTGATTTATTAAAATTTTACAAATTTACCCCCGTTTGCAAAAAATAACCGAAATACCCTTGAGGTAAAAAATTACCGAAATACCCCCGAATTTCAAAATTTTTCCAAATTACCCCGGGTCTTTGAAATTACCAAAATACTTTTTGACGAAATCACCAAGGAACTTTTTCCTTTTGAAAATTACGAAAATGCCCCTGTAGGACAAAATTACGAAAATACCCCTGGGTAGTGGAAAAGCAACAACGATGAAAACTACAACGGTTCTCTGAATGAACGGAAGTTCATACTTGTCTGATGGATGAATGAATGAATAGAAAGACTATATGCTTGTATGAATACGAAAGAACCACTCCTAAAACTCTGTCATAAAATTTCCTCGCGAGTAAATAAGTGGAACAATGACTAATTCATAAAACTTCTTAATCAGATCTCGACGTTAGACAATGTGTTCTAGAGGATGTGGTCGTCGTGGTTGAGGCAAAATGGCCGTATCGGAACCCGTTAGATCGGGTCAAGGGTCTGAGAATGAGGTACCGCCTCCACCACCAAAGATTTGGTAATGAGCTGAGGCTCGACGGGGAAGATCCGTGGTCGCAAGTCGCGGCCGCGAGTTTTAGAATTGGTGGCTGGTGCAGGAGGGAATTCGGGAACACGTAAGTCTGTGCCGGAGCGGCTTCGAGCTAATGGAGCCGAAATGTTTCGTGGAGTATCTGGGGTGGCCCCCAGTACAGCTGAATATTGGTTAGAAGCAACCGAGCGAATTATGGATGAGCTCGATCTGACCACTGAGGAGAAAGTGAAAGGAATGGTGGCGCTACTTCGCGACGAGGCGTATCAATGGTGGCTCACAATTCGGGATAGTGCCACAGCTGAGGATCTCACTTGGGAGTATGTCAAGACGGCATACCAGAAGAAGTATGTTGGAACTCATTATATTGATGCGCAGAGGAAGGCGTTTCTGGGGCTGGTTCAAGGGAACAAGTCCGTAACAGAATACGAGGCTGAATTCCTAAGGTTAAGCCAATATGCTCGAGGAGTAGTTGCTACGGAACATGAACGATGTGTCCTGTTTGAGGACAGATTAAGGGATGACCTGAGACTGTTGATAGCTCCTCACCAGGAACGGGAGTTCGTGGTGTTAGTCGAAAAAGCTAAGGTAGCTGAGGGAATTAAGAATTCTGTGAGGCAGAACAGAGATAAGGATAGGAACCGGGATAGGAGGAATTTTGGAGCATCTGAATCATCTGAGGGTCTTCAGAAAAGACCGAGGGTTGAAAATTCTGTTCGTGTTGCTAAGCCAGCGACGGAAAATCCGGATCGTCCATGTGCTCAGTGTGGAAGGTATCATGTTGGCAAGTGCTGGAACCGGGAACGGGAATGTTTTAGGTGTAAGTCTAAGTCTCACCTGATCAAAGACTGTCCTCAAGATCTGAATAGGGCTCGGACAATAGGCCAGGGTTATGTACAGCCGGGTAGAGATGGTCAACAAGCGACAAGGGGTCGTGGTCCGAACCATGGAGGAAATAGTTCAGGCCAAGGTCGTGGAGCACCAAACAGAGAAGCTGAAGGTGCAGATGTAAGGCAGCCAAGGTTGGTTTACGCAGTCGGCCGTCGCGAGGGGGAAGATGTGCCAGAGGTGACAACGGGTAAGTTCTTATTTTTGGAATACCTTCAATTGTCTTGTTTGTGGTTAAGTTAGTTCGTTCTTATGTTGCTAGTAAAGTGTATGGAATTTTGATTATGAACTTAGAGAATGTATCTAGAAAGCATGATAGTTCTTTAAGATCAGAGTGCGCAGCAGTAGCTTAGGATGATGAGTTAAGGATGCACGATTGAACGATAGTAAGTAATTTCGAGGACGAAATTATTTTAAGGGGGTAGAATTGTAATATCCTGAAATAGGGGTAAAATTTTATTAAATTATTTTGCATAAGTGTGGTCATCATGGTGTTAATTGTGGTATTTTAGGTGCTAGTGATAAGCTAGGGGAAGGCCCGAGCTATAGGAGAAATTTTATTTTTTAAGTGTAAAAGGGGAAGTAGGCTAAGGAGGCCTTAAGAATAATTTTCGGCATTTTTGGACACAAGAAACGCCTTGGTAAAGTGGCTTCCATGCGCCACTTAAGGGCTTTGGGGGACGTCTTGAGCATGGGGGTTCGAATCATGGGGGCTGCAAAGGGTGCATTTTATTTTTGGTTTTGACGTTGAGACAAGGGAGCTAGGGAAGGAGGCTTTAAAAGAATATGGGGGAGTTTAGGACACAAAGAGAACAGCAGCAGAGTGGCATGGGAGGGCGCTACCTGCAGCATGGGTGCTAGCAGGTCTCGGGTTCGAGGCTTAATGGCAGCACAAGGTGGTGTTTTATTTTTATTTTTATTTTGTGGCAGATTGGGAAGGTGGTGGACAGCATGTGGGCTCTAAATTGGATGAAGATAAGCTGGAGGCTTTGTCTTTGAATTCGGCTGGAAGTATGGAATAAATATTGTTTTATTCCTTTTATTTTTTTATTTGAAGAGGTGATAAGGGATAAGATGGAAATAGGAATTGTTTTTAATTTTAAATGGATGGGGATAAGTTTAATGTTTGTTGCTAAATTCGGCTGGAAGGATAAGTATTGTTATTATTTTAATTTATTTATTTGAAGAGGTGGCTGAAAGATAGGATGGAAGATAATGTTATTTTATTTCAAATGGGGGGATAATTAAAGGATAAAACTTATCACGTTAGGGAGCAAATAAGTGCCGAATTTTGCTTGAGGAGTGTGTCCATCTTTTTATTTTTTTTTTGGTCTCCATTGCCGAATCCCTTTTGCATTCTCTTCTTATTCTTTTTTTGCTTCTCTTAAAACCTTATTTTCTACTAATTTTCTTGTATAGCCGAATACCTCTTAAGAGCATTAGCCGAATTTCTAAGTAAGCCTCATCAAGCATCTTTTCTTTACCATTGTTTTTTCAAGAGCCGAATATCTCATTACCTTTAAAGCCATTGCCGAATCTCCTAGGATGGTGTTGCCAATCTCTTGCTCTTAATTTCATCTCAAGTGTAGCGGTAAGTAATCGTCACTCTAAACAATTGGTTTTGAGTTCTTATATTGGTATGTCAAAAACCAAGTGATTGGTCTTGGTTGTTATAACATGGCCGAATGTCATAGTGCCATTAAGTATGTGCTTTTGTGTGTGTAGCCGAAAGAAGGAAGCATTGAGGAAGTCTCTTGGATTCGATCATCTAAGGTAAGTGTTAGGTACTATTCGGCCAAGGGCCATGATTATGGAATTATGTTTAAAATCGAAACTAACAAGTGATTAGTAGGGATTTCGACTATTAAAGGTGCAACAGTGTGATTTCGGGATTTGGAAGAGATAGGTAAGTGGGTTTGTGCTATTCGGCCTTAGGCCATTTTGGTATTTAAGTGGCTAACCGATTCTGTCCATGATGGATTAGGGGTCTATCGACAGGCATAAGGACAAGTATCGGGATTCTAGATTGTGTTAGATTCAATAGATCGAGATCTCGCTAAGTAATCAGGTGCGTAGTTATCGCACTGTCTTTTGATTGTTTTTAAATATATTAAAATGTATATGTGCTATGTTATGAATGATAGCCGAGATAAGGGGCTAAAATGGTGGATACCCCTGATGGGTAAACGATTAACAAGGTCAGCGTTTTATGTTATTAAATGATTATTGTTAAATATATGAAATGGAGATGAGCATGTTATATATGTATTCTATTAAATGATGTTTTATCATATATATGTGCATGAGGGCTTGGGATATGAATATTGGAGGACAGGGTGTACATGTTTATGTACGTGGTCTAATGCTAGCCTCGTGCTACATTAGCGCTTGATGTTAGCTAGGTGCTACGTCAAGGGAGGTGTTGGCTAGGTGCCCATCTCGGCGGTTGATAGCTGTGTGCATCACCGTGGACTGATTGGTATGTGGGATCCCTACGGGATCGGTGGCTCAGCCACGGCCTTGAGCAGCGAGTCTGCTAAGGTTGGTGTAATGGATGGACTTAGGTTGGGATGGGCTTCATAATTACATATTTATGTGTATGGACTGTGTGGATATGGGCCAAGCCCATATGTGGAGACATGCGTAATAACTATGCACTGAGTCTGTTTGACTCACCCAATATTTTACTAAACTTTACAGGTGATGCATGATGCTCGGACCGGGTTGGAGTGGATACGAGGTGGCCCGCATGAGAAGATGTTTCGATTAATTTACAATTTTTATATTATCAGTATTTTGGGAAATTTGTTGATGTAATAAGGGCCACTTATAATATTTGTTAATATTTTTATTATGGCTTGATTTAATTAAATTACTATAAGCCAATAATTTTATTTTTAGCAGCTTATTTATTTAAAATATATATATGTAAATGTTTTAATCCGGGAATTTGTAATAACTAAACATTTTTTTTAATGGGCTTTTTAATTACACAATGTTTTTCCAAGGGCATAGAAAATTTCATATTTTACTATAAGTAAAAATATTTTTCAAACGTTTTTAAAAATATTTTTCAAACGTTTTTCCACAGTGGCATTTCAAATTCGGTCGTAGTGAATGGGCCGGGTTTGGGGTGTTACATTAGTTCTAATCAAATTCCAATTAGCCCATCATTAATTAGAATTTGATTAGAACTCAATTACTAGAGTATCTACATATATTTGACCCATATTTTATTTAATAATTAAAGCCCAATAAAATTTTAACCAAATTAGATCACTTTTAATTTGGGCTAACCTATCATGATAGTAAATAATATATAATTACCCTTATTATATATGTGATGTCCATATTTTCCAACATCATAGGGTTAGAATTAATAAAATAGCTAAGGTTCCAGCCTTACCTTTTTCATTTTTCCTCTTTTATTTTTCAACAACTAAGGAACAAAACCAAGCTATAATATATATTAAATGTTGTAGAAAATGATCAAGTATAGGTAGTAGCTCAAGTGGTAAGACTTCTATTTTTCCCTTGCATCTAGGTTTAAATCACACAAATTCCCTTCCTTTTTTTTTTTCAATTTCAACAGAATGGTTTATTTGCCAAATCAACCCTTAAAGTGTGAAAATCCTAGATATTTAATCTTCTTTCCAAATCATAATAGAATTATAGTTTCTTTGTTCCTATATCTTCTCCCTTTTCTCCCCCAGCTTCTCCTTTGCAAAATCTTTTGATTTCCATAGCTGAGATTAATATATTTGAATATCAAACGTAAAATCAACCTTCGTCCAATCCATTCTTCGTATCGATTTAGTGTAACATCGTCTCTAACGTACCAAGATCGGTAAGAACATTTCAAATCTTGATAATTAAATCTCAAATATCTATAGAATACACGTTCTCAATAATTTCAAGATCGGTAAAATGATCTTTTACGAATCTTTTGTGATTTTTCCCCAAAAATCTTGATATTTTTGATAAATCATGAACGCCGATATTAATTCTTGTGTATTTTTTTATTGAAAGACCCATTGTAGGTGTCCCGAGATAGACTTGGACGTGAGGATCATCGTGTGAAACCCCGAAAGTTAGGTGTGTTTTCTTTTACAAGAAAATCGAGGGAAAATCGAATCATCGTGTGGCCGCCTATGTAGACTATATGGCCCTATTCACGAGCATGTCACCCCTGAAACCCTAGGATGTTTAACTTTCACACAGCCTGTCACACGGTCATGTCTTCCCTATAGGTTGATTTTACAATTTCCATACGGCTACAGTCTCTCACATAGCCTAGCCACACGGTTGTATATCCCTTTCACACGGCCCAAGGCTTCTCAGACGGTCGTGTGTCCCTTGTAACACGAAAATTGTAGCTTTGACCTAAAATTTTATGTTTTGATCAGATTAGTCCCTGAATAGGTTCCGAACTAGTTTTAGTGAATTAAATTATGCAAATAGGTCCCTATGATATGAGATATGTTTGAATCCATGATTGAACGATTCAATGTGGCATTTATTTATATTTATGAATAGTTTCATGAATTATGAATAATATATGTTACCTTTGTATTTATATACTTGCGATCGTATGAATGACATGCCCTATATTAGTATCAATACTGAATACATGAACAACTTAAATTGCTACAGTTTGGCCATGTGTTAGATTATTTAATATACCTTAATGCATTGTATGGGTTGGGTTGATATGTACAGAGGAAGATCAAGTTGTATATCTACAAGAAAAATGACAAGTGCAAAGCATAGACATGCGGTAGTTCTTAACTGCAGTTCGTTGTGTATTCACAGCCAAATAGCAGTGTAACACCCCAAACCTAGCCTAGACGTTATGGCCGAATCCGGAAGTGTCACATGAAATGGGTTGAAAAACCATTATCGTTAAGTTAAAACCTTCCCAGTTCATAAGCCTTTAGAGTTATTATTATTTTCAAAGCTTTTAAAAATTTAGAGATAAAACGTGTTTGTAGCGAAAGCTTGTAAATCGTTAAGGTTAGGAAAACAAACATTCGATATTTTTAGAAATCATGTTTGAAGATAAAAACCATCATGGTGTAAGAAGTAAGTAAATCCAAAACCCAATCAAAACTAAACAGTTAAAAACAGTCCATACAGTCCCAGAAAATACAACTTCAATGCCAAAACTTAAATAATCTAAAAACAAAATAAAACAGTAGATTAGGTGGTCACTGTCGAGTCTTCTGCTGACCGATCCGCCTAAGACTGTGGGTTACCTATACAGACAAACAAATAAGGGGTGAGTTTACGTAAACTCAGTGTGTAACCCAGCAGAGTTAAGCAAGTATACATACAGAATATCTCAAATCAGACAGATTCACAATCAGGCCTGAGCCCATATCAGATGTAGACACAGTTACAGATATTCAAATCAGATATCAGAAATCAGAATCCTACCTCCATTCTCTACACACCATCTTCGTCCATCCCTACACACCATGTGGGGTTTAAAACACCCACCCAACCCTACACATCACACTGTACCGAAGTGGCACATATCAAATATAGTGTAGCCATGCTGTCAAATAATAGGCAAAAACTGCCTTTCAAAACACTTCCTCCATTATAACAATCCCTCCCCAATAACAGTAACGAAACAGAACATGCATTCAGAATTTAAAGATAATTCATTCTTAACATGCTTATAAAATAGATAGTAGATATACATGGTACAGACATGCTCAGAACAGTACATCAGTTTAGCAGAACACACAGTTTTAGGGTTTGTAACCCTTTACTGACCCTATGGTAGGTTCACAGTTGACCAAGATGACCTGTGTGACCCTATGAGAAATTTCAATATGATGGGCCCACACACCCGTGTGGCCCACACACCCAAGTTGGCCTTGTCCGTGTGGATCACACGGCCTGGCCCAAAGTTTGCACGCCAAGTCTGGTTAAGCCCGTGTGGCCCACACGGCCACACTCCGGCCATCACACAACTGTGTCCTGCGCACAGCCTGGCCTTCGTCGAACACACGACCGTGTTGTCACATACGGTCTATGACACAGCCGTATGGCTTCAACAGTAAGGTTTTTGAATTTTACCAAAAACTCATTTTCTTGCGCTTCGGGTACACACCTGGTACATTTTCGATGCTACTGCAACCACGAACACTCCAAAACCTAAAAATCAGTGTACCAACACTCAGAAACAGACTTATTACAAGTTTGAATTGAAATTAAAAATCCGATAACAACATCAATACACCTTCAAACACTTACCCCAACACCCTTAAACGATTTGATCACGTTTCTGCACCCGAAGAGCCCTTCACGTCCTGATTTCCCGCTGCCAAAACAGCGTATAAGATTCCAACTGAAAGAATCAAATATTCAAGAACCAAATAAAAAGGAATTCCTATTCGAGCTGAACAATCTATGCCTACTTACCAACGTGGAATACCTTGAATCGAACACTGAGATTAAAACTCGATTTTGCCCAAAATGAAAGAAAGAAAGATGAAAGAATACAAAAAGAAAGGAAATGACATCAGTTTTTTCTTTTTTCCAGGAGAAATTTTTGGGAAACAGATTTACCCAAATCCCACTACCTCACAATCATAACCACCACTACTAGGAATTCTACTACAACTAGAACTCTATCACAGAGCCGAGAAAAATAATACCCACGCTAATGCAGGGATTAGAACATAGGACCTTCATCACAACTCACAGACTCCTTACCACTCAAACCAGTAGGCTCATTCTGATATGTTTTTACAATAATTAATATAAGCCCACTCCCCAAACACAAGGTTTAGGTCAGAAAAAGAAATAAGAAAATTGCCAAAGGTAGGGCTTGAACTTGGGACCTCTCACACACACCTAGAACACTTAACCAGTGAATCAGATGCACACTTGTGTCAAATTTTCACAAAAGCATAAATAAGAATTTTGGGGCGTTACAAGTAGATTCCATCTGTAGGTACTGTTCTGAATCCACAGCTAAAGGCCGATTCCAACAATAAAGTTTATACTGCAGATTCTATATGTAGGTACTGACTTACTGACAAGTCAAACAACGAGCAACTAAATTGGTAACTTCACGCTTCAAACTCGGCCACCAGTATAACTTACGGAAGTCGTGGTACATCTTATTACCACCGAGATGCATAGTATAAGAGCTACTATGTGCCTCCCTTAGAATAAACTGCTTCAAATCAGAATCATTCGGCACAAAATCCGTCCTTGGAAACACAACACACCATCACTGTTTAAACTAAAATCAGACGTAGTACCACTCTCCGCCTGACGAAACTGTACACCTAGAGCCTCATCCACTAACTGCTTATCTCAAATCTGCTCAATCCAAGTTGGCTTAACCTACAACTCGGCTAATAGACTCCCATGATCAAACAGACTAACGCGAGCAAACATCACCCTCAAATTAGAAATCGCTCTTCAGCTTAGAGCATCGGCTACTACATTGGCCTTACCAGGATGATACTCAATGGTGCAATCATAATCCCCGCGCAGCTCAATCCATCAACACTGTCTAAGGTTCAACTCCTTTTAAGTAAGGAGGTACTTAATACTCTTGTGATCGGTGTAGATGATGCACCTTTCACCATACAGATAATGTCTCCAGAATTTTAGTGCAAAGACCATAGTAGCCAACTCGGAATCATGCGTCAAATAATTCCCTTCGTGTGTCTTAACCTGATGGGATGTATAAGCAACAACCTAACCATCCTGCACCAGAACACATCCCAAATTGACATGCGACGCATCACTGTATACCACAAACTCCTTCCCAGGTTCAGGCTGTATCAAAATAGGAGCCTGAGTTAGAATAGACTTGAGCTTCCCAAAGCTCTCTTTGTACATCAGTCCAAACAAATGAAGCCCCCTTACGCAGAAGCTTAGTCAAGGGAGCTGCAACCAAAGAAAACCCTTCGACAAATCAACGATAGTATCCTGCAAAACCCAAAAAGCTGCAGATCTCAGACACATTCTTAGGTTGTTTCCAATCCAGTACAGCCTCAACCTTTCGAGGATTAACTCAAATCCCCTCAGCAGAAACCACATACCCCAGAAACGTCACTTCACGAAGCCAGAACTCACACTTGCTTAGCTTAGCATAAAGTTGCTTCTCACGTAGAATCTGAAGCACTACTCTAAGATGCTCATCATGCTCCTCTTCAGTCTTAGAGTAAAACAAAATGTTGGCGATGAAGACCACGATGAACTGATCCAGATAGGGGTGCAATACTCGGTTCATAATATCCATAAATGCGGCCGGAGCATTTGTCAACTCGAAAAGCATAACTAGGAACTCGTAATGTCCATAACGAGTTCTAAATGTCTTCTTATGCACATCTACCTTCTTAACCTTCGACTGATGATACCTTGAACAGAGATCGATTTTAAAGAACATAGAGCCCCTCGAAACTGATCAAATAAGTCGTTGATCCTCGAAAGTGAATCCTTATTCTTAATGGTCAGCTTGTTCAACTGCCGATAATCTATACACATCCTCATGGTCCCATCCTTCTACTTAACAAACAGAACTGGTGCTCCCCAATGAGACAGACTAGGACAGATGAAACCACGTTCCAACAGTTCTTGTAGTTGAGCCTTAAGCTCTGTAAGCTTATTCGGTGCAATTCGATAGGGAGCGATGGACACTGGAGCTGTACCCAGAAGAAGCTCGACCCCAAACTCAACCTCTCGGTTCGGAGACAATCCCAGTAGCTCCTCAGGAAAAATATTTGGGAAATCTCTTACAGTTCTGATATCCCCAATCGAAAAGTTCCCAGAAGCAGTAGTACTGACGTAAGCCAAATACTCCTCGCACCCTTTTCGGACCAGTTTCTCAGCTACCAGTTCATCTTCCTTAGTTCTCAGAATGACCCTCTTAGTCGCACAATCCAGACTAACCCGGTGCTTGACCAATCAGTTTATTCCCAGAATTATATCGAACTCCCCAAACGGAAACTCCATCAGATCTGCCAGAAAATAGTTCCTTGCACCATTAAGGGTACATCTCTATATATTTTGCTAACTCGAACATACTACCCCAATGGACTCAATACAGTATCCTCACTAGTAGTGTTTTCCACAAAAATCTCCAAAGTCTTAGATACAGTACTAGCTATGTATGAGTGAGTAGACCCTACATCTATCAAAGCAAAGCAAGGTACATCAAATATAAAGAACATACCCGTGATGACGTCAGGAGCATCTTTGTTCTCTCGACATCGTGTAGCATAAACCAAAGCAGGCTGCCTCGCCTTAGTCTGACCAGCACCTCTGCTCAGTGCTCTCTTTCCACGACCCAAACCATTACCACCCTTAGCATGACCACGGCCTCTAGGTGGCTGTTGAACTACCCTCTGCGGCTGTACAGGACCTGATGCTGAAGCTTGCGCCTGATCAGCCCTCAATGGACACTCCCGAATACAGTGCTCAAGGGACCCACATTTCAAACAGGCCCCAATCCTCCTCCAAAACTCACTCGGATGGCGTCTACCACAATCACTACACGACTGGAACCCAGTAGGAGCAACAGAAGAAACAGGGGCCCCCACTTTAACTGGCCCATCAGATCTGGCCTTTTTCTTAGGCCTCTGCACAGAACTCGAGGGCTTTGAATCCCTCTTGTTCTTACCTTTCTTACAGTCCTTGTTCTGGCGCTCCACGTTCTTAACATTATCAACAATCTTTGCCTTCTCTACCAGAACCGCAAACTTACGCTCCATCTGTGGAGCTATCAGAACCCTTAGGTTATCTCTCAACTCGTCCTTAAACCGAACACATCTTTCATTCTCTGATGTTACCATACCTCGAGCATAGCGGCTCAACCTCAAAAATTTGGCCTCATACTTGGCCACAGATAGGTCTCCTTACGTAAGGTTTAAAAAATCATGCTTGCAAGCATCCACATAGCTCGCTCCCACATACTTGCTCTGAAAGGTAGACTTAAAGAAATCCCAAGTCAGACGGTTAGGCTGAGTGCCCTCTTTAACGGTCAACCACCACTGGTATGCTTCGTCGCGAAGCAAGGAGACTGAACCCTTCAATTTCTACTCGGGGGTATAGTCCAAGTCATTCATGATCCTCTCAGTGGCCTCCAACCAATACTCAGCCACATTAGGGGTGACTCTTGTGACAGCCTTAAATAACTCAGCTCTATTGGACCGAAGTCGCTCAGTCACCGACCGTCGGTCCTCAGATCTAGAATTAGGCTCAACGACCCTCTCTAGTATCCTCAGCATGGCTTGGGACAGTGCGTCGTCCCTATCCTAATGACTCTGAGATCCAGTCTCAATAGCAGGTGACACAAGTGTCTCACTAGTGTCTAGATTCAGTATGCTACCTAGAGATAAGGACTCAGCTTGAGCCCCCCTACGGCCTTGAGAACCACATCCACGGATACCTCGTACACTCATTGTCTAATCGAGTTTATCTACATTAAGAGTTTGATGCATCAGTTCAATATTTATTAATAAATGTTTTATGCAGAAAGTTTCAAGAGTTCAGTAATGTTTCTATAAGTTTCAGTCTTTATTTGTTTTACTACAGTTTCAGAGAGTACTAACTATAGTGTTTTCAGAGTATGATGCTTACAATATTTCAAATACACTATCTAATGTTTGGAATACTTACAGGATTGACGCCGAAGACCAGGTGTACCACATTCTCAATCAAAATATTTTAAACCATTTGAAAACCAATTCTTTAAAACATATTTTGGAACCCAAAATCCACACCCAAGTTTTTGCAACTTGACTCTGATACAAATAAAAGTAACACCCCAAACCCAGCTTAAATGTTATGGCCAAATCCGGAAGTGTCACATGAAATGGGTTGAAAAACCATTGTCGTTAAGTTAAAACCTTCCCAGTTCATTAGCCTTTAGAGTTATTATTAATTTGAAAGCTTTTAAACATTTAGAGATAAAACGTGTTTGTAGCGGAAGCTTGTAAATCGTTAAGGTTAGGAAAATAAACGTTCGATATTTTTAGAAATTATGTTTGAAGATAAAAACCATCATAGTGGAAAAAGTAAGTAAATCCAAAACCCAACCAAAACCAAACAGTTAAAAACAGTCCATACAGTCCCAGAAAATACAACTTCAATGTCAAAACTTAAATAATCCAAAAACAAAATAAAATAGTAAATTAGGTGGTCATCGTCAAGTCCTCCGCTGAACCGATCCATTTAAGACTATGGCTTACCTTTACAGACAAACAGAGAAGAGGTGAGTTTACGTAAACTCAGTGTGTAACCCAGCAGAGTTAAGCAAGTATACATACAGAATATCACAAATCAAACAGATTCACAATCGGGCCTGAGCCCATGTCAGATACAGATACAAATTCGGGCCTGAGCCCATTTCAGATGCAGACACAAATACAGATGTTCAAATCAAATATCAAAAATCAGAATCCTGCCCCCATCCTTTATACACCATCTATGTCCATCCCTACACACCATATGGGGTTTAAAACACCCATCTAGCCCTACACACCACACTAGACCGAAGCGGCACATATCAGATATAATGTAGCCATGCTGCCAGATAATAGGCAAACAGCTTTTTAGAACACTTCCTCCATTATAACAATCCCTCCCCAATAATAGTAACGAAACAGAACATGCATTCAGAATTTATAGATAATACATGCTTAAATGCTTATAAAACAGATAGCAGATATACATGGTACAAACATGCTTAGAACTGTACATCAGTCTAGTAGAACACAAAGTTTTAGGGTTAGTAAGCCTTTATCGACCTATGGTAGGTCCACAATTGACTAGGACGACCCGTGCAACCCTACGAAAAATTTCAATATGATGGGCCCATACGCCCAAATTGGCCTTGTCCGTGTGGATCACACGACCTGGCCCAAAGTTCACATGCTCGTGTGACTCACTCGTGTAGGCTAACACGCCTGTGTGGCCCACACGGCCACACTCCGTCCATCACACGGTTATGTCCTGCGCACGGCCTGGCCTTCGTCAAACACACGGTCGTGTTGTCGTACACGACCTACCACATGACCTACCGCACAGCCATGTGCCGTCGATAGTAAAGCTCTCAGCTTTTGCCGAAAACTTGTTTTCTTGCGATTCAGGTACACACCTGGTACGTTTCCAATGCTACTGCAACCACGAAAACTCTAGAACCTAAAAATCAGCGTACCAACACTCAGAAATAGACTTATTACAAGTTTGAATTGAAATTACAAAACCGATAACAACATCAATCCACCTTCAAACACTTACTCCAACACCCTTGAATGATTTGATCACGTTTCCGCACACGGAGAGCCCTTCACGTCCTGATTTCCCGCTGCCAAAATAGCGTATAAGATTCCAACGAAACTAATCAAAAATTCAAGAACCAAATAAAAAGGAATTCCTATTCGAGCCGAACAATCTATGCCTACTTACCAACGTGCAATACCTTGAATCGAACATCGATATTAAAACTCAATTTTGCCCAAAATGAAAGAAAGAAAGATGAGAGAATACACGCGAAAGAAAAGAAAAAGATTGCAGAGAAAGAGAGGAAGAGGCGTCAGTTTTTTTTTCCAGAAGAAGTTTTTGGGAAACAGATTTACCCAAATCCCACAACCTCACAATCATAACCACCCACTACTCAAAATTCTACTACAATTGGATCTCTATCACAAAGCCAAGCAAAAATAATACCCACTCTCATGCAGGGATTTGAACACAGGACCTCCATCACAACTCATAGACTCCCTTACCACTCAAACCAGCAGGCTCATTCTGATATGCTTCTACATTAATTAATATAAGCCCACTCCCTAAACACAAGGTTTAAGTCAGAAAAAAAATACCAAAATTGCAAAAGGTAGGACTTGAACTTGGGACCTCTCATACACACCCAGAACACATAACCACTGAATCAGATACACACTTGTGTCAAGTTTTCACAAAAGCAGAAATAAGAATTTTGGGGCATTACAAGCAGATTCCATCTGTAGGTACTGTTCTGAACCCACAGCTAAAGGCCGATTCCAACAGCGAAGTTTATGTTGTAGAATCTATAGCCAAAAAGTAAGTTTTACCTACAGGATTATGGCACCACAAACCTGGCTGGAATGAATCGACCCCAATCTAGAATGTCACATTAGCCACCTGCGTGACTCTCCTTACTCGTTAACCAGCACGCCACAAGACAATGATTACACCAATTAAAAACATACTTAAACAAGAAATTTTAAACAAAAAATCCTAAATCATGCTTCGTTCATCACAATACAACGAAAAAAGACCAAGGGTAAAATTGTCATTTTACACATCATAAATGATAAATGCGTAAATCATGAATTTGGACCAACCAGTATATTGGGCATTTTATTTGAAACCATTTGGGAAAAATTCAGCTCAAAACGACATTTAAAACTCACTTAATTCCAAATCAGAGTTTAAGGACTAAAATGTAATATTTGCAAAATATCAGATAAACCATTTTAAGTAATTGAAACGACCATGCTAAAGTTCAAGGAATGAAATTAAGACATGAAATTCTAAAACATTTTATGTAGTTTAAATACTCTAAATGCATCACCTTAAATTTGCTAAAACTCGCGAATTCACTCAACATATACATCAACAATAATTAACAGACTAATTCACGATAACATAACAAAATAGTCTGCTAAAGTCCACATTATGCATAGCCTTGTGGAAAACTCTCCTATAGCGAACTCTCCCATGGCCAACTCACTATTGGAAAATGCACCTATGGCAAACAATCATAATACAATCATCTGTTTATCAACTTATCTACAACTACAACATTCATCAGGCATATTTCAAATAGCCACCCAAGTAATATAAACACCCAAAAAATATAAATAAAAGTCCTTAAACAATCTATAGAAAGTCCATTTACAAATCCAAAAAAAAAGTAAAATCTAGTCCTTTAAATTTAAACCCACATTGCCATCCCTTATGAATTAAAAATCATCTCACATACACAATTAAAGTGCCTTTGCCTTTGGATCACCAACTTGTTCACTTCACCACTCCACACAAGCTATTTTCCTGCAATGATCAACACAAAAGAGTGTGAGCTTAACCAAGCTTAGTAAATATTCACGATGCTACAATAAACCACAAACACAAGAGCTAAAAATAGGTATGCTAAATACACTTATCTTATAGTATCATCAAACACCATATTAGAATGATACATTGGCAACTTGTGACGATGAAAATACAAATTAAAGATTCTCATTAGATACACGGATCTCCACCACACCAATGACTCAAAGAGTCTATCATGTTCCAAATGAAGTGTAGCGTGAAGCTAGCACTCTTCAACACACCAACATGTCCCGTGAGTGGAGCAATACTCTACATTCCCTTATCCTTCCACATGTCTCAATAACAGAACGTATAAATGAGTGCTCAAATCTTATGACATGCCAACTATATCCAATGTTTTCAAAGATTCATAAGGCCAATATATCCATTTTAGAGATTAATTTTTTTGTTTATGCACACTGACATATAATATTCATATTACTTATCGCTTATCACTTATCACTTTCATATAATGCATTACAAGTGCTACACTTTCATATAATGCATTACAAGTGCTAACATATTGCTCATTGAGCCAAACTCACTTTCATATCATAGGTGTGTGCATAAATCCAACTATCCGCAAGACATATTCAGCCACATATTCAACATATATAATCACATCACACACTTAGCTATTCATATCACATATAATCTTGTTTATAAAATAATCAAAACTTAAGTAAGAATACTTACTCCTAGGACTTAGATCAGATGTTTGATCACCTAGCCCCCCTTTAACTCATTGTTTTGTGTATTAATTATAGCACACAAGACCACTCACCTTAGCAATTTGCTTCAACAACAAAGCTCAAGTAAGCTTTTGTTTTCTTTTGTCATTGCTTGTGGAGGCTCCCAAATGAGTTGACACTTCACATACACATCAAACATAATTCAAATGAATTATAAACAACAAAAAATACAATTAAATCATTCTAAAATCACAGATCAAAGCCTCTCAACCTATATACTGAAAACTTAACTTGTTTTGTCGAAATAGGTGTTCAACCACTCAAATCTTGTTTCTAAGCCTTAATTTTGATTTCATTCATCCTAAACATCATGTAATTACATATCTAAACCATTAACTTTGTCCAATTACGCAGATCTATATTTTTCGAAAAAATCAAGCTTATATGTCTTTTAAAATGGGAAACATTTGATTTGTTAAAATTACTTAATGATTTGTTAAATAAAGATTATTTTTTTTTATTTAGATCAAATTGAGTTAGAAATCACTTTAAAATAGAAGCTTAGCTAAGTAATACAATAACTACCATTTTCAAACCAAAAATCAACTTAAAATCAAATGATCTATTGAAATTTTGATTAAATCATTTAAATCTCGAATTGAAATAATAGTTCATTTAGTTTAATCATAAAAAGTCAGAATCTCACCTCAATTTTGTAAAATCGACGAGCTATGGAGCTAATTCGAGATAAAACGTGTGAAGATCTTTTGAGGATTTAATGATGAAAACATGATTAATCTTTAGAATTGGATGAGGATTTTGTGTTTGGAGAGCTTGAAAATAAAAATAAAAAAATAAAAATAAAAGAATGAACTAATTTTGGGAGAAAAACATTAAATTCGTGTTTGGAAATTTTTTTTGAAAGAGGAGTTGATTGGGAGGGAAAGAGACGGTAGGTTATTTAAATAACCAACCAAATTTTAAAAATTGGGTTTTTACCCCTTTGACCACATACAGTTTCCTCCTTTTTTCCAAATTGGTCCTTACTTTTCAATTTAAACCAATCTCAAAACTATTTTCAAATCAAATCTCGTTTTTAAAATCCGTTTTAACCAAATCAATTCTCGAGCTCTTAATTTTAATCTCTTAACTTACTTTTTTTATTCTAATTTTTAATATTTTATTTAATTAAATAACTTAATTACGATTTTCGATTCACTAACCTGTTTCTACTAATCCAATTTTTGGGATGTGACAATGACTTTTTCTGTGAATTTACAGCCAAAGGCGGATTCCAATTGCGAGGACTTGCTTTGTGTCCACAACCAATATAATAGTTGTTATCTGCGAACCAGTAGTGGTTAAAACCACAATGTGGCATAAGGTTGAGGACTTCTAGGGAACTCTTACTATGGTGTGTAGCGGTAGGGTAGGAATTATTCTGTCTAAAACCTGAAATCGTATGGCATCATGTAAATCATGTGCATACAAATTTGAAAATTATGTTATGATACATATGCGTGAATCTCTCTCTCTCTCTCTCTTTCTATATATATATATATATATATATATATATATATATATATATATATATGTCTATATATGCATGAAATATGATTATTTTGGGAATTCTGATGATCTGATTATCCTAAAAACTGTTATTGTGATTTTTGATATATTAGTTATGGTTACTTTTGAAAAACTAATATCATGAATTGAATTGTTATCTTTGATTATTCTATACAATGTTAATAAATATGTCCTAATAAGTGTCGCATTGATTTCATTGTAAATGGACTCACACTGAGCGTCAAAGCTCACTCCCCCTTTAATTTCATCCTTATAGATAACCCACCAGGCTAGGACGTGAGCATGACATCTGGAGGGTCTCGACACAGTCCATTTTATTTTCAATTATTTAGGCTTAATCTTTTGATTGATTTTATTATTCAAAGATTGTAGTGTTTTAATTAAAATTGTGGCATGGGAATTAGGACTTAGGTTTTTTTTTTATGCATGACATTTTATTTGAATATTTAATATATTAGGCTATGATTATTACATAATATGCTCAAACCCTGGTTTTTAGTAAACACTTAAATACCATCTTTTTCGCTGTTAGAAATAGTTAAAAATGTTGAAGAGTATTAATCTAACATTTAAACTAAGTTTTTACCAAATTAAATAAATATTTTATGACAACTATTTTCAAAAACTCTTATAACCCTGTTAGGCCATCTCGGTGACTGATGTAGTCTTTTGGATTTAGGTCTAACGTCTAGGCCGAATCGGGATGTTACATGTGGTGATATTAGAGCCTAGGTTTTCTAAACTCGAATCGTAGAAAATTGAATAATTTGCATGCATGCATTGAAAAGGTTTTTTGAGGAAAACCATGCCACAGAACTCTTTTTGAAAATTGATTTTCTACATGAAATAAAATTTGAGACTCTGGTGTCAGTCCTACTATTGTTATTATTACTTATGAGATTTTGGATAAACTGAATTTTTTAATTATGAATATACAATAGCTAATGCTTGAAAATTTATGTGGAAACTGTAGATATACCTTACAACTCTAAACTATTGCAACTAGAATGAATACTTAAGGTAGACGTGGTAAGGGTAAGCCTCGTAAGGCTGCACCTATAGAGCTGCCCACTATTTAGGGCGAGGACCTAGTTTTTGAGGAGGAGTATGTTTGAAAACTCTACCACCAACGGTGGCAGAGGCTTTGAGAATGATAATGATGCCCTAATGAACTGAGTGTTCCAACCTTTATTTGATTAATTTGTGGTAGTTTTCATAAATAATATCTTAGTCTACTTTAAAATCGAACATGAACATGATGAGAACCTTAAGAAGGTTTTACAAACCCTCCAAGAGAAAAATTTATATGCTAAACTTAGTAAACGTGAATTCTGGCTTAAAGAAAGTATGTTTCTGGGTCATATGGTATCCATAGAGGGTATTCAGGTAGATCCAAAGAAGATAGAAACAATCCTTGAATGGAAGCAACCCAAGAATGTTTTTGAAATCCATAGCTTTTTGGGTTTGGCTAGGTATTACTATAGATTTATTGAAGGGTTTTCCTTAATAGCCACATCCCTAACTAAGCTATTAAGAAATGATGATCCCTTTAAATGGCCAGAGAAACATCAAACCAATTTCAAAAAAGCTTAAAACGGTTTTAACCTAATATTTTGTTCTAATTCATCCCAAATCGGGGAAAGATTATGTGGTATACAAGGATGCATCCTACACTGGCCTTGGTTTTGTGTTGATGCAAGGCGGTAAGGTAGTGACTTATGCGTCAAGGCAGTTAAAGCAACATGAATGCAACTACCCGACTCATGACTTAGAGTTGGCTGCAGTAGTTTTTACACTTAAGATATGGAAGCATTATTTGTATGGAGAGAAGTGTTACATCAGCATTAGTCATAAAAAACTTAAATACATTCTCACCCAAAAAAGGTTGAAACTTAGGCAATGGAGGTGGTTAAAGTTGTTAAAAGACTACGATTGTGTGATTGATTACCACCCTGGGAAAGCAAATGTTATAGCAGACGCCCTAAGCTAAAAGCAAATAACTAATTTAAGGGTAATGTTCACTAGGTTGAGTTTAGTAGATGATGGAGGCTTGCTAGCAGAATTGCAAGTAAAACCCACCTTAGCCGATGAGATCAAAGCTAAACAACCCTTAGGTATAACCCAGTTACCTCAAATTAAACAAGTATAAGAGGGAAAGATGAAACATACTTTGGGAGGCGCATGCTAGCCCTTATGCCATGCATCTTAGAGGAAACAAGATGTATCAGGATGTGAAAGAGTTGTATTGGTGGTCGGGATTGAAATGTTATGTAACAGAATTTGTGGCCAAATGTCTTACTTGTCAACTAGTAAAAACTGAGCATCAATTTCCTTCTGAGTTGTTGCAACTTATTAAAATACCACAGTGGAAGTAAGAACGAATAACGATAGACTTTGTTAGTGGGTACCCTTAACACCTACTAAGAAAGATCCAATTTGGGTGATAGTAGACCGGTTAACTACGTTAGCACACTTCTTATCTATCTGCAAGGATTATTGTTTACAGAAGCAGGCTAAGTTATACATCTCAGAGATAGTAAGGTAGCCTGGAGTGCCCATATCGAGATCCACGATTTACATCTCGATTTTGGAAGAAATTACAAGATTCATAGGGAAGTCACTTAGATTTTAGCACTAAGGCTGTATTATCGAATTTTGAGGTAGTTGGGAAAAACATTTACCTTTAGCCAAATTTTCCTACAACAATAGCTTCTAACCAAGCATCCAAATGGCACTTTATGAGGACTTGTATAGACGTAAATGTCAAACTCCTTTCTGCTAGACGTAAATTTTGAACTTCTTTATGTTGCACTGAATTGGGTGATAGAAAAGTGTTGGGTCCTGAGTTACTGCAAGAGTCGCAAGGGAGAATCAAATGATTCAAGAAAAAATTAAGATGACTTCCGATAGATAGAATTTGTATGCAGATTTAAAGAGAAATGACATTAACTATAGTGTAGTTGATCAAACTCCTTGAAAGCGTCCCCATGGCAAAAGGTACTAAGGTTCAACTGAAAGGGTAAGCTAAATGTAACACCCTAAACCTGGCCCAGACATCCAGACCAAGTCCAAAGAGTTACATTAATGATACTAAAACACCACATGTATAACACAGTCAGAATAAACCATTTAACACATAATATCCAACACAACAATTAAGTGAATATACAATCTTTCCAAACATCATAATATCTTAGAATATCGAAATTCCTAATAGTAGTATTTAGAAGAAAGATTAAAGTTTGATCGAGCTCCCGCAACGCTGACCCGTTCAAGTCTAAGAACTACCTCAAATCCAATTGATAACAAAGTGGGTTATGAACTCAGTACGTAAAGAAGTTTGTTCAACTAAAACACATTTATCAAATAGTTTTCGTATTCGAAGATTCAATTTGGTAATAGAAGCATTTCTAGTACAAATTCGAGACAAATTAATTGTAGATGCAGAAACAATCTCAGTTTCAGATACTGAACAAATCATATTCAGATACAAATATTCCTAACCACCATCCGCTACACACCATCTTCGGCCATCCCAACACACCGTTAAGGGCGTTCAATGCCCAGCCAACCCTACATATCATAAAGTGTTTGTCTGACACGTTTAGCTTAGTTGCTAGATCGTAATACGATGAAGCGCCAGAATTAGAGTTATACACAGGGTGGCCTAACCACTGATTTAGAGTAGATTACTTCCTTATTCACAATATCCCAACCCATACAGATGCAGAGTATATATATCCACAATATGTATTCAGTTATTCTAAATTGTTTCACAAGTAGATAACACAGTTCAATTTTAGATAAAAAAATCATAGTACAAAAACAGTTATGGTATTCATACGTCTATCACAGAATATTAAAGAGTTCTCGTTCAGTCAAATTCAGATCATTCATATAATGGGGAAGTCAATATTAGTCTTAGGCAACATTTACGGCCTCAAAAATAGGTTTCGAGCCCTTTTTACATGCCACATGGCCTAGACACCCGCCCATGTCCTTTCCCGTATGGCTCATATAGCTTGGGCACACGCACACTTTCTCTACTTGTGTGGTTCAGAAACATAAACAGAGAGTTACATGGCCTGGACACAAGCCCGTTTCCTTGCCCATGTGACTCACACGGCCTGGGTGCACGCCTGTGTGCTTGCCCGTGCGGTCCTAACTCACAAACAGTGAGTTACACGGTCTAGACACACGCCTGTGTCCTTTGCCCGTGTAAACCCTGCACTAACATGGCGACACATAGCATGGACACACACCTATGCGCCTTGCCCGTGTAGCTCCAAATTGATGAACAGTGAGTTACATGGCCACCCATATTGTAACACCCCAAACCAGGCCTAGACGTTATGGCCGAATCTAGAAGTGTCACATGGAATGGAATTTGAAATCGGATTAATCAATTTCAAACCGTTTTCATTTACTAGCTTCTATTTATCTCTTGACAATTTCAAAATCATTTCTCATTACGTTGGTTTCATTTAAAAAAAACACTTGTGTAGCGGAAGCTTTTAAAACCGTGATATTTGAAGAAACCATTCATGTTTAGGAAAACGCTACTTTTAATTAAACCCGGTTTCCGTTGAGTTTTGCAGTTTAAAATCCAAAATAAAGGAGGTCCAAATGTCCAAATTACATAAAAAATACTCCCAAAATAATAGGAATTAAAAACCTTAAATGAAAATTTGATCGGTTCAATGAATATGTGGTCACCGTAGAGTCTTTCGCTATCCGTCTAAGTCTGGGGATTACCTGTACAGATAAAACATAAAGGGGTGAGTTTACGTAAACTCAGTGTGTAATCCCCACAGATAACATGCATACAGTTAATCAGAGCAAACAGTCAAATGCAGTGTGGGCCTAAGCCCAAATCTGTTCCAGTAGTGGATTGGGCCTTAGCCCATTTCAGTCCAGTATCAGATATGCATTAGGGCTTTAGCCCATCACAGTATCAATAATACAAATAGTAATCAGTGAACAGAGTCCTACCCACCAGCCTCTACACACCATCTCCGTCCATCTCTACACTCCATATGGGGTTTAAAACACCCACCCATCCCTACACTCCGAGTAGTATCGAATGCGACACATATTTAGTATATTGCAGCTGAGCTGCCAGATATTAGGCTTAAAGCCTTTCAGTACACTTCCTCCAAATATCATCAACCCAACCCAATGCAATACAAACATACAAAATGTAATGCTTTTATGTAACCATCAGTCATACGTATACATATATATATATCAGTAATCAGGCATAATTTATCATGTATTACATACACCCATATCATACATTTAGGGGTCTAGGTAACGCTTATCGACCCTACAGTAGGTTCACAGTTGACTTGGGCAACCCGTGCAACCCTAGGAATCATTTCAGATAAATGGGTTCACATGCTCATGTGGCTTGCCCGTGTGAGCCCGCACAACCCAAATTGGCCTTGGCCTTGGCCATGTGGATCACACAGCCTGGCCTAAAATCCCACACGCCCTTGTGGACTACTCGTGTGGGCCTACATGCCCACATGGTCCACATGACCTAAATTAGACTAGCCCGTGTGTCGCAGATGGCCGTGTCTTATGCGCACAGCGTGCCCTCGTCGTTTACACGCCCGTGTTATAGCACACGGCCTACCATACTGGCAACTACACGCTCGTGTGGCATCGACAGTGGGGTTTTTGGCTTTTGTCGAAACCCTATTTTTTACATTTTCGGGTACACACCTGTCACTATTTTGATGTGAAAACACACCCGAGCCTTCCAGAACCCCAATGCTTCTGAACGATAACGATAACGATAAAGTACGAGGGAAACCCCACTCTACACGATTCTCTGCTGCTAAAATAGAAAACATAAACCTCCAATCGCTAATTCAAAAATCAAACCATAGTTCACTTAGGCCACTTACCAGCAAACGGTGGAACAGCGAAAGAATTCCGACAAGTAACCAACGACGAGATCGAATTACGGGACACAACAATCGAAATCGAAAAACAAAAGAGGAGGGAGAGGAACCGAATGTCGGTTTCTTTTCTGGGAAAAGAGAGGAAAAATTGGAAAAGATAATTAGAAATAGCTATCTTAAACCCTCAAATCTCTCTCTATTATCCCACTAACAACTTCCTTAGAATTCTTGTTTGACGAAAACTCTCCCGTGCTTGTGTAAGGATTCAAACTCCAGACCTCTAACACACCAACACACAATTTAACCATCAGACCAGCAGACCCATTCTGATATGGTTTTATAAATAATTAAATATAAGCCCACTGAACAGAGATAGGGCTTATATCAGAAAATTGCTAAAATTTGCCAAAGCTTGTAACATCCCAAACCCGGCCCAAACACTACGACCGAATTTGGGTTGCTACCGAGAAAACATTTTGAAATCTTTTAAAAATCCGCTTTAAGTTTTGGCGAAAACCTTGTGTTTTCAAGTCTCTTGTTAAAACCATACTTAGGTTTATTTTAAAAATAAATA
This sequence comes from Gossypium bickii, assembly GCA_025503065.1. NCBI lineage: Eukaryota > Viridiplantae > Streptophyta > Magnoliopsida > Malvales > Malvaceae > Gossypium > Gossypium bickii. The sequence goes on along the minus strand of CP106715.1, from coordinate 33,187,915 downwards.
TTTATTAAACCAGGTTGTTATCGATTCAGGTGTGCCCGATGGCACGATAAAACATTTTGCGTTTGGATTTTTTAAGAAAACATATGTACTTAACTTAATATTAAGAAATAGTTTAAACAGATTATTCTAAAACATGAAATAATAAAAATAAATCTAGGAGGCCTTATTACAACTTGGTTAAAAATTCAACCGATAATAAAAATAAATAACTAAAATTAAAGTTCATTTAATTCAAAGTCTTCTGCATGGCCACCTCGAGTCCATCCGGCTCCACATCCGCGATCTACATGTCACCTGAAAAATGTAAAGGAGAAGGTGAGTCACCAAGACTCAGTATGTAACCCTTCCCCCGGTTTAATGCCACATCATACACAATTTATAATTAACAATCATGCACTAAGTCATGCACCCAACCTAGCCATCCAAACGCCTTTGTCTACCCCGTGTGGTACCAAACCACTGGTGGTGCCAAACCACTGGTGACATATAGTCACAGATGTGATGCCAAATCACTGGAGGTGCCAAACCTCTGGTGTCCGTAGACACAATCGATTGATGGGGCCAACCCATCGTGTGATACCAAATCACTGGCGTCAATCCCTTAGTATAATCTGTGGGGCCAACCCACTGTGGTGCTAAGCCACTGGGACGAGACGCTATGAGGTACCAAACTTCTGGAGGTGCCAAACCTCTGGTGACCGTAGTCACAATGTGGTACCAAACCACTGGTGTCCGTCGACACGATTATCACTGCCCCCTCCACTCACATATCCCACATCAATTAAGGATACACATTTAACGGAGATCATGCCATAACCACATATAACAACATATCATGCTTCCCAAAAGCATTATTAAGAAAGTCACAACCACGAGACTTACCTGATTCTTCGCTTATACCATTATGGTATTACATCCGAATCTACATAGATCCGATTAGCACACACAACAAATTTAGTACATTAATTAATTAATTATAAGCGTGTATGTACACACCTGTCACCACCGAATGATCTAAACCCCGAAAAGATAAGTCGGCCACACGGATCTCCTCGCACCTATATTCGGCCAACCATAGGATTAGTACTATGGCCTACTCGGCTAACCCAAACAAATCTAAAGGGTTATCTTGTGAACCCGAATCCTTACCTTTACCCTTTTTGCTACTAACCACAGCACTCAATTCCTGAATCTGTTTCGCCAATTACCATCGGTTAGTAAATAAAGCTAATAGCCTTCGGCTTAATCGAATATCAATAAAAAATGTAGATCCTTACCACCTTACCCCAAAACCGATTGCTCCAAGGTGATGGGCTCACTTGCTTGCTTCTAAATTCCGAAAGCCCTATGACAAATTGATTTCAATCATGTGATTAGTACCCTTAACAACCTTTGCCAAAATAGCCTCTTATCAACATCCAAGTCGACAAGAAAGGGAAAAGAGAATATAAGCATTCGGCCTAACATACTTACCCTCCAAAATCGATTAAAGAACGCCTCCCCCTCCTTGTTCAATATTCGGCCAAGGTGCTTAATAAAAAGGAAAGAAATTCGACACTTCAAAGCGGTGTATTCGGCCTAAGGGAAAGGAAGAAAATAATGGAGAAAGGAGATGGAGTTTCGGCAAAATAAAAAGGAGAGAAAGATGTTAATGGAAGGTTTCGGTTTTGGAGAGAATGGAAAAGGGAAAAGATAGAAGATAAGAGAGTTTGGGAATCAAGTAAAGAAAGAAGAGAGAAGAAAAACTAAAAGATGAATAGCCTATGGAAATTTCGGCACTCTCCCCCTATTACTTGCCGTCCACTCCTCTCATCAAGAGTTCAAATTCTAGCCAACTCTCCAAATCACTCTAGGCCACATATTCGAATTAATTCAAATTAATTTGAATTAACTACAAGGCTATTTTTCCTCTGCCAACTCTTATAAATTAATCCTATGATAATCCATTTAAAATAAATAAAATATCATCCTTATTATCCTTAGAATTAAGCAAATAAAAAAAATCCAATTTAAAATGCTCATATTATCTTTTAATATAGAAATCAAATTTGAGCCTTTTCTCTCTCTTATTGCCGTCCAAACAAAGTGCCAAAAAGGGGATTTTTGTGACTCGAACCAAGGCTCCCCCTTGCTCCTTGATGGCGTCACTTCTAGCTCTTAAGTGGCCTCACTTTTGCCACTTTTCGAAGCCATTTCTTGTGTCAAATAATCCACATTTATTCTTGTAGCCCCTACCCACTAAGGCTCCTTACCTTTAAAGCTTCCAAATAAAATTTTCTACTATTCCGAGTCAACTCAAGACCCTATTTAAGCCTTATCATTCCATAAATGATATTACTGACAATTCACACATAGGAAAAATAATTTCAGTCCCAAATAGCCCCATTTTTAGGATGTTACGCTTCTACCCCCTTAAAAATAATTTGGCCTCAAATTACGATCGATCGTAAGAGATGGGGGTATTCCTGCCGCATCACATCTTCGGGTTCCCACGTAGCTTATTCTACACCATGGTTCCGCCATAGCACTTTCACCTACGTAGAACCTTGACATCTAGATCTAAAATCTGAACTGGTTCTTCTTCGAAAGATAAGTCCGTATTTACCTCAATCTCTGCCACTGGCACAATGTGCGATGGATCCGACCGATACCGTCTCAGCATCGACACATGAAAGACGTCATGGATCTGATTCAGTTCTGCCGACAACTCAAGCTGATAAGCTACCGGTCCTACTCGCTTTATCACTGTATATGGCCCGATGAACCTTGGGCTTAGCTTCCCTTTTCGCCCAAATCTCAATACCTTTTTCGAAGGCGACACCTTCAGAAAGACTTTATCCCCTATTGCATACTCCATTTCCTTGCGCTTCAGATCAGCATAGGACTTCTGCCTATCTGATGCTTCATTAAGACGAGCCCGGATCACCTTAACTTTGTCCTCGGCCGTTACCATTTGCGGACCCAAAACTTGTCGTTCACCCAATTCCGCCCAAACACGTAGGAGTACGACATTTTTCGTCCATATAGTGCTTCATATGGAGCCATCTGAATACTCGCTTGATAACTATTGTTATAAGCGAATTCCGGCAATGGTAGATACTCCTCCCAACTACCACTGAAATCCAAAACACACCCTCTCAGCATATCCTCCAAGATCTGTATAACCCTTTCCGATCGCCGTCGATCGTGGATGGAAAGTCAGATCTTTGAAATCCAATCGTGTACCCAAAGCTTGATGCAATGCTTTCCAGAACCTTGACGTAAATCTGGGATCCCTATCCAAGATGATTGATACTGGCACACCATGCAATCTTACTATTTCTGACACATACAGCTTAGCTAGCTTCTGAAGAGAAAAATCTACCCTTACCGGTATGAAGTGAGCTGACTTAGTCAGACGGTCCACAATCACCCAAACTGCATCCTTTTTGCTTGGCGTAAGGGGTAGCCCACTGACGAAATCCATAGTGATCCTCTCCCATTTCCACTGAGGGATCTTCACTGGTTGAAGTAGCCCTGATGGCAACTGGTGTTCAGCCTTAATCTGCTGACATGTCAGACACTTTCCCACAAATTTGGTTACCTCCCGCTTCAACCCTGGCCACCAGAACTGTTTCCGTAAATTTCCATACATCTTACTTCCTCCCGGATGCATAGCGTATGGACTGCTATGTGCATCTTGGAGAATTCTTCGCCTTAATTCTACGTCCCTTGGCATACAAGTTCGCCCTTGAAAACATAACACTCCATCACTAGACAGACTGTACCCTTCTAAACCACCATCCTGAACTTGCACCCTCTTCGCATTCAACCCTTCATCCACTAACTGCTTTTCCCTAATCTCCCCAATTCAGGTTGGCTTAACCTGAAGCTCTGCCAAAAGACTTCCATCATCATATAAACTCAACCGAGCAAACATCACTCTTAAATCCGTCACGACCTTCCGGCTCAACGCGTCAGCCCCCACGTTAGCCTTACCCAGATGGTACTCAATTGAACAGTCGTAGTCCTTTAACAGTTCAATCCATCGACACTGTCTCAGGTTTAGTTCCTTCTGAGTCAGAAGATACCTCAAACTTTTGTGATCCATGTAGACTATCGACTTCTCCCCATACAGATAATGTCTCCATATTTTCAAAGCGAAGACTACAGCTGCCAGCTCCAAGTCGTGCGTTGGGTAGTTAACCTCATGCGGTCTTAACTGACGGGATGCATAGGCTACTACCTTCCCTTCCTGCATCAATACACATCCCAAACCAGTATGGGACGCGTCACAGTAAATCGTAAACAACTTCCCCGTCTCAGGCTGTACCAAAATCGGAGCTTCCGTCAGAATCTTCCTTAGCTTATCAAAACTTTCTTGTTGCTTCTCCGACCATACAAATGGAACACCTTTCCTTAGTAACTTAGCCAATGGTGCTGCGATTAAGGAGAACCCTTCCACAAACCTTCGATAGTACCCTGCTAGACCCAGAAAACTTTGGATTTCTGCCACTGACCTAGGCAGTTTCCAATCCAACACCGCTTCCACCTTGCGAGGGTCTACTCTAATCCCTTCTGCTGACACCACGTGACCTAAGAAAGCCACCTCCATAAGCCAAAATTCGCACTTACTGAATTTGGCATATAACTGCTTCTCCCTCAACACTTGTAAAACTGTACGTAAATGCATATCATGCTCCCCCTCCGTCTTTGAATAAACCAATATGTCGTCTATGAACACCACGACAAATTGATCCAAGTACTGCTGAAACACTCTATTCATTAAGTCCATGAACGCTGCCGGCGCGTTGGTCAACCCAAATGGCATCACTAGGTACTCGTAATGCCCATACCGATATCGGAATGCCGTCTTGTGGACATCAACCTCCTTCACCTTAAGTTGATGATAACCCGACCTAAGATCTATCTTTGAAAACACCGAGGCACCCTTCAGTTGATCGAACAAGTCATCAATCCGAGGCAACGGATACTTGTTCTTGATCGTTAGCTTGTCTAACTGGCGGTAGTCTATACACATCCGCATTGAACCGTCCTTCTTCTTGACGAACAGCACCGGTGCTCTCCACGGAGATATACTTGGTTGAATAAACCCCCTATCCAAGAGCTCCTGAATTTGAGCCTTTAGCTCCACCAATTCCTTTGGTGCCATTCGATGCTGATGCTATAGACACAAAGTGCCGTTCGGGTAACAAGTCTATACTGAATTCAACTTCCGATCCGGGAGGCGGACCGGAGTTCTTCGGGAACACATCGAATTCCCCACCGTTCGGACCTTCTCTACTGTCGATTCCTTCGCCTCCAAGGCACAAATTTGAACCAAAAACGCCTCACAGCTTTTCTTGACCATTTTCTCAGCCTTCAAGGCAGACACCACGTTGGATAGGTAGTCCCTTCTATTGCCTATCATGACCACTTCATCACCTTCAGCCATTTTAAGAACCATGCGCTTAGCAGCGCAATCCAATCTCGCCTGATACTTAACCAACCAGTCCATTCCAAGGATCAAATCGAACTCCCCAAACGGTAGTTCCATCAAATCAGCCATAAACACTACCCCTTGGAGTTCTAGGGGTACATCTCTATATAGTTTGTCTACGACTACAGAGTGACCTAAAGGGCTAATTACAGTCATCTCCCTAGAAGCAGTCTCAGAGTCTAAGTTTATAGTCTCTACTACACTACTAGCAACGTATGAATGCGTCGAACCCACATCAATTAGTGCAACATAAGGAAGACCAAATATTAGGAACGTACCGGTTATGACGTCCGGTGCGTCACCCTCCTCGCGACGCCTCGCTGCATAGACAAAGCCAGGCTACCTAGCCTCTGTGTTGCCTGCACCTCTGCCCTGAATTTTGCTACCTCGATTAGGACCATTGCTTCCTCTACCATTACCACGGCCCCTCTGTGGTGGTCCAACATTTCTGCCCTGAGCACGGCTTTGACCCTCAGGCTGATTCTTAGCTAGCTTTCGAGGACAGTCCCTTACACGGTGATCCAAAGATCCACATTCAAAACATCCTCTTTCACCGGTCTAACAACCTCCCCAATGTGACTTCCCACAACGATTACACTGGGCCGGTCTCTGATTAGTAACCATGGGCCTCCCTGTCTGATTTGGCCCACTCTGCCTAGCCCTTTTCTGTGCGTTATTACTACCCGATCCAGATGACCCAAATCCTCTTTTCTGGTTGCTCCTGCCATAACTTTGTCATACGGACTCCTTGACCCCTTCGGCCACCTTGGCCTTCTCCACCAAGACAGAAAATTCCCGCTCCTATTGTGGAGTAATCAGTAACCTTAACTCGTCCTTAAGTCAGTCTCCAAAGCGGACACATCGTTCATGTTCAGATGACACAACTCCCCAAGCATAGCGGCTCAGCCTCAGGAATTCCGCTTCATACTCAGACACCGACTTATTTCCTTGTACTAATCCCAGAAAGGCTTTCCTCTGAGCATCAGTATAGCTGGTGCCCACATACTTTTTCTGATAAGCAGTTTTGAAGTACTCCCAAGTCAGATCGTCCGCCGTAGCACCATCCCAAACCGAAAGCCACCACTGATATGCTTCATCCTTTAGAAGCGATACTGCTCCTTTCAGCTTCTCCTTATCAGTCAGGTCAAGATCGTCCATGATCCTTTCAGTCGATTCTAGCCATTATTCTGCTGCACTGGGTGCCACTCCCAACACTCCCCGGAATACCTCAGCTCCGTTGGATCGGAGTCGCTCGGGAAAAGATTTCCGAGCTCCCATTCTTCCACTAGCCCCGACCACCATCTCCAAGACTCAGAAAGCGACTTGCGACATGACCTCACCACCGGCCCGATCCCGCTCCTCGGCTCTCTAAAAGTTGGAGGTGGTGGTGGCGATGGTACTGCTCTCCGAACCCCGACGACCGACTGACGGGTTCGACACATCATCCTACCCCTACCGCGCCCACGGCGCCCACGCCCCTCTAGAGCTCATTCTAACTCATCGCGCTTTTAATCGATTAAAAGAATTTTTATGCATTAGCGTTTGTTCCACTTTATTATTCGCGAAGAAATTTTATGAAGAAAGTTTAATCAGGGATTCTTTCGAGCAAACCAAGTTTTGAGTCTCCTATCCTAGTTCACACAGAAGGGTACATCCATTCCCTAATACTTCCCATACTTATTCACTCCTTGGACAATTCTGTCCGTTTCTATTCCAGGGGTATTTTCGTCATTTTCCTACAGGGGTATTTTCGTAATAAAACTCCGAGGGGTTTCAAAACTTTAATACAGCAGGTCACTTTGAAATTCCCAAAACTGGAGGGTGTTTCTGAAAATTTGTAAAATTTTAAAAAAAATATGGCATCATTTTGGAAATCGGGGTATTTTGGTAATTTCGATCAATCGGGGGTAATTTTGTGATTTGAAGAATCGGGGATGTTTTAATGATTGTAAAACTCTGAGGGTTCTTTTTTGAGAGTTTTCCTTTTCAAGTGGTGATGTTTATAGAGATTTTCAAAGACTAGGGTCATTTCAGTAATTTTGCCAATTGAGGGCATTTTCATAATTTTCCAAAACCAAAGTATTTTATTGATGACGAGCAAAGTAGAGTTGTTGGGTTTTTATAAAATAATGAGATTTTTGGGCAAAACCATTGAGTTGATATTTTATGAACTGAGGGCATTTTGGTAATTTTACCCCTAAGGGCATTTCTGTAATTTTCACAAATCAACTTTTTCGGGAAAAACGTTGTAAAAATGGTTGTTCTCAATTTTAAAAGAGTAGTTTTGAAAGTTTTGAAGAACTAGGGTTTTGTTGTTTTCTTCCTTTTTCAAAACATGGCTAGTTCCCTTTCGGGTTTTAGTCATTATGTTTGGCCTATGACCGAGCCCTCTTGGTCAGGGTGAACCAAAGCTACGCACCAGGCAGGATTCGAGTGAAGAGGAGGTGAGTCACACGGACTGCTTAAATACCAAGCTCTCACTGAAACCTTTCTAGACATGCGCACAAAGGTTGCCACACCACTGAGCCTTCTGAGTTAGGGTGAACCGAAGCTACGAATCAGGTAGGATACCTGCGAAGAGGAGGTGAGTCACGGAGACCGCTAGCAAATACGGTGCTCTTACGGATCCAATCCTCGACATGCGCGTCTGGGGTTACCACACCTAGCTCAGTGACTAAGTCATAGGTTGGTTTAGTTCATTAAGTCTTATGCTTTGTTTTGTGTGTTTGAGTAATCTAATCCTAGGGTTCAAGTTCCTATAAGTCTATCTACGTTCCATGCTTCCTACCCTTCTACAAAAAATAATTCACCAAGAAGTTTAGAAGTACTTACCTAGGCGGATCGATGCCGGAGACTCGGGCCATGCTGCTTAAAAACCCAAAAATAATTCAAAAAGGCCTACCAAAACATTTTTGGGCCTTGGGCCCCCACAGCCGAGCTTTGAACTGGGCTCTGATACCAATTTGTAACATCCCAAACCCGGCCCAAACACTACGACCGAATTTGGGTTGCTACCGAGAAAACATTTTGAAATCTTTTAAAAATCCGCTTTAAGTTTTGGCGAAAACCTTGTGTTTTCAAGTCTCTTGTTAAAAACCATACTTAGGTTTATTTTTAAAAAAAATATTTATTAAACCAGATTGTTATCGATTCAGGTGTGCCCGATGGCACGATAAAACATTTTGCGTTTGGATTTTTTAAGAAAACATATGTACTTAACTTAATATTAAGAAATAGTTTAAACAGATTATTCTAAAACATGAAATAATAAAAATAAATCTAGGAGGCCTTATTACAACTTGGTTAAAAATTCAACCGATAATAAAAATAAATAACTAAAATTAAAGTTCATTTAATTCAAAGTCTTCTGCATGGCCACCTCGAGTCCATCCGGCTCCACATCCGCGATCTACATGTCACTTGAAAAATGTAAAGGAGAAGGTGAGTCACCAAGACTCAGTATGTAACCTTCCCCCGGTTTAATGCCACATCATACACAATTTATAATTAACAATCATGCACTAAGTCATGCACCCAACCTAGCCATCCAAACGCCTTTGTCTACCCCATGTGGTACCAAACCACTGGTGGTACCAAACCACTGGTGACATATAGTCACAGATGTGATGCCAAATCACTGGAGATGCCAAGCCTCTGGTGTCCGTAGATACAATCGATTGATGGGGCCAACCCATCGTGTGATACCAAATCACTGGCGTCAATCCCTTAGTATAATCTGTGGGGCCAACCCACTGTGGTACTAAGCCACTGGGACGAGACGCTATGAGGTACCAAACCTCTGGAGGTGCCAAACCTCTGGTGACCGTAGTCACAATGTGGTACCAAACCACTGGTGTCCGTCGACACGATTATCATTGCCCCCTCCACTCACATATCCCACATCAATTAAGGATACACATTTAACGGAGATCATGCCATAACCACATATAACAACATATCATGCTTCCCAAAAGCATTATTAAGAAAGTCACAACCACGAGACTTACCTGATTCTTCGCTTATACCATTATGGTATTACATCCGAATCTACATAGATCCGATTAGCACACACAACAAATTTAGTACATTAATTAATTAATTATAAGTGTGTATGTACACACCTGTCACCATCGAATGATCTAAACCCCGAAAAGATAAGTCGGCCACACCAGATCTCCCTGCACCTATATTCGGCCAACCATAGGATTAGTACTATGGCCTACTCGGCTAACCCAAACAAATATAAAGGGTTATCTTGTGAACCCGAATCCTTACCTTTACCCCTTTTTGCTACTAACCACGGCACTCAATTCCCGAATCTGCTTCGCCAATTACCATCGGTTAGTAAATAAAGCTAATAGCCTTCGGCTTAATCGAATATCAATAAAAAATGTAGATCCTTACCACTTTACCCCAAAACTGATTGCTCCAAGGTGATGGGCTCACTTGCTTGCTTCTAAATTCCGAAAGCCCTATGACAAATTGATTTCAATCATGTGATTAGTACCCTTAACAACCTTTGCCGAAATAGCCTATTACCAACATCCAAGTCGACAAGAAAGGGAAAAGAGAATATAAGCATTCGGCCTAACATACTTACCCTCAAAAATCGATTAAAGAACGCCTCCCCCTCCTTGTTCAATATTCGGCCAAGGTGCTTAATAAAAAGGAAAGAAATTCAGCACTTCAAAGGGGTATATTCGGCCTAAGTGAAAGGAAGAAAATAATGGAGAAAGGAGATAGAGTTTCGGCAAAACAAAAAGGAGAGAAAGATGTTAATGGAAGGTTTCGGTTTTGGAGAGAATGAAAAAGGGAAAAGATAGAAGATGAGAGAGTTTGGGAATCAAGTAAAGAAAGAAGAGAGAAGAAAAACTAAAAGATGAATAGCCTATGGAAATTTCGGTACTCTCCCCCTATTGCTTGCCGTCCACTCCTCTCATCAGGAGTTCAAATTCTAGCCAACTCTCCAAATCACTCTAGGCCACATATTCGAATTAATTCAAATTAATTTGAATTAACTACAAGGCTATTTTTCCTCTGCCAATTCTTATAAATTAATCCCATGATAATCCATTTAAAATAAATAAAATATCATCCTTATTATCCTTAGAATTAAGCAAATAAAAAAAATCCAATTTAAAATGCTCATATTATCCTTTAATATAGAAATCAAATTTGAGCCTTTTCTCTCTCTTATTGCCGTCCAAACAAAGTGCCAAAAGGGGGATTTTTGTGACTCGAACCAAGGCTCCCCCTTGCTCCTTGATGGCGTCACTTCTAGCTCTTAAGTGGCCTCACTTTTGCCACTTTTCCAAGCCATTTCTTGTGTCAAATAATCCACATTTATTCTTGTAGCCCCTACCCACTAAGGCTCCCTACCTTTAAAGCTTCCAAATAAAATTTTCTACTATTCCGAGTCAACTCAAGACCCCTATTTAAGCCTTATCATTCCATAAATGATATTACAGCAATTCACACATAGGAAAAATAATTCAGTCCCAAATAGCCCCATTTTTAGGATGTTACAAGGCTAAGGCTTGAACTTGGGACCCCTCACACACACCCAGAACACTTAACCATTGAAGGAGATACATAGTTGTGTGTCCTATTTTAATAGAAACAGAAATAGAAATTTTGGGGCGTTACACACATGGCTTAGGCACACACCCATGTGCCTGGCCGTGTGGCATCGACAACCATGTTTTCGGTGACAAAAATCCGTGAAAAATGAAGTTTTCGACATTCACTTGAAGAGATTTTGAAGTAGAGACAGCACGGAGAAATCCTGAAACCTAATTTAACCATTCAACAACCAATTAAACAACTATAATAATGAATCAACGTATACATTAACACTCAAGCAAACGATTTGAAACCTCGACGTTAACTTTCAACGATAAACACTTACCGACAATTCAACAGTGCTAAATTGGCACAACACGCGAAGGATCATTTCCCTCTATACTCACGTTTAAGGAAACAAAACGAATAATTATCAGAGATTTTAAGTAAAACAATCAAAAAATTCCCAAATTAGTAATGCGACAGAAAACTAACGAAACTTGGTAGAAGTTAAACGATTCCGACAGAACTTATACAGAAATCTTCCAATAACTTAAGGGTCTTACTAATTTCTGATATTTACTTGTTGAACACAATTGAGAAGGAGAAATAAAAGAAAAAAATAAAAATAAATAAAGAAAAATAAAGAAAAGGGAAATAAGGAGAAAGAGTACAGAACGTTAAAAAAAATTAATGATACTTTTGTCTTAACCACCAGCGTACTTCCAACAACAAGTAAAAAATTTCCTACCGCATACGGTGGGATTCGAATTCTGAACCAGACAGATGCTTAACCGGTGAACCAGCAGACTCATTCTTGACACAAATTTGTATAGAATTACACTTTAACTGTATATTGCATGGATAGGGGTTGTTCTAAAAGGATAAAACTTTTAACGATACAACTTGATAAACCGTAAAAGTAACATATTTTAAGCCCACATTTAATATGCTTTTGGATGATTTATCCCTTGATTTGTGTAAAAAGGTGCTCTTAATCCTTTCTTTTCATGTCTTATACTCAGGAAAGCACCAAAGGATGAAAAGAACGTAAAACGGGCTTAAAACGGGCCAAATGGGCCAATTCACGAAATCAACACGGCCTGGACTTCAAGCCACACGGCCGTGCCACACCTAATATCTAGAACACAATCTCTTCCCCGATTCACACGGTCGTGCCTCAAGTTAGAAATCCGAACATGGCCTAGAGTCGAGCCACACGGGCGTGCTACATGGCCATGCCTCTGTTGTCAGAATGAGCAATTTTAGTCGGAAAAGGATACTTGGGGAGAAAGAATCGCATTCCAAGAGCCTATATATATCCCCTAAGCACCACCTTTGAAAGGGCGTCAAAGCCAGGCCAAGGAGCCAAGCCGAGAAGGTCAGAGTTAGGAAATAAACGCGAATATAGCCAGTTGATCCATCCCAAGAAGCCGGAGTTATACTCAAGACGGAGGAATTCTCCTTCAATTCCTTCAGGGAGTTTTAGGATTTTCTTATGTTTTGTTTTATCTTTTCTCTTGAGATGTTTTCTTCCTTAGTTATGAACTAAACCCCTCAGATCCCTGAAGGGGATGAAGCCTAGATGAATCTTTTTATTTGATTTTTAAGTTATATGATAATTACTTAGTTTGTTCTTAATTATATTGCTTAATCCAAATCTAATGTGCTTAGGTGGAGGAGGAATAGACCCTGCCTAAGAGTAGATCTAACATAATTAAGCAGAGTTGATCGAACACCTAGAGATAGGGTTACGAGATTTTATCGGATTAGGGTGAAACCTAATATAGGAGTCCATTGATCGATTTACTGCTATCCTATGGGCTTATTATAAGCGAACGAGCATTCCATTAATTAACCTAGGGTTAGACATTATTCACCTCGAGAGAGGGTTTAATATAGGTTGGGGAGTCTTACGAATCAAGCTAAGTAAAAGAAATCATATAGTTTAGGGTTAAATAATAAGTGAAGTCTAGGTGGATTCTTCCTAAGGGTATCATCGTAATCAACTGAGTTTTCCTTCAAAGTTATTTTCCTATTCGTCCTTTTTTTCTTTGTGTCCTTAGTTTAATCTTCGTCAATATAGTTTAAAGCAACTTCACTCTAATTTTAAGGCTAAATAATAATAAAAAAGTTAGTGTTAGTACTTTTAGTTCCTTTGGGTTCGATATCCGGTCTTGCCTAAGCTATACTACTATTCGATAGGTACACTTGCCTTTAATCGTTGTCAGAGTTAGTTTCCAGGTTTGATCATTCTTTTATAATTTTAAAACTCTGATTTACAGCGATCAAGTTTTTGGCGCGGTTGCCGGGGAGCTAAAATATTAAGAAAACTTTTTTTTTATTACTTTAGCCATTATTTTTCAGCAGTTTATTCTTATTTTTAGGATAATTTTTAATTTTGTTAAATTTTTCTTCTCTTTCTTTCTTTTCTTTCCAGGTACCTCTAGTTTATGACTAGAAGGAACCCGAGAGGACCTTTAGTATACAAAAGTGATTTTGAAGCTACAGCTCGAAAGAATCGTTGGGAAACAAGGCAAGCCCTAAATTACACAGAAAGAGAGGAAGAAGACAGCTCCAATCCTACTGAAGGGATGGACGAAAACAACCCACTACCACGCGATGTGGGAGATCGCAACGCTCCACGTACAATGTTTGATTATGCTAAACCACATTTAACTGGAGAAGAATCGAGTATTGTCAGGCCTGCTATAGCTGCTAATAATTTTGAATTAAAGCCTAACACAATACAAATGATTCAACAGTTTGTTCAATTTGATGGTTTGCAGGACGAAGATCCAAACATGCATATAGCTAACTTTTTAGAGTTTTGTGATACCTTCAAAATAAATGGCGTTTCTGATGATGCCATACGTCTTTAGTTATTCCCCTTTTTCATTAAGAAATAAAGCTAAACAGTGGTTAAACTCGTTACAACGAGGGTCAATCACTACATGGGAGCAGATGACTGAAAAGTTTTTAATGAAATATTTCCCACCAGCCAAAACGGCCAAATTACAGAATGATATCTCTTCTTTTGTGCAGATGGATGTAGAGACATTATATGACGCATGGGAGAGATACAAAGATCTCTTGAGGAGGTGCCCACACCATGGCTTACCCTTATGGCTACAAGTCCAAACATTCTACAACGGTGTAAACCCCTCAACAAGACAACTGATTGATTCAGCCGCCGGTGGAACCCTGAACAACAAAACTCCAGAAGCAGCCTACGAGTTCATTGAGAAGATGACAATAAACAATTATCAGTGGCAACTTCAAGGACTAAACCAACGAAATCGGCAGGAGTCTTCAATGTCGACACCATGACCATGCTATCAACGCAGCTTGAGATGATGAATAAAAAGCTTGATAGTTTATGCTCTTTGCAGGTACATCCAGTCATGCAGTGTGACGCAAGTGGAACCGTGGCAAATTCTGAGTACCCACCCTATCAACCGGAAGCAGAAAACGAACAGATGCACTATATAGGTAATAATTTCCGTTCCAATAATAATCCTTATAGTAACACTTACAATCCAGGTTGGAGGAACCACCCAAATTTTTCATGGGGAGGTCAAGGTAATCAAAGAAACCAAGGGCAACAACATCCTCAGAACTTCCAAAATCAGCCCTATCCACAAGAAAAGAAACCACCCTATGAGGAGGAATCAGAAAACACAGTAAAATGCATACAAGATATCGAAAGAACCCTTGAAGATCAACAGGCGTTAATTGAAAAATTTACTGAGTCGTTTGGGGAACTCACTAACATGGTTAGAATAATTTATAAAATGATTTGTGAAAACCGAGCAGGAATTTTTCCTAAAGGAACAGAATAGGTAAAAGCAGTCACACTAAGAAGTGGAAAGGAATTAGGCGAACTGAAAAAACAAAGCCCAGACGAGAATAACAAAGCAAGAAATGAGGGAATGGAAGAGGCAACTCCATTACGCAATGAGAACAACCCACCAATCCCATATCCAACAAAGTTCAAGAAGGAACGAATTGATGCCCTATACGGTAAGTTTCTTGAACTTTTTAAATAAATACATATTAACTTACCTTTCATTGAAGCTATTTCACAGATGCCGAAGTATGCAAAATTCTTAAAGGAACTCTTGACGAATAAACGAAAACTTGAAGAAATATCAACGGTGAAACTCAACGAAAAGTGTTCAGCCATTCTCCAAAATAAGCTACCAACCAAATTAAGAGACCCAGGAAGTTTTACTATCCCTTGTTTAATTGGTAGTTTAAATATTAAGAAAGCACTAGCTGATCTAGGCGCTAGTATAAATTTAATGTGTTATAAAATGTTTAAACAACTAGATCTTGGGGAACCAACACCCACTAGGATGAATATTCAGTTAGCAGACATATCCATTAAATATCCTAGAGGAGTTATCGAAGATGTCTTGGTAAAAATTGACAAATTTATTTTCCCAGTAGATTTTGTTGTGTTAGACATGGATGAAGACATTAATGTTCCTTTAATCTTAGGGCATCCATTTTTAGCCACTGCTAGAGCCGTTATTGATGTAGGTGATGGAAAACTCGCGCTAAGGATAGGTGACGAAGAGATTATTTTTCAAATTTATGATGCCATGCGATACTCTAAAGAGCAAGATGATTCCTGTTATTTTGTTGATACTACTAATCACATCATTCAAAATTCATTACAGGAAATCATCCATGACGACACGTTGGAATTGTGCCCTGCTCAAGAAGAGGGGGAAGAAGATGAAGACGATGAGTTGAATCTGGCTACTTCATCATCTAGACAAATGAAAGAAGAAAGCATTGAAAATGAGTGAAAACCCTCTATCGAAGAGGCACCCAAAATGGAATTAAATAGTTGCCAAAACACTTAGAATACGCATTCCTTGGGGACAATTCAGAACTAGAACCCAAGGAAAAAGAAGAGCTGATAAAAGTACTAAGAGAACACAAAAAAGCCATAGCTTGGAAAATTTCTGACATCAAAGGAATAAGCCCAGTGTTTTGCACCCACAAAATTCTAATGGAAGAAGAATATAAGCCGTGTGTGCAACCCTAGAGACGGTTAAATCCTAACATGAAAGAAGTGGTCAAAACTGAGGTAATTAAACTTCTAGATGTAGGAATAATTTATCCTATTTTTGACAGTACTTGGGTAAGTCCTGTGCAGGTAGTTCCAAAGAAAGGAGGAATGACGGTAGTACCCAATGAAAAGAATGAGTTAATTCCCACAAGAACAATTACAGGTTGGAGAGTCTGTATTGACTATAGAAAACTGAATGATGCCACCAGAAAAGATCACTTTCCTCTACCATTTATTGATCAAATGTTGGAAAGATTATCTGGACATATATATTACTGCTTCTTGGACAGACTCTCCGGTTACTTCCAAATCCCCATAGCTCCTGAAGATCAAGAAAAAACGACATTCACATGCCCATACGGTGCGTTTGCTTATCGTAGAATGCCTTTTGGATTATGTAATGCTCCTGCTACTTTTCAGCGCTGCATGTTAGCAATCTTTGACGAACTCGTGGAAGACATCATGGAAGTTTTTATGGATGATTTCTCGGTATTCGGTAATTCTTTCCATCTCTGCCTTAAAAATTTAAAACGAGTTCTAATGAGATGTGAGGAAACAAATCTTGTCTTGAATTGGGAAAAATGTCATTTTATGGTTAGAGAAGGAATTGTGTTGGGGCATAAGATTTCTAGTAAAGGGATTGAGGTAGATAAAGCAAAGGTTGAAGCCATAGAAAAATTACCTCTCCCTAGTTCTGTTAAGGCCATTAGAAGTTTTTTAGGACATGCAGGATTCTATAGAAGATTTATTAAGGATTTTTCTAAAATAGCTAAGCCTTTGATAAAATTACTAGAAAAAGATGTTCCTTTTAATTTCAGTCATGAATGTTTAGATGCATTTAATATTCTTAAAGACAAACTAATAAATGCGCCGATTATAATTACACCTGATTGGAACTTACCCTTTGAACTAATGTGTGATGGAAGTGATTTTGCAGTAGGTGCAGTTTTGGGACAACGAAGAGACAAGCATTTTCAGCCAATTTATTATGCTAGAAGAACACTAACACCCACTCAAGAAAACTACACCACCACAGAGAACGAATTACTAGCTGTAGTTTTTGCTTTTGATAAATTTAGGCAGTATCTAATACAATCCAAAGTTGTCGTTTATACCAACCATTCAGCTCTTCGTTACCTTTTAAACAAATTTGATGCAAAACCCAGACTCATACTATGGATTTTACTCTTGCAGGAATTTGACTTAAAAATACAAGATAAGAAGGGAGCTGAGAATCTTGCAGCAGATCATCTTTCTAGACTTGAAAATCCACACACCAAAGAGCTCGACGAAGGTGAAATAAATGATTCATTTCCAGAAGAACAACTCTTTTCTATATCACATTCTGAGGTACCATGGTTTGCAAATATCGCGAATTATTTAGTAGCTAACATCTTACCAAGAAAATTAACACATCACCAAAAGAAGCGATTCTTTACTGATGTAAAAATTATTTTTGGGAAGATCCCTTTCTTTTCCGCATTTGTGCAGATCAGGTAATTCGAAGATGTGCTACAAAGACAGAAGTGAACAAAATCTTAGAGCATTGCCATTTAGGACCATCCAAAGGACACTACAGTGGTGTTAAGACAGCACACAAAAAACTCGAATCAGGTTGTTATTGGCCCACTCTATTTAAAGATGCCAACAGGTATGTTACCTCATGTGATAGATGCCGACGAACAGGTAATATCTCTAAACGTGACGAAATGCCTCAAACATATATGTTATCATGTGAAATATTTGATGTATGGGGTATTGATTTTATGGGACCATTCCCTAGTTCATTTGGAAACAAATACATCTTAGTAGCAGTTGATTACTTGTCAAAATGGGTAGAAGTAGAAGCTTTACCTACCAATGACGCTAGGGTAGTAGTTAAATTTCTCAAAAAACTATTTTCCTGGTTTGGCACACCAAGAACTATCATTAGCGATAGAGGCACTCATTTTTGCAATACTCAGTTTGAAAAGGTTTTAAAGAAATATGGAGTATACCACATGACAGCAACCCCTTATCACCCCCAAACCAGTGGACAAGTTGAGGTAGCAAATCGAGAACTTAAATGCATTCTAGAAAAAATGGTTGAATCAAATAGAAAAGACTGGGCAGTTAAAATAGATGATGCCTTATGGGCTTATAGAACCGCATTCAAAACACTTCTAGGAACATCCTCATACAAAATTGTATACGGGAAAAGCTATCATCTACCATTTGAGCTAGAACACAAAGCTTTTTGGGCAATAAAATTCTTGAATACTAATCTCAAAATTGCAGGAAAAAGGAGAATGATGCAGATTAACGAGTTAGACGAATGAAGAACAGAAGCCTATGAGAACTCAAAACTGTACAAGGAAGCAACAAAGTGACGCCACGATGCTCCGCTCAAGAGATCAAGGGAATTCAAAGTAGGAGACTTATTCCTTCTATACAATTCAAGGCTTAAATTATTCACGGGAAAACTAAAGTCAAGGTGGTCAGGCCCATTCATGATCAAAACAATTTTTCCGTATGGCACCATTGAGGTAACCCACCCCACGAAAAGCACTTTCAAGGTAAATGGACACCGACTTAAAATCTATAATGGTACAGATTTAGGCGATATGTGAGAGGAGCTTAGGCTCCACGAACCTTCTTTCAGAACCAAAAACAGGAAAAGTTTAGCTTAAGACTATAAACAAGCACTTCTCGGGAGGCAACCCGAGCACCAACTAAACTAACAAATTAAATCCACTTGCTAACCACACTAAATTAGTTAAATTGCATGCAGGTGTTCCAAGCACGCCCTCGACACGAGCGCATGAATAATCGTGCATAGCCAGGAAATAGACCACGGGCATGCCAATCACCGTGCCTAAACAGGGTAAAAATTTCTTCAATGACACGAGCCCAACACGGCCGTGTCACATAACCGTGTGAAAATTCTGAAGATACTAACTTGTTATACACGGGCTACACACGCCCGTGGGACCTCACCGTGCCTATCGTTTACTTTGTCAAAGCACGGGCGTGCCAAAGTGACACACCACGAATCCTGAACGCGCCTAATTCTGAATAACGCGAAAAACATGGGCGATTTCAAAATGACACGGGCGTGTTGACAAACCGTGTCCCCCCTATAAATAAAACTAACCGTCATCTTCCCAAAAATATAAACCCTAAATCAGATTTAAAACCCCCTTTTCCCCAACTCCGACCAAACAACCACTCCCCACCCTTAAAACCCACCTCTCCTCAACTTTTCCTTCCAAAAACACAGCAAAAAACTTCCTGCACGACCGCACCACAGTCGTGCCACCCAGCCACATGCCTACGCCACCGCCGTGCCCACACCACAAATCTAGCAACACCACCGTACGCGCCGCCCGTGCCCGTCATTCACCACCAATTCTGGTTCTTTTTTAAAAAAAAAAATCTTCCACCTATTTTTGCATATTTATCCTTTGTGTCATTTTGTGCTTAGATTAGACTATTTTTTGTTTAGTTTACACATACTCTTGATCTAATTCATTTTTTTTTTATTTTGTTTTTCTTATTACTTTATTTTGCTTATATAATTTTCAATTGCAAGTTTTCAATGTTTGATCCATATGCATGATTAGACTCGATTGTTGCAGGATTATTCTGTTATTGGAGAATTAATGCTCTAATATTGGTACAATCCAATTGTGAAATATTGCAATACATTGGTTGAACTAGAAAACTTGCTTTACAATTGATTTGCAGGAATATGTCGTCGTCACGAATTAAACGAGCCGTCCCAAGCAAGAAACGTAAAGGACCTGGATCCTCTTCTGCAAGCGCCAAACTTAGACACCCGTTTCTCCGTTTTCCACAAGCCGCTTAGGAGGACCGGTACAAAGCCATCAGGGATAGGCCAATAGGCACTGGACGACTAATTGATTGGGAAGCCGTCGGACAAGTAGGGCTTGCTACTGATATCCAAGCACTACGGTCAACTGATCCATGGGAAAACTTCTTCACAATTAATGAGCCTACATACCTTGAGCTTACACTCGAGTTCTGCTCGAAAATTTAGCTACAAATGGTGATGGCTAAATTCGACGACCCAGGCACCATACAATTCCGTCTCGGGGGCGAAGTACATCGATTGAGCGTACCCTGATTCGGAGCATCCGCTGGCCTCTATACGGTGGAATTCATAGAGGCAAACCCACTAGACAGTCTAAACCGAGAACCTCACAGCCTTCCGTTCGACTGCTGGCTCAACCTCAAACCCACGACGGCCACCTACAACCTCAGTCAATCTAAAGCGACAGCCCTTCCTTCAGCCCTACGGTACATTCATGCCATACTTGCGCACACCATCATAGGTCGAAAGGAGAGCACCGGCATCGTCAACAAACACGACGTTTACTTTCTGTCTTGCATGTCTATAGGAGATGTGTTCGACTTGGCATATTTCATCACATGCGCGATGCAGCATCAAACCGAATCCCACAGGAAGGGGATTTTATCGATGGGGCCCTATATTACGAGGTTGGCTTGACACTTCAACCTCCTCAACATTGACGACCAGATCACCGCTCTAACATTGATGGGTAACATGGTACCCCAAGGTATCCAGACGATGCTACATATGAGGATGATCACAAAACGTCGCAGAACCAACCTCCCTCAGTACTGACTACGACAACCCACAAACGAAGGGGAGGACGAAGACATTCTTGATGATGTCTCAAAGAAAGTGCCAAACCCGAGCCAGCGGTCGCATCGAGCAGCACTATCCTTAGAGGACATCTCCGCACGACTTGACCGGTTCGAGTTATAATTCACCGACAATGCTTGACGATTTGATGGGATAGAGGCCACATTAAAACAAATCTGCCAGCACCTCCAAATCTCACCCTCAGCACCACTACCGGACCTAAACCGCGACGAGGAACTCTGAGTCCTTTTAATTTGTCTTGTTTGTTTTTATTTTCATTTTATTTTACAAACTTTATACTTATTTATTATTAAACTTTTATTATTAGGGTGCACTTTAAGATGGCTATCTAACTATTCCAACATTCCTAACCACATACCTAAAAACACTAAACAGTGACTTGCAGAATAACCTATTCACTATACCTACAGGAAAGCACAACTAGGGAAAATCAACAAAACAATTCATGACACACATTTTCCATATTCTCCAAGGAGCCCATGAGTAATTCAGGGAGTTTTGTCTTCCCCCCTTCTCTTTTGATTTATCTTTAAAATGTCATCATCTATCTTTGTCACTTGAGGGCAATGTACATCTTAAGTGTGGGGGGTGAATAGTTATTCTGAGAAAATGCCTAACTTTTTGCATGATTCTCAAAACCCTGAATTTAATCTTGTTTTAAAGTAATTTTCTCATAATACTAATTAAGATGAAATTTTCGATGATTTATGAGTTTTATTGATATGTTTTGGAATAAGTCATAGTTAATTGTGCATTGATGATTAAATTTGAAGAATACTAGGGAATCAAGCATGATAAGTCTAATTTTCTAAAAAATTAAAATTTTAGGTTGTCAACCGGAATTTGAATGTTATCTTAAAATTGAGATTTACAAGGTTGATGTCAAAAACACCCATAATTTTTGTGAGAATTTGAACCTTATAGAGCATACATTCTTTTTCATGCTCACTTCTTGATTATGAGTGTGTCAACTATGAACTGTTATTCTAGAACTTGCCTCGATTATACATGTCAAGACCACAGTTATAATTTGATATACCGAGATGATAAAGGCACTTAAGTTTTAACCCACTTACTCCACTAAATAGCCTACCCTTATAATTAACCCTTAGTGAACCCCGTTGAGCCTAACAACCCTTTTTATTAACTTACCCGCTAAGTTTAACCCAAAACCTTTTGTATTTGTTATCACCCTTTTCTTTTGACTACGCCTTAATCGCGATTTGATTTGAGCTAGTTACCTAAGTTTATTATTCAGGTAGTTAAATTTATCTTTAGTTTGTTCTTTTAAAAAAAAGTATATTCAGTATCAGTATTATGAAGAGTGAGCTTATACAAGTTAAAGTCTAATTATCAAAAGAAAAGCTCCTATTAGTAGGATTATTATTTTTAATTTATGCAATTGTTATCTTAGAAATTTTTAGGTAGGTAACTTATCAATTCAATCTCGATTCTAACCTTCTAATTTCAGCCTTTATCCACACCTTTAACCCTAGCCCCGTTACAACCCTAACAAAGACCTTTTGATCTGTTTATCATATCATTTTACAGTGGTGGAGATTTGATTTTTAGGCAAGCCTATGGGATTAACTTTTCAGGTTCGAATTATGAGTGCTTAATTTTAACCCTTAAACACTTTTCGAGTGATTTGAATGAATCTTTTGCGAGGATGTCAATCCTTGTAGGTTTCGAATTAAAAGGTAATTATTTAGATGAAGGGAAACACCTATGTTTTCGTACTACAAATGTATGACTTATCTTATTTGAATCTTTAGGAATCTTTGAGTTGAATTATCCATGTATAAATTATCTATGAATTAGGAAAAGGCATTGTTGATAGGAATTATGAATCATGGAAAGTTAGTTTTCATTGTAAGTTGAGAATTTTGCTTGAGGACAAGCAAAAGCATAAGTGTGGGGGTATTTCGATAAACCGTAAAAGTAACATATTTTAAGCCCACATTAAATATGCTTTTGGATGATTTATCCCTTGATTTGTGTAAAAAGGTGCTCTTAATCCTTTCTTTTCATGTCTTATACTCAGGAAAGCACCAAAGGATGAAAAGAACATAAAACAGGCTTAAAATAGGCCAAATGGGCCAATTCACGAAATCAACACGGCCTGGACTTCAAGCCACACGGCCGTGCCACACCTAATATCTAGAACACGGTCTCTTCCCCGATTCACACGGCCGTGCCTCAAGTTAGAAATCCGAACACGGCCTAGAGTCGAGCCACACGGGCGTGCTACATGGCTGTGCCTCTATCGTCAGAATGAGCAATTTCAGTCAGAAAAGGATACTTGGGGAGAAATAATTGCATTCTAAGAGCCTATATATATCCCCTAAGTACCACCTTTGAAAGGGCATCAAAGCTAGGCCAAGGAGCCAAGCCGAGAAGGTCAGAGTTAGGGAATAAACGCGAAGATAACTAGTTGATCCATCCCAAGAAGCCGGAATTATACTCAAGACAGCGGAATTCTCTTTCAATTCCTTCAGGGAGTTTTATAATTTTCTTATGTTTTGTTTTATCTTTTCTCTTGAGATGTTTTCTTCCTTAGTTATGAACTAAACCCCTCAGATACCTGAAGGGGATGAAACCTAGATGAATCTTTTTATTTGATTTTTAAGTTATATGATAATTACTTAGTTTGTTCTTAATTATGTTGCTTAATCCAAATCTAATGTGCTTAGGTGGAGGAGGAACAGACCCTGCCTAAGAGTAGATCTAACATAATTAAGCGGAGTTGATCGAACGCCTAGAGATAGGGTTACGAGATTTTGCCGGATTAGGGTGAAACCTAATATGGGAGTCCATTAATCGATTTATTGCTATACTAGGGGCTTATTATAAGCAGAAACGAGAGTTCCACTAATTAACCTATGGTTAGATGTTATTCACCTCGAGAGAGGGTTTAATATAGGTTAGGGAGTCTTATAGATCAAGCTAAGTAAAAGAAATTATATAATTTAGGGTTAAATAATAAGTGAAGTCTAGGTGGATTCTTCCTGAGGGTATCATCGTAATCAACTGAGTTTTCCTTCAAAGTTATTTTCCTATTCGTCCTTTTTGTCTTTGTGTCCTTAGTTTAGTCTTCGTCAATATAGTTTAAAGCAACTTCACTCTAATTTTAAGGCTAAATAATAAAAAGAAAGTTAGTATTAGTACTTTTAGTTCCTTTGGGTTCGATATCCGGTCTTGCCTAAGCTATACTACTATTCGATAGGTACACTTGCCTTTAATCGTTGTCAGAGTTAGTTTCCAGGTTTGATCATTCTTTTATAAATTTTAAAACTCTGATTTACAGCGATCATAACTCGAACTCCAAACCTTAAACATAAAAGCAAAGCATAGAACTAGAGATTCAAAAATCTAATTACTGTAGATTCTCATAATTAAATTCTCAAAATTTTGGGGTGTTACAACTCTCTCCTCTTAAAAGAAACTTTGATGTCGAAATTTTACCTGATTCAAATAGATACGGGTACTACCATCGGATCGATTCTTTGGGTTCCCACATGGCTTCCTCAGTGCCATGATTCTGCCACAGAACTTTCACTAGAGGAACATTTTTTCCTCAATACCTTAACATTACGTTCTATGATCTGAACAGGTTCCTCTTCGAATATTAAATTTGTCACAACTCAATCTTGTCGACAGGAATAATATGCGATGGGTCAGATCAATACTATCTCAATATTGAAACATGAAACAAATCGTGAATTTGCTTTAACTCCAATGGTAATTCTAACTGATATGCGACAGGTGTGACACATTTCAGAATGCAGTAAGGTCCAATCAGCCTCGGGCCCTTTGCGCCCAAATTGGAGAGCCTTCTTCCACGACAATACCTTTAGAAATACCTGATCCTCCACAAAAAAACACGATATCTTTTCTTTTTAAATCAGCATAAGACTTCTGCCAATCTAATGCGGCTTTCAAATGATCTTGAATTAATCTTACAGTGTTCTCAGTTTTAGAAACTAACTCGGGACCTAGAACCTGACTTCACTTAATTCTGTCCAACATAATAGAGTATTGCACCTACGACCATACAAGGCCTCGTAAGGTGCCATTTGAATACTAGACTAGAAGCTGCTATTGTATGCAAACTTAACCAACGGTAGATACTCCTCCTAACTACCCCGTAAATCTATTACACAACTTTGAAACATGTCCTCCAAAATCTAAATGACTCACTCAGACTGTCCGTCGGTCTAAGGGTGATACGCATTACTGAAATTAAGTCGGTTGCCTAAGGCCTTGTGAAGTTTCTTCCAGAATTGAGATATGAATAGCAGATCTCTATCAGAGACAATCGAGACTGGAATCCCGTGTAATCTCACAATTTTGGCAATATACAATTTAGCTAACTTCTAAAGGGAGTAATTTGTTCGAATAGGAATGAAGTGAGCTGATTTGGTCAACCGATCAACGATGACACAAACTGAATCTTTCTTAGTGGGGGTTAAAGACAACCCATTAACAAAATCCATCGTTACCCGTTCTCACTTCCACTGCAAAATCGTAACTAGCTGAAGCAAACTAGAGGGCAACTGATGTTCAGCCTTAACCTTTTGGCATGTCAGACATTGGGACACAAAAGCAACCACCTCTCGTTTTATTCCAGGCCACAAATAGAGTCCTTGGAGGTTCCGATACATTTTGTTCCCTCCATAGTGCATAGCATAAGGGCTACTATGTGCCTCATGTAGGTTCGACTGTCTCAACTCCTTATTATTAGGTACGCAAATCCAACCTCTGAAATACAGAACTTTGTCACCGTTCAGGCTGAAATCGAAAGTTTTGTTCGAACCAACCTATTACAGTTACCGAACTAAGGATTCATTGCTCAACTGTTTAGCTCGAATCTGCTCAACCCAAGTCAGTTTAACCTATAATTTGGCCAACAACCCACCATCCTTAGCCAAACTCAAACGAGCTAACATGGCTCTCAAATCAATCACCGCTCTACGGCTAAGGGCATCAGCTACCACATTAGCCTTACCCAGATGGTACTCTATCGTGCAGTTGTAATCTTTAAGTAACTCGACCCACCTACGCTGCCAAAGATTTAACTCATTTTGCATTAATAGATATTTGAGACTCTTTTGATCGGTGTAAATGATACACCTCCATACAGATAGTGTCTCCAAATCTTCAGAGCAAACATGACCGTAGCCAGCTTAAGATCATGTGTAGGGTAGTTACCCTTGTGTGTTTTAAATTGTCGTGATACGTAAGCAACCACATTATCATCTTGGGTCAAAACACATCCTAACCCGACGTGCGACGTGTAATAGCCCGATTTTGGGGCTAGTCAAAACAGTGGTTTCAGAACCACTAATCCAAGACAAGAGAAATTATTTTTAATATTATTATATGTGTTATATCATGATTATGTGAGTGCATGAAAATTTTGGTGCATTAATTTTGGTGATTGCATGCTTAATTTTAAAAAATGACTGAATCGCATAAAGTGCAAAAGTTATATTTTACAAGCTAGAGGTGTCAAATAGCTATAGAATTTTAATTGGAGGTCCTAAATGTGAAATTAGGCCTTTTTAAAGGCATAGTCAGCCATAGGGGGGACAAGAGACTTAATTTAGTCATTGTTTAGTGGATTAGGTGACTTAATTGAATAAAATAAGAGGAAAACAAGAAAGCTATCATCTTTTTCATTCTTCTTCATCCTCCACCGAAATTTTAGCAAGAAATAGGGGTTTGTGAAGCTCAAACTTTCAACCAAGCTATCCTCTTACAAGTAAGTGATTATGACAGTTATTTTTGATGATTTTTGTGTTTTTGAAACCCTTAAAGCTTAATCTAGCTAATGAGGGGACTATTTTGCAAAATGGTTGAGAGTCTAGGATTTGCCCTGTGAACATTTTTGTTGATTGCTAAAATTTTATGGGAGAAAATGAATGTTAGTGGGTTAAGGAATAACTTTTGTGAAATGATTTTGCATGAAAACTTCTAATAGGACTACTTTGTAAAAAGTTATAAAATAAATAAAAAGTGTGAAATAATTGAAATTATGAGTTGTTATAAGAGAGAAAATGAATCAACTAGGCTTGGATATTTTACGAGCCCAGGGGCAAAAGTGAAATTTTGTGAAAGTATAGGGGTAAAATGGTAATTTTCCCAAAATATAAATTTTGAAATTTTTTGAATAATGTGGTGATTTAATAAGTTAAATATGTCATTATAGATTAAGAAGAACATGGAATCAACCTTGACTGAGGAAAAGGTAAGGTTACGGACTAAAGTGCAAACTGACATATTTTGTATCGAGGTAAGTTTATCTGTAAACGATACATCCTTATTACGTATGTTTTTACCTATTAATGCATTGTATGGATGTAAATGCTTATTGGTGAGATTTATTAAAAATGGTAGAACATGAGGAGATTCTCGAATGAACCTTCGAGATATGAATATAGGTACGAATAAATATCCGTAAGTATGAAATTATTGGTGGGCTGTGTCCGATACCACCATAATTATTATTGTTGGTGGGTTGTGTGCAATACCACCTTGTTATTTATTAACGATGGGCTGTGTCTGATACCATCGTATTTATTATCATTGGTGGGATATGTGCGATGCCACCGTAAACATGTAATTAATGGCGGGCTGTGTGTAATACCACCTTGTAAATTATTAAATGGTGGGCTACGTGCGAAACCACTAAGTATCCAACAATATTCCGAAGTGTTCATCGAGAAACTTGTTTAAGTGAAATTACATGTAGCTTTGTAGTTATGAGTGCAGGGTATAAGTGCAAGTAAATATGAGCAATGTTTATGATATGAGTTTGGGATGTGGTAAGGTTTGAAATGAGTAAGCATGATTATGAGGATATGAATTGTTTCTTACATAGTATGTAATGTTTTTGATTGATTAGTATGTGGTATGATGCTTATTGTTTACATATAGACTTACTAAGCTTAAAGCTTACTCCCTTCTCTTTTCCCTTATTTTATAGTGTCGAAGAGCCAGCTCAGGATACGGAGATAATCAGAGGTTCACCCACACTATCAGCACAACTTGGTATATTTAGATTTAGCATTTTGAGTATGGCATGTATAGGGACTTAGTTTTAGTTGAATGTCATATTGTTTTGGCCAAATGTGTTGGTTCATTTGAGGATGAATTCTTTTGTATAAGGCCATAGTTGATGGCTCTTTCTTATTAATCTATGAGTTGATGAGGTTATTCATGAATGTGCAAGTTGTATGATTGTTTAATTGTGGTATTTATGCATGAATAAGTTGGTTGTTTAATGTGGTTTATGATGGTGTATGTAGGGGTGGCAATAAAGGCTTGGTAAATAGCCTTGTTCTTGTCTACACGGGTAGACACACGGGCGTGTGTCTAGGCCATGTGTGACACATGGCCAGCTTTATGGGCATGTGGTTAGGTCGTGTGTCCCCCTGCATGCTAAGTTGGCAAGTCAGTATGCTCAATGGTAACCACACGGGGGGAGACACGGCTGTGTGTCTCAACTGTGTGGAAGACACGGCCATAAGACATGGGCGTGTGCCCAGGCCGTGTGAAGTCTGCACCTAAATTTAATAATTTAATTCGCCACACGGTCTAAGGACACGGGCGTGTGCCTTGCCCGTGTGACAATAATAGGACGATGATGTCAGAAATAGAATGTCAAGGTTTTCACACACGGGCTAAGACACGGGCATGCGTCTAGCCATGTGAAAACCTCTGTAAATTTAAAATGAAAAAAATAAAATCCTCACGGACAAGGGACACGGGCGTGTCCCTCATCACACGGGTGTGTGGCCCTGTTTTGTGTCAAAATTTTCTAAGTGTTCAAAGGTTTCCGGTTCAATTCCGAACCACTCCGTCAGTATGTATAAGGTCTCGTAGACCTATAAGAGGGATTTTATGAATTCGAATGAAAAGTGTTGAGCTGAAATGAAATTTTATGGCCCGATAATGTATGTTTGAGTAGGTCAAGTCCGTTAATGCCTCGTACTCGGATCTAGTGTTTATTATGAGTAAGGGGTTTTACATTTAATGGTATTAGAGCTATGGTTTAGTCAGTTCTCGGACTGCTATAGTGTGTGTGAGAGTCTAGCTATACGTGCCATAAATATATTATGATAGTGTTGTGACTCTTGACAATTGTAAACTATGTTTTCATATAGAAAATGGATCCCGACCGAGCTGCTGATGATGATGCTGCTAGTAATGCGCCGGCTCCCGCGCAAGGGACTGAGCCTGTAGAAAGTAGACCCGAGACTTTGGGTTAAGGAGAAGAGGCTCGAGAAGCCTTTCTCCATATGATGAGTAACTGGTATACTGAGTTTGTATGAGCAAACCCTAATGCTTGACCTCCTCCACCCCCACCTACACCTCAACCAGTCCTCGTCGATCCTCAAGGTATAGATTTGCTAAGAATGACTAAACCACCAGTCGATAAGATTCGAAAGCAAGAGGCTGAGAAATTTAGAGCTAACATAGACGATGACCTTGAGAAAGCAGAGTTCTACCTTGTGAACTCTATGCGGGTATTCGATGAACTCTCTTGCACGCTCGAGGAGAGCTTAAAATGTGCTGTATCATTACTGAGGGACTCGGCATACCGCTGGAGGAAAACGCTGACTTCTGTAGTACCGAGAGAGAGAGTGACATGGGACTTCTTCTTAGAAGAGTTCTGAAAAAAGTATATAAGTCAGCGATTTATTGATCAAAAACGAAAGGAGTTCCTAGAACTAAAGCAAGGTAAAATGTCTGTGGCAGAGTATAAGCGTGAACTTGTCAGACTCAGTAAGTATGCTCAAGAGTGTGTGTCTACAGAAGCTATTATGTGCAAGAGATTCGAGGATGGGCTGAATGAGGATATTAGATTACTAGTTGGAATTTTAGAGTTGAAAGAATTCATAGTATTGGTCGATAGCCCTTGCAAGGATAAAGAGTTGAATAAGGAAAAGAGAAAAGCTATGATTGAGACCCGAGATGTAAGGAAGAGGCCGATGAGTAAGTAGTTCCAAACCCAATCAAAGAGGTCCAAGGAAA
Organism: Gossypium bickii; assembly: GCA_025503065.1. Lineage (NCBI taxonomy): Eukaryota > Viridiplantae > Streptophyta > Magnoliopsida > Malvales > Malvaceae > Gossypium > Gossypium bickii. The sequence continues at coordinate 33,158,062 of CP106715.1, read as the reverse complement.
CAAACCCCCGAACGACCGCTTCAGCTGGGTATTCATACCGAGATCATGGTAACACATATTCGGGCTCTAGAGTTTAAGCCACCTCGGTGGCAAGTATGGGCAATGCGAAGTCAAATAAACTTGAGTGTCCAAATTATGGTAGACAACATATGGGGGAATGTTAGGGAAACAATTGAGCTTGCTACAAGTACGGTTCACTAGACCACTTCATTCGAAACTGTCCTGAAAAAGATGAGAAAGACAGAAAATAAGAAGTGAGAGCGAGTAAGGTACCTTCGAGGGGTAGACCACAGAGGAACCTAGGAAGTAGGACTAGTAGTAGAGGTGCGCCTAAAGATCTTGCTATGAGATCAGAGGGTAGAGCACCTGCAAGGACTTATGCCATTTACGCTCGCGAACAGGCATCATCTCCAGATTTGATAACGGGTACTTTTTCTTTTTAGGATATCTTTGTGGTTGCTTTGATTGATCCGGGGTCTACCCATTCCTATATTTGCATGAAATTGGTATCTAGCATGAATATGATTGTTGAGTCTATAGAATTTGTGATAAAAGTGTCAAACTCGTTAGGCAAACATGTACTAGTTGACAAAGTGTGTAGAAATTGTCCTTTAACGATTAGAGACCATTGTTTTCCGACTAGTCTCATGTTGTTGCCATTTGATGAATTTGGCCTAATTCTTGGCATGGATTGGTTGACTGCTCATAATGTTTTAGTAAATTGTGGTAGTAAGTTTATTGAACTGAAATGTGTAAATGGAGATATCATTCGAGTTGAATCAGGTAAATCGGATAGTTTGCCTATAGTGATTTCATCTATGGTAGCTAAGAAATACATGAGAAAAGGGTATGAGTCCTATCTCGCATTTGTGTTAAATACCCAAGAGTTAGAAGTAAATAGTGAATTAGTGTCTGTGCTATTTGAGTATCCGAACGTGTTTCTGAAAGAGCTACCCGGATTGCCTCCAGTTAGAGAAGTCGAGTTTGGCATTGAGCTAGTTTCGAGTACAGCACCTATTTCGGTATCCCCTTATAGGATGGCACCCTTGGAGTTAAAAGAGTTGAAGGCTCAGCTACAAGAGTTAACAGATAAGGGTTTTGCAAGATCGAGCTATTCACTGTTGGGTGCTCCGGTACTTTTTGTGAATAAGAAAGACGGGTTGATGAGATTGTGTATAGATTACAGATAGCTCAACAAGGTGACAGTGAAGAATAAGTATCCTTTGCCAAGGATCGATGATTTGTTCGACCAATTGAAGGGATCCATGGTGTTTTCTAAGATAGACCTGAGATTTGGCTATTACCAGTTGAGAGTTAAGGTGTAACATCCTGGAAATGGGCCTATGCATTTTTGATTTAATTATACGAAATGGCATGTCTTATGTGTTATGAATGTATGGTGAACATTTTTGGAAACTTGGAAATGTAAGGAAATGACTTGGAAATGTAAGGAAATGTCTTGTCTTGGAAATGTAAGGAAATGACTTGGAAATGGAAGGAAATGTCTTGTCTTGGAAATGAAAGGAAATGACTTGGAAATGGAAGGAAATGTCTTGTCTTGGAAATGTAAGGAAATGACTTGGAAATGTAAGGAAATGACTTGGAAATGTAAGGAAATGATTTGGAAATGATTCAAAAGTGGAAAGTGAACATTTCTGGAAACTTGAAAATGTAAGGAAATGTCAAGTTTAAAGAGGCAAACGGAAATTTTTGGAAACTTAGAAATGACTTAGAAATGTCGAGTTTTAAAGTTTAAAAGAGGAAATTAAGGCAAGGTGGCGTTAAGAGAAAAAGTATGTGAAATTTGACAGGCAAACAGGCTTGGAAAAGTGGCCTGGAGATGCCACTTAGGGCCTCTGGAAATGGCGCCACATGCAAGGGGATTGGGCCTGAGTTCGAGTCACGGGGAAAGCAAATAAAAGAAATTTTATTTTGCTTCCAGAAGAAGTGAGGTGGACGGCACAAGGCTATAATTAAGAGCCTTTATTCTTTTATTTTTAAGAGATAAATAGTGGATAAATAAGGGATAAATAATGGATTTATTTTAGATTATTTTCAAGAGATAAATGAGGAATTATTCTTTAATTAGGAAAATAAGGGAGAAGTGGTGGCCAAGTAAGGGACTTTGAGTTTAATAATTTCGGCTAAGTAAGGATAGTTGTTGAATTATCTTTTATTTTAGGAGATAATTAAAGAGATAAAGCTATCAAAATAGAAGAGTGATGGCCAAGTAAGGGATTCTAAGTTAGTAAATTCGGCTACATAAGGAAAAGAGGGCCATTCATCATTCTTTCTCTCAACCCTTCTCTCTGCCGAATTTCCTAGAGCATTTGTTCTTCTTCTTTTTGTTAGCCAAAGCCGAAAATTCAAGATATCACCATTAGCCAATTTCTTTTCTTTCCAATCCATCAAAAGCCGAATCTTTGAGGGGCTTCAAGCATAGGTGCTGTCGATTTCTTCAAGAAAGGGTAAGAACAAGTTTTGATTTCTATTCTTTTCTTTTAGATTTGTCGAAATCTAGGACTAATCCCATCAATATTCTTATTTGCCAAAATTTGGAAGGATTCTTTCGGGATTTTTGCCATAGTTGACTATAAAGGAAAAGACCTTCGGGATTTGACCATCAAGGTAAGTCATATCTGACATTCGACCAAGGGCCATTGATTGTGATTAAAGGTTAGAAGTTGATCTAACATGTGGTTTTAGGGATTTCGACAGAAGCTATAACCAAGGGATAATTTCGGGATTTAAGATCCTTAAGGTAAGTGACTATGAATATTTGGCCAAGGCCTATTTTAGTAGTCAGATCTATTTTTATGTGTTTTAAGCCGAAAACTAACCGATTCAAGGGATCTAGTGATTAGCCGATTTCAAAGGGGAGAATACAAGTTTCCGGGATTTGATTAATTATTAAATCGGCAGCAAGGTAAGAAAGTGGATACGATAATCCTTCGGGATTTGATTAAATTAGCCGAATAGGCTTTTTCCTAAATGTGGCCAAATGTAGGGATTTAGGATCTAAAGCGATAGATCGGTTTTTCAGAATTTCAAGGAATTCGTTAAGCTAATCAGATGTGTACCCCACACTATTTCATAATATGTTTTATGGCTATGTTTAATTAACATATGTGATATTAAGAATGTGAATATGGCTAAGGTACCATAATGTGGTACAAAGTACTCAGGTACGTTTCCTACTCCTACTAGGAATATGAAATATGTTATTTGTAACATAAGAATAAGAATGTGAACTTTGGCATATTAATGCATATTACAAAATGGGGCATATGGGTTATTGAAAGAGGAAGTGAATGTGGTGACCTAAGACCACAAACACGGTGACTTAAGACCGTGGTATCTGAATGTGGTGACCTAAGACCACAGTAATCTGAATGCGGTGACCTAAGACCGCGATATCTGAATGTGGTGACCTAAGACCACAAATGCGGTGACCTAAGACCGCGATATGGAGTGTAGCGGAAGGAGGGTCGACTTAGTAGTCCCCACGGTGTACAGGTTGGTACGGGGGAGTGTAGCAGATGGCTTATTAGGTTTGGGTTTGCGAATGCATCATAATTTGTATGCTATGATATGAATGTGTAATATTTGTTATGCCTGATTCTATTATGATTTAGTGTTGTGTACACATTGAGTCTGTTGACTCACCCCGTTGTGGGAACATTTTTTTCAGGTGACGATCAGCAATGGACCGGGTCGGTAGGAGCTTAAAGGTGGCCATGCTCAGCAAGGAATTTTATTTGGACATTTTATTTTTATTTAAGTATTTTAAATTATTTGGGTTTATTTGATGTAATAAGGCCATAGTTGAGCTATTTTACATTTATTTTATTTATTATGTTTACAAAATTTTATCAATTAAAATTTAAGTAAATTTCTTTTAAACTAAACCCTAAATGTTTTGACACCTAAGATAAAGGGATTTCAATATAAGATAACCCTGTTTTCAACTCGAGCCCAACCCAATTCGAACTTTCTCCCAAAATCACTTAAAGTTTTTTCAAAGTGCAAACGAATTTGAACCGGTTTTCTTCGAGGAGCATACCAGATCCGGTCAAGGCTCGTGGGCCGGGTTTGGGGTGTTTCATAAGGAGCGAGCTGTGTCGAAAACTGCATTTTGGACAAGGTATGGCCATTATAAGTTCCTTGTCATGCCCTTTGGCTTAACAAATGCTCCTACGATATTTATGGATTTAATGAACCGTATTTTTCGACCGTAATTGGATAAATTTGTAGTTGTTTCTATTGATGACATACTAATTTATTCTCAGGATAAGAGTGAGCACGCAGAGCACCTGAGAACTGTTTTGCAAACTCTAAGAGATAAGTAGTTGTATGCTAAGTTTAGAAAGAGTGAGTTTTGGCTCCGAGAAGTCAGATTCTTAGGACACATTGTGTCTGGTGATGGAATTAGAGTTGATCCGAGTAAGATCTCAGCTATTATAGAGTGGAAACTGCCGAGGAATGTGTCAAAGATTAGGACCTTTTTGGGCTTAGCGGGTTACTACAGACGATTCATTAAAGGGTTCTCCATGATTGCTACACCGTTGATGAGACTGCTACATAAAGATGTTAAGTTTGAGTGGATCGAGAGGTGCCAACAGAGTTTCGAAAAACTGAAAGCTTTGTTGATTGAAGCACCAGTTTTGGTAAAACCTGAGTCGGGAAAGGAGTTTGTGATTTATAGTGATGCGTCATTGAATGGTCTTGGTTGTATGTTGATGCAAGAGGGTAAAGTAGTAGCTTATGCCTCGAGACAACTAAAACTGCATGAAAAGAATTATCTGACGCACAATTTAGAGTTGGCTGCCATCGTTTTTACTTTGAAGATTTTGCGTCATTATTTATATGGTGAAAAATGTCAAATCTTTACTAATCACAAGGGTTTGAAATACTTGATGAACCAAAAAGATTTTATTTGCGACAACTGTGATGGCTCGAATTATTGAAGGATTATAAGTTAGTAATTGATTACCATCTAGGAAAAGCGAATATGGTTGCGAATGCATTGAGCAGAAAATCCCTGTATGCTTTGAGAGCCACGAGTACGAGCTTAGCATTGTCTGATGATTGTTCTATATTGGCCGAGTTAAGGGCTAGACCGTTATTTCTACAGCAGATTCGTGAAGATCAAAAGAATGATAGTGAAATGCAAGTTAAGAGAGCAATGATAGTGAAATACAAGTTAAGAGCTAAGTGTGAATCGAGAAATAACTCTGATTTTCGGATTGGTTCAAATGATTGGTTGATGTTTCATGATAGATTTTTCGTACCTAAAGATGATGATTTGATCCAGGAAATTTTACATAAGGCACACAATGGTTGTTTGTCAGTACATCCGGGCAGCATAAAAATGTATGATGATTTGAAGAAGTTGTATTGGTGGCCGGGTCTGAAAAAAGATATCTTTGAGTTTATTACAAAGTGTTTGATCTGTCAACAAATGAAAGCCAAACATCAAGTACCTTCGGGATTACTTCAGCCAGTGATGGTTCCCGAGTGGAAGTGGGACCGAATCACAATGGATTTTGTAATGGGGTTACCTATGACTCCGAAAGAGAAAGATGTTGTGTGGATTATCATTGATAGATTAACGAAACCAGCTCACTTTATACCGGTACATGTTGATTACTCACTTGACAAGTTAGCTGAACTATATATTGCCAAAATTGTGAGATTACATGGGGTGCATATGTCCATAATTTTGGATAGAGATCCAAGGCTTACTTCGAGGTTTTGGAAAAAGTTGCAAGAAGCCTTGGGTACAAAATTAAATTTCAGTACTGCATTCTATCCGCAAACTGATGGTCAATCCGAAAAAGTGATTCAAGTTCTAGAAGACATACTCTGATGTTGTGTTTTAAAGTTCGAAGGTAGTTGAGAAAAATATCTACCTTTGGCTGAATTTGCCTACAACAACAGTTATCAGTCGAGTATACAGATGGCACTGTACGAAGCATTATATGGTCGCAAGTGCTGGACTCCTTTGTATTGGACCGAGCTTAGTGAGAAGCAAATTCACGGGGTTGATCTGGTTAGAGAAACCAAAGAGAAAGTGACAGTGATCTGTGATAGTCTGAAAGATCTTTAGATTGACAATAGTCATACACCAATTTGGAAAAGAAGGAAATTGAGTTTCAGGTGGGTGATAAAGTATTCCTGAAAGTATCCCCGTGGAAGAAAATATTGAGATTTGGCCGGAAGGGCAAATTGAGTCCGTGATTCATTGGACCGTATGAGGTTATTGAAAGGATTGGACCAGTAGCTTACCGGTTATCTTTGCCTGCGGAGTTAGAGAAAATACACGTGTTTCATGTGTTGATGTTGCTGCGATATTTTTCCGATCCTTCGCATGTGATTCCTCCGATCGAAATTAAGATACGACCGGATATGACTTATGAAGAGGAACCAATAAAGATTTTGGCTCGAGAGGTTAAATAGTAGAGGAACAAAAGTATGGTATTAGTGAAATTGTTATGGAAAAAACATGATGTACAAGAGGCTACGTGGGAACCGGAAGAAGCCATGAGAGAACAATACCCAAACCTCTTTACTGGTAAGATTTTTGGGGACGAAAATCTCTAAAGGGGGGAGAGTTGTAACAGCCCGATTTTAGGACTAGTCGGAACAGTGGTTTCGAAACCACTAATCCAAGACCAGAGAAATTAATTTTAATATTATCTTATGTGTTATATCATGATTATGTGAGTGCATGAAAATTTTTGGGCATTAATTTTGGTGATTACATGCATAATTTTAAAAAATGACTAAATCGCATAAAGTGCGAAAGCTTTATTTTACAAGCTAAAGGTGTCAAATAGCTATAAAATTTTAATTGGAGGTCCTAAATGTGCAATTAGGCCTTTTTAAAGGCAATAACCGGCCATGGGGGGACAAGAGACTTAATTTAGTCAATGTTTGGTGGATTAGGTGACTTAATTGAATAAAAATAAGAGGAAAATAAGAAAGTTATCATCTTTTTCATTATCTTTCATCCTCCACCGAAATTTTAAGCAAGAAATCGGAGTTTTTAAAGCTCAAACTTTCAGCCAAGCTATCCTCTTGCAAGTAAGTGATTAGGATGGTTATTTTTTATGATTTTTGTGTTTTTGGAACCCCTAAAGCTTAATCTAGCTAATGAGTGGACTATTTTGCAAAATGGTTGAGAGTCTAGGGATTTGCCATGTGAACATTTTTGTTGATTGCTGAAATTTTATGGGAGAAAATGAATGTTAGTGGGTTAAGGAACAATTTTTGTGAAAGGATTTTGCATGAAAACTCCTAATAGGACTACTTTGTACAAGTTATAAAATAAATAAAAAGTGTGTGAAATAATTGAAATTGTGAGTTGCTATAAGAGAGAAAATTAAACAACTAGGCTTGGATATGTGAAAAATGAACACATTTCATTTTACGAGCCTAGGGGTAAAAGTGTAATTTTGTGAAAGTATAGGGGTAAAATGGTAATTTTCCCAAAATAGAAATTTTGAAATGTTTTGAATAATGTGGTGATTTAATAAGTTAAATATGTCATTATAGATCAAGAAGAACGTGGAATCAACCTTGACCGGGGAAAAGGCAAGGTTACGAACTAAATTACAAACTGACATATTTTGTATCGAGGTAAGTTTATGTGTAAACGATACATCCTTATTACGTATGTTTTCACCTATTAATGTATTGTGTGGATGTAAATGCTTATTGGTGAGATTTATTAAAAATGGTAGAAAATGAGAAGATTCTCGGATGAACCTTCAAGATAAGAATATGGGTACGAATAAATATCCATAAGTATGTAATTATTGGTGGGCTGTGTGCAATACCACCTTGTTATTTATTAATGATGGGCTGTGTGCGATACCATCGTATTTATTATCATTGGTGGGTTGTGTGCGATGCCACGGTAAACATGTAATTAATGGTGGGCTGTGTGCGATACCACCTTGTAAATTATTAAATAGTGGGCTGTGTGCGAAACCACTAAGTATCCAACATTATTCCGAAGTGTTCATCGAGAAACTTGTCTAAGTGAAATGAAATGTGGCTTTGTAGTTATGAGTGTAGGGTATAAGTGCAAGTAAATGTGAGCAACATTTATGATATGATTTTGGGATGTGGTAAGGTTTGAAATGAGTAAGCATGATTATGAGGATATGAATTGTTTTTACATAGTATGTAATGTTTTTGATTGATTAGTATGTGGTATGATGCTTATTGTTTACATATAGACTTACTAAGCTTAAAGCTTACTCCCTTCTCTTTTCCCTTTTTTTATAGTGTCGAAGAGCCAGCTCAGGATACGGAGATAATCAAAGGATCACCCACACTATCAGCACATCTTGGTATAGTTAGATTTAGGATTTTGAGTATGGCATGTATAGGGACTTAGTTTTAGTTGAATGTCATATTGTTTTGGCCAAATGTGTTGGCTCATTTGAGGATGAATTCTTTTGTATAAGGCCATAGTTGATGGCTCTTTCTTATTAATCTATTAGTTGATAAGGTTATTCATGAATGTGCAAGTTGTATGATTGTTTAAGTGGGGTATTTATGCATGAATAAGTTGGTTGTTTAATGTGGTTTATGATGGTGTAAGTAGGGGTGGCAATAAGGGCTTGGTAAATAGCCTTGTTCTTGTCCACATGAGTAGACACACGGGCGTGTGTCTAGGTCGTGTGTGACACACGGCCAGCCTCATGGGCGTCTGGTTAGGCTGTGTGTCCCCCTGCATGCTAAGTTGGCAAGTCAGTATGCTCAATAGTAACCACACGAGCAGAGACACGACCGTGTGTCTCAACCGTGTGGAAGACACGGCCATAGGACATGGGCATGCGCCCAAGCCGTGTGAAGTCTGCACCTGAATTTAAGAATTTAATTCGCCACACGGTCTAAAGACACGGGCGTGTGCCTTGGCCGTGTGACCATAATAGCACGATGACGTCAGAAACAGAATGTCAAGGTTTTTGCACACGGGCTAAGACACGGGTGTGTCGTGGCCGTGCGAGGGACACGGGCATGTGTCCAGTCATGTGAAAACCCCTGTAGGCTTGAAATGAAAAAAAATAAAATCCACACAGACTAGGGACATGGGCGCGTGTGACCACACGGGCGTGTGGCCCTGTTTTGTGTCAAAATTTTCTAAGTGTTCAAAGGTTTCCTGTTCAATCCCGAACCACTCCGTATGTATGTTTAAGGTCCCGTAAACCTATAAGAGGGACTTTATGAATTAGAATGAAAATTGTTGAATTGAAACGAAATTTTATGGCCCAATAATGTATGTTTGAGTAGGTTAAGTCTGGTAATGCCTCATACTCGGATCCAGTGTTGATTACGGGTAAGGGGTGTTACACGACGCATCATTGTATACTACAAATTTCAAACCCGATTCTGGTTGAACTAAAACATAATGTCAGAACAGACTTAAGCTTATCGAAACTAGGCTATTGTGCCTCAAACCACACAAACGAAGCATTCTTATGCAACAGATTTGTCAAACGTGACACAACCAGAGAAAATCCCTCGAAGAACTGTCGATAGTACCCAGCTACACCTAAGAAACTACGATGCTCAGATATATTTTTCGGTTCCTTCCACTCCATTATATCTTCTATTTTCTTGGGATCAACTCAGATCTCTTCCACAGTTACCACATGACCTAGAAATACAACTTCTTTTAACTGAAACTCACACTTATTGAATTTGGCATACAATTGTTTTTCTCAGAGTATCTGAAGTACAATGCGAAGGTGTGTATCATGCTCAGACTCGATTTTAGAATAAATCAGGATGTCATCAATAAAAACCACCACAAATTGGTCCAAGTACGGTTGGAATACTCGGGCTCACTAAATCCATAAACGTCACCGAGGAATTCGTCAAATCGAAAGGCATCACTAGGAACTCGTAATGTCCATAGTGAGTCCTGAAGGCGGTTTTCTACACATCAGTCTCCTTGACTTTGAGCTGATGGTAACCAGAGTGCAGATCAATTTTGGAGAAAGCAGATGCTCCTCGAAATTAGTTGAACAATTCGTCAATCCTCGGTAACGGGTATTTATTCTTGATTGTAAACTTGTTCAATTATCTATAATCTGTGCACATCCTCATCAATCCATCTTTCTTCTTAACAAATATCACCTATTCCCCCCATGAAGACACGCTCGGTCGGATGAACCCCCTATCGGGAAGTTCCTAAAGTTACGCTTTTAGCTCAGTCAGCTCCTTCGGTGCCATGTAGTGGGGTGTAATAGACACCGAAGCCGTATCTGGTAAAATATCAATACCAAATTTCACCTCCCAATCCTAAGGTACTCCAAGCAATTCCTCAGGGAAGACATCTAGGAATTCCCTCACAGTGCGGATATTCCCTACAGAAAGCTTTACGGGAATAGACTCAGATACAAGGCAAGGTATGCCTCATACCCTTTCTAGACTAATTTATCTGTTACAAGTGCGAAGGTTATGTTAGAGAGGTAATCTCGACATTCACCAACCACCACCACCTCGGCATTCTCATCCGTTCTCAGATAAACTATCTTAGTTGCACAATATAAACTGGCCCGATACTCTATGAGCCAATCCATTCCTAGAATCAAATCGAACTCATTAAAGGGTAACTCCATCAGATCAACTGGAAATACCATACCCTGCAGCTCTAGGGGTACCCGTCTGTATACTCTACCAACACGACTGACTGACCCAAATGACTAATAACAAAAAACTCTCTAGCAGTATTTTTAGTAATTAAACTTAGATTTGCAGAAACAACACTAGCTATAAACGAGTGAGTAGAGTCAATATCAATGAAAGCATAGTACGAAATAGAATGAATAAAGTAGGTACCTACAATGACATCAGCATTATCGCTATCCTTGCGGCCTCTCACTGCGTAAACCAGAGTCGGCTAGTGAGCCTTAGTCTGACCTATACCTCTACCCAGTGCTCTCTGTCCTCTCCTAGAACCATTACCCCCTCTACCAGTACCACGACCTCTAAGTGGCTGCTGAACCACTCTCGGAGGCTAAATAGAACCCAGAGCTAGAGTCTGTGCCGCAGCTGGTACCTTATTTGGTTGACAAGGGCAATGCCTAACTCGATGCTCCATCAACCTGTAACGGAGGCATGCTTCTAACTTTTTCTAGCACTCGCCCGGATGGTATTTTCCACAATCACTGCACAACTGGTTCTCAATCGCAGCAGCCAGTGCCTCGGGCATGGGGGCCTATCAAATCTCACTCGTTTCTTAGGGCGCTATCCAAATCCAAAGGGACCAGAATCCTTCTTAATCTTACTCTGATCCTTCTTACAATCACGCCGATCGCGCTCAGTGCGCTTCACTTCTACCACTATCTTTGCTTTGTTAACCATAACCGCAAAAACCTGCTCCCTTTGATAAGCTATCAGAACCCGCAGATCATATCTCAATCCTTCCTCAAACCTCGCATGCTTGTCGTAGTCAAATGCTACTAAAGCCCATGCTTACCTACTCAGTTGCAGAAACTCGGCTTCATATTCAGCCATAGATCAGTCGCCCTGAACTAGGCTAATAAACTCGCATCGGCGAGCCTCAACATAACTCGCCCCCACGTACTTACTCTAAAAGGCGTTCTTGAAATAATCCCGATTAACTGTCGGCCGAGCACCTCGCTACTAATCGCCACCACCACTGATAAGCCTCGTCCTGCCCCTCAATTTCTGAGTGGGAGTGTAATCAAGGTCAGTCATAATACGCTCGGTAGCCTCGAGCTAATACTCAACAACAGTAAGAGTGACTACTATGACACCTCTAAACAGTTTAGCCCTATTTAACCAGATTCATTTAGTAATCAACCCTCAGCCTTCCGATCCTGAATGGGTCTCTGTGACCCTCTCCAGCACTCAAATCATGGCCTGGGGCAGTATGTCATCCCCATCCATCGGAGTCTGGGACTCCATCTCAGCAATGGGAGTACCAACCATCTCGTTGGTCTCCAAGTTGGGCATACTACCCATATAGGATAACTCTGTTCAACTTCCTCCTCTGCATCTTTGACGCCCACGACTGCTCGTCCATGACTACCGCGCGAACTCATTTTAGCAATCTAGCTACAATATCAAAGTACACAGATCAGGTAAGACATTTAACAGGATAATTTACCCAGTTCACATCAAAACATTTAACCAAATAACAGTTCAGATAATACCATCATTATAGCAGAATAGAAATACTTACAGGTTCAGCATTGGAGGCTCAGTCATTTGTTCATATTTCAGATTCCAGATTAACTCAGATACTAAATTATCGCCTAATTACTTTTTATCACACATTATGAGCCCAAAAAAAGTCCAATTGTTGATGAACCTAGCTCTCATACCACTAAATGTAGCACCCTAAACTCGTCTTAGACGTCCAGACCAAGTCCAAAGAGTTACATCGACGATACTAAAACACCACATGTATAACACAGTCAGAATGAACCATTTAACACATAATATCCAACACAGTAATTAAATGATTATACAATCTTTCCAAACATCATAATATCTTAGAATATTGAAATTCCTAATAGTAGTATTTAGAAGAAAGATAAAAGCTTGAGTGAGCTCCTGCGGCTCTGACCCGTTCAAACCTAAGAACTACCTCAAATCCAATTGATAACAAAGTGAGTTGTGAACTCAGTGCGTAAAAGAAGTTTTTTCAACTAAAACACATTTATCAAATAGTTTCCGTATTCGAAGATTCAATTTGGTAACAGAAGCATTTCTAGTCCAGATTCGAGACAAATTAATTATAGATATAGAAACAATCTCATTTTCATATACTGAACAGATCAGATTCAGATATAGATATTCCTAACCCCCATCTGCTACACACCATCTTCAACCATCCCAACACATCGTTAAGGGCGTTCAATGCCCAGCCAACCCTACATACCATAGAGTGTCTATTTGACACGTTTACAAAAATGTAGTTTAGCTACTAGATCGTAATGCGATGAAGCGCCAGAATCAGAGTTATACATAGGGTGGCTTAACCACTGATTTAGAACAGATTACTTCCTTCTTCACAATATCCCAACCCATACAGATGTAAAGTACAAATATCTACAATATGTATTCAGTTATTCTAAATTGTTTCACAAGTAGATAATACAGTTCAAGTTCAGATAAAAAATCATAGTACACAAATAGTTATGGTATTCATACATCTGTCACAGAGTATCAACTCGTTCAGTCAAATTCAGATCATTCATATAATGGGGAAGTTAATATGAGTCTTAGGCAACATTTACAGCCTCAAAAATAGGTTTCGAGGCCTTTTTACATACCACACGGCCTGGACACCCGCGCACATCCTTGTCCGTGTGGCTCACAAGCTCTAGGCACACGCCCATGTCCTCTGCTCTTATGGTTCTAAAATGTAAACAGAGAGTTACACGACCTGGACACATACCCATGTCCTTACTCGTGTGACTCACACGACCTAGGCACACGCCCGTGTGCTTGCCTGTGTGGTCTTAGGTCACAAACAGTGAGTTACACAGCCTAGACACACACCCGTGTAGCTCCAAATTGATGAACAGCGTGTTACACGGCCACCCACATGGCTTGGGCACATGCCCGTGTGCCTAGTCGTGTGGCTTCGGTAGCCACTTCCTGACAAACCAAGCATCTCGATACAAACTCTGAAATGTCTCTTTTCATTCCCAACCACCAGTACATCTTCTTCAAGTCATTATACAACTTTGTATTGCCTGGATGAACAGATGAACTTTCCACTATATGCTACATGCAAATTTTCTGAATAAACTGATCATCTTTCGGTACACAGATTTAGTCTCAGAATGTTAAACATCCATCGGAACTAATCCAAAAATCTGACTCAACACCTGACTCACACTGAACTCTCTTGACTTGCAATTCACTTTCACTTGCCTGAGCTTCACAAATTTCTTGGAGAAACATTGGCCTAGCTCTCGACTCAGCTAGAATAGAACCATCATCCGATAAAGCCAACTGTGTATTCATAGCTATCAATGCAAACAATGATTTCCTACTCAAGGCATCGATGACCACATTTGCCTTTCCTAGGTGGTAGTCAATCACTATCTCGTAATCATTTATCAACTCTAACCATCTTCGTTGCCTTAGATTCAATTCCTTTTGAGTCATCAAGTATTTTAGACTTTTATGGTCAGTGAATACCCGACATTTCTCACCATATAAATGGTGTCTCCAGATCTTCAATGCAAACACAACAGCGGCTAACTCCAAATCATGTGTAGGATAATTTTTCTCATGCGGTTTCAGCTGTCTCAAGGCATAAGCTATCACCTTGCCCTCTTGCATAAGTACACAACCCAATCTATTCAAGGATGCATCACTATAAACCACAAATTCTTTTCCCGGTGCAGGTTGTACTAAAACTAGAGCCTCAGCCAACAATACCTTTAGTTTCTCAAAACTCTGTTGGCACTTTTCTGTCCATTCGAACTTGACATCTTTCTGTAACAATTTTGTCATTGGAGTAGTAATCATGGAAAACCCTTTAACAAGTCGTCTGTAGTAACCGGCCAAGCCTAGAAAACTTTTAACCTCAGATACATTCCTTGACGGTTTTTAATCAACAATTGCTGAAATCTTACTTGGGTCAACTCGAATACCATCACCCAAAACAATATGCCCCAAAAATCCAACTTCTCGAAGCTAAAACTCAATTTTACTAAACTTAGCATACAACTATTTATCTCTCAAAGTTTGCACAACCGTTCTCAAATACTTGGCATGTTCGATCTCATCACGAGAATAAATCAGTATATCATCAATAAAAACAACAACAAATTTATCCAAGTACGATCAGAAAATACGGTTCATCAAATCCATAAATACAGTAGGAGCACTCATTAAACCAAAAGGAATAACTAAAAATTCATAGTGACCATACCTCGTTCGAAATGCAGTTTTCGGCACGTCCGGTTCTTTAAATCTCAACTGATAATAACCGGACCTCAAGTCTATCTTGGAAAATAATGTGGCTCCCTTCAATTGGTCAAACAAATCATCTATTCTCGGTAAAGGATCCTTATTCTTTATGGTTACCTTATTGAGCTATCGGTAGTCAATGCAAAGCCTTATAGATCCATCTTCTTTTTTACAAATAATACCGGTGCGCCCCACGGAGAAAAACTAGGTCTCGCAAAACCTTTATCTGTCAATTCTTGCAACTGAGCTTTTAACTCCTTTAATTTGGTCGGAATCATTCTGTACGGAGCAATTGAAATAGGTGCAGTACCAGTGACTAACTCAATATCGAATTCAACTTCTCTAACTGGAGGCAATCCGGGCAATTCTTCCAGAAACACATCTAGATACTCACATACTACTGGCACTGATTCAGTTTTCAACTCAGACTCTTTTGTATTCAACACAAAAGCAAGATAAGCTTCACAACCCTTTCTTATACATTTCTGAGTAGACATATAAGAAATCACTATAGGCAAGCTATCCGATTCATCTGATTCAATCTGAAGAATATCACCACTTTCACATTTTAACTCAATATTACCTGATCTCACACCTTGATTTTTGTCTTTCTCAACCATTTCAGGACAGTTACGAATGAAATGGTCTTGTGATCCACATTTGAAGCAGCCTCTATCATTCCCTCGGCACTCACCAAAGTGATGTCTACCATACTGATCATTTCGGTCTATTAGGTCGGGCACTACTAACACTCGCAATTAAAGTAGTTTGAGCCTTAGAAACCGAGTACTGCTTACTCCTATTTCTGTTCGAGAACCCTGCTGAAGCATTTGATCGAGTAGTGAACTCTTTTGATTTCTTGGAGGAGGACTGAAATGATTTCCCCAACTATCTTTTCTTCGAATCTCGAGACTCAAACTCACCTTTTCTTTCTCTTTAGCCAACTCCTCGGCTTTATAAGCTCTCTCTACAAGCACAACAAATTCTTTCAGTCCGAAAATGCCAATCAATAATCGGATGTCTTCGTTCATCCCATCTTCAAATCTTTTACACATGATGGCTTCAGTCGAAACACATTCTCAAGCGTATTTCCTCAGTCTCACAAACTCACGCTCATATTCTGTTACCATTATTCGGCTCTGTTTTAACTCAAGAAACTCCTTTCTCTTCTAATTAATAAACATCTAGCTAATATACTTCTTACGAAACTCTTCTTGGAAAAATTCCCAATTAACTCTCTCCCTTGGTACAACCGACACAAGGGTGTTCCACCACTGATAAGTTGAATCTCTCAAGAGAGACACAACACATTTCATACACTCTTCAAGTGTGCAAGACAATTCATCAAATACCCTGATGGTATTTTCAAGCTAGAATTCTGCTCTTTCTAGATCGTCATCTTTATTAGCTCGTAACTCCTCAGCTCATTGTTTTCCGATTCTATCAACAGTGGGCTTTTCCCTTCTTACCATTTCTACAACTTGGGGAGCTACAGAGATAGGCTGAGAGTTTGGAGGGGGTTGAGCGTTCGGGTTCGTTCAAACGAACTCCGTATACCAAGCGTTCATCATATAGAGAAATGCTTCCCTAGCCTCTTCTCCTCCTCCCGACTCACAATTATGGGTTTCAACTGGTGCTTCCTATTGAGCAGGAGCCGGCGCATTACTTTCTACATCATCAGCTTTAGCTCGATTGGGATCCATTACTATATGAAAACACAATTTAAAAAGATCAGGAGTCATCACACTATCACAATTCACTGATGGCATGTATAGCTAGACTCATGCATACGCTACGTTAGTCCGAGAATCGACTAAACTGTAGCTCTGATACCACTAAATGTAACACCCCTTACCCGTATCCTATGCCAGAACAAGGTACGAGGCGTTACCTAACTTAATAACATGTATACAAACATTTCCAAGTTATGAAATTTTGTTCAAATTTAAAACTTTTCAAACTTCATCTTGAAGTCTCTAATATGGGCCTACGAGGCCCAAAACATACTTTAGAAATGGGTTGGTACTAAACCAGGCACTTTAGAAAACTTTGGAAAATTTTACTGAAAATAAGGGCACATGCCCGTATGGCAAGGGACATGCCCATGTGGGCATATCGTGTGATCACACACGCCCATGTCCCTAGCCATGTAGATTTATTTTTCAATTCAAATCGATAGGAGTTTTCACATGGCCTGGCACACACATGTGTGCTGGGCCGTGTGGCAAATTTAATTTCGCATTTAAGGTGCAGACTTCACACGGCCTGGGCACATGCCCATGTATTATGGCACAAGGTTGAGACATACGGCCGTGCCTCAGCCCGTGTGGTTACTACTGGGCATTCTGTTTTACCAAATTAAGGTGTAGGGGACACATGGCCAGACTACACGCCCATGGGGTAGACCGTGTGTCACACACGGGTAGACACACGGGCTATTTACCAAGCCCTTTTGCCACCCTTACTTGCACCAACATAAGCCACATCAAGTAACACCAATCCACATAAACATCTAACCAAATCAGCCACAACCAAGACATGCACATATCAAGGCCACTACACTCCATTCATATGCAAAACTTATCACATACTTTATCAATCCAATCATGCAACTTACTCATTCATGCGTTAACACACCATTTATTTCACCATGCAAATTGCACATTCATGAAAACCATCATCATTTACATATATCAATAACAAGTATTAGCCATCGTCCATGGTCTTATACAAAATGAATCAATCTTTAAGACAAGCCAACACATTTGGCCAAAACAATATGACACTTGACAAAAGACCAAGTCCCTATACATGCCATACTCAAAATGATAAATCTAACTATACCAAATGTTCAGATGGATAGTGTGATCGAGCCTTCGATGTCCTTTGATCCCCGTGCTAGCTTAGCGATACTATAAGAAAAGGGAAAAGAAAGGGAGTAAGCACAAAGCTTAGTAAGTTTACACGTAAATAATTAATAACATCAATCATACATTATCACACTCACAATACATTATAACTTACATAAAATTCTCATATGGTTATAGGCATAACTTACTCATTTTCATCCTTATTATTCATATAACATAAACCAAGCTCATTTCTCATGAGTTTCGTGTAGGTACCTGTACCACTTACAACATAATCATAACTTTTCTCATTTGTATATAATCTTTAAATTACCCGTTGAACCATTTGGAATATTAAAGGATACCTCACACAAAAGGGTATGATGCCAAAGCCATATCCCAGATATGGTCTTACATGGGATCATACATCGACGCCGATAGCCCAGCTATGATATTAAATGATGTCTCATACCGATGCCATGTCCCAAACATGGTCTTACATGGAAATTCTTGTCGATGCCATGTCCAAGACATGGTCTTACACTGGCCCACATATCAATGCCGATGCCATGTCCCAGAATAGTCTTACACTGGTTACATAACAATGCCGATGCCATGTCCCAGACATGGTCTTACAATATCTCACATAACAATGACGATGCCATGTCCCAGACATGGTCTTACACTGGCTCACATATACCCCATGTCATAACCTTGGTATCCTGACTATCCTAAAGGTTCAACCGGGAATTTTACCACATTAAATCTCATCAAACATATACATAATAATTAACACTTCATTCAAAGTAAATCATTAATTGCATAATAACATTAAGTTACATCATTTACATGTGAACTTACCTCGGTATACAAAATATGGGCGACTAGTTCAAATTTAGTCCGAAAGCTTGGTTTTCCCCCGATATAGGTCCGAATTTCGTTTTTATTGATCTATAATAACAAAATTTACTTCTTTAATCACCATATTAGTCAAGACATTTCAAAATTCCTACTTTGGAAAAATTAGCGTTTTGCCCTTAGACTTTTACATAATTACGATTTTACCCCTAGGCTCATAAAATGATTTTCATCAAATTTCTTCATTAACCAAGCCTAGAAGAATCTAATTTATACTTGTAGTAGCTCACAATTTCTATTATTTCACACATTTACCACCTATTTTACAATTTTTACGAAAAGGTCCATTTTAGATGTTTCATGAAAATTACTTTCACAAAAATTGTTTATTTAACAAGCAAGATTCAATTTTCTTCCATAAAATTTCAGAAAGCAACATGAATACTCACATGGTAAAACCCTAGACTCTCAACCATTTTGCAAAATAGTCCCTCCATTAGTTAGGTTAAGCTACAAGGGTCACAAAAATACAAAAATCATCAAGAATGACCATCAAAAACACTTACTTGCAAGAGGGAAGTTTGGCTGAAACTTTAAGCTGAAAAAAACCCCATTCTTGTTGTAACTTTCGGTGGTGAAGAGAAAAAATGAAAAGGATGAAGCTTTCTTTTTATTTTATGATTATTTTATCAATTAAGTCACCAAAAATCTACCTAACATTTGACCAATTTCATGAATTAAAATTTCATGTCTAGCCACCACTTTTATTGGTCTATTTACCCAATAAGGTCCTTTATTTTATTGTTCCATAGCTAATTAACACCTTTAGCTAACGAAACAAAAGTTTCGCCCTTTACGCGATTTAGTCCTTTTTTCAAAATTAAGCATGCAATCACTAAAATTAATTCACCAAAATTTTCAAACACTCATATATCATGCCATGGCACATAAAATAATATTAAAATAATTTCTCCAACCTTATATTTGTGGTTCCGAAACTACTGTTTTGACTAGGCCCAAATTCGGGCTGTTACAGTTACATTAAGTCCACGATTCATAGGACATTACTGAATCCTTAGGAGAATCGATCCAATTGCTTATCAACCCGAATTACCTCCTGAATTGGATCAAATTCATGATGTTTTCTATGTCTTCATGTTAAGACATTATCGTTTTGACCCTTCACACATTATCCCAATCAAAGAAATCGAGGTTCGACCAGATTTATCCTTTGAAGAAGAACATGTACAAATTATAGAACGAGATGTAAAGGCTCTGAGAAGGAAGTGAATCCCTCTTGCCAAAGTCTAATGATGAAACCATGGAGTTGAGGAGGCTACATGGGAAACATAAGACACGTTTCGAGAAAAGTATCCTCTCTTATTCAAACCAGGTAAATTTTGAGGACAAAATTTCTTTAAAGATAGGAGAGCTGTAACACCTCAAAAATTCATAAGGCTAGAATTAATAAAACCATCAAGAAAGGAGCCTTAGTCTAAGTGGTTGAGAGCTTAATAAATTCCTTAAAGAGCTAAGGTTCAAGCCCCATTCTTTTCATTTTTCATCTTTTATTTTTCGGCAACGAAGGAACAAAACCAAGCTAGTATATATATTAAATGTGGTAGAACATGACCAAGTATGAGAAGCAGCCTAAGTGGTAAGGCTTTCATTTCTTCCTTGAACCTAGGTTCAAATAACACCAATTCCCTTTCATTTTTTTAAAATTTTGGTAAAATGGTTTATTTTCCAAATTAGCCCCTAAAGCGTGAAAACCCTATATATTTAATCTTCTTTCCAAATCATAGTAGAATTATAGTTTCTTTGTTCCTATACCTTCTCTATTTTCTCCCCCGTCTTCTCCTTTACAAAATCTTTTGATTCCCATTGCTGATATTAATATTTTTGAATCCCAAACCCGAAATCAACTTCTGTTCAATCCGTTCTTCATATTGATTTAGTGTAAAGCTGTCAGTTTCGTCTCTAACGTACCAAGATCGATAAGAACATTCCAAATCTTGATAATTAAATCTCAAATATCTATAGAATACATGTTCTCAATAATTTCAAGATCGATTAAATGATCTTTTACGATTTTTTACGAATTTTCTCGAAAATCTTGATAATTTTAATAAATCATGAATTTCGATATTAATTCTTGCGTATTTGTTGATCGAAAGACCCATTATAGGTGTCCCAAGCCAGACTTAGAATGAGGACCATTATACGAAACCTCAGAAATTAGGTGTGTGTTCTTTTACAAGAAAATTAAGGTAAAACCGAACCTAGCCCAGATCACACAACCTACCACATAGGCATGTGGGTCACTCGTGTGGATTACATAACCATGTCACCCTTGAAACCCTATGATGTTCGACTTTCACATGGCCTAGGACCCCCAAACGACCTGTCACACTGTCGTGTCTTCCCTGTAGGTTGATTTTACAATTTCCACACGACCATAGTCCCTCACACAGTTGTGTATCCCTTCCACAAGGCCCAAGGCTACCCACACGGTCGTGTGACCCTTATAACACAGAAATTATAGTTTGACCCAAAATTTTATGTTTTGATCAGATTAGTCCCTAAATAGGGTCTAAACTATTTTTAGTGAATTAAATTATGCAAATAGGTCCCTAATGAGATATGTTTAAATCCATGATTGAACGATTCAATGTGATATTTATTTGTATTTGCATGAATAATGAATAGTATTTCTTACCTTTGTATCTATATACTTAAGATCGTATGAATGACATGCCCTATATTAGTATCAATACTGAATACATGAAAAGCTCGAATTGCTACTATTTGGCAATGTGTTAGATTAATTAATATTTCTTAATGCATTGCATGGGTTGGGTTGATATGTACAGAGGAAGATCAAGAAGTATATCTGCAAGAAAAATGACAAGTGCAAAGCATAGCCATGCGGCAATTCCTAACTGCAATTCGCTATGTATTCATAGCCAAATGGCATATTCCATCTGTGGGTACTGCTGTGAATCCACAGCCAAAGGCTAATTTTAATGAAGAAGTTTATGTTTTAGAATCTACTGTCAAAAAGCAGGTTTTATCTGCAAGACTTTTGCTATGAACCCACAGTCAAAGGCAGATTCCAACCGAGAGGACTTGCTATGTGTCCACAGCCAATATGGCAATTTTTATTTTGATCATTGTTTTATGCGATGTCAAAGTCTTAAAATTTATAAAAAGAATGATTAAACCTGGAAACTAACTATGACAATGATTTGAGGCAAGCGTACCTTTGAACAGTAGTATAGTTTAGGCAAGACCGGAATGTCGAACCCAAAGGAACCAAAAGTATTAATACTAACTCTCTTTTTATTATTTAGCCTAAGAATTGAATGAATTGTTTATCTAATCTAAATTAACTAACTACTAAACTAAAGACTCTAAGACAAAGAAGAATAAATTTGGGAAAATAACTTGGAAGAAAAACCAATTGATTTAGACGACACCCAAGGAAGAATCCACCTGGACTTCACTTGTTATCTAACTCTGAACCAGACGATTTATTCATTTGACTTGATCCATAAGATTCCCTAAGTTATATTAATCCCTCTCTCGAGGCGACTAACGTCTAACCCTAGGTTGATTAATTGAAATCTCTTTCTAATTAAAACCCTTAGAATTGCATTAACTCGATCTATGGACTCCTATATTAGGTTTCACCCTAATCCGGCAAAGTCTCGTCACCCTATCTCTAGGCGCGCGATCAACTCCGCTTAATTATGGTAGATCTACTCTTAGGCAGGGACTTTTGCTCCTCCACCTAAGCACATCATACTTGAATTAATATCCCGGAAATATCAACACAAGAATTAAGAACACGTAATTAAGAACAAGTCAAATATTTATCGTATAGTTCGGCAAACGATAACAAGATTCATCTTAGGTTTCATCCCCCTTAGGTATCTGAGGGTTTAGTTCATAACAATAAAAGAAAACATCTCAAAAGAAAAGATAAAACAAAACATAAGAAATCTCTAAAACCCCCTGAAGGAATTGAAGGAGAGATCCTCCGTCTTGAGTATAATTCCGGCTTCTTGAGATGGATCAACTGGCTATCTTCGAGTAAATCTCCACAAATCTGCCTTCTCTGGCCTAGTTGGACGCCCCCTGACTAAAGCCGTAGATTCCCCCCTTCCTGGTCATACTTAGGGTGTTTATATAGGCTTCTGAATATGTTTCTTTGCCCCTAAGTATCCAAATCCAAGTGAAACTCTTCTTTCCTGCGACAGGGACACGCCCATGGCACACGCCCGTGTAAGTCGTGGCCAGGCCGTGTTCGAACCTGTTGAATGGGGCACGGCCGTGTGGTCCTGGGCCCAGGCCGTGTGGATTTCGTGATATGGCCCATTTACTCCGTTTTGGGCCTGTTTTCCATTCTTTTAGCCATTGGGTGCTCTCCTGAGTATAAAACATAAAAACAAAGGATTAATAGCACCAATTTACAGAGTTGAAGGCTTAAATCATCCAAAAACATGCTAAATGTGGGCCTAAAATATGTTACTTTTACGGTTTATCATATTTGCAAACCAATAGTAGTTTAACAACGTGGCATAAAGGTTGAGGAGTTCTAGAGAACTCCTATTGTGGTGTGTAGTGTTGGTAGGAATTATTCTGTTTAGAACTCGAAACTGTATGGCATTCCCATTAGTGGAAAAATGACACTTTAACATCTTATTTTATATTTTTTTAATTTTAAAAGAGTATTTTCATAATTTTTAAAATTTTTATTTTTATTTTATATATATAAATTAATTTATCAAATTTTTTTCAAAAAAGAGACGAAAGTACAATTCGAAATGAAATACAAAAACTCCTATAATATTTTTATCTTATTTAATGCTATCGGCTCGGTTAATTTATACCAAAGGGAAGCTAGACTTAATACTTTTGAAAGCTTTAATTTTGTAACAACTAAACCATGAAAATTTTTGATGTGGTGGGTTCAATAACTCATTTTGATTGCAAAGTTTTCTTTTCTTTTTTTTAAAAATATTGTCTAAGTTAAAAATAATCACCGACAGATAAAGAGAAAAATAATTATTTACATCGTTTATATATTAAATCTCTTTGCAATCAATAGATTTCTGATAAAATAAAAAGATAAGCATGACACAAAAATAACATCAGCATGTAAAAAAAATATATTTATAATATTCTAAACCCATAAAATTAACACAAATATGAATATATGAACATGATAAAATAGACACTATTATAATGATTTTGTATTTTCTCATGCCATGCATCTTTGTGTTAGTTTTCTTCGTATTAACTTTTTTTACCAATAATCATAATGATATTCAATAAATATCATATTTGATAAAAAATTTGGCGATTTTAATTATTTTTACGTTGTATAATTATGATTAATTTAATATGTTATTCAAATAACTTGATATAGAGTAAATGAAGTTATTAAACATCTAAATTATTTTTCAAATATAACATGGCAGCAGCAAAGTGGGGGAAAATTAAAGTTATCCTAATAAAATCTAATTAGTGGGTTCACATCTTTTAATTTTGTAAAAAAGAAATACTCACTACTAATTTTCATACCTTTTTGACTTGATGCGATAAAACACGATTTTTGAATAATATATAAACTTCATTTAGATTAATCGAATTGAATCGAATCAATAAAAAATTTAATGTAATTGGCTTTTGATTTATTCGATATAGTTAATCGACTTTGACAATACTGCGTTAAATATAATTAAGTTCTAAATTAATAGACAAATATAAAGGTACAAAATTTTGTTTAATCCAATAAATTGAATCAATTGAAAAATTAGATTTATTTGGTATAGTTAGTCAATTTTGACACTTTATTAGATCGATTTTCTATTTTGAATTTTCAAATTAAATAAAAAATATTAATATTTTAATTAATAAATCTTAAACCTATACCCATATCAAAACTCAAATAAACAGATGCCGAATAAGCAATATTCCACACAAAAACCAACCCAACAAAACTCAAACATAAATCCAACTATTCGAATAATTAAAAACCAAATAACCCATTCAAAAGTTTAAATTACAAAATATAAATTAATCAATAATTCTAGAAAAATTGGTTAAAAATATGGATAATTAGTTGATATATTGATAATGAATTTTTTTAACTTCAGAAGTGAGCATGTACTTAATTAATTTTTTTTAAATAAAAAAATTTTAATTTCCGCTTGTGAAGGTAAAAATATTTCACTATCAATATATCAAATAATAATTCAAAATATAATTGTTATTTATAAATATGCCATCTTACCATTTAAAATTAAAAAAGACTCCAAATTCATTTTAGTCTCCAAATTATATCATTTTGCTTATTTCAATACAAGTTTATTCGAATCTGAAACGCGACATCCAACGCAATTAGAGGCAAAACGAACGAGGAAATGTGAGGGAACCATGGAGGCATGCAAAAGCGACGTGCGCACCACGATTCCTTGCTCACATGTTGCGGAGCGCAATGTTGAACCTTGGTCAAATTTCACTCACTTATTGACCGATTTTCAATACTCTCGAGTCTAAGTTTGTATTGAAGCTCTATATTGGGTATCAAACATCTATAAATAGCATACTTTAGAATGCTATTGAGAGAGAGATTAGAGAGACTATTCAGATACAATTTTTAGGTTTAGTTTTTATTCACTTTTCTTGTAACAGTTCGTTTTCAATGGTGTCAAAAATAGTAATTTCGAGACCACAATTTCAATCAGTGAGTTAATATTTTATTATTTATTCAATATTCATAGAGTTTACAATATCATATTAAAATTTGGTTAGAAAATGTTAACATTTAGATAGTTAATTCAGTAAAAAATATTCAATCGTAAAAGTTACAAAAGTTAATCGCTATTAATCTGAAGGAGTTAAATGATTATATAAGGATTAGATGGTTTTAAATGGAAATTAGCCATCTTTAGTAGTGGGTGGACGGTTTAGTTTGGTTTGGCATGATAGTAATTTTTTGTTAATTTAATGGTTAAAATGGTAATTTGGCAAATAAGTAATAATTAAATAAAAATGAAAACATCATCTTCTTTCTTGTTTTCTTTTGTTCAAAACTGAATACAGTATGGATGAAGAAGAGCAATTTCAACCAAGCTTTAAATTGCATGCATGGTATGTATTTTTAATCCGTTTTTAATGATTTTTATATTTTTGAGATCGTTATAGTTTAATCTAGCTAACCCAGAGACTTACTTGTAAAACTATTAAATGTTTTGAGTTATTTCATTGATGAGTTTGAGATGTTTTTTGAAGTTTGA
Organism: Gossypium bickii; assembly: GCA_025503065.1. NCBI lineage: Eukaryota > Viridiplantae > Streptophyta > Magnoliopsida > Malvales > Malvaceae > Gossypium > Gossypium bickii. Next base: position 33,132,069 of record CP106715.1, on the reverse strand, counting down.
TGATGGATTTATAAGCTTGATAGCTAAATAGGACTACTTTATAAAGTAGTTTTGATTGATTTTAAAGTTTAAGGACTAAGTTGTTAAAATAGTAAAGTTGCATGAAATTCTTGTAAAAATGTGACAAATTTGGGCTTTATAGAGGTTATAGGAAATTCGGATAACATGGTTTGGGATTAATTGTGTTCGATTTGAAATTTTTGGGTTTAGGGACTAAATTGCATAAAGGGTAAATTTTGGGGGTAATTTTGTAAAATGTTAATAAAAGGGCTTAAATGCATAAGTTTAATTGTTAAGTTGTTTTAAATGGTTAATTGAATTAAAATCATTATTTAGATCAAGAAACGAATCAACCGGACAATAATCGTGAAAAAGGAAAATTAACAGAGTAAACATGGGTGTCGTGTTCGCAACCGTTTTTGATTAGGTAAGTTTGTAAATTGGTTAAACTAATTAGTTTTTGTTTTTGTATTTCAATATCTATCTATTTATGTTGTGAGTGAGTTCATTTGCTTGATAAATGTTAAGTGATGAAATGGATTAAGTTGAAATGTTAAATAAGTTAAAGGTTATGTTTGAAAATGTGAAACTACATAGATAAATTCTTGTGATGAAATAATCTATATATTTTTAAATGATATAGATATGAAACATTGTATGAACCTTGTGAATGCTTAGGGTACAAATGACATGTCATTAGGGTTATCACCATTTCGGGTGCTGGTATTGGATGTCCTACCGATAGCTAAGATCCTACATTTGTTGTGGATTCTTCACAGCTCGTGTAAGCATCATCGTGTAGCTTAACATCCCAACCCACTGCTCGTGTGAGCAATTACAGTTTGTGTGAGCATTGTTCCCGCGTATCCAATGCTATTTCATTTTGGTTCATCGGGTGGAAGATGCATAAATGGGAATGGTTATATGAAATGGCTACAAGAATTGGTTAAATGGAAACATATATATGAAAAGGGACTTTGGATATGGATATATGAAATGAAATATGAATTGTTAAATGAATAGGTGATGGTTGAATTCAGTTTTAAATGTGTTTACTTGGAATATTTTACGACATGATAAAATCACATGTGTAACAGACCAGTTTAGACCATAGTCAGAATAGTGGTTTTGGAACCACAAATCTGAGTTAAAATATATATATATATTAATATTATTTTCGGTGTTTACAGCATGATATTTGATATGTGTGAAAATTTCGTGTGAAAATTTTATTGATTGATTGGTTAATTTGTTAAAAAGGACTAAATCGCATAAAATGTAAAAGTAACTTTCTAATTGTTAAAAGTGTTTAATGGAAATTAAATGGAAATGTGGAGCACTTGCATGTCAATTATACCATTTATAATAGTGGTAGACAATATTGGACAAGGTTAGGTGAATTGTCATATTATTATGTTAAAGCTAAAATAATAAAAAAATAAAATAACATTAAATAAAATAAAACAAAAAAAAAATGGCCATGCATACATCTTTCTTGGCCGAAACTAAAGAAGAAAATAAAGCTTTGAAAGCTTTGAATTTTCGGCATCTTTGGAAGCTTGATTCGGGTATGTGTTTTGTTCGGTTTTTGATAATTTTTATGTTTTTGAAATCGTTGCTTCGAGTACTACCCGACCCATGCTTGAATTTTTTATTTTGGTGAATATTTTGAGTTATGCCATTGATGAATATTTTTGTTTTGTGATGTTTGATGATAAATTATGAAAGATATATTTTGGATTAATATGTTTTGTATTGGAGTTTTTGATGATTTTAAATTATTAGGACCAAATTGTAAAAATAATAAATTGAAGGGCTAAAAGGCAAAATAAATGAAATATATGGATTAGTATGAGCATAAGGATGATTCGGCCTAACTAAGATGTGGTGAGATTTTGTGTATTTTGTATTTTGTGCAATTAGGACTAATTTGTAAAAGTATGAGATATCAGGGGTAAAATGGTAACTTTCTCATTTATGTGTTGTTGGTTTAAATTGAATGAAATTGTGTTTAAATGGGGTTAATTTGAAATTATATAGATCAAGAACAAAAGAAATTGGACTTGGATTGGCGAAAAACGAAAGTTGTCGACTAGTCACCCCGTTCCGTTTTACATCGTCCGAGGTAAGTTTGTAGGCAAATAGACGTGTTTAACTGTAGATAAATGTGTATATATATATATATATATGCTGGTATGAAAAATATGAATTTATATGTGCTTATGCCGAATGTGAATAAGCCTGGTAACCATGTTCGAATAGCCGATTTATAACGTCCGTCGATATCCGAGGTAAGTTTTTAAGCAATCATGTTGGATTGGATTTATCTATAATGATGTACATGAATTTAATGGAAGTATATATGTTTATTTTTGATATAGCTGAATGTGATATAGATTCGAGAGATGAATAAGTTGATACGTATATATATATATATAAAAGGTGGAGGTTTAAGCTTTATATATATATGAATGAGTAGCAAGTTTGAGATAGGCACTAAATGTGCAAATTTGATACCGAGTACTATATGTGCAAAATCGGTCATTTAGCACTAAGTGTGCGAATTGAATTTCCGAGCACTAAGTGTGCAAAATCGGTTAATGATCACTAAGTGTGCGAGTAATTTTAATCTCAAAGATTGAATTTGGTAAGTTTATAAGCATATATTTGTTGTTAATTATATATAAACATGAGATTTATATGCTGATTTGTAATATGCGAAATTGATGTACGGAAATGATAATATGAAATATAGCGCTAAGTGTGCGAGATGTTAAATGTGACGGCACTAAGTGTGCGATACGTTACAAGGATTTGGCACTAAGTGTACGAGATGTTAATGACGGCACTAAGTGTGCGATACGTTACAAGGATTTAGCACTAAGTGTGCGAGATGTTAATGTGACGGCACTAAGTGTGCGATACATTACAAGGTTTTGGCACTGAGTGTGCGGGTTTGCTTATCCTTTAAGAGTATCGGTTAATGAATGTGATGAACGAGATAAAATGATCTGGTATGTGATGGTAGATCATCTTTTGGATAATAAAGTAAGTAATAACTGTTGAAATGAAATTATGTATTATACATATTAATATGTGATTTATATGGGTTTGAAATGCAAGTATGAATTCGGTAAGTGATATATGCATATGAAATTAAGAAAATGTGATATATCTGTGTGCTTGTATAAATGTATATGTATTTGTTTTGAGATGGGAAAGTAATTTATAGATCGATGTGAAATTTATTATTGAATGTGTGAGTGATCGGCCTTAAGGCTATGAAATGTGGAGGTTTACGAATGGTGAAATAAATTATAGTTATGGTTTTAAACCTCGATTGTGATTATATTAAATTGGCCTTACTAATATAATGATATAATGCATTGTTGTTATGTAATTGCTTATAACTTACTAAGCTATGATAGCTTACTGTATGTGTTTGTTTGCTTTATTCGTTAGATTTTGGAGTCAAGTTACGAGCTCGGGATCATCGTCAAAGTCTATCACACTATCGACTATCTTCGGTATTTTATAAGCTGAATTTTCAAACCTATGGCATGTATAAGCTAGATTGAAATTTGAAATGTTGGATTTTGGTTTTGTATAAATTAAGCCATGCGAAAATGGCCTAACTTCAATGCTTTATTACGGTTTTGTTTGATTATGGCTTACGTTCATTTGGTTATTATGCTATATGTTTTGAATGAATGGTATTCATGATATCTATTTTGTGCATTGAATCTGGTTGGTAATTCTGGATGTGTGAATTTGGTTGATTCGGTTATGACATATGGATAGATAAAAGTATGAGTGAATTTGGTTGTTAATTTGGTTAAGATGTTATTCATGAATTGGTACTAAAGGATAATAGGTTATGTTCGAATATAGAAAAAGTTTATTTTAATATGTTTATTACATAGTAGATAAGATTTGCATATGGGATATATGTTTATATTTGGTTATTGATTTATTCTTGTGAAGTAAATGATGTTTGTGTTTGAGTTATAATATGTAATGCATTAATTAGTAAAATGTAATGCCTAAGTTATAAGATGATGATAGGTATGGCCATTTGGATTGGATAATTATTTGGAAACCAATTAATATGTACTTGTAGATCTTGGTTGCCGAATAGACATGAAATGAATATGTTTATGTATCGTTTCCAGATGGCATATTATTTGAACATTTTGGATAATCTATTTGATTGGTTTAATTAGTTAAGTTGAGGATATAGTTTAGCATATGCTAAGTGAATTATATAATATTTATTCATGTTATGCAAATGTAGTAATAAGGCAAACGAATGTTACTATGGAATATTTCACTTATAAGAACGGTAATAATGTATGTTTGATTGTATAAAGTATGCAAATGACATTTGTTTGATAATTAAAATATTTTATATTTGAATTATTCAAATGTCATTAAAGTTAAAGTATAAATATTTGATAAGTATGTGAAATGAAATGCATATATGGAAAAAAAAAATTAGATGATTAACCTTATAGAGAAAGTTTGTTCTGAATTGTTTTATGATCGGTAACGCCTCGTAACCCCATTCCAGCGATGGATATAGTTAGGGGTGTTACATTTTATTGTTATTAGAGCTATGGTTTAGTCGGTTCTAAGACTACCATAGTGTATGTGAATCTAGCTATACATGCCATATTTAACCTGCGATAGTGTGATATCTCCTGCTCTGACGAAAATTATTTTGATGAGACAGATAAGTTTTCAACCGAGCTAATTTTGATAGTATGGAATGTATACTCGAATGTTTGAATAGAAATGTGTTGATGATGAGTTGAAACTCATAAAGGTATGGATCAAAGAGTATGATATATTGATGTTGACAAATGTTATTATATGAGCACATAGATTATGATATGTGAGCTAAAATGTTTTGATCGTAAATTAATGATTTGAGTTGGTTTATGAATTAAGTGTTAAGAATAATGGTGATTAAAAGCAAATTTTTATTAAACGTTTGGACAATGTGAAATTATTAATGAATTGAATATTTTTGAAAGTGTGTGTTATGTATATATATGTGTAAGTTAAATTTGAGGCTTTATTACCCTCACCCCCTTATTAGTGAAATGTTACTGTGAAATCTGTAAGATCTAGGTTGAACAAGCTCAAGAGTGTGGAATTACAGAAGTCTGTGTTCGAAAGATTAATAATGTGGCTAGAAAAGAGATTGAATCAGCAAATGAAGACAGTATTAAAAGAGACATTGGATAGTTCTACAGATTATTTAGATTATGTGACGTCGCTGTTAAAGAAGAAGTTATCTCCGATCAAATGACTTATTCAGGTATGTTAACTAAGGAAAATATTAGTTAAAAGCTTTTCTGAATTGATTTCTGTTAGTGAAGGGATAATGTGAAAATTTCTAATGGTAGAATTAGACAGTTGAAATAATGTTTGAATTGTATTGAGGGCTGAGTGTGGTGGTTATAGTCGGGCAATTATTATGATTCCCTTTGGGCATTCTATGTGTATATTTATTCTCAGAAGTATATGTGACTATTTAATTTCAGAAAGAAATTCTTATCATAAAAGAACATTGGCTAAACATATTAATAGACAAAAGTATCGTTGGTTTGCTTGGGGTTGTATTCGACATTGTTATGTCTTTATTTGGTATTTACTCCTTTGTGCGGATATGAATGACGATGGTGAAATCTGTATAATGCTAATACTCTATTTCTGCTAGCTATTGTTCTATTGAAAATATGTAAAGATTATATTGCTTCTACTACTATGGATTTCAGCATTTACGAGTAATATTGTTCTTTCTGGACATTTTTGGAATATCGTCAGAATTGATATCATTCTATATGGGTTGTAATTTTCTGATATTCAGTGTAGCTTCAGATGTTGAAAATTTAGCTATTCTGGTTTTCTCATGATTCTATGTGATTATCTATAAGAGATGTCCATTTGAAGGAAATAGTTATAAAAGTTGTGCTTCTGCATTGGTTGTTGTCCAAATCATATTTGATTTTCTTCTGGGTTCAAATGCTTCGTTAATAGCCGGGATATTATCTATTGTCACGGGTAAGACGATAATACTATTATGACAATATGATTTCTATTTGATGACTGTAGTATATATATATAAAGATATGTTGGATTATTCTTTCTAATGAGAAGAAAAGATTTCTTCGAAAAGACCGATTCTGTGGTTTAATCTGATATGCAACTATTTGATTGAAAATGTAACTGGGTTATATGAGTTTGAATCTATCCACTGGATCGGAAACAAACTTTAAATGTACATGTGTGATCTGAAGGATAGTATAGAAGTAGAACTTGTATTTTTGAGGATTTGATACAGAATTATGTCTATCGGAACAATCCTATCTGAGAAATGTTGTGGTAAATAAAAGTTAGTTCAATTGTTGAAGCTTTCTTTTGTACGAAGATAGTATCCACTAAAATATTAGTTCTGATTTAGCCTAAATTGAATGAAGAGTTTACGAACCTCATTCATGTGTCAATGCACGAGTTGAAGTATAATAATGGAGCACACAGAGATATCATGTGATTCATTATGGTTAGAATTGTTAAAAGACTTTGAGCTTGTGAATGACTACCATCCGGGAAAGGCTAATGTTGTTACTGATGTTTTAAGCCGAAAATCACTATTTGCTTGGTGTGCAATGAATACGTATATGGCTATGTCTGATGATGGTTCAATAATAGTTGAATTAAAAGTAAAACCATTATTTATTTAGCAAAATTAGTGATACTCAAAAAGTTGATAATGATTTGTTAGCAAAACAGGTCCAAGGTGATTTGAAGGTTGATTCAGAGTTTCAAAGTTGATGCTGAAATTTGGAAGTTCAGAAACCAAATATGTGTTCCGGGGAATTCAGATGTTGATTCAGATGATTTTGAATGAAGCCCAAAACAGTTGATTGTCTGTTCACTCAGGTAGTATAAAGATGTATAGTGATCTAAAACAACTTTACTGGTGATATGGTATGAAACGAGATATTTCTGACTTTTCTTCGAAATGATTAATCTGTCAACAAGTAAAAAGCCGAGCATCAGGTACCTTCTGGGTTGCTTCAGCTGATTTTGATACCTGAATGGAAATAGGATAGAGTCACGATGAATTTTGTATTTGGTTTTTCGTTGACACCAAGCAAGAAATGCAATTTGGGTTATTGTTGATTGATTGGCTAAATTGGCTTATTTTATTTTGATATATACAGACTACTTGCTTGATAAGTTGGTTGAATTGTATGTTTCTCAATTTGAAAGATTACATGGTGTACCTATATCTATTGATTTGAATAAAGATCTGAGGTTTATATCGAGGTATTGGAAGAAACTCCATGATGCTTTAGGTACGAAATTACATTTCAGCACAGCTTTCCATCCACAGACTAGTGGTTAGTCTAATTGAGTCATTCAGATACTGAAGAATATGTTGAAATGTTGCACTCTTGAGTTTGAAGGTACGTAGGAATGATATCTGCCTCTGATTGGATTTCCGTAAAATAAAAAGGCACCTTATGAGGCTTTATACGGTCGTAAATGTCATACGTCATTGTATTGGACTGAGCTCTGTAAAATTAAGATATACAAGGTCGAATTGATCAGAGAGATTGAACAGAAAGTAAAAGTGATCCGTGAAAATCTAAAAACGATGTCAGATCATCAGAAATCATTTGCGGACTTGAAACGAAAAGATATAGGATTTCAGATTGGGGACAAAGTTATTTTGAAAGTTTTATCATGAAAGAAAATACTCAGAATAAAGGCAAATTGAGTCCGAGATTTGTTGTGTAGTATGAGATTATAGAGCGTAACAGGTCGGTTGCTTATAGACTGTTATTGCTATCTGAGCTAGAAAAGATTCACAATGTATTCCATGTTTAAATACTTCAAAGATATCGATCTGATCCCTCATATGCGATTAATTCATCTGAGATTGAGATTAAGTCCGATATGACATATGAGGAAAAACTGATTCGTATTCTGGCTTACGAGATTAAAGAATTGTGAAATAATAAAATTCCGTTACTTAAGTGTTGTGGCATAAACACGGAGTTGAAGAAGCAACGTGGGAGCCAAAGGATCCAATGATTTATCCAAACCCATTCATCGGTAAGATTTTCGGGGACGAAAATCCCTAAGGGGGGAGAGTTGTAACAGACCGGTTTAAACCCTAGTCAGAACAGTGGTTTTAGAACCACAAATCCGAGTTAAAATATATATTAATATTATTTTCGGTGTTTACAGCATGATATTTGATATGTGTAAAAATTTCGTGTGAAAATTTTATTGATTGATTAGTTAACTTGTTAAAAAGGACTAAATCGCATAAAATGTAAAAGTGACTTTCTAATTGTTAAAGGTGTTTAATGGCAATTAAATGGACATGTGGAGCACTACATGTCAATTATACCATTTATAATAGTGGTAGACAATATTGGACAAGGTTAGGTGAATTGTCATATTATTAGGCTAAAGTTAAAATAATAAAAAAAATAAAATAACATTAAATAAAATAAAACAAAAAAAGGGCCATGCATTCATCTTTCTTGGCCAAAACTAAAGAAGAAAATAAAGCTTTGAAAGCTTTGAATTTTCAGCATCTTTGGAAGCTTGATTCGGGTATGTGTTTTGTTCGGTTTTTGATAATTTTTATGTTTTTGAAATCGTTGCTTCGAGTACTACCCGACCCATGCTTGAATTTTTTATTTTGGTGAATATTTTGAGTTATGCCATTGATGAATATTTTTGTTTTGTGATGTTTGATGATAAATTATGAAAGATATATTTTGGATTAATATGTTTTGTATTGGAGTTTTTGATGATTTTAAATTATTAGGACCAAATTGTAAAAATAATAAATTGAAGGGCTAAAAGGCAAAATAAATGAAATATATGGATTAGTATGAGCATAAGGATGATTCGGCCTAACTAAGATGTGGTGAGATTTTGTGTATTTTGTATTTTGTGCAATTAGGACTAATTTGTAAAAGTATGAGATATCAGGGGTAAAATGGTAACTTTCTCATTTATGTGTTGTTGGTTTAAATTGAATGAAATTGTGTTTAAATGGGGTTAATTTGAAATTATATAGATCAAGAACAAAAGAAATTGGACTTGGATTGGCGAAAAACGAAAGTTGTCGACTAGTCGCCCCGTTCCGTTTTACATCGTCCGAGGTAAGTTTGTAGGCAAATAGACGTGTTTAACTGTAGATAAATGTTATATATATATGCTGGTATGAAAAATATGAATTTATATGTGCTTATGCCGAATGTGAATAAGCCTGGTAACCATGTTCGAATAGCCGATTTATAACGTCCGTCGATATCCGAGGTAAGTTTTTAAGCAATCATGTTGGATTGGATTTATCTATAATGATGTACATGAATTTAATGGAAGTATATATGTTTATTTTTGATATAGCTGAATGTGATATAGATTCGAGAGATGAATAAGTTCATACGTATATATATATATATATATAAAAGGTGGAGGTTTAAGCTTTATATATATATATGAATGAGTAGCAAGTTTGAGATAGGCACTAAATGTGCAAATTTGATACCGAGTACTATATGTGCAAAATCGGTCATTTAGCACTAAGTGTGCGAGTAATTTTAATTTCAAAGATTGAATTTGGTAAATTTATAAGCATATATGTGTTGTTAATTATATATAAACATGAGATTTATATGCTGATTTGTAATATGCGAAATTGATGTACGGAAATGGTAATATGAAATATAGCACTAAGTGTGCGAGATATTAAATGTGACGGCACTGCGATACGTTACAAGGATTTGGCACTAAGTGTACGAGATGTTAATGTGACGGCACTAAGTGTGCGATACGTTACAAGGATTTAGCACTAAGTGTGCGAGATGTTAATGTGACGGCACTAAGTGTGCGATACATTACAAGGTTTTGGCACTGAGTGTGCGGGTTTGCTTATCCTTTAAGAGTATCAGTTAATGAATGTGATGAATGAGATAAAATGATCAGGTATGTGATGGTAGATCATCTTTTGGATAATAAAGTAAGTAATAACTGTTGAAATGAAATTATGTATTATACATATTAATATGTGATTTATATGGGTTTGAAATGCAAGTATGAATTCGGTAAGTGATATATGCATATGGAATTAAGAAAATGTGATATATATGTATACTTGTATAAATGTATATGTATTTGTTTTGAGATGGGAAAGTAATTTATAGATTGATGTGAAATTTATTATTGAATGTGTGTGTGTTCGGCATTAAGGCTATGAAATGTGAAGGTTTACGAATGGTGAAATAAATTATAGTTATGGTTTTAAACCTCGATTGTGATTATATTAAATTGGCCTTACTAATATAATGATATAATGCATTGTTGTTATGTAATTGCTTATAACTTACTAAGCTATGATAGCTTACTGTATGTGTTTGTTTGCTTTATTCGTTAGATTTTGGAGTCAAGTTACGAGCTTGGGATCATCGTCAAAGTCTATCACACTATCGACTATCTTCGGTATTTTATAAGCTAAATTTTCGAACCTATGGCATGTATAAGCTAGATTGAAATTTGAAATGTTGGATTTTGGTTTTGTATAAATTAAGCCATGCGAAAATGGCCTAACTTCAATGCTTTATTACGGTTTTGTTTGATTATGGCTTATGTTCATTTGGTTATTATGCTCTATGTTTTGAATGAATGGTATTCATGATATCTATTTTGTGCATTGAATCTGGTTGGTAATTCTGGATGTGTGCATTTGGTTGATTCAGTTATGACATATGGATAGATAAAAGTATGAGTGAATTTGGTTGTTAATTTGGTTAAGATGTTATTCATGAATTGGTACTAAAGGATAATAGGTTATGTTCGAATATAGAAAAAGTTTATTTTAATATGTTTATTACATAGTAGATAAGATTTGCATATGGGATATATGTTTCTATTTGGTTATTGATTTATTCTTGTGAAGTAAATGATGTTTGTGTTTGAGTTATAATATGTAATGCATTAATTAGTAAAATGTAATGCCTAAGTTATAAGATGATGATAGGTATGGCCATTTGGATTGGATAATTATTTGGAAACCAATTAATATGTACTTGTAGATCTTGGTTGCCGAATAGACATGAAATGAATATGTTTATGTATCGTTTCCAGATGGCATATTATTTGAACATTTTGGATAATCTATTTGATTGGTTTAATTAGTTAAGTTGAGGATATAGTTTAGCATATGCTAAGTGAATTATATAATATTTATTCATGTTATGCAAATGTAGTAATAAGGCAAACGAATGTTACTATGGAATATTTCACTTATAAGAACGGTAATAATGTATGTTTGATTGTATAAAGTATGCAAATGACATTTGTTTGATAATTAAAATATTTTATATTTGAATTATTCAAATGTCATTAAAGTTAAAGTATAAATATTTGATAAGTATGTGAAATGAAATGCATATATGAAAAAAAAATTAGATGATTAACCTTATAGAGAAAGTTTGTTCTGAATTGTTTTATGATCGGTAACGCCTCATAACCCCATTCCAGCGATGGATACGGTTAGGGGTGTTACAACATGTCTTGATTATGTGAACTCACTAACCTTGTGAGAGTTTTGATATGTATAGGCTAATAATGAACTCTTGATCTTGTTTATGAATTTAATTGCGAAATGACAAAGTTATACAGTAAGTTAAAGTTTAATTTAGTATGAACTTACTAAGCAATGAATTGCTTACAACTGTTGTGTTTGATTTTCCTATAGATCATCAGACGTTTATGTCGATTGGAAGTTCAAGTCGAAGCTCACACTATCCTTCAACAACTCGATAGAGATTTTGATCATTTTGGTTTAGGTTATAAGTGGCATGTACTAGGAGTTCCAAAGCCTATATGTATATATTTCTATCTTGTGTTATGTTTTGGTTATGTAAATGTTGTTAAGATGTTGCTTAATTAGGACTTTTGGTTTAAGTATGTTCATGTATGCATATGTGGTTTGAATCATGCCTTGTGAAGTTGGTTTGGAATGTGGTAAGGTGTTTTGGTATGATTGATAGGTACATGTGATAAACCATAATTTACACATATTTTAACCTCATGCTTGGCTTAATTTTGGATGAATTTTCATTAGATTTGATGAATCCGATGCTCATAATCACTTAATTTCATGTTTTATACTTAGGATAGCTTAGGGAGTCGAAAAGATTGAGAAACGGACCAAAATGGGACAAAATAGGCCTACATCAAAAATCACACGGCCTGGACTATCGTCCACGGGCAGATCACATGGCCGTGTGTGGCGAGCAGAATCAAGCACGGCCGAAAGAGTCCACCACGGGCGTGTCCCTGCCGACCCTAGGATTAATTCTATTCAAAAAAGGATACTTATGGGCCAAGAAAGGCATTCCAAAGCCTATATAAACACCCTAGGGGGCAACCTAAAAGGGGACGCAGAGTAGAAAGCAGAAAATGCTCCAAGACAGCCGTCGAGAATAGCTTAGGAGAAGGATCTCTATCAAGACTGAAGATCTCCCATCAAGTTCTTTAGAAGTTTTTGGGTTTTCTTATGTTTTGTTTTTTTCCCTATTTTAAGATGTTTCCCTCTATCAGTATGAACTAAATCCCTTAAATACCTAAGAGGATGAAACCTAATACAGATCTTATTATTATTTGATTTATAAGATAAATACTTGTTCTTATTCTTAATTGTGAGTTCTTATTCTTGTTTTGATAATTCAGGTTATTGATTCAAGTCGAATGTGCTTATTCAGTGGAGCAAAAGTCCCTGTTTAAGAGAAGATCTGTAATAGTTTGATTTTGGGGCTAGTCGGAATAGTGGTCTCAGGACCACTAATCTGAGGTTGAGGAAAATTATTTTAGTATTATTTTATGTGTTATGGTATTAATATATGACTATATGGAAATTTGGGTGCTTTAATTTTAGCAATAGCATATTTAATTGAGAAAAAGGACTAAATCGCATGAGGTGTGAAAGTTCTATTTTATGAGATAGGGGTACCTAATAGCTATGGAATGTAAATTGGAGGATTTTAAAGTGAAATTGGGCCATTTAACTTGTTTTGGCTAGCCAAGCAAGCTAGGGAGACAAATGCATTAAATGTTGGTCAAATTTGATGGAGACTAGGTGAATAAAATATGAAAATAAGGGAAGGCTATCATCTCTTTCTCTTCTCTTCTTCTTCCACCAATTTTTACACTAAAAGAAGAGTCTTGGGAGCTTGAAATTTCAGAAACTTATTCTTCTCACTAGTAAGCGTTTTTAATGGCTATTTTTGATCATTTTTGTACTTTTAGAACCCCCAAAGCTTAAGCTAGCTAATGAGGGGACTAATTTGTGATATGGTTGAAAGTCAAGGGACTTTCCATGAGAGTGTTTATGTGGTTAGCTGAGTTTTTATGGAAGAAAATGAATGTTGGGGAGTTGTGAAACAACTTTTGTGAAAGGTGTTTTCATGATAATACCTAAATAGGACTTGGATGCAAAGATTTAAGTTATGTCATAAATGCATGAAATGGTTGGAATGGTGAATAGTTGTAAGAGAAATAAATGTTCATTTATGCTTGTTTATCGAGAAAATGTGTTGAAAAATAAATTTTGAGCCTAGGGGCAAAACCGTAATTTTGCCCATGTACAAGGGCAAAATGGTCATTTTTGCCCAAGGTTAGAATTTGATGTATTATGATCCTAGAATGATCTAAACGAATAAATTTTGTTGTCATAGATCAAGAAGACCGAGGAATCAACCTTGACCGTGGGAAAGGCAAGGTGACTGAGTAAATTACTAGTTAACACATTTTGCATCAAGGTAAGTTTACGTGTAAACAATACAATCTACTTATATGCATTGTGCTGCTAATTGAATTATGACTTGATTGAGATCGCATGTGATTCAAATGGGTTGAATGTGGTAGTCATTGAATAATCATTGTATGAATGAAGAAATAGCCATATAAATATGTGAAGACATCGCTTAATGGTAGGCTAAGTGCGATACCACCTTATTGTTTAATTACGATGGGTTTTGTACGATACCATCGTTTATTTATCTTGGTGGGCTAAGTGCGTTACCACCTTATTGCTCAATTACGATGGGCTTTGTGCGAAACTATCGTTTATTTATTATTCGGTGGGCTATGTGCGATACCACCGTATTTAAATTCTTTTGATTGGCTAAGTACGTTATCACACTAATAAAAACTAATGGTGGGATTGGTGCGGAACCATCAAGTAAATTGATTCTAAGTAATTGATTAGGAAATTGTAATGTGTTTTATATTGTAACCTTGTGATGTTAAGTGCAGGGAAACTTGAGAATGGAAGTATGTATTATGCTATTGATATGGTTGGAATGTGTGAATGGAGGAAATGAGTAAGCGTGATTGTAATATCCTAAATATAGGCCTGTGCATTTATATGTGGCACTTAATTAATCTGTAATTTAAGAAGTTGAGGTTGACTGAGGCCTTGATTAAATATTTGGATTAGGATTTAGATTAATGTTCTGGGTAATTTAAGTAATATTTTGGGCGTTAAAAATTTGGGTTAGGTGGCTAATAAATGGTGTTAGCTTATAATTTAAGTAGATAGTTAATTAAATGACAAGCTGGGCTTGTGGCCCAAAGATCTGAGGAGTTTAAGTGGGCATAATGTGGCGTCATAAGGGGGGAGGAGTTTGGGCCAAGTGAGGGCTACTTAGAGCCCAAGTTTTGGGTCAAAAATTCGACACTTAGGAACCTTAGGAGTGGACGGCACACTAGCTACAAAATAGGGATTTTAATTCTTTTATTTTATTGATAAATAGGAAGATAATGAAGAGAAAGATGAGGGCTATTTTTGAGGAGATAAGGGATTAAGATAAAAGCTATCAGATGACAGCAAAGTTGGCCGAAAATCCAACTCTGGGAAGGGGAGCATTGCCGAAATCTATATAAGCCAAGTGATCATCCATGCTTTCATTCTTTTTCTTCCTCACCTAGTCGAATTTCTCTTCTTCTTTTCTCTCAAAACCTTTTCTTTGCCGCAACTCTCTAAACACAGTTATTTTCCCCTCTTCTCTTCTCAAAGCCGAATCTACAAGTGAAATCTCTGTTTCCTAAAGGTGCACCGTAAGCCGTATATCCTCTTTAATTCGGTGAGTTTCGGGATTTCTCCTTTTTCTGTGATTCCTTTATTTTTATCAAGCTCCTAATTCAAATCATTATTTCAAAGGCCCTGTCGATTATACTCTTTATCCCTAAAAGCCGAATATGTTCCATTAAAGCCGATTTGGTGGAAAAGCCGAAGGTAGGGAGGTGACGTTTCTTAGGGATTTTCGGGATTCGACAAATAAGGCTCTACGTTAAAGATAATAGATCTTCGCGGTAATAATGTGTGTGTAATACTTCCCACCATCTAGATCTAATCATAAAATGCATGATCATAAGATTTATATGTTTTGATAATTGCCGACATCTCGATTTATTGATGAAAGCCCAATGAGGGTAAAAGCGGTTCACCGAGTTAGTAAATAATGCTGTTTATATGTTATAAGTAAAATGCTTGTATGTGATTGCATGGGTTGGGTTGATGAAAGGAGGAAGTTATACGTTATATGTGTAGCGTTTTTTACCGTGATTCGATGTAGCGGCTAATGCCGTGAATTGTTATACTGGCTTCGCCATTATATGTTATAAGGGCTTTGGCCATCATATGTAGAGATGAAAGCATGACCGCCATCATGGTGTGTAGCGGTGTGGGTCGATTTTAGAAATCCCCAATGGTGTGTACGGTTGGTACGGGGGCGTGTAGTGGATGGAAACCTAGGCAAACGGGTTGGGCCTTGTATATTATTTGTTATAAATTTTTACTATGAGTATTAAACTGTTTACTTTGTTTAACTGGCTTAAGGCCCAAAATCTAGTGGTGCATGAGGGTTGCACATTGAGTCTCGCGACTCACCCTTTTAATTAACATTTCAGGTGATACCTAATGCTTCGGACCGGGCTGGAGAGGAACGCAAAGTGGCCATGCAGAAGAATATGTGGATTTAGCAAAAAAGACTCAAGTCATTATTTTATATTTTTAATTGGTGGATTTTAAAATTTCGTTGTAATAAGGCCATGGGCCACTAGTTTATATTTTGTTTTATTTTTGGGCTTTAATTACTTTTAGTTATTTAATTTTTTTTATTTTAATTAAACTAAGGCATGTAATTAAGTTTGGTTTTATTTTACAAAGGCATATTCTATATGAAATATATTTGGGCTTTTCGGAAAAATATGACATGTTTGACAAAAATTTGCTTAGTAACATACCAGATCCGGTCGTAGCAATTGGGCCGGGTTGGGGTGTTACAGTGATCATAAATATAAATTGTCTCTTGTTTAGTATTATAAAGCCAAGAAAATTGTTGAATACATGTTAATGTGTTTTATTGTTTCCATGTAAACTTACTAAGCTTAAAGCTTACTCCCCCCTTTCTTTCCCTTGTTTTATAGTGCTGAAAAGTCGAGCCGAGATAAGCCGATAGCCAGGAGACCGCCCACACTATCTGCTCACTTCGGTATAAAATAGACTTAGTGATTTTGTGTATGGCATGAATAGGGGCTAGACTAGATAGATTATTTTGTTATTTTGGCCAAAGGTGTATTGGTTCTTGCTAAGATATTTATTTTGTAAGTTGTCAAGTATGATGGCATACTTTATCATTTATGAAATTTTCAAAGTTATCAATGAGAGTACATGTTGAATTTTGAGATGTTTATTAGTATGTTGAATGGACTCATGTAGTGTAAGATATAGGGTTGCTAAAAGTTGGGCAAATAGCCTTGTTCTGTCCACATGGGTAGGCACATGTGCGTGTGTCTAGGCCATGTGTGACACACGGTTAGCCCACGGGCGTGCGACTTGGCCATGTGTCCCCTGCATGTTAGCATTTTAAATTAGGATAGACCACGGGATATCCACATGGGCGTGTCAAAGCCGTGTGAATTTAGTCAGTAACCTCCCACGATTTGAAGACACGGGCATGTTTTGAGGGTACACGGGCGTGTCCCATTTCACATGGGCGTGTGCTTTAACCGTGGTGTTAAAACAGAATGCTGGAGTTTTAAGCATGATTTGGGGGCATGGGCGTGTGTATGTCTACACACGGGCGTGTTTCGTCATACACGGGTGTGTGAGCCCTGTACAAAAAAAAATTAAGATTTGAAAAAATTCCGATAGGGTCTCGAGAGTTCTCATGTGTAAGAGTAGGTCTCATAAGTTGAGAATGAGGTTGATAAAGTGACTTCAGAGAGTAGCCGCGATGAATATTTATGGCAATCAAGCGGATTTCAGTATGGTAGCGCCTCGGGCCCGGTTCTGGCGTAGAACCCGGGTAAGGGGTGTTACAAGATCAACACAATTAAGCGGAGTTGATTGCAACCCTAGAAATAGGGCGACGAAAATATGCCAGATTAGAGTCAAATCTAATAAGGGAATCCATAGATCGAGTTAATGCGACAATAGAGGTTTTAATTAGAAAGAGATTTCAATTAATCAACCTAGAGTCAATTGTTTTTAGTCTTGAAAGAGATATTAACATAAATCAGGGATTTCTACGGATTAAGTCAAGTGAATAAATCATATGAATCAAAAGTAATAAGTGAAGTCTAGGTGGATTCTTCCTTTGGTATTGCCTTTATCATATAAGTTGTCCAAAAAGTATTTTCCTAATTCTTTCGTTGTCGTGTTTAATTAGTTTTAGTTTAAAATGAAATCAATCCAATTCTTAGGCTAGATAATAGAAAGATAGTAATTACTAGTAATTTTAGTCCTTGAGGATATGATATTCCGGACTCACCATAGCTATACTACTATTCGATAGGTGCGCTTGCCTTTTTCGAAACATTAGTTAGTTTCGAGCCCATCAACATGCTTGAAAATAATGAATGTGAAATGGTTTAATGTTGAATTGTGGTGCCATTGAGAGCATATTGGTTAGACACTTAGGTTGAATGTTATTTGTATGTTTTAGTGTGTCTTGAATAGGTAAAAATGGAGGCAAATGGTATAGCTTGGGACTTAAGTAAACGTAGATGAATTGACTTATTTTTTAAGGTATTTTAGGTGCACACGATCTACCATATGACTGTGTGCCATACACAGACACCCCACACGACCATGTGACCTATTTGATTTTGGTGCAAGTTTGTCCACACGGTCTCAGGTTGTTACACAGTTTGGCGACACGGCCGTGTAACCCTGAAATACACAACCACAAGTTGTTACATGGTCTGGCCACATGGCCATGTCTTTGAGCTACACGGTTTGGGCTCTGTCACACGGCCATGTGACCATTGTTTTTAGTTTTTACCATACTTTTTTGGTTTTTTTTTTTTTAGATTAGTTCCTATTTGTTTCTAAACTGATATTTGGGTTCCATAAGCTCGATTTAAGCCTTGTTTTCGTAGGTATGCTATAAATATTGAGTGACTATTGATGAATGATAGTTGATTTTAAATTTTTTATCTGAAATGGTATACTATTTGATTTGTTATTTATCATAACATTTCGTAACCCAAATCTCTTTAGGATAAATTCGTTCTTCTAATATGATTCTATTTTATCTCATGGTAACCACTACATCTTCCTTCATGAAAAGTCAACTGCTATCAAATAGTAACCAAGTGATTAATCATAAAAAAAGAATGATCCGTGTTCACATTTACTTTTCATCTATCATGTAAATGCCAATGAGAGGATATCATTTACCCATATTCCACTATTGTGAATGATGCTACATACTGTAGAAGTTATATACCCAACGCATCAACTTTCGATTCCTTATCTATTCGAACTCAGGTTTTTACTTACATCAAAGTATACGAGTCACACATTTATATAATCCATCGTCCACTCAAGATTAAGGTATGTCACAATATGAACATCACAAGTGAATAACTCCATAAACGGATTTTGGATCTATTCTACTTGGTTCCAGTCCGATGTACTATTAGTCTAGTCAGTCACATTTATGTCTCTATCTTCTGAGAGCCATCTACTTTGATGCCTAAGACAAAGCATCTCCCCAATTGGACTTAATGGAAAACATATTAGTCTTCCAATCGGTTTGCTCATTTCTAGTTAGACTAAGGACATGTCTAGGTTTGTCTACTATTATAAACTGTCTTTCTATATTACGATCTGATAACGTAGTACCGATTAGTATTAGTTAAACATTAAACAACTAGTGAGCTAATATTTGCTTCCATTTTGGTTTGCATGCAAAAACCATAGAACAATATACAAAGGGTATTAATGTAATTCATGAATAATTTTATTAACCAATCTATTCGAAAAAAAATTACAATCTATTAGGAAAAAAATTACAAGTGTACAAACGAATATATTACACTTAGTTCACCAGATTCAACAAACATACACATGGATTGTTACGTTAACAATTAATTAATTTTTTACAATTTAAAAAACTCAAAAAAAAAGCACAAAAATTATTAAATTTATTTAAAAAATATAAAACTATTTTTATTATTTTTAAATTTGTAAAAAATTAATTAATTGTTAATGTGGCGTACATGTAGATTTCCATCTTGGCAAAATTAACAAACATTAACTTTTTTTTATCCATTTTGAGGGTGATTTGATAAACAATGTAAATTCAAGAGTTAAAAGAAACAAAAAAATTAAACGTAAAATTAAAATAACTTTTTTTTATAAAATTTAAACACTAAATAAGTTATTATGCCTTTTTAATATATATATATATATATTAGCTGGAAAACGTGAATCCATTTACTGACCTACCTATAAAAGTAATTGCCTGCATCATTAGCTGGTAAAGTTAACAAACAAGTAATTAAAAAATTTCAATATATCTAATCAAATCATTAATAGTTGGATGATATGATATAAGGTATCTTAAAACATAATTAAGACTTTAATTATTCGAACGTCTCTTTTATTTCTTTCTCATCTCTTATAGGCTATGGAGCTTCGATTGCAAAAGAGGAAGGTCCCTCTGTCCTAATTAAAATCTACTTCATCGGAAATTTATATAATATATTTTTCAAGTTTTTCATCCATAATAAAATTCAATGAAAAAAAAGTTGGACAAATGTAGCAAGCAGGACGGAGAGGAATGACAAATGAAAAGTACTTCTTAAAGCCCGAATGGTTTCCAACAAGTTAAAATTACGAAATAAATTACTTTATAAAATGTTTCAGGTCCAAGAAAACCTGAGGTTTGGATTTTTATGATTATGAGGCGATTAAGCAATTGTGGCAAAAGTTTAGTATAATAGACATGCCCTAGACCTCAACCAATTGAACCTTTTTTTCCCTTGATTGTCAATAAGCAGCAAAAGGTCCCTCACCTTCACTCCGAATATGATGGATTCAACTTAGGTTCAGATTTTTTCTTTTAAAAAAACAAATCAGGTTTGTGACGAGGCAGGTCGAGTCAGGGTCAGGGTGAATCAGAATCGGGTCTTCGGGTCTTCTATTAAATTTCAGGTTTAAGTTTAAGACAAATTTGGGGTCGAGACAGATTGGTTAAGTTTCGGGTAGGGCAAAAATCTGCCCCACCCCCTTGCCATGATATTGTGATACCTATTTTACAATTTCTACTTTGCATGATTGATATTCATTACGATGCGATTGAAAGATTATGATAATATATCATACTCGTCAATAAAAATAAGGACAATATAATTTGGAACTTCAACATACATTCTAAGTTAAAGTTGACACAAAGCTGGGCAAGTGGCTATAAAGTTTGTCCTTCCATTGCATATAATTTACGAGTAAAATAAAGAGTGTCTATATATGAACGAAAATAGAATGACAAAAATAAAGAAATGGCATAAATGATTCAGGAACATGATCTGCAACTGCTGAAAATCTCACCCCGCATTATATCAATGGCCATATGTTCATGGGTGTACCGCTCTGGACCTAAATAAACGCCTGTCTTCTCTAAAAGTGTAAGTGCTTCTTCTTTCCCATATCTTGAGGCATAAAGCTTCAGGTATTCAAAGTCCTGTATGCAAATAAAAACACATACAAGTAAACAACAATTGGCTGCAAATTTCATAACTATACCTAAACGTTGTTCAAGTCTATGTTACTTGGACTTGGGCACGAGTGTTGGATTTCGATATGGATCCCCCAATTTTTTCATGCATTCAGGTTAACACTCATGTCCAAAACATATGCGAGACGCGGATACTTTAAGAAAATTGAAAAGTTGGAGCAACATAGAATCAATTTTACTTTACACTTTTTCTAAATTTCAAAAGCAATAAAAGAGCTAAAATAATGTGACACAGGGCTGACATGAAAATTTGCCTTACCTGCAAGCCGCTGAGAATGCGCTCTAGTCTAAGGGAAGCAACAGGTTGCTTTGAAGACGAGAACACCTCACCTGGGTAGTACAAAACACCATCACCTGGGGGGAGGCCTCGCCTAAATCTTATCTGCACAAAGGCATATTTTCATTCTCACAAAAATTTATAAAAGATGGTAAGAGTTCTGAAAAATCATTCTGTTTATTTTCATTGTGGACTTGAGATGCTGGGTGAATACCTCAGCACTGGGAACTGTTGCCTTCTCGTAGCAGTTGGCACCCCAATACAGAAAACCAGTTCCACCTTCCTTCCATACACGCCACATAACAGCACGATGCTGTGTTCCTCGCATTCCCAGATGCCAGTTTGGATGAGGATCGGATGGACCCATGCAGACATATGTCCACCATTCCTAAAATAAAAGCTCACCCCCATCAGTATAACATTTCATAGTGCTCATAACTTAGATATTGGGGCTTAGAAGCTTTACTTTTTACAAATTACATAATAAGAACTCTACAACTCTGCAGTATGGAATGTTGGACACTTGCAGGACAGAAACACAACCACTGGTAAATACGTCAAGCATTTTGACGAAGAAGCCAATAGCAAAGGAAGTAAATAACATTTGTCTTAATCCTAGAATCTGGATCAGAGAAAAATTTTACACTAATAGATAATAATTAATTTCAAGTCATGACAAAATATGAAAACTCTTGTTTAAGTTCACTCCACTAAACAAACAGAAAGAAATACACAAAAACCACAAGTAAGCATTACCTCTCCATTTTCTGGATGCAATTCAGAAATAACATCCTTAACAAGATCCTCTCGGTTACCAAATACCCACTCACTGCATGCAAAAAAAAAAAAAAAAAAAAGTTTTACCCATTAGTCATGACATGAAGAACTCTTTTGAGCTAGAATAAGCAAGAGATACCTTGTACAATAGATTTGAGTATGAGGGCGTAGAAACTTTGGCACTTTTAGAAAAGCCTCAAAAGGAGTTGGTGCAAGAGGAGCATCGCTTGGTCCTTCATGAAAGAAGCAAACGAGGTGAAATATCACAATAGTTAAGAGAAGATATGATAAAAATAGCCAAAACACTGCTGAAATCCATAATTTTCAACAATATATCAGGTCAACTAGAACAGCAGATCAATAAGCCTTTAAAAGTCAGCCTATGACCAGGCACCTCTTTAATACATGCGGAAGCAACTAATTACCCAGAGAAGAGAGAAACTTTAGACTATGATATTGGGCGGTTACAACTGTCAGATTCCACATTCAAACAGTTAACAAAAAATTTCTCAAGGGCAAATTATTTGATGAAGATGTAGCTGACATGTTAATAGAAAACTTAACAAAGTGGAGCATGAAATCTTACCACAATAGTAAGTGGTTAAAACACGAGCATCAGGAGCATAAGTATGAACCTCACTTGCCATGTTACAAAGAGACTCGTATTGTTCCATGTTCAGTGGCTGCAAAAGGAATTACATTCTCATCAATGTATCAAGATTGTGGTACAATGCTGATAGGCAGCAATCCATTTGCTAATGACTGAGACAACAACTATATGAATACAACAATGAACATAAAAGACATCTAGCACATCACAAAGAAGTATAAAGATGTAGAAATGTGGAGACCAAAAACAATCAATACAGAAAAAGCTGAGACATCATGAACCTTTCAAGGACATGAAGTCTCATTAATAGGGTATGTGGCAGCTAATTTTCCAGCCAATTGAAAAACAGACTATACCTCATCCCACAGATAAAAGTAAGCTTTCTTCCAATGACTTTTTGTCCTTAATATCTCAACTTCTTTCTGCAAGTAATCCTTTGCTGCATCATTACTGTTGCACATCAACAAGTCAAGGACATTCATCAGTTGTTGTTACCAAAATACCTGAGAGAAGTGAGCATGCAACTAACTCTATACCAAGAGACCACTGGACTTTGTGGAACAGCATATGCTGCTAGTCGTGGGTCTGAAAAATATTCATCTGATTTTGGATGATCCGCTGCAGTAGCAGAAGAGGTAAAATATATCAAAGAGGGAACAACAAAAGGAAATCACAGCTGTGAAAGTAGATAAATGACAATTCACTTCGTTACCTGGCCAGGGAGATGTGTAAGTTAAAACACGCATGCTATCACCCCATCTACAAAAGTATGGGCTGATTCTGTACTGAAGAAGCCACTTGAAATGCTGCTCCAGTGCATCATACCACTCACTGCTCCCATGTTCGATACCAAAGCGATCCTCAATTACAGTATCAGATATCTAATTACGTAGTTAAGCAGACAACAACTAGAGAGGAGAAAATGAAGTACCTATAACTTGTCACCAGTCATTCCAATTATAATCTGAATTTAATTATTATACCAGGGTAAAGTGAAGACTAAATAACCCTTTAGTTTGTGTTCTCAGTCATAAGGTGGCAGCCTATAAAAATTATGAATACAGAAAGAATTCAACTTAATAAAATACAGGATACACCAAAGACAGCAGGTAGTGAGGGAGTTGTTGGAATAATAAAGTCCCAAACTGTCAAACTTAATTTGACTCGTACAGAAAGGTTCGATATGGCATCTTCATCCATCATATCAACTGGCCCATTATCCGAAAAGAACTCAGAAAATGATGAAGAAAGAAGAACTCTTCTTAAAGATGTAGTTGCAGATTTCACCCTTTCCACCTAACAAGAAATTAATCATAAGAACAGATTGAAAAGAGAAATGAAATGTAAATGTAATTGGAACCCCAAAGATGAACATATTCGGATATTCACCACTTCATCCAATGGCTTTCCATCTATAGGCTCCAAAGCATCAAGACAGTTACGAAGTTCTGTGAATAGTTGATGCTTCTCAGCCTTCCCCAAGCATTGTGATGATGATCTGAATAAACGGAATGAATACTTGAGATTACATGTTATAACAAAATGTGTGATATAATACGGGCAACACTACTCAATTCATGCAAAAGCCCATACAAAATATTAAGCACACTCTTTTAACAGCTGCAATTTCATTGACTATGATGGAACAAAAACCAAGACAAACAGTGTAAAAGAGGAAGGTTACTCTGTATCTGCCTTTGTAGCATTAATGATGATCTCCCCTTCATATAAACCAGGAGGCTGTTCATTTGGCACATCTATTGAAACCCAGACAGCAGTTGTCTCCCTGCAGCAGGGGAAAAACAAACACAACCATCTTAGCACTGAGCAATAAGAAGTCATTTGGCATTTGTTCATGCGACCAAAACATGCACTACGACAATCGAGTAGTACCCAGGATGTAGGCTTATTTGGCTAATAGGGAGGTCAAGAGGTACAAGAGCATCAGGTACACCCAATATGGGAACCACACGTCGCACTTTTAATGATTGGCCAACAATCAACCTGCCCCCAGATAAATTTTGTCAGAATATCATCTAAAAATATCACATAAAAAGAACCAAAATTGTCCAGAAACTAACCGATCACCAGATGCCGAGCATAAATCACAGCATTGAACCTGCACAACTCCAGCCACACTAGAACCACTCCAAGAGACTTTTGGACGGATAGCTAATTGAACGCTTTCCCTCTCATTTCTAGCTGCCAGAAGGTTTATCTTCAAGATTAAAAAATCATTAGAAGTCAGAGGAATATATCCACTAAAAGAACATCTGCGTCATTTCTTGTAGTAACCACACCATAAATTTGTTCTTTATAACCAACATGCAAAAAAACAGAACTAAAATGAAAAAAGAGAAAAAAAACGGAAAGAAAAGAAGAGTAAAAAAGAAATCTGCTACACACAAAAACCCCTGTTTATTTTCAGCTACACTACAGTACCAGAAGCGAATCCATTGAAAAGTGAGAAGGAAATGTAAACTAATAATATACATATCATATGCTGAAGTTTCCTTTAGACCTCCTCCACCCTGATATGCAAAGACGTGAGAAGGATACCCTATAGACTATAAAGATACAAGAATGAGGACAGAATTAAAAAACATTAGTATAGAAAATGAATAAATTTATATTTATATTTATATTTGGATCAAAATGAATGTCAAAAGAAACACTTTTTTCTGTATTTTCTGTACAAACATAACCAGGTCAATGAAAATGCACACATTAATTATTAACCATGATTTGATATATAAACATGCAAGTCTGAATTAAAACAATAGTCTAAACTAGCAACTGTGACTAATGCTTGCATGCATGGTGTGAACAAACAGAGTTGTAAGCCAGCCCAAGGCATAAGAACGTAAAATAACTATCCAAATCTACCCCTTGAACCAGAATGAATGTATTCCTAAAAAGAATTTCTTATTAGATATTAAACAACAATAGAACAGTGTGGAAATTACTTACAGGCTCTAAATTTCTAGGCACTTCTTGTGGTCCAACATTTGCTGTGCTTGGGAGGCACCACACATGTACTAAATCAGCAGTTGGAACTTCTGTGGGGTCAATTGAGCCCTTGAGTGGATTTGAAACATTTAAACCACCATCATTCCATCCATATGCTGTCCCTCCCCCTGCAACACCTTCAACTGGTGGCACAGCCATATCTTGCGAATTTCCTACAAAGTTGTACAATTCCAAATAGAGAACATTAGACTGATGTAGTAACCCAGATTCTATATTTGCCATGCTGTGGAAGTTGAACCCACAAGAAAAAATTAACAAATAACAAAAGAAACTGTTCATCATGACGCTTGGTACCATACCCTAACTCAATTCATTTTAAGAACCAAGTAGGGAGCATAATTAGCCAAATAAAGTATTTGAGATTATCCTCAGGAGTAATCGATGAGAAAATATGCTCATAAGACATCACAAGAAAGTTTTAAGTTTATTTGGTGTTGCTTTAATAGATAGTCCACCCATATTTCTAATATTTATGCTAAGAAATCACAATCAAACTCCAAGGGAACCTCACATCCCATGATTAATAAAACCTAGAGTTAGTTCCACTGAATTCAACCTTGAATTACAATTGCTGGAACCTATAAGACTAAAACACAGCTTTTCGATTGCATAACCGCCATAGATCTCTCGTAAACAAAAAGCAATTCAAGCAGGAAAAACATACAGAATAAATAAATAAAAAGTAAAAACAATATAAAAGCAAAGAAGATTATACTGACTAAGCTTAGCAGTGTAAGCTTCCGAGTTCTTTTTTTTTTTTTTTCTCTTATTCCTTTTCTTTTTGTTATTTTCTCAGCTACCAAACAGAACACTAAAAACCGGAGACAGACAAATTGAACAGTTGAAAGATAAATTAAATGAAAATAACCAGAAAAACTCAAGGCTGAAAAGTAATAGAAGCCTAAGGAAAACAAATATGGAGACTAACCAGGATAGTCCATTAATTTTTTCAGTGCGGTTAGGCTACTGCGCTGCTTGCAATTACTCCGATCTTTGAAATCTTGTGTTTCCTTTTTACAGTTCGGTTTATATCTAGGATTTAATAGAGAACCAAATTCGCCTGACAGAAATGATAGCTTTTTTCTTTTTCTTTTTCTTTTTTTCTTTTTTTTTCCTTTTAAGAGAGCGAACAGAAAAAAAAAAGAAAAAAAGAGTTGCTAATTATAGGGGAAGCCAAAATGATTATTCCACTACCAGATTTACTTCTTACACGTACAAGGTCCGATAATTTACGCGATCTTATTTTATAAGTTTTATTTTAATTAAATTGGATTGTGGGATAAATTTATGTTTAGGTTTGATTGGCACCACATAAATCCTTCATAAGTAATTGTTTAAATTATAATCTTTATATAATAGAATAGAAATTTTTATATTAGACAAGTCTTAAGTTAATAGACTAAGGAGGAAGGAGATTTGTGAGAGTTGTAAAGATGATTCAAATGGATCGAAAGGTTTGAAGATAAATATGAGAGTTGAATGGTGGTTGTTTGCATTAGGTTAAATTCATTAAATTCAATTCATAGAAATTACCAATTTTTAAGTTTGAAAAAGTAATTGCCTTGTGATGCATATTTGGATGAAACCCAAGTAATTATAAGTTGACATGTCTGTCGAAACCATTTTTTTATTTGAAAAATGGGGATCAACTAAAAAAAAGGGAAACGGAGTCACCACCAATCTCTTTTTACTTAGGTGTGATTGGATCATCTTATAAAACGTTTTATTTCAAAATGTTAATTTTGGTCCACGAAATACAAGAAAATAGGTTTGGGAGTCTGTTACGTACGAGGAAGGATTAGCACTCTCGTAACGCCCAAAAATTGGTACCTAATTGATTAATTAATGTCCTTATGTTGAGAATTTGAAAAGATTTTAAAATCCAATTTCTTTTAAAGAATGTTTATATAACCCGTTTTAGGAATATTAAGACTCTTTTGTTCCATAAGGATAAAATATCACATCCAGTACGTTAGGGTGCGACATTTTAAACTCCAAAACTAAGATTATCCCTTAATGTCCCAAAACACGAAATTAAAAGGATATTTAGTTATTTGGATGTACGAAAAACCGAAACCCAACACGTTAGGGCACAATTTCTTGAACTTCCAAACACGAAACATTGCATTATTTTCTAAAATCCTTATCTCGAGATACCATAATGCCATATCCAGTGAGTTAGGACACGACAATTTTGAATTCTCGAGAATAAATTTTTATTTAACTTTTAAAAGGAAAGTAATAGGTTCTTTGGACTCGAAAAGGAAAATCAAAACCCAGTAAGTTAGGGTACGATTTCTTTCGAACCTTAGAACACGGAGTGTTTGCTTATTTTGAAAAAAAATGTGATATGATTTTATAATAAAATGGGGGATGAATCATAATACATATGCATAATAGAGTGAAATGAGGGAAACAAGTATAAATTACAATAATAAAATAAAATTAAAAACGAATAATCTATAAAAAATAATAATTAAAAAGATGTCAGAATAAAAACGAAAAACAAAGGTTAATAATAAATAAATAAACAAATAGATACTATGTACAATAATAAAAAAATAAAATGATAATAATGACAAAAAAATAAAAAAAATATGTTAATAAACAAATAGTATTAACAAAATAAGAGTAGTAATAATAATAATAATAAGTATAATAATAAATATAATAAATAATGATAAAAGTGATAATATAAAAAAATAATAGTAGTAGTTATAATAATAATAGTAATAATAATAATAATAATAATAATAATAATAATAATAATAATAGAGTTAGTTATAAACAAAACAATAGTGTTAATAGTGATAATAAAAATAATAATAATGAAGTAACAAAAATTATAAAAAAAAAGGATGAAATTGAACTTGAAATAAAAAATTTGGGGATAAATCGAAAATAAAATTAAAAGGAGGGACCGATCAGAATACGCTAGTAACCAGGAGGGGCTAAAAGGCAAAATATCCCTGCCCTCCAAAACGGTGTCGTTCGAATAAGGGCCTAATTGGAATAAAAATGAAATATAGGGCCAAATTAAAAATAAACAAAACGTGATTATAAATCAATAAAAAAGCAGAAGGATCAGGGCTGTAATTAGCCCATTTTTAAACAAAACACGCGGATCCCAAGCGGGTCGGGTCGAGTCAATCAGACCCATTTCAAAACGACGTCGTTTTGGCGTTAAAGGGAAGTCCTCAAAACGGCACCGTATGGATCATCTGTAAAAACCAAAATTAAACCAAAAAATTCATTTCAAAAGACCCTTTAAAAAAACAAAACAGAGCTCTCAATGCTCTTTCCCTGGCGATTTCTGGCCAACCTCTGGTGTAGCTTCGACCGCCGTCCGCGCGGTGGCCAGAGTTCCAAAAGGTTAGTTTTTTTTTTCTTTTTTAATATTTAAAACTTTCACATATAAAAAAAACTAAAAGAAAATAAATAAAGAAAAAAAAGAAAACAGACAGATTAAAAAATAAAAGGAAACCTTTTTTATTTTCTTGATTTCGTATTTTTTTGTATACATCCCTCTGCCTTCGTCCCAGATTTACAGATTCTTGTAGGCTTTTTATAGCCTTTGAAATGAAAATAAAAAGGAAATAAAAAAATGTCGCCATGTTTGCTATGTTTTTCCTTTTCTGTGCAGGTCAAAGGCGAAGATCTCGCGACGGAGATGATGCGCGCTAATTGCGCGCGACCAGAAGAAATTTGGTTTGCAGGATATTTTGTGCGCTGAAAGGTCGGAGTGCTTTCGGCGCAGTGGAAACCTAGGGTTTCCTGCGTCCGCAAGCCAAATGGGCCTCTTGGGCTTAGGTTTAGATTGGGTCTGGGTCAGGGTTTAGTTTTAGGGTCTATTTAGGTAATTGGACTCGGGTGTAACGGGCCTTGGGTAATCTGTCTGGGTTTAAGGGCTGTAAAAATAGACTGTTTAAAAAACATTGGACATTTATTTTTTATTGTTTTTGTTTTGGTTCGTTACAAGCCCGGGCATAAATGGGCTGTTACAATGCCGATCTATCTCTTAGCTTTGAAATGCACTTTAAATCACATTATTTTGAATTCAGGAGCTCAAACTATAATCGCTTTGATGAAAACTACGCACGCAGAATTTCTAAATGGGATTATTACAAGAATTACGAGCTTTGGACTTTGGATTAGTGTTTAAATCATATTGGGCTTGCTTTGGAGTATTATTTTTTACACATGTTTTGGTAGGTAAAAAGACCTCTACAGTCCCTCTCAATTTCGAAATTGAACAAATTAGTCCCTCTCAAAAAAAGTTAAAGCAATTTAATCCCTGTCAAATTCAAAAGTGAGCAACTAAGAACAAATAATCACAACATTAATGTCTTCCATCAATTGCACATAATTTGGATTGGTATATAATAACAAATTTAGCCTTCAATGTTTATATATTTTGTCATTTTGGCCTTAATTCTAAAAAACTAAACAAATTCGATCTCAATATTTACAGATTTGCTCAAATGTTATGGGATAAATTTGTTAAATTAGGACCAAAGGGACAGAATGTGTAAACTTCAAGGGTTAAATTTGTTATTTTACCAATCAAAATTATGTATATTTGATGGAAACATTAACGTTGTGATTAATTGTCTTTACTTGTTCACTTTCGAAATTATAGGGATTAAATTGCTCTGATTTTTTTTAAAGGGACCAATTTGTTCAATTGTGAAATTAAAAAGGATTAGAGAGGTCTTTTTACCTAATTTAGTATATGGATTAGCAATAAACTAATTAGATTGGTAATATTTAGCCACTCCCATGTTTTTTTAAGAAAAAGAAGGACAATTTTTCGCATTTGTTTGGAGAAATCTTATTTTTTTACAATAGTTATTACTCATATTTCTGATTTCAAGTTTAAATTTGTACTAACTATTCTTTACTTGAGGTCTGACTATTGTAATACATACGTAATAAATAATTTTTTCATCATGTTATTATATAGTAACCAAACAAGGAATTAATGTCTAATTTTGATTATATATAAACACAATATTGTATTTATTATGGTTTATAATTCTATATTTATGTATTTCAAGTTTTAGGAAATTTTCAAGTCTTTCAAGTTGCTTAGAAATTTTATATTTCCTACTTAACAAGAAAGTTTAATTTAACTAGGACTACTTCTTGTTCAGTCAATTTAAGAGTTTTATTGAAATTAAGAGATTCTTTTTTAGAGCCTATATAAAGGCACATCCAATATTTATTAGAGAATATGTTTTTGTTATTTGATTAGGAAAGCGTTCTTGAGAGTAATTTTCTTTACAAGATTCAATTATTATTATTATTTCAAAAAAAAAATTACTTAATCTTGTTCAAGATTTTGGGAGAAATTCTTCAAACTTCAAGTTGCCAAGAATACTTTCTTGGAGGATTGGTTAGAACTATATAATTGAGTTTTTTTAGGGATTCTTTCATGAAGGGTTCAATCAAACATCTTATACATCTATCCATCTTCATCGATTTTATTCTTTCCATAATCTATATTTAATTCAGTTTCTCAAATTACTTTGTTGTTTTAATTCGAAAGTCTTATCTTTTGTTAATCAAATTGTTTCTTTGTTTGCAAGAAATCTTTCGAAACAATTTGGCTTGTTTCTTGAACTCGAAGCAACCTCAAATTTGCTTGGGACTTGTGCGTTGTTACCCTCTATCATTGTGCTTTAAAAAAAGTATTTAAGGGGGAACATCCATATGTTACATGTCCTTTATTGATTATTGGGCTATCACCAAAGTCTTGCAATCTAAGTCTCCCTATTTAGGTGAGCAATATGACCTACTGGGACATGAATACAAAGTATGTGGGTGAAATGTGACAATAGCCTTGTCAGGCAAAGTTTGTCTATAATGCCCCAATATTTTTGTTACTTTTCCAAGATCGTGTTTGATGGATTTTGAGGAATTTTAGAAATTATGTCACACCCCAAAATTAGGCCTAGTAGTTTCAAGTTAGTGAACTAGGCTTGTTGATAGGGGTCAGGATTAGATTTTGAAAATTAAAGCCAAAATTAGGTTTGAGAATTCAAAATTAAATAATCAAAAAATATTTTCCTTAAAATGGCTTTCAAAAACAAAATCAAATTTTAAAAAGAAAAGAGAAAAAGGCTTTTAACTAGAAAAAAGGACTAAATTGAAAATGGGGCAAAGTTGGAAGTTTCCCACAAGCAATTTGACCTAAATTTCAAAGAGTTGGGATTTTGCAGAATTTTTAAGCGTGAACCGCTATTCTTCCGTCTTCCTTGCTTGTTATTTGAAAATTCTGCAAACACCAAAACTCTCTTTTTACTTTCAAATCAAACTCTTCAATTTGATTTTCCTTTTTCCCAAACACCAAAATCTCTCTCAATTTTTAAGAAAACCATAAAAAATGTCACTGATTTCTTCATTCTTTTTCTATTGGATTTTCACAAAATTCAATCTTTGGTTCGTTTTTCTTCACCAAGCAAGGTAATATTTTGTTTCTTGACTATGTTTTCATGCATTCTGTTTTTACAAATCAAGGTTTGATTCTTTGGAATGAGTTTTTATGAATTTAATGGATTATGTCAAAAATTGAGATCAATAATGGAAAAATTCGAATTTCCAAACTAAACTTTGGTTTCTAAGTGATTTTCAACTTATTTTGATTAGATTGAAAGGTTTCAAATCTTACTTTAACTAATAGTTAAAGGATTTGAAAGATTTAACGACTTTTCATTCAAGATGTTCACGAACATCGAATTTTCTGAAAAATTTAAATCTAAATTTCTAGGTGTTTTAATGGTTTAGATCTGTTGTAAAGTGATTAATTAGATATTTTGAATCGATTTCAAGCAACAAAAATGAGATTGAATCAAGAAATTTAAGTTTCGATTTAATAGGAGCTAGATTACATTTGCATTTTTGTTTGATTTTTGTGGTGTTTGTGGCTATTAATGACATATATGTATTGTGTATATTATGTATGAGAAGTTTCGGATCTGTCAGAGCCCTCTACTAGCAAGTCAAAAGGCAAGGCAAAACTTGTTTAAGCTTTCGGCTAGCAAGCAAAAGCAAGATCGGTGAGTGTTTCGAAGTCGCTGCTGATAAGCACGATTCATAGTGTTAACCGAGAGTTTAGCATTAGCCTAAATCTCTATCCTAAGTTCTGAAGGTAAGCCTTTCCTATACTTTTTGCCTTGTTTGTAAAATCATGCCTAAGTAGGATGAGTTATGATATATGATATAATTCAGCAAGTAATATGTGAAAATATATCAATGTGATATGTGAACTATTGATTTTTAACGTACATCTATGAAAACTTGTAACACCCCTAACCCATATCTGTCGCCGGATTAAGGTTATGAGGTATTACCGATCAAATCAAACCTTTAACCTTCATAGATCATACGATATTAAATCATAATCAATCAACATTATTAAGTCCCTTAATAAGGTCTATGAGACCTTAAACATACATTAATAAGGGGTCAGGACTAAATCGAGCTCATACAAAAATTTTCGAAACTTAACATTTTTCAAAGCTACAGAGGTAACACGCCCATGTGGGTAGGCCGTGTGCCTCAAACGGCCTCAGACACAACCATGTGTCCAAGACGTTTCAAAACAGGGCATACACACTAACTTATCTACACGGTCGAAAACACGCCTGTGTGCCTAACCCGTGGTCGACACTGACTTAATTCACATGGCCAGTCACACTCCCGTGTGTCCAGCCTCTGTGCAAGTCTGACTTGTTTAAATTTGAAAACTTAAGAGACACGGTCAAGCCACACGCCCGTGTGCTCAACCGTGTGGGCAATTATAGGCTATTTACTAGGCCAATTTGCCACCCACACTTTGGGCAACAAACCATATAATTTCATACATCAAATGGCATCCAAACTTCCTAAACATGGCATAGTTTAAACTCTTAACATTATTATTCGTTTCCCTATACAATTTCAACTCAACTTACCATTCCAAATTATCAACTTTACATCAAAATCAAGTATTCCATACATTATTCAATCCTTACCAAATCTAAACATGAAACATACCATTTCCGTATTACTAATTCATGCCATAATGGTCATTCACATTGAACACACATACACATATTAACCATCCCTTACACATACCCAAAGCATATACCAAAATCATTAAACTATCAAGCCATATCACATGGCAAGATGTATACACTTCAAAACATACCCAAATCACTAGCCTATACATGCCATATACCAATTATACAACTTCTAAAATGACCAAAATAGATAGCCGATAGTGTGATTGAGTCGCTGACGATCCCCAGATCCGAGCTAGCTTTAATGACACTGTAAAACAGAAATAAACTTTACACAGTAAGCTTTAAAGCTTAGTAAGTTCAACATATAATACATTTTACTCAACAAATCAAATTCAATATACAAAATAAACTATCACTTAGTTCAATTCTCAATGATATACAATCTCATTCATAGTCATTACTCACATAATCATCATTTATCCATATACGATATCATCAACCACATAGGTTCCATACATACCTGTGCTAACACTTAATTAACGATCACTTTTGCTACTCAATACTCAATACCACAATTCGTTCAATCTTCGTTAATCATTCGATTTACTCGTACACTTAGTGCCAATTTCTTAGTTGAAGCTTTAATATCACAACACACTTAGTGTCTTTACATTAAACCAAATTTAACTCGGTATCGCACACACAGTGCAAATCAATGTACTCGAAACTCTCTTTATTTCGCACACATAGTACCGTTCATCGCTATATCAATTCCATTTACGCGTACTTATTACCACAACACTCAAATCCACACATATACTATTAATAATTCCTTAAAAACTTATATTCATTCATTACATAATATATGAACATAATTTAACAATTCGTATTATACACGAACTTACCTTGGATGTAGAAATAACGGAACAAGTCGATCAATCGAGCACTTTGTCTTTGCCTCGATCTTGATCCAAATCTCTCTTTTCTTGATCTATATAATATTAAACTCAACTCATTCAATCACCAAATCATTCAATTTAATCCAAACACACATATTTTACAAATTAGCCCTCATATTTTTACATTTTCACATTTTAGTCCTTATTTCATAAAATAATCAAATACACATCATTTCCATTTACAAATGCTTAGTGTAATATCCTAAATATAGGCATGTGCATTTATATGTGGCACTTGATTAATCTGTAATTTAAGAAGTTGAGGTTGACTGAGGCCTTGATTAAATATTTGGATTAGGATTTAGATTAATGTTCTGGGTAATTTAAGTAATATTTTGGGCGTTAAAAATTTGGGTTAGGTGGCTAATAAATGGTGTTAGCTCATAATTTAAGTAGATAGTTAATTAAGTGACAAGCTGGGCTTGTGGCCCAAAGATCTGAGGAGTTTAAGTGGGCATAAGGTGGCGTCATAAGGAGGGAGGAGTTTGGGCCAAGTGAGGGCTACTTAGAGCCTAAGTTTTGGGTCAAAAATTCGGCACTTAGGAACCTTAGGAGTGGACGGTACACTAGCTACAAAATAGGGATTTTAATTCTTTTATTTTATTGATAAATAGGAAGATAATGAAGAGAAAGATGAGGGCTATTTTTGAGGAGATAAGGTATTAAGATAAAAGCTATCAGATGACAGCAGAGTTGGCTGAAAATCCAACTCTGGAAAGGGGAGCATTGCCGAAATCTATATAAGCCAAGTGATCATCCATGCTTTCATTCTTTTTCTTCCTCACCTAGTTGAATTTCTCTTCTTCTTTTCTCTCAAAACCTTTTCTTTGCCGCAACTCTCCAAACACAGTTACTTTCCCCTCTTCTCTTCTCAAAGCCGAATCTACAAGTGAAATCTCTGTTTCCCGAAGGTGTACTGTAAGCCGTATACTCCTCTTTAATCCGGTGAGTTTCGGGATTTCTCCTTTTTCTGTGATTCCTTTATTTTTATCAAGCTCCTAATTCAAATCATTATTTCAAAGGCCCTGTCAATTATACTCTTTATCCCTAAAAGCCGAATCTGTTCCATTAAAGCCTATTTGGTGGAAAAGCCGAAGGTAGGGAGGTGACGTTT
This sequence comes from Gossypium bickii, assembly GCA_025503065.1. Lineage (NCBI taxonomy): Eukaryota > Viridiplantae > Streptophyta > Magnoliopsida > Malvales > Malvaceae > Gossypium > Gossypium bickii. Next base: position 33,096,168 of record CP106715.1, on the reverse strand, counting down.
CTTAGGGATTTTCGGGATTCGACAAATAATAGATCTTTGCGATAACAGGTGTGTAATACTTCCCCACCATCTAGATCTAATCATAAAATGCATGATCATAAGACTTATATGTTTTGATAATTACCGACATCTCGATTTATTGATGAAAGCCTAAGGAGGGTAAAAGCGATTCACCAGGTTAGTAAATAATCTGTTTATATGTTATAAGTAAGATGTTTGTATGTGATTGCATGGGTTGGGTTGATGAAAGGAGGAAGTTATACGTTATATGTGTAGCGGTTTTGCCGTGATCTGATGTAGCGGCTAATGCCGTGAATTGTTATACGGGCTTCGGCCATTATATGTTATAAGGGCTTCGGCCATCATATGTGGATGAGCAGCATGATTGCCATCATAGTGTGTAGCGGTGTGGGTCGATTGTAGAAATCCCCAATGGTGTACGGTTGGTACAGGGGCATGTAGCGGACGGAAACCTAGGTAAACGGGTTGGGCCTTGCATATTATTTGTTATAAATTTTTATTATGAGTATTAAACTGTTTACTTTGTTTAACGGGCTTAAGGCCCAAAATCTAGTGGTGCATGAGGGTTGCACACTGAGTCTCGTGACTCACCCTTTTAATTAACATTTCAGGTGATACCTAGTGCTTCGGACCGGGCTGGAGAGGAACGTAAGGTGGCCATGCAGAAGAATATATGGATTTAGCAAAAAGACTCAAGTCATTATTTTATATTTTTAATTGGTGGATTTTAAAATTTCGTTGTAATAAAGCCATGGGCCACTAGTTTATATTTTTTTTTATTTTTGGGCTTTAATTACTTTTAATTATTTAATTTTTTTTATTTTAATTAAACTAAGGCATGTAATTAAGTTTGGTTTTATTTTACAAAGGCATATTCTATATGAAATATATTTGGGCTTTTCGAAAAAATACGACATGTTTGACAAAAATTTTCTTAGTGACATACCAGATCCGGTCGTAGCAATTGGGCCGGGTTTGGAGTGTTACAAATTGGTATCAGAGCCCGGTTCAAAACTCGGCTCTAGGGTTTTGGGCTCAAAACATTTTCTGAAAATGGACTTTTGAAAACATATATGTTTTTAAAGGATTACAGGTTTGTTAGCTCAAAGATGGCACTGCGTCTCCGCCCAAGTCCGCGCTGTAAGTACTCACGAACCCATTGTGTGATCTTTATATATGTGGGCTTAATGGGCCTAGTGGGACGTAAATTAAGTTCGAATTAGAACCTGATGGACTCTAGGTTTAGTACAAACTACTTCTTAAAGATGCATAAAACTTAATTTCACTGAACAAACCCGTTAACGAGTCGCAAGAGTAGGGTGTGGTAACCGTCATACGTATGTCTAGGAAGGATCCGAAAGAGCCTGGTATTTAAGCAGTCCTAGTGACTCACCTCCTCTTCGCTGGAATCCTACCTGGTGCGTAGTGACTGTTCACCTTAGTCAAGTTAGGGTGTGGCAATGGGATACGCATGACGAGGAGTGGATTCAGGGAGAGTTTGGTACTTAAGCAGTCCTAGCGACTCACCTCCTCTTCACTAGAATCCTACCTGGTGCGTAGTGACCATTCACCCTAGTTACAAGGACTTGTTGATGGGCTAAACCCTATGATTAAAACCCGAAAGGGACCAACCACCCTATTTTCTTTTTGAAAAAAAATTCCCAAGGTTTTGTAAAATTTTGAAAATATTTCTGATTTGTGAAAACTTCCAACTAACCATGATGTTATAAAATACCTATGTTTTGAAAAGTTACCGAAAATTTCACGTTTATAAGAATAACCCGAACCATGAAACAGTTTTTCCAAAGGTACCCCTGAAAAAAAATATTACCAAACTACCCTTGTTTTGCAAAATGACCAAAATACCCTTAGTCTCTAAAAATTATCGAAATACCCCCGGACTTCAAAATTTCTCAAATACCCCCAGATTTCAAAATTATCGAAATACCTCCGAAATTAAAAAATTACCAAAATACCCTCACTTCACAAAATCACCAATGACCTTATTTTGGAAAATTACGAAAATACCCCTAAGTAGTAGAAACAACAACAACAGCAACAACAACAACACTTCTCTGTAATGAACGCGAGTTCATGAATGTTGATGATTGAATGAATGAACTTGAGACTGTATTGTGAATACGAATTCGAAAGAATCATTCTTAAAACTATTATTCATAAGACTGTTAATGGTTAACTAGTGAAAGAAAACTAATAATTCATAAAATTCTTAATCAGATAAACGCCAATCGGAGGAATGAGTTTAAGGGGTCGAGGACGTCCGCCGCGTGGGACGGTAGAGAGGGTAGAATGACCGCGCCGAGAGGTGAGGTCCGCCACGGTCGTGAACGAGATGCCGAGATCACGGCTAGGTTGTAGAAGGAGAACTTTGGGAAGAGGCGGCTGGAGATGATGCTGTATCTCAGGCGATGTTGAGGGTTTTAGAGAGGGTTGCTGGAGTAGGCATGGGCACAGGAGCCCGAAAATCTGTGCCAGAACAACTTAAGGCCAATGGAGTAGAAGTGTTTAGGGGGGTTTCTGGTGTAGCCCCTAACACAGCTGAGAATTGGATGGAAGCGACTGAGCGTATAATGGACGACTTAGATTTTACAGTGGAGGAGAAGTTGAAAGGGGTCGTGTCTCTTCTTCGAGACGAGGCTTACCAGTGGTGGCTCACGGTGAAAGAAGGTACTGCTGCAGATCTGATTAACTGGGATTTCTTTAGTGAGTCATTTCAGGGAAAGTATGTCGGGGCTAGCTATATAGATGCTCAAAGGAAGGCATTCCTGAACTTGGTACAGGGAAGTAAGTCTGTGGCCAAATGTGAGGCTGAGTTTTTGTGCTTGAGCCGTTACGCTCGAGGAATGGTAGCAACGGAGTACGAACGTTGTGTTCGGTTCGAGAATGGGCTGAGAAATGAGTTAAGGGTTCTGATAGCACCGCAACAGGAAAGGGTTTTTGCTGTTTTGGTAGATAAGGTCAAAATAGCTGAGGAAGTGAAACGGGTTGAGAGACAAGAAAGGGATAAGGATCGGGGTAAGAATAAGAGGAGTTTTGGGCCATCAAGAGCATCGGGGAATTTTCAGAAGAGGCTTAGGGCTGATGGGCCAGTTCGTGCTTCGACAAGTCAAAATCAAGCATGTTCTACATGTGGGAGGACGCATTATGGGGAGTGCAGAATAAAAATAGGTGGATGCTTTAAGTGTGGGTCCACAGAACATCTAATTAAGGACTGTCTTCAAATGGATCGAGGGCAGTCAACGGGTCGAGGTGTGGATCAATGGAGGAGAGGTGATCGGCCTGGACCAAGGGGTCGTGGTGCAGGTAGAGGAGGAAATGGGGCTGGTCGTGGTCGTGGAGCACCTGGTAGAGGTGCCGATAATATAGATGCAAGGCAGCTGGGTGTAGTTTATGCAGTTCGTCGACAGGAGGATGGTGACGCACCGGATGTCATAACCGGTACGTTTCTTATAGCTGACAGCTCTTTTCTTGCTTTGATTGATATTGGGTCAACCCACTCCTATATTGCATGTTCAATATCTGAGACCTTAAGTATAGATCCTGAAACAACTACTAGGAAGATGACTGTGGTTAGTCCCCTAGGACAATCTAGGGTAGTAGACAAGCTGTTTAAGGACTCAAGGGGTAGTGTTTCCGGCAGACTTAATGGAATTGCCATTCGGAGAGTTCGATCTTATCCTAGGAATGGATTGGTTGTCAAAGCATCGTGCTAAGTTGGATTGTGGGAGTAAGCGCATGGTGTTAAGTACCCCGGAAGGCGGGGAGATGGTTGTATTAGGAAAAAGAAGGAATTATTTGTCCAACGTAGTGTCGGCCTTGAAAGCTGTTAAGATGATTCGGAAGGGATGTAATGCCTTTTTAGCTTTTATTAGTGCTTTGGATGCTAAAGAGGTGACTGTCGATGAGGTTTGAACAGTCAAGGATTTCACGGATGTATTTCCGGAGGAGTTGCCAGGATTACCCCCAGATTGAGAAGTAGAGTTTGGAATAGAACTACTCCCGGGTACGGCTCCGATATCTATTACCCCTTATCAAATGGCGCCGAAGGAGCCGGTGGAGCTCAAAGCTCAGATTCAAGAGCTATTAGATTGAGGATTCATCCGACCGAGTGTGTCTCCATGGGGAGCACGGTTCTATTCGTGAAAAAGAAGGACGGATCCATGCGTATGTGCATGGACTATCGTCAACTGAATAAGTTGACGATTAAGAATAAGTACCCATTACCAAGAATCGACGATTTGTTCGACCAGCTCAAAGGAGCTTCGGTCTTTTCTAAGATTAATTTAAGGTTGGGATATCATCAATTAAGGGTTAAAGAAGGAGATATTCATAAGACGGCGTTTTAGACTCGGTATGGTCATTATGAGTTTTTGGTAATACCGTTCAGTTTGACGAACGCGCCAGCAGTATTTATGGATATGATGAACTGGGTATTTTAGCTATACTTTGATCAGTTCGTCGTAGTATTTATCGATGATATATTGGTTTATTCCAAGTCGGAGGAGGAGCATGATGCACAACTTCGAGTGGTGTTGCAAATTCTAAGGGAAAAACAGCTGTACGTGAAGTTCAGTAAGTGTGAGTTTTGGCTGAAGGAGGTGACTTTTCTAGGGCATGTGGTTTCTGCAGAGGGGATTAGGGTAGACCCTCGAAAAATCGAAGTTGTGTTAAATTGGAAGTCGCCGAAGTCTGTGGCAGAAATTCAAAGTTTCTTAGGATTAGCAGGATATTATCGAAGGTTCGTTGAGGGATTCTCTTTAATAGCGGCACCATTAACTAAGTTGTTGAGGAATAGAGTATCTTTTGTGTGGACTGACAAGCAACAGGAGAGCTTTGAGAGGCTGAAGAGAATTCTAACGGAAGTACCGGTATTAATACAGCCAGAGGCAGGAAAAGAATTTACCGTCTATTGTGATGCGTTACACACAGGGTTAGGGTGTGTGCTGATGCAAGATGGGAAAGTTGTGGCATACGCGTCTCGACAGTTGAGACCGCATGAGTTGAACTACCCTACGCATGATTTGGAATTGGCGGCGGTGGTGTTTGCTCTGAAGATTTGGAGGCACTACCTGTATGGGGAAAAGTCGATAATTTACACCGACCGTAAAAGTTTGAAGTATCTCCTTACTTAGAAGGAGTTAAATTTACGACAACGTAGGTGGATCGAGCTCTTGAAGGACTATGATTGTTCGATTGAATACCATCTCGACAAGGCCAATGTGATGGCAGATGCGTTGAGTAGGAAGGTGATAACAGACCTAAGGGCGATGTTCGCTCACCTTAGTTTGTATGAGGATGGTAGTTTGATGGTTGAGCTACAAGTAAGACCTATATGGACAAGTCTAATCAAGAAGAAGCAACTTTTGGATGATGATTTAAGTACTCGAATTTGACAAGTGTAGGAAGGTGAGGTAGGGGACTATAGTCTGAACAATGATGGAGTTTTGTGTTTTCGCGGGAAGGTTTGTATGCCAAAAGAGGAGGAGCTAAGGCAGATGATTCTTCGGGAATCACATAGTTTCCCCTATGCTATGTATCCTGGAGGAGTTAAAATGTATCGGATTTGCAAGACCAGTTCTGGTGGTCAGGTTTGAAGCGAGAAGTTACGGAATACGTGGGGAAATGTTTGACGTGTCAGCAAGTCAAAGCTGAACATCAGTTGCCTTCGGGATTGTTGCAGCCGATAAAGATTCCCCAATGGAAATGGGAGAGAATCACAATGGATTTTATTAGCGGGTTACCCCTTACACCCACCAAGAAAGATTCAATTTGGGTAATTGTGGATCGGCTGACGAAGTCTGCTCACTTCATACCGGTTCGGGTCGACTACACTTTGCAAAAGTTGGCTAAGTTGTATATGGCTGAGGTTGTAAGATTACATGGTGTACCGGTGTCGATCATATCAGATAGGGACCCTAGGTTCACGTCACGATTTTGGAAAGCTCTTCATCAAGCAATGGGAACAAGGTTAGACTTTAGTACCGCTTTTCACCCACAGACTGATGGTCAGTCTGAGAGAGTAATTCAGATCTTGGAGGATATGCTAAGGGGTTGCATCATCGATTTTAGGGGTAGTTAGGAGGAGCATTTACCCTTGGCTGAATTCGCGTACAATAATAGCTATCAAGCTAGTATTCAAATGGCGCCGTATGAAGCATTATATGGAAGGAGATGTCGTACTCCAACTTGTTGGACGGAGTTGGGTGAACGTCAGGTATTGGGTTCGGAACTAGTTTCGAAAATGAAGGAAAAAGTTAAGTTAATACGGACTCGATTGAAGGAAGCGTCTGATCGGCAGAAATCTTATGCGGATCTAAAGCGGAAGGAGGTGGAATTCGCAGTAGGAGACCAAGTTTTCTTGAAGGTATCTCCGTGGAAGAAAGTAATAAGGTTTGGACGAAAGGGTAAACTAAGTCCCCGATTTATTGGGCCTTATAGGGTGTTAGAACGTGTGGGGCCAGTGGCTTATTGTTTGGAGTTGCCTTCAGAGTTGGAGCAGATACATGACGTGTTCCATGTCTCGATGTTGAGACGATATCGATCTGATCCATCGCACATAGTGCCAGTGGAAGAAATTGAAGTAAAGCCAGATTTATCTTTTGAGGAGGAACCAGTACAAATTTTGGATCGAGATATAAAAGTGTTGAGAAGGAAGTCTGTTCCTTTGGTTAAAGTTTTATGGCGAAATCACGGTGCTGAAGAGGCGATGTGGGAGTCAGAGGATGTTATACGACAGCAGTATCTCCATCTCTTTTGATCAGGTAAATTTTGAGGACGAAATTTATTTTAAGGGGGGTAGAACTGTAATATCCTAAATATAGGCCTGTGCATTTATATGTGGCACTTGATTAAATATTCGGATTAGGATTTAGATTAATGTTCTGGGTAATTTAAGTAATATTTTGGGCGTTAAACATTTGGGTTAGGTGGCTAATAAATGGTGTTAGCTCATAATTTAAGTAGATAGTTAATTAAGTGACAAGCTGGGCTTGTGGCCCAAAGATTTGAGGAGTTTAAGTGGGCATAAGGTGGCGTCATAAGGGGGAAGGAGTTTGGGCCAAGTGAAGGCTACTTAGAGCCCAAGTTTTGGGTCAAAAATTAGGCACTTAGGAACCTTAGGAATGGAAGGCACACTAGCTACAAAATAGGGATTTTAATTATTTTATTTTATTGATAAATAGGAAGATAATGAAGAGAAAGATGAGGGCTATTTTTGAGGAGATACGGGGTTAAGATAAAAGCTATCAGATGACAGCAGAGTTGGCCGAAAATCCAACTCTGGGAAGGGGAGCATTGCCGAAATCTATATAAGCCAAGTGATCATCCATGCTTTCATTCTTTTTCTTCCTCACCTAGTCGAATTTCTCTTCTTCTTTTCTCTCAAAACCTTTTCTTTGCCGCAACTCTCCAAACACAATTACTTTCCCCTCTTATCTTCTTAAAGCCGAATCTACAAGTGAAATCTCTGTTTCCCGAAGGTGCACCGTAAGCCGTATACTCCTCTTTAATCCGGTGAGTTTCGGGATTTCTCCTTTTTCTGTGATTCCTTTATTTTTATCAAGCTCCTAATTCAAATCATAATTTTAAAGGCCCTGTCGATTACTCTTTATCCCTAAAAGCCGAATCTGTTCCATTAAAGCCGATTTGGTGGAAAAGCCGAAGGTAGAGAGGTGACGTTTCTTAGGGATTTTCGGGATTCGACAAATAAGGCTCTACGTTAAGGATAATAGATCTTCGCGATAACAGGTGTGTAATACTTCCCCACCATCTAGATCTAATCATAAAATGCATGATCATAAGATTTATATGTTTTGATAATTCCCGACATCTCGATTTATTGATGAAAGCCCAAGAAGGGTAAAAGCGGTTCACCAGGTTAGTAAATAATCTGTTTATATGTTATAAGTAAGATGCTTGTATGTGATTGCATGGGTTGGGTTGATGAAAGGAGGAAGTTATACGTTATATGTGTAGCGGTTTTGCCGTGATTTGATGTAGCGGCTAATGCCGTGAATTGTTATACGGGCCTCGGCCATTATATGTTATAAGGGCTTCGGCCATCATATGTGGATGAGCAGCATAACTGCCATCATGGTGTGTAGCGGTGTGGGTCGATTGTAGAAATCCCCAATGGTGTACGGTTGGTACAGGGGCGTGTAGCGGATGGAAACCTAGGCAAACGGGTTGGGCCTTGCATATTATTTGTTATAAATTTTTATTATGAGTATTAAATTGTTTACTTTGTTTAACGGGCTTAAGGCCCAAAATCTAGTGGTGCATGAGGGTTGCACACATCGAGTCTCATGACCCGACCCTTTTAATTAACATTTAGGTGATACCTAGTGCTTCGGACCGGGCTGGAGAGGAACGCAAGGTGGCCATACAGAAGAATATATGGATTTGGCAAAAAGACTCAAGTCATTATTTTATATTTTTAATTGGTGGATTTTAAAATTTCGTTGTAATAAGGCCATGGGCCACTAGTTTATATTTTGTTTTATTTTTGGGCTTTAATTACTTTTAGTTATTTAATTTTTTTATTTTAATTAAACTAAGGCATTTAATTAAGTTTGGTTTTATTTTACAAAGGCATATTCTATATGAAATATATTTGGGCTTTTCGGAAAAATACGACATGCTTGACAAAAATTTTCTTAGTGACATACCAGATCCGGTCGTAGCAATTGGGCCGGGTTTGGGGTGTTACACTTAGACGAATTTTCCCCTAGCTCATACAAGCCCACATATTTTATTTATTTCACATTTTAGTCCTTCAATTTCTCATTTTCATAATTTAGCCCATTTTTGACATTTTTGTCAAAAATCACTTTACAAAACATTAAAATCTATCAACAATTATTCATTATTCATCATCAACTATTTCAAAACTCAAACATTCATCAATGGAATCTTACAAAATCACCAACAAATTCATAAATTAGGGCATGGGCTAGCTAAAACACGAAGCAATGATCACAAAAACATAAAAATCATCAAAAATCGAGCTCGAATCGTACCTCAATCAAGAACAACAATAGCCGAACCCTTAAATGCTTCAATGGCTATTTCTCTTCTCTATTTTTGGTGGATGAATGATAGTGGAAGATGATAGAAACCATTGTTTTGTTTAATTTATTTTTATTTACCAATTTACTATATTAACCTTAGTAATATACACATAAAATCATTCATTATAAGGTCATTTATGACCAATCCCACTATCCATGGTCTAATTACATAATAAGGACCCTTTATTTAATAAGCCATGACAATTAAGCACATTAATAATCAGCACACAGCTTTTGCATTTTATGCGATTAAGTCATTTTCACCAATTAACACTCAAACGATAAAATTTTCACACAGAATTTTCACACATGCTTAATCACATACTGTAAACATGAAAATTAATATTAAAATATTTTTCTGACCTCATATTTGTGATCTTGAAACCACTATTTCAACTAGGGTCTAAACCGGGCTGTTACAGAACTAATATATGATAGCTCAATGAGCACTATTGTGACACTTGTAAGTGCAATTAAATGTGTATCCAATAAACATGTATTGTGTATGAGGTTGTAATGTGAAACTGATGAATATGAACAAATGTTATGTGTATTAAAAAAATAAATAAATATGTGTAAATGTGGATATTTGGCCTTTTTATCTCTTGAAACCATTGGATATAGTTGGCATGTTATAGGATTGTGAGTACTCACCTTTATGTTTTGTGATGCGGCAATTGAGGCTTTGGGACAGGATAGAGAGATAAGGGAATGTTGAGCTATGTTCCATTCAACAGGACATGTTTGGTTTGTTGGAAAGTGTTTAGCTTAATGCTACACTTGGTGGGACATGTTAGACTCTTTGAGTCATTGGTGTGATGGAGATCCATTTATCCAATATGTGGTGATTGAGTCCACCTATATGTTTCTTAATCTCAAGATGTCAATTTATCATTATTTGAAATATATAAGATATGATGTGTGTGATTATATGTAAACGTATATTCAATCCTCGTGAGATAATGAAACATGGAAACGATTTTTTGACTTGATGAAAATGAGTTTGTGAATGTGCCTTAGTATGCTCTTGCTTAACTTATGCTATTGTGTATGATGAGTAGTACTTCTAAAAATTCACCGAGTTTGTTTAAGCTCACACTCTTCACTTAAATTCTGCAGGTAAGTAGTGCATTCGAGGAGGTGATCTGGAAAGGTCATGAATCAATTCAGAAAGATGAAGTGCAGTACCTCACTTAGATAGGTACACTATTGGACCTTAAGCAACAAGAACTTTTAGATGAGCTTTGGAGTTGGGTGACACCACGAACATATGGAAAATTGATTATAAGCTTTATGTTAACAACCTTGTAACAGTCTGGTTTAGACCCTAGTCGGAATAGTGGTTTCGGGACCACAAATTTGAGTCAAAAAAATATTTTAATATTATTTTCTATGCTTATAGTATGAGAATTGACATGTGTGAAATTTTCGTGATTTAATTTATCCGTTTGTGTGTTTAATTTGATAAAAGGACTTAATTGCGTAAAATGTAAAAGTAGCTAGTTAATTGTTAAAGTGTTAAATTGTCTTGTTCTTTTAATTTGGAGCCCTTATGTGGTAAATGGACCCTTGGATTAATGCATGGACAAAGATGGACATATGTTAGTGGAATTTTAATGTTAATTTAATAGGTTAATTTGGTAAAAGGTTAATAATGTATATTAAAATAAAACAAACATAAAAAAAATAAGCCATTTTGTTCATCTTTTATGCCAAAAATACAAAATAAAGGAAAAGAAAAAGAACAAGCTTCATTCGGCCTAGGTTTGGCTTGTTTCAGTTTTTGATGATTTTTACATTTTTGAGATCGTTACTTTGAGTACTAGCTAGCCCATGTCTTAATTTTTGAATTTGGTGATGATTTTGTGTTTTGCCATTATTGAAAGCTTGTGATTTTTGTTGTTTGATGATGGAAAATAAAAGATATTTGATAGATTAATATGTTTTGTCTTTGAATTTTTGATGAATTTAACTATTTTGGGCTAAATTGTGAAAATGATATTTTGAGGGACTAAAATGTGAAATAAATGAAATGTATGGACTCATATCACTACACCAAAATAGACTTTTAGCGGCGTTTTTAGTGGCGTTTTAAAGAAAAACGCCGCAAATATTATACATTAGCGGCGTTTGAATGAAAACGCCGCAAAAAAATGAGCAATAGCAGCGTTTATTTACAAAACGCCGCTAAAAAGGGTAAATAGCAGCGTTTATTCCTAAAACGCCGCTAAAAGTCTGATCATTAGCAGCGCTTTTCCAAAAGCGCCGCTAAAAGCCTGAGCATTAGCGGTGCTTCTGTAAAAGCGCCGCTAAAAGTCTGAGCATTAGCGACGCTTTTAGCAAAACACCGCTAAAAGTTTGAGCATTAGCGGCGCTTTTGGCAATACGCCACTAAAAGTCTGAGCATTCGCGGTGCTTTTGGAAAAACGCCACTAAAAGTCTGAGCATTCGCGGAGCTTTTGGAAAAACGCCGCAAATAATTTTAAAGTTTTTCTACATATATATGACTGATTGTTTTTAAATTTATATATTAAATAATTTCTTATATAATCGTAAAAGAGATAACATTAATTTTAATACATTAAAATTATGATTCTAGTTTAAATTAGTTAAAGAGAAAAATATTTGTTAAAAATGAAAAAAATAATTAAATAATTTCTTATATAATCGTAAAAGAGATAGTAATAATTTTAAAATATTGAATTAATTCTCATGATAATTTGGGGTTTACGGTTTAATTTAGGGTATATAGTTTATGGATTAATCTTTATAGTTTAGGGTCGGGAGTTTATTATGTTTTAGGGTTTAAGGTTTAGGATTTAAGATTAAGGGTTAGGTTAGGGTTTTGACTGGGTTTATAGTTTAGGGTTTATTATTTTAGAGTTATGGGGTTTTGGGTTTAGTGTTTAAACCATATCGAATAATAAAGTTAGAGTCTTAGTGTTTAGGGATTTAAGTATTAGGGATTTTGATAAAATAGATAAAAATTATATTGTTTTAGGGTTTAGGTTTTAGATTAGATTATTTCTTTAATTACTTCTGCAATGAAATATATATATATGAGTTAAGGTGTATAATTTAGGGGTTATATGGTTTAGGGATTATATGGTTTAAGGGTTGTGGTTTAATGTTTAAGGGTTAATGGTTAATGGTTATAGGGTTTAAGGGTTAAAGTTTAATATCTAAGGGTTAATGGTTATGAGGTTTAATGGTTAAAGGTTATGGGTTTAGGGTTCAAGGACTAGTGGTACAAAGGTAGGCGTTAGGGTTTAGGGTTTAGGGTAACTAGTGTCTTTTAATTTACATATTAAATAATTTATTATCTAATTGTAAAAGAGATAAAATTAATTTTAATATATTAATATTATGATTATATATAGTTTAAATTATTTAATAGATAAATAGATAAACTTTATATATTAAATGGTTTTAAGGTTTAATTGAGATTTGTAAAATGATGAAATTATTTGAAATATTAAAAAATAAAGAAAAAAATAAAACTCAAAAAATTTAAAAAATAACAGTTCAATTTTGTTTTTTCTTAAATTAATAATTTAAATTAAACTATTTAAAAAATTGAGGTGAACATTAACTAAAATAAAATAAGTATTAAAATGAAAATATTATACAAATTTAAATACATTACCTTTACCTGCCGACTAAAATATGTATATTACAAATAAAAATATTGAAGTACATAACAATATTAATAGTAAATTTTTTTTAAATATCATAGCTTATTCACTACTACGATATACTTTGTTTTTATTTGTTAATAGTTACAATAATAATCATATAATATATTTTCACATTCAAATAAAAATCATCCAATAACAATTAAAATAATAAAAGGCACAAAGAGAGAGCAATACAGCGCCGTTTCATTTTGAATTTTTAGTGGCGTTTTTAAAAAAAACGCCGTAAGAAATTATTATATGATTAAACGACACAGTTTTATATGTGTTATTAGTGGCGCTTTGTACAAAACGCCACAAAATATATCAAGCAACTGTTAAACGATGACGTTTCGTCTAAAAAAATGCTGTTTTGTACTATGTTTTTAGTGGCGTTTTTATATAAAAATGCCGCAAATAAGTTGTCATTAGTGACGTTTTTGTATAAAAACGCCGCAAATAAGTTAAATGACGTCGTTTTTTTGCCCCCAAATTTCAAGTCAGATTCCCCCGATTTTTTCAGCCTAAGTTCTTCTTCCCCACTTCCCCAATTTCAAGTCAGATTCGAAATTTCCCAATTTCCCCCAAGCTCTTCTTCCCCACTTCCCCAATTTCGTGATTGAATCCGTATAGAAATTTTTGCTGCCTACTATTTTGCTACTTTACAAAAAGGATAAGAAGATAGTTTGTTTAGTTCTCTCCATCTTCCCCAAAAAGTCCGAGACCTTGAAGGAGAAACCTACAAGTTAAAATTTCTCTTCCTTGACCGTGAGAAGGCAAATCGGTGGTGAAAGGTAGGGAAAACCTTCATGTTTTCTGTTCTTATTCATTCTGTTTTAGGGTTTAGATATTGATTTATAATTCAAAAATTGTACATACACATATTGGGCATATTTGCTAATTTTAAAACAACAGGTCCAATTCATTTCTGAACTGTTCTTTATTTCTCAGGTTGGCTACACCAAAAATCAAGAGGAAAAGAAACAGTGATTGATTTTGGTGTTATCAGACCTTTGCCATGACATTGCCATGACAGGTGCACTTTAATGGCAGCTCATAAACCCTAATAAAATTCAGTTTTTTCTTTGTTTTTAAGGGGGGAGATGGCACGGGATATTTATAATTTTATTTCCCCCTTTGTATCTTGGCTTTATTGTCTCTTCTAATTTTGTCCTGCATCTCCGGTTGCCTATTTCTGATCCGTTCTTTTATGTAAATCCATGCATTACTGCTCGCAATTGAAGCATGCCCATTTGATAGACTGCAATTGCAACTGCAACGAATAAGGTACATTCCTTCATTTCAATTTTAGCCTAGAATGTTCAATGCTATTTATACAATCGTTAGCACTATTTTACTAACATAATCCCCCATGTCATTCCTGGTTTTGGGTTGATACCGACGTTTAATTATTACCTTTTTACATCTCTATATAGACGATAGTTGTGTTTATCTCACTGCTACGCTTTTCACCAAAATTATACCGCATGCCCTTCCTAGTTCTTGTTTTATTAATATCTCTATGCAATAGTTGTGTTTATATCAGTGCTATGCTTTTCATACTTTCAAATGTTCCTATTATATATGATTGTAAATTGAATTTAAATAAATGCCCCTATGAATTGTGGTGATGTAATCAGTATAGATGATACTTCAGCATGTAGTTACTACCTTTTGATTGAACATGAACTTAAAGTGAATGTCTTTTATTATAACCCATGGGTGTTAGTACTCTACTGTCTAGAATTCTCAGCATTTTGTTTTAAGAGAATTGGTATCGCTCCATTGTAAATTGTTAAGAAGACTGGGTCTTCTTATTTTAGCATTGCTGGTTATGGATCAATATATTAGTTCATAAGTTGTATGCTTCATTGATCCAACTAATGGTTCCTTTGCAATCGAGGTTGTGGCAACTTTATATTGATGGTGAAGTAGTTTAGAGGTTTTTAGATTCTCCTGCTTCCTAATCCCCTTTGGAAGGTGAGCAACTTCTTGGATCTTTATTTTTGTTTTACATTAGTTGATAGCATATGTTTTTTGTTTTAGATAACACCATTTTTTCTTATAACACCAATTTAGATAACACAAGCAGTGGGAAGACTCACACGATGCATGTAAGACTAAATAATTTTCTACATCATTTCCTTATCTTGTCTGCTTATTGTGGATTCCAAGATGGTCTATCCTATTTTAATTTCATATTTATAATTTGATTTTATGTTGGTTTTTCATATGCATTCTCCTGACCAAATTTTTGGTTGTTTTTTTTATCACATGTCAATGAATAATTGATTTATTAATTACTAATTCAACTGCCTCCTTTGCAGGTTTTATATATTAACTGAAGCTTAAGTTCTAAAGGATTGAGAAGAAGCTGTAATTACCTGGTAAGTATCAAACACATTGAACTGTTGAAATGTTATGTGTTGTAATTACCTGGTAAGTATCAAACACATTGAACTGTTCAAATGTTATGTGCTGTTGTTTATTGACTTAACTGCAAATATGCTGATTTTCCTTTTGGGGCTCCAATTTTGTATAATTTTGATATGAAAAATAACAGACTTTATTTTATATATGAAACTAAATTATATTAATTTCCATGTCAATATCCGTTTCTGTCGTGTCAGCAGTGTTCATGTCATAGTATACTTATGCATGTCCATGCTTCATAGAGTTTATGTTTGCTTATGGCACACACAAACAATTGTATTTAATTACATGAAAATAGCTACTTTTTTTAAATGGACATATGTCTCTTGACAGCAAACTGAACAAAATGAATAAGCAGTATTGAAAGCAATCGTTTCACCTCTACATTTTCACCAACCAAGAATATAAGTTAATTCACTCGTACTTTTGCTATTTATATCGTTTTATTTTTCATTTATTTTATTATTTTCGATATTATGGAGTTTCTTTTTTATTCTTCTTGTAGCTTCTCAAAATTTTTGGGCATCCTTTGCTCAGCACAACAGTAGTTGTTGGAATCGACTCTGCCATCCAATTTACAATTTGTAAGCATGTATATTTAATTTGCTAAATTTCTATATTTTTTAACTAAACTCAATTTAATCAATTTATATAAAATTCGAATTGAATCAAATCAAATATATTATTCGAGGTAAATTAAAAAAAATACATTCATCAAGAACTTAAGACTGCATGCATTGCCGTTCAAAACAAAGGGGTCCAATAATTCGTATTTCAGACACAGTTTCAAAAGTTATACATTGCATAAGTTTATTTGTAAAGGTAAGACAGATTGCTTTGTAACAGACAAAACAGAACCGTGTGAAACTTCGACTAATTCTCTTGTATGTTTCTATGTATAGATTTAGGAACTAAAGACGCCATTTTAATAAATGCAAGGTTACTCAAATCACATAATAAATGGCTCAATCACATACTTATAAAGTTGAATTTTGCAAGTTAAGATAAGAGATTAACATAAAATTGGTATTTTAATAAATATTTTAACATAAATGTCATATTTTAATAGATATTTGCAAGTTAAGAAGAGATTAACATATTTTAATACAAACCTGTCACTACATATATTATATATTATATTAAAGAATTTTTTTTTACTTTATCTTCCCTAAAAAATAAACAATTTTTTTTTTAAGAATACTTACATTTATATGGGTTTTTGGTTTATTACTAATTACTAATTACTAATTTTTTATATTAATAATGTTTGCTTTTAATATTTAATATTTTCAATGTTTTCCAAAATGGTAACAATATTTTGTTTTCAGTATAATAATAATATTGATCATTATTTAGATATGTTTTATTATAAAAAATAAATTATTTTTAAAAGAAGTAATTTAAAAACTTTTTAAATTTAATAACTTATAAATATTTTGTTATCAATATAATAATATAGATCATTATTTAAATATGTTTTAATATAGAAAATATTTTTTTTTAAAAGAAGTAAGTTAAAAACTTTTTAAACTTAACAACATCACAGCAAATTTCAATTATAAAAAACCATATAATAACATTTTCCAGCCTCAACTGATTCTCGATTTGAAATTTTAATTTAACTTGCATAATTCATAATACATAACTTACATAAAATTATTTAACTTACATAATACATAACTTACATAACTTACATAGCTTTCATCAAATTATTTAACTTACATAATACATAACTTACATAATACTTGTATAGAAAAAAAAAAAGATTCAAAGTATATAGGCTGGAAACCTGACGGGTTGCCTTATATCTCACTGTTAGATATAATGGATCCTCCCTAGGTGTAACAATGCCACGTTTGATGAATCTTAAAAAATACATAACTTACATAATTTTAAGATCAAATTTCATAACTTACATAATTTTAAGGTCAAACTTCATAACTTACATAATTTTAAGGTCAAACTTCATAACTTACATAATTTACGTAACTTACATAGTACTCAGTTATATATATGAAATTATCATTACTTACATAAATTATAAATTAACAATTTAGCCGTGTAATTTATTGTCAAATTTAGACTTCAACAACTACGAAATGGATAGGACTTGGATGAATTTGTCAAGGATCTGGTGTTACCCCGGCCCAATATTTTGGATCCGGCTCCCAACAATACATGCCTTCCGGGAGTCAATCTCGTGCTGAAGTTCATAGGCTAAAAGATAAGATAGCTCAGATGCAAGCGAGCACGGTTGAGCAAATTTCTCAACTTAGAGCGGAGGCAGCAGCGAGGAAGGCAGAGCAAATTTCTCTACTTAAAGCGGAGGCAGCAGCGAGAGAGGCAGAGCAAAACAGGAAGTATGAAGAACTTCAGCTACAGCTTCAGACTATGATAAATATGTTCCAGCAGTCGCAGAGGCCGCCATCTTAGACATTTATGTTCTTATTGTAAGATGATTTTTAACATTGTTACATTCAACATTTTTGTAAGAATATTTTCAGTTATAATTCATTCATTATCTTTTATTTATTTTCTAAATCATCATTTAGAATTAATGTAGTTGGTGTGATTTTTACGTTACATTTACTGTTTTGGTTGGAATTATATACTATATTTGCTGTCATTGGTTGGTTTTAGTGTAGGAGGGGTATGATATTGGATAAATTGTACATTGTAAATCTGTAAAAGATAGCGGCGTTTGTTGGAAAAGCGCCGCTAAAAGTCATGGCTTTTAGCAGCGTTTGTGTGAAAAACGCCGCTAAAAGTCATGCTTTTTAGCGGCGTTTGTATGAAAAGCGCCGCTAAAAGTCATGGCTTTTAGCGGCGTTTGTATGAAAAGCATCGCTAAAAGTCATGACTTATAGCGGCGTTTGTGGGAAAAGCGCCGCTAAAAGTCATGACTTTTAGCGGCTTTTTTTCTCATAAAAGCCACTAAATTTTGCGGCGCCTGTTTTAGCGGCGCTTTTTGTGGCGCTTCTAAAAGCGCCGCAAAGACTATGAGTGGCGCTTAAAAATGCCGCTAAAGGCCTAAAAAAATGCCGCTAAAAGTCCAAATTGCTGTAGTGTATGAACTATTGGAAGATTCGGCCAAGCATGGGAGATATGAAATTTTGTGTATTTTGTGATTTTATGAAATAGAAACTAAAATGTCAAAAATGTGAATTTTAGGGGCTTAAGTGTAAAATGGCCTAATTATGTGTTTGTGGTTTGAATTGAATGAAATATGTTATTAAATAGCCCAATTTGAAATTTTATAGATCAAGAACGAAAGAAATCAGAATTAGATCAGGGGAAGTCCAAAGTAGCCGAGTAGTTGATTTCATTCGTCGTTATCTGAGGTAAGTTCATAAGTAAATAAATGTTGTTAAATTTTATTGTATCTATTTAAATAGTGCCGAATTGAATTATTATTTATGTGAATGAATATGCTGAAATCAATTGAGCATGGGAGCAATATTTACAAGTCTGAAATGATCGAGATAAGACGTCCGGAAGCCCCGTACGAACCTTAGGAATAGTTAGGATACATATGTCATGACATAGGACTTCGATGTGTGATTTCGTGTAAGACCACGTCTGGGACATTGGCATCGACTTGTGTTTACGTGTAAGACCATGTCTGGGACATTGGTATCGTATTTGATTCGTGTAAGACCCTGTCTGGGACAGTGGCATCGATATGTGATTACATGTAAGACCACGTATGGGATGTTGGCATTGTACGAGCCTTCTGATTTTCCGAGTATCCTTATTAATTCCGAATGGTTCAACGGGCAATATTGAGTTAAGAACGAATGTGAAAGTCAAGCTAAAGAATCAGGTATGTGTTAAGTTAAATGTTTGGAAATTAAGGTAAGTATGTATTTAAGATAAATATGTGAACTATGCATTAAGAAAGAGAGAAATATATATATGCTTATAAGTATATGTGTATATGGCCAAGTTAATATATTTTGACATTGTTCATTGAATAATAGATGAGTTACAAGTATGAAAAATGTGAGTTAGATTACAGATTGCTTGATTTAACTTATTTGATGTAATGTTAATGTTCATTTGATTATTATTTTCTTATGTCTTACTAAGCTATAAAAGCTTAATTTTTGTGTGTGTTTGTTTGATGGTTTTATAGATTATTAAAGCTACATGAAGCTTGGGGATCGTCGAGGATCATCGCCACACTATCGAACTATATTTTGGTACCTTTTGAAAATGCATATATTAAAGTATGGCATGTATAGTCTAGTGAGTTTTGATATTGTTTGAAATGTGTAAAAAATAGCCATGTGATTTGGCTTGTTAAAGAATGTGTTTTTAGGTGAGTTTTGTTCTAGTTTATGATGCATAAGGTGAAATGTTTTGATGAGCTAATGAATGGCCAAAATGAAATGGTCAATGTTGGTAAGTTTCTTGATTAATTTGTGAAGTTGATATGATTGGAAATGGTATAGATTGGTATGGCTTAAAATGATATACATATAGGTATGTGTTTTTGACGAGAAAATGATACTTGAATTGGTATATTTGAGTAAGAATTGAATATGGAAATGTTTAATGTTATTAAGGGTCAAATTGTGCATGTTTTGGTATGTTTTGGATGCCTTTGAATCATGAATTTAGGTTGGTTTGATGCTTGTAAGTTTGACCTAAATTTTGGGTGGCAAATTGGCTTTGCAAATGGCCTATATTTTCCCACACGATTGAGCACACGGGCGTGCGTCTCGACCGTATCCTTTAAGATAGTAATTCAAATCAAGTCAGTCTCGCATATGGGCCAGACACACGGGCGTGTCTTCGGCTGTGTGGACAAGTCAGTATGTATGCCCTATTTTGCCACGGCCTACCCACACGGGCATGTGACCTTTGTAACTTTGAAAAATGTTTGAGTTTTGGAAAAATTTTGTATGTGCTTGGTTTAGTCCACGACCCCTTCCTAATGTATGTTTAAGGTCTCGTAGACCTTTTAAAGGGACCCTATGTACATGATTTGCTATGATATGATGATGATGTATTTATGTTTGAGAAATGATCGTAAATGTTCCGATATGTTTGGTAATGCCTCTTAACCCTATTCCGGCAATGGTTGCGGGTTAGGGGTGTTACAAACCCTCTTGTATGGCACAAAGAAGACTGTTACTTTAAGTGTTGAATTTCAAAAGCGTAACAAAAGGCAAAGAATCATCGGGCACCTTGGTTAGACAACTTGAATGTTGAAGCTTTACCTAGTAAATTGATAAGCTCCACTCCTATCTTGTGGAGGGAAATTGAAGACGATAGGATCCAAATTAAAATCTAGAAAAAGAATCTGAAAAAGATTCAAATGATCAATTTGAGTGAAACTTTGAAAAGGTCTTGATGAGGAAGTGAAGGTGGATTTAGATGAATGGTATGTAAAAGATGTATTAATATTTTGATTAGTAGATAGACTTCAGAGTTAGCTAATGTATGTACCCAACATTGTAAATATGTAATGAGTCTCCAACTTTTGAGACTTATGAATAAAAGAAGTTTAAGTTTCTTGTGATGTGTATTTGGTAATGTTTGCAAAAATTTTGGAAATTCAAATAGAACGATCTAGTATTTTTGTGAAAGGTTTACTTGATCTTGAATTCATGAGTGAGTGACAAATGGATATAAACTTTAACCACTTATGGTTACTGACCAGTTGCGTGCGTGCGCATTAAAACACTGAATTTATATAATAATTTTTAAAGTTCGGTTTTACTGCAAGCATACAGGTCAGTAATAATATTTATAGTGTTACAATAAAACACTAGAGTATTCCAAGGATCGAACCCAAAAGAAGAGGTGATTGAGTAGTAACGAGCATACACAATAGAGTCTAAATGGCTACTAATATGATTTCATAGTACGAAAGTCCATAAAAGATGATTTTGCAATAAAATTCAAATATTCTACCTTAAGGACTAAATTACAAGAAACGTAAACTAGAGGGACTATCTATCAAATGACTAATGGGGTGGTTGGCTTCGATGTGGTTCGCCAAATCTTGGACTAGGGACATAAATCACGTAAATTACCAAGTGGCTCCATTTTATCTTCCGACATCAATTTTACCGACTTAGACGAATTAGGTCTGATTTATCTTCTGATCTCGCCGGTTAATCCAAGACTAACGAATAGGTGCACAACAAGATTACCTTCCAGTCTCACTTTATCTTGATATTCCCTTAGGGGCGTCACTACCTAAGTTCTTAGTTCTATTCAAATTAGTTTAATTTGTTACGATTTAGTCCTTTGTCCAAAGATTTTAGTTAACCCACATCTCCATCAACCAACCTCCTTAAAGGTTTAGCTACACATGCTCAAAGTAAAGAAAATAAACATAGCAATGGAAAACAAGGCAACCATGAAAGTAAAGCTCAAGAAAAATATAAAAGTTGAGATTTTTATGCAAAAAAACTCAAATAGCATGAAACCAAAAGCATTTAACAAATAAATATAAAGCACGAAACATAAAAGGAACAAGCTTTGACAAATTTAAAGTGAAATAAACTGAAATACATTAAACTAAAGCAAAATACATGGACTGGAAATGTAAATAAACCTTAGCTACAGTGTTAACCAATTTAACTAACATAAAGAACAACAAGAACAAGAAGTAAATGCAGAAAAATAAACTCTAATCTAAGGTAGAATAAGAGAAAAATAAAAACCCTAGAAAAAGTGCAGAGAAAACTAAAAATATAGAGAAAATTAAACCTAAAACTAAGCTAATTTGTGTCTCCCTCCTCCTCCTCAACAATTTTTGGCTATTTTTAAATGTATTATAATGACTTTTACGTGCCAAAAATGCCCCTACACGAGCCTTGTGTGATTGGCGAGCCGGGTAGACAAAGGTGATATCACGATACCCAGAAGAAGATATCGCAATATCTTGAGCAATATTAAAACTTTGAGTCTTCCTTAGGAGGTGGATATCACGACACCCAAGGGGATCTCGCGATACCACTAAAGGTAGTCATTGGTCTTCTATATTGTCGGGGGTGTCACGATCCCAAGGGTTGGATATTGCGAGACCCTTGCCCTAAATATCGTTCTTGCTCGTTTTTTACCTCCAACACGTCCCTACGGCATTCAAACACGCGTTAGGCCTCTAAATGGCACTAGCGACCAATTTGGGTAAAAAAAAGAGAGTCAAATTTGAGACATTTTCACTTATTATCTGAAAATATGAAAATAATGAAAATAACAAAAAAAAAACTATGCTAAAAACTCTATTTTGCTAGAGAAAAAGCTCATTAAGTGTGTTGGAAAAGCCTAATTTGCCACGTCGATTTGTGACAGATCAGTTACCTCTGGTTTTTTTGGTGTGACCGAGTTAGTAGGATTTGGAGGGTAGGATCAGAAAGCTATACTCTAGTCTAAAACTAGAATAGGACTTAAGAATCACCTAAACCATTCGCTGGACCATGACACCTTCAGGTAGTCAATATTATTCCTAGAAAGAATATAAGAAATGGAATAAAATAATGTGAAAGTGAAGAAATGAATGATATGACATAGAAGAAATATTTGAGTTTATGTATTGTGGCATTAGAAACCTTATGTATTATGTGATATGATGAGTGTGGTATACTAGAATATTTCACTGATTTTCCAAGGGAAATGTGTATACATGAGTAGATTAAATTGGGATAATTAGGGGGTAAATTACTAGTGCAGTGAGGCCAATTGTGAAATGATGAGAATGTGAGATTTGAATGTTGAAAAAATTCGATATGGAAAAATGATTTTGTAGCACAACGAAAAATTAATTTCTTTTTTCTAAAATCGAGTCTTGGTGTTATTTATAGCAATTAACTTTTACCAAATTAGTACATGTGTTTTGGGCTAAGCAAACCTGGTCATTTCCTAGCTTTCTACCAACACAATCTTTTTCGTTATTCTCGAACCTTAGGCCTACTTAGAGAGTAGGCTATAAATTCATGTATCAATAACATAATGAAAACTTATTAAGTTTTAGTGGGGAAAATTAATTTCTCTTTATGGGCTAGAAATTGAATATGAATTCATTGGGATCTAGTGTTCTCAGTGTAGATTTTCGTAGTATACATTTGTAATTTTTCAAACAGATTAGTTTAATAAAATTCCATAATTCACATTAATATCTTTTATATTTTTCCTCAATGGTTTTTGCATGTAAAGAAAAATGAACAAAAAAATATTGGCTCACTAATTACATTATGTTTAACTAATATTAAGTTGCATTATGTGGCCGGATCATAATGTAAGAAGACAACTTATATTAGTAGGTAATCTAAGTAGTTTGTAGTTTGATGTAAAAAATTTGAGCAAATCGATTCAAGGACTATAATCCCATCTATCAAATCCAATCGGGGAGTTATCTGATCTTTGGTATGGAAGTGGATGACTCTCAAAAGATACAGGCATAGATGTGATTGTCTAGATTGATAATACATCATATAGAATCATAGTAGAATTAATCCTAGACCCTTTTATGGATTAATTCGCTTGTGATGTTCATAGTGTAGTCTACCTCAATCCTAAGTACGTGACGTAATATGTATACATGATTTGTATACTTTGATGTATTGATAGCCTGAGTTCAATTGGTAATAAAGGTGAAAGCTAGTACATTAGGTATATGACTTTTGCAAACATAGCTTCATACAATAGTGGAATTCATAGTCCAACAAATGGTAAATGATATCCTCTTAAAGGCATTAAATGATTGATGGAAAAACAACATGGTCATGGTTCATTTGTCCAGGACAAATGATTTAATTACTATAAGTTAGTAATTGTCTTTATAATGAAGGAAGATGTAATAGTTACCATGAGATAAAATAGGATCATATTGGAGGAACAGATTTGACCCAAAGAGATTAACGATATCCTAAAAAGGTCAAATTGATAGAAAATATAAAAAGTAGTGGACTAAAATTATTATACCAACTAGTGCAACTTACCAATTGAGTGACTAAAGAAAAACAATTTAAAAAATTTTAGTGCTCAAATTGTAACTTTTTTTAATTAAGTGACCAAAATAAAAATTTACCCATAATTTAGTGACTAATGGTGTAATTTAGTCCTTTACTTATAACTATTGGCTATTTGACCAAAAAGACTTTCAAGTGATCAAGTCAGATTTCTTCTTCACCACATTTTCAATTTTTGGGTAAATTCAATAAATAGAATTTTTTGGGTAGTTACATTTCAATACCAAAAAGGCTCATAATATTTATTAACTGCTTCCCAACCTTAAATGAAGTGCCAAACGCTTGGATTTTAGGATTGAAAAAGCGCTGTTATCAAAATATTTTTATTTATATTAATTTTTAAAAATTTTAGATTATTTTATGTTTTATGTATAATTATATTAAATTATTTAAATATATATTTTATATTTTATGTATAATTATATTAAAAACATTTCATGTATAATTAAATTTATTAATTATTAAAAATATTAAAAATATATATTTTATGTATAATTATATTAAATTATTTAAATAGTATCTAAATTAATTTATTTTTAAATTTTCAATATTAAGTCTAAAATGGACATTTTAATTTCTCACCACAATTTTTGATAGTAATGTCAAACGCTTTAAATTAACAAATCATACTTTTTTACAACACTTTCTAAAAGCACTTTTTTCTAAATCGAGCTTTTCAAAAGTATTTCTTAACCGCAATAGCAATGCCAAATTAACCCTTACTATGATCAATTTATTTTAAAGAAAAAAAAAAACTTAGAGAAGACGAAGGATGTAACGGAGAACCAATCCAAACCAATGTTTGAACAAATTTAATTTATAATTTAAAATTCATGATTATTGGAATCCAAACATTTTTTTTATTTAATTTATAATTAATTTTAACTTTTTATAATATAAAAAGTCTTAAGGGTAAAAAAAACTTTAGGAGAAAAAATAAAAAAGTAATTAAACCCTTAGGAAAGAAGTTCAGCTTAATGAATCTTTAATAACCCCTAAAAAAATTAACTTGACCCTTTCATTACGAAACCATCAATTGATCGGTTTGATCGTTAACGATGTTGACATGGCAAATGATGCTGATGTGGTATACTAACATGGCAAACGATACTGAAGTGGCATACCACATCAGCAAAATTTAAAAATTTTTAAAAATTATAAATAAAATATTTTAAATTAATGGAAATATACATCTAAAATGAACTTGGATAACAGTTTGTCCAGATTCATTTAAGAAAAATGCAAAACTATAAAAAATATTAGATATTATAAAATAAATATGTAATCTAAAATAAATCTAGATAAACAGTTGTCCAGGTTCAAATGAATCAAGACAAAATGATATCCAAATTCGTTTTAGTTGTTGCGAAATATAAAAAAAAATATAATTTGTAAAAATATTAATAATTATTTGAATATGTAAAAAAATTGTAAACCTTTACAAAGAAATTATAATTTATTCTATAAATCTAAAAAATATTATTAATATTTTTATAAACCTTTTAGGAAGAAATTATAACAATATTAATTATAAAAACGACCAAATATGTATACATATTAGTAACTTGCTTGACAGATGTTGTTTATCATACCATCACCATTTATCATTCGCATGCTGCTTCATGCCCTTGTAATATTAAACCAATCCAAGTCAAGGAAGGGGTTGACAACAACAAAAGTTTTTTTTTCTTTTTTTGGAACATTTGTATTGCTTTGTTATAAATTACAATTCTTATAATTTTATTAATAATTGTTAGAATTAAGTGACCCAAATTCTTATTTAAATAAAATACAATGGTAAAATAAAATAAAAGAAGAATCCCTATAGAACTACACTTCTTTTATTTTATTTTGAATAAGGTTTTTTAAACCTTATTAAACTCCATCTATTTGATATTGATTAGAATAAGGAGTTTCAATCTTACTACACTCCTATTAGAATATGGCTTTATAAGCCTATAAATAGAAATGGTCTATTCCTCTTGTAATTGATTTGAATTCGACATAGTGAATTTTCTTCTCCTCTGCCCGTGGTTTTTTCCCGAAAGGGTTTCCACGTAAAATCTGTGTGTTTTTTCCTTTTTTTTATTTCTTTTTTTATTTTTTCAAATTGGTATCAAGAGCTTCAGGGTTTTTCATCTCGATCACGGTAATGGCGTCTTTGAAGTATGAAATTCCGCTGTTGGATCGCAACACCAGATTCGCGTTGTGGCAGATAAAGATGCAGCGGTTCTTGCGAGATGGATTTAGAGGAAGCCACGTTAGGGGTAGATAAGATGCCTTCGACATTGTGAGAGGAAGATAAGAAGCGCAAGGATCGAAAGGCACTAACACGATTACATCCTGCATTTGTCTAATGAAATTTTGCAGGATGTGATGAAGGAGAAGATCGCCGCAAAGATTATGGAAGAGGCTAGAACAAATATGTATGTCGAAAACTTTAACTAGCAAGTTGCATATGAAGCAACGTCTTTATGCTCATCGTTTGGAGGAAGGTGCGTCAGGCACGAACACTTAATGATGTTTAAAGAAATTCTCTCAAACTTGGAGGCCCGGAGGTTCGGTATGATAAGGAAGATCTAGGGTTGATTCTCGCTTTGTTCGTTGCCCCGTCTTATTCAACCTTTAGAGACACGATTTTATATAGCCGCGAGTCTCTCACGCAGTTGATGAGGTTTATGATTCTTTGACCTCGTATGATAAGATGAAGCATCTTGTGGTTAAAACCGACTCTCAAGAGAGAGGGTCTCATCGTTCGTGGGAGACAAGATCGGAATGCTTCGATGATGATCATGGAAGGACACAGAATGAAATCCTCGCGGTAAATCTAAGGGTAGATCAAAGTCTTCAAACAGAGGTAAAACTTGTAACTTCGCAAGAAGAAAGGGCACATTAAACTGAGTGCTACAAGCTACTGAACAAAAATTAAAAGGGAGGTGCAAATCAAAGGGAAAACAACCGTAAAATTCGGGTGAAGGCGATATTGTAGAAGACTACGGTGATGGTGAACTTCTAGTTACCTCTGTCAATAATTCAAAAGAGAGCGAGGAGTGGATACTTGATTCAGCTGCACCTTTCACATGAGTCCCAATCGGGATTGGTTTACAAATTATGAAGCAGTATCTCAAGGTGTTGTTTTGATGGGAAATAATGCTTCGTGTAAAATTGCAGTGTTGGAACAATTAAAGTTAAGATGTTTGATGGAGTTGTCGTAACACTTAGTGACGCACGGCATGTTCCGTAATTGAAGAGAAATTTAATTTCGTTGAGTACTCTTGATTCAAAAGGGTACAAATACATAATTGAAAGTGGGATTTTGAAGATTTCAAAGGTTCCCTCATTGTGATGAAAGAGGCGGAGAAAGGCTACCAAGTTATATGTTTTGCAAGGTTCTCATCTGTTATTGGTGATGCAAATTGTCGCTTCCTCTTCTTTATCGGATGATGATATTACTAAACTTTGGCATATGCGCCTAGGGCATATGAGTGAGAATGGCATGGCGTAATTGAGCAAAAGAGGACTTCTTGATGGGCAAGGAATTTGCAAACTAAAGTTTACGTGAGCACTGCGTTTTTGGGAAGCAAAAGAGAGTTCGATTCACTAGAGGAATCCATAAACACGAAGGAACATTGGAGTATATTCATTCGATGCTGTGGGGGCCATCAAGAGTGCCTTCGAGAGGTGGAGCCAATTATATGCTAACTTTTATTGATGATTTTTCTAGAAAAGTTTGGGCATTCTTCTTGAAGCGAGTAAAAGCGATGTGTTTTCCGCATTTAAGTCTTGGAAAGCTATGATTGAAAAACAAACAGAAAACAAATAAAATACCTCGCATGACAATGGCTTAGAGTTTTGTTCGATGAGTTTAATAAACCGTGCAAGTCGGAAGGGATCGTGAGACACTTGACGATTCGTCATACTCCACAACAAAAGCGGTGTTGCGAACGAATGAACGAGCGATCATGGAGAAGGTTCGATGTATGTTGTCAAATGCCAACTTACCAAAGTCGTTTTAGGCAGGAAGCAAATTTCTCTCTTGCATGTTTTTGATCAACCGATCTCCATCCATTGCCATTGAGAAAAAGACTCCACAAGAGGTATGGTATGGTAATCCCGCTAATTATTACGATTTAAAGATTTTTGGGTGTCTGCGTATGCTCATGCTAATAATGGAAAATTGGAACCAAGATCCATTAAATGTGTTTTTCTTGGCTATAAAGTGGTGTAAAAGGGTATAAGTTATGGTGTCCCGAAAATAGAAAAGTTGTGATTAGCAGAGATGTTGTTTTTGATGAAAGCGCTATGCTACCTAACTTATCTCTTAAAGACTCTTCCAATAAAGAAAATCAAAAGCGGTGGAGCATCAGTTAATGAGTCAACTCCTCAAACCAAGTACAAAAATTGAGAATAGAGTTGCTTCTTCACCAAAATACTCTATCGCCAAAAGCAGTAACTAGAAGAGAAATTAAACCTCCAAAGAAGTATCTTTGAGGTGACCTAGTTGCTTATGCTTTAAATATGGTGAAGATATAGATGCAAACCAAGATCCGTCTAATTATTACGAGAGGCGGTTAGTGTGTGAAGACTCGAGAAAAGTGGATGTTTGCTATGCAAGAGGAAATAGAATCACTCCATAAAAATAGAACATGGGATCTTGTGAAACTTCCTAAAGGTAAAAAGGTTGTTCATTTGTAAATGGGTGTTTAAAAAGAAAGAAGGGACTCAGGAGTTGAAGAATCCAGATATAAAGCAAGGCTTGTTGCAAAGGGTTATAGTCAAATTCCAGAGTGGACTTCACACATGTGTTCTCCCGGTTGTGAAGCATAGTTCGATTCGAGCTTTGCTTGGTATTGTGGCTATGCAAGATTTGGAGCTTGAGCGATTAGATGTAAAAGCGCATTTTTGCATGGAGAACTTGAGGAAGATATTTACATGCAACAACGAGAGGGTTTTACAGTCTCGTAAAAGAGGACTATGTTTGCTTGCTGAAAAAGTCTCTTTACGGTTTGAGCTTGATCACCAAGACAAAGTGGTATAAGAGGTTTGATTCCTTTATGACTTCTCATGATTTTAAAAGAAGTAGTTTTGACAATTTTGTGTTTACTTTAAGAAAAAGCAGATGATGGTTCTTTTGTGTATCTACTTCTTTATGTTGATGACATGTTGATAGTAGCAAAAGATAAAGAAGAGATAAGAAAGGTCAAAGCCCAACTAAGTAAAGAATTTGAGATGAAAGATTTAGGACCAGCAAAGAAGATACTTGGTATGGAGATTCTCGAGAGATAGAAAAGCAAGTAAATTGTACCTAAGTCGGAAGGGTACATTGAGAAAGTTCTTTGCGAGTTCAATATGCAGAGTGCTAAGCACTGTTAATACTCCTTTAGCAAACCCATTTCGGACTTTCATCGGCTTTGTCTCCACAATCAGATGATGAGATTGAGTATATGTCACATGTTCTATACTCTAGTGCAGTGGGATCTCTCATGTATGCTATGGTTTGTTCACGTCCAGATTTATCATATGCAGTTAGTGCAATTAGCAGATACATGGCGAATCCGGTAAAAAGAACATTGGAAAGCGATTAAGTGGATTTTAAGATACTTACGAGGTACTACGATGTTTGCTTACAGATTTGGAAGAACTAGAGATGGAGTCATTGGGTATGTTGATGTTGATTTTCTTTGGAGACCTTGATAGAAGAAGATCTCTCACCTTGGTTATGTCTTTACAATCGGAGGTTGTGCAATCAGTTGGAAAGTTACTTTGCAAACTACTGACGCTTTGTCTACCACTTCAAGCCGAGTACATGGCGACATCGAGGCTTGTAAAGAAGCTATTTGGTTGAAGGACTCTTTAGTGAGCTCAATGAAGACCTTCAAATTAGCATGATATTTTGTGATGATGAGTGCTATCTTCCTTACAAAAGATCAAATGTTTCATGAGAGAACAAAACACATTGATGTTCGGTATCATTTTGTTCGTGATATTATTGCTCGTGGTGATATTGTTGTGAGCAAAATTAGTACTCATGAAAATCCTGCGAGATATGATGACTAAGTCATTTCCTATAACCAAGTTTAAGCATTGCTTAGACTTGGTTGGTGTTCATTGTTGAAGTTAAACCCTTAAGGGGTTTTATGGAAGAGGTGGAGAACTTGTTCGTTAAGAGTTCGCGATGAAGAACTTGTTTATTGAGAATTCGTGTCAAGGTGGAGATTGTTAGAATTAAGTGACCCAAATTCTTATTTAAATAAAATACAATGGTAAAATAAAATAAAAGAAGAATCCCTATAGAACTACACTTCTTTTATTTTATTTTGAATAAGGTTTTTTAAACCTTATTAAACTCCATCTATTTGATATTGATTAGAATAAGGAGTTTCAATCTTACTACACTCCTATTAGAATATGGCTTTATAAGCCTATAAATAGAAATGGTCTATTCCTCTTGTAATTGATTTGAATTCGACATAGTGAATTTTCTTCTCCTCTGCCCGTGGTTTTTTCCCGAAAGGGTTTCCACGTAAAATCTGTATTTTTTTTCCTTTTTTTTTTATTTCTTTTTTTTATTTTTTCAATAATATTTTGTTTTTGGTTTTTTATATATTTAAATTTTTTTAATATTTAATTTTTTAATAATTTTTATAATTTAAACTTTTTTTTTTATAACTTTGCACTCATCTTGAATGAATATGGACAATCATTTGTCTAGTTCATTCTAGATGTATATTTTTTTAATTAATTTTAAAATATTTTTTACCTTTTTAAAAAATTTTAAATTTTATTGATGTGACATGTCATGTTGATGTAACTAACGTTCAAACCGATCAATTGACGGTTTCCATTAACAAAAGGGCCTAGTTAATTTTTTTAGAGTAATTAAGAACTCAATAGGATAAACCTTTTTTCTAATGACTTAATTGCTTTTTTTAATTTTTATAGTATGGGCTTTTTTTACCCTTAAACTAATATAAAAATAAACACTTTATATTTAAAATGTATAATGTTAAATTTAACTTTTAACGTTTGCATATTTTGTTAATTTGATCCTTATTCTTTTTTAAGATAAATTTGACCATTAACTTTTAAAAAACGTCATTTGACCATCAACTTTTCAAAAGAATTGAATTATTATTTTTTAAACCGGAATACTAACTCAAACATAAAAATTTTAAACATGCCTTTATAGCAACCCATATGTACTTCATGCTTCTTCTTTTTTTGAATTTTTATATATTTTTTAATATTTTTATAGTATTTGTTGGCATGATATATAAGATAAATAGTAACATGTTAGCATGAAAAACATGTGGACTGCCACGCAAGTTGTCATGGCAACATCGTTAAAAGATTAATGTTTTAGTCAATATTTTAGTTAAAAAATAATTTGACTCTTTTTAAGAGGTTAAGGACCAAATTTAACTTTAAAAATAAAAGAATAAAAGACAAATTGACAAAGATGTAATCGTTGGAGGCTAAATTTGACATTGTCCATATTTAAAGTAGTAAAATTATCTTTAAAATAATTTATAATAATAAATTAAAAAAAAACTACAAAAAATATCAAGTTTTTAGGCTTAATAGTAAAAAAGGATCTCAGCAAAATATCAATTAAGCTCTCATGAAAATTTTGTACACAATTGAGCTTTTAAAGATGAAAAATTAATTAATCAAACCCCTCCATTAATGTAAATCAAGTTTGACCATTAAATTTTATTGGCTAATAGACCAATCAAACAACACATGGCGTCCAATGTACATGTGGCAAAATGTGATTTTTTTAAATAATTATTTTTAAAATAATTTGTTTTAGAATTTTCATTTTTTAAAATATTCGCTGATGTTGCATCTTACCATGTACATGTGGATGCCACATTTTATCGCCTGATTGATTTATCAACCATATCAACAAATGTTAACAAAGAGGTGTGATTGATTAATTTTTCACCTTTAAAGGTTTAAAGGCTCAATTGAATGCAAAATTTTCATTTTTTTTGGTAAGAGCCTTTATTACTAATAAGCTATTTTTTATTTAATTGAAAATTTACTTTTTAAAGAAATATTTAAGAAAACGATGAAACTTCATCGAATAATATTAAAAAAGCATAAAACCAAACCAATTTCTCAAAGCAAAGTTAAAAAAGAAACCCTAAAATTCAAAATTTGGGGCAAAACACCCAATAATATCAAAAAAATAATTTAATAACGGAAAATGGCCGGTTTGAAAAATATTTACGGGAAAGGGCCATTTCCCCCCAAAACGCGTCCACGTCAGCGCGTTTTGGGGGAAAAGACAAAGAAAGCGCGCACAGGGACGCGGCTTTTACGCCAACGGTCAAATTTTTTTTACCGTTGTGCCACGTCAGCAAAGCGTGTCCACGTAGGCGTGCTTTGCTGACGTGGCACAACGGTCAAAAAAATTTGACCGTTGGGCCTCCGACGGTCAAAATGTTTTCCCTATAAAAACCCCCAACCCTTTTATTTTTTTCACACTTTAATCCTTCTCTCAATTTTCTCTCAATTCTCTCTCAATTTTCTCTCAATTCTCGCTTAAAGTCCTTGAAATTTACTCTCAAATTTAAAAATAGTACTTGACTTTTTTACAAAAAAGCCCTTTTTAATTTTTTTAATATAATTTTTTTAAAGATTTTAAAATTTTTGATCGTATTACAATGGCCGGGGAATTACTTCGTCTAGGCAATAAGCACATCTCCGTCGAGCAATTGAAAATGGTAAGTTTTTAATTTTAATTTTTCAATATTTATATAATATTTTTTAGGTCTATGTAATTTTAATTAATTTTTATTTTATAATTTTTTAAACAGTCTGTAGATCGGGTGTTGGAATATTACATTCGCAACATGCATGGTCCCCCATCGCCGTTGATCGAGAATTACCTGCGGGAAGTGGGTTTTTGGCACGTGGCCACGATAGGCTGGGGGTTCAAGTTGGAGCTGCATTTGATCAGTGCGTTGATAGAGAGGTGGAGACCCGAGATGCACACTTTCCATCTTCCATGCGGAGAGTGTACCATCACTCTGGAAGATGTGCAGTTGCAGTTGGGATTGCCGGTGGACGAATCGGTAGTCACCGGGTTCGCAACTTCTGGTGACTGGGGAGCCATATGCTACGAGTTTCTGGGTGCCATTCCGGATAAAATTCAAGGAGCTCGGATCGATATGGCCTGGTTACGAGACACATTCCCAGAGCCACAGGAGGGTTCGACCGAAATAGAAAGAATACGGTATGCTCGGGCATACATTCTTCAGATAATTGGAGGCTATCTGATGCCGGACCTTTCTAGAAACCTCGTATATCTGATATGGCTGCTGAAACTTGTTGATTTCAGAGCAGCCGGCGAATTGAGTTGGGGGTCAGCCGTGCTATCGACGTTGTATTGGGAGATGTGCCGGGCGACGCGACCGAGTAAAGTGAAAATCGGAGGTTGCCTATCACTACTGCAGTCGTGGGCATGGTATCGATTTCCATTTTTACGTCATCGACTTGACCACCCATATTCATTCCCACTGATAACGAGGTAAATTTAATGTTATATTTTACAATTATTTCGTAGATTTATAGTACAGTTGTATGCTAAAAATTTATTTAATTAGGTGGAACCATTCGGCGAGTCATGTTGGAATACCTACGTAGCTTGAAGATATACGGCTTCTATTGGACCAACGATCGGAATCACAAGTAAGTTTCGAATTTCATATTTATAATTTAGTATTTCGTATTTACTGTCTACTATTATGTATATAACTAATATTTTGGTAATGTTAATATAGTTTCAATGGACACCGTACGAGGATCCAGAGATTCGGACAGTAATTCCGGAGGAGTTATTCCAAAATCCAAACAGTTGGCACGCGAAGATCCCATTGATCACCTATGCGACCGTGGAGATGCACCAGTTAGATCGGGTTCTGCGACAATTTGGATTCCGGCAACCGATTCCCATGCCACCTGAGGTGCTCGATGATGAGTACAAAGTGGACTTACGGCAGCTGCACACGGATTGACCAAGATTTTGGTCAGCACATATCGAGACGTGGGAGAACTGGTATGACTATTTACCTATCCGGGAACCGATCATCGTTCCTGAGTTAGCGTGCGTGCCGGAATTCATGCCATGGTTTAGGATCCATGGTAAGTCGTATCTGTTGTCGGAAGAAGAGAGGCGACGGCAACTTCGTGAACGAAGGGAACGTCGGGGCCCTTTAAATCCAAAGAGAAGGGGTGATCAACACGCCAAACACGATCATCGGGCCCAAAGAAGAAGACCTCCACATCCACCACGGGCCCATCGATTCGGTAAACAACACCGATATCACAACCTTCACCCTTTATGTCAGGTGCGTACCCTACCCCTTATATGTATCCTAACCCGTATATGTTTCCTTTTCCCAGTCTGACCCCAGGTTGGAATGCATGGCCGGGTTCTAGTTCGTTCCCGATTACTCCCGCTGGCCAGCCGATCTTGAGGCCGTCGTCGCGTGTGGGATCAGAGGAGGCGCTGTCGAGGAGCACTTCTTTCTACCAGGCTCCTTCGCCATACGGGACTTAGACACCCTGCCGTGGTTTATGCAAACACCTCCGAGGTCGTTATTTTATCAAGGTGGGTCATCCTCGCAACACCCAGAACCAAACCCACTGCCAGAGGAACCCGAATCCCGGCCCGAGGTTCTACGACCCCCGCCAGAAGCTAAAAGACGGAGGAATCCAGCGCGTAACCACCGACCACCCCCGTGTGGCATCGATTCGGCCAAGCATCAACACACGATTTGGACAAGCTTTTTATTTTTAATTGTAATATAATTTTTTAATTTTTTAATAAAATAAAAGTTATTTTTTATTTGTATTTGTAATTTGATTTTAATATCTTCTATTTTATTGAAATTGTTTATTTTAATGTAATTTAATTTTAATTTTTTAATAAAAGAAAAAGTTATTTTTATTTATTTTAATGTAATTTAATTTTAATATATTAAATAAAATAGAAGTTTATTTTTACATGTAATTTAATTTTAATTTTTTTAACAAAAGAAAAAGTTATTTTTTTATTTTAATGTAATTTAATTTTAATATATTCAATAAAATAAAAGTTGTTTATTTTTACATGTAATTTAGTTTTAATATATTTAATAAAATAGCAGTTTCTTATTCTTTTTATAGTAATTTAATTTTTATTTTTTAATAAATTAAAATGTTGTTTTTTATTTTTTGTAATTTTATAATTTAAATTTAATAACTTGAATAAAATATGGGATTCTTGTACAAAAGTTCACCGTTTTCATCAAAAAAATAGAAATTACATAGCCACCAAAAGACAAAAAAGCTAAGAACACGGTCAACTATTCCGATTTGGACACGAGCGAGATGTATGCCCCGGGGTCCTACACCATCCACACAGCTTACTTTAGTTGCTCATTTTTCGGATATCCATATCGTTG
This sequence comes from Gossypium bickii, assembly GCA_025503065.1. NCBI lineage: Eukaryota > Viridiplantae > Streptophyta > Magnoliopsida > Malvales > Malvaceae > Gossypium > Gossypium bickii. The sequence continues at coordinate 33,060,508 of CP106715.1, read as the reverse complement.
CGTATTCTAGTCGAGTAAGGTCGACCTTTTGGTTTGCGCCTCAATTGTCTATCCGGCAACAGCTTATACGGTGCAAGCGATACCGACGGCCACTTACGTTCATCTGGGACTGGTGGGAATACGTGTCTCCACACGTTGTACATATTTTCTAATTTATACACTTCGTCGACATAGCTCATGGGATCAAGACGGAGATTCTGACAAGCCGCAAGTACATGAGCGCATGGGTAATGAAGTGCATCAAATTTCCCACAGTCGCAAGTCCTATTTGTTAAGTGTACACGATACTGCCAGCCAACAATGCCTTGGTTCGGTTTGTCAAACTCCGTGACACGAAACCATAGGCTGTCGCGATCGTGACACACTGTGTGCATGGTGTTGGCCCGTGTCTTCTCCCTGTTTATTTCTTGCAAGACCTTCGGGCTCCATACATGGCCTCCTTGCATCTGCCCTTTATAACTTGCTGCTCGTTTCGGAAATAGTGCCGCTAAATGAAAATATGTCTCTCGCACAACCGATGTAATCGGCAGATGACGGGTTCCTTTTAGAACAAAATTTATGCATTCGGCCAGGTTTGTGGTCATATGACCATATCGTAGGCCACCGTCGTATGCTTGTGTCCACTGTTCCAAAAGATTATTGCACAGGTAGTTTGCGCCTTCGTCTTTATCTGAACGCAAACTCCCCAACATCTCCTGAAAACGGTCCTTATTGATCTCGTACCCTACCAATATAGGTTGATAGCGAATATTAGATATCACTTTTCAATTGAGAATAAATTGAATATTACAAACGAAATTATATTAATAGATATTTCATACCCATATTAGTCACTTGTCGTCGCTGACTTTTAGATCGATGTTGCCCATAGTAGTTGGATGCAACATGCCTTAGGCAATATCGATGGCGTGTGCGATGCCACATGCTTCCCTGACGTTCTATTGCAGCTAGTATTCCAGGGCCCCGATCCGATATAACGCATATATCAGGTTGGGGGCAGACATACCTCTTTAACCTAGATAGGAAGAAGTCCCAGTCATCAGCTGACTCCCCCGGTGTTATTGCGAACGCAATCGGAAGGATTCTTCCACAGCCGTCTTGTGCCACAGCTAGCAATAGTCGATGCGTATATCTACCATACATAAAGGTACCGTCAATTTGTACCAATGACTTGCAGTATATGAAGGCATCTCGGCATTGCTTAAATGTCCAGAACAGACGCTTGAACACTGCGCATCCACGGAGCAAACGATTGTTGTAGTACGCCGGTTCCGCTTCAAGGTTTGTTATGCTGCCTGGGACATATCTCTCCAGCACCTGACACCACTGCCACACTTCATTATATGAAGCGTCCCACCGACCATGCAACTTTTCTAACGCCTTCTGCTTGGCTATCCAAGCCTTTCTGTAAGAGGGCATGTACCCCAATTGGCTACGAATATTGCCAATTAAGGCCGGCACTGTAGTCCCGGGATCGGCCTTCACCGTTGGGATTATTAAGTCAGCCAACATGTCTGAATCCATCTTCGAATGATCTTGTGTAACACCTGTCAACAAAGTACATTAAATAATGCAACATTACATAATATTAGTATTATTCAAAAACACTGAACACATAGTGGTGCTTTGTGCAGACGGCAAGACATGTATGTGGACCTTTGTACTTTTGATCTCCCACAAGTCGTCCTTTTCCTCAACGACGCCATGATTCTTCATGAACATGTATGCGCGTCTTGCCTTTCGCACACTTCGCCTCGTACTTATCGAGCTTGGATTTAACCATGTTGTAGTTAACCCTGTTCCTGATGCTGTATTGTTTCAATGCAGCAAGAAAAGCATTCTTGTTGGAAAACTCGTTACCAATTTCTAATTTGCTCGAATCTAACGACGAAGTTGTACGGTCACGCGTCCGGTGTGGTAGTTCAGGAAACTCCAATGCATCATCTTGAGATAGATCGACATTATGCATGTGGGCTGGAGGCGAGTACACCCTAAATAGCGGATCTTCTTCTTCTTCGTCTGAACCGCCCTCAATATCTTCAGGTACAATTAGAACAGGCTCCGGTTCAGAAAATAATCCAACTTCTGCACCATCGGGCCCGGGCTCTCGAGGTGGATCCACATCAGGTTCATCGTCCGACCCTCCACCACCTGCAACAAACGAGGGCCCCTCGCCGGTGGATGTCGTGGGGAGTACATTATCCCTCCTTAAACATCTTTCGTAACGTTCCCAATCATATGTGGATTGCCAACCACTAGAAGTTAATGACGTCCCTCAATACGTATTTCTATCATCGGACGTCGAAGGACGGATATGTATGTCCCATCCACCAACAGAGTTTCGTGTAAGGATTATGTTTTCCATACTACCACCGAACATGGGCTCTTCCGTGTTTTGCCTCCCACTAACAGAGTGTAGGCTTGGGGTCGTGTATTCCCCTCGAATAGCAATAGATGTCGAGGTCGCAGAAAGATCACTTGGAGATGAAAATTATACATATACCTTGAGATAGGGTGATCCACTGGCAAGAAGAGTCTCCACCATTGCCTCAAAGCTTCAAGGACCTTTGATGCCGAATGAGTCATATCTCACCAGATCAACCAAAGCGCAAAATCTATACTTAATAGACTGAACTTTCATTGGCGTTGTTCCGAATATTTTACGCCTAATTCTTTTGCGAAGTTCTACCACATCGACGTTCCGATTAAAACTCAGTCGCGCTGTGTTCTCCGATAAGAAAACAACACCATTTTCGTTGTCACAAACCTCACCATCGTAGTAAATAACAACATTAATACGTTCAGTCATTTTCAGTTTTTTTTTCTTTTGCTTCAATTTCCCTTATGCAACCTGAGAATGAAATTTGGCTGATTTATAGTCTAATTTTGCGAAGACTCATCAGAGCAAAAGAAGCGCCCACGTGGGAGCTCTTTTGGTACTCTACCTTGCGGTGCACCCTACTGGAAGCGTTTTGGCGAATGTTTGTTCAGAAACGTCTTCTCATAATAATTTTACTAGAGACTACTGTAGCAAAAAAGCGTCCACGTAGGAGCTCTTTCGAGACTCTGGCGGCGGTGCACCATCTTGAAAACGTTTTGGCCATCGCTTGTTTGTTAAACGTCTTCTCAAAATAATTTTTAGGAGACTCATCAGAGTAGCAAAGAGCGGCCCACGTGGGAGCTTTTTTGATACTCTGGCGATAGTGCATCCTTTTTGAAGCGTTTTTAGCCACTGTTTGTTCAGAAAAGTTTCTCAAAATTATTTTTCCAGATACAACTGTCACAAAATTTAATTAATTTTTTTAGGCTAATATATTTTGCCCAAAAACCCTAAATATATATTTACCCTAGCCCAGAAACCTTAGAATATCATACTGTAATTGGACCGGAGGGGAAGGGCAAAAACGCGTCCACGCCAATGAAGTTTTCTCGATAATTGGTGACAAAGCGCGGCCCCGTGGGCACGCGCTTGTCGTTGTTTTTCCCAAAACGCTACCGACGTGGACGCGTTTTGGGGGGAAATGGCCCTTTCCCGTAAATATTTTTCAAGCCGGCCCTTTTCCGTTATTAAATTATTATTTTAGTATTATTGGGATCTTTGCCCCAAAATTTGTATGGAAAAACCAAAAACCAAATTATCACAAACTCTTTGAAATTACATTAAAAAAAAAAATCAAACCCGTCCTAGAAGGATGAAGTTAGTACCACTAGAATTGAGAAACAATTTACATTAAAAAAAGAGTTAAGGCTAGAAGGATGAAGTCAGTTCCACTTGCATTGAGAACAAATTACATTAAAAGAGATTTTGTATAATAGAGCATATAATGATCTTATAATACCAATGAGTACATATGATTCTATATAAACAACAGCATCACATGATATCAGCATTCATACGCTTTGTGTCGTCCAAAGGAAACAAACAAAAAAAAAAAAAAAAAAAAGGTAAAGCCAATGGTAAAACTCAAAGAAGAAAAATGTAATATTGCTACATTATGGTTCGGAAACTGACTATTGAATCAAAAACCAAAAAAAATTACACATTTAGCATTTGATATTGCGGTGAAACGTAACTTTTGACATAAAAACCATCTCAATCTGAATACTTTAAGTGGAATTCAAAAGCATGTGTGTTAGAGCACTTCCAACAGTAACTACAGTAGGGCCAATGTTCTCAAGTTTTTGCCAGTGAAAGCCACGAAAATAGTGTAGAATAGAGGGGACACATGCACCAGTTCACTGCATCCTAACATCGTAGCATGCAAATCCACACCAATTTAGATTTTTAACCAAGCAATTTGAACATTTTGAAACTCGGATCATCATAGCAACGCAACTCCAAACCTTAAGATAAATGCCTGAAATTTAGGGCAAAAAGTAGTATTAAATATGACCGCATGCACTATAGTGGTCGATGACTAACATTTAAGGAAAGACACAAGTATCAGGGTTTTTCAAAGAATATCCGAATACAGAAAATTACCGGTAAAGTTTTAGCAAGGGATACAACAGTGTAGCACACACAGTTCCAACCTTCTGAAGCATCACTGACATAAAAAGCACTCTCCAAATGTAAATTATGTCTATGCAGTATATAAACTCAAAACTACATTTCAAAACATCATTTGTGATATCCACATCTATAGGACAACCAGGAAGGAAAGAACATTAATATCTCCATCTTGATTCAAGAAATCTATGAGATCTTTCAAGTTTCAAGGAGAAAGGAACCAGCTTCAATAATCACTAACAAGCTTATAAAAATTCCATGATCCACACATTTTTTTTCAAATTATTTACAAAATAGTAAAGATTAAAACAAAAAATTAGCATTAAATTCATCAAGAAGATGCAAAGAAGAAAAGAACCCTAAGCTAGAAAGAACTCAAAACTACATTGTCACAAACAAGGTACAATATTGTAAAGATTACAAAAAATTTAGATGAAGGGAAGCCAAGCTGTAGACAATTTTTTCAGCCTATAGCACCAAAAATATCTAGCTGGAACAAAAACCCCTAAATTTTATAACTTTATTTAAGCCCATATACTTTCATTACACAGAAGTAAGGCCTTAATCTGTTATTTGCACTCAAACACTTAATCTTTAATTTTACCAAAGAAGCCTTTAATTTTCAACTTATACCTAGATAAGCCGTTAGCTTTTAAGTAATATTTTATTTGATATAAGGGCTTATTTGAGTACAAACAAAAAGAAAAGGAATAATTTAAGTTCAATGAATGTATAGAAGCTTATATAACTTATAAAGTTCGGGAGCTTTTTCAATAGTTCAACCAAAATATTCAATGAATAGTGCCAGACAGCAAGGCTAAGGATTTTACCCCTTCAAGAACACAGTTACATATCGTGAGCTATTGTAGAAGATGAACCACATCAACACAATGACCAACATATCTTCCATGGTTTAGGAACTGAAAATGGGATATGACAATGGTACATAGACATAAAAACTGTTGTGATGCACAAATAAGCTAATAGGATCCTCTGCCGCTATTCTAAACTCACAGAAAAGGAAGCCAAAGTTTCTTGAAATACCAGTGTCTAAAACGTCATTAAATTAAACATCGGGAAGAGTTAAATTGATGACACAACCGATCAGAAAATACTAGACAACGCAAGACAGCTCCTTGTATAACTATATCAGTATTATCTGGTCACATGCTTAAAAAAAAAAGACCATGCTTTGACTTTTGTTAGGTAATAGATGAACAAAAAAATACTTCAACCACCTTTGAAGTTTGCAAATACGTCAACCACCTTTGAAGTTTGCAAATCCTGAGACAGATTGGATCTCTTTAGGCAAGAGAAACAGAAAAAAGGATACTGAAAAGGCAACGCTCCCACCAATCCAACATGTAGAGTCCAAAGGTGACATTGTATAGAAAGATCTTGCGTTGAACCCAGTTCATACCTCTAAACCTATGAATTGAAAAAAAAAGAAATCCAACTTCATGGCGAAAGTCATTACAATGATTAAATACCTTTAAGGAAATGTTGAAACCATCTAATTTATAATTCAAAATTTCCGTCAAAAGCAACTTATATTTCTCAATATAACGCCATGAAAGCATATATTCTATATCATTATCAGAAAGAAGTGAGAAACCACAATATCTAAACCTTATCGTATTACTTAATTCACTGGTGCTTTTTGAACCAATAAAGCAATTTATCCAGCAAATCATGACGGAAACTATTATCAAACAACTTCAACAAAATTTCAGATGCAATCCAAAGCGACGAAGCTTAAGTTTTTTGGATCAAATGGAAGTAAAAAAGTTACATGGAAGAGTTAAATGGATAGAAATTCTGAGGGTAAATTGAAGAAATTCAACGCTTATTTAACTGAGAAATTGGTACTGATTTCTCGAAGATATAAGCAAAATCTTGAGGTATATAGGAATCAAAAGCCTACCTCACCGGTGCAGGCGCCGTTAACGGTTCCGATGAACGGATCGAGAGTGAAGAGATTCTCTGAGATTTGCTACAGCAATTAGCTAAGGGAAAGTATAAAAAAGAAGCTTAACCCACCAATTCTATTTACATATATTTGAGAAAAAGAGAAAAAGCTTTAGAAAAGGCTTAACCCACCAATTCTAAATTCCTCAGTAAATCAAATCATTCACTCTATTTAAAAAAGGTTTTATTCATAATTTAACCTCTATTTTTTTTTATCCCATTTTATTACTTAAATTTTAAGTTATTATCCGTCTTTATTTCGAAAAGTAAGCTATTTTAAAAAAGGTTCATGAATTAGAGAGTACCACATCATTGATAACATAAGAGGTTGATTAATGATATGACAACTTGATTGATGACATTGTATATTAACCAATTTTTATTAGGTGTTGACCAACATTAATCGACCATTGATTTACGTTAAATTTGTCAAAAAAATCATTAAAAATTATTTAAATTTATAAAATTTTGTTTAAAAATGAAACAGAAATTGTTTAAAATATAAAAAATTATAATAATTATTTAGAAATTTAATTTTATTTAAAAATATATAAAATTATTTATGCTCCAACTAGAGAAAAAAATATAATTTATTATTAATTTGTGGGTTAAGCCTTTCTTTTTAAAATAGATTTAACTGTTTGGGTAAAAAAATAGTATAATTTAAATATTTTGGTACCTGATTTTTTTTTCTTATGTTGGTATCTAAATTTTGCATCATTTCCCATTTTGGTACCTAAAAGATAACAATATTTAAAAAGGTTGGCCAATCAAAATGCACCACGTCATCTATGAGACTTCAGACTAATTGGTGATATGACACATTAACCTATGATATGACAAGTTGACTAAGTATTGATCGGATGGTGATTAGAGTTGACCAACCAATTCACCTACATTAACAAACTGTTGACCGATCAACAAATCATTAAAAAATATTTAAAATCGTAAAAAATTATTTAAAAATGTAAATATTATAAAAATTAGTAAAACATTATTTAGAAATTTTAAAAATTATTTAAAATATATATAAATTATTTTTTTAGTAGATAAAGAGTAGGCAATGCCTAATTGCTAACTGACAACGCCGTGGAACTGCGACTCCCAGTGTACTGCTAGAACAAGCTGATTCAAGGACGATGACATCTCCTCAAGAACATGTAATCCAAATGACACACTTAAAGCTAAATCCGCCAAGTGATATGTACACTTAAAAATTTTAAAAGTTATAAAAATCCTTAAAAATTTCTAAAAATTGTTTAGAAAATTAAAAACTTGTAAAAAATTATAAAATTGCAAATTTTTTAAAAATATAAAAATTTTTGAAAATCATTAAAAATTTTAAAAATTGCTATCATTATTTAATAATTATGAAAATCATAAGAATTTTTAAAAAATTGTAAAAATTATAATTTTTTTACAACTTTTTTTAAAACTAGCTTCTAATATTCGAATTCAATGTTTTTTTTTTCTAATTTAAAGTTTAATTCATTTGCTAAAAATTTTAATTATACTGAGGCCTAATTAACCAAAAACTTATCATTGTCAACCCATGGGCATAAGGATGAATCTTCAATCTCTTTATTTGAACAAATATTGCCATCTTTATAATAATAGCTTTCACAAATTTTTTTCAAAAAAAATCTTATTATTTTTATATTTTTAATCATTTTTAAATTTTTTAATGATTTTCACAATATTTAAATTATTTAATGTTTTTTACATTTTAAAAAGAATTTCAATTTTTATATTTTTTTAACAAAATTTCAAAGAAGTTTTAAAATTTTTAAAATTTTTAAATAATTTATATATGTTAAAACAAATTTTAAAATTTTCTAAATATTTTTTACTAATTTTTATAACTAGTTAATAATTTTTTTGTAGTTTTTTTAAAATAATTTTCTAATTTCTAAATATCTTTTAATGATTTTTGACCGGTCAACAACTAGTTAAGATTGACCAATGATCGATCAACGTGCCACATTATCGTTCAATCCACCATGTCATCGAAGATGTGGCATTCTAATTGGGCAGGTTTTTTTAATGATGTTAGCTTTTAGGTACTGAAATGGGTAGCGATGTAAAGTTCAGGTACCAAAATGGGATAAAAAAGTTTAAGTATCAAAGTGAGAAAATGAGTATAGTTTAGGGGCTAAATTATGAATAAAGCCTTTAAAAAAAAGTAACCCACAAATTAGTACTTAAATTATACTATTTTCCCAAAGTTGATACCTCTATTAGTTAAACCATTAACTATATTTTAAAAGAAAGGCTTAACTTACAAATTAATACCAAAACTATACCATTTTTTTCAAATTGCTACTAGAACTTTTTTTGGTCACAAGTAATATCGAAACTATTCTTCTGTTACCCATTTTACACCAAAATGTTATATTTGATAAAAAAAAGTTCCAGCTAATAATAGACTATCATGTCATAAAACTTGGCAATGCCAGCCATGTTCGAAATTTGCTTTCTCAAGATTGAGAAGTTGGGAATTAATTTTGTTTTCAAACTTCACCCCTCCCCCCATTTCAAGATGTCGTGAGTATTGTAATATTGTTGTCTGATGTGGAGAAAAATGATTGCTGGGGTAGTTTTTGTCCAACACCAACACTAATCAAAATATAATGTCTAAAGGCATTTTAGTCATTAAAATTTGGGTTGTAATCAGTATAAAAGCCCCATTTGGCTGAGAGAAAAAGGGGAGTTGTAGTTTTAGGTTAGAGAGAGCTTTTAGTTTTAAGGTTTCTTTCATTTTTTAGTTTAGGTTTAGGGTAGTTTTCTTCTCCGTAGCTATAGGATTTAGTTTTTCTGCAACTTCTTTATTTTCCTTGCATTTTCTTAATTAGTTAAGTTAGTTTTTACTGCAACTTAGGTTTATTTACATGTCTAGCACCTTAAACTTTGTTGTAAGCACATTTTAATCTCTAGTTTAATATCATTAAGCTTGTTTACCTCTAATCTGTTAAAAATTATAACTTTAGTGTTCTTGATTATTCCTCTTACAGCCATTTTTATTGTTGTTAAGTTTCTCCGAGAAAAATCTTATCTTTCATCTTTACTTTCTTGAGTTTGATGTTTAGGGTTATTATGTTTTCTTATTTGAAGTTTGTTAATTTAGAATGGGCAACTAAATCCTAGGGGATTGATTGATGGAAATGTGGGTAAACTAATTTTTGGGTTAAGGACTAAATTGCAATAAAGACTAAATTGAATTAACCTCAAAACTTAAGATTGACGCTCCCTAAGAGAAAATTTAAGTAAGTGAGATCGAGAGGAGATTTTATCAGGCACCAATTCGTTAGTCCTGGATTAGTTTGTGAGGTCGAGAGATAAACTAGACTAATTTGTCTAAGTTGGTAAAGTTGAGACCGAGAGGTAAAATGGAACCAATTTAGGAGTTTAAACAATTCAAATCTCTAATTCAATAATTAATCAACCACAATGAAGTCAACCAACCACAGTTTGTTATTGATTGTTTAATCTTACAACTTTACATACTTTACGATTTCATCATTTTCTTAATTTTTTAGAAAACTGGGTTAATCACTTTCAAATTAATGGTTAATCGTACTATGTTAATTCAATAATTAATCAAACACATTGAAGTCAACAAACCAACCTGTAACAGCCCGATTTAGACCTTAGTCGGAACAGTGGTTTCGAGACCACAAATCTGAGGTCGAAAAAATATTTTAAAATTATTCTTGGTGTTTACGATATGTGTTTGAGCATGTGTGAAAGTTCCGTGTAAAAATTTTAACGTTTGTGTGCTTAGTTTGCAAAAAGGACTTAATCGCATAAAATGCAAAAGCTTTATGCTGATTGTTAATGTGCTTAATGGAGTTGGCTTTTAAATGTAGTGGCCTTATGAGGCAATTAAGCCAATATATAGTTAGTGGATGGTTAATGGACAATTATAACCAACCATAATATATGTTATAATGTTTAATAATAAGGTTAAATATGTAACTTGATAAATAATATATATGTTATAATAAAACAAAATCAAGAATTTGTGGGTGTTCATCTTTCTTCCACCGATTATTGAAGGAGGAATAAGGGTTTAATGCTTTTGTATTTTTGGCACCTATCAAGCTTGATTCAAGGTTAGTTTTTGCACGATTTTTGATAATTTCTACATTTTTGTAATCGTTGCTTTGTGCTCCACAAAACCCATGCTTAAATTTTGTGAATTGATGATGAATTTGAAATGTTCCATGGATGAATTCATGAGCTTTGTGAAGTTTGGTGATGAATTATGAAAGATATGTCTTAGATTAACATAGTTGGTATTTGAATTTTTGGTGAAATTGAGTAATTTGGACTAAATTGTGAAAATAATATTTTGAGGGACTAAAATGTAAAATAAATGAAATATATGGGCTTGTATTAGCATAGGGAAAATTGGGCTAGGCATAAGTGAAGAGAAATTTTGTGTATTTGATGATTTTATGAAATAGGGAGTAAAGTGTCGAAATGTGAAAATATGAGGATTATTTCGTAAAATGCCCTAAATATGTGTGTTTGGATTAAATTGAATGAATTGGTGATTGAATGATTTAAATTTGAATATGTATAGACCAAGAAAGGAGAGATTTGGATCGAGATCTAGGCAAGGACAAAGTACTCGATTAATCGACTAGTTTCGATATTTTGACGTCCGAGGTAAGTTCGGATATAGTACAAATTGTTAAATTTATATCTACGTGATGTGAAATGAATGAATGTATTGTTATTGAATTAGAAATGTTACATATGAAAATGAGAAATATGGCACTAAGTGTGCATAATTAAAATCGAGACAAAGTTGAATAGCACTGTGTGTGCGAAGTAATGGAAGCTTCGGCTTTACTTATTGGCACTGTGTGTGCAATACCGAATTGAGTTCAGTTTTATAGTGAGGCAGTAAGTGTGCGATATAATTTAAGCTTCGGCTACGAATTGGGCACTAAGTGTGCGATTGAATCAAAGAGATAAAGGAGATTGATCGAAATGTGATATCGAGCATTGAATGGCAAGGTTGTTTGTAAACTAGGTGTTGGCAAAGGTATGTATGAAACCTATATGGTTGGTAAATTTGAAAGTAGATGAATGGATGGTTTTTTGAGTATTGGATATAGTTGTACTTGTGTATTTTGTTAAATTATCTATGTGATGGTTTAAATTGTAAGATTGGTTTGATTCAATGAGTTAACTGTATTATATTACGAACTTACTAAGCTTTAAAAGCTTACTGTGTGATGTGTTTCTCTATTTTACAGTGTCAGTAAAGCTAGCCCGGATCCAAGGATTGTCAGCGACTCAATCACACTATCGGCTATCTATTTTGATGCTTTTGAAAAGATGTGTATAAATATGGTATATGGCATGTACAAGTTAGTTAATGTGGCATTTTTGTATTGTGTAATCTTTGCCATGTGATATGGCTTAAAGGTTGAATAATGTTAGTATGTATGTGTGGAAATATGTGAGTGATAAATATGGTATGCTTCTTGCTTAAATGGTTGATGAAAATTGTGGTTTGAATGTGAATTGTGGTAAGGATTATATGGTGCTTAACCTATAAGACTTGGGATGTGAAATTGGGTGTTTTGAATGGGCTTATTTGAGTAGAAATGGTGTATGGTTATAGATGATATAGTTAATGTTGAACTGGTGCTTGCATTGGTATATTTGGTTGCATTTTGAGGCATGATTTGGTATTGGTTTGAGACTTGTAGGTGATTCAATGTGTGGGAGGCAAGTTTGGCCTTGAAAATGGACTATAATTGCCCACACAGTTGAGCACACGGGCGTGTGGCTCGACCGTGTTGTTTAAGTTGGTAAATTGATTCAAGTTAGACTCGACCACGGGCTGGACACACGGGTGTGTGACTGGCCGTGTGGTACAAGTCAATGTCGACCACGGGTGAGGCACACGGGCGTGTCTCAGGCCGTGTGAACAAGTCAGTATGTATGCCCTGTTTGGCCACGGCTTGGATGCACGGGCGTGTCTGAAGCCATGTGCCTACCCACACGGGCATATGACTTCTGTAACTTAAAAAAATGTTAAAATTTTAGAAATTTTCGTATGAGTTTGGTTTAGTCCCGACCCCTTTCTAATACGTGTTTAAGGTCTCGTAGATCTCATTAAGGGACTATATGATTGTAAATTATGTGGATTGAATGACTTTGTATTGAAAATGATATGAAATGTTCGGAATTGATTAGTAATGCCTCTTAACCCTAGTCCGGAGACAGGTACGGGTTAGGGGTGTTACATTTTATTAGTATCAGAGCTACGGTTTAGTCGATTCTAGGACTAACGTAGCTCGTGTGAGTCTAGCTATACATCTATATATATAATTGCGATAGTGTGATGAATCCTGACAGCTACAAATGTATTTTCATATAGCAAATGGATCCTGATCGAGCAGTTGCTGATGATGTAGAGAGCAATGCGCCTGCTCCCGCTCAAGGGACAGCGTCGGTCACATCTAGGCCAAATATTAGTAGCCACGAGGGAGAGGCGTAAACCTTTTTCCAAATGATGAGTGAGTGGTTCTCAGAGTTCGTTCGAACGAATCTGGCTGCTTCACAACTTCCACCCCTACAAGTACCGGTTGTGCCACAGGTTACAGATCTGATCCGATTGAATAAACCTCCTGTAGATAAAATTCGAAAGTATGGGGCTGAAAAGTTTAGAGCCACAGCTGATGATGATGCCGAGCGAGTTGAGTTCTGACTCGAGAATACTATTAGAGTGTTTGATGAAATGTCGTTGACTTCTGATGAATGCATTAAATGTGTTGTTTCCTTGTTGAGAGATACAGCATATAACTGGTAGAAGACAATGATATTTGTGGTTCCGAAAGAGAGAATCACCTGTGATTTCTTTCAAGTTGAATTCTGAAAAAAGTATATCAGTCAAAGATTTATAGATCAGAAACGTAAAGGGTTTCTAAAGCTAAAATAAGGCCGTATGTCAGTTACTAAGTATAAATGAGAGTTTGTGAGACTGAGCCAATATGCGAGGGAATGTGTTTCGACCGAAGCTACTATGTGTAAACATTTCATTGAAGGGTTGAATGAAGACACTAAATTACTGGTTAGAATACTTGACTTGAATGAATTTGTTGTGTTAGTTGAAAGAGCCTGCAAAGTCGAGGAGCTTAACAAAGAAAAGAAGAAAGCAGATTCTGAGGCTAGAGATGAAAGAAAAAGATTGATGAGTAAGTCATCCCAACCTTCTACGAAAAGATTTAGAGATGCAAGCAATCATTCAAATACTTCGTTTGGACATTCGGGTAGAGATCGAGTGAGACAAAGCGTCGGTCCAAGAACTCAAGCTCCAATTGAATCAAGTGTTGATAGTGTTAAAAGCAATAAGCCTGAGTGTAGGCGATTGTGGAGGCGAGCGACACATTTGGAGAATCTTTGGGGCAAGTACAACAATAGAACTTGCTTCAAATGTGAGATTGCCTAGAGTTAGTCGAGAAAGACAATGTTCAGAGTGCAAGACCGAGTAATACGACGGCTAGGGGTAGACCATCCAGAAACACCGAAAATGTGAGTCTAAGTCAAAGAGGGACCATGGATACAGTTGTGAGATCCGAGGTGAGAGCACCTTCCCAAGCCTATGCTATTCGCGCTCGTGAAGAAGCGTTATCTCCAGATGTCATAACTGGTACTTTTACTTTATTTGATACTGATATGATTGCATTGATAGATCCAAGTTCTACTCATTCCTATATGTGTGTGAATCTAGTATCAAGTAAGACTCTACCTGTTGAGTCTACTAAATTTGTGATTAGAGTATCGAACCCCTTAGGCAAGTGTGTCTTTATTGATAAAGTGTGCAAGAACTGTCCGTTGATGTTTCGGGATATTTGCTTTCCGGCTAATTTGATGTTGCTACCTTTTGATGAATTTGATGTTATTCTGGGTATGGATTGGCTCACTTTGCATAATGCTATTGTGAATTGTAAATGGAAGAGTATTGATTTGAGAAGTCAGAACGGTGAGATAGTTTGAATTGAATCTAGTGATTTGAATGGGTTGTCGGCTGTTATATCTTCAATGAAAGCTTTGAACTATGTGAAAAAGGGTTGTGAAGCTTATCTTGCATATGTGATTGATACAAAAGTGACAGAAAAGAAAGTTGAATCTGTACTTGTAGTTTGCGAGTTCCCAGATATGTTTCCTGAAAAATTATTGAGATTACCACCGATACGAGAAGTTGAGTTTGGTATTGAATCAGTACCGGGAACGACTCCTATCTCAATAGCTCCGTATAGAATGGCACCAACAAAATTAAAAGAGTTGAAATCTCAGTTGCAAGAATTGACTGATAGAATATTTGCACGACTGAGTTTCTCGCCTCGGGGTGCTTCTGTGTTGTTTTTGAAAAAGAAATATGGTACTATAAGGATGTGTATTGATTACCAATAGTTGAACAAAGTGACGATAAAGAATAAATATCCCCTGCCATGTATTGATGATTTGTTTAATCAGCTGAAATGAGCTATAGTATTTTCTAAGATAGATTTGAGATCGGGTTATTATCAGTTGAGACTTAAAGAATCAGATGTATCGAAGACTGCTTTTAGAACGAGGTAGAACATTATGAATTCTTAGTTATGCCTTTTGGACTAACGAATGCTCCTGCAGTATTTATGGATTTGATGAACCAAATATTCAGACCGTATTTGGAACGTTTTGTTGTGGTGTCCATTGATGATATTCTGATTTACTCATGTGATGGGATGCAACATATCGAGCATTTGAGAATTGTGTTACAGACTCTGCGTGAGAAGTAATTGTATGAAAGTTCAGTAAATGTGAATTTTAGCTACATGAGGCTGGTTTTCTAGGGCACATTGTATCAGCTGCGGGAATACGAGTTGATCCGAGTAAGATCTCAGCTATTTTACAGTGGAAGCCTCCGAGAAATGTGTCTGAAGTCCATAGTTTTCTGGGACTAACGAGATATTATAGGTGGTTTGTGAAAGGCTTCTCGATGATTGAGACTCGGTTGACGAAGTTGCTACAGAAAGATGTTAAATTCGAGTGGTCAGAAAAGTGCCAGTAGAGTTTTGAACAGTTGAAAGCATTGTTGACAGAGGCACCAGTGTTAGTTCAACCTGAATCGGGTAAAGAGTTTATAGTTTACAGTGATGCATCGTTGAATGGTTTGGGCTGTGTGTTGATGCAAGAAGGCAAAGTCATTGCTTATGCTTCAAGGCTGTTAAAGCCGCATGAAAAGAATTATCCGACACATGATCTTGAATTAGCTGCTATTGTATTTGCATTAAAGATTTGGCGTCACTATTTGTTTGGTGAGAAATGTCATGTTTTTACTGATCATAAGAGTTTAAAATATTTGATGACTCAGAAAGAATTAAATTTGTGACAGAGAAGATGGTTAGAATTGTTGAAAGACTATGAGCTTGAGATAGATTATCATCCGGGTAAAGCTAATGTAGTTGTTGATGCTTTGAGTCGAAAGTATTTATATACTTTGCAAGCTATGAGTACTCAGATAGATCTATGTGCTGATGGTTCAGTGTTGGCTGAGTTGAAAGTGAGGCCGATGTTTATGCGTCAGATTTGTGATGCCCAGAAAAGTGATGATGAGATGATAGCAAAACGAGCTCAATGTGATTCGAATTCTAATTCAGAATATCTGAGTTGATAGTATGATTGTTTGAGATTCAGAGATCAGATTTGTTCCGAGGAATTTAGAGTTGATTCAGTTGATTTTGAACGAAGCTCACAATAGTAATTTAACTGTTCACTCGGGGAGTACAAAAATGTACAACGATTTGAAACAGTTTTATTGGTGGCATGGTATGAAACGGGACATCTCAGAGTTTGTTTCGAGATGTTTGATTTGTCAGCAAGTTAAAGTTGAACATCATGTTCCATCTGGTTTGTTATAACCGATTATTATTCCCGAGTGGAAATGGGAGAGAATCACGATAGACTTTGTGTCGAGATTGCCCTTATCTCCGAGAAAGAAAGATGCAATTTGGGTGATAGTTGACAGATTGACAAAATCAGCTCATTTTGTTCCGGTGAGATCAGATTATTCACTTGATAAGTTAGCTGAATTATATATTTCTGAGATTATGAAATTGCACGGGGTGCCACTATACCTCACGATTTTGGAAGAAATTGCAAGAGGCTTTAAGTACAAAGTTGCTTTTCAGTACCGCATTTCATCCAAAAATGGATGGTCAATCCAAGCGAATCATTCAAGTCCTTGAAGATATGTTGAGATGCTGAATTCTTGAGTTTGAAGGTACGTGGGAAACGCATTTACCGTTAATTGAATTTACATACAACAACAGTTTTCAATCTAGCATTAAAATGGCACCATATGAGGCTCTTTATGGTCGAAAATGTCGAACTCCATTGTATTGGACTAACATAAGTGATAATAAGATTCACGGGGTTGATTTGATAAAAGAGATTGAGCAGAAAGTGAAAGTGATTCGTGACAGTTTGAAAGTAGCATCAGATCGTCAGAAGTCTTATGCATACTTAAAATGAAAAGATATTGTATTTGAGGTTGGTGACAAAGTTTTGTTGAAAGTGTCTCCGTGGAAAAAGATACTTCTATTTGGCCGAAAAGGCAAGCTGAGTCCAAGATTTATTGGATAGTATGAGATCATTGAACAAGTTGGGCCAATTGCTTATAGATTGTTATTGCCGCCTGAATTAGAAAAGATTCATAATGTGTTCCACGTATCAATGCTTCAATGATATTGATTTGATCCATCACATGTAATTACTCCTACTGAAGTTGAGATTTAGTTAGATTTGTTGTATAGTGAAGAACCGATTCGAATTCTAGCACGTAAGATCAAAGAGTTGAGAAACAAAAAAATATCTTTGGTGAAAGTGTTGTGGCGTAAACATGGAGTTGAAGAGGCTACGTGGGAGCCTGAAAATGTTATGAGAGAGCAATATCCAAACCTATTCACTGGTAAGATTTTCGGGGACGAAAATCCCTAAGGGGGAGAGTTGTAACAGCCTGGTTTAGACCCTAGTCAGAATAGTGGTTTCGAGACCACAAATCTGAGGTCAGAAAAATATTTTAAAATTATTCTTGGTGTTTACGATATGTGTTTAAGCATGTGTGAAAGTTCCGTGTAAAAATTTTAACGTTTGTGTGCTTAATTTGCAAAAAGGACTTAATCGCATAAAATGCAAAAGCTGTGTGCTGATTGTTAATGTGCTTAATGGAGTTGGCTTTTAAATGTAGTGGCCGTATGAGGCAATTAAGCCATTATATAGTTAGTGGATGGTTAATGAACAATTATGACCAACCATAATATATGTTATAATGTTTAATAATAAGGTTAAATATGTAACTTGATAAATAATATATATGTTATAATAAAACAAAATCAAGAATTAGTGGGTGTTCATCTTTCTTCCACCGAATATTGAAGGAGGAATAAGTGTTTAAAGCTTTTGTATTTTCGGCACCTATCAAGCTTGATTCAAGGTTAGTTTTTGCTCAGTTTTTGATAATTTCTACATTTTTGTAATCGTTGCTTTGTGCTCCACAAAACCCATGCTTAAATTTTGTGAATTGATGATGAATTTGAAATGTGCCATGGATGAATTCATGAGCTTTGTGAAGTTTGGTGATGAATTATGAAAGATATGTGTTAGATTAACATAGTTGGTATTTGAATTTTTGGTGAAATTGAGTAATTTGGACTAAATTGTGAAAATAATATTTTGAGGGACTAAAATGTGAAATAAATGAAATATATGGGCTTGTATTAGCATAGAGAAAATTTGGCTAGGCATAAGTGAAGAGAAATTTTGTGTATTTGATGATTTTATGAAATAGGGAGTAAAGTGTCAAAATCTGAAAATGTGAGGGCCATTTTGTAAAATGCCCTAAATATGTGTGTTTGGATTAAATTGAATGAATCGGTGATTGAATGAGTTAAATTTGAATATGTATAGACCAAAAAAGGAGAGATTTGGATCGAGATCGAGGCAAGGACAAAGTACTCGATTAATCGGCTAGTTTCGGTATTTCGACGTCCGAGGTAAGTTCGGATATAGTACACATTGTTAAATTTATATCTATGTGATGTGAAATGAATGAATGCATTGTTATTGAATTAGAAATGTTATATATGAAATTGTGTAACATCCTAAATTTTTGGGCCTATGCGTTTAATGAGTGAACATGTGTAATGAGCTAATTTAAGTGTTAGGGGTCCAAAATTTAAGTTTAATGAAGCCCAAATCTTTTAATTTAAGTGAGTTAAATTTTGGCATTAAGATTTGATGAAGTGGACGGCTACAAGGCTTAAAAATAGGAGGATATATATGGATTTTATAATTGATAATATAGAAGATAAAAACGAGAAAAGATAGGACCTATCAAGGAAGGTAATGGCCGAAAATCCACCACTTAGAGGAGTAAAGAATTCGGCTACTTCATGGATAAGGGGTGCTGAATTTTCCCTTTTTATTAGCTTGACTTTTAATTATCAGAAAGGGCATTTTTAGTTTTTAGCAGTAGGTGCCGAAATTTCTATAAATAGGGGGGATAT
This sequence comes from Gossypium bickii, assembly GCA_025503065.1. Lineage (NCBI taxonomy): Eukaryota > Viridiplantae > Streptophyta > Magnoliopsida > Malvales > Malvaceae > Gossypium > Gossypium bickii. Next base: position 33,041,458 of record CP106715.1, on the reverse strand, counting down.
CTCATTGATTCTGGCATTTAAACCCTAATTTCCTCTTCATTCTTTATGCCGAATTCCTTAGCCTCTCCCTCTCTAATTTCTTTTCTTTAATTTCTTTAAAAGCCAAAACCTCTTTTCCATTCTTTTCCTCTTGTGCCGATTTCTCTAAAAAGCCGAAATCTCCATAGTTTTTCTCTCTTCATCCTATTTGTGAGTTAAATCTATTCTTCCGGCATTTCAAAATCTTTCTTTGGCATTGCCAAATCTCCTCTCTAGTGCTAGCCGAATCCCCTGTGTTAAGGTAAGTGTCGACTTCTGCTAGTTTCTCATATTCTATTCCGGTTTTTGAAAGGCAAACGAAAAACTAATAGTTTAATGGTTCTATGTTGGGCGGTATTCTGGGATTTGAAGGAAACTTGGTCGACTAGATCTAAAAGCCGAAAATCGTTAGTCTCCATTTCGGGATTTTAAGGTAAGAAGATTTTCCCTAGATTTTTACTAGATTCGTTCATTGTATACAAGATCTTAACTTTATGATGAGGATTAACAATTAAATATTGTGATAGTAGTTCTGATAAGGACTTGTGATGGAATTAAATATGGATCAGGCAAAGGAGAGAATCCCTAAGTTTAAGAAACGAGTAGTATCTGCCGTTTGAGATTGGCCACTTGGTTGTGGACCGGCTTCTGAACAACACCTTAGGCAGATAGCAGTTGTGTCGACTAAGGATAGCGTCGACATAGAAAGCATCGTTTCATTGGTAATCAGGTGTGTAGATCTCTAACACACTAATAATCTGTATGAATATATGTATGTTAATGTTATGGGCTAAAAAGCCAGAAAGTGGCTGTGTAGACAGTCGAATGAAACCCTAAAAGGGTTAGGCAAGGATGCCAGGTACGTAATCATAGAAATCTCTATGTGCATTGAAATATATGAAAGTCTGTATGATGTTTTCTTTATGTGTGTATGCATGGGGTGAGATTATGATAATGAAGGGGAAGAGCATGATTGGTCACATGGTGATTGGTGGTAGAAAACCCACGTAATGAAATGATTGGTCACATGGTGATCGGTGGTAGAAAATCCACGTAAAAAAAATGCTAGATCACACGGTGATTGGTGGTAGAAAACCCACGAAATGAAATATTAGGTCACTTGGTGATCGGTGGTAGAAAACCCACGTTAAAATTCCTAATTGATAAGGAATAGGCAGTATGACTGTCGATATGGTGTGTAGCGGTTGGTGGGTTGATTGTAGAAATCCCCAAGGTGTGATAGTTGGTATGGGTTGGTGTGTAGAGGATGGATTTCTAAGTTGGGATGGGCCATGATGCATATATAGTTACCTTTGTATATGGGCCAAGGCCCATAATGTGTTTATGGGCTTAAGCCTTTTATGTGTTTTCGGGATTTGCACACTAAGTCTTGGTGACTCACCCTATTATTTTTTTAAACATTTCAGATCAACAGTAGATCGTGGACATGGGAGCCTAGACGGACTCGAGGGGCCATCGGGTTTTTATTTTTATTTTTATAGACTTTTCCGGTTTTTTATTAAGTTTTATTTTATTTTGGAAAATATTGATGTAATAAGGTTCCATAGTTATATTCATCTAAGTGATTTTAATATTTGCAACTTATGAAATTTTGTCAATGGTTTAATTATTCAAGATAATAAAAATATGGGGGGTTTTTTTCGTAAATATGACATTTATTTATTCAAATATTGTTTCATTAACTTACGATTTATTAGAAAAAGTTTTCAATGTACAACTCGTAGCATACTAGATCTGGTCGAAACGTATGGGCCGGGTTTAGGGTGTTACATTTTGGTATCAGAGTCCAGTTCAAAACTCGGCCTGTGAAATGGGTCTAGTAGTGTTTTGAAAATTTGATGTGAATTTGAAAAAAATGTCTTGGATGAAGATATGGCCTTCGAGTCTACCGGCACCCGATCCACGCAGGTAAGTATTCTAAACTCTTGCTGTGTTATATATATGGGCTTGATGGGCTGTATGGGACGTAGATTTTTTAGATTAGAACTTGATGGACTCTAGGCTTAGTTGAAACAACCCCTTAACTCTCATAAGACTTAATTTCCCTAAACAAACCCGTAAATGAGTCGCAAGACTAGGGTGTGGCAACAGGTATACGTATGTCTAGGATTGGATCCGGAAGAGTTTGGTACTTAAGCAGTCCTAGTGACTCACCTCCTCTTCGCTGGAATCCTAGCTGGTGCGTAGTGACTGTTCACCTTAGCCACAAGGATTTGTTGACGGGCCAAAATCTATAATTAAAACCCGAAAGAGACCAGCCATCCTATTTTGTAAAATTACTAAATTACCCTGATTTGTAAAACGACCAAAATATCCCTGATTTGTAGAATTTCTAAATTACCCCTGATTTGTATATGACCAGAATACCCCCAAGATTTGTAAAATTTCCAAAATACACTTGATTTGTGAAAAATTCCCAGAATACCCCAGAATTGTAAAACTACCGAAATTTGTGAAATTATCGAAACACTCCGGATGGCAAAATTTTCAAAATACCCTTGGTTTGTGAAAAATTCCAAATAACCGTGATTTTATAAAATACCCATGTTTTGTAAATTTACCCGAAAACCCCTAGATTTACAAAAGTTACCAGGTTTGCAAAATTAAATTTTCCAAAGTACCCCTGCTTCAAAAAGGAAAAAAAACAACAACAACATCAAAATATCTCTATTTCGGAAAAAAAAACTTGTTTTCCAAAATACCCTTGCTTTATAAAAAAAAGTGTACCAAAGTACCTCTAAGTCAAAGAAAATTACCAAGATACTTTATTTGGAAAAAAAATACCTTGTAGGGCAAAACTACGCAAAAAAAAACCCTGGGTAGTGAAATAACGAAGATACCCTTATATGTTTGTTGATGTGTGATGGTTGAATGTATGTGGTTTCTAGAATTAGGAGATAAACTTGAGACTGAAACTGTAGATAGGTTCGAATTTGAAAGAACCACTCTTAAAACTACTTTCTATAAAATTGTTTGTGGTTAATCAGTGAAAGAAATTAATAATTCATAAAATTTCTAATTCAGATAATATGAAAATCAACGATGAGCGCTAAAAGAGGAAGAAGAGGCCGCGACCGAGGTCGTGGAAGTGTTAGGACTGATGTGCTGACTCAGCTAGTTAGGGAGGTACTGAAGGAGGTTAAAGAAATCGGTGAAACACTTCGATTTGGGTGCGTGGACTGTAAGAAAAAAAAAGAGATCGTAGTTTTTTAGGGTTGCAGTCTCGTTCTGTGAAGCATGGTTAGGTACGTCCAAACTTTCGGGTTTACGAATATTGAAAAAAGCGTCATCTGGGTGAATGTTGGAGGAAGTCAGGAACGTGTTTAAGATGCGGGTCTGAGGAGCATAAGGCTCGAGATTGTTCAATTACCATTAAGTCGGGTATGTTTTGTGTGGATGCTATATTTTTGGGTATAGAAACTGTATGCGGGCAATGTTTATATATTATTAAATTAGAGTGCGCAGCGAAAGCATAGTGGTGAGGCTTGGGTAGTACGATTAATAGTTAGTTGGAAATTTCGAGGACGAAATTTCTTTTAGGGGGTAGAACTGTAACATCCTAAATTTTTGGGCCTATGCGTTTAATGAGTGAACATGTGTAATGAGCTAATTTAAGTGTTAGGGGTCCAAAATTTAAGTTTAATGAAGCCCAAATCTTTTAATTTAAGTGAGTTAAATTTCGGCATTAAGATTTGATGAAGTGGATGGCTACAAGGCTTAAAAGTAGGAGGATATATATGAATTTTATAATTGATAACATAGAAGATAAAAAGGAGAAAAGATAGGACCTATCAAGGAAGGTGATGGCCGAAAATCCACCACTTAGAGGAATAAAGAATTCGGCTACTTCATGGATAAGGGGTGCGGAATTTTCCCCTTTTATTAGCTTGACTTTTAATTATCAGAAAGGGCGTTTTCGGTTTTTAGCAGTAGGCGCCAAAATTTCTATAAATAGGGAGGGATATCTCATTGATTCTGGCATTTAAACCCTAATTTCCTCTTCATTCTTTGTGCCGAATTCCTTAGCCTCTCCCTCTCCAATTTATTTTCTTCAATTTCTTCAAAAGCTAAAACCTCTTTTCCATTCTTTTCCTCTTGTGCCGATTTCTCTAAAAAGCCGAAATCTCGATAATTTTTCTCTCTTCATCCCATTTGTGAGTTAAATCTATTCTTCTGGCGTTTAAAAATCTTTCTTTGGCATTGCCAAATCTCCTCTCTAGTGCTAGCTGAATCCCCTGTGTTAAGGTAAGTGTGGACTTCTGCTAGTTTCTCATATTCTGTTCTGGCTTTTGAAAGGCAAAAGTCGAAAAGCTAATAGTTTAATGGTTCTATGTTGGGTGGTATTCTGGGATTTGAAGGAAACTTGGTCGACTAGATCTAAAAGCCGAAAATCGTTAGTCTCCAATTTCGGGATTTTAAGGTAAGAAGATTTTCCCTAGATTTTCACTAGATTCGTTTATTGTATACAAGATCTTAACTTTATGATGAGGATTAACAATTAAATATTGTGATAGTAGTTCTGATAAAGACTTGTGATGGAATTAAATATGGATCAGGCAAAGGAGAGAATCCCTAAGTTTAAGAAACGAGCAGTATATACCGTTTGAGATTGGCCACTTGGTTGTGGACCGGCTTCTAAACAACACCTTAGGCAGATAGCAGTTGTGTCGACTAAGGATAGCGTCGACATAGAAAGCATCGTTTTATCGGTAATCAGGTGTGTAGATCTCTAACACACTCATAATCTGTATGAATATATGTATGTTAATGTTATGGGCTAAAAAGTCGGAAAGTGTCTGTGTAGACAGTCGAATGAAACCCTAAAAGGGTTAGGCAAGGATGCCAGGTACGTAATCATAGAAATCTCTATGTGCATCGAAATATATGAAAGTCTGTATGATGTTTTCTTTATGTGTGTATGCATGGGGTGAGATTATGATAATGAAGGGGAAGAGCATGATTGGTCACATGGTGATCGGTGGTAGAAAACCCACGTAATGAAATGATTGGTCACATGGTGATCGGTGGTAGAAAATCCACGTAAAAAAATGCTAGATCACACGGTGATTGGTGGTAGAAAACCCACGAAATAAAATGTTAGGTCACTTGGTGATCGGTGGTAGAAAACCCACGTTAAAATTCCTAATTGATAAGGAATAGGCAGTATGACTGTCGATATGGTGTGTAGCGGTTGGTGGATTGATTGTAGAAATCCCCAAGGTGTGATGGTTGGTACGGGTTGGTGTGTAGAGGATGGATTTCTAGGTTGGGATGGGCCATGATGCATATATAGTTACCCTTGTATACGGACCAAGGCCCATAATGTGTTTATGGGCTTAAGCCTTTTATGTGTTTTCGGGATTTGCACACTAAGTCTTGGTGACTCACCCTATTATTTTGTTTAAACATTTCAGATGTAACATCCTGAATTTTTGGGCCTATGCGTTTAATGGGTGGATATGTTTAATGTGTTAATTTAAGTGTTAGGGGTCCAAATTAGGCTCAGGCTTAGGTAGAGGCCTTGATTAAAATTATTTATTTGGGCATTATAGGGTTTAAAAGGTAGTATCTATTAAAATACCAAAGTGGGCTTGTGGCCCAATCTTAGGAGGTGACACCACACAAGGGAGTAACGGGCCCAAATTTAAGTTTCATGGAGCCCAATTCTTTTAATTTAAGTTAGCTAAATTTTGGGCATTAGGATTAGGTGGAGTGGATGGCAACAAGGCTAAAATTTAGGGGTTTTAATGTTTAAAATATGTGGATAATAAGCAGATAAAGGCTATTATTTAGGAATTTATTTTATGTGGATAATAGGCAGATAAATGCTAAAATTTAGGGATTTTAATGATTAAAATATGTGGATAATATGCTGATAAAGGAGCGAGGAGTTAGAGATAATTAAGTCTCTTTTAGATGAGCTAGTAGATTAAGATAAAGGAGAAAAGATAGGATTTATCTGCAAGGTTAGGTAAGTGCCGAAATTTCTACAAATAGGGGGAATATCTCTTCAATTTCGGCATTTAGGTTTTTCTCTCATTCTTTTCTCTTCTTCTCTGAGTAAAAGCTGAAAACTCCTAAAGTTCCATCTTCTTCTTCATTCTCTGCAAAAGTCGAAATCTCTAAGCCTAATCCCTCATCTTCACTTTGATTCAAAAGCCGAAACTCTTTCCATTCTTTTTCTTCCTAGCTGAAATCTTCAAGTCTCTTCCTTGTTTTCTTTTCTTCTTCTCTTTTCTGTCGACATCGAAACTCTTCACTCAAGTATTTTAAAAGCCAAAGACACATCAGACCTTCTCTTGTTCATACTTTTTAGGGATTTTCCTAAAAGTGAAATCCCTAAATCTCATCTCTGTGATTACCGAATTGCTTCGTGGTGGTGCCTACTTGTGCCGAAATCAAGGGAACTTTAGTGGAGTCAATCGCATAGATCTCTAAGTTATAGATCGGTAGCACTCGAATCGTGTTACTTTCGAGATTTCAAGGTAAGAAGATCTATTAGTTTTAACATGTAAATTCGGGATTTACTAACCCTTGGCCAAATATTGGAGAGGCCCTATTTTCACATCTTTCTGGCTTTTTGAGCAAAGTTGTAGATCGGTCTAGCAAGGGTATCGACATTAATCAGGTGTGTAACTCTCCACACCATCTAGATCTGTTTGTTAAATATATGATTATAAGTTTTATATGTTCTGTTAAATGCCGAAATCCCGGCACAATGTTTGAAACCCAAAGAGGGTAAAGCAAATCACCAGGTTAGTGATCCCTGTCGTTCTAAATGAATGTTCTGATTAAATGATATGGGTATGCTGGTTTTCTATAATTGCATGGGTTGGGTTTGATGAAAGGAGGAAGTTATAAGTTGTAGCGATTTTTACCGTGATCTATTGTAGCGGTTCCTTACCGTGATCTGTTGTTGCGGCTTTTGCCGTGATCTGTTGTAGTGGCTACTTCCATGATCTGATGATGAGCAGCACGACTGCCATCAAGGCGTGTAGCGGTGTGGGTTGATTGTAGAAATCTCCAATAGTGTGAATGGCTGGTACGGGGGCGTGTAGCGGATGGAAACCTAGGATTTGGGTTGGGCTTTGCATATTATTTTTGTTATGTATATTAATTATTACATTTTATGGGGCTAAAGCCCAAATCTAATGGTGCATGAGGGTTGCACACCGAGTCTCATGGCCCGACCCTTTTAATTTAACACTTTCAGGTGACACCTAGTGCATCGGACGGTGGCGGGAACGCGAGGTGGCCATGCAAAAGAGAGCAATTGGATTCAGCTAAAAGGCTTTAGTCTGTTATTTTATATTTTGTAGATTTTAAGTATGGTTGTAATAAGGCGACGGGCCACTAGACTATTATTTTTGATTGGGTTATGTTGGGTTTTTAAGTTTTATGTTTTCAATTAAGTTAAGATATGTATGAAATTTCAGTTTTTATTTAAAAATCCATCAAGATAATTTATAACTTAATATTTTATACTTTAATGAATTCTTAAGCTTTCGGAATAAAGGTTTAAACCTAGTAATTGTTTTCCAAAATGCGACATGTTTTGTGAACTCCCTTAAGTGACATACCAGATCCGGTCGTAGCGTTTGGGCCGGGTTTGGGTGTTACATCAGATGAACAGTAGATCATGGACATGGGAGCTGAGACGGACTCGAGGGGCCATCGGTTTTTATTTTTATTTTTATAGACTTTTCCGGTTTTTCATTAAGTTTTATTTTATTTTGGAAAATATTAATGTAATAAGGTCCCATATTTATATTCATCTAAGTGATTTTAATATTTACAACTTATGGAATTTTTTCAAGGGTTTAATTATTCAAGATAATAAAAATATGGGGGTTTTTTTTTGTAAATATGACATTTATTTATTCAAATATTGTCTCATTAACTTATGATTTCCAAACTAACCATTAGAAAAAGTTTTCAATGTACAACCCGTAGCATACCAGATCTGGTCGAAACGTATGGGCCGAGTTTGGGGTGTTACAAATTGAGAAATGTGGCACTAAGTGTGCGTAATTGAAATCGAGACAGAGTTGAATAGCACTGTGTGTGAGAAGTAATGGAAGCTTCGACTTTACTGATTGGAACTGTATGTGCGATACCGAATTGAGTTCGGTTTTATATTGAGGCACTAAGGGTGCGATATAATTTAAGCTTCGGCTACGAATTGGGCACTAAGTGTGCGATTGAATCAAATAGATAAAGGAGATTAATTGAAATGTGATATCGAGCATTGAATGGCAAGGTTGTTTGTAAACTAGGTGTTGGCAAAGGTATGTATGAAACCTATGTGGTTGGTAAATTTGAAAGTAGATGAATGGATGGTTATGTGAGTATTGCATATAGTTGAACTTGTGTATTTTGTTAAATTCTCCATGTGATGGTTTAAATTGTAAGATAGGTTTGATTCAATGAGTTAACTGTATTATATTACGAACTTACTAAGCTTTAAAAGCTTACTGTGTGATGTGTTTCTCTATTTTACAGTGTCAGTAAAGCTAGCTCGGATCCAGGGATCGTCAGTGACTCAATCACACAAACAACTATCTATTTCGGTACTTTTGAAAAGATGTGTATAAATATGGTATATGGCATGTATAAGCTAGTTAATGTGGCATGTTTTGTATTGTGTAATCTTTGCCATGTGATATGGCTTAAAGGTTGAATAATGTTAGTATGTATGTGTGGAAATATGTGAGTGATAAATATGGTATGCTTCTTGCTTAAATGGTTGATGAAAATTGTGGTTTGAATGTGAATTGTGGTAAGGGTTAAGACTTGGGATATGAAATTGGGTGTTTTGAATGGGCTTATTTGAGTAGAAATGGTGTATGGTTATAGATGATAGATGATATAGTTGATGTTGAATTGGTGCTTGCATTGGTATATTTGGTTTCATTTGAGGCAAGATTTGGAATTGATTGGAGACTTGTAGGTGATTCAATGTGTGGAAGGCAAGTTTGGCCTTGAAAATGGCCTATAATTGCCCACACGGTTGAGCACATGGGCGTATGGCTCGACCGTGTTGTTTAAGTTGGTAAATTGATTCAAGTTAAACTTGACCACGGGCTGGACATACGGGCGTGTGACTGGCCGTGTGGTGCAAGTCAGTGTCCACAACGGGTGAGGCATATGGGCGTGTCTTAGGCCGTGTGAACAAGTCAGTATGTATGCCCTGTTTGGTCACGGCTTGGACGCACGGGCGTGTGACTTCTGTAACTTAATAAATGTTAAAATTTCAAAAATTTTTATATGAGTTCGGTTTAGTCCCGACTCCTTTCCAACACATGTTTAAGGTTTCGTAGATCTCATTAAGGGACTATATGATTGTAAATTATGTGGATTGAATGACTTTGTGTTGAAAATGATATGAAATGTTCGGAATTGATTAGTAATGCCTCTTAACCCTAGTCCGGAGACAGGTACGGGTTAGGGGTGTTACACAACCTCTTTATGTGCATGCTTTTAGCTAGAATTTGCTTAATCCCCGACTCTTACGGGTTTGATCATCAAGGTACTATTGTACTTCGTTGTACAAATATATTACAATTGACCTGTCACACTTGCAGACACTGCACGTAGTAATTCTCATTCGATTTTTGTTTTAGTATTGATTCTCAGCCTCGGTGCATGCATGCTGGGGCGGGTTGTCACAATTCAATTCAGTGCCATTCCGTCAAAAGCATCAAACATATACATCATTCATATCATTCCAAATACATATAGTCATTTGAGCATAATATCATAACACTTATATGTCATTTCCCTTTTAAACTAATCCAGTAGCCCGATGAACTAAAACAAATAGTTTTGGATACATGGGTAACTACACCACTGTAATGGCCTGAATTTTCAGTGGTGTTGGGACGGTGATTTGAGGTCACTAAATCCGACAAGTGAGTAGAAAATATTATTAATTTAGTGAGTATAAGTTAAATGTGAAGTTAGGAAAATTTTTGAAATAATAAATAGTGTACTAGAAAAAAAAATTAAAATAATTAGAATCGAAAACAAGGTATCGAGACCTCAGAAATTTTTAATCTAGCCATAAATATTTTATAAATATTTATGGAGTGTTAATAAATTAGTATTAAAGTTTCATCAAGAAATTTTAAAGTTCCGATAGTTAATTGAACAAAAGGACTAAATTGTAACAAATGTAAAATTATGGGAAATGATTAAATAGCTTAAATGATAAACAAAAGAGGGCTTAAAAGGCAAATAGAACCAAGGTCTATTTGGGCTGGATGGCAAGGGCATGAAATCAGCAAGAAAATAAGGAGAATTATGGGCAAAATTGGAATATTGCAAATTTTACTTAATAAAGCTAGGACTAAAGTGGAATTAACTAGATTTCTCTTTATTTTTCTGCATTCTCATCAGCAAAACTCCATAGAAGGGTTTCTTTAAGCTGGTTTTTCATATTTTTACTGTAAATCGAGAACCCGATGCAAGTCGAGGAAAAGAAAAAGTAGCTGATTAGTCCTTGAATTTTCACAAATTCTGCAAATAGACCGAGGTAAGTTCATATGGCTGAAATTTAATGATTAAATGTTAATTTTATGAATTATATCATGTATGATGAGATATAATTGTTGATAAATTGAGAATAAAATAACAATGCGAAAAATGATTAAATGATCAAATTGAGCGGAACGTCGGATTTGAGTACTTCTGATCAGTGACAAGTGATAAGTAGTAGCTTCAGCTACACTTATCTGATCAGTGACAAATGACAAGTGATAAGTGGTAACTTTAGTTACACTTATATGATTAATGACAAGTGACAAGTGATAAGTGGTAGCTTTAGCTACACTTATCTGATCAGTGACAAGTGATAAGTGGTAGCTTTAGCTACACTTATCTGATCAGTGATAAGTGACAAGTGATAAATGTGATCCGTGTAAGACTGTGGCAGGGCTATGGCTTCAGAAAATGATAAGTGATCATACGTAAGACCATAGTTATACTATGGCAAAGTGGAAGTGAAGTACTCAATTTTCCGTAACCGTTCCCTAATTTGATTAAAGATGATAAGAGACAAAAAGGGCCCAAAAGAGTTAAAGTAAATGGATAAATGGTAGTGAGTTTATACAAGAGGACTCACCAAATTGTGGTTGACAGGTGAACTTAGTAATTGTGTATAATGCATAAGCATATGAATGTTTGGTAAGATTTATATTTTATGCCTATGAACTTACTAAGTTTCTATAAACTTACTTGAGTATAATTAATGTCTCATGTAGATTGACGTAAAAATATACGGAGGATCGGATCAACACTGAGGATGACACTATCAAGACTATCTCCGGTAGCTTTTGTAAATTTTCTTTTTGATTTATATGGCATGTACATGGTTTGATGATTATATAAATACTAAAACTTGTTTAATGAATATGTATTAAAGTAAAGAGTGATGAATATGCTAAATAGTATAATTATAATAGAAGTATGAATTGGTATCAAATTGATTGAATTGGATTGGATTGGTCGGTTTTAAATTGCAGGAAAGATTGGATATTTAAAAAGGGACTATATTGAGTTCATAATAATAATAATAATAATAATAATAATAATAATTCGTTAAACTTTGTAATGCCTCATACCCTATTCCGGCGACGAATACGGGTAGGGGGTGTTACAAACACACCAAAGGGCACCAAAGTGCTAACAGAGGCGCCTAAGTGCAAACTCGTACAAGCGCGCAAATATCCCTATTGGCATGACATTTGTATCCTATCCTTTAATAAATTCACTATGGTACAATTAACTCGTTTAACCATTTCTTTACAATTCAATCCTTATATCACCTTTTTGTACCAATTTGTAAATAACTTAAATTACTTACACATATACAAAAAGATTATAATCCAAGTACATATAAAAATTAAAAATATCCATACCATATGAACTTACTTAACAAAACTCAGCAAACAACTTGAACTGTAGGGACTATCAACAATTTTTTTCCTTTTCCCTGATTGTCCTCAACTTGATTCAAATATTGATCTATTCGATTATTTAATTTCAATCTACCAATTCCAATTGTCCTATAACATCAAAATATATAAATATGGCATTTTAATTTCATTTTAAAAAGGTTCTCTCAAATTTTTCATTTTATTTAATTTAGTCCCTAAAATTGAAATTATTATAACTTTCAAATTTGAGCCTCGATTTCTAAATTGATCTCAATTTCATCCTTCTACAAACCACCCAAATCGGTAATTATAGAAAATTCATGCCAAATTTGAAATTATTGCACTTTAGTTCCTATGTTCAAAACTAATTATTTTCACTTTACAAATTAGTCCTTTTTCATTACTAAGCTTAAAATCTAATCAAATAACATCAAAAAATTCAAGAAATCACCAATGGTAAATTTTGGAAACTTTAACAGTTTTGCATAATAGTAGCCGGGCTAGCTAAATCAAGCTCTTGAGATCTCAAAAACATAAAAATTACAAGAAACATACTAAAAATGACTTACCAATCAAGGACTAAAGCATGAAAAACCCCTATTTTTTTCTCTTGAAAGGAAAATGTTTCTTTTTTTTTTTTAAATTTTCCTTTTATATTTGGATTAAAATATAATAAACTTTAAGTAATTACTTTAAACTTAATTAACTTATCACTAAGCATGATTAAGCAACCATAAGTGGGAAATGTTGTCATCCACCACCAACATTCCATATAAAAAGAGTAATTTTTCATATTGAACCCTTAGCAAACTGAAAATTTGTAGCGATAAAATTTTTACGACTTTTACGATTTAGTCCTTAAACCATAATTAACTATCCATTCAACAAAATTCCTAAACCGCAATTTAATATCATACTATAATAGACTCAAAAATATTTAATAATAATATTTACGGACTCGATAATCAAAAATGGGTTCCAAAGCCACTGTTTACGACACCACTAAAATGGGTTGTTACATATGTCCAGAAGCATTATTTCGATAATTTGTAATTTACTTAATCATGAAGTCAGTTAACAAGAAGTACCATGATTGAAAACTCCTCATTGTATACTATTTATGAAAGCAATTCATCCAACTACTTTGTCCAATGACCTCGTCATGTATATGTTACTCTCATATAATATCATTGATTCCTTTAAGTTAAAGTCGTTCAATCAATACAATCCTATTTTATCTCATTGTCACCAGTATGTCTTCTTAATGATTAATATGATCACTGTCAACTTATGGCTATGGTAAATTTCTTATTCGAGAACAAACAACCCATGGCTACGTTCTATATGTATCAATCCAAACAATGCCAATGAGAGGATAGCGTTAAATCTTTAATCGAGCTATGAATTCCATTTCTGCTAGTAAAGCCATGACATACACGAGTTATGTACCCAATATATTGGCTATCATCTCAATCATTTTTATAGCATAAGCCTCCACTTATATCAAAGCACATAAATTACATACGCATGGTCAGTGACTAACTCAGGATTTAGGTAAGTCATACCATGAGCGTCACTAGTGAATCAATTCAAAAATGAATTCAGAATTAATTTTAACTTGGTCCAGTCCAATGTATCATTCTTCCAATGAGTACATCTATGTCTCTACCCGTGGAGTCAACTACTCCAATAGCCAAGACTAGCCATCTCCCTAATTGGAATTGTAGACGACATAAAAATCATTCTAAGCATTTGAATCAAATGCTCACTTTGATTCTTTTACGGGATTACAGATTTGTTTAGATTATCTACTGAATTAAGTTGTCTTTCTCGCAATATAAATGTTCTTACAGTGCCACTTATCATCAGCTCGAACTTAGACAACGAACGAGGTAATATTTGCTTGTCACAGTTTCGCTATGTATGCAAAACATGAAAGAAAAAAAAAGATATAATAGTGAAATGTGAAATTAAATTTGTTCATTTATTCATTATTCAAATACACAGAAAATAGTTACATGTTTACTACAATATGGGCACATTTCCTAACAGTTCACTACCCCAAACATCGCCGCCTCTAAAACCCTTTCGATCATCGTGAAACGAAGCCCCGATCTTGTGACCAAACCAAATAGTAACCACCAACCATCACCTTGTCACTACCTCGAGCACCATTACTGCTCAAACCGAAATCAATCATCCGACGATAGTTGAATACGTCTGGCCATCCCTTTTACGCTCAATGATGAGCAAGACTACCTCTGACACTCTGAAAACGCACACCAAAGTCGCTTATATGAGCCTTGCTTGTAACACACTTATCTATTTTCGTTGTCGGAATACGATTCAAGATGTTACCAGTCAAGTTGGAACAGTTAATAATAATTTATATTCAACAAACAATTCAATCTCATAATTACATGTAATATTCAGTATGAAAGAGGTTACTCAGTCTCTGTCTTCAATTGAGCTTGGGAAGCTCTAGAAATAAGCCACGGGCATTCAAAGACCAATTCAAAACAAATCAGAACATCCAGGGAAAAATTGAAAATTTCAAGTCAAGGGTCACACAATCGTGTGATAGAGTCTAGTTCGTGTGGCTCCAACATGGCCGTGTGGTTATCCCATATGCCCGGCCCGTGTGCATAGACCGTGTAACTCACTGATTTGGATCACACGACCGTATCGCAGACTGGGTGTCAGCCTGTGAAACAATCGAAATATCTTCACACGGTCGTGTCGCATGCCATATGTCTGCCCATATGAAGACTGCACCTATATTGTTTTTACACACGTCTTGGGAACACGCCCGCAGTGGTTGCCCGTGTGCTTTACACGGCTGTGTGATAGCCCGTGTCCCAGGTCGTGTGAACTTAAAAATACCAATTCCGTGCTCAATTTCACCCCTTATTGTTAGGTACCTATACACTTTCAAATACACATTTTGAAATGTCAAAACCAACTTCAAACACACCCAAACATGACCATAAATTCATTCTACATATCATATATTTTGTCATTATTAACACCCCAATGAATCTCACCACAATTCACCTCCAACTTTACAACCACAATCACATTATATCTCTAGAAAACAAACATCTATTTCATTACAAGCCTTAAGTTAACACATACCATATCACTTCATACCATAACCATTAAGACACATTTAGGTAGCAAGTAGGAGATCACAAGTCATTTAAGTACACAACATTTCATAGCATTTTACTCAAAACTAGGTATTTGACATAACTATACGTAAGGGTCCTACTACATGCCATATACCAAAACCGAGAAATTAAGTATACCAAGGTTCTCAGATAGTTTGATTCCTACCATTGACCCGATCTTTTTAGCCTTTAATATGTAATCTACAAAGTAAACAAAATACAGGTAAGCTTTAAAGAAGCTTAGTAAGTCCGTTCGGAATCTAATAAAATTTTCAA
This sequence comes from Gossypium bickii, assembly GCA_025503065.1. Taxonomy (NCBI): domain Eukaryota; kingdom Viridiplantae; phylum Streptophyta; class Magnoliopsida; order Malvales; family Malvaceae; genus Gossypium; species Gossypium bickii. The sequence goes on along the minus strand of CP106715.1, from coordinate 33,026,037 downwards.
ATAAAACATAGGTTTAATCAGTATTAATATAGAGATTTCCATTATACACAGCTTATAACAGTAATTAACAACCAATTCAATAATTCAGTATACTTAGTGGACATTGCTCGATTTAGCTTTTCATCAGTATATCAGTAGATTTCTACTCGTTTGAGCTTCATTCTGTATAACAATTGGATTTTCTAGATTGAGCTTCATTTAGTATAACAGTAGGATTTACTTGATTGAGCTTCATTCAGTATAACAGTAGGATTTGCTTGATTAAGCTTCTTTCCGTAGTATCAGTAGATATGGCTTGGTGGAGCATACTTCCAGTATATAATACAACATCCATTAAGAGCATGTTAATAAAGAATAATTATTTTAGAAGCACAAAAAAACATACGAACTTACTGGATTGATTTGCAGAAAATTCCAAAGTACCGAGACTACTCCGCAATTTTCCTTTTTCCACGATTATCGGCACATTCTTGATCTAAACATAATTATTTAATTCCATAATTAGAATAACAACACAATTTGATCCTTTCATGCAATTAGGTCCTTTTTGGAAAATTACCTACTTGCCCTTCAACTTTTCATTTTTATTCAATTCAGTCCCTAGGCCCTAATCATGCAAATTACCCATTTTTCCTTAACACCCATGATAACCCAATGTTCTATAACTTCAAATCAGCCCCCCATTTGCAATAATTTCACCTAAAGTACAAGCAATTTATCATTAAATCAATTTAGTCCCTAAACATTAAATATCATCAAAAATCACTTTTCAAAATAATTAAATCTATCAACAAGGTTTCATATTTCATCACAAGCTTTAAGAAATAACTTCATTCATCAATGGAAACTTTTATAACTTTTAACAGTTTCACAAATTGGTCCTCGATTTAGTTAGGTCAAGCTAATACGAACTCAAAAACATAAAAATTACTAAAAACAAGCATCAATACTTGCCAAATCAAAGCTTGAATGAAAAAGGAACAAAATCCCTAGCTCTCTACCTTTTCTATGGAGGAGATGAAGAAATTTTCTAATTTTCTTCTTAAATTTTGGGTTTCATTTATTATGTATACCATGGTATTTTTGTAAATATTTCAACTTTCTTAATTAAGCCTTAATCAATCTAAGATTAAGCCTAATTAAACCACTCATTTAAGCATTGCATCATTAATTTCCACTCACTAAATTCCCAAAGGGCTAATTTATCCATTTAGCCCCTTTTAATTTAATTACTTAATTTTTGCAGTTTTTACCATTCAGTCATTTTTGCTTATTAAACCATCTAAACGATAAAATTTCTCAACTAAAATTTAATATGACTCTAAAGACCTTGTAAATATATTAATTAAACAATATTTATGAATTATTTCATTGAACTTATGGTCTCAAAACCACTGTTTCTGACACAGCTAAAAATTAGGCTGTTACATTGCTCTCATCCTATCAATCTCAAAGCCAACATAGGAAGTGTCGGCATCACAATTGACTCGACAAGGGAAAGCACATTTTACCTTTTTCGGAACCCGAGTTACACGAACATTTGACGTTCAACAAAGCGATAAAATTAAAACGGTATGCTAACCTCTATTGCAAATCCATTACACATTGTAAGCATGTTCATGAGCTGACTTTAGATGCTTTGAATATTTGTAGTGACATACTTAAATTGTTTGAGAATATTGGTTGGCAACACTATTTTGTGATTAATTTTTCGACATTTTTCTCACTCGTGAGTTTTATACCACTTACGAATTTAAAATGCTTGCGAATTACGTTGAACAATCTTGGTGTAGTTACATTCTGTTTGAGGGGAAAGCACTTTAAATTACTGATTACTAAGTTTAACATTGCATTAGGTTTGATCACTAATGACTATACACTCACCAGTGAATACTTGAATAGCTTATTTGATTATCATGAGTCATTTGACCCCGATAGACTTTATTTGAGAATGGACTAGAACTTATAAGGTATCGTACAGTCCTAGAAAATCGAAGGACATTTTCCTTCAAGATCCAGTTTTAAAATATGATTATGATAAACGTCATCTCATCTTAGGTTTTTAATTACTTAGATTGCATTGCATAACCGCTTGCTTGACCTTCACAATAATGATTTGCATATGGCTTATGAGATGATACCTTTGGACTTGACATATTTGGAGGGGATGGGTTTACAGGGCAAACTGAATGGTACCTTCTATTTTCTTCCTAAGGTTTCTATTTTTTTACGACGTACTCAGATGACCAAAAATGATTAGAAAGACATTGACGCTTCTTTTGCAACACATTTGGACACCATATTGCATTAGCTCGATAGGGTTGAGTCAAATATTACGGCATTCTTTGCTTTCCTCGACTGTACACTATTTTTTCTTCCATCACCACGAAATTAAAAGACACAAGGAAGTTTCCTCTTCAAACTTAATACTTTCATTTATTTTCGTTGTGATACATTGTGGAAAATGTATGTATTAAGTGGAGCAGATTGAAATGACTTGTTAATTGATATATTTTAACCGCCAGTGGTGAATTGTGTCATTACTTGCTTAGTCTTTGAGCATGAGTTGCATTTTTCATTTTCTTAGTATGTTATTTTCATTTGGTTAAGTTTGATGATCACTTTCTCAATTCTTTCAAGCATCTAGATATTTGAAATTTTTAACCCGCTGACTTGATTTTGATAAGAAAACACATTGGTTCACTTAATTTGTAATAGTCTGGTTTTCAGTGGTGATGGAACAGGGGTTTCGAAACCAAAAATTTCATTACGTCGACTCGTAAATATTATTTTTAGAATATTTATAGAGTCATTATAGTCGTACTAAAATTTGGTTAAAAATTTTAATTTTTAGTTAGTTAATTAAAGAAAAAAGACTAAATTGAAAAAGGTGTAAAACTTGCTAATTATATCAATTAGGTGATAAAATGGTGTAATTATTAATTGAGGAAGGACTTAAGTGATAATTTAGCCCTAAATAATATAGTGGGACGACAAATTGAAGGAAAATGAAAAAATAATGAAATTATAATGGCAAACTTGTAATTTAGTTGAAATTAAAACAAAATTAAGTAAAAAGAAATAGGTTTCTTCTTCATTTTACATTGCCATAGTCATAATTCATGGTTTTTCAAGCTAGGAGAATTGGCCAAGCAAATAGTTATGCATGTGAGTGAATTTATTACATGTTTTTTTTGTAATTTTTATGTTTTTGAGATAGTTGCAACTAAGTCCAGCTAGCCCGTACCTCTGTTTCTAATTCTGTTAAAAATTTTGGAAGTTTCCATTGTTGAATATTGAATGTTTTTTATGAATATTAGTATCTGGATTCTTTATTGTGCTATTTGATAAATTTGTAAAGAGATTTTTGTTAAATCTTGATTTTAGGATTAAATTGTGAGAATGTCAAATTATTAGGGTTTGATAGTGAATTTTAGGTTTATTAGGGGCTGTTTGAGGGCCTAGAATATTTGGATAAATTATTGATTTGATAAAATTACTTAATTTTATGAATTAACTAATTAAGGGATTAAATTGCAAAAATTGTAAAATTTTAGGGTAATTTTGTAACTTTAAAAAATAAAAGGGTATTAATTGTAAAATGGATTGCAAATGAAATATATTCTAATTTATATTTTAGATCAAGATCCAGTAAATACTCGTGGAAAAGGAAAAATAGTGGAATAGTCCCTGAACTTCTACACTTACTACAATTTATTCCAAGTAAGTTTGTATGGTTAAAATTTAACAGTTGTATTAATTGGTGATTGGTATTATATATATATTATTGGAAATGAATTATTGTTTGAATTATAATATTGAATTTGATATTCGGTTTGAATTGAACGCGGGCTTTGAGTACATTCGTGATTTGGTGTATGACAGGCTTTGGAGTGGAGATGGTACTGGAGGGAGATATCGGCATTTTACCCAAGTAAACCGGGGTCCAGAATTTGTTGCGAACTCTCGCGTTTTACTTTCTGTTTGGTGTGATTAGGTGGATCAGCTCTCAAGAGCTTCTGTTCAGCTCTTACGAGCTTCTGTTAAGCTCTTATGAGTTTTTGTTCAGCTCTTATGAGTTTCTGTTCAGCTCTTATGAGCTTCTGTTTAGCTTTCGAGCTTCTGTTGGCGTATTCGGGAGGACCAGCTCTTATGAGCTTCTGTTGACGATGTAGTTTTACCCGTAAGTCGTTCTTTGCATGGAACATCTCGGTAAGGTGATTTATTTAACGAATTTGAAAGACATGTTATTTATTTTTGTATTGATTTGAATACGGATGTATTTATCGGTTGAAGTTGTGAATGATAGGGAGTTCTCTTGGATGATTTTTATTTTTTGATTTATTATAGTTAGTTCGGTAAGATTTTTATTTAACTCGTCGAGCTTACTAAGCTTCATTAAGTTTACTTGTGTTGTTTAATGTCATTGTAGATTTTCGGAAGGTTGGATAATTGGATCGACCCTCAAGTCACACTATCCAGTTTATCTCGGTAGTTTTTGAAACGTTTAATTTGGATTATATGGCATGTATAGGCTTTTGTGCTGTTTTGGTTAATGTTTAGCTTATGTAAATGTTATGAATGATATTTTATGCAAATAACCAATTTGCAAATGGCATGAGAATGAGGTATAGTTGTTATGCTAGTATGTGTGGCTTACATATATTTAAATTGTTGTGATTGTGTTAACTTGGTTAGGTATATTGATTTGGTATTGCTTGAATGAGTTGATGAATTGAATTAATGTGTATTTTGAGGTAAAGTTGTATATAATTGTGGTACCAATGAGAGTACATTGGTTAGGCACATATTAGGTTGGTTTTGATGTGTTATTAACTCAATTAATATCATTTTGATTTGGTATTTTGGTTAGTATTTGAGTTTCTTAAGATCCAAGCAATTTGAAATGGTAAAGTTGTGTTTTAAGGTTCATTTTAAGGCCACGCGGCCTGAGACAGTAGAGTGTGTCTCAGTCGTATGTAGCACACGGCCGTGTCAGAGTAATTTGAAATGGTAAACTTGTGTTTTAAGGTTCATTTTGAGGCTACACGACCTGGGACACGGGCGTGTGAGATCATTTCGAAGGGTAAACGACCTGGCACATGGGCGTGTGGCTTGGCCGTGTGACCTAAGTCAGTGTGTAACACCCCTAACCCGTATCCATCGTCGGAACAAAGTTACAGAGCATTACCAGAGTTTACAAGATATTTACATATAAATCATGTCAATCACTGTTCATTTTCTGATATTATTCATAACGTCCCTTCAATGGACCCTCGAGGCCCAATATGAGCATTGGAATTGAGTCGGGACCTAATCGGAAACTCTAAAAAAATTCACGAAATTTCAAAAATTTTCCAAGGTGCAGGGCTCACACGCCCGTGTGGTCCAAGGGACACGCCCGTGTGACCCTAGGACATGCCCGTGCTGCATGCCATGTTCGACCCCATGTAACTCTCTGACTTGTGCCACATGACCGACCACACGCCCATGTTCTAGGCTGTGTGGTTAATTAAATTCTTCGAAATTAGGTGCAGGTTTCACACGACCAAGACACACGCCCGTGTTCTAGGCCGTGTAGCACACACGGTTGAGACACACACCCATGTCTCTGCCAGTGTGCTCAATTCTGAGCATTTTTTTTTCTCAAATTTAAGGTGCAGAAGACACACGGCCTAACCACATGCCTGTGTGTCACACGCGGTCTAGACACACGCTTGTGTGTCTGCCCATGTGAACGAAATAAAGCCATTTCTAGCTTCATTTCTCACCCAAGATCATACCACCCTGCACTAAAACTCACATCCAAATACCAACCTTTTCAAGCATTCAAATTAAGCAAACTCTATCATTCAAAATGGCATATTGTTACATGCATACATGTTTATAATCTTACCTTGGTTTATTCCATTTGTAGACATAATTTGATCAACTACTTAACATATATATAGCTACATAGTATGACATTACAAGTATATCAAAACAAACCATTACTAGCCATTCCAATGGCTAGATTACAAGCATTATTTTCAAGCCACTAATGGCCAAGTTATCCTATACATGCCATCATACCAAAATAATTTTACTATATATATATACCCAAAATAAACTAGTAGACAGTGTAATGATGCGCCACTGATCTCCAACCTTAGCGAGCTTCCGAGTACTATCAAACATGGAAAATAAAACTAAGTAAGTATTACATGCTTAATAAATTCATATAACAGGAATTAAAACTTACCAATATACATTTATTAACATTAAGCATTCAATAACATGCTTCTTCATCAATTTGGAAAATTTACCTATACACATACACTCAGTCAAACAAGTTAGTTACATAAGTGTTCACACATACATCAAGTAAGCATAGATGAGCTCATCATACTATATTCTTTCAAGACATTATTCATTTCATCCCATAATTCTCTTATCATACCAAGGGTTGTGTCTGTTGAATCATTGAAATTCCGATGGATACTCAAGTAGTACACTCAAGGTGTACAATTCAATAACCCGTAAATTCTTATTCAAGAGTACCCATTAGGGCACTTAATCAAAGAACACACTCTCGAGCCACATATCGTATAACAGGATTACTAGTCCAGGATAAATCCTTTGTGTAACGTATGCTCAAAAGAGCTCAATTGGAATTACTAGTCCTAGCTAAATCCTAATTGTAACATATCCTCGAGAGGGTTAATCAAGATTACCCGTCCGGGCTAAATCCTTTCTATAATGAGGTCAATAGGATTACTCATCCAAGCCAAATCCCTTCAGCAACAAATGCAGGACCTCATTCATTTCGGAAAAGCACATATATTCATCAGAATTCAATATTCAAACGGAACTTAACCCCTTTTTCGTCGTTTCAAACATGTATTCAATTCTCCATTATAGAAATCAAATAATTCACATCATTATAAGCTACATTCCATACAAACTTCAATTTAACATATTTACTTGCTCGATTAAGTTACACGAACTTACCTCGACACTTGTTCTCATTTAAAAATCTACTAATCCGAAACTTTTTCTTTTCATTGGTCTAACCTCCAATTTATGTTGTCCGAATCTATATATATATGATTTTATTCATCAATTAATCACATTTCATATTCAAATGGACTCAATTTACATCTTAGGCAAAATTACCATTTTGCCCCCAACTTTTCCATAAATTCCAATTTCATTCCTAGGCTTGGAAAATAAAATTTATGCAATTTACTCCCTATTCCAAGCCTAACCAAAATTTCAATATACAATTTACAGCACATATATTCTATAAATTTCAAAAAATTTCTTCATTTTTCACAACTTTACATTTTAGTCCTTAAATCATGTTTCCATCAAAAATCACTTTGTAAAAGTTGTTTATATATCAACAACCTTTCATTTTCTACCATAAATTTCAAATTTTCAGCATATTCATCCATGACCTAATTTCCATACTTTGATAACTTTTCAAATTAATCCCCCAAATAGATAGATTAAACTATACCGGTTTCAAAAATATCAAAATTACTAAAAATGGGACAAGAAAACTTACCCAATTAAGCCAAGAAAGTTTCTTGTCTCTCTCCTAGGGTTCCCATGTATTTTGGGGTTGAAGATGATATAAAATAAGATGATAATTCTTTTATCATCTTTTAATTAATTAAATTATTTCAATTTCTAATTTAGTCCTTGCCCTTTTTCTAAATTTCTATGGATGAGTCACCAAAACATCTACATACTTTTCTTTAATGGTCTAATTACCATATAAGGACCTCAAATTTTGAATTCCATAGCTATTTAATCCTTCTAGCTACTAGAATTCAACTTTTGCATTTTATGCGATTTAGTCCATCTGTAATTAAGCATTTAATCGTTAAAATTTTCTTATCAAAATTTTCACACGACATTTCTAACATAATACGGACCATGTAATAAAATTAAAATAAGTTTTATTTTCGATTTGGATCTGTGGTCCCGAAACCACTATTCCGATTTCACTAAAATTGGGCTGTTACACGGGTACGGACACGGGCTGGGACACAGCCTTGTGTCCCTATTTTGAATGTTCACGGCTTAAGACACGGGCGTGTGTCTCAGCCGTGTGACTCACACAGCCATGTGACCCCTGTAGTCTAAATTTTTCAACTTTTTCCTAAAATTTTCAAATGTTTCTAATTTCGTCCTCGATTGTTTCTATAGTATTTTAGGGGGCTTCAAGGGCTCGATTAAGGGACATTATAGATGTATTTAAATGAAACTTGATTATGTTTGTATTAATGTATGATTTGAATGGTTTAATATTTTGTTTTTCTGGTAATGCTCTGTAACCCAATTCCAACGACGAATATGGGTTAGCGGTATTACATAATTACTTCGGATAATAATTGTGTGTGAAATTGAATGCTCTATGATATTGGTTTTTACTAAATTTATCGAGACACCTTAACTATAAGGATTCTTTATTGTAGATGATCTTTTGTCTTATTTTGTGTTTTAAATTTTTTTTTTGAAAAAAATGAAAAAAAAATCAATAAATACTCCATTGATTGTTTAGATTATGAGTAAAGTTTTAGAATTGCAGCTAGTCGAATAACCAGAGTCAAGTGCTTAGGAGTCAAAAGATTGATTGACGTTCTAACCTATTCACTTACTCCACTAATATTGATAATTATGAGAAGAGCTAGTAGTCATCTAGTGTGACACTCGAAACCCGACCGGATCAGACCGACCAGAATCCAAAATGGCACATTAGTCACCGAAGTGACTCTCCAGCACAAAATCACCTAAAACACACCCCAACCTTATAACACCTCAATTCTAACTAATAACTATCTAATCTAATTACAACTAATAAACAACATATGTATAATAATTTAAAAATTCAAAATCATGCTTAACAAATAAAAATTAAAACATACAATGGACTTGCCTTAGTCACAAAGCTATCCACTCCTTGACAAACTACAATTAAAATGTATTAGTGAAATTTTCATGTTTCAATCACCATGTTATCACTTAGCAACATACCATACTACACTCAACATTTAACCATAAAACCAAACATAAAAAAAAAAAAAAACAAATATAACATCTCAAAATTAATATCCAAATGTAAGTCTCAAACATCCATTACAAGTGTATGAAATTATCCCAATTGAGTGCCACGGTGTCCTCTAATGTATCTATAGAAAAGTCCTTAAACTATACTACCAAATAGCCTTAAACTTGGACCAGCCTTGCCCTTGCTCTTCGACTCCCCAAAGCTGGAAAAACTTTGCACAAAGTTTTGAGGATGTGAGCTGAAAGAGCTCAGTGAATGGCCATAAATTCAATAAGTAAATCACACCAAAAACATACTTAAACCAAGACAAATCATGTATCAAATTTCAGGTATATGATCCATAGTTTCAATCATATTTTCACGCTTAATTATGGCATTCAATTGACTAAAATTTCTAGCAGCAATGCAACATCATAACATCATAATTACACATGTTATTCCATGAGTAAAAACACATTTATTATGGAATATGAAAACATAATATATTTAACAAACACACACTTATATTGGCAAATGACATTCATGGAAAAATATAAACATGTGATCATGCATTGGATAAACGGACCTCCAATCTCCTACATATTGAACACAATACTCTAGTTTAGTGGGGCGTAGCCACACACTCCCTTATCGCCTCAAAATCGCCAATGATTGAGTGGAGAAAAAAAAATCTCAACACTCCCTTATTCACTCTAGCAAAGTCAATACTCCTAGAGCTATATGCTCACAAATAACACATGTAGTGGTAAGTACTCATTAATCATATGGCATGCCATCTATATCCAATGGATCCACCATGCAATGTTGCCAATATAACCAAACACACCGGGCATAAACATTGATATTTAAGCACTTAATACATGATATAAAAAATTAATTTAAAGCATGTCACTTAGCAATTTTAACGTCAACATAGATAAACTCAATAAGTGTCTTTATCTGTAGATCTAAAACCAACTATAAAATCATCATCAAGTGCTCTAATATACAGTAATCAATTCTTCAATTATTAATCAATACAATTCAAATCAACCATATCAAACACTCTATTCACAGTTTTCATAAATCATTTACAAATATGCTTTCATAAAATTAAAATCAATTTTGAAATCTAAACCATGTGAGATACAATTGAATCACTAGAAACACAATTCAAAACCTCAATTCAGAATGTAAATATGCATGTTTACCAATTGCCTTTAAAAACCACTCACATTCACACTTTGCTTCTCAAGCCAAAGTGTATCAAGTAGCTGTGTTTGGACCTCAATCCTGATTAGCAGTGGCCCTTCCTCGATGTGGATCTTAAACAGAGGTAAAATACATCTTACAAACTATCATTAATAATAAGAAAATTTAAAAATCATGAACTACATAGATATGAAACGCCTCTCTAATCTACATTACCGAGAACTCACAATCTAGTTGAAACACAAATTTCAGCCCCAAAATGACCTTCTCTGCACCAAATATCATTTCTAAATGTCATTCCTAATCTATCAACACAAAACCTAAGCATCAATTTCATCAAACAAACCGTTTCATAATTTTCCAGAAATATCAACTCATATTCTTAGTTAAAAAAACGGATTTGTCAAAATTGATCAACCAAACAAGTTTGATCTTTTGTTTTCTAATCAAAAACCTCTTAAAAAACATGATTTGAGCTTAAATTTCCATTTAAACTTGGATTCCAACTCAAAACCATGAATTCACCATTGATGAATCTCGTGTTCAAAAGCTAAGAGATCAAGATTTGAAAAACCATTTTAATCAATTTAAATCAAAAATAATGAATAAAACAATATTAGAATGAATTTAGAGTTGAGAAACTACCTTCAATCAATCTGGAATAACCAATATTGAAGATTGGATCAAGATTTTTGAAGAACTCGGATGAGTTTTTTCTCAACTTTGGAAATCTTTTCTGGAGAATTTTGAGAGAATAAAAGATGAGATCTAATCCTTGATATGTGGACTTCGAAAAAGAAAAAGAAAAACGAGAGAAAATGCTTAGAAATTGGTTGAGAATTATGTGTGAAGTGAGGAGACTGCATTGTTTTTGAACTGAAGAACCCCCACCTGATTTCAAAAAATTGGGGAAACTGCCATCAGGCCACTCCCACAATTCCCCTGTTTTACTATATAATCATTTCCCTCTAAAATTTTGAAAATATGGGTACTTTTCCATAGAACCACTCAAATATTTCCCTTGTTTTGCAAAATGGTCCTATGTAATTAATATTTTAAATTCTCTCAATTAAACCCCATTTTAATTTATTTTTCAATTCTAATTTGAACCAAAATATTTATTTTACCCAAAAATTATTTAAAAATATAAAATTAGTTTTTCTAAAAAATATTTTTATTTTCTAGAATATTATTTCCCGATTTTTAAATGAAATTAAGGTGATGGGCATGAAACTAACTAATAATTTCGACAAAGGCAAGCGCACCTATCGAACAGTAGTATAGTTGTGGTGAGTCCGAAATATCGTATCCTCAAGGACTAAAATCACTAGTAATAACTATCTTTTTATTATCTAGCCTAATAATTAAAGGGCTTTATTTTTAATTTAAAATTAACTAACTAATTTAACTAACTAAATGACTATGAACGTGACAGAGAGTGAATTGGGAAAATACTTTTAGACAACTTATATGATAAAGGCAATACCTAAGGAAGAATCCACCTAGACTTCACTTATTACTTTTGATTCATATGATTTATTCACTTGACTTAGCCCGTAGAAATCCCTGATTTATGTTAATATCTCTTTCAAGACTAAAAACAGTTGACTCTAGGTTGATTAATTAAAATCTCTTTCTAATTAAAATCCCTATTGTCGCATTAATTCGATCTATGGATCCCCTTATTAGATTTGACTCTAATCCGGCAGATTTTCGTCACCGTTTTTCTAGGGTTGCAATCAACTCCGCTTAATTGTGTTGATCTTCTCTTAAACAGGGACTTTTGTTCCATTGAATAAGCACATTCAACTTGAATTAATAACCTAAATTATCAAAACAAGAATAAGAACTCACAATTAAGAATAAGAACAAGTATTTATCTTATAAATCAAACAATAATAAGATTCGTCTTAGGTTTCGTCCCCTCATGTATTTAAGGGATTTAGTTCTTACTGATAGAGGGAAACATCTTAAAATAGGGAAAACAACAAAACATAAGAAACCCCAAAAACTTCTAAAGAACTTGATGGGAGATTCTCGGTCTTGATGGAGATCCTTCTCCTAAGTTGTTCCCGATGGCTGTCTTAGAGTAATTTCTGCCTTCTATTCGGTGTCTACTCGACGTCCTGTCGACCTCCCTTTTAGGTTGCCCCCTAGGGTGTTTATATAGGCTTTGAGATGCTTTACTTAGCCCACAAGTAGCCTTTTCCGAATAGAATTAAACCTAGGGTTGGCAAGGACACGCCCGTGTGTCACGCCCGTGGTCGATAGTCCAGGCCGTGTTCGATCCTGCTTGTCACACACGACCGTGTGGTCCGCCCGTGTGCAGTGGTCCAGGACGTGTAGGCCCATTTTGTCCATTTTTGGCCCGTTTCTCGTTTTTTTCGACTCCCTAAGCTCTCCTGAGTGTAAAACATGAAATTAAAAGACAAGGAGCATCGAATTCATTAAATCTAATGAAAATTCATCCAAAAATAAGCCAAGCATGGGGTTAAAATATGTGTAAATTATGGTTTATCAAATATCCCCACACTTAAGCCTTTTCTTGTCCTTAAGCAAAATCCTCAACTCACAATTAAATTAACTTCCTTAACTCATAATCCTCATTAATAATGTCTCATCATAATTCATAGATAATTCATACATTGATAATTTAACTGAAAGAGTCCTAAAGATTCAAACAATCTAAGTCATAAATTTTTATAGCACGAAAACATAGGTGTTTCCCCTTATCTAAATAATTACGTTTGATCTAAAACGGACAATAATTGACATCCTACTAACGATTCACTCAAATTACTCAAAGTGTTTTAAGGTTCAAATTAGGCACTCAAGAGTCAAACATGAAAAGTTAATCCCATAGGCTTGCCTGAAAATCAAATCTCCATCACTATAGAATGAGATGATACACAAATCAAAACGTCTTTAAAAGGGTTGTAATGGGGCTTGGGTTAAAGGTGTGGATAAAGGCTAAATTAGAGGGTTGGAATCGAGATCGAATTGACAATTTACCTAACTAGAAACAATGAACTAATAATTACTAATTACATCAAATAATACGAGCTCCTTCTCAAAATGTGAAATTAATTGCTTTAAGCTCAAGAATATTGAACTAATAATAGATAAACCTTTAACTATTTTTTTTTGAATAAGAACATACAATAATAAGATAGAATTTAACAACTGAAATAAAGAAAATAGTTAGGCAACTGATCAAATCAAATATCGACATAAGGGGAGTAAATAAAGCCGGAGAAGTAAGAATTTAGTTTTGGTTTAGTATTAAAGGGTGAGTCAAGAAACTGTTTATTAGGCTCAAAAGGGTTTACTAGGGGTTAATTATGAGGGTAGGCTTTTTATGGAGTAAGTGGGTTAAATCCTAAGTGCTTTATCATCTCAGTATATCAAATCAAGGGTGTGGTCTTGACATGTATAATCGAAGCAAGTTCTAGAATAACAAATCAATGTTGACACACTCATAATTAAAAAAAAAATGAGCAAGAAAAATATATGCTCTAAAAGGCTCAAAATCTCACAAAAAGTATGGTTTTTGATGTCAACCTTACAAATTTCAAACTTCAAAGTAATATTTAAATTCAGGGAAATAATATAATAATTTTATTCTGAAAATAGACTTATCATGCTTGATTCTCTAATATCTTAAAGTTTAAACCATCAATGCACAATTACCTATGACTTAGTCTGAAACATATCAATGAAAATCATAAATTAATAGAAGTTTCATTCTAATAGTAATATGAGAAAATTACTTAAGAACAAGGCATAATTCAGTATTGTTGACACCTTCCCACACTTAAGATGTACATTGTCCTCAATGTACAAAATAGATATCGATAATATAGAAAATCATAAGATAAGGAGAGAAGTGAACTTCCTAAACTTTGGATGGAGTCAAGGAAAAGAAACAGTAAGTTGGACATAGATGAAGGTGGAGGTGGATACTCCGGTGAGGGTGTAGTTATCCCTTAATAGGCCCTTGAACCTAAATTAAAGAAATCAAAAAATAATAATATCAATTAAAAATAAGAAAGATAAAGGGACAGAATTTAAATATGAAAATAAAAGAAAAAGAAAAAATAAATGGACTCAAAAGTCCTTGTCCTGTCGAGTTAATGAAGCGGCCGACATGAACTTATGTAGATTGGTCTCACACAGGGAGACTGTGCTAGGGTCCTTTCACTTCTTCGACATGGGGATGGTGGTGTAAAGAAAGAATGAGGGAAAGGGGGAAAAGAAAATGAAAGGAGAAAGATAATGGGAAAAGAAAAGGGTGTGGTGGCTAGGGTTGGGGAGAAGAAAAATTGAGGAAGAAAGTGAGAAGAAGGGGGTTTTAAATAGGAATCAGGGCATATGGTCGTGGCCCACACCCGTGTGCCATGGGTGTGTTAGGTCACATGTGGATTAATCAGTGTCTACCACGGCCTCGGGACACGGGCGTGTCGCACACTCGTGTTACTTTCTTAGTGTCGACCACGACCGTATCGCACGGGCATGGCATTTTATCGCAGCTCGTGTTTTGGGAAATTTTCGTCCATAGTTCGCACGATCTCTACCACGCCAATGTGCCTATTCGTGGTGTCCACACGGCCACGCCCGTGTGTAAGGCCGTATGGAGAGAGAAACCTGCGCTTTATTAAATTGGTTAGTTGTTAGTTAGATGCTCAAAATCGAAAATATGGACGTTAGTGGGGTAAGTGCTTGGGTTGCCTCCCGAGAAGCACCCATTTAAAGTCTTAAGCTAGACTTACCTTTCATTCGCATAATCATTTTGGTTTGAAAATTTGAAACTCCTTATTCTTGCTATCAATTCGGTTATTGATATATAGTTTAAGTCCAGTGGTGTTTACCTTAAAAGTGCCGAACTTAGGATTAGTTACCTTGACTGTTCCGTATGGGAAGACATTTAGTATCGTGAAGGGGATCTCTTCATTTGTATTAAGGTCCAAAGTCGTGATTCGAGGGTCTGTTTTATCCAACAATACCCGATCTCCGATCTTAAATTGGTTTGGCCCATCCTTAAGCTTGACATAGTTTTGTTTTGGTTCCTCGTGTTTTCTTGGTTTCTCTTTGAAATGTGTCTTCCACTTGTCTAGTTCATCAATCTGAAGCCTTCGCTCCTCGTGAGTTATTTCTTTATTGGCACAAGGTCTAGGATATGGCTCAGTTGTGTAATTTCGTGGTGCTTCCTGAAAAGAAGGTTGAACCGAATGGTCATTAATAGATTTTATGTTCTCACCTTTATTACTCAATGTCCTAGCCATATCAAGAGCCTGAATAGTGTTCGTTTCGTCACCTACACGAAGTGTGAGTTCACCTGTACCAACATTAATTTTAGTTTTAGCAATTACTAAAAAGGGTCTTTCTGAAAATAAAGGAACACTATTGTCCTCATCCATGTCTAAAACAATGAAGTCTACTGGGAATATGAATTTATCAATTTTCACTAATACATCTTCGATTATACCCCTTAGGAACTTTAATAGTTTTATCAGCTAATTGAATGCTCATCCTAATTTGTTTGGGTTTCCCAAGACCTAGCTATTTAAACATTTTATAAGGCATAACATTGATGCTTGCCCCTAAATCAGCTAAAGCATTAATAGATAAACTACCAATTAAGCACAAAATTGTAAAACTCCCTGGATATTTTAACTTTCGTGGTAGTTTATTTTGTAAAATTGCTGAGCACACTGCATTTAGCTCCGCATGCGACGTATCGTCTAACTTCCGTTTGTTTGTCAAAAGCTCTTTTAAAAATTTCCTTGAATTGGGCATCTACGAAAGAGCTTCAAGAAACGGTAAGTTAATATATAATTTCTTTAGAAGTTTAAGAAATTTACCGAATTGTTCATCTGTGCGGTCTTTCTTCATCGCATTGGGGTATGGCACACGAGGTTGGTACTCTGTAATTACCGGTTTTGGTTTATCATGGCTTACTTTAACCTTACCTCAATTTTCTTGCCTCAATTTTGGTTTATCTAACCCTTTACTATCGTGAGCAGTAATGGCATGAATTTGTTCCTTTGGGTTAGTTTCAGTGTTGCTTGGCAAGCTGCCTTGTGGTCGTTTAGATATGAGCTTAGCAAGTTGTCCTAATTGGTTCTCAAGCCCTTAAATCGATGCTTGCTAATTTTTTAATGTTGTTTTAGTGTTTTGGAA
This sequence comes from Gossypium bickii, assembly GCA_025503065.1. Lineage (NCBI taxonomy): Eukaryota > Viridiplantae > Streptophyta > Magnoliopsida > Malvales > Malvaceae > Gossypium > Gossypium bickii. The sequence goes on along the minus strand of CP106715.1, from coordinate 33,009,608 downwards.
ACGAGTTTCTGACACTGCGATGAATTTTGGTAGCATGTCCTCAAGGTTCGGCTTCTTCTCTTATGGATAGGGTTGCTATTGAAAGCCTGGGAGAGGTTGTTGTCTCTGATTTCCTTGGCCACCCCATGAAAAGTTGGGGTGGTTCCTCCAACCTGGATTATAAGTGTTATTATAAGGGTTATTTTGAGGTCTAGAATTATTACTCATATAGTTCATCTGTTCGCTTTCTATGCCAGAGTTGTAGGATGGATATTCTGTATTATTCATTCCTCCTCCGTTCGTATCACATTGTATCACTGAATGTACCTGCGAAGAACCACACAAACTATCAATTTTCTTACTTAAAAGTTCTACCTGATTTGATAGCATCGTTACTGCGTCGAGGTTGAAAACACTGGTGGCTTTTGTTGGCTTTTTTCTTGTAACTTGTAACTTGTCACTGATAGTTATTTAGTGACATCTCCTCCATAAACTCATAAGCCGCTTCAGGGGTCTTGTTATTTAGAGTTCCACCGTCGGCTGAATCAATCAACTGCCTATTTGAGGGGTTTACACCGTTGTAAAAGGTATGAACTTGTAGCCACAAATGTAACTCATGGTGGGGGCATCTCTTTAGTAGATCCTTATATCTCTCCCATGCATCGTAGAGTGTTTCTAAATCCATCTGCACAAAAGAAGAAATATCATTCCTCAACTTAGCCGTTTTAGACGGTGAAAAATATTTTAACAAAAAATTTTCGGTCATTTGATCCCATGTAGTGATTGATCCTCGTGGTAACGAGTTCAACCACTGTTTAGCTTTGTTTCTCAACGAGAAAGAAAACAATCGAAGGCAATGGCATCACCAGAAACACCATTAATTTTGAAAGTGTAGTAAAATTCTAGAAAATTTGCTAAATGATTGTTTGGAACCTCATCCTGCAAACCATCAAACTGAACAAATTGCTGAATCATCTAAATAGTGTTAGGTTTCAGTTTAAAATTATTTGCAGCAATAGCAGGTCTAACAATACTTGACTCTGTTCCTGTTAAATTAGGTTTAGCATAATTATAAATAGTACGAGGAGTAGGATTTTGATTCACCGGGTTTGCGGCAACCACAGGAGGTAGTGGATTATTGTCGGCCATCTCCTCGGTAGTATTAGTATCATCCTCTTGCTCTTCTTCTATGTATTGTAGGCTTCGCCTTATTTCCCTACGATTTCTGCGAATGGTACCTTCTTTATCACTGTCAAAAAGTAATGGTCCTGACGGGTTCCTTCTAGTCATAAACTAAAATTACCTGCTAGAAGCAAATAAAAGAAAAATTAGCAAAGTTAAAATAAAAAAAATAAATTGCAAATAAATAAAATGGCTAAATTAATAAAAATTTAGTTTTCCTAATATCTTAGTCCCCAGTAACGGCGCCAAAAACTTGATGGGCTCGAAACTAACTAATAATTTCGATAAAGGCAAGCACACCTATCGAACAGTAGTATAGTTGTGGTGAGTCCGAAATATCGTATCCTCAAGGACTAAAATTACTAGTAATAACTATCTTTTTATTATCTAGCCTAATAATTAAAGGGCTTTATTTTTAATCTAAAATTAACTAACTAATTTAACTAACTAAATGACTATGAACGTGACAGAGAGTGAATTGGGAAAATACTTTTAGACAACTTATATGATAAAGGCAATACCTAAGGAAGAATCCACCTAGACTTCACTTATGATTTATTCACTTGACTTAGTCCGCAGAAATCCCTGATTTATGTTAATATCTCTTTCAAAACTAAAAACAACTGACTCTAGGTTTATTAATTGAAATCTCTTTCTAATTAAAACCCCTATTGTCGCATTAATTCGATCTATGGATCCCCTTATTAGATTTGACTCTAATCCGATAGATTTTCATCATCGTATTTCTAGGGTTGCAATCAACTCCGCTTAATTGTGTTGATCTTCTCTTAAACAGGGACTTTTGCTCCATTGAATAAGCACATTCGACTTGAATTAATAACCTGAATTATCAAAACAAGAATAAGAACTCACAATTAAGAATAAGGACAAGTATTTATCTTATAAATCAAACAATAATAAGATTCGTCTTAGGTTTCGTCCCCTCACGTATTTAAGGGATTTAGTTCATACTGATAGAGGGAAACATCTTAAAATAGGGAAAACAACAAAACATAAGAAAACTCAAAAACTTCTAAAGAACTTGATGGGAGATCCTCGGTCTTGATGGAGATCCTTCTCCTAAACTGTTCCCGATAGCTGTCTTGGAGTAATTTCTTCCTTCGACTCGGCGTCTACTCGACGTCCTGTCGACCTCCCTTTTAGGTTGCCCCCTAGGGTGCTTATATAGGCTTTGAGATGCTTTACTTGGCCCACAAGTAGCCTTTTCTGAATAGAATTAAACCTAGGGTCAGCAGGGACATGCCCGTGTGACACGCCCCGTGGTCGATAGTCCAGGCCGTGTTCGATCCTGCTTGTCACACACGGTCGTGTGGTCCGCCGTGTGCAGTGGTCCAGGCCGTGTAGGCCAATTTTTCCCTTTTTGGCTCGTTTCTCGTTCTTTTCGACTCCCTAAGCTCTCCTGAGTGTAAAACAAGAAATTAAAAGATTAGGAGCATCGAATTCATTAAATCTAATGAAAATTCATCCAAAAATAAGCCAAGCATGGGGTTAAAATATGTGTAAATTATGGTTTATCATAAGGTAACTAACTAATAATAATAAATTTACTAATAAACCCGATTAACTCCTAATTTTCACTCGAAACCCAGTAAACTTACCCGAAACTACTAGACCTGTTTTTAGGGCCTTACATCTAGAGACGTGACGAATTGAGTAACCAGAGTGGGGTGCTTGAGTTGTCAACTTTCTTCGTGTAAAAAGATCTAGTGACACTCTAGACATGCTTTTCAATTCTGAAAAAAATGAACACAAGAAAATGTCGCTTATGGTTTTGAATTGGTTAATTTTGGTGTCTTTACAATTTTCTTGAGTATATGTTGGTGTTATGGAGACCAATTATGAAATATTATGATAATCAATTCAAGGCTTTACAATTTACTATGAATTGATGTTATGGAGCCTAATTATGAAATATTTTGATAATTTGTGTATTTAATTGAATTGCGAATTGATGTGTCTTCTTAGAAGAAGTGGTTGTGGGGTTGAAATTTTAATAGTGCCTATTTTCTTGATTGAATTGATTTGAATGAGTGTGGTATGCTTAAAAGAGGAATGCATGAAAAACTTAAGGACAAGCATTGACTAAGTGGGGGGACTTGATACTATGCTTAATTAACATAATTTTGTTATCCATTTCTATTATTTTTGGACATGAATTCTACTGGTTTTGACATATTATTGGTAAATTTCTACATAGGTACAATATTGTCCAGTTCATTGGAAAACAAGTCAAATTGTGGACTAAAATGAAGATTTTGCATCAGGGTTGGAGTGGAGCACAAGATTCTTAAACATTAAGACTATTTTAATACTTACTTTTTATTATTTTCTATTTTTTAAGAGTTTAATTAGGGATTGAATTTATCTTGAAGGATAAAGGAAAAATTAGATATTCTATTTTAAGGTTTATCATGATATAGGGAAACGTAAGGATGAAGTCACGTATAAAACAAGAAAGAAAAGAAAGCTTTTGGCTTGATTTTTGGTTTTGAGCATAGACTTTGAATTTGGTTTTTGGCAGCAGCACAAGGATTTCAGTTTTTGGAGATAATTTTCTTTTTAATTTTCAACTTTGATTTTCTTCTAATTATTTTCTTGTTTTTTGTTTAAATTATGAGTAGTTCAATCTTTACTCTAGTTTTAGGCGGATAATTAATTCGGTAATAGAATTGTGAGATTTTGAAATTGTACGCATTGATATTCATTAATTCTTCAGTTTAAGAGATAAACTCAATCATTTTACAACGTTGTTTTAGCATCAAAATTGAGAAGGGCTTTGTGTTTGGTCCACTGAAGAACAAATTTATAGGACCAATTGAGTGAGTGATTGGATTCGTCAAGGGAGTTAACAATCAAGTTTAAACGAATCGCGCAGTTAAGGTCGTTGATTTGAGCCAAGTCCTTTTAGTTTGCAAAGCTATTGAGGAATTAAATTGTAGAAACTAATTTCAAGGTTATTCGTTTAGCAAGGATTAACAGTCGGGTTATTCCCAGAGTTAATTCCCATACGAAAGGGTTAGTGGTTTGAGGTTGTTCCTCGATCATTAAAATCGACTTATGGAGGAGAAAATCTATTGTCCAGGATCTATTTGAAGCCGGAGTCAAAATCGTGCCTGCAACTGGAGCTTTTGTTATATCAATTTACTTAATTTTATTTTTGTTTGTTTATTTTTACAGCGTTCAATTTATTTCTAGTATTTATTTTTATTTGAATTTTAATTAATTATTTTATATTTAGATTTAATCTCCCTTCTTTACTTTCATAGGTTCACATAATTTTTTGGTCGTAGGAAATAATAAAATTGATTAGTCTAATCTCTGTGGGATCAATCCTACTTACTATACTGCAAATTTAATTTAATTTCAGTTTAAGTGTAGGAATTTATTTTTGGTAGATTCGACAGCCATCACACAATGTGGTGAAAAAGTTATGTACCAAATTTTAAAGAAATTGATATAACAGTATTTTACATTTACATATTACATATACAAATAATTATACTTCCAATATAAAAATAAATTGATGTATTCATTTATTTAAATGTATAAAATTGAATCAAAATCAAAGTTTTATGTATACATTTGAACAAAATAAAAGTTTAATATGTAGGGCCCAAATTTTGCCCGGGCCCATTAACCTTTTTTAAACCCAAAACAAAAAAATACAAAAGTCCATTTACAACAAAATTACAAATAGGCCCAAATCCCAAAAGCCCAAACCTAGACCAAGCCCACTAAGCCCAAAACAAACAAAACACAAGCAGAAACCCTAAGCTAGCAGCCCCTAGGTCTGCTGCTTGAGCCTTCGCGCCTCACGCCCCACGCCAGAAACGCCAGAAAGGCCTCCGTGATCTTCGCCCGCATCTGCAGACACACGAATAGAATAAACGGTTGTATTTTCGGCTATATAAAGCCGTTCAAAACGGTGTAACAGGGGGATTTTTCACAAAGCGCATTTTGTACACAATACTCATACGAAAAATCAATACAAGGAAAAACAAGCAGATTAAGCAAAAAAGAAGAAAGGTTTTAGTTTTTTTTATTTTCGAATCTATTCTTGTTTTTTTTTAGCTTTCTTTTTTTTTCTTTTTTTTCATATACGAAAAGTTTTAAATATTTAAAAGAAAAAAAAAGAGAGAGAAATTTTCTACCTTTTCCCGGCCACCGTGCGTAGTGGCCGGTGGCGGTAGTGACTGGCCGAAGCCCTCGTCGGATCCTAGCTTGAAGGCAGAGGATTGAGAGAAAAGGGGAAATCCATTTTTTTTTTAAACAGCTGCAGAAATGAAAAAAAAAAAGAAAATGTGCCTTTTATAGAAGACCAAAAACGGCACCGTTCTATAGGCCTCCCCAAATGCCAAAACTGCGTCGTTTTGGGGAGGCCAACCCAACTACCCGACTCGAATAGGGGTAGATCCGCGTGTTTTTTTAAGCGATGGTTTTATTGTGCTTTTGGCCCCTCCGTGTTTTCTACCTTTTTAACATAGCTCATTTCTGTTTTCAATTTTGCCCCATGATTTTCCTTCTGTTCCAATTTAGTCCCGCACGCAGTTCAGAGTTTTGGAAGGAGGGAATATTTTCCCCTTTAGTCCCTCCATGTCATTCGTGCATTCAAATAGGTCCATTTCTCTTTTATTTTTTTAATTTTCGCCCCAAATATTTGTTTTAAGTTCATTTTAGTCCCTTTTTTATTTTCTTTTATTATTTATTATTATTATTTAATATTTTTAATATTATTACTAATATTTTATTATTGATACTATTTTTATTTTTACCAATTCTTTTATTATCATTTTCATTATTTATATTACTATTGTTATTATTATTACTAATTTAGTATTACTAGTATTTTACTATTATAATTATTATTTTAATATTACTACTACTATTATTTTTTATTTTTAATTAACATTATTATTATATTCATCAATATTATTTATTTTTATTATTACCACTTGTATTTTTTATACATATATTATTAGTATTATACTTATATTTATTATTATCATTATTATTACTATTCTTATTATTTCTACTATTTTTATTAGTATATTTCATTATTATTATTGCATTTTTGTCACTATTCTCTTCTATTTCATTTCATTTTTTTATTTTGCTTTTATTTTATAGTATTGTTATTTTCTTTTTATTATTATTACTATTATTATATTTTTCTAAAAAAAATTTCGTACTTATTTTTTTTTATATGCCTACTCGATATTTTAAATTAAACCTTTACTAATATTTTTTTTGGGTTACTTTATTTATTATTCCTTCTATTATTTTTACTCATTCCATTTTATTTTTTTATTGTTCTCATTATTATTTTCTTATTATATATTATCCATATTATGGACCTATCTGCAAGGTTATGTTGTTCGTTATTATTACCGTGTTTACATTATCACTATTCGCTAAGTATGACCATTTTTACGTTTTAACCGATTTTCTATTTTAAAGGTTACATTGACTTTATCTTTTATTTTTTTCCATTTTTTTTACCCAAACTCATAAAAGGGGTTATTACAAAGGTAATATTTTGTGTTTGAAAATTCAGGAAATCGTACCCTAACGTGCTGGGTTTCGATTTTTCGTTCGTCCAAATGACTACATATCCTTTTAAAATTTTGACCGTGTTTTCTTAACTTCAAAAATAAGGCAATATTTCATGTTTGGAAATTCGAGGAATCATGCCCTAACATGCTGGGTTTCGATTTTTTTTCGTTTGGCCAAATAACGGAATACCCTTTTAAAATTGCAATGCATGAATTTTGGAAATCATGAAATGATCTTGGTGTCAAGGGTTTGAAACATCGTATCCTAACGTGTTGGATGTGATATTTCATTCTTTCGGAACAAGAGAATTTCGATATCCAATTCGAATTATCCAAACATTTTCTAAAGAATTCGTATTTTAAAATCTCTTCCAATTTTCGATATTAGGATATTAATCAATCAATAAGGTACCAATTTTGGGCGTTGCAAGGGTGCTAATCCTTCCTCGTGCGTAACTGACTCCCGGACCTATTTTCTTAAGATTCGTAGACCAAAATATTTTATAAGGTGACCCAATCACACTTCAAAAAAGATTGGTGGCGACTCCATGTTTTTAAAGTCGATCCATGTTTTTTTTAAAAAAAATGTAAAAAATAGTTTCGACAGCTTGGCGACTCCACTGGGGACAAGCAAGAGAGTCAAGCCGTAAATTGATTAATTTATGTCCTTTTGACAAAAGTTGAAAATCATATTTGAAAATTACGATTCTTTTATTGCATTTGTGTCGTGTCATATGTTTGTTGTGATTTGAGTTTCTAGGGTACTCTTGCATCATATTGCATGACCGTTGTGGTCACACCTTTTAAGTGGAAGTGAGAAACTATGCCTTCATGAGGTTTTCACCTCCGCATAAGCTAGTGGACTGCTTCCGGGATACATCCATACATATGTCTTTGTGAGGTTTTCACCTCCATATAGCCATAGGGAAATGTATTCCTCTGAACTGAACTCGATCCATATGAGCCTATAATAGGTGAGGATTGAGGAATCTGCTGGTTTAGGTACCCTTCCTTTAGAACTAAGCCACATATAGTGATCCTTAGGAGCTCACTTTAGGTAGAACTATGTTGAACCCTAGCAGTCACCTGGATAGGTGTTTGATTTTTACCATCTGTATATGATACTAACGTGTTTTCTTTTGTTTATGGCTACATTGCATTTCATCATCATAGAAAAGAGGTGTTGATTCATATTCGATTGCTAAATAGAAAAGTTTTGTCATAGTAAAATGGATTTCTTGATAAAGTGGGTTATAATACATTCGTCCAAATATAGTCCAAGTAAACACAATGAGAAAGGATTGATAGTATATGACTTTGCCTCATTGCCCGGGGATTCAAGCCAATGAGGATTATCCGAGAGTAATCACGTCTCAATTTTCTTAAAAAAGGATAAGTGAATGAAGAGTCACGGCCCTGATCAAGCAACAAGGAGCTAGAAGAGGCATCTATTGAGGAAGTTCAGGGGACACAACCATAACATTCGGATATGAAGAAAAGGATTGGTGTCTTTACCTAGACTATGAGGACAAAGCCGCATATGTAATCTGTTTTACGTGAAGAAATTTATTTTCTAGAAAAGTCCTTCTAATGAAATTAAATTCAGAATCAACACTTCTCTTTCTTTTTGAATTCATTCCTTTGCATTGCATTTCATGCATTTGCATTACATCGCATCATATGCATTAAATGTCATAAAAGAACCCTATTAACTAGAGATCGTATTATAGTTACCCTGAGACATCACTACTACACTCGAAAGAAAACGAAAGCCATGGATCAAAGGTTGGAAAGAATAGAGCAAATGCAAATACAGATGCAGGAGCAATTGACCAAAATTCAACAAGAGATACGGGAGCAAATACTAGAATTCCAAAGGAATATGATGGGCCAGTTAACCTAGTTACTAGCGGGAGGACTTTAAAAACGAAGTGGCCCAGTGGTCAACAGTGGGGATGATAATGAATGCCTCATCTATTCCCCAGGTTTTTCCCAAATAAGTGTCCCGACCCAACCAGACACACATTTGTATGGGGTACCCGTCATTATCGGACCCCAATGTCAAACTGATACCTTGACCCTGTTGAACTTCCCAATAGGCTTAGGTTTTAACTCAAAGGATGATCGAGCCAGACCGGTTGTCCTGGCAGAAACAAGGGAAAATAGAGAGTGGACTTTAAAGGCCCTGAAGAAGAAGGAAAAGGAAGCGAATGGTACGAGTAGGTATAACAAGGGCCATTTGGAGCCGATTACAGTAAGCCAGCCAAAGACGGTAACTACCAGCCATCAGGTTTCCCCAAGGAAAGAACCCAATCCAAGACCGAACTCAGAAAAACTCCAGTTCGCACCCATCTCAATCATGTATAGGGAGTTGTACCAAATTCTATTTGACGCACATGTTGTATCCCCTTTTTATGTAAAACCAATACGGCCCCCATATCCCAAATGGTACAATGTATATGCCCAATGTGAATACCATAGGGGAATCACAAGGCATTCGGTCGAGAACTGCGTCGTTTTTAAAAAGATGATCGGAAGACTCATTAAATTGGGTATCATAAAATTTGATGATCCCTCTGGTGCAGAAAATCCTTTACCCAACCTTTCTGTTAAAGGGGTAAACGTTATGAGTTCCATGATAGATAGGGGCATGAGATCCAAGAATGCATCGAGCTCAGGGCCCTAGAGCAAGGCCTGATGGATAATAAATTGAAGAGATCAAAGACCCAGTGGGAACGTTGGGGGAATCTAAACATTAACGACATATTCAAAGAGGGAACCGGGGTATAGACTTTTTCCAAGCTTCTGCCTTTACGTACTTGGGGGTGTTTTGAACAATGGGACTATGGAAGTGATCCCTGTATTTTTAGAGTTAATCTAAAATAATATTTAAAACACGCTTGTTGCTTTAAGCCTAGAGGCAATAAGAGTCCGTTGGTGAAATAGGCTTGTGTCCAGAATTTTTATTTTAATAAAATGCATCTTTTTGAGCAAATATTTTTTCATTCTTTCCATGTCTTCTTTTGTTCTTTGGAATATACTTTCATTCCTCATTCACGATCATACCATATAAATAATCATCCTTAGAATCATTTATTCTTTGGAATTTGCCTTCGTACCTACAATAGGTACCCAGATATCAGGACCTGAGCAACGCTGTTGAGTGAGATATGGGTCTAAAAGGATCTAAGGATTTTGAAGATGACAGAGATTGTAACCTATCTTTTTATTTGTTAAGGATGGTAGAACAAGATGGAAATAGACTCTACCGTACAAAGGGTCAGTGAACATTGCGAGTCTGGGAAAGGAGTGAAAGATTGAAGCCTAGCTCACACAGAAACAAAGCGAGACATCATTGAGTTATTCCAGGAATTCAAAGATGTCTTTACATGGCCGCATCAAAATAGGCCTAGACGCGAGGATGCTATAGAGTGTTTGAAAAGACACATGCTAATAGCTTTACGATAGCTAGGCCGATTATGAGGTTTGAGTACTGTTGGTCTACCATGAAAGGAAGATTGCATTAGTTATGCCATAAATGCCAAATTGAGGAAGACAAGGCTTATGCGCTTCCTCCATTTTTTCCTACATGTGGGGCATAGATGTTATGGGGACGATCTCGTCAAAGCCATCTAGTCGACACCAATTCATCTTCGTGATTGTCAATTACTTCACTAAGAGAGTGAAGGTCGCTTCATATGCCAAAGTTACAAAGTTAGCAGTCATCAATTTCAAATTCGAATTCGAATTCAAAAAAAAAAACATCCAAAAAGATTTTGAAAGGTGATTGAGGCTTGTAAAGATTGGCATAGAGAAGTTACCATTTACCCTCTATGCTTCCCGAATGTTATTGAAGAAAAGAGGTTGAAAGTTACCCGTCATAGTCAAACGTACCAAAAACGAATGATGCGAGCTTACATCAGAATGGTTCGCCCAAGAGAATCTCATGATGGTAAAAAAAGGATCCTTCTCATGCAAAAGAGACTTCAGAGGAAAGTGGACGCCAAATTGGAAAGGCCCTATGTAGTAAAGAAGGCTTGTTCTGAAGAAGCATTGATATGGACGAAGATATACTCAATCCGGTAAATTTAGATTCAGTTAAAAAGGAGAGGCTAAGGTGAAAACCCGCAAAAGGCGCTTTGAGACCTTCTCTAAAAAAACGAAAACAGAAAATAAAAAGGAGAGGCCAAGGCGAAAACCCGCTAAGGGCACTTTACAACCAAAAGGGATTCGAGTTGAAAACCCGAAAAAGACAGCTCAAATTTGGATCGAAAGTGGGGCATACAGTAATCTTGCTATGCTTGAATTAACAATGAGGGAGTATGTTACGTCTTGGGAGATTGACAAAGTACTCCGGATCCCCTAAACACATATTGAGCTTAAAATGGTCCTCAAGAAGTTTGAACAGAGAAGCTCAGGATGCGATATCTGGGGTACCTAGTTTCCATCTTACCCGTTCTAAATTTGTTATCTTTAATTATTCGTTTCAAAATACACTACTGATAAATTTCCTTTTCGATTGCATTTGCTATCTTTGTTTAACTTATTTATTCCGAGCTATGCTCCTAATTAATTCCATTCTTGTCCATTGTTATGATCCATTTCAAGTATTTTGCATTGAAATAACGATTAGTGGACTAATAATACTTTCATAAAAGGAGTTTCGCATATTACTCTATAAGCTTCTAAATAATAAAAGAACTTGAAACAGGACTATTGTTTAAGACTCACCAAGTTTAAGGGGTTGAAATATTGGTAGAGGAAGAGTCTAAACTGAAACTATCTCTCCGGATTTTTGTCAAAAATGGTGATTGAAAAAAATGATAAGATATTGCGTCAGTGATACAATCTTGACGAAAAATGGGCAATGTTAACCCGAGTGTAAAAAGGAGAATCATTCTCGAGAAAAAATAATATTCTGCATCCATGCAAATATCATGCATGTACATTTGGTTAGATCATCCGGGGATTGATCAGTTGATTGAACAAGTTACAGATCGTAGACCTTTGAGTTGCAGTGGGATGGGTTGAAGTTGATACAGATCCTTTAGCCATGAATCGCAGTGGGATGGTTAAAAATGGTACAAATGTTATGTCCCCAAGGTACAGTGGAAGGGACGCTGAAGTTACAGTGGGGCAAACCAGTTGAGAAAAATACAATTGTTTCTTCGGGTTTTCGGTCAAAATACCCCCAAGCAAGAAGACAGCGTAATACATCAGTGATAAAGATGAACAACGAGCAATGACGCCTTAAATATTAAAAAGGATCATTCTCATGAAATTTTGTATTCATCGTTCATAACACACTCAGTTAGAAGCATTTGGTTCATTTTGATCATAGCATCCTAATCATTTGGCATAAACATAAGCATATGAAATCGAGTCTACAGGACATGTCCCCCAGAGGACGATGTAGCAACATCGGTGAAATCACAGATTTTTTTCCCCTCAAGATAGCAGTGGGGTGATCGAAGATAGCAAATATTATCTTCCCGAGGTAGCAGGGGAGTAGATTTTAGCCCCTGCCTTATCTTCCTGAGGTAGCAATGGAGCAGGCTGAAGATTATAATCTTATCTTCTTGATGTAGCAAGGGAGCAGACTAAAAATTTTAGATCTTGTCTCCTCGAGATAGCAGTGGAGCAGATCGAAGATGGCGAATCTTATCTTTCCGAGGTAGCAGAGGAGCAGATTTTAGCCACTAGCCTTATTTTCCTGAAGTAGCAAGGGAGCAGGCTGAAGATTATAGTCTTATCTTCCTAATGTAGCAAGGGAGTAGACTAAAAATTATAAGACTAAAAATTATAGATCTTGTCTCCTCGAGATAGTAGTGGTGCAGATCGAAGATGGCGAATCTTATCTTCCCGAGGTAGCAGGGGAGTTGATTTTAGCCACTGGCTTTATCTTCCTAGGGTAGCAAGGGAGCAGGCTGAAGATTATAGTCTTATCTTCTTGATGTAGCAATGGAGCAGACTAAAAACTGTAGATCTTGTCTCCTCGAGATAGCAGTGGGGCAGATCAAAGATGGCGAATCTTATCTTCTCAAGGTAGCAGGGGAGCAGATTTTAGCCACTAGCCTTATCTTCCTGAGATAGCAAGGGAGCAGGTTGAAGATTATAGTCTTATATTCCTAATGGAGCAAGGGAGCAGACTAAAAATTATAGATCTTGTCTCCTCAAGATAGCAGTGGGGCAGATCGAAAATGGCAAATCTTATCTTCTCTAGGTAGCAGGGGAATAGATTTTAGCCACTGGCCTTTTCTTCCTGAAGTAGCAAGGGAGCAGGCTGAAGATTATAGTCTTATCTTCCTGATGTAGCAAGGGAGCAGACTAAAAACTGTAGATCTTGTCTCCTCGATATAACAGTGGGGCAGATCGAAGATGGCGAATCTTATCTTCCCGAGGTAGCAGGGGAGCAGATTTTAGCCACTGGCCTTATCTTCCTGAAGCAAGAGAGCAGGCTGAAGATTATAGTCTTATCTTCCTAATGTAGCAAGGGGGTAGACTAAAAACTATAGATCTTGTCTCCTCAAGATAGTAGTGGGGCAGATCGAAGATGGCGAATCTTATCTTCTCGAGGTAGCAGGGGGGCAGATTTTAGCCACTGGCCTTATCTTCCTGAGGTAGCAAGGGAGCAGGCTGAAGATTATAGTCTTATATTCTTGATGGAGCAATGGAGCAGACTAAAAATTATAGATCTTGTCTCCACAAGATAGCAGTGGGGCAGATCAAAAATGGTGAATCTTATCTTCCCGAGGTAACAGGGGAGCATATTTTAGCCACTGGCCTTATCTTCCTGAGGTATCAAGGGAGTAGGCTGAAGATTATAGTCTTATCTTCCTGATGTAGCAAGAGAGCAGACTAAAAATTGTAGATCTTGTCTCCTCGAGATAGCAGTGGAGCAGATCGAAGATGGCGAATCTTATATTATCGAGGTAGCAGGGGAGCAGATTTTAGCCACTGACCTTATCTTCCTGAGGTAGCAAGGGAGCAGGCTGAAGATTATAGTCTTATTTTCCTGAGGTAGCAAGGGAGCAGGCTGAAGATTATAGTCTTATCTTCTTGATATAGCAAGGAAGCAGACTAAAAATTGTAGATCTTGTCTCCTTGAGATAGCAGTGGAGCAGATCGAATATGGAAAATCTTATCTTCCCGAGGTAGCAGGGGAGCAGATTTAAGCCACCAGTCTTATCCCCCTAAGCAGTAGTGGAACAGGCTGAAGATTGTAGGTCTTGTCACCCTGAGCAGTAATGGAGCAGATCGAAGATGGCGAATCTTACATCCATATAGCAATGGAGCAGATTTAAGCCACCAGCCTTATCCCCCTATGCAGTAGTAGAACAAACTGAAGATTGCAGATCTTATCTCCCTAAGCAGTAGTGGAGCAGATCGAAGACGGCGAATCTTACATCCATATAGCAATGGAGCAGATTTAAGCCACCAGCCTTATCACCCTAAGCAGTAGTGGAACAGGCTAAAAATTACAAGTCTTATCTCAATGTTTCGACAATGGAGCAGACTGAATATTGTAGATCTTGTCACCCTAAGCAGTAGTAGAGCAGACCGAAGACAGTGAATCTTACATCCATATAAGCAATGGAGCAGATCCAAGCCACCAGCCTTATCACCCTAAGTAGTAGTGGAACAGGCTGAAAATTACAAGTCTTATCTCCATGTATCGGCAATGGAGCAGACTGAAGATTGTAGATCTTGTCTCCCTAAGCAGTAGTGGAGCAGATCGAAGACGGCAAATCTTACATCCATATAAGAAATGGAGCAGATTCAAGCCACCAGCCTCATCACCCTAAGCAGTAGCGGAACAGGCTGAATTACAGGTCTTATCTCCATGTATCGGCAATGGAGCAGACTGAAGATTGTAGATCTTGTCACCCTAAGCAGTAGTGGAGCAGATCGAAGACAGCGAATCTTACATCCATATAAGCAATGGAGTAGATTCAAGCCACCAGCCTCATCACCCTAAGCAGTAGTGGAACAAGTTGAAAATTACAAGTTTTATCTCCATGTATCGACAATGGAGCAGACTGAAGATTATAGATCATATCTCCCTAAGCAGTAGCGGAGTAGATTGTAACGAAAATTCCTATACCCTTGAAGATGTAGTGGATGGAATGAAGTTGCTTAAAGAAAAGAAGCACTGAAAGAAGTCAAGACTCAGCAAGATCGGGCAAAATTGGTCCTCTTAAAGTCTTTGCACCCTTTCCATTACACGACAATGAGCAAATAGGGGCAGCTATATGGCCCAAATTTTGCCCGGGCCCATTAACCATTTTTAAACCCAAAACAAAAAAAAAGTCTATTTCCAACAAAATTACATCAGGCCCAAATCCCAAAAGCCCAAACCTAGACCAAGCCCACTAAGCCCAAAACAAACAAAACACAAGTAGAAACCCTAAGCTAGCAACCCCTAGGTCTGCTGCTTGAGCCCTCACGCCACACGCCCTGCGCCAGCAAGGCCACTCCCCGCGCGCTGCTACCCATTTCCACATCGTGCGCCGTTGCTCGCGCCACCCGCGGCCTCCGTGATCTTCGCTCACATCTACAAACACACGAATAGAATAAACGGTTGTATTTTCGGCTATATAAAGTCATTCAAAAACAGTGTAACAGGGGGGATTTTTTACAAAGCACATTTTGTACACAATACTCATACGAAAAATCAATGCAAGGAAAAACAAGCAGATTAAGCAAAAAAAAAAGAAAAAAGGTTTTAGTTTTTTTTATTTTTCTTTTATTTTCGAATCAATTCTTGTTTTTTTAGCTTTCTTTTTTTTCCATATACGAAAAGTTTTAAATATTAAAAAAAAGAGAGAAAGAAATTTTCTACCTTTTTTCGGCCACCATGCGATGCGGCCGGTGGCAGTGGTGACTGGCCGAAGCCCTCGCCAGGTTCTGGGCTTGAAGGCAGAGGATTGAGAGAAAAGGGGAAACCCATTTTTTTTTTTTTTGAAATAGCTGCAGAAATGAAAAAAAAATGAAAATGTGCCTTTTATAAAAGACCAAAAACGGCGCCGTTCTATGGGCCTCCCCAGAAGCCAAAACGGCATCGTTTTGGGAAGGCCAACCCGATTACCCGACCCGAATGGGGGTAGATTCGCATTTTTTTTAAGCGATGGTTTTATTGTGCTTTTGGTCCCTCCGTGTTTTCTACCTTTTTAACATAGCTCATTTCTGTTTTCAATTTTGCCCCATGATTTTCCTTCTGTTCCAATTTAGTCTCGCACGAAGTTCAACGTTTTGGAAGGAGGGAATATTTTCCCTTTTAGTCCCTCCATGTCATTCATGCATTCAAATAGGTCCCTTTCTTTTTTTTTTTAATTTTCGCCCCAAATATTTGTTTTAAGTTCATTTTAGTCCCTTTTTTATTTTCTTTTATTATTTATTGTTATTATTTAATATTTTTAATATTATTACTATTATTTATTATTAATACTATTTTTATTTTTACCAATTTTTTTATTATCATTTTCATTATTTATATTACTATTGCTATTATTATTATTATTACTAATTTAGTATTACTTGTATTTTACTATTATAAATATTATTTTAATATTACTCCTACTATTATTTTTATTTTTAATTAACTTTATTATTATATTCATCAGTATTATTAATTTTTTATTATTACCACTTGTATTTTTTATACATATATTATTAGTACTATACTTATATTTATTATTATCATTATTATTGCTATTCTTATTATTTCTACTATTTATTATTATTATTATTTTATTAGTATATTTCATTATTATTATTATTGCATTTTGTTACTATTCTCTTCTATTTCTTTTGATTTGTTTATTTTGCTTTTATTTTAAAGTATTGTTATTTTCCTTTTATTATTATTATATTTTTCTAAAAAAACTTTCCTACTTATTTTTTTTATATGCCTACTCGATATTTTAAATTAAGCATTTACTAATATTTTTTGGGGTTACTTTATTTATTATTCCTTCTATTATTTTTGCTCATTCCATTTTATTTTATTATTGTTCTCATTGTTGTTGTCTTATTATATATTATCCATATTATGAACCTACCCATTTATTTATTTACGTCTTTATATGCCTGCAAGGTTATGTTGTTCGTTACTATTATCGTGTTTACATTATCACTATTCGCTAAGTATGACCATTTTTACTTTTTAACCGATTTTCTATTTTAAATGTTACATTGACTTTATCTTTTATTTTTTTCCACTTTTTTTACCCAAACTCATAAAAGGGTTGTTACAAAGGTAATATTTTGTGTTTGAAAGTTCAGGAAATCATGCCCTAACGTGCTGGGTTTCGATTTTTCGTTCTTCCAAATGACTAAATATCCTTTTAAGATTTTGACCGTGTTTTCTTAACTTCAAAAATAAGGCAATATTTCATGTTTGGAAATTTGAGGAATCGTGCCCTAACGTGTTGGGTTTCGGTTTTTTTTCGTTTGGCCAAATAACGGAATACCCTTTTAAAATTGCAATGCATGAATTTTGGAAATCATGAAATGATCTTGGTGTTAAGGGTTTGAAACATCGTATCCTAACGTGCTGGATGTGATATTTCATTCTTTCTGAACAAGAGAATTTCGGTATCCAATTCGAATTATCCAAACATTTTCTAAAGGATTCGTATTTTAAAATCTCTTCCAATTTTCGTTATTAGGACATTAATCAATCAATAAGGTACCAATTTTGGGTGTTGCAATGGTGCTAATCCTTCCTAGTGCGTAACCGACTCCCAGACCTGTTTTCTTAAGATTCGTAGACCAAAATGTTTTATAAGGTAACCCAATCACACTTCAAAAAAGATTGGTGGCGACTCCATGTTTTTAAAGTCAATCCTTGTTTTTTTTTTAATAAAAAATAAAAAATAGTTTCGACATAATGTGTATAATTATACAAAATCAAATTTCATGTATCAAATTCTTATTAAATTAAAGTTCATTTATAATTCGGATATTTATCCCTAATTTTTACTATGTCAACTTCATCATTTCAACCAAAGTGATATTTAATTATTATATCAAAATTACCCTTAAAATGGAGCTTGTTCTAAGCAAGCATAGTGGTATCAGGATGAAAGGAAAACTGGACCACTTTTATTAACTAATCACTGTCAGTTGGCATGGTCATTACCATATAAACAAATGAAGAAATTTGCTCCGTTAAGCATGATCAGATGTTACTTTTATGTTTTGCAAGAAATTTCTTTATTTTCTTAACTTTCTCCTCATGCACATCTCACTTGTGGTCAGTTTATAGACCAAGTAAAATACAGCACAGTTCACACCAAACAGGGGGCAAAGAGAGTTGACAATCCTTGGCAACCTCATGCTCTCTCCTACTCCATCTCTACCATGGCAACAAGCTCACAATGATCATCAGCAGGTCACATCCACTCCTCCATCTCTGCCAGGTGTTTAATTTTAACTATGTAAAAAAACAAGGAAGAAGATGAGAAAAAAGAGAGGAGAGGGAATGGAAAGAAAAAAAATAATGAAAATTAAGAAAAATTAAAGAATAAGGAAAGGAAAAAATAAAATAAAATAAAATGGATTTAACAATGAAATAGTGGATTTAATAGTGGGTGCCCAAATTGATGAATTTAATTAACCGCAATGATTAAATTAACAAAAGGAATTTTGGAGTGACCAAAATAGAAACAATTTAATTTTAGTATGATTAGTGGGGTAGTTTACCTATATTTATATATACTTATACGAATTTTTTAATTTATTATTTTAAATTTAATTGGATATATTCAGCTACTTGCAAATTCATACTTGATTCACTTGATTTTTTTTTAGATTTCTATTGTTTAAGATCTTAATTCGTATGTGTATTCATGAGTCAAGATAAAATTACTATCAAATTCACTTTTTAAAAGGTACAAGCCGTCGTAAGGCATTTCTTATCTAACACTTGTTCAAATAAACATATTTTTTTGTCTTTTTATTTTTCTAAGATTATATAACAATTGTCAAATTTCAATTTTGTTCTTTATACTATGCTTAAATTTGAAATTAAATTTCTCTGCTCTAATTTTTGACATAATTTGGTGCCTTAATTTTTATAATTTTATTAAATTTTATTTAAATCCACTATTAAATGTTTTGAGAATTTTTAAGAATTGTTAAAACCATTAAAATTCACTATTAAATTCAGATCTATTATAATATATATTTTTTGTTACATAGATACTAAGTAAAAAAAAATTAATTCCAATGACACTCTAGAAAATTTAACAAAAAAAAATTAATGATATTAATAACAGAATCCAAAAAAACAAATGATTAAATTCTTAAAAATAAAACTACAATAATTATATTTTATATGCACTAAGACCATAGAAATTTGAATAGTGTTTTGACCTTCAAAATTTTTTTGCCTAAAATATAACTAATTCAATCTGAATTGCGTTATGAATATATTATTGCCTATGAAATTAAAAAGGATAAACTACTTTGTTTAAAATTATATGTTGATCACATATTTTCAAAAGTTATATAATAGTCACTAACGTTATCAAATTGTTACGTTTTTATCACTCAATTGTTAATTTCTACTCAAAAAGTAACATTGCATCTTAATTTAAATGGACAATAGTTATTTGGCCTCGGACCTATAGTTAAAACCATTTAGATATTTTTTAAATTTTTTTAACAATAATTGTAAAAAATTAAAAATATTAAAAAATAATTAATTAATTATATAAAAATAATTGCGAGAAGGAAAAACTAAGAATTTTGTAGCTAATTTTTCCACTTCTAATCTCATAAAAAATCACAGTCTTTGAATTTTCACAAAAAAAAAAACAATAAATATCCATTCACTTTGATCCTACTCATTTTTTTATTTACTTTGTTGTTTTACGCTCTCTTTGTTTTCATCTTTCCTTGCTTTTTTTTTTCTCTTTTTTCATGTAGATCGACGTCGGCTCCACTCTTCCCAGATCATTAAAAATAATATATATGTTTTATTTATAGCTGAAGTAAAACCTTGACTTGAAATTTGAGAGAAGAAATTGTGGGTTTTGAAAAGAAGAAGAGCTTAATTTAAAAAATCCAAAATTCTAAAACTAGAAGTTACTCAAAAACTTAATCAATCTAGTTGTTGAGTATGACTCCTATTTCAATCAAATCTGAGAAATAATTTTCTAGTTAAACTCTGTTTACTTGTTTCAATCAAACTCTTATTAGTCTAGATTATTTTATTATTTGACCTATGAATTTAGCCTATAAATAGACACTTTTACAACCTTAGAAAATACACTCATTAGATATTAGAACTAATAACACTTTTGGAGAATTTTGTGTTTACGTTTTGAGAGTTATTTATTTTTCGGGTTTCGGGGTTTAGTTTTTATCTCCACCTTTGTACTATTTATTTTTTTACCATTATAGTAAAAATATTTTTGCCCGTGATTTTTTATCCTCTTTGGAGGGGTTTTTTCACGTTAAATTTGTATATTCATTTTCTCAATTTCTTCCGTTATTTTTATTTGTTTGTTGCTTAATCGGTTGATCCCCAACAAGTGGTATCAAAGCTAGTTCAATTTTCTTAAATCAACCCGTTCAGATATGGCAGCAATAAGGTTTGAAATTGAGAAGTTTGACGGTGTCACAAATTTCAATCTGCGGTAAGTTCAGATGATAACAATTCTAGTTCAAATCGGCCTGAAAAAGGTTATTACAAGGAAAAAGTGTAACATCCTGAATTGGTGGGGCTTCGCATTTAGTGTGCTGTGATGTTTATGTTACGCTTGATGTGCTAGTTAGGGTGTTTAAGGGGTCAAGAATGGGCTCAGGGTTTGGGCCGAGGCCTTAATCAAATTTTCTGTTTGGACACTCTA
Organism: Gossypium bickii; assembly: GCA_025503065.1. NCBI lineage: Eukaryota > Viridiplantae > Streptophyta > Magnoliopsida > Malvales > Malvaceae > Gossypium > Gossypium bickii. Next base: position 32,989,015 of record CP106715.1, on the reverse strand, counting down.
GTGGAAAGCCAGTTAGGATAGGGCTTAAAAGATGTTATCTGTGTTTTAAGGCACAAGTGAGCTTGTGGCTCAGTGGCAAAGTGGCGCCACTTAGAGAGCAGGGAGGTGGCGTCAGCTGATGAGGCCCAAGTTCGAGTTGCATGAAGCCCAACTTTCTTATTAAATTTTAATTATTTTCGGCATTAAAGGGGGAGCAAGTTGGACGGCAATGGGGCTTGGAAATAAGGGGAATAAATGTTTGGATAATGTAGATAATATGGCTGATAATGTGGCGGATAAAGGGAAGAAGAGGTGGTGTTATCTGGGTCACTTGTGGATGGGAGATCAGATAATGATAAGGGAGAAAATTTAGGAATTATCTGCTGGTCACAGTGGTGGCCAGAATTCCAACACTGAGGGGGAGGAGGAATCGGTTCTGGTATGTTCAAGGGGTGCGGAAATTTCCCTTTATTAATAGCTTAGTTTTAGTTTTAAAAAGGGGCATTTTTGGTTTTTAGGTAGTAGGTACCGAAATTTGGTTTAAGTAGGGGGGATATCTCTTCAATTCCGGCATTTGGATCCTATTCTTTTCTCTTTTTTTTTTCTTTCCTCTCATCTTTACTTTTATGCAAAAGTCGAAATTCCATTTTTCTTTTCTCTGCTTTCCTCTACAAGCCGAAACCTCACAGTTCCTCTCTACATCTTTTCTTTTGATCTCCTCAAGAGCCGAATCTCTTCACTTCAATTCTCTTCTCCACTCTTTCCTACTAGTCGAATACCTTGTCCACTCTTTTCTCCTTGCCGATTTCTTTCTTCTGTCGTGCTAAGTGTCGGGATCTCTAAGGGTTAGTCGAATCTGTTGGTGTTACTGTTGGTGTTAAGGTAAGTGCCGAATTCTCTCTTTACTTTTTCTCTTCCGATTTTTGGAGGTCAAAGCCGAAAGGCTAGCTGGCGTGATAGGATTATCCTTGGAGTAATGTTTTGATTGTTCTCGTGTTTTCATTTTGGGGCGACATATCGGGAATTGAAGTAGATTGTCTAGATCTAAAAGCCGAAAACCGCTAGTCTATAAACTCCATCTCTTTCGGGATTTCTAGGTAAGGGATATCCGCACTATGAATGTACATTCGTGTTTGTATTCGATTCAATGTTTTAATCCGATTTATTGACTAAGATCTGTTCCATGAATACAAACGCTAGTCAAACGGAAGAGGGGATTGGACCCGTAAATCCAACCCCTAGATTTAAGAAGCGAGCGATATCAGCAGTACGGGATTGGCCACCGGGTTGTGGACCGAATTCTGAACAAAACCTTAGACAGTTAGCAGTCGTATCGGCTTCTGATAATGTCGACATAGAAAGTCTCGTATTGTCTGTAATCAGGTGTGTAGATCTCTATCACACTAATTAATCTGTACTATATATGTTATGGGCTAAAAGCCGGAAAAAGGCTATATGGACAGTCGTATTACACGAAAAGGGTAGGCAAGGGATGCCAGGTACGTAATCATAGAAACTTCTCTATGTGTATCGATGTATGTGATAGTCTGTGATCTTCTAGGTAGTATACTATTTTGCTTCTGCATGGATGTATGCATGGGATGGGGTTAATACGATGAAGGGGAAGAGCATGTTAATAGGTCACTTGGTGATCGGTGGTTAAACCACGAATTGTAAAGTTAGGTCACAATAGTGATCGGTGACTAAGCCACGTTAAATTTATTCCTGATTGTTAGGAATAGGCAGCATGACTGTCGATATGGTGTGTAGCAGTTGGTGGGTTGATTGTAGAAATCCACGAGGTGTGTTGGCTGGTACGGGCTAGTGTGTAGAGGATGGACTTTTAGGTTGGATTGGGCCATGTAGCATGTAAATATTCTGTTGTCATTGTGTATGGGCCCAGGGCTCATAATGTGTTTGTGGGCCTCAAGCCTTTTATGTGTTTTCGGGATTTGCACACTGAGTCTTGGTGACTCACCCCTTTAATTTCCCTGACTTTTTAGATAAGCAGTAGATCGTGGGCATGGGAGCCGAAGCGGACTCGAGGGGCCATCAAGTCTTTTATTTTCATAAACTATTTTCGATTTTCCTTTAAGTTTTAATTTTGGGACTATTTATGTAATAAGGCTCCATAGCTTAGGTTATCAATTTGTATTTGTTAATGTTTATATTTTATAAATTTATGTTCAAAGACTTATTTATAAGAAGAAAAAAAAATGGGATTTTCAAATGAGTTCTAAGAAAACAACTACAAAGGTTTTCTACAAATAACACTTACTTAACGAATACCTACATAAACAAACCGAGATTTCAAATCCCTTCAAAGCATAGTTTTTAACATTTAACCCGTAGCATACCAGATCTGGTCGTGGCATTTGGGCCGGGTTTGGGGTGTTACAAAAAGCCTAAGAATCCAAATCAAACAAAATGGGTAGAGCTTGATGAAAAGGCCTTGTCTATAATCCAATTGTGCCTCGCGAATATAGTATTGTAAGAGGTATTGATGGAAAAGACTTCATCCGCCTTATAGAAAATGTTAGAAACTCTTTATGCGACTAAGTCTCTAGCTAACCATTTAATGTTGAAACAATGTCTATTTACGTTTTGCATGAACGAAGGTGAGCTTCTTAGATATCACATCAGTCAATTATTTACTCTTTTAAATGATTTAAAGAACGTTGAGGTTCAGATTGACGATGAAGATCAGGCTATGCTATTATTGTGCTCTTTAACCCCTTTATACAAGTCCTTTAGGGAGACCCTAATTATGGCAGAGACAAACTCTCGTTCGAAGATGTGAAGGGTCATTTGTTGAGTAGAGACAAACTCGACAATGAGTTTGGTTCGGATAGTAAGGCAGATAGGCAAGCTTCCATTTTGGTAGCATCAAAGAAGCGAGACAAAATGTGTTGCTATTGTAAAAAGTTAGGTCACGTCAAAGCAGATTGTTATAAACTGCGAAATAAAAGAGCTGCTGAGAGTAATGAGGAAAATGTAGTTGGTGCTAATTTGGCCGCTAAAAGCGGTGATGATTTCTTGTTAGTGTCAATGAGCGATAACTCCAAACTTACGTCCGAGTGGATCACAGATTCATGATGTTCTTTCCACATGTATCTCAATAGAGAATGGTTCTCCACATACAGTTCGGTTGAAGGTGGAGTTGTGCGTATGGGAAATGATTCATCCAGTAAAGTAATTGGTATTGGTACTATTAAAATTAGGATGTACGATGGGACGATTAGGACACTCTTAAATGTCAGGTATGTACCTAATTTACGAAAGAATCTCATCTCCTTGAGTGTTTTAAACTCGAAAGGATGTAGAATCAACATCGAGTCGAGCTGCATTAAGGTATCTCATAGAGCTCTCGTTTTGTTAAAAGGTAAAATGACCAACAGTCTTTATATTTTGGAAGGTTCTACAGTGATCGGTGAAATAGGACGTCCCTCGTCCATTATGGAGTCGAATTCAACTCGTTTGGAGCGGAGGCAACTTGATCATATGAGGGAAAAAGGTATGATTGTTTCGTTGAAGAGAGGTTCTCTTTTGGATATAGGTTTTGAAAAGTTAGGGCACTGTATTCGTGAAAATTAGACCCGGGTTAGTTTTGATTTGGCAGTGTACAAGTCAAAGGCTAGAAGTCTTCTAATTTTTAAGCACAGATTTGACTCAGTTAATTCCCAGCATAGTTCAAGATAGGCCCGTGGCGAGCTTTGGCAAAGATGGCGTTGTGGAAATATGAGTCAAGGTGGAGATTTGTTGAGTACGACTCCTATTTCAGTCAAATTTGAGAAATAATCTTCCAATTAAACTCTGTTTATTCGTTTCAATCAAACTATGATTAGTCTAGATTATTTTATTATTATTTGACCTATGAATTTGGCCTATAAATAGACTCTTTTACAACCTTAGAAAATATACCCATTAGAGATTAGAACTCATAACATTTTTTGAGAATTTTGTGTTTACGTTTTAAAGGTTCTTTGTTTTTCGGGTTTCGAGGTTTAGTTTTTATTTCCATCTTTGTACTATTTGTTCTTTTATCATTATAGTAAAACTATTTTTGCCCGTGGTTTTTTATCCTCTTTGGAGGGGTTTTTTAAGGTTAAATTTGTGTGTTCAATTTCTCAATTTCTTCCGCTATTTTTTACTTATTCGTTGCTTAATCGAGTCGATCCCCAACACTAGTAACTGGAGTTACAAAAAAGAAATGGTTAGTTTAGAAAAGAAATAGAGTAGGTACTTTGTATTATAATTGAAAGGAAAAAAAATCTTAAATTTCAAAAATTGGAGCTTATCAAAGAACCCAAACGATATGATAGAACATTTTACCCTTCTCTCTTACCCTCTTCTTTCTTAATTTTTTTTTCTCCTTTTTTTCATAATTATTGAAAAAAAATCTTGCAAATAGATCGTTGATGATATAAGTTTTTACTATCCTCAAAAATGAAAGCAATGTTACAAGTCTAGATTTTGTTTCTTAAAAATTCAAGAAGCAACAACCAATCTAATAGTGGAATAGGAATCTTGCATTGAGATGTAATTTGCTAGGGCTTTTAAAGCTTGGAGAAAAAAATAAAACAAAACAAAATTTGAAAAGCAATTTCTAGGTAAAACAACATGAGGTTGCTGATGTGTTTGAAGGTGTAGTGAAAAATAAATGGAATTTAGTTTGAATTTTTTAAGATTTTTTTATATGATAAAAATTTACAAGAAATGTTAGTTTAAAATTTTTCTAATTCTAATTTTAAGAATTTTTTAAATTTATACATATTTAAATATCTTTATTTTTTTAAGAATTATGTTTTTTAATTATTTTTATAGATTTTTTTAATATTTTTTAAACTATAGCTCAGGGTGCAACATTTTTTTTAACGGGAGTTATTAGGATAACATTTGAAAGTTGAGTGATAGAAATATAATTTTAAATGAAATTTAGGGAGAGTTAGTGCAGTTTACCCAATTAAAAACCTCAGAGACTCGCTTGCAGAAACCATAAATCAACATAAAACCGCCATAAACAGCAAAGCATCGATTTTGTTAAATCTCTCTGTTCTCAGAAAAACTAAAAAGAAAAGAAAAGAAAAGAATTTAGGGCTTAGGGTTTCGAATTTTTGGACAATGGAGAGTGCATTAGCAAACGCCTTGGCGATCGTAGACCAGAGGCAAAAAATCGAGCAATACAAACACATTTTATCAACTGTTTTCTCGTCAAACGACATAGTTCGAGCCAAGAAATTCATTGATCATAGTAATGACCTTACTCTTGCTTGATTTATTTGGTTATTTAGGGCCTTTTTTTTAGTTTTAGTGATTTTAATTGGTGATTAATGTTTGCTTCAGTGTTATCGGACGATGTCCCGCTGATGGTTTCAAGGCAGCTTTTACAAACTTTCGCACATGAATTAGGGAGACTGAAGCCAGATGCTCAAAAGGAAATTTCCCATTATACACTTGATCAGATTCAGCCTCGTGTCGTTTCATTCGAAGAACAGGTTCGTTTTGCATTTGATTGCTACCTCCTTACTGGAAGCTATAGGGACATTATTCAATTTGGAAGTACTCTTGTACCTTTAGATACCACATTGTTCAATCTTTTCCGTGGTTGAGAACTCTCGTGAATGCATCAATTACAGTTCTCCCAAATTGTATTCATTTATTATTTTACCTTAAAATTGCTTGCATTTTGTTTGCAAAAGGGTATTTGTGTCTGTGTCTGTGTCTGTGTCTGTGTTTATGCCTCATGTTTTCTTTCTAAGAAAAGCGTGTTTATTTTGTATGAGTTTACAGGTATTGTTTATTAGAGAGAAACTTGCTGAGTTGTATGAATCTGAGCAGCAGTGGTCAAAAGCAGCGCAGATACTAAGTGGGATTGATTTAGATTCTGGAATGAGGTCTGAGAGTAAGATTCTATTTAATTTATCAATGATGGCTACACACACGCATACACATATATGTATTCTTTTGGTCCTATTGATGATGCTTATATGTTTGTGATCTGGCTCAGGGTTATTGATGACACATTCAGATTGTCAAAATGTATCCAAATTGCTCGTCTATATCTTGAGGTATTGAATTTCTTTTTGGAATTGTTTTTTCTTGAATGTTAGCATGATTTAGACAGTCTGGACAAGTTAGAATGTCAAGGAGTAATGTGGTTATTTATTCCATTGCTGACACTTGAAATTAGTTTTGAGCTCTGACTGAAACCATTGCTTGAGTATTTTACAGGATGATGATGCTGTTAATGCAGAAGCTTTTATTAATAAAGCTTCATTCTTGATTAGCAACAGTCAGCATGAAGTATTGATTTTACAGTACAAGGTTTGGCACAGTTTTTAGGCAATAAATGTAATATTAGAGCTGGAAGTGGGGTCATTTGTTTCTTTTTCTTATTTTCAGGTCTGCTATGCAAGGATTTTGGATATGAAGAGGAAATTCTTGGAAGCAGCACTGCGGTACTATGACATCTCTCAAATTGAGAAGCGGCAAATAGGAGATGAGTACGTAATTTTAGTATGTCTTCTTTTTTAATCTAAAAGTTCTGCTTGTGTTTCCACTTAGGAAGCAGTTATTAGTTGACATATACAGAAGTACATTGATTCTAGACATCGTCTTTACATTTAAAATGATCATGATTTGCATAGCACGTACAATTAACAGTTAGCTTTTATCTCATTTCTCCTTTTCTGAATTTTGAGATATGTTTGAGGAATTATGATAGAAAAGTTATCGGTTTTCCCTTATTACAGGATAATTGATGAGGATGCACTGGAGCAAGCTCTGTCTGCTGCTGTAACATGTACAATTTTAGCAGCTGCTGGTCCTCAACGCTCTCGTGTGCTTGCCACCCTTTACAAAGTAAACACTTCTCATGTGGAATGTATATGAGAAATTCCTTTTATTGTTTGAAACTGAGTCTAATTATGTTATTGGTTTGGTACACGTTTCAGGATGAACGATGTTCCAAGCTAAATATATATCCGATATTACAAAAGGTTCTCTCTCCATCTCTCGTGCATACCTGCATGCACTAGCCTTGTCTATTGTTGTCTATTTTATGGGGATTTAAATGGAAATGACAGGTTTATTTGGAGAGGATTTTAAGAAAACCTGAAATTGATGCATTCGCTGAAGAACTTAAACCTCATGAGGTTATAAAATGTTCAACTTTCCTGGATGTTGAATTTATAATAAAGTTGAATTCTGTGGTCTTTAGATTTAACCTTTTTGCTTCCCAACAGAAAGCATTGCTTCCTGACAATTTCACTGTGCTGGACCGTGCCATGATAGAGCATAATCTTCTGAGTGCAAGCAAACTTTACACAAATATAAGGTTAGAATGTAACACTGTCTATTTTCATCTTATCTTACTTTGAAGTTTGTAAATTTTTAACAAAGTTCTGCTGTCTTTGTTGTAGTTTTGATGAGTTGGGTACTTTGCTGGGCATTCCTCCTCATAAGGTATGATTCCTTTGTGACACCTGTTTGGTCCAACTAAGGGTAAAAGTAATCATGGAAGCCCCTATACTAAGAGCCAGATTGCATTTTAACCTTTCTACTCAAAAGATAGGCAAACTAATCTCTATACATTAAATTCAAGAGCAAATTGATATTTTTTGTTAAAAGTTTCATCTATTTGTACTGTTAAAAACCAACGTGGTCGATCGAATAATTAGACAATGACATATGGTGTGCAATGTGTACCTCATGTTGACGTTCAAGAACCGAATTTTAATAGTAGAAATGGATGAAATTTTTAATAGAAAGACCAATTTGCTCTTTGATCTAATGTACATAAACTAATTTGCTGATTTTTTAAGTAAAAGGAGATAAGATGCAATTTGATTCTTAATATAAGAGCCTCCATGGTACTTTTACCTCCAACTAAGCAACAATAGCAGCTGCCATCATATAACCTACCTGTTTGGCTTGTGGTTTTTGCTCTCTATGAGGACATACTTCCATTTATTGTACTTACGGATAAGATGATTGGCTGATAATTCTTTGCAGGCTGAAAAGATAGCATCAAGAATGATTTATGAGGATAGAATGAGGGGCTCAATAGACCAGGTTTCAAATTTCTTGCCGCATTAAGTTGTTTAATTCCTGCTTTAATGGATTCAATGATCAATTTGACATTTTGGTATGCATCAGGTGGAAGCGGTTATACATTTTGAAGATGACACAAAGGAGCTGCAACAATGGGATCAACAAGTAATTACCAATGAATATTGAATATCTATTTAATTTTAGCCATTTTTTTATAACTTTTCAAACTTATCTTGGTATATGACTTTGCAGATAGTTGGGGTATGTCAAGCTCTGAATGATATACTAGATAGCATGGCAAAGAAAGGCATGGCTGTACCTGTCTGATCCAGTCAACTTTACCAAGAGCAAAGAAACTTAGAAGATTGATTCGGTCTTAGGCCATAGCCCATCTGCATAAAAGAAAACCGTCCAAGCCCCTCTGATTTTATCATTTTACGCCAATTTTCGTTCTTGAGGTTCTTATGACAGATTTTACCTGTTATTGACGCGTGGGATTTTTTATATAATCAATCAAAGTTCTTATAATCGATAATTTATTCGTTATTTTCATTAGCTTTCTTTTCCTTTTCCTTTAATTTGTTTACTAAGACAGGTGCCTAAGTTGTGATTTGCCAGATGTGTGCTTATCCTCGAAGTTGTTGCATATTATATAGTCAACTGACTCAAGCTTTGTTTATCTGTGTTGTAATCGTAACATCTATCACTACCAAAAGGGAATTCGGTTCCCATTTTCTGAAATAGAACCTTTTATTTGACATCAGATAAGAAACCCGGACCACCAACATTTTATCTACAGGACAGAATTTAGAGAAAGAAATGCAAATACGTTTTACTTCATAGAACTAGGGTTTGGCATTTGAGACATCAAATGTTGGGTGCTAAATGATCTAAAGAGTCTTTACAGATACATTCGGCCTTTTAGTTCCTATTGACTTTTTTTCCAGCTTGAATGCAGCAAATATGGATTCAGTTTGGCCTACAATACATCCTTTACCAGTGCACTCACTTGTTTGCAGTGAGGAGGAACGCCTTAATATTTCCAATAATTGAGCTCCAGAACTTGTTTCCATCTCATCTTTTCTTGGTTGTGAACTTGATTTGATCTGTGAATTGCTAAACTTGGCTGATGGAGCATTTTTCTTTGGTCGGTTCTCCTTTTGGATCTGCATTCAGATTTCGTAAATGGAAGGCAATTAAACAAAGATACTTCTAGCAATCTAATTTCTGGAAATGATATGGCAGCTGAATTTAGCTACTAATATAAACAACTGCCAATTCCAAAGCAAGCCTACCATATCGGAAGGACTTTCTGCTATCGAGGTTGTGCTGCTATTGTTGTCTTCACGTTCAAATACAAATGAACGTAAGACGCCTGGTCCATGCTTGGTAGATGATGGAACAGAACAATTTGATCCCCGGCCTATAAAAGATGACTGCAAAGTTTACCAAGGAACAGTAAAACTTAGTTGCCTACAATGCCACCTTATTCAAATCAATAAATGCAAACCTACTAAAAATTAAAAGATGGCAAAATAGCTTACCTTTGAGGGCTCATTCCCTTTTTTCCCCATGAATAGCATATTAGAAAAGGCTGCCAAAATCAAGAGCAACGGTAATGACCATCAGGAAATGCTGAAAAGCAAATTTCTTCATTGAGAAAAATTTATAGAAAAGAATCTTACATGATGTTTTGGCCTTTCTTCTGGTTTCAGGCATGTTGTTGACCTTCTTAATATAACCAAAGAGTTCTGTGGACCTTGCATCCTTTGTTGGTGGCAAGAGCTCAGCTTGCTGATTCTGTTCCATATCACTTAATTCAGTTCCTATCTCATAATCAGAGCAATGAAGAAATAAAAGATGCATACTTAAGGACCAAAAAGGTTATGCATGCTCAAATCTAAAATTGATGGTAACTTACGGCTTTCTCATACAAGCTCTTTTCAACAAGCTTTTTTTCTACTTCCTCGTCATCAGATGATATGTACATGTCGTCCTTATCAGTGAACATTTGTGGTATCATTTCCTTTATCTTTTTTATATGCAAGCGCAAGTTTACTGGACGTGAATCTTCATTTTCAAAGAAATCCTCTTCATCGTCTCCATCCTCTTCATCATCTTCCTCAAATCCTTCATCATCATGCAGGTCAGTTTCTCTCTGCTTCGGACCCCATTTCCGCAATAACTGTGCTGTTTTAGCAGCATCCTGTTGGTCAAGCAATTTCTGATGGAGTTCCATTCGCCTATCAATATCACTTTGCTTTTCTTCAAATCCAGTTGCTATCATATCCCTAAGTTCTTCTAAATCTTCAGAATCTTCATCCTCTTCATTGTCATCATCTTGGAAGCGAAGTAAGTCATTGTCACTGTCATCTTCTTCTTCAGCTTCTTCATCAACAAATGCTTTAACAGGGTCAGCATTAGTTGGAGACAAATCAACAGATTCATGTGGATGAGGATCAATGTTCTCCTTGTCATTGTCCTCTTCGTCAGAGAAACTACAAGAAACAAGGTGATAAACATACATATTAGATCAAACAGAATCTGTGAAGGGCAATGATTGATTTAATTTTTACTAGGTATAATGAAAATAATCAAAATAAGCTGCCTTCACATATTGCAAATTCATTGCAATTCCAAACTAGTTCCCAAGATATCCCTAAAACTAACTTTTCTTTAAAGAAAACGCTAGGCATGTTCCATTGCTAAACCCCAATAGATTGAGTTCTCGCAAGTACTATAACAATGCTTATAAGCCCACTCCAAGCAAATGACATCCTTCACAAAAGAAATAATAGAAAGTTCTAAGACTCACATGTCATCAAGAGGAGCAGAGTCGAGCTTTAAGTTCATAGCAAGAACGGACGGTGCCAAAACTTCTTCTAAAGGGCTATCAGGGGTCTCATCTGCAACCTCATCTTTGGAGTCACTTGTTTGGGAATCAGAAAATAGATCCTAGAATATACAGAGTCAAGCAATTAGATTCATTAAGTATTACTTCTTCAACCAATAAAATGTGAGGGTGAAAAGAAACCTGGGTATCATTTACAGGAGCTCGAAACGCAGGTTTGGGTTCCTCACTAGCAGCCTGTAATGTAAGAAATGATACCATCAGAACAGAACAAGTTTACCTGAACATGATGCAAGAACTCATCTGATTTGACTTTACCATATTGATAATCACATGTAAATGAAATATACTACCTTCCCGAAATTTGTTTGCAACCTTAAAATCATAAAATCCATAAAACTTTCAAACATGCAATAATAAAATTCACTGTTAAAATACCATATGAATTACTCACAATCAGTGGTGAAAGATTTTCATGACGAGAGACATTCTCAACATTCTTTATTTCATCAGAACACGAGGTATCTGAAATCCCACGCTTTACAATTGTTTCCTCACTTTCAACTTCCATAACCGCCCTATCATTGCCTCTCTCGTGCTCGCCAACGTTTTCAGATCCAGTCTTCTCCATATCCTTGCTTGAATTACCATCATGATCATCAATAGCAAAATACGTCCTGGAAAATTTAACAACTTATCATAACCATCTATAAATTGGCAAAGAATGTAAAAATTTATAACAACTTAAAAAGTACCAAATCAACATAGAGGCAAACTAAAAAGTTAAGTACTCACTTTTTTGAAACCTCAAGCTTCCTTCGCCGAATCTTCTCCAAAACTGATGATATGGGCTTTTGAACAATCGGTGCTGGTTTAAATGCCGCATCTCTAGTTTCTAACCAAAGTCGCATATAATTCAAGAGTTAAAGTTGTTACTCATTCAAGTTACAAACCTAAGTTTAAATAAATCATTATTCTCCAAGATACCTCGGAGCAGTCTCTGAGATTCAGCACGAAGCTGGACAAGATGTTCTCTTCTTTCCTGTAAAAATGTTAATAACAAACCACGGAAAATCGGACAAAGAACTATCAGAAACAAACAATTTAAATATTGTGATTTGTAGTGTAAAAAATAAGAGAATATTTATTTTTACCTTCGCTGTTCTTCTTTCAGGTAACATGGGCATATCCCCATCGCCGACTCCTTTCGCTCTCTTTTTCTTTTTCGTTTCTTTACTCCTCATTTCATCAGAACTAGGCCGTTTCTTGTCTGACTCCTGTTCCAAATCTCTAATTCCCATCTCTTTGTTCTGATCTTCACCGGTCCCATCAACTTCCTCGGTCATTGAATCAAAATCCAGCACCCGTTTAGCTACTGAACCCGACCCATTTCCATCAACACCCAACTCATCAAATCCAAAACTCAATTCATTTCCCTCGTCAAAACCATGGAACCCGGAGTCAGACCCAATCCCAGATCCCAATTTCGGCTCCTCAACAACTTGGGCTTCCGATGAATCCAAATCAAGGGCTTCAAAATGGGATGGATTCTCGGAAACCGTTTTCAGCTTCTTCAAACGTTTAAGCTTTCTGTCTTGAATAGGAGAAGATGTGTGGTCGGAAGGGGAAACTAGCTCTAAATCCTCGTCGCTGTCCATGTCTGGAAGGGTAGCGGAGAAGAGGATGTATTGGATTTTGTTTTTGATTGATATAGAAATGCAGAAGAATATTTGGGATCTGCAGATCTATTCTAAAGTAATTGGTGAAATTTTGAAAATTGGCGGTAAAATAGATTAAGGCGGCGACTGCTTTTATTTTTTTGGGGTTTCGTTTGGTCCGTGTAAACCAAATTTGATCCGCTTAAAATCGTTAGTTTTGGGCCTTTTGGCGCCTTCCCGTACAAAAGTGATTCCTTTATCTTTTTCCTTCACTCAATTATAAAATATTTTATTTTAGATACTCAAAATAAAATATTTGCAATTTAGACACTCATGTTATATAGTTCATTCATTTTGATCATTCCCATTAAAAACTCTAACAGAAATTTGGCATAACTATTCGACACGTGGACCAATCATTGGACGCCACAAAGCACAAATTATCATGACATAAGTGTTGCATAACACTTTAAAGGACTAAAATATAATTTGCCCAAAATAAAATAAAACAATAATTAAATAGTTCAAAAAAACTCATAAATCTAGAACTCATATTATTCTTTAAATAATAATGAGTTTGTGTATGTCTTCATAGAGTTGTCCAAATGAGTTTGTCGGGACTTTAAACACGATTCTTTTAAAGGAAAAGTCCATGGCACCATATGGAAGAATCATACAATGTAAGACCATAGCTGGTGCGTTATGGCATCGTATGGAATGAACTAAATGAAGGTTATTACCTAATAGGGGTTTTTGTGTGACCCAAGACGATGAGGGGCAAACCTCATGTAATGTGAGTTTAGGCGAATCCCTACCATGACCACGTCAGAAAACGAAAGCCTTTGTGGCGAAATGGAAACCCTTATGGCAAACTAAGAGATGAAAGCCTTCATGGCAAATAGTGAAGGACGCCTTTGTGGTGCACTTTAAGGGATGACCCCTTGTAGCAATCTTTTGAAGGAAACGCCTCTGTGGTGGACCCTGAAAGAAAGAAATGATTTCTATGCCATATTTGGAAGGAATGGAATTCTTGACAAATAAGAAAGGGAATGATATGAAATGTGAATTCTGGACTTAGAGCCCTCGCGACAAAGAATAAAGGAGATGCCCTTACGGCAGGTTTCGGGGGAACATCCTCTTTGGATTCCATAAAGAAAGTTTTCACGGCACACAGAATGGGGTACACCTATGGCATATTCTGGAAAGACTCCCAAGAATAAACCATGAAGGACGTTCTTTGTGGTGGACTCTGTACTAAGTGATAGGCATATTCCATATTACTCATAAATGCAAACAGTGAGAATGGTAAGTACAAAACATATCTACGGGTATTATGGTAAGGTATTCAACATGGGATTTGTGTAAAGATGAAAATTCTAAGAGACATAGCGAGGTAATGAGAATTTATTCTGAAAATGAACATAAAGATGACATGCTCGAAAAGAAGTATTGATCACTTGTGTATGAGTCTCTTCCTAAAGTTGAGAAAGTTATGGCTTGGTGAACGTAGAATGTAGGTAAGGTCTCTAAGGCACTAAAAAGAATGAAATGAAATCAGAGTAAGGTATGGTAACGAATGATAGTGAAGAAACAAAAATGGGGGTAAATTTTGTTAAAGGCTCGTTAAAGAATAAGAGCAACAAGATGGTTCTTAAAACATTAGATGTGACATGCAAATATGACTTAAGTAAATGGTGGTTGCCTCACTAAGTTTCGTTGAACTTATTTTTACATGTTATGTTTCAGGTGAACTCCTAAGGTCTACAATTGAGGGACAACGCCAGGGCTACGCTAAGGAGTGGCAAGGCGGGCTATTATGCATATAGAGCAAATTGTTGGTACTCCGAGTTTGAGTTGTTTTGCATAAGTCTTTTACATGGAATAATTATGATATACCAGGATACCAAATCAATCATAGTTGTAAATAAATTCTCTGTATATATTAATTAAATCTTCACCCGATTACACTTACATATTTCATAGAAAAGTCGTAATGAAACAGTTGTAATTGAATGTAATTTTTATGAATAGAATTGAATTTCTCATGTACTTGAGTAGTAACACCCTATGTTCGGATTGGGTTTGGGGTCGTACACATCAGGCACCCGCTTTTTTTATGTGGAAACTCCTCAACTGTGAACATGCCTTTAAGGACCAGTAAATCCCACCTAAGCGTAACAACCTCGTATTGGCATAACAGAATGGGACCCACAGTGCATGTCTTGCACGTCCTACATGTACCCTCTGATGCAACTCTACTACAACGATCTGCCACACCGCATAAGCAAACAAGGGGACTTCCACCAAAAATACCCCTCAAACAATGAAGAAGGGATATTTTGGCCTCTCTAGCAACTAGAGAATACTTCTTCTCCCTCGTCATTCCTCAACCTTTCCTCTTATCTCTTTCTAGCTTTTCACCTTTCTAGGTGAATTGGTCTCCTCTACACCATCACATCTTTTGTAACACCCCAAACTTAACCCAGTCGTTATGGCCAAATTCGGAAAGCTACATTGGCCACCGGAATGACCTAGAAATGCTTAGCAAGACAAAGATAAAGATATATAATCAAAGCCATTCACAACATTAATCTCATTATTGATTGTTATCATCTGCTCTTATTTTTACTCAAAGTTGTATAATCAGTTCTCTAAAAAAGTTGTATAGCCAACTTTTATATAAAAGATATATAAGCTTCACAATTAAGATTGTTGATTATAAGATTTAAGAGTAGGGGATGGGGTAATACGGTTCAAATCTGTACCAAATGAGTGTTTGATAAGAGTTTTAACCACCACTCCATTTAATTAAAGACATCTTCATCTCTCATGAACTACCCTAAAACCTTTTTATATAAGATTCTCTAAAATATTGAAGGAAGACGATTATTTTTTCCAAATTTGTTAGAATAATCTATTTGAAGATATGATTTTACTACATTGATTTAAACTCAAATTACAATGTTATAGATATTGAGAAATTTGTGAATTATTTTAATCAACAAAGTATTGTTGTCTGAGAATATTAAAAATGATATGGAAGATTAACTGTGGAGAAAGATGTTATAAGTAGATTGTTGATGAGTTTGTTTGAAACACTCCACTTCAAAACAAAATTGTTTAAACTCAACTATCTCCACAACTACATCAAATTTTATTGAGGGGTTTGGTTTTGAGGTTTGACCAACATACTTTCATTGATTGAAACCGGGGTTTTTCTTAACTTTTAGCAATACATAGAAAAATTATTAAGAGAGAAATTATAATTAGTTTTTAACTATCTATTAAAAAGGTTTTCTTTTATTTTGCCT
This sequence comes from Gossypium bickii, assembly GCA_025503065.1. Lineage (NCBI taxonomy): Eukaryota > Viridiplantae > Streptophyta > Magnoliopsida > Malvales > Malvaceae > Gossypium > Gossypium bickii. The sequence goes on along the minus strand of CP106715.1, from coordinate 32,973,164 downwards.
ATTAATAATACGATCAAAGCACCAACAATGATTCAAATATTATTTTTATAACTTTTGAAGTTCAAATCAAATTAAAATTTGATATTTTTTTATTTTAAAATAATTAAAAATGACAAAAAGAAACCCTTATTTAAGAAATATGAATGAAATATAAACCACCTTTGTCGTAACCATTTTTTTTGAAAAACGGGAATCGACTTTAAAAATAGGGAGTCGCCACCGATCTTTTATTCGAGGTGTGATCGGGTCACCTTGGGATGGGTTATTTTAATAAAGCATTTTGATTTATTAAAATAATTTTGGTCCACGAAATTTGAGAAAACGGGTTCGAGAGTCGGTTACGTGCAAGGAAGGATTAGCACCCTTGCAACGCCCAAAATCGGTACCAAATCGATTAACGTTGTCCTAATGTTGAAAGTTTGAGAATGTTCAAGGCTGAAAAAGTTGTTAAATCCGAATTGAATTTCAAGATCCACTTGTTTCAAAGGAACAAGAGTATCATACCCAGCACATTAGGATATGACGCCTTTTGTACTCTAACATCGAGATCGTCTTTGATCTTCAAATCATGCGAAGAAGGGTATTTGAATATTTAGTCGAAAGAAAAGTCAACACCCAGCACGTTAGGATGTGATCTTTCGATCTTCTAAACACACAAATACTGCCTTATTTTTTGAAAAATATAAAATATTTAATCTTAAAATTATTTCCAAATACATTTTTTGAACCAAAATTCAATAATAAAAAGAGGCGAGTGTAAGTGCGGAATAATAATATGTGAATATAACCTTTGTACAAGTAGATGTCAAGGATAATGAACACAATTCAAAACATATGAAAATAATTATCATCAATTCTACATTACCAACCAAGACACGAGAGCTAAAAATATAGCTAATTAAAATAGAATATGGCAAGTCTTTTAACGTAGATGAATAAAATAATAATATAAATAGTTTAAAAATAAATATTCTACAAAGAAAATTAAAATAAATAATATACAAAATAACATATTAATCTACATGAATAATATATGGAATGAAAACCTAATATAAATAATTTACATGGAAAATAATAATGCATGAAGGTTTCCGAAGTAAACAAAAATATATAATGTAATGTGGGTTTAAGAATAAATAAACTATATAAACAAATTTAAATTATATCTATACATATAAATAAATTTTAAAGAAGATTATAATTTTAATGTGAATTATGCACGTATATATATACAAAATAATAGTATACAAAGTATTTAAGCTAAAACTCATGCAATTGATTAAAACCAAGAAATGAGAAATTTTAAAATCAAACACTTATACGACGAATAAATAAATAAAATACCTAATTGGATTAAAAAATAAAATTACCAGGCTACTTATAAACAAATAGGATAATTTAAGCTAGATTGAGGACTGAATCAAAACGCACACAAATAAACAGGGACTAAAACAGACAAACTCAATTAACCAAAATGTTGCGTTTAATAGGATTAAATTGCGAAAGAATCAGAAAGCATAGGGATCGATTGCGTAAATAATCCTTTTAAAATGGAGAGGCGCGGATCCGGGTCATGAGCGGGTCGACGCGCGGATCCCACACCTTTCCTAAACGGCACCGTTTCGCCTGGTTTAAATAGATTGATAAAACCCTAAAAAAACCTCAGATATCCAGCCTCCTCCTCTTTTGAAATCTGAATACCCTAGCCCCCCCTTTTTCGCTCTTTCGGCCGCAAACCAGAAAAGGCCACAGTCCGGCCACTGAACCGCCATGGTACTTAGGGATCAGGGTCAAGTCGAGCCTCTTCAAGCCTTCCCTTCAAAACCCAATTTGAAAGTCTCAATACTTTAAACCTTGAAGGCCGTCTTTACCTCCGATTTCGGCGAAGGAAGACAGATCTGATGGTTCGTCTACGAAGGTAAGCTCCTTGTTTTCCCTCTTTTATTATTTTCATTTTGTTATTGATTTTTGTATTAGATTTCAATACAGTAAGTAAAAAAAAGAAGAGTAAAAGATGATATTAAATTGAAGGAAGTGAAACAAAAAAAAAACAACCTTGTAATCTTTTTGTTTGATTTTTGATAATTTTTTGTTGTAGTTCGTCCCTAAAAAGAAAAAAAAAAAACCCTTTTACATTGTCTTTTCAATGGCTTTATAAGAAGAATAGAAAACTGCTTTTTAATATACTATTTTGTCCCATATTTCTGCATTACGATGCCTCTGTTTCTCTGCTTGTTGGCTTTTTCTTGCAGGGCATGGGCGAGGCGTGCGTAGTGGAGAGGTCAGAGACGCGTGTTGACCGAGGTGGGAATGCTGGTGATGGCCGACAGTGGTCAGCGCGGTGCTCACGTGGGGCTGCGGTGCGTAAGGCACGTGCGTAGAAATTTGTAGGGTGTGCTGAAACACCCCAAACCCGGCCCACAAGCCCTGACCGGATCTGGTATGTCACTGCGGAAAAACGTTTGAAGACTGATTTCACTTTTGGGAAAAACATTAAAAATTTTGTCTTTAATAAAACCTTATGTGTTTAAAACTCCCAATACAACTAAGTCATTACAATTTCCCGGATTAAAACTTTAATATACTTTAAAAATATGAGTTGCCAAGAGTAAAAGCATTTCCAAATAAAAATTCAATCGTCACATTGCTTTAACATAATAAAAATACTCAAATAGAAATACTTAAATAAATTAACGGGCCTTATTACAATAAACACTTAACCAAAATACTGAGAATATAAAATACGTAAATAAATAAAAAAAACAGTTTCTGCATGAAAATCTGCTTCTGCATGGCCACCTTTGTATCCACTCCAGCCCGGTCCGATCATCATATGTCACCTGCGATGTTGGTAAAAATTGGGTGAGTCATGAGACTCGATGCATAGTTATTTCACATGTCTCCACACATATGGGCTTGGCCCATATCCACACAGTCCACATAGTCAGTCATGCAAAAATGCATCCCAACCCAACCTAAAGTCCATCCGTTACACCTACCTTAGCGGACACTGCTTTGCTCAAGGCCGTGGCTAATCCACCGAGGTGGCGAGTGATCCGCATATCTTACCTTGGCGGACCATTGCTCAAGGCCGTGGCTAAGCCACCGATCACATAAGTGATCCCACATATCAATCAGTCCACGGTGATGCACACAGCTATCAACCGCCGAGATGGGCACCTAGCCAACACCTCCCTTGATGAAGCACATAGCTAACATCAAGCGCTAATGTAGCACAAGGCTAACATTAGTCCACGTACATAAATATGTACACCCTTTCCTTCGATTTTCACATCCCAAGTCCCATGCATATATGTGTATCATGTCAGATTAACATTTAGAGTAAGTATTCATCACATGCTCACCACAAATATCACACATATATCATAGGCAAAATAGAGCACTGACCTGATTAATTGATTGCCCACTACGGGTATCCACCATCTTAGCCATTATTTCCGGCTAATATACACATCATAAACATACATACATAACAACATACAAATAACAGGAGAATAGTGCGATAACTACGCACCTGACTATTTAGCGAAATCCCGATCTATTTGGATCTAACACAATCTAGAATCCCGAAACTCTTTATCCCTGTCGATTTGCCTCACTATCAAAGCACTCCCAGCGAAACAGCTCTTAGACTCCAAAGAGAAAGATTTCGGCACTTGAATGGTGAAGGGGATCACGCCAAAGTAAAGAGAATTTATGCTTAGAGGATTCGGCAACAAAGAAACGATGGTAGAGGGGTTTGGCTTTTGTCAATAATGATTAGGAAAAAGAAGAGAAAAGGAGGAGAATAGGTACTTAACACTTTCGGCTTTGGGTCACAAGAAGAGAAAACAAGTTGAATCCTCAAGTGTTTTCGGTACAAAGAAAATTAAAGAAGCAAAGGAGATGTCAAAGAGGATCACTCCCCCCTTATAAAGAATTTGGCTACTTCATCCTTTCCTATCAATTCCCCACATTTTCCTCCTTATCACCTTAATTAATAACATAAAAAAAAACAAATAATCCACCACATTATCCCTTATCTTTCCATAAATAAAATAAAACCACACTTATTCAAAATAAATTAAATAACCCACATCCATTCATTATCTTAATATTTAAAACAAATAAAACAAAATCCTCAATTATCTACCCACTTAAAATAAATAAAATAATCCATACTTATTCAAAATAAATTAAATAACTCACATCCATCCACTATCTTAATATTTAAAACAAATAAAACAAAATCCTCAATTATCTACCCACTTAAAATAAATAATCCATACTTATTCAAAATAAATTAAATAACCCACATCCATTCACTATCTTAATATTTAAAACAAATAAAACAAAATCCTCAATTATCTACCCACTTAAAATAAATAAAATAAATCCCCACTTATCTCAATATTTACAACAAATAAAACAAAATAAATAATTGTCTACCCATTTAAAATAATAAAATAAATCCCCGCTTATTCAAAATAAATTAATTAACCCCCATTCATCCACTATCTCAATATTAACAACAAATAAAATAAAATACCTAATTATCTACCCACTTAAAATAATTAAAAAAAAAAATCCAAACTTCATCTTCTCTTTATAAAACCCATGTGCCGTCCAACACCCCCACTCCACCTTGTCATCACATGCCAAAAATAAAACACACTACTTGCTGCCCAAGTGATTCGAACCTAAGCCCTCCTGAAGCCCCTTTGACGCAAACGCCCCAAGCCACCTTGCTGCTGATTCTTTTTGTGTCATCAACTCCCCATAATTTCTTTTAAAGCCTCCTTTACCTAGCTTCTCCTTTAGACTTAAAATTCTAATATTTTTCCAAAACTTCCTCCTACATCGTTGGATTCTCAAAACCCTTAAAACACTCCCAAATACATATTAAACCTTCTCTTACATGGATTATGCACTAACCGCATAACCCCTAATCTAGGATGTTACAGTTCTACCCCCCTAAAAAAATAATTTCGTCCTCGAAATTACTTGGCTAAATAAACTCTTTCTCGCCACACTACGCTTATGCTGTGCACTCTGATTTTAATAAAACTAACACCTTTCCCTAGATACCATCTCAAGATTCGCATTCAATGTTCCACACACTTCACTAGCAACATAAGAACGAACTAGCTCTATAACAATCAAAGCAAGTAAGGGTATTCGAGAACCAAGGATCGTACCCGTTGTCACATCTGGCACATCCTCCTCGCGACGGCCAACTGCATAAACCAACCTTGGCTGCCTTGTATCAGAACCTTCAGCACCTCCACTTGGTGCTCCACGACCTCGGCCGGAACCATTTTCTCCATGGTTCAGACCACGACCCCTTGTCACCTGCTGACCACCTCTGCCTGGCTGCACATAACCTTGGCCTGCTGTCCGAGCCCTATTCGGATCCTGAGGACAGTCTTTAATCAAGTGAGACTTAGACTTACATCTAAAACATTCCCGATCCCAATTCCAGCACTCGCCAACATGGTACCTTCCACACTGAGCACACGGACGGTCCGGATTTCCAATCGTTGGCTTAGCAACACGAGCAGAATTCTCAACCTTTGATCTTTTCTGCAGACTTTCAAACGATTCTGACGATCTAAATCTCCTCTTATCCCGGTTCCTCTCCTCATCTCTATTCTGTCTCACAGAGTTCTTAATCCCTTCGGCTACCTTAGCCTTCTCTACTAACACAGCAAACTCCCGCTCCTGATGTGGAGCTATCAGCAACCTCAGGTCATCCCTTAGTCCATCCTCAAATCGGACACATCGCTCATGCTCCGTAGCCACTACTCCTCGAGCATATCGGCTTAACCTTAAGAATTCGGCCTCGTACTCCGCCACGGACTTGTTCCCTTGAACCAGCCCCAGAAACGCCTTCCTTTGCGCATCAATATAATGGGTACCAATATACTTTTTCTGGTATGCCACCTTAACATACTCCCAAGTGAGATCCTCGGCTGTGGCCCCATCCCGAACTGTGAGCCACCATTGATACGCTTCATCGCGTAGCAGTGCCACCATTCCTTTCACTTTATTCTTCAGCAGTCAGATCCAACTCATCCATAATTTGTTCAGTCACCTCCAACCAATATTCAGCAGTTCCGGGTGCCACACCAGATACGCTACGGAACACTTCAGCTCCATTAGCTCGGAGTCGCTCGGGTACAGACTTCCTCGCTCTCATATTTCCACCTGCTCCAGCCACCATCTCAAGAACTCGCAGCACCGCCTGCGATACAGCATCATCCCCCGTCTGATCTTGCTGTTCAACACCAAAAGTTGGTGGTGGTGGCGGTGGTACATCATTCTCAGATCCTTGACCCGATCTCACGGGTTCCGATACCGCCATTCTACCTCTACCACGTCCACGACGACCACGTCCTCTAGAACTCATTTCTAGCGTCGTGATTTAATCTGATTAAAAAGTTTTATGCATTAGTACTTTGTTCCGTTTTTTTTAACCGCGAACAGTTTTATGATAAGAAGTGTTTATAGTGGTTCTTTCGATCAATCAAAGTTTCAGTTCAAGTTCATTATTCTAATTCAGAGATTCACATTCATTCCTCACTAGAGGCACATTCATTCATAGACATATTCATTCAGTGGTATCTACAAAACACATTCACTATTCGAACATTTCTGTCCGTTTCTATCCCAGGGGTATTTTCATCATTTTTCCTACAAGGGTATTTTGATAATAATCGGGGTAAATTTAAAAATCTTAACAATTCAGGGCACTTTGAAATTTTCAAAACTTGAGGGTATTTTCGAAAAATTTCTCAAATCAGAGGTATGGCAGAAATTTTGGAAACCAGGGTTATTTTGGTAATTTTGTCAATCAGGGGTAATTTCGTAAATTTCCAAATCTGGGTATCTTAACATTTTGCAAAATAGAATTTTTTGATATTTTTGTAAAGTAAGAATATTTTACTGAAAATCGATAGTAATATAATAATTTTTTTTTCAATCCGAGGGCATTTTAGTAATTTACAACACAGGGGTATTTTCGAAATTTTTGTAAATTGGAAAATATTTTGGAAAAAAAATTTCAAAATAAATTTTGCTACAAATCAAAGGGGTAATTTGATAATTTTAAAACTAAGGTTTTTATAAAAAAATATGGCTAGTCCCTTTCGGGTTTTAATTATCGGGTTTAGCCGATGACTAAGTCCTCTTGGTTAGGGTGAATGGTTACTACGCACCAGGTAGGATTCGAGCAAAGAGGAGGTGAGTCACTAGGACTGCTTAAATACCAAGCTCTTACCGAATCCACTCCTAGACATGCGCACAATGATTTGCACACACCTTAACTCTCGGCGACTTAATCACAGGTTTGTTTAATGGTCCTCAAGTCTTATGCACTTGTGTTGGAGTAAACTAGTCCTAGGGTTCAATAGCCCTATTCTACTAATCTACGTTCCCTTAATGCCCCTAAAGCTCATATATTCAAATCACTTCAATAATTAGAAGTACTTACCTGGTGGACTTCGGGCCGGAGATACAGGTGCCATGCTAGAATAAATCTGAAATAAAAGTCCATATCTTGAAAAGCCCTTTTTTTTTTGAAAACTGTTTTCGGGCCCAAAACCTCAAAGCTGAGTTTTGAACCGGGCTCTGATACCAAACTGAAACACCCCAAACCCGGCCCACAAGCCCTGACCGAATCTGGTATGTCACTGCGGAAAAACATTTGAAGACTGATTTCACTTTTGGGAAAAACATTAAAAATTTTGTCTTTAATAAAACCTTGTGTGTTTAAAACTCCCAATAAAACTAAGTCATTACAATTTCCCGGATTAAAACTTTAATATACTTTAAAAATATGAGTTGCCAAGAGTAAAAGCATTTCCAAATAAAAATTCAATCGTCACATTGCTTTAACATAATAAAAATACTCAAATAGAAATACTTAAATAAATTAATGGGCCTTATTACAATAAACACTTAACCAAAATACTGAGAATATAAAATACGTAAATAAATAAAAAAACAGTTTCTGCATGAAAATCTGCTTCTGCATGGCCACCTTTGTATCCACTCCAGCCCGGTCCGATCATCATATGTCACCTGCGATGTTGGTAAAAATTGGGTGAGTCATACAGACTCAGTGCATAGTTATTTCACATGTCTCCACACATATGGGCTTGGCCCATATCCACACAGTCCACATAGTCAGTCATGCAAAAATGCATCCCAACCCAACCTAAAGTCCATCCGTTACACATACCTTAGCAGACCTGCTACTCAAGGCCGTGGCTAATCCACCGATCAACTGAGTGATCCCGCATATCTTACCTTGGCGGACCATTTGCTCAAAGGCGTGGCTAAGCCACCGATCACATAAGTGATCCCACATATCAATCAGTCCACGGTGATGCACACAGCTATCAACCGCCGAGATGGGCACCTAGCCAACACCTCCCTTGATGAAGCACATAGCTAACATCAAGCGCTAATGTAGCACAAGGCTAACATTAGACCACGTACATAAATATGTACACCCTTTCCTTCGATTTTCACATCTCAAGTCCCATGCATATATGTGTATCATGTCAGATTAACATTTAGAGTAAGTATTCATCACATGCTCACCACAAATATCACACATATATCATAGGCAAAATAGAGCACTGACCTGATTAATTGATTACCCACTACGGGTATCCACCATCTTAGCCATTATTTCCGGCTAATATACATATCATAAACATACATACATAACAACATACAAATAACAGGAGAATAGTGCGATAACTACGCACCTGACTATAGCCAAATCCCGATCTATTTGGATCTAACACAATCTAAAATCTCGAAACTCTTTATCCTTGTCGATTTGCCTCACTATCAAAGCACTCCCAGCGAAACAGCTCTTAGACTCCAAAGAGAAAGATTTCGGCACTTGAATGGTGAAGGGGGATCACGCCAAAGTAAAGAGAATTTATGCTTAGAGGATTCGGCAACAAAGAACAGTGGTAGAGGGGTTTCGGCTTTTGTCAATAATGATTAGGAAAAAGAAGAGAAAAGGAGGAGAATAGGTACTTAACACTTTCGGCTTTGGGTCACAAGAAGAGAAAACAAGTTGAATCCTCAAGTGTTTTCGGTACAAAGAAAATTAAAGAAGCAAAAGAGATGTCAAAGAGGATCACTCCCCCCTTATAAAGAATTTGGCTACTTCATCCTTTCCTATCAATTCCCCACATTTTCCTCCTTATCACCTTAATTAATAACATAAAAAAAAAACAAATAATCCACCACATTATCCCTTATCTTTCCATAAATAAAATAAAACCACACTTATTCAAAATAAATTAAATAACCCACATCCATTCATTATCTTAATATTTAAAACAAATAAAACAAAATCTTTAATTATCTACCCACTTAAAATAAATAAAATAATCCATACTTATTCAAAATAAATTAAATAACACACATCCATCCACTATCTTAATATTTAAAACAAATAAAACAAAATCCTCAATTATCTAATCACTTAAAATAAATAAAATAATCTATACTTATTCAAAATAAATTAAATAACTCACATCCATCCACTATCTTAATATTTAAAACAAATAAAACAAAATCCTCAATTATCTACCCACTTAAAATAAATAAAATAAATCCCCACTTATTCAAAATAAATTAATTAACCCCCATTCATCCACTATCTCAATATTTACAACAAATAAAACAAAATACCTAATTATCTACCCACTTAAAATAATAAAATAAATCCCCACTTATTCAAAATAAATTAATTAACCTCCATTCATCCACTATCTCAATATTAACAACAAATAAAACAAAATACCTAATTATCTACCCACTTAAAATAATTAAAAAAAAGTCCAAACTTCATCTTCTCTTTATAAAACCCATGCGCCGTCCAACACCCCCACTCCACATTGTCATCACATGCCAAAAATAAAACACACTCCTTGCTGCCCAAGTGATTCGAACCTGAGCCCTCCTGAAGCCCCTTTGACGCAAACGCCCCAAGCCACCTTGCTGCTGATTCTTTTTGTGTCATCAACTCCCCATAATTTCTTTTAAAGCCTCCTTTACCTAGCTTCTTCTTTAGACTTAAAATTCTAATATTTTTCCAAAACTTCCTCCTACATCGTTGGATTCTCAAAACCCTTAAAACACTCCCAAATACATACTAAGCCTTCTCTTACATGGATTATGCACTAACCGCATAACCCCTAATCTAGGATGTTACAGTTGCTCCAGGGAAACTTAGGGTTTCTGTTTGACTAACTTCGTTAGGCCGTCCGGGCCGACTGGGCATTGGGCTAGTGTAGGGGTTAGGGTAAATGGGCTTTGGTTTTGGGTTGGGTTTTATTGGGTCATTAACTTTGGACTGTTAACTTATATTAAAATTGGGCCTGTATTTGGGGTTAATTTTAAATGGGTCATTCGGGTTTAGGGCTAGCTGATTGGGCTGGTATATTTTGGGCTTGAACTGGGGTTTTGGGCCATTTTCTGTTGTAATTGGACATTTATTTTGGACCATTTTCTGTTTGTTATTTTGGTTTTGGGTTTTATTATTCTGTTTATTGGGCTTCGATGGGTCGGGCAAATTTGGTTATTACAACCCTTATCAATTTATATTAATGGGAATGTGGTACATGCAAAGTAGGAGCTACCTATCTGAAATTGCCTAATATTTGGTACTCATGCCGAAGTCCTTGAATACATTATTTCATAAGTTTTCGTATCTTTCAAAAAATTAAAATTTAATTTCTCTATTTTTATTTTTAAAAATTTAGTCTCTTCCTTTTTAAAATTTTAAAATTCTAGTCCAACTATTAACACTGTTAATTTTTTTGTTAAATTCAAGATTATGACAAAGTCAATTTTTTAATTACATAACTATGAAGAGAGTATTTTTTATTATTATTTCAAAATTTCAACAAATAAACTTAGTAAAAAAATTTAATAGTATCAACGTTGAACCTGAATTTTGAAATTTTAAAAGTAAGACTAATTTTCTGAAAAAAAAAGTATATGGACTGAATTCTAAAATTTTGAAAAATATAAATTATAATATATTTTAACTAAAAATATTACAAAATCAGATGGATGTTCTCTATCACTCTTTTTTATTTGAGATTTTCCATAAGTTATAAGCAGGATTATAAGTGTTAATAATATAAATTTGAATATTATAATAAAAAAAGTTTAATTCGACCTTCAAAGTATATCTATTTTCCCATTTTTTAGAATCTAAATTATCTTTTTATTTTAGTTTTTGTCGAAACCATTTTTATAAGTTTTTATAAAACGGGGGTCGACTTTAAAAAAAATAAAAAAAGGGGAGTCGCCACTAATCCCTTTTGACCTAGGTGTGATTGGATCACATTATAAAACGTTTTATTTCAAAACATTGATTTTGGTCCATGAAGTACGAGAAAACGAGTTCGGGAATCGGTTATGTGCGAGGAAGGGTTAGCACCCTCGAAACGCCCAAAATTTGGTACCTAATTGATAATCTCATATCCTAATGTTGAATTTTGAAAAATTTAAAAAATACGATCCTTTTATTTGAAAGAAAGCGAAGACTTACCTATGTTAGGATGTAACATCTCATGACTTCGAAACTAGGCTCGCCTTTATTTGTAGAAAAAAATTCTTACCTCGAGATACAAAACATCATATCCAATAAGTTAGGGTACAACGTTTTGAATTCTCAAGAATAAGTTTTAATTTGAAATTTATAGGTTTAAGAAAAGGATACTTGATACCTTAAGTTCCACGAGAAAAATTAAAACCCAGTAAGTTAGGGTATAATTTCTCTCGAAGTCCCCCAAATATCATATATCGCTGTTAATTATATTTGAATAAAATGCGTCAATTCAAAAAGTGTTTTTATAAAACAATGGTTAGATATTATAACATACATACTTAATAGCAATTCACCATAACTACAAATTATATTAACAATAAATGATTAAAGAATAATATAACATGAATAAACAAATAGAGAACTATGTTAAGCAATAATAAACGATTAAAAGAACATAAATATATAAACATGGGATATAAAATAAGTAGCAGTAATTAAAATCTTCACGAAATATAAAAATCCAAGAAACAAATATTAAATTCCATAAACAAAATCAAATAAAAAAGGAATAATATATTTAAACGTTGAGTGAATATTATGACAAAAAAAAAAAAGAATATGACGATTTTTAAAACGATTTAATATATATACAAACAATATCTTAAATGAATATAAAAAAAATTAAAGTATATGAAAAAAATAAGAATACTTATAACAAATATAAAATTTAATAATTTAATACATATATAAATGATTATATATAATAAAAATGATTAGTAAATAGTATATAATAATTATAAATAAAAAGATATATATAATGCACTAATCATAAAAATTACATATGTAATAAACAATATAAATAAAATATGTTATATAATATAAATAAATTTTATACAAAATAAAATTTTAAAAATAATATATGATATAATATGTAACAGCCCGGTTTTGGGGCTAGTCGGAACAATGGTTTCGAGACCACTAATCTGAGGTTGAGGAAAATTATTTTGATATTATTTTATGTGTCGTAACATGTTTATAGGGATGCATGAGAATTTTGGTACCTTAATTTTAACGATTGATTGCATAATTGCGAAAAAGGACTAAATCGTATAAAGTACAAAAGTTCTATTTTACAAGGTAGAGGTGTCTAATAGCCATAGAATATTAAATTGAAGGCCCTTAAATTGAAATTAGGTCATATTGAGAGTGTTGGCTGGCCATAGGAAGCTAGGGGGACAAGAGCATTCATTTTAGTCAAATTTGGTGACATTAGGTGATAAAAGATGAATAAAAAAAATGCTAAAAAGGAAAGATATCATCTTTCACTATTCACTCTTCACCTCCACCGAAAATTTCAAGCTTAGAGGGGTTTTGAATGCTTTAAAATTTCAGCCAAGTTATCTCCCTACAAGTAAGTGATTTTAGAGGTCTTTCTTGGTGATTTTTGTGTTTTCGGAACCCCCAAAGCTTAAGTTAGCTAATGAGGGGACTAAATTGCAATATGGTGGGAAGTATAAGGACTTGCCATGAGAGTATTTATGTTGTTAACTGAGTTTTTATTAAAGAAAATGAATGTTAGAGAAATGAGAAACAACTTTTGTGAAAGGTGTTTGCATGAAAACACCTAAATAGGACTTAAATGCAAAGAATGAATTTGTGTCATAAATGCATGAAATGGTGAGAATGGTGAGTAGTTGTAAGAGAAATAAATGTTCAGCTAGACTTGTTTATTGAGAAAATATGTTGAAAAATAAATTACGAGCCTAGGGGCAAAATCGTAATTTTGCCATAGTACAAGGGCAAAATGGTCATTTTTGCCCAAGTATATATTTTGATGTATTATGATCATAGGATGATCTAAACAAATTAAATTTCATTGTTATAGATCACGAAGAGCGTGGAATCAACCTTGACCGTGGAAAAGGCAAGGTGACGGATTAAATCGTTAGTTAACACTTTTTGCACCTAGGTAAGTTTATGTGTAAACAATGCATATTTGTGTAAACATTATGTTGCTAATTAGTGTATGGCATCTTTTTGGTGGGCTATGTGCGATACCACCCTAATAAAGGCTGTTGATTGGCTAAGTGCGAAACCACTGAGTAATTTGACTATGAGTAATGGAATTAGAGATAGTGATATGTTGTATTATGTGACTTTGTGATGCTAAGTGCAGGGGAACCTGTGGGAATGGAGAAAATGAGTAAGCATGATCATGAATGCAGATTGTTTCTTGCTTAGCATGTAATGCTATGTAATTGTTTAATACATGTTATAATGTTATATTGTTTACATGTAAACTTACTAAGCTTAAAGCTTACTCCCCCTTCTCTTTTTCCCTTGTTTATAGAGTTTAAGAGCCAAGCCGAGATACGAAGATATTCAGAAGATCGTCCACACTATCAGCTCACCTCGGTATATCTAGACTTAATGATTTTGTACATGGCATGTATAAGGGCTAGACTAGTTAGGATATTTTGTCATTTTGGCCAAAATGTATTGGCCCTTGTTAAGATAACTATTTTGTATATTTCCATAGTTGATGGCTCACCTTATCATTTATGAAATTACAAAATTATCTATGGAAGTTCATATTGAAAATATGAGATGTTTATTAGTATGTTGAATAGGTTCATGTAGTGTAAGCTATAGGGGTGCAAAGAGCTTGGCAAATAGCCTTGTTCTTGTCCACATAGGTAGGCACACGGGCATGTGTATAGGTCGTGTGTGACACATGATCAAGCCATGGGCGTGTGCCCAGGCCGTGTGAAGTCTGCATCTTGAAATTGGAATTTGAATTGTCACACGGTTGAAGCACTCGGGCATGCCCAGGCCGTGTGGATTAATCAGAGGCGACCACGGTCCAGCAATATGGGCGTGTGTCCAGGTCGTGCGACTCAAGTCAGTGTCGACCACGGGCGTGTCATCTAGTCCACGGGTGTGTGACCCCTGTTTAGGTGACATTTTTCTAAATGTGTCAAAATTTTCGATTTATGTTTGATATTTTCCGGTGGTTAGTACAGGACCCGATAGGCCCATTATAAAGAAATTAGATGTAAGATTGAAAATCTTTGAATTTGGAAATGAAATTGCCAACTCAAAGTTATATGACCAAGTGAGTCGAGTCAGGTAATGCCTCGTGCCCGATTCCGGTACAAGATACGAGTAAGGGGTGTTACATAATATAATACTATATAATACACAAAATTTTATAATCCATAATATAATAACTAATGTACATGTTTCTACAATAAAATATAATATATGAATAATATTAAACTTAATAGATAATAATTTAATACATTATAATATTGAAATAATTAAAAATAAGAATAAAGTAAAAGAATTAAATGAACAATGATCAAATCAGAAAATAAATAAAAATTAAGAGCAAAATTATAAAAAAGGGGATTATATTGAAACACACGCGAAAATATAAGAACTTATTAGGCAATTATGCCCCATCTCTTAAACGGCGCCGTTCTGATATTCGCCTTTAAATAGTTCGAGGGACCAAATTGAAACATAAGAAATAATTCTGGGTCCAATTGTAAGTAAAGAAAAAAACAATACTGGACGTAATTATAAAATTGAAATAATGTGGAGGGGCCAAAGAGGCAATTAGACCCTTTTATAAAAACACTCGGATCCTCCCCGGGTTTTCGGGTCAACACGCGGATCTAGCTTTAAAACGACGTTGTTTTGGGAGTTAATAGCTAATCCTAAAACGAAGTCGTATGATGGCTTTATAATAGCTATTTTTTTTATTTTCAAAAATCATTTAGAACCGCATCAGAAAAAAAAATCAAACCGAGTTCAAAAACCTCTCTCTGTCTTTTGGCCTTCTGCCAGGACTCCGATCTAGGCTCCGCCATACCCGCCGCCACACGCGCTATTACACACAGAGTCCGGAAGGTCAAAAACCTTCATTTTCAATGCTAGTTAAAACGGTAAAATCCTTTTCTTTATTTAAAATCAAAAATAAAATGAAGAAGAAAAATAATATATATATAAACAGCATAATACTATCGAAAATCACCTTCTGTATTTCTAAGGTTTGGTTCTTTTATTTATGTATTTTTTCATTGCCTAGTGTATATCTGTTTTTTTTCTGTATATTTGAGTATCTATTTTTTTATTCTCTCTGTGTGTATCTGTGTATTACAGATTCGTTAGGGTTATTTATAACCCTAAAAAAAAAATTGGAAATAAATACAAATATTTTCTTTCTGTTTCTGCCATTTCCTTCTTTCCTTTTGCTGTGGTGTTTTTTCCTTGTTTGCAGATCTGTGACGAGAAGCGCGGCGGCGATAGGGGCGTTATTCACTTGCGAATCGCAGCTTGACAAATGGCTGATTGAGGCTTGCGGCGCGAAGAGCTAGGCGCGTGCGGCGCCTAGGGTTTCCCAGAAACCCTAGGTTTCTGAAACTGTTTAGTGTTGGGCCCTTTTGGGCCGTCTCTGTTTTGGGTCTGAATGTTGGGTCAGGGTGTAACGGGCTTCGGGTATTTGTTTGGTATTGGGCTATTGATTGGTTTTAGGTTTGTACTGGACTTTATTAAACTTTATTTTTGTTTTTTTCTGAATAAAATGGGCCCGGGCAAAATGGGCTGATTAAAACTACCCCTCTTTACTCATTGTTGTGTAACGAGAATAGAGCAAAGATAATAGAAGGTCCAATTTTTCCCGGTCTTTGTTGAGCCTTGATTTCTTGGTCTTCGTCTTCTTCAAATGGCTTTCAACTCCACTGCAACTTCAACGGTATTGGAATTTTATTTTGATTTCAATAAGTCTGATGGCTTCAATCTGCTTCACTACAACTTCAGGAATGCAGTATTCGTTATCTTTTAATCTGCTCCACTGCAACTTCAGGGAGGTCAACCTAGTATCTTCGATCCGCTTCACTGCAATCTTAGGAAGGCAAGATCTGTTGTCTTTTAGCCTGCTCTGTTGCAAACTTAGAGAGGTAAGGCTGATGTCTTTGATCTACTTCACTACAACTTCAGGAACGCTAGATCTGCTATTTTAATCCGCTCCACTGCAAAATTAGGGAGACCAGATTAATGTCCTCGATCTTTCTCCTGCAACTTTAGGAAGGTAAGATCTGTCATCTTCAATCTGCTCCGCTGCAACTTCAGGGAGATAAGACTAATGTCTTCGATCTGTTTCACTGCAACTTCAGGAATGCCAGATTTGCTTTCTTTAGTTTGCTCCACTACAACTTCAGGGAGATCAAGCTGATGTCTTTGATCTTTTTCCTACAACTTTAGGAAGGTAAGATCTGTTGTTTTCAATCTGCTCCACTGCAACTTTAGGGGGACAAGATCTAATGTTTTTGATCTGCTTCACTACAATCTTAGAAATGCCAGATCTGATGGTTTTGATCTGCTTCTTGCAATTCAGGGAGATCAAGCTGATGTCTTTGATCTTTTTCCTACAACTTTAGGAAGGTAAGATCTGTTGTTTTCAATCTGCTCCACTGCAACTTCAGGGAGACAAGATCTAATATTTTTGATCTGCTTCACTACAATCTCAAAAATGCCAGATCTGATGTTTTTGTTCTGCTTCTTGCAACTTCAGGAATGCCATATCTGCTGTCTTCGATCTGCTTCCTGCAACTTTAGGAATACCAGATCTGTTATCTTCTAGCTTGCTCTACTGCAATATCAAAAAGCTAAAGCTAACATCTTTGATCTTCTTCATGCAACTTCAGGAAGGTAAGATCTGTTGTCTTCAGTCTACTCCGCTGCAATTTCAGGGAGACAAGGCTGAAAGTGACCATTTACCCTGCTACATCGTCTTATGACCTGTAGAATAGGTATATGCTTATGCCAAATGATTATGATACCGTGATCGAAATGAGTCAAATGCTCCTATTCAGACATGCTAACATGTGAATGCAAAAATGATATGAGTATGATTCATACTCAAGATGTTATCATTCATTTATCCGTCAAGGTTTCATCTTCGTTCCTCTTGAAGTATCATTTTCTTGCTCAAATAATTTGCCCCATGAAAATTTTAGGGCCATTCCTTTTGAATCTTGGGGACACAAGGGTTATACCGTTTTCAAACCATCTCTCCAAGAATCGCAACTTTTTTTGTCCGTCCTTAATGCAATTTAAGTATACAGGACTTGTTTCCATTTCAATTCATTCCACCACAATTTAGGTTTTTTGAATCTTTTCCCGTCAAATTGGTCTGTCATACCATTTTTCGAATAACCCAATAACATTGTTTACTTTCGTCACAACAACTCATCATTCGGTCTAATTACCAATTAGACAAAGAATTAAGAGAAATAGTCTCCATCAAGACTCTTATTTCTCAAATAATTCCAATCTATGTACATGGAAATTTTAAACAATTACCCTATTTCAGTTTTTTATTTTATCTAGAAATTTCCAAAGTAACATGTAGAACTTCTTTTGTGAAATTATTAGTTCATCAATCATTATTTCAATGCAACATGCTTATAAATAATGGGTAACAAATAAATTGATTTCAAAGAGAGTTAAATGAATTATACAAAGAAAATTCACTGGAAACATATCTTTGAGAAGAAAAAGAATCCAAAGTTAGTAAAATGAATAGGATAAAGATCAGATGCCCTGAATATCGCAGATTGGGCTTCCATATACAGACTCCATGAAGACTGCTTTGAGCTTAATCATGTGTTTAGAAGACCAAAGTACTTTGTTGATGCTTTAATATGCAACATACTTCATTTTTATTGATTCAAGTATAGTAAGATCACTGCACGTCCATTCAGAATTTGAGCCGCCCTTTTCGGGTTTTCAACTCAAAACCCCTTTGGTCTTAAGGCGCCATTTGCAGGTTTTCACCTTGGCCTCTCCTTTTTTTAGAAGTCTCAAAGCGCTCTTTACGGGTTTTCACCTTGGCCTCTTCTCCTCTTTAAGCAAAATACTTTTTGACTGAATCCAAGTTCACAGGATTGGGTAAACTTTTCCCATCCACTTCGGTCAGAATCAATGCACTTCGAGAGAAAGCTTTCTTCACCACATATGGTCCTTCCCAATTTGGCATCCATTTTCTTCTGAAATCCTTTTGTATGGGAAGGATCTTTTTTAGTACAAGGTCCCCTTCGTAAAACTCTCTTGGGCGAAATTTTTTATCATAGGCTTGCATCATTCGTTTTTGGTACATCTGACTGTGACGAATAGCCCTTAACCTCTTTTCTTCAACTAAGTTCAACTAATCATATCGAGCCTGGATGCTTTATTTCTGACAAAACTCGAAGAGAAGGTATTTTCACTTCAATAGGTAAAACTGTCTCCATCCCATAGACCAACGAGAAAGGCGTTGCCCCAGTAGAGGTTCTGACAGACGTCCGATAAGCATAGAGTACAAATGGTAATTTCTCATGCCAATCCTTATAAGTCTCAGTCATCTTCCTTACTATCTTCTTAATATTTTTATTGGCCATTTCCACTGCCTCATTCATTTTTGGATGATACGGAGACGAGTTGTGGTGTTTAATGTTGAATTGACTACAAACTTCTGCTATCGTGCTGTTGTTTAAGTTCAGTGCGTTGACTGATATGATCCTTTTGGGCATTCCATATAGACAAATGATCTCCTTCTTCAGGAACTGACTAACTGCTGACTTAGTAATACTAGCGTATGAAGCAGCCTCTACCCATTTGGTGAAGTAATCAATAACCACGAAGATGAATCGATGCCGATTCGAAGCTTTCGGTGAGATCGGCCCAATGACATCCATCCCCCACATGGAGAAAGGCCATGGAGAAGTCATAACATGCAATGGTGATGGTGGTACATGAATTTTGTCTCCATAAACCCGGCATTTATGACATCTCTTGGCATAGTTGATACAATCACCTTCCATGGTGGATCAATAATATCCAAATCTCATTATCTGTCTGGCTATTGTGAATCCATTAGCTTGTGTTCCACAAACGCTCTCATGACTTCTTCTAGGATTTTCCTAGCTTCAATTGCATCAACGCATCTCAATAGTACTTGATCTTTTCTCCTTTTGTACAAGATATCTCTATCTAAAACATAGTCAGAGGCCAATCTTCTTAATGTCCTTTTATCATTCTCAGTTGCATGCTCTGGGTATTCACTATTTTTTACATATTGCAATACATCATGATACCAAGGGTGGTTATCTTTTTCCTCCTCTTCTAGATTATAACAATGAGCTGGAGCTTCGACAATACTCATCTGAATAGGTCTCATATCCTCTGGTTTGTTTATTTTGATCATAGAATCCAAGGTTTCCAGAGTATCCGCCATTTGGTTTTCATCACGTGGGAGATAATTAAAAGTAATGTCATCAAACTCCTCAATTAATCCCAGAACTATTTTTCGATAATGAATTAGTTTTGGATCTCTTGTCTCCCACTCTCCTTTAAGCTGGTAGATTATTAAGGCAGAATCTCCATATACTTCTAGCACTCGAATTTTACGCTCTACAGCTGCTCGAATTCCTATGATGCATGCTTCATATTCTGCCATGTTGTTTATGCAATCAAAATCCAATTTGCAGGTGAATGGATAATAATCACCACTAGGGGATACCAAGGTTGCCCCAATTCTATTTCCTACAGCATTTGACGCCCCATCAAAATTTAGCTTCCACGGACATTCTTCAGTAGTTTTCATATACATTAGCTCTTCATTGGGGAAATCAAAGCTCAAAGGTTCATAATCCTCTAAAGCTCTGCCAAAAATTCTGCTGTTGTGCTCCCTTTTATTGCCTTTTGGTTAACATAGAATATATCGAATTCAGATAGCAAGATCTGCCACATTGCCATCCTTCCATTCAAAGCAGTTGACTCCATCATATACTTTAACGGATCAAGCTTTGAAATTAACCAGGTTGTATGATATAGCATATACTGCCTTAATCTCCGAGTAGTCCAAATCAAGGCGCAACACAATTTCTCGATCGACGAATATCTCATTTCATATTCAGTGAATTTTTTACTGAGATAGTATATCGCCTTTTCTTTTCTTCCTGACTCATCGTGTTGACCAAGCACACATCCCATAAAGTTATCGAACACTACCAAGTACAGTATCAATGGTCTATTTGGATTAGGCAGAGATAGTACTGAGGCATTTGATAAATATTGTTTGACTTTGTCAAAAGCTCTCTGGCATTCGTCGTCCCATACACATTGGTTGTGTTTCTTAAGAAGATGAAATATGGGATCACACTTCTCAGTTAATTGTGAAATAAACCGAGCAATGTAATTTAACTTTCCCAGAAAACCTCGAACTTCTTTTTGAGTGCGTGGTGGAGGCAATTCTTGTATAGCTTTAACCTTATTTAATTCAACTTCGATTCCTCTCTCATTGACTACGAAACCCAGTAATTTCCCTGACCAATCTTCGAAAGTACACTTTGCCAGGTTGAGTTTCAATTAAAATTTTCTCAACTTCAGAAACAACTTCTTCAAAACTTCAATGTGTTCCTTTTCTGTTCGAGATTTGGCGATCATATCATCAACATATACTTCAATCTCTTTGTGCATCATGTCATGGAACAAGGTTACCATGGCTCTTTGATCTGCCGCTCCTGCATTCTTCAGTCTGAATGGCATTACTTTATAACAAAAGGTACCCCACAATGTTATGAAAGTAGTTTTCTCCATATCCTCAGGGTGCATCTTGATCTGATTGTATCCCGAAAAACTATCCATGAAAGAAAATAATGAGTAACTTGCCGTATTATCCACCAACGTATCGATATGAGGCAAAGGAAAATTTTCTTTTGGGCTGACTTTATTTAAGTCCCTATAGTCTACACACATCCAAACTTTTCCATCCTTCTTAAGGACAGGAATAATGTTAGCAACCCACTATGAGTATTTGATCACTTGTAGAAAACCAGCATCAAACTATTTCTTGACTTCCTCCTTTATTTTCAACACCACATCAGGCCTCATCCTCTGTAACTTTTGCTGAACTGGTTTGCACTTTTTTCTTATGGGAAGGCAATTTACTACAATATCAGTACTTAGCCCAGGCACATCTTGGTATGACCATGCAAAGACGTCCTTGAATTCTCGTAGTAACTCAACAAGGTCTTATTTCGTCTCCTCGGCTATGCGCGTTCCAATTTTCACAACCTTTCCTTTAAGGCTATGTTCTCTACCTCTTCTTCATGGGGTAAGATTTGTTTCTCCTCTTGTTTTACCATCCTTAACAAATCTGGAGACAAGTCACAATCTCTATCACTTTCAAAATCCTGGGATTCCTCTAAACACATATCATGCTCAAAGTAGACCTCTGAATCTGTAGTATCGTTGCTCATGTCATTGATATCTAGGGACCTGTGGTCAGTACCAAAAAATGTACAAATAACAAATGAATTCGAGAACAACTATTTATATGGTATGAATGAGAATAAAAATTTAAAATTAAATTAGAAGATCAAAAGAATGAAATAATATTTGCCAAAATTGATCATTAGAGATGTATTTTATTGAAACAAAAGATGTCTGAACACGAGCCTATTTCACAAAAGAAATTTTATTATTCATAGGCTTAAAAACAACAAGTGCGTTCTGAATATTACTCTGTGTAATCTCTAAAAACTACAGGAAGTTCCTCTACAGTCCAATTGTTCAAAACGCTTTCAGGTTCATAAGGGCGAATGCCTGACAGGTTTATTTGCCCAGTTTCATCCTCGTGTATGGCATTGATGTGAGGATTTTCATTTTCCAACAACCCTCTCTCAGGGTGAATTATCCCTCCAGATACAAAGGTCTGGGATTTGTGGGGGAATGTCATCGATTCCCACTTAACTTCTTCCCCATTCAACCATGCCCTTCTTCTCTCTTGCTTTTTCTCTATTTCCCTCTTCCTCTGTCTAGCATCTAGCCTGAAACCTAAGCCAAAACAATCTCTTTTCTTTTTCAACATTGGTACTTGAATCTTTCCTTGAAGATGTCTGCCTAGTCCTTTTCCCTGTAAGGCTCCTCTCCCCATCATCATTTGTAGGCCCATTCTCGTGGTCTTAGATATTTTAGACACTAGAACCTCATTTCCTTTCAATATGAATGTGGCATTCATGAACTCTAAAGATCGAAAGGAACACTCAGTGGCTTCTTCATTTGCCTCTAAGTATGGTGCGTCATTGGTAACAGTTGTTATGATGTCTTCCTCTGCGTTTATAGTTACCAGCCGACCCTCTGTCACCAGTTTCAACTTTTGGTGCAGTGATGAGGGCATTGCCCCTGCCGAATGAATCCAGGGCCTTCCCAACAAGCAATTGTAGGATGGCTTAATATTCATCACTAAAAAATCCACTTCATATGTGTTTGGCCCAATCAGCAACGATATGTCAATCCTTCCCATGACTCTTCTCTCAGTGCCATCAAATGCTCTCACTATGTTCTGGCATGTCTTCATGTGAGAACTGTCTATCGACAATCTTTTTAGTGTAGAGTATATCCCTTGCAATGAGTAGTAATATGCAAAGCCTTAATCGATCCCATACCCCCATGTGGAATTTCATCGTCGCTAAAGGAAATAAAGTTGTCAGCACTTATGTTATTAACCAGACGATCAAGTTTGTTGACGGATATATCCTTAGTAACATAGGTTTTATTCAACACTTTCAGCAATGCCTCGCGATGCACTTCTGAACTTAAGAGCAAAACTAGCACTGATATGCGAGCTGGTTGTTTGCGCAGTTGTTCTACCACACTGTATTCCCTATGCTTTAAGAATTTTAGAAATTCTTTAGCTTCTTCTTCCTTCACCGGCTCGTTGATAAGTACCACAGGTCCTTTCTCTTGTTCAATTGACAAGGTCTTCGATTTTACTAGTTCTGTTCTGGCGTTCCCTGGGTCATAACGCTTTCCACTACGTGTGTAAAATCCTTCATTTTGAACCTCCTTGGAAGTGCTACCTGAGTTTTCCACTCCCGGTGTCATCACATTACAGTCGTAATTCCAAGGTACCATTTCGTTATCCTTGTAAGGAAAGGAAATAGGTTTCTGGATTATGACCCTCGGATAATTGACTTTTTGGTTCTTCAACTCTCCTTCTGTTGCACATATGTTTCCTCCCTCTGAGCCTTCTTCATAGAATTCCAATTCCTTATTGTCCATAAGGCTTTGTACCAAGACCCTGAACTCAACACATTCCTGGATCTCATGCCCTTCTGTTTGGTGAAACTCACAGTAATCCTTTATTCCTTCACATCCTTCCATAGAATCTGATTCTACCAATACTCTTCTTATCATTTCTCTCCAAACCATTCTTAACGGGGTTTTCACCTTCGAGATATCCTCCTTGATCTTTCTCATGACCTTTTCACCAATCGCATTTATCCCCTTATCCCCGTGGTTGGGTAATGGGTTCTCCGTACTAGGTGTATCATCGAACTTCACAATCCCCATCTTGATGAGTCTCTCTACTACCTTTTTGAAGGCAGTGCAATTTTTTATCGAATGCCCCGATATTCCCACATGGTAATCACATTGAGTATTCGAGTCATACCATTTAGGATATGGGGGTTGTAACGGCTTTAGATAAAATGGGGACATCACATGTGCGTCAAATAAACTTTGATATAGTTCCTTATACGTCATTGAGATTGGCATAAATTGGATCTTTTTAGAGTTTTGCCTTGTGCTGGATTCTTGTCTTGTCGACCCTTATTGCCCAGCCATAATTACCTTTGGCTGACTAACAGTGATTGCCTTCGAGTACCCTTGGTTGTATGTACTCATATTATTCCCCTCATTGTCCTTTTTCCTAAGAGCAGATTTTTTAGTAGTTTCTCTCGCTTCAATCTTACCACCCCTTATGGCATTTTCAATAAAATAATTTTAATACAAATTATATATACGTAGATTAGAAAATAGTTTAATTTAAATAGTATATAAATATATATTTTATCATATTATAAAATAATTTAAAACCAAATAAAAATGAGTTAATAAAAACATGAGATTGTATATGAAAACAAAAAGGTGCTTAATTGAAACAAAACCAAAATTAAAGAGACTATTTTAATAAATAAAATCATTTTAACATATGCGGGGATCGAACAAAAATTAGCGTAAACTATTAGGGACTAAATCAGTAAATACTCCTGTAATTAAAAATGCAGCGTATAGACTAGACCGAATCAGAATGATGCGTAAATTATAGGGACTAATCGCACAAATATACCCTCAGAGACTAAAACGCGCGGATCCAATGGGTGCTGGATTGGGTCAAGTCGGGTTGGCTTGTACGACGTCATTTTAAGGCTATCGAAATAAGCCTAAACGACGTCGTTTTCTTAATGACGATCGTCCCTTCTTAAAAACCAAGTTAAAACAGACTAAAACCCTAGCCCCTCTTTTGGTTTCGTTCTCAGCCGCAAAGAAAATCTTTCCGTTTACCACCCAATCATCATCGTGATCGGTGAGGAGCAATACATGAATGAAAAATCCTCCTCTGTTCACCGTCAAATTGTTATTATAACCAGCAAAAAACAGTGCACGAGTGCGTCGATTCACTTCGAGGATAACGATCTTAAATCCTCGCACATTAACCCACATCTAAATCTGATTGCGGCGGAGCAAATAAAGATTGAACGTTCGGCCCAGGTAAACTCGCTTCCCTCTATTTTATTTATTGTATACTAAAAAAGAAAAG
This sequence comes from Gossypium bickii, assembly GCA_025503065.1. Taxonomy (NCBI): domain Eukaryota; kingdom Viridiplantae; phylum Streptophyta; class Magnoliopsida; order Malvales; family Malvaceae; genus Gossypium; species Gossypium bickii. Next base: position 32,947,923 of record CP106715.1, on the reverse strand, counting down.
AAAGAGATATAGAAATGGATTCAAAGAACAATCGAAAAGATGGAATAAAAAACAACCTTTTGTTTGAATCTCTGCTATTGCTTTTCGTATTGCTCTGTTATATGTGCGTAAAAATATATATAGTGATGGCCTTTTTCTTTTATAGCAGAAACAAAAGAAAATAAGACTTCCTTGAATTCTTGTAGTAGCTCGACAAGATCTCGTCTTGTTTCCCCGGTTATACATGTTCCAATCTTCACTACCTTCCCATCCTCTAATGTCACAGTCTCCACTGTTTCCTCATGAGGTAGAATTTGTTTCTCCTCCTGTTCTACCATTCTTAACAAGTCAGGGGATAAGTCACTGTCTATGTCATCTTCAAAATCCTGTGATCCTTTTAAACACATGTCTTGCTCAAACGGATATTCTAAACCCCTGGCAGCGTTGCTCATATCGTTGATATCTGGGGACCTATTATAGTTCAAAATAATATGGAAAGAATGAATGAATTTATGAATGGTTATTTGTATGTATAATAATTATGAAAGAATGATTTGAAGGAATCACAAAATAAAGAAAAGAATGGAAGAATGTTTGCTTCAAATGATAGAAAGAATGTACTTCATTAATATAATAATGTTTGAACATGTGCCTATTTCACAAAAGAAATCTTATTGCTTTTAGGCTTAAAGCAATAAGTGCATTCTGAACATTACTCTGAATAAGCTTTAAATACTACAGGAATTTCTTCTACAGTCCAATTATCCAAAACGCTTCCCGGTTCATAAGGTCAAATATTTGATAAGGTTCCCTCTTCAGCTGCCTCCTCAGATATGGCATTAATGCAGACATTGCCCAAAATTGCTACGATGTCCTCTCCCTTCGGCGTCTTCAGCTCAGCATGAATTACTCCTTCTGACACAAAGGTTTTGGATATATGTGGAATTATCATAGATTCCCACTTGGTTTCCTCGCCATTCAAATGAGCACGTCTTCTTTCTTGTCTATTTTTCAGCTCTTTCTTTTTTTGTTTTACAGATGGCCTAAATCCTAAGCCAAAGCGATCTTGTTTTTCTCTCAATGTCGGGGCCACAACTCTCCCCTGAAGATACTTTCCAAGTCCTCTTCCCGGTAAAGCTCCTTTCCCCACGGCCATATTCAGTCTCATTCTTGTAGTCTTGGAGATTCTTGGTATCAAGATTCTGTTTCCTTCCGTGATGAAAGTTGTATTCACGAACTCGAGAGATCGGAAAGAATATTCAGTTGTCTCATCGTTTATCTCTAAGTACGGCATATCACTAGTCACAGCTACAATAATATCCTCCTCAGCCTTTATTGTTATTAGCCGACCATCCACTACCACTTTCTGATGTAATGATGAGGGCACTGCCCTTGACGAATGTATCCACGGTCTCCCTAGTAAGTAGTTATAGGAAGGCTTGATATTCATGACCAGAAAATCCACCTCGTAAGTAGTCGGGCTAATTAGTAAGGGTATCTCAATCCTCCCCATGACTCTTCTTTGGGTGCCATCACACGCCTTCACTATGCTCTGGCACTCTTTCATGTGCGAACTGTCCATTGGTAATCTGTTTAGAGTGGACAAGGGTAATACGTTTAATGTCGACCCGTTGTCTATCAAGACCCCTGGTAGCGTGTACCCTTTGCATCCAGTGGTAATATGCAAAGCCTTGGTGGATCCTCTACCATCTGGTGGTATCTCATCGTCATTAAAATAAATGAAGTTGTCAGCGTTTATGTTGCCGATCAACTGATCCAGTTTATTAACCGAGATATCATTGGTGACGTAGGTCTCATTTAAAACTTTCATCAACGCGTTCCTGTGTACCTCAGAATTCTGAAGCAAAGCCAACACAGATATGCGCGCTGATTGCTTATGCAGCTGTTCTACCATATAATATTCACTGTTTCAGGAATTTTAGGAACTCCTTAGCTTATTCTTCTTTCACTGGTTCCTTGATAGGTGATTCGAACTTGACTAATTTTTCTTCCTCTTACTCTACCATTGGAGCTTTCCCTTTTGCCAAATCATAGCGTCTCCCGCTACGAGTATGGGAACCTGTATCCAACTCCTCTCTTGAAGCACTAGCCAAATTCTCCTTCCCTGGGATTGTCACACTACATTCATAGTTCCAGGACACTTTCTTACTATCCTTATAAGCAAAGGTTGCGGGCCTTTGTATTATCACTTTTGGTGCTGCCTGCATTCCGGCTTCATTGTTCTTGGGTGCCGCAGGTCTTTGTATTATCACTTTTGGTGCTGTGTGCATTCCAGCTCCATTGTTCTTGGGTGCCGAAATAACGATCAAAAGAAATTTGACTTTTGAGCTCTTTGTTGTTGACTCTGAGGTGTATATGCTCTTCTCTTCTGTACATTCTTCACAAAACTCAATTTCTTTATTGTTCATCAAATTTTTTTTACCAAAGTCCTAAACTCCTCACAGTTTTGAATCTCATACCCCGATTCCCGATGGTACTCACAACAATTTATCAACTTTCCCCGACTCTCTTACGCAATAATTAGTCCCTGTTTGACCATTTCTTTCCAGACCAATTTTAAGGGAGTTTTAACCTCCGCGGCACTTGTTTTGATTCTTCCCTCTGAATTTTCACTAACTGCATTGACCCCATTATGATCGGGTAATAGATTTTCTGCATTTGGCAAGTTTGCTAACTCTATAACACCCATATTGACAAGCCTTTCTACCAATTTCTTAAAGGCCAGGTAATTCTCTATTGAATGTCCTGTGATCCCCGCATGATACTCACATTCCGCATTCGGGTCATACCACTTGGGGTACGGAGGCTGCATTGGTTTTAGATAGCGAGGAGACACGATATGTGCGTCGAATAGGTTTTTATACATTGCCTTGTATGTTATCAGGATCGGTGTAAATTAGAGTTTCTCATTGTTCTGTCTTGTAGTGCCAGATTTTTTCTTGGACGATCCCTGATGCCCCGTGGCCACTGCTTTTGGTTGGTTAACAGTGATTGACTTCGAATACCCTATGCTTGTATTATTCACTTTGCTTTCTTTCCTCCTTGTGGTCGTTCTTTTGTTACTTTCCCCTGCCTCAATCTTTCCGCTCTTTATAGCATTCTCGATCATCTCTTCGGTCATTACGATGTCGAGTAACTCTTGGTTGCACTTCCTAGCATATGCGTAATAAATGGGGCCTTTAGCGTATTGATAAAGAGCATTGTGGTCTCTTTCTCCAGAAGTGGTGGCTGAACTTGAATGGCAACCTCCCTCCTCCTCTGTGCGTACTGCCGAAAACTCTCACTTGGTTTTTTCTCCATATTTTGCAATGCTATTCTATCAGAGGTCATATCGGTTACGTGACTATACTGCTTCATAAATGCCTGCGCTAGATCTCTCCAAGAACCAATTTCTGTATGGCTCAACTGATTATACCATTTGGTCTTTGCTCAGACCTGGGCTATCCTGGAAGCAATGTATCAATGATTGGTCATTGTTAATATACCCAGTCATTCTTCGGTAAAACATTGTTATGTGAGCTTCGGGGCAAGTAATTCCCTTATATTTTTCAAACTCTAGCATCTTGAATTTGTGGGGAAGTATTAGATCTGGCACCAAACTTAGATCTTTAGCGTCAACTCCCTGTTGCCTATCAGCGCTTTCCATAGCCCTGAATTTGTCTTCTAACCATTTGCAATGCTCTTCTAACTGTCTTCGCAATTCAGACTTTGCCTTTTCCTCTTCCGCTGCCTCATCAAGTCGGGAATAACAGCATTAATCGGATGGTCTACTAAATTGGAACCTGATCTAACTTGGAAATTTGGCGGTATCAAAACACCTTCTTGAAATTGTTGAGGTTTAATCATGATGGATGTCTTTCGTGGATGCACTTCAGGATGTGTCGGGGTGAGACCCGGAAGAGATAGTCGCTCCTCACTATCTTCAGCAGTGTTAACCATGGGGGTTTTTCCTTTGTCTGCCAGTAATTGAGTTAATTGGGACATCATGGTTTTTTGCGATTCCATCATATCATGCTGGATCTTAGCAAGCTGCTCTTACATTTGCAGCTGAAGTTTTTCCTGCATCTCCTTTTGGAGTTGTTCAGCTTCTCTATTCTTTGATCCATATTTTTTGTTTTATTTCCTATGCCGTAGGGATACGTCTCTGGTAAGGTTTTGTTGGTTTCCAAGTTGCTGAAATAATTTTTATTATTATTAGAATCTTTTAATGACTTTCAATGCACATGAATGAAATGACGACAAATACGAATGCATGAAATGCAAAAGGAGCTGATTCTAATTCAATTCCATTTAGGAAACTTTATTTGAAAACAAAGCTCTTTACATAAAGCGGATTACAAATACGGCCTTGCTCTAGCACTTAAGGCCTTAATTTTTGTAAGTAAAGAGGCTAATTCTCATCCACGGTCTGACCGTGTCTCAAACTGTATACTCAATACATCAGCTTGTACGGCCAAAGTCTGTAAATATTCAGCTATCTCTCGCATCTGGGTTATAGCTTCCCCCATGAGGTAATCTCTATCTCTGACTTGATTCTGGGAATGGTGAAGCTTCTCTTCCCTTCGCTCTTCATTCGCCTCTAGAGACTTGATATGGTTTTGGCAATTTAGCAAGACCATTTGTAATTATTCGATCTTCTTCTCCATCTTTTCAATTTGGCTCAAACTTGCTTTTAATTCTTTCACCGAGTTAAGGCTTCGATGATGATGAAGGGATCTCTCGAGTTCTGCGACTCTAGCTTTTAACTTGTTTTGTTCACTTTGGCTTTCTGAGAGGCTCTTTTCCATAAGTTCGTTCCGTGCTTGTGCCTCTCTGAACTTCTCCTCCCATTGGTCAGCTTTAGCCCTTTCGCCTTGAATTTCCTGATGCCATTGATCTAAAGTTTTTCCTAAACCGGCGGTCCTAAATGATAGCCACATTTTTTTTATAATCAGCCTTTAAGCTGTTGAGATCCTCTTCAACCCATTCTTTTCCTTTTCTGAATTTCTCTGCCTCTGCTTTTTGAACGTCAGCATCCAACCCTAAATGCATTTTCTTTTCCTCTAATTACTTTATTCTCTTTTCCAGCTCTCTATTCTTTTTTTCAAAATCTTCTTTTATTATCTCCAATTCGGATGGGACTACTCGTAGACATTCTTCTATTGACCGAGCACCCTCTAAACTCGGTCCCAGTATATTATCCTTAATCCTTTTACTCAACCACACTTTATACTCAGCAGTCACCATATCACCCACAGTCACTCTCTTCATCTGATGTGTTTGCTTCCAAGCATTCGCAACTTCCTTAATCTTCTTCTTATAACTCTCTCCCGTATAAGAGAATTCACTTTGAACCAACCTATATGTTGCTGGCACGAACTGCCTAGATTTGTATTGTCTAGTTGCCAGCAAAGGGGCGTATTCGATGGCTCCCCAAATTCCGGGTAAAGGGACCCAATTAAAGTCTCCACAACTGTAAAGTATCTCTCCAGGCACCATCCATGGAGCTCTCCACTCAATATCTTCTTCCCAAAGATTCTGAAAAATTGTCATCCATCCTTCTACTTTTATATCTTCTCGTCTTGACATGGCTACTTCCTCCTTTAACGGTGAATAACCCTCACAAAAAGGTCGATAAGAGACTTTATCCATCTTCCAAAAATGACCATAAAACCATACCGTCAATAACTGTGCACATCCAATAAACCTTCTCTCTCTCTTTCTTCGGCATGCGTTTAATGATCTGAAAGTCTCTGCAAGAATTGCTAGGATAGGTGTAACTTGTTTATCCAATCGGTCAAATAGATCCACAACTGCTTCATCTATGTGTTTTAGGGCTTTGGGAAAAATGACTAATCCATAAATGCTTAAGGCAAAAATATCAACTTTCCTCATCACATTAGGGTGAATTAAAATCAGATCTCTTAAATTTACCCAAGGAATACATCTCCCTTCGCCTTTCTGCTAAATTTTAGCTGAGATCCACTGTTCACTCATACCCGTAATTTTCATCAATTTCTTCGCAAAAGGAGGAACATAAGTAGGCCTAATATAAACTTTATCAGCTTGTATCCCTGGACTATGAAGTAAAGTGGTATATTCCTCTATGATTGGTACCAAATCCACGTTCCCAAAAGAGAAACAACTGTATGCGGGATTCCAAAACTGAACCATAGCCCGAAACAGGTGTTTATCTATCTTAACATCCAGTAAGTAAGAGATATCACCATAACTATGGTAGAACATCTGTTTAGTCTCATATTCCTAATGAGTCCAAATATACCGCAACTCTTGAAGCTCATTTTGCGTCACGCTAATGCGAGTGTAGTCCCACAGCTCCGACGTGCAACCTTTAACTAAGCTATCTCCTTTTTCCAACTGCAGCTTTTCTGACCATGTGCACACAGCCGCATTATCCTCTACTTTATCAAGAAAGTCGGTTTCCATAGTAAACTTCCTATTTTAGCAACCGAACAGAAATCGACACCTTTTTAATATGGAATGCCATGCAAAAACCAGATTAAAACGCAATGAGTCAGTATCGCATAACAGAAAGAAAAATATCATTAAACACCTCATCTGAGCATCCACTAAAGATTTGACTTAGTTCTACCCTAGATGGGCTCTTAGGGTTTACTATATGTGGTTTGGTTCTAAAGGAAGGGTACCCGAACCAGCAGATTCCTCAATCCTCACCCATTATAGGCTCATATAGATCGAGTTCGATTCAGGGGAATACATTTCCCTATGGCCATGCGGCGATGAAAATCTCACGAAACACATAGGTATAGATGTATCCCGGAAGCGCTCCACTAGCCCATGCAGAGGTGAAAACCTCACGAAAGCTTAGTTTCTCACTCCCACTTAAAGGTACGACCACAACGGTTATGCAATGCAATGCCAAAGTATTTCATGAAACTCGACATTATAGCACAAACAAATGCGTTTAAAAAAAAACAAATTTTTTGTCAAGATAATTTTCCAAATTTTCAATAAAAAGGACAAAAATTAATCAATTTATGGCCTAACTCTCAACCAGTCCCCAGTGAGTCGCCAAGCTGTCGAAACCACTTTTTATTTTAAGTTTAAAAAATAGGGATCGACTTTAAAAATAAGAAGTCGCCACTGATCCTTTTTGTTTAGGTGTGATCAGGTCACCTAGAAAAATATTTTGGTCTACGAAATTCGAGAAAACGGGTTCGAGAGTCGGTTACGTGCAAGGAAGGGTTAGCACCCTTGCAACGCCCAAGGTTGGTACCAAATTGATTAATGTTGTCCTAACATCAAAAACTTTAAAATGTTTAGGGTAAAATTTTTGGAAGGAAGTTAATTAAACCGGAATTGAATCTCAAGATTAACTCGTTTCAAAGGGATAAAAATATCATACCCAGCACGTTAGGATATAACACATTTATGCTCTGACACTGAGATCATCTTTGATCTTCAAAACATGTAAAAAAGGGTATTTGGGTATTTAGTTGAATGAATAATCGACATCCAGCACGTTAAGATGTAATTTTTCGTACTTCTAAACACACAAATACTGCCTTGTTTTTTTTAAATATGAAATCTTGAAATTGGGTCAATGTACGCTTTTAGCGAAAGAAAACCTTTAGAAAGAATTTGAATATATCTAAAACTTGAAAATATTTAGGGTAAAAATTTTTGGAAGAAAGTTAATTAAATCGGAATTGAATCTCAAGATTAACTCGTTTCAAAGGGATAAAAGTATCATACCCAGCACGTTAGGATATAACACATTTATACTTTGACACCGAGATCATCTTTGATCTTCAAAAAATGTAAAAAAGGGTATTTGGGTATTTAGTTGAACAAAAAAATCGACACCTAGCACGTTAGGATGTAATCTTCCGTACTTCTAAACACACAAATATTGCCTTGTTTTGAAAATTTTGAGTAAAATGATTTTAATGTTCGAATAATATTGAAACATGATATTTTTAAGTGAATACATTGTAGTGGCATAATAACATGCAATATGGAACAATTATTTACAAGTGAAATACTTAATAATATATATGCACAAGAATAAAGTAATTTTAATACAAATTATATATACGTAGATTAGAAAATAGTTTAATTTAAATAGTATATAAATATATATTTTATCATATTATAAAATAATTTAAAACCAAATAAAAATGAATTAACAAAAACATGAAGATTGTATATGAAAACAAAAAGGTGCTTAATTGAAACAAAACCAAAATTAAAGAGACTATTTTAATAAATAAAATCATTTTAACATATGCGGGGATCGAACAAAAATTAGCATAAACTATCAGGGACTAAATCAGTAAATACTCCTGTGATTAAAAACCCAGCGTATGGACTAGACCGAATCAGAATGGCGCGTAAATTACAGGGACTAATCGCGTAAATATACCCTCAGAGACTAAAACGCGTGGATCCAATGGGTGCTGGATCGGGTCAAGTCGAGTTGGCTTGTACGGCGTCGTTTTAAGGCTATTGAAATAAGCCTAAACGACGTCGTTTTCTTAATGACGATCGTCCCCTCTTAAAAACCAAGTTAAAACAGACTAAAACCCTAGCCCCTCTTTTGGTTTCGTTCTCAGCCGCAAAGAAAACCTTTCCGTTTACCTCCCAATCGCCATCGTGACCTGCGAGGAGCAATATACGAATGAAAAATCCTCCTCCATTCACCGCCAAATCGTTATTATAACCAGCAAAAAGCAGTGCACGAGTGCGTCTATTCACTTCGAGGATAACGATCTTAAATCCTCGCACATTAACCCACATCTAACTCCGATTGCGATGGAGCAGATGAAGATTGAGCGTTCGACCCAGGTAAACTCGCTTCCCTCTATTTTATTTATTGTATACTAAAGAAGAAAAGAAAGAGGTACAGATATGGATTCAAAGAACAATCGAAAAGATGGAATAAAAAACAACCTTTTGTTTGAATCTCTGCTATTGCTTTTCGTATTGCTCTGTTATGTGTGCGTAAAAAAATATACAGTGATGGCCTTTTTTCTTTTATAGCCGAAACAAAAGAAAATAAGAATATAAATCTATTCTGTCTTTTTTTTCTATACATTTTTGCTGTTTCTCTACTATTGGAGCCTCTGTTTTACAGGTACGGATAGTGCGGACGTCGTGTACGGAGGCGCGTGGGGCGTGTGGGAATATGTGTGGTCGCGCGCGTGGAGGCACGCGGTAGCCCAACCGTCAGCAGAGCTGCAGCGCATGAAGCATCTAGAAGGTCTCTGGGGTTTTCTGAAACCCTGAAATGTTTAAGCCATTCGGGTATTGGGCCGTGTGATTGGATCAGGATAGTTTTTATTATCCTGGGCTGAAATCTTGTAAACGGGTTGTAAATGGATTATTTTGGATCAAATTTTATTGTCTTTTAGTTTTTTGGCTAAATGGGTCAATCGGGTTGGTCTGGATATTGGGTCTGTTAGGTTTAGTGATAGTGGGTAGGCTGATTTGGGCTAGGATAAGTAGGCCCTATCTTTGTAATCTAGACTTTTGATTATTGGACTTTATTATTATTGGTTTTTTCATTTAATTTTGGTTTTTTGGTTTATGAATGGGCCCAGGCAGATTTGGGCTCCTACATGGGCCATTTGGGCCGTTATGTTCCTTTGAACTTCGAACATTTGGTCTCTCATTTCTTCTTGGAGCTTTGCCAATTGCTCTTGCATCTGGTCTTGCATGTCTCTCTAGAATTGTTCAAGTCTTTGATCCATTTTCTTTGTTTTGGCATGTACACCGTAATGGTGTTCAGTTTCCAGATTTTCCTTCTCTCTCTCTCTCTTCTTCTTCTCTCTGATAATTTCAACTAATTAGACTCTTTCTATGGACTTAAATGTATATAATGTGATGTAATGCAAATGCATGAATGCAAGGAGGCATCGATTCAAATTCAACTTCATTTTAGAAAACTTTATTAGAAAACAAAATCCTTTACATAAAATGGACTACAAATATGCTTTCGCCCTAATGCCCAAAGTCTTAAATTTCCTAAACAACAAAGCTAGCTCTTGACCACGATCTGACTGTAACTCATATTTCATGCTCAATGTATCAGCTTGTACTGCCAAAGCCTGTAGATGATCAGCTACCTCTCAAATCTGAACTATTGCTTCACCCATGAGATAATCCCGACTTCTAACTTGATCATGAGAATGGTGGAGCTCTTCCTTCTAATGCCCTTCTCTTACTTCAAGAAGTTTGATCCGAAGTTCATAGTTATGCAATGCCAATTCTAACTCTTCGATCTTACCCTTCATTTCCTCAATCTTGTTCAGACTTGACTTTAGCTCGATCACAGAATTACGGCTTCAATGGTGATGAAGAGACCGTCCAAGTTCAGCCACTCTAGCTTTTAGTTCTCCCTTTTCATTTCGACTTTCTGCCAAACTCTTTTTTAAGGCCTCGTTTCGCCTTACATTTCTTGAAACTTCCTCTCCCAATGGTCAGCTTTGGCCTTTTCTTCTTGAACCTCCTGTTGCCACTGTTCCAAAGTCTTCCCCAATCCATCATTTTTCATCGATAGATATAGTTTCTTATATTCCATCTTTAAACTATCTCGATCGTCCTCAATCTTCCTTTTCTCTTTTTTTAACTTTTCAGTCTCTAGTTTCTGAACATCCACGTCTAAGCTTAGGTACATTTTTCCCTCTTCCAACTTCTCTATTCTCTTTTCAAGCTCTGAATTCCTTCTTTCGAAATCTTGTTTTATAATCTCCAATTCTGATGGGACCGCTCGTAAGTACTCTTCGATCGATCGAGCGCCTTCTAGACTTGATACAGGGATATTGTCATTGACTCTTTTACTCCACCATCACTATACTCTAGGGTCATTATTGGGTTTACGTCCACTCTCTTCATGCGACGGGTCTGATTCCAAGCATTAGAAATCTCCTTAACCCTTTTCTTGTAGCTATCTCCTTTATACGAAAACTCACTTTGAGCTAATCCATGTGTAGCCGGTACAAACTGCCTTGATCTGTATTGCCTTAGTACGAGCAAGGGCACATATCCAATGGCTCCCCAAATTCCAAGTAGAGGGACCCAATCAAAACTCCCACACTGATACAGAACTTCATTAGGAACCATCCAGGGAGCTCTCCACTCAACGTCTTCTTCTCGGAGATTTCGTAGAAACGCTATCCAATTTTCTTCAGATATGTCATCTCTTCTTAGGGTGGCCACTATCTCTTTTAATGGAGAGTAATTTTCTGAAAAGACCCGATAAGAAACCTTATTCACCCTCCAGAAATGACTATGGAGCCAAGCCAACAACAACTACGCACATCCTATAAATCTGCCTTCCCTAGTTCTCCTAATGCACTCAATGATTAAAATGTCTCCACCAAGATCGCAGGAGTAGGTATAACTTGTTTGTCAAGTCGATTAAAAAAGATCTGAGACTACTTCATCCACATATCCCAATGCCCTAGGGAAGATCACTAATCCATATATACTCAAAGCAAATACATCGACTCTCTTTTTCATATCAGGATGTACTAAAATCAAATCCTTCAAAGCTTTCCATGAGATGCACTGATACTCACCTTTTTTCTTGATTCTGGCTGTGACCTACTGTTCACTCATCCCCGTAATATTCATCAATTTCCTCCAAAAGGTTGGAACACTAGGAGCCCTTGAGTAAGCCTTATCAACTTGAATCTTGGGATAACGCAATAGAACTGTGTACTCCTCCACTGTAGGCACCAAATCAACCCTTCTAAAAGTAAAGCAACTGCACGCAGAGTTCTAATATTGGGTAATGGCACGAAACACATGTTCATCTACCTTAACGTCCAACAAGTACGGCAAATCCCCATAGCTACTGTAAAAGAATTGCTTGGTCTCGTCACTCCACTGGTCCCATATTTCTCTTAATTCCTGGAGATTATTTTGCATCACACTGATGCGAGTGTAGTCCCATAGTTCTGATTTGTACCCTTCGGCTAGGCTATCTCCTTTTTCTAATTGTGTTTGCTCTGACCATATACGGACGGCTACATTATCTTCCACTTTATCAAGGAATTCATTCTCCATAACTAGCTTTCTAATTTAGTAACTGACCGTGAATCGATACCTCTTAAAATATGAAATGACATGCAACAAAATAAAACGCAATCAATTAGTAACATGAAGTAAAACATAAAGCAAATAATCAACCGCATATCTAGGTGATTGCTAAGGTTTGGTATAGTTCTACCTAGGGTAAGCCCTTAGGTTTTCTACATATGGTTTAGCTCTAAAGTTGAGATACTTGAACCAGCAGATTCCTCGATCCTCACCCATTATAGGCTCATATGGACCGAGTTCAGTTTAGGGGAATAAATTTCCCCATGGCTGCATGGAGATGAAAATCTCACGAAGACATAGGTACAGATGCATCCCGAAAGTGATTCACTATTCTGCACAGAGGTGAAAACCTCACGAAGAAGTAGCTTCTCACTCCCACTTAAAAGGGTGTGACCACAACGGTTATGCGATGCAATGCAGAGATATTTTATGAAATTAGAACCACATGCAATAAAAAGGATCATAGTTTTTAAATAAGATTTTTAAATTTGTACAAAAGGACAGGAAATAATCAATTTTACGGCTTGACTCTCTTATTATGTCCCCAGCGGAGTGCCAAGCTGTCGAAACCATTTTTATAAGTTTTTATAAAACGAGGGTCGACTTTAAAAAAAACAAAAAAAAGGGGGTCGCCACCAATCCCTTTTGACCTAGGTGTGATTGGATCACCTTATAAAACGTTTTATTTCAAAACATTGATTTTGGTCCACGAAGTACAAGAAAACGGGTTCGGGAACTCGTGACTTCAAAACTATGTTAGGATGTAACATCTCATGACTTCAAAACTAGGCTCGCCTTTATTTGTAGAAAAAATTTCTTACCCCGAGACACAAAACATCATATCCAATAAGTTAGGGTACAACGTTTTGAATTCCCAAGAATAAGTTTTAATTTGAAATTTATAGGTTTAAGAAAAGGATACTTGATACCTTAAGTTCCACGAGAAAAATTAAAATCCAGTAAATTAGGGTATAATTTCTCTCGAAGTCCCCCAAATATCATATATCGCTGTTAATTATATTTGAATAAAATGCGTCAATTCAAAAAGTATTTTTATAAAACAATAGTTAGATATTATAACATACATACTTAATAGCAATTCACCATAACTACAAATTATATTAACAATAAATGATTAAAGAATAATATAACATGAATAAACAAATAGAGAACTATGTTAAGCAATAATAAACGATTAAAAGAACATAAATAGATAAACATGGGATATAGAATGAGTAGCAGTAATTAAAATCTTCATGAAATATAAAAATCCAAGAAATAAATATTAAATTCCATAAACAAAATCAAATAAAAAAGGAATAATATATTTAAATGTTGAATGAATATTATGACAAAAAAAAAAGAATATGACGATTTATAAAACGACTTAATATATATATAAACAATATTTTAAATGAATATGAAAAAAATTAAAGTATATGAAAAAAAATAAGAATACTTATAACAAATATAAAATTTAATAATTTAATACATATATAAATGATTATATATAATAAAAACGATTAGTAAATAGTATATAATAATTATAAATAAAAAGATATATATAATACACTAATCATAAAAATTACATATGTAATAATAAACAATATAAATAAAATATGTTATATAATATAAATAAATTTTATACAAAATAAAATTTTAAAAATAATATATGATATAATATAATACTATATAATACACAAAATTTTATAATCCATAATATAATAACTAATGTACATGTTTTTAAAATAAAATATAATATATGAATAATATTAAACGTAATAGATAATAATTTAATACATTATAATATTGAGATAATTAAAAATAAGAATAAAGTAAAAGAATTAAATGAACAAGGATCAAATCAGAAAATAAATAAAAATTAAGAGCAAAATTATAAAAAAAGGGGATTATATTGAAACACGTGCGAAAATATAAGGACTTATTGGGCAATTATGCCCCATCTCTTAAACAGCGCCGTTCTGATATCCGCCTTTAAATAGTCCGAGGGACCAAATTGAAACATAAGAAATAATTCTGGGTCTAATTGTAAATAAAGAAAAAACATAACTGGACGTAATTATAAAATTGAAATAATGCGGAGGGGCCAAAGAGGCAATTAGACCCTTTTATAAAAACATACGGATCCTCCCCGGGTTTTCGGGTCAACGTGCAGATCTAGCCTTAAAATGACGTCGTTTTGGGAGTTAATAGCTAATCCTAAAACGACGTCGTATGATGGCTTTATAAAAGCTATTTTTTTATTTTCAAAAATCATTTAGAACCGCATCAGAAAAAAAAATCAAACCGAGTTCAAAAACTCTCTCTGTCCTTTAGCCTTCGGCCAGGACTCCGATCTAAGCTCCGTAGTACGTGTCGCCACACGCGTTGCCACACACAGCAGCCGGAAGGTCAAAAGCCTTCGTTTTTAACGCCAGTTAAAACGGTAAAATCCTTTTCTTTATTTAAAATAAAAAATAAAATGAAGCAGAAAAAAATATATAAACAACATAATACTATCGAAAATCACCTTCTGTATTTCCAAGGTTTGGTATTGGGCTACTGTAATGGGTATTGGGCTATTAATTGGTTTTGAGTTTGTACAGGACTTTATTAAACTTTGTTTTTTATTTTTGTTTTTTTTTTTTTTGCATAGAATGAGCCCGGGTAAAATGGGCTGATTACAGTTTTTAATCCAAAAAATTAACTACAAAAAATTCAACCAATTAAAGAATGTCACATAGTACCTTTTATATTTTCATAAAAAAATATTACTTAAATTGTTTTTACTTAAAAATATATTTATTAAAGTTAAATAAAATTAATAAAAATTTTATTATTTAATTCATTTTTTCTCACATTCTCTCTTCTTCTCTCTCCTCCATTTCTCTTTTCAATACAAACAACCATAACTAAAATATTTTTCTCCGTTACCATATATGCATATTCATATCATAACTATTTACGCTATACAAATAAAAAGGCATAAAAGATCATTAATCCAAATTTCAGCCAAAGCAAGAATGTATTTTTGGGTATTTTTGATTGATTTAAACAGTGAAAGAGAAGCATATAAAAAGAGGAAGAATATATTAAAATTTGAAGAGAATCCATCAATGAAAAATATCTAATTTGGTGTTGAAGTTCCGAGATTTATTTGTAGATCTACAAAAATCTAGTGTTATTTAAAAAAAATAAATGCTGAAAATGGAAAGAGATGTAAAAAACAAGAGAATAATGAAATTTGGACTCAAATGACTACTAGTGAGTGATGATTGATAGTGAAGCATGGTGGCAAGCGATGTCCATTAACGTTAGAATTTAGAAATTTTTTGGGTTTAGTTTGGGATTTGGAAATTTTCTTGCTTTAGTTTGGGTTTTGGTTTGAAACTTTAAGGTTTAATGACAAATTTGGGTAAATATCCTATATATACCAAAAAAAAAAAAAAAAGAAAAATTACGAAAATGTGCCAGTTTGAAGAATATTTACGGAATGTACCGTTTCCCCAAAAACGCGTCCACGTCAGCGCGTTTTCTGGGGGTGCGCTTTAGCCCTGCAACGGTCAAATCCCTAACGGCCAAAAAAAAAGGTATAAAAACCCCCCAACCCTTTATTTTTTTCACACTTCATTCCTTTCTCAATTTTCTCTCAATTTTCTCTCGATTTTCTCTCAAAATCCTTGAAATTTATGCTCAAATTTCAAAATAGTCCTTTACTATTTACGAAAAAGCCCTTTATAATTTTTTTAATATATCTTTTTTTAGAAAATTTTAAAATTTTTTATCGGATTACAATGGCCGGGGAATTACGTCGCCTAGACGACAAGCACATTTTCGTCGAGCAAATGAAAATTGTAAGTTTTAATATTAATTTTTCAATATTATTTAATTTTTTTTCAATTATGCAATTTTAATTAATTTTGAATTTTATAATTTTTTAAACGATCTGTAGATCGGGTGTTGGAATGTTATATTCACAACATGCCCGGTCCCCATCGCCAGATTGATCGAGAATTACTGCGGGAAGCAGGTTTTTGGCACGTGGCCACGATAGGCCGGGGGTTCAAGTTGGAGCTGCCTTTGATCAGCGCGTTGATAGAGAGGTGGAGACCCGAGATGCACACTTTCCATCTGTCATGTGGAGAGTGTACCATCACTCTAGAAGATGTGCAGTTGCAGTTGGGATTACCGGTGGACGGGTCGGTAGTCACCGGGTCCGCAACATCTATTGATTGGATGGCCGTATGCTACTAGCTTCTGGGTGCCATTCTGGATAGAATTCAAGGAGCTCGGATCGATATGGCCTGGTTACGAGACGCATTCCCGTAGTCGAATGAGCGTTCGGCCGAAGAAGAAAGAATACGGTATGCTCGGGTATACATTCTTCAGATAATTGGAGGCTATCTGATGCCGGACCTCTCTAGAAACCTCGTCCACCGAGATGGCTCTCGAAACTTGTTGATTTGAGCAACGGTGAATTGAGTTGAAGTGCTCCGTGCTATCGAGGTTGTACCGGGAGATGTACGGGGCGACGCGGCCGAATAAAGCAAAAATCGGAGGTTGCCTATCACTATTGCAGTCATAGGCATGGTTTCTATTTCCATTTTTACGTCCTCGACTCGACCAGCCATATTCATTCCCACTGATAACGAGGTAAATTTAATATTATATTTTACAATTATTTCGTAGATTTATAGTATAATTGCATGCTAAAAGTTTATTTAATTAGGTGGAACTATTCGGCGAGTCATGTTGGAATACCTAACTCGCTTGAGGATATACGGCTCCTATTGGACCAACGGTCGAAATCACAAGTAAGTTTCGAATTTCATTATTATAATTTAGTATTTCGTATGTAGTGTCTAGTATTATGTATATAACTAATATTTTGTTAATGTTAATATAGTTTCAATGGACACCGTACAAGGATCCGAAAATTCGGGCAGTAATTCCGGAGGAGTTCTTCCAAAATCCGAACAGTTGGCACGTTAAGGTCCCAATGATCACCTACGCGACCGTGGAGATGCACCAGTTAGATCAGGTTCTGAAGCAATTTGGATTCCGGCAACTGATTCTCGTGCCACCTGAGGTGCTCGATGATGAGCACAAAATGGACTTACGGCAATCGCACACGGATTGGCCAAGATTTTGGTCAGGTCATATCGAGACGTGGGAGAACCGGTATGACTTTTTACCTATCCGGGAATCGATCATCGTTCCTGAGTTAGCGTGCATGCCGGAGTACATGCCATGGTTTAGGATCCATGGCAAGCCGTATCTGTTGTCGGATGAAGAGAGGAGATGGCAAATTCACGAGTGAAGGGAACGTCGGGCCCCTTTAAATCCAAGGAGAAGGGGTGATGAGACGGGGCCATTAGCAGCGCTTACACAGTCACCGGGCCCAGCAACAACGCCTACACAGTCATTGGGCCTATCAGTTCAGCCGACAACACAGACATCACAGCGTCCACCGTTTATGCCAGGTGCGTACCTTACCCTTTATATGTATCCTCCTAACCCATATATGTTTCCTTTTCCCAGTCCCACCCCAGGTTGGAATGCATGGCCGGATTCGAGTCCGTTCCTGACTACTCCCGCTAGCCAGCCGATCGTGAGGCTGACATCGCATGTGGGATTAGAGGAGGCGCCGTCAGGGAGCAGTTCTTTCTACCAGACTCCTTCGCCGTAAGGGATGCAGTCACCCCCGCCGTGGTTTATGCAAACACCTCTGGGGTCATTATTTTATCAAGGTGGGTCATCATCGCAACACCCAGAACTAGACCCACTGCCGGAGGAACCCGATTCCCGCCCAAGGTTCCACGACTCACGGAAGCTAGAAGAAGGAGGAATCCGGTAGCAGAATCGCCGACCGCCCCCGTGTGGCACTGGTTCCCACCGGCATCAGCCCTAAACCCTAATTTAGTTTTGTAATTTTTTTTGTAATTTAATTTTGTTTATAGTTGATAAAATTTGAGTTTAATTTTATTTCTTTTGTAATTTAATTTTTTTATTTTAATTTTAATATCTTTGATAAAATAGAAATGATTTAATTTTTTTTTGTAATTTAGTTTTAATATATTTAATAAAATTTGAGTTTAATTTTTTTAATTTAATTTTAATATCTTTGGTAAAATATAAATGGTTTAATTTTTATTTTTTGTAATTTAATTTTTTTATATTTAATAAAATTTGAGTTTAATTTTATTTCTTTTGTAATTTAACTTTTTAATTTAATTTTAATATCTTTGATAAAATAGAAATGGTTTAATTTTTTTTGTAATTTTATAATGTAATTTTAATAACTTGAATAAAATAAAAGTTCTTGTACAAAAGTTCACCGTTTTCCTCCAAAAAATAGAAATTACATAGCCACCAGGAGACAAAAAAGCTAAGAACACGGTCAACTATTCCGATTTGGACACGAGCGAGATGTATGGCCCGGGTTCCTACACCACCCGCACAGAATGAAATTTGCCTTCTGCAACCTGAGAATGAAATTTGGCTAATTTATAGCCTAAGTTTGCCGGAAACCACTGTAGCGAAAGAGCGTCCACGTGGGAGCTCTTTTCGGTACTCCTGCTGACAGTGCACCCTGCTGGAAGCGTTTTTGGCCACTGTTTGTTCAGAAACGTCTCCTCAAATTAATTTTGCCGGAGACCACTGTAGCAAAAGAGCGTCCACGTAGGAACTCTTTTCGGTACTACTGCTGATAGTGCACCCTGCTGGTAGCGTTTTTGGCCATTGTTTGTTCAGAAACGTCTCCTCAAATTAATTTTGCCGGAGACCATTGTAACAAAAGAGCGTCCACGTGGGAGCTCTTTCGATACTCATCGCCGATGAGTGCACCTGTTTGGAAGCGTTTCTGGCCACTATTTGTTTAGAAACGTCTCCTCAAAATTATTTTGCCGGAGACTACTGGCCCAAAAATTCAATTAATTTTTCATACTGCAAGTGGATGGGAAGGGAGGGCAAAAACCCGTCCACGTCAGCGCGTTTTTGGGGGATGCAGGGCTAAAGCGCGCCCTCAGCGCTGACGTGGACGCGTTTTTGGGGGAAACGGTACATTCCGGTAAATATTCTTCAAACTGACACATTTCTGTAATTTTTCTTTTTTTTTTTTTGGTATATATGGGATATTTACCCGACAAATTTGGTCATTAATGTTTATATGTTTTATCAAAATGACCCTAATTGTATTTTTTAGCCTTTTTTTGGCCATCAACTTTGTTTTTATTGATTGATTGATTAACAAAGGCTATAGAAGGAATGGTTATTGACTTTTACTCTTGGTACCAACGTCCTGATTTTGGTACCAACTGGTTTATATTTTCCTAAATTGCTTGTTATGTAATAGCTTTTACCTTCCTTAATAAACAAAAAATATATAAGAGTACCTAATTATTCTCTTTTCTCATGAAGAACATGTTCATGAAAGAACACCCAAAAAATTTGTTAGATTTTTTGAGTCAAAAACATTTAATTATTTTATAGAATTAATGAATTTTTTTATATTTTATTATTATATATTTTTAAAATTTTCTATATATTTATTTTTAAAAATTGATATAAATAGGGAAAAACATTTGGCATTCTATCAGTGAAGTTTTTAGACTCTACAAGCAAGGTTAGGAGGTTGACAAGTCTCCGATAGAGATTTAGTAGATACTAAAAAAAGATACATATGTCTATTTTTTTAAGCTACTTATGGAATAAAAGAAAATATATTGCTAGTTTACCAAATACTCACCTATAGAAATTTATGATAATATATATATATATATATAAATTAAGAATGCCACATGGCATGTTTTTAGTGGCTGCCTATTTTTTAACAGTGTTAAAAGATTAGATCAAAATATATAGTGGAATGATACATTTGTAACTAAATTGGGGAAAAAATAGTACAAAAATAAAAAATAAGAGTAAAAGCATGAATTAAGGCTAATTAAAAAAAATTAGAAATAGGTTGACATTGGTAATAAGAATAAATCCAAGTTGAATAAGATTTAAATCCAGATAAGTTTAAACATAAAATTGAGGTAAAAGCCTCCAAATCCAATATAACAGAAATCATGATGGTTTTACCATTCAACTTGAACCAATATATTTACTTTAAACCAATTTTCTAAATAAATATATAAAGAGATCAACTATTGACTTAAATCTGGTTAAGGGTTTAATAGGATTATACCTAAACATATGGACTGCTGTTTGGTGATCAGGCTACTCCCAATATTAAAGCAAAATTACGCACCGTTAAAAATGGTGCAAGCACGAACGATAGCTACGCGCAAGGGGCACCTCTGCCCTCAAATATCTTTATCAAATTCAATCCCAAATCTCATAATTATTCTATTCTATTCTGTTTTTCAAACTTCAATTAATTTCCACAATTTCAGAGGCTTTGAGAAGCCTCTCTTTCCAAGGCTTCTTTCTCTCCATTTCTTTCTGCTGCTGTGTGTTGGAGCCTTGGGGAGTTGTGGTTCATTTTATTTTCCATTAACTCCATGCAAAAAATGATGATAAGGAAGACATGCCCTATCCCTAATCTCCATAACCAAGACGGCCTAGAAACCGTCCTGGAAGTGCCTATTCTCGAAGAAATGTATACCCAATTGAGCACCGATGTGGCTTTATTACCATGGCTAAACATGCGAGCTTTAACGAATGATAATATATCATCAACACCCCATCTCCAAGCTAAATCAGATACCGAGTTCTTAGCTTTGCTTAAGATTGTTGGGGCTCCTCTCATCTCTTTTCAGTCCACTTGTTGAATTATACACTTTCATCTCCCCTCAGACATTGCCCGTTTGTAAGTAGAACACACAAAGCTCTTCTTCAAATATTCCAAGGTATAAACACCAATACTATTAATGAGGATGTTCAATATAATTTGTAGGAATCTTCGAGTGCAAAATATATAGTGCAGCAGTTTGTAGCGGCGAGTGGAGGGCATTTGGCGTTGAGTTCAGCGACAAGCATGTGTGCAATGGGACGAGTGAAAATGAAGGGTTCAGAGATGCAAGCAGGTTATGATAGCGTGCAACTAAGGAGGAATTGTGAGGTTGGGGATTTCGTCTTGTGGCAAAAGAACCCGGATTTGTGGTATTTGGAACTTGTTGTGGCGGGTTTTAAGGTTAGTGCAGGGAGTGATGGTAAGGTTGCTTGGAATCAATCCACTTCTCAACCTGGACATGCAAATAGAGGCCCTCCAAGACCCCTACGAAGATTCTTCCAGTTATTTAATTTTAGGGTAAATGCTCAAATTAATGTTCAACCTTTTAGAGATGGCTCACATGGTCAAATAAGAGCCTAACCTTTAAAGAAGTGCTCAAATTGTACCATCTGGTGGTGCATGATTTCCTCAGGGATTGGACCCAAGGAGCAGGGCTAGTTTATTCAAAGAAGCGGTTTGCGTAGGAGAGAGGACAATTAACAATGAAGATTGTTTCATACTCAGGCTTGAAACTGCTTCAAGCGTCCTCAAAGAACAAAGCTCGGCTCAGACGGAGATAATCCATCACACCATCTGGGGATATTTCAGCCAAAGAAGTGGGCTTCTTATGAAATTCGAGGACAGAAAGCTGGTGATGATGAAACCACCAAACAGGAAAGACCGAGTATTTTGGGAGACCACTGTGGAATCAGTGGTTCAAGACTACAAGCAAATCGATGGCATTAAAGTAGCCCATAGTGGGAATACCATGACGACGCTTTACAGATATGGCAAGTCCCATAATCACAAGAGGAAGATTGAAGAAACATGGAGGATTGATGAGGTTGATTTCAATATTTGTGGCTTGTCTGATGAAACTTTCCTGCCTCCACCTGATCTTAAGAGAGAGCAATGATTAAGTTGGATTTTTCTTTCTCCTTTTTTTGGGTAGAAGTTAAAATACAAAGAAATTAAGTTGAAGAAGAATGGGTGTATATACATATAGAGGAAAGAATAGTTTTATATAATGTGATACACATGAAATCATAATAAATTTAATTTTACTTAATTTTCACAAAAAAATGTGATTAAAATCTCATCAATTAATGATAAGGTAATAACAAATTTTTAACCCCTTTAACTTTGATACTTAAATTGAACATTAAATCAAACTTAACAATTAGTTTAGTTATATATATAACTTGTTTTCATGTTATCAATAGTAATTAATCAATTGTTTGCTATTAAGATAATTTTTTACTTTATGATAATTAATATTTTTAATTATGAAATTTACCATTAATATTTGTTCTTATATATTTTTCTATTAATTTTAAATCATTAAAATAATTGAACTAATAATTTTATTCTAAAATGGTAGGCAATCTAAGAAATATACAATTTAATGATCTAATGTTTGTGAGTTAAATTTCAAAATTAATATAATTTTAAAATAATAATGAAATTTGTAGTATAAAAACTTATGCAAATTTTAATATTCTAATGATAAAACATATAACTATCGTCTTATCTATCATAATTTACTATTTTGTTATGGATTGTTAGATACTGTGTTATTATTTACTAAAATATTATTAATTATTTATTAGTTTAACTATTTTAGTTTATAATAATTTAAAATGTTGGCTAAATCATGAATTAACACGATCAAATAATTTCAATTTTCAAAAGTATAATTACAAATTTATGAATTTTTTGATAATTTAATTAAATTAACAAAAGTTCAGAATACACAATAACCTATAAATCTAGCTTCCATCTTGTTCTAACGAGCTTAGTTAACTGTGTAAAGTTAAGAGCCTAACAGCCTAACTTCCACATATCATATCTTCAAAATGTTGTCGATATACACCTATGAAAAAGATAGTAGCATAATGGCTTGAAAGGAGAATGAAGGAAGAAAATATGATGATGAATGGTAGAAATAGAAGGGGAAAAAGGAACAAGAAACAAAGATTTGAAAGAAAAGAAGAAAGTAGGGTGAATGTTGGTGAAAGTGAATCAAACATATGTTAAATGAGTCATAAGTCTAGTATAATTGTTAGCAATCACCAATTTGTTAGAAGAAATCAAGTCAGCGTAGTTTATAAACTCATTGAGTGATATAAACAAACAAACAAAATAAATAAATTCAAAATTCATCAATAAAATTTATATTACAATTCTCTCCTTTGATTTTCTTTCAATCTTATTCTTTAATCTTCTCAAAAGTCCATAAATTTCATGTCTTAACTTATTTCATTGTCAAAATTGCACTAAATAGAGGCTCTGACTTGTAGTTTAACAATATATATTTTTTAAAAGAAAGCTAATAGATGTAAAAGTACGATACTCATATTAAGATTATCGAATCAGTTGAATAGAGAATGGAACAGTATATCGATCCGAAACAAAGGAAAGAATCAAATTTAAAATAGAACCAAATTTAAAAAATCGATAATATAATTTTAACTTTTTATGAATTTTAAAATTTTTATTTAATCGAAATGAGACCAATTGTTGAGACATAAAACAGCAACTAAGAGCCTAAATTGCCATTGTTTTGTTTTTACTTTGACAAATAAATCCACTTTAATACCTATACTACATAATATTTTAGTAGTGTCATATTATCACCTAAAACTTTTAAAAAATAATTTTTTATTTTTATTTTTATTTTTCAAGTAATCACATAGAATCCAAAATCAGATAATAAAAGACCTACTTACCTGAAAAATATATACAAACACCAAATATATCTAATTGCCAGAGTTCAAAAATTGCATTAACCTTCTTTTTTGCTTACGTGATGTGATCTAGTAACGGAAAAAAACAAGAGAGCATGACCTAATTGATGGAAAAGTACTACCAATAGGCATCAATCTATCACACTTTTTGTGATCAAAGTTGCTCTTTTATAAATAAACCTCTCCAAAAATAAACGACTTTTACCGCTCCAACAAAAACACTTGAGCAGTTTTCAATTACTCCTGCTCCCTAAGATGGTTAAAAGATTGTTAAAAAAAATTGAAACCCTAGCTGGACATTTACAAAGAGTAAAGCCAAATGTATTTACAACTAGCCCGACGTCTCAATAATCTATGTTATGATACCTCAAAGAGAAGTCAAGATTTATCAATCTTCTACTGTCTGAATCTCACCCATCATAATCCGGTTGCTGACGACGTTGAATCCCAAAACAGCCGGACTCACCTTCTTCCCTTTCTTCCCTTTCTTCTTGCCTCCTCCCTTAGAAGACCCATCTCCAACATCTTGGTCTAAGTTATCAACACTTGTATTGCCTGAGTTCACATTTCCAGTGCCCATCTCCATGGACTTTCTGTCATATCTATTTTGAAAAGCAATCTCAAGCACATCAGCTGATAGCAATTCCTTGTAGTTGAGAAATTTCTCAATGAACTCGTGATTTGGATCAAATGATCCAAGGTTCTCTACCAGAAGTATCTCAGCCTCGGATCTAGACTGCTTCAAACAAAATTCCAAGAAACTTGTATCTGGCAAAAAAAAAAAAAAAAAAAAGCGACACAAGGTTAAAATGCCAACATTCAATGAATATTCAACCTGCTTTGCATCTAGCAATACTACCACAACAGCTTCAGAGAGTTGGAACAAGCAATAATTGAAAGGATATCATGATCATCTAAGGCTTGAAAAGAGAAGCCAAAATCAAAATTTACGTGATCTGTACTTTTCCAAAAGAATAAAACATACAAACATCATCTCCACCTAAAATGGGATAATTTTGGAAGCGCGGAGCAAAATACCATACCTTTCGTCCCAATAAGCCTAACACATTCGCCTTCACACCAATCTCTGAAATCCATGGCCTCTGCATGATAGTTAAATTCATTGTGATGTCTAATTTTTAAGAGGCAGTCAAACAAAAAACAAACATACAAAGACCGATTACTCATCCTAGAATGACTTACCAGAATGCTTTGTCAACATATCACTTTTGCCTTTAAGGGAGGACTGAGCAGAGGCAGGAGAGGATGACAAAGAGCGGTCAATAGCTCTGCCACTTGACTTTTGCCGACTTAATGCCCCACTTGCAGTTCCTTTAGCAGGAGTGCTTTTTGTTCCCCGGCTGCCCGCATTTGCAAGAAGAGGGAAATCACCTCTGTTTACAACAAAATATAACTTTCACATACCCATATAGTGATTACAATTGAATCTCATTAAACATCAAGTCAGCAAGGATAAACTTTTCTAATGCTATCAGTTTACACGGAAGTATAACTTAATATAATTTTAGATAGGATTAAAAATAACGAAAAGAACCTCAAAAGTTTGGATATTTATTGTTAAGTTGAAATTGGTATCTCATTTTAATTTCAAGTAGAAGAAAGCCACCCTCGAACCACATTACTTAGCTGCTCTGGAAAACAAAGAGTTGCAACCAGGAAGCTTAAGTATGTTATCTTTGCAGGCTAGAATGCAGCTAAAATAACCAGAGACCCAACCTTTCCAACTCACCCTAGCAAGTCAGAAAAATACTTCACAAGAGTAAAAAAAGATAAATGAATGTCAGTGTGTGTATGTATGTACGTATGTATTATTATTTTTTCTTCTTAAGAGAGGGAGGGGTGCTAGGGGAAGAGAACATACTGTTTCGTTTCTTGCTTTGACTGATCAATTGGACCCCAGAAAAGGTCATCATCTCCTTTATATTTTGACTGAGATGCATGAGAATTTATCTGGAGTGGAGATGCAGTCTTTGAAGGTGAAGATGAAGTGATGGACCATGATGAAACACCAGCAGGGGTTGACTGACTTGATTGGGATTTATGAGGAGTCATTATTGGATTTGTGGGCTGGACAGAGGAATTCCTCTTCTGCTCCTTTTGGATGTCCCGCAATGATGTAGGTTTATGAAGTTTCTTAGAATCAGCAAACCAAGCTGGAGCAGGGGAAGGGTTTACTTGTTCCTCTTTCCAAGGTACAAAATCTCCCAAAGAAGGACCTGATGGAATTGAAGGCAATAATTCCTTCTCAGCCTGTGCTGGACGAGAACTTTTGCCTTTCTCAACAGTACTTGCACTAACAAGAACAGCATCAGCAGTACTAGGAGGACCCGAAACTTTTGCTCCCACGCCCTTTGCTTTCGCAGACTTTTTCCGACTCTTTTTAGTTTCTTTAGCCTCAATAAAATTGTCATTATCAGTGGGTTCCACAATTGTAGTAGTAACATGGACAGATGTAGTAGTGCCAGGAACATCGGCATCTCTTTCCCTTGATTTTGCCAAAACTTCTTCTGGCAACAGATCAAGTGATGAATTTTTTTTACTCAATGAATTTAAACTTTCAGGTTTCACAATAGCTGACTCAGAAATATCTGCATCTCTTTGACTTTCTCTAGAAACTCTGGGTTCTAAACTAGAGACAACCCCAGCCCAAGGAGTTGACACACTTAGAGAGTTGACAGAAGAAGTAACCTCTGATACTGCGATTTCAGTTTGAGCCCTCCTCTGTTCTTCCTGTTGGATTTCCAATAATGACTTTGCCTTGAAACCAGGAGCAGGTTTCCAAGCACGTACAGCAGGCTGTACAGTTGGGTTCTGCACTGGGGAAGAACTAGAAGGTTGAATCTCACCCTTAGGTTCTTTGGTTTCATCATCCACAACACCAACGTTAGCAGCTGAAAAGCTTTTAGCATAGTCAGAATCCATGGGAGCATTTCTGGATTTGTTCTCTTCCTTCTTTCCTCGAGACATCCCATCAATGTTATGTCCAGCAGTGTTTGAGTCACCAACAACTGACTCTTCAGTTTCAGATGGTTTTGATTGCACCAAAGAGGAAGCCTTTGAAAGTCCCCTTGCAGGGTCTGAAGCTTGTGATTTACTAGATTTTTGTTTTCTAGACTTCTTTTCTGAAGCTTTTCTTACCTCAGGGGCTTCAACATTCTCAACTTCTCTCACCAAAGAAGGCTGATCATTGCTTTTTTCTCTTCCAACTTGCAGTTCATCAATAGCACCAGTAGGTTGAACACACTCATTAATAGGTGTATCGGTTTTAGAGGTTCTAGCAGAAGTAATTT
Organism: Gossypium bickii; assembly: GCA_025503065.1. Taxonomy (NCBI): domain Eukaryota; kingdom Viridiplantae; phylum Streptophyta; class Magnoliopsida; order Malvales; family Malvaceae; genus Gossypium; species Gossypium bickii. Next base: position 32,920,861 of record CP106715.1, on the reverse strand, counting down.
CATGGCCCTCCAAGGTTCCACGGTTTGCATCATTCACAGGGTGTACAACTGGCACAATTTCATCAATCTTCTTAGCATATTCCAGTGGCTGCTCCACAGTAAGTGCATGGCTGTCTGAAGTTAGGAGGGGCTCTTGCACAGGAGAAGCCTCCTGAGAAGATAATTTCACTTCCAATGAGGGCAAGCTTTCAACAACATTTGTTGTCACCGGTAAAGACTGTTGCATGCCATTTACCAGTTCTGGTGCATTAGTCCCCCAGCTCTTCTGACAATTGATATTACTGAGCACCTCATGTGGTAGAAGCACAGGTGGGGCCCCAGAACTAACAGCATAACTGGTATCCCTGGAAACTTGCTGAGACAGGTTCATATTATAGGCATGCTCATCTTGGTTGCCTGGGATTGGCGAACCAATCTGAAGAATATCCTGTGGCGATGACTGAGGTCGAGCAGGATCCACAGATGAATTACCTGTTGGTATTGTGGTAGTCTGTAAGTGTCCAAAAGAGAGTTCACCTAAATGCTGCTGCGATTGTTCTTGCAAAACCTGTGAAAGCAATTGTTGTTGCCGCAACAACTGTTGCTGTTCCTCCAGTTTCTGTTGCTGCTTAAGCAACATCATCTTTTCAAGCAGCAGCATCTGTGGAGTTGGTACTGGTGTCTGGGGTTGTAGCTGCTGCATTAAATACTGCTGCTGCAACATATTTAGCAGTTGGGGGTCTTGAGATGAAGTGGAGATAAACTTCTCAGGTTGTAAAATGCCAGATGACTTATCCATAGTTTGACCAAGCAAACTTGTCAAGGAAGGTGGGGTCGGTGCTTGCAGCCTTTGTTGCTGTATCCCAAACGACACTTGGTTAGGAAAATTTTGAGCATGATGTAGCTCGATCTTCTCTTGATGAGTATCTAATGCACCGTGTGCAGGAAAATTTGCCCAACTACTGACACTGTTGTTTACTCCAGGAGCAGACCTGTCAGGTAATCCTTGGAGGATGGACATTAAATCAGCAGCTTGTGGAGGCAGCTGAGGAGTGTTGTCAGTCAATGAAGGGAGGAGTTTTGCATGGGGCGTGGGTGACTCAGAGATGATATCCGGCTTTGGAACCAAAGATGCACCATCTCTCCCCTGCCAATAAGGGTAGGGTTTTGGTAAAGACATTTGCCGTTCCAGTGTCATTCTCCGGCACAACAGATAGAGGTCACTCCCATTTTCTATTCCAGATGGCGGAATGCTACTAGGATTGTTTGGAACATATCCTTGCGGGCCTGAAAGCAAAACCATCCAAGAAATCAGGCAGGCTGTTAGAAAATAATAAAAGAAAATTTGATTAAACCGTGGAGGAGATTCTTTTGGATTAGAACCCTAGAACTATATCTTCAGAGTTCAGCAAACAAAAATTATATATTATAACTAAATAAATATGCGGTAGTGTCTCTATGTAAAGACCCAACCTTGGGATGGATTGCTCATGCCACCAGACATGAGTGACTCCAAAAATCTATTTTCAGCTTCTGTTGCCTGCCTTGGCTCATTTCTGATCATATTGATCTCACTTGCACCAGCATGAACTTTTCCAGGGCTACTGTAATTTGGTCTGCTTGACAAATCAGAGAGTTCACCCTGTTTTGGCACACCAAATCCAGGTGGTGGACGTGCTTTAGCTCGCAAGTGCGGCATTACATCACCAAGTAAGGAAAATGGTGAGTCCTTGGGTGCACTAGCTAGCCGAACTTCCAAATCTAACCCAAAATACCCTGCCTCAAACCAGCTTATAATATCAATCCCTGAAAAGGGGCCTTGAATTTCACCTTGAGGATCTTTATAGTGAAGAATAAGGTCCTCCGGAGCAGGCAGCTTCCTAGGTTCAGGTTCCCTCACCAAAATTCCAGATGGCTGCCTCATAAGGATAGGATCCTCACTAGATTGCCAATTAGCTTCATCTCTAGCATAGGATGAATTCATCACATTACTTTCTCGTTGGTTAATCATATCTTTCTGTGGTTGTGACCAGCTCATGTCAGGGGTTCTTGACCTGGCATCATTTGGAATCTCCTTCCAGTCATGTGTGACTGTAGGTGATCGTTCCCCAAATGAAGAGGTTCGCCACATGGTGCCAGGATTAACAGAGTTGGGCACTTGGATGCTCGATTCCCTACTTATGGGCACCTCTTCATCCCTTTTGAAAAGAACCCTATTGTCTGCAAGAACATAAATGAATAGAAGATCAATTCTCATAATCAAATAAGTGCAAGTTGAGAAAGGAGAGTAATATATCAAATCTATAGAATACAATTTAGTGCATTGGATATCAAACAACAGAAATGCTGAACTTTAGTACGAACAAAGTCCCAATCACAGAAAATAAATAACCAATCCATTGAAGACAAAATTGTAATCCACAATGTGATTATCGCATTCCTCATCAAAACTCAACTAGCCCTTAACCCCCACAGACAAATTGATTCCAGTTGGCTACCTGAGTCTTCTTTTTATTCCAAGCCATGTTGGCTGTCGCATTAATTTTTTAAAAGTAGCCACGATATAATTTCCCATATGGTTCAAAAGCTTCAATTCAGAATACTTCTCACATCCAATTAAGTAATTGCAAGATGGTTGCCAGAGGTGTTACCAAATGCAGGATTAATTGGTTTATGTAATTATACCTTCATATTTGAACTTAGTATCTGGGTATCCCTTATGCTTTTCAAGCTGTGAATAATTGCTGTTTGGAATGTCAGAACTTTCTTCTTTACAATCATCAACAGCAGGTGGTATATCTTCTCTACTGCCTGCATAAACATGTTCCAGCAGAAATTAGACACTACTTCAAATTTCAAAATATACACAAATTGACAGTAGAATATAAGGTGGACTTGCTGAATACCAATCTTGTTTCTTCTTGGATGAGTATACTCTGTAGAGTTCCGGCTGGCAGGCCCATCTTTAGGCATCTGAGGAGAACCACTACTTGTTATGTCCCCTCTGTCTATTCCCTTTAGAACAAGCTATCAAAGAAGCAACAAAATCAACTGAGGACTCTAAATCAAGGTTTACCATCCTAATACATTAAAAATAAAATAATTACCATTTCATCAGAATTAGGAGCACAAAGAGCTAGAGGTTCCAATGGTTCATTTTGTGTAAGTGAAGGCACTGATAGAAGCTCTTCTATGAGTTTTTGGTAAATTCTCAAGTCGGTCCTCATATATAAGTCAAGCATTTTTTTCCTACTATACTGTAAAGGGGATGGCTCTCCATGGTCAATTTCACCCTTGTCAGATATGGTTCCCAGAGTTTGATGATGAGAAGGTATACTAGCCCCTGAATTTCCACCAGAACTTCCCCTTCCACGGCCAGCAGAAAATGTTGAAGGGTGACTTTCTCCACGTCCCCGGCCATAAGAAAACGTGGGAACCTGCTTGCTTGGAGTTAGTGCTTGGTGATGGGGAGGCTCTCCCCTTCCTCGACTCTGAGAAGAGGTGGATCTCCATGGGCGATAGTGATCCCCCTCTCTCACATCCTTCCCATGACTGGAAAGATGAGGCAACCCTTTGTCAAGAGGCATATCACCATCTCTACCAGAGTCTGCCCACTTATCTCGTGACCTTTCATTGTTTTTATCATCAGGCCCCCAGCGTGTGTTCCATTTGCTCTCACGCTTTTGATCATAATTTGAGTCCCTGTTACCTGAATCAGTCCACCGCTCAGTCGGTGCACGGCGTGCTTCTCCAAATTGTCTTGAAGGCAAGTTATCTACCAATCGATCAACCCTGTGGGTGTCACTGAGCTCTTTATCTCCATCCCTCCAGTGATCTTTGCGCAGAGATGAATGGGTATCTCGTTCTTCATCATGCCAGCGGTCTCGGCGGCCAGTTTCCATATCAAGTAAGGATGGCCTAAAGACATCCTTCTTTGGGGTATCATGTATCCCCTCGCCATTTCCAGACGGCTTCATGACTTCAGAGCGACCTCCATGAGAAGGATATGGCACAGAACGATTTTCCTGCATGGATGATTTAAAATTAAGGGGGGAGTCTGAGACAGTAAGAATATTAAACAGAAGATTAACTAATTATTGAGATGAGAACTGTATGTTGATAGAAGGATGGAGAAAGCCTTCACACAACATTAAACCTGCCTATAAATGAACAAGGACACCACAAATCAGTACACAACAACAATAATAACATACCATAGTTCCTATTCCGGGCTTATTCTCCCCTGGCTTTGAAAGAAGCCATTGTGGTGAAAGCGGAATAGGATTGTCAGATCCTTGAACATCTACATAAAATAATCAGAAGCATCAATTAGAAACATGGCAGCTACTCAAAGCAAGTATTTGAAATCAAAATGCTTAGTCACATTCAAAGACAGTACGCAACAAGTCATTAGAAATGCCTCAAGCCCAGAATTTTATTGAATACACACATTTTCTGGTAAATTACTGAACTTGCCTCTTGAAACTGCCACGTTGATTCATCATTGAATATGAAAAACAGAAGCACGAAACAATGAAAAAAAAATGCGTTAAGACTAGAAAGGCATAATTTAGGAAGCCTCAATCAACTTTCACAAGCAACATTTCAAACTAATAAGAAGCCAAAGGAATTTCTCAATAATATGCATTAATGAAGCAGCTAACAAGACAAATTGCACGATCAATTGTCAGTACCAAGCTAAGGTGCCATTTATAAATGGAATAGACTATGCAATTTTTTTATAAAATTAATCACATAAATCATAGCATTTAAATCAAGACTGAAAAAAAAGCGCAATAAAAGAAAGTCTAATACTAGTTTTAAGTTGAACTAATCTGAAAAAGAAAAAGTAAATTGAACTACTTCACTACGCCCTTATCACATCGTACTTTTCAAATTGAAATATATATAAATCAAGAACGGTAAGTCGGAAACTAAAGTGTGCCGTGCTTAACCGCAAAAAAATGGCACCAGAGAAAAGAAGGAGAGAAAAGAAAAACCTTCCAGATGATAAAACAAAAACCCTAGCTTCGAAGCAACAAACTAAAAAATATTAAGAAAAAAAACACGCACAAAGCAATCTCGTAAGACCACTGAATCTACAATAATGCATTTAAATATCAGAAAGAAATGAGCAAAAGAAGAAATGGTAAGAGATAGGGTTTTAGAGAAGAAGAATGTAAGAAGATGTTAATCCCTTAATGGTAGAAGGGGAAAGGAAATCCACAAGGTAAACTACCTTTGGAGATCGGATGGGGAGGGTTGACGGTGAGGAGGCGGCGGGAATCGGAAGCAGAGGTATGAGCCATGGATGATCAGTGTAAGTCGAAAGAGAGAAGAGAACCAGAGGAAAACCCTTGCTGCAGTTTTTTGTTTTTCGTTTTACCTTTTTTTCGCTTTGGTTGCGCTAAGCGAGGTGAGAACTGATTAAGGTAGACGGGTGCGTAATACGCCACGAGCCGTGGAAATTAAGGTCGAAATGTGGTACGACGTGAAGAGCTGTCGTTTAATGGTAAAATCTCGCAATAAATTATCAACAGGAATATCTCAAAGAATTAGATATTTTTCATACGTTGGAAGAAGAAAAAGAAAAAGGCATCCATTGTTTGCCATAATTCCCATCTTTCTCACTCTTTCTAATCCTAGAACTCATGTCTTCTACCGGATGTAGATATTGCCCTTTCAAAACTAAACAGTTGCAAAGAATATCTTACACAAACATGCTCTGTTGTTCCACTTGTCTGCTTGAATGAATTACCACTTCTCTTACACTATGTTTCACTGCAGCTTTCCAAAAACCCTTTTTTTCTTTTAAATATAATATTTTTTACTAAAATTTATCTTATAATAACTATATTATTTTATATAATTAATGCCTAATTAAAATTGAAATTTGAGATCATATATAAAAGCGGATAGCAGCACATAACATTGGACCCGGAAGGAATAAATAAAGTTAAATAGGATTTAGATAAATATCCGTATTTATACTACTAAAATATTTATATTTTATATTATAAAAAATTATTACTAAATAACTGTAAATTATAATCTATATATTTATTATTAAAATATTCTTGATAAAATATCAAGAATACTATTTAAATTTTAAAATTATTATTAATGTTCTATTTTATTATTAAAATAAAATTGTAATTTTAAATAGTTTTAATAAAATAATAAAATATTAATTATTATTAATAATTTATTATTATTAAATACAAATATGTATATTTAATAATATTAAAACTTTTAAAAATTTTAAATTAAATTTTTTTTTATAAAAAACGATGTCTTGTTAAAAACCATTCTAAAGTGAAAAAAGAGTACACCGAAAAAATCATTATTAATAGAATCAATGTCAATACAAATCCATGGACTCCAAGGAAGAGGTTGACTTCTCTACGAGACACTACCATCATGACCCCCCGCAAGACAAACTTTACCAAATGATGAGCGGGTTGGTTCCCAAATCGCAAAACATGATTCTACCTTGCGACACTAACTTTATATTTGGATAAAAATCTATAAGAGAAAGGGGGAAAATTAAATAAAAGAATATATTATGTGTGTTTATTTTGTTTGGATAGATAAAATTAATAAAGTAAAATAAAGAAAAACTATAATTTTTGTTTAATTAAACATTAGAAAATTAAGAGAATGATTGGTTATAATGATTTTTATTATTTTTATCTTTTTAAAAAATAATTCATGTAAAAGATTAAGGGTCTGTTTGATTGGGGGAAAATGTTTTCCGGAAAACATTTTCCCCATTTTACAGTGTTTGTTTGGTTGGAAAATGAATTCCCAAGGAAAACATTTTCCAAAACACGGTAAAATCCCTTCCTTATTTTTGGAAAATGTCTTACCGATTTCTTTTCCAGTAAGACATTTTCCCGATCTTCCCTTCATCAGGTAAGTCTTTCTCCCTTCTTCCCTTCTTCATTCCTTCTCCTTCCTTCTTTCTTTCTCAGCCAACAAATCTGATTTTGGTTTTTTTCCTCCTTCCTTTATTTTTTTTCCTTCCTTCCATCGTATGGGTTTTCATTGTAACAACCATGCCAAGCTCCTTTCACTGATTTTGAAATCCATCGCATGGGTTTTGATTGTTCTGATATTTGCCTTTTTGTTGTCTTTTCTTATTTGATTTCTTTTCTTTTTCGATTGTTCAGTAAACAACTTTTGAAACCAGAAGAGGTGGATGTGGTTCATCAACAAGATAAAGATAAAGGCATCAGGCTTGAAGAATTTAAGCTGATTATGGCGAATTGTTTGTTCCCTTTCTCTCTTTACTCTTTTCTTTAATGGGCTTCAATCCTGGTTCTCTTGATTTTGCAAATTTTTTTTATCTTCGGTCCTCGATTATTGTCGGTTTCATCAGGTGCCTGGCCGCTCGAACAAGGTAGGTTCAACATAATTCTCAATTAGCATTTGCCTCTTATGTCTGATGCTTTCCTCTTGCTTTCTTTAGTAGATGTTTAATCTTTCTGGAATGGCATAAATGGAGCCAAAAAATTCCATTCTTTAGGTATAGAATGGCTTTCTTTGTATACTTGATTTCCTTAGCCACTTCTTTTTGAAAAAGGAAAACGTGTTTCTAGGATATTCAATTCCATATAACAAACTGACTCTGATCTTCCTTGTTTCCTTCCTTTGCATGTTCTTGTTCATGTTTGAAGGAGCGCAAATCTTTTGATGAGAAGTTTATCCGAATGGACACAAAGAGGCTCGTGAGTTGACATCTGCTGCGACGTGACCTTGATTAAAGCCTCTAGTTGATCTTACTAGTCGTGCCCTTACACAAATTATTGAAGGAAAGCTCACGAGGAGATAGGTGAGATGTTTCATTTGCTCGATGATCTTCTGAGGTGTCTCGGTGCTAGTTGAACCTATTTTATTTTTATCTGTTCTCTTAATCTCTTTTCTTATTTTAGTACTTACTTTGTTGGTTTAGGAAGAAAATTTGGAGCCTCTGAAAAATGCCACCGATGACCCACGATTCGATTGTTAAATAGATTGTATGCGAAAAAGAGAAAGGAACTAAAAGAGAGGAGAAACTAAAGGTGACTGGGCTCTTGTGTTTCTCTTTGCTTTCATCTTTGGTTATTTATTAGTCATTTCGCGCTTTACTTCTTACTTCTTAGTAGCATGTTTATATGGTTGACATTACTTTGTCAATTAATTTTTCAATGCATCATTTTTCAACTCCTACTTAAAAATGCATGCAAATAAGTCGGGATTTTTATGTTTGAGAATGTTGAGGTTGTGAAGAGCTTGTTGATGATCGTCGGTTGATGACCTCTTGTCATTTATTAATGGAGATGATGGAGGTGTACTTAAGTTTTTTTCTAACATAGATTGTCGGCATATATTTATTTTTCCATCCAAATGATTGTAGTTCTCGTATAACTTTCTCGTGTTTCATGACTATTTTGGTTGGTTGACTCGCTTAAATTAATGAAGAGATGGTTTTCTTGATTAAATAGCTCCTCCTATAAAGAATAGTTTAGCACTTTTCTGTCTTTGTGGTTGCGTCTCATGTGTCAATCCCAATGTCCAAATGTCTTCTATTTCTCTGCAGTCATTTGTGAGCGTGGGAGGCGAGGAGTGAATGATAGGGCCAAAATTGAAGAAAAACAAATTGTTTTGTGTTCCTTTATCATAATCTGTTTGATGGTAAATTATGAAGACATCAAAAGGATAGGACCTTTCTTGGAAGATGTTATAAGATGACCTGTTTCGAACTTTTTATAGCATAGGATTGAAAAATAATTGATGTTTCCTTCAATCATTATGGTCTAGGAACTTAATCTAAGAATAATTTTCCAACAAACTACGGTTAAAATTTATTGAGATTTGGTATGGCGATCATAAAGTACCTTACAAAGACAAGGTTAATTAAGTTCGGACTATGTCGAACCATGTTCTATTATATACTTTTCCTTATTTTGCTTCATTTTGAAGGTTTAATTGTTGGACGAGATCGGTAGAAGACTAGGCTTAGTTGTAATTGAATTGATGAGCGAGCCACTAGCACCGTGTAACTTTTCGATGCACTTTGCGAAGTATTATAGAGCTGGATACGATGCCGTAAGGAAGCACACAGATGCATATGTGATCCTATCAGCACGTTTAGGACCAGCTGATCCACAGGAGTTCTTCTCGTTGACTAGTAGCATGAATAGAGTAGTCATCGATGTGCATAACTACAAACTATTTTCAGATATGTTCAGCAGCATGTCCGTGCAACTGAACATCGATTATACCTATAATCAACGAGCTTCTGATCTCGGACGCTTGAAAAATTTTATGTGGTGTACTACTAATTATGCATTTGGATAATATTATTAATTTTTAGTATTAATTGTGGTTTAGAAGTTTATTTATAATTATTTAATCCTTATTTTTTATTTTTTTAACACAATTACAAAATTTGACTTTGGTTGTTTTCATTTTATGACAGTTAATAATAGCTTAATAATTGAGTATTATTATATATTTAATTTGATTTATTTATTTATAAATAAATCATTGCAATATATGTAAAAATAATTTAAAATATAAAAATTTATTAATATGTATATAAAATTTATTAATATATGTAAAAACAGCTTTTCCGGAAAATATTTTCAAGAAATCACAAACAATGAGAAAATATTTTACATGATTCATCCAAACACGTAAAATATTTTGAAGAAATCATTTTCCAGAAAAGTAAATCATTTTCCAGAAATCATTTTCCGGAAAACATTTTACTGGCAAACAAACGGAGCCTAAGACTTCACTTTTTTTCTTTAACTTTTCTCCCAAATGGAGTAATTAAAACTTAAGTAACCCAAGGGAGAGAAGAAACTATCCAAATAAGGAAAAGGGTGTTACTTCCATTTCCTTTCTCTAGGTTTAATACAATCCAAACAAAGTGTAAAAACTATGAAGAAGAGACTTAATAAAATCAATCAAAAGTCCCCAAGCTAGACATATATGGTCACTAGCTGTAAAGAAGTTGATAAAAACAGAAGAATCACTTTCAATCTTGACATAATTCACTTCCAAATCAAGACCCCGCTACATGCCAAGGAGGATTGCATATAAGCTTCCATATATTACGTGTTCATTACTATCCCAAACCACAGCATTGAAACCTAGCTGATTGGCGCAAGCTCTTCGCCAACCGTCCACATTTAGCTCCCACAAACAGTGTGAGCTTAATCCAACGGGTCAAACTTTGGCATACCACGTCCTAAAACGGGACAGTCGTGCGGTCAAGAAATTTTCAATGTAAGCTCCACACTGTGAAAGGATTTTCGTGAAACTTTGAGTCTTCATTAAGTTGGTTGAATTTATTAGGGATATAATAATATTTACCTCGATTCAAGTTAATTTTATTTTAAAATCATGTTATTTATAAATAGAGGTATTCATAGATTAATTTTGAGCTAGACATACATGTAATATTAATACATTTCTTGCTTGCTCAAGATTGATTCAATATAAAAGGACTTCAAAATTTACCAAAGCCTATCCTTATTTTTAAATAGTTAATTTAAGCTCAATTTAAGTAGCCCATATTGCTAATATTTCAAAATATTTTTTTAAAATATGTTATTTTGAATTTGATATTTAATATTTTTTTATTAAAAATTTAAATATAAACAAGTTAATGTATCATTTAATATTTACACTATAATATTATATATTATTATAAATTTAATTTTATATAATATAAATTATATATATTATAACGTCTTCAACTCTCCATTGATGTGAATAACCTAATTTTTTGACACATGACATACTCATTTTGTTGGCATGTAGCAATTGTTTATACACTCAATTTTTAATCCTACATCAAATAGAGAATATTCCATAACTCACACTTACATAAGTATAAATTTCTTTGCTATTTTCATAAACTCTTTAAAGTTTTTTCTTTGAAAAAATTTATGAGAAAAAGTTTATAACTTAAAATTAATTATATAATAATATATTTATATGAAATAGTTTTATTGTTCAACTACCATTTATTTTATTTTTTTAGATAAGTTAATAAGATAAAAATATACATATTTTTAAATATAGTTTAAGATATTTAAAAGTTAAAAATTAATTTTAATCTAACCTTGACTAGAGAACACCCTTATATCTCACATTTATCTTATAAATAAGTAACAATTTTTTCACTATTTTCATTAAAAAATTAATTTTAATCACACACCGACTAGATAATACTCTCATAGCTAACTTTCACTATTTTCATTGAAAAGTTAATTTTAATCTCACATTGACTAGAGAATACTCTCAATGTTCACTTCTTCACTATTTCATTAAAAAATATTTTTAATCCCACATTAGCTAAAGAACACTCATATGCTCTCACCCAATAAATAAATATCAATTTATTCACTATTCTCATTAAAAAGGTAGTTTTAATCCCACAGTGGCTAGAGAACACTCTTAGATCTCATATTTATCTTAAAAATAAGTACATTGACTAGAGAATTGTAACACCCCTCATCTGTCCCGATCACCGGGACTAAGCTACAAAATGATATAGTACAAAACGAAACAATTAAACACAATTAACGGATAATTCGAATCGATAATCATCAACTACCATCATTTAAGTCATTCAATATAATTTAAAAACCTTTCTTGAATATTAAACGAAGCTCTAAAGTTGAACTGACATTAAACAATGACCAAACTGCAAATATTTCAAAAGTTCATATCGATGTTGCGACGTGAGGGAGTTCCTCGTCGTGACGTGACATACTGACTTGGCCTCATTTTGACATGGCCTAAAGTCCATTTCTCATCGAGATGTCCACCATACGACGCTGTGATGTGGGTTCTGTTATTGGTACTAAAAAAGCCTTTTGACAACCATTTAAAACCATTTTCCAAATCAACTCAAAGATGGCACCTAACACAACCTACACCTGCACAGTACATACAATATGCCAATTTGGCACCAATTCATATCAAAACTATTTATAACATTTCAAATTATTCAACATTCACTTTCTCAGGTCAATTCATACTCATATATGCATAATATAAATTTCAGCAATTCAAAACATCTTGAACTAACACCAAATTAACTCAAAACAACTTAATAAGTTGTACAAATTACTTAACATGATTTCAATCATTCAACCAAGTTGAAACTTTGTCCTAACCACATTCAAAATATACCATCGAAATTTCAACTAGCCATTCATACGAAATCAAAAATATAATATATCATATTGCTCAAAACATACTTCAATGCATATATGGATTTTAGATTCCTCTCAACAAGCATTAAACAACATTTGAACTAAACCGTTCATCCACAAGATGTTACACAAACAACACCTATGTACATGCCACGAAACCAACGTTAAAACAGGCCAAAAGACAATTAAAATGATGATGGGATAGTGCAATCTTCTAGTTGATCTCACTAACAAGTTCCACAAATCGAAAATCTACATAAATGGAAAATAATGGAGTAAGATTTTGAATGCTTAGTAAGTTCATACGAAAATTGACTTAACTTACTTTGACTTTACAACGAATTAAGTAATTGTAATATAATGCTACACAACATGGCATCCTTAGCATCCTTACATTATCATGTACAATTCAATTATACAATCAATAGGTTAGTCCATTTGCAACAAAACCCTAAAACTCAATTCATATACAACTATTCCATTATACATCATATACTATTCAAATCATGTTCAGACTATAAACACAACAATTCAATTCATGATCATACCTTTCAACCATTTCATTTCCATTTTAATCATAGTTTTCACCCGGAGAGCTATACTAAATTAATGTCAGATACAAGGGACAATTTTGCTCACACAAGTTGTAATATTCGAATTTGCTCACACAAGCTGTAGGTCAAGTTTACTTTTACAAACTTTATTCTATGTTGCATGCTGGATCTTATCCATCGATAAATGAATCCCTAACCCACACCCGATTTCTTTTTGAACCCTAATGGCATGTCATTCGTATCCGAATCATTTACTAAGTTCACATGGGCCTATTACCATTTTTGTATCAATTCAATCTCTCTTTAATAGTTATTACATATCGTATCATCTATATAAACACTTCTTTACCATTCGATACCTCGTATCCATTCATGATTGTTGTGTAATTCATATTTTACAATTTAATCCTTTTTCGTATCATATTAAACCCTATAATCGTATACACACTTTTCACATTTCGAATAACAATCCATATACATTTTAAACATTATAACATCATCGTATATACACTATCCAATCATATAATAATTTAACATTCGTTCAATATCATGTATTCATATTTATCATATATTTCTTATTTTACAATTTAGTCCTTTTGATGCCAAAAATCATTAAATTTCACATCATTTGTAACACCCCTTACTCGTGTCCGACGCCGGGACCGGATACGAGGCATTACCATTCTTAATCTTGTTTGAACATGTAATAACGGGCTATAAAATTTCATTTCGATTTAAAAAAATTTCTTTCTTAGTCATAACATGCATCGCATGGGCCTACGAGGCCTTAAACAAACACTCGGAAGATTTTAAGGTTCAACCGGAAACTTTTGCACTCTTTGAAAATTTTTGCCTAGACAGGGGTCACAAGCCCGTGTGACTTGGGGACACGCCCGTATGGGCAGGCCGTGTGGTCTCACACGCCCATGTCCCTGGCTCGTGTACAATTTATTTTTATTTTGAACCTACAAGGGTTTTCACACGGCCAGACACACGCCCGTGTCGATGGCCCGTGTCCTTCACACGGCCTAAACACGCCCGTGTCTTATCCCGTGTGCCAAAACCTTGGTATTCTGACTATGACATCATCAACTCACTATGGTCACACGGCCAAGGCACACGCCCGTGTCTTTAGCCCGTGTGTCGAATTAAATTCCACAATTAATATGCAGACTTCATACAGCCTGGGCACACGCCCATGTCTTAGGCCATTTCTCCTACACGGCTAAGGTACACGGCCGTGTCTCAGCCCGTGGAGCATACTAACTTGCAAACCTAGTATGCAAGGGAACACACGGTCGACCCATACGCCCATGGGGTGTCACATACGGCCTAGACACATGTCCGTGTGTCTACCGTGTGGACGCATAAAGGCTATTTTCCAAGCCAATTACCACCTTGAAAACAAGAACATATCAATGTCCACTCCAACTACATAAATAACACTTCAAAAGCATGAACAATAATGCATAAATTAACAACATCAGTGTATAAACTTAATAACTCTTGGTAAATCTTTTTATCCATATACAAAAAAAAAAATGATAACCTTAATAGCCAACACTTTGGCTTTCAACATGATGTAACTTAGAATGACATAACTCCTATACATGCCATACCAAAAATAAACTACTTAGCTATACCAAAATATTGATTGATAGTGTGGCCCCAGCTCCGAAGTCTATGATCCTCGAATTAGCTTGGCGTAACTACAAGAAAAAAGGAAAGAGAAGAAGTAAGCATTTAGCTTAGTAAGTTTGTATGAAATTCATATAGCAATTATATTTGCTTAATATAACTCATCCATCAAGAGACAAATACAACATGAGTCACGAGTGTTTGGGCTTACTTACTCTTACTTATTCTTACTCATCACATGATACATAATAATTACATACTTGTAATGTACTCATTGTACCTGTGTCACTTAATCACATAAATTAGTATATTTTGCTAATACGAGCATAAATTCAATCTTCATTTTTCTTAACTTGAATAAAACTCTTTATCAACTTTGAACCACTTAGCTTATTACTATATCTACTTACTCAGCTTCCTTGTTACCTCTTTCATACTTGGCTCTTTTGCCCAATGAATAACTCGGAATAATTGAGGGTACTCAATCTCGTCACACATGGGTCTCGATGTCAATGCCATCTCCCAAACATGGTCTTACATGGGATCACCTCATGATGCCAATGACATATCCCAAATATAGTCTTACATGGGATCCCTTAACTTAATGTCGATGCCATGTCCAGACATGGTTTACATGAGATCTTCCTTTGGTGCCGAAGCCATGTCTCGGACATGGTCTTACACGGGACCTTCCTTGTATTGTGTCGATGCCATGTCCTAGACATGGTCTTACACGAGACCTTCCTTGTTCGATGATGATGCCATGTCCCAGACATGGTCTTACACAGGATCTACGTTCGGTGCCGACGCCATGTCCCAGACATGGTCTTATACGGGACCTACATTCCTTGGGTGCCGATGCCATGTCCTAAACATGGTCTTACACGAAATTTCCTTGTCTCATGTTATGACATAGGTACCCTCGTTATTCTGAATCTTCAACCGTGATTTTTACTTACATGTTCTCATTCGTTTTCTTATCAATATATCATTAATCATAACTTCATGAAAATAGAGTATATTATACAACATAATAAGCAATTTATTGAAAATACATGTGAAGCCTTAAATTTATACAAACTTACCTCGGTATTCAAAATGAGCTAGCTCGACGGTCTAGTCCGAGACTTTGTTCTTTCCCTGATCAAGTCGGTTTCTCAGTTCTTCTTGCTCTATAATAGCAAATTAGCTCATTTTAATACTCACATTAATTAAAGCATTTTAATAGTCATGCTTTGGCAAAATTACTATTTTGCCTCTAGACTTTGGCAAAATGACCATTTTGCCCCTAGGCTCGGAAATCGTTTTTCAACTCACCTTCTCATTTAACAAGCCTAGCTGAACATTTAATTCTCTTACAACTACTCACCATTTCAACTATTTCATGCATTTATGACACAAATTTAATCTTTGCATTCAAGTCCTATTTAGGTGTTTTCATGCTAACACCTTTCACAAAAGTTGTTTCTCATCTCCCTAACATTCATTATCTTCCATAAAAACTCAGCTAACAGCATAAAACATTCTCATGGAAAGTCCTTAGACTTTCAACTATATCACAAATTAGTCCCCTCATTCGTTAGCTTAAGCTTTGGGGACTTCAAAAGTACAAAAATCATTAAGAAAAACCTTAAGAACCACTTACTTGCTAGGGAATATGTTGGCTGAAAGTTTGAGCTTCAAAACCCTTATTTTTCTCTTCAATTTTCGTTGGATGAAGGTGAATGAATAGTGAAAGATGATAACATCTTTTATTCATATTATTTTATTCATTTCTATCACCTAATTCTCACCAAATTTGACCAACATTAAAATCTTGTCTCCCTAGCTCCTATATGGCCGGCCATCACACTCCAAAATGGCCTAATTACACTTTAAAGACCTCCAAATTACATTCTAAGGCTATTTGGTACCTTTAGCTTATAAAATGGAACTTTTACACTTTATGCGATTTAGTCCTTTTTCGCGATTAAACATGAAATCGCTAAAATTAAGGTACCAAAATTTTCATGAAATTCTAAAATCACGCTCTAACACATAAAATAACATGAAAATAATTTTCCCTAACCCCGGATTAGTGATCCCGAGATCACTGTTCCGACTAGCCCCTAAATCGGGCTGTTACATCATTTCTATCAACAAGCAAAATAATACAAAAAAAAACATAACAAAAATTAACATAGGAAGTTTCATATAAACTTACATGGAAAAACAACAAGCAAATAAGATGTTGAGGGCTAATATGTAATTTTTCTTTTTTCTCGATTATCTCTTGTTTGATTCAATTCCCACTCTATATGATAATTCATTTCAATTTATCAAATTTAAAATACTTTATATCATCCTATTGTAAGCATAAATCAATTTAATTTCATTTTTTAAATTTTTCCTAAAGTTTTGTATTTTATTCAATTTAGTCCCTAAAATTGAAATAGATATATCTTTCAAATTTGAGCTTTGATTTGCAATCCGGTTTTAATTACCTCCTTCTACAGCCCTCTATTATCCATAATTACAGAATTTATCCTCAATTTTGAAATATTCACACTTTAGTCTCTATGTTCATAATTAATAATTAAACTTTACAAATTAGTCCTTTTTCATATCCAAGCTTAAAATCTAACCAAATAACACCAATAAATTCAAGCATTCATCAATGGCAACATTTTGAAACTTTGACAGTTTCAAAAAATAAAACACGGATTAGCTAAATTGAACTACCATGATCTCAAAAATATAAAAATTACAAGAAACAAACTTGTATACTTACCTATTTTGAAGGACTGAAGTTCAAACGCAAAACCCCAAGTTTTCCTTCTTTTTTTTTTTTTGGAGAAGACGAGTGGAGAAGGAAGAAATAATTTGCTTGTTTATAATTTTTACTTATATACCTAGTTTTATACTTAATTAATCTAATTTAATTGAATAACTCATAATTTGTTAATTATAAATAAATTAAGTTGGTGACAAACAACATCCACTACTGTTTGACATTATTGGAAGGGTTAAATTTCTAATTGGTCCTTCAATTAATTATAATTTCATAGCGATTATATAACCTCCCCAACTCGACCTAAATGGTAGTTTCGAATTCGAGAGATTACATTAACCACCGAAGTGGCTTGGTCCTTATGTAACACCCCAAACCCAGCCCATGCGTTATGACCGGATCTGACATGTCACATGAGAAAAACATGTTAAATTCTTTTTATTCGTACTAAAATAGGTGTTGATTCGTTAAAATAAAAAAAAAACAAATTTAATTTGAAACATTTGATAAAATACTACTAACTTCGAAGATTGATTGATAAATCGATAAATTTGAACTAATGATCATATAACACCGTGACTTTTGAAAATATCGTTAATGGTTCGAGAGAAAATTTTCGTGTTAAAAATATTTCTAAAAGTTTATTTTGAAATCCATTTATTAATCGATTTTGGAAAACCTTTATTTAAGTTTTTAGAAAAATTCTCATTTAAAACAATTTTAAGCAAAATAATAAGTATATCAAACATAAAGCAAATAATAAAATACTCCAGAGGCCTTATTACAACATAAAAACCCAAAATAGTAAAGTGAACGGAAATAGAAATCTAAAGTTCCAAAATAAAACACCATTTCTGAAGTATGGCCTCCACCGAGTCATCCACAGCCCAAGTCCACATCAATGAGTATTACCTACAAGGGTTAAGAAAAAGGGGGAGTGAGTTACAAGAACTCAGTGTATAATCCCTTTACTATTGTCCACTGGGCTTGAACCCATTTAGCAATAACTTAGGCCTAAGCCCCTTTTACAAATCAATATTTAAAATGATATGAATGAATGCAACCCAACCCATCCATCCAACACACCCCCGTACTAGCCCTCACACCTGTGGGGATCGAGTCAACCCACCCCGCCAAACACACCAATCGCAGGCACGAAGCCATTTAATTTGCAGGCACGAAGCCATTTAATTTGCAGGCACGAAGCCATTTAATTCGCAGGCACGAAGCCATTTAATATGTAACAGT
This sequence comes from Gossypium bickii, assembly GCA_025503065.1. Classification (NCBI taxonomy): domain Eukaryota; kingdom Viridiplantae; phylum Streptophyta; class Magnoliopsida; order Malvales; family Malvaceae; genus Gossypium; species Gossypium bickii. The sequence continues at coordinate 32,902,454 of CP106715.1, read as the reverse complement.
CCAGTTTATACCCTAGTCGGAACAGTGGTTTTGGGACCACAAATCCGAGTATGTATAATATTTTAATATTATTTTCTGTGCCATTGATGTGTGATTAAGCATGTGGTAAATTTTCGTAAGCTAATTTGTCCGTCTGTGTGATTAATTTGACAAAAGGATTAAAATGAATTAAACGTGAAAGTTGCTTGTTATTTGTTAAAGTGCTTAAGTGATGTGGCTTTTAAGTGTTAAGGACTTATGTGGCAATTTAGCCGATATCATGGTTAGTGGACGGCAAACCATTAAATGCATGAGTTTATATGTTATAATAATGATTATTATTTTTATGTTAATGTATATGATATTTTATATTATATGTATTTTATAAGTTATTAGTTAATAAAAGAAAACAAAAAGAAGGTGGTCTTGTTTTTATCATCCTTTGGCCGAATGTTCTAAAGAAAAAAGAAAGAACAAAAGCTTTAAAGTTTCGGCACTTACAAGCTTGAATTAAAGGTTAGTTTTTGATCCGTTTTCGATAATTTCTACGTTTTTGTAATCGTTGCTTTGAGAGCTACAAAACCCATGTTTTAATTTGATGAATTGATAAAGTTTGTGTAAAATGCCATTGATGCTATGTTGAGTTTTGTGATGTTTTATGGTGTTAAATGATAGATATGTAATTGATGGACATACTTTGTTCTTGAATTTTTGATGAATTTAGCTAAATAGGGCTAAAATGAGAAAATGGCAAATTGAGGGACTAATTTGTGAATTTAATGAAAAATGTGGGCTTGTATGTGATGTAGGTATATTCGGCTAAGCTTGTGTATAAGTGGATGTTGTGAATTTGATGTTTTGAGAAAAATGGACTAAATTGTCTAAATGTGAAAATATGATGGTTAATTTGCAAATAGCCCAAAATATGTGTGTATGGATTGAATTGAATGAAATAGTGATAAAAGGGTTAATTCTGAATATGTTTAGATCAAGAACCAAGGAAAATGGATTTAGATCGTGGGAAAGTGAAAGTAAACGAGTAGCCGTTTTCATTCCGATAAACCGAAATCCGAGGTAAGTCACTATACAAATAAATGAATATGTATGCATTTGTAATTGTTCATATGTTCAATGATGTTAATGAATGCTTATGAGAGGTATGTATTTGAATTCCGAGATAAGTTCGATATAGTAACTAAGTTCGAGAAGTCCCGAACCTAGGAATAGATAGGTATGGCTAAGTCACGTCATAGATATTTGTTCTGTTTTTATCATGTAAGACCACGTCTGGGACGTTGGCATCGATTTGATCTTTACGTGTAAGACCTCATCTGGGACGTAGGCATCGATATGAGTTTTACGTGTAAGACCATGTCTGGGACATCGGCATCGTATTAATTGTGTAAGACCCTGTCTGGGACAGTGGCATCGATATCTGAGTGCATATAAGACCTCGTCTGGGACGTTGGCATTGTACGACTATTTTGAGCTTTCTAAGTATCCTACTAGATTCCTAATGGTTCAACGGGCAAATCTGTGATACGAATTACAATTCCTAGCTAGAAACAAATACATAAATGTACATCTGTTTCAGGCACGTTGATATATATATGCTTTGTATAAGCATGGAAGGTAAGTATGCATGTGCAATAATGCAAATGAATATTTGAGATATATGTATGTTTGAGATATGAGCAAATGAGATCTTTGGGATGTGTGGATTGGTAAGAAATGGCAAACCAATTGAGCAAAGAGTTCATTTATGTGCTTGAATTAAGGATATGTTAATGAATTCAAATTGCCATACTTATGAATGAATTATGTTAAGTTATTTGTATATGACTTACTAAGCTTTTGGAAAGCTTACTCTATGTGTGTTTAATCTGTTTTTTAGGTCGTCAAAGCTCATCAAGGGCTGGACAAATCACGGATTGTCATCACACTACTAAACTTATTTTGGTATACTTTGATAATGTATAAAGCTAGATATGGCATGTATAGGCTAGTAATTTGGTATAAGATGTTATATGATTTTAGCCATGTGACTTGGCTAATTATGAGTTGAGACTTTGGTTAAATGAATGTGATATATGTATAGTTTTGGTATGGTTTAATGCTCATGAAATAGGTAAGTTATGGTTGGTTAAATGATAAAGATATGCTTTAGTTATGTATAAGTTTTAGTCCTTGAAATGGTCATGGTTGGAATTAGTATTGAATGCATGGTTGGAATGATTATTTTGGTATGTTTTGATGGTTATAGGTGAATGAAATGGGATGATATATGTTGTTTATAGGTTTGACCCTTATGGGTGGCATTTTGGCCTTGTAAATGGCCTATAATGTCACACGATTGTGGCACACGGGCGTGCCTAAGACCGTGGGTGAATTGGTAGAATGTAGCTTAAAAACAACACGGCCTTAACACGGGCATGTTTGGGGGCCGTGTTGGGGAAGTCAGTATAGGACCACGGTTAGGACACACGGCCGTGTCTGGTGGCCGTAGGGACCAAGTCAGTATATAGGCACGAAAGGACACATGGGGGTGTCTAGAAGCTGTGGAGGGCACACGGTCTCCTCCCACGGGTGTGTCTCCCCTGTATTTTAGAAAAGTTCAAAAATTTCATGAAATTTAATATGTGTTTCATTTTAGTCCCGACTCGACTTCTTAGTACGATTAGGGTCTCAAGAACCCGTTTAAGGGACATTATGTCTGAGAATGATGATTGAATGTATGATTTTGTCTGTGAACATTTCTGATATGTCTGGTAACACTCCTAACCTTAATCTGGCGACGGACTCGGGATAGGGGTGTTACATAATATTTGTGGCTGAGCCACTAGAATCAGAATTATGCGTGGCATAGCCACTATACAAATTGTGGCAGAGCCACCAGAATATCATATACGGTAATATAATCGGCACACAGCCTTGGGTAAATATGATCAACATAGAGTAGTTGATTCATATGTTAGGCACATAGCCATTATCAGAATTTGTGGCAGAGCCACCAGAATATGTGGCAGTGCCACCAAAATCAGATTGTGGCAGAGCCACCGGGCTACTCTTCTCTTCATCATTTTTCCCATCCTATGCAAATTATGTAAATGCAACATACATAATAAAACATAATATCCACAAATATAAACAACAATCATTAATCCAGTGATTTATTAAAGTCAATTATAGAACTTTGTAATTCGGCCCACTAAGGCATTCTAGCAAATCGGCCCTTTAGGGGCATTTCCGTAATTCGGCCCATAGGGGGCATTTCCGTAATTCGGTCCGTAAGGGCATTTTTGTAATTCAATTATCTTCCCTACTAAAGGTAATTCAGTAATCTCGCAACCCAGGGGTATTTCGGTAATTTACCCTCCAAGGGTATTTTGGTAATTTCGCAACCCAAACTTAACTACTAATTTGGGCATACAAATTTGAAACTGTCCATCTGCGTTATACTGACTAAATTGACTATAACTTGAGTTAGGAAGCTTGAAATTTAGAACCGTAAATTTTCCTTGAAACTAGACTCATATATCTTATTACTACAATTTTTCTAGAATTTTTGGCCGAACCATTTAGTACAGTTTATTCTTTAAAGTTTCCCTTGTTTCACTGTCCAACGGTTCTAACCTCTCTTACTCGAAATTCTAATATCTCACTGTACAGTTTTCATATGTTGCTCCCACTTATTTCTATTGAAAAATAGGCTCACTAAGGAATCTATACATATATCTTATAACTCATAATTCACTTTGTCCAATTTTAAACAATTTTTCCAAGACAGATCAGGGAACCACGAAGTCATTCAGAACCAATCTCACTAAAATTAAAATATCACAGAATATAAAATTCCTTTTCCTTCTTCGTTTCTTCCATAATAAAATAGACACAGTAAGCTTTCATTATATATCTTATTCACTTTCTAATTCTCTTTCTCCTATTTTTCGTGATTTTTTAAAATCACGTCACTGCTACTAACCAAAACTGTTTCATTGCAAAATATGGTTACCACTACGAACCTATGCACGCCCGAGTGATCACGGATGTCGGTTTCCGGTTTTCTTTGGTATTTCGACCGAATCACCGAATATTTCATGCAAAAATTTAGAGAGATGTGAGATTACACAACATTTCAAACATGTATTCGAAAGGTACGGGATTACACACCTTATTCGAAATCCGTAACACGATACTCTTCGCGGCACCTAAAGGTACAATAGGTCAACAATTAGTCCAAAGCCCAATTTACAACTTCAATCAAGTATTGTGATTGATTAACAATCTATATCACTTACCAACAATCTGAGTCTCTTATTACAAGGGATAGGTGATCGATTGGCCCTCCGATAAAGTACTTCGAGACCTACTTACCAAACTTCCTTCCAAAAGCCAACGGCTAGAAAGACGATGAGAGTATAAGCTAACACTCTACCGATTTGGCCCACACCAAGAGAACCAAGAAGATGGAAGTAGCAAAGAATAGATTCGGCCTTGGTCAAAAGAACAGGGTGAATAATCGGTGTTAGAAGAGGGAGTAAAAGAGAAACAAGAAGAAAATAAAAGAAGAGGAAGAACACTACCTTGCAACCACCGAAAACCCGAGAAGGTAAAGAAGCTTCGGTAACCACAAAAACCAAGTTTCGACTATGAGATGAAGTTGATGTTTCGGTTATGGTGTATAAAAGAGAATGTTTGAAAAGAAAAGAATAGAAGTCAATAGGCAAATTGAAGTTTCGGCCAAGAGGGAGTGCAATCAAAAGAACCAAAATATTTAGAAAGGAGAATGAAATAAACCCCCCAAAAAATGTGAAAATGCAAGAGAGAGCTAGAGAAATTTGGCTCCCCCTATTTCCCTAACCAAAACCTTGTATTCATCTTTTCCAAAAAGATGAACATTGACCAAAATAAAGTCTTTCCAAAACACCTTCCACACTATATGCTAACATGTTCCCTTCTCTTACCATTTTCCTTCATTTCTTTCCCTCTTTTTCCCTAGTCTTCCTCCTTACCATATTCCTTAGCCATCTTTCTAAAAATTAAAAAGTCTTCCTTACCATAATTAGCCTTGACCGACACATGGAAGAGAAGCACAAAAATTAATTCAAAATGCAATAGATGGGATTCGAACCTCAGACCATTAGTACACTCCACACGCCACTTTCCACCTTTATCAATAGACTCCTTGTGCTAGCAAAATGCACACTTATTTTCTTAAGTCTTGATGCCACTTGCCTTCTCCCTTTAAGTACTCAAATACAAAAATTTACTATAGTCTAACTTGAACCCGGAACTCCCTAGAAACCTCGTAACCTTCCAAATTCACTTAACTAATAAGTCCAATTTGCAATAATGCCATTCTCATATTCTCGAAAATTTTAAACACTCCTATGCCCAAGGCCCAATGGGCCCAATCCTACTAGGCCCAATTTCGGGATGTTACACCTTATCAAATTCAATTTTCCTTTTAAAAATTCAAGTTTAAACAGGTGATTTATAAATTCTAGTTTTAACTTATTAGGAATGGCAGTGGAACTATAAGATAAGCTAATATAATAATACAATTTGGTTTAATCACATATTAACGAATAATAATCTAAATTTTATAGCCTATACTAAATGAGATGCATCTAACAATTAAATTAAAACTAAATAGCAAACCACGACTTTTAATAAAAAATGTGGTAATCGTAATAATAAATAATAATAAATCATTGACGTGGACAAGTTGAGACCCTCCATATGTCGAGTCTGAGTCCTAGTCCTTTAGGTTATTTGAAAAGATGGAAAGTAGGGGAGTGACCCTTTACAATAAATTCATTCAATATTCGAACATGCATGTCCATCATTGTAGTCAAATTCACATAAAAACCTTAACAATATGGTAATTTAGTTTCTGTTACTCTAAACAAGTAGTCATTAACACTTGATCGAATTCATTTGAACAATTCAACTATAGAGTCATAATATCACTCACAGTGGGTATATGCACATTTATCAGTTCAATCATTTTGTCATGTGCCTTTCAATGAGGATGCATGGTATGTCATGCAACATTAGATTGACGTATCTTTTAACATTCGTTTAATCCTACCCTTGACCACTAGCTCTCCAAATAGAGAGTTCCCTAGAACCTTTTCTACCTTTTTACTCCACTCGTGGGCTTTTACCACTACATTTATTGGGTGCAGATAAAAGCTACTGTAACTGTGGAAACACAGCTGCTCCTAATAGAAAGCTGTTGGAGGGACCGTGAGAGCACAGTGCAAAAACATTACAGTTAGGATCTGCTGTAACTATAGGTACATAGTAAGACCGTCGCAGTTAGAAATGCTATGGTTGTGAATACATAGCAAACATTTGTTTAACTGTAGAGTCATGATCGCTTACAGATAATAGCTGTCAGAGGGATCGCGCGGCACAGTGAAATTGCAGTTGGAATCTACCGTTCTGTGGGTACATAGTCAATCATTCGTTTATGCAGTCAATATGAGCTGCCATTCTTCCTCCTTTCATATAGTCCCCCCTTGCATATGCAACGCAATCATTCTTTAATGCATTCATTCACTCAATCATTAATACTTTCAATATTCTATTTCATTACATAATAACGACATTCACGATTATATCCAACAATCAATAGTTTAATCATTTAGGCATATGAGACGTTCATTCGACGTTTATAGCATTGATAAATATAAAGTCATTCATGGATCAAGCACTCAATCAAAAGCAATTAAAATCATAAATTCATTCATTTATATATTCAGTCATTCTAAACCTAGTGTAGGACCTAATTGCATAATCTAGTTCTTTAGATGCCATTAAAAACCTAATCAAGGACTGGATTGTATAAAATAATTAAAGATAAGACAAAACTGTAATTTTTTAAGTTTTAGGGGCCACACGGTCATGTGACCAACCCGTGTATGAAGCCCCAGGTCTTGTGTGAAATGAAGGGGTAAAATTGCAGGAGCCACACGATTATGTGTCCAGCCGTGTGCGAGGCTCTAGACCGTGTGCAATGGATCTATATGGCCGTGCGTTCGATTATGTGTGATATGAAGGGGATGAGGTGCAGGAGCCACATGGCCATGTGACCAGGCCATTTGCGAAACGTGAATGCAAGGGAAATTAAGGGGACATCACGGACGAGCCACATGCCTATGTGGTAGACCGTGTGTATCTGGGCAATTTCAAAGTTTGACTCGACTTTTCATAAAAAGTCACCCACCTTACTTTTTCGAGATCTCAAGTGACTACCCCACGTTCAATGTAACAGCCCAAACCCGGCCCATACGTTTCGATCGGATCTGGTATGCTACGGGTTGTACATTGAAAACTTTTGCTTTGTTGGTTTTGGAAATCGTAGATTTATTAGGCAGTAATTAATAAATAAGTGACATTTAAAAAAAATCCCTTGTATTATTGTTATTGTGAATAATTAAACCTTTGACAAAATTTCATAAGTTGCAAATATTTAAAAAACTACTTAGGCGAATATAAACTATGGGGCCTTATTACCTAAATATTCCCAAAATAAAACTTAAAGGAAAAACCGAAAATAATCTATAGAAATAAAAACTTGATGGCCCCTCGAGTCCGTCTCGGCTTCCATGTCTACGATCTACTGCTCATCTGAAAAGTTAGGGAAAAATAATAGGGTGAGTCACCAAGACTCAGTGTGTAAATCCCGAAAACACATAAAAGCCTTGGGCCCACAAACACATTATGAGCCCTGGCCCATACACAATGGCAACAATCATAATCACATGACAGATAATAAATGATGCAAAGCCCAACCCATCCTAGAATTCCATCCTCTACACACCAACCCGTTCCAACCATCACACCTTGGGGATTTCTACAATCAACCTGCCAACCGCTACACATCATATCGACAGTCATACTGCCTATTCTAAATTATATCTACGAGTTTCAGTCTCAAGTTTATCCCCTAATTCTAGAAACCACAAGGTATTTTTTTTTCCAAATAAAGTATCTTGGTAATTTTCTTTGAATTAGAGGTACTTTGGTACACCTTTTTTTTTATATAAAGCAAGGGTATTTTGGAAAACAAGTTTTTTTTTTCAAAATAGTGATATTTTTATGTTGTTGTTGTTTTTTTTAAGCAGGGGTACTTTGGAAAATTTAATTTTACAAACTGGGTTACTTTTGTAAATCTAGGGGTTTTCAGGTAAATTTGCAAAACATGGGTATTTTATAAAGTCACGGTTGTTTTGGAAATTTTCACAAACCAACGATATTTTGGAAATTTTGCCAACCGGAGTGTTTCGGTAATTCTCACGAATTTTGGTGGTTTTATTAGCCGGGGGTATTCTCGGGAAATTTTCACAAATCGGGGTAATTTAGTAATTTTTGCGAGAATAGGATGGTTGGTCCCTTTCGGGTTTTAATTATAGGTTTTGGCCCGTCAACAAATCCTCGTGGCTAAGGTGAGCAATACTACGCACTGTAGGATTCGGTGAAGAGGAGGTGAGTCACTAGGGATCGCTTAAGTACCAAGCTCTCCCTGAATCCAATCCTGAGACATGCGTATGCTGTTGCCACACCCCTAACCAGCGATTTGTTCACAGGTTTGTTTAGTTGGATTAAGTCTTATGGATTTGAAGAGTTGTTTAACTAAATCTAAGGTCCATCAATACTATCATACTAGTTTACGTCCATAAAGCCCATCAACCCAACAAATATATCACATCAAGAGTTAGAATACTTACCTGCGTGGATCGGGTGCCGGTAGACTTGAAGGCCATATCTTCTTCCAGAAATTTTTTTCAAATTCACATCAACTTTACAAAACATTACTAGGCCCATTTCACAGCCCGAGTTTTGAACTGGGCTCTGATACCAAATTGTAACACCCTAAACCCGGCCCATACGTTTCGATCGGATTTGAAATGCTACGGGTTGTACATTGAAAACTTTTACTTTGTTGGTTTTGGAAATCGTAGATTTATTAGGCAGTAATTAATAAATAAGTGACATTTAAAAAAACCCTTGTATTATTGTTATTGTGAATAATTAAACCTTTGACAAAATTTCATAAGTTGCAAATATTTAAAAAACTACTTAGCCGAATATAAACTATGGGGCCTTATTACCTAAATATTCCCAAAATAAAACTTAAAGGGAAAACCAAAAATAATCTATAGAAATAAAAACTTGATGGCCCCTCGAGTCCGTCTCGACTCCCATGTCCACGATCTACTGCTCATCTGAAAAGTTAGGGAAAAATAATAGGGTGAGTCACCAAGACTCAGTGTGTAAATCCCCAAAACACATAAAAGCTTTGGGCCTACAAACACATTATGAGCCCTGACCCATACACAATGGCAACAATCATAATCACATGACAGATAATAAATGATGCAAAGCCCAACCCATCCTAGAATTCCATCCTCTACACACCAACCCGTACCAACCATCACACATTGGGGATTTCTACAATCAACCCGCCAACCGCTACATACCATATCAACAGTCATACTGCCTATTCCTTATCAATCAGGAATTTTAACGTGGGTTTTCTACCACCGATCACCAAGTGACCTAACATTCATTTCGTGGGTTTTCTACCACCGATCACCATGTGATCTAACATTTCATTAGGTGGGTTTTCTACCACCAATCACCATGTGATCTAGCATTTCATTAGGTGGGTTTTCTACCACCGATCACCATGTGATCTAACATATCATTATGTGGGTATTTTCTACCACCGATCACCATGTGATCTAACATTTCATTAGGTGGGTTTTCTACCACCGATCACTATGTGACCAATCATGCTCTTCCCCTTTTCATAACAAACCCATCCCATGCATACATTCATGCAAAATCAAACAATCTACTACCTAAGAGTTTATAGTCTTTCGCATACATCGATACACATAGAGAAGTTCTATGATTACGTACCTGGCATTCCTTGCCTATCCCTTTTTGGGTTTTATTCGACTGTCTACACAGCCACTTTCTGGCTTTTTAGCCCATAACATAAACATACATATATTCATACAGATTATTAGTGTGTTAGAGATCTACACACGACTGTTCATACAACCTCATTTTTCGGTTTTTCAGCCCCTAATAGGTATAATACAAAATAAAACTTATGTGATAAGGATCTACACACCTGATTACCGTTAGAACGAGACCCTCTAAGTTGACGCTATCCGTAGCCAACACCACTACTATCTGCCTAAGGTGTTGTTCAGAAGCCGGTCCAGAACCAAGTGGCCAATCTCGAATGGTAGATGCTGCTCGTTTCTTAAACTTAGGGATTCTCTTCTTTTCCTGATCCATATTTAATTCCATCACAAGTCCTTGTCAGAACTACTATCACAATATATGATCGTTAATCATCATCATAAAGTTAAGATCTTGTATACAATGAACGAATCTAGTAAAAATCTAGGGAAAATCTCCTTACCTTAAAATCCTGAAATTGGAGACTAACGATTTTCGGCTTTTAGATCTAGACGACCAAGTTTCCTTCAAATCCCGGAATGCCGCCCAACATAGAACCATTAAACTATTAGCTTTTCAGCTTTTGCCTTTCAAAAACCGAAATAAAATGTGAGAAACTAACAAAAGTCGACACTTACCTTAACACAAGGGATTCGGCTAGCACTAGAGAGAAGATTCGGCAATGCCAAAAAAAAAGATTTAAATGCCGGAAGAATAGAACTAACTCACAAATGGGATGAATAGAGAAAAACTATGGAGATTTCGGCTTTTTAGAGAAATCGACACAAGAGGAAAAGAATGGAAAAGAGAGTGAAGGGAGAGGTTTCAACTTTTGAAGAAATTAAAGAAAAGAAATTGTAGAGGGAGAGACTAAGAATTTCACCACAAAGAATGAAGAGGAAATTAGGGTTTAAATGCCAGAATCAATGAGATATCCCCCTATTTATAGAAATTTTGGCACTCCTATCAAAAACCCGAAAGTACCCTTCACGATAACTAAAAATCAAGGCTAATTAAAAAGGAAAATTCGGCACCCCTTTTCCATGAAAGTAGCCGAATTCTTTACTCCTCTAGGTGATGGAATTTGGGCCAACACCTAGCCTTATGAATAGCTCCTATCTTTTCTCCTTTTATCTTCCATATTATCAACTATAATATTTACATTATCCTATTCATATAAATCCTCCTATTTTTGAGCCTTGTTGCCATCCACTCCACCTAACCCAAATGCCGAAAATTAGTTAACTTAAATTAAAAGAATTGGCTCCATGAAACTTAAATTTTGGGCCCTTATCTCCCTTGTTGTGGCGTCACCTCCTTGCTCCCTAAGTGGCGCCACTGACCACTGGGCCACAAGCCCATTTTGATAATTTAAACACAGATACCACCTTTTAAAACTCTATAGTGCCCAAACAAAAATTTCACCAAGGCCTTGACCACATCCTAAGCCCAATTTGGACCCCTAACAATTAAATTAACTCATTACTCATTGTCACCCATTAAGCGCATAGGCCCAAAAATTCAGGATGTTACATTCAAGCTTGATCCAAACACCTACAATGGTTTTCAATTAATACAATACAAGAATCAAAAATGAATTTTCGAGGATTGTGGAGGTTTTCGGCAAAAATGTTAAAAATTTATAATCGAGTTGAAAGATTTATCAAAACTCGATATTTTCCAAAATTGAAGGGTCCTAATTGTCAGGGAATGAGATACTTATCGATCATGATAGAAATTCAACGATCTAATGACACGGATTTCAATAATTTGGAGGAGAACAATTGATGAAGACTTGATTGAATTTTCAAAAACTTATAGAATATTTTTCAGCAAAACTTAAGGGCTTAAAAGAGTTTTGAAACAGAGAATTTTAAGAGAAAACTAAGGTATAAATAGAGAGAGTTAGGGTTTCAATTTGATAGAATAACAAATAGGGAATTTTAGTTAAATTAGGAAGGGGCTTAAAGAGTTGAGTTGGGGAAGAGTTTGAGGGCTAATGTGCAAATAACCCATTTGTCTAAAAATCATCAAAAATGAGATAAGGTAATGTGGGTAGAACTTTGGAACTGAGGGGATAAGTTGGGAAGGCCTTAACCATTGGGCTAGTTCCCACATTCATGCTTAATACACACACATATAAATACAGAAACCATATGACCTAGGTTCTATATGTGCAGAAAAAGTAAAGAGATAAAATCAAATTTATACAACTTGAACCTAAGTTCCCAATACTTCCTATTAGGATTCCAACCAATAATGTTATGTTTTAATTCCTAAGAATTCTAACCCCTAATTTTTGAGATGTTACAGATTAATTTTTACCTCTTTTACAAATTAGTCCTTATACCTTAATTAGTCACTAATTTGGCAAAATTACTTATTCAAAATTCAATTCACCTTTATAATAACTCCATAAATATTTAATAAAAATCTTTATGGGCTCAGTTCACAGAAATGAGGTCCTGATACCTCATTTTTCGATACCACGGTCTTTAGGGTCATTACACTTGTACCTTAATTAATTATCAATTTAATAAAATTTCTAAACCAAAATTTAATATAATTCAAAATAAACTCGTAAATATTAAATAATAATATTTACGGGCTCACTGATTGGAAATGGGGTTCCAAAATCACCATTTTTCAACACCACTAAAAATCGGGTTGTTACAAGAATACTTTCATAGCTTATTTCTTCATGATTTTCATTAAAAAAAATTAATTATAATCCCACATTGACTAAAGAATATTCCATAGCTGACTTCTTCACTATTTTTATTAAAAAATTATTTTAATCCTTTAAAAAGTTAATTTTAACTTAAAAGGTTAATTTTAATCTTACATTGGCAAGAGAACGCTCATATGCTCGCACTTACTCTATAAATAAGTGTCAAATTTTTCACTATTTTCATAAAAAAGTTAATCCCACATTGACTAGAGAACACTATCATATCTCACACTAACCTTATAAATAAGTGATAATTTTTTCACTAGTTCATTAAAAATTTTAATTTTAATCTCACATTGACCAAAGAAAATACTCTCCTAGTTCACTTATTCACTATTTTAATTGAAATAAGTAATAATTTAAATCCTATATTGACTAGAAAGTACTTCCATGACTCACTCATTCACTATTTTTATTAAAAATTAATTTTAATCTCTTAAAAAGTTAATTTTAATCCCAGATTTGCTAGAGAACACTCCTATACTCACACTTACCCTATAAATAAGTGTCCATTTCTTCACTATTTTCATTAAAAAGTTAATTTTAATATCAGATTGACTACAAAACACTCACATATTATCACATGTACCTTATAAATAAGAGATAATTTTTCATTAAAAAGTTAATTTTAATCCCACAATGACTAGATAAGACTCCAACAACTCATTTCTTCCCTATTTTTATTAAACGTTAATTTTAATATCACATTAGCTAGAGAACACTTTCATGCTCACACTTATCCTATAAATAAGTGCCATTTTTTTCACTATTTTACCCTATACATAAGTATTAATTTCTTCACTATTTTTATTAAAAAATAATTTTAAATTTAAATTCAAATAAACATTAGTATATGCACGTGTATTTTATATATAAAAGTATGAATTAATTAAATCTTTATACATGTACTAAATTATAGTATGTGTAAATATTATATATAATATGAACTAATTAAATATATCTTTTAGTTTAAATACAATAAACTTGTACGTTTATATATAAGTACTAATTTACACTATTATTAATTAAAGGTGGATTCATTGTTTTATAATTATGATCAATATTACTATCTACATATATTAAATTGTTTAAATTTACTTATTAAATAATTTAATATTAGATTCAAATTTTGACCAATTTTTATAACTCTTAGGATTATAACTAATTTATACACTAAATAAGCTAGTACATCTAATGGGTAAGAAAACTAGTAATATAATATATTTCGCGCCTTAAAAGTTAGAGCCTAAATGCAACTCATATTTAAAATTTGTCTTTCTTCTTTTTTTCCAAAACTCATGTTTCAAGCTTAAGATATTAATCCAAACCCTCTGATTTTGGGTGAGTAGCTTGGCCATTAAACATGTCTATTTATACAGGGGCTCTTTTCTAGAACATGTTTTATGTTTTTCAAAAGGGGAAGACAATTTTTTTGAAAAAAAAGGGTTTATTTTCGTTGACTAATAAGTCATTTTTCATTGACGAATTTATTTCCGTGAAACAAACACAAGAAAATACAAAAAATAAAAATAAAAATTCATAAGTCATTTTTTTAGAAACACACTTTTAGTGATTGAAGTTTTTCCAATATATTTTATTCTATGTTTCTAGGTAAAAGTACCATAGAGGCCACTGAACTAGAAGGCAAATTGCATTTTGCTTCCTCTACTCAGAAATGGGTAAATTAGCCCTTATATGTTAGAAAAAAAAGTAAAAATTGACTATTCCATTAAAAAATTTCATCCATATGTGCTATTAAGTGATGATTTGACTTTTTAATTTTTTTTTATATAAGTGGCCTAGAATTGAAGGATGAGTCGGGTTGCATTTTGTGTCATGAAAGCTCATGTATTAGGAGTCGGGTTGCATTTTTCCCCTGTACTCAAAATGGGACATATTAGCTCATGTATGTTAGATCAAAGAGCAAAATAACCCTTTTGTTAAAATTTTTATCTATTTTTACTATCAAATGTTGATGTTGCTAACAGAGAAACTAGCCACTAACCTATGACGTGCCATGTACACCTAAAGCTACTGTGGTAATATTTTTAAAAAAATTAAAACAAACCTAAAACTAAATAATTATTTATAATTATTTAGAAATCCACATCCAAGATGAACCAAGACAAATGGTTATCCTAGTTCATTTCATCCTGGACATGGTTTTTCAAAAAATTATAAAAATGGAGAGAATTATTTAAAAATTATTAAGAATTATAAAAAATAAAATGATTAATGATTAAAAATGATTAAAAATAATGTCCAAAATGATCCTAGACAAATGGTTGTCCAAGTTCGAATGAGCTTGGATTGTCTAGGTTCATTTTAGAGTGGTTTCTTAAATAATTATAAAAATAATTGGAAATTATTTAAAAATTATAAGAAATTATTATTTTTAAAAAATTATAAAATTAAAATATATACACATCTAGCATGTTTAAAGAATTCAAATATACCCATATACACATATGCGAGAGCGTGCAGACACACATCTTATTAATCGAGTATATATTTTTAGTTAATCAAGTTAATGACTCCTATTTTTTAAATTTATTATAATTATTGGTAAATTTTAAATAAATTTCTATAATTATGTATAATTGTTTAAGAAACAACTCCAAAATAAATCCAGACAAATGTTTGTCTAGGCTTATTTAAACTTGGATAACTATTTGCCCAAGTTCATTTTGAAAGTTGTTTTTAATAATTTCAAAAAAATTATTATTTCTTATAAATTTTAATATTTTTTAAATAATTTTTTAAAATCATGTCCTGGATGAACTTAGACAATCATTTATCTAGGTTTTGAACATGGACAATGTTGTCTAGGTTTATATTAGACGTGGTTTTTTAAATAATTGTTAAAAAATATTTATGATATTTTTTATTTTAAATATTGATGTGAAAAAATGCGCCACATTCAAATGAGGTACATGTGGCATACCATGTATCGCTATTTGGTTGATCTGTTAGTCATGTCATCACTTAAAAGTAGAAATAGATAGATTTTTTTTTATAGAATGACTAGTTAATCTTTAATCTAAAGTATATGAACTAATTTGGCCATTTTTCAGTTGATGGGACAAACTACAACTGACTGTTAGTATAAGGGCCTCAATGGTACTTTGACCTAATCCTACTTATCCTTTAATTCCACGTTACTTACATTAAAGAAACTTTTAAAAAAAATCCAAATCATCACTTAACAACATATATGGATAAAATTTTTAATGAAAGGCTTGATTTGCAATTTTTTGTAATATACAGGGACTGATTTGTCTATTTTTGAGTAAATGGGGAAAAATGCAAATTGCCTCCTAGTACAGGGGCCTCCATGATACTTTTGCCTTGTTTCTATGATTTTGTTATATGATGATATATATATGTATTATGCAACACACAAAAAGAGATACCAAAACCTTTCACACCCTTTCCCCAAGCTATGCAAGTATATATTCTTTTCCAACATAACATAAGTTGAATGGTTTTCTTCTGCTAGACCAACCTTTTTACATGTAGTTAAGGCTTTGTTCCTCATAGTTCTATGCTCATCTCCTTTTCTTGTTTTATTACAAAAATCAAGTGTGGTTTACTAATTTGAAGTCATAAACAAGTTGTACTCGCCAATATAAATTAAATCCATGATTTTTTTTTTGTTGATTTTAAAGAGGTTCTCATAATTTTCACAAGAAAAACTAAATCCTTTTCATCATAAGGTAAAAAATTCATAGACCAAAATCCAATCTAAATCATAAAACATTCAAGGATAGTTGAGGAAGAGACAATTGAGTGTTTCATTTTCCTGTAGTTACAACAAATTTAACTTATGTTTGGTTGGGTTGTTAGTAGTGAGTATGCTACTTAATATGTCATTATTACTTGAAAGTAACCATGTATTTGGTAGAGGTGTAATCTAATGTTTCATGTTACTTTTATACATGAGTTGAAGTCTATCAAACACTTTGGTGGAAGTAGCATTTATTTAAAACAAATACTTTGTGGTTGTAGAGAGTTTTTTGGTAGAGAAAAGAAGTGTTGCAAACAAGTGAATGAGATTTACCGGAAGAAGGTTGTAAGGAGACTGAGCAAATCTGGTAACACTGAGCGTAATGAATGGTGGTGGTTTGTAAGGTGGAGAAAGGATATGTATGGCCAAGAATAAGGTTTAGGAAATGAATAGGTTGAAAGAGTTTTAGAAATAGCTTTTGAGAGTCAGACTGCCAAAGTGTCAAAGTCCCTTCACTAGTTGTAAAGGGCTTCTATTTATAGATTTTGAAAAGAGAAGTTAGAAAGATGAGTAACTAATATGAGTAATGAAATTAATTTTCAGTTACAATGGCATTAATGGTCAATTTTTTAGTAAATTTTTTGTTGGTGATGGTGAATAGTGAAGAAAAGTTCTGCATATTTTTGAAAAAAGGGAGAAGCACTCAATGATATAGGAAAAGGTTAAGATGAAACCTCTTAACTACCTCCATATATGATCTACCAAGCCAAACTCTTCAGAACATCCGGATAGTAAAGATAACCCAAGAACCCTGTCATATTCTAGGGTTACTTCCATTTCTTCTACTTTGGTGAAGTAGTACCATGAGAAACATCTTTCAATGAACATCTATTAAAATGAAATGTTATTCTATCTTTTTTGAAAATTGAGGGTAGTTCCAAAATAAGACTTATTTTGTATTTTTTGAAACATGAATTATTCTCAATGTAACACCTCACACTCGACCCGATCTGAGGATTCAAATGTGAGATGTCACATTATGTTGTTGAAGCAATTTAGACTAACTCAATAAATTTTCACAAATTTAACTTATAAATATCATACATATCAGATCAATCATCATTCATATTCATATACATATATATAAATGTCAAATATCCTTAATTACCATGTCTCAAGGTTACATGGTTTCAATTTCGAAGCTAGGGTTTGAATCTAACTCAAAGTACCAAAGTTCAACAATGTGATTTTGTCTTGAGACCTACATCCTTTGCTTACTATTTTGACAAGTCTCGAGATAATGAGGTACATATCTCGAAACTCGGTCATTTATGTCTCCAAACTAGTCTCGAGACATACTTCTCTTATTTTCATAATTTAGCTTCGATGTTTGAATGTCTTGAGACAAATTATTATTACTCGAGACCTAGAACAAGGCAAAACTAATATAGGTTCAACATTTATTAGTCTCGAGACAATGGGCTATCTGTCTTAAGACATAAAATTATATGTCTCGAGACATAATGAACATGTCTCGAGACCTAAATTGAAAAATGAACGAAATAGTCATTTTTGTTCTTGTTGTCTCGAAACCAACATATCAAATTGTCTAAAATGAAAAATTTTAAGTATAAGATTCAAATCCAAATGTCACCTAACTTTTTATAACATCATACCATATGAATTCCCACATGGCTAACTTATCAAACACATTCACACTTCTTAAAAAAAATGACATTCAAAGCATCATATTTTCACCTGAATAGGTAGATAATAAGGCAAGCAAAAACATTCATTTAGTTATCCAACTAAGCATCAAAATTCATCTTTAGGACAACTATAAGTCCAATATACCAAAGCATATCAACAGGACCCAAAATGACATTAAACCATCTGACTCAACCTAGGTATCTGCCTTTAACCATTTGTAAGCAAAAGAATACAAACTTGGTCTGATTTGAGCCATTAAGTCTTGGATCCTTTATGAGCCTTTTAATCTATCAAAACCTATTAGTACCTACACACAAAAATAAACAGATCCGTATGATGAATATTGAATACTTGGTGGTGCCAAAATAATTTAATTCAATAAAAAATGAATTAAACAATAAACAAGTGTGTAATATTGAAGTATAACGTTATCTTTCTATGTGTCAAGAAGCAAATTACATAGTTCAATATCACTTGGTATCTCAACATCAATTATTTTCATTATAATACACTAATAGATCATGCCATCCTCAGGGTATTTTGGCCTATCTTTTCACAAGTTTCCATATTCAAGTATATGTTTGAGTCACAAGTCGCGGATCAAAGCCCATGACCATTGTGCACAGAACGTCCTATGGAGGTCAACAAACTAAATGGGGCTCATTTGATTTGTAATCTCTCAAACCCGCCCTAGACATTATGGCTAGATTGAGAAGGTTACATTAGCCACCAAAATGGCAAAGCTAACTTACGTTACTTTTGAACACCTTAAATAAACTCATTTTAGAGAAAATCCTAGTTGTACTCTGAGTTAATTTAAAAGCATTCATTCATTTAGTCTGTATACTTAGGATTCATTTTATTGTTGATAGTGTTTTTTTAGAAAAACTGTTTGCTTGTTGCTCTTTTTTTTTAAAAAAAAAAACTCGATGTTAAACTAATGCAGCGAAAGAAGGCCATTTTTCAAGGCATTTTGGAAACTTAGTTGCCTTATCAATTTTTTTTCAAAAATGGTTCCTTTGCAATGCAACGGAAACTAAGGAACAATATCAAATTTTACTTAAGCCCGATATCATCCATTATCCGATTATTATGCTTGAGTAATCCATACATGTAAAAATCCCAAAAGAAAAGTTACCAAGCCATAGACTACAAATAATTAAAAATTACAAACCAAAACCAATAAAGACTTCATAATACTTATTAAGAATAGTTTGAGGTCCAAGGAGATTCTCTGAATGCCAAGTTCGGTCCTAATTCCGAGGTTTACCTAAAAAGTTAAATACTATTAGGGATGAGCTTATGAAAAACTCAGTGTGAGTCGAACACTTATTGAAACAGATGGACACATCAAATATGGTGGAACATATTAGTATTAATAGAGGAAAACAGATACATCATAGGAATTTCATATTATTACATAGCCATTATCAAATTGATGTCAAATGGTGTATAAGCATGGGTTATCATTCATTCAATTAATAATCATTAATTTTGATACCATTCAATACAACAAAATATAATACGTAGCATAAATCAATAAAATTCGAATATGTCGTCCACATGATGCAATGCAAAAAGGTTCCTCCCCATACCATCTGCTACACACCACGAGTTCTCCAGAACCCGTTATCTGAACTCCAAAACTTTATGGGCTTAAGCTCGTTGTTGTTAAAACCACCGATAACAATATGCAAAAAATTCTGATAGTAAAAATGCAGATAAGCTGCTAGTAAAAATGCGATAAATTGTCATTCCCCTCGGTACTCCAGGTGCAGTGCACTGGCTACGAAAATGCAGACTTAATATGCCACCGGTACTCCACGGAACTCCTCCATCAACCACGAAATCCCAACCCAATGCATATGCAATATGTCACACAATCTCATACATAATCATATCTCAATACTTTTCACATTCATTTGACTTGCTCAGCATGTCCTCAATAATCACATACTTTCAGTAAATGGAAATAGTGTTCCAATCTTTCAAATCACCATTGTGTTAGTATCAATTAATATCGTTCAATTTCACATACTTTACAGATTTTCATTGTGCCTGAATAACACCCTTTTCAGTGCACAATATAACAAATTTATCATGCGTTTAAATCATACATAAGCTTAATATCTCAACACATTATATCATCCCATCAAATATTCTCATATCTCATAACTCAAATATGCAATTACAAACTCAATCAAACATTCATACTATCAAACTAGCAATTTTGCTACCATGCCAATCGTTTAAGGCCCGAAACATACCTGGTTCAGCCACTCACAAAATCAATAATTTGGCTATTAAGGCAATCCAATAAGTAAGCTAATTTATCAAATATAACAAGATATTTAACATTTTCAAACAATTTTATGAGTTTAGAACCCACACCTTATTTTTCGCTTCTTCGCAGCACACTAGCAAATATATCAATTTCCTTAATAATTCCTTAAACGAACCTAAACCAAAATTTAGTATAAATCCAATAAATTTACCACAAAACCATCCCCCAAACACCCACTTATGAGTTCAAGCCAATTGTTGAAATTATAACTATTTTATGAATCCAAACTATTTAAATTCCTTACACTGTATCGATGCGAACTGTACGTACAATCGTTCTTCGCCTTTACGGATGATTTGGGCCGTTTGAGTCAGCAACTAATTCAATAATATATTGGAAAATAAGTATCTAATTAATGATTAAATTCCTCCATTTAATCATTTGATAATCTTTACCCAACGACTATGTTGAAATAATAAACTAGTTATCCTTAATTGAACTTACCCTTCACGATTTGCAGGATCTGATTGGCTAATTGATCAATAACGTCTCTCCCTAATTAACATGTGATTAAAGGCTGATTAGGAGGGTTCAAGAATATAATTTAATGCTGGGAAAATATGGGCAAGAACCAAGAAACAAAACAACCCCCTTTCTTGCACATACGCGCACGCACCACCACCCATGGTGGCCAAAATTGGGGCTTAATTTTAAAATGGTTTGAGATATCATTAAAATATGGAAAAATAACTTTAAAAAATTTAAAATCTCCCAAATTCCAGATTTGAAAATTTTGGTTTTTAATTGATAAAATTAATCAAGAAATTGAAGAGAAAAGAGATCTTACCCAAGCTAGTTGAGAGTAACGGCAATGACACTTTCTTAGTAATGTTCGGGATCGATCTTGGGGTTAAAGATTTTATATTTAGGGCTTATTTAGATGAGGATAAATGGAATAAATAGATTAAAGGAGATGGTGCATAATCTTGATGCAAAAAGAAGAAGAAAGAGATGGTAAAATTGGAGGTGTAAGCGACGACAACAATAGGAGAAAGAAAGAAAATTGAAGAGAAAAGAGGAGAGGAAGTATAATAGACCGATTTAGGGGCTAGTTGGATCAGTGATCTTGGGATCACTAATTCGAGGTTAGAGAAAATTGTTTTCATGATATTTTATGAGTTAGAGTATGATGGTATAAGTACATGAAAATTTTGGTGCTTTAATTTTAGCGATTTCATGCTTAATATCGAAAAAGGACTAAATCTGTAACACTCCAAACCCGGTCAACACACCACGACCGAATCTGGCATGTCACAGAGTGAAAACATTCTGAGAAACAAGTTGCCGGTTTATTTTTAATGAAAACTCTTTGATTACTTTGTGTTTGGAGAAATCCGGTATATGTATAGTTGAAAACGTTAAGTTGCTTTGAAATCCCGAAAATCTTTTTAAAACTCGTTTGTCATTCATTACTTAAGAAAACATTTAAGTCTATTGAAACCCGGATGAATTTAACTTAGTTACTTGTAAAACCGTTTTGTATTTGAGCTTTGGAAAACTTAGGGTTGAAAATCATTTTAAGTTAACTTTGTATCATCTTGTGAATTATACCCGATGGTAATGTTTAGAAAACTCCTTGCGTAGCTTAGTTTAGAAAACCTCGATTTTCAGGTTATTAACATGTCAAGTAGTCCACTTAGCCATATTTGAAAACTTAAAGCAGATAAAATAAAAACCCAAAATAAAAACTAGTAATGGCCTAATTACAAACCCAAATAAAACTGAAATTTAAAATAAAAAGTACCCAAATCGAAAGTCCATGTAAAACCGAAAGCAAATATCACATGGCCACCTCGAGTCCACCTGGCTCCTCATCCGCGATGTACGAGTCACCTGAAAAAGATTAGGGAAGAGGTGAGTCACCAAGACTCAGTGCATAATCCCCTTCCCGATTATAGCAACATGCTTACACAAATCATAATCAAGCAAACATATCATGCACCCAAACCTAGCGATCCACAACTCCGTTTTTTACCCCGTGTGGTACCAAACCACTGGTGGTGCCAAACCACTGGTGACCCAAAGTCACAGATATCAATCTCCCCCCTCCTCTCATATCACCCATAATAATGCATTGCATATACATATCATGCCATCATGCTTAATCATTAAACATATAGTGAAACATAGCATATACGATTTCATCAGATCAGATATCTTAAACTCAACAAACGGACTTACCCGAAATTCTTGCTCATACCCCTAAGGGTACCATATCGAAATCTACACAGTTTTGACTTTTAACATAGTTTAGGTTATTAACAAGTTTACATAGATTATGAAGTGTGTAAGGTACACACCTGGTTACTAACGCGACTATCAAATCCCAAAGATCAAGATCTAACGCACTAGATCCCCCCTTTCCTACATTTGGCCAAGACCAACATCATTAGCAAAAGCCATTCGGCTTCACTTGTAAATCCTGAAAAGTTAACGCATCTAGTAACCATCCTTACCTTAACGCTTTTTGAACACTAGCCACAACCCGAGATATGCGAGATTGAGCCTTCCCCTACAATCGGCCAACACTAAACACTTAATCTTAATAGCCTTCAGCTTTTCAAATAACTAAGAGAAAGATTGAATCGGTACATAACCTTACCACAGACTTATCAAAATCGATTGACAGAGGGAGTAGATGACCACAATCCACTGCTTCAGAATCCCGAAAAACCTAGGAGAAATCGATTGCTCAAATGAATGAGAATCATGACAAATGCCGAAATTCGGCTTTTGTTCTGTATAAGTCGACAGAGAAAAGGGGAGAAGATAAAAGAGATTCGGCCAAGAACACTTACCTTCTCCAAAACCGATTAGAGAAGACAACAAGAGAGATCTATGCTTGGTTGATATTCGGCCAAAGTTAGAACAAGGAGAGGAAGTAGAGAGATTTCGGCAATAGTGATGGATCTCAAGGTGATTCGGCTATGGCTTAAGTAAGGCAATCAAAGAAGATTCGGCTTTGCAACGAATCAAGAGATGGTTGATGGACTTTCGGCACAAAAGAAGATGAAGAGAAAAGAAAGTTACTGATTTGAGAAGAGAAGATACTGATGCGGTTTTGAACAAATATGAGAGAAAAGAGAGAAAGAGGTGAAAGGGATTCGGCCTTGAAGAGATTCGACCAAAGGGGTTTCGGTTTAAAGAAGAAAAAGAGAGAGTTCAAAGGGTTCCAAGAAGATTCGATTTGTCTAAGAGAGAAATCGACAGAGGCCTAAGAATTTTCGGCTTTTGCTTCAACAAGGTACACTAAGGAGAAAATCGACAAGACAAAGGAAGGTTTCGGCTTTTGCTCACAACCGAAAGCACTAATGCTAGACTTAGCCGAAAATGTCACCTAGCTTGACTTAACAATTTCGGCACTCCCCACTAGTCTTCCAACCGATTACTCCTCCTCACACTAGAGTTCAAATTCGGCCAACTGCTCAAATTTCTCCTGGCCACTTGCTCAAACGAGTTTGAATTATTCAAACTCCTAAATTCTCTCTTCTCCACCAATTTAAATCAGTTTGACTTGTTCAATAGTTATCCGACAGAGTTTGAGCTGAGCACAACTCTTCCTCAGCTTGGCGTCAAAATAATAAGAAGAAAATGGGATCTCCGCTGCTCGAACCTGAGCCTCCTTCCTCTGCTTGTGGCATCACTGCTCAAGGCCCTAAGTGGCGCCTTCTTGCCTCTTTACCAAGGTAATTCTTGTGCTAAAGTTTACCATAAAATATTCTTAACCCCTAGCTCCTTCAGCTCCCCTTAACCAAAGCTTAAAAATAAAAATTTCCTATAGTTCGGGCCTATCCTTGGCTTATACCTAGACCCTAGAACACCTCAATTAATAACGCAATCATGCCATACACATGCAAACAGTTCAAACATAATAGCCCCTATTTAAGGATGTTACAAAATCGCTTTAAGTGTGAAAGTTTAAAATTTCCAGATAAAGGTTTTTAATAGCTAAAGAACATTAATTGGAGGTCTTTAAAGTGCAATTAGACCCTTAAGTATAGGATGGCCGGCCATAGGAGACAAGAATTGTCAAAGTTGGTAAGTTTGGTGACTAAATTGATTATTTAATATTAAAATAAATAGAAGATGATATCCATCTTTTTACTCCTCTTCCTCCACCGAAAATAGCAAGAAAAATAAGGGTTTTGAAAGCTCAAAATTTCAACAAACTCTTCTCCCTAAAAGTAAGTGATTTTAATGGTTTTTCTTGATGATAGTTGTACTTTTGGGACCCCTAAAGCTTAAGCTTTCTAAAGAAGGGACTATTTTGCAATATGGTGAAAAGTTTAGGAATTTGCCATGTGAGCTTTTAATTTGTTTGCTGCATTTTTTATGGAAGAAAATGAGTCTTAGTTGTTAGATAAACAACTTTTGTGAAATGTGTTACTATGAAAACACCTAAATGGACCTTGTTGTAAAGGTTATAAAGTTTGTAGTAAATGTGTGAAATGTTGGGTTTTGATGATAGCCATAAGAGAAATAAATGTTAACCTAGGCTTGTTGAAGGTATAAATTTCCGAGCCTAAGGGTAAAATGGTCATTGTGCCAAAATCTAAGGGCAAAATAGTAATTTTACCAAAGCATGATTTTTGAAATGATTTTATTAATGTGATGATTAAAATGAGCTAATTTTCTATTATAGAGCAAGAAGAGCCAAGAATCAACCTCGAATGGGGAAAGAACAAAATATCGGACTAGACCGACAATCTAGCCTATTTTGAAAACGAGGTAAGTTTGTATGTGATAAATTCAACATTTATGCTAGCATGTTTGAGAATGGTTGATATTATAATGATACATGATATTCTATGAAATTGATTATTGGTGTTGAATGAGAAAGATGATAAAAGTTGAGATGTTGAAGTTCTGGTGGGACTATAATAAGTGTGAGAATACTATCATCAAGACATGAGATGGATAAGGTCCCGTGTAAGACCATGTTTGGGATATGGCCTCGGCACCGAATTGAGATCCCGTATGAGACCATATCCGGGATATGGCTTCGGTATTGAGTATGAGAATCGTAAAAGACCATATCCAGGATATGGCATCGATACTTGATGTGAGAATTCTGTATATGACCATATTCAGGATATGGCATTGGCACTCAGAGTTGACCCCATTTAAGACCACATCCGGGATGTGGCATTGGTTTCGTGTTTATGCTAATGATTATGAATATGCATCTTTGAGTATCCCTAGTGATTTATCGAGATGAATAGATCAGCTTAGAAATAGATTCGAGAATTTTATTAAAGTTTTGTGATTGAGTTAACACAGGTACTCGTGAGTAATTCACGAATAAACATTTACGATGTGTGACATGGTATGTGCTAAATAAGGGCAAGTATGAGTAAGTATGGCAAGAAGCTTATAACTTTGTGTATGGTTAATTAATGCCATTGATAGATTTTATCATGAGCTTATTGTTGCTATTTATTTCCATACAAACTTACTAAGCTTTATGCTTACCCCTTTCATTACCATTTTTCCTTGTAGTATTGCAAAGTTAGCTGGAGAATTCACGGACGTCGGAGTTGGAGATCACACTATCGACCACTTTTTGGTATAACCAAATTAGACTTATTTTGAGTATGGCATGTATAGGACTTGAATGTTTTGGTTATGTCATATTTGCAAGCCAAATGTGTTGGCTACTAAGATTGTTCCAATTCATTTTGTAAATGGTCATTAAAGTTGGGCCAATACTTGACTAGTTCTTATATATATTCATTGATGATGAATCATGAAGTGTATGCCTGTGTGGATGCTTGATTTGAGTTGGTATAAGTATGGTTGCTATGTAGGGTGGCATTTGGCTTGGAATATTGTAACATCCCGAATTAGGGCCTAGTCAGAATAGTGGTTTGAGACCATGAATCTAAAGTAGAAATAATTATTTTATGACTATTATGGGGTTTATGATATGTTCGTATTCATGTGTAAAAATTTCATGAAGAAATTTTAGGCGTAAAGTGTCCAATTTGACTTTTGGACTAAATTAAATAAGTTGCAAAATATGAGGTCTTAGAAGATTTAAGTATAAAATAGCTTGGATTATCAATTTGAGGTCCACAATGTGATTAAATTGTTGTGTGAAAATTTCGTTGAGAAATTTTATCGAAAAAAAGTGTTTAAATTGATTAGTAGGATTTAATTGTTATAAGTGCGAAGTGTGTGTTTGGATGATAAAGGGTGTAATTGTGATGGGTTTTAAAGTCCTTATGAAGAAATTAGTCCACTTATAAGTTGATGGAAGATAATTGCTTGGTATTTTTGAAGTTAATTAAAAAGAAAAAGGCTAAATTTGGAAGTTAAGTTAAATTGTATAATAAGACAAAAATAGTAAAAGAATAAAAAAATAAAAATAAAACACCCATCTTCTCTTCTTCTCCAGCCGAATGTGAGAAGAAAAAATGGCAGCCATGGAGAAAGCCATATTCGGCCAAGCTAAGGAGCTTGATAGGTGAGTGGTTTTTGTCCCGTTTTTAATGATTTATACGTTTTGAGTCGTGGTAACTCGATTTAGCTATCCCAAACCTTTATTTTCAAAATTATTGAAGTTTGTGAATTTTTCCATGGTTGATTAAGTGTGTATTTTGATGATTAATGGTGGATTATGCATGTCCATGAGTAGATGAACAATTTTTACTAAGTGATTTTCGATGAAAGCGAGTAAAATGAGTTAATCGGTAAAAGTTGTTATTGTTCATAAGTATGTGTTATAGTAGGAATTTGAAGTTTCTATACAAGGAAAAATGTTCAGCATGTCATAAAACATAAGAAAAAGGAATAAAGTTTAATTTTTGAGCCTAGGGTAAAATCGTAATTATGCAAAAGTTTTAGGGGTAAAATTGTAATTTTGCCAAAGTTTGAGTTAGGGACTGTTTTGAGTAGTGCATTAATTAAATAAGTAAAATGTGATGTTTTAGACCCGAAAGATGAGATTTGGACCTAGAAGCTGGAGGAAAATCGAAAATTGGGAAAGTTGGTAAAATGGTTGTTTAGACATTCGAGGTAAGTTCATATGTTTAATAAGCATTTAATTATGCATATTTGGATGATAAATCGATATTTTGGACATAAATACTTTAGTATTGAGTTTGAGATATAATGATTAATGTCGATAATAATTCGATATTGGAAAGAGAACTTGTATAATTTATATGTTAGACCATATTTTGTATTATGGCTTTGTATGATAATAAGAAAGTATTGACTAGCATAATTTGAGGAGAATAAGTTAAGTTGATGACATGATGAGATTTAGAATGTAAGTATGTAAGTTGAGTAGTATTTTATTTTTATGCAATTATTGTTTTTAACAATGCTATTCTTTGAATTATGTGACTAACCTTGAGAATTTGAGCAAGTATGTTTGGCTATGACTTAACAAGGAATTGATATCTCAAAGTCCATGGCTATACCATGGCAATTAAAGCAAGGATACCATGTAAGACCATGTCAAGACATGGCATTGGTAAGGCAAGGATACCATATAAGACCATGTCAAGACATGGCATTGGTAAGGCAAAGATCCGTGTAAGACCATGTCAAGACATGGCATCGACATTGATCAAGGACTCCATGTAAGACCACATCAAGATGTGGCATTGGCAATAAGACAAGGATACCATGTAAGACCATGTTTGGAACATGGCATTTGGTAAGATAAGGATATCATGTAAGACCATGCCAAGGCATGGCATTGATAAGTTCTATATAAGGCAAGGAAATCATGTAAGACCATGTCAAGACATGGCATTGATGAGTTACTATAAGGCAAAGGTCCCATGTAAGACCATGCCAAGGCATGGCATTGGTGAGTTCATAAGGCAAGGATACCACGTAAGACCATGTCAAGACATGGCAATGGTAAGTTCAAACGAAAAAGGGTCACGAGTAGTCCAAAGAGCAAGTCAAAGAAATGACAAGGTGAGAACATGAAGAAAGAATGCGGTATGCATTTAAGGCTTATTTAATATTGAGATTGTAAGTAATTGAGATTATCAAGTATTAAGTAAGTGATGAGTTTTCAGTTATGCTTGTAACATTTTATGACATGATTGGCAATATGCCTATATTATGAAAGAGTGCTCATGTGCTAAGTGAGAATGTTGCAGGTATGTAAGCAAGCTATTAAGTAAGGTGCCCTTTGTATTCTGAGCCTTTGGTAAGGTTACCGATGAGTTCATCGGGAAAATCGATTAAGTGAAATTATGTATGACTTTGTAGTGATAAGTGCAGGTATATACATGCGTAACGCATGAGCAATATGCTCGATATGTAACCGGAAATTGGAAAGATTGTTATAAGTAAGTAATGAATACAACTAAAGGGAGAGAGAGAGCAAAAATTTACAATGAAACTGTTTTGGACAGCACCAGTGACGTGAATTTGAAAATTCACCAAAAATAGTAGAAATTGAATTATAAGTTGTATAAGATATTGATTTAAAGCTTAATGAGTCTATTTTCATATAAAAGAAACATAGAAAACAAAGAAGTTTTATATTTCGAGATATTTAAATTCTTGTGAGATTCGTTCAGAAGGATTACGTGATCCCCTGTTCTGATTTGGAAAAATCATTAAAAATTGTACAAAAATAATTATGGGATAAAAGTTATATGCTTGAAATCCTTAATGACTCTAGTTTCAAATGAAACAAATTATAACATCATTTGAATTCTGTACAAGGAGAAAACTGATTCGTAGTGAAGAGAGGTCAGAACAGTCAAACAGTAAAATGGGGGAAACTTTAAGAATAATCTGGTATTGATTGGACATACCAAAAATTCTGGAAAAATTTTAATAAAAAGATATGTGAGTCTAGTTTCGGATAAAATTAACGGATCTTAATTTGGAGTTTTTTAGCTCGAGATATAAATGATTTAGTGACTATGACTCAAGTAGACAGCTTAAGATAAACATGAGAAAATGGTGGAACTATGTGTAATTATGATTGCATTATCTTGAGAACTTGTGGTGAGGATTTGTCATGTTGAGGCCTTGATAAGGCTACAAATAAGTTGGGAAAGTAAGAACTTAGCATTATTTATGCAAGTTATAACGGCTTAGTAGTAAGCTAAATTCATTGCTAATGCTTATTATTTTTACATGTGAACTTACTAAGCTTTATAAGCTTACCCCCCTTTTCTTTCCCATGTTACAGAGTCCTATTAAACAAGCTCGGGTTGGAGGTCGTCGTGGAGATAAACTCACACACTATCAAGTTATCTATGGGTATCTTTATTTATAAATGATTTAAGTTATGGCATGTATAGGGACTTGACTAAGTCATTTTGTATATGTGTTAAGTAATTTGACCAAATTTATTGTTAAGTCTGGTAATGCCTCGTACTCGGTCCCGGCATAGGATACGGGTAAGGGGTGTTACATTTAGTGGTATCAGAGCAATGGTTTAGTCGGTTCTCGGACTATCATAGTGAGTGTGAGAGTCTAGCTATACATGCCATAATGAATTGTGATAGTGTGACGACTCCTGACCCGGATGTAAATTATTTTATTTAGCAGGATGCGCACTTTAACCGAGCTAAATTTGATAGCAAACAAGCGATTGTGTTTATGATAAAGTGAGACTCGTAAAAAGTAAGAATAATAATTTATGATGTTTATGTGATGATGCATAAATTATGGATAGAAATTTCTTTTGAAATATGAAAGATGAGATGAAAGAAAAGTTTATACTATGATAAGTGTTCATGTTTGATTGGCATTTGTATGATACTATGAGTATAACTTGTGAAATTAAGTGATAATTTTACTTGAGATTTATGAATGAAAGTATAAGTGCACTTGTTTGTATAAGATGATAGGAAGGTTGTGTAAAATGAGTATGCATGTTAAATTACTTGAAACAAAATATATATTGATGAGTGTTAAGTTATATGCATGAATATATAAGAGGCAAGTTAGAGGCATTACAACTTCATCCCCTTCCAATAGGGTATGTTATAAAGAAATTTTATGAAATTCAGACCGAAAGGGTTTGGAAGTGGAAGACTAAAGAGTTGAGTTGTAGATTAATTGATAACGTGATCAGAGTTGAGAATGGTTTAGTAATTGAACACAGTTGCAGAAAAGATGTCAGATTAATATGGAGATCATTCGGATTTCGAAATGTTATAATTAAAGAAAGGTCAGGCTCAGTTAATTAACTCATCCAGGTATGAGACCTAAAGTATGCAATTACTGGAATTTATTCTGAATTTATATCTGTTTGCAATTGGAATAATATTAGATTAGTGATGACAGAATTAGATAGTGCAATCATGATCGAGATGCTTTCTTTTCAGCCGGGACATTATCTACTAAAGTAATTGAGAAGTTAGTCTTATTGTGGCACTATGATTTTTAAGCTGTATGAGTATTGTGGCATCAGTATAGTTAAATGCTTCGACGAGTAACAGTTGAAGTAAATTCTACTATAAGCTTAATCTTTTTCTAGATTTGAGAAGAAATTGAAGTTGGCAAAATGTGAATGATAGGAAGTTCAACTTGGACCTGTGTATTCGTTTTCACTTTTCAAATGATTTTGATATATATATATGAGCGAGTTAAAGACAGAATGTTATGATGTCTATTCACTAGCAAGTAAATCGAAATCAAGTGTATCCAAGACTATTACGGTCAGTGGTGGAACGATAATGAAGATTAGATAGAGTTGCCATAGGCTTCAAAATCGAGGATTGTCAAAATATCTAAAAAGTAAGATGTTATACGAATTGGTGTTAATTAGTTGTCAAGGATCCGTATGATACAAAATTCTTATTTGTGGATTCTTGAGTAAATGTACTTCAAAAAAAAAAAAAGATTTTGATAATGTATTTCGACAATATAGGTTAAAGAGTATTGCAAAGAGATATACGAAGTTATACCGATTTGTGATTCTAGAGAAAATTTGAAGGTATCTCATTAAGGATAAGAGTAACTTCCACAGTAAGATTTTCTGGGACGAAAATCCTAAAAAGGGGAGAATTGTAACATCCCGAATTAGGGCCTAGTCAGAATAGTGGTTTGAGACCATGAATCTAAAGTAGAAATAATTATTTTATGACTATTATGGGGTTTATGATATGTTCGTATTCATGTGTAAAAATTTCATGAAGAAATTTTAGGCGTAAAGTGTCCAATTTGACTTTTGGACTAAATTAAATAAGTTGCAAAATATGAGGTCTTAGAAGATTTAAGTATAAAATAGCTTGGATTATCAATTTGAGGTCCACAATGTGATTAAATTGTTGTGTGAAAATTTCGTTGAGAAATTTTATCGAAAAAAAGTGTTTAAATTGATTAGTAGGATTTAATTGTTATAAGTGCGAAGTGTGTGTTTCAGATGATAAAGGGTGTAATTGTGATGGGTTTTTAAAGTCCTTATGAAGAAATTAGTCCACTTATAAGTTGATGGAAGATAATTGCTTGGTATTTTTGAAGTTAATTAAAAAGAAAAAGGCTAAATTTGGAAGTTAAGTTAAATTGTATAATAAGACAAAAATAGTAAAAGAATAAAAAAAATAAAAAATAAAACACCCATCTTCTCTTCTTCTCCAGCCGAATGTGAGAAGAAAAAATGGCAGCCATGGAGAAAGCCATATTCGGCCAAGCTAAGGAGCTTGATAGGTGAGTGGTTTTTGTCCCGTTTTTAATGATTTATACGTTTTCGGAGTCGTGGTAACTCGATTTAGCTATCCCAAACCTTTATTTTCAAAATTATTGAAGTTTGTGAATTTTTCCATGGTTGATTAAGTGTGTATTTTGATGATTAATGGTGGATTATGCATGTCCATGAGTAGATGAACAATTTTTACTAAGTGATTTTCGATGAAAACGAGTAAAATGAGTTAATCGGTAAAAGTTGTTATTGTTCATAAGTATGTGTTATAGTAGGAATTTGAAGTTTCTATACAAGGGAAAAATGTTCAGCATGTCATAAAACATAAGAAAAAGGAATAAAGTTTAATTTTCGAGCCTAGGGGTAAAATCGTAATTATGCAAAAGTTTAGGGGTAAAATTGTAATTTTGCCAAAGTTTGAGTTAGGGACTGTTTTGAGTAGTGCATTAATTAAATAAGTAAAATGTGATGTTTTAGACCCCGAAAGATGAGATTTGGACCTAGAACTGGAGGAAAATCGAAAATTGGGAAAGTTGGTAAAATGGTTGTTTCGACATTCGAGGTAAGTTCATATGTTTAATAAGCATTTAATTATGCATATTTGGATGATAAATCGATATTTTGGACATAAATACTTTAGTATTGAGTTTCAGATATAATGATTAATGTCGATAATAATTCGATATTGGAAAGAGAACTTGTATAATTTATATGTTAGACCATATTTTGTATTATGGCTTTGTATGATAATAAGAAAGTATTGACTAGCATAATTTGAGGAGAATAAGTTAAGTTGATGACATGATGAGATTTAGAATGTAAGTATGTAAGTTGAGTAGTATTTTATTTTTATGCAATTATTGTTTTTAACAATGCTATTCTTTGAATTATGTGACTAACCTTGAGAATTTGAGCAAGTATGTTTCAAGCTATGACTTAACAAGGAATTGATATCTCAAAGTCCATGGCTATACCATGGCAATTAAAGCAAGGATACCATGTAAGACCATGTCAAGACATGGCATTGGTAAGGCAAGGATACCATATAAGACCATGTCAAGACATGGCATTGGTAAGGCAAAGATCCGTGTAAGACCATGTCAAGACATGGCATCGACATTGATCAAGGACTCCATGTAAGACCACATCAAGATGTGGCATTGGCAATAAGACAAGGATACCATGTAAGACCATGTTTGGAACATGGCATTTGGTAAGATAAGGATATCATGTAAGACCATGCCAAGGCATGGCATTGATAAGTTCTATAAGGCAAGGAAATCATGTAAGACCATGTCAAGACATGGCATTGATGAGTTACTATAAGGCAAAGGTCCCATGTAAGACCATGCCAAGGCATGGCATTGGTGAGTTCATAAGGCAAGGATACCACGTAAGACCATGTCAAGACATGGCAATGGTAAGTTCAAAACGAAAAAGGGTCACGAGTAGTCCAAAGAGCAAGTCAAAGAAATGACAAGGTGAGAACATGAAGAAAGAGTACAGGTATGCATTTAAGGCTTATTTAATATTGAGATTGTAAGTAATTGAGATTATCAAGTATTAAGTAAGTGATGAGTTTTCAGTTATGCTTGTAACATTTTATGACATGATTGGCAATATGCCTATATTATGAAAGAGTGCTCATGTGCTAAGTGAGAATGTTGCAGGTATGTAAGCAAGCTATTAAGTAAGGTGCCCTTTGTATTCTGAGCCTTTGGTAAGGTTACCGATGAGTTCATCGGGAAAATCGATTAAGTGAAATTATGTATGACTTTGTAGTGATAAGTGCAGGTATATACATGCGTAACGCATGAGCAATATGCTCGATATGTAACCGGAAATTGGAAAGATTGTTATAAGTAAGTAATGAATACAACTAAAGGGAGAGAGAGAGCAAAAATTTACAATGAAACTGTTTTGGACAGCACCAGTGACGTGAATTTGAAAATTCACCAAAAATAGTAGAAATTGAATTATAAGTTGTATAAGATATTGATTTAAAGCTTAATGAGTCTATTTTCATATAAAAGAAACATAGAAAACAAAGAAGTTTTATATTTCGAGATATTTAAATTCTTGTGAGATTCGTTCAGAAGGATTACGTGATCCCCTGTTCTGATTTGGAAAAATCATTAAAAATTGTACAAAAATAATTATGGGATAAAAGTTATATGCTTGAAATCCTTAATGACTCTAGTTTCAAATGAAACAAATTATAACATCATTTGAATTCTGTACAAGGAGAAAACTGATTCGTAGTGAAGAGAGGTCAGAACAGTCAAACAGTAAAATGGGGGAAACTTTAAGAATAATCTGGTATTGATTGGACATACCAAAAATTCTGGAAAAATTTTAATAAAAAGATATGTGAGTCTAGTTTCGGATAAAATTAACGGATCTTAATTTGGAGTTTTTTAGCTCGAGATATAAATGATTTAGTGACTATGACTCAAGTAGACAGCTTAAGATAAACATGAGAAAATGGTGGAACTATGTGTAATTATGATTGCATTATCTTGAGAACTTGTGGTGAGGATTTGTCATGTTGAGGCCTTGATAAGGCTACAAATAAGTTGGGAAAGTAAGAACTTAGCATTATTTATAAAGTTATAACGGCTTAGTAGTAAGCTAAATTCATTGCTAATGCTTATTATTTTTACATGTGAACTTACTAAGCTTTATAAGCTTACCCCCCTTTTCTTTCCCATGTTACAGAGTCCTATTAAACAAGCTCGGGTTGGAGGTCGTCGGAGATCGCTTCACACTATCAAGTTATCTATGGGTATCTTTATTTATAAATGATTTAAGTTATGGCATGTATAGGGACTTGACTAAGTCATTTTGTATATGTGTTAAGTAATTTGACCAAATTTATTGTTAAGTCTGGTAATGCCTCGTACTCGGTCCCGGCATAGGATACGGGTAAGGGGTGTTACAAATATAGCCTTTTTAATGCCCATACGGGTAGACACACGAGCATGTTTCTAGGCCGTGTGAGACATACGGTCAGCCCCATGGGCGTGTTGATCAGCCGTGTGTTCCCTTGTGAGCTAGGTTTACAAGTTAGTATGCTCAATAGTAAACACATGGGCAGAGAGATGGCTATGTGTCTCAGCCGTATGGAAGGCACGGCCTTAGACATGGGCGTGTGCCTAGGAAGTGTGTAGTCTGCACCTGAAGTTAGGAATTTAATTCGACACACGGTCTAAGGACACGTGCGTGTGCCTTGGCCGTGTGACCTTAGTGAGGTAATGACGTAATAAACAGAATCCCAAGGTTTTGGCACACGGGCTAAGACACGGACGTGTCGAGGCCGTGTGAGGGACACGGGACAGGGACGCGGGCGTGTGTCTAGCCGTGTGAAATAAGTCAGTGTCAACCACGGGTGAAGAACACGGGCATGTCTCAGTGGCACACGGGCGTGTCCCTAGAACAATACAGGTATCTGGCCCCTGTTTGGAAAAAAATTTTCTAAGCGCGTAAAAGTTCTCGGTTTAATTTCGAAACCTCCCGGAAGTATGTTTAGGGCCTCGTAAGCCCAAAAAGAGCAGGTTATGATTTTGAAAGCTGCAGCATAATTTTATAGCCCAATGTGTTATGTTTAAGCAAGTTAAGTTTGATAATGCCTCATATCCGGTTCTGGTTTCGAACACGGGTAAGGGGTGTTACAGGAAGAGGGTGAACGTCTGTGGTAGGGAAAAATTGAAGTAAAGGCTGAAAGATACAATACAAATTTGTATTTATACTCAGGGTTCAGGGGTATGGATGGCACACACATTAAAAAACAAGGGATTTTGCAAAATTAAATTATTTCGTAAGGGAAAGGATTTGAACTTGGGACCTCATTTAATTTCCATGCTTTCTCATATTTATTTTAACCATTAGGTTTTTTTTCCTCATTCTTGAAATAATTTTACAATATTTATTTTAAAAACAAGGCATGTTACATACTAGGGTTTAAGGCAAAATTTGCAAAATAATAAAAATGGTGAGAGAGAAGGATTTGAATTTGGGTTTCAAGAAATGTTTCACCAACATTTAACCAACAAACCAATGCCTCATTTATTTCCTAAAAATGGAAAGATAATCTCAAAAATTAAGGCATGACCATTCTCACTCGATTCACAAACCTGATTCTACTAACCCTCGATTTTTGGGATGTTATATGACTCGTTTGAATTTGTCCGACTTGTATGGAGATGCTCATCTACTTGAAGCCTTGGTAGCCCAGTGAAACACTTTAATACAATTAAAGTTATCAGGGTAATTAAAGTAAATCTTAATGAATAAATATGTATAACGTTTAAATCACTTAGGACTTTCATTTTATAGATAGACACAAATCTTGATTGTCGATGTAACTTAATTTGTACAATTGGATTTCGGGGAGCTCAACTATAAATAGAGCCCTTCCCACTCATTTGTAATCACTTAGTTGCAAACTTTCAAAGTAATAGAATACTTTTGAGAGCATTTGTTCAAACACTTGGTGTGTGTTATTTTTCTGTGGCTTTTCTATTCTTTCTTTGATCTTTTCTTTTTCAAATTTGCTTTCGCTTTGCTTCGGTGACTTGGAGAATTTTTAAATGAATTCTCATTTTGTAAGAATAAGGTTGACTTAGGCGGGGTTGAACCTAAGAAATCACCTAAGGCTTCGCGGTTTACCAGAATAAAGTTTTAGCCCCATGATAGTTGGTATCCGAGGTAAGGTTTCAAAGGCACCAGTCAAAATGATGAAAGGTAGACAATAAAATTGAGCCAAAGGAGACCCGTGGGAGGGTCAAGAAAGCTAGCCGATTGAGGGATATGCTATCAGCTTTGGAAAGAAAAGTGATCAATCTCGAGAAGTCCATGGGTGATATGAGAGTGTAACACCTCAAACCCAGCCCAGATGTTATTGTCGAATCTGGCGGCGTCACATTGAAGGGTGAATCGTAAATTTCGAAGTTGATGTAAAATCTTGAAGTCATTTGAGGCGTTCTTAGTTTAAAACCTTTTCCAATGATAACTCAATGTTATGTTCAAATTCCTTTGGTATATTAGGGTTTGATTAAAAACTTTATGTAGGAATCTTTAAAGTTGTTACTTAAACTTTCAAATACAGCGGAAGCTTTTCTTTGAAAAGGTTTGTGTACTTACGATTGGTTTGTAAAACGTTATTTTCTTTTTAAAACCCAAGACCTAAAACTAGAAGTTATGCAATCAACACAATTAAATCCCAAAATCTAAAACACAACCAGAGAAAGGCCTTATTACAACAAAACCCAAATTAAAGGAAACATAATTAAATATAAAGTAAATTAAAAACACGAAAATACAACTGTTTATAGTGTGGCCACCTCCGAGTCCCCCAGTACGTCGAACCGCCTCACTAAGGATTACCTGAAAAATTAAAAAGAGGGATGAGTTTGCAAAAACTCAGTGTGTACAACCCCAACAATCAAATAACATACATCACATCTATCTAGGCCTAAGCCCATTACAGTAACAGTGGCAATTGGGCCTTAGTCGCCATCAGCCTCAGTTGGGCCTGAGCCCATATCAAAAGACACATATCACATATATCTGGGCGTAAGCTCATCTCAAAATCAGAATCAGTATATGCAATGCATAAATACTGAAACCAAACCAACCCTACACTCCGTCTCCTGTCCAACCCTACACTCTTGTGGGGATTAAATCGACCCACCCATCCCTACACTCCTTATGTAGCACCGGTTGCGGCACTAACCAATATTGCAGCAGAGCTGCCAATCACATAATTGACTTCAAGCCATTGGTGGGTCCACAGTCGTCTCGCTCGACCCGTGCGACCCTCACATATCAATCACTTCCTCCAATACAAGATCCCATCCCCATGCAACAAAATATCACATATGAATGCGAACATATCATCAAATGACATACAAGATCAGTCATGTATCATATAGGGGTAATTTAGACATTTTGCCCTTCAGGGGAATAACGGTCATTTCCCACATTAGGGTCCAAGTATGTGTATCAACTCATCACTAGGCCTATAATCGATCTGCACGACTTGTGCAACCTTTAGCAATCAAAAGGTACAGTTGGGCCCAAAGCCCAAAGTATGGCCCAAGTAGGGTCCACACACTCGTGTGGCCCGCTAAGTCCAAAACTGCCATTAGCCATGTGAACGTCATGGTCGAGCTCATTATTTCACATAAGTTCATGAAGTTGGCCCATGTGGGGCCCGCGAGCTCATTGGGCCCACACGGCCCATTTTGGCCCATTTGACCCAAAAGCGGCCCAAGACCATGAGACCGCTCAAGGTGGCCTCTGTCATTGTATCGACTTTCCAACACGAGTGTTTGTGCGCTCGTATGGTAACCGTTGCCGTATTTTTAGCATTTCGGCATTTGCCGATCTATAATTGGAGTGATGTGTGTACACACTTTTTTGCGAACACTTGCAAAAACTCTTGAGCACCAACCTACATTCATCACATTTCTCTATCAGCCCCTTTTTGAACAAGACCAATACTTAATAAATCTTTTCATTATTATACTAATCAAAGAGACTCTTAACCCCTACCTTGATCAATCAATAAAAGGCCACACTCCTATTCCGTTGCCAGAGATTATCCACTAGGCCTTGGGGAAACCCTGCATAAGAATCAGATCTTATCAAACACCCATTCATATGAATAGTTTAAGCTAAACAAGTCCTCACTTACTGACAACTCAAAGTCAATAGTTGAAGAGAAAAAGTGATCGGCCTACACCCCCTTTAAGGGCCGAAATCAAAATTACTAAGAATGATGGAGATAAAATAGGGCAACAGTACTCCTATTGAAAATGGAAGAAAATATATGATTTTAGAAGAAGAAAGGGCCCTTAAAGTTAAGGAGAAACCAGAAGAAAAACCACGAGCACTTACCCTTTTTGTTAGAAGACTTTTGTAAGCCGATATGATAATACCACTAAGAGAACAAGAGAATATTCGGCCAAGTATCCCAAAAGAGAAGGACGAAGAACAGAGTTCAATATTCAACAAGGGTTAGAGAAAAATGTAAGAAACTATTGAAAAGTGAGGAGTATGAGAATGGAGGAGAGGAGAAGAGAAGAGTAAAGATTTGGCCAGAGAATATGGAGAGATTAAGAGCACTCAGATAGTATATGGTTAAGGACAGAATAAGGAGGAGCAGAGTTCGCCTTTGGCACATAAAGGGATTGAAAAAAGTAAGCCCAAGAATTAAACTGCCTATTCGGCCAAAGAAGAAAAAAATGACAACCAAAATCGACTAGAAGAGAAAAGAAGAGGCGAGAGACCATAATCTCGAAAAACCAACAGAATGCCAAATATGCACAAAGAGTAGTTGACACTTTGCCCACTCCCAAAAGATCCCAACTTTCCCTTCAACCGAAAATAATACAAGATTAGAGTTTCAATTTGGCTACACAACTTCCAACATCAAATCCCCTATTATCTCCCAAATTCTCTCCACCAAATCCACACCAACCACCATCCAAATCCCCCCTTTTTTCCTCCTTGAATTTCTCCATGACTCATTGAAATTCCAACCTGCAGAGTTCTAGTCAAAGTCCACTTCTCATGCAGCAAGGAAGTAAAATAAATGCTCCCTTGCGTAACAAGAGACTCAAACTCAAGCTCCCTTGCCACCTTAATCACGCCACTGCCACTAGACTACAAGCTCATCTTGTATCATAAATTCACCATAATTATTCTTATATCCCCCAGGCCAAAATCAAGGTTCAATTAAGAGAAAAACTAAAATTTTGCTAGAGCCTAGGTTTGAACTCAGGACTTCTCAAACACTCCCAAGCACACCCAAATCACTTAGCCATTAAAGCAAACAAGCAATTGCACACATAAATTTTTATGTGTTCCCACGCTCAAGACCTATTTCCTTTTAGGCCCAAATTCGGGGCGTTACAGAGAGACACACTCAAAGTAGTTGAAGGACACATCGATAAGCTAGACTCAATGAAGGAGAAGCTCAGGGAATTTGTGTTGGAGTCTTTCTGTTCTAATGTGGAAGCAATGCAAAGGATGTTCTATTCCACGATGGATAAGCTGAAAGTGAGGTATAATGCTCTCGATGCCACAGTGATGGCCTTGAATGAATAGATTTTGGAGCTGAAGAGGGAGCTCACAATCTACAAGGCTGCCTTGAGTAATGGTGTAACAACCCATTTTTCATTGATACCAAAAACGCTGGTTATGGAACCCCGTATTTTAATTATCAAGTCAGTAAATATTAAATATTAATATTTACAAGTCTATTATAGAATTACATCGAATTTTTATCCTATAATTTTTTTGATTGAACGTTAATTAGGGTACAATGACTAAATCGTAAAAATCGTTAAAGTTAATCACTATAGATTTTTATTAGTTAACAAGCTTAATTAGTAATTAAATAAGGACTTAAAAGGTAATTAGACCCTAGTGCATTATAGTGGATGGTTGGTGGCCCTATTATTTGATAATTATCTTAAGTTATAAAATTATTTATTTATAATAAAAAACATGTTTTATAATGTAAAAGAAAAAGAAAAGAAGAAAACATTCGTCCATTTTTTTTACTCAAAAAGTCAGTTTAAAAGGAAGAAAAAGGCCTAATTTTCGGCCAAGTTTGTTATTCAATTTGGTGAGTCAAATTTTGTTTCTTTCTTGTAATTTTTATATTTTTTGAATCTGGGGAGCTTGATTTAGCAAAGTCCAGGGATTAATTTGTAAAATTGTCAAAGGTTTTAAAAGTTTTCATTTTTGTTTTTGAAGTTTTTTTAGATGTTAAATGGTTGATTTGTTAACTTAGAAATAATCAAGGACTAATTTTTAAAGTATTTTTTTTGTTAGTTTTGAGTTTAGGGACTAAAATGTAAATGTGCCAAATTTGATATGAAATTTCTGTAATTGATGTTTCTATAGAGCTATATATGGATTAAATTGAAAATGGATTGAAAAAATGAAGCTTAAATGTGAAAGTTATAGTGGTTTCAATTTTAGGGACTAAATTGAATAAAATGTAAAACTTCAAAAAATTTTGTAAAGTGAAAAAAAAATTCATATGCATGTATTTGAGTGTTATAAAGGATTATAAATTGATAATTTGAACTTAGTTATCTTGTAGATCAAAGATTGAACTAAGTTAAGGATAGTCGAAAAAAGGGAAAATTACAGAATAGTCCCTACGTTTCAACTCGCTAGTTTGTTATAATAGGTAAGTTCATATGGCATATGTATGTTTTGAGTGTTATTTACTTGTATTATAGATGTTTTTATGATTGTTATATCTTAAGGTATTTGCAAAATGGTACGAAAGGTGAGCTTGGACTAAATAATAAAGTTTTGCATATGTGATGATTATAACTTGTATGAAGTAATGAATGAATATAATATGGTTACGACATATGTTCTGATTCATTGAAATGCTATGGTAGTGTGAATGTTCTGAATTTAGTATAAATGCCTGTTTGAACTTAATAAACGATTAAGATATGATTAGCATGCTAATAGGGTTAGTTGCGCGCTTGTACGGGATTGCAGTTTGGTGCCTTTGCACTTCGGTGCTTTTGTTTAAACTACGGTGCCTCTATATAATAGTACGATGCTCTCTAATGTGGTGTAGATACTCGAGTATTCAAACCATTTTACTGTTATTTAGTAGGCTAATCTGATAAAGTAAAAAAGGCAAATGATTTGATTATATGCATGAAATTCGAGTGAATTGATTGAATTGAATAAAATGTCAAATTGAAATGTTTTGTCATATGTATTATGAAGGACTACTTGTTTCTTGTGAAATGTATTGCCAAGAATGAAATTATCATTTAAATTGATTGTAATTTTTTTGTATTCTTGTATTTCATGGTAAGTTACCAAATATTTAACCTATGAACTTACTAAGCTTACTTAAATTTTGCTCTGCTTCGATTTCTATTTTCTATAGTTTACATTTTACGGAACATGTCTATCGGATCATCTCTAGAGCTCACACTATCCAGTCTTCGTTTGGGTAGTTTTTCTTTCATTTTAGACCCGATTATGTGGCGTGTATATAGGATAAGTTATGCACATATGTGAAATGTTAAAATGTGAAGTATTGAATTATGAATGTGGTTCAAATTTTTGGATGGTTTGATATTTTTTTAATTTGATGTAATGATTAGTAATGTCTTTAGCTATGTATGAAGTATGACCTTAACAAGTTGATAGGAGAATATTTGAATATGGTGATACTTGTGTGTGTATATATATGCCTTAATATGTTTGGATGTCATCTTGAATGGTGTTAGTTTTGGTGTTTTAGTGGTACTTAATTTAAATGGTAAATGTGTTATGTTATAAGATGTGAACTTTGGCATTTTTTAAGCAATGGATGAAGCATAAATGGTATGTTTGGTTGAATTTTAGTTAAAATTTGGAATGTGATAGGTGAATGGTGAGCTATGTTTGAGTATTTAATGAATACTTAGGATCTAAGCTAGGAAAGAGTTCATTTCATGTGGAATAGCTTGAATGGTCTTGTATTTGGTGAAACGGATATGTTGCTATGTGTTTAAGTTGGTTTTGTGCAGGTTTGATTGGCCAAATATACATCATTTTGGCAAATGGTTTGGCTTGGCAAGAATTTGGTACCAAATGGTCTTATTTTACTAAAAATTAAAGTCCTCTTCACAACATCAACCAACAACTTGTGATGTCCTAACCTTAAGTGGTCCAACGTTGTGACGTGACTCACTGTCCAGCGATGTCATGACGTGGATTTCAAATTGTCTGAACTTTCAATATTGGTCCTAAATCATGGCCAGGTCATCAATAGAGCTTCTGTAAGCTGAATTTAGTCTCGATTCTATTTTAATGACATTATATGATTACAATTGATATTCAAATAATTATTGCATGATTATTTTAATGTGTTAGTTCTGATTAGAGTAGTAATATCTCGTTACTCAGTCCGGCGACTGGACCAGGTAAGAGGTGTTACAAATGGGATGTTGGCTGCGGGACCAAAGCAACGAAAAATGAATGTTCCTTAATTGGAAAAGTTTAAAGGTGCAAGGTTTGCGAGGGAGGTGGACAACTTCTTGTGGGAAATGAAACAATACTTCCATGCGATGGGCATTGAGGATGATACCACTAAGGTAAACATTGCTTTGATTTTCTTTATCGATGTCGCTCTTTTATGGTAGCGTCATAGGTCCACAGATGAGAAATGAGGTGGGACCTCAATTGAAACTTGGTAGGGGGTTCCAAAAGGAGGTGAAAAAGCAATTTTGCCCACAGTATGCTGAGAAGGAGTCTCGAGCTAATTTGCATCGGCTTATGCAATGAGGCACTGTTCGGGAGTATGTCAAAGGCTTTAGTGAGTTGATGCTTCAAATCTCCGATTTTAGTGAGAAATAAATATTCTAGTGGTTTGAAGATGAGTTAAAGCCTTGGGAGAATTAAGAGTTGCATCGAAAAGGTATCACTGAGCTTACTGCCGGGGCAAAGTCTGTAACAACCCAATTTAGGGGCTAGTCAAAATAGTGGTTTTGGAACCACTAATCCAAGGTCAAATAGAATTATTTTAATGTTATTTTAGGAGTTATAGCATGATTATATAGGTGCATGAAAATTTTGGTGCTTTAATTTTAGCGATTTTATGCTTAATTTTGAAAAAAAAGGACTAAATTGCATGTACGAAAGTTTTATTTTGCAAGCTAAAGGTGTCAAATAGCTGAGGGATATTAATTGGAGCTCCCTAATGTGCAATTAGGCCTTGTTTAGGGTGGTGGCCCGCCATAGGGACAAAGAAAAGACTTTGTCAATTGGTTAGGTGAAAATTTGGTGACTAAATTGATTTTTAATCATAAAATAAAGAAAGGAAAGATATCACCTTTTCTTCTCTTCTTCTCCACTGAAAATTTGTAGCAAACTAGGGGGTTTGAGAGCTCAAAAATTTCAGCAATCTTTTCTCCTTGCAAATAAGTGCTTTAATGGCCATTCTTTGTTAATTTTTATACTTTTGGAACCCCTAAAGCTTAAGCTAGCTAAAGAGGGGATTATTTTGCAAAGAGGTAGAAAGTTTAGGGTTTTTCCATGTGAGAAATTATGTTGTTTGTTGCATTTTTATGGAAGAAAATGAGTCTTAGTTGTTAGATAAACAACTTTTGTGAATGGTGTTTCCATGAAAACACCTAATAGG
The DNA here is from genome assembly GCA_025503065.1 of Gossypium bickii. NCBI lineage: Eukaryota > Viridiplantae > Streptophyta > Magnoliopsida > Malvales > Malvaceae > Gossypium > Gossypium bickii. Next base: position 32,858,166 of record CP106715.1, on the reverse strand, counting down.
ACCTCTTTGCAAAGGTTGTAAAATAGGTGTTAAATGTGTGAAACAATGAGTATTGAGAGTTTCTATAAGGGAAATAAATGTTCACTTAGGCTCGTTAAAGGAAGAAATTTGATTAGAATTGATTTACGAGCCTAAGGGTAAAATAGTCATTTTGTGAACGTCTAAGGGCAAAATGGTAATTTTGCCAAAGTATGATTTTTGAAATGCATTGATTAATGTGATAATTATATGAGCTAATTTGCTATTATAGATCTAGAAGAACGAGGAATTAACCTTGACCGAAAAAAAGGCAAGGTATCGGACTACATCGGCAAATTGGCCTATTTTGAAATTGAGGTAAGTTTGTGTGTAATAAATTCAACATCATATTATTAAGTTTAAAATGGTTGATATTAGTGATATATATTATTTCTATGAAATTGAAGAACGATGTTGAATGAGAGAATGATGAAAATTTATGATGTTGAAGTCCCGGTTGGACTTTAAGAAGTGAGAGGATATCATCATCGAGACATGAGATTGGTAAGGTCCAGTGTAAAACCATGTCTGGGACATGGCCTCGGCATTGAATTGGGATCCCGTATAAGACCATATCTGGGATATGGCATCGGCATTGAATATGAAAATCGTATAAGACCATATTTGAGATATGACATCGACAATTGGTATGAGATCCCGTATAAGACCATATCTGAGATATGGCATCGACATCTAGAGGTGACCCCATGTAAAACCATATTTGGGATATGACATTGGCGTCGTATTTATGTGAATGATGGTGATTATGTATCTTCGATTATCCCAAGTGATTCAATGGGGTAAATAGTTAAGCTTTTAATAGAGATGAGACTAGTGCTAAAGCTATGTGATGAAGTGATGCAGGTACATGTGAGTAATTCACGAGAAATGTTTACTATATGTGACATGACATGTAAATGGGTAAGAGTAAGTTTGAGTAAGTTGTGGCATTGTGCTTGAGACGGGCTATGGATACGGGCGTGTGTCAGGCCGTGTGAAAATCCTTATAGGTTCGAATTGAAAAATAAATCCACACGGGTGTGGAACACGGGCATATGATTCCTTCACATGGGTGTGTGGCCCTGTTTTGTGTCAAATTTTTTAAGTGTTTAAAAGTTTCTAGTTTGGTCCCGAATCCTTTCGGGTGCAAGTTTAGGGTCTCGTGGACCTATAATAAGAACATTATGGTCTCGAATGAACAATTTTAATTTGACATGAAGTTCTTGAGGATCAATATTGTATGATTGAGCGAGTTAAGTACGGTAATGCCTCGTACTCGATTCAGGTGTCTAATATGGGTAAGGGGTGTTACAAAGTCCTTTGTCGAGCTTGGTCCGAAGAAAGACAAGTTCGAGTCTTCCAAGCCCAAAAGGATGGGCAATGGTAGGGGAGACTACAAGGGATAACAAGACATAAATGGCCACGATGGCGATGGTAGCAATAGGAAACCAAATAATAGGAAGTGAAAACCCAACAACAAACCAAAGGGGCCAGTGAAATGCTTCCTTTGTGATGGTCTGCCTATGGTAAGGGATTGTCCAAAAAATCAACACTTTTTAACTATTATAGTATGCCTAAAGACCAGTCATGAGATGATTGTAGTTAAATACTTCTTTTACCTTATTTATTAATATAATGCATTGCTATTATTATTTCAATTTATTTTTCTGTGTATATAAATAAATTGAATTGTGATAAAGTCCTAAGAAAATATGATTATTCTTAGAAGGTCGTTAGTCAAATATTATCTTGGGTTTGGGCAACAATAATGCATTGAGACTATTATGTAGTTGATTGATGACAAAGTGCTGTCATTGAGATAGGGATGTCAAAATCAATGCATGAGTATGTGTTAGATAACAACATATTGGACTGACCCGCTATGAGTATGTTTCTTGGATTATTATGTAACAATCATTACTCAAAGTGATAAATATGTATATGATCCTCAGACTTGAGATCATCATCGTCCCAACATCGTGAGTTGTATATTTTGACACAGTCAAATGTCTATGTTGAGATCGAAATACACTAAGAGGGGGTGAATTGGTGTATTAAAATGTTTTCGAGAAATGAAAAAAAATAAGACAACTCAAGTATTTATAGTGGTTTGGCCTCAATTGCCTACCTCCACTACCTTATCTTTCCTCAACTAAGGATTTCCCAAATCCTCTAGATTTGAACCTTTAAGGACAAGGTTTAACCTTACAAATTCGTACATTTTCAAAGATAAGATAGAATCACTTCCGCTTAAGGTTTTCTACCCAAAACCTTAAGTAACACCTCATAAATGAGAGAAAATAATGATGAATAAGATGATGCCACTAAAAGGTAGATAATCAACAATTAAGCACTCTCACACAAAGTTACAACACTTGAAAAAATGATAGAAAACTTAACCCACAAGTGTGTACAAGAAATATTTAGTAAAAGATTGAGAAAGATTTAGAATTGAGTTCTTTGAATTTAGGCACTTGTTTCTATATCTTTAATGAGGATTCTTGACCTTGTATTTAAATCATCTAACAACCTTGTGGATGTTAGTAGCTGTTAGAAACAAAGTAGAGTTGTTGTAGCCATAAAAACTAGCATTAATGCAGTCTGTAGCTTCGTTGTATCGGTAGAGGTCCTCTTGTACCGGTAGAACTCTGAGGGTTTCAACTGGTATCAGTAGAACTCAATAGAGTATCGGTAGAAGTGCAGGGGAGGTCGAACTTTGGGTATTGCCTTATACACTGGAGTGCGTTCTACCGATAGAAGTCCGAGTTGTATCGGTAGAACTCTCAGTTCTACCGGTAGAATTCTATAGCCTTTTCAAGGTCTTTCCATCTTGAGTTCTACCTATACGTGGCCACCTAAGTATCAGTAGAAGTCCTTCAGATTTCAAAAACTCGTTAAAAATTAAGTTAATTTAAGGCCTTTTAAATGTTTATCTTATCTAACACTTTGAAAGTAATTTTAAGGACTTATAAACAATTTTTACAAATTTAAGTAGGAGATTTTTAATATACTTCTTGTTATATCAAAATACTTGAAAGACTAGAGCTAAAATCTCCTGCTTTTTGATATAACAAAGAAATTTTGAAAACATTTGCTAACTCCCCTTATCTTAAACATTATTTTGAAAAAAATATTTTAGACGTAATTTCATTCAAATTTTCAACTTAAAGAATTTGGCTTTAAGATTAAGTTGAAAGAAATTGTTTTGATACTAAGGAGAATTTTGCTTTTGAGTTTAATTTGAAAATTATATTATGCAAATTTTACATTTTTCTCCCCCTTTTTTTTGTAATATCAAAAAGAATGCATGCTTGAAAAACTAAGGGAAGAAGTGCACACTACTTAAACATATAAAGACATAAGAATAATAAAAATAATAAAACAAAAGAAAAATGAAGCATGTAAACCAGTAGATAGAATAACAAAAAAATAAAAATAAAATAAAAACAATGACAGTACATTTATTTGTTTTGTTTGTGAAGCGACCGGTAGAACTGTCAAAGGTTGAGCCACTGATGATTGCCGATCAAACTTGCGGACCTAATTTCCCTTATCATCAAGCTTTCAATTGCAACTATGCGCGGTCAAGATATCATTAAATGAGTTTATAGCATGACCGGGGTCTATATCGTAACGTAAGGTTTTGTTGCTAGGCAGTGATAACCTAACAATTTCGAGAAGGTTTAGAAAAATAATAGAGGCTAAGTTGAGGGGATAGTTGGTTTTAAAGCAATGCCATATCCAATAATCGGTGTGGCGAAAGCTGGAATGTTTATTGGTTGAGGCAACGATCCAAGTGAATATAAGATGGAGGATACGATCATGAAGGTCCATGTCATTGCCTACATAATCATTGGGCCTAGTTTAGAAAGTATCGTATGGGCTGGTATGATGTTCATCACCCTTATTGGTGATAGAAAGATAAGTAGAGAAGGATTCGACTGAGATAGAAATATCTTGGCCTGTAGCGAAAGAATTAATAGATTGAACTAGGTGGGTGTTCGGGTCATGGTTAAGTTTGGCATTGGATGAAAATGCCCGAACAAGGTTGTCATAACAAGAACCCTTAATTTGGAGACAATCGAGCCAACCCCAATCGCAGAGTTGGTCGAGGTATTTGAATTGAAGGATATTTTGTAATGCCTTGAATTTCTTAACTTTGTTTCTTTGGATTCTAAAACAAATATGTATTTGCTTTAGTGGTTAAGTATTTTGGGTGTGTGTATGAGGTCTGGGGTTCAAGTCCCACAATTGAAAATTTTTATTGTTTTTTATCATAACCTTATCCTTGTTGGGTGGGCTTATGTAAGATTGTTTGTAAACTCATATCAAATTGAGCCTACTGGTTAAGCTACCAGGTTGAGAGTGGCAGTACTTCTAATTTTAGACTGAATAAGGATAGAGTTCTGTGTTTCTGAGGACGGGTTTTATACCAAACAATTCTGATATGAGGCAATTAATTCTTAGGGAGGCCCATAATAGCCCTTATGCTATGCATCCCGGTGGTAGTAAGATGTATCAAGATCTTCGCGAACTATACTGGTACCCGAGTTTGAAATGAAAGGTACGAAATTTGTTACTCATGGTCTGACGTGCCAACAGGTTAAGGCTGAACACCAGTTGCCTTCGGGTTTACTCCAACCCATTAAGATTCCCTTGTGGAAATGGGAACGTGTGACGGTAGACTTCGTTAGTGGGTTACTTTTAACACCCACTAAGAAGGATTCTGTGTGGGTTATTGTGGATCGATTGACCAGGTCCGCTCATTTTATTCCAGTTTGGATAGACTATTTTCTGCAAAAGTTAGCGAAACTCTACATCTCCAAGATTGTAAGATTGCATGGGGTACCGGTTTCGATAATCCCTGATAGGGATCCTTGCTTCACTTCTTAGTTCTGGAAGAAACTCCATGAAGCTTTGGGTTTGAGATTGGACTTCAGTATTGCATTCCATCCTCAGACCATGGTAAATCTAAGAGGGTGACTTAGATACTAGAGGATATGCTTCGGAGCTGTGTGATTGAATTCAAAGGTAGTTGGAAGGATTTTCTGCCATTAGCTGAGTTCGCATACAATAATAGTTTCCAATCTAGTATCCTGATGGCACCTTACGAGGTCGTAAGTGTCATCTCTGCTATGTTGGACTAAGTTGGGTGAACGACGGGTTTTGGGTCTTGAGTTGGTTTCTGAGACTAAAGATAAGGTTAGACTGATTCGAGATCGTCTTAAGGCGGCTTCTGATAGACAGAAGTCTTATGCAGATTTGAAAAGGAGGGATATCGAGTACTTTGTGGGTGATTATGTACTCCTTAAGGTATCTCCGTGGAAAAAAGTTCTGCGGTTCGGTCGTAAGGGCAAGTTAAGCCCTAGGTTTATTGGGTCTATCAGATCATGAAGCGTGTGAGACCGGTTCCTTATCAGTTAGAGCTACCTCTAGAGTTAGACGGTATTCATGATGTGTTTCACATCTCTATGTTTGTCGGTATCGGTCTGATCCATCTCATGTTGTCTTTGTTGAAGAGATCGAGGTTAGACCGGACTTGACTTTTGAGGAGGAGTCTGTTTAGATTTTGAATCGAGATATTAAGATTTTGAGGACGAAGTCCATACTGTTGGTAAAGGTTCTGCGGCGTAATCATGACACTAAGGAAGCCACATAGGAACCTGAGGAATCTATGCGTCAGTAGTATCCTCATTTGTTCGGATCAGATAAATTTCGAGGCCAAAATTTTTTTTAGGGTGGTAAAGTTGTAACGCCCTAAATTTTTTAACTTTTTTTGTGAATTCTAAAACAAATATGTATCTGATTTAGTGGTTAACTATTCTAGGTGTGTGTATGAGGTCTGGGGTTCAAGTCTCACATTTGGAAATTTTGTTATTTTTTATCCTAGCCTTATTCTTGTTGGGTGGGCTTATGTAAGATTGTTTGTAAACTCATATCAGAATGAGCCTGCTGGTTTGAGTGATAAGCAGTTAACTTGCTGGAGGTCTTGTGTTTGAATCCCTACGTGAGCGTGAGTGGTATTTTTGGTTCAGTTATGAGATATAGGTTGTGTGGAAGTAAAATTCTAAAATAGTTGTGAGTTAGTGGGATAATAGGGGTTGAGATATTCTGGGATTTAAATTCTATTTTTTTTATTTTTTATTTTTTCTCTTTACTCAAATTTTCTTCTTTCTGACGTTAGTTCTACCCCTTTCCCCTTCTTCTCTGCGATTTTTCCTATTTTCAGTTCTTCTCTCTACTCCGTTCGACAACTGATTGTTCCAACCATTCGATTTGTTATGTCGGTGGTTCCCCATATGTTTTGGTAAGCTTTGACGTTTTATCTTGCTCTTTTTCCTTTTCTTTTAGATTGGCATAGTGGTGTAGTTACCTGCAAATCTGTTGCGTAGGTGAAGTTGGTGAAGCAGCGAATTTCGCTCCAACGACCTGATTGTGCATGCAGTCGTATTAGTTGGCGGTAAGTGCTTGCTCATTGTTCGGTTTAGTTGGGGAATTCGTGAATTGGTTGCTAAATTTGTTGTTGGAATGTTGTTTCTTAGGGTTTAGAAGTCTCGAGATTGCTGTAGCATCAAAATCGAACCAGGAGTGTAACGATCAGACAAAAAATCAAAGTTCGGTAAAAGACGAAAAAGGGGACTATCGACGCCACACGATTGTATGGTTGGCCGTGTGCGAGACACGGCCGTGTGTCAATAAGGGTGTGGACATTTGGGCCGCAAGGGCGTGTGGGTTCTGGGCTTGACTGTGTGGGCCACAAGGGCAAGGCCAATCTGGGTGGTGGGCCCACACGGGCATGTGGGCCCAAATTTTTGAAATTTTCTGTAAGTTGGCACGGGTCGTTCCGATCGACTATGGGCCTATTGTAGGGCGGTAAGGGCTAACCAAACCCTATTATTTGTGATATGATATTTTGATAGTCTGATCTAAGTAGGAAATTAATATGTATGCCTGACTGTTCTGTATAAGTATGTATGTTATCTGTATACGAGCATGTTAAACATGTTAATTCTGTTATTTCTGTATTTGTATTATGTATCTGTGTTTGGGGTGGGATTTGTATATGTGGTGGAAGTGATTTGTACGGCGACCCTTCACCTATTATCTGGCAGCTTGAGTGCATATTATTCTATTATGTGTTGCATCGACACTATATGGTGTGTAAGGATGGGTGGGTGTTTTTAACCCCACATAGTGTGATAGGATGGTCGAAGATGGTGTGTAGAGGATGGGGGTAGGATTCTGTATATCTGTCTTGAATATCTGAGTCTGTTATCTGTGTTTGCTAAGTACTTAGGTCCGTATTTGTATTTATTCATGAGAATACTGAGTACATTTGTATGTCAATCTCTGTTGGGTTACACATTGAGTTTATGAAAACTCACATCTATTTGTCTATTTTGTGCAGGTAATCCTCAGACATAAGTGGGTCGGTGCGGCGGAAGCTCAGCAGTGACCACTCATCGAAAAACTTTTGTTTTTCTTAACTTTATTTACTGGTTTTACTTAATTTCTGGGTTTCGAGAGAGTTTTGTAATATTCGGACTCTTCGGATTTTTTGGGACAGTTCGTTTTAGATTTTTGGTTTGGTTGCGTTTATGATTTTTAAACCATGTGATTAACAAAAATTCCAGTTTTACGCGAACAAATGCTTTTGAAACACGAGCGTGGTTTCAATTTAAATGATTTTCAAACTTCGCTGCAAATTTTTTTTGTAACTATAAAGGACAACTTATAACGATGTCAATAAGATAATAAAAACAACTTTTTTCGAAAATATAGACGCTATTTGGTATCAAGTAACGTGATTCAGTTTAACATAAAAGACGTGTTTTAAATCCTTTCATCGTAACACTCCCAAATTCGACCATAACGTCTAGGCTGGGTTTGGGGTTTTACATATTTGGTAAAAGATTTAGATCAAAGGGAAAGGAGATTTGAACCACACAGATTGCAAAATAGGTGTTGAATTTTTTGAGAGCATCGCTATCCTCGAAATATTCAATTATCAAAGGGTAATCTAAGAGAGTGCAAGAGGACTCACCTTTAGCACGTTTAGGTGCGGGACGCTTACGAGATGTACGGGGAGGCATTTTATCTTAAGGATGGGTAAACTAATGGTTAAGAGGTCAGTTTAAAAAGTGTACCTGTAGAAGAAAATAGTAATACAAACAATTTATATCCCCAATAGCGGTAGATGCAATTTTGAAAAAAATGATGCATGTTATGAATTATGAAAAAGAAAAGGGCAAACCGAAAGTAAAAAAAATTGATACATATATATATCTAAAAACAATTTATATATATGCATAGTAACAAAAATATGTATATATATAAAAGTTATATATGTTCAATTTGAAATAGTATATTTATAAAAAATTATCTTCTAAGCTAGTATGATTTTGAAATTTAAAAAAAAAATTAGGCTTTGCCTTAAAAACGTGGGAAATGTGGAGATTTTTGGTGGAAATCTTGTTGAAAATATAGTGTAAGGCACGTGGGAGACAAAATTAAGTAAAAAAAAAAATTGAGGAAAAACAGTGGAATATGGGGGTGGGGCTTTAGGAAGAAGATAACACTGTAAAAAAATGCTGCTGGGGTATATATATGCCCACATCTATCGATACTTGTCCACTTCTACCGATAGAAGTCGACAAGTTCTGGTAGAAGTTTACTTCTGCCGATATCTCATGAACATAAACCCAAAAATACCACTTAGGAACAATTCTACCGATACATCCCTACGTACTACCGAAACAACTAATCAGAAAATGAAAAAATACATGGAAAAAGGTAAAAAAAAACAAATAGATAACATATGTAAAATCATATAATACCATGTTCAAACAAATATCTACAAGAAAATCAAGTAAAAACATGCTTGAAGGCAATCAAAAGGTGGAAAATACATTTACTAACATTGTTGTGCGACAGCGTGTAAAAGAGTAAAACTCTTGTACTGAAAAATCACACTAAGTTCAATTCCCAGGAAAGAGAGGTAGATCACAAGGATCGCTTAAGTACCAGGTCTTTCCTAGCTAGAATATCCCTCTATCGTAATTTAATAGCACAATAAATCACTACAATCACACTCACAAAATATGCAAAATAATACAATAAAGAACACTAGAATTTTAACGAGGTTCATCAAATTTTGCCTACGTCCTCGGGCACTACCAAATATATTTCACTCCAAAATACAAAGTGAAGATTTACAAAGAGAGAGAACAATGCCTTATGTAGAGAATGGAAAATGTAGGTTGATGAAAATGAGAAATGGTTAGGCCTATTTATAGTTGAGGTTCAGGGATCAACTTGCAAAGTCACTATACAATTAGGGACCAAAAAATTGGAATTATCTCATGCCAAATCTCAATTCCACTTTTGGTGCCTGAAATTTCAGATTTCTAGTGCCAACATTTTGATATCCATATCTTTGACTTTCCAAAGTATGGATGATTGCCAATAAACATACTTAAATTTTGATCTATGACTTAAAATACTATCTAACTTAATTATATCAGATATTAACAACATTTCAAAACATGTGAGAATAAAGAGAAACAATGAATTTACAAGTTTACAAGTATAATCAAGTAATTTACTCAAAGCATGTATAAAACAACACAAGTGTCCAAGAATGTCAAAAAGATTATACAAGAAGCTTATGAAGGCATGTTCATTAGTCCTAACTTTCCCCTAATTATCCAATATCTCTCCTTATCTAAAGGCTTTGTAAAAATATCCGCTAGTTGATGCAAAGTATTTACAAACTCTAGAACTATGTCTCCTCTTTGCACATGATCTCTAATGAAATGGTGTCTGATCTCTATGTTCTTTGTTCTAGAGTGTTGGATGGGATTTTTGGTTAAGAAAATAGCACTAGTGTTATCACACCTTATAGGAATGTGATCCATATCAAATCCATAGTCAACTAATCATTGCTTCATCTAAAGAATTTGAGCATAACAGTTACTTACGAAAAAATATTCTGCTTCGGTTGTGGACTAAGCTATACTATTTTTTTCTTAAAGAACCAAGAAAGAAGCATGTTTCCTAAGAATTGAGATGTTCTGGAAGTGCTTTTTGTATCTAACTTGCATCCTTCAAAATCCGCATCAGAGTAAGCATGCAACCTAAATGATGAATCTTTAGATACTAAATTCCTAGGTTCGAAGTGTCCTTAAGGTACCTAAAGATTCTCTTAATGGCTTGAAAATGTGTCTCCTTAGGAGATGTTTGAAATCTAGAGCATAAACAAACACTAAACTTTATATCCAATCTATTTGCGGTAAGATAAAGCAATGACCCTATCATAGACCTATAAAGTTTAGTGTCAACACATTTACCTCCTTCATCTTTTTCAGGCTTTGTTGAAATGCTTACTGGTGTTGATTGAGGCTTCAAGTCCTCCATTTTAAACTTCTTGAGTATTTCCTTGATGTATTCGGCTTAATTGATGAATATGTCATTTTTACTTTGCTTCATTTTGGAGCCTTAAAAAGAAGTTGAGCTCATCTATCATGCTCATCTCAAATTTGCCTTGCATAATCTTAGAAAATTCTTGACAAAGAAGTTCATTAGTAGCACCAAATAAAATATCATCAACATGAAATTGCACTACTAAAATGTCTTTATCTTTAGTTTTTATGAACAATGTGGTGTCTACTTTGCCTCTTCTAAAGCCATCTTCAATTAATAATTTGGAAAGCTTTTCATACCAAGCTCTAGGAGCTTGTTTCAAACCATATAAAGCTTTGGACAATTTGAAAATATGATTTGGAAAATTTGGATTTTCAAAACCGGGAGGTTGTTCAACGTAAAATTCTTGTTTTATGAAACCATTTAAAAATTCACTTTTGACATCCATTTGAAAAAAGTTTGAAATTGTTTGAACATGAAAAATCTAATAACATTCTAATGGCTTCTAACCTAGATACGGTGCATAAGTTTTGTCATAGTCTATACCTTCCTCTTGGCTATATCCTTTGGCAACTAATCTAGCCTTGTTTTAACAATGTTACCATTTTCATCAAGTTTATTTCTAAAAACCCATTTAGTTCCCATAGTTGGATGATTACTAGGTCTATCATGCAACACCCCAAACCCGGCTTAGAAGTTAGGCCCGAATCTGGCGTGTCACAGTTGAAGTGTTTTTTAAAAACCGTGATTTCATTGAAAACCCTTCTTGATATTTAAAAAAAACTAAAGTCTCTATTTACATTTGTTTAATTAATCGACGTTCATTAAAAGTTATTAATTTCAAAACCTTGTTGTTGCGGAAGTTTCATTTAAAAAAATAATTTACGAAGACGTGTTATCCAAATATTGAGTTGCAGAAACGTAATGTTTAGAAAACAGTTATCGTTTTGGGAAAAATCGTGTTTAACTTTTAGCAGTTAGAAAACATCATACATAAATATCAGACATAATAAGTTAAAAATAAAGAGGCCTTATTACAAAATTATTAACCCAATGAATTAAAATAACATGAAATAAAGTTCGCTAAGTTTAACTCTAAAGCATATCTGACGTATAGCCACCTCTGAGTCCTCTAGTACGTCGAACCGCCTACTGAGGATTACTTAAAACATGTAATAAAAAGAGGGGATGAGTTTACGAAAACTCAGTGCGTGCAACCCTCATCAGTCCAAAAAAACATGCCTCAAATCAATCTGGGCCTAAGCCCATTACAGTAACAGTGGCAATTGGGCCGTAGCCCAAAATAGCCTCGGTAGGGCCGTAGCCCATAACAAAAGTCACAGATCACATCTATCTGAGCCTAAGCCCATCTCAATAACAGAACAAGTGAATGCAATGCATTAATGCCCATACCAACCCTGCACTCCGTCTCCTGTCTAACCCTGCACTATTGTGGGGATTTAATCGACCCACCCATCCCTACACTCCTTATATAGCACCGGTTGCGGCACTAACCAATATTGCAGTAGAGCTGCCAATCATATAATCGGCTTAAAGCCATCGGTGGATCCATAGTCGTCAAGCGACCATGCGATCCTAACAAAACTTCCTCTGTATCAATAATCCCATCCCCCATACAGCATAATATCACATGAATGTATACAACCATAAATCGCATACAAAAATAATCATACAACATGTAGGGGCATTTTAGTCATTCTTCCCTTCAGGGGCGTAACGGTCATCTTACCGTCCAGGGGTATTTCGGTCATTTTACCCTTTCAGGGGTATTTCGGTAATTTTACCCTCCAAGGGTATTTTGGTAATTTCACAAATCAAGGGTATTTCAGTAATTTAGCAATCTGAGGGCATTTCGATAATTTTACAAATCGGGGATATCTCGGTAATTTAGCAATCTGAGGGTATTTCGGTAATTTTACAAATTAGGGGTATTTCAATAATTTTACAAATCAGGGGTATTTCGATAATTTTGCAAATCGAGGGTATTTCAGTAATTTGTAAACCAAGGGTATTTTAGTAATTTGTAAACCAAGGGTATTTTAGTAATTTTGCAAACTAAAGTATTCTAAACAGAGATAACGATGCGAATGGGCCTAGGGCCCATTCTTGGCCCAAATGGACCCACACGCTTGTGTGGTCCATTTAGCCCAAATCTAACCATAGACATGAGATTCATATAGACCAGTTCAATATCAACTATACAATCATAAAATTTATTCATATGGACTCACGGGCCTATTGGGCCCACTTGGCCCAAACAGTCTAAACCCACAAGAACACTCATGATGGCCTCAACTATCGCGTCGAAGCCCTCACACGTGTGCTCGCACACTCGTGTGGCTACCATTGCCGTGTGACTGGTATTTCGGCATTTGCCGCTCTACAGGTAGAGTAGTGCAAAATACACACCTGATAGGAATTTGGAGTTAATCTGCGCTCTGACCACTCCTATGCCCACACGCCAACCCAGGTATGCTTACTCTCCTCATAACTTGTTCTATTTAAAGCAACTTCTCACCTTCCCTCTTGCTAGCTTCCCGATGTGGGATCCCTCCTTCAGCAGAGTTCAATTCTAACACAAACTCTGGCCGTCCCAACTTAGCAAAATAAATATCCCTTTTTGCTTGCAGCTCCCTTGTAACATAATCCACGCCGGTAGCCACTTTACCAACTAGCTCCTTGTTTTTTTTAAAACATGCGTAGCTAAATATAAGTATATGGCCAAAATCTAAGTTCCTTTAAAAAAAAGAAATCAAAATGAAATGCAAGCGCCAAGACTTGAACCTTGGACCCCTTGCTTCATTGTGTGGCGTCATTCCCATGTCTCCTATGTGGCACCATTTGCCACTAGACCACAATTCCTTTTTGTGTCATTTTTCTCCACATTTTATTCTTAAAGCCTACTTACTAACTCCGAGGGTTTTACTCACCTAAAACCAAAATTTTCCTAAAGCCCAAGTTTGATCTCGGGACTTTATAGAAGCCCCCTAACCTTCCAAAATCACTCACCTAATAGGTCCAACTTGCATTAGTGTAGTTCTCTCCTTCTCAAAAATTTTAAACGCTCCCATGCCCAAGGCCCAATAGGCCCAATTCTACTAGGCCCAAATTCGGGTCGTTACATATCAACTAAATTTCATACTTGATTTCTTTTAAATTGATCTAATTGTTCTTGCATAGCTATTATAAAAAAAATTCATCGTTTAAAGCAACATCAATGTTTTTAGGTTCTATGCAAGAAATGAAGGCAACATAATTACAAGTATTTCTAATTGAAAATCTAGTAATTACCCCTTTAGATGGATCACCAATGATGTGTCCTTACTTAACATATGAAAGCTCACTTGGGTGGCTAGATTATCTTTCAACGTGAGTTTCTTCTTGGAGTTCATCAATTTTTAGTTCTTAAACCAACTCACTTATGCCTTGATCTTCATGTGATGCTTGATTTTGCTCAACTTGATATATTTCTACATCATAAAAATCAATAGATTCCTTCTAGAATGAGAGTTAGATTCATAAAACATAACATTTATAGATTCTTCTATAGCAAGGATTCTCTTGTTAAAAGTTCTATAAGGTTTAAAATTTGTGGAATATCCAAGAAAAATACCTCCATCACTTTTGGCATCAAATTTTCCTAAATTTTCTTTTCCATTATTCAAAACAAAACATTTGCAACCAAAAGAATGAAAGTGGCTTATGTTAGGCTTTCTTCCTTTAAAAAGTTCATAAGGAGTTTTCTTCAAAATAGACCTAACTATAGCTCTATTTATAATATAGCAAGAAGTGTTTATGGCTTCAACCCAAAAATATCTTGGCAAATTATTTTCACATAACATGGTTCTGGCCATTTTGTTAAGGGGTTCTAGGTGCCGAAAAATTGTAACTAATACCATGTTTATTACAAAAATTATCAAAGCCAAGGTTTTCAATTTCTTTTCCATGATCCCTTCTTACACTTGAAATTAAATATCCCACTTGGTTTTGAATCATTTTACAAAAAGTAATAATTTTTTCTAAAGTTTCATCTTTTGAAAACAAGAAGAAAACCCGTTTATCTAGAATAATCATAAAAAATAACAAATCCATATTGTTTACCTCCTAAACTCATAGTTTAAGTGGGTCCAAAAAGGTCAATATGAATAAGTTGGACTACTCTAGATGTAGAAACTATATTTTTAGATTTAAAATATGCTCTCCTATGTTTACCTTTAGCACATGCATAACATACTTTATCAAATTCAATAGGAAAGTTAGGCATGCCAACAACAAGTTCATTTTTAATAAGCTTTGAAATAATACTCATGCTTGCATGTCCTAATCTTCTATGAAATAGCCAACATACATTTTCATTATTAGCCATAAAGCAAATATTCGAGGAAGATATGTTATCAAGATGCACCATAAAAATATTACATACCCTATGTCCTACAAAAAGAATCCTCTTATTTACAATGTTTACAACTTTGCACCCATTATACTCAAATATTACTTTGAATACCTTGTGACAAAGTTGACTAATGCTAAGGAGGTCATGCTTAAGACCATTGACATAAAGCACATTTTTAATGAGAGTGGAAGAATTTATACCTGTAGAACCAATACCTTCAATAAGCCCTTTAGAGTTATCTCCAAATGCAACTTCTCTTTCATTCTTTGGCATTAGTTCCATGAAATGGCTTTTTTCACCGGTCATGTGTCTAGAGCATCCATTATCAAAGGTACCATGAGTTCTTCTTAGAGTGGCTTGCATTGAAGCAATGCTCTTCTCTTACAAACACAAAGTTAAACTTTGGATTTTGGTACCCAAACTTTCTTGGGTCCATTAGCATTAGTGTTAACAATATTTTCCCCCTTAGGAATCCACTTCTTTAAAGCATCCTTATTTTGAGATATGTTTAATTCTTTTGGAATCCACACACTTTTAGTGAGTTTGCTCTTAGATGTGAGCTTCCTTAAAGAACATACTTGTTTATCATGCCCCTTTTTGTGACAATGTGTACATGAGAGTAAGGCATCATAAATATAGCTTGGTTTCTCAAAAAAAAAAAAATTTACTTTCTTTTGTAATTTTACAAAACCTAAGCCACTCTTGTCAAAGAAGACTCTTTGAGCTCATTTAGTTTTTGTTGCCCCATATGAAACATAGAAAAGGCTATTCTTTAAAATCAAATCATCAATTTGACCTTGCATATCATTAAATTTCTTTTCTATTTCCTCTTTAGCTATAATTAGAGACTTATGTTCCTCTTTTAATTTTGAAATCACTTTCTTATATTTGGAGTTCATAGTCTCAAAATCTATGGCTAATTCATCAAAGGCATCTTGTAATTCTTCAAATGTATATTCATTTAATTCACTAGAATTTAGGATTACCTTTGGTTCTTCAATAGCCATAAGACATAGGCTGTCAACTTCATTATCCTCATCACTATAGGATGAATCGCTATCGCTCCAAGTTGTCATCATGACTTTCTTCTTTTGTCTTAATGCCCCTTTCTTCTTCAATTGTGGGCAATCAAATTTAATGCGACCCAACTTTTTGCACTCATAGCAAATGATTGGGTCATTTTTCTTCTTGCTTGGTTAACCCTTGATGATGTCTCTTATTGGGAATCTTTTGTCTTTGTTAAACTTCATAATTTTTTTTTTAATTTCTTGGCAAACATAGCCATCTCCTCATCATCATCATTACTAGAGCCTTCATCCTTTTCACAAGTTGTTGATATGAAGGAAACTCCTACTTTCTTTAGAGTTTTTTTGATTTCTTGTGCATTTTGGTTGATCTTCATTTCATATGTTAGCAAGAAACCGATAAGCTCATCAAGTGAGAGTAAGTTAAGATCCTTTGATTCTTCTATTGGCGTCATTTTAGGTTCCCAAGACTTTGGGAGACTATCCAACATCTTCTTCACCATCTCATTGTTAGGATAGATCTTCCTAAGGGCTTTGAGACCATTGATGATGTGGGTGAAGCGATCAGACATCTCCTTGATTCTTTCTTTCGATTTTGCCTTAAATAACTAATAATCAAGGGTGAGAAGGCTTATCTTGGGCTCCTTAACTCTACTTGTCCCTTCATAGGTGGCTTCAAGCTTATCCCATATTTCTTTTGTATTGTCAAACAAGGAGACTCTATTGTACTCATTTGGACCAAGAGTACAAAATAGAGTGTGCATGGCTTTCGTATTTAATTACACATTCTTGATATCAATACCTTCTCATTCACTCTCTTTCTTTAGGACAATAACATATTTGACCCTCTTTATTGGAAAGTATGACCCATTTGTAATTATCCTTCAAACTTCATGTCATTAGCTTGGATGAATAGCTTTATTCTTATTCTTCAATATGAGTAGTTGATGCCATTGAATAAAAAAGGCCTCATGGTGGAATGCCCTTCTCCCAATATGGTGGAATTTTACTCTAATGCCATGAAGCAAATTTCTTGACTTGTCGCTTCCATCTTAGATATATTGAGAATCTTTACTCTTGGTCGTAAAACCATCTCTAGAGTTCTAGTTCTTATACAAATTTTTGATATAGAAATACACAAATAGGGGGTGAATTGGTGTATTAAAACATTTTTAAGAAATAGGGAAAATAAAACGACTCAAGTATTTATAGTGGTTCGACCTCAATTTCCTACCTCTACTACCTTAGCTTTCCTCAACTAAGGATTTCCTAAATCCACTAGATTTGAACCTTCAAGGATAAGGTTTAACCTTACAAATTCCTATCTTTTTAAAGGTAAGATAGAATCACTTCCCCTTAAGGTATTCTACCCAAAACCTTATGTAACACCTCACAAATGAGAGAAAATAATGATGAATAAGATAATGCCTCTAAAAGGTAGATAGTAAACAATTAAACACTATCACACAAAGTTACAACACTTGAAAGACTGATAGAAATCTTAACCCACAAGTGTACAAGAAATATTTAGTAAAAGATTGAGAAAGATTGAAAATTGAGTTCTTGGAATTTAGGCACTTATTTCTTTATCTTTAATGAGGAGCCTTGACCTTGTATTTAAATCCTCTAACAACCTTATGGAAGCTTGTAGCCGTTAGAAACAAAATAGAGTCGTTGCAGCCAATAAAACTAGTATTAAATGCAGCCTACAGCTTCGTTGTATCAATAGAAGGGGACTTGTATCGATAAAAGTCCTTTCAAAATATGATCGTTGGGCTCGTTGTATCAGTAGATATCCTCTTGTACTGGTAAAACTCTGAGGGTTTCAACTAATACCGATAGAAGTGAATGAGAGGCTGAACTTTGGCTACTGCCTTGACTTGTCTCGGTAAAAGTCCTTAAGGTATCGGTAGAACTCTGGTTATATCAATAGATCAGACTAGGGTATTGATAGAGATTCCAAGCCAAAACTACCTTCCACACTGGAGTGCGTTCTACCGATAGAAGTCCGAGTTGTATAGGTAGAACTCTCAGTTCTATCGGTAGAATTCTATTTCCTTTTCAAGGTCTTTCCATCTTAAGTTTTACCGATACTTGTCCACCTAAGTATCGATAAAAGTCCTTCAGACTTTAAAAACTCGTTAAAAATTAAGTTACTTTAAGACTTTTTAAATGTTTATCTTGTCTAATACTTTGAAAATAAATTTAAGGTCTTATAATATTTTTTCCAAATTTAAGTAGGGGATTTTTAATTTTTGTTATATCAAAATACTTGAAAAACTAGAGCTAACAATCTACCATAACAGGTTATACTATAAAGACTGATGTTGGGTATACCGCAATCTATGTAGTGGGAGATGATTGATCAAGATAGGGTTTATCTCTTCTACATAATGGGAGTAATATCTCAGGTCTATTGATCAAGTGAGACTAGAAATGCATGGTCAGACTTGAATAAATTGATATGAGATATCACACTTATTTGTTTATTATAGTCTACTCAGAATATCAAGAAATATGAGATTGGACTATGAAATTGTGACTATTCCATGACTTGTGTCGAATCTAGATATTAAGATAAAAGGATATAATACATGAAAAATTGTCACAAAAAGGTTGTGTCGAATCACGACTTCTTGTAACTTGGGTAGCAATGATGCATTGGTAGATGCCACTCATTACTTGTAATATTAGAAATGTTCTAGTATTTCTACTAACGTTATACAAACTTACAAGGTCACACCCTACAGTTGAAGTGAACAGAATCCAAATACATTTGGTATTGTATTTAGCTTTCACCTGAATTAAGCTAATTATTGAATTAATTTAATTTGATGGTTAAATATTGAACACATTATACGTACAAACTTATTGCACATAACTAGAGAACATATTTAAAATTATTAAATAAATTTGATTCATATAAAATATTAATTGTATATATTTTATCGAAATTATTAATATAAACAATTATAATAATTTAGGTCAAAATATAAAAGGACATGGAAAGTGATATTCTTTTGGAAAGAATATAATTCTTTTTCATGATTTTCCATTTGTTCCTCTAATAATAAGGGAATAATCTCGTTTTTCTTTCTGATATATGATATCAAAAAGAAAATAATAGGAAGATATCATTTAGTGTGTTAGGGTGACCAAGACAAGAGAATAAGGTCTAGTAGCCGTCTTTGAATTCTCTTTGAAATTTTTGAACAAGTTTTTGTAACGCCCTGAATTTTGGGCCTAGAGGTATAGGGTCTTGGGCATAGGGGCAATGAGGAGTCGCACAAATGTAGTGAGTTGTGCAATTTAGTGACAAGAATAGGCCTGCTGGTCTGGTGGTTAAGTGAAGTGTTATTATGCTTGAGGTCCTGTGTTCAAATCCCTGCGTGAGCTAGGGAGATATTTTGTGCATTTTTTTCATTTAGATATTATTTTATTATAATAATTACTTGATATTTTTGTTATGTTAAAATAATAATAATAATATAATTATTATTATTTTAATTTTCTATTTTGATGTTTCTTCTCCCTTCTCCTCTCTGTTTTTCTTTCTTTTGTTCTTTTTTCTCTTATTGCTCAAACGTTTTTAACTGCGGTTTCGAGATTGTCGCTACTCCGCCGTTCTCGTCATCGTCAAATCAGGTGTGGGATTCGAATCTGGTTACTACTTTCTATTTTTAAATCGATTGCTATATTGTTTTAAGAATCTTTTTTCTTCGGCTTTTCATAGTTATGCATTACCCCTTCGTTTTTGAGTTTTTAGACGATAGAAGTGAAGGAAAATCGTTGTTTTCTAATATATGTTGACAAGGTAAAGGTTAAGGACTTTTATAGTGGTAAAAAAGGTATTCTCGGGGCTGAATTGGGGTGGTTTCATAGCCTCCTCTACTGCCACACGGGTGTGCTGAGGCACACAGCCGTGTGGATTTGCGAAATAGGGTTTTTGGCCAATTCTGGGTGCCACACGGCCTGGCCGCATGGGCGTGTGGCCAATTTGAGGATTTTTGTCGAAATTCACACGGCCTATTTCCTCTGAGCACACGGGCGTGTGAGTTTGGGGAATTAGGGATTTGGAGCCACACGGCCTGGCCACACGACCGTGTGGCAGGTTTGGGAAAATTAGGGTTCCCACACGGGCGTGTGCTTCGGGACACACGGCTGTGTGACTGATTTGGGGCATAGGGATTCCACACGAGCATGTGTTATGGGACACACGGTTGTGTCTAATGGCCACACGAGTGTGTGACACCTTCACATGGTCGTGTTTGCCCTACACCTAATATTAGAAAAATTGGACAATGAGTTACACGGCCTGTTCACGCGACCGTGTCCTTGCACCACAAGAGCGTATGCTTCTGTCACACGGCCATGTGCCACCCCTTACACGGGCGTTTGGATCCCCACATGACCTGGATTGCTCCACACGACCGGAGATGGTGTGTTGGCTGGATGGGTGGGTTATTTTATAACACATTTGCACTCATATGCAACTGAGTGAATCTATGTGACTGAATGTGACTGTACTATTCGACTGAAATGTCTGATTGATCAGTTTGGCTAAATGTGATACTATGACTGAATGTGATAATATAACTGAATGTGTTACTGATCGACTGAAAGGCACGTGTGCCTATGCGATTTCTGTAGACTTTTTCTATAAATGTCTGACTGAACTGTTATTGTGATAGTGTGACTGACTTGTGAACTGTTGCTATTGTATTTGAATAGCACGTAAGGTTAGGTGTGTCTGTTTGTTCTATATGATTGTAAGGTACATATGGTGTGTGTTTGATGTTAGGTAAACTCGATTAACTGTTATCTGTCTGTAAGTGTGTTCTTCTTTTGAACTGCTTTTAGTTCTCTGTTTCTGCTTTTGTAGTTTAGCTGGTTTGATCTCACACTGAGCTTGAGTAGCTCACCCCCTCTTCTGTTTCCCCTTTTCAGGTACAGTTTTGGATTCTGGATGCTAGGCTCAGTACGCGGAGGACTCGGATAGTCTTGGTGGAAATGAACTATAAGCTTTTATTTTTAGGTTTAATTGTTATTCGTTTAAGTTGAACTGTAAAGTTTCATAATACTGTGGTACAACTTTTGTTTTAAGTTTTCATTCGTAAGTGTTATACTGTTGAACTTACTGGATAATTTAAATGATTAAACGTTTTTGAATTAATTTAGGATAAATGTTTTCGGAATTAAATTTTTAAACGACTTGATTTGTAAAATTTTCTCACGATCACTTCGGTGATTAATGTAGCAGTCTGAATTTGGTTTAGACTTCTAGGTCGGGTTTGGAGTGTTACAGTTTTTCTATTTGTTGTTGACTGGATGGACTCCATAAAGGCTAGGATGTTTTTCATTGTGTCTGGGAATCGGCATCGAATCAACAACATCCTTTCATCGTTTTTAAGTAGAGAATGTATATCTTCAACCCTATTCCAACTCATTTAGTTCCTCGTACATGGATCCATGGTTGTGGATTGTCGGAATAATTTTTCCATTGCTCCACGGGGCGTACCAGCGGTCCCAACACTGACATCGAAGGGGATGATGAGCCATATAGAGCATTAAGAAGGCTTGGTTAACTCATACGTTTTGTCAAAGCCAAGAAGGTTAGAAAGAGTGAAAAGAAACATGCGAAGTGCTTCTCTTGTAATGGCTGCATAGGATGCGAGATTGTCCAAAGCGATATAAACTATCTGTAGCTACTAAGGAAGATAAAGTAGAGTTAGAGAGTGAGGCGTTAAAGCTTGGGTCAATGATACTCAATTCTACAAAGGCGAAGAGGAATCACAGGCAGAAAGGGTTGATGTATGTGGACATCAACATTGTAGGTAAAAGAAAGAATGCTCATGTTGATACGAGGGCATCTAATCTGTTCATATCGAAGAATGTGTGTGTAAACTTGATCTTTCAGTTAGCAAATCGACCAAAAAGATCAATACGATAAATTCGAAAGAGGTCCCAACTGTGGGAGTAGCACAAAGAGTTGAGCTATAAATTAGTCAATGGAAAAGGTAACAAAGACTTTGAGGAAATTCACTTAAATGATTACGATTTTGTACTTGGCTTGAATTTCCTTGACAAGATTAATGTTTTTTTGGTTTCTTTTTTCGATTTCTTATGCATCTTGGATTCTCGACGACAACAACAATGGATTTTGTCGATGAGTCGAGATGTAAAGGGTGGAACCAAGATACTGTCGGCAATCTAGCTAGCCAAGGATGTTCCATGTAGTGGGAATATTGATTTGATAGATCAGAGTGATACAAAGACCCCCTTAAAAATGCTAGATGGGTAAAATATTGATATGAAACATATTGAGTCATCTGTGGGCTACCACCTATGAGAGAGGTGGGTTGTGCATCAGACTTTATGGGAAAAGTAGTGATGCGAGCTGGGTAATCGAACAAAGTAAATTCTTTGAGCAAGGTACATCTCGAACACTTATCTAGTGTTTTACATTTTGACTTACTGTTTGTAACATCCTAAAATCTAGGGGTCTGTAAATTTGTGCAATTGCATGACATGCAGGTTCTGTGTGTTGTTTAATGGTGTTTAGGGGCCCTAGGGAGGCCAGGGGTCGAGGTTAAGCACTGATAAAATTTTGGGTTTTGGGCACTGAAGTGGGAAGAGCTAGTGGAAGCTGGGTTTAAGGAAAATTATTGGTAGGTTGATAGCACAAGGAGGCGTGTGGCATGGTGGTGTGGTGTTACTAAGGGAACTTGGAGGAAGGAAGTTCGAATCCCATATGCTCCAGTGTATTTGCATTTATTTTTGGTGTTGAGCAGGTGAGAGTAGTAGAGTTCGGCTTGGACTCTATAAGGGAGTTGAAGATTCAGTCAAACGAGTTTGAATGAGTGATGGAGAGGAGTTTGAGGAGAGTGAATAGGGGAGCAAATCAAGGGATTTGGGAGTGTGGTGATAGTTAGCCGAAAATGGGAAGTGTATGGGGGGAGTAAATTCGGTCAAAAGAAAAAAAGAGGAAAGGGGTCATTTTGGGGCATATTCGGTTTTGGGGTAGTAGGTGTGCCGTAGTTCTTAGAGGGCCTAGTGTGCTTTTGGTTTTCTTTTTGGCATTTTTGATGTTAGTATTCACATTGTTTCCATTCTTCTTTGCCGAAACCTCAAGGTTGTTACCATCTTTTTCTTCTCACCTCCTTCGAAGCATTTTCTTTACTAAGCATTGTTGGAACAGTTTTGGCCGAACCCACCCTTTATCTTCTCCATTTGCTTTCTTTTTCTTTTCTTGTTCCATACCATAGCCGAATCTCTCCAACATTCCATCTCTTCTCTCTAGCCGAATTACTTACTTCTTCTCTTGACCGAATCATCTCTCGCACCCTTCCACTTTCTTTGTTTTCCCTGTACCTAAGCCGAATTGCTCTTTTGAATCGGGTTGTTTTTATTTTATTTTGCTAGTAGCCGAATTCTTTAACCATTCACCTATCTCTCTCTTTCATCTAGTTCTTCTTTTTTCTTAGATCAATAGCCACTCTACCTCTATTGTGGTGTTCTTAGCCGTTTGCTTGGTATTGTATTTCCTGAGTGCCAAATCTCCTCTTCCATTCAACTTCTCACAGAGTTAAGGTAATGGCTTCTTCTCATTGAATGTTGTTATTCTTCTTTCTCCCTTACTCATTCCTTTCTCCTTGGACCGAATTTATCATTCTCCCATTCTCATCGCATCTTACTTCCTCATCTTGTAAGCTAAGCCGAAACACTCTTGTGGTGGTAGGCCGACTCTTCTGTTTGGCAACGGGTGAGGATCGTTATCGTTTACTGTAGTAAAGGTGAAGTTATGCGAATATTCCTTTTAGTTTGATGTTTGATGGCATTATTGAGATTCTGTTTGTGATGATATTGGTTCCCTGCTTTGGAGGTGGGTCGAATATAGGATTGAGGCTAACTCCTTTGGTACATTATTTATTCACTTTTAGGAATTCGTTGCAATAGCCAAAGAGCAAGGACGGGTTTCAAAACTCTGTAGGGAAGATCACGATTGTGGGGGGCAACGAAGAGTGATTCTGTAGGAAATCCAATCAAGTGTGTAATCTCACACCTTATTTCGTTTATTTCGTATTATTCTGTATGTCGGCTAAAAGCTGAATTACCCATAATGGGTAAGCCATTGTGATACCCCTAGCAGGTGAGCTGGGAATAACCCAGGTAAGTAAATTTACGACTATATCCGTTTGGGTAGATTTAGTATGATTGTATGTGATCTGATTATTTGCTATGCTAGTACGTTCATACATACACTATATTATTATGACATGATATGTTGCATGGGATTGGAATATTGATGATCAGGAAAGTGTATTTCGGTGGCTCTGCCACATATTTCAGTGACTCTGTCACATTTTGTTCGGTGTCTATGCCACGTATATTTCGATAATCTGGTGGCTCTGCCACAATTTCGGCGATGAGCAGCTTGACTGCCATCGAGGTGTGTAGCAGATGGAGGGTTGATTGTAGAAATCCCTATAGGTGTGTTAGGCTGGATACGTGTGGTGTGTAGCGGATGGAATATTAAGCTGGGCTAGGTTGCATTGCATACATTATCTGTTTTACCATGCTATTAGGGCTAAGGCCCAGTTCGATTCTGTAAGGACCTCGGGCCAGTTTGTTTCCGTTAGGGCTAAGGCCCAGTTGATGTTCGATTAGGGGATTACACACTCAGTTCTCATAATTCACCCCATTTGCTTAATCTTGCAGATGATCCCCAGCATTGAGGATTTGGAGTCGAGGTGGACTCTGTGGTGGCCATACATCGTTTCTTTAGTAAATCCTGTTTTACTTTACTTTAAATTTTCATTTCAATTTGGGTTTATGTTTTGTAATAAGGCCTTTGGTATTTTATTTGGTTGTAACTTTTAACTCAGTTTCTGCTTATTATTAAATGTTCAATACGGGATTCTCCTAAAACCTTAATACATGTTGTTTTCCAAAATGTTAACGAACGGTTTTTCAAACTCTAATTGATTAAACGCTAGGTTCTCTTAAACGTCGAAACAGTTTTCAAAATATCACATGTTTGAAATACACTGAAGCTGATTTCTGATATAAACAAGATTTCACCAACAATTCAAACTCAAATCTCCTAATAAAAGCAGTTTTCAAATTAATCACAACTTTTCTAAAATGGACATAGAGTTAAACGGGTTTTATAAACAAACACCTAAAGTCGAACTTTTAAAAAGAGTACGAACATTTTAACAAACACGCAACTTTCTTAGCAACCCTTCCATGTGATATGCCAGATCCGGTCGTGACGTTTAGGCGGGGTTTAGGGTGTTACACTGTTGGCTTGGTAAAGAAACAATAGCCCTTTCAGATTTCTGAAGCGGAGCCGGGGGGCTTACAAACTAGAGTTAGAAGCAATACTCAAGGTTAACCCAGTGTTTTATGTTGGTGTGTCAAAGCCTATTTCTGTGGATCAAGAGGATCCCGATCGAGGCAAGTCACAATAAGGGCAAATAAGAGCGGTGACCTCTTATGATTGATATGTATAAGAAAGAATTATAATTCGAGTTAGGCAACAATAGAGACATAAGACAAGGAAAATGTTCCAAGGAGCGGAACTACCCGACAGAGAGATTATTTGGGAATTAACTGAGGCATTAAGACCGTTTTGAGATAAGTCAAACTAGTGCCATTCTGAGGACACGACGAGGGCGTTACGAGAATAGGTGGGGGGAATGTCACGGGTTGCGAATCAAAGCCCGTGATTATTGCACACTAAATGTCTCGTAGAAGTTAATAGATTAAATAGGGCTCATTTGACCCACTTGAACTGGCCCGACTGATGAAACATATGGAGAAACCTATCTACTTGAAGCCTTGGTGGGCCAGAAAAAAAGTTTTATTATCTTTTCTTCAAAAACTTTGAGATCTTTTCTTTTCTATCGTATTTTCAAATTTGATAAAAAGTTGAAAAAAATAAAACTCTTAGATCTGATTTTGTGTATTCTTCGAAAAAGTTTTTGTAGACTATGTTTGAGTTTGGTTTTTCTTAGATCCGAAAAAAAGAAGAGAAAAAAATTTGGGGAACCACCAGGGGAAATCAAGGACGAGGGAATGTAGGGGTTTATCGCTACTGTTCATGTCTACGGAAAGGAATTGGGCTCCCCTTGGTTTTATTCTACATGCATGCATGAAAAAAGGGAATGGCCAAATGGCCAGAAACGAGGAACAAGGTTAACTCGAGTAGAGACGGGAAGAATCTACCTTTTTGTTTTCAATCCTTTGTTTATTTTCTTTTGTGTTTTTTCTCTCTCTCTCTCTTTTTTTTGTATTTTTGAAGGTTTTTAGTATCCTATCGTTGATTAAACCTGCTCATGGGTTTGGTCACCCGCCTAGGCTCGATGGCCCTTTCAAATAATGGAAGGCCTGAAACAAAAATTTGAGATGGGCTTGGACTATATATTTTTTCCCAAGCCCGACTCGAATATATTATGTTATAAAAATAATTATATTAATTATATATGTTAAATAATAATTATATATATTAAATCACTAACCCAATAATAATTAAATCTATTACCCAAAATATAAAAATAAAAAACTTTACCCAACTAGATAACCCAACCCAAAATATAAAATGTTAAGACTTATATTTATAAAATAAAGCATTTATTATATTTACTTGTGTTTTTAATATAATAAAACATTTATTATATTCATGGTAGTATTTTTAATATAAATACTTTTTAATATGTTAAAAAAAATTATTTTAGCATTTTTAGTGCACTTGTGTATTATATTTTAAAAACTAATATAAAAAAAAATCAAATATGAGTTATTCTCGAGTTTACCATTATTAAATTAGGTGGGGTTTGAGAAAACAAAAAGTAAGCTTATAATTAACCAAATTAAAAAAGGGCCAACAATTTAATAAATTTAGAAAAACAATGGGCTGAGAGTAGTTGAAAATTGGGCCTAAAGTTAATTTGGTCTTAAAATTCAAATGGATTTGGATTTTCTAAAAATAATGTTAATTTGGGCTTTTAAAATGATTTCTACTTCAATTTAAAACTAATTTTGTACTGTGATGAATTCGGGCTGTAGTTTAAACATTGGTTTGACATTAGCAATCTGATTTTTTTTTCAAAAATAATCAATTTGGGCTTAAAAACTCATAGCCTTGGGACCAAAAGTAAACAAAGTGAAGTTTTGTACAAAAATATCATCATCACTTTAAACAGTTTCAATACATAGATCCAAAGTTAATATTCTCCAAGATTTAGAATTTATTTTAATCCCACCAATTCCAATGAAGTTAAATTTAATCTCAATATAAACCAACTTATTTACCAGAAATTTTAAAACTAAATTACACTTCAATTATTCTACATGCAAAAAGGATTATTCATTAAATCTCTATTCATGCATTTAAGAGTAGAAGAAGAGCACAGAAATCAAGATAATCTACTTAACTTCAATGGTATAAGTTTTAAAGGTAAATCTTGTATCTTCTAAAGAGAAAATGTTTAGGACTTATGGTAATACAAAATTAAAATAATAAAATAAAAGCAATAAAAAACAACTTGATGGTCAATTTAATCAAAGAAAAAAAAAACATGCACATTCTTCAAAATAAGCTCCAAATAATAGAAGATATGATAACGTGGGAAATGTAGACATATAACAAGAATGTCATTTCTGGAAACATGACCTTCTAATCGGTTCAATGTAACTGAAGAGACACTTATGGCCATGATATGCGGGATCAACACTATTGATTCCTTCGAAGGATGGTGGGTAGACTTTGGAACATCTAGGGTAGAACTTAGTTTAAAACATATTCTATGTTTCAGACAGAAGAAAATCTCGCTTGGTGGCTAACAGACCACTGATGCACTAGGTTATGGTGATATTGTCCTTAATTTCACTTATGGTAAAAAGTTTACCCTTAAAAGATGTTTGGCATGCTCTTGAGATTAGAAAAAAAATGGTTTCTTCTTTTCTCTTAAATGATGTGTTGAGTATGACTCATATTTCAGTCAAATTTGAGAGAGAATCTCTGAGTTAAACTCTATTTATTTACTTCAGTAGAACTCTGACTAGTCTAGATTATTTTATTATTATTTAACCTACGAATTTAGCTTATAAATAGGCTCTTTTACAACATTAGAAAATACACCCATTAAAGATTAGAACTTATAACACTTTTGGAGAATTTTGTGTTTATGTTTTGAGGGTTCTTTATTTTTGAGGTTTAGTTTTTATCTTAATCTTTTTGTACTCTTCGTTTTTCTGCCATTATAGTAAAATTATATTTGCACATGGTTTTTTATCCTCTTTGGAGGAGTTTTTCGACATTAAATTTGTATGTTCAATTTCTCAATTTCTTCTGCTTTTTTACTTGTTCGTTGTTTAATCGGGTCAATCCTCAACAAGTGGTATCAAGGCTAGTTCAATTTTTGTAGATTAGCCCGTTCAAAGATGGAAAAAACAAGGTTTGACATTAAGAAGTTCGATGGTGACATAAATTTCAATTTGTGGCAAGTTCGAATGATGGCAATTCTAATTCAGACGGACCTAAAAAAGGTCGTTATTGGGAAAAAGCCTGAGAATCTAGATCAGACAGAATGGGAAGAGCTTGGTGAAAAGGCCTGTCTACAATCTAGCCTTTGCTTCGTAACTAAGGTATTGCAAGAGGTATTGATAGAGAAAACCTCATTCGCCTTGTGGAAAAGGTTAAAAACTCTTTATGCGACTAAGTCTCTAGCTAACCATTTAGTGTTGAAACGTCTATTTACGTTTCGCATAAATGAAGGTAAGCTTCTTGGAGATCATATTAGTCAATTTATTACACTTTTGAATGATTTAAAGAATGCTAAGGTTAAGATTGACGATGAAGATTAGGTTATACTATTATTGTGCTCTTTACCCTCTTCATACAAGTCTTTTAGGGAGATCCTGATTTATGGTAGAGACAAACTCTTGTTTGAGAATGTGAAAGGTCATTTGTTGAGTAAAGATAAACTTGACAATGAGTTTGGTTCGGGTAGTAAGGAAGATAGGCAAGCTTCCATTTTGGTAGTATCAAAGAAGCGAGACAAAAGGTGTTGCTATTGTAAGAAGTTAGGTCACGTCAAAGCAGACTATTATAAACTTCGAAATAAAAGAGCTACTAAGAGTAATGAGGAAGATGTAGGTGGTGCTAATTTGGTCGACGAAAGTGGTGATGATTTCTTGTTAGTGTCAACGAGTAATAGTTCTGAGCTTACGTTCGAGTGGATCCTAAATTCGGGATATTCTTTCCACATGTGTCCCAATAGAGAATGGTTCTCTACATACAGTTCGGTTGAAGGTGGAGTTGTGCGCATGGGAAATGATTCATCCAGTAAGCTGTATTGGTACTGTTAAAATTAGGATGCTCGATGAGATGATTAAGACACTCTCAGATGTCATGAATCTCAACTCCTTGAGTATTTTAGACTCGAACGGTTGTAGAATCAACATCGAGTCGAGCGATATTAAGATGTCTCGTGGGGCTCTTGTTTTGTTAAAAGGTAAAAGGATCGACAGTCTTTATATTGTAGAAGGTTCTATAGTGACCGGTGAAACTGGATGTCCCTCATTAGTTACGGAGTCAAAGTCTACTTATTTGGAGGGAAGGCAACTTGGTCATAGGAGGGAAAAAGGTATGGTCGTTTCGTTGAAGAGAGGTTCTCTTTTGGATGCACGTTTTGAAAAGTTAGGGCACTGTATTCATGACAATCAGACCTGTGTTAGTTTTGATTTGACAGTACACAAGTCGAAGGCTAGAAGTCTTCCAGCTTCTAAGCATAGATTCGACTTAGTTAATTCATTCATAGTTCAAGATAGGCTTGTGGCGAGTTTTAGTAAAGGTGGCGTTGTAGAAATACAAGTCAAGGTGGAGATTTGTTGAGTGTGGCTCATATTTCAATCAAATTTGAGAGATAATCTCCTAGTTAAACTCTGTTTATTTGTTTCAGTCAAACTCTGATTAGTCTAGATTATTTTTATTATTATTTGACCAATGAATTTAGCCTATAAATAGGCTCTTTTACAACCTTAGAAAATACACTCATTAAAGATTAGAACTCATAACACTTTTGGAGAATTTTGTATTTACGTTTTGAGGGTTCTTTGTTTTTAGGTTTCAGGGTTAGTTTTTATCTCCATATTTTTGTACTATTCATTTTTCTGCCATTACAGTAAAATTATCTTTGCCCATGGTTTTTTATCCTCTTTGGAGGGGTTTTTCCATGTTAAATTTGTATGTTTAATTTCTTAATTTCTTCTGCTATTTTTTTACTTGTTTGTTGTTTAATCGGGTGAATCCCCAACATGATCTTAGATTCAATTTTTCTTTGAATTATATCAACTTGTTCTTATGAAAAGGGCATATTTGTTGGGAAAGGTTATTCTTGTGAAGGTATGTTTAATATAATGTTGAAATGAATGAAATTTCAATTGCTTCTGCTTATATCATTTCTTTTGTAAATGTGTGCTAGCTAGATTGTGTAATGTAAATAGTATATATGTGAAATACATGAGTAGTTTAGGTTTAATTTCTAAACTAGACAATGAATTTGAAATTTTTGTATCGTGTAGCATGAACAAGTTCACAAGAAAACTCTTCATAAGTGTGGCAAGAAATTCAGAATTGTTAGAATTAATTTATGCTGATATTTGTGAATTTGAGGAATTTCTAGAACAAGATGGACAAAGTACTGTTTTAGCCTTTATTAATGATGTTTTTCAAGATATACACATGTTCATCTGTTAAAAAATAAAAATGAAACTTTTAAGAATTTTTCAAGATATACACATGTTTATCTTCTCTTGATTTAGACCTTTGGAAAGAAGCCTATCACTTTTTATATGAGTTCTTACCTTCTCTTGATTCAAACCTTTCGAATGAAGCCATGAATGATGAGATGGACTCTTCGACAACCAACAAAACCTAGAAGCTAGTACACTTGTCATAAGGCTATAAACTAATAAAGTGTAAGTAGGTATTAAGAAATAAATTGAAGCCTGATAAGTCAATTGATAAGTATAAAGCCAAGCTTGTAGCCAAAGGCTTTAGGTAAAAAGAAGGCATAGACTTTTTTGATACATATTCTCACATAAGTAAGATAGCATCTGTAACAACTCGGTTTCTAGTGGTGTTAGAAAATACGATTTTGGGACCTCTTTTCCATAAACTGAGCCCGTAAATATTAAATAGAGATATTTATGGAGTTAATATATTGATGAATTGAAATCTGATTAAGAAATTTAGCCAAATTTGTGGTTAATTCAGGTCCAAGGACTAAATTGTAAAATTTCAATCACTATAGATTTTATTAGGAAATGACTTAGAGATCTAGATATAAATTATCCCAAAGACTAAAATGGCTATTAAACCATTGTTTTTATATAACTGATGGACAAAAATGATGAATTTTTTAAGGTTAATTTATTAATTAAAAATAGTTTAATTAAAGAATAAATTAAGGTTAACTAAGATTAATTAAGTATTAATATTAGTATATAAAGAGAACACTTAGTGAGAAGTTTTCATCTTCCTCCCTTAAGCCAATAAAACCATTAGAACGAAAAACGAAGCAAACTTTAACCTAGTTTGAACATTCGACCACCATTTTCATGTAAGTCCCTAGCAATTTTTCTTTAATTTTTATGAAAATTGAATCATGGGAGCTTAATTTAGCTAGCCCATGTATGCATTTCTTTTCAATTGTTGAAGTTTTAATAAGTTGTCATTATTGAGAATTGGATGGATTAGGTGTGAAATTGATAGAAATTAAGCTCAGTTCATGAAAAAGACTAAATTGTAAAGCTTAATTGTTAGCTTTGTACATTAGGGGGCAAATTGAATAAAATGTAAAACTGTTATGAAATTTCGATAGGAATAAAAAGTAGCAAGGTCCCCAATGAATATATGTGACATCATATTTTAATCTGAAGCTTTAGATCAAAAGTTATGTCTGTCCCAAGTTTAGGGGCTAAATTAAATAAATTGTAAGATATGTTTGATATTGCATTTAATTGTGAACTGAATGGAAATTGATTTGTTATATGTTTTGTGATTATACTTAGCTAATGTCAACATGGAACTTTTGAGAGGAAAAGGAAAAATGAAATTTGTTGACGAGTGTAACGCCCCAAAAATCCTTAATATTTATTTTCGTATGTTTGTGACACAAATATCTGTTTGCTTCAGTGGTTAAGTGTTCTGGGAGTGTCTGAGAAGTCTTGGGTTCAAGCATTAGCTTGGGAATTTTTTTTTAAAAATGAATAAACCCCTATCTCAAGTCAGTAGGCTTATAATTAAATGTTGGTACCTGTTGGTCTGGTGGTTAAGTGGAGTGTCAAGATGTTGGTGGTCCTGAGTTTGAATCCCTTTGTGTGCAAGGGAGTGTTTTATTTTGCTGCTTACGTCGTGTG
Organism: Gossypium bickii; assembly: GCA_025503065.1. NCBI lineage: Eukaryota > Viridiplantae > Streptophyta > Magnoliopsida > Malvales > Malvaceae > Gossypium > Gossypium bickii. The sequence goes on along the minus strand of CP106715.1, from coordinate 32,825,859 downwards.
GGTGTTTTGGTTTAGCCAAAATACTGAAGTGTTTGACTGGAATTTAAATTAGGTTGTTGAGGAGATTGTGGTGGACGGTTTGGGGGAGTTTGAGGGTTAGTGGGAGTGTGATGGACGGTTTTAGGAGGGAAGTTAGGGATTAGGGGGGATTTACCAAAAAAAATCTGATTACTTCTTTCTTTTTCCAATTTCGGTACCCACTCTTTGGTTCCCCAAATTCTCTGACGTTTATTCCCTTCCTTCTCTTCCAAATCTTTATCTTTTCTTCCCCTCTTTTTCTTTTTTTGATAGTGGTAATCGGGATTATCCCCTCTTTGTCTGTCGTGTGTCTTTGTTCGTGGTTGGTAAGTACCGGTTCTGTCTTCTGTCAATTCTTCCTTGGTTATTTTCTAAGATGGTGGTTTCGGTATCTTTGGTATAGGTGAAAAACTGTGAATTGTTTTGTGCTACTACTACAATTGGTGTGTTGGGGGCTTTGGTTATTGTCGGTAAGTGTCGTATTGGGTTTTAAACCGTTTTGGGGATTTAGGGTCTTGATCAATTATAAGTTAAAAACTAATTGTGGTGTTGTTCTAATCATTATTAGGGGCTGATCGAAGGGCTATGTATTGCTTGGCAACGTTCTAAAGGTGGGGAATTCCTGCTACTCAATTTAAGGTAGTGGCTTACCGCTCGAAAGTGGTTTTGCTTCGGGATTTTGATGAATTTGACGGTTTAATCAAGTGTATATTCCTAATTTTAGGTACAGGGAGTGTTCGGGAGTTTTATACTTAAAAATGGAAGCAGGTGTGTAAACACAACCCCTCACAAACGTGAGCGGCGAAAAGCCAAAAATTTGGAATTATCAGCGCCACATGGGCATGTGGGCACCCGTGTAGTAGGCTGTGTGATTAAACATGGGTGTGTGATCGACGAGGCTGTGTAACATCCCGAATTAGGGCCTATTCGGAACAGTAGTTTCGAGACCACTAATCTGAAGTAGAAATAATTATTTTATGATTATTATAAGGTCTATGATATGTTTACATGCTTGTGTGAAAATTTCATTAAGAAATTATATGTCTAAGGTGCTCGATTAGATTTTAAGGACTAAATTGAATAAATTACAAAATATGAGTTCTAGAAGTTTTTAGTATGAAATTGAATTGAATTTTTAATTAGAGGGTTTTAAATAGCAATTTGACCAATTTCTAAAATTTTGGACAAAAATGAGCTTGGATGGATAAAATTTCAAAGAAAGGCTAAAAGGGCATTTTGGTCATTAAATAGACTAAAAGACAAAATTAAAGCCAAATTTCTTGTCCATCTTCTACCTATGGCCGAATATTTCATGGGAGAAGACATGGTTAGGGTTTTCAAGCTTCCAAGCTCAATAGTAAGTGCATTTAAGCCCCTTTTTTTATGTTCTTTACATTTTTGAAATCCCGATAACATGCTCTACTCATTTCTACCATTATTTTGAGCTAGAGTTTATGTTTAAAAATTTACCCATGAATGTTATGCATGTATTTTGATGTTTAATGGTAGAATATGAAGGCTCGATGTGTAATAAATGACTTTTGCTAAGTGATTTTCGGTAAAATGCTTAAAAAGGACTAAATCATAAAAGTTATAAATTAGTCATAAAACGGTAACTTAGTGGAAATTGGGCGCTACCATAGTTATGAAAATGATTTGGCTAGGCTGGAAATGCAAGGAAATTGAATAAAAATCATTTTACGAGCATTGGCGCAAAAGTGCAAATATGTGAAAGTTTAGGGGTCAAAGTGCAAATTTGTAAAAATATGATTTTTGGACCCATATGAATAATGTGACTAATTAGTAGGCTAAATGTGATATAGATCAAGGAAATCGAGATTCGGGCTTAAATCGGGAAAATACAAGGTTATGGACTAAAATGGTAAATTACTGTTTCTGGATCCGAGGTAAGTTCGTGTGTTAATAATAATGTAACACCATGCTTGAATTGTAATTCTCTATTTATATGGCATAAATTGTATGATTTAATATGTTTAGGAGAAGTTGATGGATGGTATGTATGGTATGGAAAATGTGATGTTTGTTGTGTCATGTGAAATTGAATGGCAAATTAATGTTACATGAATTGAATGTTAAATTAATATTACATGGGTTGTATGAGTTGCTACACTATTTGTTTTGACTGAGATTTCGACAAGTAAGTTGTATGTAAATAATTCATTATTTTTATTGACATTTTTATATTTCAGCATATTTTATGTATTGTAGCTGATTTTTGAATCATAATTGACTATTGAAGGAATGGAATAAAGTATTAAAAAGTGAGATACTTCCCGTTTGAACCTTCGGAACCGAAAGATATAAATGGTATGTAGCTAGGTCACATGAGTGGAGCTAAGTGCAGGCCACTATGTGCACAAGAGAGCTACAAGATACATATATATACGTAGCTAGGTCACATGTGTGGTACCAAGAGTACACCATGTGTACAAGAAAGCTATACGTAGCTAGGTCACATGTGTGGTATGTAGTGTGAGCCACTATGTGTACAAGAGAGCTACGAGATGGCTAGATCATATGAGTGGTGCTAAGTGAAGGCCACTATGTGTACAAGAGAGCCAGAATTATGTGTACAATCGAGCTAGGTCACATGAGTGGTACTAAGTGAAGGCCACTATGTGTACAAGAGAGCTTCAACTTCAATGGTGGGCTGTGTGTGAAACCACCGCGTATCCGTTATTATTCCGAAGTGTTCAACGGGAAAATCGATTAAGTGAAATTATGTGTGACTTTGTAGTGATAAGTGTAGGTATATGCATGTGTAACGTATGAGCAATATGCTCGATATGTAATCGGAAATTGGAAAGATTGTTATAGGTAAGTAATGAATACAACTAAAGTGAGAGAGAGCAAAAATTTACAATAAAACTGTTTTGAACAGCAGCAGTAACGTGAATTTGAAAAATTACTAAAAATATTAGAAATTGAATTATAAGTTGGATGAGATATTTATTTAAATATTATTGAGTCTATTTTCTTATAAAAGAAACAGAGCAAACAAAGGATTTGTATATTTTGAGATATCTAAGTTTTTGTGGGACTGGTTCAGAATGATTACGTGATCCCTTGTTCTGCCTTAGAAAAATCATTAAAGATTTTAAAAAAATAATTATGGGATATAAGTTATATGCTTGAAATCCTTAATAAGTCTAGTTTCAAATGAAATAAATTATAACATCATATGAATTTTGTACAAGGATAAAATTTATTCTTAGTGAAAAGTGGTCAGAACAGTCAAATAGTGAAACATGGGTAAATTAAATGAATAAACTGTACTTATTGGATAAACCAAAAATTCTTAAAATTTTATGGTAATAAGATATGTGAGTATAGTTTTAGGAAAAATTAACGGATCTTAATTTGAAGTTCCTTAGCTCCAGATATAAATAATTTAATGACTGTGACTTGAGAAAACAGCTTAACTGGAATTTGAATAAATAGAAAGAATATGAAAATAGCATGCTATCGCATTGCTTATTATTTTCATGCGAGCTTACTAAGCATAAATCTTACTCCCTCCTTTCCATTTCTTTTAGTTTTGTCAGGTCAACTCAGGGTTGGAGATCGTCGGAGGCAGCATCACACTATCAAGCCATTATCCTTAGAGTATTGGCATGTGTATGTTAAATGTTTTCAAGTGAGTGGCATGTATAGGGACTTAGTTTTTCTATGATGGATGTTGTTGTGATTAGCCAAATGTATTGGCTTATATTGATTTGTTGATTATAGCCATGAGATGTGGCTTATAATGATTTTGGCTTGTAAGCCTATTTGTCCATGGTATGTGTTAATGTCTTGTTATGTGGTATAAGTGATTAAATAGATGACAAGGTCAAATGCATGTGTTTGAAAAGTTTAAATTTTGGGCGAAATTTGGTAACTCGATTTTGTATGATTGTGAATGTTTAAGTCCGGTAACGCCTCGAACCCTGTCCCGGAGTTGGATACGGGTGAAGGGTGTTACATGCCGGCCATGTGCTATTTCATGGGTCGGGCCGAACTAGGCCGTCTGGGCCCCACGAATTGTGGAAATTGTTGGGCCAGGCCGTGCATTTCACACGGCCAAGGCCATTATGGGCCATGTGGGCCACACGAGTGTGTGGGCCCATATGGGCTAGTAACATGGGCTCATGGGCCCATTTTCATTGTTTGACTGCTAAGATTGCACGGGTCGCCCGAGTCGACTGTGGACCTACTGTGGGGTCGGTAAGCTTACTTAGACCCCTAATTGACTGAATGACTGTTATGCCCCTGTGTGATACATATATGTATATGTACATGTAAGGCTATATTTTAGCATGCTATGTAGACTGTACTGAATACATACATGATACTATGATATGACATGACATGATTGCATGGGGATGGGTTGTTATTGATCGGAGGAAGTGTACTGAAAGGCTTCGAGCCTAAATTACTAGCAGCCCAGCTGTATATCACTGTATAGTGTCGCATTCGGTACTCTCTGGAGTGTAGATTATATCCCCACATGGAGTGCAGGATTGGACGGAGATAGAGTGTAGAGGCTGGATAGGTAGGACTTGGATATTGGTTCATATGTTACTGCACTGATTAATGTTACAGTAATGGGCCAAGACCCAATCACGTGACTGTTCTATACTGAGATGGGCCAAAGCCCAAATTGAAATTGTCACTGATACTGAAAAAGGGCTTAGGCCCAGACTGTGTTTGTTTTCTATCTGTTTTCTATTATGGGATTACACACTGAGTTTTCGTAAACTCACCCATCTGTTTTAACTGTACAGGTAATCCTCAGTCATAGGCGGATCGGTGCAACGGAGGACTTAGTGGTGGCCACACGACCTATCTAATTCGATTTAGTATTTTATGATTTCAACTTAATTTTTGGGGTATTTTATTATAATAAGGGCCTTTGGATTTATACTTTTAATTTGGGATTTTATTGTTGTTTTGGTTTATAACTGCTAGCAATAGGAAAAGCCGCAAGTTTTTAGAAAGATAAATGTTTTATCAAAATTTCCTCAAATACGCAATCGGTTTAAAAGCTACTGCAATAAATGATGCTTTGAAAATTAATAACGTTTTTAAAAGTGAATAACTTTTCAATGATTCATGCTTGAAAATGAACGACCTGTTGTTAGACTCATCATTGAATAATACGAAGTGATTAAATAGAAATGAGGATTTCAACGACAACATATTTTACAAAAAAACACTTCAATGTGACATCGCCAGATTCGGCCATAACGTCCAGGCCGTGTTTGGGGTGTTACATTTAGTGGTATCAGAATCAGGTTGCAAAAATCAGCTGTGGATTTGGGTTTTTAAACGTGGATTTTAAAGCACCAAGTTTTAGATGATTAAAATATTTTCACAGCATGTGTGGTGCACCGAGTCTCCGGCGCCGATCCTTTAAGTCATCTGAATTGTTATTTGTTTAAAAACTGAAAATGCTTTAGATAGTGTGTACCGAAACTACTATAAATAGACTGTACTGAAAACACTCGAGTTAGTGTATATTGATACTATAGAAAAACCGATAGACATTGATTGACACTGCGATATACGAAATAAACTTCACACTTCTGATACTGTTTTCATAAAATATCCGTAAATAAACACTGGAACTGTAAACTGATGTATAAAACTGTAAATATAGATTAACGCGAATAGACAATGAGTACAAAAGGTACTCGCGGATAGGGCACACGAGGCCGTGTTAGAGGCCGTAGATATGCTCGAGCTGGGTCCTCATCTTCTGGCAACTTGCCTAATTTAGAAACTAGTGAGACACCCGCTTCACATGTGACTGAGACTGGGTCTCATGATCGAACGGTTAGGGACGACGCACTGTCCCAAGCCATGTTAAGAATTCTGGAGAGGGTCGTTGGGACTAATACTAGAGCTGGAGGTCGCGGGTCAATTACGAAACGGCTCTGGTCCAATGGAGCTGAGATTTTTAGGTGTATTGCTGGAGTTGCCCCTAACATGGCTGAGTACTGGATAGAGGCCACAAAAAGAATTACGGACGACCTGGACTACACCCCTAAGCAAAAATTAAAGGGTGTTGTATTGCTGCTACGAAATGAATCATATCAGTGGTGGTTCACTGTAAAGGAGGGCACTCAGCCCGAACGACTGACTTAGGAATTCTTCAAACCTTCCTTCCAGGGAAAATACGTGGGTGCCAGTTATGTGGATGCCCGGATGAGAGAGTTTTTAAATCTGACTCAGAGGGACAGATCAGTGGCAGAATATGAGGTCAAGTTCTTAAGGCTGAGCCGCTATGCGAGAGGTATAGTGGCGGCTGAGTACGAGCAATGTGTTCGCTTTGAGGACGACCTCAGAGATAGCTTAAGAGTTCTGAGAACTCCACAGAGGGAGTGAGACTTTGCTGCACTAGTGGATAAGGTGAAGATCACCGAAGAGGTTAAACGCACTGAGCGCCAGAACCATGAGAAAGAGAGAGGGAGGAGCCCTCGAGTTCCATTCAGAGGCCTAAGAAAAAGGCCTGGATGGATGGCCGGTCAGAGTTGGGGCCTCTATGGTTGCTACTGGTCAACAGCCTTGTACCGATTGTGGGAGACGCCATAAGGGCAAGTGCTGGAAAAGAACTAGAGTGTGTTTGAGGTGCGGTTCATTGGAGCACCGTATCAGAGAATGTCCATGGAGGCCTGATTTGATGCAAGCTCCTGGTCTGGGCACTGCACAGTCGCCGAGGGGTGTTCAGCTGCTACGCAGAGGCCGCGGTCAGGCTCAAAGTTGTAATGGGTTAGGCCATGGGCAGAGAGCACCAGGAAAAGGTGCTAATCAGACTGAAGCGAGGCGGCCGACTCTGGTATATGCTGCACGTCACCGAGAGGAAGGAGATGCTTCGGATGTTATCATGAGTATGTTCTTAATTTTTAATGTACCTTATACTACATTGATAGATATAGGATCCATTCATTCCTATGTTGCGTGCTCTGTTATTGAAAACTTGGGGATTCTGGTTTAAAGTACTCCAAGTGAAATGACGATATTAAGTCCATCGGGGCAGTCCGCCTGAGTTAATAAGTTATTTAGAGATGTCCTTTTAGAGGTACAAGAAGTTATTTTTTGGGCCGATCTAATGGAACTCTCTTTTGGAGAATTCGATCTGATACTGGGCATGGATTGGCTAGTTAAACACTAAGTGAACTTGGACTGTGCCACTAAATAGGTGGCATTAAGAACGAAGGAAGACAACGAAATAGTTGTAATTGGGGAATGTCAGAACTACTTGTCGAATGTGATTTCTGCTTGAGGGCTGAAGAGTTGGTTCGTAAGGAATGTAAGGCATATCTGGCCTATATCAGTGTTTCAGATTCTGGGGATTCTTCTGTTAGAGAAATCAGTACAGTTAAAGACTTTTCAGACATCTTCTCTGAAGAGATACCTTGGGTTACCTCCAAACCGTGAAGTTGAGTTTGGGATTGAGCTCCTTCCTGGTACAGCTTCAATGTCCATCGCCTCTTATAGAATGGTACCGAAGGAGCTTGTAGAGCTTAAAGTTCAAATCCAAGAGTTACTGGACCGTGGGTTTATCCGCCCTAATGTGTCTCTATAGGGAGCACCAGTTCTGTTCGTAAAAAATAAGGATGGATCCATGCGTATGTGCATTGATTATCGACACCTGAAAAAGTTGACCATCAAGAATAAGTACCCTTTGCCAAGGATAGACGACCTGTTCGATCAGCTCCGAAGAGATTTGATTTTCTCTAAAATTGACCTTCGATATGGGTACCATCAGTTGAGAGTTAAGAAGGCTGATGTACACAAGACTGCATTTAGGACTCACTATGGGCATTATGAATTCTTAGTAATGTCATTTGGATTGACGAATGCACCAACAGCCTTTATGGATCTGATGAACCGAGCATTTCAGCCCTATCTGGATCAGTTCGTGATAGTCTTTATTGACGACATTCTGATGTATTCGAAGACTGATGATGAACATGATGAACATCTTCAAGTGGTTTTACAAGTTTTGAGAGAGAAACAATTGTACACCAAGCTTAGTAAGTGTGAGTTTTGGTTAAAAAAAGTAACATTTCTGGCCATGTGGTATCTGCTGAGGGGATTTGAGTCGATCCTCGAAACATTGAGGCTGTCTTAGATTAGAAGCAGCCTAAGACTGTATCGGAGATTTACAGTTTTTTGAAATTGACTAGGTACTATTATTTTTCTTGGAGGGTTTTCCTATTATTGCAGCACCCTTGACTAAGCTGCTATGTAAGGGTGTGCCGTTTAATAGGAATAATTCATAGCAAAAGAGCTTTAAGAAGCTCAAGACCGTACTGACTAAAGCCCATGTTCTGATACAGCCAGTGCCTGGAAAAGAGTTTACTATGTAGAGTGATGCATCACATGTCGATTTAGGTTGTGTGTTGATGCAAGAGGGTAAAGTGGTTGCTTACGCGTCTCGACAGCTTAAGACTCATGAGGCAAATTATCTGACGCATGACTTGGAGTTGGCCACAGTGGTATTCGCACTAAAAATATGGAAGCATTACTTGTATAGTGATAATTGTATCATTTATACTAATCATAAGAGTCAAATATCTCCTAACTTAGAATGAGCTAAACCTTAGGCAGCGTAGATGGATTGAGCTGCTAAAGAATTACAACTGTACGATTGAATACCATCCTGGTAAAGCCAATGTGGTGGCCGACGCACTGAGCCGAAGGGCTGTGACTGATTTGAGAGCGATGTTTGCTCGTCTCAGTTTATTTGATAATGGAAGTCTGTTGGTTAAACTCCAGGTTAAACCGATGTGGATCGAGCATATTAAGGGTAAACAGTTGGAGGATGAGTCACTAGGTCTTCAATTCTAACAGATTGAGAGTGCTAATACATCAGATTTTGGATTGAATAGCGAAAGGGTTCTCTATTTCCGTGGGAGAGTCTGTGTACCGAATGATGCCAAGTTAAGGCAGTCTATACTGCGAGAGGCGCCCTTATTCTATGCATCCTATCAAGAACAAGATATACCGAGACCTTCTTGAGCTATAATGGTGGCCAGGTCTTAAGCGAGATGTTACCGATTTTGTGAGTAAATGTCTAACATGCTAGCAGGTTAAGGCTGAACATCAGCTACCCTCAGGTTTACTGTAGCTAGTTAAAATACCGCTTTGGAAGTGGGAAAGAGTGACTATGGATTTCGTAAGTGGGTTGCCTTTAACGCCTACTAAGAAAGATTTAGTGTAGGTCATCACGGATTGGTTGACCAGGTCTGCCCATTTCATACCGGTTCGTACTGATTCCTCTCTGTAAAAGCTGGCTAAACTGTATGTGTATGAGGTAGTAAGACTGCATGGGGTACCAGTTTCGATAATATTTGATAGGGATCCCCGCTTCACGTCTCGGTTCTAGAAGAAACTGCATGAAGCTCTAGGTAAAGGGTTGGACTTCAGTACTGCGTTCCATCCTCAGATAGATTTTCAATCTGCTAGGGTGATTTAGATACTGGAGGATATGTTAAGGGGTTGTGCAATTGACTTCCGAGGCAGTTGGGAGGGATTTTTGCCGTTGGCAGAGTTCGCTTACAATAACAGTTACCAGTCTAGCATGCAGATGGCACCTTACGAGGCGCTCTATGGTCATAAGTGTCGTACTTCTTTGTGTTGGACTGAGTTGGGCGAGCATCGTATTCTGGGTTCAGAATTGGTTTCTGATACTGAGGATAAGGTCAGGTTGATTCGAGACCGACTAAAAGAGGCATCTAATAAGAAAACATCGTATGCGGATCTCAAGCGTCAAAAGATTGAGTATTCTATAGGGGACTTCATTTTTCTCAAGGTCTCGCCGTGGAAGAAGGTACTGAGATTTGGTCGTAATGGCAAGTTGAGCCCCAGATTCATTGGACCTTATCGCATACTGAGACATGTGGGACCAGTTGCCTACCAGTTGGAGCTACCTTTGGAGTTGGAGCGGATTCATGATGTATTCCACGTCTCGATGTTGAGGCGATGCAACTCTGATCCCACACATATTGCACCTGTTGAGGAAATCGAGGTTACGTCATATTTGACCTTTGAGGAGGAGTCAGTCCAAATATTGGACCGCGATGTTAAAATTCTGAGAAAAAAGTCCATCTCACTGATTAAGGTTCTTTGGCGTAATCATAGTTCTGAGGAGGCCACGTGGGAGCCTGAAGATGCAATGCGGCAGCTATATCCTCTTCTGTTCTGAACAGGTAAAAATTTCCAGGCCGTAATTTTCTTTAATGGGGGTAGAGTTGTAACGCCCCAAAAATCCTTAATATTTATTTTCGTATGTTTGTGACACAAATATCTGTCTACTTCAGTAGTTAAGTGTTCTGGGGGTATTTGAGAAGTCTTGGGTTTAAGCATTAGCTTGAGCAAATTTTTTTTTAAAAATGAATAAACCCTTATCTCAGGTCAGTAGGATTATAATTAAATGTTGGTAAAATATGTCAAAATGGGCCTGCTGGTCTGATGGTTAAGTGGAGTGTCAAGATGCTGGTGGTCTTGAGTTCGAATCCCTGTGCGTACAAGGGAGTGTTTTATTTTGTTGCTTGCGCCGTGTAGATGTTCTGGTTTAGCAAAAATACTGAAGTGTTTGGCTAGAATTTGGATTCGATTGTTGAGGAGATTGTGGTGGACGATTTAGGGGAGTTTGAGGGTTAGTGAGAGTGTGATGGACGATTTTAGGAAGGAAATTAGAGATTAGGGGGGATTTACCAAAAAAAAAATCTGATTACTTCTTTCTTTTTCCTATTTTAGCACCCTCTCTTTGGTTCCCCAAATTCTCTGACGTTTATTCCCTTCCCTCTATTTCGAATCTCTATATTTTCTTCCCCTTTTTTTCTTTTTTCAATAGTGGTAATCGGGATTATCCCCTCTTTGTCTGTCGTGTGTCTTCGTCCATGGTTGGTAAGTACTGATTCTGTCTTCTGTCGATTCTTCCTTGGTTATTTTCTAAGACGATGGTTTCGGTATCTTTGGTATATGCGAGAAACTGTGAATTGTTTTGTGCTACTACTGCGATTGGTGTGTTGGGGGCTTTGGTTATCGTCGGTAAGTGTCGTATTGGGTTTTGAACTATTTTCGGGTTTTGGGGTCTTGATTAATTGTAAGTTAAAAACTAATTGTGGTGTTGTTCTAATCATTATTAGAGGCTGATCGAAGGGCTGTGTATCGCTCGTCAACGTTCTGAAGGCGAGGAATTCCTGCTACTCAATTTAAGGTAATGGCTTATCGCTCGAAATTGGTTACCTTGCTTTGAGATTTTGATGAATTCGAGATTTTAGGTACAGGAAGTGTTCAGGAGTTTTAGGCATAAAAATCGAAGTAGGTGTGTAAACACAACCCCCACAAACGTGAGCGGCCAAAAGCCAAAAATTTGGAATTTTCAGCGTCACACGAGCGTGTGGGCACCCGTGTGACTAAACATGGGTGTGTGATCGACAAGGCCGGCCATGTACGATTTCATGGGCCAGGCCAAACTGGGCCGTGTGGGCCCCACGAGCGTGTGAGCCCCACACAAGCAAACAATATGGGCGTGTGGAAATTGTTGGGCCAGGCTGTGCATTTCACACGGCCAAGGCCATTATGGGCTGTATAGGCCACACAGGTTTGTGGGCCCATATGGCCTAGCAACATGGGCTCATGTACCCATTTTCATTGTTTGACTGCTAAGGTTGCACGGGTCGCCCGAGTCGACTGTAGACCTACTGTGAGGTCGGTAAGCTTACTTAGACCCCTAATTGACTGAAAGACTATTATGCCCCTATGTGATATATATATGTATATGCAAATGTAAGGCTATATTTTAGCATGCTATATAGACTGTACTGAATACATACACGATACTATGATATTACATGACATGATTGCACGATGTGTTGCATGGGGATGGGTTGTTATTGATCGGAGGAAGTGTACTGAAAGGCTTCGAGCCTAAATTACTGGCTGCCCAGCTGCATATCACTGTATAGTGCCGCATTTGGTACTCTCTGGAGTGTAGGGATGGGTGGGTTGATTATATCCCCACATGGAGTGTAGGGTTGATTATGATTTCAACTTAATTTTTAGGGTATTTTATTGTAATAAGGGCATTTGGATTTATAATTTTAATTTGGGATTTTATTGTCGTTTTGGTTTATAACTGCTAGCAGTAGGAAAAGCCACGAGTTTTCAGAAAGATAAATGTTTTATCAAAATTTCCTCAAATACGCAATCGGTTTAAAAGCTTCCGCAATAAATTACGCTTTGAAAATTAATAACGTTTTTAAAAGTGAATCTTTTCAATGATTCATGCTTGAAAATGAACAATCCGTTTTTATACTCATCATGAAATAACACAAAGTGATTAAATAGAAAAGAGGATTTCAACGGAAACATATTTTACAAAAAACACTTCAATGTGACATCGCCAGATTCGGCCATAACGTGTAGGTCGTGTTTGGGGTGTTACAACGAATGACTCAGAAATCCAGTTTGTTTTTCTATGATTCTAGATCATTCAATTTTTTGCATATTCATGACATTTGACATTATATGGTATTGAGGTGACTTGTCAATGATTTTTTGAATTGAATTGTTATGATTGAGATTGAATACCAAGTTAAGGACTAAATTGAATAGAATAGAAATTTCATGATTAATTGATATATGATAATTGATGTGAATTTGTGGTTGAATATTCTATATAATATGATGAATTGAGAATTTTGGAATATGAATTGAATCAACTAATGAAATTGGTATTTTGGTTATAATATTAGCTGTTCAAACAATGCTGGATATAGTTAGCATGCCATAGAATCAAGATATTGATTAGAAACCATCATTGTCGAGAAACCCGGGGTGGTAGATTGTACGTATAAAGTTATTGTTGTCACACAAACCAGGGCAACAAAATAATCAGAATATGAAAATATCATTGTCGGGCAACCCAGAGTAAGAGTATGTACATGTTCAACGTCATCGTTACCAGATAACCTCGGGTGGAAGTATGTTTATCTTGAACGTCATCATTGTTGGGCAACCCGGGGTGGCAAATTCGTACATCTGTTCTGAGTCTGTGTCTAGTTAATAGCTTTATAAAACATGAATTGGCTATTTGGTATATGAAATGACTTAGAATGAGCCCCGAGGGCTGATTTATTATGGTATTTTGTTTAATTGATTGAATGGAAGGGATATATTGTATAAATAAGTTAATGGAATAGCTACCAAATTAGACCATTTGGAGACAATCAATCACGTTGCAAAGATGTGCTCCATATGTCACGCCAAGCCTAGCTAGTGAGTTGCGTCGCGACGAGGAACCCCCAAAGTCACGATGTCAACTCAGTACTTTGAAATCTTTACAATTTGGTTCTAATTCGACCTTAGGTTAGCATTAAATCTTCCGTAAGCTTGTATAAGACCCAGAAATGATTGTATACCGCATCATGTGTTTATAATACTCATAAATGGATGTTCAATGGTACAAATTGAATGCAATTATAGTTGCTAAGGTAACGAATCTGGCCTCCTGTAATTTAGACCCGATGATCGAGTCTATAGTTTTATTTGATTCTCGAACTAAATCGAGCTTGAAATTGAGTTTAGAGGTACATACCAAGTCGAGTCAAATCTAAGTCGAGATTTGGATGATTATAAAATTCATCATTTTTATAGCTGAATATGTCAGAGGAATCGATAAATAATGCTGATGATGATAATTATAACAATGACCACTTCATTAAGAGTGGGAATAGAATAGAGATTGAGGCACCTGACATTGATCTATCGGTTCTCATCAGGAAAGAGCTACTAGACCACAATTAGAAAGTCGGGGAGATGAAAATTTGCTCCACATTATAGTAGAATACCTTTAGCGAGCGGTGAAAGCGACTCCATAAGTTGCACTAGTACCCGTAGTTCAACGAGTTCTGATAAAAGAATTATAGAAGTATGGTGCCATCGAGTTTAAAGGATTGAAAGGCGTTGATCCCTCCTCAGTTGAATTTTAGCTTGAATTGACGGATTGGGTATTGCAACAGCTCGAGTGTTCTCCACACAAATGTGTCATGTGCACAATTTCCCTCCTGAAAGAGGAGGTGTATCAATGGTGGCTAAGAGTTACCTAACGCGTACCAACTGAATGGATTAATTAAGATTTCTTTCAGTGTAAATTTCAAAAAAGTCAGCAAATTATATCTGAAGGATAGAAAGCAAGAGTTTATTTTGTTGAGATAGAGCGATATTGTCGAAAAAACCCGGTTTGAAAATGGTTTTCTTGCACAATGAAAAATTAAAGTTTTAAAAATCGGCCCATTCTGTGATATTTATAATAATAAACCTTAAACCAAAATTGTACTTGTATTTTCAGATAAGTGGATCCTTGATGTTTTTTGACTTTCAACCAAACGATCTTCTTTACTATTCCTGTACCATGAACCATTTCGAGTGTGAGCTCGAACCAATTGAATCAAAATACAGAACTAGAAAAAAGTTTCCTTTTGGAGTGAAAATGAAAATTATCTCTTCTATAATAGAAACCAGTAAAATTTTTATTCTAAAAACTATATTTATAAGTTGAGAATAAATTCTCTTTATTTTTTTTCCAGAATAACAATCTCTCAAAAATTTTCTTAATAGCTCTACCGGTGCCATTTATTTATAAGAAAAGAAGGCAGAACCATTGTAAAGTTGTAGATGTTTATTTTAAAGAGAAAAAGAAACATCCTATTTAGAGTAGGAGAGGTGTGAACGACTCACCCTTACATTTCTACTAGGGTTGCTGCCCCCTTTATGTTACATCAAGGGTTTTGGGTCTCTCTCACATCGGTCCAAATTACGAGTATCTCCTGGGCTTTTTTAACTCAATACTCTGTAATATGATCCAACCCAATTGAGTTTTTCTATTTCCCAAAATAAACTTTAATATCTACATATTAAATAATTTTCTCACCCTAATTTTACCTCAGTAGATGATTTTACCCTGATAAAATTTCGACGATTTTACCCCGATAAAATTTTGACGATTTTAACCCGATAAAATTTTGACGATTTTACCCCAGTAAAATTTTGAGAAACTTCGTTCAATATGTCACAACTCAACATGTTCACTATGACAGAATATTTATTTTCATTTTCGAGATTCAAAATAGTCCAAAAACATAAACTCATTCTTTCGTCATTTTTAAGTAATCCTATATAGGATTGCAAGTTTCCATTTTGATTTCTATTTTTGAAAACCTACATTTATTTCCAAATGATTCCATTCATCCATTTTAGAGAAAACCATAATCATTCCTGAATGTTTCCAATTTCTCCTTTCTTATTCATTCCGTTCATTTCTGGTTTCAACGAGCTAGCGGAGGGACTAATTAGACATATGTAGTTGAGACTCAAATGATTTATAGTTAAGTTCTAACTTTTCACCTATTAATTATAAACTCATTAGCCACAAAATTATTCCACTATAGTATCATGACTGAGCTCTTTTCAACGACATACCATTATGAATGCAACTACCCAGTGCTCGTCCAATGACCTACCCTCATAGGATATCCTTGATCTCTTTGGGATAACATCTTTTCTCCCAATATGATCCTATTTTATCTTATGGTAACCATTACATCTTCCTTCATTAAAATTAAATCACTATCAAATAGTGATCAAGTCATTCATCACAAAGACAGACGGCGTGTGGCCACGTTTTCTTTTCATCAACCATGTAATGCCAACGAGAGGATATCATTTACCCATGTTTTGGGCTATGGATTTTAGTGTTGTGAATGCTACATATTACAGAAGTCGTACACCTAACGCACTAGCTTTCGATTCCTTATCTATTTGAACTCATGCTTTTAGTTACTTCAAAGTGTACAAGTCATGCATACATAATCTGCCATCCACTTAGGATTTAGGTATGCCACACTGTGAACAACACAAGTGAATAAATCCATAAACGAATTTAGGATCTATTCTGCTTGGGTCTTATCTGATGTACTGTCAGTCCAGTCAATCACATCTATGTATCTATCTTCTAGGAGTCATCTTCTCTAATGCCAAAGACAAGGCATCTCCCCAATTGGACTTGATAAACGAAATATTAGTTTTTCAATCAGTTTTCTCATTTCCGATTAGACTAAGGACATGTTTACGTTTGTCCACTAATACAAGTTGCCTTTCTGTACTACGACCCGACAACGAAATACCGTTTAGTATTAGGTAAATATTTAGACAACCAATGAGTAATATTTACTTCTATTTTGCTTTGTGTGCAAAAACCATGTGAGGACAATAATACAAAGTATATTAATGTAATAAATGAATTTGTTTTATTAACCAATCTATTTAATAAAAAATTACAAGCGTATATTGTTGAAAATATTACACTTAAGGCACTAGATCCAATAGATATGTCAATTGTAACACCCTATTTTGGTGAATCCTGAATTTGACTAGTAAACCAAAAGTAATCTGAATGGCATGGTGCTATCCGCCCAATTGATGCTTTTGGCGTATAGGTTGGGCGCAGTTGACGTTATAGTATTTTGCAATGATTTTTCTCTGAATGTGATGATTTGTAGAGAAGAAGAGGTTGGTAAGAATAATAAGGATTTTTGGGTGAATTGGGTTATCGCCAAAGGTATTGTTCGCCCAGTTTATTGGGTTATAAAGTAAGTTTGTAGTAACGAGGTAGTTACGATGGAACAAAGAGTTGGACCAAAAATATAAAATATTAAATTTCCATTTACAGCTGTAAACCATTTTATTAAGTCGGTCTTGAAAGTTTAAGACATGTATCATGTTCCAATAAGGGTTTAGGTTATTTATATAGATACTCATGTTGGAAAATTGAGATTTTTCTTCTTCATTCCTCAAGAAGTATTGTTACTTGAATCTTAAAGAACTTACAATGTTTTTTTCTCCTTCAAGCTAAAGCAGTAGATCTGGGTCTCTGTCAGTAGTTACTCCATGTCAAGTGGTAGTTGCAGTTTCTTGTTGGATCTGGAGTTCAACTGCTATTTGTTGCTGTCAGGTGAGTCCCTAAATTGACTCTTACATGTATATCATGTATGCTAGATATTTTTGTGAAAATTGAATAAACTATGAAACCAACATCAGAAAGTATAATAAGAAGGTTAATACTACTGTATGAATGTTTGTTAGGTGTTGCATGTGTAGTCCATATGGAATTTGAAAAGTTAAGCATGTGATAAGTATTTTTACGAAGAAGTGTGATTGTATGAGCACAAATGTAATGTATGTGATGAGATATGAGGTGGTCGAGTGTTGTTGATGGATTAAAATGTGAAATCTTAAATGGTGTCAATACATTAAGAGTCGGTCAAGTGTGTCTATGTTTGTTCACCGCCGTGGAGTCTAAAAGAGTCCGTTGGGACTTTAAACATGATCTGTTAAAGGAAAAGTCCATGGTCATGGCATTTTTTGAAAAGAACTAAAAGGACAGTTATTACCCAACGGGGTTTTTCTATGTGTCCCAAGACGATGATGAGCAAACCTTACATAATGTGAGTTTAGGCGAATTTATATCGTAAACACATCAAAAAAAATTCTTTGTGGCGAACCATAAAAAGAAAACCTTTGTGGCAAACCATGAAAAGAAAGCCTTTGTGGTGAACCATGAAGTGAAAGCCCTTGTGGCAAAAAACAGAAAGATTAGCCTTTGTGGCAATCATCTGAATGAAACGCCTTTGTGGTGAAGCCTAAAAGAATGGTATTTATGACGAACTCTGAAGGAACGATATGCATGGCAAAATATAAAGGAAATGCCCTTGTGGTGGACCATATTGAAATCATGATGAGATATTTTAATGAGCTTTTTTTGTGGCGAGCTCCGTACGAAATGGTATAGCATATCCTGCTTGAATTCTTTTAAAACCGAGATAAGTAGGAGTAGAACGTGTTGTTCGATGAATTCAAAGTAAGAGCCAAGTGAGTTTAAGGAACAAATCTGAGTAAAGACGACATCTAATAACTCAAAATAGGGCATATACTTGTAAATAGTAAGAGTAAAATAGGGTTGAAGAAAGATCAGGTATAAAGAGTAACTCTAAATGTTGATTTATGAATAATATGGTTAAGAAAACCATCATCAAGATGATATAAAAAGGAAATCCGATGGGATGAAAGCATCGATGGAACTATGATAAAAGATACATGTCATGCTATAAGGGACAGAAGAAATTATCATGTTCATAAATGGTGTGATGCTCATGATAATATATAAATGAAGTTTAAAGAAGAAAAGTTAGTGGTAATGGACCATTTGCCTTTTTATGGAATACAACAACTAAGGTATAAATAATTATTCCCACTAAGTTCCTACAAACTTAAATAGTTGTTTCCTATCTTTCAGGATGAATGTGAGACTGCGCCTACAGTAACGAGGTTAGGACTGCGCTAGGACTAGCGTATCGTTTTATTATGCATATAAAACAAGTTAGGAAACGTGTTTAAATCCTTAGCCAGTGCATAAAAATTTTGTAATAGCCTGAATTTCAATGATGTCAAAACCTGTGGTTCGAGGCCACTAAATCCGGAAAATAAGCTCATCAATTTTATTATTTAATATTTATGAGTTAAATGTGGTTTTTAAAAGATTTTTGAATTAGTAAATTTGTGTTTATAAAAAATTATTAAGTCAATTAATTGAGAAAAAGAGATATTGAGATCTCGGTTTATAAATCGAGCCATAAATATTTTTATAAATATGTACGGAGTGTAAATATGGTAGTATTAAAGTTTTTTTAGAAAATTTTAACGTTTCGGTAGTCAATTAATTAAAAAGAACTAAATTAAAAAAGGTGCAAAACTTGCTAAAGTGATTAAATAGCTTAATAGTAAGTAAATGAGGACTAAAAGGGCAAATAGACCATCTTAAATGGCTGAGGCTGAATAACGTGAAAAAAATCAAAGATATTTATGTGATTAGGGACAAAATTGGAATTAAAATAAAGTTTATATGGCCAAATGTTATTTTAATAGTTTCTAGACATTTTCTTCATCAATTTTCTGTCAAAAACAACCATTGAAGAGGCTTTGACCTGGTCTTTCATATTTTAACTTCAAATCCAGGTAGATCGAATAAGGAGTTAGAACGAAGAAATGACAAAATGTCGGATTAATGACTTTATGTATACGAACATTTATCGAGGTAAGTTCGTATAACTTAGCCATGCATGTTTTTATGCTTGAATTGAATTGTGTATGTGATTGTATAAATATATATGTGAAATGATTGCATATTTGATAAATCCCAATAAATGATAACGTTTGAAATAAATGATAATACACGTAAAGTGATAAATGATAAAAATGTTATTTTTGTGCTTGAGTTGAATGTGAAAATGTGAATTATATAAATGCATAAATATATGGTGATTGAACATATACCCGATAATCGTCTGATAAATGTTAAATCCCGTTTGAATAAATGGAAGTCGATGGATAATGGTGATTTCCCTTATTGAATGAGGTCCTGCATTTGTTGTTGGAAGGATTTAGCTCGGACGAGTAATCCTATCGACCTCATTATGGAAAGGATTTAGCCCGGACGGGTAATCCGAAATGAGCCTCTCGAGCATATGTTTCAATTAGGATTTAGCCTGGACTGGTAATCCTAATTGACTGGATTTAGTCTGGACTGGTAATCCAGATCGGACTCTATAGGGAATTCTTTGTCATATAAAGGATTTAGCTTGGACTGATAATCTGACAAAACCCTTAGAGTATATGTTACAGTCAGAATTTAGCCTGGACTGGTAATTCTATTGTATGATATGTGGCTCAAGAGTGTACCTAAAAGGTACTACTGGATATGAATTGATGGACTATGGAATTGTACACCTCAAGTGTACTACCTGTGTATCCATCGATGTTTTCAATAATTCAACGAGTAAAATACTGATACAAAAAGAAAAGGGATTTTGACATGTATCTATTTGAAAAATATGAAATGATGTTACATGAAATGAAATAAAGAAGTATGAGATGTTTATATATGAACATGAAATGGTTTGATGAATACGTTCATTTTTTAGAATAGATTTGTACACCTTGAATGTACTACCCGAGTGATTATCAATGTTGTAATTGATTTTTTTGAATAAAGACCTGAAAACCGGAACTCAAGATAAATTAATATGAAATATATCTGAAATACATGGAGATAATTTGTATATATGTTATGTGAATATATGTTGTGGAAAAATATATGTGTATGAGAATCTGAATATTGTTGGATATATATATGTGTTTCTGGATGTCTATACGAAATATGTGATTAACATGGGTAATGAGAATATGTGTAAGGGCTTATGACCAAATGGTTTAGTTGTACATTGTATGTTAACTTGAATAGGAACGGTTAGTAAGTTAATTACCAAGTTATACGAACTTGCTAAGCATTATATGCTTACTCTGTTTTACTTTCCCTTGTTCTATAGTAAATTGGAAGCTCGTTGGCTTGAAAGCTTGGCGGAGATCACCCACACTATCCAACAGTTCATTTCAGTATATAAGGTAAAATAATTATGGTTATAATGGCATGTATAGGCTAATCTAACTAAATCTTGTCTTGTAAATTGTGGCTTGAAACCTAGCCATTGGAATGGCTAGTGATGATTGGTTTGGTATATTTATGAAATTATGATATGGTGATTATGTATGTGTTAGCATAGTTTGACTTTGAAACTTTACCAAAAATTGTGGAAATCGAATTAGAGGTTAAACAAATATGAAATTAAATTTTATTGGGTCTAGTTTTTCGTAAAAGAAACGGTGTAAGCAATGGAGTTATAAATTATGAGATATAATAAATTTTGTGAGACAAGGTTAGAATGATTTCAGGTTCCCCAGTTCTAACTTTGAAAATAATCGAAAATTGTAAAAAAATAATTAGGGATTCAAATTTATATGCTTAAATTCTTAATGAATCTATTTTTAATAGAAGCAAACAGAAGCATCGTCCAAACCCCGTACTAAGAGATAATTAATTTTTAGTAAAAAAAGGTCAAAGCTGTCAAATAGCAGAACAAGGATAAATTTGAAGATTTTAATGTACTTATTAGCTAAACCATAAATTCTGAAATTTTTATGGTAGAAATGTATTTGAGTCTAATTTTGGAAAAATTAAGTGGATCTTAATTTAGAATTCTGTAGCTCAAGATATAAATAATTTAGTGACTATGACTTAAGTGGACAATTTTGCTATGAACAGTAATTGACTCGAATTATCTAAAAATGTTCTGTAATTACCAGTAATGCTCCGTAACCTTGTTCCGGTGACGGATACGAGTTAGGGTGTTACAAATTTGCACCTCGGGAATATCTATGATAGATTAGGATTTCTAGCTAGATGTTTTTTTGTAATTAAGTTGTACTTGTATTCATTTGATTGTATGTACTTATGTATTTTTGTTCGAAGTTTTGTAATTAAGTAAGTTGTAGCTGATTGTAATTTGTATAAGTAGAAAAAGTTTACATTTGTATTGGTGCGGTAATACCTAAGATCCAGCTCTGATCCATCGGATCGGGTTTGGGGTGTTCCACCAATAGTCGATTGTAAGTGTGAATTTCTGTGGATCAGATAATACGCTTTGGAATTAAAGTCTATGGAAGAGTAAAGTTGTAAGTGATTCCTTCAGGGATTGCATAACGAGGTTAAAGTTCAGTTAGTCTTGCATAAAATAAAAGAATTTGCTTACCTAACTGAACGGGCAAAGATGGTCGATTAAGCTATGGGCCTTAATAAGATGACTGAACTCTCTCGAGCCTTCGGGAAACGAGCAAGGACTTCTAGTTAGTATCCATTTCTTAATCAAGCTAGAGAGTCTTAGAAACCTTGGAGGTCAACTTTGAGGACTTTCAGGTCAGAGAGAGGCCAAGATTAACAACTGTCAGTGTTTAGGGTAGTATTAAAAGCCCTGCAAGAGATGTTGAAGTTCTGAGTTGTGATCTGTGCGGAAAAAGGCATAGGCGTGTAATGCCCCAGATTTTGGGCCTGAAAGTTTTGAGTTTTGGTGAGTAGGATCACAGAGAAGGGTATGCTTTTGTGTTTATTCTCGTGTTTAAGTATCAAAATAGGCCTGCTGGTCTGGTGGTTGAGTAAGTGTTAGTGAACCTTTGGGTTCTGGGTTTGAGTCGTTATGTGTGTATTTTGGAAGTCTTTTGATTTTGTTTTATTTTTATTTAGTGGTTATAATTATTTATTATTTATTATTTTTAATTTGTCTAGGACGTTTTCTTTTCCTAGTTATTCTATTTTATTTTTTTTATTTAGTTTGGTTATCCTTTGTTCTTTTCCTTTTTGTTTCTGCCGCTTGGGGGAAAACGGTTTCTGTTGTGTACATATCGAAGAGTTTCGCTCTTCCGGGTCAAATAAGGTGTGGGATTTGAATCTTGTCTGCCTTTAATTTTGTGAATTATTGTTTCGGAAATCCTTGTTGTATTTTTAACTGTCAATTTCGGGGTGTTAATTACTAAAAAAGGTTTAGGAATACGACATATCCCAATACCCTTCTATAATCGCGAAGGTTTGGGCTATTGCGATGGCTGAAATAGCATCTCCTGGCTTGTTCCGTGGTGGTTTTGTGGCCACTGGGGTTTCCACACGGGCGTATACTAGTTCATACGGCCGTGTGCTTTTGGGAATTAGGGTTTTCGGGTCAATTTTATCGTTTCTCACACGGGCGTGTCTCTCGGGCACATGGGCGTGTGAGATTGAGGATTAAGGTTTGAGTGATTTGGTACCACACGGCCTGGCCACACTGCCGTGTGGCTAATTTGAGGATTTAGGGATCCCACACGAGTGTGTGTCTTGAACACACGGTCGTGTCTGGTGGGGCACACGGGCGTGTGAAACCTTCACACGGCCGTGTCAGTCCTGTACTCAAATTTAATGCAAATGGATAAAGAGTTAAACGGCCTTTCCCCACGGCCATGTCCCTGGTCCATACGGGCATCTGCCTTAGTCACACGGCCGTATGCCCCTCCTTACACGAGTTTTGTTCTCCCACACAGCCTAGGCAATACCACATTGCCAGAGCACTTGTATTGATTTTGTACGCATTTCTAAACTGAATATGTGCTTTTGTGTGTGTTCCGACCCTTAGCTAAGTTTAGTGAGGGTGTTCAAGACTTGATATCTGTGATAGTTGTGTGGCATTGATAAACAGTAAAAGTAACATATTTTAATCCCACATTTTGCTTAATTTTGGATGATTTATCCCTTGATTTATATAAAAAGGTGCCTTTAATCCTTTCTTTTCATGTCTTATACCCAGGAAAGCACCCGAGGATGAAAAGAACGCAAAACGGGCCTAAAATGGAGTAAATGGGCCTTAGCACGAAAGTGATATGGCCTGACCCAAAGTCCACATGGCCGTGCCTCGACGAACACCTAGAGCACGGCCTCAACTCCGCCTCACACGGTCGTGCCCCAAGTTAGAAATCCGAACACGGTCTGGTCTCGATTCACACGGGCATGTGCCGTGGCCGTGCCTCTGTCGTCAGAATGAGCAATTTCAGTCAGAAAAGGATACTTATAGAGGAAGAATCGCATTCCAGGAGCCTATATATATCCCCTAAGTACCACCTTTGAAAAGGCGTCAAAGCTAGGCCAATGAGCCAAGCCGAGAAGGTCAGAGTCAGGGAATAACGCGAGGATAGCCAGTTGATCCATCCCAAGAAGCTAGAATTATACTCAAGACGGTGGAATTATCCTTCAATTCCTTCAGGGGGTTTTAGGGTTTTCTTATGTTTTGTTTTATCTTTTCTCTTATGATGTTCTTTTTATTCATTATGAACTAAACCCTTCAGATACCCGAAGGAGATGAAACCTAGATGAACTTTGTTATTTGATTTCTAAGTTATATGATAATTGCTTAGTTTGTTCTTAATTATTTTGCTTAATCCAAATCTAATGTGCTTAGGTGGAGGAGGAATAGACCCTGTCTAAGAGTAGATCTAACATAATTAAACGAAGTTGATCGAACGCCTAGAGATAGGGTTACGAGATTTTTCGGATTAGGGTGAAACCTAATATGGGAGTCCATTGACCGATTTACTGCTATCCTAGAGGGTTATTATAAGTGAACGAGAGTTCCACTAATTAACCAAGGGTTAGACGTTATTCGACTCGAGAGAGGATTTAATATAGGTTAGGGAGTCTTACGGATCAAACTAAGTAAAGAAATCATATAATTTAGGGTCAGATAACAAGTAAAGTCTAGGTGGATTCTTCCTGAAGGTATCGTTGTACTCAACTAAGTTTTCCTTCAAAGTTATTTTCCTCTTCCTCCTTTTTGTCTTTGTGTCCTTAGTTTAGTCTTCGTCAATATAATTTAAAGCAACTTCACTATATTTTTAAGGCTAAACAATAAAAAGAAAGTTAGTATTAGTACTCTTAGTTCCTTTGGGTTCGATATCCGGTCTTGCCTAAGCTATACTACTGTTCGATAGGTACACTTACCTTTAATCGTAGTCAGAGTTAGTTTCCAGGTTTGATCATTCTTTTATAAATTTTAAAGCTCTGATTTCAGCGATCAAGTTTTTGGCGCCGTTGTCGGGGACCTAAAATATTAAGAAAACTCTATTTTTATTACTTTAGCCATTATTTTTTTTATTTTCAGCAATTTATTTTTGTTTTTAGGTTAATATTTAATCTTGCTAATTTTTCTTTTTCTTTTCTTTCCAGGTACCTCTAGTTTATGACTAGAAGGAACCCGAGAGGACCTTTGGTATACGATAGTGATATTGAAGCAACCGCTAGCAGCAATCGCCGAAAAATCAGGCGAGCCCTAAATTACACAGAAAGGGAGGAAGAAGAAAGATCCAATCCTATTGAAAGCATGGACGAGAATAACCCACCACCACACGATGTGGGGGAACGCAACGCTCCACGTACAATGTTTGATTATGCGAAACTGCATTTAGCAGGAGCAGAATCAAGTATTGTTAGGCCCGCTATAGCTGCTAATAATTTTGAATTAAAACCTAACAAAATACAAATGATTCAACAGTTTGTTCAATTTGATGGTTTGCAGGACGAAGATCCAAACATGCATATAGCTAACTTTTTAGAGTTCTGTGATACTTTCAAAATAAATGGCGTTTCTAATGATGCCATACGTCTACAACGAGGGCCAATCACCACATGAGATCAGATGACCGAAAAGTTTTTAATGAAATATTTCCCACCGGTCAAAACGGCCAAATTATGGAATGATATCTCTTATTTTGTGCAGATGGATTTAGAAACGCTATAAGATGCATGGGAGAGATTCAAAGATCTCTTGAGGAGGTGCCCACACCATGGCTTATCATTGTGGCTACAAGTCCAAACATTCTATAACGGTGTAAACCCCTCAACGAGGCAACTGATTGATGCAGCAGCCGGTGGAACCCTGAATAACAAAACTCCAAAAGCAGCCTACGAGTTCATTGAGGAGATGTCATTAAACAATTATCAGTGGCAAGCTTCAGGACCAAACCGACGAAATCGGCGCAGAGTCTTCAACGTCGATGCCATGACCATGCTATCAACGCAGCTTGAAATGATGAATAAAAAGCTTGATAGTTTGTGTTCTTCGCAGGCACATCTAGTCATGAAGTGCGACACAAGTGAAACCGTGGCAAATCCTGAGTACCTACCCTACCAACCGGAAATAGAGAGCGAACAGATGAACTATATAGGTAATAATTTTCGATCCAATAATAATCCTTATAGTAACACTTACAATCCAGGTTGGAGGAACCACCCAAATTTTTCATGGGGAGGTCAAGGCAACCAAGGTAATCAAAGGCAACAACCTCCTCAAAACTTCCGAAATCAACTCTATCCACAAGAAAAGAAACCAACCCACAAGGAGGAGCTAACAAAATCGGCAAACACAGAAGAACGCCTATAAGATATTGAGAGAACAATCAAAAGCAATGAGAGCCGAATCGAGGAAATCACTAAGTCAGTAAAGGAAGTTACTAATGCAGTCGAACAACTCACACGGCTCATGTCAGAATGACCGCAAGGACGTCTACCAAGTAACACCAAGATTAACCCTAAGGAGCAAATTCAAGCCATCACAGCTCAGGATAACGAGGAGTTAGATGAACCCAAACCAATTCCAGAAAGAAAGGCAGACGAAAGTACAATAGAGGTAGCACAAGAAAAGTCAAAACCGGTAATCAATGAGTACAAACCTCGCATACCTTATCCCGAAGCATTAAAAAGAGACGGTTCAGAGGAACAGTTCGGTAAGTTTCTTAAACTTTTAAAGAAATTACACATTAAATTACCTCTTCTTGAAGCTCTTTTTCAGATGCCAGGCTCGAGGAAATTTTTAAAACAGCTCTTGACAAACAAACGCAAATTAGACGAAGAGCCACACATTGAACTCAACGCAAAGTGCTCAGCAATCCTACAAAATAGACTATCACAGAAATTAAAAAATCTAGGGAGTTTTACAATTCCATGTTTAATTGGTAGTTTAACTATTGATAATGCGTTAGCTGATTTAAGGGCAAGCATAAATGTCATGCCTTATACACTGTTTAAACGACTAGGTCTAGGGAAGCCCAAACAAACTAGGATGAGTATTCAATTAGCTAATAAAACTGTTAGAATTCCTAGGGGCATTATTGAAGATGTTCTCGTAAAAATCGATAAATTTGTTTTCCCAGTAGATTTTGTTGTTTTAGACATAGATGAGTATAATTCAATGCCTTTAATTTTAGGAAGGCCTTTTCTAGCAACTGCCAAGACTAAAATTAATGTTGCCACAGGAGAACTCATACTTCGTGTAGGTGACGAATCAATCAGTCTTCCAGCTCTTGACTCGGCCAGGGCAACAATCGATGAAGGCAAGAAAGTCAATACAGATGATAACCAATTTGTTCAACTTTCATCGCAGGAAAAATCAAAAGGACAAAAACCTAAGCCGAAACACGAACCCCAAGCTAACAGAAAAGAAGCACACGAGGAACAAAGCCTTAGGGTCGATAAATTAGATGAGCGGGAGACACAGGTCAAAGAAGAACCAGAACCACAAAAAGTAAAATCAAAGGAACCATCGAAAAAGGGCGCGATTGAACCTGATCTTCAGTTTAGTACCAACAAAGAAACAACTCACGAGGAGCAAAGGATTCAAATTAATGACTTAGACGAGTGGAAAACACACTTTAAGGAGAAATTAGGGATACAGGAAACAGAATCAAAACCACTCTACGTGATAGACAAGTCCAAAGTTAGAGATCAGGTATTGTTAGCCAAAGCAGACCCACGACTATTCCTTCCAGACCCTAACACAAACAAAGGAATCCTTTTTAAGGTAATCAATGTTCTTCCACACGGAACAGTCGATGTAAGCAATCTTATTTTTGGCAATTTTAAAATAAATGCTATTCGACCTAAAGAATAAAATGAAAATAAAACTGTAAGCATGAGGGAAGATATTCAAACCTTCAAACCTCCCAAAATTTTTCAAACACAAGGAAAGTCTAGCTGAAGACTATAAACAAGCGCTTCTCGGGAGGCAACCCGAGTACTAACCTTACTTAGTTTGCATTTATTTTCATTTTACTTTATTTTCCTTTTTATTTCTCTTTTTAAACTAACCAAAAGTGCAGTTTTCCAGGCCACATGGCCTTACACACGGCCGTGTCCGTAGCCGCATGGACCACCGAAACCGCCACACTGACAGGGCAGAGGCTGTGCAATTCAGTCCAACCACCCCCAACGTCACGGATCCAACC
The DNA here is from genome assembly GCA_025503065.1 of Gossypium bickii. NCBI lineage: Eukaryota > Viridiplantae > Streptophyta > Magnoliopsida > Malvales > Malvaceae > Gossypium > Gossypium bickii. The sequence continues at coordinate 32,798,079 of CP106715.1, read as the reverse complement.
ACCCTCCTTACGGGCACCGACACACGGGCACAGCCGTGCTCTTCAACTGTGTGAAGCTACTGACTTCCACACCACGGGCAAAACACGCCCGTGCCTACAAACCATGCGAAGCTATTGACTTGACGAACACGGGCGTGAGTGATGTAGCACGGGAATGGGGTGAGAACACACTCCACAACAATGCCGTGTGAGGTGGCCGTGTACATCGACACCCCCTAGGACTACGGCCGTGGGAAAGCACCTGATTTGAACCTCTATTTAAACCCCACGTTTCTTCCCCTTCCCTCAATCTGATTTCATCCTTCTTTTTCTTTACTTTTCACTCTCCTCCCTCTCAGATTGAGCACTTCATAAATCTCTAACACCCTTAAGCAATACAAAATCATGTCGAAGAAGCGGAAGAAGCTGAGCATAGGCTCCTTAACAAAGAACGATCAACATGAGTTCATACCGGCAGCTTTGTCTCAACACCAAGCCAAGGGTCTTTGAGACCAATTAGTTTTTATTTTTCATTCCTCTTTCCTTTCATTCTCCTTCTCTTTAAAAATCTTATGTTTAATTTATTTTAATTTAATTTAGTTTTTTAGTGACAGGTTCGCCAGGCTGCTTGGGAATCACGCCGACCACCACGATAACCTCTTCACTTTTGCCACCGGCAGCACCTTCCCAGCCTTAGAAGTCACACTCACCTTGCGAACCATCCTTCAATAAAGACTTCACAGTCCATTAATATTTTCTTTTCATTTTAGTTTTCTTCTTAGTCTCCTTCCTTTTAGTTTGTGTTTCTTTAATTTTATATTTAGTTTATTTTTTAGGTCTTAATAAATCCTGGCTACTTCTCAGTGCACTACCCAATTTCTTCATCTAGCGCAGGTTCGTCATCCAGACTGACCATCACCGCCACCAAAGACACTCCTCCGGGAAAACATCCACAATTTAGGGAGTACTTCTTTCCTCTTCTCTTTTGATTTATCCCTTAAATGTTATTATCTATGTCTGTACATTGAGGGTGTACATCTTAAGTGTGGGGAGGTGAATAGTTACCCTAAGAAAATGCCTAACTTTCTTCATTATTCTCAAACCCTGAGGATAAAAATGCCTAAATTTATGCATTATTCTCAAATTCCTGAATATAATCTTATTTTAAAAGTAATTTTCTCATATTATTAATTAAGATGAAATTTCTGATGGTTTATGATTTTTATTAACATGTTTTTGAATAAGTCATAGTTAATTGTGCATTGATGATTAAATTTGAAAAACACTAGGGAATCAAGCATGATAAGTCTAATTTTCAAAAATTTCAAATTTTAGGTTGTTAACCTGAATTTGAAAATTTTCTTGAAGTTTGAGATACACAAGGTTGACGTCAAAACACCCATAATTTTTGTGAGATCTTGAGCCTTATAGAGCATACATTCCTTTTCATGCTCACTTCTTGATTATGAGTGTGTCAACTATGAACTGTTATTCTAGAACTTGCCTTGATTATGCATGTCAAGACTACAGTTATGATTTGATAATACCGAGATGATAAAGGCACCTAGGTTTTAACCCACTAATTCCACTAAATAGCCTACCCTTACAATTAACCCCTAGTGAACCTCGTTGATCCTAACAAACCCTTTTATTGACTCACCTACTAATATTAACCCAAAACCCCTTTGTATTTGTTATCACCCTTTCTTTTGACTACCCCTTAATCGAGATTTGATTTGAGCTAGTTACCTAAGTATATTATTCTAGTAGTTAAAGTTATCTTGTATTTAGTTTGTTCTTAAAAAAAAATTAAAGTATAGTCAGTACTAGTATTATGAACAGTGAGCTCATACAAGTTAAAGTCTAATTATCAAAAGAGAAGCTCGTTTTAGTAAGTTTATTATCATTTTCAGTAAATTTTTATCTCAGAAATTTTTAGGTAGGTAACTTATCAATTCAATCTCGATTCTAACCCTTTAATTTTAGCTTTTATCCACACCTTTAACCCTAGCCCCGTTTCAACCCTAACAAAGACCTTTTGATCTGTTTATCATTTCATTTTACAGTGGTGGAGATTTGATTTTCAGGCAAGCCTATGGGATTAACTTTTCAGGTTTCAACTTATGAGTGCTTAATTTTGACCTTTAAACACTTTTTGAGTGATTTGAGTGAATCTTTTGTGAGGATGTCAATCCATGTCAATCTTGAATCAAGAGGTAACTATTTAGATGAAGAGAAACACCTATGTTTTCGTGCTATAAATGAATGACTTATCTTGTTTGAATCTTTAGGACTCTTTGAATTGAATTATCCATGTATAAATTATCTATGAATTAGGATAAGGCATTGTTGATAGGAATTATGAATCATGGAAAGTTCATTTTAATTGTAAGTTGAGAATTTTGCTTGAGGACAAGTAAAATCTTAAGTGTGGGGGTATTTGATAAACCATAAAAGTAACATATTTTAATCCACATTAGCTTAATTTTGAATGATTTATCCCTTGATTTATATAAAAAGGTGCTTTTAATCCTTTCTTTTCATGTCTTATACCTAGGAAAGCACCCGAGGAAAGCACGGCCTCAACTCCGCCTCACACGGCCGTGCCCTAAATTAGAAATCTGAACACAGTCTGGTCTCGATTCACACGGACGTGTGCCATGGCCGTGCCTCTGTCGTCAGAATGAGCAATTTCAGTCTGAAAAGGATACTTAGGGAGAAAGAATCGCATTCCAAGAGCCTATATATATCCCCTAAGTACCACCTTTGAAAAGGCGTCAAAGCTAGGCCAAGAAGCCAAGCCGTGAAGGTCAGAGTCAGGGAATAATGCGAGGATAGCCAGTTGATCCATCCCAAGAAGCCGGAATTATACTCAAGACGGTGGAATTCTCCTTCAATTCCTTCAGGGGGTTTTAGGGTTTTCTTATGTTTTGTTTTATCCTTTCTCTTGTGATGTTCTTTTTATTCATTATCATAGTTAGTTTCCAGGTTTGGTCATTCTTTTATAAATTTTAAAACTCTGATTTCAGCGATCCGGCATGTATGATTTTGAATTTGGTCTGAAGAGTGTGCTACATAATTGTTCTGCTTGACTGTCTGATATTTTGTCTCTGTTCTGTTAGCTTGAATGCATTCATGCATTTGCATAAACTATTTTGGGTTGGGTTGTGAAGAGAAGGAAGACCATATTGTATGTACGTCGGCTCTGCTGCATACCTTAATCTGAACTGGCAATTTAACTGCAAATAATCGGTATAGTGGTTTATCGCATCGCACTTTACCGTACGTATGTTAGCTGTGCTACGCACTATTATCTAATCTGGCAGTGTAACTGCAACATGACTATACAACGGATTACCGTATTGCACTGTACTGTAAGTACGTCAACTATGTTGCGTACCATTATCTGATTTGGCCTGTACCGCGGTCTACCGTATTGCATAGTACAGCACATATGCTAGCCCTGCTACGTATTATTATCTGAATGGCTTAGTCCACATTTACGGAGTGTAGGGTTGGATGGGCCTTCCGAGGTCCTAATTGGTGTGATTGGTTGGATGAGCCTTAACAACTCTTATGAGGTGTGATCGGGGGATGGAGAGGTGTGTTGGCTGGATGGGTGGATTATTTTTATCTGACTGCATTTCATTTACATCTGTCTGTGTGTTCTGACTGCAAAACTGGTTGTCTATAATCTGATTGCCTGATCAGCATTTGAGCTGAGTATTTGAGTGAATTTGTTATGCTCTGGTTGTTAAGTTCTGTTGGGACATTAGTCCCCAGTGTGCGTTCTGACTCCGTGAGTAATTGAAATTTTATTGTGCTACTATTCTGAATTCTGTATCTCTATTTGAGACTTGTTTTGGACTCACACCGAGCTCAAGTAGCTCACCCCCTCTTAGTGTTTCTTTTCAAGTACCCTTTCTGAATTCTGACGCTGGACAGTATGTGAAAGTTTCGGACAGTCTTGGAAAAACGATAGCAAATGTTATATTTTTAGTTTTTATTTTGACATTTCAGATTTTGAACTGTAAGGATTTATAAAGTTGTGGTACAATTTTGAGTTAAGTGTTAATCATTTTTGTTCAGCTTACATTTACATATACTATCTTAACTGAAATTTTAATAGCTGGTTTTAAACGTCTAGGTATTATGGTTTGACTTGAAAATTGTTTTGTAAAAGTTTACCTACGATTACTTTGGTGATCAATGTGACATCCAAAATTCGATCTAAACTTCTAGGCCAGGTTTTGGGTGTTACAAGGCGGGTATTAAGAAAAGGTCGGGATTGTCTGAGGAATGTTGTTGATTCTCCCTCTACCACTCAAAGGTCCACTTCTGCTGTTAAAGGTTTGGAAAATCCTTATGGTGCTTCTATATCGAAGGTAGTCAAAGAAGAGGGACAGAGTCAGTAGTTCAGCAATATAAGGCTAGGGCTCTAGCGCGAGCATACGTAGTCCGTACCCAGGAAGAAGGTGATGCTAATAATGTTGTAGCATGTATATTCCTTTTATATTCAACAACTGTTTATGCTTTTCTTAACCCTAGTTCTTCATACTCTTATATCAATTCTAGTTTCGTGAAATCGGGGAATTTGATATTTGAGTTGTCAAAAGTGGCAATGGTTGTATCTAGTCTTTTGGGACAAACCGTGCTCGTTGACCAAGTTTGTAGACAGTATCCATAGAAATCCAGAACAGATCGTTTCATGTAGATTTTTTTATTATATTGTTTTGTGATTTTGATGTGATTCTGAGAATAGACTAGTTACTCAAGCATGCTATGATTTTGGACTATTGCAAAAAGAAGTTTTTTGTCCAAAGTCTGGAAGATGAGATTATTAAAGTTAGGGGCATCAAATCTAGCGGTTCAACTCGTATCATTTCATTGGTTCAAACTAATAAACTCTTGAGTCAAGATCGTGAAGCATATTTAGCCTATATTGTTAACTCAAACTTAGATGAAAGTCAGATAAGTAAGATTTGAACAGTATGTGAATTCCCAGATGTGTTCCCTGAAGAATTACAAAAAATACCTCTTGATCGTGAGGTTGAATTTGCAATTGAAGTTTACCCAGGTACAACTCCTGTGTCAATTACATCATATAGTATGGCACCAACGGAGTTGAAAGAGCTGAAAACTTGGTTGCAATATCTCCTAGGACGCGACCTTATATGTCTCAATATATTGCTCTGGGGAGCTCCAGTACTATTCGTTAGGAAGAAAGATGGGTCAATGTGGCTCTGCATTGATTATCTGCAGTTGAATAAGGTGATGATTAAGAATCGATATCCATTACCGTGCATTGATCATTTTTTTTGATTAGCTGAATATAAATTTTTTCCAACATCAATTTGAGATCGAGATACTATCAGCTATAAGTAAAGATATCGATTTTTTTTGGGAAAAACCGGGTTCAAGAAAGACTTACTTGCACAAAAAAAATTAAAATTTTGAAAATCGAACCAGTTTGTGATATTTGTAGCAATAAACCATTTACTGAAATCGAATAAGTATTTCCAGTTAGACAGATCCTTCTCATTCTTGGTTTTTAATTGAACGGCCTTCTCTGCTATTCTCGTGCCACGAATTACTTCGAGTGTGGGCTCAACAAATTTGAATCAAACACAAGACTATAATTTTTTTTCTTTACTTTCAGAGGGAAAGCAAATATCTCTTCAATGAAAATTGATAGATTTGTTATTCCGAAAAATCGAATTTATACTTTGAAAATAAATTCTCACTATGTAACACCCCAAACCCGGCCCATACACCACGACCAGATCTGGCATGTCACTGAAAAGGAGTTTTATAAAACATCGTAAACCTTAAAAAAAACATCAAGTTATTATTATTAGAGTTGTGATTTAAATGAGAGTTCGTAGTTCGTTTAGGTTCTCTAAATCGCTGATTTTAGTGCATAGATGACTTTCGAGAACACTTGTTATTACATCCCATTAGGCTAGGAAAATTACGGAAAGCAACGCCATTTACAGTTGAAAATTATTCATTAAACTAAAAGAGAGAAAAACTTTGTTCGTGTTTGAAAAAACATCATACTAATTAATTAATGTGTAAAGCGTTTAAGACTTTAAAACGAGTGTTTAAACCAGATTAACAGCGGCCTTATTACAACATAACATCCCAAAAATTTAAGGATAGATAAAGTTCTACTAAGAAAATAAGAAAAACCGTGCATGGCCACCTCGTAGCCCTCTCCGGCCTGGTTCACCGTACTATTTTTCACCTGCAAAAATGTTAATCCACGAGGGTGAGTCAAGAGACTCAGTGTGCAATTACCTACACCATCACTGGGCCTAGCCCATTAACTTACCATCTGGCTTTTAGCCCTATTCACAATCACTTTGGGCAAAGCCCATACGGAATCAAAACTGGGCCCTTAGCCCTATCATCACAATATAACATATCATATATGCAAAATGATGCAAAGCCCAGCCCAGCCTAAATTTCCATCTGCTACACACCACCTGTTCCTGCCAATCACACCAGTGGGGATTTCTACAATCGACCCTCCATCCGCTACACACCTTCGATGGCAGTCGCTGCAGTTAGCTGCACATCGCCCTTAATATGTGGCATAGCTACCGAAATAATAACGTGACAAAGGTCACCAGAGTATGTGGCAAAGCCACCAAAATAATAATGTGACAGAAGTCACCGGAGTATGTGGCGAAGCCACCGGAACACTGCCCCTTATCATAATCATATCCTCTATGCCCATGCAACATGCGATCATATGAATGCAATATACCATATACTATTCCATGACATACTGAAGATATCTATGCATACGTATAGATATGTACAACCATTATTATACAACATACTCAGAGAATGAGCGTACCTGGTGCCACGATCCTTACCCTTTAAGGGTATACAAAAACTATGACTGCTCTTTTCGGTTTACCAATCAACATACTTAATCATATCAAAACATACAAAGAAGGTGTGGAAATTACACACCTGTAAACACGAAGGACTATACTTTCGATCTTGCTAACACTTTCACTCGCAAGGATCACAGCGATCTGTTTATCCCTTTATGAAGTCGGCCCACAACCTGGTGGCCAATCAAGCACAGCTGACACCGCTCGCTTCTTGAACTTAGGGATCGAACCCGAAGGTTTGCTTTCCTCCCCAACTTGCATGTTTCTTGCATCCATTAAAAGCTTCGGTCAATAAATCACTACGGGAGATACGATTTGAGTAACCACCCAACTAGGTTAAGGCGTCGATTAATAGGTAAATCGATTAAAAAACCAACTAGGAGGAATCCTCTTACCTAAGTCGATTGAATCCCGGAGTTAGTAGACTTGGATTAGAACGTTGATCGCACCTAAACAAATACCCCAATAAGATTCGATTGAAAGGAGAATAGATTAAAGAAGGTGGCCTTTCGGCCAAATAGAAACATGAACCCTTCTTCCACCATTCGGCCAAAACCAACATCATCAACTTACCCACGATTATCTTCAAGATTCGGCACCAATAGACAAGACAGAGAAGATTCGGCTACAAGAGAAGAAGAGTGAAAACAAAGCCCAAAGAGATTAAGAAAAGAGTTCGGTCTAGAGAGAAAAGAAAAAGAAAAGAGAGAAGAGAAAAGAAATAACGAAGAACTTACCAGACTCTGAGATGAGAATTCGGCTATGGTGAATGATTCAGGAAAAGAACACAAAAGAAGTGATGCTGAGACTTAGAGGTTTCGGCTAACAGGGAAATGAAGGTGTGGTTTCGGCTTTTAGTGAATGGAAAAAGAAACAAAAATGAGATGATGAAAGTCAAGAGAATTTGGCAAGAGAAGAGTTCTTGAGAGGAGAAAGAGGAAATAAAAAGGGGAAGAAAGAACAAGGTTTTCGGTTTTTGAGAATGAATGGAAAAGAGGATGAAAGAATTAGCCCAAATGGTCTTCTTAATTTTGACTAAAGGTCATCAAAGAAGAAAAGAGTGGATATTGGCTAAGCAAATTTTGGCAAAAGAGAGTGAGTAAGCAACTAGAATGAAGAGCACACCCAAATGCCGAAATTCTACACACACAAGCTACCTAATACTACCAAAATTCGGCACCCACTCTTAATGCCCAAACCGAATGCTCCCCTCCTCTCACACTCCTCAAAATTTCGGCTAGCACTCCCCCATTATGTCGTCCCTTCAATCTCTCCCTGCTTTCCTCTCCTCCATACATTCAAACCAGTTTGAATTATTCAAACTCCTTAAATTTCTCTCCACCATTCATTTAAAAAGCTTGACCAAGTCTTACCTCTCTCCTCCAGAGTTTGATTGGTATCCAACCACCTCCCTAGCCTGAGCCCAAAAATAATATTCCCTTGCTGCTTGAGTGATTCGAACCTTATCCCCCTCAACTCCTTGTGACGCCATTTCCTTGAATGCTAAGTGACGTTCCCTTGCCACTCTTCCACTGCATTTCCTTGTGACACAAAACGCAACTAAAACCCCTAATGTCCTACTCCTATTCGGCTATCCTCTAAAAAGTGCCAAAACTAAAATTTAACCAAGGCTTCGGTTTAATCCCGAGCCTTCCCGAGGCCCCCAAACACAACCAAACAACAAGCACAACGTATCGATACGCAGAAAACATAAAAGATGCAAAGCCCCTAAATCCCGGATGTTACACACTTTTTTTTGGTAGAATAACAATATCTCAAAATTGTGTATCTAGCCCTACCGGTGCCATATATTTATAGGTAGAAGAGACGAAACCCTTGTTGAATTATAGAAGCCTATTTCAATAGAAAAACAAACTCCTAGTCTAACTAGGATTAGGGGGCGACAACCCTGGTTAATTATACTAGGGTAAATCATCCTTAGCATTAATGTGAGAGACTTTTGGGCCTCTACTGTGTGAGTCCAATGGACTTTTAACACTGTACTTTATAATTCAATTTAACATGATACTTGTTTTTTTATTTTCCAAAATAAACATATTAAATTAAATAAATTAAAGTTTCAATTAAATATTTTTTAACCCAATTCTAATTTCATTAAAATCATGACGATTTTGTCATAAAAGAATCTACAAGAAAATATATTTAATATTCCTACATTCAACAGATTCACTGTAATCAATTAATTTATTTCCATTTTTTAACTTTAATTATTTAACTAATTAATTAAATATTTGGAAAAACCATAAACTAATTTTTTAGGTCATTTTCCTTTAAAAAAAACCACATTAATTTCCAAATGTTTCCCATTTCTCCAACTTTTCCATTTCCATCCATTTTTGTTCATTTGATTCAATATGCAACTCTTTTCTGGTTTCAACGAGCTAGAGAAGGGACCGATTAGACATATATAATTATAGATAATATGAATTATAATTAAGTTCCCACTTTTTGCCTTTTAACTATAAACTCATTTAGTCACGAAATCATTTCACTAAAGTATCGTGACTGAGCTCTCCCTAATGATATATCATTATGAAAGTTTGCCCAATGACCTTGTCATAAGTGTGTTACCCTCAAAGGGTATCTTTAATCTCTTTGGGAAAAATCAGTCCTCCTAATATGATCTTATTTTGTCTCATAGTAACCATTATATCTTCCTTCATGAAAAGTCAATTATTATCAAATAGAAATCAAGTTATTCATCACAAAGACGAATATGTGATAACATTTACTTTTCATTTACCACGTAATGCTAATGAAAGGATATCATTTACCTATATCTTAGGCTATCAACTTCACTATTATGAATGACGCTACGTACTGCAGAAGTTGTATACCCAATGCACCAACTTTCGATTCCTTTTCTATTTAAACTCAAGCCTTTACTTACATCAAAGTATATGAGTCACACATACATAGTCCGTCATCTACTTAGTATTAAGGTATTCCATACTTTGTAAGTCACAAGTGAATAAATTCATAAATGGATTCAAGATATACTCTTCTTGTATCCAGTCTGATGTACTGACAAATCAATCAGTCACATATATGTCTTTGTCTTCTAAGAGTCATCCACTCTGATGCCCAAGACAAGGAATCTCCTCAATTGAACTTGAAAGACAGCATATTAGTCTTTCAACTGGTATGCTCATTTTCGATTGGACTAAAGACGTTTAGGTTCGTCTACTAATATAAATTGTCTTTTCGTATTACGATCTGACCATGTAATACCGCTTATATTAGTTTAAACATTAGAAAACCAATAAGCCGGTATTTGCTTCAATTTTTCTTTTCATGCAAAAACCACATGAGAAAATTATACAAAATATATTAATGTAATGCATGAATTATTTTATTAACTAATCTGGTGGTACCAATTGGGTTGATGAATGCTTCTGTGGCGTTCATGGATCTCATGATTTGCATTTTTCAACCTTATTTGGATCAATTTATAGTAGTGATATTCGAGATTAGAGGCTAAGCATGAAAAGCACATAAGAATCGTATAGCAATGTTGCTTAAAAAGTAACTTTTTGGATAGCTCACTAAGTGTAAAATATGGTTATCTAAAGTGGTCTTTTTGGGGCATGTAATTTTGATCAAAGGAATTTGGATTGATCCTTAAAAGATTGAAGATATCCTTTAGTGGAATGCATTGAAAAATGTATCAGAGATTCGAAGCTTCTTTAGCTTGGCCTGATATTATAGAATATTCATAAATTGGATATTTAAAATAGCTTTGCCTATGGCAAAACTACTACAAAAGAACGTGTTGTTTGTGTAGAATAGTCAATTCCAAGAGAGTTTTGAGAAGCTGAAAACCATGTTGACAGAAGCATCAATCTTGACCTTACTCGAATCGAGGAAAAAATTCGTGATATTCAGTAATGCCTCATTGAGTGACATAAGATGTGTCCTAATGCTGGATGGTAAAGTAATTGTGTATGTGTCTCGACAGTTGAAAACACATGAACTCAATTATCTGACACATGATATATAGCTAGCTATTGTGTGTTTGCTTTAAAGATCTAGAGGCATTATTTGTATAGTAAGAAGTATCATATCTATACAGATCACAAAAGTTTCAAATACCTCTAATCCCAAAAGGAGTTGAATTTGAGACGTCGCTAGGTTGAACTGCTAAAAGATTATCATTGCATAATCTATTATTATCCTAGGAAAGTGAATTTTGTGATTGATGCTTTGAGCTAAAAGTCAACATTAGAATTGCGAGCAATGTTTGCTAATCTTAATATTTGCATAGATGATAGCTTTATAGTTGATTTTTAAATTAAGCCAGTGTTGCTTGATCAAATTAAGGAAGCACAGTTTTTTGAAGCTAAGTTAGCAAAAAAAATAAAGTTTGCGTAGCAAGGTAATATTGAAAGCTTCAACATTGATATGAGTGATTGCCTCTGATTCCGCAATTAAAGGTGTTTGTCGAAACCATTTTTTTAAAAAAGGGATCGACCTTGGGTTTTGAAAATAAAGAAAACGGGAGTCGCCACCGATCTTTTATTAGGTGCGATCGGGCCACCTAGAAAATATCTCGGTCTACGAGCTTCGAGAAAATTGGCCCGGGAGTCGGTTACGTACGAGGAAGGATTAGCACCCTCGTCACGCCCAAAATTGGTACCAAATTGATCAATTAATGTCCTTATGTCGAAAGTTGAAAATTGTGAAAATGGATTTTAAAAATGTGATCCTTAAAATATTTGAGTTTCCTCGAATGCTTTCATCGTCCCGAAGGAATAAAATATCACATCCAAAACTTTAGGACATGATAATTTAAATCCTCGAATCCAAGATGAATATTGCCCCATTTAGAAAAACCTTATTTCGAAAAAAATGAAATGTCACATCCAGTAAGTTAGGACACGACATATCGAATTTTTGAAAATAAGTTTTTTATTTTTATCCAAAAAGATTTTATTTTAAAAATATATTTCGTTATTTAGGTTAAACGAGAAAATTCGAGACCTAGTAAGTTAAGGCACGATTTTCTCGAATTTCTAAACACGAAATGTTGCCTTTATGAAAGAAATCAGTTTTGTGTTGGGTAAAATGTAGCACGAGCTTGCGACTAAATGTAAAAAATATGTGCAATGCTAGCGAGCATAGAGAACAAATATGTTAAATACAAGAGATAATAATAAGACGAAGATAGGAATAAAATGGGTAAAACCGATATGCTAAAAGGGGCAAATAAACAGAAAATGAAAGAATGACAAGCTAGGTGGATGCTTTACAGACAGGAGAATGAAATTAATAGCCATAACAGTGATGATAATATAATGATAAAGAAATAACACAACATATGTACGATATGCCAACACAAATATAATGAGATAATAATACTAATGCAAAGTATGTATAATAATAATCATGCTAATAATAATAATAGTAATAATAATAATAATAATAATAACGATTATAAACATAATAATAACAATGGTACGAATTATATATATACAATATACTAATATGATTATAGTAGTGATAGTAATAATCTACTAATAATATATTAATAATATAACAATAGCAATAATAAAAACAATAATATTAGTAATAATGTTTGCAAAAAAGGGTTAAATTGAGTTAAAAATGGAATTTAAGGGTTGATTCGAAGTAAAGGAAAGAAGAAAAGGGGCTTATTTGAAATATGCGCGAAAGGAGCGGGGCCAAAACGAAATTTCTCCCTTCCTTACACGCGCGTCTTGCTCGGACTAAAACGGAAACCAAACGAAGTTTAAGGGGCAAATTAAAGTCGAGATAAAACATGATTTACTGAGACAAAACAAACAGGAGGGACCGACATAGTAAATATCCCCTTTGAACAGACGCATGGGTCCTCCGGTCATGAGACGGTCGACACGCGGACCTATGCTTCCCCCAAACAGCTGCTGTTTCCCGTTTCACATTTAAACCCCAAATTAACATTTTGAAATTCATTTTTAGATTTCAGAAAATAGTTGAAGGCCCCCCTTTTGATGCTCTACTAGGGTTTCCTTTGAAACCCCTTGCGCCGCCGCTCGGGCCTCTTTAGCGCGTCGATCGGGTGTCCTTTAGTCCCTATCGCTCGCACCACCGCCACCACCTGCATGTGGTGTGGTGGTGGTACTCAAAACTAAGCCCTTTTAAAGGCCAAACCTCTACTGTTCCACTACCGGCGAAGAAGAGGAAACCAGGCCCCTCTTCCGCACCGACGATTGCTACGAAAGGGCTTCCGGTAAAGATTCTTTCCCTTTTGTTATACGGTTTTTTGAAATCGCAAAAAAAAATGAAAAATACAGTAGATAACAGTAAATGGTAAGAAGTGAAATCCACCTTAAGATTTTCTTGATTTTTATTTCTGTTTTTTGTAAACGCTCTATGTGAAAGGGCGAAAAACCGACCTCGTTTACATCGATTTCCAGTGGCTTTATAGCCGATAATACATTGTCTTCTCAATATTTTATCGTTTCGTTCCATACTTCCTTGCTTTCTTGCTGTCTCTGTTCGCTGCGCATATCTTGCATGGTATGGGCGTCGATGGTTGGCGCGCACGAGGGGCAACGCGAGGAGCCTGAGGGGTGTGAGTCGTGTGAGGTGCGCGACTGTCAGGAGCGTGCGATCGTCAGAAGCGTGGGCGCGGAGCCCGATGCACGTGAGGGGGACTGGAACGATGCTGGGGCGCGTGGGTTGCTGTAGCGTCGCGCGTGCAAAGGACTTGCGACGGCGCTGGAACAAAGAGAACCCTTAGGGTTCTCTACTTAGTGTTTTGGGCCACTGTAATCGGGCCCGAGATTTGGGCTAGTTATTTAGGATTTAGTGGTTGGGTAATCTGTTAACTGGGTTTGGTATTGGGTTTAAATTGGGCATTGGGTTATTTATTTGTATCAACGGGTCGGGTTTTAACTTGATAATTGGGCTGGTGTAAATGGACATTGGACCCCTTAATAATATGTTGTTTTTTGTTTTTAGCTTGGTTTTATTTGGACTAAATGGGCCCGGGCAGAAATTGGGTATTACAGCTGGCCCTCTTTGCTCATTGTCGTGAAATGAGAATAGAGCAAAGACAATAAAAGAACCAATTTTGCCCGGGCTCAACTAAGCCTCGACCTTTTGATCCGCGTCTTCCTCCAACAGCTTCAAGCTTTACTGTAACTCTTCGCTTCGATTCATTCTACTGGAGGTTTGGGGTGATGAGAGAAGAGGTCCGCAACTTGGTTCTTCTTGCTGAAAACTTCTTGAAAACGAACAGTGATAGGAATCCAGAAGAGACCTACAACTCGGGTCTTTTGCTGAAAAAACTCGGGTCTTCTGCTGAAAACTTTTGGAAAACAAACAGTGATAGGAATTCAGAAGAGACCTACAACTCGGGTCTTCTTGCTGAAACTTCTCGAAAACGAACAGTGATAGGAATTCAGAAGAGACCTACAACTCGGGTCTTCTTGCTGAAACTTCTCGAAAACGAATGGCGATGGGAATCCAGAAGAGACCTACAACTCGGGTCTTCTTACTGAAAACTTCTTGAAAACGAACCATGATAGGAATCTAGAAGAGACCCGCAACTCGGGCCCTTTTACTGAAAACTTCTTGAAAACGAATAGTGATAAGTCTGAACTTTCAACTTGCTTTCCTGCAACCCTCAGGAAGACTTCAATCTTTGAACTGCTTTGCTGGAGCAAGATCTGAATTTCGACGTGGTGGTGCCCCTTTTTGAAGGACCTGTCGCGTAGAATATGCTTGTGCGTATGCAAATAACGAGGATGCTATGATCGAGATGGCTTAAATGCTCCTAACTATACGTGTCATTTACATGAATGCTGAATGTTATGATAATTTTTCCTAGTGTAAAAATAACTAGGATGTAATGGTCGCAGTAAATCGAATGCTCCTAACTAGATGAATGCGTGAGAAGGGCCCCATTTATGGTTTAGGTTCTCGTTGCTCATAGCAAGATTCTATCACTAGCGCATTACGATTTGTGGCTGACGTAGGGAAAAAGGAAAAACGAGCTTGCCCCGCTATGATTTCATTGTCCCTTCCATTGTACTCTCTGCGACCTAAAGTTCATACCTTTCACTACCACCTCAGGGGAGTAGCATTTGTCTTCTTCCAACGTTTCTAAACCTTAGGTGGAATGAATTTCGAACAAAAGTCATGCTTCAAGACCCTGTATTGTTTAGAGACTTTCAGAATAATATGTAGGACGCCTTTATGAAAGTATTATTAGTTCTGAAATCGTTATTTCATTATAAAATGCCTAGGAGGGATTGGGAATACAACCCGAAATAAAATAGGTCAAATCAAACTGGCAAATGCAATCAAGGAAGTAGTGCATTGAAATAAAATAATCACAAATTACAAAGATGGGCAAAATAGAACTTAGGTGCCCCAGATATCGCAGCCTAGGCTTCTCCGCCTGAGCATTTGGAAGATCATTTTGAGTTTGATATGTGCTTTAGGAGATCTGGAGTATTTTGTTGATGCCTCAAGACACGGCATACCCCCTCCTTGTCCATTTCGGTGCAGCGAGATTTTTCTTCGTATTCGATGCCGCCTTTTTAGGTTTTCGACTCAAATCCCCTTTGGTCTCAAAGCGCCCTTTGCGGGTTTTCGCCTTGGCCTCTCTTTTTTTTTTTTTTTGGAAATCAAGATGTCCTTGTGGTTCCTTGTCCTTGCTTGTTTAAGCGAAGTATCTTTTGACTGAATCTGAGTTCACGGGGTTGGGCGAGCTTTTCCCATCCATTTCCGTTAGGATCGGTGCGCCCGGAGAAAGCCTTTTCACCACGTATGGCCCTTCCCACCCGGCATCCATTTCCTCCGAAATCCTTTTGTATGGGGAGGATCCTTTTGCACTCGAGTCCCCTCGTGAAACTCTCTTGGCGAACCTTTTTGTTGTAGGTTCGCATCATGCGCTTTTTGATACATCCGACCGTGACGAATAGCTTTTAGCCTTTTTCCTCAATTAGGTTCAATTGATCGTATCGGGCCTGAATCCACTCGGCTTCCTCGGTTTTACTTCGTTAAAACCCGAAGGAAGGTATTTCCACCTCAATGGGTAGGACCGCCTCCATCCCGTGAGACCGGTGAGAAGGGTGTTGCCCCAGTAGAGGTTCTGACAGATGTTCGATAAGCATAAAGAGCAAACGGTAGTTTCTCATGCCAATCTTTGTAAGTTTCTGTCATCTTTCCCACTATCTTTTTGATGTTCTTATTCACTGCTTCCACCGCCCCATTCATTTTTGGGCGGTATGGGGATGAGTTATGGTGTTTAATGTTGAATTGACGACAAACATCTGCTATTGTACTGTTGTTCAAATTCAAAGCATTATCCGATATGATCCTTTCGGGCATCCTATATCGACAGATGATCTCCTTTTTTAAGAATCGACTAACCGCCGATTTAGTGACGTTAGCGTATGAAGCCGCTTCTACCCACTTCGTGAAGTAATCGATCACTACGAAGATGAACCGATGTCCGTTTGACGCTTTTGGTGAGATTGGTCTGATAACATCCATGCCCCACATAGAAAAGGGCCATGGGGAAGTCATAGCGTGTAGGGGAGACGGAGGCACATGAATCTTGTCTCCATAGATCTGGCATTTATGACATCTCTTGGCATAATTGATACAGTCTCCTTCCATGGTGGACCAGAAATATCCAAATCTCATTATTTGCCTGGCCATTGTGAATCCGTTAGCATGTGTTCCACAAACGCCCTCATGGACTTCTTCTAGGATCATCTTGGCTTCTAAAGCATCGACGCATCTCAACAATACTTGGTCTTTCCCTTTTCTGTACAAAATATCTCCATCCAAAACATATTCGAGGGCCAATCTCCTGAGCATCCTTTTCTCATTCTCAGTTGCATGATCTGGGTACTCACGATCTTTCACATATCACAATATATCTTGGTACCAGGGGTGATCGTCCCTTTCTTCCTCTTCTACGTTGCAACAATAAGCTGGGGCCTCGTAAATACTCATCTGAATAGGCTTTACATCTTCCTGCTTACTCGCCTTAATCATGAAAGCTAAAGTAGCCAGAGCATCTGCCATTTGGTTTTCTTCTCGTGGAAGATAATTAAAGGTGATATCGTCAAACTCCTCGATTAATCCTATGACTATCCTTCGATAGTTAATCAATTTGGGGTCTCTTGTTTCCCATTCGCCCCTTAGTTGGTAGACCACTAGTGCGAGTCTCCATATACTTCAAGTGTTTTAACTCTACGCTCTATAGCAAGCGTGGAGTCCTATGATACTGAGCCGTGATTCTCGCCATATTGTTCATACAATCAAAATCCAACCTGACTGTGAATGGGTAGTGTTCTCCTTCTCGGGATACCAAGACCGCCCCAATCCCATTTCCAATAGCATTTGATGCTCCATCGAAATTCGTTTCAAAGGTCATCCTTTGCCGTGTCCTCTCTCAGTAGCGCCACGTACATTAAATCCTCATTGGGGAAATCAAAGTTTAATGGCTCGTAGTCTTCTAAAGCTCTGCTAGCTAGGAAGTCAGTTATCGCGCTCCCTTTTATAGCTTTCTGGCTCACATATACAATATCAAATTCGAACAGTAGGATTTGCCATCTAGCCATCCTCCCATTCAAAGCGGTCGCCTCCATCATGTACTTTAGGGGTCTAACTTCGAGATTAACCAGGTCGTGTGATACAGCATGTATTGTCTCAATCTTCGAGTTGTCCAAACTAACGCACAACACAGCTTTTCAATTGGTGAGTACCTCATTTCGCACTCAGTGAATTTCTTACTGAGGTAGTATATCGCCTTCTCCTTTCTTCCGGTATCATCATGCTGACCTAGCACACATCCCATAGAGTGGCTAAGTACTGTTAGATATAGGATTAATGGCTTATCAGGGCGCGGAGGCGACAGTACTGGAGGGTTCGACAAGTAGTGTTTGATCCTTTCGAAAGCTTCTTGACATTCGTCATTCCATATGCCGGGGTTATGTTTCTTCAAAAGACGGAATATGGGATCGCATTTCTCAGTTAGCTGTGAGATAAACCGAGCGATGTAATTCAGTCTGCCGAGGAAACCTCGAACCTCTTTCTGAGTGCGCGGCGGAGATAATTCTTGTATAGCCCGAACCTTGTCCGAGTCGATTTCGATCCCCTTCTTGCTGACTATGAAGCCCAACAGCTTGCCAGATCTAGCTCCAAAGGTACATTTCGTAGGATTGAGTTTCAATTGGAACTTTCTCAGTCTCAGAAATAGTTTCTGAAAAACTTGTATATGTTCTTCCTCCGTTCTAGACTTCGCAATCATGTCATCCACATAAACCTCAATCTCTGTATGCATCATATCGTGGAACAAGGTCACCATGGCCCTTTGATAAGTAGCTCCTGCATTTTTCAATCCAAAAGGCATTACTTTATAATAGAAGGTACCCCACAGTGTTATGAAGGTGGTCTTTCCCATATCTTCAGGGTGCATTTTTATCTGATTGTATCCGGAAAAGCCATCCATGAAGGAAAATAGTGAAAAGCCTGCTGTATTGTCGACTAGCATGTCAATATGAGGCAAAGGAAAGTTATCCTTTGGGCTAGCTTTGTTTAAATCTCTATAATCCATGCACATTCGCACCTTTCCGTCTTTTTTAGGGACAGGCACGATATTGGCTACCCATTCCGAATATTTGATTTCTTGCAGGAATCCGGCGTCGAACTGCTTTTGGACCTCTTCCTTTATTTTCAGCACAATGTCAGGTCTCATCCTTCGGAGCTTCTGCTGAACTGGCTTGCAATCCCTCCTTATGGGTAAGCGATGTACTGCGATATCGGTGCTTAAACCGGGCATATCTTCATAAGACCATGCGAAGACATCCTTGAATTCTTGTAATAATTTGATGAGATTCTGCCTCGTTTCCCCGGCTATACATGTCCCAATGTTTATCGCTTTCCCTTCTTCTAACATCACAGTTTCTACTGCCTCCTTATGGGGCCGAATCTGTCTCTCCTCCTACTCTTCCATTCTTAACAAATCAGGAGATCGATCATCGTTCGTGTCATCTTCGAAATCCTGTAGATCTCCTAGGCACATGTCTTGCTCAAAAGGATATTTCGAATCTGAGGCAGCGTTGCTCAAGTCATTGACATCCGGGGACCTGTTGCAGTTTGAGAAAATAAGGGTGGAATGAATGAATTTGTGGATGAACAGTTGTATGTATGGTAATGCTGAAAAATGACCGGAAAACAAAGAAAGGAAATGTTTGCTTCGAATAATGCATTTTATTGATATAACGATACGTAAACATGCGCCTATTTCACAAAAGAAATCTTGCTGCTCTTAGGCTCGGAGCAACAAGTGTGTCCTGAACATTACTCTGAAGGGGCCCTAAACACTACAGGGATTTCTTCCGCAGTACAATTGTTCAAGATGTTTTCCGATTCATGAGGCTGGATATTCGGCAAGACTCCTCCGCCAACTGCCTCCTCAGATAGGGCGCTAATATAGACATTGCCTAACATTGCCGCGATGTCCTCTCCCTTCGGTGTCCCCTGCTCAGGGTGGATTACCCCTCCCGACACAAAGGTCTTGAATATGTGCGGGATTATCATGGGTTCCCTCTTGGTTTCCTTCCCGCTCAAACGGGTGAGTCTTCTTTCCCGTCTCTTTTCTAACTCCTCCTTCTTTTGCCTTGCATCTGGTCTGAATCCTAGGCCACAGTGATCCTGTTTCTTTCTCAGTATTGGGGCCGTTATTCTCCCCTGAAGGTATTTTCCAAGCCCTCTTCCCGGTAAAGCGCCTTTTCCCACGGTCATTTTCAGACCCATCCTTGTGGTCCTCGAGATTTTTGGCTCCAGGATCTTGTTTCCTTCCATGAGAAAGGTTGCGTTCACGAACTCGAGAGATCGGAACGAGCATTTCGTTGCCTCGTCGTTTGTCTCCACGTAAGGCATGTCACTAGTCACGGTGGCGATGATGTCCTCCTCAGCTTTTATCGTTATTAGTCGGCCATCCGCTATCAACTTCACCTTTTGGTGTAGTGATGAAGGTACTGCCCCGGCTGAATGTATCCACGGTCTCCCCAATAGGCAGTTGTAGGAAGGTTCGATGTCCATGACCAAAAAATCTATTTCGTAAATAGTTGGGCCAATCAGTAAGGGCACCTCAATCCTCCCCATGACCCTTCTTTGAGTCCCGTCGAAGGCTCTTACCACACTTTGGCATTCCTTCATGTACGAACTATCCACCGGTAATCTGTTGAGGGTGGATAAGGGTAGCACATTTAGCGCAGACCCGTTGTCTATCAAGACCCCTGGCAATGTGTGCCCCTTACATTTAGCGGTAACATGTAATGCCTTGGTGGATCCTCTACCACCTGGGGGTATTTCATCATCATTAAAATGAATGAAGTTGTCTGCGCTTATATGGCCGATTAATCGATCCAACTTATTAACCGAGATGTCACTAGTGATGTAGGTTTCGTTTAAAACTTTCATTAGTGCGTTCCTGTGTACTTCTGAGCATTGGAGCAAGGTCAATACGGATATGCGTGCCGACTGTTTGTGTAGTTGTTCTACCACACAATACTCACTATGTTTTAGAAATTTCAGGAACTCTTTAGCCTCTTCCTCGATCCTTTGGCTCCTTGATCCTCGGCTCGGGTTCAGCTGGCTTTCCCTTCTCCTGTTCCACCATTGGAGCTTTCCCCTTTATTAAGTCGTAGCGTCTCCCGCTTCGAGTATGGAAGCCTTCATTTGAATCCTCCTTCGTCACATTAGTCGAGCTCTTTGCAACCTCTACATTACACTCATAGTTCCAGGGAACTTCCTTGTTATCTTTATAAGTGAATGCAGCGGGCTTCCATATTATCACTTTCGGTGTCACCCGTGTTCCTATCTCGTTGCTAACGGAGACTACTACCTCGCACCCATGATTCTGAGAAACCTCCCTATTATCTTTAACGTCAGGGGGCCTCCGTATGACCACTCTTGGCACTACCTGTGCCCCTGTTTTATCACTTTTGGGACGTGAAATAGTGATCATCGGAAGATTAACACTTGAATTTTTTACTATTGATTCTGATGCGCATATGCTCTTATCTTCTGCTCCTTCCTCATAGAATTCGACTTCTTTATTGTCCATTAGGTTCTGCACTAGGGTTCTGAATTCTCCACAAGTCTGGATCTCATGTCCCAACTCTCGAAGGTGCTCATAGTAGTTTGCCAGTTTTCCCCGACTTTCTTTCGTGACGATTATCCCATATTTAACCATTTCCTTCCAGACCCACCTCAGGGGAGTCTTGACCTCTGCAACATTCACTTTGATCCTTTTTTCTGCGCCCTCACTGATTGCGTTAATTCCGCCCTTAACGTGATTAGGTAAAGGATTTGTTATGTTTGGCATGTCATCCAACTCGACCACACCAATGTTGATAAATTTCTCCACCAATTTCTTGAAAGCCAGGCAGTTCTCTATTGAGTGTCCCGTGATTCCTGCGTGGTATTCACACTGGGCGTTCGTGTCGTACCACTTGGGGTACGGAGGTTGCATCGGTTTGAGATGAAAAGGGGACACAATATGTGCATCGAACGAGGTTTGATACATTTCTTATCGTCATTGGTATCGGTGTGAATTGGGGCTTCTCATTATCTCGCCTTGAGGTGCTAGGTTCTTTCAGGGTAACCCCGCCGCCCGTGGTTATTATTTTTGGCTGGTTAATGGTGATTGACTTCGGGTGTCCTATGCTTGTGTTATTCACCTCATTTTCTTTCTTTCTTGGGGGCATTCTTTTGGCACTTTCCCCTGTTTCGATCCCTCCGCTCTTTATGAGGTTCTCGATCATTTCTCCGGTCGTCACGACGTCTGAAAAGCTCCGGGTCGCACTGCCTATCATATGCATGAGGAATGGGGCCTTCAGTGTACGGATGAAGAGCATTGTGGTTTCTTTCTCTAGAAGTGGTGGCTGGACTTGGATGGCAACCTCCCTCCACCTCTGTGCGTATTGCCTAAAGTTTTCGTTCCCCTTCTTTTCCATGTTTTGAAGAGTGATCCTATCGGGGGTTATGTCCGTTACGTGGTTGTATTGCTCCAAGAATGCTTGAGCCAAATCATCCCATGAACAAATTTTGGCACGACTCAATTGATTGTACCATTTGGCTGCAGCTCCCACCAGGCTGTCTTGGAAACAATGGATCAGTAGTGGGTCATTAGTAGTGTAGCCCGCCATCCTTCTACAGAACATGGTAATATGGGCCTCTGGGCAGCTTGTCCCGTTGTACTTTTCGAACTCAGGTGTCTTGAAGTTGTACGGGAGTACCAAGTCGGGGACTAAGCTTAAGTCGTTGGCCTTTATTCCCCGACGTTTACCGGTATTTTCCAGGGCTTTGAATCTCCCTTCCACCCATTTTGGCAGTTCTTGTTTTGCCTTTTCTGTGAGATTCGATGTGTACGATGCAATGTAATGCAAATGTATGAATGTAAAAAGATGCCAACTATGATTCAACTCCATATAGGAAACTTCCTTAGAAGACCTTTTGTGCAATTCGATGTGTATGATGCAATGCAAATGCGTGAATGCAAAGAGAAGGCATCGATTCTGATCAACTTCATTTTAGAAGACTTTATTAGAAGGCAAGATCCTTTACATAAAACGGATTACAAATATGCTTTGGCCTTTAAGCCCAAAGTTTTGATTTTTCTAAGTAAAGAAGTCAGCTCTTGGTTACGATCTGCTGGTAGCTCGTATTTCATGCTCACAATCTCAGCTTGAGACGCAGGGCCTCGCAGTGATCACCACTTCCGAACCGAACTATCGCTTCGCCCATGAGGTAGTCTCGATCTCTAACTTGCCTGTGGGAATGGTCGAGTTCCTCCTTCCATTGCCCTTCTCTTGCTTCTAAAAGATTAATTTGGAGCTCGCAGCCATGTAATGTTGTCTCTAATCCTTCAATCTTTCCCTTTATTTCTTCGATTCTGTTTAGACTCAATTTCAATTCGTTTTCCGAATTGCGACTTTGGTAGTGATGTAGGGACCGTTCAAGTTCAGCCATCTTAGCTTTTAACCCTTTCTTTTCTTTGTGGTTCTCTGCAATATCCTTTTTCAGGATCTTATTTTGTGTTTGTATTTCCTGGAACTTTTTCCCCCAACTGCTGGCTTTGGCTTTTTCCTCTTGAATCTCGCGTCGCCATTGCTCCGGAGTTTTTCCTAATCCCGCGTTTCTTATTGTCAGACGCATCTTCTTATACTCTATCTTCAGATCATCTCGGTCTTCCTCTATTTTCTCTTTTTCCTTTCTTAACCTCTCAGCTTCCGACTTTTGTCCATCTACGTCTAACTTGAGGAGCATCTTCTCTTCTTCTAGCCTCTCTATTTTTCTTTCAAGTTCCGCACTCATCCTTTCGAAATCCCATTTCACAATCTCCAGTTCTAATAGGGCTACTCGTAAACACTCCTCTCTTGACCGGGCACCCTCGGGATTTGGTTCAGGGATGTTGTCATTGATCCTCCTAGTCCTCCATTCTCTATACGCCGAGGTCGTCATCGGGCCTATGGATAGTCTCTTCATTCTATGAATCTGATTCCAGGCACTAGAGATCTCTTTAACCTTTTTCTTATAGCTCCCCCCTTCATATGAGAACTCACATTGAGCCAACCCGTACGTCGTTGGCACGAACTGTCTTGAATCATATTGTCTCAGGACCAACAGAGGGGCATATGCAGTAGCACCCCAAATTCCTAGTAGAGGAACCCAGTCGAAGCTCCCACAACGATAAAGGATTTGGTCGGTAACCAACCATGGAGCTTTCCACCCGATGTCATCTTCCTGAAGGTTTTGGAATAGCGCGATCCAGCTTTCTTCGGACACATCCTCCCTTCTAGGTGTAGCTACTACTTCTTCTAATGGGGAGTAATTCTCTGTTATAAATCGATAGGACACTTTCTCCGCTTTCCAGAAGTGACTATGGAACCAAGCCGATAATAGCTGCGCGCATCCAATAAACCTGCCTTCACCCATTCTCCTACATGCATTCAAGGACCTGAACGTTTCGGCTAAGATGGCAGGGACGGGTGTAACCCCTTTATCTAATCGGCTGAATAGATCAATAACTGCTTCGTCGATATGCCTCAAGGCTTTTGGGAAGATTATCAGACCGTAAATACACAGGACAAAGACGTCAATCCTTTTCTTTGCATCGGGGTGCGCCAAGATCAAGTCTCTCAAGCATATCCAGGGTATGCATTTACCTCCGCCTTTCTTTTGCATTCTGGCTGAGACCCACTGTTCGCTCATTCCGGTGATGTTCATCAATTTCTTCACAAAGGTTGGGCCGTTAACTGCTTTGGAATAGGCTTTGTCAACTTGAATTCTTGGGCAGCGTAACAAGGTCATATATTCTTCTACCGTGGGAACTAGATCCACCTTCCCGAAGGAGAAACAGTTATAAGCAGCATTCCAAAACTGGGTCATCGCTCGGAATAAGTGCTTATCTACCTTGACGTCAATCAGGTAAGGCAGGTCACCGTAAGTACCATAGAACAGTTGTTTCGTCTCGTTATCCCATTGAGTCCAAATTTCTTTCAACTCTTGGAGCTTGTTCTGAGTGACACTGTTATTGGTGAAAGCTCGTAGTTCTGACACATACCCCTCAACCAAGCTATCCCCTTTTTCTATTTGGCTTTGCTCTGACCACGTGTGGATGACCGCATTGTCTTCCACTTTATCAAGGAATTTGCTTTCCATAACCAGCTTTCTAACTCAGAAACTGACCGTGAATCGATGCCTTTTGAAATATGAAATGATATGCAAAAATAGAATAAAACGCCAGAAGTTAGTGCCATGGAATATAAAACGAGTAAAATAAACAAACACCTATACGGGTAGCTACTAAAGTTTGACATAGTTTAGCTCGGGGTAGGTTCTTAGGCTCTTTACATGTGGTTGAGTTCTAAAGTTCAAGGTACCCAAATCAGCAGATTCCTCGATCCTCACCCATTATAGGCTCATATAGACCAAGTTCGATTCAGGGGAATACATTTCCCTATGGCCATGCGGAAGTGAAAACTTCACGAAGACATAGGTACGGATGTATCCCGAAAGCAGTCCACTAGCCCATGCGGAGGTGAAAACCTCACGAAGGCATAGCTTCTCGCTCCCTCTTAAAGGTGTGGCCCGACTGGTCATGCAGATATGAATGCAGAAATATCAACATTATTGCAATCCAGCACCCACAAAATTGAAAATCGAGATCAAATGAAAAACGATCATTTTTATTGATTTTTAAAACACTCAAACGAATTGGAATGAAAAGCCTTCTCATCCCGAAGCATCAAGAAGCCATATCTAGTAAGTTAGGACACAGCACGCTGAATTCTCGAGAGTAAGATAGGACGCAATTAAGATCATTGTTATTTTGAAAATTCTTACCTCGAAGTAACGAGATGTCATACCCAGTGAGTTAGGGCACGACACTTTGTATTCTCGAGGATAAGTTTTTTCTTTAAATCAAGAGAAGAATGATTTTTTTTTAAAAATGATTCTCCAAATTTTGACAAAAGGACAAAACGTAATCAATTTTATGGCCTGACTCTCGAAAAGTCCCCAGTGGAGTCGCCAAGCTGTCGAAACCATTTTTTTAAAAAAGGGATCGACCTTGGGTTTTGAAAATAAAGAAAATGGGAGTCGCCACCGATCTTTTATTAGGTGCGATCGGGCCACCTAGAAAATATCTCGGTCTATGAGCTTCGAGAAAATGGGCCTGGGAGTCGGTTACATACGAGGAAGGATTAGCACCCTCGTCACGCCCAAAATTGGTACCAAATTGATCAATTAATGTCCTTATGTCGAAAGTTGAAAATTGTGAAAATGGATTTTAAAAATGTGATCCTTAAAATATTTGAGTTTCCTCGAATGCTTTCATCGTCCCGAAGGAATAAAATATCACATCCAAAACTTTAGGACATGATAATTTAAATCCTCGAATCCAAGATGAATATTGCCCCGTTTAGAAAAACCTTATTTGAAAAAAACGAAATGTCACATCCGAAGAAGTTAGGACACGACATATCGAATTTTTGAAAATAAGTTTTTATTTTTATCCAAAAGATTTTATTTTAAAAATATATTTCGTTATTTAGGTTAAACGAGAAAATTCGAGACCTAGTAAGTTAAGGCACGATTTTCTCGAATTTCTAAACACGAAATGTTGCCTTTATGAAAGAAATCGGTTTTGTGTTGGGTAAAATGTAGCACGAACTTGCGACTAAATGTAAAAATATGTGCAATGCTAGCGAGCATAGAGAACAAATATGTTAAATACAAGAGATAATAATAAGGCGAAGATAGGAATAAAATGGGTAAAACCGATATGCTAAAAGGGGCAAATAAGCAGAGAAGATGAAAGAATGACAAGCTAGGTGGATGCTTTACAGACTGGAGAATGAAATTAATAGCCATAACAGTGATGATAATATAATGATAAAGAAATAACACAACATATATACGATATGCCAACACAAATATAATGAGATAATAATACTAATGCAAAGTATGTATAATAATAATCATGCTAATAATAATAATAATAATAATAACGATTATAAACATAATAATAACAATGGTACGAATTATATATATGCAATATACTAATATGATTATAGTAGTGATAGTAATAATCTAATAATAATATATTAATAATATAACAATAGCAATAATAAAAACAATAATATTAGTAATAATGTTTGCAAAAAGGGTTAAATTGAGTTAAAAATGGAATTTAAGGGTTGATTCAAGTAAAGGAAAGAAGAAAGGGGGCTTATTTGAAATATGCGCAAAGAGCGGGGCCAAAATGAAATTTCTCCCTTCCTTACACGCCGCGTCTTGCTCTGGACTAAAGCGAAACCAAACGAAGTTTAGGGGGCAAATTAAAGTCGAGATAAAACATGATTTCTGAGACAAAACAAACAGGGAGGGACCGATGACATAGTAAATATCCCTTTGAACGCTGAGACGCATGGGTCCTCCGGTCATGAGATGGGTAGACACGCGGACTGTGCTTCCCAAACGGCGCCGCGTTTCCGTTTCACATTTAAACCCCAAATTCACATTTTGAAATTCATTTTAGATTTGAGAGAAAATAGTTGAAGGCCCCCCTCCTTTTGATGCTCTGCTAGGGTTTCCTTTGAAACACCCTTGCGCCGCCGCTCGGGCCTCTTTAGCGCGTCGATCAGGTGTCCTTTGGTCCCCTATCGCACCACCGCGTCACCACTGTGTCGGTGGCCGGTGGTACTCAAAACCAAGCCCTTTTAAAGGCCAAACCTCTACTGTTCCACTGCCGGCGAAGGAGAGGAAACCAAGCCCCTCTTCCGCACCGACGATTGCTACGAAAGGGCTTCCGGTAAAGATTCTTTCCCATTTGTTATACGGTTTTTGAAATCAAAAAAAAAAAATGAAAATATGAGAGATAATGTGATAAATGGTAAGAAGTGAAATCCACCTTAAGATTTTCTTGATTTTTATTTCTGTTTTTTGTAAACGCTCTATGTGAAAGGGCGAAAAACCGACCTCGTTTACATCGATTTCCAGTGGCTTTATAGCCGATAATACATTGTCTTCTCAATATTTTATCGTTTCGTTCCATACTTCCTTGCTTTCTTGCTGTTTCTATCCGCTGCGCATATCTTGCAGGGTATGGGCGTCGATGGTGGGCGCGCACGAGGGGCAACGCGAGGAGCCTGAGGGGTGTGAGTCGTGTGAGGTGCGCGACTGTCAGGAGCGTGCGATCGTCAGAAGCGTGGGCGCGGAGCCCGATGCACGTGAGGGGGACTGGAACGATGCTGAGGCGCGTGGGTTACTGTAGCGTCGCACATGCAAAGGACTTGCGACGGCGCTGGAACAAAGAGAACCCTTAGGGTTCTCTGCTTAGTGTTTTGGGCCACTGTAATTGGGCCCGAGATTTGGGCTAGTTATTTAGGATTTAGTGGTTGGGTAATCTGTTAACTGGGTTTGGTATTGGGTTTAAATTGGGCATTGGGTTATTTATTTGTATCAATGGGTCGGGTTTTAACTTGATAATTGGGCTGGTGTAAATGGACATTGGACCCCTTAATAATATGTTGTTTTTTTGTTTTTAGCTTGGTTTTATTTGGACTAAATGGGCCCGGGCAGAAATTGGGTATTACAGTGTTCTTGATAATTCTGATATGAAAAGAGTGGTTTTGCACAAGGCTCATGATAGTCCTTTTTCTATGCATCTCGATAGTGCGAAAATGTTCCATGACTTGCGAAAATCATATTAGTGACCCGAGAAGAAAAAATAGATTATTAAATATGTGGCGAAGTATTTGACCATTCAGCGGGTAAAAGTTGAGCACTAAGTTCCCATTGGGTTGCTTTAGCCCATCGCGATTCCAGAATTGAAATGAGAATGGATTGTAATGGATTTCGTGGTTGGTCTACCTACATCGCCAAGTAAAAGAAATGTAATTTGGGTGATTTTGACTGATGAAGTCTGCTCATTTTCTGGCTGTGTGAACTGATTGGTCAATCTAGAAGCTAACTAAAGTAGATATTTGTGAGATAATTAGACTTCACAGTGTGCTTATTTCTAGTATCTCTGATCGAGACCGTCATTTCAACTCAAGATTCTAAAAGCAATTGCAAGAATTGTTGGGTACGAGGTTGAATTTTAACACAACTTGTGATCCTCAATCTAATGGTCAATCAAAGCGAGTTATTCAGGTGCTAGAAGATATGTTGCAAGCCTGCGTTATTGATCTCAAATCTAGCTAGAAACATCATTTACCATTAGTTGAATTTGTGTATAATAATAGTTTCCAGTCGAGCAGTCAAATAACGTCGTATGAAGCATTATATGACCGATGGTGTAAGATGTTCTTATGATAGTCAAAATTGTGTGAAAAAAATATTATCATGCCAAAATTGATTCAAGAAGCAAAAGATTTGGTAAAGTTAATATGAGACAGATCGAAAGTGACTTTAGATAAGCAAAAATTGTATGTTGATATGAAACGGAAGGATATTGAGTATGTTGTGGGTGATAAGGCCTGAAGGTTTCTCTATGGAAAAATATTTTACGCTTTGGCGCGAGGGAAAGTTGACTCCCAGATATATCAGACCGTATGAGCTCATAGAGATAGTTGGGCTAATTGCCTGAATTACAAAATATTCATGATGTATTCCATGTATTTATGCCCTAACGATATCTTTCTGATCCATCTCATTTTATACCAATTGAGGCCATTGAATTTCAATTTGATTTATCGTATGAAAAAGAGCCGATAGACATATTAGCTCAAGAAGTAAAAAGCTAAGAAATAATCGTGGACCATTAGTAAAAGTCTTGTGCCAAAGCCATAAAGCAAAAAAAAAGCGACTTGAGAATCAAAAGAGACAATGAGATCCCAACATCCCCAAATCTTTCCAAGTAAATTTCGAGGACGAAATTTCTTAATAGTGATCTTGGGACCTCGTTTTTGTAAATTGTGTCCATAAATATTCAATAAAGATCTTTACTGAGTTAGTAGATAGATGAATTGAAATCCGATTAAGAAATTTAGCTGAAATTGTAGTTAATTAAGGCCCAAGAACTAAATTGTAAAAGTCCAATCGTTATAAATTTTTAATTACGAAATACTTAAAGACTTGATTGCAATTATCCCAAAGACTAAAATGGCTATTAAACCATTGTTTTCATATAGCTAGTAGACAATGATGAATTATTTCAGGTTAATTTATTAATTAAAAATAGTTTAATTAAAGAATAAAGTAAGGTTAATTAAGATTGATTAAGGATTATGTGAAAAATATAACGTCGGTAATGACAATATATCGCAAAAAAAAAAGAAATAGAAATAAAAATAAAGAACACACAGATTTTACGTGAAAACCCTTTCGGGAAAAACCACGGGCAGAGGAGAAGAAAATTCACTATATCGAATTCGAATCACTTACAAAAGGAATAGATCATGTCTATTTATAGGCTTATAAAGCCATATTCTAATAGGAGTAGTAAGATTGAAACTCCTTATTCTAATCAATATCAAATAGATGAAGTTTAATAAGGTTTAAAAACCTTATTCAAAATAAAATAAAAGAAGTGTAATTCTATAGGGATTCTTCTTTTATTTTATTTTACCATTGTATTTTATTTAAATAAGAATTTGGGTCACTTAATTCTAACAATCTCCACCTTGACACGAATTCTCAATGAACCAGTTCTTCATCGCGAACTCTCAACGAACAAGTTCTCCACCTCTTCCATAAAACCCCTTAAGGGTTTAACTTCAACAATGAACACCAACCAAGTCTAAGCAATGCTCAAACATGGTTATAGGAAGTGACTTAGTCATCATATCTGCAGGATTTTCATGAGTACTAATTTTGCTGACAACAATATCACCACGAGCAATAATATCACGAACAAAATGATACCGAATATCAATGTGTTTTGTTCTCTCATGAAACATTTGATCTTTTGTAAGGAAGATGGCACTCTGACTGTCACAAAATACTGTGGTAGACAAAGCGACTGTAGTTTGCAAAGTAGCTTTCCAACTGATTGCACAACCTCCGATTGTAGAGACATAACCAGTGAGAGATCTTCTTCTATCAAGGTCTCCAGCAAAATCAGCATCAACATACCCAATGACTCCATCTCTAGTTCTTCCAAACTGTAAGCAAACATCAGTAGTACCTCGTAAGTATCTTAAAATCCACTGAACTACTTTCCAATGTTCTTTACCGGGATTCACCATGTATCTGCTAACTGCACTGACTGCATATGATAAATCTGGACGTAAACAGACCATAGCATACATGAGAGATCCCACTGCACTAGAGTATGGAACATGTGACATGTACTCAATCTCATCATCCGATTGTGGAGACAAAGCCGATGAAAGTCCGAGATGGTCGCTAAAGGAGTACTAATGAGTTTAGCACTCTGCATATTGAACCTGCAAAGAACTTTCTCAATATACCCCTTCTGACTTAGGTACAATTTACTTGCTTTTCTATCTTTGAGAATCTCCATACCAAGTATCTTCTTTGCTGGTCCTAAATCTTTCATCTTAAATTCTTCACTTAGTTGGGCTTTGACCTTTCTTATCTCTCCTTTATCTTCTGCTGCTACTAACATGTCATCAACATAAAAAGTAGATACACAAAAGAACCATCACTGTTTTTCTTAAAGTAAATAAATTTGTCAAAACTACTTCTTTTAAAATCATGAGAAGTCATAAAGGAATCAAACCTCTTGTACCATTTGTCTTGGTGGATTGTTTCAAACCGTAAAGAGACTTTTTCAAAGCAAGCAAACATAGTCCTCTTTTACGAGATTGTAAAACCCTCTGGTTGTTGCATGTGAATATCTTCCTCAAGCTCTCCATGCAAAAATGCGGTTTTACATCTAAGCGCTCAAGCTCCAAATCTTGCATGGCCACAATACCAAGCAAAGCTCGAATCGAACTATGCTTCACAAGCCTGGGAGAACACATTCAGAAAGTCCACTCTCGGAATTTGGTGTAACCCTTTGCAACAAGCCTTGCTTTATATCGGGTTCTTCAACTCTCTGGAGTAGCTTTTTCTTTTAAACATCCATTTACTGATGAACAACCTTTTTACCTTTAGGAAGTTTCACAAGATCCCATGTTTTGTTTTTGTGGAGTGATTCTATTTCCTCTTACATAGCAAACATCCACATTTCTGAGTCTTCACAGCTAACCGCCTCGAGAATAATTTGTGACTCTTGGTTTGCATATATATATTCAACCACATTTAAAGCATAAGCAACTAGGTCAGCCTCAGCATACTTCTTTGGAGGTTTAATTTCTCTTCTAGTTCTATTTTTGGCGATAGAGTATTGTGGTGGAGAAGCAACTCTATTCTCAATTTTTGTACTGGCTTGGGGAGTTGACTCTGTATTAATCTGATGCTCCACCTGCTTTTGATTTTCTTTATTGGAAGAGTCTTTAAGAGATAAGTTAGGTAGCATAGCAGTTTCATCAAAAACAACATCTCTGCTAATCACAACTTTTCTATTTTTAGGACACCATAACTTATACCCTTTTACACCAGCTTTATAACCAAGAAAAACACATTTAATGGATCTTGATTCCAATTTTCCATTATTAACATGAGCATACGCAAGACACCCAAAGATCTTTAAATCAGAATAATTAGCAGGATTACCAGACCATACCTCTTGTGGAGTCTTTCTCTCAATGGCAACGGATGAAGATCGGTTGATCAAAAAACATGCAGTAGAGGCTGCTTCGACCCAAAACGACTTTGGTAAGTTGGCATTTGACAACATGCATCGAACCTTCTCCATAATCGTTCTGTTCATTCGTTCTGCAACGCCGTTTTATTGTGGGGTATGACGAACTGTCAAGTGTCTCACGATCCCTTCTGACTTACACAGTTTATTAAACTCATCAGAACAAAACTCTAAGCCATTATGCATGCGGAGGTATTTTATTTGTTTTCCGTATGTTTTTCAATCATAGTTTTCCAAGACTTAAATGCGGAAAACACATCGCTTTTCGCCGGGAAGAATGCCCAAACTTTTTCGGAAAAATCATCAATAAAAGGCTCCACCTCTCGAAGGCACTTGCCGCCCCCTACAGCATCGAATGAATATACTCCAATGTTCCTTCGTGTTATGGATTCCTCTCTGGTGAATTGAACTCTCTTTTGCTTCCCAAAAACACAGTGCTCACAGAACTTCGGTTTGCAAATTCCTTGCCCATCAAGAAGTCCTCTTTTGCTCAATTCTGCCATGCCATTCTCATTCATATGCCCTAGGCGCATATGCCAAAGTTTAGTAATATCATCATCTGACAAAGAAGAGGAAGCGGCAATTTGCATCATCAATAATGATAGAACCCACGCAAAATATATAACTTGCGGTCTTTTCTCTGTCCTTTCATCACAATGAGGAAACCTTTGGAAATCTTCAACATCCCACTTTCAGCTGTGTATTTGTACCCTTTTGAATCAAGAGTACTCAACGAAATTAAATTTCTCTTCAATTCTGGAACATGCCATACGTCACTAAGTGTTCTGACAACTCCATCAAACATCTTAACTTTAATTGTTCCAACACTGCGATTTTACACGAAGCATTATTTCCCATCAAAACAACACCTTCGGACATCGTTTCGTAATTTGTAAACCAATCCCGATTGGGACTCATGTGGAAGGTGCAAACTGAATCAAGTATCCACTCCTCGCTCTCTTTAGAATTGTTGTGAAAGCGACTAGAAGTTCACCATCACGGTGAGTCTTCTACAATATCGCCTTCACCGAATTTTTCGGTTATTTTCCTTTGACTCGCATGACCTCCCTTTTAATCTTGTTAGCGTAGCTTAGCAGCACTCAGATTTAATGTGCTCTTTCTTCTTGCGAAATTACAGAGTTTTACCTCTGTTTGAAGACTTTGATCTACCCTTAGATTTACCGCGAGGATTCCTTTTCTGTGTCCTTCCACGATCATCATCGACATTAGATCTTGTCTCCCACACGAACAATAAGACCCTCTCCCCGGGAGTCGGGTTTAACCATAAGATGCTTCATCTTATCATACGAGGTCAAAGAATCATAAACCTCATCAACTGTGAGAGACTCGAGGCTATATAAAATCGTGTCTTTAAAGGTTGAATAAAACGGGGGCAACGAACAAAGTAGAATCAACCCTAGATCTTCCTTATCATACTGAACCTCCATGGCCTCCAAGTTTGAGAGAATTTCTTTAAACACTGTTAAGTGTTCATGCACAGACGCATCTTCCTCCAAACGATGAGCATAAAGACGTTGCTTCATATGCAACTTGCTAGTTAAAGTTTTCGACATACATATTTGTTCTAGCCTCTTCCATAATGTTGCGGCAGTCTTCTCCTTCATCACATCCTGCAAAATTTCATTAGACAAATGCAGATGTAACTGTGTTAACGCCTTTCAATCCTTGAGCTTCTTATCTTCCTCCGTCAATGTCGAAGGCATCTTATCTACCCCTAGCAGGGCTTCCTCTAAATCCATCTGTGCAAGAACTGCCTGCATCTTTATCTGCCATAACGCAAATCTGGTGTTGCGATCCAACAGCGGAATTTCATACTTTAAACACACAGATTTTACGTGGAAACCCTTTCGGGAAAAACCACGGGCAGAGGAGAAGAAAATTCACTATGTCGAATTCGAATCACTTACAAGAGGAATAGACCATGTCTATTTATAGGCTTATAATGCCATATTCTAATAGGAGTAGTAAGATTGAAACTCCTTATTCTAATCAATATCAAATAGATGGAGTTTAATAAGGTTTAAAAGCCTTATTCAAAATAAAATAAAAGAAGTGTAATTCTATAGGGATTCTTCTTTTATTTTATTTTACCATTGTATTTTATTTAAATAAGAATTTGGGTCACTTAATTCTAACAGATTAATGTAAGTATGTAAAGAAAACACTTAGTAGGAAGTTAACATCTTCCTCCCTAAAGCCACTGAAACCATTAAAAAGAAAAAAGAAAGCATTAACCTTTTTTGAACATTTGATCACCATTTCAATAAAGTTTCTAGCCATTTTTCTTTTATTTTTTTATGAAAATTGAATGATAGGAGCTTGATTTAGCTAGCCAATGTATCAATTTGTTCAATTTTTGAAATTTTGATAAGTTGTCATTGTTCAGAGTTAGATGAATTGGGTGTGAAATTGATAGAAATTAAGCTTAGTTTATGAAAAAGACTAAATCGTAAAGCTTAATTGTTAGTTTCATACATTAGAAACCAAATTAAATAAAATGAAAAATTGTTATGAAATTTCGGTAGAAATAGAAAGTGGGAAGTCCCTAATGAATATATGTGAAATCGAATTTTAATCTGCAACTTTAGATCAAATGTTATGTTTTTCCCAAGCTTAGGACTAAATTGAATAAATTGTCAAATACGTTTGGTATTGTATTTGATTGTGAATTGAATGGAAATTGATTTGTTATATGTTTTGTGATTTTATGTAGCTAACGTCGATGCAAAACCTTCGAAAGGGAAAGGAAAAATGAAAGTTTTCAACGAATAACTTTAAATTTTGGTTTGTATTTTTATGATTCAGGATCAGTTTAGTTATTGCATATTCATTATATTTTGCATTATGTGGTAATAAGTTGAGTTTTAAATGGTTATTTGAATTGAATTGGTATGGTTGAGATTGAATACCAAGATAACAACTAAATTGAATAGAATAGAAATTTCATGAATTAATTGATATAAGATCATTGGTGTGAATTTGTGCTGGAATATGCTATATAATATGATGAAATGATAGATTGAGAATTTTGAAATATAAATTGAATCAAATAGTGAAATTGTAAATTAAGACAAAGCCGGATATAATTGGATGACATAGGATCAGGGTATTGATTATAAAACATCATTGTCAGGCAACCTAGGGTGACGGACTCGCATATCTGTTCTGAGTTCGTGTCTAGTTAATAGGATTATAAAACATGAATTGACTATTTGGTATAGGAAATGAGTTAAAAAGAGCCCCAATTGTCAATTGATTATGACCAAGTTAATAAACTCAAAAATAATTGAAGGGATGAAATGATGAGTAATTGTGCATATAATTGAAAATGTATATGGATAAGTATATGTTTAGAATTATTGATATGATATGACTATGTAAAAGGTGGATTGAATAAGTAATGGCATGTTAAGTATGAGAAATATGGTAATGGAAGTTTTCGACATGAAATTTGTATGTGAATAGGTGTAAATTGAGTTTGTAATTGGATGTATGCATTGGTTAAACTTGTATCATATTGTCCTAAATCATGGAAATACCATTCATCTTTATTGATTAGCGTATGGTTTGTTTTCTTTGTGCGCAAGTATAAGTGACCCTTGATGAATATGAGAAGTAGTTCCAGCATCCAGGAAGTGATCCCCGACTTAACAAAGTTTTTATAGTCTTGTTTTGTTAAATAAATGGCATGTACCTAGGTTGAGTCAATTTTTGGTATAATATGTATCTTGTGAACTTTTGGAAGCTAGAACTCGTAATTTTGGGTAATGGAAAAATGAAATAGTAGCATAGATGAATTTGGTATACTTGAAATGCATGAGATGATGTTAAATTTTAACTTATGAAAATGTAAGTAGGTTTAAAAGGTTAAATGGTTACCAAAATGTTCATTATTTGTATGTTTGAATGAAATGGTGAAATGATAGTAAT
This sequence comes from Gossypium bickii, assembly GCA_025503065.1. Lineage (NCBI taxonomy): Eukaryota > Viridiplantae > Streptophyta > Magnoliopsida > Malvales > Malvaceae > Gossypium > Gossypium bickii. The sequence continues at coordinate 32,761,968 of CP106715.1, read as the reverse complement.
ATTTATGCATAAGTTGTGTTAATTGCTTAGGATGGAGTATTGAATTATGGTATTTTGCTTAATTGATTGAATGGAATAGATACCAAATTCGACCCTTCGAAAATTATCAATCACGTTGCGATGATGTCCTCTCAACATAAGATGAGATTAAGCAGAGTTACATCACAATGACATACTCTCAATGTCGTGATGAGCCTAGCCAGTGAGTTGCATCATGCCAAGGAACCCCCAAAGTCATGACGTCAACCCTGTACTTTGGAACCTTTACAATTTGGTCCTAATTTGACCTAAGGTTAACATTAGAGTTTTCGTAAGCTCGTATAAGACCTGAAAATTATTGCATACACATCATGTGTTTATAATACTCGTAAATGGATGTTTAATGGTAAATATTGAATGTAATTGATCGTAATTGTTCTGATAACAAATGTGACATCTTGTAATCCGAACTCGACAATCAAGTCGGGTATTGGGTGTTACAACATCAAGCAAAGCTCTTATTGCAGTTTTTGCCATTTGTGATTTCATAATCCATCAAATGAATATAAAAATAGATTTTCGAAATGGTGAGTTGAAAAAATAAATTTACACAGAGAAACCTAAAGGCTTTGTTCTACTAGGTAATGAAAATAAAGGGTGTAAATTTTTAAAACCATTATATTATTTAAAACAAACCCGTTGACAGTGGCAAGAAATTTTTGACATGCATTGAATTTTTAATGGTTTTAACAACAATGAAAGTGATAAGTGCATGTTTTACAAATTGGATAATAATTCACATGTTATAATTTGTTTTTATGTTGATGATCTCTTGCTTTTTGGAACAAATCTAAAGAGTATCAATGTTACCAAAATCCTACTCACTAATCATTTTGACATGAATGATTTACGGGAAGTAAATGTAATTCTTGGCATGATGATCACAAGGGCTTCAAATGGTATATTTCTAGACCAATCTCATTATATTGAATTTTTTTTACAAAAAATATAAGTTTTTATAACGACTCAATTTTTAGTGGTGTTAAAAAATGTAATTTTGGAATCCTATTTCTGCAAACTAAGTTTGGAAGGATGAAATATAAAGATTAATGTAGTTAGTATATATTGAAATCGGTTAAGTAATTTAACCGAGAAATCTATTAATTAAAGCTTAGGGACTAAATTGTAAAAGTCCAATCGCTATTGAGTTTTAATTAAGAAAATGCATGAAGACCTAGTAGTAATTATCCAAAGGGCTTAAATGGTTATTAAACCAATGTTTTTCATATTTATAGTGGAATATGATAATGATATTCATTAAGCATAAATTATAATTAAATTAAACCTAAATATGTCTTATTAATTAATTATACTTAAACTAATTAAACTATTAATCATATTATATATAATAAAGTAGTGGAAGGAGAGATGAATAATTTAACTTTTCCAACTGTCCATGCTAAAGAAAAATAAAGAAAGAAAACCTTAAGTTCATGCTAGCATTCGACCATCGAATTGCAAAGGTAATTAAGTCATTTTCTTCAATTTTTTATGGATTTATGATCATGGGAGCTTGATTTAGCTAGACCATATATCAATTTTTTCAATTGTTAAGCTTTTAGGAAGTTGTCATTAAAGAAAAATTGATGAATTAGGCTTGAAATTAAAAGACTATTAGATAGTGAACTTAGATTATGTTAAGGACTAAATTGGAAATTAAATTAAGCTTATTAGATAACTTTGTAACATTAGTGACTAAATTGAAAACTTTCATAAGATTATGTTGTAGATGAAAAGTATAGGGTCCCTAATGAAAGAATGTGAAATTAAATTTTAATACGATGTTAGATATTGAAATATATTTGTATTCCGTGTATAGTGACTAAATTGAATAAAATGCAAAATATATTGGCTATGTATTTAAATGTGAATTGAACGTAAACTGATTTTTTTATTATTAAATTATCGAACATAGCTAAAGACAACACTAGGTAGTCGCGATAGAAGGGAAAGTCGAGAATCATAAACGAGTAGCGAACAATATCAGTTTGTACTTTTATGATTCGAGTTCAATGTATGTATGTTTATATTTATGTATGCATGCATGTATAAACTTGATTACTGCATACAAGCTATTGAGGTAAGATCGTACTTATATCATGAATTCGTGTTTGACAATATTGAATGCCAATAATTGAATTTGATTTGAGTATCGTGAAATCGAGCATGAAATGAGATTGTGATATATGATATTAATATAAAAATGGAATGAGATAATGATATGTGAATTGGTTTATAAAATGTAATTGAATTATTAATACCCTATTAATTGTTCGGGCAGAATTAGATATAGTTTATATGTCATAAGATTAGATTGTGTACAAGATTATACTTCAATTTATTCTATGATGCACTATGTGCACCACCATATTTGCTTCGGTTCGTTCGATGATGCATTATATGTGCCAGTATGATGACTTTGGATTTTTTGATGATGTACTGAGGTGCCAGATTGGTATGGATTGAAATGAAATAAACGTATTCAAGTTATTAGAAATATGGCATGATATGTGTAACACCCCTTACCCATATCCGTCGCCGGAATAGGGTACGAGGCATTACCAGAACTTACGGAACCAATTTCCATTTATCAGAACCAAGTACCATTTATTTATCAAAAATTATTATTACGTCCCTTAGATGGGCTTTCGAAGCCCAAATTATGCATCGGGGAACCAGACCGTAACCAAATCAGAATCACAAGGATTTTTATTTTTATTTTTTTTCGCAAAATCCCAAAATTATACTTACTCTAGCCATGCCAATAGCTAGGTTACATACATCCATTTCCATGTAAACATTGGTATTTATTCTATACATGCCATTCTTTCAAAATAAGTCATTTCATATACCAAAAGATATGGGTTGATTGTGTGATAAGGCTCCGACTAATCTCCGACCTTCGAGCTCTCGAGCACTACAAAATAGGGAAAAGGAGAACGGGGTAAGCACATAGTGCTTAGTAAGTTCATGCAACAAGAATTATACTCACCATACTTATACATCCATCATTTAACAACACAAGCACACATCCAATTCACATAAACATTTACCTATCACATACAAACTCAACTTTTGCATTAGTTAAGCAACATTATATAAATTCAATACAAAGATAAATAATTGATGAGCTCATCAATTCCATAATTTTCATGTTCTTCCATTTCTCATATTTATCCCGTTAAATTTCTAATAATTTCGATGGATATTCAGTAGTACACTTTTGTGTACAATTTCGGGTCTGTCAATTCGTACAGATATGGGTATGCCCTTTTTCCAAAGAGCACACTCCCGCGAACCTCATTCTTACAGCAAGATTACTAGTCCAGGCTAAATCCCCTGTATCATATGCTCAAAGAGTATTGTCGGGATTACCAGTCCAGGCTAAATCCTCTGCAATGACAATTACTCTAATGAACTTAATTTGGATTACCCGTTCGAGCTGAATCCATTTAACACATATTCTTCGAGAGGGCTAATATTTGGATCACCCGTCCAGGTTAGATTTTTTTTACTGTCAATTCCCTTTTCAATAATCCATCGAAGCCCATTTCATTCAACCGGGATTTAATTCCCCTTTTTATCGAGAATTATCAATTTTTCATTAAATATCATACAAGAAACATACAAAGCATATTCACATCAATAAAAATACATTCCAAGTATTTAAGAATATAATTCAAGTTACACAAACTTACCCGTAACAATTTGTAGTAGTTGTAGGGATTTCAGGGATTATTCGGTAATTTTTTTCCTTCCCTCGTTTATCTTCAATTTCTTAGTCTATAATATAAAATTTTCCATTTATCAGTTATACCTCTCAATTTTTGAAATGCATATTTACCCTAAATTTTACAATTTTTACAATTTAGTCCCTATTTAATTAACCCCCCAATTGAACTATTTTTTCCTCAATTAACACTTTATTCCATCATATTAAACTATTTCACAACCTTTGGAAATTAGAATTTCAGCATCAAACCCTAATTCTAAACTTTTTCACAATTAAGTCCTAAAAATCAATTTCTACTAAAAACATTTAGTAAATCCATCTTTTAATAAAATTAAAACTTAAAATCCATGTTAATTCATCATAAAATTCTAGTACTCAACCATGGTAACTTTTAATTTCATCCATAAAATTAAAAACTAATGAATTTAATAGTAGGACCTAGTTGTAAAAGCCTTAAAAACGTAAAAATTACAAGAAAAAGGCAAGAATTAACTCACTTGATGCAAAAATTATGAAATATCAGCTTAAAGAGCCCCTCCTATGGCGTTTAGACTAATGAGATGAAGAAAAATCAAAAGAAATCTAGATATTTCCACTTTAGTCTTAACTTTATTTAATTAATTATGCAATATTCCAATTTTGCCCTTAAATCATCAATTTTCTAGTTGATTTCATGCCCTTACCGTCCAGCCCAAATAATTTTGGGTCTAATTGCCTTTTAAATCCTTTCTCATTAAACACTTAAGCTATTTAATCATTCTAGCAACTTTTATACATTTTTCAATTTAGTCCTTTCTATTTAATTGACTAGCCAAACGTTAAAATTTTCTAATGAAATTTTAATACCACAAAACCAACATTTCATAAATATTTATAAAAATATTTTCGACTTAATTTTACGATATCGAGGTCTCGATACCTCATATTTACCCAATTTCTTCAATATTTTTTTTTCTAATTAACCACTAAATCAGTAAAATTTTTCTATCGATATTTTCATACGACTTTCCTATCATATTAATATTCATGCTATAGTTTTTAAAATAAATATTCTTTTTAAATCAGATTTGTAATTACGAAACCACTGTTCCGATAACCCGAATTTAAGCCATTACAATATGTGTGTATTGATTTAACAATTGTGATAGAATGGGTATATAAGACATAAATATTTGAATTGAAATGGTTGAAACTTGGTTATATATTGGTCATACTCTTATCATGTTAATGCTTCTTCTTATATAACTTAAATCATGAAAATACTACTGAGCTTATCGTTCAGCGTACGGTTTGTTTATTTCGTGTATAGGTATTTGTAGATCTCGCAAACTAGAGGAGTAATCTAGCATCCGATCCGAAACTCTCGACTTAGCAATGTTTGTATATTTCCTTATGTTTTGATATATGGCATGTACCTAAAGGTTGAGTCGATCTTGTAATGTAATGGTCATTATGAAATCTTGAATTGATAAGGTTATTTTGAGTACAAGTATATGAATTGTTAAAATGCAATGAAGTGACTTGTATAAGGTCAAAATGGTTAAAGTTGCAAATGGTACCATATGTTGAACTAAACTTTAAGTTTGAATTGTCAATTAGGTATTGGTTAGAAGATTGTTGGGATGGTAGCATATGAAATGTTTTGGGATAATGCATATTGTTTAAAAGGGAATAGGCATGAAGAATTTGGTTATTATTTTAATTGTTATGAATTGGTTACTTTGAAAACAATAGGCGACTTCGCAATCTTAAACCCTTGATGTTGCAATGACACTCGTTGTTTGTTTGAAGTCGCGACGTTGTACCTCAACATATCGACACCAAATTGATAGTTCAAAATATTATACATTTTAGTCCTCAAATGGTCTCAATTTATCAAAAGAGCTTTCGTAAGCCCATTTTACTCCCCGAAATTGATTAGATAACATTTGTTAATGATATCTTAAACTTAATAGGATGTGTAACCTGTTAAATTGAATCAAAATTAATCATAGTTGTTCCAAAAATGAATGTGACATCCCGTAACTCGAACCCAACGATCGGATTGGATATGAAGTGTTATAATTTTTTAATTACCCTTACGCTTTCCTTTTGATCCAAAATTAACCAATAAGAGTATGAAAGTATCATTGGTGACTTGACGTATGCCACTAATTAAACCCAACCCGACATTGCTTATGATGTATAGGTGATGGCTAGATTAACAAGTAAACCAAGCTTAGAGTATTGAAATGCAATTAATCAAGTGAAGGGACATTTAAGATATGGTCTACTTTATCAAAAGCATCCTACTATGCTTTAAGGATATAAAGATACTAATTGGAATACATTGACTTGTGAGTCATTATCTATCACTAGTTATGTGTTTAATTAGGAGGTAACATTTGTTGGAAATATAAAAATCAATAAATTATAGTAAACGCCACCATATTGGTTGAACTTACAGCATTAGCCTTAGTTAGTTAAGAAGCAAGTTGATTACGAGATTTTTTTTACTTGAAATTCCAATATGGAAAAAATCAGTGCCTCTTGCCTTGATTCATTGTGATAGTATTGCAGCTATTGGAAATGTAAATAAGAAATCTTACAATGAAATATAAAAATATAACATACCTATGTGAGATCTCATATAACTAAGGGTGCCATTAATTTCAACTATATTTGAAGTAGTGATAAGCTTGTAAAATCATTTGACAAAAGCTCTAGCTAGAAAAAGATTCGGATAGCATTGAGAAGGGATAAGACTAAAGCCCAAACAAGAATAAAAATCAACTATGAGGATAGCATGCATGGTGATTGGTGATCCCAACAATTAAGTTTTTAAATTAAAAACAAATCATAAAATGGGTAGATGACATGCACATATAAATAATATATATAAATCCCTCCATATAATGTGATGTTTGGATTCTATAATAGTAATACAGGTTGAATACATCTATACTCTTAATGAGTTCTATAGGTTGTTTGAGTGGGATGTATAGTCATAGGAGCATCCTTGATAGCGTTGCCTATATAAGTGTGGAACTGAAGTCGTTTCCTATTAAAATCAAGGTTTGTTCTTTAGAACACTCATTATAACCGGGATAAAGCACATGACCATTTCGTGCTAACTTATGAAGCTTGTTGCAAAGCAACCTTAATTCAAGACTTTAAAAATTAGTACGTAAAATATTTCATTAAATTAAGTGAAAGATTGTTAATCTATTTTGATTTAAAAAAGAAGAAGCACAAAACACACTTTTAATATTTCTTTTATGTTATACTATAAATAGTGAAGTAATTCTTCACGTCAAGGCATCCCATTTTCCAAGAAAGAAAAAGAAATTTTATTTTTTAGAAGTTCCTTTTGAAATGCTAATTAATTGGATGAAGAAAGTTTCTACCTTCTAACTTGTGTGCAGGTTAGTAAAGTGTATAGTGGATGATTGTGCTTGTTGTATCCTAAAGATGACGTGCAATAAACTTCTTTGTAATAGTTATTATCACTGAGAGGGCGTGTTTAGTCTCAAGAGAGAAACCTAGTCTGCATCTCAATCTCTATCACCCAATTTTAACTATTAGAGTCGTGATAGTTTGGTAATCAAATTGATCCTATACTCCTATGCAAAAGAATTATTGCCAACATTCTCCATAAAAGACAAACACAAAATATATTATATTTTTCTACAAAATATTTTTTAAGCTTTACACTTTGACAACTAAAATTTGTCTTAAAATAACTACATTATCTTATATAGAACTAATAATAACCAAAATTTAAAGTTACATGTATGAGAATTGATAATGAAACGTTGGGAATAGGAAGAGATAAAATGAAGCTAAACAGGATTTAAAACATTGATCAATTACAGTTTGATGTCTTAAAGTTCATTGTTTTGGCATGAACAGGTTTTGTTGGGAAAACAGTTCAAGTTGAAATTACCTTACCTGACTCATAAAATATAAGAGGGAATGAGATTAAGAAATTATAACCAATTATGCATCAAGAGAACCAAGCCAATAAACCTGGGAGACTTCAGTCTTCTAGACCAACATCAGCCGATGCAGTATAATAACCATGATTTACTTAAAAGTTTGCAGAGTAAATAGAAGCAGAAAAAAGTATAAGAACTGAATTTTGGTGTGATTTAAATGTAGTTCATGTCATAGAAGTTACCGAAAATCAGGTATTACTTCAAGCAAAAGTTGAAAGACTTTTTTCGTTCAAATTTTGCAATCGTTGGGTGTATATGCCGAGAGTTTTCAAGGTAGCATGGAGAAAATTAACATGCTGATGCAATCATAAGATTTTAGTTAGAAAGGAACCTCAAGTCTCATCCTCTACCTTCCCATGGAAGATATGATTTATGTATCTTATATTACAGGGGGAAATAGGCCTCAAGTCAACCTCTATTACCTCCCCTATGACTTCACTGATTTGAATGGCATATGGGAGCATGAGTTTGTTAGGTAACCACTAGAGCAGCACCCATATTAGTGAAGAATCAACATGAAATTCTCTAGTTCGTCTATTATGAATCCTCTTTCCATTAACCAAGGACTCTCATTAAGAATAAAGTCAGTATCTTGGCTTTCTTCAAAGTAAATGTAGTTATAGTTGCCTTTCCTTTCTAGAACAGTAGTTGTTCCACGTACTATCCATAATTCTCTAAACAGTACAAGCTAAAATTGTCTTATGTCAAATAAGATACTAAGCATTGTCTCTAGTAAGGATGTGATTCGTTACCAATATCCAGTTCATTTGGATAACAGCTCCTCTACGAGCTCTAATGATTGGGCCTAGATGCTGGGAGGGTTTTTTCCCATGATCTGTAAGGATGTACTTGGTTGATTGGAAAAATGAAAGGATGAGAGGAGGGAGTAATTTTCAAATATTTTATTTTCTTTACTTCTAATTTTCAACTCTAACAAGCAATGCATGGAAAGAATAAGGGCTAGTTTGAATGGGCGGTGTGTTTACCTCCGATGAGATTAAAAACAGCGGTGGCGGTGAGATTAATTACTGTAGCGGTGAGATTGAACACTGTAGCAGTGAGATTAAAAATAGCGGTAGAGTGTGTGTTTGGATTCAAACGCAGCTGTAGCGGTGAGGTGAGAATATAAAATGACTATTAAGGACATTATATTAGAATTGATATATAATAGAAGTTTTTAAATTATTTTATTTATATAAAATTATTAAAATATGTGAATTTATAAATTCATTTAATAAAATATTAAAATGTATCTTCTAATATTTTATTATAAATATTTTAATGAATTATATAATCAATTTAAATTATTTATTAGATAAAATGATTATTATTTTTAATTTTTTATAGTTAAATATTATTTTATAACAATGATAAATATTATTTTCGCAAATAGTAATATTATACTTGGATCAAACTTTGAAGTATCTAAACGTGCAATGTCGAGCCTTGAGCTGGTCATCAATGCTAAAAGGAAGAGCTACAAATCACATCTGTTGGGATTTTGTGAGAGAGAAGAAAAGCAGAAGTAACCCGATTGATGTAAAGATTAACTTCATTACTTGAATAAGCACTATGCCATATACATTAGCCCGGATTATATATGTTAGTTTTTAGCAAAAATTAAGGAGAAAAGAAAAACGAATACAAAGAAATTTGAACAAGAAGAAAAATGAATTTGATCTCCAAAATCAGATCTTTTGAATAAACAAAATGCTATCGCTTTCTCTGGTTCGACTTGGATGTTGGCTTCGCATTTGGTTTGTCTTTGGTTTCCCATTGCAGAAAACAAATAAAAAGCGAGTACATACATTTCATTTAGATATTGCATACTCCAATCTTTTTGAGTAACATTAATTTATTAATTCATGAGATTTAACTAGTATTTTATGATATACATGTAAAATAAGCTGAAATTTTCATGTCATAAGTATATAAAATATTGTTTTTGAATTGATGCAAAGTGTCTACTTTAAACTAGTCCCCTATAAGATCCTGCTGATGGATCAGAACTCGAATGAGGCCCCCTGCAACATGAACTCGAGATAATTAAAATGTTGAAATCCCAAGGAGCAAAAATTTGCAAAATTTGAAAACCATTCACTACTGATCTAATGATGTTAAAATTAGCTCCAAACAAATTGATTACATCATGGAAGCAGAACTTCAACTGGTATAAATTATATAACAACCTAGAACATAATGATAGGACTTGGGATAGGTATCGTAAAGTAATTCTGTAAGAAGAGGTAAAAGTGTAATAGTTCTCCCTTACGCTTTGCAAAGCACAATCAGATACACTGACAATGGGTAGCATATAAAGGCTATGTCCATTGAGAAAGTGTAGCCATGTATTAATTAATCATAATTTTGGGGGTTAAATCAAATATGCTAATCCAACATCAAAAAGAACCATTCACATAGATGTTTCCACCATTTAACAATATATGCAACAGAAGTACTATTCATGTTTTATAATAAAAAATAATTTAAACCATATGCCTAGCATAAACTAGGAATAAAATCAAGAAATAGCTTTGCTAATAAAAACACAATAATATCCATAATGAATAAACCCAAAACACTTAAAGTACCTTGCTTAGTGGTTTATTAGGCTGAGCGTAAGTAGATTTCGATAGTTTAGTACCAAGGCCATTAGATTTTGTTGAGTTGAAACCATTTGACTTTGTAAAAGCAGAGCCAGAACCATATTTTACATTTCCAAAACCATCAAGGATTCCATTTGAAACATCTCCAGCATATGTTGAATCCCATGAGTAACAAGGCATGGCTTCTGATGCATAGGAAACAGGAGGCTGAAAATATCCTGATGAATAATATGGTCGTTGACCAAGGCATTGCCCATCAACACCCATTAGAGCCCCAGTAGCATATATGGGTTATAGCGAGCAAATAGTAGACCAAGGAACCATTTTCCGATTGCACACCCAGGGCAACAATCCAATAAAAACGAGCAGTCAACATATGGAATTTGTAATTCCATATTGCGTAATGTTAAGATGCCATAAAATGAAAACAATATGAAAGGATGATGCCATAAATGTGCAACGAAGGAACTAGCAAGAAGAACATCTTCGTAAGTGAACCATCGAAGAAGAAAATAACCCTTATCATCGATTGAGTGAATGACCCATCATAACACGAAAAAATCCAATTAATGTTTTATACAAAATTAAATACGCTTGATAATTTTATCTTAAACAACAGTAAGCCAAACTGCAAAAGAAGAAAAGAATGACATATCTGCACAATAAATATAGAGTCAGGAACTAAAGCCTAAAAGTTTTGTTCCCCTCAAAACATTTATCCTTTTTTGGGGAATATGAATTAGGTAATTTAGGAACACTTTTCAACAATTGCTTTTTCATATGATTTAAAACACCTACAATATCAATGTGTTTCATCATGACCTTGGCATGCAAATCTTCTAACAAATCGATGGAAACGATGAAAGATAGAATGACAGCAAATCTCATTTGCAATAAAATCCATGGCTATCCTGATTCTAACATTGTGTACAAATGCCGTGTTTCAACATGAAGGATTGTTATATAATCTAACTTTATAGAACTCTATATATCCTATGACATATCAACTATACACAAGAATTATCCAAAATCATTTAATAGGATTATTCAAAAGTTTGAACATGTATTTCCAATTATTTATCAACCAAACACATATCAACATTCCAGAAGCAACATTATTTATCATTTAACCATTCAAGGCTTCACTATGAGCAGCATCATCACACGCACAATTCTCTATTTATTTAACTTGTACTTAACCCATAACAAGATGCTTACCAAAGTAATCATTCAATACATACAACATAAAATCAGTTCCTAAACAATTAATTTTGATGAAAGCATAACATAAAGTATAACGAAAATTAGAATGCAAAAACTAAAACTAAGCCTCCATTACTTTCTCTTTTGCTTTCGCCTTCAGACTTTCATCTTCTTTTGTTTCATTTTCAACATCAAATCAATAAAACAAATTAGAAAATGATGCAATTCGATGGAGTGAGACACTATCTAATCTCGAATCTATATTTACAGAAACTAAAATGTAACATTATAACTAAGATTTGGAGCTTAAAAAACATTTCAACTCTATTAAAAATCATCAAGAACCATCATAAATCTCAAAGACTCTCTCACTCTACAACTCACCTAAAGCTTTGAGAAATCGCTCTTTCTCAAATATGATTCTCTGTTCTAATGTTGTTTTAAACTTAAAAACATTTGGAATCTAACCTAAAATCAATAAAAAACACAAAACCAAGCTCCTCTCTCAAGAATACTTATAAGAGATCTCTTCACTTATAAGGACTCGCTTTTAACAAATTGAAACTAGATCATATTCAAGTGTGTTTTTCAAGTCCGTAAAGTGTTTGAGAGGCATTTTCAAACAAGGCTTTGGTGAAATCAAATTCATAAGCGCCATTCGGATAAAGTCTGTTCCAAATTTTTCCGTTTTTGCGTTTACATGCGCATCGAAGGGACGACACAACATTAGTAATCTTGTCTAGGATCTTCCCATAGAGTTCTTCACGATCGGACTTGTAACGAACCCGATTTAAAGAGACAAGAAAATCCCAACTTCAACTTACAAAAAATAAAACAAGCAAAAAATTTCAGCTTAGAGACATACTGGGTTTAGCCTATGGCAATGCCAAATCCATTCACAATCAAGAGGAACAAACCAAAGGCCCTTCCAAAATGGGTTGTTCATAACATTTGGCTAGCAAGGCAAGCCAGTAAGCATTGTACCTAAAAATTAGCATATCTAAAAAAAATCAACAACCCAAATTTTGATTAAAAATGCACATCAATTAAAAGGGTTTAAGGTAGGAATCAAATGCAAAACTTGGAGAAACTTAAACAAAATGAAATCCCCAAAAAGACCCAAAATTTGAAAATGGTAAAAATGATGATTTAGCAACAATCAAGAAATTGAGCTGTGAAAGTGATCACCCAAAAAGACCCAAAGAGCCAACGGTTCCTATTGACAGCAGCGAGGAATTCAAGCTGGTTCTTGCCAGCAACTGCAAGGTCCAAACTAATTTCGATCTTTTGAGCTTCGATCCATTCCAGTCCTTGCTCTTTCTCCATTTCCATCTCTTCTATTTCCACATAAAAACAGAATCCTATTAATAGAAAAACAAAATCAAAGAAGCAAATTAATAAAATAACATAAGAATTATAACTGATTTTTTTTTTTTTTGTTCATAATTGATGATGAAAAGATTGCGAAGACTACCGGAAACGAATTTTAGTTGGCTTGTCGTTGCTCGATATCGGCTCGAAAAGGAAAGGCAAAACTAGTTGCTGCCACCGTAGCTTCTTTGCTCCCTCCTCCTTCACTCGTGTTCGATATCGTTACTCTCTCTATCCCTGTTGCTGATATGCAGAACTTGTTTATTTTCCGTCGATTTCCTCAACTTCTCCTCACTTCCATTTAATCCAAACAAAGATCCATTCAATCATTGCTCAACACTAGCATCGAAATCTCAACGTGATCTTTGAACCGATTGTAAGGGTTAAGGGTTTTTGGGAGGAAATCTCAATAGAATGGAATGGAATTTTTTGGGAGGAAAATGTGAAAGAGAAAAATAGAGTGATCAGAGAGGGGATAACCAGTGTAAAGGGTTTTTTTTGTCTGTTAAAAATAACTTCAACTGGACTGGGTTCAATTGCTACTCAAACCTTCAGTGAAGTTTTTGGAGATCAGTGAGTTTCAGATTAATTTTGGCTGAAACGTGATGCTGAACCAAACAGCATTTCAGTGAGATTGGTAAGCATTTCAGTGAGATTGGGTTACCAATCTCACCACACTGGAGGAAAACGGGCATCCAAAGGAGCCCTAAGTTACTTTCTTTCCATTTTTCTATCTCTCCTACCAAGCACACTTATGGTCATCCTTCTAATTTTCATCCTTCCAATATTCTTTCCCCTCTACCAAGCAAAGCATAACTTCTTCCTGGTCTCCTCACTTTTAGAGCGACTTCCCTTATGTCTATAAATAACATGCTCTATTTTTCTCTTATGGGGCAGATATAAGGTGATTTAGTAGAAGCAAAAGGTTCGTTGAGTGTCTTGAGACATTCATTGGGTTTTGAAAAGCATCAGTTCTCCATGTATTCACTATTTAAAGGCTTCGCTTCAACTTTCAATATTTGAAAATGCCAAACGACAAATAACATCACTAAAGGGATAGAATCAGCACAAACAGTGAAAACACAAACAAATAAAAGAAAACAAAGCTAACAAACAAAATAGAATATCTTCAGAAATTGGAGGTAAGCCAAAACCTACACAAGGCACCAATAGAGAAGAACTTAAAAGATTGGTCATATCAAGTAAAGCAAAATAAGCATGAGAAGTAAAACAACCAAACACTTAGAATAAGAGACAAAACTAAAAGATTTTGAAAAGAAATCACCTCAATGGGTTAAGGAAAAAAACAAAAGATTTAAGAACGTATAGAAATTTAAGAGATCAGAGGAATCAAAGGGAGAAGAAGTTGCAAGAAACCGTCGAAATTGATAGAAAGGAAAAACATCACCACCAAAGGCAAAGAAGACGGTTGACAGGGCGGAAGATGGAGAGTTAACGATTGTTTACAACGAACATTTCTCCGAAGGGTTAGCACTCTCTAGAACACGAGAGAGAATTTGTACCAAAAATCATTTTTCAATAATTATTTCTTAAATGTTTCATTCCTTAAAAAAAGGGAATTTTTAAATAAAATTGAAGTTTTTTTAATAATTTTATCTTTATTTAATTGATTGTATTTCTAAAAAATCTATTATTTTTTTATTTCTTATAAGTTTTAAATAGAATTAGACTAATTTAATTGAATATGTAAATGTTAAGGATTAAATTTATTTTTATACCAATTAAATATTTGTCATGTCACCTTTCTATTAATGATTTAATAAAAAAGTAACAAAAATTAATCAATGTCTAACATCTTAGACGAAATTGAAAAGTTTAAATAAAAATACACCAATAATAATGGGATTTGAGTTGTAAAAGTTAGAAAATTATTATTTAATTTTAAAAATTAGAAATTTATGATTTTAAAGTAATGTTGTTTGAATCGAACCGGATCGATCAGTTGAATTAAGAATAAAATAGGGTATCAATTTAGAGATAAGTTTTAAACTAATTGACTTAAAAATCAGTACGAGAAAAAATTAATTAAAAAAACAGTTAAATTAATTTTTTTAAATTTTTTTAGTTTTTTAATGAAAGTAATTAAACTGCTAACCTGATAGATTCAATCTAATCGGAATTAAAGTTATAAGTTTGATCTCAATACTTACAATTTTGTAAATGGTTACCATTTTGTACCATTGTTTCCCATCTACTCTTTTTCTCGCTTGTGTTGTAGGCTTAGGGTTTACAAATCCCATTTTAACCCAACTCGCACTTGTTACTTCGGTTCTAAATGGAAAGTACAAAAGAAGTACATAATTTTTTTTTTAAGTTTCTTTTATTTTTAGTGAAAAACCAATAGATTTATTAATGATAAAAAAAACCAACGGATTTATTTATTTAAATAAATAAAAAATCAATTAATTCAAGAAATGATATGGAACAGATTAAACTGAACAAAAAATTAATTGAATCAGATGATTGAACCGATTTTTTAATATATTTTTTTATAAATTATTTAATATTTATTTAATCAAACCGGATGGACTAATCAAATTGATAGTCTGAGTGATCTAACCATTGATCCAATTTAAAAAACCTTTTAGTTAACAATTTTATTCTCTCCCAAATTGAATTAAAGAAATAGGAAAAAGAATATAATTTTATTCTCTTGACAAATTAACAAAATACAAATTCATATACCTTCTAAATAAAAGAAAACAAATCAACTACCAAGTATTTTTGGAGGACTACATACTAACCCACAATGAACTAAAATGATCCCACCTACTCCTGTCAGCCGTAAGTAGCTAAACGATTGGAGATGTAAAATAATGTTTGCTAATGTTACTCGGATGAGTTTGCCTCACACGGATCGCATAGAAAAACTGCTCACCGTAGTCGACCTTTTTTTGGAGATCAAAGATGCTATTTTATAAATAAACCTCTTAACAAAAAATAAACGACTTTCACCGCAATTCACCTTACTCCAAAAACGCTTGAGCAGTTTCAATTCCTCCTGCTCTCTAACAAAGTTAACAGAGGAATAAATAAAACCCTAGCTGGACAATTTACAAAAGAGTAAAACCCAAATGTATTTACAACTGACCCAACGTCTCAAAAATCCGTTATGATCTCTCAAAAATAAGTCCAGATTTCTCAATCTTCTACTGTCTGAATCTCACCCATCATAATCCGGTTGCTCACTACATTGAATCCCAAAACAGCTGGACTAACTTTCTTCCCTTTCTTCCCTTTCTTCTTGCCTCCCCCCTTAGAGGAACCATCTAGGCCAACTCCAACTTCTGGGTCAAAATTAGCAACACTTGCATCGCTGGAGTTCACATATCTGCTGCCCAACTCTGTGAACTTTCTGTCATGTCGACTTTGAAAAGCAATCTCAATCACATCAGCAGGTAGCAATTCCTTATAGTTAAGAAATTTCTCAATGAACTCGTGATTTGGATCAAATGATCCAAGGTTCTCTACCAGAAGTATCTCAGCCTCAGATCTAGATTGCTTCAAACAAAATTCCAAGACACTTGTATCTAGCAAAAGGATAAAAGAAGAAAAGACACAAGATTAAAATGCAAACGTTCAATGAATATTTAACCCGCTTGGCATCTATCAATACTACAACTACAGCTTCAGAGAGTTGGGACAAGCGATAATTGAAAGAATATCATCTAAGACTTGAAAAGAGGAGCTAAAATAAAAAATTTTGTGATCTGTACTTTCCCGAAAGAATAGAACATAAAAACATCATCTCCACCTAAAATAGGATAATTTTGGAAGAACGAAGCAAAATACCATACCTTTTGTCCCAATAAGCCTAACACATTCACTCTCACACCAATCTCTGAAATCCATGGCCTCTGCATGATAGTTAAACCTCATTATGTCTAATTTTTATGAGGCAGTCAAAAAAAAAAAAAAAACACATACAAAGACCGATTAGTCATCCTAAAATGACTTACCAGAATGCTTTGTCAACATATCACTTTTGCCTTTAAGGAATGACTGAGCAGAGGCAGGAGAGGGTGACAAAGTGCGCTCAATAGCTCTGCCACTAGACTTTTGTCGACTTAATGCCCCACTTGTAGTTCCTTTAGCAGGAGTGCTTTTTGTTCCCCAACCGCCCACATTTGCAAGAAGTGGGAAATCACCTCTGTTTACAACAAAATATAACTTTCACATACCCATATAGTGATTACAAATGAATCTCGTTAAATATCAAGTCAGCGAGGATAATCTTTTCTAATGCTCCCAGCTCACATGGAGGTATAACTTAATAGAATTTTAGATGGGATTGAAAATATTAAAAGGCACTTCAAAAGTTAGGATAATTATTGTTAAATTGAAATCAAACTCTCATTTTAATTTTAACTAGAAGAAAATCACTCTCCAACCACATTACTTAACTGCAACCAGGAAGCTTACGTATGTTATCTTTGCAGGCTAGAGTGCAGCTAAAATAACCAGAGACCCACCATTTCCAATTCACCCTAGGAAGAAAATACTTCACAAGGGTAAAAGAAATAAGTGCATGACAGTGTGTGTATGAATTCTTTTATTATTAATTTTCTTCTTAAGAGCAGGATGGGTGCATAGGGGAAGAAAACATACTGCTTCGTTTCTTGCTTTGTCTGATCAATTGGACCCCAGAATAGGTCATCATCTCCTTTATGTTTTGACTGAGTTGCATGAGAATTAATCTGGATCGGGGATGCAGTCTTTGATGGTGAAGATGCAGGGAAGGACCAAGATGAAACACCAGCAGGAGTTGACTGACTTGGTTGGGACTTATGAGGAGTTGGTATTGGATTTGTGGGCTGGACAGAGGAATTCCTCTTCTGCTCCTTTTGGATGTCCCGCAATGATGTGGGTTTAGGAAGTTTCTTAGAATCAGCAGACCAAGCTGGAGCAGGGGAAGGGTTTACTTGCTCCTCTTTCCAAGGTACAAAATCTCCCAAAGAAGGACCTGAGGGAATTGAAGGCAATAATTCCTTCTCCACCTGTGCTGGACGAGAACTTTTGACTTTCTCAATAGTACTTGCACTAACAAGAACCGCATCAGCAGTACTAGGAGGACCGGAAACTTTTGCTCCTGTACCTTTAGATTTGGCAGACTTTTTTCGACTCCTTTTAGTTTCTTTAGCCTCAATAAAATTGTCATTATCAGTGGGTTCGACATTTGTAGTGGTAACATGGGCAGAAGATGTAGAAATAGTGCCAGGAACATCTGCATCTCTTTCCCTAGATTTTGCTAAAACTACTTCTGCCAACAGATCATGTAATGGACTCTTTTTACTCGCTGAATTTAAAGAACTTTCAGGTTTCACAATAGCTGACTCATAAATATCTGCATCTCTTTTACTTTCTCTAGAAACTTTGGGTTCTAAACTAGAGACAACCCCAGCCCATGGAGTTGACAAACTCAGAGAGTTGACAGAAGAAGTAAACTCTGATACTGCCACTTCAGTTTGTGCCTTCCTCTGTTCTTCTTGTTGAATTTCCAGTAATGACTTTGCCTTGAAACCAGGAGCAGGTTTCCATGCACGTACTGCAGGCTGTACGGTTGAGTTCTGCAATGGAAAACTAGAAAGTTTAGCCTCATCCTTGGTTTCTTTGGTTTCATCATCCAACACACCAATGTTAGCAGCTGGAAAGCTTTTAGCATAATAAGAATCCATGGGGGCATTTCTGGATTTGTTCTCTTCCGTCTTTCCTTGAGACATCCCATCAGTGTTATGTCCAGAAGTATTAGAGTCACCAACAACTGGCTCTTCAGTTTCAGATGGTTTCAATTGCACCAAAGAGGAAGCCTTTGGAAGTCCCTTTGCAAGGTCAGAAGCTTGTGATTTACTAGATTTTTGCTTTCTAGACTTCTTTTCTGAAGCTTTTCTTACCTCATGAGCTTCGACATTCTTAGCTTCTCTCACCACAGAAGGCTGATCATTGCCTTTTTCTGTTCCAACTGGCAGTTCATCAATAGAATCAGTAGATTGAACACCCACGTTAATAGGTATATCAGTTTTAGAGGTTCTAGCAGTAGCAATTTCATGGTGCTCCAAGGTTCCACAGGTTGCATCATCCACAGTAGGTACAACTGGTGCAATTTCATCAATCTTCTGAGTATAATCCAATGGCTGCTCCATAGGAAGCGCATGACATTCAGAAGCGAGAGGCTCTTGCACGAGAGAAGCCTCCTGGGAGGATAAGTTCACTTCCAATGAGGGTGAACTTTCAACAATTGTTGTCACTGGCAAAGGCTGTTGGATGCCATTAACCAGTTCTGGTGCATTAGTCCCCCAGCTCTTCTGACAATTGATACTACTGAGCATCTCATGTGGTAGAAGCACAGGTGGGGATCCAGAACTAACAGCATAACTGGAATCCCTGGAAACTTGTGGAGGTAGATTCATGAAGTTATGGGCATGTTCATCTTGGTTGCCTAGGATCTGCGAACCAATCTGAAGAACATTCTGTAATGATGGCTGAAGTCGAGAGGGGTCCATGGATGAATTGCCTGTTGGTATTGTAGTAGTCTGTAAGTGTACGTAAGAGGGTTCACCGAAATGCTGCTTTGATTGATGTTCTTGCAAAACCTGTGAAAGCAATTGTTGTTGCCGTAACAACTGTTGCTGTTCCTCCAGTTTCTGTTGCTGCTTAAGCAACATGATCTTTTCAAGCAGCAACATCTGTGGTGTTGGTACTGGTGTCTGGGGTTGCAGCTGCTGCATTAAATACTGCTGCTGCAACATGTTTAGCAGTTGGGAGTCCTGAGATAAAGTGGAGGGGATAAACTTTTCAGGTTTTAAAATACCAGATGACTTATCCATAGTTTGACCAAGCAAACTTGTCAAGGAAGGTGGAGTAGGTGCTTGCAGCCTCTGGGATCCAGTGCATGAAAATTGTGGAACATATCCTTGCAAGCCTAAAATCAAAACCGTACAAGACATTAGGCAGGCTGTTAGAAAATACTAGAAGAAATATTGATTAAACTGTGGAGAGCCTTACGTATTAGAACCCTAGAAATATGCCTTCAGAGCTCAGCAAACAAAAATTATATACTATAAATAAATAAACGTAAGTGTCTATGTAAAAACCCAACCTTGAGATGGATTGCTCATGCCACCAGACATGAGTGACTCCAAAAATCTGTTTTCAGCTTCTGTTGCTGGCCTTGGCTCATTTCTGATCATATTGATCTCACTTGCACCAGTATGAACTTTCCCAGGGCTACTGTAATTTGGTCTGCTTGACAAATCTGAGAGTTCACCCTGTTTTGGCACACCAAATCCAGGTGGCGGACGTGCTTTAGCTCGCAAGTGGGGCATTACATCACCAAGTAAGGAAAATGGTGAGTCCTTGGGTGCACTAGCTAGCCGAACTTCCAAATCTATCCCAAAATACCCTGCCTCAAACCAGCTTATAATATCAATCCCTGAAAAAGGGCCTTGAATTTCACCTTGAGGATCTTTGTAATGAAGGACAAGGTCCTCCGGAGCAGGCAGCTTCCTAGGTTCAGGTTCCTTAGCCAAAACTCCAGATGGCTGCCTCTTAAGTATAGGATCCTCACTAGATTGCCAATTTGCTTCAGCTCTAGCATAGGATGAATTCAACACATTGCTTTCTCGTTGGTTAATCATATCTTTCTGTGGTTGTGACCAGCTCATGTCAGGGGTTCTTGACCTGGCATCATTTGGAATCTCCTTCAAGTCATGTGTGACTGTAGGTGACCGTTCCCCAAATGAAGAGGTTCGCCACATGGTGCCAGGATTAACAGAGTTAGTCACTTGTATGCTTGATTCCCTACTTATAGGCAACTCTTCATCCCTTTTAAAAAGACCCTTATTGTCTGCAAGAATATAAATGAATAGAAGATCAATTCTCATAGTCAAATAAGTTGAGAAAGGAGAGTAATATGTCAAATCTACCGAATACAATGTAGTGCATTGGATTTCAAACTACAGAAATGCTGAATTTTAGCTGAAAAAAATCGCAATCACTGAAACTAAACAACCAATCCATTCAACACAAAGATGTAATCCACAATGAGTAATCATCACATTCCTCACATCAATACTCAACTAGCCCCCAGACAAACTGATTCAAGTTCGCCACCTGGGTCCTTTTTTTAATTCCAACCCATATAGTATTAATTCTTTAAAAGCAGCCATGAAACAATTTCCCATGTGGCTCAAAAGCTTCAATTGAGAATACTTCTCACATCCAATTAAGTAATTGCAAGATGGTTGCCAGAGGTGTTACCAAATACATGCTTATGAGATTCATGTAATTATACCTTCAGATATGAATTTAGCATCTGGGTATCCCTTATGTTTTTCAAGCTGTGAATAACTGCTGTTTGGAATGTCAGAAGTTTCCTCTTTACAATCATCAACAGCAGGTGGTAAATCTTCTCTACTGCCTACATAAACATGTTCCAGAAGAAATTAGACACTAAAAATTTCAAAAATATACAGACAGAGTAGATATATCTTGCACTTGTTGAATACCAATCTTGTTCCTTCTTGAATGAGTAAACTCTGTAGAGTTCCGGCTGGCAGACCCGTCTTTTGGCATCTGAGGAGCACCACTACTAGTTATGTCCCCTTTGTCTATTCCCTTCAGAACAAGCTATCAAAGAAGAAATAAAATCAACCGAGGACTCCAAATCAATGTTTACCATCCTAATACGTGAAAAAATTAAAAAAGAAATTACCATTTCATCAGAACTGGAAGCACAAAGTGCTAGAGGTTCCAGTGATTCATTTTGTGTAAGTGAAGGAACTGATAGAAGCTGTTCTACGAGATTTTGGTAAATTCTCATGTCAGTCCTCATGTATAAGTCAAGTAATTTTTTCCTACTATACCGTAAATGGGATGGCTCTCCATGGTCAATTTCACTCCTGTTAGATATGTTTGCCAGAGTTTGATGGTGAGAAGGTATACTGGCCCCTGTGTTCCCACCAGAACTTCCCCTTCCATGACCAGCAGAAAATGGTGAAGAGTGACTTTCTCCACGTCCTCTGCCATAGGAAAAAGTGGGAACCTGCTTGCTTGGAGTTAGTGCTTGGTGATGTGGAGGCTCTCCCCTTCCTCGACTTTGAGAAGAGGTGGATCTCCATGGGCGATAGTGATCCCCCTCCTTCACATCCTTCGCATGACTAGAAAGATGGGGCAACCCTTTGTCAAGAAGCATATCACCATCTCTTCCAGAGTCTACCCACTTATCTCGTGACCTTTCATTATTTTTATCATCAGGCCCCCAGCGTGAGTTCCACTTGCTCTCACGCTTTTGATCATAATTTGAGTCCCTGTTACCTGAATCAGTCCACCGCTCAGTGGGTGCACGGCGTGCTTCTCCAAATTGTCTTGAAGGCAAGTTATCTGCCCATCGATCCATCCTGCGGGTATCACTGAGCTCTTTATCTCCATCCCTCCAGTGATCTTTGCGCAGAGCTGAATGGCTATCTCGTTCTTCATCACGCCAGCGGTCTCGACGCCCAGTTTCCATATCAAGTAAGGATGGCCTAAAAACATCCTTTTTGGGGGTACCATGCATCCCCTCGCCATTTCCTGATGGCTTAATGACTTCAGAGCGCCCTCCATGAGCAGGATATGACACAGGATGATTTTCCTGCATCGGTAATTTAAAATTAAGGGGAAAAATATGAGACTGTAAGAATATTGAACAGAAGATTAACTAATTCTAGAGATGAGAACCATATGTCAATAAAATGATGTAGAAAGCACTCACACAACATAAAACCCACCTATAAATGAACAAGGACATCCTGAGCCAGATAACAGAATTATATAGCTACCACAACAACAATAATAACATACCATAGTTCCCATTCCAGGCTTATTATCCCCTAGCTTTGAAAGAAGCCATTGTGGTGAAAGCGGAATAGGATTGTCAGATCCTTGAACATCTACATAAAACAACAGCAGCATCAATTAGAAACATGGCAGATACTCAAAGCAAGTAATTAAAATCAAAATCTTAGTCCCGTTCAAAGACAGAGCACAACAGGTACACTAGCAATGATCCAAGCCCATAAATTTTTTCAAAAAACACTCTCTCTGGTAAATGACCGAACTTGCCATGTGTGAAACTGCCACATTATTTATCATTGAATACAAAAAACAAAGCATGAAACAATGACAAACAAATGCGTTAAGACTAGAAATACATAATTTACAAAGCCTCAATCAACTTTCAAATGCAACATTTCAAACTATTGATAAACCAAAGGAATGTCTCAATAAAATGTATTGCTGAAAGCTAACAAGACAAAAACTGCACAATCAATTGTCAGTACAAAGTTAATGTGCCATTTATAAATGGAGTAAACAACCATACAATTTTTTTTATATAATCACATAAATCAATAGCATTTGAATCAATGACTGCACGAAAATAAAAATGTGCTAGAAAATAAATTGAAGAAGTCTGTCCAATACTAGTTTTGAGTTGAATTAATCAGAAAAATAAATAAATAGAACAACTTCGGTACGTACGTCCTTATCAAATCGTACTTTTCAAATTGAAAAAATATATAACAAAAGCGGTATGTCGGATACTAAAGCGCGCCCTGCTTAACCACAAAGAAAAGGCAACAGAGAGAAGAGAAGAAAAGAGAGATAGAGAACCTTCCATTCCAGATGATAAAACAAAAACCCTAACTTCGAAGCAACAAACTAAAAAAATTTAACACACACACAGAGCAATCTCGTGAAACCACTGAATCTACAATAATGCGTTCAAATATCAGAAACAAATATGAGCAAAACAGGAAATGGAAAGAGATAGGGTTTTAGAGAAGAGGAATGCAAGAAGGTGTTAATCCCTTAATGGTAGTAAGGGAAAGGAAATCGGCGAGGTAAACTACCTTTGCAGATCGGATGGTGAGGGTTGACGGTGAGGTGGCGGCGGGAATCGGAAGCAGAGGTATGAGCCATGGATGATCGGTGAAAGTCGAAAGAGAGACGAAAACCAAAGGAAAACCCTTGCTGCTGTTTTTGGTTTTTGGCTTAACCCTTTTCTTTTTGTGCTTTGGTTGCGCTAAGCGAGGTGAGAAAAAGGGAAATGTGAAGAGAGGGGAAATATAAGTTAGGTGAAAAAAACAAAAATATAAGCAAAAGGTAGTAAAAAGAAAGAAAAATTGTGGAGGGATAGGTTACGGCTTATGTTAGTAAGTAGAGAGTAATTTGCTGTCCAACTATAGTTACTGTTGGACGGATTCTTAAGATTATTATCCGGTTGGGTAATATCTACGCGCTTCGGCGAATCCGTGAAAACACGGCTTCTTAACATGTCTTACAGTGACTTGCACGCGACGTTGTGATGAAAGCAGATATGAAGAAGTGTTTTGATTCGATGGGTGCGCATTACGCCACGACCGTGGAAATTAAGGTCGAGATATGGAACGATGTAAAGGGCTGTCGTTTCCAACGTTAAAACATGCAAGATAAGTGTGAGATATTTGAAAATAAGGAAAAAAATATTTGTTACGAAATAAATAACAAAGGGAAATTAAATACGACAACCAAAGAGAAGTCATGAATTTTATTGATTAATAAAATATTTACGATGTTTTTCTAACATTTATATTTATAGATATAAGAAATATAAATAAATAAATTTTTATTTTTATTTGCAACACTCTCCTTAAATGTTTATTAGTGGATAATATGTCTCGTTAAAACCTTCCTCATATAAAAAACCTATCTTAAAGTCATAAAGACAAACCCTCAATTAAAAGAAAAATATTACAATGCCTATTTACTCCTCATCATGACAACATCACACAATACCGCATATTATACATATCCAAACTTAAATACTAGTTTTTCGAATTATCACATTAACAGATTTGCTAAATATTTATATCATTATTCTTTTAGAAGTCACGAGTAAGGAAAAAATTTGTGAAAATATATTTTAATCTCTTCACGAGTTCGAATAATAATCATAACAAATTTTGATCATGATCATTCTAAAAATATAAATATGTATTTTAGATTATTTTATAATCTTCCTCCAACTATTATTCATTGAATCAAACTTACCATATATGTCTAGATCATTTCAATTGATATAAATATTATAGAGTTATCCATGGATCGAGCTAGGCTAGGTCGGGTTCGAGCCTGGCCAAGTAAAAATTTTAGGCTTGATTTCTAGGCTCGGGCCCAACTCAAAAAATGGATCTGAAATTTTGCCCAAGTCAGCCTGGATAAAAATGTTAAAACCCGATCTCGGCCTACCCATATTAAAATTTTTTATATTACTATTTTTAATGTAACACCCCTCACCCAGTCCGGTTATTAGACCCAAGCAATAGGATACTACAACTAAATACCAAACAATTACAAACAAATTATAATCTAAAAATCTCAATTAAATATCAAACAAATCATAATTAAATAAATTAACATGTCTTTCAATCAGTTACGAGTTAACATCGAGCTTACGGAAAATTAAAACTAAGTAGGAAATCATTTTGGATCTATTTAAAACAAATATAAAAAGATAAGAAAAATATGAAAACAAGGGACACACGACTGTGTCCCAAGGCCGTGTGGAAGGGTTGAGGCCGTATGGGTGGGTCACATGGCCGTGTGAGAAAATCGTGTAACAATTTGAAGCCGTGTGAAATTGGGGCCACACGATCGTGTCACCAGGTTGTGTGACAAAAGTTAGCCTATGTGGCTCAAGAACATAGTCGCGTGGCCAGACCGTGTACAATTTGAATATAAGGTCACACGGCTATGTCGCCAAGTCGTGTACGATTCAAAAATAGGGTCACACGGTCTTGTCTCCAGACCGTGTAACTGCCCGAGACTGTGTAGACAAACCTGCACTGTAACACCCCCAACCCGTATCCGTCGCCAAAATAGGGTTACGAGGCATTACCAAATAGTACAGAACACTTACAGATAATTTGAAATCATTATCTTTACACAAATAGTACACTTGAGGTGTACAGTTCTATAATTATGAATAAACACATTTATCAAACATATTTCATGTTTTTATATATCACAATCTCATATTTCCACATGCATTTACTTTCCACATTATGAACTCAAATAACATATACAAGATATACCAATGTATTTCAAATATGGTTTCATAATATTTCATTTCAAATTTCAGATTATTTCATATTAGAACTTTTCTCATTAACTCATTTGGAATACCAATTCATACGGATAATACACACAAGGGTGTACAAATATATAATCACAAATGAACTCATTCATTAACCAAGTTCTATGTTCATGTCTTATCAACTCGTATTTCCTTATATCACATAATATATACCATGATTGATGAGTTCATCAATACCATGATTTCCATTTCCTTGTTATTTTTCCATATTTACCCCGTTGAATTACTCGGAATTTCGATGGATTTTCAGAGGTACACTTTAGAGTACAAATCCGAGTCCGTCAATTCATATTCATGTGCGCACATTTCCATTTCAAAGAGCACACTCCTGCGAACATCATCTTTACAGTGGGATTACCAGTCCAGGCTAAATCCCCTGTAATATAAACTCATAGAGTATTGTCGGGATTACAGTCCCAGCTAAATCTCGCAACGACAATTACTCTAATGAGCTTGGATCTAAATTACCATCCAAGCTAAATTGGACCTAATTTGGATTACCCATCCAAGCTAAATCCATTTTCCACATATTCTTCGGGAGGGCTATATCAGGATAGGATCACCCGTCCGGGCTAGATCCTTTTTACCGTCAATTCCTTTTTAGAGATCCATCGAATTTTCCTTTCATTCAAACGGGATTTCTTCATTTTTTTTTATCAACTATACCAATGTTTCATCAATCTTCATACAATGAACATCCAAATTATATTCACATCAATAACATACATTTCAAACATTTAAGAATATAATTCAAGTTACACGAACTTACAATTCGATTTTTATACCATAACCATAATCTTAGTTTCATAATAAATATTTGAAATAAAACATTACATCATTTCTAATTCAACGTTTATCGATTATAATCAGGCATGTGTTCAATTTATACATAAGTCATTCATATATTTTCCTTCTCCTCCTCTCTATTCCACATTCTTAGTATAAACAACACACTTGTAAGTAACATTATCTATAATTTTCACTATTTACTTATGTGAATATTCAAGCTATCCATCCGTGTCATAGTCACTAAATTTTTTTTATCTTGAGCTACAGAACTCCAAATTAAGATCCGTTAATTTTCTTTGAAACTAGACTCACATATCTTTTTACTATAATTTTTCCAGAATTTTTGGTGTGGCCAATTAGTACATTTTATTAGTTAAGTTCTCCCCTGTTACACAGTCTGACGGCTCTAACCTCTCTTCACTAAAAATTAATTATCTCATAGTACGATTTTCATATAGTGTTTTCGATTATTTCTAATGAAAATAGGCTCATTAAGGAATACAAACATATAAATTATAACTCATAATTATTTTTTTTTTACAATTTTTAGTGAATTTCTAAAGTAAGAACAGGGGATCACGAAGTTATTCTAAACCAGTCTTACAAAAATTTAAATATATCAATATGTAGACTTCCTCTGCTTGCTCTGTTTCTTTTATATGAAAATAGACTCAACAAGATTTAATTCTATATCTCATTCAACTTCTAATTCAATTTCTACCATTTTTGGTGATTTTTCAAATTTAGAAAATTGTTGTTGTCCAAAACTGCTTTAGTGTAACATATTGATTTCTATTTTGTCCCAAATTCCACAATTCATGCAATTCAATCCTTGCTCAATTAACCCCTCAATTGAGCTAATTTTCTTATTTAATACTTTTCTCTATCATTTTAAGCTACTTCATAACCTTTGAAAATCAAAAATTTAGTATTAGACCTTAATTCTAAACTCTTTCACAATTAGGTCCTAAAACCAATTTCCATCAATTTTACTTGATAAAATCATTATATATCAAAATTAAAGCTTCAATTCTATGTGTATTCATCATATGCTTCCAGCACTAATCCATAGAAACTTTAAAAATTAGTCATAGAATCAAAAACTAATGACATAGTAAGTTGGACCCAATTGTAAAAGTCCAGAAACATAGAAATTTCAAGGAGAAAGTAAGAATTAAACTTACATGAAGCTAGAGTATGAAAACCAGCTTGAACCCTCTTCCATGGCTATTTTTTAGCTGATGAAAATGAAGAGAATTCTAGATATTCCAATTTGGTCCTATTTTTATTTAGCTAATTTTGGCAATTTTCCAATTTTGCCCTTATTTCACCCATTTCCTGATTTTTCTCAGCTATTGCCGCCCAAAATATCTCCTTTGGACTTATTTGCACTTTAGGTCCTTTCTCATTTGACAATTAAGCTACTTAATCCTTCTAGCAACTTTTACACCTTTTTCAATTTAGTCCTTTTTATTTAATTAACCACCCAAACGTCAAAATTTTCTAACAAAATTTTAATACTACCTTATTAACATTCCGTAAATATTCATAAAAATATTTATGACTCGGTTTATAACACTGGAGATCTCGATACCTCTTTTCTCGATTTCTTGACCAAATAAATCTTTATAAAACACAATTTACTATTTCAAAAATATTTTAAAAGCTACATTTGGCTCGTAAATATTAAATAATATAGTCTACGAGTTCATTTGTCAGATTTGGTGGTCTCGAACCACTATTTTTGACATCACTGAAATTTGGGCTATTATATGCACCAAAATTAAATAGGTTACATGGTTGTGTCGGATGATCGTGTGGGACATACGGCTGTGTGGTAGACTGTGTGTCAACCCGTGTATACCTAAAAAGTGCATTTTAAACCAAGTTATACAACCATGGAATGCTTAAGTCCCAAGCTTCCATTTAGACCACATTTCAACCTATTCAAAGGCATCCAAAACAAGTCAAAAACATCATTTATCACAATCATCCTAGGTGTCTAACCAATATGCCACAATTATGCCTAAACAAATAATCCTACTCAAGCATACCATTATGCCTTCAATGGCACCCAAATAACCAAAACCAAACATGTACAAGAACAATTAACACATTCAAGTAAAGCATGAGTGTAAACATGACTTTAATCAATTTTATGCTAAGACATAATCTAGATATATTATGCATCAAACCAAATCCAAACATCCATCTAACATAATGCCTAACATATAACTAATTTCATCCATGAAAACACTTAGCAAATAACCAAACCACCATCAAGCTATCAACAAAATGACCATTGCAAAAACGCTATACATATTTACATAATCTATAAG
The DNA here is from genome assembly GCA_025503065.1 of Gossypium bickii. Classification (NCBI taxonomy): domain Eukaryota; kingdom Viridiplantae; phylum Streptophyta; class Magnoliopsida; order Malvales; family Malvaceae; genus Gossypium; species Gossypium bickii. The sequence continues at coordinate 32,732,719 of CP106715.1, read as the reverse complement.
GGCAACAAGATTCAAAATACCATCAAACTACAAAACCAACATTCCAAACACAAGACTCCCTAGGTACATGCCAAAATTGAATTAAAAGCATCACCAACACTTGAGTTCGGGATTGTCTCTAGATGCTGAATCGACATATGAACCGATGGACAAACGAAAAAGTATGCTGAGTATAACTCAATTTATGCCATGCTAATATCAATTAAAATATGCAAATTTATATAGACAATATTCAACCAAATACATTTTACTATTGCTAAATACATGGCAAATTCAATTCACATAACATACGGTACCCCAAATCTAGTTTCATGTAGACAATGATCATATCAACCATGGTTCAATTCATTTCATACATAAATAATCTCCATTACTTATTCATATATTCAATCACTATTTTGGTTTCCATATTACATTTCATTTCATTTCATAACATTTGCTATTTCAATAGCATTGTTATTTCAATATCATTTGCCATTTCAAGTCATTAACTCTAGTTCACCATTTACTTCCCCTATTAACACAACTTGAACCAGAACAGATACACGGATCCAACCAACACACCAATTTCGCACTCAGTGCCTCATCAGATAAATCTGAAGTAAATAGTCGCCCAATGCTATAAATAAAGTTGACACCCAGTGTCTTATCGGTTAAACTAAAGCAAATGGCACCTAGTGCCTCATCGGCTCGTAGTTGAAAAAATCCCTAAATTCTTCCTATCTTATAACATGCCAATTATATACGAATCTACCCGAACAGTTAATAAGGTTTTCGTTTCATAATCCAATAATAACTAATGTCTCAATTTCACAATTATTTTAATCAAGTAAATATTTATTCAATATATATAGAAGTTATAATTATCCCAATTCATACTCAATTTTCATAATTAAAAAAAATACACACATTTATCAAACATATTCATTTCAATCCTCATAATCGTTATTTGATTCAAATCATCTCAAGTGAACAAGAATTCTCACCTTATAATCTTACCATGAATGAGCAAATCAATATGCATCAATTTATAATTATTTCAGATTATAGAAACACAAATCGTGAGCTCTGAGCTATTCATCAATGACTTTATCTTTTCCCTTCTTTTTCGAGGAATCTGGGTCGATGTTAGCTACGAAATAAAAAAAGCAACACATTTCATCAATTTCACATTCAATTGCTAATATATGAAACTTTTACAGTTTATTCAATTTAGTCCCTAAAACCGAGGCTAACATAACTTCCACATTTATCATTAAATTTTGTATACCAATTTCACTCTAAGCCAAATTTAATTCCCTATTTCTCATTTTTACCCCAAAATTTTGATTTTTTTTCAATTTAGTTCCTATTTCACAAAATTAATAATTGACTTTACAATTTAGTCCTTTTTTACTTCTAACATAAAAATCTATCAAATTGGTCCCTAAAACTTTAATTATTCAATAATGGTAACATCGTACTGAAAAATAGGACATGGGTCAGATAGCTTATATTATCGAGATTCCAAAAACATAAAAATTACGAGAAAGGGACTAAATTACTTGAAAAATTAAGCCCTAGGCCATGCGTGCTTCTCCCTTTTCACATTGGTTTCGAAATGAAGAAAATAAAAAGAGAAAATGGTTTCTTATACTATCCACCTACATGTTATTAGTTCTTTATTTTATTATAATATGATTTTATAACATATATTAATATTAATATTAATATTAATATAACATATATATCTTATGTATATAAATAATGTATCTTTTGACCGTCCACTACAATAAAAAGGTATAATTCTTTTTAAGTCCCTTAACTATGTTTTATCTTATAATTTAATAATAATTCACACTTTTATCACTTACGCGATTTAATCTCTATACGCTAAATAAGCCCTAATTCGATACAATTACCCAAGCAAAATTTGATTCACTTCTAGCATAACTCTGTAAATATTTAATAAAAAATATTTACAAGTTCGGTATAAGGAATCGAGGTCCCGAAACCACACTTTTCAACACCACTGATTTTCGGGCCGTTACATTTTATATGAAAATAAATTTAAAAAATATAATACATCAAATATACTAAAAACATTAAAATAAATGTTTCCCAACAAATGGGAAAAAAAATTAAAAATATATATACACTTAAATATCATTTATGTTTATGTGTCCACATGTTTATCTGTTTATATGTGTTTTATAAATATAAAATATGTTGTGTGTCATGTGTATGTCATGTTTAATCTTATGTGATTGCATATGATATGATTGAGTATGTTTTTCTAGTATCTTCAACATATGTATTTTTATTTCTTTGTTTAAGTATTTCGTATGTTAAGATATGTGTTAATTCTACTGTATTGTGTTATGTTTTTCATGTTTGTGTTTTGTTTTGAAGTTGTGTTTTTTATATCAATTTATAGTGTTTTCAGGTACATTCGGCTGGTCATATATGCCCTTGTGATTGTTTGTATTCCATTCCAAATGCATGCACCCAAATATACAATGCACCCATAGATTCATATACTCAACCAAGACCATGTGACTCTTCATATTCCATCATAGATTCAAGGTTTCTGCAAATGAATGTATGACCGAATTTAATGTATAAACTTGCCATGAATGGATAACACAACAAAAGGGGATTAAAGTGTTTATTCGATTGATACATGCACATCCAAGGGAGGGTGCACGAATTAAATGTTGCAACAATGAATTTGTGGATGCATGCACATTCAAGAGCCATGCATTTGGCTTTTCAAAGATTTAAAGAACTCTATCATGCATGAACATACACCCAAGGGGATGAATATTTTATTAAAATGTGAATGACTAGGGGGAAGATCATGACCATTCGGTCATTCCTTGAATAGGCACATATATGAACCTTCTTTGGTACATTGATGGCTTGTATGCATGAACATTATTTACGGTCGGTTTGTGGTTATTCACTTGCTTGGGCTAGTCTATAAATAGTTTTCATTTGTAAGTTGTTGAATATCTTTTGACAAAATTATAATATTTTGAGAGTTATTCTCTTTGTTCTATTAGAACACCTATTCGAACTTATCAATACTTTGTCTTATGGCATTCATCCAATCTTGATCTTATCACTCCCCTTATCATCCCTGTTCGGAGTGTGGTGATTAATTATACTGATGGGTCTTAACTCTTATAGTTAGCGGATCTTGGTCTTCTTCTCCTTATGCCTTTTGATTTTTTAACAACTTCATAAAAAATAGGTCATGTATAACTGTCGCATGTGAATATGTAATGCAAATGTGCAAGTATACACTTCAAATCAAGTAATAAAGTGATAAGTGAGATCGTTTCCACAGAGATCAGAATAGGTAAAAATTGTTGGAACACTGGTACACTCCATGGTGCAGCGAAAAAATAAATTTGGTGATCACATCTAGGGATCCATGTGCGAGGAACGAATCGGGGTGAGAAGTGTATGAACAATTACCTTTAATCATTTGGAAACTCAAATATAACGGTTGTGAAACTGATTACGCAATTGTATGTCGATTCCAAGCCGCTACGAAAAGTTTCAGCCTCTACGTAATCCACTCGGAGTGGCAACGAATGACAAGAACTCTTTTAAACTTTTTCAGAGAGAAAAATTCATTGACGATTACTCGACCTCATACACTATATTTCGGGTATATAAGGTTTTTCTTAAAAACCCTATATTTCCTAATTCGGGAATAATTGATATCTTAATATGAATCAAGATTCATTATAATAATTAACCAAATATAATAATTATAATTACTATAATTATAATAATGTTTGATCGAAAAATTACAGTTACAATAATTATAATAATATTCGATCATAAATTATAATTACAATAATTATAACAAGGATTCCAGTAAATTATATTTAGTTAATTTTTATACAAATCAAATTCATATATATTAATTTAAACATGTTCTCATTATGTGTACAACATACTTGTACATATAATTCGTTCGATGTTTAACTGCCCAATTAAATTAATTCTATAATTAATTTAATTCATGCGACAGCCAAAAAACAATACCAACTATGTTTGGATTCTGTTCGTTTCAACCATAGGGTGTGAACCTGTAAGTTCTTGTAATGTTAGCAGTAATACTAGAACGGTTCTAATATTACAAACAATAAGTGGCATCTAGCAATGCATCATTGCTACCTAAGTTACAAGAAGTACATAGCCTCTTTATGATTAACCCTTCATGTATTAAATCCTTTTATCCTTTATATCTAAAATGGACACAAGTCATGGAATAGTCACACTTGCATAGTCCATTTAATGTTTCTTGATATCCTGAGTAGACTATGATAAACAAATAAGTATGATATCTTATATAAATTTATTCGAACATGACCATGCATTTCTAGTCTCACTCAATCAAGTGGCCTAAGATATTGATCCCATTATGTAGAAGGAACAAATCCTATATTGATCAGCTATATCCCACTATATAGATTATGGTATATCTAACATCAACCTTTATAGAACAACCAGTTATGCTGGAGGTTTGACTGTATCAAAATATACGACTCATGATGTTGGGATAATGATGATCTCAAGTCTAAGGATCATATACATAGTAACCACTATGAGTAATATTGTGACTATTACATAATAATCCAAGAAACATACTCATAGCGGGTCAATCCAATATGTTGTTCTCTAACACACATACTCATGTATTGATTTTGACATCCCATGTCAATGACAATACTTTGTCATCAATAAACTACATGTTAGTCTTAATGTATTATTATTGTCCAAGCCCATAATAATACTCGACTAAGGACCTTTTAAGAATAATTATATTATTCTCAGGACATTATTATAAAACAGTTTATTTATATACATAGAAAAGAAACTGAAATAATAACGGCAATGTCTTATATTAATAAACGAGACAGAACAAGTATGCCATTACAATCATCTCATGATTGGTCTTTGGGCATACTCTAACAAAAATATGGTTAAGTTATCACTGTAAACTATACTAATTAAGCTTATGGCAAAGTACTCAGAATAATGATTTGAAGTGAAGTATTAATGTATTAAATATAAAAATCAAATAATGAATAAAATGTTGTAGCAATTCTACGAGACAAAGTTGAGAGGATTAATGCTGTTCAATGGGTAGCTTGGAATTACTTGGATTAAATCTTAATAACATAACAATGTCATGGCAAAATCTTGACCAAATTACTGCTTAGAGTATAACTACTGCATTCTGCTTCTTTCGAGAGCTAGAATTAAAGCTATCATTCTAAGTTTTTGTATGTCTACAAGTCTCAAGAACTATACCTAACAATATTCTTCCTTACTCTGTATAAATCACAACTCTATGTCTAGAGTGCTATGAGTATTCGCTCGAGTACTCGCTTGTATCATTTGATTACGATCCAACTTATTTAACATTTTTAGAATTAAATCAAGTCTAAGGATATACCATGCAATATCTATGTCTAGAGCTTGCATGCATATATTTAAAATAATCCAAACCGAATAAAATAGTAGATCTACTCAAAATATCACCATGATCATTAAATGTATCAAAATAGATCCAATAATTCCAACCCAAATGAAATTAGCTCATGAGTTAGGATTTAAAACCCAAAATCAGAATAACATTCAACATCATCATTAATAGTTTAGCTATCACAAAAATTAATTAACAAAATGAAGGTAGAACTGCAAGAAGCTTTCGCCATTCCAGCTTTCACTTCAACGCTGTTGAATCGTACAAGACCCAAGGCCGATTGCTTGTCCTTTTCTTTGCGTCTCTACTCTCCTCTTAAGCTGCTACCCTCTCCTTTTTCTCTGGAATTTTTCACGAGTTTTTCTGGTGAGAAAATTGCTCTCTCAATGCCCCTTTAAAAATCCTCGTCCCAAAATTCTCGTCCAAAAATATTATTTTCTTTCTTTTCTCTTTCCTCTTTTATAGGGTAGGTCTCACTCTCTCAACACTCACTTTTCTCCCTCTCTTTCAGGTGGATTTATCTGGTACACGTCCAGTTGGCTGAGAGTGACGAGGATTGAGTGCTATGTTAGCATTTTCCAATAATTGCCATGACATTTCTGTTGGCAACCCATCCAACCTTTTGCCATGATAATATTTCACTTCCTTCATTCTCGTCCTCCTTTTTCTCCTTTTCTTCATCCTTCCTACACCTGCTTCATACAACAACCAATTCCCTTCTTTCCAACAGTAAAAATAACATGAAAATACATTTAAGGCACAATCCAAGCGTTATTATGCAATGTTCTAAAAATGTAAATATATCTACTTAAGTACAGGCATTTAGTCAAGCTTAGAGGTTCAAAATATAACTCTTTTCAAGAGTTATCAGTAACACCCTATACCCAGCCCGGTAACCGAGCCCGAGAAACAAGACGCCACATCAAACATCACATCTTCATACATATTTACACATTTACGTACAACCATCGCCACATTCAAACATTTATAGGAGTATTGAATTTAAAAAACATTAGACAACATTCAAACGACCTAACAACCATTAATCGTCAATAGAAACAATTTAAAATCATGCTTAAAGATCATTTAAAAATTTTCCAAAGACAAATACATAGGTATTGATACTCAATCATATGTATCGATATTTAAGAAGAAAGGTATCAATACCATTAAGAAAAATGGTACCTTTTTAGCATTCTATTTTTCCTCAAATTTTAATCACCAAGCAAATTATCGATACAAAGCAAAAGTATCTATATTTTTACTTCAAGTATCAATACTCGTGATAGGGTATCGATACCAATTTAAGCTACTAACTTCCTACACATTCATTTCAACATGGAGGTATCGATACTTATGCCCGATTATCGATACCTCTGTACCTTTCAACCAAAATCATAGCAAGACAGGGCATATAACTCATTCAAACATTTTTGACTTCAACATGCATCTGCAACTTTGTTATTCCACATCAAAATGACCATTCTTGTTGTTCAAAGAAACATCAATAATCCAAACCAAAACAATACCAATAATATAATAACAAACAACCATCAAGTCCTATACATTTAAAAACATAGCAATCGTTTGAGACATTAATAATCAACCAAAAATTCTACCACATTGCCGTATTCCCACAATTCAAAAATAATAGCAATAATATCACCTACTCAAACACTAAAGCCTAACTTGGATCACTTCCTTGGAAACCGTACCGTTACACCCCAAAAGTGTAGCATTTAGCTAATACTCTCTAGCAGACCAACATATCCCGATGAATCGAGCTAAACTGTAGCACCCTTATACCCGGTTCGACCCAAGGAACCTGATATAGGGATATTACATTTAGTGCCAAAGTGATTTTGGCTAAGCACTAATATATTTGAACATTAAAAAAAAGTTTTCTTAACTTATATTTTAGTCCATACTACTTGGAACACACTTGATCTTCCTAAGTACATACCATTCTATTCAAAATTCTGAAACATACTGTAACAGCCCGGTTTAGACCCTAGTCGGAACAGTGGTTTCGAGACCACAAATCCGAGGTCGGAATGATAATTTAATATTATTTTCTATTTAAATAGTATGTGATATAGTCCGTGTAAAAATTCTGTGTGGTAGTTCTATTGACTGTGTGCCGAAATAAGAGAAGGATTTAATTGCGTAAAGTGTAAAAGCTATGTGCTGATTTTTAATTACCTAAATGTTGTTTTTATAAAGAGGAGGCCTTATGTTACAAATAGCCCATTAATAAAGAAAGTGGGTGGTCATGGTCAAGAATGACTTTATATCATATGTTATATGTATTTTATACTAAAGGTTAGTTTTGTAATTTAATAATTATGTTTAATATAACAAAGCAAAGCATGAAATAGTTATCATCTTCTTCATGTTCCACTAAATTTAGAAAGAAAAAAGAAAGGGTTTAAGCTTCCATGATATCCGGCACTTACTTAGCTTAATTCAAGGTATGTTTGAGTTCGATTTTTGTTAATTTCTACGTTTTCGTAATCGTTGCTTCGTGCTCTAGCTAACCCATGTTGTAATCTTGTGAATTGATGATGTTTTTGTGATGAGCCATTGATGAATGTTTGAGCTATGTGCTAGTTGATAGTGAAATATGAAAACTTGGTGTTGGGTTGGCATATTTTGTATTGGGATCTTTAATAAAATTGAGTATTTTAGGCTTAATTAAGAAAATGAGTAATTGAAAGATTAAAATGTGAAATAAATGAAATGTGTGGGTTTGTATAAGCATGGTGAGAATTCGGCTAGGCTTGAACCAAGTGAAATTATGTGAATTTGATGATTTGGTGAAATAGGGACTAAAGTGTCGAAATGTAAAAATGTGAGGGCTATTTTGTAAAATGCCCTAAATATGTGTGTTTGGACTAAAATGAATAATTTGGTGATTGAATGGATTTAATTTAAATGTGTATAGACCAAGAAAGAAGAAGTTCTGATCGAGATCGAGGCAAAGATAAAGTGCTCGATTAATAGACCGTTTCAATAGTTCGACGTCCGAGGTAAGTTCAGACATATTACATGTACTATATTTAGTTATGTTTAATGTTTGAAATGAGTGGCATGGTATAAATGAATTATGAATGCTATGTGAGAGCTCGACGTTACGTGGCACTAAATGTGCGTGATCAGATATGTAACCGAGATGATTAGCACAGTGTGTGCGAAATAATATAAGTTTTAGTTTATGGTGGGCACTGTGTGTGCGATACCGATATAAAATCGATTTGATATAGATGCACTAAGTGTGTGATGTTTACTAAACTTTGATTGATGATTTGGGCACTGAGTGTGCGAATGAACCGGAGAAGTTGCAAAAGCTGATTGAAAAGAAATCAGTGAGTATTTAATAGTACGTGATCAAAAACTAAGTGTTGGCTAAGGTACGCTTGGAACCTATGTGGTTGATGAAATTATGATTGAGATTATGGAATGTTAAATGAACATATTAGCTTGTATGATATGGTACATATGTGTTCATGAAATAATTTATGTGATGGTTGATTTAGTATAATGTTTTATGTTACGAACTTACTAAGCTTTATAAAGCTTACTGTGTGATTTGTTTCTCTGCTTTGCAGTGTCAGCACAACTAGCTCGGATCTAGGAATCTTCAGCTTCTCAATCACACTATCGGCAATCTATTTTGGGTACTTTTGGAAAGATGTATACAGTTGAAATATGGCATGTATAGGCTAGTTATTTGGTACATATTTGAGGTGTGTAATTAGCCATGTGATGTGGCTAAATATATGGTTACTTCAAGCATGAATGGCTTTGTGATATGAGGCATATTTTGGTATGGTTTATAGTTGAAGAGAATGATTTATCAATGGTAATTTTGTGTTGGTAAAATGCTAGTATGACTTAGTGAAATTGAGAAGGAATAATGTTTAGTATTGAATGTGTTCAAGTTGTATATGTTAGCTTATAAGTTGATGTGTTTGAAAGTGAGTTTGTATGAGTTAATAGATTGATCATATTATAGTAAATGGTTGCCAAAATATGTGTATAAACATGCTTAAGTGTGCTTGTAGTGATTGACCCATGTGGGTGGCATTTTGGCCTTGCAAATGGCCTATTTTTGCCACACGGTTGTGGCACGCGGGCGTGCCTAGTGACCGTGGGCGTAAGCCAGTATATGGCCTAAGAGCACACAGCCATAGCACACGGACGTCCCTGGTAGCCGTGTGGTTTTGACAGGATCGACCACGGCCAAAGTACACGGGCGTGCTTGGTGGCCGTGGAGCAAAGGTCAGTTTCAACCACGGGGAGGATACACGGGTGTGTCTAGCAGCCGTGGAACGGCACACGGCCTACCCCCACGGGCGTGTATCCCCTGAAACCTAGAAAAGTTTTAAATTTTTGAGAAGTTTCTGTATGTGCTTCGATTTAGTCCCGATCCCTCTTTAACATATGTTTAAGGTCTTATACGCCTTAATAAGGGACTAATCGCTTATGTTTGATGTATTATGATGATGATTGACTTTGTGTCGTAAATGAGTTGTGAAATGACCCTATTGTCTGGTAATGCCTCTTAACCCTAATCCGGCAATGGTTAGGGGTGTTACACATACCCTCTTGACACTTGGAGATGTGATGAGATGGATGCTCACAACCTCAATTACAACTCTTCAAAATCACTGTACCTAATCTGCGCACAAAAAACAAAATCGTACGCTGAGTAAAACTTAATGGTATTTCTATAATCCGAATATCTAATGACATGATAATATAATATGCATATTTTAATTATAAGCGCATTTGAATATTTAAGACTACATTTATTCAAACAATGGCATTAGCCTTTCAATATTCAATTCATAAATACATCATTTCATACCATTCTCAAATCTCATCACTTGCTATATAATAGCTTTTCACAATTTAATATATATATGATTTATACAATAATATTGTTCAATCCATATCCAATTCATGAATATATAATTCATATGTCTCATTTTCTTGTTTCAATTCACTATCCCATTTTCATTTCACATACAATATCATCCAATATCAATCATAGTACTATTTTATTTAATTACCCCTATTAACATGACTTGGACTTGGACGGATACATAGATCCAACCAACACACCAGTTTAGCACCCAGTGTCTCATCAGATAAATCCGAAGTAATAACTGTGCCCAGCGTTATATAAATTTGACACCCAGTATCTCATCGGTTAAACCAAAGTAAATTGGCACCCAGTGCCTCATAAACTCGAAGTTGAAGAATTCCCTGAACTCTTCCTATCCTGTGGCATGCCATTTATATCCAACTCAGCCCGATACAATGTATAGGGTTTAATTTCACTTTCCAAATACAACTAATATTCAATTATCATATTTGCACATATATATTTATTTCAATTCAAATAATCAATATATTCATAAAATATAAATCAATTCAATCCATTTTAATCAACTTTAATTCAATTCAATATCAAAGTACCAAATACTCACCTCAACCACGTACCATATGCATTAAATCAAAATACAACAATTAGTAACTAGGTTCGGATTATAGAAATACAAACCAGGAATTCTGAGCTATTCTATGTCAACTTTATCTTTCCCCTTTTTAGTTGAGGATTCCGGTACGACGTTAATTACGGAATTAAAACAATTAAAATTCATCAATACAACACAATTCAATTTCATATTGAATGTTTCAATTTTTATTCAATATTTGCCTAAATTCCAATTTAGTCCCTAAACCAAAACTAATTTTTATTCTTCACAATTAATTCTATATTTTCATGCAATTTCCATTTTAAACTAAATTTAACTCCCTATTTTCACTTAAATCCCTAAATTTTTATTTTTTTCACAATTTAGTCCCTATTACTCAAAATTTACAATTCATTCTACAATTTAATCATTTTTCATTCCTAACTTAAAAATCTATCAATTTACTCCCTGATACTAAAAGTATTCAACATTAACAACACTTAAAAACTCAATAATTGCTAAAATTTAGACATGGGTCTGGTAGTACTTAACACTGGGATTCCAAAAACATAAAAATTACAAGAAAAAGACTAACCAATTAAGCTTTGAAATTTTTGAAACCCTTGGCCGTGAGTTTTTTTTTCTTTTCTTTCTTTCCTTTATGATTTCGTTGGCTTTCTCTCTTTTTTTTTTATTCACTCATTCTTTTATTATACTTACTTTATTATTATTATATTGTATATATTTACTTAAATATTAAGTAAAACATATTATAATATATATTTTTTAACTTTAATTTATTAATAATATATATAAATTTTACACTTATGCCGCATCATTAAAGAACAATGGCATAATTTCTTCTTTAGTCCCTTTAATTATTCTTTAATTTATAATTCAACTTTCACCCTATATGCAATTTAGTCATTATACCTAGTTGCTCTTAATTCAGGCAAATTCACTTAACCAAAACCTAATTAACTACACAACTAGCTTTTATAAATATTTACGAGTCCAATTTACGAAAATCGAGTCCCAGAAATGCACTTTCCGACACCCCTGATTATCAGTCGTTACATGAACTCACATTCCCTTATCTCTTCGAAAATATCCTGCGCTTAGTGCCCAAATCACAACACAAAGGTGAATACTCATATAATCCTATGGCATGTCAACTATATCCAATGTTCTCAAAAGGTCACAAGGCAAAAATATCGACAATAAAACACACATTTACTCACCGTTTTCTGCACACTTTCACTGCACATTTGCATTATTAGCACAACATCTTCACTATCATTCGACATGTATAACATACCCACTACTAGCATATTTCACAATATCTATCACAAACATATATTTCAGGTCATATTAACACATCATAATACTCAAATCATATCTCATAATTACATAACTCGCAAAGTTAATGAGGGAAATAAGAAAGCTTACACTCGAAACTGAGGATAGGGGTTTAGGCTACTCCTAAGCTCCCATTTAACACTATGAATTGTGTCTACAAGCAACGATTCCAAACACTCACCATTCGCGCTTTTGCCTAGTCGCCGAAAGTTCAAACTAGCTTTCCTTTCCTTTTGCCTTATTCGTTAAAGGCTCCAACGATTACAAATCTTCACCAAAATAAATCACATAGCAAACACAATTAACATTCAGCCATAGACACACCTAAATCTACCAAAAATGCAGGCCTAAGCTAGTTTCTCTTGGAACTAAAATTTTCAACAAGCATAGTCGAAAAGCAATAATATCAATTCCTACTTGTTCATTTTGCTTAAAACCTATTCCAATCATCTAATTATTTTCCTAAGAATGATCGTCAACCTTCAAAGTACTCTAAACTACTCAGAAGCATGGTTCCAAAAATTCGACGTGCAATGGCCATTTTTCATGAAAACTTAACAAAACCTTAAAAACTTTTAACAAAACTTTAAGAAGAGTCTAAAAACCTTCTAATAACATCAAAACGAGTTGAAAAACACTTTGAAACATCGATTTCATTCAAAATCCCAAATTTCACCAGTAACGGCTACAACCTCAACATTTACACCAAACCTTTGACTCAGTAACCAAAAACTCAATTTAAATGGTTAGACTTCATGAATATTTACTATAAAAATGAAACGTTACCTTGTTTTGGGAAAACATGCGTTCAATAAGAATTCTAAAAAGCCCATAAGTTGAACGGTAGTAAAATAAAAGGTGTTCTTGTTGCTCTGTAACATCCTTAAATAGGGGCTATTGTGTTTGAACTTCTTTGCATGTGTATGGATTAATTGTGTTATTAATTGAAGTGTTCTAGAGGCTAGTTATAAGTCAAGGGTAGGCCCAAATTATAGGAAAAATTTTGTTTTTAAGCTTTAGTTAAGGGGAACTGAAGGAGTTAGGGGTTAAGTATATTTCGTGGGGAATTTAAGCACAAGAAATGGGCTTGGTAAAGTGGCAAGGAGGTGCCACTTAGGGCCTTGAGAATGACGCCACATGCAGAGAAGGGAGAGCTCAGGTTCGAGCAGCAGAAATCTCATTTTCTGCTTACCCTTTTGACGCCAAGGAGGGAGGAGTTGTGGCCAGCTCAAACTCTGTCAGATAATTGTGGATTAAGTCAGATTAATTTAAACGGGTGGAGAAGAGAAAATTTAGGAGCTTGTGGAATTCAAACACATTTGAACTATTGGTCAGGAGAAATTTGAGGTGTTTGCCGAATTTTGAATAGTAGAAGAGGAGTGTTCGGTTGGGGAACATGTTGGGTGTGCCATCCCTCCATAGTTAGCTTAGAGGGTCATTTTCGGCTAGCAAAGCCTTGATGCATTCGGTTGAGAGGCAAAACTGAAACCCTTTTTGCACTTGCCGATTTCTCCCTAGTATATTTTATTGAAGCAAACCCGAAATCTCAAGTGGCACCTGTCGAATTCTCTTGAAGCACCTAGCTGAATGTCCATCTAAATTTCCTTTGTTTATTTCTTTTTCCTCTTATTTTCAAGTACTTGGCCGAATCTCCTTCTCCCCCATCTCTCTCTTTTTCTTTCTCTCATAATTGCACAAACCACATCTTCTTCTTTTTCCTCCTTTTTGCCGAAACTCTCTTAATCTCTTTTCTTTAAACCAAAGCCGAATACCATTCATCTTTCTCCCATTCTTCTTTTTCATTTTAGCCGAATCTTATTTGCTTTTTCTTAAGCCTTAGCCGAATCTCCTTTTTTTGCTCTCTACCATTGCCGAAATCTTTCAAACTCTCCCCTTCTCATTGTTTGCCGAATATCAATCAAGCAAGGATCTCCTTTGATTTCATCCTTAGTCGATTTGGGATAGGTAAGGCTGGCATGACCAAATCTTTTTCTTGTTCATCTTCTTTTCTCTGTCGACTCACATGGGAACAAAAGCCTAATTTCCGCAATTGCTGACAAGATTTCTGATCATTTTTGAATATCGATTTCTCCTAGGTATTTCGGAATTTTGAAGCAGTGGATCGGGGTTATTATTTCTCTGTCAATCGATTTCAGTAAGTCAGTGGTAAGGTTTCTTGACGATCCAATCTTTCTGTTAGTTAATTGAAAAGCCGAAGGCTACTAAGACTAAGGGTTAGTGTTGGCCGATTGTAGGGGAAAGATCAGTGTCGCACATCTCAGGTTGTGGTTAGCATTCGAAAGGCAGTAAGGTAAGGATTGTGTTTCCATGCTTTAACTCTTTGGGATTTGTTAGTGTGGCCGAATGGCCTTGTTAATAATATTGGTTTGGCCGAATGTAGGGAAACAGGATCTAGTGCATTAGATCTGGAACTTCGAGATTCAGTAACCGTGTTAGTAGCCAGGTGTGTAACTTACACACTTCTTAATCATAGTAAATATGTTAATAACCAAAACATGTTAAAAGCTGAAAGTTGTGTAGATCTCGATATAATACCCTAATGGGTATGAGCAAGGATTTCGGGTAAGTCTGTTTTGATGAGATTATGCTATATGATGCTTGATGCTATAATCTATGTTATAATCAATATATGTTTAATATTGAAGCATGATGGCATGATTTATATATGTATCGCATTATTATGGGTGATATGAGAGGAGGGGGAAGTTGATATCTATGACTTTGGGTCACTAGTGGTTTGGCACCACCAGTGGTTTGGTACCACAGTTTATTTTTTGACTTTGGGTCACCAGAGGTTTGGCACCTCATAGCGACTCGTCCCAGTGGCTTAGCACCACAGTGGGTTGGCCCCACATTTGATAAACGAGATTGTCGCCAGTGATTTGGTATCACAACGTGGGTTGGCCCCACAATTGGATTATTCGTGACTTTGGGTCACCAGTGGTTTGGCACCACACTATTATTTGATATCAGTGACTTTGGGTCACTAGTGGTTTGGCACCACCAGTGGTTTAGTACCACATGGGGTAGAAAACGAAGTTGTGGATGGCTAGTTTTAGGGTGCATGCTATATTTGCTTGATTATGATTTGTGTAAGCATGTTGCAATAATCGGGAGGGGGATTATGCACTGAGTCTTGGTGACTCACCTTCTCCCTTATCTTTTCAGGTGATTCATAGATCACGGATGAGGAGCCGGGTGGACTCGTGGTGGCCATGCGATACTTGCTTTCGGGTTTCATTGAACATCTTTTGGGTACCTTAATTTATTTAAATTTCGGTTTTTATTTGGGTTTGTAATAAGGCCTTTAAATTGTGTTTTTTTTTGAATTATTTTTATCTACTTTGGATTCGATTTCAAATATGATTAAGTAAATTACTTGATTTGTTTTAATAACCTGAACTCAAAGTTTTCTAAACTATAATACGCAATGGCTTTCAAAACTTTACCATCGGGTAATACAATTCACATGATAACAAATCAACTTTAATAATTTCCAAATCTAAGTTTTCAAAGCTCAAATACAAACGGTTTCCAAATTAACTAAGTAAAATTCACTCGGGTTTTTAATAGACATAAACATTTTCCAAAGTATTGATCAACAAGAGGGTTTTAAAAGATTATCGGGATTTTAAAGACAACTTATCGATTTCAACTTTACATGCATAAGATTTCTCCAAACATAAGAAATAACAAATATGGTTTTTACTGAAATTGAACCGGTAACTCGTTTTCTTCAAAAAGGTTTCACTCTGGAACATGCTGAATTTGGACGTGGTGTGTTGACCGGGTTTGGGGTGTTACAATTATGGTATCAGAGCCCAGTTGCAAAAGCTCGACTGTGGGCCCGAGGCCCAAAATGTTTAAAGTATGGTTCCAAAATGTTTTTGTTTGAAAATACATGGTTAGAGAAGCATGGCACCGAGTCTCCGGCACCAATCTGCCCAGGTAAGTACCCCTAACTGGTGTTTGCATATGATTATGATTATGAAGATATATGATATAGATGTATAGTATTAATGGACTGCCCTAGAAACTAAAGCCTATAGGATTCTATGATCTCGCGAAAACGAAACTCTATAATAAGAACTGATCATAAGACTTTGCCTTAATAATAGGGGAATAAAGACTGACGCATAAAACTTTTAAATCAGATAAGTCGAGATATTAGACATGAGCGCTCGAGGTCATGGTCGTAACACGCGTGGACGTGGTCGGGGTAGGATGATCGCGTATCGAACCGGTGGGAGTGCAGTTGGGGTCGAAAAATAAGATGCCACCACCACCAGCAGCTGCAGGTGGTGAGTTTCAGGATCAAACAGGAGATGACGCAGTGTCGCAGGCAATGCTACGAGTTCTTGAGAGGGTGGCTAGAGCAGGTGGAGGTGCAGGAGCTCGAAAATTTGTATCTGAGCGACGCCGAGCCAATGGAGACGAGGTGTTCCGAGGTGTTTCTGGTGTGGCTCCCAATACTGCTGAGTATTGGTTGGAAGCCACGGAGCGAATCATAGATGATTTGGATTTGACTGCTGAGGAGAAACTGAAAGGGATAGTGTCACTTCTCCAGGATGAGTCATACCAGTGGTGGCTCACGGTTCGAGATAGTGCTGCAGCAGATAATCTTACTTGGGATTATTTTAAGGCAACTTATCAGAAAAAGTATATTGGATCTAGCTACATTGATGCGCAGTGAAAGGCATTTTTGAGATTGGTTCAGGGGAGTAAGTCCGTATCAGAGTACGAGGCGGAATTCTTAAGGTTGAGCCGATATGCTCGGGGTATTGTGGCAACGGAGCATGAGCGATGTGTCAGGTTTGAGGACAGACTGAAAGATGAGCTGAGATTGCTGATTGCTCCACAGCAGGAGCGAGAGTTTGCCGTGTTAGTAGAAAAGGCTAAGATAACCGAAGGGATAAAGGAATCTGTGAGGCAGAATCATGACAGGAATAGACATAAGAGGTTTTGGATCAGCTGGGTCGGCTGGTAATTCTCAGAAAAGGGCTAGGCCCGGTGGACCGAATCAAGTTGGGAGGCCTGTTACTGCTAATCAAGGACCAGCGCAGTGTAATCTGTGTGGGAAATCTCATTGGGGAGAATGTTAGACTGGTGGAAAAGGATGCTTTAAATGTAGCTCGCTGGATCATCGTGTGAGGGATTGTTCACGTAAGTTAGCCATGATACAGTTTGAGGGTCAGGGCCGTGTTCAGTTCAGAAATGAGGGACTGCAACCGCAGAGGGGTCGTGGTACTGGTAGAGGAGGTAATGGTTCTGGTTGGGGCCGCAGAGCACCGGACAGAGATGCAGGCAACACTGAGGCAAGACAGTCGGGATTGGTATATGCAGCGAGGCGTCGTGAGGAGGGCGACGCACTAGACGTCATAACCGGTACGTTCTTAATTTTTTGATTTCCATATATTACTTTGATTGATGTGGGTTCGACGCATTCGTATGTTACTAGTAGCATAGTAGAGACTATGAACTTAGACTCTGAGACTACTTCTAGGGAGATGACAGTAATTAGCCCTTTAGGTCACTCTGTAGAAGTAAATAAGCTGTATAGGGATGTACCCCTAGAACTCCAATGGGTTGTGTTTGTAGCTGATCTGATGGAACTGCCGTTTGGAGAGTTCGATCTGGTTCTTGGTATGGACTGGTTGGTAAGGTACCAGGCATGTTTGGATTGCGCGGCTAAGCGCATAGTTTTGAAAACGGATGAGGGTGAAGAAGTGGTGATGATAGGCAATAGAAGAGATTATCTATCTAATGTGGTGTCTACTTTGGAAGCTGAGAAGATGGTCAGAAAGGGTTGTGAAGTGGTTATGGTTCATGTCTATACCTTGGAGGCCAAGGAGTCAGCTGCTGAGAATGTCCGAACGGTGAAGGAATTTGTCAACGTATTTCCAGAAGAACTTCCGGGTCTGCCTCCGGATCGGGAAGTTAAATTTGGTATAGATCTGTTACCCGGGACTGCGCCAGTGTCTATAGCCCCGTATAGGATGGCGCCGAAAAAATTGGTAGAGCTGAAGGCTCAGATTCAGGAGTTGTTGGACCGAGGTTTCATCCGGCCAAGTGTTTCGCCTTGGGGAGCGCCAATGCTTTTTGTCAAGAAGAAGGATGGTACAATGCGGATGTGTATAGATTACCGCCAGTTGAATAAGTTGATGATCAAAAACAAGTATCATTTACCCAGGATAGATGATTTGTTTCACCAGCTTAAGAGTGCATCGATTTTCTCAAAGATTGATCTAAGGTCAGGATATCATCAGCTAAAGGTGAAAGAGGCTGATATTCACAAGACTGCGTTTTGCACTCGGTATGGGCACTACGAGTTCTTGGTAATGCCGTTTGGGTTGACTAACGGGCCGGCAGCATTCATGGACACGATGAATCGGGTGTTCCAGCAGTATGTGGACCAGTTTTTCGTGGTGTTTATAGATGACATATTGGTATACTCAAGGTCTGAGGAGGAGCATGATGAGCATCTTCGAATAGTGTTACAGATTTTGAGGGAAAAGCAGTTATTTGCCAAATTTAGTAAGTGCGAGTTTTGGCTTAAGGAGGTGACTTTCTTGGTCCACATGGTGTTAGTTGAGGGGATTAGGATGGATCCTCCCAAGATTGAAGCAGTTTTGGACTGGAAACTGCCTAAGTCAGTGGCAGAAGTTCGAAGTTTTCTAGGTCTGGCAGGGTATTACCGCAGATTTGTTGAGGGATTTTCTTTGATCGTAGCGCCGATGACCAAACTACTAAGGAAAGGAGTTCTATTTGTATGGTCTGAGAAACAGCAGGAAAGTTTCGACAAGTTGAAAAAGATTTTGACTGAGGCACCGGTTTTGATTCAGCCTGAGGCAGGGAAGGAATTCACGGTATATTGTGATGCATCGCATACTGGTCTGGGATATGTGCTGATGCAGGAAGGGAAGGTAGTGGCTTATGCATCTTGGTAGTTGAGACCGCATGAGGTTAACTATCCAACAAATGACCTGGAATTGGCTGCAGTGGTTTTCGCCTTGAAGATTTAGAGACACTACTTGTACGGAAAGAAGTCGATAGTCTACACGGATCACAAGAGTCTGAAGTATCTTTTGACTCAGAAGGATTTGAACTTGAGACAGAGGAGATGGATCGAGCTGTTGAAGGACTACGACTGTTCAATTGAGTATCATCCGGGCAAGGCTAACGTGGTAGCAGACGCGTTGAGCCGTAATGTATTATCGGACCTAAGAGCAATGTTTGCTCACCTTAGCTTGTATGACGACGGGAGTCTTTTGGCAGAATTACAGGTAAAGCTGACTTGGGTAGAGCAGATTAAGGTGAAACAGTTAGAGGATGAGAGTTTGAATGCTCGGAGGTTGTAAGTTCGGAATGGTGGGTTGGAAGGTTATAGTGTGTCCAGTGATGGAGTACTATGTTTTCAAGGGAAAGCTTGTATGCCGAAGGACGTCGAGTTAAGGCAGAGGATTCTTCAGGATGCACATAGCAGCCCATACGCTATGCATCCTGGAGGTAGCAAGATGTACCGGGATTTGCGAGAACAGTTTTGGTGGCCAAGATCAAAACGGAAGTAATGGCGAGTTTGTGGGTAAATGTCGACGGCGTGCCGGCAAGTCAAGGTGAACATCGATTGCCGTCGAGGATTACTTCACCGGTGAAGATTTCCGATGGAAGTGGGAAAGGATCACTATGGACTTTGTCGGTGGGCTACCCTTACGCCTAGTAAGAAAGACTCGACCAGGTGATTGTGGACCGTTTGACTAAGTCAGCTCATTTTATACCGGTAAGGGTTGATTACTCACTTCAAAGGTTAGCTAAGCTGTATGTGGCAGAGATAGTGAGGTTACACGGTGTTCCAGTGTCAATTATCTCGGACAGGGATCCCAGGTTTACGTCGAGGATTTGGAAAGCGTTGCATCGGTATTGGGTAAGCGGTTGGATTTTAATATGGCATTTCATCCCTGCATGCAGACTTGATGATCGAGAGAGAGGTTATACAAATCCTAGAAGATATGCTGAGAGGCTGTGTTTTAGATTTCAGGGGCAGCTGGGAAGAATTTCTACCGTTAGCTGAATTTGCGTACAATAATAGTTATCAGGTAAGCATTAAGATGGCACCATATGAGGCGTTGTATGGTAGGAAGTGTCGTACAACTACATGCTGGACAGAATTAGGGAGCGTCAGATGTTGGGACCAGAGTTGGTTGCTGAGACCGAGGATAAAGTTAAGTTAATTCAAGCTTGTTTTAAGGAAGCCTCAGATAGGTAGAAGTCATATGCCGATCTTAAGCGGAGAGATATAAAGTTCGCAGTGGGTGATAGGGTTTTCTTGAAGGTCTCGTCGTGGAAGAAAGTGCTGAGATTTGGAAGGAAAGGCAAGCCAAGTCCAAGGTTTATTGGCCCATATAAGGTGGTGAGACGAGTGGGACCAGTAGCTTATCAGCTCGAGTTGCCAGTAGAGCTGAGTCAGGTACATGATGTGTTCCACGTCTCCATGCTTAGGCACTATCGTTCAGATCCATCGCATGTGGTATCGTTAGAGGAAATTGAGGTGAGCCCAGATTTGACCATGGAAGAGGAACCTGTGCAGATTTTGGATCGGGATATGAAAGTTTTGCGCAAGAAGTCAGTTTTGTTAGTAAAGGTATTATGGCAGAACCATGGCGTGGAAGAAGCTACGTGGGAGCCAGAGGATGTGATGAGGCAGCAATACCCTCAACTCTTTCGACCAGGTAATTTCGAGGCCAAAATTATTTTTAAGGGGGTAGAACTGTAACATCCTTAAATAGTGGCTATTGTGTTTGAACTTCTTTGCATGTGTATGGATTAATTGTGTTATTAATTGAAGTGTTCTAGAGGCTAGTTATAAGTCAAGGGTAGGCCCGAATTATAGGAAATTTTTTTTTTTAAGCTTTAGTTAAGGGGAGCTGAATGAGTTAGGGGTTAAGTATATTTCGTGAGGAATTTAAGCACAAGAAATGGGCTTGGTAAAGTGGCAAGGAGGCGCCACTTAGGGCCTTGAGAATGACGCTACATGCAGGGAAGGGGGAGCTCAGATTCGAGCAACAGAAATCCTATTTGCTGCTTACCCTTTTGATGCCAAGGAGGGAGGAGTTGTGGCCAGCTCAAACTCTGTCAGATAATTATGGATTAAGTCAGATTAATTTAAACGGGTGGAGAAGAGAAAATTTAGGAGCTTGTGGAATTCAAACACATTTGAACTATTGGTCAGGAGAAATTTGAGGTGTTTGCCGAATTTTGAATAGTAGAAGAGGAGTGTTCGGTTGGGGAACATGTTGGGTGTGCCGTCCCTCCATAGTTAGCTTAGGGGGTCATTTTCGGCTACAAAGGCTTGATGCATTCGGTTGAGAGGCAAAACCGAAACCCTTTTTGCACTTGCCGATTTTTCCCTAGTACATTTTGTTGAAGCAAACCCAAAGCCTCAAGTGGCACCTGTCGAATTCTCTTGAAGTACCTAGCCGAATGTCCATCTAAATTTCCTTTGTTTATTTCTTTTTCCTCTTCTTTTCAAGTGCTTGGCCGAATCTCCTTCTCCCCCATCTCTCTCTCTTTCTTTCTCTCATAATTGCACAAACCACATCTTCTTCTTTTTCCTCCTTTTTGCCGAAACTCTCTTAATCTCTTTTCTTTAAACCAAAGCCGAATACCATTCATCTTTCTCCCATTCTTCTTTTTCATTTTAGCCGAATCTTATTTGCTTTTTCTTAAGCCTTAGCCGAATCTCCTTTGTTTGCTCTCTACCATTGCCGAAATCTTTCAAACTCTCCTCTTCTCATTGTTGGCCGAATATCAATCAAGCAAGGATCTCCTTTGATTTCATCCTTAGTCGATTTGGGATAGGTAAGGCCGGCATGATCGAATCTTTTTCTTGTTCATCTTCTTTTCTCTGTCGACTCACATGGGAACAAAAGCCTAATTTCGGCAATTGCTGACAAGATTTCTAATCATCTTTGAAAACCGATTTCTCCTAGGTACTTCGGGATTTTGAAACAGTGGATCGGGGTTATTATTTCTCTGTCAATCGATTTCAGTAAGTCAGTGGTAAGGTTTCTTGACGATCCAATCTTTCTGTTAGTTAATTGAAAAGCCGAAGGCTATTAAGACTAAGGGTTAGTGTTGGCCGATTGTAGGGGAAAGATCAGTGTCGCACATCTCAGGTTGTGGTTAGCATTTGAAAGGCAGTAAGGTAAGGATTGTGTTTCCATGCGTTAACTCTTTGGGATTTGTTAGTGTGGCCGAATGGCCTTGTTAATAATATTGGTTTGGCCGAATGTAGGGAAACGGGATCTAGTGCGTTAGAGCGGGAACTTCGGGATTCAGTAACCGCGTTAGTAGCCAGGTGTGTAACTTACACACTTCTTAATCGTAGTAAATATGTTAATAACCAAAACATGTTAAAAGCTGAAGGTTTTGTAGATCTCGATATAATACCTTAATGGGTATGAGCAAGGATTTCGAGTAAGTTCGTTTTGATGAGATTATGCTATATGATGCTTGATGCTATGATCTATGTTATAATCGATATATGTTTAATATTGAAGCATGATGGCATGGTTTATATATGTATCGCATTATTATTATGAGAGGGGGGGAAGTTGATATCTGTGACTTTGGGTCACCAGTGGTTTGGCACCACCAGTGGTTTGGTACCACAGTTTATTTTATGACTTTGGGTCACCAGAGGTTTGGCACCTTATAGCGACTCGTCCCAGTGGCTTAGCACCACAGTGGGTTAGCCCCACATTTGATAAACGGGATTGTCACCAGTGATTTGGTATCACAACGTGGGTTGGCCCCACAATTGGATTATTCGTGACTTTGGGTCACCAGTGGTTTGGCACCACACTATTATTTGATATCAGTGACTTTGGGTCACCAGTGGTTTGGCACCACTAGTGGTTTGGTACCACACGGGGTAGAAAACGGAGTTGTGGATGGCTAGGTTTGGGGTGCATGCTATATTTACTTGATTATGATTTGTGTAAGCATGTTGCAATAATTGGGAGGGGGATTGTGCACTGAGTCTTGGTGACTCACCTTCTCCCTTATCTTTTCAGGTGATTCGTAGATCGCGGATAAGGAGCCGGGTGGACTCGTGGTGGCCTTGCAATACTTGCTTTCGGGTTTCATTGAACATATTTTGGGTACCTTAATTTATTTAAATTTCGGTTTTTATTTGGGTTTGTAATAAGGCTTTAAATTATGTTTTTTTTGAATTATTTTTATCTGCTTTGGATTCGATTTCAAATATGATTAAGTAAATTACTTGATTTGTTTTAATAACCTGAACTCAAAGTTTTCTAAACTATAATACGCAATAGCTTTCAAAACTTTACCATCGGGTAATACAATTCACATGATAACAAATCAACTTTAATAATTTCCAAATCTAAGTTTTTAAAGCTCGAATACAAACGGTTTCCAAATTAACTAAGTAAAATTCACTCGGGTTTTTAATAGACATAAACATTTTCCAAAGTATTGATCAACAAGAGGGTTTTAAAAGATTATCGGGATTCAAAGACAACTTATCGATTTCAACTTTACATGCATAAGATTTCTCCGAACACAAGAAATAACAAATAGGGTTTTTACTGAAATTGAACCGGTAACTTGTTTTCTTCAAAAAGGTTTCACTCTGTAACATGCTGAATTTGGTCGTGGTGTGTTGACCGGGTTTGGGGTGTTACATGCTATTTATGAAATTCTAGGAAGGTTTAATGCTTGAAAAATGACGAAAATCAAAGGAATTGTAGTTTCAAAGATCAAATTTGGGTGAATGGTATTTGGGTTTCAAGGGACAATAAAGAGGGTGAGGGGAAATAAATGTCATGAGTTTCCTGTAGGTGGGTATTTTTAAAACTTTGGTTTATTTACCTTTATGGTACTCCTAATTTTAACCCCTTTTCAAAATAGTCCACATTTTAAAATTAAAGGTCTTTTCTACATCATTTTCAAAAATTGATTTAATTTTCTAAAAGCCATAGTTAAATATATTTTTGGGTTACCACACTTCAAAATTTTTGAGCTCATTCTGAGCTCAAATTTCAAGTGTACCTTTGAAACTTCTAGACCCAATTTTAAGGTGTAACATTATGTTCTTTTATAACATTGGTTCTTTTCTGGGTTCGTTATTGTGTCGAAGGTCCTATCTTAAGTTATTTTGTTACTTTAATTTCTGTTTAACTTGTTTTTCATACTTGTTTAGAAACGATCAGGAAACAACGCATCTTGTAATTTTTAAACGATTACAAGCACGCATCAAAAGTTACATGAGTTGACACTAATATAGTTTGCTCTTTTGGGTTATAAAACAAACCACCCTTTGTTCCCTTGTGATATCCTACAAAAATGTACAATTCTATCCGTGAGTCCAACTTCATCGCTTCATTATCCAATACGTGGGTCAGGCATCCTCAAATCTTTAAATGATTAATATTTGGCTTCAAATGTAACACTCTAACCTGTATCCGTCACCGGACTAGGGTTACGAGGCATTACTAAACATACCGGAACATTTCACAAACATACATCTCACATCAACAAGACATCATCATTCATAATCACTTTGTCCCTATAAAAGATCTACAAGACCTTAAACATGCTTTAGAAAAGGGGTCGGGACTAAACTGAGCACATACGAAACTTTGTAGAACTCATAAAAATTTTCTTTCAAAACAAGGCACATGCTCGTGTGGCTAGGCCGTGTGCCTCACACGGCCGTGCCTTGGCCCATGCCTCAGTCCGTGTACAAAACTGACTAGTACCACATGGCCTGTCACTTCATTCAAAATAATAAAAATAAATCCACAATTATCTCTTATCTTAGCCGAATTTTAAAAGGATTAGACCACACCTTAAACTCATCCCTTAGTGCCCCATTGCCATCCACTACTGCCCAATCTTGCAGCAAAATAAAACTCTTCTATTTGCTTCCCTTGTAGCTCGAACCTAGCCCCTTGCCCACTGCATATGGCGTCACTTATCAGAGCTTGAAGTGGCGCCTCCAAGCCAATTTAACAAGCTGATTTTTGTGTCTAATTCTCCCTACAATTTCTCTTAAGGCCTCCTTAGCTTGACTTCCCCTTTTTAGACTTAAAGTCAAATAATTTCTAAGGCATTTGACTACACACTAGGGTTCACAAAATTCATACAACACAATCAGAACACACATAGGCACGCTACTTCATACAATTTAGCATTAATGCATAAGCCATAAATCCCGGATATTACATAACCACCTCTTGCACTGACGCTCATGGGGCCACATATGTCAGTGTGCACAAGTTCTAGGAGTTTTACGACCCTCGTTTCTTTTGCATTAAAAGATTGCTTGGTCATCTTACCTTGCAAGCAAGATTCACATTGTGCAAGATTGATTTCTTTAAGTGAACTTAAGATGTCGTCTTTCACAAGTCCAGTGATTCTTTCTTGGTTAATACAACCAAGTCTCAAATGCCAAAGGTATGCCTCATTTGAGTGAGAAGTTTTAAGTTTCTTATTTGACAGTTCAGTCTCCAGCAGAGTGTACATTTTTGGTCTGATAAAATAGAGATTATTTGACATCCATCCATTACAGATATGATTGTGATTTCTAAATATTGTAATTCCATTATTAAAAGTCACGATCAAGCCGCCTTGATATAAACATGCAACTAAAATTAAGTTTCTTTTGAAACTTGGTACATAGAAAATGTCTTTCAAAATAATCTTCCTAAAATTTTCAAAATAAAAATGTACATCTCCCATTGTTTTAGTTGCCACAGTTGTCCCATTTTCAGTCCTCAATGATAGACTCTTACCTCTAAGATCTTTTGTTTCCTCGAACCCCTATAGAGAAACACAAACATGATTAGTGGCTCTCGAATCAATGACCCAATGACCTATTAAATCCTCCACTAAATAAGTTTCTATCATAAAGAGTTTTATATCTTTGCCTTTGGTGGCCATGTATTCATTTCACTCTTTACAGTTCGCCTTGAAGTGCCCTTTCTTACTACAAAAGAAACATTTAGACTTAGATAAGTCTGTAGGCTTTCTAGTTGTATTCCTCACCACTTGTGGTGTCCTAGAGACCTTAGCCTTGCCTTTCTTAAAGTGCTTTCTCTTCCCTTTGGAAGAAACAACTGTTCGTATATTGGGAGGAACTACCTGAAAATATCTACGTTTTCTACCATCAAGAGGGATGATAAGCCAAAAAAGGTGCTGATGAAGCTTGGTTCAATCTTGAGTTGTGTTGAAGCCAAGAAGAGTTGTAAGTAGAAGGGGTTGATGTTTTTAGACATCACTATGGTAGATAGGGGTGAACAAAACTTGATTCGATTTGAAAAAATAAAAAAAAAATTTAAATTTTGAGTTAATCAAATCGAGTTATTCAAATTATTTGAGTTAACTATTTCAAGTTTCAAGTTTGAATCAAGTTGAATTTTACAATTCGAATAACTTGAATATTTCGTATAATAGATTGGTGTAAATACTCTTTTGATCTTTATCAAGTTTGAAAGTGAACAAATTAGTCTCTCTCTCAACAAAAAGTACAAAATAATTTTCAAAATTTTAAAATAAATTTTAAAATTCAAAATATTTACAAAAAATTCCAAAATTTATAATTTTGAAATTTAAAAAAAATATATAAAAAACATATAAAGAAAGTTAAAAAATCAAAGATTTTCTAGAATAATAATTTTGGGTACCTAAATAAGTTAATTAATTATTCAAGTTTATCATACTAAAGTACTTTTTTATTATTTTTCTTTGAATTTTTTTATAAATATACACGGTTTCAAATTTATGTGTTATAACATGAAATTAGTTATATTGTAATAAGATTTTAATTTGACATGTTTAATTTTTTAATTTAACTCGAACAATTTCACTCAATTCGACTTGACTTGATTTGAAAAAAAATTCAAATTGAGTTAGGATGATAAAATGGGACTCGTCAACTCGAAATTTTTTCACTTGATTCGATCGAATACTCACCCCTAGTGGTAGACAGAAGATCGAATGCCCTTGTTAATATAAACGCTTCAGATTTGTTCATGTTTGAAAAGACTACTCAAAATCTTGGTTTTAAGGTTGAGAAATTACCGGGGTAGATCAAGAGAATGAATTCTACGAAGGTGCCAACAGTGGGTGTTGCAAAGGAGCTAAATTTCAACTTGACGATTAGACTAGTAAGGAAACTATCGAGGTAATACCATTTGATGATTGCAACTTTGTGGATGGATTAAATTTCTTTACTAGATTAATGTGCTTCCGGTTCCTTTTACTGATTGTATGTGCATCTTGGATTTATACCATCAATGTGTGGTGCCAATTAAACAGGACGAAGGTGTGTTAGCCAAGGTAATGTCGGCAGTCCAATTTGCTAATGGGGTACACAGAGATGAAGTTTCCTATTTAGGAACCTTGAAATTTGACGAGTTTATTTAATCCATTGGTGAGATTCCGAAGGAAATGGTACAATTATTACAATTTTTTCAGGACATGATACTTCCTGAGTTGCCTAAGAAGTTATCACCTAAGAAGGAGGTGGATCACAGGATTGAGTTGATACCCAATACCGAGTCACTGGTTAGGGCTCCATATTGAATGTCTTCGCTATAGTTAGAAGAGTTGCAAAAACAATTGAAGAAGCTTTTAGATGATAAGTTTATTAGAACATCTAAATCCCCATATAGTCGTTAGTTTTGTTTAACAGAAAGCATGATGGGTTCTTAAGAATATGCATCAACTATCGGACATTAAACAAGATCACTGTAAAGAACAAGTACCCAATTCCACTCCTTGTAGATTTGTTTGATCAGCTTAGTAGTATAAGGTGGTTTACCAAGTTGGATTTGCGTTTGGGTACCATCAAGTTAGAGTAGTTGAAGGGGATGAGCCAAAGACAACTTATGTGACGCGTTATGACTCGTATGAGTTCCTTTTTATGTCATTTGGATTGACTAATGCTCTAGTGACATTTTGCACCCTGATGAATAAGGTACTTCAACCTTTTCTAGATCATTTTATGGTTGTTTACATTGACGATATTGTGGTGTATAATAAGTTAGTTGAGGAGCATGTGGAGTATTTTAGGGAATTTTTTTCAAGCCTTGTGAGAGAATGAGCTTTATGTCAATGAGGAGAAATGCTTGTTTGCTTAGTGCGAGGTACCATTCTTAGGCCACATTGTAGGAGGAGGCAAAATCTGAATGGATGGGGGCAAAATTCGGATGATTTCTGATTGAGAGCCATCAACCGAGGTAACAGAGTTGTGGTTTTTCCTTGGGTTGGTGAACTAGCACCACTGCTTTATTGAAGGCTACTCCAGAATCACTGCACTATTGATAGATTTATTGAAGAAGGGTAATGTGTGGGATTGAAATGAACAATGTCAAAAAGCCTTTGATCAAGTAAAACATGTAATTACCAAAGAGCTCGTGCTTGCTTTGGTGCATTATATTAAACCGTATGATATGTATATGGATGCATGGCACTATGAAATTGAGGGATTATTGATGCATGATGGGCATTTGATAGCTTTTGAGAGTCGAAAACTTAATGATACTAAGTGATGATATATGGTTCAAGAGAAGGATATGATCATGGTGGTGCATTGTTTGAGCACATTGAGACACTATTTGTTGGGTTCTAGGTTCATGGTATTTACGAATAGTGTTGCAAATAGCTATTTCCTAACTCAAAAAAATTTGTTTCTAAAAAAGGCTCGTTGGTAGGGTTTCATGGAAGAATTTGATTTTAGAATAGAATATGAGTTGAGGAAAGGCAACACAGTGGCTGATGCACTGAGGTAAAAAATAGAGTTTGCAGTAATTAGTTAACTTGATAATTCCCTATTGGAATGTATTAGAAAGGGATTGTCCCATAATTCCACAGCCAAAACATTGATTGAGCTTACTAGAGTAGGGAAAATGAGGCAATTTTGGCTTGAGGGAGATTTTTTTGTATACTCAAGGGCATCGTCTTTATGTACCTCAATATGGGAAATTGTGAAAGAAGAACATGAAAGAGTGTCATGATTCGAGATGAGTCGGTCATCCAGGTATGCACCACGTATTGGCTTTTTTGGAGGATCGTTATTATTAGCCTCACATGGGTGATGATGTTGATACTTGATACCTACGTGAAAACTTGTCTAATGTGCCAATAAGACAAGGTAGAGTTGAAACTCTTGGTTGGTTTATTGCAGCCTTTTCCCATTTCGGTACGCCCATGGAAAAGCATATCCATGGATTTTATTATTGGTTTGCCTAAATAATGGTTTACGAGTATTGTTATTATGGTTGACAGAAGTATGGAACCTTCTTTCTTGCAACCAATGAGTGCCTTGCTGAGGAGGCAACTCATTTATTCCTTAAACATATGGCGAAATATTGGGAGTGTTACAATCTATTGTTAGTGATTGAGACGGGCATTTTACGGGTCGATTCTAGACAAAGTTGTTCAAGTTGATGGGGTCAGACTTGAACTTTTCCACTAGCATGCATCCGGAGACTGATGGGTAAATTGAGAGAGTAAATACTTTATTAGAGACTTATCTTAGGCACTATGTGAGTGCCATAAAGAGGGACTAGCCAAATTTGTTGGATGTGGCCCAATTTTCTTATAACTTGCAATGAAGTGGGGCCATGAATCAATGTCCATTCGAGATAGTGATGGGGCAACAACCACACACACCTAAAGTTGTTGCAATCCATTATGCAGGATCGAATCTAGCAACTTATCGATTTGTTAAAGATCGGCAAAATATTTGCTAAAGAGCTTGCTTGCACAAGACAAAACTCGTAAAAATGAATCTACTTCCTAATCTAGATAATAGTAGCTTTAATAAATGTGAAATCTGGATTGAAGCCAAGCATGCTAGACCTTCCTTAAAATCTGTCAATATAGAAAAACTGAACTTTTGGAATTAGTTCATACTCATTTAGCAGACTTTAGAAACACAAAAAGTAAAAAATGGGAACGCTACTATATTACCTTTGTAGATGACTACTCTAGGTATACAAAGGTCTATCTTTTAAGAGAAAAAGATGAAGCTGAACAAACCTTTCTTCTTTATAAAATAGAAGTAGAAAATCAACTTGATAGGAAAATAAAACATCTTAGATCCGATAGAGGGGGCCAGTATGACACTAACTTCCTTAAAGAGATTTAAGAAAAAGACAAAATTATACATGAATTTTCCGCTCCCTATTTTCCACAACAAAATGGCATAGCTAAAAGGAAAAATAGAAATCCAAAAGAAATGTTGAATGCTTTACTACTTAGTTTTGGTTTACCTAATCAAATGTAGGGGAAGACCGTACTTTCTGCGAATCACATCCTTAATAAAGTGCCTTATAAACAAATAGATTGTGCCCCATACAAATTGTGGAAAGATTATGCCCCTAATCTGAAATACTTGAAATTTTTGGGGTGCATTACAAAAGTAGGCTTACCTGTTTTTAAACAGAACACTGTTGGATATAAAATTGTTGATGTATTTGTTGGTTATGCTCTAAACAATGCTGCATATAGATTTATGTCTTTGCATGATTCTTCCATATGTGAATCCAGAGATGTTGTTTTCCTTGAAAATATTTTCCCTTTAAAGAAATCTGATGTTAATCTTGGTACGAAATTAGATGAGCATGTTTCTTCTTCTAGTACACATAATAGAGATATTCTTATTGATGATGATGTGGAACCTACGAGAAGTAAAAAACAAAGGACTGCCACTAGTTTCAAACCTGATTTTCTTACTTCTTTTATAACTTAAGTTAATGATTTAGGCTTAATAAATGATTCTATTTCTCATGCATTTTTGATAGTCGAGAATCCAAATACCTATGATGAAGCCATAAATTCAATAGATGCTAGTTTTTGGATAGATGCTATTAATAATGAGCTTAAATCTATTATGTCTAATCACACTTGGTAATTAGTACACTTGCCTAAAGGTTTTAAACCTATTAGTAATAAATGAGTCTTTAGAAAGAAACTTAGACCAGATGGGTCAATACAAAAGTATAAGGCAAGACTAATCGTTAAAGGGTTTACTCAGAAACTTGGGTTAGATTATTTTGATATATACTCTCCTGTAACTTAGATCTCTACCATTTGTGTTTTTTTTACTTTAACTTCCATTCATAATCTGCTGGTACATTAGATGGATGTAAAGACAACTTTCTTGAATGATGATGTGGATGAGGTGATCTATATAAAGAAACCTTCAGGATTTGTGGCACCTGGTATGGAAGATAAAGTTTGTAGACTCAAAAAATCGTTGTACAGTCTCAAACAAGCTCCAAAACAATGGTATGAGAAATTTCATAAGATTATTCTCAGTTTCAGTTTTATAGTTAATGGTGCAGATGCATGTGTATATTCTAAAATGTTTGGATCTCATTGTGTCATCATAAGACTGTATGCAGATGACATGTTAATTTTCAGTTCCAATATAAAAGCCACTAATAAAACTAAGAATTTTTTTATCTATCAGATTTGAAGTGACTGATTTGGGAGAGGTAGATGTAATCTTAGGAGTTAAAGTTACAAAATTAGAAAATTTATTTTCATTAAACCAATCTCACTATATAAAGAAAGTGTTAAAAATGTTTAATAATTTTGATGCAATCCTTGTGAGAACTCCTTATGATTCTAGCATACAACTGTTAAAGAACGAAAGAAACAATGTTTCTCAATTAGAGTATGCAAAGATTATTGGAAGTATTGTGTTATTGATGAACTACACTCAACCAAACATTATTTATGCGGTTAGTAGACTAAGTAGGTATACCCAAAATCCGAGCAATGAGCATTGGAATGCTCTAAAGCGTTTGCTTAAATACCTTAAAGGTAATATAACTTGAGAGTTATAATTTTTCGGGTATCCTATAGCCCTTGAAGGTTATTGTGATGCAAACTGGGTAACTGATAATGATAAGGTAAGTTCTACAAGTGGGTATGTCTTTACTTTAAATGGTGCAGTCATTTCGTAGAAGTCTACTAAACAAACCTGTATTGCTCGCTCCATAAAGCTCTTGACTTAGCCGAGCAAGAGGCTGAGCGGTTTAGGAATCTACTTGCAGAGATTCCTATATGAGAAAAACCAGTACCTCCCATAAATTTATTATGTGACTCGCAAGCCACAATTTGTGTTGCTAAGAGTCAAGCTTACAATGGTAAGAAGAGATATATTCGAATAAGACATGAATATGTGAAACATTTAATAAACAATGGAGTACTTGCTTTGGAGTACGTGAGGTCTAAAAGGAACCTAGCTGATCCACTAACCAAAGGGTTAAGTAGGAAAATGGTTTTTGATTCGTCGAGGGGGACGGGTCTTAAGCCCAGTGGTTGAGGAATTCATGGTGGATACCCAACTTAGTTTTTAAGTTAAATGTGGTTAAACGAAATCATGGAAAGACTCATAGTGTACATTTTACCTATCCCTATGGCGAATGATGTACATGCATAAGGATGAGCTTTTACTCTTAATGTATTCATAGCCTAGAATTTGGGTGGTCCTATTGAGACGGACTTGATGATTCACCGACTTGAGAGGTTGAGTTTATTACTCTTAACCAGTTCATATCCCAGAGTTTGAATGGTCCTATTGAGATGGACTTGATGAATTCACCGAACTTAAATTTGAGAGGAT
Source organism: Gossypium bickii (assembly GCA_025503065.1). NCBI lineage: Eukaryota > Viridiplantae > Streptophyta > Magnoliopsida > Malvales > Malvaceae > Gossypium > Gossypium bickii. The sequence goes on along the minus strand of CP106715.1, from coordinate 32,699,703 downwards.
GAACTTAATGAAAGCTCTTAATGATTTCATAGCCTTGTTAAAGAGAAGAATAATTTATTTCACTATGTACTAATTCAAATCCACAAGATATTAGTACTTAAGCAACTAATTTCACTATTGCTCTTCTCACGTTTTTAACTGAAGAAAATAAAACTCTATTTTTTCTCGTGTTTTCAAAATATTCGAATTACCTTGCATTAGTGGGGAATTGTTGGTAATGTAAAAGGTTGGTGTTAGTAGGTACATCTCACATTGGTTAAGTGCAATCTATCAAGAGAGTTTTTATATAACTTTACTTCTTGCTCTTATTGAATAATTGGGCCATAGGCCTATCACATACATGCACTGCTGCCGCTCGCCCGTTTTGATCTGTGTCTTTGGATAAAAGTTTTATTATTTTTTAGAAAATAATACCTTTAACAGTTTTATTTTTCTTTTCTAGTTTACTGTTCTGAAAAATCTGGTATTTTTTTACTGTTGGGCACGAAAATAGTGGGGCAATTTCAAACTATTCCTGCATCTTTTTACTATTTTGCTCCTGCCTATTTACTATTTTACCCCTCCGTTGTTATTATAAATATAGAGTTGATTTCCTCATTTTTCACACAGAACACAAAACGCAACTCTCTCTAAAAGCATTTTTCCCACTACCTTCCTCTCCGATTTGCTTATAAACTCTATCTGTTTTTCCCTAAATTACTTTAGAAAAAATTTTGTAAGTTTAGACTTTAAGCGAGACCGACTGCAACCCCTCCAAACTTCCCTGAAAATTGATTCTACTGTGATTTCCGATAAAAGCAACACTATTTGAGTTTCATCTTCCATATTCAAGTGTATGAATATCAAAACAATGTATTAACCTTGGGGCACCGATCAGGACAACTTCGTTTCTAAGGCAATAAATTTACCACGTCGCAATAAATTTATGATTTCATATTTCATTATTTATTTTCCAACCAGTAGCTTATTTTCCAACAATTTATGATTTTTTTTCTTCTGAAAATTCCAATTGCTAACCGAACCTTGTTGACCTATTTTCATTATATTATTATACGATACTAGACAACCAAACGATGGTAGTAATGTTTGCATTCGGGTCCAAAGAGAAGCGTGTCAAATTAATTGGAAAACACACGAATAGAATTGAACACTAGCTTTTATCATGTAAAAACTAAAATGATACATTAACAATAGGCCATAGATGGTTAAAAGTAGAATGGACTTCTTCCACGCAATTGAACAGAAATCATAAATCATCACTATTGAAAAAGATTTTACTTCCAGACTTGAACTGCAAAAGGATTATACCAAAACCAATAGGCCACCCGCCATAGTCTGGCGTATTCAAATTCAAAGCCACTTATATTATTATTCTTTTATAAGTTTATGAAAGAGCTACTCTTAGCCGCAAGGAAATGTATTCCAAGTCAGTCGTTGTAAATTTATTAAAATCCACCGTATAACCCACAAGGTTCAATGGATCTCCGCATACACCAAACATAACAAAAAAGGACCAGAAAACCTTCTTAACATGGGGACAAACTACAGATGAAGCTGTAGTGCAAGGCATACCGCAATAAGGCCAACAGCACCAAGACAGTTATATCCAAGGTAGAAGAGTGGGTGGCTCAGCTGGAATATCAGAACTTGCCTGTCAAAAGTAATGTTATAACTTTTCAGTAACGGTGTAGCAATTGTTGGAAAACCATAGGGTTCGTGGAAAAAGTGCTACTCAGACTTGCATGTAAATCTTAGTCAGACATGAATATGTATCTGACTCGACAGTGATATGATCATTATTTTCCCAAGATTTCCATGTATTTCGAGAATTTCTGAAAGATCATATCTCCATCTCTGTCAGAGTAAGTGTCAGACAGAGGTACTTCAGGAAAAAAGCGAAGTCAGTTTAACATAGCTATAGTTACTCACCATTAAAGAAGTTATATCTATGTTCCAAAACAAAAAAAAAAAAGTTGTATCTAATACTAAATTTTTTTACATATATTGTAATATATCTTGCGATAAACCTTATCGTTTAATCAAGCTTTCTGATGAGATTTATGTCGACATTCTACTTCTAAATGGACCAACATATATGTATATATAAAATGAATTTGTTGTACCTGTAGATATCTTGTTAACAACGTAGTAGTACTAAAATTAAAGCCTTCGACAGGTTCACTTTTCGTACGTGATCCATTAAGCTGTTTTCGGACTTGAGTAGCTAGTGACTGCATTTATAAAAATGAAATAGATATTTTAAGTTCAGGAGTATAAAAAAACAAACTGCAAGGAAAAATTTCGCAAAACCTGCATCTTTGGAGTTGGAACGGTATGATTATATATATGGAACACAATGCAGTGCTCTTTAGTGATACATACCTTACCCAACTCAACTCCCCACTGGTCAAAAGAATTGATGCCCCAAACAAAACCTTCAACAGCAACTCTATGTTCATAGCTTGCCAAGAGCTGAGGCAGCCAAGAAGTGTGTTAGACTGAACAGGCGAGAACACATATAAAAGTTTAAGTGCTATAGTACTTGAAAATTAAAGCTAGAAAAATTGCAATTACAAGGTAGTAATCTGACTTAGTGATGCAGAGCGATATGAATAAGACAGAAGTCCTCAACAATTGTAACAAGTTACAAGGAAAATGCTTCATCGATAAAAATTTAGAGAGAAGAAACCAATCACCTGCCCAATATTGTAAGCGTTAAGAGATGGTAGCAAAAGACTGAGAGAAGGCCGATTCCCAGAGAACGTCTATGGAAGATAATATCACTAGTTACGAAAATGATTGTATTATGAACCAAATCTTGGTAGAAAAGATGAAAGTAAGTCACCTTATGAGGAATAAGATGGTGCGAAACATTCTCCTTCAGCAACTGCTCTGCTGTCTGCAGTGAATCAATTTTTTTTCAACAGCATACAGATTTTATGAAACAATTCATGGAAAAAAGACATCGACTGCTACAGTAAAGAGAAATAACTGATACCTAAGAAAGCAAAAAACTACCTTTCCATATGCTAGGGCATCTGGCTGTGCGAAAAAGTTGGACATAAGCTCATCATGGTTGCTCACAACTTCACCTGACAATAACAATAATAATGTTAAATGCCATCTCAAAAACACAATAGAAACAACAAAATACACCGTTGAATATAGAAATAAATTGGATTATACCTTTAAGGTACACAGGTTGCTGGCTCTTCACAATACCAATGAAATCACATGGAATTACACGTCCCTGAGGTGTAAAAATGAGAAATTAAAATGCTTATTGCTGCAGCACAATGAGGTTTAGTATAGTGCTTGATTTTGCAAATATCACACAATGAAGAGCCATCCCAATCTATTTAATATATTTTTAGACTGATTGTAAGCCATTGAGGTTATGCAGTAACAGAAACATTTTTCAACCAAAGCTAAGGAAAAATAAATGTTACATTAAGACTCAGTGAATTCTCATGAATGGAACCTATATTCTGGTGAATAACATTCAAAAGAAGCTTTTATTGAACCAGCTAAAGTTCTCCAAGCAGACTTTAGAACTTTAATTTGTTATTTCATGGTAACTAATTAAGATAATGTGCCATATCTTGACCAGTCTCTTGTAAAGCTTTCTAGTCTCTTCATTTTATGCACAAATTTCCAAATTTACAGTAGCCTATGGGCAGATCAATAGTTACCCCAGGACCAGTCTCCCGACATAAAACAATTTAGCACCTCAAATCTTTAAGATGGTCTAAGATGTTATATAAAGCAAGAATCACCTAATATGCTTCTTTCTGCAACATAAAATTCACCTGGTGGATTAGTTGATAAAAGCTGTGCTGGCCATTCGTTCCAGGTTCACCAAAATCAATTTCACCAGCCTCATAAGGAAGTGTTACACCATCAATTGACACCCCCTTGCCATTACTCTCCATGCTGACCTGAATTGAAGTAGATTTATCAATATATAATATTTGAAAGCACAAATTCAACCATCCACTTAACACCCCCCCCCTCCCCAAAAAAAAATGGAGAAACACAAAAAGCTGCCTAGCGGAAAAGAAGTTGCAGCAAACATGCCTGTTGAATGTGTGGAGCAAATTTCTCGAGGGCCTGGGAGTATGGTAAAATAGCCTATATACACATAAAGTGTTAATGATAGGTTGTAAGCATGTAAAAAGGAGGAGGAGGACCAAGGAATGATAAGTTTAACTGAAGTTAGAAGCAGAAAGACTAACTCTTGCAGGATATCCAAGAAATGAAACATTCCATACGCTTAGCAAACCCAAAAGTACCTATGCATCCAAAGAATGTTATCATACAATGTCATTAATACCACAAAGCAGATCCTGATACCAATTAGGAAAGAAATTCAACTATCAACCAAATTTCTATAAGCACAAACAGTGTTATATGTAGTTAAAATAAACTTAGTGTCTGGCTATCTACCTTGGAAAATACAAAGTAGATTATACTGGATTAATCCATCCTTGTTTAAAATACCATAACCTTCATTGCATCATACATAGATTCTAGACAAATTCATCAACCCCATAATATAACTGGTAGAGTTATGCTTATCTAGTAAGTAATAAAGAATAACAGCTGCAGTGGAAGATTTTACATTAAGACACTTACAGGTATATTCTTCTCAAAAGGAGCTGAACGGAAATGCTCATCAATAGTTGAAGCCCCCTTTAAGAACCTTCAAGTAACAAGTTAAAAAAACTTACTTATGTATATAACAAATTATGCCAAAAGAAAAATAAAATAAGTACATAAACAAATAATTTTCAGAAGCACCAAGTTAAAATGGATAATGGATTAAGTCGGCTGAAACTTAAAACCTACCTTTTAAGAATCTTGCAGTTTTAGTTATCATACTTTTGCAAGTATTTAGAGATTCTCATAGGTAACTAGTTTTGTCTCGCAAAATAATGGTTTTAAGTTAAAGATCTGTGCATTAGCAACTTACAGTTTTTATTGTCCATTAGGCTACAACTTGATTTACTAAGAAATTGTTTTTGGCTACAACTATTAGCCAAGAAAGGAGACAACGTCTTCTCAGTGCAGCATGTAAAACTGAATTGCATGGTAGATGAGCTCCATGGAGAAAAATGAAAAAGAAAAACCCTTTTATTCCTAAGTTCTGTTTGTCATATTTACATGATGTATTTCCTTAGAACACTGAAGCAGGCTATAAAACTGCACAAATCTATCTCACCTATAATATATGGACTTCTAATGGATGTTATAAGTTATAGGATTCGAAAAGTGAATACAATAGAGTCAAAACAATAACAGGTTACCATACTTTTCTACTATCGAAAAACCATACTGCAGAGACAAAGGCAACACTCCAACTGCACTGCAAACTGCAAATGGCAATTTAAAGATTAGTCAACTTCCACAGTTCAATTAGAAAAAATCAATCCTCAATAGAAATCAAGATCGTAAATGATGCTTAGAGGTAAGCAAGGGGAGAGGGAATAATACTTACCACTGTATCGACCACCAACCCAATCCCAGAATGCAAATGCATTATTAGGGTCAATTCCGAACTTTTCAACAAGCTGCATGGAAAACATTTATAAGCTGAATAGGATCAATACTAGCATATAATATGTAATGTACAGTCTAGTTTATTGGCCCTTCAGCAATTGCCAAGGAAGGGAATAAATACAAAGCTATGAAGCATGGATATTCAAAAAGTGAAAGAGCAATGCATAATAAGGGGCCATCTGCTTCAAGCAAAAAGAGAATAAACATTTTCATTTTATCAAAAACAAGTTACACTGTACTCTAACACCTTAGCAATGTTTGATTTGTGGCACAAAAACCCAAAACAAACAATTCAATATGTACATAGTAGTGCGGCAAATGCTTAATCATTCAAATGAAGAAGTTAAAGGTAAAAATAATACCGTAAGATTAGTACTGACTGCCACCATGTGTTTTGCAACTGCAGAAGGCCTGAAATATTACAATCACAAGTGGCTTAATAAGAAAACCCGATCATACCATAGTAATTAACATGGTAAATTACATTCATTCCTTGAATATTGAGAATGATTCCTAAAAAGATTGAAAAAATAAAAAAACTTATTATAAGCATTCAAAGATGAGAAGATCTCTGTTTTGCTCAATGCATTGTCACTCTTAATTTTTAGACCGGGAAATAGTTCTGACGTATTCACGTAAAATGTAGCAGAACCTCAAACTGCCACTGCATGCACATTGTAGAAGAAATAACTAGTGTTATCATGAAACTAACCCAAGAGCAGATGAAATCCACTCCCTTAATGTTCGAGCATTCAGCATAGTTTCTGCGGTTGTAAAAGTCTTTGAAACCACCACAACTGGATAAAATTACAAGAAAATAAAATCAGACAAATCAACAGTGCAAAAATGAGTTCAGAAAACAGAAAAACAGTAGACTTCCAGAAGAATAAACGAAAATAGTTTACCAAGTGTTGTTTCGGGGTTTAATCCTGCAATATTTCTAGCAACATCGATAGGATCTACATTTGCTAGGCTGTTGCAATGCAAACAAGAGATTACATCAAATTTCTAGAATTGCCAAATGAAACAACTTATTGTGTATGCAAGCATTACAAATTACAAGGAAAATGTCAGACAAGCAGCTAGAATGACATGCATTTCATTTTGAGAATCTACCATGACAAAAACACTTTTGTTTACTTGATATCATTTATGCCCATTCCAGTTTTAGCAGGCCTAAATGGCATCAAAGTGTTCCCCCTCACAGAACATAGTATGCTGCTGCTGCTGCTGCTTCTTCTCAAATATATATTGATATCTTGTTTTAACAAAATGGAGCAAGGGGCCTCAACCTACCTTTTCTGACACCTTTTACAGGCAATCTTATAATTTGATGAAAGAAAGGAAGTAGACACAACAAATACCAGCAGCAGTAATAAGCAGTACTTACAAACGTAGTTGGCGTCCTTTTGCAAATTCAACAGCCTCAGGGTCTGTGAGTTATCAAGAGAAAACCATGAACACATTAACTACACTTCATCTTCATAGGTCACAAGTACGAGGGTTGCACAACTAATAGTAAAATGCACCAGCATAACCTGTTTGGAGAGCAGTATGCACAAATAAAGGACCTAAGAAACTGCCACCAATACCGATTGCAATAACATCCTTCAGTGGTTTCCCAGTAGCTCCAACCTGCCAAGATTTACTTGTCTCTCAGCAATTGAGGAGGAAGATGGTCAAATTTGATGTTAAAAAAAAAAGGGTGATAAGTTACCCAGGAGCCATTGCGAAATTTCTCTGAAAAATCCTTGATCTTATCCAAAACATTCCAAACATCTGGCACCACATTCTTTCCATCACTGTTTATAACAGCATCCCTTGGTGCTCGAAGAGCTACATGAAGCACTGACCTATTTTCTGTGCTATTTATCTGAAATTTCCAGAAAAAAAGGCAATGCAACGACATAAAAACTAAGAATGAAAAGGCGTGGAATGCTATTCAACAATATCATCACCAATCTTTACATCAAACCCAAAACTAGTTTTATCTTTCTCCAAGGAGAGAGTTCAACTCACATGCTCGCCACTATACATTCGGTTAATTTGTTGTTTGAGAGAAGCAGCCTGAAATTGTGAGAAATATTACAAACAAAAAACAAAACCCAAAAGACTATTATGATTTAAATCGAACGAGAAGTAATCCAAATTCACCTCTGCTAATTTATAGAGCTTATCCATGGTCTCAAGAGTGGCGCATTGCCTTGAGTAGTCCAAAAACATTCCATCAAACTCACTGTAGAAACATTTATATATAATCAATTTTATTAGTATTAAAAGTTTCGTGCAGTTATCGAATCAGAAAAATCGTAGGAGTTGAATAGAGGATCTTACACCATCATCGATTCGCATCGTTCTTTGTCGTTCATCAAATCACGAAGATGAGTTTTCTTGATATCCTCAGTATGAGCCTATAAAAAACCCAAACCCACTTTGTTGATCAAATAGATTTATCATGCTATTTTAGCTATAATCTTCTTAGCTAGAAAATGAGCAGAAAACGCTACCTTCAAGTCCTTCCATGGCTGGGTATCGCAGATTAGAGTGGTCGAAGCCATCTCAACCTATATTAAAACGTATAAATCAGCTTGAGGTCTCAAAACCGATGAGAAAGATGGTGAATGATAGTTTGAGAAGAAAAGAGAAATTACTAATGGAATAAAGAAAAGAAAAAAAGGAACTTGGAGCTGACAAAAAGCTGAGGCGAGGTTAAGAAGTTCACAATATAGTAATAATGCCACGTGGTGGAAAATGGGAGGGTCGGAAGGGCATATGTCAATTAGGATGCGGATCAGGAATTTCCGGTCATTGAAACTTGGGTCCAGTCCGGTCCAGTTTAACGACTTTGGAAAATTGATTGTGACTTTTGAGGGCTGAAATCCGTGGGCGACGGATTTCCGATGGGCCCGAGGAACCTATTGCTTTATTGCATTTACAATGAAGCGTTACGGTTTAATCGAGTGCGCCTGTGAGGTTGGTTGGACTCATCGTTATTCTCCAAAGCCGATTCCCTACACCCTATATTCTTGTTTTGTAAAAATGAAATTCATAGTATCCATCACCTTTTATTCAATAATACCAACTACATAATTAAAATCTTCGATAACCATGTGTCAATCACCTTTTATTCTTTTTTTTTTTTTTGCCATTATTCTTATAATAATATTTGAGATTTAGTTTTATATTTTAATTTAACATAATTTGGTTCTCAAATTTTATAATCATATTAACTAGTCCAAATAATTAATATCTTTAGTTATTTTGATTAAATTTTTTATGTTGATTTTTTTATAAATATTAGTATAATAAAAATATTTTGATATAATAAATTGGAATAAGTATTATTAAAAAAAAAAAATCATGTTGAGTACCAAAATATTAAGGATGCTACATGTTTAGACTAACTAACGACACAGATTTCTTTTTTAGTCATTATAATATGATGGTAAAATTGTAGTTTCGATCTGTCTACTATATTCACATTTGGAATTTAATCATTGTATTTTAATTTGATGTAATTTGGGCACCTATGAAGTTGAAATAAGTAATTTTAGGAAAAAATTGAAGTCAACATTTTGAATAGTATAATTAAAGGTGTTAGCTATTTCAACTGACTAATAACATTATGTAAAGGAATCAAATTATATCAAATTAAAGAATAAATACTAAATTTTAAATTTAAATATAGTAGACAAATCATAACCGTTATTTGATCTAAAACAGTATATATCTAATACAATCATTTGTTATTTGATTTAATAAAAAAGTTTGATATATTTTTATAAAAAAATTGTTGTTAATTTAATTGTAATAAATGATTATATGTTTATTGGGAATGAATTGGGGATAGCAAATTGCTAAAAATAATAAAAATTATATATTTCATCACATAGTTTGGTATCTTCACATTAGCAACATTGGTTTGTGCTTACGTATACCAATAGCCAACTCGATAATGACACATGATAACTTATTAATATGCTATGTGGCAAACATAAATATAAAATTACAAATTCTTTAAAAATATATAAATTAATAAATATATTGTTTTCATGTAAAAAGAAATAAGCGAGGACAAATGGTAATCCAAATACATTTAAATTCGGATATCCAATTATATAGATTCATTTCAGATGTGTTTTTAGTAATTTTATATACTCTTAAACTTTTTATAAAATATAAGTTTTTAGGTTATAATTTTGAAAGATATATAAAATATAAAATATAAAAATATATAATTAAAAATATACAAAAAGAATATAATATTTTGAAAAATATATAAAAAAACTATCATTTATAATATGTAAATTTACAAAAATTACAAAAATTTATAAATTTATAAAAATATATAAAATAACTAAATATATATAAACTTATAAAAATATGTAAGGCCTTGATTGAAAAAATTAAATCAATATTTATTTTTTTGATAATCCAAAATAAAAATAACTTGGTAGAATTTTTCTACGAAAAAGTGTGGAAAATAATAAGTAGGTAAGAGCCACTTATCACTTAAAAGGATACTATTTTCAATTAATTCTATTTTATTTTATTTATTTTAATATTTTATTATAATATAAAAACTTTACATTTAAAATTTTATTTTTGTTTAGAATAAGCTGAAATGTTTAAAATTTAAGGATAAAATGTAGAATTTCTTTTATAATTTAAATCTATCTTTATCAAATAATCTAATTATATTTCATAATTACATTTAAGTAATATATAAACCAATTTTATAATTTTAATTCAGTACTTAAATTTTTAATAATTAATTTTTCAGCACTTAATTTTTTAGTTTATCAAATAACACCTAAATACATAAAATTAGTAAAAAGCATCTAGAATGAATTTGGACAACAGTATGTCCAGATTCACTCTTGATATGTGAAAACTTTTTTTATACTTTTTATTATTTTATAAATTTTAATTTTTTTAAAATTTAAATTTAAATACAATAATAACATGATATTTTATTAAAAAAAAACATACAAGCTTACTAAAAAACACATCTAGGATGAATATGGTCAAATGGGTGCTTAGATTCAGATGTATTTGGACAACAACTTGTTCACGTTCATTCTTGATGTGAATTTTTTTTTTATAATTTATATATATTTAAAAAAATTATTTATATTTTCCATGTTGCATATAAAGGGGTCGCTAGGTGTCGTCGTTAGATTGACTATTAGTGCCACATCAGCACCAACTATTGATGTTAGTGTAGAGATACCGACCTATGTGATGGGATACAAGTTCAAGTACCAATTAAGTCCAAAGAAAAAAATTAAGTACCACCTAAATACAAATGGATAAGTTTGAGGGGCAAAATATGTACTAATCCAAAAAATTATGTAAAAAATATATTTATTAAAAAATTATACAAAAACCAAATGAGACATAAGTGAAATGATAAAATTAAAAGTCTAAAATTTATAATGTCTTAAGTTCAAGCTCTATCATATATATAAACTTTTATTGAATTTATATAAAAATACAAAAAAATCTCATACTTTAACATCCAACCAAGTTAAAACTCGAAAAATCGATCTTTTGGCATTTATTATTTAGATTCAATATATGATCTCATGATTATATTTATTTAAAAAAATATTTATTTGAAAAGTTTAAAAAAGTATATCTATACATCCATATCTAAATATGTTATACAATTATAGTAAAAATAACCCAACCTGAAATCCAACCCAATAAACCCCGTTATTTATATATTTCTAAAGACCCCTCTGAGGAGGAAGGGCACTCCAAACCATCTGACTGTGAACTTTAGAGGGATCAGGGCAGAGCACGTCTAGAAAGTATGACCGGACAGAGTGATCCGAAGAGTATATATATGGCAATATCTGCCAAAGGGATAGCAGTAACTGGAGTTGATGATTAGAGATATTGGAATTGGGTGTTGTGAAGGTGTTTGTGGAAAGGTAAATTACCTTTTCTCTAATTTCATTGCTGCATTTTCTTTCATTTCAATGGAATGATTCCATTTTGCCTTTAATGGCATTTAGAAAATTGATTTCATTTGTTTGTGGATCATGCATGTAACAAGCTTGGAGTTTTTGTTTTCATAGTGAGACAGGGAAACGGTTGATTTATCAATTATGAGGTTTAAGGATGCTATTGTGATTGACTTTTCTGTTTTGTCCCTTGTTCTCGTTTATGGTGAAGAGCTTGTTACGAAATTGAATTTTGGTTACTTTAATTGGATATCATGGGTTCTTTTTTCATAATGATGTTTTTGGGTTTCATGACATGGTGACTTGCCATCATGATCTGTTTAAATTAGTTGCGAGATTCTCATGTTGTTGGGTTTTGAAATTTGAGTGTCTTGTGGTTTTACTTTGCAAGAATTACTTTATAACCTGAAAGATCGAAATGGTATAGAACAAATTTCACTTGCCATTCAATCATAGTTTCATTCCATTTGTAGTCTTTGATCAATGTCTTTTTGGTTATACTTCTTTTTCTTTCTTAAATATCAACCTATAAATTTTGTGATCCTCCTAAGTATATCCATAGTTCATTTTATTATTCAAAAAAAAAAAAAAAAAACACTCGACTATTAGTAACTCAATCGAAGGTCCCTAAGGTCATTACGGTTAGATGTAGTCAAGCAAAATACTCAATTTTTTGCCTACTAGGATATTACTCTATTTACTAATAACATGTTATTCAATGAAGATATATATATATATATGTTAGAGGTGTACATGGGCCGGGTCGGGCTCAACTAAAAATTTAGGCCCGTTTTGTAAGCCCAGGCCCGCCCCGGCCCAAAATATGGGCCTAAAAAATTATCCAAGCCCGGCTCGACAAGGAATTGGTAAACCCGAGCCCGGCCCGTATTATTTATTTTATTTTATTTTAAATTATTTTAAATTGAGTTATCAAATTGTCAGTATTGTAAACACGAATGTCAATACGGATCTCACGTGAAACATATTTAAAGTATATATATCAACTTGTATACACAAATGTGTTCATCTTATGCATAACTTGATTCTAAGGTGTTAAAAAACACTATCAATAAAATTTAACAGAACTATTTTTTTAACAAGTGAGATCCAATTTATCTAACACACGATTAACAGCTGCAGTGATGGAATGATATGATACGATTCTATCCTTTAAAAAATCAATCGAAACATGAAGTTGGAAACATGGAGAATTGAACCAACAAATTTACAATGAACTTAGAGTTTAACTTAATTAATTCAAACTCAGTAACAAATGATGTAAAGTTTGCTATTCAAATCCTAGAGCCTAGATGTTCCGGTTTAAGAATAGATGAAAGAGTAGCGATTTGAACTTTAAAATTAAACATAATCAAGTTTTCGATTCAGCATCTACAGACACAGAGAATTTGAAAAAAAAAAAAAAGGTTCAATCAAAATCAAAATATAGCCAACTGAAATTCAATTGAATCAAAAAGCTTTCTTTTTTCTCCTGCAATATAACACAAAATGGAGCCTCTGACTTGATTTAAAGCAACAACATTAAAAAAAACCCCAAAAGCGACATCAAACGACAACAACGGCAACAAAACAACAACAAAACAAATTTCAAAGCAGGTATCAAACAAAGAACTAACGGCAGAAAAAGCGATTGCAAAAACAACATAAAAATAGCACTAAGCAAATGAGAAAAACAACATCAAGCAACAATCCCAAAACAAAGACTAAAAAAACACGCAAAAAATATAATCAACCAACCAAAATATCTATACATTAACCAATTAACATATTTAATTTTATAAGAAACTATAAATTGTAAGCTAAATTAAATTGCCAATAGTTAGAAAGGAAGGTAACCTAAAAAGCAATCGAAGAAATATCGTCCTCATCGTCATTCTTGTCACCAACTTCTAACATGAAATAAGAATAAATAATTAGATTATGAAATTGATAAAAATAATATAAAATTACAACAGTAAAACGAGAATAATAATTACCCATTGAAAATCCCTTAGCTCGCATCCAATCATCAAGACAAACAACGGCTTGAACCATTTTTGGCTTAAGTGAACTCCTCAAAGGTGTGATAACTTTTTTACCCATGCTAAAAGCCGATTCGGAAGCTACAGTCGATATTGGAATTGCCAAAGATCACGAGCCAATAATGAAAGCTCATTATATCGAACTGAACTTTTGCTCCAATAATCCAAAACATCTATTTGACTATTCAACTCAAGCTCCAGTTCTTCCAAATAAATGTCCAACTATGACTTTTCACTCTTAGTGCTAGATTCATTTAAATACCGTTTATAATCATCACTCTCATCAAAATCTCCCCCAAAATCAACACTATTAACATTGTGTTAATGCAAACTAGAATCAACGGGATCTTTATCTGAGACATTAGAATTCTCAGCCAAAGAGGAAGACATGGATTTGGATATCTTAGCATACTCGTCAAGCAAGAGTCTAAGATTGCTAAGAATGGTTTCAACAAAATCTGAAGCATGAATACCATAGATTGAAGTAAAGCAATATTGCACATAATTCAACTTGTAATGAGGATCTAAAATTGCAGCACATGACAATATCAACGAATAATCAGCCCAATATTTATTAAATTTCTCTTGCATTTGCTTAACCATTGGAGTTAAAAAAGAATGAGGACCTTTATCTGTATCAAGCAAGACCTTGTGAACCTTCCAAACCCCTCTAACATAAAGCTTGGCCGTCGGATAATTAGAACCAGAAAAAATACAAGTCACATCATAAAAGACTTTCAAAAATTTGCAAAGATTAGCAACATTTCTCCACTCCTCGTCAGAAAGTGCAAATATTTGATAGTCTTTATCCCGTTGGCCCCAATAATCTAGCACATCTCTATAGTAGAGAGAAGATTCAAGCATCAAATAAGTAGAATTCCATCTAACACACACATCTTGACGCAACTTTTTGGTCACATTCAAATGAAAACTTTTGTCGGCCACATCATAAAATCTTTTCCTACGAATTCCCAACTTTTTTATGTACTTAATTCCATTTCAAATCTTACTAACAACACCATCAGCAAGTTCCAAACCAGCTTTAACTATAAGATTCAAAATATTGTACAACATCTAACTTGAAAAAAAGCACCATCACACAAAATAGCTTGGTTCGCACGAAAACAATTTTTAAGACAAGAAACCAACACATCATTATAAGAAGCATTATCCAAAGTGATGCTAAAAATTTTCTTGTCTATACCCCATTGAGATAAACATGAAACAAGTTCATCCGCTATGCTCAAACCATCATACGGAGGAAATAAAGCTCTAAAGCTTATGATTCTCTTTTGTAGCTTCCAATCTTTGTCAATCCAATGAACAGTAATGCAAATATATTCATCATTAGTATGCTCTGAGTTCCAATTATCGGAAGTTAGACAAATTAAGCCAGGTGCTTTAGCCAACTCTTCTTTAACATGATCTCTCTCTTTTGCATAATACATTAGGACATCTCTAGCAGTTGTAACTCTACTTATATTCTTAAAATTAGGACTAGCAGTTCTCATCATGTATCTAAATCTCAATTCTTCAACTGTCCTAAATGAATGCTTGCCACACAAAAGAAAAGTAGAAACAGCTCGACGACACTCATCAGCATCAAACTTATAGTTTTTTATAGATGGACCACCACCTAATGATGGTTGATTGGCTATGGTGTATTGAGTGATGTCCTTATTAAAATTTTTCAAACATTGATTTAGATGACGTCTTAAATGAGAGGTTCCACTAGAAGATTTAGCAGACAAGATACTCTTATAGTGATTACATTGTGCCTTCAATTCATTTTTGTCATCGCATTCAAGCTTTGTCAGTTCATCCCACACCTTCGAAGTGGTAGACTTTTGACGTTTGGCAGCACTTTCATACTCATTAAACCCATCGTCCACAGGTATAGGAGTGTTCGACCTAGCCATGGTCATAAAAACTTAAGTCCTGAAATCCAATAAACCAAATTAGCCCAAATTATTCAGTCATAAAAACAACCAATAGATGTAAACATTTCAAAGTATCGCCTTTATCATTTTGTTCATACATAAAAAAGAAATCTAAGAGAAACCCAGTTAAATAGCCAAATACAGAAGAAAGCATATAAACAAGTAGCAAACCTGTAACAGGCGGTTCAGTTACTTCAGTATAAGTAGCCCCACAAATTGAGACAGATCGGGTGGAGGGAGGAAGATGAAGACTGAAGAGGAAGGTTAGGGATTTTGATTTTAGAAGGGGAAAAAAGAGGATTAAGACGGGAAGAAAAAGTCACGTCAAAATATGTTTATAATTTATTTAACTTAAAATTTTATTAATAAAAAAATAAAAAATAATATTAAAATATTCGGGCCGGGCCCAGGCTAAAAAACTCATATCCGAGGCCCGACCCATTTTTTAAAAGGGCCTAATTTTTTTCCCAAGCCCATTTTTTGGGCCTATATTTTTACCCGAACCCTTCCATTTTTCGGGTGGGCCTTCGGGCCGGGCCGGGTAGCCTGGCCCATGTACAGCTCTAATATATGTCTTAACTACTAATAGGAAACATAATAGACTTCCAGAGATATTCACCTTTATGTTGAGTGTTGTGGTGTGTGTTTTGGAGCCCATTTCATCCCAATATTTACTTATTGCTGCATGTTTTCTTATAGCATCATTTTTTATGAGAAAAAATGGATGAGAAGGTTGTTGTATAATTCTTATTTATGAATGGTACTGTAGATTTTATTTGATCAAGGGACAAATTAGGCATATTTTGTGACAAATTGCCTGCTATAACACTGCCTCTGCAGATCCTTTCCATTTATTTGTAGGATACTATCAAATTAACAAATGCATCTTGATCGGTGCAGTTCAATGAAATGAAAATTTTTAGGACAAAACTTGTACTGCTCCAATGTTATATTCAAATTCCTTACCGTATATGTTTTGGAAATGATTATTACCTGGTATTGGTATTTTCTGGCTTGTATGCATAGGATGATAAATATCCACTGCTGGGAGAAATATAAGCTAGAACATGATCTGCGTCAGTTAAAGTGGAATCTTAAGGTAAAAAATGGAAAACAAGATGTTTGTGAATCCGGATTGTTTACAATTTTGTACATTTGGTGTTTGAAAAATGAGGAATCAATTGAAGCCAAGTGGTTAGAAACTGTAGAATCAAGTTGTAGTATAGTTGAAACTTAATGCTAATATGGTATTTATGTTCAGTATGGTAGTTTTGCTTGGTTACTTGATGCTGTTATTGCTCAATTTTTTAGGGCCAAAAGTTATCTGATCCTTGGCATTTATGTTACTTGGATTTGGGTGGAATGTCAAAAAGAGGACATTTTCAAGAAAATGTTGTTATTGCTCAATTTGAGGGCCAAAAGTGCTCTGATCCTTGGCATTTATGTTACTTGGATTTGGGTGGAATGTCAAAAAGAGGACATTTTCAAGAAAAATAAAGAGACAGAGTGACATAGCACGGCTGATACTAGTTGAGTTTTAATTGTAATATGCAACTTTTGGGTACAAGGATTTCATTTTCTGCAGATGTCTCCCCCACATCGTTGCATGTTTGGTCGTCATTCTCGCATACTCTAACATCCCCTTGAGGCATTGTCATCCAAAAATGATTTCTCCTTTAAGTCACAAGGATTCTCTTAATTTGGTGGTGTTTGTTTTGACCTGAGAAAAGGAATCTGATTCAATGGGCCTGATGGTGTTGGGATGGGCCTCATTTTGCATCATAAACTCCTTGGAAAGAAGTACAATAGAGGCAAATCAATTCATAGCTTCCTTGCTGAAAATTTAATTTAAATGGAGTTAACTCACTCATTTTCTTGAAAAAATATTGTCTTGAAATTGTTTTCAGTTTTTTCCTATCACATTATACTGACGCATATTCACCCCTAGCATTATGTTAATAATTGTTCTATTGAAAATGTAACAGTTTCTACCAAAGATTTTGGTTGAGTACTATAGGGTTTTTGAAGTTCAATGCCTTCATATTTTGATCTATGATCGAACACCATTTGAAGGTTTGTGTCCTTCATGATCTTTCTCGACTTATTTATAAGTTTTATCCAAGTGATGCCTTGAATGATGTCCTAAGCATGAAGGTTCCACCGTTCCACAAAATCTGAATGTATCACCAACATGGGCAACTTTAGCTTGTAACATCTCAAATTTTAGGTTGAAAGAATGTAAAATTATGTCAAAGATAAGTAAATAGCGTAGTGGTCAAAAGAAAAATAAAGAAGCAAGGTAATTAGATTAAGGTCTCAAGTTTGAATATTTTTCTTGCTCAAATTTTCTCTTTTCTCTATTTTTGTGCCGCCCATACCTATTAAACCTAGGTATAAATATCACTTTTATTTTTTTTTTCAACCCTAGTTTCCCCTTCCTCTTGCTCTCTGATTTTCCTCTTCAATTTTCTTCTTCTTCCCTAGTGTGCTGCTGCCCAAAACCCTTGCTCCACCGCCTATATTTTCTTCATCAATAGTGAATTTTTGCATCATTCTCCTATTATCCTTGCTTCCTTTTTATCATAATTTTTTCGACCTTAGATATGATATTTTTAACACTCAAAATCGGTCTCTATTGCTACCACAAGGACCTTCATTGCTGCATCTTTCTTATTGCTAGAATAAGTGTATTTTTCCTTCTATTTTCTTAATGAACTTCTCAATAAAAGACCTAATTTTCCAGATATGGAATTTTAAATTTTTTAAGGAATTAAATGATGAATTTCCAGATTTTAAACCCATTTTTATTAAGCCCCAAAACAACCCCAATTTTGGCCGCCAATAGTGGTGGTGCGTCGCTCCTAGATCTTTCAATAAGGGGGCTATTATTTTTATTGTTTTTATCTCTTATTTCCAACAAGATTTGGATATCTTTAAAACTTTCCTAATCAGCCATTGATCATGTGTGACATAGGGAAACTCGATCTTGATCGCTTATCAATTTAGATCTAACAATCAAGAAGTGCAAGTGCAGTTGATCGAGGGTTAATGCGTAGTTTTGACTTGTTTACTAGGGAACATGTTAAATAATGTAGTCAAGATTTTAAGTGGTTCTTTATCTTTTGATTATTTAGTACTCTTTGGTGTTAGGCATTAACTTAAACGCCCCAGATTAACAGTGAAGCCGTTAGACATTCGCGCGCACATTTCATATCAAATTAGTGTAAGTAGCTTAGTCAATTTGGATTTGAAAATTTTTGTGGTAATGTTAATTTGATTGAAACCCTAAGAGGGTGTTTTAAGGCTATTTTGACAGCACACTAACTTGATAAAAAAATTATTTTAATTTAAGTTTGATTTAAGGTCTTAAGGAGAAATAGTGGGTTTCGCAAGTAGTGCTACAGTAGTGCAAAAATAAAGTGTGGGTCTTAACTTGTAAACTTGAATGCTTTAATAATATTTTTAATTTTTTAAATGAAATTTAAGCTTGTTGGTTGGACTTAGCTAAGTGGGTAAGTAAGTGACTTTAAAGAGGTCGAATTAGGTACGTTTCTAGCTCTAATTAAAAGGCATGTTTGCAAGGTTGCATGAATGACTAAATGTTTGAATGTTAGATATTAGTATGATTAAAATGAATTGTTTTGTGATATAATATATGCTGGTTGGATGAAAATGAAATGTATGTTTGGGTGATATGTTATGAAATGTAATGATTGAAAGACTGTTACTCATGCACCGGAAAAAAATTTCTTATGAATGATCATAGAACTAAGGCATGTTGGAACGTCACCATATTGATGGTGAAACTGAATGATTGATAAGTAATATTACTGAACGAAAGTGAAAGTTATTATGAGAGCATGTAAAACATGCCGTTAAAATGAAAAAGTAATGGTACCATGATTTTGATTGGAACTTGTATGACATATTGCATGTGTATTGAGGTGGGATTGTGTGGTTGACGGAGGAGTTCCATGGAGTAATTACGGCATATTAAGTTCACATATATGTTCTCAATGCACTACATTGGGAGTAATGAGGAGAACGACGATTATATCACATTTTATTTTAAATGAAAGTATAACTACATTACATATAATGGTGGTTTAACCACATTGAACTTTGCTCGCAATGATTAGAGTTTGGTATACGGGTTTTGGGGAACTCGTGGTGTGTAGCGGTTGGCTGGGGGTAAGAAATCACTATGCATTATGATATGTTCATGACACTTACGAAAGATAATGTCTATGCTATGATTGTGTTCTAGTAATGTTTTGGGTAATTGATATTTGAATGGATATTTGAAAGTTCTTATTGATTTGATTCACACTAAGCTAGTTAGCTCACCCCATAGTTTCAACCTCCTCAGGTAATGCTCGTGACTAGGATCAGACATGACATGCGAACATACGATGAACTTCATACTTAATTATTATTTTGCTTAAGTTTGAACTAATTTTATTTGGTTTTTGGATTGTAAAGTTATTTGGACTATGGCTTGGGTTTTTTTTTCTCTGTTTTGGGCTTTCATGCATGCATACTTGACATACTTTAAACTGGTTTATAAGCACATTTTGAAATTGGACAGAGGATGTTACTTGGCTTAATGATTAAACGATTATAATTGAGTTTTCTGCTGTAACCAAAGATAACAAAGTCTTGAGTTGAGTAACGATGAGCAATGTGATTTCTAAACCATGCTGACACTAATAACATGACTTAAGGATGGTTGGATTAATTAATGAGCTGTTTTCCCAAATTAACAAAGGTAAACCGCGATTTTTCCTAAAAAAGAGGGTATTTAAGGTTTTCAATGAACGATAAGGTAGCTTTGTCACATAGGTGACCAATCTGATCTCCACGATTCAGCTATAATGTCTAGGTAGGGTTTGAGAGGTTACATTTAGTGGTATCAGGGTCAAGGTTCAAAACCTTGGATTGAATGTTAATTCTTTTCAAAATCGAGTCTGCATGCATGCATATACAAAATGGGAAATTTTGGGAAAAACAAACTATGGTATTTTGAAAAGTATTTCTTTCAGGAAACGACGAAGTTCAAAGGTTTGATGTCCTGCCTATAGAAACAATATTGAAACTTTAGAAAAACACTAGAAACTATTGCATAAAATTTTAAATGAAAGAACTTAGTTAAAAGTGCAATAAAAGATTAAAAAAAATACTAAAGATATTCCTACTTGTAAATTGTAGATTCCATAAAACATCAAAATGAGTACTCACGGGATGATAGCTCTTGCTAAGAGGAGACGTAGAGGGCGACCTTCAATAGCTCCGGTTGAGTCGTTTGCGTCTCAAGAGCCCGTACAGAATAACAAACAGAATAACCAAAGATAACAAAGTCTTGAGTTGAATAATGATGAGCAATGTGATTTCTAAACCATATTGAAGCTAATAACATGACCTAAGGATGGTTGGATTAATTAATGAGTTATTTTCCCAAATTAACAAAGGTAAATCACGATTTAAGGTTTTTAACGAATGATAAGGTAACTTTGTATCATAGGTGACCAATGTGATCTCCACGATTCGACCATAACGTTTAGGCCGGGTTTGGAAGGTTACATAGCTGGTTTGAAATCACTTGATTCACATTACAACTTTTTTTAATGAGGTCAGGTGAACCATTGAAAATGGCAGAAGTAGCTGTTGAAGGTAGGCTTTTTCCCTCACAGAAAATTAAACGAATTTCTAGCAACCTCACTGCTTTGCTTCCGTTTTATTTTGGTTTGGCTGATATGTTACCAACGGAGACTCTCATTTGGAAGTTGAACTTTATTAAATCATTTACCATTTATAGCTTTGAAAGATACCCTGTTGCTTACTTGGACTCAAAATGTGCAATGACAACCGTGTGAGCTATTCAAGGTTATAATGTCATACTCAGAACATAATTGCAATTATGGATATGATTTAATTCTAGCACAGTAACTTTGCTGATTTACTATCACGACCTTCAGTTTTTTAACAATTCGTTGATTTACTGTCACGACTGTCATTTTTACGGTCCATTGATTTATTATCACGATTGATAAGTGCTAAAAGTAACATGTTTTAACCTCATTCTTAATGCATTTTTAGGTGATTATCCGATGTTAATTGTGAAATTTATACTCCTAATCCTTTAAATTCATGTTTTAATGCTTAATAGAGCACTTGGGAGCAAAGGGAGAAAAAATGAGTGAAAATTAGAGCCTCAGAACAAGCTGTAGGAGCCATACGGGCTAAACCATTCCACACAGCCAGACCACATAGCAATTTGACCTACACGGGCGTGTGGTAGGCTGTGTTGGTTTCACGGAATTGTGCACCAAACTGCCAAAAATCATATATGACAAAAATAAGAAGATAAGAGTGAGCCTCAGAGAATACTCAAGAAAAAAAACTTGAAAAACACCACTAAAGCTCATTGTGAAGTAGATTTTCGTTAAGATTGAATATTCCCATTTGATTTCTTAGGTTATCATGAGTTTCTTTATTTCTTTCAGTTATACTGTATCTTGGATGTTTCTATTTTCAAGCATGAACTAATTTTCTAAATAACCAGGGAGATGAACCCTATGATGGATTTTGTCGTTTGATTTTAATTTTATACAATAAATATTTTATTTCTCATTCTCAATTATGTGTGCTTAATTCTTGGTTTGATATTTCTAGATTATTGATCCACGTTTGATGTGCTTAAATCGATAGTTGAATAGACTCTATTTAAAGTAGATCTTGTATAGTTGAGTGGAGTTGCATGCAATCTTAGAAATATGATGACATAAATATACCAGATTAGAGTCAAATCTAATAGAGGAATCCATAGCACGAGTTAATGCGATAATAGGGGTTTCAACTAGAAAGAAATTTTAATTAATCAACCTAGAGTTAATTGGTCTTATGCTTGAAAGAGATATTAGCTAATTTAGGGGTTCTTACGGATCAAGGTGCTAAGTGAAGAAATTGCGTAATTTAGAATGATAGTGTTGGGAAATGTGCCCATATTGTAGTAAACATGTAATTGTTTTCTATTTATTTGAACGATGAATAAATAAATAAATTTAATTTCACATTTCACTGTTATGTCTTTTGTATTTCTTTCATATTATGCATGCATGGAGAAATTGTGACAAGAAATATTAGCTCATTGATTGTCTAAGTTCAAACTGATGATAAGTGACATTGTAAGAACATTTACATTGTAAGAAAGACAACTTACTTCAGTAGATAATCTAAACAGTCCATAATCACGTAAAAGAATCAAAATTATAATTTGATTCAAATATTGAGAATGATTATTATGTTTTCTACAATTCCAATTGAGGAGATGACTAGTCTTGGCTATCGGAGCAGTTGACTCCAAAGGTAGAGGCATAGATGTATTCATTGGCAAAATGATACATTGGACTGAACCCAAGATGAATTAATTCTGAATCCGTTTGTGAATTAATTCACTTGTAACATTCATGGTGTGATTTACCTAAATCCTAAGTTAGCCATTGACCATGTATATATAAATCATGTGTTTTGATATAAGTGGAGGCTTGTGCTATGAAGATGTCAAGTTGATAGTCGGTACGTTGGGTATATGACTTGTGTATGGCATGACTTTACTAGCAACAGTGGAATTCATGGCTCAATTAAAGAGTTAATGATATCCTTTAATTGGCATTGCATGGATTGATAAATATGGAACGTCACCACGAGTTGCTTGTTCTCAGATTAACAATTTATCACAGTCATTTGTTGACAATGATCATATTAATCATTAAGAAGACATAATAGTGACAATGAGATAAAATAGGATTGTATGGAGTGCACAAATTTAACTCAAAGGAATCAATGATATTTTACGAGGGTAACACACACATGACGAGATCATGAGGTAAAACAGTTGGATGATTTGCTTTCGTAAAGAGTATACAATAAGGAGTTTTCAATCATGGCACTTCTTGTGGACTGACTCCATGATTAAGTAATTGCAAATTATCGGAACGATACTTTTAGACATAATTGCAATTACTAGAGCCTAATTGTATAAGTTCGATTGGTTCCTTCGCTAGCTCAACAAAAACTCGATCAGATTGCATTTGAATTAGAAGAAAATTCTACGACTTTAGAAATAATTTAATTGAGTCGATTTGTTTGATGTGGAATTAAATTGAGAGGTCGTAAGAATTGTTCAACTAGAGAATTTGATTAACGAATTTTCTTGAAAAATTAATTTGGAAAATTTAAATGATTTTTGGAAAAATTAATTTTGATAAAGTAAAATTAAATTAATCAAATTAATTAAAATTAATATGATATTTTTGAAAATTAATTTTCAAGTCGGACAATTGGCCCAATGGTTAATTGAACTTCAAGGTTGGACCTGAGATCGTAAATTAGGCTCGACAGCCCAAAATCAAGACCAATGCCCAAAAACTGGTCGAATTGGGCTTGGTATATGAAACTGGACCGATGGTCCAACCAGTGGTTAGACAGGACCGGTTGGACCTTAATTGGCTTGGACCGAACCGATAGCAACCTAACCAGCTCGAGGTGCAGGTGGCTACGAAGGCGGAATTCTGGTGGTCGACAAAAATAAAATATATTTAATATTAAATTAAATTTAATACTTATCCTAATAGTATTTTATTAATTTAATATTAAAGTGATTATCTTAATATTAAATTAAATTTAATGTTTATCTTATAGATAAACATTCTATTAATTTAATAAGATTTAATATTAAATTTAATCTAGTATTTATCTTGATAAGTATTATATTAATTTAATATTAAAATGATTAAGTTTTAATTATAGTTGATATCTCTAAACTCTCCCTATATAAAGAGAGCTTTAGGTCATTACTATTTATACACTTGAATTTAAGAGAAAGTTATAGAGAGAAAATTCTCTGAAGAAATTATTTCAGAAAATTTCTAAAGATAATTTTCATATTTACAACTTGGCCCAAAAGTTTAGTGAAATTAGGAAATTACCCCACTGGTAATTTTTGTAAAAAAATTTCTGATTCGAAGCGAGTCCACACTCAGCATACGTAAGCTTGAGGATAGCGGAAAAGATTTCTAGGTCAAAATGTTCATCCTAGACAAATCAAAAAGATATGATTTTGATTAAGTGTTTATTACTTTAAATATCACAATCAAGTTCGTAATTTGAATTTTTTTTTAAAACTTTGGTTTTTCCCTAAATTTATTTTCTGAGGCATTTTTTAAACCTGATTTTCCAACAAATAGTGACAAATGAAATCTAGATGGATTCTTTCTTGGGTATTGTTTTGCTTCTTAGTTGCTAATTAGTTATTTTCGTGATTTGTTATTTGTCGTGTTCATTAGTTAATTAATTTAGTTAATTTTAGTTTTAATTAATCACTTGAATTATTTAGTTAAATAATAGAAAGACGGTAATTACTAGTACTTTTAGTCTTCGTGGGAACGATATCTTTGCTTACCGTAGCTATACTATTAATTGATAGGTACACTTGCCTTAGTGAAATTTTTATTTAGTTCTGTGGACATCAGCGACATTACCTTCGGTTTTCTAGCAGTTCGTTGATTTACTATTGCGACTGTCATTTTTACAGTTCGTTGATTTACTATCGAGACTATCATTTTTACGGTCTGTTGATTTAGTATCGTGACCTTCAGTTTTCTAACAGTTTGCTGATTTACTATCGCGACTGTCATTTTTATGGTTCGCTGATTTACTATCGCGACTGTCATTTTTACAATTAACTGATTTACTATCGCAACTTTCATTTTTACGGTCCACTAATTTACTATTGCGACCTTTATTTTTCTAACAGTTCGTTGATTTACTATTGCGACTGTCATTTTTACGATCCATTGATTTATTATCGCCACCTTACCTTCAATTTTCTAACAGTTCGCTAATTTACTATCGCGACTATCATTTTTACAGTTTGCTGATTTAATACTGCGACTATCATTTTTACAGTCCGTTAATTTTCGATAACGACATTCGATTTTCTAACAGTTTGCTGATTTACTATCGCGACTATCATTTTTACAATTCGCTAATTTTTTATCACGACCTTCAGTTTTCTAACAGTTCATTGATTTACTATCGCGACTGTCATTTTTACGGTCCGTTTATTTACTATCTCGACCTTTGATTTTCTAATAGTTCGTTGATTTCCTATTGCGAATGTCATTTTTATAGTTCGCTAATTTACTATCGTGACTTTCATTTTTACAATTTGCTGATTTACTATCGCGACTGTCATTTTTACGGTCTGCTGATTTACTATCGCGACCTTCAGTTTTCTAACAGTTCGTTGATTTACTATTGCAACTATCATTTTTACAGTTCGCTAATTTACTATCGTGACTTCTATTTTACAATTCGCTGGTTTACTATCGCGACTGTCATTTTTACAGTCTGTTGATTTACTATTGCGACCTTCGATATTCTAACAATTTACGACCTGTTAATTTTCGATCGGGACCTTCAGGTTTCTATTAGTTCGCTGATTTACTATCGCAACTGTCATTTTTACGATAGGCTAATTTACTATTGCAACCTTTGGTTTTATAACGTTATTTGATTTACTATCGTGGATTCATCATTTTCTGATTTGCTAATTTAGTATCATGGCTATCATCGATTTCTGATTCATTGATTTACAAATTTTTACTTACGGGAAATATAGTTTGCAATATTTTGTAAGACAATTCTTGACTTCTATACCCCACTATCGGATAACAAAATTTGCTTAGTAAAGTTTCAAGTTAAAACCTATATAGTAAGCCACAAATTACACACTCATATGTCATGTGTCAGAAGAGTCATTTTATAACTCTTCTCCGACAAGATGGGGGACAAATTATGATAGGTTTAAGGGTGTAAAAAGCCCTTAAACTTTTTTTAAAAAATAAATTAAGCCCTTACTTTTTTTTTTTTTTTTGCATTCATTTGGGTACTTGAACTTTCACAATGCATCACAAAGATCCTTAAACTTTTTCAAAAAGAGCAACTAAGCCCTTGCTCTTTTTTTTACACTCAATTGGGTACTTGAACTTTCAAAATGAATAAAAAAAAAACTCTCAAACTTTTTCAAAAAAGCAAGTAAGCCCCTGCTTATTTTTTTTTTTTTTTGCACTCAATTGGGTATTTGAACCACCCTTAAATTTTTTCAATTAAAGCCACCACGTGCCATAACTATAACGTGACATGTGGCAAAAAATGAGAAAAAAATAAAAATCAATAAAAGTTATAAAAATGATTAAATTCTAATAAAA
The DNA here is from genome assembly GCA_025503065.1 of Gossypium bickii. Taxonomy (NCBI): domain Eukaryota; kingdom Viridiplantae; phylum Streptophyta; class Magnoliopsida; order Malvales; family Malvaceae; genus Gossypium; species Gossypium bickii. The sequence goes on along the minus strand of CP106715.1, from coordinate 32,672,923 downwards.
ATATATAAAAATTAATAAAAATTAGAAAAAAATATAAAAATAGTAAAAGAAAATTTATAAAATATATAGAAATATAGAAAAAAAAATTATAAAATTTTATAAAGTCGTAAGAAAATGATAAAAAATGTAAAGAAATATAAAATTCATAAAAAAATTATAAAAATTATCTTACTAAAAGAAGCATTTTATAATTTTTTTATAACTTTTATTGATTTTCATTTCTTTATCATTTTTAGCCACATGTCATACTATATTGCGACACATGATGGCTTTAACTGAAAAAAATTGGGGTCGTTAGTTTTAACGGTCAACGATTAAAGTTAACGATTAAAGAGTCTTTTTGATGTATTTTATAATTTGTTAATGATTTTTATAAAATTTTACAATATTTTTTTCTAATTATATATATTTTAAAATTTAATAACTTTTATAAATTTTAATGATTTATTATTTTTTATAATTTTTTGTCACATGTCACGTCATGGTTGTGACACAGGGTGACTTTAACTAAAAAAATTAGGGGTAGTTAACTTTAATGGTAAACTGTTAAAGTAAACGGTTAAAGAGCCTTTTTGATGCATTTTACAATTCAAGTATCTAATTGAGTGCAAAAAAAAATAAATCAAGGGCTTAATTGCTTTTTTTGAAAAAATTTGAGAGCCTTTTTAATGCATTTTGAAAGTTCAAGTACCCAATTGAGTGCAAATAAAAAAATGAACTTAATTGCTTTTTTGGAAAAAGTTTGAGGGGTTTTTTTATACACTATGAAAATTCAAGTACACAAGTGAATAAAAAAAACAGTGACCTAATTGCTTTTTTTAAAAAAATTTAAGAGCTTTTTATACCCTTAAACAAATTATTATACAATTATAATAAAAATAACCTAACCTAATAACCTTTTTTATTTATATATTTCTAAAGACCCCTCTCGAAAGGGAATACTCAAGACTTTATTTTCTCTATCTCCTTCTTCTTAGCTTCTTCATCCTTTTATTTCTTCTTTATTTCCATTGATATTGCGTATCAATAAAATATATATTAAATTTAGATATTAAAGATTATATAGATTATATATTTTTTGAAAAAAACACGAAAGGTTGGAGGAAGTTAGGTTTTGGGCGGATTGGTAGGGTTGAAGAGACGAAATTTCGAGCGGAGTTGCAGAGAAGTTTCGCCGCTACCATGTCCATAACCATAATTGTGACAACCAAGTACCATGAAGTGCCGTGGGGTTTGGGTTCTTACACTTTTTCCAAACTAAATACAACAGAATCACATATAAAAAGGACACCATTTTTTTCCCAAAAATACAAATTTTAAAAGCCTTCAAAATCACGTGGTACTAGTTTATAGATGTCATTCTGGTTTTTGTGTTTTTAATTTATTTTTATTTCATGTAAAATAAGATTACTTTAAATTATTGAGTAAAATTAAAAGATATTAATTATTTTGATAATTTAAAAAACTTCAACATATAAATAAAGTAGATATTCAAACATTTATTTTGATATTTTAACTTCCAAATCAATAAAAATATTTAATAGTTGAATGCTAACACATTTATTTTATATATAACGAAAATCCTCGGTGACTTGAATTTGATCAAGAAGAGGATGTGAATTGGTAATTAAAATTTTTGGGTAATGTGAGAAATGATAAAAAATATTGACACAATAATATATTGTGGTTTGGGCTTATTGATCTATTTCCACTATTTAGCCTCCTAATTTATTATCTTATATTGATAACTTTCAAGGATAATGCCTTCACCTACTTTTCCAGGCTAAACTTGAGCCTCTAAATCCCCTTTGAGGTTTTCTACTAAAAAAATTTAAGTACCTTAGGTTCACTCTTTAATATAAAAAAAGAAAAGAAAAAGACTTGAACAAACCAATGTTGAATCCCTAATAATGAGTGTTTGCAAATTAACCTCTCAAAATTGTAATAAAACCTTTACAACCATTTTCAGTAAAGCTCCATAAATTTATTTACAAGAAAGAAAAAACATGCATTTTAAACATCAAAAACTTAAAAACTTTAAGTTTTCCAAATTCATTCATTTAAGCAAATTAGAAAATGTTCAACATATTTTACAATAATTATGTTGTAAAATAAATTTTCACACTTTAAAATTTCATTTTTAAAAACTATCTTAATGAAAAACTTGGAATTTTAAAATCATTAAGGTTTTTTATGCTCCACAAGAACGTGCATATGCAACTTAAACATGCGATATATTAAAAAATACATTAAGCATGATTCTATAAAAACCAATCAATTAAACCATAAATCGTGTTTTAGCTCATATTATTAAGCACTAACATCACAATAATTAACTTAATGTCAAATGCATAAAATATATTCTATTAAGCTCTTTATTCTTGCACTATGAAAAAAAATAAAAATATAACACTCTATGCTCGATTCGATCACTGGATCCAAATTATAGGGTGTTACACTCCATTTTAAATTTAACTAACACATTCCTTAATAAAATCTGCAATTTTTAAAACAGTACAAGAAAATAATATTTATAACAACGCTACTAACTGACTTCACAAAACTCAAGACTCCATTTCACTGATGAAAACTTTAATTTAAGGTATAACGTTTTCACGAAGTAACTTTAATCTATTGGATATTTACTTAGTATTGCAATTATATTCTGACCACTTAATTACAAAGATGACAAGGACCCTGAGGCTCCCCCTCTAGGTTGCCCCGTTGTATGCATATTACACCAAGGAGCAAGTCTGTCCGAGCATGACAGATTCTGGCCTGGTCCCTCTACAAATCCACACATTTTCCTTTTTACCTGCAATACATAAGGACACATGCATAAGTTCATATGAACTTAGTGAGTGTTTCATACCTTATCAACACTATGCTAGCATGCTTGTATTAGGACAATTCACCAATCTTATTGATGAACTATTCACATCACCCGAATTGGCTCACTTGTATTTGGCTCATTGTCTTTAATAACACCATTACTTATTAACTTGCACATCCTGAAGAATAATTCATCTTACTCGATTGCATTTGATTTACTATTGACGATGCGATGACAGAAGATTACACCTTCGACTATATGTAAACTTAAAATTGTATAGGTTTTTTTCTAGCAATTTTTACAGCCTTTTTACTTAAAAATAATACTAATCCCGAGTATTTGTTAATTAATTAAGTGAATTTTGTTTGTATTTCGATGATGGGCATGAATTTATAAAAAGTGTAAATATGAGCTTTATTGTATTATTTTGGTGCATAAATTATATTATTTCATGTTATTTATTAATGTGTTATATTTTATTATGTAGGGGACTAGGAAGTTGATTTGATAAAGAGCCTATCATAATGTTGCATGAACATGAGATATTTTCTTCCTATGTTCGACGACAAAACCATGTTAAATGGGTCATCAAGATGTTACTTTGACCCAGAAAAAAAAAAGATGATACATGATGGACAAGTCTGACAAGTTTAGTGGGTCGTGAAACTATCCAACCTAAGAGAAGAGAGACCTAAATTAGCATAGCTAATTGGGCAGCCGAGAATCAACTTTTGAGACAATTATTTGGAGGTCCTTGCATTTGCAGAAAATTGGAAATTAGCACACAAAGGTTGCCCTTGAAACCGTCCAACCCATGCCTAAATTTAGCATGATTCTATGCTCAAATAAAAGAAACCATCATCCATAAAACATGGCTAGCCAAGCAATGGAGAAAATTGAGGGATTCCAATCCCTATTTTTAGTAAACCCTACCATTAATTCAAGTATAAATACCCCACTCATTCCCCATACCAACATCCCTTACTCATTTCCCTCATCTCTCATTTCATGAGCATTCTTCCTCTCACGCATGACACCCCATATTTCCATTCTCCCTTAGCCAACAAAACCTTGAAAAGATCATCTCTTGGTCAGCCACCTTGAGAAGCCATTAGCAAAGAAGCAACACAAGGATCGAAGGAGAACATCTTCAATCAGAGCCACAAGACTGCTGATTCGATAGAGTTTATTATTCCTTTACTTTGTTATTTTAATTTAATCATGTTTGCAATGTGCTTTGTTATCTTGTCAACAACAATGGTAGCTTAAATTTGTTTAGCTAGGGTGATTGCATTAATTCAATGAAGTTTGTTTAAATCATGTTTATCCTGTTTGTACCTCAGTCGACCATGTTTTCAATTAAACTCAAGTATGTATATCATTCATACGTGATTGGTTGCATTAGAATTAGTTTAGCATTCCAAACCATACGATGGCTAATAGACACAATAATTAAAATGTGCATGCTTAATTTATGTTCGACCCAGAATAAATTAATGTTCGTAATAACTTGACTGAGCTCTATTACCTTGCATGGCTTTTAGGTTTATGTGATTATATTGTTTCAAACCAACCCACTCCCTGTTACTTCACATGAATACTAATAAACGCTTAGTTTAATATGATCAGTAAAATGCATGATTTACTGAGTAAAAGATTTTGAAAGGACTTAATTTGGTTTCAAGCCCATGAAAGATCGAGTTGCCATGGAGTATTTTCCAAACACTATTAAGCACGAGAAAAATTAATTAAGTTGAATGATGTAATTATTCTAGCCTATTTGTAAAACCCCTAACCCGTATCCGTCGCCAGAATAGGATTACGGAGCATTACCGGACTAATAACACAATCGAACATACATTTCTCAAACAATTATCAAATTCAAATACAAGTCATTCACAATCATTCATCAAGTCCCTAATATGAGCCTACGAGGCCTAAAACATACTTTAGAAGTGGTTTGGGACTAAACCGATATCTCAGGAAATTTTTGAAAAACTTAGAAAATTTTTCAAAATACAGGGGACACACGCCCGTGTCACTGGCCGTGTGGACATTCGAAATGGGATCACATGCTTGAGTCCTAGTCTGTGTCCTACACCGTGTAACTCCCTGACTTGGATCACACGGCCAACCACACGCCCGTATGACCAGCATGTGTGCCCTTTCGAAATGGCCTCACATGCCCGTGTGTCAGGCCGTGTGCTAGGCCGTGCCAATCCTGTAGGGTATATTGACTTGTGCCACACGGCCAAGTCACATGCCCGTTTTCTGGGCCTTGTAGAGTATATTGACTTGATTTAATTAAACACCAGGGGACACACGGCCGTGTAACTTGACCGTGTGTCACACACGGTTGAGACACACACTCGTGTCTTTGCCCGTGTGGACAAAAATAGGCTATTTATCAAGCCACCCAAATTTTGCACACACCTACACCAAACCAAATGGCACATAACATGACATAAATAGGCATTCCAACCAATCTCAAACAAGTCTAATTCATGCTATTTCCATACCAAAAACTATAATGCTCAAAACATCATAAATTTCCTATGCAAAACATGCCAATCACATTCACAATTCTACTAAATGATTAACTTCATACATACATAATCTTGCCATAAAACCATAAGTATATCAACTTCCAATTTAAACCATTTGACATCTATAATGTCAATTCACAACAAGCATATAAATGGCAATTATCAACCACAAAATAAAAGCCCATTTGCACAAATATATACATCGCCAAATATACCAAAATAAGCCAACTCTCATGGCTATACACAACAACAAACACTTAACATTTACAAGCCAACTCAATGGTTAAATTCATTACCAAACTATACACCAAAATGACCATAACTCCTATACATGCCATATAACCAAAACATAAGCTCAAAAGTACCAAAGTGATAGCTTGATAGTGTGATGAGATCTCCGCTAACTCCCAAATCCAAGCTAGCTTCGATATTCACTATAAAACACGAAAAAATAAACAGAGTAACCTATAAAGTTTAGTAAGCTCGTATGCTAAATAAGTAAAACTTACCAACCCACAATTCAATAACATAAACATCATATAATGCAATTCAAATTTGAAGCATAACTTAACATATATATTCAATCCAAAGATTAAACACCATTTCCATCAACTTCTTCGATTCGATGATTGTATAGTTCACTTACATACCTATACAAGCTTGTATCGATCTCATACTCATCCATATCTTTGATATACCCGTTGAACCGTTTGGAATACTATTAGATACTCGGGAATCTCACACCCTAAGTGCCACATACATAGCCGAAGTTAACTCAATCTCATATCACATATAATGCTCACTCTCGAGCTATTAATGTGTCTGCTCACACGAGATGACAGTCATGATGAAGCTACATAGTGCTGCTCACACAAGCTGACGAGAATACGCAACACATGCTAGATAACTCAGTCACCGGTAGGACGTACGGACCAGCACCCAAATCACATAACCCCTAATGAAATGTCATTTGTATCCTAATCTATTCCTAAGGTTCAACCGGGATTTCACATTTGCCGAATCGTCGTCGAATATATTCGCAAGGCCATATTCGCAATTTATGCAATATTAAAGCATTTAAAACACAATTATAACAATTCTTATTACATAAGAACTTACCTCGAATGCAGAAACGATGAAATGAGTCGATTAGTCCAACACTTTGTTTTTCCCCCCGATCTAATTCTGAACTTCACTTTTCTTGATCTATATGTAATCAAATTTAGCTTATTTAATTATCATTCTATTCAATTTAGCCCAAAATGCTTATTATGGAAACTTTACACTTTTGCCCCTAATATTTCAACATTTTTACAATTTAGTCATTATCTCATAAAAAACATAAATTCATACAATTAGGTCCCTACCCATGCTAGACGAATTTTCCATAGAAGCCCATATTTTTCATTTATTTCACAATTTAACCAAAAAATTTACTCATTTCACAATTTAATCCCTAATTGGAAATTTTATCAAAAATCACTTTACAAATGTTGTTTATCTAACAACAAGCATACATTTTCTATCTTCAAACATCAAAATAAACATGTATTCATCAATGGAAAAACCTTAAACCTTTAACATTTTTGCAAATTAGTCCCTGGGCTATCTAGATTAAGCTGCAACTATCTCAAAAACATAAAAATCATTAAAAACAGGACAAAAATCGTACCTAATTGCAAGAATTGAAGATGGGCGAATAAAGAAACTTAAAAATGGCTTCTTATCATGCTAATTTCTGTTGAGAAAGATGATAAGAAAATATGAAATTGTTTTGTTTTATTTATTTAACTTTTATTTACTAAATACCAAAATGAACCTTTAAAAACATTAAAATTTTCACTTATACCAAGCCATGTACATCCACTATAAGCATAAATGGTCTAATTACCACATAAGGACCTCCACTTTAAGGTTTTATAGCAATTAGACACCTTTAGCTAATAGGACTCAAGTTTTTACACTTTAAGTTATACCACTATTTTGTCCTTTTTATCAAATTGAGCATTCAAACAATAAAATTTCTTAACGAAATTTTCACACAGTCATACTACCATACTGTAGACATTAATAATAATAAAATAATTATTTTGACCTCATATTTGTGGTCCTGAAACCACTGTTTCGATTTGACTAAAAATGGGCTGTTACACTATTCATGTTATTGATTGTTGAATTTTGTGCTTTTGCTGCTAAACTCATTTCATACATTTCTTATCATACTTTGTATTTAGATTAAAATTGCATTAGGGACCATATTACATTAGAAATTATTTCTACATCACACCACTTAGAAATATTATGTTTTTATCACCAGATTGTTAAATCTAATTTTACAATTAATTGATTAACATACATAGTCCCTATGGAGATGATAACTCTTTTACTTATTACTTGAAACGACTGTGTACACTTGCACAAACCAAGCGTTATACTATACAAGCCTCGCACACATAAGGCTTCCACAGATAAAATTTCATAGATGTAATATCAAAATGCCTATTCATATACATCTACTTCCTTAATAGAGATTTCTTGCAGATTCTCACTTGTGGAATTATGAAAGAAAACCTATAGATATTTCCCCTTACATATCTTGTACCGATAAATTCAGATAACCAAATAAGATAGACTTTGGCGAATAGTTCCTGTTGCGGACTTCTATAAGCAACATGTCATATGGACTCAAATTTGTAGTACAATCTTATTCATGTTTTAGATCCACATATGTAGATTCACACTTTGCAAAACATATCGGTGGATTCATAAGGAAGAACCCCATTATGGATTAATGAAGATCCACTCATCTCAATCAGATGACGAATCTAGCAGATCATCGTCACCTGCCTCTGTTCGCAACAACAGGTAACCTATTCATAGTGATCCACTCTAGGTAACAAAAAACTTGTAAGTGGATTCTTAAGAGTGAATTCCCCTATTTGTAGAATCATACATATGAGATAGTCTTGACAGACTGTCATATCTTTCATATATGGACTCGCATAAAAAGATAGCTTACAAGAGAACATACTTATTCTTGGCTGACTTATCATGTAGGTCCCATAATTGCGAAGACATAGATACAAACAAATATATATAGATTCGTATACTCGATTTTATCTTGCGGACCATCATTGGATTATGCCATCTAGGTGTAACAACCCGTTTTTAATGAAATCAAAATACTGGTTTTAGGACCACAAATCTAATATGAGAATATTTATTTTATTATTATTTTAATGTCTACAGCATGTTAGTAATATCGTATAAAAATTTCGTTAAGAAATTTTTTCGTTTGCATTCTTAATTTGATAAAAGGGACTAAATTGCAAAAGATGCAAAAGTAGAGTTCTAGTAGCTAAAAGTGTCAAATGGCTATAGAACTTTAATATAAGAGTCATTATGTGGTAATTAGAGCATTAATGAAGTTATTGGATGTTTGTGGCTTGGTATTAATGAAATTTTTAATGTATTAAAAGGTTAAATAAGTAATTTAGCAAATAAATGTTAAAATCATAAAAACAAAAGAAAGAAAAAAAGGATATCATCTTCTAAAATTTGTCTTCTTCAATCGAAATTATCAAAACACCATAGCTAGGGTTCGACCACTTTCATTTGATTGCATTATATGTATTTCAATCCCGTTTTTAATGATTTATATGTTTTTGAAGTCGTTGTAGCTTAATCTAGCTAGCCCAATGACTAATTTGCAAAATTGTTAAAAGTTTAAATTTTTTCCATGAATGTATATATGTTGTTTGTGAATTGTGGTGGTAGAAAATGAATCATTATTGTTAAAATAAACCACTTTTGTAAAGTGATTTTTTGATAAATTTGTCAATTAGGGATTAAATTGAAAAATGAGAAATATTCATCATGTAATTTATATAATGAAATGTATGCATTGCTATGAGCTTATATGAAATTTGGCTAGGCTTGTGTATGGATGAAATTGCATGAATTTCATTTTACTAGCTTAATGACTAAATTGTAAAAAAAAAATCAAAACATTAGGGGAAAAAATGTAATTGTAAAAATGTGAATTTGGATCGAATTGAGTAGAATGGATATTAAATTGATTGAATTTATTCATTTAGATTAAGATAGACCTCGTACGGCTTTTGATCGAGACAAAGAGAAAGCTCCGGATTAATCGACTCTGTTTCTACATTTTATCGTCGAGGTAAGTTCATACATTTAAATAGTGTGTTAAATTATGTTTTAAATGCTATCATTTTCAAATATCAAATTATGTCTCGATGGAAAAATCCAACGACTTATCGACTATCATCGACCAATGAAAAGTGATATCTTTGGCTATCGATTATGAAAAGGGATGGTGACGACATTCAATTATGAAAAGGGATAGTGACGACCATCGAATTATGAAAAGGGATAGCTTCGACTATCGATAATGAAAAGGGATGGTGATGACCATCAACTATGAAAAAGGATGGTGACGACCATCTAATTATGAAAAGGGGTAGCTTCGGCTATCGATTATGAAAAGAGATGGTGACGACCATCCTGATATGAAAAGGGATAGCTTCGGCTATCGATTATGAAAAGGGATGGTGACGACCATCGTGATTCCACTTCGTGTGAGCTTCGATAAGGATTTTCGATGCAATTTCCTTTGTTACTATGAAAGGTAGGAAGCATGTTTATTCATGATTATGGATAGTATGGATTCATATGATTTAACTTATGAAAGTGATTTTTATCATGTGTTAATATTGAATTTAAGTGATTAAGCACTAATTTGGGTTGTTGCTGATGATTAGGCTTGTGCCAAGCTTGTGTTGGATTGATCCATATTATTTTAAACTTATGCATTATACTGGTAAGCATCGTTTATGTATTACGAACTTACTAAGCATTATATGATTCCTTTGTGCTCTCTTTCCATATTTTGTAGTTAACCAGAAGCTCATTCGGGTTGAAAGATCGTCAGAGACCTATCACACTATCCATCGACTATATCGGTAGATTTTGATATTTCAAGTCATGGTTATAATGACATGTATAGGTGTTTTGCGCTTGTTGAAATAGTCATTATGTTTGGCTTGTAAATGTGGTATTTTGGTTAATGAATTCATTGTCATGTTGCCTTGTATATATGTGGTTTTATGATTGTTAACAAATTGGCATTTTGGTTCTTTTATGGTTGATGTTGGAATAGTCCAGTTGATGTATGTTTTAATGACCATTTTGGTATATTTGAATGTGATTTTGGTATGGCCATTATGATAGAATTTGGTTGCAATTGTTGAGTTGTTAAATGGCTAGGTTATGCTTGTGTTTGAGTATATTTAATGTCATGTGAATTGAGGTGCTTTTTGGCATATTGGTTGTATGAATGGGTACCATATTGTTCTAGCTTGATTATGCATATTTTAGGTACACTTTGGATGTTTGAAATGGGTGCAAATGGGTTGTGTGTGAGTGCATAAGTTTAAAATTAAGTCATTAAACTCGAGATTTTATTCATCCACATCCAAATACAAAGCCATACATAGTATGCATTTTATTCAATTTTGTCATTAAACTCGAGATGAGCATATCTTTCAATATTTAGCTTCGGATCAAAATTTGATTTTACGTTCTTTCATTAGAGACCCTATACTTTCTAATCCTAGCATAATTTCATTATAGGTTTTCACTTTATTCAGTTCGGTCCCTAATGTAATAAGGTTAACTATCAAGCTTATTAAGCTTTACAACTGAGTCCTTATCACAATCTAAGCTTAATTTCTATCAATTTCAAGACTAGTTCATCAATTTCTCATCCATGGAAACTTGTTAAAAATTTAACAATTGATCAAATTAGTACATGAACTAGCTAAATCAAGCTCCCATAACCATAAATCCATAAAAAATTAAAAAAAAAAGAGCATAAATTACCTTAGATATTCACTTGGCGGAATGCAAGCTTCAATGAGAGTTTTCTCTTCTCTTTTTCTCCTAAACAATGGATGAAGATGATGAAAAATCATCTTTCTTTCCACTATCACACTTTATATATTATAATTAACATTTACTAATCTTAATTAATTAGGTTAATTAAGGTTTTATTATATTATTTTAATTATTAATTCAACTAAATGGCAACATCATTGTCATCCACCAACCATATGAAAAAAATGATTTATTAACCATTTAGGCCCTTTGAATAATTACCGTCTAGGTCCCTATGATTTTTTTTAATTAAAATTCTATAGTAATTGGACTTTTATAATTTAGTCTCCGAGCTTGAATTAACTACTTTTTTAGTTAAATTACTTAATCAAACTTTATTATATTTTCATATTAATTTTTGTAAATATTCCTATTTTATATTTACTTTCACATCCTGTAACAGCCCGGTTTAGACCCTGGTCGGAACAGTGGTTTCGGGACAACAAATCCGAGGTCGTAAAAATATTTTAATGATATTTTTTTGTGTGTGAATAGTATGTGATATAGCCTGTGGAAAATTCTGTGTGATAATTTTATCGACGGTGTGCTGATTTATGAAAAAAGGACCTAATTGCATAAAGTGTAAAATGCTGTGTGCTGATTTATGAGTACTTAATTGTTGTTGGCTTTTTAAGGTGGAGGCCTTATGTTGTTATTAAGCCATAATATAGTTAATGGATGGTTAATTGACAATTATAACCAATTATATTATATGTTATAATAGTTAATAGGAAGGTTAAATTTGTAACTTGATAATAATGATATATATGTTATAATAAAACAAAAGATAGTGGATAGTTGTTCATCCTTCACCGAAATATGAAATAAAAAGAAGAGAAAAGTGGTTAGCTAGGTTCGGCCATAGTCTAAGCTTCAATCGAGTAAGTGTTTTTGCTCCGTTATTGATAATTTCTACGTTTTTATAATCGTTGCTTCGTGCTTTAGCTAACCCATGTTGAAATTTTGTGAATTGATAAAGTTTTTATGATAAGTCTTTGATGAGCATTTGAGCTATGTGCTAGTTGATAGTGAAATATGAAAACTTGGTGTTGGATTAACATAGTTTGTATTGAGATTTTTGGTGAAATTGAGTATTTTGAACTTAATTGAGAAAATGAGAAATTGAAGGGTTAAAATGTGAAATAAATGAAATGTGTGGACTTGTATGAACACAAGGAAAATTCGGCTAGGCTTATGTGAAAAGAAATTATGTGAATTTGATGATTTTGTGAAAGAGGGGCTAAAGTGTCGAAATGTAAAAATGTGAGGACTATTTTGTAAAATGCCCTAAATATGTGTGTTTGCAAGCTGAGTCCGAGGTTCATCAGACCGTATGAGATTATTGAACGAGTTGGGTCGGTTGCTTATAGATTGAGATTGCCATCTGAGTTAGAAAAGATTCATAACGTGTTTCGTGTGTCAATGCTTCGTCGGTACAGATTAGACCCGTCTAATGTGATTACTCCTACTGAAATTGAGATTCAGTCAGACTTGTCGTATAGTGAAGAACCAATCCGAATTTTGGCACGAGAGATTAAAGAGTTGAGAAACAAAAGAATTTCCTTAGTGAAAGTATTATGGCACAAACACGGAGTTGAAGAGGCTACGTGGGAGCCTGAGAACATTATGAGAGAGCAATATCCACACCTATTCATTGGTAAGTTTTTGGGGATAAATCCTTAGGGGAGAGAGTTGTAACAACCCGGTTTAGACCACAGTCGAGCATGATGGTTTCAGGACCACAAATCCGAGGTCATAAAAATATTTTAATGATATTTTTTTGTGTGAATAGTATGTGACATAGCCTGTGTGAAAATTCTGTGTGAAAATTCTGTGTGAAGAAGTTTGGATCGAGATCGAGGCAAAGATAAAGTGCTCGATTAATCGATCGTATCGATAGTTCGACGTCCGAGGTATGTTCGGACATAATACGTGTATTTAGTTATGTTTAATGTTATGAAATGAATGGTATGATATTGTTGAAATGTGAATGCTATGTGATAGATTGAGTTAAATGGCACTAAGTGTACGTATTTGGAAATGTGACCGAGATAAATAGCACTGTGTGTGAGGAGTAATATAAGCTTCGGCTTTGTGGTTGGCACTGTGTGTGCGATACCGATTCGAGATCGGTTTGATATGGATGCACTAAGTGTGCAATGCTAATTAAGCTTCGATTAACTATTTAGGTACTCAGTGTGCGAATAAACTGAAGAAGGGATGAATGTTGATCGAAGTGATTCATGAGTACTGAGTAGCATAAATATTTGACAACTAAGTTGGCTAAGGTACGTTCAGAACCTATGTGGTTGATGAAATTACGAATGAGTTTATGGAAGGTTGATTGAAATTACTAGCTTTGGATGATATGAGATATTAGATTGTGAAATAATCTACGTGATGTTATGTTTTGATTTAATGTATTTTGTTACGAACTTACTAAGCTTTTGAAAGCTTACTGTGTGATTGTTTCTCTGTTCACAGTGTTAGTAAAGCTAGCTCGGATCTGGGGATCGTCAGCATCTCAATCACACTATCGGCATTCTATTTTGGTACCTTTAGAAAGATGTGCATAGTTGAAATATGGCATGTATAGGCTAGTTGTTTTGAATCATATTTGAAATGTGTAAATAGCCATGTGACATGGCTAGCTAAATGTTGGTAATGTGCATGAGTGAATATGGTATTTGGTGCATATTTTGATATGGCATGATGGTAATGAATTAGCATATGAATGATGAGTTCAATGATGAATTAATGCCTTAGTGGTTTAGTGAAGTTATGGATAATTTATACCTAGACTTACATGTAATTTATTTGTGTAAATTGGCATGATTAGAAATGAGGTTATATCTGATGATATGACGATTACTTAACATGAAATTGGTTGCCAAATTGTGTGTTTTAATATGCTCAATTGTGCGTTTTAAGATGCTCAATTGTGCTTATAGGATTGACCTTGTGTGGATGGCAATTTAGCCTTGCAAATGGCCTATTTTGTTACGCGATGGTGGCACATGGGCGTGCCTGATGACCGTGGCGTAAGTCAGTATATGGCCTAAGAGTACACGGCCATGACACACGGACGTGTCTGGTAGCCGTGTTGTTTTCAACAGGATCAACCACGGCCAAAGTACACAGGCGTGCTTGGTGGCCATGGGAACTAAGTCAGTTTTGACCACGGGGAGGACACACGGGTGTGTCTAGCAGCTGTGGGAGGCACACGGCCTACCCACGCTGGCGTGTATCCACTGGAACCTAGAAAAGTTTTAAATTTTCGAAAAGTTTCTATATGTGTTTTGGATTAGTCCCGACCCTTCTCTAGCATGTGTTTAAGGCCTTATACTCCTTAATAAGGGATTGATTGTGTATGTTTGATGTATTATGATGATGATTGACTTTGTGTCATAATCGGGTTGTAAAATAAACCTATTGTCCGATAATGCCTCTTAACCCTATTTCGGCGATGGTTTCGTGTTAGGACTGTTACATTTTATTGGTATCAGAGCTACGGTTTAGCCGATTCTCAGACTTACGTAGTGTGTGTGAGTTTAGCTATACATGCCATATATGAAATTGTGATAGTGTGAAGAATTCTTAAAGTTGAAAATGTGTTTTCATATTGTAATGGATCCCAATCGAGCAGTTGCTGAAGATGTAGAAAGTAATGCACCTTCTCCCGCTCAAGGGACAGTGCCGGCCACATCTAGGCCGAATGATAGTGGTGAGGGAGGAGAGGCTAAGCAAGCCTTCTTCTGAATGATGAGCGAGTGGTTTACGGAGTTCGTTCGAACAAATCCGACTACTCCACAACCTCTACCCCCACAAGTACCTATTGTACCGCAAGTTGTAGATCCGATCAGATTGAATAAACCACCTGTAGACATGATTCGAAAATACAGGGCCGAGGAGTTTAGGGCCACATCTGATGATGATGCTGAGCGAGCTGAGTTTTGGCTTGAGAATACAATCAGAGTATTGATGAGATGTCGTTAAATCCTAATAAGTGCATTAAGTGTGCAATTTTCTTGTTGAGAGACACGACTTATAACTAGTGGAAAACGTTAGTATCTATGGTTCCGAAAGAAAGAATCACCTGGGACTTCTTTCAAGCCGAGTTCAGAAAGAAGTATATCAGCCAACACTTCATTGATCAGAAACGTAAAGAGTTCCTAGAATTGAAACAGGGCAGTTTTTCTGTTACTGAGTACGAGCGGGAATTCGTAAGATTGAGTTAATACGTGAAAGAATGTGTTTCGACCGAAGTTACTATGTGCAAACGTTTCATAGAGGGATTGAATAAAGACATTAAATTATTTGTTGGGATACTTGATATAAATGAATTTGTTGTGTTAGTTGAAAGAGCATGCAAAGCTGAAGAGCTTAGTAAAGAAAAGAAGAAAGCCGATTCTGAGGCTCGTGATGAAAGAAAGAGATAGATGAATAAGTTCTCTCAACCTTCAACGAATAGATATAGAGATGCAAGCAATCGTTGAAATGTCTAGTTTGGACATCCAAGTAGAGATCGTTCGAGACAAAGTGTTGGTTCACGAATTCAAGCTCCGAATGAATCAAGTGTTGGTAGCGTTAAGAGTAACAAACCTGAGTGCAGACAGTGTGGAAGACGACATATGGGAGAGTGCTGGGGCAAGTACAACAATAGAGTTTGTTATAAATGTGGATCCCGAGATCATTTTATTCGAGATTGCCCGAAGATGGTGGAAGAGGAAAATGTTCAGAATGAAAGACCAAGTAATGTGATGGCTAGAGGGAGACCACCCAGAAACATCAGGAATGTGAACGAAAGTCAGAGGGGGGACAACTGACACAGCTGTGAGGTCAGAAGCGAGAGCACCTGCCCGAGCCTATGCTATATGTGCATGAGAGGAAGCATCATCTCTAGACGTCATCACAGGTACTTTCACTTTATTTGATACTGATGTCATTGCATTGATAGATCCAGGATCAACTCATTCCTATGTGTGTATAAACTTAGTATTGAATAAGTCTCTACCTGTTGAGTCTACTGAATTTGTGGTTAGAGTGTCGAACCCTTTAGGCAAGTGCATCCTGGTGGATAAAATATACAAGAATTGCCTATTGATGTTTCGTGATATATGTTTTATCGCCAATTTGATGTTACTACCATTCGATGAGTTTGACATAATTCTGGGTATGGATTGGCTTACTCTGCATAATGCCATCGTGAATTGTAAAAGAACGAGTATTGAGTTGAAGAGTCAGAATGGTGAGATAGTTCGAATTGAATCCAATGATATGAAAGGATTACCAGCTGTTGTATCTGCGGTGAAAGCTATAAACTATGTGAGAAAAGGTTGTGAAGCTTATTTGGCGTACATGATTGATACAAAAGTTTCTGTAAAGAAAGTTGAATC
This sequence comes from Gossypium bickii, assembly GCA_025503065.1. Classification (NCBI taxonomy): domain Eukaryota; kingdom Viridiplantae; phylum Streptophyta; class Magnoliopsida; order Malvales; family Malvaceae; genus Gossypium; species Gossypium bickii. The sequence continues at coordinate 32,656,190 of CP106715.1, read as the reverse complement.
TATGCCTGTGGTATGTGAGTTTTCAGATGTGTTTCCTGAAGAGCTGTCGGGATTACCTCCGATTCGAGAAGTCAAATTTGACATCGAATTGGTACCCGGGACCACTCCTATTTCGATAGCTCCGTATAGAATGGCACCAACAGAATTGAAAGAGTTAAAGTCACAGTTGCAAGAATTAACTGATAGAAGATTTGCACGACCGAGTTTCTCACCCTGGGGAGCTCCTGTGTTATTTGTGAAAAAGAAAGATGGAACTATGAGAATGTGTATTGATTATCGACCGTTGAACAAAGTTATGATAAAGAGCAAATATTCGTTGCCTCGTATTCATGATTTGTTTGATCAGCTGAGGGGAGCTACAATGTTTTCAAAGATAGACTTGAGATCAGGCTACTATCAGTTGAAAGTTAAGGAAGCTGATGTGCCAAAAACTGATTTCAGAACGAGGTACGGACATTACGAATTCTTAGTGATGCCTTTCGGACTAACTAATGCTCCTGCAATGTTTATGGATTTGATGAATAAGATATTCAGACCGTATTTGGATCACATTGTTGTGGTGTTCATTGATGATATTTTGATCTATTCGTGTGAAGAGACGCAGCATGCTAAGCGTTTGAGAATAGTGCTACAAACTCTACGTGAGAAACAATTGTATGTAAAGTTTAGCAAATGTGAATTTTGGTTATGCGGGGTTGGTTTTCTCGGGCATATTGTATCAGCTGCAGGAATAAGAGTTGACTCGAATAAAATCTCTGCTATTTTGGAATGGAAGCCTTCGAGAAATGTGTTCGAAGTCCGTAGTTTTCTGGGACTAGCGAGATATTATAGGCGATTTGTGAAAGGTTTATCTATGATTGCGACTCCATTGATGAAGTTGTTGCAAAAAGATGTTAGATTCTAGTGGTCAGAAAAGTGCCAGCAAAGTTTTGAACAGTTGAAAGTGTTGTTAACGGAAGCACCAGTGTTGATTCAACCCGAATCAGGCAAAAAGCTCATAGTTTATAGTGATGCATCGTTGAATGGCTTGGGCTGTGTACTGATGCAAGAGGGGAAAGTCATTGCTTATGCTTTAAGACAGTTAAAACCGCATGAAAAGAACTACCCAACGTATGACCTTGAATTGGCTACGATTGTGTTCGCATTGAAGATTTGGTGTCACTACCTGTTTGGGGAAAAATGTCACATCTATACTGATCATAAGAGCTTAAAGTATTTGATAACTCAGAAAGATTTGAATTTGTGACAGAGAAGATGGTTAGAATTGTTGAAAGACTATGCTCTTGTGGTAGATTACCACCTGGGTAAAGCTAATGTTGTAGCTGATGCCTTGAGTCGGATATTGTTATATGCTTTGCGAGCTATGAGTAATCAGATAGATCTGTATGATCATAGTGCGGTTGTAGCTGAATTGAAAGTAAAGCCGATGTTTATACAGCAGATATATGATGCTCAGAAAAATGATGTTGAAATGATGGCTAAACGAACTCAATGTGAATTGAACGCTGAATCAGAATATCGAGTTGGTAGTGATGATTGTTTGAGATATAGAGACCGGATTTACGTTCCGAGAAATTCAGAGTTAATCTTAATGATTTTGAATGAAACTCACAATAGTCATTTAACTGTTCATCTGGGGAGTACGAAAATGTATAATGATCTGAAACAATTCTATTGGTGGCATGGTTTGAAAAGAGACATTTCTGACTTTGTGTCGGAATGTTTAGTTTGTCAGCAAGTCAAAGCTGAACATCAAGTTTCGTCTGGTTTGTTAGAACCGATTATGATTCCTGAGTGGAAATGGGAGAGAATTACGATGGACTTTGTGTCGGGTTTGCCCTTATCTTCGAGTAAGAAAGATGCAATCTAGGTGATAGTGGACAGATTGACGAAATCAGCTCATTTCGTTCCGGTGAGAACCAATTATTCTTTAGATAAGTTAGCTGAACTGTATATCGATGAGATTGTGAGATTGCACGGTGTAACAATCTGGTTTACACCCTAGTCGGAACAGTGGTTTTGGGACCACTAATCCGAGTCCGTATAATATTTTAATATTATTTTCTATGTTTTTGATGAGGGGTTAAGCATGTGGTAAAGTTTCGTATGCTAATTTGTCTGTCTGTGTGTTTAATTTGACAAAAGGATTAAATTGCATAAAATGTGAAAGTTGCATGATATTTGTTCAAGTGCCTATGTTTGTGGCTTTGTAAAGGTGGAGGCCTTATATGGCAATTATGCCAATATTTAGATAGTGGATGGTTAAAAGACAATGATGGCCTTATTGATATGTTATAAAATGTTTATTAAAAGGGCTAAATAGGTAAATTGATTAATAATATGATTATAATAAAACCAAAGCTAAAAAATAAGCCGTCAATTTAGTGTTCATCCACCGAAAGTTTGAAAGAAAAAGAAGGGTTTGAGCTTTGTGAAATTCGGCACCTATTTGGCTTAATTAAGGTATGTTTTGACTTTGGTTTTTGATGATTTTTATGTTTTTGAGATTGTTGCTTAGTCTACTATCAAGCCCATGTCTCAATTTGAAGAATTGATGTTGTTTATAAGATATGCCATTGATGTTATGTTGAGCTTTTTGATGATTTATGGTGTTAAATGAAAGATTTGAGCTAGATGAACATACTTTGTTCTTAAATTTTTGATGAATTTAGCTAATTAGGGCTAAATTGTGAAAATAGTAATTTGAGGGACTAAATTACAATTTTGATGGAAAATATGGGCTTGTATGATGTATATATGCATTCAGCTAAGCTTGGATGTGTAATGATTTTGTGAATTTGATGTTTTAAGAAAAATGGACTGAATTGATAAATTGTGCAAATATGAGGGTTAATTTGTAAATAGCCCTAAATGTGTGTCCTTGGATTGAATTGAATGAATTAGTGAATAAAAAGGTTAATTCTAAATATGTTTAGATCAAGAACTGAGGAAAACGGGCTTAGATCGCGGGAAAGCGAAAGTAACCGAGTAGCTATTTCCATTTCCATTAAATCGAATCCGAGGTAAGTCATTATGCAAATAAACGTATTCGTATTGAATTATGTGTATTCTTATGACTAATGTTATCGATGAATACTTATGATATGATTTGTTCATGAATTTTGTGATAAGGATTACTTAGTGACAATATCCGAGAAGTCCCGTACGAACCTAGGAATAGATAGGATTAGCTATGTCATGACATAGGTATCTGTTCTGTTTTACCATGTAAGACCACGTCTGGGATGTTGGCGTTGATTTAAGATGTCGTGTAAGACCTTTTTTGGGACGTAGGCATCGATATGAGCTTTACCTGTAAGACCACATCTGTGACGCTGGCATCGATTTAATCTTTACGTGTAAGACCATGTTTGGGACATCAGCATCGTATTGATTCGTGTAAGACCCTGTCTGGGACAGTGACATCGATATTTGAGTGCATATAAGACCTCGTCTGGGACGTTGGCATTGTACGACTAGTCCGAGCATTCTAAGTATCCTACTAGATTTCTTACGGTTCAACGGGCAAGTCTATGATACGAAATGACCTTGTAAATAGTAAATCCATTTCAAGTACGTTGATTCATACACTAAGTGTGTATATAAGGTAAGTTCCTATATGATCTTACTATGATGATTATGTATATTTGGATAACATTATGAGATGTGATAGTAAGCATGAAAGAGCTTTGTATATATGAGACTTTTGAATTGATGAATGTGAAAAATATGGCCAAGAACATGGACCAATGTATATATGTGATAATTTGCTAAGTGATTTAAATGTGCCAATGAATATATGAGTATATATGCCTTCTATGCTAAGTTTGTCTGTATTATGACTTACTAAGCTTTTGGAAAGCTTACTCTGTGTGTGCGTTTTCTCTGGTTTATAGGTCGTCAAAGCTACTGAAGGCTCGGGACTGTCAAGGATTGTAATCACACTATTCAACTTATTTTTGGTACCTTTTGGATATATATTTAGCTAGATATGGCATGCATAGGCTAGTCTTTTGTATTTGTATATAAAGTGAATTTAGCCATGTAATTTGGCTAGTTATATGTTGGTATTTTGATTAAATGAAAGTGATATATGAAGTATACTTTGTATGGTTGAAGCACATGAATTGGTCAAGTTTTTGGGTAAGTATTTGGTTGAATTATACTTGATATACATATGTTTTGATTTTGGAAGTTGGCATGGTTGAAATAGATGTTGAATGTTTAAATTGAATGGTTATTTTGGTTTTCTAGTATGCATGAATTGTGTTGGTAATATTGCTTGTAGGTAAGACCCAAGTGGGTGGCATTTTGGCCTTGAAAATGGCCTATAATGTCACACGATTGTGGCACACGGGCGTGCCTAGTGACCGTGGGGCTAAGTCAGTAGCTAGCATAAGAGTACACGGCCTTGGCACATGGACGTGCCTAGTAGCCGTGTGATTTTTGACAGGATGGACCACGGCCAAAGTATACGGGTGTGCTTGGTGGCAGTGGAACAAAGGTCAGTTTCGACCACGGGGAGGACACACGAGTGTGCCTAGCAGCCGTGGAAGGCACACGGCCTGCCCACACGTGCGTGTAATCCCTAAAACTTAGAAAAGTTTTAAATTTCTGAGAATGTCTGTATGTGTTTCAGTTTAGTCTCGACCCGGTTTATAAGCATGTTTTAGGTCTCGTTGACCGTATTAAGGGACTTTATGTTTGAGACTGAATAATGAATGTATGAACTTTTGAAAATGTTTTCGATCTGTCCGGTAAAGCCTTTACCCCTAGTCCGACGACTGATACGGGTTAGGGTGTTACACACAGAGTACCGTTATCTATAGTTTCTGATAGAGATCTGAGATTTACCTCACGATTTTGGAAGAAATTGCAAGATGCTTTAGGCACGAAATTACATTTCAGTACTACTTTTCATCCGCAAACGGATGGTCAATCCGAACGAATCATTCAAATTCTCGAAAACATGCTGAGATGTTGCATACTTGAATTTGAAAGTACGTGGAAAAACATTTATCATTGATTGAGTTTGTGTATAACAACATTTTTCAATCTAGCATTAAAATGGCACAATATGAGGCTCTTTATGGCCGAAAGTGTCGAAATCTATTGTATTGGATTGAGCTGGGTGAGAATAAGATTCATGGGATTGATATGATAAAAGAGACTGAACAGAAAGTGAAAGTAATTCGTGACAATTTGAAAGTAGCCTCAGATCATCAGAAGTCTTATGCAGATTTGAAACGAAAGGATATTGAATTTGAAACTGGTGATAAAGTGTTTCTAAAAGTGTCTCCGTGGAAGAAAATACTTCGATTTTGCCGAAAGGGCAAGCTGAGTCCGAGGTTCATCAGACCGTATGAGATTATTGAACGAGTTGGGTCGGTTGCTTATAGATTGAGATTGCCATCTGAGTTAGAAAAGATTCATAACGTGTTTCGTGTGTCAATGCTTCGTCGGTACAGATTAGACCCGTCTAATGTGATTACTCCTACTAAAATTGAGATTCAGTCAGACTTGTCGTATAGTGAAGAACCAATCCGAATTTTGGCACGAGAGATTAAAGAGTTGAGAAACAAAAGAATTTCCTTAGTGAAAGTATTATGGCACAAACACGGAGTTGAAGAGGCTACGTGGGAGCCTGAGAACATTATGAGAGAGCAATATCCACACCTATTCATTGGTAAGTTTTTGGGGATAAATCCTTAGGGGAGAGAGTTGTAACAACCCGGTTTAGACCCTGGTCAGAACAGTGGTTTCAGGACCACAAATCCGAGGTCATAAAAATATTTTAATGATATTTTTTTGTGTGAATAGTATGTGACATAGCCTGTGTGAAAATTCTGTGTGAAAATTCTGTGTGAAGAAGTTTGGATCGAGATCGAGGCAAAGATAAAGTGCTCGATTAATCGATCGTATCGATAGTTCGACGTCCGAGGTATGTTCGGACATAATACGTGTATTTAGTTATGTTTAATGTTATGAAATGAATGGTATGATATTGTTGAAATGTGAATGCTATGTGATAGATTGAGTTAAATGGCACTAAGTGTGCGTATTTGGAAATGTGACCGAGATAAATAGCACTGTGTGTGAGGAGTAATATAAGCTTCGGTTTTGTGGTTGGCACTGTGTGTGCGATACCGATTCAAGATCGGTTTGATATGGATGCACTAAGTGTGCAATGCTAATTAAGCTTCGATTAACTATTTAGGCACTCAGTGTGCAAATAAACTGAAGAAGGGATGAATGTTGATCGAAGTGATTCATGAGTACTGAGTAGCATAAATATTTGACAACTAAGTGTTGGCTAAGGTACGTTCGGAACCTATGTGGTTGATGAAATTATGAATGAGTTTATGGAAGGTTAATTGAAATTACTAGCTTTGGATGATATGAGATATTAGATTGTGAAATAATCTACGTGATGTTATGTTTTGATTTAATGTATTTTGTTACGAACTTACTAAGCTTTTGAAAGCTTACTGTGTGATTGTTTCTCTATTTATAGTGTCAGTAAAGCTAGCTTGGATCTGGGGATCGTCAGCATCTCAATCACACTATCGGCATTCTATTTTGGTACCTGTTGAAAGATGTACATAGTTGAAATATGGCATGCATAGGCTAGTTGTTTTGAATCATATTTGAGATGTGTAAATAACCATGTGATATGGCTAGCCAAATGTTGGTAATGTGCATGAGTGAATATGGTATTTGGTGCATATTTTGATATGGCATGATGGTAATGAATTAGCATATGAATGGTGAGTTCAATGATGAATTAATGCCTTAGTGGTTTAGTGAAGTTATGGATAATATATACCTAGACTTACATGTAATTTGGTTGGGTAAATTGGCATGATTAGAAATGAGGTTATATGTGATGATATGATGATTACTTGACATGAAATTGGTTTCCAAATTGTGTGTTTTAAGATGCTTAATTGTTTTTATAGGATTGACCTTGTGTGGATGGCAATTTGGCCTTGCAAATGGCCTATTTTGTCATAAGGTGGTGGCACACAGGCGTGCCTGATGACCATGGCGTAAGTCAGTATATGGCCTAAGAGTATACGACCATGGCACATGGACGTGCCTAGTAGCCGTGTTGTTTTCAACAGGATCGACCACGACCAAAGTACACGGGCGTGCTTTGTGGCCGTGGGAACTAAGTCAGTTTCGACCACGGAGAGGACACACGAGTGTGTCTAGCAGCTGTGGGAGGCACACGGCCTACCCACACGGGCGTGTATCCCCTGAAACCTAGAAAAGTTTTAAATTTTTGAGAAGTTACTGTATGTGTTTCGGTTTAGTCCCGACCCTTCTCTAGCATGTGTTTAAGGTCTTATACGCCTTAATAAGGGACTGATTGTTTATGTTTGATGTATTGTGATGATGATTGACTTTGTGTCATAATTGGGTTGTAAAATAAACCTATTGTCCTGTAATACCTCTTAACCTGATTCCGGCAACGGTTTTGGGTTAGGGGTGTTACACATCTCGAATTTGGGGTTAGAAGTATTAAGGTGTGTTGGTTGGGTCAGTGGCTTGGATGGACTTTTAAGTTAGTTTTTGCGTTTTAGTAAAAGAATGAGTTTGATGGTTCGGTGGCAAGATGTGTGTTAGCTTACTCCATGGTCTCATGTTCGAATCCCTGCTTGTACAAATTGAGAATATAATTTTTGTTATTTTTTTCCATTGTGCCATTTAGTTAGTAAAAATTTGGTAAATTTACAACTTTAGAATCTAATAGGTGGTTAGTTTGGGTAATGGGAATTCTATTTTCAGAAAATTTACAAAAAATCCTCTCATGTTGTACCCCACTCTCTCTTTCACGTTAGTTTCTTTCTTTCTCTCTCTCTTTCTCTCTCCCAATTTTAGATTTTGGTTCTTTTTGCATTGGATTTTCGTTTTGCCACCATTTTTTTTTATTCTTAATTCTTCTCATTTTTTCTATTGTTACCTTACGCAAAGCTATAGTAATCTAGTACCGTTTCTCTAGTCTTAGTTGATTGTTCACATTTTTGTTTTGCAAGGTTTCAAAATGGGCATAGTGTAAGTATTGCTTTCTTGAGTTTTGGATCAATTTTTATTCGATTCTTGTGGTGTCGTTATGATTGAATCCTTATAGGTTTTGTATGTATGTGATATTGAGTTTTAGATTGGTATAGTGGTGGTGAATCAGTCGTTCAGTGGTTCTTCTAAATTGTATCTAAGGTGTGATTTCTTAAACACTTGTACTCGAGGGTGAATTTTTGTGACTTTGCATCGGGTTTGGGGGTGGTTTTTGGACCACACAAGCATGTGCCTCACACGCAATGTGCATACGGTTGTGTGTCGCTATAAAATTTAGGTTAGTTTTCTTGTTACACGATCTGAGGTGGGTCACACGGGCTGGCCACATGGCCGTGTGACTTCTGCTGAAAAATTTTTTGATCGCACACGAGCATGTCTCTCAACCATATGGTCGTGTATATCAGTCACACGAGCATGCCTTTCAGCCACACGACCATGTCTTCCTTGCATCTGAATTGATAGTGAGTTACACGGTCTGCTTACATGGTCGTGTACCTCAGTCACACGGGCGTGTCTCTCAACCACACGGTCGTGTATCTCAGTCACATGACAGTGTATCCTGTCACATGGTCTGGACCTTCCCACATTGCCTGGCCACACTGCCGTGTGGTCCTATTGTATAGTTTTTATCACCTATTTGCAAATTGACTCGTTTTGGTTCCAGAGTAATCCTTTGCTTATTTAGGCCTTCGTATGAGTGTTTTGGGACACTTCTTCTGTTTGGAGAAGGTCTATAAAGGGAGTTTTAAAGGTTGAATTTATTATTGTGTGCGTATTCATAAGTATAATTTTGTTAGACACATAAATGTTTAGATGATGAGTTATGTTAACGTGGAATATGGTATGATTGGATGTGATAAATGAAAATGGTGTACATTATTGTTTCTGTTATTTTGTAAATAAATATGAGTATGTCTGATTCTGATTCTACATATCTGAATTGTTTGCCAATATGTTATTGATTATGGAAATTGAGGATGAGCATATCCAAATTTTTAATTCTGTATGCATGATATGGTTTGCGTCTGCATTTGGGGTTGGGATTTGTTTTTGAAGAGAATGAAGTATGATTTGGTAGTTTTACTACATTCTTATATTTTAGCGGTAAACCCACAATACTTCAAGTGGCAAAAGACCACATTAAGGTGTGTTCTGGTTGGATGGGTCCACCATAACCCAATATTGGTGTGTAGAGGTTGGAAAGAGACTAGCGTACCCTATTTGGTGTGTGTGAGATGATTGGAGATGGTGTGTAGTGGTTGGATATGCATAATATTGTTTGCATTTGTTTTTCATTCAAGTATGTACTACATATCTAACTGTTTGTAGTATTAGTGTATTGAATCTCTTATTCGGTGTGTATGGTTATCATGAATTACTTGAGATTTCTGTGTGTTTGGACGTTTGTTTAACATTGCCTATTTACGATTGTTTTATACTCACAATGAGATTTCGTAGCTCATTCCCTTAACTTTTCCCTTTTTAAGTAATTCGCGAGGTTAAGTTCCGAACTTAGCAAATTTGAGGTCTCGGAGTTTTATATTTTTCTTAGTTTTGTTTAACAAGCTTTCCTTAAGATTCAGTAAATTATTTTTAATTGGTTTGTAAATAAGATTATATAAACTGTGGTATTGGTTTTGATTTTAGACTCGTAAAATTGTAGGTTTTTTTGTTTTGAACTAAAATTGTGATTCCACGCATGGATTTTAGTTAACCAATATGTTTCTGTTATTAATAATCACATGTTTTTTTTTAAAAAAAAGTAATAACTCGTGGTTTTCCGATTAAAAGTAAAATGACAAATTTTCCACTGATATGTTGATTTTGATATTTTAGTTTACAAGATTCTTGAATCCGATTTGTTTGATAAGGAAATATACAAATATTAAAATTTGACTTTAAGCTATTTTTTGCGACAATCAAATTTTTGTTTGTAAAACAAAAGTTAAGCTCACTATCTGTTTCAGTAAAATACAAGCAAAAGTGGTTTTCGAAATACACTTAAGAAATTTGATTAGTATTTTTGTTGTGAGCCATTCCGGTGGCCAATGTGACCTTCAGGATCCGATTGAAACTTCTGGGTTGGGTTTTGAGGTGTTACATTTATGAACTCAGTTTCTGAAAATGAGATTCCAAAACTATATTTTTCGACACAACTGGAAATCAGGTCATTACATGAAAAATCTAGATATTTTAGTACAAGATCAAGGTTGCCATACTGAGGTGCGATAGGACTTAAATCAGTTGTTGTATTGGGTTTAAATATAGTGGATTACCTCACTTAGTTAGGCTCCGTAAATATAGGGAAATCGAACTACTAAACAACTTGTTTGTATTCTTCTCTTTTTGTTCTTGTCGCAGTACAAACTGCAGATGCAGTTGGCATTGTAGCTAAATGGGGTTAGCAAAACTCGATTCGACTCGAAAAATCGAAAAAATCGAATTTTGAGTTAAATGATTCGAGTCAACTTGAATATTTTTTTTTCAAATTTAGAGTTCAAATCGAGTTTAATTTTTGAATTTGAATAACTCGATTAAACCGAATATCAAACTATAATATTTTACATTTTTCCCCAAACCCTCAAACCTTTTTACTTTCCCCCAATACTTTTACTCCCTCTCACTTTGCCCCAAAACTTTTACTCCCCTCTCATCCCACCCCCATCTACTGAAACCCTCCCCCAATTTTTTTAATATTTTCCCCATTTACTTTCCCTCCAAAATTTTACTCCCTCAACCCTCAAAATTTTTTATTTTCCCCCTAAACATTCACTTTTCACCTTTTACCCCAAATAAAAAATAATCTTAAAAAATCCTTAAACCTAAATAGTAATAATTTTATTTATATCTTTGATCAAAATTTTTATTTATTTATATCTACTATTATATTATTAAATTAAATTTCACATTTTGTACTATTTATATTATTGAATTGTTTAATCATATTAAATCTTTATAAATTTTTGTTAAAATTGAATTATTAATGATGCCATAAAATATTTGTGTTAAAATTTTATGTTGGTATCAATTTCACATTTTATCTTTAAGATAAATTTTATTAAAAAATCACATTTTTTATATTTAATATATTTTTATTTTAAAAATACAGAGGGACAAAATCAGAAGATAATTAAAGCAACTAAGCAAGGAAAAAAGCTATCCCGTATATAAAATATTAATAAATAAATTATGAGGAGATGAAAGTTAATAACAAATTTGATTACGGTGGGCAAATTTAATTACGATGGATGACAGTGGTTACAAGGACACAAAGTCATTTTTTTAATTTAACTCGAACAAATATATTTGATTCGAATCCCATCTCACTCGACTCGATTCGAGAAAATTTTAAATCGAATTAGGATGTAAAATAGGATTCGTCAATTCAATTAACTCGAAATTTTTCATTCGATTCGATTCGACCGAACGCTGACCCTAGTAGGTAACACTTAACCTAATATTGTCTATTTTCTTTACAATTTCGATTTCAGGTTCTTACATTATGGGTAAAACACTCAACTGATTAATTGAGTTGTAGATGTGGAATGATTACGAAAGGATTACAAATGAGAGGATTTTGATAAAGTTGTTTTTGAACGATCTTTTTACCTTTCGTTTTGAATGAAACTACATAACTTATTGGAGGGGGAAGGGGACTGGTAAGGTTAAGTTTGCCAAAGGTGTTGACTTATGTAATAAAAAAAATCCTAAATGTTACACCTATAGAAGTTGAATCTCTGTTCCATAAACTCTACTCTCTATTTATAATTACAGAGGGAATCTTATAATCTCTAACATCTATTGATACCGATATTAGAATAATATCTTTTTTATCGTCACTAAATAATTAGACATACTATTTAACATAAACAATTTAAAAAGAATATAAGGAGAAATAATTAAAAATTTGATTATATTAAGAAAAAAAGAAGAACCCAACATACATTCCTTTATGATTCCATCGCATGCAAAATATTAGAATTCTAATCAAAAGTTGGATTTCTTGAATGATTAAACATATATCTATACACGTATATATACATAAATGGAATTCACTCTAATTATTGTAATTCATTTTCATACTGATGCTTCAAAGTTGACAATTCTTGTTGTTGGGTTGCCCAGTGGATAAAGTGTGGTAAATATTTTAGGCACAGACATGCCCCCAGAAATTACAATTTCTGCAACCAAAATTTTAAATCACCAAAAATATATAAAGGATTTGTTAGATCTTAATTTTGAGTTTTGGAGTTTCAAATACCGATCCCTTCTCGAATTGATAAATTAGACCTCAAAATATCCTTTGAACTAATCAGGAACAAATCCCCCAAATAGAGATGATTTGTGGGAACATAAACACAACACAGTTCTTCTTCACCAACGCCCTTCTGAAGAACAACTGTAGAAGTAACAAATCCAAACATATATTGACCCATACGTGGGTGTTTTATGATTGCCACTTCTTTGACAGCATTAGATTTTTTATCTGCAAAAGTGGTTTTCATGCTGTTAATTTAGCCATATTAATCGAATGTCTAGAAATTTAAAGACTTTACCTGGTGATATTGCAACACTTATTTGCTTTGAGGCAGAATAAATATAGCTCACTAATGGCATTTTCTTGATGAACCTTTCAGCAAGTGTAAGAACTGAAGCTCCCAACCAAGATGACATGAAAATGGCAATTAAAAAGATGAAAGTAATGGAGGTAGCAAATCCTAGACCTGTATCATTGTTCAAATCGCTTGTTTTTATTTCCTTTGATCTTATATTCAAACCGATTCTCTTCAGCATCAATTGGAATGTGCAGTTACATCTTCCAAATAAGTTAAAAGAGGATCCGAGAAGAAACGCTTTACCAAAAAAAACATTGATGCCTAGCTGATTATAGATTGGGGAGAAGAAACCATCAATAAAATGAATGAAACCCCAAGTAATGTAGAACGTAATCGCCAGTGGAAAAAGTATGACACTGCAAAGTAGTAATTTAATACTGTCACATTTCATCACAAGACAACCCAAAGTATCTAAATTTTATTTCAAGCTTTGATGGTTGTAATCAAAACCATATATAAATATTTATGATAGACATTTGGACTTACCATCCTGCCATAAACTTTTTCCCAGCCCAGCTGCGGATTACTTTTAAAAATGCCTATGCCAAAAGAAAAACACCAGTTTCAAGCAAGAATAGATATGAATAGAAAGCATAAAAAGATAGATGACAAGAATGAAAGAAAGGAAAGAGGAACCTCATGGCCATGGGAGGAAGGCGTGGCAGGAGTAGCAGTAGGGGTTGAGGATTTGGCGACTCCATTTTCAGAGATTGTTGAAACTGGGATAAGTAGTTCTCGATCTCTTTCCCTCTCTCTCGTTCCCATTTTCTCTTCCTTCTTCGTATATCTCTCTTTTTTTCCTCTGCTGAGTTCCTTGATTAGTGACTATAACTAACTATCTCAAATAAAGCTTTGTCAGGATTTCTAGGAGATACATTAATTAAATTGAACCAAATTCTTCCAATATTTTTATTCTCATTGAACGACCTAGTTCAAACTCAAGATGCAATATTATTCAGTCAAAAGCCTCCCACGTATACCAACACTTCTCTCAAAACTTTGAAAGGATAAGAAAAACATCTTATATATTAGTATGTATGCATCACGCCGCGAGTGGTATTGTTAAATCCATACCTACTTTCTATTGCCCCTCCCACATTTCATTCATAATCACCTTGCCTCATCTTCTCTCACCTCATTTCATATTTATTAATCATTTTTATCAGTTTCATTATGCATTTAACATACAAAATGAAAGGAGTCTAATGCATATCTTTTTTTTAATATGTTGTATCATGTATAATTGTCTTTTTATCGGTTTAAAAGTTTAAATATAAGGGCTCCTTTGGATGCCCGTTTTCCTCCAGTGTGGTGAGATTGGTAACCCAATCTCACTGAAATGCTGTTTGGTTCAGCATCACATTTCAGCCAAAATTAATCTGAAACTCACTGATCTCCAAAAACTTCACTGAAGGTTTGAGTAGCAATTTGAACCCAGTCCAGTTGAAGTTATTTTTAACAGACAAAAAAACCCTTTACACTGGTTATCCCCTCTCTGATCACTCTATTTTTCTCTTTCACATTTTCCTCCCAAAAAATTCCATTCCATTCTATTGAGATTTCCTCCCAAAAACCCTTAACCCTTACACTGGTTCAGCATCACGTTGAGATTTCGATGCTAGTGTTGAGCAATGATTGAATGGATCTTTGTTTGGATTAAATGGAAGTGAGGAGAAGTTGAGGAAATCGACGGAAAATAAACAAGTTCTGCATATCAGCAACAGGGATAGAGAGAGTAATGATATCGAACACGAGTGAAGGAGGAGGGAGCAAAGAAGCGACGGTGGCAGCAACTAGTTTTGCCTTTCCTTTTCGAGCCGATATCGAGCAACAACAAGCCAACTAAATTTCGTTTCCGGTAGTCTTCGCAATTTTTTCATCATCAACTATGAACAAAAAAAAAATCAGTTATAATTCTTATGTTATTTTATTAATTTGCTTCTTTGATTTTGTTTTTCTATTAATAGGATTCTGTTTTTATGTGGAAATAGAAGAGATGGAAATGGAGAAAGAGCAAGGACTGGAATGGATCGAAGCTCAAAAGATCGAAATTAGTTTGGACCTTGCAGTTGCTGGCAAGAACCAGCTTGAATTCCTCGCTGCTGTCAATAGGAACCGTTGGCTCTTTGGGTCTTTTTGGGTGATCACTTTCACAGCTCAATTTCTTGATTGTTGCTAAATCATCATTTTTACCATTTTCAAATTTTGGGTCTTTTTGGGGATTTTATTTTGTTTAAGTTTCTCCAAGTTTTGCATTTGATTCCTACCTTAAACCCTTTTAATTGATGTGCATTTTTAATCAAAATTTGGATTGTTGATTTTTTTTAGATATGCTAATTTTTAGGTACAATGCTTACTGGCTTGCCTTGCTAGCCAAATGTTATGAACAACCCATTTTGGAAGGGCCTTTGGTTTGTTCCTCTTGATTGTGAATGGATTTGGCATTGCCATAGGCTAAACCCAGTATGTCTCTAAGCTGAAATTTTTTGCTTGTTTTATTTTTTGTAAGTTGAAGTTGGGATTTTCTTGTCTCTTTAAATCAGGTTCGTTACAAGTCTGACTGTGAAGAACTCTATGGGAAGATCCTAGACAGTACTAATGTTGTGTCGTCCCTTCGATGCGCATGTAAACGGCAAACCGAAAAAATTTGGAACAGACTTTATCGGAATGGCGCTTATGAATTTGATTTCACCAAAGCCTTGTTTGAAAATGCCTCTGAAACACTTTCTGGACTTGAAAAACACACTGAATATGATCTAGTTTCAGCTGTTAAAAGGCAGAGTCCTTATAAGTGAAGAGATCTCTTATAAGTATTCTTGAGAGAGGAGCTTCGGTTTTGTGTTTTTTTATTGATTTTAGGTTAGATTCCAAATGTTTTTAAGTTTAAAACAACATTAGAACAGAGAATCATATTTGAGAAAGAGCGATTTCTCAAAGCTTTAGGTGAGTTGTAGAGTGAGAGAGTGCTGAGATTTATGATGGTTCTTGATGATTTTTAATAGTGTTGAAATGTTTTTTAAGCTCCAAATCTTAGTTATAATGTTAGATTTTAGTTTCGGTAAATATAGATTCAGGATTAGATAGTGTCTCACTCCATCGAATTGCATCATTTTCTAATTTGTTTTATTGATTTGATGTTGAAAATGAAACAAAATAAGATGAAAGTCTGAAGGCGAAAGCAAAAGAGAAAGTAATGGAGGCTTAGTTTTAGTTTTTGCATTCTAATTTTCGTTATACTTTATGTTATGCTTTCATCAAAATTAATTGTTTAGGAACTGATTTTATGTTGTATGTATTGAATGATTACTTTGGTAAGCATCTTGTTATGGGTTAAGTACAAGTTAAATAAATAGAGAATTGTGTGTGTGATGTTGCTCATAGTGAAGCCTTGAATGGTTAAATGATAAATAATGTTCTTTCTTTGGAATGTTGATATGTGTTTGGTTGATAAATAATTGGAAATACATGTTCAAACTTTTGAATAATCCTATTAAATGATTTTGGATAATTCTTGTGTATAGTTGATATGTCATAGGATATATAGAGTTCTATAAAGTTAGATTATATAACAATCCTTCATGTTGAAACACGGCATTTGTAC
Organism: Gossypium bickii; assembly: GCA_025503065.1. Lineage (NCBI taxonomy): Eukaryota > Viridiplantae > Streptophyta > Magnoliopsida > Malvales > Malvaceae > Gossypium > Gossypium bickii. The sequence continues at coordinate 32,639,894 of CP106715.1, read as the reverse complement.
ACAATGTTAGAATCGGGATAGCCATGGATTTTATTGCAAATGAGATTTCTTTGTCATTCTATCTTTCATCGTTTCCATCGATTTGTTAGAAGATTTGCATGCCAAGGTCATGATGAAACACATTGATATTGTAGGTGTTTTAAATCATATGAAAAAGCAATTGTTGAAAAGTGTTCCTAAATTACCTAATTCATATTCCCAAAAAGGATAAATGTTTTGAGGAACAAAACTTTTAGGCTTTAGTTCGACTCTATATTTATTGTGCGAGATATGTCATTCTTTTCTTCTTTTGCAGTTTGGCTTACTGTTGTTTAAGATAAAATTATCAAGCGTATTTAATTTTGTATAAAAACATTAATTGGATTTTTTTTCAGGTTATGATGGGTCATTCACTCAATCTGATGATAAGGGTTATTTTCTTACTGATGGTTCACTTACAGTATGTTCTTCTTGCTAGTTCCTTCGTTGCACATTTATGGCATCATCCCTTCATATTGTTTTCATTTTATGGCATCTTAACATTACCAGTAATATGGAATTACAAATTCCATATGTTGACTGTTCTGGTTTTTATTGGATTGTTGCCCCAGGGTGTGCAATCGGAAAATGGTTCCTTGGTCTACTATTTGCCTGGCTATAACCCATATGCTACTGGGGCTCTAATGGGTGTTGATGGGCAATGCCTTGGTCAACGACCATATTATTCATCAGGATATTTTCAGCCTCCTGTTTCCTATGCATCGGAAGCCATGCCTTGTTACTCATGGGATTCAACATATGCTGGAGATGTTTCAAATGGAATCCTTGATGGTTTTGGAAATGTAAAATATGGTTCTGGCTCTGCTTTTACAAAGTCAAATGGTTTCAACTCAACAAAATCTAATGGCCTTGGTACTAAACTATCGAAATCTACTTACGCTCAGCCTAACAAACCACTAAGCAAAGGTACTTTTAAGTGTTTTGGGTTTATTCATTATGGATATTATTGTGTTTTTATTAGCAAAGCTATTTCTTGATTTTATTCCTAGTTTATGCTAGGCATATGGTTTAAATTATTTTTTATTATAAAACATGAATAGTACTTCTGTTGCATATATTGTTAAATGGTGGAAACATCTATGTGAATGGTTCTTTTTGATGTTGGATTAGCATATTTGATTTAACCCCCAAAATTATGATTAATTAATACATGGCCACACTTTCTCAATGGACATAGCCTTTATATGCTACCCATTGTCAGTGTATCTGATTGTGCTTTGCAAAGCAGAAGGGAGAACTATTACACTTTTACCTCTTCTTCCGGTATTACTTTCTGATACCTATCCCAAGTCCTATCATTATGTTCTAGATTGTTATATGATTTATACCGGTTGAAGTTACGCTTCGTGATGTAATCAATTTGTTTGGAGCTAATTTAACATCATTAGATCAGTAGTGAATGGTTTTCAAATTTTGCAAATTTTTGCTCCTTGGGATTTCAACATTTTAATTATCCGAGTTCATGTTACAGGGGCCTCATTCAGAGTTCTCGATCCATCACAGGATCTTATAGGGGATACTAGTTTAAAGTAGACACTTTGCATCAATTCGAAAACAATATTTTATATACTTATGACATGAAAATTTCAGCTTATTTTACATGTATATCATAAAATACTAGTTAAATCTCATGAATTAATAAATTAATGTTACTCAAAAAGATTGGAGTATGCAATATCTAAATGAAATGTATGTACTCAGTTTTTATTTGTTTTTCAGAACGGAAACCAAAGAAGAAAACCAAGCATGCAAAGCCAAACATCCAAGTGAACAGAGAGAAGCGAAGAGCATTTTGTTTATTCAAAAAGATCTGATTTTTGGAGATCAAATTCATTTTTCTTCTTGTTCAAACTTCTTTGTATTCATTTTTCCTTTTCTCCTTAATTTTTGCTAAAAAAAGTAACATATATAATCCGGGCTAATGTATATGGCATAGTGCTTATTCAAGTAATGAAGTTAATCTTTACATCAATCGGGTTACTACATTTTCTTCCTCCATTGTCAAAATCCCAACGGATGTGATTTGCAGCTCTTCCTTTTAGCATTGATGACCACTCAAGGCTCGACATTGCACGTTTAGATACTTCAAAATTTGATCCAAGTATAATATTACTATTTATAAAGTAATATTTATCATTGTTATAAAATAATATTTAACTATAAAAAATTAAAAATAATAATCATTTTATCTAATAAATAATTTAAATTGATTATATAATTCATTAAAATATTTATAATAAAATATTAGAAGATACATTTTAATATTTTATTAAATGAATTTATAAATTCACATATTTTAATAATTTTATATAAGTAAAATAATTTAAAAACTTCTATTATATATCAATTCTAATATAATGTCCTTAATAGTCATTTTATATTCTCACCTCACCGCTACAGCTGCGTTTGAATCCAAACACACACTCTACCGCTGTTTTTAATTTCACTGCTACAGTGTCTAATCTCACCGCTACAGTAACTAATCTCACCGCCACCGTTGTTTTTAATCTCACCGGAGGTAAACACACCGCCCATCCAAACTAGCCCTTAATCTATAAATTAGTACCTAAATTATATTTTTTTTATTTTGTTATTTAATTTTTTATTTTGTTAGAAGCTATACTTAAATTACTTTTTTTAAAAAAAAAAAATTGATACTTTTGTTAACCAATTACCCATAAAATCAATAAATCTATTAAAAAAACAAAACAACCTATTATGAGTTGCCACATGACAAAAAAAATCAACATTATTTTATCTTTTACATATATTTACTTTATATTTCCTTTTTCTTCTTCCTCTTATTTTTCTCTCACCTTTCTCTAAAAAACTTAGCAGCCACCATACAACCCGTTATCATCGCCAACCACCATCATCGATCACTGCCCCCGTGTACAAATAGGAAATGGTTAGAAATTGATCTTTCTCAAAAGGCAAGTTCATGGATAAATCCAAGAATTTTAAGTCGGGATCAAGATAAATTAATTAATTTTGGGGAGAAATTTTGGTTTAAAATGGTTTAAATTAAATTATCAAAATTTTGAAAGAGCTAAAAAAAAAAAGCAAATTTTCTATTAAATTAAGCTATTAAAAGAAATTAATTGAATTAGAGTTAATTTACCATTAAGGTTAAAAGTTTCCAAAAAAGTTTTCCAAGAGTTTGAATTAGACAGTTTGTAGGCATCAATAATTTCACGCATCAAGTCACAATTTGTCTCTCATGCATGCCGAGCATCATATTGTTTCAAACATACTTAAAACAATTTGGGGACTTACCTCAATGTCCGACGAGCTCTTCCAACTGCATTTACATGTTAGTCAAACAATCAAACATACAAGTTATTACGCTTTCACAATTTAAGCATTCAAACATTCATCCGACAGTTTATAAAAATTTCAAAAAAAAACCCAAAATTTAAACAGCGCGTAATGTCCATTTACAACCCATCAAATTTATTTAAAATCTAATTCTAAATCTAATCTAATACCTTGGAATAATCCCACATTGCCTTCACTATTTAGGGTTGAAAAACACATCAACATACTTAGACAATTGCCTTGCGATGGGTCACTTGGAAGGTTCACTTCGCCACTTTTCTCGCAAGCTATTTTTCTATAAAGTATATATAAAGAGTGTGAGCTCATTGAAACTCAGTGAGTTATACCACAATTGAACACACTAACCTAACACACGTTATTAAACAGTTCACATACATTCTCATATGGTCATAGCATGTAAATAAACAGTTCACATAACCTTTAGGATACCTAATAGCATACTGTGGCTTAGAAGCATGTATATAGTATAGTACATATCATACTCATAACACATTATATTGATACATTGGCAATTTGTGATGGTGAAACATAATCATAAATCATATGCATTGGATAAATGAATCTCCCAAAACACAAAATGACTCAAAGAGTACTCGCTATCTCCAATAAGTGTAGCACGAGTGCTAACACTCTCCAAACACACCACGCTACCTTTGGTGAATGGAGCTTAGCTCTACATTCCCTTTTCTCTCCAATACTATCTTCGGGCCACAATGCCCTATCACAACAATAAAGGTGAGTACTCACAATCCTATAGCATGCCAATGATATCAAATAGTTTCAAGGGTTCATAATGCCAACATATCACCTTTAACGCATTCACAGTTTGCAATTAATATAGCTTGCAACTTAGCAAAGCTTGCAAAGTAGCACAATTTATAGTGTATAGCTTGCATTACACATAGTTCTCAATAAGGCATAATTCGTACTACACATAGCTCACATATAATGGTTCCCATATAGCATAAATTGCACAATAACATAGCTCGTATAAATAAAACACAGTTCGCATTATCGTAGCAGAGCTCACATAGTATAGTTCGCATGGTATCATAGCTCGCAGAGACAAAAACACTTACTCTAGGAACTTAGGATAGATGTTTAGACTACCTAAGCTTCCTTTATCACGTGAACTAGTGCTTAATTGTAGCACTCATGACCACTCACCTCTGTTATTTCTCTACTTGTTGTCAAACCTAGGTAAGCTTTTGCTTGCCTCTGTCTTTGCTCGATGAGGCTTCTCTTTGACTTGTCACTTCGCACACATCAAACACAATACACTTGTATTATTAACAGTAGTAACACAATCAAAACACTCTATTTTGCTATCACTATTAAGCCTCGCGAGCTCTATAACACAAAAACTAATTTTGCCGATTTTATAATTTCACCACTTAGATCTCATTTCTAAACCTTAATTTTACCTCTAATCATTCGAATTAACATCTAATTAAATATCTTCACCACTAATTTCACTCAATTTCCCGAATCTTTATTTTCCAAAAATCAAGCTCAACAAGAACACTTTGAGTTAAAAAACTCGTCAATCCATCAAGATTCATTGGAGATTTGTTAAATTAAGATTAAAAACCTCTTAATTACATCAAAATGAGTTAAAAATCATTTTTAAAAAGTCACTTAGCTCACAAGTACGATGCCATTTTCAAGTAAAAACAAGCTTTAAATCATGAGATCTATTAAAATTTCAATTAGATGTATTAAAACTCGAATTAAAACATCTTATTTATTTTAACCATGAGAAAATAGATTATCACCTTAATTTGAAGAATTCCATGAGATTTGGATCGATTTGAGCAAAAATGTGTTAAGAAATTATAGAAAATTGAAAGAGAAAAGATGAGTTTCTTTTGAAATTGGAGAAGAAAAGTGTTTGGATGTTTAAAAAATCAGGATGGTTGAGAGGAATTTTCAGAGAAAACTTCTAATTTGTATCTAATGAAAATTTTCAAATGAGTAGGGATGTAGAGGGAAGGGATGGTGGGTGTTCTTTTATAGCCAACAAATTTTCAAAAATTGGTTTATTTCCCTTAAGGCCCCATCCTATTCTCTTCCTTTTTCTATTAAATCTCATTTCAATTAAAACCCATTATTTTCACATTTGACCTCTAATTTAAACTTCATTTCAATTTAATCCCTACTAATATATATATATATTTAACCCGATTATTATTTTAATTAATTACTATGACCTTAATTTTGATATCCAAGTGGAGGCCAATACTTAATTACTTGATTCTACTAACCCGGCTTTTGAGGTGTGACAATCCACATTATAAAATTTGACATGTAACAAGAAAAGAAAATAAGCATTTGTGGAGGAAAAGTTGCAACATAAATTCTTCCGTCTTTTTTATATAATTTTTAATGATGTCTTGCACATTATACTTTCATAATAAATCCTATCAATTTTCTTATATATAATAATTCAACTTAAAATTTACATAACGAGCCATTATAAAATTTAAGACCGATTAAAGGAATCTTTTTAAGTTTACCATATTTTTACAAATTAAATACACTGTTAAAATTAAAATATATATTTAAAAATATAAACAATGTTACAGTAAAGTATTTAGTGCCGACAATATTCAAATTTAATTAACAATCAACATGGACTAATTAATAATTAAAATAAAGTTAGAAACAATATAAGAATAGACTTTCACACAATCTGCTATTATAATATTTATATTTTAAAGTAATTTCAAAATATTATTTATTTATATTCTGTTGGGAAGAAACCGAAACAACCGAAACAAAGCGGAAGCACAACCGGTGTTCTTTCTCTCCCTATAACTCTTGTCAAATATTATGGCAAGCACAATAGCACAAAAATATGTTCTCTAGCAGCTTATCAACCACAAATCAACCAATGCAACCACAACAAAAATGATAAATAGAGACACCGATATTTTTACGTGGAAAACCCCTCTAAATCAAGGGTAAAAAACCACGGGACTTTAGAGTCCGATTAAAAGCTCCACTATAATCAAATGTTCAGCTACAAGATCACAATATCAAGCCTACAACAAGCATTCAACTCCAACAAGGCTAACAATATGTAATCTTTAGCAAAAGAGAGAAAAATAGGAGAACATCACCAAAAACGTAGCTGCTGTAAAACAGGTATTTCTGACGCTACAGGACTCGGATGAAAAATCCGACCGTACAAAGTCAAGAACACCTTATCGTCTAGCTGCTGTCCAAAAATCAGCTCAATCGAACCACGGATGGACCTCCGATCGAAGAGTTGATCACAGCTGCAAATTTTCTTTCCAAGAAAAAATTCTGCTTGAAAAGCTTTCTGTTTCTCACCTTATTTCTCTCCTATTAACAAAAACTGAAATTTGGCTCTCTCTCACGTTGAAATATGCTGGCCACACCACATGTATAAGACAAAAAATAAAATGATAAAAGCCAAAACAAAGTGCCATAAAATATGGCAATTTTTGAGGGATTCCCACATAGTGGGACCCTCCCAACAAATCTCCCCCTCCGACTATGTGGGGAATGCCTCCATACCGGAGATCAAACAGCATGTTTCAAACTTTCCTCTTGGTAAAGCTTTCGTCAACATATCAGCACCATTATCATCAGTATGTATCTTCTCAAGCTCTATGACTTAGCTTCAAGAAAATCTCAGTATCCAATGGTACCTCACATCAATATGCTTAGATCTAGCATGAAAAGTTGGATTCTTACCAAGATGAATAGCGCTCGGCTATCACAATACAGACATACTTCTCCGAGTAAAACCAAGCTCATGCATAAACTTCTTCATCCAAAGCATCTCCTTGCACGCCGGTTCTTTGCAATGAACTCGATTCGGTGGTGGACAATGCAACACACTTTTGCAATCTCGATTGCCATGCCACGACTCCCGCATAAGTGATCAAGTAACTCGAAGTAGATCTCCGAGTCAATATCTCCGCCATGTCTCGAATCAGTATAACCAACAAGAACAGGTTTCTCATTGCCGAAACAAAGTTTCATGTTGGAAGTGCCACGAAGATATCTCATAATCCACTTCATCGCATTCCAATGCTCTCACTGGATTAGAAAGAAAACGATCGATCGTACCAACAAAGATAAGCCAAGTCCGCCTCGTACAAACCATTGCATACATCGGACTCTCCCACGGTGAAGAGTAAGGAATTTTCTGCATCTCTTCCTTCTCCTTTCTCGTGGAAGGACTATGCTTAAAACTCAATCTAAAGTGCGTAGCAAAGGAGTGCTCACCGCTTTAGCTTTGTCCATCTTGAACCTTTGAAGTACTTTCTCGATGTACCTCTCTTGTGATAACCATAATTTCTTGGCCTTTCTATCACGTGTCAACTTTATGCCAAGAATTTGCTTTTTATCGCCCCAAATCCTTCATTGCAAAGGATTTACTCAACTCTTGCTTCAACTTCACAATTCTAGAAGCATTTCGACCAACAATAAGCATGTCATCAACATAGAGCAAAAGAATTATAAAATTATCACCAGAGAATCTCTTAACAAACACACAATGATCAGAAGTAGTCTTTTTGTAGCCTTGCTCCCCCATAACAGACTCAAACTTCTTGTACCATTGCCTTGGAGCTTGCTTCAAACCATACAAGCTCTTCTTCAATCTGCACACATAGTCCTCTTTCCTTGTGCAACAAACCCCTCGGTTGCTCCATGTAAAGCTCTTCTTCCAAGTCACCATGAAGAAAAGCAGTTTTCACATCCATTTGTTCAACCTCTAAGTCATAACAGTCGCCAAACCCAAAGATAGTTCGATAGAGGACATTTTCACAACCGGAGAAAATATTTCTTCAAAATCAACCCCTTTTCTCGAGTATAACCTTTGACGACCAATCTAGCCTTGTATCGTGGAGATGAAGACTTCTCTTCTTGCTTCAACTGTAGTAAACCCACCGATTCTTCAAGGCTCTTTTGCCCTTGGGCAATTTCACCAACTCAAAGGTATGGTTCTCATGCAAGGATTGAAGTTCATCTTTCATCGCCTCAACCCACTCGATCTTTGCATTCACTCTCCATAGCCTCTTCATAACATTCGTGTTCTCCCCGTCGCTTAAAAGAACATATTCATCGAGAAGAATACTGATGTAAGATCTTCGATCTCTAGAAGACCTTCAAGTGGGGCTCGCTTGGGGAGCTATAGGTGCTTGTTGTTGATCATTCACAACATCATCCATGGGAGCATCAAAGTCACCTATATCCCGATGGTCATCGATGAACATCACCATGCACATCATCATCCCGGATAGGACTCGTGAAGAGTTTAGGGAACCGGATTCACATCGATCAAATCATCACCGTCTTGTGAATTCGCTTTCTCCGTCTTATCAATGTCATCGATGGTCCGATCCTCAATGAAGACAACATCTCTCGCTTCTCACGAGTTTCTTCCGAACGGGATCATAGAGTCTATAACCAAACTCACCATCTAGACCATAACCAATAAAAATGCATTGTCGAAGTCTTGGCATCCAACTTGGATCTTTCATCCTTTGGAACATGAACAAATGATTTACAACCGAACACACGCAGTGATCATATGACACGCCTTTGCCAAACCAAACTCTATCCGCACGCCACCGCAAAGGAACACTAGGAGACAAATTTATCACATGTGTCACCGTATTCAAAGCTCAGCCCAAAATGATCTTGGCGACTTTGAATCGACAACAAACATCCGATTCTCTCAATCGTTGTTCGGTTCATTCTTTCGGCTAACCCATTTAATCGTGGAGTCTTTGGTGGTGTTCTCGATGTCCGATTCCTCGTCGCAGATAAAGACTCATGAAACGGCCCAGTATACTCGCCACCATTATCGCATTTAATGCACTTCAACTTCTTCCCTGTTTCCTTTCAATCGATGCATGAAGCTGTTTAAACACCTCAAAGACTTGATTTTTAGACTTCAAAGTGTAAACCCATAGCTTTCTCGAATAGTCATCAATGAAAGTCACAAAATAAAGTGCACCGCCAAGTGACCTTACTTTTATCGGACCACAAACATCTGAATGGACCAACTCTAGCAACTCTGATCTTCTATGAGGAGGACGGCTTCTAAATGAAACTCTTCTCTGCTTTCCTGCTAGACAATGAGCACAATCCTTCAATGTAGCATTCTTTAAGCCCGAAAGTTGATTCTTCTTCCCTAAACAGTTAAGGCCCTTCTCACTCATGTGACTAAGTCGTTTATGCCACAACTCAGTTGAGCTGTCATTCACTGTCACATTCACTGTCTCTCGAGAAGCTGAAGCTTGTATCAAATATAAATTTGAGCTCTTCTTTCCTCGAGCCACAACCAAGGAGCCTTTAGTCAGCTTCCATTGCCCCTCACTGAAGGTGTTACAGAATCCCTCATCATCAAGCTTTCCTGCAGAGATCAAATTCAAACGGATATCCGGTGCATGTCTGACATCCTTGAGAGTTAACTTTGTTCCATTGTTACTCACCAAGTGAACATCTCCCACACCAACTACCGGAACCAAACCGTCATTACCCATCTTCAATACCCCAAAATCACCAGGAGTATAAGATGTGAAGAAATCCTTCCTCGACGTGACATGAAGTGATGCACCAAAGATCAATCACCCAACTAGTCTCGTCACATGCTAAGTTGACCAAATTCTCATCACGAATGACCAATGGATCTTCACGAGTAGTAGAGAGCAACACGCCGGATTTTCCATCATCATTCCGATCGTGTTTATCACCACCTTTGTTCTCTTTCTTCCACTTGAAGCAATATTTCTTGATATGGCCTTTCTTACCACAATGGTGACACTCAAGATTCTTGTATCTCGATCTTGACTTGCTTCGCCTTTATCTCTACTCTTTCCATCTTTGTCTCTGTTTCCTCCCCTGTTTTCGGTGAACCAACACCTCGGATCGCGATGTAGAACCTTGAGATCGCTCTTCCGACTTCTTCATTCAACACACCACTCTTAGCCAAATCCAAGGTAATAATACCCTTTGGGGCGTAATTAATGAAAAAACCGGAAAGTCTCCCAAGAGTCCGGTAGAGTAGCAAGCAACCAAAGTCCTAAAATCTCATCATCAAATTTGACACCCATACCAAGCAACCGATTCATCACGCTCAAATTCACTCACATGGTCACTATAGACGTTCCTTCTCTCGTATTTCAACGCCATCATTTTCTTCAAAAAAACAACTTGTTATTGCCCGATCTCAAGCATACAAGCTTTCAAGCTTCTCCCACAATGTTCGAGCATGTGTCTCCTGATCAATGTGGTTGTAAACATTTTCTTCAACAAATTGCCGAATAAAGCCACACACTTGTTGATGCTCAAATTCCCATTCTTCATCACTTTTCGAATCGGGTTTTGAGTAGCAAATACCTAAGATGCAGAGCCTTCACAAACAACAAGTCTTTCATTTTATTACGCCAAAGTTGATAATTTGTGCCATTCAACATAATCATCTTGCTCGTATTAATTTCCATAATTTTGACAAAATAACCGAGCTCTTGATACCAGTTTGTTGGGAAGAAACCGAAACAACCGAAACAAAGCGGAAGCACAACCGGTGTTCTTTCTCTCCCTATAACTCTTGTCAAATATTATGGCAAGCACAATAGCACAAAAATATGTTCTCTAGCAGCTTATCAACCACAAATCAACCAATGCAACCACAACAAAAATGATAAATAGAGACACCGATATTTTTACGTGGAAAACCCCTCTAAATCAAGGGTAAAAAACCACGGGACTTTAGAGTCCGATTAAAGCTCCACTATAATCAAATGTTCAGCTACAAGATCACAATATCAAGCCTACAACAAGCATTCAACTCCAACAAGGCTAACAATATGTAATCTTTAGCAAAAGAGAGAAAAATAGGAGAACATCACCAAAAACGTAGCTGCTGTAAAACAGGTATTTCTGACGCTACAGGACTCGGATGAAAAATCCGACCGTACAAAGTCAAGAACACCTTATCGTCTAGCTGCTGTCCAAAAATCAGCTCAATCGAACCACGGATGGACCTCCGATCGAAGAGTTGATCACAGCTGCAAATTTTCTTTCCAAGAAAAAATTCTGCTTGAAAAGCTTTCTGTTTCTCACCTTATTTCTCTCCTATTAACAAAAACTGAAATTTGGCTCTCTCTCACGTTGAAATATGCTGACCACACCACATGTATAAGACAAAAAATAAAATGATAAAAGCCAAAACAAAGTGCCATAAAATATGGCAATTTTTGAGGGATTCCCACATAGTGGGACCCTCCCAACATATTCAATTTAATGTAAATTATCATGTTTTTAAAATTAAACTTATATACTATTATGTTTTAATTTCATAACGAAATGTTATAAAATTTATGAATTTTTAAAAGATTAATTAAATGTAATTTAATTAATGTATACAATCAATCCATGCAAAACTAATTAATTATATATATAAGCATGAGTTTGGAAAAGTTTTTGAATTGATGAGGTACCCTTTATTTTTTATCATATTACTAGATGCATATTTTAAAGAAAAAATAATAATATTTAATTTATAATTATTATTTTGAAATTTTGAAATAAAGTAGAAGTTGTGATAATTACACATTTAAAAATAATTAGAATTTAAATTACAATTACTAGTTAAAAAGAGTTGTGCTAATTTTAAAAAAGGGTTGTTATTTAAATAGAACTCTAAGCATAAAATATAGAAAAAAAAATTCTGATATTTATAATTATAATTTACAATTATTAGTTTAAAGATTTTGACGTAAACCAAAGTTTATACTAATTTTATTGATGTAAAATATAACTATTACTTGAATAGAGTTCTAAACATCTTTATCACATAATTAATATTAAAACTAATTAATTTAATTAGTTATTATTTTGAATAATATTACATATAGTAAAACTGATTGTATGTTGAATATGATGAAAATACTTTAATTAGTATTTGAAAAGAACTATAATATTTGAATTGATAAATTAATATATCTGAATAATTGCTGAAATTAAAAATAAAATATTAAATACTTGCAAATCATATTAAAGAAAGAAGAGAGAAATAAATGTCGAAAGAAGGCATGGTCAAAAATGTTGAAGGGGTAGAATTCTAGAATGGTGGCTCGTTATTTGTGTTTAGTAATCAATACTTTTTCGTAATTAATTATGAAATAGTCAACTCCATTATTCCTAATCAATGATGATTAAATTTGTTTTTCTTTAAATACATTTTTAAATTGTTAAAAAGTCATCAACCACAGTACATAAGGATTTCAATCAAACCAATTGTATTTCTTATTTGTGCACATAATTTACAGCATGTTTAAGACCTTAAGGTTTCACCTTGCCCAATTCAAATTGAATTCAATTTTTATTTTTTTTTCTAAAACTAAAATTTAATTATTTTCTTTATTGTTTTTAAATTTTGATTGAGTATTAATTTAAACAATTGGTTGGATTAGTTGAATCAGTATTATCTATTTTTTTAATATTTTTTATAAAAAATAATTAAATCGAAAATTGATGATCTAATCTAGTTCCAACAACCTTGCTATATTTTCTTATTATTTAGTAATTTGAAATGGTATAATATAGAGGCAATTCAAGTATATATTAATGTAGTCAACTAAAGCAAACACGGGTTGCTTTATTCTTCGGCAATCTGTAAATTGTTAACTAATACTTAAACACTATAGGAAAATAAGGTTTTAGTGGCGTTTTTAGTGGCGTTTAGACAAAAAAAGCCAGAAATATTAAGCAATAGTGGCTCTTTGCTGAAAACGCCACTAAAAATAGAGCAATAGCGGCGTTTTTGGTACATACGCCGCTAAAAATAGTGCAATAGCTGCGCTTTGGTGAAAACGCCACTAAAAATAGAGCAATAGCGGCGTTTTTGGTACAAACGTCGCTAAAAAACAGTGCAATAGCAGCGCTTTGGTGAAAACGCAACTAAAAATAGAGCGATAGTGGCGTTTTTGGCACAAGCGAAAAAACAGTGCAATAGCGGCGCTTTGGTGAAAACGCCACTAAAAATGAGCAATAGCGGCGTTTTTGGCGCAAACGCCGCTAAAAGTTGAGCAATAGTTCCATTTTCATCTAGGGTAACCGACACTCGTTTCGATTTGATTCGATTTAATTTTCATTTTTTTCCTTATTTTTGTTTTGAATTTAATTTTCTTTTGCTATTTGAAACTGACTTAATTATGAAAAGTTACAAATTGATAACTAAACTATTTAGAAGTTTTGCTTTATCGAAACCCCTAAACCTTAACTAGTTATATTAATTAAAATACAATTTATTTTTAATTGAATATTTAAAATAGAAATATTTTATCTTAATTAAAATATAAATTATTTTTAATCAAAAAAAAATAATGACACTTAGAAAAAATTTTAAAGTATAAACATAGAAAAATATTTGTTAAAAATGAAAAAAAATTATTAAATAATTTCTTATATAATCGTAAAAGAGATCGTATTAATTTTAAAACATTGAATTAATTCTCATTATAGTTTAGGGTTTATGGTTTAATTTAGGGTATATAGTTTATGGTTTAAGCTTTATGGTTTAGGGTTTAGAGTTTAGGGTTTAAGATTAAGAGTTAGGTTAGGGTTTAGGCCGGGTTTATAGTTTAATTTTTAGTATTTTAGATTTATGGGATTTAGGGTTTAGCGCTTAAACGATATCGAATAATAAAGTTACACTACACCAAAACAGACTTTTAGCGGCCTTTTTTTTAGCTTTTAGCGACGTTTTTAAGCGCCACTAATACTATTTGCGGCGCTTTCAAAAGCGCCACAAAAAACGCTGCTAAAGAAAGCGCCGCAAAATTTAGTGGCGTTTGTTGTGAAAAAACGCCACAAAAGGTATGGGCTTTTAGCGGCGCTTTTAAAAAAACGCCGCTAAAAGTCATGAAAATTAAAAAAAAAATTAAAATATTATAAAAGGAATAAAATTAAAATATTATAAATATTAAAATATTATAAAAATATTTAAAGAAAAAATAATAAAAATTAAACATTTTTTAGCCCATAACATTTAAACCAAAAAAAAGAAATCGATAGCAAACAATATTCAACAAGAATTTAAAAAAAAGAAGCTTAAGCAATTTATATACAAATCCATTCCTATCCCTCTACTCGCCTAAGCAAATCCTTTAGCATTACTTTGATAACAATTCCTATACAAATCTATTTATGTTCCATAGGCACAAATCTATTTAACAAACAAATAGAAACTCAACCAATACACAAGAAATTTCATAAGTCTATATTATGTTATGTGTTTATCCAACTCACAAGAAAAATCAAGCTCCTGCTACTGAAAATAGGTGGTGTCAAATCCAGCACCAGCACCAGCACAATTAAACAAATAGCCTATTAAACAATTAAGCTGAGTAAAATCCAACTCCGAATTGTCTAATCATGCTAACATCAGCACCAGCAGCCAATGCTTCCATGAATTCCTTAGTCCCGGACCTAGCAATGGTACCAAGATTGTTCACCAAATCTGAATAAAAAGACACAATCTCATTAGAACCTCTCTCTTGATTAAAATTCAGTGAATAACCGAATGCACAAGAAGCAATAACAAAACTTACCGGCCTTAGTCATGCCAATACCGCTATCAATGATCGATAGAGTATTGTTTGTCTTATCGGGGTCAATGTGGATAAACAACTCGGGTTGAGCATCAAGTTTTCTCTTGTCCGTCAAACTCTCGAATCTAATCTTGTCCAATGCCTAAAACCACAATTTCTAATAATTAAATTAAATGGTACTAGCTTTAAATTTATCATAAAACCTAAAATTAAAACCCATTTCTATGCTAACGATTTGCAGGTTTAGTCAAACTTCGAAAACCATAGATTCAAAGACTAGCATTTCAATCTTAAACTTTCATACTATAAATTCCTAAAATTATAATAAACAAATCAAATGACAGAATAACAACTTTTATTAACAAATGTAATTTTCAATTGAAATAAACAACCAACAGAGCACTGCCTATAAATTAAAAACAAAGAGAAAATAAAAACCCAAATTTTGTTTCCATACAAAAAAAGCAAACAAAACCAACAAGCATTAAAGCAAAAAAAGATTAGATCCAATTAACCATACCTTAAAATTATAATAAAGTAATTAAAAAAAATCTCCATATTGACGACCGAAAAAAAAGTTAAAACAGAGAAGAGCAGGACTTACATCAGAAGCATTGCTGAGGAGCTCACGAAGAAAGATCTCCTTGTTGCCGTAGAAAGATCCCTCACAATCAAGAAACTGATATAGAAGCTTCCTGAGAGCAGCCCAAACGTGTAAAATAATCTAAAATACACAGCCAAATAAAACAGAAAGAAAGAATAACAATCCATTAGATTAAATTCATTAAAATAATAATAATCCGTTAGATTAAATTTATTAAAAAAACAATTCATTAGATTAAATTCATTAAAAAAGAATAACAATCCATAAAGATTAAATTCGTTAAAAATCGCAAAGAAATTCAAATGAATCAAAACTTACCACGGTTAATAATAGGAGATCTCCTGACAGGTCTTCTAACAAACAAATGGATGTAGTCATCTTTCATGTATCGCTTTTTAACGCATGACCTTTAAATACAGAGTGTGGAAGAAGTGAGAAACAAAATACCAAGTGATGCCCCTCAGTTGTTTGAATGAGTTAAATATACTTATTTTCAGATTACTATGTATAGAAAAGCATCCACTTACAGTACTGCAAAACTAAATTAGTTCTACACATTTTGATATCTTTTTATAGGATTAATATACAATTTCACAAACCAATAGTTGGATTTACAAATATAATTGGACTCATCATGCAAGTAAAATTTCAAATCTATCCTACATATCTATCATATCAATCTAGAATACGATTTTTCATTATTAAACTTTTTTGCATCCAACCAATTATACATCCTAAAATCATTCAAAACTAACATAAAATAAAAAAGCCTATTAAACAAATATAAAACGTACATGCAAAACTAATTTAGTCTTACACTAGTATATGTGATAGCCTATCACCTATAGCCTAAAACAGCCTATTATTATATAAATAATAACACTATATTTATAACTCAATAAAAAATTAAATCAACTAAAAATTAATATTTTAAGTGATTTATTTTTAAGTATATTTAAAAAATTGATAATGAAAAACGAATGACAATTTTTCAATATAAAAGTGGAGAAAATGATAAGAATATAAAGAGTTACTTATCACTCAATATAATTTTTTTTTCAATTTTATTTCTTTTAACATTATCCTTTAAATACTTCACCTTTAAATTTTAAAAAAACTTATTTGAAGATTAGATAAAAATGAAATCTCTAATAAAAGTTACATTCAAGACGAACATTATAAATGTAAACAGTTTTTCACTTAAATATGTTGGACGTCCAATGATGCAAATCTTTATCGATTCATAATTTATCTTTAGAAAATCACAAAAACGACCTATTCAAGAGCAGAGTTGAGCAATTCAGATCAACCGAGATGAATTTAAATAAGCAAATTTGGACTTCAAACCAGTCTGACCCAAATTATTATTTAAATTTAATTATAAAAACATTTTATTTTTAATAGATAATAAATTAGAGTCATAAAAGAATCAAGCTTGACCAACCTAAGTGAGGTCTAAAACAGCCATTGGATCCTTCCTATGTCTCAAGTCTCAACCCAGGGGCCAGGTTTTAGGTAGCTGAGTTGCCCATTCCATGTCTATAATCACTTACTTAAAGCCTAAAAGCCTTAAACCTAGGCCTAATTCACAAACCATAATCACAACCCACTTCTCTAGAGCCACTTCAGGGGCTTAGGCCGTAGCCATAACTACCCTGCTTCTATTTCTTGGTTTGCCTAAGTTTCACAAAATGAATAAACTATGAACGACAACAACAATCAGGTTTTGATTAACTAAAAGTTGAAGCTAAAATAAATAAAACCTTGATTTTGTTATACAACTCGTTATGGCATCTAAACCGAAAACGATCAAAAGATTCTCGCCATCGCCATTCACTACCATGACACACAAGAGGCCATGAAGGAGAAACAAATTAAAAGGCAATAAGCTCAGGAATGGGGAGCAAGTAGCAAGTGCCCATATAAAATCAACTTCAGCAATCAAATGAACAAAATAGGTTTCTATGCATGTAACCTAAGACATCTAGTGCTAAAATCTGCTTATCATCACAAAAAAAGGTTCACGTAAGAAGACACCAGCAGGCTCTAATTTTACTAACCATCACAAAAATAAAGTTGATTTGCTTAGCGTTATTATTATTCAATTCGAAACTAACTAAAAAAAGGAAAATGGACAGAAAATTATGGGATTGAGGATGCATGCCATCTTGACAACTAAATAAGAAAGATAAAATTATAAAACATTGTTGATTGGACCTACTTACCAAATGACAGCTCTTAGTGGGCGGCTTTCTTCTTCACAGTGATGCAATGCACTCAGCCTTGCCTTCAAAACACACCCAATTATTACATTTTGTGTGGGGGCTTAAGAAGTTTAAAGCACCTGATGCAATGCACAACTTTTTTATTTCTATCATAAAATTTGACATGCATAGCCATTTACTTTATTTGAGACAAACTTTATTTAGCACAATCAGAGCCATCATCAAGTGTTGTTAAATTATTGTAGCACTTTAAAACAAATCATATTTACATCCCAACTTTAGCAACAACTAAAAGTATCAACTAATTACAACTTCCAATATCCTATACAGTTTCCTTACGACAAAGCATCTATGCCTTATGTTTACAATGGCGGGGCCTTATCTTAGTCAGTAGAACTTTTCGTTTCAAATAAATAATAAATTATATTCTGATTGCCTCACATATAGAACTTACAGAAATAATTATCCAAAGTTCAAGTTATGGAATTTAGGGACATAATTATCAAAAGTTTAAGCTAAGATCTTATAGAGGAGCTAAAGCAAATAAAGTTAAAAACAGTGGGAGCTAAAGCAAATAATTCATTTAACTAGAAAGATGTAAAAGCATACTTTAATGCTAACTCTGTATGTTGAAGGCGGTAAAGACAGCTAGGTCTCCATAACTCTTCATGTGTCAGGATGGTCAAGACCAAGCTCTCTTTCATTGATATCCAATGCTTTCTGCTGATAAATTGTTGCCTAAATAAAATGAAAACAGATCAATATATTGCACATATGATATAGGTTCAAAAATAAAAATTAAAAGATGATTTTCACTTTATTCTGTTTTACATCTTTTGATAATCAGTGGATTTCAATAGGTTCAAAAGTTTGAGTCATTTGGTCATGTGTTGCATGCATAGAAATGTTAAAATATTTTAAAGCAAATACCTGATTAAAGTCCCCAGTATGGTAAAGCACAACAGCTTCTGCAGTTTTCTCAATAAGAGTTCAAAACAGCAATCAGTAGAAAATTTTATTAATGGCATGGTTATAAAGGGTATGTTTCATATCTATGTTGGGAACGGATAATGACATGATTACTTATGTTTCATATCTGGAAGCATCCACGAAGAAAGAATTATTTGAAAAGAAAAAATCGATACAGTTAACCAAAAAAGCTAAATCCCGAACAGCCACTCACCAGATCCTCATCATCTTTCTTCTTTTGGTCCTCAGTCGTACAGATCTTGGGAGGCTCCGCAGCCGCTGCAGGACGGCTTCAGCATGAGATCGAAAGACATGATTCCCTTCCTCCCGAAAGAAGCAAAAGGAAGAGGCTAGGGTTTTAATTGAACGTTGAAAAGGAAATTGTAGCAGTCAAATTGCACGCCGCGTCTCTTCCGTTGGTTGAGATTAAAGGTGGGTAGGCATGAAATCTTCAAGAGAGAAATTTTATGAGAAGGGGATTTTGATCAGTGAAACCAAAGGGAATAGAATCAAGGTTTTTAGCGGCATAAAATTGGGGATTTAGGGGAAGGATGAAAATAAAACCGCGCTCTTTCGATGAAAGTTTTTGCGGCGTTTTACCTAAAAACGTCACTATTTTTTAATTTCTTTTCATTTTTTAACATATTTTTTTCTTTTTTTTTTTTTCAAAATCTGTGTTGAGATTATCATTTTTAAGAATTTTTATTTTTTTTCAATTTTAAATATTAAACTTTTTAACTGAAATATGAATTAAAATATTCAGTTTTTAATTTTTTAATTTTTTAATTTTAAATTTTATTGAAAATTTTTATAATTTTTAAATTAACATATAAAAAAATAGTATTATGTTAATTTTAAATTAACATATAAAAAATTTATCAGTTAAGTGATTTTATAAAACATTTATTATTACCATTTTTTTATAAATTGGATTTTTATAATGAAAAAAAACCAAATACTCTCAAAATAGATTTTGTATATTTTAATAAAAAAATCAAATGATTAAATATCTATTAAAGATAAGCAATCAATCTCTCACATATCAAATATTTAAAGATTGAGACGTTAATAATGATTTTATATTATTCTTTTCTGATATAATCTCCATTTTATTAGAGATATTTCTTCCTAACTAAAATATAACTATTTTGCTAGATGTTCGATGTGAAATGATTTTAGTTTTTATATTTCATTTTTATTTGTTATAATTTGGTCCTATATCCAAAATAGATAATTATCTACCCATATCATTTTGTTGTACTTTTTTTTATCAATGTTTTTTTTAAATCTAATATTTAAATATATCAAATGGTTTAGATTAAATATTTTTAAATATAAAAGTATTAATTGATTGTATAAAATTTCATCATTTAACAAACCTCAAGTAAACATGAAATCCTAAACCATTTAATATGTATATATAAAGTTTATCTATTATTTCTTGAATAATTTAAATTATAATCATAATTTTAATATATTAATATTATCTCTTTTACAATTATATAAGAAATTATTTAATATATAAATTAAAAGACACTAATTAATCTAAACCCTAAACCCCTATCATCTATCCCATAAACCCTAAATCATAGAACATAAATCCCTAACCCCCTAGGCCCTAACCCTTAACCTATTAACCACTAACCCTTAACCTATTAACCCCTAACCCTTACCCATTAACCCTTAAGCCCATTAACCCTAACTCTTAACCCATGAAACCCTAACACATCCCCCTTAAACCTTAAACCGCAAACCATAAATCATAATTCTTAAACATTAAAATAGTAACTCCTAAACCTTACACCCTAAATTATATATGCTAAACCATAAACTCTAAACTATAATGATAATTAATTTAGTATTTTAAAATTGATATATCTCTTTTACGATTATATAAACCCTAAAACCTAAACCCGTGAACCTTAAACCATACACCCATAAAACCATAAACTCATAAACTCTAGCCATAACCCTAATCCTAATACTAACTGTAAATCATAAACTGATAAAGTCTATTAAATCTTGAAATGCTGAACTCGAAACCCTAGTTAGCCCATACAAACCACTAAACCCTTAATTATTTAGATAAATTTTGAATAATATATATTCTTTCAATATTTCAGGAAATTTAAATAACATTTTTAATTTACTAAATAATTTTACTGATTAACCATCTTTAGCGGCGTTTTTCCAAAAGCGCCGCTAATGCTCAGACCTTTAGCGGCGTTTTTCCAAAATGTTATAAAATAATATTATGTATTTTTAAACAAAGGCATATAGGTTGTTTTTTTATAAAATAATATGTATTTTTATAATATTATAAAATAATATTATGTATTTTTATAATGGTATACCCTTTAACTGGTATATAGGTTGTTTTTTATATTGCTGTCCAAAAAAAAAAAAAAAGATTCAAAGTATATAGGCTGAAAACCTAATGGGTTACCTTATATCTCACTGTAAGATATAATGGATCCTCCCTAGATATTATAATGCCATGTATGATGAATCTTAATATTGAATCTTTATTTCTAAATTTCAGCTATCTTAATTTTGAATTTAATTTTATTACATTTGTTGAATGTTGAGACTGGTGGTCCTTTAATTAGTATTAGCCCAAAAATGTAGTAGTATTCAATTATGGGTTTCCCCACATTCATACATACACCCACAGGCTGAAACAAAGATATTATTTTCCATTAGAAAAATTAATCTCAAAGCTTCATGTTCATAAAGCCTGAAACCTCTTCTGCTGATCAGTGTAGCTTACATATGAGCTATTCTTGATAAAAAAGGCCTTCACATTCACTTGATAAATCAGGCATATCATCATCATCATCATTTAAATGAACACTGTGATGGGAATTTACTATCTGCTGAAACTTTTATTTCATTATTTAAATATATTTTAATATAAAAATCAAATTCTTTTTTAAAAAATTAATTTAAAAACTTTATAAAATTAGAAAAATAATTAATAAATATTGTAAAAAATTATTAAAAAATTGTACGGGTATCTCTTCATTACTAATTATTCATGTTATAAACAATCATAAATTATTTTCAATTATTTACTTATTTTTCTTCTTCAGATTGATTATACAGAAAATTTATTATGTATTTAATTTGCTTTTTATGTGTGATGTTGGGTTTTACAATTTTCAATGCATATAAAAAGAAAACAGTGATATAAACAATCATTTTACCGCATTTTCTACTCCTATCTTATTTTGGACTTACTGTTTTCTTTTTCTTTTATTTTTTATTGTCAGCATGTGCAGCATCATCAACTTTTTATGTAATTTATTTTTGGTTTAACGATGTTTGATATAGTGAATATTTCAAATTTGAGTATTGAAAATTTTAATAATTTTTAATTTGATAATAATTTATTATTATAATTTTAAACACTTTTTATTAAATAAAATTTTAAAATGATAATATAAAATTTATTTTTTTTACTCATTAATTTATTTTGGTTTGGGTGTTAATTACCTTATCTTCGTTATTTAAATATATTTTAATATAAAAATTAAATTACTAATTTTTTATATTAATAATGTTTGATTTTAATATTTAATATTTTAAATGTTTTTCAAACTTATAAATATTTGGTTATCAATATAATAATAATGATCATTATTTAAATAACTTATATAATTGACATAACTCACATAACATACATAACTTACATAACTTACATAACTTACATAACTTACATAACTTACATAATACATGTAGTTTAATGTAATAATTTCCTTAAAAGCATATAGTTTAAAAATCAAATTTCATAACTTTCATCAAATTTCATAACTTACATAATACATAACTTACATAATTTTAAGATCAAACTTCATAACTTACATAATTTACATAACTTACCCGTGTAATTTATTGTCAACTTTAGACTTCAACCACTACGAAATGGATAGGACTTGGATGAATTTGTCAAGGGTAAGCAGCGACTATCAAAATGGAGTAGAAACTTTTCTAAATTTTGCATTTCAAAATGCAAGCCAAGAGAATATGATTCTTTGCCCATGTAAGAAGTGTGGCAATATCAATTGGCATTATCATGAAGTTGTCTACGAACATCTAATTGTTGATGGCTTTATTCGGGGGTATAAAAAATAGATTTTCCATGGAGAGTGTACATCTAATGGAGCCTCTTCATCGATGAATCTGGGTTATCCTCATAGTGCTTACAATAAGAATGTTAGAGAAGATGACATGGAAGGTATGTTACGGGATGCATTTAATATGCGAAGTGATGGTTTGCAATCATTTCCACCTGACTTGGGTGCAACCGATGATTATAATTTTGGTGGAAATACTTTCACCGAAATAGGAAGAAGTTACCTGATGAACAGCCAAATGAATAAGCAGCGAAGTCCTACACGTTACTTGGTGAAATGAATGAAGAACTGTATGAGGGATCAAATTTTTCAAAACTGTCTTTCTGTATTCGTCTTTTTCACTTAAAATGTTTGAGAGGGTGGACTGGAAACTCTTTGACAATGCTATTAGAGTTTTTGAGAGAAATGTTCCCATTTGAGAAAATCCCTCAATCTTCCCATGACATGAAGAAACTGATAAAAGATTTGGGCCTTGGCTACAACAAAATTCATAGTTGCCCAAATGACTGCATGTTGTATTGGGGTGACCGAAAAAACCAACAGTGCTGTCATGTATGCGGTCAATCCCGTTGGATGAATAGAAATACAGAAGATGGTAACGAGGATAAAAACGATGCACAGTCAAGAAAGAAGCTAGTTAAGATTTTGCGGTATTTTTCGCTAATACCAAGGCTTCAAAGGCTTTTCATGTCGTCGAAGACAACCGAGTCAAAGATGTGGCACCATGATGGACGAACCGATGATGGATTGTTAAGGCATCCTGCAGATTCTTTAGCTTGGAAATCATTTGACTCCAAATTTCCAAGCTTTGCAAGCGATCCTCGGAGTGTGAGGCTTGGGCTAGCATCTGATAGATTTAACCCTTACAAAATCATGAGCACAACGTATAGTACTTGGCTTGTGGTGCTTGTTCCTTACAATTTGCCTCCATGGGTTTGCATGAAACAACCCTTTATCTTATCTATGATTATCCCTAGAGAGAAAGGTCCCGGGAATGATATTGACATATATTTGCAGCCACTTATTGAAGAGTTAAAACAATTATGGGCTGGTGTTGAGACATATGATGTACTGAGAAAGGAGAACTTTAATTTACGTGTAGCTTTGATGTAGACTATTAATGACTTTCCGGCTTATGCCAATTTATTTGGTTGGAGTACCAAAGGACGTTATGTTTGTCATTGTTGTGCTGCGCAAACATGTTCGTAGTGGTTATATAATGGGAAGAAGTTCTCTTACATGGGGCATCGTCGGTGGTTACAGGAAAATCATAGATTTAGATTTCAGAGTACTCAGTTTGACGGTACTGAAGAATACAGAGAAGCTCCTTCGCAGACCGGTGGATCTGAAATCTTGTTCATGTTGAAAGATATGAATTTCATTTATGGGAAGATGAATCAACCGCCCAACACGCAAAGAAATAGAAGATCAATGGATGAATCTGATGATGAATCTGATGAAGAGGATGATCCTAATGAGGCGGGCTTGTGGAAGAAAAGAAGTATATTTTTTAGTTACCTTATTAGGAGCATCACATTTTACGACATAATCTTGATGTCATGCACATTGAGAAAAATATCTGCGAGAATATCATTGGGACTATTTTGAATGTCGATGGAAAATCGAAAGACAGTCTTCAGAGTCGACTTGATTTAGTCCACATGGGAATTTGGCGTGAGCTTCATCCCCAAGCACTTCCGAATAGGAAATATCGGTTGATGCCTACTATTTTTTCAATGTCGAAGACGGAGAAAGAAGTGTTATGTATGGTGTTAAAGGATATAAAGGTCCCGGATGCGTATGCATCAAATATATCTCGATGTGTGAGTCTTAAAGATCGAAGACTATATGCCTTAAAATCACATGACTATGACATCTTGATGCAAGACTTACTACCAGTTGCTATGCGGTGTTGTATGTCGAAAAAGGTGACGTCTTGTGTAATTGAACTATTCAATATAATGAAAGGCATTTGTGGCAAAGTTTTGGATGTTCAAGAACTTGAGACACTACAAGATCGAGCCGCATTGACTTTATGCAATCTGGAGAAGATCTTCCCGCCTTCTTTCTTCACTATTATAGTGCACTTGTTAATTCATCTCCCTCGTGAAACAATACTTGGTGGACCCGTTTTCTATTGATGGATGTATCCCATAGAAAGGTCTTAATTTATTTGTAAATTATTCCTTCATTCACCTCAATGCCTTTAGTTGCAACTTTTGATAATGTTGTACATCGTGTTTAGGTTCCTATCCAAATTGAAGTCTTACTGCCGCAATAAGCGTTATCCGGAAGGATCAATTGCTGAAGGCTACTTGGCAGAGGAATGTATGACTTTCTATTCAAGGTATTGGGAAGATGTTGAAACAAGAATGAACAGACCAAGTAGAAATGCTGGGGTCACAGATCATAACTTGGCCCAAACTTATTTATTTCAAAGTTTCAGAGAACCAATCGACAAAGTTGAAATTGCAGAATTAGATGATAGATCGTGGGTCCAAGCACATTGATATGTTCTTTTTCATCACGATTCAATAGAACCATTACACAAATAAGTTCTAGAATTTAAATCAATAAATATTCATCGATTATAATTTGTTTGTCTTCTAACAAAGTAAACCTTTTTTTAACATAGTGAGTACAAACAAATATTGAGAGCTCCTTTACGGTCCCGAAGATTACAACAACGAGAAATTAATAAATTGTTCACAGAATCATTTCATGAATGGTTAAGCCAAACGGTATACAATTGAAGTTTTCATTGACAAGTAATAATGTTTTCTCATAACATTTATAATTACTCAATTTACTTTCGATTCAATAGGTTTGGAGTCGGAATAAAGTAAATGACGAAGTTAAATGGCTTTCCCAAGGTCCAAATAGAATAGTGAAAAGATATAGTGCCTTCCTCATCAATGGATTCAGATTTCATACAAAATATCGCGAGAGATTGAGGAGAACCCAAAATTGTGGAATTGTTGTTAATTCTTCAATTACAAGTTATGCTAGTGCTAGGGACAGTAATCCTGTCGAGGGGAATGTGGAGTATTACGAACTTTTTACTGACATAATTGAATTGGATTATT
The DNA here is from genome assembly GCA_025503065.1 of Gossypium bickii. Classification (NCBI taxonomy): domain Eukaryota; kingdom Viridiplantae; phylum Streptophyta; class Magnoliopsida; order Malvales; family Malvaceae; genus Gossypium; species Gossypium bickii. The sequence goes on along the minus strand of CP106715.1, from coordinate 32,613,896 downwards.
ATGGCAGATGGAAAGTTGTCTTATTTCGAGGTGATTGGGCTGATGTGAATACGGCTCGCGGAATTAAAAACGATCAATATGGTTTTATAATGGTGAATTTCTCTCGATTGATTCACACTGGAGAACAATTGATAGACGAGCCGTATGTATTTTCTTCTCAAGTGAAACAAGTTTTTTACTCAAAAGATCCAATTGATGAGGGTTGGTACGTTGTAATCCGGAACACCCCTAGAGACTTGTTTGACATGGGCAATGGAAGTAGAGATGACATCGTCAAAAGATCAGAAACTTTGCCTTTTCCAGAATAAAACTTAAATGAAAATATCCCTAATACTAGTACACAATTTTAATGGGTTCGTCAGGATGTGGACGAAGATATTTACGAATTATTATGTAGTAAGAATTTACGATTTTTTATTTATATGTAATATTATAATTTTAATCTTGGTCATGTTATATAATTTAACTATTTTATATGTACTATTATTGTTGTTATTTGTTACTAAAATTTCAACTATTTTATGTGTATTGCAGGAAAAATGCGTAGAAGACGATTACGAGATTTAAGTATTGTCCAAAATACTCCATATTCGGAAGAAAGAAATAGTGAACAACAAACAGTTGTTGGATCTTCGGATGTGCCGGAGACAGTTGACGAGCCTGCAGAATTTCAAAGTAATGTTAAGTTTATTTTACATGCATGTTGACTTTTATTATTGATTCATTTTTCAATTTTAATATAATAATATATCATTTTTCAGCTGAAAGTGGTGGGACGCGCAGAGGTCGGGGACGTATGCTTCTTACAGATTTATACGACTTAAATCCTGTCGAGCGTGTCAAAGTAAGGAGAAACAGTCATGTCCAGCCTGTTGGATTTGAAGCTCAACTTTTAGCAAGCTATTTGGGCATTATAGCATGAAATGCCAATATGTTGCCCATCAACTACGAATCATGACATCACATGCCTGATAGCAACAAAAATCAAGCTCTCGATAATATTAAGGTAACAAAACGTGAATGTAATTTATAATACTTTGGTTTAAGTTTCATTTATATTTCCTTTCTAAACTTACGTTTTTTTAGGAGAGATTTACTTTAGAGGTCTCCAATGACTATATAAAGAAGACATTGGGTAAAAAATGGAGAGACCATAAAAGCACTTTGAAAAAAAAAATATTTTAAGAAAGACATAAGCCTCGAAGATAAATTGCGAAATGTTCCGCCGGGAATGTTGAGATATCAATGAGAAGATGCGGTTAGATTTTGGAATTCAAAGAAAGGAGAGGTATTACGTACTTCTAAACTCTTATAAATTTTTCGGTTTATAGTATTTACTATATATGTAATAATAATTTCATTATGTAGGACCGTGAGCGAGTTGGAACAAGCAGCAGGTAGAAACAAAAATTCAAGCACACGGCAGGGTCGAGAAGTTTTGCTTGTGTAGCTGAGGCCGAGGTATTATAATTTATTAATTCTTTCAAATATTAATGACTTTATACTATTAAATTATATTTTTACTACTACACTGTAGGGAGTCTCAAATCGATCAAAAGTTGGACGCGCCTTGACTTTTGACATTACACATAGGAAGAAAGATGGATCTCAGATGACATCAGAAAGTTGGAGAAATTATGGTATATTTACTTAATAAAATTTGATTTATTATAAATATTTATAATGTTTAATTATAATAGTTTAATTCGTCGTTAGTAGTTTTAAATTAATAATGTTAAGTTATGTTGCATTCCTTCTTATTATATATTTCATTTCTTAAATTAATAATGTTAAGTTATGTTGCATTCCTTCTTATTATATATTTCATTTCTAACTCTTTGATTGATTTATTAGGAGAAATTAAAGGAGAAGAAGGCAGAGTATGAAGCGGTTGCTTCGACTGATAGTTCTGTTAATCTTGAGGATATTGATAACATAATTATTACTGATGTTTTGGGTCCTGAAACGTATGGTCGGGTTCGATTTCAAGGATCTGGTGTTACCCCGACCCAATATTTTGGATCCAGCTCCCAGTAATACATGCCTTCTGGGAGTCAAGCTCAAGCTGAAGTTCAGAGGTTAAAAGACCAGATAGCTCAGATGCAAGCGAGCACGGTTGAGCAAATTGCTGAGGTTCAAAGAAAATATGAAGAACTCCAAAGAATGACTTAGAGCGGATGCAAGAAATGTAGTAGCGGCAAAGGAGGAAGAGGCGAAATGATGGTAGCAGAGAAGCAGAAGCGAGAAAGTACGATGAGCTCCATTTACGACTTTCACATATATGATGCAGATGTTTCAAAGAATGCAAAAGCCGCCATCTTAGACATTTATTTTCTCGTTGTAAGATTATTTTTAACATTGTTACATTTAACATTATTGTAAGAATATTTTCAATTATACTTCATTTATTAATTTACATCATATATCTTTTATTGAATTTGAAGTATCATTTAGATTTAATGCTTTTGGTGAGATTTTTATGCTACATTTGTTGTTTTTGGTTGGATTTAATGCAGGAAGGGTAGGATATTGGAGAAATTGTCTACTGCAAATCTGTACAAATTAGCGGCATTTGTGAGAAAAGTGGCACTAAAAGTCATGACTTTTAGCGGCGTTTGTGGGTAAAGCACTGCTAAAAGTCATGACCTTTAGCGGCGTTTGTGGGTAAAGGGTCGCTAAAAGTCATGACCTTTAGCGGCGTTTGTGGGAAAAGCGCCGCCTAAAAGTCATGACTTTAGCGCCGTTTTTTCCCATAAATGCTGCTAAAGTTTCGACGTTGTATTTAATGGCGTTTTTTGCGGCGAGTGATGTGTGTTAAAATGTCATTTCTTATAACATGTTAAGATTAGTCATTTGAACAATTTAAATTTTATGAACATATATCGGTCTGTGCACATAAAGTTTATATCTTTAGTTAGAACTTAAATAGTTGCAAAAATTTCATTTATGAAGTTTTATCTCATACAATACTGTTTTAGATATGAACATGTATTTACATGAAAGGAGATATTCTGATTAGAATGTAAATATCTTGAATTTATCATATCAATTTGAAACAAATTAATCATGATGTAGCAACAAATAATTTGCATCACGAATTCTTTATTGACATTAAATTTCACATTCAAATCTGGAATTGTCCTTCAATAACAAAAAGAAAACTATTGATTAATGTAATAGTTGAAATCGTTGGTTGAATTCATCAATGAAAAGCAATTTTATGGATTTTGAAGAATTTTAATAATTAATTATAACCAAAAAAAACATCCATTCTTTCCAATTAAGATCGATTCAATTACACCATGTTTGGTTGGGGGAATGAAATAGCATTTCCTTTATTCATTGAACGGTAAATCATTCATTTGCTTGATTGAATGTAATACTCATTCAATAGAATGACCATTATTTCTCTGTTACTTGTCTTCCTGTAATAGCTATTCTTTGGTCTCACCAAAGAATGGTTATTCCATGCAATATTGAATAACAAAAAAAAAAAAATTAATTTCCAAATTAGTCTTTTAAAACTTGGATTTAGAAAATACAAAAATAAAATATATAAAATATTTTAATATAATTTAAAATAAAATATTTTAAACATTTTAATATAATTTAATAAAAAATAATTATATTTAAATTATATTATTTTTATTAAATTATATTTAATAATAATTATATTAAAATATAATTAAAATATTTATTTTTTATTAAATTATTTTTAATAATAATCCTACGAAAATTTAATAAAATAACAATAATCATCTACCTAAAAAAAATATCTATTAAGGGTACTCTAAACATTTCAATTTTGTTCCTTATATTATTACAACACCATACTATTATAATTTTATTTTTATTCCATTCAATTAAAAAATTAAAATTAAAATTTTATTTCATTACACTCCTATTCCATTAATGCTGTCTATTTGTAGTGTTAGAATCTACAGAAAATGACATCAGAAAACAGGAGTTGGGATTTTTGTTAAAAGTTCTCTTTATGAAATTCGAACTTTGTGGTTGTCTTGTGCGAAAAATCCGAAGCTAGATGGCGTAGTTCTTTGGTTAATGCAGGTGCCCCACAGTAGAAAACCCGCTGCATCATTGAATTCATTATACATAATGCAAGTAAATTAATGATTAAAAAATGGGGTTGATAAAAGTGAAAAAGAACCGACCAATTCTGGCGTTTAGATGACGAAGAGCAATGTTTTTGTAAACTTGACGCCAATTAGGCTTCGCAAAGTGGGATTTGACTCGAGTTCCAGAGACGACATCGACGCCATTTTTGGCATGGTGATGAGTGCTGATCGAGCGTCTCCTTCTTCGTACACGCTGATGCAGTAGTTGTGAAGCTCAATCACCTTCTTCTCATCCATCTCTGCAACTTCGTTCATTATTCCTTTGAACCACTCGATCTCGTCACCCAGTAAAAGTAGGCTTTTCTTGTTTTGAACCCTTTGTTGTTCTTGTTACTGTAATTCCCACTCCCCATTGCTGATCCTTCCGGAGTCGAATCCTCTTCCATTTCATGTTGTTGATAATGTCCTTGACGATGCTTATCATTGGGGTGGCACCGATTCCTAGCCCCACCAATAGAACCACATCGTATTTCTTGTAGTCCTGTGCTGGTGCTCCATATGGACCATCGATCAAAATCTTGGGAAAACTGTTAACCAATTAACGCCCAAAAAAAAAAAAAAAATCAACAAACCCAATCCCATGTGGGTGTGGGTTGACCAAAAATGGAAAATACCTAGTGTTAGTTCCTTCGGACCTGAGCAGTCCGCTCTTCCCGGCAGCTGGTGGTTGACAGACCTGTTTAGTATCCGTACAAGCAAAACCTGATCCTAAGCTATCTGGTTTTGATTTCAAGCTTTAAACTTCAATAAAAAGAAAAGAGAAAATAAATCAACCTGAGAGAAAACAGTTTTGAGCCTTCTCCAATCACCCAGAGTTCTAATATGAACGCTGAGGTAGGCTGTAATAGATAGCCAGTTTATAAAATAAAACCCAAATAATAAATACAAAGTCTAAAATGCCCAAAATTACTGAGCCCAACTAGCACAATACCTAAACCTAAAATTAGAAAAAGAAAACTCTAGCAGCATGCCTCCACCGCCGCTCCCCCACACGCGCACCACCACGTCGGTACCTCTTCCGTACTCCACCAAACACCATGTCACTTCGTACCTGTAAAAAAGGACAAACAGACAGCAAACAAAAAAAACAACAGAGAAAAACGTTGTATTTCTCATTTTTTCGATTTCGGCTATATAAGCCATGAAAGAACAATGTATTTGGGGATTTTTTTTTAATTCAAAAAAAAAGAAAATATCAATACCAAAAAAAAAAAGATTTCGAGATACCAACAACAGATCCAAGGTTGCCTTCCATTTTTCATTTGATTTCTTTTCCGTTTCATTTTGGCTTTTAGTTTCTAAAGAAATAAACAAACAAAAGAAAGGGATCTTACCTCGCTGGTGGCCGGAAGGGAAGAAACCGAAAAGTTTTCGGTCTTTTTTTTTTATCTTCAAAGGCGCCTTTGGACGTTTTAGGGGGAGATCGATGCAGCATGGGTTAAAATGGTCGAAAGGGGCCATTTTTGGGAACTTCGGTCGTCGTGCAAGGTGGCCAACGGCGGCGGACCGACAACCTGACATTGACCGATGTTTGACCGGATTGGGGATGAGAAAAGAGTTGAGAGAGTTTTTGAAAGTTTTTTTTTTGAAAGGGGAGGCTAAAAATGCAAAAATAAAAATAAAAATAAAAATTGGGCTTTTTATAAAGCAATAAAATGGTGTCGTTTTGATCAGCCCCCCTAACGCACGAAACGACGTCGTTTTGGGGGGCTGACTCGATTACCTAACCCGTGTAAAGGGAGGATCCGCGTGTTTCTATCTTTGGGACTATTTGTGCTGCGAGTCCCTCTGCTTTTGTTGCGCTTTGCAATTAAGTCCTGTTCCGTTTTCTTTATTTTTTTAATTTCGCCCTAAAATTTTGTTTTGATTTCATTTTAGCCCGTGTAAAGTGCTGCATTTTGGAGGGCGGGGATATTTTCCCCTTTAGTCCCTCCTTATTATTCGCGCACTCGAATCGATCCTTTCCTCTTTTATTTATTTTCAGATTTGCCCTAAACTTTTGTTTTAAGTTCAATTTCGTCCTTTCTTTCACTTCTTTTGTTATTTTTGATATTTTATTATTAATTTAATATTATTATTAATATTATTTTTTTGTTTACTTGTTTTATTATCGCATTAGTAAATTAATTAATTTTATTATTACTATTATTATATTTGTTATTATTACTATTATTTCTTTAATATTTATTTGTCTAAATATTATTATCATTATTATTATTATTACTGTTATATTTATTATCATCATTATTATTTTATTCCTCTACTATTATTATTATTACTAATATTATTATTATTTTTTAAAACTGTTTTACCTAATATTCATTCATTCATTTATTTATTTGTTCATTATTAAAATTTTAATTAATTTTTTAAATTTTCATTTATTTACTTACTCATTATTTTAGTTTATTTTATTTATTTATTATTATTTATCTTATTTTTATTTTTCTCTTATTATTGTTATTTACATTAATGCATTTATTATTAGCTTGTTATGCATATTAGTACCGTAATTCATTTTTTTAAATTTTACTATAAAATCGTGTTACATTAATTTTTGTCCGATACATAAATTTTTTTTATTAAGTAATTTTTTGTAATTTGAGATTCGAGAAATCGTACCCTAACTTACTGGGTTTCGATTTTTCTCGTTGAGTTTAAAGAACCAATTTTTTTTTAAATAAAAGCATATAAGTTAAATAAAAATTTATTCTCAGGAATTCAAAAATGTTGTGTCCTAACTCACTGGATGTGACATTTTGTTATCTTGAGGTAAGGATTTCTAAAAATAAAGGCAATATTCTGTATTTAAAATTTTGAGAAATTGTGCCCTAACTTACTGGGTTCCGATTTTTCATTTGACCCAAATAACCGAATATCCTTCTTAAACTTAAATGCATGAGTTTTAAAAGTCAAAAGGCAAGCTTAGTTTCAAGGATTTGAAATGTCGTATCCTAACTTACTGGGCGTGACATTTTACTTCTTTGAAATAAGAGGTCTTAGCATCCAATTTAATTTATTCAAGTTTTCTTTTAAATAAAGAGGATCGTATTTTAAAATCTTTTCAAAATTTTGACATTAAGACGTTAATTAATCAATTAGGTACCAATTTTGGGCGTTATGAGGGTGCTAATCCTTCCTCGTGCATAACCGATTCTCAAACCCGTTTTCTTGAATTTTGTAGGCCAAAATCATTGCTTTAATAAATCAAAATGTTTTAATGATCAATCTCAAGGTGATCCGATCACACCTCAAAAAAAGATTGGTGGCGACTCCATTTTTGTTTTCAAAGTCGACCTAGTGTTTTTTCAAAAAAATGGTTTCGACACTGGTGATGAAGTGATGGAGAATGGATGCCTGCAGCAATTGCCAATGGTTGGTTTGGGTTAAACTTAATTAATAAAAAAATCAAAGCCAAAGCTCGAGGACGGAAAATTTGCATACCACTCAAATGGAGAGACAGCAGAGCAGTTGACAAACATGTATTGCCCACTTTTATATTTGAATCCTTGGGGCTTTGACATATGCAGGGACAATACATTTCCAGGATACACAACAACCTTGAGAATTTTAACAGCCTTGATGCTCGATCTGAAAGCTCGAATCAACCTTTTGCATGCATAAAGGGTAATAGGCACTGCTAGATACATCCATGTCTGCAATGCATTTAATATTGAACTGACGATAGATATACAATGAACAAAGGGGAACTGAAAGAAGAAGAAGAAGAAGAAGAAGAAGAAGAAGAAGAAGAAGAAGAAGAAGAAGAAGAAGAAGAAGAAGAAGAAGAAGACTGTTTTCTGATACCATTTCTTGGTGAGGTAAAGGTAAATTGTAATGGCCTAAATTCAAGGTTATCGGAACAATGGTTTCGTAACCATAAATCCGATTTAAAGAGAAATTTATTTTAATATTTTTGCATGAATATTTATATGATAAGAAAATCGTATTAAAATATCGATAGAAAAATTTTACCGATTTAGTGGTTAGTTAGAAAAAGGAATTATTGAAGGAATTGGGTAAAAACAAGGTATCGAGACCTTGATCTCATGAAATTGAGTAGGAAATATTTTTATAAATATTTATAAAATGTTAGTAATATAGTATTAAAATTTCGTTAGAAAATTTTAACGTTTGAGTATGTAATTAGATGAAAAGGACTAAATTGTAACAAATACAAAATTATGAAAAATGATTAGATAGTTTAAATGATAAAAGAAAGAGGGATTAAAAGGAAAATAGACCCAAGGTCTAATTGGGCTGGACGGCAAGGGTATGAAATTAGCAAGAAGATAAGGAGAAATAAGGGTAAAATGGGAAAATAACAAAATTTGCTAAATAAAACTAGGACTAAATAAGGATATCTAGAAATCTCTTCATTTTTCTTCACTCTCATCAGCTAAAAACGCCATAGGAGGGGTATCTAAGCTGGTATATCATAATTTTTGCACCAAGTAAGTGAATCCTTGCCTATTTCTTGTAATTTTGTGTTTTTAAAGACTTTTACAACTAGGTCCTACTATTAAATTCATTAGTCTTTGATTTCATGGATGAAATTGAAAGCCACCATGGTTGGTTTATTTAAGTTTATGATGAAATAGCATGAAATTTAAGCCTTAATTCGTTTAAGAGATGATTTTATTAGGTAATTTCAATAGAAATTGATTTTTGGGACCTAATTATGAAAGTGTTTGGAATTAAAGTCTATTACTGAAATTATGATTTCCAAAGGTTATAAAGTAGTTTAAAGTGATAGAATAAAGTGTCAATTGAGAAAAATAAGCTCAATTGAGAGGTTAATTGAGCAGGGACGAAATTATCATTCATTGAAAGTTTAGGGGAAAAATGGTAATAACCAGCTTGCACTAAAACAGTTTTTGACATCAGCAGTAGTCTAACTTTGAAAAATCACCATAAATTGTAGAAGTTGAATTAGAAGATGAAAAAAATATGAAATTAAATCTTATTGAGTCTATTTTCATATGAAAGAAACAAGGAAATAAAAGAAGTTCTGTATTTTGAGATATTTAGATTTTTGTAAGACTGGTTCAGAATAAATTCGGGTTCCCTTGTTTTGACTTTAAAAAATCATAAAAAATTGAAGAAAAATAATTAGGGGCTCAAATTTATATGTTTAGAATCCTGAATGAGTCTATTTTCTATATAAATAAATGGGAACACCATCTAATTTCCGTATGAAGAGATAATTAATTTTTAGTGAAGAAGAGTCAGAACTGCCAGACAGCAGAACAGGGGCAACTTTGATGAATAAACTGTACTAATTGGCTAGGCTAAAAATTCTGGAAATTTTATGGTATAAAGAAATGTGAGTCTAGTTTCAGAGAAAATTAACAGTTCTTCATTTGAAGCTCTGTATCTCGAGAAATAAATAATTTAGTGACTGTGACTCAAGTAGACAGCTTTGAATAAGCTAAAAATAATAATAGAATTATAGAAAATGCTACATGTGAACATGAAATGTATTGAATTGATGATTGAATTTATTTATTTAGATCCGGAAAACTCAAATACGAAGCTAGATCGAGGAAAGGAAAAAGTCCCGGATTAGTAGATTTTATAAACGAACTAGTATCGAGGTAAGTTCGTGTAACTTGAATTATATTCTTAAATGTTTGAAATGTATGTTATTGATATGAATATGATTTGAATGTCCATTATATGAAATTTGATGAAACATTGGTATATTTGATAAAAAGGAAAGAAATCCCGGTTGAATGAAAGGAAAATTCGATGGATCTCTCAAAAGGAATTAACGGTAAAAGGATCTAGCCCGGACGGGTGATCCTATCCGATATAGCCCTCCAGAAGAATATGTGGAAAATGGATTTAGCCCGGACGGGTAATCCGAATTAGGGTTCAATTTAGCCTGGGTGTAATTCAGATCCAAGCTCATTAGAGTAATTGTCGCTGTGGATTTAGCTTCGGGTGGTAATCCCGACAATACTCTATGAGTTTATATTGCGTGATTTAGCTCGACTGGTAATCCCATTTGTAAAGATGAGGTTTCTTGGAGTGTGCTCTCAAATGAAAATGTGCGCACATGAATATGAATTGACGGACCCGGATTTGTACACTAAAGTGTACCTCTGAAAATCCATCGAAATTCCGAGTAATTTAACGGGATAAATATGGAAAAATAACAAGGAAATGGAAATCATGATATTGATGAGCTCATCAATCATGGCGTGTATATTATTGATATATGGAAATTAATCGACTAACTTGGATGTTGAGTTTGTGAATGTTAGGGTAATAATGCATTGAGTGAGTATATGAATGTTTATTGCTTGTATTGAAAATACTAGGTAAGTATAATTCTTGTTACATGGGCTTACTAAGCACAAAGTGCTTACCCTATTTCCTTTTTCCCTATTTTGTAGTGTTAAGAGCTCTGAGGTCGGATCGGTGGGAGACTCATCACACTATCAACTTGAGATTTCGGTATTTAAAGAAACTTTAGTTTGGAAACGAATGGCATGTATAAGCTAATAAAATAAATGTTAATATGAAATGAATGTAAGGTCACCATTGGTATGGCTAACAAATTTCTAGTTTGAAGATGTAATGAGGTTATCTTATAAATTTGCATGGATCTATTTTGAAAATATGTTGAATTGGATTGGTTGGTATGAATTAGTTTTGGTTTAAATATTTGCAGGAAGACTAGATTAATTATAAAGGGGTTATATTGAGTAAAAAAAAAAAATTGTAAACTCCGGTAATGCCCCGTTCCCTATTCCGATAATAAATATGGGTAAGGGGTGTTACATAAATGCCATGAACAATGAGGAGAACGTAGACGATAACGAAAAGGTGATGATAATACCAAAATGCGTTGAATGCGATGAGCTTCTTAAGGAATTTGGGAAGGTTGAGCTTGTTGCGCCTGAACCAAGGAGTGGCTAACGTGAAGGCTGTAAATGACCCAATTTTCCCGGGCCCAGATTAAACCAAACACCAGACCAAAATAAAATTTTTACAGTCCATTACAGTTCTTTTATAAGACCCAAATTTTACTCAAAAGGCCCAATTACATCAACCCAAATGTAACAGGCCCAATAGGCCCAAAAATTTTAAAAAAAATTCAGAAAGCTAGGGTTTCTGGAAACCCTAGCGCCGCAGCCTAGGCCTGCCTTGGCCAGCACCGCACGTCAGTCGCTCCTCCACGCATCGCACGCCTCTGACACCTGCAAAAATTGAATGCAACAACAGAACAAAGAGGAAAAGACAAAGAACAAACAGAGAAAACAAAACGAAAACGGACAAAAATAGCTCTGTAACTCGGTTATAAAAGCCGAAATAAACCTCTTGTATTTTTTTACGAAGATCAAAAAATCAAATAACAGATTTTAGGTGATTTCCGTTTAGTTTTTATTTTTTATATACTGCTACTCTTTTGTTTGTTTTTCTTTAAAATTTTACAAGCAAAAAGTAATAAAAAGGGGAGAAAAGAAAACTTACCTGAACCTCGGGGTCGCAACATCGGAATCCCCTCTCCGTCGTCGGAACCGAACCCAAAACGGAGGAGGGGCTTTCTTCTCTCGGTTCTTTTAGGGCGCCTAGGGTCTGGGCTTCAAACGTGGCTCAAAACAGGAGGCTAAAAGCCTACCTTTGCGCATTGTCGGCCACCAGATGCGGTGGTGGTGCGACGGGCGACGGAAGAAGCCCAATCGTCAGCAACGAAAAGAGGGGGAGAGAATGCTGCAAACTTTTTGTTTTTTGGGAAAAGAAGGGTCTAAAAAAAAAATGAAATTTGGCCTTTTATACATCGAATGAAATGGCAGCATTTCAATTGGTTCCCCCAGGCGCCAAAACGGCGTCGTTTTGGGGGAACCCAAACCCGACCCGATCTTAAAGCCAGGATCCGCGTGTTTTCCCTCAAAAAGGGATATTTGCGCGATGAGTCCCTCCCTATTGCAGCACCATTCGATCAGACCCTTTTTTTTTAGTTTCCTTTTTACAGATTTTACCTTTTAATTTCGTTGGGTTTTCAATCGGGTCATTGACCCATGGATGCGCATAAGGGCTGGGAATATTTCCCTAATCAGTCCCTCTTTCTTTAAGCGCGTTCTATTTTGGTCCCTGGCAACCCCTTTTTATTTATTTACAATTTAAACCCCAAATTTTAGTTCGATTTCAATCTCGTCCTTAATCAATTTAATTTATTCATTTTATAAAAAAACTCTTTTATTATTATTTATTTTAAGTTTTTTTATATATTATTTGTTTTAAAGTGTTTTACATATTATTTATTTATACTATTTATTTTAAACTATTATATATTGTCTTTTGAATCTTATATATATATTTTTTTCTTCTTAACAAAAACGGTTTTATATGTTATTTTTATTATTATTTATTTTAATCTGTTTTATTATTATTATTTATTTTAAGCTTCTTATACATTGTTTATTCGAAATTTTTTATTGTTTATTTTGAATTGTTTTTTATAACTTATTTATTTTAAACTACTATTTACTTTAAATTGTTTTATATATGTTTTTGTTTCGTTTTCTTTGGTTGTCAATATTGGTATTTAAATGGTGTATGTTATGAGATTATTGCACTATGATTCGTTTATTTGTATTTTCATATTATTGTCATTCACTGGTGTAACATTTTATTCATGTATTATCATTCTATTTAATATTGCCTTATTATATTTTTATTTCATGTCGTCGCATTGTGAATTAAACCCCAATGTATTTATCCAACTTAAATTGCTTGATTTTACTCTAAAACAAAATAAATGCATGTTGTTAAAAATCGTACTCGCTATATTTCGAAAAGGAAATTTTTCTAGATAAGGCAATATTTCGCGTTTTAGGAAATTCGAGGAACCGTGCCCTAACTTACGAGGTTTCGTTTTTCTCGTTAAACCTAAATTGCCAAATATCCTTTTAAATTTCAAAATACATAAAACTTTAATTAAACTTAAAGAAAAACTTGTGCTCTAGTGTTTTAGGTATCGCGTCCTTAACTTACGGGATGCGATACTCCAATATCTCGAGACGAGGAAATCTTTAGCAATCGTTCTGATTTAATTCAAGCTTCTTTTTAAAAACTAATAAAAAGGATCGTATTTTAAATTCGTTCTCGATTTTTAATTTTAAACATTAAGACACTAATTAATCAATTCGGTACCAATTTTGGGCGTGACGAGGGTGCTAATCCTTCCTCGCACGTAACCGACTCCCGGACCTGTTTTCTCAAATTTCGTAGACCAAAATTGTGGTTTTAATAAATCAAAAAGACCAAATTTTTAAGTTATCCGACCACACCTCACAAAAAAGGAGTGGTGACGACTCTCGTTTTTATTTTAAATAAAAAGTCGACCCTGAGAAAATGGTTTCGACAAAGGCTATGGCCATTAACACCACCAATATAATTCCTGTTACACCTTCAACACCCCTCACAAACCACCAGTAGTTTTCAGGTTGCTCTTCCCCAAAGAAGGGTTCCATAGGCTCATATTCTTCTTCGGTTGCATGAAGAAGCCGGGAGAAATCGCAGGTTAAATGTGCACCACCGTGTAGGATCACCCCAACAGTGATTCCGACCGCAATAACCTGAAGATAAAAGACTTTCATTATAACATGTTAAGCATTATATTGGAGTTGATTGTTGATGGTACCCCTTACCTTGTGGAAATTCAAGTTATCGTCAAAAGGAACCACAACGCCCAATTTAGTCTTGTTCCGAAGCCAAGTGATGGTGTTCCGGCACACAGGTAGCAATATCAAAGCCATGTTGAACTTAAGAGTCTCTGCACCGCCTTTGGCAATGCAAACACAGTAGCCCATCACACCGTACACGGCCTTGTTATGGTACTGCACGAACCTATAAGCAAATAAACTGCTCACAATTCCGAGCCACAACACCATGACCCAGACCCTTTGCCAGTTATCCATTATAAAGTACTTCATCTTCTGATACAACCGTTTAAATGGGTTTCTCTCTTGAGTAGGTTTGAGTTTCTGGCTTAACATTTGACTCAAAACTCGACTATCTCCTACCCTGACAGATTGAGTTGGAGCTTGCAATAGGAGAGTTTCCAGGTAGTAAACCTGTAAAAAAAAACAGTAACATTAGTAAATAAAAGACAACATAGGACAAAACAAAACATAAGAGTTAAGACAAAGATTTGTATTTGGGGTGATTTAATTTACCATGATGTATCCAACATTATCAGCATCCAATTCTTCCATGATCAAAGCTGCATATTCTTCAGCCTGTTTCTGAATAGTAGCAAGTTTGTTGGCAGAAGCACTGAGACTGATAATCTACAATATGTATAGAAGGTCATATTAGTTGGAAATTTTGTTCATTTCTAGTTGATTAAACTTGAATGAGATTGGATAATCAATGTGTGTGGGGTCTTAATTCTTACCTCCTTGACTTCTTCCTCAGTGATCCTTCCATCAGCGTCTTTGTCAACCCTTCATTATTACAAATTACACTCAGTAAGCAAACACTATGATTAAAAATATATGCTCTTTCGATTGATAAAAATTGATACGAAAAAATTTTACATGTCAAAGAAAGTTTGGAGTCTAGAGTCAAAGCTTTCGTCAGAAATCTGATCCCAGAAGCGTTTGAGTTGTATTTTATGGATTGAGTCTCCGTTTACATTATGCCGTCGAGCCAGTGCTTGAAACAGCTCGACGGCAAACTCTTTAGACTGGTTCATCCCTACACATCAAGCAATGTATTTCGCCATTTTGGTTTGATTTTTGGATGAGGAAAGAAATACCAATGCATTCAGCGAATTGGGAACGATGAAGAAGGCCATTCGTGGAAGAAGTTAAATCATTGAACCGTTTCTCGACAAAGGACCATCCATTTCCACAGGCCCCAGTTTTGGAAGTGATAAACTTGAGCCCTTTCAATGCAAGAGCTGCTGCGGATAAACTTGAGCCCTTTCAATGCATGAGCTGCTGCAGATTTAGTCCTATCGATTTTCCTGTTAGAAGATCGTCTCGAAACCACACGTTTCAGTTCTTGAGAAACCTGTTTGATTCGAGCCGACGTGTTGGAAAACAAAGACGAACGAAGGGACGTTGATTTGTTTTCCATAGTTCTCAAATCCAGCAACGCTAACTCAGGGTCTTCATTTCCTCCCTGAACGCTGTAAACCGCCACGGAATCGTCTCGGATATCCAGGGTGATTTCCACATACCCCTCATCTTCATCGTCCTCATCAGCAGAGTTGGGCATGGTGGTGATTTCAGGTGGGAGATTGAATGTTGCACTCTTTTTAGAGCTTCTTTTGTTGGAAAATGGAGCAGCATTAGGGGGTAATTGTTCTTTGTCAACCCTTCATTATTACAAATTACACTCAGTAACCAAACGTTGTCCTTTCACTTGCTATACTTTCTGTATCGGAATTGTTCTCTGAATATGCTCCTCTCCATTCATGGTTCCTCATTTTTGTGTCAGCTTAAGTTCTGTAGCTGTTTCCTTTACCTGTAAATTGACTAATTAAAAGTTCAGGAAAAAGAGTTGGGTGCTGGAAAGAAACGAGTTCCCCTTTATATACTAGTGAGAGGGGCAAATGCAGAAACTTACAGGGAGCAACGTTCATGCTGCAGGTCAAATACCCCCTTATTTACTTTTTTTATTTAAATATAATTTTTCATGTTTGTTTCAAAGCATGGAAAATCTAATTCAATGGAGAAGCTTCGGTTGGAATTTGTATTACTGATTAATTAATTATTCTCTATATAAAAAAAATTATAGTAAAGTTATGCAATTTTAGTATATATTATATCATCTCATACGTGGGTGAAATTTTCATTTTATATAAATTTTAAATTTTATATAAAAACAAAAAAGAAAACTCTCAAAATATAATTTTTTATTTTATAAAATAATTAAATATTAAATAATTTTGTAATTGAATACATATAAATTAGGTCTCTTTCCTTACTGTTTCACCCAACCTTCATGTTTTACATGAATCCTTGAAATTAAACAAAGCATAGAGGAAGATAGTAAATGTCAATATTTAAGGATCCAAATTGATTTGGAGTTAAAAATTTGAATGTTAAGGTCAAGCTATATTTGTATATAAAAAGAAAATTTTAAGGTTTTAAGGATCCAACAAAATAATTTTCTTTTATTTTCACTGGCCAGCAGACCAGATCAACATGGTATTATTCTTATTATTACATTTAAAATATAAACCTGTATATACTATCTCTCCACTTCAGGTCTGAAAACTTATTATGTTGAAAAAGTCCTGTTGGGCATTAAGGAATCGAAAAGGAAGAAAGTGAAGAATAGATACATAGGAGATGGGGATACCCTCATCTCTACAGCCAGGTTGCAAAACTACAGTCAACTAAGAGTCGGAATCACGTGCTTGAAAAGCATCGAAGGAGCCATTCATCGAACCCAATTATGAAGCGCATTAAATATTTTGAATGAGGAAAGACTAGTTAAGTGAGATGACTTACAACCACATGAAATTTTAATGGGAAATGATGGAGAGAAGGATACTAACAAAGATAAGTTGGACTTAACGGAAATGGGCCAATCTAGTGGCCATAGAAAGGGATCTTGTAAGGCTTTGTCAGTTCTGGGGCTCTAATTCAACTAGAGGGCGATATTGGGAGATGGAGCCCGATTGTGTGAAACTTTCCTTAGAGACTAGGCTCGAGAGATGAGGAACATGTTTTTTCGTCTGTTCAAAATCCTATAATGGAGGAAAAGGTAGAAAACCAATAGAAGGGAAGAAGGAAGGGGATTACAAGTTTGTTGCATATCAAAAAGCGGCTAGGTTTAAAGCCATGAGAGAAAAATATGTGATGGGAAAGTCAAAGAAAGATCGAGTTATTCAAATAAATTTAAGCTTTTTAAGAAACGATAGTGGATTACGATTGATAGAACTACCAACAAAGAAGGAAGAACTCGAGAAGGTTAGAGAAGCAGAGGTGAGCACATTTTCTACCACCATATTAAACTAGCATGATTGGTAGCTTCAATCAAAGTGAGGAATAGGGCCTTTGCTGAAGCTATGGATTGGTGGAAAGTAGTCTAACAAGGGAGATGATGTTAGATCTGTTGTTGTAAGTGTAGTATTTTTGTCTATGTACGTTTGTATTTTTTGAAAAAATTGATTTAATAATAATATTAATTAATTACATTAATACTATTTGTATATTGTCATCAATATTTTGCACGCAAAGCAAAATAGAAGTAAATATTGACTCACCGGTTATCTAACGTTTAACTAATACTAAGCGGTACTACGTTGTTGAATCGTAATACGAAAAGACAACTTGTATTAGTAAATGAACCTAAACATGTCCTTAGCCTAATAGAAAATGAGCAAACCAATTGAAAGACTAATATGATATCAAGTCCAATTGGGGAGGTGATTTTTCTTGAACACCAGAGTAGATGACCCACAGAAGATAGAAAAATAGATGTGACTAACTAGGTTTATAGTACATCGGACAGAACCCAAGTAGAATAAATCCTAGATTTGTTTATGAATTTATTCACTTGTGACGGTTATAGTGTGGATACCTAAATCCTAAGTGGATGATGGACTATGTATGCGTGATCCATATATTTTGATGTAAATAAAAGCCTGAGTTCAAATAAATTAGAAACCGCAAGTTAGTGTGTTACGTATATGATTTCTGCACTAGGTAGCATCATTCACAATAGTGGAATTCATAGTCCGACTAAAGGGCAAATGATATCCTCACATTGGTATTACATGATAGATGAAAGTAAATGTGGCCATTGGTCATTTGTCTTTGTGATGAATGACTTAATTAATATTTGATAATAATTGACTTTTCATGAAGGAATATGTAATGGTTACCATAAGATAAAATAGGATAATATTGGGAGAACAGCTTTATCCCAAAGAGACAAGGATATCCTATGCAGATAACATACTTATGACAAAATCATTAGACAAACACTAATTAAGTAGCTTTCGTAATGGTATGCAATTAGGGAAAACTCAGTCACGATACTACAGTAGATGAATTGCATGTGAAACCAAATGAACAGAAATAAATGGAAATGATGAAATTAGAAAAATGAGTCGCATTCACAAATGAATGTGTTTTTCTCGCTGAGTATAGAAATGACTTGAAAATTAGTTTAAGATTTTCAAGTTATTGTTTAATTAATTATAATTAAATAATTGAAATTTGAAAATAGAATTAAATTAATAAGTCATTATAGATTCGTTGAATATGGAAATTAAATATGTTTTCTCATAGATTCTTTTATGGTAAAGTTATCATGACTTTAATGGAATTAGAATTGAGTTGAGAAAATTATTTAATTAAGAAATTAATTTAAATAATTTGATTAATTAAATAAATTGTCTTTATTTTGGGAATAGAATACAAATATTGAGTTGAATTAAATTATTAAGTGCTGAGCCAAAAGTCTAAGAATCACATATAATTTGATACAATACATAATAGGCTCAATACTGCCCCTCATGAATATAGAAGGGCAGAGGAAGCACATATTGGATACAATACATAAGAGGCTCAAAACTACTACTCATGAATATGAAGGGGTGGCAACCCTAGTATTATTTACTAGGGTGTGCCATCCACCCCTCTCAATTAGACTAGGAGAGTGTTTTCTAGTAAATAAATATTATTTGTGTTATATTTATTCAATCAAGATTCTTATGTCTCTCCCTATAAATAGATGACACTAATAGAGTTACATAAGTTTTTACACATACATTTCATATATTATCATTCTGTCAGAGAGTAGTAGGAATTTATTTTCTAAGAATAAATTCTATTTTTTGAGAATTGCAATTTCTATCGATTTCTATTAAGAGAGTTACTTTCTTACTGAAAGTAATTAAATCGTTTCTTATTCTGTGTTTGGTTCATGTTACTCGAGCTCACACTTGACGCAATTCGAGGTACGATAATAGAGGAGAAGGTCTTTCGGTTGAAAGCCGGAAACAATACATATCCATCTCACTCAAAGCACAAATACTTTTTAGGAAAAAAATTATTATTACAAATATCACAAATCAATTCGAATCTTAAATTTTTAAATTTTTGCTATGATTAAACATCGTTTTCTAAACTGAATTTTTCCAATAAATGATTCTGAAGTCCAAAGCAGGAGATTATATCTACTCATTTTGCTTTGTGTTTGCTTTTACAATATCTTTGTCCAAGGAACAGGGATGGTACTTCTTCTTTAGCAGTGTTTGCGCAATTATTGTTTATTGTCCCCAAGGAATTGTCTAGATGTTGTTTTTATGTTGTTTCATTTACATGTTCAACTTGGTGTTTCATCTTATTGTTACGTAAATCTTGGCACTATCAATGTATCTACAAGCTACAAATGAGTAAAGGCTAGTTTAGTATTGTTGTTGAGAAGTGTTTTTAAAAAATGTTGTGAAAAAGTGATTATCAAAAGTGATTTTGAAAATTTTAGTTTAAAGATTTAAGTGTTTAGCATTATTGTGAAAAAAATATTTTTAAAAAGATAAAATGTCTATTTTAGACATGATGTTAAGGAAGAAAAGATGTATTTAAATGATATTAAAATTTGTTAGTGTTATTATATATGAAATGTAATGACCCAAAATTCACGGGCATCAGAAAAGTACATTATCGGGCCTCTGTCTTAGTAAATCAAACTCATAAATAATTATTAAAAATATTTATGAGTCTAGTGGTGTGTCTAACTATGTTTTAATTAAGTGAATTTAGCTTAATTTAGAATAATTAATTAAAAAAAAAGAGATTAAAGTGAATAAAGGTTAAAAGTTTAATTGTAGATTAAAAGGAAGAAATAGGGACCAAATAGGTAATTAAGCCTATTCCATTAAATGAGGCGGCAAATGTGTATAAAAATCTTAGATTTTTATGTTAATTAATTATAAAATATATTATTATTTATTCAAATTTTAATTTATATTAATTATATTATTATATTATGAAATAAATAAAATAAAGACAAATGTATGGTAATAAAAATATACATGTGTAATAATTATATTTGTACAATTGTAAATTAAATATTTAATTACTTAAAATTTAAGTTAAAAGATATTTATTATTATTATTATTAACTAATATATAAAAGAAATAAAGAAAAACAATAAAAGAAACAAATGAGAAAAGAAACAGAAGCATTCGAAAGAAGCAAGAAAGAAAGAAGGAAAGAAAACAAAAAGGAAAAACTAGGAGTCTTTTCTTTTAATTTTGATGTTTTAGAAGTCTTAGGACAAAGTTTTGTTGAATCTAAGTTGAAATTTTGGAAGTTCTTAGATTTTTGGACATGATTCATGTTGGACAAATTGTTGAATTAGGGGTTTGATTGATAGAATTTCTAGTTAGAATTGACTAAAGGATTAAATTGTAAAGTAAGCTATAAGGTTTGTGTTAGAGGGATTAAATTTAAAGAAATTTGAAATTAGGGTTTATTCATGAAAATTAGGTAGTTAAGTTGAATTTGGTAGGAAATTGAGTAGAAATAAAGTATGAATTGAGTTAGAAAAGTAAGTTAATTTAGTTAGGACCAAATTGAAATTAAAGTTGAAGTTGAATAGAGTATTCAATTATTTAATATAAATTAGTATTGTATTAATAATGTAAATTACTTTAATTTTCGTAGCTAGCAAAGAACCAGAAGCATCGGCACAAAAGGGAAAAGAGAAGATTATAGAGGAGTAGACACGAGAAAATTACGGTTTGTATTACTATAATTCAAACTACTATTTATTAAATGTTATATTTAAATTTATGTGTATGGTAAGTAAAATTTTAAGGTAAGTATCAATATTGAAATGAATGAAATTGAGATGAAGTATGATTATGTATAGATATTTGATAGTATATTGATTGGAAAGTGGAAAATTATATTGAATTGAATTGTGATTAAATTGAGAATGATTTGAATGGAAAATATGAGAAAGTGATTGAATTGAAATATGAAAATTGAATACCCTATTAACTAGTCGAGCTGAGTCAGATATAGTTGGCATGCCATAGGATTGAAAGAATTTGGGGATTTTTCGGCTTGGCCGAGGAGACACTGAAGTCACTATATTTCTTCAGACTATCCGAAGAGGCACTGAGTGTTGTTCTAGTGTGTTTGGGTGGATTATTCTGGTGTGTTTGGGTGGATTATTCTGGTGTGTTTGGTTTGATTATTTCGGTGTGTGTGGTTGGATCCGTGTATCCACCAAGGTCCGAGTCTTGTTAATGGGGATAAATAAATGAAATAATAAATCGAATGAGATTGATCGATTGAGTTATTGAAAGAAATGAGAAAGTTGAATCTGTGAAATGAAGCGTGAATTGAAATTGAGATTGAATATGAAGACATGAACCAAGGTTCATGAGATGATTGATTTTAATTTGATGGTATAAGATATCAATTGACAAACTGTGACTATTGAAAATTTGAAATTTAAGTATGAATTAATGCATATTAAGTAAATTATTATATGTATAATATTTATGTGTTTATAATTATTTATTTGTTATTATAATTTGAATTATGGTAATACCACTGAGTATAGACATACTCAGCGTACGGTTGTTTTCGTCCGCAGGTCAGTAGAAGTCAAGGTCCCGGTTCAGCATCTAGATCAATCCCGACTTCAGCACAAACTTGGTGATGTAATTTCCTCGTTTGGTAAAAGTGGCATGTACTTGAGAGATGTAAAGGTCATTTGAATATGTCTTGTGATTTTGGTTGTAAAGAATTATTTACAATGTTTAAATGGTTGAATGAAATGGTAAGAAACTTTATAAAATGTTTTGGTACTTTGGCACCAAGTTAAGTGGAAAGATGAATGAAATTTATTAATTAATTTTGTTTGATATTATGAAGGATCATAGGTTAAATTGTTAAATCGATGTTGTAGGCATAACTAAGTATGTTGAATGTGGAAATGGTATGGTTTGTGATATTGGTTTTGAATTGGTTGCGGTTTGAAATTGCAGGGAAGGTTAGATGTTTATAAAGGGGTTATATTGAGTTCAAAAAAAAATATTCAAAAAATTTTCCGGAGTACTCGAACAAGTCCCGTTCCACTTCTAATATTTGTTTGGGGTCTCGAAGGTCTATTATAGGGATTTAATGATTAAATTATACTATGTTTGTTATTTTATTTGTGAATTATTTGTAAATTGTTTGATATGTCCGGTAATGCTCTGTAACCCTGTTCCGGCGACGGTTTAGGGTTAGGGGGTGTTACATGAAATACATCAAATTAGATTATAATAAAATATAAAAAAAATGTTATAACTTATTATTAATATTTTAATACATGAATTAGAAATTTTAGATATATTTAAAATAACTTGTATTTTTTTTTGTAAAATGTAATTTGAATATATAAATCATATTAGATGTTAACATAACATAAAAAACATAAACCTAACAAATTCAAATATTCTATGTATTTGAATTAAGTTTAAAAAAAGGGTAATAATTGTATACCCAATATAAAAATTAAAAATTTTAGATTAGCATTGACAATTTAAAGTGAATTCATTAAACTATAAGTTATGGCATCTCTCGTTAATTCCATTTCATAACCACTTGAATTGTTTGATTCACCATCATCATCAATTTCTCCATCATGCACATCTTCTGGATCAATAATATTCTCATATGACCTATCAATATTTTCGTATTCCATACAATCGGCATCATTTCAACTAACATGTTTTCGGATAAAATTGTGTATTGTCATTATAACACCAACGATCATTGTTTGCTTTTCAAAACTATAACTTGGCATACCCCTTAAAATGGTCCATTTTTTTTTTCAAAACATCAAAAGTTTGTTCAATCACACTACGTAATGACGAATGCGAATGATTGAATATCTCTTCTTTACCAGATATAGGTCTACCTCTACGAAATTTAGGTAAATGATATCGTTGTCCTCTATATGATTCAAGATAATCTTTCGTTTGAGGATATCCAGAATCAACAAGATAATATTTTCCTACATGTCATAATATGATAAACAATTAATTCAAGAGTTGTTTATTTTTTAAAATTATCAATTTAAAGAACTTATAATTTATATTTTAAAAAAAGAAATAAATGAAATATCTTACCATTTGGTGGGTGTGGAAATTTGTATTTTGGATCTCGAATTGCACCAAGAAATATTCTAGTGTCATGCGTCGATCCTTCCCATCTAGCCATAACAAATGTGAACACATATTAAAATCACATACTGCTATAACATTCTGAGTCGGGACACATTTTCTTCCAATGTAGGGAATTTGTTCATTTGGTGGAAGAATAGCGGCAATATGTGTACCATCATTGCACATATGCAATCCTAAATAAATAATCATATTAGTGCCATACATGTTTTTAGTTAAAAATATTAAAATATAATATTATAATTTTAAATTTTTACCTTAAAATGTGGCATACATTTAGAATCATTACGTATTTGTTCAGGTATTGAGTTAAAAGAACGACCATCGGGTGCAATTATATCAATGGACATCCTTGAAACTTTCTCACGCACAGTTGTAAAGTATCGACTTTTGCACCAGTACCCAAGATTGACAAAAAAATTTCCAACATTTCATGAGAAGATATGTCTTGAAGTTTGTAAATTGTATCTTGTCTCCAAAACTCTCAACAGGCTTATGAATACAATTTTTGATATCTTAAAATTAATCAAGCAACGTGATTCATGACCGTCAAGGATCTCTTGGTTCTATGTCTCACCTAACTGTTTTAAATCCACACATGGTTGCTTCAATATACTTCTCATAATATAATTGCACAGAAGAATATGCAACATGAAATAATCGATTAAAACTTTCCATGTGTTATAAAATCTCATTCTTTTCCCTTTCATCATCACTTCCATCACCACTAGAATTGTCAACCATACTCATCACTTGTTAACAAATTCTATATTCAGAAACCAAATGTAAACAACTATTGATAAAACTAGATTATACACAAATTAATAGAACATAAATAAATAGCCAAACAAAGACTACAAATGGATAACATTTATAAGTCACATAGTAGATATCTCAAGACCTTAGAAGACTAGAAAATTTTGAACTCTCATCAATTTCCGTCTTAAGCCACCAAGCTCTAATCTTGGGATTAATTGATAAAAACACAGTTCGCTTGTCCTTATTTATTAATAATTTTAGTGAGAAAAAGTATAGTAGACTAGCTCTCAGAACTTCCTCCAACAAGCTATCAAACACTTTAATTGCTTGTGGAATACCATATGGATCCATAATAAGAGTCAAAACTAGATGTGGCTTGTCTCATATTATTAGTTGCACTGTATAATTTTTCAATTTGACTAGACAATCTTACAGCCCCTTCAATTTGCTTTGAGAATTTCTTCCTTCCAATTTTAAAATGTGAAGTTCCTGCCTCAAGTGTTTTTCTTTTTTTATTGTTTCTATCAAAGTCATATCCCACTTGACTTGAAATGTGGACATCATTTATCGCATTTTCTTCCTCATTCTCTTCAAGAATGTCATTATCAACATCTTCAAAAAATTCACTACGAAGTGTACCTAAAGAAGGTGCTCATGCTTTATCACCAGTGGTAGCTATCCTTATGAACATTTGGTCCAACTTCCCTTCAAATTCAGGACCAATGCCCGAAGTTCTAAAATTTTGAGCTTCAAGCACAATCTACAAATAAATTGATAGTTTAATACGAAATTATCAATAACCTCATAAATAAGAAAAAAACAAAAATGATAAGAATTATTAATGTGCCTTTAGCCTACTTTCCCACCAGCCATCTGATGCATCAATAGTTTCCTTTGTAGGATTCCACTCTAGATCAGTATCTTCACCTTTAAGCTTTTTTCAAGCCTTCTGTTCTTTTTTCAAAGCATCCCACCTATTTTTAAATTGTCTTTTTGAATAAATCTTATCTGTTTCATTCTCAAATTTGGTCATTATTTTCAACCATCCCTCTTTTGTGAAATGAGTACTAGATCTATTATCTTTCAATATCTCTTTAATACAAAGATCACAGAATATTTCTATTAATCTCTTATCCCACATTTCTTTGACATTTTCACCATTAACTTCAACCATCGAAGTACTTTTCATCTATTGTATAAATATATATGATCACATATAGAAAATTGAAAATCAATATTACAAAAAATTCTTTAAATATAAATAAATAATCTTTAAATGTAGTTTGTATATATCAATTATCCCTTGCATACAACAATACTATTTACGTCCGTTCATGAATTTCACAAATTTTTTTAGATAAGTATTTTACAAGTTAAATATTATCTATACAAAGATGTATCTAAAAGCATACAAGTGAGAGTTTAGCTGGGCTCGTGCTTTTGGTGGATGTGCTTTTTCAGCCAGTGAAGCAAACAAGCAAATCATAGAAATTTGACAGGGAATTCTCAAATAGCTCGAGTAAATTCACTACTAATATTCATTTATAGATCGTAATCAATAGTAAAGTCAAGCATTCAACAAGGAATTTGACAGGGAATCATCAACAAATTACTGTACATTACACTATCAATGAACACAAAAGCAAATCCTATACAAATTAAAAGTTAATAACAAAGTGAATAGAAGGAGACCAAACAAACCCCATTTTTAGATGGAGACCAAAGCCATTTACCTCTCTTGGAGAAAGTAAAATAGGAAAAAGATATTAATGATAATAAACATACCTTGAAGGAACAAAGATAAAAAAAAATGTATCTTTGAAGAAGAAAGGCAAGTACTTTTCCACTGCTACTTCACAAATCATACTTATATTCAAAGAAAATGAACGAAGAAAAAGTAATTCAAAGAACTGCTACAAAGGTTGAAGAACCAGAAAAAGGGAAAGTTAGGAAAGTAGTTCAAAGAACTGCTGCAAAAGTTGAAAGAACTAGAGAAAAAGTGATTTTGGTTGGTGTAGTAATAAAAAAATATTGTTGGTGTGTTTAAATGAGGGTGAAAATGTAATTTGGCACCCGAAAGTGATTTTGGTTGGGTTTTTTACCAAAATATAACAAAAAAAAATCAATTTTACCAAATTGGTGTGCACTTTTCCGAAATTACAGAAATGGTATGTTTGAGGTGGTGCGCCGTCGCATGAGCGCGCGACCCCCTCTGCACCCCCTGCACCCCTATATTTTTCTAACGGAAATTAAAAAAAGCGACATAAAAACACGACGACACACAGTGCGGCCTGCCTCGCCACAGTGCACCGAACGTGCCTATAGCGGCGGCACCGCTTCGACATGGCACGCCTTCGTTAAATCGGGTTGTGGGTGGCTTGGGGACCATTCAAATGAGGAGCAGAATCTGTGAGAAAAGGAAAGGAGGAAGAAGAAGAAGAAGAAGAAGAAGAAGAAGAAGAAGAAGAAGAAGAAGAAGAAGAAGGAAGGAAGGAAGAAGAAGGAAGAAGAAGGAAGAAGAAGAAGAAGAAGCAGCTACCCTGGTGCTGGAAAAAGAAGAAAAAAAGAAGAAAAAAAGAAGAAAAAAAAGAAGGAAAAATTAGTAGAAGTATGTAATTTTTTTTTTAAATATGAATGATTATATAATGTTAATATTATCTTGTTGATTATTGTTAGTTTAGTTTAGGTTAGTTAGTTGTATTATTAGTTTAGTTTAGTTAATGTTAGTTTAGTTTAGGTTAGGTTAGTTTAGTAACTAGTTATATTATTTGATTAGTTTAGTTATTGTTAGTTAGTTTAGTTTAGTTTAGTTTAGTTTAGGTTAGTTTAGTTATTGTTAGTTGTATTTTTAGATTAGTTTAGTTATTGTTAGTTTAGTTTAGTTTAGGTTAGGTTAGGTTAGTTTAGTAGTTATTGTTAGTTAGTTGTATTATTATTGTTAGTTTAGTTAAACTAGTTTATGTTAGTTTAGATTAAAAAAAGTGTTTAAGAAGTACTTTAATTATTAGTATTATTAAATAGTTATTATTATTATAATTAGTTTATTAAAAATATTAAAATAATAATTTAGTTAGAAAGTTATTATTAGGATTAGTAAAAAGTTAGTAATTTAGTTTGTAATAGTATTGTTAGTTAATATTATAATTAGTTAGTTAAAAACCTTAAAATGGTAATTTAGGTAGTTAGTTATTAGTATGAGTTATTATTAGGATTAGTAACAAGTGTAAATATTAATTATATTGTTAGTAGTTGTTATTTATTATTATTATACTTAGTTAGTTAGTTAAAAACTCAAAAATAATAATTGTTAGTTAGTTATTATTATTATGATTTACTAAAAAGTTTAAATATTAACTATATTGTATTATAGTTAGTTAGTTAAGGCTTAACCTAAAATAATAAATTGTTGGTTATTATGATAGTTAGTTAGTTAAATACTCTAAAATAATAAATTTATTAGTTAGTTAGTTAGTATAGATAGTTAGTTAAAAACCTTAAAATAATACTTTTGTTGGTTAGATTGTAATAAAAGTTAGTAAGTGAGTGAAAAACAGAACACTAATTATTATTTTAGTATATTGGTAATAGTAAGTAAAAAACAATGCTAGTTAAAAACCTTAAATATGATTTTAATTAGTTAGTATTATTATTATTGTTGTTAGTAAAAAATTATTATTATTGTTAGTATTACCTACCTACCTTGGTTATTAATAATCAATATATATATGTATAGTACTAAATAAATAATATAAAATAATAAAAGACTAAAAATATATATTTACATTAAGTAATAGACTAAAATTTTATTTTATATAGTTAGTAAAATATTATTATTGTTAGTATTACTTACTTACCTACCTTAGTTATTAGAAATAATAATCAATAGGTATATATAGATATTAAAAAAAATAGTACTAAATATAAATAAAATAATACAAAATAATAAAAGAATTTTATATATTTACATTAACTAATAGAGTTTGGAAATAAGAAAATACAAAGAAAGGGCTAAATAAGTGGTTTTTAGTAAATTTATATTAAAAAAAGTAAAATAGGATAAATTAAATTATGTTATATTTTTTTATATTAAAATATGTTATGTTTTTGTTATATTATTTTTATTGGCATGTTATTTATTTGTGTTTTAATATAAATTTAAATTTTTTATGTAGGTTAGAAATCAAATATCTGAGACGGCAATGGCTCAATTGATTAATCTGACTCCACACATATATCGCATGGTGATGATTTGGTAATATATTGTTATTTATTAATAGCAGGATATATTAACAAAATAGGTACATAATAATTTATGTTATAATAATAATTTTTTTCTGATTTAACACTTTCAGGACTCGTACCGTGTACTAAGGGGCCGCGTGAATGGGTTAAGAAATCCCCCGGATGAACGATTGGTATGCGTATATCGAGCAATTTGGATTTGGGTCAGCAAAGATCGACCGACGCTTGACTTGCGGTATGATTTAATATCCGCACTAGTCGAGCGCGTTGGCGCCCGGAGACCCACACTTTTCATTTCCCATGTGGAGAGTGCACAGTCACTCTAGAGGATGTTGCAGTGCAGCTTGGGCTCCCAATTGACGGGAGTCCCGTTATGGGCGTCAGTGCGATAGCTGACCCATTTACACTGTGTCAGAGCCTATTAAGAGATCCGTACGGCAATGGCGAAAAAAATTTTACGGGATTGAAGTTTACATGGCTGAGAGCGAAGTATGGACAGTTAGCACCTGGTGCCACTGCAGCCGAGTTGATGTGCGCTGCTCGAGCGTACATTATGCACATCATAGGGGGTGTACTGATGCCCAATGCAAATAACAATACGGTTCATATTCAGTACCTACCCCTATTGGCTGATTTCGACAATGCTCGCTCGTATAGTTGGGGCTCTGCTGTTCTTACGACGTTGTACCGTGAGCTTTGTCGGACGACAGATCCAGAGACCTCAGACATAGGCGGATGCCTTACGCTATTGCAATCATGGGCTCTGTATCGGATGCCATTCTTGGCATCAGTTACGCACCAACCATATGTATATCCACTAGTAAACAGGTGATAAAATATAACTTGTTATTAATTCATAATTTCTTTATATTAATTATATTTAACTTGAATTTTATTTTTGTAGGTGGAGTAATTATCAGGGTATCGGGAGGTCGTACACTGTCCCGATATACCGGCTTATGATTGAGCAACATGCCGGGGAAGGGGTAAGTGATTCCGATATTAGTTACTTGTTAGTTTGTATATCTTACAAACATCGTGCTGAATTTTGACAATGTTATTAATCGTGCAGTTTATATGGACGCCATATCGTCGACCAGAAATTGCAGCCGTCATACCCCCTTCCGCTTATATTCACTCGTACATGTGGTGCACAAACGCACCAATTGTGTGTTTCCATGTTGTTGAGTGGTATCACGCGGACCGAGTGCTGCGGCAATTTGGTTGCGTCCAATACATCCCCGATCCGCCATGCCAGGTGGGAGAGGTTCATGGTGAAAATAAGAGAGGGAAACAAGGCTTGGATTGGGGGGTTAAGCATAGGCAATTTATTGCGGTGTGGAATGACCGCATGTCTCGTATACCCCGGATGGATATGGCTTCCGATTTTCAACCTTCATTAGAGTACATACAATGGTACTCTAGTATGGGGAAGCCATATATACTACTGGGGGACGATGATTGTAGTCCCCAACACATGCGGCGACATGGGGCGGTGAGAAGCGCCGATATGGAAGCCGAGGCGTGATATATCGATCCCGAGCCGGAACCCGAGCAGGAGCCAGAGCCGGAGCCCGAGCAATCACATTCACATTCAGATGCACATCCGTATCATCCGGATGTGCCGTGCTATGACACCTTCTCGGGCTCCTCAGGAGGTGGATACTAGTACGGGTTTGATATATTTGGATCACACACGCGCAAAGACAAAGACTCTCGGCTCGTATCCACTGCATCAGGGCACTCATTCTGGCTCGAGTTCATTTGTGTCGTTCGATCCACAAGATTTTTCGACCATGTTTACCACACCCCCACCTGGACCCCCACCGGATGCTGAAGAGGATGTTGCTCATCGCGAGCACCCACGACGTGATCGTCGACCACCGCAGAAGTATACACCTAGGACCACACCATCGAACCATCAATTTTAGGTGTTTCTTGTGGTTTTGGTTTTCCTCTATTTTGTATTTGTAAATTGAATATGTGATTATTTAGATGATATTCATATGATTAAAAATTGAAGCCTGATTTGTACATGTGAAGTGACTAGAAAAAGTATGAATTGATTTTGGCACAAAATATAAATCCATACAAATCCATATTAACACAAATCCATAAATGTAATTTTTTTTTCATTTAAGTTCCTAAATTTATCTATTTTTTTCAATTTAACCCAAATTAATAAAAATCACCAAAGATATGAATACAAATCATTTATTTCAGAATAATGTCAATTCCCACTCCCTCGTGATGATTGGCCGACATGATAGTTTCGTTGCGGGCATTTACTTCGATTATGACCACCTAACCTGCATATTCCACAGCGCCTATCGTCGGATTTCTCCCTAAGATCCATTTTATTACGGATTCTGGATGATTGCGGACGACCTCTCAGATTCCTGCGTAACCCTCTGTCCGGGACAAGCTCGAAAGTCGTCTGAGACACCTCCCATGTGACAGGTCGGGCAGGATAGGGAACTCATTTTCCCAGACACGCAACGTCCGCTCGAGCGTGTACACATCATTCACAAATTGTTCGACATTAAGGTTCGCTTTAGCACAAGCTGCCACGACATGTGCACACGGATAATGAAGTGTTTGGAACCTCCTGCATTCGCACTGTCTGTTCCGAAGATCGACTCCATAAGACCTAGGTGGCAAGCCGGGTCGACGACTGATAGACTCCGTAACTCGAAAAGTTTCCATACGTCGTGAGTATATTTCTACAGTCATCGACCTCGCAATCCGACGGTTTGCAATCAATGCATCCCTGACATCTTCCACAAATACGTGTCCCGCATTCATCTGGTTGACTTGCTATTCACCCATTCTTGGCATCAAGGTCGCCAATCTGTAGAATGTGGCCGAGAAGACAGATGAAATCGGAAGATGTCGTGTTTTTAACAACACAGCATTGACCCCCTCCACCAAGTTCGTGGTCATTTGACCATAACGAAAGCCCTCGTCAAAACTTTGAGCCCATTGCCACGACTCCATTGTACCCAACCACTCTCGAAAAGATTTGTTCGTTTGACCTTCCATGTCACTCTCAAGTCGAGTCATTCTTTGCCGAAAAATATGTGGCTCTAACTCATACGCTGTATATGTTTTAATAAAAGATAAGTTACGGTAACTATATAACATAAAAACTTTAAACTTATATTGAAAATTTAAGGTTATCATTTACCCAATTTCACCACTTGTCTCTTCCAGTCTACATTCTTATACTCTCGAACGAAGTTAGCCGCAATGTGACGGATGCAGTAAACGGATCTCCATGGCACCCCGGAACGCCTAATTACGGCAATTAATCCTTTCGCTCTATCGGAGATGATGCAAATATTATCGTTGCTAATAACATACCTCCGCAGGTTGGTAAGGAAGAATTCCGAAGATTCCATATTCTCCTTATCTATAATGGCAAACGCTATTGGGAGCACGTTCCTATTGCCGTCTTGAGCAACCGCAATAAATAAGATCTGTGTATATTTTCCGTATAGCCATGTACCATCCACCTGCACAAACGGCTTGCAGTGTGGAAATGCCCGCACACATGGATCAAACGTCCAGAACATCCGATGAAAAATTCTTTTCCCCGGTTGTAATTGGTCATCTGGGCCGTAATAAGGCGCGTATGCGCAACTCAATCACATCGTTCCCGGTATGTACTCCTCATAAGCAGCCTATCCATCCTCGCTGCTCGTTATACGATGAGTCATAATCTCCATACAGTTGCTCCATTGCCATCTGTTTAGCTATCCACGCTTTTCGGTACGATACTCGATACTGAAATCGTGCTTGTATTTCAGCAATCAGTACCAAAACTTTAATAGTTGGCATATCCTTCACCATTGGCAGGATAGTCGTACAGATAGTTTTGGAATCAAGTTTTTTATGATCTTCTCTCATACGTGTCGATCTACATGTATGCGATCCAACCAATTTCTGTATCTCCTACATCTGCGAATTTTGAATGAATGCAGCCCGTACCCGCCAATTGCAACCTTCTGCAACCTTCCAACACTCCCCAATATAAAGCGTCGGTTTAGACACTGCGACTTTATAATCCACTGATATATCCATGCTATACAATTTAATAGCAGATACGCACTCTTCTTTACTTTCGAATCTCTGGCCTACAAATAACTCATGCTTAGAATTTACGGCCAGCCGGTGCGCAGGATATATTTCAGGGTACTCGGGAAACTCAGTTACACGCGCTGCGTCGGGGTCTATGAGCGACATGTGTGGCCCAGGATTATTGTGTATCATAATACTTCCCATCTGGTTCCCGATCGAAGACGCGCTAATGTTTACGTCGTCATTCACGTCTTCATCGTCAATATCATCAGGTATATCGTCCATATCAGGATCGCTG
Source organism: Gossypium bickii (assembly GCA_025503065.1). NCBI lineage: Eukaryota > Viridiplantae > Streptophyta > Magnoliopsida > Malvales > Malvaceae > Gossypium > Gossypium bickii. The sequence goes on along the minus strand of CP106715.1, from coordinate 32,581,212 downwards.
TCACTATCGACCTCTTCCTCACAATGATCACTACTGGCGTGTCCATCATCACCAACCACATCAATATCTGGTGTACTATTAAGATCGATATCGATCCCACGTATATTCGAATCGGCATCAACATATGATATTGGAGGCATTATGCACTATTCTTGAGCTCTATGTTCTTCACCATATGCATTGCTGTCTTCATTTGTCTCGATACCAATACCCGCAAACTCAGCAAATAAGTGAATCGGTGCATTTCTGTTACTCCCATTCCCACAGTAAAGAGCGATCATTGTCTCAACGTCTTCGTCGTCTACAAGTTCCATTTCTGTGAATTTGATTGGATCTGCCGAAATTGGAAACTTGTAGAAAATTCTTGAGGTCGTTCTCCCACAACGTCTAACAATTTTTGCGTTTATCCTTCGCTTCATATCATCCAATGAGACATTTCTATTAAATCTCATTGCTATTTGTTGCCGACATTCAAATATGCATCCAACGCTTGTTGTCAAGATGATTCCATCGAAATAAACACATACGAAAAACTGATCATCCATCTGTAATATTCAATTTGTTAAAAAATAAACAAAATTGCTTAGAAAATAAACAATATTCAATCTATTAACATACTAACAACAACAATATACTAACTATGTACATATTAAATAAAATATTAATATACTAACATATTATTAATATACTAACAATATATTATTTTAGGGTTTTTAGGATTTTTAACTAACATATTAGTCTACTAACAATATACTAACTAACTAACATATTAACTAAAATATTAATAGTAGAAACTAATATTTTAATTATACTACTAACAATATATTATTATTATTATATGGTTTTTAACTATCATATTAATATACTAACAATTTAGTGACTAACATATTATTAACTAACATATTAATATTATAATAACATATTAATACACTAATACTATTTTAATATTTTATTTTAGGGTTAATAACAATATGCTCACTACTAACTAAAATATCATTTTAGGGTTTCTAATTAAAAATAATAATAACTAACTATCTATATTATTAACCTAGTTCTAATTCACAATAGTTATAAACTAACTAACAACAATACTAAAAATAAAAATCAATATATATCATATAACAACAAGAATAACTTCCTTATTTCAAAAAAAATTATACATACTCTTATTTTTTCTTCTTTCTTTCTCCTCCTTTCTCTTCTTCTTCTTCTTCTTCTTCTTCTTCTTCTTCTTCTTCTTCAACTCAGCTGCTAAAATTTTGATAAAAAACCCTACAGCAGAAAATGGGGAGCTTAAAACGGGGGAGGGAAGCTGGTCATGCCTCTGCCAGAGGCACCACCGGTGCCGCCTGTGGCAGAGGCGTCACCAGCCTCTGCTTTATTTTTTTTCGTTTTCAGTGTTTTTTTTTTTGTTTTTTTATGTCATTTTTTTTTTATTTTTGACTCAAAAACTATAAGGATGTCAGAGGGTGGTTGCGCCTCTGCGACAGGCGGCACCACCCCTGACATACCATTTTGGTAATTTCTGGAAAGTGCACCCCAATTTGGTGTTTTTAATTTTTTTTTTTGTAATATCTTAGTAAAAAAGCCGATTTTGGTTGCAACAAAAGCTCAAATTTTTTATTTTTACATTTAGTCAATTTTTAGCGTTTAAAAAACATTTTTCTCTTAAAGTTTATTGTTTAGAAATGTTTTTATTTCAAAAGCACTTTTTTTCTAAAAAGTACTTTTTAGAAGTATTGCTCAACTAAGCCCTAAGACTTTCCTTAGCATGACCTTAAGCCTGGACTTCTACTTAAGAATCTTGAAATATTTGTATAATTAAGTGTTGCATCGGGAGGTGATGCTACCACATATATGTCATATCATTTTTATATTTTGCACTTTACTCCTTTTACTTAAAATTTGAGTAAATTAATCTTTTCAGTTTTTTATCTATTTCTACTATTAAATAATGACATGATTAACAAAATAACCAAATAATTACACATGGTATGCCGCATATACCTCATGTCAACGTACATGAACTAGCTTTTAATAGTTAAAATGGATGAATTTTTTTAACAAAATAACAATTTATTTTTTTATCTAACATACAAAGACTAATTTACTCATTTTTTTTAGTAGAAAAGATAAAATGTTCTCAATGTAAATACAATGACCTACTTTTACCATGCAGTTGCCTCAACAGCCTCGCGTCAATTGATGAGCTTGGAATCTCTCTCGAAGAGACTAGCTTGTAGGGACTATGGGAATGTAGAAATGGCATAAACTTCTCCAATCCACTCCACTATAAGATTATTCTTGGAGTTGCCAACAACAATATCAAATTTGTTTTAGCTGTAATCAACTGATTTCTACATTGGATGCATGCATTTTATGTCTTGAAAACTGCACAACTTTTGATGTTAGCTGATACTATTGACAGTTGCGGAATCAGTTTAGCTCGAGAAAAAGTTCCCTTTTTATGATCATCAATTTTCCTTTACAATGGTTATATGTTAGAGGTGCATAAATTAGAGAAATCAATAGAGCCACTTGCATGACCCCTACATGGGCAACATTTGAAATCAAAATTGTTTTTAAGATAATATGAATACAACAAAGATAAAGGCAGTACACTATCATTTAACTATTTTATCCCCCAAAAAAAAAAAAAAAAAAAAAAACTCCTCGCCCCACCAAAAAAAAAAACCCCACTATCATTTAAATTAGATATTATAGCCAACTAAACCAAAACTGTTTAAATGATTAACCATCTTTCCCAAGTAAAATGGATATATTTGCTCATACCAATACAAACTGCTCAGCGCTTTGACTTGTGATGTCGCTCCTTCTTGTACCGAGCCTGATCAGGATCAAATCCACCTTCCTCAGCTCCATAGACGGCCCATGACGGAGTGAGAGCCATATAATCCTCACTGTCAAAAGGTCTTCCTGAAGCCACCTGCACCATTGGCAATAAACAAAATATTTCAAACATAAGTTTATAGTCTAGAGACTCTTCCCATAATGAAATGGATGCTTATCACTAACCAGGTCATGAAACTTTTCATAGTCAATCCATGTATGCCATTGACCATTGACCTTGAACTTTTCAGTTTTTGCCAAGAGGACACAACATGAGTGTGCATGTTCACATGCAACCTCATACTCCCCTTCACTTTTCAAAGCCAATGCCTCCGAGAAAGCCCTCACATCGGAATGCCATGGCACATTCTCCATTGTCAACTTTGATGTGGCAGAACTGTAAGAAATATCAACGTGGCTGAGAAAGGGCAAGCAGTTTTGCTGATAAAAGTAAAACAACAAATAACAGTATGACCAATAGACTTACGATCCACAGTATGTTACGCCTTTGATTTCAACAAAATCAGGCTTCCCGAGGACAAAGAGTTTAGAATAAGCATTTACATCTTCTGTATTCCATCCTTTCACGAGTGTCAAGCGATATACAGTTCGTTGATGTTTCTCTTTGAGAGCTTTCAAGGAATCCTGAATAAAAGATATTGCCAATAAGAAAAGTACAAAGATGAAGCAGCAGTTCGCTTTTACAGAAGTTAAAAAACCAGAACATGTTCGGGACTTTTAACATTGCTGTTGAGTAAATAGCATTTCAGATTAATGCAAACAGAAAGCTTTTCTAATTGGGATATAAGGAATCTGCCAATATGTTTATCCATAGCAAGGTAAGGGCAGCTATAAAGCTTTCAGATCAACATTAATTCAAAATTCCAGATGCACACTGCTAGTCTCTAGCTTCAAGAATTTGATGCCTGCCCTATTTCTGCTTTGCATTATCTCTCTTCTCCAACGATCATTCTTTTCATCTAAAGAAACTGGACTTCTTTTTTCTTTCTTAATGTTTTAGCTCAGTTATTTAGATTTCGAGAATAAAACACTTACAATGAATCTTTCCCAGAAATCCCCAAAGAGTGGCCTATCAATTGCCTTCAAGCTATCCTTTGTTGCAGCATCTACACTCACGTATAACTGCATGAGCAAAAGAAATTAACTAGGTTAATAAGGAATAGAAGACTCGGTTGGACATCTATGCATTGTTAAGATAGATTCACAGCCACAGACCTGCGTTACAGGCTTCAGCATTTTAATTTTTTCAGGGAACTGTGCATTAGTTACTAGAAATGTAGAGATTCGCCTTCGGTGCAGCTCATCCACAAGCGCATTAATTTTGGGATACATAATTGGTTCACCAACAAGTGATAGGGCACAGTGCCGAGGGGATAGACCCTCCATCAATCGCTCTTGTGTAACACCTGCAACAATTGGATGAGTAAACTCTCCTGTTAAATTCAAAGGGAAGATATTTGTTGCAATCCTATGTCTAAGAGTTTAATTTGTAACAGAAAATCTTAGGAAGTTCTAATCCTTCCATATATTACTCAATTATGAAATGATTATGACATAATTGAGGGGCATTGACTAAATTGTCTGAGGCAAAACTTGGTAAAAGAGAAGTTAACTACAGGAAACCCCATGATAAAGGGAAAATATAATTAGAAGAACAAATTTATGAAAATTACCAGGAACTCCTTTCGTTTGCTTAATCATCTTTGTATGAAGATCTATGGCAGTATTGACAATCTCTAAGGGATCATCCATCTTCCACTGCCAACTCTTCCCTACTGGATTCGTATGATGCCTCCAGCAGAAAACACATTTATTGGCACATGCCAAACTAGGTGTAGCCTCCATGCATCTGTCAAATTCAGAAGTTAAAGGAATTTAAATAGCAGGACAATAGCTGCAACCAAGAAGCGAAAACAGGACAAAAAAGATTTTACAATGTATTAAGTAAATTACAAAATGAGGTTTCATTGCTATGAAATACATAAAATGATCAAATTCAATGTAGACAGATGCACATGAGATCAGCTACAGCCACTTATAGACCAACATGATGCATACTTCCTTGTTATGATGCATACTTCCTTGTTTCCAGACTCCTTTTATGTTAGTTGAGGGTGCAAAAGGCAAGATAATCTTTCTGGAAGTATAAACGTGATATAGAATTCTCCTCATATTATAAATCAAGGAACACCATAAAAATGGCAAGACACTAATGACTAATGAGATGAAAAGCGTAACTAAACCTTAAAGCAGGAAGAAATATGAAAAAAGAAATAGTAAAACCATAACAGTCGCACAACATTGAAACGAGACAGAACTAAATAATCATCGAAAGCATAATAGGTGCATAAGAAAGTCGCAATCACCTATGACTCTCTATTCCATAAAATGAGTGCTTGTAACAACCTCCTCGTCCTCTAAGTTGAGACTTGGTCCATCTACAGATCTTAACACCACTATGTGAACCAATAATTTTATATCCCTGAAAATTCCCAGCAGTTAAAGGATGTCAATTAGACCAAAAAGTGCAATGGCATACTAAGATTAAGCAATCACCAACATGAAATGCTTTCATCAGCAAAAGATGCATATCCACTTAAACAAAGTTACCTGTTTCTCCAAGTTGGCTCTTATAACTGGAGTTACCATCTCTCTTTTCCCATCCAATTTCCCATTAGTTTCAGCCACATTAACAGACTTTTTCCTCGATGGCCCTTTACCTGCAATATCTTCAAGATCAACAATGTCCTCCCCTCCTCCTCCATCATCGTCATCATCACTTTCAAGGCTTTCAGCATCACTCTCATAAACAATGCCATTCTCATTCTCCATCACCAATCCCCCTTTCAAAACAGTGACCACCTTTTCACTCCACCCTTCAAAGACATCCTCCAATTCACCTCCATCCACATCACCTTCCCCAACCGGCACCATCTCCGTCGCTCCCAACCCTCTCAACCTCTTTCCCAAATCCCTCGCCACCACATTAAAGGTGTCCCCGTAAAGCCGGCTACCGACTCCAAAGACGGCGAATTTACAATCAGAAAGCAGCAAATTCCCGGCACGAAAATCAGTGCTGATTTCGGCGAGCCAATTGACGAAGAATTTAGAATTTTGGGGAGGATTTCCATCTTCCCAGGTGGAAGCGATGATAATGATTAGGGATTCCTTAGGGAGATCCTCCGGTTCGTAGGTCTGGGGATCAACGAGGTCGAAAGGAATGTTATTCTTGGAGGAGAGGAGGTCAAGGAGGCGTTGAGCTAGGGCTTTGGATGTTCCGGTTTGGGTGAGGAAGAAGAGCTTACCTGGTCTAGGGTTAGGATTTAGAGGGAGATGTTTGAGGGGTTTTAGGCGGCGGCGGCGGGATTTGTAAAGAAAGTAAAAGGTAGTAGCGGAGAGGAGAGCGAAGAGGGTGAGGCGGGTGGAAAGTGAGGAAGGGGTCATGTTTGGGATCTATTATTTCCTATTTCTCTGTTCAGGGTTTTGGCGGAAATGAGGGAGTAGAGGCGCTCATCGTGGTGGTGAAGTGGAGGGAGTAGGCGGCATAAGGATGAAGAGATGGTGACCTGAAATCAGAATCAGAGTTTATTTATTTATTGGGCTTAGAAATTTAGAAATCGAGCCCGTACCGTATACTACTTCAACAGTGATCCAATTATCCATATATAATCTATATTTCAAATTTTGCAAAAGCTTTAAACAGATAAAATTACAAACTTAAATAATATTTATTTTTTTACTTCAACTCATGTCTTCCTATATTGACAATAATATTTATACCAATCTCAATCGAGTTAAAGACTCAATTATTAATTGATTAGTATATTAATAATTATTATATTATAATAAAATAATGTTAATTAATTAGTTACATCCATGCACGAGTTGATTGATAGCCTACATTATTTAAATTTTTAATTAATTGTAATGTGAAATATTTAGCATGTAAATTATAATAAGGTTCAATATAAAAATTGTCTTCTAAATTATTTCTTTTTTATCATATAAATACTTAAAACTATTTTTGATGAATTTAGACACTTAAATTATATTTTTTTCCCACAACTGTTAATGCACTATAATCAATGAAGATGTGATAAAAATGCTACATCATCATTGACACATCATTATTTATATAAAATAAATTCAAATATATATAATTATAGAATTAAAATATAAAATTAAAAAATTATAAATTTATATAACATATTAAATATAATTTAAATATATATATAAAAAGAAAAGGCAACCAACCATTTTATGACACATTTATTTATTTTTAATTTATCAATTTTTCTTTTTAATTTTATTTTCTTCTTCATCTTCATTGTTTTTCATAAATTTGCTGCCCCCTTCAATAATTAATCAGTCAAACTGTTGAGTGTTTTTGCTGTGTATCCTTTTAGTGCGGAGGATCAGGTATTTATATGATATAATTAATGTTTATGGAATTGACATTCTAGGTAAACTTCATGCATGTTGACACATATGCTACCCTAAACTCAACGCGTATTCGCTAGTCCAAGTGCTCGTCGGTTCATTCGTTTGGCCTCGTTCCCTATGCTCATGGACATCCAAAGATGTGCTAACTGGGCTCGCGAGCCCCCTAATGACTCTACTTGGTGGGGTCCAAACTCAGGTCGCAGGTCAGTAGTCCGAGTTATATTCGGGTTTCAAGTTGGCAATTAAATATCTCATAACACAAACATAACTCTCATATCTTCTTCCTCCGTTATTCCAATCTAAATATATGAAGATGGTGGCGGATCATTTCAGCTCAATTTCCATTTATTTATTTTTTTGCTCTCTTTTTGAAACAAAATGACTAAACATAAGATTTGGCTTTGGGGTTTTTTGCGGTGAAAAAAGCAATGGGGGTTTTCGAAATTTGAAGAACTTTCATCTTCATCTAGTATGGTGCTTGAGACTCTTAATTTCCATGTTTTCTTTCTTTTCCTCATTGTTGTTCTTGCTTTATTTGCAACGGTTGTCCTATTAGGATATTATTATTAAATATTATCTTTTAGAAATATCTAAATCTATATTTAGAGATATATTATATATTTTCATATTCTTACATGATTATTGCAGTATAAATATTATGAATAAGATTGAAAGTGATTACCTTATTCTTGTTATGGATCAAGAGCTTAGGTTCCCCTTTTATTTATTTTTTTTTCTTCTCCAAGTCGTTTGCTTCTTATTTTTTATTTTGTCTAGCCACACAGTGGTCTCAATCTCTAGGCTAGTTATTACCTGCATTTTAACACAATTTTTTTTATCCTTCTAAATCACTATTTGGCAATTCTATGGCATTGGTTCAAACCTAAGGAATGGTTTAAGTGGCTTAATCTTACCGTCGTCAAAGAGCTCGTTAGTCGACAAAGAATTTCTCTCCAATTGGCCATAGAAATTAAACTTGGATCTTAACACCCATTGCCATCATCATTGTTGTTGCTTTGATATTATTTGTCGAGCGACCCTGCCATTAAAGCTTTTTCTCTGCTTTATCTTCGAGTTGAAAGAGATTGTCGGTGAAGAACCAATAATGTGAGAGATGTCATTAAGCTCATTGTGCAAAGAAGAATCACATGAAGTTGGAGTGTTGAGGGCTTGAAGGAGTGGTGATGTACGATGATGAACATGAGCTATTGTAGTTGAAGTCCGTCGTAGGGAGCGACGCCACCACTTCGACCTCCATTGAATCTTTGTGATCTGAAGATTTCAAGTATGAGAGTCAAAGATAAAGATAGAAATGGGAAGGGTTGGTGACAACAATAGCGGTGGCGATGAAGTTTGGGAGAAGAGCAAAGAAAGGAGAGAAGAAAAAGATAAAAACAAAAGAATAAGGATGGGAGAGAGAGAGAGAAAGAGAGGAATGAAAGGAGAGAAGGGAAAAAAAATGAAAGAAGAAAAAGTAAAAAAATAATGATGTGGCAATGATGATATAATTTTTGCCTGGTTGGGCCACTTCCTTATTGGCCATGGTTGATTAACGGTTGACTTACTTTCGCTTAATGGAAGTATTAAGGTAGAAAAAAATATAGTTTAAAACCCAAATTGATGAATAAAATTTAGTAGGAATAATTTAAGGGGTAATTTTTAATTAAAAAAATTGTGTTTATTATTTTAATATAAAAATAGAATCAACAATCTAAAATGATTTAACAGCATTTTGAGAGTATTATCTTATATAAAAAAAATTTCTTTTGTTTTTTTATCAATAGAAACATTATGTAATATAAATTTAATTATAATAAATTTTTTTATTTACTAAAATAATTAAATATTACCCAATAATTGGAAAAATAAATTTGACAAATGTGTGCATACATGTTTTTTAAGATAAAATAATGCATTGAATTTTTCCAAAAAAACATATCATGTATTTAAGGTCTAAAGTTGTCTAAATTGAAATAATTAAATGTATAATGATATTTTTATTTTAAAAGATTAAGATTTAATAAAACTTTTTTTCATATTAAGATGAAATAAATTTCTTTAAAAATAGTAATAATTAATAAGATTAAATTGTGATATATATAAAATAAAGAAGACTAAGATTGTAAATTAAAAAGACAAAAAAACCTGTTATATAAATTGATTTGGGTGGAGGGACATATCATGAAACATACCATCAACAAATGGTTTAAATGTTATATCTCTCTCTTTTTGTGTTCATTTCTGGACAAATATTTATTTGATAAAATAATTACACATCATCAACCCAAAACTTTTCATAAAACCATAAAAATATTAACTAAATTCAATAACTACACATTATCAACGCAAAACTACTTTGGCTTCAGCCCTTAGCCTATCACAATGTATTTGATAAAATTCGATTGTGGCATAAAGATCAACAATAGCTCTAGCCTTTATGCCTTTAGGAATGGAATTGACGCCTACGAGAGTGGGCACTTCTTGTCCACTAGTCTCATATTCTGGAATACCAAACTTAGATGCATGTATTTCTTCTAGCTCATTAATGGCATGTTTTCCCCCTGACCATTATGGGAAAACTTCAACTCTAGAACTGGTTTTTCATAGGTCTCATTAGAACGAACAATCTCAGAATCTTGGGAGAAAAGAACTCTAAAGATAAGTTATAGATAAGGCAACAGGTAATTCTCATTAACCTTTTCAGCAAATTTAGTGATCTCATAATTAATAAGCTGCCCTAGATCAAATACTACCATATCCACAACTTTTTTAAGCACTACAACCACTCTCTTGGTTATTAAATCTCTTTGGCTATTAGGAAGCCAATTACGCATGGCAACTGCATATAAGGCAACATGCAAATGGTCCAAAAAGGAAGCTCGAAGAGTACCTTTTACCGGCCAGAGGGATGTAGGCGGTTGATTAAAGCAACAATAGTCTCATCAATAGATTCATCCAGCTCAAGATTGTTGGTGGTGGGGCAATTCAGAAACTTCCTGATTTGATCAGGACCAAATTTGAACCATCTACCATGGATGCATACTTTTTGGGTAGTATTTACTTGATGAATAAAGAACGCCACGGTTGAGATTGGCATAGAATTTATAAACTATCCTCTTTACGAAGGGTGAACATAGCATACAGGCCCGAAAACTCCATCATTTTGAAAAATGTGAGCAATCCCATAATCAACAAAGGAATTATCATCAATATTCTAGTCATAGATGAATCCCTTAAGAATAAGCCTATAAAACCTCTTAGAACAATCAGGATCCCAGAACACTTTCTTTCTCTGGGCAAGTATCCTTTCTTGCTATTTCTTAGCAACTTAAGTAGCATCTGTTAAAATTTTTGGTACCCTTACATTCTTCACTCTCTTTTTTCTTCTGGAAGTCAAATTATTCTTTTTTTTTTTCTAGTAGAATAATTTTTGGTACCGTAGCATTATGGCTAGCTTTAACTAACTGCTAAAATTAGTCCATCTACTTTTGAAATTTAAAAATATAGGTTCAATTATGGACATCATTAAAATTATTTTGCTAACTAGTGTGACATTTTGAAATAGAAAAATAAAATACTTGATTGGTTCTACAATCCTTTTCCTATCTCAATCTTAAGAATTCCATGTTTTGGTGCACTGGTAATAAGATTAAGGTCAGAGTCTGGACGGATAAATGAGGCAAGAAAGGTCTTGATGGCAAGGATCTTTTGGTTAATGATGCTCTTATCCATAATGTTACGGTTTTGTACCTCCTTGTGAAAAGTGGTACAAGATGGAATGAATCTTGAACATGTCTTCTCTTAATATTGACTTTGCGAATAGAATACTTGATATCCTCACTTGCAATAATGAAAAAGAACAGTGGCGAATCTAGAGGGGGTCAGCATGTCCCCTGCCCCCCCTAAAATGTAATTTTTTTTTTAAAAATTTTAAATTAGTAAAGGTAAATTTATATTTTGGCCCCCTAAAATTATAAAAATTCGATTTAATCCTTTAAATATTATAAAGAGATAGACTATAAAAATTAAAATTTCATTCGACCCCCCTAAAAGATTGTTCTGGCTTCGCCCCTAAAAAGGAAGACATTTTGGTTTAAAGATATACATGAAATGGGGTTTATGCTACTAGATTCAGTTACAAATTACTCTTCCTTGTTCAAGTATGGTCCACATAGAGCTTATTGGAAGGAAATTTGGAAGTTAAAGACTCTTCCTAAGATTAAGTTATTCGAGTGGAGGCTCGACCATGAGATTCTTCCTATTGCAATGAAGTATGCCCATTTTTCCTCAACCAATGACCCTCGATGTAGGTGATGCGATGGTTCAAGAGAGGATGTTATGCATGCCATCTAAGATTGTCTCTTGTTCAAAGAGGTATTGATTTTGTGTAGCGTTGATAATATCATATTAGGTTCCTCTTTTTGCAGGGTTGTTGATTGGTTGGAGTTTGCTATGAGGAAGCTTGATAAGGAGGCTTTTACTAGCCTCTTAGTGATTCTTTGGTAGCTTTCGGATGTAAGCAATTTGGAGGCAAGGAAAGATGATGGTCCCTCAAGATGCTCTTATTCAGGCTTGTACTATTCAAAGGACTTCCAGATTCATAAACTTACTATATGCAACCATGTTGCCTAGGAGATTGAGAGTTGAACAATAGGAAGCCTCGAATGTAGAGATGCTTAAAATCAATGTTGATGCGACTTAGACTGCGAAGGAGCATAAGGCGGCCTTTGGAGTTGTGGTTTGTGATTTTGAAGGAATTGTTCATGTAGGCTACACAAGACAACTTGAAGGTCCCTTTGATGCTCTTTCAATTGATGCCCTCACTATTTTTGGTGTCTTGATAAGACAACTGACTAAGATCGTATTCAAATTGTTGGGGCATAAGAAGAACTAAACCAAAATCTGGAAAAAAAAGAAGTAAACATATTAGAAACAATAAAAATAAAGAGAAAAACATAACATAAAATCAAGAAAGATAAATATTAGGGTGAGATGGAAAAAGATTGAATGGAAGAAGACGAAAATAAGATGGACGACGGAAATATTGTCCCTCTTGAAGAACAAAACTTCAATAAAACAACCAATGGTGATGAAAAGTTAATGTCTTATGAAACCCTTTGAAGAAGAAACTTTAACAAGCTTCACAAAATGGCTCTAACCAACCCCTTAAAGCCGAACCCTAGTAAATTGGAGGGTGAAGAGTGCTTCCCATGGCTTTAAGAAGAAAACCAAGAAGAAAACTATTTCTAAAATACATAAGAAATATATCTTTTAAAGAAAAAAACTCAAAAGAGTTGTATAAATCAAATAATTAATGTGTCATTAATGAATAATGAAGAAGCCTAGACTATCTAATTCCATCAAAATAAAACTCTTAAGTAGAATGAAACTTTTATTAATCTAAACAAGAAGTATTTATAGTGGAACTAACTTTCTCATTGATAAACATAAAACTCCTAAACAATTTAAAATATTTAAAAATATCCTAAAATTCATAATAAATAAATAATAAAATATAAAACCTAATAGATAAACTCATATATAATCAAAATTAAGCTTTAAAATTGAATCCAATATGCTTTAAACTCGAATTAAAGTCCGAAACTCATAATTTGCCGTAATAATCCTGTCCAAAAATTTTACTTGTGCATTCTTCACTAAAATAGTCATAGTTTGAGCTCTTAGACTCGAAATCAAATGATTCAAAGTGCATTTCGACAATAAAAGATAACTCTTTAAATAGTATGAGCATATCAACTTAGAAATGCTTGAATCCCATCCAAAAACTTGTCACAAGTAGACTGATCTTTTGAGCTTGAAAAGCAACAACTTCGATGAAATTAAGTTAATAAAATTTATATCATCTACACATATATCACATCCGAAGTTAAGCTTCAATTTTCGTTATCTTTTGAGCTTGCCAAATGAGTTTTGTAAAATGTTAAGCGCAACATGTTTTTTGACTAAAAGTTGGGCCAATACTCGGATCATGTCCTCAAGATGGCTAGGGAGCTTGATCTTCACTGCAGTGTAGTTGAGTTTGATTGCCTAACTATTGTTAACAAACTCAATTGCAGTTTGGATTTTTCTTTTTACAACCCTTTTGTTTAGGAAGCCCATAGACTTTGTGCTTGGTTTGATTGTGTTTCTTCTCGTTTTGCTCATTGATCGACCAATGGCATTGCGCATAAACTTGCCCATTGGTTCATTGATAAGAATGTTGATCGTTCATTTGGTTCGGATTATCCAAATATCATCCGCCTACTTGGTTTAGATGATATTTTAGTCTAATTTATGATATTTTACCTTTATGGGCCTTTGTTTTCGGAAAAAAAAAAAAAAAAAAGGAAGTCCATCTTCTATTCCCAACCGATAAAATATCCAAACACTTAACCAATAAATCAGCACGTGTCTTTGGCTATCATTTGCAACATTTGCATTTCATCTAAAAATGATTTTGACAAATAATATATATATACACACACTTCTTTTGCATTCTACTTGCTAATCCTCTTAAAAAAGAAGAGTAAACATTTTCTAGTTGTAAGGCCAATGTAAATGACAAGAATTCGGAGGATTTGCTCATATAATATATTCCAGCAAAGACTGGTCAACAAATTCTGTAACAATGAAACCAACAAACACATTAGAAATGGGAAAATAAAACAAAATTTACAACAAAGATCAAGTCAAACAACATGCTTCTGTACTTTTACAATCTTCCAGTCTCCACCAAGTCCCAACTACAAAAGCATCTGCCATCTCTCACCATAAATTTATAGTTGCTAAAGGAAGCCAAGCCGCCATTGTCATACTTCCAGGCAGTCCTTAACCGCCTGCTCAAATTTGTCAAGCGAAGTTATGGTATCCTTCAGTGCATCTGCAACCCTTTGTCTGTGCAAAACAAGAATTAAATAACTTGTTACTTTGCAAATACAAAAACTCAACAACTGTTATTTGGTAAGGTAAAATAAAACACAACTCTACATGAAAAAAGTAATATGAATGGTACATGAAATACATGGTAATTTATCAATATATGATTACAATGCGAATCCATGAATTGTTAGGTTCATTTAAAAGTTGCCAATATTGCTGCATATTACTAGAAATGAACTCCATCTGCATTGGGTACATTGAGTACTTTGAGTTTAAACTGAAAAACCATACCTACTGGAAGCAACTTGGATATCACTTTCATTTGCCAAAGTATTAAGCGAGGTAAATGAGCTGCCAAGAAAGAAAAATAACACTAAACATTATTAACAAACTAAGCTGTTAAACAAGTTATGATGGCAATAAAACGAATTAGCACTCAACAGAAAACGAATGAAGGATTATTCCGAATCCGACAGGCATTGGATCTTATGGAGACTAAAGGAAAATGACCCAAAATGCTTTAAAATGATCTGGATATCGAGTTCTACCTACAAACATCTGAGGAACAAAACATACTTGATTGCATGCAAAGAACAAAACTTCATTGCCATTTGCTTATACGTTATAACAAAACAACACCCAGAATTTAAAATGTTTAGGTCTCAAGCAATGAAGATAAGTATAACACGATCACAAAAAAGGATTAATAGCAACTATAACACGGATACCTTATAAGATCATCTAGCATAGCTTCAGCTTCCAGCTTAACAGGATTCTTATTCTCAAGCAAAGAAGAAGCATTTTTCACAATCAAACGAAATGTGCAAACCTGTGAATTAAAGAAAATCAAACTACAAAATTATAACCCAAAATTAGGAATTCCTCTCAGATTTTGTTTTGAGTTTAAATTTAGTGAATAAAACAACGGCAGTATCTATATGTTAACTTTGAAGGAATCAAAAGCCTAAACAGTTTTCACTTAGAATTAAAGAAACCATGCGCAACAAATTTCGATTTCATTCAAGGACAAGAACAAACCTCGACTCCGGTGTTGGCTTGAAATGCAACAAAGGAATTCCTCTCATGTACAACACAATCCCTAGCGGCAGATTTCAAGAGCTTTTGCACTTCCTCTAAATCATTATTCGAAATAGTTGATTCCTTGTCCACTATTCCAAAAAGAAAAGTATCAAATAACCAAATTTAAGCAAAGAAACACAACAAACAGATCAGCGTAATTACAGAAGAAAAAGGGAAGGGAAATAGAAATGTAATTTACTGAGCAAAAGATAAACAGAGCGAAGGCTTTGTCGAGAAGCATCGATTGGGGCCAATAGGAATTTCGAAGACTTCCTCTTTTGCTCTTTAAGCCAATCCTTTGGTCCTGCTGCGAACAGCAACAGACACTCAAACAGCGGTCAATAAAAGAAAAAGGAAATCAATAAAAAGAAAAATGATAGAGAGCGATGATTGCGCACAAATTCCAATGGAGAAGGCAGAAGCATGAGGGGTATGGAGTAGGGAAGGAAAGAGGGAGATTAAGGAGAGAAAAGCAGCGTCTCTGCGAGAGATAAGGCGGAGCACTTTCTGTCGATTCTCTTCACTGGGGTTGATGGAAAGGTTTTGATTTGAAATGGGAGGTTTCGTAAGGATTGGCGGGAGGCCAGCCATGGTGGACACGGAGGTGCTAGAGATAAGGCGGAGCATTGGTGGCGGCATGGCTGATAAACTTGCAAGTAAACGAACCGTTTTAACGGCCGTGTTGTAGTGTATAAAATAATAAACCATTTTTTTAATTATTCACAAATATTTTTAAAATTAAAAGCCTATTATTTTTTCTTTGTACTTATTTTTTTAATCATTTTGCGCATCAACTTTTTAAATTTAATCAAATTATATACTTTCAATGAAAAGATTTTGCCCATCAGTTTTTCAAATTTATTCAAATTATAATTCATAAAAATTTTAAAAAATAAAATATATTTTAAAATTAACAAATTTTAAAGAGGTTCATAAAAACTTTAAGAAAAATTTATCTATATTAACAGCGAAGTTCAGTAAAATGCACATGAGTTGACACGTCAATGCCATCAAAATTTTAACAATTAAGTCAATTTTCCTGTCTAAAAATAAACAATTTGATTAAAATTTAAAGGTTGAGACTTGAGAGCCAAAATGACCCCCTAAAAAAAATTTAAAAATGACAAAATGAATCAACATTAAAATCTAAATTTATCATTATCCGAAGAGGTATCTGTACTTGGGAATCGCGAACACCCCCAGCATCATTGTTCTATCGAGGTGGGTTATTCTCACAACCGCCGACTCAAACAAGGGGGATGTATGATGGGCGACTAGGACACGATCGCAATCGACGACGGAGGAATGAGATGATTGTGGCGATCAACCCCGACATGCACGTGAAGATGAAGATGAAGTCAATGAGGAGCCACCAACCCAAATAGTGCTACAGGACCTTGGCGTGTCTGACGCCCACCCAACTGTGGCACATATTCGGGATGCCGATAATTATGTTATTTGTAATTTTCCGCAATTGTATACTTTGTTTTACATCCCAAATGTACACTTATTTGCAATATACGAAACAAATTTATTAAATTGGTTTGCTTTGTACAATATCGTATTGTGAGTTTAACATTTACAATTATTTATGTTAGTTTTCCATTTAAGTTTCTATCCGTTCATTTGTTAAGCACAATATTTTGAAAAAGTAAAAATTTGCTCAAAAGGTTCAGAAAAAGATTAAAACTTTGGCTTGCTTATTGTAATATATCGTACTTCAATAATTAATATTAACTTACACTTTACAAAAAAAAAAATTAATGAATAAACGAATAAGTTAGTGTTTTCACTGCATGAGTTAGTGTTTTAATTAGCTCTTCTCCTCTATGCGCCCGGGTTGTGTGGATACACTAAAGTCATTGAGTTCGCGATTTCTACATTTTTCCCAGTCAAGTTTATCCTGGGAATCCTGGGTTGCAGGGGCTCAAAAGGAATCAAGTTTGGTAGTTGAAAAGCCTAGAGAAAAAACACCCTCTGCAGGGAGTAATTTCTCTCTGGCCATTTCAACACCCTAGCCAACTTAATTGTCTTTAAGCCCTTTCAACTTGAGATTCTCAGGATAATTTTTTTCCCTTTTTTACCTCTCCTCATCCCATATATAAATGCACGCTCTCATCCCCTACTCATCCATATCTCAGTCTCCTTTAAATTGTTTTTTTTCTTTTTCTTGCATGTTGAAATTTTCGAGTTTAAAGATTTATTTCTCTCTCGCTTTGAGGGAGACATGGTAATAATTTTAAGTTGTGTTTGGGTTCACGATGATATCATGGAGCTCAGTAACCTACAAATTTCACCTGCCATGTGAGTATGGTGCCATCATTTGAGAAATCGAGAACGCTTGGCAACTCAAGGTCTAAGTTGACGGTGATTATACCGTCATGGGTTGAAGTGTAACTAAGGCTTCAACTTTACAAAAGTTATGTTGTGAAAGGATGGAGTATAATTGGGGCCATAGTTGATGGTGATTATGCGAACACGACAACCAGTTTCTTCTCGTCAGAGGAGCATGCTTTATAAAACCCACACGGAAGTGCGAGGAAGAAAAATGCAATGGCCTTCCAGTATAATCAAGTAATTTGTGTTGTCCATATCACCAAAGGTAGTGACTCTATTAGTAAAACTTGTTACATCCAAATTATGTCACAAGTTATAATAACGGGGTCACCACCTTTGGTGGACATGGATAAAATGAAATACTTGATTATACTAAAACGTCATTGCGTTTTTCTTCCTCATACGTCTATTTGGGTTTTATAAAGCATCCTCCTCTAATGAGGAAAAACTGGTTGTCATGTCCGCATAACTACTGTCAATTGGGGCCCCATTTATGCTCCATCCTTTGACAACATAACCTTTATAAACTTGAAGCTTTAGTTACATTTCAACCCGAGACCGTCTAATCACCATCAACTTGAACCTTGAGTTGCAACACGATCTGGCTTCCTGAGTGATGGCTCCATACTCACATGACAGATGAATTTTGTAGGTCACCTAGCTTCATGACTCGATCATAAATTCAAACATTCCTTAAAACTATAACCATATCTATCTCAAACACGAACAAAAATAAATCTACAAACTTTTAATTTCCAACCGCAAGAAAAAAAAAGAAGAAAAAAGAACAAATTTTAGCAAAGTGAAAATGCGTCCAACAGGGCATGTTTTCACTACCACACCAGTGGAAATATATCTTGTAGGACACATTTCTCTTTCTTTCTCTAAAAACAGTATAGATCGATAAATTTAAAAAAAATAGCTTAATTTCTTAAATAACTTCTTTTTCCAGCATATTTATAAATTTTAACCTATACTTTTACTACCTTTACATATGCATTCTTTTATTAAAATTTTATCTTTCAAAATAGTTTAAAAAATAGGTCAAAATTGACCATCGATCAGGTTATACCTAACATGTTTTTTTCCTTTAGCTCAAGGTAAAACAATCCTTAATAAAAAATGAAAAAAAATCAATTGAAACCTTAGTAAAAATATACTCTATTAAGTCTTTAATAATAAAAATAATAATTATTAAGTCTTTCTGTTAAGGTTAATTAATCAATTTAATTGGATGCTTACATGAAAAACAGTATAGACGTGAGGCTTTTTTACCTGAATATTATGAAAAAAAACCTAAAGAGTATATCAGAGGGATTACGTACCGAAATAGTACATTCATGCAAGTGGAGGGTGGTGCTTAGGCGACACCACCCTAAAAATCAGACATCCTTGGCCAAAAAAATATATATTATTTTAATAGTGGTGCCTACTTAATAGGCGGCACCACATTTGTACCGGACTAGTATGAAACTGGTATTTATATACAGATACAATGCAGGGGTGTGCCTATCTGATAGGCGGCACCAGTGACCCCTATATGATAGGTGGCACTGGTGACCCTTATCTGATAAGCGGCACCAGTATTAAATTTTCCTTACTTAATCGCCCGGCTCAATAATAAAGCTCAGTTAAAAAAAAATAGCAGAACATAAGGAAGAAGAGAGGGAGAAGAAAGAAAGAAAGGAAAGGTGTTTTTATTTTTACTTTTAAATAGAATATATTATTATGAGAATAAATTATTTTGTTAGTATTATATAGTTTGTTTAGTGTTATTTTTTTATTTTGTTTTAAAGTTATTTTGTTTATTGTGATTTGTTAGATTATAAATGTAAATTTATATTAATTTTTAAGTTATTTTGTTAGTAAGTTTTGTCTTTAGGTTAATAATTTGTTTAAGGTTTATTGTGATTTGTTAGGTAATGAATGTTATGTTTTAATATTTTTTAATATATTTGAAAGTTATTTTGTTAGTAACTATTATAAAGTAATTGTTAGTTAGTGATAACAACAGAAAAAAATAGATAAATACTGAAAATTGAAATAAAAATATTTTCTGTCATAGATATTGGTAGAAATGGCAATAAATCTGATATTGCCTGATGAAATAATAACTTTAGCACAAAGGGAGAAAGTTGATAAGATGATGAGAGAATTGCAAGATTACAGAATGAAACTAGAAAAAGACTGTAACACCCCTAATCCGTATATGTCGTCAAAATAGGGTTATGGGGCATTACCGAAATTTACAAAACATGTAACAGGTATTTCATATCATTTGACATTCATATCAGAAATCAATCATAATGTCCCTTATATGAGCTCTCGAGACCCAAAACATACATTAGAAACAAGTCGGGACTAAACCGGAAACTCAGAGGATTTTTTGCGAAACTTCAAAAATTTTTCTAGGTGTAGGGGACACACGCCCGTGTGGTCAGGTCGTGTGGCTCACATGGCTAAGAGACACGCTCATGTCACTGGCCGTGTGGGCATTCAAAATAGGGCACACGACCGTGTCCTAGCCCGTGTCTGTGCCCGTGTAACTTTCTGACTTAGGTCACACGACCAAGTCACACACCCATATGCTAGGCCGTGTGAACATAAAAATTTACATTAAATAGGTGCAAGGGTCACACGGCCAAGCCACACGCCCGTGTGCCAGGCCGTGTGATCAATTTTGAGCATTCTATTTTGAAATTTTTAAGATGCAGGGGACACACGACCAAGTCACATGCCCATGTGCTAGGTCATGTGTCACACACGGCTGAGACATATGCCTCTGTGGACGAAATAGGGCTATTTCCAAGCCATATTTCTCACTCAAATTTTGTCTTCCACCTACTTAAACACTTAAACATATTTTCAAACCAATATAATACATCCAAATCAAGCCAATACCAAGTACCATATATGACATATTAATACATATGACCAAGTATTCATTTTTATCAAGTTAATCTAACACATATAAAAACATCTTTGTACTAAATATGCCATTTCAACCATTCATCAATTTATCCATATGATTTCCATCACTCAACCATTCCAAACACATATCAACCATGTATAGACTCTTCTATACTCTTCAAATCATATCTATCATAAGCCATTCCAATGGCTAGTTACAACCAAAATCACATACATGCCATTAATGGCCTAAATTAACCTATACATGCCATTATACCAAAGTTGATTTAATAAATATAACGAAAAAGGGGGATTGGTAGTATGATGTGGCTTCAACCAGCTTCCAACCTTAATGAGCTTCCGGATTACTATAAAACAGAGGAAATAAAATAGAGTAAGCATTTAATGCTTAGTAAGTTCATATAATGAGAAATTAACTTACCATTCTTTTAAATTTAAAGTAAGCAAATAAACATGCTCAAGCCAATTTGGTCATTTGCCTAAACACATATCCTCATCAAGCATGTTAGTCATGTAACAACCCAATAGTCACGAGTGTCGGGAAATGCATTTTTTAGGCTCCGTTTTCATAAATTAGACTATATTTACGAAGTTAGTTGTGTGATTAATTAGATTTTGGTTAGGTGAATTTGCATGAATTAAGAGTAATTAAGTAAAAAGACTAAATTGCATAAAGGGTGAAAGTTGAATTATAGATCGAAGAAAAATTAAAGGGACTAAAGAAGCAATTATGCCGTTGCTCATAGATGAGGCGTCATAAGTATATTATTATAAAATTTAAAGTAATATATATATGTTATAATATAAAACAAAGAAATAAAAGAAATAGAAATAGAAAGAAAGAAAGAAAACGAAACAGAAGGGAAAAAGAAAGAAAAAGGAAAGAAAGAAGGAGAAAGACAAGCTAGGGTTTTCAATTGTTCAAAGCTCAACTGGTTAGTCAAGTTAGTCTTTTTTTCTTATAATTTTATGTTTTTGGAATTATGGTATTAAATACTACCTGACCCATGTCAAAATTTTAGAAATTATTGAGTTTTTAAGTGTTGTCTATGTTGAATATTTTAGTATTAGGGATTGAATTGATAGATTTTTAAGTTAGAAATGAAAAAGGATTGAATTGTAGAATAAATTGTAAATTTTGAGTAATAGAGACTATATTGGGAAAATTTGAAAATTAGGGAGTTAAATTTAGTTTAAAGTGAAATTTGTATGAAAATATAGGATTAATTGTAAAGAAATAAAGTTAGTCTCGATTTAAGGACTAAATTGGAATTTAAGTAAATATTGAGTAAAAATTTAAAATATTAAATATGAGATTGAATTGTGTTGTATTGATGAATTTTAATTGTTTTAATTCCGTAGCTAACGTCGTACCAGAACTCTTGACTGAAAAGTGAAAAGATAAAGTCGACGAGGAATAGCTCAGAATTTTCGGTTTGTATTTCTATAATCCGAATCTAGTTATTAATTGTTGAAATTTTTATTTAATGTATATGATAAGTGTTGATGTGAGTAGTTGATAATTTGATAATTGATTGAATGAATTGAATTAGTAGATATATATATACATATTGAATGGATTGATTTTTGAATTGAAATGAATATATGTGTAATTATGTGATTATATGAAAAATCAGTATTAGATATTGATTATATCTGAAATGTGAAATCAAACAGTATTAACTGTATCGGACTGAGTCAGATATAGATGGCATGCCATAGGATTGGAAGACTTCAGGGATTTCTTCGACTTCGAGTCAATGAGACACTGGGTGTCAATTTATTACTTCGGATATATTCGATGAGGCAATGGGTACCAATTTACTTCGGTTTAGCCAATGAGACACTGGGTGTCAATTTATTACTTTGAATTATTCGATGAGGCACTGGGTGCAAACTGGTGTGTTTGGTTGGATCCGCGCATCCGTCCGAGTCCGAGTTGTGTTAATAGAGGTAATTAATTGAAATTGCATTATGATTGATGTTAGATGATATTGTATGTGAAATGAAAATGGGACAGTGAATTGAAATATGGATTGAGACACATGAATTGTGTATTCATGAATTGGATATGGAATGAACAAAATTATTGTTTAAATGATATATCTATTATATTGTGAAAAGTTATTTATATAGCAAATATGAGAATTGAGATATTGTGAAACAAATGAAATGTGACATGGTTATTGAAATATTTAGATTGTATATTTGTGATTTCATTTTTTTTTTATATTTGGATTATAGAAATACTACTGAGTTTATACTTAGCGTACAATTTTGTTTTCCGTGAGCAGGTTAGGTACTTAATTTGATCGTCGATTCAGCATCCAACAACGGTCCCGAACTCAAACATGATGATGTTTTATCCTTTTGTGTCGGTATGTACCTAGGGTGTCTAAATATTAATTATTTTGTGGATTGATTGTAAATAAGATTATAAGCTAATATTGGTTGGTTATATACATATAAATACGTGTTTATGTTTAAGGTTATATTATGGCATGTTTAAGTTAATGTTTAAATGAACATGAAATAGGAAAAATAAATTGAATTTGGTATGTTTATAATTTGGACTTGAATGATATTTTGATTATATGATTTGATGATATAATTGTGGTACCAATAAGGGTACATTGGTTAAGCACCTAGGATGATTGTTTTGACATGTTTTGAATGCGTTTGATTGGTTTTGACTTGAATATTATATAATATGAAATGTTTTGAAATTATGTATGTTTGATCAGTAATACTCCAAAACCCTATTCCGGCGACGGATGTGGGTTTGGGGTGTTACAAGTCATGTAATTCACATAAATACCAAGAAACATGAATGAGCTTATCAATATTCAATTTCCACATACATGTATTTATCACTTCAAGTGTCCATGAACATGTACATATCATATCTTTATATTTCAAGTATTTCTCATAGTAATACATCTTGAATTTATATCATCTCATATCGGAACTTTACCCGTTGAATCATTTAAAATATCGATGGATACAAGGGTAGTACACATGAAGTGTACAAAACTATAAACTGTCAATTCATATTTGGGAATGCTCATATGAGAACATAAATGGGAAGCTCTCTCTCGATCTATATAACGGGAAGCTCATGTGAGCCATGTAATGGGAAGCTTATCTGAGCTATATAACATGAAACTCATAAGAGCCATAATCAGGAAGCTCATGGGAGCCAATAACTGGTAGCTCCGAAAAGCCATTAATCAGGAAGCTCCAAATAACTATATATCGGGAAGTTCAAGCGAACCAATATCGAGAAGCTCTAGAGAGCCATTAATCAGGAAGCTCACAAAGAGCCTTTAATCGGGAAGTTCATGAAGAGCCATATATCAGGACGCTCATAAGAGCTATAGTGTGTCTACAACACATGCAGAATCACAACCAATCAAGATGCTCTGAAGAGCTATTAACGGAAAGCTCGCAAGAACCATATAACAAGAAGCTCGAGAGGGCCAAATATTGGGATGCTCGTGAGAGCTAATAACAAAATGCTCTTTCGAGCTGTGGTGTGTCTGCAACATATGCAGGACCATAACCAATTTGGAAACCCTGTATCCATCGAATTTCATTTATTCAAACGAGACTTAGTACTTGTCGATCATTATCAGATATGTGACCAATTTTCATACATGTCAATTATACAATACACATACATAATATTCAATTCAAACATATAATTTTACAATTTAGTTACACGAACTTACCTCGACAATTGTTTGTGTACTCAATATCTACTAATCCGAGACTTTTTCCTTTCTATGATCTAACTCCGTATTTATTCTATCCGGATCTATACGAGTAAATTTAGCTCAATTTAATACAATTTATATTCAATTCAATCCAATTTATATCTTAGGCAAAATTACCATTTTTCCCCTATACTTTTAATAAATTCTAATTTCGTCCCTAGGCTTGAAAAATAAAATTCATGCAATTTAATCCTTATTCCAAGCTTAGCCGATTTTTACATATAACATTAGCAGCCCATGTATTTCATAAAATTCAGAATTTTTGTATGAATTTTACATCTTTTCAATTTAGTCCCTATGTAACGCCCCAAAATTTCTAATTTTATTATTGTGAAAATACGATACAAATATCTGTCGGCTTTAGTGGTTTATGTGTTTTGAGAGTGTTTGGGAGGTCCTAAGTTCAAGCCTTCGCTTGGGAAAATTTTGGTATTTTGAATTAATTAGGCCTCATCTTGTTCAGTAGGCTTTTATTTGATTGTTGGTAAAAATATATCAGAATGGGCCTGTTGGTCTGATTGTTAAGTGGAGTGTTAGTGTGTAGGAGGTCTTGTGTTCGAGTCCCTGTGCAAGTAGGGGAATTAATTCTTGTTTGAGGCGTGTGGCGTGGTGGAGTTCACATTAAACTGGAAGGCTGAGTAGTTGTGTTTTAGTGGGTTAATAGGGAGTGTTTTTAGGACATAATTGGGGAGAAGTTATCAAAATAAGATTTTCTTCTTATCAGTTTTCTATTTTCTTTTTCCCAACAATTTTTCTGATGTTAGACATTTGTTTCTCTACCATTTCTTCTCTCTTCTTGTTCACTTTTGGTTTTTGTTCCCCTTTGGCCAAATCTTGTTTCTTCTCTTTCCCCTCTCTTTTCCTTTTCTTGATCGGTTCATCTCTTGCTCTATAGTAGAAATTCTCTTCTCTTTTCCCTACTCTTTTCGTTCTGTATTTTTTTTTTGCAAGTCATCTTTTTGGGTGTAACTTTCAACTTCATCTGTTTCGGTAAGTGGAATTTTTCCCCTTAGTTATCGTATTTTGATTAGGCAATTAACAAATGGTTCGTTTTACTCTCGTTTAGGTGCTGTTCAAAGGTTTTAAGCGGATATTCCAGTGTGTAGAGACGACTGGTTATCGAATTCATCGCAGTAAGTTTCGAATCGTCATTGGTTTAGTTTCTCGAATTTTATATTGGGGATACTTGGTTTGACTGACGAATTAAGTGATTAATCTGGAGATATGTTGGTCGATTTTTAGGTTCTAGAGGCTTAGTGTTTACGTATTAGAAACAATACCAAGTGTGTACCCAAAACGTAGAAAACGAGATTCGACGAAAATCCAAAATTGCTGGTGTCAAGAAATTAGAGAAAATGATACGAAAAATCGTAGAGAAAGGAAATAAGGGTGTTATAAACTTGGAAATCAACATTTTGCACTAAAATAGTTTTGGACAACAGCAGTAGTCTAACTTTAAAAAAATCATCCAAAAATAGTGGGAATTGAGTTAGAGGTTGAATACAATATGAAATTAAATTTTATTGAGTTTAGTTTTTCTTGGAAGAAATAGTGTAAGCAATCGAATTGTAAATCATGAGATATAATAAATTTTGTGAGACAAGGTCAGAATGATTTTGGGTTCCCCTATTTTGATTTAGGAAAATCATCAAAAATTGTAAAAAAATAATTATGGGTTTAAATTTATACGTTTAAATCCTTAATGAGTTTATTTTCAAGAGAAACAAACAGAAACATCATTTAAATTCTGTACTAAGAGATAAATAATTTTTAGTAAGGAAAGGATGAAGCTGTCAAACAGCAAAATAGGGATAAATTTAAAGATTTTACTGTACTTATTTGAAAAACTATAAATTCTGAAAATTTTATGGTAGAAAGGTATTTGAGTCTAGCTTCAGAAACATCAAGCGGATCTTAATTTGGAATTCTGTAGCTCAGGATATAAATAATTTAGTGATAATAATTCAAGTAGACAGCTTTGAATGACCTTATAAGTAAATAGTGAAAACATATATGAGTATTGAGCTAGCATGGGTTACTTTAAAAATGGATCACACGGCCAAGGCCAATTTGGGCCGAGTGGGACACACGAGCGTGTGGGCCCACACGGGCAGATCACATGAGCGTGTGGGCTCATTTTTACCAAAATATTTTTAAGGTTGCACGAGTCGCCCAAGTCGACTGTGAACCTACTGTAGAGTCTGTAAGCTTTACTTAGACCCCTAAATGTGTGAAATTAACTGAATGATATCTATACTGGGCATGTTAATATCTGAACTAAATATATGTACTGAAATTGCATAATAGCATGTCATCCATTGTGTGTTGCATTGCATTGGGTTGGGGGTTGTTATTCGGAGGAAGTGTATTGAAAGGCTTTAAGCTTAATTTACTGGCAGCTCAGCTGCAAACTACTGTATTGTGTCGCATTCAGTACTACTTGGAATGTAGGGATGGGTGGGTTGATTATATCCTCACATGGAGTATAGGGTTGGGCGGAGATGGTGTGTAGAGACTGGTTGGGTAAGATTCATTCTTATCGCACAATCATATTATCGCATCGACATCTTGTGATGGGCTAAGGCCCTCACCGCATTTTTGACCTTTGACTAAGATGGGCTAAGGCCCAAATATGAATCGAGCATGAAAAGGGCTTAGGCCTAAGACTGTTCAACCGTGCACTGTAAATACTGATTGTTTGTCTGTTTTTGCGAGATTACACACTGAGTTTACGTAAACTCACCCTTTTTGTTTAATGTGCAGATGTAATCCCTAGACTTAAGCAGATGGGAACGACAGAGGACTTAGCGGTGACCACAGTAATTTTTAGACTTCATGGTTTTCAATTTGCGATTTATGATTTGATTATTATTGATTATTTGAGTTGTAATTTAAGGACCCTCCGGAACTTTGGTTTTAAATTTGGGTTTTTATCTATTTATTTTACTTTATGGATTTATACCTGCTGGTCGTAGGAAATTCGATTTTAAAAAAGTTAAAGTAATTTCTAAATGCATGATCACCTAGACTGTTTTATTAAAGCTTCCGCAACGAGGGATGTTTCAAAACAAATGTTTTAAATGAATAAAGATGACTTCCTAAGTTCTAGCAAAGGTTACTAAAGATAATAACATGGAATGTTTTCATCGTAACAACGAGGTTTCAAAAACACTATCGTGTGACATTGCCAAATACGACCATAACGTCTAGGCCGGGTTTGGGGTGTTACACCCTGAATCATAATTTCATCAAAATTCCCTTTACAAAAGTTGTTTATCTATCAACAATCTTTCATTTTCTACCATAAAACTTCATAATTCAACTATATTCATCAATGGAAAAATCCTAACACTTTGATAACTTTACAAATTAATCCCCAAGATAGCTAGATTAAGTTATTATGATCTCGGAAATATAAAAATTATTAAAAACGAAATAAGAATTCATACCTAATTAAGCCAAAATAGTTTTCTTGAAATCCCCATCCATAACTAGGGTTTCCATGTCTTTAATTTTAGGAAAGATGATAAAATTATGATATTTTATGTTATTTTATTATTTATCATCTTTTCATCTTTTACTTTCCAATTTGGTCTTTTTCTTTATTTAATTTTCCATGGATGACTAAGCATACTTATCTACTAACTCCTCTTGATGGTCTATTTTCCATATAAGGACCTCCAATTTTGAATTCTATAGCTATTTGATACTTATAGCTACTAGAACTCAACTTTTGCATTTTAAACAATTTAGTCTTTTTATCAATTAAACATGTAATCGGTTAAATTTTCTTAACGAAATTTTTATACAATATTTCTATCATACGGTAGACCATAAAACAATTTTAAAATAATTTTTCTTACGGACTCGGATTGGTAGTCCCGAAACCATTGTTCTGATTTAACTGAAAACGGACTATTACAAAGACATCATTCAACACCTTATTACCGTAAATCAAAAGATGCAAGAAGTATTACGGAAGGGTCATGAACTAATTAGAAAGAATAAAGTGCAATACTTAACCTTTAGAGGGACATTAATAGAACAGGAGCATCAAATCATTTTAGACAAACTTTGGAAGACTTTTGTACCACGAACTTATTGGAATCTCGTTATATACTTCGTGAAGTTTATAATCTCTTATGGAGTAAGGAAAATGCAAGACAAAGTGTAGGTTTGAGAAAGTTGACTGGGAAGCAAAATGTGTTTGAATACCATGGATGAATAAATTAGTTATTAGGAAATTACCAAGAGAATTTCTAAATTCAATATCCGTTATAAAAATTGAAGAGAAAGAAGATCTTGAGGATTTCCAAATTGGATTGTAGAAGATAAATTTGAAGAGAATTCAAAATTTAATATAGAGAATTTCCCAGAGGAAGATACATGATCAGAGATGGAAGAAAACGTAGAAATGAATTTAAGTGGTTAAATGTAAAGATAAATGTTGTTCATGTGCAAAATGAAAACTGAAAAAGTTTGAGATTATGAATGAAAAATTTTGCATATTGATATAATTTTGGTATCTTTTTATTCATTAAATTTTTTATGTAAGTATTTTTTTTGTTGTTCGAAATTGTTTTGAGAATTTTTATTTCTTTTTTAACAGATTGAGTATTGAAGGTGGATAATCAATTTTTCGTATGTGTTTATTTTGATGGAATAATTTTGACAACCGTTGGATGTATATTTGAATGTCGCCAAAAAATAGCAATGATATTTAATAGAAATGTCTCATTTGATGATATGAAGGAAATGATTAGTGCAAAAATTGTTAGACGTTGTGGGAGAAGGATCTCGAAACTTTTCTACAAGTTTCCAGTTTTAATAAATCCCATCAAATTCACCGAAATAGAACTTGTAGACGATGAAAACATAGAGACAATGGTTCCTCTTTATTGTGGGAATCAGAGTGACCAAAATTCACCAATTTAGTTATTTGCTGAGTTAGCTGGTGTGGAGCCAACTGAAGATCTTACTCCATTAGGTAAAGAACATGGAGCTCAAGAACCGTGTATGGTGGCTCCAATATCTTACGTTGATAGTTAATCAACTGTACGCGGGATCGATATCAATCTTAATGTTGCACTTGCTATTGATGTGGTTGGTGATGATGGATACGATAGTAGTGGTCCTTGTGATCACGAGGTCGATAGTGATAGTGATCCCGATATGGACAAGGTCCCGAATGATATTGATGACGAAGACGTGAATGATGATGGAAACATTAATGTGTCTTTAATCTAGAACCAGATTCGACGCATTGTGATACACAATAATCCTGAGGCATACATGTGGCTCATAGACCCCAACGGGGCATACGTAGTCAAGTTCCCGGGGTACCCTGAAATACTACCTGCTCATCGGCTGGCCATAGATTCTGATCCTAAGAAGTTGTTCGTGGGCCAAAGATTCGAAAGTAAGGAAGAGTGTGTATTTGCTATTAAGCGGTATAGCATGAATATATCAGTGGACTACAAAGTCATCGTGTCTAAACCAACATTATATATTGGAGAGTTTTGGAAGTCGGCGAAAAGCTGCAATTGGCAAGTACGAGCCGCATTTATTCAGAAGTTGCAAATATGGGGGATACGAAAGTTTGTTGGGCCTCACACATGCATGTCAACACGTATGACAGAAGATCATCGAAAACTTGATTCTAAAACTATCTGTAAGTGCATAATGCCAATGGTGAAGGACATGTTGACCATTAAAGTTTCGGTACTGATTGTCGAAATGCAGGCACGATTCCAGCATCAAGTATCATATCGAAAGGCGTGAATAGCTAAACAATGGCAATGGAGCAATTGTACGGGGATTTCGATGTGTCGTACAATTAGCTACAAAGATGGATAGCTGCTATACGGGAGTATGTGTCAGGGACTGTCATTAAGCTATAGACATGACCTTATTATGGCCCGGATGACCAACTAAAATCGGAAAAAAAATTTCATAGGATGTTCTGGACATTTGATCCATGTATGCGTGCATTTTCCCACTGCAATTCATTTATGCAAGTAGATGAGACCTGGCTATATGGAAAATATACCCAGATCCTACTTCTTGCAGTTGCTCAAGACGAAAACAAGAACGTGCTCCCGATAGCATTTTCCATCATAGATAAGGAGAACATGGAATCGTGGGAATTCTTGTGTTATTATCAAAGATAATATTTGCATCACCTCCGATAGAGGGAAATGATTAATTTATGTCATTAGGCGTTTCGGTGAGCCATGGAGATCCGTTTACTGCATCCGGCACATCGCGACTAACTTTCATCGAGATTATAAGAATGCAGACTGGCGAAGACAAGTTGTGAGATCGGGTAAAAGATAACCTTATCTTTTCAATATATGTTTTAATGTTTTAGTGCAAGACTGTTTTAGAATTAAAAAAGTACAAACTTTGCAATATTTAAATTACAGTCGATTCCCACCAATTAAATATGGTTTTCCCGTACTGGAATACCATTGTATGTACTCTAACAATGGTTGCAAATCGAAAGAAATATCCATCTAAGGTCTCCGTACCATCTGATTATACTACACTACAATATATTTCTTGTATACAACCCCCAATTATTTCTATGTTTTCCTTTCTTGTTAATCCCGTAGATCTTCCCCAATTGCATTGGCAGAGCCGGGATATATTAGATGCAACCAAACTGTTGGAGTGCTCGATCCCCATGATACCACTCGATTGTCTAGAAATTGATAAAAGGGTGTATTAATACATCACAAATGTGAATGAGTGTGGGCAAACGAGGGTATAACAACCACAATTTTCGGTGTCCAATACGACATCTAGATGAACTGCACGATTAATAACATGATTAAAATTTAACACGGTTCAAGTAAGATATACAAAGTAATTACATGTCGCGAATATTGGAATAGTTTATCCCTTCCCCTGCATGTTGTTCAATCATCAGACGATATATTAGAATAGTATATGACCTCCCGATACCCGGATTGGTGCTCCATCTACAAAAACAAATTATAAATTAGAATAGTATCGTTAGAATAGTATCATTGGGAAAAAATATGTCAATTAATTGCTATAAAAAGTAAAATTTTGTCACCTATTCACCAGTGGAAATACGTATGCTTGGTGACTAACCGATGCCAAGAATGACATCCAGTAAAGAGCCCAAGACTACAGCAATATGAGGTGTCCACCTATGTCTACGGCATCAGGCTTTGTCGTCCAACAAAGCTCACGATACAACATAGCCAGAACTGCGGAACCCCAACTATACGAGCGAACATTCTGCAAATCAGTTAATAGGGGTAAATACATCAAATGAACCCTGTGGTTGTTCACATCCGGCATCAGTACACCCTTTATAACATGCATAATGTACACTCGAGCTGCGCATATCACCTCTTGCTCAGTGGCAGTAATTGATAAATGTTCAAAATTCGCTTTCAGCCATGAAAATCTCAAACCCATAAATTTGGACTCAGCATCATTGGGTGAGACTCCTAGTAGGCTATAACAAAGGGCGGCTGGCTCAAATATCATACTTACGCCCGTTACGGCACTTCCGTCGATTAGGAGCCCAAGTTGCAGTGCAACATCCTCTAGAGTGACAGTGCATTTCCCACACGGCAAATGAAAAGTATGGGTTTCCGGGCGCCAACGCTTGACTAATGCAGATATTAAATCGTACCGCAAATCGAACATCCGGATCAATACTGCTGACCCGAATCTAGCTAACTCCAAGTATGGCATCAGTCGTGTAACACCCCAAACCTGGCCTAGATGTTATGGCCGAATTTGACAATGTCACATGGAATGGAATTTGAAAGTGAAAGTGTCAAGTTAAAACTGTTTTCGTTTATTATCTTCTATTAATCTCTCATTGGTTTCAAAACCCTTTTATCATTAATTTGACTCGTTTAAAAACATATTCTATGGTGGAAACTTTTAAAACCGTGAGATTTAAAGAAAACTATTTGCGTTTTGTAAAATATTGTTTTAAAGGAAACCGAGTTTTCGTTGCAGTTCAAAAGTTCATGAAAACAATTAAAGACCAAAGTAAAGGTAAATAGTTCCAAAAGTCCACGTTACATCAAAAATTCCCCAAAATAAAAGGAATTAAAATCGTAAATGGAATTAAACCTCTCAGTGGACATGTGGTCACCGTAGAGTCCTCTACCGCACCGATCCGTTTAAGTCTGGGGATTACCTGTACAGAAAAAATAGAAAGGGGTGAGTTTACGTAAACTCAGTGTGTAATCCCCACAGAAGACATGCATACAGTTAAATACAACAAATAGTCAAATGCAGTTTGGGCCTAAGCCCATTTCAGTTTCAGTAGCAGTTTGGGCCTTAGCCCATTTTAGTTTCAGTATTAGATATGCATTAGGGCCTAAGCCCATTCTAATAACAATATCAGATATACATTAATCAATAAACAAAGTCCTACCCAACCAGCCTCTACACACCATCTCCGTCCATCCCTGTACTTTATGTGGGGTTTAAAACACTCACCTATCCCTATACTCCAAGTAGTACCGAATGTGGCACATAATCAGTAAATTGCAGTTGAGGTGTCAGATAATAGGCTTAAGAGCCTTTCAGTACACTTCCTCCAAATATCAACATCCCAACCCAATGCCATGCAACATACAGTATATGACATGCTAATACATGTATATCAGTTATACAAACAGTTCAATATTCATTCATATAATCATTATGCTCAGTACATACATCATACATACAATTCACGCATTTAAGGGTCTAAGTAGTGCTTACCGACCCTATAGTAGGTTCACAGTCGAATTGGGCGACCCGTGCAACCTTAGAACACATTTTAGTTAAATGGGCTCACACGTCCATGTGGCCTGCCCGTGTGGCTCATACGACCCAATTTGGCATCCACACGGCCTGGCCCAGAATCTCACATATCCGTGTGGACTACCCGTGTGGACCCACACGCCCGTGTGACCCACACGGCCCAATCAGTCTAGCTCATGTGTCGCGCATGGCCTACCTGGCCATCACACGGCCATGTATGGTGCGCTTGACCTGGCCTCGTCGATTACACGCCTGTGTGGCGTCGATAGTATGGTTTTTGACTTTCATCGAAACCCGTTTTCTGCATTTTCAGGTACACACCTGGTATTGATTTGATGCGAAACCACTCCTAAGCCTCCTGAAACCTAAAAATTTTCATAACCACACTTAACTTCAACAACATTTACGAATCCTTTAACGAAAAAAATTCCATGAATGGAAACTCACAACACCAACAACGTAACTGTGAACTTACCGGTAGCGAAAAGAAATCTTTAATGCTCAAATCGCAGTAGAAACACCCACAACTTATTGATTTTCATCTAATCTAAGAGAACCAAACACAAAACCCCCTTTTAGACACTATCCATGAATCAAGAAGATAGATAAAAATCTGTTACTTACCGAACTAGCGCACACAAACGTTGAACAAAAAGGACCCAATTTGGAAAACCGAGAAAAGAGGGACCGACAAGGAAAAATTAGTAGTGAATGAGAAGCAAAACGTGAGATGGGAATTTTGGAAAATGAGAGAGAAAATTTCAAAAGAAAATAAAATGAAAAAGAACTTAAAAAAAATTCTGATAACTTCCTTATCCCACAAATCTCTCAACTCAGAATTCCAACTCACTGAAACACTTGCGCTAAACCGAGCAAAATAAATACCCATGCTTGGGTAGGGATTTGAACATAGGACCTCCAACACATCATCACCTTACCACTTAAACCAGCAAACTCATTCTAATATGGTTTTACAATTAATTCAATATAAGCCCACTGAGCAAGTGTAAGGCTTAAGTTAGGAAAATTCCAAAATTTACCAAAGGTAAGGCTTGAACTTGGGACCTCCCACACACACCCAAAACACTTAACCACTGAAGCAGATACAGATTTACATCAAATTTCACAAAAGCTGAAACAAGATGTAACGCCCCAAATTTTGGGCCTAGATGAATTGGGCTTTGGGCTTTGGGTCTCATAAATTTTTTTAAGCAAGAAAATGACTTTAAGGGTTTAATAAACTTGGAGTGACTAGGGGTGCTGGAGAAGTTCTGGGTTCGAACTTTGAGGAGAAGGAATTTTTAATTAATTATTAAAGAAACTAGGATGGTGAGTAGTTGGGCTTTTAAATAAAAATAGAGAAAATGGCATCAAAGAGCCTTGTGGTGGAGTGGCTAAGTGAAGCCACTTAGGGTATAGGAAAGTGGCATTATGGGCTAGCAAGGATATCCTAGGTTCAAATTCTAGCTTAGTATTTTTTTAGGAGTTTAATTTTGGCCTTCTAGAAGGTTGGAAGTGGTGTGATGATGGACTCTAAGGATCAGAAGAGAAAATTTAGGAAAAGGATTGGGGAGTTATCAGGGAGAAAAACGAGAAGATGAGATCGGGAAGAGTTGGAGCCGATTGGGACTTTGGGGAGGGTAGGTAGAGTTTCAGTTTTGTGTATAAATAGGGGGAATTCGCTATTTCAGCAATTGGAATTCCCTTTGTGCTATTTCGGCAACTATAGTGCTCTACCGAATTCTCCTTCACTTTTTCTATTCTAAACCTCGCCTCTTCCTTATGTGTTTTCTTTTCTTCTTTCCTAAAGCCTTAAATCGAATATCATTCTCTTTTTTATCCATTGCTTGTGTCATCCCACCTTTATCTCAATTGTTGGGGACCAAATATTTGTGCTTCAAAAGCCAAAAACCTTTGCTCTTGGAGCTGATTTCTTCATCGCCCCAAACCTTGTGCCGAATACTCTAGTGACCAAATATCTGTCGTGTTGTCATCATTCCTTTGATTTTTAGTGGATCGGATCTTGGAAAATTGGAATCAGGCTTGGATATACAAGTCTCTGCCGAAAAGCTATCCATACGTTTCGGCTTTTGGGTAAGTGTTCTTGATTTTGGGATAAGTTGACTGAATAGTCTATAGTAAGGGAAAGGGTGACTTAAGTGGATACAAGTCACCTATTATTTTGTCTTTAACGATTAAGGTTGATGCAGATCCAGGGGATATTCGTGAGTAGTAGCTAAGGAAGGGCTATTAGGATTGGTGGCACACAGTAAGGTTATGGTAAAGCTTCGATTTTTGGTAAATATTGTGGTTAAGTGTGTAATTGATTGGAGGTTGGTATTGGTTGTAGGTTCAAGGCTGAGGATAGTGTAACACGTCTCATTTACTAGGTTTGTACATACACTTCACACACGACAAATCAGCAAAAGCCAAAATACCGGAAAATCAGAATGTCAAAAAGCCGAAACGCCGAAAGGTTGGCGCCGATAACCGCACGAGTGTGCGAACATTTGTGTGAGAACACTAATATGATTACCGGGGCCAAGAGAGCGATCTCATGGTCTCGAGCCACTGTTTGGCCAACCAGGCCAAAATGGGCTAAATGGGCCTACTGAGCTCGTGGGCCCAAATCGGCAAGGGTTGATAGGTGAAATTGAATGATGGATTGATATGGATGGTTGTATGATTTGATTATGATCGGGCCTAATGGGCTACATATACATGATTGGGCTTAATGGGCTATATGGACATGATTGGGCTTAGTGGGCCTTATGGGATTTTAGAAATGCATGCTAGGGTTTTAATGGACCCTAAGCTTAGTTCTGATGAGTTCTTAAACAACATAAAACTTAAGTTAGTAACCAAACATTTCTGTGGACAAGTCGCTAGGGTAGAGTGTGGCAATGGACATATGCATGTCTAGGATTGGATCTAGAGAGAGCTTGGTACTTAAGCGGTCATAGTGACTCATCTCCTCTTCTCTAGAATCCTACCTGGTGCGCAGTGTCTGTTCACTTTAGCCGCAAGGACTTGTTGATGGGCCAATGTTCGTAATTAAGACCCATACTGTTAAGAATTACTGAATTACCCCTGTAGGGTAGAATTACTAAAAGACCCTTGACTTGTGAAATGACTAAAATACCCCTATGTGTTGAATGTAAGATTTATGGATGTTGCATGTACATTTGTTGCATTCATATGATATTCTATTTAGGTTGCATATGGGTGGGAATTATGGAGCGGAGGAAGTATATGAGGATCACATGGTTGCTTGACAATTGTGGATCCACCGATGGCTTTTTAAGTCCATTATTTGATCAGCAGCTTTGTTGCAACGTTAGGTAGTACCGCAACTGGGCTACCCTTGAAGTGTATCGGATGGGTGGGTCGATTTAGAAATCCCCATAGGTGTATAAGGTTGGACGGAGACGAAGTGTACCGGATGGATTATTTGGGGAGGGTTTGCACAGCATTGCATGTATGATATTGTTATGTTAATAATATGATGTGTATGCTATTTGTTTGACGAGGGTCGTACACACTGAGTTTTCGAAAAGTCACTCCCTCTTTTATTTTTCTCAGGTAATCCTCAGTAGGCGGTTCGACGGATGGAGGGACTTAGAGGTGGCCAACTAGCAAGACGATTAGACCGGTTTTTCTAAATGTTTAAATTCTAGATTTTAAATTATTTTATTTCTGATTGTAATAAGGTTTCCTTCTAGTTATTATTCCATTACTTCCACTATGCATTGTAATTTTGAAACGGAACCTGGATTTTTGTCTTTTAAGCAAATTTCAAGTTTTTGAAAATAATTGTGTTTTAAGAACGAGCTTCCGCTGTCAAAGGAAATTTTTACATAGTAACAGGGAAATGGTTTTTTTTTTTTTTGGATACACATCATTTTGAAAGCAAACTGGATTTTACTTAACTTTTCTCTAGAAGAGTTTTCAATGAAAACAAGGTTTTTGCAAAAACACTTCAATGTGACACACCGGATTCGGGCCTAACTTCTAGGCCGGGTTTGGGGTGTTACATAAGAATTCTGGGGGCGTTACAAGTCATTCATCCAAGGGATATCCTAAACCATTCACCAGACCCTTCAATGCACGGTACAGGCCCTGACACTATTAAATTACAGAAAATAGTTATTATAACATAATTTATTTCCATAAATGACGTGAAACTTTTTTTAAGAGAACACATGAATAAAAAATAACAATATATTACCATATTATTAACTATGTTTGATATGTGATCATCGTTCTTAATCAATGAACCCATTTCAATACCTGCAATTTCAAAACAAATTTCGATCGTTAATTTCTAAGTTTGATGCATTTTAAATATTTATCAAAATACCTAAATTTTATATATTGCTTTTAATTACAAAAATACCAAACAGTTTTGTCCACATCATATTTTTTTGCTATTCTACATTAACAAAATAAATATATCTTATAAATTCCAACTCAATAGTCCCATTCACAAATTCCATCTCAATGGACTAATCTTTTACCTACATAAAAAATAAAAAAAATTATATTAAAATAATAAAAATAACATGCCAATCAAAAAAATATAATAGAAATATAACATAAATTATCTGAACATAATAAATACGAATATTGTTGTTATTCTTTTAAAATGATAATAAGTAAAATGTATTGGTTTAAAAGATAATATATATAATAACATGCCAACTTAATTATTGTCAAAAAATATAATTCTTTTTATAGAAGGATTCAAAAGAAATTTCAAAAATTTTTAAAACACATAAACTCTTATTCTTAATTCATCTCATAAATTCCAACTCAATGGTTCCGTTCACAAATTCCAAATAAATTACATAAAAAATAAATCTAATAAACCTAAAACACACAAGACAAATAAATTACATAAAAAAATAAAACATTCTTTCTACATAACATAAATAGGAATAAATATTAAAATAAACTTATGAATGAAAATATAAAATAAATACAAACATTAATAGTTCTTTTTAACCAAATAATACCTTACAAAAATAAAATTAAAAAATAATTTCGAAATAAATCAAAAACAACGAAAAAAATAACATTTATTTATAACAAAAAAATTAGTAAATAAAAAAATTACCTTTTATGAATTTTTTCAACACTAAATCCTTCTAACCCCAAATACAACCTCTTAATTAATTTTTTTCAAACCCTAAACACAACCCTATTTTTTTCTCAAATCCCAAACACAACTTCTTCTCCTTCCATTTTCTATTTTTTCGCCTTCCCCTTCTCTCTCTATTTTGCTTCTATTTTCTTCTTTCTTTTCCCCCTTCCTTCCCTTCCCGATCTCTTCTTCTTCTTCATCTAAATTTATTTTTCCTTTCATCTGACGAAAATGGGGACATTGGGGACCTTATAATGGCCCCTAAAACACATTTCATGGGTATAGTCCCGTCCCATTGTTGCTACCGATGCAGGGGTCAGTGGTATGCTGCCTATTGGCTTCACCACCCCAGTGTGGCCTATTAGTTTGGCATGAATAGGGGGTGTGCCGCCTACATATTAGGCATCACCAGTGGTCTTGTCACCTCAATATCAGCAGGTTGACAGCGAGTTAAGTTTTGGTCGTATGTAAATGATCCGTATTTCTTTGGTGCCGCCTATTTAGATGGCATTTCTAATTTTTTAATATATATATTTTAGTCAACTCTATCAAATTTTAGAGTGGTATGGACCACCTTCCACTTGCATCAATGTACCATTTCGATACATAATCCACCTCGCATATTATTTAGGTATTTTAATTCTTTTTTTTCATAATATTCAGATAAAAAAGCCTAGATGTGACAAAGGAGTAAAAAAATTAAAAATGATTTTAAATTAGTAACAAGTTATTTAAAAAATTAATAAAAATATTACAAATATAATATTCTTGGTAAAATGGAAATGGGTTCTTTCACATTTGTTTTTGATCAACAAGAATTTTCTTATAATAACAGCTTCGATTCCTCTGAGGAAATGGAAAATGGGTTCAATGGGAACAACAAGAAAATGGGTAGAAAAGTTAGTGATGAATCTTTGGCCAATGACGAAAACAATGGGTTTAAAGACTTATTTAGACGAGGGAGCAAAGCAAGAAGAACAACATCATCAATGGCTGACTGGCTTTGAACTTTCTTTGAAGCTGAAGCAAAAATTGAAGAAATTAATGGTTTGAAACGGAAGAAGAGTTGGGTAATTACAGAAAGAAGCGAGCTCGTAAATCAGGTTCCGTCGCCGGTAGTTCTTCGACGGTTTCAGCTAGTTCCGACAATGCCGGTGGTAGTTCAAACGCGCATTTTGAATGTGTAAACACACATTCGATATGATTTACGAGGAGCTTGAACCGGCGGGGAATTTAATGGTGGAACCGAATTGGAGATCCATTTTTAGAGCTTGGGAGACAGTTGATTCATGGCGAGGAAGCCAAGGATAGTGGTTAGCCTTAGCCACATCGGGATGATGTTCAAAAGGTATTTAACAAACTTGTTGGATAGTGCAGAGCATTTACTGCTGGGCAATTGACCCATCAATACCAAAAAATAAAAAAATTTACGGAAAAGGGCCGGAATTGGGAAAAATTACGGAAAAGGGCCGAATCCCCCAAAAACGCGCCACGTAAGCGCGTTTTGGGGGCGGGACAAAAAGCGCGCCCTTTGGGCGCGTTTTTGTCCACGCCGACCAAAAACGCGCCCACGTGGACGCGCCTTGCTGACGTGGACAAAAACGCGTCCAGCAGGGCGCGTTTTTGGTCCCAACGGTCAAATTTTTTTGACCGTTGGCTCCCCCAACGGTCAGAAAAAAAAAAACTATAAAACCCCCCCACCCTTTATTCTTCACATTTCAATCCTTTCTCAATATTCTCTCAATTTTCTCTTAATTTTCTCTCAATTTTCTTTAAATTTTCTCTCAAGGTCCTTGAAATTAACGCTCAAATTTCAAAATAGTCCTTTACTAATTACGAAAAAGCCCTTAATTTTTTTTTTAAGATATTTTTATCGGAAAATTTTAAAGCCGATTACAATGGCCGGGGAATTACTTCGCCTAGGCGAGAAGCACATTATTAGTCGAGCAAATAAAAATGGTAAGTTTTAATTTTAATTTTGCAATATTATTTAATTTTTATCCAATTATGTAATTTTAATTAATTTTGAATTTTATGATTTTTAAACGAATGTAGATCGGGTGTTGGAATGTTATATTCGCAACATGCATGATCCCCATCGCCGTTGATCGAGAAATTACTGCGGGAAGCGGTTTTTGGCATGTGGCCACGATAGGCCGAGGTTCAAGTTGGAGCCGCCTTTGATCAGTAGCGTTGATTGAGAGGTGGAGACCCGAGACTCACACTTTCCATCTGCCAGTGGAGAGTGTACAATCACTCTAGAAGATGTTCAGTTGCAGTTGGGATTACCGGTGGACAGGTCGGTAGTCACCGGGTCCACAACATCTACCGATTGGAGGGCCGTATGCTACGAGCTTCTAGGTGCCATTCCGGATAGAATTCGAGGAGCTCGGATCGATTTGGCGTGGTTACGAGACACATTCCCAGAGTTGCAAGAGGATTCGACCAGAAGTAGAAAGAATACGGTATGCTCGAGCATACATTCTTCAAATAATTAGAGGTTATCTGATGCCGGACCTCTCTAGAAACCTCGTCCACCTGAGATGGCTCCTGAAACTTGTTGACTTCAGAGCAGCCGGTGAATTGAGTTGGGGGTCTGCCGTCTTTGTCGAGGTTGTACCAAGGGAGATGTGCGGGGTGGTGGTCTTAGAGTAAAGCAAAAATCGGAGGTTGCATATCATTCTTTGCAGATCATGGGCATGGTATCGATTTCCATTTTTACGCCTCGACTCGACCACCCATATTCATTCCCATCGATAACGAGGTAAATTTAATATTATATTTTACAATTATTTCGTAGATTTATAGTATAATTGCATGCTAAAATATTATTTAATTAGGTGGAACCATCCCGCGAATCATGTTGGAATACCGAAATCGCTTGAGGATATACGGCTCTGTTGGACCAAAGGTCGGAATCACAAGTAAGTTTCAAATTTGTTATTATAATTTAGTATTTCGTATGTAGTGTCTAATATGAGGTATATGTCTAAAATTTTCGTAAAGTTTGAATGGACACCGCGACGACGACGAGTAAATTGCGTGCGATGATTCGGAGGAGTTCCTCCAAAATCCGAGCGGTTGGCACGTAAAGGTCCCATTGATCACCTACTCGACCGCGTGGAGATGCACCAGGCGGATCGGGTTATGCGGCAATTTGGATTTCGCAAGCGGATTCTCGTACCACCGGAGGTGCTCGATGATGAGCACAAAGTAGACTTACGGCAAACACATACGAATTGGGCAAGATTTTGGTCGAAACATATCGAGGCGACGGGAGAACCGATATGACTATATACCCGACCGAGAACCGATAGTCGTTCGGAGTTAGCATGCGTCTTGCGAGTACATGCCATGGTTTAGGATCCATGGCAAGCCATATCTATTGCTCGGAAGAAGAGAGGCGGACGACAACTTCGAGCGAAAGGAACGTCGAGGCCCTTTACACCCAAGGAGAAGGGGTGATGAGGCGGGCAATCATCATCACGACGACGATGGGCCACGGGCCCGCCCAACAACGGCGCCTACACACCACCGGGCCCATCGGTTCAACCGACAACACCGGGCCCATCACAAAGATCTACCGTTCATGCCAAAGCGCACCCTCTTCCCCTTATATGTATCCTCCTAACCCATATATGTTTGATTTCCTATTCCTAGCCCAGGTTGGAGTGCATGGCCGGGTTCGAGCCCGTTACCGACTACTTCCCCTGGCCATCCGATGGTGAGGCCGACGTCGCATGTGGGTTCAGAGGAGGCGCCATCGGGAAGCACTTCTTTCTGCCAGCTCCGCTAGGTCGGGATGCGATCACCCCGCCGTGGTTTATGCAAACACCTCGGCGTCAATATTTTATCGAGTGGGTCACCATCGCAACATCCGAACTGCACTCCATCGCCGAGAAATCGATTCCCGCCCGAGGTTCCACAACCCCCGCCGGAAGCCAGAAGAAGGAGGAATCCAGCGCGTAACCGTCGACCGCCCTCGTGTGGCACTGGTTCCCACCGGCATCAGCACTAGAATTTTTTAATTAAGTTTTTTTTGTAATTAATGTTTAATATATTTAATAAAATTTGAGTTTAACTTGTTTAATATATTTAATAGAATTGATTTTTTTGTAATTAATGTTTCCTTGTAATTTAATTTTTTTAATTTGTTTTACTTATTTTAAAAAAATTTGAGAAAATAGAATTGATTTTTTTTTGTAATTAATGTTTAATATATTTAATAAAATTTGACAAAATATAATTGATTTTTTTGTAATTAATGTTTCCTTGTAATTTAATTTTTTTAATTTGTTTTACTTATTTTAAAAAAATTTGAGAAAATAGAATTGATTTTTTTTTGTAATTAATGTTTAATATATTTAATAAAATTTGACAAAATAGAATTGATTTTTTTGTAATTAATGTTTCCTTGTAATTTAATTTTTTTAATTTGTTTTACTTATTTTAATAAAATTTGACAAAATAGAATTGATTTTTTTGTAATTAATGTTTCCTTGTAATTTAATTTTTTAAATTTGTTTTACTTATTTTAATAAAATTTGACAAAATAGAATTGATTTTTTTTGTAATTAATGTTTAATATATTTAATAAAATTTGACAAAATAGAATTGATTTTTTTGTAATTAATGTTTCCTTGTAATTTAATTTTTTTAATTTGTTTTACTTATTTTAATAAAATTTGACAAAATAGAATTGATTTTTTTTTGTAATTAATTTTTAATATATTTAATAAAATAAAAGTTATTGTACAAAAGTTAACCGTTTTCCTCCGAAAAAATAGATATTACATAGCTTCCATGAGACAAAACACCTAAGAACACGGTCAACTATTCCGACTTGGACACGAGCGAGATGTATGCCCCGGGTTCCTACACCATCCGCACAACCGACTTTGGTTGCTTGTTTCTCGGATATCCATATTGTTGCGTATTCTAGACGAGCAAGGTCGACCTTTTGGTTTGCGCCTCAATTGTCTATCCGGCAATAGCTTATACGGTGCAAGCGATACCAAGGGCCACTTACGTTCATCTGGGACTGGTGGGAATACGTGTCTCCACACGTTGTACATGTTTTGTAATTTATACACTTCGTCGACATATCTCATTGGATCAAGACGGAGATTCTGACAAGCCGCAAGAACATGGGCGCATGGGTAACGAAGTGCATCAAATTTCCCACAGTCGCAGGTCCTATTTGTCAAGTGTACACGATAATGGCCGCCAACAATACCTTGGTTCGGTCTGTCAAACTCCGTGACACGAAACCATAGGTTGTCGCGATCGTGACACACTGTGTGCATGGTGTTCGCCCGTGCCTTCCCACGGTTGATTTCTTGCAAGACCTTCGGGCTCCATACATGGCCTCCTTCCATCTGCCCTCTATAAATCGCCGCTCTCTTCGGAAATAGTGCCGCTAACCGAAAATATGTCTCTCGCACGACTGATGTAATCGGCAGATGACGGGTTCCTTTCAGAACAGAGTTTATGCATTCGGCAAGGTTTGT
Source organism: Gossypium bickii (assembly GCA_025503065.1). Taxonomy (NCBI): domain Eukaryota; kingdom Viridiplantae; phylum Streptophyta; class Magnoliopsida; order Malvales; family Malvaceae; genus Gossypium; species Gossypium bickii. Next base: position 32,537,437 of record CP106715.1, on the reverse strand, counting down.
GGTCATATGCCCATATCGTAGGCCGCCGTCATATGCTTGTGTCCACTGTTCCAAAGGAATGTTGCACAGGTATCTTGCGCCTTCGGCGTTATCTGAGCGCAAACTGGCCAGCATCTCCTGAAAACGGTCTTTATTGATCTCATACCCTGCCAATATACGTTGATAGCTAATATTACATACCACTCTTCAATTGCAAATAAATTGAATTTTTCAAAAGAAATTGTATTAATAGATATTTCATACCCATATCGATCACTTGTCGTCTCTGTCTTTTAGATCGATGTTGCCCGTAGTAGTTGGATGCGACATGCCTCAGGCAATATCGATGGTGTGTGCGATGCCATACGCTTCCCTGGCGTTCTATTGCCGCAAGTATTCCAGGGCCCCGATCTGATATAACGCATATGTCAGGTTCGGGGCAAACATGCCTCCTTAACCTACTTAGGAAGAAGTCCCAATCATCAGCCGACTCTCCCGGTGTGTTAGCGCGAATGCAATCGGAAGGATTCTCCCACATCCGTCTTGTGCCACAGCTAGCAATAGCCGATGGGTATATCTACCATACATAAAGGTACCGTCAATTTGTACCAATGGCTTACAGTATTTAAAGGCATCTCGGCATTGCTTAAATGTCCAGAACAGACGCTTGAACACTGCGCATCCACGGAGCAGACGATCGTTGTAGTACGCAGGTTCCGTTTCAAGGTCGTCATCTTTGCGGGACATATCTATCCAAAGACTGACACCACTGCCACACTTCATTATATGAAGTGTCCCACCCACCGTGTAACTTTTCTAACGCCTTCTGCTTGGCTATCCAAGCCTTTCTGTAAGAGGGCGTGTACCCCAATTGGCTACGAATACTGCCAATTAAGGTCGGCACCGTAGTATTTGGATCGGCCTTCAACATCGGGATTATCATGTCAGCCAACATCTTTGAATCCATCCTCGGATGATCTTGTGTTACACACATCAACGAAATACGTTAAACAATGCAATATTACATATTATTATCGTTATTGAAATCACTTGAACACATAGTGGTACTGTGCGGCAAGACATGTATATCGACCTTTGTACTTTTAATCTCCCACAACCCGTCTTTTTCTTCAACGACGCCATGATTTTCCATTGACATGTGCCATCTTGCATCGCACACTTCGCCGAACTTATCGAGCTTCGATTTAACCACCGTAGTTAACCCCGTTCTTAATCTGTCAGATTGTTTCAATGCAACAAGAAAATTATTCTTGTTCGCAAGCCGGTTACCAACTTCTAATTCGTCGGAATCAAACGATGTATCTCGCACGGTCACGCGTCCGGTGTGTTAGTTCAGAAACTCCAATGCATCATCATGAGATAGATCGACATTATGCATGTGAAATTTGAGGCGAGTACGCATACGAATAGCGGATCTTCTTCTTCTTCGCCCAACCGCCTCAACGTCTTCAGTACAATTGGAACGGGCCCGGTTGAGAAAATAATCCAACCACGCACCGTCGCCCACGCCTCTCGAGGTGGATCCACATCCAGATTCATCGTCGACCCTCCATAACTCGCAACAAACGAGGACCTCGCCGGTGGATGTCGTCGGGAGTTCATCATCCTCCTTAAACATCTTTCGCATGATTCCAATCGTATGTGGATTGCCAACCACTAGAACTTGACGACGCCCCCGAAGACGTATTTCTATCATCGGACGTCGGTAGCGGATATGCATGTCCCATCCACCGACCGAAAGTGTCGTGTGGGGTTATGTTTTCCATACTACCACCGCACACGGGCACTACGTGTTTGGCCCCCACTTACAGAGTGTCGGCTTGGGGTCGTGTATTCCTCGAACGACAACGATTACATGTCGAGGTCGCAGCAAGATCACTTAGAGATGAAAATTCTACATATACCTCCATATAGGGTGATCCGCGGCAATATGAGTCTCCACCATTGCCTCAAAGCCCCGAGCACCTTTGATGTCGAACGACTCATATCTCACCGGATCAACCAAGCGCAAAACCTATACTTAATACATCGAACTTTCATTGGCGTTGTTCCAAATATTTTACGCCTAATTCTTTTGCGAAGTTCAACCAAATCGATGTTCCGATTAAAACTCAGTCGCGCTGTGTTCTCCGATAAGAAAACAACGCCATTTTCGGTGTCACGAACTTCACCGTCGTAGTAAATAACAGCATTAATACGTTCACTCATTTTCAATTTTTTTCCCTTTGCCTCAATTTCCTTTCGCCTTGGCGAGAATGAATTTTCACTGATTTATAGCCTAATTTTGCCGGAGGCTACTGTAGCAAAGGCGCGTCCACGTGGGAGCGTTTTTCATTACGCATGCTGACAGTGCGCCCTGCTGGAAGCGTTTTTGGCCACTGTTTATTCAGAAACGTCCCCTCAAAATTATTTCTCCGTAGACTCATCGCAGAAAAACGCGCGCGTCCACGCTAAGCGTTTTCCGTAACGCATCTTGTTTTTGGTAGGTGTTTGTTCGTAAACGTCTCTCAAAATTATTTTGCCGAGACTATTGGGCCAAAAAATTCAACACGGTAGTAAGGACCAAAAGCGCCGCGCCGACGGCGTTTTTGTCCACGTCCAAAAGCGCGTCCCGTGGGCGACGCTTTTTGGTCGGCGTGGAAAAACGCGTCGGCGAGGCGCGCTTTTTTCTCCCCCCAAAACGCGCTTACGTGGCCGCGTTTTTGGGGGATTCGGCCCTTTTCCGTAATTTTTCCCAATTCCGGCCCTTTTCCGTAAATTTTTTTATTTTTTGGTATTGATGGGTCAATTGCCCTTTACTGCTTTGTTCAAGAAACTGGTGAAGATCCACCGTAAACAAGATAACCATTTAGTTTCATCACACACATATATTTTTATGAAAGAAATAAAAACTATTAATAATGTTAAATATATTTTATTAATTTTAATTTTAAATTATTTTATTAATTTTTGAAGTTTTTTTCATTTTCAGTAAAGGGGTTTTTTGTGGCTTTTTTCTTTTGAAAGATTTACCCAATGGGCTTGGTTCAAAACTTCAATTTCTAACCTAAGAAAAAAAACCCAAGAAGCTGAAATAGTGCGCTGTCCCTTTGCTACCACTTCGCCGCCGCTACTCTGCCATCCAACTGGTACATGAAGCAACCTTTTTTCCAGTGCTCAACCATTGTTAGCTAAAGCTGCTAAACACTTTGAGATTTGAGGTCAGTTTGGTTTTTGTAATTTTCTATTGTACTTTGAGTAAGTTAGACATTGTTGAATGGATGGAAATTGTGGGTGTTTTCAAAATATATCTCTTGTATTTCATGATCCTTTTTTGGGCTTTTCTTTTATTTGATTCGGTCCCCATCTATAATTTTCTTATTAATTTTCTGTACAAATTGCACAATCATAAACCAATATCAGTGTATTCAATCATTTAAGGATCTATGTGGTTCAGTATTGTCTGAGCTTACTAAACTTTGCCTTTTAAATTTTAACTTTTGCTTGGATTATATGTTGTTAGAGGAAGCTGGCTTTCCTGAATGATTTATAGGAGTTTATAAAATTTGTTTGATAATTACTTTATACCAAGAGAAGAAAAGGGGGGAAAAAAAAAAAAAACCCTAGAAAAAGATCCGCAATTGATGAATTAGACGATCGATCCAATCGTATCACATTAGGAGACAGGTACAACCCTTTATATCTATTGTGAAAGCCCTCAAATTTCCCCCAGTCATTTCGCTTTGATCGATTTATGGTTTTTATGTTCTTAAGTAGCTCGGGAATTTAATTTCTTTGTGCTACTTAATATTTGATGAAAATCATGTTATTTGATTTCTCTTCAAGGTGTATTTGATTACGGATATTAGATATGTTTAACATTGCAACAACCTTCTGCAAAAGGATAAGCGTGAAGGAGCTAGTTACCAGCGCTCCTGTGTATGGCACAATCACGGGTATGCTTCTTTGAAATGAGCTGTTTTGATTGCTTTTAATATTTATTAAATTCTTTGAGCTAATTTCATGGAACTTATGCTCATTTATTTGTGGCTTAGATGAATCTTCTTCTGGCTTAAGTTTGATGCTTAGGCGGTGGGCTAGTAAAAAAACTGCTGGATCAACTAAGAATGGAAGAGATTCAAAACCCAAGAATCTTGGGGTGAAGAAGTTTGGTGGCGAGGTCAGTGGATGATCCAAATTCAAATGCGTCCATGTAGTAATAATAGATATGATATGAAGATTTTGCATTGTTGTGGCAGAGGGTGATTCCTGGAAACATTATAGTTCGTCAACGAGGAACACGATTCCATCCTGGAAACTATGTTGGGATTGGGAAAGATCATACTCTCTATGCCCTAAAGGAAGGTTGTGTGAAATTCGAGACACATAAGCTTAGCGGGCGCAAATGGGTACATGTTGAACCCAAGGAAGGACATGTCCTTCACCCCCTTTATGCTACTGCTGATGCAGGAGAGCTAAAGACAGCCACGTAAGGTTTGTGCCATTATTGTTTGTTTAGGCAACCAAGTTTGTATCTCGTAGTTAGCTAAACTTTTTGAATGGTCTTGGATATTCAACTATCAATTGTATCAGAGAGGATCTTGGGAGAGATACAAAATAAAAGAAACATGAGGTTGGGCTCCCCATGTTCCATTTACCGCATGGTTGTTTCTGTTCCGGTTTCCTTTTTTGTTATTCATTTCTTTTGATTTTTCTTTACTGCATAGCATAGTTTTTAGACTCTAGCATAGAAGTATTCCTCAGCCATGAGTATTATGCTATAAAATGATGCAAGCTTTTTACAAGACCTCTAAGATAAGTTTCTAGTAAAAAATGGTGGAATCTCGCGGGTACTTTACCAGCAGTCTGATGTGATTCATTTTTCTATGAATTTTGTTCTCCAATGGCTTTGACTAGGAAGTAGTCTTTTCTAGTTGATTGGCTGAGCTTGACGCAGCTAACATGAAGCAGCTTTCTAGGGCTTTTTGTGAACTGTAGTTATTGAAATGCAAGCGGTTTATGTGTTGAGATTTTACTGGGATGCCAAATGTTTGAATCCGATTTCTCAAATGGAAGAATACAGTTAATGTGTTTCTTTGATTGCTACTAACAAAATGTAAACTTAATAAATCTGCACGGGGTCCTAACCTGTTACAATTGTACACTCTCCATGTTCAGATATGTGAGAAAAAAGGCAATTACAATGAAAAAATTTCTGCTTGTTTTAACAATCGACTGCAAACAAGCTTTTGAGCTTTTGAATGTATGAAAGAATCTTGCTGGATACAATCGGGGCTCTTGCTCTCTTCTTTTTCATGGCTGACTTCAGCTATTTTCATTAAGCCAAGGGATGTATCAGCTCAGCCAGGTTATCTGAATCAGGTTGGATCACCTGCTGGCTACAAGTATCCTCATAAAATAATAGCTGTAGAGCACAACTCGAAAAGAAAAACTGTTGGGCACAATGGTTGAGCAGGCACTTCAAACACTAAGGATTATCTGTTAATTTTCATCTAACATCTCCATGTCTTGCATTTCCATGGGTTCAGGGAAAACTTCGTTCGACAACCTTTTACGTGAAGATGAGTGTTCAATTCCATCGCTGCCATGAGAACCTACGCTACCTGCCTGCCTAAAACCACTGAAACCCTCTCTGTTTTGGTGGCCTGGGATGGTGGCACTCTCTGATGAGCTCTGTCGCCAACTACCAAAGAAGGCAGAACCCCAAGACCGCCTAGACGATGTTGCTCTTAGCCTTGCGGAGCTGAAACTCTCCTCTCTTACTACTTTCAAAGGGTTTTCCAATGCTTTAAGAATATGTTTCATTGAGGGTCGTTTAGAAGGCTTGGGATTAAGGCATGACCTTGCCACGATTGCCATGGCCCATACCTCCTCCAATAGATCCTCATCTACTATCAAGGATGGATCCATGATCTTAGTCACCAATTCCTTTTCATATATACTGATGCAACGCAAGGTTTGCTCAAGCCACTCCTTTGTAGATGCATCTTCTGCCTTACCAATACCAAGCTTGCCTGTTATAAGCTCTAGTAATACCTTCCCGAAACAGTACACATCGTAAGCACAAGTAGTCGAAGAAGAACCTGCTCATATCGAAACACCGATATAAGAAACGGATGCTGATGTCTTACTAATATTTCAGAATCAACCCTCCCCAACCATATTCTTTGAGATAATTCTTAATTCCATGCGCAAATTGGCAAAAAATCTATAGTTTCAGTTTCCAACTATAGGAACAAGTGATGGATATAATCTTTATCCATGTGTTATAACTGCTTTAATTTCAGTAAAAATTAACCAATTCAAGCATAGAATCAAAAAATAAAAAAACCAAGTCAAGCAGGGATGATGCCAATTCCAGTGCTTGTAGGATAAGAACGGCAAATCAATGAAATGCATGCTCACACATTAGTGAACTACTTCTATTAAGCCTAACATGTTAACCCATGATAACATATAGAACTAAGGACGTTAACAAGCATGCAATCAAATTTTACGCACCTGAACCTGAAGGGCCTGGCTCAGAGGTCCTGCACATCATCGAGTCAAAACTTATATTAGAGCATTGAACAAATATACAATACAGAAAAAGATCTCGGCAAAACACATTATCAACGAATAATTCAAATAATCTATAAAATATAACGAGTGCTACGAAGAAAAAAAGTGGGAATCTAAAGTTGAATCATATATGCTATGCCCTTTTTATCCGTGGACCTATTTCATTACTCCAATGACCTTGGAAAGAATTATATAGTTTATAAATTCACATCTAAGAAGATCAGCAATATCAATGTATTCTGTGGATTCAGTAGGTCATATCCCTTCAATCAAATTAACTATGTTGAAAGTAGCATGCATAGCAATACGATACCAAATGCTGCAGTTACAAGACAAAAGGCTAAGCAAGCAGTAGGATGAACTACGTACTGAAAGATACAAATCAGGTGTATTATGGACAAAACAAGCGCCTTATATAATACTTACTGTGGTTTCCGGAGCAGCCTTTTGAGAACATTTTGGTGTGTATCTCCTTCCTGGGCATGAACTTCACCCAAGCTTCCGAGTCTCACTTCAAATTTATCATCAAGAAGAATACTGCTAGCTTGAACATCCCTTCAACCACCAAAAGTAATTATAGCAAACAATTGAGGATACTGAAAATCGAAATCCTAAAGCTTGTGAAATGTTGCAAAAACAAGATGAACAGCATAAGATAGAATGGAGAAGGCAACATATATAGCTTCAGCAACTAAAAGCATTGATTATAACTATTACAATGAGAATAGAACTAAAAAGTAGCGAAAAGCATGTTCTGAAATACCTGTGAACTAGGGAAGGATTACATTCATGGTGCAAATGAAACAGTCCTTCAGCAGCTCCAGTAGCTACTTTTAACCTTGTAATCCAATCCAGGGACTGTAAGCTATCATCATCCGAATTGGTAACCCTGTAAAAGGAATTGGCTAAATCTCCATTTGGCATATGCTTGTATACCAAAAGCTTCTCAGTTTCATGCTCCAAGCAGTGCCCCAAAAGCGGGACAAATCTTGGGTGAGAAAGCTTTCTGAATAAATCCAATTCCATCATGTATGATTCTTTCTTGAAAGAACTCAAACTGACCCTTTTGATGACCACGGGGATCCCAGCTTCCAAGATACCACGAAATAGGTCACCTGAGTGGCCGTGCTTAACAAGATTTGTCTCACTAAAATTATCAGTTGCTAGGAGCAACTGCTCATATGTAAATGGATCTCCAGCACCAGCTATTGTAGGATCTTTCGGAAGTTGAGGACTATCCCCTTCAGGAACAGGCCCAACATCTGCATTCCTTCTTTGATTTCCAATGCCCTTATTGCGCCTCAAGATGAGCACTAGAATCAGAACCAATAGTACAATGAAGCCAAGTCCTCCAACTACTCCAGCCAAAATAAATATCAACCGTTTCCTGCTCTCCGAACTAGATTCTGCAGGAGGTGGCTGCATTGTGTTGGGTGCTCCAAAATTATCAAAACTTAGCCCTCTATCGGTGTAAAAAAGTCTACACTCCTCCAAAGTCCTCTGTTTCAAAGCCTGAAGGCAATTCTTGTCAATTATAGCGTTTCTTTTCATGTTGTTAACTACTACCTTGCCTTCAAAATAGTTGCCAGAGAGATCAATGAATCTGAACATCCCGAATGAAAAATTCAAAGTTCCATAAAAGAAATTGTTTGACAGATTGAACATGGCAACTGTAGTAGCACTAATATTAGATCTAAGACCTGGAAATGGACCAGTAAAGTTGTTGCTTGATACATCAAGGGACTGTAATTTAGGCATTGACCAAATTGTAGCGTTAAGAGCACCATCAAGCTTATTCCTACTCAAATCCACAACTTGCAACTCAACAAGACTTGAAAACAAATCGACAGGCAGACGTCCTTCTAGCTCATTATCCGCCATTATCATCATTTTTAAACTCCTTAACATCTTTAATTCCTCCGGCAATGAACCGTACAAAGAATTCCTACTAAGATCAAGCTTAACCAGCCTTGAAAGATTGCCAAACTGAATAGGAATTGAACCAGAAAGATTATTATCTGAAACATTGAACACTTGAAGACCTCGTAAAGTGCCTAAACTAGGTGGAATTGATTCAGATAAGTAATTTGAAGCAAGTTCAAGCCTTTCCAGGTTTCCAAAAGACCCAAAACTTGAGGGAATCGAACCGGTAAGCGAATTAACCGAAAGATCAAGAAATTTTAAGTTCCTTAATAGTCCCAATGTAGGAGGAATTAAACCAGCAAGATTGTTATCATGAAGATACAAAGAAGTGAGTCGACTCAAGTTACCGAGTGTACCGGGGATTGAACCGGAGATATTGCATGAGCGGAGATCAAGAACCTCGAGATTAGCCAACCGGTTTCCGAACCAATCCGGTATTGACCCGGGAAGCGGGAACCCAGAAGAATTGAAGGAAACTAACCGGGTCAAATTAACCAAAGAATCAACATTGAACTTGGGACTGAGTCGTCCAAGTCTGGTTCTTTTTAAACCGGAAACACTGATTTTGGAGACGGAGCCGTTCCGACATTCGATACCGAGCCACGACGAGCAGGGGTCGGACTTGATGGGCCAATCTTTGCCTCGGAGACCTAAAGATGCGCGGAGATCCAGCAATGCCCGCCGTTCGATTGGAGAACTTAACCGAGCTTTCTGAGCTATCACGCACTGGATCAAGAACAAGATTACAGCTAACAAGAATATTGATAACGCATTTCTTTGAGCTTCCATTGATAAAGCTGATGCTGATGAACTTCAATGGCGGCTAAGTGTCTAACTCATCTTCTTCCTAACAAAATAAAAATCTGTTAGTTTCGTATGTTTACCATTACCATTATCAGAGAGCTCTCTTTCTCTTACTAATCTGTACATTTTATGTTCTTACTTGATCTACAGAAAGTAAAATTAAAAAAAATAAAATGAGGGGGGGGGGTATTAAGTAATAACTATTACTCAAAAATAGAGAGAAAAAAATAAAAAAAATTCTTGTTCTTGATAAATTCTTACCACCAATCACGAGCTTCGATTCTGCATTCGATGTTGTTTACCGCCGATCCCGAATTAATAATAATTAAGCAAATAAAAGAAAAATCAAATAGAACTTGATGGATTAAATCCAAAAGAAATTCAAAGAAAAAAAATGAATGATGGCACGGGGTTTTAAGGGAAAGGAGGGTCAGGTGACATTAATGAGATGAAAGCAAAAAAAATGAGGGAAGGGTTTGTTTGCCCAACCGCAGGGCTTTCTGCAAATACAGTTTTACTTTACTATCCACCGGAGCTATTTAGTGAACCTGCCATTTCAACAAACTCAAAAGACTCCAAACCTTTCAATTTTATTATTACTACTCACTCAGAGCTTCAATGGTGATATGGAGTTTAATGCTTCATTGACTTGGAATTCTTATTTTCCACTCAAATTTTATAAAAAATTAACTAAAATTGTTCAAATAAATTATTATACCTTAAAAAAGAAAAGGTGGAATCTTGATCCTGGAAACCCACTCAGCCTATACCCAACAACAATATGGAATAATAAAATAAAAAAGGGTGAATCCTTTCGTTTTCACATCATAATCAATCAAAATACAGTGTTGTAAGTGGCAAATAGAGTGGGGATATATGGATCAAGTCTTAAAAGTCTTCTTCAGCGACATTTACCGGATGAAATTTGTGCTTTATTATTACTCTACCTTCATCAACTATTCTTATTTCTTTTTCCAATTATATGATATTTGAAGTTGGGTAATTTTCACACTCGAGCCATTTAGATTTTAAGTTTTTTCTTTCACTTGCCCATCCTATTTGAAGAAAGTTTCACATATTATTGTCTCTTTATTTGTTTATTTTTTCGCTTTTAATTACAAAAAATAAAAATATTATTAAATCAAATATATTTAACTTCTTTCATTAAAAAAATTAAAATTAATTCCAATTAAAATTAAGCATTTTAAATTTATAATTAAATAAGATATATATTAACCTTGATATAATTCATTAAATTAAATCATGTGATCAAACTTTTGATTTTGAGCAAAACATTGATGAAATTTGTGTTTATAAACGTATTGTGGATGGAAAGCTGGTTTTTCTAATTCTGTCAATGACATTCTACTCATTGGAATGTTGTAGATAAATTGTCATCGGTTAAATTGTGGTTAACCCAACATTTAGCATGAAAGATTTAGGTGAATCTAACTATGTTCTAGGAATTTGAATCCTTAGGGATCGAAAGAATAAAGTGATAGCTTTATCGCAAGGTTTATAAATAGATAAGGTATTGAAACATTTTACAATGATCAATTCAAAAAAGGGATCACAACCTTTTGTTTTGAGATTTGATTTTTTTTTCTTTAGAAGACTATCTTAAGGTAGTAAAAGAAAGAGAACATAATAGAAAGTTCCTTATGCCTTATGGCCTTGGCAGTAGGAAGTCTCATGTATGTTATGTTATTATGCACACATCTAGATGTTTGTTATGCACTAACGATGGTAAGTCAATATCAAGCGAATCCTGGTCCAAAACACGTGCAAAAAATTAAGCATATACTCAAGTATTTATGGAGAACTACGGATTACATGCTTGTATATTTAAGAGGGGATTTAACTCCTATCAGATATACAGACCCTGATTTTAAAACGTGTTGAGATTTGAGGAAATTGACATTGAATTGTGTCTTTATCATTGGCGACGAGTCCATAGTGTGGAGAAGTGTCAAGCAAGGCTGTAACACCTAATAACTGACCCGATCATTAGGTCCGGGTACAAGATGAGACAATAACCCAATAACTCAACGCTATTTAAAATTCTACATTCATTGCATACTTGAACAACTTAAATTTCAAAACTAAACTATTAAGATTTGTACAAAACTGGCGATAATTCTTACAACTTCGATTCCCACATCCATTTATAAGTTTCAAATTACGACTCAGTTATTGACACAATCACTTAAATCCTGAGGCGTGGCCTCCAATGAAACCCATCTATAAATATGAAATAGCTATCACTCCTACCTCTAACTCTGGCGGGGTTTGGCTTGGTCTCTCCTCTTTGTTTTCAAGTCTTTATCTACCCTGTACCCAATCAATAATTTTATAAGTTCAGAAGAACTTAGTGAGATCTGTACATAAAATTCATGGAAGACTGCTTAAATCTTAAGAAAATGAGACTCTAGGTACAAAATTAAACTCCCTGGATTTTATAGGAGAATTCGCGAACTTAGTTAATAAGGCCAACGCCTCATTCTCTTTGAGTTACTTATTGGCAAACATAGTCCTTGGTTTGGTCATAACCATGTTCTATCTAGAGATGTTCTCTCATGGGTCTTACCCTCATTTTATTATTGTTTAGACTTATGTTATACCCCTTTCATGTTATGTCACATCTTTGGTACCTGTATTCACTACTTCTGACTGATGACAACGATTTGTGTTCACCTAGTATTTGCCATAATTGCGGATCCTTACCTACATAAGATATCTTTCTAATATCTTCTTTTCCTTTGTGGACTAGTGCCCAAGATGTAACTCCATAGTACTTATTCTTTTAATCCCATCTTTCAAGGTACTCCAATAGATAGGTAGTTCCCAGCGTACCATTTCCTACTCAGGTACTCCTTGGTCGTTTCCACTCTTGGTAAACCTACAAGGTCTTCTCTGTATTACATGGCTCTAATGGACTCCTGCTTCTCACTATTTTCTGGAGGACTCTCTACCATAGTAGTTCCCAGCGGACTTCTCTGTCATTAGTCTTAGTGGTCTTTTCTCCGCATTATGTAGTCCTAGCTAGGCATACTTTCCTGGAAATGTTTTGGCGGACTTTATTGGTCATTCAGCCTTGTGCAGGCATTTCCTCTTATAAGGTCTCTTGATGGACTTTTCACCTTTCGGGTTATCTCTTTGTCAATTGCCGAATTAAGACCTTAACCTATAATAATCCTTTCTGTATCTGTTCAACCAATGTGGGTTCTGTGATATTTCTGGCGGATTCTTACTGGCAGGTACTACATATGCTAATTTGTTTAAGGAATTTCTCCCTTCTTTCGCACAAACCGGTGTTGAGGCATTTCTTTGGCTTTACTCTCTATTTCACTTTGGCGAGTCCTCGTGTTATCCTGTTTGCTTGCGTTCACCCAACATGCCAAGACCATTCTGTCTCGCAACTTGACGCGCGAGTCACACCACAACTTCTTCTTTATTCCCTGGTTAGATTATTGGTTTACCATTCTGTGATCCCCATATGTTGCCATAACTGATATATGGTCTTACACATGTAATCCTCATATTTAATGTCCTGGTTCTCACACCTTAACCTCTTTCGTGGTGTCGCCTCGAAGGATCTTATCGTTGTCACAGTGTCGCTCCATAGAGTCGATAGACCGTCGTCATGGTGTCGCTCTAGCGAACCAATAGATAACATTTCACGATGCCACCCAAACTCTCTTGAATCCCCATTTCAATCCGCCTATTCCTCCATTACACCAAATTTTCCTATTCCTCCATTACACCAATTTTTCCTATCTTCATCTACCACGACAAGGTAAGTACCTTCGTACTCTACATATAAACTACTCATACATTTCATGCAAACAAGGTACTTGATACATAACACAAAGTACGCCACATATATTCAACACCACGTGATAATTGTTTGACATTCAATGATCATACTTACAAATGTTCACATACTTGTACAAGGTTATACATTCACAGCATGCTCAATCACCATTTTTACACACAACAACAGATTTAGACAACCCAAAATAGTCATAACACAAATAATTTATCAACTCAATTTCCTTATCCACCCTAGATAGAGTACAGAAACTCACCTTGTTCCCTTTATCCTCGTCAGCTTAACTTGTTTAAACACCAGAGCCTCCTTTATCTTGGCAGCTAAGTATGACAATCATTTATCTGTTAAATCGAAGGTATTTAGCCTTAAACCCCAGAACCAAGTTTATAAAAACTTATAAGGAGTTCTAGCCCTCCATCTTTCTCAAAATATCGAGTACATAAAGGTTAAAAAGCTTACCAATTTCTTGATTTCTCTACATCCAGACTTCACTTCTCATAACATCGGCTCCATGTAGAGCTCTACTATGTTCTTTTTTTGGAACAATTGAAGAAAACAATATAAGTAAGAAGAAAGTTTGTAAATAGAATTGGGGGAGGATTTTCTTTTGTAAGAATATCCACTTTCACTTATATATAACTCCTATGCACGGTCTCTCAATCTATTTTAGCCAATCATCGACAATTATTATGCCTCCCATTATAGAACTAACTGGTTCCATCCTAACCAAACCAGAACTGAAACTTAACTATTTGCCCAACAGTCACAAAATTTTCCCAAAATTCCTAGTAGAGTCTGCCAACTTACTATACATTTAATTAAGTCCTAAAATTCCTTTAAATTAGAGTCCTAAAGGAAATCCGAGTGTGACAAGGGCTACACTACTAACTCGACTATAGAGACCAAATATGTGACTGCTTCTTAGGCAACAAATGAAGCAATCCAGCTTTGAAAGTTTCTTATGGATTTTGAAGTAATTCTTAATAAGGAAAAAGCTATTACACTGTATTGTGATAATAGCGCGACCATAGCTAATATTAAGGAATCATGAAATCATAAAAGGATAAAACAAATTGATAAAAAATATCATAATATCCAAAAGGCAGTGGTAGATGGAATAGTGGATGTAGTCAAAATCACATCTAAGGATAACCTTGTAGATTCGTTTACTAAGACTTTGGTGGCTAGGAGCTTTGAAAAACATGTGGAGGGTATGAGAATGTGAATTATGACTCATCTACTTCACTAGGGAAAGTGGGAGATTGTTGGATCTAGTGCCCTAAATGTAGCTTATTCATCACTTGTAATTTTTCAAACAGGTTGATTTAAATAAAATTTCATTACACAATAATATCATTTGTATTTGTCTTTAACGATTATCATACGCAAAGTAAAATGTAAGCAAATACTGGCTAATTGATCATCTAATGTTTAATTAACATTAACTTGTTTTATTTGATCGGATCAGAACGTGAGAAGACAATTTATATTAGCAGATAATCTAAACAGTCAAGAGGCTAACTGCCGCTAGACGTGCGAACGTCAGGATTGGAAATACTGCAACAAAAAGATATAAAATAAAACATCAGTGTCTACAAGTATACAGGTCAAATTGTAATATAGTAAGTTTACAACGAAACACTTCGGAAAGTATTCTGAGGATCATACCCAATGGAGGTTGAATCAAACAAAAAAACTACATTCTACACTAACAGGGCTAAACATTAATAATCAAAATTATAGTACGAAAAACCAAATCAAAATTAAGCAGCAAAGATAGCATAAATTAAATGTGATTAACAATTGAAATTCACTCAATTGACAACAGAAGATTAACTCATGTCGGTGTTCATAATTAACTTCAGAATTCGGGTTTTAACAAATTAGCTAATAATTAACTAGTTATTACCTCTCGGCCTCTAACTAATTAACTAATTGACAAAAACCACTTATCTCTAGACTTTGCAGTTTAAACCGGGTTAAATTAAGAGGTGCTTGATAAACTATTCTCTCGACCTCATTTATCTAGATTTCTTCCTAGGGTTGTCAATTTTAGGGTTTAAGCATACATAATTTAAGTCAACTAATTCTAAGGCAAACCCTAATTCTTTTGTCAATTAATCCCACCTACGATCGTTAACCTCCCGATGGATTTAGCTACTCATGGATCGAAATAAAAAATTCCTAACTTCAATTTAAACATGTAAAGTAAATATTTAACTAAAGAAAACGGAAAAGAGAAATTGATCCATTTTGATATGGAGTGCGCTCGGAAGTCGAAAACCCTTTAATAATCATCGAGGTAACATCGATTGCAAGTGAAAACCAAAGAAAAATTATAAAGTACTAAAGAAACGAAAACTCGGAACCAAATCAAATCCATGTCTGAAACAATAATCAAAATTTTGTTGAAAAACTAAAACTAAATTGAAACTAAAATTAAATCTCTAAGATCTACTCTAGAAAAAAACGACCCTTCGCTAATACCAAAACATTAATATATATATATATATATATAGGCAATTATTTCTGTCCTAATTAGGTCAAATATAGACCATTAAACTGAATAAAATACACCGTGTAGAAGAAAACACCCTCAATAGTCTTTTAGCCTATGTCACATCGATGTTGTGACACCTAAGGACCGATGTCGTGACACTGGCATTGTCCTTGATGTTCCTTGGTTTGAAAACAATATCCTGCACACTAAATTGGCTTGTCAGTCCTACCCTAGGCCCATATTAGCCCAACACGTCACTAAAATAACAAAATATGCGTAAAAACACTTATTTTATCAAAATTAAACATTAAAAAAAATGCAAAACTAATAAAAATAACTCTAAATTGTGCCGAAAACAAGCTTATTAAGTGCCAGAAAAAACCTAATTTGGAACCATGAATTGTGGTAGATCAGAGGCTAATCGAAATTGCAAATCGATTGAAAGACTTGTATGTTGTCTGTCACATCTTAAAAACCAGGTTAGTAGAATCGGGTAAAGGATCGAATATTAGAACCGGGTACCGAAAATAGGATTAGAGTGTTTAATAATAAAATATTAAAATAATTATCGAGTCTAAAATTAGGTGTGAAAATTAGAATTAGATGATTGGTTATTAAATAACTTAAAATGGATTTTAAAAATAAAATCAGGTTTGGAAATAATTGAGAAAAATGTGTTTTAAGTAAATTAGGACTGATTTGGAAAACAAGGGAAACTGGGAGTTTTTGTAACACCCCTTACTCCTATCCGTCGTCGGATTAGGGTACGAGGCATTACAGCAATCTTGTACATTTCTCCAATACATACATTTCAATTATACATTAAAACCATTCATAGTCACACCCTATGCCCTATGTTCCTATTATGGGCTTACGAGGCCCAAAACATTTATTAAAGTTGGTTCGAAATCAAACCAGAACTTTTTGACATTTAGAAAATTTTTACCGAGACAGGGTCACACGCCTATGTGACATATGACACGACCGTGTGAGTAGACCGTGAGGTTCTCACACGCCCATGTCTGGATCCCGTGTATAATTCATAATAATACATACAACCAATAACTAAATCTCTATATATGCCATTTACTTGAAAATAATTAGGAACTGTCATGATTCCAACTTGACAAATTGATAGTGTGATGATACCTCCAACGATCTCCAACCCTGAGCCAACCTGACAGGACTAAGAGAAATGGTCTAAGCTTTATAGCTTAGTAAGTTGGCATATTAATAATAATAAGCAATTTAATTAAAAATATTAACCCATTTCTCAATAAATATGCTCAAGGGAATAGAATCGATATTCACATAGTTTTACCCTTTTTCTTAAGTTCAGCTTAGGCTGTTTTTCTAAGTCATAGTCACTAATTTAATTATTTCGTAAGCTACACAACTCAAAATTAAGATCTGATAATTTTCCATGAAACTAGACTCACATATCTTCATACTATAAAATTTCTAGAATTTTTGGTTTATCCAATCAATACAGTTTATTCATTAAAGACTCCCCTGTTTCGCTATTCGACAACTTTAACACCTCTTCACTAAAATTAAAATTCCTCATTATATAGAGTTTGGATAACCTTCCCGTTTGTCTTATCGAAAATAGACTCATCAAGGATTCTGAGAATATAAATTACACACTATGACCATTTTTATAAAATTTTTAGTGATTTTCCAAATTTGGAACAGGGGATTTCCAAAACCATTCAGACCCTGTCTCACCAAAATTTAAATATTTCAAAATATAAAAATCCTTTGCTTTCTATGTTCCTTTTATATGAAAATAGACTCAATAATATTTAAATCAATATCTCATCCAACATATAATTCAGTTTCTACAGTTTTTGGTGATTTTTCAAAGTCACATAACTGCTGCTGTTTCAATCTATTTTACTGAAAATTTTACTTTCCCATGTTTTCTTTATATTACTTCCATATATGCACACATAACATCGAACATATTCAAAACTAGCCATACAAATGAATAATCATCACCAATATTTACGAGTACTCATAATGGCGTTTACACCATATCAGCCTTACCACAATTTCAATCACGTATCACATATCAAACACATTATGCACATACACATATAGTCACATGCACCCTTGCTCACACGTACATTTGCCACATTTCTCAATTGGTCACATTCACTCTTGCACTTATTCATAACATGATCGCACCAATCACCAGTAGTAAGTTATCTCGTTGAACCCCTTCAGAAAACGCCCGATACTTGGTGGTCTCAGCACATAGCTCCACTTACACATAATTCGGCTTTCTTGTACACATGGTGAAGGTCCCTTATCACCCATGTGACCTAGCCATTCCATCTCGTAGCTTTCTTGTCTACATGGTGTTCAACATTAGGAACCACTCATGTGACCTAGCTACATATTGTCTGTATCTCTCGTTTTCTGAAGGTTCAATCGAGAATTTCCCATTCCATACATTTCATATTTTAGTTATCACCCAATGATTTCCATAATATCTAGCAAAATAATTATTGAACAAGTAAAATAAATGCATTATTTACATATCAAATTTCCATTTCACATAATAACCAGAGTCATAGAAAACATCTTTAAGCACAACATTTCAACCTATCTTCCATGTCACCTATGCCACCTTTTTAGCATAAACATATTATTAAATCAATTCACCAACATAATATACTAAACATGTAATTCAACAAAATAAATTTAATACCACAATTTAGGTTTCAAACATACATTATGACATTATTGCATTATTATTAACACACCAACTTACCTCGAATGCCGAAACGGCCATTTTACCAACTTTCTCGATTTTCGATTTTCCTCCTGTTCTAGGTCCAAATCTCGTTTTTCAGGGTCTAAAACATCACATTTCACTTATTTAATTAATGTACTACTAAAAACAGTACCTAACTTAAAATTTGGAAAAATTACAATTTTGCCCCTAAACTTTTCAAAAATTACACTTTTACCCCTAGGCTCGTAAATTAAACTTTATTTCTTTTTCTTATGTTTTATGACATGATGAACATTTTTCGCTTCTATGGAAACATCAAATTCTCACTCTAACATGTACTTATGAACATTAGGTATTTTTACCGATTATGTCGTTTTACTCGTTTTCACGTAAAATCGCTTAGTAAAAGTTGTTTAACATAATTTCAGCCTTCATATTCTATCATAAAACATCAAAATAAGCACATTTCACCTATGGGTATTTTTCCAAATATGAACCCTAGGTTAAATTATTGCTAGAATAAGCTAAATCAAGTTACCGGGACTCCAATGGATAACCCTCGTAATTTTGTCCTAATGAAGAAGATGGACATATTTGGCATTTAAATTTTGTTTTTAATTCATTTAATTCACTAAATTATCAAAATGCCCCTTAAAAAAATCTTTTGAAACATACCCATCCATGTCCATTTTTGTCCACCAACTTAACCAATGGTCTAATTATCATTTAAGGACCTCCAATTTAAAATTTCATAACAATTGGACACCTCTAATATGTAGAACTCAACTTTTGAACTTTTTACAATTTAGTCCTTTTGACTAAATTGAGTGCCCAAATGTCAAAATTTTCGAATGAGATTTTCACGAAATCATTCCGTGAAATTGTAGACCATAAAAATATAAATAAAATAAATTTCTCAACATCAGATTTGTGGTCCCGAAACCACTGTTCCGTTTAGGCCCTATTTCGGGATGTTATAGTTTTTAAAAGGTAAATTTCCCTTAATTTTAAAAATCTGTTCATCTCCCTTGTTTCTTTTTAAAAACAAAACTCGACTTCCCTTCCCTCCTCTTCATCCACTTCATTTGAAAAATTTTCCAAAACTCAAATTAGAGCATTTTCTCTCAAAATAGCCAAACAAATATGATTTTCCAACCTTCTAAACATAAAAAATCCTTCCAATTTTAAAGAAAAATCATTAAATCCTCATCAAATTTGTCATTATCCTTCTCACGTTCAACTTCGAATTAGCTCCAAAACTTGTTGTTTTCTTCAAATTGAGGTAATGTCTTGACTTATTATGATTAGATTAAGGTTATTGTTTTTCTAATTTGGAATTTAATCGAGTGTGTTGAGAGTTTTTAAGATTTAAAACTTTTTAATCAAATCTTGGTTCAACAATGGTGAAACCCGAAATAATGAATAAACCTACCATTTTTGATTAATTTCTAACCTATTTTGAACTAAATAGAAGATATTTGAACTCAATTTGATAGATCGATATCCAATTTTAATGAATTTCGAGTTTCCCCCTTTTGTGTGTTCATACAAGCTTGATTTTTTGAAAATTTTAAATTGTGGGATTAGGTAAAATTAAAGGTTTATATTTGTAATAACAAGTTAAATAGGATGTTTAGAAACTTAATTAAGGTTTAGGAACAAAAATTGAGTGAGGAAACCTCATATTTCGACAAAATGAGTTGATTTTTGGTATCAGAAAAGTGACATTAGAGTGGTGATTTTGTTGCTGTTTTTTTGAGTTTAAGGCTGCTAAGAATGTGTTTGTAATGTACTTAATGTGTATGCAAAATTTTGAACTCGTCGGGAGCTTTTACGAGCAAGGCGAAAGGGAAAGAAAAGTTTGTTTGAGATTGCTGTGCGAAAGGCGTCGACTAGGTGAGTGGTTGGAATTGTAGCTCTTAGGCACGATTCCTAAGGTTGAGTGGGGGCTTAGGTTGGTCTAAACAAGTAATCTAAGTCTAAGATTAAGTAATTCTACTTGAACTATATCCTATTGCATATGATGCTTGTATGTGAGACTGTGAAAAATCATGTGAAATATTTAAGCGAGTGATAGGTGAATATGATGGTGCTTGTCACACTCCAAAAATTGGGTTAGCAGAATTGGGAAAGTAGGATCGGGGGTTGGTGAATTGGAGCTTGTAAATAGGATAGATAATTATATAATTAGGAATTAATTAAATAAAACATTAAAATAATTAGAATTAATAATTTTAGGTTAAGAAATTAAAATTAGGTGTCTGGGAACTAGTTTGATTAAAATAAATTTTTTTAAAAACGAGGTTTGATTTAAAAATAATTTTACAATTGGTATTAATTGAAAAACGAGGACCTATTTGGAAAAAAAAGGGAAGAAACTATAGGTGGTTAAATGGGTAATGGCCCAATTTTTAAAAAATTGGTGCCTATTTAACAACCCCCATGTCTCCTTCCCTCCCATTCTTCATCTTCTTCAAAAATTTTCCAAACACCAAATCAAAGCTTTTCTCCCGAAATTAGTTCACCCTTTTTGATTTCTAAGCTCCCTAAACACAAAATCTCTTTTCAATTTTGAAGAACATTCATGTTTTCATCCTTAGAATCCTCAAGAGATCTTCATATGTTTTAGCTTGAATTAGCTTCATAGCAAGTCAATTTTGCAAAATTGAGGTAAGTTTCTAACTTTTCATGCTATTTCAAATCGAGATTTAAATGATTTAATCAAGATATCAATATATCACTTAATTTTTAAGTTGATTTTTGGCTTGAAAAAGGTAGATCTCATATTTCTTGGCTAAGCTTTGATTTTAAAGTGATTATAACTCATTTTTATCTAATTAAAAGATATTTGATCTTAATTTAATAAATCCTTAATGAATTTAAGAAATTGAATGTTTTCCCCTTTTTAAAAGATCACAAAAGCTTGATTTTTCTGAAAAAATTAAATCGGTGAAATTGGATGAAATTGATGGTTTGGATATGTAGTTAGATGATATTTAGGATGTATGAAGTTGAAATCTAAGTTTAGAAATGAGCACCTATTTCTGTAAAACTAGTTAAATATTCACTATAGAGGTTAATAGGCTTTGATTTATGATTTTGGAATGATTTAATGGTGTTTATTGTTGTTAGTAACGTCTTTGTAATGTGTTTGATATGTAAGAAAAGTTTCAATTCATTTAGGAGCCTCCACAACCATGGATAAAGGCAAATAGAAGCTTACTTGATCATGGTAGTTGAAGCAATTGTTGCTAAGGTGAGTGGCTCAATATACTGCATTTAAACTCCAATAATCAGGCTAAGGTGACATGCGAATCCCCTGCTTAATTAATATGCGAATCTTGATTCTCTTGGTGCAAACCATTGCAATTTTGTTTGACTGTAGGGTATGCATGCTATTTCATTTTAATGAGCCAATTGCATGAATCTAAAACGTGCATGTAGTTATAAGAATAAAATAGACCGGTCGTAGCTGTAAACCATGTACTTGACGTGATAAATGTGTGTGAATTTTGCATTTAATTATTGCATGTGTGTGTGACCATAATATTAAAGGCATGCTAATGTACTGAAAATGTATGCGTATATATAAAATATATATGCGTAGGTTTTGTTATATATATGTAATATATATATGCATAGGTTATGTTATATATATAATATATATGCATATATGGGTCTTATTTTATATAATATATATGTATATTAGTTTTGTAATGTTTGCAAACTAATTAAAAATATATAATGTGAACTCTTATAACATGCGAATTTTATTGATAATGTACATCTATGCATGCACGAACCAATATGTGAATATGAGCTCTATGGTAATACAAGCTTTGATTAGTGCGAAATTATATTATTGTGAAATGCTAGGTGCGAGCTCAACTGTAGTGCGAGCCAATTATATTTGTGTATTGTGTTATATTATGAACCATGTTAACTTGGTGAATTATATTATTATGGCGAACTATGTTAATTTGGTGATCTATATTAATATGGTGAACTATATTAATTTGCCAAATTGTGTATTGTGAGATTTTGAGTTGTATTGTATGTAAGCTAAGCTATTGTGTGCCCTATGCTAAATAAATATGCGAACAATGGTTTATGTGAGCTATGTCATGAATGATATGTAAACTGTGTTATATGTGCAATATATGTTGCATGAAAGCGAACCATGCTCTATAATGTGCAAGCTCTGCTTAATTAAGAGCCCTATTATACTGAATATTGTGAATGTGTTAAAGAGATATGTAGGCATTATGATTTTATGGAACCATTGGATATAGTTGGCATGCCATAGGATTGTGAGTATTCACCTTTTTTATTGCAATGGGCATTGTGGCCCGGAGCTGTGTTAGAGAGATAAGAGAATGTTGAGCATAACTCCATTCACCGTAGATAGAGTGGTATGTTTGAAAAGTGTGAGCATTTGTGTTACACTTATATTGGAGATAGTGTACGGCTCTTTGAGTCTAAAAGTGAGGCGTTATAAGGAGATCCATTTATCCAATGTGTGGTGATAGAGTCCCCTATATGTTTCATAATCACAAAAATGCCAATTTATCATTATTTGAAATATATGAGTTATGATGGAGTATGAATTGTTATTTTGCATGAACTGTTATGTGTTATGAACTACTAATTGGTATGAACTGT
The DNA here is from genome assembly GCA_025503065.1 of Gossypium bickii. NCBI lineage: Eukaryota > Viridiplantae > Streptophyta > Magnoliopsida > Malvales > Malvaceae > Gossypium > Gossypium bickii. Next base: position 32,514,412 of record CP106715.1, on the reverse strand, counting down.
TATTTCATATGAGCAAATGTTTTATGCAAATTGATAATTTATGTGATCTGCCCATGTTATGCAAATTACTTATTATATGTGCACTGCTTATTTTATGAGAACTATTTTGTCGTGTGATTTACTATTTTGTGTAGACTGTAATAATATGTGAGCCGTTATAGTATGTCATCATTTAACCTAACTGATGTGTTTATTTGTAGTATGTTTGAGCACTCACTAAGCTTGTATAAGCTCACCCACTCTTTTATATCATTATAGTGATTTAGCTTGTGAAGAGGTGGGGAAGTGAGCCATCCAAGTGATCCATAACGAGTCTATAACTTGGTATGTTGATGTCTTCCTAAATTCAATTGAGGAAGACAATGTGAGACCAAATTATAAGATTTAGAATTAGACTTAGTTATAATTTTCGGGTTGTAATTGGACATTATGGACTCTTTAATTGTTTTAATTCGGAACTTTTACTATTGCTTTAGATAGATGATTGAATGGTAGATTATGATTACTTGATGAACGTTTTGATTAATTGATAAACTAACTCGTAAGTGTAGGTGGAAGAGTTGTGGAAATTGAGGTAAGACTTAGATGTTAAATGTGTGTTTTAGAAAACAATTGAATGTTTAGTATGCATGAATGTAAGATTGGACTAATTACGTAAATTGTTAGTCGCCTACGAACTAATTAAATGACAAATTTTATGAAACTGTACGTAATGTTTTAATTGATCTTCTGAAACAAGAATTTTACGTATACTCCTGTAATATTATTTTCAAACCTTGTGAAATGGAGTTTTTTTTTTGATATTTTGCTATATTATGATTTAAATCTAATTATATTTTTAAACAAAACGGTTGTTCAAGTCCTTACAAATATAACCCTTTTGAAAATACCTTACTACATGCATGTATGTTTATTTTTGAGGTAATTGTCTGTTAAATATTAAATTGTGAATTAGTCTTGTTGTTGATTGTTGATCAGAGTAGTGCAACGAAAGCAAGATATTAGGTTTTTATTTAATATTTCATTATTACTTGTGTGGTGCGATTGGTCAATTGGTGTGTTTTGTGGTGGTTTAAATGGAGAGTCGCTTCAGTGGCTAATGTGACGTTTGAAATTCGGGTCTGACCGTCCTAGTCGAATTTGGGGCACCACAGTGTTTGTTAAATGAACTGCTGAATTTTTGCACACTATTATGTTTTAGAGTGATTATGGCTCTTTTGATCAACCGTGTTAGCAATTGAGAGTGCATATAGTGAATTGTGCATATGTGTGTAAAACGGTATGCAAATGTGTGTTTAAGTGGATATGTGGCATTATGAAGACATGGAACCATTGGATATCATTGGTATGCCATAGGATAGTGAGTACTTACCTTTATTGTTTATGATGGGGCGTTGTGGCCTGAAGATAGCGATGGATGAATAACGGAATGTAGAGCATAGCTCCATTAGCTGAAGATAGTGTGGAGTGTTTGGAGAGTGTTAGCATTCGTGCTACACTTATACAGAGATAACACATGACTCTTTGAGTCATTTGGAGTGTTTTGAAAATTTGCATACCAAGTTTTATAAGATTAATTTCATAATTTTATTATCAATTTTATAAAAAAAGATATTTTTTCAAAATTATGACTTAATCCTTAACATTCGTTTTTAAAATTAAATGAGTTTTACTTATTGGTTTTAGTATTTTCTTCCAATTAATGTTTTAAATAATGTCATAACATGTATGCATGTTTAAATTTATTGTTTTATGAATGTTTCGACTATTGTATGTAAAATGATATTTTAAGCCTTGAATATCATTTTAATGATTTTGCTAGAAGAGCGTGATTTTAGGGCTTGCGTGTTTAATTTCATTTATTTATTGATGATTAAATGTGTACCCATATGGTGTGAATGGTGGCTTCTGTGGTGTGTTTTGGTGGTCAGTAAGGAGAGTCATGTAAATGGCTAATGTGACGTTTCATATTAGCATTGGACCCTCCTGGTCGGGTTTGGGACGCCATATTTGGTGGTATCAACGTTAGATTTGAAAAAACCAGGTTTGCCAAGTTTGGCAGCAATCAGACCAAGGTTTATTAATTCTTGGGTTTAAAATATTTTGAAAAAAAATTAAATTTTTTATTTAGTTTGAGAAAGAACCGAGAATTTTTAAGATTTGGACAAAAATACCCTAGTATGAATTGTTTATTTCGGGGTAGGAATGAGAACACATTGCCTTCTTTAAAATGTTTTTCTTTACATTATTACCTTGGATCACTTACCACTTCTCACTTTATTGTATTGTTTACTTTTATTGTTATAGTATCTACAATATGCCTCCTAGACGAGGGCGGTTAAACATGGATGTGCCTGAGGTGCCTCTTGTGAGGCAAGCTCTTTTGAAAGCTGGAGTAGAGCCCCTAATGCAAGTGGTGATCGAGGCTTTACAACGAATAGCTAGAGGAAACCCCGCACTTGATAATAGGGGTTTGCCACTTGAGCGTCTTTGAGCTTTGGGCGGTAAGGAATGGAATAAAAAATTAACTCAAGCATTAATATTTGTTGGATACTCTCAAAGTAAACATGATGATTTGATGTTTACTGTGAGAGGGGTTGAGAAAATTCTGTTAATATTGTTTTATGTGGATGGCTTGCTTATTATAGAAAATGGTACTCACATGATTAATCATTTAAAGTCGATCTTACACAAAAATTTCAAGGTGAAAGATCTAAGTGAGTTGAATTTTTTTCTTGAGGATAGAAATGGCAAGGTCAGAAAAGGGTATAGTGCTTAATCAACGCAAGTACGCCCTGAAACTTATTTTAGAAACAAGAATAAGAGGACCCAAACTAGTGAATACACTAATGGAAGAAAATCATAAGCCAACTTTAATACAATATAGTGCGTTGATAGATAAAAGGAAGAAATTGAGGAGAAATTTGAAGATGTTGAGTCATGTATAAGGTTGATGGGAAAGCTTCTTTATGTAACATAAATAAAGACAAACATAACATTTTCTGTTCAACATTTAAGTCAATTAATGCTTGAACCTAAAAAAGTTCATTACAAAGTAGCATTGCGAGTGGTCTGTTGTATTAAGAAATATCCAGGACATGAACTTTTCTTTGATGCAAGTGGTAGTCTACAACTTGTGGCATTTTGTGATGTGGATTGAGAAGCATGTCTTATGACAAGAAAATTAGTAGCATGCTTTTGTATGAGCTTGGTAATTCCTTAATATCATGGAAATCCAAGAATATACAATATCACAATCATCAGTACAGGTTAAGTATCAAAGCATGCCCATTATAACAGTAGAGTTTGTTTAGTTATTTGGAATAATAGAAGAGACATGGTTCAAGGATGAGAAGCCAATTATATTTCATTGTGATAATGAGTCATCTATGAAAATTGTAGCCGATTTCATATATCATGAAAGAACTAAACATATTGATTTCCATTTTGTGTGAGAGAAGATACAAGAAGGGATAATACAAACTAAGCACATTTTTACTCAAGAATAAATTGAATATATCATGAAAAAGGGTTTGGAATTCAACAACATCAACATTTGGTGTCGAAGTTGGGAGTCAAAGACTTCTACTCCCTAAATTGAGGGGGAGCGTAAAAGTTAATAATTAGTTAGTTGATTATTTTGGTTAGTAGGTTATGTGTCACACCCGGTTTCCTTTAAATTTGGAAATTAGGAATAATTGGGGATTAATGTAATCTCCCATACCCGACCTAGACGTTACGGTCAAATCATGAAAAGTCACATTGGACACCTAGTCGTCGAACCTACTTTATTGATATTTGAAAACTTCCAAAACACTCTCTTTTTAATAAAACCGCGGTAATTTTGGGAAAACATTCATCTAATTAAACCAACCTTTATTAAGTCAAGTTAGCAGAACTGGCATGGCTTTTAGAAGGAAAACTCATTGCACGACATTGCCTTTGAAGAAAAAAAATATTTTATTTATCTTGTTTGCAATGGAAAAACGAATAAAATTGCCAATTATTAATTTAGTCGAGTAACATGCTGAATCCAATTTCAACATATAATTAATATTCAATCCCAAATATAAAAACTATGTATGCATGAAAACCCCAAAACGAAAACGGTCTCAAACCACAGTTCAGATAATTTTACAGTCCGAAACCCAAACAATGCTAGGAAATTTTAAATAGAAATAAAATAAAAGTAATAGTGTGAAAAACGAGTCCAAAGTCTGTCGTACGTCTGCATACCAAATCCGATCCTAATTTTGTTCAATACCTGATAAGTTGATAATGGGGTGAGCTTAACAATTAAGCATATTACATACATTCAAGCATTTTCTCATGGAACCAAATAACACAATCAAACATCAATAATAACATTTTTATGTAATATGATGATGACATAATGCACATGTGGGTTCCTACCCAAACCATTCACTACACACCACGAGTTCCACAGAACCCGTCTACCAAACTCCAACGAATGCGAGTAAAGCTCGATGTGGTAAAAACTACCGTATATCATAAATGCAGAAAATCTACTGGATAACATACAATGCTATAAAATCGCCAATCCCTTCGGTATTCCAGGTGTTGTAAATTGAATACGTATAAATGCAGTCTTAATATGCCATCGATACTCCATGGAACTCTTCCATCAATCACAAAAATTACCCACCCTAATGCACATGTAATATGTCACGCAATCTTATACATAGTCATAATTCTATTCTTTCACATTAAATCGACATGTTCAACACGCCCTCAATGATCAACTACTTTCAAAATGTGGAATCAATAATCCAACTTTCAAATAACCATTAAAATGGTATCATTCACAAATCACAATTTCATGTACATTCACAACTTTTCTGTGTGCATGCATAGCGGTCTTACGAACATTTCTTAGCAAATCACTTGTTCAAATACATCATGCATAAGCCTTATTTTCATTAAAAAACATGCTATACATACAACCAGTCATTCATCAAATTAACCAAACGTTCATGAAAATTTCAATCATTCAATCATTCAGTCAAACTAGCAACATTGCTATCATGCCAAATAGTTAGGGCTCGAAACGTACCTGATTCAACCACTCACAAATTTAATTACTTAGCTATTAAGCTAAGCCCAATCAACAAGCTAAAGCATCAATTAAATCATAATAATTATTATTACCAATCAAGTTATTGAGTTTAGGACCCATACCTTATTTTACACTCTTTGTAGCACACTAGTGAATCTTACGGTTCCTCTAATAAACTTTAAAACAAACATTGATTTGAGGCGAATCGTACATACGAATGTCTTTCGGCTTTAATACTGATTTGGGGTGTTTAAGTTGACACACTTACCGAATTATCAGATCTGAATTTTCAATTGATCAAGATCAATTTTCCATAAGCTAGATGCTAAGGGCGGCAATGACACTTCTTAGCAATGATAGGAATCGATCTTAGGAGTTCAAGATTTCAGATTTGGGGCTGAATATTTTAGGGAAAAATGACAGCAAGATGGTGGAGGAGATGATTCAAAATATTTGGCAAAAAGAAAAGAAAAATATGATAAATTAAGAGCTATGGGCAGCGGCAAAAATAAAGAGAGAAAGAAAAATTGAAAGCAAGAGAGAGGAGAGGATGAGAGAGACGGCTAGGGTGGGGGGGAAAAGAATTAAAATTGAATCATCTTATGTAAAAATAATATTTATACCTAGATTAATAAGGGTATGGACGACACATTCATAAAAAAATAAGGGATTTTGCAAAATTTAATTATTTTACAAGGGAATGGAGTCGAACTAGGGACCTCATTTAATTTCCTGCTTTCACATTTAACAACTAATCACTAAGCTAATTCCTTATTTTTGATATAACTCTACATTCTCATTAAGCTAATTTGGGATGTTATAATTAAATTAAAAGAAGCCATAAGTTAGTGGCTTCTTCTAGAAAGTCGAAAAGAAATTAGTAATTGATTTGGACATGGTTGGAATCTAATGTTGGTTCGGTTAGAATCAAAGCAACTGGTTCCTTAGTGAGGGACACAATGATTACCAAAGGATGGTTTCTATAGGGTTGATAACTGGGAAATGACTTCCCGGAGAGACTTCTTCTCAAATCTATTTCACCTTCTTTTTTTTGTCATCTTCTTCCTTGGTTGCTTCGAGGAAGTGATAGTTATGCTAGGCTTTGCATAGAGTGATGAACATGAGGTTTGAGTTGAAAAAGTAGAAAATCCAGTAAGCTGGTAAGGTTTTTAGCCCCTTTATATACGTAAGGTTAAGAAAATGAAGATAAGGATTTCCAGAAAACCATTTTAGGGGTTCTGCATGTTTCTAGAAAATTGAGTTCTAAGTTGAGAATATTAAGTTTAATTCATGATTTTGGTTGCCATCTTAGCTACTAGGAGGATGGAAGCTCTGGTATTCAAAAAGGCTAAGCAAACGAGACAAAGTAGTGTCAAGTGGGTTTCTATACTATATCCTTAGAATGTTGTGTGGCTGGCATGATTATGTAATAATGTATGAATTCTGTTGATTTTGAATGTCAAGCATGCAAAAGATTGTTTGATATACATTGTCCACCATGTAGTTCAGTATACATGAGATAGTTAAAAATCCATATTTAAAATGGTAGTATGCCCTATGCTAGTATGTAAGTGAAATACATGTATTGTATGATTATAATAGTGGGGTACGAAAGGAAAATTATTGACGTAATAGATGAAGTTAGGATGGGAAATGGGCGATTCTGTTAGATACCATCATACAGTGCTACTGTGTACAAACCGTGATGTACGAAGCTCTGGGCCTTGTGGAGGGGACATTATGGTGTTCAAGCATCAAGGTTAGGAATGGCGAAATGGAGGAATATGTGGAGGAATAGGGAATATGGATTTCCTGTTAAATACCGCTATACGGTATTGCTGAGTGTAAACCGTGATGTGCAAAGCTTTGGGCCTTGTAGGGGGAAAATTTGGTGTTCGAGCATCAAGATGAATATGAGATAGGTCAATATCGATGGTTATAAGGTTCCATAGAGCAACACCGCGATGGTAGTCAACAGGCTCTATGGGGTGACACCGCAGTAGCGGTAAGATCTTACGGGACAACATCTCAAAAGAGGTCTAATGTGTATGACCATAGCTCAACTATGGCAATCAATATAGTCTGTCAGGACAGTAAACACGGGGTAATCCGTCGGGATAGTAAACATGAGATAGTCTGCTGGGATAGTAAACATGGGATAGTCCATCGGGACCCTAAAAATGAGATAGTCTGTAGGATGATAACTGAGGGAAATCACATAGACGAAGGAAGATGAAATTGAAAGAAAAGTACAATTGTTGATGAAACGATGGTTAGCCAGCAGATTAGTGATGAATCCGTCGAACAAGGCAAAAGAAATAGAAAATGAAGTAGTATGTCAAAAATAGTAATCCTGAAAGCTGGTAAGGGATATGGGTGGTAACCCAAAAAGAATCGATCATGGGAAATGGCGCTCTAGTATTACTTGGTGTTTAGGCAAATGAAAGAGGTTTTATCTGAGGATTTCATATAAGGATCTGCCATTAAGAAACGCTAAAGGGTGCTCAAAGAAACACTATAGGCTAGAGATTTATCATAAGTACGCCGGTTAGCCTGTAAAAAAAAAAAGGGCTAGTTAGAACCCATTGATAGAGAGAGAGTTGCAAAAAGAGATACACCTAGTAGTAGATATGTTTTTCAAGACTATTCCTCTTTAAGAGGGAAACTATTGAGGAAGTACTAGCCAAATGGCTAGTTCCGTAGGGAACCAACATATAAGAGAAATCATGAACTCAAATGATAGTCTGTTGGTACTATAGGTCAAAGTGGTCTACAGTAGACGGGTTACAACCAATTAAGACTTAGTCCGCCAAAATGGTATGGGTCCTCATTAGATAATTTAACGGATGGAATGTCAGCAAGTCTTCTAGGACTATGGTAAGAAAAAAGAGTCTGCCAAGGATTAATCAGCTATGGGATGTTCACCAAGGTGGACATAACCAAAGGGGGGATTAGGAAGGTAGGCTGAAAAATTACCTTATAAGAACTTGGTGTAAGGAAGAATCTAAGAATACAAGTACAGTAAGGACAAAGTCCGTGAATATGGTGTGACACCTGAGGGAACGTAGAAAATAGTCAAAAGGTTATAGGATTTAACAAGGGAAAATTGCTTAACAATCTAACCACAAATAAATGAGCTTAATAATTAAATTAGAGACCGTTATTTTGAGTTAAGGGAAATTGTCCCTAAAATGAGTAGGGAGTTAAACATATTTAGGTTCTTTTCATTTACTTACCCCATAAGACAGGGTCTATGTTTGAGTAGTTCAGTAAAGAGACTCACTAAGTTCTTTTGAACTTATAGAATTTTGGCTTGTGCTTGTATGACTCGTGGGTGATTAATGAACTTGGGAAGGGACCAAGCTAGATCGTGTTGGACTGAAGATCAATTTCAATTTAGTGTCATGCACACAAGAAAAAGGGGTACCTTTAAAGGCTTCGCCAGGGGGTCAATTACATTGTACTTGAGTAGAACTCTTTAGAGCCCGAAAATTTTGAGATAGTAAATTTTCATTTAATTTAAGGTTTCTGTTGTAGGAACATTTATTGTTAAGAAATAAAATCAATCTTTAAAATTGTTAAGTAAAAAATTTGTGTTATACAATTCAGTTCATTTGTAGCCTCGTATCTAGATTCAGAGATCGGGTCGGATGAGGTTGTTACATTATGATATCAGTTACTCATTTACACTTGAAAACAGAGAATAAGACAAGTCAGTTTATTCCTTCATTTTTTTTCATTGTTTTTTCTTTACAAATTATATGTTTCAATGGTTCATAGATGCATTCTTGACATTTTCCACCCTTGAACTAGTTTTTCCACCATGTAAACCATAGTGGTGGTGCTAGAGAGGGTTGGTTGTGGCCTTGCCCCTCCCCCCTCCCTCGAAAAGTGGTAGAATTGCTTTAGAGCTCCTTTAAAAATTGTAAGAATATAAATTAGTACAATGGTAACATTTCATTTTAGCCTCCTGAAACATTTAAAATTTACTTCCAGCCCTTCCAAGAAAAATTTCTGGCTTCACCCCCGATAAACCATCATAAGTAACACTGAACATGGAGAAGAAAAACTCAAAAGGGTTAACCCACTATTTGGGGCTTGGACTTGGCAAAAATGTTCACATTGGGGCCTGAATTTTTTTTTATTCAAGTTAGGCCTTGAATTTGGTAATTATTTCCACATTGCGGCTTGAACTTTTTTGTCCAAGTTAGTCCTTGACAGTCCTAAAGTTCAAGCTTAAATGTGAGAACAGTTGGCCAATTCAAACCCTAATACGAAAACAATTGTCAAGTTAATAGATTAACTTGGATAAAATAGTCTAGACCTAATGTAGGAATAATTATCAAATTCAAAGCTTAACTTAAAAAAGAATTAGACCCATAAAAAATGTTAACAAATTCAAACTCCAAATAATAATTTAATTCCAACTAAAAAATTATGAAAAAAGTCACTAACAACTTTAAAGAAACACTTTAAGGAAAAAGAAGTACCACCAACTGCAGGTAACTAAAACTGGAACCCAAAAAATGAACAGAAATTATCACGAGCAGTTGCACAAAGAAAAGACTCTGAAATCCCATACCTTCCCTTGAAAAAAATTTAGTATTAATAGAAGTTTATGTAAGCATGAAGGAACCGTTGGTGATTAACCAATAAAGTTTTTCTTTTGGGTTTAATTTTATTGTTTATGGTCAAACGCACCTTTCATTATTCAACAATAACCCGACGAAAGTAATAGGGACGGCATCTATAGGGACAGAAATCAAAAGCTAAAGAAATAGTGGTCGACGTGGCAATTTCCAACGCGGACTCCAAACGTGGTCCCCTACAGTCAACGCGTTTGATATAAATATTCACGCCACTTTATCGGCTCACGTGTAACATCATTTTTAACGGTCCAATCTAACATTTACTTTTTTAATCAACCATCTCTTTGGTTTTAGATCAGGAATATGCTAATACAAAGCATTGAGCTGAGATTTTTTTATTTTAAATTGTTTACATGCCAATAGAATTTGTATTTTTAATTTATTTCAAACAATTAATATAAATAAAAGTATTTAATAAATTTTACATTATATTCAAAAGGTACATAAAAATTAAATTGATTTCTGTTTTATATTAAATTATTTAAAATTTATTTATTTTTATATTTATTTTTTGAAATATTTTATATATATTATTAATTTTAAAAATAATTTAAATTAATTACTTAAAAAGCATTTAAAATTTATATTTGATTTTAAATTATCTAAATATCATATAACCTAACAAACTGTTTATAATATCTAAAAAAAGACATTTTAACCTTTAACTTCAATAGAAAATATTTTTTTTACTGCATTTTTGCACTACACTTTTTAAAAACACTTTTTTGTAAAAATGCTTTTTAACTACAAGAAGGATGGAGAACCAGCTCTTCCAAACACAAGCCAAAGGCAAGTGAAAAAGTACGTTTTAACTGCACTTTTGACTCAAGAAATCAAATATTTTTTTATTGTTTTTTGGTAAAAAATACTTTTGACTTGAAAGTGTTTTTTTGAACATATCTTTTTAATGTGTTTTAAGTCAACCTATATATTTCATTGATTGGAGATGTAAAAATAAAATAAAGGGTAAATTATTTCATTATTCACCTTAAATAGTGTTTGTTTTTATTTTCATCACTCTATTTTTTTTTGTTAATTTAGTCATTCTAAAAAAATTGTTTAAAGTGGTTATTCCATAGTTAAATGGTAATAGAAAGACTAACGATATATTTTCATGTATTGTTTTAGGGCAACCCAAATAGAAACAACCCCTATTTAAAGTGACTAAAAGGTAGTTTATCCTAATTTTAGAGTGACTAACATGGAAATGCATATTCAGCATTCTGTTACCATTATCGAAAGAGTTATCAAATTGATCAATTTCTTTTTTGAGTGACCAAATTAATAATAGATAAATAAGTGAATGAAATAAAAATGACCTTATTTAGCCCTAAAATAAATCATGTTACCTCATTATATGGTTTTAATTATTTTAAACAAATTATATTTGTATCATGATTGAAAGAATCGAGGTAAATTCTAAGAATCTTTTTGTTAAAATATAATATATGTACTTGAATTCTTCACAAATTTAGAATTTAATCTTTGTATTTTTACTTTTAAGTCTTTTTATTTTTATTTTTAAGAAGTTAGCCTCTCTATTTTTTAGATTTCAACATTTAATTCCAATTTTAACCCTTGTTAATTTTTTTCTTAAATTTATTAATGTGACATTTGAAATAAAAAAAAATACTTAATAATAATGCAACTAAAAAATGATGTTGTAATAAAGTTGAATTTAACAAAAATAATCTTAATAATATTAACAACTTGACCTAAATTTAAATTTTAAAAAACAGAAAAATTAAACTTTTAAAAATAAAAATATAAAAATTTAAATTTAAATTTACCAAAAATATAAACACTTGTGAAATATTTTAATTTTTTTCTTCTAAAGTATTATCATTATTTAACAAGAAATAGATAGAGAATAGTAAAACTAATGAATACTAAAGCGATGAAAATGACGTGTGACTATAAAATACTAACAACTTTGCTTAACCATCATTGCATGCAATAATTGAAGAGTAGTCCGCCACAAAGTTGATGCCATATTGACTTGGTCCAACCAATATGAAAAATGCAACAGACAAACCAGTTCGGATAATCTGGATTATACTTATATCTAGAAGTATTATTGTTACTTGAAAAGGATGTAGATTAGTTGAAGGCACTTTAGCATGTAATTATCCTCAACCTTAAGATTTGGAGGATTATTGATAGTTTAGTATCACAGTTTTTTTATTTTTTTCAGCTCTCTCATTCGGATTGCCAAAATGTTGAAAATAATGAAGCGGGTTTTGGGCAAGTGATTAATTTTTAGAAATCAACTATTATGTTTAGCTCTAAGACTCTCCTCTTCATGTGTGAGTCCATCATAGCAACTTTGGGGGTTACTGCCCCTCTTAATTATGGTTGCTATCATAGGTTTCCATCTTTAATTGGTCGTAATAAGAAGTAGATTTTTTCCTTTGTGCGGGAGAAGTTTAGTAAGTGCATCTTTTGTTGGAAAAATAAGATGCTTTTAAAGCTGGGGAAAAAGGTACTACTTAAAATTGTAACTCAGTCCATTCCTATCTTTTGTATGAAAGTTTTTTTGTTGCCTTTTAATATGGGATGAGCTAAAGAAGATGATGAACTCCTTTTGGTGGGGTTCGAGCTCTTCTGACCGTAGGGGCATTCATTGGGCTGCTTGGGACAAGTTATACGCTCCTAAAAAGTTTGGTGGCATAGATTTTCGAAATTTATGTTGCGTCAATTTGGCCGTTCTTGGCAAACAAGCTTTTCAATTTCTTTCGAATCCCAATACGTTACTATCTCGTCTCTATAAAGCTAAATATTTTCCTAACGGTAACTTTCTTGAAGCAAATGAGAGATCAATCCATCCTACATATGGCAGAGCCTATTGGTTGCCAGACCATTAATAGTACGAGGCTGTCGTTGGCAGTTTGGGGGTGGTGGCAGTATTGAGGTTTTTAAACACCTTAGGATTAATGATGGTGATATATTTTTTTTTTGTGGAACCATTGCCTCTCCCGGGTATGGAAAATTTAAAAGTGAAAGATATATTAATTGTTGATGGTAGGTCTTGGGATAAGGACTTTATTGAAGTCATTCTTACACAATTTGATGTTGGACGTGTTTTGTGGCTACTAGTTCCGTATTACCGAATGCTGGATTATCTTGTCTGGCATTTCAGAATGGATGGGCATTATTTTGTTCAATCCAGGTACAAATTAGCATTGACCACCACCATGAATATTGAGCAACATTTGTAGAAGAGCCTAGGTCGATTTTGTAGGATAGCTGGCTTGCCCCAAAGGTAACAAACTTTGTTTAGCGGTGCCTATGTGGCTTTGTTCCTACGAAAGCTCGACTAGTAGACAAAGTGATTGGGGATGTTGTATGCTTAGTTTGTGATGAAGTCAAAAATTTAGATCATGTGCTGCTAGGTTATCTTCGAGCTTAGGAAATATGGGATGTTGTAGGTTGCTAGTTGCAGCACTCAATGGTTTATGAATTTATTGATTTATTGTTGCACGTAACAGATGAAAAGTTGGGAATTCGGTGCTTGGTTATTGCCAGGAACCTTTGGTTCCATTGGAATCTTGTTGTTTGGAAGAATGTAATGGTTTCACCTATTTGTATTGTATCTATAACACCCTTTGCCCAAGCTAATTGTTAAGTCCGAGTTATGGGATGCTACAATCATTGTTGGAGCAACTACCGAAAAAACACTGTAAATAAATCAATTAAACATTTAAATATTCCATATATGTAGTCATTTCATGCTAAATAAGCTTTTTCTAGACTCAATCGAGCTTACGAAAGCTCAATTGCTAAATCCGAACATGAAATAGGACCAAATTGTAAAATTTTCAAAGTCTCAGAATAGGTATCGATACCCTTGATAGGTACCGATACCATTTTGAACTTCGATGCTTTAGAAAAATTAGTTGAAATTGAAAGGTATCGATACCATACTTAAGGTACCGAAACTTCCTTCTAGGTATCGATACTTTACTTTAGTATCAATACCATTTTAAGGTTCGATGTTTGAAAAATAAAGAAAAACCACTTATGTACCTATACCCTTGTCAATGTATTGATACCTCTTTGCCAAAAGTGTCAAAACTCGTATTTTGGTACCTATTTCATGCCAACTTATCATCTTATTCCAAATGGTGCATGAATACACACTAAAACCAACATAAAAACTAACCAAATTCATACTAACACATGCATATAACCATTTATAACCTATCTAATTCAACAATTCAACCAACTTGGCATCCAATAATCATACCATCCTATACAAACTTAGCTTTCAAATTTATACCATTTAACCATTCAAACTCATCACATTAACCTTACCCTTCCACGTTCAAAATCTCCATTCATAAATCACATTTATAGCTTAAATTATAACCAAACATACACATATACATATATGAATCATAACATTACCTAATTCAAATATTAATCAAGTTTAAACCAACTATCAGTCATAGTAAACACATATATTAACACCTAAGTACATGCCACATAACCAACTTAAAACAATAAAAAATAACTACCTAGTTAGAGTTGGATAGTGTGAGCTTTGAGGCGATCTAGTCGACACATTTTGCAAACCGATAATCTACAAAAAAAAGGGAAGCAACAGGTAAGCATTTTGAATGCTTAGTAAGTCCATATGAAAATTACCTTAATTTACATTGATATTCCAATAATTTACGCAAGTGAAACAAAAATGGTACATTACATGGCATTTCCTTGGCATCCTTATACATTCATGTACAATTCCATACAACAACCAATAGGTTAGTATATTAACATAACAAAATCCTAGTAATCCATTCATATATATGTATAACCATGTCATTGTAATTCATGCCATTCAAACTTGCTCATTTTGCAAATATGTCTATTGAATTCATATTCACTATTTACAACTATTTCAGTTCCATTTAATTACCTTTTTTTGTTCAAAGAACTACAGAAAATTGAACTCGAATACATAGGACTAGTTTGCTCACACAAGCTGTCATAATCAAGCTACTAACGCTAACTTCAGAATAAGGTTGCTCATTCGAGCTTAGTTCGATGCTGCTAACAGTAGCTTTAGATAATCCACAACAAATGTTGGATCTCAAGCCATCGTATTAATCCTTGATCAAACACTCATTTTCCTTTTTCAATTGAACAATTTCCTTTTTCCATTTGAACCCTAATGGCATGTCATTCATATCCTAATAGTTTACTAAGTTCATATGGGCACTGTTACCATTTTCGTATCATTTCAAACCTTGTAACATCATCATATATATACCATTCAATCATATAAACATTTCACATCCATTCCATACATTGTATTAATTTGTAATGCTATATTTTTCATACTTTACGATTTAGTCCTTTAGATGCCAAAACCATCAAATTACGATTAATCTAAACTAATAGACATTACAATATAATTCAAACATAACATAAATAACATAGTAAGTTTCATATGAACTTACCTGACAAGAACAACAACAAACAAGACGTTGAGGATAATTTGCAATTTTACCTTTTCTTTAATTATTCTTCGATTGATTCAATTCCCGATCATGCAATAGTCAAATATGATGAAGCTTTGAAAATGTTTCTCTAGATTTCTTTTGATGGTTTCGGTGAAGAGGAAAGGTAAAATGGATGACAATTTCTATTTTGTTTTATGTTTTATAAATATAATACATTAAATAAAATTTTAACATAACTTATATATAATACTTTACCAAATCATCCACTCATGTTTCTAAAATGATTTATTTGTCATTTTATACCTTGGTTTAATTGCTATATAAATCCCTAAGCCTTTGATCAATTATAAATTTACAATTATGGACTTTTACAATTTAGTCTCTATACTATAATTAACTATCTGATTGACAAAATTAAAGAACCAAATTTTAATTAAACTTCATATGAACTTTTAATATTTATGAGACTCAATTATCAGAAATGGGGTTTCGAAAATACTATTTTCGACATCACTGAAAAACAACTGTTACAATATCTTTTGTTGATACGTTTGTGCAAAATAGGGAGGAGGTCAGTCGAGTTATTATTGCTACTCATCTTGGCTTTGGTGATTTTTTGGTTGTAACAGGGACAACGGCTATTAGGACTGCATCGAATTTGTGGATAGCTCCATCATTGAGGTAGGTAAAATGTAATGTTGATGCCGTTAGGTCTGCCGAGAATGAAACACCCCCAAACCCGGCCCACGATTCTTGACCAGATCTTGTATGTTCCTCGAGTAAAACATTTTTAAACTCGTTTGTTACTTTGGAAAAATTTGAGTGGTTATGAAGGAAGGGTGATTTGTGTTGAGTTTAAATTGAAAACTGTGTTTTCACTTCAAGTCTGGATTTTTATGAAACCTCATTTTTATATTTCAAAACTAAAAGTTAAAAGAATTGCCGAATTTGTTTCATAGTTTACCTTTAAATTGAAAATCATTTGTGTTTAGGTGTCGAAATATTTAAAAGTTTATTTTTTAAGAAAAGTTACTTAAACTTTAATTTAATAAAAATCATATCATGATAAAACAAATAACATGCATGCTTAAAACAGTTAATAGTAATGGCCTTATTACAACAGAAAAATACCAAATAAATCTCGAAAATAAAATAATAGAAAACATAAATTCAACTGTTTGAAATCCGAAAATCTTCAAACATGGCCACCACATAGTCTCCGTGACCGGTCCATCTCATCGAGTGTCACCTAAAAGATATCCCACAGCAGGGTGAGTCAAAGCAGACTCAATGTGTAATAGCCAACACAAAGTCCCAAAAGATTTAGGCATATCAAATCACACATATATAACAAATATAAATAATGATGCAATCCCGAACCCAAGCCTAGATATCCATCCTCTACACATTACCCGTACCTGCCATCACACCGTGGGGATTACTAAATCGACCCTCCATCCGCTACACATCATCGAATGCAGTCGCTGCAGACGACTTGCACATCGCCCTTATAAATTGTGGCATAGCCACCAGATAATTATATGTGACATAAGTCACCACATTCAGATTTTTGTGACATGAGTCACCAGATATTGTGGTAAAAACCACCAGATCACTTCCCCTTTTCATATTTACCCATATGCCCCATGTGTCATACAAATCATGCAAATATGATGCCTTATGCCTTATTCCACATTCATAACAAATTCACATATGTGACATATTCCAAATGTTCATAACGTTTAATAACATAATATTAAAGGTTACGTACCTGAATAATCTGTACCATTGTATGGTACCTTTAGCCACGTTCTCATATTTTCATTAACACATATATTGAAACAACACCATAAATCTATTAAGAATTAGTGTGGGGCTACACACCTGGTACTAACACTTTCACTGAAATCCTGAAAGTCTCAATCTAATGCTCTAGATCCCTAGTTCCTACATTCGGCCAACACTAGATCACTAACTGGTTAACTTTCGGCTTTCGAACGAATAAGAAACAGATCTGCATCACTAAATATGGCCTTGGCCGAATATCATATTCACTTACCTTGCGGATCTAAATCCCGAAATTGCTACTTGGTTGTGGTGTCTGTCGAAATACCTACAAGGTGTATGTTAGATCCGATTTCAATACTTAATGGTCACCATAAATGGCCTTCGGCTAGTACCCCTTCTCTTACCTTAGATAACCAAATCCCGAATGATCCTCCCTTGTAGTCGACTTTAAACAAATCCCGAAAGATCACTCTTCAGACGTTAGCTACATACAAAATACGAGATAATGGCCCTATGAGTATTCGGCCACCCTTAGAAATCAAGGCCAACCATTCGGTTTTGGCCACCAAAAGAGAAAGAAAGGAAAATCGATTGCTAAGGAAAGAAAATACTTACCACTATTGAGGCACCCTCAGAGAACCGGCTTCTAGATTCCAAAGAGAAAGGTTTCAGTACTTTAATGGTGAAAAGAAAAAGAGAAGAGAATGAAGGCTATAAGGGTTCGGCTATGGCTCTCAAATGGTGATGGAATATTCGGCCATATAAGAAAAAGGTGCAGAATTAATGTTGAAAGAATGAAAAGAAAAGGAGGAGAAAGTAGAAGAATTTCGGCAGAGGCACATAAGAAAAGAAAAGAATGAAAATGGCCTCACTTCTTCCCTTTGGCCGAAAATACCACCCTTAGACTCCACCAATCGGCCAACTCTGCTTCCCCTTATCTCATCCCTTCTTTTTCTCCTATTTTCTCTCCTTTTTGCACATTCAAAATAATTTAAATAAACCAACATTTATCTTCTATCTTAGCCGAATTTTAAAAGGGATTGACCAAGTCTAATCCTCATCTAAATAAAAGTCCCCATGCCGTCCACTACTGCTCCCCATTGCCGCAAAATAAAAGCTCCCTTTTTGCATCCCTTGTGACTCGAACCTAGGCCCTTTGTACTGCTTGTGGCGTCACTTTCAGAGGCTTTAAGTGGCGCCTCCTTGCCACTTTAACAAGCCAATTTTTATGTCATATTTCCCCTACTAATTTTCTTAAGACCTATCAGGCTTAGCTCCCATTTAAAACTTAAAATCAAATAATTTCTAAGGCATTCACCTACACTCTAAGGTTCTCAAGATTCATAAAACATATTTATAATACACACAGGTATGCTACTTCACACAATTAAGCAATAATGCATACGCACAAAATCTCGAATATTACAATTCTACCCCCTTTAAAATAATTTCGACCTCGAAATTACCTGGCTAAAATAAGTGAGGGTATTGCTGTCGTATTGCTTCTTCCGGTTCCCAAGAAGCTTCTTCCGATCCATGATTATGCCATAACACTTTGACTAAAAGAACTGATTTCCTCCGTAACACTTTCACATCTCGCTCCAAGATCTGAATTGGCTCTTCCTCGTAGGATAAATCCGGTCTCAGCTCCACGTCCTCAACAAGCACTACATGAGATGGATCCGATCGGTAACGGCGTAGCATAGAAACATGGAATACATCGTGCATCTGCTTCAACTCTAGAGGAAACTCTAACTGGTATGCCACCGGTCCAACTCGCTTCAATACCCGATAAGGTCCTATAAACCTTGGGCTTAACTTCCCTTTGTGACCAAATCTCATGACCTTCTTCCATGGCGATACTTTAAGAAACACCTGATCTCCCACATCAAATTCTATTTCCTTCCGCTTAAGATCTGCGTACGACTTCTGCCTATTAGATGCCTCCTTTAACTGCGTGCTCGAATTACCTCAACCTTCTCTCGATTCTCGCCACAATCTCGGACCCAAAACTCGGCGTTCCACGATTACATCCCAAAGACGTAGGAGTGCGACACTTCCATCCATACTGATGCTTCATACGGCGCCATCCCGAATCGGCTTGATAGTTTTGTTGTTATAAGCAAATTCTGCTAACGGCAAATATTCTTCCTAACTTCCACTGAAGTCTATCACACAGCCCCTCAACATATCCTCTAACACTTGGATCACTCGCTCAGACTGGCTGTCCGACTGCGGATGAAATGCCGTAGTGAAATCCAATTTGGTGCCTAAAGCTTGATGTAGAGCTTTCCAAAACCGAGACGTAAACCTTGGATCCCTATATGAAATAATCGATACCGGAACTCCATGCAACCTTACAATTTCTACCACATACAATTTCACTAACTTCTGCAAAGAATAGTCAACCCGCACTGGAATGAAATGCGCGGACTTTGTCAATCGATCCACTATCACTCATACCGAGTCCTTCTTAGTAGGCGTAAGGGGAAGCCCACTAACGAAGTCCATGGTGATTCTCTCCCACTTCCACTGCGGAATTATTATCGACTGAAGCAATCCTGACGGAACTTGGTGTTCAGCCTTGACTTGCTGACATGTCAAGCATTTCCCTACAAATTTGGTAACTTCCCGCTTAAGACCAGGCCACCAAAACTATTCCCTTAGATCTCTGTGCAACTTACTACTCCAGGATGCATAGCATAAGGGCTACTATGCGATTCCCGAAGAATCCTCTGCCTTAAGTCCTCGTTCTTTGGCATACAGACTTTACCCTTGAAACACAGTACTCCCTCGTCATTAATACCATAATCTTCCAACTCCCCACTCTGCACTTGCCGTAACTTAGCACTTAAATCTTCATCCATTAACTGTCCCTCTTTCACCTCATTCAACCACGTCGACTTAGCTTGCAACTCTGCCAACAAACTTCTATCGTCATACAAGCTAAGGTGTGCAAACATCGCCCTCAGATCCAACACAACTTTCCGACTTAGGGCATCTGCCACCACATTCGCTTTGCCTGGGTGATACTCTATAGAACAATCGTAGTCCTTCAATAACTCTACCCACCTTCGCTGTCTCAGGTTCAGCTCTTTCTGAGTCAGCAGATACTTAAGGCTTTTGTGGTCTGTGTAGATCAATGACTTTTCTCCATATAGATAGTGCCTCCATACCTTAAGAGCAAAGACCACTGCCGCCAATTCCAAGTCATGCGTTAGGTAGTTAACCTCATGAGGCCTTAATTGTCGAGACGCATAAGCGACTACTTTCCCGTCTTGCATCAATACACATCCCAATCCTGTGTGAGAAGCGTCACAATACACCACAAAATCCTTTCCTGCCTCCGGCTGAATCAAAACCGGAGCTTCAGTCAAAACCTTCTTAAGCTTCTCAAAGCTCTCTTGTTGCTTATCCGTCCATACGAAAGGTACTTCCTTTCTCAACAACTTCGTCAAATGTGCGGCTATTGAGGAGAACCCTTCCACGAACCTTTTGTAGTAGCCTGCTAAACCCAAGAAACTACAAACCTCAGCCACAGACTTAGGTGATTTCCAATCTAGCACTGCCTCAATCTTACGAGGATCCACTCTTATCCCTTCTGCAGACACCACATGCCCTAAGAATGCAACCTCTTTCAGCCAAAATTCACCCTTGCTGAATATGGCATAGAGCTTCTTCTCCCTTAACACTTGCAACACTATCCGAAGATGCTAATCATGTTCCTCCTCAGACTTAGAATGCACTAGAATGTCGTCGATGAACACAACGACAAATCGATCCAAGTAAGGTTGAAAAACCCGGTTCATCATATCCATGAACGCGGCTAGGGCGTTCTTTAATCCGAACGGCATTACTAAAAACTCATAATGCCCATATCTTGTCCGGAAAGCTGTCTTATGGATATCTGCTTCCTTCATCTTAAGCTGATAATATCCAGACCTTAGATCTATCTTTGAGAACACTCGCCGCTTCTTAAGTGGTCGAACAAGTCGCGTCATCCTTGGCAACGGGTACTTGTTCTTGATGGTCAGCTTATTCAACTGACGATAATCTATGCACATACGCATAGTTCTGTCCTTCTTTTTCACAAACAAAGACTGGTGCTCCCCATGGAGACACACTGGGTTGAATAAACCCACGATCAAGCAACTCTTAGATTTGAGCCTTAAGCTCAACCAACTCCTTTGATGCCATTCTGTACGGAGTGATTGACACAGGAGCTGTACCTGGCAGTAAGTCAATTCCGAACTCCACCTCCCTGTCCGGGAGTATTCCAGGTAACTCCTCTGGAAAGACATCCACAAATTCCCTTACTGTTCTAACTCCACTAACTCCCCCTTCTGTTGCATCCAACACACTAACGAAAGTCAGAAATGCCTTGCACCCTTTTCGCACCATCTTTTCAGCCTTTAGTGCGGAAACTACGTTAGTCAAGTAGTTTCTTCTTTCTCCTATCGTAATTGTCGCCTCATCCTCAGGCGTCCTTAACTCCATTCGCTTAGCTGCACAATCCAATATAGCCCGATATTCCACTAGCCAGTCCATGCCAAGAATAAGATCAAGTTCTCCGAAGGGTAGTTCCATCAAGTCGGTAGGGAATATCACTCCCTGAATCTCTAGAGGTACACTCCGAAATACCTTATTCACCACTACAGTTTGACCTAATGGGCTTACTACAGTCATCTCCCTATCGACAGATTCGAGAGGCTATGCCTAGTGTTTCAACTACACTACATGCAACATAAGAATGGGTCGAGCCAACATCAATTAAAGCAAAGTAAGGCTTGCTACTATAAAGAACGTCGCACGGTTATGACATCCAGTGCGCCTCCATCCTCCCTCTGGCATGAATCAGATACACCGGACCTACTGTCTTGCCTCAGATACCAACACCTCTACCCGGTGTTCCACGTCCTCTTCCAGAACCATTACCTCTACCAATCGGACCACGACTCCGCGGTGGCTGCTGTCCACCTCTTCCAGCCTGATTAAAACCCTGACCTGTTAGTCGGCTCCTATCTATCTTTATAGGACAGTCCTTAATCATGTGGTCCTTGGACCCACACTTGAAACATCCTCCTTCTTCCAACACTCTCCTAGGTGCATCTTCCCACACCGAGCACAAGTGCAGTGCGCCTCTCTGTCACACCACGACCTCGCGACCCATCAACTCTAGGCCTCTTTTGAACATTCCCGGATGGCCCTGATGTTCCAAAACCTCTCTTCTGCCTGTTCCGATCCGTATTCTGTCTCACAGAGTCCTTAATCCCTTCGGCTACCTTAGCCTTTTCTACCAATACGGCAAACTCCCGCTCCTGTTGTGGAGCTATCAACAACCTCAGGTCATCCTTCAGTCCGTTCTCAAATCGAACACATCGTTCATGCTCCGTAGCCACAATTCCTCGAGCATACCGGCTCAACCTTAAGAATTCAGCCTCGTACTCCACTACGGACTTGTTCCCTTGAACCAGCCCCAGAAATGCCTTCCTCTGCGAATCAATATAGCTAGTCCCAATATACTTCTTCTGATACGCCACCTTAACGTACTCCCAAGTGAGATCCTCAGCTGTGGCACCATCCCGAACTGTGAACCACCATTGATATGACTTATTGCGAAGAAGCGACACCATTCCTTTCAGTTTCTCCTCAACAGTCAGATCCAGCTCATCCATAATTCGCTCGATCGCCTCCAACCAATACTCAGCCGTACTGGGTGCCACACCAGATACACCACGGAACATCTCAGCTCTATTGGCTCGGAGTCACTCGAGTACAGATTTTCAAGCTCCCATACCTCTACCTGCTCCAGCCACCATCTCAAGAACTCGCAGCACCACCTGCGATACTGCATCTTCCCCCGTCTGATCTTGCTGCTCAACTCCAATCGCTGGTGGTGGGGGTGGTGGTACCTCATTCTCGGACCCTTGACCAGACCTAACGGGTTCCGACACGGTCATTCTGCCTCTACCACGTCCTCACACATTACGACCACGTCCCTTAGAACTCATTTCTACGATCACGCTTTAATCTGGTTTACGAAATTTTATGCATTAGTATTTTGTTCCACTGATTATCCGCGAACAATTTTATGAAAAGGAGCTTAGTAGTAGTTCTTTCGATCATTTCAAGGTTTTCGTTTCCAGTCTTCTACCCTAATTCAGAGAAATACATTCATTCAGTCGTACCTACCACACACATTCACCACTAGAATACTTTTGTCTGTTCCTACCCCAGGGGTATTTTCGTAATCTATCCTATAGGGGTATTTTGGTAATTTTCCAAGTCAGGGTATTTTGGTATTTCGAAAAAAAATAGGAATTTTTGGTATTTTGTAAAGTAAGCAAATCTTAATAAAATTTGAGGGTAGCACGGTAATTTTATAAACCAAGGGCATTTTAGTAATTTTACAACCAGGGGTATTCGGGTAATTTGTAAATCGGGAATATTTCGGAAAAATTTTTATAAAATAGTTTTTACAAATCAAAGGGGTAATTTGATAATTTTAAAAACTAAGGTTTTTATAAAAAGTATGGCTAGTCCCTTTCGGGTTTTAATTAATGAATTTAGCCTATGAATAGGTCCTCTCGGTTAGGATGAACTGTCACTACGCACCAGGTAGGATTCGAGCGAAGAGGAGGTGAGTCACTAGGACTGCTTAAATACCAGGCTCTTCCTAAATCCAATTCTAGACATGCGCACAATGGTTGCCACACCCTAACTCGGCGACTTAGTCATAGGTTGGTTTTAATTAGGCATTAAAGTTTTATGTAACTTGTGTTGAGGTAAGCTAATCCTAGGGTTCAATAACTTAATATACTAATCTACGTTCCCGTTATACCCTTATACAAATCATACTATAAATCATACAACAGTTAAGGGTACTTACCTGGTGGACTTCGGGTCGGAGACTTAGGTGCCATGCCAGAAAACCTGCTCCTTTTACAAAAATTTTCACAAAGCTTATTTGGGCTTAATTTTGAAAACATTATGGGCTTTAAACCCAAGGTCGAGAGTTTAAAACTGGGCTCTGATACCAAACTGAAACACCCCCAAACTCGGCCCACGAGCCTTGACCGGATCTGGTATGTTCCTCGAGTAAAACATTTTTAAACTCGTTTGTTACTTTGGAAAAATTTGAGTGATTTTGAAGGAAGGGTGATTTGTGTTGAGTTTAAATTGAAAACTGTGTTTTCACTTCAAGTCTGGATTTTTATGAAACCTCATTTTCATATTTCAAAACTAAATGTTAAAAGAATTGCCGAATTTGTTTCATAGTTTACCTTCAAATTGAAAATCATTTGTGTTTAGGTGTCGAAATATTTAAAAGTTTATTTTTTAAGAAAAGTTACTTAAACTTTAATTTGATAAAAATCGTATCATGATAAAACAAATAACATGCATGCTTAAAACAGTTAATAGTAATAGCCTTATTACAACGGAAAAATACCAAATAAATCCCGAAAATAAAATAATAGAAAACGCAAATTCAACTGTTTGAAATCCCGAAAATTTTCAGCATGGCCACCACATAGTCTCCGCTGACCCGATCCATCTACTGAGTGTCACCTGAAAAGATATCCCACAACGGGGTGAGTCAAACAGACTCAATGTGTAACAGCCAACACAAAGTCCCAAAAGATTTAGGCATATCAAATCATATATATATAACAAATATAAATAATGATGCAATCCCGAACCCAAGCCTAGATATCCATCCTCTACACATCACCCGTACCTGCCATCACACCGTGGGGATTACTAAATCGACCTTCCATCCGCTACACATCATCGAAGGCAGTCGCTGCAGACGACTTGCATATTGCCCTTCTAAATTGTGGCATAGCCACCAGATAATTATATCTGACATAAGTCACCATATTCAGATTTTTGTGACATGAGTCACCAGATATTGTGGTAAAAACCACCAGATCATTTCCCCTTTTCATATTTACCCATATGCCCCATGTGTCATACAAATCATGCAAATATCATGCCTTATGCCTTATTCCACATTCATAACAAATTCACATCTGTGACATATTCCAAATGTTCATAACGTTTAATAACATAATATTAAAGGTTATGTACCTGAATAATCTGTACCATTGTATGGTACCTTTAGCCACGTTCTCATATTTTCATTAACACATATATTGAAACAACACCATAAATCTATTAAGAACTAGTGTGGGGCTACACACCTGGTACTAATGCTTTCACTGAAATCCCGAAAGTCTCAACCTAATGCTCTAGATCCCTAGGTCCTACATTCGGCCAACACTAGATCACTTAACTGGTTAACTTTCGGCTTTCGAACGAATAAGAAACAGATCTGCATCACTAAATATGGCCTTGGCCGAATATCATATTCACTTACCTTGCGGATCTAAATCCCGAAATTGCTACTTGGTTGTGGTGTCTGTCGAAATACCTACAAGGTGCATGTTAGATCCGATTTCAATACTTAATGGTCACCATAAATGGCCTTCAGCCTAGTATCCCTTCTCTTACCTTAGATAACCAAATCCCGAATGATCCTCCCTTGTAGTCAACTTTAAACAAATCCCGAAAGATCACTCTTCAGACGTTAGCTACATACAAAATACGAGATAATGGCCCTATGAGTATTCGGCCACCCTTAGAAATCAAGGCCAACCATTCGGTTTTGGCCACCAAAAGAGAAAGAAAGGAAAACTGATTGCTAAGGAAAGAAAATACTTACCACTATTGAGGCACCCTCGGAGAATCGACCACGGATTCCAAAGAGAAAGGTTTCGACACTTTAATGGTGAAAAGAAAAAGAGAAGAGAATAAGGGCTATAGGGTTCAATTTATGGCTCTCAAATGGTGATGGAATATTCGGCCATATAAGAAAAAGGTGCAGAATTAATGTTGAAAGAATGAAAAGAAAAGGAGGAGAAAGTAGAAGAATTTCGGCTGAGGCACACAAGAAAAGAAAAGAATGAAAATGGCCTCACTTCTTCCCTTTTGGCCGAAAATATCACCCTTAGACTCCACCAATCGGCCAACTCTGCTTCCTCCTATCTCATCCCTTCTTTTTCTCCTATTTTCTCTCCTTTTTGCACATTCAAAATAATTTAAATAAACCAACATTTATCTTCTATCTTAGCCGAATTTTAAAAGGGATTGACCAAGTCTAATCCTCATCTAAATAAAAGTCCCCATGCCGTCCACTACTGCTCCCCATTGCCGCAAAATAAAAGCTCCCTTTTTGCATCCCTTGTGACTCGAACCTAGGCCCTTTGTACTGCTTGTGGCGTCACTTTCAGAGGCTTTAAGTGGCGCCTCCTTGCCACTTTAACAAGCCAATTTTTATGTCATATTTCCTCTACTAATTTTCTTAAGACCTATCAGGCTTAGCTCCCCTTTAAAACTTAAAATCAAATAATTTCTAAGGCATTCACCTACACTCTAAGGTGTTCTCAAGATTCATAAAACATATTTATAATACACACAGGCAAGCTACTTCACACAATTAAGCAATAATGCACAAGCCCAAAATCCCGGATATTACAGAGAATGGTATGAAATCTTGAGCAACAACCCTAAGAGATGATAATGGCAGTGTGCTTAAGGGTATATCGAGTTCTTCTGAAGGGTTGTTGGATTCTTTGCTTGTCAAAGCCATTGCAATACGAGTGGTGCTTTCTTAGCTCAAAACTATGTGCGTGGACAATGTTGTTGAATCGGATTTTTCCATGGTGATTGACGTGCTTCATAGCTCAAGTAATATGGAATCCGAATTTGGCTTACTCATTCATGATTGTTTGGCATTGAAAACTTCTTTTGAGCACTTATCTTTTCGTTGGACATGTCGAGGTGCTAATAAGGCGGTTCACTCATTTGCACGGGTGGCCTTATTCTATGCAAACCACATCGAATGGGATTGTTTTCCGGTTAATGTTCACTATTTTTTAGCTTTGGATTCTGAATCAATTATGGACCAAAGTGGTAAAGGTTTTAAGACTGGGTGTATGGGGTAAACCTATTAGCTTGAAATTAGTTGCCCCCACCATATTGGTTTGTTACCTTCAAAACAAAATCTTGAAAAAAAACTTAGATTAAAACATTTGGTCCACTAAACATTTTAATACGAATGTGATAGTAATTGCCAAAATTAGCCACATCAAATCGAATACAAATTATAGTAATTTTAATGTTTTTCAATTATATTTATTATTAACAAAAAATAATTTATTATTAACTAACACATAATTGAATCTATTTATTTTAAATAAAAATAAATTAATAAATTAATCTTTAAATTTAAATATTCCTTACACTAAAATACAATTTAAAATTTAACTAAATAATGCTTAAAACAAATTTAAATATTTTTTAAGATTTTTTAATTAGAAATAGATTGAATAATAAAAAAAGATAATTTTGGCTCAGATGTAATTTTTATTTTTCCAAATACATAAAAGTAATTCCTAAATGAAAATTGTATTCTTGGAAAAGTTAATGCTTTTTTTCATATCAAACATGAGAATTTCTCTTACAATAATTAAATTCTCCGAAAAGTTATAGCTTTCCATTGTACCCTTTGATGTTTAATAGCAAATATTTTACTATTAATTTAATGATTATTAAGTTTTTTTTTCCTTATTTTGATGATTTAAAAAAATATCGGACTTTTAGGTGAGTTTTTGACAACATTATGCGAGGCCTCTACTTTGGTTGTGTAAATTAAGTGAGAATATTTTATGAAGTTTGTTTATATGTTTTTAAAAGTTTTGAGTAGTCAACTTTGCGACAATAAAATTTATTTTTTAGGGTATGTTTGGTTGGGTGAAAAAATAGATGGATAGGTGGAGAGGATGAAAAAGTGAAAAAAAAAATTAATTTTAAGTGTGTTTGGTTAGAAAGAAAAATGAGAAGAAAGAAAATAAAAGAGAATATCAGTTTCCATCTTAATGCATAAAACAAATTCTTCCAAATTAGAATGATTAAAGAAGAGAAAATGAGAAAGATGCATATGTAAGTTTAAAATTATATATATTTTAAATGTTTTATTTTCTTTCATTTCATTTTTTAACTCTACTAAGGAAAAGATGGAAAGAAATTTAAATTTTTTTTCAGTTTTCCATCTTTCTTACCAAGCACGCCTATGGAAAGAAAAATTATGTTTTCCTTTCTTTTAGTATTTTATCTTTTCAATTTTCCATCTTTCCAATTTTCTATTCACTCTACCAAGCCAAGTCTTAGGGTGTGCTTGGTCGAGGAATGGGAGGAGAGAGTCGAATAGTGAAAATAAAATAAATTTTGAGTGGGCTTGGATGGAAAGAAAAGTGAGAGAAAAGAAAATAAGAGAGATGATCATTTTCCATCCTAATGCATAAAAAACAATCTTTCCATATTGGAATAATGAGAGGAGAGAAAATGAAAGAGATGTGTATGTTAGTTCAAAATTATGCATTTTTCAAATGCTTTTTTTTCCTTCGATTTTTTAACTCTACCAAACAATGAATGGAAATAAATTTTCTTTCTATTTTTCCATCTCTCCTACCAAACATACTTATGAAAAGAAAAATAATATTTTTCATCCTTTTAGTTTTTTACCCTTTCAATTTTTAATTTTAAGTATTTTTAAAATTATTTTCAATCCAATTACATTTTATATCATTAAAAATCATATTAATTTTATTTTTATAAAATTTCTTGAACTTTTTATGTATATAAATGTGACTTATAAAATTGTTTTAATTTTAATTCTATAGGTGAAGGTAAACTACACAAGTAGTCGCTCAATTATTAGTGTACTGGAAAGATTTCTTTTTGATGGTGTTATTCATTTAATGCTCGAATAGGGGAAAATAAAGAGGCACGGAATTGTCCTTCGGGAACTTAATTGCATTAGGAATTACTGCGGACGTTGGTAAGTCTACCAATCTAGTATAGTTACAGTTGTTTGAACGTTCGGTATGTTAGGAATATCGAGGTTTTCAGTTTCGTAAATAGAGTGTTCTTTTAGTTTAATTCACTGAAGTTTGGTGTTTTTAGGTACTAGTTGTCTTGTGGGGTCATTCTAATCAAATCTAGACCAGGTGTGTAACGAGAAACCCGAAAAATAGCGAACAGAGAAAGCCAAAATTAGGGTTTGTCGATGCCACATGACCGTGTGTCAGGCCGTGTGATATGCCGTGTGTGACACATGACAATGTAACAGGCCGTCTACAAGGCGTGTGTGACACGTGCGTGTGTGGGCTGTGTGTCAGGCCGTGTGGGCCATATGGGCATGTGGGCCCAAAATTTAGGAAACTTCTCTAGGGTCGCACATATTGTCCCGATCGACTGTGGGCCTTCTGTGGGGTCGGTATGTGGTTACATAAGCTATAAAGCATGAATTTTGTTAATCTGTTAGTATGAAACTTGATGTAAATGACGTTTAAATTCATATATTGTGATGAATATATGATCTGTTGTGTATAAAGCATGTTCTACATCTGTTATACGAGCATGTATGATATGTAAAGTTTGGTATTTGTTATTTCTGTTTATGTTTGACTATGGGGTGGAATGTATATTATATGGAGGAAGTGTTCTGAAAGAGGCGATATTTCACCCACTATACTGGCAGCCCAGCTGCAAATATTCTGAAAGTGTCATGTTGACACTCAGTGGTTTGTAGGGCTGAATGGGTCTTTAATACCTTATATGGTATGTTGGGGTGATCAGAGATGGTGGGTAGTAAATGGGGGTAGTATTGTAATTTGAATATGACTCTGATTCTGTATGAGACATTCATTAGTATTTGTTTTGCTATGTATTAAATCTATAATTCTCTTTCTGTTAAGTTACACATTGAATTATAAAAACTCACTCTCTGTTTGATTGTCACTTTCAGGTAACCCTCAGACTTAGGCAGGTCTGTGCGATGGGAGCTCGGTTATGTCCATAATTCTGTAACTCTATTCACTTAAATTTGACTTATTTAAAAATTCTGATTTGAGAGTTTTATAAAATTTTGGACTCTTTGGACATTTGGGATTGTTTTTGTTTTGGATTTTTATTTTGAATTTTTGGCATGACACACTATAAAACAGCTTTATAAAAATAACTATTTTTCTGTAATCAACGATTTTTTAGAAAACAAACTCGATTTTCCAAAATACAACGTTCTAAGAAATTTCGCTACAAAATATTTGATTTATTTAGAAATTATAAACAAATGACGATTTTAATTGAAAAGATATGACCAACATGATTTTCTAATAAAATGGGCTTTTTGAGTAACAAAAATTCATGCTGTTTTTAATAAACAAAAGTTAGATTTCAAACCATTTATCGTAATCACTCCAGATTCTACATAACGTCTAAGCCGAGTTTGGGGTATTACATTTAGTGGTATCAGAGTCAGGTTGCAAAACTTGAGTTGTGAGAATTTTGGGTTCAAAATTGTGTTTGTAAAACAACTATTTTTCCGAGTAAAATTTATTTATAAATTTGAAAAGTAAGCTTGTGGAATATCGAGTCTCCGATGCCAATCTTGTAAGTACTTGTGACTTACAAATACTTTAGTTAGAAAACTCTGAAATGATTAAAACTGTACTGAGTTAGTTAGAGAATGAAAAATTCTTGAAATTTCTGAAATCCCTTTTGATACTTATTTGAAGCATAAAAACTTGCTAATAAACACTAAAACTGATACATAAAACTTTGTAATGTATATAAACTTGTAAATATGAATGGAATGCGTGGCCGTGGTACTCGTGGGCGCAGCGGGCGCCGTAGAGGAACTCGAGCTGAGTCATCCTCTATGGGTAGTATGCCCAATCTGGATACAAGTGAGACACCGACTATACTTACTGCTGAGACCGAGTCTCAAAGTTACTCGGCTAGGGACGACGTTTTGTCCCAAGCCATGCTTATAGTGTTGGAGAAGGTTACTGGGCCCTATTTTGCTTCTGGGAGCCGTGGGTTGATAATTGAATGACTCCATTCTAACAGCGCTGAGTTGTTTAGGGGCATCATTGGAGTCGTCCAGACTGTAGCCGAATACTGGTTGGAGGCCACCGAGAGGATTTTGAATGATATTGATTGCACCCCTGAGCAGAAATTAAAGGGTATAGTATCTCTACTTCACAATGAGGCATATTAGTGGTGGTTAATAGTTGAAGAGGGTATTTAGCCGAACCGGATTACCTGGGATTAGTTTAAGAGCGCATTCTAGAGTAAATATGAGAGGGTGAGTTATGTGGATGCTCATAGACGTGAGCTTATGAACCTTACCTAGGGGGATAGGACTATGACCGAGTATGAGGTCAGATTTCTGAGACTGAGTTGTTATGCTCGTGGGATGGTGTCAATTGAGTTAGAGAAATGTGTTCACTTTGACGAAGGATTAAGGGATAACTTGAGGGTTCTGATAGCTCCACAGAGGGAGCAGAAATTTTCTGTCTTTGTGGACAAGGTAAAGATTACTGAGGATGTTAAGCGCGTTGAGCACGAGAATAGGGACCGTGAGAGGGGTAAGAATTAGAGGGATTCAGAGCCCTCTAATTCTATTCAGAGGTCTAAGAAATTAACCAGGTCAGATGGGCTTTCGAGAGTTGGGGTTCTAATTACTTCTACTGTGGCTCAGTCATGTGGAGACTATGGTAGACCCATTCTGGCGAATGTTGAAGGAGGTTGGAAACGTGTTTGCAATGTGGGTCGATGGAGCATCGTATTAGAGATTGCCTACAGTGTTATTATCAGATGCAAGCTCAGCTCCAAGATTTGTTTAGCCTTAGCGAGCAGTTCAGCAGTCGCCTAGGGGCCGTGGTCCGACCAGGGGTGGTAATAGTATGGGCAGAGGGTAGAAAACACCGAGTAGAGGTGCTACTCAGACTGAGGCAAGGCAGCCTGTGTTGGTTTATGTTACTAGAAGTCGTGAGGATAGAGATGCCATAGATGTTATTTCTAGTACGTTCTTTATTCATATTGTCCCTTATTTTGCGTTAATAGATATAGGGTCAACACATTTATATGTAGTTAGCTCTGTTTCTGGAAACTTGGGGATTTTTGTTGAGAGCACTTTTACTGCACTCAGTCCGTTAGGTCAATCTGTTCGGGTTAGTAGACTGTATAGGAATGTACCGTTGGAGATACAAGGGATTGTGTTTCCGGCTAATTTGATGGAGCTACCATTTGGGGAATTTGATCTAATTTTGGGAATAGAAAAACATCGAGTCAGTTTGGATTGTGCTTATATAAGGGTATTTTTAGATTAGAGGATGATGTGGAGGTGATTATGATCGGCGAGCATTGAAATTACTTAACCAATGTGATATCCACTGTAGTGGCTGAAAAACTAGTTTGGAAAGGTTGTGAAGCGTATTTGGATTTTGTGAGTGATTCAGCTTCTGTGGAATCGCCCGTTGGGAACATCTAAACGGTTAGAGAATTTTTGAATGTTTTTCTGAGGAATTACTGGGTTTGCCTCCGAATTTTGAAATTGAGTTTGATATAGAGCTTTTGCCGGGTACAACACTAGTGTTTATCGCTCTTTATCGTATAGCATCGAATGAGCTTATGGAGTTAAAAGCTCAGCTTCAAGAGCTCCTTGATCGTGGGTTCATCCGTCATAGTGTGTCTCTGTGGGGGACACTGGTGTTATTTGTAAAGAAAAATGATGGTACCATGAGAATGTTTATTAACTACCGTAAGTTGAATAAGTTAACGGTGAAGAATAAGTACCCACTTTCGAGGATTGATGATTTGTTTGATCAGTTTCGTGAGGCTTTTATTTTTCAAGATAGATATCCGTTCTGGGCACCATCAGCTTAAGGTTAAGGAAGCTGATGTCCATAAGACTACTTTTAGGATTTGTTATGGGCACTACGAGTTCCTAGTCATGCCCTTTGGTTTGACAAATTCTCCGGCTAGATTCATAGATCTTATGAATTGAGTTTTTTAGTCGTACTTGGATTAGTTCGTCGTGGCCTTCATAGACGACATTCTAGTATACTCTAAGACCAAAGATGATCATAATGAGCATCTTCGTAAGAAATAGCTCTATGTTAAGTTGAGCAATTGTGAATTCTGGTTGAGGGAAGTAAATTTTCTAGGGCATGTGGTTTCTGCGGAGCGGATCCGAGTTGGTCATAGGAAAATTGAGGATGTGCTTGAGTGGAAACAACCTAGGAATATTTCTGAGATCCGTAGTTTTTTGGGCTTGAGGGTTATTATCGGAAGTTTATCGAGGGGTTCTCTTTGATAGCAGCTCCTCTGACTAAGCTGTTGCGTAAGAACGCCTCTTTTGTCTAGACTGATGAACAGTAATCAAGTTTTGAGAAGCTCAAATCTGTTTTGACTCCTACTCCTGTTTTGATACAGCTTGAATCCGATAAGGAGTTCGTGGTATACAGTGATACATCCCATGACGGTTTGGGTTGTGTTCTGATGCAAGACAGTAAGGTAGTGGCTTATGCGTCTCGATAGCTTAAGTCACATGAGAGCAACTATCCAACGTACTATCTTGAGTTAGTTGTAGCTGTTTTCACCTTAAAGATTTGGAGGCACTATCTGTGTGGTGAGAGGTGTATCATTTATACCAATCACAAGAGCCTTAAGTATCTCCTTAACCAAAAGGAGTTGAACCTTAGGCAATATAGATGGATCGAGTTGCTTAAGGATTACAACTGCACGATTAAGTATCATTTTGGTAAGGCCAACGTGGTGGCTAATGCTCTTAGTCGTAGGGCAATATATGATTTGACGGTGATGTTTGCTCGCCTAAGTCTTTTTGATGATGGGGGTCTGTTAGCTGAGTTGCAAGTTAAGGTGACTTGGATTGATCAGATTCGAGATAAACAGTTGTGGGATGATTCTTTAGTTCTACGATTCCGTTAGGTGGAGGATGGTAGTATGTTTGGTTTTGGGCTAAATAGTGATGGGGTTTTGTGTTTTCAAGGACGAGTTTGTGTTCCAAATGATTTTGATTTGAGGCAGTCTATTTTAAGAGAAGCGCATAGTAGCCCTTACGCTATGCATCCCGGTGGAAATAAGATGTATCGGGATATGTGAAAATTGTACTGGTGACTAGGTTTGAAACGAGAGGTAACAGACTTTGTTTCTCATTGCCTAACGTACCAGCAAGTTAAGGCTGAGCACTAATTGTCTTCGGGTGTGCTTCAACCCGTTAAGATTCCCTTATGGAAATGGGAACGTGTAACTATGGGCTTCGTTATTGGGTTGCCCTTAACACCCACCAAGAAGGATTCTATGTGGGTCATCGTGGATCTGTTGACCAGGTCTACCAATTTCATTCCTATTCAGATAGATTACGCTTTTCAGAAGTTGGTTAAGTTATATGTCTCAGAGATCGTGAGACTTCATGGGGTACCAGTCTCGATTATTTTTTATAGATATCCTAGTTTCACTTCTCAATTTTGGAGAAAACTTTATGAGGCTCTGGGTTCGAGGTTGGACTTTAGTACTGCATTCTATTTTTAGACAGATGGTCAATCTGAGAGGGTGATTCAGATATTGGAAGATATGCTTCGGAGTTGTGTGATAAATTTCTAAGGTAGTTGGGAGGATTTTTTGCCATTAGTCGAGTTCACCTACAATAACAACTTCCAGTCTAGTATTCAAATGGCACCTTACGAGGCTCTGTATGGTTGTAAGTGTCGTACTCCATTATGTTGGAATGAGTTAGGTGAGCGATGGGTTGTGGGTCCTGAGGTTGTATCCGAGACTGAAGACAAAGTTAGACTGATTCGGGATCGTTTTGAGGTGGCTTTTGATAGACAGAAGTTCTATGTAGATCTGAAAAGGAGGGACATTAAATACTCTATGGGTGAATATGTGTTTCTTAATGTGTCTCCAAAGTTAGATCGTATCCACAATATGTTTCACGTCTCTGTGTTGAGGCGGTATCGGTCGGACCTATATCATATTATTTCGGTCGAAGAGATTGATGTTGGACTGGATTTGACATTTGAGGAGGAGCCGATTCAGATTTTGGATTGAGATGTTAAGATCTTAAGGAGGAAATCTATTCCATTAGTGAATGTTCTGTGGTGAAATCATGGCATTGAGGAAGCCACGTGGGAACCTGAGGACTTGATTTGTCAATAGTATCCATATCTATTTGAATCAGGTAACTTTTAAGGTCGAAACTTCTTTTAAAGGGTAGAGTTGTAACGCCCCAAAAATCTCAAAGTTCGGATTTGTTAAATTCAATCATAAGTTAAGTGCTGGGTTCAGTAGCCACAGGTGTTGGGTGTGTAGTGTAGGTTACAAGTTTGAGTCACGGTGATGGTGGTTTTGTTAGTATTTTTTTTTTTGTTTCAGGTGTAGCGTTTGAATTAAACTCTAAGTGGTGGTTGGATAAAGGAAGGAATTATGGGGTTAGTGGTTGGTTAGGATTAGATTTTATTTTTCTTTTTAAAATGTTAATTAATTGTTTCTATTTTTGTTTCCAAAATTGCTACCCTTTTTCCCACGTTCATTTTTTTCTCTTTGGTTGACTATTCCTTTTGTGTTTTCCTTTCTTCTTCCTCCCTATTCTTTTGTTCCAAATCAAATCCAAGTGTTACCACTGGTTTCAATCAATATCGTTGTTTTGCTCATCATCTATTATTGTGTCAATTTCTAGTTGTGGTTCGATTCAGTAAGTTATTGGGGTAGGTGTAGTTCTATTATTTCTATGGTTGAGATTTCTTTTTGATGGTATTATTTGTTTAATGCTCAAATAGAAGAAAATCAAGAGGCTCGGGATTGTCCTTCGGTGACTTAATTACGTTAGGAACTGCTGCAGACGTTGGGTAAGTGATTCTTCCAATCTAGTATAGTTACGGTTGTTTGAATGTTCAGTATGTTAGTAATATCGAGGTTTTCAGTTTCGTAAATGGAGTGCTCTTTTGGTTTAATTAGTTTAAGTTTGGTGTTTTTAGGTACTGGTTGTCTTGTGGGGTCGTTGCGATCAAATCTAGACCAGATGTGCAATGAGAAAACCAAAAAACAATGAACGGTAAAAGCCAAATTTGGGGTCTATCGACGCCACACGGTCGTGTGGTTGACTATGTGCAACACACGTTTTAAGCTATTTTGGGCCCTGTGGGTCATACAGGCGTGTGTGGGCCGTGTGCCATCTATGTGGGCCACACTGGAAAGGCAATTTGGGCTGTGTGGGCCACATGGGCAAGCCATTTTGGGCCACGTGGGCACAAAATTCAGAATTTTCCCTAGAGTCGCACATGTTGTCCCGATCAACTTTGGGCCTTCTATGGGGTCGGTATGTGGTTACATAAGCTGTAAAGCATGAATTTTGTTAATCTGTTAGTATGAAACTTGACGCAAATGACGTTTAAATTCATGAATTCTGATGCGATATATATGATCTGTTATGTATAAAGCATGTTCTACATCTGTTATAGGAGCATGTATTATATGCAAATTCTGGTATCTGTTAATTCTGTTTATGTCGTACTATGGAGGAGGACGTATATTATGTGTAGGAAGTGTTCTGAAAGCGGCGATATCTCATCCATTATACTGGCAGCCTAACTACAAATATTCTGAAAAGTGTCATGTTGATACTCAATGGTGTGTAGGGTTGGATGGGAATTTAATACCCTATATGGTGTGTTAGTATGGTCGGAGATGGTGTGTAGCAGATGGGGTTAGGATTGTAATTTGCATATGACTCTGGTTCTGTATGAGACATTCGTCAGTATCTATTCTGCTATGTATTAAATTTGTAATTCTGTTTTTGTTAAGTTACACACTAAGTTATAAAAACTCACTCTTTGTTTGACTGTCACTTTTAAGTAACCTTCAGACTTAGGCGAGTTGTTGTGACGGGAGCTCGGTTATGTCTACAATTCCGTAAACTCTATTTGCTTAAATTTGACTTATTTAAAATTCTGATTTGAGAGTTATGTAAAATTTTAGAGACTCTGGACATTTGGGATTGTTTTTCTTTTAGATTTTTATTTTGGATTTTTGGCATGACACACGATAAAAACAACTTTATGAAAGTGACTATTTTTCTACAATCAACGGTTTTCAAGAAAACAAACTGGGTTTTCCAAAACACAACGTTCTAAGAAATTCTGTTGCAAAATATTTGATTTATTTAGAAATTGTAAACAAATAACAGTTTTAATTGAAAAGGTATGACCAACATGAGTTCCTAATAAAACGGGCTTTTTGAGTAACAAAGATTAATGCTGTTTTTCATAAGCTAAAGCTAAATTTCAATCCATTTATCGTAGTCACTCCAGATTCGGCCATAACATTTAGGCTGGGTTTGGACTGTTACAATTGTGGTCGTTAATGTAGAAAAAAAGGTAGAAGATTGAATTTGGTTTAATTCTTCTTCGTGATTTTTTTCTTAAATTAATTTATTTATAAAATTATTATTTAATAAATAATTTTCATGTTAAAAAAAATTCATTTATTTATAAGTATATTTAGAATTTTTTTTATAAATTTGTATCTATTTTTATAATTATAAAATTGTATGTATCTTTATAATATCGTATGCATTTTTACAGAAAATGAAATTTTAAATAATTTTTTATTTTAAAGTTTTTCAATTTTTAAGTATCAAGACTAAATTGATAAAATGTGTAAAGTTAAGACCTAAGTTTGTTGAATTTTTTAGAAATAAGACCAAATTGATAGAATCCATAAACTTTGAAGGGCTAAATTATCTATTATACCAATAAAAAAAAAGTTATTTCAACAAAAAGTGATTAAAATATCAAATGCCAATAATGTCAAATAAAAACTTTTGGGTCTAAGTGACCAAAACAAAAGTATACTAATTATTAAGTGACTATTTTGTATAGTTTACTTTAAGTGAAAAACTTGTATCATTTTATATAATCACACAAATACAAAATGTATTTAATGTTATAATTTTACTTAATCAAAGATCATATTTGATATTGATTTTTTATTTTTCAGCTTGTAATTTTGCATTTTACTGGCTAAGTATTTATTATTATTAGATTTTCTATTAAACTTAATATTTATCGCATTTTCTAGTTCACCAAGGATGTTGTGGCACAACCAAAATATTTTAGATTAATTAATTAAAATATTCACCTCATTCCTTAATCATAAAGTCGGGGGTTTTAATTCCCGTTTATGGTAATAGACCATTGTTAAGTATTTTGTTATGTGTCCTCATGATGGGGGGAATCGAGTATTTATAAGATACAATTATTTTTCATCGAAATGATGTCCTAGGTAGGCTCCATACATGGTGACACGTATACTGTTCTAGACTTAACACGTGTTTGCCAATCAACTCGTTTGACTTCGCATGCTCTACCTGCGAACACCTAGGAACATGCAAACTTGGCTTGCAAGCCCTCATTGTGAGCCCTCAATGTATCCACCTTATAGGGCCTAGGCTCGAGTTGCGGGTCGACATGGGTCGGTAATGGGAAGTACCATAACAATATAATCCCCTTGTTGGTTCTAAGAAGGGTTATAAAGTGGCGTTTCTTAGAACCAATGTTTTAAGTTTGAATGGCTTACTAAACATTAATTGGGGGATACTAATATATGAAGTTTACTTCGACACGTGGACGAGGGATTACATCTGTTTGCATCTGAACGCTCCTTATTCCTTGGTTATTTGAATCGTTAAAGCACAGAGGCAAGAAGCCCTTTAAAAAAGGGGGTTATGGAAGCCCTAAAAATCATTATCTAAAATTTCAGCAATTGCACTCGACGAGAGGCATTTTTTTCAAGGTAAACCCCTATGAATTTCTTTATATTTTGGGTATTCTTTTCCCTTGTGTTATAGCCATGCCTAGAGCTTGGGGAGGTGGTTGGGTAATTCCAAGTTATCCAACATGACAGCGTGAGACGAGAGTTCCCATCGAAGGCAACTCCTATGCTTGTACCACAAATGGTGAGGAGATGATTTGAGCCCTATCGATGTGAGAAATACAAATTCCCAATTTTGTGTATGGTTTTTCAATCCCGGTGGGTTCGCACCAACTGAGGACACCAATGATGACAAATTTCTGCTCCTCTTTCATATAATAAAGGTTGGGTTCCACTTACCTCTCCATTATTTCTTTTACCACTTACTCGAGGACTACGGGTTTAGGGTTTATATTTTGTCAATTTTTGCGAGCGCGGTGAGGTGCTTATGCTCTCTATTTTTTAGCTCCTATAATAACTAAAGGCGTACAATCGAGGGGTTGAGTGGGCCTATTTTATTTCACCCCTAGCAAGGACATGGAGTCCATTATCTCCAATAAGTTCTTTAACCTCTGTTTGAACTGGAGTAAGTGCATTAGGGTGAAATGCAAACTTACTGGTGGTTTTGGTTTCCCCACTAAGTGGTCATCGCCCAATAAGAATATATGCATAAGGCAGCGGAACATTATTACAGAGGGGGGTTAGGCGCAGTTTTATAGTCTTTGTAAGGGTCATGTCCTGAATTTAGATGATGTTTTGATTGCAAGGAATATATTCCAATACTGCTTGGAAAACCTCAGCCCCATGATAACATGATTATTTTACATGATTTCTTGTATTTAATTCAGTTTATTTCTGAATTAATCCCTGTAATTTTTATTTTTATGATTTAATTCTTGTCAGGGATGCAATTGATCGAAAGCATGCTAAAAAGGGCCAAATTGAAAGAAAATTATGGAAATGGGGCAAAATAAAAAAGATGGAGGAAGCCAAGGACTCATCAAGCAATTTGATTTTGTAAAAAGCCAAATATGGAAAATCCTATTTTTAGTTTATTTTATTTTTATTTTTAATTATTTAAGATTTTATATTTAATTAATTAAGTCTATTTTTAGTAAACCCCATATGTATAAATAGGGGTTATTTGTATTTGGAAAATCATCAGTCAACTAGCTCTTTCCTATTCCTATTTGGTGTTTAATTTCTCTCTTTTCCTATTTCAATTTAGAATAGGATTTCTTTTGTTTTTTTTCTCCTTCAAGCAACGTCCAACATTCTGCCCATTTCAACTCTTTTTGTTTCTTTCCCCAAAATTGGTTTAATTACCTTCCAAACCCTTTTCCTTTCCAAATTCCAAACACTTTCACACCAAGCCAAAACACCTTTCACAACCTTCAAGCATGATTAAATTCATGCCATACTAAATTCTATCTTAGCCTTAGGCCGGTACTCTGTTCGATCGGGAATCGTGAGATTCGTATCCGCGCAAATAATCCTTCCAATCGGTATTCACTTATTTCCTAAGTATTGGGATAGATAAATCATCACTTAAGATTGAATTTGATTCCAAGTCAAAGTACACATTGGATTGGGGTCGTATTTGCCGACAGTTGGAAATTCGAGTCGACCGTGCTGTATTCGAGTTTCTAAGAACAAATCAAGGAAGAGGTGATCGGGTTTAAACGACCTACGCGGTTGAGGCTGTTGATTCGAGTTGGGTTCTTCAGAATGCAAGGCTACCGAAATCTTCAATCGAGAACGCGTGTATCTCGGTTAGATAATCGATAAGGGCTGGTTTGCAGGTCGTACCGGAACTAGCTACGGAAGGAGGAATTGGTGGTTAGGATGTTCTTAACCGCTATAACCAGCTTATCGTTTAGAGGAGAAGATCAATTTTCAAGGATCGATTCTTGACTCAAAATTTACCGAGTCTAAGGCTAAGGCTTATTTACTCTGATTATAAATCCAAGTTTAATTTTTATTTGATTTCTAATTCATTTAATTATTCTGTTTCAATTATTTAGTTTTTTT
This sequence comes from Gossypium bickii, assembly GCA_025503065.1. Taxonomy (NCBI): domain Eukaryota; kingdom Viridiplantae; phylum Streptophyta; class Magnoliopsida; order Malvales; family Malvaceae; genus Gossypium; species Gossypium bickii. The sequence continues at coordinate 32,473,721 of CP106715.1, read as the reverse complement.
TAACATCTTAAAACCCCCTAATTTATTTATTTTCCTTTTTTTTCAGGTTCGCTTGAAGTCACGGGCACGACAACTGCCTAGAGAAAATTCTGGTCTAGCGAGAAAAAATTTTTGAGTAAACCAGTCTCTGTGGGATCGACCCTACTCCCTATACTGCTTAAATTTGCAACTAGGTGTAGGTTTATATTGGTGGAATCGACAGCCATCAGTTTTGGCACCGTTGTCGGGGACTGGCAACACTTACAATGGTTTAATCGTCTTCATAACCAGATCTTCATCAGGAGATCTCGAATACGACCCAGAGATCGAGAAATCAGCGCGAGCTTGATGAAAGGAGATAGAAGCTCTTAAATGCGCAAGTAAAGTAGAAGTTGAACTAGGACAAGGGATCCTAGAATCCAACGTCGAAAAGTTGAGCGAAGCAATTCTTACAGAGGCAATTCGACGTGGGAAACAAGTTGAAGTGGTTGGACCTGAGACCAAACCACTTCTTGAAACAAGAGAAAACCTTGGTGAACCAAAAAGGATGGCAAACCGAACCATTCGTCAACTAGCCGCTGCTCCCAACGAGCAAACACTGTTATGCATCAACTATCCCACCGGAAGAACCCGTTCGAGCTAAAATCAGGCTTGATTCACCTTTTGCCTACCTTTTGAGGCTTGAAGAATGAAAATCCACACACCCACTTAAGAGAATTCCACATGGTCTGCTCAAGCATGAAACCGCAGGGAGTACCCGAAGATGAAATCAAACTTCGGGCTTTTCCTTTTTCTTTAGTTGATACAGCAAAAGAATGGTTATTTTGCTTACCCCCCGGTTCTATCACAACATGGGATGACTTATCTCGTGTCTTTCTCGACAGGTTCTTCCCAGCGTCACGAGCAGCTGAACTTCGGAGGGACATAGTGGGAATTCACCAAATGGATAATGAATCTCTCTACGACTGTTGGGAGCGATATAAAAAACTATGTGCAATTTGTCCTTAACACGGGTTGACTGAACAATCACTCCTTCAGTATTTCTACGAGGGACTGCTCCCTATGGAAATGAAAATGATCGATGCTGCTTGTGGAGGGGCGCTTGTTAGTATGACTCCTCAAAGGGCGAGAGAACTGATATCCACCATGGCGGCAAATTCTCAACAGTATCGGCCGAATTCGAAACCCACAAGATGGGTTCATGGGGTAAACGTTTCAACTTTAGAAGATAAATTGGATAAGCTTACCAATGTTGCTCAATCTTTGCTTACAGAGAAGAAGAATCTGACCCAACTGTGTGGAATTTTTTCTACATCCGAACATCCGACGGATTCGTGCCCAATCCTGAACGACAATTCAATGGCACATGTTGATGCTGTCGGAGGTTTTCCGGGACCTTCACAAAGACGCTATGATCCTTTCGCTGACACCTACAATCCTAGGTGGAAGGATCATCCCAACCTGAATTATGGAGGTAATCCCCGATATAATCCATCGTACCAACCGAGACCTCTGCAACCACCACAACAGCAACCCAAGCCATCTCTAGAAGCTATTATGGAAAGACTTGCCGCCGATGCTGTAAAATATCAACAGAGGATAGATGCATCAATACAAGAACTAATTAATCAAGTTAGTAAACTCTCGATGGAAGTTAATTGTTTGGAGTCTCAAGGAAAATTGCCTTCCCAGACGGAGCCGAATCCTCGACAGAATGTAAGTGTAATAACTCTTCGTAGCGGTAAGGTTCTGGAAACAGTGCCAGCCAAAAATCGTAGGCAAGACAAGGAACGGGAAAAGCAAATCTTGGATCCAACAGCTAGGCCAGAATCAGAAATTCAAAGACCAGTTGTGATGCCACCTCATTTTCCAGGAAAGCTTGCAAAGGATATGAAAGAGAAGGAGGAAAAAGAAATCCTCGAGACATTCAGGAAGGTGGAGGTAAATATACCTTTACTCGACGCTATCAAACAAATCCCTCGTTATGCGAAATTCCTTTAAGAATTGTGTTCTAGCAAGAGAAGGTTGATAGGGAACGAAAGAGTAAATGTGGGAGAAAATGTCTTTGCAGTACTTCAAAAGAAAGTTTCGCCCAAATACAAGGACCAAGCTATGTTTGCTATTTCTTGTGAGATAGGTAATGTAGGCATTAAGAAAGCCATGTGTGATTTAGGGGCTTCCATTAATGGTATGCCTTATTCTACTTATAAGTTGATTAACGCGGGTCCTTTCAAAGAAACATGAGTAATAATCTAGTTGGCGGACAGGTCAATCGTCTATCCCGAAGGGTTACTTGAAGACGTCCTTGTTAAAGTTAACGAATTAGTTTTCCCTGCAGATTTCTACATTATTAATATGGAAGATGATAACTCAACTAATTCGTCTGACATTTTGCTTGGAAGACCATTCTTGAGTACCGCGCGAATGAAAATTGACGTTTGGAGTGGAACATTCACCATGGAATTTGATGGCGAAGTGGTTAGGTTTAATGTTTATGAGGATATGGGACATCCCAATGATAAGTTACAAACTGTGCCTTGCAGGAATGCTGATCTTGATGTTAAGCAAGAGGAATTATCGATAATTCAAAAACCAGTAAGTGAAGCTGTCACGAAAGCCTCGAAATTAGAGCTGAAATCATTTCTAGAGCGTACAAGTATTCCGACAGAGAAAAATGCATACTTGAACGAAGAAGCTCAAATACTCCTCAATCCACTAATGGTAGAGGAACCTGGGAAGGGTTTCAAGGATAATGGAAAAAGGTCGAAACCTTTCTGCAAGGACATCCAAGTGCACAAGATGGAGAACTTAATTCTCAATAAGCCAAACGAATAACATTTAAGGTCGTCGAGCTAACGATGTTAAACAAAAGCGCTTTTTGGGAGGCAACCCAAATTTCTTTTCATTTATTTAATTTTAAGTTTTAGTAAGATTTAGGGTGTAAATAAATAAAATTTTATTTAATTCAGTTGATTTGATGTTTCTAGGAACATAATGGAGATCATGAATTTTTTTCGAAAGACGGATAATAGTGATGGCGCGGGCACGACATGCTAATTTGGTGACAAATATTTACCTAAAAAAAACCCATCCACACTTACCCAAAAACACCCTCAAAACAAACCCTCTCCCCCACAGCCAACCCACGCTGCCTTCACCATCTCCGTCGCCGTCGCACTACCATCACCGACACCACTGCACTACCGTCATCGTCTTCCCCCCTCTTTGCTATAAGGTTAAGGTGTGGCAATGGGTATATGCATGTTTAGGATTGGATCTAGGGAGAGCTTGGTACTTAAGCGGTCTTAATGACCCACCTCCTTTTCTCTAAAATCCTACCTGGTGCATAGTATTTGTTCACTTTAATCAAGTCTCCGCAATCCTTGATATCCTACAAAGCCGTTACCCCCAACATCGACAAAATCATTGAAGACACACATGGGGAGTACTCTGAACTTTTCATTTTTACTTGTTATTTGAGCTGTTGTTTTTCTTTTCTATTATATGATGCATGCTTGAGGACAAGCATAGAATAAGTAGGGGGGATGAATATAGCAAGTATGCATGGATGGTTGATTGATTTTTGCTGCATGATTCTTTTTTGCATATGTTCAATCTTGCATTAAATTCACTCAACAGTTTATTTTGACGATGAGCCTTTAATCTCACACTTAGTCAACTTGGACAATTGGGAAACATTTTTTGAATTTAAATGCTCAAGTATATAGATTAATCGACACTTGTGTTTTAAGGTTGATGTATGTAACTAGATTTTCATGAATTGATTATTTGAAAAGTATTTGCTCGTGCACGAAAAAAAAAGAGAAAAAAAAAGAAAAAAAGAAAATTAAATAAATAAATAAAAGCCCAAGTTATGAGTGAAAGTCTCGAAAATGTGACCGGATTGAGTAACTGAGGTGAGGTGCTTGGGTTGTCATCTCATCTCGCGTAAAAATGTTCTAGTGACGAGTCGATAACTTAATAACACTCCGCTAACAGAGCCCAGTAATAAAGACTGTTTGAACCGAGTAACCGGGATAGGGTGCTTGGGTTGTCATCCTAGTTCGCGTAAATAGGTTTGACCATGTCTAGTTTATTTTTCTAAAAGTATAGTTCATTAATAATGCCTTGCAATTTATTGGATTCAAACTCAATTAAATTATCTAGTCCGCATATGTCGAATTTTATGACACTTGTCTTGTTGATTAAACTATATGTTCTGAGCATTTATTTAATTATTTTTGCCTATGTTGTTTACATTGAGTAAGGATACAGAAAAGAGGCTCGGTTCTTAATAAATTGTGGAATTAATTCTAATGTTTGAACGAACAACATGCTTGAGGGCAAGCATGAGCTAAGTAGGGGGGATTTGATAACATGATTATTTTGCATGATTTCTTGTATTTAATTTGGTTTATTTCTGAATTAATCCCTGCTAATTTGTATTTTTATGATTTAATTCTTGTCAGGGATGCAATTGATCGAAAGCATGCTAAAAAGGGCCAAATTGAAAGAAAATCATGGAAATGGGGCCAAATAAAAAAGATAGAGGAAGCCAAGGACTCATCAAGAAATTTGACTTTGTAAAAAGCCAAATATGAAAAATCCTATTTTTAGTTTATTTTATTTTTATTTTTAATTATTTAAGATTTTATATTAAATTAATTAAGTCTATTTTTAGTAAACCCCATATGTATAAATAGGGGTTATTTGTATTTGGAAAATCATCAATCAATTAGCTCTTTCCTATTCCTATTTGGTGTTTAATTTTTCTCTTTTCCTATTTCAATTTAGAATAGGATTTCTTTTGTTTTTTTTTCTCCTTCAAGCAACGTCCAACATTCTCCTCGTTTCAACTCTTTTTGTTTCTTTCCCCAAAATTGGTTTAATTACCTTCCAAACCCCTTTCTTTTCCAAATTCCAAACACTTTCACACCAAGCCAAAACACCTTTCACAACCTTTAAGCATGATTAAATTCATGCTACACTAAATTCTATCTTAGCCCTAGGCAGGTACTCTGTTCGATCGGGAATCGTGAGATTCGTATCCGCGCAAATAATCCTTCCAATCGGTATTCACCTATTTCCTAAGTATTGAGATAGATAAATCATCCCTTAAGGTTGAATTTGAGTCCAAGTCAAAGTGCACATTGTATTGGGGTCGTATTTGCCGACAATTGGAAATTCGAGTAGGCCGTGCTGTATTCGAGTTTCCGAGAACAAATCAAGGAAGAGGTGATCGGGTTTAAATGACCCACGCGGTTGAGGCCGTTGATTCGAGTTGGGTTCTTCAGAACACAAGGCTACCGGAATCTTCAATCGAGAACGCGTGTATCTCGGTTAGGTAATCGATAAGGGTTTGTTTCCAGGTCATATCAGAACCAGCTACGGAAGGAGAAATTGGTGGTTAGGACGTTCTTAACCGCTATAACCAGCTTATCATTTAGAGGAGAAGGTCAATTTTCGAGGATCGATTCTTGACTCAAAATTTACCGAGTCTAAGGCTAAGGCTTATTTACTCTGATTATAAATCCAAGTTTAATTTTTATTTTGATTTTTAATTCATTTAATTATTCTGTTTTAATTATTTAATTTTTTTTAACATCTTAAAACCCCCGGATTTATTTATTTTTCTTTTTTTCAGGTTCGCTTGAAGTCGCGGGCACGACCACTCCCTTGTGAGTTCACTGTCTGTTGCCTACGTGGGCTCACCCCCTGTTGCTCATGTAAGTCTACCACCTGTTGCCTCTTTTAGCTCACCCTTTGTCGCCCCTTCTTCTTGTCCCCCAACTATGGAGGAGTTACCAAATGAGGGAGTTTTTGGTAGTATTGTTGTGTACATTATAGCTGGTACCCTTGTAAAATTTATTGCTATGGGTGGTGAGACTGGAGAACTATTCCCTTAGCACGAACATATGAGCACATGAAAATTCCCTTATAATACCAATAAGGTCACCAAGCAACTGAAAATATCTTTGGCAATGGTAGCTAAGGAGCTCATGTGCTCAGTTGGGTCATCTTATAGTGTTAGGAGGCCTTCATTACAAGAACTAGCTTTGTCCCTACAAGTTCTTTTGGCTGAGGCGAGCATGGTTGGTTTTGGTTTTATGGAAGGCATTGATAGAGCAAAAATCAGGAAAAGAAAGCTCAAAGAATCTTACCAGGGTACCATAGTGGCTTTGAAGAGGGCTTGTGAGCTCCATTCCAAGTTAAAAGAAGAAAATCAAGATCTTCGTGGGCAGAATAAAAGAAATAGTGAAGGCAAGTATGAGGGAAGTGGTTGAAGAACACAAGGCCATTACAAGAAATATGGCTGACGAGTAGAAGGTTGTAATCACAAGCTTAAAACAGAGCCATATAGAAGCTTTGGAAGGTTTTGAAAAGGAAACTCTTCAAAACTTTCACAACTTCCTTCCTAAGCTGAAGGCCAATATCTTGTTGCACACTCAAGTTGTTGGTGGTCTTTTCGATGTGCGCAATGTCGATCTTGATGCTATTTGTGACATTGCTGGCGATCAACTTAGCTTTGATGTTCGCTTCCCTTCTAGAGCTGTATGGGAAGAATTTTTGTCCATGTAGAAATATTATAAAATTTTTTATCTGGATGAAGATCCAGCTGAAACTAGTGTTGCCCTTGCCAATGAAGATCCTAACAACAAATTTGGCAAAGGATGCATGGAAGAAAACAAAGCCTCAAATAATCCTGGAGGGGCTAATGATATGCCCTAACTTGTATATTTTTGTATTCGTTCTTTTGGACATGGAATTTTAAACTTTCAAAAAAAAAAAATTAAGTTTATTTGTTATTATTACATCGCTATACCCTTTTGCGAGCACATTTCACCTTGTTGGATGATGATATTATAGAAAATCAGGGATTATACTTATCCAAAATTTTGAACATGCTGTCATGAGCTTTCCATTGACTTAGCATAGCCTAATGGCTCTAGTTTACTTTGATTCTTCGTCGAACTGGCTTAAGTAGAGTTGAGCTATGGCCTTAATCAATAAGTTTTAGGTTGCGAGTTTAACACAGTTAACTATAAGTAATTCAAGTTAGCTAGGAACATATGTTCGAGAGCTATTTCGGAGTTGCGAGCTTAGCTCAGCTAACCTTTAAACATCAGCTGGAAACTTAGGTTCGCTAGCTGTTTTGGAGTTGCGAGTTTAACTTAGCTAACTTGAATAAATAGAGGTTGCGAGCTTAACTTAGCTAACCTTTAAACATTAGCTGGGAAAGTAGGTCAACGAGCTGTGTTAGAGTTTATTAGTTGGGAACATAGGTCCTGTAAGCTATTTTAGAGTTGCGAGCTTAACTCAACTAACTCGAATAAATGGAGGTTGTGAGCTTAACCCTGCTACCTCTAAACATCAGCTGGGACCATAGGCCCGTGAGCTATTTCAAAGTTGCGAGCTTAACATAGATAACTCGAATAAATGAAGGTTACGAGCTTAACCCAGCTAACCTATAAACATCACTTAGGAATGTAGGTCCGCGAGTTATGTTGAAGTATATCAGCTTGGAACGTAGGTTCGCGATCTATTTCAACAAAGAAATAACATAGTACAGATATCTGTAAACAATATTGTTCATTAAATATTATGAGATTGTACATAGTACATTTTCAAATGACGGATGTTCCAGGTTCGTGGCAAGACAGTGCCTTCCATTTTTTCCAACTTGTATGCTCCATATCTTATTTTCTATTTGACCCTATAGGGTCTCTCCCAATTGGGAGCCATCTTGCCTTATTGTGATGCGGGGAAATTGGCCTCAGTATTCATCAATACTAGGTCTCCTACTTGGAACTGTTTATTTCTCACTTTAGATTTATAATAGCGAGCTACCTATTGGGCTCGCGTTACGTGTCTGACCTCGTCAACCTTCTTCATTAAGGCTGTCAAAATCTTTTTATTTATTGCTTCAATCTAGCCATTTGTTTACAGCGATTTAACATATATCTAAGCTAAAGCAATCTATAGATCTTTGCCGAAATTCTTAAATTTTTCTTGAAACTATGTGTCGTTATCCGTTATGATCAATCACAGTATGTCAAACCTACATACAATTGACTTCCAAAGAAAAGACTCTATTTGTTTTTCTATAATAGTCGCTAAGGCTTTTGTTTCTATCCATTTAGTGAAGTAGTCTACAACCACTACTATGAACTTTTTATGTGCTGTAACTATTGGGAATGGGCCAAGGATATCAATTCTCAAGGTTGCGAACAACCGAGGGCTTGACATGATTTGTAAGGGCTCTACTGGTTGTCGCTGTATCTAAGCGTGCCTTTGACAGAAGTCTTAAGTACGAACCATGTGGTATGTATCCTTCTATAAAGTTGGCCAGTAATACCCCTGTCTAAAGACTTTCTGTGCAAGAAGTCTACCTTCCAAATGATCGCCGCATATTCCTCATATATTTTGCGCACCACATACTCATCTTCTATAGGTGACAGGCATCGTAACAATGGCTAAGAGTATATTTTTCTATAGAGTACACCATCCAAGAGGGTATATCTAGTAGTTATGATTAACAGGTCACTTTAGCAGTTTAAAATGGAGACAGTTCGTAAATAATGTATTGATTGTGGAATGTTTGAGATATAATCAGTAGTCACTTACCTCGTGGCTTTACGTTGGAGCTTATCGGACTATCTTTTTTCCAATTGAGCATCCTCACCTTGCAGTTTCTGCAAGATTGGAGTCATCTAGTTTTCCTCGTAGCTTAGGTTAAATACTTGTACCATATCGTAACTTAGGACTTCCCTATGCTCTAATAGGATTTTTCCCCTTTGCTCGATTCCGAGGAACAATGCCAACTTTGACAGAACATCTGCGCGTGTATTGCCCTTTTTAGACAATTGTTGGATGTACACTTCACCAAATTCAACAAGTAACCAAACTGCCATGGCATAGTATTTTTTCAATATTGGCTCATTTACCTCATACTCGCCATTCATCTGCTTTGCTACAAGTTGACAATTAGTGTGAACGACTAGCTCACTTGGCCCAAGTTGGTGAGCCAACTGTAATCCTGATATCAAGGCTTCATATTCTACAACATTGTTAGACGTCTGGAAGCCGAGAAATAGCCTGTATTGCCACTCATTTTTTTCAGGAGCAATTACTAGATATCTTACCCCTGCTCTTGTTTTCGCTGTAAAACCATCAACATAAATTGTTCATCTCTTTGGATGCTTGTCTGAGGTCGCTTCCCCCTATGGCATACTAAATATTTTGTTCCACATAAAAAAAAGAAAAACACTTTAGGGCATAATGTATTTATCATGAATTATCATAAACACATTGAATCAACTAAGTACCAACAATAAAATACGGTGAAATGCTCTATACATTCATTGAATGTATTTCAAAAAGATATAATAATGTTCATCAGTTAATACAGTAATCAACAAAATAACTGCAAGGTCAATTGTCTGTTGAAAAGAGCATTCAACTATAAAATTTATTAGAACCTGGCTCTTTATAGCAGTTTTGGGGGCATACTCAACACCAAATTTAGCCAACTCAATACCCCACTTTGTTATTCTCCCTGAGGTGTTAGCTTTAGACAGCATATCCTTAATAGGCTAACCTGTCATGACCGTGATGGGATGAACTTGGAGATAGAAGTGCAGCTTGCGAGCTGCTACAGTCAGAGAAAAAATAAGTTTCTCCGTCTCCACTTATCTCTATTCTCCACCTTGAAACACCTTACTCACATAATAAATTGTAAACTGGCGAGCCCCCTCTGCCCTAGCCACAATTGCGGCCACCGTCTCATCTAAGGTCGTCAGGTAAACAATAAAAGCCTCAGCTGCGCTTGGTGACATCAATGTGGAGGGGAGGTAAGATACAATTTGAGCTTGTCAAAAGCTTCTTGACACTCTTCATTCCATGAGAAACAAGTGCTCAAAGCTTTGAAAAACGGTAAACACTTGTTTACCATTTTAGAGATGAATCTATTAAGTGTCACCACTTTCCCTGTTAGGCGCTGAATATATTTAATCTTTCATAGAGGAGGCATATCCAATATAACATGAAATTTCTCTAGGTTCACCTCTACCACTCTCTCTGAAATCACAAAAGCCAAAAACTTGCCAGCCGGCACACTGAAAACACACTTCTCTGTGTTTAACTTCATGCTGTGAGCCCGCAAAGTAGCGAACGCTTCTGATAAATTTTGTACATGTTATCTTATAGTTGCACCTTTCACCAACATATCATCAACGTAGACCTCAATGTATTGCCTAATCTGCTTTCTAAAAATTCTAACCACAAGCCTTTGATAGGTCACACCTGCATTCTTTAGGCCAAAATGCATAACTTGATAGCAGAATAGACCTTTTTCAGTGACAAAGGTTGTTTTATCTTGGTCTTCCAACACCATGGAGATCTGATTATACCCTGAAAAAGAATCCATGAAGCTTATGACCTTGTGCCCTGAAGACGCATCTACTAAGCGATCTATTGATGGCAAATAGAAGTTTTCTTTGAGGCATGCCTTATTAAGGTTGGTGAAGTCGATGCACGTCCTTCACTTGCCACTGGTTTTCTTTACCATGGCGACATTCAAAACTCAGTTTGGATACTTGACCTCTCTAATAAACCTTGCCGATAACAATTTGGCTATCTCTTGTCTCACTGCTTCTACTACCTAGGGTGCGAACCATCTCTCCTCTTGCTTAACTGGTTTTGCCTTAGGGAGTACATTCAGTTTGTGGATAATTGCTTGTAGATATACCCCCGTCATATCCACCACAGACCACATAAATACATCAGAGTTCGCTCTCAGGCATTGACCAAATTCTCCTTCTCCTCAAGTGCCAATATTGGTGAAACTTTTACTATTGTTTCCTCATCATTACAAAACAGTTGTAAAGTTTTTGTATCTTCTGTTGCCTTAAGCTTTTTGCTTCTCTTTTCATCTCTTTCATCTAGACTATCCAAATCTAAGATCCAAGCACTCAACTTAGACTGCTACGAACTCTGCTCCCCAAGTGCACGCTTTCCCGTCTACTTTACAGACAACATATGACACTACCTGGAAATTCGCTGACCGGATTGCATAAACCCAATTCCTGTTGTTGTGGGAAATTTAATTTTCATAGAGAAGGTAGCAATCACCATTCTGTTCATCTCATTATCGGTCTTCTGAAGATGGCGTTGTATGCCATGGGATGATCTACTACAGAAAACTACATATACTTGGTTGTTGTGTGCTCATTGTCACCCAATGTTACAGGAAGAGTAATACATCCATTAACTTCGACAGGATGGTTTGCGAAGCCATACGACAAACTAGCCTTAGACAAAGCCTACTCTTTTAATCCCATCTTCTGATAAGCTTCCCAGTTCAGAACCTCAACTTCACTTCTGCTATCCACGAGTATTCTCTCAAAGCCTATAATTGTTGTAGAAATAAATATTGGATCATTTCCGTCTTTGTCACACACTAATTCTTTATCTTCATTGCTAAATTCAACTTTCCACTTCGCTTGTTGACACAATATTTTATGCAAATTCACCGACATTACACTCCTTAGGTGAGTCTTCCTTTTCGCACTAGAGGCTGCCCAATCTTCAACCTTGCCAACAATTACATGTATGGTCCTTCTTACCTTTTTCTTGCCCTTGTCCTTAGTATGTAAACTTTGTCCTTGTTCAGTGGCACTTCGAACCACAAAGTCTGCAAGCTTGGCAATCCTTATCGCCTCTTCAATAACATCTTTCAAAGAGAAACAGTCTTCAGTCTTATGCCCCCTATCGTCATTGAAAGTACACTTGTCTCTCGAATCTAACCTTCTTGCACTATGCCTTATAAGAGAAGGAACAAGAAGGATACTCAGGCTTTTTACTTGATTCGGAATATAAGTACGAGTAGTATTCAGGGGAATATAAGATTCAAACGTACCCTGTGGGATGTATCTCCTTATGCGCTTTGGTTGGGCTCTTTGAGATGCCCTAGGTGACTCATTCTATGGTTGCGCTCTTTGTCTCTCATTTTGTACACGCAAAGACTGATGAGGTAACCCCTGTCTATTGCGAATCCCATCTTTTCTTCTAAATTGCATATCATTAATTTGGAACGTGCCACCCACTACTCTTTTATCTCCTCTGCTTTTGGAAACTTATAGGCCTTCTCGTATAAATCTGCAAAATTTTGAGGCTTGTTATCAGCAAAGGAATACTATACATGCTCATTCTGTACTCCCATAATGAAGGCATCAATAGCCCATTGATCCTCATTGTTCTTAGTGTTCAACGTTGCTATGTGAAAACGCTTCACATAATCTTGTAAAGACTCTCCTTCCCTCTGCTTCATAGACATCAGACCCATAGAAGTGCTCATAGTTTTCCCGTGTACTCTAAACCATCCTAAAACTATCTAACCCAACTGAGAGAAACTTTGAATGGACCCTTAGGGAAGAGATAAATACCAATCTTTCGCGCTCCCCTTGAACATTGTAGAGAAAGCCTTACACTTCACAGAATCAGAAGCCCCCAACACATTCATGTAGTCATTGTATTGCATAAGGTGAGCTCACAGGCTCCTCCTTCCTTAAAACATATCATTCTAGAGCTTGAAATCAAACGGTAAGCCTATCGCTGCTACCTTTAGAGTCAAAGGATTATTGGAACAAAAGAGTCAATCCATGTCACGAGACTCTGCCACTACCACTCTTTTGCATGCACGCTAGGACCTTCCTCTTACATGGCTGCATTGTCATGAAAATTAGAGTTGTTAGACTGTACCTTTCTTCTAAGCTTCTCATTTTGGTTTAGAGTTCTTGATGAAACATTTGCTATTGCTTGAACTTCACATTTTGTAGGGCCATTTACTCCTTTATCAACTTCATTTTCTCCTGATGAGCGAGAAACTACTGCAATGATGCTTCTTGACCAGAAGAAAATGGTAACCCCTGGCCAGGATGAAAATTTAGGTCAAACGAGTTCGAGGCCCTTGCGTGGGTCATATTACCTAAATTTTTTAGTCAATCAGTGAACCAGTCGGTGAATAGATCTGCCTCGGTGGGTTGGCTATCTGCACTTAAGGCTCCAGGTTGTCCCAATGAAAAGTTGACTGGGAAATTTTTGTTTAGGTAAGCCGTTTTGGTTATTACAAACTGAAAGAAAATCAGATGATCGAAAGTCTGTCCACACTCACCGCACCAAATTGTTGAGTATTTTGCTGTGTATCCTCATGATAGGATGAATCAGGTTTTTATAAAATATAGTTACTATTCATCAAAATGACGTCCTGGGTAGGCTCCATGTTGGGTGACACATTTACTTTCCTAGGCTTAACATGTTTTCACCGGTCAACTCGTTTGACTTTACATGCTCTGCTTGCGAACACTTAGGAACATGCGAACTTGTTTTGCGAGCCCTTCCTGCGAGCCCCTAATGTATCCACCTTGTAGGGCCCAAGTTTGGGTTACGTGTCAACATTTCAGGTTATATTCAAGTTTCGGGTCGGTAATGGGAAGTACTATAACAATCATATTTCGTATCTAGTGATTTACCTCTTCGAAAAGCATTTGCGACAAGAAAAATAATCACTGTTACTAATAATAGATATTATAGTTCTGACAAAAATAATATTTAAATAAAATTCTGGTTTCCTAATTTCATTAGGTTACTTGAAAATTTACTTGAATTACTACTTATGTAATGCCCCAAAATTCTTATGGTTGTTTCTGTAAAGTTTTGACACAAATGTGTATCTACTTCAGTGGTTATTTGTTCTAGGTGTATGTGGGAGGTCCCAAGTTCAAGTCTTATCTTTAGCAATTTTTGTTATTTTTGGAATTAGGCCCTATCTTTGCTCAGTGGGCTTATATTTAATTACCTGTAATTTCATAACAGGAGCCTGCTGGTTTGAGTGGTAAGGGTTAGTGTGTTGGAGGTCCTATGTTCGAATTCTCGCACGAGCGTGGGTATTAAATTTTGCTTTGTTATCTGGTAGAGTTCCAATGGAGCTGAAATTCTGAGGGAGTTATGAGTAGTGGGTAAGTAGAGATAATTATGGGATGTGTGAATATCTTTTGATTATTTTCTTTTTCGAAATTTTCTCACACCTTAGGAAAAATCCCCAAATTTCTGACGTTAGTTCTCTACTTCTCTGCCGATTTCTTTTTCTATTCTTCCCTTCGATTTTGTTTTCTTCTTGGTAGACCGACACTCCTTGGTTCTCGTTATTTTGGTTTTTTCCGCACAATTCTGGTAAGTGAAGCTTTGCTATATCATAATTTGTGTTTTTCTAAACATTGATTGGGGTTATATAGTTGTTTGGCAGTAGCAAATCCTGAAGACCGTGACTCTACTCTTGTAGAATCGTAGCCAAGTTTTCAGAGTGCTGGAGTAAGCGATTATTGCTTGGTTTAAGTTTTGGATGGTTTCGAGTTTTCAGTTTATTTGTACGTAAAGACTAAAACTGAGCGTTAATATGTCAATTTTTAGGTTTTAAAAGGCTCGAGATAGTTTTTACATCGAAACAGTACCAGGTGTGTACCCAGAATGCAGAAAAATGGGATTCTGTGGAAGCCGAAAAACCACACTGTCGATGTCACACGGCCCTGTGGTAGGCCGTGTGCGACGGAACGACTGTGTGATCGAAAACGGCCAGGGCGTGCATAAGACACGGCCGTGTGATGGCCAGAGTGTGGCTGTGTGAGCCACACGGGCTAGGCTAGATTGAGCGTATGGGCCCACACAGGCAACTTACACGGGCGTGTGGGCCCATTGTACTAAAATTTTTCGTAGGGTCTCACTGGTCTTCCTAATCGACTGTGGGCCTACCATAGGGTCGGTAAATGCTATCTATCCCTAAAATATACTGAATTGTTAGACTGAAGGGTTGTTATGAGCATGCCTATGTTTGTATACCTGTTATCTGTTTATGTAAGCATGTTAAGCATGATTTATCTGTTTATGAACTGTTACTGTTTGGGGTGGGATGATGTATTTTGGAGGAACTGCTCTAAAAGGCAGTTTGCCTATTATCTGGAAGCATGGCTGTATTATATCTGTTATGTGTCGCATCGGTACCACATGTTGTGAAGGGCCGGGGGGTGTTTTAAACCCCACATGATGCGTAGGGATGGGTGGAGATGGTGTGTAGAGGATGAGGGCTAAGATATCTGAATTCTGATTCTAATTTGCTCATCTGTATCTCTATCTGTAATGGGCTTAAGCCTGAATCTGTATCTGACCAATTCTAATATTTTGCCTGTGTGCATGCTTAAGTCATGGGGTTACACATTGAGTTTATGTAATCTCACTCTTTTCTGTTTATTCTGTATAGGTAATCTATAGTCATAGGCGGATCGGTGCTGCGGAGCCCCTCGGTGACCACTTGTTCGAACTGGTTATAGTCACGATTAAATTTTTATGTTCTGGTTCATTCTGGGTTTATTTCATGTAATTCGGACTTTACAGACTGCTTTATTTTAACTTGGGTTAGACTACAATTTAAATGATTTATAACTGCCAAATGCGTTATAACACGGTTTTCACGAAAATAAAGGTTTTTCTAAAAATCTTGAACGGTTTCTTAAAAGCAATGATTTTCCGAAGCTTCCGCTAAAATTGATACATTTTAAGGCAAGTCAGCTAAGGAAATAAATGGAAGCAATCAGAGGTTTATAAGCTTAAGGATTTTATCGAGTTAGTTCCGATTTCAAAATCTCTTTCATGGGAAATCGCCGGATTCAGCCATAACGTCTAGGCTGGGTTTGGGGTGTTACATTTAGTGGTATCAGAGTCAGGTTGCAAAACTCGACTGTGAATTTTAGGTTCCAAAATATGTTTTAAGAATTGGTTTTGTAATGGTTTAAAAATATCCTGATTAAGAATGTGGAACACCGAGTCTCCGACACTAATTTTGTAAGTATTTCTGTATTTAGTTAAACTATTCTGAAACATTGTAGATAGTACTTATTGAGACTGTACTGAGATAGTTAGAAAACTGAAACTTCTGAAACAATAATTACGCATAAAATATCTGTTAATGAATACTGAAACTGATACATAAAATTCTCAATGTAGATAAAACTTTGAAATTACAATGAGCACACGAGGTATCCGTAGACGTGGTACTCGAGGCTGTGGTAGAGGCCGTAGAGGGGTTCAAGCTGAATCCTTATTTTTGGGCAGCATGACAAATCTCGACACTAGTGAGACACCTGTGTCACCTGCTATTGAGACTGGGTCTCAGATTCATTCGGCTGGGGACGACGCACTATCCCAAGCCATGCTGAGAATATTAGAGAGGGTCGCTAGGCCCAATTCTAGAAATGGGGGCCGAGAGTCGGTAGCTGAGTGACTCCGATTTAATGGAGCTGAGTTATTTAAGGGTGTCACAGGAGTCACCCCTAATGTGGCTAAGTATTGGTTGGAGGCCACTGAGAGGATTATGGTTGATTTGGACTGTACCCCCAAGCAGAAATTGAAGGATGCAGTCTTCTTATTTTGCGATGAGGCTTACCAGTGGTGGTTAACAGTTAAGGAGAGCACTCGGCCTGATCGAATGACCTTGGACTTCTTTAAGACTGCCTTCTTGAACAAGTATGTGGGAGCGAACTATGTGGATGCTCGCAGGCGTGAGTTTTTGAATCTCACGCAAGGTGATCGATCTGTGGCCGAGTATGAGGCCGAATTTCTGAGGTTGAGTTGCTACGCTCGAGGTATGATGGTGTCCGAGTATGAGAGATATGTTAGGTTTGAAGACAGCCTAAGGGATAATCTGAGGGTTCTAATAGCTCCACAAAGGGAGCGTGAGTTCACTGTTCCGATAGAGAAGGCAAAGATTGTTGAGGATGTTAAGCGCACAGATTGCCAGAACAGAGACCGTGAGAGAGGTAAGAACAAGAAGGATTCAGAGCTTTTAAGTTTTGTGAAGAGGCTTGAGAAAAAGGCTAGATCTGATGGGCCAGTTAGAGTGGGGGCCCCTATTGCTCCTACTGGG
This sequence comes from Gossypium bickii, assembly GCA_025503065.1. NCBI lineage: Eukaryota > Viridiplantae > Streptophyta > Magnoliopsida > Malvales > Malvaceae > Gossypium > Gossypium bickii. The sequence goes on along the minus strand of CP106715.1, from coordinate 32,456,770 downwards.
ATATTGCCTTGTGGAGATTGTGGTAGGCGCTATCTGGGCGAGTGCTAGAGGGGGATTGGGACTTGTTTGAGGTGTGGATCTTTTGAGCACCGCATTTAGGAGTGTCCACTTAGGGCTGATCAGGTGCAAGCTCTGGCATCAGGTCCCGCGTAGCCAAAGAGAGTAGTTCAGCAACTATCTAGGGGCTGTGGTCAGGCTAGAGGTGGTAATGGTATGGGCCGAGGATAGAGAGCACCGGGTAGATGTGCTGATTAGACTGAGGCGAGACAACCTGCTTTCGTGTATGCTGCACGCTGTCGAGAGGATGGAGATGCCCCTGACCTCATCACCGATGCGTTCCTTATATTTGACGTACCTTACTTGGCTTTGATAGACATAGGGTCTACTCACTTATACATAGCCAGTACTATATCTGAGACTTTGGGGATTTCTGTGGAGAGCACTACTAGTGAGGTTACTGTACTGATTCCATTTGGGCAGTCTGTTCGGGTTAGTAAACTCTATAGGGATGTTCCGTTAGAGGTGCAAGGGACTTTTTTCTAGCGAATCTGATAAAGCTTCTGTTTGGGGAGTTTAACCTAATTCTGGGTATGGATTGGTTGGTGGAGCACAGGATTAGTTTGGACTGCGTGACTAAGAAGGTTGTTTTAATGACTGAGGACGATAATGAGGTAGTGGTGATTGGCGAGCGTCGAGATTACCTGTCCAATATGATCTCTGCTCGTGTGGTTAAGAAACTAGTCCGAAAAGGATGTGAGGCGTACTTGGTTTACGTAACTATTTTAGATTTTTGGGGACTCTTCTGTTGGGAATATCAGAACAATAAAGGATTTTTTGGACATCTTTCCTGAGGAGTTACCGGGGTTACCTCCTAATCGGGAAGTGGAGTTTGGGATTGATCTTCTCCCTGGTACGACTCCGATGTCTATTGCTCCCTACCGTATGGCACCGAAAGAGCTTACTGAGCTTAAGACTCAATTGCAAGAGCTTCTGGACCATGGTTTCATCCGTCCTAGTATGTCTTTATAGGGAGCATCAGTTCTATTTGTCAAGAAGAAGGATGGGACCATGAGGATGTGTATCAATTATCGACAGTTAAACAAGTTGACTGTGAAGAATAAGTATCCACTTCTGAGGATTGACTACTTGTTTGATCAGTTCAGAGGGGCTTTCGTGTTTTCTAAGATTGATCTTCGATCTGGGTATCAATAGTTGAGGGTTAAGGATGTGGATATTCATAAGACTGCATTTAGGACTCGATATAGACATTACGAGTTCCTAGTTATGCCTTTTGGTCTGACGAATGCTCTGACTGCATTTATGGATTTGATGAACCATGTGTTTCAGCCCTATCTGGACCAGTTTATCGTGGTCTTTGTCGATGACATTCTGATTTACTCTAAGACTGAGGATGAGCATGATGAGCATGATGAGCATATTAGAGTAGTGTTTCAGATTCTGTGTGAAAAGCAGCTTTATGCTAAGTTAAGCAAGTGTGAGTTCTGGTTGCGTGAAGTAATTTTTCTAAGGTACGTGGTTTCTGTTGAGGGGGTTCATCTTGATCTTCAAAAGATTGAGGCTGTGTTGGATTGGAAACAGCCTAAGAATGTATCTAAAATCCACAGTTTTCTAGGTCTGGTGGGTTATTATTGGCGTTTTGCAGAGGGGTTCTCTTTGATTGCAACTCCTCTTACTAAGCTTTTATGTAAAGGTGTCCCTTTTGTCTGGACTGATGCACAACAAGAGAGCTTTGAGAAGCTCAAGTTTGTTCTGACTCAGGCTCCTGTTTTGATACAGACTGAATCTGGAAAGGAGTTTGTGGTATACAGTGATATGTCGCACGTTGGTTTGAGTTGCGGTCTGATGCAGGATGGCAAGGTTGTGGCTTATGCGTCCCGTTAGCTTAAGTCACACGAAAGTAACTATCCGATGCATGATCTTGAGTTGGCTGCGGTGGTCTTTGCATTGAAAATCTGGAGGCATTATCTGTATGGTGAGAGGTGTATCATCTATACCGATCACAAGAGCCTCAAGTATCACCTTACTCAAAAGGAGTTGAACCTTAGGCAGCGTCGTTGGATTTAACTGCTCAAAGATTATGACTGCACCATTAAGTATCATCCTGGTAAGGCTAATGTGGTAGCCGATGCACTAAGCTAAAGAGCGATGTCTGATTTAAGGGCGATATCTGCTTGCCTTAGTCTATTTGATGATAAGAGTCTATTAGCCGAGTTGCAGGTTAAGCTGACTTGGATTGAGAAGATTTGAGATAAACAATTAGTGGATGAGACTCTGGGTGTGCAGTTCCGTCAAGTTGAAAGTGGTATTACGTCTAATTTCAGATTAAATAATAATGGTGTGTTATGTTTCCGAGGATGGATCTGTGTGTCGAATGATATGGATTTGAGACAGTCGATTCTGAGAGAGGCGCATAGTAGCCCTTATACTATGTATCCCGATGGGAATAAGATGTATCGAGATCTCCGTGAACTGTACTGGTGGCTGGGTTTGAAGCGTGAGGTTACTGATATTGTTGCTCGTTGTTAGACATGCCAGCAAGTTAAGGCTGAGCACTAGTTGCCTTCAGAATTGTTACAGCCGGTTATGGTTTTCTTATGTAAGTGGGAGCGAGTGATGATAGACTTCGTTAGTGGGTTGCCCTTGACACCCATTAAGAAGGATTTTGTTTGGGTTATCGTGGACCGATTGACCTAGTCTACCCACTTCATTCTTGTTCGGACAAACTATTCTCTGCAGAAGTTAGCGAAGCTCTACATATCTGAAATTGTGAGACTACATGGGGTTCCAGTGTCAAATATTTCTGATAGGGATCCTCACTTTACTTCTCGATTTTGGAAGAAGTTACACGAAACTCTGGGTTCGAGATTGGACTTCAGTACTGCGTTCCATCCTCAGACCGATGGTTAATTTGAGAGGGAGATTCAAATATTGGATGATATGTTCAGGAGCTATGTGCTCGATTTTTGAGGTAGTTGGGAGGATTATCGCCCGCTAGCTGAGTTCGCCTACAATAACAGTTTCCAGGCTAGCATTCAGATGGTGCCTTACGAGGCTTTTTATGGTCGTAAGTGTCGCAATTTGTTATGTTGGACTGAGTTGGGTGAACGTCGAGTTCTGGGTCCTGAGTTGGTTGCTGATATTGAGGATAAGGTTAAACTGATTCGGGATCATTTGAAAGCGACTTTTGATATACAGAAATCTTATGTGGATTTGAAGAGACGTGATATTGAGTATTCAGTGGAAGACTTTGTTTTTCTCAAGGTTTCTCCATGGAAGAAAGTTCTGAGATTCGGTCGCAAAGGCAAGTTGAGCCTTAGGTTCATCGGGCCGTATCAGATTCTAAAATGTGTAGGGCCAGTTGCTTATCAGTTAGAGCTACCTCTAGAGTTGGACCGTATCCATGATGTCTTTCACGTCTCGATGTTGAGGCGGTGTCGGTCTGATCTTTCTCATGTTGTTTCTGTTGAGGAGATCGAGATTAGGCTGGACTTGACCTTTGAGAAGGAAACAGTTCATATTCTGGATCATGATGTTAAGGTTCTGAGGAGGAAGTCTATACCCTTGTGAAGGTTCTGTGGTGGAATCATGGTGCTGAGGAGGCCACGTGGGAACCTAAGGATTCGATGCGTCAGCAGTATCCTCATATGTTCTGATCAAGTAAATTTCGAGGCCAAAATTTCTTTTAGGGGGTAGAGTTGTAACGCCCCAAAATACTTATGTTTGTTTCTGTAAAATTTTGACACAAATGTGTATCTGCTTCAATGGTTATGTGTTCTGGGTGTGTGTGGGAGGTCCCAAGTTCAAGTCTTATCTTTAACAATTTTGTTATTTTTGGAATTAAGCCATATCTTTGTTCAGTGGGCTTATATTTAATTGCCTGTAATTTCATATCAGAACGAGCCTACTAGTTCGAGTGGTAAGGGGTTAGTGTGTTGGAGGTCCTGTAATCTGGTAGAGTTTCGATGGAGCTGAAATTCTAATGAAGTTATGAGTAGTGGGCAAGTGGAGATAATTAAGGGATGTTTGAATATCTTTTGATTATTTTCCTTTTCAAAATTTTCTCTCACACCCTAGGAAAAAAATCCCCAAATTTTTTACGTTAGTTCTTTGCTTCTCTGCCGATTTCTTTTTCTATTCTTCCCTTCAATTTCATTTTCTTCTTGGTCGACCGACACTCCTTGGTTTTCGTTATTTTTGGTTTTTGCCGTATGATTTTGGTAACTGAAGCTTTACTATCTCATAATTTGTGTTTTTCCAAACATTTATTGGGGTCATATGGTTGTTTGGGAGCAGCAAATCTTGAAGACTGTGACTCTACTCTTGTAGAATCGTAGTCAAGTGTTCGAATTGCTGGAGTAAACGGTAAGTGCTTGGTTTAAGTTTTGGATGGTTTCGGGTTTTCTGTTTATTTGTGCGTAAAGACAAAATTTGAGCGTTAATATGTTGATTTTTAGGTTCTGGAAGGCTCGGGATAGTTTTTACATCGAAACAGTACCAGGTGTACTTGAAAAGCAGAAAAATGAGATTCGGCAAAAGCCAAAAAACCCACTGTCAACACCACACAGCTGTATGGTAGGTCGTGTTGTAGGCCGTGTGATCGAGGAAGGCCAGGCCGTGCGTAAGACACGACCGTGTGATGACCAGAGTGTGGTCTGTGAGCCACACGGGCTAGGCCAGATTAGGCGTGTGGGCCACACGGGCACACGACATAGGTGTGTGATAACTGGACTAGGCCGTGTGATCCAAACAGGCATGTGGGCCCACATGGGCAACCCACACGGGCGTCTGGACCCATTGTACTGATATTTTTCGTAGGGTCGCACAGGTTGTCCTAATCGATTGTGGGCCTATCGTAGGGTCAGTAAATGCTATCTAACCCTAAAATCAAGTGATCTGTTAGACTGAAATATGGTTATGAGCATGCCTATGTTTGTATATCTGTTATCTGTTTACATAAGCATGTTAAGCATGATATATTTGTTACTTCTGTATGTATGATCTGTTAATGTTTAGGGTGGGATGAAGTATTCTGGAGGAAGTGTTCTGAAAGGTAGTTTGCCTATTATTTGGCAGCATAGCTGCATTATATCTGTTATGTGCCGCATCGGTACTACATGGTGTGTAGGGCCGGGTAGGTGTTTTAAACCCCACATGGTGTGTAGGGATGATCGGAGATGGTGTGTAGAGGATGGCGGATAGGATACCTGAATTCTGATTCTGGTTAGCTCATCTGTCTCTGTATCTGTAATGGGCTTAAGCCCGAATCTGTATCTGACCGATCCTGATATTCTGCTTGTGTACATGCTTAATTCTGTGGGGTTACACATTGAGTTTACGTAAACTCACTCTTTTCTGTTTATTCTGTACAGGTAATCCACAGTCTTAGGTGGATCGGTGCTGTGGAGCCCCTCGGTGACCACTTGTTCGAACTGGTTATAGTCACGATTAATTTTTTATGTTTTGATTTATTCTGGGTTTATTTTATGTAATTCGGACTTTACGGGCTGTTTTATTTTAACTTGGGTTAGACTGTGATTTAAATGATTTATAATTGCCAAACGCGTTATAACATGGCTTTCACGAAAAAAAAAGTTTTTCTAAAAATCTTGAACGGTTTCTTAAAAGCAATTATTTTCCTAAGCTTCTGCTAAAATGGATACGTTTTAAGGCAAGTCGGCTAAGGAAATAAATGGAAGCAATTAAAGATTTATAAGCTTAAGGATTTTATTAAGTTAGCTCCGATTTCAAAATCTCTTTCATGTGACATCGCCGAATTCAGCGATAACGTCTAGGTCGGGTTTGGGGTGTTATAACTTAAATGTGGATTTAGTGAACCAAGTAAGTAATCTGATATATTTTAAGTGTTCCATAATCAAAAAAATCAACCTTGAACGTTTTGAATTGTTTATGTGGTGATATATTCCTTTTGCGCATGCTTTATAAAAATTAGGGTAATTGATACTTTCTAAATTTCAAAGGGTATGATTGTCTTATCTAAATGCATATTTTTCTATATTCTTAAATTATTATACTTGAATTAGAATTTTTTTTAAAAAATAATATGATATGATATTGCATTTTGATAAAAGTTGTACATTTTTATATTTGAAGATAATCAATGTAATTTTTTAGTGTTTAGTTTAAATTTTAAACTCAGCCCTAAAACCTGAATTAAATCACACTCATCAAACTATATTTGACAAATTAAATCCAAAATTAAACGAATTCACAATTAAAACTAAATTTATTATATTAACAAAATCATAAAAAATTAAAAACTAATAATATTAGCAATTAACTCTCATCAAATTAACTCTAAAACTTGAATTAAATACTAGAAAATTAATGTTGTTACCTTTGGATACCAAAATATATAACTTTTGTTAAATACATGTACCAGTTTGGACCAAAAAATAACATAGGTACCACATTGGGAAAAAAATGTCAAACTCGGTACCAATTGATATATTAAGCCATTTAAATTTTATAGTGTGATTTATTTGTGAGAAATATGGGTAAAAGTACTATAGTGACCCCTATACTAGAAGTCGGACTGCATTTTGCTCCCTCTACTTAAAAAAAAAAGGGGGAAAATTAGATTCTATATGTTGGATCAAAGAGCCAACTCATCCTGTTAAAAAGATTATCTATTTCTAAGTGTTGATGTGGCTAACATAGCGACTAGACAGTAATACGTGGCATGACAAGTGTATCTCATGTTGGTGTACAATTTTGTCACGTGGGCAAATATTCAAAAAATTTAAAAAAATCCAAAAAAATTAATAAATATATTTAAAAACCGACATCCAGGATTAATTTGTACAAATGGTTTATTTAAGCATGAACAACTATTTGTCCAGGTTCATATTGGATGTGATTTTTTAAATAATTTAAAAAATATTATTTTTTGTTTTTTAAATATTATCATGCTAGCATAATGTACACATGGCATGTCTTTATTGCTTGGTTGCTTCATCAGCCACATCATCAACACTTAACAATAAAAATGAATGAATTTTTTTAACAAAATAACCAGTTTACTCTTTTATCTAATGTAGAAAATCTAATTTATCTATTTTTTAAAAAGATGGAATAAAATGTAGTTTAACTTTTAATACAAAAATCTTCATATACTGTTGAATGATCATCTTATTCGTTGGTTTCCCTCAATTAAGAAAATCTGTTTTAAGTCAGATTATGAGATTTTAGAACTAAATATTAGATGCTTTGACTGGTCAATAGGGGGCCTGTATGTTGTTGCTGGTTGCTATAATTCAAGGTCGTAGAAGGGGGGAGATGAGGAGCAAATTATTATGTAACGAGAGAAGAGAATGAACTAAATAATAATAGTGGAAAAAGGAGAAGAGAAATGGAAATTGGAAGAGGAAGAGGAAGTCAACAGATGATGAAACAAGAACAAAAGGTATGGATATTGATGACTAAGTTGTGTTTTTAATTGTTTAGGAAATATGCTTTTGGAGTTAAAATCACGTTTGAACTTATAAACAATGCTAGTCAGGTAATTTTTTTAAGTCAAAAGACTAAGAAGAGTAGAGATGAAGACAAATGATTCAACAATTGGTACCGATGGAATCATAATCCATCCAAACCTGTAACATCCTGGGTTTTAGGGTTAGAAGTTTTGAGGTTTGAGGCTAAGGTCAGTGAGTAGGTTGAGCAATTGGGTTTGTGGTTGCGTTTTAATGTTAGAATGAGCCTGCTGGTTTGGTGGTTGGTGTATGTTAATTTAGCTTAGGATCCTAGGTTCTAGTCCTCAAGTGTGTTTTAGAGGAAATATTTTTTATTTAGTTTTTTTTGTTATTAAAGTCTAAATATTTATTTATTTTATTATTTTTACTTTGAAAAAAAGAAGTTTTTCATGTTCCTTTCCATATTTCCTGGCACATTTTTTTCCCTTTCATTCTCCTTCATTTTTGTTTCTCGAGTTTAAGGTTTTGGGTTCATTTGATTTTAAAACTTATTTTGGGGTTTCTTCATTTTGGGGAATTTTGCTCTCTGCATTGTTTTCAACATCATAGCTTCAGAAATCTGGTACCGAATCTATGGTTGTTATTGTTTGTGTGCAGCTGTGTTCGTTAGGGTTTTTGAATCGGGTAAGTATTGGTATGGGATTAATTACTTCTTTTTGAGTTTGAGATCAACTCGTAGTTGGTTTATTGTAGCGATTTGGGTTGATGTTAATTTAGTATGATTGGACTGCTAGTTTTCAAAATTGGTGGATTTGAGGCGTCGATCATTTTGAGCATTTTAAATCACGTATTCAGGTGTGTGTTTGGAAAACTCATCCATTTCATTATCAAATTTCTAATTTGATTCCTTGAAAATTGACATGTTTTGTATGTTTTTGAAATTGACCAATCGAGGTGTCAATTGTTGTGGAATTGCTTGACATTCGGTGTGATTTTGGTGTGTTTCTAAGTTATCAAGGGTTGCAGATCGTTTTGACAACAAAGACACGTTCTGTAGCCTATTTCAGTGTGGTTTCATGACTACACAGGTGGCCACACGGGCATGTGCCGCACACAGGTGATCCACACGACCCTGTGGCTATTTTATGGGGAATTTTTTTTATTTTCACACAGGCGTGAGACTTGGTCACATAGTCGTGTCTCTTAGTCACACGGGTGTGTGAGTTTTCCACACGTCCGTGTGTGCTCTACACCTAATTTTAGCAATTCTGGACAGACAGTTACACGGGCTGTTCACACGGCCATGTCACACATTCATACGAGCATGTGCTTCTTCACACGGACGTATGCCTCTTTCTACATGGGCGTGTAGACCCCTAGAAGACCTAGGCATTTCCACATGGTCGGGGCACACAGTCGTGTGGCCCTATATCGCTGAATTTTTGTGCTGTGTCATAATTGACTCGTTTAATGCCTCTATGTATTCCAACCCTCAACTAGGCCTTAGTAAGGATGTTTGAGACTTTGATCAGCTGAGAATCGCACGTTTATTTGCAATTGTGGAATTAATTAACGGTTTTTTTAAATGTGAGCGAGTTGTGATTTTGTTTGGTTGGATGGTTGTGTATTTGGTATATCTGTTTAAGGTTCTCTGATCGAGTGTTCGTGTTTGTAAGTAAGTTAATCTATCATTGAGTTTGGGCAACCGAAAATGTGTGTTTCAGCTTCTGTATGTCTGTTGTATGTGGTGACATTTTTGCATTTGCATTAAGGTTTGGGATTTCGTAACGAAGAGTAGGAAGTCTGTTTGGCAGTTTTAACTGCAATATTTTGTATAGCAGTTTACCATACTTGACTAACTGGATACCAGCTCAGCTGTATACTTTAACTCAGTGGCTTAGTTCCGTTTTACGTGTTGTTTATGGTTCTATGTGTAGGGTGGACGGGCCTTCTGTAACCCTTATGTGGTGTGTAGGGTGGACGAAGAGGTGTTTGGATAGATGGGTGGGACATCTGATTGTCGCATACTTTATGCATTTGAATTTATGTCTGTTGAATGACCATTAGTACATTTATGAAATGCTTTGGGTAATCTGTTGCGATTGGGTACATGAGTATTTGGAATGATAATATAAATGCGTTTGGCTTGTTAATGATAATTTTCCGTATATCAGATTGCCGTTTGAGATATTTGTATGTGATATGTAAACACATGCTGCATGGGAATATTTTGTTGTGTCACTCGGTCTTTTTCTTCTGTTGAGTTTCGGGCTCACACTGAGCTCGCATAGCTCATCCCTTAGTTTTTCCCCTTTCAGGTACTTTCTTGTTTCTGAAGCTAGACTTGGCATGTCGGAGGTCTTAGAGTGTTACATTTTGAATCAAGCTAATAAGTTTTTCTTCAATTCTTATTTTATTAAGTTGTTTTTGGACTGTAATTGTTTTACTTGAACTGTGCTATAAATTTTGTTTTGAACTGAAGTTTAGAAACTAGAGAATTATATTTTGAATGTTTGAAACGTAACTTAAATTTTCTGTTTTAGATCATAAATGGCTAAGTGGTTTAGTCCTAACTTAGCAACTGTGTTTGAAATTAAATGTAACAGCCCGTTTTTAGTCAAATCAGAAAAGTGCTTTCAGAACCACAAATCTGAGGTTGAAATATTTATTTTATTATTATTTTGAGGTCTAGAGCATGATAGTATGATTGTGTGAAAGTTTCGTTAAGTAATTTTATCGTTTGAGTACTTAATTTGATAAAAAGTACTAAATCGCGTAAAGTATAAAAGTTGGGTCCTAATACCTAAAGGTGTCTAATAGCTATGGAACCTTGAATGGAGGTCCTTAAGTGGTAATTAGACCATTTTTTAATTGAGTGGACAAAGATGGACATATTTTAATGGCTTTAAAGGTTATATATTAAGGTTAATTAAGTAAATTAATAATTAAAGTAAATTAAATTAAAGAAAAACAAGGTATCATCTTGTTTTCTTCCTACCTATCACCGAAATTTAAACTTAGAAATGCCATGGAAATAGCTTGTTGTGATCGGCCAACTATCCCTTATGCATGTAAGTGATTTTGACTCGGTTTTTAATGATTTCTATGTTTTTAGAGTCGTTATAACCTAATTAGCTAGCCCAGGGACTAATTTGCAAAATTTTTAAAGGTTTAGGGTTTTACCATTGATGTATATGTGTGTATTTTGATGTTTGATGATAGAAAATGAATGGTTGTTGTTAGATAAACAACATTTGTTAAGTGATTTTTGATAAAATTCTCAATTAGGGATTTATTTGTGAAATATGAAAATTTTGGGGTATAAATGTGAAATAAATGAAAAATATGGGCTACTATGTTAATAAGGGAAATTCGGCTAGGATGGGTAGGGACTTAATTGCATGAATTTGTATTTTTATGAGCCAGGGACTAAATTGTAAAGATGTTAAACTGTTAGGGGCAAAAGTGTAATTTTGCCATAATATGATTTTTGGGCTAAATTGAATAGAATGATAATTGAATAAGTTAAATTTGATATTATACAGATCAAGAAAGCAAAGTTTGGATCTAGATCGAGGGAAAAATAAAGTATTGGACTAGTTGATCCATTTCGTCGTTTTTGCGATCGAGGTAAGTTCATATGTTAATAAGCATTAATATAATTGTGTTTTTAAATGCTTTATTATTGAATTAATTGTGAATACGATCCTACGGATATGTTCAACAAAGATTCGGCATGTGAAATCTTGGTTGAACCTTAGGAATATATTAGGATACGAATGATATGTTATTAGGGGTTACGTGTTCTAAGTGTTGGTCCGTACGTCCTACCGGTGGCTTAGTTATCCAACATGTGTTGCGGATTCTCGTCAGCTTGTGTGAGCAGCATCGTGTAGCTACGTCATGACCATCAGCTTGTGTGAGCAGACCCGTTGATAGCTCGAGAGTGAGCATTATATGAGATATGAGATTCAGATAGCTTCAGCTATGTATTGGCACTTAGGGTCTGAGATTCCCGAGTATCTGATATTATTCCGAATGGTTCAAAGGGTATATTAAGTATATGGGTGAGCATGAGATTGATGTGAGTTAGTACAGGTATGTGCATGAACCATACAAGCATTAAATCAAAAAAACTTGTGAATTTCATATCTAACTTTGTGAATGAATATGTGTTAGGTTTTTGGATCAATATGAGTTATGTTATGATATGTACTTGTTTAAATTGTACATATATGGTAAGTTTTACTTTAAGCATACGAGCTTACTAAGTTTTATAGCTTACTCTGTTTACTTTTTCATGTTTTATAGTGTTTATCGAAGCTTGCTCGGATTTGGGAGTCGTCAGAGATCTCATCACACTATCAAGCTATCATTTTGGTACTTTTGAACTTGTGTATTTGGTTATATGTCATGTATAGGAATTTTGGTTATTTTGTTATAGTTTGGCAATGGATTTAGCCATTTGACTTGGCTTGCAAATGATGAATGCTTGCTTATGTGTATAGCCATGTAATTTGGATTATTTTGGCATGCTTGGTGATGTTATTTACATATGTGTAAATGGCCTTTTGATATTGAAACACCCCAAACCCGGCCCACGAGCCTTGACCGGATCCGATATGTTCGTTAAGTAGAACGGTTCAAAACTGGTTTGTATCTTTTGAAGATCTTTGAGTGATTTTAGGGAGAAAACTCGAATTGGGTTGGACTCAAGTTGGAAACCAATTTTTTTTTCATATAAGTTTTTATAAAAATCCCATTGTTAAGTTTCAAAACTCTAAGTTAGAAGATATGCCGAATTTGGTTTAGGCTTTACCTTTAAATTAGAAATCATTTTCTTTTAGATGTCAAAACGTATAGAGTTCATTCTTAAATAAAATTTACTTAATCTTTAATTTTGAGAAAAATTTCGTATCATAAGAAAATAATTAAAACGCATGCATAAACAGTTTATAACTATGGCCTTATTACAACAAAACTCGAAATAAATTCAAAAATACTTAAAATATAAAAAGTCCAAATTAAAATAAAGTCCCGAACTGAGCATGGTCACCACTAAGCTCCTGCCGACCCGGTCCATCACTGATCGTCACCTGAAAAATATTCCCACAACGGGGTGAGTCAACAGACTCAGTGTGTACAACCAACACTAAGTCCTAACAGTTTAGGCATATCAGTTCATACAAGTACATATAGCAGAAATAAAGATAATGATGCAACCCGAACCCAAACCTAGGTGCCATCCGCTAAACATCACCCGTACCAACCTGCACACCGTGGGGACTACTAAGTCAACCCTCCATCCGCTACACATCATCGAAGGCAGTCGCTGCAGTCGACTTGCTCATCGACCTTATAAAATTCGTGGCATAGCCACCAGATAAAATAATTGTGACATGAGTCACCACATTCAGGTAATGTGACCGAAGTCACCACATTTGTGGTATAAAACCACCACATTCACTTCCCCTTTTATAATCCCCCATATGCCCCATGTCATACAAATATGCATAAGCCATGTCATATCCCTTATTTACATTCTTATAATTTCACATATGCCATAACAGATCATATTATATTCCTAGTAGGAGTAGGAAAACGTACCTGAGTACTTTGTACCATTGCATGGTACCTTAGCCACATTTTACATATTCTTAATACACATTTGTTAAAACATAGCCATAAAGCTATTAAGGCTTAGTGTGGGGTACACACCTGGTTCACTTAGCGAATTCACTGAAATCCCGAAAGCTCCTCTTAACCACTGTCGATTTGCCCTATAAGCCATGGCTAGGATTGGTCACACTTAAATACCAAATATGGCCTATGGCCGAATATTAGCAACTACCTACCTTGCTTATCTAAAGCCCGAATTGTTGCTTGCTCCTGAAGTTATTGAGATTCCTATATGTCACATGTTAGATTCGGCTATAACCAATAAATCTATAAAGATGGCCTTTGGCCGAATTGCACATATCACTTGCCTTGATAAATCGAATCCCCAATAAGTCTTTGATGCTTCCTCACTTTCGGCTACACACAAAAGAACACATCACTATGGCCTTAAATAACATTCGGCCAACCTTAGAAATCAAGGCCAACCCTTGATTTTGTCACACTAAATGAAGATAAGAGGAAACCGATTGCCTAAAGAAGGAAATACTTACCACTATCCAAGCATCCACAAAGAACCGGCTTCTAGATCCCAAGGAGAAAGATTTCGGCACTTACTGGTGAGAGGTTTCGGCCACAAACAACTAGATCAAGGTTTCGGCTTCAAGGCTTTGAGCAAGGAATAGGGAATAAAGCCCCTTTGAGATTCGGCTATGGTTCTAAATAGCAAGGAGTGTTCGGCTATCTCAAAACAAGTATGAAAAATCAAGGTTGAGAGAACAGAAAAGAATGAGAAGAGAAAAGCTAAGAGAATTTCGGCAATGGTGTCAAAGGGAAATTCGGCTTCAATTGTCAAAGAAGAAAAAGAAGACTTTGAGAGAGGTAAGGTGGAAATTCGGCTAGAGGAAGAGATGAGAAGGAAAAAGAAAAGCAAAGTAAAAAGGATGGACACTCTGCTAAGAATTTCGGCTAACACTCAAACACTAGCCTTTCCTCACTTTTCTCCTATTTTATCTCTTCTTCCTTTATTCAAAATAATTAAAAATAATTCTACATTTATCTCCCTAGCTTTAGCCAAATTTTAAAAGAATTTGAACCTATCTAAAGCTCCTCCCATGCCGTCCGCCTCTGCTCCTTGTTGCCGAAAAATAAAAACTTTTATTTAGCTTCCCATGCGACTCGAACCTTGGCCCATTACACCTATTTGTGGCGTCATTTACAGAGGCCTTAAGTGGCGCCTCCAAGCCATTTTTTCCAAGCCCAATTGTGTGTCATATTTCCCTTAAAATTTTTCTTAAGGCCTATCGGGCCTAGCTCCTTCTTTGAACTTGAAACTTTAATATTTTCTAAGGCATTTTTCTATATTCTAAGGTTCACAAAATTCACAAAACACGTTCAATATTCACATAGGCATGCTATTTCATAAAATTAAGCAATTATGCATAAGCCCAAAATCCCGGATGTTACAGTTCTACCCCCTTAAAATAATTTCGTCCTTTGAAATTACCTGGCTAAAATAAGTAAGGGTATTGCTGTGGCATTGCTTCCTCTGGCTTCCACAAAGCTTCTTTCGATCCATGATTTCGCCATAACACTTTGACTAAAGGAACGGATTTCCTTCGTAGCACTTTCACATCTCGTTCCAAGATCTGAATCGGCTCTTCCTCGTAGGACAAATCTGGCCTTAGCTCCACCTCCTCAACCGGAACTACATGAGATGGATCCAATCGATAACGACGTAGCATAGAAATATGGAACACGTCGTGCATCTGTTTCAACTTTGGTGGCAACTCCAACTGGTATGCCACTGGTCCAACTCGCTTCAATACCTGGTAAGGTCCTATAAACCTTGGACTTAACTTTCCTTTCCGTCCAAATCTCATCACTTTCTTCCAAGGCGAGACCTTAAGAAACACTTGATCTCCCACATCAAATTCTATTTCCTTGCGCTTGAGATCTGCATACGACTTCTGCCTGTCAGATGCCTCCTTTAACCGCGCCCGAATTACCTCAACCTTTTCCTCCAATTCTGCCACAATCTCTGGACCCAAAACTCGATGTTCCCCAAATTCTGTCCAACATGTAGGAGTGCGACACTTCCGTCCATACAACGCTTCATATGGTGCCATCCGAATACTAGCTTGATAGCTGTTATTATAAGCAAATTCCGCTAGAGGCAAATACTCTTCCCAACTTCCTCTGAAGTCTATTACACATCCTCTCAGCATATCCTCCAATACTTGGATTACTTATTCCGACTACCCGTCAGACTGTGGATGAAAGGCCGTAGTGAAATCCAATCTGGTGCCTAAAGCTTGATGTAGAGCTTTCCAAAATCGAGACATAAACCTTGGATCTCGGTCTGAGATAATTGACACCGGTACTTCATGCAACTTTACAATTTCTGCCACATACAATTTCGCCAACTTCTGAAAAGAATAATCAACCCGTACCAGAATGAAATGCGCGGACTTGGTCAGTCGATCCACTATCACCCATACCGAGTCCTTCTTAGTAGGCGTAAGTGGAAGCCCACTAACGAAGTCCATGGTAATTCTCTCCCACTTCCACTGCCGAATCTTGATTGGCTGAAGTAACCCTGACGGAACCTGGTGTTCAGCCTTAACTTGCTGACACGTCAAACACTTGCCGACAAATTCTGTAACTTCCCTCTTAAGACCAGGCCACCAAAACTGTTCCCTTAAATCTCTATACAACTTGGTACCTCCGGGATGCATAGCATAAGGGCTACTATGCGCTTCCCGAAGAATCTTCTGCCTTAACTCCTCATTCTTCGGCATACAGACCTTACCCTTGAAACACAACACTCCTTCGTCATTAACACCATAATCTTCCAACTCTCCACTTAGCACTTAAATCCTTATCTGCCCACTGGCTTTCTTTCACCTCATTCAACCACGTCGGCTTGACTTGCAACTCTGCCAGCAGACTTCCATCGTCATACAAACTCAGATGCACAAACATCGTCCTCAGCTCCGACACTACCTTCCGACTCAGGGCGTCTGCTACTACATTCGCCTTGCCCGGGTGATACTCTTTAGAACAATCGTAGTCCTTCAGTAACTCCACCCACTTTCGCTGTCTCAGATTCAACTCCTTCTGAGTCAACAGATACTTAAGACTCTTATGGTCTGTATAGATCACTGACTTTTCTCCATAGAGATAATGCCTCCATATCTTGAGGGCAAAGACCACTGCCGCTAATTCCAAATCATGTGTCGGGTAGTTAACCTCGTGAAGCCTTAATTGTCGAGATGAATAAGCGACCACTTTCTCGTCTTGCATCAAAACACACCCTAATCCTGTGTGAGAAGCATCACAGTACACCATGAAGTCATTTCCCGCCTCAGGCTGAATCAAAACTGGAGCTTCAGTCAAGACCCTTTTAAGCTTCTCAAAGCTCTCCTGTTGCTTCTCGGTCCATACGAAAGGTACTTCCTTCCTCAGCAACTTTGTCAAAGGTGCAGCGATCGATGAGAACCCTTCCACAAACCTTCTGTAGTAGCCTGCCAATCCCAAGAAGCTACGAATTTCAGCCACTTAGGTGGTTTCCAATCTAGCATTGCTTCAATCTTCCTAGGATCAACCCTTATCCCTTCAGCAGACACCACATGCCCTAAGAACGCCACTTCCTTAAGCCAAAATTCACACTTGCTGAATTTGGCATAGAGCTTCTTCTCCCTTAACACTTGCAACACCACCCGAAGATGCTCATCATGCTCTTCTTCAGACTTGGAGTACACAAGAATGTCGTCGATGAACACAACGACGAACTTATCCAAGTAGGGTTGGAAAACCCGGTTCATCATATCCATGAACGCGGCTAGGGCATTCGTCAATCCGAACGGCATCACTAAGAACTCATAGTGCCTGTATCTTGCTCGGAAAGCCGTCTTATGGATATCTGCCTTCTTCACCTTAAGCTGATGATATCCCAACCGTAGATCTATCTTCGAAAATACTGATGCCCCCTTCAGCTGATCGAACAAGTCGTCAATCCTTGGCAAAGGATACTTGTTCTTGATGGTCAGTTTATTCAACTGACAATAGTCTATGCACATCCGCGTAGTCCCGTCCTTCTTCTTCACAAACAAGACCGGTGCTCCCCATGGAGACACACTGGGTCGAATAAACCCACGATCAAGCAACTCCTGAATCTGAGCCTTGAGCTCTACCAACTCCTTTGGTGCCATTCTATAAGGGGCAATTGACACAGGAGCTGTACCCGGTAGCAAGTCAATTCCAAATTCCACCTCCCTGTCCGGGGGTATTCCCGGTAATCCCTCTGGAAACACATCTTCAAAGTCCCTTACAGTTCTAACTCCACTAACTCCCCCTCCTTCACATCCAATGCACTAACAAAGGCCAAAAATGCCTGGCAACCCTTCTGAACCATCTTATCCGCCTTTAATGCCGAAACTAAGTTAGACAAGTAGTTTCTTCTTTCACCTATCATAACTATCACCTCATCCTCCGGGGTTCTTAATTCCATTCGATTAGCTGCACAATCCAACACAGCCCGATGTTCTACTAGTCGGTCCATGCCCAGTATAAGATTGAATTCTCCGAAAGGTAATTCCATTAAGTCAGCGGAAAATACTACTCTTTGAATCTCTAGAGGTACACTCCGAAAGATCTTATCCACCACTACAGTTTAACCTAGTGGGTTCACTACAGTCATCTCCCTATTAGAAAGTTCAGAGGCTATGTCTAGAGTTTCGACTACTCTACATGCAACATAAGAATGGGTTGACCCCACATCTATCAAAGCAAAATAAGGCTTGCCAAATATAAGGAACGTACCGGTTATGACGTCCGGTGCGTCACCATCCTCCCTCCGGCGAACCGCATACACTTGACCCGGCTGTCTTGCCTCTGCATTACCAACACCTCTGCCAGGTGTTCCACGTCCTCTTCCAGCACCATTACCTCTACCATTCGGACCATGGCCCCGTTGAGGCTGCTGTCCACCTCTACCAGCCTGATTAGAACCCTAACCTGTGGGCCGACTCCCGTCTATCTTTATCGGACAGTCCTTAATCATATGGTCCTTAGACCCACACTTGAAGCATCCTCTCGTTTTCTTCCAACACTCCCCTAAATGCATTTTCCCACTTTGATTACAAGTACGGTACTGCCCTCCTGAACCAACTTACTGACCACGCGGCCCCTCAGCTCTAGGCCTCTTCTGCACATTTCCTGACGATCCAGACGATCCAAATCCTCTTTTCTGCCTATTTCGATCAGTGTTCTGCCTTACAGAGTCCTTAATTCCCTCAGCTACCTTAGCCTTCTCTACCAACACTGCGAACTTCCTTTCTTGCTGTGGAGCTATCAATAACCTTAGATCATCCCTCAGTCCGTCCTCAAAGCGGACACATCGCTCATGTTCGAGTAGCCACTATCCTCACAGCATAATGGCTCACCTTTAAGAATTCAGCCTCGTATGCTGCTACGGACTTATTTCCTTGGACCAGCCTCAGAAATGCCTTCCTCTGCGCATCAATGTAGTGAGTACCAACATCCTTCTTCTGATATGCTGCTTTAACATATTTCCAAGTGAGTTCCTCAACCGTAGCACTATCCCGCACCGTGAGCCGCCATTGATATGACTCATCGCGGAGAAGCGACACTAACCCTTACAACTTTTCCTCAGCGATCAAATCGAGCTCATCCATGATCCGCTCAGTCGCTTCCAACCAATACTCAGCCGTACTGGGTGCCACACCAGATACACCACGAAACACCTCAGCTCTATTGGCTCGGAGTTGCTCGGGTACAGACTTCCGAGCTCCTATATTTCCATCTGCTCCAACCACCATCTCAAGAACTCACAGCACGACCTGCGATACAGCATCATCCCCCGTCTGATCTTGCTATTCCACACCAACAGCAGCTGGTGGTGGTGGCGGTGGTACCTCATTCTCAGATCCTTGACCCGACCTAACGGGTTCCGACACGGTCATTCTGCCTCGACCGCGTCCTCGCACATTACGACCACGTCCCCTAGAGCTCATGTCTACATTCGCGTTTTAATCTGGTTAAGAAATTTTATGCATTAGTCCTTGTTCCACTGATTATTCGCGAAGAAATTTTATGAAAGGAGTTTAATAGCAGTTCTTTCGATCAATCAAAGTTTTCGTTCAAGTTTTCTATCCTAATTTAGAGGAGCACATTCATTCAAACATTCATTCAGTAGTATCTACCACACACATTCATTATCCTAACATTTTTTTCTTATTTCTATCCCAGTGGTATTTCCGTCATTTTTCCTACAGGGGTATTTTGGTAATAAATCAGGGTAACTTCAAAAAAAATCATTATAAATCAAAGGTATTTCAAAGTTTGCAAAACTTGGGAATTCTTTTGAGAATTTGTTTTCCAAATCGATGTTGTTGCAAAAATTTTAGAAATCGGGGGTCATTTTGGTAATTTTGTAAAACAGGGGTAATTTGGTAATTTTTCCAAATCGGGATATCTTGATATTTTGCAAAGTAGGGTTTTTGAATATTTTTGTAAAACGAGCAATTCTTAGTAAAAATCGAGGGTAGTATGGTAATTTAAGATTTTTTTTCAAACCCAGGGCATTTTAGTAATTTTACAACTAGGGGTATTTAGGTAATTTTGTAAATTAGGAATTTTAGAAAATTTTTGAAATAATAATTTCCACAATTCTGAAGGGTAGTTCGTTGACTTTTAAAAACTAGGGTTTTTATAAAAATGTGGCTAGTCCCTTTCGGGTTTTAGTGATTGAGTTTAGCCTGTGACTGAGTCCTCTTGGTTAGGGTGAACCGTAGCTACGCACCAGGTAGGATTCCAGCGAAGAGGAGGTGAGTCACGAGAATTGCTTAAGTACCAGGCTCTTCCAGATCCAATCCTAGACATGCGCACAATGGTTGCCACACCCTAACTCGGCGACTTAACCACAGGTTTGTTTAATTAGGCATTAAGTCTTATGTAATTGTTGGGGTAAACTAGTCCTAGGGTTCAAGTACTTATCATACTATTCCATTTATATCCTTCTATAAGTCATACTATAATTCACAGAATTGATTAGGGGTACTTACCTGGTGGACTTCGGGTCGGAGACTTGGGTGCCATGCCAGAAAAACCTGCTCATTTCACAAAACTTTCAAAAATTCATTTGAGCCTAAATTTTAAAATATTGTGAGCTTTAAACCCAAGGCCGAGAGTTTAAAACTGGGCTCTGATACCAAGCTAAAACACCCCAAACCCGGCCCACGAGCCTTGACCGGATCCGGTATGTTCCTTGAGTAGAACAGTTCAAAACTGGTTTGTATCTTTTGAAGATCTTTGAGTGATTTTGGGGAGAAAACTCGAATTGGGTTGGACTCAAGTTGGAAACTAATTTTTTTTTCATATAAGTTTTTATAAAAATCCCATTGTTAAGTTTCAAAACTCTAAGTTAGAAGATATGCCGAATTTGTTTTAGGCTTTATATTTAAATTAGAAATCATTTTTTTTTAGATGTCAAAACGTATAGAGTTCATTCTTAAATAAAATTTACTTAATCTTTAATTTTGAGAAAAATTTCGTATCATAAGAAAATAATTAAAACGCATGCATAAACAGTTTAGAACTATGGCCTTAGTACAAGAAAACCCAAAATAAATTCAAAAATACTTAAAATATAAAAAGTCCAAATTAAAATAAAGTCCCGAACTGAGCATGGCCACCACTAAGCTCCTGCTGACCCGGTCCATCACTGATCGTCACCTGAAAAATATTTCCACAACGGGGTGAGTCAACAGACTCAGTGTGTACAACCAACACTAAGTCCTAACAGTTTAGGCATATCAGTTCATACAAGTACATATAGCAGAAATAAAGATAATGATGCAACCCGAACCCAAATCTATGTGCCATCCGCTACACATCACCCGTACCAACCTGCACACCGTGGGGACTACTAAGTCAACCCTCCATCCGCTACACATCATCGAAGGCAGTCGCTGCAGTCGACGTGCTCATCGTCCTTATAAAATTTGTGGCATAGCCACCAGATAAAATAATTGTGACATGAGTCACCATATTCAGATAATGTGACCGAAGTCACCACATTTGTGGTATAAAACCACCACATTCACTTCCCCTTTTATAATTCCCCATATGCCCCATGTCATACAAATATGCATAAGCCATGTCATATCCCTTATTCACATTCTTATAATTTCACATATGCCATAACAGATCATATTATATTCCTAGTAGGAGTAGGAAAACGTACCTGAGTACTTTGTACCATTGCATGGTACCTTAGCCACATTTTACATATTATTAATACACATTTATTAAAACATAGCCATAAAGCTATTAAGGCTTAGAGTGGGGTACACACCTGGTTCACTTAGCGAATTCACTGAAATCCCGAAAGCTCCTCTTAACCACTGTCGATTTGCCCTATAAGCCATGGTTAGGATTGGTCACACTAAAATACCAAATATGGCCTATGGCCGAACATTAGCAACTACCTACCTTGCTTATCTAAAGCCTGAATTGCTTGCTTGCTCCTGAAGTTATCGAGATTCCTATATGTCACATGTTAGATTCAGCTATAACCAATAAATCTATAAAGATGGCCTTTGGCCGAATTGCACATATCACTTGCCTTGATAAATCGAATCCCGAATAAGTCCTTGATGCTTCCTCACTTTCAGCTACACACAAAAGAACACATCACTATGGCCTTAAAGAACATTCAGCCAACCTTAGAAATCAAGGCCAACCCTTGAGTTTGTCACACTAAATGAAGATAAGAGGAAACCGATTGCCTAAAGAAGGAAATACTTACCACTATCCAAGCATCCACAGAGAACCGGCTTTTAGATCCCAAGGAGAAAGATTTCGGCACTTACTGGTGAAGAGGGAAGACGCAAAAGTGGAAGGAGTTTAATGTTTTTAGAGGTTTCGGCCACAAACAACTAGATCAAGGTTTCGGCTTCAAGGCTTTGAGCAAGGAATAGGGAATAAAGCCCCTTTGAGATTCGGCTATGGTTCTAAATAGCAAGGAGTGTTCGGCTATCTCAAAACAAGTATGAAAAATCAAGGTTGAGAGAACAGAAAAGAATGAGAAGAGAAAAGTTAAGAGAATTTCAGCAATGGTGTCAAAGGGAAATTCGGCTTCAATTGTCAAAGAAGAAAAAGAAGACTTTGAGAGAGGTAAGGTGGAAATTCGGCTAGAGGAAGAGATGAGAAGGAAAAAGAAAAGCAAAGTAAAAAGGATGGACACTCTGCTAAGAATTTCGGCTAACACTCAAACACTAGCATTTCCTCGCTTTTCTCCTATTTTATCTCTTCTTCCTTTATTCAAAATAATTAAAAATAATTCTACATTTATCTCCCTAGCTTTAGCCAAATTTTAAAAGAATTTGAACCTATCTAAAGCTCCTCCCATGCCGTCCACCTCTGCTCCTTGTTGCCGAAAAATAAAAACTTTTATTTAGCTTCCCATGCGACTCGAACCTTGGCCCATTACACCTATAAGAATGTGAATTTGAGAATTGAGAATTGTATGCTTGTGGCTTTAGGTATGCTTGTGGAGAAAAATGTATGCTTGTGGCTTCAGGGTTAATTCCCATGGTGGAATTTGAGAATTGTATGCTTGTGGCTTTAGGTAAAGTGATGTATAATTGAAAGTGGCCATATTAATGATTTGAGAATGTGAATTTTGGCATGAAATTGAATAGCAAATTGTGATACTTGTGTGCCTTGTAGTTATTGGTATTGAAATGGCATGAATTAGGCTTGATTGAGATTGGTTTGAATGTCTATTGATGCTATTCTATATGCCATTTGATGTTTTCAGGTGAATGCAAATTGGGAGAGAATGATGGCTTCGTAAATAGCCTAATTTTTGTCCACACAGGCAGAGACACGGGCGTGTGTCTCAGTCGTGTGTGACACACGGTCAGGTGACACAGCTGTGTGTCTCCTGGTGTTTAATTAGAAACCAAGTAGTATTGTAACACCCCTAACCCGTAACCATCACCAGAATACAGTTAAAAGCTATTACCGAATATTTTTGAAGATCTAAAATCATTTCACATCTTAACATAACAATTCACATTCATAAATTCCCTTAATTAGGTCCAAAGACCTTAAACATGCATTAGAAAGGGGTCGGGACTATACCGAGCACATACAAAAATTTCTGAAAATCAAACATTTTTCAATGTTAAAGAGGTCACATGCCCGTGTGGGCGGGCCGTGTACCTCACACGGCCTCAGACACACCCGTGTGTCCAAGCCGTGTCTGTAACGCCTCGAATTTCGGCCTAGTAGAATTGGGCCCAATTGGGTGTGGGAGTGTTTAAAATTTTTGAGAACATGAGAACGGCATTAATGCAAGTTGGACCTATTAGGTGAGTGATTTTGGAAGATTAGGGGGCTTCTATGAAGTCCCGGGTTCAAACTTGGGCTTTAGGAAAATTTTGGTTTTAGGTGAATAAAACCCTGGGTGTTAGAAAGTAGGCTTTAAGAATAAAATGTGGAGAAAAATGACACAAAAGGAGTTGTGATCTAGTGGCAAATGGCACCACATGGGAGACAAGGGAGTGATGCCACACAAGGAAGTAAGGGGTCTAAGGTTCAAGTCTTGGCGCTGGCAATTCTTTTTGTTTTCTTTTAAGATGAACTTAGACTTTGCCCATAGACTTATATTTAGTTGCGTATGTTTTAAGACAACAAGGAGCTAGTTGGCAAAGTGGCTAGTGGTGTGGATTAAGTTACAGGGGAGCCTGAGTTCGAATCCCATTGCAAGCATAAAGGGATATTTATTTTGCTAAGTTGGGATGGAAAGTGGTTGTGATGGATTTAAACTCTGCTGAAGGAAGGATCCCACATCGGAAAGATAACAAGAGGAAAGGTAAGAAGCGGATTAACTCCAGATTCCTATCGGTGTGTGTTTTCGCTTTTACAGGTGTAGAGGCGGCCAATCTTAGAAATGCCGGTCACACGGCAATGGTAGCCACACGAGCGTGCCAGCGCACGTGTGAGGGCTTCGACGCAATAGTTAAGGCCATCATGAGTGTTCTTGTAGGTTTAGGTTGTTTGGGCCTTGATGGGCCGAAACGGGCCATGTGGGGCCAATGGGCCCGTGGGCCCATATGAATAAATTGCATAATTGTGTAGTAGATATTGAACTGGTCTATGTGAATCTCATATCTATGGCCGGATTTGGGCTAAATGTGCCACATGAGCATGTGGCCCATTTGGGCCGAGAATGGGCCCTAGGCCCATTCACATCGTTATCTCTGTTTAGAATACCCTTGGTTTAAAATTACTGAAATACCATTGGTTTACAAATTACTAAAATACCGTTGATTTGTAAAATTACCGAAATACTCCTAATTTGTGAAATTACTGAAAGACCCCTGATTTGTGAAATTACCGAAATACCCTCAGATTGCAAAATTACCGAAATATCCCTAGTTTATGAAATTATCGAAATACCCCGATTTGCAAAATTACTGAAATACCCCCAGTTTATGAAATTACCAAAATGCCTTCGATTTGCAAAATTATCAAAATACCCCCGTTTATGAAATTTCAGAAATGCCCTCAGTTTGTAAAATTACCGAAATATCCCTAGTTTAAGAAAATTACCGAAATGCCATCAGTTTGTAAAATTACCAAAATACCCCTAGTTTATGAAATTCCTGAAATACCCTCGGTTTGCAAAATTATCGAAATACCCCTGGATTGCAAAATTACTGAAATACCTCAATTTGCAAAATTACTGAAATACCTCAATTTGCAAAATTACTAAAATACCCCTATAGGGTAGAATTACCGAAATACCCCTAAAGAGTAGGATTACCGAAATACCCTTATAGGGTAAAATGACTATTTTGCCATTGTAGGTAAATGACTGATTTAGATTGTGAATTTCACTATTTTGACTGTAATTGTATAACTATGAGTTTAACTGACTTGACTGTAGGCGTGTGACTGATATGCTGTTAATATACGTTTAGATAACTATTACTGAGCATGGTCATTTTGCATACATGTGTAATGATTGAGCATGACATACATGACATATTGTATGGGGTTGGGATTTGTATTTTAGAGGAAGTACTATACTGGTGGCTATGCCACGTTTTACTGATTTAGTGGCTTTTCCACGTATACTGATTCTAGTGGCTCAGCCACATATACCGTTATTAGCAGCAGGGCTGCATTATTGGAGAGCTTGGCTCTGTGCCATCTTGATTATGGCTTGGTGCCAATCGTATTTACTCGTGGCTATGTGCCTAACAGATATCGATGACTCTGTGTTGATCATATTTACCCAAGGCTGTGTGTCGATTATATTATCGTCACTGATGGCTATGTGCCAAACATAATGCAGTTACTAATGGCTCTGTGCCAATTATAACACCACTATTGAAGGCTTAAGAGCCGCATATATATATATATATACTGGCAGCTCGGCTGCGATCTTGGTGTGTAGGGCTGGGTGGGTCGACTTGGTCCCCACAGTGTGTAGGGTTGATACGGGTGGTGTGATGGTTGGTTTGGGTTGGGCGGCATCCTCATACTATTGTATATCTGTTTATGCTCACGATCTATCTTTGTCTTTATTCTTTGTTGAGAGGGCTTGGCCCGGACTATTTAGGTTTTCGTACGTATATTGGTGATACTACGGTAAGGGGATTACACACTAAGTTTTCATAAACTCACCCCGTTTTTAACTGTGCAGGAAATCCTCAGCCTTAGACAGATCGAAGCTGCGAGGGACTCGAAGGTGACCACACGTCCGATTGGTTTTAAAGTACACGTCTTATTTTTATTTTAGTTTAATTTGTTGGGTTATAAATTTTGTAATAAGGCCTTAAGATTTCTGAACTTTAAGTTTTGAGATTTTATTGATTGTTTTGTAATTGCTAGAAGTATAACACAATTTATCGTAAATAACTACTGTTTTTCAAAATATCTTGTTCCGCAACTATTTTAAATTAAGCTTTCCGTAACAAGCAAGGTTTTAAAGATAATAATGTTTTCCAAGAATTATTTCTAATAAACCACATTTTGAAAATAAGTAAGCGAAATCTAAGGTTTTGAATAGTAAAAATTTTAAGTTGTAAGAAGGGTTTCTAATGAAAGCATGGTTTTCGAAAAACTCTTCAATGTGACACGCCAGATTCGGGCCTAACTTCTAGGTTGGGTTTGGGGTGTTACAGTGTCAAAACAGGGCATACATACTAACTTGTCCACACGGCCGAGGACACGCCCGTGTGCTTCACCTGTGGTCGACACTGACTTAATGCACATGCCCATGTGTCCAGCCCGTGTGCGAGTCTGACTTGTTCAATTTTGCAAACTTAAAAGACACGATCGAGCCACACGCCCGTGTGCTCCACCGTGTGGGCAAATATAAGCAATTTGCAAGGCCAATTTGCCACCCACACTTTGGGTTACACCTACAAGCATTAAACCAATTCAAAATCATACCTCCAATGCATTCAAGACATACCAAAACAAGCATATTTCACTTCTTAACAACATCATTCACTTCATATACAAAACTATCTCAATCATACTAGTTCAAAATCACCAACATCACAATAAAGATATATAAATCATTCGTCATTTTAACCCAATTCAGTTCATAGCAATTCTTTTCCTATCATTTCCCTAATCAACCATAACATTTACCTTAAATTGACCATTTCATTAGACCAACGTTGAGCCTACCATACCAAATTACGCATCATGAAGCATAAACTACTCATTCTTAAAATTCATTATCAAGCCATATCATATGGCTATATTTACACAACTCAAAACACCATCCAAATACTATAGTCTATACATGCCATACTTCAATATATACAACTTCAAAAGATACCAAAAGATAGTTCGATAGTGTGGTGATGATCCTCGACTATCCCCCAGCTTTTCGTAGCTTTAATGATCTATAAAACAATTAAACAAACACACACACAAAGTAAGCTTTCATAGCTTAGTAAGTCATAAGCAAATAAAGAAAAATTAAACATTTGCTTTTAATTCAATTAACCAAAATCACATATACATTAACCAAATACACAATTAATATGTTTACAACTCAAACATTATCACATTTACAATATTCATATAACATCAACTTTCAATCTCACATTTACTCATAAGCACATAAAGATTTATCTTTCACCATTACCAATTCATGTTTTCATCATAATCACTTACTTACCTTATTCTCATATACAAATTACAAAGCACATACCTAAATCTTTTAGTTCGTTTTCACATCTGATCTCATCTCGATAATGCCCGTTGAACCATTCGAAATTCATAAGGATACTCTGATAGTCAGAAAGCTCGTACAATGCCAATATCCCTGACATGGTCTTACATGTAATCACATATCGATGCCACTGTCCCAGACAGGGTCTTACACGAATCAAATACGATGCTAATGTCCAAGACATGGTCTTACACGTAAACATAAGTCGATGCCAATGTCCCAGACATGGTCTTACACGAAAACACATATCGGAAATCCTATGTCATGACATATGTATCCTAACTATTGCTAAGGTTCATACGGGGCTTTCAGACTTCTTATCTCGATCATTTCAAGCTCGTAATAGATCTCCCATCCTTAATTCATTTCACTATAATCATTCACAAAAATAACAATTCAATTTGGCTCTATTAAAATAGATACAATAGATTTTAACAATATTTATTTACTTATGAACTTACCTCGGATATTGACAGATGGAATAGACTACTCGACTACTTTAGACTTCCCCCAATCTAATTTCGATTTCTTTCATTCTTGATCTAAATAAATTCAAATTTAACTAATTTAATCACACATTCATTCAATTTTATCCACAAACAAATATTTGGGCCTTTTTACACTTTAGCCCTTATAATTCACATTTTTGACATTTTAGTCCCTATTTCATAAAATCACAAAATACACAAAGTTTCATATTTCCCATGCTTGGCCGAATATACATGTAATTCATATAAGTCCACACATTTCACTTATTTTACATTTTAATCCCTCAAAATATTATTTTCACAATTTAGCCCAAATTAGTCAAATTCATCAAAAATCCAAAGATAAAACTTATTAATCTATCACATATCTTTTATTATCCATCATCAAAAAACAAAAATCACAAGCTAACATCAATGGAAAAACACAAAATCATTATCAAAATAAAAAAATTAAGACATGGGCTTTGTAGTACTCGAAGCAACGATCACAAAAACGCAGAAATTATCGAAAACCGAGCAAAACTCTTACCTTAATTTTGCTTGAACATAGCCGGCCCTAACTATCCTTTTTCTTTTTCTTTTTCTTCGTATTTTCGGTTGGATGAACACACATAATGGCTTAATTTTCATGCCTTTATTTTATTTAATAACATATATTACCAATTTACAAAACTAACCTTCTTAATATAATAAGAAAACCATATATTATAAACCCAAAATTGTCCACTCAATTAACTAAAGGTTAAATAACCACTTAAGGGCTTTATAATTAACTAATCATATCAAATAAACACTTAAACAATTAATATGCCACTTTTACATTTTACGCGATTAAGTCCTTTTGTCAAATAAAGCACATAAACGGATAAATTAAATCACAAAAATTTCACACATGTCAATTCACATACTATTATCACAGAAAATAATATTAAAATATTTTTGACTCGAATTTGTAGTCCCAAAACCACTATTCTGACTAGGGTCTAAACCGGACTGTTACAAGTATGCTCCACACGGCCCAACACACGGGCATGTGACTTGGCCGTGTGGCATAAGTTAGTATACCCTACAATTTTGGCAAGGCCTAGCACACGGCCTGGCACACGAGCGTGTGGCCATTTCAAAGGGTACACGGGCTACTCAAACGGGCGTGTGGTTGGTCGTATGACCCTAGTTAGGGAGTTACACAGGGTCAGGCACAGACTGGGACACGGACATGTGTTCCTATTTTGAATGTCCACACGGCCCGTACACGAGCGTGCCTTTCTCACACGGCTGAGCCACACGGGTGTGTGTCTCCTGTAATTTGAAAAATTTTCTAAATTTTCCAAAAATTTCCTAAGTTATCGGTTTAGTCCCGAACCTCTTCTAATATATGATTTGGGCTTTGTAAGCTCGTATTAGGGACTATATGATTGAATGTAAATGATTTTTAATAGGAAATGAAAAATTTATGGGAAATGTATATTTGTTTAAGTGATAAGTTCGGTAATGCTCTGTAACCCTATTCAAGCAACGAATACGGGTTAAGGGTGTTATATTTATTGGTATCAGAGCTACAGTTTTGTCAATTTAGGACTAAGTAGTGTATGTGAGTCTAGCTATACACGCCATATATAATCTATGATAGTGTGATATCTCTTGATAGTTTTAAAATCGTGTTTTTATATAATAATGGATCCCAATCAAGCAGTGGCTAAGGATGTTAAAAGTAATGCGCCAGCCTCCATTCACAGAGTAGCGCAGTTTGAGTTGAGACCCGTATCTGGGGGTCAGGGAGGAGAGGCTAAAGAATTCTTCTTCCAAATGATGAACGAGTGGTTCATTGAGTTTTTTTGAACTAATCCGACTGCTCATCAACCTCCACCTCCACCTATTCTCCAGTCGGTTCCCGTAGCTTCTCAAGGTGTGGAACCTTTACGTTTGAGTAAGCCGCCTGTTGATAAAATTCAGAAATACGGGGCTGAAGAGTTTAGAGCTATAGTCGATGATGATCCTGAGAGAGCCGAGTTTTGGCTTAAGAATACGATCTGGGTATTTGATGAACTTTCTTGCACGCCAGCTGAATGTGTTAAATGCGCTGTATCGCTTCTGAGAGATACTGCATATCAATGGTGGAACACTTTGATATCCATGGTGCCGAGGGAAAGAGTCATGTGGAAATTCTTTCAGATCGAGTTCAGAAAGAAATACATAAGTCAATGGTTTATCGATAAAAAATGCAAAGAATTTTTGGAACTGAAATAGGGTCGAATGTCTGCGACCGAGTACGAGAGAGAATTTGTGAGACTTAGTAAATATGCTTGAGAATGTGTATCCACTGAGGCAATTATGCGTAAGCGATTTGAAGACGGGTTGAACGAAGACATTAGAATTCTAGTCGGGATTCTGGATTTGGAAGAACTTGTTGTGTTAGTCGATAGAGCTTGCAAAGCCGAGGAACTTGGTAAAGAAAAGAGAAAAGCTGATTCTGAAACTGTAGATTCGAGAAAGAGGTCAATGAGGAAACACTATCACTCTTCGTCAAAGAAATCACGACATTTGTATAACCGTTCGACTGCTTCAGTGGGGTATTCAAATAGAGATTGTGGGAAGCAATGCATGAGTCCTAAAACTCAAGCCACTTCAGTATCGAGCATTGGTAGTGTTAGAACCAGCAAACCTGAGTGTCCACAGTGTGGAAGACAACATTTTGGAGACTGCTGGATGAATACCAAAGTTTGTTTTAGATGTGGCTCGCAAGATCACTTTTTTCGGGATTATCTTGAGTTACCCGAGAAAGATAAATTTCTGAATTTAAGACTGAGCAACACAGCTATTAGAGGAAGACCACTTAGAAATATGAGAAATGTGACTAGTAGCAAAGGTGTGACAAAGGACTCTGTTGTGAGATCTAAGGATCGAGTGCCAGCCAGAGCTTACACTATTCGCGCTCGTGACAATGCATTATCACCAGATGTTATCACCAGTACATTTTATCTCTATGAAACTAATGTAATTGCCTTGATTGATCCTGGATCGACTCATTCATATGTCTGTATGAAGTTAGTGTCTAATAAGAGTTTGCCTGTTAAGTCTACCAAATTTGTGATTAAAGTATCGAACCTCTTAGGCAAGTATGTCCTAGTTGATAGAGTTTGCAAGAATTTTCTTTTGATGACTCGGGGTTACTGTTTTTTGGCTGATTTGATGCTTTTACCATTTGATGAATTCGATGTGATTTTGGGTATGGATTGGTTGACTTTGCATGATGCTTTTGTGAATTTTAGATGAAAGACTATTGAGTTGAGATGTCATTATAATGAAATTCTTCGAAT
Organism: Gossypium bickii; assembly: GCA_025503065.1. Lineage (NCBI taxonomy): Eukaryota > Viridiplantae > Streptophyta > Magnoliopsida > Malvales > Malvaceae > Gossypium > Gossypium bickii. Next base: position 32,425,605 of record CP106715.1, on the reverse strand, counting down.
TGAATCTGATGAGTCGAGTGAGTTACCTGTTGTGATATCGACGATGTTAGTTCAAAAATATTTGAGAAAACGTTGCAATGCTTACCTCGCATATGTATTAGATACAAAAGTGTCTAAATCAAAGATTGAATCAGTACCAGTGGTTTGTGAGTATCCAGATGTGTTCCCAGAAGAGTTATCAAGGTTGCCACCGATCAGAGAAGTCGAGTTTGCAATTGAATTAGTACCGAGAACATCATCGATGCGATAGCTCTGTATAGAATGGCTCCAACAGAATTGAAAAAATTAAAAGCTCAGCTGCAAGAGTTAACAGATATGAGTTTTACACGACCTAGTTTTTCACCCTGGGGTATACCAGTTCTGTTCGTAAAAAGGAAAGATGGATTGATGAGACTATGTATTGACTATCGTCAGCTCAAAAAGGTTACAATTAAGAATAAGTATCCTTTGCCGAGAATTGATAATTTTTTTGATTAGTTGAAAGGAGCAACAGTATTTTCAAAGATTCATCAGCAATCTAGCTGTTATTAGTTGCGAGTTAAAGATTCGGATGTGCCGAAAACTGTATTCAAAACAAGGTACGAGCATTATGAATTTCTTGTTATGCCATTTGGATTAACTAATGCTCCTGTAGTTTTTATGGATTTGATGAATTGCATCTTTAGATCGTATTTGGATAGATTTGTTGTTGTATTCATTGATAACATTCTGATCTATTCTCGAGATGAGTCTGAGCATTCTGAACATTTGAGAATTGTATTACAAACATTGAGAGATAAGCAATTGTTTACTAAATTCAGCAAATGTGAGATTTGGCTCAGAGAGGTTGGACTTTTAGGGCATATTGTTTCAGCGGAAGGCATACGAGTTGATCCGAGTAAGATTTCAGCAGTTGTTGATTGGAAACCACCAAGAAACGTGTCCGAAGTCAGAAGTTTTATGGGATTAGCTTGCTACTATTTGTGTTTTGTAAAAGGATTCTCGATGATTGCTATACCGATAACTCGATTGTTATAGAAAGATGTAAAAGTTTGAATGGTCTGAGAAATTCCAATAGAGTTTTAAAAAGTTGAAAGCACTGTTAACTGAAGCACCAATTCTAGTTCAATCTGAGTCAGGCAAAGAGTTTGTGATTTTTAGTGACACGCTATTAAATGTTTTAAGATGTGTTTTGATTCAAGAAGGCAAAGTGATAGCTTATGCTTCCAGACAGTTAAAATCGCATAAAATGAATTATCTGACACACAACATAGAGTTGGCCGCTATTGTTTTCACATTGAAAATTTGGCGACATCATTTATTCAGTGAGAAGTGCCACATATTTACCGATGACAAGATTTTGAAGTATATAATGACTCAGAAAGATTTGAATTTGCGACAACGAAGATGGCTCGAATTGTTGAAAGACTATGAGTTAGTGATCGATTATCATCTGAGGAAAGCGAATGTAGTTGCGGATGCTCTGAGTAGAAAATCATTATTTCCTTTGCGAGCAATGAAAACACAGTTAACTTTGTCTGATGATAGTTTTATTTTAGCAGAATTAAAAGCTAAATCGTTATTTCTTCAACAAATTTGTGAAGCTTAGAAATGTGACAATGAATTAAAATCTAAAAGAATACAATGCGAGTCGACTACTGATTCAGACTATCAGATTGGATCCGATGATTTCTTGATGTTCCAAGATAGATTTTGTGTACAAAAGAACTCTGAGCTTATTTAGAAAATTCTACATGAAACACACAGTGGTTGTTTATCTGTTCATTCGGGGAGTACTAAAATGTCCAATGATTTGAAACAGTCGTACTGGTGGTCGGGTATGAAACGAGACATTTTAGAGTTTGTGTCGAGATGCTTGGTTTGTCGGGAAGTCAAAGCTGAATATCAAGTGCCTTCGGGACTACTACAGCTGGTGATGATACCAGAGTGGAAATGGGATAGAGTTACGATGGATTTCGTATGAAGATTACCCCTATCTCTGAGAAAGAAAGATGCTATCTGGGTTGTTGTTGATCGTTTGACGAAATCGACACATTTCATTTTGGTGCGTACAGAATTTTCGCTCAATAGATTAGCTGAATTATGCATCTTTGAGATTATTAGATTGCATGGGGTACCAGTTTCTATTATTTCAAATAGAGATCCGAGGTTTACCTCGTGATTTTGGAAGAAATTGCAAGAAGCTTTAGGTATGTGATTGCATTTTAGTACTGCATTTCATCCGCAAACTGATGGCCAGTCTGAGAGAGTGATTCAGATTCTCGAAGATATGCTTCGTTGTTGTGTTTTGGAGTTTGAAGGCAATTGGGAAAAATATTTACCATTGGTTGAATTCACATATAAAAATAGTTTTCAGTCGAGCATAAAGATGGCATCGTATGAAGCATTATATGGTCGTAAATGCCAAATTCTATTATACTGGACCAAACTTAGTGAGAAAAAGATTCACGGGGTTGATTTGATTAGAGAGACCGAAGAGAAAGTGAAAGTAATTTGTGACAGTTTGAAAGCAACTTCAGATCGATAGAAATCATATGTGGATTTGAAATGTAAAGACATTGAATTTGAAATTATCGACAGAGTGTTTTTGAAAGTATCGTCGTGGAAGAATATTATTCGTTTTGGTCGTAAAGGAAAACTAAGTTCACAATTTATCGGGCTATATGAGATTATTAAGAGAGTAAGGCCAGTGGCATATCGGCTAACTTTACCATCAGAATTAGAAAATATCCATAATATGTTTCATGTGTGGATGTTATGACGGTACCGATTAGATCCATCGCATATAATTTCTCCGGCAGAGATTGAAATTCAGCTTGATATGATGTATAGCAAAGAATCAATCAGAAATTTAGCTCGAGATGTTAATAAGTTGAGAAGCAAGAGCATAGCTTTAGGGAAGGTTCTATGGCAGCATCACGGTGTTGAAGAAGCTACGTGGGAACCCGAGGAAGCTATGAGAAAATAGTACCTTAGCCTATTTTCTGGTATGATTTTCGGGGACGAAAATTCCTAAAGGGGGAGAGTTGTAAACAGCTCGTTTTTAGTCAAATCAAAATAGTGGTTTTAGAACCACAAATCTGAGGTCAAAATCTTTATTTTATTATTATTTTGAGGTCTACAACATGATAGTATGATTGTGTGAAAACTTCGTTAAGAAATTTTATCGTTTGAGTGCTTAATTTGATAAAAAAGACTAAATCGCGTAAAGTGTAAAAGTTGGGTTCTAAAACCTAAAGGTGTCTAATAGTCATGGAACTTTAAATAGAGGTCCTTAAGTGGTAATTAGAACATTTTTTAATTGAGTGGAAAAAGATGGACATCATTTGAATGGCTTTAAAGGTTATATATTAAGGTTAATTAAGTAAATTAATAATTAAAGTAAATTAAATTAAAGAAAAACAAGGTATCATCTTGTTTTCTTCCTACCTATCACCGAAATTTAGACTTAAAAAACCAATGGAAATAGCTTCAAGCATTCGGCCAACTATCCCTTATGCATGTAAGTGATTTTGACTCGGTTTTTAATGATTTCTATGTTTTTAGAGTCGTTGTAACCTAATCTAGTTAGCCTAGGGACTAATTTGCAAAATTTTTAAAGGTTTAGGGTTTTACCATTGATGAATTTGTGTGTATTTTGATGTTTGATGATAGAAAATGAATGGTTGTTGTTAGATAAACAACATTTGTTAAGTGATTTTTGATAAAATTCTCAATTAGGGATTTATTTGGGAAATATGAAAATTTTGGGGTAGAAATGTGAAATAAATGAAAAATATGGGCTACTATGTTAATAAGGGAAATTTTGCTAGCATGGGTAGGGACTTAATTGCATGAATTTGTATTTTTATGAGTTAGGGATTAAATTGTAAAGATGTTAAACTATTAGGGTCAAAAGTGTAATTTTTCCGTAATGTATTTTCTGGCTAAATTGAATAGAATGATAATTGAATAAGTTAAATTTGATTATATAGATCAAGAAAAGCGAAGTTTAGATCTAGATCAGGGGAAAAATAAACTATTGGACTAGTTGATCCATTTCGTCGTTTTTGTGATCGAGGTAAGTTCAGATGTTAATAAGCATTAATATAATTGTGTTTTTCAATGCTTTATTATTGAATTAATTGTGAATACGATCCTTCGGATATGTTCGACGAAGATACGACAATGTCAAATCCTGGTTGAACCTTAGGAATATATTAGGATACGAATGACATTTCATTAGGGGTTATGTGTTTTGGGTGTTGGTCCGTACATCCCACCGGTGGCTGAGTTATCCGGCATGTGTTGCGAATTCTCGTCAGCTTGTGGGAGCAGCATCGTGTAACTACATCAGGACCTTCAGCTTGTGTGAGTAAAATCGTTAATAGCTCGAGAGTGAGCATTATATGAGATATGAGATTGAGATAGCTTCGGCTATGTATTGGCAGTTAGGGTATGAGTTTCCTGAGTATCCGATATTATTCTAAATGGTTAAACGGGTATATCAAGGATATGAAAGAGTATGCGATTGATATGAGTTAGTACATGTATGTACATGAACCACACAAGCATTAAATCGAAGAAACTTGTGTATTTCATATCTAACCTTATGAACGAATATGTGATAGGTTTGTGGATCAATATAAGTTATGTTATGATATGTAATTGCTTAAATTGTACATATATGGTAAGTTTTACTTTAAGCATACGAGCTTACTAAGCTTTATATCTTACTCTATTTACTTTTTCGTGTTTTATAATGTTTATCGAAGCTTGCTCAGAATTGGGAGTCGTCGGAGATCTCATCACACTATCAAGTTATCATTTTGGTACTTTTGAACTTATGTATTTGGTTATATGGCATTTATAGGAATTTTGGTTATTTTAGTCTATAGTTTGGTAATGGATTTAGCCATTTGACTTGGGTTGTAAATGATGAATGCTTGGTTATGTGTATAGCCATGTAATTTGCCTTATTTTGGCATGCTTGGTGATGTATTTACATATGTACAAATGGCCTTTTGATATGTTGTGTATTATGGCTTTATAAATGCTTGTGGTGAATTGGTATTTGGAGTACCAAATGGTGGAAATTGAGAATTGTATGCTTGTGGCTTTAGGTAAAGTGATGTATAATTGAAAGTAACCATATTGATGATTTGAGAATGTGAATTTTGGCATGAAATTGAATAGCAAATTGTGATACTTGTGTATCTTGTAGTTATTAGAATTGAAATGGCATGAATTAGGCTTGATTGAGATTGGTTTGAATGTCTATTGATGCTACGCTATATGGCATTAGATAGTTTTAGATGGATGCAAATTGGGTGAGAATGATGGCTTGATAAATAGCCTAATTTTTGTTCACACGGGCAGAGACACGGGTGTGTGTCTCAGCTGTGTGTGACACACGGTCAAGTGACACGACTGTGTGTCCCCTAGTGTTTAATTAGAAACCAAGTCAGTATGCTCTACACGGCCTAGCACGCGGGCATGTGACTTGGCTGTGTGGCATAAGTTAGTATACCCTACAGTTTTGGCATGGCCTAGGACACAGCCTGGCACACGGGCGTGTGTGGCCATTTTGAAGGGTACACGGGCTATTCAAACGGGCGTGTGGTTGGCTGTGTGACCCAAGTCAATGAGTTATATGGGGTCAGACATGGGCTGGGACACGGCCATGTGATCCCATTTCGAATGTCCACACGGCCTGTGACACGGCCTGTGTTTTGAAAAATTTTCTAAGTTTTTTAGAATTTTCTTGAGTTATCGGTTTAGTCCCAAACCACTTTTAATGCATGATTTGGGCTTTGTAAACTCGTATTAGGGACTGTATAATTGAATGCGAACGATTTTTAATTGGAAAAGAAAAATGTATGTGAAATGTATGTTTGTTTAAGTGATAAGTTCGGTCATGCTCCGTAACCCTATTCTGGTGACAAATACGGGTTAGGGATGTTATATTAGATGTTAACAATTCGTCTTGTAAAATTGCCTTTAGATCACTTCGGTTGTCAATGTGACCTCCGAGATCTGGCTAAAACTTCTAATTTAGATTTTTAGGGTGTTACATTTAGTGGTATCAGAGCCAGATTTGTAAAACCTCGGCCTGTGTTTTTACGTATTTGTGTGCACAAGTGTTTGTTTAATTTTTTTTTATAAACCGTACCATAGTGTTTTGAAATGATTTTAGTTTTTGAAAAGTTTTATGAAAATGAGATGTTTGAGGCTCTGATGCTGGTTCGTAAGAAATTCCTAGATTGTAAGTTTAGATTTGAATATTTTGAATTGTAGTGTTAGATATTGATTTTCGTAATTGGTTTTGAAATTGTAGATATCTTAAAGTTAGATATGAGGTTCAATATGGAATCTGGTGATAAACGAGATAGTGAGGATCAGCCTAGTGAGACTCTCGATGAGTCGTCAGCTTCTCCGGGACGTGTATTTGTTCAGGAGTCAGAAGTTAGTGCGAGTCTACCAGCTACAAGTTGCGATAACCCGAAGGTTGGTATTGAGGCATTGACTCGGGTAGTGAGAGAGGTTCTAGAGAAAGTGTTTGAGGCTATCATAGATAGAACTAGGGAGATGATTCAAGGTAGGTGTGCGAATTGTGGGAAGAAAAGAGATTGTAGTCCATCGAGGATGTAACACCCCAAACTCGGCCTAGAAGTTAGGCCTGAATCTGGCGTGTCACATGGAAGTGTTTTTGAAAACCCTATTTCTTGTTGGTAAAACTTGTTTGAGAGTTAAAGCCTCTTCGTTAAAACTCAAAACACTGAAGCAAATGCTATCCACTTGAAAACCGAATTACTTTTAAAACCTTATCTATTTAAAATAAACAATTTACGAAAATGTGATGTTTAGAAACATAGTTGCAGAAGTATTTTGAAAATGTTGCGGAAACGTAGTGTTTTGAAAATAATTACCATTTTGGAAATCATATTCCACCTTTAGCAGTTAGAAAACATCATAAATAAATATCAGAAATAATAAGTTAAAAATAAAGAGGCCTTATTACAAAATTATTAACCCAATAAATTAAAAGAAAATGAAATAAAGTTGCTAAGTTTAACTTTAAAGCATATCTGACATGTGGCCACCTCCGAGTCCCTCGCAGCTCCGAACCGTCTAAGACTGGGGATTACCTGCACAGTTAAAAATGGGGTGAGTTTACGAAAACTCAGTGTGTAATCCCCTTACTAGAGTAACAATCGATATCTGAAATAGAAACTAAAGCGATGCAGGCCAAAGCCCTTTAACGATAATATGATGGAGTCCAGTTCAAAGCATGCGTGGGCCATAGCCCACTACCATATCATTTGGGTCACAGCCTATACAGAATCAATTAGGCCTAGCCCAAACCAATAACAGAACAAGTGGGCTTAAGCCCAGTACAGTGACAGATATCATAAACAGATATGCAACAGTATGAGGATGCATCCCACCCCGATCTAGCCAACACACCACCCGTACCAACCAACACACCATGTGGCGATAAAATCGACCCACCCAGCCAACACACTAAGCTTAGCATCAGTTGTGACACTAAGTCAACAGAATAGCTCGGCGCCATAGATAGAATGGCTAAAAGCTATAAATATCGCAGCAACGCTGCCAGTTAATAGAACGGCTAAAAGCCGTAAACAGAATGGTTATAAACCATAATCAGGATGGCAAAAATTATCGATGACTGTAATAAGTTTGGCATATAGCCATCAACGATGGTAAGATAATCGGCACACAGCCACGGGTAATTATGATCGACAGAAAGTCATCAATATATATGTTAGGCACATAGCCACGGGTAAATACGGTTGGCACAAAGCCATAATCAAGATGGCACAGAGCCATATTTAGGTTGGCACAGAGCCATAAATATTGCAGAAAGGCTGAAAGCCTTGTACAGAACGGCAATGGGTCGTACACTTTCTCCGTAACTTTGTCCCAACCCATGCAATATGTCGTGTATGTCATGCTCAATCATTACACGCGTATGCAAAATGACCATGCTCAGTAACAATCGTTTCAACACATATTAACAGCATATCAGTCACACGCCCATAGTCAAGTCAGTTAAAACACAGTTATACGATCACTGTCAAATCAGTCAAATCATAGTACAAGTCAGTCATTTATATACAAGGGCAAAACAGTCATTTACACTATAAGGGTATTTCGGTAATCCTACTCTTCAGGGGTATTTCGATAATTCTACCCTACAGGAGTATTTTGGTAATTTTGCAATTTGAGGGTATTTTGGTAATTCCACAAATCAGGGGTATTTCAGTAATTCTACCCTACAGAGGTATTTCGATAATTTTGCAATCCGAGGGTATTTTAGTAATTTCACAAATCAGGGGTATTTCGGTAATTTCATAAATTGGGGGTATTTCAATAATTTTACAAATCAGGGGTATTTCAGTAATTTTGTAAACCAATAATATTTTAGTAATTTTGCAAAATAGGGGTATTTCGGTAATTTTGTAATCTGAGGGTATTTCAGTAATTTTACAAATCAGGGGTCTTTTAGTAATTTCACAAATTAGGGATATCTTGGTAATTTTACAATATGAGGGTATTCCGATAATTTCACAAATTAGGGGTATTTCGGTAATTTTGCAATCCGAGGGTATTTCGATAATTTTGTAAACCAAGGTATTTTAGTAATTTTAAACGAAGGGTATTCTAAACAGATATAACGATACGAATGGGCCAACGGCCCATTCTCGGCCCAAATGGACCCACACGCTCGTGTAACCCATTTAGCCCAAATCTAGCCATAGATATGAGATTCACATAGACCAGTTCAATATCTACTACACAATCATACACTTTATTCATATGGGCTCACGGGCCCATTGGCCCCACATGGCCCATTTCGGCCCATCGAGGCCCAAAAAACCTAAACCCACAAGAACACTCATGATGGCCTCAACTATCGCATCGAAGCCCCCACACGTCCGCTCGCACGATCGTGTGGCTACCATCGCCGTGTGACTGGTATTTCGGCATTTGCCGCTTTACAACTAGAGTAGTGCGAAATACACACCTGATAGGAATCTGAAGTTAATCCGCGCTCCGAGCACTCCTATGCCCAAACTCCAACCAAGGTATGCTTACTCTCCTCATAGATTACTCTATTTAAAGACAGCTTCTCACCTTCCCAATGTGGGATCCCTCCTTCAGTAGAGTTTAAATCCATCACAACCACTTGCCGTCCCAACTTAGCAAAATAAATATCCCTTTTTTCTTTCAATGGGATTCGAACCCTTGCCCTCTCCTATGCTCCAGACGCTACATGCCACCACAACACAAGATCCTTTTGTGACTTAAAACATGTGCAACTAAATATAAGCCTATGGGCCAAAGTCTAAGTTCATTTAAAAAAGAAATCAAAATGAATTGCAAGCGCCAAGACTTGAACCCAAGCTCTCCTTTACCCCCTTAATGATGCCTTGCCACTAGACCACTACCTTCCTTGTGTCATTTTTTCCCACATTTTATTCTTAAAGCCTACTTACTTACTCCCAGGGTTTTATTCACCTAAAACCAAAATTTTTCCTAAAGCCCAGGTTTGATCTCAGGACTTCATAGAAGCCCCCTAACCTTCCAAAACCACTCACCTAATAGGTCTAACTTGCATTAGTGCCGTTCTCTTGTTCTCAAAAATTTTAAACGCTCCCAAGCCTAAGGCCTAATAGGCTCAATTCTGCTAGGCCCAAATTCGGGTCGTTACAGAGGATGGAGCCTCAGTCTGTGAAGCGTGTAAAAACACAGTTGAGTGATAATAAAGGTAACGTCAAAGGTTCTAGTAGTGGTGAAGATGCTTTGGTTTGTGGGCATTGTAAGAAGCGTCATCCGAGCGATTGTTGGAAAAAGTCAGGAGCGTGTCTCAGATGCGGGTCCACAAAGCATCGGATTACGGAATGTCCTCGGCGACATTGAGTCAGGTATAGTTGTAGGTTGCTGTGATTCTGTGTGTTATTTTTGAAAATTACATTGACTGTTTATTCGTTGGATAATGTTTGTATGTGTGTGATAAGATAAATGAGTATCTGGTTTAGTGGATTAGTGTTTTGGGGTATGTGTGTAAGTTTTAAGGTTAAAGTATAGTATGGTACTGTTGGGGTGTTACACGTGTTCTAGTTTAAAGCGTGCAGTGGGAACGTAGTGGTGATTTGGTGTTTAGACGACTGTTCTATTAGTGTAAAATTTCGAGGACGAAATTTCTTTAAGGAGGGCTGAGTTGTAACATCCTAGGTTTTGGGGTTAGAAGTTTTGAGGTTTGAGGCTAAGGTCTGTGAGTAGGTTGAGCAATTGGGTTTGTGGTTGCGTTTTAATGTCAGAATGAGCCTGTTGGTTCGGTGGTTGGATGTATGTTAGTTTAGCTTAGGGTCCCAGGTTCGAATCCTCATATATGTTTTGGGGGAATAATTTTTTATTTATTTTTGTTTTTTATTAAATATAAATATTTATTTATTCATTTATTTTTGTTTATTTTATTATTTTTATTTTGAAAAAAAGAAGTTTTTCACTTTCTTTTCCATATTTTCTAGCACGTTTTTTCTCTTTCTTTCTCCTTCCATTTTTGTTTCTCAAGTTTAGGGTTTAGGGTTCATTTGATTTTAAAACTTATTTTAGGGTTTCTTTATTTTGGGAAATTTTGCTCTTTGCATTGTTTTCAACATCATAACTTCAAAAATTTGGTACCGAATTTGTGGTTGCTATCGTTTGTGTGCAGTCGTGCTCGTTAAGGTTTTTGAATTTGGTAAGTTTTGGTATAGGATTAATTACTTCTTTTTAAGTTTGAGATTAACTCGTAGTTCGTTCGTTGTAGTGATTTAGGTTGATGTTAATTTAGTATGATTGGTTTGCTAGTTTTCAAAATTGGTGGATTTGAGGTGTCGATTGTTCTAAGCATTTTAAATCGCGTATTTAGGTTTGTGTTCGAAAAAAATCATCCATTTCATTATCGAATTTCTGATTTGATTCTGTGAAATTTGACATGTTTTGTATGTTTTTGAAATTGACCAATCGAGGTGTCGATTCTGAAATTGTTTGACATTCTGTGTGATTTTGGAGTGTTTTTGAGTTATCAAGGGTTAGGGATCATTTTGACAACAAAGGCACATTTTGCAGCCTATTTCGGTATGGTTTCATGACCACACGAGTGGCTACATGGGCATTTGCCGCACACAGGCCGTCCACACGATTGTGTACATATGGGGAATTAGGGATTTGGAAGAATTTTGGTGCCATATGATCGTGTGGCTTTTTTTGGCGATTTTGTTGATATTCACACGGGCCTATGTCGTGTTCCGTAGTCACATGGGTGTGTGAGTTTTCCACACAGCCGTGTCTACTCTGCACCTAATTTTAGCAATTTTGGACAGAGAGTTACACGGGTTGTTCACACGGCCATGTCACTTGTTCACACGGGCCTGTGCTTTTTCACACGGGCGGGTGCCTCCTTCCACATGGGCGTGTAGACCCTCACACGGCCTAGGAAATTCCACACGACCGGGACACACGGCCATGTTTCGCTGAATTTTTGTGCTGTGTCATAATTGACTCGTTTATTGCCTCCGTGTATTTTGACCCTCAGCCAGGCCTTAGTAAGGATGTTTGGGACTCTGATTAGCTCAAAATCGCATGTTTATTTGTAATTATGGAATTAATTAACATTTTATTTAAATGTGAGTTGTGATTTTGTTTGGCTGGATGGTTGTGTATTTTGTATATCTATTTGAGTTTCTCTGATTGAGTGTTCGTGTTTGTAAGTAAGTTAATCTGTCATTGAATTTGAGCAACCGAAAATGTATGTTTCTGCTTCTGTATGTCTGTTGTACGTGGTGGACATTTTTGCATTTGAATTAAGGTTTGGGATTTGGTAACGAAGAGGAGGAAGTCTATTTGGCGGTTTTAACTGCAATCTTTGTATATCGATTTACCATACTATACTAACTGTATACTGGCACAGCTGTATACTTTAACTCAGTGGCTTAGTTCCACTTTACGTAGCGTGTAGGGTGGATGAACCTTTTATGGTCAATGTGGTGTGCAGGGTGGACGGGCCTTCTATGCCCTTATGTGGTGTGTAGGGTGGACGAAGAGGTGTTCGGATGGATGGGTGGGACATCTGATTGTCGCATACTTTACGCATTTGAATGACCATTAGCACATTTATGAAATGCTTTGAGTAATCTGTTGCGATTGGCTACATGGGTATTTGGATGATGGTATAAATGCGTTTGGTTTGTTAATGATAACTTTCCGTATATCGAATTGTCGTTTGAGATATTTGTATGTGATATGTAAACACATGCTGCATGGGAATATTTTGTTGTGTCACTCGGCCTTTTGTCTTCTGTTGAGTTTCAAACTCGCACTGCGATCCCATAGCTCATCCTTTAGTTTTTCCCCTTTCAGGTACTCTCGTGTTCTGAAGCTCGAATTGGCATGTCGGAGGTCTCAAATTGTAACATTTTGAATCAAGCTAATAAGTTTTTCTTCAATTCTTATTTTATTTTGTTTTTGGACTGTAATTGTTTTACATGAATTGTGGTATAAATTTTGTTTTGAACTGAATTTTAGAAACTACAGAATTATATTTTGAATGTTTTAAACGTAACTTAAATTTTCTGTTTTGGTCCTAAATGGTTAAACGGTTTAGTTCGAACTTAATAACTGTGTTTGAAATGAAATGTTAACAATTCGTCTTGTAAAATTGCCTCTAGATCACTTCGGTGGTCAATGTGACATCCGAGATTCGACCGAAACTTCTAGGCCGAGTTTTTAAGGTGTTACAAAACCCATGAAATGTCTCCTATGTAGCTATCAAGTCTTGGAAATTCACCAACGATTGGGAGCCTCAAGCTATTGTTAGCCAATGAAATTTTCAATGTAATTTTCCTTTGTGAAACTTAATTAAATGAAAAGATACTGGAGTTAGCTCAATGGAACCCAATGTAATTTTCCCCGTGTCAGGTGGAAGGGAGAGAATGGAAAAAATTGGAGGTTAATTGGTTTTTAAGGGGAAGCCGGTGTTGGAAGACACAAGAAGTGTGGAACTCGAGGGTGCAACTTGCGGCTACTCATGGTGGACCTTGGCTTTGTACGGGTGACTTAATGAAATATTGTGTTGCTTCGTAAAAGCAGGATCATGTTTACTAAATGACAATCAATTAGTGGCTTTTAGAAATACTTGAGGAGATGTGCGGATTTGATGTTCTAGGATTCTTTGGGAAAGAAGAAGGCTTCAGCATGACAGTGTGAGAGAACCAAGGCATAGCCTATGAAGAACGATGGAACAAATTTCTGTCACGATTTGTATGATTATAATATTTCGAATTTTAATAAATTTTTGTATGAATTAATTTCAATAATTTTTTATATAAATGAAACTATTTTTTTCATCAAAAAGCAAAACTATTAAATAAATATTAGCTTAATGTGACCTAAAATGGCAACACTATTTTTTTTTAAAAAAAGTTAGTGCCACCAATTAATGTGAAAATAAAACTTACAAAACAGGCCTTTACATAGACCTGAAGTATCATTTTCCTTGTTTTCCTAAGCAATGTGGGATGTGAGATATGTGTATATATAGACTTATGAATATGTTTGCAGCTTGTTCCTGGACAATATGAGATTCCTTTCGCTTTTAACTAACAACATAAGATTAAAGGCTACACTATATTTTATATTTTTTTTACAAAACAATTTCTATTTTTTATATTTTGTATTTCTATTTTTTATATTTTGTTAACTTTTTCTCATATTATAAAATTACCTTATGAGATATTTAATCTTGTTGCGTTTTAGAATTGTTAGCATATACAAAATGACCATAATTAAAAAAAAAAGAAAAAAGAACAAATTGCACATATGAAACTTGTACATGCAGTAATCTTCTATTCAATTTTAAATGTTTGAAGTTAATATCCATGCAATTCTATTGTTTAAAATAATTTTCCATTATTTCAATTTAGAAGTTATACTTTTAATTTGTTAATTTTTTAATTTATTTTATGTTATGAATATTTGATTAATAAATAAATGGTGGGTATTTGGTAAGTTGAGCAGTTTTACATTTATAGACGCATAAAAAACAATTTTTGTGAAAAAAAATAGTTTTTTATGTTATAACTCTTCCATATACATCCAATTTGGTTTGAATGGGCATTTTGAAGAAACTTCAGTTTAGTTTTGCTATAGAAAAAAGAGGATTCTTGGATTGAGCTTTTTCCTCCCGTCGAGAAAGCTTTTATTCTGGAATTCATTTCAAAAGACTTCAATTGGTACAGACAAAAAATAGGTCAATTCAACAGCTTTTTGTTCAATTTAGCGCGAAGTCAAATTCCCATTAGTACATGTAACACCCCAAACCCGACCTAGACGTTATGGCTGAATCCGGAGATGTCCCAAGGTAAGGTTTTGAAAATAGAGTTGTATCGTCAAACCATTCAAGTTTCACAGATCATATTCGTTTACATACTAAAACATATTTTACAGCAGAAGTCCTAAAGCCGTAGTATTTTAGAAATCCAGTTCGTGTTTATAGAAAAACCTTTGTTTTTGTAAAACCGGGTTTTCCATCATGCATCACAACAAAAAAGTCAAAAACCGCATCCAAATTCAAAATAAAAACCAACAGTCCAAAGAGTCCCGAAAATTACAAACTCTCAAATAAAACCAGAATTAAAATTAAAAATGTAATTTACTAAGTAAAATAATTCTCGATCAAGTGGTCACCGTTGAGCCTCCGTCACACTGACCCGTCTAAGTCTGTGGGTTACCTGAACAGAACAGACAAACAAATGTGAGTTTTCGTAAACTCAGTGTGCAGCAGAAATAGACATGCAATACATACAGTAAACACATACACAGTCAGATACAGATTCAGATGCAATTATGCAGAATCTTACCCCCATCCTCTACACACCAACTCTGTCCATCCCAACACACCATGTAGGGTTAAAAACATCCACCCATTCCTACACACCACATCGTGCCGTTATGACACGTATCAAATAATATGCAGCCTTGCTACGAGAACATGGGCGATGATCGCCATACAAAACTGTA
This sequence comes from Gossypium bickii, assembly GCA_025503065.1. NCBI lineage: Eukaryota > Viridiplantae > Streptophyta > Magnoliopsida > Malvales > Malvaceae > Gossypium > Gossypium bickii. The sequence goes on along the minus strand of CP106715.1, from coordinate 32,410,536 downwards.
ACACCCAAACCCGGCCTAGACATTATGGCCAAATCTGGCGATGTTACACGGAATGGGATTTGAAATAGAAGTTATCAAGTTAAAACCGTTTCCGTTTATTATCTTCTATCTATCTGTCGTCAGCTTTAAAATCATTTTCTCATTAATTTGATTCGTTAAAAACAAATTCTATAGAGGAAGCTTTTAAAACCGTGATATTTAAAGAAAATCGTTCGCGTTTTAGAAAACGTTGTTTTCAATTAAACTGAGTTCTCGTTGAGTTTGCAGTTTAAAAATCCATGAAAATAATTAAAATCCAAAGTAAAGGCAAATAGTCCAAAAGTCCAAATTACATAAAAATACCCTCAAAATAATAGAAATTAAAAACCTTAAATGGAATTAAATCAGTTCAATAGTCATGTGGTCACCGTTGATCCCTCTGCTGCACCAATCCGTCTAAGTCTGGGGATTACCTATACAAATAAAACAGGAAAATGGTGAGTTTATGTAAACTCAGTGTGTAATCCCCACAGAAGGCATGCATACATACACACAACAGTTATCAATCAAATGCAGTCTGGGGCCTAAGCCCATTACAGATTCAGACAGTTTAGGCCTTAGCCCATTCAGATACAGTTTCAGATTAAATTAGAGCCTTAGCCTATCTCAGATACAATATACACATAACAACAGAAATCAGTATCCTACCCACCAGCCTCTACACACCATCTCCCACCACCCCTACACACCGTGTGGGGTTTAAAACACCCACCCAGCCCTACACACAAAGTCGTACCGAATGCGCCACATATCAATGATATTACAGCTGAGCTGCCAGATAATAGGCATGAAAGCCTTTTAGTACACTTCCTCTAATAATCGATCATCCCACCCCAATGCATATGCAACTAAACATGCTCAATCCAGACATATCGAAATTCATACTTACATGCTAAGATTTAGTTATCAGTCATACAGACAGATCAGTAAACATGCATAAATTTAACATGCTCAATACATACATTTTATAATCAGATCACACGATTTAGGGTCTAAGTAGCGCTTACCGACCCTACAATAGGTTCACAGACGACTTAGGCGACCCGTGTAACCCTATGAAACATTTTAGCTAAATGGGCCCACACACCTTTGTGGTTTGCCTGTGTGGGCCCACATGTCCAATTTCGCCTTGCCCGTGTGGATCACACGGCCTGGCCCAAATATCATACCCTAGTTCGGTTTAGCCCGTGTGGCTTACATGGCCACACCCCGGCCATCACACAGTCATGTCTTGCGCACGGCCTGTCCTTCATCGATCACACGACTGTGTTATCACATACGGCCTACCACACGAGTGACCACACGCTCGTGTGGCGTCGACAGTTTGTAATTTAAGCTTTCACCGAATCCCATTTTCTGTATTTTCGGGTACACACCTGGTATCGTTTTAGTGCGAAAATTTTCCCGAGCCTTCCAAAACCTAAAGTTAAAGTATCCAACAATGATTTAACAGTTTGATTAACCAAATCGACACAAGAATTGACCAAGACCCGACTTACCGCTGACAACAAGTTGCTTCTAACGCGAACGAAACTGTTGAAGAACCACTCCTTACTTCCCAATCTGCTCCTAAACACGAATTATCACTATTAATTACTACAAATCGACATCGCCAAAACGAAACGAAAATTAAACACACACAACGCCCACTTACCCAACGATTAAAGAACTACAATAATGAAAGGAAGCTCACATGATAGAACCACCAGCTTCTATGAAGAAAAAAATAGATTAATGACTTAGGCTCCATTTGAAGCCAAATTTTTCTACGCTTCTTACTTTTAACTAAAAAAGCTTTGGCCTCGGATTCATGACTCACTAGATAATCAAGCACAAAACACAGGAAGTCATCATCAAATCCTTCTACCTCCAACGACATCACTTCTTCGTAAAGATGTGGTGTCTTATCCGCAGTAAATTGTTCCAAAGCATTAGCAATTTTGCCAAGTTGTTCACCCAAAAATTTAATTTGCTCATCAATGACACTTTCTTGAGTATTTTTTCTTTTACATTAGATGTGCTTGATGAAGATACTTTTGTTCTTACCTCTTCAGTCTATTCATTGTTGCAGTCTATAGGCACTGAATCTTAGTTACCATCATCCAAGTCTATGTCAGCAAAGGTTCTGGCAAAACTCCCTATTGCCATATCTTTACCAACAACCAAAGTCATTTCATCATAATGATCAATGCTTTTATTCAAAAATGGTTCATATTTCTTGTGTGCGTGTTGGGTATTATACACAATCAGAATAACAAGTAAAAGAAATAATTGAAATATACTTAACATAAATATACATATATTACCATCACTGCTGCATCATATATCACTCTATCACATGTGATCATTTTCATGTTATCATCCCATCTAAAACCACTTTCACCCCGAATTCTACATATAATCTGCCACTAGTTTTTTACAGCCCTCAAATGATTTTCCACATGCTTCGCATCTCATTGGACTTGAAATCTTTCAGAAATAGCTTCGACAACTCGATTAATAGAAACTTCTTTGAAAGTATTAGAAGGCTTATTTCCTTTTTGGGCCTCCTCTGCTAGAATTTTAAGAAAAAGATGTTCCATCAGTTTTGTCCACCTGAATTGCTTGGAGGTCCCTTCTTTGTTGCCCTTACCCATTCTACATTAATAATTGTCATTGTCAATCATTTCAATATCTAACAAGCTTAAAACATAATCAATATCTAACAAACTCAAGACATAATAATTTCAAAATCCATTAAACTAAAATTTCAATATTATTATCCAACCAACATTAACAAAAAAAAAAAAATTTAATACTAAAACATACATAACATAGAAACAATAAACCTAAGCCCTAAAACCTACCTAATATTTCTAGCCATAAAATTAGTCCACATAGTTTGTGCAATTTCATCTATCTTAGCAAACCATTCTCTTGCTTCTTCTCTTTCTTCTCGCTCCGTAAGAGTTGGTATTATCAAATCAGACTCAGGCTCCTCGTATAATCCTTGATTAAGTAAACCACTAGAATCAACTCCCATTATATGATTATGAATGATACAAAAAGCCAAAATTATATCTACTTGAGTTTGAAAATTTCAAAATGGTTCAGCATCTAATACACGAAACCATTTCTTCAAAATCCCAAAAACATGTTTAATAGTGATTCGCAATGATGAATGTCGAAGATTAAAGAGTTCCTTTGCATTTTTAGGTCCCTGAGCATTAAACTCTTTTAAATGATATCGAACACCACGATATGGGGTAATATATCCATTTCGGATGCCATATCCAGTATCAGCAAGATGATATTTACCTACAATTTTACAAAACATAATTAATACTAATAAATTAGGAGCTTACTAGAACTATTTGGTATTTAATGATAATTATTGCCTTTCGGAATTCTTAATCCTCTTGGGCGTGAAAGTGCATCACTTAAAATACGAGAATCATGTGCACTACCTTCCCAACCAGCAAGAACATAGGAAAATTTCAAATCAAATGTAATGGCAGCCAATACATTTTATACCGTCCCCCTTTTACGGCTACGAAATCTTCTTTGAATGCTAAGTGGAACGGATGCACGAACATGAGTTCCATCTAATGCTCTAATACAATATTTAAAATAAGGATAAAACTTTGGATTGTTTCTGATTTCACTAGGAGTTGACTCATTAGGTGATGTAATAACTAGTTTATACAATTTCAAAATAGCTCTAAATACAACCCTAAAGTAATGGTGAATTGTCTCAGTTGATCTATAATATCTAGATCCAATCACTCCAAACCTTACATTATGACCAATTATATGTAAAAATATAACTACTTTCTCCCTAATATTCACAGATTTAGTTGATTGTAACAAGTTATTCCTACTAAGAATATCATACAAATTAAAAAAGGCAATCGGTCTCATCCTTATCACATTAATACAATGTTGGTCACCACTATATAAAATACTATTAATATAATTTTCTCTTTCATAATCTCGATTTACACGAGGGTGAGAAGTAATTTCCTTCCTAGTTTTTAATTTTTTAATCCAAAGAGCCCCAAAAGCTAAAACTGAAGCCACGACTCCGAAATTGCATTTTGATCTTGAAAACGATCCAACTACACAAAATAATGCCACACAAATATTTGATCACTACAAAAAAGATGCAAGTTTTTCATAAGATCACATATATGAATAAAGTTACCATGACTAAAGTGCATACATACATATATGAAAACTGATATCTGATACACTAGTAGCTCATGAAGATATCTGATATTCATTTATAATTTTTAATAAAACAATGATATAAGTATCTGCACTGACCGGTAAAGTTCAACATGTTTTCCATGCACTTCCCCTTTTGTTTCCTTTTATTTATTTTTTTTTTCTTTTTTCAAGATTAATTGATTCATTTATAGCAGTGATATTATATTTAATGTAAGGATTAATGATTTAGATTGAAATATATATTATAAGGCATTGTTTAATAGTAAGTAAAATATTGTGGATTTTTTAATAAACACCCTATGGAAACATAAACAATCATATTATTAATATAGTGGTCAACTATTGTATCTAGTATAATTTATTATTATCATAATGATATGTTAACTAAGCTTAAAAGAGTGTGGTAAGTGTAATTTGCTACGAAAACCATTTACTATTACTTAAAGTAATCATCTTTATGTTCAATTAATGCAATAACATTTTATATAATACATTGCTTTTAGTGGAATTTTTTTATTAATATTCTTTTTTGTCATTCTATATTTTTAGTTATTTTTTATATATACAAAAATTGAGTATTTCCTTTTGGCTGCCAAAGTTTTAATCATAGAGGGAGATGTCCATGCATCATCTATTCTTTTCTTTAAAAAAAAATCATATACCATCACTTGTTTATGATTGAACAAATAATCATAATCTTTTGGATCTTATTATACCCATCATGAACATGCAATTAAAATAAACCCCTCAACATTCTTTATATATTTTTTCAAGGAGTTGATTATCAACATAATCATGACCCTCCAACTAATAAAAGCAATATTTATAATCCTACCAAAATAACAAGTGTTTCTAAAAGTATCTTTTAAACATCATTTAATAATAATTAACAGTTTTTGCTTTGAATTTTCATGTAATAAGAATGAAGTATAGCTTCTTCTTTTTCATAATTTAATAAGTTTTAAATAAATGAAAACTCCTAAAAAATAACATAGTATACTTATATTTGGCATACATACTTACTATTAATAATTTTTGTTTTATTTGGTATACATACAATTTCAATATTCATTCAATGAAGTATTCATTTCTACTAAAGAGTTTCATAGAATAGCTTACACATTCAAATTATATCAAGGAAAGATAAATGAAAAAAAGCTCAAAATCCCCCAAAATAGTTCTCATACTAAGCTTGAGATGATGTTAAAACTAAAATCTATCTGACTAATGTATGCTGCTGTTTCAAAAACAAGCCCTTCAAAGTGGCCTATCAAGGTATTGGCTGCTAATTCCATGTACAGGATAAGCCAATCCCTTTCGCTAGACTACAAAGACAAAAATTACAAGGCGAGTGAAAGAATATTCGAAGCGATAAGGGTCATGGATTCTAATATTGGCAGCTCATGTTCTGGGGAAAATTGAAAAGGTGCATCATTTAGAAAAACAACAATCACAAGAATCAAGCACATTTACTAACAAAACATGGCACTAGATTACATTTTCATGACAAAAAAACTAAACTTTAGATGGTAAGAAAACTGATCAGAAATAAAACTATATGAAAACAGTCAAACAAAAGCTTCAAAGCACAAAGCTTGAACCTTTCGAAAAAGAACAAAAACCAACAGTTTCCTTTATTTTCTTTCAGTTTCTCAACAACCAAATAGAAAACTACTATATTAAATCAAAAACCAAGAGAAAAGGGATGGTTGGGCACCTAGAGATGAAAACAAAGAAGTAGAAACAGAGAGTGAACGAGTAAGTAATGATGAGATTCTACGAGCTACCATGGCTACTCAGAAGAGAAAACAACAAAAGAAGAATGAACATAAAGAGGATTCTAGCATTCCCAATAGATGGAACAAATTATGTTTATTTCGTTTAAACTTGGATTAAGAGATTATCATGTCTTATTTCTTTCTCTTAAATTTTTTATTACAATAGATGGAATAAATTCTATTTTAGAATGTCAATATTATTATGGGGTAATCAATGGTTTCGAAAAAAGTAATCCAACATGGAAGAAACTCCAATTCTAGCTGCTAGTTTATCAGATTTGTGAGCAAAATATTGAATCTTCTCTATGATTTAGTCTACATTACTATGAGCAAAACATTTTATGTTTGATATACGAAGACAATTACAAAACAGATCATAAGCATTCATAAAAAAATATGTTCAAATCCCACAGAAACAGGAAAATGCTTTGATATGTTAACTTCAGAAGTCTATGTTAAAGCTATTTTGCCATATTTTTTTTTGGAAATATTTGGCTAATTAATATAAGCAAAGAACCTAAATCTCACATGGAATAAACAAAGAAAATTTAAAATCACGTAATCTGATTCACAGCACATACCATCAAACATGTGTTTTGGAACAGTGAAGTTTCAGCATCAGCTGCAGAATTTATATAATAAAAAGGATTGATACCTCAGATTTTATTATGGCAAGTGCCAAGAAAATATTATACCTTTCTAGAATGTAACTCACAAGATGTAGAAAATACTTCAAACAACAATACTCAAATAAAGAAGAACATAATTTGAAACAAGATGAAGGGCATCATAACTGAAACAAGCACATGATTAACTTCATCCACAAAAATATCCAGTAATTAAAATCTTGCTTTTATCCCTCGATCAAAATAGAGCTTTGGTTTATATACATACAAGAATACATACATCCATCATCCATTCAATGAACCGAAAGTAACCGATTCAATCAACCAAAAAGAAAGTCCTTTTTTTTTGGTTATCATCTATTAGAAATAGTTTCAATCAATTTCAACTCATTTTGACTAAAAATTCATTGAATCAACAGCAGAAAAATCTAACAGAATTTCGATTCAAAACCAGAAGAATTACCTGAAACAACAACAGAATCTTGAGGAATCGCAACAAGAAGATGAATCTGAAGAGAGATCAACAACGAAAAGAACAAAAATTGGAGACTTTTGAAACCGATCGGTTTCAATTTCAAGCTTGTTTCCAATATTTCTCTTTTCTAAAAATTTGAGCTCGGGAATCCCAAAATCATTCAAGTTTCTTGCCTAGCTAAAGAAACAAAGAAAGTCATAAAATTTCAAGCATAAAATCAGTTAAAATGTGGACAAGTAAAGAACAAAAGGAAAAAAAGAGAGCTTTATGCCATACCTTAAGCCAAGACCCAGCGAAGAGGAATGAGATTTGCCTGAGAAAGAGAGGAAACGAAACAGCAGCCTGAGAAGAGAAGATATACGACGGACGAGAAGATTAAGAATGAAAGAAGGAAAAGGAATGAAGAATGGAAGAAGGAGAAACACTTTTACCTGGATGAAGGAGGAACCGAAAAATATCTTACAGAAATGAAATTCGTAAGAAATTTTCCCTAAAACGTAAGACATTTTACCTGTGTCTTGGAAAATCAGTCAAACAAACATTGGAAAACCAGGAAAACATTTTTCGAAAAATGTTTTTCTGGCAAACAAACGGACCCTTAATCGAAGTGAGGAAAATGGCAGCCACCACCAAGAAAAAAATTGGAAGAAGAAAGAAAACGTTAAAAGGGAATTTATTTTGGAAAATGGAGAAAATTTTGAAAAGAAGGAAAAATAAAATCAAAATATGACACAATCCCCTTGATTTCTCCCACTACCCACATGATCTCAACTTACTCAGAATTTCATTCCAGCTGAAATTCTATCTGACAACCGTACCAAAAAATAACACTCTCTTGCTAACGCAGGGATTCGAACTCAAGACCTCTAACACACCGAACCCCTTACCACTTGAACCAGCAAGCTCATTCTGATATGGAATTACAATTAATTGAATATAAGCCCACTGAACAAAGGTAGGGCTTTATTCCAAAAATCAAAAAATTTGCCAAAGATAGGGCTTGAACTTGGGACCTCCTACACACACCCAGAACACATAACCACTGAAGCAGATACACAGTTTTGTCACATTTTAACAAAAACAAAAATAAGAATTTTGGGGCGTTACAAAAACACTTCCTCCACATATACCAATCCCACCCCAATCAGATATATATAATCAGAGTTATCATGCCCACATGCTCATATACAGATATCAGATATGTAAATGCTTCAAACTAATCTGACATGCATAACAGTATCATACTCAAAACAGAATATCAGACTAATAGATCACATAGTTTTATGGTTTGGTTAGCCCTTACCGACCCTACGGTAGGCACACATTCGATAGGAACAACCTGCGCGACCTTAGGGAAAATTTCATAAATATGGGCCCACATGCCCATATGGGCCCATACGCTTAACTTGGCCCAGCCCATGTGGCCCACACGGCTACACCCATATCACCACACGGTCGTGTCTTACGCACGGTCATGCCTTCATCGACCACATGACCGTGTCTCGCACACAGCCACCCATACACCTGTGTGGCGTCGATAATAAGTAGTTTCAACTTTTGCCGAAACTTCATTTTTTCGCGATTTGGGAACACACCTGGTATTGTTTTGATGCGCAAGCACTCCTGAGACCACCTAAACCTAAGAAACAGTATCCAAATGCCCAAATTCAGTACACACTTACGAAACTCAAACTGAAAATATTTCAAAAACGGAGCCTTACAACATCAAACAATGAATCTGAATACTCGCCGCCAGTAAACTAAAACCCCTAATGCTCAAATCACTGCAGGAGCACAACAAATTCTTGTCCTTCACCTAAACCAAGAGTAACAGCAACAACCCCCTCATTAAACACTTAGCCAAAAAGCATTAAAATTCTAACAATACAAGACTTACCAAACAATCGAAAGAAAACAGAACAACAAGATGCAAGGATTCATTGACAAATCGAAAAATAGAAGAAAGAAACAAAATAGATGAAGTGCAAAAGAGCAGAGAAAAGCAAAAGAAAAATTGACGTCATTTTTTTCCTAGAAAGAAAGAGGAATTTTTTTTTGAAAAATAAAAATAAAAATAAAATCCAAGAGATATCAAAATCCCACAAATTCTTCCCCACTATCCCACTAACAAAAACTAACTCAGAATTCCAACTCCACCGAAACTCTCACATGCAACTGAGCAAAAATATCATCCTCGCTTGCGTAAGGATTCGAACATATGACCTCCAACACACCAACTCCCTTACTACTCAAACCAACAGGCAGGCTTGGATAAAAAATAACAACATTTTTGAAAAAGGGAGACTTGAACCCAAGACCTCACACACACCGCCAGAACACTTAACCACTAAAATAAATACATAATTGTGTTAAAGTTTTACAAATACAAAATTAATTTAAGCGGGGCGTTACAGTACAAGTCAAGGGAACGACCCCTAGCCTCTATTTCCATATAAATGGCACAATGAGCATAAATACCCTTTTTAACTTCTATTATGATGGACTAAATATCTTTCGTAAGGAATAGAAGAAAGATACGACGATTTTTTCCAGGAAAACCACAACAAAAAATATATATTATATTCACTCCTTTCTATCGAATCGATCATAACCACAGATAGTATACTTTTTTTTGTAATTTTTAAAAATTGATCTATTTTTTTAAAATATTTTTTTAATATTTTACTATACTCATTAATTTTTTAATCCTAATTTTAATTTAATTTCCATCACCTAATGAATGCTAATAAATTTATTTTAGATGTACTTTGACTAGATAGATAATCTATTTAAAAACAATATATAATTATGTTGAATAAGTTTTTTTTATAGATATATAATATACATAAAATATAATAATTATTTTTCATAATTTTATATCTAGATTAAATTACATTAGTAGTCATTTAACTATGATTTTTTTGGCTATCGAATTATAAAAACTTACAAAATGATCACTTAACTATTAGTACTTTTTTTTTGTCACCCAATTATCTTGAATTTTGAGGTATGTAAGAAAAAAAGAATACAAATTTGAATAGTTGAATGACAATTTTAAAACCTTTCATAAATAGATGATTAAAAAAATATAATTAGATGACTATTTTATAACCTTTTATATTTAAGAGATAAAAAATTACCTTAAATACATAAGAATAGACAACTTCATAATCAATTTTTTATATTACATATGTATAAATTTCTTTATATATAAATAATTTTTATTTCAATATAACTTTCATTCATTTGAAAAGAAAACAAATGTATATGAATCGATTTATTAATAGTTTTATACCTACACATTATATTAATTGTTTGCATCAAATTTTAGTGTTCAGTAAATAAATTTATATAATTGTTTTAGTGAATATCTAATAATATTGGTATTGAAGTATATAAAATGAAATTGCTTTAAACGAACAAATGCAACAAAATAAGACTGCATTAATGGCAAATACTATATAATCTTACACACATCCCCCAAACACCTTTATTTCAAACCCATTTGGTCATCTTCAAACATGAACAGACCAAATCCCACATCATTTTATATTTTATAATTTTTTTTTTACTTATAGAGTTTAAAATTTTATTTATAATGTAACAAATGTTAACTTTTTCTAAAAAAAAATTAACTCTATAAGTAAAAATATTATAAAATATAGTGTAACCTTTAATCTTTTGTTGTTAGCTAAAAGAGGAAGGAATCACACATTGTTTAGGAACAAGCTGCAAACTTATTCATGAGTCTATATATATACATATCTCACATCCCACATTGCTTACGAAAATAAGGGAAAAGAGACTTTGGGTCTATATAAAGGCCTATTTTGTAAGTTTTATTTCCACATTAATTGGTGGCACCAAAAAATTTAAAAAAAATAGTGCTGCCACTTTGGGTCTATATAAAGGCTCATTCTCATAAATTTTTAAAATATTGACCTATTTTTGTTTTTTAAAATGGCTTTTTTTTTTTGGAAATTTAGTTGTTGGAACACAGGAAAAAAGAGTGCTGACCTGGAAGCGCTTTAATAAAGTGCACTGACTTGGACGTGTTTTACAGGTCAAAGGGGAAAAATGCTGAGCTAGACATTCTTTTTTGACTTTTCCCCTGAAAACAGTGCCAGCTCAGCGCGTTTTAGTAAAATCGGGTCATTCTCGTAAAAATCAAGATGACATAATTTTATATTCATTTATCAATTAATTTAGTTGTGATATTTACAGCATAAACTTAAATCTTGAGCAAGTGAACAACGATATATGCATAACTTACATACTTTGATGCATTCAAACTTATGTGTCTCAAAGTAGTAAGTTGAAAGTTGGTACGTTGGGTATTAGAGGATGAGCATTTGATAGAATCAAGTCGAATAGGGTGAAAAAGTTTCAAGTTAGTCAAGTTAACAAATACCATTTTATCATTTTTCAAATCGAGTTGAGTAAATAAATTTGTTTAAGCTAAATTAAAAGGCGTCTGACTACACTGTCAAATTTATCGTATTAACTATCTTATTCTTTTCTCTTATTTTGTTTTAAATAAGTTTTCAAATATATATGATATCAAATTTATGTTTTTTAAATTTGGATTTTAGTTATATTGTCAACAAATTTTTAGTGTAGGAAGTGTTGAAACATTTTCAACAATATCTATAATGTTCCAATAACTATAAATGAAAGGGTGTAATTAATCAAAAGTTATATCTTTTTGGTTATTGACAAAGAATTATGACTGTTCAAAAAATATTATTTGAATAGTTATATTTAATCAAGAGACATTAGATGAATAATTATGTCTCTTTTAAAGATATTATTATTCGGAAAAGCCACCTATTGAAAGATGCCGTTATAAAGAGACATGAAATCCCTATTGTAACACCCCAAACCCAGCCCAAACACCACAACCGGATCTGGCATGTCACTAAGAAGATTTAGTAAACATGTCGCATTTTTGGAAAATATTTTTCTTGATTTTAACATTTTATTCGGGAAAATAAATGGTTGAATAATTTGTAAAAATATGAATTTTCATTTAAATGCCTTTATGAATTAAAAACCCAAATTTAACACATGCCTTAACTTAATTAAATTGTAAAGTATAAGTGTCTAGTAACGATAAAAGCCCAAAACAAACGAAAATATAAAGCTAGTGGCCCGTGGCCTTATTACAATGAAATTTAAAACCCACTAACTGAAATTATGAAAAAAAAATTAATAAACTTGTAATGCCTTTTGCTGAATCAAAATAATCTCTCGCATGGCCACCTTGCACTCCTCTCCAGCCCGGTCCGATGCACTAGGTGCTACCTGAAAGATGTGAAATAATGGGGTGAGTCGCGAGACTCAGTGTGCAACCCTCGTGCACCATCAGATTGGGCCTTAGCCCCACAGAACAGATAACAGAGTATAATATATCAGAAAATATGCAAGCTCAACCCAATCCTAGGTTTCCATCCGCTACATACCACCCTTACCTGCCAAGCACACCATTGGGGATTTCTACAATCAACCCACACCGTTACACACCATCGATGGCAGTCATGTTGCAGTTAGCTGCTTATCGTCAGATCATGGCAATAGCCACTACAACAGATCATGGCATTAGCCACTACAACAGATCATGGCAATAGCCACTACAACAGATCATGGCATTAGCCACTACAACAGAACACTTCCCCTTTCATCAATCACCCAACCCCATGCATACATATAAAACATATCATCTCAATAGAAACATTCACTTCAGAATGACAGAGATCACTAACCTGGTGATTCGCCTTTATGCCTTTTCGTGTTTTCAACAGCCATGCCGGTATTTCAGCATTTAACAGAATATACAAAATATAACAGGTTTATATACATACTAATCAAGCAATCTAAATGGTGTGAGAGTGTTACACACCTGATATCGCGTAGTTTTACACCCTTAGTTAATATCCCTACTATCTGGATCTACAACCCTTAGTCTAAAACATTGCTCAAAGCTGGAAGAACACGAAGATTTGGGTTCCCCTACATTCAGCCTAGGGTTAATAAATACCTGAATTTACACGTTTAAAATTAATAGATCTCCTTACCTTGAAATCCTGACAGTAACACGATTCGTGTGTTACTGAACTCTGACTTAGAGATCTATGCGATTGACTCCTCTTCAAATCCCGGAATGCCGAAAATAAGAGAAAAACTCAAGGTCAGTTTCCTTATAGCCATTCGGCTAGAGTCTCTAAAAAGCCGGAAAGGATTGAAGCCTTATGAATCGATACTTACCTTCAGTTTCCTTCGAGATTCAGCACAAGCAGATACCACAGAAGGATTTCGGCAATCACAGGAGATGAGATCTAGGGATTTCAGCTTTTAAGAAAATCCCGAAAAAGATGAACGAGAGAAGGGTGATGTGTTTTTCAGCGTTTAGAAGAATTGAATGAGGAGTTTCGGCTTTTAGTGAATGGGAGAACCATAATAATAGAGATCAGAAGATTCGGCTAAAAGGAAATTTCAAAGAAAAAGAAAGAAAGGGTGAGGGGGTGGTGATTTTCAGCTTTTGGAAGAGAAAAGATGAGAAAAGAAAACAATGGTGATTTTCGGCTTTTGGAAAAGAAAAGATGAGAAAAGAAAACAATGGTAATTTTCGGCTTTTGGAAAAGAAAAGATGAGAAAAGAAAACAAGTGAGATGGCCTTCAAATTTTTGGCACAGGAAGAGAAAAAAGAGTAGGGTTCTAATGCCAGAATTGACTAGCTATCCCCCCTATTTATAGAAATTTTGACACTTACCTAACCTTGCAGATAAATCCTATTTGTAACACCCCAAACCTGGCCTAAACACCACGACCGGATCTGGCATGTCACTAAGAAGATTTAGTAAACATGTCACATTTTTGGAAAATATTTTTCTTGATTTTCATTTAAATGCCTTTATGAACTAAAAACTGAAATTTAACACATGTCTTAACTTAAAAGCCCAAAATAAACGAAAATATAAAGATAGTGGCCCGTGGCCTTATTACAATGAAATTTAAAACCCACTAACTAAAATTATGAAAAAAATTAATAAACTTGTAATGTCTTTTGCTGAATCAAAATAATCTCTCGCATGGCCACCTTGCGCTCCTCTCCAGCCCGGTCCGATGCACTAGGTGCTACCTGAAAGATGTGAAATAATAGGGTGAGTCGCGAGGCTCAGTGTGCAACCCTCGTGCACCATCAGATTGGGCCTTAGCCCCATAGAACAGATAACAGAGTATAATATATTAGAAAATATGCAAGCTCAACCCAATCCTAGGTTTCCATCCGCTACACACCACCCTTACCTGCCAAGCACACCATTGGGGATTTTTACAATTAACCCACACCGCTACACACCATCGATGGCAGTCATGCTGCAGTTAGCTGCTCATCGTCAGATCATGGCAATAGCCACTACAACAGATCATGGCATTAGCCACTACAACAGATCATGGTAATAGCCACTACAACAGATCATGGCATTAGCCACTACAACAGATCATGGCATTAGCCACTACAATAGAACACTTCCCCTTTCATCAATCACCCAACCCCATGCATACATATAAAACATATCATCTCAATAGAAACATTCACTTTAGAATGACAGAGATCACTAACCTGGTGATTCGCCTTTACCCCTTTTCGGGTTTTCAATAGCCATGTCGGTATTTCGGCGTTTAATAGAATATACAGAATATAACAGGTTTATATGCATACTAATCAAGCAATCTAAATGGTGTGAGAGTGTTACACACCTGATATCGCGTAGTTTTACACCCTTAGTCAATATCTCTACTATCTGGATCTACAACCCTTAGTCTAAAACCTTGCTCAAAGTGGGAAGAACACGAAGATTTGGGCTCCTCTACATTCGGCCAAGGGTTAATAAATACCCGAATTTACACGTTTAAAATTAATAGATCTCCTTACCTTGAAATCTCGAAAGTAACACGATTCATGTGTTACTGAACTCTGACTTAGAGATCTATGCAATTGACTCTTCTTCAAATCCTGGAATTTCGAAAATAAGAGAAAAACTCAAGGTCAGTTTCCTTAGCCATTCGGCTAGAGTCTCTAAAAAGCCAGAAAGGATTGAAGCCTTATGAATCAATAATTACCTTTAGTTTCCTTCGAGATTCAGCACAAGCAGATACCACAGAAGGATTTCGGCAATCACAGGAGATGAGATCTAGGGATTTCAGCTTTTAAGAAAATCTCGAAAAAGATGAACGAGAGAAGGGTGATGTGTTTTTCAGCGTTTAGAAGAATTGAATGAGGAGTTTCAGCTTTTAGTGAATAGGAGAACCATAATAATGGAGATCAGAAGATTCGGCTAAAAGGAAATTTCAAAGAAAAAGAAAAAAAGGGTGAGGGGGTGGTGATTTTCAGCTTTTGGAAGAGAAAAGATGAGAAAAGAAAACAATGGTGATTTTCGGCTTTTGGAAAAGAAAAGATGAGAAAAGAAAACAATGGTAATTTTCGGCTTTTGGAAAAGAAAAGATGAGAAAAGAAAACAAGTGAGATGGCCTTCAAATTTTTGGCACAGGAAGAGAAGAAAGAGTAGGGTTCTAATGCCAGAATTGATTAGCTATCCCCCCTATTTATAGAAATTTCGACACTTACCTAACCTTGCAGATAAATCCTATTTTTTCCCCTTTATCTTAATCTACTAACTCATCTAAAAGAGTCTTAATTAGCTCTAACTCCTCCATCCTTTATTAGCATAATATCCATATAATTAAAGCATAAAATCCCCTATTTTGTAGCCACATTGCTGTCCCCTCTAGCTCTCCTTGGCCTGCCAAAATTGGCCCAGTTTCTTGGGCTCCAATCGGCCACACTGAGGCCTCCTTCCCTTACTTATTGGCGCCACTTATAGCTCCCTCCTACTGCGCCTCTTGTTCCTAGCTAGAAGCCCATATTTCCTATTACACTCTTAATACTTTGTTTAAACCCAAAAGTTTCTAAACAAAATATTTAACCAAGACCTCGGTCCATTCCTGAGCCCAATTAGAACCCCTAACAGTTAAATTAACTCATTACACATATTCACCCATTAAACGCATAGGCCCAAAAATTTAGGATGTTACACCTATAAATAGGAATGAGATTTCATTTGGAAATATAAACCAACAAGTTCTAAAAGTTCTTTCTATCTTTCCTCTATCGTCTAATATTACTAGATTGTTCAATAAAGAGTTATTGTAAAAAATCTTTATAGAAATTGATTTTCTTGTTATACATTGCTCGATGCTTAGTGGACTATTTTCATCAATGCAAAAATACAAATAGTCACTCCATTGTATCCTTGAGGTTCATTTGCCTGAAATTCATTTGCGCACTGAGTATAGGTAGGGACTAATATAACCATTAAGATAGTGATTTGATACATGCATTGGAGTCTTGTCCTATTTTTTGGTTTTTTGTTCAAGTTGTTGTTCGTATGTTCGAGATTTTCCTCACCAAAATTTTGTATTAACAGGAAGAAATACTAAAAGGAAGTTGAGGATTGAATGTAACAGCCTATTTTTTGGTAAAATCGGAACAGTGCTTTCGGGACCACAAATCCGAGCCGTAAATAAAATTTATTTTTATTTTATTCTATGGTCTGTATTATGATAGATATGACATGTGAAAATTTTGGTACGAAAATTTTATCGATTGAGTGCTTAATTACGAGAAGGACTAAATCGCATAAAATGCGAAAGTTGAATTCTAGTAGCTATAAGGATTAAATAGCTATGGAATTCAAAACTTAAGGTACTTATACGGTAATTTCAACATTAAGAAAAGTATGTAGATTTTTCTTGGTGACTCATCCATGGAAATATAGAAAAAGGGAAAGGACTAAATTGGAAAGTGAAAATTTTAATTACTTAAAAGATGATAAAATAGATATCATCTTATTTTCTCATCTTCTTCCCCAAAATAAAATATGGAAACCCTAGGAGAGAGAGAAGAAACTTTCATGGCCAAATTGGGTAAGTTTTCTTATTCCGTTTTTAGTAATTTTGATATTTTTGGAATCGGGATAGTCTAAACAATCTATTTGGGGGATTAAATTGAAAAGTTATGAAGATATGAAAAATGGGTCATGGATGTATATGCTAAAAATTGGAAATTTATGGTAGAAAATGAAAGATTATTGATAGATAAACAACTTTTACAAAGTGATTTTTGATGAAAAGATGATTTAAGGACTAAAATGTAAACTTGTGAAATTGAAGGAAAAATTCTGAAATTTTATGAATACATGTGCTGTAAATTTTGTAATGGGGCTTTAGTTAGGCTTGGAATAGGGAGTATTTTGCACAAGTTGCATTTTCCGAGCCTAGGGACAAAAATGAAATTTATGGAAAAGTTAGGGGCGAAATGGTAATTTTTCCTAGAATGTAAATTGAGTCCAAATAAATATGAGATATGTGAAATTGATGTAAAATTTACTCGTATAGATCCAGATAGACCAATTCGGAGTTAAAACGATGAAAAAGATGAAAATGTCGGATTAGTAAATGTTTGTACACGAACCTTTGTCGAAGTAAGTTCGTGTAACTAAATTATGTTTATTTATATGTTTGTTTTGATTGTGATTATATAAATTGTATAAATTTCATATATATATATATGAAAGGATTACATATCTGATCAAGCCCGATAAATAAAAATATTCTAATTAATTGATAATGCCCGATAGATGTTAAAAGGGTAAACGATGGAAATGTTGCTTTCATGCTCGGAATGGATGTGGAATATTATCATATGAATTATGTGGTGTTAAAGATGTATGAAATGATCACATACCTGACAATTTTCTGATAAATGTTAAATCCCGTTTGAATAAATGGAAGCCGATGGATAAATGTGATTTCCCTGATAAAACTGCATGTGTTGCAGAACGGATTTAGCCCGGATGGGTAATCCGAAATAAGCCTCTCCAGTATATGTTTCAATTAGGATTTAGCCTGGACTGATAATCCTAATTGACTGGATTTAGCCTGGATTGGTAATCCGGAATGGACTCTATAAGGAATTCTTTGTCATATAAAGGATTTAGCCTGGACTGGTAATCTGACAAAACCCTTAGAGTATATGTTACAGCTAGAATTTAGCCTGGACTAGTAATTCTGCTGTATGATATGTGGATCGAGAGTGTACCTAAAAGGTACTACTGAATATGAATTGACGGACTATGGAATTGTACACCTCAAGTGTACTACCTGTGTATCCATCCATATTTCGAATAAATTCAACGGGTAAAGTTCTGACAAGAGCAAAGATGAATTTAAAACAAATTGACATGGAATGATACATATGATATGGAAAAGTGACATGAAAAGAATATTACATGGAATGCAAGAAGATGATATTTGTATATGGAAATTAGTTGATGAGAATGTTCATCCTTGATCATAGACCTGTACACCATGAATGCACTACTACTTGTGCGACCTTAATACTCGAATAAAATGAGTAAAGTCCTGCCATGAAATTATTTGAACTCGAAAAGAATTACTATGAAGCTATACTTGTATTAATAAGATATTTCTATACATGTTAAATGAATACATGTTGTGGAAAGCATATGTGCATGGGAACTTGATTGTTGTTGAGCCCATACATGTCTTGATGTTATTATAGAATATATGACTAACAAGGGCAATGAGGATATGTGTAGGGCTTGAGGTTAAATTGATTGAACATGTCTTATATTGTTACCTCAAAATAGAAATAATGGTAAGTTAAGTACCATGTTATATGAACTTACTAAGCATTTTATGATTACCCCATTTATTTCCCCTGTTTTAGAGTAAATCGGAAGCTCGTTGGATTGGAAGCTCGGTGGAGATCACTCACACTATCCATCGGCCCATGTCGATACAATATGGTAAATCAATTACGGTTGTAATGGCATGTATAGGATTTGTTGGCCATATTGGCATGTAAATATAAATGATGTTTGTAATCTAGCCATTGGAATGGCTAGTAATGGTTGTTTTGACATACTTGTAATGTTATGCTATGGTAGCCATATGTATATGTTAAGTAGTTGAGCAATTTATGTTTAACACATGAATTGAACCAAGGTAAGATAGTAAACATGCATGCATGCAATGATAGGCCATGTTGAATGATGAAATTTGCTTATTTGAATGCTTAGAGTGGCTGGATTGTACTTGGTATATTTTGGCACAGGAAAATGGTAAATTTGGGTGACAAATGAGGCTAGGAAATGGCTTTATTTTGTCCACACAGGCATGTATCTAGACTGTGTGTGACACACGGCCTACCCCATGGGCGTGTAGTTAGGCTGTGTGTCCCCTGCACCTTAAATTCGAGAAAACGGAACGCTCAGAATTGAGCACACGGGCGTGTGTCTTAGCCGTGTGGGTGACACGGCCTTGAACAGAGGCATGTGTCTTGGCCGTGTTGAAACCTGCACCTAACTCAAATTGAATTAAATAACCACACGGCCTAGCACACGGGTGTGTGGTATGGCCATGTGGCACAAGTCAGAGAGTAACCTAAATCATACACGGCCTGAGGCACGGGCGTGTCTAAGGGTCACACGGGCGTGTTCCTTGGACCACACGAGCGTGTGAGCCCTGAACCTTGGAAAATTTTTGAAATGTCACGAAAAATTCTTAGAGTTTTTGATTAAGTCCTGACTCGATTCTAATGCTCGTATTGGGCCTCAAGGGTCCATTTAAGGGACGTTACGCATGATCTCGGAAAATGAATAATGATTGACATGATTTCTCTAAAAATTTTTTTGAAAAGTTCCAGTAATGCTTCGTAACCCTGTTTCGGCGACGGACACGGGTTAGGGGTGTTACATTGAATGTATATGATTTTCGGATGGAGAATGTAAGTGAATAGTGTGGTAGTTGTACATTGTTCTATGTGGTGTTTTAGCTGCAATGTAACACCCTAAACCCGGCCTAGACGTTATGGTCGGATCTAGCATGTCACATTGAAAGATAGTTGAAAAGACACGCGCTCGTTGAAAATATTGCATCTCTTTTGAAAACTCCGAGTTTCGTTGTTTGATTATAAAACCCGATTTACTTAATGCCCATTTTAATAAAGTTGTTATTATTTGGAAAAACTATTTTTGTTGTGCAAATTGAAGTAGAATAGTTGCGAAAACGTGATATTTTGAAAAAAAATGATTATTAGCATTTTGGAAAACCCATCTAACAATTTAAAAAAAAACAGAATTGAAAGTTAAAAGAGAAAATAAAATCCAAAGGCCTTGTTACAAAATAATAACCCAAAATAATTAAACTTAAAATAAAGTAAAACTGAAATTTACTAAACTTCGTGAGAAATAACTTTGATGTATGGCCACCACCGAGTCCTTCACAGCTCTAAATCCTCTAACGATGGGGATTACTTGCAAGGTTAATGGAAACGGGGTGAGTTTCGACAACTCAGTGTGTAATCCCCTATATGATCACTAGCTGGGCCCGAGCCCATATGACAACAAACTGGGCTTAAGCCTCATAATCATGATAGTGCAGATAATGTAATGCAACCTAACCAATCCAACCAATCGCACCCCCGTACCAACCAATCGTCACCTGTGGGGATCAAGTCAACCCACCCTGCCAATCACACCAATATTCTGGACAAGCTACTAATCATAATATTTGTGGCTGAGCCACCAGAGTAATAGTAAATAAAAACGTGGCATAGCCACCAAAACAGTATGTGGCAAAGCTGTAACGGCCTAATTTTCAGTGGTGTCGGAAATGGTGATATGAGTTCACTAAATCCGACAAGTAAGATTGAATAAGATAGTAATTTAATATTTATGAGTCAAGTGAGAATTTAGAAGAATTTGTGGATTGGTGAATTTGGTGAATTAAAAGAATTTATTAGGTCAAATGGGTCAAAAACGAGGTATCGAGACCTCGAATTTGAAAACGAGCCATAAATATTTTTAGAAATATTTATGGAGTGTTATTAAGTTAGTATTAAAGTTTGGTTGAGAAATTTAAATGTTTGGGTAGTTAATTAAATAAAAAGGACTAAATTGTAACAAATGCAAAATTGCTAGAAGAATTAAATAGCTTAAGTGTTAAAAGAAAGAGGATTTATAGGGCAATTAACCTAAAGGTGAAAAGGCTGGACGGCAAGGGGAAGAAAATCATCACAAAGATAAGGAAAATAAGGGCAAAATTGGAAATTTAATAATTTTAACATGTATAATAAAGATAAAATTGAAAAACCTAGAGATATCTTCACATTTCTCAGCCAAAACACCATAGGAGTTTTGGAGAAAGCTAGTTATTCATATTTTTACATCATGTGAGTTTGATTCTTGCTTTTTCTTGATAATTTTTATGTTTTTACGACTTTTACAACTAGATCCACTTATAGAATTCATTAGTTTTTGATTTGGTGGGTAAAATTAAAAGTTACCCTTGCTGAGAAATGGAAGTTTATGATGAATTATTATGAAATTTAAATTCTAATTTCATATTAAGGTGGTTTTATTAAGTGATTTTGATAGGAAATGATATTTAGGACCTAATTGTGAAAAAGTTGTGAATTAGAGGTTGGTGTTGAAATTCAGAATATCAAAGGTTGTGAAATAGTTTGTAATGATAGAATAAAGTGTTGATTGAGAAAAAAGTAGTTCAATTGATGGCTAAATTGAGCAGGGGCTAAATTGTAAAAACTGTAAATTTAGGGGTAAAAGTGCAATTTTAAAATTTGAAGAGCATAATTTATGAAGTGAAATAGAAATGAAATAAATGCTAATGAGTGAAAATATTTTACATTATAGATCAAGAAACCAAAGAAGAAAGAGGAAAAGAAAAAGTGGCAGAGTAGTCCCTAAATTTCAATATCTTCTACAAATCAGCCGGGTAAGTTAATATGGTTGAATTTATATGTTTATTTGTGAAGGATTGTATGATATAATGTGCTGTTAAATATGAATTTGTTGTGGAATTATGAAAATTATGATAAAATGAAAGAATAAAGGCAGTAATTCAAATTAGGAAAAACGCAGAATTGAGTACGTTGTATCGTGACATGTGATGAATTGACGGATAAGACCATGGTTAATCCATGGCAAAGAATGAAATGTAGGTATGGTAATTCCCATACCGAGTTGTGAAATGTAGGTATGGTATCGTCCATACCGAGTTGTGAAATGTAGGTATGGTATTAACCATACTGAGTTAAGAAATGTAGGTATGGTATCATCCATACTGAGTTGTGAAACGTGGCACTAAACAACGACGTACTCAAATTCGTAAGACGTTTCCTAATTTGATAAAAAGTAATATAAAATGAGTGAATCAAATGGAAGAGATTGAGTAGTTATTAATGTTGAGCTCAACTATGTGAAGTATTTTAACAATGGTTGTGAATGGCAGGGGATTTTAGTAAATGTTTTGTTATTGTTTTGGAAATATTATGTGTGGTAAGTTACTTTTAAACCAATGAACTTACTAAGCTTCATTAAGCTTACTTGTGTGTGTTTGATATTTTTATGTAGATTGATTTAAAGAGAAGTTGGTAGATCGGATCATCACAGCAAAGCTCACTATCCAGATCAATTCCGGTAGCTTTTGTTTTATGTTTAAAGATTTATATGGCATGTATAGAGTTTGAATGAGATGGAGTAAAGATGTTATAAACTAGTTAACAATATTTTGCAATGAAACAGTTTTTAAATTACAGCAGTGACGTGATTGTGAAAAATCACCAAAAATAGAAGAAATGGAATTAGGAAGTGAATAAGATATATAATTAAAGCTTATTGAGTCTATTTTCACATAAAAGAAGCATAACAAACAAATTATTCTTAGGTTTGGAGATATTTTAATTTTTATGAGACTAGTTCAGAATGATTACGTGATACCCTGTTCTGTCTTTGAAAAATCATTAGAAATTGTATAAATATAATTGTGGGATATAGTTTATATGCATGAAATTATGAATGAGCATATTTTCAAATGAAATAAATAAAGAGGTCATATGAATTCTGTGCGAAGAGTAATTTGATTCATAGCGAGGAGAGGTCAGAACAGTCAAACAGTAAAATAAGGGAAACTTTGACGAATAAACTGTACTAATTGGCCACATGAAAAATTCTGGAAAAATTATAGTAAAAAGATATATAGTCTAGTTTCAGGGAAAATTAACGGATCTTAATTTGGAGTTCCGTAGCTCCAGATAAAAATAATTTAGTGACTATGATGCAGATGGACATTTTTAAATTTTATGCTGAATTAGTAGTTAAGATTAGTAATGCCTCGTGCTCGACTCCAGCAACGGTCTCGGGTAAGGGGTGTTACATTTATTGGTATCAGAGCTTTGGTTTAGACGATTCTCATAACGAATGTGATGTATAAAATGTTTAGAAATAAATGACATATAAATCTGTGATAGTGGGATGTGAATGATCCGATCTAACTATTGATTTTTGTTATAGATTATAAAGATGTCTGATAGACCTGAGGGTGCTGAGCATGAAGAGGAAGTTAATAGTAGAGTACAGAATAGTAGAGTACAGACTTCTGAGCAGGGAACAAGTAATAATGTTCCGATTTTTGATGAGAGAGGAAGAACTTAAAATTTTGATTTACGAGGTAATGAATCAGTGGTTTAGTGAAACAATACAAGGAAGAAGAAGTCAGACACAACAACCTCCTCCTCCCCCTACTGTACCACCAGTTACAGCCCTAGTTGCTCCTCCTTCAATAGATGAATCTATCAAAAGAGCACCGATTGAGAAACTCAGAAAGTTCGAAGCTGAAGAATTTCGGGGAAGATCGGATGATGATCCGAGCTTAAAGCGAGTATTGGCTAAAGAGTTTGGAGAGAGTTTTCAAACAGATGATTTGTTCTCCGGAGGACTATCTGAGGTGTGCAGTTTCATTATTGAAAGAAGAAGCGTATAATTGGTGGGAAACCATTGAGGCAGTGGTACCTGCAGATAAACTTACTTGGGAATTCTTCCAAAATGAGTTTAAAAAGAAGTATGTGGGAAGGAGATATTTGGATAAGAAGAAGAGGGAATTTCTTGATCTTCGACAAGGGAATAAAACAGTGGCCGAATATGAAAGAGAATTTGTGTATCTCAGTAAATATGCTCGGGATGTTGTACCGATAGAGGAAGAAATGTGCATTAGATTTGAAGAAGGGCTTAATGATGAAATCAGAATGATGATTGGAGGCACAGAGATTCGAGAATTTGTGGTTCTACATCGATCGAGCTCAAAAGATGGAAGAAGTGTATAAGAAAGATACAAAGAGACGAGAAAAGGTAAAGAAGTATACAAAAGAAGTTTCTCTAGACCAACTTCGACTTTTCCAGTTAAGAAGTTCAGAGATGATTTTAGTCGATCTGTTACAATTCCAAAACGATTGAATAAAAGTAAAACAACTCAAAGGGAGGTCGGAGTGACTAATAAACCAGCAGCTAGTACTGGTAGTGTGCAAAATATTCCGAGACCTAGATGCAAAAATTGTGGTAGATTTCATATTGGTGAATGTTGGGGAAGAATCGGAGCTTGTTATAGATGTGGTGGAACTGATCATTTTATTCGGGACTGTCCTCAGTCATTAAAAGAAAGTAAAGAACAAGGCGAGAAGCAAACAAATACTCTTCAGAAAAGTAGACTTTCGGGTCAAAGTAGTGCTGCTGAGACTGCTCATTCGGGAATGAGAGATACTATAGCCCGATCAGAAACAAGGGCACCTGCACGTACATATGCTACTCGGGCAAGAAAGGAAGCTTCTGCTCCAGATGTGATAGCTGGTATTTTCCATCTTTTTAATGATTCTGTTTATACTTTAATTGATCCTGGATCTACACATTCATATATTTGCACTGCATTAGTGTCAGAAAAGAAAATGACTGTTGAGTCCACTGACTTTGATATGCAAGTCACTAATCCATTAGGGCAAAGTGTGTTAGTTAATTTAATATGTCGAAAGTGTCCCCTGAAAATACAAGGCTGTGAATTCTCTGCTGATTTAATGTTGTTACCTTTCCGAGAATTTGATGTTATTCTTGGCATGGATTGGTTGATTAAACACGATGCCATAGTGAATTGTAGAGAAAAACGGGTTGATTTGAAATGTCAGACAAGGGAAATAGTTTCAGTTGAGTTTGGAGATAAAAAGAATGATGTCAGAATTATTTCAGCCATTGTAGCTCAGAAATTGATTCGGAAGGGTAATGAAGCCTTTTTAGCTTATATTCTTGATACTCGGGGTTCTGAATTGAAGATGGAACAATTGCCGATTGTTAATGAGTTCACCGATGTGTTTCGAGAGAATTACAGTTTACCCCGGATCGTGAGGTTGAATTCATAATTGATGTAATTAGAGCACAACTCGATATCAATAGCACCGTATAGAATGGCACGGTGAGTTAAAAGAGTTGAAGACGCAATTGCAAGAGTTATTGGATAAAGGGTTCATCGAATGAGTACATCACCTTGAAGCACTGCTTTTTTTTTGTGAAAAGAAAGATGGCTCGTTGCGATTGTGTATTGATTACGACAATTTGAACAAGGTAACAATTAAAAATAAATATCCATTACCTCGTATCGATGATTTATTTGATCAATTGAAAGGTCTTTGCAGTTGTTCTCAAAGATAGACCTTAGATCTGGGTATTATCAATGAAGGTTAAAGAGTGTGATGTGCCAAAGCGCGCCGAACTCGGTATGGTCACTACTACAATTTACGGTAATGCCTTTTGGTTTAACAAATGCCTCTTTGTATTTATGGATTTAATGAATCGATTTTTTCAGCCTTATTTGGATAGATTTGCGGTGGTATTTATTGATGACATATTGGTCTATTCAAAGACAGAATCCGAGCATGCACAACACTTGAGAATTGTATTACGGACTTTGAGAGAAAAGCGATTATATGCAAAATTTAGTAAATGTGAGTTTTGGCTTCATGAAGTTGGATTTAGGTCACATTGTATCGCTGAAGGAATTCATGTAGATCCAAGTAAAGTTTCAGCAGTGGTGAATTGGAAAACACCGAAGAATGTAACTGAAGTACGAAGTTTTCTGGGACTAGCAGGGTATTATCGCCGTTTTGTAAAGAATTTTTCCATGATTGCTTCACCAATGACTCGTTTGTTACAAAATAATGTTGAGTTTGTATGGTCTAATAAATGTCAACAGAGCTTTGACCAATTGAAGAAAATGTTAACAGAAACTCCAGTTTTGACTCAACCAGAATCAGGTATACCATTTGTTGTGTACAGTGATGCATCTTTGAATGGGTTGGGTTGTGTGTTAATGCAGTTAGGAAAGGTGGTGGCTTATGCTTCGCGGCAATTAAAACCACATGAAAAGAATTACCCTACACATGATCTTGAATTAGCTGCAATTGTTTTTGCGTTAAAAATTTGGAGACACTATTTATATGGTGAGAAGTGTTATATCTATACGGATCAGAAAAGTTTGAAATACTTAATGACTCAGAAGGAACTGAACTTAAGATAGAGACGGTGGTTAGAGTTGCTGAAAGATTATGATTTGGTTATTGACTACCATCCACGAAAAGCTAATGTAGTTGCTGATGCACTTAGTCGAAAGTCATCACTGTTTGCACTTCGGTTAATGAATGCTCATTTGGCTCTTAAGGAAGAAGGTGTTGTATTAGCAGAATTGAAAATGAAACCCATATTTCTTCAACAAATTCAGAAACTGCAGAATGAAGACTCGAAATTGGTATTTAAACGACAAATGGTTCGAGATAATTTAGATTCAGAGTTCAGCATTGATGATTAAGGTATGTTGCGTTATCATAACAGAATTTGTGTTCCAAACAATTCTGATTTGAAGAATAATATTCTTTCTGAAGCACACAATAGTATGTATTCTATTCACCCGGCAATGCGAAAATGTATGGTGATTTGAAAAAGATATATTGGTGGCACTGGTATGAAAAGAGAATTTCAGAATTTGTTGCAAAATGTTTGATTTGTCAGCAAGTTAAAGCAGAGCATCAAGTGCCAACGGGTTTACTACAACCCATTATGATTCCCGAATGGAAGTGGGAGCGTGTTACAATGGATTTTGTGTCGGGATTGCCTATGACTCCAAGAAAGAAAGATTCGATATGGGTGATTGTTAATAGATTGACAAAGTCAAGACACTTTATTCGATCAATGTAATGCATTTTTCACTTGAGAAGTTAGCGAATTGTATTGTCGAGATTGTGAGACTACATAGAGTTCCAGTATCTATCATTTCTGCAAGGATCCAAGGTTTACTTGAGATTTTGGAACAAAGCGCAAGAAGCTTTAGGTACCAGATTAAATTTTAGTACAGCATTTCATCCTCAAACAGATGGACAGTCAGAGCGAGTGATTCAAATTCTAGAAGATATGTTAAGATGTTGTGTACTCGAGTTTGGTGACAGTTGGGAAAGATATTTACCTTTGGCTGAGTTTACTTACACTAATAGTTATCAGTCTAGTATAAAAATGGCACCGTTTGAGGCTCTTTATGGTAGGAAATGCAAGACTCCATTGTGTTGGTCTGAATTGAGTGAATCAAAAATAGTTTGGGTTGATTTGATTCGGGAAACTGAAGAGAAAGTCCGTGTTATTCGAGATAGTCTAAAAGCTACTTCAGACCGTCAGAAGTCATATACGGATTTGAAACGAAGAGACATAGAATATGCAGTGGGTGATCGAGTATTTTTAAAAGTTTCACCATGGAAGAAGGTGTTACGGTTTGGTAGAAAAGGAAAATTGAGTCCGAGATTTATAGGGCCGTATGAAATTGTGGAAAGGGTTGGTCCTATAGCTTATCGGTTGGCTTTACCTCCGGAACTTGAGAAGATCCACAATGTGTTTCATGTGTCTATGCTAAGACGGTATAGGTCAGATCCTTCACACGTAATTCCTCATACTGAAATTTAGCTTCAACCAGATATGACTTATTCAGAAGAACCAATGAAGATTTTGGCTCGTGAAGTTAAAGAATTGCGGAATAAAAAGATACCATTGGTTAAAGTATTATGGCATCGACATGGTATGGAGGAGGCAACCTGGGAACAGAGGAGCCAATGAGATCACAGTATCCAAATCTATTTTCAGGTAACAAATTTCGAGGATGAAATTTTAAAAGGGGGGAGAGTTGTAACAGCCTAATTTTCAGTGGTGTCAGAAATGGTGATATGAGTTCACTAAATCCGACAAGTAAGATTGAATAAGATAGTAATTTACTATTTATGAGTCAAGTGAGAATTTAGAAGAATTTGTGGATTGGTGAATTTGGTGAATTAAAAGAATTTATTAGGTCAAATGGGTCAAAAACGAGGTATCGAGACCTCGAATTTGAAAACGAGCCATAAATATTTTTAGAAATATTTATGGAATGTTATTAAGTTAGTATTAAAGTTTGGTTGAGAAATTTAAATATTTGGGTAGTTAATTAAATAAAAAGGACTAAATTGTAACAAATGCAAAATTGCTAGAAGAATTAAATAGCTTAAGTGTTAAAAGAAAGAGGATTTATAGGGCAATTAACCTAAAGGTGAAAAGGCCGGACGGCAAGGGGAAGAAAATCATCACAAAGATAAGGAAAATAAGGGCAAAATTGGAAATTTAATAATTTTAACATGTATAATAAAGATAAAATTGAAAAACCTAGAGATATCTTCACATTATCTCAGCCAAAACACCATAGAAGTTCTGGAGAAATCTGGTTATTCATATTTTTACATCATGTGAGTTTGATTCTTGCTTTTTCTTGATAATTTTTATGTTTTTACGACTTTTACAACTAGATCCACTTATAGAATTCATTAGTTTTTGATTTGGTGGGTAAAATTAAAAGTTACCCTTGCTGAGAAATGGAAGTTTATGATGAATTATTATGAAATTTAAATTCTAATTTCAAATTAAGGTGGTTTTATTAAGTGATTTTGATAGGAAATGATATTTAGGACCTAATTGTGAAAAAGTTGTGAATTAGAGGTTGGTGTTGAAATTCAGAATATCAAAGGTTGTGAAATAGTTTGTAATGATAGAATAAAGTGTTGATTGAGAAAAAAGTAGTTCAATTGATGGCTGAATTGAGCAGGGACTAAATTGTAAAAACTATAAATTTTGGGGTAAAGTGCAATTTCGAAATTTGAAGAGCATAATTTATGAAGTGAAATAGAAATGAAATAAATGCTAATGAGTGAAAATATTTTACATTATAGATCAAGAAACCAAAGAAGAAAGAGGAAAAGAAAAAGTGGCAGAGTAGTCCCTAAATTTCAATATCTTCTACAAATCAGCCGGGTAAGTTCATATGGTTAAATTTATATGTTTATTTGTGAAGGATTGTATGATATAATGTGCTGTTAAATATGAATTTGCTGCGGAATTATGAAAATTATGATAAAATGAAAGAATAAAGGCGGTAATTCAAATTAGGAAAAACGTAGAATTGAGTACGTTGTATCGTGACATGTGATGAATTGACGGATAAGACCATGGTTAATCCATGGGAAAGAATGAAATATAGGTATACCGAGTTGTGAAATGTAGGTATGGTATCATCCATACCGAGTTGTGAAATGTAGGTATGGTATTAACCATACTGAGTTAAGAAATGTAGGTATGGTATCATCCATACTGAGTTGTGAAATGTGGCATTAAACAATGACGTACTCAAATTCATAAGACGTTTCCTAATTTGATAAAAAGCAATATAAAATGAGTGAATCAAATGGAAGAGATTGAGTAGTTATTAATGTTGAGCTCAACTATGTGAAGTATTTTAACAATGGTTGTGAATGGCAGGGAATTTTAGTAAATGTTTTGTTACTGTTTTGGAAATATTATGTGTGGTAAGTTACTTTTAAACCAATGAACTTACTAAGCTTCATTAAGATTACTTGTGTGTGTTTGATATTTTTATGTAGATTGATTTAAAGAGAAGTTGGTAGATCGGATCATCACAGCAAAGCTCACTATCCAGATCAATTCTAGTAGCTTTTGTTTTATGTTTAAAGATTTATATGGCATGTATAGAGTTTAAATGAGATGGAGTAAAGATGTTATAAACTAGTTAACAATATTTTGCAATGAAACAGTTTTTAAATTACAGCAGTGATGTGATTGTGAAAAATCACCAAAAATAGAAGAAATGGAATTAGGAAGTGAATAAGATATATAATTAAAGCTTATTGAGTCTATTTTCACATAAAAGAAGCATAACAAACAAATTATTCTTAGGTTTGGAGATATTTGAATTTTTATGAGACTAGTTCAGAATGATTACGTGATCCCCTGTTCTGTCTTTGAAAAATCATTAGAAATTGTATAAATATAATTGTGGGATATAGTTTATATGCATGAAATCCTGAATAAGCCTATTTTCAAATGAAATAAATAAAGAGGTCATATGAATTCTGTGCGAAGAGTAATTTGATTCATAGTGAGGAGAGGTCAGAACAGTCAAATAGTAAAATAAGGGAAACTTTGACGAATAAACTGTACTAATTGGCCACATGAAAAATTCTAGAAAAATTATAGTAAAAAGATATATGAGTCTATTTTCAGGTAAAATTAGCGGATCTTAATTTGGAGTTCCGTAGCTCCAGATAAAAATAATTTATTGACTATGATGCAGATGAATAGTTTTAAATTTTATGCTGAATTAGTAGTTAAGATTAGTAATGCCTCGTGCTCGACTCCAGCAACGGTCTCGGGTAAGGGGTGTTACAAAAGCCACTAGGCTACACTTCTCTTCAGTAATTAAAGCCACCCCATGCAACTTGATAAAATGCAATGTATCAACGTATAAAAGTGTAAATAAAATCATACATAGACTATTCAACCTCAATCAAGGGTATAACGATCATTTTCACCCTAAACCCTAAACCCTAAAACCCTAAAACCCAAGGGTATTTTGGTAATTTACCCTCTAGGGGTATTTCAATAATTTCGCAACCCAAGGGTATTTTGGTAGTTTCGTAACCCAAAGGTATTTTGGTAATTTCACAACCCAATGGTATTTTAGTAATTTACCCTCTAGGGGTATTTAGATAATTTACACATTTAACGGCCTTTCGAAGGCCTACTGTCGCCTCGCGAGACTCGGGACCCTTTTTGGGTCTCCACGTTACTATTGGCCCCAAAATCCATTTCAGGCCCAAACGGGCCCACACACTCGTGTGGCCCATTACACGAGGTTTCGCTCTCAGTTTTGCAGATTTCGCAATCGCATCTATCATTCAATATTCCTCCATCGATTATGCCCACACGGGCTCCTAAGCCCATTGGGCCCATTTAGCCCGTTTCAGTTCGATCAGGCCCGTTACGGCCTTAGCTTCGCGAGAGTGCTCGCGATACTCTTAATGATCCATCGTCGTCATTTGTGTCTCAGTTTACCACCACGAGCGTTCTCATGCTCGAGTGGTCACAGTTGCCGACTTTTCGGCTTTTCAGGTTTTGGCCGATTCACAGAACATCACATACATTCATCAAGGTGGGTGTGAGATTACACACCTGTTACAAGCGTAGATTGAAACTTTCAAAATTATGGACCTACGAAATCAATACACTTTAAACCATTAGTCTTAATCTTAGTAAGACATATCCAATAGATTGAAATCGACAACTTAATCCACACCACTTACCAACAGCCAAGAGATCCACTGCAAGTGATAGGTGTTTAGTTGGCCCTCTGATTAAGCACGTCGAGACCCTAGCAGTGTTTGGCACGAAAGACAAATGTTAGCAACACCTAAATCATGACCACAAAAGAACTCAAGACAGCCATTCTTCTTGAGTAAAAACCAAGCAATGAGTATAACCCCATCACCTATATTCGGCCTTAACCTTACTTACCAACCAACTTCTGAAATCCAAGGCTAGAAGAATGGTGAGAGTTATGCTAGCACTCCAACGGATGCGGCCCACACAAAAGAAACAAGAAAGATTTGAGGTAGAAAAGAATGACTTGATTCGGCCTTAGTAAAAAAGAACCAGGGTGTGAGATTCGGCTTCAGAGGAAAGAAAAGAAAGAAAAACTAGAGGAAGGACACGCCATACCTTAGGCCAAAAATGAGCCGAATGGGAGAAGAGATTCGGCACAAGCAGCAACCACACAAGACCGAGATTCACCTGTGAGGTTAACCAAAATGAAGAACCTAAAGATGAGAAGAAACGAAGTAAGCTAATCGAAAACTAGAAGAAAAGGGGTAGAGGTTTCAGCTATAGTGTAGAAAAGAACAAATGGAAGGAGATGGAGGGTGAGTTCTGCCAAGAGTGACTAGGTAACAAGCAAAAACAAACAAAGTATGAAAACCAAGCGAACAAGAGGAAAGGTGAAACTGAAAAATTCGGCAATAGCACAAATGAAGAGAAGAGACCCGAAATGAAAAAGTCAAAAACGCAAAAACTATTCTCCAAAAATGAATTTGAGCAAAACGGCACCCTACACACACAAGACCGAATATGCAACTAAGGTGACCCCCTTAACCGAAACTCTCTTCCCCCACCCCCACACTCCTAAATTCGGCCACTACCACCTCTCACCCAAATCCCTTGATTCACTCCCCTTTTTCCTCCCCACATTGCTCTCCACCTCCCATTCAAACGATTTGACTGAGTCTCCCACTCACCCTTGCAGAGTTTGATCCCAACTCTACTTCCTCCTCTTCCCAAGCACAAAATAAACGCCACCAAAATGCAGCTTGTGGGATTTGAACCCCTTCCCCCTTGCTCACCCTTTGACGCCACAACCGCCACAACCACCACACCAAACACTTCACTTGTGTTGGCAAACATATTTAATTAGACTTAAGTCCAGCTTCTGCTAGCCCTCTCCCCTAAAGAGCCAAAAACCAAAATTTTCCCTGGGCTTGGACTCGAACTCGAGCCTCCCTCGGTCCCCCAAACACACCTAAATAACAAGCTAAACCAGCTCAACACATGCAATAGTGCAAAAATGCCAGACCCCAAATTTTAAGATGTTACATGCAAACAATAGGATTATAAAATATAAACATCTAGACACTCAAATCCATCTGTGATTTACTTCATTCTACTTTAGCTGTATTTTTTTTGTTAACATCTATATTATTTTATTAAACAAAAAAATCATATTTTATTAAACAAAAATTAGGTTAACATCTATACTATATACAATTTTAAGAAATATAATCCCATATTTTTTTAAACATTATAAAATAAAATTATATTTTTATTAAACAAAAATAAGGTATTTTTCTACACCTTTCTAAACAATTTTTTGTTTAAATTTTTTCATATGATTTATCATGTGTATTTCAAAATTTTTAATTATATTAAATGCATTTTAGTTATATTATCTCTAGTCACTCTGTCTATTTAATATTGTGTGGTGCTGATTTTTCTGGGCCTCTAAGGATTTGGTTGTCATTAGTTTTTCAGGTACATGATGCCGAACACATTAGGAAAGAGTAAGGTCCCCGCTCATTCGAAGAAAAGAAAAGCTACTGGGACCTCATCTTCATCCTTTTTGACTGCAAACACTCACCACCAGTACTCCACCCCATGAGGAGAGGTACCAACATCTGAAGGATAGAGCATTGGGTTTAAACAGTGCTATTGTCGAGGGACAACCTATGAGCTATATCATTTCATCTTGAGGGTATCACTCGACTTTTTAGTATTGCGGGCTTTAGTGTCATTCTCAGCCTATATCCTGATGATTTCTTAGCCATGACCGAGTTCTGCTTCCTACCACGACACATCCATCACTCGACCTCTCTCTACTGGTTGAACATCTCTAAGGTTGTCATTCCGTAAAACCCGAGTCAGTCCAAGGCTCGGTGCCTTCCGCCAATCCTCTGATACATTCACGCTATTTTAGCTCATACTTTGACTGGTCGAAAGGAGAGTACGAGCATCGTGGGTACTTTAGATGCATATTTCTTATAGAGAATGCATGAGTAGCACCCGATTGATTTAGCCCATTTCATAGTTCAATGTTGTTGTAATCAGAGTGAGAGATCACAGAGATGACCCCTCTTTATGGCCCCAAATGTAACACGCTTGGATCATCACTTTGACATCCTCAAGACTCCCGAGCAGATGGGTACTCTTTCTTTAATTAGGGACATGGCACAACAGGGCTTGAATATCATGAAACTTATGAGGATGCTTGCTCGTTAGCTTGGACCTTTCAGTGATCATTATGTTTTGCTACGATCGATTTAGTAACACAAGGATGATGAGCATTTGGATGGTGATCCCCCACACCACCACGACCCATTCCTAGTCCTCCAGTCAGTCCTCCTACTACTCCGACTGTTGTTACACTTGACGATATTTTCGAGCGGTTTGACCGCTTTGAGAAGTGATATTTTGATTGGGTAAGCCTTTTCGAGCGGCAACAGTCAAAGTGGATCGATCACATTGAGGCGTATCTACAATGGAATGCTAGCATTTACATATCTCTCCTCCCAATCATGCGCCTCGTGATCCCGACACCTCGCATGAAGCCGATCACTAACCTAATTTAGTTTTCTGCTTTATTT
Organism: Gossypium bickii; assembly: GCA_025503065.1. NCBI lineage: Eukaryota > Viridiplantae > Streptophyta > Magnoliopsida > Malvales > Malvaceae > Gossypium > Gossypium bickii. The sequence continues at coordinate 32,375,883 of CP106715.1, read as the reverse complement.
ATTTTTATTTTCAATTGTACTTTTATTTTTATTGTTAGTTGTTTTTATTTTATTTGTGAGACTTCTTTTTTTCATTTTATTTTTATTTTGAACTTTATCTTTTATTGTTCTATTGGTTGTTTTCCTTTAATTTTATTATCTCTTTATCTTATTTATTTTTCTCTATTTTCTTATTAGTTTGCTCGAAAACATGTACTTCATTAAGATTCGCCAACGATTCCGATTTTCACTATTCTGGCGAATTCATCTAAATCCAGGGTAGTTTCAGTTCTCTTCCTCCCTTATGATATTGTGCTTATCTTGTGGTTACAATTGTTTGTACATTGAAGCAATGTACATTTTAAGTGTGGGGAGGTTGTTTATATTTTTATGCAATAAAATCCCTGATTTATTTTGTGTTTAAGTAATTCTCACACCAATCATTGAATTTAATTTTTTTTTTAATTTAGAGTTTGTATTGATTCTATTTTGGAATAATTTGTGGGTTTTTGTGAATTGTGTGATTTATACTTTAATACATGAAAGAGACAAGCATGATAAATTATTTTTCAGAAATTATTGTTTTAGGTTGTCTCCCTGAACTGAAGCATTATCTTGAAATTTTAAATTTGCTAGTTTGACATCAAAACCATAACTTTTTGTGAGCTTTTGAGCCTATAGAGCATATATTTATTCGTGCTCATTTTATCTTTGGTTGTGAGTATGTCAACTTGATTTGTTATTCTAGAACTTGATTTAGTTATACATGTCGAGACCACATTATTGATTTGATATGTTGAGATGATAGAGACACTTAGTATTTAACCCCCTTAACCTGTAAAAAGCTTACATGTTGTATTATCCCCTAGTAAACCCTATTGATCCTAACATGTTTTTTTAACCCGTAACCCATATATATGTTGTAAATTATCTCTTTTATTGACTCTCTTTTTTGTCGAGATTTGATTTGGTTAGTTGCCTAATTATGTTTCATCATTGGAATTGTTGAATTTTACTTTGCTCAAAAAAAGAAAAAAAGAAAAAAAAATTGATTGAGCTTGAATCGTTAGTTTCATATTGTGTTGAAAAGCTCATTTTTATTATTTATTTCTTGTTAATGTGAATTTTTTTTAATTCGACATTTGATTTTTTTCTATTTTGGTAACTTATCAACTCGACTTTCGATTATAAACAACTTTTCTGACCTTTTCCATACCCTTAACTTAAGCCCCATTACAAGCTTGTAAAGACCTCTTGATTGGTGTGTCGTCTTATGTCACATACCAAAAATCAGGTTAGTAGAAATTGGGTTAATGAACTAAGAATGGTCACGTAAGAATTTTTTTTAGATACCCTTACCACATTTGATAATAAATAAATATCAATTATAGTGATTAAGTAATGGTGGAGCTGTCCTTAGTAATTTGAGTTTGAATCTCTTCCTTCTCATTAATTTCTATTTGGTGCAAATTTGTTTTAGACTCTTAACAAAGGTCATCCCCTGTTTTTAAATATTTTTTGATAAAATGGTAAGAAGCAAGTGAGTGGTCAAGTGATTAAGTGTTAGTTAGTTTCCTAAAGGTTCTAGGTTCAAGTCTCTGTATTAGCATCATTTAGATTAATTTTTTTTGCAATTATTCCCATGTGCTTAATGTGCCTTGTCGTCCACCCCATACATGCCATACTCAGGAGATTCTTTCCATCTTTTATGACCCAAACTCACCTTATGAAGATGAAACATGATCCCCTTTTTACTCCCTTGTCTCCCTCTCTTGCCTTTCCTCTTCACAAATGCCTTGTGTGATGTTCAATGAACCTAGTCATGGTTGACTAACTTTCTTCTCACTCATTTTGTCTTACACTCATTCTTATTTCTGTTCCACCACTAGCTCCTCTCAAATCTCTCCCTTTTCCATCTTTTTTTCTCTCTTTTGGTTAGCCTTCATCCTCATTTTACTTTCTTTCCTCCCTCCTCCACCATAACCAACCCTGCTCCTCTACCATCGCACCACTGTGTAACCACCATAGCCCCTTCCCCTTCTTTTTACTCCAAGCATCACTGCGGTTGCCACCATGACAACCACCGCGCATCACCGCGATTTCTCTTTTCTCCTCTACTCTTTTTTTTCTTCTCTTCTCCATCCTTTATTAGTGTTCAAACCCTTTGGCTATTTTTTTCCCTACACCCTTCCGTCAGACCATCTCCCTTCTTGTCGCTGGACCACTATCACCGACGTAGCTCCACTGTCAGTGGTTGAAGTTTCTCCCTTTTTCTTCTTAAATCATCCATCTTTCTCTAATGATCAAACTTAAACCGTTTGTTTTAATTTTTTTTTTCATTTTAGACTCATTAATCTAGTGATCTTTTGATAAATCTCTTGACTCCTCCATTCTTCATCAAGACAAATCTCATATCTTATTGTGTTGACCAAGTAGTGTAAGTATAAGAGTAGTATTGAAATCATCCTCTTCCCTTTAATCCACTTCTTAACTGAATGGTATACTGGTTATTGATATTTATTTCTCCTCATGTATTAATGTTCAATCCTTATGTTTATTGAAGGGCCTAACAACAATCTAGGAAATCCTTAGCGTGTGAGACGAAATCATTGGTTCGAGTGTTAGATCGTGGGGTAAGTAAAGTGGTCAGGTTTAAGTTATATTATGTATGATGTTCTTAATAAATCCTAACTTTTAATCATCATTTGATTTTATTAAATAAGAATTTTAGGGCTGAATCTAAGTGAGAGTGTTCATAATGAGTGTTTCACATCGAATCTACAAATCAGGTGTGGGTTTTAACACTAAACAAATAAATCTATGCTTTTTTACTGTTAAAATCATGATTATTTAAATTATGATTAAATGTGGATACAAGTTGTACCTTTAAAGTGAGATAAGTTATTATTGTTGATTTTTATCAAGTAAGCATTTTCCCTAAATTGTACACTTTTGACAAGCATGTTGTGTGTTATTGATGTTTGTTAATAATATGAAAAATATGTACATCTCATTCTCATGTTATGTGATTATTTGGCATATGTGATATTCGTATGAAAATAAAATGTGAAAATTTGGTACCTTGAGTACGCATGTGATTTGCATGTTAAACATGCCTATATAATTTCAAGTGTTTTGGCCATATCACATGCATGGGGTGGGATATGTGAAAGGTGGGAGTATATGACAGTTTATTTACATTAATGTGACACTGTTCACAATTATGACAATATGATAGTTTATTTGCAACTTTGGTGGCCTGTCCACGAATTTGATTATATGGAAGTTTATCTGCGTTTGTGACACTGTTCACAATTTGGTATGATGGTTGAACGAGTTTTGGGAAAACTCGATTATGGCGTCTAGCAGAGATGAGTAAGACCGTTTTCCAAAAAATTGCATCGTTTTTACGAAATATGCATTGACACAATCATGCATGATATATTTATGAAAATTGAATTATATGATTTTATGATTATTTATCGTAAATGTTTATAAAGTATGTGATTGAGTTTCTGTTAATCTCACACTGAGCGTAAAGGCTCACCCCATTAGTGTTTCAACCTTTCAAGTAACACTTAAATATAGGACTTAGATCAGCACTCGGTGGAGTCTCTCATAATATATCTTATGACATGTGGATTTTAACTTAATTGGATTTTGGGTTTATGGTTTTTGGACTTTTGGTCTTTAGACTTTACCTCTAGTGGGTTTGTAGTTTTATTTTTATGCCTTTAAAATTGTAACACCCTAAACCCGGCCTAGACGTTATGGTCGAATCTGGCGTGTGTAACATCCGGGAATTAAGGGCTTTGCATTTAGTATGTTTCTGTGTGTTGGTATGTTCTGTCTATTATTTTGTTATATTTGGGGGGCCCGGGAAGGCTCGGGGTTAAGCCGAAGCCTTGATCAAAATTTCAAATTCTGGGCATTTTAGGGGAGAGCTAGCTGATGTAGGTTTTAAGTATTATAGTTTAGGTTTGATGACACAAGAAGGATAGTGGTAAAGCGGCAAGGAGACGCCACAAAAGGAGCAGGTAGTGACGGCACAGGGGAACAGTGAGGGAGCAGGTTCGAGTCGCATTGGTTGCATTTTGGGAATTCTTTTTGGCGTCTGGAGGGGAGGTGATGGATTCGGCTAGGGACCTTGAGAAGTGGGGAGGAGACTCAGTCAAATAATTCGAATTTGAGGCTATGAGTGAAAGGTGGAGTTTGAATTGTTCAAACTCATTTGAATGGGTGAACAAAAGCGAAAGTAGGAGGAAAACTTGGGATTGAGTGTTGGAGTAGGTGGTGGTCGAATTTGGGATGTTTGAAGAGGGGGGAAGAAGTCGGTTTTGGCTTGTAGTGGGTGTGCCAAATTTCTTTCAGCAACTTAGGCACTTTAGGTAAGTCTTTTGGTCATGTGTGAGGGGGTGTACCGATTTTGGTAAGGTCTTTTGAGCTCTTTTGTTCTCTTTGAGTCCTTAATTTCTAAAGCCGAAACCATTCTCTTCTTTTGCATTTGAGAACCCCTTAGCTGAACCTTCCTACCACTTTCTCCATTTCTTCTTTTCTCTTAATTGTTTTGATAGCCGAAACTTCAACTTACACCTTGGTGGTTCATCTTTTGGTTTCTTTCTCATCCTTCTAAAGCCAAAATATCTGTCTGCTTCACTTCTCTTTCATTCCTTCTAAAGCCAAAATTTTCTTAGTCATTTCTTCTTGTATATTTCCCTTTATCCCTTTGTAAAGCTTGGGGCCCAGTGATGGTGATTGGGATTGCAAACTGAGTCATTAGACTCACCCTGTGGCTTAACATCTTTGCAGGTAATACATAGTGTAGTGGACAGGGCCGGAGGGGACTACGAGGTGGCCATGCACAGTTTAGCTAATGGAACTTTACTTTTCTTTAATTTTCAGGATTTTGTTATGTAATAAGACCGCTACTAACTTAGTTTAATTTCGATTTAAATTTTAGACGTTTTGAATGCCAATATTTGACAAGATGTTTTTTTACGAAATACAAAAGCAAGTTTTTCTCATGATTTAATTAAACGAGTTTATAAACAGGTTTCTACGATAAACCGCCAGATTAATCTAATATAACAATATGTGTTTCCAAATGTCAACTAAACATATGAATTGGGCTAATTAAAATTTTCCCTTAAATTAATGCGAGTTTTCTAATGAATTCACTAACTTGTAGTCTTTTTAAAAAAAAAACAAAAAGAGACTTAAAGTTTTCTGAAGGTCGCGAGGTTTATAAATTCTTTCCAAGTGACATGCCAGATCCGGTCGTGGTGTTTGGGCCAGGTTTGGGGTGTTACAGCGTGTCACATTGAAGTGTCTTTTGAAAATTGGTCTTGTTGGTAAAAATTCATTTTCTAAGTTTAAAAACCCCTTTATTATTATTTAACAAATCATCTAGTTAAAGTGTTTGCCTTATTATCTGATATTGTTATAGTAGGTTGATTTAAAATCGCGGAAGCTTTTGAAAAATCTAATTTTTAAATTTCGTGTCTTTGAATATCGTAATTATTTTGAAAATTCGTCTTCTCCTAAACTAGCAGTTTAAAATAAGTAAACAAAAGCCCTAATTAAAAATTTAAACAAACATAAATGGCCTTATTACATAAACAAAACCCAACACAAACTTTAAATTTAAATAAAAGCAAGTGTAGAACAGCTGCAGTTGTGTGGCCACCTTCGAGTCCCTCACAGTACCAAATCGCCTATGGCTGGGGATTACTTATACAGTAAAAATGAAAGGGTGAGTTTACGAAAACTCAGTGTGTAATCCCCTATCACCAAGATATAACATGCGAGAATGATTTGGGCACGAGCTCTATTCAAGAATAATGATGCAGTGTGAGTCTTAGCCTATCAAGATAGCAGTGTGGGCCTTAGCCCAATACCATACCAACACAATACAATAATGCAACCTATCCCAATCCAGCCAACACACCACTCCGTACCACCAGCACACCATGTGGGGATAAAATCGACCCACCCAGCCAACACACCAATATCGTACACCGGTAGCAAGTAACAATATCGCATAAAAGCCGCGAAGAATGATATATGTGGCAAAGCCACCAAGATCTGAGATACTTCCTCCATAACAAGATATCCCAACCCCATGCGGTTTGTCATGTTATAAATCATACGTATATGCAGAATGTCATACTCAGAAACAGTCATCTACAAATCATGAACACAGCAGTCAACCTACCTTTAGGGGTATAACGGTCATTTCCATCTATTAGGGGTAAAATAGTCATTTCACCCTTTAGGGGTTTTTTGGTTATTTTACCTACTTTGGGGTCTCGGTACAGATATTGACCTCTCGAAAGGTCTGCATTTGCCTCGAGCGACTTCAGTAACCTAAATGTTCATAACATTGTGATTGGGCCTAAAGCCCATTACTCGGCCCAAGTGGGCCCACACGCTCGTGCGGCCCGTTCAGCCCAGATTTCACTATGGCTATGAGACCTACATAGCCCAGTCCAGTATTTACCAGGAATATGGATTTCATCCGTGTGGGGCCCACAAGCCAATTGGGCCCACATGACCCATTTCGGCCCAACATGGCCCATTACGGCCTAAGCCCACGAAAATGCTCACGGAGGCCTTTACATTCATACGCCTGTGATTCATGGGCTAGGTTTGACCACCTGAGTGTTCGCACGCCTATGTGACCTCAAAGCCCAATCTTCCGGCTTTTTGGCTTTTGCCGTTCTACAATCAAAACAGTGTGAATACACACCTGTTTATGCAACCGCTCCAAGCTTCTCAAGCACCCAACCTAGATTCAAACATGGTCCAATGTCAGTCCTTTAATCGTTAGGGTAAAACACCTTCTTATTGACACTTAATCCAAAAACACCATCCTTACCTTGCTTGAAATGAGGCGACTTTAGACCTCCAAGACCGCTAACCAAAAGTGATGACACGCTTTTATCAATTATCTGTACCACAAACATCGATCTCATTAACCAATGTAGGCCATATAAGTGGCCTCAATCTACAAATGATATCCTATAAGAACATAACTAGTATACGGCCTAAACTCCAAAAGTGAGGTAACGTATTACCTTGATTGAATGTTGAGAACAAGGGTTGCGACTACTTCAACCCACTTACACTCTACCACTCCTCGAGGAAAACCCTAGCACCGCAACGGGTAACAGATCGTGAAAAAATAATCAACAGTCGATAATCAAAGGATAAAAATGAGGGTATTTGGTTTTAAGAAAAAGAATAGAAGAGAACAGGTTTAATCAAAAAGTGAGGAGTATAAACACTTTACTGATAATCAGAAACACTTGCAGAACCGAAACTGTAAGAAGAAGCGAAGAGAAGATCGGCACAGAGACTGATAAAACAAAAGGGTGATATTCGGCCAAAAGAGAGCACATATTGAGAGAGAGAAGAATAGAGAAAAAAATGGAAGAGTTGCACACAAAATCGACTAACAACTCTTGACCGAAAAGAGAGGGACTTTTGTTGAATAATGTGCAGCAACCAATACAAATCTGAATGAACCAAATGTCGATAAATGGAAGAAAAGAAAAGGAGAATTCGACATAGGAAAGAACCAAAGAGCTATTCGACCAAACAAAAAGGAATTAAAGGGAAGAGAAGAAAAAGGAAATGAACAAACCTGAGAGGTACTCGAAGTCTTAGCCAAAATTCGGCACCAAAAGCAAAAAGGTGAAAAGATTCCTGACCGAAACTAAAGCAGACAGAGAAAAACAACCCAAAATCCCCCAAAACCGGTTATCTGAGTGCCTAGTGACCAAATTCGGCACAAACACCTCCTCTCAATCAAACTTCTTGATTTTCTCCTAGTATCTATCCCCTTATCCCTCCTTGAATTACTCTACCGATTTCTCCTCAACTCCCCCAACAACTCCATTCAACTTCTATTCAAACTCCGCTTAATGTGTTTCAGCCCAACTCCACTACCTACACAGCTCAAGCAGCAAAATAAATACTCCATTGTGCAACCCAGGACTTGAACCTCAGGCCTCACATTTACACAACACGCCACCTTGCCACTAGACCACAAGCTCTTTTTGTGTCATAAAAAAAGCACTAATATTGATAAGGCCTAAATGCCAATGCCCATATTCATTTAAGAGCAAAACTAAAAATTCTGAAAAAGCCAAGACTTGAACCCAGGCTTCTCAAACAGTCCCATACACACCCAAATCACTTAGCCATTAAAGCAAACAAGCAATTTATGTCATATCATGCAAACACTAAAGACTTAAATTTTTGGGGCGTTACAAAAATGATCATGCATCCATATAATATTATGGGATTTTAAGTATCTTTGATAATGTCATTTCTTTCCTAAATTTAGTATGTTTTTCTTAAATTATAAAAAAAAAATAATTCATAAATTTTTTAAATAGCTTTATGAAAATCCGCTATGCGTTTCTTTATAAAAACCATTTTTATAATTATAATATAAGAACCTTAGTATTTAAAACTATTTTTAAACAACATTATAATTAAATGACGTTTCTCTTTTTAAATAAATAAATTTTACTAAATATTTTTGAAAGAAATAAAATTAGTCAAACGTCAGAATTTAACTTTTCAAACTCAAAACCCTTTTTTTCAAGTAAACAAATAATTTCACACATCGTTAATGTAATATCCGAGATTCGGCCATAACATTTAAGCTAGGGTTGGGGTGTTACATCTTATTTATAGTGGTGGAGATTTGATTTTCAAGCAAGCCTATGATAATAACATTTCTCGTTTGACTGTTGAGGCACATTATTTGAACAATAAACACTTAGAGTGCTTTGAGTGAATCTTCAGTAAGGATGTTATTTCTTGTTGAGTTTGAATTTCAAGTGATCTTTTAGATAATGGAGATGCCAAATGTTTTTAAATCTTGAAACTTTCTACTTGGATTGCTTGTGCTGTTTAGTGTCATTTGAGTGTGAATTTCGATTGCATGATTATCTGTAGGTTATTCGTAGATTATCTTAAGACATTATCAGTGAAAACAATAAATTGATGGAAGTTAACTTAAATATGGGTTAAGAATTTTTATTTTAGGACAAGCAAAAGCTTCAGTGTGGGGATATTTGACAGGTGCTAAAAGTAACATGGTTTAGTCTCATTCTTAATGCATTTTTCGATGATTATTCGATGCTAATAGTAAATTTTATGCTCCTAATCCTTTAAATTCATATTTTTTTTATACTTAGGAGAGCATTTGGGAGAAAAAAAAGCAAAAATTAAGTGAAAACCGAAAAATTGGAGCAAGGTATAGGGGCCACACGGGCTGAACCATTCCACACGGCCACACGATTATGTGGTAGGCCATGCTGATATTGCGATTTGCACTCTAAACTTGCGTAAAAACGTGATTTTTAGGTTTTTCAGGCATTCTATGACATATATATGATAAAAACAAGAAGATAGGATAGAGATGTCATAAGATAGTCAAGAAAAAACCTCCAAAAACACCATTGAAGTGGATTTTGAAGCAGATTTCCATCAAGATTGAAGATTCCCTTTTGATTTCTTTAAATATTATTATGAGTTTTTTTATTTCTTGTGATTATACTATATCTAGGATGTTTTTATTTGCAAGCATGAACTAATTTTATAAATACCTAGAGAGATAAACCCTATGATGAATTATGTCTTTAAATTTTTATTTTACGTAATAAATACTTAGATCTTGTTCTCAATTACGTGTGCTTAATTATTGGTTTAATATTTCTAGACTATTAATCCATGTTTGATGTGCTTAAATAAGAGGAGGAATATGTAACGCCCCAAAATTTCTATTTATGTTTTTGCTAAAATAGGACACAACTGTGTGTTTGCTTCAGTGGTTATGTGTTCTAGGAGTGTCTGAGAGGTCCCAAGTTCAAGCCTTAACTTTGGAAAATTTTGGCATTTTCCTGATATAAGCCATGTCTCTGTTTAGTGGGCTTATATTTAATTATTTATAAAACCATATCAGAATGGGCATGCTGGTCTGGTGGTTAAGTTGTGTGTTGGTGAAAGTTTATTTTTGCTTGTTTGACAGAGAGAGTTTCGGTCAAACAGGAATTCTGAGTAGTGGGTTAGTGGGAGAGATTTGAGGCGATATGGGAGTTATTCTGATATTATCTTTTCAAAATTTTCTCTCTCATCTCCCAAGAATTTTTTTTACGTCAGTTCTCCCCTCATCTCCTCTGTCAGATTTTTGCTTCTTCTTTCCTTTCCATTGTCAATTTTGTTTTCTCTTTGTCGACTGTCGCACCTTCGTTTTGTTATTTTGATTTTTATCACACGTTCGGGTAAGTGATGTTTTTCTTTTTCTGTAGCTTGCGTTGTTTCCATCGTTTGATTAGGATTATATGGTCATTTTGGCAACAGCAAATTGTGAAGGGCGTGAATTTACTCTCGCTGAATCGTAGTTAATTGTTCGGCGGGTTAAGGTAAGTGTAGAACACTCGAATCGAAGTTTTGTTGGTTTCGAGATTTCAAATTATTGAGATTTAAGACTGAGTTGGGTTTTTGATTTGACGATTATAGGTTCTGGTGGTCTTATAAGTGCTTTTTCGTTAAAAACGAACCAGGTGTGTACCCGATTATGTAAAAATCAAGGTTTCTGCGAAAGCCGAAAACCCCACTGTCGACACTACACGGGTGTGTGGTTGCCCGTGTGGTAGGCTGTGTGCCATAACACGAGTGTGTGATCAACGAGGCCAGACCGTGCGCACAAGACACGGCCGTGTGATGGCCAGGTAGGCCGTGTGCGACACAGGGGCTAGACTGATTTGGGTCGTGTGGGCCACACGGGCGTGTGGGCCCACCTGGCGTATGGGATTTTGGGCCAAGCCGTGTGATCCACACGGCCAAAGCCAACTTATGCCGTGTGGGGCACACGAGCAATCCACATGGGCGTGTAAGCCCATTTATCTGAAATGATTCCTAGGGTTGCACGGGTCACCCAAGTCAATTGTGAACCTACTGTAGGGTCGGTAAGCATTACCTAGAACCCTAAATGTATGATCTGAGTGTATGTGATGCATGATAAATTATGCATGATTACTGATATATATATATATGTGTGTGTGTATGTATACGTATGGCTGATGGTTGCATAAAAGCATGACATATTGTATGTTTGCATTGCATTGGGTTGGGTTGGGATGATGATATTTGGAGCAAGTGTACTGAAAGGCTTTAAGCCTATTATCTGGCAGCTTAGCTGCAATATACTAAATATGTGCCGCATTCGGTACTACGTGGAGTGTAGGGATGAGTGGGTGTTTTAAACCCCACATGGAGTGTAGGGATGGACGGAGATGGTATGTAGAGGCTGGTGGATAGGACTCTGTTCACTGATTACTATTTGCATTACTATTACTGTGATGGGCTAAAGCCCTAATGCATATCTGATACTGAACTGAAATGGGCAAGGCCCAAACTACTACTGAAACTGAAATGGGCTTAGGCCCAGACTGCATTGATTGTTTGCTCTGATTGACTGTATGCATGTTATCTATGGGGATTACACACTGAGTTTATGTAACCCCTTTCTATTTTATCTGTACAGGTAATCCCCATACTTAGACGTATTGGTGCAGAGGGGGACTCTACAGTGACCACTTGGCTACTGAACCGTTTCTAATTCATATATGGTTTTTATTACTTATTTTGGGGTTATTTGATGTAATTTGGACTTTTTGGACTGTTTACCGTTATTTTTGGAGTTTAATTGCTTTAACGGATTTTAAAACTGCGAAACTCAACGAAAACTCAGTTTCACTAAAAACAACATTTTTCCTAAATGCGAACGGTTTTTTTTTAAATATCATAGTTTTAAAAGCTTCCACTATACAATATGTTCTTAAATGAATTCAATTCAATGAGAAAATGATTTGGAATTGGCAAGAGATAAATAAAAGCTAATAAACGGAAAAGGTTTTAACATGATAAATTCGTCTTCAAATTCCATTTCATGTGACATCGCCAGATTCGGCCATAACTTCTAAGCCGAGTTTGGGGTGTTACATAATAGACCCTGTTTAAGAGTAGATCTAGCGTAATTGAGTGGAGTTGCATGCAATCCTAAAGATAGGACAACATAAATCTACCAGATTAGAGTCAAATCTAATAGGGGAATTCATAGATCGAGTTAATACAATAATAGGAATTTTAATTAGAAAGAAATTTTAGTTAATAAACTTAGAGTCAATTGGCTCTTATTCTTGAAGAGAGATATTAGCATAATTTAGGGATTTCTACGGATCAAGATACTAAGTGAAGAAATTGTGTAATTTATATTGATAATGACAGATGAAATCTAGGTGGATTCTTTCATGGGTTTTGTTTCACTTCTTGGTTGTTTATTCGATTATTTTTCTAATTTCTTCTTTGTCACGTTTGTAGTTAATTAATTTAGTTAATTTTAGTTAACAGTCAATCATTCGAATTTATCGGTTAAATAATAGAAAGACAATAATTACTAGTACTTTTAGTCTTCGTGGAAATGATATCTTTACTCACCGTAACTATACTATAAATAAAGTCCCTTAAAGTGAAAGTGGATACGAGAAATTCTCTTGTACTTTTCACCCACTATGTACTTGTTAGTATTGTTCTCTTTCTTTTTCTACAACAGGTTATCAACACGAGCCTCTACAAGTTCATAGTGAAGTTCACCTCATTGCGACTATATATAACTTGCTCGTAAAGCTCCTGTTGAACTATATATGACGGATGGTGAAAGACTTAATATCGACTCAACGTTGAACAAGAAAGTTACTATTAAAACTTTGGTAGAAAAAAAGAAATTGAGGTAAATTTCACTTATTACATTACATACTTATATGTACCTGTATTTTTGTTCATAAAAATTCATTTTTCTTCATATATAATTACTTGGTAATTATATCTAAATGGTGATAGATTAATTTTAATCTTATAAACTGATGATTTTTAAATCACGGTTTATAATATTATCGGACATTTTTATTAATCAAGGCCTAAGGTTCATTATAATATATGACCTTGCATCGGTTCTTAGTCATCATTAAACTAGTTGTTTTATATTTTTATTTGATGGTTTCAATTTTTATGTATGTAAAAATAGAATGACGATAATGGCAAGAAAAAAGAGAAAAATAGAACACATAGATTTTACGTGGAAACTCTTTCGAGAAAAAAATCACGGGAAGAGTAGAAGAAAATTTACTATGTCGAATTCAAATAATTATAAGGAGTTTAGACTGCATCTATTTATAGGTTTAGAAAATATTATTCTAATCAATATCTAATAGAAGTAATGCAGTAAGGTTGAAACACCTTATTCAAATCAATATCAAACAGAGGAAGTAAACTCCTATACGGATTACTGTTGTGCATTCCCTTATCTTGCCACTTGTATTTTATTTTAATAAGAATTTGGGTCACATCTAACAATCTCCACCTTGACACGAATTCTCAATGAACAAGTTCTCCACCTCTTTCATGAAACCATTTAAGGGTTAATCTTCAACAATGAACACTAACCAAGTCTAAGCAATGCTCAAACTTGGTTATAGGAAGTGACTTAATCATCGTATCTGCATTATTATCATGAGTACTAATTTTTCTCACAACAATATCACCACAAGCAATAATATCACGAGCAAAATGATGCCAAACATCAATGTGCTTTATTCTTTCATGAAACATTTGATCTTTCATAAGGAAGATGAAACTTTGACTATTACAAAATATTGTACTAATTTGGAGGTCTTCATTGAGTTCACTAAAGATCCTCTTTAACCAAATAGCTTTTTTACAAGCCTCAGTAATCGCCATGTACTCAACTTTAGTGCTAGGTAAAGTGACAATAGTTTGCAAAGTGGCTTTCCATCTGATTGCACAACCCCCAATTGTACAAACATAACCTATGAGAGATCTTCTTTTATCAAGGTCTCCAGCAAAATCCACATCAACATAGACAATGTCTCTATCTCTATTTCTTCCAAACTGTAAACAAACATCAGTAGTGCCTCGTAAGTATCTCAAAATCCACTGAACTACTTTCCAATATTCTTTACTAGGATTCACTATTTATCTACTAACTGCACTCAATGCATATGATAAATCTAGACGTGAACAAACCATAGCATGCATAAGAGATCCCACTTCACTAGGATATGGAACATTTGACATGTAGTCAATCTCATCATCTGATTGTGGAGACAAAGCTAATGAAAGTTTGAAATGGGTCGTCAAAGGAGTACTAACAGGCTTAGCACTCTGTATATTGAACCTATATAGAACTTTCTCAATATATCATTTCTGACTTAGGTACAATTTACTTGCTTTTCTATCTCTAAGAATCTCCATACCAAGTATCTTTTTTGTTGCTTCCAAATCCTTCATCTCAAATTCTTCATTAAGTTGGGCTTTGACTTTTCTTATCTCTCCTTTATCTTTTGTTGCTATCAACATGTCATCAACATAGATGAGTAGATACATAAAAGAACCATCATTGTTTTTCTTAAAATAAACACAACTGTCAAAGCTATTTATTTTGACACCATGAGAAGTCATAAAGGAATCAAACATCTTGTACCACTGTCTTGATGATTATTTCAAACCGTAAAGGGACTTTTTTAGCATGCAAACATAGTCCTCTTTTTCTGATACTATAAACCCCTCTGTTTCTTGCATATAAATGTCCTCCTCAAGTTTTTTATGCAAGACCGTTATTTTTACATCTAACTGTTCGAACTCCAAATCATACATGGCCACAATATCAAGAAAGGTTTGAATCGAACTATGCTTCACAACTGGAGAAAACACATTTGTGAAGTCAACACCTAGAATCTAATTGTAACCCTTAGCAACAAGCCTTGCTTTAAGAGTCCCTTCTTTCCTCTTAAACACCCATTTACAACGAACAACGTTATTACCTTTAGGAAGCTTCACAAGATCTCATGTTCTATTCTTATGAAGTTACTCTATCTCTTCTTGCATGGAAAACATCCACTTTTCTAAGCCTTCACAACTAATTGGCTACGGATAAGTAGATGGCTCTTGATTTCCATCTATATCTTCAGCGACATTTAAAGCATAAGCAACTAGATCAGCTTCACATAAGTCTTTGGAGGTTTACTTTCTCTTCTATTTATATTTTTGGTAATAGAATATTATGGTGAAGAAGTTACTCTGTTCTAATTTTCTGTATTAACTTGAGGAGTGGACTTCGTTATAGATACTGGATCAATCTAAAACTCCACCTACTTTTGTTGTTCTTTATTTGAAGAGTCTTTAAGAGATAAGTTGTGTAGCATAGCAGTTTCATCAAAAATAACATATTTGCTAATTACAACTTTTCTATTTTTAGGACACCATAACATATACCCTTTTACACTAGCCTTATAACCAAGAAAAACACATTTAATAAATCTCGGTTCTAATTTTCCATTATCAACATGAGCATGCGTAGGACACCCAAAAATATTTAAATCAGAATAATCAACAGGCTTACCAGACCATATCTCTTGTGGAGTCTTTTTCTCAATGGCAATGGATGGAGATTGGTTGATAAAAAAACATGCAGTAGAGACTGCTTCAGCCCAAAACAACTTCGGTAAATTAACATTCAACAACATACATCGAATCTTCTCTATGATCGTTCTATTTATTCATTCTGCAATGTCATTTTGCTGTGCAGTATGACAAACTGTCAAGTGTCTCACGATCCCTTCTGATTTTCACAATTTTTTAAATTCATCAGAACGGAACTCCAAGCTATTATCTGTCCAGAGGTGTTTTATCTATTTTCCTATCTGTTTCTCCAACATAGTTTCCCAAGACTTGAATGCGGAAAAAATAATGTTTTTCTGCTTCAGGACGAATGCCTAAACTTTTCTGGAAAAATCATCAATAAGAGTTAGCATATAATTAGCTCCACCTCTCAAAGGCACTCTGGATGGTCCCTAAAGATCAAAAAGAATATAATCCAACATTCCCTTCGTGTTATGGATTCCTCTAGTGAATCGAACTCTATTTTTCTTCTTAAAAATATAGTGCTCGCAGAACTTCAGTTTGCCAATACCTTGCCCATCAAGAAGTCCTCTTTTGCTCAATTTTTTCATGTCGTTTTCACTCATATGCCCTAGACGCATATGCCAAAGTCTAGTAACATCATCATCTGACAAGGAAGAGGAAGTAACTGCAGCATCACCAATAACAGTAGAACCCTACAAAACATATAACTTGGCAATTTTTCTCTGCCCTTTCATCACAATGAGGGAACCTTTGGAAATCTTCAAAACCTCAGTTTCAGCTGTGTATTTGTACCCTTTTGAATCAAGACTATTCAACAAAATTAAATTTCTCTTCAATTTTGGAACATGTCGTACATCACTAAGTGTTCTAACAACTCCACCAAACATTTTAACTTTAATCATTTCAACACCTGCAATTTTACATGAAGCATTATTTCCCATTACAACAATACCTTTAGACACGGTTTTATAAGTTGTAAACCAATCCCAGTTGGGACTCATATGGAAGGTGCAACCAAAATCAAAGATTCATTCCTCGCTCACTTTAGAATTGTTGGCAGAAGCAACTAGGAGTTCACCATTGTTGTAGTATTCTACAACATCGACTTCACCAGATTTTTATAATTGTTTTCTTTTTTGATTCGCAGCCTCCATTTTGATCTTGTTCTGCAACTTATAGCACTCAGATTTAATGTGCCATTTTTCCTTACAGAAGTTATAGGTTTTACCTATATTTGAAGATCTCTGTAACATCCTGGAAAGGGCCTATGCATTTTTGGTTTAATTGTATGAAATGACAAGTCTTAAGCATTATGAATAAATTTTTGATATTTTTGGAAACTCAGAAATGTATGAAAATAAATGGAAATAAATATTTTTGGAAACCTAGAAATGCATTAGGACATGAACATTTTAGGAAACCCAGAAATGTAAGGAAATGGTTCAAAAATGGAAAGTACACATTTTTGGAAACTAAGAAATGAAAATGGAAATAATCCAAAAATGGAAAGTATACATTTTAGGAAACTTGGAAATGTAAGAAAATGGCAAGTAAACAGAGCCAATCGAAAATTTTAGGAAACTTAGAAATGATGCAGAAATGTCAAATTTTAAACTTTAAAATGGGAGATCAAGGTAAGAGGGCCTTAAAAGAAAAAGTTGGTAAAATTTGACACACAAACGGGCTAGGAAAAGTGGCCTGAAGATGCCACTTAGGACCTATGGAAATGGCGCCATGTGTAGGAGGCATGGGCCTGGGTTCGAGTCACAAGGGAAGCAAATAAATGAAGTTTTATTTTTGCTTCCCAGGCTAAGGGGTGGACGGCAATTGCTTCTAGAAAAGGGAGGTGTTTTATTTCCATTAATATTGCTTAATGAGGTGATAAATAAAAGCTTTTTAATTTAGATTATTTAGAAGAGATAATAAGGATTTTTCTCTATTTTATTTTAAATAAAATAGATGATATTATCACAAGGAAGAGTGGTGGCCAAGTCAAGGACTCTTGGCCTGATAATTTCGGCTAAAGAAGGAGAACTAAAAGCTATTCTCTCATCTTTTCTAAGCTCTGCCGAAATTCCCTAAGCAAACTCTCTCTGCCGAAATTACTTCTCCCCTTTTCTTCTTCTCTTTTCTTCATCTGTCAAGCCAAAACCTTCTCTTTTGATCCCTGTTAGCCGAATCTTTGTGGCTTCAAACAAGAGTGCCATCGACTGTGGTGATAAGGTAAGAATGGATTCTTGTGTTTACTTCTTTTTCAATCAAGATTTAGGACTGATCTTTTTGGATGTCTCTTGGCCGAATATCCAAGGAAGGATTTCGAGCTTTCAGATCTAAGGAATCAAGGAAAGAGTTTCGGGAAATTCAAGAATCTAAGGTAAGATATACACATATTTGGTCAAAGTTATGGATTATATGTGAGATTTAAGTCTAACATGAAACTATAGGAATTTCGACAGACATACAAGGCAAGGATTACATTCGGGATTTGGAAATTTTAAGGTAAGTCCATAGATCCAACCGGCCAAGGTTTATTCTTTAGAAATACAAATCCTACTAGGATTTGGTTTTAAGGTCAAAAAAGGTTTATTTATGTGTTTAAATAATTTGGCCGAATATAGGGTTTGAGATCTAAACTGTGATCGATTCTCTTCGGGATTTCAAGGAATCTATTAAGCGAATCAGGTGTGTACTCACACTAACTTTCAATATATTATGGCAATAATTATTTTAATATATGAATATGTATAAGAATGTGAATGTGGCTAAGTACCATAAATGTGGTAAAGAGTACCCAAGTACGTTTCCTACTTCTGATAGGATTACGAATATGATATATTTTGAACATGTGAATAGTAATATGAATGAGAAATAAGAATGTTATGCATGATATAATAATATGTGGGGCATTTCGGGATATATGTGAAAGGGGAAGAAGGTGTTGACTTGGTCTCACTAAGCGGAATATGGTGACTACGGTCACATAATTTGAATATGGTAACTTCGGTTACATTATCCGAATTTGGTAACCGGTTACATTATTCGAATATGGTGTCTAATGACACAAATTATATGGGCGATGAGCACGTCGATCGCAATGCGCGCTTCGATGGTGTGTAGCGGATGGAGGGTCGACTTAGTAGTCCCCACGGTGTGATTGGCGAGTGCACGGGTGGTGTGTAGCGGATGGACAAATAGGCTTGGGTTTGGGTTGCATCATTTTGATATGAATATGTCTTTGATATGAACATGAATGCCTGAATTGTTGATTGTTAGTTTGTATACACATTGAGTCTGTTGACTCACCCTTTGTGGGACTATTTTTGTGTAATGAGCAATAATGGACCAAGGTCGACGTGAGCTAAAGGTGGCCATGCACAGCAAGAAAGGATTTTTAATATTTGGGACTTTATTTCTATTAAGTATTTTAAGTTTTTAAGTTTGGGAATTATTGATGTAATAAGGCCGAAAAGGCCATAGTTTTATTTCGTTATTTTTATTTTCTTTAACTACTATGTTATGAAATATTTTATAATTTAAGTTTAAGCAAGAATTATTTCTTTAAAAGAAAACCCTAAATCGTTTTGTCACCTTAAACTAAATGGATTTAAAAATAAAGTTAATGGGTTTCCAACCTAAGCCCAACCTAAACAATATTTTTTAAAATCACAAGTTTTTCGCTAAGTAACAAAGAATTTCAAACCGATTTTCTTAAGGAACATACGAGATCCGGTTTAGGCTCGTGGGTAGGGTGTGGTGTGTTTTGATTTGCATATCGAGCCCGATTTTAAACTCTCGGCCTATGGGCTAAGGCCCAAAACATTTTTAATTCGAGCCCAAATGATTTTCTTGGAAATAAAGCGGTGTTCTCGCATGGCACCTAAGTCTCGACATGATCCACGTGTAAGTACCACTAACTTTATGTGTGATTACGTGATTTATGAGCGTATAAGGGTAGAAAAGGCATGGAACGTAGAATAGAATGATAGGAATTTGAACCCTAGGGCTAGATTACTCAAACACGTAACCCATAAGACTTAATGCACTAAACAAACCTATGGCTAAATCATCGAGCTAGGGTGTGGTAACCCACATGACGCATGTCAGGATTGGATCAGGAAGAGCACAGTATTTAAGCAGTCCTAGTGACTCACCTCCTCTTCGCAGGAATCCTACCTGGTGCGTAGCTTCGGTTCACCCTGACCAAAGAGGGCTCGGTCATAGGCTAAACCTAAGGACTAAAACCCGAAAGGGAACTAGCCATGTTTTGAAAAAAAAAGAAGAACGAAACAACAAACCCTAGTTTTAAAACTTTCTTTTGAGTTTGTGAAAACCATCTTTGCAAGATTTTTTCGAAAAATTTTTGATTTATGGAAACTCTTTTTACAAAATTTTTCAAAAAAAAATTTCGATTGGTGAAAATTACACAAATGCCCTTAGTGGTAAAATTACCAAAATGCCCTTGATTCACAAATTGTCAAACTTCTCAACGATTTTGTCAAAACTTCATTATTTTATAAATGTTCAAAACCCTAATTTGTAAAGTATCAAAATACCTTGATTTTGGAAAATTACAAAATTGCCCTAACTTACAAAATTACCAAAATGACCCTGATTCTCAAAATTTTTGCAACATCTCCATTTTGGAAGGAATAATTCTCAAAAAGAACCCACAAAGTTTTACAACTTTTGAAATATCCCTAACTTACTAAAATTTACCAATTTACCCTGGCTTTTGGAAAATTTACCAAAATACCCCTGAGGTCGAAAATTACCGAAATACCCCCGAATTTTGAAATTTCTCCAAATTACCCCGAGACTTTGAATTCTCAAAATACTTTTCGACAAAAACACCAAGGAATGTTTTTCCTTTTGAAAAATTACGAAAATGCCCCTGTAAGACAACATTACGAAAATACCCCTGGGTAGTGGAAAACAACAACGAAAACTATAACGTTTCTCTGAATGAACGAAAGTTCATACTTGTTTGATGGATGAATGAATAAATGGAAAAGACTGTGTGTTTGTATGAATACGAAAGAACCACTCTTAAACCCCTTTTCATAAAACTCCTTCGCGGGTAAATAAGTGGAAACACTAGGCCTAGACTCAGAACTCTCTGATAAACAGATGACTGTAAGCCCATTAGGCCAAACTTTAGTAATAGATAAGATCTTTCGGAATGTACCCCTAGAGATTCAGGGAGTGAATTTTCGGGCTGACTTAATGGAGTTACCCTTCGAGTTTGAGCTTATACTTGGAATGGATTGGCTAGTAGAGCATCGAGCCGTGTTGGATTGTGCGGCTAAACGTATGGAACTAAGAACCTCAGAGGATGAAGTAGTAGTGATGATCGGAGAAAGGAGGAACTACTTGTCCAACGTAGTTTCAGCGCTAAAGGCTGAGAGGATGGTTAGGAAAGGGTGCGAGGCGTTCTTAGCCTTCGTCAGTACGTTGGGTGGAAAAGATGAAGGTGTCCTTGGAGTTAGGACGGTAAGGGATTTCGTAGATGTGTTCCCAGATGAATTACCAGGAATACCCCCAGATAGGGAGGTGGAATTTGGAATAGACTTGTTACCGGGAACAGCTCCTGTGTCAATCGCTCCATACCGAATGGCGCCAAAGGAGTTGGTGGAGCTCAAGGCTCAAATTCAAGAGTTGTTGGATCGTGGGTTCATTAGACCCAGTGTGTCTCCGTGGGGAGCACCGGTCCTATTTGTGAAGAAGAAGGACGGAACTATGCGTATGTGCATAGATTATCGTCAGTTGAACAAACTGACCATCAAGAACAAGTATCCTTTGCCAAGGATAGACGACTTGTTCGACCAGCTGAAAGGGGCAGCTGTGTTCTCGAAGCTAGATTTAAGGTCGGGATATCACCAGTTGAAGGTGAAGGAGGCTGACATTCATAAGACCGCTTTTAGGACAAGATATGGCCACTTTGAGTTTGTAGTGATGCCGTTTGGATTGACGAACGCTCCAGCCGCGTTCATGGACATGATGAATCGGGTTTTCCAACCCTACCTGGATAGGTTCGTCGTTGTGTTCATCGACGATATTTTGGTATACTCGAAGTCGGAGGAGGAGCATGATGAGCATCTCTGAGTGGTGTTGGAAGTGTTAAGGGAAAAGAAGCTTTATGCCAAATTCAGGAAGTGTGAATTTTGGCTTAAGGAGGTGGCATTCCTAGGACATATGGTATCCGCAGAAGGAATAAGAGTAGATCCTAGGAAGATTGAAGCAGTGTTGGATTGGAAACCACCTAGGTCCGTGGCTGAAATCTGAAGTTTCTTAGGCTTGGCAGGCTATTACAGAAAGTTTCTGGAAGGGTTCTCGTCTATAGCCGCGCCTTTGACAAAGTTGCTAAGAAAGGAAGTACCCTTTGAATGGACTAATAAGCAGCAGGAGAGCTTTGAAAAGCTTAAGAGGGTGTTGACGGAAGCTCCAGTGTTAATTCAGCCAGAGGCAGGCAAGGATTTCGTAGTATACTGTGACGCTTCGCACACGGGGTTAGGCTGTGTGTTAATGTAAGAAGGAAAAGTAATCGCTTATGCGTCACGGCAGTTAAGGCCTCATGAGGTTAATTATCCAACCCATGACTTGGAACTAGCAGCAGTGGTTTTCGCTCTCAAGGTTTGGAGGCACTACCTTTATAGAGAAAGGTCAGTGATCTACACAGACCACAAGAACCTTAAGTACTTGTTGACTCAGAAGGAGTTGAACTTGGGGCAACGAAGGTGGGTGGAGTTGTTGAAGGATTACGATTGCTCAATAGAGTACCACCCGGGCAAGGCGAATGTGGTAGCCGATGCCCTGGATAGGAAGGTTGTGTCAGATTTAAGGGCTTTGTTCGCTCATTTAAGTCTGTATGATGATGGAAGCCTGTTGGCAGAGTTACAAGTCAAGCCCACATGGCTAAAGGAGGTGAAAGAGGGACAGTTGGCTGATAAGGACTTAAGTACTAAGTTACAGCAACTACAGCAAGGAGGATTAAAGGACTATGGCGTCAATGATGAAGAAGTATTGTGCTACAAGAGAAAGGCCTGTATGCTGAAGGAAAAGGAGTTGAGACAAAGGATTCTTCGGGAGGCACATGGTAGCCCTTATGCCATGCATCCCGGAGGCATTAAGCTGTATAGGGATCTAAGGGAACAATTTTGGTGGTCTGATCTTAAGCGGGAAGTGACTGAATTCGTGGGAAAGTGTCTGACGTGTCAGCAAGTTAAGGCTGAACACCAAGTTCCATCAGGATTTCTTCAACCAATTGAGATTCCCCAATGGAAGTGGGAAAGAATTACCATGGACTTCGTTAGTGGGCTTCCGCTTACGCCTACTAAGAAGGACTCGGTATGGGTAATAATGGACCGTTTGACCAAGTCCGTGCACTTTATCCCAGTAAGAATGGATTATTCTCTTCAGAAGTTGGCTAGGTTATATGTGGCGGAGATCGTAAGGTTACATGGAGTACCAGTATCGATCATCTCCGATCGAGGCCCAAGGTTTACGTCTGGGTTTTGGAAGGCACTTCATCAAGCTTTAGGCACTAAGTTAGACTTCACTACGGCTTTCCATCCACAATCCGACGGGCAGTCTGAACGGGTTATACAAGTGTTGGAGGATATGTTAAGGGGTTGTGTTATGGATTTTCGAGGAAGTTGGGAAGATTATTTGCCTTTAGCTGAGTTTGCCTACAACAATAGCTATCAGGCAAGCATTCGGATGGCACCATATGAAGCATTGTATGGTCGGAAGTGTAGAACTCCTACTTGTTAGACCGAGTTAGGAGAACGTCGAGTTTTGGGCCCGGAGTTAGTGGCGTAAACCAAGAGAAAGTTGAGTTAATTCGGCACGCGGTGAAGGAAGCCTCGATAGGCGTAAGTCGTACGCAGACCTTAAGCGAAAGGAGATCGAGTTTGAAGTGGGAGATCAAGTATTCCTGAAAGTCTCACCTTGGAAGAAGGTAATGAGGTTCGGTCGAAAAGGGAAGTTAAGCCCAAGGTTTATAAGGCCTTATCGAGTACTGCAGCGAGTTGGGCCAGTGGCATACCAATTGGAGTTGCCACCAGAGTTGCAGCAGATGCACGACGTATTCCATGTATCCATGCTACGTCGCTATCGATCGGACCCATCTCATGTGGTACCTGTTGAAGAGGTGGAGCTAAGGCCAGACTTATCCTATGAGGAAGAATGGATTCGGATTTTGGAACGAGATGTGAAAGTACTACGAAGGAAGTCAGTGCCTCTAGTCAAAGTGTTATGGCGCAATCATGGATCGGAAGAAGCTTCGTGGGAGTCTGAAGAGACAATGCGACAGCAATACCCTCAACTATTTTAGTTAGGAAATTTCGAGGACGAAATTTTGTTTAAGGGGGGGTAGAACTGTAACATCCTGGAAAGGGCCTATGTATTTTCAGTTTAATTGTATGAAATGACAAGTCTTAAGCATTATGAATAAATTTTTGATATTTTTGGAAACTCAGAAATGTATGAAAATGAATGGAAATGAATATTTTGGAAACACTGAAATGCATTAGGACATGAACATTTTAGGAAACCCAGAAATGTAAGGAAATGGTTCAAAAATGGAAAGTACACATTTTTGGAAACTAAGAAATGAAAATGGAAATAATCCAAAAATGGAAAGTATACATTTTAGGAAACTTGGAAATGTAAGAAAATGGCAAGTAAACAGAGCCGATCGAAAATTTTAGGAAACTTAGAAATGATGCAGAAATGTCAAATTTTAAAGTTTAAAATGGGAGATCAAGGCAAGAGGGCCTTAAAAGAAAAAAGTTGGTAAAATTTGACACACAAACGGGCTAGGAAAAGTGGCCTGAAGATGCCACTTAGGACCTATGGAAATGGCGCCATGTGTAGGAGGCATGGGCCTGGGTTCGAGTCACAAGGGAAGCAAATAAATGAAGTTTTATTTTTGCTTCCCAGGCTAAGGGGTGGACGGCAATTGCTTTTAGAAAAGGGAGGTGTTTTATTTCCATTAATATTGCTTAATGAGGTGATAAATAAAAGCTTTTTAATTTAGATTATTTAGAAGAGATAATAAGGATTTTTCTCTATTTTATTTTAAATAAAATAGATGATATTATCACAAGGAAGAGTGGTGGCCAAGTCAAGGACTCTTGGCCTGATAATTTCGGCTAAAGAAGGAGAACTAAAGGCTATTCTCTCATCTTTTCTAAGCTCTGCCGAAATTCCCTAAGCAAACTCTCTATGCCGAAATTACTTCTCCCCTTTTCTTCTTCTCTTTTCTTCATCTGTCAAGCCAAAACCTTCTCTTTTGATCCCTGTTAGCCGAATCTTTGTGGCTTCAAACAAGAGTGCCACCGACTGTGGTGATAAGGTAAGAATGGATTCTTGTGTTTACTTCTTTTCAATCAAGATTTAGGGTGATCTTTTGGATGTCTCTTGGCCGAATATCCAAGGAAGGATTTCGGGCTTTCAGATCTAAGGAATCAAGGAAAGAGTTTCGGGAAATTCAAGAATCTAAGGTAAGATATACTCATATTTGGTCAAAGTTATGGATTATATGTGAGATTTAAGTCTAACATGAAACTATAGGAATTTCGACAGACATACAAGGCAAGGATTACATTCGGGATTTGGAAATTTTAAGGTAAGTCCATAGATCCAATCGGCCAAGGTTTATTCTTTAGAAATACAAATCCTACTAGGATTTGGTTTTAAGGTCAAAAAAGGTTTATTTATGTGTTTAAATAATTTGGCCGAATATAAGGTTCGAGATCTAAACTGTGATCGATTCTCTTCGGGATTTCAAGGAATCTATTAAGCGAATCAGGTGTGTACTCACACTAACTTTCAATATATTATGGCAATAATTATTTTAATATATGAATATGTATAAGAATGTGAATGTGGCTAAGTACCACAAATGTGGTAAAGAGTACCCAGGTACGTTTCCTACTTCTGATAGGATTACGAATATGATATATTTTGAACATATGAATAGTAACATGAATGAGAAATAAGAATGTTATGCATGATATAATAATATGTGGGGCATTTCGGGATATATGTGAAAGGGGAAGAAGGTGTTGACTTCGGTCTCACCAACGGAATATGGTGACTACGGTCACATAATTTGAATATGGTAACTTCGAGTTACATTATCCGAATTTGGTAACTTCGGTTACATTATCTGAATATGGTGTCTAATGACACAAATTATATGGGCGATGAGCACGTCGACTGCAGCGACTGCCTTCGATGGTGTGTAGTGGATGGAGGGTCGACTTAGTTGTCCCCACGGTGTGATTGGCAGGTACGGGTGGTGTGTAGCGGATGGACAAATAGGCTTGGGTTTGGGTTGTATCATTTTTATATGAATATGTCTTTGATATGAACATGAATGCCTGAATTGTTGATTGTTAGTTTGTGTACACATTGAGTCTGTTGACTCACCCCTTTGTGGGACTATTTTTCAGGTAATGAGCAAAAATGGACCGGGTCGGCAGGAGCTAAAGGTGGCCATGCACAGCAAGAAAGGATTTTTAATATTTGGGACTTTATTTCTATTAAGTATTTTAAGTTTTTAAGTTTGGGAATTATTGATGTAATAAGGCCGAAAAGGCCATAGTTTTATTTCATTATTTTTATTTTCTTTAACTACTATGTTATGAAATATTTTATAATTTAAGTTTAAGCAAGAATTATTTCTTTAAAAGAAAATCCTAAATCGTTTTGTCACCTTAAACTAAATGGATTTAAAAATAAAGTTAATGGGTTTCCAACCTAAGCCCAACCCAAACAATATTTTTTTAAAATCACAAGTTTTTTGCTAAGTAACAAAGAATTCTAAAATCGATTTTCTTAAGGAACATACCAGATCCGGTTCAGGCTCGTGGGCCGGGTGTAGGGTGTTTCAATCTCGATCTACCCTTAGATTTACTACGAGGATTACATTCATGTGTCCTTCCACGATCATCATTGGTATTTTGTTCTTGCCTCCCATGAACAAAAAGATCCTCTCCCTGAGAGTCAGATTTAATCACAAGATGTTTCATCTTGTCATACGAGGTCAAAGAATCATAGACCTCATCAAATATGAGAGATTCACGACAATACAAAATCGTGTCTCTAAAGGTTGAATAGGATGGAGGCAACAAACAAAGTAGAATCAACCCTAAATCTTCTTTATCAAACTGAACCTCAATGCCTCTAAATTCGAGATAATTTCCTTAAACACAATTAAGTGTTCGTGCACAGATGCATCTCCTTTTGAATGATGAGTATAAAGACGCTACTTCATATACAACTTACTCGTCAGGGTTTTTGACATGTATAGCTGCTCTAGTTTTGCCTATAATACAGCGGCGATCTTCTCTTTCATCACATCCTGCAAAATTTCATTAGACAAATACAAATGTAATTGCGTTAAGGCCTTTCGATCTTTACGCTTCTTCTCTTCATCCGTCAATATTAAAGGCATCTTATCTATCCCTAACAGGGCATCTTCCAAATCCATCTACGCAAGAACTACATGCATATTTATCTGCCACAACACGAAGATCCAACAGCGAAATTTCATACTTCAGTGACCCCATTACCGTGATCGAGATAAGCTACCCGAAAAGCTCTAATACCAATTTGTAAAAATAGAATGACGATAATGGCAAGAAAAGAGAAAAAATAGAATACGCAGATTTTATATGGAAACCCTTTCGGGAAAAAAACCACGAGCAGAGTAGAAGAAAATTTACTGTGTCGAATTCGAATGATTACAAGGAATATAGATTGCGTCTATTTATAGGTTTAGAAAACCTTGTTCTAATCAACATCTAATAAAAGTAATGCAGTAAAGTTGAAACACCTTATTCAAATCAATATCAAACAGAGGAAGTAAACTTCTATATGGATTCTTCTTGTGCATCCCCCTATCTTGCCACTTATATTTTATTTTAATAAGAATTTAGGTCACAACTCTAACAATATATAAGTTTTCTAAATTCTAGAAATCATATGTTTTTGGACTTTGATATTGTTTAAATTTCTCTTAATAAACAATGATTAAAGTTACTACATATATTAATAAAATCAAGATTCTTTCACACCAAACAATCACATATTATTTCACATAAAACATGTTTCTTTAAAGTCATTTTAATGACAAATTCTGAAGAATGTCTAAATTTATTTTTGACTTGATTCTAATATAGAATTTCAAGTATCATTATTGTCATATTTAATTCTTGAATTATTTGGTTGGAAACATTTTTATAAACTTAAAAATTAGAATTACAATACTAATTTGGCTATGGACATTTCTATGAACTTTACTTGTATTAACCGATTTTTGTTTGATAAGCATAAAAAAAAGGGTTGTGTGGTTTGATTTTGTAAATGCCTTGTATTTTTCTCACTATACAACCCTAACAAGCTTGTTACTTTGTAGAGATGTTAAAGGTAGTTCATACACTTTATATTATTCCATTTGTTAATTATTTAGAGGAATGATATGAACAATTATAAATAGAAAGGTTTTAGTGAACATGAAATGTATTATTTTGGAGTAAATTTCATGCATGTCTACAATGGTTTATGAAATTTTTGCTAGCACTAGTATTATATCAGGTTTGATATTTTAGATGTCAGTTTTATCCATATATTTGATTTACAATAAACTCCATGCATGACTTGACTATTTCTTTCTAGTTAATTAAATATGCAAAACTCTTGTGAAAAGGGTTTTTAAAGTATTTTGAATTGATCTCATGCCTTCTTATGGCTAAACAAAATAATGAGTTATTCGTTCAATTGGTTCTACTCTATTCCCCGAAATGAATGTAGCAATCATAACAATTATAAAAATGGAACCTATTGTCATTATTGACAAATAGATAAAAAAAAAGAATATGGATGATTCGAAATGTTGCTACATTTTCATTCTTAGAACATAATGATCAATGATTTATACTAATTAATCATTCCTTAAAGTGGATGATATCTATATAATCTTATTGGTAAAGAATATGATATACGCTTACATTATTGACTGAATTATTTTTTGCACATTCCTTGAAGTGAATGTCTGCAATAAATATAACAAATTTTATAATCACTTTTGATCATTAAAATCAATTTGGACATTTAAAATTTTTGACATATTCCCTGAAGTAAATATTGCAACTAACTATTTGCAAATTATATTTCTTTTATTGAGTTAATAGGATTATGGACTTCACATTGATGTAGATATTTCCAGAAGTAAATGTCACTATATTGCTTATATGTGGGTTCAAAGTAAAAGGAATGTCAATAAAATTATCAATTGTCAAAATTTATATTAACATTATTAGTACAATTGAAAAGCATGTTAAAGTAAATTAGAAGTTTATTGATTCAAATACATTTACTACTTGGCGTGACTAGTTAGACCATTCTGGATCATATATGATGCGAAAATTAATTGAGAATTCATATGGACATTCATTAAAGAACCAGAAGTTTCTTTAATTTAAAAAATTCTCATGTGTTGCTTGTTTTCAATGATTATTTGTTACTACAAACTCACTAGCTAAAGTTGATATTTAATTTTTGAAATAAATATGGGCCCATTCATCCATCATGTGGATGGTTTTAATATTATATAATTTTGATAGATGCATCTACAAAATAATCACATGTGTTATCAACTTGCAACTTGTCGTTTGCGAGATTGCTTATTTAAATGATTAATTTTAAATTATGCAATTAAAACAATTCATATTGCTAATGCTGGTGAGTTTACGTCCCAAACTTTCAATAATTATTGTATGCCAATTGAAATAAAAGTTGAACATCCTGTAGCTCATGTTCACACATAAAACGGTTTAGTTGAATCGTTTATCAAACACTTCCAACTAATAGCTAAACCACTACTTATGAGAACAGAACTTCCTATTTCAACATGAGATTGTGTTGATTTAATTGTTGTACACATCAACTCATTAAATTACAAACACTCCCCATTACAATTGGCTTTGGATCAGGAGCTAACACTACAGTAAAATAGGTTTTTTAGCAGCATTTTTTTGGGCCTATAGCAGCGCTTATAATGACCGCTAAAACTATTTGTGGAGTTTTGATAAGCGCCGCAAAAAACACCGCTATAGATAACGCTGCTAAATTTTGCGGCATTTATGGGGAAAAATGCCACTATAGAACATGACCTTTAGCGGCTGCTATAGAACATGACCTTTAGTGGCACTTTCCCCACAAACGCCGCTGAACATGACCTTTTGCGGTGCTTTTTCCATAAACGCCGCTATAGAACATGACTTTTAGCGACGCTTTTCCCACAAACGCCGCTAAGAACATGACTTTTGGCGGCGCTCTAAATGTCATGTTCTTTAGCAGCATTTTTAGTGAAAATAATATATATTTATGTAAGTTATGTAAGTTATGATATGATATATATTTGTGTATTATGTAAGTTATGATATAATATATATTTAGGTAAGTTATATAATTTATGTAAGTTATGATCTAAAGTTATGATATGATATATATTTATGTATTATGTAAGTTATGTAAGTTATATATTTATGTAAGTTATGTAAGTTATGATCCAAAGTTTTTTTTTTAATTCTTTAAATGTTTATGTAAGTTATGATTATCATCTTTAAATTTTAACCCTTTAATTATACTCTTTTAATGTTCTAAATTTGTGTTTTTTATCACCTTTATGTTTACTATACTTAAATAGACAAAAATTAACAAAATAATAATTATATGTTAATAAAGTTAATATTTATTAATTTTTCATCTATTATGAGTTAATATTTAATTTCCATGAACTTTTTAACTTTATACTACACATTAAAATCGATCAATTTATTTTTATGATAATATTTATGAAAAATATTAAAATAATTTTAACATTAAGATAAACATTATTTTCCTTTAAAAAATTTATTTTAATTAAATATTATTTATTTCTATGATAAATATTATATTATTTTTTATTTTTGAAATTTGAACTTTAAACTATATACTTTAAGGATAAATAAAAAATATTATTTAAATTAAATTTTCTATAAAAATTTTAACTTTAAAACTAAATATAAAAATTAATGAATTTAAATTTAGAATTTAAAATAATAAATTAATAACACAATTAAAATCCGAAAGTTAGAATTCTAATTATCTTAAATTTTAAAATAAAAAAAATTTAGAATCAAAACTAAAATAAATAATAAAAATTGGATTAAATATAAATATATCAACAAAGTAAGATATTATAATGAGTAATATACTATTCTTTTAATGTCCCATAAGGCACATTTCCACAACCTATCAGTAATATATATACTAATTGGCCAACCAAGAAAACCACAAGATAATTAACAACAAATTTAGCTAACTTCCATTTTCAAGACTTAAAATCTTCATATGTCATATGCAAAATGATGTCCCTCTACCATTCGACTATACAAGTACCAAAAGAAACTGTTAGAATATATAAAATCATAAAGATAGAAAGAAAGCAAATAGTTGAATATTCAAAAGAAACTGCAATAATAGCAGAGTAGATTTAAACAATTCTAAAATGACAAAAAAACAAAAATAGCAACAATATTAACCTTTTTCAAACCTGTTCTCTTGCTTGTTCGAGCTCTTTCTCCAATTGAATCAACTTTAAACGACTACTTTCTAACTATTGAACATATGCCTGAAAGGCAATTCCAATTCAAGTTATTACAGAAGTTCGAATGTTGCCTTCAGCCCATCTGTTTCAGTGCAAACCAACATCCACTTACATTTTTCCGCAAACGGCTTTTACGAGCAGCCTCACGATTTTGTGCAATATCTATAGATATTAAAGATATAATGCACAAAACATATTAAAACCCTGTTTAAGGTAAACAGATCATATACAAACAATAATTAATACGAGGTATTCTATGAACTTAGCAGCTACTGAATGAAACAGGTTTGGGGAACCCATATCTCTGCATTAAATTAGATTTGTTGAGATACTATGCAAGTTAATTAGTATGTCCAGTTGCAATTCAACGGGTAAACTCTCAAATACATATTTAAATTTTTTAAAAATTCATATACTCATACATTATCAAATACGAATATTTAAAAAATTGAGCAACTCAGAAAAATCATAATATCCTACGGAATGTCGAGCAATTTATTAAAGAACCAGATAACAAGGCAAAAAGAGAACATAACAGCAGAGTACTTGTTAAAATTTTAATTGTCTTTTAATTTCAAATTTTATGTTTACTTGTTAAATTCGGTAAATTATTTTTATTTTTTAAATTTATTAGTGTTACATTTTATTTTAAAAATTAAAAAGAAACACTTGATATTCATACAACAAATAAAAAAGCTTTATTTAAATTTTGCATGAATCAATGAAGTTAAGCTGAATGTATGGCGGAAGGAAACAGCAGTTTTGCTTTCCCTCCGAAAATGGGAGAATGTTTTAGTCAAATGTTGATCCAAGATTACTTGCAGATGCAGAAACCGAATGATAATAAATAAATAAAAACTGTTGTTAGTAAAAGGAGTACTAAAAAAATTGTTAATCCAGATTCCAGGGCAGGCCATCCCATGACTTCTGCAGCCAGCATTGCATGCAATCTGATTATTTTATTAATCTCTAGGGTTATTTGTAATTTAATAAAGCACCAAAACATTGGTCCAAGGTTGCCGGTTAGAAAAGTATTCTTCTAACCCTCAAATTCATGTTCAAGGATTTAGACCAACTTTTTATATGGTAATTTAATACTAGTATTAATTGTTATGCTGAAATTGGATAAATTCAGGATATATATATACATATATACACATATATTGCTGTCAGCCACATCTTTCATGTCAAATAATTTTAAATCATATTTAGTTGAGAAAGTGAGGCAAGATTTGACAGAAAATTTTGAAAGAAGATAGTAGAGGGCTATATATCTTTGACTATAGTATTTTGCAATTGGAAATAATTTACAAGGCCTGGCTTCACTACTGTACTTTTACAAGTTCAAATTCTTCATGGGATAATTCCATAAAATCAAATCCGATGCATGCCAAAATCAAATCCGATGCTAAAATCAAATCCGAACAATAGATGAAAGAACGAGGGACCTATTTCTAAGCAAATGAAGAGCAATCTTATTCCAAAAGGTTTCCATTTTAACCAAAATAAATGCATGCAGAACCCCGACTGTTCTTTGCATTTGGAACATACATAAATCACTGTTTAGTTGTCAGAATAAACTAAAACTGATAAAACAAGCCTACTGCAGTGAGTAAGCTTGTGGTATATCATAATCAATGAAACAAAGCTTGGGATATAGGCAAACAACTAAAACTCAAATGTATTACTGAAAACGATGATAAAAATGATTTCGAAACAAAGATTCTACCATAGGAAGACTTACACTGCGATGCAGCAAAGGAGTATCAACGGCAATGAGGAAGAGGAGTTCGACGGCGATACGGCAGAGAGGACAGTCGACGGCGATGAAGCAGATAGTCGGATGAAGATTTGGGGATTTTGATTTGGGGAATTAGGGATTTGGGGAAAATTTTTAGGGGAAAAAAATAAGGGATTTTGAGGATGAGTTGGGGATAAAATTGAGCATAGCAAAACAGCATCGTTTCGTCTAAAATAAAATTATACTTTGCGGCGTTTTTCTCCTAGCACCACTAAGGCTTGACCTTTTGCGGCGTTTTTCTTATAAACGCCACTAATTGATGAGCTTTATGGCGTTTTTCTCATAAACGCCGTTACTGATTTATCTATTGCGGCGTTTTTCGGTTAGCGCCTCTAATGTATAATATTTGTGGCGTTTTTTGTCCAAACGCCACTAAAAACGCCACTAAAACCTTAAATTCCTGAAGTGTAAATATTTCCCATCTTAGAATTTTTGGATGTGCGATATATGTTCCAATTGCTCCACCACAACGCACAAAAATAGGTCCTCAAAGGAGGTTGAGAATATATGTTGGTTATGAATCTCCTTCTATAATTATGTTGAACCATTAACTAAAGATTTATTTAGTGCACTTGTTGATTGTCACTTTGATGAAATAACATTCACAACATTAGAGGGAAAGAATAAAAAGTTGGATGAATAAAGTATTTGAAACGAATCATCATTGTCTAAGATCCTCATACAAAGCAATGTAACTGGAAGTTCAACAGATAATTCATTTTACAAATCAACTGTCAGATTCATTTACTGACCTAAAGAGAATTACAAAATCTCACATACCAGTTGAAAATGCTCCAATACGAATTGATATCCCAATAGGGCAAATTGTTAGTACAAAAGAAAGTAATCCACGTTTGAAGCGTGGAAGACCAGTCAGTTCCAAAGATAAAAATCCTCGTAAAAAGAAAAGAGCAAAGATTCAAAGTGATCATATAATGGAGGTGGGTTTCCCTGAAGAGACCCATGACATAATTAATTATAAAACTCATGAAGAGATTCAGGTACCTAGAAGTGAATGAAAATGATGAAAATAAAGAGATCTCAATAAGTTATGTCAATACGAGAAAAAGATGAAACCGGAAAAATATAGTTGTTGACAAAAATTTTGCTTATAATGATGCTATTAAAATAGCCAAAGAAAATGAGGATCCTGAGCCTAAATCTATTGAAGAATGTAGAAATAGAAAAGATTAGCCAAAATGGAAAGACACAATTCAAGCAGAATTAAATTCACTTTCTAAACGTGAGCTTTTTGGACCTATAGTCCAAACACCTAAAGATGTAAAGCCAATAGGATATAAATGGATATTTGTGTCAAAAGAAATGAGAAAAAATTAAATCGTAACATATAAAGCACAACTTGTAGCACAAGGATTTTCACAAATGCCCGGCATTGATTAAGAAGAGATATATTCTCTTATAGTGGATGCAATCGTGTTTAGATACCTTATTAGTCTGGCAGTATGTGAAAAACTTGACATGTGTCTAATGGATGTCGTTACAGCCTATTTGTATGGTACACTTGATTGTGAAATTTATATGAAAATGATTGAAGGATTTAAAATCCTAGAAGGATATAAAGTTTCTCGAGAAAATTGCTCGATTAGATTAAAGAAAAGTTTATATGAATTAAAACAATCTGGACATATGTGGTACAATCGTCTTAGTGAATATTTATTAAAAAAGGTTATAAAAATGATCCAATATGTCTATGTGTTTTTATAAAAGGTCTGGATCAAATTTTATGATCATTGCTATTTATGTTGATGATATAAATATTATTGGAACTGCTAAAGAGCTTCAAAATGCATTAAATTATCTAAAGAAATAATTTGAAATGAAAGATCTTAGAAAAAAAAAGTTTTGTCTTGGCCTGCAGATTGAGCATTTAAAAGATGGAATTCATGTCCATCAATCAACTTATATGGAAAAGATCTTAAAGAAATTTTACTTGGATAAAGCACATCCATTTAGTACCCCAATGGTTATACGATTGTTAGATGTGAATAAAGATCAATTTCATCCTTGTGAGAATGATGAAGAGTTTCTTAGTCCTGAAGTACGTCTAAGTGCCATAAGGGCATTAATATATCTTGCAAATAACACAAGACCTGATATAGCTTTCCCTGTAAACTTGTTAGCAAGATTTAGTTCTTGTCCAACACTTAGACAATAGAATGAAATTAAACATGTATTTTGATATTTTAGAGGGACTATTGATATGTGGTTATTTTATTCAAATGATTCAAAATCCCTATTAGTCAGCTATGATGATGCTAGATATTTATCGGATCCATACAAATGTCGATCACAAACAAGATATTTATTTACATATGACGGCACTGCCATATTCATGGCATTCAACAAAGTAGACATTAGTTGCTGCCTCTTCAAATCATGTTGAAATAATTGCAATGCATGAAGCAACCAAGAGTGTGTTTGGCTAAGGTTATTAACCCAACATATCCAGAAGATATGTAATTTGCCTTTACAGGAAAAGATGTCAACTATCTTATACGAAGATAATGTAGCATGTATCTCAATTGAATGGTGGTTACATCAAAGGTGGCAGAACAAAGCATATTTCACCAAAATTATTCTTCACTCATGATCTTGAGAAGAAAGGTGACATAGAAGTTCAACAAATTCGTTCTAGTGATAATTTAGCAGATCTTTTTACTAAGGCATTGCCAACTTCAACATTTGAAAGATTACTACACAAGATTGGAATACGTCAACTGAAAGATGTAATATGATATTTCCATTAGGAGGATTCAAAAACACGTTGCACTCTTTTCCTTTAACTAATGTTTTGTCCCACTGGATTTTTCTGGTAAAGGTTTTTAACGAAGCAGCTTGTAATAATAGATTATATACTCTTTTTCCTTCATTAGGTTTTTATCCCACAGGGTTTTTCCTAATAAAGGTTTTAATGAGGCACATTTCATTTAAAAGACATCCAAGGGGAAGTGTTGTAAATACATTAATAATGGATGTCTATAGCCCCTTTAAACCCTCATTAAAGTAATAAGATAAAACTCTCTGGTTTATTTATGATCATGAGAGTAAATTAGATATTTCAATTAAGAAACTAAAAAGGCTTCATTTACATGTACTTCATTGAATGCAAAGGAGCTTATAAATAAAGCCCCTTGAAGTGAAAGTGGAATACGAGAAACTCTCTTGTACTTTTCACCTACTATGTACTTGTTAGTATTGTTCTCTTTATTTTTCTATAATAGGACCCGATTAGTTTTGGTGTTTTTGGTATAGCATTTTATTGTTATTGAGTTATTTTTTTTGACCTCAGGTAATAATAAAGGTAAAATTAGGAGAAAACAAAAGCAAAGATTAATTTAAATTTAACACAAGCGTTGTCGATTAAGTCTAGGTTTGATTGGCATCAACAACGTTGCCAATGCAGGAGGACGTGGGTTCATGTACGCTGAAGCATGTTATCCTCCAATTTAAGGGTTGGGAAGGGGCTATGAGTAGTTCTATGTATTGTATAAAAAAATAATAAATATGATAATAATTTATAATAAAATTAATATTCAAAAAATTTAACATGAGAGTTAATGATTTTAAATTATTTATTTTAATTTAAATCAATCTAGAATTGTAATGCCCTGATTTATTTAAACTATGTTGTTATGAACTTTCTCACAAATATGTATCTATATCAATGGTTAAGTGCTTTAATTTTGTGTCCGAGGTCTGGGGTTCAAGTTTCACTGTTTGAAATTCTGCTATTTTTTATCCTAGCCTTATCCCTTTTGGTTGGGTATTATATTTTTGGTCAAATCATATCAGAATGAGCCTACTAGTTCAAGTGGTAAGGGGTTAGTTTGCCTTAAGTTCTTGTGTTCGAACCCTCGTGTGAGCTAAAGATGTTATTTTTGCTTCTATGAATGTGTGACAGTTGTGTAGTAAAAGTTTAGTGGAATTGGAAGTCTGAGGTTGTTGGATGAGAGTTGGTTGTCAGTTTTAGTGGGATATGTTGGTTAGTGGGTTATGGTGAGTTGGGATTTTGGGTTTTTTAATTTTTAATTTTAATTTTAATTTTTTTAACTTTTTCAAAATTCCTCTCCTCTTTGACTTTTTTTTTCTTTCCTTCCCTTCTCTGTTACTGTCAATTTCTTTTCCTTCTCCCTTTGATTCTGTCACCATTTTTTTTTCATCCAATCGCGATACTTCAAATTTTCGGTTTATTCGTGCTACTTTGTAGGTAAGGGTTCGCTGTGGTTTTGAAAGAGTTTTGGTTAATGTTGTAATTTTCTATTGATGTATAAGTTGATTCGGTATACCTTTTTGCTAAGTGATTTTCAAGAAATCCGAGACTCTTCGATTGCATAGTAAAGTTTAGGGGGCTGCCGTAGTCGTGGGTAAGCTTTTGAAACGTTTTTTAGTGCAGTCTTTTAGTTGATTTTGCATATGGTTGCATTGTATTCGAATGGTGACTCGATTGAAATTGAGGAACTGAAATTGATTTTCGGCGTTTATTAACGAATTTTAGGTTCTGGTTGTCTCGAGATTAGTCTCACGTTAAAAAAGAACCATACATGTAATGAAAACATGAGAAAATGATGATCGACAAAAGCCGAAAATTTGGCCTATAGACGCCACATGAGCGTGTGCCTGGCCGTGTGGTAGGTCGTGTGCGACACACGGCCGTGTGACGGGTGTGTGTGTGGCCATGTGACCAAATTAAGCGTGTGGGTTGTGGGCCAGGCCGTGTAAACCACACGGGTAGGGGCAATTTAGGCGTGTGAGCCCACACGGGCATGTGGGCCCAAATTTAAGAATTTTTCCCTAAGGTCGCACGCATCGTTTTGATTGACTGTGGGCCTTCCATAGGGTCGGTATGGGTATAAACCGTTAAGCTTGAAACTTGTTAGATTGAAAATAGCTTAAACGGTGATTATATGAGATTTATGATACATGGTGTATGATCTGTCCTATCACGCATACATGTATAATGTCTGCTATGTATAAGCATGCATATTATCTATTATTTTGTTTATTTGTATCTGTGTATGGGGTCGGTTATGTATATGTGGAGGAAGTATTCTGTGAGGCGACAATTCGCCAATATAATGGCAGCATGGCTGCGATTTATTCTGATAAGTGTCGTACGGACACTATGTGGTGTGTAGGGCTGTGTGAGTGTTTTATACCCCACGTGGTGTGTTGGGATGGTCGGAGTTGGTGTGTAGAGGATGGGGGTAGGACTATACATATTTGATTCTATATGATTCTGTCAATATTCTAATTCTGTAAAGAGACTATGCCTGTATCTGTTCTGGCATGCGATAAAATCTAAATTTATTTTTCTGTTGAGTTACACACTGAGTTTTAAAACTCACTTTTGTTTGTCTGTTTTGTTCAGGTAATCCTCAAGTATAGGAAGGTCAGTGCAACGGAGGCTTAGTTGTGACCACTTGTCCGTAAACTATATTTATTTAAAGGTTTATTTGATTTTCTGGTTTTCTTTTGAGAGTTTTGTAATTTTGGGACTCTCTAGACTTTTTGGTTTCATTGTTGGATTTGGACTTCATTTAAGTTTCTTACGACGCTCAACAAAACAATTTACGAAAACAATGGTTTTACGCAAACAAATGTTTTTGAGAACACAAACTTGGTTTTCAAAATATAACGACTTTTAAACCTCCACTGCAAATTATGGTTTTGTTCGAAAGAGTAAACAAACGATGGTTTTCTTCGAAAGAGTAAACAAACGATGGTTTTCAAATGAGTATAACAACATATTCTTTTAAATAAAGAGATACGATGTTTTTGAAACGAATTTCTAACTTTTCTTTGTAACATCTCCAAATTTAACAATAACGTTTAGGCCGGGTTTAGGGTATTACAAAAATTTTTGAATGCAACATTTTTTTTCCATTGCAACTTTATCTTGTACGTTTATTTTTGTTTAAATAAATTTTCATGTCTTCTAAATTTGGTTTTTAATCAAACCCTTTCATCATATAATATATTTAATATTATAAGGCTAATCCTTTGATTAAAATTTCCTCATTTTAGTTTGAGTTAATGGAGAAATTGCAAGACAATTTTAAAAACAGTTTTGAAGTTCTAAAAAAAAAAAAAAAAAAAAAAAAAAAACTTTACATGAATGTTTACTCTCTTTTTAAATATGTATGCAAACATATACTATTTTTCAAATCTAAAAGTTAAAAAAAATATTTTTTTTAAATTGAAATAACACTTTATCAATAATATTAAAACTAAATTGTTTTTAAATTAAAAAATTATACATTTTTTAAAATTTTAAATGTTAACTTTAATTTTTTTAAAATTATTTTATATTTAATGCTCAAAAAAATTACTTTTAAATACAATATAAAAATGAATTATCAAAAATTTTATTTTGTCACATTCCGAAAACCGCATTAGTAGAATTAGACATTAAATTATGGGTTGAGAGAAAAATTAGATTTTGTGTCATAGGAATTAAAATAGAATAAAATAAATAATTAGTTAATAATAGTAAAAATAATAATTAAATTAAATAATTATGTTATTAATAATGGGGGAATTAGTAAAAAAAAAAAAAAACTAATAATAAAGACTAATTTGGAATAGTGGTTAAAGTAGAGATTAAATGTGTAAAGTAAAAACTAGTGGTTAAAAGGGGGAGCTATTAGAACAAGGGAGAATATGGGAGGACTTATAGGGAAAATAGCCCATTTTTTTTTTAATTGGTTGGCAAGCCAGATCCATCTCCTGTTGCTTTTATTTTGTTTCTCTCTATTTCTTTTTCATTTTTTAAATTTGGTTAGACTGAAGAATTTTCTCTCAAAAATGTCTGCATTTCTTATATTTTCTTAGCGTCCGAACACTCTTTATTCTTTCAATTTTGTAAAAAAATAACTCTTTCTTCTCCAATTTCTTACCTAAATTTAGCTCGTTTTTGCTCAATTGGTACAAATTCGTGGAGGTTTTCGAGTTAAAGGTAAATATATTATTTTCCTATGTACTAATTTTTTATTAGGTGTTTTTAATTTCAGTTTCATAGATCTAAGCAAGAAATTAAAGATCCATAGTTTTAAAACTATCTTTTGCATAAAAATGGTGAATCTCATAATAAAGAGCTAATAGATGTTTTTAAAATGATTTGTAGTATATTTTGACGAGATTAAAAGATTTACAAATTCAATTTAATAAAATCTTTAAGTAATTGCATGAATTAAATGGTTTTCCTTTGAGAATGAGGATGAACAATGCTTTTCCAAAAAAAAAAAATATTAATTAAAGAAATTAAGCAAAGTTGGAGATCTATATCTATCATTAGGCACAAGTTAAGAGGTTAGGAGGTAGAAATTAAGAATTTAATTAAGTTAAAAAAGAGAAATTAAACGAAATAGATTGTACGAAATAAGTCGAATAAGTATGTGTGGAGAGTCATTGCATGAACACAAAGAGAGTAAGCTAGATTGTTTTTGAATGCTTAGTAATATGTATATTTTTGTGCTAAGATGAAAACGATAGTAGAGCCTCAACAAACCAGAATAAAGGCAAGCGAAAAATTGTATAATTCGACAAGTCGTGGTGAGCTATAGGTGAGTGAATTTGTATGTCGTGTTTTAGCATGAATTGCTAAATCTAAAGAGTCGAAGTGTTGCTTGCGAACTACTGCTTATGGTATGCGAACCTTGACTTCTTCCTTGTACAAATCTTTGCAATTTTGGTTGAATCGTTAAGTATATACACTGTGCAATTTTAATAGTGCAAAATGCATGAACTTATAATATATATACATGGGCTTTATTGTGTATACAGTATATATATTAGAGGGAGTTATATATAATATATAAATGGGGGAGTTGGTAATATATATATATATGTATGTATATATATTTATGAGTATACGTTGGTGATTATACATATATAACATATATGCATAGTTCTATCGTATACAATATATAATTATGGGTATGGTTTTATATAATATATATTTACGGGACTTTTAATGTATGTTAAAATTTGGCGTGCCAAAGGTCACTAAATAGGTATGTATATATATGTAATATATATTCATATATGGTTATGTAATGCTTGTGAATAGGCATTAAAATAAATATTATAATATAAATTTTTATAACATATGAATTTTATGATAATGTGCATTTATGTATCCACGAACTTGTAAATGAATTATGAGATTTATGATATTGCAAGTTTTTATTAGTGCAAAATTATATTATTGTGAAACACTAAATGCGAGCCAATTATATTGCATAATAAAATGTGATTAATTAGATATGTTGGCAATGTGAACACTTGAAACTGTTGGATATCGTTGGCATGCCATAGGATTGTGAGTACTCATCCATTTATTATGTGTTGGGCATTGTGGCCCGGAGATAGCGTTGGAGAGATAAGAGATTGCCGAGTATAGCTCCATTCACCGTAGATAGTGTGGTGTGTTTGGTGAGTGTGAGTATACATGCTAAACTAAAATGGAGATGGTGTTAGCTCGATAGAACAAACAGGAAACGCCAAGAAGGGGGTGAATTGGCCTTTTAAGAAATGGTGGAAGTAAAAAGAGAAATTAAAACTATTGACACAAGGACTTAAAGTGGTTTGGCTCCAATTGCCTACTCCACTACCTTAACTTTCCACCACTAAAGATTTTCCCAAATTCACTAATTTGTTCAACCTTTGAGGAAAAGGTTTAACCTTACAACTCCTTAAGATTTCTACCCAAATTTTAAGTTACAAACCCTCTCAAAGAGATACAAATAAGCAAACAAAGAAACAATCCTGACAATATTAAATTGTTTGCAAAATGAAGCTCAAATACAATAGAATACTCTTGAGCACAAGAATGGAAATAAAGCTCACAAGTGTATGAAAGAAGAATATGAAAGTATTAACCTCTAAAGCTATTTGATTGATTATATTTGCTTGAAAGTGTTTTTCTTATTGTTGTAGGTATTTGGAAGATGGTAATTATACCCCCCCTAATAGATTTCCAACCATTAAGGTTGTTGGTGTAATGAATATGGCCGTTGGGGATGTAAAACTAGAGCATTTATTTCACCTAAAATTGTGAGTATCGATACCAACTAAAAGGATAATGATATTTTTTGTAATAAATGCTAATTCAGTGATCGTTGGAATTTATTAACTGATACCAACAAATATTTTATCAGTACTTTTGGAAACAGGTATCAATACCCAATCGATACTTTGTAGGGTTTGTAAGAAACATAATGTTATTTTGGTATCGTTTTTAAGAAATGTATCGATTATTTTCAAAAAATATCGATACCTCAAAAATGGTATCGATAATTTTTAGGATTTTTGAAAACATAATGCAAGTTTGGTCTCAATTTTTCTAAGGGTATCGATAGTTACAAAATTATCGATACTTGGCCAAAATGGTACTGATACTTTTTGGCCTGGAGCAATTCTGACTTGTTTGAAAATCATTTTGATGTGTTAAAATTATTTTAACTTGGTTGAAATCATTTTGACTATGTTAAAATCATTTTAACTTAATTTTAAGTTTTTTTCAAAATTTTCTAAGAGTTTAATGTAAGTATTGAAAATTTTATCTCTTAGACTTTAAATTTAAAAATCATTTTGTTAATTTTAACTTATAATAAAAAATACTTCAATTTGTTATATCAAAATCTTTTATCAAATAAAGCTTGGTTTAACAGATAGCATAAGACTTAATAAGTCATGTAATGTGTTTTGGAGATCCGTTTATCCAATGAGCATATAATTTGACTATGTTTCATAGTCACGAATTGTCAATATATCACTATGTTGAGTATGAAAATTGTGTTATATGTGAATTGTTAAAATATGTTTAAATCCTAACATGTCTAGTGTGTGTATATATTTGTGTTGTATGCATGGGTACTCACTGAGCTTTCCCAAGCTCACCCCCTTGCTTTACCTTGTAGATAAATAATTCCTGGGTTAGCAAGGAGGGTGGAAAATTGGTGATCCATCACAAGACATTTTCGTTGAGTATGTGTGTTGAGCTTTTAAGCTCTAAAGTGAAGGCAATTTTCAACAGGTTTTAAACAGACATTACGGACAATTTTTTTTTGGGAGGATTTTTTAATGTTATAATTGCTTGCTTGACTAGTTGTTTAGATGGTTTTATTACTTCATTAATCTGATGATAATTGAATGATCGTGTATCAAGGTATGACTTATACCTTATGATCGTGTGAATGAAATGATTAATTTAGAAAAGCATGCACTTAAGTCTAATTTCTTGTATGAAATATTCGGCAATTGTGTGGTGTGTATGGTTGGTTGGTGTGGTTCGTAAAGTTTTAAACGAAGAGTCACCTTGGTGACTAATGTGATGTTTCGAATTCGGGTCAAACCGTCCCTGTCAGATTTGGGGTGTAATATTTTCATTTTAAAAATTTTAAATTTTTAAAATATTATTTTTAAAACAACTTTTCAAGTTTTTAAAGTTCAGAATATTATTTATAATTTGTTTTCTAATAAAAGGTTTTAATCCAATAAATAAAAAAAATATCCTATCAAAAATTAAAATAAATCATACAAGTGTAAAATAAATTTTTTATGATCATGATTATCAAATATTTTAAATTTGGTTTAAAGATGTAAAATTCTCTTAAACCTTTAAAAAAACATTTAAACCCTTATTTTTTGTATTCAATTGAGTACTTAAATTTTCAAAAAATATCAAAAAAGCTCTCAAACTTTTCAAAAAAAAAAAAAAAAAACAATTAAGCCCCTATTTTTTTTCTTGCATTCAATTGTGTATTTAAATTGCCAAAATGTACCAAAAAGGTCCTCAAACTTTTTTTTTTTAAAAAAAGCAATTAAACCCCTACTTTTTTTCTTTTGCACTAATTGGGTACTTGAACTGTGAAAATGTATAAAAAAAGGGCCAAGTGCGAATCTAAGGGGTGGCTGGCAGGGGCCTCAGGTCCCTGAAATGGAAAATTTTTTATTTAGGCCCTTTATAATTTAGAAAATTTTAAATTAGTAATGGTAAAATTGCACTTTCACCCCTTCAAATTTGATAAAAATTTGATTTAATCCTTTAAAAATTATAAATATATAAGCTATTAAAATGACAAAATTGCATTTTTACTATCATAAAAATATAAAATTTAATTTCAGCCACCCAAAAAAATTCTGACTTTGCCTCCCCCCCCTCCAAATTGTATTTTTGGATCCACCATTAAAAATGTCATTTGATCGTTAACTTTAACTGTTGACAATTCAGTTAACCGCCC
The DNA here is from genome assembly GCA_025503065.1 of Gossypium bickii. Lineage (NCBI taxonomy): Eukaryota > Viridiplantae > Streptophyta > Magnoliopsida > Malvales > Malvaceae > Gossypium > Gossypium bickii. Next base: position 32,331,662 of record CP106715.1, on the reverse strand, counting down.
CTAAATTTTTTTAGTTAAGCCACCACGTATCACAACCATGGCATGACATGTGGCAAAAATAATAAAAAATAAAAATAAATAAAAGTTATAAAAAATTATAAAAGTATAATAAAAAAATATAAAAATATTTTAAATTTATTAAAAATTATAAAAAATTATAAAAAAAGTAAAAAATTATAAAATATATAGTATTATAGAAAAAAATTATAAAATTTTATAAAGTAGGAAGAAAATTATAAAAAATGTAAAAAATTATAAAATTCATAAAATATATAAAAATTATCGTAATAAAAGAAGCATTTTATAATTTTTTTTTATGACTTTAACGGTCAAGTCAAAGGGTCTTTTTTAGTTGTTAAAGTTAACGACTTAGGGGGTAAGGGCGAAGCCAGAAATTTTTTTGAGGTGGGCGGAAGTAAATTATATATTTTTATGATAGTAAAAAAGTAATTTCACCATTTTAATAGCATATATCTTTATAATTTTTAGAGGATTAAATCAAATTTTTATCATTTTTGGAGGCCAATGTATAATTTTTTTTAAAAACAAAGGCTTAATTGTTTTTTTAAAAATTAAAAACTTTTTACACTGTTGAGCCTTTAAATTTTTATTTAAATAATAACAAGTTTTTAAAATATACAGATAACGCATAAATGAAGGAGATAAAAAATTGTTGGCTTAAGCGAAGCAAGAGAATTGAGAGTTGTACATATAAAATGAACCTGTTATTATATTGGGTGGGTGATTGAAACTAGCATAGCCGGAGATATGGAAATACAAAGAATTGGGCCTTATTCAGTAGTCTAACTGATGGCCTGTGTTGTGGTATAAGAAAATCACATTGCAATCATTCTCCAAATCTGTTGATTTTATTATATAAATGCTGCACCGCATCTACATGGATTTATGTAACACTTGTATTTCCCAAACATCATCTAAAGGTACTCAACGTCCCTCCCCCTCCCCCTCACTAATATTACTATATCAACATTAATGCTTTCTTTGGTAGGGTTAACTGAAAAATATGATTTTTAGTAAAATTGAAAAAAACGAAAGAAATAAAATATTTTAAAAATGTATAATTTTAAATTAAATGTACACATTTATTATTTTTTCTCCTCCCATCATTTCAATTTAGAAGGATTAATAATGATTATCCATTCATTTTCTTTCCAATCAAATATATTTAAATTTTATTTTCTTTTAACTTTTTCACTCATTTCTTTCATTCTTCAACTTTTCCACCTAAGGAGACGGAATACATTTTCTTCCACTTGGAGACAACTCAATATTTCGGTTTCTAAACTTACCATACATGAAAAGAAAATACATTAAGAACTGTAGATTTATGGCCTTCAAAACATAACACCTGTTTGTTTTAATGGTTTTTGAGCTCAGTACGTGTGGGAGAAATGGAGAGATAGACAGTGAAGAGAAAGAAAGAAAAAGGGGGGGGGGAGGGGGGGAAGACAGAGGGGAAAAAAAAACGTTTTTTATGTTTAAAATATGATAACCTGAGATTTCGGGAGACTAATAAAATTTTAAAAATTGCGTGATAATCTAAGTAAAAAGTAAGGGTAAAAAGTAAAGTAATTTTATATATGCGTGTTAAAATTACGTATTTAAATTATAAGGATATGTTTAAAATAACATAATAAATAATGAAATATAAAGTTAGAAACTAATAATAATAAATTTTCAAAAAAAAATAAATAATAATAACAATACATATGTAATATGTACAAAATTAAAATAAAAATAGTTTAACTTGTGAGTAAAGAAAATTGAAATAGGTAAATACATCATATTAAAAATATTAAATGCACTCAATTGTTTATCATAGTATTATCATTTTTCTATAGCACGTTAAGTGAAAAAATTCAATATTAAAAATCTATTTTTTAAAAATTAAATATCGAGTTGACTTGTAACATCGACGCAATCGGTGACATTATCTATATATACAAATTTAGTGAGAGAAAACATTTTATGTTAAAAGTTAAATTTTTTAAAATTTACATAAGAATTATTATTATTCGATAGTGGTAAAAAATTTATTTATAAATCTAAACATGGGTTCAATCCTTAGATATGTTAAATTTTAGTTCTTTTATTTAAAAACTCTATAAAATTATGAAAAGACAAAAATGTATTAAAATAACAATAATAGTCACTTAATAAAATGGTATATTATTCATTTCCAAACCGAGTTAGTACCTAGTTAACCCATAACATCAACTCAGTCAGGGGTTTTATTAATAGTATAATGCACAAATTTGGTGAGAGAAAATATTTTATGTTAAAAGTTTTTTTAAGTTAACTCTGAGTTGTTATTAGTGTAGTGGAAAAGAATTTGTTTATAAATCTATTAAACATGTGTTTAATCTCTAGATATGTTAATTTTAATTCTTTTGTTTAAAAAATATAAAAAATATGAAAAAAAAAAAAGAAAGGTCATCGAAATAATAGTAGTAAGGAAAAGGATTGTATGAAACAGTGACACCACGTTATCTGTATCCCTTTGCAATAGTTTTATGCCACATCAGCATTTTCATCCTGAATTTCATCATTTTTAATTTTAAAAAAATCAAATCCAAATTAAAATCCTGAAATTCAAGATAAGAATACTGATGTGGCATAAAACTATTGGAAAGGGATACAGATGACGTGGCATCACTGTTTCATACAATCATTTCTCTAGTAGTAATCATTTAATAAAAAGGGTATATTAGTCATTCCCTAACTGAGTTGTTACTTAGTTAACTCATGAAACCAACACAATCAGAGATTTTATTAATAATATGGATACATAAATTTGGTAAGAGAAAAAAATTTTATGTTAAAAGTTTATTTATTTTTAAGTTTACTCAAAAATTATTATTGGTATAGTAGTAAAAAAACTGTTTGTAAATCTATTAAACGTGGGTTTAATCTAGACCTGATCATGGGTCTGATCGAGCCAATGCAAAATTTTAGATTTGTTTTCTAAGCCTAAACTCGACCCAAAAAATAAACTTAAAATTTTATCCAACCCCAACCCAAATAAAAAATGCTAAACCTGAGCTCGGCTCAACCTGCCCGTATTAATTTTTTTATATATAAAAACAAGTTTAAAAAATATAATATCATTGAGAAGCTTGTAACAAATCATCTATAATATCTAGTAACTCCCAGAAAACAATGTACCTCAGTAATAACTTTTAGAGATTTTCTGTAACAGTCTGGTTTATACCCTAGTCAAAACAGTGGTTTTGGGACTACAAATCTGAGTCTGTATAATATTTTAATATTATTTTTTGTGTCTTTGATAAGTGGTTAAGCATGTGGTAAAGTTTCGTATGTTAATTCGTCCGTCTGTGTGCTTAATTTGATAAAAGGACTAAATCGCATAAAGTTTAAAAATGGCTTTTCTTTTGATTAGTGACCAAATTGATGTGGCTTTATTATTGTAAAGTCCTTAAAAGGTAAATAGCCCCTTTCTACTTATAGTGGACTGCAACATGTTATTTTATAAGCTAAATTTATATTATATTTATTTTATAAGTTATATTATTATAATAAAAAGAAAACATGTGTAAGTGGCCTTATTCATATCATCTTTTTGACGAATTCATAAAAGAAAGAAAAGATAAACACAAGCAAGGGTTCGACCATGGTTTTGGTTTGATTCAAGGTTAGTATGTGATCTGTTTTTGATAATTTCTACGTTTTTGCAATCGTTGCTTTGAGAGCTACAAAATCCATGTTTCAATTTTGTGTATTAATGATGTTTGTGAGATATGCCATTGATGATATGTTGAGCTTTGTGATGAGTTTAGTTGTTAAATGAAAGATTTGAGCTAGATGAACATACTTTGTTCATGAATTTTTGATGAATTTAGCTAATTAGGGCTAAATTGAGAAAATAGTAACTTGAGGGATTAAATTGTAAATTTGATGGAAAATATGGGCTTGTATGATATATATATATGCATTCGGCTAAGCTTGGATGTGTGATGATTTTGTGAATTTGATGTTTTGAGAAAAAGGGACTAAATTGATAAATTGTGCAAATGTGAGGGTTAATTTGTAAATAGCCTTAAATGTGTGTCCTTGGATTGAATTGAATGAATTAGTGAATAATAGGGTTATTTCTGAATATGTTTAGATCAAGAACTGAGGAAAACAGACTTAGACCGCGGGAAAGCAAAAGTAACCGAGTAGCTGTTCTCGTTTCAGTTAAATCGAATCCGAGGTAAGTCATATTGAAAATAAAGGTAATTGTATTGAATTGAGCATATTCATATGACTATTGATGATAATGAATGCTTACGAGATGTTATGTATATGAATTGTGAGATAAGGTAGATATAGTGATAAGTCTAGGAAATCCCGTATGAACTTAGGAATACAAATATATCTATTCTGCTTTAACATGTAAGACCACGTCTAGGACGTTGGAGTTGATTTGATATTCGTGTAAGACCACGTCTGGGACGTTGGCATCGATATGAGCTTTACGTGTAAGACTATGCCTGGGACATCGGCATCGTATTGATTCGTGTAAGACCACATTTGGGACGTTGGCATCGATATGAGCTTTACGTGTAAGGCCATGTCTGGGATATCGGCATCGTATTGATTCATGTAAGACCACGTCTGGGATGTTGGCATCGATATGATCTTTATGTGTAAGACCATCTCTGGGATATCAGCATCGTATTGATTCGTATAAGACCCTATCTGGGCAGTGGCATCGATATCTGAGTGCATATAAGACCTCGTCTGGGACGTTGGCATTGTACGACTATTTCGAGGTTTTTGAGTATCCTACTAGATTCCTTACGGTTCAAAGGGCAAGTTTGTGATACGAATGGCTATGCAAATAGTATCTGTTTCAGGTACGTTGATTTATACACTAAGTGTGTATATAAGGTAAGTATCTATGTGATCTTACTATGATGATTATGTATATTGGGATAACATTATGATATGTGAAAGTAAGCATGAAAGAACTTGTATTTATAAGACTTTTGAATTGATGAATGTGGCAAATATGGTCAAGTACATGGATCAAAGCATATATGTGATAGTTTGTTAAGTAATTAAGATGTGTCAATGTACCTATGTGCACATATGCCTTCCATGCTAAGTTTGTTTGTAATATGACTTACTAAGCTTTTGGAAAGTTTACTCTGTGTGTGTGTTTTTCTCTGTTTTATAGGTCGTCAAAGCTACTGAAGGTTCGGGACCGTCAAGGATCGTCATCACACTACTAAACTCATTTTGGTACACTTTGGAAATGTATATAGCTTGATATGGCATGTATAGGCTAGTATTTGATATAAGTTTGTTATATGAACTTTGCCATGTGATTTGGCTAGTTATGAATTGAGAATTTGCTTGAATGAATGTGATATGTGTGGAGTATGTTTTTGGCATGGTTAGTTGATTCATGAAATGGTCAAGTTTTGATTAAGCAAATGAATGAATTATGCTTGTGATGAGTTGAGTTTTAGTCTTGTAATTTGGATGGTTATCTTGGTATGTTATTGGTTGCCAAATAGGTATAAGATGTCTTGATGATTTTGCTTGTATGTAAGACCCATGTGGGTGGCATTTTGGCCTTGCAAATGGCCTATTTTGCCACACAGTTGTGGCACACGGGCGTGTCTAGTGACCGTGGGCCAAAGTTAGTAGCTAACATAAGAGTACACGGCCTTGGCACGCGAACGTGCCTAGTAACCGTGTGGTTTTCAACAGGATCGACCACGGCCAAAGTACACGGGCGTGCTTGGTGGCAGTGGAGCAAAGGTCAGTTTCGACCACAGGGAGGACACACGGTATGTCTAACAGCCGTGGGAGGCACACGGCCTGCCCATATAGGCGTCTAACCCCTGAAACTTAAAAAAGTTTTAAATTTCCAAGAAATTTTGTATGTGTTCCGATTTAGTCCGGACCCGATTTATAGCATGTTTTAGGTCTCGATGACATACTAAGGGGACATTATGGTTGAGGTTAATATTCAATTGTAGGACATTTCTGTAAACGTTTCTGATCTATTCTGTAACGCCTTTAACCCTAGTCCGGTGATGAATACGGGTTAGGGGTGTTACATTTTCAATTCATAATTACCGAAATTTCGTTTCAGATCAATACATATACTTCAGCTAACATTACAAGTCTTAGAAACTTTACTTCTCAAAGTCAAAATTCAAATTTACTAAACTTTGCACACCACTGTTTCTCTCGCAAAATCTGCAACATTGTTCTCAAACACTAATCATGTTCGGTTCATTAATTCCATAAAAGCGACTGTGTGCTCGTTTATCCAAACGGTATTACCAGAAACTCACATTGTTTATATCAAGTCTAGAAAGTAGTCTTCAATACTGTAATGCCCTGAATTTTGGGCCTAGATGAATTTTGGTATTAGAGCTACGGTTTAGCCGGTTCTCGGACTAACGTAGCGTGTTAGAGTCTAGCTATACATGCCATATATCTGAATTGTGACAGTGTAATGAATCCTAACGTGTAAAAATGTGATTTTCGTATAGCAATAGATCCCGAAAGAGCCGTAGCTAACGACGTAGAAAGTAATGCGCCTACTTCCGTGCAAGGGACAGCGCCCCTTGATTTGAGACCGGCTACGAGTGGCCATGAGGGAGAAGCTAAACAAGCTTTCTTCCAGATGATGAGTGAGTGGTTCACTCAATTCGTAAAAAATAACCCGACTGTTTCGCAACCCCGCCCCCGGTTAATCCCCCTCAAACATCCGATATACCTCTGACTGCAAATCTGAATCCGTGGAATAAGCCTCTGGTTGACAAGATCTGTAAGTATGGGGCCGAAGAGTTTCGGGCTACTAATGATAATGATGCTGAAAGGGATGAGTCTTGGTTAGAAAATACTATACGGGTATTCGACAAAATGTCTATGACTTCGGAAGAATGTATAAAGTGTGTTATATCTTTGCTCCGAGATACAGCTTATCAATGGTGGAAAACCTTAATTTCCATTGGTCCGAAAGAGTGAATTACATGGGACTTCTTTCAGATCGAGTTCCGGAAGAAATACATCAGTGAAAGATTCATCGATTAGAAACGGAAAAAATTTCTAGAACTAAAACAAGGCCGAATGACTGTTACTGAGTATGAACGAGAGTTTGTTAGATTAAGTCCGTATGCCCGAAAGTGCATATCATCTGAAGCTATAATGTGTAAAAGATTCGAAGATGGTCTTAATAAAGATATTCGCCTGTTAGTCGGGATATTAGAAATAAAATAGTTCGTTATACTCGTTGATCGAACGTGCAAAGTTGAGGCACTCGGGAAAGATAAAAGAAAAGCTGAGTTTGAAGCCCGAGATACGAGGAAGAGATTTCTGAGCAAATCATTTCAGTCTGCTCTGAAAAGATTCAGAGATGATCAAAGTCGTTCTAGAGATAATGTGAGACATTCAAACAGAAATCGAGCTAGATCACAAATGAGTTCCAAAACTCCAGCAACTTCAGTGGCTAGCATTGGTAATGTTCGATTCGAGAGACCTGAATGTAAACATTGTGGGAAAAGGCTCCGAGAAGCTATAGATTAAATGACAGAGCTTGCTTCAGATGTGGATCACTTGATCATTTTATCCGTGATTGCCCTGAGTCGGTTGAGCCAGAAACTGTTCAAAATCTGAGATCGAATAACGCACTTGTGAGAGGAAGACCTTCGAAGAATGTAAGAAACGTCAGTGGTAGTCAGAGAACTACGAGAGACACTGTTGCAAGATCTGAAGCTAGAGCGCCTACCAGAGCGTATACTATTCGAGCTCGTGAGGAAGCTTCATTACCAGATGTTATAACGGGTACTTTTACTCTTTATGATACTTTTGTGATTGCATTGATAGACCCTGGTTCTACGCATTCGTATGTATGCATGAGTTTAGTATTCAGTAAGACTTTTTCTGTAGAGTCTACTGAGTTTACTATAAAAGTATCGAACCCCTTAGGAAAAGTATCCTGGTTGACAAAGAATGCAAGAATTGTCCGTTAATATTTCGAGATATCTGTTTCCCTGCTGATCTGATGCTTTTTCCATTTGATGAGTTCGATATCATTCTGGGTATGGACTGGTTGACTTTGCATGATGCTGTTGTAAATTGTAAAAGAAAGACTATTGATTTGAGATGTCCGAATGATGAGATTATACGAGTTGAGTCTAATGATTTGAATGGATTGCTTGCTGTGATATCTGTTTTGAAAGCTCAAAGTTATGTGAAAAAAAAGGTTATGAGGCATATTTTGCTTATGTGATTTATTCGAAAGCATCTGAAAAAAAAATTGAATCAGTGCCTGTTGTATGTGAGTATTCTGATGTGCTCCCTGAAGAGTTATCGGGTTTGCGTCTGATTCGTGAAGTTGAGTTTGGTATTGAATTGTTACCTGGTACTACACCTATTTTGATAGCTCCATATAGAATGACACCAACAGAGTTGAAAGAGTTAAAGTCACAATTACAAGAATTGACAGATAGAGGGTTTGCTAGATCGAGTTTCTCGCCTTGAGGCGTTCCTGTTCTATTTGTGAAAAAGAAAGATGGCACGATGAGGATGTGTATTGATTACCATCAGTTGAATAAAGTGACAAAAAAGAATAAATATCCGTTTCCCCGAATAGACAATTTATTTATCAGTTAAAAGGAGCTACTGTATTTTCTAAGATTGACCTGAGAACATGATACTACCAGTTGAGAGTTAAAGATTTAGACATTCCGAAGACTGCTTTCAGAACGAGGTATGGGCATTATGAGTTTTTAGTTATGCCATTTGGACTAACCAATGCTCCTCATTGTTTTTATGAATCGATGAATGCAGAATTTTCGCATCGCACTAGATCGATTTGTTGTGGTGTTCATAGATGATATCTTGATTTATTCACGTGATGAAAATGAGCATGCTGAACATTTGAAAATTGTGTTGCAAACTTTGAGAGAAAAGCAATTGTACGCGAAATTTAGTAAATGTGAATTCTAGTTACACGGGGTTATTTTTTTTTTTTGACATATTGTGTCTGCTTCTGGAATCCGAGTGAATTCGAGTAAGATTCTGCTATTCTGAATTGGAAACCTCCGAGAAATGTATCTGAAGTCCATAGTTTTCTGGGTTTAGCTGGTTATTATCGTCGATTTGTAAAAGGATTTTCAGTGATAGCTACTCCGTTGACTAGATTACTTTAGAAAGATGTTAGATTTGAATGGTCGGATTAATGCCAAAAAAGTTTTGATCAGTTGAAAACTCTATTAACAGAAGCTCCAGCGTTAGTACAGTAGACTCGGGTAAAAAATTTGTTCTATACAGTGATGGTTCATCAAATGGTCTAGGATGTGTTTTGATGCAGGAAGGCAAAGTTGTAGCTTATGCCTCGAGAAAATTGAAGCCTCATGAAAAGAATTATCCGATACACGACCTTGAGCTAGCTGCAATTGTGTTTGTACTTAAGATTTGGCACCATTATCTGTACGGTTAGAAATGTCATGTGTTTTTAGATCATAAAAGTATGAAATATCTGATGACTCAGAAAGATTTGAACCTGCGTTAAAGAAGATGGTTAAAACTATTAAAAGATTATGAGCTCGTGATAGATTATCATCTAGGTAAAACGAACGTTGTTGCTGATGCGTTGAGTAGAAAATCATTGTTTGCACTACGTGCTTTGAATGCTCAGTTAGATTTGTCTGATGATAGTTCTGTGTTAGCTGAGTTAAAAGTGAAACCATTGTTTATAAAGCAGATATGTGATGCTCAGAAATCTAATAATGAATTATTAGCGAAAGGAGTTCTATGTGATTCGAATTCTGAATCTAAATTTTGGGTTGTTGATGATTGCTTGAGTTTTCGAGGTCGTATCTGTGTTCCGAGAAATTCGGAGTTGATTCAGCTGATTTTAAGTGAAGCACATAACAGTCGTCTATCTGCTCATCCAGGAAGTACAAAGATGTACCATGATCTGAAGCAACACTATTGGTGGTCTGGTATGAAACGAGACATTTTTGACTTTGTTTCGAAATGCTTAATCTGTCAACAAGTGAAAGCCGAACATCAAGTTCCGTCAGGTTTGCTACAGCCAATTCTGATTCCCGAATGGAAATGGGATAGAGTGACAATGGATTTTATTTCTGGTTTGGCTCAGACTCCGAGAAAGAAATATGCGATTTGGGTCATAGTTGACCGATTGACGAAATCTGCCCATTTTATTCGGGTAAGATCTGACAATTCACTTGGTAGATTAATCGAGCTTTATATTTTGAGATTGTTGAATTACACGGGGTGCCACTATTTATTCTGTCAGATAGGGATTCGAGGTTTACATCGAGGTTCTAGATGAAATTGCATGAAGCTTTAGGCACGAAACTGTATTTCAGTACAGCTTTTCATCCGCAAACAGATGGTCAATCCGAGTGGATCATTTAGATTCTTGATGACATGTTAAGATTTTGTATACTTGAGTTTAATGATAAGTGGGAATAGTATCTGCCATTGATTGAATTTGCGTACAATAATAGTTTTCAGTCAAGCATTAAAATGGCACCTTATGAAGCTTTGTACGGACGTAAATGTCGTACACCTCTGTATTGGACCGATCTCAGTGAAAATAAGTTTCACAGGGTCGATTTGATAAAAGACTCAGAACAGAAAGTGAAACTAATCTAAGATTGTTTGAAAGCAGCATCTGACCGTCAGAAGTCTTATGCAGATTTGAAACTAAAAGATATAGAATTTGAGATCGGTGACAAAGTATTTCTGAAAGTGTCTCCGTGGAAGAAAGTGCTTTGATTCGGACGTAAAGGCAAGTTAAGTCCGAGGTTCATCGGACCGTATGAGATCATTGAACGAGTTGGGCCTATTGCATATAGATTAAGGTTGCCCTCTGAGCTAGAAAAGATACACAGTTTATTTCATGTTTCGATGCTCCGTAGATATCGATCCGATCCGTCACATGTGATTGCCCCATTTTAAATTGAAATCCGATCAGATATGACATATAAAGAGGAACCGATCCGTATCTTAGCTCGTGAAGTGAAAGAGTTGATAAATAAGAAAATTCGTTAGTTAAAGTACTATGGAATCGACACGGAGTAGAAGAGGCTATGTGGGAGCCTGAAGATTCAATGAGACAGCAATATCCAAATCTATTTAACGGTAAGATTTTTGGGGACGAAAATCCCTAAGGGGGAACAATTGCAACAGTCCAGTTTCTACCCTAGTCGGAACAGTGGTTTCGGGACCACAAATCCAAGTCTGTATAATATTTTAATATTATTTTCTGTGTCTTTGATAAGTGGTTAAACATGTGGTAAAGTTTCGTATGTTAATTCGTCTGTCTGTGTGCTTGATTTGATAAAAGGACTAAATCGCATAAAGTTTAAAAATGGCTTTTCTTTTGATTAGTGACCAAATTGATGTGGCTTTATTATTGTAAAGTCCTTAAAAGGTAAATAGCCCCTTTCTACTTATAGTGGACGGCAACATGCAAATTTATATTATGCTTTTATATGTTATTTTATAAGTTAAATTTATATTATATTTATTTTATAAGTTATATTATTATAATAAAAAGAAAACATGTGTAAGTGGCCTTATTCTTATCATCTCTTTACCGAATTCATAAAAGAAAGAAAAGATAAACACAAGCACGGGTTCGGCCATGGTTTTGGTTTGATTCAAGGTTAGTTTGTGATCCGTTTTTGATAATTGCTACGTTTTTGGAATCGTGTCTTTGAGAGCTACAAAACCCATGTTTCAATTTTTTGTATTAATGATGTTTGTGAGATATGCCATTGATGATATATTGAGCTTTGTGATGAGTTTAGTTGTTAAATGAAAGATTTGAGCTAGATGAACATACTTTGTTCATGAATTTTTGATGAATTTAGCTAATTAGGGCTAAATTGAGAAAATAGTAACTTGAGGGATTAAATTGTAAATTTGATGGAAAATATGGGCTTGTATGATATATATATATATATATGCATTCGGCTAAGCTTGGATGTGTGATGATTTTGTGAATTTGATGTTTTGAGAAAAATGGACTAAATTGATAAATTGTGCAAATGTGAGGGTTAATTTGTAAATAGCCTTAAATATGTGTCCTTGGATTGAATTGAATGAATTAGTGAATAAAAGGGTTATTTCTGAATATGTTTAGATCAAGAACCGAGGAAAACGGACTTAGACCGCGGGAAAGCAAAAGTAACCGAGTAGCTGTTCCCGTTTCAGTTAAATCGAATTCGAGGTAAGTCATATTGCAAATAAATGTAATTGTATTGAATTGAGCATATTCATATGACTATTGATGATAATGAATGCTTACGAGATGTTATGTATATGAATTCCGAGATAAGGTAGATATAGTGATAAGTCTTAGAAATCCCCTATAAACTTAGGAATACAAAGGTATCTATTCTGCTTTATCATGTAAGACCACGTCCGGGACATTGGCATTGATTTGATATTTGTGTAAGACCACGTCCGGGATGTTGGCATCGATATGAGCTTTACGTGTAAGACCATGTCTGGGACATTGACATTGTATTGATTCGTGCAAGACCACATCTGGGACGTTGGCATCGATATGATCTTTACGTGTAAGACCATGTCTGGGACATCGGCATTGTGTAGATTCGTGTAAGACTCTGTCTGGGACAGTGGCATCGATATCTGAGTGCATATAAGACCTCGTCTGGGATGTTGGCATTATACGACTATTCTGAGCTTTCTGAGTATCCTACTAGATTCCTTACGGTTCAACAGGCAAATTTGTGATACGAATGGCTATGCAAATAGTGAATCCATTTCAGGTACGTTGATTTATACTATAAGTGTGTATATAAGGTAAGTATCTATGTGATCTTACTGATCGCTGAAATCAGAGCTTTAAAATTTATAAAAGAATGATCAAAACCTGAAAACTAACTCTGACAACGATTAAAGGCAAGTGTACCTATCGAACAGTAGTATAGCTTAGGCAAGACTGGATATCGAACCTAAAGGAACTAAGAGTACTAATACTAACTTTCTTTTTATTATTTAGCCTTAAAATAGAATGAAGTTGCTTTAAACTATATTGACGAAGATTAAACTTAAGGACACAAAGACGAAAAGGACGAATAGGAAAATAACTTTGAAGGAAAACTCAGTTGATTACGACGATACCCTTAGGAAGAATCCACCTAGACTTTACTTTGTTATCTGACCCTAATTTATATGAGTTCTTTACTTAGCTTGATCCGTAAGACTCCCTAACCTATATTAAACCCTCTCTCGAGGCGAATAACGTCTAACCCTAGGTTAATTAGTGGAACTCCCGTTCGCTTATAGTAACCTCCTAGGATAGCAGTAAATCGATCAATGGACTCCCATCTTAGGTTTCACTCTAATCCGAAAAAATCTCGTAACCTTATCTCTAGGCGTTCGATCAACTCCGCTTAATTATGTTAGATCTACTCTTAGGCAGGGTCTATTCCTCCTCCACCTAAGCACATTAGATTTGGATTAAGCAACATAATTAAGAACAAACTAAGTATTTATCATATAACTTAAAAATCAAATAAAAAGATTCATCTAGGTTTCATCCCCTTTAGGTATCTCAGGGGTTTAGTTCATAATGAATAAAAAGAACATCGCAAGAGAAAAGATAAAACAAAACATAAGAAAACCCTAAAACCCCCTGAAAGAACTGAAGGAGAATTCCGTCGTCTTGGGATGGATCAACTGGCTATCCTCGCGTTATTCCCTAACTCTAACCTTCTCGGCTTGGCTCCTTGGCCTAGCTTTGACGCCTTTTCAAAGGTGGTACTTAGGGGATATATAGAGGCTCTTGGAATGCGATTCTTTCTCAGTAAGTATCCTTTCCCGACTGAAATTGCTCATTCTGACGATAGAGGCACGGCCATGTAGCACGCCCGTGTGGATCAACTCCAGGCCGTGTTCGAATTTCTAACTTGAGGCATGGCCGTGTGAATCGGGGGAGAGGCCGTGTTCTAGATGTTTGGCGTGGCACGGCTGTGTGGTCTCCGGGCCAGGCCGTGTCGAATTCATGATATGGCTCATTTACTCCATTTTGGGCCCGTTTTGGGTTCTTTTCATCCTCGGGTGCTTTCCTGGGTATAAAACATGAAAAGAAAGGATTACAAGCACCTTTTTATATAAATCAGGGGATAAATCATCCAAAATTAAGCTAAATGCGGAATTAAAATATGTTATAATTACAGTTTATCAAATACCCCTACACTTAAGCTTTTGTTTGTCCTCAAGCAAAATTCTCAACTTACATTAAAACGAACTTTCCATGATTCATAATTCCTATCAACAATGCCTTATCCTAATTCATAGATAATTTATACATGGATAATTCAATTCAAAGAGTCCTGAAGATTCAAACAAGATAAGTCATATTTTTGTAGCACGAAAACATAGGTGTTCCCTTTCATCTAAATAATTACCTTTAATTCAAAACCTACAAGGATTGACATCCTCACAAGAGATTCACTCAAATCATTTGAAAAGTGTTTAAAGGTTAAAATTAAGCACTCATAAGTCGAACCTGAAAAGTTAATCCCATAGGCTTGCCTGAAAATTAAATCTCCACCACTGCAAAATGAAATGATAAACAGATCAAAAGGTCTTTGCCAGGGTTGTAACGGGGCTAGGGTAAAAGGTGTGGTCACGGGCTGAAATTAGAAGGTTAGAATCGAGATCGAATTGACAAGTACCTACCTAAAACTTTTCCGAAATTTTATAAATTGAAAAGTAATAAACCTACTAATACGAGCTTTTCTTTTGGAAATGGACTTTGATTGTGTAAGCTCACCTTTCACACTACTAATATTGAATACTTCGGATTATTTTTTTTTAAGAACAAACTAAAAAGAATACAAGATAATTTTAACTATCAGAATAATATACTTATGTAACTGAGCAAATCAAATCTCGATTAAGGGGTAGTCAAAGGAAAGGGTGATAACAAATACAAAGGGGTTTTTGGTTAATATTAGTAGGTAAGTCAATAAAAAGGGTTTGTTAGGATCAACGGGGTTCACTAGAGGTCAATTGTAAGGGTAGGCTATTTAGTGGAATTAGTGGGTTAAAACCTAGGTGCCTTTATCATCTCGATATATCAAATCATAACCGTGGTCTTGACATGTATAATCAAGGCAAGTTCTAGAATAATAGTTCATAGTTGAAACACCCATAATCAAAGAATGAGCACAAAAAAGAATGTATGCTCTATAAGGTTCAAAATCTCACAAAAATTATGGGTGTTTCGACATCATCCTTGTAGATTTCAAATTTCAAGGTAATATTCAAATTTAGGTTAACAACCTAAAATTTTAAATTTTTATAAAATTAAATTTATCATGCTTGATTCCCTAGTATTCTTCAAATTTAATTATCAATGCACAATTAACTATGATTTATTCTAAAACATGTCAATAAAAAATCATAATTCATCAGAAATTTCATCCTAATTAGTAATATGACAAATTTGCTCAAAAACAAGACTAAATTCAAGGATTTGAGAATCATGCAAAAAGTTAGCCATTTTTATCCTCAAGGTTTGAGAACAATGGAAAAAGTTAGGCATTTTCTCAGAATAACTATTCACCCCCTACACTTAGGATGTACATTGCCCTCAATGTACAAAGATAGATAATAACATTTAGGGGATAAATCAAAAGAGAAGGGGAAGGAATTACTCCCTGAAGTTTGGACGCTTTCCCGATGGAGTGTCTTCGGTGGCGGTGATGACCGGTCTGGATGACGAACCTGCGCTAGATAAAGAAATTGGGTAGCGCACTGAAAAGTAGCTAGGATTTATTAAGGCCTAATAAAAATAAACTAAATATAAAATTAAAGAAAAACAAACTAAAGGGAAGGAGACTAAGAAGAAAACTAAAATGAAAAGAAAATATTGATGGACTGTGAAGTCCTTATTGAAGGATGGTTCGCAAGGTGGGAATCAACACTAAGGTTGGGGATGTGATGGCGGTGGCGGAAGTGAATAGGTTATCGTGGTGGTCGGCGTGATTCCCAAACAGCTTGGCAAACCTGACACTACAAAACTAAACTAAGTTAAATTAACTTAAACATAAGATTGTCAAAGAAAAGGAGAATGAAAGGAAAGAGAAACAAAAAATATAAACTAAATGGTCTCAAAGACCCTTGGCCTGTTGTTTAGGTGAAGTTGCCGGCATGAACTCATGTAGATTATCCTCCTTTAAAGAGTTTGACCTTTTACGCTTCTTTGACATGTTGTGTGATGGCTCAAGGATCTAGAGTGTTAGTAAATGGAGTGAGAATTCTGAGAGGAAGAAGGTGAAAAAGAGAAGCAGGATGGAGTTAGATGGGAGGAAAGGGAAGGGCTGTGGAGTTTAAATAAAATTTCAAATCTGGCACGTTCCCACGCCCGTGGTCCTAGGGTGTGTCGATTCACACGGCCGCTTTGCACGGCCGTGTGTTTGTGCGTGTTGGCTCTCCATGCCCGTGTTTGTGAAGTTAGTATGTTGGCACGGTTGGGATGCACGGGCGTGTCTTGCCCGTGCTTGATAAGTCAGTAGCTTCACACGGTCGTGGGGCACGACTGTGCTGATTTGTCGGTGCCCGTGGGGTGGGTGGTTGGATCCGTGACGTTGGAGGGTGGTTGGACTATATTGCACGACCTCTGCTCTGTCAGTGTGATGGTTCTAGTAGTCCACACGGCCACGGACACGGTCGTGTGTAAGGCCATGTGGCCTAGAAAACTGCACTTCTGGTTAGTTTAAAAAGAAAAATAAAAAGGAAAATAAAGTAAAATGAAAATAAATGCAAAATAAGTAAGGTTAGTACTCGGGTTGCCTCCCGAGAAGCGCTCATTTATAGTCTTCAGCTAGACTTTCCTTGTGTTTGAAAAATTCAAAGAGGTTTGAAGGTTTGAATATCTTCCCTCATGCTTACAGTTCTGTTTCTTTGACAAAGTTGAAGTCGAGAAGCGTTTACCTTGAATTTGCCGAACATTGGATTGCTTACCTCGACTATTCCGTGTAGGAAGATATCGTGTACCTTAAGAAGAATTTCTCCCTTTGCCCTCAGGTCTATTGAAGTGATTTGAGGATCGGCTTTGTGTAACAGTACCTGGTCTCCTATTTTGAAGTGATTTGATGTCTCCACGAGCTCTTCTGGTGGTTCCTCGGGTTTTGCTTCGTGTGGATTCGACTTTTCTTTGACGTGTGTCTGTTGTTCTTCTAATTTGTCGACCCTAAAGCTGTGTTCCTCGTGTAACTCTACTTTGTCGACTTGGGGTTTATGAGTTGGCTTAGGTTTTAGGCCCTGTGATGTTTCCTGCGATAAAGATTGAACAATTTTGTTATCATCTGTATTGACATTCTTACCTTCAACGATTGTTGCCCTGGCCGAGTCAAGAGCTTGAAGACTGGTTGATTCGTCACCTACACGAAGTATGAGTTCTCCTGTGGCAACATCAATTTTAGTCTTGGCAGTTGCTAAAAAAGGTCTTCCTAGAATTAAGGGGATTGAATTATCCTCATCCATGTCTAAAACAAGAAAATCTACTGGGAAAACAAATTTATCGATTTTTACGAGAACGTCTTCAATAATGCCCTAGGAATTCTAACAGTTTTATCAGCTAATTGAATACTCATCTTAGTTTGTTTGGGCTTCCCTAGACCTAGTCATTTAAACAATGTATAAGACATGACATTTATGCTTGACCCTAAATCAGCTAACGCATTATCAATAGTTAAACTACCAATTAAACATGGAATTGTAAAACTCCCTGGGTCTTTTAATTTCTGTGGTAGTCTATTTTGTAGAATTGCTGAGCACTTTGCGTTGAGTTCAATGTGTGTCTCTTCATCTAATTTGCGTTTGTTTGTCATGTCATGTTTGTCTTAAAAATTTCCTGCGTCGGCATCTGAAAAAGGGCTTCAAGAAGAGGTAAGTTAATGTGTAATTTCTTTAAAAGTTTAAGAAACTTACCAAACTGTTCTTCTGAATCGTCTCTTTTTAATGCTTTGGGATAAGGAATGCGAGGTTGGTATTCTTTGATTACTGGTTTTGGCCTTTCCTGTGTTACCTCTACCTTTCCTTCGTCTACCTTGTCTTCTTGTAGCGAGATGGGTTCGTTTATCTCTGCATTTTCCTGAGCTGCTATGGCTTGAATTTGCTCCTTTGGATTAATCTCAGTGTTACTTGGTAGACGTCCTTGCGGTCGTTCTGACATGAGCTGTGCGAGTCGTTCGATTGCATTAGTAACTTCCTTTACTGACTTAGTGATTTCCCTGATTCGGCTCTCGTTGCTTTTGATTGTTCTCACAGTATCTTGTAGGCGTTCTTCTGTGTTTGCTGATTTTGTTAGCTCCTCTTCGTGGGTTGGTTTCTTTCCTTGTGGATAGAGTTGACTGTGGAAGTTTTGAGGAGGTTGTTGCCTTTGATTTCCTTGATTGCATTGACCTCCCCACAAAAAATTTAGGTGATTCCTCCAACCTGGATTGTAAGTGTTACTATAAGGATTATTATTAGATCGTAAATTATTACCTATATAGTTCATCTGTTCGCTTTCTGCTTCCGGTTGGTAGGGTGGGTACTCAGGATTCGCCACTGTTCCACTCGTGTCGCACTGCATGACTGGATGTACCTGCGAAGAACACAAGCTATCGAGCTTTTTATTTATCGTCTCTATTTGTGTTGATAGCATGGCCATGGCGTCCAAGTTGAAAACTCCTGCTGATTTCGTCGGTTTGGTCCTTGAAGCTTGCCACTGATAATTGTTTAATGACATTTCCTCAATGAACTCGTAGGCCACTTCTGGAGTTTTGTTTTTCAGGGTCCCACCAGCTGCTGAATCAATCAGTTGCCTCGTTGAGGGGTTTACACCGTTATAGAATGTTTGGACTTGTAGCTACAAGGATAAGCCATGGTGTGGGCACCTCCTCAAGAGATCTTTGAATCTCTCCCATGCATCGTATAGCTTTTCTAAATCCATCTGCACAAAAGAAAAGATATCATTCCTTATTTCGGCCGTTTTAGCTGGTGAAAAATATTTAATTAAAAATTTTTTGGTCATCTGATCCCATGTGGTGATTGACCCTCGTTGTAACGATTTTAACCACTGTTTAGCTTTATGTCTCAATGAAAAAGGGAATAACCGAAAACGTATAGCATCATCAGAAACACCATTTATTTTGAATGTATCGCAGAACTCTAAAAAGTTAGCTATATGCATGTTTGGATCTTCATCCTACAAACCATCAAATTGAACAAACTGTTGAATCATTTGTATTGTGTTAGGTTTTAATTCAAAATTATTAGCAGATATAGCAGGCCTAACAATACTTGATTCTGTTTCTATTAAATGCAGTTTTGCGTAATCAAACATTGTACGTGGAGTGTTACGTTCCTCCACATCATGTGGTGGTGGATTACTCTCGTCCATCCTTTCAGTAGGATTGGATCTGTCTTCTTCCTCTCCTTTTGTATAGTTTAGGGCTCGCCTGATTTCTCGGCAATTCCTTCGAGCGGTAGCTTCAATATCACTATCGTATACTAAAGGTCCTCTCGGGTTCCTTCTAGTCATAAACTAGAGGTACCTAGAAAGAAAAGAAAGAAAGAGAAATTAGCAAAATTAAAAATTAAACTGAAAACAAAATAAATTGCTGAAAATAAAAAATAATAGCTAAAGTAATAAAAATAGAGTTTTCTTAATATTTTAGTTCCCCGGCAACGGCGCCAAAAACTTGATCGCTGAAATCAGAGCTTTAAAATTTATAAAAGAATAGTCAAAACCTGAAAACTAACTCTGACAATGATTAAAGGCAAGTGTACCTATCGAACAGTAGTATAGCTTAGGCAAGACCGGATATCGAACCCAAAGGAACTAAGAGTACTAATACTAACTTTCTTTTTATTATTTAGCCTTAAAATAGAATGAAGTTGCTTTAAACTATATTGACGAAGACTAAACTTAAGGACACAAAGACAAAAAGGACGAATAGGAAAATAACTTTGAAGGAAAACTCAGTTGATTACGACGATACACTTAGGAAGAATCCACCTAAACTTCAATTTGTTATCTGACCCTAATTTATATGATTTCTTTACTTAGCTTGATCCGTAAGACTCCCTAACCTATATTAAACCCTATCTCGAGGCGAATAACGTCTAATCCTAGGTTAATTAGTGGAACTCTCGTTCGCTTATAGTAACCCCCTAGGATAGCAGTAAATCGATCAATGGACTCCCATATTAGGTTTCACCGTAATCCGGCAAAATCTCGTAACCCTATCTCTAGGCGTTCGATCAACTCCGCTTAATTATGTTAGATCTACTCTTAGGCAGGGTCTATTCCTCCTCCACCTAAGCACATTAGATTTGGATTAAGCAATATAATTAAGAACAAACTAAGTATTTATCATATAACTTAAAAATCAAATAAAAAGATTCATCTAGGTTTCATCCCCTTCAGGTATCTGAGGGGTTTAGTTCATAATGAATAAAAAGAACATCACAAGAGAAAAGATAAAACAAAACATAAGAAAACCCTAAACCCTAAACCCCTAAACCCTAAACCCTAATGGTATTTCTATAGAAGTGTTTTCTATAAATAACCTAACCGATTTTTTATTAATAGTAAATGGTAAATATTGATTTATAATATTATTTCCTAATAAAATATCTCCATTCATATCAGGAAAACATAATATTTTTACCATTAATATAAATATCTTCAAAATTAAATTGGCATAATTCATTATACCATCTAATTCTTCGAGGTACAGTTTCTAAACTTTTGTTAGTAAGAAATTGTTTAACCGCTTGGTTATCAGTTTTTATAATAAAATGTTCAGGGGCTAAATATATTAGGAATTTTTTATTCCTTTTTTTATTGCTAATAACTCTTTTTCATATATTGCATAATTTATTTCATTTGGTTTAAATTTTCCTGAACTATATCCACAAATTAATTCTTTATTAGCTATTGTTTTAGCTTTTAATACACATCCCCAATTTTTTTCTGAGGCATCTGTTTCTAGAATTAATTTATCTCCTTGTTTAGGTAAATAAACCTTAGGAATATAATTTATTTTAGATTTTATGTGTTTTATAATATCTGAATCTTTTTTAGACCATTCAAAGGGTTTGTCCTTTTTTAGTTTTTCATATAACTCATCTAATTTTTTAGATAAGTTAGGAAAGAAATTTCTTCCATAATTAACAATTCCTAAAATTGTTGAAGTTGTTTCTTATCAACAATATTTTCAGGAAATTCTTTTATTTTTACAATGATATGATCTTGGAGTTTAAGACCATCGGCAGATAATATTAATCCTAAGAATTCTATTTCAGTTTTTTCTATTTCAATTTTCTTAGGACTTAATATAATTCCATGTTTTATAAATTCTCTAGATATAATGTTTAAATGTTTCTATGATCTTCTAATGCTTTGACGCCTTTTCAAATGTGGTACTTAGGGGATATATATAGGCTCTTGAAATGCGATTCTTTCTCCCTAAGTATCCTTTTCCAACTGAAATTGCTCATTCTGACGACAGAGGCACGGCCATGTAGCACGCCCGTGTGGATCGACTCCAGGCTGTGTTCGGATTTCTAACTTGAGGCACGGCCGTGTTCTAGATTTTTGGCGTGGCACGACCATGTGGTCTCCGGGCCAGGCCGTGTCGAATTCATGATATGGCCCATTTACTCCGTTTTGGGCCCGTTTTGTGTTCTTTTCATCCTCGGGTGCTTTCCTGGGTATAAAACATGAAAAGAAAGGATTACAAGCACTTTTTTATATAAATCAAGGGATAAATCATCCAAAATTAAGTTAAATACGGGATTAAAATATGTTATAATTACGGTTTATCACTTACTATGATGATTATGTATACTGGGATAACATTATGATATGTGAAAGTAAGCATGAAAGAGCTTATATTTATAAGACTTTTGAATTGATGAATGTGGCAAATATGGTGAAGTACATGGATCAAAGCATATATGTGATAGTTTGTTAAGTAATTAAGATGTGCCAATGTACCTATGTGCACATATGCCTTCCATGCTAAGTTTGTTTATAATATGACTTACTAATCTTTTGGAAAGCTTACTCTGTGTGTGTATTTTTCTCTGTTTTATAGGTCGTCAAAGCTACTAAAGGCTCGGGACCGTCAAGGATCGTCATCACACTACTAAACTTATTTAGGTACACTTTGGAAATGTATATAGCTTGATATCGCATGTATAGGCTAGTATTTGATATAATTTTGTTATATGAACTTTGCCATGTGATTTGGCTAGTTATGAATTGAGAATTTGCTTGAATGAATGTGATATGTGTGGAGTACGTTTTTGGCATGGTTAATTGATTCATGAAATGGTCAAGTTTTGATTAAGCAAATGAATGAATTAAGCTTGTAATGAGTTGAGTTTTAATCTTGTAATTTGGATGGTTATCTTGGTATGTTATTGGTTGCCAAATAGGTATGAGATGTCTTGATGATTTTGCTTGTATATAAGACCCATATGGGTGGCATTTTGGCTTTGCAAATGGCCTATTTTGCCACACGGTTGTGGCACACATGCGTGCCTAGTAACTGTGTGGTTTTCAACATGGTCGACCACTGCCAAAGTACACGGGCGTGCTTGGTGGCCGTGGAGCAAAGGTCAATTTCGACGACGGGGAGGACACACGGGTGTGTCTAGTAGCCGTGGGAGGCACACGGCCTGCCAACATGGGTGTGTAACCCCTGAAATATAGAAAAGTTTTAAATTTCCTTGAAATTTTGTATGTGTTTCGATTTAGTCCCGACCCGGTTTATAGCATGTTTTAGGTCTCGAAGACCTACTAAGGGGACATTATGGTTGAGGTTAATATTCAATTGCGTGACATTTCTATAAATGTTTCCAATATATTCGGTAACGCCTTTAGCCCTAGTCCGACAACTGATACGGGTTAGGGGTGTTATATTTTCAATTCATAATTACCAAAATTTCGTTTCAGATCAATACATATACTTCAGCCAATATTACAAGTCTCAGAAACTTTACTTCTCAAAGTCAGAATTCACATTTACTAAACTCTGCACACCATTGTTTCTCTCGCAAAATCTACAACATTGTTCTCAAACACTAATCATGTTCGATTCATTAATCCCATAAAAGCGACTGTGTGCTCGTTTATCCAAACGGTATTACCAGAAACTCACATTGTTTATATCAAGTCAAAGTAGTCTTCAATATTGTAACGCCCCGAATTTTGGGCCTAGATGAATTGGGCTTTGGGCTTTGTGTCTCATAAATTTTTTTTTAGCGAGAAAATGACAAATGACATGTTGGCTTTAAGGGTTTATTAAACTTGTAGTGTTTAGGGGTGTTGGAGAAGTTCTAGGTTCGAACTTTGAGGAGAAGGAATTTTTAATTAATTAGTAAAGGAACCAGGGTGGTGAGTAGTTGGGCTTTTAAATAAAAATAGGGAAAAATGGCATCAAAGAGCCTTGTGGTGGAGTGGATAAGTGACGCCACTCAGGGTATAGGAAGGTGGCATTATGGGTTAGCAAGGAGATCCTAGGTTCGAATCCTAGCTTAGTATTTTTAAGAGTTTAATTTTGGCCTTCTAGAAGGTTGGAATTGGTGTGATGATGGACTCTAAGGAGAGTGATCAGAAGAGAAAATTTAGGAAAAGGATTGGGGAGTTATCAGGGAGAAAAACGAGAAGATGAGATGGGGAAGAGTTAGAGCCAATTAGGACTTTGGGGGGGTTGGTTTTGTGTATAAATTGAGGGTGCCGAATTCCCTCAGTGCTATTTCGGCAATTGGAATTCCCTTTGTGCTATTTTGGCAACTATAGTGCTCTGCCGAATTCTTCTTCACTTTTTCTATTCTAAACCTCGCCTCTTCCTTGTGTGTTTTCTTTTCTTCTCTCCTAAAGCCTTAAATCGAATATCATTCTTTTCTTTCTCCATTGCTTGTGTCATCCCACCTTCATCTCAATTGTTGGGGACCAAATATTCATGACTTCAAAAGCCGAAAACATTTGCTCTTGGAGCCGATTTCTTCATCGCCCCAAAACTTGTGCCGAATACTCTAGTGACCAAATATCTATCGTGCTGTCATCATTCCTTTAATTTTTGGTGGATCGGATCTTGGAAAAATTGGAATCAAGCTTGGATCTACAAGTCTCTGCTGAAAAGCTATCCATACGTTTCGGCTTTTGGGTAAGTGCTCTTGATTTTGGGATAAGTTGGCCGAATAGCCTATAGTAAGGGAAAGGGTGACTTGAGTGGTTACAAGTCACCTATTATTTTGTCTTTAACGATTAAGATTGATGCAGATCTAGGGGATATTCGTGAGTTGTAGCTAAGGAAAGGCTATTAGGACTGGTGGCACATGATAAGGTTATGGTAAGGCTTCGGTTTTTGGTAAATATTGTGGTTAAGTGTGTGATTTATTGGAGGTTGGTATTGGTTATAGGTTTAAGGCTGAGGATAGTGTAACACGTCTCATTTACCAGGTGTGTACATACACTTTACACACGACAAATCGGCAAAAGTCGAAATTCTAAAAAACCAGAATGTCGAAAAGCCAAAAGGTTGGCGCCGACAACCACACGAGCGTGCGAACATCCGTGAGGGAACACCAATTCGATTACCGGGGCCAAGAGAGCGATCTCGTGGTCTCGGGCCACTGTTTGGCCAACCGGGCTAGACGGGGCTAAATGGGCCTACTGAGCTTGTGGGCCCAAATCGGCAAGAGTTGATATGTGAAATTGAATGATAGATTGATATGGATGGTTGTATGATTTGATTATGATCGGGCCTAACAGGCTACATATACATGATTGGGCTTAATGGGCTATATGGACATGATTGGGCTTAGTGGGCCTTATGGGATTTTAGAAATGCATGCTAGGGTTTTAATGGACTCTAAGCTTAGTTCTGATGAATTCTTAAACACTATAAAACTTAATTTAATAATCAAACATGTCTGTGGACAATTCGATAGGGTAGTGTGTGGCAATGGACATATGCATGTCTAGGATTAGATCTAAGGAAGGCTTGGTACTTAAGCGGTCCTAGTGACCCACCTCCTCTTCTCTGAAATCCTACCTGGTACATAGTATCTGTTCACTTTAGCCAACGAGGACATGTTGACAGGCCAAAAGTTCGTAATTTAAAGCCCATACTGTTAAGAATTACTGAAATACTCCTAAATTGCAAAATTATAGAAATACCCCTAAATTGCAAAATTACTGAAATGCCCTTGATTTGTGAAATGACTAAAATGCCCCTATGTGTTGAATGTAAGATTTATGGATGTTACATGTACATTTGCTGCATTCATATGATATTCTGTTTAGGATGCATATGGGTGGGAATTATGGAACAGAGGAAGTATATGAGGATTGCATGGTTGCTTGACAACTGTGGATCCACCGATGGCTTTCTAAGCCTATTATATGATAAGCAACTTTGCTGCAACATTTGGTAGTATTGCAACCGGGCTACCCTTGAAGTGTATCGAATGGGTGGGTCGATTTAGAAATCCCGACAGAAGTGTTTCGGCGGGACGGAGACGAAATGTACCGGATGGATTATTTGGGAAGGGTTTGCATTGCATTTCATGTATGATATTATTATGTTATTATTATGATATGTATGCTGTTTGTTTGACGAGGGTCGTACACACTGAGTTTTTGAAAACTCACTCCCTCTTTTATTTTTCTCAAGTGATCCTAAGTAGGCGGTTCGATAGATGGATGGACTCAGAGGTGGCCAACTAGCAAAATGATTAGACTTGTTTTTCTTAATATCTAAATTCTAAATTTTAAGTTATTTATTTTAAGTTAATTTATTTCAGATTGTAATAAGGTTTCCCTCTAGTTATTATTCCATTACTTCCACTATGCATTGTAATTTTGAAACGAAACCTGGATTTATTTCTTTAAGCGAATTTCAAGTTTTTGAAAATAATTATATTTTAAGATCGAGCTTCTGCTATCAAAGGAAATTTTTACATGGAACAAGGAAATGGTTTTTGGCTACACCCCGTTTTGAAAGCAAAATGGATTTTACTTAACTTTTCTCTAGAAGGGTTTTCAATGAAAACAAGGTTTTCGCAAAAACACTTCAATGTGACACGCCGGATTCGGGCCTAACTTCTAAGCCGGGTTTGGGGTGTTATGTAACAGTCCGGTTTATACCCTAGTCGGAACAGTGCTTTCGGGACCACAAATCCGAGTCAGTAAAATTTTTAAATACTATTTTCTGTGCCCTTGATATGTGATTAAGCATGTGTGTAAGTTTCGTGATTTAATTTGATCGTATGTGTGTTTAAATTGAAAAAGGACTAAATCGCATAAAAGGTAAAAGTGGCCTACTTTTATATGGGGATTCATGTTGCAAATTGGCCATTAATGAGAATAGTGGACAACATTAAATGTTATATATGCTTTTATATGTTAATTTTTATAAGTTAATATTAACATTAATATATTATAAGTTATTATATAAAACAAAACATTAAAAAGAAAGAAAAAGAAAGCCATATTGCTTTATCTTTGGCCGAATATCAAAAAGAAAAAGAAAAGAAGAAGAAAGCAAGGTTTCGGCTAGGTTTGAGCTTAATTAAGGTAAGTTTTGACTTCAGTTTTTGATAATTTCTACGTTTTTGCAACCGTTGCTTTGAGAGCTACAAAACCCATGTATTAATTTTGTGAATTGATGATGTTTATGTGATATGCCATTGATGATATGTTGAGCTTTATAATGATTTATGGTGTTAAATGAAAGATTTGAGCTAGATGAACATACTTTGTTCTTGAATTTTTGATGAATTTAGCTAATTAGGGCTAAATTGAGAAAATATTATTTTAGAGGACTAATTTGTAAATTTGATGAAAAGTATGGACTTATATAGTCCCTAGGGAGATTCGGCTATGCATGTGTGTGAACAAATTTTGTATATTTGGTGTTTTGAGAAAAATGGACTAAATTGATAAAATGTGAAAAGGTAAGGGCTAAAGTATAAATTGCCCTAAATATGTGGATGCGGATTGAATTGAATGAATTAGTGAATAAAAGGGTTAATTCTGAATATGTATAGATCAAGAACCGAGGAAAACGGACTTAGATTGTGGGAAAGCAAAAGTAACCGAGTAGCCGTATTGAATCTGAGGTAAGTCATTATGCAAATAAACGAATTCGTATTGAATTATGTATGTTCTTATGACTATTGTTATCGATGAATACTTATGATATGATCTGATTATGAATTCTGAGATGAGGATTACTTAGTGACAATGTCCGAGAAGTCCCGTACGAACCTAGGGATAGAGAGGATTAGCTATGTCATGACATAGGTATCTGTTCTGTTTTTATCATATAAGACCACGTCTGGGACGTTGGCGTTGATTTGAGATTCGTGTAAGACCACGTCTGGGACGTTGGCATCGATATGATCTTTACGTGTAAGACCATGTCTGGGACATCGGCATCGTATTGATTTGTGTAAGACCACGTCTGGGACGTTGGCATCGATATGATCTTTAAGTGTAAGACCATGTCTGGGACATCGGCATCGTATTGATTCGTGTAAGACCGTTTGCAGACAAGTGGCATCGATGATTCGAGTGCATATAAGACCTCAAATGCGGGACGTTGGCATTGTACGACTATTCTGAGCTTTCTGAGTATCCTATTAGATTCTTACGGTTCAACGGGCAAGTCTGTGATATGAAATGGCCTTGTAAATAGTGAATCCGTTTCAGGTACGTTGATTCATACACTAAGTGTGTATATAAGGTAAGTTCCTATGTGATCTTACTATGATGATTTTGTATATTTGGATAACATTATGAGATGTGATAGTAAACATGAAAGAGCTTTGTATATATGAGACTTTTGAATTGATGAATGTGGCAAATATGGCCAAGTACATGGACCAAAGTATATATATGTGATAATTTGCTAAGTGATTTTAAATGTGCCAATGTATCTATGAGTATATATGCCTTCTATGCTAAGTTTGTTTGTATTATGACTTACTAAGCTTTTGGAAAGCTTACTCCGTGTGTGCATTTTCTCTGTTTTATAGGTCGTCAAAGCTATTGAAGGCTCGGGACCGTCAAGGATCGTCATCATACTATTCAACTTGTTTTTGGTACATTTTGGATATATATATTTTGCTAGACATGCCATGTATAGGCTAGTCTTTTGTATTTGTAAATAAAGTGAATTTAGCCATGTGATTTGGCTAGTTGTATGTTGGTATTATGTTTAAATGAATATGATATATGAAGTATACCTTGGTATGGTTAAAGCACATGAATTGGTCAAGTTTTTGGATAAGCATTTAGATGAATTATACTTGATATACATATGTTTTGGTCTTGGAAGTTGGCATGGTTGAAATGGATATTGAATGTCTAGATTGAATGGTTATGTTGGTTATCTAGTATCCATGAAATGTGTTGGTAAATATTGCTTGTAGGTAAGACCCAAGTGGGTGGCATTTTGGCCTTGAAAATGGCCTATAATGTCACACGGTTGTGGCACACGGGCGTGCATAGTGACCATAGGGCTAAGTCAGTAGCTAGCATAGGAGTACACGGCCTTAGCACACGGACGTGCCAAGTAGCCGTGTGATATTTGACAGGATTGACCACGGCTAGAGTACACGGGCGTGCTTGGTGGCCGTGGAAGAAAAGTTTGTTTCGATCACGGGAGGACACACGAATGTGTCTAGCAGTCGTGGGAGGCACACGGCCTGCCCACACGGGCGTGTAACCCCTGAAACTTAGAAAAGTTTTAAATTTCTTAGAATGTCTATATGTGTTTCAGTTTAGTCCTGACTCGATTTATAAGCATGTTTTAGGTCTCGTTGACAGTATTAAGGGACATTATGTTTAAGATGGATGGATGAATGTATGAACTTCTAAAAATGTTTCCGATCGGTCCGGTAATGCCTTTAACCCTAGTCCGACGATGGATACGGGTTAGGGGTTACATGTTACAAATACATCTGAATCATAACTCAAAGCAAACAACAATAGGATCGAAATTCAATCTTTTCAAAATACGATATCTCCCTTTCACTAATCAAGCACATGAGTTATACGAAGTAACATATATTGTAACACCCTATACTCGATATAAATACTTAACCAAATTTTACAGCTGGCGAAAACCATACTGAACATATTTCTTATTTATTTCTTTTTTTTTTTAAGCCAAAAGATTTTGAAGAAGATGTTTATTAATTAATACAGATTCTCAAAAGCAGTATAAAACATTCCAACTTAGATATTTGTTAAAATAGATTTATTCATGGCGTAGAGTACTTAGATGACTTCGATACATAATGTGAAAACTTCCAAGTCCGAAAAACACTTACACCACCCATAATTATAGATATGCCAAACTCTTCGTTATAGCGGGTTACTATGGCGGATTCATCAATCGAGTACACTACCAAGAACTCTTTCAGAAAATACCTCAAAGGCATGCCCAGATTTCGTCACAAAAACGGACTAACAACTCGCCAATTAGATGTTGTAAAATTTACCTTACAATCTTTCTAGACAATTTGCCACAAAGGCTTTCCAAATAACTTTGCCATTAAGGCTTCCCAAATAAGACGCCAAAGAAGATTTTTAGATAATTTGCCCCAAGGGCTTTACACGTAACTTGCCACAAAGGCATTGATTGGTTTGCCACCAAGGCACCACATAAACCATCATGTTTGGCGATATGGATTTTCCTAAACTCAACATCACCCGAGGTTTGCCCATTATTGCCCTTAGGACACGCAAAAACCCTAGTAGAAAAATACGGCTCATCCGCCATTTCCAGAATGTGTCATGTCCATGGTCTTTCCACATATATGTCATACTGGCTTTTTCTCATGTTTATTGTCTCAATGAAAGTCATCAAAAACCACACGGGGTCTATTATCATATAACACATTTTCCCGTCACTCTGCCCGAACCCTATTATCGCCAACCATACTTTTTCATTAATCATTCGATTAACATAATGGACTCATTTTCATACATTTTACTCATACCCATAACAAAATCATACTTCCTAACACATAATTTCCCATTCATACTTAACTCACATCGTTATATTCATGGAACACATCGTATACTTCATTACATACATACAGATGCTTCGTCCTCAAAAAGATATACACAACTACATATATATCAATCATACAAAGAATTATCATAAAATGACGTGTAGGAGTCAGATCTAGAGGCTAACCAGAGACCCACATTTACCTCGACCCAGAGCTTTTGTTTTAATCGTCTTTCCCGATCCAGTAGCAACAATTGCTTAAAAGATCATGAAATTTCCATTAAAATCCCCATTTGCAGACAGTTTACTAATGTTTCAACTACATGCAACCCCCATGCAGCACTTTCTTCTCATACCCTACTATTCTTACATCTTTTAACATCCTTACTCTTCAATAATTGTAACATACAGAGCTATAAGACTTACTAGAAGGTTGAATCATCCACTGATTAAACAAAATCCTAGCTCTAGCTTAGTGAAGAAAAAGAGAATATTTAGGTTAGAAAGAAGGACCAGAATGTCAAGCAGAAATAAAAACCATCTGGAATACCTCCTTAATCCTCTCTCTATATACTCCCAGTCTCCGTTTTTGTTGATTTTGACAAGTGACGTTTCTTACTAAAATTTTCCCTTGATTTTTCCTACCAAATCTTGATGAAGGTAAAAGAAAATCCAACGAAGATCTACGTTACCATTTGACCAATCATAAGGAAGGTCAAATCAATCTAATTGACTCCCAACTAATCCTATTACAACTAATCCTATTACAAAACGAAATTGAATAGTGCTCATGCAAATAGAGCGTACTATACCTTGGTGGTGACTCACATATGGTGTGGTCTTAAAGACAATTAAGTCTCATATAGCTTTCTCATACACTTGGTAGGCTCTTTGTGCTAAGCCAAAACTTTAGGGTGTACTCTTCCTTAGGTGTACTCTTTCTTGAGCATATTCATTCTTCACTTAAAGATACTCTGTAATTAAATCCTTAGATATCGCCAACAGGTGGATACTTTAATGTTAGTTTGCGCCAATAATTTAACTAGCCAGCAAACCAACAGGGCGGCAAATTATGCTACCATAGTGCGCCAAAAAAGTTAACATGCATGCCTCACTCGTCTTTTTAGATCCGTCATTTTTGGGGTGTGACATATATATTTATTCTTTATGGTAACTCTGTTCAACTATCTGTATTCAATATACAATCTCATAATTTTAGCTTTCTTTTTCACATATAAGATTGACACACTCCAAGATGACACGCTCGATTGAATAAATCCCCTGTCTAATAATTATTACAACCATGCTTTCAATTCTTTCCATTCTATTTATAGCATTCTATGCGATGCAATCGAGATATGAGCAGTTTTGGGTGTCACTTAAATAAAATTTTCATTTTTTCTCACTTTGGCGATAAGCATTCCCTCAATAAATAAATCAATGCATTCGTTAATTGTCAAATATTGTTCTATCTTTGTTCTTGGTATTCTGGCATCTAAAATGTAGTCAAATACACTTTACAATATTTTCTTATCAGTACCCAGGCTAATATTGCTGATATGATATTGAGAAAACAATCAAGTCTTTATGTCTCTACATTAATCAATTCACCATTTTGATGTATCAACACAATTCATTTCACTCAGCTATAATGTCAGGGGTAGTAGCCTTTTCTCTAGCTCGAATAACATAGGTTGCAACTGGTGCACGAGCTTTTAATCTCAACATCGTATCCCTCGTCCCACCTTGACTAGTTCTAATTTTCTTAGTAGTTGTCGATTTTCTCCCTCTTCAAGGAGTTGGCATTGGTTTAATAATTTGATTACTAATGACATCTAATTTCTCGAGTAATCTACATTAAGTGCTTAGTAGGGTCACATCTGAAACAGGCTCCCTATTTTCACTTTGTATTTTCCCTAAAATGATTTTTGCCGTAATGTTTCACAAACTAGTTTACTGATGTTCCGAACACTACTTGTACTAGCCACTGATGTAGCCTGAAGTCTCGAATAACTTTGTTTATACATATATTTTTACCGGATTTCCTGTAGGGCGAACAATTGACTCTTGAAATTTCTCGTATGCTTAGATGAGGAATCAGGAAAGATTTGGTCATACTACGTTTTTTGATGTCTCGGCTTTTTAACTTAACTCAATAATTTTCATTTCATATCCTACCATCTCTGAGCTCACTCAAACAGTACAATAAATTCTTTTAGTTCTAATCCCCCCATAAGTATTCAGATGTCTTCATTCAAGCCTCATTCAACACGGATGCACATCTCGGTTTCTCAGTGTCATTGATGTCAGAGTTACCCACAATTGATACACTTCTTCTTTCCATAACAATACAACGCATTTCGACTGTTTTATGTCAGAGTTACCCACAATTGATACACTTCTTCTTTCCATAACAATACAACGCATTTTGACTGTTTTCTAGAAAAACATATCAATTCATCAAGCACTCTTAAAGTGTCTTCTAGCTAGTATTTAGTTCTTTCAATATCATCATATTTCTTACCTTGGAACTCTTTTGCCCCTCATTTACAAAATTTTCCAATCGGGGTCAATTAACATTGACCAGATTTGGGTTTTAAGCACAATGGGATGCCATAGGAGGCACATTCCGGGATGAAGGTTACATTTAAGGTTACAAAGCTGAAGAGATAACTCCCAAATGCTAGGTGAACCACTAGTTTAACAATTGGATGAAGGCATCTCTTGCCTTATTCACAATCTCTTGCGAAATAGGCACGCTAAAAATAACTCTCTAATTAGAAGCAGTAACATTACCATTAACTTCATTCAATATTATACAATTCAATTTGACCAACAAGATTTATCTATAAATGAAAAACAAAATCTATTCATATCTAAAAGCATCACGCTATCATAGGTTATTATGGCATGTAATTCTAGACTCAACATGCACTACATTTAGTCTTAGAATTGACTATACATGTAGCTCTGATACCAATAAATGTAACACTCATTACCTAGTCTGGTCGTTGGACCTGAGCTACGTAATGCTATAGTCATAATTGAAACAGAACTGTAACACCCCTAACCCCTATCTGACGTCGGAATAAGGTTACGGAGCATTACCGAACTTATCATATAAACTATCATACATTTCATGTTCATTTCTCATATCCAAACAAAAGTCATTCAAATTCAATCATATAGTCCCTAACATGAGCCTTCAAGGCCTAAAACAAGCATTAGAAGTGGTTCGAGACTAAAACAAGTACTTAAGATATTTTTAGAAAAACATGAAAAAATTTTAAAGTGCAGGGGACACATGCCCGTGTGGCCAGGCCGTGTGTCTCACACAGCCAAGAGACACGCCCTTGTCACAGGCCGTGTGGACATTCGAAATCGGATCACATGGCCGTGTCCAACTCCATGTAACTCATTGACTTGGGTCACACGGCCAGACCACACGCCTGTGTGTCAGGTCGTGTGCTAGGCCGTGTGAAAACTTAAGGGTATACTGACTTATGCCACATGGCCAAGCCACATGTCCGTGTGCTAGACTGTGTGAAGCTACTGACTTGGTTTCTAAATAGGTATCAGGGGACACATGACCGTGTCACCTGGCCGTGCGTCACACACTGCTGAGACACACGTCCGTGTTTCTGCCCGTGTGGACAAAAATAGACCATTTTTCAAGCCATATTTCTCACCCAATGTGGTACCAACCTAAGCCAAACAATGTACATATAACCATGACATAAATGGGCATTCACAACCATCTAATATCAAATTTATAACATGATCCATCCACACATACAACATGACATTCATAACTCATTCATTTGACCACATTAAAACATACCATTTGAAATTCCAAAATCTACCTAAATGGTTAAATTCATATATGACACATTGCCTAAAACTTAGCATGCGGATACATTTTCAATTTCAACCATTTAATACCTTAAATACCAATTCACAATGAGACATTCACATGCAATAATAAACCACATATCAAATGGCCATTTACACCTATTTACATATCAAAACATATACCATTGTCAAGCCACATCAATGGCTAAAACATAACAAACCATATAGGCTACATTAACCAAAACACTTATACATGCCATTTAACCAAAATATAATAAGTCCAAAGTACCAAAGGAGAGTTTGATAGTGTGATTTAATCTCCGACAACTTCCAATCCGAGCAAGCTTCTAAAACTCTATAAAACACGGAAAAATAAACAGAGTAAGCAATTAAGCTTAGTAAGTTTGTATAGCATAAAACTCAACTTACCATTTAATCATAATTTAAGTAATTCAACATAGTATAATGCAACTCAATTTGATCCACAAGCCTAACATATATTCATCCACAAAGTTAGACATGAAATCACAAATCTCATAGATTCAATTCTCGCATGATTCACTTACATACCTGTACTAGTTTATATTGAATTCATATACTTTCGTAACATCACTATGCCTATTGAACCATTTGGAATAATATCGGATACTCGAGTATCTCACAAACCAAATGCCAATACATGGTCGAAACCATCTCTATCTCATATCTCGTATAGATGCTCACTTTCGAGCCATCACTAGGTCTGTTCACACAAGCTGACCATCAAGAGGTAGCTACACGGTGCTGCTCACACAAGCTGACGAGTAACCACAACACATGCTGAAAAAATAAGCACCGATAAAACATACGGAACCAAAACCCATTACACGGTAACCCCTAATGACATGTCATTTGTATCCTATCTATTCCTAAGGTTCAACCGAGATTTCATACATCGTCAAATCTTCGTCGAATATTTTCATATAGTCGTATTCATCAAGAATGTAATAATAAAGCAATTAAAACACAATTACTTTAATGTTTATTAACATACGAACTTACCTTGAATTAATACGGAGAAAATCGACCGATCAATCCACTACTTTATCTTTCCCTCAATCTAATTTCGAACATGGCTTTTATTGATCTATATAACCAAATTTAACCATTTTAATATTTATTCTATTCAATTCAATCCAATTTCATGTTATGAAAAAATCACTATTTTGCCCTTATACTTTTGACTTCTTTACAATTTAGTCCCTAGCTCATAAAAATGCAAATTCATGCAATTTAATCCACACCCATGCTAATCGAATTTTATATATGTTCTAAGCAGTCCACACATTTCATTATTTCACACATTTCACCACATAATTTTCACATTTTACAAATAAATCCCTATTTGACATTTTCAACCAAAATCACTTTTACAAAACTTGTTTATCTAACAACAACCATTCATTTTCTAACATCAAACATCAAAACACATAGACATTCATCAATAGTAAAGCCCTAATACTTTAACAGTTTCACAAATTAGTCCCTGGGCTAAATAGATTAAGCTACAACGATTCCAAAAACATATAAATCATTAAAAAAGGGATAAAAAAATGCTTACATGCACAAAAAAGGTTGTTTGAACCTTCAAGCTCCTCCCATAGAGTTTTTAAGTCTAATTTTCGATGGATAGATGCATTTCAAGAAGATGACAATTTGTTTTTCTTTATTTTACTTAGTTTATTTTATTAAATTACATTTTAAACCTTAATATAAAACCTTTAAAACACTTAATAATGTGTCCATATATGTCCACTCATATTATGGATGGTTTAACTACAACATAAACCTTCCAACCTTTATTATCAAAGCTATTTAATCCCTTTAGCTTATAGAACTCACGTTTTGCACCTTTTGCAATTTAATCCTTTTTATCAAATTAAGCATACAAACCGTAAAATTTATTAACAAAATTTTCATATGACTTTACTATCATGCTGTAGACATTAAAATAATAATAAAATAAATATTTTCACATCGAATTTTGTGGTCTCGAAACCACTGTTTCGATTTAACTGAAAACGGGCTGTTACAAGAACGCATTCAATTTACATTAATTATTTTAAATAAACATGGAATACTTCATATATACACAATTAATACTCAACTTGAACAGAAATCATACAATCATAGTCAAATTAATTCATAATCACCAAATACAACATTTCCAAACTTTACATATAAATTATATCCTAAATAAATCCTTCAAATAATCATTCGTGTCATAAGCACTCAAGTATTATGAAATATAATTAGATTTGAATCTTAATTGAGCTTACGAAAGCTCTTTTGAAAAACCCGAGCATGAACAAGAACTAAATTGTAACATTTTCAAAATTTAAAGATAATCATGTAAAATAGGGGTCACACAGTCGTGTGTTTAGGCAATATAAATCTTTGAAACCGTGTGGACCAAAATGTAATGTTTCAACAAAAGTCATAAGCTCGTATGGTTGGGCCATGTAACAAACTGAGACTAATACTTCCTAACTACCAGCGAGCACACGACCGTGTCACTTGTTCGTGTGTTACACACGGTCGTATGTCAACCCGTGTGGTGTAAAATGTGTCTTTTGGTATAAGTTAACAAAACCAATTCACCAAATAAGCCATGTAAAGGCCCAATTTTGTCCGGGCCTTAAACAGAAACCAAACCAGAAATAAAAATAAAAACATTTAAGTCTAGAGTCCATTACAGGCCCAAAATTACTTTTACAAACAACCACAAAATTAAAAAACCTTATGGCCCAAATGGCCCAAAAACTTAAATGTTTTCAGTAAAACAAAAGAAACCCTAGCCTCCTTTGCACCATTCCTCATGCCACGTCAGCCAATGCGCCGCTCGAGGCCCTCTCCCCCTCCTTTCACCGAAATGGCAAGGCACGGCTCCCATCGTCGTCGTTGACTCCGCTAGAGATACCGACAAAGAAAAAGAAACGAAACAGAGGCAGAAGAGCAGTAGAAACAACGAAAGAAAAAAGAAAACATATGTTGTAAAACTGGCTATAAAAGGCACAACAACCATCAATGTAATTTTTACAGAGAAAGATATATAAAAAAGTAGAGATTTTGAAATCGATTCAAAGAAAGGTACTGTATTCACTTATATTTCTTTTTCTTTTTTTTTTGTGTATGTCTCTTTTCGAAATAAACAAATAAAAATAATAAAAGCATAAAAAAGGAACCTTTTTTTACCTGTCGGTGTTATCGTTGGTCCGCAAGGCAGTCGAATCCCTCGGGATTCGGCCAAAGGCCGTGGCGAAGGATGGCGGGATTCGAAGGGTTTCATCATTTTTTTTTTCATTTTTGCCCTTTTTTGGTGATTTCAACTCCAAAAAGGAGTTCTGCGCGAAAAATACAAAAAAAGGGGTTCGAGTGATTTTCCGGACACCATGGACGGCGGCGACGACTCACTTAACCAACGACCGGACTTGGGGATTGAGAGAGAAAAGAGAGAGCTTTTTGAGATTTTTTTATTTTGAGTATGAAATGATATTTTTGTGAAAAATTTGGTTTAAATACACCTTTAAAACGACGCCGTTTTAGGGCTGGCTTCAATAGACCCAAAACGACGTCGTTTTATCCCTTAACCCTAGATCTGACCCAAGACTCCCCAAGATCCACGTGTTTTCAACAAATGGTATATTTGCGCGATCAGTCCCTCCTCCTTTACGCGTGTTTTATTTTTGTCCTAATTCTAGCCTTTTTTCCTTTTTTTTAAAAAAATTATCCATTTAAGTTTTTTTTTTTTTGGTCCTTTGACCATTTAGTCTCGCGAAAATGGTACGCATAAAAAAAATTGGAATAATCGCCCATTTAGTCCATTTTTTATTTTTTTATTTTTAATACTTTTTTATTTTTATATTAGTATTTTATTTACTTATTTTATTTAAATTTATGCTTTTAAGTTCACTCTTATCTCAATTTAGTCCTTAGTTCAGTTAATTTCAATCTTTTATCATTTCTATTTTTATTTATTTTCGTACTTATCTATTTACTTATATTTTACAATTTATGCCCTAAATTTCATTTTAATTCCAATTGAATCCTTTATTTATTTAATTTCAACTTTTTATTTTATTGTTTTATTCATTCATTTATTTTTCCTTTGCCCTTATTATTATTTTTTTTGTAATGTTTGCACTTCCAATCTTATTACATATTATTATTATTATTATTATTATTATTATTATTATTATTATTATTATTATTATTATGGTTACTAGTATAATTATTGCTATTATTATTAAATTTTTATTATTTTATTATTTATTTTATCATCATTATAGTGTATTATCATTATTCATTAGCATAGTATTTTTGTTTTATTGATTTATCCACTTGTTATGTCATCTGTTTTTTTACCCGTTATCTTATATTGTGCTAATATTCGTGCCAAGTATTACATTAAAACACATTTGTCCGTTTTTATACTATATCCCGAATAAGGTAAATATCCATCGTTTTAAATATTACACTTGTTATTGTTCAAAAAGGGAAAATTAAAAAATAAGGCAATGTTCCGTATTTGGAGATTCGAGAAGTCGTGCCCTAACTTACGGAGTTTCGACTTTCTCATTGAATCTAAATGACCGAATATCCTCTTAAAATCAAAATACATGAGATTTAATTAAATAATAAAAAATGCGAACTTATTTTTCGAGATTTCAAGGTGTCGCATCCTAACTTACGAGATATGACCTTTGATTACCTTGAGATAAGATGACCTTTAACATACGTTTCGATTTATTCAAGCGATTTTTAAGTAAAAATAACATTAATAAAGAGGGATCATATTTTAAATTCTTTTCGAGTTTTCAACTTTCGACACTAAAACATCAGGTAATCAATTGGGTACCAATTTTGGGCGTCACGAGGGTGCTAATCCTTCCTCGTGCGTAGCCGACTCCCGAACCCATTTTCTAAATTTTGTAGACCAAAAATCGTTGTTTTAGTAAATCAAACTTTTTATTAAAACGATCAAATTACGAGGTGATCCGATCACACCTCACAAAAAAAGGATTGGTGGACTCCCATTTTCATTTTTTAAATAAAAAGTCAATTTAGAAAAAAAAGATTTCGGCAAGCCAAACATATACATCTATCAACTTTTAAACTTGTCCAAAACAAACCAAAACATATCATATAACAATCCCTAATCAACTAACCAATATGCCTCAATGAGACCATTTCATAATAAGGTTATATAAGCATCATCAACTATTCAAGTCAATTGATACAATTCAATACCACTTATATCACACTAATCCAACCCTTTTAACAATCAAATATAACCATTTGAAAGCTGCAACCATTTGTGAATCATAATACCATTTTGTACATTTTGAGCACTTTAATAAGGCATGTAAAAACCAACCACATTCATAGTTCAAACACATGAAAACTCTCAATTACACACATATACACTTCAAGCCTTATATACATATTATTCACACATTCAAAACAAGCATTATAAGGACCATTTCATCAACTTACAAAATCAACACTTAACCATATAGAAACCTATTTACATGCCACAAAATTGAACTATAAACGATAGAAATACTACCAAAACAATAATAGGATAGTGTGAGCTTCTCAATAATCCGCTAGACACA
Source organism: Gossypium bickii (assembly GCA_025503065.1). Lineage (NCBI taxonomy): Eukaryota > Viridiplantae > Streptophyta > Magnoliopsida > Malvales > Malvaceae > Gossypium > Gossypium bickii. Next base: position 32,292,058 of record CP106715.1, on the reverse strand, counting down.
TTCCGTAAGTCAGTGATCTACGGGAAAAGGGAAAACAAACGGAGTAAGCATTACAAATGCTTATTAAGTTCATAGGTATTAAACCAAGTAACTTACCTTAGATTATAATTAAACACAACATTCTACTTAGCTTGGTAAAGTTTGTCTATCATGGCAAATCAAATATATAAAAAAAAAAGGTGAGTTAACATTTAACCTCATCATATAACATTTCAATATGAAATAAACCAATTCACTGAGATTCGCATTTTAATGCCATTCTCAAAACCAGTTCAACATTTAACCATATGAACATCCTTCTCATAATATCATATCATTCCATCTAGTTATCAATTATACATCCAATTTCAATTTAATGTCAATTACTATTTCATTTCCTTATTCGAATATCGAATCAAATTCATTGATTCATCACATTTCTATATCGACCCTCCGGGCTCGTATAATTTTTCACATGCCATTAATATCTGTTAATCACAATATGTATACAAATCATCAAATCATAATATCAACCCAATTCAAATATCAGTTATCAAAATTTCATTTTGTATCCCTATTAATCTACTCAAACGAATACACGAATCCAACCAATCACACAGTCTGACACCCAATGCCTATTGGATAAATTCAAAGTAGTAAGTTACGCCCAACCCTGGTCTGTAAAATCGATAAATAAATATGCCCAGCACGGGTTGGTATAACCGACAAATAGGTATGTCCAACACTTCTGACACGTAGTTGCAATAACCTGAACTCTTCTTATCTTATGACATGCCAACTATATCTGGCTCTGCCCGAAAAGTTAATAGGGTAACAGTTTCTTAATTTCGTTTATAAGCCAATTTCTCAATTCAATATTGTTATTTCATCAACCAATTATCAACTTGTATGCATAACATTATAATTCATCTTATCAGAAAGCCAATTTTACAATTTCAAAAATATACAATATTTTCAAATCTATTCAATTTAGTCATCTATTTCGAAAATCAAACCTTATCATATCAATTTGATTCAATTCAACTAATAAACCTCATATTACAATTCATTATATTCAATTTATCAAACAATTTTTCACTTCTTTATGATTTAATCCATATATCACCTTTTTGTACCAAATCGTAAACAATCAAAATTTTAATTAACATATTTACAATTATAATTTTAAAAACATAAAAATCTAACACAAACATACCTATGGACTTACTTGGTCAAAACATAAAATGATCAATTCTCTAAGGATTAATCAACAAATTTGCCTTTTTCCCCCATTAATTCTGATTTGCACCAATTCCGATCTATACAGTTATTTAATTCAATTTATTTAATCCTCTTATTTCATCCAATTATAAACATGTATCAACTCAATTTCATTATTTGGATGCCTCTAAATTTTTACATTTTATTTAATTTAGTCCCTAAAATCGAAATAGTTATAACTTTCAAATTTGACCCTCAATTTCAAAATCGATCTCAATTTCATCTTTCTACAGCCCACTATTACCCATAATTATATAAATTTCTTACCGATTTTGAAATATATTTAATTTAATCCCTATGTTCAAACCTAACAACTTTCATTTTACAAACTAGTCCTTTTTCATATCTAGGCTTTAAATCTAACCATTAACACCAAAAGCTACAAGATTCAACAATTTCAATATTTATAAACTTTAATAGTTTTAAAAATTAACAAATGAGCTAACTAAATTAAACTCCCAAAATTTAAAAAACATAAAAATTATAATAAAAAAAACTAATTTAAACTAACCAATTTAAAGCTTGAAAATAAAAAACACTAGTGGGTTAAGTTTCGGCATGCAAGATGAAAAGAGAATTATGTTTCTCTTTCTCTCCACTACTTGTTTTATGTTATATATTATGCTTTATTTTATTTAATTTTAATTAACCACTTTTTTTTATAACATATCTATACATATATATACATTTCTTACCGTCCACTATTCGTTAAGAAGGCTTTCTTGCCTTTTTAATCCTTTCTCTTTGTTTCTAATTGAAGCTTCTCGTACAATTGAACTTTTTTTTTTAGTTTTAGGATTTAATTCTTGTACCTTAATTAATCTCTAATTTGATAAATTTATCTAACTAAAATTCAATTTATCAATACAATAACTTCCTAAATATTTAATAAAAATATTTACAGGCTCGATTTATGGAAATGAGGTCCCGATACCTCATTTTTCAATACCACTAACTTTAGGATCAATACATTTGTACCTTAACTAACTATCTAATTAACAAATTCGTTTGACTAAAGTTTAATATAATATTATAATTGACTCATAAATATTAATTAATAACATTTATGAACTCGGTCATCGGAGAACGAGATTTCAAAACTACTGTTTCTGACACCATTGATTTTTGGGTTGTTACATTTGGTCTCTACACCCTGGGTTGGGTACCCATGGTGTAGGTATTTGTTCTTAGCTTAAACAGGGCTTGAAATTTGTCCCAAGTTTTCAAAATTTGGTACATTGTCAAAGGTATCGCACCCAAGCTTGACAAAATGCTAACCTAGATAGTACAAGGACCTAGGTCCAGTACCTAAGGCCTTAGGTAACGATACCTAGGCCCTTAAGCACTATTTTGATGAAATTGAGCCCTCCAAGACTCATATTGGTTTTGGACATATCTGAATACCTGCAATTCAATTTTAAATGGTTTTAGCATGATTATAAATTTCAAAAATTAATTTTTATTTACTTTTATGATTTTATAAAAATGATTTTTTTTTACCTAATTTCTTAAATAAATCCAAGATTATTATCACGAAAGTGTTCTAGTGACATTTCTCATTCATACTGGTCATTGGAATGAACGAAAGATACAATAACCATATTGCTTCAAAACAATAGGTATGTAGTTTAAGCATTGTTCTCTTATTCGAATCGAAGACTAACATACCATGATCAAATTTAGTTATTGGCACACTTATGAGATGAGCTTTTGGGTGTTCCCTTAAAACCAAGATACATTGCGAAAACCCCAATTGAGTCTCTCTCAAATGATATTTGAGATGATGAATTATGATTTTCCAATGGTGCATAAAACTCATGATAATCTCTTATATAAATTACAAAAAGTAAAAGATGAGAAAATCATCTTAAGATTATGAGTTTATAACAATATATATTTATATCAGTTTTCCTTTCTAACTTTTGGGAAAACAAACAACATTTTCTTCAGCTTTGCAGCTTCGATCATTATAATAATGAAGAACTATTTTTCTTTTGTCAAAAGTCAAACCCCACTAAGCAATATAATATGTATGAACTTTGAGATAAATCCCTGGACTACCTAGGAAATTCATATCCATCAAATACGCTGGAAGGAGGCTAATCAACCCAACCCTAAAATGCACATCTCCATTTCTGGATTGGGTTGCCATCTAATTTACTGCCTTATTTGCACAACGTTTAATTAACCTGAATTTTCACTTGTGCTACCTCCTCTACCATTCTATCCAGCTTAAGTAGAATAGCCTTTTATATCCATCTTTGTCTTCCATCACTCTTACTTTTTCTTAGACTACTTGAAAATCCCTTTCCAATATAACTTTCTTAATATTTTTAGAATAGTATTTTTTCAATCTTCTCAGCATACCTGACTAGGAAAATAATATCTATATAATTATATCAAATTAAGTCTAATTCTAATCAAATCTTCCTCATTTAGAGAAAATTTATGCAAATCCCAATTATTATGCTCAACATGCAAGCTAAGGTATTCTTAAGTAGCGTTTGGTATGATAGAAAGTATCATTTACTTGAAAAATTTTTAGGAATTTAAATAAATTAATTTCAATATTTGACATGTCAAATTTTATTTATTTTCCTTATAATTTAACTTTTATTTGGGAGTTACTTCTCGTGAATATGACAATGTAATTCCAATGATAAAAGATGAAAAAATTACTTTCTCATGTAGATTGCAAAACTAAAAAATATATATTAAGACAAAAGTAATTCTATTTTATATTGGTTTAGAAAATTGTAATAAAGGAGAATTTATTGGCTTTTTCCTCCTTCCTACTACTTAATTTTCTCTATTAGTTCAATGGATTTTTTGCAAGTTTTTTTTTCCTTGATTTTATTTTTTTTAGCTACATATTTGATTTAACACTTTTATTTGTAGGAAATACTTATTATTGTTATTGTTGTTGTAGAATATGGGTAGAATTATTCCATTTAAGCTGTGAAGGAATTGTGGATTAAACCGCCTATGATTTTACGTTTCAATGATTTAATTATTTATAGTTTTGCTTAAAACAATACTTGGAATCAACTATTTTTTATTACATTCATATGAGTTAGGCTTTAGTTAAAACAAAACGTAATTTCAAATATTTTTTTTATCTATTCCAAAACAAGTTTTATATATACATGATTTTATATATGCATGATTATATTTAGAAAATAGATGCAAGACAAATTTGAAATAATTTTACTTTGAATTAAAATCATAAATTAAAAAAATAATTTAAAAATTATCAATTAAATTTTATTATTAAATATTTTATCCAAAGAATAAAATATATTATAAAAAATTAAATACATGAATATTATATCTTATTGAACAAAGTAAATTCATAAATTATCATTTCATCCGTGCTTAGTAAACTAAATGTGATAACGTAACTTTCTTCAGGTTTTAATCAATACCTTCTGATGTATATCAAACATTGTAAACATCACAAAACACCAAACGTATACATAATCTTGTCTAATGTGGATATTCAACAAAGTATCCATTAATTTCTATTAATAATGCATCAATCAATCTCTACGTGCTTCCTTCTATCATGTTGAATTAGATTATGAATTATAGTGATGGCAGCTTGTGTGTTCCATTTGGTCAATTTCAGTTGTTCCAATTGTGCCTCTTATGCTCATTGGTGTGAAGAATTTTGTATTGTATTCATTTTAGAGGTCACTACAACAAAACAACCCTACCGCGACACTTTTTTTGACCTAAGACGACGCAAAAAAGGTTGGCATAGGTTTCGCGATGCTTCGTCCGACGCTTCCAAAATGGTCGTCTATAGTACAGTTGGCATATGCATGGAAAAGCGTCACCATAAGTCAACATAAGCCGACCCTTATTGAAGGGTTGTGAAAAGCTTAGTCAATGCCGACCTTTAAAAAAGGTTGGGAAAGACCTAGGCAAGGCTAACCTTTGGAAAAGGTTGCGATAGACCTGTTTAAGGCAACCTTAAAAAGGTTGGTATAGTTCTTGCCTAAGGTAACTTTTAAAAACAGTTGGGATAGAACCGTCTAAGGCAACCCTTAAAAAAGTTGGGATAGACCTTATCTAAGACAACCTATAAAAAAGGGTTGGGATAGACCTATCTAAGGCAACCTTAAATAGGTTGGGATATACCATGTCTAAGGCAACGTTTAAAAAAGGGTTAGGATAAACCTATTTAAAACAACCTTAAAAAAGTTAGGATAGACCATATCTAAGGCAACCTTTAAAAAAAGTTGGGATAGACCTGTCTAAAGCAACCTTAAAATGGTTGGGATAGACCTTGTCTAAGGCAATTTTTAAAAAAGGTTGGGATAAACCCGTTTAAAGCAACCTTAAAAAGATTGGAATAAACACGTATCATGTAATTTTTTTCTATTTTTTATTATTTCAATATTAATATATTTTTATAAATATTTACAGTGAATAATGATACAAATTGTGCTTTAAATACAACTAAAAAATATAAAATTAAAATTTAATTAAAAGTTGAATATTCAATACAAAAATCGATCCAACGACCAAAAACATTTAGCCAAATTGTATACCACCCGCATTCAACCCAATGTACAAAAGTAAACAAACTAAAAAAACACCTAAGACGATGGACATTGATATTGATATTGTACTACATAAAAGCTAATACAGTCTGAAACTACAACTTCAATTCCAAGAAACTCTATTGATCTCTTATTTCTACAAGGGTAGCCTCAAGTAGTGAAACATCTTCAGATCCAAATACACCATATACCTTAACAATCCATTTTGTTTATTACCTACTTGTAACAAGAAGTCTTCTCTTTTCACCACTATTGCTTCCCGACTCTTTGCTATATTTAGCATTATCCCTCGAGCCCCAGCCTTGCTATAAGTCAATTGCAGACCTCATTCAACCTCAAACTGTTATAGTAAAATATAGCAAATTCAAAGGTGCATTAGATATGAAATAGCAAATCAAATGAAACATCTCATTTTCTAAGCACAAGAAGACAGCTAAAATGCTCTATTGAGATTTGATGAAGATATAACTAAAGCTCTGTATGCAAACATGATTTTGCAGCTACATTATTGACTGACTATTATAAGATATATAAATGATTATTGATCGACTATTATAAGATAATATTAGTACCAATAGTCATGTAATGATTATTTTTATTTTTCTTGTTTATATGCCACATACATTGTCCGAACTCGCATTCAAGCTAGCTAGATATTAGAACAATATATCTTAAAAGGGGTAGCATTTGGCACCATCCAATCTTTTATTTCTAATGCCATGTGTTCCTTTATTGCTAGGACTAAGCTCCAGAGCATCATACTCTATAGATTCATTCACAATATTCATTAACATATCAAAAGCAAAGGAAAACATAGAAAAAAAAAAAATCAATTTATCTTGAGAGAAAGTCTCATCGCCATAATCTGCAGACTTCTAGTTTTGAAAAAAACTTGGAAAAAGGAAAGCGGGAACTTAGTTTGAGATAAGATATGGAAAGAAAGAAATGAAGCTCATTGACTCCCAAGCAAGCTCGCTATTTGCAGCAATATAGTGTATAAGGAGTTTGATCTTGTTAAATTCCTGGAAAAAAGTGGTTCAAATCAAATATCCTTTAAATACACAACCATGCAAATAGTAACATGAATAATAAAAGTCCTGACAAGTTAATCAAGCAACATATATCTCTTATTTCCTTTGTGGAAATTTGATCTATCTCAAGCGTTAAAAAATTAGGCAAATTGTCAAAACCAACTAATGCCAAGTTGTAAATGATGTTGGAAATTCAAGGCACATATCCATCATATTCACTAATTCAAAATACTTATTCTTACCATGTTAACTGCATAAGCAAATAAAAGATGCCAGATATGGGTAACTCAGTTATACGCTCTAGTTCAGATGTATTTTGACTACTTTCTTGGTTCTCAATGTTCCAGCAAAACTGCAGGCAAAGAGTCAATGTCCTCAGTTAATTACTTTAAATTTGCCTTTGGGTCTAAGGCTGTCTTCAAACAAATCACGCAACAAAACTAGGATTCTTTCTATTACACTAGAGACTAGTAGAGAAATTTTTTTATTATATTGGAGACTAGAAGAGAAAATTCAAATTAAACTCCAATTTTAAAATCTATTTTTTTTTTTTTTTTTGCAATTCCCTGTTCTCAACAACGATACATCATCCCATTGTCAGATGAGCACCAACTTGAAAGACAATAGAAACCCAAGAGAAAAGAAAAAAGCTTAAAACAGAAATAAAAATGGCGGATGACTAAGTGGACCCTAAAAGCACACCAATATTAGCTAAGACATTGAGAAACCTCGTATAATGAGAGGGTGATGGTTCTCATCTACTTGGATCTCTATTTCATCTTTCGGCGCTTCCTCTTTAGTCTTCTTATGCGCTTCTTCTTCCACTGTTACATATCATGTAAGATGCCATAAATGAAACATCATTCAAAGATATATTGTATAAATAAGAACAAATTGAGACAAAAAGGAAAACAGTATTACCTTGGCTCTTATGGTGATAGGATAAAAGGAAACTTGACGATTGCTAGAACTCCCCTTTCTCAGCTGAACGGCAATGCAGCAGAAGGTCGGGCAAAATCTAAGGGATTTGGGGAAAAGTTTAGGGAAAAAAATAAGGGATTTGGGGAAAATTTTAGGGAAAAAAATAAAGAATTTTGGGAAAGCAAAAACTGTGTAGTTTTTAGGGGGAATTTTCGGCTCAAAGTGGACAACTATAGCATCTCTATCTGCAAAATGTTGCCGGGAACTTGAAAAAGTTCAAAACGTTTGGGTTCCAATAGACTTGAAAGGTTAATGTACGTTTTGAAGCTTTCGTATTTTTTATATATTTTACTTGAAAAATAAATATTCATTTAATAAATTTATAATAATAAAAATGAAATAATAAATTTAATTTTAACACAAGAATTTTAGTGGTATTAATAATTAGATTTTTATTTTTAAATTCAAAAATTAAAAAAAATTAAAATTCTCAAAATAAAAACAAGAGAACTAAATTCCAAAAATACAAAAAACAAAAAAATTGCATATTCCAACAAATTTGAAACCAACTAGTAAATAATATAATTATTAGAAACAACAATTACGAATTTTAAACGGATAAAAATACCTTAATTCCAAAAAGAGAAAATGCAATTAAAAAAGGTTAGGTCAATTTGGGAATTTTGGGTCCATTTTAAGGAATTTAGGGTTTGGAAGAAAATTTTTAGGGAAATTTTTAGGGAAAAATTAAAATGTCGCCATTTTTATTAAAATAAAATGATTTTTTCAATCCAATTTTCTTCTTTGTTTCTATATATGGAAGGTTTAATTATTTCTTAAATTCCTTTAAATTAAGTTTGTTTTGTTCCAAATAATACATTTAATTTGTAAAATTTTATAATGGTGTACGAAAATAATTTTAAATAATACGAAAACTCGAGCTAGATATGTCTTCCCGATGAAAAAATATGTAGTTTTTTGTATTAAAGAAGACAGAGCTTATGATGTTACGATAGAATCGAACAAATCGGAAGAATCAAATCAATCCGAAAGAAGTTCATGGTTGGTTAATACAAAGGTTAATTATATTCCTTTGACTCTTTATTTTACTTGAAATATTTGTGTCTGAAACTTGTTTCTAACACGAGCACGGACATATGACATTCTAAGAATCCTACAAATAAGGGTGAAAAAAACTTGATTAAAAATAGCACAATTCCGGTTGACATCGGTTAACTGATTCACTGACCAAACCGTTCTTTAATAGCATTGGCCTCTCTTCCACTCCCGTCTTCATTTGATATTCCCTAAACACTACATCTAAAACCCTAAACTCAAAACCTAAAACCTAAAATTCTAAACCCTAAACCATAAATCATAATCACTAAATCCTAAACCATAAACTCTCATAAACCATAAACTCTAAATTATAAACCTTAAACCCTAAATTAATTAGATAAAACTTGAATATTATATATTCTTTCAATATTTTAGAAAATTTAAATAACACTTTCAATTTACTAATTAATTTTGTTTCTCTAGAGATGCATGGGTTAGCAATTTTTTTTAATTTTAATATATATAATGTTTATCTATTATCTCTTAAATAATTTAAACTATAAGGATAATTTTAATATATATTCAAATTAATATTATCTCTTTTGCAGTTATATTCAAATTAATATTCAAATTTTAATTTTTTTCATTTTTAACATATATTTTTCAATGTTTTTAGTTTCAATTTTTTTCTAGGTGTCATTTTTGATTTTTTAATCCCTAAACCCTAAATTCTAAACACTAAACCTTAAATCTTAAACTAAATTAATTTTTTGAGGCATTTTTATTAAAAACCTTATTCACACTCAAAGCTATTAAGTCATTTTTAATTTAAATATATATAATTATTCACAAACTGATGATGTAAAATTTTAAGAATATTCATGTTTTAAATCCAATTTTTTGGTGCTACACATTCAAAAAAAGCCGGAACTAAGGAAATTTGGGACGTTACACCTTTAGACAAAGAGTTGGCCAGAGCGTATGTTGGCAAGTCTTTCCCAACACTTAGGAAAGTGTCGCCCCAAAACTGTCGTCTTAGGACTAGACAAAAGCCAACTCTCATTCAAGCGTTGCCTTAGGCATACATAGCTCAACCCTTATACAAAGAGTTGGCTAAAGCGTAGTCTATTGCAACGCTTAGGAAAGTGTCGCCACAAAAGTGTCGTCTTAGGACTACACAAAAGCCAACTCTTATTCAAGCGTTGCCTTATGCATACATATCCCAACCCTTATACAAATAGTTGCCCAAAGCATAGTCTATCCCAACACTTAAGAAAGTGTTGCCACAAAAGTGTCATCTTAGGACTAGACAAAAGCCAACTCTTATTCAAGCGTTGCCTTAGGCATACATATCCCAGCCCTTATACAAAGAGTTGGCCAAAGCGTAGTCTATCCCAACACTTAGGAAAGTGTCGCAAAAAAAGTGTCGTCTTAGGACTACACAAAAGCCAACTCTTATTCAAGCGTCGCCTTAGGCACACATATCCCAACCCTTATACAAAGAGCTGCCTAAAGCGTATGTTCACAACTCTATCCCAACACTTAGAAAAGTGTCGCCCCAAAAGTGTCGTCTTAGGACTAGACAAAGCCAACTCTTATTTAAGCGTCGCCTTAGGCATGCATATATAAAAGAGTTGGCCAAAGCGTATGTTGGCCAGTCTATCCCAACACTTAGGAAAGTGTCGTTCCATAAGTGTCGTCTTAGCACTGTTTTGTTGTAGTGGGTGAAGGTTATCTTTATGATTTTGTTATTTCAGAAAAGACATCTCCTTGCTGTGAGATTGTTTTCTTCTTCACTATTTAAATGGCGTGGATGATATTTTTCACAAAGGTTGATATGTTTCCAAAACCAATTTGTACATATATCACCATTCTTCACCAAATAAATTTCAAACAAAGTCCGTTTTAGATGTAAATGAAAAACAACTTCAACTTAACTCGAATAATATATAACATTTGTGGTTAAAGATAACCTCATCAGGAGAAATGCGAATTTTAATTTATAAAAAAATTGGTAAAAGTATTTTCGAGACTCTTGTATTAAGAATAAAAAAAAATAGGTAACTTAATTCTAAACCAAATAGTAAAATGCCATTTTGTTAAAGAAAAACAACTTCAATAATAAATATATAGAATGAGTGGTTTTTTTTTTTTTTTTTTTTTTTTTAAGAATTTGGATTTTGTTTGAATATTATAATTATCAATATTGAATTTGAATATAAACTTAGCTCGAATGATATATAACATTTCTGGTTTAAAAAAAACCTTAATACAAGAAATGTGAATTTTAATTTATAAAAATTTGGTAAAAAGTATTTTGAAGGCTCTATATTAAGAGTCAATTTGTATTTTTATTTTTCTACTAGAAAAATAGGTAAAATAGTTTTAAACCAAAAAGAAAACTGGTAATTTTGTTAAAAATTTTATCCACTTCTATTATTAAAAATCAATCTCTATACGTCAACATGAGTTATATGTGGCGTACTAAGCGTTGCTGTTCGGTGATTTTGTCTGTCGCATCAATTTTTAACACTATAAAAGATAAAAATTTTAGTAAAAAGAACTAATTTACTTTTATCTAACATAGAAGAATTAATTTACTTTTTTTTTGATAAAGAGAATAAAATGTAATTCGACTCGATATACTTTTAACTAAAAATTCAAGTTAATAATTTTTTTTCCAAATAAAACAAATTACTGAAAAATGAAAATGTGAATTATGATTCAAAATCATTAATTTATTTGTATACAAGTAACGATGATTAGGATTATCGACAGTGACAAGAGAAGACGTAGATATAGAAACAGGGAAGTGATTGAATAGGGAAATTGATGATATGAAGTATGAAGCAAATGGGAAAATTTTCAGAGTGGTAAAGGAGCTGAGGTGATAAAACAAAAATATGATAAAAGTGGTGATGAAGGATTCTGGAGTTGGAAATAGCCATTGGTTGAAGCTGTACTGCACCCAAAATATATAAAAATAATTTGAACAGTGAGGAAGCAAGTACCAAAGCAATACAACGTGGAAAAGTGCAGAGAGACAAATAAAAGGCATCGATTGCATCACGGAAAGGCAAAGACCTTGCTTGGGGGCAAGCGTGGTTGTTGCCAGACAGTTTGCAGAAATGCGCACCTTAAGCTCTTTTGATCATTCAAATCCATATATTTTCATACACACACTACTCTCAGGGCTCAGCACGAACAGGACAACAACTCCCCCTGTGGACCATCCCCACAGTTTTTTAACTTTTCACCCCACCAGCATGTTTAAAAGAGCTTTCTTTTTTAACTTGTAATGGAGTGTTTATTAGTTTCTGGAAACCTGTTTTATTAAGAAAAGTTGAGGTTTCGGGGAAGGATTATGGAGGAAGCAAAGGTATGTCGCATCAAGGGGAGTCACTGTACTTTATCTCTCTGTTTGCTCATTTGAGGGAGGGAGCTCAAGTGGGTAGATTTTGGAATCTTTTTTTAACTCTAAAATTACACTAATCTGATTCCAACACCAGTTATTAGAAGTGGAGGAAAGTAGACCGTACCCCAAATATATTAATTAATTAATTTCTGTTCAATTTAAGTGTTTTTTTATTTTTATTTCACAAATTATAACTACTTTAATACAACTAACTTTTATTTTTATTTAATTCATCATTAATTTTTTTTTATTTTCCACATAAGTTGAATTAGTAAATTTTTGGGTTTTTTTAAGTGTAGCTACTATAATACAATTAAAGTCCCAATAATCATAAATATCATGTAAAATCAATTCATTATATTACAAATAAATTAAAAAGGGATACAATTCAAACTAAAATCACCTATAAAAAACATATATACATAAAATTATATATGAACTAATATACATATTTTAAAAAGAAAAATAGGGCATATACATTAGTCGTAGATTTTTTGTTTTAAAACCGGAGCCTGTAACATAGACGGAAGGGCAATAATGAAGAGTAAGTGGGACCCGAATGTGGCAGGGCGTGGGATAGGGATGAACATGACGTTGTCGGTTGTTTTGTACAGAGAAAGACTCCTTTAATCTCGTCAGAATCTCTCTCTTTCTGTTTTTGTTTTTAACACGAACCAAACTCTCTCTTTCTCTCTCTTGTCTCTAAACATTGACTCTTTTAATTTTTCATTTTTTTATTTATCTTTCCCTCGGCTTCAACACAAGCAACCAAGCTGTCGCTTGTTGGATATGTAGTAGGCTTGTTGGGGGCACAGAAGCAAACCCAGATCTTTAACCCTAAAACTCATACCCCAGATCCATCTCTTTTCTTTCATGGTGTCTTAAAGCCTTAAAAGCTGCTGCCCACTTGCAGTTTCTGCCGTTTGCTGGTCATCTCTTTTTTAGGTCTGTGACTTTTGGTCCCATTTCAACTTTAATGTCTTTTGTTTGTTCTTTTTCAAGATATTGATTTCATCTCTCTCTCTCTCTTTCTCTCTCTTTCTTTTTTATCTCAGCTTACAGATGTTGTAACGGTTGAAATTAGCGGTATGGGTCGATGGATTTTGGCTGGATAATGCTAAATATCGGGAGGAATATAGGGGAAAAGGAAAACAATAAGATATCTACCCTAGATAAGCTTCTTGCATCATCATCATCATCACCGTCATCTCTTTTGATAACGTTTCAAAGTTTTCCGAGTTAGATGAATAGTTGAATAGTGAGCTTCATTTTAGGCTCTTTATTTTGTGTTTTGTCGATAATTAGTTGTTAAACTATGGAAGTTAGAGGTGAAGAACATGACATTAAAACGCCAGTGCGAGATGGGAATCATAATGGTGCTGCGGTTCTCACTTGCACTCAAACCCTAGACCAAGTTCATCGTCCCCAAAGGCAACAATCACTTGGCCATGTTGGAAGATCTCCGAACCCGGATCGAATCGCCGGCGCCAGTGTTGCACCCATTTCAGTCAGTTCTAACACGAAGCCATTGGCGGGTGTCGTTAGGTATCGAGAGTGTCTGAAGAACCACGCTGCCAGCATCGGTGGAAACGTTTACGACGGGTGCGGTGAGTTCATGCCTAGTGGAGAAGAAGGAACACTGGAAGCGTTGAAATGTGCAGCCTGTGACTGCCACCGCAACTTCCACCGCAAAGAGGTTGATGGAGAGACCCAACAATTCGGCGGTAGGAGAAGCTTGATGCTTAACCCTCTTCAGTTGCCTCCACCATTGCCCTCTCCAACCATGCTGCACCACCACCACCATCACCATCAAAAGTATACAAGTCCACCCAGTGCAATGGTTACACCAATGAATGTAGCGTTTGGTGGCGGTGGCACCGAGTCTTCAAGCGAGGATCTTAACATGTATCAGTCTAATCCGGAGGGAATGGCGGCAGCAGCACCCCCTTATGTTTTGTCAAAGAAGAGATTTAGAACGAAGTTTACGCAGGAACAGAAGGATAAGATGTTGGAATTAGCGGAGAAATTGGGGTGGAGAATCAATAAACAAGATGAAGATGAAGTCGAAAAGTTTTGCACTGAGTATGGGGTGAAACGGCAGGTTTTCAAGGTTTGGATGCACAACAACAAGAACGTGAAGAAGCCGCCTCAGGATCAGTAAGATTTCTTCTTCATAACCCCATATATATAATATATATATATAGACGGGGCAACGTACAAGATTAAACCAGACATTTTAGAGTTAAGAAAGGAGCTGGCCTTCATGTTCAAATTATATTTGTATAATTCTTCATTGTAAGCCATGGTTATGTCTTGGCAATTCAGCACCGTTCCAAACCCCCCCGCCTTCCAAAAACAAAGTAGTCTTGTATTAGTAATTAATTGTTCTTGTTTAAATTAATTATAATGGTAGTCTCTTTCTCATCATTTCAATCTATGCCCCCAATCCCATTGTTTCTGATAACACTGTCGAAAAAGGAAATATGAGATGGCGCAAATGCTACCGAATGCGAATGCGTGTCGTGTTTAATGCTGACTGAAAACTTGTGACTTCATTTCATGCACATTCATATCATCCATGATTAAAAAATGTTTTATTTATTCAAAAATAGGTAAAATATTTTCAATAAGTTAAATGAAATAATAAATGGGTTATTTTATTAAAAATTTCATCAATTTTTATTGTTAGAAATTGATATTGTATGTCATGAGATATACGTGACACGTTACAAGTCACTATATAATTATTTTGTCAATCACGCCGACTTTTAATAGAAAAGATTTATTTACTTTTTTATCTAACATATAAAAATTTTATTTATTTTTTAATAAATGAGACAAAATATAATTAGACTTTTAATATATATATATTCACGATACATTTACCTACCCTTGGCTAATTTATAAGGTAATATATATATATTTCTAATGTTTTTATAAGTTTTTCAACCCTTTTTTTAATGGGGGCCATTTAAGTTTTTGGCTTTTGATGTATGGTGATTGATATGAACCTTGCAGATTAAACAACAATGTCTCGGCATTTTTATTCGGATTTTGAAACTCTCTCTTGAATCTTAACTCTCAACACAAATTGTATTCCAATATACCTTCTCTTGAATCTAACTTTCAACACAGATTGTATACATACCTTCCCCCTCCTCAAAAAGAAAAAGAAAAACTACGGAATTAAATGGACAATAAGCCTCAGTGAGATTGTGACCCAACACATTTGTCCTGCTTGAATTTTGGTGGCATCTTTACACAACAAATGAAGCCGATACCCCTTTAACCGTTTAATATCTCCACCTGGTTTAATTTTATAATCCTCACGTTCATAAGTAAAATTTTGGATTTGAATTTTGTGAAGGGAGAAAATATTTTGATGAAAGTTATTCATACTAGGTATTACTAAGAGAAAGAGAAGGAAAAAATGGCCGTAGTGATAAAAAAGTTGGTTCACCTATGATAGGTGGAGGTCGAAGTAAGGAGGAAAGGAAGTTGTGTTAAGGCTTATTGCTAAGGTTGTTGAAAATGAGGAAGGAGTTTCCTCATTCATCCATCATGCCTTGGAATATTTATAGGGGAAGAGTCTCTTATCCAATTATGGCATGTCATCGACAAGCTCAAGGTATGGTAACTGTGTGATTAAACCAAATGAAAGGTCGTTATACATTGGTTGTAATCAAGTGTAAGTGTAATATATTTGACATTTTCTGTACTGATATAGTATGAGGTTATTAGATTTTAATACTCTTATTGTGGTCTTCTCTTGACGATTGCGCACCTAATAATGAGTGGTCTAATAGGGGTCTCTCATTAGCGAGTCACTAAAAACGGGTGATCTTATGAGTGGTGTGAAGCATGTGGGTGGTTGGTCATTATGACCAGCCGAGTGGTAGGAGGTGGAGGGCTATCCGGGGGTGTTTCTCATGTTGTTACAGCCACGCAATGTTACTAAAAATAGACCAAACTAGTCTGTCTGATCAAAAACCGATTGATATACTAATCTAAAGTAAAAAGGAGAACTAGTTAGCCTGCAAATCGATATAAACCGCGATTGAACCGTGAACCGATAAACTGGTTCAACTGGTTTTTTTTTTTTTTTTATATATTTTTGGACAAACCCAAGTAAAAAAAAAGAAGAAAACGTTTCAGAAGACCAGATCCTTCAAGTAATATAAATCTGCACGGCCTCTATTTTTTTGTTGCTAAAAACCGAATTATTTTCCTTTCTTCTTCATAGCTTAATGTTTAGGAATCCTCAATCCTTTGCACATGAAATAGTTTTCTCAAGGTTTGAGTGAAAAGGGGAAAAAAGACATGACAATTGACAAAAGAGAAAGAATGAAAGATGGAAAAGGAAGCTGGCGGCAAAGGGAAATGAGAAGATGAAGTAGCAGAAAATAGTAAAAGCTTACGGTTTCTTTTCTGTGGATTATGGGCTTTATCTTATTAGCTGGGCTGATCTCTAAATTTAAAAGGCCCACTCATTTAAAGTTTTTGAAAGTAGTTTTTTAATAATTATTGTTTTAAATTATTGGATTGGTTTTGGTTGAACCGGGATTGAAACAATTGAACCGGTTAAATCAAGAATTAATGGTCTGATCAGTTCAACCACTAACCCAGTTTAAAAAACATTGATCCTACCTGACAAAGTCAGAAGGATGTACAATGTGGCGGAGAATACACAAAATATAAAATATAAAATATAAAACATTATAAGTAAAAATTAATGTTTTGTTGTTAAAAAAATCCATAGTATTAAATAAAATAAAAATTATTTTATATTGCAATATAAAAACATAAAGTTACATATAATGAAATTCATTATTAATTCAAATGTAATAGAAATATTAAGTTAATAAAGTAATGTGATATAACCTAAAAATTTGGAAGGTCAAGCATAAGTCATTGTGGTTTATTAGGATTAAAATAAATTTGTTTTCAAAATTCATAGGGCAATAGAGCAATTTGACAGAATTTAGGGAAGGTGAGGGCCGTCAGTCCCCTCTAAATTTGCTACTGGACTCAGCTCTATAGTCAAATAATAAAATTTGGATGTCCTTCCCACCATTCCCATGCATGCAAAGGTCAATTTCAACTTTCATCTCCAAATTTTGTATATATATCCCTGGGTTTTTTAAGAGAGCAAGTTCACCAATGGAATGAAAAGATAATAATATTGGCATTCTTGTTATTATTATAACATTTTATTAACAATGGGTTCAAACCACATAAAAGGTTTGATCGAAAAAAAAGAAGTTCAAGTACTGATAGTGATAGTGCTTTTCCCATCAATCTCTATATTATAGGATGAGAACCATGCTTTGATATCCCATCTTAAACCAAGCTTGTGGCTACAGGTGCAGCTCAAACCTTGACTTCGGGTGTTTCCGCTGATGAGCTTGCTGGTGTTGGTGCTGGTTCCGATGCTGGTGAGGATGATGGTGAAGAAGCGAACATGCCCCCAATACCGCTGCACATCACAAATAAATTTCAACATAAAAGGCTTATGTATGTAATTACTAAAATTTAAAATAATGTTGGTTTTCATGGTTTCTTTTTTCACCTGATCTTGTCCTTAGCCCAATCGGTCCATGATTCATTGGAATTATCGTGTCCCTCATGACCTGGTGCCTCAGCTTTTGCAGCGTTTGATTCTGTTGATGCTGTAGGTGACGTTGCGGCGGTGTCACCAACGACGGAATGGATTGAAACAACCACGATCATTGAGATCAAAACAATGACCAAAGCAATCTTTGCCATTTTTGTTTTTTGAGTTTATGTAAAAAAAAAAAAAAAATTAAAAGTAAAAGAGAAAGGAATGAATTTATTTGTGAATATGAAAATATTTAGTAAAATGTGATGGATGAATTTGAGATTGAAATCATGAAATATTTATAGGGTTTAAGAGGAGATATGTACGACGAATCCATAGGCATAGGTGATTGGTTAAGTGCCTAATGACCCAACACGAGTTTAACTGTGAGATAATTTCGAAAAATCAATTCAAACTTCCATTTATATCGGTCTGATTGGCTTATGAATTTCGTATAAATATCATCAAAATTACAATTTTTCATGTCAAATCATTTTACCAACATGCTATTTCCGCTTCCGTAAAATGTAAGTTATTTTTAATGTTCGCTCATGTATCAAAATTACCAAAATCAAATTTAATAAAAACTATCAATTAAACTACAAATCATGTATCTAAAATATATCTGCGTGTTTCAATTAATAATAAAACATAAGTTTAAAACTAATAATAATTACAGAAATGTAATATATAAAATATTAAAATAAAAAATAGTTTAAATTGTGAGAAAAAAAAATTAAATAGATAAATATATCATATTAGGAATATTAAATTTATTCCAATTGTTTATCACGATATTGTCATTTTTTTAGTTGGTATTGAGTTGACTTGGAATACCAACTCAATCAACCACATTATCAATATATACAAACAATGTGTGTGAAACGATTTGTAATAAAATTGAAATGTATAAAAATATCAAATTTTGATAGAAGTGGTAAAAAAGGTAAAAGTATAGCAAAATCCCCTGTACTATACCCTACATTGCATTTTAGCCATATAATGAAAAAAATGAACAAATTAGCCCATGTACATTAGATGAGTGAGCAAAATAGCTCCTCCGTTAAAATTGCAACGTTAAATGTTTGTTTTGATATTTATATATAAGGAATAATAATAAATTTAGCCCCCAACATTTATATATTTATTCAATTTGATCCATACTCTTTTATTGGAAGAAAATTAGAAATTTTTTAAACCAATAAGGCTAAAAGGTTAAAAAGGCCTTAGTAACAACCAATTAAACCCTTTTAAATTTTTAAAATTATCTAAAAAAACATAAAAATTATAAACTAAATTTATAAAAGAAAGTTATAAAAATTTTATTAATAAATAACAACACTGACCAAATAAAAGAGTAGAGTCAAAAAAATTTTAAGTCTTATAACCATTAGATTTTAATGGGTCGGTATTGATATTTTTAATAAGAATTTTACAATTTTAATAATTTTTAATTTTTAAAAGGACTTAATTGATTTTTTTTAATTTATTACTAAGGTCTTTTTGACCCTTTAGCCTTATTATTTTCAGAATTTTCTAATTTATTTCCAATAAAAGGGTAGGGGTCAAATTAAATAAATGTGTAAATGTTAAGGGCTAAATTTATTATTATACTTTATATATAAATACCAAATTTTAACAGAGGGACTGTTTTGCTCACTCATCTAACGTACAATGACCAATTTGCCCATTTTTCAATAGAGGGGTTAAAATGCAATCCAAGGAATAGTATAGGGGTTTTATGGTACTTTTATCGATAAAAAAATATTTTTAAATGCTGGTAGCATGGTTCTGAATCTCAACATTTACAATTTTTTGTTAGTTTATTAATATAACTTACTTAAAATATGTAAAATTATTTTATTAATTTCTTTAAATGAGATGGTGTTGAGTTTACTCTTACCACTAACTCAATCACACACTTCAATAATAGTATAAATGTTATATATAAGTATTATATCAAAAATAATATATATTATCTATTAAACATAAGGGTAAATTACATTGTTGATTATCCAATTATTAGTAATTTTTTGTTTTGATCATCCAATTCTAAAAAAAAATACAAAATAGGCACTAGCATTATCGATTTATAATGTTTTGACTCAATGATGGATTGATGACATGAAATATTTGTTAGAACCAAAAAACTCTAGTATAAACTTAGAATTGTAAATCAGGATATGTTGTCAGATCACTAAGAACAAAACTAGATGCAAAAGCGTACTTAAATCAATCGATATCTTGAAATCTTCAAGTCTTGTGGTTTTGATCTTTCAAATTGACACACAAATGTCCTAGAGAATGTGACTTTTTTTTTTATGAAGATGAGATGTCTAAAAAATTATGCATGTGTAATTTAAAGATAATGTATATAACTTTTGCACATTAACCTTAATTTCTGATCAGCCTATCATCAATTAGAAATTAATTACTAGAGTATCAACAAATATTTGATTCATACTTTATTTAATAACTGAAGCTCAATAAGTCTTAGCTAAGTTAGATCACTTTTAATTTGGGCTAACCTTTTACAATAGTAAATAATAACATGTAATTATTCTTATAATATATTTGATGTCCATAAGATCCAACAATGTCTCATCTGGACCATATACATATACTAATTACATTATAATTACATGTTATGAGCTCAAAACCTTACTATCATATCAAAAGGCATTCTGAACAATCTTGTCGATTAATTATGTTAATATAGAACCAAGACGACTTTCATTACATATATCTTAACTAAATCCATCACTAATCACATATACTAACACAAGCAAATGACATAGATCAAGTATGGATATGTAGCATGGAAATTACATACAATGTGATCTAAACATGCCTATTTCCAACCAGTCCTCCTTAAACCTTAGTAAGATCAAGCTTTACCAAAATCAAATTGTGAATAAACCAAATAAACCTTATTTCTGCAGAAAATAACATTAAGATACATATAAATTGAAATAAATGAAAATGTGTCTATAACATAAAAGCATTTAAAATTATAAACTCCCAACTAAAGTCGAATATACTAAAATGATGTTACATCCATATGAGCAATGTGCCCATAAAAACCTTGGGTGGTAGTCTCTTAGTAAATGAATCCGCAATCATTAAGTTTGTCTCAATATTCTTTATAAGCAGTTGACCACTTTGGATGCTTACTTTAATAACTAGGAATTTAAAGTCTATGTGCATTGGCTCTGATGTCCTCCTATTGTAATTGGAATAAAGAATTGTCATTTATTGCCACAATTTGCAGCCTAGTGATAAAATTTTGCATCCATTTCCATCTAAATCAAATTTTGATACATGAGCATGTAATATTTTGTTTTCTAAATGTTAGAATTAAGTGACCCGAATCCTTATTTAAATAAAATACAATGGTAAAATAAAATAAAAGAAGAATCCCTATAGAATTACACTTCTTTTATTTTATTTTAAATAAGGTTTTTTAAACCTTATTAAACTCCATCTATTTGATATTGATTAGAATAAGGTGTTTCAATCTTACTACACTCCTATTAGAATATGATTTTAAAAGCCTATAAATAGATATGGTCTATTCCTCTTGTAATTAAATTCGAATTCGACATAGTGAATTTTCATCTCCTCTGCCCGTGGTTTTTTTCCCGAAAGGGTTTCCACGTAAAATCTTTGTGTTCTTTAATTTTTTATTTCTCTTTTCTTTGCGATATATTGTCATTACCGACGTTATATTTTTTACAAATTGGTATCCGAGCTTCCGGGTTTTTTTTCATCTCGGTCACGGTAATGACGTCTTTGAAGTATGAAATTCTACTATTGGATCACAACACCAGATTCGCGTTGTAGCAGATAAAGATGCAGACTGTTCTTACACAGATGGATTTAGAGGAAGCCCTATTAGGGGTAGATAAGATGCCTTCGACATTGACGGAGGAAGAGAAGAAGCACAAGGATTGAAAGGCGTTAACACAGTTACATCTGTATTTGTCTAACGAATTTTTGCAGGATGTGATGAAGGAGAAGACCGCCGCTGCATTATGGAAGAGGCTAGAACAAATATGTATGTCAAAAAATCTAAAAGCAAGTTGCATACGAAGCAACGTCTTTATGCTCATTGTTTAGAGGAAGGTGCGTCTGTGCACGAACACTTAACAGTGTTTAAAGAAATTCTTTCAAACTTGGAGGCCATAGAGGTTTAGTATGATAAGGAAGATCTAGGGTTGATTCTACTTTGTTCGTTGCCCCCGTCTTATTCAACCTTTAGAGACACGATTTTATATAGCCACGAGTCTCTCACAGTTGATGAGGTTTATAATTCTCTGACCTCATATGATAAGATGAAGCGTCTTGTGGTTAAAACTGACTCTCAGGGAGAGGGTCTCATTGTTCGCGGGAGACAAGATCGGAATGCTGATGATGATCGTGGAAGGACACAGGAACAGAATCCTCGCGGTAAATCTAAGGGGAGATCAAAGTCTTCAAACAGAGATAAAACTTATAACTTATGCAAGAAGAAAGAGCACATTAAATCTGACTGCTATAAGCTACAGAACAAGATTAAAAGGGAGGCTACAAATCAAAAGGGAAAACAACCAGAAAATTCCAGTGAAGCTGATGTTGTAGAAGACTACAGCGATGGTGAACTTCTAGTCGCTTCTGTTAACAATCCTAAAGTGCGCGAGGAGTGTACTTGATTCAGATTGCACCTTCCACATGTGTCCCAATCGGGATTGGTTTACAAATTACGAAACAATGTCTGAAGATGTTGTTTTGATGGGAAATAACGCTTCATGTAAAATCGCAGGTGTTGGAACAATTAAAGTTAAGATGTTTGATGGAGTTGTCAGAATACTTAGTGACGTACAACATGTTCCAGAATTGAAGAGAAATTTAATTTTGTTAAGTAATCTTGATTCAAAAGGGTACAAATACACAACTAAAAGTGGGATTTTGAAGATTTCCAAAGGTTCCCTCATTGTGATGAAAGGGCAGAGAAAGACTGCCAAGTTATATGTTTTGTAGGGTTCTACTGTTATTGGTGATGCAGCTGTTGCTTCCTCTTCCTTGTCAGATGATGATATTACTAAACTTTGGCATATGGGCCTAGGGCATATGAGTGAGAATGACATGGCAGAATTGAGCAAAAGAGGACTTCTTGATGGGCAAGGAATTTGCAAATTGAAGTTCTGTGAGCATTGCGTTTTTAGGAAACAAAAGAGAGTTTGATTCACCAGAGGAATCTGTAACACGAAGGGAACGTTGGAGTATATTTATTCTGATCTGTGAGGGTCATCAAGAGTGCCTTCAAGAGGTAGAGCTAATTATATGCTAACTTTTATTGATGATTTTTCCAGAAAAGTTTAGACATTCTTCCTGAAACAGAAAAGCGATGTGTTTTCCGTATTTAAGTCTTGAAAAACTATGATTGAAAAACAGACGAGAAAGCAAATAAAATACCTCTGCACAGACAATGGCTTAGAGTTTTGTTCTAATGAGTTTAATAAACCTTGCAAGTCAGAAGGGATCGTGAGAAACTTGACAGTTCGTCATACTCCACAGCAAAATAGCGTTGCAGAACGAATGAATAGAACGATCATGGAGAAGGTTCGATGTATGTTGTTAAATGCCAACTTACCAAAGTTATTTTGGGCCGAAGCAGCCTCTACTGCATGTTTTTTTATCAACCGATCTCCATCCATTGCCATTGAGAAAAAGACTCCACAAGAGGTATGGTCTGGTAATCCTGCTAATTATTTTGATTTAAAGATCTTTGGGTGTCCTGCGTATGAACATGTTGATAATGGAAAATTGGAACCGAGGTCCATTAAATGTGTTTTTTCTTGGTTATAAAGCTGGTGTAAAAGGGTATAAGTTACGGTCTCCTGAAAATAAAAAAGTTGTGATTAGCAGAGATGTTGTTTTTGATGAAATTGCTATGCTACCTAACTTATCTTTTAAAGGCTCTTCCAATAAAGAAAATCAAAAGCAGGTGGAGCATCAGATTAATACAGAGTCGACTCCTCAAGCGAGTACAAAAATTGAGAATAGAGTTGCTTCTTCACTACGATACTCTATCGCCAAAAACAGAACTAGAAGAGAAATTAAACCTCCAAAGAAGTATGCCGAGGCTGATCTAGTTGTTTATGCTTTAAATGTGGCTGAAGATATAGATGCAACCCAAGAGCTGTCTAATTATTCTGAGGCAGTTAGCTGTGAAGACTCAGAAAAATGGATGTTTGTTATGCAAGAGGAGATGGAATCACTCCACAAAAATAGAACATGGGATCTTGTGAAACTTCCTAAAAGTAAACAGGTTGTTCACTGTAAATGAGTGTTTAAAAAGAAAGAAGGGACTCTAGGAGTTGAAGAACCTAGATATAAAGCAAGGCTTGTTGCAAAGGGTTACAGTCAAATTCCAGGAGTGGAGTTCACAGATGTGTTCTCCCCAGTTGTGAAGCATAGTTCGATTCGAGCTTGCTTGGTATTGTGGCCATGCATGATTTGAAGCTTGAGTAGTTAGATGTAAAAACTGCATTTTTGCAATTTTTGCATGGAGAACTTGAGGAAGATATTTACATGCAGCAACTAGAGGGTTTTATAGTCTCAGAAAATAAGGACTATATTTGCTTGCTGAAAAAGTCCCTTTACGGTTTGAAACAGTCACCAAGACAATGACACAAGAGGTTTGAATCCTTTATGACTTCTCATGATTTTAAAAGAAGTAGTTTTGACAGCTGTGTTTACTTTAAGAAAAATAGTAATGGTTCTTTTGTGTATCTGCTTCTTTATGTTGATGACATGTTGATAGTAGCAAAAGGTAAATGAGAGATAAGAAAGGTCAAAACCTAACTAAGTGAAAAATTTGATATGAAAGATTTGGGACTAGCAAAGAAGATACTTGGTATGGAGATTCTTATAGATAGAATGTAACACCCCTTACCCGAGACCTTTGCCGGGGTCGAGTATGTGGCATTACAAGACTCGACTACAAGTTCGGAACATAAAAATTTAAAGCTGTCAAACTGCATCATGCTGACTAAATTGATCATAACTCGAGTTACAAAACTCGAAATTTAGATCCGTAAATTTTCCTTAAAACTAGACTCTTATAAAAATTTACCATAATTTTCCCAGAATTTTTCATATGGCCAATTAGTACAGTTTATTCATCAAAGTTTCCACTATTTCACTGTTGACGATTCTGACCTGTCATTACAAAAACTCATTTATCTCATAGCACAAATTTTCAATAATGTTCTTGTTTATTCCTATTAAAAAAAGACTCATCAAGGATTTCAAACTTATAAACCATGCTCCCTAATTATTTTTGTACAATTTTTAACAATTTTTCCAAGACAGAACATGGATTCACGAATTCATTCAGATCAAGTCTCACTAAAATTTAAATATCTCATAACATAAAACTCCTTTGCCTACTCTGTTTCTTTCATATCAAAATAGACACAATAAGATTTGGTTCTATACCTCATTCACCTTCTAATTCAACTTATCCTATGTTTGGTGATTTTTTCAAAACTACATCACTGCTGTTACTAAAGACTGTTTCTTTACAAGATATGATTACTAGCTTATAACCAAATATAGTCACATATAATTCGTACCATCCATGCATCTTAACCATTTACGCAATTTAGCTTATACCTAAATCATTCGCATAATATCATCACATCATCGATTTAAAAGAGCACCAACATTTATAACCAAAGTCCCAAAAAGCATACTTGACTAAAAATTTAGCCATATTCGCATGGCTATTACATACATGAACCAAAGTTTCCGTCAAACTTAGACAAAGTCTTTCCTATACATGCCTTCTTTGAAAAAACCAAAATGAAAGAGTACCAAAACAGTTTGATAGTGTGGACGACTTTCCGAACGATCCCGACTTGTAGCTTGCGCCTAATCTATAAAACAAAGGAGAACATTTCACACTAGTAAGCTTACTAGCTTAGTAAGTCCTAATCTCATGATAATAAAACATACAAATAATTGAAATTAAAACTTCCAACTTATTGTATTCCACATAAGCACTTAAGTAAATTACTTATACAAGGCCAAATACTAGAAATTCAATAACCCAAGTAAAGTAGAAATCATTTCATTAAAATTCATATAAGCATATCGCATGAAAATCTCCTTTCTTAGCATTTATACTTGAAAACCAATTGTTCCATAATAGCACATTCTAACTCGAATTCCATCATATTACACCCATCAATATTAACTTCAGCACATATAACACAATTCTCATAATATTAATTCGACTCAAGTGATATTAAGCATAACATACCTTACATGCTTACCTGAATCATATACTCAATAAATTAGCTTTAAGTTGTCTTGAACAAAGATTCGATTTCTCTTTTGTAAAATACATCACCGGCATCAAGCCTGCTAGGCGTAAAAGCCCGAAAAGTAACACCGGCACAAGGCCTGCTAGGCGTAAAAGCCCGATAAATAACACCGGCATAAGGCCTGCTAGGCGCGTAAAGCCCGAGTCACGCCAATACGCTTAAACATTACCAACACACTTCATGACTATTATAAACTCATCTAATTCAATTGGGCTCACTCACATTGGACCAACAAAACCATTTTATCATTATACAATCCAACAATTCCCATCACATACTCAACATAAATCATCAACCTAATATGTCAATATACATTCGGCCATGATGTAAATGGATACTAACATCCATCAATTTTTAATATTCAAGATAACCATAATTAATTCTTTGACACAATTTAACTAAAGGACTTACCTCGGTTGTTGATAGTCCAAAATGCGAATCTGGCTATTCGAGAACCTTCGTCTTTCCCCGGTCTAATTCCGTTTTCTTTGCTCTTGATCTAAAACACATTAAAATTTAGCTCATTTAATCGCATTTCATCTCAATTTAGTCCCAAAACACACAAATGGGCAATTTACCATTTTGCCCCTAATGTTTCCCATTTTTACAAATTGGTCCAATTTGCACAAAACACAAAATATGAAAAATTTTCCAACACTATAGCTTGGCGAATCTTTCCCATAGCCCTATGTGTTCATGCATTTCATTTATTTCATGTTTTAGTCCTTCAAAATATTTATTTTTTCAAATAAATCCCTAACATCCAATTTCATCACAACTTCTAATTCAAAAGAGGATGATTTAACACATACTAATTGAAATCTACTATCAAACATTTCAAACCATGCCTATACAACCATAGCCGAATTTTAAAGTGCCAAAATCTCAAAAATTTCCACATGGGTTGTATAGCATTCAAAGAAACCATTCCAAAAATGTAAAAATTATCAAAAACTAAGCAAAATACATACCCCTAATTAAGCTCCAAATTGCCGAAATTTCAAGCTCCAACAATGGAGTTTCTTCCTCTAACTTTCGGCCAAGAAGATGAATGAGGTAAGATTCTCTTTCTTCCCACTTGTTTTTATTATTTTATGTTAAAACAACACACATATATTAACAATATTTATTAACTCACTAATATAACTTATCCTAATACTAAAATAACATCAAATTTGTAATTAAAGTGGCCCATTGTCAGTCCTCTTTGTAGTATATGGGCTAATTGCCCTTTTAGTACATCCACTTAAAAAGCCACAATCAATTTAGTACCTTTCATTTTGGTATGCAACTTTTGCTCTTTTCTCTATTAAATCCTTTTTATCAAATTGAGCACTTAAATAACTAATTTTTTCTACGAAACTTTCACACTCACTAAATCACATATAATAAACACGAAATATAATATTAAAATATTACTCAGGCTCGGATTCGTGGTCCCGAAACCACCGTTCCGATTAGGGTTAATATTGGTCTGTTACAACTTCCCCCCCTTAAGAATTTTCGTCCTCAAAAATTTTACCGTTAAACAAGGTCGGATATTGTTGCCTCATTGACTCCTCAGGCTCCCACGTAGCCTCTTCAACTCCGTGACGATTCCATAAAACCTTTATTAATGGAATTCTTTTATTTCTCAACTCTTTTATTTCCCGAGCTAGGATACGGATCGATTCCTCATCATATGTCAAATCAGATCTAATTTCAATCTCTGACGGTGAAATCACATGAGACGGATCCGATCTATATTTGCGAAGCATCGAAACATGAAATACATTGTGTATCTTTTCTAAGTCAAGGGGCAATTTCAATCTATAAGCAACAGGCCCTATACGCTCTGTGATTTCATACGGTCCGATAAATTTCGGACTCAACTTGCCTTTCCGACCAAATCGGAGTATTTTTTTTCCACGGAGAAACTTTTAAGAACACCTGATCTCCGACCTGAAATTCAATGTCCTTACGTTTCAAATCGGCATAAGACTTTTGACGATCCGAAGCGGCTTTCAAATTACTCCTAATAACAACCACTTTTTGTTCTGTTTCTTTAATCCAATCAACCCCGTGTATCTTATTTTCACTGAGTTCAGTCCAATATAACGGCGTGCGACATTTTCGCCCGTACAAGTCTTCATAAGGTGCCATTTTTATGCTAGATTGGAAGCTATTATTATAAGCAAATTCAACCAAAGGTAGGTATCGTTCCCACATACCTTCAAATTCGAGAACGCAACACCTCAACATGTCCTCAAGTATCAAAATAGTTCGCTCAGACTGACCGTCTGTTTGTGGATGGAAGGCTGTACTGAAATGAAGTTTAGTACCTAGAGCATCTTGCAATCTCTTCCAGAACCGCGATGTGAATCTCGGTCTCTATCCGAAACAATGGAACTTGGTACACCATGCAACCTTACAATCTGCGACACATACAATTCGGCAAGCTTATCAAGTGAATAGTCGAGACGCACTGCGGTACAAAATGGGGTGATTTAGTCGATCTATCAACGATAACCTGATAAAGATCTTTCTTACTCGGTGTCATAGGAAGACCGGATACAAAATCCATTGTAATTCTATCCCATTTCCATTCGGGTATCATGATTGGTTGAAGTAATCCGGACGGTACCTGACGCTCGGCTTTTACTTGTTGACAAATTAAGCACTTGGAAACAAACTCGAGATATATCCCGTTTCATGCCAGCCACCAATAGAAGCGCTTCAAATCGTTATAGATTTTAGTGCTACCCGTGTATCGATAGTCGACCACTATGGGCCTCACTCAGGATCATCTGTATCAAACCTGAGTTCTTTGGAACACACAATCGGCTTTTATAATTCAAACAATTATTTGCATCAATCCGAAAATCTGATTTTGTACCATTTCCACACTGAATCCGAATAGCAATCAACTTTTTGTCAACTTTACGTGCATCACAAATCTTTGAATAAACATCGGTCTTGCTTGCAACTCGGCTATGATCGAACCATCATCGACATAGCCACCTGTGCGTTCAATGCACGAAGAGCAAATAATGATTTTCGACTTAACGCATCCGCAACAACATTAGCTTTCCCCGGATGGTAGTCAATCACTAATTCATAGTCTTTCAGCAATTCTAACCATCTGCGTTGTCTCAAGTTTAGATCTTTCTGAGTCATCAAATATTTTAAACTTTTGTGATCTCGAATAAATATGACATTTTTCGTAGAATAAATAGTGACGCCAAATTTTCAATGCGAACACAATGGTCGCTAACTCCGGATCGTGAGTTGGATAATTTTTCTCATGCGGCTTCAATTGTCTCAAGCGTAGGCTATCACCCCGCCTTCTTGCATTAAAACGCAACCCAACCCATTCAAGGAAGCATCACTAAAAATAATAAATTCTTTACCCAATTCAGGCTGAGTTAATACTGGAGCCTCGGTCAAAAGGGCTTTCAACTGTTGAAAACTTTTCTGACACTTTTCTGACCACTCAAATTTGACATCTTTCTGTAGTAGTCTTGTCAAAGGTGTAGCTATTCTGAAAAACCTTTTACAAATCGTCTGTAATATCCCGCAAGGCCTAGGAAACTTCGGATCTCAGAAACATTCTTTGGTGGTTTCCAATCGAGTATAGCTGCTATCTTGTTTGGATCTACCCGAACACCTGACACCGCAGTAACATGACCCAAGAAGCTGACTTCATTCATCCAAAACTCACACTTACTGAATTTTGCATACAACCGTTGATCTCTCAAAGTTTGTAGTACTACTCTCAAATGCTCAGCATGTTCCGCTTCATTTTTGGAGTAGATCAATATATCATCAATAAACACTACTACAAACCGATCCAAAAACTGTCGGAAGACTCGGTTCATTAGATCCATAAAAATAGCAGGTGCATTAGTGAGTCCAAAAGGCATAACTAAAAACTCATAATATCCGTACCTCGTTCGGAATGCAGTCTTCGGCACATCTGAATCTCTGACTCGCAACTGATAATAGCCCGATCTCAAATCTATCTTCGAAAACACTGAAGCCCCCTTCAACTGATCAAATAAATCATCAATCCGAGGTAACGGGTACTTATTCTTTATAGTTACCTTATTTAGTTGCCGGTAATCGATACACATTCTCATAGTCCCATCCTTCTTTTTCACAAATAAAACCGGTGTACCCCAAGGAGAGAAACTCAGTCGTGCGAAGCCCCTATCTGTCAACTCTTGCAACTGCACTTTCAATTCTTTTAATTCAGTAGGCGCCATTCGGTACGGAGCTATCGAAATCGGAGTCACACCCGGCACTAACTCAATGCCGAACTCAATCTCTCGCACTGGGGGTAAACCCGGTAGTTCTTCAGGAAACACATCGGGGTATTCACATACAACTGATACTGATTCAATTTGTTTCTCGGACATTTTATTGTCCAGTACATAAGCCAAATAAGCTTCACACCTTTTTCTCACATACTTCCGGGCTAACATTGAAGATATTACTGTAGGCAACCCATTTATGTCACAGAATTTAATTCTGATGGTCTCGTCGTTTCGACATTTCAAATCAATAAGCTTTCTTTTACAATCCACTACTGCCTCATGTGAAGTTAGCCAGTCCATACCCAAGATTATATCAAATTCGTCAAAGGGCAACAACATTAAATCAGCTGGGAAGCAATAATCCCGAATCATCAATGGGCAATCTCTACACACTTTATTAACAAGCACACATCTACCCAAATGGTTGGACACACGAATCACAAACTTAGTAGACTCAACTAGCAGAGTCTTTCCGAATTCTAAAGTTTCACACACATATGAGTGAGTCGACCCAGGATCAATTAATGCAATTACAGTAGTGTCATAAAGGGTGAAAGTACCGGTAATGACGTCGGGGGAGGAAGCATCCTCCCTGGCTCGTGCAGCATAAGCTCTAGCTGGGGCTCTAGCCTCAGATCGTACTGTAGTGTTCTTCGTTCCTTTCTGACTACCACCTACATTGCCGGAATGTCTGGGTGGTCTACCTCGCATCGACGTGTTGCTCGGCTTAGTGTTCTGAACTGTATTTTGCTCAGCTAACCTCGGACATTCTCTAATAAAATGATCTGACGATCCACATTTATAGCAAGACCGATCATGAAATCTACAACTCCCTGAGTGCCATTTTCCACAGTGCTTGCATTCAACTCTATTCTGGGGAACGTTACCAACACTGGCTATCGAGGTAGCTCGAGAGCTCATAGGAGATCGATCCCGTCTAGGTGGATTTGTAGTAGCTTTATGCCGGCTGTAGTCATCTCTGGACTTCTTGGTTGTAGGATGGAAGACCTTACCCGAAGATCTTTTACGGATATCTTTAGTTCAGTCTCAGCCTTTCTTTTCTCTTTCCCGAGCTCTTCAGCTTTGCAAGCTCTCTCAACTAAAGTCACAAACTCTTGAATTTCAAGAATGCCAACAAACATCTTTATATCTTCATTCAAAGCCATCTTCAAATCTTTTACACATAATAGCTTCAGAGAAACACACTCTCTAGCATATCTAATGAGGCGACAAATTTTCTTTCATATTCTATTACGGTCATTCGCCCCTGTTTCAACTCAAGGAACTCCTTTCGTTTTTGATCAATGAATCTTTGGCTGATGTACTTCTTACGAAATTCATTCAGGAAGAAATCCCATGTCACTTTTTCTTTCGGAACCATCGATACTAGTGTGTTCCACGATGATATGCTGATGTCCCACAAGAAAGATATAACACGCTTGTGCATTCATCCGAGTACAAGATAGCTCATCAAGTACCGAATAGTGTTATCGAGCCACATTTCGCTCTCTCTGCGTCATCATCATCATTGGCTTTAAATTCTTGACCCCAAATTTTTGGATTTTATCAACTGGGGCCTCACTTGGATCTCACCGGATCTATTATCGAAGTCTTTGAAGGAATCGGAGTTGGATTATTCGGGGGTGGAGGTTGGTGTACAGCCGGGTTATTTTGAATAAATTGGGCAAACCACTTATTCATCATCCGATAAAAGGCTTGTTTAGTCTCTCCTTCGTGGCTACCCGAAACAGGTCGAGTTTCTACCGGCGCTGATCCGTGTGCATGTTCAGGCGCTACACTCTCTACATCATCAGCTACGGCTCTTTCAGGATTAGTGTCCATTTACTATATAAAACAAAGTTCAGGCTGTCAGAAGTCACCACACTATCAATATATATATAAAAGGCATGTATAGCTAGACTCACACGCGCATACGGTAGTCCTAGAATCGACTAAACCGTAAGCTCTGATACCAATCAAATGTAACACCCCTTACCCGAGACCTTTGCCGGGGTCGAGTATGTGGCATTACAAGACTCGACTACAAGTTCGGAACATAAAAATTTAAAGCTGTCAAACTGCATCATGCTGACTAAATTGATCATAACTCGAGTTACAAAACTCGAAATTTAGATCCGTAAATTTTCCTTGAAACTAGACTCTTATAAGAATTTACCATAAGTTTTCCAGAATTTTTCATATGGCCAATTAGTACAGTTTATTCATCAAAGTTTCCACTATTTCACTGTTGACGATTCTGACCTGTCATTACAAAAACTCATTTATCTCATAGCACAAATTTTCAATAATGTTCTTGTTTATTCCTATTAAAAATAGACTCATCAAGGATTTCAAACATATAAACCATGCTCCCTAATTATATTTTTACAATTTTTAACAATTTTTCCAAGACAGAACATGGATTCACAAATTCATTCAGATCAAGTCTCACTAAAATTTAAATATCTCATAACATAAAACTCCTTTGCCTACTCTGTTTCTTTCATATCAAAATAGACACAATAAGCTTTGGTTCTATACCTCATTCATCTTCTAATTCAACTTATCCTATTTTTGGTGATTTTTTCCAAACTACATCACTGCTGTTACTAAAGACTGTTTCTTTACAAGATATGATTACTAGCTTATAACCGAATATACTCACATATAATTCGTACCATCCATGCATCTTAACCATTTAGGCAATTTAGCTTATACCTAAATCATTCGCATAATATCATAACATCATCGATTTAAAAGAGCACCAACATTTATAACCAAAGTTCCAAAAAGCATACTTGACTAAAAATTTAGCCATATTCGCATGGCTATTACATACATGAACCAAAGTTTCCGTCAAACTTAGACAAAGTCTTTCCTATACATGCCTTCTTTGGAAAAACCAAAATGAAAGAGTACCAAAACAGTTTGATAGTGTGGACGACTTTTCGAACGATCTCGACGAGCTTGTAGCTTGCGCCTAATCTATAAAACAAAGGAGAACATTTCACACTAGTAAGCTTACTAGCTTAGTAAGTCCTAATCTCATGATAATAAAACATACAAATAATTGAAATTAAAACTTCCAACTTATTGTATTCCACATAAGCACTTAAGTAAATTACTTATACAAGGCCGAATACTAGAAATTCAATAACCCAAGTAAAGTAGAAATCATTTCATTAAAACTCATATAAGCATATCGCATGAAAATCTCCTTTCTTAGCATTTATACTTGAAAACCAATTGTTCCATAATAGCACATTCTAACTCGAATTCCATCATATTACACCCATCAATATTAACTTCAGCACATATAACACAATTCTCATAATATTAATTCGACTCAAGTGATATTAAGCATAACATACCTTACATGCTTACCGAATCATATACTCAATAAATTAGCTTTAAGTTGTCTTGAACAAAGATTCAATTTCTCTTTTGTAAAATACATCACCGGCATCAAGCCTGCTAGGCGTAAAAGCCCGAAAAGTAACACCGGCACAAGGCCTGCTAGGCATAAAAGCCCGATAAATAACACCGGCACAAGGCACGCTAGGCGTAAAAAGCCCGATAAATAACACCGGCACAAGGCACGCTAGGCGTAAAAAAGCCCGAGTCACGTCAATCTGAGTTAAACATTACCAACACACTTCATGACTACTATAAACTCATCTAATTCAATTGGGCTCACTCACATTGGACCAACAAAACCATTTTATCATTATACAATCCAACAATTCCCATCACATACTCAACATAAATCATCAACCTAATATGTCAATATACATTCGGCCATGATGTAAATGGATACTAACATCCATCAATTTTTAATATTCAAGATAACCATAATTAATTCTTTGACACAATTTAACTAAAGGACTTACCTCGGTTGTTGATAGTCCGTGCGAATCTGGCTTATTCGAGAACCTTCGTCTTTCCAGGTCTAATTCCATTTTTCTTTGCTCTTGATCTAAAACACATTAAAATTTAGCTCATTTAATCGCATTTCATCTCAATTTAGTCCTAAAACACACAAATGGGCAATTTACCATTTTGCCCCTAATGTTTCCCATTTTTACAAATTGGTCCAATTTGCACAAAACACAAAATATGAAAAATTTTCCAACACTATAGCTTGGCCGAATCTTCCCATAGCCCTATGTGTTCATGCATTTCATTTATTTCATGTTTTAGTCCTTCAAAATATTTATTTTTTCAAATAAATCCCTAACATCCAATTTCATCACAACTTCTAATTCAAAAGAGGATGATTTAACACATACTAATTGAAATCTACTATCAAACATTTCAAACCATGCCTATACAACCATAGCCGAATTTTAAAGTGCCAAAATCTCAAAAATTTCCACATGGGTTGTATAGCATTCAAAGCAACCATTCCAAAAATGTAAAAATTATCAAAAACTAAGCAAAATACATACCCCTAATTAAGCTCCATTGCCGAAATTTCAAGCTCCAGCAATGGAGTTTCTTCCTCTAACTTTCGGCCAAGAAGATGAATGAGGTAAGATTCTCTTTCTTCCCACTTGCTTTTATTATTTTATGTTAAAACAACACACATATATTAACAATATTTATTAACTCACTAATATAACTTATACTAATACTAAAATAACATCAAATTTGTAATTAAAGTGGCCTATTGCCGTCCCTCTTTGTAGTATATCGGCTAATTGCCCTTTTAGTACATCCACTTAAAAAGCCACAATCAATTTAGTACCTTTCACTTTAGTTTGCAACTTTTGCTCTTTTCTCGATTAAATCCTTTTTATCAAATTGAGCACTTAAATAACTAAATTTTTCTACGAAACTTTCACACTCACTAAATCACATATAATAAACACGAAATATAATATTAAAATATTACTCAGGCTCGGATTCGTGGTCCCGAAACCACCATTCCGATTAGGGTCAATATTGGTCTGTTACATAGAAAAACAAGTAAATTGTACCTAAGTCAGAAGGGGTACATTGAGAAAGTTCTTTGCAGGTTCAATATGCAGAGTGCTAAGCCTGTTAGTACTCCTTTAGCAGCCCATTTCAGAATTTCATCTACTTTGTCTTCACAATCAGATGATGAGATTGAGTACATGTCACATGTTCCATACTCTAGTGCAGTGGGATCTCTCATGTATGCTATGGTTTGTTCACGTCCAGATTTATCATATGCAGTCAGTGCAGTTAGCAGATACATGGAAAATCCCGGTAAAGATCATTGGAAACAGTTCAGTGGATTTTAAGATGCTTACGAGGTACTACTAATGTTTACTAACAGTTTGGAAGAACTAGAGATGGAGTCATTAGGTATGTTGATGCTGATTTTGCTGGAGACCTTGATAGAAGAAGATCTCTCACTGGTTATGTCTTTACAATCGGAGGTTGTGCAATCAGTTGGAAAGTTACTTTGCAAACTACAGTCACTTTGTCTACCACTGAAGCTGAGTACATGGTGATTACTAAGGCTTGTAAAGAAGCTATTTGGTTGAAGGGACTCTTTAGTGAGCTTAATGAATACCTTCAAATCAATACAGTATTTTGTGACAGTCAGGGTGTCATCTTACTTACAAAAGATCAAATGTTTCATGAGAGAACAAAATACATTGATGTTCAGTATCATTTTGTTCGTGATATTATTGCTCGTGGTGATATTATTGTGAGCAAAATTAGTACTCATGAAAATCCTGCAGATATGATGACTAAATCACTTCCTATAACCAAGTTTGAGCATTTTTTAGACTTGGTTGGTGTTCATTGTTGAAGTTAAACCCTTAAGGGGTTTTATGGAAGAGGTGGGGAACTTGTTCGTTGAGAGTTCGCGATGAAGAACTTGTTCATTGAGAATTCGTGTCAAGGTGGAGATTGTTAGAATTAAGTGACCCGAATCCTTATTTAAATAAAATACAATGGTAAAATAAAATAAAAGAAGAATCCCTATAGAACTACACTTTTATTTTATTTTAAATAAGGTTTTTTAAACCTTATTAAACTCCATCTATTTGATATTGATTAGAATAAGGTGTTTCAATCTTACTACACTCCTATTAGAATATAATTTTACAAGTCTATAAATAGACATGGTCTATTCCTCTTGTAATTAAATTCGAATTCGACATAGTGAATTTTCTTCTTCTCTGCCCGTGGTTTTTTTCCCGAAAGGGTTTCCACGTAAAATCTGTGTGTTCTTTAATTTTTTATTTCTCTTTTCTTTGCGATATATTGTCATTACCGGCGTTATATTTTTTACACTAAATATAATATATGAATCATTTGGCTACTTTCCAATGATCCATACCCTAATGATCCATACTCGAATTGCTCAAATATTTGCACAACATCCCAACAATGTATGCAATATATGAATGCATACAAACCTAAACATACATTAGACTCCTCCCAAAACTAAAATGTAGGGATTTTGTTTGCATTTTCGTAAACTCAAAATCATTCTTGGGGAATTGATTAAGACTACGCTTACTCCTACTGAACTTGTGATATATACAATCATTAACCAAAGTCATCTTAAAATCAAATGTGATAATCACTTGGTGAATATTGTAATACCAAAAACAAGAATTATGCTTAAGCCCATAAATGAACTTCTTAATTTACAAACCGTTAACTTTGTATCACCAGATGCAAAAGCTTTTTTGTTGTTGGACCAAATAAATCGTCTCAACAATGTTACCATTGAGAACCCATTGACTTAACATCCATCTAATGCAACTCAAGGTCAAAATATTCCACTAAAGCCGTTATAATCCTTTCTCTACTGAACCTTCTTAGTGACATTAGTTCTTGAGGTCATAGAGTTTGTTACTTAACTAGTGGGTTCAGCGACATTGTCTTGATCCAGAGTTGCTACTTAAACAATATAATGCATAATGGTTTGTTCCTGATCATTGTCAATAGCAACTGTATTGAGGAATATCAACATATTCTTTTTCAAAGAAAATGTCTATAATTCTCTCTCACCCCGCAAACTCAACACCCTCAATGAACCATCTTAAACGTAACCTTAGTAATGAGATCATAAAATTTGTAACCCTTATATTTTTTAGAGTATTTGAAAAATCAAAAGGATCAAGAAAATTGTTAGACACAAGTTCTCAATTCTCCTTTTAAAGACATAACCTAATCTCTTATGCCACAATAAACCAAATTGTAACATCCGGGATTTAGGGATCTCGCATTTTTTTCTTTTAAATTTTGTATCTATGTGTTGGTATGCTTTGCATGACTGTTTGAGTGTGTTTGGGGCTTTGGGAAACCTTGAGGGTAAGTTTGAGCTTGAGTGAAAATTTTTGGTTTTAAGCTGTTAGGGGAGAGCTGGTGGAACCAGGCTCTAAAGGATTAAACTTTAAGATTGTTGACACAAGTGAAGAGGCGGTGTAGTGGCAGGGAGGCGTCACTTTGGGGAGCTTGGAAGTGGCGTCAGAAGGGAGTTACAAGGGGGTAGGAGTTCGAGTTGCATGGATAGCATTTTGGAGTGTTATTTTGCGTCAAGAGAGGGAGGTAGTGGATTCGGCAAGGGCACTTGAAAGGGGGAGGTTTGAAAGGGTCAAATGTTTTGAATGGTTGGTGGAGAGAATTATTAGGAGTTTGAATCATTCAAACTTGTTTGAATGGGAGGCTGTGAGTAAAGTTAGGAGAAAGTTAAAGGATTTGGAGAGGGGTGGAGTTGTTGGCCGAATGTGATATGGTTGAAGGAAGGGAGTTTCGGTTTTGTGCTTAGTGAGGAGTGTGCCGAAAATCCTTAGAGCTTAGGCTCTCTTTTCGGTTCTTGTGTGTGCATTTGTCGGCCATAGGGGTGTGCAGTCCCTTAAGTGTTTTCCTTTGGGGAGTTTTGGTTAGCCGAATCAGCCTAGGAAGTTCTTTCTTTTCTCCTTTGCTTGGTGAGCATCTTATTTCTTTTCTCAGCAACTCAAAGCCGAAAAATTCAGTCTTCTCTTGGGATCTTTCTCTTTTCCTTCCTCCTTTCATATTTTTTTCTTTCTTCTTCTGCGACCCAACCTAGTGTTTCATCTTCTTCTCATCATTTGTGTCTTGTACCATTCATCTTTTTACTTTCGTCTTCTTTCTCTTTTTGCATTAGCCGAATTCTTCCTACCCCATTTGCTTCATCTCTTCTCTATTCTACTTAAAGCTAAAATTCCTATTTATGCCATCCCTTTTCCACTCTTTCAAAACCGAATTCTCTCTACTCTCTTCTTGCGATTTTTACCCCTTTTCACCTAGACAAAATCTAGTCCCTTTTCTTTCGCTGATCTATAGAGGAAGTGCCGTCACTCATCTCTTGCCAAACCCCTCAATCGGTTCTTAATGGTAGTAGTAAGGGTTCTTTTTCTTTAAAAACCTTTCTTTTTCCTTTTCTCTTTGGTTTGCCGAAAACAAAAGCCTGATTCTGTTTCTCATGTGTGGTCGAATCTATGAAGGGCCTTGACTACGTGCCTCTTTTGTTTGTAGCAAGTGTGAAGGGTGTTAAGGATCTTTCGGGTTTCGATCAACCAAGGTAAGAGGGGTACACCTTTCGTTCGGCCGAAGGCCACTTCGTTTGGACCATAAGTGTTAAGGCCGAATCTAACATGGGTTTATGTAGGAACTTCAACAATCGTTAAGCTCAAGTGAATAACCTCCGGGTTCTGTCGACTTTGGTAAGGATTTGTTCGATCGTAACATTCATTTAGTTTTGTTTAAATCTTATCAACATTTTAACCGGGTTTTCTGATCAAGATCTTGTTGTATGGATTTGTGTACCAGTCGGGTAAGGGAAGGGGTTGGACACGTAGTCCCTACCCCTAAGTTCAAGAAGCGAGCAGTTTCAGCGATATGGGATTGGCCACCGGGTTGTAGACCAGCGTTTGAAAAGGATAAGCAGATCGGGGTGATCTCTTCGAGTGTGGACGTTAGGGAGATCGATAGTTTAGTTCTTCAAGTTTTCAGGTGTGTAATTATCACACTGTTCCCTTAATCTTTTATTAAATATATGTGTTATGCTTGAAAGCCGAAAATGGCGGCAGTGGTGGTCATATTACCTACGTTGGGTAATCGGTAAACAAGGTTAGTATACTACCTACACTAATAGTTGCTGATAAACAGTTGTGGATGAATGTAACATGTTATATATACTATGGATGTTTTCATGTTCTATCATATTGCCATCTACCATATTATGTTGCATGTGCATGGGTTTCGGGATATAATGATTAAAGGGGAAGTGTATATATATGTGGGTGACTCTGTCACGGTTAATGATGACCTCAGGCCTTATTGTGGATTTTGTGATTTAATCACGTGTGGACTCAGTGGCTAGACCACTTAAGTGGACTTTGAGCAGTGTGTCTGTCAGTATGACTGCCAAAGAGGTGTGTAGCGGATGGAGGGTTGATTATAGAAATCCCCAGGTGTGTATGAGGATGGATGTACGGGTGCTGTGTAAAGGATGGATACTAGGTTGGGTTAGGCTATCACTTTGCATATCTGTGCATGGTATGATGATTTGATGTGGACATGGGGCTAAGCCTATTCGTGGAATTGTGTTGTATAATTGCACACTGAGTCTGGTGACTCACCCTATTTTTTCCCAAAACAATGTAGGTAACTCATGATTCATTGGACCGGGCTGGAGTGGACTCGAAGTGGCCATGCAGAAGTTGGTTTCGTTAACTTTATTTTTAAACTGCTAGTTGCTATTTTGGGATATTTTTATTGTGTAATAAGGCCACTCTAAATATTCTAGGATTTTATGGTTTTAAGTTGGATTTACTATTAAACAAGTATCTAAAATGTCACTCTAAAATATTTTCAACATGGGAGTCAAAATGAAGCTTCCAAACTTGGATTCCTTAAAAACAACCGTTTTCTCTCAATACCAGCACAAATAACGAACCGAACTTTGCACAACTTGGAAATTTTCATTCATCGGCAAACTACTATTTTTAACGACAACCCCTTAAAGCGAAAGGTTTTTCAAACTTACAGTTTAATTTCACACTCAAAACAAAATTCGTTTTCACCTCTTTCCCAGTAACATTCTGAATTCGGCCGTGGTGTTCGGGCCGGGTTTGGGGCGTTACACAAATTCTCAGTGGTTAATTTGCATTTCTTACCTACCACAAAATGCAAGGATTCATCAAATAAAGTAATAATATCAATTAAATATAGTTTATCATAACATGACAAATAACTGGAACCAACCGATTCTGAATTAGGAAAAGACTAAATTTTCCATTTCCAAAACAAGAAAAATCGAATTTTCCCAATGCTAAATGGAAATCAAATTCCACCTAAAATATGATACAAAAAGAAAGTCTCATTAAAATCCAAATAAAATCCAGTTCTTAATAATAATAAATGTAATGACTTGGTTTCCAGTGGTATCCGAAATTGTGGTTTCAGAATCTCGTTTCTATAAACCGAGTCTGTAGATATTAAATAAAGATATTTACAGAGATAAATTATAGATGAATTAAAAATTGAATAGCCAATTTAGCCGAAATTGTGGTTAATTAAGGCTTAAGGACTAAATTGTAAAGTCCAATTGCTAAAGATTTTTAATTAGAAAATGACTTTGGGACTTAAATTGTAATTAAGCAAAGGTCCAAATTAGCAATTAGACCATATTTAACTGAGACTTAGTGGACATTATGATGTTATAAAATTAAATAAGTGAAATTAAGATTAATTATAAGTAAAACATAATTAACTAAATTAATCAAACATTAAGCCAAGTATAAAAGAGTAAATTCGGTGGAAAGAAAGAGAAAATCAAACACCTTTCTTCTTCGCTTAAACTGAACACCATTGTTGAACCAAAGGAACATTTCAATTTTGAAGCATTCAACCATAAATTGGTAAGTTCATTTAGGTCCCTTTCTTGTAATTTTTGTAGATTTGAGGTCATGGGCGCTATATTTAGCTAGCCCATGTACCAATTTGTAAATTTGTTAAAGTTTTAAAAGATTCCATCGTTGAGAATTGAATGATTTAGGTGTTAAGTTGATAGAAATTAAACTTAGATTAAGAAAATGACTAAATTGTAAAACTTAATTGTTAGTTTCATACACTATAGACTAAATTGAAGAAAATGTAAAGTTGACATGAGATTTATGTAGGAATAAGAAATAGGAGGTCCCTAATGAGTAATTATGAAATTGGATTTCAATCCGAAGCTTTGGATTGAAAGTTATGTTTGTTTCAGGTTTAGGGACTAAATTGAATACATTGTAAAGTATGCTTGATTTTGTGACTGGTTTTGATTTGAATGGAATTTTAAAATTTTATGTATGTTATGATTTGTTTAGCTAACGTTGACACAAAACCGTCGAGAGAGAAAGGAAAATCGAAAGTCGACGATGAATAGCTCGGAATTTCGATTTACATTTCTTTGATTCAGGAACCATTTATTTTCTGCATGTTCACGTCATTTTGCCTTACATGGATATTGAGATGAGTTATTGATGATTATTTGAGCCGAATTGTTGTGATTAAGATTGATTATGGAAACAGTGACTAATTTGAATAGAATAAAAGTTTCACGATTTGATTGATAATTGAAAATTGGTATATGCCTATGAATATCCTTTGTGCATTTAGCGGGATTGAATGCTTATCTGACCACATCACATCAATAGACAATAGGACATTCCCTATAAATATCATAAGGAACGGCGAAGAATGGATTGATCTTTTAGCAACCTAAAGTTATTCTGAGCAACTTTTTTCTTGGTCAGCCTGTCCTCGTATCCTTATTTTGGCTCTCAACCTCTTTAAGTGAACTAGCCTCCACTGCACCACCTTGGCCTCCTCCTTATCTTCCTCCATTGTTGTTTGTTGTATCAACAAACCTTTATATAAAAGTTTAGGTTATTAAAATTATATTGGTAAATAAATACATTTTTAGCCAAATATCCAAAATGGATAATAACAAATAGGGCATGTTTGGATGGGAGATTTAAAAATTTGGATATAACACATTGACAATTTGGATATGACATGTTTAAAAAACAACAACATGCAATTTGGATAATAATAAATTTAGCTATCAACATTTACATATTTATTCAATTTGACCTTACTAAAAAATTTAAAAAAAATTAACTAAGCCCTCTTAAAATTTAAAAATTATTAAAAAAATCATCAAAAACTATAATTTTTAAAAAAAGAAGTTCTAATTTTTTTATTAGAAAATAATAACTCCGATCCAATAAAAGAGTAGGGGTCAAAATTTTTTATAATCTTATAGCCATTAGATTTTAATGGGTCGGTATAGTTATTTTTTTAATAAAAAATTTATAATTTTAAAAAATTTATAACTTTTTTTTTATAACTTTTGTTTATGATTTTTAATATTTTTAAATTTTAAAAGGGCTTAATTAATTATTTTTTAAAATTTATTACTAAGAGATTTTTGACTCTTTAGCCTTATTAGTTAAAATATTTCTAATTTACTTCCAATAAATGAGTAGGGGTCAAATTGAGGACTAAATTCGTTATTATATCTTATATATGATATCAAATTTTAACAAAGGGTTGTTTTGCTCACTCATCTAAGGTATAGAAACTAATTTATTCTTTTTCAATAAAAAAGCTAAAATACAATCCATAATATAATACATAGGGTTCTGTAGTAGTTTTACATTATATATATATATCCATTCAAATTCTAATATTACAAGAAATGTTCCATTCTAAACCAACACATCCAAAAATATAATAAAATCATGTTAGACATTTTAAATTCTAAATTCTAATACAGTTCAATTAAGTTCTTAAAGTATTAATATCATATTAATTAGATCTTTTTGTCAAATTAGTTCTTAGTATGAGCTTTAAATGTTAACTTAAATATATTGTATGAATAGATTGGATCTATTTTATTTTTCAGTTTTTATAAATTTTATTACCTTTGTTTTTTTTAAACATGTTATACCCACACTGTCTATGTGTACATATTTATAATTTGATTAATATGGTTTAAATATATATAGACTAAATTTGATATGTCATTTTTAAGTCTAAATTGATGGTTAGACTAATGAAAAAATGCTTTAAAAATTCAATTAAAACATTTTAAAATTTAGAATAATGTTATAGACATTTGATGCAATTAATTCGAAGTATAAATCTCAAATTTCAGATTACATGCATAGTATTATGTCTATTATGTAAAAAATTCTAACGTAAAGGGGATGTAGCTCAGATGGTAGAGCGCGGATCGATACCCCGCTTCTCCATTCTTGTTATAATTTTCATTTGGAATGGAAAGAAAAGTTTCTCCCGCCGTCCCATGTTTCCCTTTCCCTTAAAGGCCAATTAGCTTCCATAGTTATATTTTTGAAACAAAAGTGTCCAATTCCCTCGTAAAATTAGTACTCAGTATATATCATTCCTTTTCCCTCTTGTAGTCAATTCCAATCCCAGATTTTCAATTAATTGCTTCACTTGATTGTCTGCTTCTTTTCTACTACCATAAAGAAGAAGTGTTTTTATTCTCTAAATC
Source organism: Gossypium bickii (assembly GCA_025503065.1). Classification (NCBI taxonomy): domain Eukaryota; kingdom Viridiplantae; phylum Streptophyta; class Magnoliopsida; order Malvales; family Malvaceae; genus Gossypium; species Gossypium bickii. Next base: position 32,248,013 of record CP106715.1, on the reverse strand, counting down.
TCATGCAATCGCGATTAGGATTTAAGAAACGAAATCAAATTTATAATTCTATCAACATTTTTGATTTTCTCATAATGTTGAAAACGAAAATTAATATTGTTACGTTAATATTTTTTTATTAATCCACATGATTTGTTGTTGAAACAATGTTATCTAAATCAGTTACGTTTCAATTTTCTATCTTGATTATTACTTTTATTTTTGTGGGTAATCATTCTGATTTTGTGCTCATCGTATTATTCTTAACTCCATAATCTTTAGCCAGTAATTTAAGTATTATTTCTAGTTTTTTTAAAGAAAATTTCTCTTCACTAATTGTATTTCTATGGAAACAGAATATTGATTCAATAGATAAAACACAATATTTAGTATCACACTAATTTTTATTTAAAATTGGAAAATCCAGTACTGTACTTACAAGTTTGATACACTTGTTGGTTATACAAAGAAACTGACTAAATGGAACATACACTCTTAAGAGAGCCAAATTTTTTATGGAGAATCGATTCTCAATTTCTTTACAGTTTTTTTTTTTTTTTTTTTTTTTTTTTTTTTTTTTTTTGGTACAGGTTCCAATCAGTGTAGTTTGAACTTTTGTTTCATTGGAGCTTTAGATTCTTCACAAATCCGTGGAGGATTTAAAATAAAAACACAAGAGTAATGTTAGAATAATTAAAATATTTAATTATTTTACATTTTAGAAGAGAAGCATATGCAAATGGTTATCTCTGTTAGTTTATATGGAAAATTATTTATTTTTAAGACTAAGAGTAATTCTAGGGAATATTAATGAAGGGTTTCAGAGGAATATGAAATTTTTGGTTACAAACTGGCATAGGTCAGACATATGAAAAAGACAAGCACCGACGAACTTAATTTTTTTTTATGATATTGGGTTCCAAGCTCTTTGAATTATTTCTAGGACCATCTGCATGTGATCTAAAACAAAAGAGGATTAGATTTCATGTGGTCTTTTTATGGTATGTTGAAATACAGTATTATAGAAAACAACATCAACCAAAAAAAGAAAAAAAATGTGGGGAGATGGGGATTCGGTGTTTGATGTGAACTCGAGCTACCAGAAAATGAAAGGTGATGCGTCCATCATGCATGGCATGTTAGAGGAAACATGGATGATTACAACTGCTTTAAAAGAGTTTTTCTTTTTATATTATAATGTGATTTTGAACATCAAACCATGAATCCTAGCTTGGGAAAGAACACCGGACAACATTCTTAAATGATTTCGGTTTAGCCGAAAGGGAAGAGAGTGTGGCATGCTAAGTTAGTTTCCCATCATATGCTGTGATTCGGAGCTAGAGGGCACGTCCACGTTTCATGTTAGGGTTGGCCTCTAGAAACTATGGTTTTTTCACTGCCCATAAATACAATATTCGTAATCTTAATTTCTTTAGTATTTGAATAAATGATCAGGTTTTTCAATTCTTGTTGGCATTATGAAGACATTGGTTGCATGCCTTTCCTCTGTCATAAGTTGACAGCATCTTACATTGCACAGGTCAAGTAGAAAAGACTCAAAGGAGGTAAGTATAAGTAATAAAAGTTTGGAAATGGGAGATAATAGTAATCTCCTACCTTAGCTCACCAGCAATTCATCTTCTGTAACTCCCAGTAGTGCTTTTGTAATTGGGTATAGGTATTTTACCAGATTCAATATACATGAGATCTTCCACTAGGACATCATAGTGCCTTCTTACTTCCTCGGCCGATTTCTCCCCCACAGCAGCCGCCACTTTTTGCCACCGGTCAGGGGTGTCCTTGTCATATACTGCTAGTGCCTTCTCAAATAGCTTGTTTTGGTAAGGCGTCCAGTAGGAGTTGGAAGCACGTGAAGAAGTGAAAAAGTTTGATGCCATTAACCATATGACTTTGGGGATGAATGAAAATAAGGAGGGATATGATAAAGGTATTGGATGAGTTGTTTTAGCTGAAACAAAAGTTTGGTGAAAGAGGATTGTATGTATTTTAAGATGAGACCTTGCAGGGAAAGTTAATTAACCAAAGGAAGGGAAAGAACAGATTGTGTTGGCTCGAGAGAGAAGAAGACTGAAGTCAAGGGAGGGTATGGTATGGGTAATTGCAAAGCCAGCTACTTATAAAGAGCAAAGATGGTGTGGTTAGGAGTAATGGGCAGCTCGGTGTTGTTTAAAAAATTGTCACTTTGTTTTATTTATTTAAATATTTTATTATATTTTTATAATACACTTGTAAACTTATTATTTTATTTCTAGAATTTAAAAAAATTTAAATATTTAGATTATGATTATGTCTGTAATTTAAAAAAAAAAAAATCAGGTAATGATATAAGTAAAGCTATTAAAATCTAATTCAATAAAATCGGATTATCATTTGAATGAATTTTTAGTTTTGTTAATTAAGGTATAGGTGAAGTTTTGGTATTTGGCGAATATATATATTTACCCCTGGGGGCTACAACAGGATATGATTGGGTGGCTTAAGCAAGAGCTTTGATGTAAAAGAACTGACCCTTTAATTTTCTTGTCTTTTATAATATCATCAACACCAAGTTGATTTCGCTTGAGAATTTCTCAGATGCTGGGGATTAGATCCTAAAACGCAGAGTCTTCCCATTAGCATTGATGCTCCAATAATTTGATCCCCGAAACCCCACCAAATATACTGTAAGATATTCCAATTATATATAAATAAATATATAAATAAAGAGGAGAGATCTACTTATACTGGTATTAACTTTAAGTGATTTTATATTTTTCTTAGTTTTTTTTATACAATTTAATTGTCATATTTCATACTCCACTTATGTAGATCATGCACGTCAAGTTTAACATAAATTAAAATTTTTTAACTATTTATTTTATGTAAAAAGAATATTTCAATTGTTAAATATATAGACTATGTTTTTTTATCAATATGATAGATATTAGATCAATTTAAAAATTTACATGCATAATAAGTGTAAATATATTAATAAATTCAACGGTTAGATTATTAAAATATTAGTAGTATAAAAAGCTACGAAATGATATATAACCACTTAAGTTTTACACTATTGAACCAATAAATAAATATTTTATATAAGGAGTATAGTTTTTAAGATTTGTTTTTGATAGATTAATCGCATTTAAATTTATGCATAGTTAATAAGTTTAATAATTATTGGGGGAGTTGGTTTTTTCAGAAGAAGTCTTTAAAATATCGTTTGTTGGGAGTTATGAACTCCTCAACGTGTCAGTATTGTTTCTAGTGGGGGCTCTATCTATCAACTTTGTGAAAGCTTGAGTGCTTGAAGAAGTCGTGGATTCAATAGAGTGGAAGCGCCTAGTTGAATGTCAGAGATGCAATACCATGTGTCGCGCATGGTCACCCATCAAGGAAATCTCAACATTTGCTTTTGGTGAGATTGGAACCTATGTCTTATAGCATATAAGCTATGTAAGGCACATAAATAAATCATGCAGACGAGGAGTCTTGTGGAATGACAAGTGGCTCAGGTAAACCGACATAACTCATGAATCCTAACACACCTACAAGAAAACCCACCCACATGACTCGACTTTTAAGTGTTGGCAGAAGGGCACATGGTCAAGAACACACACACACACACACACACACACACACACACACACACACACACACACACTCTATATTTAAATGTTTGGCTGAGTAAGTGTTTGTTAGGAAATGTGCTCATATTGTAGTAAACATGTAACTGTTTTCTATGTATTTGAACGATAGATAAATAAATAAAGTTAATTTCACATTTCACTATTATATCTTTTATGTTTTGCATACATAGTGAAACTATGACAAGCAAATATTAGCTCATCGATTGTCTAAACTCAAACTGATGATAAGTGACACTGTAAGAACGTTTACATTGCGAGAAAGATAACTTACTTCAGTAGATAATCTAAACGAGCCTGTAATCTTATAAAAAGAATCAAAGTGAGCATTTGATTCAAATGCATAGAAGGATTATTTTGTTGCCTACAATTCCAATTAGGGAGATGGCTAGTCTTGGCTATCAGAGCAGTTGACTCCATGGGTAGAGACATAAGTGTACTCATTGAAAGAATGATGCATTGAACTGGACTCAAGTTGAATTAATTTTAAATCCGTTTTGTGAATTAATTCACTTGTGATGTTTATGGTGTAACTTACCTAAATCCTGAGTTAGTCACTGACCATGCATATGTAACTCATGTGCTTTGATATAAGTGGAGGCTTATGCTCTAAAGATGATCGAGTTGATAGCAGGTATGTTGGGTACATGACTTGTGTATGACATGGCTTTACTAGAAACAATGGAATTCATAGCCTGATTAAAGAGTTACCAATATCCTCTCATTAGCATTGTGTGGATTGATAAATATGGAACATGGCCACGGTTGCTTGTTCTTGAACGAACAATTTATCATAGTCATTAGTTGACAGTGATCATATTAATCATTAAGAAGATACAATGATGACAATGAGATAAAATATGATTGTATTGAGTGAATGGATTTAACTCAAAGGAATCAAAGATATCATATGAGAGTAACACACACATGGTGAGGTCACTGGACAAAGCAATTAGAAATTACTTTCGTAAAGAGTTTACAATACGGAGTTTTCAATCATGATAATTTTTATGGATTGACTCCATGATTAAGTAAATTGCGAATTATTGGAAAAATTATTCTAGACATAAGTGCAATTACTCGAGCCTAATTGTATATGTCATATTGGTCCCTCTGCTAGCTCAACAAAAGCTTGATCGGACTGTATTGAATTAGAAGAAAATTTTGTGACTTTGAAAATAATTTAATTGAGTCGATTTATTCGACGTGCAATTAAATTAGGCGATCGTAAGAATTCGTTCAACTAGAGAATTTGATTAAAGAATTTTCTTGAAAAATTAATTTGAAAAATCTTAGTGTTTTATGGGAAAATTAATTTTGATAAAGTAAAATTAAATTATTCAAATTAATTAAAATAAATATGATATTTTTGGAAATTAATTTTCAAGTCAGACAATTGGCCCAGTGGGTAATTGAACTTGAAAATTCGACCCGAGAACCAAAAACTGAGATCGAGACCAAAAGCTGGTTGAATCGAGCCCAATTTATGAAACTGGACTGGATCGGTTGGGCCGTCATTGGCCCATATTGAACCGAAAGCAATCGAGCTGGCCAAACTCATTTGGGCAAAATGACGATGGTTTGGGGTGCAAGGGAAGTTACACCAGCGATAACATTGTCGGGCATTGTGGCTACAACGGCAGCGATTTGGCAGTTGAAAAAAGGTCGACGGTGGTGGTTTTTCAGTTTAGAGCAATGGAAAAATTAGACTTTTGGTGGGACTCTACTGACCTGCGTCAATTGTAGTGGTAGTTTAAGTACATTACGACACTTAATGAACTTGTTTTCTAGGCATTTTAATATTAATTATTGCATTTTTAGTATTTGTAGGTTAGGAACTAAATATTAATAAAATAAGCACTTTTACGCATTTTTTGATGTGTCGATAACCCATTAGGCTGATTCGAGCCTCGGGAAGTTCTAATAGGTTAATTAAATGTACAGAAAGTCATTTCACGCCCAAGACTGTAAGGAACGAAGGTCATGGAGTGACACAAGTATCTAGTGGCACAACACGATGTCGAGAAGCATCTTAGGCTGAAATAACGCACGACATCCTGACGTGTGGACCTTCCACGTCCCAACGAGGCGGCGTCTCAATAAGCTCTTCCTTAGTGTGGTGATGATGGCTTGAGCGTGGAAAGCAAGTTGGCAGCCTTATTTTGTAAGCAGTTAAAGATACAAATTGACATCGAGCATTTATTAGTATTGGGGGCATATCGGACATAAAGTGCACATATTTTAGCCTATAAATAAGAGCTTCTTGTACATATTTAGACACGAAAGTGCAGACTCAGAGACATAGTTTATCTTATTCAATTTTTCTTTGTATTTTCTTTTCATGTTCTTGTAGTCGAAGCTTTTCTATTTTGATGTAAAGACAATTGCAAGTGGAGATTGCTTCGGCACTGCGCTTCAATATATTCGTGAGCTTTCTCCTATCTCTTATTCTTTTATTTAAATTTCTGTTTCTCTAATCAATTAGAATTTGTATGAATAATTTAATAAATTATTGTGCTTATTTTATATCTTGAATGACTCGATTAATAAACTAATTTATTTGTTAAGTGATTATTTATCTGAAATTGGTTGTTTATTCCAGGCTACTTAGTATATTAGGGAGTGACGCCCCTGATAGAATATCTAGACAGGTGAGACCATAAGGATATCTTTTTGTGTCTATGTTGTGCCAAACAGTGAGACTGGGAGAGTATTCGTATGCCTAGGAAGAGACCGGAAGGGTGACATAGGTGGTAATCCTTAGTGTAGATGAGACTAGAAAGATTTTCTTGCTAAGGGTGATAAATAACACAATTGAGGATACTTAATTATTTAACTAGATAATTAGAGATTTAATCGATCATAGGCTAAAGGCTCGTGTTGTCGACATTTGGAATAGGAAATTCTATTAGGTTAATTTAGGTTTGTTAATTTAACTAGTTTAATTAATATTTTAATTTGGATTCACACTACTAATTTGTGATTTGATTTGAATAGTAATTTTTGTAATTAATTTAATAATATTTTCTCTAATTTGAAATCCCTTCGGTATGATCCTTGGAATACTTACCAGTGTTTTGTTGCAAATTTTTCTATATTACAACTTGACTCGTACTCTTGCGGACAATCCTGATTTGATTTTATATATTTTTGGTATGTTATTTTTACTATAAATGATAACACGTTTATAGGCGGTTAAGTTGTTGGTGTCGTTACCAGAGATTGCGATGGTGAAATTTTTGTTAGATTAATTACCGTAAAATAATATTAATTGAAAGACAAATGAGCTAGATAGTGTTCTAACTTTTATTTTATTTAGTGTAAAAAAATTACGATTATTTTTATTTACCTTGTCGATTATCAGATTTAATCATGAACATTGATTTTTATAGGTCGGTGTACAAACAATCCAAATCGAGTTGGTTGTACCGAGCTTCGACAAGCCAATGGAGTTATGATTACAAAGACAAGCAGCTTGAGTGTTCAAACAAACTCCCACCTAAGCTGAGCAAGTATACGTATGAAATGGATGGAGATTCGACAAACTTATGAGATGAAGACAGAGTATATGAGGAGGGAGTATACGATCAATGGGAGCTCATGGAGAACCAAAGATCGCTTATGATAAAGCTTTACCAACAAAGAAATGAAACAATGAATTCATTGGAAGAGATAGATGATTGACAATTAGGGACATTTGAATATTTAGCCGAAACTCCTTGTGATTCGAATGACTATATGTTCGAACAAGAAAGCCGCAAACTAGTATTCCAAGCTAAATCAATACGAATCCAACAACAGTTGGATCAGTTAAAGGAATTTTTCCGGCAAAAATCCCAAGTGAGTACTCCTTTGGAAAGGGTTGTACATGATGTCTCCAATTCCGATCCGAGGGACCAATGTAGCATTGAAAATAATCCGAAATTAAATCTTGAAAGTCCACAAGAGTTTGGAATCGGGGACGAGAATGAATTGAAGATAGACAAAGAAGTCTCTGATCCAATTAATGTAGATATAGAAGTAGAAGTAGTAATAGACGTAGAGGTAGGGCTAACCATTAACTTGGAGCCTAAACTGATTCTAAATGAAAGTGTAGATGAGCCGATATACTTTATGGCCATAACTGAGGAGTTGTCAACCGAAGAAATCAATGAGTTCATTATGTTCTCATTCAAAGAAGGCAAAGCTCAAGGAACCAAAGCTTCTCGCTACATGGAAGGGAGGAAGTTCGATACAATAATACCCTGGAAGACAATTTGGGGTTGGTTCAGATTCTGCACCAAGTGGCTTGTGATGCGGATGTCGCGTCAGTTGAAGATAAGTCGATATCATTGGAATCGATCGAAGGTTTTGGTTCAAATTTAGCGTTAATTTAAATTTAGCATTAATTTAATTTATTATTATTTTTTATTATAGTTTAAATATAGTTTATTTTATTTTATTTTAGGAGTGTTGAGTTCGCGAAGGGAAGCTGTAATGTGATTTGTGCAATTGTACATAGTTGTTCAAGTAATAAGTAAGTAAAAATAAGTTATCGTCTCCACAGGGACTGTATATGTTAATCAATTATTTGTAAAATTATAGATTCACAATTTGATATAAAAACTCAATAATTTGAATGGTGATGTTTAAACTAAGTAAAATTAATTGATCCTATGCAATTCTAATTAGATGCAATTTACCTAAATGTATGAATGAATGACTTTAGCAACAAAAAACAATCAACATTAAATGGGCCAGCATAATTATATTAATCAATTCAAATTACTTTATCATGCATAATAATGTTCAGAATTACTTCGACGACAAGTTGATCTTTCATGAGTTTGGAAACCAAATTAAGTCATTTCGGAGACTTTTACTTAGTTAAATATGCATTTTATTGATCATATTAACTAAGGGTTTCTTAGCATTAATGTAAGTTCATAGGGACATTTACGTTTGCAACAATTTAATTACATACACCTAAAAACTACGCAAGGAAATAGGGCTAACTAAAGATATTACGAACCTTAACTTAGTCGGGTTTAATGATCTAAATTAACCATTACACTTTTCAATTATGTGTCTACTAGTCGTCGTCTGGTTAGGATTGCTCAGCTAATCTGAGTGCACCTAATCACGTATGAATGAAATGTATCATGATATTAATTAAAAACATGATTGATTGAGGCTTAAACATGTTAAACATTAAAAGAATAGATCTTATTGAATTAACATAATCATCCTAGCAAATATGATTTAAAATATCATTGTTGATATCAAAAACAATAAACTCAAAGCAAACATGATTGAAATAAATAACAAGAGGAAAGAGTAAACTCTATTAAGTTCAGTCTTTCAGATCTATTTTGACTGATTCAATTCATCTGCCTTTTGGATCTATTTTGACTGATGTGCTCTTTTGTTCTACTTGATGCTTCTTTTGCTAAAGAGTTCTTAAGGTAGCCAGACAAAGAATGCTTTTGACAAAGTTTTTGTGGCTAAAGGATGGAAAAGAGATGGGCGACTATGCAAGGGAAGGAAAAGGAAATGAAATGTAGAGAAAATGCAAATGAGAGAAGAGAAATAAGTTGTGAGGGATGATTTGAGAAGTGATAGGTGCATAGTATTTATAAGTGAAGTTTAGGGGTAGAGTTTGCTAAAAATAGCATTTGAATTCCTTTTTTTCTATCACACATGGCTGAAGATATTTCAAGGAGAAGGGGATGACTAAGTCTCTTCATTTTGAATTCAAATTAAGGCTATTAATAGCCATAGGGTGGACGATTTTAACAGTGAAGTAGTTGGGCTGATTTCTGATTATTTTCCATCTGTAAGGACCTTCAATTAAGTACCCCAAAGCTTGCTTTTGGACTGCCATCTACTTGTGTTGAAACTGGGCTTTAGTTCCTCTTTGTTGGATAGTTTCTCAATCCAATAACTTAGTAACATGTCCATCTTTTAGCACCTCTTTTACTGGGTCAAAATATCAACCTCATGACCCAAATTGCATGGTCCTGCCATCCACATAAATTAATTTGTGCATGTCCATGTTTCATTCACATTAATCACATCTTCAATGGTCCTCCAGCATAGTGAAAATGTAACACCCCAAACCTAGCCTAGATGTTATGGTTGAATCTAGTGTGTCACATTGAAGTCTCTTTCGAAAATTGGACTTGTTGGTAAAACTCGTTTCCAAATCCTTTTATTGTTATTTAACAAATCACCTATTCAAAACGTTTGCCTTATTATCAGTTATTGTTATAATAGGTTGATTTAAAATCATGGAAGCTTTTGGAGAAATCTAATGTTTAACTTTCGTGTCTTTGAAAACAGTAATTATTTTGAAAATTCGCCTTATTCTAAACTAGCAGTTTTAAGTAAATAAGCAAAGCCCAATTAAAAATTTAAACAAACATAAATGGCCTTATTACATAAAAAAAACCCAACATAAATTTTAAATTTAAGTAAAAGCAGTGTAAAACAACTGCAGTAGTGTGGCCACCTCCGAGTCCCTCACAGCACCAAATCGCCTATGGCTGAGGATCACCTGTATAGTAAAAAAGAAAGGGTGAGTTTATGAAAACTCAGAGTGTAATCCCCCTACCAGTCAGTCAATATGCAACATGCAGTAACTGTCTGGGCTTGAGCCCTATATAGTAATAGTACAGTATGGGTCTTAGCCCAATACAGTAGCAGTGTGGGCCTTAGCCCAATACAGTAACAGTGTAATAATGTAACCCATCCCAATCCAGCCAAGACACCACTCCGTACCACCAACACACCATGTGGGGATAAAATCGACACACCCAACCAACACACCAATATCGCAAAGAAAGTCGCCAAGACAAAGATCGCAACAAAGTCGCTAGTAATGATAATACAAAGAAAGTCGCCAAGAATAAAATATGTGGCAAAGCCACTAGTACAGTATACTTCCTCCATAACAGTATCCCAACACCATTCAGTATGTTATGTCATAAATCATACGTATATGTAGAATGTCATACTCAGTAACAGTCATATATAAATCATGAACACATCAATCAACCTACCCTTAGGGATATAACAGTCATTTCTATCTATTAGGGGTAAAATAGTCATTTCACCCTTTAGGGGTATTTTAGTCATTTTACCTACTTTGAGGTCTCGGTGCAGATATTGACCTCTCGGGAGGTCCGCAGTTGCCTCGAGCGACTTCGGTAACCTAAACGGTCATAACAATGTAAATGGGCCCAAACGCTCGTGTGGCCCGTTTGGCCCAGATTTTGCCACAGCTATGTGACCTACATAACCCAGTCCAGTATATGCCACAAATCGTGGATTTCATCCGTGTGGACCCATGAGCCCATTGGGCCCACACTGCCCATTTCGACCCAACATAGCCCAATACGGCCTAAGCCCAAGAGAATGCTCATGGAGGCCTCTTACAGTCTATTGCCCACGTTTTGTGGGTTTAGCTTACCACACGAGCGATCGCACACTCGTATGGTCCAAAACGTTGTGTTTTTGGCTTTTCAGCTTCTACCGTTTTACAGTTACAGTGGGGTGTTTACATACCTATTTACGAAACTGCTCTAAGTTCCACGAGCACCCAACCTAGATTCAAACATGACCCACTGTCAGTCTTTTAATCGTTAGGGTAAAATATCCTCTTATTGACACTTAATCCCAAAACTACCATCCTTGCCTTGCTTGAATGAGGCGACCTTAGTCCTCCAAGACCGCTAACCAGAAGTGATTACACACCTTTAAAGATTATCTATACCGCAACACCGATCTCATTAACCACGGTAGGCCATATAAGTGGCCCCAATCCATGAATATCAAACATGAAGAAACATAGGGATATTCGGCCTATGCTCAAAAGACCAAGATAACGCTTTTACCTTAACTGAACGATGAACAAAAAGGTTTTGATTGCTTCAGTCACTTGCACCCCTTCACTCCACTGAAGTCCTTATTCACCGCATCACAAGGAAAGGACAAGAATCGCAATTAGAACACGTAAGAAGAAGCATTCGACTTTTAGAAAAGATAGAAGAAAACAGATTTGAACACATAAAGAAATAATAGAGAGTCAAAGGAGGGAACTTATGAGTACCTACCGATTCGTCAGAACTCTTGCAAGACCGAAATCGCAACACCATAGCAGAGTACAGAGCCAGTCGGCCAAAACCCAAAAACAAAAGAATACCGAAAGGAAAATTAGAGAAAGGTAAGAGGGATGTACTATTCGGTCAAAAGAGGGTACACATTTAGGAAGAGAAGAAGAGAGAAAAGAAGAGAAAGAGTTGCTCACAAAATCGACCTATTGACCGAAAAGAAAAGGGACGAATGAACTAAAAGCCGAAGAATGAAAGGGAAGAAAAGGGGATTTGGTAGATGAGAAGAAAAATGCAAAAAAGTGAGCAGAGAAAAGTGTCAAAAGAGCCTACCACATTCGGCAGATGCTATCTCAATGCCAAAAATGACCAACATTCTCCCCCCAGCCGAAATCTCAAGGCTTGAGTTCCCCCGAACGGCACAACACCTCCTCTCACTCAAATTCCTTGATTTTCTCCTAGTATCTCCCCTCAAACCTCTCTATGACAAGTTCAAACTCCATTCAAATTTCATTCAAACTCCCCTTAGTTGTGTTTCAGTCCAACTCCACTACCTACACAGCTCTGCGCAACCTAGGACTTGAACCTCAGACCTCATAGTTACACAACACTCCACCCTTCCACTAGACCACAAGCTCTCTTTCTGTCATAAAACAAACACTATTATTTATAAGGCCTATATGCCAGTGTCTAGATTCATTTAAAAGCAAAAACTAAAAATTCTGGAAAAGCCAAGATTTGAACCCAGGCTTTTCATACACCCCTATACATACCCAAATCACTTAGCCATTAAAGCAAACAAGCAATTTGTCATAACATGCAAAGTTAAAGACTTAAATTTTTGGGGTGTTACAGCTCTACTCCCTTAAAGAAATTTCAGCCTCAAAATTTACCTGGTTAGAAGAGATGAGGGTATTACCGATGCATCACCTCCTCAGGTTCCCACGTGGCTTCCTCTGAACTGTGATTGCGCCAAAGCACTTTCACTAGTGGAATAGATTTCTTCCTCAGTACTTTAACCTCATGGTCCAATATCTGTACTGGCTCCTCCTCAAAGGTCAGATCTGGCCTAATCTCGATCTCCTCGACTGGTACTATATGTGTGGGATCAGAGCGAAAAAGCCTTAGCATGGAGACGTGGAACACATCGTGAATCTGGTCTAACTCTGGAGGCAACTCAAGTTGATAGGCGACCGGTCCCACATGCTTCAGTATACGGTAAGGCCCAATGAACCTAAGGCTAAGCTTACCCTTCCACCCAAACCTCAGCATCTTTTTCCACGGGGAGACCTTGAGAAATACAAAGTCCCCCATAGAATACTTAATCTCTCGGCGTTTAAGATCTGCGTAAGACTTCTGCCTATCAGATGCTTCCTTCAACCGGTCTCGAATTAATTTTACCTTTTCTTCGGTATCAAAAATTAACTCTGGCCCCAAAACTCGCTGCTCGCCCAACTCAGTCCAACAGGTAGGAGTACGAAACCTACGACCATATAACGCCTCGTACGGTGCCATTTGAATACTAGACTGATAGCTATTATTATACGCGAACTCTGCTAATGGCAAATAGTCTTCCCAGCTACTTCGAAAATCAATTACACAACTTCTTAACATGTCCTCTAGTATCTGAATCACCCTCTCTGACTGACCATCTGTCTGAGGATGGAACACAGTACTGAAGTTCAACTTAGTACCCAAAGCCTCGTGTAATTTCTTCTAGAATCGAGATGTGAATCGAGGGTCTTTGTCGGATATGATGGAAACCGATACCCTATGCAGTCTCACAATCTTAGCCACATATAACTTTTCCAGCTTCTACAGCGAGTAATCAGTGCAGACTGGTATAAAATGGGTAAATTTAGTCAATCGGTCTACAATAACCCATACCGAATCTTTCTTAGTAGGCGTTAAGGGCAGCCCACTCACAAAATCCATAGTTACCCTCTCCCACTTCTAAAGTGGAATCTTAACTGGCTGTAGTAACCTTGAAGGCAGGTAATGCTCAACCTATACTTGCTGGCACGTCAAGCACTTACTCACAAAATAAGTAACCTCGCGTTTCAGTCCTGGCCACCAGTATAGCTCACGAAAATCTTGGTATAACTTGTTTCCGCCAGGATGCATAGCATATGGACTACTATGCGCATCCTGCAGTATAGACTGCCTCAAATCATAATCCCTCGGTTTTAAAAATGACACACTTTACTCCTTGTCACAAAATAGATGATGCTACAAATGTGGTAGACTTATTCGTTAAAAAGCTGGTCCGACTACATGGGATACCTTGCACAATTGTCTTTGATAGAGATGTAAAGTTCCTAAGCCACTTTTGGAAGGTATTGTGGGGTAAGCTTGGTACTAAATTATATTCCACTACATGTTAGCCCCAAACCAATGGCAAAACTAAGGTAGTAAATTAAGTTTTAGGTGCTTTACTATGAGCTGTTGTGGGTAAAAACCTTAAGAATTGGGAAGAATTTTTTCCATTTGTTGAATTTGAATACAATCGATCTATTCACTCTATAACTAGCTATTCACCATTTGAACTTGTTTGTGGTTTTAACCTACTAATTGTACTTGATCTTGTGCCATTGCTTATAGAAAATATTTCTAGTTTAGATGGCGAGAAGAAAGCTAAGTTGGTGAAATCAACACATGAAAAGGCAAAACAACGGATTGCCAAGAAAATGACAAAAAATGCCAACAAAGCTAAGAAGGGGTGCAAACAAGTTATCCTTGAGCCCGGTGATTGGATTTGGGTCCATATTCTCAAAGAGTAATTTCCAAGTAAAATGAAGACAAAATTGGACCCTAAAGGCGATAGGCCTTTCCAATTACTCAAGCGAATCAATGACAATGCCTATGAAATAGATCTACCCCGTGAGTACAATGTAAGTTCTACTTTTAATATTGCTGACTTATCTATCTTTGATGTTTCAGATTCGAGGATGAATCTTTTTGAGGAAGAGTGGAATGATACGAGCAGCAAAGCCCAAAATTAGGCTCATGAACTTGATGGGCTCAAATTTCCTTAAAGCCCAATAATGAGGTTGAAGGCCAAGTAAATCTGAGCAAGATTGAACAAGACCATCCAAGACTTCGTTACTAAGAATCAAGAATCAAGAAAATCAAGAAACCGAATCTTGGTCCAATTTTGTTGTTTCGAAAAATTTAAGAATCAAGAAAATCAAGATTTCATATCTTGGAAATCTTGGTCCAAGAAACTAAATCTTGTAGCCAAGGCGTATTGGATTTCATGAATGAGCTTGAACGAGCCAATTTCGAGAGTGGACAGATTACAAGACCAAGTTCTGGAAAAAATGACCCATTAAGATGTTTACAAGCGCATCTTAAACTTTGGAAAGTAATTTAATTGAATATCAGGCCAAATTATCAAAATGACCCAAATTGTAAAATATTTAAACTTTAAGTCTAATTTTATTTTAATATATGGATCATCATGTAAAAATTTAGCCCAAGGAGCCCATTTAATTCCTTTGGTCGAATTCCCATTAAAAGTCCGCACTTGGAATTATCTTTTTTATTTGATGAGTTGTCATGTTAGTTATTCCATTAGGGTTAGAAATCTTATTTTGGGGGCCTATAAGTAGCATGGTCGTCCACCCTTATACATAGACAATTGATTTTTGTTAATAATAATTTTCTTTGAGTTTTTCTTCAAGAATTGCTTTTGAGTTTCTTTTAGAAGCTGTTTTAACAATCTTTTAGGTTGTGGGAACCATCTTCAAGCTTTTTCTTGCCAAGATCTCTTTCTTGGAGGAGGAATTAGAGCTATTGAAAGGATTTGTGGATTCTTAATGTTTTCAAGGCTTCTTAGGTGATTCTTTCATTCCAAATACGCCTAAGTTAGCCTAACCACCAAACAATTAAGGATTACAAAGAATTCCTCCAAGGGACCAATTTATATAGCGGAAGCAACTTAGCCAAAAGAAGGCTCAAAAGAACAGAAATCAAAAACAAACTATGCACATGAGGTGTTTGATTACATGCTCTCAATTGTATTACTTTCTCTTAAAGAATACAAGAAACAATAAAAAATAGAGTGAGTTACAAATTAGGGGGAGACTCTCTATTTATACTTGAGCTTCCCTAAAACTGACGATCTAGATCAAGTTACATCGACGAAGGAGATTAGTCTATCCCTTAAATCTAGGGATTTACAAGATTACATAATCAATTTACATAATCTAACCTAATCTAATCTTACAAGATATGATTCCCCTCGATTTTCTAAGATTAGTTTCTCTATTTACTAAGGTAGCCTATGTTGCCATATCTTCATCACTTGGCCACCTATACTTCAATCTAACAGGCTTCTCCAATAGTTCTTTGAATTGGGCCAGTACTTGTGGGCAAATGATCCCTATCTAAATGATAGACCTCCATGGTATTCATTTGGTGTGATGGTCACGGGCTTTGAACTACAGTCTGTGACATTCTCCTTACCCATTCTCGCAATGCCCTCGTTGCACCTTCGGGATAGCACTAACTTGATTCACCTCAGTCTCGTCTCGACTCCTTAGGTTTTTCATTCCTTTGGAACTTTTTCCTTGGCTTACCTCACCTCTTACTTCAAACCGTCTGACTCATTGGTACATCTTGTTGTCAAGAAGCTACAACTCTCTCTTGCCCACATTCTGACTTGGTTCGATTGGAATCCTCTTGATTCACACCACTTGGCTTTGAATTGCCCACGGTCTCTCGACCTCCTTTAAAAGGGTTCCTACATTCTTGCCAAGTTAACAAGTTAGAATACAAAATAGTACCAAAGTGTTTGGAATGTACCTTACTCATCGCATTTACTCGAGTCAACTGTCCAACTTGCATCACCACTTTCCCAAAGCTTGATGCATAACCCATCTTTTCCAAAGGTGGTAGCTCCTCCGATGTGTCAACAGAAGTGAGCCTCATTGATCCTAGCTTCAAAGTTTGCATTGCTACTTCTTCTTATAAGTTTGAGGCCAAATTCACCTCTTCCATGGGTGGAAGCCTCGCCGATGACTCAGCCAACTTCATCGTTTTACTCGAATTGAACCTCATTGGTCCTAGCTTCACTATTTTCATTACACTTTTTCCCCTAAGTCTAGTGAAAAACTCACCTTTTCTATGGGTGGAAGCCCCTCCGATGACTCAATAAGCTTCGATGTTTTCTTTTCTTTGACCATGGCTAACTTGGATTACTTTGGACAGTTCCGCAGCTCATACAGACCAAGATAGAAGAAGCATTTTACTCACTTCTTTTCGCTCCTGTTTTCCCTCTTGGCTTTGACTTTTCCCTTACTCGAACCAAGCTTCTTGGGCTTCTTGTCAGACCCATCGTCCCCTTCTATGGCAGACTGCCTTGGATATTTCTGCAACCTATGCGGACCATAACATAAGAAGCACTCCATTGGCTTCTTTTCACTTTTGGCCTCATTAGCTTCAACACCCCTTGCGCTCAAACCAAGTCTCACGGCCTTACCTTTTGGCTTATCTTGTAACACCCCATATCCGAGTCCAAGGCTGAGACCGGATATGAGACATCACTATGCTTGAACTTTCTTAGACATGCACTTAAGGGCTGTAAAATTTTATTCCAAATTAAAAACTTCTCTTTCTTAGTCTAATCATACATTTCATGGACCTACGAGGCCTTAAACACGTATCTGAAAACTTTCAGAACTTAATCAAAAACTTTTCTTTAAAGCAGAGGTCACACGCCCATATGGCCTGAGACACGCCGGTGTACCCCTTCGACACGCCCATGTCTTCCAACCGTGGTCGACACTGACTATATTCACACAGTCTGACACGCCCGTGTCTTCCAACCGTGGTCGACACTGACTATATTCACACGGCCTGGGGCACATGCCCATGTTCTGACCGTGTGTCACACACGGCCTAAAAAAACGGCCGTGGGATTAACTCATAGTCTATTCTGACTTAAGGTACTAAGGTGCAGGGGACGCACGGGCTAGACACACGCCCGTGTGTCTATTCGTATGGGTACTTAAAGGCTATTTACCAAGCCATTTGCCACCCTAAAGTCAAGATCAATCTCATATTCAATTCAACAACTCAGATATGAACAATACTATATGCTTCATTGATATCAATAGACATACATACTTAGCCCATCTTGGCCTATCATTTAACCATATACAAAAGACTAATAAGCTTGATAGCCTATATTTTAGTTCTTCTTAAAACATATACTCAAAATGATGTGATTTCTATACATGCCATACTTAATAAAAACAACTTAGCTATACCAAAATAGCGATTGATAGTGTGCTTTGAGCTCCGATAACGATGATCCACGAGATTAGCTTGGCGGAACTACATGGAAAGAAAGGATAAAAGAAGTAAGCATTTAGCTTAGTAAGTTTGCATATAATGCACATAGCAATATGTTTGTTTAACAAAAACCCTTTGGCATAAACAATGGCATCATAATTTCAGCTGTTTAAGCTTACTTACTCTTACTGATTCTTACATATCTCATGACACTTACTAGTCTCATGCTCGTGAGGTAGACAAGATACCTGTATCACTTGATCACATAGATCAGCATACTTTACTATAATAATCATAATCTCTAATTCATCATTCATATAATGAATAATACTCATTTTCAACTTGATAATAGCTTTGCTTACTTAATTTTCTTGCTATCTCATTTAAGCTTTACTCATTTGCCCGATGAATTTCTATGAATAACCGAGGATACTGAATCTTATCCCACATATAACTTGATGCCAAAGCCATATCCTCGTTAGGGTCTTACATGGGATCTCTCATCTTGGTAATGATGCCATGTCTTGACATGGACTTACTCAAAGTCTTCCTTGTGTGTTCCTTTGGGAACTTACCATTGCCATGTCTTGACATGGTCTTATTTGGTATCTTTACTCATGAACTAGTCAATGCCGAGCCTCGACTTGGACTTACATGAAATATTTCTTGTTACTCACCAATGCCATGCCTTGGCTTGGACTTACATGGGATCTCTATCTCATGATAGCTTTTTAATGCCAAAACTTGTCTTGGACTTACATGACATCTTTACTTGGTGACTCACCAATGCCATGCCTTGGCTTGGGCTTACATGAGTCTTCATCTCATAATAACTCTTCGATGCCAAGACTTGTCTTGGACTTACATGATAACTTTGCTTGATTACCGATGCCATGCCTTGGCTTGGTTTTATACGGGCTTTCTTATCTCATGTTGTAGATCGAGTATCCTAAGTAATTCAACTTCAATCGGGACTTTCTCATGCTTAATCTCATTAATTTCTTTGTCTAGCATACCATTAAACATTCTCATGAAAGTAATGTATATTTAACAACATAACAAGCAATTCAATGAAAATATTCATGAAGCTTGGAAATCATACAAACTTACCTTGATATACAAAATGTATGTAGATATGCAATTTAGTCCTCGACTTTGTTCTTACCTCGGTTTCGATCCGAGCTTCATTTTGCTTGATCTATAATAATAATTTAGATCATTTAATACTCACATTGACAAAATTGACTTTTAACTCATACTTTGTCAAAATTACTATTTTGCCCCTAAACTTTCTCATATATACACTTTTTCCCATAGGCTCGTAAAATAATTTTCATACCACTTTCTTAAACTTCATGATTAGTTGATTCATTATCTCAACTATAGCAATAAAAAATTCTAACTATTTCTACCATTTATGACAAATTTCATAATTTAACAAACTAGTCCTTACTAGCATTTTTCATGAAATTCACTTAGAAAAAGATGTTTATCTAACATCAAACTCTCGTAATCTTCCATAAAATATCATTTTACAAGCATCTCATACATGGATAGATTTATGAACATGAATCTTAGCTCATTTTATAGCTAAAAATAGCTAATTCATAATACGAGGATTCCAAAAATACGAAGAATATTAAAAACGGGGCTAAAATGAACTTACTAGCAAGCTTGAAAAATTGAAGAACCCTAGCTATGGAGTCTCTCCAATTTTCGGCACAAGGAAGAAGATGAATAAGAATTTTTATCATCCTTTTCCCTTTTTAATCATTTAATGATAAATGACCAAAATGCCCTTCTCTTTAAAAATTCCCCATTTACTAACTCATGTCCATTTTTGTCCAAAAATTATAATTTAGGCAAATTGCTATTTAAGGACTTCTAATTAATATTCTAAAGCTATTTAATACAAAAAGCTTCTAAAAACTCATATTTTGCAACTTTTGCAATTTAGTCCTAATGGACCCTTTACTAGAAATTTTCATAAAATTTCTTCATGAAACTTTCATAATATCATGCAACCATCTCAAATACCTTAAAAACTCATATTACTACTTCGAATTTGTGGTCTCGCACCACTGCTCCGACTAGGCCCTAAATCGGGCTGTTACAATTCTCCCCCATTAGGGATTTTCGTCCTCGAAAATCTTACCAGCAAATAGCTTTGGGTACTGATTTCTCATGCTTTCTTCTAATTCCCATGTAGCTTCTTCTATCCCATGTCTTTTCCACAATACTTTCACTAGGGAAATACTTTTATTTCTTAGCTACTTGACTTCTTGAGCTAAAATCTTAACTGGTTCTTCACCATAAGTCATGTCGGAATGAATCTCTATCTCTGACGGGGTAATTACATGTGAAGGGTCTGATTGGTAGCGTCTTAACATTGACACGTGAAACACATCATGTATCTTTTCTAACTCTGACGGCAAAGCCAATCGGTAAGCTACCGGCCCAACTTTTTCAATAATCTCATATGGTCCGATGAAACGTGGGCTCAACTTGCCTTTTCAGCCAAATCTTAGAACTTTTCTCCATGGTGACACTTTCAAGAAAACTTTATCTCCGACTTGATACTTTATCTCTTTTCTTCTTAAATCCGAGTAGGATTTCTGTCTGTCTGCTGCAGCTTTTAAACATTCTCGTATCACTTTCACTTTCTCTTCAACTTCTCTGACCAATTCAACCTCGTGAATTCGGTTTTCTTTGAGTTCAGTCCAAAATAAAGGCATTCTGCACTTTCGCCCATATAGAGCCTTATAAGGCGCCATCTTTAAGCTCGACTGAAAGCTATTATTATAGGCAAATTCTACCAATGGGAGAAACTTTTCCCAACTGCCTTGGAATTCTAGAACACAACATCTGGGCATATCCTCGAGTACTTGAATTAACCTTTCCGACTGACCGTCGGTTTGAGGATGAAAAGCTGTACTAAAGCTCAACTTTGAACCCAGGGCCTCTTGTAGCTTGTTCCAAAATCTAGATGTGAATCTCGGATCTCTATCCGATATGATTGACAAAGGAACTCCATGAAGCCTTACTATTTCTGAAACGTACAAGCTTGCCAGCTTGTCGAGTGAGTAACCCACTCGTATAGGTATAAAATATGCTGACTTCGTGAGCCTATCAACTACAACCCATATAGCATCTTTCTTGCTCGGTGACAATAGTAAACCCGTTACAAAATCCGTAGTGATACAGTCCCATTTCCACTCGGGAACCAAAATTTGAAGTAAACCCGAAGGTACTTGGTGTTCAGCCTTTACTTGCTGACAAATCATGCACTTGGAAACAAACTCTGAAATATCTTTCTTCATTTTCGGCCACCAATACTGTTGTTTCAAATCATTATACATCTTAGTACTACCCGGATGTACAAATAAACATCCGTTATGTACCTCATGCGAAATTCTCTGAGTAAATTCTTCCTTTCTTGGTACACAACCTCTATCTTTAAACATCAAACATCCATCGGAATTAATCCGAAAGTCAGATTCAATATCTGACTCGCACTGATCTCTCTTGGCTTGCAATTCGCTATCTTCTTTCTGAGCTTCTAAGATCTCTTGGAGGAATACTGGTCTAGCTCTTAACTCAGCTAGAATAGATCCATCATCGAATAAAGTCATCCGCGAATTCATTGCCCTTAATGCAAATAGGGACTTTCTACTTAAAGCATCGGTGACCACATTCGCCTTTCCTGGATGGTAGTAAATGATCAACTCATAATCTTTTATTAACTCTAACCATCTCCGTTGCCTTAAGTTCAACTATTTTTACGTCATCAAGTACTTCAAACTTTTGTGATCAGTGAAAATTCGGCATCTTTCACCATATAGATGGTGTCTCCATATTTTCAATGCAAAGACTATGACAGCTAACTCTAGATTGTGTGTCGGATAGTTCTTCTCATGAGGCTTCAACTGTCTTAAGGCATAAGCAATCACTTTGCCTTCTTGCATAAGCACACAGCCTAACCCATTTAAGGATGCATCACTGTAAATTACGAATTCTTTCCCCATCTTGAGTTGTACTAAAATTGGAGCTTCTATCAACAATGCTTTCAGTTTCTCGAAACTTTGTTGGCATCTTTCTATCCACTCAAACTTCACATTTTTTTGTAACAACTTTGTCTTCGGGGTTGCAATCATGGAAAATCCCTTGGCGAATCGTCTGTAATAGCCAGCTAAGCCTAAGAAACTTCTAATCTCAGAGATATTCTTCGGTGGCTTCCAGTCCATTATGGCCGAAATCTTACTTGGATCTACTCGGACTCCATCTCTCGAGACAATATGTCCCAGAAATCCTACTTCCTTGAGCCAAAATTCACTTTTACTGAACTTGGCATACAACTAATTTTGTCGTAAATTCTGTAAAATTTTTCGTAGGTGTTCAGCATGCTCGATCTCATCTCGAGAATAAATCAGTATGTTGTCAATAAAAATGACTAAAAACTTGTCTAGGTATGGCCTAAAGATGTGATTCATTAGGTCCATAAATACTGCAGAAGCATTGGTCAATCCAAAGGGCATGACTAAAAATTCATAATGCCCATACCTTGTTGAAAAAGCGGTCTTAAAAACATCTGAATTATTTACTCTCCACTGGTAGTACCCTGATCTCAAGTCTATTTTGGAGAACATGGTGGCTCCTTTCAATCGATCGAACAAATCATCGATCCTAGGCAATGGGTACTTGCTCTTCACAGTCACTTTATTAAGCTGACGGTAATCTATGCACAATCTCATAGTGCCATCTTTCTTTTTCACAAATAAAACCGGAGCACCCCATGGTGAACAACTTGATCTTGCAAAGCCTTTATCTGTCAATTCTTACAACTGTGACTTCAACTCTTTCAACTCCATTGGGGATTTTCTGTAAGGAGTAATAGATATCGGTACAGTACCAGGAGCTAGCTCAATACTGAACTCAACTTCTCTAACCGGAGGCAGTCTTGGTAATTCCTCAGGAAAAACATTCAAGTACTCACATACTATCGGTACTGACTCAATCTTTAACTCTGTTTCTCTTTCATTCATCACAAAGGCTAGATATGCCTCATACCCCTTTCTTATGTATTTTTGTGCCATCATATGAGAAATCATTACCGGCGATCTACCTTGTTCATCTGATTCTACATGAAGAGTGTCCCCATTATCACATCTCATTTCAATATACTTCTTCCCACAATTAACTATTACATCATGAGCAGTCAACCAGTTCATTCCAAGAATGAGGTCAAACTCATCAAATGGTAACAACATAAAATTTGCTTTAAAATAATGACCTCTAATCATCAATGGACAGTCTTTACATACTTTATCAACTAAAACACTTTTGCCTAAGGGATTAGACACTTTAATCACAAATTCTATAGACTCTATAGGCATACTCATACTGGATACTAGTTTCATGCAAATATAAGAGTGTGTGAATCCGGGATCTATTAAAGTAATAACTTTAATATCATGAAGAGAAAAGGTAACCATAATAACATCAGGGGAAGATGCCTATGTGCGAGTTCGAATGGCATAAGTTCTCGCAGGTGCCCTACCCTCAGGTCTCGCAGCCTGTTCTCTAGGGTTACCTCTCCCACTTGCCCCACTTCCTGGTTCCTCTGCGGTCTTCCTCTAACCATACTCCCGGATCTCGAGTTTTGAATTCTTTCTTCTTTTATCGTCCCAGGACAATCCTTTATGCAGTGGTCATGAGAACCACATCTAAAACATGCATTTTCATGCGCTCGACATTCTCTAAGATGACGTCTGCCACACTGTGGGCACTCGAGTCTATCCAATCGGATGTTCCCCACACTAGCAACTGAAGTCGTCTGTGCTTTATTTCCTGAATATGGCTTACTCTTGTCCTTCCTTGAAAGCCCAGTGGAAGTAGCCGATCGGGTGGAGAAATCTCTTGACTTAACTTCGTAAGTCTATCAACCACAACCCATACGGTATCCTTCTTTTTTGGTGTCAACGGTAAACTCGTCACAAAATCCATAGTAATACGGTCCCATTTCAACTCAGGAACCATAATAGGCTGAAGTAAACCCGAAGGTACCTGGTGTTCATCCTTCACTTGTTGACAAATTAGGCATCTCGATACAAACTCGAAAATGTCTTTCTTCATACTCGGCCACCAATACCATGTGCTTCATGCAGAACCTTCTAAATAAGCTTATCATCCCTAGGTACATAGACCCTATCTTGGAACATCAAACATCCATCAGGACTTATCCAAAAGTCCAACTCAACATTTTACTCACTTTGAACTCTTTTAGCTTGTAAAACATTGTCGCCTTTCTGAACTTCACAAATCTCTTGGAGAAACATTGGTCTAGACCTCAACTCAGCTAGAATAGAACCATCATCTGATAAGGCCATCCGTGTATTCATGGCTCTCAGTGCAAACAAGGATTTCCTATTCAAAGCGTCAGTGACCACATTCGCCTTTCTCGAATGGTAGTCAATTACTAACTCGCAATCCTTTATTAGCTCTAACCATCTTCTAAGCTTTATATTCAATTCCTTTTGAGTCATCAAGTAATTTAGGCTCTTATGATTGGTGAACACCCAACATTTCTCACCATATAAATGGTATCTCTAAAACTTTAGTGCAAATACAATTGCGGCTAACTCCAAATCGTGGGTCGGGTAATTCTTCTCGTGTGGCTTTAATTGTCTAGAGGCATACGCTATCACTTTGCATTCTTGCATAAGTACACATCCCAATCCATTCAAGGATGCATCACTGTAGACTACGAATTCTTTTCCCGGCTCTGGTTGTACTAGAACTGGAGCCTCGGGCAACAATGCCTTCAATTTCTCAAAACTCTGCTGGCACTTTTCTTTCCACTCAAACTTCACATCTTTTTGTAGTAGCCTCATTATCGGGGTAGCTATCATAGAAAATCCTTTGACAAATCGT
Organism: Gossypium bickii; assembly: GCA_025503065.1. NCBI lineage: Eukaryota > Viridiplantae > Streptophyta > Magnoliopsida > Malvales > Malvaceae > Gossypium > Gossypium bickii. The sequence goes on along the minus strand of CP106715.1, from coordinate 32,223,070 downwards.
CTATAGTAGCCAGCTAGTCCCAAAAAACTCCTAACCTCAGTTACGTTCCTTGGTGGTTTCCATTCAACAATCGCTGAAATCTTACTCGGGTCAACACGAACACCGTCACCTGAAATAATATGCCCCAAAAATCCAACTTCCTTAAGCCAAAATTCACTTTTATTAAACTTGGCATATAATTGTTTATCTCTCAAAATTAACAGAACCATCCTCAAGTGCTCGGCATGCTCGTTCTCATCACGGGAGTAAATCAATATGTTATCAATAAATACTACAAAAACTTTGTCCTAATATGGCCGAAAGATGTGGTTCATGAAATCCATGAACATAGCAGGGGCATTTGTTAAACCGAAAGGCATGACCAAAAACTCGTAGTGACCATACTTTGTCAGAAATGCGGTTTTCAGCACATCTGAGTCTTTAACTCTTAACTGCTAGTATTCAGACCTCAAGTCTATCTTAGAAAACACCGTGGCCCTCTTCAATTGATCAAACAAATCATCGATCCTTGGCAATGGGCATTTGTTCTTCACAGTTACCTTATTAAGCTGCCGATAATCTATACATAACCCCATGGAACCATCTTTCTTCTTCACAAATAATACGGGAGCACCCCACGGAGAATAACTCAGTCTTACAAAGCCTTTATCCATTAACTCTTGTAACTGTGCCTTCAATTCTTTCAACTCAGTTGGAGCCATTCTATACGGAGCAATTGAAATAGGAGCAGTACCAAGAGTTAACTCAATCCCAAATTCAATCTCTATAACCGGGGGCAACCCTGGCAATTCTTCTGGGAAAACATCTTGATATTCGCATACTATGGGTACCGCTTCAATTCTTAACTTAGTCTCTTTAGCATTCATCACAAAGGTAAGGTAAGCTTCGTACCCTTTCTCAGGTATTTCTATGTAACAGCCCAATTTAGGGCCTAGTCAGAATAGTGGTGCGAGGCCACAAACCCGAACTGAATTTATGAGTTTTTAAAGCTTATGCCATGTTTGCATGCTAGTATGAAAGTTCTATGAAGCAATTTTGCTATATTGAGGTTGAATGGTCCATAAAGGACTAAATTGCAAAAGTTGTAAAATATGAGTTTCTAGAAGCTTTTGTATGAAATAGCTTTAAAATATCAATTAGAAGTCCTTAAATAGCTATTTGCCCAAATTATAATTTTTGAACAAAATTGGACATGAGATGGTATTATGGAAAATTTTAAGGAGAGAGGGGCATTTTGGTCATTTATCTATTAAATGATTAAAATGGGAAAAAGATGACAAAAAAATCCATTCATCTTCTTCCCCAAGATGTCAAAAATTTCAATAGCCATTGTTAGCGCTTTTTCAATTTTTCAAGCTTGCTAATAAGTGCTCCTAAGCCCGGTTTTTTATCTTCTTCGTATTTTTGAAGTCCCGGTAGCATGAGTAAGTTATTTTTAGCTATTTGATAAGCTATAATGGATGTTAAAAAATGTGGTCATGTATGACATGCATGTATTTTGATGTTTTATGGAAGATTATAAAAGCTTGATGTAGTAGAAACATTTTTTGTTAAGTGATTTTCCATGAAAATGCACGTAGGGACTTGATTGTGAAAATCTTAAGTTTGGTCATACATGTGTGATTTTGTGAGAATTGATGATTGCTATAGTTGAGACTATTAATCAGCTAAACATGAAGCTTAAGAAAGTTGCATGAAAATCATTTTACGAGCCTAGGGGCAAAAGTATAAATATGAGAAAGTATAGGGGCAAAATAGTAATTTTGCCAAAGTATGAGTAATGAGTCAATTTAGTCAATATGAATATTAAATGATCTATTTATGAATATAGATCAAGAAAAATGAAGCCCGAATCGAAACCGAGGCAAGAACAAAGTCGAGGACTAAATTGCATATCTACATACATTTTGTAAATTAAGGTAAGTTTGTATGATTTCTAAGCTTTATGATTTCTGTCACTAAATTGCTGAGTATAATGTACATTGTTATCATGGTTTGTTTAATGTTTTGTTAATCAAGAAAATCAATAAGATTAAGTATGAGCAAGTCCCGGTTTAAAACGAATTTCCCAGGATACTCGATCTACCGCATGACATTACGAGAGCCAGCGTAAGACCATGTTTCGAACATGGCATCGGCAATCAAGTAAAGTTATCATGTAAGTCTAACGACTCAAGCTTGGCATTGAACAAGTTATCATGTAAGTCCAAGGACTCAAGCTTGGCATTGATCAAGTTATTAAGCAAGATATAATGCAAGTCCAAGGACTCAAGCTTGGCATTGAATAAGTTATCATGTAAGTCCAAGGACTCAAGCTTGGCATTGATCAAGTTATTAAGCAAGATATCATGTAAGTCCAAGGAATCAAGCTTGGCATTGATCAAGTTGTCAAACAAGTTAACATGTAAGTCCAAGGTAAGCTTGGCATTGATTCAAGAAGAGATATCCCATGTAAGACCGTATCTAGGATATGGCTTTGGCATCAAGTTCATGGCAAGAGATTTAGTATCCTCGGTTATTCGTAGAAAATTCATCGGGCAAACAAGTAAAGTTAAAATGAGATAACAATAAAGCTCAAAAAGTAAATCTATCATCAAGTTGAAATTGAGTATTATTATGTTATGAACGAAGAATTAGAGATCATGATTATTATATTAAAGTGTGCTGATCAATGTGATCAAGTGTTACAGGTACTTTGTTTACCTTACAAGTATGAGAATATTAAATATCATGAGACATGTAAGAATCAGTATGAGTAACTAAGCTTTATAGCTGAAATTATGATACCATTGTTATGTTAAATGGTTTTTATTAAGCAAGTATATTGATATGTGTTTTACATGCAAACTTACAAAGCTAAATGCTTACATCTTTAATTCTTTCTTTCTATGTAGTCCAGCCAAGCTAACTTGTGGATCGTTGGAGTCGGAGCTCGTAGCACACTCTCAATCCTTATTTTGGTATAGCCAAGTTATTTTACTAAGTATGGCATGTATAGGAAGCATTCATTTTGAGAACATGTTTTAAGAAGGGTTAATGTGTAAGCTATTAAGTTATTATTCTTTTGTAAATGGCTAAGTGATTGGCCAATTTGACTATGTATGTATGTTTATTGAAGTCAATGAAGCATGTGGTATTGTTATTGAAAATGTATGGTTTGATCTTTATTTCAGGAAGGCAAATGGCTTGGTAAATAGCCTCTAAGTGCCTACACGGTTAGACACACGAGCGTCTGTCTAGGCTGTGCGCACCCTGCACCTTATTATTATTAGTCAGAATAGGCCACGGGTGAACCCCACGGCCGTGTGTATGAGCCGTGTAAGACACACGGTTTGGACATGCATGTGTGCCCAGGCCGTGTGGATCAAGTCAGTATATCAAGGATTAGCACACAGTCTAAGCCCACGGGCGTGTCAAGGCCGTGTGAATATAGTCAGTAACTCCCCATGGTTTGAAGACATGGGCTTGTCTAAGGGTACACAGGCGTGTTCCAAGTCACATGGGCGTGTGAACCCTGCTTCAAGGAAGAGTTTTTGATTAAGTCCCGAAAGTTTTCGGATCAGTGCTTAAGGCCTCGTAAGCCCATAAAGTGTATGATTAGACTAAGAAAGAGAAGTTTTTAAGTCGAAACGAAATTTTACTGCCCGTAATTGTATGTTTAAGTAAGTTCAAGCATGGTAATGTCTCGTATCTAGTCCAAGCATCAGTCACGAATACGGGGTGTTACATTTAGTGGTATCAAAGCTATGGTTTAGTCGGTTCTAGGACTAACGTAGCATGAGCGTGAGTGTAACTATACATGCCATACGTAAGAATGTTTTTATAATGATAGTGTGATGACTCTTGACGACTTAAATTATGTTTAAACATATAGTAAATGGATCCTGAAAGAGCTGTGCCGGATGATGTAGAAAGTAACGCGCCAGCTCCCGCAGAAGGGACATTGCCGAATGAGAATGAGAATAGACCCACTACGGTGAGTCAAGGAGGAGGAGAAAAGGCTAGAGAAGCCTTCCTCCATATGATAAATACATGGTATACGGAGTTCATTCGTGCGAACCCGAATGCACAACCCCCTCCACCCCGCCTGTTCCATAACCTGCTCCAGTAACCCCTCAAGTAGTAGAGGTGGGAAGATGAGATAAACCCCCAATTGATAAGATCATGAAACATGGGGCAGAAGAATTCCGGGCTAGAAAAGATGATGATCCAGAAAGAGCTGAATTCTAGTTAGAAAATACCATCAGGGTATTTAGTGAGCTGTCATGCACCCCTGAGGAATGCATGAAATGTGTAGTCTCTCTTTTAAGAGACTCTGCTTACCAATGGTGGAACACCCTTGTGTCGGTAGTACCGAGGGAAAGGGTCACATGGGAATTCTTCCAAGAAGAGTTCAAGAATATGTATATCAGTCAAATATTTGTGGACCACAAAAGAAAGGAATTTCTAGAACTGAAGCAAGGCAAGATGTCAGTGACTGATTATGAGCGTCATTTTGTGCGACTTAGCAAGTACGCTTGCGAATGTGTGTCCACTGAAGCCATCATGAGTGAAAGATTTGAAGATGTGTTAAATAAGGACATCAAATTGTTTGTTGCTGTCCTAGAACTAAAGGAATTTGTTGTGCTAGTAGAGAGGGCTTGTAAAGCTGAGGAATTAGTACAAGAGAAGAGAAAGACTGAAATAGAGTCTCGTGATTCTAGAAAGAGACAGTGGAATAAGTCATTCCAATCTTCATCCAAGAAGTCAAGAGATTTCCCTACTCGAACGGCTACTTCCACTGGGTTTTCAAGGAAAGACAAGAGTAAACTGTATATGGGGAACAAAGCACAGACTACTTCAGTTGCAAGTGTAGGGAATGTTCAGTTTGATAGACCCAAGTGCCCACATGTGGCAGATGTCATCTTGGTATGTTTTAGACGTGGTTCTCAGGACCATTTCATAAAAGATTGTCCAGAGATGATGAAAGAAGAGAGAACTCAGAACCCAAGATCCGAGAGTATGGTCTGAGGAAAACCGCAGAGAAACTCGAGAAGTGGGGCAAGTGGAAGAGGTAACCCTCGAGAGCAGGCAGCGAGACCGGAGGGTAGAGCACCTGCAAGGACTTATGCCATTCGCGCTCACGAAGAGGCATCTTCTCATGATGTTATTACGGGTACCTTTTCTCTTTTTGATATCAAAGTTATTGCTTTAATAGATCCCGGATCCACACACTCTTACATTTGCATGAAATTAGTATCTGATTTGAGTATGCCTATAGATTCTACAGAAATTACGATTAAAGTGTCTAATCCTTTAGGCAAGAGTGTGTTAGTTGATAAAGTATGTAAAGATTGTCCATTAATGATTAGAGGTCATTGCTTTAAAGTAAATCTTATGTTGTTACCATTTGATGAATTCGACCTCATTCTTGGTATGGACTGGTTGACTACCCATGACATAATAGTTAATTGTGGGGAGAAATACATTGAGATGAGATGTGAGAATGGGGATACTCTTCATGTAGAGTCAGATGAACAAGGTAGATCGCATGCAATGATTTCCCATATGACGGCACAGAGATATTTAAGAAAAGGGTATGAAGCATATCTAGCCTTTGTGATGAATGATAAAGAAATAGAGTTGAAGATTGAGTCAGTACCGATAGTATGTGAGTAGGTGGATGTTTTTCTTTAGGAATTACCAGGACTACCACCAGTTAGAGAGGCAATCTATCTTGCTCATCTGATTCAACACGAAGAATATCCCTATTTTCACATTTTAACTCTATAAATTTCCTTTCACAATTCACTATCACATCATGAGTAGTTAACCAATCCATCCCAAGGATGACATTGAATTCATCAAACGGCAATAACATAAGATTAGCCGAAAAGTAATGACCTCTAATCCTTAAAGGGCATTCTTTGTATACTTTATCAACTAGCACACATTTGCCTAGGGGATTAGACACTCTTATCACAAATTTAGTAGACTCTACAGGCATATTCATGCTAGAAACTAATTTCATACAAATATACGAGGGGGTAGATCCCGGATCAATTAAACATATAAAATGAGTATTATAGAGAGAAAATGTACCCGTGATCATGTCGAGGGAGAACCCCTCTTTGCAAGCGCGAGTGGCACAAGTCTCACCGGTGCTCTACCCTCAGATCTCACAGTCTGCTCTCTAGGTGTATTTTTACTACTCATTTCATTTCCCGGGTTTCTCTGTGGCCTTTCTCTTGTAGTACTTCCCGGTATTTCACTTTGAGGTTTCTCTTTCTCACCCACCTCGGGGCAATCTCTGATAAAATGGTCTAGGGATCCACACTTGAAACAAGCTTTCTCATTTGCTCGACACTCCCTGGGATGACGTCTACCGCATTGAGGACATTCCGATCTACTTGGTCGAGCGTTGCTAACACTAGCAACTAAAGTGGTCTGAGCTTTAGATCCCGAATATTGTTTACCCCTACTTCTATTTGAAAATCCAACTGAGGTGGTTGATCGAGTAGCAAAATCTCTTGACTTCGTAGATGAGGATTGAAATGACTTATTCAGTTGTCTCTTCCTCGAGTCACGGGACTCAATTTCAGCCTTTATTTTCTCTTTAACCAGTTCCTCGGTCTTACAGGCTCTGTCTACTAACACAATGAATTCTTTTAGTTCTAGGACACCAACAAATAAATGGACATCCTCATTTAACCCATCCTCAAACCTTTTGTACATAACGGCTTCTGTCGATACACACTCCCTAGCGTATTTATTAAATCTTACGAACTCACGCTCATATTCAGTCACCGTCATTCAACCTTGCTTCAGCTCCAAGAATTCCTTTCTTTTCTAGTCAATTAACCTTTGACTAATATACTTCTTCTAGAACTTTTCTTGGAAGAATTACCAGTTAACCCTCTCACTTGGTACCACCTACACAAGAGTGTTCCACCACTGATAGGACGAATCTATCAAGAAAGATACCACACACTTCATGCACTCTTCAGGTGTGCATGACAACTCATCGAATACCCTAATAGTATTCTCCAGCCAGAATTTCGCCCTCTCCAGATCATCATCTTTACGAGCTCGAAATTCCTCAGCTCCTTGTTTTTGGATTCTATCAACCGATGGCTTTTCTCTTCTTACTACTTCTACAAGCTACAAGGGTAGGCTGAGGAATAGGTGGGGTGGAAGAGGTTGAGCATTAGAGGTGGACATGGGCTGGGCTACCCGTCCCGGTCCGACGGTCCGCCCGAAAAATGGGAGGGTTCGGGTAAAAATATAGGCCCGAAATATGGGTTTGGGAAAAAAAATTAGGCCCGTTTAGAAAATGGGCTGCTCGAACAAAACTTTTTGGCCTTGAGCCCTACTACCGAATTATATATTAAATATATATATTTTTATTTTTAATAAAATATAATTTTTAAATTTACATAATTTTTTTGTTTTAATATTTGTTTTAAAATTTTTATTTAATGAAAAAGCTAAAAAAATTACATATTTTTATTTGTTTTTTTGTTTTAATATTTGTTTTAAAATTTTTTAAATGAAAAAACTTAAAAAAATTAATATAGGTAGACTGCGGGCCGGGCTCAAGGTTTATCAATTTTCTTTAGGTCGGGCTTGGATAAAATTTCAGCCCATATTTGGCCGATCGCCCGGGCTTAAAAATAGGACTAAAATTTTGTCAGGCTACCCTACCATGTCCACCTCTATTGAGCATTAGGATTTGTTCGAATAAACTCAGTGTAACAGTTGCTCATCATATGAAGAAAGGCTTCTTGAGCCTCTTCTCCCTGACCCAAAGTCTCGGGTCTACTTTCTACTGGCGCGGTCCCTTATGCGGGAGCCGGCGCATTACTTGTAGCATCATCGGCCGCAGCTCAGTCGAGATTAATTTACTATGTAAAAACACAATTTTAAATCGCCAGGAGTCGTCACAATATCATTATATAAATACTCATACGTATGGCATGTATAGCTAGACTCATACTTAAGCTACGTTAGTCCGAGAATCGACTAAACTATTACTCTGATACCACTAAATGTAACACCCCTTACCCGTATCCAACATCGAAACCAGGTACAAGGAATTACCGTACTTATCTTACTCAAACATACAATCCCATTCCTACTTAAAACTTCTCATTCGAACCCATAACGCCCCTCTTGTAGGTCTAATAGACCTTAAACATACATATGAAATGGTTAGGGACTAAACCAAAAACTTTTGAACACTTGGAAAATTTTTACACCAAACAGGGCCACACACCCGTGTGAAGAGGGACACGCCCGTGTGGGCAGGCCGTGTAATCACACACGCTCATGTCTCTAGTTCGTGTGGATTTTATTTATCATTTCAAACCTACAGGGGTTTTCACACGGCCTGAAACACGCCCGTGTCTTCACTCGTGCGTGAAAACCTCGACATTCTATTTATGACATCATCATCTCGATAAGGTCACACGGCCAACGCACGTGCCCGTGTCTTAGGTCGTGTCTCCCACACAGTTGAGACACACGGCCGTGTCTCAGCCCTTGCTGACTTACCAACTTAACATGAAGGGGTACACACGGCCTATTAACACGCCCGTGGGGCTGACCGTGTGTCACACATGGCCTAGACACACACCCGTGTGTCTACCTGTGTGGGCAAATATAAGGCTATCTACCCAGCCAATTGCCACCCTACAAAGCAACAACACTTATGCCATTTCAATTGAACATACATCAAGACCAAAAGGTACTTCTAATACCCAAAATCAAGACATCCACACATAGGATTACACTACATTCATCATGAGTATGCATTACTCATTACTCATTCCAACACACAAGCATGCATTTCATGAATTTCATCATCATTAAATATATAAACTTGTCAAGTATTGGCCAATTTCCAATGACCATTTACAAAAGGAATTGAAAGACATTAATAGCCAACACTTTGGCTAACAAATATGACATAACACAAAATAACAAAGTTCCTATACATGCCATGCTCAAAATTAAACAAACTTTGCTATACCAAGGAGAAGATGATAGTTTGATTCCGAACTCCGACGTCCTACGATCCCCGAGTTAGCTTGGCAATACTACAAGGAAAAGGGAAATGAAAGAGGTAAGCATAGAGCTTAGTAAGTTTGCATGAATAAATAGCAACATAAAGGCTCATGATGTCATCCATCCATTGCATTGAATAAAAATACAAAGTCTCAAGCACATTGCCATAACTTACTCATGCTTACTCTTACCAATTACATGTCATGTCACATATCGTAAACATTTCTCGTGAATTATTCACGTATACCTGTATCACTTCATCACATAGTTTTAGCACTAATTTCATCTCTATTATAAGCTTAACTATTTATTCCATTGCATCACTTGGAATATTCGAGGATACACGATCATCATCATTCACATAAATACGACACCAATGCCATATCCTAGATATGGTCTTACATCAATGCCATATCCTAGATATGGTCTTACAAGGGTCACCTCTAGATGCCGATGCCATATCCCAGATATGGTCTTATACTATTTTCGTATTCGATGTTGATGCCATATCGCAGATATGGTCTTATACGGGATCTCAATTCGGTGCCGAGGCCATGTCTCAAACATGGTCTTATACGGGACCTTACCAATCTCATATCTTGGTGATGATATTCTCTCACTTCTTAAAGTCCAACCGGGACTTCAACATCATAAATTTTCATCATTTTCTCATTTAACATCTAATGTGCCTAAAACAAACTATGATCACAGTAAAGGCAAGCGCACCTATCGTTCAATAGTATAGTTATGGTAAGACCGGTAATATCGTATCCATAAGGACCAAGAGTACTAGTAATTACTATCTTTCTATTATCTAGCCTAAGAATTGGAGTGGTTTCTTTTAAGCTAAAACTAATTAAAACACGACAAATAAAGAATTAGGAAAATACTTTTGGACAACTTATATGATAAAGGCAATACCTAAGGAAGAATCCACCTAGACTTCACTTATTACTTTTGATTCATATGATTTATTCACTTGACTTAATCCGTAGAAATCCCTGATTAATGTTAATATCTTTTTCAAGACTAAAAACAATTGACTCTAGTTTGATAAATTGAAATCTCTTTCTAATTAAAACCCCTATTGTCGTATTAACTCGATCTATGGATTCCTCTATTAGATTTAACTCTAATCTGGCAGATTTTCGTCGCCCTATTTCTAGGGTTGCAATCAACTTCACTTAATTGTGTTAATCTACTCTTAAACAGGGACTTTTGCTCCACTGAATAAGCACATTCGACTTGAATTAATAACCTGAATTATCAAAACAAGAATAAGAACTCAAAATTAAGAATAAGAACAAGTATTTATCTTATAAATCAAATAATAATAAGATTTGTCTTAGGTTTCATCTCCTCGGGTATTTGAGAGGTTTAGTTCATAATCATAAAGGAAAACATCTTAAAATAAGGAAAACAACAAAACATAAGAAAACCAAAAACTTAAAGAGAAATTAATAGGAGATCTTCAGTCTTGAAGGAGACCCTTCTTCTAAGTTGCTCCCGACAACTGTCTTCGAGTATTTTCTTCCTTTTACTCGGTGTCCTCTTTTAGGTTGCCCTCTAGGGTGTTTATATAGGCTTTGGAACGCCTTTCTTGGCCCACAAGTCGCCTTTTCCGAATAGAATTAGTCTTGGGGTCGACAACAACACGCTCGTGTGACACGCTCATGTTCAATGACTTAGGCCGTGCTCAATTTTACTCGTCATCCACGACCGTGTTGATTTTCGAGGTAGGCCCATTTTGTCCCTTTTTGGCCTGTTTCTCATTCTTTTCAGCTCCCTAAGCTCTTCTGAGTGTAAAAAATGAAATTAAAAGATTAGGAGCATCGAATTCATCAAATCTAACGAAAATTCACCCAAAACAAGCCAAGCATGGGGTAAAAATATGTATAAATTATAGTTTATCAAATATCTCCACACTTAAGACTTTCCTTGTCCTCAAGCAAAATCCTCAACTCACAATTAAAATTAACTTCCTTAATTCATAATTCTTATCAATAATGTCTCATCATAATTCATAGATAATTCATACATTGATAATTTAACTGAAAAATCCTAAAGATTCAAACAATCTAAGTCATAAATTTTTATAGCACGAAAACATAGGTGTTTCCCCTTATCTAAATAGTCACCCTTAATTTGAAACCTGTCAAGATTTGACATCCTCATTAAAGATTCAATCAAATCACTCAAAGTGTTTAAGGTTCAAATTAAGCACTCAAAAGTCAAACATGAGAAGTTATTACCATAAGCTTGCATGAAAATCAAATCTCCGCCACTGTAGAATGAGATGATACACAAATCAAAAGGTCTTAAAAAGGGTTGTAATGGGGCTTGGGTTAAAGGTGTGGATAAAGGTTGAATTAGAGGGTTAAAATCGAGATTGAATTGATAATTTACCTAACTAGAAACAATGAACTAATAATTAATAATTACATCAATTGAACTTATCACTAATAACACGAGCTTCTTCTAAAGATGTGAAATTAACTGTTTACGCTTATAACACTAATAATGAATAAATTTTCAACTTTTTTTAAGAATAAGAACAAGTTATAAGATGAATTTAACAATTGAAATAAAGAAAATAGATAGGCAATTGATCAAATCAAATCTCGACAAAAGGGGAGTCAATAAAGTGGGAGACGTTTTGGGTTTGTATTATAGGGTGAGTCAAGAAACGGTTTATTAAGCTCAAAAGGGTTCACTAGGGTTAATTATGAGGGTAGGTTTTTTATGGAGTAAGTGAGTTAAATCTTAGGTGCCGTTATCATCTCAGTATATCAAATCAAGAGTGTGGCCTTGACATGCATAATCGAAGCAAGTTCTAGAATAACAAATCAATATTGACACACTCATAACCAACAATAAAGTGAGTAAGAAAAATGTATGCTCTAAAAGTCTCAAAATCTCTCAAAAATTACGGTTTTGGATGTCAACCTTGCAAATTTCAAACTTCAAAGTAACATTTAAATTTAGGGAAACAACCTAAAAAATTTTAATTCTGAAAATAGACTTATCATGCCTGATTCTCTAATGTCTTAAAGTTTAAATCATCAATGCACAATTACCTATGACTTAATCCAAAATATATCAATGAAAACCATAAGTTAATAGAAGTTTCATTCTAATAGTAATATAAGAAAATTACTTAAGAATAAGGCATAATTCAGGGATTTTCAAATAATATTATGGTTAAACTCCCCACACTTAAGATGTACATTGTCCTCAATGTACAAAGATAGATAATAGTAATATAGTAATAAAATCATAAGATAGGGAGAGAAATGAAACTTCCTGAATTTTGGATGGAATCAATGAAAAGAAACTTGATAAATTCGGGCAGAGGTGGGGGAGGATACTCCGGTGGTGGCGTGGTCGTTCTTTAAGAAAAAAGAGCCAGAGATATTAAGAAATCAAAATATACTAATATAAATTAAAGACAAGAAAGATAAAGGGAAAGAATTTAAAAATGAAAATAAAAGAAAAAGAAAAATTAATTGGACTCAAAGGTCCTTGTCTTGTGGATTCACTGAAGCAGCCGGTATGAACTTAAGAGGAAGTTGTGGTATATCTGCTGTACAGTGGTCGCACACAGGGAGACCGCGCTGAAATCTTTCTGCTTCTTTAGAATAGGGATGGCGGCCTTTGGTCTTGCCTCGAGTATTATTCATTGTGTATGGTGGCAAGGATGGTGGTTGGTGTGGTGGTGGTGTAAAGAAGAAATAAGGGAAAGGGGGAAAGGGAAAAGAAGGGAGAAAAACAATGGGAAAAGAAAAGGGAAAAAGGGGTTTTCAAGCGGAAGGAGAAGTGAGAAAGTGGAGTGAGGAGGAGGTGGCTGGAAAAAGGGGTGCGGTGGCTAGGGTTTGGGGGAAGAAGATTTGGGGAAGGAAGTGAATGAGAGAAGGGGGTTTAAAAAGGAGTGCTTGATCACACGGCCGTCTCACACAGCCTTGTGATACTTTGTTCGTTTCTCTAACGCCTGTGTAGGGGTTTCTACGCCCATGTTGCTTAATCAGTGTCGACCACGGCCTAGAAGCACGGGCGTGTCGTACATCCGTGTGAATTTCTCAGTTTTAACCACGCCTTAGGGCCACGGGTGTGTCGCACGCCTGTCTTGCTTAATCAGTGTCGACCATGGCCGTATCGCATGGCCGTGGAATTTAGTCGGAGCCCGTGTTTTGGGGAAAATTTTCGTCCAATTTCTACACGATCTCGGCCATGCCTATGTACCTACTTCGTAGTGTCCACACGACCACGACCATGCCTGTGTGTATGGCCGTGTGGTGGGAAAAAACTGCGCTTGTTAATTTCATTAGTTTTTAGTTAAGTGCTAAAAATTTGAAAATATAGACGTTAATGGGGTTAGTGCTCGGGTTGCCTCCCAAGAAGCGCTTGTTTAGAGTCCTAAGCAAGACTTATCTTTCATTTGCATAATCATGGTGGTTTGAGGAGTTGAAACTCCTCATTCTTGCTATCAGTTTTGTTAAAATAAGGTTTTAGACGAGTATAATTTACCTTGAAGGTGCCAAATTGAGAATGAGTTACCTCGACTGTACCATATGGGAAGACATTGAGTACCGTGAAAGGGGTTATTCCATGAGGTTCAGAAGTGGCAACACAAGGATCTGTATTATCCATTAGAACTCGGTCTCCAACCTTGAAGTAGTTCGCTATATCTTTAAGTTCATTATGGAGTTGCCTCGATTTTGTTTCGTGTGTTCTTGGTTTCTCCTTGACATGTGTCCTCCACTCGTCTAGTTCATCAATCTGAAGCTTTTGCTCCTCATGAGTTATTTCATTATTGGCACGAGATCTAGGATATGGCTCAGTTGCGTATTTTCGAGGTGCTTCCTGAAAAGAGGGTTGAACCAAATGGTTATTAATAGAATTGATGTTCTCACCTTTATTACTCGATGCCCTAGCCGAGTCACGAGCCTGAAAAGTGATCGTTTCATCACCTACACGAAGTGTGAGTTCACCTGTACCAACATCAATTCTAGTTTTAGCAGCTGCTAAAAAGGGTCTTCCTAAAATTAAAGGAACATTACTATCCTCATCCATGTCTAAAACAACAAAGTCTACTGAGAATATGAATTTGTCAATTTTCACTAGAAAACACTCAACTATACCCCTAGGAACTCTAATGGTTTTATCAGCCAATTGAATGCTCATCCTAGTTTGTTTGGGTTTCCCAAGACCTAGCCGTTTAAACATTTTATAAGGCATAGCATTGATACTTGCCCTTAAATCAGCTAAAGCATTATTAACAGATAAACCACCAATTAAGCAAGGAATAGTAAAATTCCCTGCATCTTTTAACTTTTGAGGTAGTTTATTTTGTAAAATTTCTAAGCACATTACATTTAGCTCCACATGCGATGCATCGTCTAACTTTCATTTGTTTGTCAAAAGCTCTTTTAAAAAAAAATTTGAATTGGGCATCTGCGAAAGAGCTTCAATAAACTGTAAGTTAATATGTAATTTTTTTAAAAGTTTAAGAAATTTACCGAATTGTTCATCTGTGCTGTCTTTCTTCGTCGTATTGGGATATGGCACACGAGGTTGGTACTCTGTACTTACCAGTTTTGGTTTATTATGACTTACCTCAACCTTACCTTTATCTGCCACGTTTTCTTGCCTCGATTCTAGTTCGTCTAACCCTTCATTATCGTGATCAGTAATGGCATGAAGTTGCTCATTTGGATTAGTTTCGGTGTTGCTTGGCAAGCTGCCTTGTGGTCATTCAGAAATCAGCTTAGCAAGTTGTCCTATTTGGTTTTCGATCCCTTGAATTGATGCTTGCTGATTTTTGAGTGCTGTTTCGGTGTTTTGGAAATGGGTTTCTAACACCACGATGAATTTTGTTAGCATCTCCTCAAGGTTCGACTTCTTCCTTTGTAGGTAAGTTTGTTGTTGAAAGCCTGGAGGGGGTTGTTGTCTCTGATTTCTTTGACCACCCCATGAGAAGTTGCGATGGTTCCTCCAACCTGGATTGTAAGTGTTACTATAGGGATTATTCTGAGGTCTAGAATTATTACCCATTTAGTTCATTTGTTCACTTTCTATGCCCGGGTTGTAGGATGGATATTCTGTATTACTCATTCCTCCTCCATTCATTTCACACTGCATAATTGGATGTACCTGCGAAGAACCACACAAACCATCAATCTTTTTATTTAACAACTCTACCTGGTTTGATAGCATGGTCACTACATCGAGGTTGACAACACCAGCTGCCTTTGTTGGCTTTATCCTCATAACTTGCCACTGATAGTTATTCAGTGACATCTCTTCAATAAATTCGTAAGTTTCCTCAGGTGTTTTATTGTTTAGTGTACCGCCGGTGGCTGCATCAATCAATTGCCTAGTTGAGGGGTTCACACCATTGTAAAAGGTTTGAACCTGTAGCTAAAAAGGTAACCCATGGTGAGGGCATCTTCTCAATAGATCCTTATATCTCTCCCATGCATTGTAGAGGGTTTCTAAATCCATCTGCACAAAAGAAGAAATATCATTCCTCAACTTAGCCGTTTTAGCCGGCGGAAAATATTTTAACAAAAATTTTTTGGTCATTTGCTCCCATGTAGTGATTGATCCTCGTGGTAATGAGTTCAACCACTATTTCTCTTTGTTCCTCAACGATATGGGAAATAACCGAAGGTGAATGGCATCATCAGAAACGCCATTAATCTTGAAAGTGTCACAAAATTCCAGAAAATTTGCCAAGTGATTGTTTGGATCCTCATCCTGCAAACCATCAAACTGAACAAATTGTTGAATCATCTGAATAGTGTTAGGTTTCAGTTCAAAATTATTTGCAGCAATAGTAGGTCTAACAATACTTGATTCAGTTCATGTTAAATTAGGTTTAGCATAATTATACATAGTACGAGGAGCAAGATTTTGATTCACCATATTTGCGGCAACCACAGGAGGTAACAGATTATTATCAGCCATCTCTTCAGTAGCATTGGTTTCGTCTTCTTGCTCTTCGTCTATGTATTGTAGACTTCACCTTATTTCTCTTCGGTTTCTGCGAGCTGTACTTCCAATCTCACTGTCAAAAAGCAATGGCCCTGACGGGTTTCTTCTAGTCATAAACTAAAGTTACCTGCCAAAAGCAAATAAAAGAAAAATTAGCAAGTTAAAATAAAATAAAAATAAGAATGGCTAAAGTAATAAAATATTAATGTTCCTAATATCTTAGTCCCCGGCAACGACGCCAAAAACTTGATGTGTCTAAAACTAACTATGATCACAATAAAGGCAAGCGCACCTATCGTTCAATAGTATAGTTATGGTAAGACTGGTAATATCGTATCCACAAGGACCAAGAGTACTAGTAATTACTATCTTTCTATTATCTAGCCTAAGAATTGGAATGGTTTCTTTTAAACTAAAACTAATTAAAACACGACAAATAAAGAATTAGGAAAATGCTTTTAGACAACTTATATGATAAAGGTAATACCTAAGGAAGAATCCACCTAGACTTCACTTATTACTTTTGATTCATATGATTTATTCACTTGACTTAATCCGTAGAAATCCCTGATTTATGTTAATATCTTTTTCAAAACTAAAAATAACTGACTCTAGGTTGATAAATTGAAATCTCTTTCTAATTAAAACCCTTATTGTCGCATTAACTCGATCTATGGATTCCCCTATTAGATTTGACTCTAATCCAACAGATTTTCGTCACCCTATTTCTAGGGTTGCAATCAACTTTGCTTAATTGTGTTGATCTACTCTTAAACAGGGACTTTTGCTCCACTGAATAAGCACATTTGACTTGAATTAATAACCTGAATTATCAAAACAAGAATAAGAACTCACAATTAAGAATACGAACAAGAATTTATCTTATAAATCAAATAATAATAAGATTTGTCTTAGGTTTCATCCCCTCAGGTATTTGAGAGGTTTAGTTCATAATGATAAAGGAAAACATCTTAAAATAAGGAAAACAACAAAACATAAGAAAACCCAAAATTTTCAAGAGAAATTAATAGGAGATCTTCAGTCTTGAAGGAGATCCTTCTCCTAAGCTGCTGCCGACGGCTATCTTCGAGTATTTTCTACCTTCTACTCGGCGTCCTCTTTTAGGTTGCCCCTTAAGGTGTTTATATAGGCTTTAGAACACCTTTCTTGGCCCACAAGTAGCCATTTTCGAATAGAATTAGTCTTGGGGTCGGCAGGGACACGCCCATGTGACACGTCCGTGTTCGATGACTTAGGCCATGCTCAATTCTGCTCGTCATCCACGGCCATGTGGTTTGCCCATGTGCGGAAGTCTAGGCCGTGTTGATTTATGAGGTAGGCCCATTTTGACCCTTTTTGGTCCGTTTCTCGTTCTTTTCAGCTCCCTAAGCTCTCCTGAGTGTAAAACATGAAATTAAAGGATTAAGAGCATCGAATTCATCAAATCTAATGAAAATTCACCCAAAAACAAGCCAAGCATGGGGTAAAAATATGTATAAATTATGGTTTATCAACATCATTACTCAATTTCATAGAAATAATATACCTCTTCATGAGTATCAAACATTTTAGAACTTAATGACTTGATGCTGAATTTATTACACCCAAACTTACCTCGATACCAAAATAGGCCAATTTGTCGATCTAGTCCGAAACCTTACCTTTTCCTCAGTCAAGGTTAATTCCTCATTCTTCTTGATCTATTATAATGAATTCAATCATTTAATTACCACATTAGTCAACACATTTCAATAATCATACTTTGGCAAAATTACCATTTTGCCCTTAGACCTTCACAAAATTACAATTTTACCCCTAAGCTAGTAAATCGATTCTAATCAACTTTCCTCCTTTAACAAGCCTAGCTGAATATTTATTACTCTTATGGAAAACCTCAATACTCATTATTTCACACATTTACCACCTATTTACAACCTTTACAAAGAGGTCCTTTTTAGGTGTTTTCATGGAAACACCTTTCACAAAAGTTGTTTCTTTAACAACCAAGACTCATTTTCTCCCATAAAATCTTAGCAAACAACATTAATGCTTTCATGGAAAAACCCTAGACTCTTAGCCATTTTGCAAAATAGTCCCCTCCTTAGCTAGCTCAAGCTACAAGGGTCTCAAAAGTACAAAAATTATCGAAGAATGACCATTAAAACACTTACTTGCAAGGAGAAAAGCTTGACTGAAATTTTTGAGCTCTCAACCCCTATTTTGCTGCTAATTTTCGATGGAGAAGATGGAGAGAAAAGATGATATTTTTCTTTTCTTTATTTTATGATTAAAAATCAATTTAGTCACCAAATTTTCACCTAACCAATTGATAAAGTCTTTTCTTTGTCACTATGGTTGGCCACCACCCTAAACAAGGCTTAATTGCACATTAGGGACCTCCAATTAATATTCCTTAGCTATTTGACACCTTTAGCTTGCAAAATAGTACTTTCGCACTTTATGCGATTTAGTCTTTTTTTTGAAATTAAACATGCAATAGCTAAAATTAATGCACCAAAATTTTCATGCACCCATATAATCATGCTATAACTCATAAAATAATATTAAAATAATTTTCTTCAATTTCGGGTTAGTAGTCGCGAAACCGTTATTCCGACTATCCCCTAAATCGGGCTATTACAGAGTTTACAAAATAGTAATAAACTTTTGTTTATCTTAGTAGAAAATTTTATCATGTTCATAAAAGATACAGTCTAATTTCAAAAATCAATTCATTTTAATGATTACTTTGCAAAACTTGATTTTCAATTTTATATGTTCTTCAAATCTCATTTACATAATAATGTAGCTGAAAAGTGATATTCAACATAGTTTTTCTAACAGCCCGTTTTTAGGGTTAATCGGAACAGTTGTTTCGAGACCAAAATCTAATATTGAAAATTTTATTTTATTATTATTTTAATATTTATTGCATGAAATTAGAGTTTTGTGAAATTTTCGTAAAGAAATTTTATCGTTTAAGTGGTTAATTCGGTAAAAAGAACTAAATTGCGTAAAGCGTAAAAGTTGGGTTCTATAAGCTAAAGGTGTCAAATAGCTATAGAACTTAAAAGTGAAGGTCGTTATATGGAAAATAGCATATTTATTAGATAGTGGATGTTAGTGGAGTGGGATTTGGTGTAATTATTAATGTTTTTAACGGTAAAAAGGTAAATAGGTAATTAAAGTTAATAATAAATAAAATAAAAGCCAAAATCATGTTATTTTCCTTCATCTTCCACCGAATATAGATAAACGAAACAGCCATGGAAGCATAATAGGGTTCGGCCCTTGTTGTTTTTAATTGAGGTATGTTTCAAGCTCGGTTTTTGATGATTTTAATATTTTTGTGATCATTGCTTCATGTTCTAGCTAGCCCGTACCCTAATTTCTGAATTTGTTGATGAATTTATGAGTTGCCATTGATGGTAGCTTGATTTTTTTGAGTGTTGATGATGGAAAATGAATAATTGTTGATAGATTAATATGTTTTGTTAAGTTATTTTTGGTAAAAATGTTAGATAAGGACTAAATTGCAAAAATGTGGAATAATAGGGGAAAAGTGTAATTTTGTCAAAATGTGTAAATTGTGTTTAATTGAATGAATTAATGATTAAATAAGTTAATTTTGATATTAAATATATTGGCAAAAGCGGAATTCGAATCTAGATCGAGGGAAAGTTAAAATATCGGATTAGTCGACTTAATTTGCCATTACTACGAACGAGGTAAGTTCGTATTTTAATAAACGTTATGAAATTATGTTATAAATGCATATTATTTGTGTGATTGAATTTAATGTCGAATGGTAATGTAAATATATATGTAATTCGAATAAGTTATATATGTTATTATGATATTAAATTGTTTGAGAAGCAAAATATATGAATACGAGAAAGCATCGACAATGTGATGACATCTGAAAGCCCCGTACGAACAATAGGAATAGCTAGGATACATATGTCATGACATAGGATTCCGATATGTGTTTTCGTGTAAGACCATGTTTGGGACGTTGGCACCGACTTGTGTTTACGTATAAGACCATGCTTGGGACATTGGCATCGTATTTGATTCGTGTAAAACCCTGTTTGGGACAGCGGCATTGATATTTGATTACATGTAAGACCACTTCTAGGATTTTGGCATTGTACGAGCTTTTCCAGCTATCTGAGTACCCTTATTGATTCCGAACGGTTCAACGGGCATTTCGAGAAGTAAGTGATTAAGTGAATGACATTCCGATTCAAGTACGTTGAAAAGTATACAATGTTTGGAAATGAAATGTAAGTATATGTGCAAAGAATGTTATGTGATGTATATGGAAATGAAATGTGAATATGTGCAAAGGAAATATGAACAAATGTATAAGATGTGATTTATAATGTTGCATATGTGAAATTATCAGATACTATATTAATGAAAGGTGAATTTGAGTATAAATGATGATATGAGATTTATATGAGAAAGATATATGATTGAATATGTTATTTTCCATAATGTGCTCATTTGGCTATATGAAAATGTGAATTAAATGATATATGAGAATTGATTTGAATAAGCTTGTGAAAGCTACAGTTAGCTAGTTATGTAGTATAATATTGAATGATGATAATTCGATATGAGAACATGTTATATAATTTAGAAAGGTTGTGTGTTATAGTCTATTATGCTTAAGATATTGAATTGAAATTATCTGTTATGTTAACTTTACTAAGATACGAGCTTACTAAGCTTTCAAAGCTTACTCTGTGTGTTTTCTTATGTTTATAGATTTTCGGATGTTCGTTGGGGTTGGAAGTCAGCGGAGATCGCATCACACCATCTGGCTAATGATTTCGGTATTTATACCCTTTATGACTTGGTTATATGGCATGTATAGCCTATGGTATTTGATATTATGCTTGGAATGTATTTGGTCATTTGAGATGGTTAATTATGAATGTGATTGTGGAATTTAGTATATTTTGATAAACTTGATATTGGCTAAATAGCGTAAAATTGTTATAAGATTGGCTTGATATGATCTAAGTGTATATGGCTATTTTAATAATGGTTTAAGTTATTCATATGATCCTTTGATAGATGATGAGTATTTTCTTAAAAACTGCATAAAATTGAGTTGATGAATTGGTTCATTTTTAAGGTATAGATTGACGTTTGAATTGAGAAATATTGTACAATTGAAATAGGTTATACTGATGATTATAACTTGTGTATTTGGGATGTTCTTGGTTAAGCAAATGGTTTTGAAATGGTACAAAATAATGTGGTTTAGGTATGCATGAGGAGGGTGAGAAATGTGGCTTAAATCAAGCCTAATTTCGTGCCACACGGCCTGAGCACATTGGCGTGTGACTCAATTGTGTGACCTCGGCTGCTTTAATAAAATAAGTCAATGAGTTATACTGCCTAGACACACGGGTGTGTCAGGTGGCCATGTGTGGCATACAGTCTTGGTACATGGGCGTGTGTGGCCATTTCGACTAGGCATACGGGCTGGACACATGGGCGTGTGACTGGCCGTGTGACCAAGTCAGTATGTATGCCCTGTTTCCACACGGTCTGTGACATGGACGTGTCTGGAGGCCGTGTGAGGCACACGGCCTATCCACACGGGTTGTGACGTTTGAAAATGTGAAAATTATTCTAAGTTTCAGAAATTTTTTTATATGTTCAGTTTAGTCCCGAACCATTTCTAAGCATGTTTTAAGGCCTCCTAAAGCCTCATAAGGGACAATATGGCTGTGTTTGAATAACATATGTATTTGAATGTCTAAATGTATGAGATATGTATATGTTATGAAGTGAGTGATCGGTAATACCTCGTAACCCTATTCCGGCGACGGATGAGGGTTAGGGGTGTTACAGTTTTAATTAAAAACCAGATTTCATGTATCATAAATTTGTTATTCAAGCTTCAAAAATCGAAACAACTATAATTCTATGCATGCCAAAATAAACCCAAAAACTAAGTCTCATGCCATAGTTCAAATAGAACAATACAGTTTCCGAATAATAGAAATTTCAAATAATAAGTCTAAATATTTTTATAAAAAAGCTATCCAAGTCAATCCCTCTGGATGCCAAGTCCACATCCTAACCTTGAGGATTATCTATAAATATGGAAATTAAAAGGGGGTGGGCTTAACGAGATTAGTGTGAGACCAATCATAAGAAAATCAGTGTAAAAAAGAAGACAAAGAGTATAAAATAACAATTCTTAGAATAATCACAATCATATAAAAATTTAGAGTATCGAGTTTTTTTCCAGATCAACACATTAATATAATATTTTAGAATTCACAGTTTTGCATGTACATGTTTATGAATGACAACGCAATTTTAGTTTATCAGAAAAAATCCTACCCAACTTCACTACACACCACATTAAGAGTTCTCCAAAACTCATCCATCCCTACACGTTGCGTTGTGGATAAACCACCATTACTCTGTAGATAAACTGCCAGTAAAAAAATTTGTGGTTAAACCACCAGTATTTTCACTTAAAAAGTTTGCAGATAAACTGCTAGTAAGTTGTGGATGAACCATCAGTGTTTGTAGATTATTAAACTACCACTACTTCAATCGTATATATTGTCCCACCTATGCAATGCAATATAACATGTTTGTAATAGAACAATGTAGAAACAATAGACATGCTTGACATGTATTCAGTTCAACAAAAGCAGTGGACATGCTTAACATGTACTCAGTAGGGAAGAAGCAATAATATTGGTGACAATTTATCAGAATTACGGTATCAGTAGACTTGTAACATTCACATATCATACAATATATCAGTAGCAATTCAGTCATTAAATCACATGTTCCAGCATATTCATAATATCAAGGACTCAATTAAATGAATAAAATCTCTAAAAACAATTCGGGCACTATATAAGGACTAAACTGAGTAATTCACAAATTTTTGGGTCAAAATGTAAAACAAGGGTCGCACGACTGTGCGGCCAAGCCGTGTGAGCGTCTTGAGGCTATGTGAAAGGGTTACACAGTCGTGTGGCCAACCCATCTAATAGCTTGATGCCGTGTGGAAAATGATTATTTACCCTATAGGAAGGACACGGCCGTGTGGCAGGCCGTGTAACAGGCTGAGGTTGTGTGGAAGATAGACTACCCTATGATTTACGGGGGCACATAGTCGTGTGGGAGACCATGTGACCCTAACCCTACACATGACCACCATCGATTCACTCGAAAAAGGCATACCTTTTACCACGGGTCCGATTAACGTTCTTGATCGATTTTAATTTGATTCACCTAGATCTGGTCCTTCAAATGACAACGATACAAGTATTCATATGTTAAATTTGGCAGTAACGGTTATGATGAAAATCGAAAGAAACCGATTAAATGAATCGAAAAGATCAATATTGGGGATTTACACAATGGATATATGGGATCTAATCATTGAAACGAAGCGTGCTTACCGATTCTTCGAAAAGGTAACGGATGCTACTAACAATAATTTAAACTTGGATAGAAATCAACGAATGAGGAGTGATTTAATAAGGGAAAATTTTGGCAGCACAAAAGATGGAATTAGGATGCAAAAATAAGAGAAAAGATGAGGGAAAAGAAAAGACAAAGAAGATGGAGAGCAAATTCTATTAGGATTTTGAGAAAGGATAAGATGTAAATTCTAGTTAGGAAAGAATTGGTTAAATTCTTAGGCTTTGTAAACCCTAGCACATACAAACTTCCCTTAGCCTTGCCAAAATTGGAAAAATGAAGGGAAAGAAGGGGCTCGAACCTAGGATCTCTAGGATTGTATACTAACGTTTAACCATTAAACCTATTGCTTATTTTTTACTTAATTTAAACATTGAACCGTACATATATTTTGGGGTGTTATGGCAAAAATTAAATGAAAATGAAAAAGGAAGGAGAGTCTTGAACCTAGGGCTTCTAAAATAGATATACTATCACTTAACCATTGAGTGTATACCTCATTTCTTCTTTAATTTTATTTCTTAATCGTATTTATCCTGAGGTGTGACAACTGGATTGTATTATCACTTAACCATTGAGCCTGTAGCTTATTTCTTGTTTAATCTTATTTCTTAACTGTATATATATTCCAGGGTGTGACAATTGGATTGCCGAAAATTCTATAAAAAAATTGAGAGGGAAGGGCTCGAACTTGAGACTCGAAGGTGGATTCTCTAACACTTAACCATTAAGCTAGTAACTCATTTATTTATAAATGCACAAGGATAACCTTATAAATTGAGGCATGACCACTTTTACTAACCCAATTTTTGGAATTTGAAAACTCTCCCCTTCTAAAAGAAATTTCATCCCCAAAATTTCCTTGCTGACACGCCAATTGCTTAGCCGTAAAATTTGTTATCCCTCTTTTTAGACTAACCATGCTTCCGCTATACAACTCTAATTCCAATGTAGTTCCAAACAATACTTCTCTTAA
Source organism: Gossypium bickii (assembly GCA_025503065.1). Classification (NCBI taxonomy): domain Eukaryota; kingdom Viridiplantae; phylum Streptophyta; class Magnoliopsida; order Malvales; family Malvaceae; genus Gossypium; species Gossypium bickii. The sequence continues at coordinate 32,198,583 of CP106715.1, read as the reverse complement.
ACCTCCAAAGGATTCTCTTGAAGATCATATTCCCTACCATGGACAGTCTCAAAGGACTAGCTATAGTAACTTCACTAACAGTTTCCTCTACCACAAATTCCTAGTTGAACAGAAACACTATCGTTTTTCCGAGTCTAAAGTTTTATGCTTATCTACAGTACAGAAGCAAAGTTCTTAGTTATTTCTTAAGTGTTTTTAGTCTAATGTTTAACTACAGTTTGTCTATAATTTTTATAAGTATTAGTAACTAAGTTGGGAATGGCATCGAAGTCTCGAATTTGATTTCTTTAAAGAAAATCATTTTTCAATAGTTTGTTGCATGGTTTTTCCCAAGATACCCTTCTTCTTTTTTTAAAACATGCATGTAGACTCATTTAAAAATTCACAGCCCAGATTTTGATAATCTGGCTCTGATACCACCAAATGTAACCTCCCTAACCTGACCTAGACGTTACACTAGAATTTTGAAGGTTACATTAGCCACCAAAATGGCCTAATAAGACTATCAGAGTTTACGAAACAATCATTTTAAAACTTTTGTTTATCTTAATAGAAAAATTTATCATGTTCCTAAAAGATACAATCTAATTTCAAAAATCAATTGATTTTAATGATTACTTTGCAAAAATTGATTTTCAATTTTATATTTTTTTCAAATCTCATTTACATAATAATACAACAGAAAAGTGATATTCGGCATAGTTTTAATAAAAAACTAGATTTCATGTATCATAAATATATTATCCAAGTTTCAAAAATCTAAACAACTATAACGCCATGCATGCCAAAAATAAACTCAAAACCTAAGTCCCATGCAACAGTTCAAATAAAACAATAAAGTTTTCGAGTAATAGAAATTTCAAATAATAAGTCTAAATATTTTTATAAAAAAAAACTATCCGAGCTGAGCCCTCCAGATGCCGAGTCCGTGTCCTAACCTTGAGGACTATCTATAAAGGTGGAAATTAAAAGGCGTGAGCTTAACGAGCTCAGTGTAACTCCAATCACAAGAAAATCAATGTAAAAAAGTAGACAAAGTGTAACGCCCCAAACTTTATCTTTAAAGAGGACCCAAGTTTGGCGTGACACTACCTTAAAATCTTTTCCCTTGAACTTGTACAGGCGTGGTACAATTCAAATAAATATGAGTTGTAAATCCTTTGTGAAACTAAACATAAATAAGGTTATACATTTCCATGGAAACTGAAAAACGTAGAAACTCCACTACTTAAAACCATATTTGGTGTAAACCTATATTTAACTACAACGTTGTATACATATACATATAATTAGACAAACATTAATCATTCATGGTAAATAGTTCGATACTTTGCAAAAACATAATAAATTCACTAAGGTTTTATTGAATTAACGATTTCAAAATAATAGCTTTAGTATACAAAAAACTTAGAAATCCCATGGCAAAAGATGCCTTGTGGAGTAGTCTTCAAAAAGTCCTTTACTTTATCAATGATCCTAAGAAGGAAAGGTAACTAAGTATGTTCAAAGAACTTAGTGATTTCCAAAGCAAACATCTCAATAGCTATTTATAATACCAATAAACCTTTCCAACTCAACAAGTCATACAATCTGCCCATTGGCGAATATATCATACACAAGCAGACTTTACTACAGACAATATACCTTTGGCGTATACACTACACCCAAGTAACCATGCAGACCACCTTCTTCGTGCTAGCCACACCTAAGTCCATGATCAAGCCTTAGGATTCATTTCATTTGTTCTGTCATGATTTGACAATATGGTTTGCAATAACTCTTGCCCTACCAAAGGCTATATGATCTCTTTTCATGTATCGCAATCTACCAGTTCAATGCTCATTTCATTGAAGGCATCGCCATGATTTCATTTCCATAACTCAGTTTATATTGGTCATTCTAAAAACAATAGGTGGTGGCTTAAACACGAAGATAGGTCCTTACTCCATTTACACAAACAACTAACTCAAACTTATAACTACAAACCTTTATTACCCATACACAAACAGATCATCTTATAGGATAAGAGTGCTTACCTCAATCAAACATAAACGAGAACATTATACACATACATGGAAACAAGAAGTAACTCACCAGAAAATGCAGGAATGTTCAAACAGTAGGACTTTTGCCCTTATCACGAGAGCCCTCGTGAGTATCTTGAGCTATAGTATAAATAGTTAAACTTATCAGTTCATTGCACCAGAAAACTAAACAAGTTCACAAGAACAAGAATCAGAAAACCTAGAATCTGGAAGTCTCTTTCCTAACCCCTTAAATTGACCCTTAAGTATGAAACCTTAAGGCCCAGTAAATAACCATGAAAATAACATGAGTTTCATCAATATTTATTAGGTACTAAGCAACAATGGAGTTAGCTGAGTACAGCGAACCCAAAACATTCAAGCAAGTCTTAAGTCTAAGATTTTCCAGGAGAAAATTTCAAAGAAGGTTTAAAAAAGGTTTAGAAAGAAAATATGGTTGCCAAAGAAAGCATAAAACTTGCTCAGGAAGCCAAAGCTCGCTTTATACAAATATTCACGAAAGGAAAAACTTAATGGATAAGTTTGATTTCCCTCCAAACCCCTCGTTCCTTGTGACTAAGCACTTCTTTCTCTTCATAAATGCGGGTCTGACAATTTACAGGAACTTAGTTCTATACTAACCAAATTCTCACTCGTCTAACTAGATTGTTCAACCAGGATAATAAAATAATAATAAAGCATATGGTTCTTTTCAAAATAAAGTCTTAACACTAATGGCTTAACGTTTTGTCTAACAGTTGAAGTGGCATATACTCTTCAAAAGAGTCCACCAAACCACCAAGCTCGCCTAATACAGACTTCGCCTAAAGGCGCAACCATAGACTCATTTACTTAGTCAAATTTAATACCTACCTACTCAGAACTTACTATATAAACCTTACTTTTATAAAAAAATATTCGAACACTAGAGCTTCATCGGGCGGGATCTTACACAAAGAGTATGAAATAACAATTCTTAGAATAATCAAAATCGTATAGCAATTCAAAGTATTAATTTTTTTTCAGATCAACATGTCAATATAATATTTCAGAATTCACAGTTTAGCAAGTACATGTTTATGAATGATAATGCAATTTCAGTTTATCAGAAAATATTCTAACCAACTCCGCTACACTCCACACTAAAAGTTCTCAAGAACTCATCAATCCCTACACACCGCGTTGTGGATAAACCACCACTAATTTGCAGATAAATTGCCAGTAAAAAATTTATGGTTAAACCACCAGTATTTTCACTTAAAAAGTTTACAGATAAACTGTTAGTAAGTTGTGGATGAACCACCAATATTTGCATATTATTAAACTGCCACTACTTCCTCCATGCAATGCAATATGACATGTTTGTAACAGAATAGTGCAAAAATAATAGACATGCTTAACCTGTACTCAGTAGCGCAAAAGCAGTGGACAGGCTTAACATGTACTCAGTAGGGTAGAAGCAGTAAAATTGGTGACAATTTATCAGAATTCGGTATCAGTATACATGTAACATTCACAAATCATACAAAATATCAATAGCTATTCAGTCATTAAATCACAAATTTCAACATATTCATAATATCAGGGACTCAATTGAGTGAATAAAATCTCTAAAAATAATTTGGGGCCTATATAAGAACTAAACTAAGCAATTCGCAAATTTTTGGGTAAAATTGTAAAACATGGGTCACATAGTCGTATGACCAGGTTATGTAACAATCTGATGTCGTGTGGAAAATAACAATTTACCCTACAGGAAGGACATGACCGTGTGGCAGGCCGTGTAACAAGTTGAGGTCGTGTGAAAGATAAATTACCTTACGATTTACAAGGGCACATTGTCGTGTGGTCCACACACCCGTGTGGGAGATATTGTTACCCTAGCCCTATACACGATCACCACCAATTCACTTGGAAAAGACACACACCTTTCACCATGGGTCTAATTGATGTTCTCCACTATCGATTTTGATCCAATTCACCTAGATTCGGTCCTTCAAACGACAACCATACAAGTATTCATATGTTAAATTCAATTGTAGGGATTTTGGCGAAATCCAAAAGAAACCGATTAAACAACTCGAAAAGATTAATATCGGGGATTCGAATAATGGATATACAAGATCTAATCATTGAAGAAAAGCATACTTACCAGTTCTTAGAAAAGGTAATGGATACTACTAACGATAATATAAACTCTGAAAGAAATCAACAAATGGGGAGCGATTTAATAAAGGAAAATTTTGGCAGCACAAAATATGGAATTAGGGTGCAAGAATAAGAGAATAGAGGAGGAAAATGAAAAGAAAAAGAAGATGGAAAGTAAATTATATTATGATTTTGAGAAGGGGTAAGATGTAAATTCTAGTTAGGAAAGAATTGGTTAAATCCTTAAGGTTTGTAAACCCTAGCACATGCAAACTTCCCCTAGTCTTGCTGAAATTGGAAAAATGAAAAGGAAGAAGAAGGCTCGAACCCAGAATCTCTAAGAAGGAGTACTAACACTTAACAATTGAGCTTATTTCTCATTTCTTGCTTAATTTAAATATTGAACCGTGCATATATTTTGGGGATGTTACGATCGAAATTAAATAAAAATGAAAAGAGAAGAAGAGGCTTGAACCTAGGGTTCTAAGATGGCTGTACTATCACTTAACCATTGGGCCTATAGCTCATTTATTGTTTAATCTTAACACTTAATCGTATATATTTTGGGGTGTGACAACTGGATTGCCGAAAATTCTACAAAAATTTGAGAGAGAAGGGCTCGAATTTTGGACTCAAAGGTGGATTCTCTAAGTCTTAACCATTAGGCTAGTAACTTATTTATTTATAAATGCTCAAGGATAACCATATAAATTGAGGCATGAGCACTCTCGGTTTTACAAAGCCAATTCTACTATCTTGAGTTTTGGGATGTGCCATACTCTCTTTTCTAAATATGAGATATTAGAAAAGTTACGTAAGTGTAATTTGGGGACCATAACCCTAATATATAAGTTTTACACATTAACCCTAATTTCTAATCAATCTGTCATCTATTAGAAATTCGTTAATAGATTATCTACACAAATTTGGCTCAGACTTTATTTAATAACGAAAGCCCGATAAACATTAACCAAATTAGATCACTTTAATTTGGGCCAATCTTTTATTATAGTAAATAATAACATGTAATTATGCGCATTATATATGTGATGTCCATATTTTTTCAACATAGGATTTCTAAGGATTTCGAGTTCATTTTTTATGATAGAGGGTAGAGCTAAAGGATTAATCATTAAATGAAGTAAAAATATTATTATAATGAATTTAAATATTATTAAGCATGACTGGTTTTTATTAAAATGAAGATGGTGTGGAAATTTTTCAAAATTATGATTGTCTATATGTATACATGGTGTGAGATGGGTGAGCAAAAAGACTGTCACATGAGGCATTAAAGCTTAAAAGTTATGTTCAATGGCAATGGTGATGGCTAATGTGTATATATTGTGTGAAATTTATGAGCATAAAATTATGTGATGGGATATTAGTGACTTTAATTTTGTTTGAATTAAATGGGAAGGAAAAACATGTAATGAAAGTTTTGCAAATGAGCCTAATTAAATAAATTTATTTATGAATGGGATTTTGTGAATTTATTAATTAGAGGAAGAATGTTGTTTCTTGACACAATAATCGTTACATTTGACCATAAAAATTGTGGGATATATTTTGTTAGAGTCTACTGTAAGTAGTTGCAGTTAGTTGGTTTATTATGGTTGTTGGTCTTTCTGTTAATAGCAGTTAACATTCAATGTTAGTAAAAGTATGTAGCTCAACAGAAAATGAACATCATGTAAATTTCATTTGACAGTATTTCAAAGAATTAGTTTCTCATTTATTTTCAGATTTGTTTCTTCTCTGTATTCTTTACCTTTGTTCAACATTTCTTTCATGGTATTAGTTGCCTGAGATTCCAGTGCACTTCTTGCTATGCTCTCAATGGCTTAGTCCATAGATTCTGTTGCTGCTAATGGTCATTCTCCACCTATACGTGTTGCGACACATTTGCTGCACTCTGACTCTGGTACAGTTCATTTGATTCAAAGTTTTCCTAAACATGACATGGTTAAATTGGATGATGGCAACTTCATCCAATGGCAACAACATGTTAAACTAATTTTAGACGGATATAATCTCACCGGATTTGTTGACAGATCTCATTTGTCTCCGGCACAATTTGTGCTGAGTCTGGATGGCAGATGGTTTTGAATTCAGAGGCTTCCATTTTTCATCAGTAGGATAAACTTCTTGCATCGTGGTTACTCTCCACAACCAATGGCTCATTACTATCGTGCTTTACTGATGTGCAAACATCTAATGATGTCTAGACCACCGCTAATCGCATGTTTGCCGCCATATCTGGTGCTCGATTATCAAAATCAAACACGATCTGCATTCAATCAAGAAAGTTACAATGACGATCAAATAATATGTTACGAAGATTCAAAATACATGCGCTCTCCTTGCGGCCCCTAGCCACCAGATTTCGGACTTTGAGAAGGTTAAGATTGTTCTCGCATGGTTGTGTTCGGAGTACGATGTGGTGGTTACCCTTGCTTCCTTCTCCTCTAAACCCCTCCCACTGCATCGATTGATAGATATTCTTCTTGAGTTTGAAACGAGACAACAACGCCTGGTTGTCGAGACTCCTTATCATACCGATCTCGCTAAGTCGATCCCACCCTCGACACCGACAATGGCTAACACTTCTAGGTCTATTCGGCCCTCACCTGGCGATCCTGGTCAAGGCTTCAAGGGTCGTGTACAGTGCCAGATTTATGGCCGCTTGGGTCACCTCACACAATTGTTTTTTTATTGATTTAATCGGAGCTATGAAGGTTCGGCGCTGGTGTTGGTTCATTCATCTTTTAATCAATATTTTGATACACATGGCGGTGGTTACCAGCCGCAATTTACGCCTCAAATGCTGTCATCGATTTTAGCAATGGCGTTGGTTACCAATCGCAATTGGTGCCTCAAGTGTTGTCGTCAGATTTTGGCAGAAATGAAAATGGGTTATTTTCTCCCTCTCATTTTCCTAATAATGATGCTGACCCTAATGTTTCTTCATTTAGGCCAGCGGTTCAACATGTCTACTTTGGTGATAATGGGCTGACTCTTCCACAAGGTTTTAGGCCTCAACACTCTAGCCATGCGGATTATGACAATAGTAGGCTGCCTATATCTTATTTGGGCAATCAAATATCAACTCCAAGGAGCCATGATCAGCAGGCCTCAGTTGGGCCGTAAGTGCCTTGGTCCACTGAGCCTAGGGCCCGTGTTTCTCATGTTCAGCCACCAAAATTTGCGACAATACATCAATATTTTTCTTCAGAACCATGTCCTAATGTTGGGCTTCCTCGCATTCCTAATGTACCAAGCCCTGACTCTTCCACTAGTACTGAGCCCCAAATGCACTTGGCCCAATATGGATCTTCAGTTCAAAACATGGGTACTTCGACGTGGTATCCTGACTCGGGGGCTACGCACCATATCTTTTAATGGGTAATGGAACTCGTGTTCCAATTAGGAGCATTGGATCTTCTACTTTGGCTGCGAACAATAGGTTACTTCATCTCTTTAATGTTTTACTTGTACCGACCATCTGCAAGAATTTATTATCCATAGATTGTATCAATTTTCCCCGGTGTCTTCTGATGGTAACTGTGCGTATCCTTCCATGCATCACACTAGTGTTAATTCATATTCTGTGGATAACAAAGTTTTTTAGCTTTGGCATCGGCGGTTGGGTCATCCGTCTGACTATATTGTTCAGCCTGTGTTACATAAATGTCATGTTGTTTCTAATAAGGATGTTCTTGGGACTATATGTATGCCTATCAAAAAGGAAAATCTCACAAATTACCATTTTCTACGTTTACTACTCAGTATACCTGTTCTTTTGAGTTAGTTGTATCAAATTTGTGGGGCCTACTTCTGTTGAATGTGGTAACAACTGGTATTATATCTCATTTCTTGACATGTTTACTCGTTTCACTTGGCTTTACCTTATTCAAAAAAAATATCAAGCCCTTGAATGCTTTCTTCAGTTTCAGAAGACGGTGAAAACTCAATTTAGGAAGGAAATTAAACAATTTCAGAGTGATTGGGGTGGCGAGTATCACGCTTTCACATATGTTCTTGCTCAACATAGCATTACTCATCGAGTCTCCTGCCCTCATACATCTGAGCAGAATAGAGTCGTGGAGTGAAAGCATCGTCATATTGTTGATGCCAGTCTTACACTCCTCGCTCAAGCCATTTTACCTTTGCGATTTTGGAGGTACGCCTTCACATGTACGGTGCATTTAATAAATAGACTTCCTACCCTGTCTTAAAGGGCAACTCTCCATACATGGTTCTTTATGGTAAAGATCCTTCTTATGATCATCTACGCGTGTTTGGATGCTGTTTTTTTCTTATCTTCGACCCTTTCATAATCATCAACTGGAATTCTGATCTCAACCATGCACATTTTTTGGGTATAGTTCTTAGAACAAAAGGTATCAGTTTCTTACACCATACTGTAAAATTGTCATTTCTCGCCATGTTATTTTTTATGAACATCGATTTTTGCATCTTGATCAACCTTTGTCTACTAACCTGACAAGTGAGCATGTTTCTACGTACATTCCTATTGTGCAGCTTGTCTCCTAATCTCCTACTCTCTCTAATGGTTGTTCTGCGGAAGTTTCCCATGATGTCGTTTTCTCTCGTGGTACATCCACTGGTGATGCTTCAGACTTAGCTTCAACTGAAGATATGCTTCCACATCAGGACCTTTCCTTCCCCAATACCTCATGTTCTAGTTCGGTCACTCCTACTGTTGCCTCTACACCTCCACCACTTGGTAATACTCATCAGATGGTTACGCGCTCCAAAACAAGATTTTTTAAACCTAAAGTCTTAGCTGTTGAAGTTTCTGAGTGTGATTTGCACACAATTGAAGAAGCTTTTGCTCATGAGGATTGGAAAGCAGCAACTCAGGCTAAGTATGATGCGTTGATTCGTAATCACACTTGGAAGTTAGTGTCTTTACCACCTGGAAGGAAGGAAATTGGTTGTAAGTGGTTATTTAAGGTTAAAAGAAATCCTGATGGTACTGTAGCTCGCCGTAAGGGTCGTTTAGTTGCTAAATGATGTTCTTAGGTATCAGGATGTGATTTTAGAAAAACGTTTAGTCTAGTCGTTAAGTCATCAACTATTCGAACTATTTTTTCTATTGTAGTATCCAAACACTGGCAACTTCGACAAGTTGATGTCAACAATGCATTTCTTAATGGTGATCATACTGAAGAGGTTTATATGCGACAACCTCCAGGATATGTACAGTATGGTGATGATGGCAAATCACTTGTGTGTCGGTTAACAAAAGCTTTATGTGGGTTGCGGCAAGCTCCATGTGCCTGGTTTGATAAGCTGAAGAATTATCTTATCTCATTAGGGTTTGTTCTTTCGAAGTCTGATGCCTCTCTATTTATTCGTGCTGCCAATAAGACTGCTATATATGTCCTCGTCTATGTGAATGATATTATTGTTATGGGAGATTCATCTGAGGATATTAATATGTTTGTTCGACAACTTCACATGGAGATCTCCCTTAAGGACATGGGAGATCTGCATTATTTTTTGGGTGTTGAGGTTACATGTTCTGCCATCGGGACCCGTCATCTGTGTCAGCGTAAGTATGTCCTTAATCTTCTTGGCTGGTGCTTTCTAACTAATGCCAAAGCAGTTCATACCCCTATTGTTAGTTCTTCCACTTTGTCTAAACATGATGGTCGGCTTCTTAATGATCCTACAAAACATATGAATCTTTTTGGTGCGTTACAGTATGTTGTTTTAACTCAACCTGATATCGCATATGTTGTTAACTGTCTGTGTCAGTTTATGCATGCCCTGACAAACATTCATATGGTTGCTTTAAAACGAGTTTTATGTTATCTATGTGGTACTATTGATCATGGGCTGATATTTCGCCCTTCTACACGACTATCATTGGTCGACTATGCTGATGCCAACTAGGGATTGGATTTTGATGATCGATAGTCCACTACCAGTTATTGTATTTACTTTGGAGGCAACCTTATTTCCTGGTGCTCGAAGAAGCAGCAAGTTGTGTCTCGGTCCACTGCTGAGGCTGAATATCGAGGATTGGCTACTACTGCATCTGATGTCACGTTGATTATTTTGTTGTTACAAGAACTAAATTTTTGTTCCGTTGATATTCCTACTATTTGGTGTGATAACTCTGGTGCTGTCGTTGTAGCTACAAAACCGATTTTACACTCTAAGTTCAAGCATGTTGAACTTGATCTATTTTTTGTCCGTAAGAAGGTGGCTACTAGTTCACTTCTTGTTGGGGAGGTTCCGGCGTGTGATCAAGTTGCTGATATTCTTACAAAACCATTGTCTTCCTCTTTGTTTGCTCGTTTTAGAAATCTTCTTCGTGTTCTCGAAGTTTAGGAAGTTCGGTGAATGTTAGAGTCTATTGTAAGTAGCTGCAGTTAGTTAGTTTGTTTTGGTTGTTAGCCTTTCTGTTAACAGCGGTTAACATTCAATGTTAGTATAAGTATGTAGCTCAGCAGAAAATGAACATCATGTAAATTTCATTTGACAGTATTTCAAGGAATTAGTTTCTCATCTATTTTCAAATTTGTTTCTTCTCTGTATTCTTTACCTTTGTTCAACATTTCTTTCATACTTAAAGGAACAAACCTGTTATAGTGTAAGGTTGGCAATATATGTTCTGTTATTGTATTTCATGAGGTGAATATTATGACAAAGCTAGCGTGAGAGATCAAATATGTTCATGGCTTAATGATAAGATTTTTTTTTTTTGTTACTTATATTTTATTTCCTATAATAATTTATTGATCAAAACACATATACAAAGAAAAAAATAGGCAACTTGTAATAGTTTAAAACACCTAATAGAGGAGTGACCTTCCAAACTCTCAAACAATACATTGTTAGCCAAAATTCAAGTTGCAAAATTGAGATTTTAATAATCAAAACTCATTTTCATTAATTTGGGTAGAAACAAGGTTCAAGGACTTTTAGGCAACAACCTTATCCAACCAATGTGCACAGTGTTGATGGACCTTGGGATATGAATGATATCTCATCTTCTATCTCGTCCAAGGCCTTTTCTTTTTTTACTTTTGTATATATTGTTCAATTTTATTTTTTATAATTATGTAATTTATATCACATATTAAATATATGATAATATATATGTAAACATTAATTTTTTTTTGTTAAGTTTTATGTTTAAAATTTTAAATATATATATAATCATTAAATATTATATTAAAAATAATATAGTTTAAAAATAAAAATAATATTGGTGGCCCTAAGATGAGTTTGAGTTCATCTTTTATAAATATAGGCAGATTGAGCAAAATTTGTGGTCCATATTTCTGATTAGGTCAGGTTTGAAAAATATAATGTGTGTTAATATCATACATTGACCCAACCTAAACTCAACTTGACTCAACCCGTGAATATCTCTATTTAAAATTAACTTAACAGTTTTTTTTTTTTACTAAAATTATCTATTTTATGTTATTTGTTACGAAATTATATATTTTATAACTAAACAATTTTCACACATTATTATTTATAATTAATATTTTTTTGGTTAATAAGTTATGGATAAATCACACATAGACATCAATTAAATTATTATATTTGCATGTATAATTTTTTGGTATAACTTTGATTCAAACTCAGGTTAACATGTATCATTACTGTATTAAAATTTTTATTTAAACTTTGATCGAAGATATAATATCTTTTGATTTTTTTTTTTTAAATGATAGCATTTTTTACCTTTTGAAATAAAGAAATAAATATTTTAATATGAAGTGATTCAAATTTTATAAATTATATAAATTATTTTATTTTATGAAATATTGTCAATATTAATTATGAATATATTTTAATATCTCTATTGTTGTGTCGATTATTTAGATCATACACAGGAACGAAGTTAGAAAAAAAATTTGAGCGGAATTAAATTGTATATTTTTACGATTCATCATTTTAATACTTATATCTTTATAAAAATCAAAGTTTTATCATTTATAAATCATAAAAATACTTAAAATGGAAAATTTTTCAAGCCCCTGTCAACCCCTAACTCCGCCACTGATCATATATTCTTTGTGGGACGTGAGCTAAAACTAGTTCCTTCTAAAAGATAAATTGATAATCTTCTTCTAATATTTTTATAGTCCATATGCATTGAGAGAAGGGCCATGACTAGAGTTGTTCCCAAGTTCGAGCCGGGTCCTAACAAAATTTTAGACCTGATTGATAGGTTTGGGCTTAGGCCGATCTAAAAAATGGGCCTAAATTTTTATCTAAGCCCAAACCAAATTATAGATGCTAAATTCGGGCTTGACCCGTATTAATTTTTTTTCAAAATTATTTTATTATATAAAATATTTAAAAATTATAATATATAAAATACAATAAAAATATTAAAACAAATGTTTCCCTAAAAATACATTAAAAATATTGAATCAAATGTTTCTCAATAAATTTTAAAAAGACATGTATCCAGGCCGGGGCCGGGCCAAAAAAAAAAACTTATCTTACGCTATATTTTTCTTAAGACTATACTTCTAGTTTATAATTTTGTTTAAACCCTTTCATTTTTCAGATGAACCTAATTGAATTGCCCATTCATAGACAACTTTAGCTGTGATTTGACCGGGTAAAAAGCGTGAGGAATCCACTCCAAGATACTGTATAGGTCTTCTGATATTTAGAACCCTTATCATCTCAATTTTTGGCTCCTCTTAGGCGAAAGATATGCCTACTGTGAACCGTTCCTCTGTGGGCCTTATGGTTGGAAGTGCGAAAATTTATTTGTGTGGGTTTAAAAGTATATGCCCCAAAGTCAATTCCAAGCTTCAGGAATATCTGTCATATATTGCCCTTTAGGATATTGAATGCCACAGCAAATACCAGTGCCTTTCGAGCACTTGGACAAGTCTACTCCTCTGATAAATAAATTTATATCATTCACTCATTAGAGTATATAATGCAGTACGAGGACCACTCTTATTAGAGGGAACCTTTGAATAAAGCAAGTATTTTTGGTAACGTGATTTTCTTATCGTTGGATCTACTCAAACAAAGTAGTCAAAGGTGTGCTATGCTTGTGGAATGTCCCAAAAGATAAGGATCAGCAGATGCTTTTGAAACTTCAAAACCAAAGAAAAAAAGATAAAACAGATGCTTTTGATGTTCTAGAGATCACCAATAGCTTGAAGCTGTTTTGACTTGGCGTTGGTTTTCCTTCTGATAGAGAAGATTCAGAGATTTGTGAGTGGCTAAAACTACACCAATGAATCCTTTTCCTTGCTTGGGCGGTTGTGTTCACCAGGTCTTGTGCTTCAAGCTTCATTCCACCATAAAGGAGATTATCTTGACCATAAATAAGAAATAATACTGCTAACTAATATTGAACTTAGGGTGCCTTTGTTTCTATCCTGTCATAAGTGAAATTTCTAATTGAAGCTAGTTCACTTATTATCTGTGAAGAAATATATAAAAAGTCTGGAACTAGCAGGTTGTGTTGATTCATTGAAAAGGGGTTGCAGGGAAGAACACTGGCCTTTTGTTTCTTGTTATTTGGTTTTGATTAGATTATCTGGGATACAAGTGAAACTTGATGGGTATGGTATTATTTTCTTATAACACAAGATTCAAGTACTTTTTCTCAACTTTGACTCCTTCCATTGATGACCAAGTAAACAAACAAGCTCCATACATGCTTTAAAGGATTATGTCATTGAAGTTTTTGGTGGCAAAAACATCAACATCTCATTGACCCTTCCATGTCACCTACTTTTCTCTTCAATGAAATTTGTCAATTTTTTATATATATATTTTAAAAACCTTCTGATTTATTAATATTGGTCAATAGCAAAATGGAGATGTTCCCTTTCATCTAATAGAATTATTCATGTTGACTATATATCTCTTAAAATTTTGAAGAATAAAATATACTCTAACTAGTTATTGATTTAGTTCATATGATTCTATTAAATAAATTATTAAAAATCATAAAAAAAATTCAACCAATTTTTTTAACCTTCTTCAATTGGCTCATACCGGTTCGCAAATCAATTAATCTATTACCTCTTTTCAGACTAATACCCCGACCGGTTTCCAATCCAATTCAAATAGCCATGACTATAAGTCTCTTAATAGTTGGTACATTGAAATTTAGTTCCTTATTTAAAAAAAAAAAAAAATTGAAAAAAGGATCAAGTATTATTTAGTACTTAAAATAAAGTTGGATAACTTGCCCTTGGGCATCGTCCAAATGCAAACGCCATAAACAAACAGGAGGATCAACATAAAAAAATAAATCATCAGAAGAAAAAACATCTTGAGAGGGTCAATGTTGTAAAATACTCCCCATACGGATTAAGACATTAACACACATGTTCTCTTCATGAAAAACAGGTAGCAAAGAGCTGGAACTCATACTACGACGGAGTGTCTCGCACTCATCAATCAAAAGAAACAATATCAAATTATGATAGAGTTAACAAATAACTAATAGTTAGTTAGGTTGTTAAGGTTTCTGTTACTCTGTTAGTTCTATTATCTGTAATAAATATGTAAGCCCTTCTCATTAATGAAGTAAGAGGAGATTGAACTTTTCATGCATACGGTGTTATACTTTGGCATGGTATCAAGAGCCAAACGTACTTCTTCTTGTTTTCGATCCTGCTTCCTGAAGAGTTTTCATGGGCGATACACCGCGACATTCCTCCAACACTGAAGGGGTGTTTCCTTCTCCAGGTCAGACTTCTTTATCTTCCTCAAGCATCCAGTATTTTTCCAAACATGAGACAGTCAAGCTCGGTGAAAATAATTTTTTCTTTGTGGAAGCATCAAGTTTCTTCGATTCTTGGGGTATGACCTTGAGGGTTTGTACTCTGCACGATTCCTATTCACGAGTCTTTCGTTCCACGATTCTAATGGGCACCTAGTGGCTAATCCAAAGATATCTTCTTCATAAGAAGCAGGACAAGTTCCTTGCTTCTTGGTTACTTTCTACAGCCATCGATGAAATTCTTGTGCATCTTCTTACGGCGTGGCCAAGACCAAACTTTGATGTCCGGGCGGTTATTGAACGATGATTTGGTGCAAAATCGGTCATCAAAATTTCAAGAATGCGCCATGCTTTATATTCTATCAAGAAAGCCGATCTTTCGTCAAAGAATATTTGGCCAAGGTAAAAATGATGAGTGATGCTCTTCTGCTGCAGCGACGATCATATCACTGAGCAAGAACAAGTTAGCATTGTTTTAGCTGGTTTATCAATGGAATATGAATCCATTCGAGTGTTTGCGTCTGCTACTCCAATCACCCTTGACCTCTTAACTGACATGCTGTTGGATTGCGAGGCTCGACAACTTGAGTTGGTGACTGAAACGCCATTACAAGCCAACATGGTTACTCGTTTAAAAGATTCTTTTCCGATCGCTTCGGCACATCATCATGAGTCTGAGGCGATGTCGGTGTGGGTATAAGTCGAGTACTCGGGGCAATGGACGTGGCTGGTCTCGTAGCAGGGGTCGAATGAATGGTCGTGGGTGGTCTCGCTCTCGGCCACAATGTCAGCTATGTGGAAAAGTTGGGCATTTGGTTCAGACTTGTTATCATAGATTTGATGAAAACTATTCCGGCGGTCACTCGCATCAGTCAGCTTCTGTCAATTACCATCAGGTAGAAGATCATGGTGTTTCTTCTCACAAGTGCAGCCCGTGCTGTTCATCTATACTACCCTCTCGGTCCTCTAATCAAGTTTGGTATCCAGACTCCGGTGCAACTAATCATGTCACTCCAGATGTTACTTCACTCTCAAACGTTACTCCTTATACAGGTATGTCTCATGTTTCTATGGGAAATGGCTTGTCTGTTCCTATTGCTAATATCGGTGCTTCTCATATGGTGTCTGGCTCTCGACTTTTGCGACTACAAAAAGTTCTCCATGTTCCCTCTTGTTTGTAAGAATTTAATGTCTGTGGGACAGTTTGCTAAAGATAATGCTGTCTATTTTGAATTTCATCCGTTCCTGTGTTTTGTGAAGGATATAAGGACAAGGAAGATTCTCCTAGTGGGCCACATGCATGAAGGCCTTTATCGGTTTGATATTTCTAAACCACCTATTCGAACTACTGGTGCTTCTTCTCCATCCGCCTCAGCTCACTTATGTACTACAAAGCAGTTTTCATTCACAGAATTATGGCACAGGAGACTTGGACATCCATGCTCTACTGTTCTTGGCCTTGCTCTTCATAGTTGTAATATTCCCTTTGATAAGAATAGTGTTTCCTCTATATATTCAGCTTGTCAAATAGGCAAAGCACATAAACTACCTTTCAGCCCTTCTAACACAATGTATTCTACACCTTTTGAAGTCGTTGCTTCTGATGTTTGGGGTCCATCCCATGTTAAATCGAATGGTTTTTTGTACTATGTTACATTTGTTGATATGTACAGTCGATTTACCTGGATTTATTTTCTTAAATCTAAGGCTGAAGTCTTGCAGTGCTTTGTTCACTTCAAACAAATGGTGAGTGTTCAATTTGGCCGTTCCATCAAAGTTCTTCAATCTGATTGGGGTGGGGAGTATCGATCACTTTCTCAAGAACTTGCTCGTCTTGGAATTCAACATCGCGTCACGTGTCCCCACACTTCCAGCGAGAATGGGGTAGTTGAAAGAAAGCACGGACATGTTGTGGATATGGGGATTGACTCTTATGGCTCAAGTGGTGTGTACCTTTGGCTTTCTGGTCTTATGCGTTTGCCCATAGTGTTCATCCGATCAATAGACTACCAACACCACTTTTTGAAAAGCAGAGCCGTATGAGCTATTGTACCAAGTCAAACCTTCCTACTCCTATCTCAAAGTCTTTGGTTGTGCGTGTTATCCATGCCTACGATCCTATAATCATCATAAGCTCCAGTATCGGTCTGCTCAATGTGTGTTTCTTGGAGTAGTGCTGAATAGAAAGGGTTATCAGTGTCTTGACAGCAGTGGTAGAGTTTTTCTTTCCAGGCATGTTGTCTTTGTGAGACATTATTTCCATTTCGAATGTTTTTCTCTCTACTCTTCCTCTTCTTCAACGAAATTAGCTCGGTGTCGGGTCTCATTTCCAGATGGTACCCCCTAAAGCGGTTCCTGCTCCTGATATATCTTGTGCCTCTCCTCCAACAAATTTTTCTTTTGAAAATAATAATGAACAGTCATCTGCAATGCTAGTTCCTAGACACTCGTCCGATGTAGAAGGCTGCTCCCATCGCCTCTCTCTACTCTACCGCATCCCCTACTCTGCTGTGCGCTTCCCAATACTCATCCCATGCGGACACGGTCAAAAAATGGAATATTCAAGCCCAAAGTGTTTGCTTACATTCGGAAGATGATGAACCCATCTCTATTTGTGACTTTTCAACATCGGCAGTGCGGCTGCTCATATGACCGAGTATGCGGCATTACTTGCTAATCACACATGGGATGTTGTGCCTCTCCTGAAGGACGCCGCAAAGCGGTGGGATGCAAGTGGATTTTTAAACTCAAACGCGCTGATGGCTCCATTGCCCGATATAAGGGTCGCCTCGTCGTAAAGGGTATCTCCAAGAAGCGGGGGTGGATTTCCAAGAAACTTTCAGCCCGGTGGTCAAACCAACGACCATTCGGGTTGTTCTCGCTCTTGCAGTCTCCATGGGGTGGTCTCTTCGACAGATCGACATAAATAATGCCTTCCTTAATGGTGATCTCCAAGAAGAAATTTATATGGAGCAACCTCCGGGGTTTGAGCAAAAAGGGCACGATGGATGCTAGCTAGTATGTAGGTTAAGAAAGGCGCTCTATGGACTTAAGCAAGCACCTAGAGCTTGGTTTCATAAGTTGAAAGAGTTTCTGTTTGCCATTGGCTTTGTTGCTTCCAAGTCTGACAGCTCACTTTTCATTCGTCGTTCAGGCCAAGAGCTGCTCTATGTCCTTGTTTATGTCGACGATATCATAGTCACTGGCAACATCTCTACTACTATTGAGTATTTTGTTCGACAACTTGATGCGAAGTTCTCCTTGAAGGATCTTGGCCGACTCAACTATTTTCTTGGTATTGAGGTTCAGTATACTAGCAACGGGGTTTCTCTTAATCAAAGAAAATACATTTGTGATTTGTTGCGAAAAGCATCCATGGACAACTCCAAAGCTGTTCCGACACCTATGGTGGCCACGTCACAATTATCAGCTCGTGCAGGTGCACCTGTTTTCGATGCTTCTCTCTATAGGAGTTTGGTAGGGGCGTTGCAATATGTGGTTATCACTCGCCCAGACATAGCGTATGCGGTGAATAAAGTCTGTCAATTCCTACATCAACCCATGGATACACATTTTCAAGCTGTGAAGAGAATATTACGCTATCTCCGTGGTACATTGGATCTTAGTCTGACCTTTACAAAGTCTTCAAAACTCATACTTGAAGGTTTTCTTTGATGCTAGTTGGGCATCGACATAGATGATCGCAGTCAACATCCGTTACTGTGTATTTTTTGGAGGAAGTCCAGGTGTCTTGGAGCTCAGGAAACAAAGCGGTGGTTTTCGTTCAAGCTGCGGAGGTGAGTATCGAAGTCTTGCTCATGTTATTCTTTGAAATGGTTTGGCTTTGATCTTTGTTATGTGAACTAGGTGTTGCTCCTCGAAGCAAGGCCCTTGTATGGTGTGTGTGATTCAAATTTGCTGCATGCTGCGTGTGGCAGGAATCGATCTGACATTCCAAATTCAAACATGTTGAGTTGGATCTCTTCTTTGTCCGTGAAAAGGTAGCACAAGGTTTGTTCCAAATTGGACATGTTCGGAGGCAAGAAACAGTTGCAGACATCTTAACCAAGCCCCTTACCGACAAGTCGATTCAGTAAATTTACAAGTCGACTTCAAGTGTTACTTAGTGGATCAACAAGTGAGGAAGAAGTTTGGCAAGCTCGGGGCATGATAGAGTTAACAAATAACTAATAGTTAGTTAGGTTGTTAAGGTTTCTGTTACTCTGTTAGTTCTATTATCTGTAATAAATATGTAAGCCCTTCTCATTAATGAAGTAAGAGGAGATTGAACTTTTCATGCATACGGTGTTATACTTTGGCAAATTATAATGAAAAAAAAAACCCAGAATGCAGGAAGACCTTCCTGATCTAATAAAAAGAAAATGAGATGACCTTAATTTATTGGAGTGGGATATATAACGGGTGGATAGAATCATTTTCTCTCCTTTTATATAGATAGTAAAAACATTAAGAATTCCATAGAAACTTGAACAGGCAAAGTTAAATAAGAAAACCAACTCAGCATAAAAGAGCAGAATCCTAAAAAATAAACCCTAAATCTAAACTTAATCTCCATTGGTGAAGTTTAATGTATATGTATCAGTGATCTTGAAAGCTAGAGATCATGCTTGGATTGGGCTCAGCCTACATTGATAGCGACACTCTATAAGCTTCTTTCTACGTAACAGAGATGTTATGCTTAGAATTTACTATGGCAATACAAAACAGAAAGAATGATGCATTAACACAATATTAAGCTCCACAAACACAGAATAATATCGTAATGTTATTATATATATTCCTTTGTCAGGAAAACGTCAATCTGAGTCTTGGAATCCATTCCTATCACACTCACCATCACCATCACCACTTGAAAATCTTATACTTATTCTATGGAATTCTTAAGACTTCAAAGAAAAAAAAAAAGAAACAGGGTAAGGAAAGGTTAACCCTATAAAAGAAAAGTCCCCAAACCATAGACAAAGTAATCACACGGACAAAACTTAACACGGCTCAGAAAACCTATTCCCTGTCGAGGGGGAGAGGGGTAAAGCATAAGCATGGTATTCTTTATTGGTGAAAAGATGTCCAATCACACTGGTTTCTTTGGTTTCACAATTGTCCTCACATTGTCATGTCAATGTCTGTGTCTTGTTTCACCCTAACAAATGGAGGCAAGGCGTAGCACTGTGAACCCCTAAAATCAAAGTTTTTATTTAAGTCTTTTAAATGTTTTAAAATATTAAATTAATAAATACAAAATTATACTTTTAACTCCTTTTATGAATATTAAAATTTAATTTAATCTTTTAAAAATTATAAATAGATAATGAATTTATATTTTTATTATTATAAAAATTAAAATTTAGTTTCATCCCACTAAAAAAATTTCTGCCTTTGGCCCCCTGCTTGGAGGTCGTTTTAACATTTAATTTCCCTTTTTTACCATTTTGGAAGAGTCAACTGTCCCTTGGAGGCATTTGGTGTGCTTCTAAACAGACAAAAGATAAGTGGACAATCCTATTCCTCTCTCTCACACACATTAGCCACCTCCTGGAAATTTTCTTGTGGAAATATGGAGTCTTTCTGACAATGACTGTTTTTCTCATAAATCCTGTTGTTTTCTTTTTATTCTATGAAATATGAAGTATAAACTGAATAAGAAAACTAGTTCCACGGGCATGTGATACCTTGAGTTATAGTTTCATTGTGATTACACTTTCCTTTGCCCTTCATCTTCATGTTTCAAATCTTGGGTCTTTAACGGATCTGTTTGCTGAGTTTCTGGCAGTAGAATAACCGGGTAAGTTTTCTTTTTAGTTCCACCTTAAGGTTCAACTTCTCAGAGTTTTTTTGCAAGGCTACTTGGTCCATAACAATCCTCTGGTTTCCATTCTTTTCAATTATATTTCACTTAACAGATCATATAATGTTGGCAAAATAATTGGTGGAAGTATTCGTGTAACTGTAATCAGTAATTCAGATGTGTAAATGATATATTATGCAAATATAATCATTTAAGTGCTCCAAATGTTTTGGTCAATGTGTAGGGTGGGGATACTGTTATCATATGGAACTTGGTGCTACTCAGAGTGTTGATCTTCCATATCACAGCACCATTAAGGTAAGTGTTAACTGCTTTTAGACCATATTTTCCCTAGAAGAATCACAGTTTGATATAGTCCGAGCTGTTGCAGTGTTCTTTCGTAGAGAAAGGAAGCGTTGCAAACAAAAAGTTGACTATTTTCGTTAAAAGAAAGGGAGAAACGCTCTTACTATCTCCTTATTTGATCCTCTTAGCTAAGCTCTATAAAATATCCCACATAATGAAATTAACTAAGAACCTTACCGCAGTCGGGGTTATTTCCACTTCTTCAGAATATTATCCAAGAAGGTATCATTTTGGTATTGAGAGATTTTGTTGTTTGTGTACTTATCAATCGCCAATGGATGCAGATACATCGGTTAATGTGCTTGGAGCTGAAGAAACTCGTTGATAGCATTTCGCCCATGTTTGCAGCTCTTGAGTCAGCTCGGCCAGGATGCACATTAGGAATGCGTGCATTATGCTCATTACAATCGGCAATGGATAAAGCCAACTTACTAATCCAGCTCTGTTCTGAATCCAGCAAACTCTACTTGGTACTTCTTAATTTGTTTTACTTTTCTGTTTACGTAAGAAATAAAATATGTATGAAACAGTTATCTGCTGAATCTAGGCGTTGTTATCATAGTCCCAGACTGTTGTTTTATTAAGAAACAAAATCTCATGTTAGGTTTCTGATGGTCCAATTTATTCAGTAAGCCATTCACATAATTATGAGGATATTGACATAATTTGTATAACAATCGTATTTATCAAATATTTAGGCAATTACAGGTAAAGGTTTACTCTTGAGGTGTGATAAAATTCGGAAAACTTCGGAGATTTGCATGATTCAAGTTCGAGAAATGGTTCCATCGGTGTTGGCTGCAAAGGTTTGTAATAATACTCGAAAACTATTGTGTATTTTTTTTAAATTTCCTCGCAGGAGGATCATAAAGTGCTTGATTTACTTTAGTCATTCCATGCATTATTTGGTGCTGTTCTTACTCTAATGATGGAATGATACTATGTTATTCGGACTCAGATGCGAGTGCCGGATACGTGTATATGTCAAATTTTAAGGGGGGCGGAGTAACATAGGAATGGTATATATAGATATATTGTTTTGTGCGTTAGCTGCAGTTTCCTTGATTGTGATTAAAGGAGACATTACTGTTTACAGATAGCTGGAATTATAGATGAACTTAGAAGTGCAAGGTTTCAATTAGAAGCTTCAGAACATGAAGCTGGAGCAGCTATAATTGCACTGCTAGAACATGACAAATCTGCATCAGCCTCCAGGAAGCAATCCGAAATTGAGGCTCTTCGACTTTCTTCTTTGAGACTGAGTATTACATCTCCTTTTGCTCTTTTAATAGAGAAAAGATCCATCAAGAAACTGCTTGGAAGTGTCCAGGATACAAACCCAAATAAGAGGAAAGTCTTGACTTATCTCTTGTATCTTCTCAAGAAACATGGCAAGTTAATTTGGCAACTCCAACCTAAAAGAACGGAAGAAGAAAGCCTTTTTTCATTGATGAAAGAAGATGGAGATGAAAATGTTGAAACTTCAGGCTATGATTTCTTCCTTCCTATAATTCCTGACCAAATCATATGCCCAATCTCTAAGAGATTGCTTTATGATCCTGTAATTATTGCTTCTGGGCAAACATTCGAACGAGTTTGGATTGAGAAGTGGTTTAATGAAGGCAATCAGATGTGCCCTGTGACTAATACAAAGTTGATGCAATTTTCCCTCACACCAAATTTAGCAATGAAAGCCCTTATTTCTAAGTGGCTTTTGAGGCATGGAATCAATGTTCCTCAACATGTAAAACCAGTTCCTTCCCTGCTTTCCTTACGTCAACCTTCTTCCTGCTCCATTGCTAGCTTTGGCACTTCCGTACTTGGTTTTCGACTCGAAATAGGGAGCGTCACACTTGACTCAGTGAGTACTGATTCGAGTTTAGATTTTTCGGACGGGAAATCTAATGATGAGATTAAGTCCATGCTGCCTCAGGTTGCTGCGGATTCCCACCATCGAATACATCATCATCAGTTAAGTACTGATGGTATTCGGGTTGTCTGTCTTTCTGAACTTGATAAACATTCCTGGATATCTCAATGCAAGGCTGTTCAAAATGTCAAAGGGCTACTAGAAGACAACGATAAGGCCCAGCGTTTGACCTTTTCAAATAGTCATGTTGTTCCTGTGATTAAATTTTTGAAGGATGCAAATGGTTTATGTGATGTAAAAATGCAAAAAGATGGAGCAGAGGTGCTTTTGGCGATTTTAAGTGGCTGCAGGTAACATTGATTGGCACTACCAATGCCATTTAAATCTGTTTTTGATTGAATGTCTATATTTTTCGCCTATGTTGTTCTGACTCTTCATTCGTGTCCGACATATTTCCAGACTTGATTGATAGAAGTATCTGTTCTTACCTGCAGAATCGAATTACCTCCCTGTCATGAAGATGTTATCTATCTGTTGGCATCATTATTGGATTCAGAAACAACTAGAGAGTGCCTTGCAATACTGGAAATCTTATCCTGTAAACAGTACTATAAGTCCAGAATTGTGGCATGTGGCATTTTGCCTTCTATCCTAAAACTTCTGGACACTACAGTCACAGAATTTAACATGCTTGCTCTGAAGATCCTATGGAATTTATCGAATGGCAGCAATGTTGGTTACCATATTACATATTTGGGTTATATTCCAAAGTTGGTTTCTTTTCTTGAAGATCCAAATGTTGCAGGGTATTGCGTTGGGATTATAAACAACATACGTGACATTGAGGAGGCTAGAATTGAAATTGTTGAAGCTGGTTTATGTACTTCGATCGCCACAATCTTGGAATCCAGTAAAAAGGAAGAACAAGAAGTTGGTGTTGAGTTGCTCCTGTTTCTATGCTACGAGAACACAGGGTATTGTAAAATTATAATGACAGAAAACATAATTCAAGCTTTGTCCAACATATCAGTGAACGGGAGTTCTAAAGGATCCGAGAATGCATTGACACTGCTGGAGCTCATGGACTGGATGAATGCTTCTCAATGTTCAAGATCTGGAAGCAGATGGAGCCAAGGAAATTCAAATGTCTCCTCCAGCACCAGCAATAACTCCAGACTCAAAATATCATCTTACAAGACATTGGGATGTTTGAGAAAGAAACTATCAAGGTTTTTATGGAATGCCCTACATTGACTTTTGGTTTCTTTTTTCTCTCCAGGAATAGGCATATGGCATTGGTATTTATATTAATTTACATTGTAAGAATATGTAGGGGGATTAGCCATGAATTTTGTTAGTTCCATTTTGATCTTGTATTCATAGTGTAGTGTAGTCCTGTTAATAATATTTCCAGGGTTTGTTTTGTAAATTGACTTGTACTTGGTTTTGTGATGTCCTGTGGATTGGTTGGTTTCTCCAATGTGGTTCCCAACACTGATACAACATGATTTGAGCTTTGTAAGCTTCGATGCAATTTGCAAAGAAAAATCCTTGGCCTGCAATACAACAGATGAAGGGTTAGGTTTAGTTCCAGTCTGATTAGCTATTAGAATTGAGGCCCTTATTATCCTGTCCTCACCTCCATGCATAGAGCAACCAGCAAGATTAAGCATAGGTCTATGCGAGACATTAACCACATTGTTTGAGTTGTCAACTTGACAATTCAACAAGTTTGCCACTGGTAGAGAACTTCCTAACCCAGCGAGGTATTTCAGCTTTAGAAAAAAGGAATAATATTGTTTTCATTCCTAGCAGTTTGACCACTCCAAAACTGCCGTTTATACCTTTTGAACAGAGGTCCCTCCTGTTGAGTCATGCGACCTTGGATCAAACCCTCATGGTATTGTTCTTCGGTGGACGCAACGCGTATAGTTCGCTTTTGTTAAACATTCGATAACACACTTCTACTGTATGAATCATCTATTTCTTTAAGCACTTAGTTCTCAACGGAGTCAGGTGACAAAACCCCTCACTAAGACATAATACCAGATGTGTGAGGGTCCCACCCAAGGTTTAATCCTTAACAATGTTCTATAATCCTTTGGGCATGGCTTCAAGTCCAACCAAGCACAAATTGTATGTATAAAGTTTTGGAAAGGATGAAAAGGCACAAAAAATTTCATGGATAATTTATCTTATTTATGTTAGTAGAAAACTGACTAAGGTTAATTTCAATTATTCAAAAAACAACAAAAAGATAATAAAAATTAAGGTAAACTACATCATCAGTCACTAAATTATGGATAATTTTTTTTATCATTTAATTAAAAAAATTTAATTTGGTCACTAGATTATTTAAAATTTACCCATAATTTAATGATAAATGGTATAATTTACCTTTTTTTTTAATCTTTCTTTTTAGAAAAATAAAATAAGGGGTGTGGCTTTGCCACCTTTCTTATGAATCTTTAATGATCTTTAGTTTAGAAAAAAAAAATCTATATTATTAGCAATTTTATGGCAAAATGATAAATTTTAATCTTAAATGTTGACATTTTTTGTCAATTTGGTCGTTGTTCTTTTTTGTTTTAAGCTAAATTTGGCTATTAATTTTTCAAAAAGAGTTAATCGCTTTTTAAAATGGAAATGTTGATTATAGCATTAATTTTTTTAATGAAGTTGGTGTGGCAATTTGCATGGTAGTTCACATGTACTTCATGTTAACACGGCACTTGTTATACTCCTACCTGTCTTGGACATGTGGCACCACGAGAAGCTACTTGAGAAGCACCCACGGATGGTCTCCCACCTCACATCATCCAACTGATCAATGGGTGACTAACCACCCGTATGCTTCATCCTCCATTAAACCACCCGCCACTAAACCATTCGCTTTTTAGTGAGAACACACTTATCTCCAAAAGAGGACCACCAAGGGTTATAACAACCTCATACTACCTCAACAAAGGAAATGTTAGAGCAGTATCACGCTTGATGACAACCAACCTACCACCACTTATACTGTTAGTGACGTGGCACTACCAAACACAAGGCCTTCCCCTATAAATGCCCCAAGAAATGATGACTAAAGGATCTTCCTTCTCCTTGAGTAACCTTGTGCATCTTACCTAAATACAATCTCCTTTACCCTCTCTTTACTCTCCTTTTACTCTCTTCTTACTCCAGCTCTTCACTTATCTAGGTAAATTTGCCCCTTTATTACCACTACCATCTTCTCCTTGTCACCTCCCTTATTGAGCACTTTAATCAACAACACTATTTGTCTTATATGTCACGTTAAGAATTAATTTAAAATTTATGAAATATTCAAATTCAAAATTCAAAAAAATTATAAAAAAAAGTTTGTAAAATTGAAAAAGAAACGATATGAAGCACATAAGGACTGTTATGTGGGTTGTAATGTTTAAAATTTTAATATTTTAGTCAACATTTCCATTAAAAAAATAATTCAATTATTTTTAAAAGATTGATAGTCAAATTTGACTTCTTTTAAAAGATTGAAGGCTAAATTTAGCTAAAAAAGTAAGGGTCAAATTGACAAAAAAATTAAGCATTATCATTATGCCTTTTTTATTTTGGGATAATATGTGTAAGGGCCAAATCTTGCCCGAGCCCGATTAACCCAAAAATTAAAACCAAATAAATACAAAAACCAATTAATAACAGTTCAAATTTAACAGTCCAAAATAAACATAAAAAGACCCAATAATAAAAGCCCAGGTACAGTTTACACTGGCCCAATATAATTACAGTGGCCCAATATTGGACAGGCCAGAGTGACCCAAAACCAATTAGGGTTTCAGAAACCCTAAAGGTTTCTAGAACCTCCTTGCGCCGCATGCCTCTTCAGCGGCCGTACACCCTACGCGCGCCACCACGTCCGCACGCCTCCGTACACCGCCACGTATAGCCTCTGTACCTGCAAAAAGGACAGACAAACAGCACAACAAATAGAGAATAACAAAAAAGAGAAAAAATGGTGTATTTTTTATTTCATTATTTTCGATTTCAGCTTTAAAATCGAAGGAAAACATTGTATTTTTTTTTACACACCGAATCAATACAAAAAGCAATCGAAAAAACAGAGAACAAAACTTCAAAGGTGATCCTTTTACATATTTGTTATTTATTTTTCTTTTTTTATTTTAAGGTATAAAAATAAGGAATTAAAAGGAAAAGGGGCTTACCTGAGTCGGCCGGCATCTTCGCTGATAAATACTGCTGGAGCCTGAACACCTCGGAACCCATGAGGGTTCAGACGAGGTTTCGAAAGGCGATGAGAGCCTCCCTTTTTTATTTTACGTATTTTCCCTTTTATTTCTAAAATGAACATAAGATTCAGAAGTTTTTAAAAAAAAACGAAGGAGGATAAAAAAGGGGCTGAAAAGCGTTTTTATGCTTACTCCACCACCACCATACTCTGATGAGAGCATGAGCAAAGAATAAGAGCCATCGGTGGCCTCCACGGCCTATTTCTAGGTTAAACCCAGAGAAAAAAATCAAAGGGGCAACCTTTTTTTTTTTTTTGAAAAACACGGAATAAATGAATTTTTCCAAATTTTTTTTTCTTTTATAGCATCGCTAAACGACGTCATTTTCGTTGGCATTCTTAATCCCCCAAAACGGCATCGTTTAGTTTCTGACCCGCGCGCGACCCGACCCGCTCCAGGGGATCCACGTGTTTTCAGCTATTGGTCTATTTGCGCTTTTGGTCCCTCCGCTTTTTTGTGATTTCACAATTAAGTTATTTTTATTCTTAATTTTGACCCTACAATTTGTTTCAGTTTCAATTGGGTTCCTATTTGAACGGTATCGTTTTGGGGGCAGGGCGAAATTGCCCAGTTAGTCCCTCCTTTATGGCGCGCGTTTTAATTGAGTCCCCATTTTCCTTTTATTTCTAATTTGCCCCAAATTCCTATTTAAAAGTTCAATTTAGTCCCTTTTGTTATTTTTGCTATTAAATTAATTATTATTATTATTATTATTATTATTATTATTTTTTATTACTATTATTTTCAATATTATTATTGCTATTATTATATTTATTATTATTATTACTTTCCTTATTATTATTATTATTATTATTATTATTATTATTATTATTATTATTATTATTATTTTATTACTATTATCATTATTATTACTATTATTTTAAATTGTTTTATCTAATATTCATTCGTTTATCTATTTATTTGTTCACTATTAAATTTTTAATTATTTCTTTTTTAGTCTTCATTTATTTTTTATTTACTCACTATTTTTTTATATAATTAGTTTGTTTTATTTTTATTTTTATTTTTTATTTATTCATTTATTTTTTTATTTATCTTATTTTTATTTTTATGTTTGCCCTTATTATTGTCATTTACATCAACGCATTTATTATTAGCCTGTTATGCATATTAATACCGTAGTTCATTTTCTATAAAATCATGTTATATTAGTCTTTGTCCGATACAAAAAAAAAAATTCTTTATTAAGCAATTTTTTGTAATTCGAGATTTGAGAAATCGTACCCTAACTTACTGGGTTTCGATTTTTCTCGTCAAGCCTAAAAACCCAATTATCTTTTTTAAAAATCAAAGCATGTAAGTTAAATAAAAACTTATTCTCGGGAATTCAAAAATGTTGTGTCCCAACTCACTGGATATGACATTTTGTTATCTCGAGGTAAGGATTTCTAAAAAATAAAGGCAATATTTTGTATTTAGAATTTTGAGAAATTGTGCCCTAACTTACTGGGTTCTGATTTTTCATTTGACCCAAATAACCGAATATCCTTTTTAAACTTAAATGCATGAGTTTTAAAAGTCAAAAGACAAGCTTAGTGTCGAGGATTTGAAATGTCGTATCCTAACTCACTGGGCGTGACATTTTACTTTTTCGAAATAAGAGGGTCTTAGCATCCAATTTAATTTATTCAAGTTTTCTTTTAAATGAAGAGGATCGTATTTTAAAATCTTTTCAAATTTTTGACATTAAGATCTAAATTAATCAATTAGGTACCAATTTTGGGCGTTATGAGGGTGTTAATCCTTCCATGTGCGTAACCGACTCCTAAACCCATTTTCTCAAATTTTGTAGGCCAAAATCATGGTTTTAATAAATCAAAATATTTTGATGATCAATCTCAAGGTGATCTGATCACATCTTGAAAAAGGATGGGTGGCGACTCCATTTTCGTTTTTAAAGTTGACCTCCGTTTTCCAAAAAAACTAGTTTCGACAATATGATTTTTGCTCCTAAGCTTGGCAATTAAGTTCATTTTAGTACATGTACTTTTTTTCATTCACTTTGATACCTGAACTTGACAACTAGATTTAGTTGAATATGGATTTAATTGTCAAGTTCAAGTACCAAAATAAAACAAAAATAATAGATATCAAAATAAAATTAATTACCAATTTAAGGGCAAAAAATATATTCTCTCTTTTATTTTAATTTGAAAATCTTCATTTCGATTTTAATTTTGTTTTATAAAAAGTGATTTTTTTTTTCGAGGGAATATAAAAAAGTAAACTTAATA
The DNA here is from genome assembly GCA_025503065.1 of Gossypium bickii. NCBI lineage: Eukaryota > Viridiplantae > Streptophyta > Magnoliopsida > Malvales > Malvaceae > Gossypium > Gossypium bickii. Next base: position 32,169,060 of record CP106715.1, on the reverse strand, counting down.
AATGATTCATCACTATTTAGAAATTAAATTTATAAGAGTAAAATATTATATTAATTTTTTATTCGATACCACACCCATCAAAAGGTGTATTTAGATTTGCTCTCTTGCCGAATGATTTCTCCGCTCGGGTAATCTCATTCTCATCCATCCCACAAATTAACCATACTAGAGCACTAAAAACTTTTTTTTTTTTTTGAAATTAGGATATCCATGTCAACACTGATTAATTCTTTTATCACATGTGCTTTTTGAAAAAGTAAATTATTAAACATAAAATACGTTCGATTTTTATGGATAAAAATTAAACCCTCAACTGAGCAACTATCATATTACATCTCAATAACAGGCTTAGATACTCTTGAATATTGTGGCATGAACACATCACACACATATTATATTACAACGTCTTAAAAGAATTTGTGTTGATATTGTATTTTTATGAAATTTGGCATTTTATTATTTTTAATATTTAAATTAATTCTCTTTTAAAAAATCTCATTTATATATTTACTAGTTTTGTTACTCATGTGATGCACGGACATACTTAATGTATAAATTAATTATAATTTGAATGTTATAATAAGTTTTTTTAATAAATATATTTAAATAATTTAATTTGCACAAATGATAATATTGATAATAATTATAAAACAATTCACGTGCCTTTAATTAATAATGGTGTAAAGTAATACTCATATATAAATATATATATATATATATATGACGGTTTATTGTATTTAAATTAAAAGGTGCATTTAATTAATTCATATTTTTTATATATAAAATATTTATACATATGATATAATTTAGTGCACATATTCTAATATCGATGCCAACGTTGAGTTGCTCAATGCTTTGCTTTAAATATTATTATTATTATGAAAATAGTGAGAAAATTATAGTGTAAATTAGGGGCGAAGCTAGAAATTTTTATAGGGGAAGTTGAAATTAAATTTTAATTTTTACGATAATAAAATTGTAATTTCATCATTTTTATAGTCTATATCTTTATAACTTTTAAAAGATTGAGTCAAATTTTATCATTTTTAGGGGGCCAAAGTACAATTTTACCTTTACTAATTTAAAATTTTAAAAATTTTAAAAGGTCTAAATAAAAATTTTTCTATTTTAAAAGTGTCGGCCCCTGCTAGCTCCCTTAACTACGCCCCTAATGTAAATATGAGATATAAAAGTGTTTTTTTTAGTAAATGAAAAACATAGGACACTTACTCGTAACTAAAGAAGTAAAACTTTTTGTTTTGAATTTAATATTACCATACAAATTTTAATCACATCCTAAGCTAAAACAAATTATATATATGTAAAGAAATTGTAAATACTGTTTATCACTAATGGTCCTCATCTTATATTAATATAATTATTGTATAAAAATTTTGGATCAAAAAGAATTTGAAAGGCAAGACATCTTCGCACCATTTTCTTAAGAATAGTTATTTTCTCACTATGTGTAGAACAATAAAAAATACAATATTCCAAGGATATATAATGATTAAGAAATACTATCCTCAATATATAATGTAACGTAATTCTATTTATACCTTTAAATAAAATAATTGCACATTTGATTTAAACAATGCTAGAACTCAAAAGTTCGTATTCTATATTTTCATCCTTAAAATTGAATAATGTCAAAAATCACTCAAAAGAAGAAGAAAAATAATTTGGATTGTATATTTTTACACTCAAACTTGAGGTACAGATAAATACCACAGAAATGTGATTAACTGTCATTTAAGAAAAGTCATAACACTAAGTGTCAGTTTTAGAAATAATATAAAATATCGTTTTAAAAAAGGTCATTACACCACAAAAATGCGACTAAATGTCATAACCTCAAAAAGGTTATAATAATAAGTTGCGTTTTAGAAAAATCATAACATTTTGGTGGCTAAGTGCATTATATTGGAATCACCATTCGGTTGTAAAATCTTAGTATTGTATTGAAATCACCATGGTTGATAACGGGCCGTCCCGGGTTAGGAGGCGAATCGTTAAAGTTGCCCGATCGTAAATTAGACAGTTTCTCGTTCAACTAACAAAGGGATAATTTTGTTGGAAAAATAATATCTTCAAAAATAAATAAGGATAGGTGATAGGTTGAATGGATATGTATTTGAAACAAGAAAGAACCTTTAATAAAAATTAAAGACCCGAATCTTATAAGTTTCAAATTGATGGAAGGAGTTTCGAAATTTGAAACAAGAAAGAACCTTTAATAAAAATTAAAGACCCGAATCTTATAGGTTTCAAATTGATAGAAGGAGTTTTCGAAATAAAACCGAGACCCACTATCTAGCGAGATAGGAACCGACGGTATGATATTTCGAAATAAAACCGAGACCCACTATCTAGCGAGATAGGAACCAACGGTATAGGTAGATGAACGCCACACCCGTGAGGATGATAAGTTCAAAACAAGGAAAGAACGACGCCACTAGAAAACTAGATAAGTCAATTCAAACCTCGAGAATAAGGAGAGTGAAAACTCACCAAAAGAAATTCTTCTTTTCATTCAAATTCAAGTTGTTTTTACAATTGAAGTTTGACAAGCTATTTATAGGTAGCTTGTAGTGGCTATAAATAAAAATAAAAATAAACATAAACATAAATATTTAATTCCAATATGGCACATTAATTTCTTCAATCCAATTGATCTTGTCTTCCACCATAGGCCTTTATTCATAATCTTGAAATTAAAATAAGGCATTTACCTAATCTCCATCATCAAGTGCTTGTACCATTTATGCACTACTCACCAAATACTTGATTTTATTTCCCACCATATGCCTTTATCCATAATCTTGAAATTAAAATAAGGCATTTACCTAATCTCTATCATCAAGTGCTTGTACCATTTATGCACTACTCACCAAATACTTGATTTTATTTCACATGTGCTTGTATTAACCCCCTTTTTTTAAAATGCTCCCATTTGACACTAGCTAGTATATTTGACTTCAAATAAATTGTAAATGTTCGGTGTGTTTTTGCAGTCTTTTCTTTTGTCGTTCCAAATTTGTGCCACTAAAGTTGAAATGGCATTTTTAAATTGTTTAGCACGGCTACGCGTAATTGGTCCATTGGGCAGTTCAAGGGTGTCTCGATTGAGTTCTGTCATAGGTGCGTTCATATCATTCCCTCCCTCTTTAAGTTGATTCGTCCTCGAATCATCACCTACATCGAAAGGAGAAAGATCAGAAACATTAAAACTCGCGCTCACATTATAGTCACCTGGCAAGTCCAATTTGTACGAGTTGTCATTTATGCGTTCAATGACTTGGAATGGACCGTCCCCCCTTGGGAGAAGTTTAGATCGCTTTGCTTGGGAAACCTTTCTTTTCGCATATGAACCAAACCCAGTCCCTGGGTTCAAAAGAATGCGTCTACGACCTTTGTTAGCTCGTTGGACGTATTGCTTGGTTCTTGCTTCGATATTCTCGCGCACCTTTCGATGCAGCTCCTTTATGTATTCTGCCTTTTTTTTAGCATCAGAATGTATAAATTTATCTGTAGGCAATGGTAATAAATCAAGAGGGGTGAGAGGATTAAACCCGTAAACAATCTCGAAAGGTGAAAATTTAGTTGCAGAATGAACAGCTCGGTTGTAAGCAAATTCGATGTGGGGCAGATAGTCTTTCCACGTTTTGAGATTTTTTTACACCAATGCTCGCAACAAGGTTGATAGGACTCGGTTCACTACTTCGGTTTGTCCATCCGTTTAAGGATGACACGTGGTCGAGAATAGTAGTTTAGTCCCTAACTTTCCCCACAGAGTTCGCCAAAAGTGACTTAAAAATTTTACGTCCCGATCAGATACGATCGTCTTCTGAACTCCATGCAATCGTATGATTTCCCTGAAAAACAAGTTTGCAATATGCACAGCATCGTCAGTCTTAGAACAAGGGATAAAATGGGACATTTTAGAGAAACGATCGACTACGACAAAAATTGAGTCCTTCCCTGTTTTTGATCTTGGTAATCCAAGGATGAAATCCATGGAAATGTCGACCCACGAAGTGTCTGAAATAGGAAGGGGCGTATATAAACCGTGAGGCTGGACTCGTGATTTGGCTTGTTTGCAAGTAATGCAACGATCACAAATTCGCTCAACATCCTTGCTCATTCTCGCCAAAAAAATGTTCCCAAGAGTGGACAATGTTTTGTCTCTTCCAAAGTGACCCATAAGACCACCATTTGTGTGCCTCTATCACAAGCATGTCTCGTATAGAACCTTGCGGTATACATATCTTGTTTTCTTTGAAAAGGAATCCTTCATGCCCAGTAAAACTTATCAAAAGCACCACTCTCACAAGCATTATAGACATTGCCAAAATCAAAGATCGTTAGCATACAATTCCTTAATATGGTGGAAACCAAGTATTTTAGAATCAAGAAAGGTTAATAAAGTGTACCTTCGTGATAATGCATCCGCAACCACATTTTCCTTACCTTTCTTATACTTAATTACGCACGGAAACGATTCTAAATACTCAATCTATTTTGCATGTCGTTTGTTGAGCTTCAGGTCGACCTTTAATGTACTTGAGTGCTTCATGATCCGAATGAATAACAAATTCTTTCGGCCTCAAGTAATGTTGCCACGCTTCAAGCGATCTTATTAGAGCGTACACATCTTTTCATCATACGGGGTAATTGAGTGCAGCTCCATTCAATTTCTCTCAAGCACGCCACCGGCCTTCCATTCGAGTTAGAAACGACTCCGATCCCTACACCGATGCATCACACTCAATTTCAAAAGTTTTATTAAAGTCGGGAAGGAATAACAATGGAGCTTTAACAAGAAATTCTTTAATGGCATTAAAAGACCGTTCTTGCTCATCGGACCAATGGAAAGCCGAATTCTTTTGATCACGCTTGTTAAAGGAGCGGCTATCGTCTTTGAAGTTAGGCACGCAATTGGCGGTAAAAACTAGCCAACCCATGGAAACTTCGTGATTTGGCTAACCGTTGTAGGACGGGGCCATTCTTGGATTGCTCTAACCTTCTCTTGGTCCACTTCTAATCCATTTGCGCTACGACGTATCCTAAGAAAAAAACCTAACCTTGTCAAGACAAAAAGAACATTTCTCGAGATTGGCGTACAATACCTCTTTTCGCAGTTGTTTCTAGGATCGCGACGTAAATGTTGGAGGTGATCCTCCAAAGATTTCTTTGTACACTAATATGTCATCAAAATAAACAACACATGATTTGCCAATGAAAGCTCAGAAACATGATTCATAAGTCTCATAAAAGTACTCGGAGCGTTTGTAAGTCCGAATGGCATTACCAACCATTCATACAAACCTAACTTTGTTTTGAAAGCCGCTTTCCACTCATCGCCTTCTCGCATCCTAATTTGGTGATAACCACTTTTGAGGTCAATCTTTGTAAAGATTCGAGCCCCACTTAACTCGTCGAACATGTCATCGAGTCGGGGTATCGGTGTCGGTATTTGATGGTAATCTTGTTGATGGCACGACAATCGACACACATTCGCCACTTAACCATCTTTCTTTGGTACTAGTAACACCTGCATCGCGCATGGACTAAGGCTTTCGGATATATCCATTTTCTAGCGATTCGTTGATTTGCTTTTGGAGTTCTTTTGTTTCTTGGGATTGCTCCCAGACGCAGTCGACAAGGCAGAGAAGCCCCGGCACTCCAAGTCAATTTGGTGTTCTATGCCTCGAATGGGCGGTAAACCACTTGGTAACTCCTCCGAAATATGTCCTTGAATTCGAATCAGAGACAACACGAGAAAAAGGAAGATTCTCGGGTAAGTCGTTAGTATTCAAAAATGATTCCTTGTATAGTAAGACATACATCGGTTGTCTCACACACAAAGCCTTTCGAATATCTCTTGCTTTTGCAAAAACACTCATTTTTCCATTTTCTTCCTTCGTTTCTTCTTCTTTTTGTTCACACTCTCTCGTTTTATCACTTATTTTCTTGTCCCTCTTTTTTTAAATTCTTTTCTTTTTCTTTCTTATTTTTCCGCTCATTTTCTTTTGATTTTTCCATTGATGTCTTCATTTTCAATCGATCCTCATAAACTTGCTTGGGTGTTAACTGAGCTAGTGTTACGCTCCGCCCAAGTACTTAAAAAAAGTGTACCGATTAGTGTAGCCGTCATGAATTGCTCGCTTGTCAAATTGCCAAGGTCGTCCAAGCAGTAGATGTCCCGCTAGCATCGGAACCACATCACACAAAACCTCATCTTGATACTTCTCTATTGAAAAGGAAACCAAAACTTGTTTTGTGACCTTAAGTTCTCCCGCGTCGTTAAGTCATTGTAGCTTATACGGATGGGGATGTTTTGTGGTAGTCAATCCAAGTTTCTCCACCAATATGGTGCTAGCCACATTAGTACAACTTCCTCCGTCAATAATGACGCAACAAATCTTTCCTTGTATTTGGCAACGCGTATGGAAGATGTTTTCGCGTTGTTGTTCATTTTCGACACCTTGTAAGCTAAGGCTCCTTTTACCACCAAGATCTCTCCACTTTCGCTTGTTCTATTTCTTCCTCATCTTGGGATGTCTCATTGGCATCGTCTTTCCTCTTCACTTTCGGATTCGATCTCACCATTATCTCGCACAAACATAGTGTTTCGATTTGGACATTGACTTGCAATATGTCCTCGTCCCAAACATTTGAAACACCTAATGTCTCGGATCGATTCGGAAGAGTTTCCATTTTAACTTTGCTTGTTTCACCGATAGGCTTGTTAGACTTGGGCACGCCATCGATTTCTTTGGCTCGGCTCGGCATGTCCCTTTTGTTGGTCACTTGCCCCCACTTCGATGTTGAGGCTTGATTGGGGTTTGCTCTAGGCGTAGCTGCGTTTCACTGCTTTTTCTACCTTTATAGCCATATGAACCATTTCGATGATATCGATTTAATGATGTAATTCTACAATATTTGCGATATCTCGATTGAGGCCATTAAAGCGTGCCATGGTGGCTTCTCGTTCTTCTTCCACATTGGCTCGGATCATGGCCACTTCCATCTCCTTGTAGTAATCTTCACGCCGGTGACCTCGGGTTAGGCTTTGCAATTTTGATGCAACTCGCGGTGATAGTAGGTTGGAATGAACCTTTTTCCGCATTAGTGCCTTCATTTCCGCCCATGTGGATATTGGCGTTCACCATCCCGCCTTCGACTCGTCGTTAGTTGATCCCACCAAATATAGGCGTAATCGGAAAACTCGATGGCAGCAAGTTTTACCTTCTTATTTTTTCGAATAATTGTGTGATCGAAAATTAATTCCACCTTTTTTCCCACTCAAGGTAGGCTTCCGGATCGGACCGTCCCCTTGAAAGCGAGGAATTGCCATTTTAATGTTCTTTAAATCGTCATCGGTCAAATCTCGATCCCTTCGCCACGCACTCGTGGATCTCTTCTTCGCTCATCGTGTTCGAAAGCCGGGTTGTTGTCGGCTTCACTTGGTTCGTAGACGCCGTTGTTACGTAACCAAGGTTGTTCTCGCCCCTTCGGAATTGGAGGGTATTGGCTCGAGGTCTTCGCTCATCTCTTTGATCTAATCGTCACGATTGATCCGAACATACGTGTGATTTCTTGCATTACTATTTGCAAATCCCGATTTCTCCTTCAGATCATTTCTCCATGGTTGCAATCCCTCCCACCTCCCGCGGCGTCGGATGCTTTCATCACTTATTGTTCGACGCTCGGGGCTCCTAGACATGTTTTTAAACAAAATTACCTGAATCCTCACTACAATCCTTACTTGTTCACTCACAAAGAAAATTATCAACACTCACACTCGTGTGTTTTTTTTTTAACTCATTTCGCTTTTTTTTTTTTAATGTATTCACTCTTGCCTTTTACCGCTCAAATTCACTCTTCTAGATTCTAGAAGGTTGTCTTTGACTCACTAGCAACTCATGTATGTTTCAAGCTAATTGAGCATGAAGTGGAAAGCAGTTTAATGTAGAAAAGCCAAGAGATGACCAAGATATGTTAGAGGAGGTAACAATTGCGGGAAGTCAACTATAGTTGATTTCTAACATCTTATAGAGCTAACTAATTATACAGACAAGGGCTCGTCTCAAAGATACTTTGTAAAACACTGGGAATATAAGCAAGCAAAATGTCGTTCGTCGCCTTCTTAGAGAAGAACTTGACAATCTAAGGCACAAAGGTAGGAAGAAGTTTTTTTTTTTTAACTCGAATTTTTTTTTTTTGAAACTTACTCGGAAAAACTCAAGACGATCAAAACGTGCCTAATTTAATTGGCTCTGATACCAGATGATAACGGCCCGTCTCGGGTTAGAGACGAATCGTTAATGTTGCCCGATCGTAAATTAGAGCGGTTTCTCGCTCAACTAACAAAGGGATAATTTTGTTGGAAAAATAATATCTTCAAAAATAAATAAGGATAGGTGATAGGTTGAATGGATATGTATTTGAAACAAGAAAGAACCTTTAATAAAAATTAAAGACCCGAATCTTATAAGTTTCAAATTGATGGAAGGAGTTTCAAATTTGAAACAAGAAAGAACCTTTAATAAAAATTAAAGACCCGAATCTTATAGGTTTCAAATTGATAGAAGGAGTTTTCAAATAAAACCGAGACCCACTATCTAATGAGATAGAACCGACGGTATGATATTTCAAATAAAACCGAGACCCACTATCTAGCGAGATAGGAACCAACGGTATAGGTAGATGAACGCCACACACCCGTGAGGATGATAAGTTCAAAATAAGGAAAGAACGACGCCACTAGAAAACTAGATAAGTCAATTCAAACCTCGAGAATAAGGAGAGTGAAAACTCACCAAAAGAAATTCTTCTTTTCATTCAAATTCAAGTTGTTTTTACAATTGAAGTTTGACAAGCTATTTATAGGTAGCTTGTAGTGGCTATAAATAAAAATAAAAAATAAAAAATAAAAAATAAAAATAAACATAAATATTTAATTCCAATATGGCACATTAATTTCTTCAATCCAATTGATCTTGTCTTCCACCATAGGCCTTTATTCATAATCTTGAAATTAAAATAAGGCATTTACCTAATCTCCATCATCAAGTGCTTGTACCATTTATGCACTACTCACCAAATACTTGATTTTATTTCCCACCATATGCCTTTATCCATAATCTTGAAATTAAAATAAGGCATTTACCTAATCTCTATCATCAAGTGCTTGTACCATTTATGCACTACTCACCAAATACTTGATTTTATTTCACATGTGCTTGTATTAACCCCCTTTTTTTAAAATGCTCCCATTTGACACTAGCTAGTATATTTGACTTCAAATAAATTGTAAATGTTCGGTGTGTTTTTGCAGTCTTTTCTTTTGTCGTTCCAAATTTGTGCCACTAAAGTTGAAATGGCGTTTTTAAATTGTTTAGCACGGCTACGCGTAATTGGTCCATTAGGCAGTTCAAGGGTGTCTCGATTGAGTTCTGTCATAGGTGCGTTCATATCAATGGTGATATCTTAATATTGTGTTATATTTGCAAAATCTTAAAATTGTATTGGATTCACCATTTATTTGCATTTGTAAAATCTTAATATTGTATTAGAATCCCACTGTATTGCATTCAACTAATAGAAATATTATTATATATCTCTTTCAATAGTATATAAATAACCTTAAAATTTTAATGTTCCATACTTTTCTTACTAAAAATTGACATTTTAATAAAATATTTTTCAAAAAAGTCACCCCGACCGCTTCACCAACGTTAAACACCTAGCTGGACTAAAACTTGTGGGTGCCGCGGGATATTGATGCAAAAGAAATTGTAAGAAAAATATTGACAAATTTATAACCGTTAATTATAATTATTCTTAATAAATTAAATTTTATTTCATATTACTTTTAAATTAAATTTATTGTTATTGTTTTTATATTAAAATTTTGATTTTTATCTTTTATTATAATTGTTTTTGATAAATTAATTTATTTGTTAATACAAATTTTTATAATAAAATGTTGATATTTTTATTTACTATAATTATTTTCAAATTTAATAATAAAACATATATTTTATATACTATTAATATACATATAATTTAAAATTTTAAAATTTAAAATATTATAATATCAACAAATACTATTAATTCATCCGGAAATGCAAATAGGAATTTTGTGGAAAATTTCCAATGAGCCATGTTGATGAGCAAAATTGCAATTGATTTAAATTTTTTATTTAAACTTTTGAGTAAAATAATTAGTCATAATTCAATTCTATTTTTTATGCACAATTTTGATTAATTTATTAATGGAAAAGTCATTAGTGGTTCAATCAAGTTGAATTTTTCTTTTTATTTAAATAAAATTAAATATTTATTTTAACTTAGATTTCTTCTATAAACTTTAATTAAGAAGATTAAAAGAAATTCACAAAATCCCACTTCACACTTCACTCTATGGTGAGGCTGACAAATAAGCTCAAAAGTAAGTAACGCGTGGTATGAAATCAATGGGCAGAGGTTTGGTGAGGCTTATCACAATCAAAAAGGCCACCATTTTTGTCGCCGTCTCAAATTCTCAATAAATCGGTCTTCTTTGTCTCCTTTTACACAGGAAAAAGAAAATTACATGTTTTTGAGGATAAGCACGACTTGAAGCCTTAAAGGGTAGACTGGACTGCCCCACTGAAAACCAAGGAGAAGATAAGGCTCCACCCCGCTCGCACTCGCCTATATAAAACCCCATTTTTCTCTCAAGGTATTTCTTACTTCACTTTACTTTTGGTTCAAGCAAGTGATAGATCATCAACAAAATAATGGGTTCTTTATTGTCAGGATGGGATTCTCCTATATCTGATCCTTCATCAGGTTCTTTGCAGAAACCTCTTACTACATGCCTCACTGTTTACATGCTGTTCTCTGTTTTTTTTTTTTTTTTAAAACACTTAACCCTTGTTGTTTAATCTTTGATCATATGAAAAACATTTCAGTTATACTTAAAAGAAATCGGTCACTTACTAAAGAAGAGATTGAAGCTTTCTGGAGATCAAAAAGGAAAACAGAGGAAGAGCATCTTAATGCTATATATGGTTCACCAGATAGTTGCAATCAGCAGGTACAAATTATTTGTTTGATAATCAGTGTAACATGGTAATTTTGTACTGAACTAGTACCATCTTTTGACGTCTATATAACATGAAACTCCATTGATGAAGTATGGAAGGAAATATATGAGATCAAGCTCCATGCCTATACCAAATAGAAACCAGGGTTTCCTAGACATGGACACAGAAACAAGCCTGGAAAATATCGTAAAGCAAAGTGGGTGGTAAGTAGCTAAAATCTTATTGAATACCCACCAAAAAGAAAAGCTTAAAAACTTGAAATTAAGAGATATTCCATGGATGATTGTAGGTGGACAAGGAGCACTTGGGCATTCTTGAATGAACCTCCAGTTCTTGACCGCCCTACAAACAATTACCAACCACAGTTCCATGTTGCCAGCCTTGCTACTTCAAAGTTCAACAAAGATTCTGGAATCAGTGCCAATTAGTGTTTTTAACTCCTAATGGTATCTTATGTGGGTGTATTTATCTACTTAATCTGTATATATAGAATATAATATTACTGGGATAATATGCTGGTTTGTGCGTGTTGAGTGTGTCATGGTTTTGAATCTGTACAAAGTATAGAGAGAGGATTAAATTAGTGATAGTAGTGGGGATGAATCTGTTGTAAGTATTGGTCTTTAGGGTTCCTTTGACAGCTTAAGATTTGCTAAGGTTTTGTGCTGTATACAGATCTGTATGACGGAATTTTCTTCTAGTGGTGGCTTTTTCTTTTTCTTTTTTTTTTTTGGTAAACCAAGAAGAACTGGGCAAAATCTTTTTATGATTTCATAGTTTTTCACTGCACTACGTTAAAAGAATCCAGGTTCTTTGAGAAATTCACCACTGATTATTTAGTTTAGAATCATCTGGTTAATTATATTAAAATATGTCAATTGAGTCTTTATCTTGATTGGATTAGATATTGTTATTAATGTAGAAAGATGTGAGTTAAAATCTACATGTTAGAGTGCGTTAAAGTGTATTATTTTTTTATTTATAGGTTAGTGAAAGACTATGAGTAATTTTAAATATTCTCTAAAAAAAATAGATATAATAAGAATTTATAATATGATTATTAAAATAAAAGTTACATGGTAACATATAACCATTCTGTAAATAAGAATTTATAATATGATTATTAAAATAAAAGTTACATGGTAACATATAACCATTCAAAAATAAGAACCAAGACACAGTAATATGTAAGGATTAATCTCTGAATCATAATTTGGTTGACTTGTAATACAAATAACAACAAAGAAAAGGCTGAAGTATTGATCAACTTTTAAATCTGTGAGTCTCTCGGGGTTTTCCTTTTACTAGCTTTATTTAAAAGAAAGCATTATCATCTTGAATTCTCAAAGCAATTTATCATAATATCATGTATGCGATGAACAAGATGTAACCACAATGTTGATGAAATAAATTAATAAATTTATTTTTTGTCATTCAACTTTAAAAAAATTATTAATTTTTATTTAACTTACAGAATTATTTAAAATTTTTATTTAAGTTATTAAGCTGTTAAATTTTTTTTTAAAGTTTGAGTAGTGAGTTTCAAGCAACTATTTGAAGACTGGTATAATAGATTAGCACCTATCAATGAGTAGAAGAGCACATCTTAGATACAAGTCAATCTAGCGGTCAATGTCGGAGATTAAAAAATAAAATTATTTAAATTTTGGTTTATAAATTTGTGACCTTCAATCTTTTTATAAAAAAAAATTAAACTATAAAAAATAAGGAAAAGAAGAGATTTCGATATTTTAATAACTACTTTTATGACTTTTTAAATTTAAACATAAACTTACTAATGTAGTTCTCCTGCCTTTCTCCTAATGCAAGAGCGTCATATGCATGGCAAAAACCTCTAATTATGCTTTGTTGATATTTTATTCCAGATTTTTAAGATTACACTTAGAGATTAAAAAGATGATGATGGTAATTGTTTTGGTTGAAAAATGATAAATCTTTAAAAAAAAAAAAAAGAAGCTGTGATGGCACCCCTTAAAATATTCTCTTTAAGTTTTCTCAAGATATTTGAGTGGCAGGACGGACCCATTGTTGAGTATTTTAGGCGAAAGTTTATGGGGCCGGCCAACGCAAGGAGTATCAAGTTGTTGTGGTGGGCCGGGGGGGGGGGTTGGGCGCAGACGTGATAAATAAGTAAAATCATGGGAGTCATTATCAGCCCTGTGGACCACACCATCACAACCGAATTTTGAGTCCCTACATTTAATTATTGGGTACACAATTTTCATTTGAGTTAATTAAAAAAAAATTATAATTTGTTTATTAAATTATTTAAAAAAATTTATTTAAGAATTAAATTATTTAAAAGTTTTTATTTAAGTTATTGAGATGTTAAAATTGATATTATATTATTTTCTCTATTAGAACTGCCTGCATTAATTGAAAGCTCTCTTTTCTCTTTTTTTTTTTTTTTACAGTTCAATTTTTTTCATTAAACAACTTTGAATGTCATGAATCTACGAACTAAAATTTAGACAACCTTTTTCTTCGATCTCTGACATTGGCTATTAAATCGATTTGAATCTAATGTATTTTCTTCTAATCAACGATGGGTACCGATCCACCATACCGATATTTGAATTGTAGCTTGGAGCTCGCTGGCAGAACTTAAAAAAACTTAACATCCTAGTGGCTTAAATAAAAACTTTTGAATAGTTCAGTGACCAATTGTAATTTTTTTTAGTTAAATGATCAAATGAAAACTTAACATAGTTTAGTGACTAATGGTATAGTTTATCCTTAATTATTTTTACCTTTTAATGAAATATTTTCATTTTATGTAATTAAAATAAATTATTATTAGAACTCAAGTTGTAGCGGTAAAAGTATTATAGAGACTCTGATGGCTGTCGATTCCACCAATATAAACCTACACCTAGTTGCAAATTTTAGCAGTATAGGGAGTAGGGTCGATCCCACAGAGACTGGTGCTACTGAAAAATCGTCTATCTCTTGACCAGATTAATGTCTGGGCAATTGTCGTGCCCGCGACGTTTGGGGGGGAGTAAAATATTAAACCTGAAACAAACACAGAAAATAAAAACGTAAAAAGTAACAGACTAAATAGGAAAATAAAATTGAAATAATCTGAAAAGAAATCGATAAAACTTAGCTCAGCCTTAAGCGCGGTTTTTTTCCGTCTTTTACCCGATCCTTGAAATTAGATGAACTTGTTTTTTCTGATAAGCTAGTTATAGCTACCAAGGACGCCTCGGACACCAACTCTTCCTTGTGTAAATTAATTATGGAACGTCCTGTAACTAACCCTTACCGATCGAACAACCTACGAAATGTTCGTGGTTTAGAACTCCGGCAGCTTTGCGTTCTAGAAGAGCCTAGCTCGAACCAATGCCCTCAAACGTTGGGACATTTAAATCCGGTTACTACTTCTCTTGACGGAACCAAACAGCAATCCCCACTTGGCACGCCAATGTGTTCATAAAAGACCAATTAGACAATCGATCCTTTCGGAATTCCAACTGTATGTCTAGCCGCACTAACTCAAACGACGTCTTTTTTGACTTAGCATGACTTGACTTTGTGAGTTGACGAAGCCATACTCTTAATCCGGAGAAGTAATAAGTATCAAAAATCGGGAGTTGAATAGTTCGGGTTTGTAACTGACGGGTTTTTTGACGGGGTTAATACCGGCTTAAAGCTGAAAGGGATTTAGTGTGGCATGATTTCACTCATGCTTGAAGGAGAAAAAAAACAAAAGAAATCCTATTCTAAATTGAAATAGGAAAAGAGAGAAAAACAACTTCAAATTGAAATAGGAAAAGAGAGAATTGAGTGATGCCTATCCAATTACAAATAACCCCTATTTATACTAATGGATTTACTAAAAATAGACTTAACTAATTTAATATAAAATTTTAAATAAATAAAAATAAAAATAAATAAAAATAAACTAAAAATAGAATTTTCTATTCTTGGCTTTTTACAAAGTCAAATTGCTTGACGAGTCCTTGGCTTCCTCCATCTTTTTGATCTGGCCCCATTTCCATGATATTCTTTCAATTTGGCCCTTTTTAGCATGCTTTCGATCAATTGCATCCCTTACAAGAATTAAATCATAAAAACACTAATTTAGTAGGGATTAATTCAGAAATGAACCGAATTACATACAAGAAATCATGCAAAATAATCATGTTATCAGATTCCTATACTAGGAGTCAAATTATATTTTGTCAC
Organism: Gossypium bickii; assembly: GCA_025503065.1. NCBI lineage: Eukaryota > Viridiplantae > Streptophyta > Magnoliopsida > Malvales > Malvaceae > Gossypium > Gossypium bickii. The sequence goes on along the minus strand of CP106715.1, from coordinate 32,153,749 downwards.
TTTTACTAAAAAATGGACAAATTAATCCATGTTAAGAGTAAAAATGGACAAATCAATTTTTAGCGGTAAAAGTATCATGGAGGAGGCCCTTGTACTAGGAGTCAGATTGCATTTTGCCACTTTTACTAAATTGATCATTTCTGTTAAAAATTTCATTCATCTGTATTGCTAAAAACTGATGTGGCTTATGAAATAATCAAATAGTGACACGTGGCGTGCCACGTGTACCTCATGCTGACGTATAAAAATCAACTTTTAACATTACAAATTGATGAAATTTTTAACAAAAGGACCAATTTGCTCTTTAATCTAACGTATATGAACTAATTTTTTTCCCTTTTTTTAATAGAGAGTGCAAAATGTAATCCGACTCATAGTATAGGAGCCTCTATGATATTTTTACCAATTGTGGTCTATTGATTGGATGTTCACCTTCCCCATAAATAATTTAAGATTGAATTGCAATTATACCATAAATAAATAAATTATTAATAAATATAATTAAAATATCATAATGTCCTTAAAAAAATTAAATATTATAATTGTTATGAATATCTTATTAAATGGATGTCCATCAAGATTAAGATAAGTTTTGATGTACTTTAAATTCTAATAGTCATTAGAAGTAAATCTCTACTTCATTTATGCTTATTATGCCTATAAATAGAGACTTTGAAGAAGCTTTGTAAATATTCCAATTGATCAATAAAATACCACCTCTTTTGCTCTCTCATTTTATTTGTTCTTTACTCACCATCTATTTATTTTATAACATGTTATCAGCACTAGCGCTGCTGCTATTTCAATTGAGGCATGCACACTATGGGTAATCATTAGAGTCTTTAACCACTCAGTACACATAAATCTCTAAATTTTTTATGCCCTTTTATGCAAAAAAATTTATATAATCCTTCTGTGGTATGTTTTTCTCCTTTGTTGATTGATTTTTAGTAAAATTATTTTATAAAAAATATTATTACTGTAAGATTTACTTTAAACTAAGATTCTTTAATTAAATTATAGTATGCATAATGTTTAGATGTTTAAAATTTTGATTATTAAATTCTTGTGATTAAATATTATATTAATTTGATTAAAATTATGGTGGAAAGTGTTATTAACCTACCATAGTTGATTAAAGGGAAATTTGATAGGATCTATTAAGTCTTGCTAACTTGCTAATGTTGAAAGATTGTATTATATCTTTTAAATTGAATTTATAAATATTTAATTAGAAGCTTCATAAGATTTTAGAACATATATGTGGTATTGAAATTTGGTACAATGTGTATCGGATAACTTTCAAGCATCGTACACGAAAATTTTGATTGTTTATTAAATGACTTTTACTATTAGATTATAAATGTATTACGAAAACAAAGATGTTTTACTACTTGCAGTAGTGTTCATGATAATAGCCAGGGTGATGACGATGATATTAAAAATCTTTAGGTATATTTTACTATAATTTATTTATTATATCATGTTTATTATAATTGGAGACTGATCATGACAACATGAATAGATAGATTTTAATTTGAAATCCACGCATGTTTGCGATGGTGATTATGAAATAAAGAATTTTTTAGGACGTTTATAAGTTAATCCTAGTAAATCTATTGCATTCCCCAAAGTGAAAGCAAGCACAAAAGATAATAAAAACCAATATAATTCTAATATTTGGTAGTACAAAATTAGTCGAAAGCTCCAGAAAAGCTAATATATTAATACATTGTGATGGTTAATCCATTGGTTTTAAGATATATTTATAATGGATCTCATATTGATATTGTGAATGAGAAAAATATTGTATTTTATATGAATCAAAAAAGGATTGGGTTATTGATTTATATTTATTACTCTTGTTATAAATTGGATTGATTGTGACTATCTTTATGATCTTCTTTTGTAATCATCCCCATTAAAGGGTTGAAAGTAAAATATTTGATTGTGAAGGATCTACTTATGAGCAATACAATATGGTAATTTTATCTAAAGCTCGTTGTGGTTGGATAGACCTGAACTTGCAAGTTTTTTTTTAAAAAACTGAGTATAACTCTACAGCATTCAAAATAAGTTTTCAATTCAAATTACATGGAAAAATATTACTGATGAGAACTTACAAGAGAGAAAACTTATGTATGATAGTCATTGGTTATGTACCTAATGTACACCTGGAAAATGAGATTCACTCTCAAAGTTTGCTATTAATAATTTTTTTATATATATATGAAGATTTTGACATATTCCCTGAAGAGAATATTGCATATAATTGTTTGGAAATTATATTCATTTTGTTAACTTAGTGACATTATAGACTTCACATTGATTTAGACATTTCCAGTAGTAAATGTCACAATAGCACTTGTATGTGGATACAGAGTAAAAGGAATGACAGTAAAATTATCAATTTGTTACAATTTAGTACAATTGAAACGCATGTTAAAGTAAACTAGAAATTTACTGATACAAATGCATTTACTACTTGGCATGACCAGTCAAACCATCCTGGATCATATACGATGCGAAAATTAATTGAGAATTCATATGGACATTCATTAAAGAACCAGAAGATTCTTTAATTTAAAGAATTCTCATTTGTTGCTAGTTCTCAATGAAAATTGATTGTTAGAAACTCACTAGCTAAAGTTTAGATTTAATGTCTTGCATTTCTGAAATGAATATGGACCTATTCATCCACTATGTGGATGGTTTTGATATTATATGATTTTGGTAGATGCATCTACAAAATAATCGGGTATGTGTTATCAACTTATGACCTGTCATTTACAAGATTGCTTGTTTAAATAATTAAATTTAGATCATGCAATTAAGACAATTTATCTTGCCAATACTAATGAGTTTATATCTCATTCTTTTATTGATTGAGTTTGAAAAAAATTCGTAAAAGTTTGTTATTTATGCGCATAATGGTTTAGAGAAATTATTGATTGAACGCCTCTGATTAATGTCTAAACCATTACTTATGAGAACTAAATTTCTTATTTCAACATGAGATTATGTTGATTTACGTATTGTATGCATCAAACCAATAAGTTATAAATACTCCCCATTATAATTGATTTTTGGCCAATAGCTAAATATTTCTCATTTTTAAATTTTTGTATGTGCGTATATATTCCAATTGCTCTAACACAACACACAAAGATGAGTGAATCCTCAAAGAAAGTTGAGAATATATATTAACTACAAGTCTCCTTGTATTATTAAATGTTTTGAATGTATTGGATCTTCAATTATGACATGATTTGTGATTACCATTTTGATTTGATAGTTTTCCCGACATTAGGGGGAGATAAATAATAACTTGTAATGAATTAGAATGAGAGTAATTTGAACCAATAGTTCAACAAGGATAACTCATTACAAGTTAACTGTCAGATACTTTTACAAACTTAATGAGAATAACCAAGTGTTATATACCATATAATATTTTACTTTGAATCAAAGTCCTAGTAGGACAATCAATTAGAATAAATAATAGATTGATCAGTTCCAAAGATAAAAATTCTTCTAGATGGTCATATAGTGGAGGCGCGTGCTACACAAGAAATCCAAGACATAACTAATAAGTAAAACTCCATAAGAGATTTAGGTACCTGAAACTGAAGATTAAAATAGTGAAAATAAGATATCTCGATAAGTTATGTCAATTCGAGAAAATGTGGAACTGGATAATAAAAGTGGTCGACAATTATTTTGCATGCAATATTATTATTGAAATAATTAAAATAAAAGGAGGATCTTGAATAAATCTATTGAGAAATATAGATATGGAATAAATTGATCAAATAGAAAGACACAACTCAAGTACAATTAAATTCGTGGAGTTTTTAGACCAGTAGTCCAAATATCTAAAGGTATAAAGCCAGCAAGGGTGCAAATAAAGTAGTTTTGCAAAAGCAAAATAAAAATATGAAGTTTTTCTCTAAGTCTTGGCATTGATTATAAAAAGATACAATATTCTTTTGTGGTGGATGCAATAACCTTTAGATATATTATTTTGGCAATTCATAAAAGATTTAACTTGCGTCTAATGGTTGTTGTTACAACCTTTTATGAACCACCATATAGTAAAGTTTATATTAAATCCTTGAATGATTTAGGATGCTAGAAGCACATTGAAATTCTCGGAACATTGTTCATTTATATGTGTAACACCCCTATATCCGGTCTGATCGTATGGGGTCATTATTGGATGTTAAATTATATTTGGAAATGATTTTAACATTATTTTTACTCAAAACAGGGGAAAAGTATCGATACCAAAACAAAAGGTATCGATACCTTTTAAAAAGTATCTATACCACTACACAAAATCAATACCAAAATTGCATTCTGGAACTCTGAAAATTCAAATTTTGATGAAGGTATCGATACCTAAGGCCTAGGTATCGATACCTTCATCAAAATTTGAATTTCCGGAGGCCTCCGATATTGATACCAATGATAAAAACGATACCAAAATCACATTCTATTTTGGAAATTTTGTATTTCAAAGCCTAGGTATCGATACCTATACCCTTGGTATCGATACATTGGGTAAATTTTGGCAAAAATCAGTTTAAAAGTTCACTAAACCCCCTACATATATATTAGTTTCTTCTCAACACTTAAGACCAATTCAAAATGTACTAAAACTACTTAAAATCACTCAAAATCAATCATAATCATCATATTAGCAAACCACATATGCAAACATACTTATAGTTTCAACAATTCATTTCATATAGAACCAAAATACTTCAAATAAAACCAAAATAGATAGAGTTTCAAGAGTTTGCATTTTAATCCCTAACATTTAGGAACACATTTGGTCTACCTATGCACATGCCATTTTAACTCAAAAGATAGTACCTACTCTTGTAGCTCTTGAGGATGTGATGAAATGAGAGATCTCCTAGTTTGACTCTATCTCTTCGAGTCTAACTGTACCTACGCGTTAAGTCGATGAAGGCTTAGTAAGCACTACAAGAATTAAATAAGTAACTGAATCATAACATAATGTTTTAAACTTATTCAATTAATACATACTTACACACATACCAAATCCATACAACTATACCTTACTTTAATAAAATTTAACTTACCTTTATAAGTTATTAAACTTACCTTAACACATTGATCATTCACTTTTGTTCACGACTTATATTCTTAGCCCATAGTAGACTTTATAGAACACACTGGATATACGAAACAATTATAGAGGTGCATTATTATGCACTATTGAATAGAGAGCACTAAAGTGTTGTAACACTCTTAACCCGAAACTGTCGCTGAAACAGGGTTACAGAGCATTACTGAAATTTACAGATTAATTAATCAGAAATTTCATATAATATAACATTCATATCAAAAATCAATCAAAATCATACATATTGTCCCTTAGACGAGCCCTCGGGGCCCAAAATACACGTTAAAAACAAGTCGAGACTAGATCGGATACTCAAAGAATTTTTCGGAAAACATTGAAATTTTTCAAAGTTGTAGGGGACACACGACCGTGTTGCCAGGCCATGTGAGCATTCGAAATAGGGACATACAGCTATGTCCCAGCCAGTGTAACTCTCTAACTTAGGTCACACGGCCAAGTCAGACGCCCGTGTACTAGGCCGTGTTGAGCATACTAACTTACGCAATTTTAAAGATACAGGGGACACACGCACGTGTCTCTGCTCGTGTGGATAAAAATAGGCCATTTTTCAAGCCACATTTCTCACCCAATTTGGTATCAACCTAAACACAATAATTTGCACATCAACAAGCCATAACAAGGCATTCCAAAACAAGCCAAAATCAAGTTTTAATTATGAAATATCATCACATGCAATCAATATGCCCTTAGGCACCTCAAATGACAACTTAAAGACATTTCAACCAAATATCCAAATTTACCTAGATAACCAAATACATATATGCATAATTGTACCAAACATACTATTTCAAACATATCATCAATATACCTATAAGTTTTCCATCATTCAACCATATCAAACACACATCAAATATGATAAGGCCACACACATATATATACACATCAAAATATACCAAACACAAGCCCACTAAGTGATTAATCTCAACAAAACAATTATATGCCAACATTGGCTAAATTAACCTATACATGCCATTATAACCAAAATTAATTTACTAAAAGTACCAAAAGAGCCTATGGATAGTGTGAAATAGCTCTGACCAGTTTCGAACCTGAACAAGTTTCTAAATTACTATAAAACATGAAAAATAATACAGAGTAAACATTTAAGCTTACTAAGTTCGTATAATACAAAATTTAACTTACCATATTTCCATAAAATAGGTAAGTAAACATATCTCAACCAATTTGGCCAAAAGCCTAAACACATGATCACCAACATATTAGCCATGAAAATCACATTAATATTCAACATACATGGTTGAATTCATCAAATAACCACATTTCATGTTTTTCATATAAATACCAATAATAGCTCATATCGAACTCATATACTTGCGTAACAGAATTGTGCTCGTTGAACCATTTAGAATATCATTGGATACACAGGTAGTACACACGAGGTGTACTGAACTATAATCCTTCAATTCATATCCATGTATGCTCATACGAGCTGTAAATAGTAAGCTCTTCCGAGCTGAATAACGAGAAGTGATAAACCATAATAGTAACATATATTAATCCTATGCTTAGCATGTTTTTGGATGATTTATTATATAATTTAGGGAATTTGATGCTCCTAATCCTTTAATTTCATGTTTCTATACTTAGGTGAGCATAGGGGAGCAAAAGGAGCGGAAAACAGGCCAAAATCGGACAAAACAGGTTGTCTTAAGGATCCACACGGCCAAGCCAATCCCACACGGGTTAAGCACATGCCCGTGTGAACCACACGGGCTAGACACACGCCTGTGTGCGAGCCCGTGTCGATTTCGAACCATGTCAGATTTGCACACAGCCTGGGTATTCTTACACGGGCTGATTACACGCCCGTGTCCCTATTGAACCTTGTTTCGCTTTCACGTGGAAAAAACCAATTTTTAGGTATTTTGAGCATTCTAAAGTCTATAAATAACATATTAGAAGAAGACTGAGGGGACACGCAAAGCAGAACGAAGAAATTACTCGAAGGAAGACGTCGGAATCAATTCATAAGCAGGATCTCATTCAATATTGAAGATCTCCATCAAATTTCCTTAGAAGTTTTTGGGTTCTTTATGTCTTGTTGTTTTCCTTATTTTGAGATGTTTTCCTTTTACATTATGAACTAAACTCCCTAAAATACCTAGAGAGGATGAAACCTATGATGGATGTTATTATTTAATTATCTGAATTACATGATAAATATTTGTTCTTGTTCTTAATTATGTGTTCTTAATCCTTGCCTTAATATTTTCAGGATATTAATCCAAGTTTGATATACTTAATCAGTGGAGCAAAAGTCCCTGCTTAAGAGTAGATCTAGCATAATTGAGCGGAATTAATTGAAATCCTATAAATAGGACAACATAAGTCTGCCGGATTAGAGTCAAATCTAATAAGGGAATCCATAGATCGAGTTAATGCGACAATAAGGGTTTAAATTAGAAAGAAATTTCAATTAATCAACCTAGAGTCAGTTGTTATTAGTCTCAAAAGAGATACTAACATAATTTAGGGATTTCTACGGATCAAGAAAAGTGAATAAATCGTTTGATTCAAAATCATAATAAATAGTGAAATCTAGGTTGATTCTTTCCTGGGTATTGTCTTTATCATTGGTTTATTCAATTACTTTCTTCACTCTCTGTCGCGTTCATAGTTAATTAGTTAGTTCAATATTAGATTAAAATAATCCCCTTAATTATTAGGCTAAATAATAGAAAGATAGTTATTACTAGTACTTTTAGTCCTTGTGGAACGATATTCCAAACTCACCATAGCTATACTACCATTCGATAGGTGCACTTGCCTTTGTCGTATTTTAGTTAGTTCGTGACGTCATCAGGAAGCTCATGCGAGTTGAATATTGAGAAGCTCATATGACCTGTAAATCGAGAAGCTCATACGAGTTGTGGTGTGTCCTTAACACATGCAGGACCCCAACCAAATCAGTAACCCTAATGACATGTCATTTGTATCCTATGAATTCTTACAGTTCAAACGAGGCTCGGTAATTGTCAGATATACAACCGGTATTTATTCATGGCAATTATACAATTCATAAACAATAATTCAATTTAACACATATAAATGGAAAATTTAATTATATGAACTTACCTCGACGAATTTACATAGATATGAAGGCGACTAATCCGATATTTTTCTTTTGCCTCGATCTAACTCCATACTAGGTCTAACCGGATCTATACGAATGAATTTAACTCAATTCAATATAATTCATATTCAATTTAGTCCAACACATATTTTTGGAAAAATTAATATTTTGTCCCTATACTTTTAATTCATTGCAATTTAGTCCCTAGGCTCGGAAAATAAAATTCATACAATTTAATCCTTACTCAAGCCTAGCTGATTTTTATACCTATTAATAGCTACCGATATATTTCATAAAATTCAAAAATTTTACCATAAATTTATCATCTTTTCAATTTAATATTTAATTGATAATTTCATCAAAATTCTCTTTACAAAAGTTGTTTATCTAACAACAACCTTTCATTTTCTATCATAAAACTTCAAAATTCAAGCATACTCATCAATGGAAAAACCCTAATACTTTAACGATTTTACAAATTAATCCCCGAGCTAGCTAGATTAAACTATTACAATCTCAAAAACATAGAAATCATAAAAAAAATGGGACAAAAATACATACCTAATTTAGCAAAATAAGCTTGCTAATATTTCAAGCTTCCATGGCTAAGTTTCTTTCTTTCTTTCTTTCTTTTTTTGGTTGATGATGATGAGAATAAATTATTTTATTTTTATTTATTTTAACTTAAATCGCTAATTTCCAAAATTACCCTTAATAATTCATTAAATTTCTAATGATGACTATTCATACTTATCCACTAAGCATTTTAATGGTCTAATTACAATATAAGGACCTCCAATTTAAAATTCTATAGCTATTTAATATTTTTAGCTATTAGAACTCAACTTTTACACTTTAATGCAATTTAGTCATTTTCATCAAATTAGGTATGTAAATTGTAAAATTTCTTAACGAAATTTTTATACGGTATTTCTACCATATAGTAGACTATATAAAAATAATAAAAATAAATTTTCCCGACTTCAGGTTTGTGGTCCCGAAACCACTGTTCCAATTTTACTGAAAACGAGCTGTTACAAATGCTATACAGAGAGCACGAATGTGCTAAACGAAGAGCACTAATGTGCTAATAAATGGAGAGCGCGCTAAGGTCCCTTAATGGCATACCACTAATATCCTAGTAGTTTTAAATTTCGTCTACTTGGGCATTAAAGCTAAATTTCGTACATTTAAATACTATACATAAGTATATCAGAAAAGATTTCACATTTCTCCATCTTCTACAATTTAGTCCCCATTTCACAAATCACAAATATCACACCTTTTTCACACATATACTTTTTCCACAATATCATTACTTAGTATTCAAACAAATATACCATTTCATATTCCCTACCTATATTTTTCTTTACAAATTTCATAATTTCGTAATCTAATCCCCTTTTTATTATCTATTTACAAATATAAATATATATTTTTTACATTTTTATTCTAAGTAATTCCATATTATAATATAAGCATTTAAATAATCATAATTTAAAATCATGTAGTACTTACAACAAAAATTGAAATGAAATATCATCTTCTTCCTTCACTCTTTAGCCTTCTCTTTCCCTTTTCCTTCAATTAGGCCCCTCCTTTCTTTTCTTTCTCTTCAATTTTCATAGCAAACATATGTAATAGCCCATTTATGCCCGGGCTTAAAACAAACAAAAGCCAAAATAAATAAAATAAAAATAAAAATAAAAGCAAAAACTAATGTCCAGTCCATTTACAGCCAATTAACACAAACCCAAATTACTAAAGCCTAGTTATTTACAAGCCCAAATAAACAAAACATTACCCAAGACCCACTAACCCAATACCTAAAGACAAAACCCAAATTACATGGCCCAACGGCCCAAATTTTGTTTCAGAATTTGGAAACCCTGAAACCTAGGGTTTCTTCTTTGCGCCGCCGCCTCCATGGCAGGCCTTCAGCATTGGACGTCACGCTGCCATCAGTACGTAAATCCCGCCGTGTTTCTCGCCATTAACCTGCAAAAGAGGAAAGGAAAGACAACATAAGCCAAAAATCTAGCAAAAATCAATGTAGTTAGGCTATAAAAAAGTCGAAAACAGCCAATGTAGGGGGGATTTTTTTTTTTTACACAAATATACAATACGAATACACAAACCAAAAAAGAATAGATTTCGAGTGAAAGAAAAATGTTGTTTTCGGTTTACTTTTTCTTTTTTCATTTCATTTTCTGTTTTTTTAATCAGAATAAACAAACAGAGGGGGATTTTTTACAAACCCCAAATATATATACAAAATACATTAAAAAAAAAAAGAGAAGGAAAAAATTTTACCTTTTCGGGGATTCCGGCCACAGTGTGCTATGGCCGGCGCGGTGGTCCGGCGCCGGCGTCTAGACCGGATATCGCCCAGAAGAGAGAGTTTTGAGGGTCAGGGAAATTTTTTTTTAAAACTAAAGGAAATGAAGATTTTTAAAAAAAAAATTCAACTTTTATACCCCCACAATACGGCGCCGTTTTGAGAGTTGGGTTCAGAGGCCAAAACGATGTCGTTTTGTGCCTCTGACCCGCGACCTGACCCGCTCCAAGGGGAGATCCACGTGTTTTTATGCGAATGGGATAATTTCGCTTTTAGTCCTTCCGCATTTTCTCCCTTTTAAATCAAGTTCTCATTATTCCCAATTTTGCCCAATAAGTTTACTTCTGTTTCAATTTGGTCCGTATTCGAACGGCACCGTTTCAGAGGGTGGGGTTATTTTCTGTTTTGGTCCCTTTACGTTGCGCGCGTGTTACAATCCGATCTTTTCCCTTTTATTTATTTTCAATTTCCCCAAATTTTTATTTTTATTTTAATTTAGTCCTTTCTTTTATTTTCTTTTATTATTTTTTGCTATTATTGCCCCTTTTGTTATTCTTGCTGTTACATTAAGTATTTTTAATAATATTATTATTAGTTATTTTTATTATCATTACTATTAATACTACTATTATTATTATTCCTATTATTATTATTATCATTTCATTACTATTTTTTTCTTAGTATTATTTTTACTATTATTATTAGTACTATTATTATACGTACTATTATTATTATATTTATGACCATTATTTTTTTATATATTATTTTTATTATAGCTATATTTATTATTATATCTACCATTATTAGTATTGTTATTATTATTATTATTATTATTAGTATCACCATTATTATTGCTATTTTCATTATTTCTATTATTGTTTTTTTATTTTTACTATTATTTGTATATTAACATATATTATTATTTTTATAATTAATATACTTTTAATTTACTACTACTATTATTTTTATATTATTATTACTATTTTTTAATATCCTTACTATTATTTTATTATTACTAATACAATTTTTATTTTTACTATTACTTTTATTATTATTTTCATTATTATTATTATTATTATTATTACTAATATTATATATATAATTATTATTATCGCATTTTTTTGTTACTATTATTATCATTATATGGTTTTCATTATTGTATATAGCCTCCATTTTTGTTACAATTCTCTTTGATTTTATTTCATTTGTTTATCTTGCTTTTACTTTATTGTATTTTATTCCTATTTTTATTATTGTTATTATACTTTATCATCATCATGCTGTTATACAAGCTAGCATTGTAAATCATTTTACATTTTATTTTAAATTCATTTTCCATTTCGTTATGATCGCATTATATTTTCAAAATAAGCAAACATTCCACGTTCTAAGGTTCGAAAGAAATCGTACCCTAATTTACTGGGTTTCGATTTTCCTCTTTGAGTCCAAAGAACCTATTACTTTCCTTTTAAAAGTTAAATAAAAACTTATTCTCGAGAATTCAAAATTGTCGTGTCCTAACTCACTGGATATAAACTTTTGTTATCTTGAGATAAGGATCTCAGAAAACAAGGCAATGTTTCGTGTTTGGAAGTTCCAGAAATTGTGCCCTAACGTGCTGGGTTTCGGTTTTTCGTACGTCCAAATAACTAAATATCCTTTTAATTTCATGTTTTGGGACATTAAGGGACGATCTTAGTTTCAGGGTTTAAAATGCCGCACCCTAACGTACTGGATGTGATATTTTATCCTTTTGGAACAAAAGAGTCTTAATATTCTCAAAAAAGGGTTATATAAACATTCTTTAAAAGAAATTGTATTTTAAAAATCTTTTCAAATTCTCGACATATGGACATTAATTAATCAATTAGGTATCAATTTTTGGGCTTTACGAGGGTGCTAATCCTTCCTCATACATAACCGACTCCCGAACCCATTTTCTTGTATTTCGTGGACCAAAATCAACATTTTGAAATAAAACATTTTATAAGGTGATCCAATCACACCTAAGTAAAAAAGGATTGGTGGCGACTCCATTTTCGTTTTTAAAGTCGATCCCTATTTTTCTTAAACTATAAAAAATGGTTTCGACAGCTTGGCGACTCCGCTGGGGACATAATAAGAGAGTCAAGCCGTAAATTTGATTATTTCCTATCTTTTTGTTCAAATTTAAAAATCTGATTTAAAAACTATGATCCTTTTTATTGCATGTGGTTCTAATTTCATAAAATATCTCTACATTGCATTGCATGACCGTTGTGGTCACACCCTTTTAAGTGGGAGCGAGAAGCTACTCTTTCGTGAGGTTTTCACCTCCGTGCAGGATAGTGAATTGCTTTCGGGATGCATCCGTACCTATGTCTTCGTGAGATTTTCTTCTCGATGCAGCCATAGGGAAATGTATTCCCTTGAACTGAACTCGGTCCGTATGAGCCTATAATGGGTGAGGATCAATGAATCTGCTGGTTCGGGTACCTCAACTTTAGAGCTAAACCATATGTAGAAAACCTAAAGGCTTACCATAGGTAGAACTACGCCAAACCTTAGTAGTTACCCAGATAGGTGTTTGTTTATTTTACTTGCTTTATATTTTATTGGTACTAACTTGTTTTGTTTTATTTTTTGTGCATGTCATTTCATATTTTAAGAGGTATCAATTCACGGTCAGTTTCTAAGTTAGAAAGCTGGTTATGGCGAATGAATTCCTTGATAAAGTGGAAGACAATGCAGTCGTTTGCATGTGGTCAGAGAAAACGCAATTAGAGAAAGGGGAAGAGTTCAGAACAGTGGCAACAGGATATTCGAGAGGAAAAGGCCAAAGCTGACCATTGGGAGAGGAAGTTCCAAGAGATGCAAATGCGAAACGAGGCCCTAGAAAGAAGTTTAGCAGAAAGCCAAAAGGAGAAAAATGGATTAAAAGCTAGAGTGGCTGAACTGGGACGGTCTCTTCATCACCATTGAAACCGTAATTCTGCAGTCGAGTTGAAGTCAAGTCTGAACAAGATTGAGGAAAAGAAGGGTAAGATTGAAAATTAGAATCGGCATTGCAGAATTGTGAACTCCTGATCGAGCATCTTGAAGCAAAAGACGGGATTGTGGAGGAGAACCCTGTATTTTTAGAGCTGATCTAGAGTAATATTCAAAACACGCTTGTTGCCTTAAGCCTGAAAGCAGTAAGAATCTTTTTGTGAAATAGGCTTGTGTCTGAAATTTTTATTTTAATAAAATGCATCTTTTTGAGCAAATATTCTTCATTTCATACTGTACAAACAATTGTTCTTAGTTTTTTTTTTCTTTTGTTTGTTCTTTGGACTTTTTTTCAAGTATTCTTTCATTCTTCATTCATACAAATAATCATTCTTTGAATCTTTTATTCTTTGAAATCTTTCTTCGAACCTATAATAGGTCTCCAGATATCAACGATGTGAGCAACACTGCTACTGACTCAGAGTCTCCTTTCGAGTAAGATATGTGTTTGGAAGGATCTCAGAACTTTGAAGATGACGGAGATTGTAACCTATTTTCTGATTTGTTAAGGATGGTAGAACATGATGAAAAGAAGATTTTACCTTACATAGGGTTAATAGACATTGCGAGCATAAGAAAAGGGTGAAGATCGAAGCCTAGCTCACCACAGGAATAAGGCAAGACATCATTAAGTTATTTTCAAGAATTCAAAGATGTTTTTGCATGATCATATCAAGACATGCCTGGGCTACTAAGATGTAGGCTCAACATGAGGATCAGGTACTGTTGGTCTACCATGGAAGGGGATCACATCAGTTATACCGCAAATTCTGAATTGAAGAAGACAAGATTTATGTGACTCTTCCATTTTCTTCACAGACTTTTCTATATGTGGGGCACGGATGTTATGAGGCCGATCTCGTCAAAAGCTTCTAGTCGATATTGATTCATCTTCGTGGTCTTCGTTTACTTCACTGAAATGGTGGAAGTAGCTTCATATGCCAATGTTACAAGGTCGATAGTCATCAAATTCTTAAAAAAAAAAAAGAAAGGAAGGATCATGTTTAGTAATGCATAACTGTACAATGTCAAAGTTTATAGTTTGTTCAAAGATCAGGCAGTATATCACAGTGCAACAAAGGTTGCCAAAAGAAAAAAAATACAAAAAGAAAAAACAAAATAAGGATTGTAGGAAAGATGACCTAGACTTGTAAGGGTTGGCATAAAGAAGTTACTATTTATCCTCTATGATTATCGAACATTGGCTAGGACCTTTTCCGGGGCAACGATTTACCTATTGGTTTATGGAATGGAAGCATTTTTTGCCAATTGAACCTAATCAAAGAAAAGGTTAAAAATTATCCATCATGGTCAGATGGTACAAGCTTACGAAAAAGAGGTTCATCCTAGGGAATTCCACGAGGGGAACCTGGTATTGAGGAAGATCCTTCTTATACAAAAGGATTTCAGAGGAAAGCAGATGTCAAACTGGGAAGGACCTTAGGGCCTGTTCTAGAGGAGCATTGATGTTGACCGACACGGATGGTGAAGACTTGCCCAATCCGACGAATTTAGGTTCAAACAAGAAGTATTTTACCTGAAAGGCCAAGGTGAAAACCTGCAAAAGACATTTTGAGATCAAATTCTAAAAACTTTGAGACCAAAGGGGTTTTGAGCCGAAAACCCGAAAATGGCGGCTCATATTTTGATCAAAGATAGGGCATGTGGTAGTCTTACTATGCCTGAATTAACAATGAGGAAGTATGCTATGTCTTGGGGCATCGACAAAGTACTCTGGATCCTCTAAACACATATTGAACTCAAAATGGTCCTCAAGAAGTTCTTACAGAGAAGCTCAGGCTGTGATATCTGGGGCACCTAGCTTCTATCTTACCCGTTTCAAATTTGCTATCTTTGATCACTTTATTCTTTTCAAAGATACACCCCAATCAATTTTCTTTTATGGCCTTAGCTATTTTTACTTTATTCTTTTCAAGATGCACCTCAGTCAATTCTTTTGGCTTGGTTAGCTTTGATTAACTTATTTGTTTCGAGCTATGCTCCTGATTAATTTCTTTCTTGTCCATTGTAGTGATCTTTTTCAAATATTTTATATTGAAATAACGATTAATGGACTAATAATAATTTCATAAAAGAAGTTTCGCATATTACTCTGAAAGCTTCTAAATAATATGAGAATCTGAAGCAGGACTATTGTTTAGAACTCACCAAGCCTAAGGGTTGGAAATATTGAAAGATGATTATCTCTTTGGATTTTTATTGGATAAGACATTTCGTCTGTGATACCATCTCGACAAATGACGAGTAATGTAAACCAAGTATAAAAGGGGATCATTCTTGAGAAAAAATGATATCCTGCCTTCATGCAAATTTCAGGCACATACATCTGGTCATTACACTCAGGGAATGGTGTAACAGATCTAATTGATTGAAGATGATACAAATTTTATACCTCTGAGTGGCAACAGATTGGATGGAAGAAACCAAATGTTATCACCTTGAAGTTGCAGTGGGAGGTGCAAACTTTATGTCCCAAAGTTCAAGTGGAGGGGACTCTGAAATTACAGTGGGGCAAGCTTGTTAAGCAGAATATGATTGTTTCTTTGGGTTTTCTGTCAAAGATACCAACTGAACGAGAAAGCATGGTAACACATCAGTGATAGAACCTTGATGAACTATGAGCAATGACAACCCAAACATTAAAAAGGGATCATTCTCACACCTCCAATTAGGAGCATACATCTGGTCATTACACTCAGGGAATGGTGTAACAGATCTAATTGATTGAAGATGATACAAATTTTATACCTCTGAGTGGCAACAGATTGGATGGAAGAAACCAAATGTTATCGCCTTGAAGTTACAGTGGGAGGTACAAACTTTATGTCCCAAAGTTCAAGTGGAGGAGACTCTGAAATTACAGTGGGGCAAGCTTGTTGAGCAGAATATGATTGTTTCTTTGGGTTTTCTGTCAAAGATACCAACTGAACGAGAAAGCATGGTAACACATCAGTGATAGAACCTTGATGAACTATGAGCAATGACAACCCAAACATTAAAAAGGGATCATTCTCACACCTCCAATTAGGAGCATTTGATTCATTCTGATCATTGTATCCTAATCGTTGTACATCAAAAAAAAAGGGGGAGATCATTCTCATGACATTTTGCATTCATGCAAATGTCATCCCTAATATCATTTAGTTAGGAGCATTAGATTCATTCCGATTATTGCATCCTAATCATTATACATTTTAAAAGTAGAATCATTCTCATGACATTCTTCATTCATGCAAATGTCGTCCATAATGCATTTAGTTAGGAGCATTAGATTTATTCTGATTATAACATCCTAAACACTTGGCATAAACATAAGCATATAAAACCAAAACTACAGGATATGTTCCCCAGAGGACGGTGTAGCAACATTGGTGAATTCACCAGTCCTATCTCTCTGATCAGCAGTTGGAATAGGTCGAAGATTGTAAATCTTGTCACCATTAGCAGTAGTGGAACAAGATCAAACAGCAAATCTTATCTTTCTGAAGTTTCAGTGAAGCAGATTGAAGCCACTAACATTATCTCCCTGAAGTTGCAGTGGAGCAGGTTGAAGTCACAAGTCTTATCTCCCTGAAGTTGCAGTGGAGCAGACTGAAGACAGTTAATCCCATCTCCCTGATCAGCAGTGGAATGGGTTGAAGATTGTAAATCTTGTCACCTTAAGCAGTAATGGGACGAGATCGAATGGCAAATCTTATCTTCCTGAAGTTTCGGTGAAGTAGATTAAAGCCACCAACCTTATCTCTCTGAAGTTGCAGTGGAGCAGGTTGAAGTCACAAGTCTTATCTCCCTGAAGTTGCAGTGGAACAGACTGAAGACAGTTAATCCCATCTCCCTGAAGTTGCAGTGGAGCGGATTAAAATGATGAATCCTATACCTCTGAAGTTGCAGTAGGTCGTATTGAATTTACCATAGAAGATCTCATATCCCTGAAGTTGCAGTGGTGCAGATGGAAGACATTAGATCTTATCTCCCTGACTTTGCAGTGGAGCAGATTGAAGACAGCAGATTTGGCATTCCTGAAGTTACAGTAAAACAGATCGAAGACAACAATCTTGTCTCCCTGAAGTTGCAGTGGAGTAGATTGAAAACAACAGATCTTACCTTCTTGAAGTTGCAGGGAGAAGATCAAAGACCTCAGCTTGACCTCCCAAAAGTTGCAGTGGAGCAAACTGAAGAAAGCAGATCTGGCATTCTTGAAGTTGTAGTAAGACAGATCGAAGACAACAATCTTGTCTCTCTGAAGTTGCAGTGGAGTAGATTTAAAACAACAGATCTTACCTTCCTGAAGTTGCAGGGAGAAGATCAAATACCTCAGCTTGACCTCCCAAAAGTTGCAATGGAGCTAACTGAAAATAACAGATCTAGCATTCCTGAAGTTGCAGCAAAGCAGATCGAAGACATCAGTCTTGTCTCCTTGAGTTTGCAGTGGAATAGACTAAAGATAGTAAATCTCGTCTTCCTGAAGTTGCAGTGAAGCAGATTGAAGATATTAGCCTTTCTCCCTGAAGATACAGCCATTTGACAAGACCGGGCAAAATGGGTCCGTTTATTGTCTTTACTCTATTCTCGTTACACGACAATGAGCAAAGAGGGGCAGCTGTAATAGCCCATTTATGCCCGGGCTTAAAACAAACAAAAGCCAAAATAAATAAAATAAAAATAAAAATAAAAACCAATGTCCAGTCCATTTACAGCCAATTAACACAAACCCAAATTACTAAAGCCTAGTTATTCACAAGCCAAAATAAACAAAACATTACCCAAGACCCACTAACCCAATACCTAAAGACAAAACCCAAATTACATGGCCCAACGGCCCAAATTTTGTTTCAAGAATTTGGAAACCCGAAACCTAGGGTTTCTTTTTTGTGCCATCGCCTCCATACCAGCCGTTCACCGCCGGACATCACGCCGCCATCAGCGCATAAATCCCATCGTGTTTCTCGCCGTTAACTTGCAAAAAAAGAAAGGAAAGACAACAGAAGCCAAAAATCTAGCAAAAATCAATGTATTTAGGCTATAAAAAAAGCCGAAAACAGCCAATGTAGGGGGGATTTTTTTTACACAAATATACAATACGAATACACAAACAAAAAAAGAACAGATTTCGAGTAAAAGAAAAAGGTTGTTTTCGGTTTTCTTTTTCATTTTTCGTTTCATTTTCTGTTTTTTTAATCAGAATAAACAAACAGAGGGGGATTTTTTACAAACCCCAAATATATATACAAAATACATAAAAAAAAAAGAGAAGGGAAAAATTTTACCTTTTTGGGGATTCCGGC
The DNA here is from genome assembly GCA_025503065.1 of Gossypium bickii. Classification (NCBI taxonomy): domain Eukaryota; kingdom Viridiplantae; phylum Streptophyta; class Magnoliopsida; order Malvales; family Malvaceae; genus Gossypium; species Gossypium bickii. The sequence goes on along the minus strand of CP106715.1, from coordinate 32,134,808 downwards.
CACCGTGCGTTGTGGCCGGCGAAGTGGTCCGACGCCGGTGTCTGGACCGGATATCGCCCAGAAGAGAGAGTTTTGAGGATCAGGGAATTTTTTTTTAAACGGAAGGAAATGAAGATTTAAAAAAAAATTCAACTTTTATACCCCCACAATGCGACGCTATTTTGAGAGTTGGGTTCAGACGCTAAAACGATGTCGTTTTGGGCCTCTGACCCGCGACCCGACCCACTCCAAGGGGAAGATCCGCGTGTTTTTACGCGGATGGGATAATTTCGCTTTTAGTCCTTTCGCATTTTCTCCCTTTTAAATCAAGTTCTCATTATTCCCAATTTTGCCCAATAAGTTTAATTTTGTTTTAATTTGGTCCGCATTCGAACGACACCGTTTCAGAGGGTGGGGTTATTTTCTGTTTTGGTCCCTTTACGTTGCGCGCGTGTTACAATCCGATCCTTCCCCTTTTATTTATTTCTGATTTTACCCCAAATTTTTATTTTAATTTTAATTTAGTCCTTTCTTTTATTTTCTTTTATTATTTTTTGCTATTATTGCCCCTTTTGTTATTCTTTAATAATAATATTATTATTAGTTATTTTTATTATCATTACTATTAATACTATTATTATTATTATTCCTATTTTTATTATTATCATTTCATTACTAATTTTTTCTTACTACTATTTTTACTATTATTATTAGTACTATTATTATTATACGTACTATTATTATTATATTTATGACCATTATTTTTTTATATATTATTATTATAGCTATATTTATTATTATTATTATTATTATTATTATTATTATTATTATTATTATTATTTAGTATTGTTATTATTTTTTTAGTATCACCATTATTATTGCTATTTTCATTATTTCTATTATTGTTTTTTTTTTATTTTTACTATTATTTGTATATTAACATATATTATTATTTTTATAATTAATATACTTTTATTTTACTACTACTATTATTTTTATATTATTATTACTATTTTTTAATATCCTTACTATTATTATTATTACTAATATTTTTTTATATATATAATTATTATTATCGCATTTTTTTGTTACTATTATTATCATTCTATGGTTTTCATTATTGTATATAGCCTCCATTTTTGTTACAATTCTCTTTTATTTTATTTCATTTGTTTATCTTGCTTTTACTTTATTGTTTTTGATTCCTATTATTATTGTTATTATACTTTATCAGCATCATGCTGTTATACAAGTTAGCATTGTAAATCGTTTTACATTTTATTTTAAATTCATTTTCCATTTCGTTATGATCACATTATATTTTCAAAATAAGCAAACACTCCGCGTTCTAAGGTTCGAAAGAAATCGTACCCTAACTTATTGGGTTTCGATTTTCCTCTTTAAGTCCAAAGAACCTATTACTTTCCTTTTAAAAGTTAAATAAAAACTATTCTCGAGAATTCAAAATTGTCATGTCCTAACTCACTGGATATGACATTTTGTTATCTCGAGATAAGGATTTCAGAAAACAAGGCAACGTTTCGTGTTTGGAAGTTCGAGAAATTGTGCCCTAACATGTTGGGTTTCGGTTTTTCGTACGTCCAAATAACTAAATATCCTTTTAATTTCGTGTTTTGGGACATTAAGGGATGATCTTAGTTTCAAGGTTTAAAATGTCGCAACCTAACGTACTGGATGTGATATTTTATCCTTTTGGAACAAAAGAGTCTTAATATTCTCAAAAAAGGGTTATATAAACATTCTTTTAAAGAAATTGTATTTTAAAAATCTTTTCAAATTCTCGACATTAGGACATTAATTAATCAATCAGGTACCAATTTTTGGGCGTTACGAGGGTGCTAATCCTTTCTCATACGTAACCGACTCTCGAACCCGTTTTCTTGTATTTCGTGGACCAAAATCAACATTTTGAAATAGAACGTTTTATAAGGTGATCCAATCACACCTAAGTAAAAAGGGATTGGTGGCGACTCCATTTTCGTTTTTAAAGTCGATCCCCTTTTTTTTTAAACTATAAAAAATGGTTTCGACAACATATAACATTTATATGTTAAAACCCACAATCAAGTGACTTTCCTATACTATTTAATATAAATAAACATGTTTGGTATGATAATTTCATCATCTTTTACCTTAGTTTTTTGAAAATCCAAAACCCTCACTCATGCTTTTCTCTTTTTTAACCCATCCATGGAAGTTTTCTCATGAGATTAAGATGTTCACTAGCCTCCTCTTTAGTTTTTACTAAAGAAATTTCAAAGAAAAAGGAAGGTTTTGAAGCTTGAATGGTTCAACAATGGAGGAAGCACATGACGGGAAATAAAAAAAAAGTTGGATGGAACTTGAGGGGAAGAAGTGACGGTTTGGCTTGGTGAAAAGATGATATATTTTCACCTTTTCTCCCACTTTCTACACCATTCTACTAAAATATCTCACATTTTAATTAAAATGGTCAAGTTGCTAATAATCCCTCTAGCCATTCATCTTTACACTTTTACCCATCATTATTACACCTAATAAATATCTACTTGGCTAATTACCACTTTGTCCTTCCTCATCTTTCATATTTCCTAGGATGACTCATACAACACTTCTGTTAAATTTCTTCTTGAACCTTCCTTCCTTTTCTCTACTACTATGTATCTCCTAACTTATTATTTTTCCTACTTTGGCCACAATAAATTCTCTATTCTTTCAATTAAGTCAATGTATCTATTTAAAATTCTCCTACCTAAGGAGTATTTTCAAATTTCTTATTGGATTTAAATGCTTCCTAATTTAATACTCAAAATTCCTATTTATTATATCTCAAAAATTTTGCACTAATTCTTGACCCAATCTATCACTGTTCCTAACCCCGAGTTAAAACACGAATGTTGCAATATGAATTGAAATAATTTGAATATATGTGGTAAATAGTAGTTGAAGGAGGATTATAAAATGATCCAAAATACCTATTTGTGTTTTTATAGAAGAATCATGATTAAAGTTTGCTACAATTATTGTTGAAACTCCTAAAGAGATAAAATTTTCCCTCACTCATGACTTTCAAAAGAATGGTGATATAAATGCTTAGCAAATACATTCAAATAGTCATTTGCTAGTATTCAAAATTGAATAGTAGAATATGAGAAAGTATGTAATGTTTTCATGAGGGGGAGTAAATATGAGCTGTACTTTTCTTTCTCTTAATCGAGGTTTTGTCCCATTGAGTTTTCCTGGTAAGGTTTTTAATGAGGCAACATATTATGTGTATTATAGATACGTGTACTATTTTCCCTTCACTAGGATTTTTTTCAATAGGGTTTTTATCTTAGTATGGTTTTAACGAGGCACATTATCTACCAATGGACATCCAATGGGATGTACTTTAAATTTTAATAGTCATTAGAAGTATATCTGTAACACCCCCAACCCGTATCTGTCGCCGGAACAGGGTTACGAGGCATTACCAAGGAGTATAGAAACTTACAAATAATTTGAAATCATTATCATTCAAATACCGTGACTAATTATAAACATTCCTTTAACGGACCTTCGAGGTCCAAATCATGCATTAAGATCAGGTCAAGACTAAATCGGATCTTCAGGAAAATTTTTCTCGCATATAAGGGTCACACACCCGTGTGACTGGGGACACACAATCAGACCATACGCCCATGGGGTAGACCGCTTATCTCACACGACCCAGACACGCCCGTGTCTACCCGTGTGGACAAAAATTAGGCTATTTTCCAAGTCATATTTCTCACTCACTAACATTTTAATACATTCAAGAACCAATTTAAGATATTCAACCAAGCCTTATACTTATCACCATTTGTTAGTCGTACACTTCATATAAATAACAAGAAACATATATAGGCTCAATTCTTATTAAATTCCTCTTATACCTATACTTTTTCACATTATGTATTCATATCACATATAATAATCATACCTCTGTATTTCATATACATTTTTATAACAATTTGTCTTGGTTTCTGACTACTACATATTTGAGTTCTACTCATCAGATCATTTGAACATCATCTTTACACAAATAGTACACTTTAGTTGTACAGTTCTATAATTATGAATAAACACATTTATCAAACATATTCCATGTTTTTATATATCACAGTCTCATATTTTCCATGTATCAAATACCATCATTTCCTCGTATTTCAGACAAATACATGTAACAATTCATAAATATACAACTCACTAACTCTTCCTGCCAATCACAATTTAAATTGTCAAATCAGTTATTGAATCCAATTTCAATATTCACTAAAATTTATCATATAAATTTGGATGTACGTATCCACCAATAGATCCCATGTACAGATATCATCATCTCAAATTTCCACATACATTTACTTTCGACATTGAACTCAAATAACATATACAAGATATATCAATGTATTTCAAGTACGTTTTGATAATATTTCATTTTGAATTCAGATTATTTCATATTAGAACTTTTCTCATTAACTCATTTGGAATACCAATTCATATGAATAATACACTCAAGGGTGTACAAATATATAATCCCAAATGAACTCATTCATCAACCAAGTTCTATGTTCATGTCTCATCAACTCGTAATTCCTTATATCACATAATTCTATGTAACACTTACCAAACTTTGTCAAATTAGTGAATGTCTTACAGAATTGGTCTGCACCGGTATGCACTGAATTTCACTGATAATCACTGATGCCATAACATAGCTATGGTCTTTTCACTAGAATGCCATAGCTCAGCCATGGTCTTACATCTTCACTATCATTATGCCATGGTACTACTCAATCTCTTTCATTTAGTTCACTCCTTTTGTATTACTTATTATCCAATTAGGAAACATCTTACGAATTTGAGTACGTCGTTACTCAGTGCCACGTTTCATAACTCAGTATGGTTTTCTTCATTGAAATACCATACCTACATTTCACAACTCAGTATTGAAAATGCCATACCTACGTTTCTTAACTCAGTATGGTTAATACTATACCTACGTTTCGCAACTCAGTATGGATGATACCATACCTACATTTCACAACTCAGTATGGATGATACCATACCTACGTTTCACAACTCAGTATGGTTAATACCATACTTACGTTTCACACTTTACCATGGATCACCCATAATCTTATCCATCAATTCATCACTTTTCACTAGAATGTCATAGCCCAGCTATGGTATTATGTCTTAAACACGTATCACACCGATGCCATATCCTAGGTATGGTCTTACACGAAAATCACTTGTCACTTGTAGCTGAAGCTACCACTATTCATTGATTAGGTAGCCGGAGCTACCACTTTTCACTTGATCAGGTAGTCGGAGCTACCACTTTTTGTAAGAGTATGCCCAAAGATCAATCATGAGATGGTTGTACTAACATACTTGATTTACCATGTTTATTAATATAAAGTATTGTCATTATTGTTTCAGTTTTTTTTCTGTGTGTACAAATAAATTGTTTTATAATAATGTCCTGAGAATAACATGATTATTCTTAAAAGATCCTTAGTCAAGTATTATTCTTGACTAGGACAACAATAATGCATTAAGACTAACATGTAGTTGATTGATGATAAAGAGTTGTCATTAATATGAAGTGTCAAAATCAATGCATGAATGTGTGTGTTAGAGAACAACATATTGGACTGACCCACTATGAGTATGTTTCTTGGATTATTATGTAATTGTCACAACATTACTTATTGATTAATACGCATATGATCCTCATACTTGAGATCATCATTATCCCAACATCGTGAGTTGTATATTTTGATACTGATCAAACGTATAATCAGAATCGGTAGTTCTATAAAGGCTGATGTTAGATATTCTACAATCTATATAGAGGGATATGGTTGATCAATATAGGATAAGTCCCTCCTACATAATAAGAGTAATATCTTAGGCCACTTGATTAAGTGAGACTAGAAATGCATGGCCATGCTCAAATAAGTTGATATGAGATGTCATACTAATTTGTATATCATAGTCTACTCAAGATATCAAGAAACATGGGATGGACTATGCAAGTGTGACTATTCCATGAGTAGTGTCCATTCCAGAGATAAAGGACTTAAGGATTAATGCATGAAAGGTTAATCACAAAAGGTTATGTCGAATCATGACTTCTTGTAATTTAGGTAGCAATGATGCATTGCTAGATGCCACTCATTGTTTGTAACATTAGAAACGTTCTAGTATTACTGCTAACGTTACAAGAACCTCAGGTCACACCACATGGTTGAGATGAGCGGAATAAAACATAGTTGGTATTGTGTTTGGTTGTCACATGAATTAAATTAATTAAAGAATTAATTTAATTGGGCAATCAAATATTGAACATATTATATGTACAAGGATGTTGTACACATAATGAGAACATAGTTCTATTAATATATGAATTTGGTTCGTAAATAAATTTAAATAAATATAGTTTGCCGAAATCCTTGTTATAATTAATGTAATTATAATTTTCGGATATAATTAATGTAATTATAATTTTTGGTTAAAACATTATTATATTTATTTAATTTTAATTATGATTCATTATACCAATTATAAAAGGTAATAGGTTAAGACAGATTTCAGAGAGAAAAAAAAAACCCTAAAATTGCTTGTGAGGTCTAGCAGCCGTCAAGCAAATAAACCTTCAAAACAGTTTTGGAGATTTCTTCCGTTCATAGTCAAATCGGGTGGACTACGTAGAGGCCGACATCGGAAAAAGGTTGCGGCTTGGTTCGACAGTAGATCAAAACTCTTGTTGTCGTGGCGTCGCTGGCTACTCAGGTTGAAATTTTGGTAATTTCGAAACCTTTATTTCACCCCAATTCGTTCCTCACACATGGATTCATGGTTTGGATTGCCGAAATTAATTTTATTTTGCTGCGCCATGGGGGTGTCGGTGATCCAACACTTTTTACTTTCACTTGTCCTTGATCAGATAAGTGTAGCCAAAGCTATCACTTATCGCTTGTTTCCATGGTTCAACCATGGTCTTTTCCGTCAATTCATCTTGTCACTAAACTGAAGTGCTCAATTTGATCATTTATTCAATTTTCATGCTTTTACATTATTCACAATTTTATCATCAATACATATGAAATAACACATCATGAAGTTCATAAAATTAACAAATGATCACTAAAAGTTAGCCATATAAACTCACAAGTTCAATTTTTGTATTATAACGATAATCATAATTTCATAATAAATATTCCAAATAAAGCATTATACATTTCTAATTCAACGTTTATCAATTATAATCAGGCATGTGATCAATGTATACACAATTCGTTCATATATTCTTCCTCCTCCTCCTCTCCACCACAACCTTAGTATAAATAACACATTTGTAAGTAACATTATCTATAATTTTTCACTATTTATTTATGTGAATATTCAAGCTGTCCATCCGTGTCATAGTCACTAAATTATTTTTGTCTTGAGATAAAGAACTCAAAATTAAGATTTTCTAATTTTCCCTTAAACTAGACTCACATATATTCTTACCATAAAATTTTCAGAATTTTTTGTTTAGCCAATAAGTACAATTTATTCTTTAAAATCACCCATGTTCTGTTGTCTGACAGTTCCGACCCTTCTTCACTAAAAATTAATAATCTTCTCATACAGGATTCGGATGATGTTCTAATTTGTTTCTATTGAAAATAGACTCATTCAGAATTTTAAACATATAAATTTAAGCCCCTAATTTTTTTATCCAATTTTTTATAATTTTCCAAAGTTAGAATAGGGAAACCCGAAATCATTCTGACCTTGTCTCACAAAACCTATTATATCTCGTGATTTACAATTCCATTGCTTACACCGTTTCTTCTATAAGAAATAGGCTCAATAAGATTTAATTCCATATTTTATTCATCCTCTAATTAGATTTATAAAATTTTTGGTGATTTTTCAAAATTAGACTACTACTGCTGTCCAAAACTGTTTTAGTGCAAAGTGTTGATTTCCATTTTGCCCCAAATTTCACAGTTCATACAAGCCAGTCCTTGTCCAATTAACCCCTCAATTGGGCTAATTTTTCTCAATTAATACTTTATTCTATCATTTTAAACTACTTCATAACCCTTGAAAATCAGAACTTTAGCATTAGACCTTAATTTCAAACTCTTTCACAATTAGGTCCTAAAACTAATTTTCATCAATTTTACTTGATAAAATCATCATATATCAAAATTAAAGCTTCAATTCTATGTTTATTCATCATATGCTTCCAAAACTCATCCATAGGAACTTTAAAAATTAGCCATAGAATAAAAAACTAATGACATAGTAAGTTGGACCCAATTGTAAAAGTAAAAAAAACATAGAAATTTTAAGGAGAAAGCAAGAATTAAACTTACATGAAGCTAGAGTATGAAAACCAGCTTGAACCCTCTTCCATGGCTATTTTTCAGCTGATGAAAATGAAGAGAAATGGAGAGAATTCTAGATATTCCAATTTGGTCCCATTTTTATTTAGCTAATTTTGGCAATTTTCCAAATTTACCCTTATTTCACCCATTTCCTGATTTTTCTCAGCAATTGCCACCGAAATATCTCCTTTGGACTTATTTGCACTTTAGTTCCTTCCTCATTTGACAATTGCTCTATTTAATCCTTCTAGCAACTTTTACATCTTTTTCAATTTAGTCCTTTTTATTTAATTAGCCACCCGAACGTCAAAATTTTCTAATAAAATTTTAATTCTACCTTATTGACACCTCGTAAGTATTCATAAAAATATTTATGGCTCGATTTATAACACTGAGATCTCGATACCTCTTTTTCTCAATTTCTTGACCAAATAAATCTTTATAAAACACAATTTACTATTTCAAAATCTTTTAAAAACTACATTTGGCTCGTAAATATTAAATAATATAATCTACGATTGGTGGTCTCGAACCACTATTTCTGACATCACTGAAATTTGGGCTATTACAATATCTCTACTTCATTTATATATACTTCTTATGCCTATAAATAGAGATTTTGAAGAAGCTTTTTAAATATTCTGATTTATCAATAAACTACAGTCTCTTTTGCTCTCCCATTTTCTTTATTATTTACTTCCTGTCTATTTATTTTATAACAATAATGACTTTTATAATATTAAAAATTTGTATCTCAAATATTTAAAAGATAGATCGTTAGATGATTTTTACTCTTCAGTTTTCATTGTTTTGATGGGTGCAAAATTTATATAAATAAATTAACTATATTATCAAAACATTATATTTTCAATTTTAAAATAAATTATTTGTATGCATCTTTCTTATAGTAATATTTGTTTATATATGAACTTTTTTTGTGCATTTTCTTTGCATATAATAAAAGAGCCTAATATTTTAGAACACCATGGAAAAAATTTTAGAACACCATGGAAAAAAATAATCACAATTTTATTAAAGTATTAAATATTCAATTATACTAAAAATATCATATATCAAACAATAATAAAAAGTTAATCATGAAAAATATTTTTTTCCAACAAATAATACAATAAATTTATGATTTTTACATGTTCTATTATAAAAATTATTTAAGGTTTAAAAAAAATTCTACAAAGGCACAACATAACAATTTTTTTTTTTATTTTTTTTGTAATTAATACAAATTCAAGATAGAGGCGTTTGATAAAAGCGGTAGTGAAGGGGTGATATTGGGTGAAGCAAATGAGAATAAAGGATAGAAAGATTTCTGCGTTTTGAATCATGGTAGTTGGTACCATATTGGTACAAGTTATATGAGTCGGTAAATATCATTTTGTTTCTCAATTGGTATAAAGTAGTATAGGTTTCATTATGGTTAATATTTTGGTATGTTTCGACTGTTCTGATGTATTTTGGTTCATTTCAGTCAATATCGATTTGTATCAGTCCATACTGATTGGTACAAAATTTTGGGGTTTTTTACCCAACTAATATTTAAAAATTAATTAATTATGAAAAAGGTATAGAAAATAGAATAATTACAAAAATAGACATTTGTAACAGTGTTTTGACTGTGCCGCCTGACATATTGGCAGCACCAGACTAAAATGTGATGATCTAAAAAATTCAAGGACCTTATATGTAAATTTCCCATTTTAATTAGGTGTTGAAAGAACACTTCAAAGGGTGCTGCTTGACAGTATGGCGGCACCAAACTTTAAAAGGATAAATTGCACCCTAAACCCCCTTATTTATTATTTGTTATCCTCTTTTAACACTAAAAATAGATTGACCTCTTATCAATTAGTCTAAAAACTTTTCTACCAAAAAGTATTTTTGTAAGTAAGTTGATTCCAACTGGAAATAAATTTTATTTATTTTTTAAAGAATATTTGTAATTTTATTATCAATTTGATTTACGGACACGATGTAAAATTATAATTATAAAAGCTTTAGAAAAATCTAAATTATAATTATTAGTTAAATTTATAGTTTCCAAATATAATGAGAGCAAAAGAAAACTACTATAAATACCATTAACTGTTATGACAAACATAATTTGAACAATAAAAATATTTTTTAAAAAATAAATAAAATTTATTTCGAGTTGGAATTGGCTTACTTACAAAAATACTTTTTGATAGAAAAACATTTTAGATTAATTGATAAGAGGTCAATCTATTTTTGGTGTTAAAGGAGAATAAAAAATAATAATAAATAAGGGGTTTAGGGTGCAATTTACCCTTTTAAAATTTGGTGCGTCCATACTGTCTGGGGGCACCCTTGAAGCGTTTTTTCATCTGCCAATTAAAAAGGAAAATTTACATATAAGGCCCTTGAAGTTTTTAGATCATCATATTTTAGTCTGGTGTCGCCAATATGCCAGGCGACATTGTCAGAACACTGTAACAAATGCCTATTTTTGTAATTATTCTGTTTTCTATACCTTTTTAGTAATTATTTATTATTTTTATATTATTTGGGTAAAAAACGCGGTAGTGAAGGGATGGTGTTGGGTGAAACAAATGAGAATAAAGGATAGAAAGATTTGTGTGTTTTGAACCATGGTAGTTGGCAAGGGCGAAGCCAAGGGGGGCTGGCATAGGCTTGGCCCCTCCTAAAATATAAAAATGTTATTTAGGCCTTTAAATTTTTTTAAAAATTTTAAATTAGTAAAAGTAAAATTTCACTTTGGCCTCCCTAAAATTATAAAAATTCTATTTAATCCTTTACAAATTATAAATATATAAACTATAAATAATTAAAATTTCATCCGGCCCCCCTAAAAAATTGTTCTAGCTTCGCCCCTGGTAGTTGGTACCATACTGGTTCAAGTTATATCAGTTGGTAAATATCATTTCATTTCTCAATTGGTATCAAGTAGTGTAGGTTTCGTTATGGTTAAGATTTTGGTACTTTTCGACCGATCTGATGTATTTTGGCTCGTTTTTAGTCCATACTAGTTGGTACAACATTTTGTTATTTTAAACTTAAGTTTTATTTCTTTTTTATCTTAAACATTTTAATTTTTATAATTACATTTAAAATTAAACTGTAATTATTTAATTAAATTATTGAGTATAATTACTAATTTTAAAATTTATATTTGCATATAAATATATTTATATGTATGTAATTGAGATATATTTGTTAAGATATTAAAAATTAGATTATATATATATGTGTGTGAAAAATTAAAATTGTAACCAAAATTACATATCAATATCAGGATAAAAATGGTATGCCTATTGGTATGATACTTAATATATTATTTCGAATCTACAGTGAATTAAGAGAGAGAGAAAAATCATTGTTTTTATTATTATTTATTAACATTGGATTGAATTTTAAAATGAATTTTAAAATTCAAAAATTATCTCTTATGGGATTGAGTTGGAATATGCTAAAATCCAAATCAATTTTTTTATTGGATATCCAAACAAAAGATTTGGATTTGAAATTTCACATATTTTAAAAATATGCAGTATGGGAACTAAAATTTAGGTTTCAAAATTTTAAATTTGACATATATAACTCGTAAATTTATGATATTCAAGTTTGAATTAACCAAAATAATTGTTTGAAAATATTAATTTTAGATTTGAATTTAAACTAAATTTAAGTTTTAAAAATTATTTATATTTAGCAATAATATAGAACAATAATATATTCATTAAATAAATCTCAAGCGTAAAAAACTGATAATTTAAGATTTAAATTTAAATAACTAAAAATTCTAATAATATATAGTGTTGCTTAATTTATTAGTCAACTATTGCAGTTAAAGTGAAATCTATTGCTTTTTTGGGATTTTAATATGGTGCATTTGGAGGTATCGGAACTTCTATGTTTTTCAGAGTCTATATTGGAATGCTATATCATAATTTTTGAAGCAATCAATATAATAATCAATATAATCAAGATGAGGATTGAGAGAACTCTAATTCCGCCTTAGTAAGAAGAATTCATTTTTTATTAAAGCTCTTGCGTCAATGGAGGATTGAGTATATTCCTCAAGAAGAAAATAAAATTGCAAATAAAATTGTTAAGATAACCTGTGACAGAAGAACTAAGTTAAGATTGATAGAGGATCCCAATCCGATGTATTACACTTAATAATTCTCTTTTGATTTGTATTTCTTTCGGAAAAAAAAACTATTGAAGTAAAAGTGATAGTGATATTGAGAAGAGAAAAAAGAAAACCTTTGTTTCTTCAATTAATCCTAGATTTTAAAACTTTCATGTTTTAAAATGAAATTTTAAATTCAAAGTTTAATTTAAATTCAACCTATTTTTTTCTAAAAATCAAACCCATTTTTTTCATGTTGAAAATCAAATTCAAATTTTTGACCCATTCATATTTCCAAACCAAACAGGCATATGAATTCATTAAATCTATAAAGACATAAAATATTGTTTATCTCTCTAATTTTATAAAAAAAGTCGGTCTTTTATTTAATTTTGCCTTTTTTAGCTATTGAAATTACATTCTTTGCCAAATCATTCCAAATAGATGAAAAAAAATTAATGTTTGTTAATTTTGCTAACACCGCAATTCACATTTATGTCACATTAACAATTAAATAATTTTTTAAATTTCAAAAAATTAAGTAATTATTGACATGGAATCCACATGTATAACACGTTAACAAAATTAACAAACCTTACTTTTTTTAATTTAATTTGAGGTGATTTGATAAATAATATAAATTTAACAACTAAAAAAATTAAATAGAATTGTTTTATAAAGTTAAAAAACAAATAAATATTATCTTACAAATTCAACAAATTGACGTACAAGGGGTTGAATAGTTTTGATATTAGGTAGTTTCTTTATTGCTGCTTGTTGAAATGGACAAACTGCCATTTGTTCTTTTTCTTTTTCTTTTCTTAATATGTGTTGGAACGGTATCTTGGCCAGGTTCAGACAGTGCCTACAATGTCCTGTCTTGGACTAGGTAAAATGTATTCAGACATTGCCTACAATGCCAAATCAGGCTATTTTACGAAATTAATTTAAAAAAATTTGATATTTATAAAAATAATTCAAGTTTAAAAACAATTCTCAAAATGATCTGAAATGAATAGTAAAATTAAGTTTTGGACACTAATGACTGACATTACCTAATATTTTGACCTCATGATTACCTGATGATTGTGTTAGGCTTCAAAAAAAATGATTTTTATGACTTTGGGAACCCAATGGCCGGTACCAGGGTAATTTTTTTTTTTTCACTCTGGTGTTGGCCATTAGGAGGCTAGAACCAATTTTTTTTAAAATACTGGTATTTTTGTATACCAGTATGACAGAACAAAAAAAAAGTTTTTTTTACATCTTTGGTACCGACCATTACAATGCCAGCATCCAAATTTTTTTTTTTTTACTAGTTTGGTGTCAGCCATCAGTGTAGGAAAGTACAAAAATTTGCATTAGGACACCAAAAAAGTATCTGGTGCTGGCCATCTACAGCCTAACACCAATTTTTTTTTTTTTTTTTTCACTTTGGTGCTGGCCATTAGGAGGGCAGAACCAAATTTTTTTTAAATACTGATATTTTTGTATACCAGTATGATACAATTTTAAAAAAATATCCTGGTGTCGGCCATTGAGTTCCCAAAGTAAAAAAAAAAACTAATTTTTTTAAGTATGACACAATCATCAGGCAATCATGGGGCCAAAATGCTATGTGGTGTCGGCCATTGGGTGCCCAAAACCCCATTCTACTGTTTATTTCAAGTCATTTTGGTGATTGTTTTTTAACTTGAGTCATTTTTGAAAATATTAAATTTTTTTAGGTCAGTTTGGTAAAATAGCCGCCAAATCACAAGTTTTCATTTCGTTTTTATTAGCATAATCAATTTTTTAGCTCTCCAACTTTAAAAGAAAAAAAAAACCCCCTTGAATTTCTAACTTTTTGTCATGTTTTCTTAAAATAGATGAAAAATTAATATTTATTAACTTTGTTAATATAGCGTGTATATGAATTGTCACGTAAATTATATATTAGCATTAAATTAATTTTTTAAATTATAGAAAAAATAAATTTTTAATTTTTAAAAATTGTTTTATATATTTTTAATTTTTAAAATTTAAAAAAAAAGTAATTAAATGTTGACATTAAATACAAAACTAAAATGAGTTTTTCTGAAAAGTAAGAGTAAAATAAGTAATTATACCTTTTCTTTCTCTGGAATCTACCTAATTCCATTTCTTTATTTTAAGATACAGTGACCTTCACCTAAAACAGCGTAGTTGAGACATCTCAGTCACGATAACAATGACTGCTTAACTTCTTATTTGCTCCCAAACCAAGAATTTTCGGTGACAATTCAACCAATTTCTGTCCTGTCTTTTAAATAAATCAGCCTCTTTAATTATTATTTTTTTTTAAAAATAAGTTTAAATCTGAAACTTATGCCGTGTTTAATAAATTTTCAACTTTATCTATCTTTTTGGACACCAACTACTTTTCTATTTAAATACTTTTCTTTACTATTTTATATTAAATAAAAACTAATATGATCTTTTAAAAAATAATATTAAAATTTTATTTTTTCTTTTTTAACATTAATTTCATTATTGGTTCTTATCATTATCTGTAATCCCTCTCCAACCCTTAAATAAGAGGATAATGTATTTCAGCGCACTTAAACTCACGTCCTCCTGCTCTCACAATAATACTCATACCAATCGAACTAAGACTCAACTAACCAAAAGAATCCTTTTTACATTCAATGAAAAATTCTAATATTTATCATATTTCATCTAGTAAATTACTTCATACAAAGGTTTGGATAGAAATTTTATGAATAAGGATCAATCAATTTTTAAAATAAATTTAACTATAAAATTATAAATACATAGTTTTGTTATAAAATTTAAAAGAAATATAAAATAAACAAGAGAGAAAAATAAAAAATGAAATGATGATTCAATTTTCACATTGACATTCAATAAGCTTATTCATACCCTCTATTTATGGGGCTTCAAAAATAATAAGTTACAAAATATTAAGGCCCTATAAATGATTTAGGGGCTACAAGACAATGAATTTAGGGGTAATTAGGGGTTATAGATATTCATCTTTTAAGGGTTATAATAAAATAAATTTAGGTGTTATGAATATCTTTTTATCAATAAGTTTAAAGTTTTAAAATATTATTTTAAATAATGATACGTGGACCATGGACCATGAGTAGTTTACGTCTTTTTCTCATTGGTTTTTCACGGAGCATAGGCCCTTTTTTTCTATTTTGGTTCTATGGACCCACAAGGCACGAAGTTCCCACTAACAAGGCTTTTCCAACTTCAACCATAAATAGTGCATCAAATTCAAATACCATCGCAAATACATTTGTCCCAATACATCTCTCATCTGGGTTGTCGTTTCTGTAGCTGAAGAAACTCTTCAATGGCTGAAAAGAGCAAGGTTTTGATCATCGGAGGAACTGGATACCTGGGAAAGTTCATTGTGGAAGCCAGTGCAAAAGAGGGTCATCCCACTTTTGTTTTTGTAAGGGAGTCCACCGTCTCCGACCCTGTTAAGGGAAAACTTGTCGACAACTTCAAGAACTTAGGGGTCCATTTGTTGTTAGTAAGTAGTAACCTTTTGCTTCTTCACATACATCCATGGCTGGCTGTGACATATCTTTAATTTTATTGTTGTGTCATGCAGGGGGATATGTACGACCATGAGAGTTTGGTCAAGGCAATAAAGCAAGTTGATGTGGTGATTTCGGTTGTGGGTCAAATGCAGTTAGCAGATCAAGTTAAGATCATTGCTGCTATTAAAGAAGCTGGGAATGTCAAGGTGGGTGTTTCCTCTCTTTAATTTGTTTTATATTCAAGTTTGGCTTCAACATAGTATCTTACATCACTGTAAATCAAATTAGCTGCAACCACTTTGATATAATTAAACCCGTATGAGGCCACTTTGGTGGAATGGACCCTCCATGTGCTGGTAGTTATTGTAAATGATGCTGTAGATGCGTAGTATTTACTATTTACTATCCCTGGTACGGTAGAACAACTTAAAACAGTTTTAGATCTACTTTTACACACATATGAAATTCAACACCATGCATTTGAACCAAGCTCGACTTCTGGACTCCACATTATTGAGAGAACTTCTTTCCTGGACGTGGGCACTTCTGGTTTATACCAAAAAAAAAGTTGAACACATTTTGGTGACTCTGGACCCAACTTACTGTTTTCTCACTCTATTCTAACGGAATTTGATCAGAGATTTTTCCCATCGGAATTTGGAATGGACGTGGACAAGAACAATGCGGTTGAGCCAGGAAAATCGACATTCGCAATCAAGGCTCAAATCCGTCGTGCTGTTGAGGCTGAAGGGATCCCTTACACTTATGTGCCTGCTAACTGCTTTGCAGGCTATTTTCTTCCTACATTGTCGCAGCCAGGAGCCACCTCTCCCCCAAGAGACAAGGTGGTTATTCTAGGTGATGGAAATCCTAAAGGTAAACAAAGCATTTCTAATCAGAAACTTGATGACCGCTTAGTTTTAGAGATTAAATAAAGCACCTGCCATCACCATTTGCAGCTGTTTTCAACCATGAAGCTGACATCGGAACCTACACCATCAAAGCTGTCGATGACCCCAGAACAGCGAACAAGACTCTATTCATCAGGCCTCCCAAGAACACCTACTCATTTAACGAGCTCATCGCCCTGTGGGAGAAGTTGATTGGCAAAACCCTTCAGAAAACATATGTTCCTGAGGACCAACTTCTCAAACAGATCCAAGGTTGATAAAATCTCCTGCTCTTATTTTGGATTTGTTCATAGGAATCTTATTACACTTTGGTTATTTATTCATGCATTTTATCAAATTCTTGCAGAGTCTCCAATCCCAATCAATATTATGTTGGCCATCAGTCACTCAATCTTTGTCAATGGTGACTGCACCAACTTCGAGATCGATCCATCATTCGGATACGAAGCTTCTGAGCTCTACCCTGAAGTGAAATACACCACTGTGGAAGAAGGCCTCAGTCGTTTTGTTTGAGAAAGCTAGAAATCAAATCAGATCATTGTTACTAAACTGATACCAGTAATAATTCAAGAACTGTCACTGAGAGATTTGTGCAGAGGACTTGAGGATTCTGTGTGTGTGTCATAAATTTCTCGTTACTATCATTCAACATAATGCCAAACATGCTATTCTTCTTGTGTCGTACTCATAGTCCATGTCTCTGAATATTACAAGCAGCTCTTTCTTTACATTTTACACCATCCACAAAAGCCAATACCAGGTCATCAATAAACAGCCATGCAAGCAAAATAATTTCAGAGCATTGCTTTAGGTAAATTATGGGATAAAGGAGCCAAAACCTCAAACTCTGAAAATCAATATATATGGACTGGTTCATGAATACAAATGATGTACCATTAAAGACCGTAGAGTTGAGAGAATGTCGTGGTTCTAGAGAAGATTCTAAATATCTTATACTAAAGTTTAGTTTGGTATAGAACACCATCTTTGACCTATGAAATATATTTTACAAATATGATTATAAAATTCAAGAAATTAAAGTGGACTAATTTGCAATACTTTTAGCAACTGAATAAGGAGGTTCAAAAGTCCAAAAAAATTCAAACAGTGAGTACTTGGGCAATCAAGGTCCAACTCAATCCCAAAGAAACAAACCCTAGCCACCACAACTTTTGGTGGCTACGGCATGCAACAAGGGAGGAAGGAGAGTGATCGAAGAAACCAACAATGGCAGGCCGTCATACCTACAACCAACAGATCCACCATCAAGGAGGAGTTGAAAAAGAAGTCAGTTTGCTCCCTATCCCAATTCGATGTGTCAACTAATGTTCTAACATAGTTTGGAATAAGATAGCTTAACAACAGTTTTTAAAGAGAGATTCACACATGAATTTTTTAACACAGCTCGGATAAAAATCTTAAATCTACATAGTCTTATCAGTGAATGATTTATTCAATAATAAATCCAAAAATTTATTAGCTAAAGCTTAATCTACCGCTACAATAACAAGCAATTGTAACCCCAACAAATAAGCCCAATAGTTACAACAACAAGCAATTGTAACCCTAACAAATATGCCCAATAGTTACAATTACTCACTCACAATAATAATCATCTCACTAAGAAAGCCTATATAAAGAGTGAAATAAACAAAGCAAATACAAGCAATGAAGATGGTAGTAGCTCAAGTAAATACACTCCCAAAAGACATATCCAATTGCATCGGCACTGCCTATTTATAGGCAAAATAAGGCAACTTCCCCAAGTAACATTTGGGGATAAAATACCATTTTAAACTGAAGTATATATCCACAAAAATCTCCTTCTAAAATATGAATTCAAAGCGTTCATTACCAAGCAAATCTAATGAACTTGGCCTTCAAGAAAGGCAAATCTAAGGCTTAAAGGTAAAATATAAGGTTTTGATAAGTGTAACTTTGATCCTTTTGTTACGAAATAGCCATTCATTCAATGGCGAATTCAAGTCGCAAAGCTGCAAGCCCATCCAAACTTGTGAGCTCATTCAAAGTTGTGAGCTCAAACACAACTGTGAGCTCACCAAACATGCGAGCTCAGCAAAGATGCGAGCTCAACCAAGATGTTATCAATGTGCGAATCACCTCACGCAACTTTGATCCTTTTGTTACGAAGTGGCCATTCATTCAATGGCGAACTCAGGTCGCAAAGCTGCGAGCCCATCCAAACTTGTGAGCTCAAACACAACTGTGAGCTCAGCAAAATGCGAGCTCAACCAAGATGTTATCAATGTGCGAATCACCTCGCAAACTGGCTAGTGCGAATTGTTAAGGGTTTTGGCGAACCCCTAAATGAAATGCGAGCAGAATTCGTAAGTGCAAAATTTAATATGCTTTTTGCTTAGTCTGTTTGTTAAGATAACTTGTTGAAACAAGAAGAGTTAGTATTGAAATGATGTTATTAGGTACTTATTTCTCTAAATCAATTTGTGTACAAGTTTTATCTTTACTTTTCCAAGATGATTTGATATGATTAGTTGATTACTTGAAACCACTTCACCTATATATTGTACCATAAACAATGGGAACAACCAAACAGATTAAGCATTATGTTTTTGCGAATGATCATTGCCAACAACATCACTACCACAGCTCCACAAATTGAAAGTGCAAAAGAACCTATTATGTTTTTGGAAGAATGATTTCGTTCTGTGGATAAGGGACTTACTGGTACCTTAATGGCACAGCTCACGACCATGAAGCATAATGGGTCGAGTGTTAGACTTGATGTCATAAATGTAATATTTTTATCTATGTACACTTATATATATTTTTTCAAATAGATTGATTAATAAAATTATCCATGACTATGTTAATATACATGTTTTGGTTAATAAAATTATAGTCCTATTCACCTCATAGTTACATAGGAATTGGAAATCCATGTACCTCCGCACCTTATGATTTGTAATTATGTCATGATGCAATTTTTTTAATTTTTTTCATGATATTGCAAACCGAATCAAGAGAAACTATTATGTAGCCATGGCATTAGATTTTTCGATTATGATGCGATAAATTTTTATTTTATATTACCATGATTATTATTATTGAAAATTAATTCATTAATAATTGTTAATTATGATTTTTATATAATATATTCATCTTAAGTTTGATATGTATGTGATGTATATACTTTATTAGTTATTAAAGTGGCCGATTAAAAGGTTTATAGATGTTAATTATGTTATTTGGTCAATATTCATGTAATTATTTAATTAAATACTTATAATGGAAAATTGGATAGTTGACTTTTACTACTCATTAAGATTTCTTAATATGTTCAAAAGTGAATTACTTATTCTATGAATAGTGAAAATTATGGTGGCAGACTAATATTTTTGTTAGATACATATATTTGAATGTCCAAAGACAACATATGTATTTGATGAAAATTATTTATTTGTCCATTAAGTTTATTAACATTTATTTATGATAGTATATTATAGTATCTAACCAGAGGAGAACTAAGATATACTTGGATTGTTTGCATATCTGAATTCAATATTTGAGCATTTATGTATTGTCTAACCAGAGGAGAACTAAGATATACTTGGATTGTTTGCATATCTGAATTCAATATTTGAGCATTTATGTATTGTTTTGCTTTTATAAATTATTTTGTAGCAATTTCTCTTCATTTTCAAGTTTTATCATTTATTTTATCTAAAGGGTTAAACTTCTTTTAATAGAGTGAACAAGTCAAGTTCTATTAAGTTTTTTTGGATTTTGACTTGACACTATTAGAAGATAAATCTACTACTATTACTGATTCAAGCAATGAGGAAGAGATTTTTTTACCATAAACAATGGGAACGATCAAATAGATTGAGCATTATGTTTTTGTGGATGATTATTGCCAACAACATTAAAACCACAATTCCACAAATTGAAAGTGCAAAAGAATATATTATGTTTGTGGTAGAACGATTCCGTTCTATGGATAAGTCACTCACTAGTACCTTAATGGCACGACTCACGACCTTGAAGCATGGTGGGTCGAGTGTTGGACTTGGTGCCATAAATGTAGTATTTTCGTCTATGTACACTTGTATTTTTTCAAACAGATTGGTTAATAAAATTATTCATAATTACATTAATATACTATTTATAATTTTTCTCATGTGGCTTTTGCATGTAAAGCAAAATAGAAGCAAATAATAACTCATTGGTTGTCTAATGTTTAACTAATACTAAGTGGTATTATGTGGTCGGATCGTAATACAGAAAGACAACTTATATTAGTAAACGAACCTAAACCTATCCTTAGTCTAATCGGAAATGAGCAAACCAATTGGAAGACTAATATGTCATCTATTAAGTCCAATTAGGGAGATGCCTTGTCTTGGGCATCATAATGATGTCAACTGTTGGTTTTGATAAGGTTTTTAGGTGATCGTGAGTGTAATATTAAATACATAGCCGAGAAGTATTATTCCGAGGGGAAATTCTTCTCAATCTTGTTTCATTTTCTTTTCTTCTTCATCTTCTTATTTAGTTGTTCCGAAGAAGAGAATGTCCAAGGAACGCTCTGCATGGAGCGATGAACATAAGAATTGAGTCTGAAAAGTTAAGAATATGATGAACTGGTAAGCTTCTAAATCTTTTTGTACCCGTGGATTTGAGAAAAAGTGAAGTTGGGGGTTTTTGTAAAAAAAATTGAAAGGTTTCTATAAGTTTCTAGATTTTGGATTTTAAAGCATGAATGCATTCGATTTAATCGGTATATTTGGTTATCATGCTTAGCTAACCAGGATAGAAGAGATTCTGGCTGTTGGAAAAGCTAAGTTGTAAGGGAGGAATGATAGCAGGTGAGTTTTTGTACTCCACGTTTGGGTGTTCACTAGTTGTTATATTGTTTGTATGTTTTGTATTGAGTTTGATCTGAGTCTATGGCTGTGTAAGAGTGTTGTTGTCTGGGATTCTATGGAGAACATATGCATGCATAGGTCTATGCAAGTAAGAGAGTTGCAAGAATGTTGTGTTAAACGAGTAGAGTTGCAAGAATAAATTGTGTTGATTGTAATGATGTACATGATATGCTTGTTTATAAAATGTAGAGTACGAAAGGAAGTATTGGCGGGTTAGTGAAGATAGGAAAATTGGCGCAATGAAGGAATGGGCAAATTGAAAGGGAATTGGAGTCACTGAAATATGATAATAGTTTGGCTTTGTGAACGAATATGTAGGTGTTCGAGTTAAAAAAAGAGGAGTTGAGGAGGTTTGGTTGGATAAATGGTCTACTGACTCTACGGAGTGACATCATGGAAATGATCTACTAGCTCTATAGAATGGCATCATGAAAATAATCTACTTGTTCTATGGAGTGCCACCATGAAAATGGTCTACTGAATCATCAGAGTCGAAAGTCTATGGCCAGCCATGGCATGATCCAGTGGAGAACAGGTTCTCCCTTATGGTGAAAGGGAAGTCTGCTAGGACAATAAACAGAGAAGCCCATCAGTGCATACACGTGAAAACTACTATATGAATCGCGTGATGACAAGTTTGTCATAATGGTTATAACACATATGAGAACACTGACAAGTGTGCTAATGTAATGACCCAAAATTCAAGGGCACTAGAAAAGTGAGTTATAGGGCCTCCGTCTTAGTGAACCGAGTTTGTAAATATTTATTAGGAATATTTGTGAGGCTAGTTGTGTGTTTAATTAGGCTTTAATTAAGTAAATTTAGCTTAATTAAGAGAAATTAGGAAAAAGGGCTAAATTGAATAAGGGATAAAAGTTTAATTATAGATTAATAGAAATAAGGGAGGACCAAAATGACAAATAAGCCATTCTTAATGATTATGGCGGCAAACATATGAAAAATCTAAGATTTTTCTTAGATATTTACTTAATTAATTAATTAGTTAATTTTTTTATTATTTTATTGAATTATAAATTATATTAAATATTATTATATTATAAAATAAATGGAAATATGACAAATGTAGGGTGATAAATGGTACATGTGTAATAATGTGTATATACACTTGTATAATAATTATTTATTTACTTAAAATTTAAGTAAAAGATATTTATTAATAAAATAATTATAATATAAGATTTTTATAGGATAAATAAATTAAATGATGACAAGTGGATGGTGATGATAATATACAAATGTAAAATAAATATGTGTACAATTGTAATATATGTATTTGTTATTAAATAGATATTTATTATAATTATTATTATAGTTTTATATTAAATTATTAAATTATGATTGTTATTATTAAACGAAATTAGAATGAAAACAATTGTATAATTATTAATGGTACATGTGTAACATATATGTTTATACATTTGTAAATTATTTATGTATTTCCTTATATAATAAGCAAAAGATATTTATTAATTAATATTATTATTTTAACATTATTATAATAAAATAAAGAATAAAAGAAATAGAATAAAAAGGGAATGAAAGAAAACAAAACAAATAGAAGAAAAGAAACAAAAGAAGGAATAGAAGAACAGAAGCTTAAACGAAAAAGGAAGGGAGAAAAGGGAAGGAAAAAGAAAAAGGGAAAACTAAGATTTGAGAGCTTAAAGCTTCAAAGGTAAGTCAATTAAGCCATTTTCTCTTAAATTTGATGTTTTAGAAGCTTTAGAATAAAGTTTTGTTGAAATTAAGTTGAGGTTTTGGAAGTTCTTAGGTTTTTGAACATAGTTCATGTTGAACAAAATGATGAATTAGGGGTTTAATTGAATGAGTTTCAATTTAGATTTGATAAAGGGATTTAATTGAAAAGTAAGCCATAAGTTTTGCATAGTAAGGACTAAATTGAAAGAATTTCAAAATTAGGGATTTATGATGAAATTTTGATGATATGTATAAGTTTGGTTGAAATTTGAATGGAAATAAAGTATGAATTGAGTTAGAAAAGTAAGTGAATTTAGTTGGGATCAAATTGAAAATAAGGTAGAAATTGAATAGAAATTCAATTATTCAATATAAATTATTGTTGTATTAATAGTATAAATTATTTTAATTTATGTAGCTAGAAAAGAACCCAAGGCATCGGCATCGAAAGGAAAAGAAAAGGTTATCGAGGAGTAATTGAGCAAATCACGGTTTGTATCACTATAATTCAAACTTTATCATTATTATATGTTTAATTTACTAATTATGTGCGGTAAGTATTTTAAGGTAAGTGTTTAGTAAAATGACAAATTTATGATTGGGTATTGAAATTGAGACTGATACTGAATTAAATTATAGAACACTGAATATTGTTTTGTGTACTGCATTAAACTGTGAATTACTGAAGTAATGAATTATTGCAATACTGTTAAACTGATTGAAATTGAGAAATTATAATTGATACTGAACTAAGATGGAAATTGTACTGAAAAGTGAATTAAATACCCTATTAATTAGTCGGGCTAGTCGGATATAGTTGGCATGCCATAGGATATGGAAAAGTACGGGTTTTTGAAACATCGATCGAGCACTTATGTGTCGACTATTATTTATTCTATCATTACCCGATTCAATACTTTGTGTGTCGAATCTGTTATCGTTATCATTATTGTTACTGATTCAGCACTTTGTGTGTTGAATATCATATCTTTATTATCGCTATCGCTATCGATCATCGATCGACTCGGTACTTATGTGCTAACTACTGCTACTATTACCGATTCGACACTTTGTGTGTCGAATACTGTTACTGTTTTAGGCACAATGTGCCGTACTGGTGTGTTTGGGTTGGAATCCGTGTATCCGTCAGTCCGGGTTTGTTAATAGGGTGAATAACTAAAATGAGAAAATTAAATAAATTTGATTGATCGTACTATTACAAATATGAGAAAGAAATTATGAGTTGAATTGTAAATGGAATTAAAATGTGAGATTTGAAGCATGAACTTAAGGTTCATGAATTTGCTAAAATATCGAATTATTGATATTGAAATCAGTTGAATAAATGAAATGAGAAAATTGAATGAGTTGATCGATTGAACTATTGAAAGTATGAGAAAGTGAAATTATGAAATGAAATGTGAATAGAAATTGAGATATCAAAATAAGAAGTGAAAACAGAATGAATTGGAAATAATGAAATAGTGTATGAGTTGACTGAATATAATCTTATGAATTAATTATAATTATTTTTATTGAAAAATGTTGGTTTAAATAATTATTGAAAGACTAATGTTGTAAGGTTTTAGATATGAAATAGAATAAGTTATTGAATTAGGATATAGAAATGAATTACATGAAATAATGATTTTATGAAATGGTTATTAATGAAATGCATGAAATGAACATGGAAATAGTTTGAAGATATATAAATTAAAATGAAGAAAAGCTATTTAAGACACATATTATTAAGAAAATTTAAAGTTTTAAATGCATGAATGTTTTATTGAAAGTAAAATAGTGGTAAGGTAAATTGTGCATATTATTGTTTTAAGTATTTGAATTATAGTAATACCACTGGGTGTATACTCAGTGTATGGTTTGTTTCCATGCGCAGATTAGGTACAGAAATTTTTTAGAGTCAAATTTGAGATTGCAAGCTTCACCTCATCACATCTTCAAGCAACAACAGGGTATGTTTAAAAATTTTGAATAGAATGACATGTACTTAGGAAAAATTAAGTAGTTTCCATTTTTATGTTCAAATATAATAGTAATTAGCCAAGAATTACTTTGGCACCAAATGTAATATTCCTATATCAGGTTCCTTGAGTCGAACATGGTATAGGGGTGTTATAGCTAATAAGAGGTCCATCCAAGTGTGAAGGCACGGGGAATATGTGAAAGCGTCTTGCACGTAGATATACGTGGAAAAAAGGGAATTTTCTTTCAGAGTAATTGCAAATATGCATCCGCCATTAAGAGTCCATCAGAGGCAATGAACAAGCTAACACTGGTTATGAGAAAGTAAGACGATTCTTTAAACTCTATTTCTAATTGCTTCATGCAAAGAGGTCGCTAGAAAGAGAAGTCTGCCAAGGACTATCTTAGGTGGAATGTCTGCCAAGGACTATCTAAAGAAGGGAAGTCTGCCAAGGACTATTGGTTTTGGAAAGTCTGTCAAGGACTATCGAATGAAGAGGAATATCTATTTGGACTATTTTGAAAAGGAAAGCTAGCAAGGCTATCTTACAAGTACATTTTTACAAGAAAGGAGTAGTTCTTAAAACTATTCGCCAGAACATTTTTACAAGAAAGGAGTAGTTCTCAAAACTATTCGCCAGAACCTACACTCGAAGGCCACATACGAGGGTGTAAGTAAATGTCGAGATAATAAAGTAAGGCGATGTTGAGTTCAACACGAAGGAATCAAGGTAAGAATCCACCTTTTTGGTGAAATGCCTACAAGCCCACCAAAGTTAATTGACATTCTTTATGCCTGCTTACGTGGCTACTACAAGCCCACCAAAGTTAATTGACATTCTTTATGCCTGCTTACGTGGCTATCTTTTGATGAGTCAAACCAACAAGGTAGAATAAAATCATGATGTAATAGCCCGTTTTCAGTGAAATCGAAACAGTGGTTTCGGGACCACAAATCTGAGTTCATAAGAAAAATATTTTAAAATTATTTTATCGTCTACCATATGATAGGAATATTGTATAAAATTTTGTTAAGAAAATTTTACTGATTACATGTTTAATTGATAAAAGGACCAAAGCATGAAATATAAAAGTTGAGTTCTCGTAGTTATAAGTATCAAATAACTATGAAATTTAAAATTAGAAGTCCTTATATGGTAAATAGACCATTGAGAGGAGTTAGTAGATAAGTATGATGATTCATCCATGGAAATTTAAGAAAAGAAAAGGACTAAATTGAAAAGTAAATAAATAAAAGATGATAAATAAGATAAATATCTAATATCATCATTTTATATCATCTTTCCCAATTAAAAGACATGGAAACCCTAGTTTTTGGGTGTTGAGTTCAAGCAAGTTGTTTTGGCTCAATTAAGTATGGATTCTTGTCCTGTTTTTAGTAATTTTTATGTTTCTGAGATCGAAATAGCTTAATCTAGCTATCTCAGGGATTAATTTGTAAATTTATCAAAGTACTAGAGTTTTTCCATGTATGATTATGTATGAATTATGAAATTTATGGTAGAAAATTAAAGGTTGTTAATAGATAAACAACTTTTGTAAAGTGAATTTTGATGAAATTATGATTTAGGGACTAAATTGTAAATATGTAAAATTCATGGAAAAATTCTGAATTTTATGTAACACATTGGTGGTTAATGTTACATGCAAAAATCGGTTAGGCTTGGAATAAGGGTTAAATTGCATGAATTTTATTTTCCGAGCCTAGGGACGAAATCGTAATTAAATAAAAGTATAGGGGCAAAATAGTAATTTTGCCTAAGATGTGAATTAGATTGAATTGAATATGAATTGTATTAAATTGAGTTAAATTTACTCATATAGATCAGGATAGACAAAATACGGAATTAGATCGAGGAAAAGGGAAAGTGTCGGACTAGTAGACAACAAATCAACGAACACTTGTCAATGTAAGTTCGTGTAACTAAATTGTATATTTATATGTTCGAATTGAATTGTATGTATGTGATTGTATAATTGCCATGTACATGAAATTGATTACATATCCAACAAAGCCCGATAAATGTTTAAGTCTCGTTTGAATAAATGAAATTCGATGGATACAAGATTCCCGAATTGGTTGTGGTCCTCCATATGTTGCGGGCACACCATAGCTCGAAAGAGTGTCCCGTTATTAACTCTCATGATCATCCCGTTATTTGCCCTCTTGAGCTTCCTATTATATGGTTCTTGCGAGCTTCCTGTAAATGGCTCTTCAAAGCATCCCGATTGGTTGTGATTCTACATGTGGTGTAGACACACCACAGCTCTTATGAGTGTCCCGTTATATGGCTCTTCGTGAGTTTCCCGATTAAAGGCTCTTTGTGAGCTTCCTTCGGAGCTTCTCGATATGGCTCACTTGAACTTCCCGATATATGGCTATCCGAAACTTCTCGATTAATGACTCTTCGAAGCTACCCATTATTGGCTCGCATGAGCTTCCCGATTATGGCTCTTATGAGCTTCTTGATATACAGCTCGGATAAACTTCCCATTACATGGTTCACATGAGCTTCCTGTTATATGGCTCGAGAGAGGGCTTCCCGATTATGTGTTTTAATGAGCACTCCCGAATATAAATTGACAAATTACAGATTCATACACTTCGTGTGTATTACCGTGTATCCATCGATATTTCAAATGGTTCAACGGATAAAGTTTTGATAAAAGTTAAGGTGAATTCTAAATGAAATGCTACTTGTATACGCCTGAAAACACATAGAAATTTGATATTTGATGAGATCATCCCTGATTCTTGATATTCACATGAAATACATGACTAACATGTTGATGAAGTTGTGTGTTTAGGCTATTAGCCAAATTGTTTGGATGCATTTTGTATGCTTACCATAAATGTAAATGAATAGTAAGTTTATTTCTTATTATACGAACTTACTAAGCATTAAATGCTTACTCTGTTTTATTTCCTCTATTTTATAGTAGCTCGAAAGCTCGTTAAGGTTGAAAGCTGATCGGAGACACATCACACTATCCATCGGCTCATTTCGGTATAAACAGTAAATTAATTATTGGTTATAATGGCATGTATAGGTTTAAATAACCAATGTTGGCATATAAATGTTTTGGTTGTAATTAGCCATTGAAATGGCTTGTGATGAATGTGTTTTGATGTATATATATATATGAGCTAACATCATGTTTGATATGAGTGTTAAGTATGGATAATTGATAGTAAATTTCATAAGTATGTCTAAATGTATTTCTGGTCAAATAGGTAAGTTTGGATATATGGATTTATGAAGTAATATATCATGCATAAGACTTGATTTTTAGCTTGGTTTAAATGGTTTGGATTGGCTTGTGTATGTGTTAGTGTTTATGTAGGTGGAAGACAAATTTGGGTGAGAAAAGTGGCATTGAAAATGGCCTATTTTCGTCCATATAGGCAGAGACACGGGCGTGTGTCTCAGCCGTTGTGACACACAGCCTAGCACATGGGCGTGTCTTTCGGCTGTGTGTCCCCGCATCTTTAAAGTTTCAAAACAGAATGCTCAAATTGATCATACAACCTAGCACACAGGCGTGTGGCTTGGCTGTGTAACCCCTGCACCTATTTAATGCAAATTTTCATGTTCACATGGCCTAGCACACGGGCGTGTGACTTGGTCGTGTGACCCAAGTCAGAGAGTTACACGGGTACGAACATAGGCTGGGACACGACTGTGTGCCTTATTTCAAATGCCCACACGACTAGAGACACGAGCATGTCTCTTGGCCGTGTGAGCCACATGGCCTGACCACACGGGCGTGTGTCCCCTGCACCTTGGAAAAATTTTAAAATTTCGCGAAAAATTCTCTAAGTTCCCGGTTTAGTCCCGTCTTGTTTTTAATGTATGTTTTGGGCCTCGAGGGCTCATATAATGAACTTTATGAATAATTTCTGACATGAATGTTAAATATATGAAATGTTTGTATTTGATATGTATATTCTAGAAATGCTCCGTAACCCTATTCCGGCGACAGATACGGGTTAAGGGTGTTACACATGAGGTGAAGCTTGACAAGTTAAGTCTCAAAAAGAAGGTGTCAGAAAGAGTATGATTATGTCCAAATCCGCCCCCGATATGTCTGCCAATGATTCATTCAAAGAGAACTTATAGGTGTGGACCACGCCATCCAATTTGTAAAAGCTTATATGAAACTCAATGAGTTTATTTACGTGCATCATCCTTATTACTCGTAATATCAATACATATTATTTAATAATTGATGTATGGAAACTCACTAAGATTATTCGAACTTATGAGTGGTTTGCCTTGATTGCTGAGTGGTTTGCCTTGATTGCAAGATCAAAGGCTGACATAGTTATTGTACGAAGGGACCAAGCCAAACCTCGCGGAATCCATGTGGCCTTCTTTGATGTGGTATCATGCATATAGAGGGGTGCCCTTATATGCTATTCCTCGGGGATTGAATATGTAATAAAGTAGAATCGAATTTGTCAGATTACGTGTATAAATATTTTAATAGATGGATATGCTTGTAAAGAACATTAGTCTACTGAGTTAGTTAGTCGTAAAATAGGATGTTTCAAATGATGTTCATTTTTGGAAATATTATGGATAGTTAATTAATTGGATTAAAGTTTTATGGGAACATAACATTAAATCTAACGTAGAAGTAAATAAAATGGAAATATGTTGTTAAGTAATATGGTCTAATTGTGGCATTTGGTACTTGAACCCGATGATTAGGTTGGGTATAAGATGCTACATAGTAATTGACTTTTTGATACGAATCGTCTTGGGTTTGAAAACGAATCGTAAATATTGCCCGATCGTAAATTAGGTAGTTTTTCTTTGAATAACCAAAAAGGATAATTCTTTGAATGTAAAGATAGGTACGGGATGAGATGGATACGTATTTGAAACAAGAAAGAACCTTTAATAAAAATTAAAGACCCGAATCTTATAAGTTTCAAATTGATGAACGGAGTTTTTAAATAAAACCGAGACCCACTATCTAGCAAGATAGGAACCAACGGTATAAATAAATGAACGCCACACCCGAAAAGGGTGATAAGTTCAAAACAAGGATAAAACGACGCCACTAGAAAACTAGATAAGTCAATTCAACCTTGAGAATTAGGAGAGTGAATACTCACCAAAAGAAATTCTTCTTTCATTAAAATTTCAAAAGTCCTTCACAAATGAAAATGGCCAAATATTTATAGCCTCTTCTACAAGCTAACCGATTGGACAAAAACATAACTTAATTGTAAATAAAAGAAAATAGCAATAGTGTGGCCATTATTTACTAATTGATTTTATAAGCATTTTTAATTTATTTATTCAACCACACCAAAAACACATGCACATTTCATGTTCCATAGCTTGTATCTTGCTTTTTGTCAGTCCATATAGGCTCCCATTATCTTGAATTTTTAATTTCCACATGCTCTCTACCAACATGATTATTTTAATGCTCCATTTCATATCATAATATTCCTTCATTTGTTTATTCAAGACAATCATGCTGTCCAACAACCCACTAACCACACATGCTCCTTTTAATATTTTATAAACACATGCCTTAATTGTTTTCCACTATAGCCGTCTGCCTAAGCTCCACCAAGCCTCCATAAAATATTTTTCATGTATCAATGTATACTTCATAAGTCTCCATGAATTGTGGCCTTCCACTTGCCGTCCAACTTAATGCTCCACTATTTCTATTTTAATTCATCCCAACATTCCTTCACCAAGTTCAATTAATCTCCATTACCTTGTTATACCATATGGCCGTCCAACTACAAAGGAATTTCAATTTGTTTAAATCCACCATGGTTGTGCCGTCCAAGACATATTGCCATGCGTTCATGCTTTGCCGTCCCATGCCTTGGGAAAAATATTAATTTTTGTGCTTCCCATTTGTTTGTCTCTCGCTACCATCTTCCATGATATCTTATCCAAAACGTGCAGCACTACAAAATGCATAAATCACACTAATTAAAATTCACACTAATTAAAATTCACACTAATTAAAATTCGGCCAAACATAGTTAGAACAGAATTTTAATTACCTTATTTAACACTAGTAAAAACATACTAATAATCAACTTCGACAAAGACTAATTAAAACTTGTGCTATCTAAATAAATATGAAATAAAAAAAGAAGAAGCTATTACTGAAAATAAAACATGCGTAATTTAAAGTGTTAAATAAACTAGCAGTCGGACTAGCTAGTATATTCAACTTCAAATAAGTTGTAGTAGTTCAGCATGTTTTTGGGCTCTCTTCTATCGTCATTCCAGATTTGTGCCACCAAAACCGTCGCGGTATCTTTGAATTGTTTGGCACGGGAACGTGTAATCGGCCCAATAGGTAGCTCAATCGGGTTAGGGTCGACGTCTGTCATAGGCTTCGTAGGTGAGTTCGTTTCACTTTTCATGAAGGAAAGATGTAATGGTTACAATGAGATAAAATAGGCTCATATTGGGAGAATGAGTTTATCCTAAAGAGATTAAGGATATCCTATGAGGGTAACACACTTATGACAAGGTCATTGGACAAGAACTAATCGAGTTGCTTTCGTAATGGTATGTTGTTAGGGAGAGCTCAATCATGATACTATAGTGGAATGACTTCATGACTAAATGAGTTTATAATTAATAGGTGAAAAGCTAGAACTTAATTATAAATCATTTGAGACCTAATTGCATATGTCTAATTGGTCCCTATACTTGCTCGTTGAAACCAAAAATAAATTGCATGTTGAATCAAATGAACAGAAATAGATACAAATTGTGAAAATGGAGAAATGAGAAACATTTGGAAATGAATATGATTTTCTCCAAACTAAAAATAAAAATCAAGAAATGAAAACATTTGGAAATGAATGTGGTTTTCTCCAAAATGAAAAATGAAAATGACTTGGAAATAAATTTATGGTTTTCAAATTAAATAAAGTTTGAAAATGGAAATAAATCATTTGGTCATAGTAAGCCCATTGAATATAGAACTATTAAATATATTTTCTCATATATTCTTTTATAGTGAAATCGTCATGATTTTAACGGGATTAGAATTGGGTTGAGAAAATTATTTAATTAGGAAATAATTTATTAATTTGAGATGTTTATTTTGGGAAATAGAAAAACAAGTACCAAGTTGGATCGAATTATAAAGTACTGGGTTAAAAGTCCAAGAAGTACTTGTAATTAGACCCGATAACAGAGAGGCCTAAAAGCCCCTCATGTTTATGAGAGGGACGATAACCTGATCTGTCGTAATTCAGTGTTGCAGATTAAACTAGTTCTCACACTTGAGGAGCTCAAATACAATCACTTTATTATGTTTTAGTCGAGTTTTTATAATTTCATTTACATACAATAAAAAGTGTATTTGCGTCTTTAATTGACATTAGGGGCTAAATTAGGCCTAAGAGTGAGCTAATATACTTACTGAGTGTGCAGGAGACCATTAGAGGGCATACAAACTCAATAATAGGCGTTGTGTTGCAACATAGGGAGCTTGGCGTCACGGCATAGGAAGTAGAATACAAGAATATCGAGCCTGCCTTTGGTGTCACGACATAGCTAAGGGATGTCGTGGCACACCCCTGAAGATACCCTGAGTACGAGCATGCTGCCTTTGATGTCGTGACACAGTTACTAGGGTGTCGCGACATCGGTCCTGTACGGGAAGCAATTACGAGTCAGGGGCATTTTGGTCTACACAATCAAATATTAAGCACGAGAGTGTCAACTGACCTAGGGTTGTGGACAACAATAACCCTAACTCTATAAATAATCTCTTAAAAACCTGTTAAAGGACAACTTTCATACTTTATATATTTTTTGTAATTTTAGTTTTCAGTTTTTCCTTTTTCTTAGGCTTAGATTATTTTCAGTTTTGTTATTTGCATATGTCGATAGATCTGATTTGTGGAACTTTGTCAACTCTTTATGGATTTCGTGCTTCAATCAATACAGTTCAGGATTCTCTTAAACCTTTGTCTTGATTTGTTATTAATGTTTATCTTTTGCATCAAGTTTATTATGATGAGGAACTAATCCTCTTATGGGGGATTAGCAAGTGGAGGTATGATTAATTGATTGTTGTGCAAGGTTTTCTTAGCGGATCAGCTGTTCGGGAGAGGAAAAACTTACACTAGGCTTGACGACCCTAGGAAGTCATCTAGATGGGAATTAACCCAAAATTGGTATGGCCAATTTGTGAACACCTTGGCCTCAAATCGATCTAGACTATGAGGTCGAGAGATAAGTAGTTCTTGCCGACTCGTTAGTCTAGTGGAAGATCAAGAGATCCTGCTAGGGTAATGACTAGTTGATTGAACAGGGAACCCAAAGTGACAGTTATTTATGATTACCAAAGCGAGCTAATCACCTATGCTCATATCTGATTCAGTTTCTATATTAAATTTCTCAAATTCTTTTTCTTTTTATTATTTTATTCTTTATTTACAAAAATACCAAAAAAATGCTTTATGTTTATTTGTAATATAATTTATTAAAAGTGCTAATTAGCTCTATTTGTGTTTAGGTTAGGGATCATTTAGTGCTCGCCTCCCTTGGGTACGATCTTCGGAGTACTATCCTATTTTGTTGTAACTATATTACAATTTGACCTGTATACTTGCGAACACCGCTTGTTTGATATACTTTGTGCAACATTCTTACTCTGGACGTTGGTACATCCAAAGGCGGTTACAAACCCTAGTATAATTAACTAGGGTTGTTACCTTTATACTTCTAGTTAGACTAATAGTTCATTTTTCTATTTGAAATAGACTTCTTCAATTCAACAAGGGTTTTACTTGTTCTATTTATAAATAGATAGCACCGATAGGGATAGATATACAACTTTAAGATATTGTTACTCTGTCCGAAAATAGTGAGAGTTTATTGCTATAAATATCACAAATCGGCTCGGTTTTCAAAATTTTTATTTTCCATTATTCAAGAAACCATTTTCAAACTTAATTTTTTCCAACATTGAGAGGAATGCAAGAACATATCATCGTGATGTCTAATATTACAGTAAGACTAAAGACCTTGGGGATGATGGCGGATGACTCTTTTTTAGTGCAGGTCATATTGAACTCACTACTTTTGAATTATGAATCATTTCAAATTAACTATAAAATTATTAAAGACAAGTGGGATGTGAATGAATTGACCAGTAATCTCATTTAGGAGGAAGCAAGATTAAAAAGTCAAGAAAGTAATTCGATCCACCTTATGGGTTAAGGAGCTGAAAAAGAACTTAAGGCAAAAACAAACAAGTTTAAGAAAAAAATTTTGCCTATTAATATTTCTAATGGCGAGAAAAAGAAAAGAGTGGAAAATAAGTGTCACTTTTGTAAGAAAGTAGGACACTATCAGAAATATTTCCGAAAACATAAAGCTTAGTTTGAAAAGAAAGGCAAATTTTATGTTTCTGTATGTTTCGAAGTCAAACTTAACGAAAGTTCCTAATAATAGTTGGTGGTTTAATTTTGGTGCTACTACTCATGAATCCAACATGATGCAAGGATTCCTTTTGATCCAAACCACAAACCCAACTAAAGATTTCCTATATATATGGGGAACCGTATGAAGGCTTCAATTGAAGGTATAAGGACTTATCATTTGGTCTTGAATACTGGTTATCACTTATACTTATTTCAAACTCTTTATGGACCTTTAGTTTCTAAAGACCTTATATCATTTTCAAAACTTGATGTTTCTAAGTTTAGTGCTAAGTTTGGACATGATTGTTTTAATTTATTTAAAATGATTTTTTTTAGGTTCAAAAATCCTTATTGATGGTTTATATGAATTGAGACTTGATAATATCTTTGTGGAATCCTTACTTGTTGATTATATCAATGTTGGAATTAAGCCTAGTATGCTAAATGAATATTTTGCTTACTTGTGGCATAAACATTTGAGTAATGGATCCAAAGAAAGATTAATAAAGAATGAGATTCTACCTCGATTCTAGATTTCACTAATCTTGGTGTATGTGTGGATTGCATTAAGGGAAACCAAACCAAACATACTAAGAAGGGTGCCATAAGAAGTACATAGCTTTTTGAGATAATACACACTGATATATGTAGACCTTTTGATGTTCAATCTTTTAGCGGAGAAAAGTATTTTATCACCTTTATTGATTATTTTTCATGGTATTGTTACATCTTTTTGCTTGATGAAAAATATCAGTCAGCAAATGCCCTTGAGATATACGTTAATAAGGTTGAGAGGCAATTAGATAGAAAAGTGAAAATAGTAAGATTTGATAGAGGTGGTGAATTTTACGAAAATTTTACTAAATAGGACAATGTTGAAGTCCATTTGCTAAATTCCTTGAAAGTGCTAGCATACGTGCACAGTATACTATGTTAGGCACACCTCAACAAAATGGTGTTGTAGAAGGTGTAATCGGACTTTATTGGATATGGTTAGGCGTATGATGAGTAACTCCTCATTACCTATATCATTGTGGATGCATACACTAAAAACTATTGTATATTTATTAAATAAGGTTCCGAGTAAGGTAGTTCCAAAAATTCCTTTTGAGTTGTGGACTGAAAGGAAACTTAACCTAAGGCCCCTACATCTTTGAGGTTGCCAAGCGAAAGCAAAAATATATAATCCACATGAAAGAAAATTAGATTTTTGTACGAAAGTGGATATTTTATTGGTTATTTAGATAAATATAAAGGATATAGGTTTTATGTACCAAATAATAGTATGAAACATAGAGACTAGTAATGCTAGATTCCTTGAAAATGGTGAAGTTAGTGGGAGTGTTTGAAAACAAGTTATGGATATAAAAGAAATTAGAGTAGAATTTCCTACACCTAAAAATGTTCCTTTATCCACAAATGCTGTTCCAAAAATTAATGAATGCCCTAGTAATGTTGAACAACATTTAAATGATGAAACAAAAATAGAAGAAATTAACTCACAAAGGTCTAATAAAAATGGACCGTAAATAATGTCATTAAGAAGATTTTAAAAAGAGAGAAAATCGATTCCTAATGATTATGTGATTTATTTGTAATGATCAGATTTTGATATTGGAATCAATAGAGATCTAGTTTCATTTTCAAAATCCATAAGTAGTGATGAGTTTGATAAATGGTTAAGCGTCATGAAAGATGAGATGAAATCTATGGAACAAAACAAAGTGTGGGACATTGTCAAATTGCCAAAAGGTTCAAAACGAG
Source organism: Gossypium bickii (assembly GCA_025503065.1). Classification (NCBI taxonomy): domain Eukaryota; kingdom Viridiplantae; phylum Streptophyta; class Magnoliopsida; order Malvales; family Malvaceae; genus Gossypium; species Gossypium bickii. Next base: position 32,098,012 of record CP106715.1, on the reverse strand, counting down.
TTGGATGTAAATGGTTTTTTAAACTAGATGTGACTCAAATGGCAATATCGAACAATATAAAGCTAAACTTGTTGTCAAAGGTTACACTTAGAAAGATATTATTGATTATAAAGAGACTTTCTCACTAGTTTCTAAGAAAGATTCCTTAAGAATTATTGTGACATTTGTAGCTTATTACGATTTAGGGTTACACCAAATGGGTGTGAAAACAACCTTTCTAAACGGAGATATTAATGAAGAAGTTTATATGGACCAACTTGAAGGTTTTATAGTTGAAGGAAAATGTCATATGGCGTGTAAACTTAAGAATAAACTCAAACAAACTTCACAAAAATGGTACATCAATTTTAATGATACCATAAAGCCTTTCGGTTTTCAAGAAAACATCATTGATCAGTTTATATACCAAAAGATTAGTGGAAACAAATTTATTTTCTTGGCTCTATATGTTGATGATATTTGCTTGCGTAAATGATTTTGGTATATTGTGTGAGATAAAAGTTTTTCTCTCGAATAAATTTGAAATGAAAGATATGGGAGAAATATCCCATGTGATAAGAATTGAAATATTCCATGATAGATCATAAGGATTGTTAGGATTTTCTCATAAAAAAACTATATCGAAAGAGTTTTATTAGAGATTTAGTATGTATAGTTGTTCAGTAGGAATTGTTCTTATACAAAAATGGACAAATTTTGTCTCATACTATGTCCAAAAAATGATATGGAATGAAAGGGAATGGAATCAATTCCTTATGCTTCTGTTGGGGATAGTTTAATGTATGATCAGACCTGTAGAAGACTCAACATTAGCTTTGCAGTTGGGATGCTTGGCAAATATTGAAGTAATCCTATAATTGATCATTGAAAAGCTGCAAAGAAAGTTTTACGGTACCTACAATGGATAAAGAATTACATGCTCATGTATAAGAGAACTACTCAATTGAAAGTGATTAGATACTTGAATTCAAATTTTGTTAGATGTCTTGGCTATTTATTTTTTCTTGCTAAAGGAGCCATGTCATGGAAAAGTACAAACAATTTGTCATTGCATCATTTATGATGAAAGTAGAGCTTGTAGCATGTTTTGAGGCTACTATTCACGCATTATAGTTGTGGAACTTTATTTCAGGACTTGGGTTTGTCGATACCATCACCAAGCCACTGAAAGTTTAATGTGATAATTCCACAACAATATTTTTCTCCAGAAATGACAAATATTCCAAATGTGAAAAACATATGGAATGAACATATTTTGCCATTTTACACCAAAAAAAATATTTTGCAATTAAGGAGGAAGTTCAAAAACAAATAGTGTCTATAGAGCATATTAGAACTGATCTTATGGTTGTTGATTTGTTAACTAAAGGCTTACAACCAAATATATTTAAAGAACATGTACATAGAATGGGTTTTGGTTGTGTTGATGAATGGAATTTTATGATGTTTTGACACTCTAAACTCAATTATGATGTTTCTAAAATAAAATGGACATATTTCTTATTATAATGATTGTGTTCACATATTTTTTGAAATCATTTAAAACAAGAAAAGCTTTATAGTTACTTAAAGACCTATTATGTTGGGTTGTAATATTGTAGTATATAGAAGGGAGCATGTGACTTAAGCTATATACAACCGTTATAACGCATATTCGCAATCTATAATTTGGTAACTATGATGAGTGTTATTTTTATGCGCGTTAAAAGTTTATTCTATTAGAGTTTATATTTTACCTCATTGGGCCAAATGGGAGAATGTAAGATTTTAGCCTAATTTTGTAGATCTAATTAAGTCTAAAATAATGTGGCCCAATTTAAAGGAGATAAAGAGTTCTACTTTGAATAGAAGTTGAACTCTATCCATTCATTCGGTTACTTGATAGATGTATGGGATTAAAAGTTGATTATTATACCATCACTTAGGGTTTGTATAATTAAGGGAATAGGCCAAGAGGGAGAAATCAATTTATCGGGTGTTTCTTCATGTTTTTCTTTGTTAAGGTTAATGGCAAAATCTAATTCCACATCAAGTATCTCTTAAACTTGTAAAAGTCATATTATTCTAAAGACCCTAAAATCAATGTTTATGCAATATTAGAGATTTGATTTGCATAATATCTAAATCTAATAAATTTTACATTCTTTACACAAAGGGAGAATAAGCAATTAATTTAATTAATTGCAATAACTTTATTTTAAGCTTAGTATGAAAGATTTGAGATTATATAATCAAAAGTAATAAAGCTTCGTAAACAGTTATTAAATATAAGTTATCAAGTTGATTTCATTAAGATTAATATGGAAATATAAAATATAATTTTAAAATTTAGGAGATTAATTTAATTAATTTCAATATTACAGTAACAAATAGATTAACATTATCAGGAAAAAAAGTAGAATTCTTGGCAATGTGATAAACAAGTACAAATTGACAAATTTTTTTAATGCATTATTTAGTTTCTAATTGCCTTTTCACTTTAATCCTAAATTTCTTTTACCCCAATCAATACTTTAAAAAAAAATCTAAATTCATTGACTTATTTATCTTGGAACTTTGTTTAATTAATTTATGGGTGAATTACATCACAGGTCACCCAATTATGGGTCATTTTTTTATCCCCCAACTATGAATTTTTTAAATTGGTCATCCGACTATATATTTGTTTCTTTTTTGATCACCTAACTATGATTTTTTTTAAATTGGTTACTAAACTAATTGTGATTGGTATTTTTTTTGGTCCATTTCCGTTAAATGCACTAACGGGAGGATGAAGTGGTAGTTGAAAAATTGGTATAATAAAAAATTTAGACTTCAACTTTTACATATTATATCGATTTAGTCATAATTTTAAAAATTAACCCTCAAAATTTTGAAATATTTCAATTTAATCCTAATTCTAAAAAAAATAAAGAAATATATAAAATACATAAATATTTTTAAAAAATATAACAATAAATTTAAATTTTATACCTATATTAAAGAAAAACAATTATATTAATAGTAAAGAATGAAACACTCCCCTCCCCCATCCCTCTCTCCCACCGTTTTGAAACAACTTGAGCCTCTACTCCTTGAAATGAACCCAACCAAAAAAAGATCCCTGTTCTCATTCATAATGGGAAACCCGTCTCACCATCCTCCAATACATGGTCCAACTTTGGAATCACAAATCACCTTTGCTTCCTTCTGATCCTTACCAACGTTCACAAGCCTTCTTTTGTGCCGATTATATTGATAAAACAGATGTGTTTAATATTTTTTATTCCATTGCCAGTGCATAGTATAGTAATCATTTTTATATTTGGTTTGGTTTGAACATAAATGCTGAAAAATTCCATGCATATGCAAATACGATATATATGGCATTGGGAGGAGAATATGGATGGGAGAAGAAGACCAAGAGGAAGCAAAGGAGGAGTTAATGCAATGCTTGAAGACCCTGGAAGGAGAGCTGGGGGAGAAGCTCTACTTTGGGGGACAGAGCATAGGGGTAGTGGATGTGGCACTTGTACCTTTCACCACTTGGTTTTACAGTTACGAGACTTGTTATTATTAATTTAATAACAACAACAGAGAAGGACAGGGGGAGGGACGCCAGGGGAGGGACGGTGGGGGAAGAGAGGAGTTTTTTTTTTTTTTTTTTTTTTTAATTTAATATTAATATAATTATTTTATTTAACATTAATTTAAATAATTTATTATTATATTTTTAAAAATATTTATGTATTTTTATAATTTTTTTAAATGTTTTAGAAATGCGACCAAATTGAGACCATTTGTAAATTTTAGGCGTTAATTTTTAAAATTATGAATAAATCGATATAATAGGTAAAATTAAAGGTTAAATTTAATATTATACCAATTTTTCAACTACCAAGTCACCTTTCCGTCGGTGCAATTAATGAAAATAGACAAAATGATTAGTTGGGTGACCAATAAAAATTCATAATCCAAACACCTGTATTATTATTGGGCTATCACTCAAGAAGAGTCCAAGACAACTCAACTCAATACAACAGACTCAGACTGAGTTGAGAGAAGTTGAGTTAGGCCCAGAAGATTCAACCCTACCAGTCTACCACTAAACTAATAGAGGTCTGAGAGCATTATTTCCCTTCTCACCATTTCGAGCTTTGTTTCCTAATCACTCGCCCGCTGCGCAATCACCGATCAAAGCTGAAGATGGGAAGCCTTGGAAAAGCAATATACACCGTCGGATTCTGGATTCGGGAGACCGGTCAGGCTCTCGATCGCCTTGGCTGCCGCCTACAAGGCAACTATTTTTTCCAGGAGCAACGTGAGTTTTATTTCATTTCCATCTTCAACTTCCATTCCTAAGCTGATTCCAATCTTAAATATGGATTCAATCTTTGGGGGTTTTCAGCAAATTTCAAATATCAAATATACTTTTTATGTCTTCTCATTTTCTAGCTTACATTTTCTTTGATGTTATTATTAAACAATTAGACTGCCTCTGTATAAAATTACAAGTACAGTTATGATTATAAACTTAGGGTTTGTTCTCCTCCTAATTTAGCCAATTGTACTGGTTAATTGGTTATTTGACTTTCTGATTTCTGAGGTAATTCGGCTTCGTTTTACCTTTTTTTTTTTTGTTACCATTGCATGCTTTTGTCGCTTTAGTTTTTTCTTTTCATTATCCGACTGCATTTATGTTTTCTTTTTATTTTTATTCATAGTTTCCAGGCATCGGACTCTGATGAACGTATTTGATAAATCTCCTCTGGTGGATAAGGATGCATTTGTAGCCCCTAGCGCATCTGTCATTGGCGATGTTCAGGTGGGAAGAGGATCATCTATTTGGTATGGATGTGTTTTAAGGGGTAAGATACTTGCTTATATACTCAATTTGGTTTTTGTTTGATGGCAATAGTCTTTTTTTTTTTTTTTTTTTCAATTGATTAAAGAACAAAAACTATTAGCAACATAAGTCTAATAAAGGCCAACTATATGCCTACGTCCCTATTAGCTGCATGTACTTCCGACTTTGCAACTTTCTCAGACCAAAGAAGTGTTGTGTGGTGGTTGCTCGCCTCATCCCTTAATCATGAGGTCGGGGGGTTTGATCCTTGCCCATGGGAATGGAGCACATTTCACGGCCAGCCATTTCCCTCTTTGGAGAGCACTCGCGGAGAGGGGATTAGTCACTGCTATTGGCAGTGGACACCCTGGTTTCTACAAAAAAAAAAAAAAAAAAAAAAAAAAAACAGGAATTATTTTAGGATGGACTATATATCCAACTTAGCATATGAAGTTTTAGGGTTATACTAATTAACTTTTAGATGGTGACTTGAGAAACAAATAGACATTATTAATGGTAATACTATTGGCTTATGTTTAGTGTGCTTTAATTTGAAAACTATGTGAATAAAGATAGTAGACATAAGTTGATTATTTCTGCACATATTCTGAATGAGTTTAAATTTACTACATGTCTGGGTTTATCACAATTGGTCTAGAGAAATGTAGCTAGTCCTAGTGAGGATATTACTTGTCTCAACTTTTACCAATTGATTTACAGGAATGTAGTTTGTAAATTTAACTATTGGTTTCAACTTTAAATTATCAGTTCTTTTAATTTTATTTTCTATTTATCTTGTATGGTATTGTCTTCCTGGTACGTCTTACTATTTCATTTAACATTTTAGCCATCCTAAATAACCATTCATTCACACAAGCGAGTGCTTGCAACTTGTATAAAATACCTTGTTCTCCACCTGGTTCATGTCCTCAACTCCACATGCTTTTAAAACCTTAAATACAACCACAATTCATAAGATGGCAGACTTATTCTCTTGTAGAGCAGGTTCATTTTTACTAGTATTTATCATTCTTCTCCTATCAAGGAGATAGAATTTTGGGTTAAGAAGATATTTCGGACAATTATTTTCTTCCCTCAAATGAAATCCCCTGGTATATTTAGTGTACGTACCATGTGTGACTGCAGTTCCTTATTATTCTAATAAGAAAGTTGAAAATGAATTCATGCAGCCACATACCACATAGCAATGCCTTTCTACGAAGTTGGGTTAGGGAATCATTCCTGAATAATACGTCTTTATTGAATGGTAGTACATTTGACTCTTCACTACTATATCTCTTGAAGAGGAAGGTTTCTGAGATCACACCCTAACCCACCATCTTTTAACCACCCCGTGTATAGGAAGCTATAATTTGCTTGACCCTTACGAATTTTTTGTTCGGAGAGATATTAGGGTTATTTCTTTGACATTATTTTTACTAGATTTTGCTGATTATCATCCTTGTCATGGTTTGAACAGGGGATGTCAACAACATTAGTGTTGGATCTGGAACTAATATACAAGACAACTCCATTGTGCATGTTGCAAAGTCTAATCTAAGTGGGAAAGTGCTACCAACTAACATTGGAAACAATGTTACTGTAGGTAAGTAAAGTGGCATCGGCCATACATTTCATGTGAATTAACCTGATAAAAAATTTTCTTCCATCAATAAGGTATGATTGAATCTTTGAAATGATCAGGTCATAGTGCTGTTTTACATGGCTGTACCGTTGAGGATGAAGCATTTGTTGGCATGGGAGCCACACTTCTCGATGGTGTAGTTGTGGAAAAACATGCTATGGTTGCTGCTGGAGCCCTTGTGAGACAGAATACAAAGATCCCTGCTGGGGAGGTACCACGAACTCCATGGTCTTCTGGTCATGTTTTCAAAAATATTTGATGAACTTGTTGATTTATCTGTTAATCAAAGTCACCTTCGTTTCTTGTTGTAGCATTTATGAATAAAAAAATTAACCAGAAACATGCGTTAGAAGTTAGAAAACATATACATATTGTTCAGATGATAAAGATAAAACGGGTGTTATGACACCTGTTGGTAACAAATATAATACAGGGACAGTTCTACTGCTCATATTAATATTTTAAGTCATACCATGCTGTAAAAATGTACCTGTACTTTAGATGATGAGGTGTTCGATCTTCTTTGGTTGACAGGTGTGGGGAGGCAATCCAGCTAAATTCCTGAGGAAGCTAACTGAAGAAGAGATAGCGTTTATTTCCCAGTCAGCCACCAATTATACCAACCTTGCACAGGTACATGCTGCTGAGAATGCAAAACCCTTTGATGAAATTGAATTTGAGAAAGTTCTTCGCAAGAAGTTTGCGAAGAGGGATGAAGAGTATGACTCAATGCTGGGCGTTGTCCGTGAAACTCCACCAGAACTAATTCTTCCAGACAATGTCCTACCAGATAAAGAGCAAAAGTCCTCTCAAAAATGATCTTTTTTTTTTTTTTTATTAGTTGCTTTTTTATTTGCTCCAAAAGTCTTTGAGATTTGGCATCAAGAAAAATTGTTGTTATGTTCAAGTACATGGCAGAGGGATGATTTTTCTTTCCAAATAATACCGGACATGTTTTAGGATAGAACCATGGCTTCTTTTTAACTCTAAAACTCTACTGTTTGTATGGTTACTCAGAGTCGCAGTTCATGACCGGAGAGATGTAATTTGATGTCTAATGTTCCATGTACCTAAGATGCTTGTTTTCTACTTATAATTCCCCTTCTCCTCGTGTATCAGTAAGCAGGCGACTGGCTTTGCTGTGCTTAGACGTAGTACTTCTCTTTGTGGTCAAAGGCCTAGTACTTCTTGTAATAGTAATAAACAATGCTGAATACTAGGTTGCTCTTTTAAAGCAAGGGATTATGCTTGCGTTAGTTAATGAATAAATGACAATTTATTGCATAATTCATGTATGTTTGCATTACTGTTAATCATATAAAAAATAATATACATATTTATAAATTGTTGAATACTTTCAAATCTAAAAGTCTATATATATGTTTGCGAGCGTTTTTCTGCCACTGATGCAAAGTTTGGGTCAGTCACAAACCCTGATGCCTGCATCAAATTTGTACTAACACTCAAAATAAGTTGACAACTTGAATGACTGTATCTTGGGTATAACTGTGAATTTAGTTTTAAGTTTTGGGTCAGGCTAGCATGTGCATGCTTGCAGCAATTGTAAAAACATTGTTTGCAAAAGAAAGAAGGAAATATCCAACACAATAATGTCTACCAGTTACTAACTCAAATCCGCAAACACACGCTAGAAAACCTTATCTAAACATGAGATGGGCCCCGATGCTGGTATCCTTAAATATCCATTGGGGCCACGCCTTCGTCAGTAGAACCACCCTGCTCAGCTGCAGCCTCTTGTCCTGCAGCAGCATCAGGTTCAGCAGCTGGTCCTTCTTGCTCTCCCACGATCTCAAAGGCATTGATCATTTGTTGTACGGTTTCCTGATCCAAAATATGGAACGGCTCTCCAACCCCTACTACAGCAACTGTACATATAGAGCTTTTTAGAGTTTCTCCTTGCAGGGTTTCCCTTATAGCCATAAGAGCATCTTTGACCAGATCGTCCCGAGAGGAATCTGCAAAGTTCTCAAACCTCCGCTCCAAGTACGTCTTTGCAGCTTGTGAGCGTGACCCAATGGCAAAAGCCTGGTACTCAAAGTAATTTCCACTCGGACAGTTGTAGTAGAGATGAGCCCCAGATTCATCCAAGCCAGCCACCAACAGGCCAACCCCATAAGGTCGTTTCCAAGAGCGTTGGGTGCAGACCTGCAACCAAACACAAGCATGTCCCCCATTTCAATTGCACAAACAAATAACACTAATATGTTATTAGGTTTGGTGTTCCGCAAGAAATTGCCATCTTTGGCATCAACTATGTTTCATTTAATGGGGTTAAAAGTAAACACCCCAAAACAAAATTATCAAAAGAAAAAGTGAACTCACTACATTAATACGAGAATAACTATCAAAAATCATGTTAGATTCCAAGATTATTACAAACAATGTCAGAGCTCCAAATATGCAATTGAATTAAGATACAGTTGAGTAATATACAAAATTTAGCAGTGAATTGAATGGGTAAGCACAGAATAACAGTAAGGAGACGAAGCAAAAGATAAACATCAGAGGGCTTCCACAGTTTTTATGTTAGTCAAAGAACCATATGAAAACATAGATCATCTATCACAATTTACGGTCACTCAATATAACCAACCTCAAAGACTTATCACTCAGCCTCACTTCTTGCATCAACAAATGAACAGATCAAGTAATCATGACAAAGTTAGAAAACTGCTACTCAATCACTTAACACCAGAACAGCTAAAACCGAGCACACAAAGGCATGCCAAGCTCTCCGAGTTGTATGCAAAGAAACCATTAAGCCCATTCAAACCACAATTGAGCTTTTCAATCCTATTATACTCTCATCCTTCAATTAACAGAAGCCTAACAAGGTAATAAAACAATAACTGGAATACACTCACCTCCCACAATCTTTTCAAATCAGCCTTTCTATGGAATAGTCTATTGCCTGCTTTATGCCCTGAAGTTTTTGGTCAGAAACAAATCGCAAATACAATATTATTACCAGACCAAGGCACTTGATGCCAATTACAGTCAAACCCTCATCCATAACTTGCAAGTAAAGCTCACCAATTGAATACATAATCAGTCAGAAAGAGATCCCCTCAGTTATACCCTTCTGTCTGTTTGTATCATACTAATCCGCATTATCCGTTTCATTTTCCTCTATTCCAGATAGAACTTCGGCTCTTAATTCAATCATTGATCAGTTCAGCAGTAATGCAAATGGGCAGTTCTATTTCTACATTACTTGATCCATTAATGTTTCCTACACGGAAGCCGCGCTTAACTGTGAGTCAATAACATTTTATGCTTAATTTTGCACTTCTATTTACTTAAATGCTTCAGTAGAAACCCACTAATTAGGGTTTCAACTTTCAATTTCTCAAAGAAAACCCAATTATCAACATTACCCATCAGTTTAACTACACTCAAAATAAAGGTCATTTCCCTTTTTTTAAAAGGAAAAAGTTCAAAGATTTAGGATTTCAAGAAATGAAAGACCTGAGCTTTATCGGCAAGTTGGACGACAAGTCTGCCAACAGGAAGTGGCGATTCATACGTGAAGTTGTAGTTAATACACTCGTTTCTCATATACCGAGAAAGGACGCGGCCGTCAGCGGTGAGACCGGCGATGGCAACGCCGATGTGGTCGTCGACTTTGAAAATCTTTTTCTGGTGAGAAGACAACTCGGAGTTAGCCTTGTTGACGCAACCCAAAACTACATGGGTCTTAGATCGAAGCCCGATCGCGGCTGAACCTTGCTTCACAGCTTCCATTGCGTATTCCACTTGGAACAACCGCCCCGCAGGACTCCATGTGGTAACGTCTGTATCGTACTGGTTCCTGAACATTTTCCTCTACGCCACCGTCTTAATTGCTAGCTTTCTTCTTCGATTGAAAGAAACTGGCTTCAACACACTCTCTCTGGGTATTTTAAGAGGGTTTTTCTTCTTCTTCAAGACAGACTGAGAGAAAAACGAAAGCCCTTTTAATGGCTTTGGTTCTATGCTAATAATATTTGGGTCATTCGACAAGAAAATGGGCCAATAGGCCTAATGAAGCTGCAATATAGGATAGCGTTTAGAGGTTTCATGGGCCGGCCAGCCTAGTCTGTGTTTGCCAGGGTTTGGATTTAGTTTTTCAACCTTGGGCTAATTCGGCCCATTTTATTGTTTAAATATATAAAAATAATTTTATTTAAATATTTATATAAATTTGTAATTAAATTTAAATAAAAATATTTTTATTTCTTTTTACTTAGTAAAATGGAGAATTTAGATAGGGAAAGTTGGGTTTGAGTCTAAAATTATTTTTTTGGGAATCACACCTGATTTATCCCATAAACACTTCTAATATAATTTAAATTGGATATTTTCAATCAATTTTTTTTAATCTAATGAAAATATCATAATTTCAAATTTAAAAATGAGATGTGTTGGATAAGGTTTGGTTTTGATCGAATCATTTTTAATTTAATAAAAATAAATGATTGTTTCAGATTCGGATTTAAAAATTTGAGTCTATTTTTTTACATGTAAAAGGTTTTACGGAAAATAATTTCTACATATTCTTTTGTTTGTTTAACATAAAAGAATTTTGTATTTACCATTTTGAAAAGCATAAGTCATTTTCTGAGAAAGAGCTTTTCAATAGGTAATTCTATTTTTATATAAAAATTAACTTAAATCAAGCTTAATATAATAATATTAATAACAAATTTTATTTTTATTTTTAAAAATATTTAAAATTATTAAAAGATTAATATAAAATATTATATTTTTAATATTATTAAACATACATATTTAATTATTTATATTTAATCATATAATAAATTATTAATATAATTAATATAATTTATTATTTTAATCAATTATTTAATATTTCAATTTTATTTTAATAATAAATTTTAAAAATAATAAATTTAAATAATATTCTTCACATAGTATTGAAAATATTCAATGTTAATATTTTAATAATAATTATTTATTACAATTATAAATATATTAATAATAAATATTTTGTTGTATAAAGGTTAAATATGTCATGAGTATATGTACTCTTTACAAATTTGCAATTTAGTCCCTCTATTTTTTATATTTAGAAATTAAGTCCAATTATTGGCATTGTTAAAATTTTTTGTTAAATTTGTTGATGTCACATTTTTAAATAAAAAATACTCGTTTAGTAGTTATGTAACTAAAAAATGACTTGAATTTAACAAAATATTTTTTAATATATGCAAAAAAAATGTAAAATATAAATTTATAGATAAAAAATAAACTCAATTAAACAGTGAAAAAATAAGAAAATCTCAAATGTATGTTTGTTTCATTGAAAATAGTTTTTATAAAATATTTTTAAGAAATCTGTCAAATAACAAAAAATATTTTACATAGGTTCATCGAAACACCAAAAAACTATTAACTTTTATAGGAAAGTAAGTTATTTTCCAGAAATTATTTTTCAGAAGTCATTTTCAATAAAACAAACAAATCATTGGGTGGGTTGGATGAGGTTTAAGGTTGGAGACTTTTCATCTAGTCATCTGAAAATTAAGTGTGTTGGATGATATTTGAGTTGGACACTTATGCTCTGTTTGAATATTTTGGATTATGGTTTGGGGTTTAATTTTTAGTTACAACAATATGAAAATTTTGAATTTGAATGTGTTTAAGCGTATAATATCTTTCATGTTTAATTTATCGTTATATCATTTAACGACATTTAATGGCTCAATGACAAACATGTTACAATCGATAATGCTAATAATCAATTCGTAACAAATTAAAATTCGATAATTAAAACATAAGTGATAATTTATGTAATTTAGTCATAGAAAAATGGATGGTAGTCCTGGGTAGTTTGGTAAATTTCTTTTGCTTAGGGTGATATTTAAAAAATAAAAAAGAAAAAGAAAAAAAACGAAAGCTTGTTTGAGAAAACCGGGGAAAGTTAAAAAGGGTGGAAGTCTTTATTGATGAACTCATAAATGTGAAAGCATCGTTTCAATGGGGAAATGTGGACCTCATAGTTTTTTCCTGGCATTTGAATCTCTTTACTCGGGTCACAATCTGCATGCGTACATTTACTAGGTCTTAGGTTCTTCAATTATGAAAATCATCCTAATTTAATTATTTTACATTTTGTTTTCTTTCCATATTTAGGGTGCGTTGGTGTTTTTGCTTATGATTTCAATGAGATGTGATTAAAGGAAAAATTAATTTTTGGCGATTAGTATACATTGAAAAGTATTGATTTAAGTCATGAAAATGTTATACTAATACGTTTGGTTCACTTTGTATAAAAAAAATCACATTTGATTTATTCAACACTTTCTTAGAAATCTGATGATAATTTATGAAATTATCTTTATTAATTAAAAGATAATATTAATAGATTTTAATGTTTTCAATAGTTGTCATTATTAATAAATATTTACGTTAAATATGTATTTATAATTAACTAAGAATCTGCCCTTACTTTCAGTAATGCCTCAACAAAATTGTAATCAATCTACTACTCAGAAAAGACCTAAAGTGACCTGCTTTTTTCGAGAGCTAGATCTCAAGTTACCTGGTGTGTGTCTATAGGCCTTAGCACAGTACCCTGCACTGTTTTGTCTTCATTCTATACAAACACTGGTCTATGTCTAAAGTCTGCTGCAAGTATTTGGTCGAATACTTGCTTGTATCATTCAATTCCAGTCCAACTAATCTAACCTTTTTCAGGAATAGATTCAGTTTATAGGCATACTACACACTCATATATGTCTGGAGAATGTATGCATACAATTGGGAAATAAAAACAATTGAATGAAACAGTAGATTAAATCAAATATATGATTCAACCATTAATGAAAATAAAGTTTTCATCATGTAATCCAGCCCTATGAGATTTATTTCATGGGTTGACAATTAAAATTCAAGTTCAAAATAACACCCAACATCATTTCGATCAAATAAATTCACGGGAGAACAAATTAAGAAATAGTGGAAAAACTTAGAAAGAAGGTTGTCGCCAAGTCAATCTACGATCCAGCAACACAGTGTCTTGTGGTGACTGAGAGGGACTACCTTCAGTTTCCTCCTTTCGTCTCTACTCAGCCGCCACCCTCTATTGTTGCCTCCGGGTCTCCACACTCTTTAGGGTTTCCTCCTTTGGCTTTTTATAAGCTTTTCTTCCTAGGGTAACTCCAACAACCCACGATATTTTCTCCTCTTTTTTAGATAGATTTTTTTTTGGTACGAGTAGAGTTGAGTTGAAACTGGTATGCGTTGAGTATTGACTCGGTCATCTTCCTGAAATTGCCACGGCATTCGTGTTGGCAATCTATCTATCCTTTTGCCCCAACAAACCTTCACTATTTTATTTCTTTCTCCATATCCTACACCTGCCAAACCACCAAACACAACCCTTCCACATGCAATTAAAAGTTCCTAGCATTTAAACATAGTCCAAGCTTTTAATGCAATGATAAAAATACCAATGAAATGTCTTAAAATGCAACTAAATTACCAAGTACAAGCAATTAGCTTGGTCTAAAGGCATGAAATATAACTCTTTTCAAGAGTTATCAACAGCTTACCTAACTTCCATGTTCATACACGACCATGGTTTAAGACACAACTTGAATAGCCATGAATGTGGTTTAAGCAAGTAACACAACATCAATATTCACCCAAAAGTAAGGTGTAGAGACTCACCTTGCTTATTTTATTTTTGACAGCTTAACTTGTCCAAATGCCAACCTCCTCCGTCCTAGCAGCTAAGCATGACAACCATTTATCGGTTAAACTAAAATGTGTTCAAATCTTAAGAACCCAAAATCCATAATTATATAGAAACTTTTAAGAGCTCTTACTCTACTTCTTTCTTTGATCCACGAGTACAGAGAGGTAAGGAACCTTACCACTTTCTCAATTTCTCTACTACTAGACTTCAAGTCACATAATGGCCGTAATAGGTAGAGCTTCCTTCAGCTATATCCTCTTCTTCTTCAGAGCGACTGAAGAAGACGATGATTTAGAGAGAAAAATTGGTAAACAGAATTGAGAAGAATTTTGTTTCCATACACACCTATATATATACTTTATTGGCACGGTCTCCACAGACCAATACCACCACTCAATCTTAATCATTCTGTCTCTCACTATGGAACCAGCCGGTTCCAGTCTAACTAAACCAAAATTGAAGTCTAACCATTCTCAACCAACCGCTTAAGTTTCTAAATATCTCAATAGAGCCCGTAAATTTCTATTTCTTTACAATCAGCTCCCTGGCTCTTCTTTTTAAATTCGGGTCTTTAGGAGAACCGGGTATGACATATTTGTTTCCCACAAACACAATATTCATAGAAATCTATCTTTTCAACTCCTACTCCATGAAGAAAACTTCTTTTATTCAAAACGGTTATACCTTTCTTGCTCCTATGACCAAGTCGCATATGCCACAACCGAGTTGACTCAGAATTTGTAATAGATGAAATTCATCATGACGTCACGATGTCACGTGATCCTTTATCATGATGTGGCGATTGTTTTGACTCTACCTCCGTAATTAATGCTGCACCAGTCATTGTTGAACCCTGCAGAATATATATTGGCTTTCAGTTTTCAAACCTTTCATCATAATGAGAGCTCCACGAGATACATTAATGCTCCTTGACTCTATGACGATTCTACAACCATTTGAGTCGTAAATTCCCAATGAGATGATATTCTTCTTTAAGTCAAACATATGCTTGACATTTGATAGCGTTCTAATAATGTCGTCATGCATCTTGATCTGAACGGCACCAACATCGGTTATCTTACGGGGTGAATTATTCTCTATAAGTATAACTCCACCTTCAACTAGACTATATATGGAGAACTAGTCCTTGTTAAGACACATATGGTAAGAACACCTCGAATCTAGAATCCACTTAGACGTAAGTGTAACATCCCGAATTAGGGGTTACTTGAAATTATTTTAATTTCATATGTTGCCTGAATAAATGCATATGTTACGATTGTTGTAGGGTCTAGTCATAACCCCAGGTCGGGTCTGACTTAGCTTTTAAAATTTTCTTTTAGTGTTTAAGATGAAAAGGCTGAGTGAAGAAGCCTTATTTATAAATTGGGGCGAATCATGACATAAGTCAGTGAGTGGCAGAGTGGCTTGAGGCGCTAGGGTGCAAGGGAGTACAAGGGGGGGAGAGGTTCGAGTAACGCGGGGCGCATCAGGGACTTTCCTTTTTGCGTCAGGAAGGATTTGGGCCAGGGAGGTTTTAAATATTTAATGGGGAGGATCTGGGCATGAAGGTCGGCCTGGCAAAGTGGCTTTGGAGTGCCACTTAAGGGCCTGGGGGCGAGTGGACTCAGGTTCGAGTCTTGGGCGCGGCATAGGCATGTTTTATTTTTACAAGTTGACGTTAAGGGGCTAAGAAGGCTTTGAAAGAAATTTAAGAGTGTTGTTGGACAAGAAAGACGGGCTGGTAAAGTGGCTTGGGGCGTGTTAGGTGGTTGCGGCACGAGGTCCCGCGTTCGAGTCCAGAGGGGAGCGCAAGGGCGTTATTTTGTTTTTAGCGCTAATTAAGGGAACCAGCAGGGGAGTGTTTAAAAGAAATTTATGATGCATTATGACATAAAAGTCGCCTTGGCCGAGTGGCTAAGGGCGCTGCATGGGAGAGCCTTCTCCAGGTCGCAGGTTCGAGACCTAGCAGCAACTTGGAGTGTTATTTTATTTTCTCTTTGGCAGTCGCGCATTGGTGGCTGCATGGGCACTTGGACGCATGAAGCAATGCATGAGGGGTTGCTATTATTTTTTTATTTTGAAAGCATGGGCTGGATTTCTTTTGTTTATTTATTAGAAGTATGGGATTTTATTTTTATTTTGTGCATAGGATGATGGGTTAGAGAATGGGCATTTTTAAACAATGCTTTATTGCTTTATGGGTGATGATTAAAATATAAGGATTACCACCTCATGTGGCCGGCCTTGAGTTTGGCAAAAGAGGAGCATGGCCGTTTGAAGCATGGCCTAAATTTATGATTTTGTTTTGCCATTCTTTCAAAATTCTCCTTGGCCGAATGAAGCATGCATTAGGGCCTTTCATGGTCAGTGTTGGTGTTAGCAAAAGCTTGGCCGAAACTCTTTGAATTGTTTTTTTTTCCCTTTTTCCCATTTTGTTTTGGCCGAATGGTGGGCTTTAGGGAGAAGGTGTTTTCGGTTTGGGGGTAAGGAGGAGTGGCCGGCTACTCCATCTTTTTCTTTAAGGCTTGGCCGAACTTTGGTGTTCATCTAGGTGAAGAAATCGTCGAGGTAAAGGGCAACCAACTCTTGTGGCCGTGAGTTTCAGGCTTTGGCCGAAAATGGGAGACTCCAAGGGGCTTGGGGTTTCGGTTTTGAAGAAGCTCTAGGGAGTGTTTTCGGCTAGCTCCTGTTACTTTCTTTTCCTTCCATTATTGTTGGCCAAATTTTCTAAGCTCTCTCTAACCTTGTCAAATTTCCTTTCTTTTTCCATTGTAGTCTTACCCGAATATTACTTACCATTTAAAGCATAGGCCGAATCCACAAAAAGAAGGTGTTGTCGTTTTCGAAGGTTGCCGACGCTAGGGTGCTTGGAAGGAGTCTTTCGGGTTTTGAGTCTTCAAGGGGCTAGTAGACAAAGGCTTCCGGGATTTAAACTCGTCTTGGTAAGTGATAGCAAGTTTCAGCCTAAGGCCATAATTTTGGTGCGATTAATTCTTCGGAATTATTAGTATAGCCGAATAGCCTATGTGATTAACCTTGGGGATTGGCCGAATGAAGGAGCAAGGAACCTAGTGCGGTAGATCGACTCTACGGGTTTTCATTATCAAATAGTTCGGGACTTGCTTAGACCTACGTTTAATCAGGTGTTTAAACTCTTACACACTTTGTTAGCATAGACTGCCTATTATATTGCTAAATAACCTCTCGTGTAGTAAATTTTGCCTTGTGGGCATAAGCTTGGATTTCGGGTAAGTCCCCTATTACTTGATCTATGATGTATGTTGTGTACACCATCATGTGCTATTAAATGCTATGCTATATATATGAATGCATGATAAATGAGATCATGATACTTGTTATGTGAGCATGATGATGGTGGGATTAATGAGAGGAGGGAGATGATCTCTATGGACTGTCACCAGTGGTTTGGGACCACACGATGGGTTGGCCCCATCATTTGATATTCGTGACTTCGGTCACCAGCGGTTTGGCACCACATATTGATATTTGTGACTAAGTCCCAGTGGTTTGACACCACCAGTGGTTTGGCACCACATATTGATATTTGTGACTTCGGTCACCAGTGGTTTGGCACCACCAGTGCTTTGGTACCACATGTTGATATTGTGACCTATGGTCATCAGTGGTTTGGTACCACACGATGGGTTGGCCCCATCACTTAATATATTGGGACTCCGGTCACCAGTGGTTTGGCACCACTAGTGGTTTGGCACCACACGGGGTAGAAAAAGGAGTACGGATGGCTAGCTTGGGTTGCATAATTGCATGTCTTACTAATATCTTGTGTATGAGTTGTATTTTCGGGTTGGGGATTTATACACTGAGTCTTGGTGACTCACCCCTTCCCATGTCTTTTCGCAGGTGAGTAGACCGCGGAGATGGAGCCGGAGAGGACTCAAGGCGGCCATGCTTGTTCCTCGGTTTTGAAATTTTATTTCGCATCGTTAAAGTTTACTATTTACTAAATTTTAGTTTGGTTTGTAATATGGCCGCTAGTTACTATTTTGGATGTTTAAGTAGTTGCTTTACTTTACCGCTATTATATTACTAATGAACCTATAAACTGTTGAATCAATCGGTTATAAGTAACGTTTTCAAAATTTTACTCGTACGCGTTTTCAAAGATGTTACCATCGGGTAACAAAACTTACCAAGTTAATTATAACTCTGATGTTCCTCAAAATTAGATGATCAAATGTCTTCGAAGTTTTCAACTCAACCATGTTTATAAAATCGATCCCACCTGAGTTTTAATAAACACCGTTTTAAAATCTCAGCAAATCCCCCCCCGATTTCTACCACCAGTTCAAATCTTTCAAAATGTTTTACTCCGTGGCATGCCAAATCCGGTCAAGGCTCGTGGGCCGGGTTTGGGGCATTACAGTAAGTTTAGACCTTTCGATTGTAAACACTAGCAACAAATCATCACCTTTATCCTCGGCCACACTAGCTCTGGCTACCTCGGCTTTTTGCTTTCTTTTCTCATTATTCTCAATAGCCCTTTTGTTTTTATTTTGTAGCTTATAACACTCTGCATTTATGTGACCCAACTTCATATAGTAACCATAGGTTTTGTCTCTATTTCTCAAATTCAATTTTGACCTAGACCTGCTCTGACCTAAATCCTTAGACCATTGTTTGCCTCTTGCAACCAAAATCGAGGCTTGCGCATCTAAACCTAACTCATTGTCGAGTTTGTCTTTATTTAACAAGTTTCCTTTCATATTCTCAAATGAGAGTTTATCTTTACCATAAATTAGGTTTTTCTTGAAAGTCTTATATGAATAGGGCAAAGAGCACAATAATAGCATAGTTTGATCTTCATTATCTATATTAGCCTCGACATTCTTCAAATCATTCAGGAGAGTAACAAATTGACTGATGTGAGCCCTAATAGACGCACCTTCGGCCATACGAAATGTGTATAGGCACTATTTCAACACCAATTAATTAGCTAGAGACTGTCAAGTAAAGGGGTTCTAACTTCCACCATATAGCATATGTTGATTTCTCCATAAGCACCTCCTGCAACATATTATTCGTGAGGCTCAACTGAATTGCAGACAGAGTCTTCTCATCAAGTTCTTCCCATTTTGATTGATTCGAATCCATGGGTTTTTGCCTTGTAACGACTTTTTTAGGCCATTCTGAACTAGTATTGTAGTCACCCGAACTTGCCATAAACTGAAATTTGTGATCCCATCAAACTTCTTGATATCAAATCTCATTGTCATCATCTCTGAAAGAGTTGGTTGAAGAATCTTAACCAAGCTCTGGTACTAATTTATTTGGGGATCGACCTGTATGAACAATGAGAAAAAAAGGAATAGAGAAAATTAAGCACACAAATTTTACGTGAAAAAAATCCTCCAATCAAGAGGATAAAAAACACAGGCAAAAGAGACTTCAGTAATGAGCAAACAAATGAAGAGTACAAGATAGAAAAATTCAAGACAAACCTTAACTCCAAATACAAAGCTCCTGCTGGCTTAAAACATAGAATTCCCTTAAAGCTCTCTACAACTCTCTCTCAATTTTCTCTCTAATATTGTGTTATGATTACCTCTATTAGAATTATAATGACTCTATTAATAGGCTAAAAATAGAGAATTAATCTGACTAAAACTTCTCTGGAGTAATCAGAGTTTGAGTGGAAGAAAGAGTCCTGCTTGGTTGTAAAAATGCGGCTGCGTTGCTTGAGGAATATGTCGCGTTGTTGTGATGTCCCATGCTTCCTCATCGAGACGTCACCTCTGGTTCGAATCTGGCTGCATCAAGTGCCTGCAAAATATCCGAAAATACGAGACATACTCCACAAAAATAGTAAGCAAAACACTAAAATCTGATTATCAAAGGAATTGCTTTTTATTGTTTATTGAAAAAAGTAACTCCAAAAAATGATACATTTTGAGCAGTGGCGAATCCATGGAGGCTGGTAGGGCGCCCGACCACCCCTAAAATGAAAAGAAATAATCATTTAGGCCCCTTTATGATTTATAAAATTTTAAATTAGTAATGATGAAATTACACTTTGGCCCCCAAAAATGATAAAAATTTTATTTGATCTTTTAAAAATTATAAAATATATAGACTATAGAAATGGTGAAATTATATTTTTACTATCATACAAATATACAATTTAATTCTGAGTAAAAAAATTTTGGGTTGTGAGAAAATAAATAAATTTTTTGTATAGTAAAAGTTGGAATTACATCCAAACAAATTAAAATTTTCGAAAAGTAAACTTTTGATGGGACCAAAAATGCGGGAGAAAAGGAGGTTTGTCAAAAAATTTTAATGCACGGTATTACCTAATGATTTTGGGACCCATTTGAGTGTAAGTTTGTTGTCATCATGCGTAAAATTACAAAATAACCTTTACCTAAGCTTAATTACTCATTAATCATGATTCATAAACATGAAAGGTGTACAGAAATGATTTTCTAGACCAAATATAAAAATTATCCTCCACTTTCTGCCCGGTATTTTCATATATAATATAATTTTGTTTAAAAATTAATAAATTTTAAGAAATGAAATTTATTAAATTTACATAAAATAATTATTAACACAAAAAATTATAAAATTATTAAAAGAAAATTGTCTAACTTGTATTTAATTTGTACCATTATGACTAATCATATAAAATATAAATTAAATTGAGGCACAACATGAGTAAGATAGCAACAAATACTTAGGTGGATTCCTGGTAAAGAGGGATATATTTCTTTTTAATAGAAAATGACAGTCAATTCCATATATTCATATACTTTTTGTTTTCTTATTGAAGGTTTAACTAAGACATTAAAAATTTTAAAAAAAATAGCAGTCGTGTATACTCCAACTAGTCAATTAAAGACTTGGAAGTTTCAAAAGAGAAATAGAGAGGAAAGTTGTGTGAAATAGACATGTTATTATTATGGGACAGAGATATTGACATTTTACTCTTAGTCTCCCATTCTTGGCATCCACTGATTTCCAAATTTATGTCTTCATTAACCCTACTTGTCAATTTTGAAATTTTCCCAACATCCAATCAACTTTGACACCCCTACTCAATTGTTGCTAATTTAATTATTATGGTTTAATTAAAATTTTATTCTTTTATTAAATGAAAATTTTTAAAAATAGTTCTGCTCTCAGTAATCACATGAATCATAACTATTGAGTTTATATATATATATATATATATAATTACTAATGATATATATTAAAAAAGTCATGATTTATTTAAATAAACTCTCATAGTATTTAATAATTGGTTTGCTGAATAGCACGTTGTATCGAAATCTTCAGTTTTTGTGACGACTTCAGTTCCTGCAATTTTAGAAAGAACATTGATAAGCGTTAAAATAATGGATGAAGATCTTGCAAATTTGAATATAACAGACGATGAAGAAGAAATCATAGAAGGGCAAAGCATTGATGAAGAAGAGGACGAGGAATACGAATTCTGCTTGGTTGCTTGGTTGGGAAAGTATTAACGAAGAGCGTAGTACACTTTCCATCCATGAGACACACACTAGCAGAAGTATGGCATCCAGTGGGTGGAATATCTATTACTGATTTGGGAGAAAAAAGAATATTATTTAGGTTTTATCATGAAATTGATATTAACAGCGTATTAAGGGGAATACTGTGGTTCTTCAACAGACACCTTGTGTTACTTCACCGATTGGAAAAAGGGGAGCGCCTATTACAAGTTACTTTAATTTTCACCGAATTTTGGGTACAAATACACAACTTACGGGGAGGGTGTAAATCTGAGGGAATTGCACATCAACTGGGGGATTTTATCGAAAAATTCATAGAGTATGATGCGGGATCAATTACTAGGGGAATTAAAAGAATTTTGAGGATGAGAGTTAAGTTGGATGTTCGCAGACCACTAAAAAGATAGAAGCAAATAACTATCAAGATAGAAGCAAATAACTATCGGTCAAAACCAAACTATATATGCTATGTTTTAGTGTGAAAAAATTTCTTTATTTGTTATCTTTGCGGCAGATTAGGGCATGGGGAAGGTTTTTGTCCAATTAGATTAACGTTGGAGTCACAAGAAGTTGCTTTTGGATGGGACCTATCAATAAGAGCACCAACAAGAATGGGACAGGCAGAAGATTGCAAGTGGCTGAGAGAGGATAGATTGGTACCCAACTCGCCTGTAGGAGGACAATTTGGGGGTAATGAGGAGAGGTCGATTGGAGTTATTCAAAACAATAATACAAGACAAGATAGAAGAGGACAAGATACCGTTCAGTAGGAAGGGATGAACTACGGAATAGAGGAAGCGAGGTTTATGGAACTTGGTTCTGATACGGAGGAAATCCCTATTGGAATGGTTGAAACTAAGAAAAGATAGAGATTCTCGGTGAGTTCTATTATTTCCCATATAGAGGATTTGAAGGATTCAAAAAATTCTCATACTATATTGGCAGGTGCTGAAAAGCAAACCAACCGGTTACAATGAAAATACTAAGTTGGAATGTCCGAAGATTGGGGCACCCACAGGCAGTAAGGCGTCTCAAGAACAAAGTGAGACATATTCAGCCCAAATTTGGTTTCTCATGGAAACCAAAGTTTGTGCAAAAAAGATGGAACGAATTTGAAGAATTTGTGGAATGTAGAATGGCATTGATGTTGACGCCATGGGTTCTAAGGGAGGATTTTCGTTGGGATGGAAGCAAGGGTGTAACATTCAATTATGAAGTTTCTCCGTACCTCACATTGATGTTGAAATTACAGAAAAGAAAGAAGAAAAAAATTGGAGATTTACGGGTTTTTATGGATCACCGAAGAAAAATCATATGAGGGATTCTTGGTATCTGCTAAGACATTTAAATAACACCAATCATCTACCTTGGTTTGTGGCAGGAGACTTTAATGAAATTCTTTTTTCTTTTGAAAAGAAGGAAGGGCAACAACGGTAAGAAAATCAAATGGTGGAGTTTCTTCTAGCTCTAGCCGATTGTAATCTTACAGATTTAGGATTCTTAGGTTAGTGGTTTACATGGGAGAGAGGAATATTGCCGAATAATAATGTAACAGCCCGATTTAGGGGCTTGTCAGAACAGTGGTATCGAAACCACTAATCCGAGGACAGAGAAAAATTATTTTAATGTTATTTTATGAGTTATAGCATGATTATAAAGGTGCATGAAAATTTTGGTGCTTTAATTTTAGCAATTTCATACTTAATTGCGAAAAATGACTAAATCGCATAAAGTGCAAAAGTTCCATTTTACAAGCTAAAGGTTTCTAAAAGCCATAGAATATTAATTTAAAGTTTTTAAAGTGCAAATAACCCCTCAATTAATGGTTGGCCGGCCATAGGGGACAAACAATGTCAAAATTGGTCAAAGTTGTTGGAATTAGGTGGACTAAATTGATGTTTTATAATAAAATAAAGAAAAGAAAAATATCATCTTTTCTTCTATTCTTCTCCACCAAAAATTAGTAGAAAATAGGGGGTTTGAGAGCTCAAAAATTTCAGCAAGCTTTTCTCCTTGCAAGTAAGTGCTTTAATGGCCATTCTTTGTTGATTTTTGTACTTTTGGAACCCTTAAAGCTTAAGATAGCTAAAAAGGGGACTATTTTGCAAAGAGGTAGAAAGTTTAGAGTTTTTCCATGCGAGCATTTAAGTTGTTTGTTGCATTTTTATGGAAGAAAATGAGTCTTAGTTGTTAGATAAACAACTTTCGTGAAAGGTGTTTCCATGAAAACACCTAAGAGGACCTCTTTGCAAAGGTTGTAAAATAGGTGTAAAATGTGTGAAATAATGAGTATTGAGAGTTTCTATAAGAGAAACAAATGTTCACCTAGTCTCGTTAAAGGAAGAAATTTGATTAGAATTGATTTACGAGCCTAGGGGTAAAATGGTCATTTTGTGAAAGTCTAAGGGCAAAATGGTAATTTTGCCAAAGTATGATTATTGAAATGCATTAATTAATGTGGCAATTTAATGAGCTAATTTGCTATTATAGATCAAGAAGAACGAAGAATTAACCTTGACCGAGGAATAGGCAAGGTATCAGACTAGATAGACAAATTGGCCTATTTTGAAATCGAGGTAAGTTTGTGTGCAATAAATTCAACATCATGTTATTAAGTTTCTAAATTTTTGATATTAGTGATGTTGTATAATATTTCCATGAATTTGAGTAATGGTGTTGAATGAGAAAATGATGAGAATTTTTCATGTGGAAGTCCCGGTTGGACTTTAATAAATGAGAGAATAATATCATCAAGACTTGAGAAAGGTAAGATCCCTTATAAGACCATATCTGGGATATGACATCGGCATCAAATATGAGAATCGTATAAGACCATATATGGGATATGGCATCGGCATCAAATATGAGAATCGTATGAAACCATATTTGGGATATGACATCAACAATCAATATGAGATCCCATATAAGACCATATCTAGGATATGGCATCGGCATCTAAAGGTGACCCCATGTAAGACCATAGCTGGGATGTGGCATTGGCATCGCATTTAAGTGAATGATGACAATTATGTATTTTCGAGTATCCCCAAGTGATTCGATGGGTAAATAGCTAAGCTTATAATAGAGATGAGATTAGTGCTAAAGCTATTTGAGTAATTCACGAGAAATGTTTACGATATGAGACATGATATGAAATTGGGAAGAGTAAGCATGAGTAAGTTATGGCAATGTGTTTAAGACTTTGTGTTTTATTCAATGCAATGGATGGATGCCATTATAAGCCTTTATGTTATTTTTTATTTCATGCAAACTTACTAAGCTTTATGCTTACCTCTATCATTTCCTTTTCCTTGTAGTATCGCCTAGCTAGCTCAGGAATTCGTGGAACACCAGAGTTCAGAAATCACACTATCAACTTCTCTTGGTATAGCAAAGTTAGATTTATTTTGAATATGGCATGTATAGGATTTGGTTATTTTGTTATGTCATATTTGTTAGCCAAGGTGTTGGCTATTAATGTTGTTAAATTGATTTTGTAAATGGTCATTGGAAATTGGCCAATACTTGACAAGTTTATATTTATAAATAAAGATGAAATTCATGTAGTGCATGTTTGTGAAGATGTCTTGATTTTGGGTTCTTGGAAGTGCCTTATGGTCATGATATAGGTTGAATTGATTTGGTATAAGTGTGGTTGCTTTGTAGGGTGGCAAATGACTTGGTAGATAGCGTTATAATTGTCCACACAAGTAGACACACGGGCGTGTGTCTAGGCTGTGTGTGACACACGGTCAGCCCCATGGGCGTGTTGGGAGGCCGTGTGTCCCTATGCATGCTAGGTTGACAAGTTAGTATGCTCAATAGTAAACACACGGGTAGAGACACGGCCTTGTGTCTCGACCGTGTGGGAGACACGGCCTAAGACACCGGCGTGTGCCTTGGCCGTGTGACCTTATTGAGATGATGACATCATAAACAGAATGTCAAGGTTTTCATACATGGGCGAAGACATGGGCGTGACATGGCCGTGTGAGGGACATAGGCTATGGACACAGGCGTGTGTCAGGCCGTGTGAAAACCCCTATAGGTTCGAATTGAAAAATAAATCCACACGGGTGTGGAACACGGCCATGTGATATGCCACACGAGCGTGTTCCATCCTTCACATGGGCGTATGGCCTTGTTTTATGTCTAATTTTTCTAAGTGTTCAAAAGCTTCCGATTTAGTCCCTAATCATTTCGGGTACAAGTTTAGGGTCTCGTAGACCTATAATAAAGACATTAAGGTCTTGAATGAAAAGTTTTAATTTGAAGCGAAATTTTATGAATCGATGATGCATGATTGAGAAAGTTAAGTACGGTAATACCTCATACCCGATTTAGGTGTCGGATAAGGGTAAAGGGTGTTACAAATAATATACGTGAAAGGCTTGATAGAGGAGTGGCGAATCGAGAATGGTGTTTAATGTTCTCTAATTCTCGGGTAAGGCATCTCACGCATTCTTAACAAATTGTACTGGATTACAGTTAATGTACTGGATTACAGTTCAAAAAAAAAGGATAATAACAACTAAAATTCAAATTTAATTCCAATAGGGTAATCGAAGAAAATGTTGAACACGAAATTCGAAAGTGGTGGGAAGAAGACTAAAGGGAAGTTCCTAATAAATTTGAAGTAATAGAAAATAAACTGAACCTTTAGGCTCTAGCGAACCAACTAGGAAGATAGCATCAAATGGTTCAATGGAATGGAAGATTAGAAGAGTTAAATGCGAAGATTCCAGATGAAGAAAATTTGGCAGAATTAACAGAGATCAAGATCGTATTAAATTTAGAAGCAGACAAGGAAGAATTATTTTGGGAACAACGTGCATGAGCTAATTGGTTACGGTTTGGAGATAGGAACACATCATACTTTCATAGTATTGCACTGGCTAGAAAGAAAAGAAACAGAATTCAAGAGCTAAAGAATGATAGTGGGGAATGGGTTAGAGATGAGAAGGCTATGGCCAAGGTCACTAAGGGCTATTTTTCAGAATTGTTTACGGCTTCCTCTACAGGAGATTGTTCTCGAACTCTAATGGGAATTCAACCATGCATTAATGAAACTGATAATGTAGAGCTAACAAAGGATTTTAAGGAAGAAGAGCTAAGGAGGTAATTTAAATTATGTCTCCAATGAAAGCTTCCGGAGATGATGTATTCCCGACTTTTTTTTATTAAAAGTTTTAGAGTATAGTAGGCAAGGCGATTATGACATATTGCGTTCAAGTACTTAATAGAAGACAAGGATTGGAGAATATTAACCATACAAATATTGTGTTTACCCAAAAATTTATTCTCCTACAAGTATGACTCAATTCAGACCAATTAGCCTTTGTAATGTGATTTATAAAATCCTATCAAAGGTAATTGTTAATAGGTTTAGAATAGTTCTAGACAAATGTATTGATGAAGCTCATGGCGCATTTGTACCCGAAAGACAAATAACAGAAAATATTCTCATCGCTTAAGAGGTCTTACACTCGTTTAAGAGGAGGAAATATTCTCATCGCTTAAGAGGTTTTACACTCGTTCAAGGCTCTTTTGCTCTTAAACTCGATATGAGCAAAGCCTATGATAGAGTGGAGTGGTGTTTCCTTCAAAAGGTACTAATTAAATTGGGTTTTTGTAGTGAATGGATTGATTTAATAATGACTTTTGTGTTTACAGTGACGTATTCAATGCTCTTAAAAGGTGAACAAGTGAAACTTTTAAACCATCAAGAGGCCTTCGACAAGGGGACCCAACAAGTCCATATTTATTTTTATTATGTGTTGAAGGCTTTTGAAGCCTATTTAGGGAAGCTAAGAGAGATGGTTTAATAAAAGGGGAAAGGGTTGGTAGGAGTCAAATTAGGCTAACATATTTGTTTTTTGTTGATAATAGTATTCTTTTTGGAGATGCTACAGTGCTAATATGTTTGATGACTAGAAGGAACTAATAGGAGGAATTTTAGGGGTTTGAATATCTAATAACCCAGACAAGTACCTTGGGCTTCCAACAATAGTGAGAAAAAAGGAAGAAAGATGCATTCACAAATCTTAAAGAAAGATTCATCAAGCGAATAGAGAATTAGAGTACGAGGCAATTGTAAATGGGAGGGATAGAGGTTCTCATTAAATTAAATTTACAAGAAATTACTATTTATGCAATGCAATGTTCCTTATTACCAGTTTCTTTATGCCGCAAGTTAAATAGCATGATTGTAAAATTTTGGTGGTGTAATGCACATATAAAGAAGGGTATTCATTGGTGCCAATAGAGAAAGGTTTGTCGACCTAAAGGGAAAGGGGGATTAGGTTTTAAAGATTTGTCCAAATTTAATATTGTTTTGCTTGCAAAGCAAGGATGAGGATTAATAGAAAAACCAGATTGTTTGTTTGCAAAAGTTATGAAAGCTAAATACTACTCAAAAACAGACTTTATGAATGCAAAGTTAGGCTCTTACCCATCATATACCTGGAGTAGGATATGGACATCTAGAAGGTTGCTAGAGCAGGGATGTGATTGGCGAGTGGGAAATTGTGCAAACATTAATATTTGGAACGAAAACTGGTTAGTCGAGCCTGACAAGGAAGAATTCAATGACATGACATTAATACAAGATTTACAAAGGTTGTTGATTTAATCGATGAAAATTTGACTCTATGGAAAGAAGAAATTATCAAAAACATTTTTATGAAGATACGACACAAAGAATTTTAACCATGCCTCTTTCAAACAGTGCTCAAGATGACCATTTGGTATGGAGGGGTGACAATTTCGACATCTATACGGTCAACAGCAGATACAAATGGCTCGAAGCAATAGATGCAATAGCCAATGGTAGGCCAAATGAGGTACAAAATTAATTATTCAAAAAAATATGGAGCCTAATACTAGCCAGCAAAATAAAAATTACATGCTGGAAAATTATTAAAAATTACATGCCCACTGTAACACCCCTAACCCGTGCCCGTCGTCGAAACAGGATTACGGAGTATTACTAGAACTTTTCAGAACATTTTTAGATAAATCATGTCAATCACTATTCATTAACCGAGATCATTCATAACGTCCCTTAATTGGACCCTTGAGGCCCAATACGAACGTTAGAATCGAGTCAGGACTCAATCGGAAACTCTAATAATTTTTCGTGACCTAAATATTTTCCAAGGTGCAGGGCTCACACACTCGTGAGGTCCAAAGGACACGCCCGTGCCTCAGGCCGTATCTGATTTTGGTTGCTCTCTAACTTGCGCCACACGGCCATGCTACACGCTCGTGTGCTAGGCCATGTGGTTGATTAATTCAATTTGAATTAGGTGCAGGTTTCACACGGCCAAGAGACACGCCTGTGTTCTAGGCTGTGTAACACACAAGGCTGAGACACACGCCCGTGTCTCTGCCCATGTGCTCAATTCTGAGCATTCTGTTTTCTCGAATTTAAGGTGTAGGGGACACACGGCCAGACCACACGCCCATGGGGTAGGACGTGTGTCACACACGGTCTAGACACACGCCTTTGTGTTTGCCCGTGTGGACAAAATAAATTCATTCCTAGCTTCATTTCTCACCCAAAATCTCACCCCATGACCTGCACTTGAATCACATATCCAAATACCAACCATTTCAAGCATTCAAATTAAGTAAATTCCATAATTCATCATGGCATATCATTTCATGAAAACATGTTCATAATCTTGTCTTGGTTTAGTCCATATGATAGGCATAATTTGATCAACTACTTAACACATGTGTAGCTACCATAGTATGACATTACAAATATATCAACTCAAACCATTACTAGCCATTCCAATGGCTAGATTACAAGCATCATTTACATTTACATGCCAATATGGCCAATATAACCTATACTTGCCATTACAACCATAATTGATTTACCATATTGTACCGACATGGGCCGATGGATAGTGTGAGTGATCTCTGCCGAGCTTCCAATCCAACGAGCTTCCGATTTACTCTAAAACAGGGGAAAAACAAAACGAGGTAAGCATTGGATGCTTAGTAAGTTCATATAACATGGTACTTAACTTACCATTCATCCTATTTTGAGGTAACTATGTAAGGCATATTCAATCAATTTGACTTCAAGCCCTGCACACATCCTCATTGCCCTTGTTAGTCATATAATCCATAATAACATCAAGACATGTATGAGCTCAATAATGATTAAGTTTCCAAGCATATATACTTTCCACAACATGTATCCATTTATCATGTATAAATCATCTCTTACTATTACAAGTATAGTTTCATAGTAGTTCGTTTCGAGCTCAACTTATTTCATGTCAGGACCTTACTCATATTTTTTGAATATTAAGGTCACACAAGTCGTAGTACACCCAAGTTGTACGAGTCTATAATCAAGGATGAACTTATATTCATCAATCAAATTCTAAGTACAAATATTACCATATCATATTTCTATGTATGAATTGTCACATATCATCATTTTCGTGTATTTCAGGTATATACATGTAATAACTCATTTATTATTCATATCTTCTCATGTCAAGAGTTTTACCCATTGAATCTTTTTGGAATATCGATGGATACACCAGTAGTATGCTTAAGGCATACAATTCAGAATCCGTCAATTCATGTCCGTTAATACCCATAAGGTACAATTTCAGATAGTGCACTCTCGTGCCACACATGTATACAACAGGATTACTAGTCCAGGCTAAATCCTTTTTATAACATATGCTCTAAAGAGCCTGATCTGGATTACTCGTCCAGGCTAAATCCAATCCATAACATATGCTCGAGAGGACTTATATCAGGATTACCCGTCCGGGCTAAATCCTTTTAGCAATGAGGTCAATAGGATTACTCGACCGAGCTGAATCCCACCAGCAAAAAATGTAGGGCCTCATTCATTTCGGGAAATTACATATCCATCTAATTTTCCATTATTCAAATGAGATTTAACATTTTTCAAGCTTTATCAGGCATGTGATCAATCTCATAAATTTATACATTCATGCAAATTCAAATGTTCACATTCAACTCAAGCATAAAATTTACATTTTTATCACTTATCATTTATCGAGCATTATTGTTGATCGGGCACATTTCATTTATCGAGCTTTGACGAATATGTGATCATTTCACATAATTAAGGCATTTATACAATTCACAAACACAACATTTAATTCAAGCATATATATATAATTTAGTTACACGAACTTACCTCGACAAATGTTCGTGTACATAAATCTACTAATCCGACATTTTCCTCTTTTCTTGTTCTAGCTTCGAATTTGGTCTGTCCTGATCTATACGAGTAAATTTAACATTAATTTATCACATTTCATATTTAGGTGGACTTAATTTTCATCCTAGACGAAATTACCATTTTGCCCCTAACTTTTCCATAAATTTCATTTTCGTCCCTAGGCTCGGAAAATGAAACCTGTGCAAATTACTCCCTATTCCAAGCCTAAGTAAAGCCCCATTACAAAATTTACAGCACATGTATTCATAAAATTTCAGAATTTTTCCTTCAATTTCACAAGTTTACATTTTAGTCCCTAAATCATGTTTTCATCAAAAATCACTTTGTAAAAGTTGTTTATCTATCAATAGTTATTCATTTTTTTATCATAAATTTCTAATTTTCAGCATATACATCCATGACCCATATTTCATACCTTGATAACTTTTCAAATTAATCCCCCAAATAGATAGATTAGACTATCCCGATTCCAAAAATATAAAAATCATTAAAAACGGACAAGGAAACTTACCCAATTAGGCCTTGAAAATTTCTTTTCTCTCACCTAGGGTTTCCATGTGTTTTTAGGTTGAAGATGACATAAAATAAGATGATATATTTTATCATCTTTTTAATTAATAAGTATTTTGCTATTTCCAATTTAGTCCTTGCTCTTTTTTTATATTTCCATGGATGAGTCACCAAGAAAAATCTACATACTTTCCTTAATAGTCTAATTACCATATAAGGACCTCTAGTTTTGAATCCCATAGCTATTCAATCCTTATAGCTACTAGAATTCAACTTTCGCATTTTATGAGGTTTAGTCATTCTCGTAATTAAGCACTAAATCGATAAAATTTTCGTACCAAAATTTTCACATGTCATATCTATCATAATACGGATCATAAAATAAAATAAAATAAAAATAAATTTTATTTTCGGCTCGAATTTGTGTTCTCGAAACCACTATTCCGATTTCACCGAAATTGTGCCATTAAACCCACATTATCAAATTTACAACAAAGAAACAGTGGAGTACAAAATTTATGCCCAGTATGTCGAGATAATGAAGAATCCGTTGAGCACATCTTCCGAAAGTGTTTTTTTTTCTATACAGGTCCTACATAGTATGGGAATATCATTCTCGACCGATGGTGAGAACCAGAATTGGGAAAATTGGTTAGCTACAGAGTTGTCAACAAGAGATATGCTATATCTAAGAAAAATTGTAGTCACATTCTGGGCACTATGGTACAACCGTAATATGGTCTATCATAATGGAACAAGGCAAAATGTTTTCAGAGTTCTATCATTCATTAATGCTTACATTTCAGAGATTGATAGCATAGAAAGCTTATCAAGAGACATGCAAAAAACAAAAGAGACTATTTGGCAACCAACAGATGATGATTATGTAAAAGAAATTTTGATGCATGTTTTAATAACTTTACAAATAGCCCTGTTTCAGGAATTATTATTAGAAATAGCGAAGGGCTTATCATGGCAACAAGTAGTTACCCAAATTCGCATGTGAAAGATGCGACAATTGTAGAAGCATGAGCATGCAATCAGGCTTTAATCTTTGTTGAAGAATTAGGATTTCGGAGAATAATGGTTGAAAGGGACTCGCTAACCATTATCAATAAAGTGATGGCTACAACAGAAGATGAATCTGTAACTCACTGAGATGCTACACACGCTTGTGTGTTAGGCTGTATGCTAAGTCGTGTAACTCTCTGAGTTGCCATACAAGTCCGTGTGCCAGGCCATGTGCTAAGTTGTGTAACTCACTGACTTGTAACACTAAGAATTCTCAAATGACACACGGTCGTGTCACTAGGCCGTGTGTGTCACATATAAGTAAGTTCATCAACATCACATATATTTATAACATAAATGGATTTCATAAGATACATCACATATTCATTAACCTTTTCATAAGATCACGAACCATTCTATTTACTTACTTACCATTCCATTCCTTTTCTTACCTGTTGAACCATCTAGAATTTCATAGGATAATCGGGAAAGCTCACACTTAGTGTGTCTTTACATATAACCGTAACCTTTCCTTTTGCATCAATGCTTGTATGACCTGTGAAATGGGCCTGCTCATATGAGCTGTGGGTCGAAATGTAAGCTACATGATGTTGCTCACATGATCTGTGGAGAATCCGCAACAAATGCAGGACCTCAGCCATCGGTAGGACATTCAAGACCAGCACCCGAAACATAAAATCCCTAATGACATGTCATTCGTATCCTAAGAATTCTTAAGGTTCAACCGAGACACGTTATCTGTCAATTCATCATAACATGGATACATTTATATATAGATTCATTTATATTAAAACAACATAATAAACATTCAAATTAGCTAACATTAAAAACGATCACAGTTCATACGAACTTACCTCGATAACTATGGTCGTAGAAGTAGGGTTGCAAACTAATCTGGAGCTTTAGCCTTTCTGCAATTTAAGTCTGAATGTGGTTTATCTTTATCTAAATAAGTAATTTCATTCAATTAAACAATTCTAGTATTCAATTTAATCCATAGTTCATATTTATGTAAAATTACAAATTTTTCCCTAATACTTTAACTTTTCACAATTTAGTCCTTAAGCTCATAACTTAATTATAACTCATTTTAGCCTAAATCCAATTTAACTAATGTTACAAGGGACCTTGAAACACATAAACCAACATGTTACAATAAATCCCATGGATTTACACTTTTAACAATTTAATCCCTAATTCCAAAATTCAACAACAATCACTTAACAAAACATGTTTATTTTACAACAAAGATAAATAATCCATCAACTAACATCAAAACTCATTCAAAAACATCCATGAAAAGTCTCTTAACCTTTAACAGTTTTGCAAATTAACCCCTGAGCTAGCTAGACTAAGCTAAAACAAACTCAAAAACATAAAAATCATTAAAAACGGGGCTGAGATTCACTTACATGCTTCAAACTAAGTTTGACCGAATGTTCTTCCTCTCCAATGGCTAATTTTTGGTTTTAAAATGAAAGAATAAGGGAGATGATACATAGTTTTAGGTTATCTTTTTCATTTATTTATTAAATTACCAATCTGTCCATTCAACTTACTTTTTACTTATTTTTCAATTCAACTTAACAATTAACTTCCATGCAATTTATTTATTTAAATTCCATCTAAGCAAAACAATGCCAAATTAGTAAAGATAAGAGCTTTTATGAGTACAAATTAAAAAAAAGGTTTATTTAAGTATAAAGAGTTATTTAAATCAGTGATTATAGTTTAAAGGATTTCTTTAATATATAAATCATTACTAATTTATAATTTTTTATTAATTCCGATTACTAAACTTATGGTTCTCAAAAACAACAATTTAATGGAAACTTTAATTGTATTATCTGATTAGATCAATTTTGTAAACATATGAAAATAAATTCCTGACAAATAAATTAAAATCGAGAGATTGATTCTTAATTTTCGTAAAATTAAAAGATGAAATGACATCAAATTTATATCATTGGATCCATCCAACTTTTTTTTTTTAAAAAAAATAGCCTTTAGATGGAGTTGACTTGGGTAAACTCATTCTAGTTTTATTTAAATCATTGAATTATTCAAATTATTGAATTGTTAAGTTTTTTTTAAAGTTCCATCAGTGAGCTCCAAGCAACAATTAGACTATTGAAAATGGTGTATTTAGGGGGTTGGCAGGGGCTCGCCCCCTAAAATGGAAGATTGACCAATTAGACCCTTTAGAAATTTGAAAATTTTAAATTAGTAAAGGTAAAATTGCACTTTGCCCCCTAAAAATGATAAAATTTTGATTTAATCTGTTAAAAATTATAAATATATAGACTATTAAAATTTTAATTTTAATTTTGGCCCCCTAAAAATATTTTCTAGCTTCGCCCCCGACTATTGATATGACGGATCAATAAATGTAACAGCCCGATTTTGGGGCTAGTCGAAACAGTGGTTTCAAAATCACTAATCCGAGGTTGAAGAATTTTTTATGTTATTTTATGGATTAGAGCATGATTATATAGGTGCATGAAAATTTTGGTGTTTTAATTTTAGCAATTTCATGCTTAATCGCGAAAAAGGACTAAATTGCATAAAGTGCAAAAGTTTAATTTTACAAGCTAAAGGTGCCTAATAGCCATAGAATATTAATTGGAGGTCCCAAATGTGCAATTAGGCCTTGTTTTAAGTGGTGGTCGGCCATAGGGGGAGAAATAAGTCAAAATTAGTGAAAGTTGGTGTAGTAGGTGGATTAACTTGATGAAATAAAATAAAATAAAGAAAGAAAAAATATCATCTTTTCTCCTTCACTCGTCCACTGAAAATTAGCAGCAAATAGGGGTTTTGAAAGCTCAAAAAATTTCAGCAAACTCTTCTCCTTACAAGTAAGTGTTTTAGTGATCATTTCTTGATAATATTTGTATTTTTGGAACCCCTAAAGCTTAAGCTATCTAAAGAGGGGACTATTTTGCAAAATGGTGAAAGGTTTAGAGTTTTACCATGTGAGATTTTAAGTTATTTGCTGCATTTTTATGGAAGAAAATGAGTCTTAGTTGTTAGATGAACAACTTTTGTGAAAGGTGTTACCATGAAAACACCAAAAAGGACCTTTTTGTGAAAGTTGCAAAATAGGTGGTAAATGTGTAAAGTAATGAGTATTGAGGGCTGCCATAAGAGTAATAAATGTTCACCTAGGCTCATTAAAGAAAGAAATTTGATTAAAATTGATTTCCGAGCCTAGGGGTAAAATGATCATTTTGTGAAAGTCTAAGGGCAAAATAGAAATTTTGCCAAAGTATGATTATTGAAATGTGCTGATTAATATGGTTACTAAATGAGCTAAATTGTTATTATAGATCAAGAAGAACGAATAATTAACCTCGACCGAGGAAAGGGTAAAGTATCGGACTAGATCGGTAATCTAGCCTATTTTGAAATCGAGGTAAGTTTGTATGTGATAAATTCAACATCATGCTAGTATGTTTGAGAACATTTGATATTATAATGAAGCATAATATTTCTATGAAATCGAGTGGTGGTGTTGAATGAGAAAAATGATGAAAGTTGTGATGTTAAAGTCCTAGTTAGATTATATTAAATGTGAGAATACTATCGTTGAGACATGAAATGGGTAAGGTCCCGTGTAAGACCATGTCCGGGACATGGCCTCGGCACCGAATTGAGATTTTGTATAAGACCATATCTGGGATATGGCATCGGTATTGAATATGAAAATCGTACAAGACCATATCCGGGATATGGCATCGATAATTGATATGAGATCACGTATAAGACCATATCTGGGATATGGCATCGGCACTCAGAGGTGACCTCATGTAAGACCACATCTGGGATGTGGCATTGACTTCATAATTGTGTGAATGACGATGAACTTGTGTTTTTGTGTATCCCAAGTGATTTAGTGGGATAAATAGTTAAGCTTGAAATAGAAATGAGATTAGTGCTAAAGTTATGTGATTGAGTGAATACAGGTACTCGTGAGTAATTCACAAGAAATTGTTTGCGATATGTGATCTGGTATGTAGGTAATAAGGATAAGCAAGAGTAAGTTATGACAGAGTACTTAAGACTTTGCATTTTATCCAATGCCATGATTGGATGATATTATGAGCTTATGTTGTTATTTATTTTTTCATGCAAACTTACTAAGCTTTATGCTTACTCCCCTTATTTCTCTTTTCCTTGTAGCATCGCCAAGTTAGCTCGAGAATTCATGGAATGCCGGAGTTCGGAAATCACACTATCGACTACAATTTGGTATAGCAAATTTAGATTCATTTTGAGTATGGCATGTATAGGACTTAGTCTCTTTTATTATGTCATATTTGTTAGCCAAAGTGTTGGCTATTAATGTTGTTAAATTCATTTTGTAAGTGGTCACTTGAATTGGGCTAATACTTGACAAGTTTAAATATGTTTAATGATGATGAAATTCATTAAATGTATGCTTGTGTGGATGTCTTGATTTTGAGTCTTTAGAAGTGCTTTATAGTTCTGATATATGTTGGATTGTATTGATGTAAGTATTATTGCTGTATAGGGTGGCATTTGGCTTGGTAGATATCCTTTCAAATGTCCACACGTGTAATAGCCCAATTTAGACCCTAGTCGGAATAGTGGTTTTGAAACCACAAATCTGAGGTTAGAAAAATATTTTAATACTATTTTCTGTGTTTACAATATGTGATTGAGCATGTGTGAAAATCCTGTGTGAAAATTTTATCGATTGTGTGCCAAATTATGAAAAAGGACTTAATCGTGTAAAATGTAAAAGCTGTGTGCTGATTGTTAAAGTGTCTAATTGGCATGGCTTCTTAAAACAGAAGTCCTTATGTTGTGATTAAAGCATTTGAAAGTAAATGGATGATAATACATGGCATAAGGTGTTATTATTAAAATTCATTAAGGTTAAAAGTGTAAAATAGTTATTAATGTTAATATTAATTAAACAAAACACAAATTAAAGCCATTTTATCGTCTTTTCTTACCAAAAGTTGAAGAAAAAGAAAGAAAGAAAGCTGGTTAGGTTTCGGCTAGCAATTGGTTTAATCAAGGTATGTTTTGAGGTCAGCTTTTTATAAATTCTATGTTTTTGTGATCGTTGCTTAGTGTTGTAGAAAACCCATGCTTTAATTTTAGAATTTGATGGTGATTTTGAGATTTGAAATTAATGAATGTTTGAGCTTTGTGATAGTTGATGATGAAATATGGAAGATATGTGAAGGATGAACATGTTTTGTCTTTGAATTTTTAGTGAAATTGAGTAATTTGGACTAAATTGTGAAAATAATATTTTTAAGGGACTAAAATATGAAATAAATAAAGTATATGGGCTTGTCTTAGCATGGGGAAAATTCAGCTAGGCATAAGTGAAGAGAAATTTTGTGTATTTTGTGATTTTGTGAAATAGGGACTAAAGTGTCAAAATGTGAAAATGTGAGGGCTATTTTGTAAAATAACATAAATATGTGTATTTGGATTAAATTGAATGAATTGGTGATTGAATGAGCTAAATTTGAATATGTATAGACCAAGAAAGGAGAGATACGGATCCTGATCGAGGCAAAGACAAAGTACTCGATTAATCGGCTAGTTTCAATATTTCGACGTCTGAGGTAAGTTCGAATATAGTACAAGTTGTTAATTTATATCTTTGTGATGTGAATTGAATGACAGTTATTGAATTAGAGAGGTTATATATGAGATTGAAAAATGAGGCACTAAGTGTGCGTAATTGAAATCAAGACAGAGTTGAATAGCACTGTGTGTGCGAAGTAATGGAAGCTTTGGCTTTACTGATTGGCACTGTGTGTGTGATATCGAATAAAGTTTGATTTTATATCGAGGAACTAAGTGTGTGATATTACTTAAGCTTCGGCTATGATTTGGCACTAAGTGTGGGATTGAGTTGAAAAGATATCGAACAGTAAATGAGATATGGTATTGATCAACAAACTACAAGAACGTGTTTTAACTAACTGTTGGAAAAGGTATGTCCGAACATATGTGGTTAATGATAGTTGTTTTTTAAGGTTGAATGAATGGATGTTTGAGCATATGGTTGAGGTTGACAATGTGCCTAATTGTGAATCTATCTATGTGATGGTTTAAATATGTATTGTTGTTGCATTATTGAGTAGAATGTATTATATTAAGAAACTTACTAAGCTTTAAAGCTTACAGTGTGATGTTTTTCTTTTCTTTTACAGTGTCAGTAAAGCTAGCTTGGATTTGGGGATCGTCAGCATCTCTATCACACTATCGGCTATCTATTTCGGTACTTTTGAAAGATGTACATATTTGGTATATGGCATGTATAGGCTAGTAAATATGGTGCATTTTGAGGTGTTGGACCTTGCCATGTGATATGGCTTGGATGTTAGATGATTTTGGTTGTTATGTGTGAACTATGTAAATGATGAGTGTGGTATGAAATAGTGAGGTTAGAAATGGTATATTTCATGCTTGAATTAGTTGATGGAAATGGTGTTTTAAGTGTGAATTTGTGGCTTGACTAAATGATGTTTAGCTTAAATGATTT
Organism: Gossypium bickii; assembly: GCA_025503065.1. Lineage (NCBI taxonomy): Eukaryota > Viridiplantae > Streptophyta > Magnoliopsida > Malvales > Malvaceae > Gossypium > Gossypium bickii. The sequence goes on along the minus strand of CP106715.1, from coordinate 32,058,987 downwards.
GAGTTGTGAAAATGGTGCTCTTAATGGATTTATTTGAGTAGGAATTGAGTATAAGAATAGATGGTATTGTTGTTGATTAATTGGTGCTTGAAATGGTATGTTTTGGTTGCAATTGAGGCATGAACTGATATTGGTTTAATGCTTATAGGTAATTCTAAAGTGTGGATGGTAATTTGGCCTTGAAAATGGCATATAATTGCCCACACGGTTGAGCACACGGGCATGTGGCTCGACTGTGTCTTTCGAACTTGTAATTTGATCAAGTCAGTAACGACCACGGGATGGACACACGGTAGTGTGACTGGCCGTGTGGTGCAAGTCAGTGTTGACTACGGGTGAGGCACATGGGCGTGTCTCAGGTCGTGTAAACAAGTCAGTATGTATGCCCTGTTTTGCCACGGCTTGGACGCATAGGCGTGTCTGAGGCCGTGTGCCACGGGCGTGTGACCTCTGTAAGTTAGAAAAGTTTTTAAATTTTAAAATTTTTTGTATGCATTCGGTTTAGTCCCAACCCCTTTCTAGCATATGATTAAGGTCCCGTAGACCTCATTAAGGGACTAACTGAATACGAATTGTTATGTTTAGATGTGGAATGATATGGAATGTTCGGAAATGATCGGTAATGCCTCTTAACCCTAGTCCGGCGAAGGTTACGGGTTAGGGGTGTTACATTTTATTGGTATCAGAGCTACGGGTTAGTCGATTCTCAGATTAGCGTAGCGCATATGAGTCTACCTATACATACCATATATATAATTGCGATAGTGTGATGAATCCTGACAGCTAAAAATGTGTTTCCATATAGTAATGGATCCCGATCGAACAGTTGCTAACGATGTAGAGAGTAACACGCCTGCTCCCGCACAAGGGACAGCGCCGGCCACATCTAGGCCGAATGATAGTAGTCAAGAGGGAGAGGCTAAGTAAGACTTTTTCTGAATGATGAGTGAGTTGTTTTTAGAGTTCGTTCGAACGAATTCGGATGCTCAACAACCTCCACCCCCACAAGTACCTGTTGTGCCACAAGTGACAGATCTGATCCAATTGAATAAACCTCTTGTAGATAAAATCTGAAAGTATGGGGCTGAAGAGTTTAGGGACACAGCTGATGATGATGCCAAGTGAGCTGAGTTTTAGCCTGAGAATACTATTCGAGTGTTTGATGAGATTTCATTGAATCCTGATGAATGCATTAAATGTGATGTTTCCTTGTTGAGAGATACGACATATAATTGGTAGAAAACGTTGATATCCGTGGTTCCGAGAGAGAGAATCACCTGGGATTCTTTCAAGCTGAATTCTGAGAAAAGTATATCAGTCAACGATTCATAGATCAGAAACGTGAAGAGTTTCTAGAGCTTAAACAAGGCCGTATGTCAGTTACATAGTATGAACGAGAGTTTGTAAAACTAAGCCAATACGTACGGGAATGTGTTTCGACCGAAGCTACTATGTGTAAATGTTTCATTGAAGGGCTAAATGAAGACATTAAATTGTTGGTTGGAATACTTGACATAAATGAATTTGTTATGTTAGTGGAAAGAGCCTACAAAGCCGAGAAGCTTAGCAGAGAAAAGAAGAAAGCAGATTCTGATGCTAGAGATGAAAGAAAGAGGTTAATGAGTAAGTCGTCTCAACCATCGACGAAGAGATTTAGAGATGCAAGTAATCTTTCAAATGCTTCGTTTGGACATTCAAATAGAGACCGTGTGAAACAAAGTGTTGGTCCAAGAGCTCAAATCCCAACTGAATTAAGTGTTGGAAGTGTCAAAAGCAACAAGCCTGAGTGTAGACAGTGTGGAAGATGACACGTTGGTGAAAGCTGGGGCAAGTATGATAACAAAACTTACTACAAATGTGGACCACGAGATTATGTCATTCGAGATTGCCCAGAGTTAGCTGAGAAAGGTAATGTTCAGAGTGCGATACCGAGTAATACAACGGCTAGGGGTAGACCACCTAGAAATACTGGAAATGTGAGTAGAAGTTAGAGAGGGATTACGGATACAGCTGTGAGATCTGAGGCGAGAGCGCTTATGCTATATGCGCATGAGACGAAGCATAATCTCCAAACGTCATTACTGGTACCTTCACTCTATTTGATACTGATATGATTCCATTAATAGATTCAGGTTCTACTCATTCCTATGTATGTGTGAATCTAGTATCAAGTAAGACTCTACCTATTGAGTCTACTGAATTCGTGATTAGAGTATCGAACCCCATAGGCAAGTGTGTCTTGGTTGATAAAGTGTGCAAGAATTGTCCGTCGATGTTTCGAGATATTTGCTTTCCGGCTAATTTGATGCTGCTACCTTTTGATGAATTTGATATTATTCTGGGTATGGATTGGCTCACTTTGGACAATGCTATTATGAATTGTAAACGAAAGAGTATTGATTTGAGAAGTCAGAATGGTGTGATAGTTCGAATTGAATCCAGTGATTTGAATAGGTTGCCAGCTGTTATATCTTCGATGAAAGCTCTGAACTATGTGAAAAAGGGTTGTGAAGCTTATCCCGTGTATGTGATAGATACAAAAGTGACAAAAAAGAAAGTTTAATCTGTGCCTGTGATTTGTGAATTCTCTGATGTGTTTCCTGAAAAACTGTCGGGATTACCTCCGTATAGAATGGACCAACAGAATTGAAAGAGTTGAAGTCACAGTTGTAAGAGTTGACTGAAAGAGTTTCTCGCCTTGGGGTGCTCCTGTATTATTTGTGAAAAAGAAAGACGGCACTATGAGGATGTGTATTGATTACCGACAGTTGAATAAAGTGACGATAAAGAATAAGTATCCCCTACCACGTTTTGATGATTTGTTTGATTAGCTGAAAGGAGCTACAGTGTTTTTGAAAATTGATTTGAGATCGGGTTATTATCAGTTAAAAGTTAAAGAATCAGATGTACCGAAGACTGCTTTCAGAACGAGGTATGGACATATATGAATTCTTAGTTATGCCTTTTGGACTAACGAATGCTCCTGTAGTGTTTATAGATTTAATGGATCGGATATTCAGACCGTATTTGGATCTCTTTGTTGTAGTGTTTATTGATGATATTCTGATTTATTTCTGTGATGAGACGAAACATGCCGAGCATTTGAGAATTGTGTTACAGACTTTGCGTGAGAAACAATTGTATGCAAAGTTCAGCAAATGTGAGTTTTGGTTGCGTGAGGTTGGTTTTCTGGGACTAACGGGGTATTATAGGCGGTTTGTGAAAGGCTTCTTGATGATTGCGACTCTGTTGATAAAGTTGTTACAGAAAGATGTTAAATTTGAGTGGTTAGAAATGTGCCAGCAGAGTTTTGAGCAGTTGAAAGCATTGTTGACAGAGTCGCCAATGTTAGTTCAACCTGAATCGGGTAAAGAATTCATAGTTTATAGTGATGCATCGTTGAATGGTTTGGGCTGTGTGTTGATGCAAGAAGGCAAAGTCATCGCTTATGCTTCGAGACAGTTAAAGCCGCATGAAAAGAACTATCCGACGCATGATCTTGAATTAGCTACGATTGTGTTTGCATTGAAGATTTGGCGTCACTATTTGTTTGGTGAGAAATGTTATGTTTTTACTGATCACAAGAGTTTGAAATATCTGATGACTCAGAAAGAATTGAATTTGAGACAGCGGAGATGGTTAGAATTACTAAAAGACTATGACTTAGTAATTGATTATCATCCGGGCAAAGCTAATGTTGTTGCTGATGCTTTTAGTTGAAAGTCTTTATGTGCTTTGCGAGCTATGAGTACCCAGATAGATCTATGTGATGATGGTTGAGTTTTGGCTAAGTTCAAAGTGAGACCGATGTTTATACGTTAGATTTGTGATATCCAAAAAAGTGATGATGAGATGATAGCAAAATGAACTCAATGTGATTTGACTTCTGATTCAGAATATCGAGTTGATAGTGATGGTTGTTTGAGATTCAGAGATGTGTTTCGAGAAATTCAGAGTTGATTCAGATGATTTTGAACGAAGCTCACAATAGTCATTTGACTGTTCATCCTAGGAGTACAAAAATGTATAATGATCTGAAACAGTTTTATTGGTGGCATGGTATGAAAAGAGATATCTCTGACTTTGTGTCGAAGTGTTTAGTTTGTCAGCAAGTTAAAGCTGAACATCAGGTTCCATCCGGTTTGTTACAACCGATTATGATTCCTGAGTGGAAATGGGAGAGAATCACGATGGACTTTGTGTCGGGCCTACCTCTATCTCCAAGAAAGAAAGATGCAATCTGGGTGATAGTTGACAGATTGACGAAATCAGCTCATTTTATTCCGGCGAGAATAGATTATTCACTTAATAAGTTAGCTGAATTGTATATTTCTGAGATTGTGAGATTACACGGGGTGCCACTATCTATTGTGTCTGATAGGGATCCGAGATTTACCTCGTGGTTTTGGAAGAAATTACAAGAGGCTTTAGGTACAAAGCTGCATTTTAGTACCGCATTTCATCCACAAACGGATGGACAATCCGAGCGGATCATTCAGATTCTTGAGGATATGTTGAGATGCTGCATTCTTGAGTTTGAAAGTATGTGGGAAAAGCATTTGCCGTTGATTGAGTTTGCATACAACAACAGTTTCCAATTTAGTATCAAAATGGTTCCATATGAAGCTCTTTACGGTCAAAAATGCCGAACTCCATTGTATTGGATCGAGTTGAGTGAGAATAAGATTCACGGGGTTGATTTAATAAAAGAGACTGAGCAGAAAGTGAAAGTGATTTGTGATAGCAACATCAGATCGTTAGAAGTCCTATGCAGACTTAAAATGAAAAGATATTGAATTTGAGGTCGATGACAAAGTGTTTTTGAAGTATCTCTGTGGAAGAAAACACTTCGATTTGGTCGGAAAGGTAAGCTGAGTTCGAGGTTTATCAGACCGTATGAGATTATTGAACGAATTGGACCGGTTGCTTATAGATTTTTGTTACCACCTGAGTTAGAAAAGATTCATAATGTATTTCACGTATCGATGCTTCGACGATATAGATCTGATCCTTCGCATGTAATTGCAACTTCTAAGATTGAGATTCAGTCAGATTTGTCGTATAGTGAAGAACCGATTCGAATTCTGGCACGTGAGATCAAAGAGTTGAGAAATAAGAAAAAGTGTTGCGGCACAAACACAGAATTGAAGAGGCTACGTAGGAGCCTGAAGATGTTATGAGAGAGCAATATCCAAACTTATTCACTGGTAAGATTTTCGGGGACGAAAATCCCTAAGGGGGGAGAGTTGTAACAGTTCGATTTAGACCTTAGTCGGAACAATGGTTTCGAGACCACAAATTCGAGGCTGAAAAAATATTTTAATATTATTTTCTGTGTTTACAGCATGTGATTGAGCATGTGTGAAAATCCTGTGTGAAAATTTTATCGATTGTGTGCCAAATTATGAAAAAGGACTTAATCGCGTAAAATGTAAAAGCTGTGTTCTAATTGTTAAAGTGTCTAATTGGCATGGCTTCTTAAAAGAGAAGTCATTATGTTGTGATTAAACCATTTGAAAGTAAATGGATGATAATAGCATGGCATAAGATGTTACTATTAGAATTCATTAAGGTTAAAAGTGTAAAATAGTTATTAATGTTAATATTAATTAAACAAAACAAAAATTAAAGCCATTTTATCATCTTTTCTTGCCGAAAGTTGAAGAAAAAGAAAGAAAGAAAGCTGGTTAGGTTTCGGCTAGCAATTGGTTTAATCAAGGTATGTTTTGAGCTCTGTTTTTTTATAAATTCTACGTTTTTGTGATCGTTGCTTAGTGTTCTAGCAAACTCATGCTTTAATTTTAGAATTTGATGGTGATTTTAAGATATGCCATTGATGAATGTTTGAGCTTTGTGATAGTTGATGATGAAATATGGAAGATATGTGAAGGATGAACATGTTTTGTCTTCGAATTTTTAGTGAAATTGAGTAATTTGGACTAAATTGTGAAAATAATATTTTTGAGAGACTAAAATGTGAAATAAATGAAATATATGAGCTTGTATTAGCATGGGGAAAATTCAGCTAGGCATAAGTGAAGAGAAATTTTGTGTATTTTGTGATTTTGTGAAATAGGGACTAAAGTATCAAAATGTGAAAATGTGAGGGCTATTTTGTAAAATGACCTAAATATGTGTGTTTGGATTAAATTGAATGAATTGATGATTGAATGAGCTAAATTTGAATATGTATAGACCAAGAAAGGAGAGATACTAATCCTGATCGAGGCAAAGACAAAGTACTCGATTAATCGGCTAGTTTTGATATTTCGACGTCCGAGGTAAGTTCAAATATTGTACAAGTTGTTAATTTATATCTTTGTGATGTGAATTGAATGATAGTTATTGAATTAGAGATGTTATATATGAGATTTTAAAATGAGGCACTAAGTTTGCATAATTGAAATCAAGACAGAGTTGAATAGCACCGTGTGTGCGAAGTAATGGAAGCTTTGGCTTTACTGATTGGCACTGTGTGTGCGATGTCGAATTAAGTTTGTTTTTATATCAAGGTACTAAATTTGCAATATTACTTAAGCTTCGGCTATGATTTCGCACTAGTGTACGATTGAGTTGAAAAGATATCGAATAGTGAATGAGATCTGGTATCGATCAACAAATTGTAAGAACGTGTGTTAACTAAGTGTTGGAAAAGGTATGTCCGAACCTATGTGGTTGATGATAGTTTTTTTTTAAGGTTGAATGAATGGATGTTTGAGCATATGGTTGAGGTTGACAATGTGCCTAATTGTGAATCTATCTATGTGATGGTTTAAATATGTATTGTTGTTGCATTATTGAGTAGAATGTATTATATTACGAACTTACTAAGCTTTAAAGCTTACTGTGTGATGTTCTTCTCTATTTTACAGTATCCGTAAAGCTAGTTTAGATTTGGGGATCGTCAGCATCTCTATCACACTATCGACTATCTATTTCGGTACTTTTGAAAGATGTACATATTTGGTATATGGCATGTATAGGCTAGTAAATAGGGTGCATTTTGAGGTGTTGGACCTTGCCATATGATATGGCTTGGATGTTAGATGATTTTGGTTGTTATGTGTGAACTATGTAAATGATGAATGTGGTTGAAATAGTGAGGTTAGAAATGGTATATTTCATGCTTGAATTAGTTGATGGAAATGGTGTTTTAAGTGTGAATTTGTGGCTTGACTAAATGATGTTTAGCTTACATGATTTGAGTTGTGAAAATTGTGCTCTGAATGGATTTATTTGAGTAAGAATTTAGTATAAGAGTAGATGGTATTGTTGTTGATTAATTGGTGCTTGAAATGGTATGTTTTGGTTGCAATTGAGGCATGAATTGATATTGGTTTAATGCTTATAGGTAATTCCAAAGTGTGGATGGTAATTTGGCCTTGAAAATGGCCTATAATTGCCCACGCGGTTGAGCACACGGGCGTGTGGCTCGATCGTGTCTTTCGAATTTGTAATTTGATGAAGTTAGTAGCGACCACGGGATGGACACACGGGCGTGTGACTGGCCATGTGGTGCAAATCAGTGTTGACCACGGGTGAGGCACACGGGCGTGTCTCAGGCCGTGTGAACAAGTCACCATGTATGCCCTGTTTTGCCATGGGTTGGACGCACGGGCATGTTCGAGGCCATGTGAGGCACACGGGCGTGTGACCTCTGTAACTTAGAAAAATGTTTAAGTTTTGAAAATTTTCGTATGCGTTTAGTTTAGTCCCAACCTCTTTCTAGCATGTGATTAAGGTCTCGTAGACCTCATTAAGGGACTCATTGAATATGAATTGTTATGTTTAGATGTGGAATGATATGGAATGTTCAGAAATGCTCGGTAATGCCTCTTAACCCTAGTCCGGCGACGGTTACAGGTTAGGGTTGTTACAACACGGGTAGACACAAGGGCATGTGCCTAGGCCATGTGTGACTCACGGTCAACCCTATGGGCGTGTTAGTTGGCCGTGTGACCCCATGCATGATGGGTTTACAAGTCAGTATGTTCAGTAGTAAACACACGGGCAGAGACACAGCTGTGTGTCTCAGCCGTGTTGGAGGCATAGCCATGGACATGGGCATGTGCCGAGGCCATGTGAAGTCTGCACCTAAAATTAGGAATTTAATTGGACACACGGTCTAAGGACACGGGCGTGTGCCTTGGCTGTGTGACCATAGTGAGGTGATGATGTCATAAATAGAATGCCATGGTTTTTGGCACACGGGCTAAGACACGGGCGTGTCGAGGCCGTGTGAAAACCCATGTAGGTTCGAAACCAAAAATAAATTCCAACTGGTTAGGAACATGGGCATCTGAGATCACACGGCCTGCCCACACAGGCGTGTTCCCTTTCACACGGACGTGTGGCCCTGTTTAAGTAAAATTTTTTAAGTGCGTAATAGTTTTCGGTTTGGTCCTGAATCACTCCAAATGTATGTTTAGGGTCTCGTAGACCCTTGATAGGGACGTTATGATTATAAATGATAAGTTTTAAGTTAGAATGAAACTTTATGGCCTGATGTTATGAGTTTAAGCAAGTTAAGTTCGGTAATGCCTCGTATCTTCGGGTGTTGAATACGGGTAAGGGGTGTTACAATAAATATTACTGAGTATAAGAACATATCTTAGATCTAAGTCGATTTGGCGGTCAGTGTTAGAGATTGGAGAAAAAACTGTTTGAATTTTGGTTTGCAGATTCATAATATCCAATGTTGTTTCATGAAAAAGACCTGAATTGTAGAAGAGAAGAGGAAATAGGGCCTTCAACTGGTGTAGGCAGTGTGAACAAAGAAAGCCATATAACATCAATTTGAACAATCTAGTGATTTAAATGAAAATTTTTGATTAGTTCAATAACCAAATTGTAACGTTTTTTTAGTTAAGTGACCAAAACAAAACTTAACCATAATTTAGTGACTATAATATAGTTTACCCTTAATTTAAATTGAATTATAAAAATTCTCATCTCGATTTGTGTCACAACCGGATATATTTTTACCAAATATATTTTCACAAAACCAAAATTAAACCTTAATACTTACAAGTATTAGATGAATAGAAACCCTTTTACGTAGCTAAATGTTTATAGTCATCCAAGTAAGATTAACATCTTTGAATCTATGTGAAAAATTCATCAACTTCAATAAATAACCTACTTTTATAGTATTATTGTTTTTGAACCAACAACTAATGCTTTTATTAAGGGAATAGAAGCTGAAATAAGCCCCCCACACAAGATGCCAACTGTAAACAACTGCTCACAAACTACTGGGCAACCAATCAGTGCTCCACTTAAACAAAAACCTAAAAAAAATAGAACGACAAACTAAAAAACTAAGAAAAAAAATTAATGAGTAGAACCCTAAGAAAATAAAACAAAAGAAAAAAACTTCTATTTGACTTCCCCAAGTCTTCAATCCACCATTTCTTGCGTTAGTAACAGAAGTGTTCGCTCCCCTCCCTCTTCCAGAGGTAATGTAACCACAAAACTCTAGAACCCCTCTGCTAAAAAATTGAGTTCTTTGGAACTAATCCCACAACCCTTTCAGTCTCACTTCTCCCTATCAAAATTAGTCATTTTGTTCCTATTCCGATCTCGTTTGATGAAATCTTCCACTGAAGTCGGGATTCCTCCGTCCAGTATACCAGTTGTTCGTGGTTTCGGCCTTCCTTTGCTAGTGCATGCAGAATATTATTAGCCATTTGGGGTACAAATCGAAATCTTCTTTTCGTAAATTTAGAGATTTTACTTTTGACTGCCATTAGCACATTACTGATACTAGATCTGTCCTCCTCTGCAGCTTCTATTCCTTAAATTACTATTAAAGAGTCTCCTTCAACACAAATTTCTTTGAAACCCAAATTTCCCTAAATGTAACTATATGCAAGCATGTCCATGCTTCTACCATTGCTGGTGTCGAGACTTTTTTGCTCGAGTAAATACACGCTGCCATCACCAACCTTTTTTTATTTCTTACTCTAATACATGCATTTGAATTGTTTGATTCTTGTTGAAAGGAGGCATCGAAATTAATTTTAATCATTTCTCCATCATGTGGCTCCCATTTAATGTTTTTAGGTATTAGTTTTGACACCAATATTCCTTCCAGCATCTCATTTTCCATCATATAGGCTTTAATAAAAGAAATTACCTCTTGTGCATTAGGCTTTAATCTTTCATGATATACTCTGTGTCTGTTGAACCATAATGTCTAGTAGGTAATAGCTAATACCTTGCATTTTGTGAGATTGTTATTTAAAAATCTTCTGCTAACCAATTCTTCCAACTCTAGTCTCTGTTTCTGGTTGAGTCTACCACTCCCAACTCTTGCAGCATCATCTTTATAAAGGTGAAATCTCGAAACAAATGTGCCACTGATTCCTCCTCCGATTTGCATATTGGGCAACGATCATCTCTACTAATCCTTTCTTTTTCAAGTTATGAAGGTAGGCATAAATTCGTTAGTTAATCCACATACCTATTTGAATTTTTCTTGATAATTTTAGGTTCCACATTTTTGAGAGGTAGGACTTCAAATCTATTTTTTTGTTGTTGTAAATTTAACTTCTATATCTTGTAATCCTTCTATAACAAACCATTTATAACCACTTTTAATTGTATAATTACTCGTGTTGTTGCCTCTCTACATGATAACATTCGACTGGCTATGATCAATCAGTGGAATCTCCAGTATCTGCTTCACCTGCTCATCATTAAACAATATTCTAAGTGCTTCCCCATTCTAGTTAAACGTTTCCATCTCAATTAAGTCCTTCAATTTTGAGTAATTAACGTTGATATTTTGATTGCATATTTTCCCAATACCAGGTCCAGACAGCCATGTATCATTCCAAATGTTTACATAAGCACCATTCCTAATTTTCATCCCAAACCTCGTTCTAGTAGAGTACGGGCATTCCAAATACTTAGCCAAGTGTACAAAGGGTAAGACCCCAGCTTTGCATTTAAAAGTTCATCTCTTGGATAATATTTGGCTTTCATAACTTGTGCAAATAAACTGTTAGGATTCGTAAACAACTTTCACCCTTGTTTAGCTAATAAGGCTATATTAAACTTGGATAAGTCTCTAAACCCCATACCCCATTACGATTTCGCTATTCACATAGTTGACCAATTGCACCAATGTGTGCCCTTTTTTGTAGTTGTGTTACACCACCAAAACTAGTTTAAACTATTTCCTAACTCACGACAAAAAAAAAAAAAAAAAGAGAAAGGGTAATATGAGGGATTGCATTGCATAAATCAGAATCTCCTGTAAAACTATCAATACTTCATTTCCTCTTACTGATAGAAATCTCACACTCCAACTTTCTAGTTTCCTTTTCATCCTCTTTTTAATTCCAACAAACGTATGTCTTTTACGTCGTCCCACCATTGTTTACAACCCAAGATATTTCTTAGGGTTGTTTGCTATTTTTACTCCAAAAAATCGCCCCACTTGCTCCTAATTATCTATTCCTGTATTACTGCTAAAATAAATCAGTGATTTATCAAAATTTATAAATTGACCAGATACTTTTTCGTAATATGACACCACTGCTTTCATTGCTCTTGCCCTTTCCTCTGTTTCCTTACCAAGCAAAATATTATCGTTAGCAAAAAATAGATGATTTATTGCTAGTCCACTCTTTCCCAACTTTGCTCCCTTAATAAGACCTTCGCCTTTTGCCCTTGTAATCAATTTAGAAAACCCCTCAGTACAAATGACGAACAGATAAGGGCTTAGAGGATCACCTTGTCTCAGTCCCCTACTAAGCCTAAATTCTCCTCCTTGGACCTCATTTAGCACCACTGAGTACGAAATCGTGGTTACACATCTCATTATTAAATTAATCCAATCATTGCAAAAACCCATTCTTTGCAACATCTACTCAATGAAACTCCATTCCACCCTGTCGTAAGCCTTACTCATGTCAAGTTTTAAAACAAAGGAGCCTATCGAGCCTTCTTTCTTCTTTTTGAATGAATGCAGTATTTCACAGGCCACTAGTATGTTATTTGTAATTTGTCTCCCTGGCACAAAAGCACCATGATTCTCATCAATACATAGATTCAATACCTTTTTTAACCTATTTACTAACACCTTGGAGACTATTTTATAGATAACATTGCAAAGACTAATCGACCTAATTTGACTCATATTGTTTGGTGAGTTTATTTTAGGAATTAAGACAATATTTTTACTATTGATATCTTTTATATCACTCATCCCCTTTAACACATCCAAACAGTATCTAATTATATCATTCCCTATAACATGCCAATACTTTTGATAGAAAAATGTTGGAAACCAATCCTTTCCTAATGCTTTTAAAGAATCCATTTATTTCACTGCTTTAGCGACCTTCTCCTTTTAAAATTCAACCATCAGCTCTTCATTCAACCTTTCAGTAACACATGGCCGAATACTTTCAAAAATTCTTTCACATTCACTTACCGTTTTTGACATGAACAGTTCTTGAAAATATTAGGAAGTAATTTCAATAAGTTCACCATCTTTATATACCAATTTTCTGTTTTTGCCTTTTAAACCACGGGTCGTGTTTGTCGAAACCATTTTTAAATTTTGGTAAAAACGGGGATCGGCTTAAAAAAAATAGAAATGGAGTCGCCACCAATCCCTTTTTACATAGGTGTGATTGGATCACCTTGTAAAACGTTTTATTTCAAAACCTTCATTCTGGCCCACAAAATACAAGAAAGCGGGTTCGGAAGTCGATTACGTATGATGAAGGGTTAGCACTCTCATAACGCCCAAAAATTGGTACCTAATCAATAAAATCATGTCCTATTGTTGAAAAATTAAGAAAAACTTTAAAATATGATCCTTTTATTAGAAAGAAAACCAAAACTTACCTATCTCAAAGAAATAAAATGTTATACCCAGTAAGTTAGGATATAACATCTCATGACTTGGAAACTAGGCCCGTCTTTATTTATAGAAAATTCTTACCTCGAAACACAAAACATCATACCCAGTAAGTTAGGATACAATGTTTTGAATTCCCGAGAATAAGTTTTTGGTTTGAAATTTGTAAGTTTCAATTTTAAAAGAAAAGAGATACTTAATATCTTAAGTTCAACGATAAAAATCGAAACCTAGTGAGTTAGGGCACAATTTTTCTCGAAGTTCCCAAATATTAGATATCACCGTTTGAATAAAATGCGTCAATTAAAATGTATTTTTATAAAACAATGGTTTGGGTAAGATATTACAATATACATATTTAATAGCAATTCTTCATAACTACAAATTATAGTAACAATAAATAATAAATGAATAATATAACATGAATAAGTACATAATGAACTATGTTAAGCAATAATAAACGATTAGAAGAACATAAATAAATAAACATGAGATAAAATAAGTAGAGATAATTAAGATCTTCATGAAATAACAAAATCAAACGAAAAGGGAATGATATATTTAAACATTGAATGAATATTATGACAATAAAAATATAACGATTTATAAAACGATTATATATATAAACAATATTTTAAATAAATAAATAAAATTTAAATTATATAAAAATAAGAATATTTATAACAAATACATAATTTAATAATTTAATACATATATAAATGATTATATATAATAAAAAAATTAGTAAACAATATATAATAATTTTATATAGAAACATATATATATATATAATATACTAATCATAAAATTACATATATAATATAAACAATATAAATAAAATATGTTATAAAATATAAATAAATTTTATACAAAATAAAATTTCAAAAAAAAATATGTATGATATAATATAATACTATATAATAAATTTTTTTAAAAATATATATAATATAATATTTAATTATAAAATAATAGGTAATATATAAATAATTAAATTAAATAAAATAATAAATAGTGATAATTCAATATTTATAAAAATAATATGTATTTAAGGAAAACTATACATAAAAATAATATACTAGTAATAAATTAATATACAAATAAATAAAAAATAATATAGAATTTTTTTAATATAATAAAAATAATTTAATATAATGCTAAACAATAAAAAATAAAATAAAAAGGTTTTAAAAAATAAACAAAATAAAAAATCTAAAAAAATAAAATGTAAAAGGATCAAATCAAAACGCGTGTCACATCTTACGGACTTATTAGGCAATTATACCTTGTCTCCTAAACGACACTGTTCTGATATTGGCCTTTAATGAGCCCGAAGGATTAAATTGCAATAGAATATAAGTTTTAGGGCTAAATTAAAAATAAAAATAAAGCTATTCAGACATAAATGTAAAATTTAAAAAATGCGGAAGGGCTTATTTGGCAATTAGACCTTTTAACAAAAACACGCGGATCCTCCCCAGGTCGGGTCAACACGCGGATCATAAGCTTTAAAACGACGTCGTTTTGGTCATTAACTGACCACCTCAAAAAGGTGTCGTTCTTTTGGCCTATAAAAGCTAAAAAATTAACCTAAAAATCATTTTAAACACTGATTTTTAAAAAAAATGGCAGAGGCCAGATAGGTGTTCTACCTTCGCAGGTCATTTGACCTCCGGCAGTCATCGCACGCATGCCTCACGCGCCTCACGCGTCGTCACCTACGGTGGCCCATAGGTAAAAACTTCGCCCCCTTTTTATTTTAATATTATTTTGTATGAAAATATGCACAAATCGAAAGAAAAAATAAAAAAAATAACATGAAAAAAAAAAGAATGGATATCACCTCTGTAAACAAATTTTGGTGTTTTATTTTTCTCTATTTTTTGAATATTTGCGTATCTGTTTCTTTGTGTGTCTATATGTCCATGTTACAGATTCTTTTGGGGTTTTTATAACCCAGAAAATAAAAAGGAAACACAAAAATTATATCTCGTTTGCCATTTTTGCTGCTCTTTCTTTCCTTTTTGCAGGTGAAGAGCGGAGATCTCGGCAGTGACTGGGCGCGGATTGCGGCCCGAGGAGAGGCTGGTGGCTGCGGCGTTTGCGGCGCCTAAGGTTTCAGAAACCCTAGGCTTCTGATTTTGCTTAAGCATTGGGCCCTTTTGGGCCGTGTGAATTTGGGTCTGAGGTTGGGTAGTCTGCTTTAAGATCTGGGTCTGAGTGTCAGGCTTGGGTGTAATGGGGTATTGGGTCTGGGTTGTAATGGATTGTAATTGGGTTTGTATTGGACTATAATAAACTGGACATTTATGATTATTATTATTATTATTATTATTTTTGTCTTGGTTTGTTACATGGGCTCGGTCAAAATTGGGTTCCTACAGTGTTCTTTTTATGACCACTTGCAACCTTATGGAAGAATGACGTGTTCCGATCCCCCAACTTGAGCCAATTTACCCTTACCCTTTGTTCCTAGAAAATCTCCTCTTTATCTACTGCTAAATTTAGTGCTAGCTTAATATCCGTTATTTCTGCTAAGACTTCATCAATGGGCTCTTCCTTATTTAACTCCCTCAATTTAAACTGCAGCCCTTGCTTTTTTCCCTCCCTAATGGCTTTTTTCATACTAGCCCATCTACTAAGTTTGGATCCAAGCGTAGCCAATTTTCCTGTAACATCTCCCCCACTTGATTCCCATCCTTCTACTATTTGTTCCTCAAAATTCTCTTCCAACACCCAGTCTACATTAAAACGAAAGTAAAACAGCCTTGCTAGTGTTCTTCCCCCAATTCTTCCAACCGTGTTTAATAATACCGGGCAATGACCTGAGATATTATGTTGTAGATGTTCAACTGAGTAACTTGGAAATAGCTCCCACCTCTTAGTATTTGCTACACCTCTATCTAGTCTTTCTCTAATATTATTACCTGCTAAATTTTCCTTATTCCATGTAAACCATTTCCCCGAGAACCCTAAATCACTTAAGTCACATTCCCTTAAAA
Organism: Gossypium bickii; assembly: GCA_025503065.1. Classification (NCBI taxonomy): domain Eukaryota; kingdom Viridiplantae; phylum Streptophyta; class Magnoliopsida; order Malvales; family Malvaceae; genus Gossypium; species Gossypium bickii. The sequence goes on along the minus strand of CP106715.1, from coordinate 32,043,111 downwards.
CATATCAAAAAGCACCCATTTACCTCTCCTTTCTTACATGTCCCCCCTTCTTCGCAAAGGAGAACATCACTTCATTGGAATCCCCCATAACTAACCACAACAAATTACAATCTCTTCCTAGTTGTCGTAATAGACTCCATGAAAAAGAAAAAGAGAAAATAATTAAGTGCCTATTAGAAAATAATTAAGAAACTTGCAATAGATCTTCCCCCTTTTTCATCTTGTGGAAAATATTAAGTGCCTATTAAAAAACCATGGCATACCATCCATCACCCTTTTCAGATCTATCATGTTATAGAATCAAAACATTACTCTCTTTTCTCCAATATATGTGATTGATATTCCTCCCAGTGGGTGCCATAGATTTTCCAGCGTATTTCTCATGGATGAAAAGTGCACCACACTCTCCGTTAATACCTGTCCCACAAAACACAGGCTGTAATCTTCTTCAATTTCTACTTCCTCTTCTATGGATCGGACCGTTATCTCCTAGTCTTCATCAATATTAAGATTAGCTAACTCGTCTTCCATTGAAAACCATCGAAAACCTACTATTTTTCTTCCAGCAGCAACTATTGCCGACAAGCAATGCTTTTAAAAAAAAAAAGAAAACCCCAAAAAACCAAAAACAAATCATGCTAAGGTTAGCAGACTTAAGAAAACGAGCTAAGGTAGCAGACTTCTTTTTCCCGTTTCATAGTATTATTTATTAATCCATAAAACTTCTACTTACATAATTATCTATAAATATTCACTTAAAATGATCAATATGATTAAATAATTTATTATTATTATTATTATTATTATTATTATTATTTTGCATATGGTTTAGGGTGAAGCTAAAATTATTGATAAGGGGGCAAGATATATATATGGTTCAAAATAGGCTCAGCCCAGTTAAGTATTTTTAAATTCGAGATAATCTTGAGTACTAAATTTTAAGAAAAACAAAATAAATTAAATGCTCAATTTGTATTAGATCTTATAATTATCTAACTATATTGTTTACCAAATTTATATTTAGATACCATTTATACTTAGATATTGCAATTACTATACTTTATTTTTACCAAATTAATATTTAAGTAGTACTACTTTTTAGTTTACAAAATCAAACTACAAATGTCACTAAATTTATCATAAAAAATTATAAAGTCTATAAAAGAAATCCAATTAAAAAAACTTTGAAAAACTTTAAGGAGAGTAAAACACAATTTTTTTAAAACACTAATTATAATATCAAAATAAAAAATTTACTAACTTCAAGCAGTGTTAATGAAAATCTTCAAATCAACCTCCCTAAATTTGCCTATACAAGTGGCCTAACTATTGGGTTGACCCATTTTAATCCGGAACAAATTACACAAATTTATGTAGATTTTTCATGAAATTGGTGCAACAAAACTCTTACCTATTCCTTGATTTCATGCTAAATGATGCTTTAATAGCCTATGTCTAGAAGAATATATATATATATATATATATATATATATATGATGTGGGAATGAAAATATAACTACAAATTTAGAATGGAAACTTAATCTTTTCAACCATCATAAAAGGTTTCATTTAATACATTTTTAATCTAGTTTAGAAATTTATTTTTGGTATAAACTAAAATTAAAACATAATTATAAGATAAAACAATAAAATAAAAGATTAAAATAATACAATTATTGAAAAATATGATTCAAATTTTATTTTTGTTTAGAATTTATCATTTGATACGTTCAAGATCTCACTTTAAGGTAAAGAAATTCTTCTTCTCCCTCATCTAAAACTCAATGGTGCTTATCAGTGGGACAAACCACCCCACTATATTACTAGGGTCTCTTGGGTGGAGGCTTAACCAAGTTATAACTTAATTTAGACTCTTCCTTTAAAAAGATTAGTTTAAGTTAAATCTTAAATTTATCCACACCACACCTAATAACATTATTTTTTAATTTTAGATAAACATAAAAATATCTATATGAATCATGTAATCATTTAGGCTTTATTGATTTTCTTAATTCAATATTCACAAACAAAAACTAATTAGTAGACACATTAAAAATATTCTCTAACACAATAATCTAAGTAATGCATTCCAAAATTTGTTAAGGAAAAATCAAACTAAACCTAGGTAAGCTGGTAAAGAAGAAAAACTTGGATAATGTGTTGCAAAATGTCAACTAATCCCAATGGGAACATAATAGGATGTTTCATGCTCCATAAGGAAATGCATGATGAATATATTAATTTCACAATTTAAAAGAAATTGAAAATGTAGCAATGCATGGACCCACATTTTACTTTTTGTAAAGAATGTGACACAGCTTAGGATATTGGTGCCACCATGGGACCCGTTCGAGCCCTTCCATGGTATTTCCTTCGGCGTGGCACCACCTAACCTATCTCACCTTCCCCCGACTCGTGGGTCTGCCTGTTTGGACCCATTTCCATGTCTTTCACTGGCTATCTTGTAAGTGTACGAGAAACCTTAACATAATTCGGATTAAGATAGAATATTATTTTTTATTTATTAATATCTAATAGAAATATCATTATCATTCAAATGTGTAAAACTCATAATGTGAATAGTGATTAAACATTTATTAGATATTAATGAAAAAAATAATTGAGTGGAACCAAATCCACATAATCCACTTTAACCCGTTCGTTTTGTCTTTTAATATTTGTAGAAGTATCATAGAGGTTTTATATTACAATTTAGATTGTATTTTGTCTATTTACTCAAAAAATGAGTAAATTAATCTATGTATATTAGATTAAATAGTAAACTAATTATTTTGTTAAAAATTTTATCTATTTCTATTATTAAAAACTAATTTTTATACGTTAACATGAAGTATACGTGACACACCAAACATTACTAAATTTTTGAGTAAAAAATACAAAAACTTTTAAAACACTATAAAACAGCCTCAACCATATTTTTACCGGATGTGCTCTCGAGAAAACTTTTAATACGGCTTGGTCACGGTGCAACGGAGTTAAGAGTTATCCGAGAAGCAAAATTGAAATATTTTGAAGTTTAGTTAATTAATACATTAATAATATTAAAAAGTGGGTCCATGCTTTGTTTTTTAAGGAGTTTACTAGTGTCGAGTATACCCCGCCTCTCTAGTACTCAACGTGTATATATATAAAGCCCATCCAATCCATTGAAATCATTAAGTTTCCAAAGCCTTGTATTATTAAGTACCAGCAGATTCCATCCAACTCTGTTTTTCCTTGTTTAATAATAATCCCTCTAGAAAGCAACCTTAAACCTTCTCCTCCATTTCAACCCTCATTTTCTTGTTAAACAAACATGGATTCCTTCGAAATTGACAACGTTAAAGCAGAGAAAGAAGATGCTTTGCGGAGATACAACATGGAGAGGAAGCTAAGGTTGGGTCTTCGCTCTATGGCGTTTTTGTTGGTTTTGTTTTTGATATCATGGTCTTGGTTCCCCCCTTTGATTCCCCACATCATCGAGGTTGCCGGAGATCTTAGCCAACGTTACGTCAACACTCTTAATGGCCCTTTCTTCATTTTCATCCTTATGAACATCATCATCCTTGTTGTTTATATTCTGTCTACCCAGAAACAATCTACCAGCTCCGGTATCTACGATGAATACGTCAGCTCTCACCGGAGTATAATACCCGCGGAGGCGACCGTGCTCGACAAACAAATCGTCGTGGTGGAAAACGCGGTTGATGTTGCAGAGACAAAACGTCCCCTTTCACCAATTAAACATCAACCTTGGACGACGAAGACGAAGCCTGCAATAATTTCAACTGATAAAGGGAAGCAAAAAGAGTACCGACGAACACGATCAGTGGTGTCAGAATCTGGAAAACGGCGTCCCCGCCGGGTGTATAGAAGATCGGAGACGGCAATAACGGGCAGAGAAATAGTGGTTTGTAGTGCAGAATCGGCAAGGGAAGCGATACATGAGATGAGCAATGAAGAGTTTCAGTTAAAAGTAGATAGTTTCATTGCTGAAAGAAGGAAAGCCCTAATGCAAGAAAACGTTGCGCATTATACAAAATGCATGTCTATTGTGGTTAAGAATTAGCAGGGGGATTGGTTACACAAAAAATTAGTGATGGGAATTATTAGGTTTCGGGATTGTAATCTTGTTGAGTTGTACAGTGATAATAAAATTTCCCAGGTTTTCTGGGAAAAATAAAAACTCATCTTTGTTCAATTTTTAAATCCTATATAATTGAGAATTCATATTCATACAAGTTGCTTTCATTGTTCATGATAGATTTGCATTAGAATTTCAGTCAACTATATCATTTTCATGGTGTCCAACTTCCTTTTTTCATTCTTCTAGACTCGTGCTTGACTGTTTCTTTCTTTTTTACTACGTTCTAACTAATACCAACATGGAGTGGAAGAACACTATGAAATCATGAAAATCACAAATGAAAATGGAGTAATAATATTCTAAATAAATGTATATTGAATATGACATGTTAAATCCAGAGGAAGGCCCCACAACCACAAACTTATTCTTCATAATCCCTTGAATTGACATGTTAAATCCGGTTTTAGTATCCATCAAAAGAGTAAAATCTTGCTCTACTAATTCCTTTTTCATGGTTTTTTTTTCCTCATTGTTTTCAGACAAAAATATCAAAACCTTAAAAAAAACATAGTTGGTCATGAATAGAAAATCAGTACCAATTAAGCTGAAAATTTTGAACCTAGTCCAAGTACAAAATAATTCAGGAAACAATTGAATTTCCATTCACCTGTCGGGCTATGCTAAAAATTCCTATAAAAAATACATGGTTTGGTCTTCAGTATCTGACGAAGGGACCCATTGAGATAAAAAGGAAGGGTTGAGATTGGGCAATAGTGGTTTGGTCGGTGGTCGCAGGAACTTCGCATTCATAGTGGGGTTGGAGCCCTTATGGACTGACTGGCGGATTCTTTCAACTTTGTATGTCTATGGTTTTTCGATGTTTAAATTGCGTTCCCATGAACGTCTATTTTTATTTTTTATTTAAAAATAAATTAATTAGTTTTTTTACATTAAATCTAAATCTAAAAGTAAATTATTTTTCTGTTAAAAATTTTATTCATTTTTACTATTAAAAATTTATTTTTATATGTTAATAGGAGTTATATGTGACACGTCACATGTTATTGTTTAGTTATCCTGTTAACTACACTAATTTTTAACAATAAAAATAAATAAAATATTTAATAGAAATAACTAATTTACTTTTAAATTTAATGTACAAGAACTATTTATTTAATTTTTTAAATAAAAAGGTAAAATATAATACAAACTTTTAAAACCAAAGTTTCTATTATATTTATACAGTAACGATTTTCATTTTATATTTATTGAAGATACAAGTAGTAATTGTTATACTAAATATTAATAAATGGAAAAAAATAAAGATTTCGGTATGATATTAGGATAGCATTGGGCATAGGTTACCTTGTAATGAAGTAGCCTGCACTTATCTACTTGTTCTTGACATTATGCAAGAAAAAGGGACAAAAACAAAGAGGGGTTATCCTTGTTTATTAGCCAATCATGACCTAACAATTTCCTACCCTCCTTTGTTTCTTTGTCAACAGCGGCAACTATAATATAAAGCATTAAACTGATTATTTTTAGAGATGTAAATTAGGCGGGATAGGTACGGTCCCATGACCTGTTGCGGTACAAAATTCAAAATCATCCATATCTTGTATCCGTAAGATTAAAATTATCCCAGTTCCACCACTCACTTAATTTTCGTTATATCCCTTCTGTAGCCTATTTCATATGATATTTATAAGTATCAGTTAAATAAATATAAACAAATTAGAAATACTTGTTCTCCGAACTTCCATCACATATGTGACATTATTCTAATGGTCACCATTTAAAAAAAAAAAAGGTTGTCGCGCCCCTTTAATTGATAAATAAAATATAACTTCAATACGAGTTTAAAAAATTTAAAAAATAAAGTCTTTACGTAATATCCAAATACAAACAATGTATCAAATACAACATAAATATCTTCAAATGTAACACAAGTGCAAAAATTCCAAAAATCAATCAATACATGCCAATTCCATTACTTCTGTATCACATATCGAGTAAAGTTCATGTGTTCTTTTTTTTTTAACAATGAATGTGAGTTGAGTACTATTATCAAAATTAAATTTTTATTTTTTTAAATATGCTTGTTATATTATACAGGGCAGTCGAGATGATGCGGAGCGGGTGGGGATGAGGCGGGTACAAGATCATACCTACGCCTGCCCCACCGTAGGTTTAATTTTTGTCCCTATTCCTGCCTCACCACCCGCGAAACTTAAACCCATTCTCGTCCAATTGAGTGCAAGGTAGGATAGGAACCCGCAAAACTCACCCAATTGAGACGATATAGGGTAAGTGAGAAAGACGTTGACTAGATTATTAGAAAGTAAAAAAATTAATTATTGAGATAGTTTTTTTAAAAAAAATAATAAATAATAAATCCATGAAAAAACATTATTTGATTAATGAAAGGTCAACATAATGATTCATTTATCATTTTAATAAGATTTTAAGAGTAGAAAACTTAATCCACATTGCAATTTAATTAAAGATAAATATTTGTCGCTACTACTTTTTAATTACACACAAACTTTTCCAATTATTTATTTAAGCTTCTGTTGTCCACCACACATATTTAATTGTGCCTATTTTTTAAAATAATTGTTGTTCGTAACTTTTCTTACTATTTTTTTTTTGTTTATTTTATGTTAATGCTGAATCCTTAAATCCTTTATTTGTTATATTAAAAAAATACATAAAATATTTTTATTAATTAATGAAACATGGAAATTATATTAAAAAAGAAAACCCACTTCTACTAAAATGATGAACCCTGAAAAGAAACCGCATAGCCCAATATTTTTATTGATCATAAAGGGTTATCATCCATTACTTTTGCTTTTGTTTAGTTGGGGAGAGAGTACAATCTTTCATCCAAATTTTCATGTTTTTTATATTATAATCGTAATTTAAATGTCATACATATAAAATTTAATGTATTAATAATATTTATTTACCGTGGAATAAAAATGAAAAAAGATGAAAGTCAAAGTTGGCAGCCATGACCTTTACGGTGGCCTCTGTCCTATCTTTGTAAGGTTGTAGGACAAGCTAGATTAATTCTGGCAGGTATGCCCTATAACCAACCTTTAATTATTTCTTTGGATATGAATTTTATTAACGATTGATATTTGTGAAAAAATAACGTCGGTAATGATAAATATGTCATAAAGAAAAGAAAAAAAATAAAAAATAAAGAACACACAGATTTTACGTGGAAACCCTTTCGTGAAAAAATCATGGGCAGAGGAGAAGAAAATTCACTATGTCAATTTGAATCAATTACAAGAGAAATAGACCATGTCTATTTATAGGCTTGTAAAGCCATATTCTAATAGGAGTGTAGTAAGATTGAAACACTTTATTCTAATCAATATCAAATAGATGGAGTTTAAAAGCGATTCTTCTTTTATTTTATTTTACCATTTTATTTAAATAAGGATCCGGGTCACTTAATTCTAACAATCTCCATCTTGACACGAATTCTCAATGAACAAGTTCTTCATCGCGAACTCTCAAAGAACAAGTTCTCCACCTCTTCCATAAAACCCCCTAAGGGTTTAACTTCAACAATGAACACCAACCAAGTCTAAGCAATGCTCAAACTTGGTTATAGGAAGTGACTTAGTCATCATATCTGCAGGATTTTCATGACTACTAATTTTGCTCACAACAATATCATCACGAGCAATAATATCACGAACAAAATGATACCGAACATCAATATGTTTTGTTCTCTCATGAAACATTTGATCTTTTGTAAGAAAGATGGCACTCTGACTGTCACAAAATACTGTGCTGATTTGAAGGTCTTCATTGAGCTCACTAAAGAGTCCCTTCAACCAAATAGCTTCTTTACAAGCCTCAGTAATCACTATGTACTCAGCTTCAGTGGTAGACAAAGCGACTATAGTTTGCAAAGTAGCTTTCCAACTGATTGCACAACCTCCGATTGTAAAGACATAACCAGTGAGAGATCTTCTATCAAGGTCTCCAGCAAAATCAGCATCAATATACCCAATGACTCCATCTCTAGTTCTTCCAAATTGTAAGCAAACATCAGTAGTACCTCGTAAGTATCTTAAAATCCACTGAACTGCTTTCCAATGTTCTTTACCGGGATTCACCATGTATTTGCTAATCAGACCGATCGCATATGATAAATCGGACGTGAACAAACCATAGCATACATGAGAGATCCCACTGCACTAGAGTATGGAACATGTGACATGTACTCAATCTCATCATCTGATTGTGGAGACAAAGCCGATGAAAGTCTGAAATGGGCTGTTAAATGAGTACTAACAGGCTTAGCACTCTGCATATTGAACCTGCAAAGAACTTTCTCAATATACCCCTTCTGACTTAGGTACAATTTACTTACTTTTCTATCTCTGAGAATCTCCATACCAAGTATCTTCTTTGCTGGTCCCAAATCTTTCATCTCAAATTCTTCACTTAGTTGGGCTTTGACCTTTCTTATCTCTCCTTTTTATCTTTTGCTACTATCAACATGTCATCAAGATAAAGAAGTAGATACACAAAAAAACCATGACTGTTTTTCTTAAAGTAAACACAGCTGTCAAAACTACTTCTTTTAAAATCATGAGAAGTCATCAAGCAATCAAACCTCTTGTACCGCTGTCTTGGTGACTGTTTCAAACCGTAAAGGGACTTTTTCAGCAAGCAAACATAGTCCTCTTTTTTTGAGACTGTAAAACCCTCTGGTTATTGCATATAAATATCTTCCTCAAGTTCTCCATGCAAAAATGCAGTTTTTACATCTAACTGCTCAAGCTCCAAATCATGCATGGCCACAATACCAAGCGAAGCTCGAATCGAACTATGCTTCACAACTGGGGAGAACACATCTGTGAAGTCTACTCCTAGAATTTGACTGTAACCTATTGCAACAAGCCTTGCTTTATATCTGGGTTCTTCAACTCCTGGAGTCCCTTCTTTCTTTTTAAACACCCATTTACAACGAACAACCTTTTTACCTTTAGGAAGTTTCACAAGATCCCATGTTTTGTTTTTATGGAGTGATTCCATCTCCTCTTGCATAACAAACATCCACTTTTCTGAGTCTTCACAGCTAACCGCCTCAGAATAATTAGACGGCTCTTGGTTTGCATCTATATCTTTAGCCACATTTAAAGCATAAGTAACTAGATCAGCCTCGGCATACTTCTTTAGAGGTTTAATTTCTCTTCTAGTTCTATTTTTGGTGATAGAGTATTGTGGTGAAGAAGCAACTCTATTATCAATTTTTGTACTAGCTTGAGGAGTTAACTCTGTATTAATCTGCTGCTCCACCTGCTTTTGATTTTCTTTATTGGAAGACTCTTTAAGAGATAAGTTAGGTAATATAGCAGTTTCATCAAAAATAATATCTCTGCTAATCACAACTTTTCTATTTTCAGGACACCATAACTTATACCCTTTTACACCAGCTTTATAACCAAGAAAAACACATTTAATGGATCTCGGTTCCAATTTTCCATTATCAACATGAGTATACGCAGGACACCCAAAGATCTTTAAATTAGAATAATTAGCAGGATTACCAGACCATACCTCTTGTGGAGTCTTTTTCTCAATGGCAATGGATGGAGATCGGTTGATCAAAAAACATGCAGTAGAGGCTGCTTTGGCCCAAAACGACTTTGTAAGTTGGCATTTGACAACATACACCGAACCTTCTCCATGATTGTTCTGTTCATTCGTTCTGCAATGACTTTTTACTGTGGAGTATGACGAACTGTCAAGTGTCTCACGATCCCCATTGACTTGCATAGTTTATTGAACTCATCAGAACAAAACACTAAGCCATTGTCTGTGCGGAGGTATTTTATTTGTTTTCCAGTCTGTTTTTCAATCATAGTTTTCAAGACTTAAATGCGGAAAACACATCACTTTTTCTCGCCGGGAAGAATGCCCAAACTTTTCTGGAAAAATCATTAATAAAAGTTAGCATATAATTAGCTCCACCTCTCGAAGGCACTCTTGATGCCCCCCACAGATCAGAATGAATATACTCTAACATTCCCTTCGTGTTATGGATTCCTCTGGTGAATCGAACTCTCTTTTGGTTCCCAAAAACGCAGTGTTCACAGAACTTCAGTTTGCAAATTCCTTGCCCATCAAGAAGTCCTCTTTTACTCAATTCTGCCATGCCATTTTCACTCATATGCCTTAGACGCATATGCCAAAGTTTAGTAATATCATCATCTGACAAGGAAGAGGAAGCGACAACTGCATCACCAATGATAGTAGAACCCTGCAAAACATAAACTTGACAGTCTTTCTCTGCCCTTTCATCACAACGAGGGAACCTTTGGAAATCTTCAAAATCCCACTTTCAGCTGTGTATTTGTACCCTTTTGAATCAAGAGTACTTAACGAAATTAAATTTCTCTTCAATTCTAGAACATGTCGTACGTCACTAAGTATTCTAACAACTCCATCAAACATCTTAACTTTAATTGTTCCAACACCTGCGATTTTACACGAAGCATTATTTCCTATCAAAACAACATCTTCAGACACTGTTTCGTAATTTGTAAACCAATCCTGATTGGGACACATGTGGAAGGTGCAACCTAAATCAAGTATCCACTCCTCGCTCACTTTAGAATTGTTGACAGAAGCGACTAGAAGTTCGCCATCGCTGTAGTCTTCTACAACATCAGTTTCACCAGAATTTTTTGGTTGTTTTCCCTTTTGATTCAAAGCCTCCCTTTTAATCTTGTTCTGTAGCTTATAGCACTCAGATTTAATGTGCCCTTTCTTCTTGCAGATGTTACAAGTTTTACCTTTGTTTGAAGACTTCGATCTACCCTTAGATTTACTACGAGGATTTTGATCCTGTGTCCTTCCACGATCATCATCAGCATTTCGATCTTATCTTCCACGAACAATGAGACCCTCTCCCTGAGAGTTAGTTTTAACCATAAGATGCTTCATCTTATCATACGAGGTCAAAGAGTCATAAACCTCATCAACTGTGAGAGACTCGCGGCTATATAAAATCGTGTCTCTAAAGGTTGAATAAGACGGGGGCAACGAACAAAGTGGAATCAACCCTAGATCTTTCTTATCATATTGAACCTCCATGGCCTCCAAGTTTGAGAGAATTTCTTTAAACAACTGGTAAGTGTTAGTGTACCTGACACGCACCTTCCTCCAAACGATGAGCATAAAGACGTTGCTTCATATGCAACTTGCTAGTTAGAGTTTTCGACATACATATTTGTTCTAGCCTCTTCCATAATGCAGCGGCGGTCTTCTCCTTCATCACATCCTGCAAAATTTTGTTAGACAAATGTAGATGTAACTGTATTAACGCCTTTCGATCCTTGCGCTTCTTCTCTTCCTCCGTCAATGTCGAAGGCATCTTATCTACCCCTAGTAGGGCTTCCTCTAAATCCATCTGTGCAAGAACTGCGTGCATCTTTATCTACCACAACGCGAATCTGGTGTTGCGATCCAACAGTAGAATTTCATACTTCAAAGACGCCATTACCGTGATCGAGATGAAAAACCCGGAAGCTCGAATACCAATTTGTGAAAAAATAACGTCGGTAATGACAAATATATCACAAAGAAAATAAAAAATAAAAAATAAAGAACACACAGATTTTACGTGGAAACCCTTTCAGGAAAAAACCACGGGCAGAGGAGAAGAAAATTCACTATGTCGAATTCGAATCAATTATAAGAGGAATAGACTATGTCTATTTATAGGCTTGTAAAGCCATATTCTAATAGGAGTGTAGTAAGATTGAAACACCTTATTCTAATCAATATCAAATAGATGGAGTTTAATAAGGTTTAAAAAACCTTATTTAAAATAAAATAAAAGAAGTTTAGTTCTATAGGGATTCTTCTTTTGTTTTATTTTACCATTTTATTTAAATAAGGATTCGAGTCACTTAATTCTAATAACTGAGATACGTAATTTGATGATTTAATTTAATAATATTAATTAATTTAATTAATTTTTTAAATTCAGAAATATACAAAGACTAATTTATGATAAATGGATTAATTTTTAATTTTTATAAAATAAATATATGAAATTTAAAATTATACCACCTCACTCCACCTGAGACTATAAAATTATAAAACTAATAAATATATTTTTTTAAAAAAAGGTAGAAGTTGGGTGTGAAAAAGGGATGCCGCCTGATATTAAAATATTATTATGTTATTTATTTTATTAAAATACTATTTTTATAGGTGATGTCGCTTAACAGATTGACAGCACCGTTTTTACTGCTCAAAATGACCTATTTTCATAAATCCTTTGCTTTCAACATCATTTTCATAATTTTTTTCGTATTATTTATGTAAAAAAAACCTTATTTTTCATATAATAATTTATTGAAAGATTACAATAATGAATTTCTTTAGTACAAGGAAAAAATTCATATATTAAAGTACGAAGGTAAATATATTGTAACAACTCGTTTTCAGTGAAATCGGAACAGTGGTTTCATGATCACAAATTCGACGAGTAAATTATTATTTTAATGTCTATGGAATATTAGTGAGGTCGTATAAAATTTCATTAAGAAATTTTGACGTTTGCATGTTTAACTATGTAAAAAGGACTAAATTGTAAAAGGTGCAAAAATGGAGTTCTATTAGTAAAAAGGGTCAAATGGCTATGAAACTTAAATGTGAGTGGACTTAGGTGGTAATTAGACCATTTATAATGGTAGTGGACAAAGATTGGCATGAATTTTATGTTTTATTTGGTTAAATAACAAGGTTATTAAGGTAATTTAATAAATACGTTAAAGTAAAGTCAGTAAAAATAATGTATCATCTTCATTAGCTGATCTCTCCACCGAAATTAGGGATAGAAAACCCCGTTGAAGAAGCTTGAAGGTTCGGCTAAGTTCTCCCTTAGCATGTAAGTGATTTTTGAGCTCTTTTTAACGATTTTTATGTTTTTGGGATCGTTGTTGCTTAATCTATCTAGCCCGGGGATCAATTTGAAAATTTTTAAATATTTAGGGTTTTTCCATGAATATTCTTGCATGATTCTTGATGTTTAATGGAAGATTATGAGTCCTTGTTGATAAATAAACAAGTTTTGTAAAGTGATTTTTGATGAAAATGTCATTTAGGGACTTATTTGTAAAAGTAGTAAAATTCCATGGTAAATTTGTGAAATGATCATTTGTATGGATTGATATAGGTCCGTAGAGAAATCAGCTAGCTTGAGAAAAGGATGAAAATGTTTAAATTTCAATTTATGAGCTCAAAGACTAAATTGTGAAAAGTTAAAATGTTAGGGGCAAATTAGTAATTTTGCAAAAATATGAAACATTGACTGAATTGAATAATAGAAGTATTAAATGGATTGAATTTTTCTATTTAGATCAATATAGACCTTGTATGGATTTAGATCGGGGAAAAGCTAAAGCCTTAGATTAATCGACTTCGTTTTTACGCTCTAATCGTCGAAGTAAGTTCGTATGAATAAATGTCATTTTAATGTTATTTTCAATTATATGTTAATATATTAGTTTTAATGTAATTGAATGATGAATATCCAACAATGCCATGACGGTTACCGAGTCTCGATTGAACCTTAGGAATTCGTAGGATACAAATGACATGTCATTAGGGTTTTCATGTTCAGGTGTTGGTCTTGAATGTCCTACCGATGGTTGAGGTCCTGCATTTGTTGTTGATTCTCCACAAGTCATGTAAGCAGCATTATGTAGCTTATATTTTGACCCACAGCTCGTGTGAGCAACGATGTAAAGGAAATGTTACAGTTATATGTTTAAGCACACTTCACGTGTGCTTTTCCGAGTATCCGATGATATTCTAAATGGTTCAATGGGCATGAAAAGGAATGAACGGTAAGTGTTCAAATGAAGTATGTCTTGTAATTATGAAAAGGATTGAAATCGTAAGCTTCAATGGAAGTATGCTTATGTTAAAGAAAATGATGAATTCAAATGAAGTATGTTCATGTATAATCGCTTATCTTATGTTAATTCAATTGAATTATGTTTGAATGCACTAACATGTATTGTTGATGGTGCTTAGGATTGTGCCAAGCTTGTGGTTGGATTATATTATGATTAATCTTAATGTTATGTATTGAAATGGTAATTTATGTTAATGTTTTACGAACTTACTAAACATTATGTGCTTATGTAGTTTTCTTTCCTATGTTTTATAGTTAATCAAAAGCTCGATCAGTTTGGAAGCTCATCGAAGATCAATCGCACTATCCAACATAAATTTCAGTAGTTTTTGATGTTTTAGCTAAGGATATAATGGCATGTATAGGTGAATTTGTATTGGTATCTAGATGATGATTTTGGCATGTATAAGTTGTTTGGGTACCAATTGATGTTGGTTCAATTGTGTCATTTTGGTACTTGTGATGCATGAATGGTATAACTCAAATGGTAAGTTTATGTTGAAGTACTAATGGTCAAGATATGGTATGTTTTGAGATGGTATTGAACTAGATGTGTATGAATGAAATGTGGTCAAGTATGTATGTAAGTTTAGGTAAGTTTGTATGTTTGCATTTGAGGTGCCTTGCATGGCATATTGGTTGAATGATTTTGGAATATTGAATTGGTCATTTCATGTTGGTTTTGGTCATATTATGATGCCTGTGCAAAAAAAAATGCTTTTAGGTGGTTGTATGAGTTGGTATTGGAAATGGCTTGAATTTGACCAATTTCATGTCCACACAGCCTGAAACACGGACGTGTGACTCAGTCGTGTGTGACACACGACCTGGTGACACGGCCGTGTGTACCCTGTAGATTTTAATGCATGCAAGTCAGGTTGTTACATGGCCTAGTACACGGTCTGACACACGGGCGTGTGGCTTGGCTGTGTGACCCAACTCAAAAAGTTACACAGGTAAGGAAACGGGTTGAGACATGGCCGTGTGTCCCTATTTCGATTGTTACATGGCCTGAGACACGGGCTTGTGTCTCAGTTGTGTGAGGCACATGGCCTAGCCACACTGCCATGTGACCTCTGTAGTCCAATTTTTCTAACTTTTTCTTATACTTTCTGATTGTTTCCAATTTGGTCCCGAATTGTTTCTAAGATATTTCTAGGGCCTCGGGGCTCGATTTAGGGATGATATGTATAGGAATGAATGGTTTATATTATGTTTATGTCAATGTGTGAAATGTATGTTTAATGTTCAGTTTGTACAGTAATGCTCCGTAACCCTATTCTGGGGACGGATACGGGTTAAGGTTGTTACATATATTCTGGTTAATCCTAAAACAAAAACTCTTACCTAACTCTGAAATGGTTTAGAGGGGTTTTGGACAAGAGGAGTAGTGCCATCTTTGTGGTCATAGTACTGAGGATGTTCTACATGTTCTTCGGGATTGTTCAATTGTGAAGGATATTTGGGATCAAGTGTAACACCCCATACCCACCCTAGATTTTATGGCCAAATTTGGAGAGTTACAATAACCATTTTCAAAAAGCTCAACTTTATTTACTTGAAAATTTAAGTAGTCTAAACCATTTAAATAGTTAAACCAAAACATGACTATCCAAATTAAAAACAACCTGAAAAGTACGCAATAATATCAGTTCAAATAAAACAGTAAAATAACCAAACAGAGATGATTGAGCTCTCGCTACGCCAGCTCGCCTAAGTCTATAGGTTACCTGAAATTCAAACAAACATACGAAATGAGTTTTCAAATGCAGTGTGTAACTTATCTAATAAATTAAACAGAATAGTATACATGCTTCGAACAATTTTTTGATTCAGAAATAGAGTATGTCAGAGGGAAATACAAGTACATATACAGAGCTTATTAGATACAGATGCATAATCCTACCCCTATTTGCTACACACTATTTAGGGTATCAAGTACCCATCCAGCGCTACATACTGCATAGTGATTGTACGTCAGATTTCAAAATAATTGCAGACTAGCTGCCAAATTTACGTGTGATAAATCGCCATAATTAGATATACATGTGGCTTAGCCACCAGAATCGATAAATTATTAAACTGCCACACTTCCTCCTTTACACAATTCCCAATCCAATGTAGATACAGAGCTATCAGATATAAAAAAATGGGTATACTGTGATACATATTAGAGAATATTAAGATAATGCAAATTATACTCATATAGCAGATATCACATCAAGTATATATATAGATAATAGATTTTTCATCATTAGATACCTAGTTATATAACCTAATTCTGATCATACGGATCCTACGAAAAGCCTACGTTCAATTTAAACGACATTTATGGCCCTAAGGAAAAATTTAGATTTTTGGCCCACATGTCCGTGTGGATTCACACGGCCTACAAGGCTGACCCGTGTGCCTCACACAGTCTGTCACATGGCCCGGCACACGATTGTGTGACTCAAGTCAGAGAGTTACACAGTCAGACACATGGCCTAACACACGTCCATGTGGCTCAAGCCAAAGAGTTACATGGTCTTGGCACAAGCTCGTGTCATTAGCCCATGTGACTCACAATCAAAATAGTCTCTTACATGGCCTGGACACACGCCCACATGACCTTAGTCAGTGTCTTACATAGCTTGGCACACGGTCATGTAGCTCACGTGGCTTAACACACGACTGTGTAGTGTCGACAATCATGATTTTCGGCTTTTGCCGTTCGCAAAATCTTAGGTTTTCGTTACACACCTGATATGGTTTCAATGCAGAAGCAACACAGACGATTCTGAAACCTAAAAATGACAATCAGTTTCCCAATTAATCAATTAGATCAAACCAAAACGTTAAATTAATATTGAACCAAAATTACGTCGAAGAACTTCGACGTAAAACCCCAAATTATAAAGATAAACACTTACCTTTGCGCGAAATGACGATACAAGAACTTAAATCGTGGAATAACCTTGATTCGCAACTTCTACGCCTAAAGAGAAACCTATTGAAAACCTAACAGTAAGTTCAAAATGAAACAGAAGAAAACCCTGAAAATAAACAAACAAAAATCAAGCAATTAAAAAAAGGAAAAAGCAACAAAACTTATGCTATTAGTCTATCAATCAAATAAAGAACAACCCAATTCCTCGACAAATCCGACAACCAAATTAATAAAGGAAGGAAAGGAAAGAACTAAAAAAAGAAAGAAAGAAAAATGATGGTAACAAAAGAAAAGGAAAGAAAAACTTTGAAACGGGAAAAAAAATTAAAAGGAGGAATTTTGGGAAAAAAAATCAATTAATAATTCAAAAATAAGATTAATTTCAAAAAATAGCAAAACATTTCTTTATCACTTACTCAGGGACTTGAACACAAGACCAAAGGGTATACAAAAGCTTAACCATTAAACTAGCAAGTTTATTCTTGACATAAACTTACACGGAATTAAACTTAAGCCGAACGTTCCTAGATAAAGATTAAACCAAAAGAATAACAAAATTTTCCAGTAGTGAGACCTAAACCCACAACCTCAAACACACAAACATGACACTTAACCACTGAAACAAATACTTAATTATTGAAAGAGTTTAACAAACGAAAGCTCAAATTTTGGGGCGTTACATCAAATCATTCAATTTTATCAAAATAGATAGTTCTTTGATGGTAATATATCATAATGACAACTCTCGAATATGCAAGATTAATTTGAAAATAACATGAGAGAATCAGTATGGGCTTGCTTCTTCAGGTTAATACTTTGGTGCATCTGGAAAAATCGAAACTTTTTCATCTTTCAAGGAAAACCTATGGATCCTAAGGAAATTATTAAGGTTTCTTATAGCTGGGCAAAACAATATTATTTGGTTCACAAATAAACTTTGGTGATGGAACCATAACAGACTTTAAAACATTCAAATTCAGGTATGTGTTTTTCCTAAATACTGATTGTAACACCTCCTAACCCTAAATCGTCGTCGGAACAAAGTTACGGAGCATTATCAGACATATCAGACAATTTTCAAATAATCCATAAATTAACATACATAGTATAATTTAATCATTAAGTCCCTGTAATGGACCCTCGAGGCCCAAAACACGTATTAAAGGTGGAACGGGACTAGTTCGAGTATTCCAAATTTTTTTTGAACTCAATATAACTCCTTTATAAACATCTAGCCTTTCCTGCAAATTTTCAAACCGCAACCAATTTGCAACCAATATAAAAAACCATACATTTCCGCACTCAAACATACCTAACTATGCCTACAACATTAATTTAACAATTTATCTACTTGATCACTCATAAATAACTTTTTAATTGAACTAATAATTTCATTCATTTCCCATATTAGTTTCAAGCCACATTTTACTGAATATGCCATACTAATTCATTTCATACTTATAATCCATATTAGCCATCATTTTACAACCAAAGTTTCAAAACTGAAGTACATAATTTATACAATACCTAAGTACATGCCACTTTTACCAAAAGAGGGATTACATCACCAAATTGGATCTAAAGTCGGGATTGATCTAGATGCTGAACCGAGACCTTTGACTTCCATTGAACTGCGCACGGAAACAACCATACATTGAGTATGCCTATACTCAGTGGTATTACCATAATTCAAACTATAATAACAAATAATAATGTATAAACATATAAATATCAAACATATGATAATTTATATATATATATATATTAATTCGTACTTTAACTTTCAAATTTTCAATTAATCAAATCGATATCACATATCATCAAACTACATTCAATCATCTCATGAACCTTTGGTTTATGTCTTTCATTTTCAGTCTCCATTCAATTCACAAATTCAACTTTCTCATTTCTTCAATAAATCAATCGATCAATTTCATTTGTTTTATAATTTCATTTACTTACCCCTATTAACAATACTCGGACCTTGGCAGATACACGGATTCCAACCAAACACACCAGAATAATCCAACCAAACACACCAGAATAAATAATACTCCCAAACACACCAGAAAGGCATTAAGTGCCTCTTCGGATAATCCAAAGAAAGAAAGTAACATCAATATCTCCTCAGCCAAGCCAAAAAGTCCCCTGAACTGTAACACCCCAAAAATCTCTTATATATTTATTTTCGTATGTTTGTGACACAATTGTATGTCTGCTTTAGTGGTTAAGTGTTCTGGGAAGTGTCTGAGAGGTCCCAAATTCAAGCATTAGCTAGGGCAAATTTTTGTTTTTAAATGAATAAACACCTATCTCTAGCCAGTAGACTTAAAAATAAATATTGGAAAAACATCTCAGAATGGGCCTGCTGGTTTGGTGGTTAAGCGTTGCGTTGGAGTGCTAGGGGTCTTGAGTTCGAATCCTTGTACGTGCAAGGGGGATTTTTTTTTTTGTACATGTGCCATGAAGGAGTTTGAAATGTGGGAAAATACTGAGTGTTTGAGATGTGTGGGAGGTTGTGGACGGTTTGGGGTGTTTGGATTGAGTGGGGAGTCATGTAGAGAGATTTGAGGAGTAAAAATAGGAGAAATTAAGGGATTATGATAGGATTAGATTCTTTATTTTTTTTCAAAATTTAGTTTTTCCTTCCCCAGTTTTGCTGAAGCCGAATTTCTTTGTTCTTTCTCTCCTGCCGAAAGTTCCTTTAGTTTTTCCCTCTCTATCTTTCTCTTTTATTTTATTCTCTTGGTTCTGTTGATTCCTTCTTTTCCTATTTGCTATGAATTTCTTTCGTTTCATAACCTTCTTCTTGTGGTCGCGACTTGTTTCTTCAATATCTTTGAGCAGTGACGGTAAGTTTTGCTATTATAGCTTTTATCCTATTGTTGTTCTTTTTCTAATGGGAGTTCTATTTCTGGTTAGGAGACTTTTAGGCGACTGTAGAAATTTCAGGCGGTGCCATTTAATTGCAAATCCACTGTTGTTCGTCGAAGGTAAGGTTGTCTATAGTTTCTGGAAATTATTTATTCTTAATGCTTCGATTAAAAGTAACTGATTGGAAGGGTACTTTTGTTTCCTGCTTGGTTGCAGCCAAATTATCGTTCCTTTGGCCTCTGTCTTTGCCTCTTTCAATAGTCATTTTCTCATTCCACATTTTCGCGCATTTGGTAAGTGAGGTGCGTATGCTTTTTGGTTTGTCAATTAAGGGTTTACTAAAGGTTGTTTTATGGCTAAGACTCGATCAAAGAGTAGTGGGCTGATTGGCACTTTGGCAGTAGGGAATCGCCATTCTGTTTTTTGTTTAAGGTAAGTTGTAGTGATTGGAAGCAGTTAGGCTGATCGTAGCTTCGTTTAGTTTTGTTAATATCACTGATTTTTGAGCTTGGGGTTGTCGACTCTAGGTCTTGGAGTGCTAGTGGTTGGGCTAGCGGCGGAAATAGACCAGGTGTGTAACCACAACACTGGAAACTAAAATCGGCAAAGAATAGAAAAGTGAGACTGTCGACACCACACGGGTGTGTGGCCGCCCGTGTGGTAGGTCGTGTGACCGAACACGGGCATGTGATCGAAAAGGCTGGTTGCGTGCGGTACACGGGCCAGACCAAATTGGGTCATGTGGGCCACACAGACGTGTGGGATTTTTGGGCTAGGCCGTGTGATCCACACAACCAAGGCCATTTTGGGCTGTATGGGCCACACGGGCAGACAACATGGGCTTGTGGGCCCATTTTCACTGTTTAACTGCTAAGGTTGCACAGGTCGCCCGAGTCGACTGTGGACCTACTGTAGGGTCGATAAGCTTAATTAGAACCTAATTGACTAAAATAACTATATAACTAATACGATTATGCATGTTATTAAGTATGACGATGTCTCATTGATTTGATACTGTATACCCGGATCTTATGCATGATATTATGTTATAGCATATCATATTTGTATACTGCATTGCATTGGGTTGGGAGTTTTATTTTGATTGGAGGAAGTGTACTGAAAGGCCTCGAGCCTAATTTACTGGCAGCTTAGCTGCAAACTACTTTCTAGTACCGCATTCTGTACTTTTTGGAGTGTAGGGATAAGTGGGTTGATTATATCCCCACATGGAGTGTAGGGTTGGAAGAAGATGGAGTGTAGAGGCTGACTGGGTAGAACTTGTATACTGTTTAATCTGGTACTGTACTAATTAGTGTTACTGTAATGGGCCAAGGCCCAAACACCTGAATGCTTCTATGTTGAGACGGGCTAAAGCCCAAACTGATATTGTCACTGATATTAAAAAGGGGCTTCGACCCAGACTGTGATTGCTTTCTGTCTATTTGCGTTATATGGGATCACACACTGAGTTTTCGTAGACTCACCCTTCTGATTTGACTGTATAGGTAATCCCTAGACATAGGCGGATCGTTGTGACGGAGGACTCAGCGGTGGCCACACGACCTATTTAATATGACTTAGAACTTAATTATAATTTTGATTTTATTTTGGGGGTATTTTGCTATAATAATCCTCTTTGGATTTTTACTTTTAATTTGGGGTTTCTATTGTTTTGATTTGCAACTACTAATACTAGGGATAATCGAGTTTTCAAAACAAATCAAACGTTTGAACAAAATACGCACAAATATGCAAACTGTTTTAAAAAGCTTTTGGAATAAGTGACGTTTTGAAAATTAATAACGTTTTGAAAGGGAATAACTTTTGAATATGAATAACGTTTGAAATTGATCTACACATCTTGGAATTAAGCATAAGAGAGGGTAAAGAGGTGATAACGAAAGGAGATTTTTTACGATAACTCACTTTTCGAAAAACACTACCATGTGACACCAGATTGGGCCATAACGTCTAGGTCGGGTTTGGGGTGTTACATTTAGTGGTATTAGAGCCAGGTTGCAAAACTCAGTTGTGGACTTGGGTTTTAAAACTTGGTTTTTAAAGAATTGATTTTTGAATGATTTGAAGTATTTTTACTGAATATGTGGTACACCGAGTCTCCGGTGCCGATCTTGTAAGTTCTCTGAAGCCTTTATGTGTTTTAAACTGAAACTAATTTGATGCTGAAACTACTATAGATAGTACAAACTGAGACTACTATAGGTAGATTGTACTGAAAACACTCAAGTTAGTATATACTAATACTGTAGTAAAACCGATAGACACTGATAGACACTGCGTTGTGTGAAAATAAACTTTACACTTCTGATATTGATTTCATAAAATACCTATTAATAAACACTGGAATTGTAAATTGACTTATAATACTATTAATACAGATAAACTCGCTTAGACAATAAGCACGAGAGGTACTCGCGGACAGGGTACAAGAGGCCGTGGTAGAGGCCGTAGAGGGGCCCGAGTTGGGTCCTCATCTTCTGGTAACCTGCTTAATCTGGATACTAGTAAGACGCTTGTTTCACCGGTGAATGAGACTAGATCTGGTTCTCATGATCGTGCGACTGGGGACGACGCACTGTCCCAAGCCATGTTAATGATTCTGGAGAGGGTCGCTGGGCCCAATACTAGAGCTGGAGGCTAATGGTCGATTACGGAATGACTCCGGTCCAATAGAGTCGAGATTTTCAGAGGTATTGCTAGAGTTGCCCCTAATATGGCTGAATACTGGATAGAGGCCACAGAGAGAATTGTGGATGACCTGGACTGTACCCTCGAGCAAAAATTAAAGGGTGCTGTATTGCTGCTACGAGATGAGGCATACTAGTTGTGGCTCTCTGTTAATGAGGGCACTCAGCCCAACCAACTGACCTGGGAATTCTTTTAGACCGCCTTCCAAGGGAAATATGTGGGGGCCAGTTACGTGGATGCCCGTAGGAGAGAGTTCCTGAATTTGACCCAGGGTGATAGGTCAGTGGCCGAGTATGAGGTTGAATTTCTGCGACTAAGCCTCTATGCCCGTGGTATGGTGGCGACTGAGTATGAGGGATGTGTTCGCTTCGAGGATGGCCTCAAGGATAATCTGAGGATACTGATAGCTCCATAGAGGGAGAAAGACTTTGCTGCACTGGTCGATAAGACGAAGATCGCCGAGGAAGTGAAGCGCACTGAATGCTAGAACAGAGAGAGAGGTAGGAATAAGAGGGATTCAGAGCCCTTGAGTTTCGTTCAGAGGCTAAATAAAAATGCCAGAGTTGATGGGCCAACCAGATTTAGGGCTTCTATTGCTGTTACTAGACAGCTGCCGTGTACTAACTGTTGTAGACGCCATTAGGGCGAGTGTTGGAAAAGAACTGGGGCTTGTTTGAGGTACGGTTCGTTAGAGCATCGTATTAGAGATTGCCCGCGGAGGTCTAATCAGATGCAAGCTTCTAGCATGGGTACTGCACCACTGAGAGTACTTCAGCAGCCACCAAGAGGCTGTGGTCAGGCCAGGGGTGGTAACAGTCTGGGCCGTGGTCAGAGAGCACCGGGCAGAGGTGCTAGTCACACTGAGGCGAGGCAGTGACTCTAGTTTATGCTGCTCATCGCCAAGAGGATGGAGATACTCCTGACATCATTACGAGTACATTCTTTATTTATAATGTACCTTATACTGCACTGATAGATATAGGATCCACTCACTCCTATATAGCTTGTACCATATCTGAAAACTTGGGTATACTGGTTGAGAGCACTACGAGTGAGGTCACTGTACTGAGTCCGTTGGGGTAGTCAATAATGGTTAACAAATTGTTTAGACATGTTCCTCTAGAGTTTCAAGGAGCTATCTTTTTGGCTGATCTGATGGAATTGCCTTTTGGAGAATATGATCTAAAACTGGGAATGGACTGGTTAGTCCAACACCGAGTGAACTTAGATTGTGCCACAAAAAGGGTTGTACTGAGAACTAAAGAGGACAGCGAGGTAGTCGTAATTGGGGAGCGTCAGAACTACTTATCGAATGTGATTTCTGCATTGAGGGCTAAGAAGTTGGTTCGTAAGGGATGTAAGGCATATTTGGCCTACATCAGTGTTTCAGATTCTAGGGATTCTTCGATTAAGGATATCAGGATAGTTAAGGACTTTCCGGACGTTTCTCCCGAAGAGCTACTTAGGTTACCTCTGAATCGTGAAGTAGAGTTTGGGACTGAGCTCCTTCCTGGTGCAGCTCTGGGGTCCATTGCCCTTTACAGAATGGCACCAAAAGGGCTTGTGGAGCTTAAGGCCCAGATTCAAAAGCTACTAGTTCGTGGGTTCATTCGCCCTAGTGTGTATAACAGCCCGATTTTAGGGCTAGTCGAAACAGTGGTTTTGGAACCACTTAACCGAGGTTAGAGATAATTATTTTATAATTATTTTATGAGTTATAGCATGATTAGATGAGTGCACGAAAATTTTGGTGATTGCATGCTTAATTGCGAAAAAAAGAAAAATCGCATAAAATGCGAAAGTTTTATTCTACAAGCTAAAGGTGTCTAATAGATATAAAATATTAATTGGAGGTCCTTAATGTACAATTAGACCTTTAAAGATGAGTAGGCCATCCATAGAGACAAGAAAATAAGATTTTTCAAGAGTAGGTAAAGTTTTGGTGACTTAATTGACTAGTAATAATAAAATAAAGATAAAATGATATCATCTTTTCATCTTCTTCCTACAACCACTAAAAATTTCAGCAAAGAAGGGCTTTGGGAAGCTTGAAAGTTTTCAGCCATTTAAACCCTTGCACGTAAGTGATTTTGGTGGTCTTTCTTAATAATTTTTGTACTTTTGAGACCCTTGTAGCTTGAGCTAACTAATGAAGGGACTATTTTGCAAAATGGTTGAAAGTCTAGGGATTTGCCATGAGAGCATTTGTGTTGTTTGCTGAAATTTTATGGAAGAAAATGAGTCTTGGTTGTTAAATAAACAACTTTTGTGAAAGGAGTTTCCATGAAAACACCTAAAAGGGACGTTTTTTGTAAAGGTTGTAAAATAAGTGGTAAATGTGAAATAATTGATATTGTGAGTTGTTATAAGAGTAATAAATGTTCATCTAGGCTTGTTAGAGGAGGAAATCTGATTAGAATCGATTTACGAGCCTGGGGAAAAAATCGTAACTTTGTGAAAGTCTAAAGGCAAAACGGTAATTTTGCCAAAGTATGACTTTTGAAATATTTTGATTATTTTGGTGATTAAATGAGTGAATTTTATCATTATCGATCAAGAAAAATGGAGTCCAAACTTAGATAGGGGGAAAACCAAAATAGTGGACTAAATCGAAATAGTCACTCAAATTTTGTATATCGAGGTAAGTTGTATGTGAATAATACAACTCTATTGCTATTATGTATTCAACCATTGATATTGCATCATATGTTTGATTATTGTTATGATTATTATGGACATCTATTAAAATGATGGAAAGCGAGGAAATTCTTGGATGAGCCTTCGAAATAGGAAAATGATAAATGATAAATACCATGAATAAGTGATTGTTGGTGGGCTGTGTGCGATACCACCATATTTATTCTTGTTGGTGGGCTATGTGTGATACATCCATAGATATATGGATATTTGGTGGGCTCTGTGCGATACCACCGTAGATAAGTAGTTATTTGGTTGGCTGTGTGCGATACCACCGTGTTATTTATTATTGGTGGGCTGTGTGTGAAACCATCGTACATTCAGTATTATTCTGAAGTATTCATAGAGAAACTTTAATAAGTGAATTTACGTGAGATTATGAGATGCCAAGTGCAGGGTATAAGTGCATGCAAATGTGAGAAATGTTGATGATATGTATTTGGGATATGGTGAGATTTGAAATGAGTACGTTATGCCTTTGATTGTAATAGCCCGATATAGGGGCTAGTCGGAACAGTGATCTTGGGATCACTAATCTGAGGTTAGAAAAAATTATTTTCATGTTATTTTATGAGTCAGAGCATGATTATATTAGTGCATGAAAATTTTGGTGCTTTAATTTTATTAATTTCTTGCTTAATCGCGAAAAAGGACTAAATTGTATAAAGTGCGAAAGTTCCATTCTATTGGCTAAAGGTGCCAAATAACCATGGATTGTAATTGGAGGTCTTTACAAGGCAATTACCCTTTTGATAGATAGTTGGCCGGCCATAGGAGATGATAGGAGACAAAGATGGACAAAATTGGTCAAAGTTGGTAATAGTTGGTGACTAATTTGACTTGTATTAATAAAATAAAGAAAGAAAAGATATCATCTTTTCTCTCCATCTTTCTCTACTGAAAATAGAAAGCAAAATAGGGGTTTTGAAAGCTCAAATTTTCATCAAGCTCATCTCCATCTTAGTAAGTGATTTTGATGATTTTTCTTGAAGATAGTTGTACTTTTAGAACCCCTAGAGCTTAAGCTTTTAAATGAGGGGTCTAATTTGCAATATGATGAAAAGTCTAGAGTTTTTCCATGAGAGCTTTCATTTTCATTTGCTGCATTTATATGGAAGAAATTGAGTCTTAGTTGTTAGATGAACAACTTTTTTGAAAGGTGTTGTCATGAAAACACCTAAAAGGGCCTTGTTGAAAAGGTTATAAAGTTGTAGTAAATATGTGAAATGTTGATTTTTGATGATAACCATAAGAGAATTAAATGTTCACCTAGGCTTGTTGAAGGTAGAAATATGATTAGAATTGATTTCCGAGCCTAGAGGTAAAATTGTCATTTTGCCAAAGTCTAGGGGCAAAATAGTAATTTTGCAAAAGCATGATTATTAAAATGCTTTTATTAATATGATAATTAAAATGAGCTAATTTGCTATTATAGAGCAAGAAGAACCAATAATTTACCTCGATCAGGGAAAGAACAAAGTCTCGGACTAGACCGACGATTTAGCTCATTTTGAAATCGAGGTAAGTTTGCATGTGATAGATTCAACATTTATGTTAGCATGTTTGAGAATGCTTGGTATTATATTGATGCATGATACTTTACTAAATTGAGTAATTGATGTTGAATAAGATGTTGAAGTCCTAGTGGGCTATAATGAATATGAAAATGCTATCATCGAGATGTGAAATAGATAAGGTCCCGTATAAGACCATGTCAGGGTCATGGCCTCGGCACCGAGTTGAGATCCCGTATAAGACCATATCTGGGATATGACTTAGGTAATGAATATGAAAATTGCATAAGACCATATCCGGGATATGACATCGATACTCTATGTGAAATTCCGTATAAGACCATATCCGGGATATGGCATCGGTATTTAAAGGTGACTCCATGTAAGACCACCTCTGGGATGTGGCATTAGCTTCGTACCTACATTGATGATGATGAATATGCATCTTGAATATCCCTAGTGATTTATGGGATAAGTAGATGAGTTTGGAAGTAGAAATGAGATTAGTACTAAAGTCTTGTGAATGAGTGAATACAAGTACTCGTGAATGAGTCACGAAGAAATGATTACGATATGTGGCATGGTATATGCTAAATAAGGGCAAGTGTGAGTAAGTATGGCGAGATGCCTATGACTTGTGTATGGTTAGTTAATGCCATGGATGGATTATATTATGAGCTTATTGTTGTTATTTATTTCCATGCAAACTTACTATGCTTTATGCTTACCCCTTTTCCTTGCCCTTTTCCCTTGTAGTACTGCCAAGGTAACTCGAGGAATGTGGAATGTTGGAGTTCAGAAATCACACTATCGACATCACTTTGGTATAGCAATTTACACTTATTTTGAGTATGACATGTATATGACTTGGGTATTTTGTTAGATTTTAATTGTTAGCCAAAGTGTTGGCTATGTATGTTATTAAATTCATTTTGTAAACGGTTTTATAAGTTAGGCCGATACTTGGCAAATTTTTATGCCTAATGAAGACGAATTTCATGAAGTGTATGCCCTTGAGTATGTCTTGATTCTTTTGAATTTTTAGAGATACCTTTTGGTCATCTTATATATTGGAATGTTTTGGAATAAGTATGACTTCTTGACAGGATGGCAAATGGCTTGGTAGATAGACATCTAATTGTACACACGGGTAGACACACGGGTAGACACACGGGTGTGTGACTAGGCCGTGTGTGACACACGGTCAGCCCTATGGGCATGTTGATCGACCGTGTGTCCCCTTGCATGGTAGAATTGAAAGTAAGTATACCTTATAGTAACCACATGGGCAGAGACACGGCCGTGTGTCTCAATCATGTGGGAGGCATGGCCTAGGACATGGGCGTGTGCCCAGGCCTTGTGAAGTCTGCACATTAAATGCGGAATTTAATTCAACACACGATCTAAGGACACGAGCATGTGCCTTGACCGTGTGGCCATAGTGAAGTGATGACGTCATAAATAGAATGCCAAGGTTTTGGCATACGGGCTAAGACACGGGCGTGTCGAGGCTGTGTGAGGGGCACGGGCGTGTGTCCGGCCATGTGAAATAAGTCAGTGTCGACCACGGATGGAGAACACGGGCATGTCTTTGGGGCACACGGGCTTGTCCCTAGATCAACACAGGCATGTGGCCCCTATTTTGATGAAAAGTTTTTCGCAGTTCGTAAAAGTTCCCGGTTAAATTTTGAAAGCTCTCGAAGGTATGTTAGGGCCTTGTAGGCTGAGAATGAGTAAGAGATGGGTTTAAATGAAATTTTATAGCCCAACATGATTTGTTTAAGTGAGATAAGTTAGGTAATGCCTCAAACCCAGTTTCGGCTTTGAATACGGGTAATGGGTGTTATATTTATTGGTATCAGAGCTACGATTTAGTCGATTTTAGGACTAACGTAGTGTAAGTATAAGCCTAGCTATACATGCCATATGTAAGAGTACCTGTGTAATGATAGTGTGATGGCTCCTGACGCTTAAAATTGTGTTTTGTAGTATATGGATTCTGATCCAGACCGAACTGCAGCCGATGATGCTGTGAGTAATGCATCGACTCTCACTCAAGGGACTGCACTAGCAAATAGTAGACTCGAGACTTTGGGTCAGGGAGAAGAGGCCCGAGAAGCCTTTCTTCTTATGATGAGCAACTGGTATACTGAGTATACCCGAGCAAATCCTAATGCTCAACCCCCTCCACCCCCATCTATTCCTCAACCAGCTCCAGTAGCTCCTCAAGTGGTTGAGGTAGTAAGAAGAGAAAGACTTCCGGTCGATAAGATCCGAAAGCAAGGAGCTGAAGAATTTCGAGCTAGTAAGGATGATGATCCGGAGAGAGCGAAATTCTGGCTCGAGAATGCCATCAGGGTATTCGATGAATTGTCGTGCACGCCTGAGGAGTGCCTAAAGTGTGTAGTATCTCTCTTAAGAGATTCAGCCTATCGATGGTGGAATACCCTTGTTTCGGTGGTACCAAGGGAGAGAGTTAGCTGAGAATTCTTCCAAGAGGAATTCTGGAAGAAGTATATCAGTCAGAGATTCATTTACCATAAGAGAAAAGAGTTCTTAGAATTAAAGCAAGGCCGTATGTCAGTAATCGACTACAAATGGGAGTTCGTAAGGCTTAGTAAGTATGCCTGGAAGTGCGTGTCTACCGAGGCCGTCATGTGCGAGAGATTCGAGGATGGGTTAAATGAAGATATCTATTTATACGTGAGAGTCGTCGAACTAAAAGGATTCATAGTGTTGGTAGATAGAGCCTGTAAGGCTGAAGAGTTGACTAAAGAGAAAATGAGAGTTGAGATTGAGTCGCGTGACTCAAGGAAAAGACAATTGAATAAGTCACTCTAATCCTCATCTAAGAAATTGAGGGATTTCATTGCTCCATCAGTCACCTCAGCCGCGTTATCAAACCGAAGTAAGGGCAAACAGTTTTCGGGGTCGAAAGGACAAACCACATCAGTTGCTAGTGTTAGCAACGTTCGACCGAGTAGTTAGGAATGCCCGCAGTATGGAAGGCGCCATTTTGGTGAATGCCGAGCAAATGAGAAAGCTTGTTTCAGATGTAGATCCTTAGACCACTATCAAAGATTGCCCCGAGGTGGGCGAGAAAGAGAAGTCTCAGAATGCGAGACCTGAAAGTATTGCTAGAGAAAGACCACAGAGAAACTCGGGAAATGAAATGGGTAGCAAGAATCCATCTAGAGAGCATGCTGCAAGGGTCAAGGGTAGAGCACCGGTGAGAACATATGCCATTCGTGCTCGTGAAGAGGCATTTTCCCCCAACGTAATCACGGATACATTTTCTCTTTATGATACTAGTGTTATAGCTTTAATTGATCCAGGATCTACCCACTCATACATATGCATGAAATTAGTCTCTAGCATAAGCATGCCTATAGAGTCTACTGAATTTGTAATAAGAGTGTCTAATCCCCTAGGCAAGTATGTGTTGGTTGATACAGTCTGCAAAGGATGCCCTTTGATGATTAAAGGTCATTGTTTTCTGGTTGATCTTATGATATTGCCGTTTGGTGAGTTTGATGTCATCCTTGGGATGGATTGGTTAATTACTCATGGTGTAATTGTGAATTATGGAAAGAAGCTTATTGAGTTGAAAAATGAAAATGGGGATTTTATTCATGTTGAATCAGATAAGCAAGATAGATAATCAGTAGTGATATCGTCCTTGTCGACCCAAAGTATTTAAGAAAGGGGTACGAGGCTTACCTTGCCTTTGTGATGAATACAAAAGAGACTGTGTTGAGAATTGAGTCGTTACCCATAGTATGCAAGTACCCAGATGTTTTCCCAGAAGAGTTGTCAGGGCTACCTCCGACTAGAGAAATTGAATTTGAGATTGAGTTAGCTCCGGGTACTGCCCCTATTTCTATCACTCTATATAAAATGGCTCCAACCGAGCTAAAGGAGTTGAAAGCAGAGTTGCAAGAACTAATGGATAAAGGTTTCGCAAGACTGAGTTTTTCTCCGTGGGGTGCTCCCGTTTTATTTGTGAAGAAGAAATATGGTTCCATGAGATTATGCATAGACTATCGACAACTTAACAAGGTAACTGTGAAGAACAAGTACCCATTGCCGAGAATCGATAATTTATTTGATCAATTGAAGGGAGCCACGATATTTTCCAAGATAGATTTGAGGTCCGAGTACTCTCAGTTGAGAGTCCAAGACTCGGATGTACCAAAAACCGCATTTAGGACTAGGTATGGCCACTATGAATTTTTGGTCATGCCTTTTGGTCTAACGAATGCCCCTGTGATCTTCATGGATTTGATGAATCACATTTTTTGACCGTATTTGGATAAATTTGTTGTGGTCTTCATCGACGACAGACTGATCTACTCTCGAGATGAAAATGAACATACTGAGCATTTGCGTATGGTTCTGTAAATTTTGAGAGAAAAACAATTGTATGCCAAGTTCAACAAGAGTGAATTTTGAATTAAAAAAGTAGGATTTTTGGGGCACATTGTCTCGAGAGATGGAAATAGAGTTGACCCGAGTAAGATTTAAGCAATTGTTGATTGGAAACTGTCGAGGAGCGTAACCGAAGTAAGGAGTTTTCTAGGCCTAGCCGGCTATTATAGGCATTTTGTCAAGGGGTTTTCCATGATAGCTACCCCGATGATGAGATTATTGCAAAAAGATGTGAAGTTTGATTGGATGGAATAGTGTCAACAGAGTTTTGAGAAACTAAAGACGCTGTTGACTAAGGCTCCTGTTTTCGTGCAACCTGAACCGGGAAGAGAATTTGTGGTTTAATACGATGCATCCCTGAACGGATTGGGTTGTGTACTTATACAAGAGGGTAAGGTGATTGCATACACCTCTAGGCAATTAAAGCCGTACGAGAAGAATTACCCGACTCACGATTTGGAGTTAGCCGCAATTGTGTTTCCGTTAAAGATTTGGAGACACCATTTATATGGTGAAAGGTGTCGAATTTTCACCGACCACAAAAGTATAAAATATTTGTTGACACAAAAGGAATTGAATTTGAGGCAAAAAAGGTGGTTGAAGCTGATTAAGGATTATGAATAAGTGATTGACTACCATCTTGGAAAGGCGAACATAGTCGCCGACGCTTTGAGCAGGAAATCATTGTTTGCACTGAGAGCCATGAAAACTCAGATGGATTTGTTAGATGATGGCTCCATTCTAGTTGATATGAGGGCTAGACCATTATTCCTCCAAGAGATTTGTGAAGTTCAGAAAGAGATAACAGCTTACAAGCCAAAAGAGTTTTATGTGAGTCAAATTTTGAGTCAGACTTTCAAGTAAATCCTGATGGATATCTGATGTTTCGAGATAGGACTTGTGTAACCAGGAATGATGAACTTATTTGTAAGATCTTGTAGGAAGCACATAACGGATGTTTAACTGTGCACCCTGGTAGCACGAAGATGTACAATAACTTGAGGAAATGGTATTGGTGGCCTAGTATGAAGAAAGACATTTCCGGGTTTGTATCAAAATACCTGATTTGTCAGCAAGTGAAGGCTGAACAGCAAGTACCTTCAGGTTTACTTTAGCCTATTATGGTTCCTGAGTGGAAATGGGATCGTATTACCATGGAATTTGTGACAGGCTTACCGTTGACTCTGAAGAGGAAAGATGCGGTATGGGTAGTGGTTGATAGACTTACAAAGTCAACTCATTTCATACCAGTGCGAGTCAATTATTCGCTTGATAAATTGGCAGACTTGTACGTGTCTGAGATAGTAAGACTTCATGGTGTGCCCTTGTCGATCATTTCGGATAGAGATCTGAGATTCATGTCACGGTTTTGGAAAAAGTTGCAAGAGGCCTTGGGCATGAAATTGAGTTATAGTACCGCCCTTACATCCACAAATTGACGGGCAGTCAGAAAGGATAATTCAGATACTTGAAGACATGCTTTGATGTTGTGTTTTGGAATTCTAAGGTAACTGGGAGAAATACTTACCGTTTGTGGAATTCGCCTACAACAACAATTTTAAGTCAAGCTTGAAATGACGCCTTATGAGGCATTGTATGGGCGTAAGTGCCAAACGCCCTTGTATTGCTTAGAACTTAGAGAGAAACAGATACATGGGGTCGATTTGATCAGGGAAACCGAAGAGAAAGTAAAAGTAAACGTGACTGTCTGAAGGTTGCCTCAGATAGACAAAAGTCCTATTCGGATTTAAAAAGGAAAGAGATTGAATTCAAAGTCAGTGATAAAGAGTATCGCCATTGAGAAAGGTTCTTAGATTTGGCCGGAAAGGCAAATTAAGCCCGCGATTTATCGGACCTTATGAAGTTACCGAGAGGATAGGGCTGATAGCTTATCGGTTGGCTTTACCACCTGAGCTGGAAAGGATTCATGATGTCTTTCACGTATCCATGTTGTGCCGATACCGTTCAGACCCTTCACATGTCATAGTACCGACAGAGGTAGAAATACAACCGGATTTGACTTATGGTGAAGAGCCGGTTAAAATTTTGGTACGAGAGGTCAAACAGTTAAGAAACAAAAGTATAGCCTTTGTAAAAGTATTGTGGAAAAGGCACGGAATAGAAGAGGCTACATGGGAGCCTGAGGAGACACTAAGAAACCAATATCCCAACCTTTTCGCCGGTAAGATTTCGGGGACGAAAATCCTTAAGGGGGAGAATTGTAACAGCCCGATATAGGGGCTAGTCAGAACAGTGATCTTGGGATCACTAATCTGAGGTTAGAGAAAATTATTTTCATGTTATTTTATGAGTCAGAGCATGATTATATTAGTGCATGAAAATTTTGGTGCTTTAATTTTATCAATTTCTTGCTTAATCGCGAAAAAGGACTAAATCATATAAAGTGCGAAAGTTCCATTCTATTGGCTAAAGGTGCCAAATAACCATGGATTGTAATTGGAGGTCTTTAAAAGGCAATTACCCTTTTGATAGATAGTTGGCCGGCCATAGGAGATGATAGGAGACAAAGATGGACAAAATTGGTCAAAGTTGGTAATAGTTGGTGACTAATTTGACTTGTATTAATAAAATAAAGAAAGAAAAGATATAATCTTTTCTCTCCATCTTTCTCCACTAAAAATAGCAAGCAAAATAGGGGTTTTGAAAGCTCAAATTTTCAGCAAGCTCTCCTCCATCTTAGTAAGTGATTTTAATAATTTTTCTTGAAGATAGTTCTACTTTTAAAACCCCTAGAGCTTAAGCTTTCAAATGAGGGGACTAATTTCCAATATGATGAAAAGTCTAGATTTTTTCCATGAGAGCTTTCATTTTTATTTGCTTCATTTATATGGAAGAAATTGAGTCTTAGTTGTTAGATGAACAACTTTTGTGAAAGGTGTTGTCATGAAAACACCTAAAAGGGTCTTGTTGAAAAGGTTATAAAGTTGTAGTATATGTGTGAAATGTTAATTTTTGGTGATGGCCATAATAGAATTAAATGTCCACCTAGGCTTGTTGAAGGTAGAAGTATGATTAGAATTGATTTCCGAGCCTAGGGGTAAAATGGTTATTTTGCCAAAGTCTAGGTACAAAATAGTAATTTTGCCAAAGCATTATTATTAAAATGAGCTAATTTGCTATAATAGGGCAAGAAGAACCAATAATTTACCTCGATCAAGGAAAGAACAAAGTCTCAGACTAGACCAACGATTTAGCTCATTTTGAAATCGAGGTAAGTTTGTATGTGATAGATTCAACATTTATGTTAGCATGTTTGAGAATGCTTGGTATTATATTGATGCATGATACTCTACTAAATTGAGTAATTGATGTTGAATAAGATGTTGATGTAACATCCCAAAATTGGGCCTAGTAGGATTGGGCCCATTGGGTCTTGAGCGTAGAAGCGTTTTAAAATTTTGAGAACAAGAGAACGACATTATTTCAAGTGGTACTTATTAGTTAAGTGAATTTGGAAGGTTACGAGGTTTCTAGGAAGTTCTGGGTTCAAGATGGGCTATAGGAAAAATTTTGTGTTTAAGCATTTAAGGAGAGTAGGCAAGTAGCATCGAGACTTAAGGAAATAAGTGTGCACTTTACTAGCACAAGGAGTCTATTGGTAAAGTGGCAAGTGGCGTGTGGAGTGTACTAATGGTCTAAGGTTCGAATCCCACCTAGTGCAAATATTTTGGATTAAATTTTTGTGCTATATGGTAAGTGTCGGCCAAGGCTTAAATATGGTAAGTAAGACTTTTTAATTATGGTATGATGGCTAAGGAAACAAGGAAAGGATGAAGGTAAGGAAAGGAATCAAAAGAAAAAGGCAAGTATAGGGAACATGTTGGCACAAAAAGAGGAGAGTGTTATGGAAAGTTTGGATGGCCAATTTTTGACCATTATGGTCATGTATGTGGACGATTTTGGGGGTAAAGGGAGGTAGCCGAATTTTTGCTTTTCTTTTGGTAGAATTTTGGTGCTTGTTAGGCCCAAATCTCTTTTGCACTATTTTGTGCTTTTCTCCAAACTTCTTCTTTTGCTTTTGTGCCGAAATTACAAGCCATTAGTGTGCATATTTTTTTCTTTTCTTTCTTCTTTGCCGAAACCTCCTAGTCTATTTGGTCAATTCTTTTTCTTCTTCTCCCTTGTTTTGCCGTGACTCTCAAACTACATTTACTCATTTTCTTTTGATGGCCGAAACTTTCTAATTCCTCTTGGGTTAACACTTCTTTTCATATTCATTATTCCTTCAATCTTTCTTCATTTCCTTCCACTAACCGAATCTTGATCATCCTCTTATCCATCTTACAAGTTTGACTTTTATTTCTCAATTAAACCGACGTAATAGTGGGAAGGCCAAATCTATCACATTTGATTCATCCGTAGCCATTAGTGCAATCAGACTTTCAACAAGGTAAAGGAGTGCAAGTGATTTGTATTAACCAAACCATTATCATCAACTCGTCAAGCAAGTGGGGTAAGAACGTTTTTATAAGATTTGTTTTGGCCAAAAGTGAGATAATTGCTAACAACTCTTTCGCTCACCAAATATTGTTAGGGCGGGATTTCAATAGTCAAAGGGTAGGATCGATTCTTGGTGCACTGAGGGAGATCACATTCGTGGTAAGTGGTGTTAGCCTAATAAAGTGTTTCTAGTTACGATTATCAAAGTTGAGACTAACTTTCTATCAACTATCATTATAGGTGTTGAAATCGGTAGAAAGCACAACTTGTAATCAAGGTGTGTAATCCCGTACCTTCCAAATACATGTTTGAAATGGTGTGTAATCTCACACTTCTCTGAAAGTTTGCATGAAATATTCTTTGATTCGGTCTAAATACCGAAGAAAACCAAAAACCGCCATCCGTGATCACTCGGGTGTGCGTATGTCCGTAGTGGTAACCATAGTTTGCAATGAAACAGTTTTTGGTTAGCAACAGTGACGTGATTTTGAAAAATCATAGAAAATAGGAGAAAAGGGATTAATAAGTGAATAAGATATTTAATTAAATCTTACTGTGTCTATTTTTATATGGAAGAAGCGAAGAAGGAAAACAAATTTTAAATTTTGTGATATTTTAATTTTAGTGAGACTGGTTCTGATTGACTTTGTGGTTTCCTGATCTGTCTTGGAAAAATCATATAAAATTGTACAAAGTGAATTATGAGTTATAATTTATATGTATAGATTCCTTAGTGAGCTTATTTTCAATAGAAACAAGTTGGAGCAGTATATGAAAATCGTATAATGAGATATTTGAAATTAAGGTAAGAGAGGTCAGAATAGTTAGACAGTGAAACAAGGGAAACTTTAAGTAATAAACTGTACTAAATGGCTAAGTCGAAAAATTCTATAAAAAATGTAGTAAGACGATATATGAGTCTAGTTTCAAGGAAAATTTACGGATTTAGATTTTGAGATTCCTAACTCGAGTTATAGTCAATTTGGTCAGTATGACGCAGATGGACAGTTTCGATTTTTTGCCCCAAATTAGTAGTTAAGTCTGGTTTGCGAAATTTACCAGAATACCCTTGGAGGTAAATTACCGATATACCCCTGGGTTGCGAGATTACCGAATTATCCTTAGTGGGTAGAACTTCTGATTTACGAAAATGCCCTTATGGGCCGAATTATGGAAATGCCCCTAATGGGCCGAATTGATATATTGTTTAACGGGCTGAATTGATATATTGTTTAATGGGCCGATTTGATATATTGCCTCAATGGGCTGAATTGTTATATTAAACCTTAATGAGCTGAATTGTTATATTGCCGTAATGGGCTGAAATGTTATATTGCCTTAATGGGCCGATTTGATAGACTGCTTTAATGGGCCGATTTTGCAAAGTGTTAATGGGCCAAATTGTTTGTAATGGATCTCTGAGATATTAATTGTTGTTTATATTTTTAATATCATTTACTATGTATGTTACATATGCATAATTTTGCATGGGATGGGAAAATGTTGAAAGGAAGTTCTGGTGGCTCTGCCACATATTTTGGTGGCTCTGCCACAAATCCGTATAGTAGCAATGCCACGTAAATTCTGTTATTTTGGTGGCTTGTCCACAATTAAATTTGTTATAAATGGCTTAATACCTGCGATTGGTGTGTTGGCGGGGTGGGTTGACTTGATCCCCACAGGTGTGTTGGTTGGTACGGGTGGTGTGTAGGGGATGGATTACTAGGTTTGGTTTGGGAATTGCATTTCATACACATGATATAATTAATACATTATTATTATTGTAAATGGGCTTAGGCCCAAATTATTGCTTAATGGGATTTAGGCCCAATGGATAACAGTAAGGGGATTACACACTAAGTTCTTGTAACTCACCCCCCTTTCTCTTATCCCTTTTAGGTAATGCTCAGTGACGTGGACTTGGGCCATGGATGACTCGGTGGAGGCCATACTTTAGAAATGGTGTTTTTATTTTGGAACTTTAGATTTCTATTTTCGTTCACTTTACTATTGTGGGTTTTATGTTGTAATAAGGCCTCTGGAGTATTTTATTATTTGCTTTATGTTTGTTATATTTATTATTTTACTTAAATTGTTTTAAATGGGAATTTTCTAAAAACTTAAATAAAGGTTTTCCAAAATCGATTAACAAATGGATTTCAAAATAAACTTTTACAAATATTTTTAACACGAAAATTTTCATTCGAATTATCAATGAAATTTTCAAAAGACTCGGATTCTCTTTCGAATTTTCAACGTCGTTTTTCAAAGTCACGTTTTATAAGATCATTAGTTCAAATTTATTGATTTATCAATCAATCTTCGAGGTTAATAGTATTTTATCAAATATTTCAAATCAAACTTGTTTTCTTGATTTTAACAAAGCAATACCTATTTTAGTATGAAAAAAAAGGGTTTAACATGTTTTGCTCGTGTGACATACCAAATCTGCTCATAACGCATGGGCCGGGTTTGGGGTGTTACATTTTATGGTATCAAAGCCCAATTTCAAAACTTAGCTGTGGTTTGGGTTCAAAAACGTTTCCAAAATTGTTTTGAATTTTAAATTATAAATGCATGGCCTGAAGGAAGTATAGGACCACAGGTATCCGGCACCAAGTCAAGTAAGTATTTGTTTTCATTTTATGATTATTGTGTTAGTACTATGGTAAGAAAATTCCACAAAATAGAATACTCTAGAACTTTTAGCTTTAGGAGCTGAAACTACAGAGATTGAGACTTTAGGATGCGTTTTTCGAAAACAACTTTACTTCTTGTACTCCATAAAACATTGTTTAATAAACAATGAAATAGCATAATGATTCATAAAACTCGTTATCAAGATTATATCGACTTAGTGAACATGAGCGCTAGAAGACGTGGACGCAGTAGACGTGGACGTGCTAGAGGCCGAGGTGCTAGGACTAGATCTTCACCATCGGGGCGTGTTTCCGAAAAGGAGGCGCTAGTATCGCCAGTGGCTAAGACGTGATCTCATGATCGAGCTGGAGTTGATGAACTGACTCAGATAGTTAAGGAAGTATTGGAGAAGGTTAAAGGAATTGGAGAGGCACTTCGAGTTGGGTTTGTGGACTGTAAGAAGAAATTAGATCGCGGTTCTTTTGGGTCACAGTCTTGTTCCGTAAAGCATGTTAAGACACGTCCAAGCTTTCTGGCTTATGATTATTGTAGAAGGCGTCATCTGGGAGAATGCTGGAGGAGGTCAGGAGCATGCTTGAAATGCGGGTCTAAGGAGCATAAGGATCGGGATTGTTTCATCACCATCAAGTCCGGTATGTTTTGGTTGGACGTGATGATTGAATGTAGAAAATTTTAGGCATACGTGGTAGATAACGACTTGCTTCTGTGGTTAGATGTTTGGTTGTGTGGAAAAGGATTCAAGATTATGTTAAAAGTACATTAGTGTTACTAAGATCAGAGTGCGTAGCAAAAGCATATTGGTGTGTTTTGAGCGGTACGTTTAGTAGTTGGTTGGAAATTTCGAGGACGAAATTTCTTTAATGAGGGTAGAATTGTAACATCCTGAAATTGGGCCTAGTAGGATTGGGCCCATTGGGCCTTGAGCGTAGAAGCGTTTTAAAATTTTAAGAACAAGAGAACGGCATTATTTCAAGTGGGACTTATTAGTTAAGTGAATTTGGAAGGTTACGAGGTTTCTAGGAAGTTCCGGGTTCAAGATGGGCCATAGGAAAAATTTTGTGTTTAAGCATTTAAGGAGAGTAGGCAAGTAGCATCGTGACTTAAGGAAATAAGTGTGCATTTTACTAGCACAAGAAGTCTATTGGTAAAGTGGCAAGTGGCGCGTGGAGTGTACTAATGGTCTAAGGTTCGAGTCCCACCTAGTGCAAATATTTTGGATTAAATTTTTGTGCTATATGGTAAGTGTCGGCCAAGGCTTAAATATGGTAAGTAAGACTTTTTAATTATGGTATGATGGCTAAGGAAACAAGGAAAGGATGAAGGTAAGGAAAGAAATCAAAAGAAAAAGGCAAGTATAGGGAACATGTTGGCACAAAAAGAGGAGAGTGTTATGGAAAGTTTGGATGGCCAATTTTTGACCATTATGGTCATGTATGTGGACGGTTTTGGGGGTAAAGGGAGGTAGCCAAATTTTTGCTTTGTCTTTTGGTAGAATTTTGGTGCTTGTTAGGCCAAAATCTCTTTTGCACTATTTTGTGTTTTTCTCCAAACTTCTTCTTTTGCTTCTGTGCCGAAATTACAAGCCATTAATGAGCATATTTTCTTCTTTTCTTGATTTTAACAAAGTAATACCTATTTTAGTACGAAAAAAAAGGGTTTAACATGTTTTGCTCGTGTGACATACCAAATCCGCTCATAACGCATGGGCCGGGTTTGGGGTGTTACAGTTGAAGTCCTAGTGGACTATAATGAATATGAAAATGTTATCATCAAGATGTGAAATGGATAAAGTCCCGTATAAGACCATGTCAGGGACATGGCCTCGGCACTGAGTTGAGATCCCGTATAAGACCATATCCGGGATATGACTTCGGTAATGAATATGAAAATCACATAAGACCATATCCGGGATATGACTTCGGTAATGAATATGAAAATCACATAAGACCATATCCGAGATATGGTATTGATACTCGATATAAAATTCCGTATAAGACCATATCTGGGATATGGCATCGACATTTAGAGGTGACTCCATGTAAGACCACTTCTGGATGTGTCATTGGCTTCGTACCTACATTGATGACAATGAATATGCGTTTTGAATATCCCTAGTGATTAATGGGATAAGTAGATGAGTTTGGAAGTAGAAATGAGATTAGTACTAAAGTCATGTGAATGAGTGAATACATGTACTCGTGAATGAGTCATGAAGAAACGATTACGATATGTGGCATGGTATGTGCTAAATAAAGGCAAGTGTGAGTAAGTATGGCAAGAAGCCTATGACTTGTGTATGGTTAGTTAATGCCATGGATGGATTATATTATGAGCTCATTGTTGTTATTTATTTCCATGCAAACTTACTAAGCTTTATGCTTACCCTTTTCCTTACCCTTTTCCCTTATAGTATTGCCAAGGTAACTCGAGGAACGTGGAACGTTGGAGTTCGGAAATCATACTATCGACATCACTTTGGTATAGCAATTTAGACTTATTTTGAGTATGGCATGTATAGGATTTGGGTATTTTGTTAGGTCGTAATTGTTAGCCAAAGTGTTGGCTATGTATGTTATTAAATTCATTTTGTAAATGGTTTTATAAGGTAGGCCGATACTTGGCAAATTCTTATGCCTAATGAAGACAAATTTCATGAAGTGTATGCCTTTGTGTATGTCTTGATTCTTTTGAGTTTTTAGAAATACCTTTTGGTCATCTTATATATTGGAATATTTTGGTATAAGTATGACTTCTTGATAGGGTAGCAAATGGCTTGGTAGATAGCCATCTAATTGTCCACACGGGTAGACACACGGGTGTGTGTCTAGGCTGTGTGTGAGACACGGTCAGCCCTATGGGCGTGTTAATCGACCGTGTGTCCCCTTGCATGCTAGAATCGCAAGTCAATATGCCTTGCAGTAACCAAACGGGCAGAGACACGGCCGTGTGTCTCAGTCGTGTGGGAGGCACGGCCTAGGACATGGGCATGTGCCCAGGACGTGTAAAGTCTACACATTAAATGCGGAATTTAATTCAACACATAGTCTGAGGACACAGGCGTGTGCCTTGACCGTATGGCCATAGTGAAGTGATGACGTCATAAACAGAATGCTAAGGTTTTGGCACACGGGCTAAGACACGGGCGTGTCGAGGCCGTGTGAGGGACACGAGCGTGTGTCCGGCCATGTGAAATAAGTTAGTGTCAACCACGGGTGGA
Source organism: Gossypium bickii (assembly GCA_025503065.1). Classification (NCBI taxonomy): domain Eukaryota; kingdom Viridiplantae; phylum Streptophyta; class Magnoliopsida; order Malvales; family Malvaceae; genus Gossypium; species Gossypium bickii. The sequence goes on along the minus strand of CP106715.1, from coordinate 32,001,564 downwards.
GAGCACGGGCATGTCTTTGGGGCACACGAGCGTGTCCCTAGATCAACACGGGCGTGTGGCCCCTGTTTTGATGAAAAGTTTTTCCCAGTTAGTAAAAGTTCCTTGTGAAATTTCGAAACCTCTCGAAGGTATGTTTAGGGCCTCGTCGGCCGAGAATGAGCAAGAGATGGGTTTAAATGAAATTTTATAGCCCAACATGATTTGTTTAAGCAAGATAAGTTAGGTAATGCCTCAAACCTGGTTTCGGCTTCGAATATGGGTAAGGGGTGTTACATTGATTATATGAGAAGTTTATGCAAGTCTATAATATGTTGTTAGTATGATGTTGCAAGGTAATTGTTGTTGATTATTTACATGCGACTTACTAAGTTTTATGCTTACTCCCTCTCTTTTTCTTTTTCTTATAGTGCCACCAAATAAGTTCGGGGATCAATGAATGTTGGAGGCTCGATCACACTATCAATTGGAACATTTGGTATAGTTACACTTATCTTTTTTAGTATGGCATGTATAGGGACTTAGTCTTTGTAAAGTGTCATATTGTTTTAGACAAATGGATTGGCTTAATTTGGAGATGAATTCATTTTGTATAAGGCCATAATTGATGGCTAATTCTTATCATTAATATATGAAAATGATGGTGTTTCTCATGAACGTGCAAGTTGTATGGTTGAGTATTGGGTATTGATGCATGAATGGTAGGTTACTTGATGCGGTTTAAGTTGGTGCAAGTAAGGGTGACAAAAAGGGCTGGGTAAATAGCCTTGAAATTTGTCCACACGGGTAAACATACGGGCGTGTGTCTAGGCCGTGTATGACACACGGTCTGTCATATGGATGTGTAGTCTGGCTGTGTGTCCCCCTACATTATAAGTTGGCAAAATAGAATGCCGAGTAGCAACCACACGGGCTAAGACACTGCCGTGTGTCTCAACTGTATGGATGACAAGGCCATAGGACATGGGCATGTGCTCAGGCCATGTGAAGTCTACACTTGATTGTAGGAATTTAAATTGCCACACCACCTAAGGACACGGGCGTGTGCCTTTGCCGTGTGACTTTGTGGAGATGATGACGTTAGAAACAGAATATCGAGGTTCTTACACACGGGCTAAGGCACAGGCGTGCCATGGCCGTGTGAAGGACACGAGTCATAGACACGGGTGTGTGTCAGGCCGTGTGTGAACCCTTGTAGGTTTGAATTGGGAAAATAAAATCTATACTGACTAGGGACATGGGCGTATGTAACCACACGGCCTGCCTACACGGGCATGTCCCTATCCACACGGGCGTGTGGCCCTTTTTGAGTAAAAAATTTCTAAGTGTTCGTAATATTCAAGTTCAGTCTCGAACCATCCTATATGTATGTTTCGGGTCTCGTAGACCCATAATAGGGATGTTGTGAATATGAATGAAAAGTTTTAAGTTTGAGTGAAAATTTATAGCCCAACATTACATGATGAAGTATGTTAAGTTCAGTAATGCCTCGTACCCAATTTTGGCGTTGAATACGGGTAAGGGGTGTTACATTTAGTGGTATCAGAGCTATGGTTTAGTGGATTCTTAGACTAACCTAGTGTGTGTATGAGTCTAGCTATACATTCCATATATAAATTATGAGAGTGTGACGACTCCTGGCAATTTAAAATGTGTTTTTATATAGTAAATGGATCCTGGAGGAGTAGTGGCAGATAATGTAGAAAGTAATACGTTGGCCTCCGCTGAAGGGACCGCGCCAGTAGAAAGTGGGCCCTTGATGCTGAGTCAGGGCAGAGGGGCTAGAGAAGCCTTTCTCCGCATGATGAATGTATGGTATTCAAAGTTTGTTCATGCAAATCCGAACACTCCACCTTTTCCACCCGCACCTATTCCTCAGCCTACCCTTGTAGCTCCTCAAGCTGTAGAAATGGTAAGAAAAGAAAAGCCCTCGGTTGACAGAATCCAGAAACAAAGAGCTGAGGAATTTCAAGCTAATAAAGATGATGATCCGGAGAGTTCAGAGTTCTGGTTAAAAAATACCATTAGGGTATTCGATGAGGTGTTTTCCACACCTGAGGAGTGCATGAAGTGTGTGGTGTCACTCCTATGAGAATCAGCCTACCAATGGTGGAACACCCTTATGTTGGTTGTACCAAGGGAGAGGATAACTTAGGAATTCTTCCAAGAAGAGTTCCGTAAAAATTATATTAGCCAGAGGTTTATAGACCAGAAGAGGAAAGAATTCCTTGAGCTAAAACAAGGTCGAATGATAGTGACTGAATATGAATGTGAATTCGTAAGGCTTGGTAAATATGCTCGGGAGTGCATATCCACAGAAGCCATTATGTGCAAAAGGTTCGAGGACGGATTAAATGAGGATATCCGGTTGTTTGTTGGTATTCTAGAATTGAAAAAGTTTGTTGTGCTACTAGAGAGAGGTTGTAAGGTCGAGGAATTGGCCAAAGAGAAAGGAAAGGCTATGATTGAGGCCCGAGATGCAAGGAAGAGGCTGATGAGTAAGTCGTTCCAATCCCAGTCAAAGAGGTCCATGGAAACGAATCCTCAGATGACCGTTTTATCTTAGTATTCACACCAAGATCGTGGTAAAACTTATTCGGACTCTAGAGTGCAAGCCACCTCGATGTTAAGTGTAGATAATGTGACGTCCAATAAACCTAAGTGTTAGAAATGTGGCAGACAACATATTAGAGAGTGTTGGGGAAACAACAGAGCTTGCTACAAGTATGGTTCTTGAGAACATTTTATCAAAGACTGTCCTGAGATGGATGAGAAAGACAAGAAGCAAGATGTGCGAGCGAGTAATGCTCTTTCGAGAGGTAGACCACAAAGAACCCTGGAAGTGGGGTTAGCAGTAGAGGTGCGCCTAGAGATTTTACTGTGAGGTCCGAAGGCTGAGCGCATGCAAGGACATATACCATTCGCACTTGCAAAGAGGCATCCTCCCCAGATGTGATTACGGGTTTTTTTTCTATTCATGATATCTCTGTTGTTGCTTTGGTTGATCCGGGGTTTGCCATTCGTATGTTTGTATGAAATTGGTGTTTAGCATGAATATGTCTATTGAGTCCACAGAGATTGTTTTAAAAGTTTCAAACTCGTTAGGTAAGCATGTGTTAGTTGACCAAGTGTGTAGGGATTGTCCCTTGACAATTAGAGGTCATTGTTTCCCAGCTAATCTTATGCTGCTACCATTTGATGAATTTGTGTGATTCTTGGTATGGATTGGCTAGCAACTCATGATGTGATAGTAAATTGTGGAAGAAATTTTATTAAACTGAAATACAAAAATGGGGATATCCTTCGGGTTGAATCTGGTGAGCCAGATAGCTTATCTGTATTGATTTCTTTTATGACTACTGAGAGATATATGAGAAAAGGGTATGAGTCCTACCTTGCCTTTGTATTGAATGCCCAAGAGTCGGAAGTAAAGATTGAGTCAGTGCCTGTAGTATGTGAGTACCTAGACGTGTTTCTGGAGGAGTTTCCTGGATTGCCTGCAACTAGAGAGGTCGAGTTTGGTATTGAGTTGGTCCCGGGCACAGCACCTATTTCAATTGTCCCATATAGAATAGCAGAGTTGGAGTTAAAAGAGTTGAAGGTTCAATTACAAGAATTAATCGGTAAAGGATTCGCGAGGCCTAGTTATTTTCTATGGGGCGTTCCGGTACTCTTTGTGAAAAAGAAAGACGGGTAAATGAGATTATGTATAGATTATAGGCATCTTAATAAGGTAACCATAAAGAATAAGTACCCGTTGCCTAGGATCAATGGTTTATTTGACCAATTGAAGGGAGCTACTGTGTTTTCCAAGATAGACTTGAGGTCTGGATATTATCAGTTGAGAGTCAAAGACTCGAATGTGCCAAAAATCGCATTTCGGATAAGTTATGGTCATTATGAATTTTTAGTCATGCCTTTCGGTTTAACAAATGCCCCTACAGTTTTAATGGATTTAATGAATCGTATCTTCTATCTGTACTTGGATAAATTTATTGTTGTTGAATAGAAACCGCCAAGGAACGTAACCGAGGTTAGGAGTTTTCTGGGCCTAGCTGGCTATTACAGACGATTTGTCAAAGGATTTTCCATGATAGCTACCCCGATAACGAAGCTACTACAAAAAGATGTGAAGTTTGAGTGGACATAAAAGTGCTAACATAGTTTTGAGAAACTAAAGGCGTTATTGACTGAGGCTCCTATTTTAGTACAACCTGAGCCAGGAAAAGAATTTGGGGTTTTTGGTAATGCATCCCTGAGTGGATTGGGTTGTGTACTCATTCAAGAGGTCTAGGTGATAGCTTATGCCTCTAGACAGCTAAAACCGCACGAGAAGAATTACCCAACACATGACTTGGAGCTGGCTACCATTGTATTTGCGTTGAAGATTTGGAGACATCATTTGTACGGTGAGAAATGTCGGATACTCACTGATAGTAAGAGCCTAAAGTACTTGATGACTCAAAAAGAATTGAATCTAAGGTAGAGAATATGGTTAGAGTCGACAAAGAATTATGACCTAGTGATAGACTACCATCCGGGAAAGGCAAATGTGGTCATCGATGGCTTGAGTAGGAAATCCTTGATTGCATTGAGAGCCATGAATACACAGATGGTTTTGTCAGATGGTGGTTCTATTTTAGCCGAGTTAAGAGCTAGACCGATGTTTCTCCAAGAGATTTGTGAAGCTCAGAAAGGTGACAGCGATTTACAGGTCAAGAGAGTTCAGTGTGAATCGAGTGTTGAGTCAGACTTTTGGATTAATTCCAAAGGATGTTTGATGTTTCGAGATAGGTTCAGTGTACCCAAAGATGATGAGCTTATTCGGAAAATTTTGCACGAAGCACATAGTGTATGTTTGTCTGTACATCCATGCAGCACAAAAATGTATCATGATTTGAAGAAATGGTATTGATGGTTAAGTATGAAGAAGGATATTTCTGAGTTTGTATCGAGATGCTTGATTTGTCAGCAAGTGAAAGCTAAACACCAAGTATCTTCGGGTCTACTTCAGCCTATTATGGTTCCTGAGTGGAAATGGGACTGAATTGCTACGGATTTTGTGATGGGTTTGCCCGTGACACAGAAAAAGAAGGATGCCGTATGGGTTGTAGTTGATAGACTTACAAAATCAGCCCACTTTATACCGGTACGCATTGATTATTCACTTGATAAGTTGGCGGATTTGTGTGTGTCAGAAATTGTGAGATTACACGGGGTACCATTGTCGATCATATGAGATAGAGATCGGAGATTTACATCACGATTTTTGAAAAAGTTGCAAGAGGCCTTGGGCACGAAGTTGAGTTTTAGTACAATTTTCTATCCGCAAACCGACGGGTAGTCAGAGAGGGTAATACAGATACCTGAAGACATGCTTCGATGCTGTGTTTTGGAATTCCAAGGTAGTTGGGAAAAATACTTATCGTTAGTGGAATTTGCTTACAGTAACAGTTTTCAGTCAAGTTTGAAAATGGTGCCTTATGAGGCATTATATGGGCGTAAGTGCCGAACGCCCCTGTATTGGGCTGAATTCAGAGAAAATTAGATTCACGGGTTGATTTAGTTAGAGAAATTGAAGAGAAAGTAAAAGTAATTCGTGATTGTCTAAAAGCTACATCGGATAGAAAAAAGTTCTACGCGAATTTGAAACGGAGTGAGATTGAGTTTCAAGTTGGTGATAACATATTTTTGAAAGTGTCACCATGGAGAAAAGTTCTTAGGTTTGGCCGGAAAGGAAAGTTGAGTCCACGCTTCATCAGACCGTATGAGATTACCGAGAGGATAGGACCGGTAGCCTATCGCTTGGCTTTGCAATCTGAGTTGGAAAATATTCATGACGTATTCCATGTGTCTATGTTTCTTCACTACCGAGCAGACCCTTCGCATGTGATTGTACCAATAGAGATAGAAATTCAACCGAACATGACTTATGGCGAAGTGCCGGTTAAGATTTTGGCACGAGAAGTTAAACAGTTAAGAAATAAAACTATAGCCCTTGTGAAAGTACTATGGCAAAGACATGGGGTAGAAGAGGTTACATGGGAGCCCGAAGAGGCTATGAGAAACCAATATCCCAACCTTTTTACCGGTAAGATTTTCGGGGACGACAATCCCTAAGGGGGAGAATTGTAACAACTCGATTTTGGGGCTAGTCAGAACAATGGTTTCGGAACCACTAAACTGAGGTCGAAGAAAATTATTTCAATATTATTTTATGAGTTATAGTATGATTATATGAGTGCATGAAAATTTTAGTGCATTAATTTTGGTGATTGCATGCTTAATTACGAAAAAAGACTAAATCGCATAAAGTACGAAAGTTCTATTCTACAAGCTAAAGTGTCTAATAGCTATAGAATATTAATTGGAGGTCCTTAATGTACAATTAGACATTTAAGGATGAGTAGGTCAGCCATAGAGACAAGAAAATAAGATTTTTCAAGAGTAGGTAAAGTTTTGGTGACTTAATTGATTAGTAATAATAAAATAAAGATAAAATGATATCATCTTTTCATCTTGTTCCTACAACCACCAAAAATTTCAGCAAAGAAGGGCTTTGGGAAGCTTGAAAGTTTTCAGCCATTTAAACCCTTGCACGTAAGTGATTTTGGTGGTCTTTCTTAATAATTTTTGTACTTTTGAGACCCTTGTAGCTTGAGCTAACTAATGAGGGGACTATTTTGCAAAATGGTTGAAAGTCTAGGGATTTGCCATGAGAGCATTAGTGTTGTTTGCTGAAATTTTATGGAAGAAAATGAGTCTTGGTTGTTAAATAAACAACTTTTGTGAAAGGAGTTTCCATGAAAACACCTAAAAGGGACGTTTTTTGTAAAGGTTGTAAAATAGGTGGTAAACGTGTGGAATAATGGATATTATGAGTTGTTATAAGAGTAATAAATGTTCAGCTAGGCTTGTTAAAGGAGGAAATTTGATTAGAATCGATTTACGAGCTTGGGGGAAAAATTGTAATTTTGTAAAAGTCTAAAGGCAAAATGGTAATTTTGCCAAAGTATGAATTTTCAAATATTTTGATTATTGTGGTGATTAAATGAGTGAATTTTATTATTATAGATCAAGAAAAACGGAGTCCGGACATAGACCGAGGGAAAACCAAAATAGTAGACTAAATCAAAATAGTCACTCAAATTTTGTATATCGAGGTAAGTTGTATGTGAATAATACAACTCTATTGCTATTATGTATTCAACCGTTGATATTGCATCATTTGTTTGATTATTGTTATGATTATTGTGGACATCTATTAAAATGATGGAAAGTGAGGAAATTCATGGATGAGCTGATGGAGCTCGAAACTAACTATTATTTCGACAAAGGCAAGCGCAACTATCGAATAGTAGTATAGTTGTGGTGAGTCTGAAATATCGTATCCTCAAGGACCAAGAGTACTAGTATTAACGTTCTTTTTATTATCTAGCCTAATAATTAAGGGGATTTATTTTTAATCTAAAATTAACTAACTAATTTAACTAACTATGAACGCGACAGAGAGTAAATTGAGAAAATACTTTTAGACAACTTTATATGAGATAGGCAATACCTAAGGAAGAATCCACCTAGACTTCACTTATTACTTTTGATTCATGCTATTTATTCACTCAGCTTAATTCGTAGAAGTCCCTGATTTATGTTAATATCTCTTTCAAGACTAAAAACAACTGACTCTAGGTTGATTAATTAAAATCTCTTTCTACTTAAAGCCCCTATTGTCGCATTAACTCGATCTATGGATTCCCTTATTAGGTTTGACCCTAATCCGGTAGATTTTTGTCACCCTATTTCTAGGGTTGCAATCAACTCCGCTTAATTGTGTTGATCTTCTCTTAAACAGGGACTTGCTCCATTGAATAAGCACATTCAACTTGAATCAATAACCTGAATTGTCAAAACAAGAATAAGAACTCACAATTAAGAATAAGAACAAGTATTTATATTATAAATTAAAAAATAATAAGATTCGTCTTAGTTTTCATCCCCTTAGGTATTTAAGGGATTTAGTTCATACTAAAAGAGGGAAACATATTAGAATAGGGAAGACAACAAAACATAAGAAAAACACAAAAACTTCTAAAGAACTTGATGGGGGATCCTCAGTCTTGATGGAGATCCTTCTCCTAAGCTGCTCCCGACGACTGTCATGGAGTATTTTCTCCTACTCGGCGTCTATTCAACATTCTATCGACCTCCTCTTTAGGTTGCCCCCTAGGGTGTTTATATAGGCTTTTGAGATGCCTTTCTTGGCCCACAAGTAATCTTTTCCGAATAGAATTAAACCTAGGGTCGGCAGGTACTCGCCCGTGTGACACGCGCGTGGTTGATAGTCCAGGCCGTGTTCAATCCTGCTTGTCACACACGGCCGTGTGGTCCATCCGTGTGCAGTGGTCCAGGCCGTGTAGGCCTATTTTGTCTCTGTTTGGCCTGTTTCTTATTCTTTTTGAGTCCCTAAGCTCTCCTAAGTATAAAACATGAAATTAAGAGATTAGGAGCATCGAATTCATTAAATTCAATGGAAAGTCATCCAAAATTAACCCAAGCATGGGGTTAAAATATGTGTAAATTATGGTATATCAAATATCCCCACACTTAAACCTTTGCTTGTCCTCAAGCAAAATCCTCAACTTACAATTAAAATTAACTTCATCAATTCATAATTCTTATCAATAATGTTTCATCATAATTCATAGATAATTCATACATTGATAATTTAACTAGAAGAGTTCTACAGATTCAAACAATCTAAGTCATAAATTTTTATAGCACGAAAATATAGGTGTTTCCCCTTACCTAAATAATTACCTCTAATTCAAAACCGACAAGAATTGACATCCTCACTAAAGATTCACTCAAATCACTCAAGGTGTTTAAGGTTCAAATTAAGCATTCAAAAGTCAAACATGAAGAGTTAATCCCATAGGCTTACATTAAAATCAAATCTCCACCACTATAAAATAAGATGATACACAAATCAAAAGGTCTTTAAAGTGTTGTAATGAGGCTTGGGTTAAAGGAGTGGATATAGGTTGAATTAGAAGGTTAGAATCGAGATTGAATTGACAAATTACCTAACTAGAAACAATGAACTAATGGTGAATAATTACATTAATTTAACTTATTACTAATAAAACGAGCTTCTTCTAAGGATGTGAAGTTAACTGTTTAAGCTCATCATCACTAATGAAGAAATCTTCAACTTTTTTTTTAAGAATAAGAACAAGTAATGAAAATAAAGAACTTTAACAACTGAAATAGTGAACATAGTTAGGCAACTGCTCAAATCAAATCTCGACAAAAAGGGACATGAAAAGATTAAGGGAATTTTAAAAATTTGGTTTTAGGTTAATATTAATGGGTGAATCAAGAAACGGTTTATTAGGCTAAAAAGGGTATACTAGGGGTTAATTATAAGGGTAGGCTTTTTATAAAGTAAATGAGTTAAAACCTAGGTGCCTTTATCATCTCAGTATATCAATATTTGACACACTCATAATTAATAAAGTGAGCAAGAAAAATATATGCTATAAAAAGGCTCAAAATCTCATAGAAATTATGGTTTTTGATGTCAACCTTGTAAATTTCAAACTTCAAATTAATATTTAAGATTGGGGAAACAACCTAATAAATTTTTAATTCTGAAAATAGACTTATCATGCTTGATTCTCTAATATCTTGAAGTTTAAACCATCAATGCACAATTACTTATGACTTAACCCGAAACATATCAATAAAAATCATAAATCAATAAAAGTTTCATTCTAGTAGTAATATGAGAAAATTACTTAAGACAAAGCATAATTAAGAGATTTTCTAATACGAGAGTCTTGTTGACACCTCCCTAGACTTAAGATGTACATTGTCCTCAATGTACAAAGATAGATATCTCCAATATATAAAATCATAAGATAGGGAGAGAAGTGAACTTCCTGAATTTTGGATGGAGTCAAGGAAAATAAACGGTAAGTTAGGCATAGATGAAGGTGGAGGTGGATACTAGGGTCGTGGTGTGGCCGTTCTTTAATATCCCTTTGAACCTAAATTAAAGAAATCAAAATATACTAATATAAATTAAATACAAGAAAGATAAAGGGACTGAATTTAAAAATGGAAATAAAAGAAAAAGAAAAAATAAATGGACTCAAAGGTCCTGTCGAGGTAATGAAGTGGCCGGTATGAACTTATAGAGATTGGTCTCGCACATGGAGACGTCCTTTCGCTTCTTCGACATGGAGATGGTGGTGTAGAGAAAGAGTGAGGGAAAGGGAAAAAGGAAAATGAAAGGGGAAAGATAAAGAAAAAGAAAAAGTGAGAGGTGTGGTGGTTAGGGTTTGGAAGAAGAAGAAATTGGGGAGAAAGTGAGAAGAATGGGGGGGGGTTAAATAAGAAACAGGGATCTGGTGGCTTCCCACGCCCGTGTTCCATGGGCGTGTTAGTTAACATGGCAGTGTCGCACGGTCGTGTGGTGCTTCGTTCGTTTCTCCTATGGTCGTGTAGAGGTTTCCATGCCCATGTTGTTTGATCAGTGTCGGCTCGGCCTTAAAGCACGAGCGTGTCTCATACCCGTGTGACTTTCTCAGTGACTACCACAGTCGTGGCATTGTATCGCCACCCATGGTTTGGGGAAAATTTTCGTCCATGGTTTGCACGGTCTCTTCCACCCCCATGTATCTTTTCGTAGTGTCCACACGGCCATGGCCACACCCGTGTGCAAGGCCGTGTGGATAGAGAAACCTGCGCTTTATTAATTTGATTAGTTTTGAGTTAGGTGCTTAAAATCAGAAATAATGACATTAGTGAAGTTATTGCTCAGGTTGCCTCCCGAGAAGCACTCGTTTAAAGTCTTAAGCTATACTTACCTCTCATTCGTATAATCATGGCGGTTTGAGGAGATAAAACTCCTCTCCCCTGCTATCAGTTCTATGATCATTATATAGTTTGAGTCGAGTGGCGTTTACCTTAAAAGTGCCGAATGTAGGATTAGTTACCTCGACTGTTCCGTATGGGAAGACATTAAGTACTGTGAAAGGGATCTCTTCATTTGTATTAAGGTCTGAAGTGGTGATTCGAGGGTCTGTCTTATCCAACAATACCTGAGTCCCAATCTGAAATTGGTTTGTCCCATCTTTAAGTTTGTCATGGAGTTGCCTCGTTTTTGCCTCGTGTGTTTTTAGTTTCTCCTTGAAATGTGTCTTCCACTCGTCTAGTTCATCGATCTGAAGCCTTCGTTCCTCATGAGTTATTTGTTGGCACTAGATCTAGGATCTGGCTTAGTTGTGTAGTTTCGTGGTGTTTCCTGTAAAGAAGATTGAATCAAATGGTCATTAGTAGAGTTTATGTTTTTACCTTGATTACTCGATGTCCTAGCCGATTCAAGAGCCTAAAGAGTGATCGTTTCGTCACCTACACGAAGTTTGAGTTTACCTGTACCAACATCAATTTTAGTTCTAACAGTTGCTAAAAAGGGTTTTCCTAAAATTAAAGGAATATTATTGTCCTCATCCATGTCTAAAATGACAAAGTCTACTGGGAATATGAATTTATCAATTTTTACTAGTACTTTTTCAATTATATCCCTAGGAATTCTGATAGTTTAATCAGCTAATTGAATGCTCATCCTAGTTTGTTTGGGTTTCCCTAGACTTAGCTATTTAAACATTTTATAAGGCATAACATTGATGCTTGCCCTAAATCAGCTAAAGCATTATTAACAAATAAACTACCAATTACACATGGAATTGTAAAACTCCTTGGATCTTTTAACTTTCATGGTAGTTTATTTTGTAAAATTGCTGAGCACACTACATTTAGCTCGACATGCGACGTATCGTCTAACTTCTGTTTGTTTGTCAAAAGCTCTTTTAAAAATTACCTTGAATTGGGCATTTGCGAAAGGGCTTCAAGAAACGGTAAGTTAATATGTAATTTCTTTAGAAGTTTAAGAAATTTACCGAATTGTTCATCTGTGCGGTCTTTCTTCATCGCATTGGGGTATGGCACACGACGTTGGTACTCTGTAATTATCGGTTCTGGTTTATCATGGCTTACCTCAACCTTGCCTTCCTCTACGACATTCTCTTGCCTCAATTTTGGTTCATCTAACCCTTCACTATCGTGAGCAGTTATTGCTTGAAGTTTCACATTTGGGTTAGTTTCAGTGTTACTTGGCAAGCTGCCTTGTGGTCGTTTTGAGATCAGCTTAGCAAGCTATCCTAATTGGTTCTCGATCCCTTGAATTGATGCCTGTTGATTTTTAAGTGTTGTTTCGGTGTTTTGGAAACAAGTTTCTAACACCGCGATGAATTTTGTTAGCATCTCTTCAAGGTTCGACTTCTTCTCTTGCAGGTAGGGTTGTTGTTGAAAGCCTGGGAAGGGTTGTTGTCTTTAATTTCCTTGGCCACCCCATGAGAAGTTGGGGTGATTCCTCCAACCTGGATTATAAGTGTTACTATAAGGGTTATTCTGAGGTCTTGAATTATTACCCATATAGTTCATTTGTTCGCTTTCTATGCCAGGGTTGTAGAATGGATATTCTGTGTTATTCGTCCTTTCTCCATTTGTATGGCACTGCATCACTGGATGTACCTGTGAAGAACCACACAAACCATCAATTTTCTTACTTAGAAGTTCTATTTGATTTGATAACATGGTAACTGCGTCGAGGTTGAAAACATTGGTGGCTTTTGTCTGCTTTGTTCTCATAACTTGCCACTGATAGTTATTCAGTGCCATCTCCTCTATCAACTCATAAGCCGCTTTAGGGGTCTTATTATTTAAGGTTCCACTGGTGGGTAAATCAATCAACTGCCTAGTTGAGGGGTTCACACCGTTGTAAAATGTTTGAACCTGTAACCATAAAGGTAACCCATGGTGAGGACACCTTCTTAATAAATCCTTGTATCTCTCCCATGCATCGTAAAGTGTCTCTAAATCCATCTACACAAAAGAAGAAATATCATTCCTCAACTTAGCCGTTTTAACCGGCGGAAATTATTTTAGTAAAATTTTTTCAATCATTTGGTCCTATGTAGTGATTGATCCTCGTGGTAATGAGTTCATTCACTATTTAGCTTTGTTCCTCAACGAGAAGGGAAACAACCGAAGGTGAATGGCATCATCAGAAACGCCATTGATTTTGAAAGTATTGCATAATTCTAGAAAATTCGCTGGGTAATTGTTTGGATCCTCATCCTGCAAACCATCAAACTGAACAAATTGCTGAATCATCTGAATAGTGTTAGGTTTCAGTTCAAAATTATTTACAGCAATAGTAGGTCTAACAATACTTGACTCAGTTCCTGTTAAATTAGGTTTAGCATAATCATACACAGTACGAGGAGCTAGATTTTGATCCACCGGGTTTGCGGCAACCACAAGAGGTAGCAGATTATTATCAACCATCTCTACGATAATATTGGTTTCGTCTTCTTGCTCTTCTTCTATGTATTGTAGGCTTCGCCTTAATTCCCTATGGTTTCTGCGAATGGTACCTTCTATATCACTGTAAAAAATCAAGGGTCCTGACGGGTTCCTTCTAGTCATAAACTAGAATTACCTGCCAGAAGCAAAGAGAAATTAGCAAAGTTAAAGTAAAATGAATTACAAATGAATAAAACGGCTAAAGCAATAAGAATTTAGTTTTCCTAATATCTTAGTCCCTGGCAACGACGCCAAAAACTTGATGGAGTTCGAAACTAACTATTATTTCGACAAAGGCAAGCGCATCTATCGAAAAGTAGTATAGCTGTGGTGAGTCAGGAATATCGTATCCTCAAGGACCAAGAGTACTAGTATTAACTATCTTTTTATTAACTAGCCTAATAATTAAGGGGATTTATTTTTAATCTAAAATTAACTAACTAATTTAACTAACTATGAACGAGACAGAGAGTAAATTGGGAAAATACTTTGAGACAACTTTATATGAGATAGGCAATACCTAAGGAAGAATCCACCTAGACTTCACTTATTACTTTGATTCATGCAATTTATTCACTTGGCTTAATCCGTAGAAATCCCTAATTTATGTTAATATCTCTTTCAAGACTAAAAACAAATGACTTTAGGTTGATTAATTGAAATCTCTTTCTAATTAAAACCCCTATTGTTGCATTAACTCGATCTATGGATTCCTTTATTAGGTTTGACCCTAATCCGGCAGATTTTTGTCACCCTATTTCTAGGGTTGCAATCGACTCTGCTTAATTGTGTTGATCTTCTCTTAAATAGGGACTTTTGCTCCACTGAATAAGCACATTCGACTTGAATCAATAACCTGAATTATCAAAACAAGAGTAAGAACTGACAATTAAGAATAAGAACAAGTATTTATCTTATAAATCAAACAATAATAAGATTCGTCTTAGGTTTCATCCCCTTAGGTGTTTAAGGGATTTATTTCCTACTAATAGAGGGAAACATATTAGAATAGGGAAGACAACAAAACATAAGAAAAACCCAAAAACTTTTAAAGAACTTGATGGGGGATCCTTAGTCCTTATGGAGATCCTTCTCCTAAGCTATTCCCGACTGCTGTCTTGGAGTATTTTCTCCTTCTACTCGGTGTCTATTCGATGTCCTATCGATCTCCTCTTTAGGTTGCCCTCTAGGGTGTTTATATAGGCTTTTTAGATGCCTTTCTTGGCCCACAAGTAATCTTTTCCGAATAGAATTAAACCTAGGGTCGACAGGGACACGCCCGTGGTCGATAGTCTAGGCCGTGTTTGATCCTGCTTGTCACACACGGCCGTGTAGTCCACCCGTGTGCAGTGATCCAGGCCGTGTAGGCCCTTTTTTTTTTTCCTTTTTTGGCCCTTTTCTCGTTCTTTTTGACACCCTAAGCTCTTCTGAGTATAAAACATGAAATTAAGAGATTAGGAGCATCGAATTCATTAAATTCAATGGAAAATCATCCAAAATTAAGCCAAGCATAGGGTTAAAATATGTGTAAATTATGGTTTATCATGAACCTTCAAAATAGGAAAATGATAAGGATAAATACCATGAATAAGTGATTGTTGGTGGGTTGTGTACGATACCACCATATTTATTATTGTTGGTGGGCTATGTGCGATACCACTATAGATATATGGATATTTGGTAGGCTGTGTGCGATACCACCGTGGATAAGTGGTTATTTGGTAGGCTGTGTGTGATACCACCGTGTTATTTATTATTGGTGGGCTGTGTGCGAAACCACCGTACATTCGGTATTATTCCAAAGTATTCATAGAGAAACTTTAATAAGTTAATTTACGTGAGATTATTAGATGCCAAGTGTAGGGTATAAGTGCATGCAAATGTGAGAAATGTTGATGATATGTATTTGGGATATGGTGAGATTTGAAATGAGTACGTTATGCCTTTGATTATATGAAAGTTTTTTACAACTTTATAATATATTGTGAGTATGATGTTGCAAGGTAATTATTATTGATTATTTACATGCGACTTACTAAGATTTATGCTTATTCCCTCTCTTTTTCATTTTTTTATAGTGCCACCAAGTAAGCTCGAGGATCAAAGAACATTGGAGGCTCGATCACTCTATCAATTGGAACATTTGGTATAGTTAGACTTATCTTTTTGAGTATGGCATGTATAGGGACTTAGTTTTTGTAAAGTGTCATATTGTCTTAGCCAAATGGATTGGTTTAATTTGGAGATGAATTCATTTTGTATATGGCCATAATTGATGGCTAATTCTTATCATTAATATATGAAAATGATGGTGTTTCTCATGAATGTACAAGTTTTATGGTTGAGTATTGGGTATTGATGCATGAATGAGTAGGTTACTTGATGCGGTTTATGTTGGTGCAAGTAAAGGTGACAAAAAGGGCTGGGTAAATAGCCTTGAAATTTGTCCACATGGGTAAACACATGGGCGTGTGTCTAGGCCGTATGTGACACACTGTCTGTCGCATGGGCGTATAGTCCAGCCGTGTGTCCCCCTGCATTATAAGTTGGCAAAAGAGAATGCCTGGTAGTAAACACACGGGCTAAGACACGGTCGTGTCTCTCAACTATGTGGATGATACAGCCATAGGACATGGGCATGTGCTCAGGCCGTGTGAAGTCTGCACTTGATTTTAAGAATTTAAATTGCCACACGGCCTAAAGACACGGGAGTATGCCTTGGCCATGTGACCTTATAGAGATGATGATGTTAGAAACAGAATGTCGAGGTTTACACACACGGGCTAAGACACGGGCGTGTCATGGCCGTGTGAAGGACACGGGTCATAGAAACGGGCGTGTGTCAGGCCGTATGAGAACCCCTGTAGGTTTGAATTGGGATAATAAAATCCACACGAACTAGGGGCATGGGCGTGTGTAACCACACAGCCTGCCTACACTGGCGTGTCCTTATCCATACGGGCGTGTGGCCCTTTTTGAGTAAAAATTTTCTAAGTTTTCGTAAGATTCCAGTTCAGTCCCGAACCATCTTATATGTTTGTTTCGGGTCTCGTAGACCCATAATGAGGATGTTGTGAATACGAATGAAAAGTTTTAAGTTTGAATGAAAATTTATGGCCCACATTACATGATGAAGTATGTTAAGTTCGGTAATGCCTCGTACCAAGTTTCGGTGTTGAAAACAGGTAAGAGGTGTTACAGCGTGTCTTCGTAGGGGGCACCAGTACTGGTTATGAAAAAGAAGGATGGATCCATACGTATGTGTATCGACTACCGACAACTGAATAAGTTGACAATAAAAAATAAATACCCCCTACCGGGGATAGATGACCTGTTCGATCAGTTTCGAGGAGCTTCAGTGTTCTCTAAAGTTGACCTCTGACCAGGGTATCACCAGTTGAGAGTTAAGGAAGCCGACGTGCATAAAACGACATTTAGGACTCGTTATAGTCATTACGAATTCCTAGTGATGCCATTTGGACTGACAAATGCTCCAATAGCTTTTATGGATTTGATGAACCGAGTGTTCTAGCCCTATCTGGATTGGTTCATGGCTGTATTTATTGACGATATACTGGTCTATTCGAAGACTGAGGATAAGCACGATGAACACCTCAGAGTGGTTCTACAGATTCTGCGAGAGAAACAATTGTACGCCAAGTTCAATAAATGTGAGTTCTGGTTACGTGAAGTAACATTTCTAGGACATGTGGTTTCTGCTGAGGGGATTAGGGTTGATCCTCGAAAGATTGAGGCTGTCTTGGATTGGAAGTAGCCTAAGACTGTATCCGAGATTCGCAGTTTTCTGGGACTAGCAGGGTATTATCGACGGTTTTTAGAGGGGTTTTCACTGATCGCCGCACCCTTGACTAAGCTGCTACGTAAGGGTGTGCCGTTTAACTGGACTGATACATAGCAAGTGAGCTTTGAGAAGCTCAAGGCTATACTGACGGAGGCCCCTGTTCTGATACAACCAGAGTCTGGACAAGAGTTTACTGTCTATAGTGATGCATCACATGTCGATTTGGGGTGTGTGTTGATACAAGAGGGTAAGGTGTTAGCGTATGCGTCTCATTAGCTTAAGACTCATGAGGCGAATTGTCCGACGCATGACTTAGAATTGGCCACGGTGGTATTTGCACTGAAAATCTGGAGATATTACCTGTATGGTGAGAAGTGTATCATTTACACTAATCACAAAAGCCTCAAGTACCTCCTCACTCAGAAGGAGCTGAACTTTAGGCAATGTAGGTAGATTGAGCTGCTTAATGACTACGATTGTACGATTGAATACCATCTTGGTAAGGCCAATGTGGTGGCCGACGCGCTGAGCCGTAGGGCTATGACTAATCTGAGGGCAATGTTTGCTCGCCTCAGTTTATTTGATGATGGTACTCTGTTGGCCGAACTTCAAGTTAAACCGATGTGGATAGAGCAGATTAAGGGTAAACAGTTGGAGGACGAGTCTTTGGGTCTTCGCTTTTGACAGATTGAGAGTGGGAATACTGTGGATTTTGGACTGAATAGCGAAGGGGTACTCTGTTTCCGTGGGAGAATCTGTGTACCGAATGATACTGAGTTGAGGCAATCTATACTGTTAGAGGCGCATAGTAGTCCTTATGCTATGCATCCTAGAAGAAATAAGATGTAACGAGACCTTCGCAAGTTATATTGGTGGCCAGGTCTTAAGTGTGATGTTACAGACTTTGTGGGTAAATGATTGACCTTGTGATAAACTATAATATATACATATTTTAATCCCACATTTAGCATACTTTTGGATGATTTAAGCGTTGAATTGTGGAATTTGGTGCTCCTAATCCTTTAATTTCATGTTTTACACTTAGGAGAGCACCAAAGGATGAAAAGAATGAGAAACAAGCCTAAAACAGAGAAAATGGGCCAAAGTATGAAATGCACACGGCCTGGGCCCAAGCCACACGACCATGCCTCTATTAGCAGAACCAACCACGTCCTGGCTTCGACTTACAAGGGCGTGTGCCACAGGCGTGTCCCTGCCACAACCTGTTTTAATTTCACTCGGATTAGGATACTTAGTGGCGAAGAAAGACATTCCGAAAGCCTATATAAACACTCTAAGTATGACCTAAAAAGGAGGCGTCCAATTAGGCCGAAGAGCCAAGCCAGAGAGGCCAGAATTGTGGGATTTACTCAAAGAAAGCCAGTTGATTCATCTCAAGAAGCCGGAATTATACTGAAGTCGGAAGATCTTCCCTATAATTTCCTTAAGGGGGTTTTAGGGTTTTTCTTATGTTTTGTTTTATATTTTCTTCTGAGATGTATTCTTTTATTATTATGAACTAAACCCTCAAATACCTGAGGGGGATGAAACACGGATCTTGTTATTGTTTTCTGAACTATATGATAAATACTTGATTTGTTCTTAATTATGTGTTCTTAATTCTTGTTTTGATATTTCAAGATATTGATTCAAGTATTGATGTGCTTAGGCAGAGGAGGAATATTCCCTGTTTAAGAGTAGATCTAGCATAATTAAGTGGAGTTGGTCGCAACCCTAGAGATAGGATGACGAAAATCTACCGGATTAGGGTCAAACCTAATATGAGAGTCCAAAGATTGAGTTAATGCAATTCTAGGGGTTTTAATTAGAAAGAGATTTCAATTAATCAACCTAGGGTTAGACGTTAGTAGCCTCTCGAGAGAGGTATTAATATAAATTAGGGAATCCTACGGATCAAGTCAAGTGAATAAATCGTCTAGTTCAGAGTTAAATAACAAGTGAAGTCTAGGTGGATTCTTCCGCGGGTATTGTCTTAATTAATTAGTTTTCCCACAAGTATTTTCCCAAATTCATTCTCTTTGTCTTAGCATCTTTAGCTTAGTAGTTAGTTAATTTTAGATTAAACAATAATTCCTTTAATTTTCAGGCTAAATAATAAAAAGAAGGTTAGTATTAGTACTTTTGGTTCCTTTGGGTTCGACAATTCGGTCTTGCCACTAAACTATACTACTGTTCGATAGGTGCACTTGCCTTATTCGTTGTCATAGTTAGTTTCTAGGCTTAATCATTCTTTATATAAATTTTAAGACTCTGACACACGATCACCAAGTCTGCCCATTTCATACTGGTTCGAATTGACTACTCTCTGCAGAAGCTGGCTAAGCTGTATGTGTCTGAGATAGTGAGACTGCTTGGGGTACCAGTTTCGGTAATATCTGATAGGGATCCTCATTTCACGTCTCGGTTCTGGAAAAAGCTACATGAAGCTCTGGGTATAAGATTGGACTTCAGTACTGCGTTCCATCCTCAGACTGAATGTCAGTCAGAGAGAGCGATTCAGATACTAGATGATATGTTAAGAAGTTGTGTGATTGACTTTCGAGGCAGTTAAGAGGATTACTTGCCGCTAGCAGAGTTTTCTTATAACAACAGCTATCAGTCTAGCATTCAGATGGCATCGTACGAGGCATTATATGGTCGTAGGTGTCGTACACCTTTGTGTTGGACTAAGTTGGGCGAGCAGCGTGTTCTGGGCCCTGAACTGGTTTCTGATACCGAGGATAAAGTTAGACTTATTTAAGACCGACTGAAAGCGGTAGCTGATAGGCAGAAGTGCTATGTAGACCTAAAGTGACGTGAAATTGAGCATACTATGGGAGACTTCATTTTCCTTAAGATCTCACCGTGGAAGAAGGTATTGAGATTTGGTCGTAAGGGCAAGTTGAGCCCTAGATTCATTGGGCCTTATCGTACTCTGAAGAGTGTAAGACCAGTTGCCTACCAGTTGGAGTTACCTCTAGAGCTAGATCGGATTCATGATGTATTCCACGTCTCAGTGTTTAGGCACTACCGCTCTGATCCAACGCATATTGTTCCAGTGGATGGGATCAAGTTTAGACTAGATCTAACTTTCAAGGAGGAGCCGGTTCAGATATTGGATCACGACATAAAGATTCTGAGGAGAAAATCCATCCCACTGGTTAAGGTCCATTGGCATAATCATAGCTCTGAGGAGGCCACATGGGAGTCTGAGGATGCGATGCGACAGCAGTATCCTCATCTATTTTGATCAGTAAAATTTCGAGGCCAAAATTTTCTTTTAGGGGGGTAGAGTTGTAACGCCTTAAAAATCTCTTATATATTTATTTTTGTATGTTTTTGACACAATTGTATGTCTGCTTCAGTGGTTAAGTGTTTGGTAAGTGTCTGAGAGGTCCCAAGTTCAAGCATTAGCTTGGGAAAATTTTTGTTTTTAAATGAATAAACCCCTATCTCTAGCCAATAGGCTTAAAAATAAATATTAGAAAAACATGTTAGAATGAGCCTGCTGGTCTGGTGGTTAAGTGGTGTGTTAGAGTGCTAGGGGTCTTGAGTTCGAATCCCTATACGTGCAAGAGGGATTTTTTTTGTACATGTGCCGTGAAGGAGTTTGAAACGTGGTAAAATATTGAGTGTTTGAGATGTGTAGGAGGTTGTGGACGGTTTGGGGTGTTTGGATTGAGTGGGAAGTCATGTGGAGAGATTTGAGGAGTAAAAATATGAGAAATGAAGGGATTGTGATAGGATTAGATTCTTTTTTTTCAAAATTCGGTTTTTCCTTCTTCAGTTTTGCTGAAGCCAAATTTCTTTGTTCTTTCTCTCTTGACGAAAGTTCCTTTAGTTTTTCCCTCTCCATCATTCTCTTTTATTTTATTCTCTTAGTTCTGTCAATTCCCTCTTTTCCTGTTTGCTGCGGATTTCTTTCGTTTCATAACCTTCTTCTTGTGGTCGCGACTTGTTTCTTCAATATCTTTGAGCAGTGACGGTAAGTTTTGCTATTATAGCTTACATCCTATTGTTGTTCTTTGTCTAATGGGAGTTTTATTTTTAGTTAGGAGACCTTTAGGCAACTATAGAAATTTCGGGTGGTGCCATTTAATTGCATATCCACTGTTGTTCGTCGAAGGTAAGGTTGTCTATAGTTTTTGGAAATTGTTTGTTCTTAATGCTTCAATTAAAAGCGACTAATTGGAGGGGTACTTCTGTTTCTTGCTTGGTTACAGCCAAATTATCGTTCTTTTGGCCTTTGTCTTTGCCTCTTTCAATAGTTGTTTTTCCATTCCACGCTTTTGCACATCGGTAAGTGAGGTGTGTCTGCGTTTTGGTTAGTCAATTAAGGGTTTACTAAAGGTTGTTTTATGGCTAAGACTCAATCAAAGAGTAGTGGGCTGTTGATTGACACATTGGCAGTAGGGAATCGCCATTCTGTTTTTCGTCTGAGGTAAGTTATAGTGATTGGAAGCAGTTGGGCTAATCGTAGCTTCATTTAGTTTTATTGATATCACTTATTTTTGAGCTTGGGTTGTCGACTCTAAGTCTTGGAGTGCTCGTGGTTGGGTTAGCGACGGAAATGGACCAGGTGTGTAACGACAACACTAGAAACTGAAATCAGCAAAAGCCGAAAAGTGAGACTGTCGACACCGCACAGATGTGTGGCCGCCCGTGTGGTAGGCCGTGTAACCGAACACGGGCGTATGATCGAAGAGGCTGGCCGTGTCCGGTACATGGGCCAAACCGAATTGGGTCGTGTGGGCCACACGAGCAGACAACATGGGCTTGTGGGCTCATTTTCACTGTTTAACTGCTAAGGTTGAACGGATCACTCGAGTCGATTATGGACCTACTGTAGGGTCGGTAAGCTTACTTAGACCCTAATTGACTGAAATGACTATTTAACTGATACGATTTTGCATGTTATTAGGCATGACGATGTCCCACTAATTTGATACTATATGCCCTGATCTTATGCATGATATTATGTTATAGCATATCATATTTATATACTGCATTGCATTGGGTTAGAAGTTTTATTTTGATCGGAGGAAGTGTACTGAAAGGCCTTGAGCCTAATTTACTGGCAACTCAGCTGCAAACTACTGTCTAGTGCCGCATTTGGTACTTTTTGGAGTGTAGAGATGGGTGGGTTGATTATATCCCCACATGGAGTGTAGGGTTTGACGAAGATGGAGTGTAGAGGCTGGCTGGGTAGGACACAGATCTTGTATAATTTGTTATCAGATCGATTAGTATTCTTGTAATGGCCAAGGCCCAAACACAGTTGATTCTGTCTTTGAGGCAGCTAAAGCCCAAACTATATTGTCATCGATCATTTGAAAAGGGCTTAGGCCCGCATCGTGATTACTGCATGCATTCGCGTTCTATGGGATCACACACTGAGTTTTCGTAAACTCGCCCTTTTGATTTGATTGTACAGGTAATCCCCAAACATAGGTGGATCGTTGCGATGGAGGACTCAGCGGTGGCCACACGACCTATTTAATACGACTTAGAACTTAATTATAATTTTGATTTTATTTTGGGGGTATTTTATTGTAATAATGGCCTCTTTGGATTTTTACTTTTAATTTGGGGTTTCTATTGTTTTGATTTACAGCTGTTAGTAGTAGGGATAATCAAGTTTTCAAAACGAATCAAACGTTTGAACAAAATACGTACAAATAAGCAAACTGTTTTAAAAAGCTTCCGCAATAAGTGACGTTTTGAAAATTAATAATGTTTTGAAAGGGAATAACTTTTGAATATGAATCACGTTTGAAATTGATTTGTACATCTTGGAATTAAGCATAAGAGAGGGTAAAGAGGTGATAAAGAAAGGAGGTTTTTGACGACAACTCACTTTTTGAAAAACACTACCATGTGATACCGCCAGATTCGACCATAACGTCTAGGCTGAGTTTGGGGTGTTACATGAACTCTTCCAAATTCTATGGCATGCCAACCATATCCGACTCAGCCCGACTAGTTAATAAAGTATTCAAATCATTTCTCAATTCAATCTCATTTCAATTCAAAACACACCTTTCAATTTAATCACAATTCAATTTAATACATTTTCCACTTTCTAATCAATAAACAATTTAAATACTCAAACATATTCATACTTCATCACAATTTCATTCATGTCAATAGTAATACTTACGTAATAATTTACTTACCATACATAAGAATTTAAATATAACATTAAGTAAATAGTAGTTTGAATTATAGTAATACAAACCCGAAATTCGCGATTACTCCTCGATGACCTTCTCTTTTCCTTTCTTCGTGGATGTCTCGGGTGCGATATTAGCTACGAAAAATTAAGATAATTTCATAATCATTAATACACTACTAATTTATATCTAATTAATTGAATTTCTATTCAATTTTCTACTTTAATTTCAATTTAATTTTAACTAAATTCACTTACTTTTCTATCTCAATTCATACTTTATTTCTACTCAAATTTCAACCAAACTTAGACATAACTATCTAAATTTCATTGTAACATCCCAAAAACGGGGCTATTTGAAATTTCATTATTTTCTTATGTATGAACTACTGAAATATTATTTATGGAATAAGAGAGTTTAAATTAAGGCCTTGAGTTGTCTCAGTTTGGTAGAAAATTTTAGTTCTTAACTTTAAAGGCAGGGAGCCTTAGCAGGAGTGTGTTATAAGAATATATGAAGGAATTTGGGCACTAATGAGGCCTTGGTAAAGTGGCAAAGTAAGCCCACTTAAGAGCTACATGTGACGCCACAAGGGGGAACAAGGGGAGCTGGGTTCAGTCATGAGTTCCCCTTTTTGTTACTTATTTGGATGGCACAGGGGGGGGAGACTTTCTCTCTTCAAACTCTTTTATTTTATTAATATTATTAGAAGATAATATGAGCTTTTAAAGGATTATATTATAAGGATAATCAAGGGTTTTATTTGATTAATAAAGGATATTATTATATGGATATTAAGGATTTTATTAAAAGGGATATTATTTGGATATTAGGGATATTATTAGATTAAGTGGATTATTTGATTGATTAATGGAGATTAGTTCAAATTAAATTTGAATTAATGCAAATGTATGGCCAAGAGAAGTTTTAGGTAATGGCCGAATTTTAAACTCCTTGGTGGAGTGGTGTGGACGGCAAGGCTACTAGGAGGAGGGGTGCCGAATGTCTATAAAAGGAGCAGCCTAGCACCTTTCTTTCTTTTTTTCATTTTACTACTTGCCAGAAATCCCTAGCCCTCCTTCTTTATTCTTCTTTTATTTTTCTTTCCATCCTCTCAAACCCTCTAGCCGAATCCTCTCCTACTCTCACCTTTTTCCACACTAGCCGAACTCTTTACTTTTCCCTTTGATAAACTCTAACCGAATCTTAAGCAAGGGAGATCTCTTTCAACTTCTTCTTCAAGCGGTCTTGAGAAAAGGTAAGTGTCTTGAAACTTCATGGTTTATCCCTCCTGTTCTTTGCCGATTTCCATTAGAGGAGGGGGTAAGTGTCGATTTTGGAAATAATTAATAAGGCTTCTAAATGTTCTTGTAAACGATCTCTCTAGGTACTCAGAGATATTTGGAAACAAGCGATCTAAACCCCAACCTCTAGCAATCGATTTTGGAAGTAAGGTGGTAAGAGTGATCTCTTTATTTTGACATTCAATTAAGCGAAGGCTATTAGTCTTATTTACTAATCGGTGGTAGTGGATTAAAGCAGATTCAGGAAATTAAGTCTTTGTGGTTAGTAAACCGAGAGAACAAAGGTAAAGATTCGGGTTCAAGCAACAACCCTAAAAGAATTATTTGGTTTGGTGAATGGCCCATATCACTAACACTATTATGGCCGAATATAGGGACAAGCGGATTTAGGGTGGCCGACTCTTCTTTCGGGATTTAGACTCCTCGTTGGTGATAGGTGTGTACATACACACTTGTAATAATTAATAAATCATATTGAATGCACTGTTGTGTGAATATCTGTCTTATGTAGATATGGATTTAGTGCCTTAATGGTACAAGCGAGGATGCCGGTAAGTCTCTGTCGGTATGAGATTGATAATAATGCTTTTGGGAAGCATGGCGTTGTTTACTATATGTTGATTAAATATGTGATGACATGAGATCATTATACAATGATTTGATATGGGTTGATGAGTGGAGGCGGTATTGATCGTGCCGCCGGCGGGCACCGGAGTGTTTTGGTAACACATCGTGACTACTTCACGGTCACGGAGGTTTTAGTACCTCCAGAGGTTTGGTACCTCATAGCGACTTGTCCCTCGTGGTTAATACCACCGTGGGTTGGCCCCACTTGAGATATGGGATTGTCCGCGGTGATTTGGTATCACACGATGGGTTGGCCCCATCACCCGATTTGTGTCTACGGACACCAAAGTGCTTTGGTAGCACATTGTGACTATATGTCACACGGTGGTTTGGCACCACCGGTGGTTTGGTACCACAACGGGGTAGAGCGATGGCGTATGGTTGGCTAGGATGGGTACATGATATTATGCACATTAATTGTTACATGTTGTGTATGAAATTACTTAGTCGGGAGAAGGGTTACATCTTGAGTCTTGGTGACTCACCTTCTCCTTTACATTTTTCAGTGTGAGTAGATCGCGGATATGGGCAAGGTTGACTCGAGGTGGCCATGCGATTGGAGTTAAATTTTTACAGACTTTGAATTTCAACTTATTTATCATGGGATTGTGGATTTAAATTTTATTTATATGTAATAGGGCCTCCTAGTATTTTATTTTTATTTTATACTATGCTTGAATAATTCTTTTAATTATCTCTTTATGAAATGAGATGAAAGGGTTTTCTAAACTAAACTTGCAAACGTTTTTATCGAGCCATCGGGCACATTAGTAATTTTTTTTATAATAACTTGACTTGTTTTAAATTTTCAATTAAAACTAAGTATGGTTTTAGCAAATTCAAATAAATGAAGGGTCTTTCAAACCTTAAGTTGGTTTTCAAAAAGGAATTTCAAAAATGTTTTCTCTGTAACAGACCAGATTCGGCCATAGCGTTTGGGCCGGGTTTGGGTTGTTACAAAATTGGTATCAAAGCCCAGTTCAAAGCTCGGCTGTGGGGGCCCAAGGCCCAGAAATGCTTTAGTAGGCCTTATGAAATGATTTTTTTTGGATTTTGAACAGCATGGCCCGAGTCCGGCACCGATCCGCCCAGGTAAGTACTTCTGAACCTCTTGGTGAATTATATTCTGTAGAAGGGTAGGAAGTATGGGCGTAGATAGACTTATAGGACTTGAACCCAGGATTAGACTACTCAAACACATGAACCAAACATAAGACATTAAAGAACTAAACCAATCTATGACTTAGCCGGTGAGCTAGGGTGTGGTAACCCACATGACGCATGTCGAGGATTGGATCGGAAGAGCTCGGTATTTAAGCGATCAGTGTGACTCACCTCCTCTTCGCAGTATCCTACCCAGTGCGTAGCCGGTTCACCCTAACTCGAGGAGGGCTCGGTGGTGTGGCAACCCTACATGCGCATGTCTAGAAAGGTTCGGTGAGAGCTTGGTATTTAAGCGGTCTGCGTGACCCATCTCCTCTTCACTCGAATCCCGCACAGTGCGTAGCCTTGGTTCACCACGATCAAGATGGCTCGGTCATAGGCTAAACCTAATGACTAAAACCCGAAAGGGAACTAGCCATGTTTTCAAAAAGGAACGAAACAACAACAACCCTAATGTTTCAAAATTTTTACAATGACTCTTTTTAAATCTGAGGATATCATTTTTACAAGGTTTTCTTCGAAAAACTTAAATGTGTGGAAAATTTCAAAAATGCCCTTAGGGGTAAAATTACTAAAACGCCCCTGACTCATAAAATATCAGTTCAATGGTTTTGCTCAAAAATTTCAACTACTTTACAAATATCCAACAACTTAGTTTTGAAAATCAACACAGAAATATTTTGGTTTTGGAAAATTACGAAAACGCCCTCAATTTGTGGAAATTACCGAAATGACCCTGATCTTTGGAGAACTTTACCAACATCACTATTTGGAAAGGAAAACTTTCAAAAAAAAAAAAAAGACCCTCACAGTTTTACAACTGTCGAAAATATCCCTGATTTATTAAAATGACAAAATTGCCCCTGATTGACAAAATTACCAAAATACCCCTGGTTTCAAAACGATGCTATAACTCTAAATTTTACAAATTTTTCAGAGAAACCCTCCAGTTTTGGGAATTTTAAAATGACCTACTTTACTAAAGTTTTAAAAATTTCTTTTATTACGAAAATACCCCTGTAGGGAAAATGACGAAAATACCCCTGGGTTAGAAATGGGCAGAAATGTTCGAAGAGTGAATAGGTATGGAAAGTATTAAGGAATGGATGCATGAACTCTTTTGTGTAAACTAGGATAGAAGACTGAAACCTTGTTTGCTCGAAAGAATCCCTAATTAAATTCTGTTCATAAAATTTCTTCGTGAATAAGAAAGTGAAACAAATGCTAACACATAAAATTCTCTTAATCAGATTAAAGCGCAGTAGATAGAATGAGTTCTAGAGGACGTGGACATCGTGGATGCGGTAGAGGTAGGATGATGGTGTCTGAGCCCGTCAGGTCGGGTCAAGGTTCTGAAAACGAGGTACCACCGCCACCACCACCTCCTACTTTCGGTGGAGAGCGAGGACGGACCGGTGGTGAGGGTGTGTGTCGCAAGTCGCTTTTCTGAGTGTTGGAGATGGTGGCCGGGGCTGGTGGGAATTTGGGAGCTCGAAAGTCTGTTCCCGAGCAAATTCGGTCTAACGGGGCCGAGGTATTCCGTGGTGTCTCAGGAGTGGCACCCAGTGCCGCAGAGTATTGGCTGGAATCTACGGAAAGGGTCATGGATGATCTCGACCTGACTGAGGAGGAGAAGCTGAAAGGGGCGGTGTCGCTTCTAAAGGATGAAGCGTACCAGTGGTGGCTGACTGTCCGGGATGGAGCCGCGGCTGATGATCTCACGTGGGACTACTTTAAAACGGCCTTTCAGAAGAAGTATGTGGGCACTAGTTACACTGATGCTCAAAGGAAAGCCTTCCTAGGTCTAGTGCAAGGAACTAAGTCGGTGGCCGAGTATGAGGCGGACTTTTAAGGGTGAGTAGGTATGCCGAGAGGAATCGTAGCCACCGAACATGGAGCTGTGTCCGCTTTGAGGGCGGGCTCGAGAGATGATCCGAGATTACTAATTGCCCGCAGCGAGTTCGTGAGTTCTCATCTCTTGTGGAGAAAGCCAAGGTGGCGAAGGGGTTAAGGAGGTTTGTAAAGCAAAACTATAGTAAGAATAACTTGAAAAGAGAATTGGGTCATTTGGATCGGGGTAGCACTAATGCTCGAAGCGGGCTAGGCGAGTGGGCGAATCGGGGAGGAAAGCCCACGGCTACTAATCAAAGGCCGACTCAAGTGCAACCGCTGTGGAAAAACCCATTGGGAGGTTGTTGGTCCAGTAACAAAGGTTGTTTTGAGTGTGGGTCTTTGGAGCATCGGGTGAGGACTATCCTCAAAAGCGACTAAGGATCGGCGGGAAGGCGAATCGCGCTCGGGGCGAAATGTTGGACCACCACGAGAGGGTCGGGGTAATGGCGAGAGAAACAATGGTTTCAACCGAGGTCGTGGGAACTCGGGCCGAGGTTCGGGTAACACAGAGGCTAGGCGGCTGGCTTAGTCTATGCAATGAGGCGTCGCGAGGAGGAGGACGCACCGGACGTCATAACCCGTGACGTTTCTAATATTTGGTTTACCTTATGTTGCATTAATTGATGTGGGTTCGACGCACTCGTACATTGCTAGTAGTGTGGTAGGAACTATGGACCTAGACTCTGAGACTACTCTTAGGAAGATGGTGTGCTAAGCCCCGCAGGACACTCTATAGTAGTAGACAAACTTTATAAAGGCGTACCACTAGAACTCCAGGGGGTCGTATTTATAAGCGATCTGATGGAACTACCTTTCGGGGAGTTCGATTTGATCCTTGGAATGGGCCCATTTGGTCAAGTATCGGCGAATTTGGATTGCGCGGCTAAGCGCATGGTTCTTAAGACGGCTGAAGGTGATGAAGTGGTTATGATAGGTGATAGAAGGAATTACCTATCCAATGTGGTGTCGGCCTTGAAGGCTGAAAAGATGGTCAAGAAGGGTTGTGAGGCGTTTTTGGTTCGAATCGTGCTTTGGACGCTAAAGAGTCGATAGTTGGAAAGGTTCGAGCGGTGGGAAGTCACCGATGTATTCCCGGAGGAACTTCCGGTCCGCCTCCGGATCGGAAGTTGAATTCGGTATAGACTTGCTACCCGGAGCGGCTTTTGTGTCGATAGCACCATATCGAATGGCACCAAAGGAATTGGTGGGTGAAGGCTCAAATTCGGGAGCTCTTGGATAGGGGTTTATTCGACCAAGCATATCTCGTGGGAGCCCCTGTGCTATTTGTCAAGAAGAAAGACGGGTCCATGCGAATGTGCATCGACTATCGTCAGTTAAACAAGTTAACGATCAAAAACAAGTATCCATTGCCTCGGATCGATGACTTGTTTGACCAACTGAAGGGTGCCTCGGTGTTTTCAAAGATAGACCTTAGGTCGGGTTACCATCAACTAAAGGTGAAGGAAGTTGATGTCCATAAGACGGCATTCAGAACTCGGTATGGACATTATGAGTTCCTGGTAATGCCATTCGGGTTGACCAACGCGCCGGCAGCGTTTATGGACTTGATGAGCGAGTATTTCAAGCGGTACCTAGACCAATTCGTCGTGGTATTCATTGACGACATCTTGGTTTACTCCAGGACGGAGGAGGAGCATGACAAGCATTTGCGAATAGTGTTGCAAGTACTAAGGGAGAAGCAATTATATGCCAAATTCAGTAAGTGCGAATTTTGGCTAAGGGAAGTAGCTTTCTTAGGTCACGTAGTGTCGGCAGAAGGGATTAGAGTGGACCCTCGCAAGATTGAAGCGGTGTTGGATTGGAAACCGCCTAGGTCAGTGGCGGAGATCCGAAGTTTTACGGGTCTAGCAGGTATTATCGAAGGTTTGTGGAAGGATTTTCCTTAATGTGCCAGACCGTGAAGGCTGCTAAGGAAAGGTGTTCCATTTGTATGGACGGAGAAGCAGCAAGAAAGCTTCGATAAGCTAAGGAAAATTTTGACGGAAGCTCCGGTGTTGGTGCAACCCGAGGCGGGGAAGTTGTATACCGTGTATTGTGATGCGTCCCATACTGGTTTGGGATGTGTGCTGATGCAGGAGGGGAAGGTAGTAGCCTATGCATCACGGCAGTTAAGGCCACATGAACTGAACTACCCAACGCACGACTTGGAATTGGCGGCAGTTGTCTTTGCTCTAAAGATATGGCGGCATTACCTATATGGGGAGAAGTCGGTAGTCTACACAGATCACAAGAGTTTGAGGTATCTCTTGACTCAGAAGGATCTGAACTTGAGACAGCGTCGATGGATCGAACTTTTAAAAGACTACGACTGTTCAATCGAGTATCATCCGGGCAAGGCCAACGTGGTAGCTGACGCGTTGAGCCGGAAGGTAGTGATGGACTTAAGAGCAATGTTTGCTCGGTTGAGTTTATATGATGATGGAAGCCTCTTGGTAGAACTTCAAGTTAAGCCGACGTGGATGAAGGAAATTAAGGAAAAACAATTAGTGGATGAAGGGTTGAATGCTAAGAGAGCACAAGTTCGGGATGGTGGTTTGGAAGGATATAACTTTGTCTAGTGATGGAGTGTTATGCTTTCAAGGGCGAGCGTGTATGCCAAAGGATGTGGAGTTGAGGCAAAAGATTCTCCATGATGCACATAGCAGCCCCTACGCTATGCATCCGGGAGGAAGCAAGATGTATAGGGATCTTAGAGAGCAGTTTTGGTGGCCCAAGCTAAAGCGCGAGGTGACAGAGTTTGTTGGTAAGTGTCTGACTTGTCAACAAGTTAAAATTTGAACATCGTTGCCATCGGGGTTGCTTGACTGTGAAGATTCCCCAATGGAAGTGGGAGCGGATCACTATGGATTTAAATGGTGTGGGCTACCCCTTACGCCCGGCAAAGAAAGACGCGGTTTGGGTAATAGTAGACCCGTTTAACTAAGTCGACTCACTTCATACCGGTGAGGATGGATTTCTCTCTTGAAGCTAGCTAAATTTGTCATGCGTCTCGGAAATAGTAAGATTGCATGGTGTTCCAACATCAATCATCTCGGATAGGGATCGAGAGTTCACGTCAAGGTTTTGGAAAGCCTTACATCAAGCTATGGAGTACGCGATTGGATTTTAGTACCGCTTTCCATCCCTGATCGACGGACAATCGAGAAAGGGTGATCTGAGATCTTGGAGGACATGTTAAGAGGTTGTGTCTTGGATTTTCATGGTAGTTGGGAGGAATTTCTACCATTAGCGGAGTTCGCCTATAAACAACGACTACCGAGGCAAGTATCCGGATGGCTCCATATGAGGCCTTTGTATGGAAGGAAGTGTCGTACTCAGACATGTTGGACGGAACTAGGTGAGCGATGATTTTGGGTCCAGAGTTGGTGTGAGAGCGGAGGATAAAGTCAAAGTAATTCGGTCTCGTCTTAAGGAAGCATCGGATAGGCAAAAATCCTATGCGGA
Organism: Gossypium bickii; assembly: GCA_025503065.1. Lineage (NCBI taxonomy): Eukaryota > Viridiplantae > Streptophyta > Magnoliopsida > Malvales > Malvaceae > Gossypium > Gossypium bickii. The sequence goes on along the minus strand of CP106715.1, from coordinate 31,969,708 downwards.
TTTAAAGCGCAAGGAGATGGAGTATCTTTGTGGGAGACAAGGTTTTTTTTACGAAAGTGTCGCCTTGGAAAAAGGTGTTAAGATTTGGACGGAAGGGAAGCTAAGCCCAAGGTTTATCGGGCCATATACGGTGATTAAGCGTGTTGGACGATGGCGTACCGACTTGAGTTACCGCTAGCGGGCGAACCGAGATCCATGATGTCTTTCACGTATCCATCCGAGGCGGTATCGATCGGACCGCCGCCGACGTTGTGCGATGGCGAAATCAAGGTGAATCCAGATTTATCTTTTGAAGAGGAACCGATTCGAGATCTTAGACCAGAGATGTGAAGGTTCTACGTAGGAAGACAGTGCCCTTGGTGAAGGTCTTTGTGGCGGAACCATGAGTGCAGAGGAAGCTACGTGGAGCTCGAGGATGTGATGAAACAACAATACCCCACCTCTTCTCGACCAAGGAATTTTTGGGGACGAAATTTATTTTTAAGAGGGTAGAAGCTGTAACATCCCAAAAATGGGGCTATTTGAAATTTCATTATTTTCTTATGTATGAACTACTGAAATATTATTTATGGAATAAGAGAGTTTAAATTACGGCCTTGAGTTGTCTCAGTTTGGTAGAAAATTTTAGTTCTTAACTTTAAAAAGCGAGGAGCCTTAGCAGGAGTGTGTTATAAAAATATATGAAGGAATTTGGGCACTAATGAGGCCTTGGTAAAGTGGCAAAGTAAGCCCACTTAAGAGCTACATGTGACGCCACAAGGGGAACAAGGGAGGCTGGGTTCAGTCATGAGTTCCCCTTTTTGTTACTTATTTGGGACGGCACGGGAGACTTTCTCTCTTCAAACTCTTTTATTTTATTAATATTATTAGAAGATAATATGAGCTTTTAAAGGATTATATTATAAGGATAATCAAGGGTTTTATTTGATTAATAAAGGATATTATTATATGGATATTAAGGATTTTATTAAAAGGGATATTATTTGGATATTAGGGATATTATTAGATTAAGTGGATTATTTGATTGATTAATGGAGATTAATTCAAATTAAATTTGAATTAATGCAAATGTATGGCCAAGAGAAGTTTTAGGTAATGGCGAATTTTAAACTCCTTGGTGGAGTGGTGTGTGGGCTGGCAAGGCTACTAGGAGAGGTGCCGAATGTCTATAAAAGGAGCGACCTAGCACCTTTCTTTCTTTTTCATTTTACTACTTGCAGAAATCCCTAGCCCTCCTTCTTTATTCTTCTTTTATTTTTCTTTCCATCCTCTCAAACCCTCTAGCGAATCCTCTCCTACTCTCACCTTTTTCCACACTAGCCGAACTCTTTACTTTTCCCTTTGATAAACTCTCTAACCGAATCTTAAGCAAGGGAGATCTCTTTCAACTTCTTCTTCAAACGGTCTTGAGAAAAGGTAAGTGTGCGAAACTTCATGGTTTATCCCTCCTGTTCTTTTGCCGATTTCCATTAGAGGAGGGGGTAAGTGTCGATTTTGGCAATAATTAATAAGGCTTCTAAATGTTCTTGTAAACGATCTCTCCTAGGTACTCAGAGATATTTGGAAACAAGCGATCTAAACCCCAACCTCTAGCAATCGATTTTGGAAGTAAGGTGGTAAGAGTGATCTCTTTATTTTGACATTCAATTAAGTAGAAGGCTATTAGTCTTATTTACTAATCGGTGGTAGTGGATTAAGCAGATTCAGGAAATTAAGTTTGTGGTTAGTGTAGAGAGAACAAAGGTAAAGATTCGGGTTCAAGCAACAACCCTAAAAGAATTATTTGGTTTGGCGAATGGCCCATATCACTAACACTATTATGGCGAATATAGGGACAAGCGGATTTAGGGTGGCCGACTCTTCTTTCGGGATTTAGACTCCTCGTTGGTGATAGGTGTGTACATACACACTTGTAATAATTAATAAATCATATTGAATGCTGTTGTGTGAATATCTGTCTTATGTAGATATGGATTTAGTGCCTTAATGGTACAAGCGAGGATTAGGTAAGTCTCTGTCGAGATGAGATTGATAATAATGCTTTTGGGAAGCATGGCGTTGTTTACTATATGTTGATTAAATATGTGATGACATGAGATCTGTTATACAATGATTTGATATGGGTTGATGAGTGGAGAGGCGGTATTGATCGTGCCGAGCGGGCACAAGTGTTTTGGTAACACTGCTGTGACTACGGTCACGGAGGTTTAGTACCTCCGGAGGTTTGGTACCTCATAGCGACTTGTCCCGTGGTTAATACCACCGTGGGTTGGCCCCACTTGAGATATGGGATTGTCTGGCGGTGATTTGGTATCACACGATGGGTTGGCCCCATCACCCGATTTGTGTCTCACGGACACGGTGCTTTGGTAGCACATTGTGACTATATGTCACCAAAGTGGTTTAGCACCACCACAGTGGTTTGGTACCACAGCGGGGTGAGCGATGGCGTATGGTTGGCTAGGATGGGTACATGATATTATGCACATTAATTGTTACATGTTGTGTATGAAATTACTTAATTCGGGAGAAGGGTTACATCACGAGTCTTGGTGACTCACCTTCTCCTTTACATTTTTCAGGTAACGAGTAGATCGCGGATATGGAACCGGGTTGACTCGAGGTGGCCATGCAGTTGGAGTTAAATTTTTACAGACTTTGAATTTCAACTTATTTATCATGGGATTGTGGATTTAAATTTTATTCTTATGTAATAGGGCCTCCTAGTATTTTATTTTTATTTTATACTATGCTTGAATAATTCTTTTAATTATCTCTTTATGAAATGAGATGAAAGGGTTTTCTAAACTAAACTCGCAAACGTTTTTATCGAGCCATCGGGCACATTAGTAATTTTTTTATAATAACTTGACTTGTTTTAAATTTTCAATTAAAACTAAGTATGGTTTTAGCAAATTCAAATAAATGAAGGGTCTTTCAAACCTTAAGTTGGTTTTCAAAAAGGAATTTCAAAAATGTTTTCTCTGTAACAGACCAGATTCGGCCATAGCGTTTGGGCCAGGTTTGGGTTGTTACATTCATAATAAAACCCTAATTTCAAAATTCTTGCAATTTAGTCCCTACTATGTAAAACTAATAGCTTCTTTTACAATTTAATCCTTTAATCAATTCTAACTAAAAATTCATTCAATTAAACCGCTAATTTAACAATTTGTTCAACATGAATCTTGTTCAAAAACCTAAGAAGTCCCAAAGCTTCAACTTAATTTCAACAAAACTTTGTTCTAAAGCTTCTAAAACATCAAAATTAAATAAAAAGGACTTAATTGACTTATCAAATTAAACTCTAAGCTTTAAAACATTAGTTTCTCCTTTTTCTTTTCTTTTTTTTTTCTCTTTCCTTTCTCCCTATTTCGAAAGCTTCTGTTTCTTTTCTCCTTTTGTTTCTTTTGTTATTTTACTTTATTTCATATATATATATTAGTTAATAATATTAATAATAATACATAATAATAATATAATATAATAATATTTATTTCATAAATATCTTTTACTTAAATTATAAGAAAATATTTTATTTTATTACAAGTGTATTTATATATATTTTACACATGTACCATTAATCATTATACAATTGTCTTCATTTTAATTTCTTTTAATAATAATAATAATAATTTAATAATTTAATATAAAACTATAATAATAATTATAGTAAATATCTATTTAATAACAAACACATATATCACAATTGTACATATAAATATTTTTACATTTGTATATTATCATGACCATCCATTTGTCTTTCTTTTATTTATTTATCATACAAAAATTTTATAATATAATTATTTAATTAATAAATATTTTTTTAACTTAAATAATTATAATAGAAGTGTATATATATACATTATTACACTTGTACCATCTTATCACCATACACTTGTCTTAATTTTTTTTATTTCATAATATAATAATATTAACAATAATATTTAAATAGAAAACCATAATAATAATTAATAATTATACTTATAATAATAAATTAATAATAAAATCTCAAGATTTTTTATACTCATTAACCGCCTCATTCTGAGCAATTAGTCTAATTCCTTATTTAGCCCCTTAAGTTTTTCTTTAATCTATAATTAAATTTTTACCCTTTATTCAATTTAATCCTTTTTCGCAATTACTCTTAATTAAGCTAAATTCACCTAATTGAAACTTAATTAAGCTCACTACTAGACTCATAAATATTTCTAATAATTATTTACGAACTTGGTTTACTAAGACGGAGGCCCGACATTGCACTTTTCTGATACCCGTGAATTTTGGGTCATTACACTGATGGTGTTATACAATATATTTCTGGTTTCTCTGCTGCAGGTGGAGTAATACGTGATGGGAAAGAAAACCGGATCTTGGGTTAAAATTGCTTCTTGGGAAAATGTTCGGTCTTTGTTGCTGAGTTTTGGGGCATATTGGATGGTCTACTCTTACTTCAAAAACAAGGGTACGATGAGGTCATCATCCAAATTGATAATCTCGAGGTCGTTGTAGCTATTAGCAATAGCAAACTTGAAGGATCAAACTCTACTCTAGTCAGGAGGATTTAGCAAATTCTATCGAATGAAGAGAAGTGGTTTTTGATTGCAGACGCATTAGCAAAAATGGCTCTCTTGAATGATGAAGTTTTGCACATGTTTGATGATCCCCTTATGAAGATTCAAGAAGTCCTAAAAGAGGGAAACACTAGAGGCAATTTATCTATGAATGTCTATGAAATCTTTCATTTATTTCACCAAAAAAAATGATAAATTTAATTATTAATTTTGATACTATGAGGTGTTTACGGTAATAATAAATTAATGTTTAAAGAAGTAATTAAGATTACGACTTTTATTTAGACAAAAAACTTAATTAAGAGGAGTATTCATAAATATTAGTAAAATTTACGGTAAATATTGTATGAAATAAGTAAATTTATGGCATTAGTTAGTCAAATGACTGTTTTTGTGGTAATATAGTAACATGTTACAATCTTTGAGGTGCTGAATTAACATTGTTTGCTTTGATTGCATGTATTAAATTGAATGTAAATATTTTGATTAAAAGGGAATTAAATTGATCGGCAAATCAATATATTAAAAAGCGATATTATAAATTTGGGAAATTTTATTGGTAATAATGCCATTCAATGATAAAAAATATTATAATTGTTGTGTTTGTAATTATAATTATGCACATTAAGTTAAAATTAAAAGTTTTGATAAAACTTATTCAAAGAATACTGGGATAGACCCGTATATGCAACGAACAAGAATAATAACGAAGAAATTGAAAAGATTGAACACAAAAATTTTACGTGAAAAAGTCCTCCAAAGAGGATAAAAAACTAAAGGAAAAGGAGATTTCACTAAAAAGAGAAAGTACAAGATGGAGAGAGTCAAAACAAAGAAAACTCGAAAGAAAAACCCTTTCAAACTGAAACAAGTAATTCTCTCTTAATTGTGTTATTTTCTATTCTGTAAACCTAGGGAAACTAAGGCCTATTTATAGGCTAAAATTCATAGCTTTTATTACTAGAATATCCCTATGTTAATCAGAGTTTAAGTGGGAAACCAAAATAGATTTTAATTGAGAGAAGAAAACCGAGAAACTTGAGGAACCCGTCGCCACGTCATGACGTGGTATTCATGTCTTCGTGATAAGGAGGTATTGTGTCGTTAGGATGAAGGCTTTCTTCTTATGGTGACATCGTGTAACACCCTATACCCGACCCAATTTACTGAACCTGGATATGGGATGCCACAATACTTAAAATACTTAACAAAAAATTTACAATTGGCGAAAATCATACTAAACATACCCCTTATTTTTTTTTATTCTTTTCTAAGTTAAAAGATTTTGAAGGAAACATTAATTAATTACAATAGATTCTCAAAAGTAGTATAAGACATTACAACCTAAATCTTTGCTAAACCGGACTTAATCATGACGTAGAGTACTAATAGCCATATTCTTAAGAGTGCCCTTTTGTATGCAAAATATCGCTCTTCGAACCGCCACCTTGGCGCATTCCTGGCTTGGTCCCTCCTGACATACTAGTTCAATTCCCAGAATCTTGCATTACAAATTGACACCCGTAAGTTCAACAAAACTTAGTGAGTCTCAACCAATATTACCTTTAAACGTTGTTGTTGAATTCCTCAAATTGAAGGTTCTGGACATCCTTTCAGCCTTTTGCAAATGCTTTCCTGGTTCCTAGCAGATAATTATATGCCATCATCTGCACTTGACCCCCTTATGCACATTCTTCTTGATTGGTGGATCACAGACTTCACACCTTATTACGGGTCCTATTTCAGACCTCAATTTAGGCAGGTTCAAGGATTAGGCATATAGTAGTGAAAGAACCTGTGTTTGGCAGATTGTAATTCTCCCATTTGTTTCTTCTGGCATATACATGTGGGTGTATAGTATACACTGAGTAATTAAGTGGAAATTTTATTTTAGATTATTTCGAGTAGCCAAGGAGTAAAGGTTTTAATTGGACAAAAAGAAAAATTACAATATGATTTATCACAAAATATATAATACGCCCAGTTTGTCTTAGTATTGTTCTCATTGGGTTGTGAAGTGATTGGTTAGGAACCAACTGAATTGACTGTCTTAATATTTATTATGCAAGATTTTCATTTATGTTTCTTTTGGAGTCTATAGGTCACTAAGAAAGATAAACTTTGAATTTAAGTGACACTTGTTGAATTTCTGTAAGGGAGATTGGATTATATATTTGTGTGAGAGAAGGGTTCTGGAAAAAGTTTTTCTTTTGGATTCTAAATGTTACTTGGAAACACTAAAATATATAAACTTTTTCAGCACCTTTTGAGCACTAATTCTTTCAGTTTCTAAGTAATTTTTGTCGAACTTTTTAATTTTATTATAAAATAATTAATTTAAGATTAGTTTATAAAAAAATATTGAATTTTAATTATTTTTATAATAATTTTGCACAGTTTGATCTATTTTCGACAGTTTTGCACAAAGGGTGAAAATCGGCTTGATAGTCACCTTGAGAAGAATAGACTATCGAAGCACTTTTTGTGTCAATTAACCCAAGAGTATGGGTTATTGTTTTCCAGCCATGGACGACCCAAATTATATTCTTTGAACACATTTAATAATTATTTTTAATCCAACATAAGTTGTGTTAAAATTTAATTATAGCCTAATGAAGAGAAATGAGCCCAAATGTGCTAAGTGAAGAGGACTGATCCAACAAGGAAATGGCAGCCCAAACCGTCCAAATTAGCTGACCCAATCAGCTTATTTTAGCTGATTATTAAAATTGCAAATTAGCCCTTGAACTTTTCCTAAATGTCATTCAAACCCCTCTCTTTTCATGCATTCTATTTTTAGCCACAAACTAAAAATAACAAATTCAAACTCAACCACTCCTTCCACTAGCATGGCCAGCCATAGGATGAGGGATTGGCTACTATTTTTAGCTGATTTTAGCTATCATCTCCCACTATAAAAAGCCCCATTCACTTCCTCATTTTTCATCCCCCACTTGACACATCACACACACACACACACACATTGTCTCTCATCTTTCTTTTTATTTTCCCTTCTAGTTGCTTTCCATATTCTTTCTTCCCCTGCCGATTTCCTCTCTTGAAAAAGAGCTAGCATGCCCCTTGGGGCAGCATCAATCAATTGTTCGTGAAGGCCTTGGATCAACAGAACGAGTAAAGAAGAGAGGAGCACACTAGTCTGGCTTCGGAAGATCACCGAGATTTGTTTTTCTAGTTCCCTTCTCTTAATATTTTCAGTTTATGTTGTAATCATGAACATGAATATTTGTTGTGTTGATGTTCTAGAATTAACTAAAATGATTTAAATTTCATTTGTGCTAGATTAATTGCATTCTGTCCACTTTTATTATTAAAAATGTGTTTGTGTTGTTATTAGGCCTTGGTAAATTGTTCAATTAAATAAAACCATGCCTATTTTATGCTTGCATTTTAATTGTAAGGTAACAATTGAATTAATTATTAAAGTGATTGAAATTATAAGTAATTGACATAATATTTAATTGGTGCATGTTTAATCTTCTAAGGTAGTTGATGGTTAAATTAGTGATAGCATTAAACAATACTTTAGCCTTGCATAACTTGTAAGATTATTGTGATTAAATTGTTTCAATATAGGAATATATTGTTACCTCACTTTATCTTATACTTGCATATGAAAACATGTTTAAGAAATTAATGGATCTAGTAAGTAAGTATGTGTATTAGTTAAAATGATACCAAGTTGTCGTGAAATTATTCATAACAACATGAACATAGTTTTCATTATTCAAAGTTAAAGAATGAAATTGATTTAACACATTTATGTCATATTGATTAAACCTTATAAATTATGTATTGGAATTTTATTTTCTTAGTTAATAGCTTAGTTAACTTAGTTTTATTTTTAGATCGCCTTTTCAAAACAACATATTTTTTTATAACCAAATTGTTTAATTTTACATTTCATAAATATTCGTTTGCACAGTCTCTATGAGTACGTTAACTCGACATTACTTGTCACTTTATTACTTGTTAATGATTGTGTACACTTGCACATTTTCGTCATTCCAAGTTTTTGGCGTTGTTACTAGAGACTATTTTAAAAGACATTATTTGTGAAATTATTATTTTTGCATTTTGGTTTATTTTTCTGTTGACTTTTAATTTAATTATTTTTGTGTTAATTTTAGATGTTTATGAGCATTGACTGTATTATTGACTTGCTTCTAGTAGACCTTGAAATTGAAAGGACATTTAGAAAAAAGAGAAGACCAACAACTAAGAAAAGAATCAAAGAGATGAACCTTGAGAACCAAAACCAAGGAAATGAAACAAATTATACTCACAATCCTATCCTTGTTGCTGATGACAGGGATCGAGCCTTGAGATATGCTGTGCCACTTTTTTATGAGCTTAATCAGGGAATTAGAAGGCCCGAAATCGAGGCACAATAATTCGAGATGAAGCTAGTTATGTTCAAGATGCTTCAGGCAGTGAGCTAGTTCAGTGGAATGCCTACTGAAGATCTTCACCTTCACCTTAGATTGTTTATGGAGGTGAGTGATTCCTTCAAAATGGCTAGAGTTATCGAAGATGCACTAAGGCTAAAGTTGTTCCCATACTGACAGAGGGACAAAGCTCGAGCTTGGTTAAACTCGTTGCAACTTGATCAAATTTCTACATGGAAAGTGTTGACATAACGCTTCCTAATGAAGTACTTTCCACCTAGCAAGACTGCTATGTTATGAATCGAGATCACTACCTTCCAACAAGTGAATGATGAGTCCTTTTATAAGGAGAGATTCAAAGAATTACTACGAAAATAACCTCATCATGGAATCCCACATTGCATCCAACTAGAGAAATTGTACAATGGTCTCAACGCACACACAATATAGTGGTGGATGCTTCTGCCAATGGTGTTCTCCTTTCTAAGTCTTATAATGAGGCTTATGAGATTATTGAGAGAATTGCCAATAACAATTACCAATGGCCGACCAACCCAGAAGCTTCAGGAAGACGAGTAGTAGGAATACATGCAGTGGACGCTTTTACTTCACTTGCAGCTCAGGTATCTTCGATATGTTTAATGCTTAAGAGATTTAATGCTAATGGGTTTAATAATGTTGCAACCCAACCACCTAGCCAATTTGGAAACATCTCTTGTGTTTTTTGTGGAGATGGACACATGTTCGAAAATTTCCCATCAAACCCAGAGTCCATCCATTATGTGGGAAATCCAAATCAAAATTGAATTGAGACGGGAATGTAGTCAAACTTCTATAATCCTTCATGGAGAAACCACCCACATATTTTATGGAGTAATGAATGAGCTAACCCTAACAACACTTACATGCAATCCAAACCAAATCAATAGTCAGGATTTACTAAACAAGTTCAAAACTTACAACTAATTAAACTTTCAAATAGTCTTGAGAATTTGTTAAAGGCTTACATGGAGAAAAATGGTGCCTTGATTCAAGGCCAAGCAGCAACATTGGAGAATCTGGAAAATCAAGTGGGACAATTAGCTAATGAACTTAGAAGCAAACCCCAAGGTGTTGTACCAAACAACATAGAAAATCCTCCACCAGCTAAATCTTCTAATAATCTTGAGAATTTATTGAAAGTATACATAGAGAAGAATGATGAAAATTTAAGGAATTTGGAGAACTAGATAGGGCAGTTAGCCAACGAACTATGAAACACACCACAAGGCACTTTTCCTAGTGACACGAAAAACCCAAGAAATCTGGGCAAGGAGCATTGTAAAGTGGTCACTCTAAGAAGTGGGAGGACATTAGAGCCTAATGTTGTTGAGGTTGAAGATAAGTCCACTGAAACCCAAGAAAAAGAATAGGTTCAACCAACTGTTGAAACTCTAGTTGTACAGAAACTATAATCTATAAACTCTGATGAGGTAAACCCTAAATTGGTTAATTTTGATAAACTAACATCTATGTCAGATGCAAGAAAAATGTTACAGAAGAATTGTTCAGTACAAGTCAAAAATCCTCCACCACCTTACCCTCAAAGACTTCAGAACCAAAAACAGGAAGTCCAATTCAAAAAAATTTTAGACGTACTCAAACAGCTTCATATCAATATTCCGTTGGTGGAAGCCCTTGAGCAAATGCCAAGTTACATGAAATTTATGAAGGAGGTCCTGTCCAAAAAGAAAAGACATGGAGTGTTTGAAACTGTAGCATTGATGAAAGAGTGCAGTGCATTCCTGCAAAACAAGTTGCCCCCAAAAATGAAGGATCTAGGGAGCTTTACCATACCATGCAACATAGGATACTCTTACTATGGAAGGGCTTTATATGATTTGTGATCAAGTATAAAATTGATGCCAATGTGTGTATTTAGGCAACTAAGGATTGGTGAGTTCAGACCAACGACTATTACACTTCAATTGGTGAATAGGTCATTGTCACATCTTAAAGGAAAAATCGAGGACATACTAGTACGTATTGATAAATTTATCTTTCTTGCTGACTTTATTATGTTGGATTTTGAGACAGATAAAAAAGTTCCTATCAGTTTGGGGAGACCATTCTTGGAAACTGGTAGAATGTTGATCAATGTGCAAAAGGGTAAACTTAGCATGAGGGTTCACAATGACATAGTAACTTTTAATGTCTTCAATGCTATTAAATCCTGTGATGAGATTAAAGAATGTTCTACTGTTTCCAAGATGGAATCGCTAGTTATCTAAGAATTGGAACACATGTTATAAAGTGATCCGACGAATGACGATGAAGATGATGAATGCTTAGTTTTGTTAAAAGCATATTTGAAGGAAGTCAGTTCGAAAGATCTATTTGACTCATTAGATTTGTCATCCCAAGGATTCAAGACATCAAAAGCATCAATTGAAAAGCCACCTGAATCAGAATTAAATAAAGGACGGAAGGGATTGACCCAATCTTGGGTATTTGATTCGGGAAAATTCAAGTCTCGGTGGTTAGAGGCTAGAGTCATTTATCCTGATTCTTATAGTTATTAGGTAAGCCTTGTTAAGCGTAGACTGAAAAAAGATGAAATTACTACAATTGCGAATGATGACAATGAGTTGATTTTGACAAGAACAGACACGAGTTGGATGATTAGCAGGAAATTCAACAAGGATACCAGGAAGGATCATTTCATGTTTCTTTTCCTTGGTCAAATGTGGAGTTATTTCTTTTTTCTATTTGGGTATGATTGGTATGAAAAATGACCTTTTGACATCTCATTAGCCAGTGATGATCCCCAATGACATTGAGGGAGTTCTCTTCACTTTTTCTATCGCTATTTTATATTTGCAGTTTTTGTCCATTTGAATAAAATTATAGACTTAGATAAAATTTTCTTTGGATCATTACATTAATTAAAATTATGTCTAGGAGATTAGGACTTAAACGGGACCATTTGTGACTCCTCCAGTCTTTCTTGGGAATTTAATTTAATGTAATTTTTTGAAAAATATATTTTTAAGTAGCCCGAAAAATTTATTTATTTGTTAAGGGTCAATTTTTTTACCTAATCACTAATTTCTTTGAGTTTTTTTTTTCAGTTTACTATTAGTACATTACTTAGCATCTAAAATGGTGTTGCCATTGGGCTTAAAACTTAAGACTAGGGAAATATCCAACCCTTTGCCGCACATTGTAAATGGAAAAATATATTGGATTTTTCCTATGTAATTTATCACCTTTTTACTTAAATCCATTGTTAAAACTAAGTAAGTTTTCAATAAATTAATGAAATATGGGAAAATATGAAATTAGGACATAGAAATTATGAAAATGTGATTTTATGTTTTATTATATAGTTTTCATGCAATAAATGGCTTATTTTATATTAATTTGAAAATATTATATTTTTTAAGACATAAAGTGGGCCATGCATGATTAAATTAAATAATAAAATATAAATTTATATTTAATAATTCATTTTAAAATATTTCATTAATAATTTGGGTTTTAATTAATTAATTAAATTGGATAAATTTTATTCTTTGGTCCTCTAACTTGTTGATTTATTCTGGACAGGTCTAATAGCTTTGCTAGATTACAAAACCGTCCAAATTGGAGACCAAGTCAACCAAATTCGGCTACACATGGCTGTCCATTTAAACCATTCATTGGTTTAATTACACAAGGTCCTTGCAGTGTTGAAGAAATTAGAGATTTGCCCGAAGATTTACGATTGACCGAGTCTCACTCTTGAGTTGTGTGGCATCCAAAGTTGCTTAAAAATCAAGAAAAAATCAAGTCAAAAGCCACTAAGCATGGCTGGCCACAATTTGAGGATATTTGAAGAGGTTAACATCCACTATTTTTAGCAAACTATCCCCCTCTCCTTACCTATAAATAAGACCCTTTCATTCCTTCATTCATCATCCCTAAATCATTCCTCTTTCATTCTCATCATTCATTCTCTCTTCTCTCCAAATTCTCTTAGCCTTTTCCATTCCCATGCCTAGCATCATCTATTCATAGAGATTTTAGCAATTAATCCTCTTAAAGAACCCTTGGTCGGTCACCTTGGAGAGCCATTAGCAAAGGAGCAAAGCAAAGGAACGAATTAGCCTCGTCAATCAGAGTCTTGGCTGACAGCCACTCTGAATTGGGTTTAATCTTTCTTTTCTTTAATTTAATCTAAAGATGTTTGCTATGTGTTTTTTGTTCTTGTTTACAACAATGTTAGCTTAATTTTATTTAAGCTAGGGTGATTGCTTTAATTAAATAATATTTATTTGATTCATGCTTATAATGTTTGTGCCTCAATCGATCATGTTTTCGATTAAAATCAAGTCTGTATTTCGTTCATACATGATTGAAATGCACCTGAATTAGCTGAGTGATCCTGACCAGACGACAGTTAATGGACACATAATTGAAATGTGCATGCTCAATTTAGATCCTGGCCCGATTAAATTGTAGGTTGCATAACAACTCTGACCAAGCTCTGTTATCTGCATAGTTTTTAGATTTGTGTGATTAAATTGTGTCAAACTTGACACGTCCCTGTTACCTCACACGAATGCTAAGAAACCCTTAGTAAATAAGGATCAGTAAAATGTGTATTTACTAAGTAAAGGATTCTGAAAGGACCTAATGTGGTTTCCAAACTCATGAAAAATCGAGTTGCCATGGAATGTTTTTTCGAATGTTATTAAGCATGTTGATAATAAATTGAGTTTAATTAAAGTAATTGTGCTAGTTTATTTATGTTATAATTGTTGCAAATTGTGTTTAATTTTACTAAAATCTATTTCATTCTATAATTTGCATACTTAGGATAATTTGCATTAGGGATCATTGCATTTAATTTAATATATTTTAATCAGTACTTCTCAACTATATTGTGTTTTTATTTACCAAATTGTTAATATAATTTTACAAAATAAGTGACTTAGCACAAATGCAATACCTGTGGAGACGATAACTCAATACTTACTTATTACTTGATAACAACTGTGTACACTTGCACAAACTTATGCGTTACACACATCCACATCCAAAAGAACCTTGTTGTCGCATACTTCTGTAGTCACACATACTATCACCAACCTGCAGCCCTTACATTGCTCAACTGCCACTCCCAAGTATCTGCATAGTGCATCTTCCTTAACCCCTTCGAACACCTTCATTTGAAACCACTAGCCACCACACCTAAACCATCCTTAAAACTGCCACCCTTTCCATTTCTAAACCTTACTACAGGCTACTCACCCACCTGCCAAAAACCAAAACCAAAACCAAAACCACCTTTATGGTATTTTCTATCTCCGACGCCAAAAGTTCCTTCGTCGAGCACTATTCCATGAAGTGAACAGTCTACTATAATGGATAGGCTACAACATATGCAGTGGCATTAGAAAGCTTATTGGAGATAATAAAAAATACGGGATGACTCAATAAGAGATGCTTTCAAGAAAATATTTCATAATCTTTTTGTCTTTTTGCTTGAATGTCTAAACTTTATATTCGAACCATGGACTCCAATCTCGAAGAGGGAATGAGGTGATTCGAGCAAAAAAAAAAAAGGACGATGAAGCTAAAGATTGGTCAGATTATGAGGGATCTGCAAATAAATAAAAAAGGGGGGGATCTTGTCTTTACTTTACTTTATTTTATTTCTTAGGATATTTTAAGTTTTTAGGCTTAGGTTCTTTTAGGATATTTCTATTTCTCACATAACAAAACAAGAGGTTGAGATAATTAATTTGAACAATTTGCAAATAAGAATTGTGGCAATAGATATGTACATGTCTAGGATTGGATCTGTCTAGGAAAGCTTGGTATTTAAGTAGTCAAACTTGACTCACCTCCTTTTCCTGGGATCCTACCTGGTGTATAGTATCTATTCACTTTTATATTTTCATTCTCTCTATTGTTTTTAACAATTGGGACATTGTTCATCTTAAGTAGGGGGACCAGAAATTGAAATTATTTTTTCAGAATACATTTTTCTTATAACTATGATTAAGTTATATTTAGTTCAAAAATTTGAAATTTTGTTAATTATGCTAAACTTTAGTATAAATAAAGTTTTATTTCTCAATAACTACTATGTTAGCTGAATTATGACATAAATGGTACTCTAAATAAATTTTATAAATTGAACCATAAAATTTCTAATTCCTTAGAAAACCTAAACATGCATGAAAGTTTAAGTCTCTAGAATTGACTTAGTAATTTCTTGAGGCGAAATCCTAGGAGCATGAAATTTTGAAATTGATTTAGGCAAACTTTGGGTTGGACCATTGGAGCCTTTCAAGCCAACCTTAATGAATATTTATCCTTTGAAACCCAACTTTGAGACTATATGACCTGATTTTATTTGAACATTGCAAGAATAAGTCATCACTTCTCTCATAGTTATCTCTAAATTTTCCTAAACACTAGACTCAGTCTATCCAGAATATTTTCTAAAAATATGTTTTGGGGAGTGGAGAAGAAGTATCAAATGCTCAAAAAAAAAAATTAAAGTACATGTAGTAATATGCTCGAGCGTGTTAAAAGAAAAAAGAGAAAGAGCATATGCACTTAAAAGAAATAGATGTACAAAGAGCATGTGAACTCAAATGCAAAATTAGTTGGTAAATTTGGAGGTATTTATTTCGAAGGTTCGAAGCAAGCTGAGCCTAGGGTTTTTAGCTTAAAATTATCTATCTTTTACCTACCCCTAGCCAAGCCATGTTACAACCTATTTAAAAGACCTATTGATTCAGATATTTTTGCTGACTACATTAGTAGAGAGAAATTGTTACATTCAACTTATGAAGGCATAGTTAAACTTAGGGATTGCAGTTTAGTCTTAAATGAGGAAAAACAATTTAATTGGTAAGAATTTAATATATCTTTATTGAGAAAGTATTTAGTCTATTCTTGCTATCGTGATAATAATTGAGAATAATTCGAACAGTATGTATACTTGGGTTGCATAATTTCAAAATTCTTGTTCTCGATCATAATTACACTAAACTCATAATTGTGGAAGGAAATGATTTTTGAAGAAATTTGTAACCTCCCAAACCCGGCCTAGAAGTTATGGCTAGATTGAGAGGACTACATTAGCCACCGAAATGACTAAGCTAACTTACGTTACTTTCGAAGACCTTAAATGAACTCATTTTAGAGAAAATCGTAGTTGTACATTGAGTTAGTTTAAAAACATTCATTTATTAGGTCATCTGTACTTAAGATTCATTTTATTATTGATAGTGTTGTTTTAGAAAAAAAAAATCGTTTGTTCGTCGCTTTACTTTGTAAAAACTTGATGTTATTTAATGCATCGGAAAAAAATTACTCATGTCAAAAATAGTTTCTTTACAATGCAGTGAAAATTAAGAAAAATGTCAAATTTTACTTAAGCCAGATATCATGCGTTTTTCGGTTATTATGCTTGAGTAATCCATGCATACAAAAATCCTCAAATGAAAAGTTACCAAGCTATAGATCAGAAATAATTAAAAACACCAAACCAAAACCAATAGAGACTTATTAATAATACTTATTAAAAATGGTCCAAGGTCCAATTTTATTCTTCGTATACCGGGGTCTGGTCCTAGTTTCGAGGTGTAACAGCCCGTTTTAGGGTCCAATCAGAACAATGGTTTCAGGACCACAAATCTAACGTAGAAATATTTATTGTGATACTATTTTAAGGTCTACCGCATGATTGAATGATTGTGTGAAAAGTTTGTTAAGGAATTTTATCGATAGATTGTCCAATTTGACTAGCAGGACTAAATTGCAATAGGTGCAAAATGTGTGTTCTAGAAGCTAGAGGTGTCTAATTGCTATGAAATTTTAAATTGGAGGTCCTTAAATAGTAATGAGACCATTATGTAATGGAGTGGACAAAAATGGACATGGTTTGGTGAAATTCCAAAGTTAAGCATTAAGGACATTTTGGTAAACTAGTAAATAAATAATTAAATAGGCCAAAATAAAGTAAAAATTCGTTATTCATCTTCATCCATTCTTGTCCCGTTTCTAATCATTTTTATATTTTTGAGATCGTTGTAACCTAACCTAGCTATTTCAAGGACTAATTTGAAAGAAAACTAAAGTCTAAAATTTTACCCATGTTGAATATTTGTGTATTTTGATGTTTAATGGTAGAAAATGTATATTTGATGTTAGATAAACAACATTTACAAGGTGATTTTTGATGAAAATGTCAAATATGGACCTATTTGTAAAAAAAGTAGTAAAATGTGTGGAAAAGTGTGAATAAAAGAAAAATGTGGGCTGCTACGAGTACTAGTAATATTCAGCTAGGCTTGGATAATGAAGAAATTGAATGAAAATCATTTTACGAGCCTAGGGACTAAAATGTAAAATGTCAAAAGTTTAGGGGCAAAAATGTAATTTTTGCCATAAAGTATTTTTGGGATTAATTGAATAATGTGATGATTAAATAAGTTAAATTTGATATTATAGATCAAGAAAGATGAGGTTCTAACCTAAATTGGGAGAAAAACAAAGTATTTGACGATTAGGTCCATTTCGCCATTTTGTACCGAGGTAAGTTCGTTTTTAAAAATAAACTTTAAAATAATTGCATTTAAATGCTTTAATATTGCATAAACTATATGTTTGATTATGTGGATGAGTATAACTCTATGGACGAGTCCGATGATGATTCGACAAGCAAGAAATCCCGTTTGAACCTTAGGAATAGGTTAAAATACAAGTGACATGTCACTAGGGTTACTATGTGTTATGTGATTATGTGATCCGGGTGTTGGTCCTGTACGTCCTATCGGTGGCTGAGTATACCGGCATATGTTGCGGTTACTTGAAAGCTTGTGTGAGCAGCATCGTATAGCTACGTCTGGACTGACAGCCTGTGTGAGCAGGTCCGTCGATAGCTCGAGAGCGAGTGATTATGTGATATGAGACTTAGGTAGCTTTGGCTACATATATGGCATTTAGTATGCAAAATTCCCGAGTATCCGACATTGTTATTCCAAGTGGTTCACGGGTATGTCAAAGATAAGAATATGTGTAATTTCATTCTAAAATGGTACAGGTATGTACATAAAAATTATGTTTATTGAATTTCGAGAAATGAGGAATTTAAGGTAAGTTTGTGAACGAATAAATTATAAATGCTAAACTTATGGTAATTTATAGCATCTTATGTTATTTCTCTTAAATGTTGATTACATGGTAGGGTTTGCTTATTTCTTGCATACGAGCTTACTAAGCTTTATAGCTTACTCCATTTATTTTCCATGTTTTTATAGTGTCGCCAAGCTAGCTCGGATCAGAGATCGTCGGAGATTCGAATCACACTATCAAACTCTCATTTTGGGTATTGATGATCTTACTATTTTGAATGTATGGCATGTATAGGGACTTGGTCATTTGTTATATGTGTCATTATGATTTTAGCCAAATGTATTGGCTTGTAATTGTCAAAGGTTTGTTTTGATAATTGGCCATGTAAATTGGCTTATTTTGGTTAACATGGTTGTAAGCCTAAGTATATTCATATATGTGCCAATTTCTTTGGTGATATGGTTATGAATGCTTAGTGAATGATGGAATGTGATTCAATACATGAATGTGTAATGGTTGGAAATTTGATTTATTGGTGAGATGAAAAACTTGTGTACAATTAGCTATCTTGAAAGTAGTTAAATGAGGCTTAATGAATGTGAAAATTGGCATGATTGATTTAGGGCATAATAAATGTTGTGAGTATGATAGATGTTGATATTATATTGGCATGTGTTGGTCACAATTGTGGATGTTTTGGTTGCCTAAATATATTATGTTTTGTGTCATTGACTTGGTGTAAGTGTATGTGCAAATGAGGGTGGCAAATGGCTTGGGAAATAGCCTTTATTTTCTCCACACAGGTAGATACATGGGCATGTGTCTAGGCTGTGTGTGACACAAGGCCTATCCCATGGGCATGTGTTTTGGTTGTGTAACAACCCAAACCCGGCCCAAACACTATGGCCGAATCTAGTTTGTTACGAGGAAAACTTTTTGAAAACCATTTTAAAACCCATTTTGTTGAAAACTTCTCGTATTTGATTATTTCGGTAAAACCATACTTAGTGTTTATTTTTTTTTAAAAAAAAATTGATTAAGTCAAGTTATTAAACAAATTTTAAATTTCGTTTTAACTTGGAAGACATGTGATTTTAATTAATATTAATAATAAAGTTTAAAACAAGTATTCAACATATGAAAATAATAAAATATTCTAGGAGGCCTTATTACAATCCAAGATCAAAATATAAAATAAAACCCGAGATAAAAATTATCATAATTAAAATTGAAGTCCATTTAAATTGAATCCACTGCATGGCCACCTCGAGTCCACCTGGCTCCACATCCGCGATCTACGTGTCACCTGAAAAATGTAAAGGAGAAGGTGAGTTACCAAGACTCAGTATGTAACCCTTCCCCCGGTGTTAAACACTTTCATACACAACATATAACAATTAATATGCAAAATATTATGCGTCCCAACCTAGCCAGCCATACGCCACTGTCTACCCCGTTGTGGTACCAAACCATTGGTGGTGCCAAACCACTGGTGACATATAGTCACAATGTGTTACCAAAACACTGGTGTCTGTAGACACAAATCGGGGGATGGGGCCAACCCATCATGTGATACCAAATCACTGGCAGACGATCCCATATCTCAAGTGGGGCCAACCCACGGTGGTATTAACCACAGGGATAAGTTGCTATGAGGTGCCAAACCTCTGGAGGTACCAAACCTCTGGTGACCGTAGTCACAGTGTGTTACCAAAACACTGGTGCTCGTCGGCACGATTAATACTGCCCCCTCCACTCATTTAACCCACAATAGTCAAATAGTCATGAATAGATCTCATACATTTATCACATGTAACATATAAACCATGCTTCCCAAAAGCATAATAATCTCGTATTATCAGAGACTTACCGGGATCCTCGCTTGTACCATTAAGGTACTAAATCCGTATCTACATCAAGCAGATTTATAGGCAACATATATTTAACACAAATATTAACTGCTATAAGTGTGTATGTACACACCTGTCACCCACGAGAAGTCTAAATCCCGAGAAGAAACCAATCAGCCCCCACTCTAAGTCCTTGTCCCTATATCCTTTCGGTTACTAATCACGGCCCTCAATTCCCGGATCTGTTCTGTCAACCACCATCGATTAGTAAATAAAACTGATAGCCTTCGGCCTTTAATAACACTTTATTTACCATAAATCCTTACCACCTACCTACCAATCGATTGACTAAGGAATGGAAGATTCGCCTTTCTGCTTTGAGATCCCGGAGTTTCCTAGAAAGAAATCGGTTTCACAAGGGTGTTATCATAACTATTGAGATCGGCACTTACCCACATACCTTCACATATTCGATTTGTAAAAGAAAAATGGAAGAGGTTACCTTGCTTGAGATTCGGCAAAAACTAGTCAAGAAGAGAGGGGAGGATTCGGCACTTCAAAGGGGGTGTATTCGGCTTAAAGAGAAGAATGATAAAAATTAATGGAGGAGGGATAGAGTTTCGGCTTAAGGTTTTTAGAAGAAGAGAGGGTTCTTGTCGGTTTTGGCGAATAATAAAGAAGAACAAGAAAGGTTGAGGCTAGCCAAAATTGTGAAGAGAATATGCCAAGGAAATTCGGCTACTTGTAAAAAGTTCTAAAAGGAAATCAAGATGGTAGATGGGGGTTTATAAAGGATTTCTGCACCCCCCTATTGCTTGCCGTCCACTCTTCATAGGAAGAGTTTGAATTTTCGGCAATCCCTTGAATTGTTCTTGACCACTTGTTTTAATTTAATTCAAATAATTTGAATTAATCCCAAATAATCACTCAATAATCCCTATTAATCCAATTAATATCCCTATTTATCTTCCATTATCCTTAGAATAAAAATCCCATTAAAAAGCTCATTTTATCTTATTATCTAAATAGATAATTAATAAAAAGAATTTAAGGAGAGAATTTCTCTCCCCTTGTGCCGTCCAAATAAAGAGCAAAAGGGAGGATTTCTGTGACTCGAACCAAGGTTCTCCCTTACTCCTTGGTGGCGTCACATGCAGTCTCCTAAGTGGGCTTATTTTTGCCACTTTACCAAGGGCTTTTTAGTGTCAAATAACCCATACTTATTCTTATAACCCCCTTCTGCTAAGGCTCCCTGCCTTTAAAGTTAAAAACTGAAATTTTCTACCAAACCGAGCCTACTCAAGGCCTTTAATTAAGCTCTATTATTCCATAAATAATATCACAGCAGTTCATACATAAGGAAAAATAATTTAATTCCAAATAGCCCCATTTTTAGGATGTTACAGTTCTACCCCCCTTAAAATAAATTTCGTCCTCGAAATTTCCTGATCAGAAGAGGTGGGGGTATTGCTGCCGCATCACATCCTCGGGCTCCCACGTAGCTTCTTCCACACCATGGTTCCGCCATAGCACCTTCACCAAGGGCACTGACTTCCTACGTAGAACCTTCACATCTCGATCTAAGATCTGAACTGGCTCCTCTTCAAAAGATAAATCCGAATTCACTTCGATCTCTGTCACTGGCACAACGTGCGAAGGATCTGACCGATACCGTCTCAACATCGATACGTGAAAGACG
The DNA here is from genome assembly GCA_025503065.1 of Gossypium bickii. Classification (NCBI taxonomy): domain Eukaryota; kingdom Viridiplantae; phylum Streptophyta; class Magnoliopsida; order Malvales; family Malvaceae; genus Gossypium; species Gossypium bickii. The sequence goes on along the minus strand of CP106715.1, from coordinate 31,948,062 downwards.
TCATGGATCTGATTCAGTTCTGCCGGTAACTCAAGCTGATAAGCTACCGGTCCTACTCGCTTAATCACCGTATATGGCCCGATGAACCTTGGGCTCAGCTTCCCTTTCTGGCCAAATCTCAACACCTTTTTCCAAGGTGACACCTTCAGAAAAACCTTGTCTCCTACAGCATACTCCATTTCCTTGCGTTTTAAATCAGCATAGGACTTCTGTCTATCCGATGCTTCCTTAAGACGAGACCGAATCACCCTGACTTTGTCCTCAGTTTCTGTTACCAATTCTGGACCCAAAACTTGTCGCTCTTCCAACTCCGTCCAACACGTCAGAGTACGACATTTCCGTCCATACAGTGCCTCATACGGAGTCATCCGAATACTCGCTTGATAACTATTATTATAAGCGAATTCTGCTAGTGGTAGGTACTCTTCCCAACTACCACTAAAATCCAAGACACATCCTCTTAACATGTCTTCTAAGATCTGTATTACCCTCTCCGACTGTCCGTCAGACTGTGGGTGAAAAGCTATACTGAAATCCAATCTTGTACCCAACGTCTGATGCAACGCCTTCCAAAACCTCGACGTGAACCTCGGATCCCTATCCGAGATGATTGATACGGGCACACCATGTAATCTTACTATTTCAGCCACATACAACTTAGCTAGCTTCTGAAGAGAAAAATCCACTCTTACCGGTATGAAGTGTGCTGACTTAGTCAGACGATCCACAATCACCCAAACTGCGTCCTTCTTGCTGGGCGTAAGGGGTAGCCCACTGACGAAATCCATCGTGATCCTCTCCCATTTCCATTGAGGAATCTTTACTGGTTGGAGTAGCCCTGATGGCAACTGATGTTCAGCCTTAACCTGCTGACACGTCAAACACCTTCCCACAAATTCTGTTACCTCACGCTTCAACCCGGGCCACCAGAACTGCTTCTGTAGATCTCCATACATCTTGCTTCCTCCTGGATGCATAGCGTATGGGTTGCTATGTGCATCATGGATAATTTTTCGCCTCAACTCCACATCTTTCGGCATACATGCTCGCCCTTGAAAACATAGCACTCCATCACTAGACAGACTGTACCCTTCCAAACTACCATCCTGAACTTGTTCCCTCTTAGCGTTCAAGCCTTCATCCACTAACTGCTTTTCCTTAATCTCCTCAATCCACGTTGGCTTAACTTGGAGTTCCGCCAAAAGACTCCCATCATTATATAGACTCAATCGAGTAAACATCGCTCTTAAGTCCGTTACTACCTTCCGGCTCAACGCGTCCGCTACCACGTTAGCCTTACCCGAATGGTACTCGATTGAACAATCGTAGTCCTTTAATAGTTCAATCCACCGACGTTGTCTCAGGTTTAGATCTTTCTGAGTCAGAAGATACCTCAAGCTCTTGTGATCCATGTAGACTATTGACTTTTCCCCATACAGATAGTGTCTCCATATCTTTAGAGCGAAGACAACTGCGGCTAACTCCAAGTCGTGCGTTGGGTAGTTAACCTCATGCGGTCTTAACTGACGGGATGCATAGGCTACTACCTTCCTTTCCTGCATCAGCACACATCCCAAACCAGTATGGGATGCATCACAGTAGACGGTAAACAACTTTTCTGCTTCAGGCTGTACCAAAACCAGAGCTTCTGTCAGAATCTTCCTCAGCTTATCAAAACTTTCTTGCTGCTTCTCCGTCCATACAAATGGAACACCTTTCCTTAGTAACTTAGTTAACGGCGCGGCTATTAGAGAGAATCCTTCCACGAATCACCGATAGTACCCTGCTAAACCCAGAAAACTTCGGATTTCCGCCACCGATCTAGGCGGTTTCCAATCCAACACCGCTTCAATCTTGCGAGGGTCTACTCTAATTCCCTCAGCCGACACCATGTGTCCTAAGAAAGCCACCTCCCTAAGCCAAAATTCGCACTTACTGAATTTGGCATACAATTGCTTCTCCCTTAATACTTGTAGAATTGTACGTAGATGCATATCATGCTCCTCCTCCGTCTTAGAATAAACCAATATGTCGTCTATGAATACTACGACAAATTGATCTAGGTACTGCTGGAATACTCTATTCATCAAGTCCATGAATGCTGCCGGCGCATTGGTCAACCCAAATGGCATCACCAGAAACTCGTAATGTTCATACCGAGTTCCGAATGCCGTCTTGTGCACATCAACCTCCTTCACCTTCAGTTGATGGTAACCCGACCTAAGGTCCATCTTCGAGAACACTGAGGCACCTTTCAGTTGATCGAACAAGTCGTCAATCCGAGGCAACGGATACTTGTTCTTGATCGTTAGCTTGTTTAGTTGGCGGTAGTCGATACACATCCGCACTGAACCGTCTTTCTTCTTGACAAACAACACAGGTGCTCCCCACAGAGATATGCTTGGTCGAATGAACCCTCTATCCAAAAGCTCCTGAATTTGAGCCTTCAGCTCCACCAATTCCTTTGGTGCCATTCGATATGGTGCTATAGACACAGGTGCCGTTCTGGGTAGCAGGTCTATACCGAATTCAACTTTCTGATCTGGAGGTAGACCCGGAAGTTCTTCTGGGAATACATCAGTGAATTCCCCTACCGTTCAGACCTTTCCAACTACTGACTCCTTAGCTTCCAAAGCACAGATTCGAACCAAATACGCCTCACAACCCTTCTGGACCATCCTTTCAGCCTTCAAGGCAGACACCACATTGGATAGGTAATTCCTTCTATCACCTATCATAACCACTTCATCACCTTCAGCCGTCTTAAGAACCATGCGCTTAGCCGCGCAATCCAAATTCGCCTGATACTTAACCAGCCAATCCATCCCAAGGATCAGATCGAACTCTCCAAATGGTAGTTCCATCAGATCGGCTACAAATACGACCCGTTGGAGTTCTAGGGGTACGTCTCTATAAAGTTTGTCTACCACTACAGAGTGACCTAAAGGGCTAACTACAGTCATCTCCCTAGTAGCAATCTTCGAGTCTACGTCCATAGTCCCTACCACACTACTAGCAATGTACGAGTGTGTCGAACCCACATCAATTAATGCAACATAAGGAAGATCAAATATTAGGAACATACCGGTTATGACGTCCGGTGCGTCTCCCTCCTCGCGACGCCTCGCTGCATAGACTAAGCCAGGCTGCCTAGCCTCTGTGTTGCCGGAACCTCTGCCCTGAATTCCACGACCTCGGTTAGAACCGTTGTTTCCTCTGCCATTACTCCGACCCCTCTGTAGTGGTCCAACATTTCTGCCCTGAGCACGATTCTGACCCTCAGGCTGATTCTTAGCTGACTTTTGAGGACAGTCCCTTACCCGATGCTCCAAAGACCCACACTCAAAGCAACCCCTATCACCGGTCCAACAACCTCCCCAATGGGTTTTCCCACAGCGGTTGCACTGAGTCGGCCTCTGATTAGTAGTCATGGGTCTTGCTGCCTGATTTGGCCCACTTGGCCTAGCCTTTTTCTGGACACCCCCACTGGATCCAGCTGACCCAAATCCTCTCTTCTAATTATTCCTACTATAATTTTGCCTCACAGCCTCCTTGATCCCCTCGGCTACCTTAGCCTTCTCCACTAGAGATGAGAACTCACGAATCTGCTGCGGGGCAATCAGTAACCTCAAATCATCTCGGAGTCTGTCCTCAAAGCGGACACAGCGCTCGTGTTCAGTAGCCACGATGCCTCTAGCATACCTACTCAGCCTTAAAAACTCCGCCTCATATTCCGCTACTGACTTAGTTCCTTGCACTAGCCCTAGAAAGGCTTTCCTCTAAGCATCCGTGTAACTGGTGCCCACATACTTCTTCTGATAGGTGGTTTTGAAATACTCCCAAGTCAGATCATCTGCCGTGGCTCCATCTCGGACCGTCAGCCACCACTGGTACGCTTCATCCTTTAGAAGCGACACAGCCCCTATCAGCTTTTCCTCTTCAGTCAGGTCAAGATCATCCATGATCCTTTCAGTTGACTCTAGCCAGTATTCTGCTGCACTGGGTGCCACTCTTGACACACCCCGGAATACCTCCGCTCCGTTAGATCGGAGTCGCCGGGAACGATTTTGAGCTCCCGATTTCCACCCACTTGACCACCATCTCCAAGACTCGCAAAACAGCTTGCGATACAGCCTCACCACCGGTCTGATCCTGCTCCTCAGCTCTAAAAGTAGGAGGTGGTGGTGGCGGTGGTACCTCATTTTCAGAACCTTGACCCGACCTGACGGGCTCAGACACCGTCATCCTACCCCTACCGCGTCCATGGCGTCCACGTCCTCTAGAACTCATTCTATCTACCGCGCTTTTAATTTGATTAAGAAAAATTTTATGCATTAGCGTTTATTCCACTTTATTAATCGCGAAGAAATTTTATGGATAGAGTTTTAATCAGAGATTCTTTCGAGCAAACAAGGTTTCAGTCTTCTATCCTAGTTCACACAAGAGAGTTCATGCATCCATTCCTTAATACTTTCCTTACCTATTCACTCTTCGGACATTTCTGCCCATTTCTAACCCATGGGTATTTTTTTCATTTTCCTACAGGGGTATTTTCCTAATAAAAGAAGTTTTAAAACTTTAGTAAAGTAGGTCATTTTGAAATTCCCAAAACTGGAGGGTTTTTCAGAAAAATTTGTGAAATTTAAAGATATGGCATCGTTTTGAAACGAGGGTATTTGGTAATTTTGTCATTGAGGGCAATTTTGTAATTTTAATAAGTCGGGATATTTTTAATGATTTGCAAAACTCGGGGTTTCTTTTCGAAAATGTTCCTTTTCAAATAGTCTTTGTTTGTAAAGATTTCCAAAACCGAGGTCATTTCGGTAATTTTGCAACTTGAGGGCGTTTTCGTAATTTTCCAAGACCAAAATATTTTGTTGATGATTTTCAAAGCTAAGTTGTTGAATATTTGTAAAATAGTTGAAATTTCGAGCAAAACCATTAAACTGATATTTTATGAGCCGAGGGTATTTTAGTAATTTTACCTCTAAGGTTTTTTTTTTTGGTAATTTTCCACAAATCAAGTTTTTCGAGGAAAACGTTGTAAAAATGGTGTTCTCCGTTTTGAAAGAGTTATTGCAAAAGTTTTTGAAACCATTCGGGTTGTTGTTGTTCTATTTTTTTTCGAAAGCATGGCTAATTCCCTTTTTCGGGTTTTAATCCTTCTGTTTAGCCTATGACCGAGCCCTCTTGGTCAGGGTGAACCAAAGCTACGCACCAGGCAGGATTCGAGTGAAGAGGAGGTGAGTCACGCGGACTGCTTAAATACCAAGCTCTCACCGAACCTTTCTAGACATGCGCACGCAGAGGTTTCCACACCACCGAGCCCTCTCGAGTTAGGGTGAACCAGAAGCTACGCACGGTAGGATACTGCGAGAGAGGAGGTGAGTCACACTGATCGCTTAAATACCGTGCTCTTTAGGATCCACTCCTAGACATGCGTCATGAGGGGTTACCACACCTAGCCCAGTGACTAAGTCATAGGTGGGTTTAGTTCTTTAAGTCTTATGTTCTGTTTGTGTGTTTGAGTAAACTAATCCTAGGGTTCAAGTTCCTATAAGTCTATCTACGTTCCATGCTTCCTACCCTTCTACAGAATATAATTCACAAAGAGGTTTCGATGTACTTACCTGGGTGGATCGGTGCCGGAGACTCGGGCCATGCTGTTCAAAAATAAAAAATTATTCCACAAGGCCTACTAAAACATTTTTGGGCTTTGGGCCCCCACAGTCGAGCTTTGAACTGGGCTCTGATACCAATTTGTAACAACCCAAACCCGGCCCAAACACTATGGCCGAATCTAGTTTGTTACGAGGAAAACTTTTTGAAAACCATTTTAAAACCCATTTAAGCTTTGTTGAAAACTTCTCGTATTTGATTATTTCGGTAAAACCATACTTAGTGTTTATTTTTTTTTTAAAAAAAAATTGATTAAGTCAAGTTATTAAACAAATTTCAAATTTCGTTTTAACTTGGAAGACATGTGATTTTAATTAATATTAATAATAAAGTTTAAAACAAGTATTCAACATATGAAAATAATAAAATATTCTAGGAGGCCTTATTACAATCCAAGATCAAAATATAAAATAAAACCCGAGATAAAAATTATCATAATTAAAATTGAAGTCCATTTAAATTGAATCCACTGCATGGCCACCTCGAGTCCACCCGGCTCCACATCCGCGATCTACGTGTCACCTGAAAAATGTAAAGGAGAAGGTGAGTTACCAAGACTCAGTATGTAACCCTTCCCCCGGTGTTAAACACTTTCATACACAACATATAACAATTAATATGCAAAATATTATGCGTCCCAACCTAGCTTGACCATACGCCCTTTGTCTACCCGTTGTGGTACCAAACCACTGGTGGTGCCAAACCACTGGTGACATATAGTCACAATGTGTTACCAAAACACTGGTGTCCGTAGACACAAATCGGGGGATGGGGCCAACGCATCATGTGATACCAAATCACTGGCAGACGATCCCATATCTCAAGTGGGGCCAACCCACGGTGGTATTAACCACAGGGATAAGTCGCTATGAGGTGCCAAACTTCTGGAGGTACCAAACCTCTGGTGACCGTAGTCACAGTGTGTTACCAAAACACTGGTGCCCGTCGGCACGATTAATACTGCCCCCTCCACTCATTTAACCCACAATAGTCAAATAGTCATGAATAGATCTCATACATTTATCACATGTAACATATAAACCATGCTTCCCAAAAGCATAATAATCTCGTATTATCAGAGACTTACCGGGATCCTCGCTTGTACCATTAAGGTACTAAATCCGTATCTACATCAAGCAGATTTATAGGCAACATATATTTAACACAAATATTAACTGCTATAAGTGTGTATGTACACACCTGTCACCCACGAGAAGTCTAAATCCAGAAGAAACTAATCACCCCACTCTAAGTCCTTGTCCCTATATCCTTTGATTTACTAATCACGGCCCTCAATTCCGGATACATTCATCAACCACCATCGATTAGTAAATAAAGCGATAGCCTTTGGCCTTTAATAACACTTTATTTACCATAAATCCTTACCACCTACCTACCAATCGATTGACTAAGGAATGGAAGATTCGCCTTTCTGCTTTGAGATCCCGGAGTTTCCTAGAAAGAAATCGGTTTCACAAGGGTGTTATCATAACTATTGAGATCGGCACTTACCCACATACCTTCACATATTCAATTTGTAAAAGAAAAATGGAAGAGGTTACCTTGCTTGAGATTCGGTAAAAACTAGTCAAGAAGAGAGGGGAGGATTCGGCACTTCAAAGGGGGTGTATTCGGCTTAAAGAGAAGAATGATAAAAATTAATGGAGGAGGGATAGAGTTTCGGCTTAAGGTTTTTAGAAGAAGAGAGGGTTCTTGTCGGTTTTGGCGAAAAATAAAGAAGAACAAGAAAGGTTGAGGCTAGCCGAAATTGTGAAGAGAATATGCCAAGGAAATTCAGCTACTTGTAAAAAGTTCTAAAAAGAAATCAAGATGGTAGATGGGGGTTTATAAAGGATTTCGGCACCCCCCCTATTGCTTGCCGTCCACTCTTCATAGGAAAAGTTTGAATTTTCGGCAATCCCTTGAATTGCTCTTGACCACTTGTTTTAATTAATTCAAATAATTTGAATTAATCCCAAATAATCACTCAATAATCCCCTATTAATCCAATTAATATCCCTATTTATCTTCCATTATCTTTAGAATAAAAATCCCATTAAAAAGCTCATTTTATCTTATTATCTAAATAGATAATTAATAAAAAGAATTTAAGGAGAGAATTTCTCTCCCCTTGTGCCGTCCAAATAAAGAGCAAAAGGGAGGATTTCTGTGACTCGAACCAAGGTTTTCCCTTGCTCCTTGGTGGCGTCACATGCAGTCTCCTAAGTGGGCTTATTTTTGCCACTTTACCAAGGGCTTTTTAGTGTCAAATAACCCATACTTATTCTTATAACCCCCTTCTGCTAAGGCTCCCTGCCTTTAAAGTTAAAAACTGAAATTTTCTACCAAACCGAGCCTACTCAAGGCCTTTAATTAAGCTCTATTATTCCATAAATAATATCACAGCAGTTCATACATAAGGAAAAATAATTTAATTCCAAATAGCCCCATTTTTAGGATGTTACAGGTTGTGTGTCCCTTGCACCTTAGTTTTGAGAAACAAAATGCTCAAATTTGAGCACACGGCCTCGAACACGGGCGTGTGTCCTGACCATGTGAAGTCTGCACCTATTTTGTGAAAATTAATTTTCCACACGGCCTAGCACACGAGCGTGTGACTTGGCCATGTGATCTCAATTTGTTCATGGGTTACAAGTCAGAGAGTTACACGGGGTCGAGACACGGGCGTGTGTGACCACACGGCCTGCCCACACTGGCGTGTCCCATATCCACACGGGCGTGTGACCCTTGTATAGTGGAAAATTTTCTAAGTTTTGCAAAAATTTCTAAAATTCTCGGATTAGTCCCGAACCACTTCCAAAGCATGTTTCGAGCCTCGTAGGCTCGTACTAGGTACATTATGATTAAATGCAAATGGTTTTAATTAGACGCAAATTTATGACTGGGGATTGTATGATTGCTTGTGATGTAAGTCCGGTAATACCTTGTACCCTGTTCTGGCATTGAATACGAGTAAGGGGTGTTACACGAGGTTTACCTGAAAAGTTAAACACTATGGGGGAGTGAGCTTATTAATGCTCAGTGTGAGTCAAACAGTTTTTTAAAGAGACATAAATATCAAATACAGTGAAACATATTAGCATTAATAGAAGAATATAGAACCATCATTGGAATTTTATATCATTACTTAGGCATTATCAAATAGATGTCAAATAATGTATGTGCATGGGGTGATGCAAATGATGCAATATAAAAGTTCCTACCCAAACTATCTGCTACAGACCATGAGTTCCCCAAAACTCGTCTACCAAACTCCGATGAATGCAAGCAAAGCCCGATGTGGTAAAACCACCAAATGAATAAAATTGCAGAAAATCCTCCAAATAAAGAATAAATGCAATAAAATCACCAAATAATGAAGAAATGCGATAAATTCGTCTGATCCCTTCGAATCTCCAGTGCATTGCACTGACTACGAATAAATGCAGACTTAATATGCCACCGAATCTCCATGAAACTCCTCCGTCAACCACAATAATAACCTACCCCAATGCACATGCAATATGTCATACAATCTTATGCATGGTCATAATTTAATACTTTCACAATTTATTGGCATGTTCAACATGCCCTTGAATTATCAAGTACTTTCAGTAAATAGTATCATGGATCCCACTTTCGATTTACCATTAAGGTGGTATAATTCAACAAATCACAATTTCATGTATTCTTACAAGACTTTTCTGTAACACCCCAAACCCAGCCTAGACGATATGGCTGACTCTAGCGATGTCACAAGGAATAGTTTTGAAAATGGTGTCGACTTGATAAACCATTCAATTTTTAAACCATGAGTTCGTTCACGAATATACTGAAAATGTTATTCAATTAATTAGTTTGTCAAAACACTTATCACAATGGAAGTTTAACAAATTTATTATGTTTTAGAAACTCGATTTGTTATTTTTAGGAAAACCCCTTTGTTGTTTAAAACCATCAAATTCATAACACATCTTATCAAATCAAGCAGACTAAAAAAAACCAAAACCAACAGTTAAAAAAACCATAAAGTCCAGAGAGTCCCCAAAATTTACAAACTCTCCAAGAAAACCAAAATCATAATAAAAGCATAAAATTAATAACATTATATAGTTTATGGTCGAGTGGTCACCGTTGAGTCTCCGCTACACCGATCTGCCTAAGTCTGTGGATTACCTGAATAGAACAGATAACAGAGGTGAGTTTACGTAAACTCAGGGCGTAACCCAACAGAAATAGACAAGTAAACATACAAAACATCTCATACAATCAGATACAGAATCGGCCTTATGCCTATCTCAGATACAGATAACAGAATCAGATGTACAGAATCCTACCCCAATCCTCTACACACCAACTCTGACCATCCCAACACACCATGTGGGATTAAAACACCCACCCATCCCTACACATCATATTGTGCCATTTAGACACATGTCAAATAATGTGCAGCAAAGTTGTCAGAATAAAGGCGATGATCACCATACAGAGCACTTCCTCCTCATAACAAATCCCACCGCCAATCAGATACAAATAACAGATACAAAAATAACAGATTAAACATGCTCAACATGCTTATATACAAATACAACTATACATATTACAGTACAGTCAGGCAGACACTTAGTATCCTACTCAGTTTAGTTTATCAGAATATCATTACACACAAAATGGGGTTTAATTAGCCGTTACTGACCTTACAGTGGCCTATATCGACCGGAGCGACCAGTGCGACCCTAGGAAAAATTACAAAAATATGGATCCATATGCCCATGTGGGCCTACACGGCCTAGCCTAAAAATCCACACGCCTGTGCAGAACGCCCATGTGGGCCCACATGCTCGTCTGGCCTACACACCCAACCTCACCTAGCTCGTGTGGCTCACACAGCCACACTCTGGCCACCACACAGCCGTGCGCATGCCTTCGTCGATCACACGGTCGTGTCTCGCGCATGGCCAACCACACGGGTGACCACGCCCGTGTGGCGTCGATAGAATGGTTTTTCAGGTTCTGCCAGATCCTCATTTTCTACGTTTTGGGTGCACACCTGGTATCGATTTGATGCGAAAACTATCCTAAGCCTTCCAAGACCTAAAAATCGACATTCCAGAGCCTGAATTTAGTAACACTAATGAAAACTCAACCGAAATTATTTCACAATCAAAGCCTTACAACAACACACAACACACGCGAAAACTTACCGTTATCGAACAGAAACCCCGAATACTTAAATCGCTGCAGGAGCCCCAGCCAAACCTTGTCCTTCGCCTAAACTGAGAGTAACAAAAACAAACCCCCTTATTAAAACTTAGCCAAAATGCTAAAATTCTAACAAAAAGACTTACCGAATGATCACAACCAGAAATCACCCAAAGGAAGCGAATGGAGAAAATCTAGATAGAAATGGGGAGACGAAAAATTGAACAGGAGAGAAAGGGAACAGAAATGTCAAAAAAAGAAAAGGGATTTTTGGGAAAAAGAAATAAAAAAATCAAATTGGATATTTCGCCAACTTCCCACTAACTACACTGTAACATCCTGGAATTAGGGGTTTTGCATTTCTATGCTTTCTGTGTGTTTGGCATGATTTGTTTGTTAATTTGGTATGTTTGGGGGTCTCGGAGAGGCTCGAGCTCAAAATAGAGCCTTGGTGAAAATTTTTTTTTAGGCACTTTAGGGGAGAGCTGGTTGAGGCAGGTCTTAAAGGTAATTTCTTGTGTTTGTTGACACAAGAAGAAGAGTGGTAGAGTGGTAAGAAGACGCCACTTAAGGTACTGGGGTGTGGCCTCACAAGGGAGCAGCAGGGGGAAGGAGTTCGAGTCGTATTAATCGCATTCAAAAGCTTTATTTTCGCGCTTAGGGAGCTAAGGTGGTGGTTTCGGCAAGGACTCTCCATGGTGGTTGGTTGAATGAGTCAAAGTATTTGAATGGGTGGCCATGAGGAGGTGGTGGAGTTTGAAGTGCTCAAACTAATTCAAATGAATGAAGGGGAGTGAAAGTAGGAGAAAAGCATGGGATTTGGTGTTGGTGGAAGTGATGGCCGAATGTGGGAAGCTTGAAGGGGGGAGAATTCAGTTTAGTGCTAGCTTAGGTGGTGTCCCAAAATTCTTGAGGCTGTAGGCATTTGTTTCATTTTCCATTTTGTTTGCATATTTAGTCATTAGAGGGGGAGAGAGTGCCGATTTTGCTAGTCTCATTGAGTTCTCCTTTTCTCTCATTTTGGCTTTCCTATTTTCTTTGTACCGAAACTGTCAGTTCTTCTATTGTTCTCCTTTACTTTGTTGACTCTAGCCGAAAGTTGTGTGACCACCCTTCTTTCTTCTTCTTCTCTTTCTATCATCTCCTCTCTTGCCAAATTGAAACTCTCCTTCTCCTCTACCGTTTTCTTTCCTAGCCGAATCATTTCTCAAACTCATCTTCTTCTTTAGCTGAAACCTTGCACCATCTCCATTGACACTTTTCCTTTTCTCTCTTTAGCAGAATAGCTCCCTCGGTTTAGTGAATCGGTTTCATACTGTTACTTGGTGGTTGAAGGTAATGTTTCTCTTTTCTCTCTTTTGTTTAAAATCGAATCTTCTATCTCCTTTTTCACTAACCGAACCTTTGGTTCTTTGTCAACTTGAATCGATGCTGCTCGTATAGCCTAAAGCATGAAAGGGTATTCTTTCCTACCAAACCAATTTTAGTTCTTCACCATCAGTAACGCAAGGTAATCTCGTGCGATACTTTTTCCTTCTCTAAGTTCTTTTAGCCGATTACTCAAGGGGCAACTTTTACTGCTAGGCCGAGCTTTTGGTTCTCTCACGACTCATCTCTGATTCAAGGACAAACCAGTTGCTGTGTGGTTCATCGTTTACCAAGGTAGGAGTCACTTCTTTCTGTTCTTGGTTATCATATCCCTTATCGGTTGTAGTTTGCCTTACTTAATTCTTTTGCTAGACAATCAGCGTTTTCTCTGAATATTGATCGAATCTCCCCATGGATGTAAGAAACGGTCAAGCTAAAGAAGGGAGTTGACCCTTGGTCTCTGCGCCGAAGCTTAAGAGGCGTACTGTGTCGGCGATTCGAGACTATCCGCCAGGTTGTGGTAGAGAGCTGACGTCTTCTTGGGATCGACAAATAGCCGTTGTCCCTGCTAGTGAGAGCGTCGACGTAGAGAGTCTAGTTTTTCACGTTATCAGGTTTAAATCTCATACTCGATTTATTAAATTACGATTATAATTGTGTGGACTAAAAGCTGGAAATGACGGTATGGATCGTCGAGATACCCTTGTGGGTAAGGTAGGAGACACCGGGTAAGTTCCGCTACGATTTTATGAATGAAATATGTGTATGTTGGAAATAGTTGACTGTTGTGCATTTGAAGCATGATCGCATTCATCCTAGAATGTTAACATGTGCATGGGCTTGGGGTATAGTGTGAAGAGGGGAGACGTGATTCTAAGACTGTCACCAGTGGTTTGGTACCACAGTGGGTTGGCCCCACATAATTCTATCCAGTGACCATGTCTCAGTGGTTTGGCACCACATATATTATTTCAGTCACTCATCCCAGTGGTTTGGTACCACAGTGGGTTGGCCCCACATATTATATTTTGTGACTCTGTCACCAGTGGTTTGGAACCACCAGTGGTTTGGTACCACAGTGGCTGGGTGCCACAGATGTTGGGTAGATTCAAGAGATGTAGAGGATGGAAAAATAGACTGCTTGGGCTGCATTGCATACATGATTAACATGCTGTACTATGTGGGTTTAAGACCCAGTTTGCATTATACGGGGAATTACACACTGAGTCTCGGTGACTCACCCCTCTGGTAAATTTTGCAAGTAATCGCTAGATCGAGGGTTTAGAGCTGGGACGGACTCGAGGTGGCCATGCGTTACTATTTCATTCCTAAACTTCGTACTTTATTTTTGAACTTACTTTAATTTGGGATTTTATTTTGTAATAAGGCCGTTTTAACTTAAGTTTTGGGGTTTGGATTTTAATGTTGATATTGCATATTCTATAACTGTCGAATATGGGGTTTTTTCTGAAAACCTAAAACATAAACAAATAGTTTTCAAAGTATTAACAAAAAAATGGATTGAGAGTAACAAATTAATTCGAAGATTTTATTAAAAATCGCAATATCGTTTTCAATTGTCACTCTTTTGAGAGTCGTTGGGTTTTGGTAAAATAACGATTTCACTTACAACCTTTTGATCTAATTAATAAGTAGTCGGCACAAAGCTTTCAAGCCAAACTTTAAAACCATCTTTCGAACAAAGACACTCAGTGGAAATGGTTTCTAAATCACGAAGTTCGTTAAGATTTCAAAACCTTCATTCCTGTAACATACCAGATTTGGTCGTAACGTATTGACCGGGTTTGGGGTGTTACAATTTTGGTATCAGAGCTTAGGTTTCAAAAACTCGGCTGTGGGTTATGAGGTTCAAAAATGATTTGAAAAGGTTGGTTTGGAAAATGGTTTGAAAAATATATATATACATGTTTTCTGGAAGCATGGCACCCGAGTCTCCGGCACCAGTCCGCACTGTAAGTACTCTAATTGTTACTTGAATTGTTATGAAATATTACGGTAGATAGTTTTAACTCTAGAAAGGAAGACCTTAGAAATATTCCTTGCGAAAACCTACTTCTAAATACTATTTTCATAAGACTGCTCGGTAATAAACAGTGGAAGAAAATACTAATTCATAAAACTTTTAATCAGATTAAGTTGAATCGGTGGTCATGAGCGCCAGAGGACGTGGACGTGGTGTACGCGGTCGTGGTAGAGGCCGGGGTGTTGGGTCTGAACCTTCTAAATCGGGGCACGGGCTGAAGGGTGAAGTGCCGGCATCACCAGTTGTGGAAGCAGAATTCCAGGACCAAACTGGTGGAGACGATGCTAGGTCTCAAGCTATGTTGCGTGTTTTGGAGCGAGTTGTTGGAGCGAGCACGGAGTTAGTAGCTCAAAAATCTGTGTTAAGGGACTTCGAGCTAATGGGGCTAAAATGCTTATGGGCGTTTTAGGTGTGGCTCCTAGCGTAGCTGAGTACTTGCTTGAAGTGGTTGAATGCATCATGGATGATCTTGACTGTACCGCGGAAGAGAAATTGAAAGGGATGGTGTCTCTCCTCCAAGATGAGGCGTACCAGTGGTGACTCACGGTGAGGGATGGTACAGCAGCTGACCACATTACCTGGGACTTCTTTAAGTCTACGTTCCAGAGAAAGTACATCGGGTCGAGCTTTGCGGACCCTCAGAGAAAGGCGCTTCTAAACTTGGTCCAGGGGAATAAGTCAGTTGCTGAATATGAGGCGAAATGCTTACGTCTAAGTCGGTATGCCCGGGGTATTGTGTCAATAGATTATGAGCGTTGTGTCCGATTTGAGGATGGTCTGAGGGACGAGTTGCGAGTATTGATAGCTCCGTAGTGAGAAAGAAAATTTGTTGTTTTAGTTGAGAAGGCTAATGTAACACCCCAAACCCGGCCCAAACACCACGGTCGAATTTAAAATGCTACTGAGGAAAAAGTTTGAAAAGAATTTGTCTTAAGGGTAAAAACATAATAGTTGCTGTCGTTTTTAAAACATTGTATATTTCAAAATTCTAAGTAAAATTATGTTGTTACAAATCTTCCAGATTTAAAAACTTTAATGTAAGGTTTTAAGATATAAATCGCTTTTTAAACAAATATAAATAAAACAGTCCCAAATACTAATTTTGATCGTCAATCCAACTTAAACATATCAAAAATCCAAATACTTTCGGTGGCCCTTACTACAATAAATGATTATCCAAAAATACTGATAATATAAAGTGCATGAATTAAATAAAAACATCTTCTGCATGGCCACCTCATATCCGCTCCAGCCCTGTCCAAGCATCATGTATCACCTATGATGTTTGGTAAAAATTTGGGTGAGTCAAACCGACTCAGTGTGTAATTAGTCCACAGCTTTCCACACATGGGCTTAGCCCACAACCACACCAAACCACATATCAGATAATAAGGCAGTTAATCCACACGTTTCCACAATTGGGCTTGGCCCATATCCACACCAATCCACATACCACACGTGATTATGCAAAGTGCACCCAACCCAGCCTAGGGTCCATCCTCTACACACCCTCGTATCCAGCCACCACACACCAGGGGATTATTAAATCAACCCTCCAACCTCTACACACCAATTTGGCAATCAATGCCGTCCACGTGAAATAAATCACAAATAATCCACAACGCGACCTCAGTCAGCGCCAATCCACGATGTAGCTCGTAGCTAACATCAAACCACGATGAGGCACATAGACATCACCAACCACGATATGGCACAAAGCCGATACCAACCACGATGAGGCACAGAGCCAATCATCGATCCATGTGAGGCTCGTAGCCGTCACTAAACCACGTACTTAAAGTACACCCTGTCCTTCTTTCACATATGTCAATCCCACCCAACATGCGATAGTGTCATGATGAATAATGCATGAACATGTTATTCGGCATACCACAGATATATACACCAAAAACCACAATTTTATTAGATTTCATACTGACCTGATTGTCGACATACTCACTCAAGAGTACCCATCTCATTATTTCCACTGCATTAACCACATATACATAACACATGCAAACATAACATACAATCGGGAAATTTGCGGGTTAATCACACACCTGATAACCTGAAGTGTTACGCTCTCAATACCGATGCTGTCACTAACCAAAACTCTGACTATCCGCCTATAATCCCTCGCTTCCGCCGCCCACACCCGGTGGCCAATCCGTCATCGCAGAGACTGATCTCCTCTTAAACTTAGGGATAGGGACTACCCCTTTCTCCCCTTGACTGGCACTCGCATCCATCGAAGAACACTCTAATCAAATTTCGATTAATACGAGGTCTTTGAACGAATAAAATCCATAATCTAAACATACTTACCGAAACGATCTAGAATCCCGAAGGCCTCTGCTACCCCTGTCGATTTACCCCTAAAACCACAGTCAGAATCGGCTAACAATAATTAGACAAAATGGCCTATGGCCGAATACCATAACCCACTCACCTTGCTTATCTAAATCTCGAAACTTTTGCTTGCTCCTGAAGTTGTCGAAATCCCTACTAATCAACTGTTAGGATCAGTTATAAACAATAATCTATGAAAATGGCCCTTGGCCGAATACTACATCGGCTTACCTTGATCACTTCAAATCCCGAAAGACCTCTTTCACGATGGCTACACAAAAACACGAGAATATGGCTTAATGAATATTTGGCCATCCTTAAACCAAGGCCTAATCACTTGATTCGGCACTCCAATGAACAAAAACCCAAAATCGATTGCCAAGGAAGAAAATACTTACCACTAATAAAGCACCCTCAAAGATTCGGCTACTATTGAGATTTGGCTTCTGAGAACCAAAATGAAGATGATGTTTCGGTACTTTAATGGTGAAGAGAGAAAACACAAAAGTAGAGAGAGTTAAATGCTTAGAGGATTCGGCCAAGAATAAAACTAGATCAAAGTGATCAAAGTTTCGGCTTTAATGATCTCAAGAAAAGAAAAGAGAAGAAGAAGACTACCATATTTGGCTAAGGTTCTAAATGGAAAAGGGATATTCAGCCATACAAGAAAAGGTGCAGAATTGGGGTTGAAAGAAAGAAAAAGATAAATAGGAGGAGAGTAGGAGAATTTTGGCAACTTACCTTAAAGCACCAAATGACCGAAACATTGAAGAGAAAGGGAAAAAGAACTTATGAAGGAAAGTCTACTCACTAGGAATTTCGGCACACCCCCATACCACACTTCAAAGCCGAAAATGCCACCCCTAGAGTCCTATATTCGGCCACCACCCCTTTCTCCTCTCATATCCCTTCTTTCGCTCCTATTTTTCTTCTTCAACACTCATTCAAAATAAATTGAATGTGTCAACACTTATCCCTTTCCTTATAGCTGAATTTTAAAAAGAATTAACTTGATCAACACTCATCCACTCAGTGCCCCATTGCCGTCCAACACCTCTTCTCCTTGCAGCAAAATAAACTCCCATTTGCTTTCCACGCTGCTCGAACCTGAGTCCTTCCTCACTACTTATGGCGTCACCTACCAAGGCCCTAAGTGGCGCCTCCATGCCACTTTACCACATGGTTCCTTGTGTCCTAAACTCCACCATTTATTCCTTTAAGGCCTAACTCCCGTAGCTCCCATTTCTAAGCTTGAAGTTGAATATTTTTCTAAGGCACTTTCCTACATCCCAGGGTTTTGGGAACCCCTAAAACATATCCAGACACACACTAAGCCCACTATCACACTAATTATGAATTAACCGCATAACCCCTAAATCCTGGATGTTACAGTTAAGATAGTTGAAGAAGTGAAGCGGTCTAAAAATCAGAATCAGGACAGGGACAGAGGTAGGAATAAAATGAGTTTTGGGTCGTCAGGATCTGTTGGGGGTTTCCAGAAAAGGCCTAGGTTAGATGGGTCGAGTCGTGTTGCGAAGCCTGTTGCTGTTAGTTGGCCATCGCAGTGTACTCGATGTGGAAAATTTCATTCAGGGGAGTGTTGGGCAGGTAATAGAGGATGTTTCGGATATGGGTCTATGGACCATCGAATTAAGGATTGTCCATGAAAGCCAGTCAGAGTGCAGCCGGAAGGTCAAGGACATGCACAATTCAGAAGAGGTGGGTAGCAACCACAGAGAGGTTGTGGTCCAGCCAGAGGAGGGAATGGCTTTAGTCGAGGGGGTGGAGCACCGGACAGAGGTGCTGGAAATACAGATGCGAGACAGCCTGGGTTGGTTTATGTAGCTAGGTGCCGAGAGGTGGGCGATGCACCGAACGTCATAACTAGTACGTTTCTTATTTTTGGTTTACCCTTTACTGCATTGATTGATATTGGGTCTACGCATTCCTATGTTGCTAGTACGATGTCTAGAACTCTGAACATAAAATTTGAGATTACTTTTAGAGAGATGACTGTGCTTAGCCCTTTAGGACAATCTGTAGTGGTGAACAAACTCTTTAGGAGTGTACCTTTAGAAGTACAAGGGATAGTTTTTTCGGCTGACTTGAAGGAGTTGTCATTCGTCGAGTTCGATTTGATCTTAGGCATAGACTGGTTAGTGAAGTATCGAGCAAACTTGGATTGTTTTGCTAAGCGCATGGTGTTGAAGACTTCAGAGGATAATGAGGTGCTAGTGATTGGCGAAAGAATGAATTATTTGTCTAATGTGGTGTCTGCACTCAAGGCTGAAAGGATGGTGAGAAAAGGATGTGAGGCTTTCCTAGCTTTTGTTAGTGCGTTGGAAGCCAAGGAGTTGAATGTAAAGGATGTTAGAACAGTGAAGGAGTTTATAGACGTCTTTCCAGAAGAGCTTCCAGGGTTACCTCCGGATCGCGAAGTGGAGTTCGGTATTGATCTCCTTCTGGGAACAGCGCCAGTGTCCATTGCTTCGTGTAGAATGGTGCCGAAGGAGCTGGCGGAACTTAAGGCCCAAATTTAGGAACTGTTGGACTGGGGTTTTATCTGACCAAGTGTGTCACCTTGGGAAGCGCCAGTGTTATTTGTTAAAAAGAAGGACGGGTCGATGCGGATGTGCATTGACTACAGGCAGTTGAACAAGCTAACGATTAAGAACAAGTACCCATTGCCAAGGATTGACGACTTGTTTGATCAACTGCGAGGCGCTTCGGTCTTCTTAAAGATAGATTTGAGGTCAAGCTATCATCAGCTTAAGGTCAAGGAGGCAAATATTCATAAGACAGCTTTTCGAACTCGTTATGGTCATTACGAGTTCATAGTGATGCCGTTCGGGTTGACGAATGCAACAGCTGCGTTTATGGACATGATGAACCTAGTAACCATATCTGGATCGGTTTGTAGTGGTGTTCATAAACAATATTTTGGTTTATTCAAGAACGGAAGAGGAACATGATTCGCATCTTCGGGTGGTTTTGCAAATTCTGAGAGAAAAGCAGCTATACGCCAAATTCAGTAAGTGTGAATTTTGGTTGAAAGAAGTTATCTTTCTGGGGCATGTTGTGTCTAGTGAGGGAATTAGGGTGGATCCCCGGAAAATTAAAACTGTGTTAGATTGGAAACTGCCTAAGTCTATGGTAGAAATTCGGAGTGTTCTTGGTTTGGCTGGGTACTACAGAAGGTTTGTTGAGGGGTTCTCATTAATAGTCGCACCGTTGACGAAGTTGTTACAAAAAGGGGTACCGTTTGTTTGGTCAGATGAGCAGCAGGAAAGTTTTGAGAAGTTGAAGAGAATTTTGACTGAGGCACCAGTGTTGATTCAGCCTGAGGGTGGGAAGGAGTTTATCGTCTACTGTGATGCGCCGCACACGGGGTTAGGATGTGTGTTGATGCAAGAGGGGAAGGTGGTAGCATACGCATCTCAACAGTTGAGACCGCATGAGGTGAATTATCCCATGCATGATCTGGAGTTAGCTGCGGTAGTGTTCGCTCTGAAAATTTGGAGACACTATCTGTATGGGGAGAAGTCGATCAGCTGCACAGACCACAAGAGCCTGAAATATCTCCTTACCCAGAAGGAGTTGAATTTAAGGCAGCAGAGGTGGATTGAATTGTTGGAGGACTACGATTGTTTGATTGAGTACCACCCGGGTAAACTAACGTAGTGGCAGATGCGTTGAGCCGTAAGGTAATAACGGACTTGAAGGCAATGTTTGCTCATCTCAGCTTGTATGATGATGGAAGTCTGCTAGCTGAATTGCAAGTGAAGCCTTCGTGGGTAAGTTATGTTAGAGAGAAGCAGTTGGCGGATGAATCATTAAGATCTAGATGTCAGCAAGTGGGAAGTGGTGAGACAGAAGATTTTAGTGTGAATAGTGATGGGGTACTGTGTTTTCGTGGGAAGGCTTGTATACCAAAGGATTCCGAGTTAAGACAGAAGATTCTGCAGGAATCGCATAGTAGCCCATACGCTATGCATCCTGGTGGAAGTAAGATGTACTAATATTTGCGTGAACAGTTTTGATGGCCAGGCCTGAAGCAAAAAGTGATCAAGTTTGTGGGAAAGTGCTTGACGTGTCAGCAGGTGAAGGCGGAACATCAGTTGCCTTCGAGGTTGTTGCAGCCAGTAAAGATTCCACTTTGGAAGTGGGAGCGGATAACGATGGACATTTTTAGTGGGCTACCCCTTTCGCCTACGAAGAAAGATTCAGTGTGGGTAATTGTGGATCGGTTGACTAAGTCCGCTCACTTCATACCAGTTCGTGTTGACTACTCCCTACAAAAGTTAGCCAAGCTGTACGTGGCAGAGATTGTGAGGTTGCATGGGGTACCTGTGTCTATCATATCAGACAGAGACCCTAGACTTACATCGCGGTTCTAGAAGATGTTGCATCAGGCGTTAGGTACAAGATTGGATTTCAGCACAGCGTTTCATCCACAGACTGATAGTCAGCCTGAGAGGGTAATTCAAGTCTTGGAAGACATGTTGAGAGGCTGTGTTATCAATTTTAGGGGTAGTTGGGAGGAGTTCTTACAATTGGCAGAATTCACATACAACAACAGCTATCAATCTAGTATTCGGATTGCACCCTATAAAGCGTTGTATGGTCGGAAGTGTCGCACTCCTACTTGCTAGACAGAGTTGTGTGAGCGACAGTTGTTGGGTCTAAAATTGGTTTCGAAAACAGAGGAAAAGGTTAAGTTGATTCAGACTCAGTTGAAGGAAGCTTTCGACAGGCAGAAATCTTATGCGGATCTGAAGTGTAAGGATATAGAATTTGAAGTGGGTGATCGGGTTTTTCTGAAAGTTTCACCGTGGAAGAAAGTTTTAAGGTTTGGACGGAAGGGCAAGCTGAGCCCCAGGTTCATCGGGCCTTATCGTGTGCTAAAGCGTGTGGGACCAGTAGCTTATCAGCTCGAGTTACCTCCAGAATTAGGGCAGATACATGATGTATTCCATGTCTCAATGTTAGGCGCTACTGTTCGGATCCGTCTCACTTAGTGCCGGTGGAAGAAATCGAAGTAAGACCTGATTTATCTTTTGTAGAGGAACCAGTTCAGATCTTAGACCGAGATGTTAAGGTACTGAGAAGGAAGACAGTTCCATTGGTTAAAGTTTTGTGGCGGAATCACGGTTCAGAGGAAACCACATAGGAGCCAGAGGATGTGATACGATAGCAATACCCTCACCTCTTTTGACCAGGTAAATTTCGAGGCCAAAATTTCTTTAAGGGGGTAGAACTATAACATCTTGGAATTAGGGGTTTTGCATTTCTATGTTTTCTGTGTGTTTGGCATGATTTGTTTGTTAATTTGGTATGTTTGGGGGTCCTGGGAAGGCTCGGGGTCAAGCTAGAGCCTTGGTGAAAATTTTGTTTTTAGGCCCTTTAGGGGAGAGCTGGTTGAGGCAGGTCTTAAGGGTAATTTCTTGTGTTTGTTGACACAAGAAGAAGAGTGGTAAAGTGGCAAGAAGATGCCACTTAAGGTGCTGGGGTGTGGCGTCACAAGGGAGCGGCAGGGGGAAGGAGTTCGAGTCGCATTAACAGCATTCAGAAGCTTTATTTTTGCGCTTAGGGAGCTAAGGTGGTTGTTTCGGCAAGGACTCTTCATGGTGGTTGGTTGAATGAGTCAAAGTATTTGAATGGGTGGCCATGTGGAGGTGGTGGAGTTTGAAGTGGTCAAACTGATTCAAATGAATGAAGGGGAGTGAAAGTAAGAGAAAAGTATGGGATTTGGTGTTGGTGGAAGTGATGGCCGAATGTGGGAAGCTTGAAGGGGGGAGAACTCGGTTTAGTGCTAGCTTAAGTGGTATATCGAAATTCTTGATGCTGTAGGCATTTGTTTCATTTTCCATTTTGTTTGCATATTCGGTCATTAGAGGGGGGGAGAGCGCCGATTTTCCTAGTCTCATTGAGTTCTCCTTTTCTCTCATTTTGGCTTTCCTATTTTCTCTGTACCGAAACTGTCAGTTCTTCTATTGTTCTCCTTTGCTTTGTTGACTCTAACCGAAAGTTGTGTGACCACCCTTCTTTCTTCTTCTTTTCTTTCTACCATCTCCTCTCTTGCCAAACCGAAACTCTCTTTCTCCTCTGCCATTTTCTTTCCTAGCCAAATCATCTCTCAAACTCATCTTCTTCTTTGGCCGAAACCTTGCACCATCTCCATTGACACTTTTCCTTTTCTCTCTTTAACCGAATAGCTCCCTTGGTTTAGTGAATCGGTTTCATCCTGTTACTTCTTGGTTGAAGGTAATGTTTCTATTCTCTCTCTTTTTTTTAAAAGTCGAATCTTCTATCTCCTTCTTCACTAATTGAACCTTTGGTTCTTTGTCAAATTGAGTTGATGCTGCTCGTATAGCCTAAGGCGTGAAGGGGTATTCTTTTCTGCCAAATCGACTTTAGTTCTTCACCATCAGTAATGCAGGGTAATCTCGGGCGATGCTTTTTCCTTCTCTAAGTTCTTTTAGCCGATTACTCAAGGGGAAACTTTTACTGCTAGGCTGAACTTATGGTTCTCTTACGACTCATCTCTGACTCAAGGACGAACCAGTTGCTATGTGGTTCATCGTTTACCAAGGTAGGAGTCACTTCATTCAGTTCTTGGTTATCATATCCCTTATTAGTCGTAGTCTGCCTTAATTAATTCTTTTGTTAGACAATCACCATTTTCTTTGAATATTGATCGAGTCTCTCCATGGATGTAAGAAACGGTCAAGCTGAAAAAGGGAGTGGACCCTTAGTCTCTGCTCCCAAGTTCAAGAGGCATGCTTTGTCGGTGATTCGAGACTATCCGCAAGGTTGTGGTAGAGAGTTGACGTTTTCCTAGGATTGACAAATAGCCGCTGTCCCTGCTAGTGAGAGCATCGACGTAGAGAGTCTAGTTTTTTGCATTATCAGGTGTGAGATTTACACTCAGTTTATTAAATTACGATTATAATTGTGTGGGCTGAAAGGTGGAAATGATGGTATGGATTGTCGAGATACCCTCGTGGGTAAGGTTGGAGACACCGGGTAAGTTCCGCTATGATTTTATGAACGAAATATGTGTATTAGAAATAGTTGACTGTTGTGCATTTGAAGCATGATCGCATTCATCCCAGTATGTTAACATGTGCATGGGCTTGGGGTATGATGTGAAGAGAAGAGACGTGATTCTAAGACTATCACCAGTGGTTTGGTACCACAGTGGGTTGGCCCCACACAATTCTATACAGTGACCATATCTCCGTGGTTTGGCACCACATATATTATTTCAGTGACTCATCCCAGTGGTTTGGTACCACAGTGGGTTGGCTCCACATATATTCATTAGGGATTGTTACCAGTGGTTTGGTACTATAGTGGGTTGGCCCCACATATTATATTTTGTGACTCTGTCACCAGTGGTTTGGAACCACCAGTGGTTTGGTACCACAGTGGCTGGGTTCCAAAGATGTTAGGTAGATTCAAGAGATGTAGAGGATGGAAAAATAGACTGCTTGGGCTGTATTGCATACATGATTAACATGTTGTACTATGTGGGTTTAAGACCCAGTTTGCATTATACAGGGAATTACACACTGAGTCTCGGTGACTCACCCTTTGCTAAATTTTGCAGGTAATCGGTAGATTGCGGGTTTGGAGCCGGGACGGACTCGAGGTGTCCATGCGTTACTATTTCATTCATAAACTTTGTACTTTATTTTTGAACTTACTTCAATTCGGGATTTTATTTTGTAATAAGGCCGCTTTAACTTAAACTTTGGGTTTTGGATTTTAATGTTGATATTGCATATTCTATAACTGTCGAATATGGGGTTTTTGGAAAAAACCTAAAACATAAACAAATAGTTTTCAAAGTATTAACAAAAAAATGGATTGAAACTAACAAATTAATTCGAAAATTTTATTAAAAATCGCAATAGCGTTTTCAAATGTCACTCTTTTGAGAATCGTTGGGTTTTGGTAAAATAACGATTTCACTTACAACCTTTTGATCTGATTAATAAGTAGTCGGCAAAAAGCTTTCAAGCCAAACTTTAAAACCATCTTTCGAACAAAGACACTCAGTGGAAATGGTTTCTAAATCACGAAGCTTTGTTAAGATTTCAAAACCTTCATTCCTGTAACATACCATATTTTGTCGTAACGTATTGACCGGATTTGGGGTGTTACATACACAATCTCAACCACTTTAGCATTTAAAGTTAATCGAAACTTTATCAATCAACCTAGGAAAAATAAATACCCCCGCTCACACAGGGATTCAAACACAGAACCTCCAACTTACTGACTCCCTTACCATTCGAACTAGCAAGCTCATTTCACAGGAAATTTAATATAAGTCCATTGAATAAAGATAAGACTTAGATCCAAAAATAACCAAAATTTGCTAAAGGTAGGGTTTGAACTTGGGACCTCTCACATGCACCCAGAACACTTAACCATTGAAGTAGACAGAAATTTATGTCAGATTTTACAGGAACAAAAATAAATTATCAAGGCGTTACAACTCTACCCTTCTAAAAGAAATTTCAACCTCGAAATTTACCTGATCTGAACAGATGAGGATACTACTGACGCATTGAGTCCTCAGATTCCCACGTGGCCTCCTCAGTGCTATGATTGCACCACAGAACCTTTACCAATGGTATAAACTTTTTCCTAAGAACCTTAACATCTCGATCTAGAATCTGAATTGGCTCCTCCTCAAAAGTCAAGCTTGGTCTAACCTCGATCTCCTCAACAGAGACTACATGAGATGGATCAGACCAATACCACTTCAACATCAAGACGTGAAACACATTGTGAATACGGTCCAACTCTGGAGGTAGCTCCAACTGATATGCAACTGGTCTCAGACGCTTCAGAATCCGATACGACCCAATGAACCTAAGGCTCAACTTGCCCTTACGACTGAATCTCAGAACCTTCTTCTCTGGAGAAACCTTATGAAACACGAAGTACCCCACAGAGTACTCAATATCACGCCTCTTCAGATCTACATAAGATTTTTGTCCATCAGAAACTACCTTCAGACGATCCCAAATCAGTCTAACCTTATCTTCAGTCTTAGAAACCAAATAGCAGAGTACGACACTTACGACCATATAATCCCTAAAACTTGATGTTCACCTAACTCAGTCCAACATAGCGGAGTACGACACTTACGACCATATAAAGCCTCGTAAGGTGCCATCTGAATGCTAGCATGGAAACTGTTATTGCAGGCGAACTCAGCTAGCGGCAGATAATCCTCCCAACTACCTCGGCAATCTATCACACAGCTCCGAAACATATCTTCCGGTATCTGAATCACCTTCTCAGATTGACCATCGTTTTGAGGATGGAACGCAGTACTGAAGTCCAATCTCGAACCTAAAACCTGGTGTAATTTTTTCCAAAACCGAGAAGTAAAGCGAGGATCCCTGTTACAAAGCGAAGATCCCTATTACAAATAATCGAAATAGGAACCCCATGCAGTCTAACTATCTCGGAGATATAAAGCTTCGCTAAATTCTGCAGGGAGTAGTCGGTCCGAACTGGATAAAGTGAGAAGACTTGGTTACTCGATCCACAATGACCCAAATAGAATTCTTCTTAGTAGGTGTCAAGGGCAACCCACTAACGAAGTCTATCGTCACTCGTTCCCATTCCCATAAGGGAATCTTAACGGGCTGTAGCAAACCCAAAGGCAACTGATGCTCAGCCTTAACTTGCTAACACGTCAAACAACGAGCAACAAAATTCATAACCTCACACTTCAAACCCAGCCACCATTACAGTTCACGGATATCCCAATACATCTTATTTCCACCGGGATGCATAGCATAAGGGCTACTATGCGCCTTCCTCAAAATCGACTTCCTCAAATCAGAGTCATTTGGCACACAGATCCAACCTCGAAAACACAGAACACCATCATTATTCAACCCAAAATCTGAAGTACTACCACTCTCAATCTGACAAAACCGTAGACCTAGAGACTTTTCCCTAACTACTTATCTTGAATCTGATCAATCCAAGTCGGCTTAACTTGCAACTCAGCTAACAGACTCCCATCATTAAATAGACTAAGTCGAGCGAACATCGCTTTCAAATCCATCATCGCCCTATGATTCAGAGCATCGACCACCACATTGGCTTTACTAGGATGATACTTAATCGTGCAGTCATAATCTTTGAGCAGCTCAATCCAACGATGCTGCCTAAGATTCAACTCCTTCTGAGTGAGGAGGTACTTAAGGCTCTTGTGATCAGTGTAGATAATACACCTCTCCCCATATAGATAGTGCATCTATATTTTCAACACAAAAACCATGGCAGCCAACTCAAGATCATGCTTCAAATCATTCCCCTCATGTGCCTTAACCTGACGAGATGCATAAGCCACAACTTTTCCATCTTGCATCAGTACACATCCCAAACTGATGTGCAATGCATCACTATAGACCACAATCCTTTTATCGGATTCAGGCTGTATCAAAAGAGGAGCCTGAGTTAGAACAGACTTGGGCTTCTAAAGGCTCGATTGTTGCGCATCAGTCCAAACAAAAGGAAACCCCTTGCGCAAAAGCTTAGTCAAAGGAGTTGGAATCAGAGAGAACCCCTAAATAAACCGCCAATAATAACTCGCCAAACCCAAAAAACTGCGGATTTTAGATACATTCTTAGGCTGTTTCCAACCAAGCACATCCTTGATCTTCCTCGAATCAACACGGATCCCCTCAACAGAAATCACGTGCCCCAGAAAAGTCACCTCACGCAACCAGAATTCACACTTTCTCAACTTAGCGTAGAGCTATTTTTTATGAAGTATCTGAAGCACTACTCTAAGATGTTCGTCATGCTCATCTTTAGTCTTAGAGTAAACCAGAATATCGTCGATGAAGACCATGACGAACTGATCCAGATATGGCTGAAACACTCGGTTCATCAAATCTATAAATGCAGCCAGAGCATTCGTAAGACCAAAAGGCATAATTAGGAACCTGTAATTTCCATAACAAGTCTTAAATGCAGTCTTATGAACATCCACCTCCTTAACTCTCAACTGGTGATACCCCAAATGAAGATCAACCTTCGAAAAAACAGAAGCCCCTCGGAACTGATCAAACAAATCATCGATCCTCGGAAGTCGATACTTATTTTCACAGTTAACTTATTCAGTTGCTGATAATTGATGCACATTCTCAAGGTGCCATCCTTTTTCTTCACAAACAACACCGGTGCTCCCCACGGGGACACACTAGGGCAAATGAAACCACGATCCAGTAGCTCCTAAAGTTGAGCCTTAAGTTCGATAAGCGCCTTCGGTGCCACTCGATAGGGAGCGATAGACACCAGAGTTGTACCCGGTAGAAGCTCAATTCTAAACTCAACCTTTCGATTCAGAGGTAAATCGAGTAACTCCTTAGGAAAGACATCTGGAAAATCCCTCACAGTTTTGATATCCTCGATAGTAGAGTCTCAAGAAATAGAAACACTAACGTAAGCCAAAAACGCCTCACATCTTTTCCGAACCAGTTTCTCAGCCACAAGAGCAGAGATCACATTAGACAGATAATCTCGACGCTCACTGATAAACTGTACTATGTACATATTTTAATCCCGCATTTAGCATACTTTTGGATGATTTATTCCCTGAATTGTCAAATTTGGTGCTCCTAATCTTTAATTTCATGTTTTATACTTAAGAGAGCACCGGTGGATGAAAAGAACGAGAAATAGGCCTAAAACGGAGAAAATGGGCCAAAGTATGAAATGCACACGGCCTGGGCCCAATCCATACGATCGTGCCTCCTTAACAGACCCGACCACGGCCTGGATTCGATTCACACGGCTGTGCCATATGGGCGTGTCCTTAACGTGACCTACTTTAATTCTATTCGGAATAGGGTACTTAAAGGCAAAGAAAGACATTCCAAAAAGCCTATATAAACACTCTAGAGGCCAACCTTCAAGGGGGCGTCCAGGTAGGCTTAGGAGCCAAGACAGAGAAGCCAGAATTGTGGGATTTACTCAAAGAAAGCCAGTTGATTCATCTCAAGAAGTCGGAGTCATACTCAAGACAGAAGATATTCCCTTCAATTTCCTTCAGGGGGTTTTAGGGTTTTTCTTATGTTTTGTTTTATATTTTCTTCTGAGATTTATTCTTTTATGATTATGAACTAAACCCCTCAAATACCTAAGGGGGATGAAACCTAAGACGGATCTTGTTATTGTTTTCTGAACTATATGATAAATACTTGATTTGTTCTTAATTATGTGTTCTTAATTCTTGCTTTGATATTTTAGGATATTGATTCAAGTATTGATGTGCTTAGGTAGTTGTAACAGACCATATTGACCCTAATCGGAACGGTGGTTTCGGGACCATGAATTCGAGCCCGAGAAATTTTTTTGGTGTTATATTCTATGTTTATTATATGTGAATTAATATGTGTGAAAATGTCGTAGAAAAGTTTTATCGTTTAAGTGCTTAATTTGATGAAAAGGATTTAATCGCGAAAAGCGTAAAAGTTGCATGCTAAGGTGTAATGTACTAAATTGCTTGTGGCTTTTTAAGTGGGTGTCCTAAAAGGGCAATTAGCCCATTGACCATAGTGATGGACGGCAATGGGCCAAGTTAGCTAGATATATATATGTTAGTTTAATTATATTTTTATTATATGCTTATGTTAGTACTTTTATAAAGAAATAATGTTAGTATATATGTTAAATAAAACATAAAATAAGGCCACTATCTTCTTCATTCTCTCATGGCCGATTTTAGCAAATGAAAGGGGTAAAGTGAATTGCCTATTAATCTTAAGGATTTGCATGTCAAATTCCCATATTTTCATATGGTGGACGGTAAGCATGCTATGAATATGATATTTTTTTAGTCTATTATAATTAATGTATTATTATAGAGTAAGCATGCTATATTATGTGTGAATAGATAAAACAAAAAGAAAATTATTTTCTCTTCCCTCATTCATCTTCTTCCCCGATTTTACCTTCAAAAAAGAGGAGAAAATTTATCTTCTCCATTCGGCCATTGCATGCGCTAACTAGGTAAGAGTTTGAACCTTAACTTAATAACCTATCTTTGATTTGGCTTGAATTCTTGATCATTTTTTTTTTTGAAAACAAGTGGAGATTGTTAATATTGGCATGATGAATTCGGCCATGGGTGATAAATTATAGCTTGTTGTGTTAATGAAATTAGATGAAATGAGAAGAAATAGCTTGAGCTTGTAAGAAGATTTGTTTTAATTTATGCATGAGGGTGCCCTTAGATTCTACGAATGTTGAGATGGCCATTCATGAATTTTTCTCTTGTTTTGATGTTCGGTTATACATTTATAATGTAATTGGCCATGGATGAATGGTTATTTTTAGATATAATTATTGGGTAAATTAAGTATGAAGAGTAAATTGCTTAAATTAAATAGTGGAAGGGTTAAAAAGATAGAAGGAAGGTTTATGGAGACTTGTAGAGACCTAGTGACCATTCGGCCATTGAGGAGAAACCTCAATTAGTTGTATTTTGTATTAGGGTACATTACGGATTAAATTGAATTGGTTGAATGCTTGAATTTTTGGTGTGATGGTTGTTTTAAATTAAGTAAAGGAAGGAGGAAATTTCTTTAAATTAAATTGTGAGTATTTTTGAGTTGAGCAAATAGATGGAATGAATGTGAACAATACTTATTTGACATTTCATAGATCGGGAACAAAAAGAGAAAGAACTAGACCGGGGAAAGGCTAAGGTGAACGAATAGCTGGAAAATTTCAAATCTATCGACAACCGAGGTAAGTCCTTAATCTATAATATTGAAGAATTATTTATGAACCTAATATATGATAATGTTTGATAAATTTTAGTAAATATTCATGTCATAGCCGAATGTATATAAGCATATTAGAATGGTTTTGATTGTTTAATGTAAATAAGCCAAATTAGATTTGATATGTGATATAGTCATGAAAAGTGTTGGCAATGATTTATCGTATTGATGTGTTTCGGGCTTTAAGCCTAGCAGGCCAAGTGCCGGTGATTTATTTCAGGCTTTAAGCCTAGCAGGCCTAGTGCCAGTGATTATTTTCGGGCTCTGAGCCCAGTAGGCCTCGTGCCGGTGTTACTTATCGGGCTTTACCGCCTAGCAAGCTTGATGCCGGTGATGTGTTTTATAAAGGAGAATCGAATATTCTTCAAGGCAAACCTTAATTAATATATTTAGCTAACGGCTCAGGTAAGCATGTAAGGTATGTTATGCTTAATATTACTTGAGTCAAGTTTATACTATGAGAACTATGTTATGTATATTTGAGGTTAAGATGGATGTGTATAAGTATTATATGATCGAAATTGAGGTTAATGTACTATTATAGAGATTCATTTTTTTTTTTCATGTATAAATGCTAAGAACAAAGGAAATTTTAATATGGTAGTATGATGGATATGAATGCTAAAATTATACGATTGGAATATGTGATTCTTGTAATATTTAATCGTGTTTTAAAGTAATACAGGTTTATGGAAATGAAGTATAATTATTTCGGTTGATGAACTAATAGTAATCGGCCTTGTGCAAATCAATATATTTTAAATGTTCATGTGAAATGTCATAAGTTGAACAAATTTTAAATGTTATATTATCCTGAATTTAGGACTTACTAAGCTAGTAAGCTTATTGCGTGAAATGTTTTCCTTTGTTTTATAGATTTTGGATACGCTACGGGCTCGAGAAGGATCGTCAAGAAAGTCGCCCACACTATCAAACAAATTTTGGTACTCTTTCATTTTGGTTTTCGAGTGAAGGCATGTATAGGAAAGACTTTGTCTTTGTTTTGATGAAAGCTTTTGGTTCATGTATATAATAGCCATGCGAATATGGCTAAAAATTTAGTTGAGTATGCCTTTTTGTGCTTTGATACAAATGTTGGTAATGTTTGTGCATTTTTAATCGAAGTTAATCATATTTTGCAATGAAATAGTTTTTAGTTAGCAGCAGTGATGTGATTTTGAAAAATCACCAAAAATAGGATAAATTGAATTAGAAAGTGAATAAGATATATAATTAAAGCTTATTATGTCTATTCTGATATGAAAGAAACAGAGTAGGCAAAGGAATTTTATATTATGAGATATTTAAATTTTAGTGAGACTTGTTCTGAATGAATTCGTGATTCCTTGTTCTGTCTTGGAAAAATTGTTAAAAATTGTACAAAAATAATCATGGAGCATAGTTTATATGCTTAGAATCCTTAACGAGTCTATTTTTGATTGGAATAAACAAGAACATTATTGAAATTCTGTACAATGAGATAACTGAGTTTTTGTAATGATAGCTCAGAATCGTCAACAGTGAAATAGGAGAAATTTGATGAATTAACTGTACTAATTGGCCACATGAAAAATTCTGGAAAAATTATGGTAAATATATATATGAGTCTAGTTTCAAGGAAAATTTACGGATCTAAATTTCGAGTTTTGTAACTCGAGTTATGGTCAATTTAGTCAGCATGATGCAGTTGGACAGCTTTAAATTCTTATGCCCCGAATTAGTAGTCAAGTCTAGTAATGCCACATACTCGACTCTGGCAAAGGTCTCGGGTAAGGGGTGTTACAGTAGTGGAGCAAAAGTCCCTGTTTAAGAGTAGATCTAGCATAGTTAAGCGAAGTTGATTGCAACCCTAGAAATAGGATGACGAAAATCTGTCGGATTAGGGTCAAACTTAATATGGGAGTCCATAGATCGAGTTAATGCAATTCTAGGGGTTTTAATTAGTTTATGACTAGAAGAAACCCGTCAGGACCTCTACTTTACGATAGTGAAATTGAAAGAATAGTTCGTAGAAACCGAAGAGAGATAAGGCGTAGCCTATAATACATACAAGAAGAGCAAGAAAACAAAATTAATACTACCGAAGAGATGGCTGAGAATAATCCGCTACCTCCAGAGGTGGCCGAAAATCATGCTCCTCGAACTATGTATGATTATGCTAAGCCTAATTTAATAGGAACTGAGTCAAGTATTGCTAGACCTGCTATTGCTGCAAATGATTTTATACTGAAACCTAACACAATTCAAATGATATAGTAATTTGTTCAGTTTGATGATTTGCAGGATGAAGATCCAAATAATCACTTGGCGAATTTCCTAGAATTTTGTGATACTTTCAAAATAAATGGCGTTTCTGATGATGCCATCCGTCTTCAGTTATTTCCCTTTTCTTTGAGGAATAAAGCTAAACAGTGGTTGAGTTCTCTTCCACGAGGATCAATCACTACATGGGAACAAATGATTGAAAAAGTTTTGTTGAAATATTTTTCGCCGGCTATAACGGCTAAGTTGAGGAATGATATCTCTTCTTTTGTGCAGTTGGATGTAAAGGCACTTTATGATGCATGGGAGAGATACAAGGATCTATTGAGAAGGTGCCCACACCATGGATTACCCTTGTGGCTACAAGTCCAAACATTTTACAACGGTGTGAACCCCTCAACCAGGCAGTTAATTGATTCAGCCACCGGCGAAACCTTGAATAATAAAACACCTGAGGCTGCCTACGAATTCATTGAAGAGATGTCACTGAATAAATATCAGTGGCAAGTCGCGAGGACAAGGCCAACAAAAGCTGCCAGTGTTTTCAACCTCGACGTAGTAAATATGCTATCAAACCAGGTAGAACTTTTAACTAAGAAAATTGATGGTTTATGTGGTTCTTCACAGGTACATCAAGTTATGTAGTGCGATATGAATGGAGGAGTGATGAGCAATACAAAATATCCACCTTACAACCCGAGTGCTGAAAACGAGCAAGTTTACTATATGGGTAATAATTTTAAACCTCAAAATAACCCTTATAGTAATACTTATAATCCAGGTTGGAGGAGCCACCCCAATTTCTCATGGGGTGGTCAAGGAAATCAGAGACAACAACCCCCTCCAAACTTCCAACAATAGCCTTACCCACAGGAAAAGAAGCCAAACCTTGAGGATATGCTAGCAAAATTCATTTTAGCGTCAGAAACTCATTTTCAGAATATCGAAACGACATTGAATAATCAGCAAACATTAATTCAAGAGCTTAAAAATCAACTAGGACAGCTGACGAAGTTAGTTTCTGAAAGGCAACCACGTCATTTATCTAATAATACTGAACCTAAACCACAAGAGCAAGTAAAGGTAGTAACATTAAGGAGTGGGAAGGAATTGGTTGAAATAGAAATGAAGATGCCACAAGAAGCTAATAAGAAGAAAAGTGAGGAAATCGAGAATGTAACATCGGTACGTGAAGAATTTAAGCCACCGATCCCATATCCGGTAAAGTTGAAGAAAGATCGCTTAGACACACATTACGGTAAATTTCTTGAACTTTTTAAACAGTTACATATTAACTTACCTTTTGTTGAAGCTATTTCGCAGATGCCGATGTACGCAAAATTCCTAAAAGAGCTTCTAACAAATAAAAGGAAGTTTGAAGAGATATCAACAGTGGAACTCAATGAAGAATTTTCAACCATCCTCCAAAATAAGCTACCAACCTAATTAAAAGATCCAGGAAGTTTCATTATTCCTTGTTTAATTGGTAGTTTAAACATTGAGAAAGCGCTAGCTGATCTAGGCGCCAATATTAATTTAATGCCTTATAAAATGTTTAAGCAACTTGGTCTTGGGGAACCAAAACCCACTAGGATGAGTGTTCAGTTAGCTGACAGATCTATTAAATATCCTAGGGGAGTTATCGAAGATATTCTGGTAAAATTTGATAAATTTATATTCCCTGTTGATTTTGTTGTGCTTGACAAGGATGAGGACGTTGAGGTACCTTTAATTTTGGGGCGCCCCTTTTTAGCTACTACTAGGCTGTTATTGATGTAGGTGATGGTAAACTTGTGTAAGGGTAGGCGACGAGGAAATTATTTTTCAAATTTATGATGCTATGCGATATTCTCGAGAACAAGATGATTCTTGTTATTTTATTGATGCCATTGATCATTTTATTCAAGATTCTTTGCAGGAAATCATACATGAAGACACGATAGAACTGTGTCTTACCCAAGGTGAAGGGGTAGATGATGATAAAGATGAGTTGAATTCTAATACATCTTCCTCTAGACAAAAGAAAGAAGAGAGCACTGAAATAAACGACGAACTAAAACAAAAACCTTCTATTGATAAGCCACCAAAATTAGAATTAAAATAGTTACCAAATCACTTAGAATATGCATTCCTCGGGGATAATTCTATGCTATCAGTAATCATCTATTCAGAACTGGAACCTGAAGAGAAAGATGAGTTGCTACAAGTACTAAGGGAACATAAAAGAGCCATAGCTTGGAAAATTTCTGACATCAAAGGAATAAGCCCATCGTTTTGCACACACAAAATTTTAATGGAAGATGAGTTTAAACCATGCGTGCAACCTCAAAGACGATTGAATCCCAATGTGAAAGAAGTTGTTAAAGCTGAGGTAATTAAACTTCTAGATGCTGGAATAATTTATCCTATTTACGACGAAGACTTTGGGTAAGTCTGTGTGGTCGTTCCAAAGAAAGGAGGCATGACTGTTGTCGGCAACGAAAAGAATGAATTGATTCCTATAAGAATAGTCACAGGTTGGAGAGCCTGTATTGACTATAGAAAGTTGAACAATGCCACCAGAAAACATCATTGCCCTTTGCCCTTTATTGATCAGATGTTAGAAAGATTATCTTGGCATATGTACTACTCCTTCCTGGACGAACTCTCCGGCTACTTCCAAATCCCAATAGCCCTGAGGATCAAGAAAAAACAACATTTACATGTTCATACGGTACGCTTGCTTATCATAGAATGCCTTTTGAATTATGTAATGCTCCTGCTACTTTTCAGCGCTGCATGCTGGCCATCATGCTCCTGCATGATTTTTTGGTATTTGGTAATTCTTTCCATCTTTTCCTTAAAAATATAAAATGAGTTCTAATGAGATGTGAGGAAACGAACCTTGTTTTAAATTGGGAAAAGTGTCACTTTATGGTTCTAGAAGGGATTGTGTTAGGACATAAAATTTCTAGTAAAGGGATTGAGGTTGATAAAGCAAATGTTGAAACCATAGAAAAATTACCTCCTCCTAGTTCAATTAAGGCTATTCGAAGCTTTTTAGGACATGCTGGATTTTATCGAAGATTTATTAAGGATTTTTCTAAAATATCTAAGCCTTTAACAAAACTACTAGAAAATGATGTGCCTTTCAATTTTGATCAGGAATGTTTAGATGCATTTAACACCCTTAACAAGAAATTAATAAATGCCCCAATTATAATTGCACCTGATTGGAACTTACCCTTTGAACTAATGTGTGATGCGAGTGATTTGCAATAAGTGCAGTTTTGGGACAGCAGAGAGGCGAGCTTTTTCAGCCAATTTATTATGCTAGCAAAACATTGACGGCCGCACAAGAAAACTACACCACCATAGAAAAAAATTGCTAGCTGTGGTTTTTGCATTTGAAAAATTTAGACAGTATTTGATATTATCTAAAGTTATCGTTTACACTGACCATTCAGCTCTTCGTTATCTTTTAACTAAATCTGATGCAAAACCTCGACTCATAAGATGGATTTTACTCTTACAAGAATTTGATTTAGAAATTCAGGACAAGAAAGGAGCTGAAAATCTTGCAGCAGATCATCTTTCTAGGCTTGAAAATCAACATATCGAAGAACTAGATGAGAGTGAGATAAATGACTCATTTCCTGAAGAACAACTATTCACCATATCTAACTCCGAGGTACCTTAGTTCGCACACATTGCAAATTACTTAGCTGCTAACATCCTACAAAAAAGGTTAACACATCATCAAAAGAAGCGATTCTTTGCTGATGCGAAAAACTATTTTTGGGAGGATCCTTTTCTTTTCCGTATATATGCAGATCAAGTAATTCGGAGATGTGTTACAAAAGCAGAAGCAAGAAAAATCTTAGAACATTGCCATTCAGGACCTTCAAGGGGACATTGCAGTGGGATCAGGACAGCACACAAAACGCTCGAATCAGGTTTTTATTGGCCTACCTTGTTC
Source organism: Gossypium bickii (assembly GCA_025503065.1). Lineage (NCBI taxonomy): Eukaryota > Viridiplantae > Streptophyta > Magnoliopsida > Malvales > Malvaceae > Gossypium > Gossypium bickii. The sequence continues at coordinate 31,911,371 of CP106715.1, read as the reverse complement.
AAAGATGCTAACAGGTATGTTGCTTCATGTAATATATGTCTGTTGCTTCATGTAATATATGTCAGAGAACAGGTAATATCTATAAATGCGATGAAATGCCTCAAACATATATGCTATCATGCAAAAAATTTTTGTATGGGGTATTAATTTTATGGGCCCATTCCCTAGCTCATTTGGGAATAAATACATCTTAGTAGCAGTGGACTATATGTCAAAATGGGTGGAAGCTCAAGCTTTACCTACTAATGATGTCAGAATGGTAGAGAGATTTCTTAAGAAACTCTTCTCTCAATTTGGAACACCCATAGCAATTATTAGTGATAGGGGTACTCATTTTTATAATACTCAATTTGACAAGGTCTTAAAGAAATATGGAGTACACCACAGAACAGCTACCCCTTATCACCCTCAAACCAGTGGACAAGTAGAAGTAGCAAATCGAGAGCTTAAGCGTATTCTAGAGAAAACAGTTGAATCAAATAGGAATGATTGGGCATTAAAAGTAGATGATGCTTTATGGGCCTATAGAACAGCGTTTAAAACTCCCATAGAAACATCCCCATACAGACTTGTCTACGGGAAAAGTTGCCACCTACCATTTGAATTAAAACATAAAGTTTTTTGGGCTATAAAATTTTTGAATTACGATCTTAATCTTGCAGGTGAGAAAAAAGAATGATGCAGTTGAACGAGCTAGATGAGTGGCGAGCTAATGCCTACGAAAACTCACATTTATACAAGGAAGCAACAAAATGATGCCATGATGCTCGCTTAAAGCAACCAAAGAAATTCAAAGTAGGAGATCTAGTTCTATTATACAATTCAAGGCTCAAATTGTTCCCTGGAAAGCTGAAATCATGATGGTCAGGCCCTTTAGTAATCAAAACTATCTTTCCCTATGGCACAGTCGAGGTAACTCATTCGAATTATGGCACATTCAAGGTAAACGGGCAACGATTGAAAATTTATAATGGAAAGGATTTTAGGGATGTGAGAGAGGAGCTTCAGCTTCGTAAACCTTCATTTAGAAACAAAAACATGGAAAGTCTAGCTTAAGGCTTTAAACGAACGCTTCTCGGAAGGCAACCCGAGCACTAACCTCATTTACATTCATATTTTTTTATATCAGCATATAATTAAGAACTAACTATTCATAAGCCCAGGATTTCTTTCCCACACGGCCTAGAACACGGTGTGTCCGTGGTCGTGTGAACGCCATAAGAAGAGAAATAGGCGTGGTGGTAGCCGTACAAGACAAGGACGAAAAATTTTCCCAACACGGGCTGAGACAAAAGGGCCACGGCCGTACGATGCAGCCGTGGTCGACACTGAGTAAATAACACGGGCGTGAGACACACCCGTGCCTCCGAACCGTGGTCAATTCTAAGTAAACAACACTGGCGTATGCCACACCCGTGCCTCAAGGCCATGGTTGACACTGATTACTGAACACGGGCGTAGGACCCTTTACGCGGGCGTGGGAGAAGCGAACAAGATAGCACATGGCCATGTGATATGGCCGTGTGTCGCAAACACGCCCAAGGAACAGGGGAATGGGCTACAACTCAAACGTGCCTAAATTTAAAAATCTTGAAAAACACAGGCTGAATAAAAGGAACACGGGCGTGGCCCTTAACCGTGTTCCCTACCCCTATTTAAAGTAGCCCAAGCCCGTCTTCCCCAAAAATTCCCCCCCAAAACCCTATTCGTTTCTCTTAAACAAGAAACCACCATTCCTCTTCCCTATTTCGGCCATCGGTAGTCTTTTCCTCCCCTCCCTTCACTTCCCTTCTCTCCCTTTTACCCCTTCTCTCTCTTTCTCTTCCTCATCCACATGTAGTCCACGCCTATGCGACGTTACCACGCCCGCGCATCCTTCCACGACTGTACGACATCTTCCCAACTCCATTGGTTCATGTTTCTTTCCACCTCTATACTTTGTTGCTAATTTTATTTTATCCATGTTTATTCTCTGTTAGAACTTCAATTTATTCCTTTAAATCTTTAGTGTTCATTTTGGATTATTAATTTTGATATTCATTTTTACTTAAGTGTTACAGATAATATTATTCTGAATTTTGCACCTCTAATATTAGGAGAATACCTAGGAAAAATCTTCCGTGTTAATATTATGAGGAAATAATATTGGTTTCATAAATTCTATAATAGCAAAAATTTGGATGATGTTCTTCAAATTCTCTTACAGGAACATAATGTCGTCTTCCCGCAGCAAGAAAACCACAGTCCCTATTTCGAAAAAAAACAAAAGGGACCTGGCTCATCATTCGCAAGCGCATCGGCCAAAGTGAGAAACCCCTTCTTACGATTTCCTCCTGGAGCTCAAGATGAACTTTTTCAGATCCTAAGAGCACGACCTCTCAGTCAAGGCAGATGTATCGACTGGGCCACCCTGGAACACGTTCAACTTGCTGATGATATTTGGGCACTACTGACGACTGACCCTTGGGAGCGCTATTTCGGTATTGTCGAGCCCACTTACCTCGAACTAATATTAGAACTTTGCTCTACTTTCCATTTGCAGGTAGTAATGACAAACCACGATGACCCATGTACTATTTAATTTCGTCTAGGAGGTTTAGTTCGGGAAATGAGTGTCCCCAAATTTGGAGTTGCTCTGGGACTCTACAAGGAAGAGTTCATGAGAGAATATGATCTTGCAAAACTCCATCGCCACATCCATAACTCCCCTATGAGATGTTTGTCTAATATAGCCCCCGCCGCGGCCACTTATGACCCTAGTCACTCCAAGGCGACAGCTCTCGTCCAATCATTGAAGTACTTACACGCCATCTTAGCTCACACATTGACGAGAAGGTGAGAGAGCACCAGGGTAGTTAACATTCGTGACGCCTATTTCCTATGGTGCATGGCGAACGGGCACGTCTTTAACCTTACCTACTTCATCGCTCTAGCTATCCAGCATCAGACGGAGTGACCTCGAAATGGGGTCATTTCCCTGGGGCCTTATGTAACACGGCTCGCGGGGCACTCTGGTCTTCTCAACACCGCATCACAATCAGCCTCGCTTACTTTGATAGGCCAGATGTCTCCACAGGGCATCTCGACGATGATCAACATGCGGATGATCAAGCGTCACACAGGACCGATCCTCCCTAATATCTTCTAGTCCATACCATCGAGGTGGAGGACCCTGAGGACATTACTGATGATGTCCCACACCCACATGAGGAGCCAACACCGATCCATCGTCCAATTCATGCGGCAGCTTCTCTCTCGGACATATCTGAGCGCCTCACGCGATTTGAGTAGCAATGCTTCCAACGTTTCGATAACATCGATGCCACCCTCCATCAGATATGTCAGCACCTTCACATTTCACCGCCGCCTCCACCGCGTGAGCCATCAGACGATGAGGACTTTTGAGTCCTTTTCTCTTCATATGTTTATGTTATTTTTAGATTTTCCAAAAAGACTTATTTTTAAATTTTACTCTTATCTTTATTTTTATGTTTATTTTATTTTTGACTTATCTTTATTTCAGTTATTTTTAGATTCCATATTAGCTATTCTCCAATTTACATTTTTCGGTAAATATTTGAGTAATCCTTATTCTAAAGAACCTAATGATCTTCTCATAGTTAAAAACCTTAAAATAGAACTCTAGAATAACCATCTATACTGAGGAAAACATGCCATGCCTCCTCCACTTTATCTTTCACCTCCCAATCAAATTTTTACACTCTCAACTCAAGGAATCCATCCGAAATTCAGGAAGTTTCACCTCTCTCCCTCTCTTTTGATTTTCTTAATGTATTGTTCATATATATCTTTTTACATTGAGGGCAATGTACATCTTAAGTGTGGTGGGAGTGAATTTATTTCAAAAATTTCCTAACTTTTTGCATTATTCTCAAATCCCTGAATTATGACTTGTTCTTAAGTAATTTTTCTCATATTACTAATTAGAATGAAACTCCTATTGATTTATGATTTTCGTTGATATGTTTTGGATTAAGTCATTGATAATTGTACAATGATGATTTAAACTTTAGGAGACTAGAGAATCAAGCATGATGAGTCTATTTTCAAAAATTAAAATTTTGTTAGGTTGTCTACCTGAATCTAATTATTACCTTGAAGTTTGAAATTTGCAAGGTTGATATCAAAAACCCATAATTTTTGTGAGATTTTGAGCCTTTTAGAGCATATATTCTTTTCTTGCTCACTTTATTGATTATGAGTGTGTCAACATTGATTTGTTATTCTAGAACTTTCTTCGATTATACATGTCAAGACCACATTATTGATTAGATATACAAAGATGACAAAGGCACTTAGGATTTAACCCACTCACTCCACTAAAAAGCCTACCCTCACAATTAACCCTTAGTGAACCCTTTTGATCCTAACACCCCTTTTATTGACTCACCCACTAATATTACCCCAAAACCCATCTTGTATTTGTTATCACCATTTTTCTTAACTCCCTTTTTGTCGAGATTTAATTTTGAGCAATTGCCTAACTATGTTCTATATTTCAGTTGTTAAAGTTCTTTCTGATTATTAAAAATACTTGATTTGTTCTTAAAAAAATTCGAAGTATATTCATTATTAGTTCTATAATTAAGTGAGCTTATACGTTTAAATTCCACATCTTGAAGAAGAAGCTCATATTATTAGTTTCAAGTTTTCAAGTGATGTTCATTTTTCTAGTTAGGTAAATTATCAATTCAATCTCGATTCTAACCCTTTAATTCAGCCTTTATCCACACCTTTAACTCGAGCCCCCATTACAACCCTTTTTAAAGACCTTTTGATTTGTGTATCATCTCATTTTACAGTGGTGGAGATTTGATTTTCATGCAAGCTTATGGGATTAACTTTTCATGTTCGACTTTTGAGTGCTTAATTTTGAACCTTAAACACTTTTGAGTGATTTGAGTGAACCTTGAGTGAGCATGTCAACCCTTGTCAATTTTGAATCAAAGGTGATTATTTAGGTAAGAGGGAACGCCTATATTTTCGTGCTACAAAAACTATGACTTTGGTTGTTTGAATTTTTAGGACCCTTCTACTTATATTATCAATGTATAAATTATCTAAGAATTATGATGAAACATTATTGAGGAATATTATGAATTGTGGAAGTTCATTTTAATTGTGAGTTGAGAATTTTGCTTGAGGACAAGCAAATGCTTAAGTGTGGGGGTATTTGATAAACCGTAATATGTACATATTTTAATCCCACATTTAGCATACTTTTGGATGATTTATTCCCTAAATTGTTGAATTTGGTGCTCCTAATCCTTTAATTTCATGTTTTATACTTAGAAGTGCACCGGAGGATGAAAAGAACGAGAAACAGGCTTAAAACGAAGAAAATGGGCCAAAGTACGAAATGCACACAGCCTGGGCCCAAGCCACACGGCCGTGCTGTAACACCCCAAACCCGGCCCAAAACACCACGGCCGAATTCGGAATATTACTGGGAAATGTTTGAAAAGAAATCGGTTAAATGACGAAAATGTGAGTTCAAAATGAAGCTTGAGTGAAGAGTAAAAACATGTGATCAAAACTAATTCCCCATTTGTGAAAGTTAATCTCATTTATACAAGAGTGTTGATGTTTTTTTTTAAAAAAAAAATAGTTTGCCGGGAAAATACAAGTCTGAAGGTCGTGTGTAGTTCAAAGCAATATGCGTTTGGTAATTTAAGAAAGTCGAATTGTTACAAATATCCAGATTCGAAAACTTTAGCTTAAGTTTTTAAGTTGTAAAAATTAATTTCGAAATCATTTGCAGTTACTAACCAAGAGTCGATCTAGCATAATACATAATAAGAAGAAAAAAAAAAAACCAAACACTTGAAATGACCTTATTACAATAAAATCATCTTAAAGAAACCGAAATGAAAAGAAGATGTTTTTAAACAAGTAGAATCGCATCTGCATGGCCATCTCGAATCCCCTCCAAGCCCGGTCCAAGACATCATGTATCACCTGCATTGTTAGTACAAATTGGGTGAGTCAAACCGACTCAGTGTGTAATTAATCCACGAATTTCCACGGTTGGGCTTGGCCCAAAACCACAACAAACCACACGATACGTAATAATGCAAAATGCACCCAACCCAGCCTAGGGTCCATCCGCTACACAGCCCCGTATCCAGCCACCACACACCAGGGGATTACTAAATCGACCCTCCATCCGCTACACACCAATTCGGCAATCAATGCCGTTCACTCAAAGGTCTAGTCACCGGTCCACGTGATTAAATCACAAAAATCCACAACTTGACCCATGGTCAATGTCAATCCACGATGAAGCTCAAGGCTAACATCAATCCACGATGTGGCACCTAGCCATCACCAACCACGATGTGGCACATAGCCTACACCAACCACGATGTGGCATGAAGCCGATCATCAATCCATGTGAAGCTCGAGGCCATCACTAAACCACGTACATAAATGTACACCCTGTCCTTCATTCGATATATATATACCACCCCATGCAAATGCAACATATTATAATGACATGGCAGGATAATGCATGAACATGTTTAATAGGCATATGACATGCTTACGTATAACCACAGTAGATAACCACAACCACACCAATAGTAGGGTACTAACCTGGTTACCGACATACCCATTAAGGGTATCCATTCCACCACAGCCACTGTGTTGGCTATCATGCACATAACGCATACAATTAATTAACTAACAGGGAAATTGCGAATTAACCACACACCTGATAACCCGAAGCATCACACTCTTGATTTCCCTAGCGTCCTTACTCGAAGAGACTACAATGATCTGCTTGTCTTTTTCCGACACTGGCCCACACCCTGGTGGCCAATCCCGAACTGCAGAAACCGAATGTTTCTTGAACTTAGGGGTAGAGACCACCCCTTTCTCTCCTTGACTGGTACTCGCATCCATTGAATAATAACTTAATCAGAAGACCCGGGTTAAACATTAGCTCAAATCTAAACGAGACTCCAATAATATCTTAATTGAGTAATCTTACCAAAGTCAGTCTCAATCCCGGAGATTATCACTTGACCCTGAAAGTTGTCGAAATCCCTACATGACTTATGTTAGATTCGGCTCTAACATTAATGGATGGAAAGAAGTGTCCTTCAGCCTAATGTTATATCCTGCCTACCTTGAATGTCCAAATCCCGGAAGATCTCCACTGCCCCTAACGCTGGCTTCAACAAAAGAGTCACGAATCTAAGGCCTTGTATAGATTCGGCCACACATAAAAACACAGAGTTACACTTCTAGATTTCGGCAACCCAAAGAGAAAGAAGAATGAAAAGTTTCTAGAAAACCTTACCACTATTACTAGGAACCGTATTGGAAGAAACGACAAGAGATGACTAACGGCACAGAGGTGAGGCTTGTGAAAATATTCAAATCGAAGAAGAAAAGGGTATAGACGAAAAAAGAGAAGAAATGGTAAATGGGAGATTCGGCCAAGGTTTAAATAACTAGGAGGGTTATTCGGCTTTTAGCAAAAGAAAAGAGAAGAGAGGGTTGGAGTTTTGAGAGGTTTCGGCTCTGGGGAAAATGAAGAGAAAGATTCGGCACAAGTATGAAAAGAAAAAGAGAATAAGAAGGAGGGTATAGTTCAGTTTAGAAAAGAAGTAAAGAGGAGCAAAGATGAATCAAGAATGCACCCCAAAGATCACTTACACTTTCGGCTTTCAGTCATCTGAAGAGAAAACAATTGAAGAGTTTTGACTACTACTTTTCGGCACAAGACTAGAGAAGGAAAAAAAACAAAAGATGCACATTACAATTATTAAGCAAATTCAGCACTTACTCCCCTCCATACATGACTGAAAATGCCACCACCAAAAACCGCTATTTTGGCCAACTCTCACACCCCTCACCTCATCCCTTATTTTTCTCCTATTTTTCCTCCATTCCACTCATTCAAACCCATTTGAATGATTCACACTCCTATCTCCCTTCATAGCCACTCATTTGAAATGTTTGACCATTTCAAACCTCCTATCTTCAAGTGCCCACGCCAACTCCAACTCCTCCTCCCTCTGACGCAAAAATGAACTCCAAAATGCTATCTCCGCAGCTCAAACCTCCTCCCCCTTGGAACTCCTCCTGACGCAAACTCTCCCCCTTGCTCCCTTGCGTTACCTTGCCACTCCACCACTACCTTTCTTGTGTCATAAACTCCACCTTTATTCCCTTAAGGCCTAGCTTCCCTAGCCCTCCCTAATCGAGTTCAACCCAAAAAAATTTCACTAAGGCCCCTACCTAACCCCAAGGTTTCCCGAAGCCCCCCAACACATACAAACAGCACACAAAGCATACCACCACATAGATTTGAATTAAAATGCATAACCCCCAAATCCATATATTACAGTTCTACCCCCCTTAAAAATAATTTCGACCTCGAAATTACCTAGAAATAAGTGAGGATATTGTTGTCGCATCGACTCTTCCGGCACTCACGAAGCCTCTTCCGAACCATGGTTTCGCCACAACACCTTGACCAAAGGAACTGATTTCTTCTGAAGCACTTTCATCTCGCTCCAAAATCTGAATTGGCTCTTCCTCATAAGACAAGTCTGGCCTTAACTCAACCTCCTCCACTGGCACCACGTGAGACAGATTCGACCTGTAACGTCGTAGCATCGAGACGTGAAATATATCGTGCATCTGCTTCAACTATGAAGGCAACTCTAACTGATACGCCACTGGTCCAACTCTCTTCAGAACCCGATAAGGTCCTATAAACCTGGGACTCAGCTTACCCTTACGTCCAAATCTCATCACCTTCTTCCACGGTGACACTTTCAGTAACACTCGATCACCCACTGCAAATTCTATCTCTTTTCGCTTAAGATTCGCATACGACTTCTGTCTGTCAGATGCCTCCTTCAACTGAGTTCAGATTACCTTAAACTTTTCCTCTGATTCTGCCACTGTCTCTGGACCCAAAACATGACGCCCACCCAATTCTATCCAACAAGTAGGAGTCCGACACTTTCGCCTATACAGTGCTTCATACGGCGCCATTCGAATACTAGCTTGATAACTGTTGTTATATGTGAATTCTGATAAACGCAAGAATTCCTCCCAACTACCTCTGAAGTCGATAACACACCCCCTCAACATGTCTTTCAATATCTGAATTACCCTTTCAGACTGACCATCTGTCTGCGGGTGAAATACCATACTAAAATCCAACCTGGTGCCCAATGCCTGATGCAATGCCCTCCAAAATTGCGACGTAAATCTAGGATCCCTATCTGATATAATCGACACCGGTACTCCATGCAGTCTCACAATTCCCGCTACGTACAGCTTCACCAACCTTTGCAGAGAGTAATCATCCCGAAAAGGTATGAAATGAGCGGATTTTGTTAAGCGATCCACAATCACCCATACCGAGTCTTTCTTAGTCGGCGTAAGAGGAAGCCCACTAACGAAATCCATCGTGATTCTCTCCCACTTCCACTGCGGAATCTTCACTGGTTGCAGCAACCCCGATGGCACTTAGTGTTCAGCTTTGACCTGCTGACACGTCAAGCACTTCCCTACAAATTCTGTGACTTCTTGCTTCAAGCCAGGCCACCAAAACTGATCTCGTAGATCCTTATACAACTTACTCCCTCCAGGATGCATAGCGTAAGGGCTACTATGCGATTCCCGAAGAATTCTCTGCCTCAACTCCACATCCTTTGGCATACAAACCCTACCACGGAAACACAAAACTCTGTTGCAGTTCACATTGTAGTCCTCTAATCCCCCATTCTGAACTTGCAGAAGTCTAGCACTCAGAACCTCATCCACCAACTGTTTCTCTTTAACCTAATTTAACCATGTCGGCTTTACGTGCAGCTTCGCTAACAAACTCCCGTCATCATAAATACTAAGATGTGCAAATATCACCCCCAGATCCGATGCTACCTTCCGACTTAGGGCATCTGCCACCACATTCGCCTTACCCAAGTGATACTCAATTGAACAGTCATAATCTTTTAACAATTCCACCCACCTTCGCTGTCTCAAATTCAGTTCCTTCTGAGTCAGCAGATATTTCAGACTCTTGTGGTCCGTATAGATCATCGACTTCTCTCCGTACAAGTAATGCCTCCACACCTTTAACGCGAAAACCACTGCAGCCAACTCCAAATCATGCGTCAGATAGTTGACTTCATGAGGCCTTAACTGTCGAGACGCATAGGCAACAACCTTCCCTTCCTGCATCAGTACGCACCCTAACCCTGTATGAGAAGCATCGCAGTACACCACAAAGTTTTTCCCTGCCTCAGGCTAAATCAAAACCGGAGCCTCTGTCAAAACCCTCTTCAGCTTCTCAAAACTCTCCTGCTGCTTATCCGTCCACACGAAAGGTACCTCCTTTCTCAACAATTTCGTCAAAGGTGCTGCTATTAACGAAAACCCTTCAACAAATCTCCTGTAGTAGCCTGCTAACCCCAAGAAACTGCAAACCTCCGCCACAGACTTAGGTGGTTTCCAGTCTAACACCACCTAAATCTTCCGAGGATCCACTCTTATTCCTTTTGCAGACACCACATGACCCAGAAAGGCAACTTGCTTGAACCAGAACTCGCACTTGCTAAATTTGGCATATAACTTCTTTTCCCTTAAAATCTGCATCACCACCAGGAGATGCGCATCGTGCTCCTTCTTAGACTTGGAATATACTAGGATGTCGTCTATAAACACCACGACGAACTGATCCAAGTAGGGTTGGAAAATTCGGTTCATCATATCCATGAACACGGCTGGGGCGTTCGTCAAACCGAACGGCATTACTAGAAACTCATAATGCCCGTATCGAGTCTAAAAGGCTATCTTATGGATATCCGCTTCCTTCATCTTGAGCTGATGATACCTCGACCTCAGATCTATATTTGAAAATACTGCAGCCCCTTTGAGCTGATCAAACAAGTCATCTATCCTCAGCAGTGGGTACTTGTTCTTGATTGTCAGCTTATTCAACTAGCGGTAATCTATGCACATATGCATAGTCCCGTCCTTCTTCTTCATGAATAGAATCGGTGCTCCCCACGGAGACACACTGGGTCAGATAAACCCGCGATCTAACAACTCTTGGATCTAGGCCTTGAGTTCAACCAACTCTTTTGGTGCCATCCTGTATGGAGCGATAGACACTGGCGCTGTACCTGGCAACAAATCGATTCCAAACTCCACCTCGCAATCCGGAGGCAACCTTGGAAGTTCTTCTGGAAAAACATCCACGAACTCCTTCACTGTCCTGACCTCTCCTACAGCTGCTTCCTTGGCCTCCAAAGCACTAACAAACATCAAGAAAGCTATACATCCCTTTTTCACCATCTTCTCCGCCTTAAGATCAGACACTACATTAGATAAGTAGTCCCTCCTCTCACTTATTACCACAATCTCATTGCCCTCGGGAGTCTTCAACAACATGCGCTTAGCAGCACAGTCCAATTCGCACGGTACCTCACTAACCAGTCCATGCCTAAGATTAAGTCAAATTCTTCGAATGGCAGCTCCATCAAGTCAGCCGGAAACACCGTCCCCTGAACCTCTAAAGGCACTTCCCTAAAGAGTTTGTCTACCACTACTAATTGCCCTAAAGGACTAAGTACAATCATCTTCCTAGGGACAGTCTCAGAGTTCACATTCAAAGTTCCAGACACCATGCTAGCAATGTAAGAATGAGTCGACCCAACATCTATTAAAGCAGTAAAGGGTAATCCAAAAATAAGGAACGTACCCGTGATCACATCTAGCGCATCCCCCTTCTCACGACGCCAGGCTGCGTAAACCAACCCTGGCTGCCTTGCATTTGAACTCCCAGCACCTCTACCTGGTGCTCCACGACCTCGGCCAGAACCATTCCCTCCATGGTTCAGACCACGACCCCTCGTCACCTGCTGACCACCTCTTCTGGCCTGCACATATCCCTGACCTACAGCCCGAGCCTTATCCATCTCTTGAGGACAATTCTTAACCAAGTGAGCCTTGGACCCGCACCTGAAACATTCTTTACTCATTCCCCAGCACTCTCCTAAATGAGCCCTCCCACACTGAGCACATGGACGAACCTAATTCCCAGCAGCTGGCACAGGAGCACGAGCAGAATTCTCAACCCTCGGTCTTTTCTGGAAACCCCCAGATGATGCTGACGATCCAAAACTCCTCTTATTCCGGCTTCTATCCCTATCTCTATTCTGCCTCTCAGTTCGCTTAACTTCTTCTGCTATCCTGGCTTTCTCTACCAAAGTAGCAAAGTCCCTTTCTCTCTGAGGAGCAATCAACACCCGTAGCTCATCCCGCAGTCCATCCTCAAATCTAACACAGCGCTCATAATCTGTAGCCACAATTCCCTCAGCATATCGACTTAACCGCAAGAACTCTGCTTCATACTCCGCTACTGACTTTTCCCCTTGCACTAAGTTCAGGAACGCCTTCCTCTATGCGTCCACATAATTAGCCCCGACGTACTTTCCTTCAAACTTAATTTTAAAGAAACTCCAATCCACTCGGTCCGCCAGAGTACCCTCTCTGACAGTGAGCCACCATTGGTAGGCCTCATCTCGCAGCAACGAAACAGCGCCCTTCAACTTCTCCTTAGCAGTGTAGTCCAAATCATCCATGATCCTCTCAACTGCCTCTAACCAGTATTCAGCCACATTCGGAGCTACCCCAGATACCCCCCTAAATACCTCAGCTCCATTCACTCGAAGCCTCTCAGACACGGAGTTCCGGGCCCCAGTACCCATGTTTGCCCTTGCAACTCTCTCTAAAATCCGCAGCATAGCCTACGACACCGCGTCATCTCCACCTGTCAGATCTTGAAATTCAGCCTCCGCGCGGTGGCGTGGCGGCTCATTCCACGACCCATGACTGCGGACCAACTGGTTCGAGATCATGACCATTCGCCTCTACGCGCCCGCGCGGCGTTACGACCATGTCCCCTAGAACTCATGTCTATCGTCATGTTCTAATCTGATTTAAAGAGTTTTATGCATTAGCTTTCTTTCCACCGTTTGATTAAAAGGGAAGTTTTATGATAAAGAATTTCAAATTATTCTATCGTAAAGAACACACATCCTAAAGGTTTCAGTCTTTAAGGAGAATATCTTAAATTCTAATATCCGTACCCATAATAATGCATCACATATTCATTTAACAAGTCAGAAGACTTACCTGGCTGACCCGAGCCAGAAGATTCGAATGCCATGCCCCATTCTATGAAAAATTTCTTTGAAATGCCCATTTCGAAAATGTTGTGGGCCTCAAAACCCAAAGGTTGAGTTTAAAACTGTGCTCTGATACCAAATTGTAACACCCCAAACCCGGCCCAAAACACCACAGCCAAATTCAGAATGTTACTAGGAAATGTTTGAAAAGAAATCGATAATGATGAAAATGTGAGTTCAAAACGGAGTTTGAGTGAAGAGTAGAAACATGTGACCAAAACTAATTTCGCATTTGTGAAAGTTAATCTCGTTTATACAAGAGTGTTGATGTTTTTTTTTTTAAAAATAGTCTGCCGGGAAAATACAAGTCTGAAGGTCGTGTGTAGTTCAAAGCAATATACGTCTAGTAATTTAAGAAAGTCGAATTGTTACAAGTATCTAGATTCGAAAACTTTAGCTTAAATTTTTAAGTTGTAAAAATTAATTTCGAAATTATTTGCAGTTACTAACCAATAGTCGATCTAGCATAAAACATAATAAGAAAAAAAAAACCAAATACTTGAAATGGCCTTATTACAATAAAATCATCTTAAAGAAACCGAAATGAAAAGAAGATGTTTTTAAACAAGTAGAATCGCATCTGTATGGCCAGCTCAAATCCCCTCCAAGCCCGTCCAAGACATCATGTATCACCTGCATTGTTGGTACAAATTGGGTGAGTCAAACCGACCCAGTGTGTAATTAATCCACGAATTTCCACTGTTGGGCTGGGCCCAAAACCACAACAAACCACACGATATGTAATAATGCAAAATGCACCCAACCCAGCCTAGTGTCCATCTGCTACACACCCCCGTATCCAGCCACCACACACCAGGGGATTACTAAATCGACCCTTCATCCGCTACACACCAATTCGGCAATCAATGCCGTCCACTCAGAGGTCTAGTCACCGGTCCACGTGATTAAATCACAAAAATCCACAACGTGACCCATGGTCAATGTCAATCCACGATGAAGCTCAAGGCTAACATCAATCCACGATGTGGCACCTAGCCATCACCAACCACGATGTGGCACATAGCCTACACCAACCACGATGTGGCACCTAGCCATTATCAATCCACGTGAGGCTCGAGGCTATCACTAAACCACGTACATAAATTTACACCCTGTCCTTCATGGGATATATATATACCACTCCATACAAATGCAACATATTATAATGACATGGCAGGATAATGCATGAACATCTTTAATAGGCATATGACATGCCTACGTATAACCACAGTAGATAACCACAACCACACCAATATTAGGGTATTAACCTGGTTACCGACATACCCATTAAAGGTATCCATTCCACCACAGCCACTGTGTTGGCTATCATGCACATAACGCATACAATTAATTAACTAACAGGAAATTGCGAATTAACCACATACCGATAACCCAAGCACCACACTCGATTTCCCTAGCCCCTTACTCGAAGAGACTACGTTGATCTCGCTTGCCTTTTTCCGACGCCGCCCACACCCCGGTGGCTAATCTCAACCGCATGGCCGAATGTTTCTTGAACTTAGGGTAGAGACCACCCCTTTCTCTCCTTGGATCGGTACTCGCATCCATTGAATAATAACTTAATCAGAAGACCTGGGTTAAACATTAGCTCAAATCTAAACAAGACTCCAATAATATCTTAATTGAGTAATCTTACCAAAGTCGATCTCAATCCCGGAGATTATCACTTGACCCTGAAAGTTGTCGAAATCTCTACATGACTTATGTTAGATTCGACTCTAACATTAATGGATGAAATGAAGTGTCCTTCAGCCTAATGTTATATCCTGCCTACCTTGAATGTCCAAATCCCGGAAGATCTCCACTGCCCCTAACGTTGGCTTCAACAAAAGAGTCACGACTCTAAGGTCTTCTATAGATTCGGCCACACATAAAAACACAGAGTTGCTCTTTTAGATTTCGGCAACCCAAAGAGAAAGAAGAATGAAAAGTTTCTAGAAAACCTTACCACTATTACTAGGAACCGTATTGGAAGAAACGAAAAGAGATGACCGATGGCACAGAGGTGAGGCTTGAGAAAATAATCAAATCGAATAAGAAAAGGGTATAGACAAAAAAGGGAAAAGAAATGGTAAATGGAAGATTCGACCAAGGTTTAAATGACTAGGAGGGTTATTCGGCTTTTAGCAAAAGAAAAGAGAAGAGAAGGTTGGAGTTTTGAGAGGTTTCGGCTCTAGGGAAAATGAAGAGAAAGATTCGGTACAAGTATGAAAAGAAAAAGAGAATAGGAAGGAGGGTATAGCTCGGTTTAGTGAAGAAGTAATTCATCCATGAATTTCCACTGTTGGGCTTGGCCCAAAACCACACCAAACCACACGATATGTAATAATGCAAAATGCACCCAACCCAGCCTAGTGTCCATCCGTTACACACCCCCGTATCCAGCCACCACACACCAGGGGATTACTAAATCGACCCTCCATCCGCTACACACCAATTTGGCAATCAATGCTGTCCCCTCAGTGGTCTAGCCACCGGTCCACGTGATTAAATCACAAAAATCCATAACGTGACCCATGGTCAACGTCAATCCACGATGAAGCTCAAGGCTAACATCAATCCACGATGTGGCACCTAGCCATCACCAACCACGATGTGGCACATAGCCTACACCAACCACGATGTGGCACCTAGCCATCATCAATCCACGTGAGGCTCGAGGCCATCACTAAACCACGTACATAAATTTACACCCTGTCCTTCATGGGATATATATATACCACTCCATGCAAATGCAACATATTATAATGACATGGCAGGATAATGCATGAACATCTTTAATAGGCATATGAAATGCCTACGTATAACCACAGTAGATAACCAGAACCACACCAATATTAGGGTACTAACCTGGTTACCGACATACCCATTAAAGGTATCCATTCCACCACAGCCACTGTGTTGGCTATCATGCACATAACGCATACAATTAATTAACTAACAGGGAAATTGCGAATTAACCACATACCTAATAACCCGAAGCACCACACTCTCGATTTCCCTAGCGTCCTTACTCGAAGAGACTACAGTGATCTGCTTGTCTTTTTCCGACGCTGGCCCACACCCTGGTGGCCAATCCCAAACCGCAAAAACTGAACGTTTCTTGAACTTAGGGGTAGAGACCACCCCTTTCTCTCATTGACTGGTACTCGTATCCATTGAATAATAACTTAATCAGAAGACCCGGGTTAAACGTTAACTCAAATCTTACAAAAGTCAATCTCAATCCCGGAGATTATCACTTGACCCTGAAAGTTGTCGAAATCCCTACATGACTTATGTTAGATTCGGCTCTAACATTAATGGATGAAAAGAAGTGGCCTTGACTAACGTTATATCCCGCCTACCTCGAATGTCCAAATCCGGAAGATCTCCACTGCCCCTAACGCTGGCTTCAACAAAAGAGTCACGAATCTAAGGCCTTGTATAGATTCGGCCACACATAAAAACACGAGTTACACTTTTAGATTTGGTATCCCAAAGAGAAAGAAGAATGAAAAGCTTCTAGAAAACCTTACCACTATTACTAGGAACCGTATTGGAAGAAACGACAAGAGATGACCGACGGCACAGAGGTGAGGCTTGAGAAAATAATCAAATCGAAGAAGAAAAGGGTATAGACGAAAAAGGGAAAAGAAATGGTAAATGGAAGATTCGACCAAGGTTTAAATGACTAGGAGGGTTATTCGGCTTTTAGCAAAAGAAAAGAGAAGAGAAGGTTGGAGTTTTGAGAGGTTTGACTCTAGGAAAATGAAGAGAAAGATTCGGTACACAAGTATGAAAAGAAAAAGAGAATAGGAAGGAGGGTATAGCTCGGTTTAGTGAAAAAGTAATTCATCCATGAATTTCCACTGTTGGGCTTGGCCCAAAACCACACCAAACCACACGATATGTAATAATGCAAAATGCACCCAACCCAGCCTAGTGTCCATCCGTTACACACCCCCGTATCCAGCCACCACACACCAGGGGATTACTAAATCGACCCTCCATCCGCTACACACCAATTTGGCAATCAATGCTGTCCCCTCAGTGGTCTAGCCACCGGTCCACGTGATTAAATCACAAAAATCCATAACGTGACCCATGGTCAACGTCAATCCACGATGAAGCTCAAGGCTAACATCAATCCACGATGTGGCACCTAGCCATCACCAACCACGATGTGGCACATAGCCTACACCAACCACGATGTGGCACCTAGCCATCATCAATCCACGTGAGGCTCGAGGCCATCACTAAACCACGTACATAAATTTACACCTCGCCCTTCATTGGATATATATATACCACTCCATGCAAATGCAACATATTATAATGACATGGCAGGATAATGCATGAACATCTTTAATAGGCATATGAAATGCCTACGTATAACCACAGTAGATAACCAGAACCACACCAATATTAGGGTACTAACCTAGTTACCGACATACCCATTAAAGGTATCCATTCCACCACAGCCACTGTGTTGGCTATCATGCACATAACGCATACAATTAATTAACTAACAGGGAAATTGCGAATTAACCACATACCTAATAACCCGAAGCACCACACTCTCGATTTCCCTAGCGTCCTTACTCGAAGAGACTACAGTGATCTGCTTGTCTTTTTCCGTCGCTGGCCCACACCCTGGTGGCCAATCCCAAACCGCAAAAACTGAACGTCTCTTGAACTTAGGGGTAGAGACCACCCCTTTCTCTCATTGACTGGTACTCGTATCCATTGAATAATAACTTAATCAGAAGACCCGGGTTAAACGTTAACTCAAATCTTACAAAAGTCGATCTCAATCCCGGAGATTATCACTTGACCCTGAAAGTTGTCGAAATCCCTACATGACTTATGTTAGATTCGGCTCTAACATTAATGGATGAAAAGAAGTGGCCTTCGGCCTAACGTTATATCCTGCCTACCTCGAATGTCCAAATCCCGGAAGATCTCCACTGCCCCTAACGCTGGCTTCAACAAAAGAGTCACGAATCTAAGCCTTGTATAGATTCGGCCACACATAAAAACACAGAGTTACACTTTTAGATTTCGGCAACCCAAAGAGAAAGAAGAATGAAAAGCTTCTAGAAAACCTTACCACTATTACTAGGAACCGTATTGGAAGAAACGACAAGAGATGACCGACGGCACAAAGGTGAGGCTTGAGAAAATAATCAAATCGAAGAAGAAAAGGGTATAGACGAAAAAGGGAGAAGAAATGGTAAATGGGAGATTCGGCCAAGGTTTAAATGACTAGGAGGGTTATTCGGCTTTTAGCAAAAGAAAAGAGAAGAGAGGGTTGGAGTTTTGAGAGGTTTCGGCTATGGGGAAAATGAAGAGAAAGATTCTGAACAAGTATGAAAAGAAAAAGAGAATAGGAAGGAGGGTATAGTTCGGTTTAATGAAGAAGTAAAGAGAAGCAAAGATGAATCAAGAATGCACCCCAAAGATCACTTACACTTTCGGCTTTAAGTCATCTGAAGAGAAAACAATTGAAGAGTTTTGACTACCACTTTTCGGCACAAGACTAGAGAAGGAAAAAAAACAAAAGATGCACACTACAACTATTAAGCAAATTCAGCACTTACTCCCCCCATACATGACCGAAAATGCTACCAACAAGAACCCCTATTTTGGCCAACTCTCACACCCCTCACCTCATCCCTTATTTTTCACCTATTTTTCCTCCATTCCACTCATTCAAACCCATTTGAATGTTTCACACTCCTATCTCCCTCAATAGCCACTCATTTGAAATGTTTGACCATTTTAAACCTCCTATCTTCAAGTGCCCACGCCAACTCCAACTCCTCCTCCCTCTGACGCAAAAATGAACTCTAAAATGCTATCTCCGTAGCTCGAACCTCCTCCCCTTTGGAACTCCTCCTGACGCAAACTCTTCCCCTTGCTCCCTTGCGTTACCTTGCCACTCCACCACTACCTTTCTTGTGTCATAAACTCCACCTTTATTCCCTTAAGGCCTAGCTTCCCTAGCCCCCCTAATCAGGTTCAACCCAAAAATTTCACTAAGGCCCCTACCTAACCCCAAGGTTTCCCGAAGCCCCCCAACACATACAAATAGCACACAAAGCATACCACCACATAGATTTGAATTAAAATGCATGACCCCCAAATATTGAATATTACACGTGCCTCCTTAATGACCGATCACTACTGGATTCGATTTTTACAATTTTGTGCACACTGCAGGCGTGTCCCTGACGTGACTTGCTTTAATTCTATTCAGAATAGGGTACTTAGAGGCAAAGAAAGACATACCAAAAGCCTATATAAACACCCTAGAGGCCAACCTTTAAGGAGGCGTCTAGGTAGGCTTAGGAGCCAAGCCAGAGAAGCCAAAATTGTGGGATTTACTCGAAGAAAGCCAATTGATTCATCTCAAGAAGCTGGAGTCATACTCAAGACGGAAGATCTTCCCTTCAATTTCCTTCAAGGCATTTTAGGGTTTTTCTTCTGTTTTGTTTTATATTTTCTTCTGAGATGTATTCTTTTATGATTATGAACTAAACCCCTTAAATACCAGAGGGGGATGAAACCTAAGCCGGATCTTGTTATTGTTTTCTGAACTATGTGATAAATACTTGATTTGTTCTTAGTTATGTGTTCTTAATTCTTGCTTTGATATTTGAGGATATTGATTCAAGTATTTATGTGCATAGGCGGTGGAGCAAAAGTCCTTGTTTAAGAGTAAATCTAGCATAGTTAAGCGGAGTTGATCGCAATCGTAGAAATAGGATGACGAAAATCTACCGGATTAGGGTCAAACCTAATATAGGAGTCCATAGATCGAGTTAATGCAATTCTAGGGATTTTAATTAGAAAGATATTTCAATTAATCAACCTAGGGTTAGACGTTAGTAGCCTCGAAAGAGGTATTAATATAAATTAGGGAATCCTACGGATCAATTCAAGTGAATAAATCGTCTGGTTCAGAGTTAAATAACAAGTGAAGTCTAGATGGATTCTTCCTCGGGTATTGTCCTAATCAATAGGTTTTTCCTAAAAGTATTTTCCCCAATTCATTCTCTGTGTCTTATCACCCTTAGCTTAGTAGTTAGTTAATTTTAGATTAAACAACAATTCCCTTAATTCTTCAGCTAACTAATAAAAAGAAAGTTAGTATTAGTACTTTTGGTTCCCTTGGGTTCGACATTCCAGTCTTGCCACTAAACTATACTACTGTTCGATAGGTGCACTTGGCTCAATCGTGGTGATAGTTAGTTTCTAGGCTCGATCATTCATTATATAAATTTTAAGACTTTCCCACCACCGATCACTCACCAATCACCGCCACCTCCATATCATCCTCAGTCCCCAAAATGACCCTCTCAGGTGCGCAATCCAAGCTAACACGATGCTCAACTAACCAGTCCATACCCAGAATTAAGTTGAACTCCCCAAACGGAAGCTCCATCAGATTTTCTAGAAAAATAGTGCTTTGCACCACTAACGGAACATCTCTATAAAGCTTATTAACCTGAACAGACTGCCCCTAATGGACTTAATATAATAACCTCACTAGAAGTGCTCTCAACAGATATCCCCAGGTTTTTAGAAATAGAACTAGCTATATAAGAGTGTGTAGAACCTATGTCTATCAGAGCAGTATAAGGTACATCAAAAATTAAGAACGTACCGGTGATAACATCTAGAGCATCTCTATCCTCTCGGTGTCTTGCTGCATAAACTAGTGCAGGCTGCCTTACCTTTGTTTGATTAGCACCTCTGCCTGGTGCTCTCTACCCACGACCCTTACTATTTCAACCCCTAGCCAGTCCACGGCCCCTAGATAGCTGCTAATCTGAACTCTAAGGCTGTGCAGAACCTGATCTCGAAGCTTGCATCTGATCAGCCTGTTGTGGACACTCTCGAATTCGATGCTCCGAAGACCTACACCTCAGACAATCCCCTATCCTCCTCCAACACTCGGCCGATGGCGCCTACCATAATTTTCATAGTGTTGAATCCTAGTAGAAGCAACAGGAGCTCCCACTCTAACCGGCCCCATCAGATATGGCCTTTATCTTATGCCTCTGAATAGAACTAGAGGGCCCTAAATCCCTCTTATTATTTACCCTCTCTCGGTCCCTATTCTGGCGCGCTTGACATCCTCGGTGGTCTTCGCTTTCTCAACCAGAATCGCAAACTCCCACTCCCTCTATGGAGCAACCAGTACCCTCAAGTTATTCCTCAAGCCATCCTCAAATCGAACGCACCTCTTATATTTAGACGCCACCAGGCCTCAAGCGTAGTGGCTCAGCCTCAGAAACTTGGCCTCATACTCAGCCACAGATCTATTGCCCTGTATGAGATTCATAAACTCACGCCTGCATGCATCCACATAGCTCGCCCCCACATACTTACTCTAAAAGGTGGTCTTAAAGAAATCCTAGTTCAGACGATCAGGTTGAGTTATCGACCCTCAGATCCCAGCTCCAGAATGGGGTCCAGTGACCCTCTCCAAAATCCTCAGCATGGCGACAGTTCATTGTCCCTAGCCAAACGGATATGAGACCCGGTCTCAGTAGCAAGTGAAACTGACATCTCACTTGTATCTATGTTTGGCATACTGCTTAGAGAGGAAGACTCAGCTTGAGCCCCCTACAACCTCTACCACGGCCACGAATACCTCGCCCGCGAGTTCCATGAGTGCTCATTGTAAAATCTGAATTTATCTACATTATAAAATTTTATGCATTAGTTCCAGTATTTATTAGTAGATGTTTTATGCATAAATTATCTTAAGTTAGAATTGTTTTCAGAAGTTTCAGTCTCTAACTATTTCAGTACAGTTTTAGTAAGTACTATCTATAGTGTATTCAGAATATACTATCTATGTTTCAAAAATACTTGCAGGATCGGCGCCAGAGACTCGGTGTACCACAGACTTTCTCAAACTCCTCAAATTATTTTGAAAATCAATTCTCTTAAAACAAAATTTTAGAACCCAAAATTCAAAGCCGAGTTTTGTAACCTGACTCTGATACCACTACATGTAACATCTCAAACCCGGCCTAAACGTTATGGCCGAATCTGACGATGCCACAAGGAATGGGTTTTGAAAATGGTGTCGAATTGATAAACCATTCAATTTTTAAACCACGAGTTCGTTCACGAATATACTGAAAATGTTATTCATTAATTAGTTTGTCAAAACACTTATTACAGTGGAAGTTTAACAATTTCATTATGTTTTAGAAACCCGATTTGTTATTTTTAAAAAATCCCTCTTTTGTGTAAAACCGTCGAATGCATAACACATCTTATCAAATCATGCATACTAAAAAAAACCAAAACCAACAGTTAAAAAAACCATAAAGTCCAGAGAGTCCCCAAAATTTACAAACTCTCAAAGAAAACCAAAATCATAATAAAATCATTAAATTAATAACATTAAACAATTTACAGTCGAGTGGTCACTGTTGAGTCTCCGCCGTACCAATCCATCTAAGTCTATGGATTACCTGAACAGAACAAATAACAGAGCTGAGTTTACGTAAACTCAGTGTGTAATGTAATAGAAATAGACAAGCAAACATACAGAAACATCTCATACAATCAGATATAGAATCAGCTTTTTTCCCATCTCAGATACAGGTAACAAAATCAAATGTACAGAATCCTACCCCCATCCTCTACACACCAACTCTGACCATCCCAACACACCATGTGGGGTTAAAACACCCACCCATCCCTACACACTATATCGTGCCATTTAGACACATGTCAAATAATGTTCATCCAAGCCACCGAAAAAAAGGCGATGATCCCCATACAAATCACTTCCTCCTCATAACAAATCCCACCCCAAATCTGATACAGAAATAATAGATTAAACATGTTGAACATGCTTATATACAGATACAAATATACATATTGTAGTGCAGTTAGGCATACACTTAGTATCCTACTCAATTCATTCTATCAGAATATCATAACACACAAAATAGGGTTTAATTAGACTTTACCGACCCTACAATGGCCCATAGTCAATCGGAGAGACCTGTGCAACCCTAGTAAAAATTACAGAAATATAGGCCTACATGCCGGTGTGGCCCACACGCCCAGATTGGGCTTGCCTATGTGGCCCACACGGCCTGGCCCAAAACCCACACGCTTGTGCAGAACGCCCGTGTAGCCCACACGCCTATGCAGAACGCCCGTGTGGCCCACACGCCCAACTTGGCCTAGCCCGTGTGGCTCATACGGCCACACTCCGGCCACCACACGGCCTTGTCATATGCACAGCCATGCCTTCATCGATCACACGGTCGTGTCTCTCACACGGCCAACCACACGCCCGTGTAGCGTCGACAGAACAATTTTTTTGGCTTTTGTCAAAGCCTCATTTTCTGCGTTTCAGGTACACAACTGGCATCAATTTAATAAGAAAACAATTTCGAGCCATCCAAGACCTAAAATTCGACATTCTAGAGCCCAAATTTAGTAACACTAACGAAAACTCAACCAAAATTATTTCCCAGTCAAGGCCTTACAACAATACACAACGCATTCAGAAACTTACCGTTATCGAATAGAAACCCCAAACACTTAAATTGCTATAGGAGCCCCAGCCAAAACTTGTCTTTCGCCTAAACCGAGAGTAACAAAAACAAACCCCCTTATTAGAACTTAGCCAAAATGCTAAAATTTGAACAAAAAGACTAACCGAAAGAACACAGTAGGAAATCACCTAAAGGAAGCGAATGGAGAAAATTGAGATAGAAATGGAGAGATGAAAAATTAAACAAGAGAGAAAGGGAACAGAAACGTAAAAAAAGAAAAGGGATTTTTGGGAAAATGAAATAAAAATAAAATCCAATTGGATATTTCCCCAACTTCCCACTAACTATACAATCTCAACTACTTTGGCATTTAAATTTAATCGAAACTCTATCAGTCAATCGAGCAAAAATAAATACCCCCGCTCACACAGGGATTCGAATACAGAACCTCCAACACATTGACTCCCTTACCACTCGAACCAGCAAGCTCATTCTGATATGAATTCATAGGCAATTTAATATAAGCCCACTGAATAAAGATAAGACTTAGATCCAAAAATAACCAAAATTTACTAAAGGTAGGGCTTAAACTTGGGACCTCACACACACACCCAAAACACTTAACCACTCAAGCAGATAGATTTTTGTGTCAGATTTTACAGAAACAGAAATAAATTATCAGGGAGTTACATTTTCTGTGTACATGTATAAAATTTTTCAACATTTCATAACAAATTACCTGTACAAATATATCACGCGTAAGCCTTATTTTCATTCAGAATCATGCTATACATGCAACCAATCATATCTCAAATTAACTATCCAGACACAATAATATCAATCATTCAATCATTTAGTCAAACTAGCAACTTTACTAACATGATAAATAGTTAGGGCTCGAAACGTACATGGTTTAGCCATTTAAAATTTTAATTACTTTGCTATTTAGCCAAGCCCAATCATCAAGCGAAATCAACAATTATATAATTAAAATCATTATTAACATTCAAGTTTTGAGGTAGGACCCACACCTTATTTTACGCTCTTTCGCAGCACACTTGTAAATCTTGCGGTTTCTCTAATAAATGTTAAAATTAACATAAACTAAAAATAAGTATTAAAATAAATTAATATGCCTAAAAGGGTATGAATGGCCCACACATTAAAAAACAAGGGATTTTGAAAATTTAATTATTTTGTAAGGGAAAATATTTGAACTTGGGACCTTAATTTTATTCCATACTTTTCCATTTATAAATTAACCATTAGGCTATTTTCTTATTCTTAAAATAATTTTGCAATATTTATTTTAAAAACAAGGCATGTCACATACTAGGGTTTGATGCAAAATTTGCAAAATAATAAAAATGGTGCAAGAGAATGGTTTTGAACTTAGGTTTCAAGGAACTTTTCACTAACACTAAACCAAGAAACCAATACCTCATTTATTTCCAAAAAATACATAGATAATCTAAAAAATTAGTGCATGACCACTCACTCTCGGTTCACAAACCCAATTCTACTAACCCCCGATTTTTGGGATGTGACAAAATTTTTCAAAAGTGATTTTCTTAAATTTATTTTGCAATTTGTGTATTACTCGGGATGAGCAATGAATTAAGTTTGGGGGTGTGGAAACACGAAAATATATAGATTTTTTCAACACCTTTTGAGCACTAATTCATGCAGTTTCTAAGTATTTTTTGTCAAATTTTATACTTTTATTATAAAATAATTAATTTAAGCTTAATTTATAAAACATATTGATTTCTAATTATTTTTATAATAATTTTGCACAATTTGATCTATTTTTGACAGTTTTGCACAAAGGGTGAAAATTTGGCTCGGCAGCCACATTGAGAAAATTGGACCATCGAAGCACTTTTCGTGTCAATTAACCCAAGAGTATGTGTGATTATTTTCGTGTCAATATGACATGTCTATATGTATGTTCATAGTGTAGCCTTCGATAATGTGTAAATTGAAATGGCAGATCATGACATGAAATTCTGTGAAGTCTGTCGGGACAATAAACACGAGATTTCTGTATGATGCCTTTATGGCGTGTTCTGTTTGGCCCTTGTAGCGTGATCTATCATGTATGTCTGGTAAGATATGAACATCAATCTTTTTATGTTAAATTGTGGATAAATTATGTTAGTTTTATAAATCATATGGCTACGATAAGGTGGTGATAAGTTCAAAGTTAAGAGTTGAATAAGATTTGTGATATAGTTAAATAAGTCTTAAGGGCTTTTGTGAATAGAAATGTGTACCTGTATGATAAGAAGGGTATCTACCATAATGATTTGTAAATATTGAAAATGGGTGTATTCATATTTATGAGAGACTTAAGAAATTATTAATTTGAGCTCATCTGTATTATGTAAGGGTTCGAGTTATGTGGAATCCATTAAATCTGTAATAGCCCATTTTTTAGTGGTGTAGAGAATGGTGGTTTCAGGGTCACAAATCTGATGAGTGAGTCTGTAAATATTATTATTTAATATTTACAAGTCAAATATAGTATTATAATAAATTTTGAATTGATAATTTTTGTTATTTAAATGAATAGTTAAGTTTAAGTGGTTTGTCCTTAAAATCAAGTTGTTTGGGAAAATGAGGTTTTGAGAATTCGTTTCTATAAATCGAACACGTAAATATTTTTATTAAATATTTACAGAGTGATTATTTAGGAGTATTGAAATTCAGTTTAGAAAATTTAATGTTTAGATAGTTAAATTAATAAAAGAGACTAAATCGTAAAAGTTACAAAAATTAATCATTATTAGTTTAGATAGACTAAATGAGTTTTA
Organism: Gossypium bickii; assembly: GCA_025503065.1. Lineage (NCBI taxonomy): Eukaryota > Viridiplantae > Streptophyta > Magnoliopsida > Malvales > Malvaceae > Gossypium > Gossypium bickii. Next base: position 31,884,776 of record CP106715.1, on the reverse strand, counting down.
AAGAATAGTTGAATGGTTTTAAAAGGAAATTATGTCATATCTTAGTGAAGTGGACGGTTTATGGATGAAAAATAAATAAATAAAATGTTAAATAATTTTATAATTAAGTTAAAATGTATTAAAAAAAACAAAAGGTAAAAAGCCATTTATTTTTATTCATCTTTTCCCTTCCATAACCACAGAATCTCCATGGATGAAATATCAAGATTCAGCCAAGCTTCCAAGTTTCGCACGGTTTGTTATATTAGTCGATTTTTCATGAATTTTATAGTTTTGAGATCATTATAATTAGGTCCAGTTAATTCCTATTTTCGATTTTAAAACTGTTAAAGATTTTAAAACTTGACATTGATGAATTTGTAATGTTTTTGAAGTTTGATGATAGATTTATAAGCTTCATAGTTAAATAAGACTATTTTGTAAAGTGATTTTAGTTTATTTTAAAGTTTAAGAACTAAATTGTTGAAATAGTAATGTTACATGAAATTTTTGTGAAATTTTAATAACTATGGGTTGTATAGGGACTGTATAAAATTCAACTGGCTTGGTTTGGATTAATTTATGATTGAATTGAATGTTTCGAGTTTAGGGACTAAATTGAATAAGAAGTAACAGTTTAGGGTAAAAGTGTAAAATGATGATTAAGAGTCAAATATATGAATTTCAGTATTTTATGATAGTTGAATTGATTAACTGAATAAAATTATTATTATTTAGATCAAGAAATGAATAAATCGGACTCAAATAATGGAAAAGCTAAATTAACGGGTTAGTCATCGGCCTTGTTTTAGCAACTGTTTTTGTCTAGGTAAGTTCATAACTTGGTTAAATTAATTAGTTGTTGTTTTGGTAATTTAATATCTATTTATGTATATGGGGATTAAGTTCATTGGCTTCAAAAAAAAAAAAAAAAAAAGAATAAGACCATAGCTGGAAGACACTATGGCACTATACCGGAAATGAATAAGACCATAGCTGAAAGACACTATGGCACTATACATGAAATGAATAAGACCATAGTTGAAAGACACTATGACACTATACCAGAAGAGAATAAAACCATAGTTGAAAGACACTATGACTATGGCATCATGTCGGAAATAAATAAAACCGTGGCTAAAAGATGCTATGACATCCTTGAAAAATTGTTTATCAGGTAATACATATCGGATGATAAATGTGTTATATGATATGAACATGATATGGATGATTGAATTGCAATGGTTACTTATGAACATTACATGATATGATATGTAACAGCCCGTTTTTTGTCAAATCGGAACAGTGGTTTCGGAACCACAAATTCAATGTTAGAAATTATTTTAATATTTATTTTTGATATTTACAACATGTTATTTGATATGTGTGAAAATTTTGTGAGCTAATTTTATCGTTTGAATGTTCAGTTGGATAAAAAGGACTAAATCGCGTATAGTGTAAAATGCATGTTTTATTAGCTAAAGGTGTCAAATAGCTATAGAACCTTAAAGTTTAGGTCCTTATGTTGTAAATAGATCATTAACATGATAGTGGATGATAGTGGTTTGGTAAATTTGAAATACTTAATGTTCATTAAGGTTATTTTTGTTAATTGGTAAATAAATGTATATTAAATAAAACAAAACAAAATTATGCCTTCATATCATCTTCCACCATCAAATTCTAGGGCTTGAGAAGCCATTTTTATACCTTCAAGTTTGGCACTTCTATTTCCATCAATTAGGTATGTGTTTTGATCCGTTTTTGATGATTTCTATATTTTTGTAATCATTGCAGCTTAATCTAGCTAGCCTGTACCTTTAATTTCGAAATTGTTAAAGATTTTGAGAGTTTCCATTGTTGAATCTATGTGTTATTTGATGTTTAATGTTGAAATATGAAAGCTTGATGATAGTTTTACATGTTTTGTTAAGTGATTTTTGGTGAAAATGCAAATTAGGGGTTAAATTGAGATATGTTGAAAATATGTGGTTAAATGTGTGAATAAATTAAAAATGTGGGTTGACATGTGTATTAGGGAAGTTCGGCTAGCATTTGATTGGATGAAATTGCATCAATTTGTGATATTGTGTAATAAGGACTAAATGAAAATGTGAAAGTTTAGGGGCAAATGTATAAATAGCCCTAATGTATGTTTTTGGATGGAATTGAATAAATAGAAGAATAAATAAGTTGATTTTGATTATTTATAGATCAAAAAAAGAGGAATTCAGACTTAGATCGGGGAAAAAGCAAAGTAATTGAATAGCCAGTCTGTTTCGTTATATCTGTACACGAGGTAAGTTTGTATAATTGAACTTGAATGTGTAATTATTCAATTGATGGATGGTATTGAAATTTAATTTATTCTATGCCTAAAAGTGATGAATTTGATTTAAATGTACGGATTAAGTCGACGAGATACTGAATAAGACCATAGCTGGGCTATGGCAATCGAATAATAAGACCATAACCGGGTTATGGCATGTGAATGTAAGACCACGGCAGGGCCTTGGCAATGTATGTGTAAGACCATAGTTAGGCTATGGCATCGAAAAATTAGACGTACTTATATCGCAAGCATTTATAACCTCGAAGTGATTCGATAAGCGAATTGGTGAGAATAGATATGTATCAGTACATGTATGTACAAAAAACTGTTCAAATGATGAATTAAAAGAATATGAGAACTTATGAGTTGCATTGTAGTTAAACTTTATGTTATATCATTGATTGAGGTTTTAATTGCAAATTATGTATCTATTTGGAATTGTTAATGAATGATGTTGATTATTTCATCTATAAATACGAACTTACTAAGCTTTATAGCTTACTTTGTTTATTTTCTTCTATGTTTTATAGTATATCAAAGCTAGCTTGGAACCGGGGATCGTCAGGAACTTCATCGCACTATCGGTCATGTAACAACCCAAACCCGGCCCAAACACTATGGCCGAATCTAGTCTGTTACAAGGAAAAATATTTTTGGAAACACCTCTGGAAAAATCGATTTTTAGTATGGTGCTATAGACACAGGTGCCGTTCCGGGTAGCAAGTCTATACCGAATTCAACTTCCCGCTCCGGAGGCAGACCCGGAAGCTCTTCTGGGAACACATCAGCGAATTCCCCAACCGTTCGGACCTTTTCCACTACTAACTCCTTAGCTTCCAAAGCACAGATTTGAACCAAATACGCCTCACAACCCTTCTTGACCATCTTTTCAGCCTTCAAGGCAGACACTACATTGGATAGGTAATTCCTTCTATCCCCTATCATAACCACTTCATCACCTTCAGCCGTCTTAAGAGCCACCCGCTTAGCCGCGCAATCCAAATTCGCCTGATACTTAACCAGCCAGTCCATTCCAAGGATCAAATCGAACTCCCCAAATGATAGTTCCATCAGATCAGCCACAAATACTACCCCTTGGAGTTCTAGGGGTACGCCTCTATAAAGTTTGTCTATCACTACAGAGTGACCTAAAGGGCTAACTACGGTCATCTCCTAGAAGTAGTTTCTGAGTTTAGGTCCATAGTTCCTACCACACTACTAGCAATGTACGAGTGCGTCGAACCCACATCAATTAATGCAACATAAGGAAGACCAAAAATTAGAAACGTCAGGTTATGGCATCCAGGTGCGTCACCCTCCTCGCGACGCCTCATTTGCGTAGACTAAGCGCAGTGCCTAGCCTGCGTGTTGCTCGAACCTGCGCCACGAGTTTCACGACCTCGGTTAGGGACCGTTGTTTCCTCTGCCATTACCACGACCCCTCTGTGGTGGTCCAACATTTCTGCCCTGAGCACGGTTCTGTCCCTCCGGCTGATTCTTAGCTAATTTTTGAGGATAGTCCCTTACACGATGCTCCAAATCAAAACAACCCCTATCACCGGTCCAACAACCTCCCCAATGGGTTTTTCCACAGCGGTTACACTGAGTCGGTCTCGATTAGTAGTCATGGGCCTTGCCGCCTGATTTGGCCCACTTGGCCTAGCCTTTTTCTGGACACTACCACTGGATCCAGCTGACCCAAATCCTCTCTTCTGATTATTCCTACTATAACTTTGCCTCACAGCCTCCTTGATCCCTTCGGCTACCTTAGCCTTTTCCACTAGAGATGAGAACTCACGAACCTGCTGCGGGGCAATCAGTAACCTCAAATCATCTCGCGATCCCGTCCTCAAAGCGGACACGGCGCTCATGCTTCGAGAGCTACGATGCCTGCGGCATACCTACTCGACCTTAAAAACTCCGCCTCATACTACGATCATCGACTTATTCCTTGCACTAACCCTAGAAAGGCTTTCTCCGAGCATCGGTATATTTGGTGCCCACATACTTCTTCGATAGGTGGTTTTAAAATGATCCCAAGTCAGATCCTCTGCGTGGCTCCATCTCGGACCGTCAGCCACCACTGGTACGCTTCATCCTTTAGAAGCGACACAGCCCCTTTCAGCTTTTCCTCCTCAGTCAGGTCAAGATCATCCATGATCCTTTCAATTGACTCTAGCAGATACTCGTCGTGACCTGGGTGCCACTCTCGACACACCGGAATACCTCCGCTCCGTTAGATCGAGTCGCTCGGGAACTGATTTTCGAGCTCCCAAATTTCCACCAGCCCTAGCCACCATCTCCAAAACTCGCAAAATAGCTTGTGATCCTGCTCCTCAGCTTTAAAAGTAGGAGGTGGTGGTGGCGGTGGTACCTCATTTTCGAACCTTGACCCGACTGACGGGTTCGGATAATCATCATCCTACCCCTACGCGCGTCCACGGCATCCACGCCCTCTAGAACTCATTCTATCTACCGCGCTTTTAATCGATTAAGAAAAATTTTATGTGTTAGCATTTGTTCCACTTTCTTATACGCGAAGAAATTTTATGGATAGAGTTTTAATCAGAGATTCTTTCGAGCAAACAAGGTTTCAGTTTTCTATCCTAGTTCACACAAAGGAGTACATGCATCCATTCCTTAATACTTTCCATACCTATTCGCTCTTGGACATTTCGCCCATTTCTAACCCAGGGGTATTTTCGTCACTTTTTCTACAGGGTATTTTCGTAATAAAAGAAGTTTTAAAACTTTAGTAAAGTAGGTCGTTTTGAAATTCCCAAAACTGGAGTTTTTTTTGAAAAATTTGTGAAATTTAGAGATACGGCATCGTTTTGAAACCGAGGGTATTTCGATAATTTTGTCATTCAGGGGCAATTTCGTAATTTTAATAAGTCAGGGATATTTTTAACAGTTGTAAAACTCGGGGGTTTCTTTCTGAAAATATGCCTTTTCAAATAGTGCTGTTTGTAAAGATTTCCAAAATCAGGGTCATTTCGGTAATTTTGCAACTTGAGGGCGTTTTCGTAATTTTCCAAAACAATAATATTTTGTTGATGATTTGCAAAGCAAGGTTTTTGAATGGTTGTAAAATCATTGAAATTTTTGGGCAAAACCATTGAATTAATATTTTATGAGTCAAAGGCATTTTGGTAATTTTACCCCTAAGGGTATTTTTGTAATTTTTCACAAATCAAGTTTTTCGAGAAAAACGTTGTAAAGGTGACGTTCTCCGCTTTGAAAGAGTTGATTGCAAAAGTTTTGAAAACATTAGGGTTTTTGTTGTTTCATTCATTTTCGAAAAACATGGCTAGTTCCCTTTCGGGTTTTAGTCATTACGTTTAGCCTATATGAGAGCCATCCCCGGTCGGGTGAACTAAAGCTACGCACTGAGGCAGGATTCGAGTGAAGAGGAGGTGAGTCACGCGTGATCGCTTAAATACCAAGCTCTCACCGAACCTTTCTAGACATGCGCATGAGGTTATCACACCACCGAGCCCTCCGAGTTAGGGTGAACAGGAAGCTACGCACGCACTGTAGGATACCGCGAAGAGGAGGTGAGTCACGAGGATCGCTTAAATACGAGTGCTCTTAGGATCCACTCCTAGACATGCGTCACAGGTTACCACACCTAGCTCGGTGACTAAGTCATAAGTGGGTTTAGTTCTTTAAATCTTATGTTTGGTTTGTGTGTTTGAGTACTCTAATCCTAGGGTTCAAGTTCCTATAAGTCTATCTACGTTCCATGCTTCCTACCTTCTTCACTGAATATAATTCACAAAGAAGTTTCAAGTACTTACAGGCGGATCGGGTGGGGAGACTCGGGCCATGTTGTTCAAAAACCAAAAATCATTCCATAAGGCCTATCAAAACATTTTTGGGCCTTACTTCACAAATGAGCTTTGAACTGGCTCGATACCAATTTTGTAACAACCAAACCCGCCCAAACACTATGGCCGAATCTAGTCTGTTACAAGGAAAAATATTTTTGGAAACACTTTTGGAAAAATCGATTTTTAGTTGTCAAAAACCCTTTTCAATTGATTGTTTTATTAAAACCATACTTTGGTTTAATGTTAAAATTTATTAAGTCGAGTTATTTTAAAATTTCAAGTGTGCCCGATGGCACGTTAAAAATAATTTTCGTTTTAACTTGGTAAACATGTGATTTGAATATTAATAACAAAGTTTAAAACAAGTATCCAACGTATAGAACAAAATATCAGGAGGCCTTATTACATTCACATAAAATAAAAACCCGGAAATAAAAATAAAATGAATAAAATTAAAGTTCATTTAAATTAAATCCACTGCATGGCCACCTCGAGTCCACCTGGCTCCACATCCGCGATCTACGTGTCACCTGACAAATGTAAAGGAGAAGGTGAGTCACCAAGACTCAGTATGTAACCCTTCCCTCGATTTTAAACAATTTCATACACAACATATAACATTTAATGTGCATAATATTATGTGCCCCAACCTAGCCAACCAAACGCCACTGTCTACCCCGTTGTGGTACCAAACCACTTTGGTGGTGCCAAAACCACTGGTGACATATAGTCACAATGTGTTACCAAAACACCGGTGTAAAGTAGACACAAATCGATTGATGGGGCCAACCCCATCGCGTGATACCAAATCACCGCGCACGATCCCGTATCTCAAAAGTGGGGCCAACCCACGGTGGTGTTAACCACGAGGATAAGTCGCTATGAGGTGCCAAACCTCGGAGGTACCAAACCTCTGGTGACCGTAGTCACGAGTGTGTTACCAAAACATCGTGGCCCGTCGGCACAATATCAACGCCCCTCCACTCATTAATCCCACATCAGTCACATATATATATTTCATGCCATCACATGCTTAAATCTCATGTATCAATTCATCATGCTTCCCAAAAGCATCAAATAACATATTCATCTTAACAGGTACTTACCTGAATTTCCATCTATACCGATATGGTATATTATCCAATGCTACATAAATTAAGTTAGCATTCACAATAGTCAGCACATTTAATAAGTTATACGTGTGTATGTACACACCTGTCACCACCGAATAATTTAAATCCCGGAAAGAAGAGTCGGCCACCCTAGATCTACTTGTCCCTATATTCGACCATGATAGTGTTAGTGATATGGGCCATTCGGCCAAACCAAATAATTCTTTTAGGGTTATTGCTTGAACCCGAATCCTTACCTTTATTCTTTCGGCTACCAACCACGACTTAATTTCCGAATCGCTTAATCAACTACCACCGATTAGTAAATAAGACTAATAGCCTTCTTCTTAATCGAATGTCGAATAAAGAGATTAATCTTACCACCTTACTTCCAAAACCGATTGCTAGAGATTGGGGCTCAGATCACCTGTTTCCAAATATCCCGGAGTACCTAGGAGAGATCGTTTACAAGAACGTTTAGAAGCCTTATTAACCATTGCCGAAATCAGCACTTACCCCTCTTAATAGAAATCGGCAAAAGACTAAGAAGAGAACTATGGAGTTTCGGCTATAAATACTCACCTACCTTCAGAACCGTTCGAAGAAGAAATCAAAGGAGATTGCCCTTGCTTGAGTTCGGCTAAGGCTTGACAAAAGAGAAGGAAAAGAATTCGGCAAGGAGGAGTAGAGTAAGTTTCGGCACAAGAGTCTTATGAAAGAAAGAAAAATAAAAGAAGGAGAGGGATGAGAGGATTAGTGGTTCGGCCAAGAATCAAGAGAAGAAAAAGTTAAAAGCAGAGGGGTTTTCGGTTTTGAAAGAGAGTGAAAAAGGAAGGGTGCTAGCTGAATTTGTGAAGTAAAAACACTAGGAAAATTCGGCTCCTCCCCCTACATAGTTACTTGCCGTCCACTCCTACCCAAGGAGTTCTAATTTCGGCAAACACCTAAAAATTCTCTTGGCCACTTATTTGAAAATATTCAAATAATCTTGAATACTTAATAATAATCTCATAATAATCCATTTAATAATATCCCTTATTATCTCCAGATTTAAACAAATTAAAACCAATTTAAAGTGCTCGTATTATCCCTTAATAATAACAATTAATAAAAGAGTTTAAACTGAGGAAAAACTCCCCCTTGTGCCGTCCCATTAATGAGCAAAAAGAGGGATTTCCGCGACTCGAACACAAGCTCCCTTGTTCCCCCTTGTGGCGTCATCTATAGCCCTTAAGTGGCCTTCTTTTTGCCACTTTTCCAAGCTGATTTTTGTGTCAAATTATCCACATTTATTCTTATAACACCCTTCTGCTAAGGCTCCCTGCCTTTTAAGTTTAAGATGAAATTTTCTACCAACCCGAGCCTACTCAAGACCCTTAATTAAGCCTTATATTCCCATAATTAATACTATAGCACTTCAAACACACGAAATAATTATTCAATCACAAATAGCCCCAAATTTAGGATGTTACAGTTCTACCCCTCTTAAAATAAATTTCGTCCTCGAAATTACCTGGTTAGAAGAGGTGGGGGTATTGCTGCCGCATCACATCCTCAGGTTCCCACGTAGCTTCTTCCACACCATGGTTCTGCCATAGCACTTTCACCAAGGGCACTGACTTCCTACGTAGAACCTTAACATCTCGATCTAAGATCTGAACTGGTTCTTCCTCAAAAGATAAGTCCGAGTTGACCTCAATCTCTTCTACTGGCATAATGTGCGAAGGATCTGACCGATACCGTCTCAACATCGATACATGAAAGACATCATGGATCTGGTTCAGTTCTGCCGGCAATTCTAGCTGGTAAGCTACCGGTCCTACTCGCTTTACAACTGTATATGGTCCGATGAACCTTGGGCTCAGCTTCCCCTTTCGGCCAAATCTCAACACCTTTTTCCAAGGTGACACCTTCAGAAAAACCTTGTCTCCTACAGCATACTCCATTTCCTTACGTTTTAAATCAGCATAGGATTTCTGTCTATCCGACACTTCCTTAAGACGAGCCCGGATCATTTTGACTTTGTCCGGCCTCTGCATTACCACCTCGGACCCGAACTTGTCGTTCCCCCAACTCCGTCCAACATGTAGGAGTACGACATTTTCGTCCATATAGGGCTTCATATGGAGCCATTTGAATACTCGCTTGATAACTATTGTTATAAGCGAATTCCGCTAGTGGCAGATACTCTTCCCAACTACCACTAAAATCCAAGACACATCCTCTTAACATGTCTTCTAAGATCTGTATCACCCTTTCCGATTGTCCGTTAGACTGTGGATGGAAGGCTGTACTGAAATCCAACCGTGTACCCAACGCTTGATGCAACGCTTTCCAGAACCTTGACGTGAATCTGGGATCCCTATCCGAGATGATCGATACTGGAACACCATGCAACCTTACTATTTCCGACACATACAGCTTAGCTAGCTTCTGAAGAGAAAAATCCATCCTCACCGGTATGAAGTGAGCTGACTTAGTTAGACGGTCTACTATTACCCAAACTGCGTCCTTTTTGCTGGGCGTAAGGGGTAGCCCACTGACGAAATCCATAGTGATCCTCTCCCATTTCCATTGAGGATCTTTACAGTTTGAAGTATACGATGGCAAGCGATGTTCACCTTAACCATCGACACGCGGACACTTTCCCACAAATTCGTTACCTCACGCTTCAACCCGGCCACGTAGGCGCCGTAGATCTCCATACATCTTGCTTCCTCCCGGATGCATAGCGTATGGGCTGCTATGTGCATCATGGAGAATTTTCCGCCTCAACTCCATATCCTTTGGCATACAAGCTCGCCCTTGAAAGCATAATACTCCATCACCAGACAAATTGTACCCTTCCAGACCACCATCCTGAACTTGCACCCTCTTAGCATTCAACCCTTCATCCCCTAACTGTTTTTCCTTAATCTCCTCAATCCACGTTGGCTTAACTTGAAGTTCTGCCAAAAGACTCCCATCGTCATATAGACTCAACCGAGCAAACATTGCTCTTAAGTCCGTCACAACCTTCCGGCTCAACGCGTCAGCTACCACGTTAGCTTTACCCGGATGGTACTCAATTGAACAGTCGTAGTCCTTTAATAGTTCAATCCACCGACGTTGTCTCAGGTTTAGATCCTTCTGGGTCAGAAGATACCTCAAACTCTTATGATCCGTGTAGACTATCGACTTCTCCCGCATCTGATAATGTCTCCATATCTTCAGAGCAAAGACGACTGCCGCTAACTCTAAGTCGTGCGTCGGGTAGTTAACCTCATGCGGTCTTAACTGACGGGATGCATAGGCTACTACCTTCCCTTCCTGCATCAGCACACATCCCAAACCAGTATGGGATGCATCACAATAGACGGTAAACAACTTTCCTGCTTCAGGCTGTACCAAAATCGGAGCTTCCATCAGAATTTTCCTTAGCTTATCAAAGCTTTCTTGCTGCTTCTCCGTCCATACAAATGGAACACCTTTCCTTAGTAACTTAGTTAACGGCGCTGCGATTAAAGAGAATCCTTCCACGAATCTCCGATAGTACCCCACTAAACCCAGAAAACTCCGTATTTCAGCCACCGACCTAGGCAGCTTCCAATCCAACACCGCTTCAATCTTGCGAGGGTCTACTCTAATTCCCTCAGCCGACACCACGTGTCCTAAGAAAGCCACCTCCCTAAGCCAAAATTCGCACTTACTGAATTTGGCATATAACTGCTTCTCCCTCAACACTTGTAGAACTATACGTAAATACCGGTCATGCTCCTCCTCCGTCTTTGAATAAACTAATATGTCGTCTATGGACACCACGACAAATTGGTCTAAGTACTGCTGAAACACCCTATTCATCAAGTCCATGAATGCTGCCGGCGCATTGGTCAATCCAAATGGCATTACCAGAAACTCGTAATGTCCATACCGAGTTCTGAATGCCGTCTTGTGAACATCAACTTCTTTCACCTTAAGTTGATGGTAACCTGACCTAAGGTCTATCTTTGAGAACACCGAGGCACCCTTCAGTTGATCAAACAAGTCATCAATCCGAGGCAACGGATACTTGTTCTTGATCGTTAGCTTGTTCAGCTGGCGATAGTCGATACACATCCGCATCGACCCGTCTTTCTTCTTGACAAATAACAGCAGTGCTCCCCACGGGGATATACTAGGTCGGATAAACCCTCTATCCAAGAGCTCCTGAATTTGAGCCTTTAGCTCCACCAATTCCTTTGGTGCCATTTGGTATGGTGCTATAGACACAGGTGCCGTTCCAGGTAGCAAGTCTATACCGAATTCAACTTCCCGCTCCGGAGGCAGACCCGGAAGCTCTTCTGGGAACACATCAGCGAATTCCCCAACCGTTCGGACCTTTTCCACTACTGACTCCTTAGCTTCCAAAGCACAGATTCGAACCAAATACGCCTCACAACCCTTCTTGACCATCTTTTCAGCCTTCAAGGTAGACACTACATTGGATAGGTAATTCCTTCTATCCCCTATCATAACCACTTCATCACCTTCAGCCGTCTTAAGAGCCACGCGCTTAGCCGCGCAATCCAAATTCGCCTGATACTTAACCAGCCAGTCCATTCCAAGGATCAAATCGAACTCCTCAAATGGTAGTTCCATCAGATCAGCCACAAATACTACCCCTTGGAGTTCTAGGGGTACGCCTCTATAAAGTTTGTCTATCACTACAGAGTGACCTAAAGGGCTAACTACAGTCATCTCCCTAGAAGCAGTTTCAGAGTTTAGGTCCATAGTTCCTACCACACTACTAGCAATGTACGAGTGCGTCGAACCCACATCAATTAATGCAACATAAGGAAGACCAAAAATTAGAAATGTACCGGTTATGACATCCGGTGCGTCACCCTCCTCGCGACGCCTCATCACAGACTAAGCCAGCCGCCTAGCCTCTGTTGCACTGAACCTGCGCTTCGAGTTCCACGACCTCGATTAGGGATCGTTGTTTCCTCTCGCCATTACCACGACCCTCGTGGTGGTCCAACATTTACGCCACGAGCGCAGTTACGCTCCCTCCGGTGATTCTTAGCCGATTTTTGAGGCGAGTCCCTTACACGATGCTCCAAAGACCCACACTCAAAGCAACCCCTATCACCGGTCCAACAACCTCCCCAATGGGTTTTTCCACAGCGGTTACACTGAGTCGGTCTCTGATTAGTAGTCATGGGCCTTGCCGCCTGATTTGGCCCACTTGGCCTAGCCTTTTTCTGGACACTACCACCGGATCCAGCTGACCCAAATCCTCTCATCTGATTATTCCTACTATAACTTTGCCTCACAGCCTCCTTGATCCCTTCGGCTACCTTAGCCTTTTCCACTAGAGATGAGAACTCACGAACCTGCTGCGGGGCAATCAGTAACCTCAAATCATCTCGCAGTCCGTCCTCAAAGCGGACACAACGCTCATGCTCAGTAGCCACGATGCCTCTGTCATACCTACCCAGCCTTAAAAACTCCGCCTCATACTACGATACTGACTTATTCCCTTGCACTAACCCTAGAAAGGCTTTCCTCTGAGCATCAGTATAGCTGGTGCCCACATACTTCTTCTGATAGGTGGTTTTAAAATGATCCCAAGTCAGATCCTCTGTCGTGGCTCCATCTTGGACCGTCAGCCACCACTAGTACGCTTCATCCTTTAGAAGCGACACAACCCCTTTCAGCTTTTCCTCCTCAGTCAGGTCAAGATCATCCATGATCCTTTCAGTTGACTCTAGCGAAGATCTCGCGCGACTGGGTGCCACTCGACACACCGGAATACCTCCGCTCCGTTTAGATCGAGTCGCCGAGAATAGATTTTCGAGCTCCCAAATTTCCACCACCAGCCCGACCACCATCTCCAAAACTCGCTGAAAAGCGACTTGCGTATGACCTCACCACCGGCCCGATCCACGCTCCTCGGCTCTAAAAGTAGGAGGTGGTGGTGGCGGTGGTACCTCATTTTCGAACCTTGACCCGACTGACGGGTTCGGATAATCATCATCCTACCCCTACCGCGTCCACGGCGTCCACGTCCTCTAGAACTCATTCTATCTACCGCGCTTTTAATCTGATTAAGAAAAATTTTATGCGTTAGCATTTGTTCCACTTTCTTATACGCGAACAAATTTTATGGATAGAGTTTTAATCAGAGATTCTTTCGAGCAAACAAGGTTTCAGTTTTCTATCCTAGTTCACACAAAGGAGTACATGCATCCATTCCTTAATACTTTCCATACCTATTCGCTCTTCGGACATTTCTGCCCATTTCTAACCTAGGGGTATTTTCGTCACTTTTTCTATAGGGTATTTTCGTAATAAAAGAAGTTTTAAAACTTTAGTAAAGTAGGTCGTTTTGAAATTCCCAAAACTGGAGGGTTTTTTTTTTTTGAAAAATTTGTGAAATTTAGAGATATGGCATCGTTTTGAAACCGGGGGTATTTCGATAATTTTGTCATTCAGGGGCAATTTCGTAATTTTAATAAGTCAGGGATATTTTTAACAGTTGTAAAACTCGGGGGTTTCTTTCTGAAAATATGCCTTTTCAAATAGTGCTCTTTGTAAAGATTTCCAAAACCAGGGTCATTTCGGTAATTTTGCAACTTGAGGGCGTTTTCGTAATTTTCCAAAACCAAAATATTTTGTTGATGATTTGCAAAGCAAGGTTTTTGAATGGTTGTAAAGTCATTGAAATTTTTGGGCAAAACCATTGAATTAATATTTTATGAGTCAAAGGCATTTTGGTAATTTTACCCCTAAGGGTATTTTTGTAATTTTTCACAAATCAAGTTTTTCGAGAAAAACGTTGTAAAGGTGACGTTCTCCGCTTTGAAAGAGTTGATTGCAAAAGTTTTGAAAACATTAGGGTTTTTGTTGTTTCATTCATTTTCGAAAAACATGGCTAGCTCCCTTTCGGGTTTTAGTCATTACGTTTAGCCTATGACCGAGCCATCCTGGTCAGGGTGAACCAAAGCTACGCACCAGGCAGGATTCGAGTGAAGAGGAGGTGAGTCACGAGGACTGCTTAAATACCAAGCTCTCACTGAACCTTTCTAGACATGCGTACAGAGGTTACCACACCACTGAGCCCTCTGAGTTAGGGTGAGAGAAGCTACGCACACTGTAGGATACTGCGAAGAGGAGGTGAGTCACGAGGATCGCTTAAATACCAGGCTCTTAGGATCCACTCCTAGACATGCGTCTGGGGTTACCACACCTAGCTCTCGTTGACTAAGTCATAAGTGGGTTTAGTTCTTTAAATCTTATGTTTGGTTTGTGTGTTTGAGTACTCTAATCCTAGGGTTCAAGTTCCTATAAGTCTATCTACGTTCCATGCTTCCTACCCTTCTACAGAATATAATTCACAAAGAAGTTTCGAAGTACTTACCTGGGCGGATCGGTGCCGGAGACTCGGGCCATGCTGTTCAAAAACCAAAAATCATTCCATAAGGCCTATCAAAACATTTTTGGGCCTTCGGCCCCCACAGCCGAGCTTTGAACTGGGCTCTGATACCAATTTTGTAACAACCCAAACCCGGCCCAAACACTATGGCCGAATCTTGTCTGTTACAAGGAAAAATATTTTTGGAAACACTTTTGGAAAAATCGATTTTTAGTTGTCAAAAACCCTTTTCAATTGATTGTTTTATTAAAACCATACTTTGGTTTAATGTTAAAATTTATTAAGTCGAGTTATTTTAAAATTTCAAGTGTGCCCGATGGCACGTTAAAAATAATTTTCGTTTTAACTTGGTAAACATGTGATTTGAATATTAATAACAAAGTTTAAAACAAGTATCCAACGTATAGAACAAAATATCAGGAGGCCTTATTACATTCACATAAAATAAAAACCCGGAAATAAAAATAAAATGACTAAAATTAAAGTTCATTTAAATTAAATCCTTTGCATGGCCACCTCGAGTCCACGGCCCACATCCGCGATCTACGTGTCACTGAAAAATGTAAAGGAGAAGATGAGTCACTAAGACTCAGTATGTAACCCTTCCCTCGATTTTAAACAATTTCATACACAACATATAACATTTAATGTGCATAATATTATGTGCCCCAACCTAGCCAACCAAACGCCACTTTGTCTACCCGTTGTGGTACCAAACCACCTGGTGGTGCCAAACCACTTTGGTGACATATAGTCACAATGTGTTACCAAAACACCGGTGTGTCCGTAGACACAAATCGATTGATGGGGCCAACCCATCGCGTGATACCAAATCACCGCGGGCGATCATCCGTATCTCAAAAGTGGGGCCAACCCACGGTGGTGTTAACCACGAGGATAAGTCGCTATGAGGTGCCAAAACCTCGGAGGTACCAAACCTCACGGTGACCGTAGTCATAGTGTGTTACCAAAACACTTTGGTGCCCGTCGGCACAATATCACTGCCCCCTTCACTCATTAATCCCACATCAGTCATATATATATATTTCATGCCATCACATGCTTAAATCTCATGTATCAATACATCATGCTTCCCAAAAGCATCAAATAACATATTCATCTTAACAGGTACTTACCTGAATTTCCATCTATACCGATATGGTATATTATCCAATGCTACATAAATTAAGTTAGCATTCACAATAGTCAGCACATTTAATAAGTTATACGTGTGTATGTACACACCTGTCACCACCGAATAATTTAAATCCCGAAAAGAAGAGTCGGCCACCCTAGATCTACTTGTCCCTATATTCGACCATGATAGTGTTAGTGATATGGGCCATTCGGCCAAACCAAATAATTCTTTTAGGGTTATTGTTTGAACCCGAATCCTTACCTTTATTCTTTCGGCTACCAACCCACGAGACTTAATTTCCGAATCGCTTAATCAACTACCACTTGATTAGTAAATAAGACTAATAGCCTTCGGCTTAATCGAATGTCAGAATAAAGAGATTAATCTTACCACCTTACTTCCAAAACCGATTGCTAGAGATTGGGGCTCAGATCGCCTGTTTCCAAATATCCCGGAGTACCTAGGAGAGATCGTTTACAAGAATGTTTAGAAGCCTTATTAAGCATTGCCAAAATCGGCACTTACCCCCTTAATAGAAATCGGCAAAAGACTAAGAAGAGAACTATGGAGTTTCGGCTATAAATACTCACCTACCTTCAGAACCGTTCGAAGAAGAAATCAAAGGAGATTGCCCTTGCTTGAGTTCGGCTAAGGCTTGACAAAAGAGAAGGAAAAGAATTCGGCAAGGAGGAGTAGAGTAAGTTTCGGCACAAGAGTCTTATGAAAGAAAGAAAAATAAAAGAATGAGAGGGATGAGAGGATTAGTGGTTCGGCCAAGAATCAAGAGAAGAAAAAGTTAAAAGCAGAGGGGTTTTCGGTTTTGAAAGAGAATGAAAAAGGAAGGGTGCTAGCCGAATTTGTGAAGTAAAAACACTAGGAAAATTCGGCTCCTCCCCCTACATAGTTACTTGCCGTCCACTCCTACCCAAGGAGTTCTAATTTCGGCAAACACCTAAAAATTCTCTTGGCCACTTATTTGAAAATATTCAAATAATCTTGAATACTTAATAATAATCTCATAATAATCCATTTAATAATATCCCTTATTATCTCCAGATTTAAGCAAATTAAAACCAATTTAAAGTGCTCGTATTATCCCTTAATAATAATTAATAAAAGAGTTTAAACTGAGGAAAAACTCCCCCCTTGTGCCGACCCATTAATGAGCAAAAAGAGGGATTTCCGCGACTCGAACACAAGCTCCCTTGTTCCTCATTGTGGCGTCATCTATAGCCTTTAAGTGGCCTTCTTTTTGCCACTTTTCCAAGCTGATTTTTGTGTCAAATTATCCACATTTATTCTTATAACACCCTTCTGCTAAGGCTCCCTGCCTTTTAAGTTTAAGATGAAATTTTCTACCAACCCGAGCCTACTCAAGACCCTTAATTAAGCCTTATATTCCCATAATTAATACTATAGCACTTCAAACACACGAAATAATTATTCAATCACAAATAGCCCCAAATTTAGGATGTTACAGGACATCTATCTTGGTACTTTTGAATTGTGTATATATGGTATATGGCATGTATAGGATTGAGTCATTTTGATATGTTTGATGAACATGTATTTTGGGCTATTTAAGTTGGCTTGTGTTGATGATTTTGTTAATGTATAAAGATGTGTAAATGGCTTTGTTTTAAGTTAGGTAAATAACCTATAATGAATGAATGAGGTTGAATTGATAATTCATATTTGGAATGGTTTTATTGAATGAATCATGTATGTGAATTATGTCTAGTAAAGCAAGATGAGTTAATAGGTATTTGAATAGGTAAATGGCATTGAATTGAGTATTGAAATGGTTGAAATGAATATAGTATTATTGTGGTATTGGTTGATGACTTTTGGCTGCATATTTTTGTCTTAAATTGTTACCAATTGAGCTTGTATAGGTATATGCAAAATGGGTGGCAAAATGGCTTGGTAAATAGCCTATTTTTGTCCACACGGGTGTGTGTCTCAGCAGTGTGTGACACATGGTCATGTTACACAGCCATGTGTCCCCTGGTGTTGAAATTGAAATGAAATCAGTATACTCCACACGGTCTCACACTCGGGTGTATGATCGACCGTGTGGCACAAGTCAGTATACCCTCCTAAATGGCACATGGCCTAGCACACGGGCGTGTGACTTGGCCGTGTTGAATATGTTAGTATACCCTACAGGTTTGACATGGCCTGATACATGGTTTGGCACACGAGCGTGTGTGGCCACTTCAAAGGGGACACGGGCTAGATACACGGGCGTGTGGTTGGCCGTGTGTCTGGTCACATGAGCGTGTGTCCTCTATTTGAATCAAAAATTTTCTAAGTATGGAAAAATTTCCCAAACTATCGGTTTAGTCCTGAACCATTTCTAATGTATGTTTAAGGCCTCATAGGCTCAACTAAGGGATACTATCATTGGTTGTGATAAATTGTATATGAAATGTATGTTTATAAGTGTTGTAAGCCCGGTAATGCTCCGTAACCCTATTCCGTTGTTGAATACAGGTGAGGGGTGTTACATGATATGATATGTTTTAAGTTCTTATATATGTAAAATGAAAAGAATATTTGCATTAGCCACATGGAATTAAACATTTAAAGGAGAAGTTGGACATGGTACATTAAAATGGAATGTGATTTACCATTTGAATATGAGTTGGAAGAATTGATTGGTAAATATGTCATTTGAATGTTTTTGCTATAATATGTTCAAGTTTCATGTATATATGTGAACTCACTAACTTTTGATATTTGTTGTCTGTATAGGAAATGAATGAATTCATAAGCTTGTTAATGAGATATGCATGAATTGTACAGAATGGTTCAAATTTGGTAAGTTTAATTTTCTGTTATATACGAGCTTACTAAGCATTGATTTGCTTACGTCCATTGTTTTCTTTCTTTGTAGGTTAATGAAAATCTCAATCGATTAGAAACTCAAGTCGGATCATACACATTGTTCGTTCCCAAATCGGTAGTAGTTTTTATAAATGACATGTACTAAGAGTTTTAAATTTAATGGTTTATAATGATGTTATTTTTAGCCTTGGTTAAGTAAGGTTTTGTTTGATGATGTGTATATATTTGGTATTTTGGCTCATGTATGTTCATATGGGCGCTTTGGTTGTTTGGTTCATGCCTTATGAAATTGATGATGATATGGTAAAATGCATGTGTTGAAATGAATGAATTGGTATGGTAGTATATCTTTAAGGTATTAACTTGAGATGATTGAATGTGTGTTTTTAGTTTGGTGCATGAAATGTGGTGCCAATGAAGGCATATTGGTTAGACACTTAGCTTGAATGTTTTGATATGTTTTAAGCTTGTTTGAATGTGTTTTGAATGTTTGAGAATAGTTAATTTTGGTTTGACATGGCAGCTAATGAATGAGAAATGTTTTGGCTTGTTTTAGAAATGATTTTTGGTTCACACAGTTGTGAGAGGCCTATTAAACTTTGGTGTAGGTTTTTCCCACACGGTCTCAAGTTGTTACACAGCCTAAAGACACAACCATGTGACCCTATTTTGAATAGCACATGGTTTGGCGACACGACCTTGTGATCCTATTTTCAAACTGTAAACGATTTGGCCACATGATCATGTTCTTGGCCACACGGGTTAGGTTCTATCACACGGTTTGGCCACACGGCAGTGTGACCCCTGATTTTAAAACTTTCAAAATTTTCCATGTTTTTATGTTTTGTTTTAAACTAGTCCCTGATTGTTTCCAAACTATTTTTAAAGTCTCGTAAGCTCGATTTAAAGCCTATAAGTGTATATATGCTATATTAATATGTAGACTGAATATTGATAATTAAATTAATATTTGAATGGTGTAATGATGTCATTTGTTTTTAATGTATGTTTTAATACTCTGTAACCCTAATTCGATAACGAAGACGGGTCAAGGGTGTTACAATATCTAAGTTGTATTGTATCTTCTTTTGAAATTATTCTGAATCTGAGTCAGGGTTATCTTGAGTTTATGGGGTTTAGAAATAAAATGATGTGGAATTCATTTGAATGGTCTATGTAGTACATTATTAGTATGGGTCTGTGTAGTATTGAACCAAGATATGTTTTGAGTGTGAGTTTGATGGTATCTAGTTTTGCGAAAGAATTTGCCAAACGTATATGTATCTACTCGTGCTGAATGTATGTGAACAATTGTTTGAGATGCGTGTAAGTGTTAAGGTATGATTAGTTTGAGGTGGGCTCCATGGGTATATTTTGTAAAGAAGTACATACGTGATGAAGTGATTTTTTGAAATTTCTGGAAGGATATTCAGTTAGTTAGATAAGGAAGATATGGGTATGATAAGAGTATGATAGTTAGCGGGTAAAGGTATGCTAGAATTGTAGTAGTATCTGCTCGAAATAAATGGTTCAGAAGAATGGTTGGCACACAGGAGTAACTTTAAAAATACAAAGTATCCACCAAGGTAATTCTATGTTAAAGCTCACCAAAATTCTCTTCAACTTACTTATGTTATGTTTATGTTTCAGGTTTCGATGTTAAAAGACTGCCCTTGAAGGGACGATGCTAGGACTACGTCAAGGATGCCGCGGAGTGAAATATAATGGATACAGTGGAAATGTGGCGTAGCTTTAGAATATGCCTTAAGTGTTTATTATTAGTAAAACTTCTATATTGTAATCATTTATATAATGTCTGATGTAATAAGTTTTTTTTATAAAAAATAAAGCTTCCATTACTTTTTTATGTTAAGTTTTTAAGTTAAAAATGATAAATAAAATATTTAAAGAAATGAGAAATTGTAATCTATTTTGTTAAATTGTTAATTATTATGTGTAGTAACACTCAAAATTCAGACCCGATGAATCGAGCCGGGCTGTTATAGGCTCGTCGTAGGCTTAGGAGAGGGCCTGCTCCTTTGAGAGCCATCACTCCTCTTGCTCTTACCCTTTCTCCTACTCATGTTGTACCTATAGAGTCCACCAACTCTGTAGACTCTCTAGTCCACACCGCGGATCCATCTGCGGCTGTATTCACACTAGATACAGTATGCCAAAACCAGCCAGAGGCCCCTCTTAGTTCTTTACTCATTAATACTCCATATGGTGAAGCGGGTAAACTTATCCTATGGTAAGATCTCTTACGGTCGAGGCAATATCCCTTCTCCCTTGATGCCATCCAGCAAAAACAGAATAGAAACTTGTCTCAAAGGGTAAAATAGGCTTTCCACTCTTCTTCTTCCTTAAATACTCATCTAACCTCACTCTCGGTGCTGGCAAGGTTCTTCCAAATTTTAACAGCTAAATGCAGACTTATGAGTTGGGCCTCTCAAGAGACTTGCAATCAAAATAGCATCAAACTGGCGGGCTTAGAAGAAACTATGCATTCTGACAAAAAGTCCTTAGCTCAACTACATAAGACTCATGAGGAAGCTATCAGTTAGATTAAAGAGCTCAACTCCTTCGTCTCTTCTTGGAAGGCCAAATATGAAAGTTTAAAAATCTAAGCCAAACAAATGGAGAAAGAAATCAATCAACTGAGGGCTAGAAAGTCCTCTTGGGAGGAGAAATTCAAATCTCAAGACCAACAGTGTTTATTAGAGTTGGAGCATCTACGCCAATCCAGTGAGGAAGCTCTAAAAAAATACTAGGAGAAAAACTAAAAAGAATCTTGCAGAGGCCTTGGCTTTACTACGATCCAACCTCATCCTTCTCACCTAAGTTGTTGCGTGTCCTCTTAATCTGAGTCGGGTGAACTTCAACTACTTGCTAAAGGTCACCACTAAGTCCTTGAACTTTAATGTTTATAATCTTGAGGGCCAGGATTGGGAGAAGTTCCAAAGGGAAGGGAGGCAATCAGCCAACTTCTTCATGTCTAGAGAGCCAGAAACAGAGGAGGCAAATTTGGAAGATTCTAATGTTCCTGATGAAGTCCCCACAGAACGCCCCAGCTAGAAGGAGTTCCTACTAAACTTATCGACCTGCCTTTAGAGGAGGAAGATTAAAGACCTTTTTTTACTAAATTTCTATGTCCAGCTTGTATCGTTTTTCTTCTCTTATCAATAGAACTATCCTTTTTTCTTTCCAATTGGACTAACCTTCTTCAAAACTAACAATGTGCCAAAGTATTCTCCATTACTAAATTTTTTAACTTACTTAAGGGACTAAGCCAGGTCTGGCGTATCATGCATATAGGGGTGACTCTATATCAACTTCCAGAGGATCGACTAAATCGAAAACTTTGATACTAATTAATTTGTAACACCCAATACCTGACCCATTTTATCGAATCCAGACGTGGGATGCCGCAATACTTAAAATACTTAACAAAAGTTTTATAATTGGCGAAAACGATATTGAACATACCGCTTATTTACTTATATTCTTTTCTAAGCCAAAATATTTTGAAGGAAACATTTATTAATTACAACATATTCTCAAAAGCAGTATAAGACATTACAACTTAAATCTTTGCTAAACCAGACTTAATCATAATGTAGAGTACTAATTGTCATAATCTTAAGAGTGCCCCTCTGTATGCATAATATCGCTCTTCGAACCACCACATTTGTGCATTCCTAGCTTGGTCCCACCTAGGATACTAGTTCAATTCCCAGAATCCTGCATTACAAATAGACGCCCGTAAGTTCAATAGAACTTAGTGAGTCTCAAGCAATATTACCTTTAAATGTTGTTATTGAATTCCTCGACTTGAAGGTTCTAGACTTTCTTTAAGCCTTTGGTGAATACTTTTCTGATTCCTGACAGATACTATATGTCAATCTTTGTACTTAACCCTTTATGCACATTCCGCTAGATTGGCGGATCACAAATTTCACACCTTATTGCGAATCCTATTTTACAATCTCTTTAAAAATAGAAGCTGAATACATTCCTGAGAATGATATACATATAGATACTACTCTTGAAGGATTCTTATATTGGCTCTGGAAAGCTTTAAGAACATCAGTCACACTGTATCTTTAAGTTGATCCATACAAATGAACTTGGTCAGATAAATGCAATATTTTAGATGATATAACAGAAACTCAGATGACTTTGAAGCATAATGTGAAAGCTTCCAAGTTTGGCGAACACTTACACCATCCATAATTATAGATATGCGAAGCTCTCCATATTAGCAGTTTACAATGGTGAATTCATCAATCGAGTACACTGTCGAGAACTCTTTTAAAAAATACCTCAAAGGCATACCCAAATCTCGCCACACAGGTGGATTATCAACTCGCCACTTAGGCATTACAAAATTCGCCATACAGGCTTTCTAGATGACTTGCCACAAAGGCTTTCAAGATAACAACATGACACATAGGCTTTTCAGATAATTCGCTCCAAAGGCATTATAGATGACTTGCCACAAAGGCTTTCCAGATAACAACACGCTACATAGGCTTTTTAGATAATTTGCCCCAAAGTCTTTACAAATTACTTTCCACAAAGGCTTTATTTGGTTTGCCACCAAGACAACACATAAACTATCTTGTTTGGCAATATGGGTTTGCCTAAACTGAGCATCATTTAAGGTTTTTCCATCATCACCTCCGGGACACGCAGAAACCTTAGTAGACAAATGTATGTTATTCGCCATTTCCAGAATGTGCCATGACCATGTTCTTTCCACATATCTGCCACACTGGCCTTTTCTTGTGTTTACTATCCCGGTGGACCTTGTGTTTATGGTTCTGATGAACTACATTTTTTTCATATTAGCCTTCGTGTTTACTTTCCTGATAGGCGTTGCCAAAACAACATCATGGGGTCTATTATCATATCATATATTTTCCTGACATTCCTCCCGAACCTCTTATCACCACCATACTTCCCAACACATCATTTCCCATACATGCTTACCACACATCGTCATATTCATGCAGCACATCGTACACTTCATTACATACATTTAGATGATTCATAGAAAACATATACCCATATATACATACAACACCTCCTCAAGAATATATGCACAACTATATGGACATCAACCATACAAAGAATTATCATAAAATAACATGCAGGAGTCGGGTCTAGAGACTCACTAGAGACATATCTTTACCTCAGTCTGAAGCTTTTATTTTAATCGTCCCTTCCAATCTAGCAACAACAACTTCTTAAAAGATCATGGGATTTCCATTAAGATCCCTAATTACAAATAGTTTACTAACGTTTCAACTACATCCAACCCCCATGTAAAGCCTTCCACTCACACCCTACTGTGTTATGTCTTTTACCATCCACACTCTTCAATAATTGTAATATGCAGAGCTATAAAACTTACCAGAATGTTGAATCATCCACTGATTAAACAAAATCTTAGCTCTAGCTTAACGAAGAAAAAGAGAACATCTAAGTTAGAAAGAAGGAATAGAACGTAGAGCAGAAAGAAAAACCATATGGAATGCCTTTTCCCTATTTACAGCATATTTATACTCTTAGTCCCTCTTTTGTGGATTTTGACAAGTGGCGTTGCTTATTGAAATCATCCTATGATTTCCCTACCAAATTCGAATGTACTATACCTTAATGGTGACTCGTGGATGGAATAGTCTTCAAGATAATTAAGTCTTCTACTATTTTCTCATACATTTGGTAGGCTCTGTGTGCTTAACCAAAAATCTGAGGCGTACTCTCCCTTAGGCGTACTCTTTCTTGGATGTATTCTTTCTTCACTTGAAGATACCCTATAATTAAATCCTTAGATACCGTCAGCAGGCGGATACTTTAACCCTAGTATGTGTTAATACCCTAATTCACCAGTAAGCTAGCAGGGTGGCGAATTATGATACAATAGTGCATCAAAAAAGTTAACATACATGCCTCACTCACCTTTTTAGATCCATCGTTTTTGTGGTGTGACACGTCGGCTTCTCGCTGCGACATTAAGCTTTATCTCGTCGGGACGTCACTTACTGTTTTGTCTAAAATGCAAGGCACACCCTACACTTTGACTTGTATTTCACTTAACTCATTTACCAAGCCCTATCACAGGCCTAATTGGATCTTCTTTATATACTTACCAAGTTCAGCAGTGCTCGAACTTTGAAATGGAAGACTTTTTGTTAACATGTCAGCCGGATTGTATTCTGTGCTAATTTTTTGAATCTGAACATCTCATTAAATGATCACCTCTCGAACAAAGTGATAATGAACGTCTATGTGCTTTGCCCTTTCATGGTGCATTTGATCATTAGTGAGATGTATGACACTTTCATTATCACAATATACAAAAATTGCCCATTTCTCATTAACTAGTTCGCTAAACAGGCCTTTAAACCAAATTGCTTCCATCATGGCTTTAATGATTTCCATGTATTCTGCTTCAGTTGTCGATAGGGCCACTGTGGCTTGAAGTGTTTCTTACTAACTAATGGCACAATCTCTAAAAGCAAATAGATAACCTGTGAGAGACCTCCTTCGGTCTAAGTCTCTTACATAATCCGAATCAACATAACCGACTAAACCCATTTGGTTTCCTCTGAACTCTAAGCATATTTTTGAAGTACCCCATAAATATCTGAAAATCCACTTAACTGCATGCTAGTGTAATTTGTCTAGTTTTTCCATGTATCTACTAACAACACTAACAGTGTGTGAAATATCAAGACGAGTGCATACCATTGCATACATTAGACTTCCGATTGCGCTTGTGTAAGGTACCTTTGACATGTACTTCTCTTCATCTTTAGTTTGAGGGGAATCCGAAATTGAAAGTTTGAAATGTGCAGCTAAGAGAGTACTTACCAGTTTTGAGTTTTGCATCTCAAATCGCTTGAGGATCTTCTTGATGTATCTTTTTTGTGACAAGAATAATTTTTCAGAATGTCTATCCCTTGAAATTTCCATCCCCATGATTTTCTTTGTTGCCCCTAGATCCTTCATCACAAATTTAGAGTTAAGTGTGGTTTTAAGTCGTTCAATTTCAAATGACTTCTTAGCTGCTATCAACATATCATCAGCATAAAGGAATACATATATGAATGAATCATCATCTAAATGTTGTAAATATACACAACTATCATACTTACTTCATGTGAAACCAATACTTAAAAGGAATGAGTCAAACTTTTTGTACCATTGCCGAGGAGACTGCTTCAGACCATATAATGATTTTCGTAGAAGGCAAACATGATCTTTCTTACCTTCAGTTTTGAAGTCTTCTGGTTGCTGCATGTAGATGTCTTCCTCAAGGTCACCATAAAGGAAAGCAGTCTTTACATCTAACTACTCTAACTCAAAATTGATTGATGCAATAAGAGCCAAAAGTGTCCGAATGGACGAATATTCTATGACTAGAGAAAAAACATCATGGAAATCAACTTTGTAACACCCTATACTCAGCTCGATCACTAAGCCCAAATATCCAGATGTCATACCATCATCACGCATCAAACACATTATAAAATGTCACATTAATAGGCAGCCCTCCTCTTTATTAGTGATGTTACAAATATTTAAGTCAATCATCATTAAAACATGCCAAACATACTTCAAGAAAACTTATAATATCAATTAAACATGCATTAGAGCCACTTAGCAGAATTCTAAAACAAGTTACGTAGGTATCAATATTGAAACAAAGGTATCGATATTCCTCTTATATGGTATCGATACCGATTGGAAAATCGATACCAAAACAACATTTTGTTTCTCATTTAAAAATCAAAACACAGGAAAATAACGATACATTTCAAAAGGTATCATTTTTTTACCTCGAGTACCAATACTCGTGATAAGGTATCAATACCAAATCACAATACTGACTTCTTGCACATCGAAATATCATAGAGGTATCATTTTTGAAACCTGAATATCGATAGCTTTGCTTTAAACCACGAAAATAAAACACATCTAAGCATCTAATCCATTCCAACAAATATCTAATCAACATGAATCATTTACCTGTTTAAACCAATGTCAAAATGACCAAAATAATAGTTCAAAACATCAAAAACATGTCTAAGCAAGAATCAACATAACAAGGTCCTAGCCTATACCTCCTAGGAATATTAAGCTACAAAATATCCAAAACATCATGGCAACATCATGCAACAGTTCTACCACATTATTCAATGTCCATTGACCATACATACAGTTCTTGGAACTTCAACATAGCAAATATTCAAACCAAAACATTACCAATGAAATAGTTATGACATCCATCAAAAGTGCTAGAAAACTAAACCCATAACATATCATGAGGGCCACAATAATAATCAAAGTCTAACCACATTACCTTATCCCCACAGTTCAAAAAATAATATTAATACCACCTGCACAAATGCTAAAACCTAACTTGGATCACTTCCTTGGTATCCTCACACCGCTCACACTAGAAACGTTCAATATCTATAATGGTTTGAGAGAGTGGGTGAGCTTAAACAAGCTCAATGAATGTCGGAATAACCAAAAAGTATACATAATATCAAAGGTCAAAAAGAGCATACTACAACACGTTAACAATCATATTCTAACCAAGCCAAAATAACTTATTCACGTTTCGTTAAATCATAAAACTAATATATATTCCTACATGCAATTACACTCAATTCGCTAATATATATAATTAAATTAATAATAATTCATCAAGACTAAACAACTTATACATGATTTAACAACTCACAAGTCTATCTCATATATTCACATACATTCACAAGTTAAATGAAAATGAGCCAAACCAAAATTACATATACAATTACCATGAGAACATATTAACATTTTCATGAAACTTAAATCTACCCATTTAACATATTATTTACATGTTTATGCATCCATATCACATTGTATTATCACAATAAATACAATCACATTTAAATGATAATTTGGCACTTGAGGCTATGAAACATAAAAGTGGGCTCTGTAACAGCCCGATTTAGGGGCTAGTCAGAACAGTGGTTCGAAATTGATAAACCGTAAAAGTAACATATTTTAATCCCACATTTAGCATTTTTTGGATGATTTATCCCTTGATTTATGTAAAAAGGTGCTCTTAATCCTTTCTTTTCATGTCTTATACTCAGGGAAAGCACCGGAGGATAGAAAGAACAAGAAATGGGCCTAAAACGGACCAAATTTGGCCAAAGTGGAAATCGACACGGCCTGGACTTAAGCCCACACGGCCGTGCTTCCCTGATAAACTAGAACACGGTCTGATCCCGATTCACACGGCCATGCCTCATTAAAGAAATCCAAACACGGCCTAAAGACGATTCACACGGGCGTATGCCATGGCCTTGTCCTTGTCGTAGAGAAGAGAAATTTCACTCGAAAAAGGATAGTTAAGGGCAAAGAAACCTATTTCAAAAGCCTATATAAACCCCCTAAGTACAACCTAGAAGGGGGAGGATAGCTAGGCCAAGGAGCCGAGCCGAAAAGGTCAGATTTGTGGGAAATACTGGAAGATAGCGAGTTGATCCATCTCAAGAAGCCAGAATTCTACTCAAGACGGAGGATTTCTCCTTCAATTCCTTCAGGGAGTTTTAGGGATTTCTTATGTTTTGTTTTACCTTTTCTTCTGAGATGTTTTCTTTTATAGTTATGAACTAAACCCTTCAGATACCTGATAAACCATAAATATAACATATTTTAATCCCACATTTATTATGCTTTTTGATGATTTATCCCTTGACTTGTGTACAAAGGTGCTCTTAATCCTTTCTTTTCATGTCTTACACTCAGGAAAGCACCAAAGGATGAAAAGAACGTAAAACGGGCTTAAAATGAAGCAAAATGGACCTTTCCACAAAAACGACACAGCCTGGGATAAGGACCACACGGTCGTGTCTCGACGAACACCTAGAGCACGGCCTCATCAGCACTGCACACGGCCGTGCCAAAGCAGAAATCCGAACACGGTCAGGTCTCGACTTGCACGGGTGTGTGACATGGCCGTGCCTCTGTTGCTGGAAAGAGCAAATTCAGTCGAAAAAGGATACTTAGGGAGAAAGAATCGCATTCCAAGAGCTTATAAATATTCCCCAAGTACCACCTTTGAGGGGGCGTCAAAGCTAGGCCAAGGAGCCAAGCCGAGAAGGTCAGAGTTAGGGAATAACGCGAAGATAGCCAGTTGATCCATCCCAAGAAGCCGAAATTATACTCAAGATGGTGGAATTCTCCTTCAATTCCTTCAGGGAGTTTTAGGATTTTCTTATGTTTTGTTTTATCTTTTCTCTTGAGATGTTTTCTTATTTAGTTATGAACTAAAGCCTTTAGATACCTGAAGGAGATGAAACCTAGATGGATCTTTTTATTTGATTTTTAAGTTATATGATAACTTACTTGGTTTGTTCTTAATTATGTTGTTTAATCCAAATCTAATGTGCTTAGGTGGAGGAGGAATAGACCCTACCTAAGAGTAGATCTAACATAATTAAGCGGAGTTGATCGGGCGCCTAGAGATAGGGTTACGAGATTTTGCCAGATTAGGGTGAAACCTAATATGGGAGTCCATTGATCGATTTACTGCTTTCCTAGGGGGTTATTATAAGCGAACGAGAGTTCCACTAATTAACCTAGGATTAGACGTTATTCGCTTCGAGAGAGGGTCTAACATAGGTTAGGGAGTCTCACGGATCAAGCTAAGTAAAAAAATCATATAATTTAAAGGTTAATTAATAATTGAAGTCTAGGTGGATTCTTCCTGAGGGTATCGTCGCAATCAATTGAGTTTTTCTTCAAAGTTATTTTCCTATTCGTCTTCTTTATCTTTGTTTCCTTTGTTTAGTTTTCGTCAGAAGCAACTTCACTCTAATTTTAAGGCTAAATAATAAAAAGAAGGTTAGTATTAGTACTTTTAGTTCCTTTGGGTTCGATATCCGGTCTTGCCTAAGCTATACTACTGTTTGATAGGTACACTTGCCTTTAATCATTGACAGAGTTAGTCTCCAGGTTTGATCATTCTTTTATAAAAATTTAAAACTCTAATTTTACAGCGATCAAGTTTTTGGCGCCGTTGCCGGGGAATTAAAATATTAAGAAAAGCTCTATTTTTATTACTTTAGCCATTATTTTATTTGCAATTTATTTCTTTTGTTTTCTTAGGTTAAATTTTAATTTTTCTAATTTTTATTATTTTATTTCTTTCCCTTTTCTAGGTACCTCTAGTTTATGACTAGAAGGAATCCGAGAGGACCTTTGGTATACGATAGTGCTGTGGGGGATCACAATGCTCCACGTACAATGTTTGATTATACGAAACTGCATTTAACAGGAGCAGAATCTAGTATTGTTAGGCCTGCTATATCTGCAAACAATTTTGAATTAAATCCTAACACAACACAAATAATTCAACAGTTTGTTCAATTTGATGGTTTGCAGGACGAAGACCCAAACATGCATATAGCTAACTTTTTAGAGTTCTATAATAGCTTCAAAATAAATGGAGTTTCTGATGATGCCATCTGTCTTCGGTTATTCCCTTTTTCATTAAGGAATAAAGCCAAATAGTGGTTAAACTCGTTACAGCAAGGGTCAATCACTACATGGGATCAAATGACCGAAAAGTTTTTGATGAAATATTTTCCACCAGCCAAAACGGCTAAACTACGTAATGACATCTCTTCCTTTGTGCAGATGGATTTAGAGACACTTTACGATGCATGGGAGAGGTTCAAAGATCTCTTGAGGAGCTGCCCACACCATGGTTTACCCCTGTGGCTACAAGTCCAAACCTTCTACAACGGAGTAAACCCCTCAACAAGGCAATTGATAGATTCAGCCGCCGGTGGAACGCTGAACAATAAAACTCCTGAAGCAGCCTACGAATTCATTGAGGAGATGTCTTTAAACAACTATCAATGGCAAGCTTCGAGGACCAAACTGACAAAATTGGCAAGAGTTTTTAACGTTGACACCATGACCATGCTATCAACGCAACTTGAGATGATGAATAAAAAGCTTGATAGTTTGCGTTCTTCACAGATACATCCAGTCATGCAGTGCGACATTAGTGGAACTGTGGCGAATCCTGAGTACCCACCCTACCAACCAGGAGCAGAAGATGAACAGATGAACTATATAGGTAATAATTTCCGATCTAATAATAATCCTTATAGTAACACTTACAATCCAGGTTGGAGGAATCACCCAAATTTTTCGTGGGGAGGACAAGGCAATCAAGGAAATCAAAGGCAAAACTTCCGAAATCAGCCTTATCCATAGGACAAGAAGCTAACCATCGAGGAATGTATCCAAGAAGCTAACAAAACAATCAAAAGCAATGAAAACTGAATGGAAGAACTTGCTAAGTCAGTCAAGAAAGTAAGCAAAGCCGTTAAACAACTTGTAAAGTCAATGTCAGAACGACCGCAAGGACGCTTACCTAGAAACACCGAAATTAATCCTAAGGAGCAAATTCAAGCTATCACACTTCAGGATAGCAAGGAAATAGATACACCTAACCCAATTCCAGAAAGTAAGGTAGACGAAGAAACAACATAGGTGGTACAAGAAAAGCCAAAACTGGTGGTCAAGGAGTACAAACCTCGCATACCTTATCCCGTAGCATTACAAAAAGACGATTCAGAGGAGCAGTTTGGTAAGTTTCTTAAATGTTTAAAGAAATTACATATTAACTTACCTCTTCTTGAAGCTCTTTTCCAGATGCCAGACACCAGGAAATTCTTAAGATAGCCCTTGATCAACAAACGCAAAATAGATGAAGAGCACCACGTGGAATTAAACGCAACATGCTCAGCAATGTTACAAAATAAACTACCACAAAAGCAAAAAGATCCAGGGAGTTTTACAATTCCATGGTTAATTGGTAGTTTAAATATTGATAATGCGTTAGCTGATTTAGGGGCAAGCATAAATGTTATGCCTTATACGTTGTTTAAACGACTAGGTCTAGGGAAACCAAAACAAACTAAGATGAGTATTCAATTAGCGGATAAAACTGTTAGAATTCCTAAGGGCATTATTGAAGATGTTCTCGTAAAAATCGATAAATTTGTTTTCCCAGTAGACTTCGTTGTTTTAGACATGGATGAGGATAATTCAATCCCCTTAATTTTAGGAAGACCTTTTCAAGCAACTGCCAAGACTAAAATTGACGTTGCCACAGATGAGCTCATACTTTGTGTAGGTGACGATTCAATAAGTCTTCAAGCCCTCGATTCAGCTAGGACGTCAAGGAATCAAGGTAAGTAAGAAAATTCTTTCGATAATCATTTAATTTCACCTTTTTTCCAGGAACCTCCAAAAAAGGAATCGATTGAACCAAATCCTCAGTTCAGTGCCGACAAAGAAACAACTCACGAAGAACAAAGGACCCAAATCGATGACCTAAATGAATGGAAAACACACTTCAAGGAAAAACTAGGGTTACACAAGGAATAACAGGAAACACGGGTCAAAAAAGAGCCAGATTCACACACTGTACAACCAGAGGAACACCAAAAGAGCTCGTGGGAACATCAAATCATTATAAGATTGGAGATCAAGTTCTGTTAGATAAAACCGAGCCTCACATCACCACAACAAACCTGAAGGAAAAGGGAGACCTTCTTCTTAAGGTGCATGATATCTTCCCACAAGGAATAGTCGAGGTAAGTAATCCTACCTTTGACACTTTCAAGGTAAACATTTCTCGACCTCAATTTTGTCATAAAACTGAAACTGTAGACATGAGGGAAGATATTCAAACTTTTAAAACTCCCTAAAATTTTCAAACACGAGAAAAGTCTAGCTTAAGACTATAAACGAGCGCTTCTCGGGAGGCAACCCGAGTACTAACTCTATTTCTTTTTGCATTTTTACATTTTCTTTTCTTTTTTCTCTACCTTTTCCGTGACCGTGTGGACCACTAAAACCACCACACTGACAGGACAGAGGCCGTTGCAGTCAGCCCAACCACCACCCCAACATCATGGATCCAACCACTCTCGACACGGGCACCGACAGATATGGCACGACCGTGGCACTAACCGTGTGAGGCTACCAACTTCCATTCCACGGACAAAACATGCCCATGCCACAAACTATGTAAAATTACTGAGGTTACTGACTTATCGAGCATGGGTAAAACACACCCATGTCATATGACCGTGCCAACAAAAAAACATCACGAGCACGAGCGTGAAAGGATCAAGCATTGGCATAGGGTGACAACACCCTCTATAACACGACCGTGTGAGGAGGCCGTGTAATTCGACACACCCTGGGAGCACGACCGTGGGGGAGTAGAAGAAATGAACATCTATTTAAATCTCTCCCCTCTTCTCCTTTCCCCCGTCTGATTTCATCCTTATTTTCTTTGTTTCTACTCTCCTCCATCTCAAGAATTCTCCACTTACTACGGCTCTATATCCTTGAGCAAGCCACACCATGCCAAAGAAGTGTAAAAGGCCATATTCCGTAAAGGAGAACGATCAACATGAGTTCATGCCTGCAGCTTCGTCTCAACACGAATCCAAGGACCTATGAGACCATTTATTTTTTGTTTCACATTTATCTTTTCCTTTATTTTCCTTCTTTTTAACTATCTTATGCTTAATTTATTTTATTTCATTTTAGTTTCTTAGTGTCAGGTTCTAAAGGCTGCTTGGGAATCACGTCACTTCCGCCACCGCCAGCACCTCCGTCACCTTAGAAGTCACATCCACCTCGCGAACCACTTACCAATAAGGATTCTCAAGCCCCTTTATTTCCTAGCCTTAGTCTATTTTCCTTCTTAGTCTCTTTCTCTTTATCTTTCTTGTCTTTATTTATATATTTAGTTTATTTTCATTAGGTCTTAATAAAGCCTGACTATTTCTCAAAGCGCTACCCAATTTCTTCATCTAGCACAGGAACGTTATCACGCCTGATCACCACCGCCACCAAAGACACTCATTCGGGAAAACATCCACAAATCAGGGAGTAATTCTTTCCCCTTCTCTTTTGGTTTATCTTTAAAATGTCATTATCTATCTTTGTACATTGAGGGCAATGTACATCTTAAGTTTGGGGGGTGACTAGTTATTCTGAGAAAATACCTAATTTTTTCTCAAACACTAAGGATAAAAGTGTCTAAATTTTGCATGATTCTCAAATCCCTGATTTAATCTTGTTTTAAAGTAATTTTCTCATATTACTAATTAGGATGAAATTTTTACTAATTTATGATTTTCATTGATATGTTTTTGAATATGTCATAGTTAATTGTACATTGATGTTTAATTTAAGGAATACTAGAGAATCAAGCATGATAAGTCTGTTTTTCAGACATTAAAATTTTTGCTAGGTTGTTGACCTGAAATTAAATTCTACCTTGAAATTTGAAATTTATAAGGATGATGTCAAAACACCCATAATTTTTGTGAGTATTTTAACCTTATAGAGCATATATTTTTTTTCATGCTCAATTTTTGATTATGAGTGTGTCAACCATGAACTGTTATTCTAGAACTTGCCTCAATTATACATGTCAAGACCACAGTTATGATTTGATATACCGAGATGATAAAGGCACTTAGGTTTCAACCCACTTACTCCATTAAAAAGCCTACCATCATAATTAACCCTTAGAGAACCCCCTTTTTATTAACTTACCTGCAAAATTTAACCCAAAACCCTTTGTATTTGTTATCACCCTTTATTTTTTATTATCCCTTAATCGAGATTTGATTTGAGCTAGTTACCTAAGTTTATTATTTTGGTAGTTAAATTTACATTATATTTAGTTTGTTCTAAAAAAAAAAAATTCAAGTTTGCAATATTAGTAGTATGTAAAGTGAGCTTACACAATCAAAGACTAATTCTCAAAAAGAAAAGCTTGTATTAGTAGGATTTTTATTATTCAGTAAATGTAAGTATTATCTTAGAAATTTTTGGTAACTTATCAATTCAATCTCGATTCTAACCTTCTAATTTCAGCTTTTATCCACACCTTGACCTTTTGATCTGTTTATCATATCATTTTACAGTGGTGGAGATTTGATTTTCAGGCAAGCCTATGGGATTAACTTTTCAGGTTCGACTTATGAGTGCTAAATTTTGACCCTTAAACACTTTTTGAGTGATTTGAGTGAATCTTCTGTGAGGATATCAATCCTTGTCGGTT
The DNA here is from genome assembly GCA_025503065.1 of Gossypium bickii. Classification (NCBI taxonomy): domain Eukaryota; kingdom Viridiplantae; phylum Streptophyta; class Magnoliopsida; order Malvales; family Malvaceae; genus Gossypium; species Gossypium bickii. Next base: position 31,849,959 of record CP106715.1, on the reverse strand, counting down.
TTGAAATTAAGGTAATTATTTAGATAAAGGGAAACACCTATGTTTTTGTGCTACAAATGTATGACTTATCTTGTTTGAATTTTTAGGAATCTTTGAGTTGAATTATCCATGTATAAATTATCTACGAATTAGGATAAGGCATTATTGATAGGAATTATGAATCATGGGAAGTTCGTTTTAATTGTAAGTTGAGAATTTTGCTTGAGGACAAGGAAAAGCTTAAGTGTGGGGGTATTTGATAAACCATAAATATAACATATTTTAATCCCATATTTATTATGCTTTTTGATGATTTTTCCCTTGAATTGTGTAAAAAGGTGCTCCTAATCCTTTCTTTTCATGTCTTACACTCAGGAAAGCACCAAAGGATGAAAAGAACGTAAAATGGGCTTAAAACGAAGCAAAATGGGCCTTTCCACGAAAACGACACGGCCTGGGCCAAGGACCACACGGTCGTGTCTCGACCAACACCTGGAGCACGGCCTCATCACCACCGCACACGGTCGTGCCAAAGCAGAAATCTGAACACGGTCAGGTCTCGACTTGCACGGGCGTGTGACATGGCCGTGCCTATGTTGCTGGAAAGAGCAAATTCAATTGAAAAAGGATACTTAGGGAGAAAGAATCGCATTCCTAGAGCCTATAAATATTCCCCAAGTACCACCTTTGAGGGGGCGACAAAGCTAGGCCAAGAAGCCAAGCCGAGAAGGTCAGAGTTAAGGAATAACGCGAAGATAGCCAGTTGATCCATCCCAAGAAGCCGGAATTATACTCAAGACGGTGGAATTCTCCTTCAATTCCTTCAGGGAGTTCTAGGATTTTTTTATGTTTTGTTTTATCTTTTCTCTTGAGATGTTTTCTTGTTTAGTTATGAACTAAACCCTTCATATACCTGAAGGGGATGAAACCTAGATGTATTTTTTGATTTGATTTTTAAGTTATATGATAACTTACTTGGTTTGTTCTTAATTATGTTGTTTAATCCAAATCTAATGTGCTTAGGTGAAGGAGGAATAGACCCTGCCTAAGAGTATATCTAACATAATTAAGCGGAGTTGATCGGGCGCCTAGAGATAGGGTTACGAGATTTTGCCGGATTAGGGTGAAACCTTATATGGGAGTCCATTGATCGATTTACTGCTTTCCTAGGGGGTTATTATAAGCGAACGAGAGTTCCACTAATTAACCTAGGATTAGACGTTATTCGCTTCGAGAGAGGGTTTAACATAGGTTAGGGAGTCTCACGGATCAAGCTAAGTGAAAGAAATCATATAATTTAAAGGTTAATTAATAAGTGAAGTCTAGGTGGATTCTTCCTGAGGGTATCATCACAATAAATTCAGTTTTTCTTCAAAGTTATTTTCCTATTCGTCTTCTTTGTCTTTGTGTCCTTAGTTTAGTTTTCATCAAAAGCAACTTCACTCTAATTTTAAGGCTAAATAATAAAAAGAAGGTTGGTATTAGTACTTTTAGTTCCTTTAGGTTTGATATTCGGTCTTGCCTAAGCTATACTACTGTTCGATAGGTACACTTTCCTTTAATCGTTGACAGAGTTAGTCTCCAGGTTTGATCATTCTTTTATAAATATTTAAAACTCTGATTTTACAGTGATCAATACCTGAAGGGGATGAAACCTATGATGGATCTTGTTATTGTTTTCTGAATTATATAATAAATACTTGATTTGTTCTTAATTATGTGCTCTTAATTCTTGTGTTGATATTTCTGGGATATTGGTTCAAGTATGATGTGCTTAGGTGGAGGAGCAAAAGTCCCTGCCTAAGAGTAGATCTAGCATAATTAAGCGGAGTTCATCGCACGCCTAAAGATAGGGTGACGAGATTTTGCCAGATTAGGGTGAAACTGAATATGGGAGTCCATAGATCGAGTTAATGCGATTCTAAGGGTTTTAATTAGAAAGAGATTTCAATTAATCAACCTAGGGTTAGACATTATTCGCCTCGAGAGAGGATTTAATATAAATTAGGGAATCTTACGGATCAAGTCAAGTGAATACATCGTCTGGTTCAGCATTAGATAACAAGTGAAGTCTAAGTGGATTCTTCCTAAGGGTATCATCTTAATCAACTAAGTTTTTCCAACAGTATTTCCCCAATTCATTCTTTTTGTCTTTGCGCCTTTAGCTTACTAGTTAATTAAAATTAGATTAAACAACAACTTCACTTATTTTAGGCTAGATAATAAAAGAAAGTTAGTATTAGTACTTTTAGTTCCTTTGGGTTTGACAATCCGGTCTTGCCAAGCTATACTACTGTTCGATAAGTGCACTTGCCTTAAGTCGTCATAAGAGTTAGTTTCCAGGTTCGATCATTCTCTTTTTATAAATTTTAAGACTCGACAGACACAATCAAGTTTTTGGCGCCATTGCCGGGGAGCTAAAATATTAAGAAAACTCTATTTTTATTACTCTAGCCACTATTTTATTTTTATTTTTATTTTTCCGTAATTTACTCTTATTTCAATTTTTTGTTTTGTTTTTGATAAACTTTCTTTCTTTCTTTTCTTAACAGGTACCTCTAGTTTATGACTAGAAGGAACTCGAAAGGACCATTAGTATACGACAGTGATATTGAAGCTACCGCTCGTAGGAATCGCAGAGAAATTAGGCTAGCCCTAAATTACAAAGAAGAAGGGCGAGAAAGCAGATCCAATCCTACTGAAGGGATGGACGAGAACAATCCACCACCACAAGGTATGGCAGAAAATAATGCTCCGCGTACTATGTATGATTATGCTAAACCTCATTTAACAGGAGCAGAATCAAGCATTGCTAGGCCTGCTATAGCTGCTAATAATTTTTGAATTAAAGCCTAACACTATACAAATGATTCAACAATTTGTTCAATTTGATGGTTTACAGGACGAAGACCCAAATACTCATATACAAATTTTTTAGAGTTCTATGATACCTTCAAAATAAATGGCATTTCTGATGATGCCATACATCTTCGGTTATTTCCCTTTTCATTAAGGAATAAAGCCAAACAGTGGTTAAGCTCGCTACCACGAGGATCAATCACTACATGGGATCAAATGACCGAAAAAATTTTATTAAAATGTTTTCCACCGGCCAAAATGACCAAATAACGGAATGATATCTCTTCTTTTGTGCAGATGGATTTAGAGACATTATACGATGCATGGGAGAGATATAAGGATCTCTTGAGAAGGTGCCCGCACCATGGTTTACCTTTGTGGCTCCAAGTCCAAGCTTTCTATAATGGTGTAAACCCCTCAACGAGGCAACTAATTGATTCAGCCGCCTCTAGAACTCTAAATAATAAAACTCCTAAAGCAGCCTACGAGTTTATCGAAGAGATGTCACTGAATAACTATTAGTGGCAAGTTACAAGGACAAAACCAACAAAATCAGTCGGAGTTTACAACCTCGATGCAGTAACCATGCTATCAACACAAGTAGAGATGATTAATAAAAAGCTTGATAGTTTGTGTTCTTCGCAGGTACATCCAGTAATGCAGTGTGACGCAAGTGGAACTGTGGCGAATCCTGAGTACCCACCTACCAACTGGGCACAGAAAGCGAACATATGAACTATATAGGTAATAATTTCAGATCTAATAATAACACGTATAGTAATACTTATAATCCAGGTTGGAGGAACCACCCAAATTTTTCATGGGGAAGTCAAGGAAATCAAGGAAATCAAAGACAGCAATCTCCTCAAAATTTCCAAAATCAGCCCTATCCACAGGAAAAGAGGCCGAACCTCGAAGAGATGCTGACAAAATTCATGGCAGCCACAGAAACCCGTCTCCAAAAAATCGAGACAACGCTCGATAATCAACAAGCATCAATCAAAGGGATCGAGAGCCAAGTTGGAGAACTTACTAAGACAGTTGGATAACTTACTAAAGTAGTTTCTAAAATTCGATCAGAGATTTCTGAACGACCACAAGGGTGTCTACCAAGCAACACTGAGATTAACCCAAAGGAGCAATTCCAGGTCATCACAGCTCATGATAGTATAGGGTTAGATGCACCCAATCCAATACAAGAAAATGAGGTAGAAGAAGGTAAAGTTAAGGTAACACAAGAAAAGCCAAAACCGGTAGTCAAAGAGTACCAACCCCACATACCTTTTCCCGAAGTGATAAAGAGAGACGATACAGAGGAACAATTCGGTAAGTTTCTTAAACTCTTAAAGAAATTACATATTAACTTACCACTTCTTGAAGCTCTTTCACAGATGCCAGATTCGAGGAAATTTTTAAAACAACTCTTGACGAACAAACGTAAGTTAGACGAGGATCCACATGTAGAATTAAACACAGTATGCTCAGCAATGTTACAGAATAGACTACCGCAAAAGCTAAAAGATCCAGAGGGTTTTACAATTCCATGTTTAATTGGTAGACTAACTGTTGATAATGTCTTAGCTGATCTAGGGGCAAGTATAAATGTCATGCCTTATAAAATGTTTAAACAACTAGGACTAGGAAAACCCAAACAAACTAGGATGAACATTCAATTAGCTGATAAAATTGTTAGAATTCCTAGGGGTATTATCGAAGATGTTCTTGTAAAAATTGATAAATTCGTCTTCCCAGTAGATTTTTTTGTATTAGACATGGGTGAGGATAATTCGATTCCCCTAATTTTAGGAAGACCCCTTTTTGCAATTGCTAGAAAAAATTGATGCTGGCACAGGAGAACTCATCTTTCGTGTAAGTGACGAATCAATCAATTTACAAGCTCTCGACTCGGCCAGGACAACAATTGATGAAGGTGAGAGAGTAAAATCAGTTGATAACCAAGTTGTTCATCCTTCAGCATAGGAAACACTACAATGTTACAAACCTGAGCCGAATCATGGACCCCATGCCAAAAAAGGAGAATTACGTAAGGAACAAAGCATTAGGGTCGACAAACTAGAAGAGTGGAAAATACAATTCAAAGAAGAATCGGGACCACACGAAGTAAAACCGAAGGAACCCCCAGAAGAGCTCATAGGGACAACAAACCACTTCAAAATAGGAGACCAGGTACTATTAGATAAAGCAGATCCTCACATCACCACACTAGACCTAAACACGAACAAGGAAATCCCTATTAAGGTATGCAATATCTTCCCATATGGAACAGCGAGGTAAGCAATTCAACATTCGGCACTCTTAAGGTAAACGCTTCTCGACTTAAACTTTATAGTAAAAATAGAACTGAAAGCATGAGGGAAGATATTCTAACTTTTAAACCACCCTGATTTTTGCAAATACGAGGAAAGTCTAACTTAAGACTATAACCGAGCTCTTCTTGGGAGGCAACACGAGCACTAACCCAATTTACTTTCATATTTGTTTTCATTTTTTTCTTTTCTTTTCTTCCTTCTTTCTGAACACCTAGTTGTAAACTAACCAAAAAAGAAGATTCCCAGGCCACACGGCCTTTCACACGGCCGTGGCCATGTGGAAATACAGAATCTCCGTACTGACACGGCAGGGATGGTACGAGTCAGAGAAAATCAAATTTCAGAGTCACGGGCTCCAACCAACACCCCACGGGCACCGACGAAATGCCACGGCCATGCGACGCGCCCGTGGACGACCAACGGGCGTGGCAATCTGTAAAATAGGCGTGGGTGAACCAACATGCCTAGACACACGGCCGTGCGAGAAAGCCGTGTGAATCAACACGCCCACGATACACGGGCGTGTGACTGTACCTGATATGGAATTCTATTTAAACCACCCACCCCTCCCTCTACTCACTTATTCCTCACCATTCTTCCTCCCTTACACCCCCCATTCTCAGAATTCTTTGTCTCCATAAGCATGCCTCTCAAATTTTTGGCCATGTCGAAGAAGCGGAAGGATCCAAGCACAGTCTCCCTCATGGAGACCGATATACATAAGTTCATACCGGCCGCTTCATTCATTCGACAAGCCAAGGGTCTTTGAGACCATTTCTCTTTTGTTTCACTTTTATCTTATCCTCTATTTTCCTTCTCTTTGACCATCTTATACTTAATTTAGTTTATTTTATTTTAGTTTCTTAGTGTCAGGTTTAAAAGGCTGCTAGGGAATCACACCTTGGGAACCACGACCACCACCACTGTAGCCCTCGAAGTTCTAAAGGTTGCTTGGGAATCACGCCACTTCCGCCACCACCATCAACTCCGCAGCCTTAGAGATCACACCCACCTCGCGAACCATCCAAAAATAAGGACTCTTCGGTCCATTTATCTTTCATTTTAATTTTATTTACATTTTTATTTTCTTTTTCTTTCTCTTCTTTGTCTTTAATTATATATTTAGTTTATTTTAAATGTGTCTTAATAACTCCTGGCTAATTCTCTACGAGCTCCCCAATTTCTTCATATAGCGCAGGGCTCGGTAGCAAAAGCCACCCCTATCAACTTCCAACTTTGGGAAACCATCTTCAGGAAGTTTCACCTCTTCCTCTATCTTAAATTGCATATCTATCTTTGTACATTGAGGGCAATGTACATCTTAAGTGTGGGGGGGTGAATAGTTATTTTGAGAAAGGGCCTCACTTTCTGCATTATTCTCAAATCTTTGAATTTAGTCTTGTTCTGAAGTAATTTCCTCATATTTCTAATTAGAATGAAATTTCCCCTGATTTATAATTTTTATTGATATGTTTTTGAGTAAGCCATAGTTAATTGTGCATTGATGATTAAATTTGAAGAATACTAGAGAATCCAGCATGATAAGTCTAATTTTTCAGAATTAAAATTTTTAGGTTGTCTACCTGGATCTGAATGTTATCTTGAAATTTGAAATTTACGAGGTTGATATCAAAACATCCATAATTTTTGTGAGATTTTGAGCCGTATAGAGCATATATTCTTTTTCTTACTCACTTTATTGATTATGAGTGTGTCAACATTGAACTGTTATTTTAGAACTTGCCTTGATTATACATGTTGAGACTACATCTATGATTTGATATACCGAGATAATAAAGGCACCTAGGTATTTAACCCACTTACTCCACTAAAAAACCCTACCTTCATAATTAACCCTAGTGAACCCCGTTTAATCCTAACAACCTTTTTATTGACTCACCCATTAATATTAACCCAAACCCCTTTGTATTTGTTATCACCATTCCTTTTAACTACCCTTATATCGAGATTTGATTTGATTAGCTACCTAATTATATTATTTCAGTAGTTGAATTTATCCTTTATTATTTTATTTGTTCTTAAAAAAAAATCTATCGAAGTATATTCAGTATTAGTATTATGAAAAGTGAGCTTATACAGTTAAAGTCTATTTATCAAAAGAAAAGCTCATATTATTAGGGTTATTATTTTCAGTTGATGTAATTACCATCTCAGTATTTCTAGATAGGTAACTTTTCAATTCAATCTCGATTCTAACCTTCTATTACAGCCTTTATCCACACCTTTAACCCTAGCCCCGTTACAACCCTGTTAAAGACCTTTTGATCTATTTATCATCTCATTTTACAGTGGTGGAGATTTGATTTTTAGGCAAGCCTATGGGATTAATTTTTCATGTTCGACTTATGAGTTCTTCTTTTCCTGAACCTTAAACATTTAGAGTGATTTGAGTGAATCTTTAGTGAGGATGTCAATCCTTGTCAGTTTTGAATTAAAGGTAATTATTTAGATAAGGGGAGACACATACATTTTCGTGTTACAAATATATGACTTATATTGTTTGAACCTTTAGGACTCTCTCAATTAAATTATCAATGTATAAATTATCTATGAATTATAATGAGACATTGTTGATAGGAATATTGAATTATGGAAAGTTCGTTTTAATTGTAAGTTGAGAATTTTGCTTGAGGACAAGCAAAAGCTTAAGTGTGGGGGTATGTGATAAACCGTAAAAGTAACATATTTTAATCCCACATTTAGCATATTTTTGGATGATTTATCCCTTGATTTATGTAAAAAGGTTCTCTTAATCCTTTCTTTTCATGTTTTATACTCAGGAAAGCACCCGATGATGTAAGAACAAGAAACGAGCCTAAAGCAGACCAAATTGGGCCAAAGAGGAAATCGACATGGCCTGGACTTAAGGCCACACGGCCGTACCTCCTTGAGAGACTAGAACACGGCCCGATCATGATTTACACGGGCGTGTCACCTCATTAAAAATTCGAACACGGCCTGGCCACGATTCACACGGGCGAGTGTCATGACCGTGTCCCTGTCGTGGAAAAGAGTAATTTCATTCGGATTTGGATACTTGGGGGCAAAGAAACCTATCTCAAAAGCCTATATAAAACCCCTAAGTATAACCTGAAAAGGGGGCGGTTAGCTAGGCCAAGGAGCCGAGCCGAAAAGGTTAGATTTGTGGGAAACACTCGAAGATAGCCAGTTGATCCATCTCAAGAAGCCGGAATTCTACTCAAGACGGTAGATCTCTCCTTCAATTCCTTCAGGGGGTTTTAGGGATTTCTTATATTTTGTTTTATCTTTTCTTCTGAGATGTTTTCTTTTATAGTTATGAACTAAACCCTTTAGATACCTGAAGGGGATGAAACCTAAGATGGATCTTGTTATTGTTTTCTGAACTATATGATAAATACTTGATTTGTTCTTAATTATGTGCTCTTAATTCTTGTGTTGATATTTCTGGGATATTGATTCAAGTATGATGTGCTTAGGTGGAGGAGCAAAAGTCCCTGCCTAAGAGTAGATCTAGCATAATTAAGCGGAGTTGATCCCACGCCTAGAGATAGGGTGACGAGATTTTGTCGGATTAGGGTGAAACCGAATATGGGAGTCCATAGATCGAGTTAATGCGATTCTAAGGGTTTTAATTAGAAAGAGATTTCAATTAATCAACCTAGGGTTAGACATTATTCGGCTCGAGAGAGGGTTTAATATAAATTAGGGAATCTTAAGGATCAAGTCAAGTGAATACATCGTCTAGTTCAGTATTAGATAACAAGTGAAGTCTAGGTGGATTCTTCCTAAGGGTATCGTCTTAATCAACTGAGTTTTTCCAATAGTATTTCCCTAATTCATTCTTTTTGTCTTTACGTCTTTAGCTTAGTAGTTAATTAAAATTAGATTAAACAACAACTTCGCTTATTTTAGGCTAGATAATAAAAAAAAAAGTTAGTATTAATATTTTTAGTTCCTTTGGGTTCGAAATACGGTCTTGCCTAAGCTATACTACTGTTCAATAGGTGCACTTGCCTTAAGGCGTCGTCAGAGTTAGTTTCCAGGTTCGATCATTCTCTTTTTATAAATTTTAAGACTCGACAGACACGATCAGGAACCACTAATTTTGGGTCAGAGAAAATTTATTTTAATGTTATTTTATGAATTAGAGCATGGTTATGTAGATGCATGGAAATTTTGGTGTTTTAATTTTAGCAATTTTATGCTTAATCGCGAAAAATAACTAAATTGCATAAAGTGCAAAAGTTCTATTTTAGTTGCTAGAGATGCCAAATAGCAATAGAATTTTAAATGAAAGCCTTTAATGTGCAATTAGACCTATCTAAAGGTCATATCCCGCCACAGGGGGGACAAGATGATTAAATTAGTCAAAGTTTTGGTGGTGTTAGGTGATTAATGAATAAAATAAGAGAAAAATGAAGAAAAGAAAAGTATCATCTTTTCTTCTCTTCATCACCACCAAAAATTGGCAACAAACAAGGGTTTGAGAGCTCAAAAATTTCAGCAAACTCTTCTCCATTCTAGTAAGTGGTTTTAATGGTTTATCTTGATGATAGTTGTACTTTTAGAACCCCTAGAGCTTAAGCTTTCTAAAAACGGGACTAATTTGCAATATGGTGAAAATTTTAGAGTTTTGCCATGAGAGCTTGCATGTGATTTGCTGCATTTTTATGGAAGAAAATGAGTCTTAGTTGTTAGATGAACAACTTTTGTGAGAAGTGTTGCCATGAAAACACTTAAATGAACCTTTTTGTAAAGGTTGTAAAATTGGTAGTAACTGTGTGAAATGTTGGGTTTTGATGATAGCCATAATAGAAATAAATGTTCACCTAGGCTCATTAAAGGTAAAAATTTGATTAGAATTGATTTCCGAGCCTAGGGGTAAAATGGTCATTTTGCTAAAGTGTAAGGGAAAAATAGTAATTTTGCCAAAGCATGATTATTAAAATGCTTTTATTAATGTGATGATTGAAACGAGCTAATTTGCTATTATAAAGTAAGAAGAACCAAGAGTCAACCTCAATTGGGGAAAGAATAAAGTCTCGGACTAGATCGACGATCTAGCTTATTTTGAAATAGAGGTAAGTTTTTATGTGATAAATTCAGCATTTATGTTAGCATGTTTGAGAATGTTTGATGTTATAATGATATATGATGCTCTTCAAATTGAGTATTGGTGTTGAACGAGAAAGATGATATAAGTTGATATGTTGAAGTCCCGGTTGGACCATAATAAATGTGAGAGTACTATCATCTAACCGTGAGATGGATAAGGTCCCATATAATACCATGTCTGGGACATGGCCTCGGTACCAAGTTGAAATTCAGTATAAGACCATATCTGGGATATGGCTTCGGTGTTGAATATGAGAATCGTATAAGACCATATCCGGGATATGCCATCGATACTTGAAGTGAGATTCCGTATAAGACCATATCTGGGATATGGCATCAGCATTCAGAGGTGAATCCCATGTAAGACCACATCTGGGATGTGGCATTGGCTTTGTACTTATATTAATGATGATGAATAAGCGTATTTGAGTATCCCTAATGATTAATGGGATAAATAGATAAGCTTGGAAATAGAAATGAGTTTAGTACTAAAGTCATGTGAATGAGTGAATATAGGTACCCGCAAGAAATTTAGGAGGAATGTTTACGATATGTGGCATGGTATTTTCTAGATAAGAACAAGTATGAGTAAGTTATGGAAACGTGCTTATGGCTTTGTGTGGTTATTTAATACCATGGATTGATGTCCTTATGAGATTATTATTGCTATTTATTTTCATACAAATTTACTAAGCTTTATGCTTACCCCTCTCATTCCCTTTTCCTTGTAGCATTGCCAAGATAACTCGAGGATCATGGGACATCGGAGTTCAGAAATCACACTATCGACATCTCTTTGGTATAACAAAGTTAGATTTATTTTGAGTATGGCATGTATAGGACTTGAGTATTTTGTTATGTCATATTTATTAGCCAAAGTGTTGGCTATTTATGTTATCAAACTCATTTTGTAAATGGTCAGCGGAATTGGGCCAATACTTGTCAAGTTTATGTGTATGTTCAAGGATTATAAAATTCATGAAGTGTATGCTTATGTGGATGCTTTGACTTTAGTTCTTAGAAATGTTTTAGGGTCATGAGTTAGGCCAAATTGAATTGGTATAAGTATGGTTGCTATATAGGGTGGCATTTGGTTTGGAATATAGCCTCTTTAATGTCCACACGGGTAGACAGACGGGCGTGTGTCTAGGCCGTGTGTGATACACGATCAGCCCCATAGGCGTGTCGATCAATCGTGTGTCCCCTTGTGAACTAGGTTTACAAGCCAGTAAGCTCAGCATTAAACAAACGGGCAGAGACACGGCCGTGTGAGAGGCACGACCTTTGGACATGGGCGTGTGCCTAGGCCGTCTAAAGTTTGCACTTAAAATGTGGAATTTAATTCGACACACGGTTTAAGGACACGGGCGTGTGCCTCGGCCGTGTGACCATAATAAGATGATGATGTCATAAACAAAATGCCAAGGTTTTGGCACACGGGCTAAGACACGGGCATGTCGAGGCTGTGTGAGGGACACGAGCCAGGGACACGGGTGTGTATCCGGCCGTGTGTATTAAGTCAGTGTCGACCATGGGCATGTCTAAGGGGCACACTGGCGTGTGACCCCTGTTTAGGCAAAACTTTTCTAAGCGCGTAAAAGTTTGCGATTAATTTTTGAAACCTTCCGAAAGTATGTTTAAGGCCTCGTAGGCCTAGAATGAGTATGTAATGGGATTGAATGGAAAGTGTTTAAGATGAAAAGAAATTTTATAGCCCGAAACATCATGTTTAAGCAAGTTGAGCTAGGTAATGCCTCGTATCCGGTTCCGGATTTGAACACGGGTAAGGGGTGTTTCGGACTCTATCACCATACATCGGGTACATGGATCTCTAACACACCAATTGACTAATAGAGTCAAACATAATGCAAAAAGTGAATCATAAAGCTAACACTCTTCAACACACATATAGGTGAGTACTCACAATCCTATGGCATGCCTATAACACCCCAAACCCAGCCTAGAAGTTAGGCCCGAATCTAGCGTGTCACATTGAAGTGTTTCTCGAAAATCGTGTTTTTGTTTGCGTTCATTTATTTTCAAAATGTGGTTTATATAAAAACTATTCCCTTTTCAAAATGTTATTAATCACTTATAAAATCTTTTTTAATTGCGGAAGCTTAATAAAAATAAATGATGATACTTAAAAATTGGGTTGCGGAAACATAGTGCTTGAAAGCAGTTATTATTTTGGAAAACCCATGTTTTCTAGCCTGGCAGATAAAAAAATAATAGAAAATAAAATTTTAAATCCCAAATGGCCTTATTACAAAAATATCAAACCCAAAGTAAATTATTTGAAAGGCTAGCCATAAGGAAAAACTTGAGAACATGTGGCCACCTCCGAGTCCCTCACAGCACCGATCCGTCTAAGGCTGGGGATTACCTGCACAGTTAAAAACGGGGTGAGTTTATGAAAAGTCAGTGTGTACAGTCAATATACAGAATCAGAAATCTAACAATTTGGGCCAAAGCCCTTTAACAGTAACAGTACAGTCTAGTTCAGAGCATACATGGGTCATAGCCCACTACAATATCATTTAGGTCACATCCTATAACAGAATTAATTGGGCCTAGCCCAAACCAATAATAGAACAAGTGGGCCTAAGCCCAGTACAGTGACAGATCTCATAAACAAGTATGCAACAGTATGAAGATGCAGCCCAACCCAATCCAACCATCACACCACCCGTACCAACCCTACACACCTGTGGGGACCAAGTCAACCCACCCAGCCCTACACACCAAGATCGCAACCGAGTTGCCAGTATCAACGCAGCAAAGCTGCCAATAACAGTATACGTGGCTGAACCATTAAAATCAGTATATCGTGGTAGAGCCACTGAATCAGTATAACATGGCATAGCCACCAGTACAGTACTTCCTCCATAACAATAACCTAACCCAATGCAGTATGTCGTGTATGTCATGCTCAATCATTACACGTGTATGCAAAAAGGCCATGCTTAGTAACAGTCATTTCAACACATATTAACAACACATCATACACACGCCTACAGTCAAGTCGGTTAAACCACAGTCATACAATCACAGTCAAATCATGGAACCAAAATCAGTCTTTTACCCTCAGGGGCAAAATAGTCATTTTACCCTATAAGGGTATTTTGGTAATCCTACCCTATAGGGGTAATTCGGTAATTCTACTGATAACTAATCCATATATGCATTGTATCTCAAACATACAATTAACACATACAACACTAGTACTACCCCGAGGGTACAACAGTCATTTAATCGGTTAGGGGTAAAATGGTTATTTCGACCCGTAAGGGCATCTCGATAATTTTACCAGTCGAGGGTATTTCAGTAACTTTACCCATAGAGGGTATTTCGGTAATTTCACAAATCAGGGCTATTTCGATAATTTTACAAACCAAGGGTATTTCAATAATTTTGTAAACCAAGGGTATTTCGGTAATTTCACAAATTGGGATATTTCGATAATTTCACAAACTAGGGGTATTTTAGAAATTTTGCAAATTAGGGGTATTTCAATAATTTTACAGCCCGAGGGTATTTCAATAATTTTGTAAACCAAGGGTATTTCAGTAATTTTGTAAACTAAGGGTATTTCAGTAGTTTTGTAAACTAAGGGTGTTTCAGTAATTTTGTAAACCAAGGGTATTCCAGCAATTTTGTAAACTAAGGGTATTTCAGTAATTTTGTAAACCAAGGGTATTTCAATAATTTTGTAAACCAAGGAATTCTAAATAGAGATAACGATGCGAGTGGGCTTAGGGCCCATTCTCAGCCCAACTGGACCCACACGTTTGTGTGGCCCATTTAGCCCAAATCTAGCCACAGATATGAGATTCACATAGACCAGTTCACTATCTACTACACAGTCATACAAATTATTCCTATGGGCCCACGAGCCCCACATGGCCCATTCGGCCCAAACAGCCTAACCCACAAGAACACTCATGATGGCCTCAACTATCGCATCGAAGCCCCCACACGTGCGCTCGCACGCTCGTGTGGCTACCATTGCCGTGTGACCGGCATTTCGGCATTTGCCGCTCTACAGCTAGAGTAGTGCGAAATACACACCTGATAGGAATCTGGAGTTGATCCACGCTCCGACCACTCCTATGCCCAACGCCAACCAAGGTATGCTTACTATCCTCATAGATTGCTCTATTTAAAGCCAACTTCTCACCTTCCCTCTTGCTAGCTTCCCGATGTGGAATCCCTCTTTCAGCAGAGTTTAATTCTAACACAAACTCTGGCCTTCCCAACTTAGCAAAATAAATATCCCTTTTTGCTTGCGATGGGATTCAAACTCAGGCTCCCTTGTAACATAATCCACGCCGCTAGCCACTTTACCAACTAGCTCCTTGTTGTCTTAAAACATGCGCAACTAAATATAAGTCTATGGCCAAAGTAATGTTCATCTAAAAAGGAAATCAAAATGAAATGCAAGCACCAAGACTTGAACCTTGGACCCCTTGCTTCCTTGTGTGGCGTCATTCCCTTGTCTCCCATGTGGCGCCATTTGCCACTAGACCACAACTCCTTTTGTGTCATTTTTCTCCACATTTTATTCTTAAAGCCTACTTACTAACTCCCAGGGTTTTATTCGCCTAAAACCAAAATTTTCCTAAAGCCCCGATTTGATCCCGGGACTTCATGGAAGTCCTTAACCTTCCAAAATCACTCACCTAATAGGTCCAACTTGCATTAGTGACGTTCTCTTGTTCTCAAAAATTTTAAGCATTCCCATGGCCAAGGCCCAATTCTACTAGGCCCAAATTCGGGTCGTTACAATGCCAAATATATCCAATGGTTTTAAGAGATCACAAGGCCAAAATATCCACGATTACATATTTTTAATTACTATTTAATGCACATCATCTTTATTCATATTTATCAATTTACGTCACAACTTGTACACAATGCATGCTTATCGGATTCACATTTAATTGCACTTTAAGTGCCACAATAATGCTCATTGAGCCTTCACATATCTGACCACATATGTGTGCATTAAAATCGGTACATCACGTATCACCTACAAGTATTCTCACATATTACCTATCATAATAATATCACATTCCACAATTCAACATATTATACTTACCGAAATTCTGCTTGCTTTCGCTACATATTTGCATTATTAGCATATCATTATCACTGTCATTTGGCGTGTATATCATGCCCACAACACAACACAGTTCACAATAGTCATCACTCATGTCTCATATCACAATATTGTATCATAATAAGTAATCCATAATTATTCAAATAATCACATAATTTGCCAAAATAAGGCAAGAGAAATAAAAGCCTCCACTTGGAACTTAGGATAGGGTTTTAGGCTATTCCTAAGCTCCCAATTAACACTATGAAACATTTCTAGAAGTAGCGATTTCAAACACTCACCGATCACGCTTTCACCTAATTGTCGAAATCTTAAACTAGCTTTTCCTTGCCTTTCGCCTTGCTCGTATAAGGCTCCAATGGTTCCGATGCTTCACACATAATAACCATACAATATACACAATCAACAATTAGCCACAGATTCACTTCAAACAATCAAAACACAAGCCTAAGCTAAATTCTCTTGTAATCGTAACCTTCGACATAGCAAACTTGAATTTCAATTATCTTGGTCTTTACTTAATCTTTTACCTAAAACTGATTCCATTAATCTAATTATTCACCTACGATTGATTCTCAACTTTTAAACTACTCAAAACTACCCAATTCATGGTATCAAAATTTTTTACATGTTTATTGCAATTTTCACGAAAATTCATTAAAACGCTGTAAATCTTCAACAAAACTTTAAGGTAAGTTTTGAAACCTTCTAATCATGTCAAAACTAATTGAAAAAAACTTTGAAACTACATTTTTATCCAAAATCCTGAGATCCACCATTAACGACCCAATTTTTTACTTTTATTTAAAACATGTGATTTAACGTCTAAAAACTCAATTTGAAAGGTCAAATAAAACAAAATAAAAAACTAATAAGGGATCGAATCGTTACCTTAGTTGATGAAAAAATGTCTGTTTGATCGAGAACCCCAAAAACCTAAAAATTCAACAATGGAGAAATTTATGGTGCTTTGAGTGTTTTCCTTGAAATACTATGGAGGTTTATTGCTTGGGTGATGAATCAAAATAATGAAGTTTGAGAACCAAAATTGAATGAGAGGAGCTTTGGAATGCAATGGACGGCAAAACAAAACTATGGAGAAGAGAGTAACATAGGTTTTATAAAGATGAAGGTGGGATAATAGGGAGAAAATTAAAATTTGGTTTAATTACCTTTTAAAACTCATAATTTAGACCATTTTACAAATCAGTTCTTATTTCAAAATCGAATGTCTTTTGAACATTATTTTCAAAAAAAAAAATAGTTTTCAAAAGCCATAGATGAAAACAATTTCGCCCTTACCAAAATTCTTAATTTACCCTCAAAACTTCTAGGCTCAATTTTGGGGTGTGACAATTCTCCCCCTCTAAAAAGAATTTAGCCCTCGAAATTCCCTACTGACATATGGTATTTCTACTTTCAAACTAACCATCACACTTTCGCTGCGCACTCTAATTCTTATTCTGTCTAACTTCATATTGCTTTTCTATAAAGATTCTATTCACTACCACGGACTATTCTAAGGTAACTTTGCTAATAATTTCCTCTATTCACTATGACACTCTTGTCTAAAGAACTCATAACTAATGTTCCTAATTCAATAGTATTTATCAGGATTAGCTAGGTCACTCAAAATTTACGAAGGCGTAGAACCTAAATCTACATCACGCTTCCACTGTACTACTCTGATCTCTCAAAGCAACCACCGTTTGGCTCTGCTACCTAGTTTGGCTCGAATGAAACCCTCAACAAGCACTTCTACTGAAATTTCCAGCTTACTAGCTAATGGACTTATAACATATGAATACACTTGCACTCACATTAACATGTCTACGAGGCATATCGAATCTAATCTAACATACACAAATACAACCAAAGGTGTGAGTGGTGGGGGAAATGATCCAAGTTACATCCCTATAAGAAAACTTTAGGATTAAGACAATGTGTTCTCGTTCCTACCCTATATGCAATTCAATCAGAGGCATTTCAAACAGTTTAGGCAATCAATGTAACTTAAACATTTGGTTTTATAGATCCATGGGTTGTGAAACACCAATCAGTACATTTACAACTTAAGTTCGAGTCTTAAAAAACCTGGCTCTGATACCACCAAATGTAGCATCCTATTCCCAGCCCAATTCGAGCCTGAATATCAGGATGTCACACAATCGTCACGCATCAAACACATTATAAAATGTCACATTAATAGGCAATTATTCTCTTTATTAGCATTTTTACAAATTTTTAAGTCAATCGTATATTAATCATCATTTAAACATGTCAAACATACTTCAAACAAACTTATAATATCAATTAAACATGTATTAGAGCCACTTGGTAGAATTTCGAAACAAGTTATACAGGTATCTATACTGAAACAAAGGTATCGATATTTCTCTTATATGGTATCGATATCGATTTGAAAATCGATACCAAAACAACATTTTATTTCTCATTTAAAAATCAAACACAGGAAAATATTGGTACATTTCAAAAAGTGTCGATTTTTACCCCGAGTATCGACACTCATGATAAGGTATTGATACCAAATCACAATACTAACTTCCTACACATCGAAATATCATAGAGGTATCATTTTTGAAATCAAATATCAATACCTCTGCTCCAGACCACAAAAACACAACATGTCTAAGCATTTAATCCATTCCAACAAATATCTAATCAACATGCATCATTTACCATTTTAAACCAATGTCAAAATGACTAAAATAATAGTTCAAAACATCAAAAACATGTCTGAGCGAGAATTAACATACCAAGGTCCAAGCATTTAGTTCTTAGGAATAATTAAGCTACAAAATATCCAAAATATTATGGCAACATCATGCAACAGTTCTACCACATTATTCAGCATCCATTAACCATACATACAGTTCTTGGACCTTCAACATAGCAAATATTCAAACCAAAACAATACGAATGAAATAATTATGACATCCATTAAAAGTGTTAGAAAACTAAACCCATAACATATCATGTGGACTACAATAATAATCAAAGTCTAACCACATTGCCTTATCCCCACAGTTCAAAAAATAATATTAATACCACCTACACAAATGCTAAAACCTAACTTGGATCACTTCCTTGGTATCCCCACACCACTCACACTGGAAACGTTCAATATCTATAATGGTTTGAGAGAGTGGGTGAGCTTAAACAAGCTCAGTGAATGTCAAAATAACCACAAAGTATACATAATATCAAAGGTCAAAAAGAGCATACTACAACACGTTAACAATCATATTCTAACCAAGCCAAAATAACATATTCACGTTTCATTAAATCATAAAACTAATATATATTCCTACATGCATTTACACTCAATTCACTTATATATTAAATTAACAATAATTCATCAACACTAAACAACTTATACATGCTTTAATAACTTACAAGTCTATCTCATATATTCACATACATTCACAAGTTAAATGAAAATTACCCAAACCAAAATTACATATACAATTGCCATGAGAACATACTAACATTTTCATGAAACTTAAATCTACCCATTTAGCATATTATTTACATGATTATGCATCCATCTCACAACGTATTATCACAGTAAATATAATCATATTTAAACGATAATTTGGCACTTAAGGCTATGAAACATAAAAGTGAGCTCTATCCCCATACATCAGGTACATGGATTGTAACGCCCTGAATTATTATTAAGCTTTATTTTTATGAATTTTTTCATAAATAAGTATTTGCTTCAGTGGTTAAGTGATTTGAGTGTGTACTTGAGGTCTTGGGTTCAAATCCCACTTTTAGAAATGCTGCTATTTTTTGTTCCTAGCCTTGTCCTTAATGACCTGACTTATATCATATTTTCAGTCAACTCATATCAGAATGAGTCTGCTAGTTCAAGTGGTAAGGTGTTAGCTTGCCTTAGGGTCCTATGTTCGAACCCTCATGTGAACGAAGGATGATAAATTTTACTTCTGAGTGTGTGTATCGGTTGTGTAGTAGAGGTTTAGTTGAATTGAAATTCTATGGTTGTTGGATGAGAATTAGGTGTCAGTTTTAGTGGGATTCAATTGTTAATGAGGAGTTGGGATTATTTTTCTTAATTTTAATTTTTATTTTATTTTATTTTAGTTCCCAAAAAATCCTTTTCTTCCTGACATACTTTTTTGTCTTTCTCTGCAAATCATTTTTCTTCTTCTTTCCCTTGATTCTGGCCGCAAATCATTCATTGAAATTGCTGGGTTTTGGTTCCTTATTCTCTGTTTAGATTGGTAGGTAAGTGTTCTTTAAATTCGTGTAATAGTAGATTTGTTCTTCGGGTGTGTTAATGTTGTGAACTCTCATGGTAGGAGTTAATCAAGGGGATAAAGATTTTATCTTCTACCGGGTAGTTATGGTTGGACTGACATATTTGTCTTGGTAAGTGGTTAAAATTTGGAAGGATTGATTTCAATTTATAAGGCTAATACTTTCGAGTATGTCATTTGGGGTTTTGGTAATTTGGTGATTCAATACGTAGAATTGATCATTTGTGTGATGTTTCTAGGTTTCAGAGGTATTGTGGTGGCATTCGCGTCGAAAATGAACCAGGTGTGTAACGAGAAACTCAAAAAATAGTGATCCGTGAAAGCCTAAATTGGGGCATGCCGACACTACACGACCATGTGGTAGGTTTTGTGGGACACATAGCCGTGTGTCACACACGACCTAGGCCATTTTGGGCCATGTGGACAACACGGGCGTGTGTGGGCCGTGTGCCAGGCTGTGTGGGCCACATAGGCTAGGTTATTTGGGGTCGTGTGGGCCCACACGGGCATATGGGCCCAAATTTCTAAATTTTTCTCTTGGGTTGTACATGTCATCCTGATCAATTGTGGGCCATATATAGAGTCGATATGTGCGGTATAAGCCGGAAAGCATGAAATCTACTACTTTGTTAGACTGAAATTAATGTAAATAACATCTATATGAGTATGGTGTAATATGATGTGTATGATCTATTCTATTATGTATGAGCATGTTTAGTATTTTTTATATGAGCATGCATGTGATATATGTTCTAGTATCTGTTATTCCGTTATAACTGGTACTCTGTCTGTATCTGGCTATGGGGTAGGTTATGTATTATAAGGAGAAAGTATTCTGTGTGGGACAATATCTCGCCAGTATACTGCCAGTAATGCTACCAATATACAAGCGAGACATAGGCTACACTCACTGCTGAGACTGGGTCTTATAGTCGCTCAGTTGGGGACGACGCGTTGTTACAAGCCATGCTTAGAGTGTTGGAGAGAGTCGCTGGGCCCATTCTAGTTTTGGGAGCCATGAGTCAGTAACTGAACGACTCCGGTCTAATGGTGCTGAACTGTTTAGGGGTGTCACTGGAGTTACCCTAACTGTGGCTAAATACTGGTTGGAGGCCATCGAGAAGATAATGATTAATATTGACTGCACTTCTGATCAAAAATTGAATGGTGCAGTATCTCTATTTGGCGATGAGGCATATCAGTGGTGGTTAACGGTTGAAGGGAGTACTTAGTCGGATCAGATTAATTGGGAATATTTTAAAACTGCCTTTCAGAGAAAATATGTGGGGCTGAGTTATGTGGATGCTCCCAGACGCGAGTTCATGAACCTCACTGTGGGGGATAGGACTGTCGCCGAGTATGAGGCGGAATTTTTGAGATTGAGCTGTTACAGTCGTAGGATGGTGGCATCTGAGTATAAGAAATGTGTCCATTTTGAGGATGGTATAAGAGATAATCTGAGAGTCCTGATAGCTCCGCAAAGGGAACGGGAGTTCGCCATTTGGGTGGACAAGATAGAGATTGTGAAAAAGGTAAAAATAAAAGGATTTGGAGCCCTCTAGTTCTGTTTAGAGGCTTAAGAAGAGGGCTAGCTCTAATGGGCCTCCTAGGGTTGGAGTTGTAGTTGCTCCTACTATGGCTCTGCCTTGTAGTGGTTGTGGTAAACACCATCTGGGCGAGTGTTAGAGGAGGTTGGGGGCGTGTCTGTGATGTGGGTCGATAGAACACCTTATTAGAGATTGTACACAACATTCTGCTCAGAAGCAAACTCTAGCTTCAGGTTTTGTTCAGCCTTAGAGGGCAGTTCAGCAACCATCTAGGGGCTGTGGTCCGGCCAAGGGTGGTAATGGCATGAGTAGAGGACAGGAAGCATCGGGCAGAGGTGCTAATCAGACTAAAGAGAAGCAGTCGGTGTTGGTTTATGCTATTCGACGTCTTGAGGATAGGGACGCCACTGATGTGATTACAGGTACGTTCCTTATTTATGATGTTCTATACTTTGCACTGATAGACATAGGTCCAACACACTCATATGTAGCTAGTCTATTTCTGTAAACTTGAGGGCTTCAGTTGAGAGCACTTTCAGTGAGATTATTGTTTTGAGTCTATTGGGTCAATCTGTTTGGGTGAATAGACTGTATAGGAATGTACCATTGGAGGTATAAGGAGTTGTGTTTCCGACTAATCTGATGGAGCTACCATTTGGGGAATTTGATTTAATCCTGGGTATGGATTGGCTTGTAGAACATCGAGTCAGTTTGGATTGTGCGATTAAAAGGGTAGTTCTGAGATCCAAGAATAATGTGGAGGTGGTTATGATCGGCGAGCATCAAGATTACTTATCCATTGTAATCTATGCTCTTGTTACTGAAAAATTGGTTCGAAAAGGATATGAAGCTTATCTCACTTTTGAAAGTGATTCAGCTTCCGTGGACTCTTCTATTGGGAAAATCCGAACAGTTAAGGAATTTTTGGATGTTTTCCCCAAGGAATTACCATGTTTGCCTCTGAATCGAGAAGTTGAGTTTGGTATCGAGCTTCTACTGGGTACAGCTCTAGTGTCCATCTCTTTTTATCGTATGGCACTGAAGGAGCTTATGGAGTTAAAGGCTCAACTTGAGGAACTCCTTGATCATGGGTTCATCCGTCCTAGTGTGTCTCTGTAAGGGGCACTGATTTTGTTTTTAAAGAAAAAAGATGGTACCATGAGAATGTGTATAGACTACCGACAGTTGAATAAGTTAACTGTGAAGAACAAGTACCCGCTTCCGAGGATTGACAACCTGTTTGATCAGTTTCATGGGGTTTTGGTATTTTCTAATATAGATCTTCGTTCTGGGTATCGTCAACTTAAGGTTAAAGAAGTTGATGTTCATAAGACGCCTTTATGACTCGCTATGGGCACTACGAGTTCTTGTTCATGCCCTTTGGTTTGACGAATTCTCTTGTTACATTCATGGATCTAATGAACTGGGTTTTCCAGCCATATTTGGATCAGTTCATCTTGGTTTTCATTGACAATATTCTAGCAACTTAGAGTATTCCTTCAGATACTTCGAGAGAAACTATTTAACGTTAAGTTGAGCAAATGTGAATTTTGGTTAAAGGAAGTAACTTTTCTAAGACATGTAGTTTCTGCGGAGGAGATTTGAGTTGATTCTAGAAATATTGAGGCTGTGCTTGATTAGAAACAGCCTAAGAATGTTTTTGAGATCCGCAATTTTTTGGGTCTTACAGGCTATTATCGAAAATTTGTTAAGGGGTTCTCGTTAATTGCAACTCTTCTAACTAAGCTGTTGCGTAAAAAATGTCCTTTTTGTTTGGACTGATAAGCAGCAAAAGAGCTTTGAGAAACTCAAATCTGTTTTGACCTAGGCTCCTGTTCTGATACAACCTAAATCTGGTAAGGAGTTCATGGTATATAGTGATGCATCGCATGTCGGCTTGGGATGTTTTCTGATACAAAATGGTAAGGTTGTGGCTTATGCGTCCCGATAGCTTAAGTCACACTAGGGGAATTATCCGACGCATGATCTCGAGTTAGCCGCCATGGTCTTTGCCTTAAAGATTTGGAGGCACTATCTATATGGTGAGAGGTGTATCATCTAGATCGATCACAAGAGCCTTAAGTACTTCATTACCCAAAAGCAGTTGAACCTTAGGAAGCGTAAATGGATTGAACTGCTTAAGGATTACGTCTGCATTATTGAGTATCATCCTAGTAAGGCCAATGTGGCGGCCTATGCTCTTAGTCATAGGGTAATGTCTAATTTGAGGGCAATGCTTGCTCGCTTAAGTTTGTTTGATGATGGGAGTCTTCTAGCTGAGTTGCAAGTTAAGCTAACTTGGATTGATTAGATTCGGGATTAATAGTTGGGGGGATGATTCTCTATTTTTGCGTTTCCGCCAAGAAAAGAATTACGCCTGATTTTGGGCTGAATAGTGATAGGGTTCTGTATTTTTGAAAACGGGTTTATGTACCGAATGAATTTGATTTGAAACAGTCTATTCTGCGGAAAGTGCATAGTAGCCCTTATGCCATGCATCCCGGTGGGAATAAGATGTATCGGGATCTTCGTGAACTATACTGGTGGCCTAGTTTGAAATGGTAAGTGACAGACATTGTTTCTCGTTGTCTGATGTGCCAACAAGTTAAGGTTGAGCATCAGTTGCTTTTGGGTTTGCTTCAGCCTGTTAAGATTCCCATGTGGAAATAGGAACGTGTGACTATAGACTTCATTAGTGAGTTGCCTTTAACACCTACTAAGAAGGATTCTGTATGGGTCATCGTGGATCGATTGACAAAGTCTGCCCACTTCATACCTGTTCGGACAGATTACTCCCTACAGAAATTGGCCAGGCTATATATTTATCAGATTGTGAGACTTCATGGGGTACTGATTTTGATTATTTAAGATAGAGATCCTAGCTTTACTTCTCGATTTTGGAGGAAGCTTCATGAGGCTCTGGGCTCGAGGTTGGACTTTAGTACTGCGTTCCATCCTCAGACATATGGTCAATCTGAGAGGGTGATTTTAAATACTGGAGGATATGCTTTGGAGTTGTGTGATTGATTTTTGAGGTAGTTGGGAGGATTTCCTGCCTTTAGCCGAGTTCGCTTATAATAACAACTTCTAGCCTATTATTCAGATGGGACCTTACAAGGCTCTGTATGGTCGTAAGTATCGTACTCCGTTGTGTTGGACTGAGTTGGGTAAGCGACGGGTTTTAGGTCCTGATTTGGTTTCTGAGACTAAAGAAAAAGTTAGGTTGATTCGGGATTGTCTTAAGGTGGCTTTTGATAGATAGAAGTCCTATGCAAATTTGGAAAGGAGAGATATTGAGTACTCTATGGGTGATTACGTG
Source organism: Gossypium bickii (assembly GCA_025503065.1). Classification (NCBI taxonomy): domain Eukaryota; kingdom Viridiplantae; phylum Streptophyta; class Magnoliopsida; order Malvales; family Malvaceae; genus Gossypium; species Gossypium bickii. The sequence goes on along the minus strand of CP106715.1, from coordinate 31,825,381 downwards.
TTCTTTAAGGTATCTTCATGGAAAATGGTTTTACGGTTTGGACGTAAGGGCAAGTTTAGCCCTAGGTTCATTAGGCCGTATCAGATTTTGAAGCATATGGTACCGATTGCTTATCAGTTAGAGCTACCTCCAGAGCTAAACTGTATTCATGATGTGTTTCACGTCTCCATGTTGAGGTAGTTTCTGTCTGATCCATCTCATGTTGTTTCTGTTGAGAGATTGAGGTTAGACCAGATTTCACTTTTGAGGAGAAGCCAGTTCAAATTTTGGATTGAGATATTAAAGTTTTGATGAGGAAATCTATTCCGTTAGTGAAGGTTTTATGGCGAAATCATGGCACTGAGGTAGCCACGTAGGAACCTGAGGACTTGATCTGTCAACAGTATCTGCATATGATCGAATCAGGTAAATTTCGAGGTCGAAATTTCTTTTAGGGGGTGGAGTTGTAATGCCTTAAATTATTAAACTCTGTTTTGATGAATTCTGTCATAAATACGTATTTGCTTAGTGGTTAAGTGATTTGAGTGTGTGCTTGAGGTCTTGGGTTCAAGTCCCACTTTTGGAAATTCTGCTATTTTTTGTTCCTAGCCTTGTCTTTTATGGCTTGACTTATATCATATTTTCAATCAACTCATATCAAAATAAGCATGCTGGTTCAAGTGGTAAAGTGTTAGCTTGCCTTAGGGTCCTATGTTTGAACCTCTGTGTGAGCGAAGGATGATAATTTTTGCTTCTGAGTGTGTGTATCGGTTGTGTAGTAGAGATTCGGTGGAATTGAAATTTTGTGGTTGTTGGATGAGAATCAGGTGTCGGTTTTAGTGGGATTCAGTTGTTAGTGGGGAGTTGGGATTATTTTTCTTAATTTTAATTTTAATTTTAATTTATTTTGGTTCTCAAAAACTACTCTTCTTCTTGACATTCCTTTTTATCTTTCTCTGTAAATCTTTCTCAAAAACTGCAAATCATTCATTCAAATCATTGCGTATTGGTTCCTTGTTCTCTGTTCGGATCGGTAGGTAAGTGTTCTTTAAAGTCGTCTAATTATGGATTTGTTCTTCGAGTGTGTTAATGTTGTGAACTTTAGTGGTAGGTGTTAATCAAGGGGATCAAAATTTGTCTTCTACCAGGTAGTTGTGGTTGGACTGACGTATCTCTCTCGGTAAATGGTTGAACTTTGGAAGGATTGATTTCATTTTATAAGGCTAATACTTTTGAGTATGCCATTTGGGGTTTTGGTAATTCAATACGTAGAATTGATCGTTTGTATGATGTTTCTAGGTTTCAGAGGTCTTGTGGTGGTATTCGAGTCGAAAACGAACTAGCGAAAGCCAAAATTGGGGCCTATCGACGCCACACAGCCGTGTGGTAGGCCTTGCGCAGCACATGGTCGTGTGATAGGTCGTGTCCGAGGCTGTGTGTGACACACGGCCTAGGCCATTTTGGGCGTGTGGGCCCACACGGGCATATGGGCCCAAATTTCTAAATTTTTCCTTAGGGTTGTACATGTTGTCCTGATCGATTGTAGGCCTTTCGTAGGCTGGTATGTGTGGTATAAGCCGTAAAGCATGAAATCTGCTACTCTGTTAGACTGAAATTGACGTAAATAACAGCTACATGAGTATGGTGTAATATGATGTGTATGATCTGTTCTATTATGTATGAGCATGTTTAGTGTTTGTTATACAAGCATGCATGTGATATACATTCTAGTATATGTTATTTTGTTATAACTGGTACTCTATCTGTATCTGGCTATGGGGCAGGTTATGTATTACGAGGAGGAAGTCTTCTGTGTGGGGCGATATCTCGCCAATATACTGGTAGCAATGCTTTAAATATTCTTAAAATTGTCGTATGAACATTATGCGGTGTGTAGGGCTAGGTGGGTGTTTTATACCCCACGTGGTGTGTTGGGATGGTCGGAATTGGTGTGTAGAGGATGAGGGTAGGACTATGCATATCTATATCTGTGTGATTCTATTATAATTTTGATTCTGCAAAAGATTTATGTTTTTATTTGTTCTGCCATGAAATTGAATCTGAATTTATGTTTATGTATGTATTACACATTGAGTTATCAAAACTCACTCTCTGTTTGTTTGTTTCATTCACCTACGACTGATTCTCAACCTTTAAACTACTTTAAACTACTTTAAACTACCTAATTCATAGTATCGAAATTTTCTACATGTTTATGGCAATTTTCACGAAAATTTATTAAAACGTTGAAAATCTTCAAATGAACCTTAATTTAAGTTTAGAAACCTTCTAATTATGTCAAAACTAATTGAAAAACACTTTGAAACCATGTTTTTACCCAAAATCCACCATTAACGACCTAATTTTCGGCTTTTATTTAAAATATCTAATTTAATGGATAAAAACTCAATTTAAAGGTTCAAATAACATCAAAAACTAATAAGGAATCGAATTGTTACCTTAGTTGACAAAAAACTAAACGTTTGATCGAAAACCCGAAAAACCCAAAAAATTTAGCAATAAAGAAACCTATGGTGTTTTGAGTGTTTTTCTTGAAATACTATGGAGGTTTATTGCTTGGGTGATGATAGAAATTTGGGAATCAAAATTAAATGAGAAGAGCTTTAGAATGCAATGGACAGCAAAACAAAAATATGGAGAAGAGACTAACATGGGTTTTATAAAGATGAAGGAGCGAAAGAGGGTGAAAATTAAAATTTAGTTTAATTACCTTTTAAAACTCATAATTTAGACCATTTTACAAATTAGCCTTTATTTAAAAATTGAAAGTCTTTTGAACATTATTTTCAAAAATTATTTTAATTTTCAAAAAGCCATAAACGAAAACAATTTCAGGTTACCACAATTTAAAATTTCCGAACCCATTCTGAGCCAAAATTCTAAATTTACCCTCGAAACTTCTAGGCCCAAATTTGGGTTGTGACAAACTTCCTTCACTTGACTGTAGCCATTTACGACCAACCTTGCCTTATACCTAGTGTTGCTCAAACCTGAACCCTTCTTCTTGAACACCCATTTGCAATCAATTATCTTCTTTCTGATGGGTGATTTAACTAGCATCCAAGTCTCATTCTTTGGAAGTGATTTTATATCTTCTTCCATAGAAACAGGCCATTTGCTAGAATCAAAGGCTTGAACTGCCTCGGGATAAGATTAAGGATCGATTAAATCAATGCTCTTTGCAACACTTAGGCGTATGCCACTAGGTTTCCTTCACAATATTTCTGTGGTAGTCATATTTCTCACCTTTTTTTTTTCACGAGCCAACTAATAATTTGTTAATTGAGATGGTGAGAGTCCCTATGAGTTGGATGAAGTCTCAAACTGATCCAAAACAACATTTTGATCACGAACATTGGAATTTTTTCGTGACGTCGCAATGTCCCATGTTTCCTCATCGGGACATCGCCCATGTTCGTCGTGACGTTGCGACGTTGTGCTTCCTCTTATCACAATGTCACCCACTATTTCTTTCTTTGACACCACCTTGCTTGTGACATTCTGGTTTGTTGTGTCTTTAAATGTAGGCGACCCTTTTTCTAAATGATTCATAACAAATTCATCGAACATTGTATTGTTGACAATTTTCTTGTTAGTTTCCGGGAACCACAATTTAAAACCTTTTGTACTGACATAGAATCCCAAAAATATGCATTTCACAACCTTTGGTTAAAGCTTTCCCTAGATAAGTTTTGCATAAGCAGAACAATCGAAAATTTTAAGGTTAGAATAATTTGGAGGATTACCTGACCATATCACAACCCGATTGTGATATTGATAGAAATAAACCTTAACTGAATTTGTACATGTGTTTTCGGCTTAGCGGACATTCGTTTCTTTACTTTCAACCACATGATCTTCTTCGCTATTCTCGTGCCACAAACTGCTTCGAGTGTGGGCTCAAACTAATTGAATCGAAACACAGAACTTTGAAAACGTTTTCTCTTATCTTGGGCTGAAAACAAAAATTGTCTCTTCTTAATAGAAACATGTAGTATTGTTATTTCAGAAATATATATGTAATAGTTGAGAATAAATTCTCTACATTTTTCGGCAGAATAACAATCTCTCAAAGTTGTGTTAATAGCTCTACTGGTGCCATCTATTTATAGGAAGAGAAGGTAGAACCCTTGTTTGTTTCAAAAAGAAAAACAGCATCCTATTTAGAATAGGACTAGGGTGGATGGCACACCCTAGTATTCATACTAGGGTTTCTACCCCTTTCATTTCTATGAGGGGTTTTTGGGCATCTTTCACATCGGGTCCAATTATGAGTAATTCTTGGGCATTTTGACCTAGTACTCTGTAATGTGGTCCAAACAGATTTAGTTTCTCTATTTCCCAAAATAAACTTTAATATTTTTATATAAAACAATTTTAGCATCCCTATTTTACTCCCAACAAAATTTTGACAATTTTACCACTGGTAAAATTTTGATGATTTTTCCTCTAGTAAAAATTCGAGAAAATATGTTCAATATTTCACAACTCAACATGTTCACTATGACCAAATGGTTTATTTTCATTTTCAGGCTTTAAAACGGTCCAAAACCATAAACTCATTCTTCCGATCATTTTTTAACTTATCCATATAGGATTGTAAATGGATCATTTTCATTTCCATTTTTGGAAACCTACATTCATTTACAAATGATTCCATTTCTCCATTTTTAGGAAAACCATAATCATTCCTGGATGTTTCTCATTTCTCTTTTCCTATTCATTCCGTTCATTTCTATTCAAACACGCAATTCATTTTTGGTTTCAACGAGCTAGCGGAGGGACTGATTGGACATATATAGTTGAGGCTTAAAAGATTTATAATTAAGTTTCAGCTTTTTGTCTATTCATTATAAACTTATTTAGTCACGAATTCATTCCACTATAGTATCGTGACTGAGATCTCCCCAACGACATACCATTATAAAAGCATCTACTCAGTGCTCGTCCAATAACCTTGTCATAAGTGTGTTACCCTTATAGGATATCTTTGATCTCTTTGAGATAATATTCGTTCTCCTAATATGATCCTATTTTATCTAATGGTAGCCATTACATCTTTTTTCATGAAAAGTCAACCACTATCAAATAGTGATCAAGTTATCCACCACAAAAATGGACGACCCCTAGCCACGTTTTCTTTTCATCAACCATGTAATGTCAATGAGAGGATATCATTTACCCATGTTTTTGTACATGAATGACGCTACATACTATAAAATTCGTACAACAAACGCACCAGCTTTCAGTTCCTTATCTATTTGAACTCAGACTTTTACTTACATTAAAGTATACGAGTCACGCATACATACTCCGCCATCCATTTAGGATTTAGGTATGCCACACTATGAATGTCACAAGTGAATAAATCTACAAACAGATTCAGGATCTATTATGCTCAGGTCCTGTCCAATGTACTGCCAGTCCAGTTAATCACATCTATGTCTCTATCTTCTGGGACTCATCCACTTTGATGCCCAAGACAAGGCATCTCCCCAATTAGACTTGATAGATAATATATTAGTCTTTTAATCGATTTTCTCATTTTCGATTAGACTAAGGACATGTTTAGGTTTGTCTACTAATACAAGTTATATTTTCGTACTACGATCTGACCACGAAATACCACTTAGTATTAGTTAAACATTTAGACAACCAATGAGCAACATTTGCTTTAGTTTTGCTTTGTGTGTAAAAACCATGTGAAGACAATTATACAAAGTATATTAATGTAATCAATGACTTTTTTTTTATTAACCAATCTGTTCAAAAAAAATTACAAGTTTACAAATGATTATACTACACCCAGGGCACCAGATCCAAAATAAACCTATAGTAACTAAGGCCTATTTATTGGCTGAAAGTCGTAGCTTTTATAACTAGAATATTTCTAGGTTAATCAGAGTTTATGTGGGAAACCAAAAAAAAGTTTAATTGATAGAAGAAAATCAAGAAACTTGAGGAACACGTTACCACATCGTGATGTGGAATTCATGTTATCGTGACGAGAAGGTGTCGCGTCGTCGGGGCAAAGGCTTTCTTCTCTTTGTGATGTCAACAGCTCATTGCGACATTAAACTTTATCTTGTTGGGATGCGACTTACTATTTTAACTGAAATTCTAAGCACACCCTATAAAGAAGAATGGGGAAATATTAAATAAAATAGAAACATTAATATATTATTTTTGTAAATACATAGGCAGAAGTATTAAAATATGTAATTGATAAATTAATATGATTTTTATCTAATTTTAGTATTGTTATATTAATGTATTCAAATAAAAGCTTAATTTTATTATTGTTGTTATTATTATTGCTAAAAGTTCATAAAATCTTATAATATAAGATTGAATGGTTTACTATTGGCTTAGAAATTAATAAATGATAGTCAAATATTTTTAAAATAAGTATTGTTAAATAAAATATTAAAGGTAAATTTCGTAGAAAAAGTTAAATGATTTTAAGATTTTTAATACTTTACATATAAAATTTGATTTAAAGTATTATTTTTTTAAAAAATGATCAATATTTAATAAAGTAAAAAAAAGTATTATTTTAAAAAATATATATAATAACAAGGTTAGATAACATATAACCACATCATATAACAATTCAAATATAATACCATTAGAATTCAATTAGGAATACATTTAAATTTCATTCTCATAATTAATTCAACATTTAATCATTTAAACATCATACTCGTATCATAACATTCTATTTCTCATTTTGTATAACCATATAGCTCTATTAACTATAGTGAAAAACTTCGAATACACGAGTAATTACACTGCATCGGGGCACCTAGTGCAAAGCTTGTAAGCAAACATACATATTATCGTATAATAATATGTCCCTCCACCACACCAGGTCCTCTGTAGAGACATACTACAACACCCCAAACCCGACTTAGACATTATAGCCAAATATGGAGGGATTACATCAGCTTGTTTAAAAACCCAGAAATTGAAAACTAACTTTAGAAAAACTCACGTGCAAAACATATTTATTTTAGAGAAAAGCACTTATATTGATACTTAATTTTTACTATGGAAATTCTCAGAGTTTTAGTTTGAAAACCAAAATTCAATTTGTTAACTCGTATGCTTTTGCAGTTTTTTGTTAAAAATACCAAAAATCGACAAACATAACAAAAACCAAAAACAAAGTCTAAAAACATATTTACAGTCCAAAAGTTCGGAAAAGTTAATAATGTAAACCATCTCATTTAATTAATCGAGAAAAATAATCCAAGCTCCCGCACGCCGTCCAGTCCTAAACTTTCTGATTACCTGAAAAGTCAAATACAGAAGGGTGAGCTAACAAGCTCGGTGTGTAATTAAACTCAAACATATAACACAAATAGCACAATAAACATATCAAAGTATCGCAGAGAGTTTTATCATACTTGAATGCCAAAATTGCACATGCATGGTTATGTCAATGCAAAATTTTTGGAAAATGAAATGCAGCTTTTTCAGAAAACTTCTTACCCAACTCCACCACACAACAAATTAGAGTTCCCCAGAACTTATCCATCCAAAAACACACCAATTAAGTCATCTCAAGTTGTCCAACAATGATGGCTTATCAATATGCAATTAAACTGCCAGATCATATATATGAGGTCAAGCCACTACTTTGCAACCAAGCTGCCAAAACAAATATATGTGGATAAACCACCAAATAGTGCAGATCATTAAACTGCCAGAACTTTCTCCTTTCCAAATTATCTTAACCCCATGCAATGTGACATGGCATGCAAATACAAAATTAGAGTAGTAAGCATGCTGAACATCCATTCATATTTTAACAGAAACCAGTAAGCATGCGATTTCATGCTTTGCAGAACAAATATATTAGATTTCAATATTTACAAATCACTTAAATTAGAAAAATCGCAATGTCACATGTAATGGGAATTGAACAAAAACATACATTCTTAGTACTCGTATATACTTAGCTAATCAGAACATAAAATCATGTTCTCAAAGATTGCATAAATAGTAGCAGATTATCAATTTCATATTCGTATCACATACATATCACATTACATAACCTACAAGGTGACTAATCTCGAATTGCACTTCAAATATGACCTTAACTAAATTTTACGAAAAATGGGCCTACGTAGTCGTATGGCCACAAGGCTTAACTGGCTCATCTCGTGTGGTCAACACGGCTTGGCACACGACCTAACACATGTCCGTGTGAACCACACACCTGTATGGCCCACACGACCCAATTAACTCAACTCGTGTGGCCTACATGGTCTGGCACACGATCGTGTGTCTCACACAGACTGCCATATGGCCTGGCACATGACCGTGTGACATTGATAGTGAACTTTTCAGCATTACACCATTCGCTATTTTTTGAGTTTTTCATTACACACCTGGTGGATTTTCAATGCCGACTTAACAACGAGGAATCCAGAATCTATAATGACGATTAAAACCAATAATGTTAACAACGAAAACCAAATTAAGCCGCTAATCAATCATAAACGCTAAACGTTAACACTAGTTAAACGAAACAGCCCTTAACCAGAAGCGTTAATCACTTACCCAATAGAAAATAGCAGCCTACAGCAAGCTCATTCTGTCATAAATTGAGTGAAAATAATATATAAGATATAAATTCAAAGACAAGGCTTTTGACAAAAAAAAATGGAAAAAAATTCAAGGGAAAGGATATGAACCTAGAACATCTTATCCACTAAACCAGATTAAATCACTTAACAAAATTTTCACAACTTTAATTCAAAAACTGAACGTGCCCACTCTTAGTTTCACTAACCAAACTTCTGGATATGACACATATAGTAACAGTGGTCTCCGAAGAGACATTCAGTAATGGTGGTCTCTGTGGAGACATTCAGTAATAGTGGTCTCTGTAGACATATTCAGTAACAGTGGTCCCTGTAGAGATATTTTGCTTGGCCAAGCTAAAAATATACATATCAGGTTACCCGTCCGGGCTACCCCTTTAAAACAAAATTATGTTACTCGTTCAAGCTAAACCTATGTCACATGTATCCTTGAGTCCGCAACAAATATTGGATCTCAGTAACCATTGGTAATCAATCCGTATCTGTGTACACTAGACCTTTACTAAGTTTATCAGGGCAATTTCAACATATAAATTCATATATATTTGTTTACAATTTAGTCCATATCTGACCTTTTGTACCAAATCGCAAAGAATCAAAATTTCAATTAAACATACATATATTTACAACTAAAATACACAACACTTTTAACACAAATATACCATATGAACTTACCTGACAAAACATCAAGCAATTGTATCTTTAATGACTAATAAACAATTTTTCCTTTTCCTTGATTATCCTCCGATTGATTCAATTTCGATCTATACAATAATTCATTTCAATTTATCAATTCTAAATACCTTATAACATCCTATTATATGCATATGACAGTTCAATTTTATTTTTTGAAAATTAAAGTTTCACATTTTATTCAATTTAGTTCTTAAAACCAAAATTGCCATAACTTTAAAATTTGAGCCTCAATTTCGAAATCGATCTTAATTCCATCCTTTTATAACCCTCTGTTATCACAATTTACAGAAATATTACACCAATTTCAAAATTTATGCACTTTAGTCCATATGTTCAAAAGCTAGTAATCAAAGTTTACAAACTATTCCTTTTTCACTCCTAAGCTTAAAATCTAACAAATTAACACCAATTTCATTAGGCATTCAACGGTGAAAACTTTTAAAAATTTTAATAGTTTTGCAAAATAGTACACGAGCTAGCTAAATCAAACTCCCGCGATTTCAAAAGCATAAAATTATAAGAAGCAGGCTAGAAAACACTTACCAGTTGAGGGACTAGAGTTTTGAAGCTTGAAACCCTTTCTTCCTCTCTTTCTTTCGTGAAGATGAGAAAGATGAACGAAAAAAATGGCTTTCTTTTCTTTTAATTTTACTTATATATTTATATTAATAATGAATTAATCTAATTTAACTTAATAAATTTTAATTAAGTTAATCTTAAGCTTAACTAATCAATTTAGTAGATAACAAACAACATCCACCACATTTTGAAACTTTAATATTGGTCCAATTGCTCATTGATCCTTTAATTAATTAAAAATTCATAAGGATTAACTTTTACAATTTAGTCATTGTACCTTAATTAACTATCTGATTGACAAAATTGAAGGACCAAATTTTAATTAAAATTTATGCTAACCTCGTAAATATTAAATAATAATATTTACAGACTCGATTATCAGAAATGAGATTCTGAAACCACTGAAAATCGGTTTTCTACATTTTACTTGAATTAATTTTAATATTGTTGGAAGTTTGTGCTTTGAATGACAAAAGAAAGAAGAGGGTTGGATTGAAAGCAATCATTATCCTTATCTCTTAAGAGAGTTTGGAAATTGATGGAAAGTCGCCTTATAAAGAGTTTTATATAAATATTATTCAAGATAATTTATAATGATAAAGTACACATTTAATTTGATGATTAATCATATCTAAAGGTTGGCTCGGTGAAGACTTGAAGAGAGTCTATAAATAGGTTGTATCGTCACACATGTTGGGTGTGCTTGTTGAGTGCTTTTGGCTGATTATTTGCTTATCTTTACTTTTTATTTTTGCACTCTCGTGTTAGGCATATTATTGGAGAGTTATTGTAATTTGTAAGAGAGGAATTTGGGTGAGTGGTTGTAACATTAGGGTACTTTGTTAGGGCTACAATTATTTGTTGTGTAAGGGTAGATTAGGCGTTAGCCAATAGGGTTCTAAATCCATTTTTGAATAAAATCATTCATTGAAAAAGACTCTGCAGAGTAAAATTTATAAATTCGAATTGTTTTAATAAATATCGAGTATTGATATCTCTCATTGTTATTTTGTTGTCTTGTTTTATTTATTTTTAATCTATTTATTAATATGCCAAATTTCAATCTATGTTGGAACACTAATTAAAGATTTTTCAAATTTAATTTTTATTAACTATGATTTATTGAATGAATTTAGTTTAGAAAAAAAATCAAAACCCAAGTAAATAAGCATGGTAAAACAAAACTATTTAATGAAATAAAACACTAGTATTGTGAAGTGACATATCACTCAAATATTGTTTGTGTAGTGTTTTTCTAAATTTTATATTAGTCATTCTAATCTTGAATTACATGGATCAATACCTTATAATCATTTGTTTGTACCTTGTGGATAAGAAAGAATAGTGGCTGTATATATAGCCAAAATCATGGGGAGAAAAACAAATAATTGCATGTTTATATATACTACAGATTAAAAGAACAAGACACTATAGTGAAAACAAGGTTTTGATAATTTAACTTAATTTTTGGGCTGTTAGAGGTGATATCTTGCAAGTTTTATATTACCTTTTAGCAGCACTATAATCATTTGATTTCACTCTATATCTACCTATCAATCAATCTATATTTTTAATGACTGTTTTTTATTTCAAAAAGTAATTTTACAATATTGATATATGTTTTTTTCTTGAAATATTTTAAGATATTTTTATAACATATTTCTCAATCGCTTAATGTTTTTTTTGGCGTCCGAAAACTCTATTAGCAGTGTAGCAAATATTTTTCATATTTTAATTGTGTGAGTATTAGCTTTAAAATGTCTCCTTTTTTTTAATATTTATTTTTTAATATTTTACTGTACCCCTATAAGACACTTGTCAGTCTCTTAACCCTACTTATAAGGTCTAAAAACTCAATCAGCAGTATACTAAATCTTTTTCCATTTTAATTATATCTATTAATATTAAATTTTTAATTATGTTAGTGTTATAAATTAATTGAGCACTGTAATTTTTTTTATCTTTTTATATAAAATTTATATAAAAAAATTTAAATTAAAAAATAGAAAAAAGAATCATCACTTGAATCTAAGGCACCAAAACTTTTAAATTTTCAATTTAATCATTTCAACCAAAAATAAATTTTTTTGGTCTACATCAATTAGTCAACGCATTCTATCCGAACAAGATTTTCCATCCTCTACCAAAATTAAAAAGGAAAGAAGTCAAAAGAAATTCAGTAATAGCATCTAAGCCGCTTCATTCTTGTAATTAACTTGGTAATTTATTGTAGAGCCTGATGATGATTAATAACTGAAATTTGAAAGCTTCAGTGCTTTTATGGCGTAGATTCAATAGGCCCCAAAGAATGGGTTTTTGGAAGCCCATGTTTCAACCATCAACAATTATATTCAACATATATTTACATAGTGTGTAATTAAAATAATTTTACATAATTTTATAATTTTTTTATGATTAATATTTAAATTTATCAATATAATTATATTTTTCAGTAACGTTTGGAAAGTCACCTAGCAATTAGATTTTGATGTAATTGCTTGTAATTACATGAGGGTGACATGTTTGGATAATCATTATAATTAGTGAGTCCTAACGAATTAGATGTAATTGGAGCATCCCAATTATACTTTACAATTATTAGGGGAGGGTGAGAATTGAGATAATCACGTAATTACACTCAAATTTAATTTAAAAAAATATTTTTATGTAAATTATAAAAATTATATTATAAGCATGAACACATATGAGTGTTTAGGATAGTTACGAAAAACTTTTCTTATATTATAAATCTTAAAAATAATTTGTTTATTTTATAATGTTATAATAAAATTTATATTATTTAAATCCTAAAATTTTTCTAAGGTTATCGCAAAAAAAATTTATTATAAAAATATAATTTACATGTTATAAAAGTGTTATAATTATTTCTAAGAAGTTATGGCCAAGTATGAACATAACTTATTTATTTGTCTATGATATATATTATATTATATTATAAAAAATGTTATAATTTTATACTTATTTATAAAAAAAATATTTTTTTTAAATTATGGAAAAAGTTATATTATTTATAAGAAGTGTTATGAAAGTTTTGAACAATTTATAAAACTATTTTTATAAAAGTTATATATTATAAATTTTACATTATTTTTTACTTAATTGATGTATTACAAAAAAGGATATAACTTAACTTAAGTCTTTCTCCAACTTAAGTTTATATAAATTTTTATAATTAAAGTTACAAACTATTTGGATTGTAAACCTAAATATTATAAGGTCAATGCTAATTATAGAAATAGAAAAGGTTTTCTTGCACCATATCGTGTTGTATGATATCATTTGAGAAAATGGTGTCAAACACAAGTACCATAGACAACTCATGAACTCTTCAATTTAAGACATTCAAGGCTTCGAAATGTGGCTGAGAAAACATTTGTTGTTCTAAAACATATTAACATCACCTTAGAATAGCATAAAAAAATAAGGTTGGATCGTACTGACATGTTGCATATTTCATAAATTCAATCATAAGTGTAATGAGATTATCTGCACTTTGAATAGTACATGAAAGAAGGAGATTTTGATAATCTTAATTATACAGATTCAAATTCAAATGATGATAAGAAACATATATTGCATATTAAAAAGGGAACAACCCAACAAATATACACTAGAATTCTTTGCACTATCAAATATGACCTAGGAAATTACGATGTAATTACACTTTATTAGTCAATATGACAGAGAATTACGGTGTAATTACTCTTTATGAGTCAACACTTTTAGGGAATTAGAATTCTTTGTAATTACAAGTGAGTATAATTACTACATTAGTAATTACATTTTCATTCAATTACTTTGTTTTGTCCAAATAGACCCTTCATGCATATAAAATTTTCAATCGATCCACTATCTCTATTATATCGATATAAAAAACTATCTATATTAATATATATTTAATGGCTAAAAGTTTTTTTACATAAAATAAATATTGCCAACCCTATCTATAACAACCTCATTTATTTGCCAAAATTTTGGATGTTACATAGATATAGTTATTATATACCCATAATAACATTTGAGATTTAGATCATATTTAATTTTTTTTAAATTTTTAAATTAAAAATGTAATATATTAATTAGTGAGTATTTAATAAAATTTAGGAATCTAATTCTATTTATTAAAGATTGTTTTCATTTAACAAATTATGATGAATATATTTTTATGTAAAATTTAAATATTTTATAGAAATAATATCTTAACTAGAATTTATGATTTTTATTTTACACTAAAATTTGATGAGTACTATAAGATGTTATAAAGAACTAATTTAGTAAAGAATGTACTTTATAATGTACTTTATGGTAATTGCTATTATAAATGAAAATCTATTTTAGAGGGTAAAAAGAAAACATATCGCTTCTACAATAAACTTGTCTGTTATAATGAAATGCTATTATAAAGAGTGTTTGCTATAAAGAGGAGCGATCGTAGTTAGAAACTTTTAATTTACTTCAAACTTAACGTACATGATCTACGTAGATGGAACATGAAATATGACAGTTAGATTGTTAAAATATTACTAATATAAAAAATTATGAAAATATTTAGAACTACTTTAATTTTTATATTGGTGAAAATATATCCCTCCTCAAAATTGAATACAATAATACTAATAAATACCCTCATTCGAGATTGTTTAAAGTTATCAGAGCTACTAAGATATAATAGTACTGAATAATAGTTCTTGAATGCTTTACACCAACATTGAAGTATGAAAGCTACTTGTTTTTTAGGGACGGACCTATAAAAAATGAAAGGAAAAAAATTCCACAATCACATCAATACTTGTTTTGAGGGACCTGTAAAAAGTGAAAAGATTATGCTAAACAACTAATACAATAGCATAGGAGGTGAGATTCTTAGGTGAACGATTTTCTAATAAAAATGGGTTGCGCTTCCTAGAAAATATGAAGCTAAAACGTTTCCCTTGAGAATTCAAATATATTGATAGAACTACAAAATGCTTTTAGAACAAAGAAGACTCATGAGGTGACACTTAAGGTTTTTTGCTTCTTAACACCATTTTAATTTCACCTTTTTGACATCATTAATATACCCTCAAATGTAACCATAAGTTTACGAGGTCCTTATCAAAACTGACCACCATGATGGCAACATGCCAAAGATTGAGAGACTAGCGAATTTTATTCTTTAATTCAACTTCAATAACAAAAAACTATCCATTCAATTGACTACTAAATTAAGAGACAAAGAGGAATTATAAATAATTTTAAATTTTGCAACGATTTAAAACCCGACTAATTTAACTAAAACATAATTAACTGTGCCTTTGGATACTGATGGAATCAAGAAGTCCTTAAGACAAGTTGGACATATTGAATTTTTTTTAATACTCATAAGTCATAATTTTAGATGACCATACGCATTCTCTAATTAAGAATATATTTTGTCTTTGTATAATATCAAACCATAATATAAATCTTTTATACAAATACTTAAAAAGATAAAAAGAAAAATGTAGATGACATATATCTAGCTAGTATTTAAGGATAGGGTTTGTGCTGCATTTTAAAATCTTAACCCATCACTATTTGTGTTAATTAGGTAAAAAGAAACATGTCCATCAATTAAAGCTTGCTTAATTTAATTGAAAATAGAATATATAAGCCCGTGGTTGTGTGGTTAGCTCGGCAGAACACAAAAAGGTTTCCTCATTGGCGACGCAATGGTTCCGTCACTATACATGCAAATTGAGATAATCTATGGAATTTGTCTACTTCGTTTACGAATCAGAATGTAGGAAACCTAATTTGATATAATTCTTCTTTTTTTTTTCTTAATTAATTTTTAGTTGGAGAATGGCTTTGGAAAAATGTTGCTTGTTTGCCCTTCATTCTTTCCAACTTATTAAAACAAATTACTTTGGTGCTTTACGCTATATGTATATCTTTAGATTATAACTTTACTTTTAAATTGGTACTTAAATTTTAAATTTTTTTAATTACATCTTTAAACTATTACATTTATATCAATAATGTCCTTTAATTACTAAAATTATTAATTTAAATGTTAAATAAAACGTAAGATCTTATCTCACATAGTTTAAAAATAAAAATTTAAAGAAACAAATATTGTAAAATATTAATTATAAGGTTTTCAAAACTTTTACAAAAGTTTTATCATTCATTATCTTTTTTATGAGATTTACTTTATTTTTAGTTCCCACTTTTAAAAGTTTTCTTTAACTTTTTCATTTTAAATTATACCATATAAGAATTGATTTATCATTTAACAGTTAATAATAAAAGGATCTTATCGATATAATGTAATACCCCAAATCCGACCTAAACATTATAGTCAGATCTGGTAATGTTACTGTAAATCGATTGAAAGTCCAGAATCTGTATATTTTGAAAAACGTCAAAAACTCTTATTACACAAAAACTCGGTTTATTTGAAAACATATCTTACTTAACTGTTTATAGTAAACGTTGTTTGTTTACATTTTCTAAAAGCGTATAGCTTTGCAATGGAAACTCTTAGAAAGTTAAATTTTGGAAAAACATAATTTGTTGTTTTGCAGAAAAATGAACATTGTTGATAAAACGTTTAAACAGTATCTTGCGAAAATCAGAAATAAAGTCCAAAACCAAAATAGTCCAAAATTTACAAAACTCTCAAAGTAAAATTTAAATAAATTAAATTTATGAAAATATTGTTATGACCAAGCTCCCGTTCCACCAACCCGCCTAAGTCTGAGGGTTACCTGAAAGTGATAGACGAACAGAAAGTGGGTATTTGAAACTCAGTGTATAACACATATATTTATATCATCAGAAATTAATCAGACAAAAAATATCAAATATAAAACTTATTAGAACAGTGCAGTTGCAGAAACATAATCCTACCCCTATCCGCTACACACCAACTCTGACCATCCCAACATACCATATGGGTTTGAATCACCCATCCAACCCTACATACCACTTAGTGTCAGTATAACACTTTTCAAAATATTTGCAGCTTAGCTGCCGAATCCATAGACAAATTATCACCTTGCACAGAAATAAATGTGGCGGTGTCATCAGTTACGGTAGTTAATCAAACTGCCCACACTTCCTCCAATACATAAATCTCATCCCAAATGCAAATACAGAACTAACAGATATCATATATATTTACGATGTACATGCTTATCGTGTCTGATACAGAATATACAACATAATTAAGATTTTACACATATTATTTCATTTCAAACATTCTACAAATATTTAATTTTACACTAGCAGATGGCCAGAATTCATTTTTAAAAGCTTAATTAACAACATACCGACCCTACAGAAGGCCTACGTTCAATCCAAATGCTGTTTACGACCCTAAGGAAAAATCCAAAATTTTGGGCCCACGGGGTCCAGCATAAGCCCGTGTGGCCCACACGACCCAATTGGCCCAAACTGTGTGTCTCACACGGCCTGTCACATGGTTGACGTGTGTCACACACGGCCATGTAGCGTTGACAGTGTAGTTTTTCAGCTTTCACCGCTTGCTTTTTTTCGTGTTTTTCATTACACACCTTGATTGATTCTAATGCCAAACCACCCATGAGACTTCCAGAACCTAAACGTGTAATTTAGATCACCAAACCAATAACAAAAACAAACAATTTGAAGGATAGGTCCTCGATTTTTCTGAATAACAAAACCAACGAACCAAAATAAACCATCCAAAAACACAATCGAACCCTTACCACTAAACAAACAATAACACAACAAAGATTAAATAGCGAACACCAATGGCCTTACGATCTTCTCCTAAAACGATTCAAATTAATCAAATAGCATACAATACGAACTTTTCACTACAATCTTGAAATCCCAAACATCTACAACGCCCAACGAACAATTTCAGTACAAGAATAGAAAAGAACAAATGCAACCTTACTTTCACAGATTGAAAACCAAAGCAAACGAGCCAAGAATAACTTGAAAACAATTGCGAAAATTAAGAAGGTGGGACACAATAATTGAAAGCACAAAAAGGAAGAAAGGAAAGAAAAAAAAAAAACAAGAACAGACAGGAAATGTAATATCCCTAAACCGGGTCTAGTAGTTTCGGATATATTTTTCTGGTTCTGAGTGTGAAACTAGGAATTTATGGGGTTTCTAGTAATTTTTAATTTAATTTAGGAGGTTAATTTCATCTAAAATCGATTAAACAATAATTCGAAAAAATAAAAATATTTTTGGAAAATTAATTTTAAAGTAATTAAATAATTATTAGTGAAAATAATTAATTTGGGTCGAAAAATAATTTTAAAATAAATTTTATTGGGAGTTAATTTGAGCTAAACTTAATTATTAATTAAATTGGGTTTAATTGTAAAACAATGAAAAATTTAGAGTATATATTTGAAAAATAGACCTTAAAATTCAGAATTTTTGAGGGAAATGATTAAATGGTAAAACAAGGGAAATGTGAGAGTGACCAGTAGGCAAATTCCCGAATTTTTAAATTCTAGTAGGTTGTTTCAGCTTTAAAAACTATGCATCTAGCCTACTTTTCACACAATTTACATCATATTAGAGAGATATAAATTTCATTTTCTTTGTATGGTTTTAAAGATCTATCATAAGAGAATAGATCCAACTGTTTTCCTTTTCAAAATACTTTCTCAATTCACCCGAAATTATTCTCAAAAGTAGTCAAAAATATTCTAAAATTTCTCAAGATTCTTGAATCAAGATTTTCAATCAAAGGATTTAGAGAGCCAATCAAAGTTTCCAAACTTGTTTTTATAAAGATTAGAAATATTTTTACATGATTTGAGAATCAATTAAAGGATTTTTTTTATCAATGTCATCTTCTTCAAAAGCTTAAGGTGCTTTAATGGTGGATCTTGAATTTTGAGAGGAAATTCACAAATCAATGGATGTTCCAACTCAAAGTGGATCTATTAAAAGGTTTTTGGTTTTATTTGTCAAGATTAAACATGATTTGTGAAGAAATTTGAAGAAATCTGGTTTTCATCATCTTCTTAAATTAATTTTTCGAATTTTTGTGAAATTGATGCTTAGTTTATGTGTAATTGGCGTAGTATTGATGTTTGGAAGTGATTAGGAGGGCTGGAGAGGTCGATTTTGTGAGGAATTGAGTTTTCGACTTGATGTTACAAATTCGATAAGGTAACTTTGAGAGTGAATTTTGGATTAGCATAGTTAATTAAAAATTGTGTTTAATATAGCTTTGGAAATGTGGTAATGTCTACTTTACTCTATTGAAGCTCCGAATCTTGAAGAGAACTGAGATAATCGGAATTAAAGCTCGAAATTGCCTAGTTGATCACTTATTGTGATATAATAAAATTGTGTGGTGAGTGTTTATAAGGACAATTTGGTAAATTGACCCTCAATTATGTTTAATTAGTACCTTAATTAATGATTAAAAATTAATTAATTATGGATGAATGGTTGATTTTGCATGATTGGTATTAAATGTGCAAAAAATTGAATTTGTACTGAAAAAAAAAATGGTAAGTGAATTTTTGGGTTGTGTTGTGCTATTTAATTAGATTAATTTTAAGGATGATTTTAAGAATGTGTATTGAAATTTTTTATCATGATATGTTGATATTTCAATTGGTAATTGATTATGGAAAATTGGCAAATGAATTTCTTGATTTAATTGGATATTAAATGCTATGTTACATGTTACACTTAAGCATCTTGTCACATTAAATTGAGCACACTAATGATTTATTTATATGCTATGTTTGATTGAATATATTAGCAACATGCATGGTGGATCCATTGGATATAGTTGGCATGCCATAGGATTTGTGGGTACTCACTTTTATTTATGACATTGTGAGTATATGGCTCTAGGTTGACTGATTTGTTGGAGTAGATAAGGGAGTGTTAAGCATGAGTCTCCACTCAATGGGTTATTTGAGGCACTATAAGGGAGCACATGCTTTGGCCCGCTCAACTCGGTGGACTGTATTTGATATTTGTGGGAGTTCGGAGATCCGTTTATCCGATGTATGATCACCCAATTAAACCATGAGAAATGAATGTCATTATATTTATGTATGATTGTTGCTATATCAATTGATGATTGAAAGTCATGAATGATTGATTTTTGGTATTGAAAATGCTTATGGAAATTTAATTGACATGTTTAATTTTTTTTTTTTTTGGTTGACAATTGGTGAATGATTGGTTGTGAATTAAGCATGAATTGGATGTTAATTTACTTGTTTTTATTAACATTCACTGAGCTTTTTAAAGCTCACGCCCTCACATTCGTGCAGATATTCATCGGGATTGACGAGCTGAGGAGCGAGCAAGAGAGTTCTAAGAGATTTAGGCTTGGCAGAGACTTTATTATGCATTTTAGAGACTGTAGTCGGGCATTGTGGAACTCCCAGGAATTAGTTTGATTTTTGGTTGTAAATGGATTTTGGACATTGGACATTTATTTTGAATGGTTTTATAATAAATTTGAGGCATGTTTGAGTTTAATTATTGATTGATTTACGATGTATTGTTGCTTGATAACACGGTGATTAATAACACGGTGTGTAAAGCATGATACTTATACTAATGATTGTTTAAATGAAGCTTTCATGGAGTGGTTTACTAACGACTAAAGTATGCCACTTGTTTGATTTATTCGGTTTTTTATGTGCATGAAATCAATTTCTTAATTCTATTCAATTGAGGCTTAATTGATGTCAATAAATTCAATTGAAGTTGTGTGTATATATATGTTAATTAATCGTAGTTAAATCGGGTTTAATTGGTCGTTAAAATATGCAAAATTAAGTTTTAAAACGAGTTTTTTGCAAAAATAGGTGCAGTGGTTTTCACACGGGAGTGTGGGTAGGTGACACAGGCGTGTAGAAACTGGAGCTATCACATACGGGCATGTGGAATATGCCAAAAAGTTTTTCACGACACGAACATGGGAATTTAATGACACACGAGCTGGGGGACACGGCTGTGTGGGTTTTTGGGGGTTTGAATTTTTATCTTGTTAAATTGGTATTCTAATTTGTTAAAGTTACTATTTAGTCCTAAAAATTGAGTAGTCTAATTAGAGCCCTAGATGATAAGGAAACTTGGTAAAATTTTAGAATTATCCTCGTAATGGGTAAAATTCATTAGTAGCACATTTAATTTTTAATTTGGAATAGATTCTGATAGATTGTATTTGTTAGAATTTAGTCCATATTAGTACAACTTGAATTAGACATAGCAAACGAACTCAGTTTAAGCTAAAATTTTTAGGATTGCAAAATTTTGACTAAAAGGTCAGTAAACATTTAGATCTAAAATCGGATTAGTTTTACTATAGGTGGTAAAATGAAGAAATTGTCCCTAGGTTAAATTACCTAGGAAAAGTTTAAAATTGGCTAATAATTTGCTTCCACATTAATAGATAACTAATATTTAGAAAAGATTGAGGTGTTATAAGGTCGGGGTGTGTCTTGGGTGGTCGTTAGCCGGAGAGTCACTTAGGTGGCTAATGTAATGCTTTGAATTCGAGTTGATCCGTCCTGGTCGGGTATGGGGTGTCACATGAAAGACTAAGAAGAAAAAAAAAACTAAAATGGCAAAAAGGAAGGGAACAATAGTGGGTATGTTGCACGTCAGTTAGGTTTAGAAATTATTTTGGTAAAACTAATTAATTCAAAAAGAAAAGAAAAGAAGATAGGACATGATAAGAATTTAACTAAAATCCAACCACCCACTATCCTCTAAATTCCATCCATATCCAACAGATTCCAAAGAGTTAAATTTTAACTCAACTTCTACTCACTGATCAGCACAAAAATGGAATTAGCCAAAATGCTTTCACAAGGATTCGAACCAGCAACCTTAAACACATACCCAAACACCTACTCGCTAGAGCAGACCACTTACTTTAACAAAATTTAACAAAATAAAATATATCTTCAAAAATTGGGGCGTTACAAATCTCCCCCTATAAAAGAAATTTCGGCCTCGAAATTTACTGATTGAAACAGATGCAGATATTGCTATCGAATCGAGTACTCATGTTCCCAAGTGGCATCCTTAATGCTATGATTCCTGTAACACCCCTAACCCGTATCCGTTGGTGGAATAGGGTTACAGATCATTACTGGAATAAACAGATCAAATACAGATATTTCATATCATTTCTCATTTATATCAGTAATGAATCATAAATAATCATATTGTCCCTTATATGAGCCCTCGAGACCCAAAATATGCAATAGAAATAAGTCGGGACTAATCCAGGTACTCAAAGAATTTTTCGCAAAATTTCAATATTTTTCCTAGGTGCAGGGTACACACGCCCGTGTGATCAAACAGTCTGCCACACACGGTCGAGAGACACGCCCGTGTCTCAGGCCGTGTGGACATTTGAAATAGGGACACACGACCGTGTCCCAGCCCGTATCCAAATTAAGGTGGTTACTGACTTGGGTCATACAGTCAAGCCATACGCCCGTGTGAACATTTTAATTTACATTAATTAGGTGCAAGGGCTACACGGCCAAGTCACACGCCCGTGTGCCAAGCCGTGTGCCACACACTGCTGAGACACACTCTCGTGTCTCTGCCCGTGTGAAAATACCTGATCATTCTATTTTGCAATTAAAAAGATGCAGGGGAAACACGGCCAAGACGCACGCCCATGTACTAGGCCGTGTGTAACACATGGTTGAGACAACGCCCGTGTGGACAAAATAAGGCCATTTCTAAGCCTTATTTCTCACCCAAACTTGTCTTCCACCTACATTAACACTTAAACACAATCCCAAGCCAATTTACAACCTTCAAGTCAAGCCAAAAACTAATTCCTATGCATGATATATTACCTCATTTATTCAAGTATCCAACTTACCAAATTGACCATTTAATCATTTAGGCATGTTTATACCTAATATACTAATCCAAGCACATACATACCAAACGTAATATAGTCTCATATATATATACATCAAAACATGTCATCAGTAACCACTACAATGACTAATTACAACTAAAACATTCATTTATCAACATTAGTCTATTAACCTATACATGCCATTATGCTCAAAGAAAATTTTACTATTTATACCAAAATGAACCAATGGATAGTGTGATGTATCTCTGACCAGCTTCCAACCTTCACGAGCTTCCGAGTACTATAAAATAGAGGAAATAGAACAGAATAAGCATTTGATGCTTAGTAAGTTCGTATAACGGGAAATTAACTTACCATTTATTTACAATTAAATTAAGCATGCACAAATTCATCCAAAGAAACTTTGCAATTAGCCTAATCACATATAATCTCAAGAAACTTGTTAGTCATGCACTTCATGTAAACATAAAAAATCAATGATGAGCTCATAATGTAATAATTTTCATAAACATAAGCTTTCCACATCTTATATCCATATATTATGTGCTTTTCCATAATAATTCATATCAAGTTCATATTATTCCATGTCAGAACTTTACCCGTTGAATTTATTAAAAATATCGATGGATACACAGATAGTACACTTAAAGTTTACAAACTGAAATTCGTCAATTCATATTCGGGACTGCTCATTAAAGCACATAATCGGGAAGCACTCTCTCGAGCCAAATAACAGGAAGCTCATGTGAGCCATGTAACGGGAAGCTTATCCGGGCTATATAACGGGAAGCTCATAAGAGCCATATTCAGGAAGCTCATGCGAGCCAATAACGGGTAGCTCCAAAGAGTCATTAACCAGGAAGTTTCAGATAGCCATATATCGGGAAGTTCAAGTGAGCCATATCGGGAAGCTCAGAAAGAGCCTTTAATCGAGAAGCTCACGAAGAACCATATAATGGGACACTTATAAAAGTTGTGGTGTGTCTGCAACACATGCAGAATCACAACCATACGAGACGCTCTGAAGATCTATTAATGGGAAGCTCACAGGAACCATATAACGGGAAGCTCGAGAGGGCTTATACCGGGATGCTCTTTTGAGCTATGTGTGTCCGTAACATATGTAGGACCACAACCAATGCGAGAAAATTTTGTATCCATAGAATTCCATTTATTCATACGGAAATTAACATTTATCGGATATGTAATCAAGTTCATACATATAACATTTACACAATTTACATATACAATATTCAATTCAAATATATAAATATACATAATTTAGTTACACGAACTTACCTTGACAAATGTTCGTGTATTTGAAATCTACTAATCTGCCACTTTTTCTTTTCCACGATCTAACTTTGTATTTGAGTTACCCAGATCTATACGAGTAAATTTATCTCAATTTAATACAATTCATAACCAATTCAATTCAATTCACATCCTAGGAAAAATTACCATTTTGCCCATATACTTTTTAATTACTAACGATTTCATCCCTAGGCTCGGAAAATGAAATTCATGCAATTTAACCCTTATTCCAGGTCTAGCTGAATTTTTCATATAATAATAACAGTCCAAGTATTTCACAAAAATCAAAATTTTCCATAAATTTTACATTTTTACAATTTAGTCCCTAAATCAAAATTTCTCAAAATTCACTTTAAAAAAGTTGTTTATCTATCAACAACCTTTCATTTTCTATCATAAATGTCAAAATTTCAGCATACTCATCCATGGCAAAATTTTAATACTTTGATAACTTTGCAAATTAATGCCCAAAATAGCTAGATTAGGTTATTACGATCTCGGAAATATAAAAATTACTAAAAACGGGACAAGAATGCTTACCCAATTAGGCTTGCTTGAATTCTTTTCTCTTAACTAGGGTTTCCATGAAAATAATTTGGGGAAGATGATATTTTGTCTTTTAAATAATTATCATCTTTTATTTTTTTCACTTTCCAATTTAGTCCTTTTCTTTTCTTAAATTTTCATGGATGAATCATCTTAATTATCTACTAACTTCTCTTAATGGTCTATTTACTTTATAAGGACCTTAAATTTTGAATTCCATAGCTATTTAATACCTCTAGCTACTAGAACTCAACTTTTGCACTTTATACAATTTGGTCCTTTCTAACAATTAAACTTATAATTGATAAAATTTTTCTTACCAAAATTTTCATACGTCATTTCTATCATACAAAAGACTATAAAATAATATTAAAATAAATTTTCTTCTGACCTCGGATTTGTGGTCCCGAAACCACTGTTCTGATTTTACTGAAAACGG
Organism: Gossypium bickii; assembly: GCA_025503065.1. Classification (NCBI taxonomy): domain Eukaryota; kingdom Viridiplantae; phylum Streptophyta; class Magnoliopsida; order Malvales; family Malvaceae; genus Gossypium; species Gossypium bickii. Next base: position 31,800,312 of record CP106715.1, on the reverse strand, counting down.
TCTGTTTCAACTCTCCCCCTTTAAGAATTTTAGTCCTAGAAAATTTTATTAGTAAGAGGTTTGGATATTACTTTATCATTGTTTCCTCCAGCTCCCAAGTAGCTTCCTCTAATCCGTGTCGTTGCTAGAGAAATTTCACTAAAGCTACCTTTTTGTTTCACAATTCTTTTACTTCACGTGCCAGAATTCTAATCGGTTTCTCACTGTAAGTCATGTCAGGCTAAATCTCAACTTCTGTCGGGGAGATAATATGTGAAGGATCCAACCTATACCGTCGTAACATAAAAACATGGAAAATATTATGAATCTTGTCAAGTTCTGGTGGTAGTGCCAGTCAGTATGCAACGGGTTCGATTCTTTCAATAACTTCATACGGCTCAATAACTCGCGAACTCAATTTGCCTCTACGACCAAACCAAAAAACTTTCTTCCAAGATGATACATTCAAAGAATACCTTATCACCAACTTGAAACTCTATTTCTTTTCTTTTAAGATCTGAATAAGATTTTTGACGATCAGAAGCTGCTTTCAAACTATCTCTGATCACTTTTACTTTTTCTTCGGTTTCGCAAATCAAATCAACTTTGTGGATCTTTTACTTACTGAGCTTAGTCCAATACAATGAATTTCTACATTTATGACCATACAGAACCTCATACGGTGCCATTTTAATGCTGGACTGATAGTTATTATTATATGCAAATTCAATTAGAGGCAGATACTTTTCCTAGTTACCTTCGAATTCCAAAATACAACACCGAAGCATATCTTCTAGAATCTGTATCACACGTTCGGATTGTCCATTTGTCTGAGGATGGAATGCAGTACTGAAATGCAATTGAGTACCCAAAGCTTCTTGTAATTTATTCCAGAATCGAGATATGAACCTTGGATCCCTATTAGAAATAATAGAAACTAGCACACCATGTAATCTCACAATCTCAGAAACATATAACTCAGCCAATCTATCCAGGGAAAAATTCGTATGTACTAGAAAAAAGTGTGCAGACTTTGTTAAACGGTTGACTATTACCCAAATAGCATATTTCTTTTTCAAAGATAAGGGTAAACCTGATACAAAGTCCATAGTAACTCTTTCCCATTTCCATTCCACTATCGTCACTGGCTGTAATAATCCTGAAGGTACTTGATGTTCAGCTTTAACTTGTTGACATATCAAACATCTAGATACAAATTCAGAAATGTCATGTTTCATCCCCAGCCACCAGTACATCTTTATCAAATCATTGTAAATTTTATTACTTCCCGAATGAACAGACATAATACCATTATGAGCTTCGTGCAATATCTTTTGTAGAAGCTCTAAATTCTTCAGAACACATATTCTACCTCTGAACAGCAGACAATCATCAGGTTCTATATGAAATTCTGAATCAGAAATCGTCTCACAATGTACCCGTTTAGCTTTCAACTCATCATCATTTTTGTGAGCTTCGCAAATCTGCTGTATAAATGTAGGTCTAGCTTTTAATTCAGCTAAAACTGAAGCATCATTAGACAATGATAATCGAGTATTCATCACTCGCAAAGCAAACAAAGGCTTTCTACTCAAAACATCTGCAACTATATTTGCTTTTCCCGGATGATAATCAATTACTAAATCATAATCTTTTAACAGTTCAAGCCACTTGCGTTGCCTCAGATTTAAGTTTTTTGCGACATCAGATACTTTAAACTCTTATGATCAGTGAATATGTGACATTTTTCACCAAACAAGTAGTATCGCCAAATTTTTAAAGCAAATACCATAGCTGCTAATTCCAAGTCATGTATCGGGTAATTCTTTTCATTTGGTTTTAGCTGTCTAGATGCATAAGCTATTACTTTACCTTCTTGCATTAGAACACAGCCTAAACCATTCAATGATGCATCACTATATATTACAAATTCTTTACCTGGTTTGGGCTGAACTAGAACTGGTGATTCAGTCAACAAGGCTTTCAATCTGTCAAAACTCTGCTGACACTTATTGGTCCATTCAAATTTCACATCTTTCTGCAACAACCGTGTCATTGGCAAAGCTATCATCGAAAATCCTTTTACCAACCTTCGATAATATCCAACTAATCCCAGAAAACTACTGACTTCAGACACATTTTTCGTGGTTTCTAGTTAACAATTGTTGAAATTTTATTTGGGTCCATTCTGATGCCTTCAGAGATACTATATGTCCACGAAAACTAACTTTCCAAAGCCAGGATTCATATTTACTGAATTTAGCATATAACTGTTTCTCATGCAGTGTTTGCAGAAAAATTCTTAAATGATTAGCATGTTCATTTTTATTTCGGGAATATACCAAAATATCATCGATGAATACTACCACAAATTTATCCAAATACGGTCCAAAAATTCTATTAATTAAATCCATAAACAGTGCAGGTGCATTAGTTAAGCCAAATGGCATCATAAGGAATTCATAATGCCCGTACTTGGTTCTTAAAGTTGTTATTGGTACATCCGAGTCTTTCACCCATAACTCATAATAACCAGAATGAAGATCAATCTTTGAAAATATAGTGGCACATTTCAATTGATCAAACAAGTCGTCAATACGAGGTATTGGATACTTATTCTTGATTGTAACTTTATTAAGTTGCCAGTAATCAATACACAATCTCAGAGATCCATATTTCTTCTTAACAAACAAAAACTGGCACACCCCAAGATGAAGAACTAGGTCGAGCAAAACCTCTGTCAATCAGTTCTTGCAACTGTACTTTCAATTTTTTTAACTCTGTAGGGGCCATTCTGTAAGGTGTTATAGATATTAATGTTGTTCCCGGAACAAGATCTATAGAAAATTCTATTTCTCTGACCGGTGGTAATCCGAGTAAGTCCTCTAGGAATACATCAGAATACTCACAAACTACTGGCACTGACTTAATCTTTGACTCGTGTACTTTAGTGTCCATCACATAAGTAAGATCAGCGTCATACCCTTTTTTGATAAATTTCTGTGCTGATATAGTTGAGATCACATTAGACAACCCATCCATTTTATCAGATTCAATACGGAGCAACTCACCATTCTGACATTTTAATACAATATATTTCTGTTCATAATTTACCACAGCATCATGCTGAGTTAACTAGTCCATACCCAAAATCACATCAAACTCATCAAATGGTAATAACATCAAATCAGCCGGGAAACAGTAACTTCATATTATTAATGGACAATTCTTGCAAATTTTATCCACCATCACACATTGGCCTAGGGGATTTGAAACTTTAACCACGAATTCAGTGGACTAGACAGATAAATTTTTAATAGACACTAAATTCGTACAAATGTATGAATGAGTTGAACCAGGATCAATTAAAACAGTTATATCAGTATCAAGACGAGAAAAAATACCTGTAATAACATCAGGTGCAGAGCCATCCTCACGTGCACGAATAGCATATGTCCTTGCCGGTGCTCGTGCTTCAAATTTTAACGGTTGTATCTTTTGTCGTACCTCGACTACCACTAATATTGCCAGGGTTACAAGGTGGTCCACCTATCGAGGTGGGGTTACTCAGCCTTGAAGTCTGAACAATATCTTTTTTAGGCCTTTCCAGGCAGTCTCTGAGATTGTGGTAAAGAGAACCACATCTAAAGCAGGCTCCGCTTCTCATGCAGCACTCATCGAAGTGCAATTTATTATAATATTTACATCTAGCTTTGGGGTTTCCTACACTTCCTGCACTTGCTACAAATGGGGCCGGAGATCTTGGATTAGAAGGTTGAGTACCTCGGTCTCTCCTAGAATACCCCACAAATGTGGTAGAAAGATAATGATATTTCTTTGATTTCTTTAAAGTCGACTGTTGTGATTTTCCCATAAATATTTTACTTGAAGTTTTGGTTTCTATCTCAGCCTGTCTCTTTTCTTTACTTAGTTCTTCGGCTTTATGTGCTCAGTCAACCAGTATTACAAATTCTTTTAATTCTAGAATCCTAACTAATAACTTGATATCTTCATTTAATCCTTCTTCAAATCGCTTACACATTACAACTTCAGTCGGGATACATTCTCTGGCATATATACTTAACTGAACAAATTCCCGCTCATACTCAGATATAATCATATTCCTCTATTTAAGCTCTAAAAATTCATTCCGTTTCTGATCAAGGAATATCTTATTGATATATTTCTTTTTGAATTCTGTTTGGAAAAATTCCCATGTAACACTCTCCCTCGATTCAACAAAAACCAGTGTATTCCACCATTGATAAACTGAATCTTTTAGCAGGAATACAGCACACTTCAAACATTCAGCCGGTGTGCAAGTTAATTCATCCAGAACCCTAATGGTGTTCTCTAGCCAGAATTCAGCCCTTTCAAGATCATCTTCAGCAGTTGCCTTGAATTCTTCTACCCCATATTTATGGATTTTATCTACTGAAGGCTTACCAGTTCTAACAAGCTCTGTACCTTGTGGCATATCGGGAACCGATTGAGAGATAGGAGGGGGTGGAAGTTTTTGTATAGCCGGGTTTGTTCTTAAGAATTCAGTGAACCATTCATTCATCATTTGAAAGAAGGATTCTTTAGCCTCCTCACCTTGGCCCTCAGATACAGACCTTCTACTACTTGAAGCAGCTCTTTGAACTGAAGCTTGAGGATTGCTCTCAGCTTCCTCGGATTCAGCTTGGTTGTGCGACATTACTATATGAAAAACATGTTTTAAAATAGTCAGGAGATATCACACTATCAAAATTATATGACGGCGTGTATAGCTAGACTCGTACTTGCTATGTTAGTTAGAGAATTGGCTAAACCGTAGCTCTGATACTAATAAATGTAACACCCCTAACCCGTATTCGCTGCTAGAACAGGGTTACAGAGCATTACCGGAATAAATAAATCAAACACAGATATTTCATATCATTTCTCATTTATATCAGTAATGAATCATAAATAATCATATTGTCCCTTATATGAGCCCTCGAGACCCAAAATATGTAATAAAAATAAGCCGGGACTAATCCAGGTACTCAGAGAATTTTTCTCAAAATTTTAATATTTTTCCTAGGTGTAGGGTATACACGTTCGTATGGTTAGGCCGTGTGCCACACATGGTCGAGAGACACACCCGTGTCTCAGGCCATGTGGACATTCGAAATAGGGACACATGGCCGTGTCCCAACCCGTGTCCAAATTAAGGTGGTTACTGACTTGGGTCACACGGCCAAGCCACACACCTATGTGCTAGGCTGTGTGAACATTTTAATTTACATTAATTAGGTGCAGGGGCTAGTCACATGCCCGTGTGCCAAGCCGTGTGCCACACACGTGTAATACCCCGAAAATTATTATAGTAAGAAAGTAAGATATTATCCTTGATATAGTTAAGTAAGGAAATAAAGTGACAAAAAAGGAAATTTTGGATTATGTCAACATTGAGATGTATATTATGATATATTACATTATTAATTCAAGAAAGGACTAAATTGTAAAGGTGAGAAAAGTTTTGTTGCTCAAGAGTAAATACTCAAAATTTGAGGGGTTAAGGTGTAAATATGAAAAGTTAAAGGACTAATAGTGTAAATATTTTAGGGGTAGAATAATCTAGAAACTAAGGAATAGGATGAATTAGGACCAAATCGAATAGATGAAGAATTATGAGGGATTAATTGCAATTTTTCCAAATTAAGTGATGACTCAATGATGGAATTTTAAAAGATCATGAAGGGCAAAATGGTCAATTAGCAAGAGAGAGTGTTCTAGAATGTAATGATTATGTTGATGATATTTTAAATTAATTACTTAGATAAATATTACTTTATTAATATTTTAATACGATATTTTTTATTATTTTATTATTTCATTTAGTATATATAAGTGTGTGTGGAAGAAAAAAAAAACACACACACCATCCATCATCTTCTTCCCTGCACCCCACATTAGAAAGAAGAGAAGAAAGAAAGTTTCTTTTCTTTACAATTTAGTCATTCCACCAAAAATTCACCATTTTCACCTAGTAATCAAGAGAATTTCCATAACTACCAAGAGAGAAAAATAACAAGGAGACTATGAGGAGCTAGAATATCAAGTTAGATTGAAGAAATAGAAGCTGGAGGAGAGAGAAAATCAAGTTAAAGATTGAAATCAACAAGACAAGATAAGAACATTAAGATGTCAATATATTTTTAAGTTTGTTATTATTGAAAAAGCATGGAAATGATGTTATAGTAGAGTTTTCTTATATATGGTCCTATGTTCCTGATATGTTAGTGAAGGAAAATAAAAGAAAGTGATGGGAAATATTGTAGAGAAAGTAAATAAAGGTGTTACAAACTTGGTAATTAACACTTTGCATTAAAACAGTTTTGTACAGTAGCAGTAGTCTAACTTTGAAAAATAACAAAAAATTGTATAAATTTAATTAGAGAATGAATAAAATTTGGAATTAAATCTTATTGAGTCTAGTTTCTTATAGAAGAAACTTTGTAAGCAATGGAATTTTAAAGCATGAGATATAATAGGTTATGTGAGACAAGGTTAGAATGATTTCGGGTTCCCCTGTTCTGATTTTGGAAAATCCTCAAAAATTGGATAAAAATAATCAGGGGCTTAAATCTATATGATTAAAATCATGAATGAGTCTATTTTCAGTAAAAAAAATTGAAACCTCATCTGAATCCCGTATGATGAGATAATTAATTTTTAGTGAAGAAGAGTCGAAACTGTCAGATAGCAGGACAGGGGTGACTTTAAAGAATAAAATGTACTTATTGGCTAAACCAAAAATTCTAAAAATTTTATGGTAAAAATATATGTGAGTCTAGTTTCAGGAAAATTAATGGATCTTAATTTGGAGTTCTATATCTCAGTATAAAAATAATTTAGTGACTATAACTCAAGTGGACAGCTTGATATGAATACATAAGTAAATAATGGAATTATATACATTAAGGATGTGGTATGGAGAGGAAGAGGAGAAAAAAATATGTAAATGAATATTCAACTAGCATGGATTTATGTTAAATGGATAATTTGCATGTTTTAGACTCAGGGACTAAATTGAATAAAAGTAAAACTTTAGGGGTAATTTTTTTAAAAATATAAAAATGACCAAATTGAGTGAAATGAATTATTTTATTGTCTAAATTAATAAATTGAATGAAATTATTAATTTAGATCAAGATCGGTTGAAAAATCCATGAAAATAGAAAATTACCAAAATGCCCCAGAATTTTGGTATATCTGTAATTTAGCCAAGTAAGTTCGTGTAACCTAATTATGTGATATAAGGAAATACGAGTTGATGGTATATGAAATATTGATATAATGAATTAAATTATTTATGTTTATGAAGAAATGGTAAGAGGATGATATTTATCATGACATGTAAATATGTGATTATCTTTGATACATTGATACAAGGAAATTAAGTATGTTGAGACGAGTAATAAATTCAAGTAAGACATGTCGAGAAAAAATAAATATGTTTAAGGGACAATATGTTTGATTTTGATTGGTTCCAAATATGAATGCTAGATGAAATAAAATGTCTGATAAATAAATTTGTAACTTCGGTAATGCTCCGTAACTCTATTCCGGTGACAGATTCGGGTTAGGGACGTTACATAGTCATTTGTATGTGTCATAATTGGTTTGGCCTAAAATGTTGGCCTTTAATATTTAGTTCATTTTGTATAAGACCATTGATGTTGGCTAGTATTATTCAAGTTATATGTTTGTGATGATGAAATTTATGAGATGCATAATTTGGGTGAATGAGTGTATGATGATTAAATAAGAAAAAGTGTGACATGTGAATGGTTGTGAGCAGAACACGACTTTGGACACGGGCGTGTGCCCCTATTTTTCAAGAAAATTTTTTTAATGTTTTCCAAAGTTTTCGGTTTAGTCCCGGACCACTTCCAAAGTATGTTTTGGGCCTTGTAAGTCCATATTAGGGACTTTGTGATGAAAATTGAAAAGTATTAATTTGGATGACATTTTATGACTCGGCTTAATGCGTTTACAAGTGTATGTGATCCGGTAATGCCTCGTACCCTATTCTGGCGTCGAATACGGGTAAGGGGTGTTACAATACGTGTGAAAATACCTGAGCATTCTATTTTGCAATTAAAAAGATGCAGGGGACACACGACCAAGACACACACCCATGTGCTAGACCCTGTGTCAGACACGGTTAAGACACACGCCCGTGTGGACAAAAGAAGGCAATTTCTAAGCCTTACTTCCCATCCAAACTTGTCTTCCACCTACATTAACACTTAAACACAATCCCAAGCCAATTTATAACCTTCAAGTCAAGCTAAAAACTAAGTCCTATGCATGATATATTATCACATTTATTCAAGTATCCAACTTACCAAATTGACCATATAATCATTTAAACATGTTTATACCTAATATACTAATCCAACCAATCCAAGCACATACATACCAAACGTAATATAGTCTTATATATATATATATATACATCAAAACATGCCATCACTAGCCATTCCAATGGCTAATTACAACCAAACCATTCATTTATCAACATTAGTCTATTAACCTATACATGCCATTATGCCAAAAGAAATTTTACTATTTATATCGAAATGAGGCAATGGATAGTGTGACGTGTCTCTGACCAACTTCCAACCTTCATGAGCTTCCAAGTTCTATAAAATAGAGGAAATAGAAGAGTAAGTATTTGATTCTTAGTAAGTTCGTATAACGGGGAATTAACTTACCATTTATTTACAATTAAATTAAGCATGCAAAAATTCATCCAAAGAAACTTTGCAATTAGCCTAATCACATATAATCTCAAGAAACTTGTTGGTCATGCATTTCATGTAAACATCAAAAATCAATGATGAGCTCAAAATGTAATAATTTTCATAAACATAAGCTTTCCACATCTTATATCCATATATCATGTGTTTTTCCATAATAATTCATATCAAGTTCATATTATTCCATGTCAGAACTTTACCCGTTAAATTTATTAGAAATATCGATGGATACACAGGTAGTACACTTGAAGTGTACAAACTGTAATTCATCAATTCATATTCGGGAGTGCTCATTAAAGCACATAATCGGGAAGCACTCTCTCGAGCCATATAAAAGGAAGCTCATGTGAACCATGTAACGGGAAGCTTATCCGGGCTGTATAACAGGAAGCTCATAAGAACCATATTTAGGAAGCTCATGCGAGCCAATAACGGGTAGCTCCAAAGAGTCATTAATCAGGAAGTTCCAGATAGCCATATATCGGGAAGTTCAAGCGAGCCATATTGGGAAGCACACAAAAAGCCTTTAATTGGAAAGCTCACGAAGAGCCATATAACAGAACGCTCATAAGAGATGTGGTGTGTCTGCAACACATACAGAATCACAACCATACGAGACGCTCTGAAGAGCTATTAACGGGAAGCTCGTAGGAACCATATAACGGGAAGCTCAAGAGGGCTTATAAGGGGATGCTCTTTTGAGCTATGTGTATCCGCAACATATGCAGGACCAAAACCAATACGAGAAAATTTTGTATCCATCGAATTCTATTTATTCAAAAGAAAATTATCATTTATCGGACATTATCGAATATGTAATCAATTTCATACATATAGCATTTACACAATTTACATATATAATATTCAATTCAAACATATAAATATACACAATTTAGTTACACGAACTTACCTTGGCAAATGTTCATGTATTTGAAATCTATGAATTCGACACTTTTTCTTTTCCACGATTTAACTTCGTATTTGAGTTATTTAGATCTATACGAATAAATTTAACTCAATTTAATACAATTCATAACCAATTTAATTCAATTCACATCCTAGGCAAAATTACCATTTTGCCCCTATACTTTTTAATTAATGACGATTTCATCCCTAGGCTTAGAAGATGAAATTCATGCAATTTAACCCTTATTCCAAGCCTAGTCGAATTTTTTATATAACAATAACAGTCCATGTATTTCACAAAAAATTGAATTTTTCCATAAATTTTACATTTTTACAAGTTAGTCCTTAAATCACAAGTTCATCAAAATTCACTTTACAAAGGTTGTTTATCTATCAACAACCTTTCATTTTCTACCATATATTTCAAAATTTCAGCATTCGCATCCATGGAAAAATTTTAATACTTTGATAACTTTGCAAATTAATCCCTAAAATAGCTAGATTATGTTATTGCGATCTCAGAAATATAAAAATTACTAAAAACAGGACAAGAATGCTTTCCCAATTAGGCTTGCTTGAATTCTTTTCTCTTAGCTAGGGTTTCCATGAAAATAATTTGGGGAAGATGATATTTTGTCTTTTAATTAATTATCATCTTTTATTTTTTTCACTTTCCAATTTAGTCCTTTTCTTTTCTTAAATTTTCATGGATGAATCATCTTAATTATCTACTAACTTCTCTTAATGGTCTATTTACTTTATAAGGACCTCAAATTTTGAATTCCATAGCTATTTAATCCCTCTAGCTACTAGAATTCTACTTTTGCACTTTATACAATTTGGTCCTTTCTAACAATTAAACTTATAATCGATAAAATTTTTCTTACCAAAATTTTCATACGTCATTTCTATCATACAAAAGACTATAAAATAATATTAAAATAAATTTTCTTCCGACCTCGAATTTGTGGTCCCGAAACCACTATTCTGATTTCACTGAAAACAGGCTGTTACAATTTGGCCATAGAACCTTAACTAATGGAATAGACTTCCTTATGAAGACCTTGACGTTTCGATCCAGAATTTGAACCAGCTTCTTCTATCCATCTGAATCATGCAACTCCGTAACATATCCTTCAGTATATGAATCACCCTCTCAGACTATCCATCTGACTGAGGATGGAATGCAATACTAAAGTCTAAACGAGTACCCAGAGCCTCATGAAGCTTTTTCCAAAATTGAGAGCTGAAGCAAGGATCTCTATCAGAAATAATCGAGACGGAGACTTGATGAAGTCTAACGATCTCTAAAACATACAAATTAGCCATTTTTTTTGTTAAGTTACACTTGTATATACAATTAGTAGTATATATCTCAGCAACTTATAAAGAGATTTAAATTTAGAATTTCAAAATTACCAAAACCTATTTTTACCATTAAATTAAGAAAAGTGTATTAATCTTCATAACCTTGCACATGAAATACAATGATTTATGTATCAGATAATGTCACATTTGGTATTTGTAATTTCATAAAAAAGTTTAATATGGTACTTGAGCTATTAATATATGTTTTATTATGGTTTTTGTACTTCCGTTAAATGTTTGATATGGTACATGCATTTTGAAAATATTCAATGTCGTACCTGAAAAATCAATATGTGTTTTTATTATGGTACCTAGTGTTAACATTATTAATGAATTTCTAAACCAATCAATGAAAAGTTGACATGTAGAAATTTTTTTCCAAATCATTAAATCCACATGGATAATATAATATTATGTGGAAAACTAAATAGAACAAAAAAAAAATAGATTAAATTAAAAGAAAATAATTAAACATATTGTTAACAAAAAAGAAGTAAACTATAAAATTACATGAAAGTATATTTAAAATTATTATTTTGAATAAAATTTTCTTTGGAGAAGGTGACCTTGTACTAGACCTATTCATGGGTCGGGCCACCCGGCCCGAAGGCCCACCAAAAAGTGGGAGGGTTTGGGCAAAAATATAGACTTGAAAAATAGGCTTGGGCAAAAAAATAAGGCCCGTTTTAAAAATGGGTCGGGCCTCAGGTAAGGCATTTTGGCCCAGCCCGATTTCATAATAGGACAAAAAAATCTGCTTTTTTATTGTTTTAATGATATTTTCTTATTGTTTCTCCCTATTTTGCTACCATTTCACTATTACGTTACTACTATTTTGTTGTTACTGTTTAGATATTGTATAACACTTGTTTTATTGTGTAACATCCTAAAATTAGGGGTTCTGTGTTTTGTGCTATTTCATGCATTTGGCTAGCTATGCTTGTTGTTTTGGTGTGCTTGGGGCTCTGGGAAGGCTCGGGTTCAAGCCAGAGCTTTGGTAAATTTTTCTCTTTAGGGCACTTTACGGGGAGAGCTAGGGGAAACAGGCTTTAAGAATATTTATATGTGTTTGTTGACGCAAAAGGAGCACTTGGTGGAGTGGTGATGGCGTCACAAGGGGAGCATGGAAGAGGGAAGTGGGGTTCGAATCCCACAGGCTGCATTTTGGAATATTTATTTTATGCCAGGCTGGAGAATAGGTGGTTTCGGCTGGGACTCTACTTAGGAGGAGTTGAATGGGTCAAATGAATTCAAATGGATGGACAATAGGAACTTGGGGAGTTGGAATTGGTCAAATAATTCAAATGGGCGGATGGAGAGTGAATGGAGAAGAAAATCAAGGAAGTGGGGAGGTGAGTGTGAGTTTGGTCGAATATGGGAAGGTGGATAGGAGAGCATTTTCGGTTTTGAGCTGGCGTAGGTGTGTGTCATTTTTCTTTTGTCCCTTTGGGCATTTCTTTTCAACATTCAGTCATGAGGGGTAGTGGAGTGCCGTTTTCCAAGTATCTTTTCAGAGAAGAGTAAAACCGAAACCCATTTTAGAAGTCTTTCCTTTCTTTTACATTTGAGTTTTTCATTCACTTTTTTTTACCAAAACCGTAGCACATTTTCTTTCTTCTTCTTTTTGGTATTAGCCAAATTTTAGAGGTGACCATTTGTGCATTCTTTCTCTCTTCATCTATTCTCATCAACTCTCACCACCTCACTACTATTTTTCTTTTTCGACCAAACCTCTCTTTTCCCTCTTGGGATTTGTTTCTTCTCCATAACCAAATCTCCCTTGTAGCCATTTTGAGTTATTCTTTTTGAGTGTGTGTGTGTGTGTCATAGCCGAATCATGTCCTTCTTCTTTACTTCTTCATTATTCTCTATTCTCTTCCTTTTTCAAGACCGAATCACCCCTTGTGTCAAATTAAAACTGTATCTCTCATCTTTTATTAGACAAACATCAATAAGCATCCCTTTTGGTTTGTCAAAGTCTCCTCTTCAATCGGTTTCTATTTGTGCAAGAATCTATAGCCAAGTCTATCTGTGTTCGATTCATTCTTTGACCAAGCCAATCTATGGAGGAGAGTGGACTCGTAGTCTCTACTCCTAAGTTCAAACGATGTGCTTTGTCGACAGTTCGAGACTTTCCGCCAGGTTGTGGTAGAGAGCCGACATCCGTTTGGGATAGGCAAATAGTGGTTCTTCCTGCTAGTGAGAGTAGCAACGATCAGGAGTGTTTAGCCCCTCGCGTAATCAGGTGTGTAATGCTCACACCATCTTTTGTTTGATTATTAATTAGTATGTGAATTGTTTAAAATTCGAAACATCGATAATGGCGGTTGAGTTACCCTTGGGGGGTAAAATTGGAGATACCAGGTTAGTTACCTTTGGTGGTGTCTTGAAAATGCTTTAACACGAATATATATATGCTCTGATGATTCGGTTTATGTTGACATATGTTGCATTCATTATGGTATGATTATATGTTGCACAGGGGTTGGGATATGATATTGGTTAAAAGGGGAAGTATATTTCAGTGATTTGGTACTACAGTGGTTTGGTACCACATATATCAGTGACTCTGTCACATTATTACAGTGGTTTGGTACCACATATATCGGTGACTCTGTTACATTATTTCAGTGGTTGGGTACCACAGTGGTTTGGTACCACATTCAGTAACAAGACAGCCACATGAAGTGAATTATCCTACTCATGATTTGGAGTTTGCTGCGGTGGTGTTCGCCCTGAAGATTTGGAGACACTACTTGTATGGAGAAAAGTCGATTATCTACACCGATCATAAGAGCCTGAAATATCTCCTTACCCAGAAGAAGTTGAATCTAAGGCAGCAGAGGTGGATTGAATTGTTGAAAGACTATGACTACTCGATCGAGTATCACCCGGGTAAAGCTAATGTAGTGGCGGATGCGTTGAGCCGTAAGGTGATATCCGATTTGAGAGTAATGTTTGCTCCTCAGTTTGTATGAAGATGGAAGCTTGTTAGCCGAGCTTCAAATGAAGCCTTAATGGGTAAGTCAGATTAATGAGAAGCAGTTGTTAGATGAAGTGTTAAGTTCTCGACTTCAGCAAGTGGAAGGGGGCGAAATAGAAGATTTTGGTCTGAATGGTGATGGTGTATTATACTTTCATGGAAAGGTTTGTATGCCGAAGGACTCCGAGTTAAGACAGATGATTCTGTGGGAGGCGCATAGTAGCCCATATGCTATGCATCCCTGTAGGAGTAAGATGTACCGAGATTTGCATGAACAGTATTGGTGGCCAGGTCTGAAGCAAGAAGTTACTGAGTTTGTGTGTAAATGCTTGATGTGTCAACAGGTGAAGGCAGAACATCAGTTGCCTTCGGGGTTGTTGCAGCCAGTGGAGATTCCACTTTGGAAGTGGGAGAGGATAACGATGGACTTTGTTAGTGGGCTACCTCTTACACCTACTAGGAAAGATTCGGTGTGGGTAATTGTCGATCGGTTGACGAAGTCCGCCCACTTCATACTAGTTCGTATCGACTACTCGCTACAAAAATTAGCCAAGCTGTATGTAGCAAAGATTGTGAGGTTACATGGGGTACCAATGTCTATCATATCAGACAGGAACCCTAGGTTTGCATCGCGATTCTGGAGGGCGTTACATAAAGTGTTAGGTACAAGACTAGATTTCAGCACGGTGTTTCATCCACAGACTGATGGTCAGTCAGAGAGAGTAATTCGGATTCTAGAAGACATGTTGAGAGGTTGTGTAATCGACTTTAGAGGTAGTTGGGAGGATTTCTTACCGTTGGCAGAATTTGCGTACAACAATAGCTATCAATCCAACATTCAGATTACACCCTACGAGGTGTTGTATGGTCGTAAGTTTCATACCCCTACCTGCTGGACAGAGTTGGGTGAGCGACAGTTGTTAGGTCCGAAATTGATCGCAGAGACGGAGGAAAAGGTTAAGGTTATTCGGGCTCGGTTGAAGGAAGCTTCCGATAGGAAGAAATCGTATACGGATCTAAAGCATAAAGAAATAGAATTCTCAGTGGGTGATCGGGTCTTTCTGAAAGTTTCACCTTGGAAGAAGGTTCTAAGGTTTGGACGGGAAGGCAAGTTGAGCCCCAGATTCATCGGGCCTTATTGAGTGTTGAAACGTGTAGGACCAGTAGCTTATCAGCTTGAGTTACCTCCAAAGTTGAATCGAATACATGATGTATTCCATGTTTCAATGTTAGGGCGTTATTGTTCGGATCCATCTCACATAGTGCCGGTGGAAGAAATTGAAGTAAGACCTGACCTATCTTTCGAAGAAGAACCAGTGCAGATCTTAGATCGAGATGTTAAGGTGTTGAAAATGAAGTCGGTTCTGATGGTCAAAGTTTTATGGCGTAATCACGGTTCAGAGGAAGCCACGTGGGAGCCGGAAGATGTGATGCGACAGCAATACCCTCACCTCTTTTAATCAGGTAAAATTTCGAGGCTGAAATTTCTTTAAGGGGGTAGAACTGTAACATCCTAGAATTAGGGGTTCTGCATTTTGTGCTATTTCATGTATTTGGCTAGCTATGCTTGTTGTTTTGGTGTGCTTGAGGGTCTGGGAAGGCTCGGGTTCAAGCCACAGCTTTGGTAAAATTTTCTCTTTAGGGCACTTTAGGGGGAGAGCTAGGGGAAGCAGGCATTAAGAATATTTATCTGTGTTTGTTGACGCAAAAGGAGCACTTGGTGGAGTGGTGATGGTGTCACAAGGGGAGCATGGAAGAGGGAAGTGGGGTTCAAATCCCACAAGCTGCATTTTGGAATATTTATTTTGTGCTAGGATGGAGAAGAGGTGGTTTCGGCTGGGACTCTACTTAGGAGGAGTTGAATGGGTCAAATGAATTCAAATGGATGGACAAGAGGAACTTGGGGAGTTGGAATTGGCCAAACAATTCAAATGGGTGGATGGAGAGTGAATGGAGGAGAAAATCAAGGAAGTGGGGAGGTGAGTGACAGTTTGGCCGAATATGGGAAGGTGGATAGGAGAGCATTTTCAGTTTTGAGCTGGTGTGGGTGTGTGCCGTTTTTCTTTTGTCCCTTTAGGCATTTCTTTTAAACATTCGGTTATGAGGGGTAGTGGAGTGCCGTTTTTCCAAGTATCTTTTGAGAGAAGAGTAAAACCGAAACCTATTTTAGAAGTCTTTCCTTTCTTTTACATTTGATTTTTTCATTCACTTTTTTTTTTACGAAAATCGCAGCACACTTTCTTTCTTCTTCTTCTTCTTTTTGGTATTAGCCGAATTTTAAAGGTGGCCATTTGTGCATTCTTTCTCCCTTCATCCATTCTCATCAACTCTCACCACCTCACTACTATTTTTCTTTTTCGACCAAACCTCTCTTTTCCCTCTTGCGATTTGTTTCTTCACCATAGCCGAATTTCCCTTGTAGCCATTTTGAGTTATTCTTTTTGAGAGTGTGTATGTGTGCCATAGCCGAATCATGTCCTTCTTCTTTACTTCTTCGTTCTTCTCTATTCTCTTCTTTTTTTCAAGACCGAATCACCCCTTGCGTCAAATTAAAACCGTATCTCTCATTTTTTGTGAGTCGAACATCAAGAAGCATCCCCTTTGGTTTGCCGAAAGTCTCATCTTCAATCGGTTTCTGTTTGTTCAAGAATCTATAGCCAAGTCTATCTGTGTTTGGTTTATTCTTTGACCAAGCCAATCTAGGGAGGGGAGTGGACTTGTAGTTTCTACTCCTAAGTTCAAACGACATGCTGTGTCGGTGGTTCGAGACTTTCCGCCGGGTTGTGGTAGAGAGCCGACATCCGTTTGGGATAAGCAGATAGTGGTTATTCTCGCTAGTGAGAGTAGCAACGATCAGGAGTGTTTAGTCCTTCGCGTAATCAGGTGTGTAATATTCACACCATCTTTTTTTTGATTATTAATTAGTATGTGAATTGTTTAAAAGCCGAAACATCGGTAATGGCAGTTGAGTTACCCTTGGGGGGTAAAATCGGAGATACCAGGTTAGTTACCTTTGGTGGTGTCTTGTAAATACTTTAACACGAATATATATATGCTCTAATGATTCGATTTATGTTGACATATGTTGCATTCATTATGGTATGATTATATGTTACACAGGGGTTGGGATATGATATTGGTTAAAAGGGGAAGTGTATTTTAGTGGTTTGGTACCACAGTGGTCTGGTACCACATATTTCAGTGACTCTGTCACATTATTACAGTGGTTTGGTACCACATATATCGGTCACTCTGTCACATTATTTTAGTGGTTGGGTACCACAGTGGTTTGGTACCACATTCAGTGGCTTGGTGCCACATATGAGGAGTGTAGCGGATGGAGGGTTGATTGTAGAAATCCCCACAGGTATTTTGGCTGGTACGAGTGGTGTGTAGAGGATGGAATACTAGGTTGGGCTGGGTTGCATTGCATACACTTTTGATATGCCATGTTGTTAGGGCTACGGCCCAGTGCGATTCGTATGGGCTTCGGCCAAATTCATTATTGTGAGGGCCAAGGCCCAATGTGCATCTGTGGGCTTAGGCCCAGATTGCGTTCGTAAGGGGAATTACACACTGAGTCCTTGTGACTCACCCCCTTTGCTTAATTTTGCAGGTAACCCCTAGTTGAGGATTTGGAGCCGAAGTGGACTCTGCGGTGGCCATGCATTACTTCTTTCGTAAATTTCGTTTCCTTTATTTAAACCTACTTTTAATTTGGGAATTTGTTATGTAGTAATGCCTCCGGGATTTTATAATTTGGTTTTTGACTTATTATGGTGATCATTACTTTTATGAAACGTTAAATTGAGAGTTTTCTAAACAAAATGAAAACAAACATTTCTTTAAATAATGACACACAGATAATAAGCAAAGAAATAATTAAACTCGGAATTTTCCTAGAACTATACAACCTGTTTTTGAATGTCACGTTTATGAAGTTCCCTAATTTCGGCTTTCGTATTACAAAACCTGTTTTCAATTATTAATTCTCTTAATGAAAAGTTGGTAAGAAACCCTTAAACAGAATTAAATATTCAAAATGGAGACTCAAACGAAAATTTTTCTTTTTAAATTGCGAAGGTTCTTTAAAATTGCAAAACAATCTTTCCATGTGACATACCAGATTCGGCCGTAACGTTTAGGCCGGGTTTGGGGTGTTACATATTGTTAATTTTGTTATTATTTTAGAGGCATTTTCTTGTTAAGTTGCATATATCTTAGTGTTATTAAAGTATACATATTTTTTAAAATTTATTTTCAATTTGTTGGAAATATTTATTTTAATGTTTTTAGTATTTTTGATATTTTTGATATATTTATAAATTATCTAAAAAATTAATACAGGCAGGTCGAGTCGGACCCGAATTTTAGCATATTTATTCGGGCTGAGCTTAGGGAAAAATTTTAGGGTTGTCGAAACCATTTTTTTGAAAACAGAACGGGGATCGACTTTGGTTTTGAAAACGAAAATAAAAGTGGGAGTCGCCACTGATCTTTATTTGATGTGATCGGATCACCTTTGTCTTAATAAAACATTTGGGTTTACTAAAACAGTGTTTTTGGTCTACGAAATTTTGAGAAAACGGATTCGGGAGTCGGTTACGTGCGGGGAAGGATTAGCACCCTCGTCACGCCCAAAATTGGTATCAAATTGATTAATTAATGTCCTAATGTTGAAAATTGGAAGAGATTTTAAAATACGAACCCTTTTTGAAAATGTTTAGATAATTCGGGTTTGAATATCGAAATTATCTTGTTCCAAAAAGATGATATATCACATCCTGCACAATAGGATACGATGTTTCAACCCTCAATACCAAGATCATTTCATGATTTCCAAAATTCATACATTGCGATTTAAAAAAGGGTATTCCACTATTTGGCCCAACCAAAAAAATTGAAACCCAGCACGATTAGGCACGATTTCTCGAATGTTCAAACACGAAATATTGCCTTGTTTAAGGAAACACGGTCAAAATCTTAGAAGGATATTTAGTCATTTAGACGAACAAGAAATCAAAACCCAGCACGATTGGGCACGATTCCTCGAACTTCTAAATACAGAATATCGATCATTTTAAAACTTGATGTATCGAATAAAAGTTAATGTAATACGATTTGATAAAAGAGATAAATTACGAAGCTAGGTTGCAGAAAAATAAGAATGATGTATATAATAATACTAAGTTAACTAATTTAATGATAAAATGATGATAATAACAATGACAATAGCAAAATAAAGAATAATGATAGCAGTACATTTATAATTATAACAGTAAAAGGAATAAATAATAATAATAATAATAACGATAATAATAACGATAATAATAATGATAAATAAAAAATAGTAAAAGAAATAATAATAAAATCAGACAATAGTAATAATAATAAAATGGTAATAATAAAAATAATAATGCTAAAAGTGAGAAATAGTAATAACAAAATAATATTAATGATGTTAGTAAGAAAAATAATAATAATAATAATAGTAATAATAATGGTAATTAACAAAATATATACAAAAATAATATAATGATAGTAATAACAATAATATAAATAAAATAATAGTGATGATAATAACTAAATAATAAAAAATAATGGTAATAATAATAAAATAAGAATAGCAATACTAATAATAATAGTATAGTATAGGAATAAAAATAATAAATAATTAATAGTAATAAAAATAAAAATATTAAGTAGTAGTAATAATAATAATTGAAAAATGTACTAAATTGCATTAAAAATGGAAGTTTTGGGTCAAATTATATGAAATAAATAATATGGAGACTGAACTGAAACGCGTGCGAAATGGTGAGGGACGATGAGCGCAATTTTACCCGAGCTATTAAACGCAGCGTTTAAATAGGGATTAGGTTTAAAACTGCGTGAAATTTCTGGGCGCAATTAAAATAAAAGAAAGTCTTATTTAAAGAAACTAAAAACGCGGAAGGACCAAAAGGGAAATTAGCCCAATTAACGAAAACGCGTGGATCCGCTAGGCGAGTTGGGTCGCGAGCGCGGATCCTGGTCAAAACGACGTCATTTTGGGCGTTAAAGGCCAGCCCCAAAACAACGTCGTTTTGGGAGGCTATTTAAGGCCCAAATTTCTGAAAAAAAAATCATTTGTCACCTGCTTTAAAAAAAAATTTTACCCTTCTCTTATTTTTTCTCTGCAGGTCAAAGGGAGAGGGGGATTCCGGCACCGCCCCGATTGCCGTTCTCCGTCACGCCAGCCACCGCGCATGGTGGCCGGGAAAGGTAAAGTTTTTCTTTTTTCTCTTTTTTATATTATATTTTGATATTATATATGTATTCTAAAAAAAATAAAAATAGAAATCTTTATATGCAGAAAGTTCCGAAGATAAAAAAAAGAATTAAAAAATAAAGTGAGAACCTTTCTGATCTTTTCTTGTGTTTGTTCTTTTGGATATATTTCTCTGTTTTGTATTGAATCTAGGCTTGCTACTTTTGATTTTCTTCTTTGTTTGAATCTGTTTTTGTATATATTAATTGAAAAAAAGAGTCCCTTACAATCGGTTCTTCGATGGTTTATATAGCCATCTTTTTACAACTTTTTTCTTTGCTTTCTGTCACTTCTGTTTTAATGCCTTGCAAGTGCAAGTGGCGGTGGCCGGTGCAGATGGGACGGTGGCCGGTGGCGTCAGAATGTCAGGGGTCAGAAGCCAAACCTAGGTGCGGCTCCTTGGGTTCCTATGCTGCCCTCTTTTTTATTTGTTTGGGCTAGGGTTTTTTGAAAATTTTTCTAATTTGGGCCTGTTTTGTTTGGGCAATGTTTTTGGGTTGCTGTTTATTAGTTGTGGGTTGGTTGTAATTGGGCTTTAGGGTAGGCTGATTATGGGTTGGTTGTACAAGGCTCATTTTTTTGGGTTGAGCCCGAGCCTAGCAAACGGGCCTAAATTTTTGGTTGGCCCCGGGCTGACCCATGAGCACCTCTACCTTGTACTTAAATGGAGAAGATGATGTTTTTACTTACTAAGTTTAGTATTTACTTATTTTTTATCAACTATATGTTTAGTTATTTGTTTTTTAATTTACTTTATTTTTATTTATTTTTTTACATGATGTTATATTATCCATGTGGACCTGATGATTTTAAAAAAAAATCTATATGTTGAATTTTCATTAGTTGATTTAGTTGTTCACCAATGGTGTTAACACTAGATACCATAATAAAACACACATTAATAGTTTATATACCACATTAAACATTTTGAAAGTACAAGTATCACATTGGATATTTTATGAAAGTATATGTACCATAATAAAATACATATTAATAGTCCAGATACCACATTAAACATTTTCAAAGTACATATATTTTATTGAACATTTTATAAAAATACATATACCAAATGTAACATCATCCTTTTATATATGTAATATTTTATAGTTGATTGAATTTATGCATCCAACCCCATTTAGTTAAAAAAAAAAAAAACAACCGGATGGTAGACATTAAGACTATATTTCAAATTAATTGCATTGCATTTAAAAAATTACAAAATTAATTGGATTAGTTGTTTTATATTTTGAGGCATTATTAGTGAATAAATTCATAGAATGATAGTCACATATTTTAATCATTTAATTAATTTTTTTTATTTTATTCATTAACATTATCAAATTTTAATATTTTGGTTATTCGTATAGTTAAACTATAAACGAGAGTCTTTTTTCATGGTATAATAACATATTTAAACATTCCATGTTTACAAATTTTATCAATTTAGTCCTAATTTTAAAAATGAAAAAATTTAATCCTCAACTTTACACATTTTACTAATTTAGTCTTGAGTTTTAAAAATTTAAAAAAATTAGAAAGAAATATATATTACAAAGTTTATTTTTCGATAAAAATGCATACAAATTATAAAAATAATTATAAATAAATGAATATCATTTTTCTATTTTTATAACATGAAATTTATTTATTAAAATGATAATTTTATAAATAAATAATTTATGAGAAAAACCATGAAGAGGACCTAAACTTATTGAGCTTTTCCCTTTTTTTTTTCAACATTAACAACCCCATGTTCAAGTTGGGTCAAATACTACAGCTTAAGGGTGGGTACAGTTGGGGATATACAAATGAGAATGAAGTCTTGGAGACCAAATAGGTGGAAAGCCACGTCGGTAGCTTTGCAACTGATTCATTTTTGGATGGCACAATGACAAAGGATGTGGAAATCAAGGAATTTAAAGTAAGAGTTATTGGTGCTGGTGGTTTTGGGCGAAGGTGGTGGTGCCCAGTGCTACAGATTTGGCAAGGACTAAGGAATAATACTAGACATATAATAGTTAAATTATTATTTATAAAATAAAACTAAAAAAAGGGAAAAGTTTGAATTTTGTTTAAATTTGTTTGTGGTTTTTTTGAAAAAGTTATTTTATTTATAAAATAATATTTAATAAATAAATTTCATGTTAGAAAAAAATAGGTATTCATTGATTTATAATTTTGTATCTATTTTTATAAATTTTTATGTAATTTTATCAAAAAAATGAAGTTTTAAATACTTAATTATTTTTTGTAGAGTTTTTTAATTTTTAAGAATTAGGATTAAAATGATAAATTTTAGAGTTGACGGTTAAATTTATTGAATTTCTTAGAATTAAGACTAAATTGATAGAATTTGTAAATTTTAGAGGACTAAATTTGTTATTATGCAAATAAAAAAAAGCTTCAATTAGTGATTTATCGAATGAGTAACCAAAATATTAAATATCAATAACATTGAAATAAATAGAAAATTTTAAACTTGAGTGACTAAAAATAGTAGGGACTATTTTTCGGTTAAAAAATAATGCAGCTAATTAAAAATTTTAACGGCAAATATAAAAGAGTGAAACATAAAATGGTTTTGATAAATACGGAGAATTGTTGCAGAGGGAGGAAAAGAAAAAAGAAACCAATCTCATGCTTGCCTTCACGATGAAGGCAGTTTCCAAAGTGGATGTGACTTTGTTACCAAACTGGATCCAACAATTATCTTACCCCAACTCTTCACGTCTTTTTTAATATTTAAAAATAAATTAAATCTTAAAATATTGAACATATTCGCCAACATGACAGGTCTATACTAGCTTCACCTTGTACTGTATAAATCTCTTATTACACTGTTGATTTTTTGGGATGCTAGTTTTGTGTCAAGATGATAAAGGCGATAGAGGGTTCATTTCTTCTTTAATGGCTGCTTAAAGTTGCACGTGGTTGTAAGCAGTAAAAGAATAGGCAACTTGTTTAAAATCTCATGATCTTAAGAAGAAAAAAAGAAAGTGGCCTAGAAATCTTTTGCATTACAGTCGATCTATCAACCTCAACTCTTAGTTGTATTCTACCTTTTCAAGATTCTGTTTCTGGGATTTGGACAATTTGCTGTGAATAACTCTCTATATCATCTGCTGTCTGCTTTCAAGGGAAAAGAAACCATTGTCAGTTGATATGCCAAAAGCACGTTTGAACCAAATAAAAACTTGTCCAATCAACAAAAATAATTATGTGTAAAACCATATCTCAATTCATAGATATTATTGAAATCCTTTGTCTTGCAGCTTATCATTTTACAAATTACAACATTTACTTTTCAAGAGAAGAATACTTCCCTTGATGGGATACAATAAAGGGTAAACTCTTGATTTTATTTTTTTCATCAAAAATTATAAAATAGTTATTTAATTATTCCAATTTTTTTAGTCACCAATTGATTAATGAAAGAATAAAAATGTCCAAAACCTAAAATAAAATCGAATAATTGAGTAACTATTTTAGAAAAGTTGGATGACAAAAAAAAAGAATATTTACTAATAATTGATTGAGCATTTTATAACTTTTTATAGTTAGATGACACAGAAATTTATTCCATGATCTAAAGAAAATCAAAGGTGTAAGAAAATAAAGTTGTATTCCTCTCCCTTTATTCTTCACTTCAAGCCATTTAAATAATAATCTTTCCTAATTCTCCTATCACATCTCCGAGAAATAGGATAATGATAGCCAACTAATATTGATAACAGAAAATTAAAACACGTCCTATTGATAATGACAAATTAGAATTAGAAGGAAAATGACAAATAATTGAAAGAAGAAATAGCAAGGGAGAATGGGCATTGAACCTACAAAATATGAGCACAGTTACAGTTAATCTTGCAAACACATATATTATTGATAATGAATTTGAAAATATAGATATAAATAAAGATTTAGACCATAAAGAGCTTATGGTTTAATAAAATTTCATATAGATATAAACACAGGTTTCGTTTCGCATAACAGCGCACAATTCGCTTAGATAAAACAGCGTAGTAGGCAGCACACTTCAAGAATTAAAGGCTCTGCATCGTCAAAGTCAAGTCAAAATAGAACAAAAAGAAAATAAGACACTATCAATGGCCATAAGTTTAACAAAGTTGGGATCCTAAGCCAGTAAGGAACTCCAAATCACCACCATGCCATGGAGGAGGATCAAAGCATCCATATAGTTTGCTTCCTTAAACCAAGACAACAACAAACCCATAAAGCTAACACTAGGTATAGAAATACAAGATCAATATTATTTATTCTGAATGCAATAAATGAGAAGGGTATTCAATGGACTCAGAAATTTTAAGTTTCTATAGAGTGTAGTAGTTGATAAAATTGCTACCCATGCCCATGCCCATGAAATTAGAAACATGAAACTGCATTTAGAAGACAAGCTTGAGATAATACAACATTGAAGAGAGTTATATGCACTTTTAGTATTGTGTCAGTTTATCTGAACATTGAGAAAGTTGACATAATGGATGAAAGTTTTTAGATTGATGTGGTTTACCTTAACAGACATAAGGATTCTTTTGCCTTCAAATTTAATGTTATGTGTTGGTTTAGTTTTTTTGTTGTAAAAAGTTAAATTGCAAAGATTGATTGATATCTGTTAAGAGAAAATTTTTTTTTTTTTTTTTAGGATACCAACAAAAATGATTTATCATCAAAGGAATTCATGGATTTGGGTTTCAAATTCAATAATATCGCTAAAGATTGAAATCAAATATTAATAACTTTTTTTGGGTTTAGCGTTCAAATTTTGGTTATGAAGCATGATCACGGACATGCAATATTGGTACCATATGATACAGACATAGTGATACTGTAATTTTTTAAAAATGGTGACACAAATACTGCAGGCTATGACAATAAAAAAATATTTTTAATATTTATATATAGTTTTATGTTAAAATATTTAATGTAAAGGAAAATATTGAAAGTAAGAAAATGGAAAAAAGCAAAGCAAACAGAAACCTGAAATTTGAAATTGAAATTAAAATGTAAAAAATGGATATATGCAGCAAAGCTTGTCAAATAAGCTATTTATTTTTTAGTTTTTATTTTATTTTATTTTATTGGAAAAAATCTAAAATTTTGTATCTAACTCACTATTTTAAATTAATTTACAAATAGTTGAAAGGCAGGATCTTGGACTACCCACAATAATAAACGGAAATTAAATTCAGCTCAATATATTAATTTAATAACAAATAGCCTAAGACAAGATCTTGGATTGCTTCAAATTTATTTGAGAAAAAAAAAAACATTTCTTTTCATTTCACGAAAGCCCTAAAACTTTCAAGCTTCAAAAAACTTTTTATTTCTTTTCACGAAAAAAAAAAAAACTTTCAAGGGAAAAAATCTAAAACTATGTTTCCCCTTTCACTCTCAATTGTGGTTTTTCAATCGGGGGCCTCTATCCATCGTGACCTTGTCGGGACCATGTCTGTTATTAGACACCCATGTCGTGACCATATTGGGTCTATGTCCAACCTCTTTTTTCTTTTACGTATTCTGTTGTGTCCCATACGTATCCAGGCGTATTCGATGAATATTCGTGTCGGACACACGTATGACACCGATACAAAGAGAGATGAGCTGTGTTCGTGTTTTTTTTTGCAGAATTTATTTTTCAATAAAAAAAGAGTAGTGTCATTTTTTTGTTTAACGTGTTGGACATTAGTTAGATATTAACGTCTTTTCTTTTTCTTTTATAATGTTAGATACTAATATTACATAAACAACAAACAATCATTAATGTTAAATGAGTCTTTCTAATATGCATTTTTCATTATTTGAGGGGCACACATAGAGGCACCAAAAAGGGCAAATAATTTTTGTTCATAAACCATACTTTAATAAATAACCATCGTTACTTTAGCCCTATTGGATCAATTTTAACGTGGATCAAACATTTTATGTTAGCAAAGTATACAATTTTTCTTATCATATATATTTAAATGTCCATAAGCTAGTAATCTCCCACTTGAACTACACCTGCACTTTTCACAAAAATATATATATATATATATATATATATAAGCTTATAGGAAAAATATTTGATAAACTGTCAGTGGAGTTTTTAAACTCTACAAGTAAGATTAGGGATTGACAAGTGTCCTATAGAGTTATAGTAAATTATAAAAAAAAAATATATGTTTTAAAAAAAAGAGAGACATATTAAATTTTAAGGCTACTTGTAGAATAAAAAAAGTACTCTACCAATGTACGAAATACTCACCCCAATTTATAATTATATATATGATAAGTATCTGTATTTCATATATTTTAGGCCTATACGTTTAGCATTCTGCTTGGTTTTTAAGTGAAATATCACATTTTAACTTGCTTTGCATGTTTCATGCTTTATTTGCGCTTGATTGCCTTTTTAGTGTATTAAGCTTTATTTTTATGAGATTTTAATAATTGACATTTAATTGGGTGTTCTCGAATTTAAACTAGATTTATAGAAGCTTGAAACACGAGCTTGAAGTCTATTGGAGGCTGAACTAGAAACCAAGACGATCAAGACAAGGCACAACCAAAATCGAGAAAATTAGACAAGTACGATGCCTTAGCGCCATGGACCAACGCCTTTTTGCGTGAGAATCAGTGCCCCAGTGCCACTAGCACGCCCCATTGTGTGGTCAACCCACACCTTGTCCACACCCCAACACTTCTCGACGCCCTTGCCTCATCATTTGCGTGCCCCTGTGTTGCACCTTGGCGCCCCAATGCTAGTTTTGTCAATTTGATGAAGTCCTTCACATTTCAACCGAGTTTTGAGGGCATTTTGGTCTTTTTGTAGTTTTATGACTTAAAGTAAGTTTTTGTAACCTAGTTTAGGTCGAATACACAATATAAATACTATATTTTTAGAGAGAGTTAGGACCTTTTGGCTATTTTCTGACTTAATAGTTACTTTTTTGTTTATTGAGTTCTTTCAACTTTATGTCTTTCTAAACTCCCTTTTCTAATTAAATGTTAATACAAGTTTGAATCAATACACTCGTGAGGCTTAATTGTGCTTTAATTCTTCTTTGTTCTTTGGCATTCATGAATCTTCTATTGTAATTACAATTGCTTAGGATTATTAAATATACAACTGATATTTGATAGCCTAGAACAATTGCCTAGTTAATTAGAATAATTAAATATTTAATTGTTTAATTCATTCTAATACTAGTGACAAACTGTATAACTCGTTTATATCGTAGTTTACAATTTTGTGGTGTAGACGTGTGATCTAGCTTAAATGAACCCCATTTAGGTGTTGGTTAGAGTTAGGTCTCTCTAGTTTCTAATATCGTCAGTAAGTTAAATCTTGGGCGTTAAGTTAGAAGGTTATTTATTGGTTAGGGAAGTAATTTCAAACAAGTTGCCTCTTGGTTACCAAATAAGTAAGGAGAGATTGGTTGCTCGGTATAGAGTCAACAACTAGAACTAACTTACTAAGATCATTGAAGACATCCTTGCATCGATGATCGAATCTATGAATCAAATGGAGATTTTACCTTTGGATAGAGTTTTTTTTTTATCATTTATTGTTCTAAAATTTTTTATTAATGCTTTCTTTGTTTTAAGTTTTTATTTTAAATTTGCCTTTTAATTTTATGTTAGTTTTCCATTTTATAAACCCCTACTTTATTCATTTCACTTGTTTTTATTTGAGGAATAGAATTATCACCAATCTCTTTGGATACAACCGTACTTGTTGCTTTCTACTAATATCATATTTTAAGGTAAGTTTTATTTTTGAAGGTCTTGACAGCCTATTGATGTTACAACATAACCTTATGAGTTCAAAATCTTCACTATCCTAATCAAAAGTATTTTCGAACAATCTAATCCATAAGTTATGTTGACATGGAACCGATGTGACTTTTCCTACACATATTTAACTAACTTCAT
This sequence comes from Gossypium bickii, assembly GCA_025503065.1. Taxonomy (NCBI): domain Eukaryota; kingdom Viridiplantae; phylum Streptophyta; class Magnoliopsida; order Malvales; family Malvaceae; genus Gossypium; species Gossypium bickii. The sequence continues at coordinate 31,772,036 of CP106715.1, read as the reverse complement.
CCTTGATTTGCAATGTGATCTAAGCATGTTTATTTCCTGTAACAACCCGTCCAGCGGAGACTCAGTATCCTGTTACTGTTTAGCGTATATATGGTAAACTTAATGGTAGAATTGAGTAAATGAAGTATTTGTTTTGGATAAGTAAAGTACCTTGTGTGATCCGCCATTTGGAAAACTCCTAGTTCTGTCAAGTAAACCAAAACCAACATAAAGTCTCAATATATGATAACCAAATACCAAAATTCACCACTAGGGACCTAATACATGCCTGAACTAAGTATTAAAGGGTCCAAAAACTTATTACAAGACAAGATTTGGTTGAATTCCTGTAACACCCCTAACCCATATCCGTTGCCAAAACAGGGTTATGGAGCATTACCAGAATTTACAGATCAATTATAGACATTTCATTCCATTTGACAGTCATATCATAAACCAATCAAAATTAATCATATGGTCCCTTATATGAGCCTTCGAGGCCCAAAATACACATTAGAAACAAGTCGGGACTAAACCGGGTACTAAGAATTTTTCGCAAAATATTAAAATTTTTCCAAGGTGCAGGGGACACACGCCTGTGTGGCTAGGCCGTGTGTCTCACATGGTCAAGAGACACGCCCGTGTTTTAGGCCGTGTGGGCATTCGAAATAGGGACACACGGCTGTGTCCCTACCTGTGTCCAAATTAGGGTGCTCTCTGATTTGGGTCACATGACCAAGCCACACGCCCGTGTGAGTATATTGCCTTGCACTAATTAGGTGCAGGGGTCACACGGCCAAGCCACACGCCCGTGTGCTAGGCCGTATGAAAAATTATGGGTATTTTATTTTGTAATTCACAAGATGCAGGAGACACACGGCCGAATCACACTTCCATGTGATACATGACTGAGACACACGCTTGTGTCTCTGCCTGTGTATACGAAAATAGGCCATTTCCAAGGCCACATTTCTCACCCCATTTGTCTTCAACCTACATTATCACTTTAACATATCATCAAGCCATACCAAAGCATTCAAATCAGACCAAAATCTAGTTCAAAATTCCACATATAATCAAGTAATTATACTTACCTATTTGCCCAATCACACATATAGGCTTATTTGTACTAAATCTATCAAATCAAACAATTCCTTAATATGCCTATTAGTATTCATCATTCAACCATAACAAATCATACATCAAACATATTAAGGTTATATTTATACATATCAAAATATACCAATCACAAGTCATACCAATGGCTATTTTCAACCAACCATTTCCATGCCATCATTGGCCAAATTTAAATTTAGCCTATACATGCCATTATAACCAAAATTTAGTTTACTATATATACCAAAACAAGCTGATGGATAGTGTGAGATATCTCCGCCAAGCTTCCAACCCAACGAGCTTCCAAATTACTATAAAAAAAAATATAATAAAGTAAGCATTTAATGCTTAGTAAGTTCGTATAAGCATTTAATGCTTAGTAAGTTCGTATAACGGGAAATTAACTTACCATTTAATTCATATTTAAGGTAAGCAAACTAAACGTGCTCAAACCAATTTGGCCAGATGCCTAAACACATATCCTCACCAAGCATGCTAGTCATGTATTTCATAGAAATATCAAGAAACATATATGAGCTCAATAATCAACAAATTTTCATATAAATTTATTTTCCACATCACGTGTCCATATAACATGTACAAATCATTTCCATTTATTTCAGATTTATTCAGGTAATAGTTCCTTCCAAACCCATGTTATCTCATATTAGAACTTTTGAAACGCCCTGTTTTTCTTTAATTTTGGCTTTTGTAATTTTGACATGAATGAGTATCTGGTTCAGTTAATATGTGTTCTAGGTGTGTATGAGAGGTCCCAAGTTCAAGTCTCAACTTGGGTAAATTTTGGTATTTTTATGAATAAAGCCCAAACTCTAGTTAATAGGCTTATAAATTAAAGTGTCTAAGTAATTAAAGTGTCGTTTTTGCTCAGTGGACTATAAGAGTTTTGGTTTAGCCGAAATACTAAGATCATTGATATATGTAAGGAAGTGGGGGACGATTTTAGGAGGAAAATAAGGGATTAGGGAGGGATTATTGATTCCTGATTACTCTACCTCTCTTTTGTTTGAAATTTTCGATGATCATCCTTCCTTTTCCTCTTCCCCTTGCTGCCGAAACTCTCCCCATCTCTTTCTTTTTCCTTTTGTTCTTTCCATTAACTCGTGGGTTCAGTACGACGTCGACCGTGACCGGTAAGTTTGTTTATGTTTTAGCCTGAATACGATCGTGGATAACTGACTTAAGAAAGGTGTTTATTTTGATTGTTAGGAGTCAACCAAGGGGCTGAAGATTAGCCATTAACGGTAGGAGGTTGTGAAATTTCTGCTGTTCGTTTGGAGGTAAGTGTTAAATGGTTGGGTGGATTCATTGTTGGAATGACGGATTCATTTAAACCGTGGTTATAGGATATTTCTGGGTTTTATAATGTCAATTTTAGGTTTGAGATTGCTTAGGATTACTTTAGGGTCGATTCGATACCATGTGTGTACCCGAAAACAAAGAAAACGAGGTGTCAGCTCCCTATGGATGCCACACAGGCGTGTGGTTGCCCGTGTGGTAGGCCGTGTGCAAGACTGTAAGTCACCACATGGCCGTCTGATTGACGAGCCCAGTCATGCGCAAGTGCAAGGCCGTGTGAGGGCTGAGCGAGGCCGTGTGCGACACACGGGCTCGACCAATTGGGCCGTGTAAGCCGTACGGGTGAACCGCATGGGCGTGTGGGATTCTCACACGGCCAAGGCCAATTTGGGCCGTGTGGGCTACACGGCAGGCCACATGGGCATGTAAGCCCATTTTTTTGGAAAACTCTGTAAGGTTACACGGGTCGCCCAAGTCGACTGTGGACCTGCCGTAGGGTTGGTAAGCAATGTTTAGACCCCTAAATAAATGATCTGACTGTTTGATTTTTGTACTAAGCATGTATGCTGATCTGAATGTATGAAATACTATCTGCATATTAGCATGACATTTTATGTATGTTTCATTGCATCAGGGTGGGATTGATAATATTCGAAGGAAGTATCTGAAAGACTTTTAAGCCTGTTATCTGGCAGTTCAGCTATGAATTTCTGATTATGTGCCGTATTCGGTACAACATGGTGTGTAGGGCTGGGTAGGTTAATTTTATCCCTACATGGTGTGTAGGGTTGGACGGAGTTGATGTGTAGAGGCTGGTGGGTAGGACTCTGTTTTCTGCATATTCTGTCTGAAATGGGCTAGGGCCCTGAAATATGTCTGAATCTGTATCTGAGTGGGCGAAGGCCCACATCATTTCTGTAATGGGCTCAGACCTGAATTGTGAATTGATGTCTGTTATCTGATATTTATGTGTATGTATGTTTTCTGTGGGGATTACACACTGAGTTTGCGAAAACTCACCTATTTTCTTTTTAATCTTTTTAGGTAATCCCCAACAGTAGACGGATCGGTGCAGCGGAGGACTCGACTGTGACCACGATTCTGGACACTTATTAGGGTTTATTTTTAATTATGATTTGGTTATAATTGGTTAAATTTCATGTAATAAGGCCTTTACAGATTTTCACTTAAATTTGGGATTATTATTTTATGAATTGTTAGCAGTAGGAAAAGACTCGAGTTTTCAAAGTAAACAAATGTTTTATGAAAAACACACGAATTCACAAATTACCTTTAAAAAGCTTCCGCAACGTATAATATTTTGAAAATGGTCAATAAATGATTAAATGACACGTTTTGACGAAAGCTTAAGATATTTACAAATGGTTATAATGTAGTTAAAGTTTTTCCAAAGCACTATCATGTGACGCCGCCAGATTCGGCCGTAACGTCTAGGCCGGGTTGGAGTGTTACATTTAGTGGTATCAGAGTCAAGTTGCAAAACTCGGCTGTGGATTTGGGTTTTTAAAATGGTTTTTCGGAACGATTTTTAATGATTCAAAATATTTTTAAAATAAGTATGTGGTACACCGAGTCTCCGGTAAGTGTTCTGAATTATATTTAAGATTTGTTTGAAATACTGCTTGCATGCTTGAAACAACCTTAGGTATTATACTGTACTAAAACACTTTAGGTAGTATAAACTAAAAACTGTAGCGAAATTGAAAATCATAGTAAAAATGTGATTCGCGATAAAGAACTCTGAACTTCTAATACTATTCTGCATAAAACATTTGTTAATAAATATTAGAACTGAAAACTAATGCATAAAACTGCTAATATAGATAAACTCCAAATTTACAATGAGCTCACGAGGTATTTACGGACAGGGTACTAGAGGCCGTGGTAGAGGCCATGGGGGCCTCGAGCTGGGTCCTCCGTATCTAAAAATCTGCCCAATTTGGATACGAGCGAGACGCTAATTTCACTTGCTACAGAGACTGGGTTTCATGATCATGAGGTTGGGGATGACGCACTATCTCAAGCCATGTTAGGGATTTTAGAGAGGGTTGCTGGACCCAACACTGGATCAGGGGACCCAGGGTCAGTTATGGAACGACTCCGGTCCAATGGGGCTGAGTTATTCAGGGGGCGTCAGTGGAGTCGCCCCTAGCGTAGTTGAGTATTGGATGGAGGCCATGGAAAGAATTATCGATAATCTGGATTTTACTGCTAAGTAAAAGCTTATGGGGGCTGTTTCCCTGCTTCGCGACGTGGCTTACCAGTAGGGGTTGACTGTTAAGGAGGGCACTCAGCGAGACCGTCTGACCTGGGATTATTTTAAGACAACTTTTCAGAGTAAATATGTGGGAGCCAGCTACATTGATGCTAGGAGGCGTGAGTTCCTTAATCTCACTTAGGGAGATCGTTTTATGGTCGAGTTCCTGAGATTGAACTGGTATGCCCGGGGCATGGTGGAGACTGAATATGAGCGATGTGTCTGCTTCGAGGATGGACTCAAGGACAGCCTACGGGTTTTGATAACTCTGCAGAAGGAGCGTGATTTTTCTGCTCTAGTGGATAAGACGAAGATCGCCGAGGAGGTTAAACGCGCTGAACGCCAAAACTGCAAGAAAGGAAAGAACAAGAGGGAATCAGAACCCTCGAATTCTATGATGAGGCATAAGAAAAAGGCCAGATCTGATGGGCCAGTGAGAGTTGGGCCTCCTGTTGCACCTGCTGGGGTGGCGTTGTGTAAGCATTGTGGTAGACGCCATCCGGACGAGTGTTGGAAGATGACTGAGGCATGTTTGAGATGTGGGTCGATTGAGCATTGTGTCCGGGAATATACACTGAGGACTGATCAGATGCAAGCTACGGGTACTGGTACTGCATAACCACCGAGAGTAGCTCAGCAGCCACCTAAGGGCCGAGGTTAAGCCAAGGGTGGTAATGGCATGGGCCGAGGACAGAGAGCATCGGGCAGAGGTGTAGGACCGACTGAGGTGAGGTAGTCTGCACTGGTTTATGCTGCACGTCGCCGAGAGGATGGTGATGCTTCAAATGTCATTACGGCTACGTTCTTAATTTTTGATGTACCATACACTGCATTGATAGACATAGGCTCTACACACTCTTACGTAGCTAGCTCTGTGTCTGAAACTTTGGGGATTTTGATTGAGAGTACTTCAAGCGAGATAACTGTTGTGAGTCTGTTAGGGCAATCTATCCGGGTTAGTAAATTGTTTAGAAATGTTCCGCTAGAGGTTCAAAGGACAATATTTCTAGCTGATCTGATGGAGCTTCCATTTGGGGAGTTCAATTTGATTCTGGGAATGGACTGGCTAGTCAAGCATCGGGTGAGTCTGGACTGTGCTACAAAAAGGGTTATTCTGAGAACCGAGGAGGATAACGAGGTAGTGGTGATTGGGGAACGTCGGGATTATCTAGTAAATGTGATTTCTGCGTTGGTGGTGGAAAAGTTAGGACGGAAAGGATGTGAGGCACTCTTGGCTACATCAGTGTTTTGGATTCTAGGGACTCTTCGGTTAGGGACATCAGAACCGTAAGGGACTTTTTGGATATTTTTCCTAAGGAACTACCAGGTCAGGCTCTGAGCCGAGAGGTAGAGTTTGGAATTGAGCTCTTTCTTGGTACAACTCCGGTGTCCATTGCCCTTTATAGAATGGCACCGAAGGAGCTTGTAGAGCTTAAGGCTCAGATTCAAGAGTTACTAGATCGTACGTTCATCTACCCTAGTGTGTCTCCATGGGGAGCACCTGTGCTGTTTGTGAAAAAGAATGATGGATCCATGCGTATGTGTATCGATTACCGCTAATTGAATAAGTTGACCATTAAGAACAAGTAGCCACCACTGAGAATAGATGATTTATTTGACCAGTTCAGAGGGGCTTCTGTGTTCTCCAAGATTGATCTGCGATCGAGATACCATCAACTGAAGGTTAAGGAGATCGATGTGCATAAAAAAACATTTAGGACTTGGTACGATCATTACGAGTTCCTAGTAATGCCATTTGGACTGACGAATGCACCAGCAGCTTTTATGGATCTGATGAACCGGGTGTTCCAGCCCTATCTGGATCGGTTTGTGGTAGTCTTCATTGACGACATTCTGGTGTATTTAAAGACTGAGGGCGAACACGTTGAGCATCTTCGAGTGGTATTACAGACGCTTCGCGAGTGCGAAGTTCAGTAAGTGCGAGTTCTGGCTCCGGGAGGTAACCTTTCTAGGGCATGTGGTTTCTGCGGAGGGGATTCGTGTTGATCCTCACAAGATTGAGGCTGTTTTGGAGTGGAAATAGCTGAAGAATGTGTCTGAAATTTGCAGCTTTCTAGGGCTACCGGGTAAATATCGACGCTTTGTAGAAGGGTTCTCTTTGATTGCAACACCATTGACTAAAACTTCTGCATAAGGGAGCTTCCTTTTTCTAGATCGATAAGCAACAAGAGAGCTTCGAAAAGCTTAAATATGTTTTGACGCAACCTCCAATTTTGATACAACCTGAATCTGGGAAGGATTTTGTGGTATACAGTGATGCGTCGCATGTGGGTCTGGGTTGGGTTCTGATGCAGGATGGTAGAGTGGTAACTTATGCGTCTTGTCAACTCAAAACACATGAGGCTAATTATTCGACACACGATTTGGAACTACCTTCCGTTGTCTTCGCTTTGAAAATCTGGAGGCACTATTTGTATGGTGATAAGTGTACTATCAACACCGATCACAAAAGCCTCAAGTATCTCCTCACCTAGAAGCAGTTAAACCTTTGGCAGCATAGATGGGTTGAACTGCTTAAGGACTATGACTGCACCATCGAGTACCACCCTGGTAAGGCTAATGTGGTGGCAGATGCTTTGAGCCATAGCGCTATGACCGATCTGAGAGCGATGTTTGCTCGACTCAATTTATTCGGCGATGGGAGTCTATTAGCGAAACTTCAGGTTAAGCTCACATGGATTGATCAAATCAGAGGTAAACAGATGGGGATAAGTTGCTAGAGTTGCGGTTCCGTTAGGTTGAGAATGGGGATACTACTGAGTTTGAGATTAACAGTGATAGGATACTTTATTTTCGCGGTCGGATCTGTGTACCGAATGACGAGGATTTGAGACAGTCAATTCTGAGGGAGGCACATAGTAGCCCTTATGCTATGCATCCCGGCTGGAATAAAATGCATCGAGATTTACGAGAGTTATATTAGTGGCTAGGGTTGAAGCGTGAGGTCACGGATTTCATTGCTTGCTGTTTCACTTGTTAGTAGGTCAAAACTGAGCATCAGTTACCTTCGAGGTTGCTACAACCGGTAAAGATAACGATGTGAAAATGGGAGCGAGTAATTATGGACTTTATTAGTGGGTTGCCTTTAACACCCACTAAGAAGGATTCTGTCTGAGTCATCGTGGATCGATTGACCAAGTCTGCTAACTTCATTCCGGTCAGGATATACTTTTCGCTCCAGAAATTAGCTAAGCTGCACGTGTCTGAAATAGTAAGACTGCATGGGGTTCTTGTCTCGATCATTTCCGATAAGGATCCTCGCTTCACGTTTCGGTTCTGGAAGAAATTGCATGAAGCTCTGGGTTTGAGGTTAGACTTCAGTACTGCTTTCCATCCTTAGACAGATGGTCAGTCGGAGAGGGTGATTCAAGTACTAGAAGATATGTTGAGGAGATGTGTTATAGATTTTCGAGGCAGTTGGGAGGAGTACTTGCAGTTGGTAGAGTTCGCCTATAGCAACAGCTATCAGTCTAGCATCCAGATGGCACCGTACGAGGCCTTGTATGGTCGTAGGTGTCGTACTCTCTTATGCTGGACTGAGTTGGGTGAGCGACGGGTTTTGGGTCCGGAATTGGTTTCTGAAACTAAAGCTAAGGTCTGATTGATTCAGGATTGTCTGAAAGCGACATCTGATAGGCAGAAGTCCTACGCGGATCTGAAAAGAAAGGATATCGAGTATTCTGTGGGGGACTTAGTTTTTCTCAAGGTCTCGCCATGGAAGAAGGTCTTGAGGTTTAGTTGCAAGGGTAAGCTGAGCCCTCGGTTTATTGGGCCGTACCGCATTCTAAAATGAGTAGGGCCAATCACATATCAGTTAGAACTTCCTTCAGAGTTGGATCGCATACATGATGTGTTCCACGTCTCAATACTAAGACGCTATCGCTCTGATCCCACGCATATTGTGCCTATTGAGGACATCGAGGTTAGACCAGATCTGACATTCGAAGAGGAGCCGGTTCAGATTTTGGAGTGCGACGTTAAAGTTCTGCGAAGGAAATCTATCCCCTTAGTGAAGGTGCTGTGGCGGAATCATAGCACTGAGGAGGCCACTTGGGAGCGGGAGGATTCGATGCGTCAGCAGTATCCTCACCTCTTCTGATCAGGTAAAATTTCGAGGATGAAATTTTCTTTTAGGGGGTAGAGTTGTAACGCCCCGTTTTTCTTTAATTTCGGCTTTTGTAATTTTAACATGAATGAGTATCTGATCAGTGGATATGTTTTCTGGGTGTGTGTGGGAGGTTCCAAGTTCAAGTCTCAACTTGGGTAAATATTGGTATTTTTATTAATAAAGCCCAAACTCTAGTTAATAGACTTATAAATTAAAGTGTGTAAGTAATTAACAGAATGAGTCTGCTGGTTTGGTGGTTAAGTGGAGTGTTAGAGTGTTGGTGGTCTTGTGTTCGAATCCTGGCATGAACAGGGATATCGTGTTTTCTCAGTGGACTGTAAGAGTTTTGGTTTAGCCGAAATACTAAGCTGATTGAGATGTGTGGGGAAGTGAGGGACGATTTTAGGAGGACAATAAGGGATTAGGGAGGGATTATTGATTCCTGATTACTCTGCCTCTCTTTTGTTTGAAATTTTCGGTGATCATCCTTCCTTTTCCTCCTCCTTGCTACCGAAACTCTCCCCCATCTCTTTCTTTTTCCTTTCGTTTTTTTCCATTAACTTGTGGGTTCGGTACAACATCGGCTGTAATTGGTAAGTTTGTTTATGTTTTAGCCTAAATACGATCGTGGATAAGTGACTTAAGAAATGTGTTTATTTTGATTGTTAGGAGTCAATTAAGGGGCTAGAGATTAGCTATTAACGGTAGGAGGTTGTGAAATTTCTGCTGTTCGTTTGGAGGTAAATGTTAAATGGTTGGGTGGATTCATTGTCGAAATGATGGATTCGTTTAAACCATGATTATAGGCTAATTCTGGGTTTTGTAATGCCAAATTTAGGTTCGAGATTGCTCAGGATTGCTTTAGCGTCGATTCGATACCAGGTGTGTACCCGAAAACATAAAAAACTAAGTTTCGGCGAAAGCCGAAAACCTTCCGGTCGATGCCACACAAACGTGTAGTCACCCGTGTGGTAGGCCGTGTGCAAGACTGTAAGTCACCACACGACCGTCTGATTGACGAGCCCATCCGTGCGCAAGCACATAGCTGTGTGAGGGCCGAGTGAGGCTATGTGCGACACACGGGCTCGACCAATTAGGTGTATGGCCCACACGAGTGAACTATACGGGCGTGTAGGCCCACACGGGTGAACTGTACGGGCGTGTGGGATTTTGGGCCAGACTGTGCGATTCACACAGCCAAGGCCAATTTGGGCCGGTAGGCCCACACGGGCAGGCCACATGGGCATGTAAGACCATTTTTTTTTGGAAAACTCTGTAAGGTTACACGGGTTCCCCAAGTCGACTGTGGACCTGCCATAGGGTTTGTAAGCAATGCTTAGACCCCTAAATAAATGATCTGACTATTTGATTTATGTACTAAGCATGTATGCTGATCTGAATGTATGAACTACTATCTGCATATTAGCATGACATTTTATGTATGTTGCATTGCATCGGGGTAGGATTGATGATAATTGGAGGAAGTATCTGAAAGGCTTTTAAGCCTGTTATATGGCAGCTCAGCTGAATTTCTAATTATGTCCCGCGTTCGGTACAACATGGTGTGTAGGGCTGGGTAGGTTGATTTTATCCCCACATGGTGTGTAGGGTTGGACAGAGTTGGTGTGTAGAGGCTGGTGGGTAGGTGTAACACCTCATACCCGAGTCCAAGGCTGAGACCGGATATGAGACATTACTATGCTCGAACTTTCTTAAACATGCACTTACGGGCTGTAAAATTTTATTCCGAATTAAAACTTCTCTTTCTTAGTCTAATCATACATTTCATGGGCCTACGAGGCCTTAAACACATATCTGGAAACTTTTAGAACCTAATTGAAAACTTTTCCTTAAAACAGGGGTCACACACCCATGTGGCTTGGGACACGCCCGTGTACCCCTAAGATACACCCATGTCTTCCAACCGTGGTCGACACTGACTATATTCACACGGCCTGGGGTACACGCCCATGTTCTGACTGTGTGTCACACACAGTCTAAACAAACGGCCGTAGGAAGAACCCGTAGCCTATTCTGACTTAAGGTACTAAGGTGCAGGGGACGCACGGCTTAGACACACGCCCGTGTGTCTATCCGTGTGGGCACTTGAAGGCTATTTACCAAGCCAATTGCCACCCTGAAATCAAGATCAATCTCATATTCAATTCAACAACTCAAATTACTACATCTTTCATGAACAATACTACATGTTTCATTGATATCAATAAACATACACACTTAGTCAATCTTGGCCAATCACTTAGCCATATACAAAAGAATAATAAACTTGATAGCCATACTTTTGCCCTTTTTAAGACATATTCTCAAAATGAAATGTTTCCTATACATGCAATACTTAATATAAACATCTTGGCTATACCAAAATAGCGATTGATAGTGTGTTCCGAGCTCCGATGACAATGATCCACGAGATTAGCTTGGCGGGACTAAATGGAAAGAAAGAATAAAAGACGTAAGCATTTATCTTAGTAAGTTTGCATATAATGCACAAAGTAATATACTTGTTTAACATAAATCATTTGGCATAAACAATGGCATCATAAATTCAACTATTTAAGCTTAATTACTCTTACTGATTCCTACATATCTCATGATACTTACTAGTCTCATGCTCGTGAGGTAAACAAGGTACCTGTATCACTTGATCACATAGATCAACATACTTTACTATAATAATCATAATCTCTAATTCATCACTCATAACATGAATAATACTCATTTCCAACTTGATAAGAGCTTTGCTTACTTAATTTTCTTGCTATCTCATTTAAGCTTTACCCATTTGCCCGATGAATTTCTATGAATAACCGAGGATACTGAATCTCATCCCACATATAACTCGATACCAAAGCCATATCCTAGATATGGTCTTACATGGGATCTCTCATCTTGGTATCGATGCCATGTCTTGACATGGTCTTACTCAAAGTCTTCCTTGTGTGTTCCCGAACTTACCATTTCCAAGTCTTGACATGGTCTTATTTGGTATCTTTACTCATGAACTGGTCAATGCCGAGCCTTGCTTGGACTTACATGAAACTTCCTTGTTACTCACCAATGCCATGCCTTGGCTTGGACTTACATGAGATCTCTATCTCATGATAGCTTTTCAATGCCAAGACTTGTCTTGGGCTTACATGACATCTTTGCTTGGAGACTCACCAATGCCATGCCTTGGCTTGGGCTTGCATGGGTCTTCATCTCATAATAACTCTTCAATGCCAAGACTTGTCTTGGACTTACATGATAACTTTGCTTGATTACCGATGCCATGCCTTGGCTTGGTCTTATACGGACTTTCTTATCTCATGTGGTAGATCGAGTATCCTAAGTAATTCAACTTCAATCGGGACTTTCTCATGCTTAACCTCATTTATTTCTTTATTTAACATATCATTAAGCATTTCTATAGTAATAATGTACATTGTACTAAGCAATTCAATGATAGTAATCATAAAGCTTAGAAATCATACAAACTTACCTCGATATACAAAATGTATGTAGATATGCAATTTAGTCCTCGACTTTGTTCTTGCCTTGGTTTCGATCTGGGCTTCGTTTTTCTTGATCTATAATAATAGTTTAGATCATTTAATAATCACATTGACTAAATTGACTCTTAACTCATAATTTGGCAAAATTACAATTTTGCCCCTAAACTTTCTCATAATTACACTTTTCCCCTATGCTCGTAAAATAATTTTCATACTACTTTCTTAAACTTCATGCTTAGCTGATTCATTATCTCAACTATAGCAATAAAATATTCTCACTATTTCTACCATGTATGACAAATTTCATAACTATTACAAACTGGTTCTTACTAGCATTTTCCATGAAATTCATTTAGGAAAAGATGTTTATCTAACATCAAACTCTCATAATCTTTCTTAAAACATCATTTTACAAACATGTCGTACATGGGTAGATTTTTGAACATGCATCTTAGCTCATCTTATAGCTAAAATTAGCTAATTCATAATACGAGGACTCTAAAAATACGAAGAATATTAAAAACGGGGCTAAAATGAACTTACTAGCAAGCTTGAAAAATTGAAGAACACTAGTTATGGCTTCCTTCAAATTTTTGGCACTTGAGGAAGAAGATGAGAATGATTTTTGTCATCTTTTTCCCTTATTAATCATTTAATTGTTTAAATGACCAAAATGCCCTTCTCTATACAATTTTACCATTTACTCACTCATGTCTATTTTTGTCCAAAAATTATAATTTGGGCAAATTGCTATTTAAGGACTTTTAATTAATATTCTAAAGCTATTTTCATACAAAAAGCTTCTAGAAACTCATATTTTGCAACTTTTGCAATTTAGTCCTAATGGACCCTTTAATGGAAATTTCCATAAAATTTCTACATGAAACTTTCATATTATCAAGCAAACATCTCAAATACTTTAAAAACTCATTTTACTAACTCTGATTTGTGGTCTCGCACCACTATTCTGACTAGGCCCTAAATCAGGCTGTTACAGTAGGACTCTGTTTTCTGCATATTCTGTCTGAAATGGGCTAAGGCACTGAAATATGTTTGAATCTGTTTCTGAGTGGGCTAAGGTCCACATCGTTTCTGTAGTGGGCTCAAACTCGAATTGTGAATTGATGTCTGTTATCTGATATTTCTGTGCGTGTATGTTTTCTGTGGGGATTACACACTGAGTTTACGAAAACTCACCCCTTTTCTGTTTAATCTTTTTAGGTAATCCCCAGCAGTAGACGGATCGGTGCAGCAGAGGGCTCGGCGATGACCACGGTTCTGGACACTTATTTACGATTTATTTGTAAATATGATTTGGTTATAATTGGGTAAATTTCATGTAATAAAGCCTTTACGGATTTTCATTTAAATTTGGGATTATTATCTTATGAACTGCTAGCAGTAGGACAAGACTCGAGTTTTCAAAGTAAACAAATGTTTTATCAAAAGCACACAAATTTGCAAATTACTTTTAAAAAGCTTCTGCAATGTATAATGTTTTGAAAATGGTCAATAAATGATTAAATGACACATTTTGACGAAAGCCTAAGATATTTACAAATGGTTTTAACGTAGTTAAAGTTTTTCCAAAGCACTATCATGTGACGCCGCCAGATTCGATCGTAATGTTAACTCCGGTTTGGGGTGTTACAACTTTGCTCGTTGAACCATTTAAAATGTCGATGGATACATGGGTAATACACACGAACTGTACAAAACTGCTAATCGTCAATTCGTGTATTATCCGTCAATACATGTTCAGGGATGCTCATACGAGCACATAAATGGGAAGCTCTTTCGAGCCATATAATGGGAAGCTCATAAGAGCCAAATATTGGGATACTCATGAGAGCTAATAACGAGATGGTCTTTCAAGCTGTGGTGTGTCTGCAACACATGCAGGACCACAACCAATTTGGGAACCCTGTATCCATCGAATTTCATTTATTCAAACGGGACTTAATACTTGTTGAATGTCGTTGGATATGTGATTTATTTTCATACATGACAGTTACAAATTTCAAATACATAGCATTCAATTTAAAACATATAAATATACAATTTAGTTACACGAACTTACCTTAACAATGTTCGTGTACACAAAAGCTGCTAATCCATTACTTTCTCTTTTCCATGATCTAACTCCGTATTTGATCTATCTGGATCTATACAAATGAATTTAACATCAATTTAATACAAGTCATATTCAATTCAATCCAATTCACATCTTATGCAAAATTACCATTTAATCCCTATACTTTTGATTAATTATGATTTCGTCCCTAGGATCAGAAAATGAAATTCATGCAATTAATCCTTGTTCAGAGCCTAGCTGATTTTTACATGTAACAATAGCAGCCCATGTATTTCAAAACATTTAGAATTTTTCCATGAATTTGACATCTTTTCAGTTTAATCCCTAGATCATAATTTCATCAAAATTCACTTTACAAAAGTTGTTTATCTATCAACAACCTTTAATTTTCTACCAAAAAACTTCATATTCTACTATATTCATCCATGGACAAATCCTAATACTTTCATAACTTTGCAAATTAATCCCCGAGATAGCTAGATTAAGCTATTAAGATATCAAAAACATAAAAATTACTAAAAACGGGACAAGAATACTCACCCAATTAAGCCAAGTAAGCTTGATAACTTCAAGCTCTTCTAACTAGGGTTTCCATGTCTTTTATTTGGGAAAGATGATATAAAATGATGATATTTCTTATTTAATTAATTTATCATCTTCTATTATTTCATCTTTCCAATTTAATCCTTTTTCTTATTTAATTTTCCAATGATGACTAATCATACTTATCTACTAACTCCTCTTAATGGTCTATTTTCTATATAAGGACCTCAAATTTTGAATCACGTAGCTATTTGATACTTGTAACTACTAGAATTCAACTTTTGCATTTTATACAATTTGGTCCTTTTCATCAAATTAAACATGTAATTGGTAAAAAAATTTCTTTACGAAATTTTCATACAATATTTTTATCATTATGCAAACCATGCAATAATATTAAAATAATTTTTCTTCTGGACCCGAATTTGTGGTCCCGAAATCACTTTTCCGATTTCACTGAAAACGAGCTATTACAATTCCCCTTTGATTGATGTTGGTTGAACCCCAAACACAAATCAGAAGCCAAGAGATCATGCACTCAGGTAGCAAATTCACAAGTTGAGCTAACAAAGCTAAATGTTGCAAAATCAGTCTCCAAATATACCATATGTTACTGCTAAATTGAAAAGGCATTCTAGATAGCAACATTAGAATTAAATCCCAATACCATATAATATAAGATTAAGCACAAAAAATCACATTACTAGTAAGAACTCAAATTAGCATCATAGTATGTGTAAAAGATCCACCAAGTATCAATGTACAAATTTAAATCCCCTTAATATAATTCACATAAAAATGTTAGAAAATACACCACAAGATAGCTCGCATAAACATATCCAGAAACATATTACTAAATAACTTGTTCTCATTTCCAATTACCATTTATTTTTTAGTGCTCAATTAATCAAAATTGAACTCGAAAATGGATACACGAATATCTAACCAATTATCCGACAAGAAAGTGCACAAGCACATATAAAAGATACACAAAACAAATCTCTGATGCATGTATAGCATGAATTACCAATGAAATCCTCGAGGTTACGCGTAGCACCAAAAACTGAATCTCCTCGATGCACAAAGGCTAACCCAAAACACAACAACAAGGAGCTTAAACATATATCCTATAACATGCCAACTATGTAACAGCCCATTTTTAGTCAAATCGGAATAGCGGTTTCGGGACCACAAATTTGATGAATATGCGTGTATTTTGATGTTTGATGATAGGAAATGAATGGTTGTTGTTAGATAAACAATATTTGTTAAGTGATTTTTGATAAAATTGTCAATTAGGGATTAAATTGAGAAATGTGATAAATTGTGTGGTAAATGTGTGAAATAATGAAAAATATGGGCTACTAGGAGAATAGGTAAAATTTGTCTAGCATGGGTGTGGACTCAATTGCATGAATTTGCATTTTTATGAGCTAGAGAATAAATTGTAAAGAAGTCAAAAGTTTTGGGGCAAAAGTGTAAAATTGATATAATATGAAATTTGGATTAAATTAAATAGAATGATAGTTAAATAAGTTAAATTTGACTATATATAGATCAAGAAAAGTGAAGTTCGGAATTAGATCGGGGGAAAAACAAAATAGTGGATTGATAGCTCGATTCTCTCCGTATAAATCCGAGGTAAGTTCGTATGTTAATAAGCATCAATGTAATTGTGTTTTAAATGCTTTATAATTGTATTGTTGATGATTACGACCTTACGAAAATGTTCGACAAAGATTCGGCAATGTGAAATCCTGGTTGAACCTTAGGAAGAGATAGGATACAAATATCATGTCATTAGGGGTTATTGCATTTTGGGTGCTGGTCCGTACGTTCTACCGGTGGTTGAGTTTTCTGGCATGTGTTGCAGATTCTCGTCAGCTTGTGTGAGCAGCACCGTGTAGCTACGTCTTGACTGTCAGCTTGTGTGAGTAGACCCGTTGATAGCTCGAGAGTGAACATTATATGAGATATGAGATTGAGATGGCTACGGCCATGTATTGGCACTTAGGGTGTGAGATTCCCGAGTATTCGATATTATTCCAAATGGTTCAAGGGGTATATCGATGAATTGGAAGTGTATGAAATTGATACGAATTAGTACAGGTATGTACGTGAACTATACAATCATTGAATCGAAGAAATTGATGACATTCATATCTATCCTTTGGATTGAATATGTGTTAGGCTTTTGGATTTAAATTGAGTTGCATTATGGGATGTTTAAGTACTTGAATTGTAGTTGAATGGTAAGTTTTACTTATTAAGCATACGAGCTTACTAACTTTATAGCTTACTTTGTTTACTTTTCTGTGTTTTATAGTGATTTCGAAGCTTGCTAGGATTGGGAGTTGTCGGAGATCTCATCACACTATCCAACTATCATTTTGGTACTTTTGAACTTGTGTATTTGGATATATGGCATGTATAGGTGTTGTGGTTAATATGACCTATATGTTGGTAATGTATTTAGCCAATTGATTTGGCTTGAAAATGAAATTTGTTTTAGTTGTGTGTATAGCCATGTGATTTGGCTTATTTTGGTATACTTGGTTATGTATATATATGAGCAAATAGCCCTTTTGTTATGTGGTTTATATTTGCTATGTGAATGCTTGTTGTGAATTGGTATTTTGAGTATGGTATGCATGTGTTTTTAGGTAAAATAATTGTAACACCCCTAACCCGTACCCGTCATCTGAATAGGGTTTCGGAGCATTACAAAATAATTATAGATAAATCATGTCAAAATATTATTCATATACGAAAACAACCATAATGTCCCTTGAATGGACCCTCGAGGCCCAATATGAGCAGTAGAAACAAATCGGGACTAATTCGAAGTCACTGAGAATTTTTCGTGAAATTTTAAATTTTTTCTTAAGTGTAGGGCTCACAAGCCCGTGTGGTCTAGGGACACACCCGTGTGACCCTTAGACATGCCCATGCTATAGGCCGTGTCTTACCCCGTGTAACTCTCTGACTTGTGTCACACGGCCTGCCACACGCCTGTGTGCTGGGCCGTGTGGTTAATTTATTTTTCATAAAATACATGAAGTTTTCACACGGCCAAGATACACGCCCGTGTTCGAGGCCGTGTCTCTAACACTGCTGAGACACATACCCGTGTCTCTGCCCGTGTGCTCAATCCTGAGCATTCTGTTTCTAAATTTTAAGATGCAGGGGACACACGACCAAACCACATGCCCATATGCCAGGCCATGTGTCACACACGGTCAAGACACAAGCCCGTTTACCTACCTGTGTGGACAAAATAAAGCTATTTCCTAGCTTTATTTCTCACCCAAACTTTGCCATTAACCTACACCAAAACAAACCAACAAATACCAACCAATTCAAGCATATTTCCAAGCCAAATTCCAACAATCAATATGATATAATATCACATGCAATCATGTTCATAACCTTACCTTTTTTTAATCTATTTCTTATGCAAAACTTAGTCAACTATACTTAAAGATTCTCAAGTTATAGATAATTTTTATAACATAACCTTAAGTATACCAAAATAACTATTACTAGCCATTCCAAGGACTAGATTACATCCATCATTTACAAACTATAATTTGGTTATTTTATCCTATACATGCCATTATACCAAAGCTAGTTTACTATTTATACCAAAATCAATGGGTAGATAGTGTAATGATTGCTCCGACCAATCTCCAACCTTCCCGAGCTTTCGAGCACTATAAAACAGGAAAAAGAAAACCTAGTAAGCATTTTGTGCTTAGTAAGTTCGTATATCTGGAATTAAACTTACCATTTACTTTCATTAACATCAAACATACAACAACATGATTACCATAACATTGGCAATTTGCCTACACACATTCACTCAATCAAACAAGTTAGTCATATAATTTTCATGTACATCAAATAAGCATAGATGAGCTCATCATGCCATATTCCTTCAAGGTATTATTCTTTACATCCCATATCTCTCATATCATATCATTTATTTTATCCGTTGAATCATTGAAATTCCAATGGATACTCAAGTAGTACACACAAAGTGTACAAAACAGTATATCCGTCAATTCATGTTCAATGGTACCCATAATGCACTATTTCAGAGAGCACACTCTCGAGCCACATCTATGCAACAGGATTACTAGTCCAGGCTAAATCCTATCTTCAATATATACTCTATAGAGCTTAGCCAGGAGTACCAGTCCAGGCTAAATCTTTTTTATGACATATGCTCTAAAGAGTTTGATCTAGATTACCCGTCCGGGCTAAATCCAATCCATATCATATATCAGGATTACCCGTCCAGGCTAAATCCTTTCTAAAATGAGGTAAAAGGATTACTCATCCGAGTTAAACCCCATCAACAACAAACGCAAGACCTCATTCATTTCGGGAAATCGCATTTATCCATCGAAATCCAATGTTCAACGGAATTTAATCCCTTTTCATTAAATTTCAAACATTTATCCATTTCTTGCATTTTTATAATTTACATAAACATAATTTACATATAATTCAAACATAACATTCAATTCAACATAATTTCATACTCATTTAATGTAATACCCCAAAAATTTTTACAGTAAGATATTATCTTTGATAAAGTAAAATAAGGAAATAAAGTGACAAAAAAGGACATTTTGGAGTTATGACAACATTGGGAAGTATATTATGATATATTAATCCAAGAAAGGACTAAATGGTAAAAGTGAGAAAAGTTTTGTTGCCTAAGAGTAAATACACAAAACTTAAGGGGTTAAAGTGTAAATATGAAAAAATTGGAGTAAATACACAAAACTTGAGGGGTTAAAGTGTAAATATGAAAAATTTGAAGGACCAATAGTGCAAATATTTTAAGAGTGGAATGATCTAGAAACTAAAGAAAATGGATGAATTAGGACCAAATTGAATAAGTAAAGAATTATGAGGGACTAAATTGTAATTTTACCAAATTATGTGATGATTCAAGGATGGGATTTTGAAAGATCACAAAGGGCAAAATGGTCAATTGGAAGAGAGAGAAATCTAGAAAGTAATGATGATGTCGATGATAGTTTATAATTATTTAATTAGATAAATATTATTTTATTAATATTTTAATGAGATATTTTATTATTTTATTATTATTTATTTAGTATATAAAGAAGGAAAGACGAAGAATTTCTATCATCTTTCCCATGCACCAACGTGAGAAGAAGAGAGAAAGAAAGAAAGTTTTACTTTCTTTACTATTTGGTCCTTTCACAAAAAATCCACCATTTTCACTTAGAATTCAAAAGAATTTCTATAGCCATCAAGAGAGAAAGATGACAAGCAGACTATTTGGAGCAAGAATATCAAGTTAGATTCAAGAAATAGAAGCTGGAGGAGAGAGAAATCAAGTTAAAGATTTAAATCAATAAGACAAGGTAAGAACATCAAGATTTCAATATATTTTTAAGTTTGATATTATTGAAAAAGCATGGAAATGATGTTAATGTAGAGTTTTCTTATATAAGGTTTTATGTTCTTGATATGTTAGTGAAGGAAAATAAGAGAAAGTGATAGGAAATATTGTAGAGAAAGGAAATAAAGGTGTTACAAACTTGGTAATTAACATTTTGCACTAAAACAGTTTTGGACAGCAGCAATAGTCTAATTTTGAAAAATCACCAAAAATTGTGCAAATCGAATTTGAGGATGAATAAAATATTAAATTAAATATTTTTTAGTCTAATTTTTCATGGAATAAGTGGTGTAAGCAATGGACTTGTAAATTATGAGTTATAGTAAATTTTGTGAGATAAGGTCAGAATGATTTCGGGTTCCCCTGTTCTGGCTTTGGAAAATCATTAAAAATTGTATAAAAATGCTTGGGGTTTAAATTTATATTTTAAATTCTTAATGAGTCTATTTTTTAATATAAACAAACGGAAACATCATCCAAATCCCATACTAAGAGATAATTAATTTTTAGTAATGAAAGGTAGAAGCTGTCAAACAGCAGAACAGTGTCAAATTTGATGATGTTACTGTACTTATTGGCTAAAATATAAATTATGAAAATTTTATGGTAGAAAAATATTTGAGTCAGTTTCTAAAACATCAAGTGGATCTTAAATTGGAATTCTTCATCTCAAGATATAAATAATTTAGTGACTATGACTCAAATAAACAACTTTGAATAAATTTATAAGTAAATAGTGAAATTATAGATAATGTTACTTATAAGCATGTTATATTAATTAAGGATGTGGAATGGCGAGGAGGTGGAGGAAAATATATATGAATATTCAGCTAGCATGGCTAATTTGCATGTTTTGGGCTAAGGGACTAAATTGAATAAAATTAAAACTTTATGGGATATTTTGTAAAAATTTCAGAAATGACCAAATTGCATGAAATGAGAAATGACCAAATTGAATGAAATGGATTATTCTATTATTTAAATTACAAAATTGAATGAAATTATTAATTTAGATCAAGATCGGGTGAAAACATGTTTTAGGGAATAAATTGAAAAATGTTGAAATTATGGAAAATTCTGATATTTCATAGAATTCATGGGCTGTTATCAATATATATGAGAATAATTAGGCTTGAAACAAGGATTAAATTACAAGAATTTTATTTTTCTGAGCCTAAGGATGAAATCATCATTAATTAAAAGCTTAGGGGCAAAATGGTAATTTTGCCTAGAGCATTAATTGAATGTATCAGAATATGAAATGAATGAAAATTATGATCAAATTTATTTATAAAGATCTGGGTGACTCAAATACGAGACTTGAACGGGGAAAAGAAGAGACATCGGATTAGTGAAATTATAAACACGAACAAGCAACAAGGTAAGTTCGTGCAGCCTGAACTGAATTCTTGAATGCTTGAATTGTATATTTATGTGGCATGAATGTGAATTGAATATTTAATGTATGATAATAGATGAAATGTTGATAGTACTTGATAAAAAGATAAATAAATCCCGGCTGGATGGAATGGAATTCGATGGATCATTGGAAAGGATTTGACAGTAAAAAGGATCTAGCCCGGACGGGTGATCTTGGTATTAGCCCTCCCGAAGAATATGTGTGAAAAGGATTTAACCCGGACAGGTAATCCGAAGTAAATGTAAGTTTGGATTTAGTCTGGACTGGTAATCCCATTGTAAGAAATAAGGTCCGCGGAGGTGTGCTCTCTTATAGGGGATTTAGCCTGGACTGGTAATCCGAATGTAAGAAATGAGGTTCGCGGGAGTGTGCTCTCTTACAGGGGATTTAGCTTGGACTGGTAATCCCGCTATAAGAAATGAGGTTCGCGGAAGTGTGCTCTCTGAAAAGAACTTATGTATATATATGTATGAATTAACGGTTAATGAGATTGTACCCTATAAGTGTACTACTAGAAATCCATCGAAATTCCGAGCAATTTAACGGGATAAATATAGCAAATGGTAAGTACTTGAAACCATGAAATTAAACTTGAAATACATAGAAATGATAATTATTTGATATATTGAGATATGACATGGAAAATATATGTATATGAAACTTGCCTGATAATTATGCATATTCAAGATTATGAACTCCTACTGGAATAAATATACACTAAACTCATGAAAATGATGGTACATGAAATATTGTCGTAATGAATTGAATAATTTATATTTATGAAGAAACAACAAGAGAATGATATGTATCATGACATGTAAATAAGAGATTATCTTTGATACGTTGATAGAAGGAAAATTATGTATATTAAGACGAGTAATAAATTCAAGTAAGACATGTCGAGAAAAAACGTTTCTCAATATTAAAGTACGCTAACCAATGTTGTTGATTGAAGTTTAGGCAAGTGCCAAATTACTGGTTGAATGGTAATATGATTAATTATAAGGTGCATTGAAGTGGTAAGTGCTTAGATGAAAATATAATTGAGCTTATGAAAGAGTGGAAAGGTTTCAGTTATTTAGTTTCTTATGAAATGATTTATTATGTGATACGTCCGTATGAATCCTGCACCTACTTCGAAAATAAAAATTAACTACACGGCCTAGGGACACGGGCGTGTGAAGCCACATGTCTTGGTGCGAGGTAAGTCACAAGGGCGTGTTGGCCACACGGCCTGACCACACAAGCGTTTCCCCGAACCACATAGGTGTGCGACCTCTGTAGTTGAGAAAAATTTTAGAATTTTGTGAAAAATTCCCTATAATTCCGATTTAATCCGGGTTGGTTCCTAATGTATATTTTGGGCTTCGAGGGCCCAATAAAGGGACATTATGATTATTTTCAGAATATGAATAATAAATGACTCAGAATTATTTGAAAATGTTCAGTAAACTTTGGTAATGCCTCGTCCCTATTCCGGCAACGGATACGGGTAGGGGGGTTACATTTAAGTTACACGAACTTACCTTGATATTCGTTTGTGTTTGAAAACTACTATTCCGAAACTTTTTCCTTTCCTCAATCCAACTCCTTATTTGATCTTTCCGGATCTATATAAATGAATTTAATAATCAATTTCTCAGATTTCATATTCATTTAAACTTAATTTACATTCTAGGCAAAATTACTATTTTGCCCCTAAACTTTTCATAAATTCCAATTTCGTCCCTAGGCTGGGAAAATAAAATTCATACAATTTACTCCCTATTCCAAACCTAACTGAAATTTTAATATACAATTTACAGCACATATATTTCATAAAAATCATAATTTTCTATGGAATTTTCCAAGTTTTCAATTTAGTCCCTAAATCATGTTTTCATTAAAATTTACTTTGTAAAAGTTGTTTATCTATCAACAACTTTTCATTTTCTATCATAAATTTCATAAATTCAACATTTACATCCATGGCACAATTTCCATACTTTAATTACTTTTCAAATTAATCCCCAAAATAAAGAGAGTAAACTATCCCAATTCTAAAAATATAAAAATTACTAAAAACAAGACTTGGAAACTTACCCAATTAAGCTTGAAAAGTTCCTTTTCTCTCTCCTAGGGCTTCCATAGATTATTTGGGAAAGATGATGAGAAAATAAGATGATATTTCTTTTATCATCTTTTAATTAATTAAATTAATTAAATTTCCAATTTAGTCCTTGCCCTTTTCTAGATTTCCATCGATGATTCACCAAACATAGCTACATACTTTTCTTTAATAGTATAATTACCATATAAGGACCTCAAGTTTTGAATTCCATAGCTATTTAATCCTTATAGCTAATAGAATTCAACTATAACATTTTATGCAATTTAGTCCTTGCTCTAATTAAACACATAATCGATAAAATTTTCTTTTCAAAATTTTCATATAACCTTCCTATCATGTCACTAATCATACAATAATATTAAAATAATTTATCTTTTCGACTCGGATTTGTGGTCACAAAATCACTGTTCCGATTTCACTGAAATTGGGTTGTTACAATAATGCATAGTTGAAAGTGACCATTTAGGTGATTTTGGATGTGGAATAGGTATGAAATTGAATTGCTAATTCTGATACATATGTGCGTTGTGGTTATTGGTATTGATATAGCATGAATTGAACTTGGTTTAGATGGGTTTAAATGCCTATTGAAGATATGGTCATATGCAATTTAGTTTGTTTAGGTTGATGAAATTTTGGGTGAGAATGATGGCTTGGAAAATAGACTATTTTTGTTCACTCGAGCATGTGTGACACACGGTTAGGTGACATGGACTTGTGTCCCCTGATACTTAAATAGAAATCAAGTCAGTAGCTCCACACGGGCCAGTACACAAGCGTGTGACTCGGCCATGTGGCATAAGTAGTATACCCTACAGATTTGGCACGGCCTAGCACACGGCCTGGCACACAAGAGTGTGAGCCTATTTCGAAGGGTACACGGGGCTAGTCACACGAGCGTGTGGTTGGCCATTTGACACAAGTCAGAGAGTTACACAGGGTCAGACCCGGGCTGGGATACGGCCATGTGATCCCATTTTGAATGCCCACACGGGCGTGTCTTTGACCGTGTGAGACACACGGTTGAGCCACATGGGCGTGTGTCCCCTGTACTTTGAAAATTTTTTATGTTTTCCAAAATTTTTCCTAAGTTCTCGGTTTAGTCCTAAACTACTTCGAATGCTTGTTTTTGGCCTCGACGGCTCGTGTTGGGGACTATATAATTGTATTTGTATGGATTTTAAATTGATATGAGAGTTGTAATTCGAATTGTACAATTGTTTATGAGATTAGTCCGGTAATGCTTCGTAACCCTATTCTGGCGACGGATATGGGATAGGGGTGTTACAAACTATACTTAAAAACTATCCAAACATAATTCATGTTTCATTTATTGTCTTTCAAGGAACAATTCATCAACAAAATATTTTCTAAGTAATAATCAACCATAAGTACCAAATCGAATACCACTAGCACAAGTCATACTTTAATTTTGATTAAGATCTTAAACATACCATCAAGTTACCATTAACATAAATACAACCAGCAAACAATTCTAAGCATCTCAATTTAGATAATAACATACAATATTAGAAATCAAATTGCACAAACCGAACCCACTCAAACTTTCATAACTTATCATTTCCCTTCAATTGGAACTTTCACTGACCTCATTTGCTTCAAAATCATTATCAAAAAATGAAAACAAGTTACCATAGTAGTAAACAACAATCAAAACCTAATTAAACACAAAATCGATAAATATTTCTTTTCAAAATTTTCATATAACCTTCCTATCATGTCACTAACCATACAATAATATTAAAATAATTTATCTTTTCGGATTGGATTTGTAGTCACAAAATCACTGTTTTGATTTTACTGAAATTGGGTTGTTACAATAATGCATAGTTGGAAGTGACCATTTAGGTGATTTTGGATATGGAATAGGTACGAAATTGAATGGCTAATTTCGATACATATGTGCCTTGTGGTTATTGGTATTGATATAGCATGAATTGAACTTGGTTTAGATGGGTTTAAATGCCTATTGAAGATATGGTCATATGTAATTTGGTTTGTTTAGGTTGATGAAATTTTGGGTGAGGATGATGGCTTGGAAAATAGACTATTTTTTGTTCACACGAGCGTGTGTGACACACGGTTAACTGACATGGCCTTGTGTCCCCTGATACTTAATTAGAAATCAAGTCAGTAGCTCCACGTGGGCCAGTACACAAGCGTGTGACTTAGCCGTGTGGCATAAGTAGTATACCCTATAGATTTCACACGGCCTAGCACACAGCCTGGCATAAGGGAGTGTGAGGCCATTTTGAAGAGTACACGGGCTAGTCACACGAGCATGTGGTTGGCCATGTGACCCAAGTTAGAGAGTTACACAGGGTAAGACACGGGCTGGGATACGACCATGTGATCCCATTTTGAATGTCCACACGGGCGTGTCTTTGGCCGTGTGAGACACAAGGTCGAGCCACACGGGTGTGTGTCCCCTCAACTTTGAAAATTTTTTATGTTTTCCAAAATTTTTCCTAAGTTCTCGGTTTAGTCCCAAGCCACTTCGAATGCTTTTTCTGGCCTCGAGGGCTCGTGTTAGGGACTATATGATTGTATTTGTATGGATTTTAAATTGATATGAAGTTGTAATTCGAATTGTACGATTGTTTAAGAGATTAGTCCGGTAATGCTTCGTAACCTTATTTTGGCGATGGATATGTGTTAGGGGTTTTACAAACTATACTTGAAAACTATCCAAACATAATTCATATTTCATTTATTATCTTTAAAGGAACAATTCATCAGCAAAATAATTTCTAAGTAACAATCAACCATAAGGACCAAATCGAATACCACTAGCACAAGCCATACTTTAATTTTGATTAAGATCTTAAACATACCATCAAGTTACCATTAACATAAATACAACCAACAAACAATTCTAAGCATCGCAATTTAAATAATAACATACAATATTAGAAATCAAATTGCACAAACCGAAACCACTCAAGCTTTCATAACTTATCATTTCCCTTCAATTTGAACTTTCACTGACCTCATTTGCTTCAAAATCATTATCAAAATATGAAAACAAGTTACCATACTAGTAAACAACAATCAAAACCTAATTAAACACATAATCGATAAAATTTTCTTTTCAAAATTTTCCTATAACCTTCCTATCATGTCACTAATCATACAATAATATTAAAATAATTTATCTTTTCGGCTCGGATTTGTGGTCACAAAATCACTGTTCCGATTTCACTGAAATTGGGTTGTTACAATAATGCATAGTTGAAAATAATCATTTAGGTGATTTTGGATGTGGAATAGGTAAGAAATTGAATGTCTAATTTTGATACATATGTGCCTTGAGGTTATTGGTATTGATATAGCATGAATTGAACTTGGTTTAGTTGGATTTAAATGCCTATTGAAGATATGGTCATATGAAATTTGGTTTTTTTAGGTTGATGAAATTTTGGGTGAGAATGATGGCTTGGAAAATAGACTATTTTTGTTCACACGAGCGTGTGTGACACAACGGTTAGGTGACATTGCCTTATGTCCCCTGATACTTAATTAGAAATCAAGTTAGTAGCTCCACACGGGCGAGTACACAACCGTGTGACTTGGCCATGTGGCATAAGTAGTATACCATCCAGATTTGGCACGGCCTAGCACACGGCCTGGCACACGAGAGTGTGAGGCCATTTCGAAGGGTGCACGGGCTAGTCACACGACCGTGTGGTTGGCCATGTGACCCAAGTCAGAGAGTTACACAGGGTCAGACACGGGCTGGGATACGGCCATGTGATCCCATTTTGAATGTCCACACAGGCGTGTCTTTGGCCGTGCGAGGCACACGGTTGAGCCACATGGGTGTGTGCCCCCTGTACTTTGAAAATTTTTTATGTTTTCCAAAATTTTTCCTAAGTTCTCGGTTTAGTCCTAAACCACTTTGAATGCTTGTTTTTGGCCTCGACGGCTCGTGTTGGGGACTATATGATTGTATTTGTATGGATTTTAAATTGATATGAGAGTTGTAATTCGAATTGTACGATTTTTTATGAGATTAGTCCGGTAATGCTTCGTAACCCTATTCTGGCGACGGATATGGGATAGGGGTGTTACAAACTATACTTGAAAACTATCCAAACATAATTCATGTTTCATTTATTGTCTTTAAAGGAACAATTCATCAACAAAATATTTTCTAAGTAATAATCAACCATAAGTACCAAATCGAATACCACTAGCACAAGTCATACTTTAATTTTGATTAAGATCTTAAACATACCATCAAGTTACCATTAACATAAATACAACCAGCAAACAATTCTAAGCATCTCAATTTAGATAATAACATACAATATTAGAAATCAAATTGCACAAACCGAACCCACTCAAACTTTCATAACTTATCATTTCCCTTCAATTGGAACTTTCACTGACCTCATTTGCTTCAAAATCATTATCAAAAAATGAAAACAAGTTACCATAGTAGTAAACAACAATCAAAACCTAATTAAACACAAAATCGATAAATATTTCTTTTCAAAATTTTCATATAACCTTCCTATCATGTCACTAACCATACAAATTTTAATATTATCTTTTCGGCTCGAATTTGTAGTTACAAAATCACTGTTTCGATCTTGCTGAAATTGGGTTGTTACAATAATGCATAGTTGAAAGTGACCATTTTGGTGATTTTGGATGTGGAATAGGTACGAAATTGAATGGCTAATTTCGATACATATGTGCCTTGTGGTTATTGGTATTGATATAGCATGAATTGAACTTGGTTTAAATGGGTTTAAATGCCTATTGAATTTGGTTTGTTTAGGTTGATGAAATATTGGGTGAGAATAATGGCTTGGAAAATAGACTATTTTTGTTCACACGAGCGTGTGTGACACATGGTTAGGTGACATGGCCTTGTGTCCCCTGATACTTAATTAGAAATCAAGTCAGTAGCTCCACACGGGCCAGTATACAAGCGTGTGACTTGGCCGTGTGGCATAAGTAGTAAACCCTATAGATTTCACACGGCCTAACAAACGGGAGTGTGAGGCCATTTCGAAGGGTACACGGGCTAGTCACACGAGCGTGTGGTTGGCCATGTGACCCAAGTCAGAGAGTTACACAGGGTCAGACACGGGCTGGGATAGGACCATGTGATCCCATTTTTAATGTCCACACGGACCTGTCTTTGGCCGTATGGGACACACGGTCGAGCCACACGGGCGTGTGTCCCTCTACTTTGAAAATTTTTATGTTTTCCAAAATTTTTCCTAAGTTCTCGGTTTAGTCCCAAACCACTTCGAATGCTTTTTTTGGCCTCTGGGGCTCGTGTTAGGGACTATATAATTGTATTTGTATGGATTTTAAATTGATATGTGAGTTGTAATTCGAATTGTACGATTGTTTATGAGATTAGTTCGGTAATGCTTCTTAACCCTATTTTGGCAAAGGATATGTGTTAGGGGTGTTACAAACTATACTTGAAAACTATCCAAACATAATTCATATTTCATTTATTGTCTTTAAAGGAACAATTCATCAGCAAAATAATTTCTAAGTAACAATCAACCATAAGGACCAAATCGAATACCACTAGCACAAGTCATACTTTAATTTTGATTAAGATCTTAAACATACCATCAAGTTACCATTAACATAAATACAACCAACAAACAATTCTAAGCATCTCAATTTAGATAATAACATACAATATTAGAAATCAAATTGCACAAATCGAAACCACTCAAGCTTTCATAACTTATCATTTCCCTTCAATTTGAACGTTCACTGACCTCAGTTGCTTCAAAATCATTACCAAAATATGAAAACAAGTTACCATAGTAGTAAACAACAATCAAAACCTAATTAAACACATAATCGATAAAATTTTCTTTTCAAAATTTTCATATAACCTTCCTATCATGTCACTAATCATACAATAATATTAAAATAATTTATCTTTTCGGCTCGAATTTGTGGTCACAAAATCGCTGTTCTGATTTGACTGAAATTGGGTTGTTATAATAATGCATAGTTGGAAGTGACCATTTAGGTGATTTTGGATGTGGAATAGGTATGAAATTTAATGGCTAATTCTGATACATATGTGCCTTGTGGTTATTGGTATTGATATAGCATGAATTGAACTTGGTTTAGATGGGTTTAAATGCCTATTGAAGATATGGTCATACGCAATTTAGTTTGTTTGGGTTGATGAAATTTGGGGGTGAGGATGATGGCTTCGAAAGTAGCCTATTTTTGTCCACACGGGTGTGTGTGACACACGGTTAGGTGACACGGCCTTGTGTCCCCTGATACTTAATTAGAAATCAAGTCAGTAGCTCCACACGGGCCAATACACAAGTATGTGACTTGGCCGTGTGGCATAAGTAGTATACCCTACAGATTTGGCACGGCCTAGCACACGGCCTGGCACACCGGAGTGTGAGGCCATTTGGAAAGGTACACGGGCTAGTCACACGTGCGTGTGGTTGGCCATGTGACCCAAGTCAGAAAGTTACACAGGGTCAGACACGGGTTGGGATACGACCATGTGATCCCATTTTGAATGTCCACACGGGCGTGTCTTTGGCCGTGTAAGACACACGGTCGAGCCACACTGGCATGTGTCCCCTGTACTTTGAATTTTTTTTATGTTTTCCAAAATTTTTCCTAAGTTCTCGGTTTAGTCCCAAACCACTTCGAATGCTTGTTTTTGGCCTCGAGGGCTCCTGTTAGGGACTATATGATTGTATTTGTATGGATTTTAAATTTATATGAGAGTTTTAATTCAAATTGTACGATTGTTTATGAGAATAATCCGGTAATGCTTCGTAACCCTCTTCGGGTGACGGATATGAGTTAGGGGTGTTACAAACTATACTTGAAAACTATCTAAACATAATTCATATTTCATTTATTGTCTTTAAAGGAACAATTCATTAGCAAAATAATTGCAAAGTAACAATCAACCATAAGTACCAAATCAAATACCACTAGCACAAGTCATACTTTAATTTTGATTAAGATCTTAAACATACCATCAAGTTACCATTAACATAAATACAACCAACAAACAATTCTAAGCATCTCAATTTAGATAGTAACATATAATATTAGAAATCAAATTGCACAAACTGAAACCACTCAAGCTTTCATAACTTATCATTTCCCTTCAGTTTGAACTTTCACTGACCTCATTTGCTTCAAAATCATTATCAAAATATGAAAACAAGTTACCATAGTAGTAAACAACAATCAAAACCTCTAAAATTTAACAAAATCATGCAATACAATCAAGCAAAACGCTTTCTTGCTTCTACACCCTTATTCAATAACTTCATATAAAACTTATCGAAACCAAAATCTAACCTTAGATTCATACTTAGAAATTCAAAAATAAGCTATAACACTAAAATCTCTGCTAAAAACTCAAATTTACCTCATCATCTCTTAAGCACTCAACAATGGCAACTTCAAAGAACTAAGCTAGAACTTAATTTAAATCCAAAATCTAGTAATCTAATAGTATACTAAACTGACTATCATTATATATATAGCCTAGAAAAAATAAGAAATGCAAGAATCATTACTATTTCTATTACAAAGAAACATGAACACAACTTTAAGAAAGATAAAATCATTAAAATCCATTCTCAAGAATTTGAAATCAATAAATAAAGTTAAAAATCATCATTATCGTGTGTTTTTTTTTTTGTGTAGGAAAGTTTTAGAAGTGGATGATGGAATTGCCCACTTTTGTTAATCACTGAGCTAGACATGCAACTTACCTTATTTGTTGGCATGTTTGACCAAAATATTCTTATGGCTTTCTTGTCTCTTTTTGAGGATTTTTTTAGCCAATCTCGTGCTTACCATTAGAAGATATGTTATCCAAGAAGATATGGGCTAACTTTATGATCTTTTCTGTCCTTATATTAAGATTAATTGATTTGATGTGACTTAGGCATATTAAGATGGATTAAAGCTTACCTTGTAAAGATGGATATGTGTTTTAAATATGGAAGGCTTGATAAACATTGATAAAGGTTTTAATATTGAGGCAAGTTGTGCTAAATGAGTTGATTGGCACTCAATAGTGCCAACTACAAGTTGCCACTAAGGCAGTGAAGTTACTTGCCAAAATTGACTTGGCAATTTAATGAAGTAAAATATTTGGACTAGTGAATGTGTTGATATGTTGGAGATATTATGGTCCATCTATGGAAAGTAATCTATGGCTATTGAAGATTAGATTTGATTTGAGTAAATCAATCCAACTTGTGTTATGTGGAGATTTAATTGAGATCGTGTTGTCGATTTTAAAAGACCATATCTTCATTAGATTAGGCTTTTATTAGTATATTATGCAATTGATATTTTTAAGGGTTGCTTTGTATTCATTTAATTTCTGTGTTAACAAGTTGAAACCTGTATATGGTTTGAGGCTTGTCTAGGTTTAGAAGAAAGCTTTACTGATAGAACTTTGCTTTGTTCATAGTGGAAACGTTTTGATAGAGTGCAATTGAATTTTAAACCATTAGAGTTTACCGTCTAAATTCTCAAGCGGAGAATTTAGAGGTGAACATTCTCGTCTTTAGGTACAAAGGTGAGATTTCTATACTTAAGGAGTGATAGAGTATGATTCACTTCTTGTATTTTGGATTAAAGATAGTGGAATTACTCACTAATATGGGCTCCGCAAATGTAGGGAAATCAAATTGTGTAAAAAATTTTTTTTGTTATTTTTTATTTTGTTTACATAGATTTTGTAGTGTCAATGAAACACCCCATACCCGGCCCACGAGCCTGGACCGGATCTGGTATGTTCCTCGAAGTAAACCGGTTAAAAATTCTTTTATTACTTTGGAAATCCGTGGGTTTTGAAGATAGTTTGCTGGTGGGTTGGGCTCGAGTTGAAAACAAATTTATTTTATATTGAAACCCATTTAATTTTAAATGACAAAATATTTAAAGTTTATTTTAAATTAAATTAACTTAATCTCTAATAAATAAAATTTCGTAACATAGCAAATAAAACAGAAAATAACATAGTTCACTATGGCCTTATTACATCAAATAAAACCCAAAATGAAATTTAAAGTACTTAGAAAAATAAAGAGTCCACATAATAATTTCCTTGCTGGGCATGGCCACCACTAAGCTCCTGCCGACCTGGTCCATTACTGATCATCACCTGAAAAAAATGTTCCCACAACGGGGTGAGTCAATAGACTCAATGTGTAACACAGCACTAAGTCTTAACGAATTTAGGCATTTCGTAGCATACATATTCATATATCATTAAATTAAAATGATACAACCCGAACCCAAACCTAGATAGCCATCCGCTACACGCCTCCGCACCAACCTCGCACACCATGGGGACTACTAAGTCGACCCTCCATCCGCTACACACCATCGAAAATTTGCCGCCGTGAGACGACATGCTCATCGCCCTTATAATTTTCGTGGCATAGCCACCAGATAATATTTGTGTCATGCGACACCACATTCAGATAATGTGACCGAAGTCACCACATTCAGATAATGTGACCGAGGTCACCACATTCTTATATCGTGACAATAGTCACCACATTCACTTCCCCTTTCTCATATAACCCGTATGCCCCATATTATACATGTCATGCATTTCACATTCTTATCACTTTTCACATGTTAAATATAAGATATTTCATAATCCTAGTAGGAGTAGGAAACGTACCTGAGTACTTTGTACCATAACATGGTACCTTAGCCACATTCTTACACTTTCATATTAACACATATATCAAGTTAAAGCCATAAATCTATTAAGATTAGTGTGGGGTACACACCTGGTATGCTTAACGAATTCCTTGAAATCTTGAAAAACCGATCTATCGCTTTAGATCTTTTAAGTCCCTACATTCGGCCAACATGTCAATTTTAGCATTAAGCTATTCGGCCAAACTTAATGTTTTATTTAAAGCCTTATCGGCTTATGAAACCAAATCCCGAAGGATATTCGTAACCGACTTCTTACCTTTGGTGCCGATTGATGTCTAATCAAATGCCGGAAACTTTGTATCCTTCTTTCCTGAAATCGGCAATCACTAGATTACTTGAATAGATTAGTTTTGACTTTTGAATAATTAATGAACACATATATTTACCAAACATGGCCTTGGCCGAATGCTATAGACACTTACCTTGTGGATTTTAAATCCCGAAACTCACCGAATAACTAGGGAACATGCGGCCTATGGTGTACCTTCGGAAAAGAACTTCTCCTTCCTTGTAGTCGACACTTAGTAAATCCCGAAAGTTCTCTTCAAAGTTTCGGCAACAAGATATTAATGGGGTTAGTCCTAGATTTCGGCAAATCTTAAAAGAAAAAGGATGAAACCGAATGAGATCTTACCCTTACTTTAGGAATCGGCAATCCTTGCTTGAGCCTTTAACAATATTCGGCTATGTAGGCTAGAAGGATCTTGATTTCTGCTCTTTGATTGGTATAAAGAAATCGGCTAATGATGGTATCTTGAGTTTTCGGCTTTGGCTAACAAAAAGAAGAAGAACAAATGAAGAAGGGAGAAATTTGCTAGAGAATTTCGGCAGAAGAAAAGAGAGAATGAAGAATGGCTACCCCTTTTCCCCTTGCTGCCGAAATTAGTCTACCTAGAGACCCTCATTCGGCCAACTCTTCCTATTTTGATAATTTTATCTCTTTAATTATCACCTAAAATAAAAGATAATTCAGCAACTATCCTTACTTAGCCGAAATTATTAGACTCAAAGTCTCTTACTTGGCCATCACTTCTCCCTTATTTTCCTAATTAAAGAATAATTCCTCATTTATCATCTTTTATCCTTAAATAAAATAAAAGGGATAAAACTCCTAAAATTTAGCCATGTGCCGTCCCCCTATTCCCTCTTATTGACGCCACTTAGCAAAATAAAGGCTTTAAAATTTTGCTCTCTACGCGACTCGAACACATGTCCTTCCTCTTAGAATGTGGCGTCATTTCCAGAGCTCTAAGTGGTGCCTCCAAGCCACTTTTCCAAGCTCATTTGTGTGTCATGTTTTGCATACAATTCCTCTTAAGACACTTTGCTTCATGTCCCCCTTTTAAACTTTAAACTTATCATTTCTAAAGCATTTCCTTACATTTCTAAGACATTTCCTTACATTTCCAAGATTTCTAAAATTCACATAACACATTCAAGACACACACAAGCATGCTTTCACATTCAATTAAGCAAAAATGCATAGGCCCAAATCCCGGATGTTACAGTTCTACCCCCTTAAAATAATTTCATCCTTGAAATTACCTGGCTGAAATAGATGAGGGTATTGCTGTCGCATTGCCTCCTCGGGCTCCCACGAAGCTTCCTCCGATCCATGATTGCGCCATAACACCTTGACTAAAGGTACTGATTTCCGTCGTAACACTTTCGCATCCCGTTCCAATATCTGAATTGGTTTTCCTCGTAGGACAAATCTGGCCTTAGCTCTATCTCTTCAACTGGTACCACATGAGATGTGTCTGATCGATATCGACGTAGCATGGATACATGGAATACGTCGTGCATCTGTCTCAATTCCGAAGGTAACTATAACTGGTATGCCACTAGTCCAACTCGCTTCAACACTCGATAGGGCCCTATAAATCTTGGGCTTAACTTCCCTTTCTGACCAAATCTCATCACCTTCTTCCAAGGCGAAACATTAAGAAATACTTGATCTCCCACATCAAATTCTATCTCTTTCCATTTGAGATCCGCATATGACTTTTGTCTATCAGATGCTTCCCTCAACCGTGCCCGAATTATCTCAACTTTCTCTTCGGATTCCGCCACTAACGCTGGACCCAAAACTCAACGTTCCCCTAATTCAGTCCAACATGTAGGAGTCCGACACCTTTGATCATACAGTGCTTCGTACGGTGCCATCCGAATACTAGCTTGATAGCTGTTGTTGTAGGCGAACTCTGCTAAAGGCAAATATTCCTCCCAACTTCCTCGGAAATCCATCACACAGCCCCTCAACATATCCTCTAACACTTGAATGACCCGTTCAGACTGCCAGTTCGACTATAGATGAAAAGCCGTAGTGAAATCCAACTTAGTGCCTAAAGCTTGATGAAGCGCCCTCCAAAATCAAGACGTAAACCTTGGGTTTCTATCTGAAATGATTGACACCGGCACGCCGTGTAACCTCACAGTTTCCGCCACATATAACCTGGCCAACTTCTGAAGAGAATAATCCACTCTTATCGGGATAAAGTGCGCGGACTTGGTCAAACGGTCCACTATTACCCATACCGAGTCCTTCTTAGTAGGCGTAAGGGGAAGCCCACTAACGAAGTCCATGGTAATTCTCTCCCACTTCCACTGCAGAATTTCAATTGGTTGCAGCAATCCTGATGGAACTTGGTGTTCAGCCTTAACTTGCTGACACGTCAGACATTTTTCTACCGCTTAAGATCAGGCCACCAAAACTGTTCCCTAAGATCCCTGTACAACTTAGTGCCTCTGGGATGCATAGCATAAGGGCTACTATATGCTTCCCGAAGAATCCTCTGTTGTAACATCCCCAAACCCGGCCCACAAGTCTAGACCGGATCCGGTTCTGTCACTGCGGAAAGACGGTGGAAAATCTTTGACTTTAGTTTAAAACGTAAAAATTTGTTAACTTTTGGAAACCATGTCTTTTCTTTTAAAATTATAAATAAAGCTTTGTTATTAAAAATAATCCATATTAAAACTTTAGTATAAAAATATATAAATACTTTGATTAAATAGGTTGCTAAAATTAAAATCATCTTCACATAATAATTTCTTTTAAGTAAACCATAATATCAAGTAATATCAAAAATAGTGATAACAAAAATAATAATAATAAGGCCCTTATTACAAAAATAATTAATCCAAAACACTTAGTATTAAAAATTGCTTAAAAATAATTAAATCAATCTCTTCGCATGGGCCACCTTGCATCCTCTCCAACCCGGTCCGATCAACTGTCACTGCGATGTTTGAAAATAATTGGGTGAGTCATAATGACTCAAGTGTGTAAGTTAACCATCAAATCCACCCACATGCTAGCCACATAATATCCCAATTATCAAATGCAACAAGTAATATATTCATTTTAACAATTACTACAATGGGCTTGGCCCACATTCAAATCATACTCAAATATCGGGCTAGGCCCATTTCTCAATAAACCACATATCAACTGGGCTTGGCCCATTTCACGTATGTTCCCAAAACATACCTATCCACATGTCATATTGGGCTTGGCCCATTTCCATATTATTACAAAAATAATGCAACATGATTCCCAACCCAAACCTAGGGTCCATCCGCTACACACCCCCTTATCCAAACCTACCACACACGGGGACTATCGAGTCACCCTCTCCTTTTCCCTCCAAAAAGGCAACCAATGCCATCCACGATGGAGCACATAGCAACCCATCAAGCCACGATATGGCATAAAGCCGATATCAATCAAGGTAACCATGCGAACTAAATCGCAAAGATCCACAACGCGACCTCGATCGGCGCCAATCCACGATGTAGCACAAAGTCGACATCAACCACGCACTCAAGTACACCCGCATCTTCTTTTCATAACCCACCCATGCACATGCCACATAAAATATAATCATGATAATGCATGCACATGCTTATTAATATTCATAAACATACTCATATACAAACAAATAATCACATTGCAACAGGTCCGATACTAACCTGATCATCGCTATACCCTTTAGGGTATACATGGCACACTTATTACTGCACTTGTTAGTAAAACATTTAACACATAAAACCCGGAAGCAAATGGGTTAGTTACACACCTTATAACTGAAGCTCTAAACCCTCGATTTCGGACGCTATCGCTTAGCGAGACTACCGTTATCTGCCTATCGTTTTCTGTTGCACGTCCACACCCCGGTGGCCAATCACGAACTGCCGAGACGGCTCTTTTCTTAAACTTCGGAATAGAGACCTTCCCTTTCCCCTCTTGACTGGTATTGGCCTCCATCAAAAGCTTAATCGGATAAACGGGTTAAACCTCCAAGTCATAAACTAAATGTTGAACCTTTACCAAATATTACTTACCAAAATATCTTGAATCCCGGAGAATTGATCTATGTCCTTAAATATCCTTGCTTCTCAAGGCTGATTTGATTTCCAATCAAATCTCAGGACTACGGAATGGTCCTTTTTGCAATCGACCACACCCTAAACGCATAAATGATTAGCCTTAACAGCTTTTGGCTTTCGAATAATAAAAGAATAAATACAACATGGATCTTTACCACCACTTACCGAATCTTGACTACCAACAATTGAGGAGAAGAAACCAAGAGATCCACACCACACCAATATTCGGCCAAAGTAAAAGAGAAGATTCGGCTCGCCAAGGGATTTAAAAGAAATAAAAGAAATATTCGATAGAAAGCCAAAGGAGAAATCGGCAGGGATTAATGGTGTTTGGAAGGATTTCAATTTCAAAGCACAAAAAGAAATAAAGATCACTTGGAGGTTCGGTCAACTAGAAAAAATATCAAAAGGAATTTAAGGAAGTAGGATCTAAAAGAGGGAACTAAAATTTGGAAAAGGAGAGCACACACCATTAAATAATATTCGGCTACTCCACCACCTGAAGAGCCCAAGTTTCGGCCATCACCTATGGCCCCTAATTCAAATTGATTTGAATTACACACTCCTAAATTAACCCATATTTTATCACTTAATCCCAAAGAAAATATTAAACCACCAGCCATTATCCCTTATTGATTAACTAAAATAATCCTATAATTATCTAAAATAATAAACTAACAAAGCTACCCCAGTGAATTTAAAACTAACCACTAATCTAATCCTATTAAAATACTCCTACAATTATCCTATTATCTAAAATAAAATAAAAATAAATAAAACCCACCCTTATCACTCCAGCCGAATTTAAGAAGAACTAAACATCCTTAGCTCTCCATGTGCCGTCCAATAAGCCAAAAAGCCAAAGAAAATAAAAAAATAAAAAAATAAAAAAATCAATTACAGCCTCTAAGGTTCGAACCCAGAACTTCTTCTTTGCTTCCTTCCAACGCCTCCAGGCCATTCGGCCACTTTGATTTTTATGCCATGAAGCCACCCATTTTATTTTTAAGGCCTCCATACTACAGCCCATATCCGCATAAAATAAAACATGCCAAAATCTTTGCTTCAAATTTCGGAACCGCGACCTCCTTCCTCCAGCGCCTAAGTGGCGCATGAGTGCCACTCTGCCAACCTGCCTTCCATGTCCATAAACCCCCAAATTTATTTATAAGGCCTTCCTAGGCCTAACGCCCAAACCCAAAAATAAAAACCACATGTGTTGCCGCTTGGACTCGAACCCAAGCCCTCCATGGCGCTACTTCCATTTCTTTTAGCGCAAGACGGAGGCCACTCTACCACTGACCTCTCTTGTGCCAAAAATTTACAAAAATTATTCTTAAGGCCTCCCTTGGCCCGATTCCCTTTTTGCACTAAAAAACCAAAATTTTCCAAAGCCTTTCATTTTCATCCAAGCATTCTTAGACCTCTAAAACACATCCAAAAACACCCCAAAACCTTTCCAACACTTGAATTATACTTGAATTTCCTAGCCCCTAAACCAGGGTATTACATCTGTCTTAACTCCTCGTCCTTTGGCATACAGACCTTTCCCTAATACTCCCTCATCATTAACACTATAATCCTCTAACTCTCCATTCTGTACTTGTTGTAACTTAACACTTATGTCCTCATCCACCAACTGACTTCTCTTTACCTCATTCAACCATGTTGGTTTGACTTGCAATTCTGCCAGTAGACTTCCATCATCATACAAACTTAAGTGTGCGAACATCGCCCTCAGATCCGACACTACCTTTCGACTTAGAGCATCCACTACCACATTCGCCTTGCCTGGGTGATACTCGATCGAACAATCATAATCCTTTAATAGCTCTACCCACCTTCGCTATCTTAAGTTCAACTCTTTCTGAGTCAACAGATACTTAAGAATTTGTGGTCCGTGTAGATTATCGACTTTTCTCCATAAAGGTAATGCCTCTACACCTTAAGAGCGAAGACCACTGCCGCCAATTCCAAGTCATGAGTTGGGTAGTTAACCTCATGAGGCCTTAGTTGTCGAGACGCATACGCGACTACTTTTCCATCTTGCATTAGAACACAGCCTAATCCCATATGCGAAGCATCACAGTACACCACAAAATCCTTTCTGCCTCAGGCTGAATCAGAACTAGAGCTTCCGTCAAGACCCTCTTAAGCTTCTCAAAGCTCTCCTGTTGCTTATCTGTCCATACAAAGGGTACTTCCTTCCTTAATAACTTTGTCAAAGGTGCGGCTATTGACGAGAACCCTTCCACGAACCTTCTGTAATAGCCTGCCAAACCTAAGAAACTACGGATCTCAGCCACTGACCTAGGTGGTTTCCAATCCAATACTGCTTCAATCTTCGTAGGATCCACCCTTATGCCTTTTGCGGATACCACATGTCCTAAGAATGCCACCTCCTTAAGCCAAAATTCACACTTGCGGAATTTGGCATAGAGCTTCTTCTCCCTTAATACTTGTAACACTATCCGTAGGTGCTCATCATGCTCCTCCTCCGACTTTGAATACACAGGTATGTCGTCGATGAACACAACGATGAACCTATCCAAGTAGGGTTGGAAAACCCGGTTCATCATATCCATGAACGCGGCTGGTGCATTCGTCAATCCAAATGGCATCACTACGAACTCATAGTGGCCGTACCTTATCCTAAAGGCTGTCTTATGGATATTTGCCTCCTTCACTTTCAACTGATGATATCCCGACCGTAAATCTATCTTTGAGAAAACTGTGGCCCCCTTCAGCTGATCGATCAAGTCATCTTTCCTTGGTAAAGGATACTTGTTCTTGATGGTCAGCTTATTCAACTGACGATAATCTATGCACATACGCATAGTTCCATCCTTCTTCTTCACAAACAGGACCGGTGCTCTCCATGGAGACACACTAGGTCGAATAAACCCACGGTCAAGTAACTCCTGAATCTGATCCTTGAGCTCAACTAACTCCTTTGGTGCCATTCAGTATGGAGCAATTGACACCGGAGCTGTTCCCGGTAGCAAGTCTATTTCTAATTCCACCTTCCTATCTGGGGGTATTCCTGGTAATTCCTCTGGGAACACATCCACGAAGTCCCTTACCATTCTAACTCTACTGACACCTTCTTCCTTTCCATCTAATGCACTTACGAAGGCTAAAAACGCCTTACACCCTTTTCGAACCATCCTTTCAGCCTTTAGCATCGAAACTACATTAGACAAGTAGTTCCTTCTTTCTCCTATCATGATAACCACCTCACCCTCCAGGGTCCTTAATTCCATTCGTTTAGCCGCACAATCCAACACGGCCCGGTGCTTTACTAACCAATCCATACCTAGTATGACTTCAAATTCTCCGAAGGTAATTCCATTAAGCCAGCCCGAAAGTTCACTCCCTGAATCTCTAGAGGTACACTCCGAAAGATCTTATCCACCACTACAGTTTAGCCTAATGGGCTCACTACAGTCATCTCCCTATCAGAAAGTTCAGAGTCTAGGCCTAGTGTTTCCACTACACTACATGCAACATAAGAATGGGTCGAGCCCACATCAATCAGAGCAAAATAGGGCTTGCCATAAATAAGGAACGTACCTGTTATGACGTCCGGTGTGTCTCTATCCTCCCTCCGGCGAACTGCATAAACCAAACCCGGTTGCCTTGCCTCAGTATTAGCAGCACCTCTGCCTGGCGTTCCACGTCCTCTGCCAGCACCATTACCTCGGCCATTCGGACCACAGCCTCGCTGAGGTTGCTGTCCACCTCTACCAGATTGATTAACATTCTGAGCTACTGGTCGATTTCCATCTGGCCTCATAGGGCAATCCTTAATCATATGGTCCTTTGACCCACACTTGAAGTATCCTCTTGTCTTTTTCCAGCACTCTCCTAAGTGCTTCTTCCCACACTGATCACAAGGACGATACTGCCCTCCTGCACCAACTTGCTGGCCTCGCGGCCCACCAGCTCTGGGCCTTTTCTGCACACTCCCAGACGGTCCTGACGACCCATAATCCCTCTTGGGCCTATTCCTATCAGAGCTCTGCTTTACCGAGTCCTTGATTCCCTCGGCTACCTTAGCCTTTTCCACTAATGCAGAAAATTCCCGCTCCTGATGTGGGGCTATCAACAACCTTAAATCATCCCTCAAACCGTTCTCAAATTGGACACACCGTTCATGCTACGTAGCCACCACTCCTCGAGCATAACGGCTCAGCCTCAGAAACTCAGCTTCATACTCTGCCACAGACT
Organism: Gossypium bickii; assembly: GCA_025503065.1. Classification (NCBI taxonomy): domain Eukaryota; kingdom Viridiplantae; phylum Streptophyta; class Magnoliopsida; order Malvales; family Malvaceae; genus Gossypium; species Gossypium bickii. The sequence continues at coordinate 31,729,713 of CP106715.1, read as the reverse complement.
TGTTCCCTTGAACGACCCATAAATGCCTTCCTTCCTTTGCTCATCAGATATCCAAGTGCGACATACTTCTTCTGATAAGCCGTCTTAACATAGTCCCACGTCAGATCCTCATCTGTGGCACCATCACGAACTGTGAGCCACCATTGGTACGCCTCATCGCGTAGGAATGCCACCATTCCTTCCAGCTTCTCCTCAGGGGTCAGATCTAGTTCATCCCTAATCCGCTCAGTTGATTCCAACCAATACTCAGCGGTACTGGGTGCCACTCCTGACACTCCACGGAACACCTTAGTTCTGTTGGCTCAGAGTCGCTCAGGTACAGACTTTCGAGCTTCCGTGCCTCTACTTGCTCCCGCCACCATCTCAAGAACTTGCAAAGACACTGCTGCGACAAAGATCACCCCCGCTCGATCCGCCGCCAAGACCAAAAGCTGGGGGTGGTGGCGGCGGTGGTATCTCATTTTCAGACCCTTGACCCGATCTAACGGGTTCTGACACGGTCATTCTGCCTCTACTGCGTCCACACGGCCACGTCCTCTAGTGCTCATTTCTAACATTGCGATCTGATTAAAAAGTTTTATGAATTAGGCCTTGTTTCACTTATTATCTGCGAAGAAATTTTATGAAAGAAGGTTTTAGAAGTTGTTCTTTCGATCAATCAAGGTTTTCATTCAAGTTCTCTATCCATATTCAGAGAAACACATTCATTCAGACATTCATTCAATAGCATCCAACACACACATTCACTATTCAACACTCTTGTCTTACTCTATCCCAGGGGTATTTTCGTAATTTGTCCTACAGGGGTATGTTCATAATTTTTGAAAATAACGTTCCTTGGTGATTTTGTCAATAAGGGTATTTTGGTAATTTTGCATTTTTGAGGTATTTTTGGAAATTTTGAAACTCGGGCATTTTTAAAATTTTGAAACTCAGGGGTATTTTGGTAATAAACTAAGGTAAATTTGTAAAGCTTAATAAATCAGGGGTATTGCAGCTTTTACAAAACTTTAGGGTTATTTCTGAGAATTTGTTTTCCAAAATGGTGATGTTGCAAAAATTTTGGAAATTAAGGTCATTTTGGTAATTTTGTACGTCAGGGGCAATTTCGTAATTTTCTAAAATTAAGATATTTTGATATTTTGTGATCTAGAATTTTTTGTCATTTTATAAAGTAAGGAAAATTTTATTGAAATCGGGGTAGTACGGTAATTTTTTGAAACCAGGGGTATTTTTGTAATTTCGCCACTAAGGGCATTTTGGTAATTTTTGTAAATTGGGAATATTTTGAAAACTTTCTAAAAATAAGTTTTTGTTACTATTCAAAGGGGTAAATTTGGGGATTTTAAAACTAGGGTTTCCATAAAAACATGGCTAGTCCCTTTCGGGTTTTCGGGTTTTAGTTATTGAGTTTAGCCTGCGACTGAGTCCTCTTGGTTAGGGTGAACCGTAGCTACGCACCAGGTAGGATTCCTACGAAGAGAAGGTGAGTCACTAGGACTGCTTAAGTACCAGGCTCTTCCGGATCCATTCCTAGACATGCGCACCATGGTTACCACACCCTAGCGAGTCCTCTTGGTTAGGGTGAACCGTAGCTACGTACCAGGTAGGATTCGAGTGGAGAGGAGGTGAGTCACGCGAACTGCTTAAGTACCAAACTCCCACTGAAACCAATCCTAGACATGCGCACAATGGTTGCCACACCCTAACTCGGCGACTTAACCACAGGTTTGTTTAAGTTAGGCACTTAAGTCTTATGTGTTTGTTGGGGTAAACTAGTCCTAGGGTTCACATACTTAACAGTCTAATCTACGTTCCATTTCTACCCTTCTATATACCAGAATTCACACAGAGGATAGGGGTACTTACCTGGTGGACTGCGGGTCGGAGACTTGGGTGCCATGCCAAAAACCTGCTTATTTCTTAAAAATGTTTTCATAAAACTCATTTGGGCTCGCTTGAAAACATTTTGGGCCTTAAACCTCAGGCCGAGAGTTTGAAACGGGCTCTGATACCAAATTGAAACACCCCATACCCAGCCCACGAGCCTGGACCGGATCTGGTATGTTCCTCGAAGTAAACCGGTTAAAAATTCTTTTATTACTTTGGAAATCCGTGGGTTTTGAAGATAGTTTGCTGGTGGGTTGGGCTCGAGTTGAAAACAAATTTATTTCATATTGAAACCCATTTAATTTCAAGTGACAAAATATTTAAAGTTTATTTTAAATTAAATTGACTTAATCTCTAATAAATAACATTTCGTAACATAGTAAATAAAACAGAAAATAACATAGTTCACTATGGCCTTATTACATCAAATAAAACCTAAAATGAAATTTAAAGTACTTAGAACAATAAAGAGTCCACATAATAATTTCCTTGCTAGGCATGGCCACCACTAAGCTCCTGCCGACCCGGTCCATTACTGATCATCACCTGAAAAAAATGTTCCCACAACGGGGTGAGTCAACAGACTCAATGTGTAACACAGCACTAAGTCTTAACAAATTTAGGCATTTCGTAGCATACATATTCATATATCATTAAATTAAAATGATGCAACCCGAACCCAAACCAAGATAGCCATCCGCTACACGTCTCCTGTACCAACCTGCACACCATGGGGACTACTAAGTCGACCCTCCATCCGCTACACACCATCGGTTCGCTGCTGCACGACATGCTCATCGCCCTTATAATTTTTGTGGCATAGCCACCATATAATATTTGTGTCATGTGACACCACATTCAGATAATGTGACCGAAGTCACCACATTCTTATATCGTATGCCCTTTCTCATATAACCTGTATGCCCCATATTATACATGTCATGCATTTCACATTCTTATCACTTTTCACATGTTAAATATAACATATTTCATAACCCTAGTAGGAGTAAGAAACGTACCTGAGTACTTTGTACCATAACATGGTACCTTAGCCACATTCTTACACTTTCATATTAACACATATATCAAGTTAAAGCCATAAATCTATTAAGATTAGTGTGGGGTACACACCTGGTATGCTTAACGAATTCCTTGAAATCCCGAAAAATCGATCTATCGCTTTATATCTTTTAAGTCCCTACATTCGGCCAACATGTCACTTTTAGCATTAAGCCATTCGGCCAAACTTAATGTTTTATTTAAAGCCTAATCGGCTTATGAAACCAAATCCCGAAGGATATTCGTAACTGACTTCTTACCTTTGGTGCCGATTGATGTCTAATCAAATGCCGGAAACTTTGTATCCTTCTTTCTTGAAATCTGCAATCACTAGATTACTTGAATAGATTAGTTTCGGCTTTTGAATAATTAATGAACACATATATTTACCAAACATGGCCTTGGCCGAATGCTATAGACACTTACCTTGTGGATTTTAAATCCCAAAACTCACCAAATAACTAGGGAACATGCGGCCTATGGTGTACCTTCGGGAAAAGAACTTCTCCTTCCTTGTAGTCGACACTTAGTAAATCCCGAAAGATCTCTTCAAAGTTTTGGCAACAAGATATTAATGGGGTTAGTCCTAGATTTCGGCAAATCTTAAAAGAAAAAGGATGAAACCGAATGAGATCTTACCCTTACTTTAGGAATCAGCAATCCTTGCTTGAGCCTTTAACAATATTCGGCTATGTAGGCTAGAAGGATCTTGATTTTTGCTCTTTGATTGGTATAAAGAAATCGGCTAATGATGGTATCTTGAGTTTTTGGCTTTGGCTAACAAAAAGAAGAAGAACAAATGAAGAAGGGAGAAATTTGCTAGAGAATTTTTGTGAAGAAAAGAGAGAATGAAGAATGGCTACCCCTTTCCCCTTGCTGCGAAATTAGTCTACCTAGAGACCCTCAGTCGGCCAACTCTTCCAATTTTGATAATTTTATCTCTTTAATTATCACCTAAAATAAAAGATAATTCAGCAACTATCCTTACTTAGCAGAAATTATTAAACTCAAAGTCCCTTACTTGGCCATCACTTCTCCCTTATTTTCCTAATTAAAGAATAATTCCTCATTTATCATCTTTTATCCTTAAATAAAATAAAAGGGATAAAACTCCTAAAATTTAGCCATGTGCCGCCCCCTATTCCCTCTTATTGACGCCACTTAGCAAAATAAAGGCTTTAAAATTTTGCTCTCCACGCGACTCGAACACAAGTCCTTCCTCCTAGAATGTGGCGTCATTTCTAGAGCTCTAAGTGGTGCCTCCAAGCCACTTTTCCAAGCTCATTTGTGTGTCATGTTTTGCATTCAATTCCTCTTAAGACCATCTTGCTTCGTGTCCCCCTTTTAAACTTTAAACTTATCATTTCTAAAGCATTTCCTTACATTTCTAAGACATTTCCTTACATTTCCAAGATTTCTAAAATTCACATAACACATTCAAGACACACACAAGCATGCTTTCAAATTCAATTAAGCAAAAATGCATAGGCCCTAATCCCAGATGTTACAGTCAAGCCGTAGTGGCCACTGCGTTAGACACTTCCATTCAAATTTGATAGTTCAAGAAATTAAGGACTTTAGGTGGTAACATTTTTTAAAATATTAATGCCAAGAAGATTTAAGAAATCAATCTCCCATCATCTTACTTGCTCTTTCAAAAATAGAGAAAATAAGAAATTGAAATCTATTGTTTGAAATATCCAAGAAATCTAATAAGAAAAATGAATTTACCTTTCAAGATTGAAGGATTAGGAATCAATATTTTAGAAATCTGTGTGAGAAAATGGAGAGAAGTCTGAGAGAATTCGAGGAAAAAAATCTCTTGAATGGTGAAAAATGAGATAGGAGTAATTGTTCCCTCCATCTATCCTAGACCAATGGTCTATTTGCTAGCTCATCCTTGGCTAAAATACCACATAAACCCTTTATAATTCTTAAAATCTAACTTTACCTAGACATTAACTCCAAGAATTTTACTATCTTACAATTAAGTCCTTACCTCACTTCCCACTAATTAATACAAAAACATACTAACACAATAATGATACTAATTATTCACTACTGAACAACTCAAAACTCAACTCGAAGATCATTCTTTGAAACTTTTTGGTTTGAATTCCCATAATAGCTTAATACATCATTTCAACTCAAAATCGACTTTCCAACTCAATTTCTAACACTCCCCAAACCTTTCGATGACAAAAAAAAAATTAGGCGTTACAAACTAGATATAATGTAGCTTTAAATATGCTATTGTAAATTATTAGGTGGTACTTTTCTGGATTATTTATTTTGTGATTACTTGAGAATATTTTTGGCCTTTACATGCTTTGTTTATATAGGTATTACTTGGAGCGGTTTTCTTTTTTCAATAAGCTATTTTGGGAGGATGAATGTAAATTGTAACGCTCTGAATAATTTATTTCTGCTTCTGTGAATATCTGACACAAATATATGTTTGCTTCAGTGGTTTAGTGTTCTAGGTGTGTTTGAGAGGTCTTAGGTTCAAGTCTCACCATTGTTAGTTTTGTTATTTTTGAATCAAGCCTTACCCTTGATCAGTGGGCTTTTATAAATTCTCTGTTGATCCATATCAGAAAGAGTCTGTTGGTTCGAGTGGTAAGGGAGTTGGTCTGTAGGAGATCCTATGTTCGAATCCCTACGCGAGCAAGGATGTTATATTTTTGCTCAATTATGCGTTAGAGTTTTGGTGGAGCCAAACTTCTGAGGTGGTTGAGATGTAGTGGGATAATGGGGGTTGGGAAGATAATGGGGAGTTATCAAAATATTTTATTTTGATATTATTTTCAAAAAATTTGTTTCTCTCTCCTCTAGGAAATTTCTGACATGAATTCTTTTCTCCAGTTATTCTTCTTCCCTAAAAATTGCCTTTCTTTGGCTTTCTTTCTCTTTTTACCTCCCACCTTTAATTTTTTTTCTTTCTCTTTTTTCGGTGGAAACTCTTGTTCAACCATCGCTACTGGGTTTTCTGATTCATTCGGTTGGTAAGTATGTTTGGCTTTCCGTTAAGTTTTGGTTGGGGTTTTAGCAATGGCAATCTGTAGTAATTGATAGCTGGTAATTTGTGTTTATAAGTAGATTCTGGAGCAGGGAATCACGCTTCAATGATTTAGTTTGCGTTAGAGGCGTTTTGTCAAAGGTGGTACGTCGGATTCTTATCAATTCATGTGTCAAAATTGTTAATCAATCTGCTAAATCAGTGTTGGGGTGTTCTATTTTAGGTCTTGGGATATTCGAGATAGGTTTCATCTCAAATCGATATCAGGTGTGTTCCCAAAACGCAAAAAATTAAATTTCGGCGAAAGCTAAAAAACTGCACTGTCGATGCTACACGGGCTGTGGTCTCCCGTGTGGATGGTCGTGTGCGAGACACGACCGTGTGATCGACAAAGGCTTGGCCGTGTGCAAGACATGGCCATGTGGTGGCTTAACTGTGAGTCTGTGGGCCCAAACGGGCATATCACACAGGCATGTGGACTTTGGGCTAGGCCGTGTGGGCCACACGAGCAAGGCCAATCTGGGCATGTGGGCCACACGAGCATGTGGGCACATTTTTTTAAAATTTTCCCTAGGGTCACGTAGGTCGCTCTGATCGACTGTGAGCCTACTATAGGGTCGATAAGGGCTAATTAAACCCTAATTTGTATGCTATGATATTCTGATAGACTGGTCTGAGTAGGATACTAAATGTATGCCTGACTGTACTGCTATACGTATATATGATATCTGTATATGTGCATGTTGAGCATGTTTAATCTGTTATATCTATATCTGAATTTGGGGTGGCATTTGTATATGAGGAGGAAGTTTTTTGTTCGGCGTTAATCGCCTATATTCTGGCAGCTTTGTTGCATATATTCTGATATGTGTCTTAATGGCACAATGTGGTGTGTAGGGATGGGTGGGTGTTTTAAACCCCACATGGTGTGTAGAAGATGGGGGTAGGATTTATGCATATATGTTTCTGTAATCTGAATTTGAATCTGGATCCAAATCTGAATCTGAAACTGTATGTTTCTGAATATGTATATAATTCTGTATGTTTGCATCCTTAATTCTGATGGGTTACGCATTGAGTTTTCGTAAACTCACATATGTTATCTATCGTGTCAGGTAATCCAAAGACTTAGGCGGATCGGTGTGACAGAGATTCAGCGGTGACCACATGTTCGTAAACTGTTTCAACTTAGTAATTTATGGTTTTAATCTTGATTTTTGGTTTTCATTTGAGAGTTTGTAATTTCTGGGACTCTCTGGACTTTATGGTTTTAAACTGTTGATTTTTGTTTTGTTGACATTCTGCATGCTTGATAAACAATATTTTAGGAAATTGACGGTTTTTACGCAAAAAGAGGTATTCCTAATAACGCAAGTCAGATTTTTTTTTAAAATGTATCAATTTTGTTAGACTTCCACTGAAAAATAAGTTTTGGCAAATAAATTAATTAATCAACGCTTTTGAAAATGGGTATGAAGTACTTGAGTTGAATAACTGAAATGATTTTACATAAGTAAACCCATTCTCTGTGACATATCTGGATTAGGCCATAACGTCTAGACCGGGTTTGGGGTGTTACATTTGGTGGAATCAGAGCTAAGTTGTAAAACACGGGCTGTGTTATTTTGGGTTCCAAAATTGTGTTACAAAAAGAATTGGTTTTCAAATATTTCTAGATAATTTGGGAAAATATGTGGTACACCAAGTCTCTGGCGCCGATCCTATAAGTATTTTTGAATTTTGATAGAAAACTCTGAAAACACTGTATTTAGAACTTTTTGAACAGTACTGTGTAGTTAGAGATAGAAACCTTTGGAAACAATTCTGAACTTCTGATAATTTATGCATAAAACATCTGCTAATAAATACTGGAACTGATGCATAAAATTTTATAATGTAGATTAAAACTTAAAATTTACGATGAGCACTCATAGAACTCGCGAACATGGTATTCATGGCCGTGGAAGAGGCCGTAAGGGGGCTTGAGATGAGTCTTCCTCTTTGGGTAATATGCCGCACTTAGATACGAGTGAGACACCAGTTTCGCCTACTACTGAGACTGGGTCTCAAAGTCGTTCAGCTGGGGACGACGCACTATCCCAAGCCATGTTGAGGATTTTAGAGAGGGTCGTTGGACCTCATTCTGGAGTTGAGGGCCGAGGGTCTGTAACTAAACGACTTCGGTCCAATGGTGTTAAGCTATTTAGGGGTGTTACTGGAGTCGCCCCTCCTGTGGTCGAGTATTGGTTGGAGGCCACAGAAAGGATTATGAATGATTTGGATTGTACTTCTGACCAAAAATTTAAGAGTGCAGTTTTTTTGCTTCGCGACGAGGCATATCAGTGGTGGTTGATGGTTGAGGAGGGTACTCAGCCTGATCATCTGAACTGGAATTTCTTTAAGACCACCTTTTAGAGTAAGTATATAGGGGTGAGCTATATGGATGCTCGTAGGCGTGAGTTAATGAATTTCACGCAAGGTGATAGATCTGTGGCCGAGTATGAGGCCAAGTTTCTGAGGCTGAGCCGCTTGATCGTGTGTCTATCGAGTTTTAAAATTTATAAAGTGAATGATCAAACCTGGAAACTAACTCTGACAACGATTAAAGGCAAGTGCACTTATCGAACAGTAGTATAGCTTAGGCAAGACCGGATTGTCAAACCCAAAGGAACTAAAAGTACTAATACTGACTTTCTTCTTATATCTAGCCTAAAATAAGGTGAAGTTGTTGTTTAATCTAAATCTATCTAACCACTAAGCTAAAGACATAAAGATAAAAGACTAAATTGGGGAGATAACTTTTAGAAAAACTCAGTTGATTTAAATGATACCCTTAGGAAGAATCCACCTAGACTTCACTTGTTATCTAACACTGAACCGTACAATTTATTCACTTGACTTGATCCGTAAGACTGCCTAACGTATATTAAACCCTCTTTCGAGGCGAATAATGTCTAACCGTAGGTTGAGTAACGGAAACCACTTTCTCACTTAATAACCCCCTAGAATAGCAATAAATCGATCTATGAACTCCCATATTAGGTTTCACCCTAATCTGGCAAAATCTTGTCACCCTATCTCTAGGCGCGCAAACGACTCCGCTTTAATTATGCTAGATCTATTCTTAAGCAGGGACTTTTGCTCCTCCACCTAAGAACATTTGACTTGAATCAATATCCCAGAAATATTAACACAATAATTAAGCACACATAATTAAGAACAAATTAAGTATTTATCTTATAGTTCAGAGAACAATAATAAGATTCATCTAGGTTTCATCCCTTTCAGGTATCTGAGAGGTTTAGTTCATAACAAATAAAGAAAACATCTCAAGAGAAAAGACAAAACAAAACATAAGAAATCCCTAAAACTCCCTGAAGGAATTGAAGGAGAATTTCGCCGTCTTGAGTAGAATTCCGGCTTCTTGAGATGGATCAACTGGCTATCTTCGAGTGAATTCCCAGAAATCTGATCTTTTCGGCTTGGCTCCTTAACCTAGCTAACCGCTCCCTTTTCTAGTAGCACTTAGGGAGTTTATATAGGCTTTCGAAATATGTTTCTTCGCCCTTAAGTATCCAAATCCGAATGAAATTGCTCTTTCCAGCGACAGGGACACAGCCATGGCACACGTCCCGCGTGAATCGTGGCCAGGCCGTGCTCAGACTTCTTTAATGAGGCACGGCTGTGTAAATCAGGAGAAGGCCGTGTTTTAGTAGATTGAAGTGACACGGCCGTGTGGGCTTAAGTCTAGGCCGTGTCGATTTCCTCTTTAGCCCGATTTGGTCCGTTTTAGGCCTATTTCTCATTCTTTTTACTCGGGTGCTTTCCTGAGTATAAGACATGAAAAGAAAGGATTAAGAGCACCTTTTACATAAATTAAGGGATAAATCATCCAAAAGCATACTAAATGTTGGATTAAAATATGTTACGATTACGGTTTATCAAATATCCCCACACTTAAGCTTTTGCTTGTCCTCAAGCAAAATTCTCAACTTACAATTAAAATGAACTTTCCATAATTCATAATTACTATCAAAAATGTCTTATCATAACTCATAGATTATTTATACATGGATAATTCAACTCAAAGAGTCCTAAAGATTCAAACAAGATAAGTCATGTATTTGTATTACGAAAACGTAGGTGTTTTCCCTTATCTAAATAATTACTTTTAATTCAAAACCGACAAGGATTGATATCCTCACAAAAGATTCACTCAAATCACTCAATAAGTCAAACATAAAAAGTTAATCCCATAGGCTTGCCTGAAAATCAAATCTCCACTACTGTAAAATGAGATGATAAACAGATCAAAAAGTCTTTTGATAAAATTGCCAAGTTCCTATCTAAAAATATTGAGATATTATTTACATCAGCTGAAAATTAATAATCCTAATAATACGAGCTTTTTCTTTTGATAAATCGACTTTAACTGTATAAGCTCACTTGTCATAATACTACTACTGAATATACTTCAAATTTTTTTTTAAGAACAAATCAAGTAATAAAGGATAAATTCAACTGCTGAAATTTAATTAGGTAACTAATCAAATCGAATCTCGATATAAGAGTAGTCAAAACGAATGGTGATAACAAAAACAAGGGGTTTTGGGTTAATATTAGTGGGTGAGTCAATAAAAAGGGTTGTTAGGATCAACAGGGTTCACTAGGGGTTAATTTATGGAGGTAGGCTGTTTAGTGAAGTAAGTGGGTTAAAACCTAGGTGCCTTTATCATCTCGGTATATCAAAACATAAATGTGGTCTCGATATGTATAATCAAGGCAAGTTCTAGAATAACAGTTCAATGTCGACACACTCATAATCAATAAAGTGAGCAAGAAAAACAATATATGCTCTATACGGCTCAAAGTCTCACAAAAATTATGGGTGTTTTTGACATCATCCTTATAAATTTCAAATTTCAAAGTAATATTCAAATTCAGGTTAACAACCTAAAAATTTAAATTTTTGAAAGATAGTCTTATCATGCTTGATTCTCTAGTATTCTTCAAATTTAATCATCAATGCACAATTAACTATGGCTTATTCAAAAACATATCAATAAAAACCATAAATCATTAGAAATTTCATCCTAATTAGTAATATGAGGAGATTACTTTAGAACAAGACTAAATTCAGGGATTTGAGAATAATGAAAAAAGTTAGGCACTTTTATCCTCAGGGATTTGAGAATAATGCAGAAAGTTAGGCACTTTTATCCCCCCACACTTAAGATGTACATTGCCCTCAATGTACAAAAATAGATAATAACAGTTTATACAAATGATCAAAAGAGAGGGGAAAAAGTGACACTTCCTGAATTATGGATGATTTCCTTAGAAGTGTCGTCTTTTGTTGTGGCGGTTACTAACAAGCTCTGCGCTAGATGAAGAAATTGGGGAGCTCGTAAAGAATTAGCCAGGGGTTATTAAGAAAAATTTAAAATAAACTAAATATATATGTAAAGATAAGAAAGATAAAGAAAAAGGAAACAAAAATGTAAACAAAATGAAAATTAAAGATGAATGGACCGAAGAGCCCTTATTGTTGGATGGTTCGCGAGGTGGGTGTGACTTCTAAGGCTGCTGTGGTGCTGGCGGTGGTGGAAGTGGGGTGATTCCCAAGCAGCCTTTAGAACTCCTCGGGCTGCGATGGTGGTGGTCATAGTTCCCAAGGAGTGATTCCCTAGCAACCTGACAAACCTGACACTAATAAACTGAAATAAATTAAACTAAATTAAGCATAAGATTGTCAAAGTGAAGGAAATTAAAGCAAAAGAGAAAAGAAAAATAGAAACTAAATGGTCTCAAAAACCCTTGGCTCGTTGTTTGGATGAAGCGGCCGGCATGAACTTATGTAATGGGGTCTCTCTAAGGAGGACTGTGCTTCAATTCTGCCGTTTCTTCGACATGCTTCTGGTCTAGCTCAAGAGTATTGAGACTTGTTATGGAGATGGAAGAATTTTGAGAGAAAGGGGAGGAAGAAAAAGATGTGAACAGTGGGTGGAAAGAATGGGGAAGGGAGGTTGGGCTTAAATAGTGGCTTAATTCTGGTACATTCACACGCCCGTGGACCGAGGGCGTGTCAATTCACACGGCCGCTTCGCACGGCCGTGTGTTTAGGCGTGTTGGCTCACTCATGCCCGTTTTGCAGTTTGCCATGGCCGTTGGTAATAAGTCAGTATGTGTGGCACGGTTGTGAGGCACAGGCGTGTTCTGGCCGTGGTTGGCAAGTCAGTAGCTTCACACGGCCGTGCCACTTTGTTGGTGCTCGTGGGGCAGTGGTTGAGTCCGTGATTTCAAAAATTAGTTGAATCTGACTTGTACCGTCCTACCATGTTAGTACCGAGATTCTTGAGGTACACATGGCCTTGGCCACGGCAGTGTGCAAGGCCGTGTGGCCTGGAAATCTGCACCCTTTGTTATTTTTAAAGTTAGGTCAAAGAAAGAATAAAATAAAATAAATAAAAAATGAAAATCATAAAAGTTAATGAGGTTAGTACTCAGGTTGCCTCCCGAAAAATGCTCGTTTATAGTCTTAAGCATGACTTTTCCTTGTATATATAAAAATTTCAGGGGGGTTTAAAGTTTTGAATATCTTCTCTTATGCTTACAGTTCTATTTTCTTGATAAAGTTTAAGTCGAGAAGCGTTTACCTTAAAAGTGCCAAATGTTGGATTGCTTACCTTGACTGTTCCGCCTGGGAAGATATTGTGTATCTTAAGAGGAATTTCTTCATTTACTTTCAGGCTTGATGTGGTGATTCGAGGGTCGGCTTTGTCTAACAGTACCTGGTCTCCTATTTTAAAGTGGTTTGATGTTCCTACGAGCTCTTCTGGGGGCTCCTTCGGTTTTACTTTGTGTGGTTCCGGTTCTTCTTTGATTTGTGTTTCCTGTTCTTTTAGTTTGTCAACCTTAAGGCTTCGTTCCTTATGTGATTCTTCTTTATTGGTAGTAGGTCCATGATTTAGCTCAGGTTTGTAGTCTTGTGGTGTTCCCTGTGGTGAGGGTTGAACACATTGATTATCAATTGGATTGACTTTCTTACTTTCATCGATTGTTGTCCTGGCCGAGTCAAGAGCTTGAAGACTAATTAATTCGTCACCTACATAAAGTATGAGTTCTCCTGTGGAAACATAAATTTTAGTTTGGCAGTTGCTAGAAAGGGTCTTCCTAAAATTAGGGGGATTGAATTATCCTCATCCATGTCTAAGACAACAAAATCTACTGGAAAAACGAATTTATCGATTTTTACAAGAACATCTTCAATAATGCCCCGAAGAATTCTAACAGTTTTATCAGTTAATTGAATACTCATCCTAGTTTGTTTGGGCTTCCCTAGACCTAGTCGTTTAAACAATGTATAAGGCATGACATTTATACTTGCCCCTAAATCAGCTAACACATTATCAATATTAAACTACCAATTAAACATGGAATTGTATAACTCCCTGGATCTTTTTGCTTCTGCGGTAGTCTATTTTGTAACATTGCTGAGCATACTACGTTTAATTCCATATGTGGCTCTTCGTCTAATTTGCGCTTGTTTGTTAAGAGCTGTTTTAAAATTTTCCTCTAGTCTGGAAGCTGAAAAAAAGAGCTTCAAGAAGAGGTAAGTTGATATGTAATTTCTTTAAAAGTATAAGAAACTTATCGAACTGTTCTTCTATATCATCTCTTTTCATTGCTTTGGGATAAGGTATGCGAGGTTGGTATTCTTTGATTACCGGTTTTGGCTTTTCCCGTGTTACCTCTAGTTTACCTTCTTCTACCTTGTTTTCTTGTATTGAGTTGGGTTCATCTAACCCTTTACTATCATGAGCTGTAATGGCTTGGATTTTCTTCCTTGGGTTAATCTCCGTGTTACTTGGTAGACGTCCTTGCGGTCGTTCGGACATTAACTTTGCAAGTTGTCCGACTGCCTTAATGACTTCCCCTACTGACTTAGTAAGTTCCCCGACTCGGTTCTTGGTCTCTTCAACCTATGTTTGTTGATCTTTAAGTGTTTTCTCTGTATCTTGGAGACGGTTTTCTGTGGTTGCCATGAATTTTTTTAGCATCTCTTCAAGGTTTGGCTTCTTCTCTTGTGGATATGGTTGATTTTGGAAATTTTGAGGAGGTTGTTGTCTTTGATTTCCTTGATTTCTTAACCTCCCCATAAAAAAAATGAGTGGTTCCTCCAACCTGGATTGTAAGTATTACTATAAGGATTATTATTGGATCTGAAATTATTACTTATATAGTTCATCTGTTCGCTCTCTGTGCCCGGTTGGTAGGGTCAGTACTCAGGATTCGCCATAGTTCCACCTGCGTCGCACTGCATTACTGGGTGTGCCTGCGAAGAACACAAACTATCAATCTTTTTATTCATCTTCTCCATCTGTGTTGATAGCATGGTTACTGCGTCGAGGCTGTAGACTCCGGCTAATTTTGTCAGTTTTGCCCTGGTAACTTGCCACTGATAGTTATTCAGTAACATCTCTTAATAAACTCGTATGCTGCTTCAGGAGTTTTGTTGTTCAGGGTTCCACCGGCGGCTGAATCGATTAGTTGCCTCGTTGAGGGGTTTACACTGTTATAAAAAGTTTGGACTTGAAGCCACAAGGGTAAACCATGGTGTGGACACCTTCTCAAGAGATCCTTGTATCTCTCTCATGCTTCGTATAATGTCTCCAAATCCATCTGCACAAAAGAAGAGATATCATTCTGTAATTTAGCTGTTTTGGCCGGTGGGAAATATTTTAATAAAATTTTTTCGGTCATTTCTTCCCATGTAGTGATTGACCCTTGTGGTAACAAGTTTAACCACTGTTTGGCTTTAATCCTTAATGAAAAGGGAAAAAACCGAAGACGTATGGCATCATCAGAAACACCATTTATTTTGAAGGTATCACAGAACTCTAAAAAATTAGCTATATGAGTGTTTGGGTCTTCGTCCTGCAAACCATCAAATTGAACAAATTGTTGAATCATTTGTATTGTGTTAGGCTTTAATTCAAAATTATTAGCAGCTATAGCAGGCCTAACAATACTCGATTCTGCTCCTGTTAAATACGGTTTAGCATAATCGAACATGGTACGTGGAGCATTTTTTTCTCCCACATCATGTGGTTGTGGATTATTCTCGTCCATCCCTTCAATAGGATTGGATCTGCCTTCTTCTATGTAATTTAGGGCTCGCCTGATTTCTCTGCGATTCCTTCGAGCTGTAGCTTCAATATCACTATCGTATACTAAAGGTCCTCTCGGGTTCCTTCTAGTCATAAACTAGAGGTACCTGCTAGGAAAAGACAGAAGAAAAATTTCAGCAAAAAAACCAAAAAAAAATAAAAAAAAAGAATAATGGCTAGAATAATAAAAATAGAGTTTTCTTAATATTTTAGTTCCCCGGCAACGGCGCCAAAAACTTGATCGTGTGTCTATCGAGTTTTAAAATTTATAAAGAGAATGATCGAACCTGGAAACTAACACTGACAATGATTAAAGGCAAGTGTGCCTATCGAACAGTAGTATAGCTTAAGCAAGACCGGATTGTCGAACCCAAAGAACTAAAAGTACTAATACTGACTTTCTTCTTATTATTTAGTCTAAAATAAGGTGAAGTTGTTGTTTAATCTAAATCTATCTAACCACTAAGCTAAAGACACAAAGACAAAAAGACTAAATTGGGGAGGTAACTTTTAGAAAACTCAGTTGATTTAAATGATACCCTTAGGAAGAATCCACTTAGACTTCACTTGTTATATCTAACACTAAACCATATGATTTATTCACTCGACTTGATCCGTAAGACTCCCTAACGTATATTAAACCCTCTCTCAAGGCGAATAACGTCTAACCCTAGGTTGATTAACGAAAATCTCTTTCTCACTTAATAACCCCCTAGAATAGCAGTAAATCGATCTATGGACTCCCATATTAGGTTTCACCCTAATCCGGCAAAATCTCGTCACCCTATCTCTAGGCACGCGAAATACTCCGCTTTAATTATGCTAGATCTATTCTTAAGTAGGGACTTTTGCTCCTCCACCTAAGAACATCTGACTTGAATCAATATCCCAGAAATATTAACACAATAATTAAGCACACATAATTAAGAACAAATCAAGTATTTATCTTATAGTTCAGAAAACAATAATAAGATTCATCTAGGTTTCATCCCCTTCAGGTATCTGAGAGGTTTAGTTCATAACAAATAAAGAAAACATCTCAAGAGAAAAGATAAAACAAAACATAAGAAATCCCTAAAACTCCCTAAAGGAATTAAAGGAGAATTCCGCCGTCTTGAGTAGAATTCCGGTTTCTTGAGATGGATCAACTGGCTATCTTTGAGTGAATTCCCACAAATCTGACCTTTTCGGCTTGGCTCATTGGCCTAGCTAACCGCCCCCTTTTCTGGTAGCACTTAGGGGGTTTATATAGACTCTCGAAATATGTTTCTTCGCCTCTAAGTATCCAAATTCGAATGAAATTGCTCTTTCTAGCGACAGGGACACGGCCATGGCACACGCCCGTGTGAATCGTGGCCAGGCCGTGCTCAGACTTCTTTAATGAGGCACGGTCGTGTAAATCGGGAGAAGGTCGTGTTTTAGTAGATTGACGTGGCACGGCCGTGTGGGCTTAAGTCCAGGCCATGTCGATTTCCTCTTTGGCCCGATTTGGTCCGTTTTAGGCCCGTTTCTCGTTCTTTTTATCCTCAGGTGCTTTCTTGAGTATAAGACATGAAAAGAAAGGATTAAGAGCACCTTTTACTTAAATCAAGGGATAAATCATCCAAAAGCATACTAAATATAGGATTAAAATATGTTATTATTACGGTTTATCACCGCTACGTTTGAGGTATGGTGGCGTCTGAGTATGAGAGGTGCGTCTGGTTTAAAGATGGCTTGAGGGTTAACTTGAGGGTATTGATTGCTCCACAAAGGGAGCAGGAGTTCACGGTTCTAGTTGAGAAGGCGAAGATCGCCAAGGATGTTAAGCGCGTGGAGCGCCAAAATAGGGACCAAGAGAGGGGTAAGAATAAGAGGGATTGGGAGCCCTCTAGTTCTATTTAAAGGCCTAAAAAATAGCCAGACCTAATGGGCCGGTTAGAATGGGGGCTTCTGTTGCTCCTACTAGGATTTAGCCATGTGGAGATTGTGGTAGGCGCCATCCGGACGAGTGTTGGAGGAGGATTGGGGCTTGTCTGAGGTGTGGATCTTTGGAGCACTGTATTAAAGAGTGTCCAAAGTGGGAAAATCAGATGCAAGCTTCGGGACCGAGTTCTGTGCAACCTTAGAGGGCACTTCAACAGCCACCTAAGAACCGTCGACCGGCTAGGGGTTGTAACTGTATGGGCCAAGGGCAGAGAGCACTGGGCAGAGGTGCTAGTCAGACTGAGGCGAGACAAACTGCGTTGGTTTATGCTGCTTGACGCCGAAAGGATAGAGATGCTCCAGATGTTATTACCAGTACGTTCTTAATTTTTGACGTACCTTATACTGCCTTGATAGACATAGGGTCAACTCATTCTTATGTAGCTAATTCTATTTCTAAGAACCTGGGGATATCTGTTGAGAGCACTTCTAGTGAGGTTACTGTACTGAGTCCGTTGTGGCAGTCTGTTCGAGTTAGTAAACTTTATAGGGATGTTCTGTTAGAGGTGCAATGGGCGGTATTTCTGGCAAATCTGATGGAGCTTCCATTTGGGAATTTGACTTGATCCTAGGTATGGATTGGTTGGTTAAGCATCGAGTTAGTTTGGATTGTGCGACTAAGAGGGTCGTTTTGAGAACTAAGGATGATAATAAGGTGGTTGTGATCAGTGAGCGCTGAGATTATCTGTCCAATGTGATATTTGTGCTTGTGGCTGAGAAATTGGTTCAGAAAAGATATAAGGCATACTTGGCTTACGTCAGTTTTCTATTTCTAAAGACTCTTTGTTAGGGTTATCAGAACAGTGAGGGATTTTTCGGATGTCTTTTCTGAGGAGTTACCAAGTTTACCTCTAAATTGAGAAGTTGAGTTCGAAATTGAGCTTCTACCGAGTACAGCTCCGGTGTCTATCATTCTATACCATACAGCTTCTCCGGGTATAGCACCGAAGAAGCTTACAGAGCTTAAGGCTCAACTGCAAGAGCTTCTAGATCATGGTTTCATCCATCCTAGTGTGTCTCTATGGGGAGCACCAGTTCTGTTTGTTAAGAAGAAAGATGGGATGATGAAGATGTGCATCGATTATCAGCAGTTGAATAAGTTGACTGTGAAGAATAAGTATCCACTTCCAAGGATCGACGATTTGTTTGATCAGTTCTGAGGGGCTTCTGTATTTTCTAAGATTGATCTCCGATCTAGGTACCATCAGTTGAGATTTAAGGAAGTGGATATTCATAAGACTGTATTTAGGACTCATTATGGACATTACGAGTTTCTAGTTATGCCTTTCGGTCTGACGAATGATGCTGCTGCATTCATGGAACTGATGAACCGAGTCTTTCAACCATATTTGAATCAGTTCATTGTAGTCTTCATCAACGATATTCTGGTGTACTCTAAGACTAAGGATGAGCATGATAAGCATCTTAGGGTAATGCTTCAGATTCTCCGTGAAAAACAGCTCTATGCTAAGTTGAGCAAGTGCGAGTTTTGGTTACGAGAGGTAACTTTTCTAGGACATGTGGTGACTGCTGAGGGGATTCAAGTGGATCCTAGGAAGATTAAGGCGGTGCTTGATTGGAAACAACCTAGGAACGTATCTATGATCTACAATTTTCTGGGTTTGGCGGGTTATTATCAGCAGTTTGTCTAGGGGTTCTCTCTGCTCTAGCTCCATTGACTAAGTTTCTGCGCAAGAGAGTTCCTTTCATTTGGACTGATGCACAACAACCGAGCTTTGAGAAGCTCAAGTCTGTTCTGACTCAGGCTCTTGTTTTGATACAGCTTGAATCTGGTAAAGAGTTTGTGGTTTACAATGATGCGTCGCATGTTGGTTTGGGTTGTGTTCTGATGTAGGATGGTAAGGTTGTGGCTTATGCATCCCGTCAGCTTAAGACACATGAGGGACATTATCCGACGCATGATCTCGACCCTACAATGGAGCCAAACTTCTGAGGTGGTTGAGATGTAGGGTCTATTTGTTTGACTGAAAATGGTTTTTGGAAAATGACTTACTTTTCTTGGAAAGTTAATATTTTTTGGTGTTTGGATGAATCTGTGTAAAATATTTTCTATTGTTTGACAGATTTTCTGAAAATACTTTAGGAAAACTATTTTAAATAAAACAAACATACATTTGAGAATTTATTATTTTTCATTGTTTAATTGAGTTTATTTTATATCTATTAAATTTATATTTTACATTATTTTTATATATTGTAATAATTTATTTATAAATAAATATATCAAATTAAATATATAGTAGTACTGAATTATTAAGCTAGAATATTAACCATCAAAAATTGAAAACAACCAAAGAGAATAGATGATTACTAATTGTGTTATAAAAAAACAAATATTAAATAATAATAAATTAACTTTCAAACTACAATTAATACTACAAATTAATAATATTATCCAAGTGCATAATTAGTAGTACATCACATGATAATTGCAATATTTTTCGAGAGAGAATGTTCTCGAATGAAGAAAAAGTATCATGCAAGGCTTTGTGGTCAATTCCCTTGTCTAAATTCTGCAGATCCAACAAGCATGGCAAACAAACATAAAATAAACCATATAAGATTTCAAGAAGCACGGACATATAAAACAAATCGCATATATAACCGCATGATTGTCAAATTTTCATTACCTTGATAAAAATATTCCCAAAGACCACTTTTACGAAGACTAGGGTCTCGATTAGAATACATAATCTTGATTGGCTTTCCATTCGTAAGAGTGAAGTTCGAAGGTCCAATGCCCTTGCAGACTATGCATAAACAAAGCAGAAGATGACATTCGAATGAAGAGCAAACATTTTTTCCTATCTAGGGATCAACGTGATCAAAATATTAATAATATTCTTTTCAAATAATGTGTATTAATATGAAAAATTGCAGCTTGAGTTGGTCTCTACCTTGCTAATGGAGACCAACTAGATTGACAATTTACATGGAAGCCTGAGAAGATAATGTATAAGCATTTCTAAGCAAGGATATATTATGTATTGCTCTTTTTCCATTAGGCTAGTATCCCAGATTCTGTTGTTTTATCTTCATAAACTTTCTCCTTTTCTCTCAATATCACAAATACTTTTAACATTACATTTCTTACTTTCTTATCATTCTCTCCACCCATTTCAGGGTACCCAAAAAGGCTCGATATGTATTACTGCATGACGTTAGGGTTCTTTTTGGCTAGAAAATAGGTTAATATTAATAAATAAAGAGGCAGAGAAACTTCCATATCGAGTACAACCTCAAAATAGACTTCATATCCTAGCATGGAACAAAGTCATAAACAAGCAAATAAGTTGTAATTTCCATAACACAAAAGGGCACGATATCTTAACAAGGAAGATCAACATTAACAGGCACATAATCTGCATAAACAAGATCCAATTTAAAATGCATAAACAAGAAATGCTCAGAATAAAGAAAGACAAATACATGTACAGACCGACAAACAAATGATCTATAATACATATGAAAAAGGGGAGTGATTACCTAGGACACAAAATTAAACACTATCATTCAATTGAATCAAAATACACCTACAAACCAACAAAAAAACGTAAATTTATACTAAAATCAACGATTAAATTCTCTTTTGGAAAATACAAAGGTATTAGCTGTCTTGTTGTGATCATGAATCTATTTACAATATCAGATATGGTTTTGTTATTTGTCTGTTATTACATGAAGGGATACCATTTAGTATAACAATACCTTAAAAATAAAATGAATATAGAGTCCAAAACTAAGGAAGTTGATGTTAATGAAGAAAAATGCTTCGTAAGCCTATGACAAACAATTGCAAACAAAAACAATTACAGCCTATAATAGCAAAATTAAGAAAAGAAAGATAGATAGAGACATTGAAGCAAGAAGTGACAAACACAACAAGCAAAACCACTTAAGTTTCGGGTTTTAAGAGCACTAAAAACTAACCTCCAACCTTAGTAGATCTGAGAGAGCAAAAGAAACTGTTAGAATTAAGTGACCCAAATTCTTATTTAAATAAAATAAAAGAAGAATCCCTATAGAATTACACTTCTTTTATTTTATTTTGAATAAGGTTTTTAAACCTTATTAAACTCCATCTATTTGATATTGATTAGAATAAGGAGTTTCAATCTTACTACTCCTATTAGAATATGGCTTTATAAGCCTATAAATAGACATGGTCTATTCCTCTTGTAATTGATTCGAATTCGACATAGTGAATTTTCTTTCTCTCCGCCCGTGGTTTTTTCCCGAAAGGGTTTCCACGTAAAATCTGTGTGTTCTTCATTTTTTCTATTTTTTACAAATTGGTATCGAGCTTTTGGGTTTTTTTTCATCTCGATCACGGTAATGGCGTCTTTGAAGTATGAAATTCCGCTGTTGGATCGCAACACTAGATTCGCGTTGTGGCAGATAAAGATGCAGGCAGTTCTTGCACAGATGGATTTAGAGGAAGCCCTCGTTAGGGTAGATAAGATGCCTTCGACATTGACGGAGGAAGATAAGAAGCGCAAGGATCGAAAAGGCACCGGCACACGATTACATCCGTATTTGTCTAATGAAATTTTGCAGATGATGTGATGAAGGAGAAAGCTGCATGCAAAGATTATGGAAGAGGCTAGAACAAATATGTATGTCGAAAACTTTAACTAGCAAGTTGCATATGAAGCAACGTCTTTATGCTCATCATTTGGAGGAAGGTGCGTCAGGCACGAACACTTATGAGTTGTTTAAAGAAATTCTCTCAAACTTGGAGGCCATGGAGGTTCAGTATGATAAGGAAGATCTAGGGTTGATTGTGCTTTGTTCGTTGCCTCCGTCTTATTCAACCTTTAGAGACACGATTTTATATAGCCGCGAGTCTCTCACAGTTGATGAGGTTTATGATTCTTTGACCTCGTATGATAAGATGAAGCATCTTGTGGTTAAAACTGACTCTCAGGGAGAGGGTCTCATTGTTCGTGGGAGACAAGATTGGAATGCTTGATGATGATCGTGGAAGGACACAGAACGAAATCCTCGCGGTAAATCTAAGGGTAGATCAAAGTCTTCAAACAGAGGTAAAACTTGTAACTTCTGCAAGAAGAAAGGGCACATTAAATCTAAGTGCTACAAGCTCTGAGAATAAGATTAAAAGGAGGTCGCAAATCAAAGGAAAACAACCGAGAAAAATTCGTGAAGTTGATATTGTAGAAGACTACAGTGATGGTGAACTTCTAGTCGCTTCTGACAACAATTCTAAAGAGAGCAAGGAGTGGATACTTGATTCAGGCTGCACCTTCCACATGAGTCCCAATCGGGATTGGTTTATAAATTACGAAACGGTGTCTGAAGGTGTTGTTTTGATGGGAAATAATGCTTTGTGTAAAATCACAGGTGTTGGAACAATTAAAGTTAAAATGTTTGATGGAGTTGTCAGAACACTTAGTGACGCACGGCATGTTCCAGAATTGAAGAGAAATTTAATTTCGTTGAGTACTCTTGATTCAAAAGGGTACAAATACACAGCTGAAAGTGGGATGTTGAAGATTTCCAAAGGTTCCCTCATTGTGATGAAAGGGCAGAGAAAGACCGCCAAGTTATATGTTTTCTGTGGGTTTCTATGTTATTGGTGATGCACATTGTTGCTTCCTCTACTTTGATGACGATGATATTACTAAACTTTGGCATATGCGCCTAGGGCATATGAGTGAGAATGGCATGGCGAGAATTGAGCAAAAGAGGACTTCTTGATGGGCAAGGAATTTGCAAACCAAGTTCTATGAGCACCGTGTTTTGGGAAGCAAAAGAGAGTTCGATTCACCAGAGGAATCCATAACACGAAGGAACATTGGAGTATATTCATTACGATCGTGGGGCCATCAAGAGTGCCTTCGAGAGGTGGAGCTAATTATATGCAAACTTTTATTGATGATTTTTCCGAAAAGTTTGGGCATTCTTCCAAGCGAGAAAAGTGATGTGTTTTCCTCATTTAAGTCTTGGAAAACTATGATTGAAAAAGCAGACAGAAAACAAATAAAATATATCCGCATGAGACAATGGCTTAGAGTTTTGTTACGATGAGTTTAATAAACTGTGTAAGTCGGAAGGAATCGTGAGACACTTGATGATTCGTCATACTCCACAACAAAACGGCGTTGCGTAACGAATGAGCAGAATGATTATGGAGAAGGTTCGATGCATGTTGTCAAATGCCAACTTACCAAAGTCGTTTTGGGCGGGCGACCTCTCATCGTGATGTTTTTGATCAACCGATCTCCATCTGTTGCCATTGAGAAAAAGACTCCACAAGAGGTATGGTCCGTAATCCCGCTAATTATTACGATTTAAAGATCTTTGGGTGTCTCCGCGATGCTCATGTTAATAATGGAAAATTGGAACCAAGATCCATTAAATGTGTTTTTCTTGGTTATAAAGTGGTGTAAAAGGGTATAAGTTATGGTGTCTGAAAATAGAAAAGTTGTGATTAGCAGAGATGTTGTTTTTGATGAAACCGCTATGCTACCTAACTTATCTCTTAAAGACTCTTCCAATAAAGAAAATCAAAAAGCGGTGGAGCATCAGATTAATACTGAGTCAACTCCTCAAGTCAAGTACAAAATTGAGAATAGAGTTGCTTCTTCACCACAATACTCTATCGCCAAAAAGAACTAGAAGAGAAATTAAACCTCCAAAGAAGTATCGAGGTCGACCTAGTTGCTTATGCTTTAAATGTGGTTGAAGATATAGATGCAAACGAAGAGTGTCAAATTATTCTGAGGCGGTTAGTGTGAAGACTCGAGAAAAGTGAATGTTTTCTATGCAAGAGGAAATAGAATCACTCCACAAAAACAAAACATGGGATCTTGTGAAACTTCCTAAAGGTAAAAAGGTTGTTCATTTGTAAATGGGTGTTTAAAAAGAAAGAAGGGACTCGGGGAGTTGAAGAACCTAGATATAAAGCAAGGCTTGTTGCAAAGGGTTACTGATCAAATTCCAGGAGTGGACTTTTGCATGATGTGTTCTCCCAGTTGTGAAGCATAGTTCGATTCGAGCTTTGCTTGGTATTGTGGCCATGCAAGATTTGGAGCTTGAGCGATTAGATGTAAAAGCGCATTTTTGCATGGAGAGCTTGAGGAAGATATTTACATGCAACAACGGAGAGGTTTCTGACCTCGAGAAAAAGAGGACTATGTTTGCTTCTTTGAAAAAGTCTCTTTACGGTTTGAAACGAATACCAAGACAAAGTGGTACAAGAGGTTTGATTCCTTTATGACTTCTCATGATTTTAAAAAAGTAGTTTTGACGTTTGTGTTTACTTTAAGAAAACAAAGTGATGGTGCTTTTGTGTATCTACTTCTTTATGTTGATGACATGTTGATAGCAAACAAAAGATAAAGGAGCGATAAGAAAGGTCAAAGCCCAACTAAGTGAAGAATTTGAGATGAAAGATTTAGGACCAAAGCAAAGAAGATACTTGGTATGGAGATTCTCAGAGATAGAAAAGCTAGTAAATTGTACCTAAGTCAGAAGGGGTACATTGAAAAAGTTCTTTGCGAGTTCAATATGCAGAGTGCTAAGCCTGTTAGTACTCCTTTAGTGACCATTTCGGACTTTCATCGGCTTTGTCTCCACAATCGGATGATGAGATTGAGTACATGTCACATGTTCCATACTCTAGTGCAAAGTGGGATCTCTCATGTATGCTATGGTTTGTTCACGCCCGGATTTATCATATGCGATCAAGTGCGATTTAGCGTGATACATGGCGAATCCCGGTAAAGAAAATTAGAAAGCAGTTCAGTGGATTTTAAGATACTTACGAGGTACTACTGATGTTTGCTTGCAGTTTGGAAGAACTAGAGATGGAGTCATTGGATATGTTGATGCTTGATTTTGCTTGAGACCTTGATAGAAGAAGATCTCTCACTTTGGTTATGTCTTTACAATCGGAGGTTGTGCAATCGGTTAGAAAGCTACTTTGCAAACTACGATCGCTTTGTCTCACTCAAGTGAGTACATGGCGACATCGAGGCTTGTAAAGAAGCTATTTGGTTGAAGGACTCTTTAGTGAGCTCAATGAAGACCTTCAAATTAGCACGAAGATTTTGTGATGATCAGAGTGCCATCTTCCTTACAAAAGATCAAATGTTTCATGAGAGAACAAAACACATTGATGTCAGGTATCATTTTGTTCGTGATATTATTGCTCGTGGTGATATTGTTGTGAGCAAAATTAGTACTCATGAAAATCCGCAGATATGATGACTAAGTCATTTCCTATAACCAAGTTTAAGCATTGCTTAGACTTGGTTGGTGTTCATTGTTGAAGTTAAATCCTTAAGGGGTTTTATGGAAGAGGTGGAGAACTTGTTCGTTGAAAGTTCGCGATGAAGAACTTGTTTATTGAGAATTCGTGTCAAGGTGGAGATTGTTAGAATTAAGTGACCCAAATTCTTATTTAAATAAAATAAAAGAAGAATCCCTATAGAATTACACTTCTTTTATTTTATTTTGAATAAGGTTTCTAAACCTTATTAAACTCCATCTATTTGATATTGATTAGAATAAGGAGTTTCAATCTTACTACTCCTATTAGAATATGGCTTTATAAGCCTATAAATAGACATGGTCTATTCCTCTTGTAATTGATTCGAATTCGACATAGTGAATTTTCTTCTCCTCTGCCCGTGGTTTTTCCTGAAAGGGTTTCCATGTAAAATCTGTGTGTTCTTCATTTTTTTTTTCTATTTTTTTTTTTACAGAAACACTTGTGTTACAAAAGCTATTTGGCTTCAACTTGAAAAAAGTTGAATTTATCTTGACCATTGTCAAATCAAGCTCGAGCTAGTTAAAGAGCTGAATTTGAGTATTTGAGTCAAGTAGTTTAAGAGCTTAATCGATCTTTTTTTTCTTTTTAATTACTATTGTTTCAATTTGAATCCAAACTGAGTTTATATTTCACTTTAATTGAGGCTCATCCAGTGCGACAATTATCTCAAACTGCTTCAGCTATAAAAGCAAAATTCAATCAAACTCAAGTTGAGCTTCGAGCCTTGCATTTCAGATCGAGTTTCGAATGGTTTGAGCTCGACTACACCCTGTAAACTTACATACCCTTTCGGTTCAGATTACATTACTCGCTTGCAAAATCAAAAATGTAAATTCATATTGATACTAAAAGAGAGCAAAAAGTTGAACCAGATCATTTTAACTTGAAACAAGATTATGTCCAAGACAATAACATCCATAACTTCTGTAGTAGATTATCAGAAAATTACTAACCAAATTATTGTTGCATCATGAATCTGAATTACCTAAGTTTACAAGCAAACTAAAAGCATCCAAACAAACATTCAAAAAGAGCATTTTTAACATTCTGTTCCATTATAATTGTTTGTATTTAACAATAATTCATTGAAATGAAATATTAGAAAAGAAGAAAAATCATGCAATTGGTTCATTAGATCAATTATTAGAGAAGGGTAAATATAGAAAATGTACCATAATGGATCAAAATTCGAGCTAATCAATGATTTATATTAGAAAAAAAAGGTTCTTTTTTACCCCCAAGAAAAAGGGGAAAACAAAATTGATTTCTATTGGAAGAAAATTCAAAGAAAGGGAAGAAACAAAATCATTCCCACTAATCCCATTTAAACAAATAACATGTGAACTTAGAGACTTTGAATTTTTGCTCATTAGTTGTGTAACACCCCCAACCCGTATTCGTCGCTGGATTAGGGTTACGAGGCATTACCGATGATATCACAGTTCATACAGATATTCATTACATTTCACAACTAAAAATTCATAACATTCAAAGCTTTGCATAGTTAAAACATACTCCGTCGTCTATTTAAACATAACATATTGATGTGATCTAAAACTAACTATGATCACAATAAAGGTAATCGCACCTATCGTTCAATAGTATAATTATGGTAAGACCGGTAATACCGTATCCACAAGAACCAAGAGTACTAGTAATTACTATCTTTTTATTATCTAGCCTAAGTATTGGAGTGATTTCTTTTGGACTAAAACTAATTAAACATGACAACGAAAGAATTAGGAAAATACTTTAAGACAACTTATATGATAAAGGCAATACCTAAGGAAGAATACACCTAGGCTTCACTTATTACTTTTGATTCATACGATTTATTCACTTGACTTAATCCGTAGAAATCCCTGATTTATGTTGATATCTCTTTGAAGACTAAAAACAACTGAATTTAAGTTAATTAATTGAAATCTCTTTTTAATTAAAACCCATATTGTCGCATTAACTCGATCTATGGATTCCCTTATTAGATTTGACTCTAATTCGGCAGATTTTTGTCACCCTATTTCTAGGGTTGCAATCAACTCCGCTTAATTGTGTTGATCTGCTCTTAAACAAGGACTTTTGCTCCACTGAATAAGCACATTCGATTTTGAATCAATAACCTGAATTATCAAAAACAAGAATAAAAACTCACAATTAAGAATAAGAACAAGTATTTATCTTATAAATCAAATAATAATAAGATCTGTCTTAGGTTTCATCCCCTTAGGTATTTAAGGGATTTAGTTCATACTGCTAGAGGGAAACACCATAAAATAGGGAAAATAACAAAACATAAGAAAACCCAAAAACTTTTAAAGAACCTGATGGGAGATCTTCAGTCTTGATGGAGATCCTTCTCCCAGGTTGTTCCCGATGGCTGTCTTGGTGTATTTTCTGCCTTCTACTCGACATCTACTCGACGTCCCCTTTTAGGTTGCCCCCTAAGGTGTTTATATAGGCTTTGGAATCCCTTTCTTAGCCCACAAGTAACCTTTTCTGAATAGGATTAAACCTAGGTTCGGCAGGGACACGCCCGTGGTCGATAGTCCAAGCCGTGTTCAATCCTACTTGTAACACATGGCCGTGTGGTCCGTCCGTGTGCAGTGGTCCAGGCCGTGTAGGCCCATTTTGTCCCTTTTTGGCCCGTTTCTCGTTCTTTTCAACTCCCTAAGCTCTCCTGAGTATAAAACATGAAATTAAAGGGTTAGGAGCATTGAATTCATCAAATCTATGAAAATTCATCCAAAAATAGGCAAAGCATGGGGTTAAAATATGTGTGAATTATGGTTTATCATATATAAAGAACGTATAACAAAACAACTATTCCATTAGTCGTATATCAAATTTATTATAAATATATAATAACTCTTGCACATATACAAATTTAAACTTCAAACAAACCAAACTTTACTATTAAAATTTTCATTTATTCATTTATACGGCATTGGTAATATAAAACATAACCAAACATGCTTTATTTACTATAATATCATGCACATATTTTCTAATGTCTAAACTATATCTACGCATAATTACCGAATCAATATTAACTTATTCCATTTATTAACCACACGGCATACTAGTCATACATACACATATACTCATCTAAACAAGTATCATTTCAATGACCAAATATATTTCTTCTCTTGACACAAGTTCATTGCGCAAATGACCATATTGATTTGAACCATTTTAGTAAAAATTACACTAAAAGTACACCCAATTCGCATTCTTTGAATACATACACATAATCAATCACTAACTATATATTCGGTCATCTAAGATAACTTCAATACATAACATAAACCATATCATATATCCATTTATATGAGTCTAATACTTTAGCCGAATATTCTTTGACACATATTCCACCATTTCAAAACCATTTCACCAATGCAAACATACCATTTCAAATTGACTCAAAGTAACTATATCAAATTGTCAAATCCCCATAGTATAGCATAGTTCACACATAACGAATTCAACCAATTCCAAATTTACCAACAGTAACTATTTAGCCAATCATTCAAGCATAATATAATATATATATGCATACATTACCAGTACAAACCTAATCAATATAACCTATACACATTTGGACTTATAATCATCCAACCCATACAAATTCGGACATATAAATAGCTTCTAACCTTTATATACATAGCTCATTTTATAATACCTAACCAAACTCACTTAAATACCAAATCCAAACATACCACACATTTTATATATATCAAAACATTTACCACAATATTAACTAACACAACAACCATATACCGCAGATAATTAAGCCATGGTCAAAATGATAATACCAAACACATTAAACATTTAAACAAGAGCTTATATAACTGAACCTAAACAAAGTCATCAAGCCATTTTTGTAACACCCCTTACCTGTATCTTGTACTGGAATCGGGCACGAGGCATTACCGGACTCGACTCACTTGGCCATATAACTTTGAGTTAGCAATTTCAATTCCAAATTCAAACATTTTCAATCTTACATCTAACTTCCTTATAATGGGCCTATAAGGCCCTATACTAACCACCGGAAAATATTGAACATAAATCAGAAACTTTGACACATTTAGAAAAATGTCACCTAAACAGGGGTCACACGCCCATGGACTAGATGACACGCCTGTGTATCATCTCACACGCTCGTGTTCAACGCCTGTGGTTGATACTGACTTGAGTCGCATGACCTAGACACATGCCCATATGGCTGGTCCATGGTCGCCTCTGATTATTTCCCCACGGCTGGGCACGCCCGTGTGCTTCAACCGTGTGACAATTCAAATACCAAATTCGAGGTGCAGACTTCACACGGCTCGAGCACACGCCCATGGCTTGACCTTGTGTCACACACGGCCTAGACACACGCTCGTGTGCCTAGTCACACAAGGCTGTTTGCCAAGCTCTTTGCACCCCTATAGCTTACACTACATGAACCCATTCAACATACTAATAAGCATCTCATAATTTCAATATGAACTTCCATAGATAACTTTGTAATTTCATAAATGATAAGGTGAGCCATCAACCATGGAAATATACAAAATAGTTATCTTAACAAGGGCCAATACATTTTGGCCACAAAATAACCTAACTAGTCTAGCCCCTATACATGCCATGTACAAAATCATTAAGTCTAGGTATACCGAGGTGAGTTGATAGTGTGGGCGATCTTCTGAATATCTTCGTATCTCGACTTGGCTCTTAAACTCTATAAAACAAGGGAAAAAGAGAAGGGGGAGTAAGCTTTAATCTTAGTAAGTTTACATGTAAACAATATAACATTATAACATGTATTAAACAATTACATAGCATTACATACTAAGCAAGAAACAATCTACATTCATGATCATGCTTACTCATTTTCTCCATTCCCACATTCCAACCATATCACAAGCTTAATGCATACATTCATTAACAGGTTCCCCTGCACTTAGCATCACAAAGTCACATAATACAACACATCACTATCTCTAATTCCATTACTCATAGTCAAATTACTCGGTGGTTTCGCACTTAGCCCACCAACAGCCTTTATTAGGGTGGTATCGCACATAGCCTGCCAAAAAGATTAGTTACGGTGGTATCGCACATAGCCCACCAAATGATGAATAGACGATGGTATCGTACATAGCCCATCCTAATTAAGCAACAAGGTGGTATCGCACTTAGCCCACCAACAAGTGTCGTCATTACACATTTATATGACTATTTCATCGTCCACAAAATAATTATTCAATGACTACCACATTCAATCCACTTGAACCACACATGTTCTCAATCATGCCATACACTGATTAGCAACACAAATATGCATTGTTTACACATAAACTTACCTCGGTGCAAAACGTGTTAACTAACAATTTAATCTGTCACTTTGCCTTTTCCACGGTCAAGGTTGATTCCACGCTCTTCTTGATCTATAACAATGAAATTCATTCGTTTAGATCATTCTATGATCATAATACATCAAAATCTATACTTGGGCAAAAATGACCATTTTGCCCTTATAGTATGGGAAAATTACGATTTTGCCCCTAGGCTTATAATTTATTTTTCAACATATTTTCTCAATAAACAAGTCTAGCTGAACATTTATTTCTCTTACAACTACTCACCATTCTCACCATTTCATGCATTTATGACACAAATTCATTCTTTGCATTTAAGTCCTATTTAAGTGTTTTCATGCAAACACCTTTCACAAAAGTTGTTTCTCATCTCTCTAACATTCATTTTCTTTAATAAAAAATCAGCTAACAACATAAATACTCTCATGGAAAGTCCTTAGACTTCCCACCATAATGCAATTTAGTCCCCTCATTAGCTAGCTTAAGCTTTGGGGGTTCTAAAAACACAAAAATCACCAAGAAAGACCCCTAAAATCACTTACTTGCTAGAGGATATCTTGGCTGAAATTTTAAGCTTCAAAACCCCTATTCCTTGCTGAAATTTTCGGTGGAGGAAGAATAAAATGAAAAAGATGATAGCTTCCTCTTTTCTTTATCTTATTTTATTCATTATAGCCACCTAATATCACCAAATTTGACCAAAATTTAATGCTATTGTCTCCCTAGCTTATATGGCCAGCCAACACACATCTAATGGCCTAATTTCACTTTAAAGACCTCTATTTTGATATCTTTAACAATTATACACCTCTAACTTGAAATTTGAAACTTTCTCACTTTATGCGATTTAGTTCTTTTTCGCAATTATGCAATCAATCGTTAAAATTAAGGTACTAAAATTATCATGCATCCCTATAAACATGTTACGACACATAAAATAATATCAAAATAATTTTCCTCAACCTCAGATTAGTGGTCTTGAAACCACTGTTCCGACTAGCCCCAAAATCGGGCTGTTACATATATATCCCAAAATCAAACATTCCATCTATGCTATACATGCCATAAGCCCGAGTTCAACTTAATAAAATATTGAAAAACTATCGATAGTGTGATAGGCTTTACTAACGATCCCTGAGCTCGTAACATGACTCCAAAATCTATAAAACAGAGGTAAAAAAAAGAATACACACAGAGTAAGCTATTTAAGCTTAGTAAGTATTAAGCAAAAACATATATAACAACAATTACATATTAACAATTTGTTAACAAGGCCGAATGTGCATAATATCAAATACAAATTATCATTTACTACTAAATCACATTTGAACTTCACATACATATACCATATGGCCGAACATAAACAATCATATACATTTATATATTTTCACTTTTATTATTACAATCACATCAATAGGCCGAATCATTTGTATGTTTAAATAGGTTAACACACAATTCTTATTCACATAACCTTTCATCATTTCAAGTAACCAACTTACCTTGTTTCCATATAAACAAATAACTAACACATACCTGAACCTGTAATTCAATTTCACATTCGGTCTTTACTTCGCATTGCCCGTTGAACCGTTCAGAATTAAAAAGGATACGTGGATAGTCGGAAGCTCGTACAATGCCAACGTCCCAGACGTGGTCTTACATGTAATCGCATATCGATGCCACTGTCCCAGACAAGGTCACACACGAATCAAATACGATGCCAATGTCCAAGACATGGTCTTACACGTAAACACAAGTCAATGCCAACGTCCTAGACATGGTCTTACACGATATCACATATCGGAAATCCTATGTCATGACATATGTATCCTATCTATTCTTAGGGTTTGTACAGGAATTTCAGACATTGAATCTCGATCGAAATGAGCTAGAAACATAGTTCCCTATCTCAAATCACATTTGGCCAAACAAATATATAATCGAATAATTAATTTCATCACATAAAATTTATACATATTCTCAAATTTAACAACATTTAAATGCTTATAGACTTACCTCGGATATCGACAGACTGTATAATCGACTATTCGACTACTTTCAACTTCCCCCAATCTAATTCTGTTTTGTTCCATTCTTGATCTAAATAAATTCAAATTTAACTAATTTAACCACATGTTCATTCAATTTATCCAACCAGAAATGGGCAAATTACCATTTTGTCCCTAACATTTCACATTTTTTGCAATTTAGTCCCTATTGCATAAAAACAAAATACACAAAATTTCACATCACCATAGCTAGGCCGAATATCACCCATGCCCTTACAAGTCCATACATTTCATTTATTTCACATTTTAGTCCCTCAAAAATTTATTTTCACAATTTAGTCCAAATTACTCAAATTCATCAAAAATCCAAAGATAAAACATGATAATCTAACACATATCTTTAATATTTCATCATCAAACAACAAAAGTCACAAGCTAGCATCAATGGCAAAACACAAAATCTTCATCAAATTCAAAAATTAAGACATGGGCTTTGAAGATAACTTAGCAACGATTTTAAAAACGTAAAAATTATCAAAAATTGAGCTAGTTCCATACCTTAATCAAGCTTGGCTATGGCTGAATGTGGCTTGTTCTTCTTATTTCTTTTTTTCTTTTAGTTTCGGCACAAAAAGATGAATATGGTCACTTTCTTATGTTTTCTTTTATTATAATAACCTTATAATATATTATTTATTATTTAAACTTTTATAATTAATATCAAAACTATATAATATAAACATATGTCGCCCATTCACTAATTAAATGGAAAAATTGCAACATAAAACCTCCATATTAAAAGAACATCCACTAATCAGCCCTTCTAAAAATAACCACTAAATTTTTATTTTACGTGATTTAATCCTTTTAGTAAATCGGGCACTCAAACAACGAAGTTAAAACACGAAAATTTCACACAAGCAAATTCATACATAATAAACACAGAAAATAATTTTAAAATATTTTTCGGACTCGAATTTGTGGTCTCGAAACCACTATTCCGATTAGGGTCAAAATCGGGCTATTACAAGTTGTGTCTCGGCTACCACCGCCATTACCATATCCGAATTATTTCATTACCACCACAAAAATTCAACTTGCACATTTCAAGGAAGATGAAATGTAAAAATAACAAAAAACCATAAAAATAAAAAAGAGGGATTAACCAGCAACCAATTGGGCCAAAACAACATGTTGCCGCTAAAAAATAACCACATATTTCTTTATTTTCATTCTTACCTTCGAGAGAGGAAGATGAATGCCATCATCGATTGGTGCAATGCAGATTTCGACAATGAAAGGCGGAAAGGAGGAAAATCCAAGATGACCGCCGATGATTGGTCTTTGGGAATCGTTCTTTGTCAAAGCAAGCACTAGATGAGGGTGGGAAGGAAGGGGGGAGGGGAAGAGGCTTTGGGTTACGTTTACTGCTGAAGAGAAAAACTTTGAAAAATGTCCTACCAAATGAAAACGGTAAGACATTTTCCTAAAATAAAGCTTTCTTTTTCCCGTGTTTTGGAGAAGATTTTACAATGGGAATTCATTTTCCACCAAACAAACAGTGGAAAAGGATGAAAATATTTTCTGTAAAATGTTTTATAGGTAAACAAACATAGCCGTAATGGGATAATAGGGGTTGAGAAGATAGTGGGGAGTTATCAAAATATTTTATTTTGATATTATTTTCAAAAAATTTGTTTCTCTCTCCTCTAGGAAATTTCTGATGTGAATTCTCTTTTCTAGTTATTCTTCTTCCCCAAAAATTGTCTTTCTTTAGCTTTCTTTCTCTTTTTGCCTCCCACCTATAATTTTATTTATTTTTCTCTTTTCGGTGGCAAACTTTTGTTCAACCGTTGCTATTAGGTTTTCTGATTCGTTTGGTTGGTAAGTATGTTTGGCTTTCCGTTAACTTTTGGTTGGGGTTTTAGTAATGGTAATCTATAGTAATTGATAGCTGGTAATTTGTGTTTAGGAGCAGATTGTGGAGCAAGGAATCGCGCTTCAACGATTTAGTTCGCGTTACAGGCATTTTGTCAATAGTGGTAAGTCGGGTTCTTATCAATTCATGTGTCAGAATTGTTAATCAATCTGCTAAATCAGTGTTGGGGTGTTCTGTTTTAGGTCAGGAGGTTCGGGATAGTTTTCGCCTCAAATCGATATCAAGTGTGTTCCCAAAATGCAAAAAACTAAGTTTCGACGAAAGCCGAAAAACTGCACTGTCACGTGTGGATGGCCATGTGTGTAACACCCTTAGCCTGTATCCGTCGCCGGATTAGGGTTACGAGGCATTACCGAATAAGACATCACTCAGAACAGACATTTTTTTTTTATAAACATATCATGTACATTCAAGAGTAAAAATAATCAATACATAACATATTATATTCACATACTTTACATTCAGATCAAAGACACATACTTAACATTCAAATTAAAGCTAGCGTTTATGTATTAAATCATCCAAACAGAATGAGATTGCACATTTTCTATTTAAATCAAACCATACTAATCTTTATAAATTCAAACATATCTATCATCTTATACTTACCAAACAATAGAACATTCATTATTTCAATTTCATTTATTAACAAATATCAAACTCATTTTATACTTAATCATTTTAATACATATCATTAATCAAATAAACTACATGTTTAGTCACTCATTCCATTAATAATATTCTTAGCATCTCACGGCATTTATACATTTAAAACATATCCCAACATATATCATTATATGACATATATCGTACATAAATCAAAACAATTTTTTTTTACATGAGCTGATTTCCAATCATGTTAATTCAATACATGTGCATATGACCTTGTTAACATAATCCAATTTGAACACAAATAACAGCTAAAATCACATATTATTCGCATGTCAATTTATATATATTAAATTGTACCAAAATTTTTCATTCATACCACAAATTAAGTTAATCTACAATCGGATAATTAATATGTGTTATAAACCGAATGTCATGCTTATCATTTATTATTATATCCTTAGCCTTATTAGCATATTCACTTTACTTATTAACCAAAGCAATCATATGTCATATTCATTATTTATCTATTACCAACCGTACCTATTTAGGCAATCATTCAAGCATGATATATATACATTGCCAATTCAAACCTAATCAATATAACCTATACACATTCGGACATATAAATATCTTCTAACCTTTATAGACATAGTTCATTTTATAAGACCTAACCAAACTCACTTAAATACCAAATCCAAACATACCATGCATATTATATTTCTATATATATCAACCTCTACCGCAATATTTAACTAAACATAGCAACCATATACCGCGTATAAATAAGCCATGGTCGAAATGATAAAACCAAACACATTAAACACTTAAACATGAACTCATTTAACCGAATCTAATCATAATGATTAAGCCATTTTCGCATGGCTATACATATATAAAAGTCCCAAAAATCAAACTCAAATACTTCATCTATGCTATACATGCCATAAACCAAAATCACTTAGTAAAATACCGAAGAAACTATCGATAGTGTGAGTAGTCTTGCTGACGATCCCCGAGCTCATAACGTATATCCAAATCTATGAACAGAAGTAAACAAGAATACACACGGAGTAAGCTATTTAAGCTTAGTAAGTCATAAGCAAATATATATATACCAACTATTATATATTAACACAAAGTTAACAAAACCGAATATACATGTTCTCAAATACAAGGTTATCATTTAAATCTTTCAATCGCGTTTCATATGGCTAATTATTCAAATACACATGAAATTATATAAACCTCACTATTAAAATCACATATACTCCATTTGGCCGCATATACACAATCACATATACATTCACATTTTCCACATTTGTAACTTTAGCATTTATATAATCAATTCAACAACTGACTTACCTTATTTTCACACATACAAGAGCATTTTGTCAACTTTCTTGCTCAATATACATCACATATGCATTTACCAATTTGGCCGAATATAAAGGACTCATCTATACTAATATCTAAAATCAATTCCATAATGTCATACTATTCATTTATAAGGCCGAATACTATCAAATAGCAATTTACTAATTTACCTTATCTCTCACAACCATTAGATTTACACATACCTGAACATTGAGCCCATTTGCTATATATAAATTCCACATCGTTAAAAATCTATTGAAGCATACACTTATAATAAATCACCGGCATAAAGCCTGCTAGGCATAAAGCCTGATATTATCCATTGGCACAAAGCCTGCTAGACCCACGGTCTGATATTTATTCACCGGCAATAAGCCTGCTAGGCACGAAGCCCGATTAAGTTCACCAGCACAAGGCTTGCTAGGCCCACGACCTGAATAACGGTACTATAAAGTTGTCACACACACATTTATATATCGAACTTATATGCATTTCATAATTCTTGTATGAACTTCCAAACATCATATCTCAACTGAACTAAACTTGATCATATCAAATTCTAGGTATAATCACATTTGGCTACTCAACATTATAGTTACAAAATTACCAAATCAGCATACTAAATTACGTACATAATTTACAATGTTTTATTACTTAAGGACTTACCTTGGACGTCATCGGTCGGTAAAATCGACTAATCGACTACTTTCGTTTTTCCCTAGTCCAGATCTGATTTATTTGGTTCTTGATCTAAAAATATTCAAATTAAGCTTATTTAAACACCATTCAATTCAATTTAGTCTAAAAACACATAAATGGGAAAATTACAATTTTGCCCCTAACATTTCACACTTTTTACAATTTAGTCCTTTTTGCACAAAACACAAAATACACAAAATTTCACATTACCCATGCTTGGCCGAATATTACCTATGTTCATAAAAGTCCATACATTTCATTTATTTCACATTTTAGTCCCCTCAAGATTTATTTTTGCAATTTAGTCAAAATTATTCAAATTCATCAAAAATTCAAAGACAAAACTTGTTAATCAAACACATATATTTCTTATTTCATCATCAAACAACAAAAACCACAAGGTATCATCAATGGCAAAACATGAAATCATCATCAAAATCAAAAATTAAGACATGGGTCGGAAAGTACTCAAAGCAACGATATCAAAAACGTAAAAATTATCAAAAACCGAACAAAACTCTTACCTTAATCAAAGAACATCAAGGCCGAACCTAATATGGTTTTCTTTCTTTCTTATTTTCTTTGTTTCGGTCACAAAACATAAAAGAATGAATGACTTTCTCTTTTATTTTATGTATTATTATATATTAATATAATATATAATTAATAATTATAACTTTTATAATATATAAATACATATAATAAAGTCATTTATAATCACACATGCCGTCCACTATATATAAAAGGGACTAATTACAATGCAAACCCTCCATATTAAAAAGACAATAATAATTAGGTACTTTCACAACTAACCATCAAGTTTTCGTTTTACGCGATTAAGTCCTTTTATTAAATTAGACACTCAAATGACAAAACTAAAACACGAAAATTTAACACAAGCAAATTCACACATAATAAATAATGAAATTAATTTTAAAATATTTTTCGGACTCAGATTTGTGGTCCCGAAACTACTATTCTGGTTAGGGTCAAAATTAGGCTGTTGCAATGTGGGCCACACGG
The DNA here is from genome assembly GCA_025503065.1 of Gossypium bickii. Taxonomy (NCBI): domain Eukaryota; kingdom Viridiplantae; phylum Streptophyta; class Magnoliopsida; order Malvales; family Malvaceae; genus Gossypium; species Gossypium bickii. The sequence goes on along the minus strand of CP106715.1, from coordinate 31,691,271 downwards.
GCTAGGCCAAGTTGGGTGTGTGGGCCACACGGGCATGTGGATTTTGGGTCATGTCGTGTGGGCCACATGAGTAAGGCTAATCTAGGCGTGTGGGCCCATTTTTCTAAAATTCTCCCTAGGGTCACACGGGTCGCTCCAATCGACTGTGGGCCTACTGTAGGGTCGGTAAGGGCTAATTAATGTATGCTATGATATTCTGATAGACTGATCTAAGTAGGATACTGAATGTATGCCTGACTGTACTGCTATACGTATATCTGATATTTGTAAATATGCATGTTGAGCATGTTAAATTTGTTATATCTGTATCTGAATTTGGGGTGGAATTTGTATATGAGGAGGAAGTATTCTGTTCGGCGTTAATTGTCTATATTCTGGCAGCTTGGCTGCATATATTCTAATATGTGTCTTAATGGCACAAGGTGGTGTGTAGGGATGGGTGGGTGTTTTAAACCCCATATAGTGTGATGGGATGGTCGGAGATAGTGTGTAGAGGATGGGGGTAGGATTTATGCATATCTTCTTCTGTAATCTGAATTTGAATCTGGTTCTGAATTTGAATCTGAATTTGAATCTGAAACTGTATCTGTTTCTGATTGTGTATATAATTCTGTATGTTTGTATGCTTAATTCTAATGGGTTACACACTGAGTTTTCGTAAACTCACATCTGTTATCTGTCGTGTCAGGTAATCTACAGATTTAGGTGAATCGGTGCGACAGAGACTCAACGGTGACCACATGTTCGTAAACTGTTTAAACTTAGCAATTATGGTTTTATTCTTGATTTTTTATTTTCATTTGAGAGTTTGTAATTTCTGGGACTCTCTGAACTTTATGTTTTTAAACTATTGATTTTTGGTTTGTTGATTTTCTGCATGCTTGATAAAATTATTTTATGAAATTGACGGTTTTTACGCAAAAAGAGGTATTCTTAAGAGCACGAGTCGGATTTTTTTAAAATGTATCGGTTTTGTTAGACTTCCGCTGAAAATAATTTTGGCAAATAAACTAATTAATCAACATTTTCGAAATGGATATGAAGTACATGAGTTCAATAACTGAAATATTTTTACACAAGTAAATCCATTCTCTGTGACATCTATGAATTAGGCCATAACGTCTAGGCTAGGTTTGGGGTGTTATATAAACAATTGGATAACATTTTAAATGAAATCATCTTGTAGGTGTTGGGTATATTGAGCTTATATAAAGTGTTGTATTAGGAATATTGTTTAGTGAGTTCATTCTCTAAATTAAGCTTTACAGAGGTAAGATTATTTAATCTGAACCGTGTTAGGAAATTCGATCTCTCACTTTTCTTAACTCCCTTAGTTTGTATAATAATGTGTCAAAAGATATATTACAACATCTATTTCGAAAAAAATTCTAACAAAAGCAAACCAATGTGATTTTTATGATAGGAAAAATGAAGAAAAGGCTTCACTAGAGAAAACAAGAAAAACTTAAACAACAATTTAGTCGGTAAGGAAAGTATTGAACTCTTATACTACGTTTGGTACGAGTATTATTTTTTATGCTTGTTTTAGTATATGGGTTAGCAATAAACTAACTCAACTAGTAATATTTAATCACTCTCATGACTTATTTTTAGCAAATAGAAGGAAAACGTTTTAGCTTATTTTGAAGGGGTCTTATTTTTTACAAGAATTATTACTCATTTATTCTAATTTCAAGTTCAGATTTGTACAAACTATTCTTTATTTTGTATCTAACTATTATAATACATATGTAATAAATATTTTTTTTTCCTCATATTATTACATTAATAACCAATCAAGACATTAATTTCAATAATAAAACTTGGAATATTAAAAGATCAATCATCCTTCGACAATTAATATATGATACAAAAGACTTTTCTATCGCCATTGAAAACACCAGCTGGTATATACCTATATAGACAAAGCAAAATAAGTGGGGCTTGGGGATCTTTCTATTAATTTCAAATCTCTTAAATAAACAACAAACAAATCAACTTTTGAAAGCCGGCCTACCCAAGCAAGCATTTTTTTTACAAAAACACAAGAGAAGAAGCTGTCAAAAGGTAACTAAAGCTCGTCACCAAAGCCCCCAAACCAGCAAAACTTTATCCCTCCATCCATGTCTGCTCTCTTTGACAAACAACTTTCTTTTAATTCACCACAAATATTTTGTTATCTATGTATATATATTGTGGTTTTACTTTTAGGCTTGTGGATCTTTGCTCTTCTTTTATGTGTAATAGTCACTATCTTGGAGTTGGAGGGACCCCATAAAATCACCAAACCAGCACTCGAAGGTTTTATATATATACGCATTAACAAACTTTAATATCTGAGGCAATAATTGTGGTAAATGTGATTACTTTTAGCAAGTCATTTCTATTTTTAACCCACTATATGTAAAATAATAAAAAGCTATGTGTAAAATGTATATGTGATTACTTTTATATATATATTCATTGTCTTTCATTTGAAGGATTAATTACCCTAAACTATGTGTAAAATAATAAAAAGCTTCTAGCATATGTTAAATACTAAGAAAGTTCATGGTAAAATCAAACAAATTTCCCTTTATTCCATTTTATTTTTTATTTTCTTGGCAACATGTCTATTTAGAGTTACATTTGTTTTCTTTCAAATTCTGCTTTCCATCCATATATTATGAGAATTTAGTCTGTGTACTTTATTTTACAATAATTTAGCACTTTTACTTTTAGTCATATTATGAGTTAGGGTGTGTAATAAAGTATTCATCTTTTGCATTCTATTCGAAAAAACAAATTTACATTTAATTTTTTTTATTTCTGTTTGACAACTCTATTAAATTTTAACTTAATATAAATTTTTCAGTAAAAAAAAAGTGTTGAATATAGATAAATAGTTATTTATCATTTAATGCTGAAGATGTTAAGTTAATTTATTTTAAAATATATATTTAAAATAAATTATCTCTTATTTTTTCTAAATAATGAAATATTCTAAATTATTATATTTTTAAGTTTATCCAGAACTATTCAAAAATAATATAAAAGATTATATTAATAAAAAATTAAATAATTCTTAAAAATAAGGTTTACTATTATCAAACAATTTTATAATAAAAATTCAGTAGTTATAAAATACAATAATTATTTTTTCTATACTTAAATACAGTTTATCAAACAATATCTTCACTAACACAGTTAAAAATTAGGCAAACAACTAGGATAGTCACCTAACTGTGAGAGTTTTTCTATTTAGCCACTCAACTATAAAAAAAAAAATATATTTTGATTTAGTCTCTAATGCTCTCAAAATTTGATTTTTTTTACTCTACCTTTAAATTGCTAACGAAAGGTTGATGTAACGTTTTTACTATCATAATAATAAATTTAACTCTTCAATATTTACATTTACTATCAATTTGGACTTGATGATAAAAATTCAATAAATTTAGTCCTCAATGTTTACACATACTCACAATTTAGTCTTAATTCTTAAAAAAGAAAAAAATCAAAAGAATAACAAATTAGAAAATAGAAATTTATTAAAAAAATAATTTTTCAATAAAAAAATTAAAATTTTAAAAATACATAAAAAATTAAAAAAATATAAAAACATATACATGTTTATAATCTTAATTTTAAATATATGTAATGATTTTTCTAATAATATATGTAAGATATGATTAACGCATTTGACTTTGAAGGGGAGTTTGGTAAAAGTAACTAGGAATGAGGTCACATATTAGGATTTGAAACCATAAATCATAAAGCCAGACAAAATTAATAGTAATATCATAAATTAATTTTGCTGTTGATAAAGCTATTTAAAACAAACAAATAAAATTCAATTAACACATATAACAAAAATTATTTCAAATAAATTTATTATAAAATTCTTATATTTGTTTAAACTTTTAAAATTTTTATTGAAATTTTATCTTTTAATAAGTTATTATTAAATTGACGAAAAAATTAAATTTCAAAATAATTTATTATTGTTATGAATATCTTATTAAGTGGATGTCCATCATGATCAAGGTAAAGTTTTGATCTACTTTAAATTCTAAAGGTTATTAGAATTATATCTCTACTTCTGCCTATAAATAGGGACTCTGATGATCAATAAAGTACATTCTCTATTACTTTCATATTTTCTTTATTCTTTATTCTTTCTATCTCTCTTTATTTTATAACACGTTATCAGTACAATGATTCTCTTTATTTTTTTTTTCAAAATCTTTCGACGTCGTCCTACAGATCAAATTCTTTTCACCTTAAACTTTCACCCTTACAACTTCATCTTTGGGATGTTAAAAGATTTAATCTTAGAATGGATTATGGTTCTTATTCCAGATCTTTGATTTATTGTACAAGCATGGGTAAAATATAGATTTGGCAAGAAACTTTTATATTTTAACCATATTTTCTTTTTCAATTAAGCTACGACTCCTATTAATTTTATTTGACATAAATTTCACATTTCTGATGGTATTTGATTTTTGCCTTTCTAGGTAAAAAAAATTTTTATGTAAAAGACATAATTGTTGGTTAGATATGTTTGCTATTAATATCGTATGTTTTCTCTATCATTTTTTTTGGTAAATCATTCTTTTTGAAGTTTTTTTTTAATTAAGTTATATTATGCATGATTTAGATGTTTTATTATTAAATTCTTTTTATTAAATATCCTTAAAATTTTAATTATGGTAGAAAGTAGTATTAACCTATCATTGTTGATTAAAAGAAAATTTGATAGGATCTATTGGGTCTTATTTACTTGCTAATGTTGAATGGTTGTATTATATCTTTTAAATTGAACTTATAAATATTTTATTAGAGCAAGATAAGATTTTATAACATATATGTGATATTGAAAATTGGTATAATATGTATCGGATAATTTTCAAGCGTCGTACATGAAAATTTTGATTATTTATTAAATGATTTTTACTATTAGATTATAAATGTTATTACGAAAACAAAGTTGTTTTACTACTAGTAATAGTGCTCGTGATAATAGTCAAGGTGATGACAATGATGTTAAAAACTTTCGGGTATATTTTACTATGTTTTATTTATTATATCATGTTTTTTTAAATAATTGGAGACTAATTATGACAACATAAATAGATAGATTTTAATTTGAAATCTCACAAATGTTTGCTATGGTGATTATGAAATAAAGAATCTATTGGGATGTTTATAAGTCTGTCCTGCTAGATTTGTTGCATTTCCCGAAGTGAATCTAAATATAACGAAAATAAAAGATATACTTATGGACCACTAAAAATGGGAACATAGTAATAAATAAGAGAACAATGAGAGTTCTCAAGATAACTTTTTAAAGAGTAAAGATAACTTATGAAAGATTATTGGTCACATATGTGATGTATGCCTAAATATTTTGTTTCTGTTAATATTCTTTAAGGAAGGATATGAGAATATAGTAATGAATTTTATCATTACAGATAGAAAATATTTATCTTATTTGGTACTGAAATAAACAAATATATTATAATGTTTGATAGTACAAAATTAGTTGAAAGTTCCAGAAGAGCTAATATATCAATATCTAAAAAATACCAAGTTTGTGATGGTTAATGCATTAGTTTTAAAAGATATACATAATGGATCTCATATTGAGATTGTGAATGAGAAAAAAAATTATATTTCATATGAATCAAAAGAGGATTGAGTTATTTATGTTTTGAATCGAACTCGGGACCTCTCACACTCTAAACAGGAATCATACCATTAGACCAAATTCTTTATATTTGAATATTTTGACATATTCCCTTAAGTGAATATTACATATAATTGTTTGCAAATTATATTTATTTATTAACTTAGTGGCATTATAAGCTTCACATTGATTTAGACATTTTCAGTAGTAAATGCCACAAGTATTTATATGTGGATACAAAATAAAAAGAATGACAATAAAATTATCAATTGTCAAAATTTATATTTACATTATTAGTACAATTGAAAAACATGTTAAAGTAAATCAGAAGTTTACTAATACAAATACATTTACTACTTAGCATGACCAGTTAGACCATTGGATCATATATGATGCGAAAATTAATTGAGAATTCATATGGATATTCATTAAAGAACCAGAAGATTCTTAGAAACTCAGTAGCTAAAGTTGAGATTTAATGTCTTGCATTTCTAAAATAAATAGGGGGCCATTCATCCACCATGTGGATGGTTTTGATATTATATGATTTTGGTATATGCATCTACAAAATAATCACGTATGTGTTATCAACTTGCAACCTATCGTTTGCAAGATTGCTTGTTTTAATAATTAATTTCAGATCATGCAACTAAGACAGTTCATCTTGCTAATACTGATGAGATAATATCTCAATCTTTTATTGATTGAGTTTGAAAAACTTTTGTAAAAGTTTGTTATTTATGCACATAATGGTTTAGAGAAATTATTGATTGGACGCCTCTGGTTAATGTCTAAATCGTTACTTATGAGAACAAAACTTCCTATTTCAACATGAGATTGTATTGATTTACATGTTGTACGCATCAAGCCAATAAATTATAAATACTCTCAATTACAATTGATTTTTGGTCAAGAGTCAAATATTTCCCATCTTACAATTTTTGGATGTACGGTATATGTTCCAACTGCTCCACCACAATGCACAAAGATGGGTCATAATAAAAAAATTGGGAGTGTATATTTATATGAGTCTCCTTATAATATTTTTGAGCTATTAATTCAAGATTTAATTATGATATGAGTTGTCAATTTTCCCAACATTAGGGGGAGAGGATAAAAAGCTGGATTAATAAAGTACTTGAAATGAATTATCAATATCTAAGATCCTCTTACAATGCAATGTGAACCAGAAGTTCAACAGATAATTCATTTTACAAATCAATTGCCAGATTCATTAAATCTCACATACCAACTGAAAATGCTCCAATACGAATTGATGTCCTAATAGGGCAAACTCTTAGTGCAAAAGAAAATAATCCATGCCTGAAGCATGGAAGACCGGTCGGTTCCAAAGATAAAAATCCTTGTAAAAGAAAAGAAACAAATATTTAAGATGGTCATATAGTAGAGGCGAGGATTCCTAAAGAGACCCATGACATAACTAATTATAAAACTGAAGAAGAGATTTAGGTACCTAAAAGTGAAAAAGAAGATGAAAATAAATAGATCTCGATAAGTTATGTCAATAGGAGAGAAAGATGGAACCCAAAAAAAATTTAGTTGTCAACAACAATTTTGCTTATAATGTTGTTATTGAAATAACAAAAGAAAATGAGGATCCTGAGCCTAAATCTACTAAGGAATGTAAAAATAGAAAAGATTGGCAAAAATAAATAGATGCAATTCAAGCAAAATTAAATTCACTTTCTAAGCGTGAAGTTTTTGGACCTGTAGTCCAAACACATAAAGGTATAAAGCTGGTAGGATATAAATGGGTATTTATGCATAAACAAAATGATATTGATGAAGTCGTAAGATATAAAGCTCGCCTTGTAGCATAAGGATTTTTCCAAATGCCTAACATTGATTATGAAGAGACATATTCTCCTGTGGTGGATGCAATCACGTTTAGATATCTTATTAGTCTAGCAGTACGTGAAAAACTTGACATGCATCTAATGGATGTTGTTACATCCTATTTATATGGTACACTTGATAGTGAAATTTATATGAAAATCCCTGAAGGATTTAAAATCCCAAAAGGATATAGAGTTTTTTAGGAAAATTGCTTGATCAAATTAAAGTAAAGTTTATATGGACTAAAACAATCTGAACGTATGTGGTACAATCGTCTTAGTGAATAATTGTTAAAGAAGGTTACAAAAATGATCCAATTTGTCCATGTGTCTTTATAAAAAGGTTTGGATCAGATTTTGTGACACTACAACAAAATAGTGCTAAGACGACATCTATGGGGCGACACTTTCTTAAGTGTTGGGATAGACTGGCCAACATACGCTTTGGCCAACTCTTTGTATAAGGGTTGGAATATGGATGCCTAAGGCAATGCTTAAATAAGAGTTGGCTTTGTCTAGTCCTAAGATGACACTTTTGGGGCGACACTTTCCTAAGTGTTGGGATAGAGTTGCGAACATACGCTTTTGGCAACTCTTTTTATAAAGGTTGGGATATGTATGCCTAAGGCGACACTTGAATAAGAGTTGGCTTTTGTATAGTCCTAAGACGACAGTTTTGTGACGACACTTTCCTAAGTGTTGGGATAGAGTTGCGAACATACGCTTTGGGCAACTCTTTGTATAAGGGTTGGGATATGTATGCCTAAGGCGACGCTTGAATAAGAGTTGGCTTTTGTGTAGTCCTAAGATGACACTTTTGTGGCGACACTTTCCTAAGTGTTGGGATAGACTATGCTTTGGCCAACTCTTTGTAAAAGGGTTGGGATATGTATGCCTAAGGCAACGTTTGAAAAAGAGTTGGCTTTTGTGTAGTCCTAAGATGACACTTTTATGGCGACACATTCCTAAGTGTTGGGATAGACTATGCTTTGGCCAACTCTTTGTATAAGGGTTGGCATATGTATGCCTAAGGCAACGCTTGGATAAGAGTTGGCTTTTGTGTAGTCCTAAGACGAAAAATTTTTGGCGACACTTTCCTAAGTGTTGCAATAGACTACGCTTTAGCCAACTCTTTGTATAAGGGTTGGGATATGTATGCCTAAGGCAACGCTTGAATAAGAGATAGCTTTTGTCTAGTCCTAAGACGACAATTTTGGGGCGACACTTTCTTAAGTGTTGGGATAGACTTGTCAACATACACTCTGGCTAACTCTTTGTATAAAGGTGTAACATCCCAAATTTCCTTAATTCCGGCTTTTTTTGAATGTGTAGCACCAAAAAATTAGATTTAAAATATGAATATTCTTAAAATTTTACATCATCAGTTTGTGAATAATTATATATATTCAAATTAAAAACAACTTTATAGCTTCAAGTGTAAATAAGGTTTTTAATAAAAATGCCGCAAAAAATCAATTTAGTTTAGGGTTTAGGAGTTAGGGTTTAAGGTTCAGGGATTATAATTTATTGTTTAAGGTTTTAGGGTTTTGTGTTTATAATGGGTTTGGGGTTTAGGATTTTAGGATTTTATGATTATGGGTTTAGGGTTTAGGGATAATATTAATATGAATATATTAAAATTATAATTATAGTTTAAATTATTTAAGAAATAATAGATAAACTTTATATATATTAAAATTAAAAAAATTGGTTACCCATGCATCTCTAGAGAAACAAAATTAATTAGTAAATTGAAAATGTTATTTAAATTTCCTAAAATATTGAAAGAATATATAATATTAAAATTTTATCTAATTAATTTAGGGTTTAAGGTTTGGAGTTAAAGGTTTAGGGGTTTGTAGTTTATGGGATATGGTTTTGAGTTTAGGATTCCAATATTTAAGGTTTATGGTTTATGGTTTAGAGTGAGTGTTTTAGAATTTGGGGTTTAGAATTATAAGGTTTAGGGTAGATCAAATGAAGACATGAGCGAAGGAGAGGCCAATGTTACTAAAGAACGGTTTGGTCTGTAAATCAGTTAACCGATATCAATCGGAACTGAGCTATTTTTAATCAAGCCTTTTTCACCCTTATTTGTAGGGTTCTTAGAAGGTCATATGTTCATGCTCGTGTTAGAAATTGAACTAATCTAATTAGAATTAATCAGTTCGGTTTGACCAGGTTTTTCGATTTCTCATTCATTGTTAGGCTGGATAATGATACCATTCTAAAAATCAATTTACTATTTAAGTGTTGGTCAATGATGTTTGAACCGAACAATATTGGCTGGTCAGATTGGGAGCTAGTCGGGGTTACTAGTCTGAAGAATGGCTTTGATTCAGTTAGACCAGTAACTGGCATGGACCGATTAAATTGACAGTTGAATTGGAGTTTTTATTTTTTATTTTTTAACGATTTTTTAATCGAACCGATCGAATTGGTGAATTGGTGGTTGAATTGGTTCGGTTTAAAAAACATTAGTGTTGGTTTGTTTAGTTATTCGAATTAGAATTTAAGAAAAAAAACCTAAAAATCAACCACACAATCACGTCCAAATTAAAATACATATCACTAAGCATTCTTGATAAAAATTGATGTTAGGGACAGAGTGCTCAGATTTAAGCTTCTCATTTTGTACAAATATTGAGATTTATATTTAGCTTAGATCTTTCAATATGTCGGTTTTGTCCAATGTTATTATGGTCTAGGAAAGTCATGATTGAGTCATGTTTTTAATGTTTATTTTTATACTTATACTCGCTCAATAAAAAATAATTACCTTATCAAATAAGGTGAAAGTCTAAGAAATTTCTATTTTAGTCTTTGTATTATTAAATGGATCTATTTATTCATTGTGTTATTAAATAAATTTAAATTGAAATAGAGTTAAAATTTACTATTTAAAATAATATTATTTATTGTTTTTTTATGGTTTTGTAAATGAAATTTTTGTTTTTTTTAATTGAATTGGAATTGAAAAAAAATATTTTTTATATTACAAATGTTAACTCTGATACAATTTAGATTTATTTGATTGGTTTAAATAGTATAAAGAATAAATTGATTTATTTAATAATAGAGGTATTGGATAAAATCAAATTTAAACAAATTAAATTGATAGATTGAATGAACATCTTAAAATCATTTTTTTAATTAAATAAAATTTAAAACTCAACAAACTAACATTATAATTTGACTAGATTTTCAATTTTTTTGTATTATTAAATTGTTGAATAATAGAAGTGTTGGGCTGTAGCGGCGCTAGTGTAAAAACACCGCAAAAAATTATTCTGGTTTAATCAAAACGGTGCCATTTTAAAAAAACGAGCAAGATTGCTTAGAACTACAGTGTCTGTATGAGCACAAGTTAAAAAGAGTGTGAAGAATTTTTTATTTTAATTTTATTTTTGAATAAAAAGAACTGGGCTTTATAAAATAATATTATATTGTACAAGACATCAAATTTAAAAAACAAAATAGGAATTTTTTGTACAAGACATCATATTTTGGAATTTTTTGTTTTTGTTTTGTTACATAAAAAATTATATAAAAAATATTTATTTAAAATTTATATGAAAGATACAATAATTCAATATAAAAATTATAAAAAAGTTAAGCGTTAGCCGCAAAAGGTAAACAATAGCGGCGTTTTTGCAAAAAAAAGTTAAGCAATAGTGACATTTTTGGTCCAAACGCTATTAAAAGTCGAGCAATAATGGCGTTTTTTCCAAACGCCGCGAATATATTTTTTGCAAAACGGTATCGTTTTGTAATTAGGTTTTTTTATCTTAAAATTTCAAATAAAATCTCTTCTCTTTTTTTTTCCCTTCTTTTTCCCAAAATCGACCCCCCACCCTAGAAATCCCACCTGAAATCTCTTCTTCTTTTATTTTTCCCCCCAATTTCCCACTTTGTATTGTATATTAAAATAGGGATAAAATCCTAGCCCTAAACTCATTTCTTTTAAAACTCCCCATCTATTCACATGCGCACGCCCTTCATCATTCCGCCATCTCTTTGTATTCAACCTCCGTCGCTTCGCCATGGTACACACCCTCTTTCGACATCTTTCATGTTAATGCATGTCTCAGTAACGTTTTTTATTTATTTAATTTTTTTACTTTTATCTAAATTATTCTTTTTGGAACAATAAAAGGCATCAGATAAGAAGCAGTCGAACGCAATGTATACGAATTGCTTGCTTTTAGGTTTGGATCCATCCATAATCAGACTCGGAGCCTCCAACAGAACCCCTCGGGTTAGACTTTTCCGTCATTCGAACCTTAAAATAGGGGAATAGCTTCTTTACTTCATCCTCTCTTCCCTTCGTGGCCCCGCTCAATCCGCCAGAGTAATGATCCTATTCCTTTTTTTTTCCAATTCCGTTTAGTTTTGATCTGGTCCGTATTGGTTTTGAGTTTGGTTTTTTGCTCTTGGATCTTTCAGGATTTCGACAGAGTTTGGCCGATTTTTGACTCAGTGCAATCTCATCATTTTCGAAAGGTTGATTTTTCGAGTTTTCTTCTTGTAACACCCCTTAACCCGAGTCCGTCGCCAGAATGGGTTATGAGGCATTACCGATCTAAACCCAACCCTGAACCGACATACACGTTTATAAATCATACTTCCTTAATTTAAAAGTTCGAAGTCAAATCAACTACATTCACATGACTTTCAAATTTCGAATTCATTATCGAACATACTTTAATTATAACGTTACAACATAGCTGATCAAACATGATCACTTTCGCATATAAATAGTCAACATGTACCGTTTCATTCATATTGCCGTATAAGATCATTATCATAGCAAAAATCACACATACATATAATTAATCAAACCATTTAACTATCTATTTTAGTACGTCTTCTAAGCAACAACACAAGTACATTATAATCAATTTATTAAAACAATTCAAAAGGCCGAATATGCCCAAATATTTCATATTCAATAGTCCAAATCTAATGCACATTTCATCAACAAAATATACATAGCATCTCACGGCATTATCACACACATATATATTTATCAAGCCGAATCATCAAAACCAAATATTCAATCATTTAACTAATAACATAATATATATATATATATATATATATATTAAGCTCAAACATAATAGTCTAGCTACTTTCTATGACTTAATACATTTACAACTTTTAAAAGATCCAAACAGAAGTTAGCCTAAACACATAGAGCAGGATATTATCATTTCATAACTTGACATGCGGTACATACACATAATTGTACATAAGTTTATTCAATCACTTAATTTATTATATGTCCTATTCATATCCTTATTCATGCATCCACATATATGATATAAATGAAATATCAAGGAATAATTTTCCGAAATCAACTTACAACAAAACCGAACGTAGATAAACATTACCATCATGATTAACTATTCATAATCAACTCAAACCCCAAACATAAGAGTAAAGCCATATTCGCATGGCCCTTTATACATCATATGTAAAATAACCCAAAAGAGTAATTTAGCCTATACATGCCATAATTTCCAAATGTTTAGCTTATCAAAAAGGGTACCGAAAGTTGATGATAATGTGATTGACTCCAACGATGATTCCCGAGCTCGAACGTAGATTTCCAAAATCTATAAAATAGTCAAATGAACACATACAGTAAGCTAACATAGCCTAGTAAGTTTTAAGCAATGGTAAAGAATACATTTAATCTTTATACAAATTAAATTGTTCTAACATGATCATCAATGAGCTCATAACCGAATATATATATATATATACCTCATATTAACATTCACTAACTACCATATATAGTGGTCTCAAAACTGAATGCTCACATATCATTAACATATTCAAAATTAATAATCGCATTTCATTTCTTTAGTTTCATGAATGGGAACAACTTACCTCATTAGTATTTATCTATTCAACAATCATACATCACTTACCTGTTATTTCCCCTCGTTTATCACCATTCATTAGTTTATATCCTTGGAGAATTCGAAAACCGTACACATGGTGCAAATCATGTAACGTATCGCACACTTAGTGCCGTTACTTTGATAAAGTGCACACGTAGTGCCATTTACTTGTAATGTATCGCACACTTAGTGCCAGATGACCGATTTCACACACACGTGCTCGATATTTAAGCTCACACACATAGTGCTCTTTAACCTATCTTCCTCATTCATAAAAACACATATAATTTTATTTTCATTTATAAATACACATATTTATACATGTTCAAACAAATCATTTCTCCTACCAATTATCATCACATTCGGCACATTCAATATATATATACATGTTCAACAACTCATTTCTCCTTTCAATTACCATCACATTCGGCACACTTAATATACACATATACATATATCCACCATTTCGAATACAATCACCTTTCTCTTTTCATTTTCACATCTACTTAACTCTTAGTACATATATATATATAAATATTCATTTGACTCAAATAATCAAAGCTTATATTTATAAGTAAGCTAACCTTATATTCAACTAATGCATAATACATCCCATATCACATTCGGCACTATGGGATTTAGCAAGCTTATTTCTATTTACATATGCATATTAATTTAGATTAAAATTAATTCAATCCAATTGCTTAAAAACTTACCTCGAAAATCGATGGATTAAGCTTCCCGGCTATTCGTTTAACTTTACTTTTCCCCGGTCCAATCCCGATTCTTTTCACTCTTGATCTAAATAATTTCAAATTAAGCTCATTCAAATATATTTTCATTCAATTTGATCCAAAAACACATAATTTTACAAATTACCATTTTACCCCTAACATTTACAATTTTTACAATTTAGTCCCTATTGCACAAAACACAAAATACATAAAATTTGAACATATTCCTTTAGGGCCGAATATTCATAGCTCTTATACAAACTCATACATTTCATTTATTTCACAATTTAGCCGTTCAATTTACAAATTTTCACAATTTAGTCCTAATTACTCAACATTATCAAAATTTCCAATATAAAACATGTTAATCTAAAACATATCTTTAATATAAAATCATCAAACATCACAAACACAAATTCTCATCAATGGCCAAACTCCAAACATGCATCAAAATCAGAAATTCTAACATGGGTCAGATAGTTCTCGAAGTAACGATCTCAAAAACGTAAAAATTATCAAAAACCGAGCTAAACTCATACCTTAATTAAGCTTGCAATATGCCGAATGAAGCTAAGTCTTCTTCTTTCTTTTTTTCTTTTGTTTTCGGCCAAGAAGATGAAGTTTTGCATGTTCTCTCTCTTTCCATAACATAACATATAATAACATAAAATTACCTAATGTTCATGCATGTTGCCGTCCACTAATATTATAAAAAGGGAATTTTACAACATAAGGCACCCTTTTTATAAAGACACATCAATTTATTCACTCAATCAATAAAAAGGCTATTTTTACCACTTATGCAATTTAGTCCTTTTTCTTAAATTAAACACACAAACGGACAAATTAATCCATGATATTTTAACACATGTTCAAACATATATCATAGATATCAAATATAATATAAAAATATTTTTCTAACTCAGATTCGTGGTCCTGAAACTACCGTTCCGATTAGGGCCAAAATCGGACTATTACAACTCCCCCCTTAAGGGATTTTCGTCCTCGAAAATCTTACCAATGAATAAATGTAGGTAGCGTTCTTTCATTGAATCTTCAAGTTCCTAGGTTGTTTCCTCAATCCCGTGCTTATGCCACATAACTTTAACCAACAAGATTTTCTTATTTCGTAACTCTTTCACTTCACGTGACAAAATGCGAATCGGTTCTTCCTCATAAGTCAAGTCAGGCTGAATCTCAATCTCTGACGGACTAATCACATGAGAAGGATCGGATCTGTATCGTTGAAGCATCAATACATGAAAAACATTATGGATCTTTTCTAACTCAGGTGGCAACATCAACCTGTATACAATCGGCCCAATACGCTCTACTATCTTGTACGGTCCAATAAATCTCGAGCTCAACTTTCCCTTGCGATCGAATCTAAGTATCTTCTTCCACGGTGATACTTTCAAAACCTACCTGGAACTCTATATCCTTACATTTTAAGTCCGCATATGACTTCTGTCGATCAGACTCTGCTTTCAAACTTTCTCGGATCACTTTTACTTTCTATTCGGTCTCTTTGACTAAATTAACCCCGTGTATTTTATTTTCACTTAGCTCAGTCCAATATAGAGGTGTACGACATTTACAACCTTACAAAGCTTCATAAGGTGCCATTTTGATACTCAATTGAAAACTGTTATTGTACGCAAATTCAATCAAAGGCAAGTATCATTCCCACGTACCCTCAAACTCAAGAACGCAACATTTTAACATATCCTCGAGTATTTGAATAACACGTTTGGATTGACCATCCGACTGAGGGTGAAAAGCAGTACTAAAGTGCAATTTGGTACCTAAAGTATCTTGTAGTTTCTTCCAAAATCGCGATGTAAACCTCGGATCCCTATCCGAAACAATAGAAATAGGTACTCCGTGCAATCGTACAATCTGAGATATGTACAACTCAGCTAACGTATCAAGTGAGAAATCCGTATGTACCGGAATAAAATGATCTATCAACAATAACCCAGATTGAGTCTTTCTTGCTCGGTGTTAACGGTAACCCAGATATGAAATCCATCGTGACTCGATCTCCACTCAGGTATCATAATCGGTTGGAGTAATCCCGATGGTACCTGATGCTCAGCTTTTACTTGTTGACATATTAAGCATTTCGACACATAGTCTGAAATATCTCGTTTCATACCATGCCACCAGTAATGCTGCCTCAGGTCGTTATACATCTTCGTACTACCCGAGTGAATTGACAACCTACTATTATGAGCTTCATCACAGATCTTTCGAATCAACTCAGGATTCTTAGGCACACATATCCGGTTTCTAAACCGTAAGCATCCTTCAGCATCTAACTGAAAATCTAAATTAATACTCGAGCCACATTGACTCCTTTTTGCTATTAAGTCATTATCAACCTCTTGAGCTTCGCAAATCTGTTGTATGAACAGTGGTCTCGCTTTCAGTTCTGAAATAATCACACCATCATCAGTCATAGCTATATCTGCATTCATTGCACATAGAACAAATAGTGATTTTTGGCTTAGTGCATCCGCAACCATATTAGCTTTTCCCGGGTGATAATCAATCACAAGCTCGTAATCTTTTAATAGTTCCAACCATCTTCGTTGTCTCAAATTCAGATCCTTCTAAGTCATTAAATATTTTAGACTCTTGTGATCAGAATAGACATGACATTTTTCTCCAAATAGATAGCGACGCCATATTTTCAAAGCAAAAACTATAGCAGACAACTCGAGATCATGCGTCGGATAGTTCTTTTCGTGCGGCTTCAACTGTCTCGAGGCGTAGGCTACAACTTTACCCTCCTGCATCAAAACACAGCCCAAACAATTTAAAGATGCATCGCTGAAGATAACGAACTCTTTACCCGACTCTGGCTAAACAAGCACTGGAGCTTCCGTTAACAAAGTTTTTAGCTGGTCAAAACTCTTCTAGCACCTTTCTGACCACTCGAATTTAATGTCTTTCTGCAAAAACTTTGTCATCGGAGCTGCAATCATAGAAAACCCTTTCACGAAGCGTCTATAGTACCCGGCAAGTCCCAGAAAACTACGAACTTCAGAAACATTTCGCGGAGGTTTCCAATCAAGTATAGTCGAAACTTTACTCGGGTCAACCCGAATGCCCGATGTTGAAACGACATGCCCCAGAAAACTAACTTCATTCAGCTAAAACTCACATTTGCTGAATTTCGCGTACAATTGCTTATCACGCAAAATCTGTAACACAAGTCTCAAGTGTTCGGCATGCTCGGTTTCATCACACAAATAGATCAAAATGTCATCTATGAATATAACCACAAACCGATCTAGATACGGTCTGAATACCCGATTCATCAAATCCATGAAATCAGTAGGGGCATTAGTGAGTCCGAACGGCATCACTAAAAACTCGTAATGGCCATATCTCGTCCGAAAAGCAGTCTTTGGTACATCCGAGTCTCTAACTCGCAGCTGATAATATCCTGACCTCAGATCGATTTTGAGAATACCAAAGCTCCCTTAAGCTGATCAAATAAATCATCGATACATGGCAATGAATATTTATTCTTTATAGTCACTTTATTGAGTTGTCCGTAATCGATGCACATTCTCAAAGTTCCATCTTTCTTTTTCACAAATAGGGCTGGCGCACTCCAAGGAGAAAAACTCGGTCGAGCAAAACCTCTATCTGTTATTTCTTGCAACTGAGCTTTCAACTCTTTTAATTCGGTCGATGCCATTCTATACGGAGCTATCGAAATTGGAGTCGTCCCTAGCACTAGCTCAATACCAAACTCTACCTCCCGAACAGGTGGCAATCCCGGTAATTCCTTCGGGAACACATCCGGATACTCACAAACAACTGGTACAGATTCAATCTTCTTTTCGGTTACTTTACTATCAATCACATAAGCAAAGTAGGCTTCGCCACCCCTTCTCAAATACTGTCGAGCCAACATCGAAGATATCACTGTTGGTAGCCCATTCAAATCCGCAGATTCAATTCAAATTATCTCGCTATTCTGACACCACAAATCAATAATCTTTCATCTGCAATTCACTACTGCATCGTACACTATTAGCCAATCCATACCGAGGATAATTTCAAACTCATCAAATGGTAACAGTATCAAATCAGCAGAAAAACATGAGTCTCGAATTGTTAAAGGGCAATTCTTGCACACTCTATCAACTAACACACACCGGCCTAGGGGGTTCGAAACCCGAATCACAAACTCAGTAGACTCAATAGGTAGAGTCTTGCTGGATACTAATGTTTCACACACATAAGAATGAGTTGAACCAGGATCAATCAGAGCAATTACACTAGTATCAAAGAGAGTGAATATACCAGTGATGACATCTGGAGATGAAGCCTCCTCTCTGGCACGAATGGCATAGGCTCTAGCTAGTACCCGGGCCTCTGATCGAATAGCCGCATCCGAAGTCCCTCTCTGAGTGCCACTCCTACCTCCCACATTACGAGGTAGTCTACCTCTAGCTATAGTACTGCTCGGTCTTGCACTCTGAACATTTTCCTTTTCAGCTGTCTCCGGGCAATCCCGAATAAAATGATCCTGCGAACCACACTTGTAGCAAGTGCAATTATTAGATTTGCCCCAACATTCACCAAAATACCGTCTACTACACTATTGACACTCGGGCTTATTAGATCGAGTATTGCCAACACTAGCAATCGAGGTAGCCCGGGAACTCACTAGCGGTCGTTCTCGTATAAAGATCCCTGTGTTAGCTTTGAATCGGCTACTATCATTCTTGAACTTCTTTGATGATGTTTGAGGAAATTTACCCACTAATCACTTACGGAAGTCTCTAGCTTCAAACTCGGCTTTCCGTTTTTCTTTCCTCAGCTCTTCGACTTTACAAGCTCGCTCAACAAGTACTACGAACTCATTTATTTCAAGTATGCCAACCAGTAGTTTTAAATCTTCGTTTAACCCTTCTTCGAATCTCCGACACATAGCTGCCTCAAATGAACCACATTCACGGGCATAGCAACTAAGTCTCACAAACTTGCGCTCATACTCAGATACGGACATATGACCCTGTTTAAGCTCGAAAAATTCCTTGCGTTTGGAGTCTATAAATCGCTGGCTGATATATTTCTTACGAAACTCCACCTAAAAAAAGTCCCAGGTAACTCATTCCTTTGGAACAACCGATACAAGTGTGTTCCACCAATAGTAGGTAGAATCTCGTAATAAAGATATGGTGCACTTCAGGCACTCATCAGGTGTGCAAAATAGTTCATTGAAAACATGAATGGTATTATCAAGCTAAAATTCAGCTCGCTCAGCATCATCATCATCTTCGGCTCTAAACTATTGAGCCCCGTGTTTTCTAATTCTGTCAACTGTAGGCTTGCTTACTCTTTCAGGATTAGTGATCGGGCGTACCACCGGTACTACAGGGGAAGTATTCAATTCAGGGGTTGTTGAACAGTTGGATTGTCCCGAATATATTGATTGAACCAATCATTCATCATACAATAGAAGGCTTGTTGCAGCTGGTCGAGATTCATCAGGCGCGGTCCCTTGCGTGAGAGCAAGCACCACGCTCTCGACATCATCAACTATAGCTCGCTCGAGATCAGGATCCATTTACTATACGAAAGAAGTAAACACATTTCATTATCAGAAGTCATCACACTATCATATAATAAAATATGGCATGTATAGCTAGACTCACACGTGCTACGTTAGTCCGAGAACCGACTAACCGTAGCTCTAATACCAATCAAATGTAACACCCCTTAACCCGAGTCCATCGCCAGAATGGGTTATGAGGCATTACCAATCTAAACCCAACCCTGAACCGGCATACAAGTTTATAAATCATACTTCCTTAATTTAAAAGTTCGAAGTCAAATCAACTACATTCACATGAATTTCAAATTTTAAATTCATTATCGAACATACTTTAATTATAACGTTACAACATAGCTGATCAAACATGATCACTTTCGCATATAAATAGTCAACATGTACCATTTTATTCATATTTCCGTATAAGATCATTATCATAGCAAATATCGCACATACATGTAATTAATCAAACCATTTAACTATCTATTTTAGTACGTCTTCTAAGCAACAACACAAGTACATTATAATCAATTTATTAAAACAATTCAAAAGGCCGAATATGCCCAAATATTTCACATTCAATAGTCCAAATCTAATGCACATTTCATCAATAAAATATACATAGCATCTCACGGCATTATCACATATATTTATATATCAAGCCGAATCATCAAATCCAACTATTCAATCATTTAACTAATAACATAATATATATATTAAGCTCAAACATAATAGTCTAGATACTTTCATATGACTTAATACATTTACAACTTTTAAATGATCCAAAAAGAAGTTAGCCTAAACACATAGAGCAGGATATTATCATTTCATAACTTGACATGCGGTACATACACATAATTGTACATAAGTTTATTCAATCACTTAATTTCTTATATGTCCTATTCATATCCTTATTCATGCATCCACATATATGATATAAATGAAATATCAAGGAATAATTTTCTGAAAACAACTTACAATAAAACCAAAGATAGATAAACATTATCATCATGATTAACTATTTATAATCAACTCAAACCCCAAACATAAGAGTAAAGCCATATTCGCATGGCCCTTTATACATCATATGCAAAATAACCCAAAGAGTAATTTAGCCTATACATGCCATAATTTCCAAATGTTCAACTTATCAAAAAGGGTACCGAAAGTTGTTGATAGTGTGATTGACTCCAACGATGATTCCCGAGCTCGAACGTAGATTTCCAAAGTCTATAA
Organism: Gossypium bickii; assembly: GCA_025503065.1. Lineage (NCBI taxonomy): Eukaryota > Viridiplantae > Streptophyta > Magnoliopsida > Malvales > Malvaceae > Gossypium > Gossypium bickii. Next base: position 31,670,287 of record CP106715.1, on the reverse strand, counting down.
AATAGTCAAATGAACACATACAGTAAGCTAACATAGCCTAGTAAGTTTTAAGCAATGGTAAAGAATACATTTAATCTTTATACAAATTAAATTGTTCTAACATGATCATCAATGAGCTCATAACCGAATATATATATACCTCATATTAACATTCACTAACTACCATAAATAGTGGTCTCAAAACTGAATACTCACATATCATTAACATATTCAAAATTAATAATCGCATTTCATTTCTTTAGTTTTATGAACGGGAACAACTTAACTCATTAGTATTTATCTATTCAACTACCATACATCACTTACCTATTATTTCCCCTCGTTTATCACCATTCATTAGTTTATATCCTTGGAGAATCCGGAAACCCACACACATTGTGCAAATCATGTAACGTATCGCACACTTAGTGCCATTACTTTGATAAAGTGCACACGTAGTGCCATTTACTTGTAATGTATCGCACACTTAGTACCATTACTTGTAATGTATCGCACACTTAGTGCCATTACTTGTAATGTATCGTACACTTAGTGCCAGATGACCGATTTCACACACACAGTGCTTGGTATTTAAGCTCACACACATAGTGCTCTTTTACCTATCTTCCTCATTCATAAAAACACATATAATTTTATTTTCATTTATATATACACATATTTATACATGTTCAAACAAATTATTTCTCCTACCAATTATCATCACATTCGGCACATTCAATATATATATGTACATGTTCAACAACTCATTTCTCCTTTCAATTACCATCACATTCGGCACACTTAATATACACATATACATATATCCACCATTTCGAATACAATCACCTTTCTCTTTTCATTTTTACATCTACTTAACTCTTAGTACATATATATATAAATATTCATTTGACTCAAATAATCAAAGCTTATATTTATAAGTAAGCTAACCTTATATTCAACTAATGCATAATACATCCCATATCACATTTGGCACTATGGGATTTAGCAAGCTTATTTCTATTTACATATGCATATTAATTTAGATTAAAATTAATTCAATCCAATTGCTTAAAAACTTACCTCGAAAATCGACGGATTAAGCTTCCCGGCTATTCGTTTAACTTTACTTTTCCCCGGTCCAATCCCGATTCTTTTCGTTCTTGATCTAAATAATTTCAAATTAAGCTCATTCAAATATATTTTCATTCAATTTATCCAAAAACACATAATTTTGCAAATTACCATTTTACCCTAACATTTACAATTTTTACAATTTAGTCCCTATTGTACAAAACACAAAATACACAAAATTTGAATATATTCCTTTAGGGCCGAATATTTATAGCTCTTATATAAACTCATACATTTCATTTATTTCACATTTTAACCCTTCAATTTACAAATTTTCACAATTTAGTCCTAATTACTCAACATTATCAAAATTTCCAATATAAAACATGTTAATCTAAAACATATCTTTAATATAAAATCATCAGACATCACAAACACAAATTCTCATCAATGGCCAAACTCTAAACATGCATCAAAATCAAAAATTCTAGCATGGGTCGGATAGTTCTCGAAGCAACAATCTCAAAAACGTAAAAATTATCAAAAACTGAGCTAAACTCATACCTTAATTAAGCTTGCAATATGCCGAATGAAGCTAAGTCTTCTTCTTTCTCTTTTCTTTTGTTTTCGGCCAAGAAGATGAACTTTTGCATGTTCTCTTTCTTTCCATTATGTTTTATAGTTTTATAACTTAAAAAAAAATCATTTTCTTTTATTATTAATATTAATATAACATGTAATAACATAAAATTACCTAATGTTCATGCATGTTGCCGTCCACTAATATTACAAAAAGGGAATTTTACAACATAAGGCCCCCTCTTTATATAGACACATCAATTTATTCACTCAATCAATAAAAAGGCTATTTTTACCACTTATGCGATTTAGTCCTTTTTCTTAAATTAGACACACAAACGGACAAATTAATCCACGATATTTTAACACATGTTCAAACATATATTATAGATATCAAATATAATATAAAAATATTTTTCTAACTCGGATTCGTGGTCCCGAAACCACCGTTCCGATTAGGGCTAAAATCGGACTGTTACACTTCTTTGCTTTTTTGAATTTTGATTTTTACTATTTTGTTGAAATTTTATTTATTTGTTGTTAATTTAGGTTGTGCAAGGGATAATTGCTGAGCTGGAAGCACAAGGAGCTCTATCGAGGAGTAATTCGAGGGCTTCTTCGCTTGCTTCTTGTTGTGGACCGAGGTTAGTAGTTAATTTCTCTTTGATTTCACAAGTAAAACTATGAATGAGATTGTGAAGTTTATGAAGTTTTACTTGATATTTTATCAAAATAACTTACGCGCAATTGTTATAATGCAGGAGTGGCATTTTAATTTTTTCAACATCTATTTCAAATTGGACTTTTATTTTTCATCTTTTAAACTTCTATAATCATGCATGATGTGAATATTTCACTCCACTATTCTAACTTATGTCACTTGTTCTTACTATTTTATAATATTTTACATATATTTAAACTGATCAACTTGTTCTTTTATGACTAGTTTTACCCGAAATACTTAATAAAGCATTTTTTTTATAATTGCTTCAGGTGTCTTTTCTCTTAGGAGTTATCCCAGTTTTCATTGCATGGATATATTCAGAGTTCCTAGAATACAAGAAATCGACATTTCTTTCTAAAGCGTAAGTAATCATTTCAAGTAGGAGTTAGCGCAGGTGCATACCCAGATGTATTCATAACTTGGTATCCACCCTTGGAGAAAACCATATCTTTTCTCTCAAAACTGTATCGTTCTTTGGAACCAGTTGTCTTCACTGGCTTGGCATAGGTGCTTTGAGTCTTTGGATTTTCACTCCTGTTTAGTTCTTATCTACTGAATTTCTAGTAGTATTTCCTTTGCTGATTTGTCTTTTAAAGGATTAATTTTGCGCTTTTTTTTTTTCTTAGGAAGTTGTGGAAGTTTTTTCTATCTCAATCCAAGTAAGTTAGCTATACAAACAGCTAATCAAACTGTTTAAGTTCTTAAGTTTTTTGTTTTTATGAGTGTGTTTTTGCTCTATACTTCAAACAAATTTTATATCCGGATAAGTTTGGTTTTAGATTTTTAACGAAATCATGTTATCCCTTTTATGATGAATTTGAAGGCTTATTCCCTCTTTAACATGTTCTCAAACATGCCATAGGCTTGGTTGGTTTTCTAACCATTTGTATTTGTCCCTCTTTTATCTTTCAATTGTACAACTAGCCTGATTTTAGTGATCTAATTATGGTTTTAGACCCTTTTATTATGTTGAAATTTGGGATTCAGTTTTTCTAATTTTATTTGGCATAGTTTAGTCTTTCTACTTTTACAATATTATTGGTAGGTTCAAATGGCTAATAGTACATCATTTAAAAAAAGAAAACCCGGCTTTGTGATTCGGCTTAGACAAATTGAACACTATTTATTGGATTTTTTAAGAAAATAGGCAACTAGTAACTGTGTTTATCAATTTGAATTTACTAAATGGTGTACTCTAACGTTTTGGCAACTATTGGTTTAAGAATTGGTATTTACTGGTTTTGAACTACAGGTTTTCTCTCTCTGTCTCTGTTCTCTATAGTTTAAAAAGATTTCAACTTATTAATAAATTGTTAATAGATGATTAGAGTTGTGAACTAAATTTCAATTTAATATATTTAGTTTTAAAAAACTTTCATTTTTTCTTATTTTAGGCATATAAGAGAATTTTTTTTATGTAATAACTTTTGTGAAGCTAACATTATATTCTACTAATAGTGGTTTTTTATGAAAACCACACACCATCCACTTCGAGGTGGCACAGTGCTTACCGCTTCCTTCGTCGCCTGTTTCCTGTGGTGCTTCGGATCTGGGCTCTGGCTATTTGATGATCCGACTGTTGGAGCTTCCAGGTCTTTGAACCGACCTCAAATTAAAGCTCAGGCTAGTTGAATTGCTGATCTGCTTCGCGAAACTGATGTTACATATCTGTAAGTGTTTAAAATTCTAGTGAATTTGAAATTTAGCTAAATTTTTTAGTGTTTTCTCAATGCAGTGAAATCTGAAAGAAAATATTTGGACTTCTAAGTCTTTGACATTGTTATTGATTATATAAGTTTTATCTCTTCTTCTTTTTTTTGAATGATTTGAATTTATTGGTTAAAGCTCCCACATAGTTGCTATTTGATTTAATTATTGTTCGGTGTTCGCCGTTTTCTATATTTTCTGTTCAAAATTGTTAAAAGGTAAAATTATACTTGTTTGAAAGAACGATTTATATAGAGATAGCATATATGATTCTATCGTTTATTAAAAATATGAAAGTAAAATTATGTGTTTTATGTTAAATAACTGTAATTTTGATTTTTCAGAAATTTTTTATTTTTTTCCCATAAACAAAAGCCAAATATAAAAAAAGTAACAAACAACGGAATATTAAATGATTAATTATGGATTTGAGATACCAATCTTAGGTGTAAGCAAGTGATTATATTTTTTTTTTTTTTTTTTTTGGTGCAGGAATCTTAGGGATGAGGCAGATTCAGTTTCGCATGACCATTTGGAGCCCTTGGAACTTCATGCACAAGTTCTCTAATACAACCCTGCAGCATTTGAGTACGTTACCCCTGGTAAACAAAGTATTCTCGTTTCTCTTGTTCATCTTATCTGATGCCCCTAATAAATGGAAGACTAAAAGAATTGAGCCAATGCATGATAATTCTTTCTAATATATGTAGATGGGGAAGTCCCTTTACAAAATTAGAGTGTGATTTCTAGAGAGATCACTGAATTATTTCATTAGCTTATTGAAGCCTTTGTAAAATTTTGCTTGAATGATGTCAGATAATAGTAGCGTTTACAGATATGTGGGCTGTTGGTGCTATATTAGCGGAGCTTTTTACTTCATCTCCTATTTTTCTTGGTGAAAGGTGATTTATTATTTCTGAGTTTTTCTTTTTTTAATTTTGGTGGACAATGATGTAGATTAAGCCAACCCTTTTGTGCTGGCAATTATATCTTTTCTCACAGCATAAAACCATACAAGCAATGCAAATACTTTGATTTGCAACATTTATTCCATAAAAGCATACAAGTCAACACTGTTTATGATCTCTCACCTCATGCATAAAGCTCATATTAACTTCCAATGGATAGTTTTCTTCAAAAGTGTATTCTCAGTCCTTTTGATCTTAAAGGGAATACAAATCCAGACAAAGTTTTAAGTTTTTTATCCAGTTTGTACAGGATTGGTCATTACACAATCCCTAAAGAAATGAATGAAGTCTGCAATTGGCTTACAGCAAGGTTGGGGCTCGAGGGATAACGCTAAATATAGCCAAGAGTCGAGAAGCAATAAAGATGAAAAGAGAGAAAACTGCATATGTTACAAGTAGGTAGTAAACAAAATGGATTGTTAGGGCATATGGTATACTTGGATCTGGATATATTTCACTACTTGGGGCTACATTTGTAAAAATAAGAGATCAACAGAGTTTCTTGGAATTAAAGATGCAGTTTCAAACTGTATTATCTTTTTTGTAGTACAACATCAATATCAATGTCCATCGCCTTAGGTATTTTTTTATTTGTTTACTTTTGTAGATTGAGTTGAATGTTAATGGTATACATTTCAGCTAAATGTTAGTGTATTTTGATTGTTGGAAGTGTATTTTGATTGTTGGATCGATTTTTGTAGTGAATATTCAATCTTTATTTTAATTTTAATTCTAATTTTAATTTTAATTTTATATTTTATATTTTTTTAGTTGTATTTAAAGTAAAATTCCTATCATTATTCACTGTAAATATTTATAAAAATATATTAATATTGAAATAATAAAAAATAGAAAAAAATTACATTATACGTGTCTATCCCAATCTTTTTCAGGTTATCTTAGACGGGTTTATCCTAACCTTTTTTAAAGGTTGCCTTAGACAAGATTTATCTAAACCTTTTTAAGGTTGCTTTAAACGAGTCTATCCCAACCTTTTTTAAAAGTTGTCTTAAACAAGGTCTATCCCAACCATTTTAAGGTTACCTTAGACGGGTCTATCTCAACTTTTTTTTTAAAGGTTGCCTTAGACATGGTCTATCCCAACCTTTTTAAGGTTGCCTTAAACAGGTCTATTCCAACTTTTTTAAAGGTTGCCTTAGACATGGTCTATCCCAACCTGTTTAAGGTTGTCTTAGATAGGTCTATCCCAACATTTTTTTATAGGTTGTCTTAGACAAGGTCTATATCAACCTTTTTAAGGTTGCCTTAGACGGCTTTATCCCAACCATTTTTAAAAGTTGCGTTAGACAAGAACTATACCAACCTTTTTAAGGTTGCCTTAAATAGGTCTATCGCAACCTTTTTCAAAGGTTGGCCTTAACTAGGTCTATCCCAACCCTTTTTAAAGGTTGGCATTGACTAGGTCTTTCCCAACCCTTAAACAAGGGTCGGCTTATGTTGACTTATGGCAACGCTTTTTCGAAGGCGTCGTGAAGCCTATGACAACTGTACTATAGACAACCTATTTGGAAGCGTCGTGAAACCTATGCCAACCTTTTTTGCGTTGTCTTAGGTCAAAAAAAAGTGTCGCGGTAGGGTTGTTTTGTTGTAGTGTGATAATTGTTGTTTATGTTGATGATCTAAATATTATTAGAACTCCTAAAGAACTTCAAAATATAACAAATTGTTTAATGAAATAATTTGAGAAAAAAGATTTTGGAAAAATAAAGTTTTATCTTGACTTACAAATTGAGCATTTAAAAGATGAAATTCATATTCATTAATCAACTTATACGGAAAAGATATTAAAGAAATTTTACATGGATAAAACACACCCATTAAGCACTCCGATGGTTGTACGATTATTAGATGTGAATAAAGGTCAATTTCATCCTTACGAGGATAGTGAAGAGCTTCTTGGTCCTGAAGTGCTATATTTAAATGTCATAGGGGTATTGATGTATCTTGCAAATAACATAAGACCTGATATAGCTTTCGCTATAAACTTGTTAGCAAGATTTAGTTCTTCTCCAACACGTACACATTGGAATGGAATTAAACATGTAATTAGATATTTCAAATGGACTATTGCTATGGGGTTATTTTATTCAAATGATTCAAAATCCCTATTAGTCGACTATGCTGGTGCTAGATACTTATTGAATCCATATAAAGGTTGATCTCAAACAGAATATTTATTTACATGTGGGGGTCCTGCCATATCATGGCATTCAACAAAGAAAACACTAGTTGCTGCTTCTTCAAATCATGCAGAAATAATTGCAATGCATAAGGCAAGTCGAAAGTGTGTTTGGCTAAGGTTATTGACCCAACATATCCAGAAGATATGTAATTTGCCTTTAAAGGAAAAGATGTCAACTATCTTATATGAAGATAATCCAACATGTATAGCTCAATTGAAGGGTTGGTTATATCAAAGGTGACAGAACGAAACATATTTCACCAAAATTATTCTTCACCCATGATCTTGAGAAAAGAGGTGATATAAATGTTCAACAAATTCGTTCTAGTGAGAATTTAGCAGATCTTTTTACTAAGGCATTGTCGACTTCAACATTTGAAAGATTACTACATAAGATTGGAATGTGTCAACTCAAAGATATAATGTAATGTTGCCATCAAAGGGAGTCTAAAAACAAGTTGTACTCTTTTCCTTTAACCAAGGTTTTGTCCCATTAGGTTTTCCTGTTAAAAGATTTTTAATGAGGCAGCTTGTAATAGAAGATTGTGTACTCTTTTTCCTTCATTAGGTTTTTATCTCACAGGGGTTTTCCAAATAAGGTTTTAACGAGGCACATTATCTACTAATGGACATCCAAGGGGGAGTGTTATGAATATTTTATTAAATGGATGTTCATCATGATCAAGATAAAGTTTTGATCTACTTTAAATTCTAATAGCTATTAGAATTATACTTTTATTTTTTTATACTTCTTATGCCTATAAATAGAGACTCTGATGAAATATTGTAATTATTTATTTGATCAATAAAGTACATTCTCTATCACTTTTATATTTTCTTTGTTCTTTATTTTTTCCATCTCTTTTATAACAATTATTACATAATTGTGGAATTAAAATAAAAACACAGGTTACTCTACAAAATTTCCTTTAAACAAAATAAAGAGTGAAAATAAATATTATAATTTTGAAATGATATGACGTTCACAACTTGTATAACAAACAATATTTGATCATGTTTCGTCAAAATTCAGAGAGTTGTCGGTAAATGAATGGTAGTATGAAAAGGTCATGTCTCACTTATCCTCCTCCAAACAAGGTATTAGGTCAGACAAAACTCCACAAAACCTTTCACTCTATCACACAAAGTTTCATCATTTTTGCTTCTTTATTGTCGTTACTTTTAACTAACAATAAAAAAAACATATCTTTATATCCAAAATCTCTTTGGAAATAATCATGATTTATTAGTTTCGGACGTTTTTCATAATTAGTTTTTTTAATAATTTTTTATCTAATATACAAATATGTAGTCATATATAATGATATTTGTGATTTCTAATTATAATTTGAAAGGATTTTATCTTTTTAGTTCATATGGTTAAAATACTCTTTTAATCTTTTCAAAAAAAAAACTATAATTTTATTAAAGCTTGTAATACATGTATGTTTTGACTAGAATTTTTACTTTTATTTCAATTATCTAATATAAAGGTTGAGTTCAATAGTAAGATACATTATACTCTAAAACAAATATAAATTCAAATTTTAGAAATAACATTATTAAAAAAGACAGATAAAAATTTCAAACATAAAAAATAAAATCAACATAAATTTTTTTTAAAAAAATAATCTAAATTCACCCAAGTTTTATAGAGAGAGAAGAGAAAGGAGGGAGATTGTGTGGATTTGGATTGGGTTAGTGGGGTTGGCATTATCATGGGTTGAAAACAAGGTAAGCATATGGACAACTTTCATGCTCCCTTCCCATTTCATGACTTTATTAGGGTAAACATTTGGAACAGATAAATTAACTTTGATTTGTTGATTTCTTTTATGGAGCTATAAAGCAAAGCATATATGACTGGTTGGTGTCATTTTCAATCACATAGACTCCCTCAACTTTACTAGCACAAAGGGAAAACATGGTTGATCAATTAGACCCCAAAGTAGTTTTATTTGTGAGATGGAATATTCCTAATCTATTCTTGTTTAACCATCATTTTTATTTCTTTTGCTACCACATAATTTAAGATAAAGAAAAATAGTTGTGTTGATACAAATATCAACAAGGGAAGAGAAAGAGGTGGCACAAGAAAAGTCGGTTCACTCTCTTTGGATTGAGAGCCAAAAAAATAAGAGACTAAAGAGGAAGGGGATGAGAGCTTGGCTTGTTAGGGTTTGTTGAGAAAAAAGAAGAGATCCCTTTCTATGTTGTGCTTTGAGGTATTCATAGAGGGCTCCTATTCAATTACTTTATTCAATGGTTTCCCCTTGAGGAGAACACACCCGCTAATAGTGGAAGGCATAATGAAGGGTCCAACCATACGGTTAAGGATGGATGATCTTTTCTGTAAGTGGTACGAAGCATGTGGGTGATTGATCACTAAGTAATCATCCAGATGATATAAGGTAGGGGGCATCCATATGTGTCTTTCTGATCGCTTCTCATGTTGCCACGTGTTTAAATCAAGTTAGGGGTATAATAAGTTGCACGACTGAGATTCAAGTATAAAATTTTATATTTTTATGACGCACTTTTCATTCTTATTAAAGAGAAAATAATTAAACAAAATTTATATTTTTGAGCTATATATCTAAAACAACATGAATTAAAATATTTTAACTATATATGATAGCATTTACATGGATTATGTTTTTATCAATTCATATACTAATGCAAAGATTAGGGGGGACCAAATTGAGTTGTTTTTACTCTCTTCTCATAACAATAGTTATATGTTTTAGGGCTGAAGATCCGGTTACATTTTTTGAATTTTTTAAATCGTCCGTGATAATTCAGTGCAATTTTTGGTTTTGCATATGAATTTTGGGTTATGAAGTTTTAAATTTTATTTTGATAAAATGATCTTTTTTCAATATTTTTATGAAAATTTTCATAATATTTTTCATAACTAATTTTTCAAATAAATAAAAATAATCAATAATTTTTATATAATTTTTTAAAAAATAATTAATTATAGAGTATTTTTAATTTATTTTCTCTATTTTTAATATAAAATATTTATTTACACAGCATAAAAAATTAAAATTATCTATAAATTAAATAAAAATAGAATGACATTTTTATATAATATTAAAAGTTGAGGGAGTTACAGGATTTGAACTTTTCTCACAAAAAATTTAATCACGGCTCCATAGATTCAACAAAATCTCAATTTAGCTAATATAAAAATTATTAAAAAAAGTCAATTGAATTTTATATCAATTGGCATGTGTATGGTTACAGTAAGACATGAGGTTGAGTGCACTGAGAAAAATTATAAGAAGTTATAAACATTATCTTAAAAAGAGCATATATAGTCGAAACCTATAACCTTTGTATTGGCTACAACCCATTCTTTGAAAAGTCAAAGATGGAGGGCTGTAGCACATTGGAAGCAAATGGCCTTGGTTGGCAATAGTTGGCGCACCAAAATTAATGGGTGACAATTGGCATGGGATAATTGCAATTTTGGTCCCTATTTTATAGGTACTTTGCAAGTTGATCCCTGAACCTCAACTATAAATAGGCCTAACCATTACTCATTTTCTTCATCCCACAATTTGCCATTCTCTACTTAAGGCATTGTTCTCTCTCCCTATTTGTATATTTTTCACTTGTAATTTTGGAGTGAAATATATTTGGTAGTGCCCAGAGGACGTAGGTGAAATTTCTTAGAACCTCGTTAAAATTCGGTGTTCTTTATTATTTATTTTTCATATCTTGTGAGTGTGATTGTAGTTATTTATTGTGCTATTAAATTACGATAGAGGATATTCAGCTAGGAAAGATCCGTACTTAAGCGATCCTCGTGATCCACCTCTCTTTCACGGGAATTGAACTCAGTGTGATTTTTCAAGACAATAATTATACTCTTTACACGCTTCCGCACAACAATTGGTACCAGAGCTAGATTCGTACTTGGGGAGTACGATCGTTTATGCGACTATTCATGTATCTGTGAGTTGGGATTGAGGAGAAAAATGGCACGAGCATCGTCATCGCAAGGACTACGGTGACCAATGCAAAATTTGAAGTAGAGAAATTTGATGGTACCAATAATTTTGGTATGTGGCAATGTGAGATCTGGATGTCTTATGTCGCAAAAGAGTGGATATAGCCCTTGAAGTAAAACCCGACAATATGGATGACAAGGAGTGGGCCAAGATTAATAGACAAGCTTGTGGTACAATTCGTCTATGTTTGGCCAAAGAGCGTAATACTCTGTCATGAGGAGACATCGTGAGAAATTGTGGAATACATTGGAAGAAAAGTTTCTAACGAAAAGCCTTGAAAATAGGCTTTATATGAAAAAGAAACTTTTTCGATTCACGTATGCACCCGGTATGTCGATGAATGACCATGTGAACTCATTCAATAAAATTTTAGCAGACTTGCTAAATTTGGATGAGAAATTTAAAGACGAAGACAAGGCATTATTGTTGTTGAATTCCCTTCCTGATGAATATGATCATCTTACCACCACATTGCTTCATGGGAAGGATACAATCACATTTGATGCAGTCTGCAGTGCGTTGTATAGATCTGAGACTCGAAAGAAAGATAAAAGAGATCACAGAGATACAACTGTAGAAGTCTTAACAGCAAGAGGTCGTTCAAGCAGCAGCAAGCCTGGTAGAAGGGGAAAGTCCAAAGGGAGACCCGCCAAAGATGAGTGTGCCTTTTGTCGTGAAAAAGGGCATTGGAAAAAGAATTGTCCTAAGTTACAAAAGGGCAAGGCTATTTCTAATGCATGTGTGTGAGTTATGATGAGGAGTCGGACTTTAGCTTGGTTGGCATGGCAATGGCATGTCATACTGATGAGTGGATTTTGGATTCGGGATGTACTTACCATATGTGTCCTAATAAGGACTGGTTTTCTAGTCTTACAGAACTAGAAGGTGGAGTTGTTCTTATGGGCAATGAGCGGTGCTTGTAAGACAATGGGAGTAGGTACAATCCAATTGAAGAATCACGAAGGCTCAATCCAAGTCTTGACTGATGTTCGCTACGTACCCAGCTTGAAGAAAAATCTCATCTCATTAGGGGCCTTAGAATCTAAAGGGCTCAAAATCACTTTGAGAGATGGATTACTAAAGGTAGCAGCTGGGAATTTGACGGTGATGAAAGGCACAAGAAGAAATAACTTGTACTTTTTAAATGGAAGTACAGTTATTGGATCAACATCAATAGTTTCTGCGAAAGATGTAGATTCAGAGGCTACCAGGTTATGGCATATGCGTTTGGGACATGCTGGTGAAAAAGCTTTGCAGACTTTGGCGAAGCAAGGCTTGTTGAAAGGTGCAAATTCTTGCAAATTGGAATTCTGTGAACATTGTGTTCTGGGCAAGCAGACGAGGGTAAAGTTTGGTTCAGCAATTCACAATACGAAAGGAATTCTGGACTACGTTCACAGTGATGTGTGGGACCTACCAAAGTGGCTTCTTTGGGAGGTATGCACTATTTTGTTACTTTTGTTGATGATTATTCAAGAAAAGTATGGGTGTATCTAATGAAAAGAAAAAGTGAAGTATTGGATGCATTTCTAAAATGGAAGAAGATGGTGGAAACTCAGACTGGTCGAAAGGTCAAACGACTTCGATCAGGTAATGGTACTGAGTACAAAAACGATCCATTTCTTCAAGTATGTCAAGATGAGGGCATCATGCGACACTTCAAGCATTCGGGATACACCGCAATGCAGTAATGGGGTGGCAGACGCATGAATCGAACTATCCGAGAAAGTTCGATGTATGTTGTCCAATCTTTGGATTGGGCAAGGAATTTTGGGCTGAGGCTGTTACATATGCGTGCCATCTAATTAACCGTTTGCCATCAGCTGCAATAAATGGCAAAACTCTTATGGAGATGTGGACTGGTAAATCTACTACTGACTATGATTCTTTACATGTTTTTGGTTCCACTGCATATTATCATGTAAAGAATCGAAGTTAGACCCAAGAGCAAAGAAAGCATTATTCTTGGGTATAACTAGTGGAGTAAAAGGATATCGCCTCTCGGTGTCCCGATACAAGGAAGATTGTCTTTAGCAGAGATGTGACTTTTGATGAATCAACCATGTTAAAGGATTCACAAAAGGATGACAAAACAAAGAGTACTTTGCGGGTGGTGGAGCTTGAAAAGGTTAATAATGATCCGGTGATATTGGAACAACAAATGATGAAGAAGTTCCAACCCAAGAACTTCTACAGCAACAAGATTCAATTGCATATAGGAGGCCAAGAAGAGAGATTCGTAAGCCTGCTTGCTTTGATGATATAGTGGCCTATGCACTTCCAATTGCAGATGATGATGCTCCTTCTACTTACGAAGCAATAAGTAACCCGATGGTGTAAAGTGGAAGCAAGCCATGAATGAAGAAATGCGATCTCTTCATCAAAATAAGACTTGGGAGTTGATGACACTACCCAAGGGAAAGAAAGTAATTGGATGCAAATGGGTATATGCAAAGAAGGAAGGATTTCCTGGTAAAAATGAAATTCGGTACAAGGCTAGATTGGTAGCAAAGGGTTATGCTCAGAAGGAAGGAATAGACTACAATGAAGTGTTTTCTCCGGTTGTGAAGCATTCGTCTATTCGGATTTTGCTAGCCTTGGTTGCGCAATATGATCTTGAACTAGTTGACTTGATGTGAAGACCGCATTTTTACACGGTGATTTGGAAGAGAAATCTATATGAATCGGCCCGGATGGATTCGAGGTTCTTTGGTAAAGAGAATTGGGTTTGCAAACCGACAAAGTCGCTTTATGGATTGAAACAATCCCAGAAGCGATGGTACAAGCGATTTGATCAGTTCATGAAAGGGCAAAGGTACACAAGAAGTAAATTTGACCATTGCGTGTATTTCGAAGCTACAAGAAGGAACTTTCATATACTTGCTCTTATATGTTGATGATATGCTAATAGCATCTAAGAGCAAAGTTGAGATTGAGAGATTGAAGACTCAACTCAATCTCGAGTTTGAAATGAAAGATCTTGGTGAAGCTAAGAAGATTCTTGGCATGGAAATATGTAGAGATAGAGCCCATGGCAGAGAGTTAGCTTGTCTTAGAAGCGAGTGATTTGAAGAAGGTACTACGACAATTTGGCATGAACAAGCGGACAAAACACGTAAGTACCCCGTTGGCTTCTCATTTCAAGCTTTACGCACGGCTATCTCCTTCGGCGAATACTGAAGCGAGAATACATGTTGCAAGTTCCGTACTCCAATCTGATGGGTAGCTTGATGTATGCAATGGTGTGTACAAGACCCGAGCATTTCACAGTGCGATTAGTATAGTGAGCAGGTATATGCATAATCCTGGAAAAGGACATTGGCAAGCTGTGAAATGGATTCTACGGTATATTCAAAAGACCGTGGATGTTGGATTACTGTTTGAGCAGGATAATACACTTGGTGAAGGTGTTATTGGGCACGTTGATTACGATTATCTTTGGTGATTTGGATAAACGAAGATCAACCACCGGTTATGTGTTTACACTTGCTGGAGGACCAATCAGTTGGAAGTCTACTCTACAGTCTACAGTTGCGTTGTCAACCATAGAAGTCGAATACATGGCTGTAACAGAGGCTGTAAAGGAAGCTATTTGGTTACAAGGTATGGTTAAAACAGGATTGGCTCGGGAGCATATTAACGTGTATTGTGATAGTCAAAGTGCTATTCATTTAGCAAAGAATCAAGTCTATCATGCACGTACAAAACACATCGACGTCACGATTCCATTTTGTGCGGAAATTATTGATGAAGGAAGATTCGCCTTGAAGATTAAGATCGCAGATAATCCCAGAGAGATATGATGACCAAGGTGGTAACAGCAACCAAGTTCGAACATTGTTTGAACTTGATCAATATCCTGCAAGTTTAACAGTTGAAGAAGGCACTATCAAATATTGTTGGCAAAGGCAGAAAGAATTGTGTGAAGATAAGATTATCCTAATCAAATCTTCAAGGTGGAGATTATTGGCTACAACCCATTCTTTGAAAAGTCAAAGATGGAGGGCTGTAGCACATTGGAAGCAAATGGCCTTGGTTGGCAATAGTTGGCGCACCAAAATTAATGGGTGACAATTGGCATGGGATAATTGCAATTTTGGTCCCTATTTTTATAGGTACTTTGCAAGTTGATCCCTGAACCTCAACTATAAATAGGCCTAACCATTGCTCATTTTCTTCATCCCACAATTTGCCATTCTCTACTTAAGGCATTGTTCTCTCTCCCTATTTGTATATTTTTCACTTGTAATTTTGGAGTGAAATATATTTGGTAGTGTGCAGAGGACGTAGGTGAAATTTGCGAACCTCGTTAAAATTTCGGTGTTTTTATTATTTATTTTTCATATCTTGTGAGTGTGATTGTAGTTATTTATTGTGCTATTAAATTACGATGAGGATATTCAGGTAGGAAAGATCCGTACTTAAGCGATCCTCGTGATCCACCTCTCTTTCCTGGGAATTGAACTCAGTGTGATTTTTCAGTACAATAATTATACTCTTTTACACGCTTCCGCACAACACTTTGTCATTTTTTTTAAATCTTCTTCAATTATGTGTTTTTTTTATAGCAATTATGGGTTTAAATAACTAGAAGGTGTAATATTAGACTTGGTTGCTACGATAGATTGGCATGCTTTTTGGTCTATAAATTGCCTTGCCAAATCTCTCAAAAACCTCTTCCAGTTTTACTGTCTTCCCCCCTTAATAGGGTTTAGTCAATTTCTGCTCTCTTCCTGTTTTTCATTTTCCCTTGTAGAGCTATCGTTCTGCTGGTTTCGGTTTACTAATTTTTTCAGCTGTGTTTCTTTCAAATCGTTTTGATATGTTTTTCCAATTGTTTTGAGATTCATGTCTCCAGTTGTGAGTGAAATCCTCCGATCGGGGTTTATGATAAATTCCTCACTCAGACGCAGGACCCATCTTGTTCAATCTTTCTCAGTTGTCTTCCTCCACTGGTTCTATGTTTTTCATAAATAAATTCTCTGTAATTGCTTGACTTTCATTTCCTTTACATAATAAACCCAATATATAAGAAAACGCTGCATTAGCTACACGTAGTTAGTATCTGGGTCCTGTCGTCGTCTTTGTAGCAGTGATTTTAGTGTACATATATAAACATGGCATCGTCCAGTGGGAATTCCAATTCTTCAGGTTCTACTCTGCTTCAGATTTCAGGCTCCGAAGAGGATCTGCATCAGTTGATGGATGAAAGGAAAAGGAAGAGGATGGAATCAAACAGGGAATCAGCAAGAAGATCCAGGATGAGAAAACAGAAGTATCTGGATGATTTAATGGCTCAACTCACACTCCTAAGGAAAGATAATAATCAAATCTTAACAAGCATCAATTTCATCACCCATCATTACTTCAACATTGAAGCTGAGAACTCTGTTTTGAGGGCCCAGTTTATGGAACTAAGCCAAAGATTGGATTCTCTAAATCATATCCTCAATTATCTTAATGATCCCACACTAAACAATGGGATTTGGGTTTATGAAACTGAAACCTTGGAAACAAGTGCTGATAGTTTCACCAATTTTACTCTTAACCAACCAATTGTGGCCTCTGCGCGTATCTTTCAGTACTGATCCACCCATTACTGAAGGGCTGAAACCAAAAAGACTCAAAATCTATGGAATTTGGAACTAGAAAGTATGAACTGCTTGCTAAAGATAAAATTATCTCTTTTTTTTGTAAATGGTATTTTTCTGGTCTTATATATGATATGGTGTGAAGTGTTTATTAGCATATATTAAGCTCCTTAACTTGTTTTCTCTCTTCTTCTTTCCAATCTTCATAATTTTGGTGTCTTATTATCTGTGCTTTCTTTTTCCTCTGTTTTGGGTAATAAAATGGCAAATAACTGCATTGATCAAGATTCCATAGTTTTGACAATATAAGAAGCTTGGGACATTATTTCTATCTTAATCAGAAGCCAACAGCCGTACGATTTGCTGGTTTTGTTACGTAAAGTATTAAATCCATAGTTCCTATAACATGACAAGGCTCCATAATCTCTAGGGAACCCAGCTGTAATTATGCCGATATTGTGTGCAAACAATGAAAGCTGTAATTCTTAAAATCTACCATCCGAATTTCTAGTCATATCACATTTCACCGTACCCATTGAAGCTCTTTCTTTTTTTTTTTTTTTTTTTTTTTAATTAAAATAATTACGAAAATGATATAAACTATAGATTAATTATAAAATTGGATTATTTTTTTCAGTGTTATTGGGTGCTGTAAACTTGTCAAGCGGCACCACCTTAAATTCCCCACACTCATCTGTCACCAATGTGTGAAGGTGCTTCCCGACACAATGGCGGCACCACTTTGAAAAAATATCCCCTAATTATTGGCAAATGAGTGTATAAATTTAGAGTGGTGCCGCTTGACATATTGACAGCACCTAAAAATACCTTAAAAAACATCATATTTTCATAAATAATCTACAACAATATTATTTTCGTAATTGAAATTAATTTTTATATTATTTTAATAATAACCCTCTTTCAGATTTTGCTTTTTCTGCTCCATTAGTATTTACTTCTAGCGCAATTAAGATTAGGTTCAATCCAACTAACACACTTCGTAATTCTTTGAGTTTTCTTACTATGTTCGCTCCATTAATCTTTACTTCTAACGCAATTAAGATTAGGTTCAACCCAACTAACACTTCATAATTCTTTGGATTTTCTTACTATGTGAAAGAACATTCTGACCTACGTTCTTTGCCCAACTACAACTTTGAGCAGTCACACATCATAATTACCATTTTGAAACAAGTAATTACTTTGTTTACAAAGTCTCCAACAAATGGTACATACAAATGCACTCAAATCAATCCCATCAAGATGAATATTCAGCTTGTTGTGAATATTCTTTACAATCCACCAAAGAGGTGAAAAAGAAAAACTTTCCTATAGTTGAACTGGGTAACACTTCTCACCATCCTTATGAAAGGTTCATATAGTGTTTAATCTAACACATATTCTTTTACACGATAACTTCCTAACATTTTCATACATATATGTGAACATACATACATTACATTTCCATTTCCATATAGTCAGTCATATATTACTTTCTATTTCACAATGGTGGTCAGTCATGACTATTTGTTCATTAACTTTCATATAGCCATTTCCATGTTTTTACCTAGTAGCAACTCTATCGGCAACTTGCAGAAATTAACAATTCATCACTTAGCCGTAGTGGCACTCACACTACAACTAGAAATTTCATTAGCTAGTCCAAGGTTATAACAACCTTTACCTTCAATAGATTTTATTTTCTAATCAACAAAACGTCTCATTAGTACCAGAAGTGACACTAGTTTACGCATAGAACTACTTTCTCATTGCAGAAATAGTCCCGGAGTTGAAACATCATATATTACCCTAAGATAATGAACTTTGAGAATGTTTGAGCCTTTAAAGGATCCAATTCGACCAGTACACAGTAAACTTCAGTGCTCACTACATAGAAAAACATTGATTTATGCTACTTCAATAATTCAGTCACACCATATATATATATATATATTATTTATCTGGTGGAAAACCTATATTATATACAATAATGTAGCAAAGAGTGGTAGAAACATACAAATGCTCTCTTTATGAATTCTGAAGGTTGTTGCAATCAAGAAAATGGAGTTGCCCCCATTCAAAGAAGCTAAAAGAGAACGTGAGAGCCAAGGGGCTTGCTTATCTACATTCTAGTTTTGCTGGTTGAATTCCAATAGTTGACAAAGATTTCAAATAGCAATTTGAAGCAACATTAGCGAAGACTTGAAGCAAACCATATCAAAGAGAGATTTGACGCAAGCAATGCAATAGAGATTCAAAATTGGTGCAAGTAGAAAAGGATCAACAAATAAGAAGCAATTGACATTTGCAACAAAAATTAAAAGAGATTTAAAGCAATCACTGCAACGAAGATTCGAAGGCTTGACAATTTCGATTTTCAACAATAGATGCAACATCAAGGAGAAGCAAATGGTGCAAAAAAATTATAGGGAACTGTTAGCCTTTGGAAGCAAACAACAATAGTAAATTGAAGGCATCACCATAAAAAAATATTTAGTTTAATCTAAATAAAAAAAAGTGAATGTAGCGAAAACAACAAAGAAATAGAGAAAACAAAAATTCAAATGAAGGGAGACAAAGAATACGATGGGGAAAATGAAAAAAAAAAATCTGTAAAGTAAGGGGTAAGAGCTGACTGAAAGGTGTAGAGAGATGGATGAGTAAAGTAAAAACATGGTAACATTTGTAAAATGTTTTAAGCATTTTCAAAGCATAAAACATTTTACGATAAAATATAGGGTTTTTACATATTTTGCTTTCACCAATTTGATTTTTCATAAACAAACACTGAAAAATAGGAAAATGTTTGTCAGTCAACAAACACACTACTCTTTAAGGAAAAGCTTAAAATTCATGCGAGGAAGCTTAATAGATCCCCTTAATTATTAAATTCAATTAGATAAATCACCAACAGATGAGTAGCTAACATTTGTCATCTAAAAATGTACCATGATATCAGACCACTGCAAAAACTTGGATCTATATAATTAATACAACCTAAAGTAATTTGGATGCTAATAGCACATGTAAGATATCACATGATTGTAAGTGTTGTCATATCAGTAATCACTACGGTTCCTAAAGTAAACTTCAAGGTAATAACTTTGTTGTGGCAACCAAACCACATAGCGAGGACCATTCCTTGCTTTAACAATCACTAGAACATCATACAAATATACAAGTTTATAGTTATCATCGATTCTCAAGAAAAAAGCTTCAATCCGACTATCTATTATCTGTACCTTCTTTAATTGCCATAGGATAGGGTCAAACCAACCTTGGTTGAAATTTAACTGAAAGGGTGTAGGATTTAATTGAAAGGGTTGATGTTTTTAATACATTTGTACTAGATTTCATCTTGCAGCTTAGAAAGTAATGTCTTATGATGAAAATTTTTTAAAAAATAAGTTTAACATTGATATTTATGGATGTCGAGTTTTAATAAAAGATATTTACATAAAAACTTAAACCCTAAACACACATTTTATCAAATAATTTTACCATCCTATTTTGAAAATAAATAAATAAAAATCCTAAAATTCCTCCTAATATTCGTTTATATTTAATAACTGAAATGAAATTATTCAAATCCCAAATTAAAAAATATATATATTTAGCTAAATTCAATACCTCCAATTAATCATTATTTTTATAATTAATTAATCAGTAACTAATTTTAAAATAAATATTTTAGTTCATTTTTTAAATAATGGATTAAAATATTTGTATTTAAATTCATTATCCATTTATTTATAGGAATAAAAATTCTACAAAATGAACTTGACTTGTTAATTTGTATTTGAATATCTACAATTTTTTTTTTAAAATTTGAATTCAAATAATGATAGTTGAATCTTGTTAAGTATGACTCCTATTTCAGTCAAATTTGAGAAATAATCTTCTAGTTAATCTCTGTTTATTTGTTTCAATCAAACACTGATTAGTTTAGATTATTTTATTATTATTTGACTTATGAATTTAACCTATAAATAGGCTCTTTTACAACCTTAGAAAATACACCCATTAGATATTAGAACTCATAACACATTTATAGAATTTTGTGTTTACGTTTTGAGGGTTCTTTGTTTTCGGGGTTTAGTTTTTATCTCCATCTTTTGTACTCTTCGTTCTTTTGCCATTATAGTAAAATTATCTTTACCCGTGGTTTTTTTATCCTCTTTGGAGGAGTTTTTCCACGTTAAATTTGTGTGTTCAGTTTCTCAATTTCTTCTGCTATTTTTATTATTCGTTACTTAATCGGATTGATTCCTAACAAGTGGTATCAGAGCCAGTTCAATTTTCATAGATCAGTTCATTTAGATATGGCAGCAACAAGGTTTGAAATTGAGAAGTTCGAAGGTGAGACAAATTTCAATCTGTGGCAAGTTCGGATGATGGCAATTCTAGTTCAATCTGGTTTGAAAAAGGTTGTTATCGGGAAAAAGCCTGAGAATTTAAATAAAACAGAATAGGAAGAGCTTGATGAAAAGGTTTTGTCTGCAATCCAGTTGTGCCTCGCGAATACGGTATTGCGGGAGGTATTGATGGAGAAGACCTCATCTGCCTTGTGGAAAAGGTTAGAAACTCTTTATGCGACTAAATCTCTGGCTAACCGTTTAGTGTTGAAACAACGCCTATTTACGTTTCGCATGAACGAAGGTGAGCTTCTTAGAAATCACATCAGTCAATTCATTACTCTTTTAAATGATTTAAAGAGCGTTAAGGTTCATATTGATTATGAAGATCAAGCTATGCTATTATTGTGCTCTTTACCACCTTCATACAAGTCTTTCAGGGAGACCTTGATTTATGGTAGAGACAAACTCGACAATGAGCTTCATTTGGATAGCAAGGTAGATAGGCAAGCTTCCGTTTTGATAGCATCAAAGAAACGAGACAAAATGTGTCACTATTGTAAAAAGTTAGGTCATGTCAAAGCAGATTGTTATAAACTGCGAAATAAAAGAGCTGCTGAGAGTAACGAGGAAGATGTAGCTGGTGCTAATTTGGCCGATGAAAGCGATGATGATTTCTTGTTAGTGTCAACGAGCGATAACTCCAAGCTCACGTCTGAGTAGGTCCTAGATTCGGGATGTTCTTTCCACATGTGTCCCAATAGAGAACGGTTCTCCACATGCAGTTTGGTTGAAGGTGGAGTTGTGTGCATGGGAAATGGTTCATCTAGTAAGGTAATTGGTATTGGTACTGTTAAAATTAGGATACACGATGGGACGATTAGGACACTCTCAGATGTCAGGTATGTACCTGATTTACGAAAGAATCTCACCTCTTTGAGTATTTTAAATTTGAAAGGATGCAGAATCAACATCGAGTCGAACAGCATTAAAGTATCTCGTGGAGCTCTCGTTTTGTTAAAAGGTAAAAGAACTGGCAGTCTTTATATTCTGAAAGGTTCTACAGTGACCGGTGAAATCTGACGTCCCTCGTCCGTTATAGAGTTAAAGTCAACTCGTTTGGAACAAAGGCAACTTGGTCATAGAAGGGAAAAATGTATGACTGTTTCATTGAAGAGAGGTTCTCTTTTGGATGTAGGTTTTAAAAAGTTAGGGCACTGTGTTCGTGAAAATCAAACCCGGGTTAGTTTTGATTTGGCAGTGTACAAGTCGAAGACTAGAAGTCTTCCAGTTTCTAAGCACAAATTCGACTCAGTTAATTCCTTGCATGGTTCAAGATAGGCTTGTGGCGGGCTTTGGCAAAGATGGCGTTGTGGAAATATGAGTCAATGTGGAGATTTGTTAAGTATGACTCTTATTTCAGTCAAATTTGAGAAATAATCTTCTAGTTAAACTCTGTTTATTTGTTTCAATCAAACACTGATTAGTTTAGATTATTTTATTATTATTTGACCTATGATTTTAACCTATAAATAGGCTCTTTTACAACCTTAGAAAATACACCTATTAGATATTAGAACTCATAACACATTTATAGAATTTTGTGTTTACGTTTTGAGGGTTCTTTGTTTTCGGGGTTTAGTTTTTATCTCCATCTTTTGTACTCTTCGTTCTTTTGCCATTATAGTAAAATTATCTTTGCCCGTAGTTTTTTATCCTCTTTGGAGGAGTTTTTCCAGGTTAAATTTGTGTGTTCAGTTTCTCAATTTCTTCTGCTATTTTTATTGTTCGTTGCTTAATCGGGTCGATTCCTAACAAATCTTTTTTATAAAAATATAAATAAATTTAAATTTAAAAATGTTATGTAAATACTAATATTAACAAAAAGCAAATATTAACCTCTTACAATCCTAAAAAAATTTAGACAAATAGAATAAAAGAATATATTTTTAAGAAATTATTTGATATACTTTATGTGATAACTGAAATTCATCAATATATTTCATTTTGATTAATATTTTTAATTGCACTTATGAGTTAAAAGTAATTTATAACTAGACTTTAACTTTGATATTGAATTTTTTTTTCCATTTAACTTTTGTTTGATTGATTATTGTTTTTAAATTTTAATTTAAAATAATTTAAAGATAATTTAGTGAAAATATATTTTTATTTTAGAATTTAACAGTAATAGATTAATTGATATAATATTAAATTAATAAAAATGATTATTTTATGAAAGACTAAGGTTTAGAAAACCCTCAATTTTTTTTTCAAAAAGATAATTAAATCCTTACTCTTTTTTTTTACATCCGATTGAATATTTGATCTACAAAAATCACTAAAGTAGTCTCTTTGACCATTAATTTTAACGGTTGATTATTTTTATTGGTATTTATGTTTTTTTTTTTTGAAAAAATATCTTCTTTAAAATTTTTATTAAAAAGTATACAAAATTATAAAAGGAACTTTTTAAAATTATAAAATTATTAAAAACTCAAAAAATAAAAAAAGATTATAGAAAATACGAACACACACATTTCAAATAAACAACAACAAACAAAGTGGTCACGAAGATTCATCAAGCCACAAGATATAGTCTTGACAGTGAAGCAAGAATTATCTAACTTCACCCATTTTCTACATAGATCCTTAAACAACTCACTGGGATAATGCATAAAGAAAATAAAATTAGTAACTAAATAAGGGGTTTAGCCCAATTTTAATTTTTAATTAGACCTTTAGGTCGATGTTAACTTTAATTAGGGAAATAGGCTGATTTTAGGAGAGAGAAATGGAAAACACATCCAATCTGTGTGCGCCGCATTGGATGGCGATGAAACGCGTCCAACTGGATGCACTTTTCCTCAACGATAACTGCAACGACTTTTTGACCGTTGCCGCACCAAACGGTAAAAAAAATTTATAACCCAACAATAATTTTTTTAACCTATAAATACCCCCCAAATTTCATTTTTTTTCATTCACATCCTTCTCTCAACTGTCTCAAGCTTTTTATTCAAAATTTATTTATTTTTTAATTATATCATATTTTATTCGTTCGGATTAATTTCTCGAGAATGGGTGCCTCTCTAATCCTCTTTGATGACAACCATAATTCTGCCACCCAATTAGCAATGGTAATTCGTTGTTTTTAAATTTTCTTTATTTTTAATTAATTATGTTAATTTTTTATAAATCTAAATAACTTTTTTATGTTATAAATAGGCGAACGATCGTGTGCTGGAGGCGTTCATACATAATATAGGGGAGCCTCTGATCCCTGAAATTCGTAGGTACCTGCAAGGTTGGTGGAAACTCGATCCCACATTAATTAGCGCGTTGGTGAAAGATGGACGCCTGAAATACACGTTTTCCACCATTCATACAGCGAGTGTATAATCACACTTGAGGACGTAGCGGTACAACTCATTCTAGTGATGGATGGGCCAATCATCATGGGATCAGCGGTGGTTTGGGGGAAAGTAAACCTTTGCCTGGCAATGTTAGGGAAGGTACCGAACAAGTTCGAAGGTGGTCGGATATCGATCAACTGGCTGGAGAAAATTTTCGATAAGCTTCCCGACGACGCAATGGAGGAGGTTATACAACAGTACACCTAAGCATTCATCATGAGGTTAATTGGGGGCATTTTAATGCCCAATAAAGCTAGAAATTTAGTGCATGTAAGGTGGCTTCTACATTTAATGGATTTTAGTGAATGCACAAAACTAAGTTGGGGACTTGTTGTGTTGTCGACGTTATACCGGGAGCTTTGTCGGGCAACACAATTGGATAAGATGTCGATTGTTGGTTGCTTGTTGTTGCCTACAATCATAGGCTTGGTGGTGAATACCGTTTCTATGTCCTAGAGTCACCGACCCATATACGTTCCCGTTGGTGACAGGTAAACATTATTTATCAATAAATACGTAATTTATGCAGTAAATGTTTTCATTTATTATATGTTTTTCCTAATATATCGTTTGTATAGGTGGAACTATGGTTCGAGTTATGTGGGACTACTCGACGAGTTGGAAAATGTTAGGCTGTTGTTCGATCAACGCTAAAAAATCGAGGTTAATTTTCTATCCTTTTCGAACCTATATTAATTACACAATGATTCATTAAAAAAATCAGTACATCACAGTATTTACAATTTATGCTTTTCAGTTTGAATAGATGCCATATGCCGACCTCGAGATCATATCTTGCATCGCACCAAAAGTGTTGGACAACCAGGACATGTGGGATGCGAAGGTGTCATTGATAGGGTACGCGGTGGTGGAAATGCATGAATCAAATCGGGTTCTACGGTAGTTTGAGTATAGGCAACAAATTCCACCGCTACCACGAAACATTCATGAACTGCACAATGTGGACATGCAGGGTAAGAACAACAAGAACTGGGCTGAGAAGCACAAGGAATACATCCAAGCTTGAGATCGTAGGATGGAATACATATTTTCCCATGAACAATTTTTCTCAGCGGATACGGCGACAACTGATGATTACTTGACATGGTTCAGAGCTATCAGCAAGTCGATTTGCTACTACCAGAGGCAAAGAGTAGGCAGATTTGATCAAAGAATTAACGTCGATCACCACAACAGCGTAGGAGGGGACACGATCGCACGACAAGTTCATCATTGGTTCAGGCAAAAGATGCGCCTCCTGTGGCTACGCAATATTCGAGTCAGTTCTCTTAACTTATTCCCCTTCAATTCACTAACCCCATGTATCTTTCACAAGCACCACCACACTACAGACCACCACCCCATGTTGCCAATTCTTTTGTTCCTGTAGGTTCATATTTTGGGGGACCAACGTCCCTCATATACTACCCTCCCATGCCGATGTCGATGTCGAACCCCATATAAGGACAGATGCCAACGTATGCACTGCCATTGACGACGATACTGATGCAAACGCTTATGCATCAATTGATGTCCGGGTCGATACTGATGTACCTGAGATTTGGGACACATTATGGTTACATGCCTATAGTTACCTAAATACCGCGTACATCACTATTTTATCGTGGTGGCTCATTGTAGCAACCACAGGACATAGGAGTGGCGAATACACGATGGTAGGCAAAGACAACGCAACAATCAACCACGAAAGAAGATGATGATGCTATCGATCCCAAAGAAACAGTTACCCAGGGGCCATGTCAGGTACCTATTCAGGCGATGATGACCATAAAGAGGAAGTCTATAGGTTCGCGCTTTCAGATACACCTCCGCAGGCACCTCCTGTTGAACCTCCAGTTGTATGCCTGGTTTCACACAAAAATCCTCCATGTGACCGTCATCCACCGCCTTGCAGCACACATTCTCCACAACGATGAGTGCGATGTATTTTTGGTTATAAATATTGTGATGTAAATAAAAATTGACATAAATAAAAAATAGTTAATTATTACAAAACAATCATCTTAGGTGTTGTACATTATTAATTATTACAATTAGTATAAAGTTTTTATTTGAACAATACCTTTGCTTTTTCATGAGTTATGCGTAAGTTAACAATATATAAGAAATTAAACAAAAGGAAATATGCAAGGCACGCTAATGAATATAAAATTTGGTAAAAAGTAATGTTATCGATGCTAGGACCCTAACGTATCCCTGTACAGAGAACATGTTGTCTTCGTATGCCGTAAGTTTATACAATACTTGCATAATTTCTGTTGACAGTGCCTCTCCCGAATATCCATATTGTTTCTTATCTGGGTGAAATTTGGGTGACCTTTTGGGACGCGACACATGCCCTTGTTTGGCACCAACTCGAACAACACGCTGGACATAAACAGTTACATACTCTCATCTGGAATGAGTGGGAATTTAGGACTCCACACACTATGAATGCATTGTAGTTGGTAGGCGTCATTGATGTAAGGCGCGTACTCAATCCGTATGTTCTCACATACAGCAATTGCATGTGCTCATGGAAACTGAAATGCTTGGAATCTCCCACAATTGCAGGTCTCTTCCATTAGGTTCACACGATAGGATATACTTGATATTTTCTCATCGGGCCTAACGTGCTCCGTGACTCAAAAATCGAGGTTCTAACATGAGTGGTACACTACATACATCATGTTTGCTCTCGTTGTACTTCACTGAATCTCTTGCATCATGTTATCGCAGAATGTACTACTGTCTGCTATCTATCCAGCATACGTTAACGCCGTCTTAGGAAACAAGGCGGCCAGTCGAAAGTATGTCTCTTTGACAATAGATGTTACTAGCAAGTGACGCATCCCCTTTAGTACCAAATTGATGCACTCGGCCAAGTTTAACTTCAAGTGCTCATATCGTAAACCCTCATCGTACGATTACGTCTACTATTCAAATAGAACATTTGAAACATACACCACACTGTAGGCGTTAATGGTGTCAAGTTGTTCAACTTTTGATGGAATCGATGTTGGACGAGCTCATAACCTGTCGATAAATAGTTACCAGTTAGTGCAATCAAATAACCCCGTATTTGAATATTCGATGTGCAGTGAAGATATAGTTGGAACTACAAACCCATGTTGATGACTAGATCTCACTCAATCGCCAAATGATATTTTTGGTAGTAGTTGGATCCCACATGTCGTATGTAGTACTGATGATGTGTACAACTAGAGGGATCATTGACAATC
This sequence comes from Gossypium bickii, assembly GCA_025503065.1. NCBI lineage: Eukaryota > Viridiplantae > Streptophyta > Magnoliopsida > Malvales > Malvaceae > Gossypium > Gossypium bickii. The sequence continues at coordinate 31,642,433 of CP106715.1, read as the reverse complement.
AATCGCCGAGAGTATTCCAAGCCCTCTATCCGATATGGCACACATGTCGGGCTGTGGGCAAACGTGGTGATGCAACCCGGTCAGGAAGAAATCCCAGTCATCTTTTGTTTCTCCAAGAGTTATTGCGAACGCTATAAGCAAAATCTTCCAATTACTATCTTGAGCAACGGCAAGCAACAGATACTGCTGATACCTTCTGTATAGCCAGGTGCCGTCAATTTGGACCATAGGCTTGCAGTGCTGAAATGCCTTACTTCATTGCTCAAAGGTCCAAAAGAACCGATGGAATACTCTTTTCTAAGGACCAACTGATTGTCACAATACCCTAGGCGCGTTTCGAGATCAGTTACGAAACTTGGTACGTATCGATCTAATACCTGACACCATTACCATAAATAGTTATACGAACCCTCCCACCCATGATTCAACTTCTCTATAGCTTTTTTTTTTTTGCAACCTATTCTTTGTAGTACATTGGAGTATACTGGTACTGGCTACGTGTGTCTGTAATCAGCACCAATATTTTAATTCAGGGACTTGCCTTCACCATCGGTAGACTAATATTAACAATCATGTCCGAGTCTAGCATCGAGTGGTCCTGACTTGCACCCGTCACAACACAGGTATGGAAACTGGATATTTCTTTATCGTCCACATCCTAATTTTCTTCCAGTAAGATGTTATGATTTTCCACTTACATCTCTTGTCCTTTGTTGGCACTTTCCTTCAAATTTCTCAAAACGAGAATTCGTGACGCACTAGTTCACATCATTCTTGATACTGTACCGCTTTAGTGTAGCAAGAAAAGCATCTTTGTTGAGGTATTCCATTCTAACTTCCAGTACTCTCACATCATGATATATGCTTGCAAGACCAGGTGTTCTGTGCAGAAGCCATGAAAACTTTAAACCACCCTTAACAAGTCGATGTTTGTCATATGAGGCAGAGATTCATCCGACTTGAATCTCTCATCTCAATTCGGAACATTGTCTGAGGTGTCATCGTTGGACTCGCAAGGTTTCGGCTCCGTTATAACTGGATCCGGTTCGAAAAATAATGTTACTTCTAAACCATCCGAACCGCACTGCCAGATTGGCTCAGGTTCTGACTCCTCCCTCTTGTTTGAGTCCACAGCCCATTCTTCCTCACTTGTATCCCCTTCCTCGTCCATGCCTTCATTGTCACCTTCGAGCACAGTGCTGGAGGTACCTTCGCTGGCCTCCGTCGAAAGGAGTAAGTCATCGGTTCTCCTGTAACCCATATGCCCGTCAGAATATTCAACGGGTTAATGACCGGTGTACGTCAATAATCCTCCGGTATAACTGCTTCTGCCCCATAACATTAACCTAGTCTCGAAGTTGAAATCGAATGCACTAATTGAATGTCGAGCCCGAGTGTCTAGATTTAGGTTATGTTAATACCTCAACTAATACTAACCCCCAAATTTTATATCGATCCTGAAGACTGATGAGTGTCCACCTATAGATATTTCGGGAACATCATAGTAGCCGTATTGAATGAGGCCAGAAAACCCACCACACAACCCTATAGTAGGACTTTTTACTTCAGTTTCGGTACCTGTATTCACCACGATGGTGGTCGAAAATAGGCCAGATCCATCAACATTGATAAACTTGACATATAACTCAATAAAATTTCCACTTGAGATCTACGATGATATGACCGTCTCGAGATCCATCTCGCTAATTACATCGCTAATCTGTATTGCAACCATGTAATTCTTCTCCAAGACGATCCCTAAACTTTTCTCTTGATTCTGGTCTGTAGATCACGCATTTGAATGGTACTATTCAACGCAAATTCCACAGACTTCACTCCATACACCAAATGGCATTCAAACATACCAAAACATACTCAATTTTAATCTATTAACATCATCATTCATCTTCCTATACAAATCCATCTTAATAAGTCAATCCAAATTATCAACTACACATTCAAAATCATGTTAACCAAACATCATATAATTTATACCACAAGTTCACATTTGAACCATCATACTCATCAACCAATTTAAGCATGAAGCATACCATTTCCATTTTCACTATTTTATACCATATTCATCATTTTCATAACCCATTTATAATAGCCAATATCATTCAACTTCCAAGCCATATCACATAGCAAAGACCAACATCTCAAAATGTACCATATCTACTAGCTTATACATGCCATATACCAACTATATACATCTTTCAAAGTACCAAAATAGATAGCCGATAGTGTGATTGAGTCGCTGACGATCCCCGGATTCGAGCTAGCTTTACTGACACTGTAAAATAGAGAAACACATCACACAGTAAGCTTTTAAAGCTTAGTAAGTTCGTAATATAATACATATTTCTCAATAATGCAATATCAATACATAAATAAACCATCACTTAGATAGATACACAATTAAACATGTTATCATCCTCAAACATATACTCATGCATCCATCTATTCAATCCTTAAATAATATCATCAACCACATAGGTTCGAAACATACCTTTGCCAACACTTAGTTATTCACCATTCATGGTACTCAATGCTCGATATTACATTTCGATCAACCTTTGTTATTCATTTGATTTAATCGCACGCTTAGTGTCAATTTCGTAGCCAAAGCATAAATATCATCGCACACTTAGTGCCTGTACTTTAAACCAAACTTATCTCGGTATCACACACAGTGTCAAATCAATAAGCTGAAGCTTCTATTATTTCGCACACACAGTGCTAATCATCTCTGTCACGTTTCTAATTACGCACACTTAGTGCCACGTTACTCAATTCAACACATAACATTACTATTCCAAAAATCACATAATTATTCATTTCATAGCACTTAAACATAAATTTAACAACACGTATTAACTTACCTAGGATGTAGAAATATCGAGACTAATCGATCAATCGAGCACTTTGTCTTTGCCTCAATCTCGATCCGAATCTCTCCTTTCTTGGTCTATACATATTCAAATTTAGCTCATTCAATCACCAATTCATTCAATTTAGTCCAAACACACATATTTAAGGTATTTTACAAAAAAGCCCTTACATTTTCACATTTCAACACTTTAGTCCCTATTTTATAAAATCATCAAATACACATAATTTCATTTCACCCATGCCTAGTCGAATTCTCCTTATGTCCATACAAGCCCACACATTTCATTTATTTCACATTTTAATCCTCCAATTTCTTATTTTCACAATTAAGCCCAAATTACTCAATTTCATCAAAAATTCAAAGACAAAAACATGTTAATCTTTCACATATCTTTCATATTTCATCATCAACTATCACAAAGCTCAAACACTCATCAATGGTATATCTTAAAATCACCATCAAATTCTAAAATTAAAGCACGGGCTAGCTAGAGCACAAAGCAACGATCACAAAAACGTAGAAATCATTAAAAACCGAGCTCAAAATACTTACCAAATAAGCTCACAAGTGCCGAAACCTAAAAGTTCATCAATGGCTTTCTTCCTCCTCTATATTCAGCTAAAATAAAGATGATAACATGAATTCTTATTTGTTTTATTATATTATAACATTTAATAGCTAAATACCCATTTTAACCTTAATGAATATTAATTATAACACCAAAAGCCATGCCATTATCATCCATTTACTATCAAATGGTTTAATCACAACATAAGGACCTTTCATTTAATAAGCCATGCCAATTAGGCACTTTAACAATCAACACACAGCTTTTGCATTTTATGCGATTAAGTCCTTTTTGCAAATTAAACACACAAACGTTATAATTTTCACACAGAATTTTCACACATGTTCAATCACATACTATAAACACCAAAAATAATATTAAAATATTTTTTTGACCTCAGATTTGTGGTCTCGAAACCACTGTTCCGACTAGGGTCTAAACCGGGCTGTTACAGGATCATTACTTCCGAAGCCTATCCTAAGGAAGTCGATTATAGGGCGATTTTTCTTTCTACGATCAAGGGTGGAAGTTGACATGGAGGTCTCAATTGGCAGTCGTTATGCGGTAATGGATCGGGGTATAATGAGGGTGCCAATTGAAGGTCGTTACGCTGCCACGAGCTCAATATTTTTGAATACCCAAAAATGATACCCTATAAATACCATACAGAAGTTTGATGGCATATTCATACATAAAAACTCTAGGGTTTTCCGCTATAAATGGTGTAATTTTTTTCTCTATTTCCAGGCAACCAGTACATTTAACCTTCCTTCTTATTCAAAAGCCAGCACCGTCGTAGATGTAAGAGGACTCTCAGGTGGGGAGCGACTGTTGCGGTGCAATAAAAGTGATGCTCTTTTTAGGGCGATGATGGTTGTTATTATTGCATAACCCATTAATAACTACAACCACTGCCATGTCGACCTGAGTTTGACTTCTACTTGCCGAAACATTCGCTCTCCTCTTGAGAGTCCTCTTGTGTCCATATCGGTGTCAACCTTCAGACAAGAATGAAAGGTTCAAGATACCAGCTGCTTGGAAATAGAGAAAAAATTATGTTGATTACACCGGAAGTTCCCAGAGTTTTTTCGTATGATTATGACATTAATCTTATATATGGTATATATAGGACATTGTTTGCAGGTATCTAAAATGCTTAAATTCCTGACCGCATAACAACCGTCACCGAGCCCCCGGTTATACTTGAACTTGTGACTACATCACTACCGTCAACTAGGACCTCCACCTGGAATTTGACCTCTGATTATATCAAACACTGTTGCCCCCAAAACCTGATTTCCCCAGGATGGGTTTCTCAAGTGATGGTCCTATCCTGCCATGACATATGAAATGTATGTGTGCTGAGGCGCATTATCAAATCCCTGACCCCTCAAAACTAGCTAAGAACTTTTCTCGTTTCAGTCAAAAACCTTGAGCACTTTTGATTTACCCTAAACCTTAAAAAACCTTAAACTCTTACACTGATAAAATAAAAACCCTAACCTAAAAATAAAAAACCCTAACCCTAGAGAGAGAAACGGAAAGTGCGTCTAGTTGGACGCGTTTTGCTGCCATTTGTGTAGAAAGCTCGCCCAACTGGACGTGCTTTTCGTTTCTCTCTCCTAAAACTGACCGTCTTCCCTAATTAAAGTTAAAATCAGCCTATAGCCCTTATTTAATGAAAATTAGTAGCATATGAACTAGTCATTTATTAGCTTAAAACAATGGAACAAAATATGACGAAATGGAAATCAAATGTCAAAATAAACTTAGCTAAGAGCTAGAAATGAAAATTAAGAAAAGAGCCAAGAAGAGAAAACAAACACGATATGAAATATCATAATGGGGAAAGAGAGTGTTGTATCGACTAAGAGAGGATTGAGGGATTGAATTGTTGATGGTTCATGTGAGGGAATATTTATATATATTAGTAATTTTTATATTTTCATTTTTTAAATTAAAATATTTTAATATTTTTAAAAAACTTTTATAGTTTTTTAGAGTTTTCAATAATTTTTACAAAATTTTAAATATTTTTATTTTTTTACAAAATTTTTATTATTTTAAAAAGAATTTAAAAAAACTCATAAATGTCATGTGGGACAATTTCACATGATACATGGTGAAATCAACAAGGCATAATGACTTATTTGGTTCTTCAACTTTACAAAAAAATTGCAAATTACCTCAAAATGAATGGCAAAATGAATGTTTTTTTAACTTTATTGATATGATATGCATGTGGATTGTCATGTGGACAGTACGTATTATTTTTTAAAAAAATCAAAAATTCAAAAAATAAAAATAAAAATCACTAAGATTATTTAAAGGATATTTAAATTTTAAAAATTAATTAAATGCTAATGTGTCATCTACGTGGCAATCCACATGTATGCCATGTAAGCAAAATTAACAAACATTAATTTTTTTCATTCATTTTGAGGTGATTTAACAAAAAATGCAAGTTCAAAAGTAAAAAAGAACGAAAAATTAATTAAGAGCTAAAATAACTTTCTTTTAAAAAAATAAAAAAAACCAAAAAAATCATTATCCCAATTGAAAGAAAAAAAAAAACATATAGTTAAATGGGCTACTTGGTTGCATTTTCTAAATCAAGAGTTGAATTGGAAACATTTTCATACAAGGTTTAATTTTTCAAAAAGGTTTAAACATTTCCATTTTTAATATTTTTAAAATCAAAGTATTTATATTTTCAAAAATGCTAATTTGTTGAAAACTGTGACTTCGCCGGGTTTTTGTAAACTTGACTCTGATACCACTAAATGATACCCGAACTCAGTCGAGACGATCTGACCCTAATTCCGAGCGTCACATTAGCCACCGAAGTGATTCTCCATTTAAAACTTTATGAACCATACCAACCAACCATACACATTACACATTTGCAGAATATTTCATATAGAAAATTAGACCTAAGTGCATGCTTTTCTAAATTAATCATTTCATTCACACAATCAGAATGTATAAGATGTACCTTAATACTCGACGATCTCCCTTAGCTGCAAAAACTTGTTAGTTCATTTAATTATCATCATATTAATCAAGTAATAAAACCATCCAAACAAGCAATAAAGCAAACAATTATAACGTTTGAAAATCCCAAAGTTAAACAGTCTGTAATGTTCGTTTACAACCTGTTGAAAATTTTATTTAGAATTTCTAAGTCTAATTCTAGTACTAAACCCTTGAAACGACCCACATTGCCTTCACTTCAGAATTTAAAAGCTCAACACACATACTCTAAAGAAATGTCTTGCGATGGATCATCGATTTCCCACTCTCCTCGCTAACCCGTGAACTATTTATCTACAAGGTAAAGTAAGGAGTGTGAGCTTGGAGAAGCTGAGTGAGTACACATGCATATAACACAAATATACACACCAAACATGTTAGGATTTAAACATACTTTAAAAATTCACATATAACACAAATTACATACTCAACATAGTGATATATTGACAATTTGTGAATATGAAACATAGTCAAATTATATACTCATTGGATAAACAGATCTCCAAAACACACCATATGACTCATAAAGTTGTACGATATCTCTATGTAAGTGTAGCACGTATGCTCACACTCTCCAAACACACCACGCTATCTACGATGAATGGAGCTATGCTTGACATTCCCTTATCTCTCCAACGCCATCTCCGAGCCACAATGTCCAATACATAATAAAAAGGGTGAGTACTCACAATCCTATGGCATGACAATGATATCCAAAGGTTTCAAGTGTTGGCATTGCCAATATATCTAATTAATCACATTTTATCACACAATATAATTGGCTCGTACTACTGTTGAGCTCGCACTTAGCATTTCACAATAATATAATTTTGCACTAATCAAAACTCGCAATGTCTTAAATCTCATAATTTACTTACAGGTTCTTGCATACATAAATGCGCATTATCAATAAAATTCATATGTTATAAAAATCCATATTATAATAATTTTTTTCCTATTCGCAAGCATTACAAAACTATATACAAATATATATTATATATATACATATCTATTTAGTGAACTTTGTCACGTCAACTTTAGCATACATTAAAAATCTCATATACATTTATATATATTAGATAAAACAAAACCTATAACCATATATATTATACAATAAAACCCACATATATAATATACATATGTAGCCCCACTCATATATATTATATATATAAAACCAAAGCACATATATATTACCAACCCCATATATGTATTATATAAACTAAAACCCACTAAATGTGACACATATGTATAACACCAAAATCCATTAATATATACTATATACAATAGAACCATGCATATGTATATTATATTATATTTATAACACCAAAACCCATTAATATATATACTATATATAAAATAAGGCCCACGTATATAAATTATAAATTCATGCATTTTGTACCATAAAATCGCATAGGGTTTATACTCAACGATTCAATTACAATTGTAAGGATTTGTATAAGGAAAAAGTCAAGGTTCGCATACCACTTAGGTTCGCAAGCCACACTTCGACTCTCTAGATTTTTCAATTCATGCTAAAATACGACATACAAATTCACTCACCTATAGCTCACCACGGCTCGTCGAATTAGACAACTTTTTACTTGCCTTTATCCTAGTTTGTTGAGGCTTCACCAACGTTTTCAGCTTCACACAAAAATATACATATTACTAAGCATTCAAAAATATTCTAACTTATCTCTTTGTGTTCATACAACGGCTCTCTAGTCACACATACTTATTCGGCTTATTTTGTACAATCTATTTTGCTTAATTTCTTCTTTTTAACTTAATTAAATCCTTAATTTCTACCTCCTAACCCCCTAACTTGTGCCTAATTATAGATCTAGGCCAATAATTCAACTCAATTTTACTAGACACTATTTTTCTCGAAAAACCACCGTTCATCCTCATTCTCAAAAGAAAACCATTTAATTTATACAATTACTTAAAGATTTTGATAAATTGAATTTGTAAACCTCTTAATCTCGTTAAAATATACTAAAAATCATTTTAAAAACATCTCTTAGCTCTTTATTATGAGATTCACTATTTTTATGCAAAATATATCTTTAAAATCATAAATCTTTAATTTTCTTGCTTAGATTTATGAAAATTCAAATTAAAAACACCTAATAAAGATTTAATACATAAGATAACAATAGATTTACCTTTAATTCGAAAAGTCCATGAATGTGCACCATTGTGCAAAAATGAGCTAAGTTTAGGTGAGAAATTGGTGAAGAAAGAGTGATTTTCTTGCAAAATTGAAAGAAGAGAGTGTGTTTGGATGCCAAGAAAATATAAAAGATGCTTTTTTTTTAAATTGGACTATTTACCCTCTAAATCCTCTCCTATTTCTCCCTTGTTCTAATAACTCTCTTTTTAATAATTAGTCTTAATTTACACATTTAACCTCAACTTTAATCATTTTTCCAAGTTAGTCTCTATTAATTTTTACTAATGCCCCAATTATTGATATCATTATTATTTAATTTAATTATTATTGTTACTATTATTAACTAATTATTTATTTTATCTTATTTTAATTCTCTCGAGCCCACAATCTAATGTTCATTTCTACTAATCCGACTTTCGGGATGTAATATTGAATCTCAACTAATTTATCTATAATATATACATTATCTAAATAGAAAATTTCAAATTCAAAATTCGAAAGGAAGCATTAAGAATTTTCGTATGCCAATAAGTAGATTTGGAAACAGTAAAAAACAATATGTGATAAGTTTTAATTAATTTATTATAATATGAAAAAAAATCAATATTATATTATAAAAGAAACTTTTGAAAGTGAAGCAGAATTAATTATGGTAGTATCGAATATTCCACAGACTTTTTAACATATTCGTGGTTTTCTTTAATAAATATAAGTAATTGAATTTAAGGAAAAGATAAGTTGCAATACAGTGTAGCACCCAATCCTCTCCGTTCCACGTTGATCGACCGATTTACTGTATTACAATGCCTTTTTGTGGGATGGCCATAAATTTTCTCGATCGACTGATTTTGTGACATTTTTCTGGCTCGTTCGATTTACTGACATTTTTCTCCGCAATAATAATTGACATTTACAGCGCTAGACTGGGCCTATTATATAAATTACAGCAGATGGCACCGTCCTTTTTCATTTTTCTCTAGCTCTCTCGCGCAGAAGCCATGACTAGCTCCTCCGCTCATTCACGCAAGGTTTCTATATTTTTTCTAAAAGAATTTTTATGTTATCTATTTGCCCTAGTTGAGGTTGCGTCCGCCAATTTTTTTGATTTATTTTCTTTTTTGTTTCTCTATTTGTTTGATTTTTTTTTTTACTCTTTTTGTTTGGAGTATGCTTTTCGTAGGCTTTAAGCAAGATCGCATGTAATAGACTCCAGAAAGAATTAGTGGAATGGCAAGTTAATCCACCCACTGGATTCAAGCATAAAGTCACTGATAATCTCCAAAGGTTTTTTTCCTTTTTGTTTGCTATTTTAATTAACTTTTTCTGGATAATTCTGTTAATCGAGGGATTTTAGTCTGTAAATTTTTGGATTTTTATTTTTGATGGGAAGATGGATAATCGAAGTCAACGGAGCCCCTGGAACGCTTTATGCTGATGAAACTTATCAGCTTCAGGTTGATTTTCCTGAGCATTATCCTATGGAGGCACCCCAGGTACCTCATTTCCTTTCCATTTCCTTATTGTTCTGTTCTGAGTAAACAGTGGAATTGAAGATTTATGAATGGAGATTGTGGTATTCTTTTGTTGATTGAGCAGGTGATTTTCATTCCTCCTGCGCCATTACATCCTCACATTTATAGCAATGGACATATTTGTTTAGGTATTTTATAGGGTTTGTTTTTCCGTTAATCATTGCTGGACTCGGTGATTTGTTGAGGATAATTTGTTGTTTTACTTGTATCTAACTACAATTATCTTGAACAGCCAGTCTTTTTTAATCTTACTGCTTGGGGTATATGTGATGTTTACAGCTGATGGAGAATGTTTATTTGAGAAGTTTGCAGAACGTGATATGATTATTTGTAATCATAATTGTACTGGTTCTCTTTTTGACATATCGCTTTGATTTCCCTGACACCCTCTCTCCTTTATGGATGCATTGTTTCCATTAGTCATGTGGTATTTGTAAATTACAATTCAAATTGTCATGATAAATTTCGATAAATGATATCTGCATAAATGGGAGGTCATTTAATGTTCCATTGGTATTGCGTATGATTAGCACTTTCCTTGGATGTAAGACTAACTACGTAATCGACATAGCATCTTATATCATTGTTCATAGTTGTTCTTGAGCCATCTATTTATATTGGAACTATCCACTTATGGTGTTATGTTGCCATTTCCGTCATTCATTTTTCTAGTCAAGCTGTGAGCCTGAGAGTATATTAAGGTTTGCTCAGAAATGTCTAGTATATTATATTGCTAGACTGATATAGGATAAGTTTCTCCCCATGTTTTTCTTTCAGAGGTGACTTGCTACAGAATTTATGAGTTTTTTTGTCGCTGTCCTATGCTTGGAAATGCTCTGTTCTAGCATATTACTAGTTATGGAAGATGTCTAAGAGAGGTTGCTTGGTCACCTAATGGAAATATTAATTAGGAGAAAAATATGTACTGGAAGGTGTCTTAAGAGAGGTTGGTCATCTTTTGCATTTAGTGTGACTAATTGTTTAGCGAAGTACTTGTTTTGAGCAGTTTACTCATCATAGCCATGAATGAGTCTTGACCATCTAGAATGTTGTATGTATCACACAAGAAAGTAAAATATGGTCCGTCCTAAAAGTTTGTCTTTCGTGTCTGTGGGCTTTACATGATCCTCAAGGTGTTGATGATTAGGTAAAGTTTCATGAAGACTTTGAATATGGCACTCTGGTGTGAACTGTTCTTTCTTTAGGTGTTGATTATTTGCAACCTTCCTGGCCATTAAGAAATCTATTTTGCATTGTTTTGTTAGTGTTGTCTAGGCGTGTGCCTAGGTGTGCTTGCGCCTTGGCACTAGACAACAAAAGCGCCTTAAGACCTTTTTGAGTGAACCTCATTTGGGTGCACCTAGGCAATCTTTTGTGTAAGGCAGTAGGTGCAAAAAAGAAAGGCCTACTTGATTGAAGTTCTCTTTAATTTAATTTTTTTCCCACTTATTCATTAGATGTACCTTTACTAGTAATAAAGAGAGTGTATCAAACCCTCTACTTCTTAAGTATTTGAAAATCAAACAGAAAACCTTGAACATAAGGAAATCTTGCATATTGAACCAAAATAACTACATATGTCAATCATCTTTTAGAGAAATTAGTCCACATTCACACACATACTGTGCTTTACTTTCACTTGGATTTTTTTTTTTCTTTTTTGCAACTTGTCCCCGAGTCCATGTAAAGGGTCTAATCACTGTGAGTGCACCTTGTGTCCTTGACAATACTGGTTTTTGTGCATCAATTTATATTTTATTTAGCAAGTCTCCTTGATGTTTGTGCTTCATGCGCATGTGGCATCTCATTTGTAGAGTTTCTGTTGAGTTCACGAATATTTGTTTTGTTGGTTAGCTATACCAGGATAGAATGACCCATAACAATTTTCGGCAAATATGTGTGATGAAAAACGTGTCATTGAGCTATTTTTTCTGGTGTGCATTTTAGTCCAAAATAGGTTGAGAAAGCAAATAAATCATTAAAAGAGTTAAAACAATTAGTCACACGAAGTTCTTGGATAATGTAGAACAACAGGAGAGGCTGCTTGATCATTAGTATCCATTTTGCACATCTCTTTGTGATATGCTTGTGGTCTATTATCTAGCTACCCAACATTCAAAATCTTGCATTGATCCTCTTTTGCAGATATTCTGTATGATAGCTGGTCCCCAGCCATGACTGTAAGTTCTATCTGCATCAGCATTCTCTCCATGTTATCAAGCTCTACTGCCAAGGTTTGTTGGAATTATTAGCAATTTGACCGTTTGTTTTGTTCCCTAAGATCTGGCCTTAAATGTTCAAAGGTGGAATACTGAATTCACTCTCTAATTATGCAGCAAAGGCCGGCTGATAACGACCGATATGTTAAGAACTGTCGCAATGGCAGGTCTCCCAAGGAGACGAGATGGTGGTTCCATGACGATAAAGTATAATAATATGAACCTATTATCTATAATCTGTGTATAAAAACTGAGGTTACAGGGATAGGTAATCGTTTACATTTGTCATGCTGTGTATGAAATTATGAATTAAACGTAGATTTATTGTGAATATTGTTACCTAATGCAGACTGAACAATATAAACCTTTATTTTCTTCTAATCCAGTTGTGCACACACTTTGTTATTTGTTTTCTCTCTTCTTTAGTTATTTTGTAGTTGTTGACCATTTTGCATTTGGTCTCCAACATTTTAAGGGAAACAATTTAACATTCGCTTTGGATATTCTTTTTGGAAGCTACTGTAGAAGATTGGGATGAGGATTTATATGTTTAGTAGGTACTCAGTTTTTATATAAATTATTAATTAATACACACTTTCTTAACTTTTTTTTATGACATTTTAACAGTTTAGTTGTTAAATTTATCGTATTTGTCATGCATATAAAATTTTAAATCAATTTGATATCTATTTCATATCAGTTTAAAATATTGTTTACTAATATATATATATATATTTAATGGTTATAAGTATTTTTCATAAAACAACAAAGATAAATATTAAATTATATATAAATTTTGATTCAATGTGTGATTTGATAAGTGAAGTTTGACTAAAATACCATTTCAAACCATAACTTGCATATATACATATGAAGCCAAAACATTTATTTATATGTCACTTATAACCTATCCTAAAATGATCAAAAATCTACTCGTTGAACAAATAGTGTGAGCTCCGACTTGGTTTTCAATCAATTGCAAAACTTTTGATGATCTACAAGAAATCAAAAAAAGCAAATATAAGCAACATAGTGCCTAATAAGTTCGTACAAAATTAAACATAAACTTACTGATCTTAATATAACCTAAGAAAAGATCACACACACACACACATATATATATACAATTTGGTAACACGACATTCTTTGTCCTATGCATATCACAACCCAACAAGGTTAGCTTATTCACATCGGAAACATAAATCGTAATTCATGCTTATATACCAAATACAACACAAGCATACATAATACATGTAGAAGCTCAATTTTGTCCGGGCTCAAACTAATCAAACCAAAAAAAAAAAAAAAGTTCATATCAAACCTAAATTACAAGGCCCACAAAAATTAAAACCATAATGGCCCAAAAGCCTAAACATTTTTAGCAAAACAAAAGAAACCCTAGCCTCCCTTGCGCCGTTTCTCCACGTCGGCAAGCGTGCCGTCTGACACCCCTCTGCCACCACCTCTGTTGACCTTACCAATGCCTGCAAAAAAGGACAAAGAAAGAAGACAGAAAAGCAAAAGAATAGCATCAGAAATAGTAGCAAAAAGAAATAATAAACAGTGTAATATTGACTATAAAGGCCATAGCTTGTAAGGTTAACAAAAAAATAAAAAAAATAAAAGGAATACAAAAGCTTCAAGAAAAGTGATTTTATTATTTTTATTTTTTACAAAAATACAAAAAGGAAAAAGAGGGAGAGGTTTTACCTTTGTTATCATCGCGGCGAAGATCGGTTTAAAAACCGAAAGCCTCTTCTTTCGTTGTCGAGCTTTGGCCGGATCTAGGAGTTTCTAACCCCAGATTCAGATTCCCCAGAGGATGGGTATAAAAAAAAGGCCAGCGACCAGTGGCCCACGGCGGCCCAATGGCCAGATCTTGGGCAATGCCCAGAGAGAAAACGAAGAGAAAGAATTTTTTTTTTCTTAAAGAGGAGCAAATGATTTTTTTTAAGAAATTTTTTTTTCCTTAAAGAGGAGCAAATGATTTTTTTTTTCCTTAAAATTTCTACTTTTATAGCAGTCAAAAATGGCGTCGTTTTGGGTTTCATTTCCAGACGTCAAAATGGCTTCATTTTGATGCGACTTGGGGCCCGACCAGATCCATCCCTTAGGATCCGCTTGTTTTCCCCTGGAGGGAATATTTATGCTTTCGACCCTTCCGCTTTTTAATGGCATTTCAATCTAGTCCTATTTCTTTTTTCTCTTTTAATTTTTACCACAAAAATTTAATTTTATTTCATTTTCGTCCCCTAGAGAACGGTGCGTCTAGGGGGCTTGGGAATAATTTCCCATCTAGTCCCCGTTCCTTTGCGCGCATTTCATTTTGGCCCTTCATTCTGCCCTTTTCTTCTCTTAGTTTTGCAATCTATCCCTTAATTTCGTCTAAATCCTTATTTATTTAATTTTAACCCTTTATAAATTTTATATATTATTTTATTTATTTATTTATCTATTTATTATCTTTGACCCCCTTTTTTAAATATGATAATGTTTATATTCTCTTTATTTATGCATTTGTTGTTCGTATTATTTTATCATTATTCTTATTACTATTATTTATTTATTTACTTGCTTTTTTTTATATTTAAAAAAAATTGTTACATTTTTCTATTTGTACATCTTTACTCACTTATTACTATTATTGTTATTATATATATATATATACTCTTTTGTCATTTCTTTTATCATTCTCACATTATTTATGTTTATATTCGTCATGTGGCATCTAGCATTTTTATTTCCTTTATTTTTATTATTTATTTATTTTATTGTTAATACCATGAATTAATAATATTATTATTGTTATAGTTATATTTGATTTTATTATAGCCTTCCTTTATTTATCATTCTAGTGTTCTACCTCATAAGAGCTAATTCACATTACGTCATCATCATTATATCATACACTATGTCTAAACATATTTTCCTATTTTCATATCACGCCTGAATAATTTAAATACGTATCACCTTACGTGTTATATTTGTCTTTTTTGCGCAACGCATAAAGAAGAAAAAATTTTAAACCGAGGCGAATGTTCATTATTTTGGAATTAGAAAAGTCGTGTTCCTAACTTACGGAATATGACTTCCTTCTAAAACTGAGATAGTTGAATATTTACTTTAAATAAAAAATGAGATTAAAGTAATGATCAATTGGCTTTTATTCTCGTTCTCGAGAATTTAAGGTATTGTATCCTAACTCACGGGACATGATCCTTTCTTCTTGATTAACTAGCAATAAGCCATTTTCGTGGAAATTAATTTCGTTAAGTAATGTCTTAATAAGGGATCGTATTTTAAGTTCTCTTCAAATTTTCAATTCACGGCACTAAGACACCAAGTAATCAACTAGGTACCAATTTTGGGCGTCACGAGGGTGCTAATCCTTCCTCGTGCGTAATTGATTCTCGAACCCATTTTTCTAAATTTCGTAGACCAAAAATCATTATTTTAGTAAATCAAACCCTTTATTAAAACGATCAAATTACGAGGTGACTTGATCACACCTCACAAAAAATAATTGGTTGCGACTCCTATTTTCTTTTTTATTATTAAAAAGTCGATTTCAAAAAGGTTTCGACAATACATATCCATACCCTTGTCAATAAATCAAATATCATTTCCATTTTGTATGTCCTGTTTCCACCCGATGAACTATAGCAAAATAGTGTTGGATACACGAGATAAAATGCTCACATGAGCTGTGAATGTAAATGCTCACACGAGCTATGTAAATGAGCCTGATCACACGAGCTGTGGGTCAAGATTATAACATTATATGATGCTGCTCATACAAGTTGTGAAGAATCCACACCAAATGTAGGACCTTAGCCATCAGTAAGACATCCAAAACCAACACCCGAAATGATAATAACCCTAATGACATTCCATTTGCATCCTAGACTTTCACTACGTTCATATAGGTCTCATTTATGTTCGTAACTTCCAGTCATTTAAACATCAACATACTAGCATGAACTCAACTATATTTAGTTCCTTTTTCAATCACCAACACCAATTATACAATTCCTTACAATTTGGTCCTTCCAATATTCAAGATTATTGCACAAAGAAATTCAATCATAATCATACATAACATATTAAATCACAAAAGGAAAAAATTAAATTAGTTTATACACCATAAGAACTTACCTAAATTGAATAAGTATCAAACACTACACCAAGGACTACTCAACAATTTTTCCTTTTCCGCTTGTCTACTAGTTGATCCATTTCTTGATCTATAATATAATTTAATTCAATTATCAACTTCAATTACTTTATAATGTCAAAATACATGCACATGACCCTTAAGTAATATTTTACACTATTACCCTAAAATTTTACCTTTTATTTAATTTAGTCCCTAAAACTAAAACTTACATTTTTTCACAATTAGACCAAAATAAATTAGTGTCGAATTCAATATAGTCCCTTAATAGACCCCAAGTAACTATATTTCACAAGAAATCCTTGTTAAATTCATCATTTTATCACTTGAGTCCCTAAACTCAAAACTAACTAAAATTACTTTACAAAATAGTCCTATTTAACAACCAAACTCATAAATCTATCATTTAACCACATAAAAATTTAAAAATAATTAATGGCAAGTCCCAAAACCTTTAACATTTTTACGAAATAATCCCCGGATTAACTAGATTAAGCTACAACGATCACAAAAACATAAAATTTACTAAAAACAAAATCAAATTTGACTTACATGCAAGGAAGAAATTGAACCGAATACTCCAAGCTTTATTTAAATGATTTTTCAGTCCAAAGATGATAGGATGAAGAAGTTGATGATTTTAGTTTATTTTGTTTATGTTAAAACATTTGCCTAATTATTAAGCTATCCTTAAACTAAGCTTTTAATTTCATTAACCATTAACCCCTAACCATCCATTATTATTTCTTATGGTCTAATTACCATTTAAAGCCATCCAATCATGTTTATTTAGTCATTTAGCACTTTTAATTTAATAGTAATTAACTTTTTCAATTTTTACAATTTAGTCCTTTTTACCTAATTAACCAACCAAACATCAAAATCACTGAACCAAACTTTAATACGACACTCTATTAGACTCGTAAATATTAAATGATAATATGAATAATAATATTTATTGACTCAGTGATCGAAATTGTGGTCTCAAAACAACCATTTTCGACACCACTAAAAAATGGGTTGTTACAAGAGTGTTGGCAAGCTATGAATTGGATTTTGCGATATATCCAGAATACAATGGATATTGGATTGATTTTTGAGTAGGAAGATAATTAGTGTGTGGTTAGATATTGTGATTCAGACTATGTTGGTGATCTGGACAAACGATGATCAACTACTAGTTATGGGTTTACCTTAACAAAGGCACCAGTTAATTGGAAGTCTACTTTACAATACATAGTTGCTTTATCTTCTATAGAAGTGGAGTATATGACAATCGCAGAGGTTGTAAAAAATGCAATTTAGCTTCAAGGGTTGCTTGGTGAATTGGAAATTAAGAAAAAGTATGTCAAAGTACATTGTGATAGTCAAAGTGCTATTCAATTAGCAAGAATCAAGTTTATCATGCAAGGACGAAGCACATTAATGTCCAGTATCATTTTGTACGGGAGGTTCTGGAAGATGGTGGAGTAAAGATCTAGAAAATTTCAACCACTGAGAGTCTTGTCGATATGATAACTAAGGTTGTGACTACGGTCAAGTTCCAACTATGTTTGGACTTGATCAATGTTAAAACTTGAAGGCTGAAATTTGAAGACACTATCAAATGTTGTTATGCAAGGATATTGAAGACGTGAAAAATTTGCTAAGGTGAAGATTTGTTGAAATAGCACAATCCCACATCTAAAAAATACAAGGTTGTGGAGTGTTTGTAAATCGTCCCAAAATTTGTCATTTTCTTTATAAGGCAAATTTTCCCTCTTCTAATTTGTAATTTTTCACTTATATCTTTTGTAGGGAAATATATTTGGTAGTGTTCGAGGATTATAGGCATAATTTACCGAACCTCATTAAATTTCTAGTGTTCTTTATTGTTTTTATTCATCTTTCAATATTTTGTAGGGTACAATTATAGTAATATATTGTGCTATTAAATTATATTGTAGGGAGATTTTATCTTGAAAGTTTGATTTTAAACGAGATCGTTTGTGACCCCTTCAATCTTTTCTAGAATTTAAACCTTTGTGATTTACACGGGATCGAAAATATTGGGTATATCAGTCTATGGAAATTTAAGTTTATTAACATACGAATTTATACATCTTATAAAAGCTTGATCTAAGATTCCTTTGGCAGGTGTCCCTGCGTGGCTATTAAGTAGATTCGATTTAGATATTACGAAAATTTTTACCAAGTTAATTCTTAGGAGTGTTCCCAACGTTGTTATAATGTTTATGATTTTTATGTACAAGAGAAACCGTATGCTTGCTAATGCCCGTTTTAATGATTTGTTTTATATCATTGAATCATTGTCATGAAGGCATGTTGGATAACGAAGGGAAGGTGGGTGTGAAAATCCGTTGGCCTGAGGCCAAAATGTGCCTCGGGTCAAATTTCATTTTCATTTCATAGAACCGATCCCACTTATTGCCAAAGTGGTCCATCCACTCCCGTTGCGTAGTGTAATGAGGTAAATATCGCTTCACCTTGATCCCAGTTTCATCACAGTATCTCAGAATCTGACGGTTCTGGTTGTTCAGGTACTCTAAGCTCTGGGTTTCCTCCCCATTATCCAAGGCTGACCTTAGCAATGCCACCAGGTAAAACACACCCTCATCCGGTGTCACCACGGAGCTCCTATGGTCCCATCTGCACCATATCAGCCCAAATGCGGTAAAGTATATTTTGCATGCTAAAAAGAACATGTCATGTTCTGTGGAATGGAAATGGCAGTTGAGATTGATGGTTTTGAAGGAATCAAAAGGACCCAGGGTTCAGGAGGGTGATTACGTGATGATGAAGTAGATATATATGCATTAATATGTATATGCAATGCAACACAACAATTAGCATGCATGCATGGGGGCATGAGAAGATAACATTTGCATGCTTCATGCATGGGCATGGAATGAATGGTTGGTATAAAAAGGGCATATATACTTGTTCTTGTTCATTGGATAGATGAGAATGGGGCCACTTGTTTTATTCCCCAAAATGCCCTTGAAGACTCCCTTATCGAACTCAGCAATCTTTGAGCTGGGTATAAAAAGGTTTAGCCATGGATGAGGGACCTCCCACAAAACCTTGGACCGGAGCTTCAACTCAGCCTTGTGAACCCGGTCCAAGAAATCCACATACAACAGGTCAGTCGTAAACACTGATGTCGATATAAAATTTAATTTCTTCAACAGAAACTCTACTTCCTGCGTATAAAAAAAACCTATCATCAATCTGACCAAACAATTGTTTTGTCCCTATAACTTCGATTCTGGCCATATATTTTAATTGGAAGAGAAGATTAATTAATAGTGAACAATTTGGTGAGGGAATCATGGCCGGCTTAGATTTAATAATATAATTATAAAGTACTGTTCCTTTAGGATTTTATGACCATAATAGATCGCACATGATTTTCCCTGTTTTCTTGCATATGTTTGCATTAAACTTTTTTAAACTAGACTTTCATATAGTTATAATCTCTAGCATTAAATTTTCAATGAACTATTATGATATGTAAATCCAAACAATTTCTAGAAGTTTTTCGTCAATTGGTTGGCATTTACATTTGTTGCCAATGCAGAAGTACATTACTATTTAAGAATTGAAGAAATGTTATATCAAAAAACTTTTTCTTACCGCTTTCACATATTTCATACTTTTAATTTATTAAATTTAATTAATTAATAGTAACTTTCGATGATTTCTTTTAATATCATAAAAACAATACATCATCATTAAAATAGATTACTAAACACTAATTTGCTATCCAAAAGAATACTTTTACATCAATTTTATTTATTTGAGATTTATAAATTTTGGATAATAATGGTAAGGACTAAGGACCACAGTTGAAGTTATATTTAAAACAGATTTTGACAATAATGCAAAACAATGATGTTGTCGAAGGTTCTAAGTTGCAATTAGATGAATTATATGAAGCCACTAGCTAAATATTAACAACTTTAATTCTTTATATTTGCTTTTTAAGGTTTTTCAACTACAATGTTAGCGTGGTTGGGGGTTTACTATGAGTAAGAATTTTATTATTCTATTAAAAAAAATAGATAAATTAATTATTCTACATTAGATTAGATTAAAGAATAAATTAGTTCTTTTGTTAAAAGTTTTATCTATTTCTACGGTTAAAAGTTGGTTACTGTACATCAACATGAGGTGCATGAGGCACATCACATGTCGTTGTCTGGTTATTCCTTCAACCACGCCAATTTTTAATAGTATAAGTGGATGAAATTTTTAACAGAAATGACCAATTTACTCTTCAATCTAATGTATAAGTATTGATTTATTCATTTAGTAAAAAGAGCAAAATATAATCTAACTGTTAGCATAAAAGCTTTTATTTCATTCTACTTTTACCATATATAATATATTAGAGTAAACTCCATATAATATAAGCTAGTTGTCTAAACACAGCTTTCTTAGGTAAGAGAAGAAACATAAAGAATCCTTGTTGATTGGTACTATATATATACATTTTTTTTAAAATTTTATCTACTTTCACAAGCTATGAATTAAGTAATAATTAATTAAGGTTTTTGCTTTTGATCGAATATAATTAATTAGGGTTGAGTTGATACTTAGTATTGTTGTAATTAATAATAGCTAATGCACTAATCAGCATTATTGACGACAGATTGAGAGGATTAGGCTACCTAGTACTCAAAGCAATAAATGGATATATAATATAGCTGGTCAATGGTTTCAGCAGTAGATTCATGGTAGTTCTTGGCGATTTCCAAGCAATACAAGACACCACCAGTGGGAAAAAGAGTGGAGATTTTAACAGGGTTTTGAGGGTAAAGCAAAGATGATCTCCAATTGTTGATGAGCCCTTCATCTACAATTACGAAACCTTAAACGTAGTCGAATTTTTGGTTACTTGGCTCTGCATGTAGCGATATAAGATGCTCTTGGTGGCTTATTCGGCCCAAACATGAGGCCCAAACCTTAAACGTCCACGTATCTCTCTTCAGCCCAAACATGAGGCCGAGGTGGCTTATTCGCCCCTTTCCACCCACTCATCTGAATCACTACACCGTTTGTGGTCTGATCCTGTCCGTTCATGGAATGCCCATGTCCTCTAGCTGACACCGTCATCCCCTGGTTTGACCCGTAGGCTGCTTTAACGACTCGAGCTATGTCCTGAGCCGAAACTGGATGCAATACAGCCAGCGGTTGACCTCGGGTGAGCAAACCAAAATCGAGAGAAGCCGTTTCGACGTCGCTGGGGTCGACGCTGAGTTGACCATCAATGCCCAGGCGAAGAATCTCCATGGAGTCGACGGCCAAGCCCACAGTAACCATAATTAAACTAGAAATAAGGAAGGTTAAAAGAAGCATAGTTGCCGTATCAAAAGAAGAAAAGAAACAATGCTTGGTTTTTGGTGCTGCAAGAAATGGTTTCTTTGGAACAATGAAATGAATAAATATATAATAAAGAAGAAAGAGTGCAGAAAACAAGGTGTTAAAAGATAAGGGGGAAAGTGAGGAGGAAAAGAACAAAACCTTTGATGGCAGCGTTAACGTAAGCCCAGCTAACACTTAAAGATTTACTACGTAAACATCTAACATGCACAGACAGACAGATTCCTCTCATTTCGTTTTTAGAAACAAAAATGGTGGGTTCTCTCTCAAGCCAAACGAGGAATTTTAAGGAAAAAGGCTTGATATGTATATATAAAGAAAGAATTATATGAAATTATTATTTTATATTATCTTTATTTCTTTCTAATAAATTAGATTTTTTTCTTTAAATTTTTTAAGAAGAAAAAATTAAAACTCAAGAAAAAAAATCTTATTTATTATTCTCTTATACAATTCTTTCTAAACATAAAATTACAATTTTATACAATTCTTTCCTTTAATTAAATTCATATTATTGTAGAATAAAAAGGGGTGACTTAAGAGTGGGACGGAAAGAGAACACACGTGGACAATCACGTGCGAGGGGGTAGGAAGACACATGTGGAAGAGAGAGGAAGGGCTGGGGTTTTAGATGGGGATGATCTCTACGCGGGGACCCAACAGCCGAAGGTTTCACGTGAGTGCTGCCGCTATGCTCCACCCAACACCCACTGCCTCCCCATCCATCCTCACCATTTTATACAAATATGGCAAATACCAGTAAAGATTCTCTTTGTATATATTTTTTCAGGGTTGCTTTTGAAAGTGCAAGCGATGACGAACCGAAGATCCTCTTAATTAATAAACTCAGATTTTGCAAAATCCATATTGAGAATTTTACTACTGCAGTCATGAGATCATCAAACTTTGCAGAACCACGTCTTTCTTTCCTTTGGCACTATTGCTGTTTGTGAGTTTAGCATCGTATAATTGTGGTTTTGTACACAAGATTTTTGTAAACACTTGGTTTTTTTTTTTTTTTTTTTTTGTTACTAACACACTGTTTCTATGTTGGGAAACGTCACGTTTTTGCTTTCATGTTATTGACGCCGATGTGGCATATCATATTTTTATTAGGAGAAAGTTTTTACACAATCATAACATCATTCCATCTTCTCGCCACCAATGCATAAATAGATATTGGAAGCAAATATAATTTTCATCCTTACTACTGAGGGCCTGAGGCACCTTTTGAGCGCAATGAAATTAATATGCACAGGCTGTTTTTTTTTTTTTGAAGAACTAGATGAAAATAACCTATTGAGGTTCCGCTACCAAAATTGGAACATAAAAGAAGAAGCAGCATCAAGGAAGAAAAAGGAAGCGATGGAATCCAAGTATAAGTAATGATGTGAAGGAGGAAGTGTCGGATCCCGGAGTTAGCTCATACACCGGAAGTGATGAAAAGCCTGTGTATTATCTATTCTCGGGGAACCACCTGATGGACAATCATCTCGCTTCCAAGTAGAGTTAGAAGGGATTCAAGAGGTAGTCCAAGCACCAAATCAATTGCAAGAACAGTTAGAGGAGATAGATATTTCGGGGGATGGAAGAGCAACTAGACCTTTTTTCATAAGTAAGAACCTTATCGAAGAATGAAGGAATTTATTAATTCGACTTTTTTGAAGGAGTATAGAGATGTGTCTGCTTAGACCTATGATGAAATACCTGGGTTGGATGATAATATCATTACTCATGAGTTACATATCTCTTCTACAAGCAAATTGATAAAGTAACAAGTAAGATTGTTCCGCCATGAAGTGGAAATTCAGATCAAAGAAGAGATTAATAAGTTACTTAAAGGTAGGATTCATCAAACCCACACATCACGCTACATGGCTAGCAATTGTTGTTCCGATGAGAAAGAAAAATGGGGTAATAAATGTAACACCCCAAACCCGGCCCACAAGCCCTGACCAAATCTGGTATGTCACGGAGTAAAAACTTTTTGAAAGATTCGGGTTAACATTGGAAATCCAAAAATATTGCTGAATTTGTAAAACAACGTTTGCTAAAACTAAGATAGTTTGGTTTGATAAACACGATGGGGTTGAAAACTTTTTCTTTTCCTTTGAAATCATTTGATTATTTAGATTTTTAGAAGTATCGGGGTTATTGATAACTTGGTAAAATTTTGCTACCCGATGGTAACGTCTTTGAAAACGCGTACGAGTATTAGTTTTGAAAACGTCGCTTTTACCGATTCGCTTAACAGTTCATAAGTTCGTTAGAAATAAGGTAAAACTACTTAATCATACGAATAGTAATAAAATAATAAGCGGCCATGTTACAACCCAATCGAATTTTAGCAAATAGTAAACTTTATTGGTACGAAATAAAAACTTCAAACCGAGGAACAAGCATGGCCACCTCGAGTCCTCTCCGGCTCCGTCTCCGCGATCGACTCACCTGAAAAGATAGGGAAAGGGGTGAGTCACCAAGACTCAGTACGTAATTAATACACATGTCCCCACATACGGGCTTAGCCCATATCCACAGAACAAACATATACATGAATATGCAATTATGAAGCCCAACCTAGCCATCCATACTCCTTTTTCTACCCCGTGTGGTACCAAACCACTGGTGGTGCCAAACCACTGGTGACTTAAAGTCACGATATCCGTCAATACGTGTGGTGCCAAACCACTTTGGTGACTTAAAGTCACGATATCCGTCAAAAGCGTGTGGTGCCAAAACCTTTGGTGGTGCCAAACCACCTTTGGTGACCGAAGTCACAATCAAATGATGGGGCCAACCCATCGTGTGATACCAAATCACTGGCGTCAATCCCGTATCTCAAATGTGGGGCCAACCCACGGTGGTACTAAGCCACAGGGACGAGACGCTATGAGGTGCCAAACCTCTGGAGGTACCAAACCTCTGGTGACCATAGTCACAATGTGTTACCAAAAAACACGGTGTCCGTCGACACGAATATCACCGCCTCCACTCATTTATCCCACATCATCATGCTCACATGTCAAGTATCATGATCCCGTATATCATGTATTTGCATATAGCATAACATTTATGACATATGATGGCATACACAACATATATCATAGATCGAGTAATAGGGGCTTACCCAGACAACCAAGCTCATGCCCACAAGGCAAAATTACTACATGAGAGGTTATAAAATATCATCATAATAACAATTTATACTAATAAAGTGTGTAGGAGTTTACACACTGATTAAACGATCACCCACCTTGGGTATCCAATATCTTTGCCCTTATTTTGGCTAACATGTACAACATATACATTTACATATAACATATATAAACAAAGAAGAGAACAAAGGCGCTAACTACGCACGATTATAGTGAGATCTCGACTTATCGAATCTAATATCGACTAAAATCCCGAAAGCTTTTGTTACTCCTATCGTTTTGCTCCTAGAAACACATAACCGAAATCGGTCACACTTAGTACCAAAAACATGGCCTTAGGCCGAATACCATAAGTCATTTACCTAGCTTATTTTGATCCCGAAACACCACTCGATCTTGTTGATTAGCTCTCAAGTCATCGAAGGTCCTACTAAAATATTGTTAGAATCAACTATTACACAAAACTATGAGCAAAGGCCCTTGGCCGAATATGATGCTTACCATTTCCTTGAATAGTCGAAACCAATAGGCTCCTTTATGCTTCTTAACACTAGCTACACACAAACAGAGCACATTATTAAAGCCTTATTCACATTCGGCCACCTCTTAAGTCCAAGGTCAACATTCTGTTTGATTTTCAAAGCCTAAAATATAGATTATGGCCGAAAATCAACAATTACTCACCTTTAATGATTCGCTCACGAATAGTTTGGAAAGGACAAAGAAGAAGAGATGAATTTTGCTCCTTTTTGTTCTACTCCAAACGAGATATACACCAAAAAGGAAATCAGGAAAATCGGCCATGCAAGCAATATTGTTAGCCAAAAAGCTCTCTAGCTCCTCAAAATCAAAACTTAACTCCCCTAAGTCTCTACTTCAGCCATGCACAAAATGGGGAAAAGGGAAGACATAGAGAAGCATTCGGCCATCCTTGCTAAGCTCACAACCGAGTATAATGGTCACTGAGGAGCTCCACAATCGGCCATGCACACATGGAAAGGAACCAAAAACAATCTAAGAGATTTGGCCATGAAGAATTTGGAAGGAAAATCAAAAGCAAAACAAGAATCTTGGCCAAGTTCTCCATGCTACACGCACGGCCGACTAACAAGGAATTTCCAAGCATGCAATTTAGCCAAGCTCCTTCTCATCTTCTATATCCGGTCAAGACAAGATGGGAGAAGAAGGAAAACCAAATAAGGCAAAGTCACCTCTCTAGCTAATCAAAATCGAGAATGAAGGCCCCTAGATAGACTACATTCGGCCATGCTCAAGTGGGAGGGAAAAGAGAGTCAAAATTCAAAGACTTAGCTAAGAACCAAGGTCTAGGCCGGCCATGCTCTCCCCAAGGCATGTTTCAACGGCCATACCTTGCTGCTCTCCATGCTACACGTGCTCTCCTTTCCCAAAGCAAAACCCATTCTTACATAAACTAATAACTATCCCATTACCTTTGGAATAACAATTTATTGTTTATTCTTTCTTTCATCACCTTTCAATTTAATAACAACATAATTAAACTACTCCAAAATTTCCAACAGCCATATATTTACAACCCCTATGCCGCATGCTTCTATTCCCCAAGGCCAAGACCCATGTGATGACTCCCATCACCAAAAATAATAATATGAAATAGTTAACTAGCCCATACTTCTTACATATTATAATACTAAACTAATATAATAAAACACTCCTATCATTTAATAAAAAAAAAAAGGGGTTTAACGACCATGCTTCCAAAATGTTTAATAACAACTCTCCATACACATGCAATAAAGAAATAAATTAATAATAATAAAACTAATATAGTAAGAACACTCCCATCACCTTGCTATAATAATAATAATAATAATAATATAAACTTTCCCATCCCCATTTATAATAAAATAAATAATAATAAAAAAACCAAACTAATCCCCATATATATATACCTCACGCATATAAAAGTGATAAAAAATAAAAATAATAGTAATAATAATAATAATAATAATAATAATAATAATTATCATTATTCCATCATTCATCCATAATAAAAATAAACTAAAATACAACCCATAGCTCCTCATTTTCTATACATTATAAAATAAATAAAAGACTAATGTCCAAGCTTCTATGTCATGGCCGGCCATGCCCTTCTCCTTTTGCTAAATTCAACACTAATTTCCATCACCTTATTCATTCCAAAACATAATATAATAATAATAAACTTCCTCATCTATCTAAGCAAGCAAAATAATAGAAAAATCATGATTTAAACCCATGCCTCCAATTAAAAATAACAAAAATTAAAAGCTCCTTGATTCTCAACGGCAATACTCTCCCTTTTGCTAACTTCAACCCCACCATAACAAGATAAAAGTTAAAATAATAATAATAATAAAATAAAACCATGCTTCCTTTAATAATTAATAATAAAACTAATAAAATATAATAATAAAAGAAATAGTATTAAGCAGCACCCCATGATGCTTTGTTCATGCGTGCAGCCCCTTCCTAATACTAAAATTCATCCTTGCAAAAATAATAATATTATAGACTAAAATGATAATATATAGATATATATATTATCCCGTCGTTCTAGGCAAATAAAAAAAAATAAAATAAAGGAATAATGCTCCATACTTCCCATATACATAAAACAAATAAGCAGCAACTTTTAAGCTGCATGCGCGTGCTTGCATGTGCCATGCAAGGCATTTATTCCACACCTGAAAAAAAAAAAAACTCAAAAGAAACATTGGCCGTCCCAAGTTTGAACACGAGACTGAGGAGCTTCCCCTCACGTTCTGCCACTTCCGCTACCAAGACTTTCATGCTATAATTCGTCGCACGTTTCTTTTAAACCTTACTCGCAGGCATCCCTTGCTGGTTCCAAAACAAAACGAAATTCGTTGCCTTCAGGACTCGAACTCAAGCCCTTGCCAAGGCCTCCCGCGCTACCGCTAACGTCCTTGCCATCTCGCCAAAGTATTTGTTTTGTGTTAAGAACCATCTCGATTTTCTTTTAAAGCCTTCCTTACTGTAGCGCATATTTGCAAAATAAAATACTATGCGCCCCATGCCACTCGAACCCCTGACCCATTTTGGCGCTGGCCCTTAAGTGGCACACGGAAGCCACTTCGCTACTTGGACTTTCATGTCCAATATTTTACAAAAATTTTACTTAAGGCCTCCCTTAACCAATTTTCCATTTTTAACCCCCCCTACTTTTCAAAATTTCCAAAATGCTCCCATTTAATCCCCGAGCTTTAATAACCCACATCAAAACAAAACTTAAGGCCTATCGACTCATGAATTTTTGCTCCAACGCACAACCCCTAATTTAGGATATTACAAATCTACCCCCCTTAAAATAATTTCGTCCTCGAAATTGCTTACTAACGAACATCCGTACATTCCAATTCACCGCACTACGCTTATGCTGCGCACTCTGATTCTACAAAACTAACACAATTCTTATATACTATCTCGAGATTCGTATTCAAGGTTCTATACTCCACTAGCATACAAACACGAACTATTTTACCTTCTAAGCACAGTTTCTAAGCTCACATCCAATGTTCAAGCATTTCACCAATAGTACAAGTATGAACTAATCTTATAAAACCCATATAATAAAAGATATTCCATAACAAGAAACTCACCTACTATCACATCCTCGGGCCTCGCATCCAAGCCTTTAGCATCTCAGCTTGAAGTTCCACGTCCTTGACTTCGCGCCCTTTCCATCACTTGAGGAGAGTCTTTAATCAAGTGAGACTTAAATTCTCACCTAAAACATCTTTGATTCCGGTTCCAACACTTGCCGTCATGATACCTTCCACACTGAGCATCAATGTAGTGAGTACCGACACACTTCTTTTGGTATGCCGTCTTGACATACTCTCAAGTGAGGTCTTCAGCTGTGACACTCTCTCGAACCGTGAGCCACCATTGATACGCCTCGTCGCGAAATAGCGCCGCCATTCCTTTCACTTTTTCCTCAGGGCTCAGATCGAGCTCATCCATAACTCACTTGGTTGCTTTCAACCAATATTCAGCCGTACTGGGTGCCATGCCGAATACACCATGGAACACCTCTGTTTCGTTGGCTCGAAGTTGCTCGGGAACAGATTTCCGAGCTCCCATATTTCTCTCTCTCCAACCACCATCTCAAAAAGGCTGGTGGTGGAGGTGATACCTTATTATCAACCCTTGACCCGATCTAACGAGTTTCGATACGGCCATTTTGCCTCGATCATGTCCTCTAGGACTCATCTCTTATCGCGCAATCTGACTTACAAAGTTTTATGCAATAGGAAATGTGTTCCACTAATTAATCGCGAACAATTTTATGAAATAAAGTATTTAGAAGTGGTTCTTTCGATCACACAAAGGTTCAATTCAAGTTCGCTATTCTATCTGAGAGTCGCATTCATGCTCATAAACAGAGACATATTCATATCACCTCAATAGTCAGAGGTACTTACCCGAGCGGATCGGTGCCGGAGACTCGGTTCCATGCTATTTAAAGCAAACCATTTTCATAATATTCGATAAAAAAACTATCAAAAAAACATTTTTGGGCCTGGGGCCCCCACAGCCGAGTTTTGAATCGGGCTCTGATGCCAACTTGTAACACCCCAAACCCGGCCCACAAGCCCTGACCAAATCTGGTATGTCACGGAGTAAAAACTTTTTGAAAGATTCGGGTTAACATTGGAAATCCAAAAATATTGCTGAATTTGTAAAACAACGTTTGCTAAAACTAAGATAGTTTGGTTTGATAAACACGATGGGGTTGAAAACTTTTTCTTTTCCTTTGAAATCATTTGATTATTTAGATTTTTAGAAGTATCGGGGTTATTGATAACTTGGTAAAATTTTGCTACCCGATGGTAACGTCTTGAAAAAACGCTGCACGAGTATTAGTTTTGAAAACGTCGCTTTTACCGATTCGCTTAACAGTTCATAAGTTCGTTAGAAATAAGGTAAAACTACTTAATCATACGAATAGTAATAAAATAATAAGCGGCCATGTTACAACCCAATCGAATTTTAGCAAATAGTAAACTTTATTGGTACGAAATAAAAACTTCAAACCGAGGAACAAGCATGGCCACCTCGAGTCCTCTCCGGCTCCGTCTCGCGATCGACTCACCGAAAAAGATAGGGAAAGGGTGAGTCACCAAGACTCGATCGTAATTAATACACATGTCCCCACATACGGGCTTAGCCCATATCCACAGAACAAACATATACATGAATATGCAATTATGAAGCCCAACCTAGCCATCCATACTCCTTTTTCTACTACCGTGTGGTACCAAAACCTTTGGTGGTGCCAAACCACCTGGTGACTTAAAGTCACGATATCCGTCAATACGTGTGGTGCCAAACCCTTTGGTGACTTAAAGTCACGATATCCGTCAAAACGTGTGGTGCCAAACACCACGGTGGTGCCAAACCACTGGTGACCCGAAGTCACAATCAAATGATAGGGCCAACCCATCGTGTGATACCAAATCACTGGCGTCGATCCCGTATCTCAAATGTGGGGCCAACCCACGGTGGTACTAAGCCACAGGGACGAGACGCTATGAGGTGCCAAACCTCTGGAGGTACCAAACCTCTGGTGACCATAGTCACAATGTGTTACCAAAACACTGGTGTCCGTCGACACGAATATCAACGCTTCTCCACTCATTTATCCCACATCATCATGCTCACATGTCAAGTATCATGATCCCGTATATCATGTATTTGCATATAACATAACATTTAACAGCATATGATGGCATACACAACATATATCATAGATCGAGTAATAGGGGGCTTACCCGACAACCAAGCTCATGCCCACAAGGCAAAATTACTACATGAGAGGTTATAAAATATCATCATAATAACAATTTATACTAATAAAGTGTGTAGGAGTTTACACACCTGATTAAACGATCACCCACCTTGGGTATCCAATATCTTAGCCCTTATTTGGCTAACATGTACAACATATACATTTACATATAACATATATAAACAAGAAGAGAACAAAGGCGCTAACTACGCTTTTTGATTATAGTGAGATCGACTTATCGAATCTAATATCGACTAAAATCCCGAAAGCTTTTGTTACTCCTATCGTTTTGCTCCTAGAACACATAACCAAAATCGGTCACACTTAGTACCAAAAACATGGCCTTAGGGCCGAATACCATAAGTCATTTACCTAGCTTATTTTGATCCGAAACACCACTCGATCTTGTTGATTAGCTCTCGAAGTCATCGAAGGTCCTACTAAAATATTGTTAGAATCAACTATTACACAAAACTATGAGCAAAGGCCCTTGGCCGAATATGATGCTTACCATTTCCTTGAATAGTCGAAACCAATAGGCTCCTTTATGCTTCTTAACACTAGCTACACACAAACAGAGCACATTATTAAAGCCTTATTCACATTCGACCACCTCTTAAGTCCAAGGTCAACATTCATTTGATTTTCAAAGCCTAAAATATAGATTATGGCGAAAATCAACAATTACTCACCTTTAATGATTGACTCACGAATAGTTTGGAAAGGACAAAGAAGAAGAGATGAATTTTGCTCCTTTTTGTTCTACTCCAAACGAGATATACACCAAAAAGGAAATCAGGAAAATCGGCCATGCAAGCAATATTGTTAGCCAAAAAGCTCTCTAGCTCCTCAAAATCAAAACTTAACTCCCCTAAGTCTCTACTTCACCATGCACAAAATGGGGAAAAAGGAAGACATAGAGAAGCATTCGGCCATCCTTGCTAAGCTCACAACCGAGTAGTATAATGGTCTTTGAGGAGCTCCACAATCGGCCATGCACACATGGAAAGGAACCAAAAACAATCTAAGAGATTTGGCCATGAAGAATTTGGAAGGAAAATCAAAAGCAAAACAAGAATCTTGGCCAAGTTCTCCATGCTACACATGCACGGCCGACTAACAAGGAATTTCCAAGCATGCAATTTAGCCAAGCTCCTTCTCATCTTCTATATCCGGTCAAGACAAGATGGGAGAAGAAGGAAAACCAAATAAGGCAAAGTCACCTCTCTAGCTAATCAAAATCGAGAATGAAGGCCCTTAGATAGACTACATTCGGCCATGCTCAAGTGGGAGGAAAAGAGAGTCAAAATTCAAAGACTTAGCTAAGAACCAAGGTCTAGGCCGGCCATGCTCTCCCCAAGGCATGTTTCAACGGCCATACCTTGCTGCTCTCCATGCTACACGTGCTCTCCTTTCCCAAAGCAAAACCCATTCTTACATAAACTAATAACTATCCCATTACCTTTGGAATAACAATTTATTGTTTATTCTTTCTTTCATCACCTTTCAATTTAATAACAACATAATTAAACTACTCCAAAATTTCCAATGACCATATATTTACAACCCCTATGCCGCATGCTTCTATTATTCCCAAGGCCAAGACCCATGTGATGACTCCCATCACCAAAAATAATAATATGAAATAGTTAACTAGCCCATACTTCTTACATATTATAATACTAAACTAATATAATAAAACACTCCTATCATTTAATAAAAAAAAAGGGGTTTAACGACCATGCTTCCAAAATGTTTAATAACAACTCTCCATACACATGCAATAAAGAAATAAATTAATAATAATAAAACTAATATAGTAAGAACACTCCCATCACCTTGCTATAATAATAATAATAATAATAATAATATAAACTTTCCCATCCCCATTTATAATAAAATAAATAATAATAAAAAAACCAAACTAATCCCCATATATATATACCTCACGCATATAAAAGTGATAAAAAATAAAAATAATAATAATAATAATAATAATAATAATAATAATAATAATTATCATTATTCCATCATTCATCCATAATAAAAATAAACTAAAATACAACCCATAGCTCCTCATTTTCTATACATTATAAAATAAATAAAAGACTAATGTCCAAGCTTCTATGTCATGGTGGCCATGCCCTTCTCCTTTGCTAAATTCAACACTAATTTCCATCACCTTATTCATTCCAAAACATAATATAATAATAATAAACTTCCTCATCTATCTAAGCAAGCAAAATAATAGAAAAATCATGATTTAAACCCATGCCTCCAATTAAAAATAACAAAAATTAAAAGCTCCTTGATTCTCAACGGCAATACTCTCCCTTTTGCTAACTTCAACCCCACCATAACAAGATAAAAGTTAAAATAATAATAATAATAATAAAATAAAACCATGCTTCCTTTAATAATTAATAATAAAACTAATAAAATATAATAATAAAAGGAATAGTATTAAGCAGCACCCCATGATGCTTTGTTCATGCGTGCAGCCCCTTCCTAATACTAAAATTCATCCTTGGAAAAATAATAATATTATAGACTAAAATGATAATATATAGATATATATATTATCCCATCGTTCTAGGCAAATAAAAAAAAAATAAAATAAAGGAACAATGCTCCATACTTCCCATATACATAAAACAAATAAGCAGCAACTTTTAAGCTGCATGCGCGTGCTTGCATGTGCCATGCAAGGCATTTATTCCACACCTGAAAAAAAAA
This sequence comes from Gossypium bickii, assembly GCA_025503065.1. Lineage (NCBI taxonomy): Eukaryota > Viridiplantae > Streptophyta > Magnoliopsida > Malvales > Malvaceae > Gossypium > Gossypium bickii. The sequence goes on along the minus strand of CP106715.1, from coordinate 31,608,726 downwards.
AAAAAACTCAAAAAGAAACATTCGGGCTGTCCCAAGTCTCGAACCTGAGACCTGAGGGAGCTTCCCCTCACGTTCTGCCACTTCCGCTACCAAGACTTTCATGCTATAATTCGTCATGACGTTTCTTTTAAACCTTACTCATGAGCATCCCTTGCTGGTTCCAAAACAAAGCGAAATTCGTTGCCTTGAGGACTCGAACTCAAGCCCTTGCCAAGGCCTCCCGTAGTGCGCTAACGTCCTTGCCATCTCGCCCAGTGCTATTTTGTGTTAAGAACCATCTCGATTTTCTTTTAAAGCCTTCCTTCTTGTAGCGCATATTTGCAAAATAAAATACTATGCGCCCATGCCACTCGAACCCCGACCCATTTTGGCGCTGGCCGCCCTAAGTGGCACACGGAAGCCACTTCGCTACTTGGACTTTCATGTCCAATATTTTACAAAAATTTTACTTAAGGCCTCCTTAACCAATTTTCCATTTTTAACCCCTCTACTTTTCAAAATTTCCAAAATGCTCCCATTTAATCCCCGAGCTTTAATAACCCACATCAAAACAAAACTTAAGGCCTATCGACTCATGAATTTTTGCTCCAACGCACAACCCCTAATTTAGGATATTACAAATCTACCCCTTAAAATAATTTCGTCTCGAAATTGCTTACTAACGAACATCCGTACATTCCAATTCACACGCACTACGCTTATGCTGCTTGCGACTCTGATTCTACAAAACTAACACAATTCTTATATACTATCTCGAGATTCGTATTCAAGGTTCTATACTCCACTAGCATACAAACACGAACTATTTTACCTTCTAAGCACGGTTTCTAAGCTCACATCCAATGTTCAAGCATTTCACCAATAGTACAAGTATGAACCGATCTTATAAAACCCATATAATAAAAGATATTCCATAACAAGAAACTCACCTACTATCACATCCTCGGGCCTCGATCCAAGCCTTTAGCATCTCGACGAAGTTCCACGTCCTTGACTTCGCGCCTTTCCATCACTTGAGGAGAGTCTTTAATCAAGTGAGACTTAAATTTTCACCTAAAACATCTTTGATTCCGGTTCCAACACTTGCCGTCATGATACCTTCCACACTGAGCATCAATGTAGTGAGTACCGACACACTTCTTTTGGTATGCCGTCTTGACATACTCTCAAGTGAGGTCTTCAGCTGTGACACTCTCTCGAACCGTGAGCCACCATTGATACGCCTCGTCGCGAAATAGCGCCGCCATTCCTTTCACTTTTTCCTCAGGGCTCATATTGAGCTCATCCATAACTCACTTGGTTGCTTTCAACCAATATTCAGCCGTACTGGGTGCCATGCCGGATACACCACGGAACACCTCCGTTTCGTTGGCTCGAAGTTGCTCGGGAACAGATTTCCGAGCTCCCATATTTCTCTCTCTCCAACCACCATCTCAAAAAGGCTGGTGGTGGAGGTGATACCTTATTATCAACCCTTGACCCGATCTAACGAGTTTTCGTCACGGCCATTTTGCCTCGATCATGTCCTCTAGGACTCATCTCTTATCGCGCAATCTGACTTACAATGTTTTATGCAATAGGAAATGTGTTCCACTAATTAATCGCGAACAATTTTATGAAATAAAGTATTTAGAAGTGGTTCTTTCGATCACACAAAGGTTCAACTCAAGTTCGCTATTCTAATACAGAGAGTCGCATTCATGCTCATAAACAGAGACATATTCATATCACCTCAATAGTCAGAGGTACTTACCCGAGCGGATCGGTCTTAGGAGACTCGGTTCCATGCTATTTAAAGCAAACCATTTTCATAATATTCCATAAAAAAACTATCAAGAAAACATTTTTGGGCCTGGGGCCCCCACAGTCGAGTTTTGAACCGGGCTCTGATACCAACTTGTAACACCCCAAACCCGGCCCACAAGCCCTGACCAAATCTGGTATGTCACGGAGTAAAAACTTTTTGAAAGATTCGGGTTAACATTGGAAATCCAAAAATATTGCTGAATTTGTAAAACAACGTTTGCTAAAACTAAGATAGTTTGGTTTGATAAACACGATGGGGTTGAAAACTTTTTCTTTTCCTTTGAAATCATTTGATTATTTAGATTTTTAGAAGTATCGGGGTTATTGATAACTTGGTAAAATTTTGCTACCCGATGGTAACGTCTTTGAAAACGCGTACGAGTATTAGTTTTGAAAACGTCGCTTTTACCGATTCGCTTAACAGTTCATAAGTTCGTTAGAAATAAGGTAAAACTACTTAATCATACGAATAGTAATAAAATAATAAGCGGCCATGTTACAACCCAATCGAATTTTAGCAAATAGTAAACTTTACTGGTACGAAATAAAAACTTCAAACCGAGGAACAAGCATGGCCACCTCGAGTCCTCTCCGGCTCCGTCTCCGCGATCGACTCACCTGAAAAGATAGGGAAAGGGGTGAGTCACCAAGACTCGATCGACGTAATTAATACACATGTCCCCACATACGGGCTTAGCCCATATCCACAGAACAAACATATACATGAATATGCAATTATGAAGCCCAACCTAGCCATCCATACTCCTTTTTCTACCCGTGTGGTACCAAAACCTTTGGTGGTGCCAAACCACCGGTGACTTAAAGTCACGATATCCGTCAATACGTGTGGTGCCAAACCACCTTTGGTGACTTAAAGTCACGATATCCGTCAAAGCGTGTGGTGCCAAACCACCGGTGGTGCCAAACCACCTGGTGACCAAGTCACAATCAAATGATGGGGCCAACCCATCGTGTGATACCAAATCACTTTGGCGTCGATCCCGTATCTCAAATGTGGGGCCAACCCACGGTGGTACTAAGCCACAGGGACGAGACGCTATGAGGTGCCAAACCTCTGGAGGTACCAAACCTCTGGTGACCATAGTCACAATGTGTTACCAAAACACTGGAGTCCGTCGACACGAATATCACTGCCCCCTCCACTCATTTATCCCACATCATCATGCTCACATGTCAAGTATCATGATCCCGTATATCATGTATTTGCATATAGCATAACATTTAACAGCATATGATGGCATACACAACATATATCATAGATCGAGTAATAGGGGGCTTACCCGACAACCAAGCTCATGCCCACAAGGCAAAATTACTACATGAGAGGTTATAAAATATCATCATAATAACAATTTATACTAATAAAGTGTGTAGGAGTTTACACACTGATTAAACGATCACCCACCTTGGGTATCCAATATCTTAGCCCTTATTTTTGGCTAACATGTACAACATATACATTTACATATAACATATATAAAGCAGAAGAAGAGAAACGGCGCTAACTACGCTTTTTGATTATAGTGAGATCGACTTATCGAATCTAATATCGACTAAAATCCCGAAAGCTTTTGTTACTCCTATCGTTTTGCTCCTAGAACACATAACCAAAATCGGTCACACTTAGTACCAAAAACATGGCCTTAGGCCGAATACCATAAGTCATTTACCTAGCTTATTTTGATCCCGAAACACCACTCGATCTTGTTGATTAGCTCGAAGTCATCGAAGGTCCTACTAAAATATTGTTAGAATCAACTATTACACAAAACTATGAGCAAAGGCCCTTGGCGAATATGATGCTTACCATTTCCTTGAATAGTCGAAACCAATAGGCTCCTTTATGCTTCTTAACACTAGCTACACACAAACAGAGCACATTATTAAAGCCTTATTCACATTCGGCCACCTCTTAAGTCCAAGGTCAACATTCATTTGATTTTCAAAGCCTAAAATATAGATTATGGTAGAAAATCAACAATTACTCACCTTTAATGATTAAATTCACGAATAGTTTGGAAAGGACAAAGAAGAAGAGATGAATTTTGCTCCTTTTTGTTCTACTCCAAGCGAGAGATATACACCAAAAAGGAAATCGGGAAAATCGGCCATGCAAGCAATATTGTTAGCCAAAAAGCTCTCTAGCTCCTCAAAATCAAAACTTAACTCCCTAAGTCTCTACTTCACCATGCACAAAATGGGAAAAGGGAAGACATAGAGAAGCATTCGGCCATCCTTGCTAAGCTCACAACCGAGTATAATGGTCACCGAGGAGCTCCACAATCGGCCATGCACACATGGAAAGGAACCAAAAACAATCTAAGAGATTTGGCCATGAAGAATTTGGAAGGAAAATCAAAAGCAAAACAAGAATCTTGGCCAAGTTCTCCATGCTACACGCACACCGACTAACGAGGAATTTCCAAGCATGCAATTTAGCCAAGCTCCTTCTCATCTTCTATATCCAGGTCAAGACAAGATGGGAGAAGAAGGAAAACCAAATAAGGCAAAGTCACCTCTCTAGCTAATCAAAATCGAGAATGAAGGCCCCTAGATAGACTACATTCGGCCATGCTCAAGTGGGAGGAAAAGAGAGTCAAAATTCAAAGACTTAGCTAAGAACCAAGGTCTAGGCGGCCATGCTCTCCCAAGGCATGTTTCAACGGCCATACCTTGCTGTCGCTCTCCATGCTACACGTGCTCTCCTTTCCCAAAGCAAAACCCATTCTTACATAAACTAATAACTATCCCATTACCTTTGGAATAACAATTTATTGTTTATTCTTTCTTTCATCACCTTTCAATTTAATAACAACATAATTAAACTACTCCAAAATTTCCAACAGCCATATATTTACAACCCCTATGCCGCATGCTTCTATTCCCCAAGGCCAAGACCCATGTGATGACTCCCATCACCAAAAATAATAATATGAAATAGTTAACTAGCCCATACTTCTTACATATTATAATACTAAACTAATATAATAAAACACTCCTATCATTTAATAAAAAAAAAAAGGGGTTTAACGACCATGCTTCCAAAATGTTTAATAACAACTCTCCATACACATGCAATAAAGAAATAAATTAATAATAATAAAACTAATATAGTAAGAACACTCCCATCACCTTGCTATAATAATAATAATAATAATAATAATATAAACTTTCCCATCCCCATTTATAATAAAATAAATAATAATAAAAAAACCAAACTAATCCCCATATATATATACCTCACGCATATAAAAGTGATAAAAAATAAAAATAAAAATAATAGTAATAATAATAATAATAATAATAATTATCATTATTCCATCATTCATCCATAATAAAAATAAACTAAAATACAACCCATAGCTCCTCATTTTCTATACATTATAAAATAAATAAAAGACTAATGTCCAAGCTTCTATGTCATGGCCGGCCATGCCCTTCTTCTTTTGCTAAATTCAACACTAATTTCCATCACCTTATTCATTCCAAAACATAATATAATAATAATAATAATAAACTTCCTCATCTATCTAAGCAAGCAAAATAATAGAAAAATCATGATTTAAACCCATGCCTCCAATTAAAAATAACAAAAATTAAAAGCTCCTTGATTCTCAACGGCAATACTCTCCCTTTTGCTAACTTCAACCCCACCATAACAAGATAAAAGTTAAAATAATAATAATAATAATAATAAAATAAAACCATGCTTCCTTTAATAATTAATAATAAAACTAATAAAATATAATAATAAAAGGAATAGTATTAAGCAGCACCCCATGATGCTTTGTTCATGCGTGCAGCCCCTTCCTAATACTAAAATTCATCCTTGCAAAAATAATAATATTATAGACTAAAATGATAATATATAGATATATATATTATCCCGTCGTTCTAGGCAAATAAAAAAAAATAAAATAAAAGAACAATGCTCCATACTTCCCATATACATAAAACAAATAAGCAGCAACTTTTAAGCTGCATGCGCGTGCTTGCATGTGCCATGCAAGGCATTTATTCCACACACAAAAAAAAAAGAAACTCAAAAAGAAACATTCGGGCTGTCCCAAGTCTCGAACCTGAGACCTGAGGGAGCTTCCCCTCACGTTCTGCCACTTCCGCTACCAAGACTTTCATGCTATAATTCGTCGCACGTTTCTTTTAAACCTTACTCGCAGGCATCCCTTGCTGGTTCCAAAACAAAACGAAATTCGTTGCCTTCAGGACTCGAACTCAAGCCCTTGCCAAGGCCTCCCGCGCGCTGCTAACGTCCTTGCCATCTCGCCCAGGCGCTGTTTTGTGTTAAGAACCATCTCGATTTTCTTTTAAAGCCTTCCTTACTGTAGCGCATATTTGCAAAATAAAATACTATGCGCCCCATGCCACTCGAACCCCTGACCCATTTTGGCGCTGGCCCTTAAGTGGCACACGGAAGCCACTTCGCTACTTGGACTTTCATGTCTAATATTTTACAAAAATTTTACTTAAGGCCTCCCTTAACCAATTTTCCATTTTTAACCCCCCCTACTTTTCAAAATTTCCAAAATGCTCCCATTTAATCCCCGAGCTTTAATAACCCACATCAAAACAAAACTTAAGGCCTATCGACTCATGAATTTTTGCTCCAACGCACAACCCCTAATTTAGGATATTACAAATCTACCCCCCTTAAAATAATTTCGTCCTCGAAATTGCTTACTAACGAACATCCGTACATTCCAATTCACCGCACTACGCTTATGCTGCGCACTCTGATTCTACAAAACTAACACAATTCTTATATACTATCTCGAGATTCGTATTCAAGGTTCTATACTCCACTAGCATACAAACACGAACTATTTTACCTTCTAAGCACAGTTTCTAAGCTCACATCCAATGTTCAAGCATTTCACCAATAGTACAAGTATGAACTGATCTTATAAAACCCATATAATAAAAGATATTCCATAACAAGAAACTCACCTACTATCACATCCTCGGGCCTCGCATCCAAGCCTTTAGCATCTCAGCTTGAAGTTCCACGTCCTTGACTTCGCGCCCTTTCCATCACTTGAGGAGAGTCTTTAATCAAGTGAGACTTAAATTTTCACCTAAAACATCTTTGATTCCGGTTCCAACACTTGCCGTCATGATACCTTCCACACTGAGCATCAATGTAGTGAGTACCGACACACTTCTTTTGGTATGCCGTCTTGACATACTCTCAAGTGAGGTCTTCAGCTGTGACACTCTCTCGAACCGTGAGCCACCATTGATACGCCTCGTCGCGAAATAGCGCCGCCATTCCTTTCACTTTTTCCTCAGGGCTCAGATCGAGCTCATCCATAACTCACTTGGTTGCTTTCAACCAATATTCAGCCGTACTGGGTGCCATGCCGGATACACCACGGAACACCTCCGTTTCGTTGGCTCGAAGTTGCTCGGGAATAGATTTCCGAGCTCCCATATTTCTCTCTCTCCAACCACCATCTCAAAAAGGCTGGTGGTGGAGGTGATACCTTATTATCAACCCTTGACCCGATCTAACGAGTTCCAATACGGCCATTTTGCCTCGATCATGTCCTCTAGGACTCATCTCTTATCGCGCAATCTGACTTACAAAGTTTTATGCAATATTCCACTAATTAATCGCGAACAATTTTATGAAATAAAGTATTTAGAAGTGGTTCTTTCGATCACACAAAGGTTCAATTCAAGTTCGCTATTCTAATACAGAGAGTCGCATTCATGCTCATAAACAGAGACATATTCATATCACCTCAATAGTCAGAGGTACTTACCCGAGCGGATCGGTGCCGGAGACTCGGTTCCATGCTATTTAAAGCAAACCATTTTCATAATATTCCATAAAAAAACTATCAAGAAAACATTTTTGGGCACAGGGCCCCACGGTGAAGTTTTAGGCGGGCTCGATACCAACTTGTAACACCCCAAACCCGGCCCACAAGCCCTGACCAAATCTGGTATGTCACGGAGTAAAAACTTTTTGAAAGATTCGGGTTAACATTGGAAATCCAAAAATATTGCTGAATTTGTAAAACAACGTTTGCTAAAACTAAGATAGTTTGGTTTGATAAACACGATGGGGTTGAAAACTTTTTCTTTTCCTTTGAAATCATTTGATTATTTAGATTTTTAGAAGTATCGGTGTTATTGATAACTTGGTAAAATTTTGCTACCCGATGGTAACGTCTTTGGCAGCGTCACGAGTATTAGTTTTGAAAGCGTCGCGCTTTTTACCGATTAAACAACGGTTCATAAGTTCGTTAGAAATAAGGTAAAACTACTTAATCATACGAATAGTAATAAAATAATAAGCGGCCATGTTACAACCCAATCGAATTTTAGCAAATAGTAAACTTTATTTGATGCGAAATAAAAACTTCAAACCGAGGAACAAGCATGGCCACCTCGAGTCCTCTCCGGCTCCGTCTCCGCGATCGACTCACCTGAAAAGATAGGGAAAGGGGTGAGTCACCAAGACTCAGTACGTAATTAATACACATGTCCCCACATACGGGCTTAGCCCATATCCACAGAACAAACATATACATGAATATGCAATTATGAAGCCCAACCTAGCCATCCATACTCCTTTTTCTACCCCGTGTGGTACCAAACCACTGGTGGTGCCAAACCACTGGTGACTTAAAGTCACGATATCCGTCAATACGTGTGGTGCCAAACCACTGGTGACTTAAAGTCACGATATCCGTCAAAACGTGTGGTGCCAAACCACTGGTGGTGCCAAACCACTGGTGACCCGAAGTCACAATCAAATGATGGGGCCAACCCATCGTGTGATACCAAATCACTGGCGTCGATCCCGTATCTCAAATGTGGGGCCAACCCACGGTGGTACTAAGCCACAGGGACGAGACGCTATGAGGTGCCAAACCTCTGGAGGTACCAAACCTCTGGTGACCATAGTCACAATGTGTTACCAAAACACTGGTGTCCGTCGACACGAATATCACTGCCCCCTCCACTCATTTATCCCACATCATCATGCTCACATGTCAAGTATCATGATCCCGTATATCATGTATTTGCATATAGCATAACATTTAACAGCATATGATGGCATACACAACATATATCATAGATCGAGTAATAGGGGGCTTACCCGACAACCAAGCTCATGCCCACAAGGCAAAATTACTACATGAGAGGTTATAAAATATCATCATAATAACAATTTATACTAATAAAGTGTGTAGGAGTTTACACACCTGATTAAACGATCACCCACCTTGGGTATCCAATATCTTAGCCCTTATTTCGGCTAACATGTACAACATATACATTTACATATAACATATATAAACAGCAAGAGAACAGTGCGCTAACTACGCACCTGATTATAGTGAGATCCTGACTTATCGAATCTAATATCGACTAAAATCCCGAAAGCTTTTGTTACTCCTATCGTTTTGCTCCTAGAACACATAACCGAAATCGGTCACACTTAGTACCAAAAACATGGCCTTAGGCCGAATACCATAAGTCATTTACCTAGCTTATTTTGATCCCGAAACACCACTCGATCTTGTTGATTAGCTCTCGAAGTCATCGAAGGTCCTACTAAAATATTGTTAGAATCAACTATTACACAAAACTATGAGCAAAGGCCCTTGGCCGAATATGATGCTTACCATTTCCTTGAATAGTCGAAACCAATAGGCTCCCTTTATGCTTCTTAACACTAGCTACACACAAACAGAGCACATTATTAAAGCCTTATTCACATTCGGCCACCTCTTAAGTCCAAGGTCAACATTATTCATTTGATTTTCAAAGCCTAAAATATAGATTATGGGTAGAAAATCAACAATTACTCACCTTTAATGATTGATTTCACGAATAGTTTGGAAAGGACAAAGAAGAAGAGATGAATTTTGCTCCTTTTTGTTCTACTCCAAACGAGATATACACCAAAAAGGAAATTAGGAAAATCGGCCATGCAAGCAATATTGTTAGCCAAAAAGCTCTCTAGCTCCTCAAAATCAAAACTTAACTCCCCTAAGTCTCTACTTCACCATGCACAAAATGGGAAAAGGGAAGACATAGAGAAGCATTCGGCCATCCTTGCTAAGCTCACAACCGAGTATAATGGTCCTTTGAGGAGCTCCACAATCGGCCATGCACACATGGAAAGGAACCAAAAACAATCTAAGAGATTTGGCCATGAAGAATTTGGAAGGAAAATCAAAAGCAAAACAAGAATCTTGGCCAAGTTTTCCATGCTACACGCATGGCCGACTAACAAGGAATTTCCAAGCATGCAATTTAGCCAAGCTCCTTCTCATCTCTATATCCAGGTTAAGACAAGATGGGAGAAGAAGGAAAACCAAATAAGGCAAAGTCACCTCTCTAGCTAATCAAAATCGAGAATGAAGGCCCCTAGATAGACTACATTTGGCCATGCTCAAGTGGGAGGGAAAAGAGAGTCAAAATTCAAAGACTTAGCTAAGAACCAAGGTCTAGGCGGCCATGCTCTCCCAAGGCATGTTTCAACAGACCATACCTTGCTGCTCTGCTCTCCATGCTACACGTGCTCTCCTTTCCCAAAGCAAAACCCATTCTTACATAAACTAATAACTATCCCATTACCTTTGGAATAACAATTTATTGTTTATTCTTTCTTTCATCACCTTTCAATTTAATAACAACATAATTAAACTACTCCAAAATTTCCAATGACCATATATTTACAACCCCTATGCCTCATGCTTCTATTCCCCAAGGCCAAGACCCATGTGATGACTCCCATCACCAAAAATAATAATATGAAATAGTTAACTAGCCCATACTTCTTACATATTATAATACTAAACTAATATAATAAAACACTCCTATCATTTAATAAAAAAAAAAAGGGGTTTAACGACCATGCTTCCAAAATGTTTAATAACAACTCTCCATACACATGCAATAAAGAAATAAATTAATAATAATAAAACTAATATAGTAAGAACACTCCCATCACCTTGCTATAATAATAATAATAATAATAATATAAACTTTCTCATCCCCATTTATAATAAAATAAATAATAATAAAAAAACCAAACTAATCCCCATATATATATACCTCACGCATATAAAAGTGATAAAAAATAAAAATAAAAATAATAGTAATAATAATAATAATAATAATAATAATTATCATTATTCCATCATTCATCCATAATAAAAATAAACTAAAATACAACCCATAGCTCCTCATTTTCTATACATTATAAAATAAATAAAAGACTAATGTCCAAGCTTCTATGTCATGGCCTAGCCATGCCTTCTTTTCTTTGCTAAATTCAACACTAATTTCCATCACCTTATTCATTCCAAAACATAATATAATAATAATAATAAACTTCCTCATCTATCTAAGCAAGCAAAATAATAGAAAAATCATGATTTAAACCCATGCCTCCAATTAAAAATAACAAAAATTAAAAGCTCCTTGATTCTCAACGGCAATACTCTCCTTTTGCTAACTTCAACCCCACCATAACAAGATAAAAGTTAAAATAATAATAATAATAATAATAAAATAAAACCATGCTTCCTTTAATAATTAATAATAAAACTAATAAAATATAATAATAAAAGGAATAGTATTAAGCAAAGACACCCATGATGCTTTGTTCATGCAAAATTGACCCTTCCTAATACTAAAATTCATCCTTGCAAAAATAATAATATTATAGACTAAAATGATAATATATAGATATATATATTATCCCGTCGTTCTAGGCAAATAAAAAAAAATAAAATAAAAGAACAATGCTCCATACTTCCCATATACATAAAACAAATAAGCAAAGAACTTTTAAAGTGCATGATGCGTGCTTGCATGTGCCATGCAAGGCATTTATTCCACACACAAAAAAAAGAAACTCAAAAAGAAACATTCGGGCTGTCCCAAGTCTCAAACCTAAGACCTGAGGGAGCTTCCCCTCACGTTCTGCCACTTCCGCTACCAAGACTTTCATGCTATAATTCGTTGCACGTTTCTTTTAAACCTTACTCGCAGGCATCCCTTGCTGGTTCCAAAACAAAACGAAATTCGTTGCCTTCAGGACTCGAACTCAAGCCCTTGCCAAGGCCTCCCGCGCGCTGCTAACGTCCTTGCCATCTCGCCTGGTATTTGTTTTGTGTTAAGAACCATCTCGATTTTCTTTTAAAGCCTTCCTTACTGTAGCGCATATTTGCAAAATAAAATACTATGCGCCCCATGCCATTCGAACCCCTGACCCATTTTGGCGCTGGCCCTTAAGTGGCACACGGAAGCCACTTCGCTACTTGGACTTTCATGTCCAATATTTTACAAAAATTTTACTTAAGGCCTCCCTTAACCAATTTTCCATTTTTAACCCCCCCTACTTTTCAAAATTTCCAAAAATGCTCCCATTTAATCCCCGAGCTTTAATAACCCACATCAAAACAAAACTTAAGGCCTATCGACTCATGAATTTTTGATCCAACGCACAACCCCTAATTTAGGATATTACAATAAAAGTAGGTGTTGACTTCAGAGATTTGAATAAGTCTTATCCCAATAATAGCTTTCCCTTGCCAATTATTGAAACTTTGCTTAATGCTCCTACTGGTTATGGGATGTTTTCATTTATTGATAGGTTTAGTGGTTACAACCAAATTAAAATGGCGCCGTGTGATGTAGAAAAGACAATCACCAAAAGTCCATTTGCCAATTTCTACCCATTTTATTCGGGTTGAAGGATGTAGGGGCGACTTACCAATATGCTATGATTGCAATATTCCATATGGTATGATGAATGTATGTACGGAAGATTATATAGATAATATTGTGGTAAAGTAAAAAAAAAAAGAAAAAAAAGCCTCCACTACAGCAATTTAGACTTTTAGCGGCGTTTTTTTAGGCCTTTAGCGGTGTTTTTAAGCGCCACTAATAGTCTTTGCGGCGCTTTTAGAAGCGCCACAAAAAACGCCGCTAAAAGAGGCGCCGCAAAATTTAGCGGCGTTTATGAGCAAAAAACGCCGCTAAAGGTCATGACTTTTAGCGGCGCTTTTTTTACGAACGCCGCTAAAGGTCATAACTTTTAGCGGCGCTTTTTTTACAAACGCCGCTAAAGGTCATAACTTTTAGCGGCGCTTTTTTTACAAACGCCGCTAAAGGTATGACTTTTTTAGCGCGCATTTTTACTTAACGCCGCTAAAGGTCATGACTTTTAGCGACGTTTTTTTTAACGCCGCTAAAGGTCATGACTTTTAGCGGCGCTTTTTTTACGAACGCCGCTAAATGTATGACTTCTAGCGGCGCTTTTTGTTACAAACGCCGCTAATTTTGCCATGAAAAAATAAAAAAAAATTTCTTCATATTAACAAATTAAAAAAATAAAAATTTTACATTACTATTTGTTTGGCACCGAAATACCACATTTTATATCACATCAATCTACATTTTTTCCTTTAATAAATGTCCAAAAAAGGGAAAAAAAATACAAAAGGAAACCTAGATTTGCTCGGGCGATCATCTACCACATCAGGTTGTCTCTTTGCAATTCTGTCAGATTTAGCATCCTCTCCATTTTCCCTCCCTTCACCAAACCAGCCACTTCACACTCCTTCACCTGCAGATAAAATAGAAAATGCAGCTTCAAACCCAACCAAAAATTTAATAAGAGAACCTTGATAATCCAAAAGATATGACCAAATTAATTAATTTCACATTAATATATTATTATATTAATTAACATTATTTTTTATTATGATCACACAATAATACTAATAAATTATTATTCTTATGTCAATTTAGTAATATAATTAACAATAAAGAGTATTAGTTTCTTCAAACTCGTGCTTATAAATATATTATAAATCATGAACATATATTTGCCATATAACAAGGATGAATATGTAAGACTGTTGACAAACACTAGAAAGGAACGTAAATAAAATAAACATACTGCCCAAAGAAAAGGTTCCATGGAAGTAGTTCACATTACAACTTTTTATTATGGACCCTAAAGTATTAGGTTTCATCAGCTTAATGCCAATAAAAAGAAACAATTCATATTTTGTTATTTAAACATCACAAACAGATTCAAATATTCATAAATAAAAAGCAAAAAACTGTGATCTTTGAAAGGATCAAAAGTACAAATATAAACATAAAATAAAAAAATAAACACTAAATCCATATATTAATAATAACATGACCTCCAAAAATTTGGTAACAAACAAGTGTAAAAACTTATATATTCGCCACCTTAAGTATCTCACCCAATGCCTCTTCGGAGCCATTCTTAGACCACCTTTTCCTAAACCAAGCCTCACGAGATAAAACTACACAACTTTGAAAGCCACGTGAAACTCACATTAACATCTCAAAGTTACTTCAAAATTTCCATATTGAGACCAACATGTGAGACCAATAAACTATTTCCATGCATTATACAAAAATAAAGCAGGAAAGAAAGTATGTACCTTTCATATCTACTTTCAGATTCGGAAGGGCGGAAGCAACATAGTACCTATGTTTTTGTCCCGCATGGATAACCATTTGCAATCACTCGAAAGTTACGAGTAATCCATCGAGAAACAATGCCAATATTCATTGGTGTATACCTTCAAGAAATGATTTTTGCTCGATTGCACCTCCCACATTCCCAACATATTTAGCTTTGATGAGAAGAAAAATTTTAGAATCCATGAAACACATGAGTTTGTCTACTCAAAAGGGATTCATCAGCTAAGTTTAGCACTCTTCTTTTACCTGAGCTTCGATAGTCAAAACAACAGGATGTTCATACTGGGAAAAATCAATTTGAAGCTCCTGGAAAAATTCAATGCACATACCAGTCATTAGAGAGATGCAAAAGAAAAAAGCAACCATAAATCAAGCAAGACCATAAATTCTTGAATTCAATCATAACCAGATACAAACAGAGAAATAGTGCCGAATCAAAACTATATATATCATTAACAAATATTATTAACAAATAATTAACAAATATTTCTAGATGAACCCCAATCATAGTAAAGTATCATTAACAAATATTACTAACCCCATATATATCCTCTTAACATAGAAAAAAAATGAAGCATAAATAAAAATGACCCAACATTGTTGGTGAATAACTATCATTAACAAATATAAACAACACCTGTGAAGAGTAATATTGTAGCAGACTCTGATAATTCCAAGCAAAGGTTCCCCATGGACTGCAATTCCAATTAGAAAATTGCAACAAGACTCAGTTCATATACTAGACAAAGAACAAGATAAATAGATCCTGGATAATTTACCTCTGAACTTTGTCGATGCTACAGCAGTAAGAAGTACCTTCAGAACTTGCAGGATTGTACTGCAAATTGTTTTCTGGAATTAAAAAAAGTGTAACAAGTGACATATGCTAAAAACAAGGTTAACAGACACGATAACTAGCATACTCCTACACTCATCCATTTTAACAAGAAAAAGAACAAAGATAACTTAGAACTACTACAAAATGTATAGCATAAGGCATAGAACTACTACAAAATGTATAGCATAAGGGAAAGCAACAAAACAAAACAAAACAAATTTGGGGGCTGAAGGAAATAAAATAAAATAAAATAAAATAAAATGAACTTCAAACCCTGAATGTATACTAACAGTGTGCTGAAGGAAATTAGGGCACCCTGAATGTAATTACAAAATAATACCAGTTTTCTTTTTTTTCCAAAAGAAAGGAAGGTTTGGAATTTGGGCGGGGGTTGCATTTGGCTTAGAAAGAAAACAGATATACAAGGACACGTGTTTGGCTATTTGCGGCGGAAGCCACTATCAATAGTACAAATAAAAGCATCACAAAACATTAAATTCCTTCCTTTCATGGCTAAAACTGTTTCACATGTAGCCAAAGAACATTGTCAATTTAAAACACTGGTTCCTTCAACTTGTTCAACTTGTCTTGGCAGCCCACAAATAGAACAAATGCATTGAATTATTATATCTTTGTCTAAAAATGCATACAGTTTAGAGCACAAACAACTCTGAGATATGACATCCAAGTTACTTACAAAGCGAAAGAAGACCACAAATCATTAAAGCGTAAATGCCTCCCAAAAGAATGTGAAGACCACTCTTAGCCGTTTTCTGCAAAACAATGAGTGGCACATAAAAATAAAGCATGCAATAATTATAATACTAAAATAAAGCACTGGATAATTATAAGATAAACTAATAACATAATTTATGTTTTAAACCGCAGCAATTACTAACAAAGGATGCTGATATGGGTTACAAGTGAGACATCTGAACAAATTTAGGTATCACCAATCAACTGCCACTTGTATGTACTTGCGTGGGATTGGATTGATATTCACATTCTCTTGGTCTAAATTCTACAAGTGAATCGCATTCAGCATAATTATAAGATATTCTTAAACTTAACTAAGAAAGAAATAGATTTTTGCAAGAAATCTGATCAGCTCCTAATTCACCATTTTCTCTTTGCATCATGAGTACTTGCTCTCTCTCTCTCTCTCTCTCTCTCTCTCTTTACACACCAAGATTTCTTAATAGACATGTAAAAGGAAAGAATATGCTTTACATGTCTCTATCCAATAATCAATGCATTTGCCCTCATATCCGTGAAACACCTACCACTGTATCCCGAACTTGAACCAATATCAATGATTCGGTCTTTGTTAAGAAACTCATGCTTAAAAATCTTAGGAAGCGATTAATACTTAATCATTATACTAATCAAGGCCTTCAACCAAGTAATCTGGTCCAAAAGAAATGTCACACAAGTCTAAACCACACCAAAATGTCCAAAACCATATATTATGAAGGCATACAAGTAGATTTAATCCAGCCTTTTACATAGAAGAATATTATAAGATGCAGAATATTTTGCATTACTTTTAAAGGAGATCAGTACAAAATCCACCACTCTCAATGTTATAGATATTCCTCTAACTAGAACAGAGGGATAATAGAGAAATCATAACAAACGCAATAGATGACAGTATGCAGTGTGACCGTAAGATTCAGTTGGGATGTATAGAGAATGGTCATAAAGAACTCAGTATAAAACAATATGGAAGAGGTTGTTTACTCTCAAAACTAACAGTATAAAAGACTTACCCGTCGGTCGATGGAGACGGCGACTCGCGACGAGGCAGATTGAGGCGAACGCGATGGCAGAATGGACAATCGAGGGCGCCGTTTTGCTAAAAAATCGAGGCGAACACGAAGCAGGGGATGGTCAAATTCGATTAGAGCGTCAAATGCAAACAATATGGAAGAGGTTGTTTACTCTCAAAACTAACAGTATAAAAGACTTACCCGTCGGTCGATGGAGACGGCGACTTGCGACGAGACAGATGGAGGCGAACGCGATGGCAGAATGGACAATCGAGGGCAGATTCGCTAAAAATCGAGGCGAACACGAAGCAGGAGATGGTCAGATTCGATTAGAGCTTTTGATTTTTTTGGGAAATTAGGGATTGGGAAAATAGGACTTAGGCATTTCGTGAAAACAACTGAGTTAAAACAAACACAAACAAACGGCGTCGTTTTGCTGCTAAATTCTTAAACTTTGCGGCGTTTTTTTATAAAGCGCCACTAAAAATTAGTTTTTTTTCAGATTTTATTAGATTTTTATAGATTTTTTAAATTTTATAGATTTTTTAATAATTTAATGTATAAAAAATTTAAAACATACTGATAATTTTATAGATTTTTTAATAATTTAATATATAAATATTTAATATATAATTTAAAAAATAATTTAAAAAACAACTTTAAAAGTATTTTAAGTAATAGTATTTTAATTTTTTTCATTTTTTACATATATTTTTTTAATGTTAGTAGTTTTAAATTTTTTATAGATGTCATCAATTTTTTAAAATTTTTTTAACAATTACATTACAATTAAATTTTATTTCAATTAATATAAAGAAATTACTTAATTAATTAATAGATCAAATAGTTTAAATTTAAACCCTAAGTCAAACCCTAAACCATAAACCCTAACTCCTAAACTCGTAACCTAAATGAAGTCCCGAAATCTAAATTGTAACCAATCAAAATAAAAATAAAATTATTCTTATTCCTAAATTAAAATAGAGAATAGTACTTAGGTAATTATTTTATAATTTTTGATTTATTAATTAATTTATTTATTACAACAAAACTAAATTTTATGAATATTTATTCTAATTTCTAAATTTTAATTAACTTTTTAATCAATAGTACATAAGTGCTTCCACTAATTATTATAAACATAAGATTTTACATTAATATTTACATGTATACACATTAATTGATATATATATCCCTATGAAATAAAGTCTCAAGGCCGTTTAGACTTTTTAGGGTTTAATATTTTATGATTTAATTGGGTAATGGTTTAGTCTTGTTTTGCGATTTAGGGGTTTAGGGTCGAGTATTTTGAGTTATGATTTAGGGTTTAGAATATAAATTTGATATTTAAATTAAAGTGTAGGGTTTAATTTGTGTAGGGTTTATATTTTAGTGTTTACCGTTTAGGGTTTATGGATTAACAGATGCACTGATCGATTTAATATATAGCATATATTTTTATAATTTTTTAATGATTAAATGAAATTTGATATCCTGTCTTCGTTTAATAAACCCTAAACCCGTATGTGAACCTTAAACCATACACCTACAACAAACCCAAAAACCCTAAACCCTAAATTTTAAATCATAGATCTTGAAATACTGAACTCGAAACTCATAACCTCTATCCTCTATCCCATAAACCCTAAATCATAAACTATAAAACCCTAACCCCTGACCCTCAACCTATAAACCCCAAACCCTTAATCATTTACCTTTAAACTCATTAACCCTAACTTTTAACCCATGAAACCCTAACACATTCCCTTTAAACATTAAACCGCAAATCATAAACCATAATCCCTAAACAAATAGTAACTCCTAAACCCTAAACCCTAAACCCTAAACCCTAAACCTTACACCCTAAACTATATATGCTAAACCATAGACCCTAAACAATAATGAGAATTAATTTAATATTTTAAAATTAATATTATCTCTTTTACGATTATATAAGAAATTTTTTAATATTTTTTTCATGTTTAACAAATATTTTACTCTTAAATAATTTAAACTAGATTCATAATTTTAATGCATTAAAATTAATGTTATCTCTTTTACAATTATATAAGAAATTATTTAATATATAAATTTAAAAACAATTACTCATATATAACAAAAAAAACTTTCAAATTATTAGCGGCGTTTTTCCCAAAGCGCCGCTAAAGGTCTCACTTTTAGCGGCGTTTTTCCCAAAGCGCCGCTAAAGGTCTCACTTTTAGCGGCGTTTTTTCCAAAGCGCCGCTAAAGGTCTCACTTTTAGCGGCGTTTTTTACAAAGCGCCGCTAAAGATCTCACTTTTAGCGGCGTTTTTGCAATAAACGCCGCTATATATCATTTTTAGCGGCGGTTTCCTTCAAACACCGGTAATGTATAATATTTGCGGCGTTTTTCGCTAAAACGCCACTAAAAACGCCGCTAAAAGTCTGTTTTGCTGTAGTGCTCTGATCACCTGGAAGATTTAAAAAGGGTATTTGAACGATGTAGGAGATACAAACTTCGCATGAATCCATTGAAGTGTGCATTTGGTGTTTGTGTGAAAATGTTTTTGGGTTTTATAGCGCACGAGAAAGGGATAATGTTGATACTAAAATGGTAGAGCCATTCAATTTATACCGCCTCCCATATACCAGAAACAATTTAAATATTTTACGAAGTTTTGTTAGACAATAACACGTTAACGAAACAAAATAGATAAATATAAATAAATAAATATTTATATATATATAATGAAATATAAATAGAACAATTTATATTTAATTTGTCAAATACAAATAATCAAATAAAACCATAACAAAAGATGAAATAAAAAAGGAAGAATAGAGATTTTATGAAACATTGAGGCTTGTGAAACACAGTTTCCTTAAGATAGATTCAGTCGCTCCTACAGTACTTGGAGAAATGTTAGTTGAATGTCTCCCAGGATGCAACAACACAAAGATCAAAGCAGCAACACCTCTGTAGCGATCAACGAACAAACGATGCCTTTTTCTATCACCGTAATGTTTGGGAATACGGAGAGGAAAATGAAGAATTTTGAGAGCAACAGAATTTCGGTGTGAGAAATTATCAGAATGTGTAAAAACCTTCAGAAATCATAGCCTTTTATAGGCATTGAGAATGTTGGAATTTTGGAAAATTTCCACAAAATATGCTCTTAAGGAGCCAATAAATCAAATAAATAAGATAAGTGTCCTTATATAACCAGAAACTATGTCTGTTTAGGAAGCCTGACTCGTCTGGACATTTCGCGTCGCCCATGTCGTGCGAGTGTGCCCCAACTCTATCGGGTTTGAACCTACACCCCCCCGCACTAGAGGTAGGGTTTCAAGCTTAGTCATTCAATTACCCTGTAAGAGGGTTCACACACACACACACACACACACACACATACACACACATATATATACATCTCATACTTGATATTTAACTAATGTGGGATCTAAGCCTTTACTTTTCATCAACAAATATTTCCAAGTAGCTGACTTTTAGCATCAATTTTTCATTCATCACTCAACTATTTTGAATATATCGTTGTAAAGGTCTCATAGAGTAGAATATGAAACTATAATTTTGTGATTCAACTCTCCACTTTTACCTATTGAGAATATGGCTCAAATTTCCCATAAAATGCAATTTTTCTAACAAGTTCCATATATCAAGAGGTTCATTCTAGCATTAGGAGAAATTATTATACCTTTTTAGTGTTTGTTGAAAAAGGGAGTTTTATTTTTATATGGTGAACAACAATAAAGGTATCTTAAGAGAATTTATCGTTGTTTTATGCGATGTCAAAGTCTTAAAATTTATATAAAGAATGATCGAACCTGGAAACTAACTATGACAACGATTTGAGGCAAGCGCACCTATCGAACAATATATAGTTAAGGTAAGACCGGATTGTCGAACCCAAAGGAACCAAAAGTACTAATACTAACTTTCCTTTTATTATCTAGACTAAGAATTAAAGGAATTTTTATCTAATCTAAAATTAACTAACAACTAAATTAAAGGCTCTAAGACAAAGAAGAATGAAATTGGGAAAATAACTTTGAGGAAAAAACCAATTGATTAAGACGATAACCAAGGAAGAATCCATCTAGACTTCACTTGTTATCTAACTTTAAACCAGACGATTTATTCATTTGACTTGATCCGTAGGATTCCCTAAGTTATATCAATCCCTCTCTCAAGGCGACTAGCGTCTAACCCTAGGTTGATTAATTGAAATCTCTTTCTAATTAAAACCCTTAGAATTGTATTAACTCGATCTATGGACTCCCATATTAGGTTTGACCCTAATCCGGCAGATTTTTGTCACCCTATCTCTAGGCGCACGAGCAACTACGCTTAATTATGCTAGATCTACTCTTAAGCAGGGACTTTTGCTCCTCCACCTAAGCACATCCAACTTGAATTAATATTCCAGAAATATCAACACAAGAATTAAGAACACATAATTAAGAACAAGTCAAATATTTATCATATAGTTCAACAAACGATAACAAGATTCATCTTAGGTTTCATCCCCCTCAGATATCTGAGGGTTTAGTTCATAATAATAGAAGAAAAGATAAAACAAAACATAAGAAATCCCTAAAACCCCCTAAAAGAATTGAAGGAGAATCCTCCGTCTTGATTATGATTCCGGCTTCTTGAGATGAATCAACTGGCTATCTTCGAGTAAATCCCCACAAATTTGCCCCATTTGGCCTAGCTGGATGCCTCCTTACTAAAGCCTTCGATTCCCTCTTTTTAGGTTATACTTAAGGTGTTTATATAGGCTTCAGAATGTGTTTCTTCGCCCCTAAGTATCCTAATCCGAGTGAAATTTCTCTTAGTCACGGTAGGGACACGCCCATGGCACACGCCTGTGTAAATCATGGCTAGGCCATGTTCGAGGCTGTTGAATGAGGCACGACCGTGTGGTCTTGGGTCCAGGCCGTGTTGATTTTGTGGTATGGCCCATTTACTCCGTTTTAGGCCCGTTTCTCATTCTTTTCATCCTCCGGTGCTCTCCTAAATATACAACATGAAAACAAAGGACTAAGAGTACCAAATTAACAATTCAAGGCTTAAATCATCCAAAAGCATGCTAAATGTGGGCTTAAAATATGTTACTATCACGGTTTATCAAATACCCCCACACTTAAGCTTTTGCTTGTCCTCAAGCAAAATTCTCAACTTACAAATAAAACAAACTTCCTTGATTCATAATATTCATCAATAATGTTTCATTATAATTCAAAGATAATTCATACATTGATAATTCAACTCAAAGAGTCCTAAAGATTCAAACAATCAAAGTCATACATTTATAGCCCGAAAACGTTAGGTGTTTCCCCTTACCTAATTAATTACCTCTGATTCAAAATCGACAAGAGTTGACATCCTCACTAAAGATTCACTCAAATCACTCAAAGTGTTTAAGGTTCAAAATTAAGCACTCAAAAGTCGAACATGAAGAGTTAATCCCATAGGCTTGCATGAAAATCAAATCTCCACCACTATAATATGAGATGATACACAAATCAAAAGGTCTTTAACAGGGTTGTAACGGGGCTTGGGTTAAAGGTGTGGATAAAGGTTGTATTAAAGGGTTAGAATCGAGATTGACCTGACAAATTACCTAACTAGAGATATCGAACTGGTAATAATTACATAATTTGAAAATTTTTACTACTACTAATAATATTCTGATATGAGCTTCTTCTTCAATAATTGGAATTTAACATATAAGCTTGCCTAATCACAAAACTAATAGTGAATATTCTTCGATTTTTTTTAAGAACAAGTCATAATATATAATAAAAGATGAATTCAACTACTAAAATAAAATAGTTAGGCAATCAATCAAATCAAATCTCAATAGAAAGGGTAGTCAAGGAATGGTGATAACAAATACAAAGGGTTTTGGGTTAATATTAGTGGGTGTGTCAATAAAAAGGGTTGTTAGGATTAAAAAGGGTTCACTAGGGGTTAATTATGAAGGTATGCTTTTAGTAGAGTAAGTGGGTTAAAACCTAAGTGTCTTTATCATCTCTGTATATCAAATCAAAGGTGTGGTCTCGACATGTATAAACGATGCAAGTTCTAGAATAACAAATCAATGTTGACACACTCATAATAAAAAGTGAGCACGAAAGAATGTATGCTTTAAAAGGCTCAAAATCTCACACAAATTATGGTTATTTGATATCAACCTTGTAAATTTCAAACTTCAAGGTAATAATTATATTCAGGTAGACGACCTAACACAATTTTAATTTTTGAAAATAGACTTATCATGCTTGATTCTCTAGTCTCCTAAAGTTTACATCATCAATGTACAATTATCAATGACTTAATCCAAGACATATCAATAAAAATCATAAATCAAAGGAAATTTCATTCTAATCATAATATGAAAAAAAAATTACTTAATGACAAGATATCATTCATGGCATAATTAAGGGATTTTCAAATAATACTATAGTTAACCCCCCACACTTAAGATGTACATTGCCCTCAATGTACAAAGATAGATAATAACAATATAATAATAAAATCAAAAGAGAGGGGGAGAAGTAAAACTTCCTGCATTATGGATGAAATCCTTGAAGGGTATTCCATGACGAATGTGATGACTAGGTATAAATGATGTTTTTGTTCCTTAAGTGGTATATTTAATCTATTTAATCTGAGAAGTCATCAATTGGGGAATGGATGTTGTTATGGAAACTTGTTGTTAGATGGCCAGTGATAAAGTGATATCAATAGTACTAATGAAACTTTCAAGTCTTTAAATAGTCAACTGAAATAAAAGCGAGATAAAAATGAAAATAAAAGTAGAAGTGAAAATAATAAAAATAATAAAAATAGAACGAAAAGGACTCAGAGGTCCTCTGCATCAGCTGGGTCGTGCGGTGGTGGCGGCGATGAGATGTGAAGGTACTGACATATCTGGTGGAGGATGGTGTCAATATGGTCAAACTGCTGGAAGCATTTCTGCTCAAATCGTGTTAGGCGCTCAGATATGTCAAAAATAGATGCTGTTGCATGGGATGGACGATGGCTTGGTGGTGGTGCTTCTTGTGTTGGGGGGACATCATCAGTAATATCCTCAGGGTCCTCCTCGTCGGTGGTAGGTGCTAGCCGATATTGGGGGGATCGGTCCCACGTCGACGTTGAATCATCCTCATGTATAACATCGTCTGGATGCCTTGTGGGGACATCTAACCTATCAGTGTGAGGGAGGATGTCTGAGCGTCGATGTTGAGGAGCCCGAAATGTCGAGCCAAGCGTGTGATGTAGGGACCCATAGATATAACCCCTCTCCTATGTTGCTCTGTCTGATGTTGAATGGCACGAGCTATGAAATAGGCTAAGTTGATAACGTGCTCATTGGACATACACCATAGGTAGTAGACATCGTGAGTGTTGACGACGCCTGTGCTCTCCCGCCTCCCTGTCAAAATATGAGATAAGATAGCGTGTACGTACCTCAGGGGAGGGGTGAGAGCCGTCGCTTTGGAGCGACTGGGGTCATAGATATGGTTGTTGGGAGCTATCTTGTACCAACATTTCGTTGGGGTTATATGGATGTGGCTGTGAAGATCTTTAAAATCCTCATCTTGCATGAATTCATCAGTGTAGAGTCCCAAAGTGGCTCCAAATTATGGGACACTCATCTTACAGACTAGGCCTCCGAGGCGGAATTGGATAGTGTCAGGGTCGTTGAAGTTGGTCATCACCGTTTGGAGGTGGAAAGTAGAATAGAGTTCCAGAGTGAGCTCTAGGTAAGTGGACTCAATGATGTCGAAAAATTGCCCCCACGGGTCTGTGAATAATAAGGCTCGAACCTCGTCTGCTAGCTGAACCTGCTCCAAAGCAGTCCAATCGATACATCGTCCTACGCCGAGAGGTCTTGCGCGTAGTATCTGATAACGATCCTCCTAAATCCCTAGAGGAAAACGTAAGAATGGGTGGCACACTTTGGTGGTTGCACTGGCTGATGACGAACCGGGTCCCTTTTGTTTTTTAGAACTAGGGACTGCGGTGTTCTTTCCTCGGGACGATGACATTATTTTCCTAGAAATAACATATATGCAATAATTCAAGTAGTGTTTCAGTCACATGCAGTTAAGAGCTCAATAATGTCAATGATTTAGTAAGGACACAAAACACAATAAGAATAGTCAAATATTTTGCATAAATATGAATTGTTGTTAAACAATGACTAAATTAATCTAATAGTTAGTATAACTAATTTTTCTGAGCAATAATCAATAAATTAGATAAAACCTAAATAAGATTCTAATCATAAATTAGTTCTAAGAAATGTAAAAATGAGGTGTAACCGATGGTGTTATTGGAAAGAAACGGTGTAGTTGGGAGGAGTACGGGCACTGAAAGGCGATACACGGGCGTGTGCTGCAAGGAAAAAATGGGGTACACAGCTGTGTCGTGTCTGTGGATGGGTGTGTATCCTATCGACACAGGCGTGGGTTGGTTTCCTATGTGTATGTGGCCAAGAGAAGGAGTTAAAGGGTATAGAAAATTGAGGGAGGGGAGGATTTTGCTGGTGGCTGGAAATATGGTGGTGGTTTCAGAGAGAAAATGGCTAGGGTTTGAAATGGGGAAAATTTGGGGAAGACGGGCTTAGTGGTCTTTAAATAGGGAGAGGTACATAGTCAGGGGCCACGCCCGTGTTCTCTTTATTCGGCCCGTGTTTTTCGAAAATTTTAAATTTAGGCGCGTTTGAGATATTGCCCACGCCTGTGTTCCTTGGCCGTGTGCTATTATGTTCGCTTCTCCTACGCCTGTGCTAAGATTTCCACGCCCGTCTCTATGTAGTCAGTGTTTTACACGGTTGGTGGGCACGGGCTTGGCTCATGCCCATGCTGGTTTTCTCAGAATAGACCACAGTTGCATCGCATGGCCGTGGTCTTATTATCGTAGCCCGTTTTATAAAAAAATTATTCTTCTTCATCTCGCACGTCTACCGGCACGCCCGTTTTTCATCTCATGGCATCCACACAGCCACGGGCACGCCTGTGTGCAAGGCCGTGTGGTAAGGAAACCTGCGCTTCACTAAATTGGTTAGTTTGGGGTTAGATGCTAAAAATCACAAATATAATGTTAGTGAAGTCATTGCTAGGGTTGCCTCCTGAGAAGCGCTTGTTTAAAGTTTTAAGCTAGACTCACCCTATTTTCATTTCTAAATGAAGGTTCGCGGAGCTGAAGCTCCTCTCTCAATTCCTTGAAATCTTCACCATTATAAAGTTTCAGTCGATGGCCATTTACCTTGAATGTTCCCTGAGTTGGATGGGTTACCTCGACTGTGCCGTATGGAAAAATAGTTTTGATCACGAATGGGCCTGACCATCTTGATTTCAGCTTTCCAGGAAATAGTTTGAGTCTTGAATTATACAGTAGGACCAAGTCTCCTACTTCGAATTGCTTTGATTGTTTTAAACGAGCATCATGGCGTCGTTTTGTTGCCTCCTTATATAGTCATGAGTTCTCGTAAGCCTCAGCTCGCCATTCATCTAGTTCGTTCAACTGTATCATCCTATTCTCACTTACGATTTTAAGATCGTAATTCAAGAATTTTATAGCCCAATACGTTTTGTGCTCTAACTCAAATGGTAGATGACAACTTTTTCCGTAGACAAGTTTGTATGAGGATGTTTCCAAAGGGGTTTTAAATGCTGTTCTATAGGCCCATAAAGCATCATCTACTTTTACTGCCCAATCTTCCCTGTTTGATTCAACTGTTTTCTCTAGGATTCGCTTAAGCTCTCGATTTGCCACTTCCACTTGCCCACTAGTTTAAGGATGATAAGGGGTAGCTGTTCTGTGGTGTACTCCATATTTTTTTAAGACTTTATCAAATTGAGTATTGCAAAAGTGAGTACCCCTATCACTGATAATCGCTCTACCTATTCCAAAACGAGAGAAGAGTTTCTTAAGAAACTTTACTATAGCTCTAGTATTGTTAGTAGGTAAAGCTTGGGCTTCCACCCATTTTGACATGTAATCTACTGCTACTAAGATGTATTTATTTCCGAATGAACTAGGGAACGGACCCATAAAGTCAATACCCCATACGTCGAATATCTCACATGATAACATATATGTTTGAGGCATTTCATCGCGTTTAGAGATATTACCTGTTCTTTGGCATTTATCACACGAAGTGGCATACCTGTTGGCATCTTTAAGTAGAGTTAGCCAATAAAATCCTGATTCGAGTGTTTTGTGTGCTGTCTTAATTCTGCTGTAATGTCCTCCAGAAGGTCCTGAATGGCAATGTTCTAGGATTCTGCTTGCTTCTGCCTTTGTAACGCATCTCCGAATTACTTGATCTGCACATATGCGAAAAAGAAAGGGGTCCTCCCAAAATAACTTTTCACATCAGCAAAGAATCGCTTCTTTTGATGATGTGTTAACCTTTTTGGTAGGATGTTAACAACTAAATAATTTGCAATATCTTTAAACCACGGTACCTCAGAGTTGGTTATAGAAAAGAGTTGTTCCTCAGGGAACGAATCGTTTATCTCACTCTTGTCGAGTTTTTCGATATGTGGGTTCTCAAGCCTGGAGAGGTGATCTGCTGCAAGATTTTCAGCTCCCTTCTTATCCTGAATTTCCAAATCAAATTCCTATAAAAGTAAGATCCATCGTTTGAGTCGAGGTTTTGCATCAGGTTTAGTTAAAAGTTAACGAAGAGCTGAATGGTCAGTGTAAACGACTACTTTAGATAATATCAGATACTGTCTAAATTTGTCAAATACAAAAACTACAGCTAGCAATTCTTTCTCTGTGGTGGTGTAGTTTTCTTGTGTAGGCGTCAATGTTCTGCTAGCATAATAAATTGGCTGAAAATGCTTGTTTCTTCGCTGTCCCAAAATTGCACCTGCTGCAAAATCACTCGCATCACATATTAGTTCAAAGGGTAGATTCCAATCAGATGCAATTATAATCGGAGCGTTTATTAGTTTATTTTTGAGGATATTAAATGCATCTAAACACTCCTAATAAAAATTGAAAGGAACATCTTTTTCTAGTAATCTTGTTAAAGGCTTAGCTATTTTAGAGAAATCTTTAATGAATCTTCTATAAAATCCAGCATGTCCTAAAAAGCTTCTAATAGCCTTAACTGAACTGGGGGGGTAATTTTTCTATGGTTTCAATCTTTACTTTATCTACCTCAATCCCTTTACTAGAAATCTTATGTCCTAACACAATCCCCTCTCTAACCATAAAGTGACATTTTTCGCAATTCAAGACAAGATTCGTTTCCTCACATCTTATTAGAACTCGTTCTAAATTTTTTAGGGAAAGGTGGAAATAATTACTGAATACCAAGAAATCGTCCATAAATACCTCCATAATGTCTTCCACAAGTTCATCAAAGATGGCCAGCATGCTACGCTGAAAAGTAGTAGGAGCATTACATAATCCAAATGGCATTCTACGATAAGAAAATGTACCGTATGGACATGTAAATATTGTCTTTTCTTAATCCTTGGGAGTTATTGGGATTTGGAAGTAGCTGGAGAGTCCGTCCAAGAAGCAGTAGTACATATGCCTAAATAATCTTTCTAACATCTGATCAATAAAGGGCAAAGGGAAGTGATCTTTTCTGGTGGTGTCGTTCACTTCCTATAGTCAATCTGAGACTCTCCAACTCGTGGATTTGTTCTTGTAGGTTTCAATTCATTCTTTTTGTTGGCTACAACAGTCATGCATCCTTTCTTTGGAACTACCTGCACAGGACTTACCCAAGTACTGTCAGAAATAGGATAAATTATTCCTGCATATAGAAGTTCAATTACCCCAGCTTTGACAACTTTTTTCATATTGGGGTTCAAACGTCTCTAAGGTTGCACACACGGTTTATACTCATCTTTCATTAAAATTTTGTGGGTGCAGAATGATGGGCTTATTCCTTTAATGTCAGACATTTTCCACGCTATGGCTCTTTAATGTTTCCTTAGTACCCTTAGCAAATCTTCTTTCTCTTTGGGTCCTAGTTCTGAAGAGATGATTACTGGTAGCGTAGAATTATCCCCGAGGAATACGTATTCTAAATGTTTTGGCAATTATTTTAATTCTAATTTGGGTGGTTCATTAATAGAGGGTTTCTGTTTTAGTTCGTCATTGATTTCAATACCCTGTATTTTCGTCTGTCTAGAGGATGATGTATTAGGATTCAATTCATCGATATCATTATCTATCTCCTCTCCTTGTGAAAGACACAGTTCCATCGTGTCATTGTGCATGATTTCCTACGAAGACTCTTGAAAAATGTGATCAGTGGCATAAACAAAGTAACAAGAATCATCTTGTTCTCTAGAATATCGCATGGCTTCGTAAATTTGGAAAATAATTTCCTCATCGCCTACCCCTAGTGCAAGTTTACCATCACCAACATCAATGACAACCCTAGTAGTAGCTAGAAAGGGTCGTCCCAAAATTAAAGGTACCTCTTCGTCCTCATTCATGTCAAGCACAACAAAATCAACAGGAAATATAAATTTATCTACTTTTACCAGAACATCTTCGATAATTCCCCTAGGATACTTAATAGATTTGTCAGCTAACTGAATACTCATCCTAGTGGGTTTTGGTTCCTTGAGAACAAGTTGCTTAAACATTCTATAAGACATTAGATTAATACTGGCACCTAAATCAGTTAGTGCTTTCTCTATGTTCAAACTACCAATTAAACAGGGAATAGTGAAACTTCCTAGATCTTTCAATTTGGTTGGCAGCTTGTTTTGGATGATAGCTGAGCATTCTTCATGAAGTTCCGCTGTTGAAATTTCCTCAAACTTCCTCTTATTTGTTAGATGCTCCTTTAAAAATTTTGCATATGTTGGCATTTGCGAAATAGCTTCAACAAAAGGTAAGTTAATATGTAGGTGTTTGAAAAGTTTAAGAAATTTACCATATTGTGCGTCTAAGCGGTCTTTCTTCAACTTCGCTGAATATGGGATCGTTGGTTTAATTTCCTCATGGGTCGGGGTTGCCTTTGCCTTATCGGTTTCATGTGGTATCTTTTTCTTCGTTTCGACTAACTCCCTTCCACTTCTTAGTGTCACTGCCTTTACCTGCTCTTTTTCCTTAGGTAAGCTTTCTGATCGTATTTCAGAAACTATCTTAGTAAGTTGCCCAATTTGATCCTTGAGCTCCTGTGTCGATGCTTCAAGTGTTGTTTCTATATTTTGGAAACGTGTTTCTGTGATTGCTATGAATTTTGTCAGCATCTCCTCAAGGTTTGGCTTCTTTTTCTGTGGGTAGGGCTGTTGTTGGAAGTTTTGGGATGGCTGTTGCCTTTGATTTCCTTGACCACCCTATGAGAAATTGGGGTGGTTCTTCCAACCTGGATTATAAGTATTACTATAAGGGTTATTGTTAGATCAAAAATTGTTACCCATATAGTTCATTTGTTCGCTCTCCATGCCCTATCCGTAGGGTGGGTACTCAGGATTCGCCACGCCTCCACTTGCGTCGCACTGCATAACTGGATGTACTTGCGAAGAACCGTATAAACCATCAAATTTTTTATGTAACATCTCTACCTAATTTGATAGTAGGGTTACTGCATCGAGGTTGAAAACTCTGGCTGCTTTGGCTGGCCTTGTCCTTGTAACTTGCCACTGATAGTTATTCAACGACATCTCCTCTATAAACTCATAGGCTACTTCAGGAGTTTTACTGTTCAGGGTTTTGCCGGCTACTGAATCGATTAATTGCCTTGTTGAAGGGTTCACACCATTGTAGAAAGTTTGGACCTATAGCCATAAAGGTAATCCGTGGTATGGGCACCTCCTCAACAAGTCTTTGTATCTCTCCCATGCATCGTAAAGTGTCTCTAAATCCATCTGCACAAAAGAAGAGATATCATTCCTTAACTTGGCCGTTTTGGCTGGTGGAAAATATTTTAATAAAAAGTTTTCGGTCGTTTGATCCCATGTAGTGATTGACCCTCGTGGAAGAGAATGCAACCACTGTTTGGTTTTATTTATCAAAGAAAAGGGGAATAACCGAAGATGGATGGCATCATCAGAAATGCCATTTATTTTGAAGGTATCACAGAATTCTAGAAAATTTGCTAAGTGTGTATTAGGATCCTCATCCTACTAACCATCAAACTGAACAAACTGTTGTATCATCTGTATAGTGTTAGGTTTCAGTTTAAAATTATTTGCAGCAATAGTAGGCCTAACAATACTTGACCCAGTTCCTGTTAAACTAGGTTTAGCATAATCATACATAGTTCGAAGAGCATGATTTTCGGCCATCTCTTGAGGTAGCGGGTTATTTTCAGCCATCTCTTCGGTGGTATTAATTTTGGCTTCTTGCTCTTCTTCTATGTAGTTTAAGCTTTGCCTTATCTCTCTGCGATTTCTGTGAACAGTTCCTTCAATATCACTATCGTAAAGTTGGGGTCCTGTCGGGTTCCTTCTAGTCATAAACTAGAGGTACCTGAAATGAACAAAAGAAAGAAAATTTAGCAAAGTTAAAAACAGACTAAGAAATAAAAGTAAATTGCAAAAAAATAAAAATGGCTAAAGTAATAAAAATTGAGCTTTCTTAATATTTCAATTCCCCGACAACGGCGCCAAAAAGTTGATCGTTGTTTTATGCGATGTCAAAGTCTTAAAATTTATATAAAAAATGATCGAACTTGGAAACTAACTATGACAACGATTTGAGGCAAGCGCACCTATCGAACAATAGTATAGTTAAGGCAAGACCGGATTGTCGAACCCAAAGGAACCAAAAATACTAATACTAACTTTCTTTTTATTATCTAGCCTAAGAATTAAATGAATTTTTATCTAATCTAAAATTAACTAACAACTAAACTAAAGACTCTAAGACAAAGAAGAATGAAATTGGGAAAATAACTTTGAGGAAAAAACCAATTGATTAAGATGATACCCAAGGAAGAATCCACCTAGACTTCACTTGTTATTTAACTCTGGACCAGACGATTTATTCATTTGACTTGATCCGTAGGATTCCCTAAGTTATATTAATCCCTTTCTCGAGGTGACTAACGTCTAACCCTAGGTTGATTAATTGAAATCTCTTTCTAATTAAAACCCCTAGAATTGCATTAACTCGATCTATGGACTCCCATATTAGGTTTGACCCTAATCCGACAGATTTTCATCACCCTATCTCTAGGCGCACGAGCAACTCCGCTTAATTATGCTAGATCTACTCTTAGGCAGAGACTTTTGCTCCTCCACCTAAGCACATCCAACTTGAATTAATATTCGGAAATATCAACACAAGAATTAAGAACAAGTCAAGTATTTATCATATAGTTCAGCAAACGATAACAAGATTCATCTTAGGTTTCATTCCCCTCAGGTATCTAAGGGTTTAGTTCATAATAATAAAAGAATACATCTCAGAAGAAAAGATAAAACAAAACATAAGAAATTCCTAAAACCCCCTGAAGGAATTGAAGGAGAGATCCTCCGTCTTGATTATGATTCCGGCTTCTTGAGATGGATCAACTGGCTATCTTCGAGTAAATCCCCACAAATCTGTCCTCTTTGGCCTAGCTGGATACCCCCTAACTAAAGCCTTCGTTTCCCCCTTTTTAGGTTATACTTAGGGTGTTTATATAGGCTTTGGAATGTGTTTCTTCGCCCTTAAGTATCCTAATCCGAGTGAAATTTCTCTTAGTCACGGTAGGGACACGCCCATGGCACACGCCCGTGTAAGTCGTGGCCAGGCCATGTTCGAGCCTGTTGAATGAGGCACTGCTGTGTGGTCTTGGGCCCAGGCCGTGTTGATTTCGTGATATGGCCCATTTACTCCGTTTTGGGCCCATTTCTTGTTCTTTTCATCCTACGGTGCTCTTCTGAGTATAAAACATGAAAACAAAGGATTAAGAGCACCAAATTACACAATTCAAGGTTTAAATCATCCAAAAGCATGCTAAATGTGGGCTTAAAATATGTTACTATCACGGTTTATCAAGAATCAAACAGATCCTTAGTATAACACCCCTTACCCGGTTTGGTCGTTGGACCGAGCTATGAGATGTTACTATTGTAATGAGCACTAAAAAGATAAAAAAAATCATGCAATAATCATTTGCAACTCAATCATGTTCATATTATGTTATTCAAGTAGAAATCAAGACTAAATCGAGCTTACATAAGTTCTATTGATGACCCAGGCATGAAATAGGACCAAATTGCAAAGTTATAAAAATTTTGGAATCCACGTCATGACATCATAACGTTAGGACATCACAGGCTGTTTGCCGACATTACAACGAGGATTTTGTTTTTGGTAAAATATGGCCATTTGAGACCTATTTCGTGCCAAGCCAAGCTATTTACTCAAAAGATGCATATTTGGCTATTTAAACCTGCACAAAACCAACTTAATCACATACCAACACATCCATTTAACCAACCATAAGACAATTTAAGCTATTTTACATGAATTGACCACTTTGCTCAGCATAAGAACTTAAACATTCATCAATTCCTCAAGCATTACTTAACAATCACTTTTAACATTCGAAATTCAACCAAGATCGCATTCAATTTATGCAATTCAATAACTCAACACATGTCTTGATATGGTACCATTAACGCACATTCAAATTTCACTATCTAAACTGTAACAGACCGATTTTGACCCTAATCGGAACGGTGGTTTCGGGACCACGAATCCGAGTCTGAGAAATTTTTAAATATTATATTTTGTGTTTATTATATGTGAATTAATGTGTGCGAAAGTTTCGTAGAAAAATTTAATTGTTTGTGTGCTTAATTAAATAAAAGGACTTAATCGCGTAAAGTGTAAAAGTTACATACTATAGTAAAAAGTGCTTATTTGTTAGTGGTTTCTTAATATGAAGTCCTTAAAGTAGAAATATACCATAAATATGATAGTGGATGGTTGATGGACGATTTTAGACATAGTTTATATATTATACTTATTTTATTATAAAGGTTAAATAAGTAAAATAATTAATAAGTAATATTAAACAAAACCAAAGGCCATTATCATCTTATTTTTCTTATGACCGAATGTAAAAGGAGGAAGAACTTAGAGTTTCTTCAACATTTCGGCATTTTGAAGCTTGATTAAGGTATGGTTAGTTTTCGGTTTTTGATAATTTTTACGTTTTTGTGATCGTTGCTTCGTATATTACTCGACCCATGCTTGAATTTTTGAAATTTGTATGTATATAGGATTCGGCCATTAACATGTTTAACTGATTTTGATATTTGATAGTTTTAGATTAATTATATGTTAAAGATTTACAAGTTTTGTATTAGGAATTTTGGTGAAATTTAGTATTTAGGGCTAATTTGTAGAGATAAAAATTAGTAGGGACTTATTTACAAATAAATGGAAAATATGGACTTGTATAGCCCTATTGGATATTCGGCCCTTGAGTTAATTAGTGAAATTTTGTGTATGTTGAGTTTTATGCAAATAGGAC
The DNA here is from genome assembly GCA_025503065.1 of Gossypium bickii. Taxonomy (NCBI): domain Eukaryota; kingdom Viridiplantae; phylum Streptophyta; class Magnoliopsida; order Malvales; family Malvaceae; genus Gossypium; species Gossypium bickii. The sequence goes on along the minus strand of CP106715.1, from coordinate 31,574,297 downwards.
TAAATTGCAAAATTTTGAAATAGTGGGGGCAAAATGGTAATTTGCCCATTTATGTGTTTTGGGACTAAATTGAAATGAAATGTACTTGAATGAGCTGAATTTTAATGTGTTTAGATCAAGAACAAGAAAAAGCAGATTTGGATCGGGAAAGGCGAAGGTTCTCGAATAGCCAGATTTGCTGCGGTCTATCGACAGTAGAGGTAAGTCCCTAAGCGTTCTAATGTTAATGAATTTATACATGAACTTAGTGAATGATGAATTTTGGAAATTTAAAGCATAAATACATGATATAGCCGAATATGAGTGTATGGTATTGAAGTGAAACTATTTTGTTTAATGCAATGTGAATAGGTAAGTTCGTTTCGATAAGTGAAAGTAGTATAAAGAATATAAGATGTTGTGATTTCTTTATGAAGCATTGTGTATTGAAATGTTAAATGTGTTGATATTCGGGCTTGAGCCTAGCGGGCCTTGTGCTTAGGTGGAAAGTATCGGGCTAAATGCCCAGCGTGCCTAGTCTTGGGTGAAAAGTATCGGGCTTTGAGCCTAGCAGGCCTTGTGCCGGTGAAGAGTTTCGGGCTTATTGCCTAGCAGGCTAAATGCCGGTGATTTCTAAATACGAGCTTATGCATATAAACTAGTGGAGTTATGTTGGCAAAAAGGACAAACCTTAAGCTTATTCGTATGTATTAAATTACAAAGCTGTACGGGTAAGTACCTGTGAGTGGTTTAATCGAGTATATATATATTCGTTCAATTATAAATATTTATGTATATGTGTGTGATGTTGGACGAAAATTTGGTATATGATTATGTATGTATATTCGGTTGGTTGTTTAGAAACTCATATTGATAATTCGTGCATGTTGGATTTTTATAGTGATAAGATGTAAAGTGAATGAGTATATATATACATATATATATATGCTTTTATATATGATTCCATTTAAAATGATGTGCATACGATTTGAGTGTTTGGCAAGAAATGGATATTTATCATTTGAACTTGAGTTTATTTAATGAACTATTTGTTAAAGGTAGGATAATGAGAAATGTCAAGTTAAAGATGATATTGAAGTTCGATAATGTGACACCATATGTGTGATTTGTTAAATTTCAATGTAATATCAAGTATTTGACTTGGAAAGTTTAGGTGTCAAGTTGAATTATTTTCTTTAAATTTGCTTAAGCCTTACTAAGCTAGTTAGCTTATTTCGTGTGTGCTCTTTGTTCTGTTTTATAGATTTCCATCAAGCTACGGGCATCTGAGGATCGTCGAAAAAGTCAACCATACTATCACCCCTTTTGGTACTTAATCTTAGTTTTGAATCAAAGGCATGTATAGGTTAGACTAAGGTTTAGATTAATGACTTTTGGTCTTGTATATAAATATAGCCTTGCGAAAATGGCTACTTCATTTGGTTAAGTTTCATTTCTATGTTTTGATTTCATAGCTTGTTCATAATGTTAATGGATGTTTTAGATCCGGTCATGGTTTATATCATATGTGGAAAGGTGCTCATTTGGTATGTAATATCCCGGGTTAGGGGCTGTTTTGTTGTTGCATGTTATTGCATGTGTTGGCTTGTTATGTTGTTGTTTGTATGGTTTCGGGACTTAGTTATGAAGTGGAAGTAAGCCCAGTATTGGGGAAAATTTTGTTTTTGGGTGATAAGTGAAGGAGTTTGAGGAATTTGGGGCTTTTAAATTTATTTTGGGTGTTTGTTAACACAAGAAACAAGTTGGTGGAGTGGCAATGTAGGCGCCACTAAGGGCTTGTGAATGTGACGCCACTTGCAGGGGGGTGAGGTCCTGTGTTCAAGCTGCAAAGTGGCCACATTTTGCATTCTTTTTGGACGGCATGGAGGAAGAGAGTTGGTGACAATTTGAACTCGCCTTGGACTTGGTCTTCCCATTCAAATGGAAGGTAGAGAGTGAATTTAGGAGGAAGACTTGGTCCACACATTTGAAATGTGTGGAGTGGAGTGAGTGGGGATATGGCCGAATTCTTAGGGAGTTAGGGGAGTGAGCGGCATAGTAGTGTGGTGTTGGTGGGGTGCGAAATTCATTTGGAAATTTTGGCATTTTCGGTCACATTTGGTAAAAGCAAAAGTTCTTTTTTTGATTCTTGTAGCCGAATTTTCTCCAAGGTTTCTTCTCATTTTCTTCACTTCTTGAAACCAAAAATCCAAGTGAGTGATTCCATCTTTACTTTTTGCAAACCGAAAGTTTCAACCATCTCTTTCCCTCTTTCATTTGTGTAAGCCGAATGCTTCCTCTCACCTATTTCTTTTGTTCATTGTGTTGAGCCGAAACCCCACCTCTCCAAAACCGTTTCTCCACTTCTTTTCTTGCTAGCCGAAACTCTATTCTCTAAGAACACATCTTCTTTTTCTTTCATTAACAAGCCGAAAGTACCCTCCCTTATCCATCTTTATTTCCCTTGTTTTCTTTAAACTAAATTGCCGATTTCCCCATCTCTTTTCACCTCTATTTTTTTTTCCTTCTTTTTCTCTCAAAGCCGAAAATAAGAGTGATAAACCCCCCTAGCCGAATCTTTTGTTTGGTTGGGGTGCAAAGTGTGGACCGAACCTATCTTCTCCCCTAGTGGTGCCTTGGCCGAATAATTGGTAGGTGTTGGTAAGTGCTAGGCCGAATGGCCATTTCTTCCCTCTCTAGTGCTAATCGGTTTTTGATTGGAGTAATAGCCGAATCTAGGCATGTGGTAAAGGGGTGATCTCTTATGATTGAACCGATTGTGTGATAGGGCAATCAGGGATTTCCAAGCAGGCAGGTGGAGCCTTCTCCCTTTGTTAACCGATTAGGTAAGTGATGGTAAGATATCGATCACGGTTATTCGTTTAAATCTGATTAAGTCAAGGTGACAAAGGATTAACCATTCTCTTTTAAGGTGTAGCCGATTTGTAACATCCCCAAACCCGACCCATTCACTACGACCGAATCTGGTTATGTTAGTGCGAAAAAGACGGTGGAAAATCTATTTAACTTAGAAAAATTTATTCGAGCTTGTTAACTTTTGAAAATCCATGTTTATTTAATATTGTATGAGAAAAACTTTGATATCATATAAATATTATAAAATGCCCAAAAGTAAACTTTAATGAATATATAAGACTAATTTTGAATAAATAAGTTGTCAAAATAAATTCGTTTCCACTTAATAATTTAATATAATCCAAACATAATTTAAAATAATAATTAAATAATTTCCAAAGTAAATAAAAATCAAAAGGGCCTTATTACATATTCTATTTTAAAACAAATACTTAAAGTAAGCCTAAAACGTTTAATCTCTTCTTCTACATGGGCCACCATGTGTCCTCTCGAACCCGATCCAACTACGCACACCGAAATGGTTAATGAAAGAGTGAGTCCAGCGACTCGATGCATAACCACAAACACATATTTCCATCCGTATGGGCTTGGCCCATACCCACACAACCATCCAAAACAAATCATGCAAGAATGCATCTCAGCCCAACCCATTGTCCAACCGTGACACCAACCTTAGCGGACTCCCGCCTAAGGCCGTGGGAAACTCCCCACCGATCACATCGTGATCCATAACATCTTACCTTGGCAAGCTCATTGCTCAAGGCCGTGGTCTGAGCCACCGATCAACCTAAGTGATCCAATATCGTAACCCGTCTACGGTGATGCACATAGCCATCAACCGCCGAGATGGGCACCGAGCCACACCTCCCTTGAGGTAGCACAAAGCTAACCATCAAGCGCTAATGTAGCCGGAGCTATCATTAGACCACTTACAACTTGTGTACTCTTCCTCCTTCATCGAATCAAGCCCAAATCCCATGTATGCATGCATAAGTTCAACATGTCGATTAACAAAAGAGTAAGCATCACATGTGGATTATCATATCATGTATATATCATAAATAACTCACCATTCAAGCCACTATAATCGGCCATCACATATCACGCATATGTAAACACATTTAACAAACAAAAAGCCAGAAGAAATAGTGCGTTGATTACGCACCTTAACACTTGTAGTTCTAAGCTTTCAATCCCTAAGCTATCGCTCAAAGAAACAACGACTATCGCCCATAGCTATCTCCTAACTGCTTTGCCGCCCACACCCTGATGGCCAATCCCGAATCGCCGAGACCGCTCTCTCTTCTTGAACTTCGGGATAGGGACCTTCCTTGCCCTCCTTGACCGGTCGTTGCCTCCATCAAAAGCAACTCAACTTGAATTTGAACGCTACTTATCGCAGCTCTTGACTAAACGACCTTGCTAACCACTCCCTATTGCTCAAACTAGAAAGCGGTCACCACAAGAAAGTATGGTTTGGCTTTGCAAAACTAGAAGACAAAGAAGTGGGTGCTAGGGTGCTTCAAAAGGTGTTACGGCAATCAGAGAAGTGAGGAGAGTTTATGGTCTAGCAACGAGTGAAATGGATAAGAAAAATGGAAGGAGAAAGGGACTTGAAGTTTGGCTCGGATGAATAAGTGAGAGAGAGACGTTTTGGTGTGGTTGAGGTATGAGGAGGAAATGAAAATGGAGACTAAAAGGAAAGGCTAAAATTCGGCAAGGGAGAGAAAGCCAAAATGGTGAATGCAAAGAAATGAGCACCTCCCCCCTATTTATACTATTCGGCCAAGCTCCAAGCTCCCAAAAAAAATCCTAAAATCTCTCCTAAAACACCTCCCTTCCATCCATTCAAAATAATTTGAATGGGTCAAACTTACCTAGCCAAATTTGAAAAGAGAAGACCAAGTCTTCCTCCACCTTTCAAGCCTCCCAAAACCATCCAATACCCCTCCTCCATGACGCCAAAAAAAAAACAACCCACAATGCCATCCTTGCAACTCGAACACTGGCCCCCTTCCCCTTCAAGTGGTGTCACCTTCCAAGCTCTAGAGTGGTGCCTCCTTGCCACTCTGCCACAGCAATCTTTGTGCCAAAACTCCACCAAAAATTCTCTTAAGGCCCTCTCCATCCAAACTCCCCCTTTTAGCCCCTAAAACTAAAAATTTACCAAAGCAACCTACCACCACCTAGGGTTCTCAGGACCCCTAAAACTTACCCGAACACACACTGAAGTGTGCCAACACCCGAGCTAAGCACCAAAAATCTAACCCCTAAAACCAGGGTGTTACAATTCTACCCTCCTTAAAATAATTTCGTCCCCGAAATTACTTGTCTAAACTAACAGTCCAATTCCTCCCACTACGCTATGGCTGCGCACTCTGATCTTAAAGAGCTAACATACTTTACGAGTAACAAAACAAACAGTCACCAAAACTACCTCTACCACGTCCACGAATATTGCGACCACGCCCCCTAGAACTCATATCTAGCGCCTCGATTCAGTCTGTTTAGAAAGTTTTATGCATTAGAAATTATTGTTTCACTGTTTTGTCCACGAGCAATTTTATGAAAAGAAGTTTCCGAGAGTAGTTCTTTCGAGCAATCAAAGTTTCCTTCCCTACCCAGGGGTAATTTCGTCATTTTTCCTAAAGAGGGGTATTTTGGTAATAACTCTGGGTCAATTTTGAAAATAGTTTTCCAACTTAAAGATATCTCGAAATTCACAAAATCTCAGGGGTCATCTTGAAAAATTTGTTTTTCAAACCAGATGTGTTGCAAAATTTTCAGAAATCGGGGTTATTTTTGTAATTTTGTAAATCATGGGCATTTTCATAAATTCTCCAAATCAAAATATCACAATGATTTCACAAAGCTAAGATAGAAATATTTCAGTAAAAGATCGAGAGAAATCAAGATTTAGAAACCAAGGCGTTTTGGTAATTTTATCAACCGTGGGTATTTTCAGTAAATTTCGAAAACCAGAATATCCTAATATTTTGAAAACTCGGATTTTAGTATTTTGTAAAGTAAAAAGAAAAAAAAAATTTTTTGAGGGTAGTACGGTAATTTTATAACACAGGGCATTTTTGTAATTTTACCACTAGGGGCATTTTGGTAATTTTATAAATCAAAAACGTCCTTCAAAAATCAAATTTAGGGTTTCACAAACCAAAGGGGTAAAGTTGAAAATACTAAAGCAGGGATTTTAAAACAATCAAAGCCACATCCCTTTCGGGATTTAATAATCATTTAGCTTTATGAACAAGTCATCTTGGTTAAGGTGAACAGTAGCTACGCACGGTAGGATTCTGCGAAGAGGAGGTGAGTCACACGGATCGCTTAAATACCGTGCTCTTAGGTTCCACTCCTAGACATGCGCATGTGGGGTTACCACACCTTAACTCGGCGACTTACTTCACGAGTTTGTTTAAGAGATTTAAATCTTATGCATATGTTTGAGTAGACTAATCCTAAGGTCCAATAGCCCTAAAAACTAATCTACGAGCCCAAATAAACCCATAATAATACACATAAACAAAACACTTCAAAAGTTCAAGTACTTACAGCGGGACTCGGGTAGGAGACACAGTGCCATGCCGAATAACTTGAAAAATATTTCATAAAAACCCTATTTTTGAAAATCCCATTTTGAAAATGTTTTTGGGCCCAAAACCCTCAAAGCCGAGTTTTGATCCGGGCTCTGATACCAATCTGTAACATCCCCAAACCCGGCCCATTCACTACGACCGAATCTGGTTATGTTAGTGCGAAAAAGACGGTGGAAAATCTATTTAACTTAGAAAAATTTATTCGAGCTTGTTAACTTTTGAAAATCCATGTTTATTTAATATTGTATGAGAAAAACTTTGATATCATATAAATATTATAAAATGCCCAAAAGTAAACTTTAATGAATATATAAGACTAATTTTGAATAAATAAGTTGTCAAAATAAATTCGTTTCCACTTAGTAATTTAATATAATCCAAACATAATTTAAAATAATAATTAAATAATTTCAGAGTAAATAAAAATCAAAAGGGCCTTATTACATATTCTATTTTAAAACAAATACTTAAAGTAAGCCTAAAACGTTTAATCTCTTCTTCTACATGGGCCACCATGTGTCCTCTCGAACCCGATCCAACTACGCGTCACTGAAATGGTTAATGAAAGAGTGAGTCCACCGACTCGATGCATAACCACAGCACATATTTCCATCCGTATGGGCTTGGCCCATACCCACACGACCATCGAAACAAATCATGCAAGAATGCATCTCGGCCCAACCCATTGTCCAACCGTGACACCAACCTTAGCAGACTCTCGCGCTAAGGCCGTGGGAAACTCCCCACCGATCACATCGTGATCCATAACATCTTACCTTGGCAAGCTCGCATTTGCAAGAGCCGTGGGTGAGCCACCGATCAACCCAAGTGATCCAATATCGTAACCCGTCTACGGTGATGCACATAGCCATCAACCGCCGAGATGGGCACCGAGCCACACCTCCCTTGAGGTAGCACAAAGCTAATCATCAAGCGCTAATGTAGCCGGAGCTATCATTAGACCACATTACAACTTGTGTACTCTTCCTCCTTCATCGAATCAAGCCCAAATCCCATGTATGCATGCATAAGTTCAACATGTCAGATTAACAAAAGAGTAAGCATCACATGTGGATTATCATATCATGTATATATCATAAATAACTCACCATTCAAGCCACTATAATCGGCCATCACATATCACGCATATGTAAACACATTTAACAAACCAAAGACCGAAGAAATAGTGCGTTGATTACGCACCTTAACACTTGTAGTTCTAAGCTTTCAATCCCTAAGCTATCGCTCAAAGAAACAACAGCTATCTGCCCATAGCTATCTCCTGCTGCTGGCCCACACCCCGGTGGCCAATCCCGAACTGCCGAGATCGCCCTCTTCTTGAACTTCGGGATAGGGACCTTCCCTTGCCCTCCTTGACTGGTCGTTGCCTCCATCAAAAGCAACTCAACTTGAATTTCGAACGCTACTTACTGCAACTGCTGACTAAACGACCTTGCTAACCACTCCCTATTGCTCAAACTAGAAACGGTCACCACAAGAAAGTATGGTTTGGCTTTGCAAAACTAGAAGACAAAGAAGTGGGTGCTAGGGTGCTTCAAAAGGTGTTACGGCAATCAGAGAAGTGAGGAGAGTTTATGGTCTAGCAACGAGTGAAATGGATAAGAAAAATGGAAGGAGAAAGGGACTTGAAGTTTCGGCTCAGATAAATAAGTGAGAGAGAGAGACGTTTTGGTGTGGTTGAGGTATGAGGAGGAAATGAAAATGGAGACTAAAAGGAAAGGCTAAAATTCGGCAAGGGAGAGAAAGCCAAAATGGTGAATGCAAAGAAATGAGCACCTCCCCTATTTATACTATTCGGCCAAGCTCCAAGCTCCCAAAAAAATCCTAAAATCTCTCCTAAAACACCTCCTTCCATCCATTCAAAATAATTTGAATGGGTCAAACTACCTAGCCAAATTTAAAAAGAAGACCAAGTCTTCCTCCACCTTTCAAGCCTCCCAAAACCATCCAATACCCTCCTCCATGACGCTTAAAAAAACAACCCACAATGCCATCCTTGCAACTCGAACACTGGCCCCCTTCCCTTCAAGTGGTGTCACCTTCCAAGCTCTAGAGTGGTGCCTCCTTGCCACTCTGCCACAGCAATCTTTGTGCCAAAACTCCACCAAAAATTCTCTTAAGGCCCTCTCCATCCAAACTCCCCCTTTTAGCCCCTAAAACTAAAAATTTACCAAAGCAACCTACCACCACCTAGGGTTCTCGGGACCCCTAAAACTTACCAGAACACACACCTTTGAAGTGTGCCAACACCCGAGCTAAGCACCAAAAATCTAACCCCTAAAACCAGGGTGTTACACGATTGTTGATTAAAGAAGGAACCATTGTGGTTCGGGTTCGGTAGGAAACCAAACGTGTACAAGGTAAGGGTTCAAGCATTAACCCTTTTGGGTTCTCTGTGTTGGGCGAATGGTCTTAGTGACTACCCCTATGTTTGGCCCATTGTAGGAGTCGGTACTCGAGGACTTAGATCGTTTGATTGGGATTTTAGACTCAGTATTATCAGTGTGTAAACTAACACACTTCTTGCTTTGTATATGTTTGATAAACCGATTGATTGGTAAAATCAAACAAAGTATGGTTGAGTGATATGATACCCTATGGGGTATGTGCACGGATTCGTGTAAGTCCATTTCATTATGAGTCTTCATTATTGATACATGATGTCATGATTTATGATGTATGTGCTATGAGATGCAACGTTAAACATGTTTGCATGATTTGAATACTATACATGAGTTGGTATAATGATGGGTGATATGAGAGGAGGGGGCGGTGATATTTTTGTCGACGAGCACCCGAGTGTTTTGGTAACACAACTTTGTGACTTTGGGTCACAGAGGTTTGGCACCTCCGGAGGTTTGGCACCTCGGCGTCTCGCCCCCGTGGGTTTCGCACCACAGTGGGTTGGCCCCACAAGCGGTATTGAGGATTAGCGCCGGTGATTTGGTATCACACGATGGGTTGGCCCCATCACCCGATTATTGTGGCTTCCGGTCACCGGTGGTTTGGTACCACATTTGTGTCTTTGGGACACAGAGGTTTGGCACCTCATTGCGACTCGTCCCCGTGGTTTGACCACCGTGGGTTGGCCCCACTTGAGATATGGGATCGTCGCTAGTGATTTGGTATCACACGATGGGTTGGCCCCATCATTGGAATTGTGACTTTGGTCACGGTGCTTTGGTAGCACAATTGTGTCTTTGGGACACCCGGTGGTTTGGTACCACATTGATGGATATTGTGTCTTTGGGACACGGTGTTTTGGTAACACATTGTGACTATACGTCACCAAAGTGGTTTGGTACCACACGGGGTAGAAAAGGCGATATGGATGGTTAGGATCGGGTTGCATTAATTATGTTGCTATGTATGATGTGTGTTAGCATGTTGTTTCTTCGAGAGCGGGATTTACACACTGAGTCACTCGACTCACCCTCTCCTTTGACATTTCAGGTGACTCGTAGACGCGGACTTGGAGCCGGGATGGACTCGGGGTGCACATGCCATGCTATAATAAAAGTGTTGCTTGGACTATTGAATTTGGGTACTTTAATTATTTACTCTCACCTGGGTTTTATATTGGATTTGTAAAAGGCCTTTTAATTTATGTTTTATGCTGTTTATGTTTAAATTTTAATATGCCTTAACAAAATAAGTTGGGATGAATTCTACTAAAACTTGGAAAAGATAATGATTTCAAAATTATAACGCAAAGTGTTTTTAAACTATACCATCGGGTATCACGCTAAGTCTTTATACTAGACAAACTCAAATGATTTCCAAATCGAACTCGTATTTCTCCTAACTTCAAAAATGTTTGAAGTAACACTAAGAAACTATTAAGGTTTTAAATGGTTTAAACTCGTTTTAACCACACATTCTGGTTAAGTTTTCAAAATCTCCGGGTTTCAAATACACCATCTGATTTCAAACAAGTCTACTTAAATTGTCTTCCAAAATACACTGTGTTTTCACTCGGCTTTTAAACGAAAAATTTAACTTCTCAAAAACATGTTTCCCCGTAACATACCAAGATTCGGACGTGGTGTCTTGTCCGGGTTTGGGGTGTTACAATTGTGGTATCAGAGCCAAGTTCAAAAGCTCGGCTGTGGGCCTGAGGCCCAAACTGTTTTCAAAAGTCTGTTTTAAGTGTTTTGGGTTAAAGACATGGCATGGTTTACAAGGCATGGCACCGAGTCTCCGGCACTGATTCGCCGGGTAAGTAGTTCTAAACTCTTACGTGAATTACTATTTGTAGAAGGGTAGGTGATATGGAACGTAGATAGATTTATAGGACTTGAACCCAGGAATAGGTCACTCAAACACTCGAACTAAAGCATAAGACTTAAAGCACTAAACCAATCGTGACTCACCACGGGGCTAGGGTGTGGTAACTCTGCACGCATGTCTAGGAAAGGATCAGGAAGAGCTTGGTATTTAAGCGATCCTCGTGACTCACCTCCTCTTCGCAGTATCCCACAGTGCGTAGCTCGAGTTCACCACGACCAAGAAGAAGGCTCGGTCATAGACTTAACCTAATGTCTAAAACCAAAAAGGAATTAGCCATGTTTTGAAAATACAACAACAACCCTAATGTTTTCAAACTTTTGCAATAAACTCTTTCAAAAGCGAGAATGTCACTTTTACAACGAACTTTTCGATTTGTGAAAATTACAAAAATGCCTTTAGGGGTAAATTTACTAAAATGCCCCCGGTTTATAAAATCTCGAACTTAATAAATTTGTACGAAATTCAAACACTCTGTTTTACAAAATATCAATCGAAAATTTTGATTTTGGAAATTTACGAAAACGCCCTCAGATTGTGAAAATTACTAAAATACCCCTGGTTTCCAAAACGAAGTATTTTACCAAAATTTTCAAAGAACACTCTCAAATTTTGGAATTCCAAAGTGACCGGTCTTATGAAAGTTTTAAAATATCTTTTATTACAAAAAAAAAAATATCCTGTAGGAAAATGACGAAAATACCCTTGGGCTAGAAATGGGCAAACAATGTCAGAAGAGTGAATAGGTATGGAAAGGGTTAAGGAATGGATGTATGACCTCTTTTGGGTGAATAGGATAGAAGATTGAAACCTTGGTTGCTCGAAAGAACCACGATTAAACTCCATCCATAAAATTTCTTTGCGGTTAAGAAAGTGGGGCGATACTAATGCATAAAAGTCTTCTTAATCGTAAACGTAGATCGTTTAGTCATGAGTACTCGAGGTGGACGTGGCCGTAATACTCGTGGTCGAGGTCGAGGTAGGATGACGGTTTCGAACCCGTAGGATCTGGTCGGCGGTCGAAAATGAGATCTGGGATTCGCCACCGGTGGAGGTGGTGGTGAGTTCGAGATCGATCGAGACGATGCGATGTCTGAGCGTCTTTGCGGGTGTTGGAAAGAGTATTTGGTGTAGGTGGTGGTGCGGGAGTTAGGAAATGCTGTTCTGGCGACTCAGGGCTAATGGGGCCGAATTTTTCCGAGGTGTATCGGGTGTTGCTCCTAGCCGCTGCTGAATAATATTGGTGGAGGCAACCGAGGCGGATCATGGATGATCCGGACTTGATGGTGAAGAGAAGTGAAGGGCATCGATCGCTTCTTCGGGATAAGTCATATCGGTGGTGGCTCACGGTTCGGGACAGAGTGTGGCGGTGAGGATCGACATGGGATTATTTTGAGTTGCATATCAAAAGAAATACATCGGGGCTAGCTACATCGACTCCCAGTGAAAGGCATTTCGAGGCTTGTTCAGGGAGTAAATCATTCTGCTGAGTACTGGTGAGTTCCCGGGTGAGTAGGTATGCGGGGCATTGTAGCCACCGAGCATGAGAGGTGTGTTCGTTTCGAGGATGGTCTACGAGACGAGTTGAGGTGCTTGATTGCTCCACGGCGAGAGCGCGAGTTTCTTTGTCTTAGTTGAGAAGGCTAAGGTAGCCGAGGGTGTTAAAGAGTCGGTAAGACAGAGCATGGACAGGAGTAGGCTTAAGAGGAGCTTTGGGTCTTCTCGGATCGATGCGGTAATCCGCAGAAGAGGTTAGACCAAGTGGGCGAGAATCGATCTGCTAGGTTTGTTCTTCGCTAGGCGGGGACCGCCTTGTAATGTCGTGTGGGAAATCTCATTGGGGTGGTTGTTGGGTGGTGGAAAAGGTTGCTTCGAGTGTGGATCTCGGATCATCGCATTAGGGGACCGTCCGCGCGTGGGATGGCGTGGATTGATCCCGAGAGTCGGCCGTGTCGATTCAGAGGTAATGGACCGCCACCACGGAGGGGCCGTGGTAATGGCGGTGGTAATGGATTTGGTCGAGGTCGTGGAGCACCGGGCGAGGTGCGGGTAGTTACGAGGCACTAAAGCCTGGTCTCGTGTATGCGACTAGGCGCCGCGAGAGAGCGGCGACGATCGGACGTAATCACCGCAGACGTTTTTGATTTTTGGTTCTCCCTATAACGCTTTAATTGACTTAGGTTCCACGCATTCGTATGTTGCTAGTAGTATAGTTGAGACCATGGACTTAGACTCGAAACTACTTCTAGACAAATGATCGTATTTAGCCTCTAGGTCACTCAGTAGTCGTAGATAAGCTATATAAGGGTGTACCCTAGAACTCCAAAGGGTCATTTTTTTGCGATCGATGGAAGCGCCGCGTTTGGGGAGTTCGATCGATTCTTGGAATGGACTGGTTGGTTAAGTACCGAGGCCAAGGTGGATTGCGGCTAAGCGCATGGTTCTATCGACGGATAAGGAGATGAAGTGATTATGATAGGTAATAGGAGAGATTACTTATCCAATGTGGTATCGGCATTAAAAGTCAGTAAAGATGGTCGGGAAGGAAGTGTGTGAAGCGTATGTGGTTCATGTGTATGCCTTGGAGGCTAAAGAGTCTGCTTTGTTGAGAAGGTTCGTCTTGTTAAGGAATTTGTTGATGTGTTTCGGAGGAGCTTAGGGTTTGCCACCGGATCGTGAGGTAGAGTTTGGGATAGATCGCTACAGTGGCTGCGCGGTGTCTATTGCTCCATATAGGATGGCACCAAAGGAATTAGTGGAGCTTAAGGCTCGATTCGGAGTTGTTGGATCGAGGCTTCATTAGGCCAAGTGTTTCACCGTGGGAGCGCGCGGTATTATTCGCGTCAAGAAGAAGGGCGATGACGATGCGGATGTGTATCGATTACGCCAACCGAATAAGGCGGCGATTAAAAACAAGTATCCGTTACCACGGATAGATGACTTGTTTGATCGGTTGAAAGGTGCATCGGTGTTTTGAAGATCGATTTGAGGTCCAGGTACCATCAATTGAAAGTTAAGGAAGCGGTTATCCATAATAAGGCGTTTGGACTTGGACGCGACTCACGAATTCGAATTCTGGTAATGCCGTTCGGGTTGACTAACGCTCGTGACTTTTATGGATATGATGAATAGGGTGTTTCAGCAGAAGATTCTGGACCCGTTTCGTCGTGGTTTTATTGACGACATCTTGGTTTACTCAAGGTCGGAAGAAGAGCATGATGCACACTTGAGAGTGGTGTTGCAAATTTTGAGGAGAAGCAACTCTATGCTAAGTTCGGTAAGTGCGAGTTCGGCTTAGTGAAGTGCGTTTTTAGGTCATGTAGTATCACCGGGGATTAGAGTAGATCCTCGGAAGGTTGAGGCGATTCGGGTGGAAGCCTCCTAAGTCGATCGCCGAGATTCGGAGTTTCTGGGTTTGGCGAGGATACTACCAGAAGATTTGTTGAGGGTTTCGTTAATTGCAGCACCGATGACTAAGTACATTAAGGAAGGGAGTTCCGTTCGTTTGGACCGAGAAAAAGCATGAGGAGAGTTTTGATAAGTTGAAGAAGATCTTAAGCGAGGCTCTGTTTTAATTCAACCGAGGTGGTAAGAAATTCACGGTGTATTGCGACGCATCTCATACGGGATTGGGTTGTGTCTTTGATGCGGGGAGGGTAAGGTTGTGGCTTACGCTTCTCGGCAATTGAGGCCACACGAGGTCAACTATCCGACGACGATTTAGAGCTAGCGACCGTAGTCTTCGCTCTAAAAATGCGGAGGCATTACTTGTGCGGTGAGAGATCAATAGTCTACACACGGATCATAAGAGTCGAAGTATCTATTGACTCGAAGGATCCGAATTTGAGGCGCGTAGATGGGTTGAGTTGCTCAAGGACTACATCGTTCGATTGAATATCATCGGGCAAGGCTAACGTGGTGGCGACGCGTTGAGCCGTAGGGTTGTTTCGGACTTAAGAGTGATGTTTGCCCATTTGAGTTTGTATGACGACGGGAGTATTCGCGCAGAGATGCTGCAGAGTTAAGCCTACTTGGGTTGAGCAGATCGAGAAAAAACGATTAGAGGATGAGGTTACGAGTGCGCGAAGGTTACAAGTGCGAGAATGGTGGTTTGGAGGGTTACTGACTTGTCTAGTGATGAGGTTACGTGTTTTCAAGGTAAGGCTTGCATGCCTAAAGATGTTGAGTGAGGCGAGAAGATTCTTCAGACGCACATAGCGATCCTTATGCTATGCATCCCTGGAGGTAGCAAGATGTATAGGGATCTTAGAGAAGCGATTTTGGTGCTTGGCTTGAAGAAAGAGGTGACCGAATTTGTTGGGAAGTGTCGACTTGTCAACGAGTCAAGGTGAACATCGATTTGCCGTCGGGGTTGCTTGACTGTGAAAATCCCTCGATGGAAATGGGAAAGGATAACTATGGATTTCGTCGGTGGTTTACCGCTTACGCCAAGCAAGAAAGATTCGATTTGGGTTATTGTGGACCGTCGACTAAGTCGGCCCATTTCATTCGGTGAGAGTGGACTATTCACTTGAGAGATTGGCGAAGCTTTATGTGTCGAGAGATAGTAAGGCTACACGGTGTACCGATTTCGATAATCTCGGATAGGGATCCCGAGTTTACGTCGAGGTTCGAGAGCGTTGCATCGAGCTCGGAGTACGCGCTTGGATTTCAAAGACGGCTTTTCACCGCATGATCGGACGGCGGCAATGTAAAGCGGTCATTCAGATCTTGGAAGACATGCCGAGAGGTTGTGTTCGGACTTGAGGCGGTTGGGAAGAGTTTTGCCAGTTAGCCGGAGTTCGCCTATAACAACAGCTACCAAGCAAGCATCAAAATGGCACCATATGAGGCGTTTGTATGGTAGGAAGTGTCGCTCACCTACTTGTTAGACGAGTTAGGTGAACGCCAATTGTTGGGACCCGAGTTGGTTCTTTGAGACCGAGGACAAGGTTAGGTTGATCCAGCTCGTTTGAAGGAAGCTTGGACCGGCAAAGTCTTATGCCGATCTTAAGCGAAGAGATATAGAGTTATTTGTGGGAGATCGGGTCTTCTTAAAGGTCTCGCCTTGGAAGAAGGTCTTGAGGTTTGGCGAGAAAAGGCAAGCTAAGTCCGAGGTTTATTGGGCCGTATAAGGTATTGAGGCGAGTTGGACCAGTGGCGTATCGGCTTGAGTTGCAGTGAGCTTAGCACGATTCACGATGTTTTTCACGTGTCGATGCTTGGCGGTATCGTCGAGATCCATCACATGTAGTAGCGGTGGAGGAGATCGAGGTAAATCATTTGACCATGGAAGAAGAACACGTGCGATTCTTGATCGGGATGTGAAGGTTTTTGCGCGAGAAATCTGTGCCTTTGGTTAAGGTTCTTTGGCGGAATCATGGCATGGAAGAGGCCACATGGGAACCCGAGGATATGATGAGACAAAGACAATACCCGCAACTCTTACGATCGGGTAATTTCGGGTCGAAATTATTTTTAAGGAATGTAGAACCGTAATATCCCGAGTTAGGGGGTGTTTTGTTGTTGCATGTTATTGCATGTGTTGGCTTGTTATGTTGTTGTTTGTATGGTTTGGGACTTAGTTATGAGTGGAAGTAAGCTTAGAGTATTGGGGAAAATTTTGTTTTTGGGTGATAAGTGAAGGAGTGAGGAAAGTGGGGCTTTTAAATTTATTTTGGGTGTTTGTTAACACAAGAAACAAGTTGGTGGAGTGGCAATGTAGGCGCCACTAAGGGCTTGTGAATGTGACGCCACTTGCAGGGGGTGAGGTCTGTGTTCAAGCCGCAAAGTGGCCACATTTTGCATTCTTTTTGACTGGCATGGAGGAAGAGAGTTGGTGACAATTTGAACTCGCCTTGGACTTGGTCTTCCCATTCAAATGGAAGGTAGAGAGTGAATTTAGGAGGAAGACTTGGTCCACACATTTGAAATGTGTGGAGTGGAGGAGTGAGTGGGGGATATGGCGAATTCTTAGGGAGTTAGGGGAGTGACGGCATAGTAGTGTGGTGTTGGTGGGGTGCCGAAATTCATTTGGAAATTTTGGCATTTTCGGTCACATTTGGTAAAAAGCAAAAGTTCTTTTTTTTGATTCTTGTAGCCGAATTTTCTCCAAGGTTTCTTCTCATTTTCTTCACTTCTTGAAACCAAAAATCCAAGTGAGTGATTCCATCTTTACTTTTTGCAAACCGAAAGTTTCAACCATCTCTTTCCCTCTTTCATTTGTGTAAGCCGAATGCTTCCTCTCACCTATTTCTTTTGTTCATTATGTTGAGCCGAAACCCCACCTCTCCAAAACCGTTTCTCCACTTCTTTTCTTGCTAGCCGAAACTCTATTCTCTAAGAACACATCTTCTTTTTCTTTCATTAACAAGCCGAAAGTACCCTCCCTTATCCATCTTTATTTCCCTTCTTTTCTTTAAACTAAATTGCCGATTTCCCCATCTCTTCTCACCTCTATTTTTTTTCCTTCTTTTTCTCTCAAAGCCGAAAATAAGAGTGATAAACCCCCCTAGCCGAATCTTTTGTTTGGTTGGGGTGCAAAGTGTGGACCGAACCTATCTTCTCCCCTAGTGGTGCCTTGGCCGAATAATTGGTAGGTGTTGGTAAGTGCTAGGCCGAATGGCCATTTCTTCCCTCTCTAGTGCTAATCGGTTTTTGATTGGAGTAATAGCCGAATCTAGGCATGTGGTAAAGGGGTGATCTCTTATGATTGAACCGATTGTGTGATAGGGCAATCAGGGATTTCCAAGCAGGCAGGTGGAGCCTTCTCCCTTTGTTAACCGATTAGGTAAGTGATGGTAAGATATCGGTTACGGTTATTCGTTTAAATCTGATTAAGTCAAGGTGACAAAGGATTAACCATTCTCTTTTAAGGTGTAGCCGATTGTTGATTAAAGAAGGAACCATTGTGGTTCGGGTTCGGTAGGAAACCAAACGTGTACAAGGTAAGGGTTCAAGCATTAACCCTTTTGGGTTCTCTGTGTTGGCCGAATGGTCTTAGTGACTAACCCCTATGTTTGGCCGACTGTAGGAGTCAGTACTCGAGGGACTTAGATCGTTTCGATTGGGATTTTAGACTCGTATTATCAGGTGTGTAAACTAACACACTTCTTGCTTTGTATATGTTTGATAAACTGATTGATTGGTAAAATCGAAACAGTATGGTTGAGTGATATGATACCCATGGGGTATGTGCACGGATTCGAGTAAGTCCATTTCATTATGAGTAATCGTTATTGATACATGATGTCATGATTTATGATGTATGTGCTATGAGATGCAACGTTAAACATGTTTGCATGATTTGAATACTATACATGAGTTGGTATAATGATGGGTGATATGAGAGGAGGGGCGGTGATATTTTAGCCGACGAGCACCGATGTTTTAGTAACACAACTTTGTGACTTTGGGTCACAGAGGTTTGGCACCTCCAGAGGTTTGGCACCTCGGCGTCTCGTCCCCGTGGTTTCGCACCACGATGGGTTGGCCCCACAAGGCGGTATTGAGGATTGGCGCGGTGATTTGGTATCACACGATGGGTTGGCCCCATCACCCGATTATTGTGGCCGGTCACGGTGGTGGTTTGGTACCACATTTGTGTCTTTGGGACACGGAGGTTTGGCACCTCATTGCGACTCGTCCACGTGGTTTGACCACCGTGGGTTTGGCCCCACTTGAGATATGGGATCGTCGCTAGTGATTTGGTATCACACGATGGGTTGGCCCCATCATTGGAATTGTGACTTGGTTACGGTGCTTTGGTAGCACAATTGTGTCTTTGGGACACCAAAGTGGTTTGGTACCACATTGATGGATATTGTGTCTTTGGGACACCGGTGTTTTGGTAACACATTGTGACTATACGTCACCGGTGGTTTGGTACCACACGGGGTAGAAAAAGCGATATGGATGGTTAGGATCGGGTTGCATTAATTATGTTGCTATGTATGATGTGTGTTAGCATGTTGTTTCTTCGGGAGCGGGATTTACACACTTTGAGTCACTCGACTCACCTCTCCTTTGACATTTTGGTGACTCGTAGACGCGGACTTGGAGTAAGGGATGGACTCGGGGTGCACATGCCATGCTATAATAAAAGTGTTGCTTGGACTATTGAATTTGGGTACTTTAATTATTTACTCTCACCTGGGTTTTATATTGGATTTGTAAAAGGCCTTTTAATTTATGTTTTATGCTGTTTATGTTTAAATTTTAATATGCCTTAACAAAATAAGTTGGGATGAATTCTACTAAAACTTGGAAAAGATAATGATTTCAAAATTATAACGCAAAGTGTTTTTAAACTATACCATCGGGTATCATGCTAAGTCTTTATACTAGACAAACTCAAATGATTTCCAAATCGAACTCGTATTTCTCCTAACTTCAAAAATGTTTGAAGTAACACTAAGAAACTATTAAGGTTTTAAATGGTTTAAACTCGTTTTAACCACACATTCTGGTTAAGTTTTCAAAATCTCCGGGTTTCAAATACACCATCTGATTTCAAACAAGTCTACTTAAATTGTCTTCCAAAATACACTGTGTTTTCACTCGGCTTTTAAACGAAAAATTTAACTTCTCAAAAACATGTTTCCCCGTAACATACCAAGATTCGGACGTGGTGTCTTGTCCGGGTTTGGGGTGTTACATGGTATATATATAAATATGTTAGGTGATGGTTTAAGCAAACTTGGCCTTAGTCTTGTTTATATGTGAATCATGGTTGCCGTGTTTATGATTCGTGCATGATTGCGATTAACGTGAATTTATGTGTTACTTGCTTAATACACTTTACTAATGATATTTGAGTTATGACAGGTGTTTCGGTCTTATGGTAATTAGCATATGCATGATGTGTTTAGTAAGAATAAATGATGCTATGTTTAAGTGAATTTGACTATGTGATAATTATACTTTTATAACGAGATATATATATGTGATAGATGACTATGTAGATCCGATTATAAATGGTAAGAAATGAATATGTTTCTTGGTTGGTTTGTCACAAATCCAAATGAAAGGTGAAACAGTATATTCGGCCAAGATGTAACATTAATATGTTTGTATGTGTAATTGATTATTAAATGGTATAATGGTTAAATTGATTTAGTATGCATATGTATTATAGTAATATGAATGAATACTCAGCTTAAGTTATATGAGTTTTGATTGATAGGCGATATATGTTATAAATTGACATAAGTTGAGATATGGTTTAAATGTATATTTATAGGTCATGAATGCTTAAGTTATGTGATTCAGACATTTGTATGTATTAAGTACTGGTAATAAAACTCGTTGTACATTTTTTTTATTTGTTTATTTAATAGGTTGTAATGTTATATATTATAGTAATGATCGCATTGCTTGTGCTTAAATTCAATTGAGGGTCTATTTCGGAATTGAGTTTAGTTTGCTAATGCCTCATATCCCTAATCCGGCGACGGGCACGGGTATGGGGTGTTACATAAACCATTCAAATGCAGGCATTACCCAAGCTTAAAGCTACCATGTCCATGTAATCTCATAAACTTAGTAAGACTCAAAGCATACATAATGTACTTAAACATATCATATATCAATCTCCTAATAAACTAATAAATATGCCTCAATGGCACCAATACACAGTGATCATTTGAATCAAAACAAACTATCAAACAATTAGGTATAATCCTCATCACATTATTACCATTTGTACAAACACATTTAACCATTCAAATGTTATAATCGAGTGCAAAGGTAATATGGTTTCCATTTTGATCCTTTAGTTCTTTAAAAATCTATAGCGATAAGACTTTTACAATTTAGTCCCTGTACCTCAATTAACTAGCAATTCAAAAAATTATTGAACCAAACTTTAATATATTTCTATACTAGCCTCATAAATATTAAATTACGAACTCAGTTTATAGAAATGGGGTTTCAAAACTATAATATCCCATTTTTCAGTGGTGTAGGAAACACTAGTTTTGGGATAGAATAAGACTCGTGGCATATCACTTGGCATTACCTCCAGAACTGGAGAGAATTTATAACTTTTTTCATGTTTCGATGCTCCGGTGCTATCGTTCTGATTCGTCGCATGTTATAACTATGGATGAAATTGAGTTATAGCCAGACTTGATGTGTGATGAAAAGCTTGTGAAAATTTTAGCTCAAGAGATAAAAGAATTGAGAAATAAATCTGTGTCATTTTAGCTCGGATTTAATGTATGTTTACCTAGTTAATTGAATAAAAAGGACTAAATTACAAAAGACATAAAAGTTAGTAGTTATTGAATTGTATTGATTTGATGGCTAAAATATTAAAATAAAGATGACTTATGATGTAATTAATCCATTATATAAATGAATGGACGGATAGTGGCCTTTTAATATCTAAATTGTAAGTTTAGTATTAAGGGTAAATTGGTAAATAATTTATTAAAGTGAAATTAAAACAAAACAAATGAGATTGTCATATTGTTCCTTGGGTATTGCCAAAATTGAGAAAGAAAGAACCATGGAAAGAGCTTGAATGTTCGACCAAGTTTTGGTGTTGCATGTAAGTCCATTTAAAGCTCGTTTCTTGTAATTTTTATGTTTTTGGAATCGTTGCAACTAGGTCTAGCTAACCCATGTCTTCATTTTTGAAACTGTCAAAAATTTTTGATATTACCATGGATGAATTCTTGTTATTTTAGATGTTAGTTGTTTAAATGGAGATTTTTAATTGTTGGAAAGAATTAATTTATTAAGTAATTTTGTTAGTTTTGAGTAGAGGACTAATTTGATGAAATATTAAAGTTTTCATGGAATTTTTGAGAATTTTGAATAATTTCAAATTGTACTAAATTGGTAGTAAATTCAGCTAGCTTGGGTGTTTGGCAAATTTTGCTAAATTTGGAGATTATAGGTTTAGGGACTAAACTATCAAAAATGTAAAAGTTTAGGGAAAATGTGTAATTTAATGAAAAGTTAATGGTTGAATGTGAATTTTAACAGATTAAATTTAATTTATGTATAGATCAAGAACCGAACCAAAAAGACAATAACCGAGGAAAGGGGAAATTGCGGAGTAGGTCCTTGTGTTTTAATCGAAATTGGTAATAGGTAAGTTCATAGAATAAAAGAATTATATTATATTATATTTAGTATTGATGTTGCTTTTGTGTTAGTTAGTTAATTTAGTTTGAAGATGATATATGAAGTGGCTATTGATGAGTAAGTATAGGTATTATATTGATTGAGAAAATGGATGAAATTACAAATGATGAAATCTTAGGGTGCATTTGTTTGCCAGTATTTCATTTTCTGGAAATTGTTTTCCCAGTTTTCCAGTGTTTGTTTGCCGGAAAACATTTTCCATCTGGAAAATGAATTCCAAAACACGGGTAAAAGGCCTTACATTTTGGGAAATTGTCTTACCGTTTGATTTTTTGTAAGACATTTTCCTAAAGCTCTCTCAGGCAAATTCCCCTTTTTCCTTCCTTCCTTCATTCCTCCTTCCTTCATTCTTTCTCAGCCAAATTTCTTTCTCTCTTTCCCCTAATTTTTCCTGTTCCTCTTCAGCTGAGAGCGTCAGAGATTCTACCGCAAATGCAAGACTGGTAAACTGGTAATCTTCATTTCTAGTTGAATTTTTTTTTTCATTTTTTATTTCCAATTCTGATGCTTCGTATAATCTTTTTTCGCCTTCAACCTAAAACCCCTTTCATTTTTATTTTGGTATTTTCCCCATTTTAAACCCTAGTCCCAAAAATGGATTTTTATGAATGTATATTGTTTTAAATATATGAATCTTAACCTTCACTTTTGTCAGTAATAAATTTTTAAAGTTGTTTTTGCTATTTCTAAAAGTTGCCTTGTTTGTTTTGTGCTTGTTTCCTGGTACCGAAAAAATCACTGGAAAAATTTGGGATTTTGAGATTTCTGGAGGTCTCTTTGGATTGAGTTTTCTGTAGGGGAGAGTTAACAGAAAAGTGGAGTTTTGCAAATTTTGTTGGTGTTGCTCTTTGCTTGCTCTATTGATGTTGAAATGTCTGAAATTATTTTTCGTGATTTATATTGAACTTTGTTGCTTTTATTTCTTTCTTCTCTTTTTGGTTGCTTAAAAATTGAGGGAAAAGTGATTTTACTATGTTTTTGTCTTAGCAATACTATAATATGGATAATCAGAGTGGATTACCTTGTTAAATTGGATTTGCTTTTTTGGAAATAATCAAATGTGTTTTGGAAACTAAAACTTTTTCCAAGGTCCTTAAACAGGTTCTAAACTGAATATGTATGAGCTTCATCTTACTACTTCTTATAGGTTCTTGTAGGCTTTACATTTATTGATTTAGGTGTCGTTTGTTGAGTATAGACCATTTATCCGGTATAAGGATTGTGACATCATTCAATTTCATTTCTTGTGTTTCTAAATAATTTATTACTAGAACCTAGAAGCTAGCTCAGTTAGTTCATGCAACCATTTTTTAAGCGGGTCAATAGATCTGGAGTTGGAATCGCATATCTGCAACATTTTTCCCTATTCCTAGATTAAGGTCTTCTTGGCATTGTACCACAGAGGGAAAAAAATGCATATTGATAAACAATAGCCTCTTTTTTTGTTTATTCTGGAATGGCAGTGGTATTGAAAAGTGCTTCCCTTGACGGGGATTCATTTAAAATCAATTCTATCTATTGGTATAAGGCTAATCATATGTTTGAAGCCTGCATGAGTGAGGAAGAGGTTGATAAAGTTGCTTTTTGGTTCTCTACCCTCTATTTTCTATTTTCTCCTTGCTTAGAATATGCCCACATTGATTTGAGTTTGTCATTTTCTTTAAAATACTTGTCTGTAAGATATATCGTGCGGGCATAGTATAGAGATTCAATCCTGTCATTATCTGAGAAAACATTTTAAGAAGAAAATTTTGAATACATGTTAGGCATGTCTGAATAACATGGAAAATGCATGCATGTGTATGTCATCAGGCTCAATTAAGTATTAGGAGGGTGTCTTGAAAGTTGGTGAAAGTATGGCCAATAACTCCATCTATCTATTTCTTGACATTTATCATAAAGGTTGTGGGGTTATTTTTGATGTGTTGTTATTTTTTATTATTTTTGAAAGGTCTTGCCCCTGAAATTCTCGAGGAGTTGTACCACCTTATTAAGAAGGATGTTGCGATCTGCAAGCATTTGGAAAGAAACTGGAAGGATAAGGATTCCAAGTTTCGGTTGATTCTTGTCAAGAGCAGGATTCACAGGCTTGCTTGTTACTACAAGCAAACAAAAAAGCTTCCACCTGCCTGGAAATAGTAAGTCTATGCATCGGTTCGTAGTTTTGTACTTGTGTTTTTATCTAAGACTGATCCTTGTTGCAATTAATGTCTATTTAGTTAACTTATATTGTTTGGTTTCTTCCTTGTTTTTTGTATGTAATTTATATATAAAGTTTGATCATGGCAAAGAAATCTAGTAGGTTAGAAGTCATGTAGGAATGGGAACAAGAGGGAGTTTCATCTTCTGTTTTTTATTGGCTTACTCATCAGTATGTGTATCACAAAACAAGTGAAAGCCAAGGTCTACTGGTTTTCTGTTTCATCGAAACAGCAAGCTCACCAAGAACCACTGTATAAAAATAAAGTTTAATTATTCATTAATGTTTCTTTAATTTGAAGGAGCAGTTTCATTTCTCTAAGCAACAAAAAAAAATGAAGCTTTCTATAAAAGAAAAAAAAAAGACTTAATATTTAATCATTTTATGTAATAAAGCATACCATTTAGAAAAAAGAAAAAAAAGAAGGAACTTTCGCTTTGTTCATTGTTCATTGACAAACTTAAGGCTTAGACAACATATTATTCACTATGTACCATTTTACGATGTATATAAAGAATAAAGATAGAGATAGAGATAGGTTAGCAAACTTTAACAAGTAGTAGTGGTAGACCATTTGCTAATGCTAGCTGCTGGCACTCAATATCTTTAACCCCCAAAAATTAACCCTTTTTAAGTTTATTTAGAAATTATTTCATTCCTTAATGGTAAAAAAAACTTTGCAATATTGTTAAAGCATCTCTTAAATATTTTTACCATAAATTTTTTTAAAAAAAATGTGGGTAAAAAACTTTCCTAGAAAAACGAAAAAAGAGAAAGGAAAATAATAACTTTTCTATTGTTACATTGCTTTCTTTCATTAATGAATATTTTGTCCATGGAACCAAAGCAAATAATTTATTAATTTAATATAGATGGTTGTTTGAGCAGCAAGATGGAGGTGTGAATTTGAACCTTTCAAAATAGGGTTAATTTAAACACCATCATTATATTACTTTCACACATTCATGAATGCTAATTCTATCATAAAAATGTTGCGGGCAAGGTAATAATCTTAACCTTTCCTCATTACCCTTCAAATTCCATTTTTTGTTTTTTTAAAAGATGGTTTTTTGGCTTTGAATCAAATATTTTTTTTTTTGGCTTTTTGATTGATATCCATAGATTTCAATTCATATAATAAAGCATAAACTAATGGCAATGAATGAATGCCCCCAACAGCTTCCACATGGTCATGTTCCCCATCTCTCTTGGGGGGTCTTCAATTTCTAATATTTTCATATATGTATGTATGCACTTTAGTCATGGTAGCTTTATTTACATATGTGATATTTGTGTGGCATTATTTTGTGTAGATGGATCATAATCAATATCAAAATGCAATTATCAGAGTCGTGGCTTCAGTTTTAGCTTTTGGAGCTCTTTGGATTAAAAAATTAAAAACTAGGAAGGAAATTGCTTTTCACTCTCATGTGAATCGAGATTATGAAAGAGAAAATTATAGTAATAGTATTTTATATAGTGGTGATCAACATTGTATTAATGTGATAAGGATGAGACCGATTGCCTTTTTTAATTTGTGTGATATTCTTAGTAGGAATAATTTGTTACAATCAACTAAATCTATGAATATTAGGGAGAAAGAAGTTATATTTTTACATATAATTGGTCATAATGTAAGGTTTCGAGTGATTGGATCTAGATATTATAGATCAACTGAGACAGTTCACCGTTACTTTAGAGTTGTATTGAGAGCTATTCTGAAATTGTATAAACTAGTTATTAGATCACCTGATGAGTCAACTCCTAGTGAAATCAAAAACAATCCAAGGTTTTATCCTTACTTTAAAGATTGTATTGGAGCATTAGATGGAACTCATGTTCGTGCATCTGTTCCACTTAGCATTCAAGGAAGATTTTGTAGCCGTAAAGGGGGGACGACACAAAATGTATTGGCTGTCATTACATTTGGTTTGAAATTTTCCTATGTTCTAGCTGGTTGGGAAGGTATTGCACATGATTCTCGTATTTTAAGTGATGCACTTTCACGCCCAAGAGGATTAAGAATTTCGGAAGGTAATAATTATTATTAAATACCAAATAGTTCTAGTAAGCTCATAATTTATTAGTATTAATTATGTTTTGTAAAATTGTAGGTAAATATTATCTTGCTGATGCTGGATATGGCATCCGAAATGGATATATTACCCCATATCGCGGTGTCCGATATTATTTAAAAGAGTTTAGTGCTCAGGGGCCTGTAAATGCAAAGGGACTCTTTAATCTTCAACATTCATCATTGCGAATCACTATTGAACGTGTTTTGGGGATTTTGAAGAAACAGTTTCGTGTATTAGATGCTGAACCATTTTGGAATTTTCAAACTCAAGTAGATATAGTTTTGGTTTGTTGTATCCTTCATAATCATATATTGGGAGTTGATCCTAATGATTTACTTAATCAAGGATTATACGGGGAGTCCGAGTCTAATTTGATAATACCAACTCTTACGGAGCGAGAATAAAGAGAAGAAGCAAGAGAATGGTCTGCTAAGAGAGACAAAATTGCACAAACTATGTGGACTGGTTATATGGCTAGAAATATTAGGTAGGTTTAGGGCTCAGGGTTATTGTTTCTATGTTATGTATGTTTTAGTATTAAAATTGTTTTTTTTTTGGTTAATGTTTGTTGGATAATGATATTGAAATTTTAGTTTGTTGGATTTTGAAATTATTATGTCTTGAATTTGTTAGATATTGATTATGTTTTAAGCTTGTTAGATATTGAATTTATTATGTTTTAAGCTTGTTGGATATTGAATTTATTATGTTTTAAGCTTGTTGGATATTGAAATGATTGACAATGACAATTATTAATGTAGAATGGGTAAGGGCAACAAAGAAGGTACCTCCAAGCAATCCAGGTGGACAAAATCGATGGAACATGTTTTTCTTGAAATTCTAACAGAGGAGGCCCAGAAAGGAAATAAGCCTTCTAATACTTTCAAAGCTTTTTCTATTAATCGAGTTATGAAAGATTCCAAGTCCAATGCAATGTGAAGCATGTGGAAAATCATTTGAGGATTGTAAAAAACCAGTGGCAGATTATATGAAAAATTCGAGGTGAAAGTGGTTTTGGATGGGATGATAACATGAAAATGATCACATGTGATAGAGCAACATATGATGCAGCAGTGATGGTAATATAAGTATATATATGTTAAGTATATTTCAATTGTTTTTTACTTGTTATTCTAATTATGTATACTACCCAACAGGCACACAAGAAGTATGAACTATTTTTGAATAAAAGCATTGATCATTATGATGAAATGGCTTTGGTTGTTGGCGAAGATATGGCAACAAGGAGTTTTGCCAGAACATTTGCTGACATAGATTTGGATGATGGTAACCAAGATTCAGTGCCTATAGACTACGACAATGAAGAGACTGAAGAGGTAAGAACAAAAGCCATCCAAATGTAAAAGAACAAATGTTCTAGAAAGTTTCATTGATGAACAAATTAAATTTGTGGGTGAACAACTTGGCAAAATTGCTAATGCTTTGGAACAATTTACTGCGGATAAGACACCACATCTTTACGAAGAAGTGATGTCGATGGAGGAAGAAGGATTTGATGATGACTTCCTGTGTTCTGTGTTTGATTATCTAGTGAGTCATGAATCCAAAGCCAAAGTTTTTTTAGTTAAAAGTAAGAAGCATAGAAAAATTTGGCTTAAAAAATTTTCTCAAGGTTGAAGATATTGATACTTTAAATGTGGTGTAATATTAGTTTTGCACTTGGACAATGTTGTTGTTATTATCTGGTGTACTACTAATTATGTATTTGGATAATATTATTAACTTCTAGTATTAATTATGGTTTGGAAGCTAATTTATAATTATTCAATCCTTGTTTTTTTTTATTACACAATTACAAATAATTTATTTGACTTTGGATGTTTTCAATTTATGATGGTTAATATTCTACCTTAATAATTGAGTATTATTATATATTTAATTTGATTTATTTATTTATCCATAAATCATTGATGTAAAAACAGCTTTTTCGAAAAATATTTTTAGGAAATCTGCCAAACAACAGAAAATATTTTACATAGATTCATCCAAACACCAAAAAAGTAAATCATTTTCCAGAAATCATTTTCCGGAAAACATTTTACTGGCAAACAAACGGAGCCAATGTGAACTTATTGAAATTATTGATTATGTATGGTTACTATAGAAATGCACGCCAAGTGAAAGTGATAAATTCAGTAAATTTCCCAGTTGAACATAGTAATCACTAGGAAACGATTGGCATGCCAATAGGGTCAGTATGCGTGCTTGTACGGAATTGCACTTCGGTGTCTCTATTTGCACTTCGATGCCTCTGTCACACTTCAGTGCCTTTTTTTGCACTTCAGTCCCTCTGATCACACATTCGTGCCTCTGTTTGCACTTCGGTGCCTTTGTTATGCATCTATGATGCCTTTGGTCTAAGTATCCGAGTCGAGTTCCTTAGTTCATCAGGCTAAATATTAGCGGTAGGCAGGGTTGACTTATGGATTTAAGTGTTGATGTATATTCAAGATTTTTGAAAGTGTTAAATATTCAATGAAATATTTATTTGTATATGAGCTCATTTATTTTGGATGACATGTTGAATATGGAATTGATGAGTTATTTGTGATAAGGAATATCATATTACATGCTGTTATGTGATCATGAACTAATGTGATTTGTGGATGTGTATTCAGCTATCAGGAATTGTATGTTATCTCTTTATATTTTAATATCAATCAAGGTAAGTTTAGTTGATGAGTTAAACTATGAACCTACAAAGCTTCATTAGCTTACTCTTCTTTGTTTGGTTCTTTTGTAGTTACCAAATTCTGGACTGAGCGGACGGATTAACGAAAAGCTCACACTATCCAGTTATTTGGCAGCTTTTGCTATTTTCGTTTGAGGTGTGGCATGTATATAGGCTTTATGTTGTTAATATGTCACATGTTTTGTTGCAAGGTTATAACTAGTTGAATGGTTAGCTTTGGATGTTTATTTAAGATGCTTTGTGGTTAGATGAATCTTTAAGTTAAGATATGATATTAGTGCTTTGGTATGGTAAGCTTTTATGCATACTTTTATTTTGGTAATTTGGTTAACAATTGAATTTTGAATAGGTGGCTAATGTTAAATGTTTTTAATAGCTTAGTTATTTGAATGAATAATCTTGATTCTGGTGCCTTTGATGGCATATTGGTTAGTTATTTAGGTGTTTGAATGGATAAAATTGTTGTCTTTTGTGGTTAGGTAACTTTTTGGCATGAATTGAATTTGCTAAGATGAGATTTTTACCATTATTGGGATAAGTATCGATTGTAACACCCCAAACCCGGCCCACAAGCCCTGACCGGATTTGGTATGTCACTGCGGAAAAACGTTTGAGAAGATTCGACTTAAAGATAAAATCATGACAACTTATTGAGTTTGTAAAACGGGGACCATTTAAAATATTAAGTAAAGTGTGGTGTTTATAAAAATATCCGGATTAAACCTTAATATATATTTTAAGATAAAGTTTGCCGAAAATAAACTGATTTCAAAATAATAATTCAATCGTCAATTTGCTTTAACATAATAAAAATACTCAAATAATTTAATTGGGCCTTATTACAATAAATACTTATTCAAATACTGAAAATACTGAAAATGATAAATTCTATTAAATAAGGAAAACAACTTCTGCATGGCCACCTTTGTATTCAATCCAACCCGGTCCGATCATCATAGATCACCTGCAATGTTGGTAAAAAGTTGGGTGAGTCATACAGACTCAGTGTGTAATTAATCCACTGAATTCCACCCACATATTAACCACATATTAACCCATATATCAGATAACAAATATCATATTCACATATTATCACATTCTAGGCTTGGCCTATATTCAAATCACTTATCAGGTAACAGGGTAATTAACTGCATAATTTCCACATATCGGGCTTAGCCCATTTCCACACTGATCCACATTCATATACTGGGCTTGGCCCTTTTCACATTAATCCACTTATCAATTGGGCTTGGCCCATTTTCACATTAATCCACATACCAGATATAACATGCAAAGTGCACCCAACCCAACCTAGGGTCCATCCTCTACACACCCCCGTATCCAGCCACCACACACCAGGGGATTATCAAATCACCCTCTCCTTTTCACTCCAAAAGGCATTCAATGCCATCCACGTGCAATTAAGCACAATAATCCACAACACGACCTCAGTCAGCGCCAATCCACGATGTAGCCGTAGCTAACACCAAAACCACGATGGGACACATAGTCACTCATCAACCACGATATGGCACATAGCCGATATCAACCACGATGAGGCACACAGCCACTCATCAAGCCACGCGAACTAAATCGCAATTAATACACAAGGTGACCTCAGTCAAAGTCAATCCACGATGTAGCTCAAGGCTAACATCAAACCACGTACTCGAAGTACACCCGTACCTTCTTTCATATCATATCCCACCCATGCACATGCAACATATAATAATGTCATGATAATAATACATGTACAGGTTGTTCAGACATACAATCTCATTCATATAGGCACATTCACATTCTTTCAATAATCAACACTGACCTGGTATTCGATATACCCCTTTAGGGTATCCATATCACATCACTGTCACTGCATTGGTTAACACATAAACATAACACATACAAATATAGCATAAACTAGGAAAACGGTGGGTTAATCACACACCTGATAACTTGAAGCTCTAAGCTCTCGATCCCGATGCTATCGCTAAGCGACACTACGGCTATCTGCCTATAGCTTTCTCCTACTGCTGGCCCACACCCCGGTGGCCAATCCCGAACCGCCGAGACAGATCTTTTCTTAAACTTCGGGATAGGGACCTTCCCTTTCCCTTCTGGACTGGTATTTGCCTCCATCACAATACTTAATTAGATCAAATGGTTAAACATCCATATTATAATCTAATAACTAAATCCAACTTGCAGAGTATTCTTACCAAGATGATCTTGAATCCCGAAGGCCTTGCTTACCACTATCGATTTGTCCCTAAATAACCACGGTCAAAATCGATCATTACTTAATACCAAATATGGCCTAAGGCCGAATAGTACAAACCTCCTTACCTTACTTACCGAAATCCCGAATCACCACTTAACTATGAAGCTGTCGAAATCCCTGCTTACTACACGTTAGAATCGGCTATAATAGTAATCTAAGAACATGGCCCTTGGCCGAATACTTCAGTGGCTATCCTTGAGCACCTGAAATCCCGAAAGAACCCCTTAACGTCTCCTTCCCTTGGCTACACACAAGGGAATACTTATTTTAGCACTATACACATTCGGCCATGCTCTAAAAACTAAGACCAAAACTTAGTTTCGGCATACCAAAAGGAAGAGAACCTATAACCGATTGATAGAATAGGCAATACTTACCAAAATCACACGTTTGAAGCGCAATAGAGTGTGTAGTCGACAAAGGAGAGAAAATGCTTGATTTTCGGCTTTTGAGACTTGCGACAAAAGAATAAGAATAAAGGCACTTTAATATTCGGCTATGGCTCTTTAATAAAAATAAAACACAAATGGGAGTATGGCACTTACAAGGTTCGGCTAAGATCCTAGTCACAAATGGGGTATTCGGCCATATAGGAAAAAGGTGTAGAATTTGGAGTTGAAAGAAAAATAATGAAGAAGAGAAGAAAGTAGGAGAATTTCGGCCAAAAAGATGTTTACTCCCACAATGAGAATTCGGCTCTTAACCCCCCCAAATGACCGAAAATTAACACCCCCAAAGAGACCCATATTCGGCCACTTTATCCTTACTTATCAAATCCCCATTTAATCTCCTATTTTATCCCTATATCACCTATTCAAAAACAAATAAAATAAGGCCACCATTATCTTCTATCTTTAAATAAATAAATAAAAAATAAAACAACCATTATCTCTTACCTTCCAGTCGAATTTTAAAAGAATTAAACAAACATTATCCTTGCCCACTTGAGAGTCCATAAGCCGTCCACTAGCTCTCTCCCTTAACGCCAACATGCGTAAAAAAAATTCAAAATTTTGCTTCCCTTGCGACTTAAACTCATGACCTGCACCAAGCCTGTGGCACAATTTTCAGAGCTTTAAGTGGCGCCTTGCAGCCACTTTAACAAGCGGGCTCTTATGCCATAAATCCCCACAATTCCTTTTAAGACCTCCTTCCCTAGCTCCCCCTTGTCTTAACGCCAAAAACAAAATAAAAACACTCCTCCCTGCTGCTAACAAGACTCGAACCAAGGCCCTTGCCCACTGCACATGGCGTCGTTTCCAGGCCCTTAAGTGGCGCCCTTAAGTGACTTTACCAAGCCCCCTTTCATGTCCAAACACTCCCACAATTTTCCTTAAGGCCTCCTTAGCCCAATTCCCCTTTTCAACGCCAAAAATAAAAGTCTCCAATGCTTCCCACGTTGCTCGAACCTCCTCCCCCTTGGCACTCACTTTGACGCAACCTTCCCCCCTTGCACCCTTGCGCCTTCATGCCACTTTACCACATGGTTCCTTGTGTCCTAAACTCCTCAAAACTTTTCTTAAGGCCTCGTCAGCCTAGCTCCCCTTTCTAACTTAAAATCCAATCATTTTCCCAAAGCTTTCACCTTCATCCTAGAGTTCTAAAAACCCTTAATACACTTCCAACCACTGCCAAAATCTACTAACCCATGAATTATGCATGAACGCATAACCCCTAATCTAGGATGTTACAGTTCTACCCTCCTTAAAAATAATTTCGTCCTCGAAATTACTTACTAACAAATAATCGTACATTTGAACTCATCGCACTACGCTTATACTGCGCACTCTGATCTTAATAGAACCATCATACTTTCTAGGCACAATTTTTAAGTTCACATCCAAGGTTTCAAGCACTTCATTAGCAACACAAGAATGAACTATCTCTAAAGCAATAAATAATATTCCAAAACAAAAAACTTACCCGCTATCATATCCTTGGTTGTCTCACATCAGAACCTTCAGCACCTCTGCCGGGTGTTCCACGACCTCGGGCAGAACCATTTCCTCCATGGTTTGGACCACGAACCTTCGTTGCCTGAGGACAATTCTTAACCAAATGAGCCTTAGATCCACATCGGAAACATCCTTTACTATTACCCCAACACTCTCTTGTGTGAGCTCTCCCACACTGAACACATAGACGACTCCGATTTTCAGAAATTGGCACAGGTGCACGTACAGAATTCTCGATCCTTGGTCTTTTCTAAACATCTACAAACGATGCTGACGGTCTAAAACTTCTCTTATTCCCGTTCCTTTCCTTATCTCGGTTTTCTCTTACAGTCTTCTTAACTTTCTCAGCGATCCGAGCTTTCTCCACTAGAACAGCAAAGTCCCTTTCTCTTTGCGGAGCAATCAACACTCGTAGCTCGTCCCGTAATCCATCTTCGAATCAGACACACCTTTCGTAATCAGTGGTTACGATCCTCTTGGCGTACTAACTTAACCGCACAAATTCCGCTTCGTACTCTGCTATCGACTTACTTCCTTGTACCAAGTTAAGAAACGCTTTCCTTTGTGAGTCTAAGTAGCTAGCTCCAACGTACTTCCCTTCAAACTTAACCTTAAAATACTCCCAATCCACTCGATCTACAAGGACACCTTGCCTAACAGTGAGCCACCATCGATAGGCTTCGTCTCGAAGCAACGAGACAGCACCCTTCAGCTTTTCCTCATCGGTACAGTCCAAATCATCCATGATTCTTTCGACTGCTTCTAACCAATACTCCGCTACATTCGGAGCTACTTCAGATACTCCTCTGAAAATCTCGGCTCCGTTCGACCTAAGTCTTTCCGACACTGACTTTCGGTCTCCATTTCCTACACTAGCTCTTGCCACATGTTCTAGTACTCGCAACATAGCTCGCGATACCGCGTCATCGCCTCCTGTCGGATCTTGATCCTCCGCGCCATCGCGCGGCGGCGCACATCGCGTTTTTCGACCCATGGCGGACTTACCGGTGGTTCGACATTCGACATCTACATCTGGCGTCCACGGTGACCACGTCCCCTAGAATTCATTTCTAACGTCGCGATTTAATCTAATTAAAAAGTTTTATGCATTAGAATCTCGTTCCACTTATTAACCGCGAACAATTTTATGAAATGAAGTATTTAGAAGTAGTTCTTTCGAACACAAAGTTTCAGTTCAAGTTCACTACTCTAATTCAGAGAGTCACATTCATTCCTCAATAGGGGCACATTCATTCATCAACATAGACATATTCATTCAGTGGTATCCACCACCCACATTCACTATTCGAACATTTCTGTCCGTTTCTATCCCAGGGGTATTTTCGTCATTTTTCCTACAAGGGTATTTTGGTAATAAATCGGGGTCAATTTAAAAATCTTTATAAATCAAAGGCATTTTCAAAATTTTCAAAACTCGTGGGTACTTCGATAATTTTCTAAATCAAGGTATTGCAAAAATTTCGAAAATCAGGGTTATCTTGGTAATTTTGTAAGTTAGGGGTAATTCAGTAATTTTCCAAATTAGGGTATTTCAATATTTCGAAAAATAAGGTTTTTTTTGGTATTTTTGTAAAACAAAAATTATCTGTGCAAAAGTCGAGGTTAGTATGGTAATTTTAAAAATCAAGGGCATTTTGGTAATTTTACAACCAGGGGTATTTTCGTAATTTTGCAAATCAGAAATATTTTGAGAAATGTCTTCAAAAATAATTTTCTCAACTTAGAAGGGAGTTTATGGATTTCTAAAATTAGGGTTTTCATAAAAACATGGCTAGTCCCTTTCGGGTTTTAATCATTGGTTTAGCCGATGACTAAGTCCTCTTGGTTAGGGTGAACGGTTACTACGCACCAGGTAGGATTCGAGTAAAGAGGAGGTGAGTCACTAGGACTGCTTAAATACCAAGCTCTTATTGAATCCACTCCTAGACATGCGCTGTGATTTGCCACACCTAGCTCAGCTGGCGACTTAGTCACAGGTTTGTTTAATGGTTCTTAAGTCTTATGCACTTGTGTTTGAGTAGACTAGTCCTAGGGTTCAATAGATCCTAGTTCACTAATCTACGTTCCCTTCATGCTTATAGAATTTACATTCACAATTCACTTCAGTAGTTAGAAGTACTTACCTGGTGGACTTCGGGCCGTAGATACAGGTGCCATGCCAGAATAACCTGAAAAATTTCATAGAAAGTCCATATTTTGAAAAGCCCATTTTTGAAAACTGTTTTTCGGACCCAAAACTCTCAGAGCTGAGTTTTGAACTGGGCTCTGATACCAAACTGTAACACCCCAAACCCGGCCCACAAGCCCTGACCGGATCTGGTATGTCACTGCGGAAAAACGTTTGAGAAGATTCGACTTAAAGATAAAATCATGACAACTTATTGAGTTTGTAAAATGGGGACCATTTAAAATCTTAAGTAAAGTGTGGTGTTTATAAAAATATCCAGATTAAAACCTTAATATATATTATAAGATAAAGTTTGCCGAAAATAAACTGATTTCAAAATAATAATTCAATTGTCAATTTGCTTTAACATAATAAAAAGACTCAAATAATTTAATTGGGCCTTATTATAATAAATACTTATTCAAATACTGAAAATACTGAAAATGATAAATTCTATTAAATAAGGAAAACAACTTCTGCATGGCCACCTTTGTATCCACTCCAACCCGGTCCGATCATCATACATCACCTGCGATGTTGGTAAAAAGTTGGGTGAGTCATGCAGACTCAGTGTGTAATTAATCCACTGAATTCCACCCACATGTTAACCACATATTAACCCATATATCAGATAACAAATATCATATTCACATATTATCACATTCTGGGCTTGGCCCATATTCAAATCAATTATAAGGTAACAGGGTAATTAACCGCATAATTTCCACATATCGGGCTTAGCCCATTTCCACACTGATCCACATTCATATACTGGGCTTGGCCCTCTTCACATTAATCCACTTATCAATTGGGCTTGGCCCATTTTCACATTAATCCACATACCAGATATAACATGCAAAGTGCACCCAACCCAACCTAGGGTCCATCCTCTACACACCCCCATATCCAGCCACCACACACCAGGGGATTATCAAATCACCCTCTCCTTTTCACTCCAAAAGGCATTCAATGCCATCCACGTGCAATTAAGCACAATAATCCACAACACGATCTCAGTCAGCGCTAATCCACGATGTAGCCGTAGCTAACACCAAAACCACGATGGGACACATAGTCACTCATCAACCACGATATGGCACATAGCCGATATCAACCACGATGAGGCACACAGCCACTCATCAAGCCACGCGAACTAAATCGCAATTAATCCACAAGGTGACCTCAGTCAAAGTCAATCCACGATGTAGCTCAAGGCTAACATCAAACCACGTACTCGAAGTACACCCGTACCTTCTTTCATATCATATCCCCCCCATGCACATGCAACATATAATAATGTCATGATAATAATACATGTACAGGTTGTTCAGACATACAATCTCATTCATATAGGCACATTCACATTCTTTCAATAATCAACACTGACCTGGTATTCGATATACCCCTTTAGGGTATCCATATCACATCATCATCATCCTTTGCCTTTGGTTAACATAAACATAACACATACAAATATAGCATAAACCCAAAAAACGGTGGGTTAATCACACACCTGATAACCTGAAGCTCTAAGCTCTCGATCCCGACGCTATCGCTAAGCGACACTACGGCTATCTGCCTATAGCTTTCTCTAGCTGCTGGCCCACACCCCGGTGGCCAATCCCGAACCGCCGAGACAGATCTTTTCTTAAACTTCGGGATAGGGACCTTCCCTTTC
The DNA here is from genome assembly GCA_025503065.1 of Gossypium bickii. Classification (NCBI taxonomy): domain Eukaryota; kingdom Viridiplantae; phylum Streptophyta; class Magnoliopsida; order Malvales; family Malvaceae; genus Gossypium; species Gossypium bickii. The sequence continues at coordinate 31,537,281 of CP106715.1, read as the reverse complement.
CCATACGGGTGGTATTCGCCTCCATCACAATACTTAATTAGATCAAACGGTTAAACATCCATATTATAATCTAATAACTAAATCCAACTTGCAGAGTATTCTTACCAAGATGATCTTGAATCCCGAAGGCCTTGCTTACCACTATCGGTTTGTCCCTAAATAACCACGGTCAAAATCGGTCATTACTTAATACCAAATATGGCCTAAGGCCGAATAGTACAAACCTCCTTACCTTACTTACCGAAATCCCGAATCACCACTTAACTATGAAGCTGTCGAAATCCCTGCTTACTACACGTTAGAATCGGCTATAATAATAATCTAAGAACATGGCCCTTGGCCGAATACTTCAGTGGCTATCCTTGAGCACCTGAAATCCCGAAAGAACCCCTTAACGTCTCCTTCCCTTGGCTATACACAAAAGAATACTTATTTTAGCACTATACACATTCGGCCATGCTCTAAAAACCAAGACCAAAACTTAGTTTCGGCATACCAAAAGGAAGAGAACCTATAACCGATTGCTAGAGTAGGCAATACTTACCAAAATCACATGTTTGAAGCGCAAGAGAGTGTGTAGTCGACAAAGGAGAGAAAATGCTTGATTTTTGGCTTTTGAGACTTGCGACAAAAGAATAAGAATAAAGGCACTTTAATATTTGGCTATGGCTATTTGGCTATGGCTCTTTAATAAAAATAAAACACAAATGGGAGTATGGCACTTACAAGGTTCGGCTAAGATCCTAGTCACAAATGGGGTATTCGGCCATATAGGAAAAAGGTGTAGAATTTGGAGTTGAAAGAAAAATAATGAAGAAGAGAAGAAAGTAGGAGAATTTTGGCCAAAAAGATGTTTACTCCCACAATGAGAATTCGGCACTTAACCCCCCCAAATGACCGAAAATTAACACCCCAAAAGAGACCCATATTCGGCCACTTTATCCTTACTTATCAAATCCGCATTTAATCTCCTATTTTATTCCTATATCACCTATTCAAAAACAAATAAAATAAGGCCACCATTATCTTCTATCTTTAAATAAATAAATAAAAAATAAAACAACCATTATCTCTTACCTTCCAGCCGAATTTTAAAAGAATTAAACAAACATTATCCTTGCCCACTTGAGTGTCCATAAGCTGTCCACTAGCTCTTTCCCTTAACGCCAACATGCATAAAAAAAAACTCAAAATTTTGCTTCCCTTGCGACTTGAACTCATGACCTGCACCAAGCCTGTGGCGCAATTTTCAGAGCTTTAAGTGGCGCCTTGCAGCCACTTTAACAAGCGGGTTCTTATGCCATAAATCCCCACAATTTCTTTTAAGACCTCCTTCCCTAGCTCCCCCTTGTCTTAACTCCAAAAGCAAAATAAAAACACTCCTCCCTGCTGCAAACAAGACTCGAACCAAGGCCCTTGCCCACTGCACATGGCGTCGTTTCCAGGCCCTTAAGTGGCGCCCTTAAGCCACTTTACCAAGCCCCCTTTCATGTGCAAACACTCCCACAATTTTCTTTAAGGCCTCCTTAGCCCAATTCCCCTTTTCAACGCCAAAAATAAAAGTCTCCAATGCTTCCCACGTTGCTCGAACCTCCTCCCCCTTGGCACTCCCTTTGACGCAACCTTCCCCCCTTGCACCCTTGCGCCTTCATGCCACTTTACCACATGGTTCCTTGTGTCCTAAACTCCCCAAAACTTTTCTTAAGGCCTCTTCAGCCTAGCTTCCCTTTCTAACTTAAAATCCAATTATTTTCCCAAAGCTTTCACCTTCATCCTAGAGTTCTAAAAACCCTTAATACACTTCCAACCACTGCCAAAATCTACTAACCCATGAATTATGTACGAACGCATAACCCTTAATCTAAGATGTTACATCGATACTTTGGCATTTGGTATCGATACTTGACGAAATAAACAGTACTTAAACAGAATGAAATGCCAAAATGGTATCGATTTTCAATTGAGTGTCGGTACTTTTTCATAAAATATTGATACCATCAACTAATTATCGATACCATTGTTTTGCAAAGAAAACATGATTGAATTTTGGTATCGGTTTTCCTGAAAGGTATCGATTGGGTATCGATACCAACTACGGAACTTTAATTTTAGTTTTAAAGCTTAATATTTTTTAGACTTAATCCTATTATATGTTTAAAGTTCACAAATATATCCTCTTAGAGTTCTGAAATTAAATTATATATATATTAGTTTACATGTGATTGATGTTTTAAATATTAGAGTATTTGTATTATGAATGGAACTATGTATTGTATGTTTTAAAATTATTTGAATAACTGTTTTGAAATGATGTGAAATGTCTTTTTTTGCTTGTTAACATTCTGTAACCTTAATCTAGTAACGGAGACGGGTTAGGGGGTGTTACATTTATGATTTTTCTGATACCACTGAAAATCAATTTGTTACAGCTATCAAGTATCAGGCGTTATTTGGTTTATTAGCAAAATTCATTTCTTAGTGAATTACATGAAGCGACATGTGTTGTGGGTATAGAAAAAGGAGAATGAAACTTATACTTTGATAGGGAGAGGTGTTAGAATAGTTGTAATACCTCCAGAGGTAGAGGTTGATTCCTTGGAGGAGAGTTTTGAGTTAAGCTTTTCTCCACCAAATAGAAGAAGCTTCTCCTTGGGTGTTGAGGCCAGCATAGAATGGAACTCCTTGATTTTAGGTCTAAAGTTAATCTCTCTAAAATCAAGTAGAAGACCAATCTCCTTGGCCTTTAAATTGGATTTTCTTTGCACCAACAATTAGGTAAATCATGAGACACCTTTTTTAGGAATGTTTGTTGAACATTCCGTTGGATTAATAACTTTTTTCATTCACTGGGATTCTTATTTAATTATCAAGGAATCTAGTAGGATGTTTTCTTTAAAGGAACCTATGTTAGATCCTTACAAAGCTCTTGTACAATCCCTACAAAAGAGGTTCCATAAAGTGAGATGTGAATACAGTTTAAGATCTACAAATGAGTATATGGATGTTCTTGCTACTTTGTCCTCAAAAATACATATGCTAAACAAAAATGAAAGCATTACTATGACAATGCTTAGAAAAGGCCTACCTTGTTCAAATACGGACTTACTTCAACCTCAAGAATATGAGCGTGATAAATACTAGTGTGTACCCATCATGGTGTTTTATATCATAGAAATGTTGGATTTTTATCCAGGTGTACATCCAGTAATGAGGCAAAGTAAAGGTTGAAAGAGGATCATTAATAGTAGCGTGGGGAGGAAGTTTCACCTTTGCATCGTTTACTACAAATGGTAGGATACTTTTGGCCAATTATTGTTGGAAAAAAATTGGTTTAAAAATGGTTTTCTATTACAACGAAAAATTAAAATTTTAAAAATTCTTCTCTATTCTCGTAGCACGAATTGTTTCGACTGTGGGCTCAAACAATCACAGACCAAACATAGAACCAGAAAAGATTTATTACTTTCAGTAGGAAAACAATTCTCTCTCAATTGAAACTAGTAGAATTATTATTCCTAGAAAATATAATTTATACATAGAAAATAAATTATTGCTATTTTCTGGCAGAATAACAATATTGAAAACTTATATGTACTCTTGTATATAAATAGCTCTACTAGTGCCATTTATTTATTAGGAGAGATAGAAAAATTCTAGTTGAATTAGTAAAACACAAATAGTATTTATTTAATATAAAACCAAGTCTTTTAGTTTAACTAGAAAATGGGATGGCACTGTTGCAAAAAAAATTGGTTTCGAAAATGTAGCGGAAAATAAATTTAGGGAAAATAGAGTTTTTAAATTTTTTTCCAAAACAAGGTTTTGGTTGTGATACCTAAAGTAATAAACATTTAAATTAATTTGTACATTTTTTATTCGTCTAGGATGAGCGATTCGACTGAGTAGTCTTCTCCGTTATCCTCAAGCTCATGTCTGCCAAGTGTGGGTTCGCTTCAAATAAGAAAAATTTTCACAAAAATTACTAGTGGGGTAATTTGGCAATTTCTCTAAATTTTTGGGTCAAATTGTAAATTAAAAAATATTTTTTAGAAATTTTCTGAAATAATCCTTTTAGAGAATTTTCTCTTTACAACTTTCTCTTGAATTCAAGTGTGTAAAATAATGACCCAAGGCTCTCTTTATATAGGGAGAGTTTAGAGAGTTCAACTATGACTAAACTTAATTACTTTAATATTAAATCTTATTAAAATTAGAATGCTTATCTTATAGATAAACATTAAATTAAATTTAATATTAAAATAATCACTTTAATATTAAATTAATAAAATACTATTAAGATAAGAATTAATTTAAATTTAATATTAAACTATTAAAATAATATTATTTTTGGAATACTTAATCTGAAATCAAATTCTCTGGTAGAGTCCAAGTAGGAATGTAACTCTTCCATTACTCAACCACCGAAGACCAACCACCGAAAACCAGCCACCACTGGCCACCGGAACATTGTCGTTGTAGCCGCCAGCACCTCTGTGTCCGATGATACAAGTGTGACACCTTTGCGGCACCCCGATTCAGTTCGGTCTAGGTCAGTGACGATGCGACGAGTCCGATCTAGCCACCGGTTGGACTGTCAATTCGGTCCAGGTTAGTGATAACCCAACCAATTCGATCTAGCTACCGGTTGGACCATCGGCCCAGTTTCACAAATCGGCCCCAGTTCAACCAGTTTTCTGGTCTTAGTCTCGTTTTTGGGCTCCCAAGCCCAATTTATGATCTCATGTCCAATTTTCAAGTTCAATTACCCGTTGGGCTAATCGTCTGACTTGAAAATTAATTTCTAAAAATATCATATTTGTAAAAAAAAAATGAACACACAGATTTTACGTGGAAACCTTTTCAGGAAAAACCACGGGCAGAGGAGAAGAAAATTCACTATGTCGAATTCGAATCAATTACAAGAGGAATAGACCATGTCTATTTATAGGCTTATAAAGCCATATTCTAATAGGAGTAGTAAGATTGAAACTCCATATTCTAATCAATATCAAATAGATGGAGTTTAATAAGGTTTAAAAACCTTATTCAAAATAAAATAAAAGAAGTGTAATTCTATAGGGATTCTTCTTTTATTTTATTTAAATAAGAATTTGGGTCACTTAACTCTAACAATCTCCACCTTGACACGAATTCTCAATAAACAAGTTCTTCATCGCGAACTTTCAACGAACAAGTTCTCCACCTCTTCCATAAAACCCCTTAAGGATTTAACTTCAACAATGAACACCAACCAAGTCTAAGCAATGCTTAAACTTGGTTATAGGAAGTGACTTAGTCATCATATCTGCAGGATTTTCATGAGTACTAATTTTGCTCACAACAATATCACCACGAGCAATAATATCATGAACAAAATGATACCGAACATCAATGTGTTTTGTTCTCTCATGAAACATTTGATCTTTTGTAAGGAAGATGGCACTGATCATTGTCACAAAAATCTTTGTCTTTGATTTGAAGGTCTTCATTGAGCTCATTAAAGAGTCCCTTCAACCAAATAGCTTCTTTACAAGCCTCGATGAATCGCCATGTACTCACTTTCGGTGGTAGACAAAGCGATGTAGTCTGCAAAGTAGCTTTCAACCTGATTGCACAACCTCCGATTGTAAAGACATAAGCAAAGTGAGAGATCTTCTTCTATCAAGGTCTCAAGCCAAAATCAGCATCAACATACCCAATGACTCCATCTCTAGTTCTTCCAAATCTGTAAACAAACATTAGTAGTACCTCGTAAGTATCTTAAAATCTCATGAATCGCTTTCCAATGTTCTTTACAGGGATTCGCCATGTATCTCGCTTAATCGCTGACCGATTGCATATGATAAATGCGGACGTGAACAAACCATAGCATACATGAGAGATCCCATTGCACTAGAGTATGGAACATGTGACATGTACTCAATCTCATCATCCGATTGTGGAGACAAAACCGATGAAAAGTCCGAAATGGGCTGCTAAAGGAGTACTAATGAGCTTAGCACTCTGCATATTGAAACTCGCAAAGAACTTTCTCAATGTACCCTTCCGACTTAGGTACAATTTACTTGCTTTTCTATCTCTCGAGAATCTCCATACCAAGTATCTTCTTTCTTTGGTCCTAAATCTTTCATCTCAAATTCTTCACTTAGTTGGGATTTGACCTTTCTTATCTCTCCTTTATCTTTTCTTTTGCTATCAACATGTCATCAACATAAAGAAGTAGATACACAAAAGAACCATCACTGTTTTTCTTAAAGTAAACACAGCTGTCAAAACTACTTCTTTTAAAATCATGAGAAGTCATAAAGGAATCAAACCTCTTATACCATTGTCTTGGTGACTGTTTCAAACCGTAAAGAGACTTTTTCAGCAAGCAAACATAGTCCTCTTTTTCTGAGATTGTAAAACCCTCTGGTTGTTGCATGTAATATCTTCCTCAAGCTCTCCATGCAAAAATGCAGTTTTTACATCTAACTGCTCAAGCTCCAAGTCTTGCATGGCCACAATACCAAGCAAAGCTCGAATCGAACTATGCTTCACAGCTGGGGAGAACACATCTGTAAAGTCCACTCCTAGAATTTGACTGTAACCCTTTGCAACAAGCCTTGCTTTATATCTAGGTTCTTCAACTCCTGGAGTCCCTTCTTTCTTTTTAAACACCCATTTACAGTGAACAACCTTTTTACCTTTAGGAAGTTTCACAAGATCCCATGTTTTGTTTTTGTGGAGTGATTTTATTTCCTCTTGCATAGAAAACATCCACTTTTCTCGAGTCTTCACATAACTAACCGCCTCGAGAATAATTTGTGGCTCTTGGTTTGCATCTATATCTTCACCACATTTAAAGCATAAGCAACTAGGTCACCTCAAGATACTTTTTGGAGGTTTAATTTCTCTTCTAGTTCTGTTTTTGGCGATAGAGTATTGTGGTGAAGAAGCAACTCTATTCTCAATTTTTGTACCGACTTGAGGAGTTGACTCTGTATTAACTCGATGCTCCACACGCTTTTGATTTTCTTTATTGGAAGAGTCTTTAAGAGATAAGTTAGGTAGCATAGCAGCTTTCATCAAAAAACAACATCTCTGCTAATCACAACTTTTCTATTTTTTGAGGACACCATAACTTATACCCTTTTACACCAGCTTTATAACCAAGAAAAACACATTTAATGGATCTTGGTTCCAATTTTCCATTATTAACATGAGCATACGCAGACACCCAAAGATCTTTAAATCCAGAATAATTAGCAGGATTACCGGACCATACCTCTTGTGGAGTCTTTTCTCAATGGCAATGAGATGGAGATCGGTTGATCAAAAAACATGCGAGAGAGGTCGCTTGCCCATCAAAACGACTTTGGTAAGTTGGCATTTGACAACATGCATCGAACCTTCTCCATAATCGTTCTGTTCATTCGTTCTGCAACGCCGTTTTGTTGTGGAGTATGACGAACTGTCAAGTGTCTCACGATTCCTTCTGACTTACACAGTTTATTAAACTCATCAGAACAAAACTCTAAGCCATTGTCTGTACGGATGTATTTTATTTGTTTTCCTGTCTGTTTTTCAATCATAGTTTTCCAAGACTTAAATGAGGAAAACACATCACTTTTCTGCTTTAGGAAGAATGCCCAAACTTTTCTGGAAAAATCATCAATAAAAGTTAGCATATAATTAGCTCCACCTCTCGAAGGCACTCTTGATGGCCCCCACAGATCAGAATGAATATACTCCAATGTTCCCTTTATGTTATGGATTCCTCTGGTGAATCGAACTCTCTTTTGCTTCCCAAAAACACAGTGCTCACAGAACTTCAGTTTGCATATTCCTTGCCCATCAAGAAGTCCTCTTTTGCTCAATTCTGCCATGCCATTCTCACTCATATGCCCTAGGCGTATATGCCAAAGTTTAGTAATATCATCGTCTGTCAAAGAAGAGGAAGCAACAAATGTGCATCACCAATAATGAGAGAACCCTGCAAAACATATAACTTGGCAGTCTTTCTCTGCCCTTTCATCACAATGAGGGAACCTTTGGAAATCTTCAACATCCCACTTTCAGCTGTGTATTTGTACCCTTTTGAATCAAGAGTACTCAACGAAATTAAATTTCTCTTCAATTCTGGAACATGCCGTACGTCACTAAGTGTTCTGATAACTCCATCAAACATCTTAACTTTAATTGTTCCAACACCTGCGATTTTACACGAAGCATTATTTCCCATCAAAACAACACCTTCAGACACTGTTTCGTAATTTGTAAACCAATCTCGATTGGGACTCATGTGGAAGGTGCGGCTGAATCAAGTATCCACTCCTCGCTCTCTTTAGAATTGTTGACAGAAGCGACTAGAAGTTCACCATCACTGTAGTCTTCTACAATATCAACTTCACCAGAATTTTCTGGTTGTTTTCCCTTTTGATTTGCGGCCTCCCTTTTAATCTTGTTCTGTAGCTTGTAGTACTCAGATTTAATGTGCCCTTTCTTCTTGCAGAAGTTACAAGTTTTACCTCTGTTTGAAGACTTTAATCTACCCTTAGATTTACCGCGAGGATTTCGTTCTGTGTCCTTCCACGATCATCATCGAGATTCCGATCTTGTCTCATACGAACAATGAGACCTCTCCCCGAGAGTCAGTTTTAACCACAAGATGCTTCATCTTATCATACGAGGTTAAAGAATCATAAACCTCATCAACTGTGAGAGACTCGCGGCTATATAAAATCGTGTCTCTAAAGGTTGAATAAGACGGAGGCAACGAACAAAGCAGAATCAACCCTAGATCTTCCTTATCATACTGAACCTCCATGGCCTCCAAGTTTGAGAGAATTTCTTTAAACACTGTTAAGTGTTCGTGCACAGACGCACCTTCCTCCAAACGATGAGCATAAAGACGTTGCTTCATATGCAACTTGCTAGTTAAAGTTTTCGACATACATATTTGTTCTAGCCTCTTCCATAATGCTGCGGCAGTCTTCTCCTTCATCACATCCTACAAAATTTCATTAGACAAATGCAGATGTAACTGTGTTAGTGCCTTTCGATCCTTGCGCTTCTTATCTTCCTCCGTCAATGTCGAAGGCATCTTATCTACCCCCTAACGGGCTTCCTCTAAATCCATCGTGCAAGAACTGCCTGCATCTTTATCTGCCACAACGCAAATCTGGTGTTGCGATCCAACAGCAGAATTTCATACTTCAAAGACGCCATTACCGTGATCGAGATAAAAAAAACCCGAAAGCTCTGATACCAATTTGTAAAAAAAATAAAGAACACACAGATTTTACGTGGAAACCCTTTCAGGAAAAACCACGGGCAGAGGGGAAGAAAATTCACTATGTCGAATTCGAATCAATTACAAGAGGAATAGACCATGTCTATTTATAGGCTTATAAAGCCATATTCTAATAGGAGTAGTAAGATTGAAACTCCTTATTCTAATCAATATCAAATAGATGGAGTTTAATAAGGTTTAAAAACCTTATTCAAAATAAAATAAAAGAAGTGTAATTCTATAGGGATTCTTCTTTTATTTTATTTAAATAAGAATTTGGGTCACTTAATTCTAACAATATTAATTTTAATTAATTTGGTTAATTTAATTTTACTTTATTGATGCCTACAAAACCAACTAAAAATACGACAAAGGAAAGTGCACCTATCGATAAATTGTATAGCTATGGTGAGCAAAGATATCGTTCCCATGAGAACTAAAAGTACTAGTAATTACCATCTTTCTATTATCCAATCGACAAATCGAAGTAATTGAATTAAACCAAAATTAACTAAATCAATTAATTAAGAACTCGGGAAAGAACAAATTAGGAAAATAATTGAATAATAACCAAAAAGTGAAACAATACATAGGAAAGAATCTACCTAGACTGCATCTGTCGTTATCAATCTAAATTAAAAAATTTATTCACTAAATATCTTGATCTGTAGAAATCCTTAAATTATGCTAATATCTCCCTTCAAGACTAAAAGTAACTGACTTTAGGTTGATTAACCGAAATTTCTTTCTAATTAAAACCACTATTATCGCATTAACTCGATCTATATATTCCCTATTAGATTTGACTCTAATCTAGTAGATTTATGTCGTCCTACTTCTAGGATTGCATGTACCTCCACTCAGTTATGCTATATCCATCTCTTAAATAGGGTCTATTCCTCCTCTGAATTAAGCACATCAAACATGAATTAATAATCCAGAAATAATAAATCAAGAATTAAGCACACATAACTGAGAATAAGATTTAAGTATTTATTGCATAAAACAAAAATCAAAAGACAGAATTCATAATAGGGTTCATCTCTCCTAGGTATTTAGAAAATTAGTTCGTAATCACAAATAAAAGCATCTCAAAGTCATCATAATTACAAGAAATAAAGAAACTCATAAAAACTTCAAAGAAATTAAAAGGAGATCTTCAATCTTGATAGAAATCTACTTCAGAGTAGACTTCAATGGCATTTTTTGAGTTGTTTTCTTCAATATTCTTTGATGGCTCTCTTTCCTCTTATTATATTCGGTATTTATAGGTCTTAAAATGCCTGAAAAACCTAAAAATTGCGGTTTCCCTTGTTTTTAGATTGCGAATCGCGAAATCCACATGGTCTAACACATGGTTGTGTGGCAGCCCGTGTGGCTCACATGGCTGCGTGTCCAGCCCATGTGACTTCTAAAATCTACTTAAATTGTCCGATTTACGCTTTTTTTCACTCGTATTGCTCCCAAATTCTCTCCTAAGCATAAAACATGAATTTAAAGGATGAGGAGCATAAAATTTACCATTTTGCATTGATTAATCACCTAAAATGCATTAAGAATGGGATTAAAATGTATTACTTTTGACACTTATCAAATATCCCCACATTAAGCGTTTGCTTCTTCTCAAGCAAAATCCTCAACCCACAATAAAGTTATCTTTTCTCAATTTTTCATTTTCATCAATGATGTCTCAAAATAATTTGCAAACAATCATGCATTGGCAATTCAACTATAAGGACACTAAAGATTCAAACAATCTAAGCCAAAAATTTTAAAGCGCACAAAAAATATAGGTATATCCCCTTATCCAAACAATTACTTTAAATTCAAAATCAATAAGAATTGACGTCCTTACTAAAGATTCACTTGAAGCACTCAGTGTTTAATGTTCAAATATTAAGCACTCAACAGTCAAAAGATGAATGTCATTACCATAGGCTTCCTTGAAAATCAAATCTCCACCACTATAAAATGAGATGACACACCAATCAAGAGGTCTTTAACAGGTTGTAATGGGACTTAGGTTAAGGGTATGGAAAATTCCAAAAAAGTTGGTTATAATCGAGATTGAGTTAATAAGTTACCAAACTAGAAAAATAAATAGTTGCTAAATTAACATAAATAACATCAACAAGACTAATCAAGAATAAAAATGAGCTTTTCAACAGATTATGCAACTAACAATTTAAGCTCAATCAAATATATATGTGTTTTTTTTTTGTTTTTTGTTATAAGTGAGAACAAGAATAAAATTCAACAATTCAAGAAAAATGGAACATAGTTAGGCAACTAACCATATCAAATCTCGATAAAAAGGGAGAATAAAACGGAAAAATTTCACAATAAACTTATGGGCTATGGGTTAACATTAATGGGTTAATCAAAGAAAAATGTGTTAGGATTATTGGGGCTCACTAAGGGCTAATTCAATAGGTAAGCTTTTTAGAAGTTGAGTAGGTTAAAACCTAAGTGCCTCTATCATATCAGTGTATCAAATCAATGGTATGGTCTCGACATGCATAACTGAAGCAAGTTTTAGAATAAAAAATTAAGTTGACACACTCATAACCAATAATCAAATGAGCATGAAAGAAAATATATGCTCTATAGGCTCAAAACTCACAAAAAAATTATGGTTTTGATGTAAAACTTGCAAATTCAAATTTTTAAGATAATTCTTCAATTCAAAGGGGCAACCTAAATATGATTTTTGAAAAACAACTTATTATGCCCGACTCTCTAATGTCTTAAAAACTAAATTAACTAATGCACAAATATCCACAAATAAATCCAAAACAACATCAATAAAAACTCTAGATTTTAAAACAATTCACTCTAATGGCAGGTATGAGAAAATTACTTAAACACAACGAATAACTTAGGGATTTTATCACAAATATAAACAACCTCCTCATACTTAAGATGTACATTGCCCTCAATGTACAAATAGATATAAGCACAGAATAAACACAATATCAAAAGAGAGGGAGAGAACTAAAACTGCCCTGAATATGGATGGAATCGCCAGAATAGAGAAAATCAAAATTGTGGGCAAGTCTGAATGTAGTGCATGTTTTCGAGTAAATTAATAAGAAGATAAACACAAAGAAATAATAAGAGTAAGAGGTTACAAACTCGAATAAAAACAACCACCAAAATAGAAAAAATAAAAATAGAGTTCAAAAGAAAAAGAAACTAAAAAGTCTAACAAATAAAAATAAAACAATCGAAAATGAAAATAGAAGTCCAACTAAAAATAAAAATAAGGAAAAAAGAAAATAAAATGAAAGTAGGTCAATGATCGTCATCGCGAGATGCGTCAGGATCGTGAGGTTCAGGATCAATAAGAGTTGACATATTTGCTGCAAAGTCGCATCGATGCTGTCAAACCGCTCAAAGCATCACTACTCAAAATGGGTGAACTGTTCAAAAAGATCCTCAAGTGCAATGGTAGAAGTAGCGATAGGGTGACTCAAAGGTGGAGAACAAGGTGGATCCTCATGCTGAAAAGGATCATCACCGAAAAAGTCCTCATGCTTATCCTGAGGGTCTGAATGAGACAATCTATAACGAGAATAACCCACTTTGTGCAGTTGCTCAATTATCCTCATATGACTCATAATCGGTAATCCCTACGGGGTCATTTGTCCAACCACTATAAATGAGGATGACTATTTCGGAGAATCAATGAGGCCAAAATTTCATGCAAGACGAGTCACATAAGGGCCCAAACAGATATGACCCTTCCTACTGCAATCAGAGTGATGGTGAAACGATAGGGCGATGAAGTAGGCAAGATCAAATATGTGTCACATCGCCATGCTCCAAAGAAAATAAGCGTCGAATTATCAATGAATCTGATGCTCTCCCTTCGACCAATCAACATGTGTGCCAAGATAGCATGGATATATCGCAATGCCGAAGGTAGGGAAGTAGCCTTCGATCGACTTGGGTTATATGGCATCGTACTATCAGTAAGTTCTTTCCAGCATAAAAATGGTGAATGATGGATGTGCCGGTATAAAATGAAGAACCTCTCGGCACTCATGAACTCCTCAGAATAGAGTCTTTAGGTAGCTCTGAATTTCAGGACGCTCAGATAACGTATCGTATCACCGTCAGAAAGAAATAATGCATGGCTCATCATGTCTTAACATCACATGCTACAAAAAATATGTCAAACAAAACTCTGGTGTGAGTTCTGAATAAGTAGGCTCAATAATGGTGAAAAATCAGTCTTATGGAGTTGTATCAATCAGTGTTCGCACTCTATCAACTAAGTGGATCTCTTTTAAGACCTCTTAGTCTATGCAACGCCCTAGATCCAAAGGTCTCTACATAAAAAGTTGATATTGGTCCTCATGAGGACCTAGTGGGAACTATAGATAAGGATGGCATACGTCGAAGGATAGGTTCGAGGATGAAGTCGCGCTCAGAGTCTTCTGCATTTTCGAAGCGGGGACGACAACCTTAATCTTTCCTCTAGTATTAGTCATAATGTACCAAACAGTGGGATTTGGGGTGTTTGGTGGCAGTAGTGGCGGAGGCGCGACGGTCGATGCAAATAATGGTAGTTGATGAGGTGAGAATGGAGGAGGGGAGGACGGTGATGGATGTGGTTGTGTGGTGGTATTTTGAACGGAAAGAAAGAAGAAGGGGGAAAGGGGAAAGGAAGGGAAAGTGGGGAGAGGGTGTTCGCGTGGTGATGCAATGGGAGAGGATGAAAGAGTTGTGCGTGTGTGTGTAGTCGGGAGTGGTTGGACCGAAGATGGAAAGGGACGGGGGAAAGGCAGAGGTGTTGGTCTCAAAAAGGATGTGAGGGGGAAATTGGAGAAAATGGGAGGGTTGTGCACGATGGTGCGAAGAGGGGGTGGATGGGGAAAGGGATCAGCGTGGGGGAGGCAAAACAGCGACGGAAGGGGGAGGTAAGCGGCTGAAGGGTTGAGAAAGAAGATAAAACCTAAAAAAAAAAAAGAAAGTAGGGTTTTTAAGGGGGACACGGTGGTGTGAAGGGCTGTGTTGGGCTACACGGCCATGTTACATACCCGTGTGTACCCTCTCAGCCCGTGTGTCAATTAAAAATTTAATAAAAATGAATCTCAATCTCGACATGGCCTGCCACATGCCCGTATGTCACACACGACTGTGTCCCAGGCCATGTGCAATAATCCTTCTCTTCTTCCACACCCGTGTGTGAGGCCGTGTAGGGCACAACGTCTCATACACACTCGTATGACTGGCCATGGGTCTCACAAGGTCGTGTCTCTACCCCGTGTTACTCATTATTTAAAATAGAATTGAAAAAAAATTCACCTCAGTATGCACATGGCCTTCAACAAGCCTATGTTTCCAGGCCGTGTGGTGCACACGACCATATCGCCAAGCCGTGTAGATCATCTTAGACCATGTAATAAAAGAAATCTGAAAGAACTAAGTCCCAAGACGCACATGGCTTAGGACACGTTTGTGTGTCTAGGCCCTGTGACTCACATGGCTAAGTTTTCAAACTATGTAAGTCTCTATTATAGTGTGTGTCGCAATTTTTTTTTGAAAAAATTTGCTGCAATATGCACACGATCATGTTGCCATGAAACACCGCAAACCCGGCCCACGAGTCTCGACCGAATCTGGTATGTTCCTCGAGTAAAACATTTTCAAATCCATTTGTTATTTTGGAAAACTTGGGTGGTTTTGAAGGAAAAAAAATTATTCTTGAACTGGGCTCGAGTTGTAAGCAAGTTTATTCTTGAAAGCTAGGTGTTTATGAAACTTCGTATCGAGTGGTTTGAGAGTTTATCTTATATTGAAAACCATTCCCTTTTTATTTTAGGGTGACCAAATCATTTAGAGTTTACTTTTAAAATGCAATTTATTTAATCTATAATTTGATAAAAATACGTAGCATAATGAAATAATTTAGAAAGCATGCATAAACAGTATCATATTAGTGGCCTTATTACATCAAATGAAAACCCGAAATAAATCAAAATACTTAAATAAATAAAAGAAAGTCCAAATTCAAATAAAACTCTGAGTAGAGCATGGCCATCACTAAGCTCCTTCCGACCCGGTCCATCACTGAGTGTCACCTGAAAGAAAATATTCCCCAACGGGGTGAGTCAAACAGACTCAATGTGTAACCAACACTAAATCTCAACAATTCGGCATGTCATATCATATCATACAAATATATAACAGATAAAAGTTGTGATGCAAACCCGAACCCAAACCTAGATGCCATCCGCTACACATCACTTGTACCAACCATCACACCGTGGGGACTACTAAGTCAACCCTCCATCCGCTACACATCATCGAAGGCAGTCGCTGCAGTCGACGTGCTCATCGCCCTTATAAAATTTGTGGCATAGCCACCAGATAAAATATTTGTGACATAAGTCACCACTTTCAGATAATGTGACCGAAGTCACCACATTCAGATATCGGGGTATAAAACCACCAATTCACTTCCCCTTTCCATATAACCCATATGCCCCATATCATACAATAATACATGCCTTATGCCTGATTTCACATTCTTATCAATATTCACATATGCCATATTTCAAATATTCATAACACTTACTGACGTACTATTAAAGATTACGTATCTGGATATTCTGTACCACTATATGGTACTTTTAGCCACGTTCTCATACTTACATTAATACAGATATTAAAACATAACCGTAAATCTATCGAGGCTTAGTGCGGGGTACACACCTGATATATTTATCGGTTCACTGATTTCCCGAAAAACCCGATCTAACACTTTAGATCCTAAGTTCCTTGCTGTCGATTTGATTATTAATCAAATCTCGAAACATTATAGTCCTTCTTCCTTATAATCGGCTAAACACTAGATCAATTGACTTGGTTAGTTACCAGCTTTTGAATAAGTAAGGAATAGATCTAAATTGCTAGATAGAGCCTTGGCCGAATGTGTATGTGCACTTACCTTGCAATTCAATTCCCGAAATTGATCCTTGTTTCTTTAATGTTGTCGAGATCCCTATAGAAACATGTTAGATTTAATCTAACATTAAAACACTATAGAATGGCCTATGGCCGAATCTTATATTCACTTACCTTGGATATTGAAATCCCGAAAACCTCCTTTATAGTCGACTATAGTCAAATCTCGAGAGATCCTTCCAAATTTCGGCAATCAAGAATATTGATGGGATTAGTTCTAGATTTCAACAAATCTAAAAGAAAAGGATGGAAATCAAATGACATTTGGTCCTTACCTTCTCTACAGAAATCGACAGCACCTTGCCTAACACCTCAGAGGGATTCGGCTTCGAAGAATACTAGGGAGATTCGGCTTTTGATTGAGTTGGAGAAAGAAGAAGAGAAAAGGGTTGAGCAATTTGGCAATGAAGTTTCAGCTAGCACAAGGTGTACTTTCGGCTTTGACAAAATAAATGAAGAAGAGAGAGTTTGCTAAGAAATTCGGCAGGGGCACAAATGAGAAGAAAAGAAGCAAATGGTCTCACTCTCCTCCTTTTGCCGAAAATATCACCCCAAGATCCCCCTACACGGCCAACTTTTCTTCCCCTATCTCATCCCTTCCTTTTCTCCTACTTTATCTCTTATCTTCATTTATTCAAAATAAATAAAATAAATCCACATTTATCTATCTATTTAGCTGAATTTTAAAAAGGATTAAACTTCTCCCTTTAGTGCCTTAATGCCATCCATCACTATCTATCCTTGCAGCAAAAATAAAACTTTTATTTGCTTCCCTTGTGACTCGAACACAAGCCCCTTTTAACTGCTAGTGGCGTCATTTCCAGAGGCCTTAAGTGGCGCCTCCAAGCCACTTTTCCAAGCCCATTTCTTGTGTCATATCTCCCCTACATTTTCTCTTAAGGCCACCCTGCTTAGCTTCCTCTTCTAAATTCTAAATCTAATAATTTCTAAGGCATTTCCCTACATTCCAGGTTCTAAAAATTCACATAACACATTCATAACACATAAGACATGCTAGTTCACATAATTTAAGCACAAAAGCATAAGCCATAATTCTGGGATATTACAGTTCTACCCCCTTAAAATAATTTCGTCCTCGAAATTACCTGGCTGAAATAAGTGAGGGTATTGCTGTCGCATTGCTTCCTCCGGCTCCCACGAAGCTTCCTGTGCTCCATGGTTACGCCATAACACTTTGACTAGAGGAACTGTCTTCCTCCGCAGCACTTTCACATCTCGTTCCAAAATCTGAATTGGCTCCTCCTCGTAGGACAAATCTGGCCTTAGCTCCACCTCTTCAACTGGAACCACATGTGACGGATCTGATCGATAACGATGTAGCATAGAAACATGAAATACGTCGTGCATCTACTTCAATTCCGAAGGCAACTCCAACTGGTATGCCACTGGTCCAACTCACTTCAATACCCGATAAGGTCCTATAAACCTTGGACTTAACTTCCCTTTGCAACCAAACCTCATCACTTTCTTCCATGGCGAAACCTTAAGGAACACTTGATCTCCCATAGCAAATTCTATCTCCTTCCGTTTCAGATCCGCGTACGACTTTTGCCTATCAGATGCTTCCTTCAATCGTGCCCGAATTACCTCAACCTTTTCCTCAGACTCTGCCAAAATCTCTAGACCCAAAACTCGACGTTCCCCTAATTCCGTCCAACATGTAGGAGTGCGACACTTTCGTCTATATTGTAACATCCTAAATTAGGGGTTATTTGTGATTGTATTGTTGTGCATATGATTGGATTGCTGTAATACTATTTATGGTGTATTAAGACTTAGTTATGGACCTTGAGTAGGCTCGAGTGGTAGAAAATTTTATTTGTAATCTTTAATAAAACAAGGAGCCATGGTAAATAGGGGTTACAAGTTTTAAAAGGGAATAGTTGACACTAAAAAGGGCTTGGCAAAGTGGCAAAGAGGCGCCACTTAGAGCCTGTGATTGACGCCACTTGCAAGGGAAGGAGGTCCTATGTTCGAGCAGCAGGAATCCCATCTTTTGCCTTCTATTTTGACGCCAATGAGGGGGAGGAGTTGTGCTCAGCACAAACTCTGGCAGATAAAGTTAGACCAAGTCAAAATTGTTTGAAAGGTTGGCAGGGAGAAAAAGTAGGAATTTGACTAATTCAAATTCTTTTGAATAATTTTAAACGGTTGGCCAAGAGTGATTCAAGGTATTGGCCGAATCTAAGACTCCTTGTTGGAGAGGAGGAATCGGCAAAGGAACTATGTAGAGGAGGGATGCCGAATTTTCCTAGTCATTTACTTGACATTTTCGGCTGGCATTTTCCCACCTTTCACCTCTTTTTCCTTCTTTTTCATCCTTTTTCAAAACCGAAACCACCATTAATCCTCTACTTCTTTTCTTCTTTTTTTGCTTAAAATCGAAATCCCATCTACTTTCTTCTTTGCCGAAACCCCTATCTCCCTTTTCACTATTTCTTTCTTTCTTTCTCTCTAGCCGAACATACTCCATTGGTGTGCCGAAATCTCCTTTCTTCCAAAAAGATCTGCTTGGGCCGAATATCAGGTGGGCATAGGTTCTTCTCGAGATTTCCTCTCCAATCGGTTGTAAAGGGTAAGTGAGGGCCGAAACCCTCTTTCCATATTTTCTTTCCTCTGTCGACTTATAGGTTGGAGAAAAGCTGAAATCCGGCATTTATAGATGGTTTGGCTAACCATTCTTTTGAAGCCGAATTCACCTAGGGACTCCGAGATTTTTGAAGTATTTAATCCAAACCTCTATTCTCTAACATTCGGTCTTGGTAAGTGGTGGTAAGAATTTAATCTAGTAAACCATTCATTTGGTATTCGAAGAAGCCGAAGGCTATTGTTGTGGCTATTAACGATTGCCGATTGTAGGGAAGTGAAGCAGATTCACAAAACGTGTGCTGTGGCTAGTACTCAAAGGCATTTAGGTGAGGTTTCAGGTTCACGCGTTAACCCTGTTGGATTGGTTGGTTTGGCCGAATGGCCTATGATACTAACCTTGGTAATGGCCGAATGTAGGGACAAGGAGTCAAGTGTGGTAGATCGAATCTTCGGGATCTAGGATTCACGTTAGTAACAGGTGTGTACACACACACTTTAATACTAAAAAAAGTACTAATATATTGTGTATGCTAAACCGGATTTATGTAGATTTGGATTTGATACCGTAACAGTATGAGCAAGGATTCAGGTAAGTCCGCTCCGATATGAGCCTGAATATGATGCATGTTGATGCATGGCATATTTAGTATATGTGGCATATAAAGATATTGCTGATAATAAATCCAGTTTATGTTATTAATTAAACCTGATTGGCATGATTTCTGTTAAATGCATATCATAAATTGGTGGGTTAAACGAGTGGAGAGGGAAGTGATATCCGTGTCTTTGGACACCAGTGGTTTGGTACCACATTTCGTGACTTTGGGTCACCAGAGGTTTGGCACCTCATAGCGACTTGTCTCAGTGGCTTAGCACCACAGTGGGTTGGCCCCACGGTTGATATTATGGGATCGTCACCAGTGATTTGGTATCACACATGGGTTGGCCCCACAACTTATTATTTGTGACTTCGGGTCACCAGTGGTTTGGCACTACCAGTGGTTTGGTACCACACGGGGTAGAGAAATGTGTTTTGGATGGCTAGGTTGGGTGCATGTCAAACTTAGTTATGATTTGTGTATGATGTTACATTAAACCGGGGGAAGGGTTACACATCGAGTCTTGGTGACTCACCTTCTCCTTTAACTTTTCGGGTGACTCGTAGAGCGCGGATGAGGAGCGGATGGACTCGAGGTGGCCATGCAGTGGAAATGTGGTTTAAATGAACTTTGAGTTATTTTCGTTTTATTTTCGGTTTTATTTGTTCAAGTTGTAATAAGGCCTCCTAAAATTTCGTTTTGTTTACTTTACATGTTTTGGATGAAATTTTAAATTACTTAATGACTTCAATATGGTTAAACGAGTTCTCTTAAATTCAAACGTAAATGTTTTTTTTTTGGTGCGATTGGGTACATTGACAAAATTGGTAACAACATGACTTAATAGATTTTTTTTTTAACAACAAAGTGAAGTGTTGCTTTCTTCATACACCTCAATTGTTTTAAACAAGACAATATCCTATTAAAAATGAAATGTTTTCACCAAAAATTGTATCGGCTAAAAGGGATTTTCAAAAATGTTTTCCTCTGTAACATACCAAATTCGGTTGTAATGTTTGGGCCGGGTTTGGGGTGTTACAAAATTGGTATCAGAGCCCAGTTTAAAACTCGACTGTTGGGGCCCAAGGCCCAAAATGTTTTGGTAGGCCTTTGAGAAAAGTTATGGAAATAGTTTTTGGTTTGAACAGCATGGCATCGAGTCTCTAAGCACCAATCGCCTGTGTAAGTACTTCTAACTACTGTATGAATTATTATCTGTAGAAGGGTAGGTATGGAACGTAGATAGTATGATAAGTGTTTGAACCTTAGGACTAGTTACCCTAACAAATCACATAAGACTTTAAGTGCCTAATTAAACAAACCTATGACTAAGTCGCCGAGTTTGGGTGTGGTAAACCAGTGCGCATGTCGAGGATTGGATCGGAAGAGCACAGTACTTAGCGATCCTAGTGACTCACCTCCTCTTCTCAGAATCCTACTGCAGTGCGTAGCTTCAGTTCACCCTAACCAAGAGGACTCGGTCATAGGCTAAACACAATAAATAAAACCCGAAAGGGATTAGCCATGTTTTTATAAAAACTCTAGTTTTAAAATCATGAAAGTACCCCTTTAAATAGTAGCAAAAATTTATTTTTGGGAAATCTTCAAAATACTTTCAATTTATAAAATTACCAAAATACCCCTAGTGGCAAAATTACGAAAATACCCTTAGTTTCTAAAATTACCAGATATTACCGATTTCAATAAAACTTTTTACTTGCAAAAGTATCCAAAACCACGTATTTCAAAATAAGACCCTGACTTTGGAAATTTACAAAATTACCCCTGATTGACAAAATTACCAAAATACCCCTGGTTTCCAAAATTTTGCCACACCTTTAATTTGAGAAATTTTCGGAAATACCCTCCAATTTTGGAAATTTCAAAATGTCCTGATTTATTAAAGTTTTCAAAATTTCCCTGATTAATTACAAACATACCCCTATAGGAAAATGACGAAAATACCCCTAGGATAGGAACGGACAGAAATGTCCGAAGAGTGAATGTGTATGAAAGGTATTAGGGAATTCATGTGCTTTTCTGTGAATTAGGATAGAAGACTTGAAACTTGATTGATCGAAAGAACAACTTCTAAACTCTTCTATAAGATTCCTTCGCGGATAATCAATGAAACAAGTACTAATCCATAAAATTTCTTAATCAGATTAAAGCGTAATAGTTAGAAATGAGCTCTCGAGGACGTGGCCGTTGTGGACGCGGTAGGGGTAGGATGACCGTGTCAGAACCCGTTAGGTCGGGTCAGGGGTCTGAGAATGAGGAACCACCGCCACCACCACCCCCAACTTTTGGTGCTGAGGAGCAGGATCAGACGGGAGGTGAGGCAGTATCGCAGGCCGTGTTGCGAGTCCTTGAGATGGTGGCAGGTGCAAGTGGAGGTATGGGAGCTCAGAAATCTGTACCCGAGCAACTCCAAGCCAACGGAGCTGAGGTGTTTCGGGGTGTATCGGGAGTGGCACCCAGTACGGCAGAGTATTGGCTGGAATCAACTGAGAGAATCATAGATGACCTAGATCTAACGAATGAGGAGAAGCTGAAAGGAGTGGTGTCGCTTCTCAAGGATGAGTCTTATAAGTGGTGGCTCACGGTTCGGGATGGTGCCACGGCTGATGATCTTACTTGGGAGTACTTCAAAGCAGCTTATCAGAAGAAGTATGTGGGCACCAGCTACATTGATGCACAGAGGAAAGCCTTTCTGAGGTTGGTGCAAGGGAATAAGTCCGTGTCTGAGTATGAAGCAGAGTTTTTGAGGTTGAGCCGCTATGCTCGGGGAATTGTGTCAACGGAGCATGAACGTTGTGTCCGCTTTGAAGACGGACTTAGGGATGATCTAAGGTTGCTGATTGCTCCACAGCAGGAGCGGGAGTTTTCTGTCCTAAGGGAAAAGGCTAAGGTAGCCGAAGGGATCAAGGAGTCCGTGGGACAGAACTACGAAAGGAACAAGCAGAAAAGAGGCTTCGGGTCATCTGGATCGGGTAGTAATGCGCAGAAGAGGGCTAGACAGAGTGGGCCGAATTAGGCAGGAAGGCCCATGATTGCTAATCAGAGACCGGCTCAGTGTGATCGTTGTGGGAAATCACATTGGGGAGGATGTTGGACCGGTGAAAGAGGATGTTTTGAATGCGGATCGTTGGATCACTGTGTGAGGGATTGTCCTCGGAAGTTAGCTAAGAATAAACCAGAGGGTCAGAACCGTGCTCAGGTTAGAAATGAAGGACCACCACAGAGGGGTCGTGGCAATGGTAGAGGAAGCAATAGTTCTAGTCGAGGTCGCGAAATACCGGGCAGAGGTGCAGGCAACACAGAAGCAAGGCAGCCTGGTTTAGTCTACGCAACGAGGCGTCGAGAGGAGGGTGACGCACCGGACGTTATAACCGGTACGTTCCTAATTTTTAGTCTTCCATATGTTGCATTGATTGATGTGGGTTCGATGCATTCATACGTTGCTAGTAGCATAGTAGAGACTATGAACCTAGACTTTGAGACTACTTCTAGGGAGATGACAGTAATTAGCCCTTTAGGTCACTCTGTAGAAGTAAACAAGTTGTATAGGGATGTACCCCTAGAACTCCAAGGGGTAGTGTTCTTAGCAGATCTGATGGAGCTACCATTTAAGGAGTTTGATCTGATTCTCGGAATGGATTGGATGGTGAGGTACCAAGCCAGTTTGGATTGCGCGGCTAAGCACATGGTGTTGAGAACAATGGAAGGCAAGGAGGTGGCAATGATAGGTATCAGAAGGGAATACCTATCAAATGTGGTCTCTGTACTGAAGGCGGAGAAAATGGTTAGGAAGGGTTACGAGGCATTTTTGGTTCGAATATGTGCCTTGGAGGCTAAGGAGTCAGCAGTGGAGAAGGTCCGAACAGTAAAGGAATTCACTGATGTGTTTCCAGAAGAACTTCCGGGTCTGCCTCCGGATAGGGAAGTTGAGTTCGGTATAGACTTGTTGCCCGGAACGGCGCCTGTGTCTATAGCACCATACCGAATGGCACCTAAGGAGTTGGTGGAGCTGAAGGCTCAAATTTAGGAGCTCTTGGACCGAGGGTTTATCCGACCAAGTATATCTCTGTGGGGAGCACCTGTGCTGTTTGTCAAGAAAAAGGACGGTTCAATGCGGATGTGTATCGACTACCGCCAACTAAACAAGTTAACGATCAAAAACAAGTATCCGTTGCCCCGGATTGATGACTTGTTTGACCAACTGAAGGGTGCATCAGTTTTCTCGAAGATAGACCTTAGGTTGGGGTACCATCAACTTAAAGTAAAGGTGGTTGATGTTCACAAGACGGCATTCCGTACTCGGTATGGGCATTATGAGTTTCTGGTGATGCCGTTTGGGTTGACCAACGCACCAGCAGCGTTCATGGACTTAATGAATAGGGTGTTTCAACAGTACTTGGATCAATTTGTTGTAGTATTTATAGACGACATATTGGTTTACTCAAGGATAGAGGAGGAACATGACAGGCACTTGCGAATAGTTCTACAAGTTCTGAGGGAGAAACAGTTATTTGCCAAATTCAGTAAGTGCGAATTTTAGCTTAGGGAGGTGGCTTTTTTCGGTCACATAGTGTCAGCTGAAGGGATTAGAGTGGACCCTCGCAAGATTGAAGCAGTGTTGGATTGGAAACCGCCTAGGTCGGTGGCAAAAATTCAGAGTTTTCTGGGTCTGGCAGGGTACTATCAAAGATTTGTGGAAGGATTTTCTTTGATCGCGGCACCGTTGACTAAGTTATTAAGAAAAGGAATTCCATTTGTATGGTCAGAGAAACAGCAGGAAAGTTTTGACAAGCTAAGGAAGATTCTCAGCGGAAGCTCAGGTTGCTCGCATACGACTGAGGCAAGAAAGTTGTTCACGGTTTACTGTGATGCATCCAATACTGGTTTGGGATGTGTGTTGATGCAAGAAGGGAAAGTAGTGGCCTATGCATCCCGTCAGCTAAGATCGCATGAGGTTAACTATCTGACTCACGACTTGGAATTAGCGGCAGTAGTCTTCGCTTTGAAAATATGGAGGCACTACTTGTATGGAGAAAAGTCGATAGTCTACACAGATCAAAAAAGTCTGAGGTATCTCTTGACTCAGAAGGATTTGAATTTTGGGCGGTCTTAGATGGATTGAGTGTTGAAGGACTACGATCGTTCAATTGAGTACCATCGGGCAAGGCTAACGTAGTGGCCGACGCGCTGAGCGGAAGGTCGCGGACGGACTTAAGGGCGATGTTTGCTCACCTCAGTTTATATGATGATGGCAGTCTTTTGGCGGAACTGCAAGTTAAGCCAACTTGGATCGAGGAGATTAAGGAAAAATAGTTAGTAGATGAAAGTTTGAATGCGCAGAAATTGCAAGTTCAAGATCGTGGTTTAGAAGGGTATAGTTTGTCTGGGGATGGAGTACTATGCTTTCAAGGGCGAGCTTGTATGCCGAAGGATGTGGAATTGAGACAAAGAATTCTTCAAGATGCACATAGCAGCCCATACGCTATGCATCCTGGAGGTAGCAAGATGTATGGAGATTTGCGGAAAGCAGATTCCGTGGCGGGTGTCAAGCGTGAGGTAACTGAATTTGTGGGAAAGTGTCTGACGTGTCAGCAGGTTAAGGCTGAACATCAGTTGCCATCAGGTTTACTTCAACCAGTGAAGATTCCTCAGTGGAAATAGGAGAGAATCACCATGGACTTTGTCAGCGGGCTATCCCTCACGCCTTATAAGAAAGATTCGGTCTGGGTAATTGTGGATCGACTAACCAAGTCAGCTGATTTCATACCGGTGAGAGTGGATTATTCACTTCAAAAGCTAGCGAAGTTATATGTAGCCGAGATAGTGAGATTGCATGGTGTGCCGATATCGATTATCTCGGATAGGGATCCGAGGTTCACGTCAAGGTTTTGGAGAGCTTTGCATCAGCCTTTGGGAACGAGGTTGGATTTCAGTACAGCTTTTCACCCACAAACTGACGGGCAATCGGAAAGGGTGATTCAAATCTTGGAAGATATGCTACGGGGCTGTATTTTGGATTTCAGAAGTAGTTGGGAGGAGTATCTACCGTTGGCAGAATTCGCTTATAACAATAGCTATCAAATGAGTATCCAGATGGCACCATATGAAGTACTGTATGGACGAAAATGCCGTACTCCTACGTGTTGGACGGAGTTAGGTGAACGACAAGTTTTGGGTCCAGAGTTAGTGGCAGAAACTGAAAGTAAAGTTAAGGTGATTTGGGCTCGTCTCAAGGAAGCGTCAGATAAGCAGAAGTCTTATGCTGATCTTAAGCAGAAATGGAATATGCAGTAGGAGATAAAGTTTTTCTGAAGGTGTTGCCTTGGAAAAAGGTATTGAGATTTGGGCGTAAAGGGAAGCTAAGCCCTAGGTTCATCGGGCCATATACAATGTTGAAGCGAGTGGGACCGGTAGCTTATCAGCTCGAGCTGCCTGTAGAGTTAAGACAGATTCATGACGTCTTCCATGTGTCAATGCTTAGACGATACCGGTCAGATCCATCACACGTTATGCCAGTGGCAGAGATTGAGGTAAACTCAGACTTATCTTTCGAAGAGGAACCGGTCCAGATCTTAGATCGAGATGTCAAAGTTCTGCGTAGGAAGTCAGTACCTTTGGTGAAAGTGCTATGACGAAACCATGGTGCGGAGGAGGCTACGTGGGAACCCGAGGATGTGATGCGGCAGCAGTACCCCCAACTCTTCTGATCAGGTAATTTCGAGGCCGAAATTATTTTTAAGGGGGGTAGAACTGTAACATCCTAAATTAGGGGTTATTTGTGATTGTATTGTTGTGTATATGATTGGATTGTTGTAATACTATTTATGGTGTATTAAGACTTAGTTATGGACCTTGAGTAGGATCGAGTGGTAGAAAATTTTATTTGTAAGCTTTAATAAAACAAGGAGCCATGGTAAATAGGGGTTACAAGTTTTAAAAGGGAATAGTTGACACTAAAAAGGGCTTGGCAAAGTGGCAAAGAGGCGCCACTTAGAGCCTGTGATTGACGCCACTTGCAAGGAAAGGAGGTCCCATGTTCAAGCAGCAGGAATCCCATCTTTTGCCTTCTATTTTGACGCCAAGGAGGGGGAGGAGTTGTGCTCAGCACAAACTCTAGCAGATAAAGTTAGACCAAGTCAAAATTGTTTGAAAGGTTGGCAGGGAGAAAAAGTAGGAATTTGACTAATTCAAATTCTTTTAAATAATTTTAAACGGTTGGCCAAGAGTGATTCAAGGTGTTGGCCGAATCTAAGACTCCTTGTTGGAGAGGAGGAATCGGCAAGGGAACTATGTAGAGGAGGGATGCCGAATTTTCTTAGTCATTTACCTGACATTTTCGGCTAGCATTTTCCCACCTTTCACCTCTTTTTCCTTCTTTTTCATCCTTTCTCAAAACCGAAACCACCATTAATCCTCTACTTTTTTTCTTCTTTTTTTTGCTTAAAATCAAAATCCCCTCTACTCTCTTCTTTGCCGAAACCCCTATCTCCCTTTTCACTATTTCTTTCTTTCTTTCTCTCCAGCCGAACATACTCTATTGGTGTGCCGAAATCTCCTTTCTTCCAAAAAGATCTGCTTTGGCCGAATATCAGGTGGGCATAGGTTCTTCTCGAGATTTCCTCTCCAAACGTTTGTAAAGGGTAAGTGGGGGCCGAAACCCTCTTTCCGTATTTTCTTTCCTCTGTCGACTTATATGTTGGAGAAAATTCGAAATCTGGCATTTATAGATGGTTTGGCTAACCATTCTTTTGAAACCGAATTCACCTAGGGACTCCGGGATTTTTGAAGTATTCAATCCAAACCTCTATTCTCTAACATTCGGTCTTGGTAAGTGGTGGTAAGAATTTAATCTAGTAAACCATTCATTTGGTATTCGAAGAAGCCGAAGGCTATTGTTGTGGCTATTAACGATTGCCGATTGTAGAGAAGTGAAGCAGATTCACAAAACGTGTGCTGTGGCTAGTACTCAAAGGCGTTTAGGTGAGGTTTCGGGTTCACGCGTTAACCCTGTTGGATTGGTTGGTTTGGCCGAGTGGCCTATGATACTAACCTTGGTAATGGCCGAATGTAGGGACAAGGAATCAAGTGTGGTAGATCGGATCTTCGGGATCTAGGATTTACGTTAGTAACAGGTGTGTACATACACACTTCAATACTAAAAAAAGTACTAATATATTGTGTATGCTAAGCCGGATTTATGTAGATTTGGATTTGATACCGTAACGGTATGAGCAAGGATTCGGGTAAGTCCGTTTCGATATGAGCCTGATTATGATGCATGTTGATGCATGGCATATTTGGTATATGTGGCATATAAAGATATGGCTGATAATAAATCCAGTTTATGTTATTAATTAAACCTGATTGGCATGATTTCTATTAAATGCATATCATAAATTGGTGGGTTAAATGAGTGGAGGGGGAAGTGATATCCGTGTCTTTGGACACCAGTGGTTTGGTACCACATTTCGTGACTTTGGGTCACCAGAGGTTTGGCACCTCATAGCGACTTGTCCCAGTGGCTTAGCACCACAGTGGGTTGGCCCCACGGTTGATATTATAGGATCGTCGCCAGTGATTTGGTATCACACGTGGGTTGGCCCCACAACTTATTATTTGTGACTTCGGGTCACCAGTGGTTTGGCACCACCAGTGGTTTGGTACCACACGGGGTAGAGAAAGGTGTTTTGGATGGCTAGGTTGGGTGCATGTCAAACTTAGTTATGATTTGTGTATGATGTTACATTAAACCGGGGGAAGGGTTACACATTGAGTCTTGGTGACTCACCTTCTCCTTTAACTTTTTCAGGTGACTCGTAGAGCGCGGATGAGGAGCCGGATGGACTCGAGGTGGCCATGCAGTGGAAATGTGGTTTAAATGAACTTTGAGTTATTTTCGTTTTATTTTCGGTTTTATTTGTTCAAGTTGTAATAAGGCTTCCTAAAATTTCGTTTTGTTTACTTTACATGTTTTGGATGAAATTTTAAATTACTTAATGACTTCAATATGGTTAAACGAGTTCTCTTAAATTCAAACGTAAATGTTTTTTTTTTTGTGCGATTGGGTACATTGACAAAATTGGTAACAACATGACTTAATAGATTTTTTTTTTTAACAACAAAGCTAAGTGTTGCTTTCTTCATACACCTCAATTGTTTTAAACAAGACAATATCCTATTAAAAATGAAATGTTTTCACCAAAAATTGTATCGGCTAAAAGGGATTTTCAAAAATGTTTTCCTCTGTAACATACCAAATTTGGTCGTAATGTTTGGGCCGGGTTTGGGCTGTTACACATACAGCGCTTCATACGGTGCCATCCGAATACTGGCTTGATAGCTGTTGTTGTATACAAATTCCGCTAACGGCAGATACTTTTCCCAACTTCCTCTGAAGTCTATTACACAACCTCTCAACATATCTTCTAACACTTGGATTGCTCATTCAGATTGACCGTCCGATTATGGATGAAATGCCTTAGTGAAATCCAATCTGGTGCCTAAAGCCTGATGTAGTGCTTTCCAAAACCGAGACGTAAACCTTGGATCCTTATCCTAGATGATCGACACCGGCACTCCATGCAACCTTACAATCTCTGCCACATATACATTCGCCAACTTCTGTGAGGGATAGTCAACTCGCACTGGCAAGAGGTGCACGGACTTTGTCAACCGATCCACTATTACCCATACCGAGTCCTTCTTAGTAGGCATAAGGGGAAGCCCACTAACGAAGTCCATGGTAATTCTCTTTCACTTCCACTGCGGAATCTTGATTGGTTGAATTAATCCCGACGGAACTTGATGTTCAGCCTTAACTTGCTGACACGTCATGCACTTGCCGATAAATTCTGTAATTTCCCGTTTTAGACCAAGCCACCAAAACTGTTCCCTTAGATCCTTGTATAACTTACTACCTCCGAGATGCATAGCATAAGGGCTACTATGCAATTCCCGAAGAATTCTCCGCCTTAGGTCCTCATTCTTCGGCATACAGACTTTTCCCTTGAAACACAACACTCCTTCGTCATTGATACCATAATCTTCCAACTCTCCATTCTGCACTTGTTGTAACTTAGCACTTAAATCCTCATCCACCAACTGACTTTCTTTTACCTCATTCAACCATATCAGCTTGACTTGCAACTCTGCTAACAGACTTCCATCGTCATACAAACTCAGATGTGCAAACATCGCCCTCAGATCTGGCACAACCTTCCGACTTAGGGCATTCGCTACTACATTCGCTTTGCCCAGGTGGTATTCTATAAAACAGTCATAATCCTTTAACAACTCCACCCACCTTCGCTGTCTCAGGTTCAACTCCTTCTGAGTCAACAGATACTTAAGACTCTTGTGGTCTGTGTAGATCACCGACTTTTCACCATAAAGGTAGTGCCTCCA
Source organism: Gossypium bickii (assembly GCA_025503065.1). Classification (NCBI taxonomy): domain Eukaryota; kingdom Viridiplantae; phylum Streptophyta; class Magnoliopsida; order Malvales; family Malvaceae; genus Gossypium; species Gossypium bickii. The sequence continues at coordinate 31,507,398 of CP106715.1, read as the reverse complement.
TACCTTAAGAGCAAAGACCACTGCCGTCAATTCCAAGTCGTGAGTTGGGTAGTTAACTTCATGAGGCCTTAATTGCCGTGATGCATAAGCGACTACTTTCCCATCCTGCATCAGTACGCATCCCAATCCTGTATAAGAAGCGTCACAATACACCATAAAATCCTTTCCTGCCTCAGGCTGAATCAAGACCGGAGCCTCAGTCAACACCCTCTTAAGCTTCTCAAAGCTCTCTTGTTGCTTATCCGTCCATACAAAAGGTACTTCCTTCCTCAGCAACTTTGTCAAAGATGCGGCTATTGATGAAAACCCTTCCACAAACCTTCTGTAGTAGCCTGCCAATCCCAAGAAACTGCGTACCTCAGCCACAGACTTCGGTGGTTTCCAATCCAACACTACCTCAATCTTTCTAGGATCCACCCTTATTCCTTCTGCAGACACCACATGTCCTAAGAATGCAACTTCCTTAAGCCAAAATTCACACTTGCTGAATTTGGCATAAAGCTTCTTCTCCCTCAGCACTTGCAACACAACCCGAAGATGCTCATCATGCTCCTCTTCAGACTTGGAGTATACTAGAATGTCATCAATGAACACAACGAAGAATCTATCCAAGTAGGGTTGAAAGACCCGGTTCATCATATCCATGAACGCGGCTGGTGCGTTTGTCAATCCAAACGGCATCACTAAGAACTCATAGTGCCCGTATCTTGTTCGAAAAGCCGTCTTATAGATATCTGCCTCCTTCACCTTAAGCTGATGACATCCCGACCGTAGATCTATCTTCGAAAATACTGCTGCCCCCTTCAGCTGATCGAACAAGTTATCAATCCTTGGCAAAGGATACTTGTTCTTGATGGTCAGTTCATTCAACTGACGATAGTCTATGCACATCCGCATAGTCTCGTCCTTCTTCTTCACAAACAAGACCGGTGCTCCCCATGGAGACACACTGGGTCGAAAAAACCCACGATCAAGCAACTCTTGGATCTAAGCCTTGAGCTCTACCAACTCCTTTGGTGCCATTCTATAAGGGGCAATTGACACAGGAGTTGTTCCCGGCAGCAAATCAATTCCGAACTCCACCTCCCTACCGGGGGTATTCCCGGTAACTCCTCTGGAAAGACATCTACAAATTCTTTTACGGTTCAAACTCTACTAACTCCCCCTTCCTTCACATCCAACGCGCTTACGAAGACTAAAAATGCCTTGCACCCCTTTCAAACCATCTTATCAGCCTTTAGTGCCGAAACTACATTAGACCAGTAGTTGCTTCTTTCTCCTATCATAATTACCACTTCATCCTCCAGAGTCCTTAACTCCATTCGCTTAGCTGCACAATCCAACACAGCCCGATGCTCCACTAGCCAGTCCATACCAAGTATAAGATCAAATTTTCCAAAGGGTAGTTCCATTAAGTCGACAGGAAAGTTCACTCCCTGAATCTCTAGAGGTACACTCCGAAAGATCTTATCCACCACTATAGTTTGACCTAGTGAGCTTACTACAGTCATCTCCCTAGCAGAAAGTTCACAGGCTATGTCTAGAGTTTCCACTACACTACATGCAACATAGGAATGGGTCGAGCCCACATCAATCAGAGCAAAAGAAGGCTTGCCAAAAATAAGGAACGTACCGGTTATGACGTCCGGTGCGTCTCCATCCTCCCTCCGGCGAACCACATAAACCAAACTCGGCTGTCTTGCCTCTGTATTATCAACTCCTCGGCCCGGTGTTCCACGTCCTTTTCCAGCACTGTTACCTCTACCATTCGGGCCACGACCTCTCTGAGGCTGCTATCCACCTCTACCTGCCTGATTAGCACCTTGGCCTGCAGGTCGACTTCCATCTATCTTTATTGGACAGTCCTTAATCATATGATCCTTCGACCCGCACTTAAAACATCCTCCCATTTTCTTCCAACACTCCCCTAAGTGCATTTTTCCACATTGGTTACAAGTACGATACTGCCCTTCTGAGCCAACTTGCTGACCTCGCGGCCCATCAACTTTAGGCCTCTTCTGCATATTTTTAGACGATCCTGACGATCCAAAACCTCTTTTCTGCCTGCTCCGATCACAGTTCTGCCTTACAGAGTCCTTGATTCCTTCGGCCACCTTAGCCTTCTCCACTAATACTGCAAATTCCCGCTCCTGCTGCGGAGCTATCAATAACCTCAGATCATCTCTTAGTCCGTCCTCAAACTGGACACACTGCTCATGCTCCGTAGCCACTATCCCTCGAGCATACCGGCTCAGCCTTAAGAATTCAGCCTCATACTCCGCCACGGACTTGTTCCCTTAAACCAGCCCCAAAAAAGCCTTTCTCTGTGCATCAATGTAATGAGTACCAACATACTTCTTCTGATATGCCGCCTTAACATACTCCCAAGTCAGATCCTCAGCTGTGGCACCATCCCGAACTGTGAGCCACCATTGGTATGCCTCATCGCGTAGCAGCGCCACCATTCCTTTCAGTTTCTCCTCAAGGGTCAGATCCAACTCATCCATAATTCGTTCGGTTGCTTCCAGCCAATACTCGGCTGTACTGGGTGCCACGCCAGATACGCCACGGAACACCTCAGCTCCATTGGCTCGGAGTCGCTCGGGTACAGATTTCTGAGCTCCCATATTTCCACCTGCTCCAGCCACCATCTCAAGAACTTCGCGGCCACGACTGCGATACAAAGATCATCCCCGTCGATCTTGCTTTGCACCACAAGCGGTGGTAGTAGGGGTGGTGGTACCTCATTCTCAGACCCTTGACCCGATCTAACGGGTTCCGACACTGTCATTCTGCCTCGACCGCGTCCTCGCACATTACGACCACATCCCCTAGAGCTCAGGTCTACGTTCACATTTTAATCTGATTAAGAAATTTTATGCATTAGTCCTTGTTCCACTGATTATTCGCGAAGAAATTTTATGAAAGGAGTTTAATAGCAGTTCTTTTGATCAATCAAAGTTTTCGTTCAAGTTTTCTATCCTAATTCAGAGGAGCACATTCCTTCAAACATTCATTTAGTAGTATCTACCACACACATTCATTATCCTAACATTTTTGTCTTATTCCTATCCCAGGGGTATTTTCGTCATTTTTCCTACAGGGGTATTTTGGTAATATACCGGGGTAACTTCCAAAAATTCTTATAAATCAAAGGCATTTCAAAGTTTGCAAAACTTGGGGGTTCTTTTGAGAATTTGTTTTCCAAATCGGTGTTGTTGCAGAAATTTTAGAAATCGGAGGTCGTTTTGGTAATTTTGTAAAATAGGGGTAATTCCGTAATTTCCAAATCAAGGTACCTTAGTATTTTGTAACGATAAAGTTTTTACCACTAGGGGTATTTAGGCAATTTTGTAAATCGTAAATATTTGGGAAAATTTTCAAACTAAGTTTTGCTACAGTTTAAAGGGGTAATTTGGTGATTTTAAAACCGAAGTTTTTATGAAAATACAGCTAATCCCTTACGGGTTTTAGTTATTGGGTTTAGCCTGTGAATAAGTCCTCTTGGTTAGGGTGAACCGAAGCTACGCACCAGGTAGGATTCCAGTGAAGAGGAGGTGAGTCACTAGGATTTCGCTTAAGTACTGTGCTCTTAGGATCCAATCCTGAGACATGCGCACAATGGTTGCCACACCCTAACTCGGCGACTTAGTCACAGGTTTGTTTAATTAGGCTTTAAAGTTTTATGTAATTGTTGGGGTAAATTAGTCCTAAGGTTCAAGTACCTATCATACTATTCTACGTTCCATTTATACCCTTCTACAATTCATAATGTAAATCACACAATTGATTAGGGGTACTTACCTTGTGGACTTCTGGTCGGAGACTTGGGTGCCATGCCAGAAAACCTGCTTATTCACAAAATTGTTTACAAAATTGGTTTGGGCTCATTTTGGAAAACATTATGGACTTTTAAACCCAAGGCCGAGAGTTTAAAACCTGGCTCTGATACCAAGCTGAAACACCCCAAACCCGGCCCACGAGTCTCGACCGAATCTGGTATGTTCCTCGAGTAAAACATTTTCAAATCCATTTGTTATTTTGGAAAACTTGGGTGGTCTTGAAGGAAAAAAATTTATTCTTGAATTGGGCTCGAGTTGTAAGCAAGTTTATTCTTGAAAGCTAGGTGTTTATGAAACTTCGTGTCGAGTGGTTTGAGAGTTTATCTTATATTGAAAACCATTCCCTTTTTATTTTAGGGTGACCAAATCATTTAGAGTTTACTTTTAAAATGCAATTTACTTAATCTATAATTTGATAAAAATACGTAGCATAATGAAATAATTTAGAAAGCATGCATAAACAGTATCATATTAGTGGCCTTATTACATCAAATGAAAACCCGAAATAAATCAAAATACTTAAATAAATAAAAGAAAGTCCAAATTCAAATAAAACTCTGAGTTGAGCATGGCCACCACTAAGCTCCTGCCGACCCGGTCCATCACTGAGTGTCACCTGAAAGAAAATATTCCCCAACGGGGTGAGTCAAACAGACTCAATGTGTAACCAACACTAAATCTCAACAATTCGGCATGTCATATCATATCATACAAATATATAATAGATAACAGTTGTGATGCAAACCCGAACCCAAACCTAGATGCCATCCGCTACACATCACCCTTACCAACCATCACACAGTGGGGACTACTAAGTCAACCCTCCATCCGCTACACATCATCGAAGGCGATCAGCTGCGATCGGCGTGCTCATCGCCCTTATAAAATTCGTGGCATAGCCACCAGATAAAATATTTGTGACATGAGTCACCACTATCAGATAATGTGACCGAAGTCACCACATTCAGATATCGGGGTATAAAACCACCAATTCATTTCCCCTTTCCATATAACCCATATGCCCCATATCATACAATAATACATGCCTTATGCCTGATTTCACATTCTTATCAATATTCACATATGCCATATTTCAAATATTCATAACACTTACTCGACGTACTATTAAAGATTACGATTCGGATATTCTCGTACCACTATATGGTACTTTTAGCCACGTTCTCATACTTACATTAATACAGATATTAAAACATAACCGTAAATCTATCGAGGCTTAGTGCGGGGTACACACCTGATATATTTATCGGTTCACTGATTTCCCGAAAAACCTGATCTAACGCTTTAGATCCTAAGTTCCTTGCTGCCGATTTGATTATTAATCAAATCCCGAAACGTTATAGTCCTTCTTCCTTGTAATCGGCCAAACACTAGATCAATTGACTTGGCTAGTTACCGGCTTTTGAATAAGTAAGGAATATATCTAAATTGCTAGATAGGGCCTTGGCCGAATGTGTATGTGCACTTACCTTGCAATTTAATTCCCGAAATTGATCCTTGCTTCTTTAATGTTGTCGAGATCCCTATAGACACATGTTAGATTTAATCTAACATTAAAACACTATAGAATGGTCTATGGCCGAATCTTATATTCACTTACCTTGGATATTGAAATCCCGAAAACCTCCTTTATAGTCGACTATAGTCAAATCCCGAGAGATCCTTCCAAATTTCGGCAATCAAGAATATTGATGGGATTAGTTCTAGATTTCAAACAAATCTAAAAGAAAAGGATGGAAATCAAATGACATTTGGTCCTTACCTTCTCTATAGAAATCGATAGCACCTTGCTTAACACCTCAGAGGGATTCAGCTTCGAAGAATACTAGGGAGATTCGGCTTTTGATTGAGTTGGAGAAAGAAGAAGAGAAAAGGGTTGAGCAATTTGGCAATGAAGTTTCGGCTAGCACAAGGTGTACTTTCGACTTTGACAAAATAAATGAAGAAGAGAGAGTTTGCTAAGAAATTTGGCAGAGGCACAAATGAGAAGAAAAGAAGCAAATGGTCTCACTCTCCTCCTTTTGCTGAAAATATCACCCCAAGATCCCCCTACACGGCCAACTCTTCTTCCCCTATTCATCCTTTCCTTTTCTCCTACTTTATCTCTTATCTTCATTTATTCAAAATAAATAAAATAAATCCACATGTATCTATCTATTTAGCCGAATTTTAAAAAGGATTAAACTCCTCCCTTTAGTGCCTTAATGCTGTCCATCACTAACTATCCTTGCAGTAAAAATAAAACTTTTATTTGCTTCCCTTGTGACTCGAACACAAGCCCCTTTGAACTGCTAGTGGCGTCATTTCCAGAGGCCTTAAGTGGCGCCTCCAAGCCACTTTTCCAAGCCCATTTCTTGTGTCATATCTCCCCTACATTTTCTCTTAAGGCCACCCTGCTTAGCTTCCTCTTCTAAATTCAAAATCTAAAAATTTCTAAGGCATTTCCCTACATTCTAAGGTTCTAAAAATTCACATAACACATTCATAACACATAAGACATGCTAGTTCACATAATTTAAGCACAAATGCATAAGCCATAATTTCGGGATATTACATGACAGGTCGTGTGTACCACTCCCAGCCGTGTGGTCCATTGTTTTTTTTATTTTTTTAACAAATTAAACATGCAACAAAATGAAGGGAATTAAAAAAATTGAAACACTCAGGTTGCCTCCCGAGAAGTGCTTATTTAAAGTTGAAGCTCGACTTTTCCTCTTTGCTTACGGTTGATTCAAATTTTGGAGTCGGAGCTCCTCTCTCTCGATATTAATATCACCTCCAATATAAGATTTGAGTCGATTACTGTTTACCTTAAATGTGTCGTAGTCAAGATGTGTTACCTCTATTGTACCATAAGGAAAACTGTCTTTACCATATAATCACCTGACCATCTCGATTTTAGCTTTCATGGAAACAATTTGAGCCTTGAATTATATAAAAGCACTCGATCTCCCACTATGAATTGTTTAGGCTGCTTTAAATGAGCGTCGTGGCATTTCTTCGTTGCTTCTTTGTATAATTTGGAGCTTTCGTAAGCATTTGCTCGCCATTTTTCTAACTCATTTAGTTGCAATAGTCTCTTATCACCTGCAAGTGTAGGATCGAAATTCAAAAAATTTATTGCCCAAAATGCTTTATGTTCAAGTTCTAGTGGTAAGTGACAACTCTTCCCATAAACAAGTTAATATGGGGATGTTCCTATGAGTGTTTTATAAGCACTCATATAAGCCCGTGAAGCGTCATATAATTTTAAATCTCAATCCTTCCTATTTTTCTTTACGGTCTTTTCTAAGATGCATTTCAATTCTCAGTTTGACACTTCAATTTGCCCACTAGTTTGAGGATTATAAGGGGTAGCTGATCTATGATGTATACTGTATTTCTTAAGAATCTTATCAAATTTAGTGTTACAAAAATGTGTACCCCTATCGCAAATGATTGCTCGAGGTGTTCCAAAATGAGTGAATAGTTTCTTAAGAAACCTAACGACCACTCTAGCATCATTAGTTGGTAAAGCTTGAGCTTCGACCCATTTCAATACATAATCGACCGCTACTAGCATGTATTCATTACCATAAGAACTAGGGAATGATCCCATGAAATGAATACCCCAAATGTCAAAACTTTCACAAGAAAGTATGTAAGTTTGAGGCATTTCATCATGTTTGGAAATATTAATTGTTCTCTGGCATCTATCACAAGAACTAACATACCTGTTAGCATCTTTGAACAGTGTGGGCCAATAAAAACTTGATTCAAGTGCCTTATGTGCTATCCTAATCCCATTGTAATGTCCTCCTATCAGTTCCGAATGAAAATGGTCCAAAATTTTATTCGCTTCTGGTCTCGAAACACACCTTTGGATAACATGATCTGCATACATATGAAAGAGAAAATGGTCCTCCCAAAAATAGTTTTCACATTAGTAAAGAATCACTTCTTTTGATGATGAGTCAACCCTTTTGGTAAGATGTTAGCAACCAAATAATTTGCGATATCTGCAAACTAAAGGCCTTCAGAATCGGTTACCGCCAAGAGTCATTTATCTCATTCTCATTAAGCTACTTAAGATGGGGTTTCTCGAGTCTCAAGAGGTGGTCTGCTGTAAGATTTTCAGCCCCTTTCTTATCATTAATTTCTAAATCGAATTCTACTAGTAATTCTTTTTCGGTAGTGGTGTAATTCTCTTGTGCATTTGTCAAAGTCTTGCTAGCATAATAAATCAACTGAAAATGCTTATCTCTTCACTACCCAAGAACTGCACCTACTGCAAAATCACTCGTATCACACATTAGTTCAAATGGTAAATTCCAATCAGGTGCGACTATAATCGAGGCTTTAGTTAATTTTTCCTTAAGAACATTAAACACCTCTAAACATTCCTGACTGAAATTGAGTGGCACATCTTTTTCTAGCAAATTAGTTAAAGAGTTAGCTATTTTAGAAAAATCTTTGATAAATCTTCTATAGAACCCAACATGTTTTAAGAAACTTCTAATAGCCTTAACTAAATTAGGGGGAGGTAATTTTTCGATGGTTTCAATTTTCGCTTTGTCAACCTTGATCCATTTATTAAAAATTTTATGGCCCAAAACAATCCCCTCTTGAACCATGAAGTGATAATTTTCCTAATTAAGCACAAGGTCCGTTTCCTCACATATCTTCAAAACTCGTTTTAAATTATAAAGGCAAATATAGAAAGAATTACTGAATATTGAGAAGCCGTCCATAAATACCTCCATAATATCTTCTACAAGTTTATCAAAGATGGCTAACATGCAATGCTGAAAAGTAGCAGGAGTATTACATGATCCGAAAGGCATTCTTTGGTAAGAAAGCGTACCATATGGACATGTAAATATCGTTTTCTCTTGATCCTCCGGAGCTATTGGAATTTGGCAGTAGCCAGAAAGCCCATCTAGGGAGTAATAATACATGTGACTAGATAATATCTCCCACATTTGATCTAAAAATGGTAGAGGAAAATGGTCTTTCCTTGTAGCATCATTAAACATCCTATAATCGATACAAACTCCCCTTCCCGTGAGTGTTCTTGTTGGAATCAACTCATTCTCCTCATTAGCCACAACAGTCATGCATCCTTTCTTAGGAACAACCTGCACAAACTCACCAAAGTACTATCAGAAATAGGATAAATAACTTCTGCATCTAGAAGGTTGATTACCTCAGCTTTGAAAACCTCCTTCATATTGGGATTTAACCTCTTTTAAGATTGCACACATGGATTACACTCATCTTCCATTAAGATTTTATGGGTGCAAAAAGAAGGACCAATCCATCTGATGTCTGAAATTTTCCAGGCTATAGCTCTTTTGTGTTCCTTCAACACTTGCAGTAACCCATCTTTCTCATTTAGCTTTAAATCCGAAGCAATAATCACTGGCAATGTAAAAATTTTCCCAATGAATGCATATTCCAAATGGTTTGGCAAGTTCCTCAATAGAGGGCTTTAATTTCAGTTCTTTACTTACCTTAATAGCCTCATAATTTTTCTGTCTCAATGGAGACTCATTAGTATCTAGATCAATTCTCATCTCATTTATCACATCATTATCTCCATCGGCCTCCTCTCCTTGAACAAGACACATTTTCAACATGTCCTTATGAACAATTTCTTGCAAAGAATCTTGAATAGCATGATCAATAAAATCGATAAAATTACAGAAATCATCTTGCCCTCTAGAAAATCGCATGACATCATAAATTTGAAAAACGATCTCATCATCACCCACCCTGAGCACAAGTTTACCATTACCCACATCAATAATAGCTCTAATAGTGGCTAAAAAGGGTCGACCTAAAGTTAAAGACACCTCAACGTCCTTATCCATGTCAAGTATAACAAAATCAATAGGGAATATGAATTTATCTACTTAACAAGAACATCTTCAATAATACCCCTAAGATATTTAACAGATCTGTCAGCTAATTAAATACTCATCCTAGTGGGTTTTGGTTCCCTAAGACCAAGTTGCTTGAACATTTTATAAGACATTAAATTAATACTAGCACCCAAATTAGCCAATGCTTTTTCAATTTTTAAACTACCAATAAAATAATAAATGGTAAAACTTCCCGAGTCTTCCAACTTGGTGGGCAGTTTATTTTGGAGAATGGCTAAACACTCCTCGTTGAGTTCCACAGTGGATAACTCTTTGTAAACGAAAAAATATATAGGATTTTTCCTATATAATTTATCACCTTTTTATTTAAATTTGTTGTTAAAACTAAGTAATTGTTTAATAAATTAATGAAATATGTGAAAATATGAGATTACGACATAGAAATTATTAAAATGTGATTTTATGCTTTATTATATAGTTTTCATGCATAAAATGGCTTATTTTATATTAAATTGAGCATATTATATTTTTAAGACATGAAGTGGGCCATGCACGATTAAATTAAATAATAAAATATAAAATTATATTTAAATATTTATTTTTAGATATTCCATTAATAATTTGGGTTGTAATTAATTATTTAAAATGGATAAATTTTATTCTTTGGTCCTCTAATTTATCTATTTATTTTGGACAGGTCTGATAGCTTTGTTGGATTACAAAACTGTCCAAATTGGAGACCAAGTCAACCCAATTTTCAGCTACACTTGGCTGTCCACATAAACCAATTTTTGGTTTCATTGCACAAGGTCCTTGCAATGTTGAAGAAATTAGAGAGTTGCCTGAAGATTTGCACTTGACCAAGCCTCAGTCCTAAGTTGTTGTGGCACTAAAATTGAGCAAAAATCAGCTCAATTTCCTCAATTCATGGCCAGCCACCCTTTGAAGATGCTTGAAGAGATTGAACCTCCTATTTTTAGCAATCTATCCCCCCTCGCCTCACCTATAAATAAGACCCCCTCATTCATTCATTCATCATCCCTCATCTTTCATCATTCACCCTTCTCTCTCAATTCTCTTAGCATCTTCCATTCCCCACGCCTAACATCATCTCTTCATAGAGATTTTAGCAATTAAGCCTCTTAAAGAGCCCTTGGTCGACCACCTTGGAGAGCCATCAACAAAGAAGCAAAGTGAAGGAGCGAAGGACCCTCGTCAATTAGAGTCTTGGGTGACAGCCACTTTGATTTGGGTTTAATCTTTCTTTTCTTTGATTTAATTTGAAAATGTTTGCTATGTGTTTTTTGTTCTCGTTTACAACAATGTTAGCTTAATTTTATTTAAGCTAGGATGATTGCTTTGATTAAATAATATTTATTTGATTCATGCTTATAATGTTTGTGCCTCAATCGATCATGTTTTCAATTAAAATTAAGTATGTATTTCGTTCATACGTGATTGAAATACACCTGAATTAGTTGAGTGATCCTGACTAGACGAGGTTAGTGGACACATAATTCAAATGTGCATGCTCAATTTAGATCTTAACCTGATTAAATTGCAGGTTGCATAACAACTATGACCAAGCTCTGTTATCTGCATAGTTTTTAGATTTGTGTGATTAAACTGTTTCAAACCTGACACGTCCTTGTTACCTCACACGAACGCTAAGAAACCCTTAGTAAATAAGGATCAGTAAAATGCGTATTTACTAAATAAAGGATTCCAAAAGGACCTAATGTGGTTTCCAAACTCATGAAAGATCGAGTTGCCATGGAATGTTTTTCTGAATATTATTAAGCATGTTGATAATAAATTGAGTTTAATTAAAGTAATTGTCCTAGTTTATTTAAGTTATAATTGTTGCAAATTGTGTTTAATTTTGCTAAATATATTTCATTTATATAGTTTGCATATTTAGGATAATTTGCATTAGGGATCATTGCATTTAGTTTAATATATTTAATTTTAATCATCATTTCTCAATCATATTGTGTTTTTATTTACCAAATTATTAATATAATTTTACAAATTAAGTGATTTGACACAAATACAATCCCTGTGGAGACAGTAACTTGACACTTACTTATTACTTGATAACGACTGTGTACACTTGCAAACAATCAATAGGTCATTTATAGGGTTGTAATGGGGTTCGGTTAAAGGTAGGGATTTTAAGAGATGGGACATTTCAGTTTCAAAATCTTAGCCTTTAACTCTGTCTTGGATTTCTCAAATTACAGCGTTCTTCTTTAAGTGAACCTTTGGAACACCTGCAAACTTATTTTGAACTCAAGCTCATACGTTTTTCCTTTTTGGAGACTGGGCAAACTTTTCTTCGCTCTCTTTTCGTCTTTTTTTCTTAAGCATGAGCACATACATCTTTTTGAAAATTTCCTCAAATTTTGATTACCAAGACAACTTTAGTTAAGATGGGTGCACAAAATTAGGACAACTTTAAAGATGGTAATTGGCTTAAAATGTGGGTTCATTGCAAAAACAGGCCTTTAAGCTCAAAATTACAGTTTTAAAGGTCTAATATCATAAGGTTGGCCTGAAATGGCTCAAACGATCCATAGAAATAGTGCCTATATCATTTTAGATTTTTATGTCTCCTAGGATTTCGCCTCAAGAAAGTTACTAAGTCAATTCTAAAGATATAAACCTTCATGCATGTCTAATCTCAAGAGAAACTAACTTTTCATGGCAAACATTACTAAGGCTAAGATCATAGAAGCATTCCATTTTTCATGATAACATACTTTTACTCAGATATAATCATCATTCATACTTGCATACAAACTATCTTATTAACAAAAAAAAATGTCTCTAAACATTCATTTATTAAAAAAATACTTATGAAGGAAATGATTGAAACATACTTGAAAATTTAAAATTTTGAGCAATTTATTTGCCTTACCCCCCTTTAAAAAGAAGCAATGTCCTCATTGTAAGAACAAAGTAATGAATGAAAACTGAACACCAGGTAGGGTTGTAAAGAAAGAGAGGTGAGTCATTAAGACTGCTTAAATACCAAGTCTTTCCTAATAACCCAATCCTAGACTTGTTCATTCCCATTGCCACATTACTTAGTCTTTTTCTTTCTAAAGAAATGTTAAGTTTATTCGTGCTTGCTATGTTTTTATTCGTGCTTGCTATGTTTTATTCTGCAGAAATTAAATCCTAATTTATGAAAGCAATAAATTCCTAAAGACCTAAAAGAAATTAAATAAATAACAAGACAAGAATCACCCCTTTTATTTTTCTAAATCATTCCCCTTGTCTTCTTTAGCTTCATCTCTGCTTGCATAGTCAGTAACTTCCGTCCATGTCTCAAAGATAGCATCTGGGAACTCAGAAACAAAAGTATTAGAGATATTCTTAAAAGTATTTCGAATTGAGTCATCTCTAATTTTTGCATATTTCTAGTAAGTTTGTTGTTGGTTGTGCATGAACTTACACATATCCATCAAAATTGACAACTCCGATTTCCTTGAAGCACTTGCAGAAGTCGGCATAGGAGTTGTAGATTTAGGTTCAACACTTAGCTTGACTGGTTCTTCTTCTAGCTCAATCCTTGGTTTAGGGTTTGCAGCTCCTTCAACTAGTTTAGGATTGTTTGGTTCCGTATCAGATTCTTCCTCTTCAGTGTCTGTAATTGAATTAGCTTCAGTTTCAATTTCATTTGTTGACTCTTTGATATCTGGCTTAATTGGCTCTTCTTGCTCGCCTTGACTCAGCTCATGCACCCTCTCTACTAACCTTTCAAGATCATAATTTCTAATGCACCCTTGAACATATCACCCCTTTAGATTTTCTTGTGTTTTAACATGGGCCCTTAAGTAAGGTGAAGTGATTAATGATGGGAAATAAGCACTTCTTGTCTTCCTTTTAGCACAATCATGAATCTCCTTGAGAATAATTTTCCCAACATTAATGGACATTTCTTTCAAGATTGCATATAACAAAAGCATCCGTTCCATCGAGATGGTGGAACTATGTGAGATAGGCATAAACTGTAGCGAACGAAATAAAACCATACCTTTGCTATTGGTTTTAGGTATTCGCTTCAGCAAGAATGGCTCCCATACTTTCTTATAATCTATTGGGATCCCGGATTTGTCACAACATCAAGCACTCATTGAAGAAAATCCTAATTGATATTGTTTATCATATGGTAGTACTCATCTTCTTTAACATCAGGTAAGTTAAACAAATCATTGATGGATTTAGAAGTAAGATGTACCTTTTTCTTTCGAACGATGACCTCAGTAGCATCTTACATAGTCAAACTGGCATAAAATTCTCGAACTAGTTCATCATCAGGAAGTGAACAAGAATCACAAAATCGTTCCCACTTAAGAGCATTGATTTTCTTTCTAATCGATATAGGAACAGCCATCAAATCATTATTCTTCAAGGCAAAAACTTTTTCAGGCATCATAGGTTGATGCTTGAAGATTGAATCAAATCTCTCTTTCACTTCTTCATTGATCAAAAGCGGGTTTTCAGGAGTAGTGTCTGAAGATCAGGTTCTTCTGCGAGATATGGTATCTTTTCCCGAAAATTCGGCAAAGTTTCTGCATAAGAGAGAAAAGAGAAATCGACAAAGTGGATAGAACTTGCTACGAAAAAAATCTTACGACGGCAAGGATGGTGCAGCGACAATGACATGTGCGACAGCAACGGTGGGTTGCGGTAGTGACAACGATGTGCGACAGCAACGACGGCACTTCGGCAATCTCTTTGCGGTGGCAATAAGATATTTCGGCAAAAGGGGAAGAGAACTAGGGTTTCTTTTCAGATTTGAGGTTGGCAGCATAAGAGGGAGGTTTAAGGATTTCTAGGGTTTAAGCAAATTACTCTGAGGGATATAAAAATAGTAGAATGAAGAGGGGTTTATATAGGGAAAAATTAGGGCAACATGTAGCAAAAATTTAGCTACATTATGGTTACTTAGGCGGCAAGTAATGGGTGTGACGGCAACGCATGGATTTTTCCCTCCTTTTTGTTGTCTTGGGCCTCAAACTCAGGCTGTATTTATAAACTTGCTCAAGAAAAAAAAACTGATTAGTACTTGGGCCAAATTTGACCCCCTTTATTAACATAAAAATTTAAAATTTGAACATAACAAAAAAAACTTAAAAATTTTAAATTTTAAATAGAAAATTTCTTCTTAACAAATTACATTAAATTAATTCCAGGAAAGGTTGGAGGGGTCACAGCGGTCCCGCTTAAGTTCCAATCTCCTTAGACAGAATTAATTAAATGTAATAAGTTACGAAAATAAGTTCTAATTAATTATTTATTTACAAAACGAGTTCATAAAAAATCAAGGGTCTGTTAATTTGAACGAGGATTCAACTCGCTCAACTTCACCATGCCAGTAGTGTTTGAAATGTTGACCACTGACTTTAAACGTACCTCCGTAATTGTCGTATAATCCAATAGCTCCATAAGGATAAACTCGGTAGATTGTATAAGGTCCTTTCCATCGGGATTTAAGCTTCCCAAGAAATAACTTCAACCTTGAATTAAACAACAAAACCTTCTGACCTTCTTTAAAATCGCGATGTTATATATGACTATCATGTCATCTCTTTGATCTTTCTTTACACATTTTGGCACTCTCATAGGAAAAAAACCTCAACTCTTCCAACTCATCAAGTTGTAACATCCTTCTCTCACCGGCTTGCTTAAGATCAAAGTTCAACTGCTTCAAAGCTCAATGAGCTTTATTCTCCAACTCTAATGGCAAATGACATGCCTTTCCAAAGACTAACTAATAAGGAGTCATTCCTAGCGGAGTCTTAAATGATGTTCGATAGGCCCATAATCATCATCGAGCCTTCGGGATCAATCTTTTCTTCTAGGGTGTACTACCTTTTCAAGGATACCTTTGATTTCACGGTTCATTCTCTCAACTTGCCCGTTGGACTGGGGGTGATAGGCAGTAGCAATCTTTTAATTCATATCATATTTTTCAAGCAACCACGTAAGCCATTTGTTCACAAAGTGAGAACCTTCATCACTAATAATAGCTCTTGGTGACCCAAATCGTGTAAACACATGCTTATGTAGGAATCGCATGACTACCTTAGCATCATTTGTAGGGTATGTTTCAGCTTCAACCCACTTGGATACATAGTCCATAGCAACTAAGATGTATTTGTTCCCATACAAAGAAGGAAACAGGCCTAAGAAGTCAATGCCCCATACGTCGAATAATTCAATCTCCAAAATGTTTGTCAAGGGCATTGCATTCCTCCTTGATATATTTCTGGTCCTTTGGCATTTATCACAGTTCTTCACATAAGCATAAGCATCTTTAAATAGCGTAGGCCAAAAGAAACCTGCTTGCAAAATCTTTGCTGCAATACGTGAACCACCAAAGTGTCCCCCACTTGGAGATGAATGGCAATGATACAAGATCTTAGCAATCTCACTTTCAGCTACACACTTTCAGATTATATTATCTGCACACTGTTTAAACAAAAATGGATCCTCCCAAAAATAATACCGACTATCAGGAAGGAATTTTTTACTTTGTTGGTATGTCATTTCTGGGGGAATTATTCCACATGCAAAATAATTGGCAAAATCAGCAAAACAAGGTGTTTCATGAATTTGACTTACCTCAAATAAGTGTTCATCTAGGAAATTCTCGTTGATAGGTAGACATGATCGAGTTACCTCATCTTATTCAAACCTCGACAGATGATCAACTATTTGATTTTTGATACCTCTTATGTCTTGGATCTAAGGTCAAATTCTTGGAGTAAAAGTATCCAACAAATTAGCCTCGGTTTCGCATCTTTCTTCGTGAATAAGTATTTAATGGCCGCATGGTCAGTAAATACTGTAACTTTGGTACCTATAAAATATGAGCGGAATTTGTCAAAAGCAAAAACTATAGCAAATAGTTCCTTTTCAGTTACCGTATAATTGAGTTGGGCCCCCATCAAAGTTTTACTTGCATAGTAAATAGGGTGAAACACTTTGTAACGATTATTAGGGCTGAGATTAACTGTTTTTTTTTATATCTTTAAAAGCTTCCAAGCATGCTTTGTTGAAATCAAACATTGTATCTTTCTCTATCAACAAGAACAACGTTACAAATTTTTGAGAAATCTTTGATAAACCTTCGGTAAAAACCGGCATGGCCTAAGAAACTTCTAACTCCTTTTACATTAATTGGGGCCAGTAATCTTTCAATTATGTCCACCTTTTCTTTACTGACTTCAATTCCTCTCTTTGAGATTTTATGCCTTAAGACAATCCCTTTCTTAACCATAAAATGGCATTTTTCCCAGTTAATGACAAGATTCGTCTCTTTGTATCTCTCCAGTACCTTAGCCAAATTACTCAAAACTAATATCATAAGTGTTACCAAAAATAGAAAAATAATCCATGAAAACCACAATAAAATTTTCGACAATATCAGTGAATATTGCCATCATGCATCGTTGAAATGTTGCAGGTGCATTGCATAAGCCAAAAGGCATTCGCTTAAAAGCAAACGTACAGTATGGACAAGTAAAGGTTGTTTTATGTTGGTCATCTAGAGCTACAACTATTTGGTTATATCCCGAATAGCCATCTAAAAAACAATAGAATTTATTACCTGCCAGTCGATCTAACATCTGATCCATAAAAGGCAACGAAAAATGGTCCTTCCAGTGGCTTTATTCAACTTTCTGTAATCAATACAAATTCTCCAACTGGTAATAGTTCTTGCTGGAATCAACTCGTTACACTCATTTTCAACAATCGTGATTCCACCTTTCTTCGGCACACACTGCACCGGACTTACCCACGAATTATTTGAAATAGGATAGATAATTCCTACATCTAACCATTTGATCACTTCCTTTCTCACAACTTCTTTCATAATAGGATTGAGCCTCCTTTGCCCATCAATTCGAGCTCTTTCACCTTTTTCTAAATTAATTTTATGCATGCAAAAAGAAGGACTTATACCTCGAATATCAACTATGGTCCAACCAATTGCTTTCTTAAATTTCTTTAGAATAGCAATTAGTTGCTCCTCTTGATCTTTTGTCAGTTCTGCTGAAATAATCACAGGTAAAGTGAAACAGTCACTTAAATAAACGTATTTTAAATGGAAAGGAAGTACCTTTTGTTCGAGTTTAGGTGGTTCTTCAATTGACAACTTGGGTTGCACAAATTCTCTAACTTCTAACTCCAATGGTTCACACCTTGTGGATTGAATAAAATTTCTCAGATGGAAGCCATGTTTTTTTTACCTTATTTATCCTCCAAAGGGTCAAGATCTAAGGCTTTCTCTAATGGATCTTCAAAATTGCTTTCCATAGAAACCAAGGTTTCTATCTCTTCCATTACTGAACACTCTTCAGCCGGATCGGGAAATTTCATTGCTTTAAGAATGTTAAAGGTTACCTAATCGTCTTGAACTTGCATGGTGAGTTCACCTTTCTGCACATCAATTAACGTTCTTCTTGTGGCTAAGAAAAGTCTCTCAAGTATGATCTACACTTCCTTATCTGCTTCAAAGTCTAAGACAATGAAATCAGCAGGAAAAATAAATTTATTGACTCTTACCAAAACATCCTTGTAAAACCCCTCACTCGCATTCAACGCCAGAATAGGGTTACAGAGCATTACCTGACTTATGAAACAATTAAAAAACTATTTAACATATGATTATTCAATTCAATCATTCATCGTTCAATCAATTTGTCCCTATTAAAAGCCTACAAGGCCTTAAACATGCTTTAGAAGTGGTTTGGGACTCAAATGATATCATACGAAAATTCTGGACACTTAGAAATTTTCCATGTAAACAAGGGTCACGTGCCCGTGTGCCTCACACGGCTAGTAGACACGCCCGTGTCTTAGGCCGGGTGAGAACAGGGCATACATACTGACTTGGGTCACACGGACGACCACACGCCCGTGTGTCTAGCCCGTGTACCCTTCAAAGTGGCTACACACGC
This sequence comes from Gossypium bickii, assembly GCA_025503065.1. Taxonomy (NCBI): domain Eukaryota; kingdom Viridiplantae; phylum Streptophyta; class Magnoliopsida; order Malvales; family Malvaceae; genus Gossypium; species Gossypium bickii. The sequence continues at coordinate 31,488,696 of CP106715.1, read as the reverse complement.
CCGTGTCACAGACCATGTGCTAGGCTTTGCCAAAACTGTAGGGTATACTGACTTATGCAACACAGCCATGTCACACGCCCGTGTGCTAGGCTGTGTGCCAATTAGGGGGTATACTGACTTGAACCACACGGCCAGTCACACGCTCGTGTGTGAGACCATGTGGAGCATACTGACTTCAATTTAATTTCAACACCATGGGACACATGGCCGTGTAACTTGACCGTGTGTCACATACAGTTGAGACACACGCCCGTGTCTCTACCCGTATGGATAAAAGTAGGCTATTTACCAAGCCAATTTACCACCCCATTTGGTACATACCTTCACCTACACATATAGCACAAAAAAAGGCAAAATAGGCAATTCATAACAACCAAATCAACCATAATTCTTGCCATTTCATCTAATATTTCTTAGCCTAAACTTCAATCACAATCATCATCAATTTATCAACCATTTCTAAGTAACATTAAACACTTTATAAAATGACATTAGTTTATATTTAAAAACATTTACCAAAACATACATCATTTTGTTCCATTTCACAAGCATAATACCAATTCCATAGCATCAATATCGTCACTAGCATCAATATCGTCACTATCATCAATATCGATATCATCAATAAGAAAACCTTTAAGCTTGTTATCCAGGAACTTGTTCAGAAATACTGTAATGAAAGGAACATAGGAGTTTGTCGCTAGGTATTTGAACAAATAGGATCGTCCGGGTTCCTATAGAACCTATCACTAAAATACCCCAGAGGGAGATAAGGCTAAGCGGAGCGAAAAGGGTTTTCTACGAGACGGAAATGAAAACTATTAGCCCCACACGAAGTTTGTGAATAAGTGATTGTCTCGATAATGAGCAAGGAATATCCGCTTTCTCGCTAAACAGATGTATTGAACTCATAATTCATTAGATACTTTTTATGAATGTCAACTAAGTATCGTAAGTAAATTGGTCCCGTTGTTCAATCATTTGATAACCGAGTCATTCTTTGATAAATGATCACTATGAGTCGGACTCAATAGAATTTGATCAATCCTTTTTTACATCGTTAAGGTGGAGAACTAAACCAAGAATTCTCTTTCTTTATCATCAATCGAATCACCGTCACGACCCAGATTCTATTTTCTCATCAATCCAATCACCGCTCACGCTTTTTCTTTTTCTTATCAATGAATAGATCTCTTTACTTGTATGACTTAGATGTCTCGTGATTTCGAAAAAATGATTCGATTGATGGGATTTGGTATGATACGTATGAGATCGATGATATCGATGAGATTGATATTCAAATATTTCTTCTTAGAACGTATTGATTTGACCCCATAAGCGGGACCACCACCCCATAGCATGTTGCCGCCAAAAGCGTAACCCCGTATTTCTTCTAGAGAATCCCCTAATTGTTCCAGAGCAACTAGAAAGAGATTCTTTAACCGTAAAGAATTCGGTTCGGATGTAGGATACCTATCCGAAGTTTTCGCAACTCAATCATGTATGATGGAATCATCAAAGATTTGACCTTTTCGAACTCTGTCTGTAACTCACTATAGGCTCGGGAAACAAAGAGAAGATGTGTACGAATGAGATATCCAGCAACAAGAAGAAGGAAAAGGATTGAATAGAATCTCAGATGTGTCGATATCAATGGTGACTCATTATTTCGATGAATTATTTCTTCGGACAGAAGAAAATTATGTAAACACTTACTCGAAATCTCACTTATCAGATTCCATTGTGGAAGACACAATTTTTTCTGAAGAATTTGCCATGATATATCTGATCCATGCATAATATCATGAAAGTACACTTATATATACATAATCAAACTAGCCAAATTAAGCCAAATCTCATGGCTATAAATACAAACAAAACATAACCATTCATAAGTCATCTCAAAGGACAATATTCACTTCCAAAACATAACCAAAATGACTCAAGCCTATACATGCCATATACCATATATACACAACTCAAAAGTACCAAGTAGATGGTTGGATAGTGTGATGTAATATCCGACGATCCCCCTATTCGAGCTAGCTTTGAAATCACTATAAGACATGGAAAATAAACAAAGTAAGCTACAAAGCTTAGTAAGTTCGTACTAAATATACTCAACAATTCATAAAATACAAATCATCAATTTGAACTAGACAATGTATAATTCATGAATATAACAAACTTTCCATAAGCTTGTTTATATACTTATATGCAAAATCATAACCATTTTCTATTTGAACCTCATGCTCACATGTACTTACCTGTACAATTTCATAATGAACTCATACCTTTTCGTGACACTGTCGAATACTCGATGTTTCGCACACTAAGTGCCATCGCATAGCCGAAGCTATTATAATCCCGCACACTAAGTGCCTTACTCGATGTTTCGCACACTAAGTGCCATCGCATAGCCGAAGCTATTATAATCCTACACACTAAGTGCCTTACTCGATGTTTCACACACTAAGTGCCATTGCATAGTCGAAGCTATTATAATTCCGCACACTAAGTGCCTTATATAGTCGAAGCTATTCCAGCACACTAAGTGTCATAATAGCCGAAGCTATCTCAAATCACACACTAAGTGCTAAACACCATCGATTTTTCGTCAAACATGACTGTAGTCTTATATATACAATTTATGCAATATCAAAGCATTAAAAGCTTAATTGTAACAATGTTTATCACGTACGAAGTTACCTCGGATGCTAAAATGACAAATCGAGTCGTTTAGTCGATCACTTTCATTTTCCCCCGATCCTAATTTGAATTTTCAAAATTAACTTATTTAATCACTAATTTATTCAATTTAGTCCAAAACATACTTTAAGGCATATTTACCCTTTTACCCCTAAACTTTCATATTTTTCACAATCTAGTCCTTCTTACATAAAATCAAAAATTCGTACAATTTAATCCAATTTCATGATAGCTGAATTTCACTAGTTTCCATATTAGCCCATATTTCTAATTTATTTCAAATTTTAACCACACATTTCTCACATTTCATATTTTAGCCCCTAATTTGCATTTTCACCAAAAATCACTTAACAAAACTTGTTTAACAAACATCAAATGTTCATAATCAATCACTAAAAATAAAAATTCATACTTATTCATCAATGGAAACATTCCTGGGCTAGCTGGAACACGAAGCAAAAATCTCAGAAACATAAAAATCATTAAAAACGAAATAAAATTGCATACCTGATAAACCGTAAAAGTAACATATTTTAAGCCCATATTTAGCATACTTTTGGATAATTTAAACCTCGATTTATGTAAAAAGGTGATCTTAATCCTTTCTTTTCATGTCTTATACTCAGGAAAGCACCCACAGATGAAAAGAACGTAAAACGGGCTTAAAACGGGCCAAATAGGCCAATTCACGGAATTGACACGGCCTGGACTTCAAGCCACACGGCCGTGCCTCATTAAAAGTCCAAACACGGCCTGGCCACGATTCACACGGGCGTGTGCCATGGCCATGTCCCTGTCGCTGGAAAGAGAAATTTCATTCGGAAAAGGACACTTGGAGGCAAAGAAACACATTCCAAAGCCTATTCAAACACCCTAGCAGGAATTCTACTTAAATTACAAAACTTAGAGGCCAAGTAAAGCATCACAAAGTCTATATAAACACCCAAGGGGGCAACTTGAAAAGGGAGTTCGGCAGAAGCCGAAACCGGGTCAAAGCTAGGCCAAGAAGCCAAGCCGAGAAGGTCAGAGTTAGGGAATAACACGAAGATAGCCAGTTGATCCATCCCAAGAAGCCGGAATTATACTCAAGACGACGGAATTCTCCTTCAATTCCTTCAGGGAGTTTTAGGATTTTCTTATGTTTTGTTTTATCTTTTCTCTTGCGATGTTTTGTTTATTCATTATGAACTAAACCCCTCAGATACCTGAAGGGGATGAAACCTAGATGGATCTTTTTATTTGATTTTTAAGTTATATGATAATTATTTAGTTTGTTCTTAATTATGTTGCTTAATCCAAATTTAATGTGCTTAGGTGGAGGAGGAATAGACCCTACCTAAGAGTAGATCTAACATAATTAAGCAGAGTTGATCGAACGCCTAGAGATAGGGTTACGAGATTTTACCGGATTAGGGTGAAACCTAATATGGGAGTCCATTGATCGATTTACTGCTATCCTAAGAGGTTATTATAAGCGAACGAGAGTTCCACTATTTAACCTAGGGTTAGACGTTATTCGCCTCGAGAGAGGGTTTAATATAGGTTAGGGAGTCTTACGGATCAAGCTAAGTAAAAGAAATCATATAATTTAGGGTTAAATAACAAGTGAAGTCTAGGTGGATTCTTCCTAAGGGTATCGTCGTAATCAACTGAGTTTTCCTTCAAAGTTATTTTCCTATTCGTCCTTTTTGTCTTTGTGTCCTTAGTTTAGTCTTCGTCAAAAGCAACTTCACTCTATTTTTAAGGCTAAATAATAAAAAGAAAGTTAGTATTAGTACTTTTAGTTCCTTTAGGTTCGATATCCGGTCTTGCCTAAGCTATACTACTATTCGATAGGTACACTTGCCTTTAATCGTTGTCAGAGTTAGTTTCCAGGTTTGATCATTCTTTTATAAATTTTAAAGCTCTCATTTACAGCGATCAAGTTTTTGGCGCCGTTGCCAGGGAATTAAAATATTAAGAAAACTCTATTTTTATTACTTTAGCTATTTTTTTATTATTTTAATTTATTTTCATTATTATTTTTTATTTTTTTACTTTTATTTTTACTTTGCTAATTTTTCCTCTATTTTGCTTTTGGCAGATAATTTAATCTATAGACAAGATGGCACTGAATAATTATCAGTGGCAAGTCATGAGGACAATTCCTACTAAAGCAGCCAGTGCCTTCGACCTCGACATGTTCACCAGGTTATCTACCCAGCTAGAGATGATGAATAAAAAGATCGATGGTTTGTGTAGTCGCTCGCAGGTACACGCAGCAATGCAATATGATTCGAATCTAGGAGGCGTGGCGAATCTTGAGTACGCACCCTACGGATATGGCATGGAGAACGAACAAGTCCACTATATGGGTAACTACTCTAGACCTCAAAATAATTTTTATAATGACACTTATAATGCAAGTTGGAGGTACCATCCAATTTCTCGTGGAATGATCAAAGTAGCCAAAGACAGGAACTTTATCCAGATTTTTAACAACCACCTCACCAACAAGAAGAGGAGTCGAACATTGAAGAGATGTTGACAAAATTTATGGCAACCACGGATACCCCTCTCCAAGACACTGAAAAAACATTTAAAAGTCAACAAACACCGGTTGAAGAGAACAAGAACCAATTAGAGGATGTTACTAAGTCAGTAAGGGAAGCCACTAAGGCAGTTGAACAACTTGCAAAGCTAATGTCAGAACGACCGCAAGGACGTGTACCAAGCAACACTGAGATTAATCCAAAAAAGCAAATTCAAGCCATAGCAGCTCAGGAAAATACAGAGATAGACGAACCCATCCCACAACAAGAAACCAAGGAAGAAAAAGGTAAAAACGAGGTAACACAAGAAAGGCCAAAACCGGTAATTAAGGAGTATCAATCTCGCATACCTTACCCTGAAGTATTAGAAAGAGATGATTCAGAAGAACAGTTCGGTAAGTTTCTTATTTAAAAATTACATATTAACTTACCTCTTCTTGAAGCTCTTTTTCAGACACCAGACTCGAGGAAATTTTTAAGACAGCTCTTGACAAACAAATGCAAATTAGACGAGGAGCACCACGTGGAATTAAACGCATCATGCTCAGCAATGTTACAGAACAGACTACCGCAGAAGCAAAAAGACACAGGGAGTTTTACAATTCCATGCATAATTGGTAGTTTAACTATTGATAATGTGTTAGCTGCTTTAGGGGCAAGCATAAACGTTATGCCTTATAAAATGTTTAAACAACTAGGTCTAAGGAAACCCAGACAAACTAGGATGAGCATTCAGTTAACTGATAAAACTATCAGAATTCCTAGGGGTATAATAGAAAATGTTCTAATCAAAATTGATAAATTCATATTCCCAGTAGAATTTTTTGTCTTAGACATGAATGAGGACAATTCGATTCCTTTAATTTTAGGAAAACCCTTTCTAACAACTGCCAGGACTAAAATTGATGTTGGTACAGGAGAACTCATTCTTCCTGTAGGTAACGAATCAATCAATCTACAAGCTTTTGACTCGGCGAAGACATCAAGTGATGAAGGTGAGAAAGTAAATTTAATTGATAATCAAATTGTTCAACTTTCACCACAGGAAACACCACAAGGCTACAAACCTAAGCCGAATTATGGGCCCCAAGATGTATAAGCTCATAACAGTGAATTGTTAGTGGAATCTGACCCAAGGCAAGAAATTGTGGTAAGTAAAGGTAAGATTAAGGTAAGCCATGATTTACCAAACCCGGTAAATACAGAGTACCAAGCTCGTGTGCCATATCCCGATGCAATAAAGAAAGACCACACAGAGGAAGAATCCGGTGAACTCACACTTCGTGTAGACGATGAAACAATCACTCTTCAAGCTCTTGACTCAGCTAGGACATCGAGTAATAAATGTATGAATGTTAATTCTATTGATAATCATTTGGTTCAACCTTCTTTACAGGAAGCATCACGAAATCACTTAGCTGAGCTAGATCTTAGACCTAGTGCCGACAAAGAAGAAACACATAAGGAACAAAGCCTTAGGATTGACAAACTAAAAGAGGAGGAAACACAAATCAAAGAGGAACAGGAACAGCACGAAGCGAAACCGAAAAAGACCCTAAACGAGCTGATAGGAACAACAACTCACATCAAATTAGGGGATCAAGTATTGTTGAATAAGGAAGACCCTAGAATCACCAATTCAGACCTCAAGGCAAACGAAGAAATCACTTTTGAGATACTTAATTTCTTCCTATATGGCACAGTCGAGGTAAGCAATCCAAAATTCGACACTTTTGAGGTAAACATTACTCGACTTAAACTATATACCCATAACCGAAGTGATCGCATGGGAAAGGATTTTCACCTCTTCAAACCACCATGACCATACGAATGAGAGGTAAAGTCTAGCTTAAGACTATAAACGAGCGCTTCTCAGGAGGCAACTCGAGCACTAACCCCATTTTTACATTTTTTTATTTATTTTTTTATTTTTTTATTATTTTTCTTTTCTTTTTGTTTTTAGCACCTAACCATAAACTAACCAAAGAGCAGATTTCTAGGTCACACAGGCGTGCCCTTGGCCGTGTGGAAGCTAAGGGATGAACCACGGGCGTGCCAGTACCCGTGCACAATATAGAAAAAATTTCTTTTCCCAACACGGTAACGATAATAGTCCACGCCCGTGTCGACGCCCTGTATGAAGCTACTGACTTATTGAACACGGGTAAGACACGCCTGTGCAGAATGACCGTGCCAAAAGAAAAACTTGACGCGTACGAAGCGTGGGTGATGCAAAGACGGGTGAACACACGTGCGTGCCTTCCAACCGTGCCAACATCCTGACTTATCGAACATGGGAGGAGCACGCCCATATTAAATGATCGTGTGAAGAAAGACACGGGCGTGCCACTTCACCCATGGCCATGCCCGAACACCCTGAACGCGCTAAAAATTCAAAATCCCAAAACACGGGCTACATCTCTATCTAAACATCATTCTCCCTTTTTCTAATTGTCTTTTATTTTCCATTATTTTTGTTTTTATTTTAATTTTATTTTCATTTCATTATTATTATTTCTTTACTTTATTTTCTTCTTATTTTTTATGTCATTTAGATTGAGCTTAGGACACAATAAAATTCAACCGGCTGCTTCGAGGATTCAACTTCAAACGTTTTGAGACGCTTCCCCACGATCACCTCAAATCCTATCCGGTCTCTTTTCATTGACTTCATCCAAAATTCAGGAAGTTTCACTTCTCTCCCCATCTTATGATTTTATGATTATTTTGATATTATCTATCTTTGTACATTGAGGACAATGTACATCTTTAGTGTGGGGGGGTTAACTATAGTATTAATTGAAAATCCCTGAATTATGCCTTGTTCGAAAGTAAAGTGTCTCATATTGTGATTAGAATGAAATTTTCCTAATTTATGATTTTTATTGATATGTTTTAGATTAAGTCATTGATAACTGTACATTGATGATTAAATTTGAAGGATACTAGAGAATCAAGCATGATAAGATTATTTTTCAGAATAATTTTTTTTTAGGTTGTCTACTTGAATCTGAATATTACTTTGAAGTTTGAAATTTACGAGGTTGACATCAAAATACCCATAATTTTTGTGAGATTTTGAGCCTTATAAGAGCATACATTCTTTTTCTTGCTCACTTTATTAATTATGAGTGTGTCAACATTGAACTGTTATTCTAGAACTTGCCTTGATTATATATGTCAAGACCACAGTTATAATTTGATATACAGAGATGATAAATTTAACCCACTCACTCCACTAAAAAGCCTACCTTCATAATTAACCCCATGTGAACCCTATTGAAGCCTAACAACCGTTTTTATTGACTCACATACTAATTTTAACCCAAAACCCTTTGTATTTGTTATCACTATTTCTTTTAATTACCCTTTTTGTCGAGATTTGATTTTGAACAGTTTCCTAACTATGTTCTATATTTTAGTTGTAAAATTTCTTTCTTATTATTGTAATGATAGTTTGTTCTTAAAAAAACGAAGTATATTCATTATTAGTTTGTGATTAGGTGAGCTTACACATTAAAATTCAAAAATTCTTGAAGAAAAAGCTCGTATTATTAGTATTATTAAGCTTCAATTGATTATTTAAGATTAGTTCATTTTTCTAGTTAGGAAATTTATCAGGTCAATCTCGATTCTAACCTTCTAATTCAATCTTTATCCACACCTTTAACCCTAGCCCCGTTACAACCCTATTAAAGACCTTTTGATCTATTTGTCATCTCATTTTACAGTGGTGGAGATTTGATTTTCAGGCAAGCCTATGGGATTAACTTTTCATGTTCGATTATTGAGTGCTTAATTTTGACCCTTACACACTTTTTGAGTGATTTGAGTGAATCTTTTGTGAGGATGTCAATCCTTGTAGATTTTGAATTAAAGGTAATTATTTAGATGAAGGGAAACACCTCTGTTTTCGTGCTACAAATGGATGACTTATCTTGTTTGAATCTTTAGGACTCTTTGAGTTAAATTATCCATGTATAAATTATCTATGAATTAGGATAAGGCATTGTTGATAGGAATTATGAATCATGGAAAGTACGTTTTAAATGTAAGTTGAGAATTTTGCTTGAGGACAAGCAAAAGCTTAAGTGTGGGGGTATTTGATAAACCGTAAAAGTAACATATTTTAGGCTCACATTTAGCATACTTTTGGATAATTTAAACCTCAATTTATGTAAAAAGGTGCTCTTAATCCTTTCTTTTCATGTCTTATACTTAGGAAAGCACCCACAGATGAAAAGAACGTAAAACGGGCTTAAAACGGGCCAAATAGGCCAATTCACGAAATCGACACGACCTGGACTTCAAGCCACACGGCCGTGCCTCATTAAATTACTAGAACACGGCCTGGACCCTAATAAACACGACCATGCCTCATTAAAAGTCCAAACACGGCCTAGCCATGATTCACACGGGCGTGTACCATGTCCGTATCCTTGTCGCTGGAAAGAGAAATTTCATTCGGGAAAGGATACTTGGAGGCAAAGAAACACATTCCAAAGCCTATTCAAACACCCTAGCAGGAATTCTACTTAAATTAGGAAACTTAGGGGCCAAGTAAAGCATCACAAAGTCTATATAAACACCCAAGGGGGCAACTTGAAAAGGGAGTTCGGCAGAAGCTGAAACCGACGTCAAAGCTAGGCCAATGAGCCAAGCCGAGAAGGTCAAAGTTAGGGAATAATGCGAAGATAGCCAGTTGATCCATCCCAAGAAGCCGGAATTATACTCAAGACGGCGGAATTCTCCTTCAATTCCTTCAGGGAGTTTTAGGATTTTCTTATGTTTTGTTTTATCTTTTCTCTTGCGATGTTTTGTTTATTCATTATGAACTAAACCCCTCAGATACCTGAAAGGGATGAAACCTAGATGGATCTTTTTATTTGATTTTTCAGTTATATGATAATTATTTAGTTTGTTCTTAATTATGTTGCTTAATCCAAATCTAATGTGCTTAGGTAGAGGAGGAATAGTGTAACATCCAGGATTTAGGGGTTTTGTGATTAACTCAAAATTCATGTGATAGTGGGCTTAGTGTGTGTTTGGATATGTTTTAGGGGTTCCCAAAACCCTAGGATGTAAGGAGGGTGCCTTAGAAATTATTAGATTTTAAGTTTTTAAGGGGGAGCTAGGCAAAGGATGTCTTAAATTTATGACACAAGAAGTGAAGTGGTGGAGTGGCTTGGGACACCACCTAAGGTGTAGTGAAGTTTGCGTCAGCTAGGGGTGCGAGAGGAGGGGTTCGAGTCACGCAGACGACAAGGAAGGGGTTGTTTTATTTTGCTTTTGCGTCAAGAGAGAGGGGAGAAGTGTTGGACGGCATTTGGTCTTTAAGGGATGAGGATGAGACTTCATTTTTCTTTTTGAAATTCGGCTAGGGAAAGAGTTAATGGTTGACCCATTCAAATTATTTTGAATGGGTAGAGAAGAGAGAAAATAGGAGAAAAAGGTGGGATTCTATAAGAGAAGAAGTAGTGGCCGAATGTGGGGCTCTTTGGGTGACAAATTCGGTCAAGTGAATGAGGGGTAGAATCCGATTGTGCATAAGTAAAAGTTTAGGCACTTTTGTTCTTCATTCTAGTGCACTTTTTCTCCCTAATCATCCTCTTCGTTTCTCATTTATTTTGCTAAGGCTGAAACTCCTTCACCCTCACCATTGCCGAATTCTCCTAAGCCTCTTCCATTCTTCTTTTCTTTTTTATAACTTCAACTCCATATCTGTTCTTTTTGATAGCCGAATATTTCATCTACATTTGAAGAGCCATAGCCGAACCTTGTATTCTCTCTTTCTCTTTTCTATTTTTGAAACCTTAAAACCGACAGTGTGAGATAGTGCTCTTCTCCTTCTTTTCTTGGTTTAATTCGTACTATCACCTTGTTCCAAGACCATTCTCATTCTCAAAAGCCGATTCTCTAAGGAGGGGCTGTCGGCTATTCTTTCCTGATCTCTTCAAACGTGGTTAGTGGTAAGCAACGTATAGTGGTAAGTATTTTCTGCCTTAAGCAATCGGTTTTGGGTTCTCTTTCTTTTGGTGTGCCAAAATCAAATAGTTAGGCCTTAGTTTTAGGGGTGACCGAATGTTTATTAATCCATAACCTCGTGGTTTGTTTGTAGCCAGCGCAAAGGAGATCTTTCGGGATTTGGATAAGCAAGGTCGGTGGTTTGTGATATTCCGCCATAAGCCATTTTGGTTATTAATGTTAGCCGATTTTGACTGTGGTTATTTAGGGGCAAATCGCTTTGGTAAGGGTACTCTATAAGGTTGGATTTAGTTGTTTTGACTATATGTTAGTGACTAACCGGATGTGCTGATTAAGATATCATTGATGGATGCGAGTGCCAGTCAAGGAGAGAAAGGGGTAACCCCTATCCCTAAGTTCAAGAAGCGATCAGTCTCTGCAGTACGTGATTGGCCACCGGGGTGTGGGCCAGCGGCAGGGCAAGCTTATAGGCAGATAGCTGTAGTTTCGATTAGTGACAGCATCGGTATTGAGAGCGTAACACTTCAGGTTATCAGGTGTGTGATTAACCCACAATTTCCTGGTTGTATGTTATGTTTGCATGTGTTATGTATATGTGATTAATGCTGTGGAAATAATAAGATGGGTACTCTTGAGTGAGTATGTCGATAATCAGGTCAGTATTAAATCTGATAAAATTGTGACTATTGGTGTATATATGTGTGGTATGCCGAATAACATGTTCATGCATTATTTATCATGACACTATCGTGTGTTGCATGTGCATGGGGTGGGATTGATATATGTGAAAGAAGGACAGGGTGTACTTTAAGTATGTGGTTTAGTGATGGCTACGAGCCTCACGTGGATTGATGAATAGCTCTGTGCCTCATTGTGGTTGGTATAGGCTTTGTGCCATATCGTGGTTGGTGATGGCTATGTGCCTCATCGTGGTTTGATGTTAGCTACAAGCTACATCGTGGATTGGCGCGGACTGAGGTCGCGTTGTGGATTATTTGTGATTTATTTCATGTGGACGGCATTGATTGCCAAATTGGTGTGTAGAGGTTGGAGGGTTGATTTAGTAATCCCCTGGTGTGTGGTGGCTGGATACGGGTGTGTGTAGAGGATGGACCCTAGGCTGGGTTGGGTGCACCTTGCATAATCATGTGTGGTATGTGGATCGGTGTGGACATGGGCCAAGCCCATGTGTGGATTAATTGCCTTATTATCTGATATGTGGTTTGGTGTGGTTCTCGGCTAAGCCCATGTGTGGAAATCTGTGGACTAATTGCACACTGAGTCTGTTGACTCACCCAAATTTTTACCAAACATCGCAGGTGATTCGTGACCCTTGGACCGGGTTGGAGTGGATACGAGGTGGCCATGCAGAAGATGTTTCTACTTATTTCAAGCACTTTATGTTTTTAGTATTTTTGCATATTTATTTGATGTAATAATGGCCACTTAAAGTATTTGGAAACTTTATTTATGATTTTGAAGTTATATTATTCTAAAACTGGAAATGATTTTAGGAATCGATTTATATTATAAAAACCTATATTAAAGTTTTAAATCCGGGAATTTGTAATAACATTATTTTACTTAGAATTTTAAGTATACAATGTTTGATAAATGACAGCAATCTTTTATGTTTTTACCCTTATGTCAAACGTTTTTCCTTAGTAGCATTCTAAATTCGGCCGTGGTGTTTGGGCCGGGTTTGGGGTGTTACAAATAGACCCTACCTAAGAGTAGATCTAACATAATTAAGCGGATTGATCGAACGCCTAGAGATAAGGTTACGAGATTTTACCAGATTAGGGTGAAACCTAATATAGGAGTCCATTGATCGATTTAATGCTATCCCAGGGGGTTATTATAAGCGAACGAGAGTTCCAATAATTAACTTAGGGTTAGATGTTATTCGCCTCGAGAGAGGGTTTAATATAGGTTAGGGAGTCTTACGGATCAAGCTAATTAAAAGAAATCATATACTTTAGGGTTAAGTAACAAGTGAAGTCTGGGTGGATTCTTCCTAAGGGTATCGTCGTAATCAACTGAGTTTTCCTTCAAAGTTTTTTTTCCTATTCGTCCTTTTTGTCTTTGTGTCCTTAGTTTAGTCTTAGTCAAAAGCAACTTCACTCTATTTTTAAGGCTAAATAATAAAAAGAAAGTTAGTATTAGTACTTTTAGTTCCTTTGGGTTCGATATCCGGTCTTGCCTAAGCTATACTACAGTTTGATAGGTACACTTGCCTTTAATCGTTGTCAGAGTTAGTTTCCAGGTTTGATCATTCTTTTATAAATTTTAAAGCTCTCATTTACAGCGATCAATACCTAATCAAAGAACTTAGTTTGCCAAAACTTAAACTCTCATGGATGCCATTCTTTATCAATTTTTGGTGGTTAAGATGATAGTGGAAGATGATACTTAATTTGGTTTTTGTTTATTTTAAATTTAATTACCAAATTACAATTATAACCTTAATAAATATTTGTTATTTCACTACATGCCAACCCATTATCATCCATTAACTCACCAATGGGTTAATTATCACTTAAGGACCTTACCTTTAAGGTTCTATAGCTATTAGATACTTTTAGCTAATAGAACTCCGCTTTTACACTTTACGCAATTTAGTCATTTTTCTTAAATTGACCAATTAAACGATAAAATTTCCTAACGAAATTTTCACTCCAACATAATATCACTATAAACATTAAAATAATAATAAAATAAATATTTTTACCTCAGATTTGTGGTCCCAAAACCACTTTCTGATTTAACTAAAAACGAGCTGTTACAACTCTCCCCCCTTAGGGATTTTCGTCCCTGAAAATCTTACCAGTAAATAGGTTTGGGTATTGTTTTCGTATAGCTTCCTCGGTTTCCCACGTAGCTTCTTCAACCCCGTGTTGATGCCATAATACTTTTACTAATGCTATTCTCTTATTTCTCAGCTTTTTGATCTCACGAGCTAAAATTCGAATCAGTTCTTCAGCATATGACATATCAGACTGAATTTCAATCTCAGTCGGGGAAATAACATGTGAAGGGTCGGATCAATATCATCGAAGCATCGACACATGAAACATATTATCTATTTTCTCTAACTCAGAAGGTAAAAATAGTCGATATGCCAATGGCCCAACTCGCTCAGTAATCTCATATGGTTCGATGAATCGCGGACTCAATTTCCCTTTCCGACCAAACTGTAATATCTTTTTCCACAGTGACACTTTCAAAAACACTTTATCCCCGATCTAGAACTCAATATCTTTCCATTTCAAATCTACGTATGATTTCTGTCGATCCGAAGTTGCTTTCAAACTATCGCGAATTACTTTCACTTTTTCTTCAGTCTCTCTGATTAGATTAACCCCGTAAATCTTGTTATCACTAAGCTCAGTCCAGTACAATGGTGTTCGACATTCACAACTGTATAGAGCTTTGTATAGTGCCATCTTAATACTCGTTTGCAAAAAATTATTGTAAGCAAATTCAATTAGTGGTAGATATTTCTCCCAGCTACCTTCAAACTCAAAAATGCAACAACGCAACAGATCCTCAAGGATTTGAATAACTCGCTCAGATTGACCATCCGTTTGCGAATGAAACATAGTGCTAAAATGCAACTTTGAACCCAAAGCTTCTTGCAATTTCTTCCAAAATCGAGAAGTAAATCTTGGATCTCTATCTGAAACAACAGATAGGGGAACACCATGTAATCTCACAATTTCGAAAATATACAGTTTAGCTAATTTATCAAGCGAGAAATCCGTACGTACAGGAATGAAATGAGCCGATTTGGTCAATCTATCAACAACAACCCAGATCACATATTTCTTTTTTCAGAGATAAGGGCAAAACCGAAACGAAATCCATTGTTACTCTATCCTACTTCCACTCAGGAATCATAATAGTCTTTTAGCAATTCTAACCGTATGGACAAGTAAAGGTTGTTTTATGTTGGTCCTCCGGAGCTACAACTATTTGGTTATATCCCAAATAACCATCGAAAAAATAATAGAATTCATTACCTGCCATTCCGTCTAACATTTGATCCATAAAAGGCAACGAGAAATGGTCCTTTCGAGTGGCTTTATTCAACTTTCTGTAATTAATACAAATTCTCCAACCAGTAACAGTTCTCGTTGGAATCAACTCGTTACACTCATTTTCAACAATCGTGATTCAACATTTCTTCGGCACACACTACACCAGACTTACCCATGAACTATTTGAAATAGGATAGATGATTCCTGCGTCTAACCATTTGATCACTTCCTTTCTCACAACTTCTTTCATAATAGGATTGAGCCTCCTTTTCCCATCAATTCGAGCTCTTACACCTTCTTCTAAAATAATTTTATGCATGCAAAAAGAAGGACTTATACCTCGAATATCAGCTATAGTCCAATTAATTGCTTTCTTAAATTTCTTTAGAACAATAATTAGTTGCTCCTCTTGATCTTTCGTCAGTTCTACTAAAATAATCACAGGAAAAATGGAACAGTCACCTAAATAAATGTATTTCAAATGGGAAGGAAGTACCTTTAGTTCGAGTTTAGGTGGTTCTTCAATTGACAACTTAGGTTGCACAAATTCTCTGACTTCTAATTCCAACTGTTCAAACCATGTGGATTGAATAAAATTTATCAAATTGGCTTCCATCAAAGCCATGTTTTCTTCACATTCTTTATCCTCCAAAGTGTCAAGATCTAAGACTTTCTCTAATGGATCTTCAAAATTGCTTTCTATAGAAACCAAGGTTTCTATCTCTTCCATTACTGAACACTCGTCTGCCAGATCGGGAAATTTCATTGCTTTAAGAATATTAAAGGTCACCTGATCGTCTTGAACTCGCATGGTGTGTTCACCTTTCTACACATCAACTAACGTTCTTCCTGTGGCTAAGAAATGTCTCCCAAGGATGATCGGCACTTCCTTATCTGCTTCAAAATCTAAGACAATGAAATCAGTAGGAAAACTAAATTTATTGACTCTTACCACAACATCCTCGATCTTTCCCTCGGGATATGCTAAAGATCGATCCGCTAGCTGAAGCGTCACAGTTGTAGGTCTTACTTCACCTATCCCTAGCATCTTGAAAATAGAATTAGGCATCAAGTTGATACTTGCTCCTAAATCACACAAAGCTTTACCACAGTAAGATTCACCAATGTTACAAGGTATAGTAAAGCTTCCTGGGTCCTTCAATTTCGGTGGCAATTTGTTATGCAAAAACTGCACTCCTTTGTCAAGGCAACGGTCTCATACTCACTCAGTCGTTTCTTCTTGGACAATATATCCTTCATAAAATTCTCATAATTCGGCATTTGTTCTAAAGCCTCCACCAATGGGATATTAATGTGTAACTACTTCAGAACATCCAAAAACTTCTTAAATTGCACCTCCTGTTTCTACTTGTGTTGTTGCAATCTTTGTAGATATGGAGGTGATGGAACTTCCGGTTGAATCAGACAACTCTTCTGAGTAGGTAAATCTGCATCCAAAGAAGATGTTAAATTATTTGAATTCACTAAGTTGGGATTTACCTTGTTAGTCTTTACAGATTCTGATTCCTTTGGTGTAAGAATTTCAACAGCTGGTTGATTCTTCTCAACGGGCTTAACTTCGACATCAATCAATTGGGGTTCCAGAATTTTACCACTTCGCAATGCCATTTCCTTGATATATTTTTTACCCAAATTTCTTGGATTCTCAGTATCGCTCGGTAAGGTTCCTTGCGGTCTATTACAAAGATCCGTAGCTAACTGACCCATTTGGTTTTCCAAATTTTTCAATGTTGCTACTTGGCTTTAGATCAAAGAGTCATTCTTTGCCATGTACGCTTTCAAAAAGTTCTCCAAACTGGTTGATGCATTAGCTTGAGGTGGTTTTGGAGCTTGCTGATTAAATCCTTGAAATTGGTTGGGTCTATGTTGCAATAAGTTATTCTTCGGTCCATTTCCTTGGTTGCTCCAAGAAAAGTTAGGATGATTATGCCATGAAGGATTGTAAAAGTTAGACTGAGGTCCTTGTCCACTCCTATTTTGATATTGGTTCCCCACATAGTACACTAACTCGGGATTCGACGGACAATTCTCAAAAGAATGACCTTCCCATAGTACACACGGGAAACTACTTCAAACGGACTTAGTGGCTGAGCTGCAAAATTATTAGCACTATTAGCGGTAAACTGTTTTAACATAGAAGAAATAGATGATACCTGAGTTGATAACGAAGTGAGGGCGTCAACTTCATAAACTTCGGCTACATGTCTTCCTGAAGCTGTTCAATTTGTTGGCCATTGATAGTTATTACTCGTGATCCTCTCGATGATCTCATAAACCTCATTATAAGACTTACACAAAATTGCACCATTCGTGGAAGCATCTACCATTAATCTTGTATGTGCATTGATACCATTATAAAATGTCTCCAACTGGATACAAGGAGGAATCCCATGATGAGGAAACTTACGAAGTAACTCCTTATACAAAGACTCGTCATCCAATTGTTGAAAAGTTGTGATGTCGTTCCTCAACTTAGCATTTTTGCTAGGCGGGAAATACTTAACCAAAAATATTTCTGCTAATTCTTTCCATGTAGATATGGAACTTGGAGGCAATGAATTGAGCCATGCTCGTGCTCGATCTCGTAACGAGTACGGAAACAACTTCAACCTCAGTGTGTCTTTAGTCACGCAGACTATCTTAAATGAATCACTCACCTCCATAAACAATCGAAGGTGGAAATATGGATCTTCCGTGGGCATACCACTGAATTGGCCCACCATTTGGAGCATTTGAAACATCACTGGTTTCAATTCAAATTGGGTTGCCTCAATATCTGGCCTTCTAAGTCCTAGATTTAACTCACTGAAAAGTGGCACAGCATATTGTCTGATGCATCGATCCCTATCATCGGCAATGAGGATGGGATTTCGTACACGATCAGCTTCATTACGTTGGTCCTGATTCTGATTTCTAAGGTCTATCTCGACTTGTCTTTGAGCTGTTCGTTCACGTCTTTTTTTTCTGAAAGTTCGCTCAATTTCAAGGTCTACAGGAAGTAAATCGATAATCTGATCTATGCTCATAAACACCTCAAAGAAAAAAAAATTAAAAAGAATAAGTTAGTAATGTTAGAAATAAACCAAATTGGAAGTAAATAATTTCACAGAAAAAATGATTACACTACACCAAAACAGACTTTTAGCGGCGTTTTTAGTGGTGTTTTAAAAAAAAATCTGCAAAAATTATACATTAGTGGCGTTTGAAAGAAAACGCAGCAAAAACTTGGGCAATAGCGACGTTTTTGTTCAAAACGCCGCTATAGGTCTGAGCATTAGCGGCGCTTTAGTAGAAACGCCGCTATAGGCCTGAGCATTAGCGGCGCTTTAGTAGAAACGCCGCTATAGGTCTGAGCATTTGCGGTGCTTTAGTAAAAAGGCCGCTATAGGTCTGAGCATTTGCGGCGCTTCTGTAGAAACGCCGCTATAGGTCTGAGCATATGCGGCGCTTTTGTAGAAACGCCACTATAGATCTGAGTATTAGCGGCGCTTTCATAAAAACGCCGCTATATGTCTGGTCATTAGCGGTGCTTTAGTGAAAGTGCTGCAATATGAAGAGCATTACTGGCGCTTCTCAAAAAATGCCGCCAAAATGTTAAGCAATACGACGACGTTTTCTTGTTGAGCTATAGTGGCTAGATCGAGAACTAGTGGCGTTTGTTGTTAAACGCAGCAAAAAGTCTTCATTAGTGGCCTTTTTTTGTAAAACGCCGCAAAAAAATAAATTTAGGGGTTGTGATTTTAGGGGTTTGGCTATTAGGCTTTAGGGGCTAGAGAAATTAATAAAAAATTAATTTATTTTAGGGTCTAGGTAAGCATTAGCATTCTATTTTAATTACTTTTGTCCCTTATAAAATTTATATTTAGGGTTTAGCTAGCTACGTTTAATTTGTTGTTCAAGGAAATTACTGTTGGAGAATTGGATGTACAACAGTTGGATTTTCCTGAGATTCATGTCATTTTGTACTACATTGATATTTTTTATAATATAATAATTTAAAATAATATTATTTAAAACAATTTTAAAGTTGTTTTAAATGTGATGATTGTTTTTTAATTTATATATTAAATAATTTCTCTTATATAATCGTAAAAGAGATAGTATTAAATTAACATATTTTTTATTTAACTTAACTTGTAAACATTCTCTTATTTTGTTTAATTAGAAATTCAGTCACATATATATTTATGTTTGGGGGTTAAGGTTTAAGGATATATTCTGTTTGGACTGAAAAACAGTAATTGGATTAATTTTACTAAGATTCATGCCATTTTGTACTATGTTCATATTATTTAATATAAGCATATATATAAAATATATATATGTTTTGTACTATAGTAACATTGGCGATACGAATTTCCAAAAAATATGGTCTAGGACTATGGTTTAGGGTTTACATACGGTTTAGAGTTTAGGCTAGTTATGGGTTTTATATATGGTCTAGGATTGATTACGGTACTTAATTTAGGGTTATGGTTTAGGGTTTTAAAGTTTGGGGTTTAGGGTTGGCGATTCGTGTTTGTGATTTAGGGTTAATATGTTTAGGTATACGATTAAGGGTTTAATTTTGGATTTTTTAGAATATAAATCTAAATAAGATAAATATATATAAATTATTATTTTAAAAAAATATATAAATATATATATCAAAATTAATGGGTTAAATCCCAAAGGCATACATGAACAATAGTTTAGTGTGCAATTGTATACTTTAATTTGATCCAGATATTATAAAATATTAACACATGCAATTATTATATTGATATAATTAATTAACACCATTTTATTATATTTAGATATGCATGCATAAATATTTATATTTATTCAATATAAAAATATATCGATGTATTTATTTTTTAAAATGTATATGATAAAATCAAAATTAAAGTTTCAACTATACTTAGGGTTGAGAGTGTGTTTATGGTTTGAGGTTTAAGGTATACTATTAAAAACTGAAGTGTTTATGGTTTGAGCTTTAATGTATATATACTGTTGATAACTAAAGCAATATTTAGAATTAACTAAGATTCATGCCATTTAATTTGTACTATACCCGTATTATTTAATATATAAGTATATAAAATATATATTTTGTTTATATTAAAAATTAAAATATAGGAAGTGGTCTATATTCAAATTTAAAAAATATAGAAGTTTAGCAATTTTAGTGGCGTTTTAATGAAAACGCCGCAAAAGAGTCAGCAAAATGTTACCATTTTATGTGTACTTTTAGTGGCTTTTTGCTTATAAACGCCGCAAATAAGCTTCGAGGTATAAAAACGATGACGTTTTCAACTTGTTTTTAGTGGCGCTTTCAAATAAAACGCCGCAAAATATGGTGAACAGTAAGACGGTGTCGTTTTCACTTGTGCGGTGTTAGTGGCGTTTTTTAGAAAACGCCGCAAAATGTTATGAATTACTGGCGTTTTACGAAAAAACGCCGCAAATTTGTAAACTAATATCGTAAACGTTGCCGTTTTATCTTGGTTATTCGTGGCTTTTTATCCTAAACGCCGCAATATGTTTATGCATTACTGTCGTTTTTAGCTTAAACGCCGCAAATATTGATAACTGTTCGCAATACACTGTCGTTTTTATTCTTTGTTTTTACATTTCACTTACCCTCTTTCCTCCAGTTCAGATATCTCGATTTCTTTCCCCTAATTTCCTAACTTCCTAAATCCCCAATTCCAAAATCCCCAATTTCTTCCCCAATCTCCCAAATTTGAGTACCTTCTTACTCAATCTCTACAAATTATCAAAACTATTAAACTTCCTAAATCCCCAATTACGCTCGTGTGTCTGAAAACTGTTCAACTCATCTCTCTGCCGCTTCAAAAGGAAGTTCTTCGCCTCTGCTCTCCTTCGGTGCATCTTCTCTCCGCCTCTGCCGTTGGATATTCGGGTCGTGGAGGTATTTTTAAACCATTTGCATGTAACCATTTGTATGTTCGACCCATATTATGGTATATTTTTTGTGTCAGATATGTGTTTTAAAATAGTATATAGATTTTGACATGTATATTGACTGGATATTGGATTTCTCCTGCTTTGCAATGGATAAAATATGTGTTTTAAAACATGTAACACCTTTGATGCAGAGTAGTTGTGTAGTTGTTTTTAACGTTCTTTATTTTGTTTTGTAATAAGTAGTACTGTGACTTTTTATTGAGGTTAAGACTTTCAAATGACCCACACGTAGAATAGAAATTTATTTAGAAGGTTTGGTGGTTAGAGATTTGTAGGTATTTATGAAAGGGCTTCAGATAATTGGGTTTAAAGAATATAGTGACATGCTTGCTTCATATACTCATTTTTGGTGTAGTGATGCTCTTGATTTCTCCCCTTTTTCCATTCAACATTTTCTTTTTCATGTTCTAATTTTTGCTCAATACAAGTTTTTCCCTTCCTTCTTTCTCAGTGATTTAATTGCATTTCTGTACCTTAAACTATTTTTGTTGTCCTTTGACATAATTTCTTTTTTCCTAGTTTGTAAGAAAAGGTGCAATCACTTTTCCTGGGGCTTCCACACGCCATCTTTCTTCTGTAGGTACAATCTATTTCACTCTCTACTTGTCTACTTATTTGTTTATTTATAAGTTTGTTATATAATCTTTGGTGTACCTTAGTATTTGATGGTTCAAAGGTCGAAGAATGTGCTAATGCAGGCTTTATACTTCTTCTTTTTCTAAGTTAAAAGATGGAATTTGCCTTCAACCTAAGTTTTCACTTATTAAATAATCAAGTTGAAGATGAAACTTTGATTACATGTTGTTTTTCTAGGAATGAGAGTTGAGCTCAACAAACTAATATGCGATTTTGCAATCGGAGATAAGCTACTTATTAGGGAGTATAAATGTGTTAATGAATCTTTGGTTCTAGATCACGGGATAGCAGCAAATCTTCTGATGCAGTTTGTTGACCTAATTAAAGATGTCTTGATAGTTTTATTTATTTATTTGCTTTTTGGGGTGGGTGTGGGTGGATTGAATGGGATCTTAATGTTTCAATAATTAAAATATGACATTGTTGACCTTGTTCATCCAAACACCAAGGTTTGTTCAATCCAAATGAATAATTCGGTTATTTGTTTTCTGATTAGATATTAATTAGATTTATATGCAAATAAATATTTGATTCTTAGTTGGTCTCTTCTTTTTTTTAACATATTGACAGATAAAAACTGTTTTGCTTTTCCTTTATTCTTTATTTTTTACTGATAAATTGTGATGGTGTATGTGGGTGGGTTTAGATCGGGCTTAGGTTCATGTTTAGCTTGGTAAGAAATGAGTTATTTATATTTAACTTGTTTATCTATATTATCTTTTTTATTTTTTATTTAATATTATTACTGAATATTTATTAATTATATATTTTACGTTTATTATTCCATGGTTCTTTGGGAATTCATATGCAACTCCAACCACCAGCAGCAATAGCAATGCTAATAACAATACAAGCAACTGGAATGGTGTTCAAGTTCAACCATGGAATGATTTGAATCAGTACACTACGTTGCCCTAAAAGGTAGATTAAAAAAATTTAAAAACTAATATATTTCCCAAAACAAAAACCATTAGCTAATTATCTGTTTAGTATGTTTCATTGGATTTTCTTTCACATGTGAAAGTTGAATCAGGTACAACAAAAAGAGATTGTTTTTTCTTTTTTAGTTCTTCTTTGAACATTAAGTAATCGCTTTATATTTTGTGTCTGTTTGCGTTTGATATATGCTTTCTGCATTTGTTCTTTAGATACTGTTGGTGTTGAAGAAATTGACATGGGTTACAAAATTTTAACTCGAATCGCTTTGGGATCTGTAATTTTAGACTGTTATTGAATGTTGGGGGATTTAATGGCATATGTTTTATTTGTGGTATGTTGAGTCAGTGTCCAAAACTCTCAGTGTTTCAGTACTGTCTCCTTTGATATCTCTAGCTACTAGATTAAGGAACTGTGTTTCAGGCTGTTCAGGTCTACCGGACATTGTCAGTTTGTCACCTTATAAATGAAACACCACGGCCACTGGGAGTAGGCTGGCCAAGCCCCGGCTTCACCTTCCTTTGCCTTTGCCTTGGCAGTGTTTAAGTCTGCCATTGTTTCCACTATATATTATGCATTTAAATGTTTAATTTGTAATTTTGAATAATACGCATATGTGACAAATTATTAATGTGACAAATGACAACTGTTAAACTATGTCACATTAAATTATACTCTAAACTTTGTCTTTATATTATTTTAGTATATTTTAATTGAGATCTACTATTAATGTTTTAATGAATTGATGTTAGATTTAATAATAAAGTTGTATTCATTGTACATATTAAATTTTAGATTTATTTGATATTTGTATATCAATTTAAGATGTTTTTTTCGATATGTATTTAGCTTTTAAAATTTGTTTTATTATTTTTGACTTTGTTTTATTGTAGTAAAGTATGCCCCCCATTTGTAGATAAAATTCCAGCATATATAAGCACTTATACTTCCATTGGTAAAATGTTAACTTAAACTAATGTTGTTTGATATTATTTTTATTTTCAGTTTTTTTTTTAAAGTATTAGTGAGTTAATGTTGTTTGTATTTCTAACTGCAGCCTCTATTTCTTGGTGAGAGTGGAGTAGACCAGCTTCTTGAAATTATTAAGATACGTTTTAGTTTAAAATTCTGATCAGTAAAAGTTATATCATGATGAATTTGTCCAAATTGCTGTTTATTATCCTGCTTGGTTGGTATATATGCTGTTTATTATATTGCTGTCCAAAGAAAAAGATTCAAAGTATATAGGCTGGAAACCTAACGGGTTGCCTTATATCTCATTGTAAGATATAACGGATCCTCCCCAGATATAACAATGCCACTTATGATGAATCTTAAAAAATCTCTATCCAAATTGCTGTCCAAATTGCTGTTTATTATCCTGCTTGGTTGGTATATATGTTGTTTATTATATTGTTGTCCAAAAAAAAAGATTCAAAGTATATAGGCTGGAAACCTAACAGGTTGCCTTATATCTCATTGTAAGATATAACGGATCCTCTCCAGGTGTAACAATGCCAAGTATGATGAATCTTAAAAAATTTCTGTCCAAATTGCTGTTTATTATATTGTTTGAACTGCTATATATTCTGCTTAATATGTTGATGTTTATTATATTGTTACAACTGCTATAAAAATGACATATTTAATCGTTAGCGTAATGGATCCATTTTTATATTAATAATGTTTGATTTTATATTAATAATGTTTGACCATATAATTAATTAGCTGCTTATGACATATTTGGTATCCTTTATTCAGTTGCTTTTAAGTAGTTCTAGATTTAAAAATTATATTGTAAATATGATTAATAAATTAATTTATACACAATCTGACTAAAAAATTGTTAATAAAAAATATTTAATTTATTAAAAAATTACTTTAAACAAATTTTGCAAGCATGTTTAAATTAATTTTTTTATATTTAAAAACATTGTTTAACAAATACTATTTACAATAATATTGTTTTTAATTTTAAAATACTATTTTAATATTGTTTGCAAAAAAAATTATAAATATTCTTTTAATTGATCTAAAAATACAATTTTAGAAAAAGAGAAATAATTCAAAGAATTTCACTAGCACATGTTGAATTTCCTACATGACATCGTTCCAAAAGCACCAATAATTCCGTAACGACAAAACTTCAATCACATGCTCCTTCCAAATAAAGAACAACAATAATATTATTAACGGTAGATTTCCAAAGCTAATTAACGCCTAACGGTCAGTGGACCTCACTCCACACTACTCATATAATGTCACCTATGTAACTAAATCCAAAACTAGTGGATCCATATTCACACACATATTAGTAATAATTTTCTTCAAACATTTTTCATCTACTTACATTTTATTTTCTTATTTCTTTCATAGATCTAGAAAAGTACATAGGAGTTAAAATTAAATTATAATTTTTATGATAGTAAAAATATAATTTCACTATTTTGATAGTCTATATCTTTATAATTTTTAAAAATTAAATATTTTTTATTATTTTTAAAAGGTTTAAAATATAATTTTTTTATTATTTTAAAATTTTTTACTAGCTTGAAAATACGTATATTTTCAGTATAAATAATAGTACTTCGAGTCAAAAAAAAAAAAAAAAAAACTAACACTTGTAGCTATAAATAATAAATAAAGTTTACTATGGATGTTATTTTTAGGGGTGATCTCAATGTAATTTTCACATTTTCTTTGATTAAGAGCAATATTTTGAAGTCCTATATAATGTTAAAATTAAAAATCTTCTCCAGCAAATGTTGAAATTCATAACATCAAGGTTTTATATTATAATATCCAACAGTTTGTACTCAAACAATTATTATGATTTTGGCTCTCAATTATAATTTAGTGTTTCAATATTGTTTGTAAAACAATTTATAAATATTCTTTTAATTGTTCTAAAAATATAATTTTAACAGTATTAAAATATTTTGCAAAACACTATTTTAATTCCATATTTATTATATGAATTAGTGTAATTAATACCTCTAAGTGATAATTCAAATAATTATCCAACCCATGAACACTTCTAACCACACCCTTACTTTGCATGTAAAATGTAAAATTTCTTAAATAATTATACTACATAATACATAGGTTAAAGATCAAATTTCATAGCTTTCATCAAATTATTTAACTTACATAATACATAACTTACATAATTTTAAGATCAAACTTCATAACTTACATAATTTATATAACTTACATAATACCTGTATAGATAAACAACTTACCCATGTAATTTACTATCAACTTTAGACTTCAACAACTACGAAATGGATAGAACTTGGATGAATTTGTCAAGGGTAAGCAACGGCTATCGATATGAAATAGAAACTTTTCTAAATTTTTCATTTCAAAATGCAAGCCAAGAGAATATGATTCTTTGCTCATGTAAGAAGTGTTGCAATATCAATTGGCATTATCGTGAAGTTGTCTACGAACATCTAGTTGTTGATGGCTTTGTTCGGGGGTATAAAAATGGATTTTCCATGGAGAGTGTACATCTAGTGGAGCCTCTTCATCGATGAATCTGGGTTATCCTCATAGTGCTTACAATCAAAATGTTAGAGAAGATGACATGGATGGCATGTTGCGGGATGCATTTAATATGCACGGTGATGGTTTGCAATCATTTCCACCTGACTTGGGTGCAACCGATGATTATAATTTTGGTGGAAATACTTTCACCGAAAGGGGAAGAAGTGTACCTGATGATCAGCCAAATGAAGAAGCGGCGAAGTTCTACACATTACTTGGTGAAATGAACGAAGAACTGTATGAGGGATCTAAATTTTCAAAACTGTCTTTCTGTATTCGTCTTTTTCACTTAAAATGCTTGGGAGGGTGGACCGAAAACTCTTTGACAATGTTGTTAGAGTTTTTGAGAGAAATGTTCCCATTTGCGAAAATCCCTCAATCTTCCAAAGACATGAAGAAACTGATCAAAGATTTGGGCCTTGGCTACAACAAAATTCTTAGTTGCCCAAATGACTGCATGTTGTATTGGGGCGACTAGAAAAACCAACAGTGCTGTAATGTATGCGGTCAATCCCGTTAGATGAATAGAAATACAGAGGATGGTAATGAGGATGAAAACGATACACAGTTAAGGAAGCAGCCAGTTAAGATTTTGCGATATTTTCTGCTAATACCAAGGCTTCAAAGGCTTTTCATGTCGTCGAAGACAGCCAAGTCAATGACGTGGCACCATGATGGACGAACCGATGATGGATTGTTAAGGCATCCTGCAGAATCTTTAGCTTGAAAATCATTTGACTCTAAATTTCCAAGCTTTGCAAGCGATCCTCGGAGTGTGAGGCTGGGGCTAGCATCTGATGGATTTAACCCTTACAAAATCATGAGCACTGCGTACGGTACTTGGCCTGTGGTGCTTGTTCCTTACAATTTTCCTCCATGGGTTTGCATGAAACAATCATCCTTTATCTTATCTATGATTATCCCTGGAGAGAAAGGGTCCGGAAATGATATTGACATATATTTGCAGCCACTTATTGAAGAGTTAAAACAATTATGGGCTGGTGTTGAGACATACGATGTATTGAGAAAGGAGAACTTCAATTTACGTGCGACTTTGATATGGACTATTAATGACTTCTCGGCCTATGCCAATTTATCTGGTTGGAGTACCAAGGGATGTTATGCTTGTCCTTGTTGTGCTGCGCAAACATGTTCACAATGGTTATATAATGGGAAGAAGTTCTCTTACATGGGGCATCGTCGGTGGTTACCGAAAAATCATAAATTTAGATTTTAGAGTATTCAGTTTGACGGTACTGAAGAGTTCAGAGAAGTTCCTTCGCAGATCGGTGGATCTAAAATATTGTTCATGTTGAAAGATATGAACTTCATTTATGGGAAGATGAATCAACCGCCCAACACGCAAAGAAATAGAAGATCAAGGGATGAATCTGATGATGAATCTAATGAAGAGGATGATCCTAATGAGGCAGACTTGTGGAAAAAAAGAAGTATTTTTTTTTTAGTTGCCTTATTAGGAGCATCAGATTTTATGACATAATCTTGATGTCATGCACATTGAGAAAAATGTCTGCGAGAACATCATTGGGACTATTTTGAATGTCGATGGAAAATTAAAAGACAATCTTCAGAGTCGACTTGATTTAGTCCACATGGGAATTCAGCTTGAGCTTCATCCCCAAGCACTTCCGAATATGAAATATCGGTTGCCACCTGCTATTTTTTCAATGTCGAAGACGGAGAAAGAAATGTTTTATATGGTGTTGAAGGATATAAAGGTCCCGGATGCGTATGCATCAAATATATCTCGATGTGTGAGTCTTAAAGATCGAAGACTATATGGCTTAAAATCGCATGACTATCACATCTTGATGCAAGACTTACTGCCAGTTGCTATGCGGTGTTGTATGTCGAAAAAGGTGACGTCTTGTGTAATTAAACTGTCCAATATAATGAAAGGCATTTATGGCAAAGTTTTGGATGTTCAAGAACTTGAGACACTACAAGATCGAGCCGCATTGACTTTATGCAATCTGGAGAAGATCTTTCCGCCTTCCTTCTTCACAATTATGGTGCACTTGTTAATTCATCTCCCTCGTGAAGCAATACTTGGTGGACCCATTTTCTATCGATGGATGTATCCCATAGAAAGGTTTTAATTTATTTGTAAATTATTCCTTCATTCACCTAAATACCTTTAGTTGCAACTTTTGATAATATTCTATACTGTGTTTAGGTTCCTATCCAAATTGAAGTCTTACTGCCGCAATAAACGTTATCCGGAAGGATCAATTGCCGAAGGATACTTGGCAGAGGAATGCATAACTTTCTGTTCAAGGTATTTGGAAGATGTTGAAATAAGAATGAACAGACCAAGTAAAAATGTTGGGCTCACAGATCATAACTTGGCCGAAACTTATTTATTTCAAAGTTTCAGAGAACCAATCGGCAAAGTCGAAATTGAAAAATTAGATGATAGATCGTAGGTCCAAGCACATAGATATGTTCTTTTTCATCACGATTCAATGGGACCATTACGCAAGTAAGTTCTAAAATTTGATAAATATTCATCAATTATAATTTGTCTGTCTTCTAACAAAGTAAACCTTTTTTAAACATAGTGAGTACAAACAAATATTGAGAGCTCGTTCACGGTCCCGAAGATTACAACAACGAGAAATTAATAAGTTGTTCACAGAATCATTTCATGAATGGTTAAGCAAACGGTATGCAATTGAAGTTTTCATTGACAAGTAATAATGTTTTCTCATAACATTTATAATTACTCAATTTACTTTTGATTCAATTGGTTTGGAGTCAGAATGAAGTAAATGACGAAGTTAAATGGCTTTTACAAGGTCCAAATAGAATAGTGAAAAGATATAGTGCCTTCCTCATCAATGGATTCAGATTTCATACAAAGTATCGCGAGAGATTGAGGAGAACCCAAAATTGTGGACTTGTTGTTAATTTTTCAATTACAAGTTATGCTAGTGCTAGGGACAATAATCCTGTCGAGGGGAATGTAGAGTATTACAGACTTCTTACTGACATATTGGATTATTATGGCAGATGGAAAGTTTTCTTATTTCGAGGAGATTGGGCTGATATGAATACGACTCACGAAATTAAAAATGATTAATATGGTTTTACAATGGTGAATTTCTCTCGATTGATTCACACTAGAGAACAATTGATGGACGAGCCGTATGTATTTTCTTCTCAAATAAAACAAGTTTTTTACTCAAAAGATCCAATTGATGAGGGTTGGTACGTTATACTCCGGAACACCACTAGAGACTTGTTTGACATGGGCAATGGAAGTAGAGATGACATAGTCGAAAGATCAGAAATTTTTCCTTTCTAGAACAAAACTTAAATGAAAATATCCCTAGTACTAGTCAACAATTTCAATGGGTTCGTCAGGATGTGGACGAAGATATTTACGAAATATGTGTAGTAAATATGTAATATTATAATTTTAATATTTCATGTTATATAATTTAACTATTTTAAATATACTATTATTGTTGTTATTTGTTACTAAAATTTTGCACTATTTTTTGTGTATTGCAGGAAAAATGCCTAAAAGACTATTACGAGAGTTAAGTATTGCCCACAATACTCCAAATTTAGAGGAAGCAAATAGTGAACAACAAACAGTTGTTGGATCTTCTAGTGTGCCGAACATAGATGACGAGCCTGCAGAATTTCAAAGTAATGTTAAGTTTATTTTACATGCATGTTGAATTTTATTATTGATTCATTTTTCAATTTTAATATAATAATAATATATCATTTTTCAGCTGAAGGTGGTGGGACGTGAAGAGGTCGGAGACGTACACTGCTTAAAGATTTGTACAACCTAAATCCTGTCGAGCGTGTTAAAGTAAGGAGAAACAGTCATGGCCAGCCTGTTGGATCTGAAGCTCGACTGTTAGCAGGCTATTTGGGCATTATAGCACGAAATGCCAATATGTTGCCCATTAACTACGAATCATGGCATCACATGCCTGATGCCAACAAAAATCAGGCTCTCGATAATATTAAGGTAAGAAAACGAGAATGTAATTTATAATACTTTGGTTTAACTTTCATTTATATTTACTTTTTAAACTTATGCTTTTTCAGGAGAGATTTGCTTTAGAGGTCTCCGATGACTATGTCAAGAAGACATTGGGTAAAAAATGGAGAGACCATAAAAGCACGTTGAAAAAACAATATTTTAAGAAAGACAAAAGCCTCGACGAAAATTTAAGAAATGTCCCGCCGGGAATGTTGAGGTACCAATGGGAAGATTAAGTTAGATTCTGAAATTCAAAGAAAGGAGAGGTATTACGTACTTCTAAAGGCTTATAAATTTTTCAGTTATGTCAAATACGTATTTACTATATACGTAATACAAATTTCATTATGTAGGACCGTGAGCGAGTTGGAACAAGCAGCAGACAAAAACAAAAATTCACGCACACGGCAGGGTCCAGAAGTTTTGCTTGTGTAGCTGAGGCCGAGGTATTATAATTTATTAATTCTATCAAATATTAATGAATTTATACTATTAAATTATATTTTTACTGCTACAATGTAAGAAGTCTCGTCTGGTCAAAAAGTTGGACGCCTTCAGCTTTTTAACATTACGCATAGGAAGGATGGATCTCCGATAACATCCGAAGCTGCAGAAATTATGGTATATTTACTTAATAAAATTTGATTTATTATAAATATTTATAATGTTTAATTATAATAGTTTAATTCATTGTTTGTAGTTTTAAATTTATAATGTTATGTTGCATTCCTTCTTATTATATATTTCGTTTCTAACTCTTTCATTGATTTATTAGGATAAACTAAAGGAGAAGAAGGCGGAGTATGAAGCGGCTGCTTCAACTGATAGTTCTGTTAATCTTGAGGATATTGATAATAGAATTATTACCGATGTTTTGGGTCCTGAAAGGTATGGTCGGGTTCGATTTCAAGGATCTAGTGTTACCCCGACCCAATATTTTGGATCCGGCTCCCAGCAATACATGCCTTCCAGGAGTCAATCTCGTGCTAAAGTTCAGAGGCTAAAAGACCAGATAGCTCAGATGCAAGCGAGCATGGTTGAGCAAATTACTGATGTTCAAAGAAAATATGAAGAACTCTAGCAACAGCTTAGAGCAGATGCGGAAGCGGCAGCAACGAGGGAGGCAGAGGCAGCATCGATGCTAGCAAAGCAGAACAGAAAGTACGATGAGCTCTAGCTACAGCTTCAGCATATGATGCAGATGTTTCAGCAGTCGTAGAAGCCGTCATCTTAGACATTTAGTTTCTCGTTGTAAGATTATTTTTAACATTATTACATTTAACATTATTGTAAGAATATTTTCAGTTATAATTCATTTATTAATTTATTGAATTTCAAGTATCGTTTAGAATTAATGCATTTGGTGTGATTTTTATGCTACATTTGCTGTTTTGGGTTGGAATTATATTCTATATTTGCTGTTATTGGTTGGTTTTAGTGCAGGAGGGGTATGCTATTGGACTAACTGTACATTGCAAATCTGTACAAATTAGACAAACACCGCTAAAAGTTATTACCTTTAACGGCGTTTGTGGGAGAAGCACCGCTAAAAGTCATGACCTTTAGTGGCGTTTGTGGGGAAAGCGCTGCTAAAGGTCATGACTTTTAGTGGCGTTTGTGGGGAAAGCGCCGCTAAAAGTTATTACTTTTAGCGGCATTTGTGGGGAAAGCGCCGCTAAAAGTCATGACCTTTAGCGGCACTTTTTTCACATAAACGCCGCTAAAGTTTGTGGCGTTTGATTTAGCAGCGTTTCAAATACTATTAGTGGCGCTTATAAACGCCGCTAAAGGCCTAAAAAAACACCGCTAAAAGTCTGTTTTGCTGTAGTGTTATAGAAACAGTTAACAATCCCCTGCAAAAGCGCAAAAAACTTGTAACACATAGGTTTGTGCAAGTATACACAGTCGTTATCAAGTAATAAGTAAGTATCGAGTTATCGTCTCCATAGGGATTGTATTTGTGCTAAGTCACTTAATTTGTAAAATTATATTAACAATTTGGTAAATAAAAAAACAAAATGATTGAGAAGTGATGATTAAAATTAAATATATTAAACTAAATGCAATGATCCCTAATGCAAATTATCCTAAATATGCAAACTATATGAATGAAATAGATTTTAGCAAAATTAAACACAATTTGCAACAATTATAACATAAATAAACTAGGACAATTACTTTAATTAAACTCAATTTATTATCAACATGCTTAATAACATTCGGAAAAATATTCCATGGCAACTCGATCTTTCATGAGTTTGGAAACCACATTAGGTCTTTTTGGAATCCTTTACTTAGTAAATACGCATTTTACTGATCCTTATTTATTAAGGGTTTCTTAGCATTCGTGTGAGGTAACAGGGACGTGTTAGGTTTGAAATAGTTTAATCACACAAATCTAAAAACTATGCAGATAACAGAGCTTGGTCAGAGTTGTTATGCAACCTGCAATTTAATCGTGTTAGGATCTAAATTGAGCATGACATTTCAATTATGTGTCCACTAGTCATCGTCTGTTAGGATCACTTAGCTAATTCAGGTGCATTTCAATCACGTATGAACGAAATACAGACTTGATTTTAATTGAAAACATGATCGATTGAGGCACAAACATTATAAGCATGAATCAAATAAAGATTATTTAATCAAAGCAATCATCCTAGCTTAAATAAAATTAAGCTAACATTGTTGTAAACAAGAACAAAGAACACATAGCAAACATTTTTAGATTAAATCAAAGAAAAGAAAGATTAAACCCAAATCAAAGTGGCTATCACCCAAGACTCTGATCGACGAGGCTCCTTCGCTCCTTCACTTTGCTCCTTTGCTGATGGCTCTCCAAGGTGGCCGACCAAGGGCTCTTTAAGAGGCTTAATTGCTAAAATCTCTATGAAGAGATGATGCTAGGCGTGGGGAATGGAAAATGCTAAGGGAATTGAGAGAGAAGAGAGAATGATGAAGGATGAGGGATGATGAATAAATGAATGTGGGGGTCTTATTTATAGGTGAGAAGAGGGGGATAGTTTGCTAAAAATAGGAGGTTCCATCTCTTCAAGCATCTTCAAAGGGTGGCCGGCCATGAATTGAAGAAATTGAGTTGATTTTTGCTCAATTTAAGTGCCACAACAATTCAGGATTGAGACTCGGTCAAGTGCAAATCTTCAAGCAATTCTCTAATTTCTTCAACATTGCAAGGACCTTGTGCAATTAAACAAAAAAATAGTTTATGTGGACAGCCAAGTGTAGCTAAAAATTGGGTTGACTTGGTCTCCAATTTGGATGGTTTTGTAATCCAACAAAGCTATCAGACCTGTCCAAAATAAATCAATAAATTAGAGGACCAAAGAATAAAATTTATTCGATTTAAATAATTAATTACAACCCAAATTATTAATGAAATATCTAAAAATAAATATTTAAATATTTAAATATTATTTTATTTTTTATTATTTAATTTAATCATGCATGGCCTACTTCATGTCTTAAAAATATAATATGCTCAATTTAATATAAAATAAGTCATTTTATGCATGAAAACTATATAATAAAGCATAAATCATATTTTAATAATTTCTATGTCCTAATTTCATATTTTTCACATATTTCATTAATTTATTAAATAATTACTTATTTTTAACAACAAATATAAGTAAAAATGTGATAAATTATATAGGAAAAATCCTATATATTTTTCCATTTACAGTAAGCTACCTTGTTGTCTTTCCGAAACTAGTTTAGCTAGTTGCCCAATCTGATTTTCGAGCCCATGGATTGATGCTTGCCAATTTTTCAAAGTTGTCTCAGTGTTTTGAAATCGAGTTTCTGACACCGAAAAAAATTTGGTCAACATATCTTCAAGATTTGGTTTCTTTTCTTGTTGATAAGGTTGCTGAAAACCCAGAGGGAGTTATGACATTTGATTTCCTTGACCACCCCATGAGAAATTTGGATGGTTCTTCCAACCTGCATTATACGTATTGCTATAAGGATTATTTTGAGATCTAGAATTACTACCCAGAAAGTCGGCTTGCTCACACTCCACGTTAGACTTGAAGGGTGAATATTCTGAATTAAGCATCCCCGCTCTATTTGCATCGCACTGCATCATCAGATTCATCTGTTTAGACAAATTTAAACCATCAATTTTCTTATGAAGAACTTCAACCTGATTAGCTAGCATAGAAACTACATCAATATCAAAAACTCTGACTGCCTTGATAGGTTTTACTCTCGTAACTTGCCACTGATAATTATTCAGTGCCATTTCCTCAATAAATTCTTGAGCTACCTTAGGTGTTTTGTTATTTAAAGTTCCGCCAGTTGCTACATCAATCATTTGTCTAGTCAAGGGGTTCAAACCATTGTAAAAAGTTTGAATTTGGAGCCACAAAGATAATCTATGGTGAAGACATCTTTTCAACAAATCCTTGAATCTCTCCCATGTATAATAAAGAGTCTCAATATCAAACTGAACAAAAGAAGAGATGTCATTCCTCAACTTAGTTGTTTTAGTCAGTGGAAAATATTTTAACAAAAAATTTTCAGTCATCTGCGCCCAAGTAGTGATAGAACCTCGTGGTAAAGAGTTTAACCACTATTTTTCCTTACTCCTCAATCAAAATGGGAACAACCGTAAGTGTATGGCATCATCAGTAACGCCATTGATCTTGAACGTATCGCAAATCTCCAGAAAGTTAGCCAAATAAGCATTTGGATCTTCATCTTGCAAACCATCAAAATGAACATATTGTTGCACCATTTGAATTGTGTTTGGCTTGATCTCAAAGTTGTTTGCATTAACAGTCGACCTAATAGTACTCGATTTAGCTCCAATTAGAGTGGGTTTAGCATAATCATACATAGTACGAGGAGCAAGTCCTGCAGGAAGTAGCTGATTATTTTGATTATCACCCATCTCCACAATAATATTCTTTTCCTTGTGATCGTCTACTATACTCTGTTGATTTTGCCTTGCTTCTCTAACCTCTCTACTATTTCTGAGAGCACTTCTTTTAATCTCACTATAAAAAATTATTGGTGAGCAAAGATATCATTCCCATGAAGACTAAAAGTACTAGTAATTACAGTCTTTCTATTATCCAACCGAAAAATCGAAGTGATTGAATTAAACTAAAATTAAATAAATCAATTAACTAAAAACTCGACAAAGAACAAATTAGGAAAATAATCGAATAATAACCAAGAAGCGAAAAATGTCCAGGAAAGAATCCACCTAGACTACATCTATCATTATCAATCTGAATTAAACAATTTATTCACTTAATATCTTGATCCGTAGAAATCCCTAAATTATGCTAATATCTCTCTTCAAGACTAAAAGCAACTAAGTCTAGGTTGATTAACTGAAATTTCTTTTTAATTAAAACCACTATTATCACATTAACTTGATCTATGGATTCCCTTATTAAATTTGACTCTAATCCAGTATATTTATGTCATCCTATTTCTAGGATTGCATGCAACTCCACTCAATTATGTTAGATCTACTCTTAAACATGGTCTATTCCTCCTCTGAATTAAGCACATCAAACATGAATTAATAATCCGAAAATATTAAATCAAGAATTAAGCACACATAACTGAGAACAAGATTCAAGTATTTATTGTGTAAAATAGAAATCAAAAGATAGAATTCATCATAGGGTTCATCTCCCCTAGGTATTTAGAAAATTAGTTCATAATTGCAAATAAAAACATCTCAAAGTCAGTATAACCACAAGAAATAAAGAAACTCATAAAAACTTCAAAGAAATTAAAAGGAGATCTTCAATCTTGATAGAAATCTACTTCGGAGTCAACTGCAATGGCATTTTCTGAGTTGTTTTCTTCAATATTCTCTGACGGCTCTCTTTCCTCTTCTTATATTTGGTATTTATAGGTCTTAAAATGCCCGAAAAACCTAAAAATTGTGTTTCTCGCGTGTCTGGAGTGCAAATCGCGAAATCCCTACGGACTAGCACATAGCCGTGTGGCAGCCCGTGTGGCTCACACAGCAGTGTGTCCAGCCCATATGACTTCTGAAATCTTCTCAAATTATCTAATTTTTGCTCTATTTTTGCTCGTTTTGCTCCCAAATACTTTCCTAAGTATAGAAACATTAATTTAAAGGATTAGGAGGATAAAATTCACCATTGCATTGATTAATCACCCAAAAATGCATTAAGAACTAGATTAAAATGTATTACTTTTGACACTTATCATTTATCAAAATTAATTTTTCCAAAAATCACTTAGATTTTCCAAATTAATTTTTCAAGAAAATTGTTTAATCAAATTCTCTAGTTGAACAATTCTCACGACCACCTAATTTAATTCCACATCAACTAAATAAACTCAATTAAATTATTTCCAAAGCCTTAGAATTTTCTTCTGATTCAAATGCAGTCCAATCAACCTTTTATTGAGCTAGCGGATGGGACCAATCGAACATATACAATTAGGCTTTAGTAATTGCAATTATGTCTAGAGGCATCATTCTGGTAATTCGCAATTACTTAATTATGGAGTCAGTTCACAAGAAGTACCACAATTGAAAACTATTTATTGTATTTTCTTTACGAAAGCAATTCATCCATCTGCTTTGTCTAATGACCTCGTCATGTGTGTGTTATCCTCATATGATATCATTGATTATTTTGAGTTAAATTTATTCACTCAATACAATATTATTTTATCTCATTGTCATCATTGTGTCTTTTTAATGATTAATATGATCACTGTCAACAAATGACTGTGATAAATTGCTCGTTCGAGAATGAGCAACCCGTGGCCACGTTCTATATTTATCAATCCACACAATGCCAATGAGAGGATAACGTTAACTTTTTAATTGAGCTATGAATTCCACTGTTGCTAGTAAAGCCATGCCATACATAAGTCATGTACCCAACATACCGGCTATGGGATCGATCATCGTTAGAGCATAAGCCTCCACTTATATCAAAGCACATGACTTGCATACGCATGGTCAGTAACTAACTTAGGATTTAAGTAAATCACACCATGAACGTCACAAGTGAATTAATTCACAATCGGATTCAAAATTAATTCATCTTGGGTCCAGTCCAGTGTATCATTCTACCAATGAATACATTTATATCTCTACTTGTGGAATCAACTGCTCTTATAGCCAAGACTAGCCATCGCCCAATTGGGATTGTAGACAACATAATAATCCTTCTCAGTATTTGAATCAAATGCTCATTTTGATTCTTTCACGGGATTACGGACTCATTAGATTATCAACTAAAGTAAGTTGTCTTTCTCGCACAGTAAACGTTCTTACAATGCCACTTATCTTCAGTTTGAACTTAGACAATCAATGAGCTAATATTTGCTTGTCAAAATTTCTCTATGCGTGCAAAATACAAAAGACAGAAATACAAAAGACATAATAGTGAAATGTGAAATTAACTTTATTTATTTATTTATTATTCAAATAAATATAAAATAATTACATGTTTACTACAATATGGGCACATTTCCCAATAGACACTCCCTAGTTAAATACACTAAGAATGTTGCCCCTCATATGTAATATAATAAGAGTTTGGGTCTCTCTTGTGTTAAGTCCAATTATATGTGTTTCTTGAACCTTTAACTTGACACTTTATAATTTAATCCAACCCAATACATGTATTTTTATTTTCCAAAATAAATCTTATTTATAAATTACTTTAATCGGATAAATTAATTTTCCAATTAAATAATTTTCTCAACCCAATTTTATACTATTAGATTCATAACAACTTTACCGTAAAAGAATTTATGAGAAAATATATTTAATTCTCATATTCAACAAGTTCACAATAACTAATTAATTTAATTCTATTTTTGAACTTCAATTATTTAATTAAATAATAATTTGAAAAAAAATTAAATTAATTCCTAAGTCATTTCTATACTTAGAGGGACTGATTAACATATAATTAAGGCTCAAATGATTTATAATTAAGTTCCAGCTTTTCGCCTATTAACTATAAATTCATTTAGTCATGAAGTCATTCCACTATAGTATTGTGACTAAACTCTCCCTAATTACTTACCATTACAAAAGCTATTCAAACAATGCTCGTCTAATGATCTTGTCATGAATGTGTTACTCTCATAGAATATCATTAATCTCTTTAGGATAAATATGTTTTCCCGATATGGTCTTACTTTATCACATGGTAATCATTACCTCTTCCTTCATGAAAAATTAATTACTATCAAATAGTAATTAAGTCATTTATCACAAAGACAAACGACTTGCGACCATGTTTACTTTTCTTCTATCATGTAATGCCAATAAGAGGATATCATTTACCTATTTCTTGGGTTATGAATTCCACTAATTTAAATGATGCTACATACTGTAGTAGTCCTATACCCAATGCACCAACTTTCAGTTTCTTATCTATTTGAACTCAGGCTTTTACTTATTTTAAAGTATACGAATCACGCATACATAGTCCATCAGTTGCTCAAGATTAAGGTATGTCACACTATGAACGTAACAAATGAATAAATCCATAAACAAATTTAGGATCTATTCTACTTAGGTCCTAGTCAATGTACTGTAGGTCCAGTTAGCCACATCTATATCATTATCTTCTAGCAGTCATTCGCAGAAACACCCCAAACCCAGCCCACGAGCCTTGACCGGATCTGGTATGTTCCTTGAGTAAAAACGGTTCAAAGTCTGTTTGTTACTTACGAGAAATTCGTGTGGTTTTGAGAGAATTTTTAAACTTCTTTGGGTTGGGCTCGAGTTGGGAATAAGTTGATTTTTAAAATCCAAGTTTTTATAAGACTTTAATTCAGAGAAAATATCGAGTTGTTTTAAAGTTTACTATAAATTGAAAACCATTTGTTTAGGGTGTCCAAATCACTTAGAGTCATTTTTAAAAAAATTTATTTAATCCTTAATTTGATAAAAATTCGTAACGTTATAAAATCAATTAAAAACATGCATAAAACAGTTCATACTATGGCCTTATTACATCGAAAACGAAACCCCAAAAATAAATCCAACAAACTTAAAATAAAACAAGTCCAAAAATAAAGTAGAATCCGAACTGAGCATGGCCACCACTAGGCTCCTGCCGACCCGGTCCATCACTGATCGTCACCTGAAAATAATCCCACAACGGGGTGAGTCTTACGGACTCAATGTGTAACCAACACTAAATCCAAACAGATTCAAGCATATCAGATCATATTATTCCTATAATATTTAAATACAATGATGTAACCCCGAACCCAAACCTAGGTACCATCCGTTACACATCACCCATACCAACCTGCACACCGTGGAGACTACTAAGTCAACCCTCCATCAGCTACACACCATCGAAGACAGTCGCTGTAGTTGACGTGCTCATCACCCTTATAAAATTCATGGCATAGCCACAATAAAATAATTGTGACATGAGTCACCACATTCAGATAATGTGACCGAAGTCACCACATTCACTTCCCCTTTCAATATCACCCAAATGCCCATATCATACATATCATGCAGTATCATGCCTTATTTCGCATTCTTTTCACTGTTCACAGTAGTAGTAAATGAACGTACCTGAGTACTTTGTACCATTACATCGTACCTTTGGCCACATTCATATTATTAAGACACACATAATTAATTTAAGCCGTAATCTAATGAAGTTTAGTGTGGGGTACACACCTGATTTTCTTAACGCTTCACTGAATCTCGAATATCCTGATCTAATACTTTAGATCCTTAATTCCTTATTGCCGATTTGATTACTAGTCAAATCCCGAAACTTTGCTATGTTCCTTCTTGTAATCGGTCACCACTAGATCACCTAAATGGTTAGTTTTCGATTATAACAAATAAGGAATAGATCTAAGTTGGTAAATAGGGCCTTGGCTGAATGTATAGGTGCTCTTACCTTGCGATTTGAAATCCCGAAATCCTTGTATACCACTGTCGACTGCCCCTAAATATCCATAGTTAAATTCGGCTAACATAGCAACTAATATGACCGAATATGCACCTTCACTTACCTTGAATCTTTAAAATCCCGAAGACCTCACCTAGAAGTCGGCTATACTAGAAATCCCGAAAGATCCTTCCAAATTTCAGCAACAAGAAAATTAATGGGATTAGTCCTTAACTTTCGGCTAAAAGAAGAAAAAGATTTGAGATCGAATAATAATGGATCTTACCCTTAATGTTGTAGTCGACTACTCCCTTGCTTGAATCCACAGAGAAATTCAGCTATGGCTAGAAGGAACTCGTTTTCGGCTTTTGGGGAGATTATGAAAAGTAAAAGAGGAAGATTGATGATGAGGATTCGGCTAGAATAGGACCTAGGAGAAATCGGCAATGGTGGATCTTGAGTAAGGAGTATTCAGTTTTAGCAAAACAAATGAGAAAAATGAGAGGATTTTCTTCGCTACAAAATTTCGGCAAGAGAGACTAAGGGAAGAAACAACAAAATTCGGCACTTAAGCCCCCCTCCATGATCGAATATACCAACCCAAAGAACCCCCCATTCGGCCACCACCTCAACTCCTTATCAAATCCTTTATTAATCTCCTCATTTATCTCTTATCTTATCATATAAAATAAATAAAAATAAATCCACATTTATCTATCTATCTAGCCGAATTTTAAAGATAATAGAACTCATCCTTTAGTGCCTTAATGCCGTCCATTTCCTCCCTTCCTTGCCGAAAATAAAAACCTTTATTTAGCTTCTCATGCGACTCGAACCTTGGCCCACCTACTCCTGCTTGTGGCGTCATTTCTAGAGGCCCTAAGTGGCGCCTCCAAGCCACTTAACCAAGCCCGTTAGTATGTCATATATCCCCTACATATTTTCTTAAGGCCCCCTCTGCCTAGCTTCCTCTTTTTAAACTTAAAATCTACTAATTTCTAAGGCATTTCCCTATTCTCTAAAGTTCATAAAATCCACCTAACACATACATAACACACAAAGGCATGCTATTCCATATAATTTAAGTAATAATGCATAAGCCCAATTTCAGGATATTACAGTTCTACCCCCTTAAAATAATTTCGACCTCGAAATTACCTGGCTAAAATAAGTGAGGGTATTACTGTCGCATTGCCTCTTCTGGCTCCCACGAAGCTTCTTCTGATCCATGATTGCGCCATAACACTTTGACTAAAGGAACTGATTTCCGTCATAGCACTTTCACATCTCGCTCCAAGATCTAAATCGGCTCTTCCTCATAGGACAAATCTGGCCTTAGCTCCACCTCTTCAATTGGAACCACATGGGATGGATCCGATCGATAACGATGTAGCATAGAAGCATGAAATACATCGTGCATCTACTTCAATTCTGAAGGCAACTCTAACTGGTATGCCACGGTCTAACTCACTTCAATACCTGATAAGGTCCTATAAACCTTGGACTTAACTTCCCTTTCCGACCAAATCTCATCACCTTCTTCCAAGGCGATACCTTAAGAAATACTTGATCTCCCACATCGAATTCTATTTCCTTCCTTTTAAGGTCTGCGTATGACTTTTGCCTATCAGATGCTTCCTTCAACCGTGCCCGAATTACCTCAACCTTTTCCTCAGACTCTGTCATAATCTCTGGACCCAAAACTCGACGTTCCCCTAATTCTGTCCAACACATAGGAGTTCGACACTTCCGGCCATACAACGCTTCATACGGTGCCATCCGAATACTAGCCTGATAGCTGTTATTGTAGGCAAACTCTGCTAAAGGCAAATATTCTTCCCAACTTCCTCTGAAGTCTATCACACATCCCCTCAGCATATCCTCTAACACTTGAATTACTCGTTCAGACTGCCCGTCCGACTGTGGATGGAATGCCGTAGTGAAGTCTAACTTGGTGCCTAAAGCCTAATGTAATGCTTTCCAAAAT
The DNA here is from genome assembly GCA_025503065.1 of Gossypium bickii. NCBI lineage: Eukaryota > Viridiplantae > Streptophyta > Magnoliopsida > Malvales > Malvaceae > Gossypium > Gossypium bickii. Next base: position 31,446,394 of record CP106715.1, on the reverse strand, counting down.
CGAGACGTGAACCTTGGGTCTCTGTCCGAGATGATCGATACTGGCACTCCATGCAGCCTTACAATCTCTGCCACATATAACTTTGCCAACTTCTGTAAGGAATAGTCAACCCTCACTAGAATGAAATGCGCGGACTTGGTCAACGGTCCACTATCACCCATACCGAGTCCTTCTTAGTAGGCGTAAGGGGAAGCCCATTAACGAAGTTCATGGTAATTCTCTCCCACTTCCATTGCGGAATCTTGATTGGTTGAAGTAATCCCGACGGAACTTGATGCTCAACCTTAACTTGCTGACATGTCAAACACTTGCCGACAAATTCTGTAACTTCCCTCTTCAAACCAGGCCACCAAAATTGTTCTCTTAGATCTCTGTACGACATAGTACCTCTGGGATGTATAGCATAAGGGCTACTAAGCGATTCCCGAAGAATCTTCGGCCTTAACTCCCCATTCTTCGGCATACAAACCTTGCCCTTGAAACACAACACTCCTTCACTGGACATATTGTAATCCTCTAAACCACTATTCTGAACTTGTCGCATCTTAGCACTTAAATCCTCATCTGCCAACTGACTCTCTTTTACCTCATCCAACCACATCGGCTTGACTTGCAATTCTGCCAGCAGACTTCCATCGTCATACAAACTCAGATGTGCAAACATCGCCCTCAGATTCGACACCACTTTCCGACTTAGGGCATCTGCCACCACATTCGCCTTACCCGGATGATATTCAATGGAACAATCGTAGTCCTTCAGTAACTCCACCCACCTTCGCTGTCTAAGGTTTAACTCCTTCTGAGTCAGCAAATACTTAAGGCTCTTGTGATTTGTGTAGATTATCGACTTTTCGCTATAAAAATAGTGCCTCCACACCTTGAGAGCAAAGACCACTGCCGCCAATTCCAAATCGTGAGTCGGATAGTTAACTTCATGAGGTCTTAATTGTCGAGACGCATAAGCAACTACCTTCCCATCTTGCATTAATACACATCCTAATCCTGTATAAGAAGCGTCACAGTACACCACAAAATCCTTCCCTGCCTCCAGCTGAATCAAGACCGGACCTTCCGTCAAAACCCTCCTGAGCTTCTCAAAGCTCTCTTGTTGCTTATCCGTCCATACAAAAGGTACTTCCTTCCTCAGCAACGTTGTCAAAGGTGCGGTGATCGATGAGAACCCTTCCACAAACCTTCTGTAGTAGCCTGCCAATCCCAAGAAGCTACGAATCTCAGCCACAGACTTAGGTGGTTTCCAATCTAGCACTGCTTCAATCTTCCTAGGATCCACCCTTATCCCTTCAGCAGACACCACATGCCCTAAGAACGCCACTTCCTTAAGCCAAAATTCACACTTGCTGAATTTGGCATAAAACTTCTTCTCCCTTAGCACTTGCAACACAATCCGAAGATACTCATCATGCTCTTCTTCAGACTTTGAGTACACAAGAATGTCGTCGATGAACACCACAATGAACTTATCCAAGTAGGGTTGAAAGACCGGATTCATCATGTCCATGAACGCGGCTGGGGCGTTCGTCAATCTGAACGGTATTACTAAGAACTCATAGTGCCTGTATCTTGTTCGGAAAGCCGTCTTATGGATATCTGCCTCCTTCACCCTCAACTGATGATATCCCGACCTTAAATCGATCTTTGAGAATACTGCCAGCCCCTTAAGCTGATCGAACAAGTCATCTATCCTTGGCAAAGGATACTTGTTCTTAATGGTCAGCTTATTCAACTGACGATAATCTATGCACATACGCATAGTTCCGTCCTTCTTCTTCACAAACAGGACCGGTGCTCCCCATGGAGACACACTAGGTCGAATAAACCCACGATCGAGCAACTCCTAGATTTGAGCCTTGAGCTCAACCAACTCCTTTGGTGCCATTCTATATGGGGCAATTGACACAGGAGCTATTCCTGGTAGTAAGTCAATTCCGAACTCCACTTCCCTGTCTGGGGGTATTCCAGGTAATTCCTCCGAAAAGACATCCACAAAATCCCTTACTGTCCTTACTCCACTAGCTCCCTCTTCCTTAGCATCCAACGCACTAACGAAAGTCAAGAAAGCCTTGCACCCTTTCCAAACCATCTTTACAACCTTAAGTGCTGAAACTACATTAGACAAGTAGTTTCTTCTTTCTCCTACCATAACTATCACCTCATCTTTCGGGGTCCTTAACTCCATTCGCTTGGCTGTACAATCCAACACAGCCCGATGTTCCACTAGCCAATCCATGCCGAGCATAAAATCGAATTCTCCGAAGGGTAATTCCATTAGGTCGGTAAGAAAGTTCACCCCCTGAATCTCTAGAGGTACACTCCGAAAGATTTTATTCACCACTACAGTTTGGCCTAATGGGCTTACTACAGTCATCTCCCTATCAGATAGTTCAGAGGCTATGCCTAGTGTTTCAACTACACTACATGCAACATAGGAATGGGTCGAGCCCACATCAATCAAAGCAACATAAGGTTTATCAAATACAAGGAACGTACCAGTTATGACGTCCGGTGCGTCTCTATCCTCCCTACGGCGAATCGCATACACTAGACCCGGCTGTCTTGCTTCTGTATTCCCAACACCTCTGCCAGGTGTTCCTCGTCCCCTTCCAGCACCATTACCTCTACCATTCGGACCACGACCTTGCTGAGGTTGCTGTCCACCTCTACCAGCCTGATTAACATTCTGAGCTGCTGGTCAATTGCCATCTGGTTTCATAGGACAGTCCTTAATCATATGATCCTTGGACCCACACTTAAAGCATCCTCCTATTTCCTTCCAACATTCTCCTAAATGCATCTTACCACACTGAGTACAAGTACGGTATTGCCCTCCTGTACCAGACTGCTGACCTCGCGGCCCATCAACTCTAGGCCTCTTCTGCATATTCCCCGACGGTCCCGATGATCCAAAACCTCTCTCCGGTCTATTTCGATCAAAGTTCTGCCTTATAGAGTTCTTAATTCCCTCGGCTACCTTAGCCTTCTCTACCAACACTGCGAACTCCCTCTCTTACTGTGGAGCTATCAATAACCTTAGATCATCCCTCAGTCCGTCCTAAAACCGGACACATCGCTTATGTTCAGTAGCCACTATCCCTCTAGCATAACGGCTCAGCCTTAAAAATTCAGCCTCATACACTGCTACGGACTTATTTCCTTGAACCAATTTTGTAAATGCCTTCCTCAAGCGTCAATGTAGTGAGTACCAACATAATTCTTTTGATATGCAGCTTTAACATATTCCCAAGTAAGTTCCTCAGCCGTAGCACTATCCCGAACCGTGAGCCACCATTGATATGACTCATCGCGGAGAAGCGATACCAACCTTTTTAATTTTTCCTCAGGGGTTAGATCGAGCTCATCCATGATCCGCTCAGTCGCTTCCAACCGAAGCTTTCACCAGATCTTGGGTGCCACACCAGATACACCACGGAACACCTCAGCTCCATTGGCTCGGAGTCGCTCGGGTACAGATTTTCGAGTGCCCATATTTCCTCCAGCACTAGCCACCATATTCAGAACTCGTAGCACAACCGCGTCTGACATCATCTCCCATCCGATCTTCATTGCTCAAAGACCAACAAATTTGGAGGTGGTGGTGGTACCTCATTCTTAGATCCTTGACCCGACCTAACGGGTTCCGACACAGTTATTCGGCCTCGACCGCGTCCACGCACATTACGACCACGTCCCCTAGAGCTCATGTCTACGTTCGCGTTTTAATCTGATTAAGAAATTTTATGCATTAGTCCTTGTTCCACTGATTATTCGCGAAGAAATTTTATGAAAGGAGTTTAATAGCAGTTCTTTCGATCAATCAAAGTTTTCGTTCAAGTTTTCTATCCTAATTCAGAGGAGTACATTCATCCAAACATTCATTCAGTAGTACCTAGCACACACATTCACTGTTCGAACTTCCTTGTCTATTCCTATCCCAGGGGTATTTTCGCAATTTGTCCTATAGGGGTATTTTGGTAATAAGTCGGGGTCAATTTGAAAAATCTCTAGAAATCAACGGTATTTTGAAATTTGTAAAACTTGCGGTTCTTTTTGAGAATTTGTTTTCCAATTCAGTGTTGTTGCAGAAATTTTAGAAATCGGGGGTCATTTTGGTAATTTTGTAAAATAGGGGTAATTTCGTAAATTTCCAAATCGAGGTGCCTTAATATTTTGTAATGATAAAGTTTTTGGATATTTTTTTGCAAAAATCAGAAAATGTGATTGAAATCGGGGGTAGTATGGCAATTTTGGAAACCAAGGGCATTTTGGTAATTTCACCACTAGGGGTATTTGTGTAATTTTGTAAATCGAAAATATTTTGAAAAATTTTCAAACTAGGTTTTGCTACAATTTAAAGGGGTAATTTGGGTGATTTTAAAACTAGGGTTTTCATGAAAATACAGCTAGTCCCTTTCGGGTTTTAATTATTGGGTTTAGCAGTGAGTAAGTCCTCTTGGTTAGGGTGAACCGAAGCTACGCACTGTAGGATTCCAACAAGAGGAGGTGAGTCACTAGGGACTGCTTAAGTACTAGGCTCTTAGGATCCAATCCTAGACATGCGCACCAAGGTTGCCACACCCTAACTCGGCGATTTAGCCACAGCTTTGTTTACTTAGGCACTTAAGTCTTATGTAATTGTTGGGGTAAACTAGTCCTAGGGTTCAAGTACTTAGTATACTAATCTACGTTCCATTTCTACCCTCTACAGTTCATACTATAAATCACACAAATGAATAGGGTACTTACCACAGTGGACTTTGCCTGAGACTTGGGTGCCATGCCGAGAAAAACCGCTCAATTTCACAAAACTTTCTCAAAAATTCATTTTGGGCCTTAATTTTAAAATATTGTGGGCTTTAAACCCAAGGCCGAGAGTTTAAACCGGCTCTCGATACAAGCTAAAAACACCCAAACTCGCCCACGAGCCTTGACCAGGATCTCGGTATGTTCCTTGAGTAAAAACGGTTCAAAGTCTGTTTGTTACTTACTAGAAATTCGTGTGGTTTTGAGAGAATTTTTAAACTTCTTTGGGTTGGGCTCGAGTTGGGAATAAGTTAATTTTTAAAATCCAAGTTTTTATAAGACTTTAATTCAGAGAAAATATCGAGTTGTTTTAAAGTTTACTATAAATTGAAAACCATTTGTTTAAGGTGTCCAAATCACTTGGAGTCATTTTTAAAAAAATTTACTTAATCCTTAATTTGATAAAAATTCGTAACGTCATAAAATCAATTAAAAACATGCATAAAACAGCTCATACTATGGCCTTATTACATCAAAAACGAAACCCCAAAAATAAATCCAACAAACTTAAAATAAAACAAGTCCAAAAATAAAGTAGAATCCGAACTGAGCATGGCCACCACTAAGCTCCTGCCGACTCGATCCATCACTGATCATCACCTGAAAAATAATCCCACAACGGGGTGAGTCTTACAGACTCAATGTGTAACCAACACTAAATCCAAACAGATTCAAGCATATCAGATCATATATATTCATATAATATTTAAATAAAATGATGTAACCCCGAACCCAAACCTAGGTACCATCCCCTACACATCACCCGTACCATCCTGCACACCGTGGGGACTACTAAGTCAACCCTCCATCCGCTACACACCATCGAAGGCAGTCGCTGCAGTCGACGTACTCATCGCCCTTATAAAATTCGTGGCATAGCCACTAAATAAAATAATTGTGACATGAGTCACCACATTCAGATAATGTGACCGAAGTCACCACATTCAGATAATGTGACCGAAATCACCATATTCACTTCCCCTTTCAATATCACCCAAATGCCCATGTCATACATATCATGCAGTATCATGCCTTATTTCGCATTCTTTTCACTGTTCACAGTAGTAGTAAATGAACGTACCTGAGTACTTTGTACCATTGCATGGTACCTTTGGCCACATTCATATTATTAAGACACACATAATTAATTTAAGCTGTAATCTAATGAAGTTTAGTGTGGGGTACACACCTGATTTTCTTAACGCTTCACTGAATCCCGAATATCCTGATCTAATACTTTAGATCCTTAATTCCTTATTGCCGATTTGATTACTAGTCAAATCCCGAAACTTTGCTATGTTCCTTCTTGTAATCGGTCACCACTAGATCACCTAAATGGTTAGTTTTCGGTTATAACAAATAAGGAATAGATCTAAGTTGGTAAATAGGGCCTTGGCCGAATGTATAGGTGCTCTTACCTTGCGATTTGAAATCCCGAAATCCTTGTATACCACTGTCGACTGCCCCTAAATATCCATAGTTAAATTCGACTAACATAGCAACTAATATGACCGAATATGCACCTTCACTTACCTTGAATCTTTAAAATCCCGAAGACCTCACCTAGAAGTCGGCTATACTAGAAATCCCGAAAGATCCTTCCAAATTTCGACAACAAGAAAATTAATGGGATTAGTCCTTAACTTTCGGCTAAAAGAAGGAAAAGATTTGAGATCGAATAACAATGGATCTTACCCTTAATGTTGTAGTCGACTACTCCCTTGCTTGAATCCACAGAGAAATTCGGCTATGGCTAGAAGGAACTCGTTTTCGGCTTTTGGAGAGATTATGAAAAGTAGAAGAGGAAGATTGATGATGAGAATTCGGCTAGAATGGGACCTAGGAGAAATCTGCAATGGTGGATCTTGAGTAAGGAGTATTCAGTTTTAGCAAAACAAATGAGAAAAAGGAGAGGATTTTCTTCGCTACAAAATTTCGGCAAGAGAGACTAAGGGAAGAAACAACAAAATTCGGCACTTAAGCCCCCCTCCATGACCGAATATACCAACCCAAAGAACCCCCCATTCGGCCACCACCTCAACTCCTTATCAAATCCCTTATTAATCTCCTCATTTATCTCTTATCTTATCATATAAAATAAATAAAAATAAATCCACATTTATCTATCTATCTAGCCGAATTTTAAAGAGAATAGAACTCATCCTTTAGTGCCTTAATGCCGTCCATTTCCTCCCTTCCTTGCCGAAAATTAAAACCTTTATTTAGCTTCCCATGCGACTCGAACCTTGGCCCACCTACTCCTGCTTGTGGCGTCATTTCCAGAGGCCCTAAGTGGCGCCTCCAAGCCACATAACCAAGCCCGTTAGTATGTCATATATCCCCTACATATTTTTTTAAGGCCCCCTCTGCCTAGCTTCCTCTTTTTAAACTTAAAATCTACTAATTTCTAAGGCATTTCCCTATTCTCTAAAGTTCATAAAATTCACCTAACACATGCATAACACACAAAGGCATGCTATTCCATATAATTTAAGCAATAATGCATAAGCCTAATTTCAGGATATTACATTCGCTCTGATGCTCAAGACAAAAAATCTCCCTAATTGGACTTGGTAGGCGGCATATTAGTCTTTCAATCAGTTTGTTCATTTCTAATTAGACTAAGGATATGTTTAGTTTCATTTAGAAATCTAAGTTATCTTTCCGTATTACGATCTAACCAAGTAATACTGCTTAGTATTAGTTAAACATTAGATAACCAGTGAGTCAATATTTACTTTCATTTTGTTCTGCGTGCAAAAACCATTGAAGATAGTATATAAGGGTATTAATTTAATTTATGGATATTTTTATAAACCAATTTCTTCGAAAAATACAAGTATACAAAACGAATATACTACTCTTTATACACCAAATCCAACAACTATGACAAAGGATGTTTTGCAATTGTAAAGGTCTTACAAGAAATATTCTAAGCTACATGCATATTTGCTTGTAAGAAATATGACCGAAGGAGCTATGTATTTGCTCGTGTATTTTGATGATATTATTATCATAGGTGACAATGAAGAAGACATTGAGAAGTTTGTAAATGAGTTAAATGCCACTAAACAAGGGTTGTTTCTTAATTAGAAAAAAAAATGTTGAAGAAAATTTATGTTACAATTAGTTTTTTTTCGGTAGTGAGAAATTTGATTTTGGGTCGGATTTCTAAAACCGAGGCATTTTAGGAATGGGTACGGAAGAGAATTAGAGAGTTATTATTTGGTAATTAGACATTAAATAAAAATTGTTAGGGGTTTATGTCGAGAGTTTTATTAACTAAGACATGTGGACTAAATTGTAAGATAAACAAAATTAGAGGGGTTAATGTGTGAATATTTAAAAGTATGATTTCGAGAGACGGAGGCCCGTAAGTTGGAAATTGCCCAAGCCCTTAATGGCAAAATTTCCTTTTTGTAAAATTTGGTGGGAGGGAACGGTTAGCCATTCCCATTCGCACTATTACTTTCCAAAAAGCTTGCAAAATTTCTCTCCGGCTTTTCTCGCAAAATTTTTCCATCAATCTATGATTTTCTCTTCAATATTTCAAAATTGGTAAGTAATTTTTATTAAATCTTAACATTTTGACAAAGATTCATTTTTCTCACGTTGGAGATTTTAAAGGAAAAGAGGAGTTGATTTTCATTTTGATTTCTTTGCTTAATTTTGATTTCTACAGTACGGTAAAGTGAATACTCTCAATTTATGATTGTTGAAACATGAGTTTTGATTTTATTTTCATTTTTCCTCCATTTTTGAGAATATTTTCCATGTAAAGAGAGAAAGCTTGAATCCGAACTTCTTTTGATTTTTTTAAGTTAGATTGGTATTAGAAATGAGTTTAGAATATAGTGTGATAGCTAAAATTTAAGTTAAAGAGAGATTTAATTGAGGTTTATTTGAGTTGTCATTGTAGTGAGTTTTTAGAGTTTTTAGGAGTGAATAATATTGTTTCTAAGGTTAGATTTTAGGTCTGGTTAAGCTAGAATGAAGTTCTCTTCATATTTCAGTAAAAGTGAGAAAGTTCTCACTATATCAAATTGTATATCATTTTAGTTTTAGTAGGTTTTAATGCTTGAATTTTGTTTTTCTAATTTTATTTTATTGTTTCCGTTGATTTTCGTAGCCAATGACATGTCTGAGTCATCGAAGGCCAAGGGTAAGGAAAAAGTTGTTGAAACCTGGCGGATTTAAGCTAGCCTTAACTAAATTCCTAGAATAATTTCTTTAAGTGATTTTTTTAAAGACGTTGCTGATGATATATTGTTATGTAACTTGATTGGGTGTGCCATGACTATGACTTGAATGTTTATAGTGTGATAAGAAGAAAATGCTCGACTATGATGTGAAATGAAGTTGATGCTATGTTTTGAAGTAATGTATGATGATTTACATTAATTATGGATAGCACTTGTTATTTTCAATGTGTGTTTTAATACTGAAATGCCCTATTAAACAATGTCAGGTATGGTTCGGGTATACTGACATGCCATAGGATTTGTTTGGTATCGGAGGAAGCATTTGGCACTTGTGTGCATCTCATTGGGAACCTGTGCGCGTATATACCTGTTAGAACTTGTGTGCATTATTGTGGAGTGTTAGGAGAATGTGTTTACATCTATGGGAGCTTTTATGCCCGATTGGCACTTGTGAGCATCATTGTGAAGTGTTAGGGGTTAATCCATGTATCCATGCTTGCATCCATGTTTGGTTAATAGGGTTGTAGTTTTAATGAAGACTTATGGTATAATGTTGTAAAGTTTGAGTAACATGATCATTTGGTGTTAACTGGACTATATGAGAAATGAACAATGACACAAGTGGTATAACTACTGATTTGTATCAATCTCTTGATAGCTTGTTAAAGGAATTGTTAAATTGTGTTAATATTGATATGCTGAAGTTATATGCTGCTTTTGATTGTATTATGTTGTTGCTTTAGTATGCTATATTGCTTAATTTTGTTATACTATGCTTTTGGTTATGTTAGCATCATTGAGTATTCCATACTTAGCATGTGGATTGTTTGTTTCCTTGCGAGTCCATTCGGGTTTGACTCGTGTTCCTCTCAGCGTCTAAATACTCAAATCCTAGTTTTCCTCTTGAGTTTGTAATGTTTCTTTGAGTTCTTTTGTAATAAGGGGCATGTACCTAGCTTCATTTGTTATTTGATTTGTTTGTTTGAGTTATCCAGCAACAAATTTTGCGTCTTTCATCCAAATCCTCCAATCGGGTCGGGTGTATACAACTCAGATGGAAGAAGCTAAAAGTCAGCCAACACCAATGGTAAGAAATGGTAACTTGTTTTTCACTAAAGGAGATGTTTTTACTGATGTAAGAGAATATGAGAGCATTACAGGAGCTTTACAATACGTTGTGATAATCAGACCATATATTGCATTTGCAGTAAACAGAATATGCCAATTTATGCCTAGTCTATTGGACTTGCATTTCAAGGTAATAAAGAGAATTCTGAGGTACTTGAAGGGTACAATTGATTATGGTATTATGTTTAAACTAGCATCTAGGCTGTCTATTGAAAGCTTTGCTGATGTAAATTGGGGGTCAGACATAGATGATCGTCATTCTAGTATAGGGTATTGTGTAATCTTTGGAGAAAATCATGTTTCATGGTGTTCGAAGAAGCAACAAGTAGTTTCTCATTCAACAACGGAAGCTGAATATCACAACTTAGCATTTGCACAGTTGATGTTATGTAGCTTGAGTCATTACTTATGGAGCTCAGTATTCCTATGGATGATAAGTCAACAATCTGGTGTGACAATTCAAGTGCGATTGTTGTGTTAGCAAATCCAGTTATGCACTAAAAGCTCAAAGACATAGAACTAGATTTGTTGTTAGTTCATGAAAAGGTGGCAAAAGGACAGTTGACCGTTGGTGAAGTTTCTGGATGATGGATGTGGTCAAGTGGAAGATGTACTCACCAAGCCTTTTGTCTGCTCCAAATTTTTGCTGATTGAGGGAGAAATTAGGAGTGGTACTAACTGCGTTCTCAGCAAGAAGGTACTTCAACTTAATTGTGTTTCAGGTATGGGTTTATGTTCTGTAATCTTTATTCATTTTTTTTACAGATTCAACAAGCTATGAGGAGAAGGGTGAATGTTAATGAGTTAGGATTAACTGTTGACTTTTCCTTAAAGTTGTTGTAAGCAGTTATATAGTTTTATTTTCTGTTGCTAACTGATAACTAATGGAGAAGTTGTTTAGGATATTTTTATTAGTAACAACTAAACTAGAGGTCCTTAGTTTATCTTTGTATAATTGAACTGGGCTCCTGTTGGGAGTAATTATAGCTAAACCAATAAAATTGATAGAGATTTTTCCTAAGTTCTTCCCTATTCTCTTCCTCTTTGCATTTCCACTTACGGTAATCTGTTTTGAATCAGTTTCTATTGTTTCTTGGAGCAATTCTTTCACTTGCCAACTTCACCAATTCAAGTTCTTTTATTGAAGGGAAATGGAAACAAGCTCAGTTTTCAAGCTGTTGGTTTTATTCTTTGCAGCATTTTTAGTGAATTCTAAGTTGATACAATGCAACATTACTTATGATAGCAAAGCTATTCTCATCAGTGGACAAAGGAGAATCCTCATCTCCGATTTCATTCATTATCACAGAAGCACTCCAGGGGTGATTTGGTTTTCACTTCTCTTTCTTATTTTACCTAGAAAAAAATGAAACAAAGATTTAATTTTGGGTTGTTGTTTTTTTTTTTTTGGATTTAGATGTGGGAGGATCTTATAAATAAGGCTAAAGATGACGGCTTGGATGCCGTAGACACTTACGTCTTTTGGAATGGACATGAACTTTTTCCTGGCAATGTACCATCTTGAGATCTTAATTGGGCATATTTGAATTTTTGGGTTTTCTTTTTTTAGTTTATTTCTTAATCATTTTATGTCCTTCGGGAACGGTGTAGTAGAAGTTCGTAGAGAGATGTGACATGGTATGTTTTATTAAGACAGTGCAAAAAAGTGGGATTATATGTTCATCTTCACATTGGACCTTATGTTTGTACAGAGTGGAATTTTGGGTAAACTTAAAAACTTTTTACCCTGTTTAAGAGTAAATGCTTTGATAAAAAAAATGTAGTTTTATTTAATTCCATGGTTCCTGGAACCACAATGCCCCCATCATCCTCTCTCAGGTATGAGATTCTTATATTTGGTCTTTATGGTTGATTTCTAGTTTTAGCTAGGATTTGGATTTCAAAAAGAAATGACATGGAGCCAATGGATGCTTTGGTCTAAATTTCTATTTACCAGGCTATTTGAACTTGAACTTGAGTAGAAGTGTTAAATATGCATATGTATCAAACATGAGTATATTTTACTTTCTTTTTGTTTTCTTATGTATCTTCAAGTTCTTTTGTTTATATTCATGTTCAAATATGCATTGGACATGTATACTTAACAAAAAATGATGAGTCGGACTAATCATATATATATATACACTATGACAATTTGATGTTCAATACAAGGAAAAATTCCTATGTGGCATATTTAAGAATACGCTATTTGTTAGTATAAAAAATTATCATGTGTAATTATTAATTAATTAAAAAAAGGCTTAATGATTTTTAAAAAATCAATGAAGCCTTTAAGATCTTTTTGCACTCACTTGATCCTTTGAACAAACAAAACTGGCCAAATAAACCCTTTGATTAACGTTGACCATTACAACGTTGACGTGATTGTTAACAATGTTGATGTGATGCTCCATGTCAACGACAGCTGCTGATGTGGTAGTGTAACGCCAGCTGTCATGTCAACAAAAATAAAAAATGTTAAAATTTATAAAAATATTAAATAAATTTAAAAATAATAAAAATGATTTAAAAGTTAAGTTCAGAATGAATCTGGAGATACAGTTGTCCATATTCATTCAAGATGATTTTTCTAAATTATATATAGTTTAAAAATATTAAAAATTGATTTATTTAGAAATTGATGTGTATCAATGTTTTATTTCTATTTGTACCTTTTAGGACGTATAAACATAAAAATATTTTATATAATAAATATAAATATTTTATTTTTATTAATAGTATGTGTAAAGTTTCTTTTCATGTATGAATATGTTCAATTATTTAAAAATTTTAGGCTATAAAATAATATATACACATTTTAGGCTACGCATGTAATAAAATAACTGCTATATTTTTAAATTGGATATATTCATACATTAAAAAAAAATTACATGTACAATTACTGAAATTAAATTGTTTTTATTTATTTTGTAAAATAATTTTTATACATAATAAAAGGTACCGATAAAATTAAAACATCAATAAATATCAATTTTTAAAAGAAAATTAATTTTTGATATTTTTTAAACTATATAATTTAGAAAAACCATCTTGAATGAATCTGGATGCATATTTCAATAAAAAAATAAATATTATTTTTAAATTTTTACTTTTTAAAAGTTTTTTATTTTTATTTTATTTTTTGCTAATGTGTACGTAGCATTGTCATTTGTATAAAAAATTATTATTTTTATATATTTATTTATTTTTATATATTTTTTTAAATTTTTTTTAGAATTAGGATTAAATTGAGATCATTTGTAAATTTAGAGAATTATTTTTTTTAAATTATGAATAAATTGATATAATATGTAAAAATTGAAGGCTAAATTTATTATTATAAAGATTTTTTTAAACTGTCATGTAGCTTGCCATTCGTGATTTTAACCGGAGTGACCAAAATGACTGAATTATGTAACGTGGGTGCTTAAATTGTAAACTTTTTATTTTAGGTGTCTAAACTGAAACTTTTTGATAGTTGGATGACTATCTGTGTAGTTTACTCATAATTTTAATATTAAAACAAATTAATTTAACAATATATATAAAATAAATAATCTATAAAAATTATTAATAATGTTATACCCCTTCGCCACTCAGACACGTGTCAGCACCAGATGAATCGTTGACCTTCTCGTTCACTCCATCTAAAGTAACGCCTCGACAGGTCACCGGCCCTTTAACATCTTTGGGTAAGACTACTTATTCCTCTCATAGGAAACCATCCACTCGTTGTTTAAGTATAAACACTCTGAACTTCCTCCTGATGTGACCAGGAATCCATTTTGGCACAACTACCTCATACCAATAAGGTCCCATGATATATGTCTATAAACATCCTTTACACATTAGGCGGGATTGAATTCTTATCTTGCCACATCATACCAATGGACAAAAGGATCTCTCTTGTAAATACTCCGTTGAACAATAAAGAAGGGATCAATCTTTCAATACCCTAAAGTGATTCTGAGCAATTGTCTTCTTAATTAGTTAGTTTTCTCGTCCTTGTTCCGGCTCTCAACCTATTTAGGTGAACCGACCTCCATTGCACCACCGCAATCTCCTCCCTACCCCCTCCCTTGTTGTACATTGTATCAAACAAGTAAAATTTTCTAAATTATAATAAATCAATATTAATATTCAATGTTCAAATCATGATGAATGTTTGTATTGTTCAAATCATGACGACTGTTGGACTTAATATGGGACTCCCATAGGTAATGTGCAAGGAAGATGATGCCCCAGATCCTATTGTAATCGTTTCACTCTCCCCTATTTCCTCATTTTGCCTTGTTTTCGAATGATTTACGTTTTATTGAGTTTCATTTGGCTTGGTTTTCCTTCACATGTTGAAACAGAAAAATGCATGGAATGACTTTTACGGTGATGCATTCTCTCACAACAAACCTTACACGCCTTCGCTATGGGTTGAGGCCTGGAGTGATTGGTGAGTGCTTTCTTTGCCAACCTTTGCAAATGATCGTAAAGTTAACATGTGTTTTTTTAGGTTTAATGGCAAATTTGTCTACTAACGTTTGCATGTTTTGTTAAAGTGGTCCTAATTATATATTTGAGCTTTTTTGGCCATCAACTTTTGTTCTTTTTTTTCAATGTGTTTTTTTTAACAGATTTAATGAAAATACCCTTAAAAAAGTTAACGGGAATTATGTGAAATTTTATATGTGAAATATTTTTAATGAGATGTAATTTATTACTTAGATAACCATTACATATGAAAATAATAAAATAAATAAATAATACATTAAATTAAAAAATAACTCTTAATTTAAAGAAAATAAACGTAATTATCAAAAAAAAAATAACTCAATAGAAAAACTTCTCAATAAACAAACATACGAAAGAATGAAACATTTTGAAAGAAAGAAAAGACTGAAACCTTGAATTTATTCATTAAATCTGTTAAAAAATGCAGTTTGAAAAAAAAAATCAAAAGTTAATGGCCAAGAAAGACTTAAAAATACAATTAGGACCATTTTGACAAAACATGCAAACGTTAGTGGCCAAATTTATCATTAAGCCTTTGTTTTTATCTATCTTATATACCTTCACCCAATAATGAGAGTGTTTACTGAATTTGGTGGCACAATTCACCACTGCCCTGTTCAAGACTTAACTTTTGCTGTTCCTCATTTCGTATGAAAGGGTGGCTCATGTATCAACTATTATTTGGTTAGTTACCATGTTTTTAATTGAAAAAGATTTAGGATACCAGCAATGAGTTTAAGGTTATGACTAATGATCAATATACTTATGATAGTACTATGGAGGAACCAACTATGGACGGACCACTTATTACAACCAGTTATGACTATGATGCTCCAACTGATGAATATAGTGAGAAAACAGAAGTCATTGCCACTAATCTTTCTCATTTCCTTTTCTTTTTGCGTTCTCATGGATCCAAACTTCTATATATACAGCAACATATTACCATGGATTTTGTCTTTGAACTCTAAATTGTGACTGACAAGTGCTCCTCATTTAGGTTTAATTCGGCGACCTAAACACAGTCTTTTGAAGGAGCTTCATAGAGCTATTAAGCTATGTGAACATGCTTTACTTCCTTCATATCCTACTGTTACTTCCTTGGGAACCTATCAGCAAGTAGGCTTTTGAAGGTTTAAACAAAGAAGGTGAGGGAAAAATAGAATTACTGGAGATAAGAGAGTTATAATTTTTCTAGAGAGAAAAGATTGCAGGAATCAATCAATTACTTTATTCAATATTCAACTCTTTAAATAGCTGAAATGCAAGCTAAATTTAGATAGTAATTGCTTCCTAAACATTATCAAAACTAATTAACAATTCCCTTTAGAATAGGGATATGCTTTGACTACCAAAAATTTATTGAATTTCAAAACAATGAACTAATGTTCCTTAAAGCAAACATTTAACACTCCTCATTGCTTAAGAAACTGCAAACTCCAATTCTTTGCCTTAGAATCTCAAACTTGCTAACTAGAAGTGGTTTTGTAAATAAATCTGCAACTTGTTCTTTAGACTTGCAGTAAACTAAAGTGACTACCCCTTGTTGTACTACTTCCCTCAAGAAGTAGAGCTTAATGTTGAAATGTTTAGCCTTCCCATGAAACATTGGGTTGTTTGAGATTGCAATAGCTGCCTGATTGGCAACAAAAATCTCAGTGCTATTTTTCTGCTCCATATGTAAATCACGCATCATCTTTTTCAGCCATAAGGTTTGATTTGCTACTGCAATTGCTGCTATGAACTCTGCTTCTGCAGTGGATTGTGCTACAATCTCCTGCTTCTTAGAGAACCATGAGAAGATTCCCGAGCCTAAGTTGAAATAATATCCTGACGTGCTTTTAATATCATTAATAGACCCAGCCCAGTCACTATTCGAAAAATCGTACAACCTTAAGTTTTGACATATCTCAAACTTGACACCGTAATCAACAGTACCTTTGATGTACCTTAATATTCTTTTTGCCACTCTTAAATGCATTTCACTAGCACAGTGCATAAATCGAGATAAAAGACTTACAGCAAACATGATGTCAAGCCTTGTTATTGTAATAACCCAAATTTCAGTGATATTAGAAATAGTGGTTCGAGACCATCAAATCTGACAAATGAACTCATAGATTGTATTATTTAATATTTACGAGCCAAATGTAGCTTTTAAAAGATTTTTGAAATGGTAAATTGTGTTTTATAAAGATTTATTTGGTCAAGAAAGCGAGAAAAAGAGGTATCGAGATCTTGATGTTATAAACCGAGTCATAAATATTTTTATGAATATTTACGGAATGTCAATAAGGTAGTATAAAAATTTCGTTAGAAAATTTTGACGTTTGGGTGGTTATTTAAATAAAAAGGACTAAATTAAAAATTGTATAAAAGTTGCTAGAAAGATTAAATAGCTTAATTGTCAAATGAGGAAGGACCTAAAGTGTAAATAAGCCCAAAGGAGATATTTTGGGTGGCAATAGCTGAGAAAAATCAGGAAATGGGTGAAATAAGGGTAAAATTGGAAAATTGCCAAAATTAGTTAAATAAATATGAGACCAAATTAGAATATCTAGAACTCTCTTCATTTCTCTTCATTTTCTTCAGCTGAAAAATAGCCATGGGAGAGAGTTCAAGCTGGTTTTCATACTCAAGCTTCATGTGAGTTTAATTCTTACTTTCTTCTTGAAATTTCTATGTTTTTGGACTTTTACAATTGGGTCCAACTTATTAATTCATTAGTTTTTGATTCTATGGCTAATTTTTAAAGTTGACGTGGATTAGTGCTGGAAGAATATGATGAATAAATATTTAATTGAAGCTTTAATTTTGTTATATGATGATTTTATCAAGTAAAATTGATGGAAATTGGTTTTAGGATCTAATTGTGAAAGAGTTGAAATTAAGGCCTAGTGTTAAAATTCTGATTTTCAAAGGTTATAAAATAGTTTAAAATGATAGAGAAAAGTATTAAAAGATAAAATTAGCTCAATTAAGGGGTTAATTGAGCAAGGATTGAATTGTATGAAATGTGGAATTTGGGACAAAATAGATATCAACATGTTATATTAAAGCAATTTTGGACAGCAGCAGTTGCCTAACTTTGAAAAATCACCAAAAATGGTATAAATTGAATTAGAAGTTGAGTGAGATATAGAATTAAAGCTTGTTGAGTTTTTTTTCATATAAAAGAAATAGAGCAAGCAAAGGAAGTCTACATTTTGAGATATTTAAATTTTTGTAAGACTAGTTTAGAATAACTTTGTGATCCCTTGTTCTTACTTTAGAAATTCACTAAACATTGTACAAAAATAATTATGAGTTATAATTTATATGTTTGTATTCCTTAGTGAGCCTATTTTCATTATAAATAATTGTAAACACTATATGAAAATTGTACTATGAGATAATTTATTTTTAGTGAAGAGAGGTTAGAGCCATTGGACTGTGTAACAGGGGAGAACTTAACTAATAAAATGTACTAATTTGTCATACAAAAAATTCTAGAAAAATTATAGTAAGAATATATATGAGTCTAGTTTCAAATAAAATTAACGGATCTTAATTTGGAGTTATGTAGCTCAAGATAAAAATAATTTAGTGACTATGACATGGATGGACAGCTTGAATATTCACATAAGTAAATAGTGAAAATTATAGATAATGTTACTTACAAGTGTGTTGTTTATACTAAGGATGTGGATGGAGAAGAGGAGGAGGAAAAATAATATATGAACGACTTGTGTATAAATTGATTACATGCTCGATTATAATTGATAAATGTTGAATTAGAAATGATATAATGTTTTATTTGGAATAATTATTATGAAATTATGATTATCGTTATAATACAAAAATTAAACTTGTGAGTTTATATGGCTAAATTTTAGTGATCATTTGTTAATTTTATGAACTTCATGATGTGTTATTTCATATGTATTGATGATAAAATCGTAAATAATGTAAAAGCATGAAAATTGAATAAATGATCAAATTGAGCACTTGATTCAAATGACAAGATGAATGAATTGACAGAAAAGACCATGGTTGAACCATGGCAACAAGTGATAAGTGATAGCTTCGGCTATACTTATCTGATCAAGGACAAGTGAAAGTGATAAGTGATAGCTTCGGCTACACTTATCTGATCAAGGACAAGTGAAAGTGAAAAGTGGTAGCTCCGGCTACCTGATCAGTGAATAGTGGTAGCTTCGGTTACAAGTGACAAGTGATTTCTGTGTAAGACCATATCTAGGATATGGCATTGGTGTGATAAGTGTTTAAGGTGTAAGACCATAGCTGGGCTATGGCATTCTAGTGAAAAGTGATGAATTGACAGATAAGTCCATGGTTTCACCATGGCATAATGATAGTGAAGATGTAAGACCATGGCTGAGATATGGCATTCTAGTGAAAGGACCATAGCTATGTTATGGCATCAGTGATTATCAGTGAAATTAAATGCATACCGGTGCAGAAAAATTCCGTAAGACGTTCACTAGTTTGACGAAGTTGGTAAGTGTTACATAGAATTATGTGATATAAGGAAGTATGAGTTGATGAGACATGAACATAGAACTTGGTTGATGAATGAGTTCATTTGTAATTATATATTTGTACACCCTTGAGTGTATTATCCATATGAATTGGTATTCCAAATGAGTTAATGAGAAGAGTTCTAATATGACATAATCTAAATTCGAAATGAAATATTATGAAAACGTACTTGGAATACATTGGTATGTCTTGTATATGTTATTTGAGTTCATAATATGGAAAGTAAATGTATGTGAAAATATGAAGTGATGATAACTGTACATGGAATTTATTGGTGGATACGTACATCCTAATGGATTTTAGTGAACATTGAAATTGGGCTCAATAAGTGATTTGTCAATTTAAATTGTGATTGGTAGGAAGAGTTAGTGAATTGCATGTTTATGAATTGTTACATGTATTTGTCAAAATACAAGGAAATGACGGTAATTGATACATGGAAATATGATACTATAATATATAAAAACATGGAATACGTATGATAAATGTGTTCATCATAATTATAGAATTGTGCATCTCAAGTGCACTATATGTGTAAAGATGATGTTTCAAATGATTTGATAAGTAAAACTCAAATATGAAGTAGTTTGAAACCAAGACAATTTGTTATAAAAATGTATATGAAATACAGAGGTGTGATTGTTATATGTTATATGAATACATAGTGTGAAAAAGTATAAGTACAAGAGAAATTTAATGAGAATTGAGCCCATATACGTTTCTTGTTATTTATATGAAGTGTACGACTAACAAATGGTATTAAGTATAGGGCTCAGTTGAATATCTTAAATTGGTTTTTGTATGTATTAAATGTGGGTGAAGAATAAGGATCAAATGAGTGAGAAATATGGCTTGGAAAATAGCCTAATTTGTGAAAATTAACTTTACCACAAGGCCTAGCAACACAGGCGTGTACTAAGGCCGTGTGACCCAATTTCCTTCATAGATGCAAGTCAGAGAGTTATACGCCCCAGAGGCACGGCCATGTGAGCCACATGGGCGTGGGACCCTTGTAAATGAGATAAACTTAGGGATTTTGCGAAAAATTTCATACGATTCTGATTTAGTCTCGACCCAATCCCAATGCATGATTTGGACTTCAAGGGTCCGTTAAAGGAACTTTTATAATCAATTTTGATATTTGAGCGATAAATGGTTTAAATCATCTGTAAGTGTTTCGTACTCCTCGGTAATGCCTTATACCCTATTCCGGCATCGAATACGGGTAAGGGGTGTTACAGTTATAGTAAGGTACATTAAACACTCAATCAAGCTTCTATAATAACCCTCGTCAACTTTATCAGTTCCATCTTCTTTACTTAGCTTCTCCTTTTGATTCATGGGTGTGCTCGTCGCTTTACATTCGTCCATCTGAAATTTCTTCAATATCTCATTTGCATATTTCTTCTAGGAGATGAGCACCTTGTTTTTGCTTTGCTTGATCTCCATTCCCAGAGAAAAAGTCATAAGACCAAGATCTGTCATTTCAAAGACTTGCATCATTTCTTGTTTAAATTCTTCAACCAGCCTTGTATTATTTCTTGTCACCAAGAGATCATCAACATAGAGTGACACAATGAGAGTATCATTATTTTTATGTTTCATATAAAGAGTGGATTCTGAAAGACTTTTAACAAATCCAAGGCTTAACAAATGGGCATTTATCTTGCTGTACCAAGCTCTTGGTGCTTGCTTTAGGCCATAGAGAGCCTTTTTGAACAGGTAGACTTTTACATCTTCGCTTTGCTTCAAAAATCCCTCAGGTTGCTCCATATATATCTCCTCTTGCAATTCGCCATTTTAAAAAGCTGATTTGACATCTAACTGAAACACTTTCCAACCTTTTTGTGCCGATATTGTGAGCAATAATCTGATTGTATCTAATCTTGCAACAGGAGCAAAAGTGTCAGAATAATCAACACCATAAATTTGAGCATACCCTTTAACAACAAGTCTGGCCT
Source organism: Gossypium bickii (assembly GCA_025503065.1). Classification (NCBI taxonomy): domain Eukaryota; kingdom Viridiplantae; phylum Streptophyta; class Magnoliopsida; order Malvales; family Malvaceae; genus Gossypium; species Gossypium bickii. The sequence continues at coordinate 31,425,237 of CP106715.1, read as the reverse complement.
TGTATTTATTGATGGAACTGTCTGCATTAAGCTTTGTTCTGAACACCCATTTGACTCCAATGACTTTTTTTCCTTCAGGCTTTTCAACCAACTCCCACGTCTTATTCTTGTTTATCATTAACATCTCTTCCTCCATTGCTTTCTTCCATTTTGGATGTTTTAATGATTCTTCATGGTTAGCAGGTTCGCATATCGCTACATTACATCTTTGATAGATATCTGAAAGTAGCCTTGTACCTCTAACTAAAGGATCATCTTCCAACTCATTTAGCCATTCATCTATTGTTTCAAAAAAATCATCTTTTGGTTTTTGCGACATGTCTTTTTTCTGCGAAATCATCCAGTTCCACTGCTCATCCTCGTTGAATTGCACATCTCTACTGATTGTCATTTTTCCTGTTTGAGGATGGTATACCTTGTAAACTTTGGAAACTGAACTATATCCCACGAAGATACCTGTAATTGCTTTCTTATCGAGTTTGTCACGCTTAACCTGTGGAACATGAGTAAAACATACGCAACCAAATACTTTAAGAAAGCTAAGTGAAGGTTTATACCCATACCAAGCTTCAGATGGAGTCTTGTCTTTCAAAGCCTTGGTTGGAAGACGATTTTGCAAGAAAACTATTGTGTTTGCTGCCTCTGCCCAAAATGTTTTAGGCAACTCCTTTTCATGCAACATACATCTAGCCATCTACATTATTGATTTGTTTCTTCTCTCACTAACCCCCATTTTGTTCTAGAGTGTGTGGAACAGTAAGCTGATGTTCAATGCCAGCTTCTTCGCAAAATAAATCAAATTTTGTCGAAGTGTAATCCTTTCCATTATCGGATCTCAACACTTGATTTTTGTAGCCACTTTGATTTTCTACCATTTTCTTGAACTTCCAAAACACCCCAGCCACTTCTGACTTGAATTTCAAGAAAAAAATCCAACACATTCTTGTAAAATCATCAACGAAAATGATATAAAAAATGCTACCTTGTAAAGATGGCGTTCTTTGAGGTCTAGCTACATTTGTGTGAATTAAATGCAATTTTTGAGTAACTCTCAAAGTTGAATTTGGAAATGGCAAACTGTTTTGTTTACCAAAGTGACAGGCAACACAATTTGGAAGATGAACATCAAGCTTTGGCATTCCTCTTATCATGTCTGTTTTCTTCATTTTCAACATTCTTTGAAGATGACAATGCCTTTTGTGCCAAATTTCTATGGTGCAAGCTTTGTTGAAGAAGGCTATTTGCTCCTCCTCCGTTGGATCATATGAGAAACTTTTGCCTCTCATTTTAACTCGCAAAGCCTCTTTTCCAGTAGCATCATAAATGAGGCAATAGGAATCTTCAAAGGTTACTTTAAATCCCTTTTCTAACAACTGACCAACACTTAATAAATTTTGATCAATTCAGGTACATAAAGAACATCTGATATTGTTTTTGTACCTGAACTTATTGTAATTGCCACCATTCCTAATCATTTTACGGAGATATAATCACCATTCCCTATTTTGACCTTTGTGACTTTATAAGACTTCAAATCCTTGAAGAGAGTTTTGTCTAGAGTCATGTGGTTTGTACAACCGCTATCAATTAACCAGCTTTCTGAAGAACTTTTAGTTGATAAACATGCTGCTACAAACATCCGATCTTCCTCGCCTTAATCAGCTATATGGACTTCTTCAAGCTTTTCTGCAGATCACAGCTTCATGTCCAAGTTGACTGCATTTACTGCATTTTGCATTTGCTCTCTTTCAACATTTGAATGGTGGATGACCTATTTTACCATAGTGCTGACAAGGTGGATAGTTTTTCTTTGAATTTCTACCATTACCTCGAGTATGATAGTTTGCAAAATTTGCTACAGATGTCACCTGTGCTTTTCTGCCAGTCTTCTTCTTATGCTTTCCAACTTCATAGTGCTTGGCCGGAAAAGCTCCTTCAACGACTTGCTCTTGCCTCATGAGGCATGCTGCTCTTAAGCTTGCTATGCATTTATCAATTCTACCAAACTAATTTTAGAAAAATCTTTTGTGTTTTCCAAGGTGGTTATTGAAGCTTCATATCTTTCAAGCACTGTTACAAGAATCTTTTCAACAATTCTAGACTCTAAAAATTTAGTGCCAAGTAACCTTACCTTGTTGACAATTTCAAACAATCTGTTTGAATATTCTTTAATTGTCTCCGATTCTTTCATCCTCTGCAACTCAAATTCTCTTATTAAATTCAGCACCTGCATGCCTCGTATCCTTTCATCCCCTTCATATTCTTCTTTGAGATAGTCCCACACTTCTTTTGCTGATCAGAGATATATAATTTTCGTGAAAATTGTTGTTGAAACAAAGAATAATGTGAGTTGCTTTTTACTTTAGCTTTTGTGTTTTTTTCCTTGTGAGTTCTGAATTGGGCCATGGTAGGATTAGTTGGCAGCAGAGGAACTTCATAATCCTCTTCCACGGCCTCCCAAAGATCCAAAGCTTCAAGGTAAATCTCCATTCTCATTACCCAAAGTTGATAATTCTCGCCATCAAAGATAGGATGGGATATTTGAGAAAAACTGGTTTCAATCTCAATTACACTCACAGATCCCTTACAAAAAAATGGCTCTGATACCAATTGAAGGTTTAAACAAAGAAGATGAGGGAAAAATAGAATTATTGGAGATAAGAAAGTTATAATTTTTCTAGAGAGAAAAGATTGTAGGAATCAGTCAATTACTTTATTCAATATTCAACTCTTTAAATAGCTGAAATACAAGCTAAACTTAGATAGTAACTGCTTTTTATGTCCTGATTACTCTAATTATCTGTTGGTAGGATAATCCACAAATGATTCATTTTGCCAACGATGTTAATGTAGTAGTAAATGTAATTAGATATGTTAAGATCTCAATACAATATCTAAGAGTTAGTAATGATTGTTTTCCAGGCCCATGTATTCTCTCCAAAGCAAGGAAACTGTGCAACTTTTCGTGGGAGACTTACAATGAAGACATTTCTTCTCTAAGGGAAAGCTCAAGAATCACAGTTCCTGGACTCTTGGAGCATCTGAATGTTACCAGCTACCTGTGGTACACAACCAGGTGAGGCACTTCATTTTGAAGCACCTGAGGTTTATTGAGATCTTGAGCATGAGCAAAATAAGAGATTATCCATAACTATGTTATGCAGACTCAACCTTGAGTTCAGCTAATAGTTTCTTCTGGGTCAAATTTTAATCCAGTGTTGACATCAGTCTGTTGGAATCATTTCTACGAGGAAGACGAAAATCGACTCTCGATGTCAATTCAGTTGGCCATGCTCTTCATGTCTTCATCAACGGACAGTAATATGAATGAAACATATTGAGAGCACTCTACGGGACTAGGGAAAAAAGGGGATTCATACTTGCTAGAACAAATCACATTACACTTCTAAGCATACCTGTCGTATTGCCGGTTTGTTGCTCTTGACCATGCTTATCGGGATGCAAATATTAGCTACATATGTACAGTTAGTTCAGACTATTCCTTCATCTATGGGTCCGTTGGGATCCGCGGCAAACATAGCAAGTGAACTGGACTTGTCTCAACCAAAACTTTAAAACTCAAAACAGTAAATATGGAAGTTTCTGTATTACTGATACAAATTTATGTAGGTGTTTAAGGTTAAGAGTGGTTCCAAGAAAATCATGCTAACTAGGGTGAAATTCAAAAGAATAATATGGGATAAACAAGTATAAAAACATAGATAACTTATAGAAAGCATACACTAATTTAAATATAAGATAAGATCTGAAATAGAAACAAGGACAACAGGCAGAGAGAGTAGCCAAATACAAATACAACCACACATTATTTAGTGTCTGTCTGTCAGACATTCATAAGATCCTAGTTTCATAAACAACTGCAGACATCAAGTACATTTAAATGTTGATTCATGCTGTCTGCATCGAGTTAGATGAATGCGAGGCAATTTTCTGCTGCAATTCTTCTTTCTTTGCACCCACAACCTTGTCAACTATGGTGCCTTCTTTCAGAAACACAAAAGTTGGCATCGCCTCAATAGCCCACTCCTGAGCCACAGTCTGCACAATTACAAAGAGCATGGTGTAAGAAAATTTGACAAGTCAAAAGCTAAAATTACAGGCTTTTTAATTAAGCAATGGCTTAAGAGACCCTACATTCAGTTCATCCACGTCCACCTTCAAGAATATGACGTTGGGCAGCTTCTTAGCAAGATCCACCAGGATTGGAGATATAAAACGGCATGGCCCGCACCATGATGCTGTGAAATCCACCACCACCTATCCAAATAAATCTTTTCTTAAGTATCATACATACAGATCTATAATTTATCATAACAACACAATAAACAACACCTAATACTTGTGATACACCACTAGTACATAACTGAGGACCTTGCTAAGAACTATACAGGACAAATTAAGCAGGAGATTACTAAGTCCTGCGCTGAAATCAGCCCAAGTTTAAGTAGACAAAACCAAATTTTCCAAACAACCTAGCAAGCAAAATTTGGTAGCTAATACAAAGAAACAGCAATTTCTGTACCAGTTTTCTTAAGTTACAACAAAGAAAAGATATTTACCAGTTTCTTGGACTGCTTTCCCATCTCCAGCTGCTGATTCCATGACTCAACAGTGTGGCAGGCAATTACTTGTCCCTCTTCAGCCATAGTTTTTTCAGTTGACCTCAAAGCTTACAAATTAGGCAAAGCAGAATCCTTTTTTTCTTGTTTCCCTTGTGTTTGTTTGACAATTTCGATGGTGCACAATCCATTATATAGAGGAATTTAGAGGCAAATTACGAGAATGCCATAGGTAAAGTTCGAGAATCACGTGATGCATTCTCATATGTCAGTGACGGAATAATATTAGTGGTCAGCGGTGAGAACAGTTCCGCGTTTTCGTGTCCATGTAAATGGAACCCAAGTATGAACGGCGCTTTTGAATTTGGAAAGACACGGCACGTACGTTACATGTGGCGCCAGTTTAAATTAAATAATAAAGAATCGGATTCAATGTCAACTATTTTTATACCTAACTATAAAAATTTAAGTTACGTTTGGTTCACTGTAATAAAATGTGAATATAATTGAATAGAGTTATAATGGAATAGGGCTGTAATCAGTAATTCAATTGTTTAGTTGAATGGAATAGAATAGAACTGTAATAATATTTTTGTGTTTAGTTGAATGAAATAATATTGTAATAGCATAAGGAAAAAAACTAAAATGACAAAAATACCCTTAGCATAATTTTTTTAGGCAGATGATTATTGTTATTGTTATTAAATTTTAATAAGATTATTATTAAAAATAATTTAATAAAAATAATAAATAATTTAACCATATTTTAAGATAATTATTATTAAATATAATTTAATAAAAAATATAAATTAATAACTTTCTTAATATAATTATTATTATATGAATTAAAAAATCAAAATATATAATACTATAAAAAATATATAATCTACTTTATTATTTTTAAACTGCAATACATATTTAACGTGCTAAAATATCATTAGTGAAACAAATAATTTAATTATTCTACAATAAAAAATAAAATATTAGAAGTAATAAATAACTTGAGAATTATATTTCACATCCAAGCATAATATTCATATATTAACAAAAGGTTACATGATTTCATTAGTTTATATGTCATAATCCATATGTTTTAAAATTTTACAACATCAAAAAGTTACAACATTGTAATGACATTCTATCATGTCATTATACCATCCAAATATTACAAACACAAAAAGTTACCAAAATATCATCAACACAACCATGATTTTTAATGGTCAGCAAGAAATCTTCTGACCCATTCCAATCGCAGAACAGAAGGTAAACTAAAGAAAATGAGCATTTGCGTTGAATGATCTGGAATTTTGCTCAATGCTCGATAGCGTTCATCCTCAGTTAAACCTTCTACTTCACATAATGTTGGATATAATTTCAGAGCACTTTCTTAAATGGTCATTTCTGACTTTTGTTGAATTAGCACTTCGGAGGCAATACTCTTACTGATTTCAAGGCCAACGGTCCGTATATTTTCTGCCAATGGCAGCATCATTAAAAGAAGTAGAATAATCACTTGCATCAGAAATCTTTTTTTTCTTCTTTGAAAATGTGGAATCACCTTGGTTTCTATCTGGTTGCGGTTGTGTAGCTGAAAGATCCATGTTATCCAAAGAAACATCAACTTCGCATCCATAGAAATCGTTTCTTTCTTCATGAGTATTTGTAGTAGCCACATTCTCAACATATATTTCTTCAATAATATCAGCAGCTGTTTGAGCATCTTTCCCAGTGGCTCGATCTTTTGCGTAGATGGCAGTAAGTTGGTCATAATAAGGGAAACTCCGATGTTTGAATTGAGCGGCTTCTTTATGACTCTATAAAAATGAGGAATTCATATTAGATATAAGTTTGGTCAAAATAAGATAATAAATACTTGAAATAATTCTTACATTTATATATGATTTTCACACCACATCTTCAGCAACAACAAGCTGCCTATGCTCATCCCAACCAAAGCCGCTATTGTTTTTTCCACTAAGCATGTCATAAACGATTGACCAATCCCTTTTCAATGTCCTAATCCTTGATTCAAGATTAGGTTTAGCCTTCAACATGGCATGGGGTAAAACTTTTTCTAACATTTTTTCTAACTCATTTAAATAACTGGCTTTGAATCCCGTATCTGCATTAAAGGTTCCAACATTGTGCAAGTCGACCATACAAGCCACCAACGCAACATCTTCTTCTGGAACCCATTTCCTTTTGGTTCCTCGAGAATTTTGGGAAGAAACACTTGATTGTGAAAAATCTGACATAACTATCTTAAGAAAAAAATGCAAATTAAAATTAAGTTCAATATTATGCATCAAAAGATCAACACTTTATAAAATTATAACACATGATGAATCAAAAGAAAATAAATTATCATTCAACAAGTCTAGTACAATACAAAAAAACAATTCGAACACCACTAAAGTTTCATAAACTAGATACATGAAATAACATAAACAACTTAACGTTTACTATATTTACCCTAAACCTAACTAATTTCTAGATGTTTGCCATTCATCAAACATTTGGTTGGCTAGTTCCATCCTCCAAGTAGCCCATGCATCCGATGGATGAATACTTACGATATTCGGTTCATTATCATCTATCACATTACTAGGTAATCCTTCTTCCAACTCCGCTTCAATAGGATCAAGACTTATATAGGTTCGAATAAAATTATGGAGCAAACAACATGCAATAATGATTCTATTGTGCACCCTCACAGAATAGAATGATGGACTCCTAAGTATTCCCTATATAAGTTTTAATAACCCAAAATATCTTTCAATAACATTACGCGCTGAAGCATGTTTCATATTGAAAAATTCTTCCGAAGTACTTGGCTGGTAACCCTAACGCCACTCATTCAAATGATATCTTTGTCCTCTAAAAGGCGCAAGAAATGCCTCACAATTTGTGTATCCAGCATCAACTAGATAATAACAACCTATAAAAAGAAACTATTTGTCATGGTTAATTTTCCAAAAAAGTATGATCTTAAAAATTAATTCAAATTCCTCTAATTTTGCACTTTACCATGATGAACTTTTAGTCCATGTCTCCTACTAATGGCATCTCGAAGAACTCGTCAGCAACAGAACCTTCCCAACCAAGAAGAACATAATCAAAATGCATATCAGGTGTACAAACACCTAACATATTTGTTGCTATGTCACCTTTTCGCGTTCGATATCTAGATTTATCAACTGTTGGAACCCTAATCTTGATGTGGGTTCCATCTAAAGCAGCTAAGCAATTCTACATCACATGTATAAAACCTCGAGTTAGGATACTATATTTAAATCTAAATTAATGTCTTGAACATTAAAAGAAAAATTAATAATGAACATTTAATCTTGAAATACATTCACATCTAAATTACATAATTTCCAGTGTTATAGAAATATACATATATTATATGAAACTTTTTATAATGTACTGGGAAAGATGAATTCATAAGTACTTTTATTTAAAAGTAAATAATCCTAATTATGCGCATAAGGTTAAACTTTTAACCTTATTCAATAATAATAAGATTATTAAGATTATTTAAAAGTAAATAATGTTAATGGATTAGATTTATTAAGAAGTTTAGTAATTATGTTTGTTTATATATTGCATGGATGCTATTTAACATAATGCTAAACAAAAGTATTACTTAACATAACAATGGAAGATAGGTAGAGGCAGGGTAAGTAGGGAAGCCAAGGTTTCTGGTTTGCTTTGAAACATAACAATGGAAGTTACATGGTATTGGGTCGACTTTCTTTAAGATGGAAAATTTTTCATTTGGTTTTTTGTTTTTTTTTTTTTGGTTTTTTAATTTATAAAAGTTTAAATTAATAATGGTAAAATTACATTTTAGCCCTTAAAATGATAAAAATTTAATTTAATTTTTTAAAAGTTATAAATATATTAATAATGAAATTATATTTTTATTATCGTAAAAATATATAATTTAATTCTGCCCTTTAAAAAGAATTTACCCTTCATTGCAAAAAATTTGGGAAAGTTAAATGAGGTTATTTTAACATTTATTTATTTCAATTATTACATATTTAGATATGAAGATTTCAAATATCATATATGATATGATACAATTGGAAAAACATATCAATAAGGAGACAGTCCCAAATTGCGGATTGCTACCACCGCATTAGCAATGAAGATAATAGGCACAAAAATAAAAGGAGTGGAAGCAACACAATGGTACCAAACTCGGCTGCTCTTCTGCTCGATGAGCGTGGCTTTTCCCCTAACTTCAAGTCCCCAAAATACAAATGAACCCCTGAATAATTGAAAAATATAACCAATACCTACAATTTTGTATTAACTCTCAATAGATCATGATTGTACAAGTTTGTCCAATCATCACAGTCACCTTTACCTAGCATAGGAATGATTGAATGATAAAATAACCTAACATAAAGAGCTTTCTGCAGCAAATACTACAAGACGACGAAGGAAATGATCAAGGAAAAGAATCACTCAAATCACGATGTAGAACAATTTAAGTCAATAAACCAACACGTAGTTTAAATTCAAAAGTGACAAGACACCCTGGAAAACCTAATTAGATAATGGCGCGATAAAAAACTGAGAACAATAATTAAATGGATAGGAGAAGGAAAGAAAACATGCATAGTGACAACATGCAATAACATAGATTAACTCAGAGCACCAAATAGATGTTCATAAATGGGAGATTATAGTTAAAATTTACCCTAGACGCGAAAGCTTAATGCTTATCTACCATCAAACAACTATAAACTGAAGGTTCCATACCTGTTTCTTAAACTGATCCATAACTTTAAACCAAATTTAGCTCCAAGCACAAGAAAGCTAGGCACACACTTACATATATTCATATATTTAACAAATAAAAGAAATAAAAAATGACCTAATTATCAACCCTAAAAATGAAATTTACAGTAACCTTAAAGTCTTGGCCAAAACAGTAACCTTAAAAAAACCCTTAAATCAAATTTACAAAAACTTTGCTAATGGTGTGCTAAGGTAAACAAGAATAAGAAAACGTAAAGCAGCAATGGTGTGCTAAGGTAAAATTAACTTACCAGTACTTTTCTGGTAAAATTAACTTGGAATTTAATGGTATTACCTTAAAGTCTTGGGCAATTTCACAAACGAGCCTTTGGAAAGGCAGTTTCCTGATGAGGAGTTTAGTACTTTTCTGGTATTTTCGGATTTCACTGCATCCAATGGAAACATCATAAGTTTAATTTGTGTAAACAAGAATAAGAAAAACGTGATTTGATGACTAATCGCAAAGCTACAGTTCCAGGGCCATATCGGTGAGGCTTCTTCACGCCTCCGGTTGTCGGTGCCGACTTGCGAGCAGCCTAAGAAACACATAATAGAAAAAAGAAATTAAAGAAGATTGAGCAGAAAAAGTCTCAATCGAACTTAGGATTGAAAGGGGAAAAGAAAAGTTGAAAGAGGTGAAAGAACTTTAACCAAAAGAAATCAGGAAAAAAAAAAGAAAAAGAAAACGTACCCTTTACAATATTTGGGGAGATGAAGATGAAGGGCGAATGGATGCTTGATTTGGGGAGGAAGAAATTTGGAGAGAATTTTGGAAAGAAGAGAGGTAGGCTATTTTGGTCCAAAAACCTAAACGGTGTGGTGTTGAATAGGTATTCAGACCTCCAACCCCTGAATACCTAAACGGTGAGCTGAGGGAATGAAACTGTAATAGCAATTCCGTGGAATCACCTAAACGGTGAACCAAATGGCTGCTTTATTCTAGTGCACGAAATTAGGGTGGAATGGAATAGCAATTCTATCCAACCAAACGTAGCGTTAATGTTGAACAAAAAAAAAAAGCAAGAAATCCAAAATGGATAAATTGCACCCAAGCTCATTAAATTATTAATACGTTTAAGCTTTGGTCATTTAACTTTAAAAAGTTATAAAATAGTTATTGAATTAATTGAAAGTTTTCATTTAAGTCATTAAACTATTAGAAAATTTTCATTTAAATCATTAGAGTGTTAAGTTTTTTTTTTTTAAATCGGGTAGTGAGGCTTGAGCGGCGATTTGACGATCGTTATGGTGGATCAGTACTCATTGACGAGCAGAAGAACATATATTAGATCTAAGTTAATCTGATAATCGGTGTTAGAGGTCGAAAAAGAAAATTGTTTAGATTTTGGTTCATAAATTCATGAGTCCAAAGTTATTTCATGAAAAAAAATTAAACTATAAAAAAAGAAAAAGAAAAGAGAATGAGAGCTTTCGATGTTAACTTTGATAAATTTTATTTGGAGTTGTTTGGAGTTGAACTATGGATGAGTCAAATTATTTTCATGTTATTTTTTTAACACTAAATATTATCTTTGATAAATTTTAGCCTTATTTGATCAAATAATTAATTCCATCTAATCCCTATAATAGAGCAACATGCCAAATACCTTCACCCATTTGATTTACATTAATATTGACAACAAATTCAAAAAAGTTTGTAGAAAATAGCATATTTTACAAAATAATACATTTTAAAAACAACCAATTATAAAATAACATAACTCATTTTCCTTATCCTTTAGGTTGCACAAATTCAAAGGACTCTATTGCAAAAGTGTCTACTTTCACATGCATCCTCCATGCGAACTTTCATGCTTTTATTTGTTTCAACAGCAAAAATAAAGCATCAATATCATTTTTGCTCGGAAAAGATCATTCATGCCACCAATATTTTGGCTTACCTTAAACTAGGTAGTTTTGTTGTTCTTCACGCGACAAACACAAACATAGAAAAATTTGTCCATGACACGAACAAATCCTAACCCCTTTTTTTAAACCTTAACATTAGACAACACAATTATTTTTTTAGTCATCGCACTCAAACAAACCCATAAAAGATATTGCACATGTTGCTGAGATACTCTAACCAATCTCTATAAACCTGAAATCTCCATATTCATGTATTCGGTTAGCCATAAATTGATGGGTTATTTTTCTTGGATTGGATTGCTCTCTCAAAAAAAGAAGCTACTTGTGGAATTTTTTTGGTGAAAATAAGATTACAACCAATTAAACAAAGCTAACAAGAGGATTTTCTGCAAACAACTGTAATCCGTCCTCTGTGTCGAACGTCATTTTGGCCATTTGATCTGCTTCTTTGTTTTCTTCTCTAGGAATATGATCTAATCTCCAATTCCTTATGCTACCCAAAAGCTGACGAATGCGTCTGACTAAGGCCGAGCAAGAAGACTTCAAATTAGGATCCTAAATAGCTTCAACAACCTCTAAACAATTCGTTTGTATCAACACTCTTTCACATTGTTTAACTTGCAACAAAGACAAGCCATCTAAAATACCCCATAATTCAGCATCGAAAATAGAGCATTTCCCCAAACATTTATTGAATCCAAAAAGCCATTCCCCTTGTTCATCTCTTAAGTCTTCCCTTGCGACAACATATCTAGAATCAATCTTCACTACACTATCCGTTTGTAGTTTCACCCAGTTGTCACCCCAAACAAACTCATTTCTCCTAACTTGCCTCACGTCAAAATTGTCGTTATGAGAGTGTTTATATTGCTTGGTCCAATTAAAAGCCTTTTTAATAATTTCCTGTGAGCTCTATGGCACTCCTTAAAAGACTAAGAGATTCCTATTCTTCCAAATTCTCCAAATAACAAGACCAAAGAAAACTATCGAATCAATCCCCCTAAATGCGAGCTTTTGACTATTTCCCATATTAGATACTAGCCACTCTTGCAAATTCCTAGAAAAGAAATTATTATGTTCTTCAGTTAGGATTATTCGAGTCCAAATATCTTTAGTTGCATTACAGTCTCTAATGGCATGTATGGCTTTCTCTGATTCAATCCTACAATCTGGGCAAAGATCATTGTGCTCAATACCCCATCTTTGCCTCTCTACTTATGTGAACAGGTGTTGCTTGAGAATCAACCAAATAAAAAATCGAACCCTCTGAGGCCCCTAATACTTCCATGCCAATTTCCAAATTTCATCCTTCGAACTCCACGAATTCTCCTTAAGAATCTTGTAGGAATTCTTGATAGAGAAGGCGTTAGATGTGGTTCCCACCCAGGCTACTATGTCAAAACCTGTAGAGGGATGTGGTGGAGGAATACTGACGATGCACTATAACAACCCGATTTTTAGTGGTGTCGAAAACAATGGTTCGAGACCACCAAATTTGATGAGTAAGCTTGTAAATTTTAATATTTAGTATTTATGAGTCAAATGTGATTTTAGAAAGATTTTTGTATTACTAATTTGTGTTTTATAAGGATTTATTAGGTCAAGTGGTTTAGAAAATGAGGTATCGAGACCTTCTTTCTATAAACCGAGCCGTAAATATTTTTATAAATATTGGCGGAGTTTCATTAAGGTAGTATTAAAGTTTTGTTAGAAAATTTTGACGTTTTGATAGTTAATTAATTAAAAAGGACTAAATTGAAAAAAATGCAAAACTTGCTAATTAAAGAAATAGTGATTAAATAGCCCAAATGGTAAATAAGGGAGCACTAAAAGAGAAAAAAGACACACAAGGGATGGCTGAGGCGGCATAAGCAGAAAAAAATAATGAAATTAGGTGATTTAAGGGCAAAATTGGAAATAAAAAATTAAAATAGCTAAAATGAGATTTTAAGAGTTTCTAGACCATTTCTTCTCCAATTTTCTATCCAAAAAACACCATTGAAGAGTTCTTAAGGCTGGTTTTCATATTTTAGCTTCATGTAAGTTTAATTCTTGCCTTTTTCTTGTAATCCTTGTGTTTTTAAGACTTTTACAATTAGGTCCAACTAGCTATTACTTAAATTTTTTATTTTATTGAGAATTTTGAAAATTAGCATTGATGAATACTAGATTTTTTTTTATGAAATAACATGGATTTAGAGCTTTAATTTTGTGGTATGATGATTTTATAAAGTGATTTTGATAGATATTAATTTTAGGACTAAATTGTGAAAAGGTTAAATATTAGGGTTTGGTATTAAATTTTTATTATCAAGGGCTATATAATAGCCTAGAATATTTAGATAAATTATCAATTGAGAAAAATTGGTTCATTTGATAGTCTAATTAGTTAATGGACTAAATTACAAAAGTTGTAAAAGTTAGGGTAATTATGTAAATTTGAAAATTGAGGGGTATTAATTGTGAAATGAATTGGAACTAAAATATATGCTAATGAATGAGTAATTTTATATTTTAGATCAAGAGCCCGTAGATACTCGTGAAAAAGGAAAATTAGTAGAATAGTCCTTAAACTTCTACAAATCTTACAATTTAATCCAACTAAGTTCGTATGGTTAAACTTTAATATTTATATTGAATTGATTAATGATATTATACATTAAGTATATTGTTGAAAAATGGAATATTGTTAAATTATAAATTTGAAGTGAATATCTGATTTAAATAGAACGCGGGATTTGAGTACAATCGTTGTGTGGCGAAAGATAGCAAAGGAGGAATTGACGGTAAATTACCCAAGTAAACCAAGGTTCAGCATTTGTTGTGAAATTTCGTGTTTACTTTTCGTTTAGCTCTCACGAGCTTCTATTTAACTCATATAAGTTTCTGTTCAGCTCTATTGAGCTTCTGTTAAACCCTCATGGGTTTCCGTTCAACTCTTACGAGCTTTCGTTCAACCCTTATGGGTTTCTATTCAGCACTTAGTGCTTCTGTTCAGCCTCCAGGCTTTTGAAAATAATATACTCTTATATGTAAGTCATTCTCCGATTAGGTAAGATTTGGTAAGTGACTTACGTAATTGAAATTGAAAGACTTATTGTTTACTATTGGTTTTGATCTGAAATAAGTGTATTCATTGATTGAAGTGGTGATTGGCAGGGAAAATACATTGAGTGAATTTATTAAATTAATGTGTTATAGTAAGTTCGGTAAGAATTATGTTTACCCTATCGAACTTACTAAGCTACATTAAGCTTACTTGTGTTGTTTGATGTCCTTGTAGATTATAGTAAGGTCGAGAGATCGGATCAGCACATCAAGTCACACTATCCAGTTCATTCCAGTAGTTTTTGAAATGTACACTAAGGTTTATATGGCATGTATAGGGTTGGAATGGTATTGAGTAAAGTTGGTTTGTGTAAATATTATGAATTACATTTTGTTTATATTTCCACTCAACTTATATATGTATGTGTAGTCTTATCATGCTTGATATATGTTTCGGTATGGTTAATTGATGGATAATTTATAGGAAAGTTGGTGGATGAATTGATATAGTATGATTGATATAAGTAATCATATGTGTGAATTGATTAATGTGGTAAATTAGAATGTTAGGACATATGTGATAATATGACATTTTTAGAACTAGGAATTGATTGTATTGAAGGCTTTGATATGGCTTATGAGGGTACAATTTGAAGCGTTTAACTTGAAATAAAAAAATTTGGGTGAGAGAAATGGCCTTGAAATGACTATTTTTGTCCACACGGGCAGAGACACGAATGTGTGTCTCAGTCGTGTGTGACACACGGCCAAGCACATGGGCATGTGGTCTGACCGTATGTCCCCTGCATCTTAAAAAATTAAGAAACAAAATGCCCAAGTATTTGCACACGGCCTAACACACAGGCGTGTGGCTTGGCTTTGTGACCCCTGCACCTTAATTTCACAAATTAGTATGCTCACATGGCCTAGCACATGAGCGTGTGGCTTGGCCGTGTGACCGAAGTCAGAGAGTTACACGGGTAAGGACATGGGCTGGGACACGACTGTGTACCCTACATCGAATGCCCATATGGCCTAAGACACAAGCATGTCTCTTGGCCGTGTGAGCCACACAGCCTGGCCACACAAGCATGTGTCCCCTACACTTAGGAAAATTTTGAAATTTTACGAAAAATTCTTTAAGTGTTCGGTTTCGTCCCGATACATTTTTAATGTGTATTTTGGGCCTCGAGGGCTCATATAAGGAACAATATGAGTAACTATGATTAATTTATGATATGTATGCTAAATGACATATAATGTTTAAATTTGATCGAAAAAAGTCTAGTAATGCTCCATAACCCTGTTTCGGCCACAGATAAGGTTTAAGGGTGTTAGGGTTTAGGGTTTAGGGTGTTACATGGACTCAATAATCTCCTCAGGTAGCTATATTCGAAAGAGGTTAAGGTTCCATTATTCTTCCTCTGTGACCATTTCCTTGAGGAAACATTCAATGTCGATGTTGTTCCGAGCTGGAATGAGATTAATAAGGGGACCAATGCTAGGAATCCAACTGTCCTTCCAACATCTTATGCTTAATCCATTTCCAACTGACCAGAGTATGTTCTCACAGAGAAGAGGCCACATCCTAGAAAGGGCTCTCCACATGAAATAGTAGTTACCTTGATTGATACTATTAGGAACGCCTTCTCCCATTCGGTATTTTGAACGAAGAACACAAACCCATAACGCCTCTAAGTTAGACAAAATGTTGTACCCCGGCTTTTTATTTATAGATTATGTACACTCGCAAGTGAAAAAAAATTATGTAACAAATTTGTAAAAGAATTATATAAGAACCAAATATAACCTTGGTTGAAAATGGTAAAATCAAGATAGCGAAAACATTATGTTTTGGTAATTTCACAATAGAGTTGAGGCTCGATTGATGGGTAACACCAACTCAGTCAAAATCTTAAATTATAGTACTGAATATATATACTATTTCTTTAAATATAATATTTATTAACAATCTATATTACATGCCAATTGAGTCTTAACTTAATTGACAATGTTGTTATTACAAGAACTAGTAGGATGTGGGTTTGAGAGCATTTAAGTGCGGATTTCCCTCCGATTTAAGGGTCTAGGGAGGTTTATAAGTAGAAGTAGGAACTGTATTAAAATAAATCTATACTACATCTAGAGGTGAGCGTTTAGTCGAATCGAGTGAATTTTTTTTGAGTTAGTTAAGTTGATGAGTCCTATTTTTATCAACCTAAGTTGATTTAAAATTGTTTTCTAATCAAGTTGAGTGAAATGAAATTCGAGTCAAGTCACATGAATTTGTTTGAGTTGAATTAAAAAAAAATTGAAATCTTGTTGACAATATGACTAAATTTTTAATTAGATCATATAAATTTAAGATAATACATTTTGAAATTTTCTTTGAAAGCAAAATAAGAAAAAAAAATTTAATAAGATAAACTTAATCTCGTAATTCACAATGCCTCAAATTTGTATTTAGAAAATAAACATTTGAAATTTAATTGTTTATAATCTATAATTTATTTTTTTTATAAAATTTGTGATTTTTTTATAAATATTTTAATTTTTTAATATTATTTTGAATTTTTAGTAATTTTATAAGGGATAAGTTTGCCCATTTTCAAAATTGATAAAGATTCAATGGATATTTACATTAATTTATTACTTAAATTATTCAAGTATTTAACTAGACTCGAATTTGAGAAATTAAATTTAAATTAATTCAATAAATTAAATATCTCAATTCGATAAATTCAAAATTAAAAATAACTCAAATGGGTTTACATAACAACCATTTTAACAACTGAAGTTGAAAAAAAAAAGATGATTTAAAAAAAATATTTAAGGTTTTGGGCCGCTTTTTAGGTTACTTAGGGAAATAGATCGATTTTGTAGAGAGAAACATAAAACACATCCTACAATGCATGCTTTTAAACTTTTTAGCACATAAGCTCTTTCGGTTACATGATTAAATGTTGGTGGTTTTGTCTTTGAGTCTTGAGTTTGATTCCTTCTCTTCTTATGTTTGTATTTTTATTTCATGTTGTTTTAAGCTTTATTTTTATTTTTAATTATTATTTTTAACATATTAGCTCATTTGGTTAGATGGTTAATTAATAGTTGTAACATCCTGAATTTTTGGGCTTATGCATTTAATGGGTAAATATGTGTAATGTGTTAATTTAAGTGTTAAGGGTCCAAATTGGGCACAGGATTAGGCTAAGGCCTTGATTAAATTATTAGATTGGGCATTAAAGAATTAAAAGGTGGTAATTATGTTTAAAATGCCAAACATGGGCTTGTGGCCCAATAATAAGTGGCACTATAAGGGAATTAGAAGTGACGCCACACACAAGGGATTTAGAGGCCCAAAATTTAAGTTTAATGAAGCCTAAATCTTTTAATTTAAGTAAGTTAAATTTCGGCATTTGGACTTGATGAGGTGGACGGCTACAAGGCTTAAAAATAGGAAGATATATTTGGATTTTATAATTGATAATATAGAAGATAAAAAGGAGAAAAGATAGGAGCCTATCTACAAGGAGAGTGATGGCCGAAAATCCACCACTAAGAGGAGTAAAGAAATCAGCTACTGCATGGCAAAGGGGTGCCGAATTTTCCCTTTTATTTAGCTTGAATCTTAATTAATTAGGAAGGGCGTTTTCGATTTTATACAGGAGGTGTCGAAATTCCTATAAATAGGGGGGCTAGCTCCTTGATTTTGGCATTTAAAAACCCTAATTCTCTTATTCTTTGTGCTGAAAATCCCTAGCCTATTCCTCTCCAATTTTTCTTCTTCAATTTCTTCAAAAGCCGAAACCTTTTCTCCATTCTTCTTTCCCTTGTGCCGATTTCTCTAAAAAAAAAATCTCTATAGTTTTTCTTTATTCAACCTATTTGTGAGTTAAATCTATTCCTCCGGCACTTAAAACTTCCTTTGGCATTGCCGAATCCTCTCTCTAGTGCTAGCCGAACCTCCTACGCTAAGGTAAGTGTCGATTTCTGATTAGTTCTCATGATCTATTCTCGGTTTTTGAAAGGCAAAAAGTCGAAAAGCTAATAGTTTAATGGTTCTATGTTGGGCGGCAATTCGGGTGAAGGAAGCTTGGTCAAGTAGATCTAAAAGCCGAAAATAGCTAGTCTCCAATTTCAGGATTTTTAAGGTAAGAAGATTTTCCCTAGATTTTTACTAGATTCGTTCATTATATGCGAGATCTTAACCTTATGATGAGGATTAACGATCAAATATTGTGATAGTAGTTCTGATAAGGACTTGTGATGGAATTAAATATGGATCAGGCAAAGGAAAGAATCCCTAAGTTTAAGAAATGAGCAGTATCTGCCGTTCGAGATTGGCCACTTGGTTGTGGACTGGCTTCTGAACAACACCTTAGACAGATAGCAGTTTTGTCGACTAAAGATAACATCGATATAGAAAGTATCGTTTTATTGGTAATCAGGTGTGTAGATCTCTAACACACTATTAATCCTGTATGTATGTCTATATATATGTTATGGGCTAAAAAGCCGGAAAGAGGCTGTATAGACAGTCGAATGGAACCCTAAAAGGTTTAGGCAAGGATGCTAGGTACGTAATCATAGAAATCTCTATGTGTATCGATATATATATATATAAAAGCCTGTACGATGTTTTCTTTATGTGTGTATGCATGGGGTGGGATTATGTTATTAAAGAGGAAGAACATGATTGGTCACATGGTGATCGGTGGTAGAAAACCCACGAAATGAAATGTTAGGACACATGGTGATCGGTGGTAGAAAACCCACGAAATGAAATGTTAGGTCGCATGGTGATCGGTGGTAGAAAACCCACGAAATGAAATGTTAGGTCACATGGTGATCGGTGGCAGAAAACCCACAAATATGAATGTTAGGTCGCATAGCGATCGGTGGCTTTGCCACATAGGTCACACAGTGATCGGTCGTTAAGACAGGCAGCACAGCTATCGTTATGGTGTGTAGCGAATGAAGGGTTGATTGTAGAAATCCCCAAGGTGTGATGGTTGGTACGGGTTGGTGTGTAGCGGATGGAATTCTAGGATGGGTTGGGCTTTGCATCATTTATTATCTGTCATGTTATTATGATTGTTGCCTTTGTGTATGGGCCAGGGCTCATAATGTGTTTGTGGGCCCAAGCCTTTTATGTGTTTTCGGGATTTACACACTGAGTCTTGGTGACTCACCATATTATTTTTACCTAACTTTTCAGATGAGCAGTAGATCGTGGACATAGGAGCCGAGACGGACTCGAGGGACCATCAATTTTTATTTCTATAGATTATTTTCGGTTTTTCCTTTAAGTTTTTTTTTGGGAATATTTAGGTAATAAGGCACCATAGTTTATATTCGCCTAAGTAGTTTTTTTAATATTTGTAACTTATGAATTTATGTCAGGGGTTTATTTATACCAAATAATAATAATACAAGGTTTCTTTTCAAATGTCACTTATTTATTCAAATATTGCCTAATAACTTATGATTTTCTAAAACCAACTTAGCAAAAGATTTTAACGTTCAACCCGTAGCATACCAGATCTGGTCGAAACGTATGGGTCGGGTTTAGGGTGTTACAATTTTGGTACCAGAGCCTAGGTTCAAAACTCGGGCTGTGAAATGGGTCTAGTACTATTTTAAAAGTTGATGAAAAAAATATTGGTTGAGGATTTGGCCTTCGAGTCTACAGGCACCCGATCCACCCAGGTAAGTATTCTGAACTCTTGCTGTGTTATTTATGTGGGCTTAATGGGCTTGAGGGACGTAGATTAGAATGATAGTATAAATGGACCATAGGTTTAGATGAACAACTCTTCAATTTCATAAGACTTAATGTCACTAAACAAACCCGTAAATGAGTCGTAGGACTAGGGTGTGGCAACAGGCATACGCATGTCTAGGATTGGATCCGGAAGAGCTTGGTATTTAAGCAGTCCTAGTGACTCACCTCCTCTTCGCTGGAATCTTACCTGGTACGTAGTGACTGTTCACCTTAGCTGAGTTAGGGTGTGGCAATGGGCATACGCATGTCTAGGAGTGGATTCAGGGAGAGCTTGGTATTTAAGCAGTCCTAGCGACTCATCTCCTCTTCACTAGAATCTTACCTGGTGCGTAGTGATCATTCACCTTAGCTACGAGGACTTGTTGATGGGCTAAACCTTTTAATTAAAACCCGAAAGAGACCAGCCACATTATTTCTACAAAATTGCTAAAATACCCTTATTTTGAAAAAAAAAGTACCAAAATACCATGATTTGCAAATATACCCCGATTTACAAAGTCAACAAAATTTTTCCTTAAAAAAAAAAAAACACATACAACACACGACAACAACCAAAAACCCACAAACACCTGAACATTACTACTATTCTTTTGAAATCAAATTCTCCAAGATACCCTTGCTTTAAAATATATATATATACCCCCTTAGTTTTGTAAAATTTTTTGAAAATACCCCTGACTTGTAAAATGACCAAAATGCCCCCGATTTGTAAAATTACCAAATTACCCTTGATTTGCAAAATGACCAAATTATCCCTGATTTATAAAATTACCAAATTACCCCTGATTTTTGAAATGACCAAAATACCCTTGATTTGTAAAATTACCGAAATACCCCCGGATTACAAAATTACCGAAATACCCCCAGATTACAAAATTACCGAAATACCCCTGGATTATAGAATTACCGAAATACCCCTAGATTGCAAAATTACCAAAATACCTTTATTTCATGAAATCAACAAGGAACCGTAATTTAAAAATTACGAAAATACCCCTGTAGGATAAAATTATGAAAATACCCCTAGGTAGTGGAATAACGAAAACACCCTTATGTGATGCATGTAAGTTCATGGATGTTATTTGTATGTTGATGATTGAATATATGTAGTTCCTGGAACTAGGAGACAAACTTGAGACTGAAACCTGTAGATGTAATCTCGAATTCGAAAGAACTACTCTTAAACTACTGTTCATAAGATTGTTCTTGGGTAATCAATGAAAAAAATTAATAATTCATAAAATTTCTAATCAGATAAACGCGAATCGGTAGAATGAGTACAAGGGGACGAGGACGCTCAAGATGCGAACGAATACGGTCGTACTCTACCATAGTATTCTAAGTGTTTCCTTTGGCTTTAGAATTAGAGTGCGCAGTGAAAGCATAATGGTGACACTTGGGTAGTACGATTAATAGTTAATTGGAAATTTCGAGGACGAAATTTCTTTAAGGGGCTAGAACTGTAACATCCTGAATTTTTGGGCTTATGCGTTTAATGGGTGAATATGTGTAATGTGTTAATTTAAGTGTTAGGGGTCCAAATTGGGCTCAGGATTAGGCTAAGGCCTTGATTAAATTATTAGATTGGGCATTAAAGAATTAAAAGGTGGTAATTATGTTTAAAATGCCAAACATGGGCTTGTGGCCCAACAATAAGTGGCACTATAAGGGAATTAGAAGTGACGCCACACACAAGGGATTTAGAGGCCCAAAATTTAAGTTTAATGAAGCCCAACTCTTTTAATTTAAGTAAGTTAAATTTCGGCATTTGGACTTGATGAGGTGGACGGCTACAAGGCCTAAAAATAGGAAGATATATTTGGATTTTATAATTGATAATATAGAAGATAAAAAGGAGAAAAGATAGGAGCCTATCTACAAGGAGAGTGATGGCCGAAAATCCACCACTAAGAGGAGTAAAGAAATCGGCTACTGTATGGCAAAGGGGTACCGAATTTTCCCTTTTATTTAGCTTGAATCTTAATTAATTAGGACGGGCGTTTTTGGTTTTATACAGGAGGTGCCGAAATTCCTATAAATAGGGGGGCTAGCTCCTTGATTTTGGCATTTAAGAACCCTAATTCTCTTATTCTTTGTGCCGAAAATCCCTAGCCTCTTCCTCTCCAATTTCTCTTCTTCAATTTCTTCAAAAGCCGAAACCTTTTCTCCATTTTTCTTTTCCTTGTGCTGATTTCTCTAAAAAAAAAAGAAATCTCTATAGTTTTTCTCTAAAAAAAAAAGAAATCTCTATAGTTTTTCTTTATTCATCCTATTTGTGAGTTAAATCTATTCTTCCGGCATTTAAAACTTCCTTTGGCATTATCGAATCCTCTCTCTAGTGCTAGCCGAACCTCCTGTGCTAAGGTAAGTGTCGATTTCTGATTAGTTCTCATGATCTATTCCCGGTTTTTGAAAGGCAAAAAGTCGAAAAGCTAATAGTTTAACGGTTCTATGTTGGGCGGCAATTCGGGTGAAGGAAGCTTGGTCAACTAGATCTAAAAGCTAGAAATAGCTTAGTCTCCAATTTCGGGATTTTTAAGGTAAGAAGATTTTCCTAGATTTTTACTAGATTCGTTCATTATATGCAAGATCTTAACCTTATGATGAGGATTAACGATCAAATATTGTGATAGTAGTTCTGATAAGGACTTGTGATGGAGTTAAATATGGATCAGGCAAAGGAAAGAATCCCTAAGTTTAAGAAATGAGCAGTATCTGCCGTTCGAGATTGGCCACTTGGTTGTGGACTGGCTTCTGAACAACACCTTAGACAGATAGCAGTTTTGTTGACTAAAGATAACATCGATATAGAAAGTATCGTTTTATTGGTAATCAGGTGTGTAGATCTCTAACACACTATTAATCCTGTATGTATGTCTATATATATGTTATGGGCTAAAAAGCCGGAAAGAGGCTGTATAGACAATCGAATGAACCCTAAAAGGGTTAGGCAATGATGCTAGGTACGTAATCATAGAAATCTCTATGTGTATCGATATATATATATATATAAAAGCCTGTATGATGTTTTCTTTATGTGTGTATGCATGGGGTGGGATTATGTTATTAAAGGGGAAGAACATGATTGGTCACATGGTGATCGGTGGTAGAAAACCCACGAAATGAAATGTTAGGACACATGGTGATCGGTGGTAGAAAACCCACGAAATGAAATGTTAGGTCGCATGGTGATCGGTGATAGAAAACCCACGAAATGAAATGTTAGGTCACATGGTGATCGGTGGCAGAAAACCCACAAATATGAATGTTAGGTCGCATAGCGATCGGTGGCTTTGCCACATAGGTCACACAGTGATCGGTCGTTAAGACAGGCAGCACAGCTATCGTTATGGTGTGTAGCGAATGGAGGGTTGATTGTAGAAATCCGCAAGGTGTGATGGTTGGTACGGGTTGGTGTGTAGCGGATGGAATTCTAGGATGGGTTGGGCTTTGCATCATTTATTATCTGTCATGTTATTATGATTGTTGCCTTTGTGTATGGGCCAGGGCTCATAATGTGTTTGTGGGCCCAAGCCTTTTATGTGTTTTTAAGGATTTACACAATCGAGTCTTGGTGACTCACCATATTATTTTTCCCTAACTTTTCGGATGAGCAAGTAGATCGTGGACATAGGAGCGAGAGAGCGGACTCGAGGGCCATCAATTTTTATTTCTATAGATTATTTTTGGTTTTTCCTTTAAGTTTTTTTGGGAATATTTAGGTAATAAGGCACCATAGTTTATATTCGCCTAAGTAGTTTTTAATATTTGTAACTTATGAATTTATGTCAGGGTTTATTTATACCAAATAATAATAATACAAGGTTTCTTTTCAAATGTCACTTATTTATTCAAATATTGCCTAATAACTTATGATTTTCTAAAACCAACTTAGCAAAAGATTTTAACGTTCAACCCGTAGCATACCAGATCTGGTCGAAACGTATGGGCCGGGTTTAGGGTGTTACAATTTTGGTACCAGAGCCTAGGTTCAAAACTCGGGCTGTGAAATGGGTCTAGTACTATTTTAAAAGTTGATGAAAAAAATATTGGTTGAAGATTTGGCCTTCGAGTCTACAGGCACCCGATCCACCCAGGTAAGTATTCTGAACTCTTGCTGTGTTATTTATGTGGGCTTAATGGGCTTGAGGGACGTAGATTAGAATGATAGTATAAATGGACCATAGGTTTAGATGAACAACTCTTCAATTTCATAAGACTTAATGTCACTAAACAAACCCGTAAATGAGTCGCAAGACTAGGGGTGTGGCAGCAGCATACGCATGTCTAGGATTGGATCGGAAGAGCTTGGTATTTAAGCGCCCTAGTGACTCACCTCCTCTTATTTGGAATCTTGCAGTGCGTAGTATTGTTCACCTTATTTGAGTTAGGGTGTGGCAATGGGCATACGCATGTCTAGGAGTGGATTCGGGGAGAGCTTGGTATTTAAGCGATCCCTAGCGACTCATCTCCTCTTCACTAGAATCTTACCTGGTGCGTAGTGATCATTCACCTTAGCTACGAGGACTTGTTGATGGGCTAAACCTTTTAATTAAAACCCGAAAGGGACCAACCATATTATTTCTACAAAATTGCTAAAATACCCTTATTTTGAAAAAAAAAAGTACCAAAATACCATGATTTGCAAATATACCCCGATTTACAAAGTCAACAAAATTTTTCCTTAAAAAAAAAAAAAACACATACAACACACGACAACAACCAAAAACCCACAAACACCTGAACATTACTACTATTCTTTTGAAATCAAATTCTCCAAGATACCCTTGCTTTAAAATATATATATACCCCCTTAGTTTTGTAAAATTTTTTGAAAATACCCTTGACTTGTAAAATGACCAAAATACCCCCGATTTGTAAAATTACCAAATTACCCTTGATTTGCAAAATGACCAAATTATCCCTGATTTATAAAATTACCAAATTACCCTTGATTTTTGAAATGACCAAAATACCCTTGATTTGTAAAATTACCAAAATACCCCCGGATTACAAAATTACCGAAATACCCCCAGATTATAAAATTACCGAAATACCCCTGGATTATAGAATTACCGAAATACCCCTAGATTGCAAAATTACCAAAATACCTTTATTTCATGAAATCAACAAGGAACCGTAATTTAAAAATTACGAAAATACCCCTGTAGGATAAAATTATGAAAATACCCCTGGGTAGTGGAATAATGAAAACACCCTTATGTGATGGATGTAAGTTCATGGATGTTATTTGTATGTTGATGATTGAATATATGTAGTTCCTGGAACTAGGAGACAAACTTGAGACTGAAACCTGTAGATGTAATCTCGAATTCGAAAGAACTACTCTTAAACTACTGTTCATAAGATTGTTCTTGGGTAATCAATGAAAAAAATTAATAATTCATAAAATTTCTAATCAGATAAACGCGAATCGGTAGAATGAGTACAAGGGGACGAGGACGCTCAAGATGCGAATACCAGTGCGTACTCTACCATAGTATTCTAAGTGTTTCCTTTGGCTTTAGAATTAGAGTGCGCAGTGAAAGCATAATGGTGACACTTGGGTAGTACGATTAATAGTTAATTGGAAATTTCGAGGACGAAATTTCTTTTGGAGGGCTAGAAGCGTAACATCCACGAATTTTTGGGCTTATGCGTTTAATGGGTGAATATGTGTAATGTGTTAATTTAAGTGTTAGGGGTCCAAATTGGGCTCAGGATTAGGCTAAGGCCTTGATTAAATTATTAGATTGGGCATTAAAGAATTAAAAGGTGGTAATTATGTTTAAAATGCCAAACATGGGCTTGTGGCCCAACAATAAGTGGCACTATAAGGGAATTAGAAGTGACGCCACACACAAGGGATTTAGAGGCCCAAAATTTAAGTTTAATGAAGCCCAAATCTTTTAATTTAAGTAAGTTAAATTTCGGCATTTGGACTTGATGAGGTGGACGGCTACAAGGCTTAAAAATAGGAAGATATATTTGGATTTTATAATTGATAATATAGAAGATAAAAAGGAGAAAAGATAGGAGCCTATCTACAAGGAGAGTGATGGCCGAAAATCCACCACTAAGAGGAGTAAAGAAATCCACTCTTTGATGGCAAAAAAGTGCACGAATTTTCCCTTTTATTTAGCTTGAATCTTAATTAATTAGGACGGGCGTTTTTGGTTTTATACAGGAGGTGCCGAAATTCCTATAAATAGGGGGGCTAGCTCCTTGATTTTGGCATTTAAGAACCCTAATTCTCTTATTCTTTGTGCCGAAAATCCCTAGCCTCTTCCTCTCCAATTTCTCTTCTTCAATTTCTTCAAAAGCCGAAACCTTTTCTCCATTTTTCTTTTCCTTGTGCCGATTTCTCTAAAAAAAAAGAAATCTCTATAGTTTTTCTTTATTCATCCTATTTATGAGTTAAATCTATTCTTCCGGCATTTAAAACTTCCTTTGGCATTGTCGAATCCTCTCTCTAGTGCTAGCCGAACCTCTTGTGCTAAGGTAAGTGTCGATTTCTGATTAGTTCTCATGATCTATTCCCGGTTTTTGAAAGGTAAAAAGTCGAAAAGCTAATAGTTTAACGGTTCTATGTTGGGAGGCAATTCGGGTGAAGGAAGCTTGGTCAACTAGATCTAAAAGCCGAAAATAGCTAGTCTCCAATTTTGGGATTTTTAAGGTAAGAAGATTTTCCCTAGATTTTTACTAGATTCGTTCATTATATGCAAGATCTTAACCTTATGATGAGGATTAACGATCAAATATTGTGATAGTAGTTCTGATAAGGACTTGTGATGGAATTAAATATGGATCAGGAAAAGGAAAGAATCCCTAAGTTTAAGAAACGAGCAGTATCTGCCATTCGAGATTGGCCACTTGGTTGTGGACCGGCTTCTGAACAACACCTTAGACAGATAGCAGTTGTGTCGACTAAGGATAGCGTCGATATAGAAAGCATCGTTTTATCGGTAATCAGGTGTGTAGATCTCTAACACACTATTAATCCTGTATGTATGTCTATATATATGTTATGGGCTAAAAAGCCGGAAAGAGGCTTATAGACAGTCGAATGGAACCCTAAAAGGGTTAGGCAAGGATGCCAGGTACGTAATCATAGAAATCTCTATGTGTATATATATATATAAGCCTGTATGATGTTTTCTTTATGTGTGTATGCATGGGGTGGGATTATGTTATTAAAGAGGAATAGCATGATTGGTTACATGGTGATCGGTGGTAGAAAACCCATGAAATGAAATGTTAGGTCACATGGTGATCGGTGGTAGAAAGCCCACAAATATGAATGTTAGGTCGCATAGCGATCGGTGGCTTTGCCACATAGGTCACACAGTGATCGGTCAGAAGACAAAAGAAAGACACAATTTATCGTTATGGTGTGTAGCGGATGGAGAGTTGATTGTAGAAATCTTCAAGGTGTGATGGTTGGTATAGGTTGGGGTGTAGAGGATGGAATTCTAGGATGGATTAGCCTTTGCATCATTTATTATCTGTCATGTGATTATGATTGTTGCCTTTGTGTATGGGCCAGGGCTCATAATGTGTTTGTGGGCCCAAGCCTTTTATGTGTTTTCCGGATTTACACACTGAGTCTTGGTGACTCACCCAATTATTTTTCCCTAACTTTTCAGATGAGCAGTAGATCGTGGACATGGGAGCAGAGACGGACTCGAGGGGCCATCAATTTTTATTTTTATAGATTATTTTCGGTTTTTCCTTTAAGTTTTATTTTGGGAATATTTAGGTAATAAGGCACCATAGTTTATATTTGTCTAAATACTTTTTTTAATATTTGTAACTTATGAATTTATGTCAGGGGTTTATTTATACCAAATAATAATAATACAAGGTTTCTTTTCAAATGTCACTTATTTATTCAAATATTGCCTAATAACTTATGATTTTCTAAAACCAACTTAGCAAAAGATTTTAACGTTCAACCCGTAGCATACCAGATCTGGTCGAAACTTATGGGCCGGGTCTGGGGTGTTACAATAGTGTTTTTATCATTGAGTCTCATGTTCGCTTTCTCTTCTAAGCACATTGATATTTTTTTTATTTCATGTTGTTTCAAGCTCTTTTTTTTAATTAATAAATATATTGTTTTCAAGTTTTTTATTTTTAATTTATCTTTTTAATTAATAACTTTTTAATAAAATCAAATAATTATTACCAAATATCATTATTTTTAGTAAATAGAATTTTTATTATATAATTGATAGTAATTATTTGATTTTATAAATAAAAGAGTGATTAATTAAAAATAAAAAAATTTGAAAAAATATATTTATTAATTAAAAACATTAATTAAAAATAAAAAAATTGAAACAACATGAAATAAAAATATAAATATAAGTAGGAGAGAAATTGAAGCCGAGACTCAAGGCTAAAATCACTAACATTTAACCATTTAACTTTTTGACATATTAACTCTTTTGGTCAAATAGTTAAAAGTTAGTGGTTTTGTCTTTAAATCTTAAGTTTAATTTCTCTCCTACTCACATTTTCATTTGTTTCAAGCTTTACTTTTATTTTTAATTTCTATTTTTAGCAAATTAGTTCATTTGGTTAAATGGTTAATTAATTGTGACTTTATCTTTCAATCACAAGTTCAATTCCTCTTTTGAGCACATTTTATTTTTTATTTCATGTTATTCCAATTTTTTATTTTTAATTAATAAATATATTATTTTTAAGTTTTTTAATTATCTTTTTAAATAATAACTCTTTTATGCATAAGATCAAATAATTATTTTTATAATTAAAAATAAAAAATAAAACTTAAAACAACAAGAACATGAAATAAAATAAAAAAAGTGAGCAAGAGAGTAACCGAACTCGATCTTCAATGAGAAAATTATTAACATTTAACTATTTAACTAAAAGAATTTAATGTGTCAAAAGGTGAGAAAACAAACTCTACAAAATATTTCTCTTCCTAAAAATTAATATATTTCTCTAAATATCCTCGACATAAAACCCTGAATATTTTTAAAATCCACTTTCTTTTTTTTTTTTTCAAATTCGGCCCATTTTAACGTATAATATACTTTGTATTTAAAATAAATTATTTTTATCATTAAAAAAATCAATTTTTATCTGTTCTCAAAATTCTAACTAGCGAGTAATGTACTCATTTTCAGAATATTGTTATTTATTTATCTTCACGTACGCAATATTTCCAACAGCTTCTGATCTCTGGTGAATGGCCCTCCCTCGGCTAATCCCATCCCATCCCATTCTTCTTCTTCTTCGCTCAGTCACCAACCTTCGATAGGCCCCAACGCTGTCAGTCCTTATCTTTTAAACCCTAATTTCAAGCCATTTTCGAACTCTTCTTCGCTCTTCCAATCCCGCAGGTTCCATAGGCTCAGCTCCCTCCGATGCTTCGCTTCCTCTTTCCCGGAGAAACGCCACCCGTATCCTCCCCAATCAGATGAATCCGTACAGCTCCCTCTATTTCCTCTCCCCTTAGTTCTCTTCCCCGGCGCTGTTCTCCCCCTCCAGATCTTCGAGTTCCGTTACCGCATTATGATGCACACGCTCCTCCACACCGACCTCCGCTTTGGCGTTATTTACTCTGATCCCGTCGGTGGCACCTCCGACGTCGGCTGCGTCGGAGAGATTTTCAAGCACGAACGCCTCGTCGACGACCGCTTCTTTCTCATTTGTAAAGGCCAAGAACGGTTCCACGTCACCAACATTGTACGTAAGAAACCATATCTTGTCGCGGAAGTCAACTGGCTCGAAGACCGTCCCTCCAGCGACGAGGATTTGGAAGGAATAGCCGATGAAGTGGAGAGTTGCATGAAAGTCGTGATTCGGTTATCGAATCGCCTCAATGGAAAACCGGTAAAGGAAGCGCAGGATTTGAGGAGGAACCTATTTCCGACTCCGTTTTCATTCTTTGTAGGGAGTACATTCGAAGGGGCGCCGAAAGAGCAACAAGCTTTGCTGGAGTTAGAAGATACGGCGGCCAGGTTGAGAAGAGAGAAGGGAACTTTGAGGAACACTCTCAATTACTTGTCTGCAGCATCGGCTGTGAAAGACGTGTTTCCCTCTTCATGACGAGAGAATTGAGTAAATTTTAAAGCAAACTTTGTTTAAATTTTGGTGAATATGTTGTTGTGTGTAATTTTTTGTACACGAAAGCATCATTTTTATATGAAATTTTGCTTGTTTCTCACTAGTCGTTGTTAGAATCTTGAATGAACTGTTTATACTAACATGGTTAATTTGCACAGAAGATAGTTTTTGGGATATGGTTTATTCTTTATGTTACTGCTACTTATTGGATACTTAGACTGTATTGATGGCCGATGAGGTTTAGTTTCCTTGAATAGGGGTAGTAGTTAGTTTTTCGAGCAGAATTTTGTAAAGGGCTTCGTAATTCAATCATTTCTTTTTCCTGGATTGAGCATTGTTGTCAAAGGGCCGTAGAAACTATCTCAGTTTTCAAGCTGTTGATTTTGTTGTTCGCAGCATTGTTAGCGTGTTCTAAGCTGATTCATTTCTGGTCAATGGAGAATTCGTATCTCCAAGACTCCAACTCCATTAATTAGCCCAGAAGCACCACTGAGGTGATTGTTTTTCACAATTTTCTGTTTATTTTCCCCTTCAAAATATAACAGAGAACTGGGTTTGTTGGTCTGTTTTAGATATTGCAGGGTCGTATAAAGAAGGCTAAAGAATAAAGATGGTTGCTTGGATGTCGTAGACACCTATGTCTTTTGGAATGGTCATGAATCTTTCACGTACTGATAGCATTGAATTTGTTATCTGCTTTCTAAATCATATGATAATTTCACAGGATCTTCAGGACAAATGAAGCTATAAGCTGAACATGTCACATAGCCTTTGTCAGCATAGCTGTTGGATTACTGGTTAGTTCTTAAACTGTGCTTGTCTCGATGCTGATGTTAAACACTAGCAGATATATGATTTGAGGTTTGGCCATTCCTTTACCCTATGGATTCATTAGGACGGGGCGGAACTGAACTAGTTCAAACCAAAAATTTAAACTCAAAACCTTATATAAAGTTTTTCAACTAGTGATGCAAATTTATGTTGGTTTGAAGAATGGCTGGACTGTGTGGTAGGGCATAGAAGAAAGAAAAAAGGATTTGTGGGTGTTTTCTTGCATAGGGTTTTCCAAGGAAAGAAAAACTTGACATGGCATAAAGGTCATACCAGGTTTGACAACTTGCAATTATCTGCAAAAACTGCAAGTCATCTGTTCCGGCAGTGCTTTATAAATGCCATAAGAAGTTAAGTAGGCTCTCAGTATTACTGTCAAACAGGTTAAAAAGAAGAAATGATGATTTGGTCTCACCAAATGGATCTTATCCGATAAATGGATCCAAAGTTCAGTATATAGTAAAAGAGCTGATGGCTTATTGAATTGGAGTTGACTAGAAATGTGGGTACATCTAGACAAGAAATGAGAACATGGGTTTCTTTGTGGGGGAACTGTCTAAAACCCAGCTCCCAAATTCTTTCAGCACTGTAAAAGGTTTTTCTTCCACATCAGTTGGAAATTTGAATGTCAATCCTTAACTTGAAGAATTCCATCAACCTCTAGTTTAAATTTGATTTGATAATTTTTATACTCATTTAGGAACTGTGAAAAGATAAAGTGCATCTATTTGAAACCAGAACATTATTAAAAGAAATGTAGACTTAATTTAGGCCATTTAAGTAATGGCACCAAATAAGTAATTTATGAATACTATTGGTTTTTATTCGAGAAAAAGAGATTCAATCAGCTCAAATATCATCCACTAAAATTTTTATCCTTGTTGAGGTTTTATTTGGTAAATTACTTGCAGTGTTTAAATTTGGATAATCATTTTTTTTCTAATCACTTTTTGTTAACATCAGGTGTTTGTTAATGTTCAAATCCGGATAACCTCTTCTTCTTGACCTTTGATCTTCCTAAGGAAAAAATATTAAATTTTACTATGATCAATTTTAATGTTGTTTATACTTTTTTTATTATTATATAAATGACTAAATAATAATTGATATTAAGTAAAGTAATTTTGAGCTGTTTTCTTAGGTTAAGCTTTTAAAAGTCTTTGAACTAGTTTATTTTTGCTAAATGAACTCTTGTATTTTTGTCTTTTATTTGTATTAATTAATTTAAATCTGAAAAAAAAATTGACATTGATATATATTAAACTTCTTAATTAAAAATGAAGCTGATTTGGATAGAACATAAAGATTCCATCGAATAATGGTATCAAGTTTAAGTACAAATTTAAATTCCATTTAGGCTTGTTTTGTAACATTCAATCTCGCACTTTCAAAATATAAGGCATAATATTAATGTCACCCATTAAGTTTAAAACCTTATTTTAAATTAACAAAAAGTTGATATTTTTATTTTTATAATTGGTAAATATTTTAACATACCGATAATTAAAGTGAGAGTGCAGCGATGGTAAAGAGTGGGAGTGTGGAAAAGGCACGTGTACTCAAACGCAAAACAATACCCCTTCTATCCGATTGTACTTCAAAACGTCTTCTTTTCAAGTAAAAACACTATTAAAACATAGAGCCTGCGACGATCGCCTTCTTTCTGCGCACTCCGATATCTATATCTATATATCTATATATATCCACCTAGACGCCTATCCACCCCTTTTTCTATTTTATTTTATTTACTTACAAACACCAAAATCCCCAAAGCTTCACTTCCCATAATCTGCCCCCATCATGGACGTTGATCCTCGTCTATACGAACAAATTGTAAGTTTTTAATCTTTTCTCCCATTCTCTTTCACTTCTCAATTTTGGGTTTTTTCACCAATGCTAATATAGTTCTACGCTTTCAATTTGTTTGGGTATCTTTTCTTTTTATTGGGTTATAAGAAATTAGGGCATTGTTCAATTATGCTGTTTTATCTTTTGTTCTAGGTTTACTGGGTTCGTACGGATTTATCATAAACATGTTTTTTTTTTCAAGTTATGAAGGTCCGTTAGGGTTTGAATTTTAACTCTATTTGGGTCTAAACTAATTCCAAGAACAATTTTGTGTTAATGGATTCTGAATTAATTGTGGGTTATAATTATATTATATCTGCGTGCTTTGTTTTGCAATAGAACCAATATGTAATGCTTCTCGGTATTATGCTGTTATGATTGACGAGAAAATTGGATAGCATGTAAAACCTTGATTCTATGGATCCACCCTTCCATTAATTAGTCTTCTTCCACAAGTTTAAGTCTTGATTAATAATTTGAAAGTTAGTTTGCGTATATGATTGTAGGTCTTGGTTGCAGATTGTTTGGGGTTGTTTGGTCTAGTGTGCGTCTAAGTGTTAACCTTGTTGCGTGATTTTGGGTGCTACATGGAATTGTTTCACCTATTTGCTACTGCAATTATTATACCGTCAATGTATATGGTGATGCTGTCATGTGCTAGCTTTTAGTTTATGGTGTCACAACTTAAAGTAGCATTCCACATCTTCAATCATTTTTGATGAACTGTCTAATTTGTTTTGTAATTTATTTATTTTTTCAATCTATATTATAGTACATATTCTTATGGACTCCTTTTCTTCATCTTGTTTTGATGATGAAGCACCAGAAAGTCATTATTGATTAATCTACATTATAGTTATGTCCATCTTATAGCCTTATCCTCTTACATTTGGGCATCCATCACCATTTATCTTTTACAGGCAGTCAATGATAATGACGTCCACAACATCATCATGTCATATCTTGTGCACAATTGCTTTAAAGAAACCGTGGAATCGTTTATTGCTTGTACTGGGATGAAGCAGCCTTCTGATTATCTTGAGGACATGGAAAAAAGAAAAAGTAGGTGAAGTTTTTCATCACTTGATAAATTTTATGTATAAGATATAAGATAACCCAGGATTATGATGCTGGACCACATTTGTGCAACCATGGCATGTGTTAATTATCAAACATGCAAGGTTTTCTAATGATAGGGTCTATCTTCTGCATTCTTTACTGAAAGTTGCAAAAGTGAACTAGCATGCTATGTTTCTCAGACTCGAGTGTGTATTAGACATGAAAATGTGTCCAACATGGGTTTATTTATTTTTTTCCACTAAATTTTTCCATAGATTTGGAAGG
This sequence comes from Gossypium bickii, assembly GCA_025503065.1. NCBI lineage: Eukaryota > Viridiplantae > Streptophyta > Magnoliopsida > Malvales > Malvaceae > Gossypium > Gossypium bickii. The sequence goes on along the minus strand of CP106715.1, from coordinate 31,391,016 downwards.
TCCTTGGAAAATGAAAAGACGGAGCAACATAGCTAACATGTATGTGGCCATGTGTCCGGAAAAGCTATAGGATTATTGAAGCTAAAATATGGCTAACAGATGATTTAGCCTAGCTTACTAAATTTCTGCAAACACTCACTGAGAGCTTACTTCTGCATGCTTGATGCTAATGCAAAAATTTTGAAATATTGTGATGGAACGAAAAAGGAAGCAAGTATAAATCTTGCCTGCTAAGTTGTGTACTTAGCAGTGATCTTATACCCTGAATTGCATTTTCTCTATGGTAGTTTGCTGTCACCTCTCTTTTTTAGTCTCAACGAAATGCTGATGAATTTGTTGGAATTTTGTGCAGGAATTTATCAATTTGCGTTAGAGGGTAATGCACTTAAGGCAATTGAATTGACTGAACAGCTGGCAACTAACTTACTAGAGAAAAATAAGGACCTGCATTTTGATCTTCTAAGCCTTCATTTCGTCGAGCTTGTATGCTCTAGGAAATGGTGAGATGAGGATAAGATATCTCTTGAATTATCAATAACACATATTCGTACTTAAAAAAATTCACTTCTATTGCAGCACAGAAGCTCTGGAATTTGCACAGATGAAGTTGACCCCATTCGGGAAGGAGCAAAAATATGTTGAAAAGCTTGAAGTATGTAAGCTTAGCAAGTTTTCACGCTTCTAATCTATGTGTCGGATATTTATAGATATGCTGTTACTGCAGGATTTTATGGCTCTGCTTGCATATGAGGAACCTGAGAAATCTCCCATGTTTCACCTGCTTAGCTTGGAGTACCGGCAGCATGTTGCAGAGAGCTTAAATCGAGCAATTCTTGGTATATTTAATTCTTGTAGCTACTACTACTTGCTACAAATTACCATTTAGAATGTTGTAATAGAATCTTCCTATGGCTTTCTGCTGCTTAATGTCACTGTTTGATCTTTCTTTCTAATACGTACAATTATATTGGGTGGAATAATGTCAGCTCATGGAAACCATCCAACCTACACGGCAATGGAAAGGCTGATACAACAAACAACAGTAGTTAGACAATGCTTAAACCAAGAGCATGCAAAGGTAATCCATCAAACTTTCTGCCATGAATACCTGGTCCTATGTAACACTAAACTGCATTGATTTTTCTAGGATGGGCCACCGCCGTTTTCGTTGAAGGACTTTCTAAAAAGCTGAACAGTGAAAGAATTTCTGCAAAGAATAGTTGAGGGTGCTTATAAACTTTGTTGCTGAATGTGGTGTCACCATAAGGTCTCATCGTGGTTGACGATATAGTCGTTGCCTGCGTCTCTCTGTAAAGGTGTTTTTGAGGGTGGCCCTTTGGGGGTGCATTAAAATGTTCATCTCTTTCTGAAGTTTGCCTGATTGCCTCTTTTCATGAATGGCCTTTTAAAGCTCTGGATTTTGCACTGGGGGTGTTGCAATGGGGGCCTTTTAAAGTTAAAAAAAGTTCTGGACTTTTTTTATTTTGACTTTTGTTCAATTTGTATCCGAGTGTTAATATTACATAACTAGCAAATCATTTTAGGAAATATCTTATATTTTGATAATAAAAATACTTATGTGTTATATTTAGTGGTAATGTCTTTTAATATAACTAGTATCATTTCCATGACAAAAGACTGATCAAATAGGGATTTTACTGGGTAGATGGATTAGTCAAAATATTATTGCACTAAATGCAAGAAACATACATATATATATGTATTATCTTTCATGTCTTTGGTGAAAATGCTGTTTTATGTAATAATCTTAAAGATTGTCATGTTATTGTCAGAATGATTAAGGGATAGATATTTGTAAGCATTTTCGTTAACTATTTAGTTTTAAAATCACCAGTTTGTAAGCATTTTCGTTAACTAATGAAGCAGTAATCTTCGGAGGGTAGTTTTTACTCCACTTTATTTATTAAATGCATAATTTGGCATTTAAAAATGATATTTTTTCTATAATGTGTTATTTTTGGTCTAATATTGTATCTGTACTTGACAAAAGTTATGTTTTGGTACTTAAAAGTTAATAATGTTAATTTTTTAATGTTTAATTTGGATTTTAGAGTTGATTTGATGAAAGATAATTGTTAATATTGAATTTTCATCAAATTGACTATCAATTTGTATTTAACAAATCAAACTCAAAATTAAGTAAATTCACAATTAACTCTAAATTTACTCATTAAAAATTTAAACTTAATCGTATTAACAATTAATTTTTATCAAATCAATTTTAAATAAAAAAAATAACTTTTGACAAATATAAATATCATAATGAAAAAAAATACTATATTAAAAAAATATTAAATTTAAGTATAAAATGATATATTATAAAAGTTCATCCTCATTAATATGTTTTCCCTTTGGTAGAAAATACTACACCGAAAAGTAACTGAGTTTATTTACTGAATAAATAAAAAAGATAAATTACCTTTTTATTAATTATTTTAAAAAGTAATTAGTTTTAAAATTATTTTAATTAGTATCATATTGCACTATAATTAAATTATTTTCTAATGGAATTATAATTGAATATAATACATTTCCAAAGTAATATATGCACTTTTATTTTAGTGAAGTTTCATTTATGACAATTGCATTTTTTTTTTTTGGTTTCTCTTTATTTTTCTTTATTTTTTTCATTAAAGCAAATTTCGAATATTTTAGTTAATAAAATTCTAACATTAGTTGTATTTCTAAAGAAATAGAATGTGTTTCTCAAATTAAGAAATATAAATTGAAGAGGGATACATTTACATTGACTTAAAACTTAAATTGTTTTACATTATTTCGTAACTTTTTAGATGATTAATATTTTAACAATTCAATCGTCATATTTCATGCTCTATTCATGTATATAATGATTGTTAAGTTTGGTAAAAATTAAATCTTTTTAACTATTTGTTTTATGTAAAAAAATTCAACCATTATATATATATATATATAATATTTTATATCGATATGATAGAGATATCAGACCGATTCAAAAATTTACATACATGAAGAATATAAATAGATTTGATAAATTTAACGGTTTTATTATTAAAATATTAATCGTATAAAAAGTTACAAAATAGTATAAAATCACTTAAGTTCTACTGTATTATAAGTGGATCCCTCCCATACAAATTTATTTTCAATAATATTTTATTGATAATGATAATCTTGTTGTTTTTCCCTTTTTATTGTTTTTTACTTTTATTTTAATCGGTTCTTTATTAGTGAAACGCATTATTTTAAATAAAAATAGTTTAATTAATTGATCTCAAAATTTATATGTGATTGAATTATATATAAGTTTAAAATATTTACATTTTAATTAAAATATAATTTAATTTTATGACAATTAAAAATAATTTTAAAATAATTAATTTGTTTTATTTTATGTGTTACCGCTCATCCTTGTTCGACCTAGCTTGTTGGACAACATCGTAAATGTATAATCTGAAATTGTGTTCTTTGGGCACTCACAAGTATCTTAGATTTTGTTATCCTCAAATACACTTCCACATATTTGAATGAAGATCCTAAAATACAACTTCGAGGGACCTCTATATACTTTAAAAAAATAAAATTTCATATTATAATCTCACAACATAGTTTTATAGGTCGGGTTGAATCCTTATATACTTAAAGAAGACAATTCCATATCATGATCTCATAACATAGTTTGATAGGTCAAATTGAATCGTGACAAAACTTTGAATGACTCGTGGGTATCAAAGAGAACAATTTCAAATTATGCTAAGATCAAATTAGAATTATTTCATGATATTATAATTAAAAATTCAAATTATCTCATGATATTTCAAATTTGAAATATTAAATAATCTAATAAAATAATTCATATTCATTCTGCAAAATTTATTTTGCACAAATTAGAATTATCTCATGATATTATAATTAAAAATTAAGAAAATGAACAGTAAAATAAGAAAACCCTAGAAGTCAAGAGTGCTTTGCTCAGTATCCTAGCGAAACCAGTTTTTGCTGCGGCTTGGGATGGAGGAGAGTGGTGGCAATGAAGGGTTGAAAGAGGAGGCGGTCTCCTTATTGGCAGAAGAACTCATCCAGTTGTCGATGAAAAGTTCAGTAGTGGATCCACGTGGCAAACCGACACTAATATGTACAGTATGGACTCAAAAGTCATATAATCCGGATAGCTTCAGAGTGTAGATGAAAAGTATCTGGAAAACAAAAAGAAAATTTGAAATTCAATTGGTAGGTCAAAATCTTTTCTTGCTTATCTTTGAATCTGACGATGATTTAGAATTAATATTAGAGGGTCAGCCATGGCTTTTTCGAAAGCAGTTGATTATTTTTGATAGATTAAATCAACCGATGGAGAGGAGCAAAATCAAGCTTGTGTCGTCATTATTCTGGATTAAAATAGGGCCCTGTCTGCCAGAATTTGATAAAAAAGATTTAATGCATGCAATAGGGGCCACGTTTGGTGGAATTATTAGATATGAGATCAAAGGTGATTTTTGTCATATTAGAATTACATTAGATGTGCAGAAACCTCTTAGGAGGGGAATATTTGTTTCCACAGGTGATCAGGGTAAATGCTGGATTTCTTTTAAATGTGAGAAGCTTCTTGTAACAGCTCAAATTTGGGTCTAGTCGAAATAGTAGTTTCGAGACCACAAATTCGATGAGTAAAATTCTATTTTTATTATATTTTTATGGTCTACAATTTTACAGAAAGATTTCGTAAAAATTTTGTTCAAAAATTTCGACGTTTGAGCACTCAATTTAGTCAAAAGGACTAAATTGTAAAAAGTGCAAAAGTTGAGTTCTATATATTAGAGGTGTCAAATTGATACGAGTTTTAAATTGGAGGCCCTTAAAAGGCAATTAGACCATTGAATAACTTGACGGACAAAAATGGGCATGAATAGGACAAAATTGAAAGAAAAGTCTTAAGGGTATTTTTGTCATTTGGGTGTTTTAAGGCATAAAAGACAAAATTGAAACCCAAAAATCTGCTCATTCTCTCCATGCTGCCGAATTTCTCAAGAAGCCATGGATAGGGTTTCAAGCTTTTTCAAAGCTCAATAGTAAGTGTTTTTGAGCCCCGTTTTTATTATTCATCGTATTTTTGAAATCCCGGTAACTTAGTCAAGCTATTTTTACCATTAATTTGATCTAGAGTTTAATTTTAAAAATTGACCTATGTTGAATGATTGTGAATTTTGATGAATTATGGTAGATTATGCATATCTATGATTAGAGAAATGAGTTTTATTAGATGATTTTCGATGGAACCGTATAAAATGGGTTAAATTGTAAAAGTTATAAATTGGTCATAAGTGTGTGAATTAGTGAGAATTTGATGTTGCCATAGAAGAGAAAAATGATCAGCATGTCATAAAACATAAGAATAAGGGCTGAAGTTTAATTTTCGAGTATTGAGGCAAAAGTGTAAATATGTAAAAGTTTAGGGGTAAAATTGTAATTTTGCAAAATTTGAGTTAAGGACTATTTTGAATAGTAAATTAATTAAATAAGTGAAATGTGATGTTTTAGACCCCGAAATTGAAAATCGGGAAAGTTGGTAAAATGGCCGTTTTGGTATCGAGGTAAGTTCATATGTTTAATAAGCATTTAATGATGCAAGTTTGAATGTTAGATTGAAATTTTAGTTATGAATACTTTAGTATTGATTTTCCAATATAATTATAATGTTCGATATTGACTCGACATTTTAATGAAAATTGGTATAATTTACATGTAAGATCAAATTAGAAAGATGATTTTGTGTAATATCAAGAAAGTATTGAATAGAATAATTTGGGGAGGATAAGTTAAATTGATGATGTGATGAGATTGAGAATGTAATTATGTAAGTTATGTGTAAATAATAGTGATATAGTTTTATATAAATGGTGAATTATATTTGATATTTGAATTAATATTGAATGTGGAAGAAAAATTGTTCATGAATTATTCAAGTACTAAAGTGTTTAAAATAAGTGTTAAGAGTAAATTCCGGTTGAACATAGGAATAGAAGTGAATTTGGAGACCGGTGTTCTGATGTTACTGATGAGTCCCGGATGTTGGGTGATCTAGCATGTGTTGCGGACACTTGGCGGCTTGTGTGAGCAGGCGTGGACATTTCGGTGTTATTGATCGGTGAAGAGTGGTAGCTTTAGCTACGATCGATGAAAAGTGGTAGCTCGGCACCGATCGATGAAAAGTGGTAGCTCGACTACCGGATCGGTGAATAGTGGTAGCCGGCTACATTACGATGGTAACCGGCTACATATCGAGTGGTAGCTTTGGCTACATTACGAAATAAGCCGGCTACATTACGATGGTAAGCCGGCTACATATCGATTGTGGCACTTATGTGCTAATTCTCTACGCACCGTGTATATTCGAGTGTTCAACGGAAAATCGATTAAGTGAAATTATGTGTGACTTTGCAGTGATAAGTGTAGTTATATACATGTGCAACGTATGAGCAATATGCTCGATGTGTAATCGGAAATTGGAAAGATTGTTATAAGTAATGAATACAACTAAATGGAGAAAGAGAGAGCAAAAAAATTTACAATAAAACTGTTTTGGACAACAGCAGTGACGTGAATTTGAAAAATCACCAAAAATAGTATAAATTGAATTGTAAGTTAGACAAGATATTGATTTAAATATTATTGAATCTATTTTCATATAAAAGAAACAGAGCAAACAAAGGATTTTTATATTTTGAGATATTTAAATTCTTGTGAGATTAGTTCAGAATGATTACGTGATCCCCTGTTCTACCTTGGAAAAATCATTAAAAATTGTACAAAAATAATTATGGGATATAAGTTAATGCTTGAAATTCTTAATGAGTCTAGTTTCAAATGAAACAAATTATAACATCATTTGAATTATGTACAAGGAGAAAATTGATTCGTAGTGAAAAGTGGTCAGAATAGTCAAATAGTGAAATAGGGGAAATTTTAATGGATAAACTGTACTAATTGGCTAAGCCAAAAATTCTGGAAGTTTTATGGTATGAAGATATGTGAGTCTAGTCTCAGAAAAATTAACGGATCTTAATTTGGAGTTTTGTAGCTCGAGATATAAATAATTTAGTGACTATGACTCAAGTAGACAGCTTAAGATGAACATGAGAAAATGGTGGAACTATGTGTAATTATGATTGCATTATCTTGAGAACTTGTTGTGAGGATTTGTCATGTTGAGGCTTTGATAAGGCTACAAATAAGTTGGGAAGGTAAGAACTTAGCATTATTTATGCAAGTTATAACAGCTTAGTAGTAAGCTAAATTCATTGCTAATACTTATTATTTTTACATGTGAACTTACTAAGCTTTATAAGCTTACCCCCTTTTCTTTCCCATATTATAGAGTCCTACTAAACAAGCTCGGGTTTGAGGTCGTCGGAGATCGCTTCACACTATCAAGCTATCTATGGGTATCTTTATTTATAAATGATTTAAGTTATGGCATGTATAGGGGCTTGACTAAGTCATTTTGTATATGTGTTAATTAATTTGACCAAATGTATTGTTAAGTCTGGTAATGCCTCGTACTCGGTTCTGGCATAGTATACGGCTAAGGGGTGTTACACTTCTGACCTTCTATTTTGGTTGCGGCAGAATAGGGCATGCTCTCTCAAGTTGTGTGTTTCTTAAAGAAGATGAAAGAGAGAAACTACATGAAGATCCCCCGTTTTCACTCGCGTTAAAGCAGAATCTAATTTTTTTGGGAAAGAATGTGTGAAGTTTAAAGCTATTTCAAATAAGGTACAGCATCAAAATTCGTATACGGGTCAAGTGGAAGACAATCAGGAGGTGAATTTGAAATCACAGCATATCTACGATTCGAGGCTAGCTGTTGATACATAGTTAGCAGATGTGGTGAAAGTACAGAAACTCTAAGAAGAAGGGATGATACGCAATGTGGAGGATAATTTACAACCAGACATTCTGGATGGGAATTTGCATACAAATAGGAAAACCAGTTGGAGACGAGTTAATAAGATGAGAGACATGGGGATAATTGATGCAGACCGGATAGTGCAAAAGAGGAAATTGGTAGATCTTGATAGTGGGAATCATGAGAAGGAAGAATTATTGGAAGATAATGGAAAGAGACAAAAGCATACTCATCAGAGATTTGTAAGAATGGAGGATTCAAAGTTGGTAGAAGGAAATCAGGAGGATGATGTTTCCCCCACCCAATATCGATTGGCGGCTGCCAGTTGGCAAGTCGACCGGACGCAATGAAAATCATAAACTGGAATGTCCGTAGTTTGGAGAATCCACGGGCAGTTCGAAGGCTTCGATTTTTACTGAAGCAACACAACCCCGATATGGTCTTCTTAATGGAGACCAAAGTTGATAGTAAGCGAATGAAGAGGATAAGAAGAAGAAGTGGTTTTGTGAATGGAATTGATGTGGGAGCAGAAGAATCAAGGGGTGGGCTCTGTCTTGCATGGAGGGAAGATTTCAGAGTTAGTCTAAAAACTTTCTCCAAAAATCACATTGATGTACTGGTTGAAGAAAGTAATGTTCAAGGAGAATGGAGATATACGGGCTTCTATGGGTCACCTTATGCTAATGATCAACATGCTTCGTGGAGGTTATTAAGGGCGTTGGGGAAAGAACAACAGTTTGCGTAGATGGTTAGTAGGGATTTTAACGAGATTCTTTACTCTTTCGAGAAAAGTAGAGGTCAACTGAGAGAGGAAAGGAGAATGGCAGTTTTTAGAGAAGTTTTGGAGGATTGTCAACTTATGGATTTGGGCTTTCGGGGCAATTGGTTTACATGGGAAAGAGGAAATTTACGGGAGACGAATATCAGAGAAAGACTTGATAGGGGGTGGCTAATGAGAAATGGATGCATATTTTCCCACAAGGAACGGTTAGTCATTTAATTCATTCAATTTCAGATGATTGTCCCTTTTTATTAACACCGGCTACGAGGATAAGGTTAGGAGAAGACCACGATTTAAGTTTGAAGCATGGTGGACACTTGAGGAGTCTTTTTAGGAAGAGATTAGAAAGTCTTGAGAGTCATCAACTGACACGATTTCTGAAAAATTGGGGAGACTGCAGTCCTGTTTGACAAGCTGGGCAAGTTTAATCAAGTGTGACAGAGACAGATCGAAGAAGGAGCTTACAAAGGAGTTGGGAATCCTTTTGGATGGTGAGAGGAATGACGATACAATGGCAAAGATTATTGAGACCAGGATTAGCTTAAACATGGAGATTGATAAAGATGAAATGTACTGGGAATAGAGAGTAAGAGCAAATTGGCTAAAACTGGGAGATAAAAATTTAGCATTTTTTCACAAATATGCCTCAGCTCGAAGATGAATTAACACAATCAATAGGTTGGAAATAGAGGAAGGGCAGGAAGTTACTGTTGATTCTGAGATTAGCGACACAGCCTCCAGGTATTTTCAAAAACTGTTCACGTCGAAAGGAGTAGGGGATTCTTCACATATTTTAGATGGTATCGATGTTAGTATATCCTCTGAAATTAATACAATTCTACAATCAACTTATTCAATGGATGAAATTCAAGCGCTTAAAGGGATGGGCCCAACCAAAGCACCAGGTTATGACGGTTTTCCAGCTTTATTTTTCCAAAAATATTGGCATATTGTAGGGAAAGATGTTGAGGAGTTTTGTCTTGGAGTGTTGAATGAGGGGAAGGATTTTGATTCTATAAACAGAACAGATATTGTGCTAATTTCAAAAACCCCAAACCCTACAAGTCTTGTCAATTTCAGACCCATTAGCCTTTGCACAATTTTATATAAATTAGTGGCAAAAACAATAGCAAACAGACTGCAGGATTTTATTGGACAGTGCATTGATAGTGCTTAAAGTGCGTTTGTTCCAGGAAGATTAATCTCGGATAATGTGCTGATTGCGTACGAGATTCTTCACACATTACGCCAGAAGCGTTCAGGAAAAAAATGGGTTTATGACGGTTAAGCTTGACATGAGTAAAGCCTATGATAGAGTGGAATGGAGCTATTTGAAGGAAGTGATGCTGAAAATGGGGTTTGCTGAGAGCTGGGTAAATTTAGTTATAAAGTGTATCTCAACAGTCTCTTATACAGTGAATATAAACGGGAATAGGGGCAGACATTTTTACCCTACTAGAGGTTTATGACAAGGTGACCCGCTTAGCCCTTATCTTTTTCTGATTTGTAGTGAAGGTCTTTCAGCTCTAATCAGACAGGCAGTGGGAGTAGGGGCTCTTCGGGGAGTCAAGGCAAGTAGAAGGGGACCAGAAATTTCTCATCTATTATTTGCGGATGGTTGCCTTCTATTTGGGGAAGCCACTAAAGAACGAGCGTCTTTTTTAAAAGAGACATTGAAACAATATTAGCAATGTTTGGGCCAATAGGTCGACTATTTTCTTCGGTTCTAACACTTTGGAAGGGGTGAAACAAGAAATATCGGATGTTTTGGGGATGAGATGTTCTACTAATATTGAGAAATATTTAGGACTCCCTAATATGGTGGGTAAAAGAAAGAAAGAGTCTTTTCAGAACTTGAAGGATAAGATCAATCAAAGGATTTGCCAATGGAGTTCACGGCATTTATCACAAGGAGGTAAGGAAGTTTTCATCAAGTCAGTTCTTCAAGCTATTCCAACTTATGCAATAACATGTTTTCTTCTACTAAAGTCAGTATATGGGGAGTTGGAAAGCATTTTTGTGAAGTATTGGTGGCAGCAAGGGAAAGATAAAAGAGGGTTACACTGGTGTCAATGGAAATTTATGTGCAGATCTAAGGAGGATGGGGGTCTGGGATTTAGAAATATGTCAAAGTTCAATATCTCCCTATTAGCGAAACAGGGCTGGAGAATTATGAATAATGCAGATTCTTTAGTAACGAAAGTTCTAAAAGCCAAATATTTTCCAAACGATCAATTTTTAAATTCCAGATTGAGAAATTCGAGTTCTTACACTTGGAAGAGTATATGGGCTGCAAAAGATGTTTTGAGGAAGGGTTTAGTTTGGCGTGTGGGTACAGGCTATACTATTTCCATTAATCATGATGCATGGATTCCAAATGCTTTTAATTTCAGATTATCATCACAGGTTGAGTTGATGCGTGATCATTGTGTTAATATGCTGATTGATAGTAATACGCAAAAATGGAATGAGGAGTTAGTCAAATATACCTTTACTGAGGAAGACGCTGCTCGAATCCTTCGAATCTTGTTGGCAAGCAGCCCACACGAGGACTTTTTGGCATAGGGAGGTGAAGCCTCAGGGGAGTTTTCGGTACGTAGTGCTTATAAACTATTACAAAATACTGATGATAACCCTAGAGCTTACGCTTTACAAACCAGCTACAGAAAACTTTACAAGAAACTATGGCTCCTAAATCTACCGACAAAAATAAAAATCACAATTTAGAAGATCACATGGAACTTCTTGCCCACAAGAGTTACTCTGCAACACAAGAAGCTAATCGCTGATCCTAGTTGCCCGAGTTGTGGAGAAAGAGCTGAAACGATTGATCACCTCTTTTGAGAGTGCCCTGTTACAGTGGAAATATGGTCAATATTGTTGTTTCGAAATGTGCTTATTAATGATGACAGAAATTTTGAACAGTGGCTTATCTGGGCTTTTGAGCAGTTCAACACGCACAACTGTCGGATTTTTTGCTGCGCTCTTTGGGCCATTTGGGGGGATCGAAACTTGAGAATACATAACAGGAAAGTTAGCACTGGAACAGAAATCAAAAATTTTATAAAAACCTATCTTGTAGAAATTGATGGACTGGAAGGTAAAAAATCTGGCAAAATAGAACAACTACAGAACTGGAATCACCCACCTCAAGAATCTGTGAAGATTAATTTTGATGGAGCCTTCGACGGTCACAACAACATCTCGGCCTTGGGAATCGTGGTAAGGGATAATGAAGGGTCCGTCTTGTTCTCGTGGTCAAAAATCCACAAAGGGGTCTATTCGAGTTTTGCCGCCGAAGCTCTTGCATGTAGGGAAGCTGTGCAGATCGGAGTGGAACACACTTGGCCGAAGATTATCATTGAGGGGGACTCTTTAACAGTAATAAAAAAGTGTAAGAATCGAGATCGAAACAGATCTATGATAGGCGCCTATATTCAGGATATTAAAAAGATGGCATACAGATCAAAGAAGTTCGATTTCAAACATGTTTCAAGAACAGCGAACACCCTTGCACATTATATTGAAACGAAAGAGCTAAGGAGGAAAGAAAGGACTTACCAGGAAAGATCGGAATCGGAGCAGAATGAGCACCAGAGGTTGAGGGAGGCGTTGCGTGAACCGGACTGAAGGAGGATATCAGAGAGTAGTTTTCAGAAAGGAGAAGCAACAAAATGAAGGATCTGGAAGGGGGGAGGCTTCTTCAGAAATGAAATCCGTTCTTCAAGAAGGAATTATGATGAAAGAGAAGATTGCAAATTTCAATGCGTTTTGATTGGGTGGTGTGTCGGTGGTTATTAATTTTAATTTTTTAATTTTTAAAATTCAAATTAGGCTATTGGTCTCCAAAATATCTTGATTTTTTTTGTTTAAGTTCTGTTGTTTTTGAACCGATTCGGGCCTATAATAGTTGGGCTCCGGTCATTTTCTGTTTTGGATTTTGAATCTTGTTTTAGTTTTCTTTCATTAAAATAAAAAGCCCAATCAATATTTCAAAAAAAAAAATTAAGAAAATGAATAGGGATAAATATAAGGATATAATAATTTTGATTTAAAATTTAACATATATAAATATTATACGAGGGTGAAATTTTTTTTTAAATTAAGAACAATTTTTTGAGTAATAATGGATGTTTTTTTTTTTTACGGTTCAAACTTATTTAAGTAGTTTGTTTTAAAGATTTTATATAAAGATATTAATATTCGAGTAATAATATTTTTTATTTGTAAAATATAAGAAGTGATTTTAAACTTTTCTCAATTGAATTGAGTTCGATTAAGGGCTAGTTCTTCATTGCTTTTCAAAAGCACTTCTGGCTCTAAAAGCACTTTTGGAAGAAAAGTTGTGCAGAAGAAGTTGCTTTTGGTTGGAATTTTTAGCTTTTCAAAAGTGCTTTTGAAAAACACTTCTAAAAAGGTTTAGTGCTTAATTACTTTTTCACCCCTCTAATAACATAGTACTTTTCCTTTTTTTTTTTCGTGTTGCTTAATTACAAATGTGTTAAAATTATTAATTAAAAATAAAAAAATATTTTTTAAAATATTAATTACAAATATTTAATAGTTATATTTAAATATTTAAAATGTAGTTTATATATTTAAAATTTATATTTCATATATTAAAATATTAACAAGTTATAGTAATTTTTTTATATTCTTACTAAAATATAATAATATTAACTAATTTAAATTTTATTTAAATGTATATTTGTTACTTGATAATAACATGTCTAAAACGGACATTTTATTTCTCAAAAGCACTTTTTGACAGCAATGATAAACACTCAAATTTAAAGCAAACTTTTCAAAAGTACTTTTCCACCGTACTTTTCAAAAGCATTGCCAAATTAACCCTAACTTATGACACTAAATAAATTAAGAGTTTTATATATGATTAGATTTTGACCTACGACTTGGTTAAAGAAAATACTGATTAGAATTTATTCAATAATGGATATAAATGGAGTAATAAAAAATTATATTTTAATATGAATTCTAATACGATGTATTTGATGCTGAATTTGTAATTTTTATTTATTTAAAGATATTTAAAATACGATTTTTTTATTTATAATATTAATTATAATTTAAAAGTAGTGTATTTCTGATAACTATTATATTTTTAATAATTGGTTGGAAATGTCAGAATGAGATAAATTTAATGATCGTTCTTGTTCATGGAGAATTCTTCAGTTAAAATAAGAAATGATAAGGATGGCATATAATTGAGAAAAAAAAGGGAGCATGTCTTTTGCCATCATACATCATAATGATTTTCACCATTAACTCCATAAATTTGCATTTAAAAGAAGGAAAATCTCAAAATCAAACCAAGAAATCGACATACAAAAAAGCATATGGGATCATCATCATCACTTCAGAAAAGCTTCTCCTTTAAGCCCTCTCTACTACTTGGAGAAAGAAAGCAGCCATTAACTAAAAAGAAACACATTCATAAACACACAAACTTGGTGATATAATGGTAGTGCCTGGCCCATTTGTTGTTAAAAAGTTAAAAGGGCTTTTGGAGTTACACATTTTCGGTGGAGTGATGGAGTAATGGCTGAGTAAGGGATGGCTTAACATGGCCGGATGTTCTGCTGTTGTTGCTGTGCTCTGCCGTCGATTCAATCGCAATTTTTTCTTTGGCTGCAAACTTCCTCTCTTCGCTTTTCCCCCATAGTACTAGATATAGTCCTACTATAATCAACACTGCCCCAATGATTCTGCACAGTCCTCTCAAAATGTTACATATAACACCAAAATAACATGTGATGATTAAAAATGTTTTGAGAATGAAAGACTCACTTAGCCACTTACCCTCCCAGATAGAACTCTTCCCCTAAAGCAATGGAAGCCATAATAGCGACAACAAGTGTCTGAACAGGTTGATAAACAGCAACGAAAACAGGGCCTCCTCTGTCAATACACCATATCTGTACTGCGAATGCAATCCCTGATGCCACCACTCCCTGCATGTTTTACACCCACATTTATATCTTTTCGTCTGTTTTCATTAACCTTAAATAGTGAATACTGACCGCGTAGAGAATAGTGAATAGTTCACCGCCGGAGTGGAACATCCAAGCTTGAGGGTCTCTCTCAAAAACTAGCGCAATGATGAGGAACTGAATGAGACCAAAGAAACATGTATAGGAAGTAACAGAGAGTCTAGCAGGGTACTTCTTCAACACGGGTGCCTGCAACACCAGCCAACCGGACCAGGATAAGCAATGGCCGATTAGATAGAGACAACCAAGGGTCCAGCTCTTCCCATTTGCATCCCCCAACGAAACAAACGTTGGTGTGGGTCTATTCAGTGGTGGAACTGGGCTGTAGATGGTTGGACCTTTGTATAGTGTTATAACTGATGCTCCAGCCACACATAATATTGTTCCTATAACCTTGGATATCCCATCTTTCCTGTCTAGCCGCACTTTCTCTATCCTGGAATTAAACACATGATTCATTTCATGTCCCTCAGTCCCTGTCGTGTATACATAAGTTTATACTTGTAACTTATGTAGGCTTACCTTAGTATGGCTGCCATGAGAAAGGTGATGGCTGGGACAGAGTTTTGGATTGCTGATGCAAAGGTTGGTGATGTGTTATCTAACCCCAACAAGTAGAAACCTTGATTAGCTGTGATTCTGTCATGTAAAAATAACTAGGGTTAATTAGCTTGTACTTTTGTTTCTTCTTTTATATGTTAAGAGTTTTAGAACATGATCATGCATACCCAACAAGAGCCAGTAGGAAGAACTGTAGAAGAAAATTCAGAGTCAAGGCTGGTCTCTCCTTCCTGAAAAAAAAAAAAAAACAATTTAGGGTTTAGCATATCTAGGGGGTTTAAAGAGAAGAGTTATGGGTTATGCTTTGTTTGTATGATTTACTTTTCAAGAAAATATGCAAAGGGTAAGAGCAGAAGCAAGGCAATGATATTCCTATAAACTGGGAACACAAGTTTGCTAATGCCCATATTAAGAGCAGCTCTGGAAACCACATGGAACCCTGCATAACCAAACTGCAAGGCCAACATTGCCATATGCAGCTGGAGCCTTTCAGGAACCGAACACCACATTCTCGTATTAGAGGCTGAACCACCAGCATCAGCCATTGATGTAAAGCCCTTTGAGATTAAAACAAAACTCAAACTTTACAAATAAGATTTCCAGGGAGAGTCGAGGATGGGGTGATTTGGATGAATGAAGTGGTGGGTATAAATATAGTTCAATGGGGATGGTTATGGCCCCACAAATGGGCCCAAAAAGATGATATGTCAACTGTTCTAATGTTGCATGTTGTCTCCCACCACATTCTTTTTCCCCTATTCCACCTCGAACTGACAAGACAACCCCAATCGCACTACTGCAACAACATGAATAGAAAAGTGAGAGAAAATTGAAAAAGAAAACCAAAGAAACCGAGATGATTACATATTTACTACACTATTATAGTATTATCCAACAGCTTCTGTTTTGGCTCCATGCCATTAATGATTATGATTGGCGGTCATCAAATGGAGTGAAACGCCATGGCTGATAGCTCGCACGAGGGGGGAGGGGGGCATTAGAGCCTTTCAGCCCCACCTCGCACTTACTACTAAGCTTTACATTTCTTGTATATTTTTCATTATTTTAATACATGGTACAACATTTCCATACTTTATATATCACCAGTATATTTTCACTAAATTAACTTCTTGTCCGGTAGATTCCCCGACCTGATTATCCACTGAAACAGCTTTGATTTGCCTACTAAGATTTAAAACATAGTACAACATTTCGTATACGTTTGATCATGGTTATTGCAGGGAACCTAATGAAGTGTTTCCACTGAGGTTCCAACTCCCAAAGTTTGCTCAACAATGGGCTGTTTTTTCTGATCTGATCTCACCTCATTTGCTTTAACAGACATGTTGACCCCCCCACAATCGAGATCACCATCATTCTAAATTTCAAGAAAAAAGAGGCCTACCTTTGGGAAAAAAGGGGGGAGGGGTGGAATATGTTTACAGCTGACAGCAAATGCTTTTCCCTTTACAATATACATTTTTTAACAAGGATGGGTGAGTTTAGCACGAATGATTGAAAGAAAGGAAGCTGAGTCTGACTCGGCCTGCTTGAACTGGTCGGACATTGACCTGACCAACCCAGTTGTGATGTTAATTGCATTTTAAGTACTTGACAGACAACTACAATAGATTTTGTTCGCACGAGAGAATCTTCAATGCAGACTCTGGTCGAGGTTTGAGTCGACTCGTTTGACTGAATTTCAGCCCCTTTTTTCTTAAAAAAAAAATATTACTTTTTGATGACAAACGGCCAAACGGGACATATTTTTATTAATTTATAAGGAAATTTTCAATTAAACATGGCATCTCTTTTTCGAATATACGGCAGAAAGATGGATGCCCCACAATTGCTGTGGTGGTTTAAAAAAAAATCATTTCTATAAACTTATACTTAAAATCATTTGAGAATTGAATTTTAAAACATGCATTTGAATTCTTTTTTTAAAAATTTGGATGATTTTATGTAGTCTTGAATTTTACTGAGATTAACTAATATTAGCATCATCTTAAAACCTAAACTTTCTAAACATAATAATTAGTGTTATGCCTGCATAAAATTATTATTATTAAACACTGATTTATGTCTAATATTATCTTTAACTCTGTTGATAAAGGGATTAGATAAGGCGGAGATGGTGGTGGTGTTGGGCGGTCCACTTTACTTAGAGTAAGGCGGAAAATCACTATGTTCAGTGATAAAATTATGGTGGTAATAGAATTGGATAGAAGAAGAAAGAAAAAGAGAGAATAAGAGAAAGAGTGGTACTAGGATAATTTTGAAGTGAAAATTTTGAAGATTAAAATTTTCTAACTTTCGAAAATTTAAATGTTTTTCTCTTCTTTTTCCTTTCAATTCAAGCTTGTTTGGATTGGTACTAGGATAACTCTTTTGGTAAGTCTATCAATTTATAGAAGTTTTTTAACGTTTCTATTTAGTTAAAATGGTGAGGGAGAATCGTGGTGGGGAGGCCTATAGTAGTGACGACAATGAGGGTTGGAAGAAAGGTGTAAGCACTAGGCCAATGAGAGTCGCTTGCGTCAGCGACGTGACCAACTGTACCACCGGGGTTAGCGAAATACAGCGTCTGTTGAAATGTAAGGGATTGCAACTGAATAATTGAGTTCTAGTTTAGTATCCCCCAAGGAGAAAACAAACTGAGCCTTGTGAGTGGGCCAAAGCATGGTGGTGGGAAGCCATGGTTTTATTTACCTCTATTTCCTTGAGGTTCATCTGCCACCTTACGAGTTTATCTGTGAGGTGTTGAATTACTATGGAGTAGCGGTAGTTATCTGGGGCTTCGTGGTGAATTCTTATTAGATTTCTTATACTCTACTCATTAAAGGGATGAGATGCTAGGGGTGCGTAAAACTCGATTTTATTTGAAAAATTTTAAAAAATAAATTTTAAGTTAATTTATAATTAAAATTTCAAGTTTGAAACCATTAATTGCTTTGTTTTTATTATTTTTACTTTGAAGGAAATTGGTTTCCTGACATCAGATTTAATAGAATATTGGGAAAATTTTATGGATTAATTAGGTTGAAATATTTGTTTGCTTCAATTGATTTGGTTTTGTGAATTCGTATATTACGTATATATGAATCTTTATATTAGATCTGGTTTATTAATTTGTAAACTTTAAATTTAGTATAATATTTATGATGCATGTTTAAGGAATTTCGTTGAAAAGTAACAAATTAGGGTTTTCAATTTCTAATTGTGTATATAGAAAATCTCACTTTTGATTATTTCGAAAATTATAGTACAATAAAATATTTTAGTTTTGACTATTATGAGAATTTTAAATTTTAATATTGGTATGTATATATTTACTGTTATCTTTTAATTTGATTGACAGATGAAATTAAGAGAAATATTTTGAAATAAATAATTTTAGATTTTGGCTTTTAGTTTTAATTAAGGATCTCTAATATTTTAAATAGATTGTTGAAATAAATGTCACCAAAGTGACCTTTTTTTTCATATATTAGTTTGTTTAAAATATCAAGATGATTATATGTTTTGCGATTCATGCGTTTATTAATTGACCCAAAGGTAAGTTAATATTTGGTAAAATTTCAATATCTGTAGTGATAAATGCTTGACAATTATAAGATACTCTATGTGAGCAATATGTTAGTCCAAAGATTGATTTATTGTTTGACATAATTTATCGTCAATGTTTCCAAAGGTTGATTTATTGTTTGATATAATTTATCGTCAATGTTTGATTGCTACAACAAGAGTATCACTTACTATTAATATTACTTTCGAAAGACTTGGTATTGATGTTGTGTTTGGTATATTAAGATGGAATTAACCATTATTTTGAATTTATTGTTTACTTATGAATATTTATGTGAACTTGTTTTTATTTATTTTTGTTCTACATTCAGCTAATTCATCTTCTACTGCCACAATATCTGCTAATACCAATTCTATACCCATGCTTATGGGACCAATTTCAAGGAATGCAAAAGACACTTACTTATAGTGCTTAATTATATAGACATAGACCTTACACTAAGGGAAGAACAACCTGTACATCTCACTGTAGTAAGCACCCCTGATGCTCAAAGAGATTTTGGGAAGCGGGATCGTTCAAACTACATGAGTCTAATGATCATGAAGCACAACATTTCAAAAGCCTTTAGGGGCACATAATCTGAAGAGATTACTTAGGTCAAGGGTTTTATTGATGAAATTGAGAAACGTTTTGCCAAAACGATAAGGTTGAAATGACATCACTTTTGACTTCTTTGATGTCTATGAAGTATAAGGGTCAAGAAAATGTGAGGGAGTACATTATGGAGATGTTCCATTTTGCTTCAAGACTTAAAGCACTTAAGATCGAGCTTTTTCAAGAATTACTTGTTCTTATGGTTTTGGTACTGCTTCCTACTCAATTTAACCAATTCAAAATTAGTTACAACTGTCAAAAGGGGAAATGGACTCTAAATGGACTCATTTCTCATTGTGTGAAGAGGAAATAAGGTTGAAGCATGATAAGTCAGAAAGCGATCATTTGGCTAGTGCCTCCAAAGACAAGGGCAAGAAAAGAAAATATCATAATGAAGTTGTTAAGAGTCCAACTCAAAAGAAACAACAACAAGTTACAAAAGGTTGTTTCTTTTGTTACATGTTTGGACACGCGAAGAAAAAATGTGTTAAGTATCACGCTTGACGTACAAAGAAATGTATAATTCTTACTTTGGTTTGTTTTAGGTTAATTTAGCTTCAATACCCAAAAACACTTGGAGGATAT
Source organism: Gossypium bickii (assembly GCA_025503065.1). Classification (NCBI taxonomy): domain Eukaryota; kingdom Viridiplantae; phylum Streptophyta; class Magnoliopsida; order Malvales; family Malvaceae; genus Gossypium; species Gossypium bickii. The sequence goes on along the minus strand of CP106715.1, from coordinate 31,370,989 downwards.
ATTCTGATGCTACTACTCACATAAGTGTTTCTATGTAGGGTTGCCTAAGCTACTGAAAGCTAAGTGATGGTGAAAGACATATCTTCATGTGTAATGGAAAATTGGTGGAGGTGGAAGCAATTGGGCATTTTATGTTGTTATTAGGAACTGGTTTTTATTTGGATTTAAAAGACACTTTTGTAGTACCGTCTTTTAGATGAAATTTAGTTTACGTTTCTTTGTTGGACAACTTTGGATATTGTTGTTCATTTGGAAACAATTAGTTTAGTTTGTCTTTAAATTCAAATGTTGTTGGAACTGGTTATTTAAATGCTTATGGCAACTTTTATTTGCTAGAAATAGTTGCATCCTATAATGAAACCTTGCATGTAGAATCAGGTGGTATTAAACACAAATTAAATAAGGAAAATTCGACATCATTATGGCATAAATGCTTAGGTCATATCTCCAAAGGTAGAGTTAAACGTCTTGTGTCATATGGCATTTTAGAGTCCCTTGACTTCACAGACTTTGATGTCTATGTCGATTGCATCAAGGGAAAATAGACCAAAACCAAGAGATTTTGTGCCAACAAATTTTCAGACGTCTTAGAATTAATTTATACTGATATTTATAGGCCTTTCTCTACGACATCCTGGAATGGTCAACAATATTTCATAACATTCATAGACGACTACTCACATTATGAGTATCTCTATCTCATTCATGAGAAACCTCTGTCTAGACGTGTTCAAAGCTTATAAATCTGAAGTTGAGTATCAACTCAACAAAATTAGTAAGAATGTCAAATCTGATCGTAGTGGTGAGTACTACGGTAGATATGATGGCTCAGGTGAACAACGTCCAGGGCCATTTGTGAAATTCCTATAGAAATGCGATATTGTACCACAAAACACCATGCCAGGATCACCTAGTATGAATGGTGTAGCTAAAAGACGAAATAAGAATATTAAGGATATGGTAAGGAGCATGATTGCTCATTCTACTTTACCTGAGTCCCTTTGGGAGAAGCATTAAGGACAACAATTTACATTCTAAATAGAGTACCCATTAAAACAGCTGCAAAAACACCTTATGAGTTTTGGATAGGTCGAAAGCCTAGTCTAAAGCACTTTTACATTTGGGGGTGTCTAGCTGAGACAAGGCCTTATAAGCCATATGAAAAGAAATTAGACTCCAAAATAATAAAGAACTACTTTATTGGTTATTCTAAGCGACCTAAGGGCTATAAGTTTTATGATCCCAAAATTAAGAATGTTTTTGAAATGGAAATTGCATCACTTTTAGGATATTGAGTGTAATAGCTCGATTTTAGGGCTAGTCAGAATAGTGGTTTCAAGACCACTAAACTGAGGTCAAAGAAAATTATTTTGAAGTTTTTTTATGTGTTGTAGCATAATTATATGGATGCATGAACTTTTGGTGCTTTAATTTTGATGATTTCATGCTTAATTGTGAAAAAGGACTAAATCACATAAAGTGCAAAAGTTCTATTTTTTAAGGTAGAAGTGTCAAATAGCCATAGAATGTTAAATTGGAGGTTTTTAAAGTGCAATTAGGCCATTAGGAGGGCATGGCCGGCCATAGGAATGAAGGAGACAATAGCATTAAATGTTGGTCAAATTTGGTAGAGATTAGGTGATAAAAAAATGACTAAAATAAAACAAAAAGATGAGATATCATCTTTTACTATTCCTCCTTCTTCCCACCGAAAATTTGAAGAGAAAACAAGGGTTTTAAAGCTCAAACTTTCAGCCAACATATTCCCTAGTAAGTAAGTGATTTTTGAGGTTTTCCTTAATGATTTTTGTACTTTTGGAGTCTCCAAAGCTTAAGCTAGCTAATGAGGGGACTAATTTGTGATATAGTTGAAAGTTTAGAGACTTACCATGAGAGAGTATATGTGGTTAGCTGAGTTTTTATGGAAGAAAATGAATATTAGGAAGATAAGAAACAACTTTTGTGAAAGGTGTTAGCATGAAAACACCTAAATAGGACTTAAATGCAAAGAGTGAATTTGTGTCATAAATGCATGAAATGGTTGGAATGGTGAGTAGTTTTAAGAGAAATAAATGTTCAACTAGGCTTGTTTATTGAGAAAATGTGTTGAAAAATGATTTACGAGCCTAGGGGCAAAATCATAATTTTGCCATAGTATAAGGGCAAAATGGTCATTTTTGCCCAAGCGTAGATTTTGATGCATTATGATCATAGAATGATCTAAATGAATGAATTTCATTGTTATAGATCAATAAGAACGCGAAATCAACCTTGACCGTGGAAAGGGCAAGGTGACGGATTAAACTGTTAGTTAACACGTTTTGTACCGAGGTAAGTTTATGTGTAAACAATCCATTTTTTTTTTATATATACATTGTTGTTAATAATTAGTGCATAGATTGATTGAGAACCTAAACGGTTCAAGTGGATTGAATGTGGTAGTTATTGAATAATCGTTATATGAATTACAAAATAGATATGTGAATGTATAATGGCAATACTCGACGGTGGGCTAAGTGCGATACCACCATATTACTTAATTACGATGGGCTGGGATACCATCGTTTATTTATTAATTGGTGGGCTATGTGCGATGCCACCCCAATAAAGACTGATGGTGGACTAAGTACGAACCCACCTAGTAATTTGATTATAAATGGTTGATTATGAGATTGTGATGTGTTGTATTATATGATGTTGTGGCGTTAAGTGCAGGAAAGCCTATTGATGAATGTATGCATTAAGCTTGTGATATGGTTGGAATGTGGAATTGAAAGGAATAAGTAAGCATGATTATGAATGTGGAGTGTTTCTTGCTCAATGTATGATGCTATATAATTGTTTAGCACATACTATAATGTTATATTGTTTACATGTAAACTTACTAAGCTTAAAGCTTAGTCCCCCTTCTCTTTTCCCTTGTTTTATAGAGTTTAAGGGTCGAGCCGGGATACGTGAATAACCAGAAGACCACCCACACTATCTGCTCATTTCTGTATATCTAGACTTAGTGATTTTTGTATATGGCATGTATAGGGGCTGGATTAGTTAGAGTATTTTGTTATTTTGGCCAAAAGTGTGTTGGCCCCTTTTTAAGACAAATTATTTTGTATATTGCCATGATTGATGACTCACTTTGTCATTTATGAAATGATTTAATCGTTCATGGAAAAATTAGATTGCAAAATATGAATATGTTTGATGATATGTTGAATGGATTCTTGTGGTGTGATCTAGAGAGTTGCAAAGAGCTTGGCAAATAACTTTGTTCTTATTCACACGAGTAGGCACACGGGCGTGTGTCTAGGCCGTGTGAAGTCTGCACCTTGAAATTAGAATTTGAATCACCACACGATTGAAGCACACGGGCGTGCCCAGGCCATGTGGATTAATCAGAGATGACCACGGGCCAGCCAAATGGGCGTGTGTTTAAGTCGTTTGATTCAAGTCAGTGTCGACCATGGGCATCGAACATGGGTGTGTGAGATGATACACGGGCGTGCCATCTCCCCCACGGGCGTGTAGCCCCTGTTTAGGTAAAATTTTCTTAAGTGCGTAAAAGTTTCCAATTTATCTTCGAAACCTTTTGGAAGCATGTTTAGGGCCTCGTAGGTCCATTATAAGGATGATAGACAAATGAATGAAAAAGTTTTAATTTGAAATGAGTTTGATAGCCCAAAGTTGTATGATAGTGCAAGTTAAGTATGGTAACGTCTCATACCCGATTTCGGTGTAGAATACGGGCAAGGGGCATTACATTGAGTTTGGAGGGAGAAAAAAGGTTAGAGACATTGCTTTTGAGGAGGAATTGGATTTTAACTCAGTTTCTACTATCACTTTTGATGATGTTCAGGTTCTCATACCTATTATTGATCAAGAAATGAATCAAGGACCTCAACAAGATAATGTTAAGCAACTCCTTATTTAAGATAAGGTAATTGTTCCAGAAGAACAAACTTAACAACCTTAAGAACAAGTATCATTAAGGGGGTCCACGAGAGAGGAAAAATTCTATTTCAGATGATTATGTTGTATTTCTCCAAGAACATAAGGATGACAATGGAATGATGGAAGATAATCCAATCAACTTTCTTTAGGCCATGAAAAGTTCTAATTCCCAATAATGGATTGATGCCATGGAATAAGAGTATAAGTTTATGCAAGATAATAAAGTTTAAGAACTTGTCCCATTACCTGAAGGTGCAAAACCAATTGGTTGTAAATATTTAAAACCAAGAGGGATGCAAATGGTAATATGGAGAGGTATAAGGTGCGTCTTGTAGCTAAATAATATACTCAGAAAGAAGGCATTGATTTTACAAAGACTTTCTCTCCAATTTCATTGAAAGACTTTGTCAAGACAATCAGGGAGCTTATTGCTCATCTTGATCTTGAGTTACATCAGATGGATTTTAAGACTGTGTTTCTCGGTTGAGACATTGAGAAACAATTTATATGATGCAACCAGAAATCTTTGAGTCAAAAGACCCAAGGAATATGATTTAAAAATTAACAAAATCCATTCATGGACTCAAACAAGCTTCCTATCAATTGTACCACAAGTTTAATCAAGTAATTGTCTCGTTCGATTTTGAGATGAATATTATTGATGATTGTGTGTATCACAAATTTAGTGGGAGTAAGTAATATTCATGGTTCTATATGTAGATGACATTTTGTTTGGCACTAATGATATAGGATTATTGCAAGAAACCAAGAGGTTTTTATCTAAGCATTTTGATATGAAAGATCTTGACGATGCCTATTTTGTTTTAGGAATTCAGATCCATTGAGACCGATCTTGGGGTATTCTTGGATTGTCACAAAAGATATATATGATAAAGTGCTCAAAAGGTTTGGCATACAAGGCTATAGACCAGGTGACACCCTTTGTAACACTTCTTACCCGGTCTGATAGCCAGACCCGAGTTATAGGGTTCTACCATAGTCATCAGAGCAATCACATTCACAAAATAATTACAATACAATAGATTTACGACAGTCTGCACAAGTGGCAAACAGATGAAATGAGAGTAGACCTCGCAGGCAAATATAATGCGAATAGCTTGCATACAAACATCTCACGAATAGTCCTATTACGATGCACCTAGACTCCGCGTAAAGACATGTGGTGGATAGCACCTCCGGGTATACATATTGCGGATAGTCTCATGGATAAACTTATAGCTATTTGACTTGATATACTCATACATACACAAAGCATCTGCGGACTGCCTCGTGAACCATAATTGGTGGACAGTCATGTGAACATACAAATAGCGAACTATGCCACAGACAGTCTGACAATGGGAAATTCATTTCTAAATTCAACCCTAGAACATTCAAATGTTTAACAAACATAAGAACATCATTCTAGGTTCAAAACTTATGAGCATTTAATGTAAACACATATATGATTCAAGTACTATATAAATTCACTAATCACTCAAGTATATCAATACCATTCTTGATAGCCTATGCTTTGTTCATAGCCAACAATCACGTAAATGTATATGACATGAAATCATTCAAAATCCAAACCACATTTTGATTCAAAAACACCATAACTCAAGGTACACATATGTGCATAACATTTCCTATATACATGCCATATAATTAAGTCCAAAAAGAATAAAAGACTACCAAATTGAAGGCTAAATAGTGTGAGCTCTGAGTTGATCCGATCTATACATAACAGAGTAAGCATTACAAATGCTTTATAAGTCCAGAGGAAATTTACGTAACTTACTATATTATTACAACAATGTAGTAATTCAAATACATTAGCATTAGACATGATATCCTTTGACATCCTCAACATTCATATACATCTCAACAAAACAACTAATAGGTTAGTTGTTTACACATTAAGTACTTACATTATAACCAATTTATACATATTCAACAATTTAGTATAACTAATATATGTCACCCCAATCATGTACATTTCATAAACATATAATTCAAATCCTATTCATACCATATTCCAATCATACTTATTTTGCATCATAAACAACCTAATTCAAGTTCATTTTATTTATACTAATACCACTTTTATTTCTATTTTTGGTCTATAGAACTGAATTAAACTGAATTCAGGTACACTGAACTGATTTGATTACATATGCTGGCATTATCGAGCTACTAACACTAGCTTCAAATAGGGTTGCTAACACTAGCTTAGTTTGATGTTGCTAACACTAGCTTTAGAGAATCCATAGTAGATGTTGGACCTCAAACCATCGAATTAATCCCTGATCGCAACACCCATTTGTTTATACAAGCCGATGTATTTGGGCTGCTAACACTAGCTTCTGATCAGGATTGCTGACACTAGCTTGGTACGATGCTGCTAACACTAGCTTCAGAGAATTTACAACAAATACTGGATCTCAAGCCATCGTATTAATTCGTGATCAAACATTCATTTTCCTTTTCTGTATCATTTCAAACCCTTTAACCGTATACACACTTTCATATTCTAAATAATAGTTCATATACATTTTGAACCATGTAACATAATCTTATACTCAGTTTTCCAATCATATAACAATTTACAATTCATTCCATACTACGTATCTATTCACATTTATCATAAATCTCAAACTTTCCAATTTAGTCCTTTTGATGCCATAAGTCATTATTAGTTCACATGCATATAAATTAATAAATATAATCATACAATTCAAAAATAATATAAAATAATATAGTAAGTTCCATGTGAACTTACATGGGAAAACAACAGTAAACAAGGTGTCAGGGACTAATTCAAAATTTCTCTTTTTTCTTGATTATCTACCGATTGATTCAAATCCCAATCTATAATAATTCATTACAATTTATCAATTCCAATAGACTTATATCATCCTATTATAAGTATAATTCAATTCAATTTCACTTTTTGGAAGTTTTCCAAAATTTTTTATTTTATTCAATTTAGTCCCTAAAATCGAAATAGCTATATCTTTCAAATTCAAGCTTTGTTTTCCAATCCAATTTTGATTTCATCCTTATCTAACTCTTACCTAACTCACTAGTAGCACAGATAATAGAATTTTCATCCCATTATTTATAAATTTTACAATTTAGTCCTTTATAGAAAAATTAACAAAATCTCTTTACAAAATAGTCATTTTCTTATTTCTAAGCTTAAAAGCTAACATTTAAACACCAAAATTTTAAAAAATCATCAATGGAAAATTTTATAAACTTTAACAATTTTACAGTTTAATACACGTGTTAGCTAAATCGAGCTACAATAATCATAAAAACACAAAATTCATGAAAAACGGGCTTAAGTATGCTTACCATGCAATCAATTGAATGCTTTAAAACTACAAAAATAGCTTCTTGTCTTTCTTTTCTTACAAACGGTGGAGGAAAGTTAAAAAAAAAAGATGATGGTTTCCCTTTTTTTTTTCTTTCCATATTTTAAAGTATATTTTCTTTATAAATTTAAAATTTTAACTTTTAATTATTATTTCATTCACCAAACTGTCCACTCAAAACCACAATATTATAGTTGCTATTTTAACCTTGACTTTAATGGCTATTTTAATCCTTTAGCAATTATAAATATATAGCTATTAACTTTTACCACTTTTACAATTTAGTCTTTATACCTTAATTAATCACCAATTCAATAAAATTACATATATGAAATTCAAGTTATCCATATAATAACTTCATAAATATTTAATAAAAATATTTACAAGCCTGATTTATGGAAATTAGGTCCCGGTACCTCTTTTTTTGACACCATTAACTTTAGAGTCAAAACACTTGTACCTTAACTAACTATCTAATTGACAAATTCGTCGGACAAAAATTCAATATAATAACATAATTAACTTTTAAATATTAATTAATAATATTTACGGACTCAATCATCGGAGAATGGGGTTCCAAAACTACCATTTTTGGCACCACTAAAAATCGGGCCATTACACCCTTGTTGCTAAATGAGACAAATTTAATCTTACTCAATGCCCTAAACATAACCTTGAAATTCATGAAATGAAAAAAATTCCATATGCATCAGGTGTTAGGAGTTTAATGTATGCTCAAGTATGTGCGCGTTCGGATATTGCGTACATTGTTTGGATGTTAGGCAAATATTTAAGCAACCCTGGTATGGACCATTGGATAGCAGCCAAAAGAGTTATGAGGTATCTTCAGAGAACAAAAGATTACATGCTTACTTATAAGAGATCAAATCATTTGGAGGTTGTAGGGTATTCTGATTTTGATTTTATTGGGTGCTAAGATAGTAGGAAATCTACTTCAGGCTATATTTATCTGCTAATTGGAGGAGCTATATCCTGGAAAAGTGTTAAACAGAAACTTGTAGCTTCTTCCATTATGGCAGCTGAGTTTGTAGCATGCTATAAGGCATCAAACCATGGAATATGGTCGCAGAACTTTATCACTGGATTGCAAATTTTGGAGAATGTATAAAGACCACTCAAATTATTTTGTGACAATAAGACAGCTGTACTGTATTCTAACAACAATAGGAGCTCATCTAAGTAAAAGCATATTGATATAAAGTTCCTAGTTGCAAAAGAGAGAGTGCAAAGTGGACAAATATCCATAGAGCACATTCGATCAAACTCCTTGAAAGCGGATTCGCTCACAAAAGGTTTACCAACCTAGGTATTTCATGAGCACACTGCTCCTATGGGTGTTATATTATTTAAGGACATCATGGTTTAGTAGGAGTTTGTATTTTATTTGTTTTATGTTTGTTTTCAGACATTTATGTATTTGGTTAGTTTTTATCAGAAATGAAATATTCATTTTATTTGATATTGACCTCACTTAAATTTAAGGAGGACCAGTTCGAAATAGGCATGTTTGGTTCACATTGCATGTAATTTCCATGCTACGCATCCATGATTGATCTATGTCATTTGACTATATTTGTATATGTAACCATTGATGAGTTTAGTCATGATTAATATGACAAAGACTACTTTGATCCTATATGGATATAGTTGGTGGACGAAATTGTTATAAAATACATGTTATATGATAGCAAATTTTGAGCTCATAAGGTTGTACATTTATCAGGAAACATATGTTGCCTAAGTGGGAGATTGTTGGATTAAAATTCTCAATTACGAGCATATATGTATAATGTATAATGCTATTATAAAGTGTGATACAAAATTAAGTGACTAATTATGTTATAAGTGTCATAGGTATTAGAGTGTCATAAAAATAATGTGTAGATACCATAAGTTGTATTTATAATTTGATGAGGGGCCAAATTATAAATACCCAAAATTGATTTAATAATAAATTATTTAAAAAGAGGTAGTGGTCCCTAAGAAATATATATATCTCATATTTCTTTTCCATCCCCGTCAGAGAGTTATACAAAGAGAAAAACTATTTTATTGGAAGATCAAAACCTTTTGGGCAATCTCCAACAATGGATTCAGGTACGCTTATGCATATAGTTTTGTTCTTAATGATCTGACATAAAAGTTATTGGTTTATATCAGATTCTTTTGGTATTGACACGAATGGGTATAAAGATAGTGACTTTCAAAAGGGTTTTCAAAATGGAGAGCTAAGGATTCCGCAATATTTGGAGGCCTGGCCTCATGGCTATATAGATGAAGTTGCTCGCATACTCCTTAGAGTAACCCCTAAGCCCTAATTATTCATTGTGTGGTATGGGCTGTGTCTCAATCATAAGTAGAGCACTAAAAAGCGGATAGAAGTGGTGCTTTTCGAAGAAGACGAGGGCTTGATTGAGCCTTGGCTAGCTTAGATCAATTGAGGGTTGATTTTAGTTACTTTTTAAATAATTTGACTAGAATTAATTCAATTGGTACCTAAACTACTTTCCCCCAAAATTGGTATATTCGTTAGTCAAACCATTAAGTCTATTTAAAAAAAAGGCTTAACCTACAAATTGGTACCTGAACTGTGCCATTCTTTTCATTTTGGTATCTAAACATTTGTTTGATCACAAGTGGTACCTAAACCATTTTTTTCTCAAGTTGGTACCTCTATTAGTTCAATCACTAGACAAACTGTTAAGTCTATTTTTCGCTCACACTTTATATTTTTTTTTCCCTTTCTTCCTCTCACCTTGGGCTTCTTCTACAAGTATGAGTGTTTTGGGCTTCATGGTTTTGGTTAAGGTTTTCAAAATCGGACCGATGGTCAAACTGGTCAGGCCACAAGTTATCGGTTAGATCATTTTGTCTTATTCAATCAAATAAATTATTAAAAAACCATAAAAATAAAAAATATTTAAAAATAGAGAAAATCGTTTAACTAGTTCAACTAGCTTGGTTCAATCGATCTATATTAGTTTGTGGGTCAATCAATTCAACCATTATCTTTGAACCGATACCTCGGTCAATTCTCGATCCAATCAATTAGTCTGATCTAGTTTTGAAAATGTTAGGATTGTCCCGATTAAGCAACGAACAAGTAAAAAATAGTAGAAGAAATTGAGAAATTGAACACACAAATTTAACGTGGAAAAACTCCTCCAAAGAGGATAAAAAACCACGGGCAAAGATAATTTTACTATAATGGCAACAGAATGAAGAGTACAAAAGATGGAGATAAAAAAAACTAAACCCCGAAAACCCGAAAATAAAGAACCCTCAAAACGTAAACACAAAATTCTCTAAATGTGTTATGAGTTCTAATCTCTAATGGGTGTATTTTCTAAGGTTATAAAAGAGCCTATTTATAGGCTAAATCCATAGGTCAAATAATAATAAAATAATCTAAACTAATCAGTGTTTGATTGAAACAAATAAACAGAGTTTAACTAGGAGATTACTTCTTGAATTTGACTAAAATAGGAGTCATAATTAACAGAAAACATAGATTTTGATCGATGAAATAAATTTTTCGATCCCGTCTGGTCAAGCAAGCAAGAGATGAAGTTTGAAAATAGAATTTCAAGCATTGTTAGTATTGCCAAACATTATAAAGGAAGAAGAAAGGAAAAAAAAAAAAAAAATAAAGAGTGAGAAATAATGAAAAAGAAAAAAAGAATTATTTTTAAAAAAATATATAATTTTAAAGTTTATATGACATAAAAATCTATTATTGGCTATAATTTTTTTAAATGGATATAACATTTTGGTGCAAGATGGGTATGGAAGAATAGTTTAGGTCCCACTTGTGACCAAAACAAAAGTTCAGTACCAACTTTGAAAAATTGGTATAGTGTAGGTACTAATTTGTGGGTTAAGTTTATTTTTTCTAAAGAAACTTATCTATTTGACTAAGGGTTGGACTAACGAAGATACCAATTTGGGAAAAAAAGTAGTTTAAGTACCACTTATGAAAGAAAAAAAAAGGTTTGGGTACTAAGATGAGAAAAATGACATAGTGTAGATGCAAATTTGTGGGTTAAGCTTTAATTGTATATGTACTTTTTATATGCATTTAATTTTTAGAATTTGTATAATAAATTATACTTGAATCTGAACCTTCCCATTCCATAAGATTGAATTAGGTATAGGGGTGAAGTTGAATTGTTTGGGGCAGATTTTAGTTGTATATTTTTATGGGAGCTAAAATGTAATTTCATTATTCTATTAATTTATATTTTTATATTTTTTAAAGGATTGAATAAAAAAATTATTAATTTTGAGAAAGTTAAAATACAATTTTATCATATATTAATTTAAAATTTTATAAATTTTAAAAGGCAAAAACTAAAATTTTTCAGCCCGCTCCTTAATAGATCCAATACAAATTATATATATAGAATTATACATGTATAACAAAAATAAATATTGACCCTTGTTGTGAATTAGATTTGCCCAATAGCTTGCCCTACTTGATCTGAATTCAATTTGAATAATAAAAAATATTTTTTAAAATTAAATTTAATTATAAAATATTAATTAAAATATATATTTAATATTTTATTAACATTTAATAATAAAATGGATTTTTTAAGTGGATAGGCTGTGTTAGAGTTGTATGACCCAAATTCTAAGAGATTGCTTACAAGTCAAGTTAAACAAAATATATTTTCTTTCTAGAAGATTTAGTATTTATTAGTATAATATATTTATCATTTATTAGCATAATTTGTTTGACTTACTAATTTAGCCTATAAATAGGTTCTTTTACAACCTTAGAAATATACACCCATTAGATATTAGAACTCATAACACATTTAGAGAATTTTGTGTTTACGTTTTGAGGGTTCTTTGTTTTCGGATTTTCGGGATTTAGTTTTTATCTCCATCTTTTGTACTCTTCGTTCTTTTACCATTATAATAAAATTATCTTTGCCCGTGGTCTTTTATCCTCTTTAGATGAGTTTTTCCACGTTACATTTGTGTGTTCAATTTCTCAATTTATTCCGCTATTTTTTTACTTGTTGCTTAATAGGGACGATCTTAACAGGCTGAAAATAAATTCGAATTTAAAAAAAAAAAATTGAAATCAAGCCTCGGCTCAACCCCATGAACATCTCTACTATGAATCCAAAATAAAAGATAGGGGTGGAGCACACTTTACGTCAAATCTAGCTGATGAAAAGTCCAAAATCAAAGTTTAAAAAACTCCATTCTTGTCCAAAATATTCTTAAAGTAATAATGGATGAAGGCAAGCATGCAACATATCCTTTATTAATACATATAATTATCAATAATGATGTTTGCTAAGGACTTATGCTACAATATTATTAATGGTTAAGATTGAAAAAATTGTACATGAGATGATTTAAAAGAAAAGTTTAATTGACCTGGTGGATGCATCTAACTTCAATTAAAAAAAGTTTAGCTTTTAAGTATTGTACATCACATATATGCACACATTACATTAAAAAATTACTTAAATACAAACTTTATCACTTATTTCCAAAAAAAAATTGAACCTCAGTAAATTCCATGAATAAATATTTGTTTATGATCGGACCAATCATGGAATTCTATGATCAATAAGTTTGTGTTTAAAACTTGAAACCATTATTTTCATACTTTTTAGAAACGTAAGGTACTTTTGCTTGCTTAATTTCTCTAGTCATGCCGCTGAGAATTAGACGACAGATGAAAGTTGAGAGCATTATTTTCTGGATTGGATTGATATGTCGGATAATTACATTGAGTTAGGTTGATTCTAATTTTATTTATTTTTAATATTTTCTTAAAAATTAGTTTATTCAATTAAAACAGACAAATCATGTCTGATCGAAAATTAATAGTTTGGTGGATTCAATTACTGGTCTGATTTTAAAAATGAGTTTTGAGAAAATACAAGAATCAAAGATGACCAAAGTAGTCATGTGGAGTATGTTTTAGTGCTTAAATATTTAAATATAATTATTGTGTGCCTAATGATAAGATTATTGCGTTTTATGATATGAATGCATCCTACTTTTATTCTCAATTACATATTTAAAAAAATAGATATGTTTTATCTTAGTATTTATTTATTTATTTATATAAAATCAATTTTAATTGTAATTATGTATATTTGTTGGAGTGTTTATAAATCTAATATCCTGAGTTCTTAAAGGGATGAGGTTTAAGTTATTGGAATGTAGGTAATGCAATTTGGGTACATTAACAAAAGGTATACAACCCCCTTTTTTTTTTCCTTAAAAAGAAAATATACAGTTAGCTGAGTAACTGATTGATGAGCACTTTTATTGATAAGTCGTATTCAGTAGAGTTTTATTTAAAGTATCTTACTATTAAATTATGGTTATCTTCAGATTCATTAGGTTCTAACTCGGCCGCTTTTGTTTGGCTGCCTATTTTTAGGTGAACATGCAGTAGCAGCAACTGAACCGGGGCCATTCCATTGACTAGGAAGAGCGAGTCATTGTCTGAATCCAACATTATCACACCTGCATATTGATGTGAAATATCCTAACCATAACAAATTGAAATTCGGATATGTAGAGAGATTTATTTTTGGTATATTTATGGAGTAATTTTTGTATTATGTTGTCTTTTATGTTACATTTTCTTATTAATTCATGTACTTTTAAGTAAATTAAATTAAATTTATTTTATGTTTAAACGATATATTAAAAAAAAAGTTGATCGTAAATTAATTTTGGATCCAAATTCGATTCATTCGCAAAAGAGTATTTTACTTTTACTTTTTTTTATTTTTATTTTATGTTTACTTGATTTGTTTAAGCTTAAAAAACTTGAATAATTACATTTAATTTAACCCAATTTCATATTTAATTCATCAAGAGTTACGTCGCTCTTCATGCAATTAGTTGAATTTTAGGTGTATGATCGAAGTTTGGGATTTTGCATTTAAATTTTACTCCCAAAAGGAACAAACATTAGCTTCTGTTTTTTCTTTTTTTCTTGAAACCTGTGAATATTTTAGAGATAGGAAAACAACAATAAGCCAATGAATCCCAATGATCTCCAGCTTTGAAGAAATTGACATTTGAGATTTAGAACAAAAACCCTACTCATTCATGCCTATGGAAAGGCCCCCCTTAGCTTTATCTAGCTTTGGCTCATTTTTCATTTCTTAGTGGTTAGCAGATAAACCAGTAGTGATTCTGTTTTCATTGCTTTTGGCATATCAAGTGCATGGACTGTGGGAGGAGGGGGATATTTTGGTGAAACTGTAGCTAGATTTTCCCATGATTTTGTTTAAGGAACCCAACCCAACATGATTAGATATGTCCATCATTATTGAACATTACAAATTGCGTGTGCTATAGTCTATTTAATAAAAGGGATAACAATCCCACATTAGTCGTTAGGCATAATAGATTTGCTGATTGCATGCTTTCCTACATTTTTGACTCAATAAAAAATCTTTCTTCATTATTACGCATCAATGCATAAAATATTGACCAACTTGCTAGTGTCAAAGCTTTTTCTTCTATTAGGTTATTGGCTTAGAGGACCGTTTCAAAAAAAAAAAAAAAGTTTTCCTTGGGAAAAAGACCCTAATTCGCTATCCATCGTTATATAAATGATTATAACAGAAGATGAGCCGAAATTAGAAAGCATAAGAAGACACAGAATATGAAATAATTAAACAATTTCATGAGTATCTTATTACATACAAAGGTGAGTTTTTTTTTTCTTTTTTATCCAAGAAGATATGGTGGTGGTGCTGCAACATTTCCAATATTTTTTTCATTATCAAAAACCATATATTGGTTAATCTTTCATTTCTGAAACCCGGTAGCCATCTCTTTCGTAGGTTTTTTTTGGGGTTCCCACTTCCCACTTTTAGCATCCATATTGCCATTCTCTTTTTGAGTTTGATTTAAGGTGAAAGAAGGGGCCCTCTCACCTCCATTAACAAATAGGTCCCAAAGGTCAAGTTGGTACACGCTTAATCACAACGTCTATTGAGAAGATGGTATATGGAATCTTTAGGTAATATATAGGAATAATTACAATTAAAACTAACATTAAAAAAAATTTATTTAATAAATACTCAAATATATTTGAAGGTAAGACTCAAATATTACTCTTCAAAATTTTTAGTCTCAACCTTATTATTAAATTAAAACTCATTGAAATCAATGTTATTACTTAAAAAGTCACAATCGCCCAAGTTTATTTTTGATTTAACCAAAAATGAAATATTATCAACTTTGGTACGACTATGGAAACTTTAACCATATGTCCTTAGGTTGCATTCATTTCTTTGATATTTTGCAACCTAAAGGAAACTTTCTTTTAAGTTATAATTGGATAAACAATTGAAAGAATAAAAAATAAATATTGACGCAAGAATTAGTTACACAGTTCAAAAACACTTTTCTTTCATCCATGGGGTTTTGCTTAGAAAGCAATTTATTGTCAATCAACTAAGGTCACTCTGCCCTTAAAAACTTATCTACAAACTCAGGATGAAGCAATTTGTTTATAAAGTAATTGCACTAGAAAAAGCAAGTTCTCACTAGGAACAAATAAGTGTCCTCTTCTGTTTGTACTCAATCAAGTAAACAAGCCTTCTTTAAATAAGTATTGTGGGCTTCCAAATATTTAGCTAGTGTGAACGTGATATCATTAGAATTGTGCTTCAATCAGATTTCTATATGACATCACACAATCGAAGATCTTCAAAAATTGTACTTATATAGAAACTAGGGGTGAGCAAAACTCGATTCTATTTGAAAAAATTCGAATTTTTTTTCGAATTTTGAGTTAATCAAATTGAGTTGTTTGAGTTATTCAGTTTTTTTCAAATCAACTCGAATAAGTAATTTAGTTTTCTGAGTTCGAGTCGAGTTAAATTTTACAATTTGAATAATTCAAATAACTTGAATAAGAATTTGATGTGAATACCCTTTTGGTTCCTGACAATTTTGAAAATGTGCAAATTGATTCCTCTAAAAATATTACAAAAAATTCAAAAATAGTCTTTAAAAATTCAAAATATTTATAAAATATTGTTTTCCTAAAATTTTATAGATACATATAAATTCAAAAAATTTAAAAATATATATGCTAAGCTATAATTTTTAGAAATAAAATAAAATTCTAAAATGATATATTTGATGCCTTCAACAAATAAATTATCAATCAAAATTATCATACCACTAATATTGTTTTTATTTTGTTTTGTTTTCAAAGAGTTTTCAAATATATATTGAAACACCCCAAACCCGGCCCACGAGCTTGGACCGAATCTGGTATGTTCCTCAAGCAAACCGATTCAAAGTTCGTTTGTTTCTTGGGAAAAACTTGTGCGATTTTAAGAAAAATATCGTTTTGGGTTGGGCTTGTGTTGAAAACCAAGTTATCTTATATTGAATTCCATTTGATTAAGGTGACAAAACAATTAGGGTTTGTTTTAAAAAACATTTACCCAACTTTGATTGATAATAATTCGTAAACATAATAATTGAAAATAAAAATAAGGAAAATTCAACTATGGCCTTATTACATCAAGTAAAAAAAACCCAAAATAGAATTCTTAAGTACTTAGATAAAATAAATTGTCCATAATGAATAAAACTTCTAGCTGAGCATGGCCACCACAAGTTCTGCCGTCCCGGTCCATCACTGCTCATCACTTGAAACATGTTCCCACAACGGGGTGAGTCAACAGACTCAATGTGTACACAACACTAAAATTTAATAGATCAGGCATACCATAACGTATCACATGCACATTCATATACAGATAAAATAATGATGCAACCTATACCCAAAACCTAGATGCCATCCGCTACACATCCCCGCACTCAACTCGCACACCGTGGGGACTACTAAGTCGACCCTCCATCCGCTACACACCATCGAAGGCGATCATTTGCGATGGCGTGCTCATCGCCCATATAAAATTCGTGGCATAGCCACCGGATTAAATAATTGTGTCATGCGACACCACATTCAGATAATGTAACCGAAGTTACCACATTCAGATATTGTGACCGAAGTCACCACATTCAGATAGTGAGACCGAAGTCACCACATTCATTTCCCCTTTCTCATATAACTCGAATGCCCATATATCATGCATATCCTACTTAGAATCACATTCATGTCACTTTTCACATGTTAAGTATAACATATTTCGTAATCCTAGTAAGAGTAGGAAACGTACCTGAGTACCTTTGTATCACATTAGGGTACCTTAGCCATATTCGCATTCTTATGCATACATACATTAGATATTACCATATAACGTATTAAAAGATAGTGTGAGGTACACATCTGATTTGCTTAACGAATTCCTTGAAATCCCGAAAACCAATCTATTGCTTTAGATCCGTTATCCCCTATATTCGGCCAATCATTTAAACATATTAATAAACCTATTCGGCCACAATCCAAATCCTAGTAGGATTTACACACTTAAAACTTACCTTTGATGCCGATTTGATGACTTTTCAAAGCCTGAAATTCCAAAATCTCTCTTCCTTGAATTCGGCTAGCACTAAATTTCTGAGTTGGTTAGTTTCGGTTTTTGAATGAATCTTAATTATGAAATAGACCTTTGGCCGAATGTACATATATGTACTTACCTTGCTTTTTAAATCCCGAAAACAAACTCTTCGCTATGGAGATGTCGACAATGACAGAGATCCCGGAGAACCCTTCAAATTTTGGCCCAAAATTCATTAATGAGATTAATACCTTGATTTCGACAAGCCCAAAAATAAGAGAATAAAAATCGATAACCACTTACCTTACCCTTGACCTTGTAATCGACGGCTCCCTTGCTTGAGTCCTTAAGAATTCGGTCTTGAGGCTTAGAAAGAATCGATACTAACTAAATTTTTGGAAAAAGTTTCGGCTAGAACATGGAGTATTTTGGCTTGGCAAAAAGAGAAGAGAAGAGAAGAGATGAGAGCACTAAGAATTTCGGCAGAGAAGAGGAGGAAGAAAAATTGATGAGTAGCCCTATTTTCTTCCTTTTATAGCCGAAATTACTACTCAGAATCCCTTACTTGGCTGTAACACCCCAAACCCGGTCAACACCCCACGACCGAATCTGGTATGTTACGGGGAAAACGTGTTTGCAAGTTACGAGTTTGCACTTAACAGCTTTGATGAAGCTTTGTTCCGTTTAGAAAACAAGTTGTTTAGTATCGTTACTAAAACATTTAGACTTAGTAAAAATTTGGTTTGAACATCATTGGAGTTTACTTAGCATTAAAACATGGTATGATACCCGATGGTATAGTTGAAAACATATCGTTTTGTGGGTTTGTAATCGTTGTCTTTTCAAGTTTTAGCAATTTAACCCAATTTATTTATTAAAGCATGTTGAAAATTTAATCAAGCACAAGTAAAGTAAAACATAGCCATACAGGCCCTTTTACAACCCAAAATAAAACCCAAATGATAGAGTCTGAGTAAAACTTTATTAAGCATGGCATGAGCACCCCGAGTCCATCCCGGCTCCATGTCCGCGTCTAAGTGTCACCTGAAATGTCGAAGGAGAGGGTGAGTCGAATGACTCAATGCATAATCCCACTCCCGATAAAGCAACATGCTAACACACATCATACATAGCAACACAATTAATGCAACCCGATCCTAACCATCCGTATCTCCTTTTCTACCCCGTGTGGTACCAAACCACTGGTGGTGCCAAACCACTGGTGACCCAAAGTCACGATATCCATAAGTGTGGTGCCAAACCACTGGTGACCCAAAGTCACGAATAATCCGATGATGGGGCCAACCCATCGCGTGATACCAAATCACTAGCGACAATCCCGTATCTCTCAAATGGGGGCAACCCACGGTGGTGTCAACCACAGGGACGAGTCGCAATGAGGTGCCAAACCTCTGGTGTCCCAAAGACACAATGTGGTACCAAACCACTGGTGACCGTAGTCACGATAATCGAGTGATGGGGCCAACCCATCGTGTGATACCAAATCACTGGCGTCAATCCCGTATAATCAACTGTGGGGCCAACCCACCGTGGTACTAAGCCACTGGGACGAGACGCTGAGGTGCCAAACCTCCGTGACCCAAAGTCACAATATATCATCTGTGGTACCAAACCACCGAGGTGCCAAACCTCTGGTGACCCAAAGTCACAGTGTCCCAAAGACACGGATATCAAATCCCCCTCCTCTCATATTACCCAATATGTCATATCGATGCAAATCATGTAATACATGCCAACATGCCCATAATACATCTCATAGCATACATAACATAAATCATAATGTCACAGGTATCGACAATCGAACGGGTAATAACATAGACTTACCGGCTCCCAGTATACATACCCCATTTGGGTATCCAATTATCCATCACACTGTTATGAATTTTAACAAGCAAATAGGTTTATCAATATCATTACTAAGAATCAGTGTGCTAGTTACACACCTGGTAAATACGAGTCTAAAATCCCAACGAAACGATCTAAGTCCTCTTGATGGCCTTGCTCCTACAATCGGCCAACCATGGGGGTTAGCACACATAACATTCGGCCATAACCAATTAGACCAATGGGGTTTATCGTCTTAGCCCCCCTACCTTGCTATTGGTTTGGTTTCCTACCAAACCCGAACCTCAATGGTCCCTCTTTCCAATCGGCCACCACCTAAGAAAAAGAATCATTAATCTCTTGTAACTTATTTTAACGAAATCAACCAAGTGAATTACTACCCCAACGCTTACCACACTTACCCAATCAATCGGTTAACAGAAAAACGGCTCCTCTTGCTTGCTTCCACACTCCAATGATCCTATAACAAAGAGGTTAATACCCTTCCAAGAAACCATATTCGGCCCCTAGACAAACCATAACCAATAAAGAACAAAAGGGGAAACAATATGGCCATTCGGCCACCCCACTTACCTTGTTCCAAGATTGAACAACCAACCAAATCCACCCTTCAACGATATTCGGCCAAGAGAGCTACAAGGGAGAGGGAAGAGATTCGGCCTACTCTTCACAAGAAAAGAGTTCGACTTGTATAACAATGAGAGAAAGAAAGGATTGCAAAATGTGAGTAGGGGTTTTGTAAGAGATGAAAAAGATGAATGGAGAAATCGGTTGGGAAGAAAATGATAAGTTTAGGCTCTTATGAAAATAAAGAAATTATGAGAGGAGAGAAGAGAGTATTCGAAACACAAAGTAAAGGAAAGCAAAAGCAAATTCGGCAACTAGGTGTTTGAACTTTCGGTCAAAGAGAAGAGAAATGAGAGGATTCCCCTGAAGTTTCGGCTAAAACTGACAAAAATGAGAGAGCTTTGTTTTGACAAAAAAGTGACCGAAAAACACCCCAAAATGCACCTTGAATTTTCGGCACACTCCCACTCCCCATACCAAGCCGTCACTCCCCCAAACTCTCCACAAAATTCGGCCAAATCCCCAAATACACTCACCACCACTCATTCAAATTAGTTGAACAAGTCAACCTCCACCATTTACTCTCCACCCATTATTCAAATGAGTTGACAAGGTCCATGGTAGAGTTTGAACTACCAACAACTCTTCCTCCTCCATGCCGTCCAAAAAGAATGCAAAAAGTGGCCACTTCGCAGCTTGAACCCCAGACCTCCCTCCTTACAAATGACGCCAACTTCAAGCCTCCAAGTGACGCATGCCTTGCCACTTTGCTAGCTCACTTTTTGTGCAACAAAACAACAATTAAAATTCTTAAACCCCCGACTTCCTCGACTTCCTCATACCTTAGCTCAAAAAGTAAAATTTTCCTACCTACTGTGCACACTTCTAGCCTACAACTAAGCCCCGAATTACACAAACAACAACATAACAATCCAAACACATGCAATATCATGCAACAACAAACTAGCCCCTAACCCGGGATATTACGGTTCTACCTCTTAAAAATAATTTGGCCTCGAAATTACCCGATCAAAAGAGTTGCGCGGTATTCTTTGTCTCATCGTATCCTCGGGTTCCCACGTAGCTTCTTCCACGCCATGATTCCGCCAAAGTACCTTAACCAAAGGCACAGACTTCCTACGCAGAATCTTCACATCCCGATCAAGAATCATGACTTTGGTTCTTCCTCTATGGTCATATCCGGGTTCACCTCAATCTCTTCATCGCCACCACATGTGATGGGTGCGAACGATAACGCCAAGCATCGACACGTGAAATACGTCGTGGATCGACTCAACTCTGCTGCGGCAACTCAAGCGATACGCCATCGGTCCCACTCGTGCCTCGCACCTTATACGCCCAATAAACCTCGGACTTAGCTTGCCTTTTTACGCCAAACCTCGGTACCTTCTTCCATGGCGAGACCTTCAAGAATACCGATCTCCCACGGCCGAACTCTATATCTCTTCGCTTAAGGTCGGCGATAAGACTTTTGCCGATCCAAGCTTCCTTCAAACGAGTGCGGATCAACCTAACCTTGTCCTCGGTCTCGCGAGAACCAACTCGGGTCCCAACAAGCGACGTTCACCTAACTCGCCCAACATGTAGGTGAGCGACACTTCTCGCCGTCTGACGTTTCATATGGTGCCATCTTGATGCTTGCTTGGTAGCTTGTTGTTGTAAGCAAATTCGGCCAATGGTAGAAACTCCTCCCAACTACCCTCAAGTCCGAACACAACCCTCAAAGCATATCCTCCAAGATCGAATAACTCTCTCATCGCCGTCCGATTGCGGGTGAAAAGTCGCTTTGAAATCCAAGCGAGTACCAGTGAGTCGATGCAATGCTCTCCAAAACCTCGATGTAAATCGGGATTCCGATCCGAGATAATCGAAATCGGTACACCGTCTTGACCTCACTATCTCGACACATAAAGCTTTGCCAACCTCTCGAAGTGAGTAGTCCACTCACCTTTGGAATGAAATGGGTGACTTAGTCGACGGTCCACAATAACCCAAACTGAATCTTTCTTGCTTGGCGTAAGCGGTAAACCACTGATAAAATCCATAGTTATTCTTTCCCACTTCCACTGAGGAATCTTCACAGGCTGAAGCAAACCCGACGGCAACTGATGTTCAGCCTTGACTGCCGCGACAAGTCGGACACTTCCCAACATACTCTGTCACCTCTTTCTTCAAGCCCGGCCACCAAAACTGCTCTCTAAGATCCCTATACATCTTGCTTCCTCCAGGATGCATAGCATAAGGACTGCTATGTGCGTCCTGAAGAATCTTCTGTTTTAGCTCAACATCCTTAGGCATACAAGCCTTACCTTGGAAACACAGAACCTCATCACTAGACAAGTCAGAAACCTCCAAACCACCAACTGCACTTGTAACCTCGGCGCGCACTCGTAACCTCATCCTCTAATTGTTTCTCTCGATCCATTTCAACCCAAGTAGGCTTAACTTGCAGCTCTGCCAGAATACTCCCATCGTCATACAGACTCAAATGGGCAAACATCGCTCTTAAGTCCGAAACAACCTTACGGCTCAACGCGTCTGCCACCATGTTAGCCTTGCCCGGATGATACTCGATCGAACAATCGTAATCCTTGAGCAACTCAACCCATCTACGCTGCCTCAGATTCAGATCTTTCTGAGTCAATAGGTACTTCAGACTCTTATGATCTGTGTAGACTATTGCTCTCTCACCGTACAAGTAATGCCTCTAGATTTTTAGAGCGAAGACTACGTTTGCTAGCTCCAAGTCGCGTGCGTCGGATAGTTGACCTCGTGTGGGTCCGGTGCGAGAAGCGTAAGCCACCACCTTACCCTCCTGCATCAGCACACAACCCAATCCTGTATGTGATGCGTCGCAGTACACGGTGAATTCCTTACCAGCCTCAGGTTGAATTAAAACAGGAGCTTCAGTCAAGATCTCCTTTAACTTATCAAAACTCTCCTGCATTGCTTCTCGGTCCAAACGAAGCGGAACTCCTTTCTTAACGGCTTAGTCATCGGTGCGGCGATCAACGAGAAACCCTCTACAAATCTTCGGTAGTATCCTGCCAAACCCAGAAAACTCCGAATCTCCGCCGCGACTTAGGAGGCTTCCGGTCGAAGCGCCTCAACCTTCCGAGGATCTACTCTAATCCTTCACCGGTGATACTACATGACCCAAAAACGTCACTTTCCTAAAGCGGGACTCGCACTCATCGAACTTAGCATAAAGTTGCTTCTCCTCAAAATCGCAACACCACCCTCAAGTGTGCATCATGCTCTTCTTTTGACCTTGAATATACCAAGATATCGTCAATAAAAACCACGCATTTAAACGGTCGAGATCATGCTGAAACACCCTATTCATCATGTCCATAAAGGCTGCCGGGCGTTAGTCACCCCAAACGGCATTACGAGAATTCGTAGTGCCCGCATCGAGTCCAAATCATTTGTCTTATGGATATCCGCTTCCTTAACCTTCAACCGATGGTACCCGGACCTCAAATCGATCTTTGAAAACACAGACGCACCGCCGGTGATCAAACAAGTCATCTATCCGTGGTAAGCGGATACTTGTTTTTAATCGTCGACTTATTCGGTTGTGGTAGTCTATACACATCCGCATCGCATCGTCTTTTTCTTAACGAAGAGTACCGGCGCTCCCCAAGGTGAAACACTTGGCCCGATGAAGCCCCGATCCAACGCCTCACGAATTTGAGCCTTAAGCTCCACAATTCCTTTGGCGCCATCCTATATGGAGCAATAGACACACTTGCGCGATCCTTGGTAACAGATCTATCCCGAACTCAACCTCACGATCCGGTGGCAAACCCGGAGCTCCTCCGAAACACATCCACAAATTCCTTAGCCATTCGCACTTTCTACAAAGACTCCTTAGCCTCCAAGGCATACACATGAACCACATACGCTTCACACTTCTTCCCGACCATCTTTACTGACTTTTAATGCCGATACCACATTGGATAAGTAATCTCTCCTATTACCTATCATAATCACCTCATCACCCCTATCCATCGATAGAACCATGCGCTTAGTAGCGCAATCCACCTTGGCACGGTACTTAACCAACCGGTCCATCCGAGAATCGATCGAACTCCCCAAACGGCGGTTCCATCAGATCAAGAAAGCAAAACTACCCCTGGAGTTCTAGGGGTACATCCTTATCTGACTTATCTACGACTACTGAGTGACCTAGAGGGCTAAAACACGGTCATCCGTCTAGAAGATATCTCGAGTCTAAGTCCATGGTCTCAACTATACTACTAGCAACATAAGAATGCGTGGAACCCAAATCAATCAAAGCAAAGTATAAGGAGAACCAAAAATCAAAACGCGTCTGGTGATGACGTCCGGTGCGTCGCCTCCTCTCGGCGCCTCGCGGCATACACCAACCCAGCCGCCGTGCCGGAACTACTGCACCTCGCCCGGTGCTCCACGGCCTCTACCAAATCCATTACCACCTCCGCCATTACCACGGCCCCTCTGCGGTGGCGGTCCATTACCTACGAATCGGTTACGGCCACGACTCTCGGGATCGAATCTAGCCAACTTACGCGGACGGTCCCTCACACGGTGATCTAGAGAACCACACTCAAAGCGACCTCTTTCCTCCGGTCAAAGCAACCTCCCAATGAGATTTTCCACGGCGATTACATAGCGGCGGTCCACGATTAACAAAGAATGACCTACCGGATCGGTTCGCCCACTCGGTCTAGCCTCTTACGGGGATTACCCGACGATCCGGAAGATCCAAAACTCCTCTTATGACGGTTCCTATCCGATTTTGCCTCACGGATTCCTTAACACCCTCGACCACCTTGGCCTTCTCCACCAAGACAAGCAAACTCACGCTCCTGTTTGTGGAGCAATCGGTGATCTCGGCTCGTCTTTCGGGCCATCCTCAAACGAACACACCTCTCGTGCTCGTCGCCACAATACACCTAGCATACCGACTAAGCTTCAAGAACTCACCTCAT
Organism: Gossypium bickii; assembly: GCA_025503065.1. Lineage (NCBI taxonomy): Eukaryota > Viridiplantae > Streptophyta > Magnoliopsida > Malvales > Malvaceae > Gossypium > Gossypium bickii. The sequence goes on along the minus strand of CP106715.1, from coordinate 31,345,729 downwards.
ACTAAAAGCAGACTTACTCCACGAACAAGCCTCGGGAATGCCTTCCTCGGGAGTCAATATAACTAGCTCCAATGTATTTCTTTTGATATGCGACCTTGAAATAATCCCATGTCGGATCCTCTCATCGCACACTTTGTCCGAACCGTGAGCCACCAGCGATATGACTCAACTCAAGAAGCGATACAATCCCTTAAGCTTCTCCTCGCAGAGATAGGTCCAGATCATCCATGATCCGCTCCGTCGCCTCCAAAACCAATATTGGCGATCTTTGGGAGCAACACCGAAACACCTCGAAAGAATTTGCCCCGTTTGCTCGGAGTCGCTCGAGCACGCATTTACGAGCTCCTCCTCCGCCTATCCCGGCTACCATTTCCAAAACTCGCAAAGATCGCTCGTGACACTGCGTCATCCCCGTCGATCTCGAAACTCACCACCACCCAAATTTGGTGGTGCCAGATCTCACTTTTCCGACCCACGACCGATCCTACGGGTTCGTAAAGCTGTCATCCTACCTCGACCTCGACCACGCAGTATTACGACCACGCCCACCTCGAGTACTCATGACTAAACGCTCACGTCTGCGGTTAAGAAGATTTTTATGCATTAGTATCGTTCCACTTTCTTATTCGCGAAGAAATTTTATGGATATAGCTTTAATCAGGGATTCTTTCGAGCAAACAAGGTTTCAATCTGCTATCCTAGTTCACACAAAAGAGTTCATGCATCCATTCCTTAATACTTTCCATACCTATTCGCTCTTTGGACATTTCCGCCCATTTCTATCCCGAGGGTATTTCAGTCATTTTCCCTAGGGAGGGTATTTTCGTAATAAAAATATTTTAAAACTTTCAGTAAAACCGGTCACTTGAAATTTTCAAAATTGGAGGTGTTTTTGAAAATTTTGTAAAATACTTCCGCTTTGGAAACCGAGGGGTATTTTGGTAATTTTTCACAAAGCGAGGCGTTTGCCGTAAATTTCCAAAATCAAAATTTTCGATTGATATTTTGTAAAAGAGTTTTTGAATTTTGTATCATCTTGGAATTTTGACAAAACCATTGAGTTGATATTTTATGAACCGAGGGCATTTTAGTAAATTTACCCCTAAGGGCATTTTTGTAATTTCTCACAAATCAGGTTTTTCGAGAAAATTGTTGTAAAAGTGACATTCTTGGTTTTGAAAGAGTTTATTGCAATAGTTTGAAAATATTGGGGTTGTTGTTTCATTTTTTTTTTCGAAAACATGGCTAGTTCCCTTCCGGGTTTTAGTCATTAGGTTAAGCCTATGACCGAGCCTTCTTGGTCAGGGTGAACCAAAGCTACGCACCTGTGGGATACTGCGAAGAGGAGGTGAGTCACGAGGACCGCTTAAATACCAAGCTCTTAGGATCCTCTCCTAGACATGCGTCTGAGAGGTTACCACACCCTAACTGTTGTGATGAGCCATAGATTGATTTAGTTCTTTAAGTCTTATGGTTTGGTGTGAGTGTTTGAGTAATCTAATCCTAGGGTTCAAATCCTATAAATCTATCTACGTTCCATACCACCTACCCTTCTACAAATAGTATTTCACAAAAGAGTTTAGAACTACTTACCTGGGCGAACTGGTGCCGGAGACTCGGTTCCATGCCTTATAAACCATACCTTTAAACCCAAAATACTTAAAACAAACTTTTGAAAACAGTTTGGGCCTCAGGCCCACAGCCGAGCTTTTGAACTTAGCTCTGATACCACAATTGTAACACCCCAAACCCGGCCAACACCCCACGACCGAATCTGGTATGTTACGGGGAAAACGTGTTTGCAAGTCACGAGTTTACACTTAACAGCTTTGATGAAGCTTTGTTCCGTTTAGAAAACAAGTTGTTTAGTATCGTTACTAAAACATTTAGACTTAGTAAAAATTTGGTTTGAACATCATTGGAGTTTACTTAGCATTAAAACATGGTATGATACCCGATGGTATAGTTGAAAACATATCGTTTTGTGGGTTTGTAATCGTTGTCTTTTCAAGTTTTAGCAATTTAACCCAATTTATTTATTAAAGCATGTTGAAAATTTAATCAAGCACAAGTAAAGTAAAACATAGCCATACAGGCCCTTTTACAACCCAAAATAAAACCCAAATGGAAGTAATTAAACTAAAGTACCCAAATGATAGAGTCTGAGTAAAACTTTATTAAGCATGGCATGAGCACCCCGAGTCCATCCCGGCTCCATGTCCGCGTCTAAGTGTCACCTGAAATGTCGAAGGAGAGGGTGAGTCGAATGACTCAGTGCATAATCCCACTCCCGATAAAGCAACATGCTAACACACATCATACATAGCAACACAATTAATGCAACCCGATCCTAACCATCCGTATCTCCTTTTCTACCCCGTGTGGTACCAAACCACTGGTGGTGCCAAACCACTGGTGACCCAAAGTCACGATATCCATAAGTGTGGTGCCAAACCACTGGTGACCCAAAGTCACGAATAATCCGATGATGGGGCCAACCCATCGCGTGATACCAAATCACTAGTGACAATCCCGTATCTCTCAAGTGGGGGCAACCCACGGTGGTGTCAACCACAGGGACGAGTCGCAATGAGGTGCCAAACCTCTGGTGTCCCAAAGACACAATTGGTACCAAACCACTGGTGACCGTAGTCACGATAATCGAGTGATGGGGCCAACCCATCGTGTGATACCAAATCATTGGCGTCAATCCGTATAATCAACTGTGGGGCCAACCCACCGTGGTACTAAGCCACTGGGACGAGACGCTGAGGTGCCAAACCTCTGGTGACCCAAAGTCACAATATATCACTGTGGTACCAAACCACTGGAGGTGCCAAACCTCTGGTGACCCAAAGTCACAGTGTCCCAAAGACACGGATATCAAATCCCCCTCCTCTCATATTACCCAATATGTCATATCGATGCAAATCATGTAATACATGCCAACATGCCCATAATACATCTCATAGCATACATAACATAAATCATAATGTCACAGGCATCGACAATCGAACTGGTAATAACATAGACTTACCCGGCTCCGTATACATACCCCATTTGGGTATCCAATTATCCATCACACTGTTATGAATTTTAACAAGCAAATAGGTTTATCAATATCATTACTAAGAATCAGTGTGCTAGTTACACACCTGGTAAATACGAGTCTAAAATCCCAACGAAACGATCTAAGTCCTCTTGATGGCCTTGCTCCTACAATCGGCCAACCATGGGGTTAGCACACATAACATTCGGCCATAACCAATTAGACCAATGGGGTTTATCGTCTTAGCCCCCTACCTTGCTATTGGTTTGGTTTCCTTCCAAACCCGAACCTCAATGGTCCCTCTTTCCAATCGGCCACCACCTAAGAAAAAGAATCATTAATCTTTTGTAACTTATTTTAACGAAATCAACCAAGTGAATTACTACCCCAACGCTTACCACACTTACCCAATCAATCGGTTAACAGAAAAATGGCTCCTCTTGCTTGCTTCCACACTCCAATGATCTTATAACAAAGAGGTTAATACCCTTACAAGAAACCATATTCGGCCCCTAGACAAACCATAACCAATAAAGAACAAAAGGGGAAACAATATGGCCATTCGGCCACCCCACTTACCTTGTTCCAAGATTGAACAACCAACCAAATCCACCCTTCACTGATATTCGGCCAAGAGAGCTACAAGGGAGAGGGAAGAGATTCGGCCTACTCTTCACAAGAAAAGAGTTCGACTTGTATAACAATGAGAGAAAGAAAGGATTGCGAAATGTGAGTAGGGGTTTCGGTAAGAGATGAAAAAGATGAATGGAGAAATCGGTTGGGAAGAAAATGATAAGTTTCGGCTCTTATGAAAATAAAGAAATTATGAGAGGGAGAGAAGAGAGTATTCGGCTTACAAAGTAAAGGAAAGCAAAAGCAAATTCGGCAACTAGGTGTTTGAACTTTTGGTCAAAGAGAAGAGAAATGAGAGGATTCCCCTGAAGTTTCGGCTAAAACTGACAAAAATGAGAGAGCTTTGTTTTGACAAAAAAGTGAACGAAAAACACCCCAAAATGCACCTTGAATTTTCGGCACACTCCCACTCCCCCATACCAAGCCGTCACTCCCCCCCCAAACTCTCCACAAAATTCGGCCAAATCCCCAAATACACTCACCACCACTCATTCAAATTAGTTGAACAAGTCAACCTCCACCATTTACTCTCCACCCATTATTCAAATGAGTTGACAAGGTCCATGGTAGAGTTTGAACCACCAACAACTCTTCCTCCTCCATGCCGTCCAAAAAGAATGCAAAAAGTGGCCACTTCGCAGCTTGAACCCCAGACCTCCCTCCTTACAAATGACGCCAACTCCAAGCCTCCAAGTGACGCATGCCTTGCCACTTTGCTAGCTCACTTTTTTGTGCAACAAAACAACAATTAAAATTCTTAAACCCCAGCTTCCTCAGCTTCCTCATACCTTAGCTCAAAAACTAAAATTTTCCTACCTACTCAGGCACACTTCTAGCCTACAACTAAGCCCCAAATTACACAAACAACAACATAACAATCCAAACACATGCAATATCATGCAACAACAAACTAGCCCCTAACCCGGGATATTACATTGGCCACCATTCTTCTTTATTTGATAACTTTATCCTTTGAATTATCACTCTGTTTAATAATAATAATCCTTCTATTATCTCTTCTTTTATCCATTAAAAAAATAAATAAAAGAAATTAATCCACAATTATCTCTTGAAAATAATCCAAATTAACTCCTTTATTTATCCCTAATTAGCCGAATTTTAAAGAGGATAAAACTCCTCTTTTGCAAGCCTTGTGCCGTCCACCTCTGGGCTTCTAGAAGCAAAAATAAAACTTCTTTTATTTGCTTCCCATGTGACTCGAACTCAGGCCTAAACCCCTTGCATGTGGTGCCATTTCCATAGGCCCTAAATGGCATCTTCAGGCCACCTTTCCAAGCCTGTTTGTGTGTCAAATTTCACATACTTTTTCTTTTAAGGCCACCTTGTCTCAGTTTCCTCTTTTAAACTTTAAAACTCGACATTTCCAAGTCATTTCTAAGTTTCCAAAAATTTTCGTTTGGCTCTTTAAACTTGACATTTCCTTACATTTCCAAGTTTCCAGAAATGTTCACTTTCCTCTTTTGAATCATTTCCATACATTTCCAGGTTTCCAAAAATGTTCATTTCTAAATCATTTCCATGCATTTTCAAGTTTCCAAAAATGTTCAAAATTTATTCATAACACGTAAGACATGTCATTTCGTACAATTAAACCGAAAATGCATAGACCCTTTTCGGGATGTTACATATATGGTATTTATGTTCTTTAACTTGGAATTCAATCATATTGTAAACAAGATTTCAATATGGTCAATTTTTTTTTAATTTAACTCAAATAAATTTATTCGACTCGACTCAATCCAAAAAAAAATCAAATGAAGTTAGGATGATAAAATAGAACTCATCAATTCGACTAACTTGAAAATTTTCAATCGATTTGATTCAATCGAAAGCTCACCCCTAATAAAACCTAGGTCATTGTATAAGGTAACATGATCGAACATAAAATCTTCATATAAGTCTTTGCTTAACTAATATCAAGTGATCAACTCCATAAAAATTGTTGCATAAAATTCTCGAAGTGATGTTATAAATAAAAATGAAGAAGAAAATTTTTTTCGATCAAAAGTATGCCAATATATATGACAAGTTATACAATTGTCTAGTTGCAAAGTGAGTTGCAACTGACAGTGCAACTGGAACATGCAATTAGCGCCATCATTTTCCCCCTTTGGCATTTTTGATAAAAAAATATAACAACAATCTAAAGCAAGGTAAAGATGATTTTCAAAATGATACTCTCCCTTAATCCAACTAATCATTAATGAAAATAAACTCTAAGATCAATCATTAATGCAACAAGAATCAAAGCATTAAAAGAAAAACATAACATTTAAATTCTAATCTAAGTATCTAAGCATCCAAGCTAAGTACAGATCAAAAAATTCAACAAATCATTAATAAAATATTCATCAACTAGAAAATCAACCAACAAAACATCATACCAAATCATCAACACTCCCTAACTCTAATATTTCTCCCTTTTTTTTTGTTCAAAATTCCAAAGGCTCGGATAGGCTCTATGAGCAAGAAAATCAGCTTTGTAGCGAATTTAATGAGTTTATTAAGGAGCCTAATATGATTCTCCAAATAATGTAGTTTTTTTTCAATGCCAGCCACATCTATACGAAGATGTTCAATTAACTTGGCTTGCTCAACATTAGTTGTATTGGCAGTTAGACCTAGTGGCAATTGATACAACATCTTGCAATTCGTCCTCATCTGCTTCAGAGTCTTCTTCATCAATATCTGAAACCATCTTTTCCACTTTTATGAATACTTCAATTTAGGTTGTGGTGGCTTAGGAACTTCCTTTTTTTGCACTAAGTCTTTATTTGTTGCAACAAGATTTGGTAAATTAATGAGAGAAAAAATAGCATATGCCTTTTTTTCTTGGTTTTTGCATGCTTAACAATCTCATCAAGGATTAGTTTATGAAGATAAAATAAAATGAAATATGCTACCTTGTATAATAGAGCAACCATCCATTTGCTAATACACATGATTTGTTTGATAGACAATTCTTAGTTGTAATAGCTTGTTAGCAACATAATTCAGTTCTATTTATGATGTTATGAAATCTTGACCTTAAGGTCAGGTGGTTCTAATATTATTAGCAAGTTTAGTAGCAAAATGATCATATAGTTAAGGACCAATTTATGATTATCTTCTCTTGTATGGTGCAAAAATTTGTTAATGACAATAGGGCTAAAGGTGAAAGAATGCCCACACAAATAAGCTTACATAAAATTCTTGTCGTTTTTATTAGTGATTATCATTTGAAGAACAGCATAGAATTCAAGCACCATGTTTTTGACATAAGACTTCACATAGGCCACTGAACATATATGATCATTCCCCTGCAAAAAGAGCTCAATATCGTGTTCAATAAAAACTAATTCCAACTTTTAAAAAACCTAATTCTTAGATATTCTATTTATCAATGAAATTTTTTTTAGCCATGAGCTTTGTCTTTTTTTCTTCTTCTTATAAACAGGACTAAGAAATCTAAGTTTCTCGAGCTCTAGAACAAGTCTTTTAGCTTTAGTAGTTTCCCTAAGAATGTTAGGGACATTAGCTACTTTGAGTTTCTTGTTCCTATTTTTTTTTTTTTTTTTTGTAAAACTTGGAACATTAGGTCTCTTGGATCTCTATTTCACCACATGTGATGCCAAATTAACTAGAGGCACATCATCATCATCATCATCATCATCATCATCAATAGTAAGCGCTTTCCTTTTTATTTTATCTCTTTCTTAGGAACCTTGAGAATGAATGGTTCCTTTCCTTTACCTTCACCTTTCTTCTTGGTATATTCTAACTCAATAGCTTTGGTCACTATAGCCCTGGTTCTTTGAGTTGCAAGCAAAACTGCAACTAAGGTCACAAAACTACCTTAGGTTCTTCTGAGTTTGTATCAATATCAACAACCCATTGGTATTAAATCTTAGTCATCTTCCAAACAGATTCTAAAACACCTAAGTCTATCTTAATGGTTGTTGTTGAGTTATTGCATCAACTAGTTCATCATAGTCTCTATCTTGATTAAGCTAGGGTCTTTCTTCAATTAAAAGATTTATCTCTTTAATAGTCTTTCGATCTTTCTCTCTTAATTCCCCCACAACATCAAAAGCAATCTCATCATTTTCCTCTACAAACTCAAAAATAAAAGTACTTTTATATGCAAAGTAGTAAGTTCGACCAACAAAATCATCTAACATATGTTCTTGAGGGATTGTGACATTACCTTTTGTTATACCATCTTGACCAACTGCAATTGGCGGCAGAACTGGTGGTTATTCTTTTATAATATTGTCTTGAGTCACAACCTTAGGAATTATAGAGGAGGTTTCTTCACCACTCTCCTTAAAATGCCTTTGTAAAAATCAGAGTTTGAAAAATTTTCCAAAAGAAGAACTTGGTTGTGTTATCTAAAGTAATAAACACTTAATCAAAATTATACCTTTTGATTCATCTAGGATGAATGCTTCGACCGAGTAGCCTTCTCCACTATCCTCAAGCTCACGTCTACTGAGTGTGGGTTTGCTTCGAATCAAATTTTTTTTAACAAAATTACCAGTGGGATAATTTCGTAATTTCTCTAAACTTCTAGGTCAAATTGTAAATAAAAAATATCTCTATAAATTTTCTGAAATAATTTTTTTAGAGAATTTTCTCTCTACAACTTTCTCTTGAATTCGAGTGTGTGAAAAATAATTACCCATGACTCTTTTTATATAGGAAGAGTTTAGAGAGTTCAACTATTATTAAACTTAATCACTTTAATATTAAATATTATTAAATTAATAGAATATTTATCTACAAGATAAATATTAAATTTATTAAAATAATATTATTTTTAGAATAGTTAATCTGAAATCAAATTATCTAGTAGAGACTCAGTAGGAGTTTAATTCTTCCACTATTCAACCACTGAAGAACCACTGTTGCCGATCATCCGTCGGCCACCGAAATGCCATTGTCGTAGTCGCCGGCACCGCCATACTTAGTGGTGTCATTGCAGGCATGACACCTCACAGCACCATGAGCCGATTTGATTGCTGCGGTTCAGTCTGGGCCAATGACAGTCCGATCGGTCCGGTCCAACCACCGGTTGGATCAATGACCCAATTTCATATACCGAGCCCGATTTGACCAGTTTTAGGTCTCAGTCTCGATTTTGGGTTCTTGGGCCCAAATTTTTATCTCAGGTTTAATTTTCAAGTTCAATTACCTATTGGATCAATTGTCTGACTTGAAAATTAATTTCCAAAAATATCATATTAATTTTAAGTAATTTAATTAATTTAATTTTACTTGATCAAAATTAATTCTCCCAAAAATCACTAAGATTTTCCAAATTAAGTTTTCTAGAAAATTCTTTAATCAAATTTTCTAATTGAACAATTCTCATGTCTGCCTAATTTAATTCCATATCGAATAAATCGACTTAATTATATTATTTCCAAAGTCGTAGAATTTTCTTCTAATTCAAATGCAGTCCGATCGAGCTTTTGTTGAGCTGGCAATGGGACTAATCGGACATATGCAATTAGGCTCTAGAAATTGCAAGTATGTCCAGAAGCATCATTCCGATAATTCAAATTACTTAATCATGGAGTCAATCCACAAGAAGTACCATGATTGAAAACTCCTTATTGCATACTCTTTACGAAAGCAATCATCCAACTGCTTTGTCCAATGACATCGTCATGTGTGTGTTCCCCTCATATGATATCATTGATTCCTTTGAGTTAATCCATTCAGTCATTATAATCTTATTTTATCTCATTATCACCACTTTGTCTTCTTAATGATTAATATGATCACTGTCAACTAATGGCTGTGATAAATTGCTCGTTCGAGAATAAGCAACTAGTGGCCACGTTACATATTTATCAATCCACACAATACTAATGAGAGGATATCGTTAACTCCTTAATCGAGCTATGAATTTCATTATTGCTAGTAAAGTCATGCTATACACAAGTCATGTACCCAACATACCGACTATGGGCTTGATCATCTTTAGAGCATAAGCCTCCATTTATATCAATGAACATGAGTTACATACGCATGGTCAATGACTAACTCAGGATTTAGGTAAATCACACCATGAACGTCACAAGTAAATTAATTCACAAAAAAGTTTAGAATTAATTCATTTTAGGTCCAGTCCAATGTATCATTCTTCCAATGAATACATCTATGTCTCTACTCGTGGAGTTAACTATTCCGATAGCCAAGACTAACCATCTCCTCAGTTGGAATTGTAGACAACATAATAATCCTTTTAAGTATTTGAATCAAATGCTCACTTTGATTTTTTTACGGGATTACGAACTCAATTACATTATCTACTGAAGTAAGTTGTCTTTCTTGTAATGTAAACTTAGACAATCCATGAGCTTATATTTGCTTGTCACGATTTTGCTTTGTCACAATTTCAATATGCATCTAAAATATGAAAGATAAAAACACAAAAGGCAGAATGGTTAAATGTGAAATTAACTTTATTTATTTATGTAACAGTCCGATTTAAGGGCTAGTCGGAACAGTGATCTCGAGATCACTAATCCGAGGTTAGAGAAAATTATTTTCATGTTATTTTATGAATTATAGCATGATTATATAGATACATGAAAATTTTGGGTGTTTTAATTTTAGCAATTTCATGCTTAATCGCGAAAAAGGACTAAATCGCATAAAGTGCGAAAGTTCTATTTTAATTGCTTGAGGTACCTAATAGCAATAGAATTTTAATTGGAAGCCTTTAATGTGCAATTAGACCTATCTAAAAGTCATAGCCGGCCATGGGGGGAGGGGGGACAAGATGATTAAATGAGTCAATGTTTTGGTAGTGTTAGGTGATTATTGAATAAAATAAGAGAAAAATAAAGAAAAGAATAGTATCATCTTTTCTTCTCTTTATCACCACCGAAAATTGGCAGCAAACAAGGGTTGGAGAACCCAAAAAAATTTCAGCAAACTTTTCTCCTCACAAGTAAGTGATTTGATGATCATTTCTTGATAAAAATTGTACTTTTGGAACCCCTAAAGCTTAAGATTTCTAAAGAGGGGACTATATTGCAATATGGTGGAAAGTTTAGGGATTTGCCATGAGAGTTTTTAAGTCATTTGCTGGATTTTTATGGAAGAAAATGAGTCTTATATGTTTAATAAACAACTTTTGTGAAAGGTGTTGCCATGAAAATACCAAAAAGGACCTTTTTGGTAAAGGCTGCAAAATTTGTTGTAAATGTGTGAAATGTTGGGTTTTGATGATAGCTATAAGAGAAATAAATGTTCACCTAGGCTTGTTGAAGGTAGAAATTTGATTAGAATTGATTTCCGAGCCTAAGGGTAAAATGGTCATTTTGCCAAAGTCTAAGGGAAAAATAGTAATTTTACCAAAGCATGATTATTGAAATGTTTTTATTAATGTGATGATTAAAATGAGTTGATTTGCTATTATAGAGCAAGAAGAACCAAGAATCAACCTTGATCGGGGAAAGAACAAAATATCGGACTAGACCGACGATCTAGCTTATTTTGAAATCGAGGTAAGTTTGTATGAGATAAATTCAACAATTATGCCCACATGTTTGGGAATGTTTAATATTATGATGATACATGATATTCTACTAAATTGAGTAATTAATGTTGAATGAGTAAGTGGAGATATTGAAGTCCTAGTTGGACTATAATAAATGTGAAAACACTATCATTGAGACATGAGATGGATAATGTCCCGTATAAGACCATGTCGAAGACATGGCCTCAGCTTCAAATTGATATCCCGTAGAAGACCATATCTGGGATATGGCTTCGGTATTGAATATGAGAATCGTATAAGACCATATCTGGGATATGGCATCGGTACTCAGAGATGACCCCATGTAAGACCACATCTGGGATGTGGCATTGGCATTGTGCTTATAATAATGACGATGAGTATATGTCTTTGAGAATCCCTAGTGATTAATGGGATAAATAGATAAGCTGGAAATAGAAATGAGATTAGTACTAAAGTCATGTGATTGAGTGAATACAGGTACCCGTGAGAAATTCACGAGGAATGTTACGATATGTGGCATGGTATGTTCTAGATAAGAATGAATACGAGTAAGTTATTGCAAATGTTTATGACTTTTTATGGTTAACTAATGCTAAGGAAAGATATTCTTATGAGCTTATTGTTGCTATTTATTTTCATGCAAACTTACTAAGCTTTACGCTTACCCCTCTCATTTCCCTTTTCCTTATAGTATTGCCAAGATAACTCGAGGATCGTGGGACGCAGGAGTTCTGAAATCACACTGTCAACATCACTTTGGTATAACAATTTAGACTTATTTTGAGTATGTCATGTATAGGACTTGGGTATTTTGTTAGGTCGTAATTGTTAGCCAAAGTGTTGGCTATGTATGTTATCAAAGTCATTTTGTAAATGGTCATTGGAAATGGGCCAACACTTTATAAGTTATATATATATTCAATGATGATTAATTTATGAAGTTATCGCTTGTGTGAGTGCTTTGAATTGAGTTCTTGGATGTGCCATTGGGTCATGAATGATGTTTATATGAGTTGGAGTAAGTATGTTTGCTATGCAGGGTGGCATTTGGCTTGGAATATAACCTTTTTATGTCCACACAGGTAGACACACGGGCGTGTGTCTAGGCCGTGTGAGATACACGGTCAGCCCCATGGGCATGTTGATCGACCGTGTGTCCCCTGCATGCTAGGTTTACAAAGTCAGAATGATCAGTAGTAAACACACGGGCGTAGACACGGCTGTGTGTCTTAGCCGTGTGGAAGGCACGGCCTTGGACATGGGCGTGGGCCCAGGCCGTGTGAAATCTGTACTTAAAATGTGGAATTCAATTCGACACACGGTCTAAGGACACGGGTGTGTGCCTTGGCCGTGTGACCTTAGTGAGGTGATGATGTCATAAACAGAGAGCTCCAAAGGTAGGAGACACGGACGTGTTTAGGCCGTGTGAAGGACACGGGTTATAAGCACGGGCGTGTGCTCAGCCGTGTGAAATAAGTGAGTGTCGACCACAGGTGAGGAACACGAGCATGTCTCAGGGGCACATAGGCGTGTCCCTTGAGCAATACGGGCGTGTGGCCCCTGTTTAGGAAAAAATTTTTCTAAGTGCATAAAAGTTTCCGGTTAATTCCTGAAACCTTCTAGAAGTATGTTTAAGGCCTCGTAGGCCTAAGATGAGTATGTTATGGGTTTGAATGGAAAGTTTTTAAGACAAAATGAAATTTTATAGCCCGAAACGTCATGTTTAAGCAAGATGAGTTAGGTAATGCCTCGTATCCGATTCTGGCTTCAAACATGTGTAAGGGGTGTTACATTTAGTGGTGTCAGAGCTATGATTTAGTCGATTCTAGGACTAACATAGCATAAGTATGAGTCTAGTTATACATGCCATACGTAATTGTGTAATGATAGTGTGACGACTCTTGACGATTTAAATTGTATTTTTATATAGTAAATGGATCCTGATCTTGACCGAGCTGCAGTCGATGGTACTGTAAGCAATGCGCCGGCTCCCGGGCAAGGGACCGCACCAGTAGGGAGTAGACCCGAGACAATGGGTCAGGGAGAAGAGGCTCGAGAAGCCTTTCTCCAAATGATGAGCAACTGGTATACCGAGTATATACGAGCAATTCCTAATGCTCAACCCCCTCCACCCCCACCTATTCCTCAGCCCGCTTCGGTAACTCCTCAAGTGGTTGAAGTAGTAAGAAGAGAAAGGCCTCCGGCGAATAAGATTCAGAAACAAGGAGCCGAGGAATTCCGTGCTAGTAAGGGTGATGACCTGGAGTAGGGGTGAGCAAAACTCGATTCGACTTGAAAAAATCAAAAAAAAATTTGACTTTCGAGTTAAACGAATCGAGTTATTCGAGTCAACTCGTTTTTTTTTCAAATTTTGAGTTCGATTCGAGTTGAGTTTTTGAATTCGAATAACTCGAATAATTCGAATATCAAACTATAATATTTTACATTTTTACCCCAAACTCCCAAACTTTTTTACTTTTCCCTCAAAACTTTTACTCCTTCCTATTTTCCCCCCAAAACTTTTACTCCCCTCCCATCCCAACTCCCCAATCTACCCAAAATCCATTTCCCACCAAAATTTTACTCTCCCATTTACTTTTTCTCAAAATTTTACTCCCAAAAACCCTCAAAACTTTTTATTTTCCCCCAAAATTTTTACTCCCTCCCAGTTTTCCCCTAAAACTTTTACTCCCTTCCCATCTCACCTCCCACCTACCCAAAACCTATCCCCCCTCTAATTTTTTTTTAATATTTTCCCTTCAAAATTTTACTCCCCCTATTTATTTTCCCTCAAACTTTTATTCTCCAAAACTTTTTATTTCCCCCTAAACTTTTACTTCTCACCCTTTACTCTCAAATAAAAAATCAAAAGTATCCAAAAAAATCACTAAACATAAATAGTAATAATTTTATTTATATCTACTATTTATATTATTAAATTAAATTTCACATTTTATATTATTTATATTATTGAATTGTTTAGTCATATTGAATATTTATATTAAAATTGAATTATTAATTATGCCATAAAATATTCGTGTTAAAATTTTATATTGGTATCAATTTCATATTTTATCTTTAAAATAAATTTTATTAAAAAATCACAAGAATCTGAAGATAATTGAAAGAACTAAACAAGCAAAGAAGCTAACCCGTATATAAAACATTAATAAATAAATTATTTGGTGTGAAACTTAATAAAAAAATTTAGTTAAGGTGGACAAATTTTATTACGATAGGTGACAATGGTTACAAGGACCCAAAATTATTTTTTAAAATTTAACTTGAACAAATATATTCGGTTCGATCGAACGCTTGCCCCTAACCCAGAGAGGGCAGAATTTTGGTTGGAGAATACCATCAGGGTATTCAACAAGTTGTCATACACACTTGAAGAGTGCATGAAGTGTGTAGTATCTCTTTTGATAGGTTCGACTTATTAGTGGTGGAACACCCTTGTGTCGGTGGTACCAAGGGAGAGAATTAATTGGGAATTCTTCCAAGAGGAATTTCAGAAGAAGTATATTAGTAAGAGATTCATCAACCATAAGAGAAAAGAGTTCTTGGAATTAAAGCATGGCCGAATGACGGTGACCGATTACGAACGAAAGTGTTAGTGGATAGAGCTTGTAAAGCCGAAGAGTTGGCTAAAGAGAAGAGAAGAGCTGAGATTGAGTCCTGTGACTCGAGGAAAAGACAACTGAATAAGTCACTCCAATCTTCATCTAAGAAATCAAGGGATTTCCCTACTCGATCAGCCACTGCAGCCGGGCTTTCAGACCAAAGTAAGGGCAAACAGTTTTTGGGGTCTAAAGTGCAGACCACATCAGTTGCTAGTATTGGCAATACCCGACCGAGTAGACCGAAATGCCTGAAGTGTGGCAGACGTCATTCTGGTGAGTGTCGAGCAAACGAGAAGGCTTGTTTCAGGTGTGGGTCTCTAGACCATTTTATCAGAGATTTCCCCAAGGCGGGTGAGAAAGAAAAGTTTCAGACTGCAAGATCGGGAAGTACTGTTAGTGGAAGACCATAGAGAAACCCGGGAAATGAGATGAGTAGCAAGAATCCATCTAGATAGCAGACTGCAAGAGTCGAGGGTAGAGCACCGGCGAGAACATATGCCATTCGTGCTCGTGAAAAGGCATCTTCCCCTGATGTAATCACGAGTACATTTTCTCTCTATGATACTCATGTTATAGCTTTAATTGATCCGGGATCTACCCACTCATACATATGCATGAAATTAGTCTCTAGCATGAGCATGCCTATAGAGACTATTGAAGTTGTAATAAGAGTGTCTAATCCCCTAGGCAAGTATGTGTTGGTTGATAGAGTATGCAAAGGTTGTCCTTTGATGATTAGGGGTCATTATTTTTCGGTTGATCTTATGTTATTGCCGTTTGATGAGTTTGATGTCATCCTTAGGATGGACTGGTTAGTTACACATAATGTAATTGTAAGTTGTGGAAACAAGTTTATTAAGTTGAAATGTGAGAATGGGGACACTCTTCATGTTAAATCAGATGAGCAAGATAGATCATCGGTAGTGATCTCTCACATGTCGGCTCAGAGGTATTTAAGAAAAGGGTACGAAGCTTACCTTGCCCTTGTGATGAATGCTAAAGAGACTGAGTTAAAAATTGAGTCGATACCCATAGTATGCGAGTATCCAGATGTTTTCTCGAAAGAATTGCCAGGGTTACCTCCGGTTAGAGAGATTGAATTTGAGATTGAGTTAGCTCCGGGCACTGCCCCCATTTCTGTTGCTCCGTATAGAATGGCTCCAACCGAGCTAAAAGAATTGAAAGTACAGTTGCAAGAACAAACGGATAAAGGTTTCGCAAGATCGAGTTTTTCTCTGTGCGGTGCTCCTATTTTATTCGTGAAGAAGAAAGATGGTTCTATGAGGTTATGCATAGCTTATCGACAGTTCAACAAGGTAACTATGAAGAACAAATACCTGTTGCCGAGAATTAATGATTTGTTTGATCAATTGAAGGGAGCCATGGTGTTTTCCAAGATAGACCTAAGGTCTGGATATTATCAGTTGAGGGTTAAGGACTTGGATGTGCTGAAAACGGCATTTTAGACGAGGTATGGCCACTATGAATTTTTGGTTCTCTTTTGGTCTAATGAATGCCCCTGCCATTTTCATGGACATGATTATCGCATTTTTTGACCATACTTGGACAAATTTATCGTGGTCTTTATCAATGATTTATTGATCTACACCCGTGATGAGAGTGAGCATGCCGAGCACTTAAGGACAATTTTACAGATTTTGCGGGACAATCAGTTGTACGCTAAGTTTAGCAAAAGTGAATTTTGGATCAAGGAAGTTGGATTTTTGGGGCACATTGTCTCAGAAGATGGGATTAGAGTCGACTCGAGTAAGATTTCAGCAATTGTGGATTGGAAACCGCCAAGGAGTGTAACTAAAGTAAGGAGTTTTCTTGGCCTAGCTGGCTATTATCGACATTTTGTCAAGGGGTTTTCAATGATAGCTACCCCGATGAAGAGACTTTTGCAAAAAGATGTAAATTTTGATTGGACAGAAAAGTGTCAATAGAGTTTTGAGAAACTAAAGGTGTTGTTGATTGAGGCTTCTGTTTTGCTACAATTGGAACCGGGAAAAGAATTTATAGTTTATAGTGATGCATCCTTGAATGGGTTGGGTTGTGTACTCATGCAAGAGGGCAATGTGATAGCATATGCCTCTAGACTATTAAAGCCGCACGAGAAGAATTACCCAACTCATGACTTGGAGTTGGCTACCATTGTGTTTGCATTGAAGATATGGAGACACCATTTGTATAGTGAAAGGTGTCAGATATTTACTAACCATAAAAGCCTAAAATATTTGATGACTCAAAAGGAATTAAATTTGAGGCAACGAAGGTGGTTGGAGTTGATCAAGGATTATGACTTTGTAATTGACTACCACCCGGGAAAGGCGAACGTGGTTGCCAATGCTTTAAGCAAAAAATCATTGTTTGCACTGAGAGCCATGAATACACGGATGACTTTGCTAGACGATGGTTCTATTCTAGCCGAGCTAAGGGCTAGACCATTATTTCTTCAAGAGATTTGTGAAGCACAAAAAGAGGACAGCAACTTGCAAGCCAAAAGAGTTCTATGTGAGTAGATGTTGAGTCAGACTTTCGAGTAATTCTTGATGGATGTTTGACGTTTCAAGATAAGGTCTGTGTACCCAAAAATGATGAACTTATTCGTAAGATTTTGCATGAAGCACATAACAGATGTTTAACTATGCACCTAGGTAGCACGAAGATGTACAATGACTTGAGGAAGTGGTATTGGTGGCCTAGTATGAAGAAGGACATTTTTGAGTTTGTATCGAGATGCCTGATTTCTCAGCTAGTGAAGGCTGAACCCTAAGTACCTTTGGGTCTACTTCAGCCCATTATGGTTCCCGAGTGGAAATAGGACCGTATTACTACGGACTTCGTGACTGGTTTATCATTGACGCCCAAAAAGAAAGATGCTGTGTGGGTTGTGGTTGATAGACTCACGAAGTCAGCCCATTTCATACCTGTGCGGGTTAACTACTCGCTTGATAAGTTGTCGGACTTGTGCGTGACTGAAATAGTAAGACTTCATGGAGTACCGTTGTCAATTATTTCAGACAGAGATTTGAGATTCACGTCACTGTTTTGGAAAAAGTCACAAGAGGCCTTAGGCACAAAATTGAGCTACAAACAGCTTTCCATCCACAAATTGACAGGCAGTCAGAAAGAGTGATTCAGAAACTCGAAGACATGCTTCGATGTTGTGTTTTGGAATTCCAAGGTAATTGAGAAAAATATTTACCGTTGGTGGAATTCACTTACAACAACAGTTTCCAGTCAAGTTTGAAAATGGCGCCTTATGAGGCATTGTACGGGCGTAAGTGCCGAACGCCTTTGTATTGGACAGAACTTAAGAAGAATCAGATACATGGGGTCAATTTGGTTAGGGAAATTGAAGAGAAAGTAAAGGAGATACGTGAATGTCTAAAAGCGGCCTCAGATAGACAAAAATCCTATTAGGATTTAAAAAGGAAAGAGCTTGATTCCAAGTCGGTGATAAAGTGTTTCTGAAAGTATCACCTTGGAGAAAAGTCCTTAGATTTGACCGGAAGGGCAAATTAAGTCCACGTTTTATCGAACCTTATGAAGTTACCGAGAGGATACGATCGGTAGCTTATAGTTTGGCCTTGCCACTTGAGCTGGAAAAGATTCATGATGTTTTCCTTGTGTCCATGTTACGGCGATACCATTCAGACCCTTCACATTGATAGTACCAACAGAGGTAGAAATTCAACCGGACTTGACATATGGCGAAGAACCGGTTAAGATTTTGGCACGAGAGGTCAAACGATTGAGAAAAAAAAGTATAGCTCTTGTGAAAGTGCTATGGCAAAGACATGGTATCAAAGAGGCTACATGGGAGCCCGAGGAGTCTATGAGAAACCAATATCCCAACCTTTTTACTGGTAAGATTTTCAGGGACGAAAATCCTTAAGAGGGAGAATTGTAACAATCTGATTTAGGGGCTAGTCGAAACTGTGATCTCGAGATCACTAATCTGAGGTGAGAGAAAATTATTTTCATGTTATTTTATGAATTAGAGCATGATTATATAGATGCATGAAAATTTTGGGTGTTTTAATTTTAGCGATTTCATGCTTAATCGCGAAAAAAAGACTAAATCGCATAAAGTGTGAAAGTTCTATTTTAATTGCTTGAGGTACCTAATAGCAATAGAATTTTAATTGGAATCATTTAATGTGCAATTAGACCTATCTAAAGGTCATAGTCGGCCATAGGGGAGGAGGGGGGACAAGATGAATAAATTAGTCAATGTTTTGGTGATGTTAGGTGATTATTGAATAAAATAAGAGAAAAATAAAGAAAAGAATAGTATCATCTTTTCTTCTCTTCATAATCACTGAAAATTGGCAGCAAACAAGGGTTGGAGAACTCAAAAAAATTTCATCAAACTTTTCTCCTCACAAGTGATTTGATGATCATTTCTTGATAAAAATTGTACTTTTGGAACCCCTAAACCTTAAGCTTTCTAAAGAGGGGACTATATTGCAATATGGTGAAAAGCTTAGGGATTTTCCATGAGAGTTTTTAAGTCGTTTGATGCATTTTTATGGAAGAAAATGAGTCTTATATGTTTAATAAACAACTGTTGTGAAAGGTGTTGCCATGAAAACACCAAAAAGGACCTTTTTGGTAAATGTTGCAAAAATTGTTGTAAATGTTTGAAATGTTGGGTTTTGATGATAGCTATAAGAGAAATAAATGTTCACCTAGGCTTGTTGAGGGTAGAAACTTGATTAGAATTGATTTTCGAGCCTAGGGGTAAAATGGTTATTTTGCCAAAGTCTAAGGGCAAAATAGTAATTTTACCAAAGCATGATTATTGAAATGTTTTTATTAATGTGATGATTAAAATGAGCTAATTTGCTATTATAGATCAAGAAGAACCAAGAATCAACCTCGATCGGGGAAAGAACAAATATCAGATTAGACCGACGATCTAGCTTATTTTAAAATCGAGGTAAGTTTGTATGAGATAAATTCAACAATTATGTCCGCATGTTTGGGAATGTTTAATATTATGTTGATACATGATATTCTATTAAATTGAGTAATTAATGTTGAATGAGTAAGTTGAGATATTAAAGTTCTAGTTGGACTATAATGAATGTGAAAACACTATCATTGAGACATGAGATGGATGAGGTCCCGTATAAGACCATGTCAGGGACATGGCCTCTACACCGAATTGATATCCAGTATAAGACCATATCTGGGATATGGCTTCGGTATTGAATATGAGAATCGTATAAGACCATATTCAGGATATGGCATCGATACTTGATGTGAGATTCCGTATAAGACCATATCCGGGATATGGCATCGGCACTCAGAGGTGACCCCATGTAAGACCACATCTGGGATGTGGCATTGGCATTGTGCTTATAATAATGACGATGAGTATATGTCTTTGAGAATCCCTAGTGATTAATGGGATAAATAGATAAGCTGGAAATAGAAATGAGATTAGTATTAAAGTCATGTGATTGAGTGAATACAGGTACCCGTGAGAAATTCACGGGGAATGTTACGATATGTGGCATGGTATGTTCTAGATAAGAATGAATACGAGTAAGTTATGGCAAGTGTTTATGACCTTGTATGGTTAACTAATGCTAAGGAATGATATCCTTATGGGCTTATTGTTGCTATTTATTTTCATGCAAACTTACTAAGCTTGACGTTACCCCTCTCATTTCCCTTTTCCTTGTAGTATTGCTAAGATAACTCGAGGATCGTGGGATGCAGAAGTTCGAAAATCACACTATCCACATCACTTTGGTATAACAATTTAGACTTATTTTAAGTATGGAATGTATAGGATTTGGGTATTTTGTTAGGTCGTAATTGTTAGACAAAGTGTTAGCTATGTATGTTATCAAAGTCATTTTGTAAATGGTCATTGGAAATAGGCCAACACTTGATAAGTTATATATATTCAATGATGATGAATTTATGAAGTTATCGCTTGTGTGAATGCTTTGAATTGAGTTCTTGGATGTGCCATTGGGTCAGGAATGATGTTTACATGAGTTGGAGTAAGTATGTTTGCTATGCAGGGTGGCATTTGGCTTGGTATATAGCCTTTTTATGTCCACACGGGTAGACACATGGATGTGTGTCTAGGCCGTATGAGATATACGGCCAGCCTCATGGGCGTTTTGATCGACTGTGCTTCCCCTGCATGTTAGGTTTACAAAGTTAGAATGCTCAGTAGTAAACACACGGGCAGAGACACGGCTGTGTGTCTTAGTCGTGTGGAAGGCCCGACCTTGAACATGAGCGTGCCCAGGCTGTGTGAAGTCTGCACTTGAAATGTAGAATTTAATTCGACACACGGTCTAAGGACACAGGTGTATGCCTTGGCCATGTGACCTTAGTGAGGTGATGATGTCATAAACAGAGAGCTCCACGGGTAGGAGACACGGGCGTGTCTAGGCCCTATGAAGGACACGGGTTATAGACATGGATGTGTGCTCAGCCGTGTGAAATAAGTCAATGTTGACCACGGGTGAGGAACACGGGCATGTCTTAGGGGCACACGGGCGTCTCCCTTGAGCAACACAGGCGTGTGGCCTCTGTTTAGGCAAAAAATTTTCCAAGTGCATAAAAGTTTCCGATTAATTTCCGAAACCTTCCGGAAGTATGTTTAAGGCCTTGTAGGCCTATGATAGTATGTTATGGGTTTGAATGGAAAATTTTTAAGACGAAATGAAATTTTATAGCCATAAACATCATGTTTAAGCAAGATGACTTAGGTAATGCCTCTTATCCGGTTTCGGCTTCGAACAGGGGTAAATGGTGTTACAATTTATTCATAGTTCAAATACATAGAAAATAATTACATGTTTACTATAATATAGACACATTTCCCAATATCATCCATAAAAACTTCGTACAACAACTTCCAACAACTATATACTAAACTTTAGCTATTGTTAATGATATCAGGGATTGCTTCTTATTGTACCATGACATTAAATTTATACAAGATAAAAGCAAATCCTTGATGTGCTCTTCTTGTCACACATATTGACAACCCAATCAACATCACTAATCCCAACTAGATTCATGACTATATCCTTTGAAATCCAAATTCTAATGTTCAAAACGCCATTAATATCGCGAATGATCCTTATCAAAACTTTTAATAGTGGCTCTTTATGATTTGATTAGTACCTAGCAAAAATACCGTCACTAAAACATAGGTTTGGTCTGCTTGCTGTAAGGTAAGTGGGTTGCCAATTATATTGTGGTAGTTTTTAGGGTCAATTGCAACTCCCCTTGCACCTAAGCACAGTTCCTCTCAAATTGTCATTAGAGTCTTTACTGGCTTATATCCTTCTATCCCTAATATTTTTCACCAAATTATTTGCATACTTTTTTTTGTGATATAAATAACTCATCCTTGAGTTGTTTGATATGAAATCCCAAAAAGTAGGAATATTCTCCCGTGATGCTTATCGAACTTAGATTGTATCGTTTTGATAAATGCTTCCTTGGCTTGTTGAGAAGATAACCCAAAGATGATATCATTCACGAAGCATACCTTTTTACATCTTTATGAACAATGTCTTGTCCATGTTTCCCTTTATGTAACCTTGCTCAAACAGGAAGTTAGAGAACGTTTCATACCGCGCTCCTTGGCTTGTTTCAGACAATATAGTGCCTCAGTGAGTTTGTAAACATGATTTAGATACCTAAGGTCTTTAAATCCTTTAGGTTGCTCAACAAGCACATTTTTATTGATGAAGACATTTATGAACGCACTCTTTACATTCATTGAAAATAGTTTAATGTCCAAATAAGATACAACTACTAGTAAAAGTCAAATAGTTTTCACGTGAGCTTCAAGGGTGAAGGTATTATAAAAGTCAATAACTTTCACCTAAGTGTAGGCTTGTGTAACACCCTACACCTGACTCGAAAGATGATCATATGCAAAGCACCACATCCATTGTTGAAACAACCTAGAATAAACATATGGATATACATAAATTTCTAAAGTTCCAAGTATAAACCAACCATTAAGGAATCAAACAATTAAAAGACAATAAAAATGTTAAACAGGCTCATTTGGGATTACATTTTATAATCTGAGGTCAAAGATGGTAAACTATAGAGCCAGGTTACATATCTTAGAATAAACTACCAAATTCAGGGTCATGTTTTGAGACTTGCCTCCCTTGTTTCAAATTTTAGCTTTGAAATTTGAAGTCTTGAGACTGGGGCTATGTTTTAAGACCTAGGTATTTATGTCTCTAGACAATTTAACCTAAATGTAACACTCTACACCAAACTCAAAAGATGAATGAATGCAAAGTGCCACATTCTTTGTTGAAGTAGATCAAAATGAACATATGCAACAGACAAAAGTTTCCAAAGTTCCAAGCATAAACCTAATCATTGAAGAATCAAATAATTAAAAGACATTATAAATGTTAAATGAACTCATTTTAGCCCATATTCAATAATTCAAGGTCAAAAATGGTAAATCATGGAGCCAAGTTATGTATTTTGAGTCAAACTATCAAAATTTATGGCTATGTCATGAGACAATAAAGCCATGTTTAGAGACATGCCTTCCCTATTTTGAATTTTAGCTTTGAAGTTTGAAGTCTTGAAACATTGGGGCTATGTCTCGAAACCATGCCATTTATGCCTCTAAACACTGTAACCATGTCTCTAGACATTGCACTCAATGCCTTAACCCATAGCTTTGATGTTTTATATCTCGAGATAATAGAACCATATCTCAAGACAAGGCACCTCATGTATCAAGACATGCATATGGAAATACATGTTTAAGCACAAAGTGTTCGAGGTCTCAAGACATGTTCTTAGTGTTTCGAGACATATGCCTGGAAATGTAGAAAATTAACATTTCAAGTCATGCAATGCTCCAAAATGCACCTAAACTAGTCTAACATGGAATCAAAGTCATGCTAACATATTTGGCATACCAAAACAAATATAAAACATGTAAATTCAACAATAAGCCTCAACCAATCAAAATATAATTGGGTAAGTAAAATTTCGAGCATAAAACAAATTAACTACGATATGAAATTTCAAATTAAAAGCATTTACCACAACCAAAGTACTATAATGTCATGATACCCCAATAAACATTAAAAGTGAAATGAACAACAAGTCTTAACAATAACATTCCAACACTGCTAAAATATAAAGAGACATTAAAAATTAGGCAACTGAGATTCCTTAGAGCTAAAGCCAACACTCAAACTGAATCAAATCAATGGAGACCTATGCACAGAACAAACATCTCTATGCAGAGCATTTATAAGCTCAGTGGTGCTTAAAAGTTCCCAAAGTACTTAATCTAACACATAATATAATAACATACTAAAATTTAATTCAACAACAACATAAAATCATTATGTCATATATTCAAATCACAACATTATCATGCTTTCCTCAATTATTTACACCAACGAACCATTTTCTCATCATTTACAAAGATCAGTTCTCAAAGTTACTGCCATATATTTTTCTCATACACAATTTTCAATCATAGACTCATTATCATTATTAAATTCTAGCCCTTATTAGTCAAGTATGAACACATTGTATGAATACATGGATAACCCAAACACACCAAATTGCACATAAGTGTCAAAACATAAGAAAACTCAGTTGCGTGTAATAACACGACTTCCAACCCAACGTACCATATAAGTGTACCACACTATAAACACCCTTCAAACACATTAAAAAGCGTAAAATCCAACAAGGAAACCCTCCCAACACATCAACTCCTAGGCAAGTTAAGCCAACTCGACACTAAATACAAGAAAAGTGATCTCATTATCGTATGACATGATAACTATACCCAAATGCGATCCAATATTGCATACTTCCATAGAAAAATTAATCATTTTATCTCAATATAACATATAAAGTAGCTCAAAAACTATTTAGCAAAAATCAAAACTGTTACATTTTCAAAAATTTCTCTTTTCCCTTAGCCTTTTGACCGCCTCGCTCCATCCTCGCGAATGAAGAGAGATATGAATAAACTATTGGACTAAAACGAATATAAATATCATGAATTTATTGCAAGTGTGACAGGTCAATTGTAATATTTTTAGTTTTACAATGGAACACTGGAGTATTCCAAGGATCGAACCCAAGAGAATTGCGGGTTGAACAATTTCTAAATAATGTGTGTGCGAAATAAAGATTCTAACCAACTGATTGCAAAAAGTTATATTACGGCAAATCATAAAGTCCAAAGAAATTAAACTAACCCACGACTTACCTAACAAGGACTAAATTGTAAAATGTGCAAAATTACAAAATTAACGATTAAATAACAAATGGTGGTTGGTTTGTAACATCCCGAAATAAGGCCTAAACGGAACAGTGGTTTCGGGACCACAAATCCGATGTTGAGAAATTTATTTTATTTATTTTTTTATGGTTTACAATTTCACAGAATGATTTCGTCAAAATCTCATTCGAAAATTTTGACGTTTGGGCACTCAATTTAGTCAAAAGGACTAAATTGTAAAAAGTGCAAAAGTTGAGTTCTACATGTTAGAGGTGTCCAATTGTTATAAAATTTTAAATTGGAGGTCCTTAAATGATAATTAGACCATTGGTTAAGTTGGTGGACAAAAACGGACATAGATGGGTATGTTTCAAAAGATTTTTTTAAGGGTATTTTGGTAATTTAGTGAATTAAATGAATTAAAAACAAAATTTAAATGCCAAATATGTCCATCTTCTTAATTAGGATGAAATTAAAAGGGTTATCCATAGCAAGGGTTTGTTTCAAGCTTCCAAGCTCCATGGTAAGTGATTCCAAGCCCCGTTTTTAATGTTCTTTACGTTTTTGGAGTCCCGGTAACTTGATTTAGCTTATTCTAGCAATAATTTAACCTAGGGTTTATATTTGGAAAAATACCCGTAGGTGAAATGTGTTTATTTTGATGTTTTATGATAGAATATGAAGGTTGAAATAATGTTAAACAACTTTTACTAAGCGATTTTACGTGAAAACGAGTAAAACGACATAATCGGTAAAAATACCTAATGTTCATAAGTACATGTTAGAGTGAGAATTTGATGTTTCCATAGAAGAGAAAAATGATCAGCATGTTATAAAACATAAGAATAAGGGCTGAAGTTTAGTTTTCGAGTATTGGGGCAAAAGTGTAAATATGTAAAAGTT
This sequence comes from Gossypium bickii, assembly GCA_025503065.1. Lineage (NCBI taxonomy): Eukaryota > Viridiplantae > Streptophyta > Magnoliopsida > Malvales > Malvaceae > Gossypium > Gossypium bickii. The sequence goes on along the minus strand of CP106715.1, from coordinate 31,319,702 downwards.
TAGGGGTAAAATTGTAATTTTGTAAAAGTTAAGGACTGTTTTGAATAGTACGTTAATTAAATAAGTGAAATGTGATGTTTTAGACCCTGAAAAATGAGATTTGGACCTAGAATGGGAGGAAAATTGAAAATCGGGAAAGTTGGTAAAATGGCCGTTTTGGTATCGAGGTAAGTTCATATGTTTAATAAGCATTTAATGATGCAAGTTTAAATGTTAAATTGAAATTTTAGTTATGAATACTTTAGTATTGATTTTCTAATATAATTATAATGTTCGATATTGACTCGACATTTTAATGGTTGAATTGATAAAATGTTGAAAAGTGGGAATTCCCGATTGAATAATTGGAATAGAAAAGATATGAATGAGGAGCTAGGTCACATATGTGGTACTAAGTGCAGGCCACTTTGTGTACAAGAGAGCTACGAGATGGTTTTAGGTCACGTGTGTAGTACTAAGTGTAGGCTACTACGTGTACCAGACAGATAGGTCGCATGTGTAGTACTAAGTGCAGGCTACTATGCGTACCTGATAGTTTCGATCACATGTGTGGTACTAAGTGCAAGCCACTATGTGTAAGTGATGGTTTTGGTCACATGTGTAGTACTAAGTGCAGGCTACTATGTGTACCAGATAGCTTCGGCTACAAGGGTGGTACTATGTGTAGGCCACCGTGTATCTACTATTATTTCGATGAGTTCAACGGAAAATTGACTAAGTGAAAATACAATGTGGCTATGTAACGACTAAGTGTAATTGAATATGATTATGTGATGAATAAGTGCAAGTATATGCGTGTAAACTTATGAGCAATGTGCTCGATATGTGATCGAACTTTGGTAAGATTGATACGGAGTAAGTGTTCCAATTAAAGTTAATATAAAGAAAACATGAAAGAGTGAATTTTAGAAATAAAACAGTTTTGGACAGCAGCAGTAGAGTAACTTTGAAAAATCACCAAAAATGGTAGAAATGAAATTATAGTTTAGTGAGATATGAAATTAAAGCTTATTGAGTCTATTTTCATATGAAAGAAACAGAGAAAGCAAAGAAATTCTGTATTTTGAGATATTTAGATTTTTGTGAGACTGGTTTAGAGTAATTTCGAGATCCCCTGTTCTGACTTGGAAAAATCATTAAAAATTGTAAAAAAATAATTTTGGGACATAATTTATATGGTTAGATTTCTTAATAAGTCTAGTTTCAAATGAAACAAATTATAACATCACTTGAATTCTGCACAAGGATAAAATTGATTTGTAGTGAGAAGTGGTCAGAATAGTCAAATAGTGAAATAGAGGAAATTTTAATGAATAAACTGTACTAATTGGCTAAGCCAAAAATTTTGGAAATTTAATGATATAAAGACATGTGAGTGTAGTTTTACGGAAAATTAGCGGTTTGAAATTCGGAGCTCTGTAGCTCAAGAAATAAATAATCTAGTGAAAGCGATTCAAGTAGACAGATTAATGTGAACATGAGTAATAAGGTATAAGCATGTGATTTAATGATTGTATCAATTTGAGAACTTGTTGTGAGGATTTTTCATGTTGAGGCTTTGATAATGAGTAAGTTGGGAAAGTAAGAACTTAGCATTATTTATGCAAGTTATGACAGCTTAGTAGTAAGCTAAATTCCTTGCTAATGCTAATTATTTTTACATGTGAACTTACTGAGCTTTATAAGCTTACCCCCTTTCCTTTCCCATGTTACAGAGTCTTACTAAACAAGCTCGGGTTGGAGGTCGTCGGAGATCATTTCACACTATCAAGCTATCTATGTGTATCTTTATTTATAAATAATTTAAGTTATGGCATGTATAGGGACTTGACTAAGTCATGTTATATATGTGTTAATTAATTTGACAAAATGTATTGTTAAGTCTGGTAATGCCTCGTACTCAGTTCCGGCATAGGATACGAGTAAGGGGTGTTACATGGTTGATCTTGATGTGGTTCACTAATATTTGAATTAGGGATTCAAATCACTTAAACTCCCAAAATGTCTCCATTTTGCCTTTTCGTCTCAATTCTACCAAGTGAGACAAATTGATCTGGATTATCTCTCGCTCTCGCTGGTTAACTTGGGACTAATGAATTGGTGCTCAACAAGATCTCCTCTCGGTATCACTTGCTTAGATGTTCCCTTAGGGTCATCAATCCTAAGTTTTAGGTTTATTCACATTAGTCCAATTTATTATGATTCGGTCCTTTATCCAAAAATTAGTTCACCATATCTCTATCAACCAACCCCCTTTAAAGTTTAGTTACTCGTGTTGAAAATAAAGCCAATAAACATGGAAATGAAGAACATGAAAGCTGTTAATGAAAAGCTTAAGAAAAAGTTAAAACTTAATATTTTTATGTAAGAAAACTTAAGGGGCATGTAAAGAGAAGCATTGAACAAGAAAATCTAAAGCAATAAACATGAAAGGAACAAACTTTAACAAGTGCAAAGTAAAAGAAACTAAAATACATTAAAATAAAGTTAAAAATATTTTAAAACTAAGGTACAAGGACTGAAAGTGAAAATAAACCTAAGCTACAATATTATCTAACTTAACTAACACTAAGAACAACTAAAATAAGAAGAAAAGTTGCAGAGAAATGTTAAATCTACAGTTAAGGAAATGAAATTGAGAAACCCTAGAAGAAGAGAGAAAAGCTAAGCGAAAACTAAAGAAACCTTTAAGCTAGAAATATTCTAATGTGGCCTCCTTTTCTCTCAGTAAAATTTTAGCTAATATAAGTAGCCATTCTGACCCTATTATTGTACCTAAAATACCTTTGAATGGGCCTTCAATGACTAGCTCTTCGGGTGGACAAAGACTACCATTTTTTGTCAATTTTTGTTCACTCACGATGTTGGTATTGCAATACCTAGGTGTAACACGCCCAACCAGTCTCCGTTGTCGAATTAGAGTTACGGAGTATTACAGAACAATTCAGAACATTTAAACTCAAATAGATATAATTATAAAAATTATCTAATATCATTCAATAGTTCATTTAAATCAAGTAGGGAATACATATATGGACCTTAAATCGAACCTATGGGGCCCTAAGAATAATTTGAAAACAATCAGGGTTCATTTGAATCAAAACAGAAAATCTAAGAAAAAATTGAAAAACAGGGGTCACACGGCCGTGTGACACAACCCAAACCGTGTGGGTACTTGAAGTATGGAGACACAACCGTGTCCCAGCCCATGTGTTCGCCCGTGTGAATATTCAAAATAGGGCCACGTGGCCGTGTTGCAGGCCTTGTGCCAAACCATGTGTGTATTTGAATTATGGACACACAGCCGTGTATTAGGCCGTCTGCCAGACCATGTTACATATTGACTTCAAACACACGACCGTGTCGCAGACCATGTGAAACTTGCACCTCAAATAAAAATTGAGACACGACCGTGTAAAGTGGCTATGCGTGGCATACGGCCATGTGACAGCCTGTGTCCTAAGCCGTGTGCTCCTAAATGTCCCTTCAAATTCAAGTTTACCAAAATCTACCTACTTGGACATCAAGCAATTCAATTTCCATCAATTAGACTTACTCAAAACACGATTAAACAAGCTCGAAACATGTCAAAACATCCATCTTAAGTGCCTAACCAATGTGTCATCATTGACACCACAATTCAATTTATCAACCAAGTCACATGCAAAGCCTATAAATCCTCACCATGAACACATATCAATTTTTCCCATTCACACAACTATTCAAATTTACTTCTACCATAATATAACCGCTGTAATGCCCCAAAAATATAGGGTCTTTATTTTTGGCTATTTGGACACAATTGCATGTTTGGTGTGTTGGTTAGGTGATTTAGGAGCGTTTGGGAGTGTCTGAGAAGTCCTGGGTTCAAGCCATGACTTTTGCAAAATTTTTGGTTTTTCCCCCTAAATAAACCTGGACACTGGCAATTAGGCTTTATAAATAATAATGCTTGGTTAATGACACAAGAAGAGTTTGTGGTCTAGTGGCAAGTGGCGTGTTGGGTATCTATAAAGTCTGAGGTTCAAATCTTGGGATAAGCAATGGAGTGTTTATTTTGCAGCTTGGAAGACTAGAGTTTGTGTTGCAGTGAAAGTCTGATAGATGTGAGGTTTGAATTGGTCATGGAGAGATTGTAGGAGCAAATCGGGGATAATATTAAGGGAGAGTTTGGTGGAGGGAATCAAGGAAGTGGATTGGTGTGGGAGTGTTGTGCCGAATGGGTATTGGAAGCATAGGAAATTCAGCTGAGGGGTGTTTTCCCTCATTTTTGCCAGTTTCTGTCACCGATTTTAGACTCCTAATGCAGACTCTCTTTTATTTCTCTCTAAGTGCCGAATAGCAACTTACCACTCGTGCACCTTTGTTGCCTCAGTTGCACTTTTTCTTCAAGAATTGTTGGCCGAATTTTTGCTTCCCTCTTCCTCTCTCAATCTAGCCGAATACACTTCCTCTCCCTCCCTCTTCGTTCATTTAGTTTCTCTTTTTCTTTCTTTCCTTCTTCTCTCTTCTCCCTTTCTTCTCCTAGGCCGAAAACCATCCACTTCTTCTGGTTTCGGTTTCCTATTAGCTTGTGAACCGAATCTTTTCCTGATTAGTTCTGTGGTGACCAAATTCCCCATTTTCTTTCCCTCTCTGTTGTACTTCTGCAAGTGCTCCTGAAATCGGTAGGTGTTCATATTTTTTCACTTTTTGTTTAAAACTGTTCTCTCCTATTCCCTTTTTTTTTTCTAAAAGCCGAATATTTTTCCTTCATGCTCTGTGATGCCGAAATGGTGATCCCTTCCTCTTAGTGTGGTGATCGATGGGTTTAGGTATTCCCGAGGAGTGGAAAAGTGCATAAGTTATTCAAGTCATCAAACTCTGTCTCTCGTTAAGGGTAAGATCAATACCCTACTCTTAGATAAGGCTGAATATTTCGATGGTTGGTAAGTGGCATTTGTGGATTAAGGCCACATATTGGATCACTGTTTTGGTTAATAAGAACTGTTTTGATACAGATATTCGGCATAGGCGTGTGATCAATCCTGATCGGTGGCCTTAAGAGATTAAAGTCTATCGTCAAGCAAGGTAAGGGAGATATTTTGGATTAAGTACTATTAAGAGGGCGTTACCCTAACGATTAAGGACTAACATTGGATTTTGATGATTCTAGGTTAGGTGCTCGTGGATCTTGGAACGACTCCAAAAAAAAAGTGTGTAATCACACTACCGTTTCTGTGAGTCGAAAAAAGCCGAAAAGCCAAAACTTCTGCATTCGAGGCCTCACAAGTATTCGCTCGTGTGGAAAAATTGAGCTCACAACCATGGGCGGTAGATTGAAGAGGCCACTATGAGTGTTCTCGTGCACTTGGGCTGTATTGGGCCGAAATGGGCTGTGTTGGCCCAATAGGCTCGTGAGCCCCACACGGATAAAATTTACGAGAAGTAGCAGAAACGGTTTTGGGCTACGTAGATCGCATGACTGTGATAGAAATTGGGCCAGACGGGTCACACAAGCGAGTGGGCCAATTTGGGCTGAATATTGGGCTTAGAGCCCACTTACACTGTTTCGACCAAATGGACTATCTGTGTCGCTCGAGGCTACTGTAGGCCTTAGGAAAGGTTGTAAAATGACCGAAATACCCCTAATGAGTAAAATAAACAAAATACCCTTGTAGAGTAGAATTACCGAAATACCATTGTAAGGTAGAATTACCGAAATACCCCTGAGGGGTGAAATTACCGTTTTACCTGTAACCGACAAAAGCACCATTATACCCCTAGTGGTAGTTTAGTGATGTGTGTATGGTATCTATATGACTGGTTATGAATATGACATACTGCATACACGTAATATTTATGACACGGCATTCTGCATTGGGGTTGGGATTCTGATTTGGAGGAAGTACTGTCCGAGTGGCTCTGCCACGTTTTTACTGTTCTAGTGGCTTCGCCACGTGTTCTGATTTTAGTGGTTTTGCCACGTTTATTGTTATTAGCAACTTTGTTGCATTACTAATAACAGCTATGCTGCGATATTGGTATGTTGGCTGGGTGGGTCGACTTAGTCCCCACATGGTGTGTTGGTTGGTACGGGTGGTGTGTTGGTTGGTTTGGGCTGGGTTGCATCACTATTCTGTATTGTTATTGTTTTGGGCTTGTACCCACACTGTTACTGAATAGGGCTCTGGCCCAGACTATTACTGGATGATAGAGGATTACATACTGAGTTCTCGTAACTCACCCTTTTCTTTTAACTGTACAAGTAATCCCCAGCCTTAGATGATTTGGAGCTGCGAGGGGCTCGGAGGTGGCCGTATGTTCGCGAGTGTTTTAATTTATACCTAGATTTTTAAATATTTTATTTTGGGGTTGATATTTTTGTAATAAAGCCATTTAAGGTTTTAACTTTTATTTGGTTTTAACTTCTTACTTTAACTTGTTAGATTAGGAAACACGGGTTTTCAAAAGAATAACTGGTTCTAAAAGAAATCACGTATTTCAAAATTTAAAGCTTACAATTAGTAAAGCTTCCGCGATTTTTAATCCAAATTAATAAACTTGAAATAAATGATATAACCAATAAATGATTAACCAGTTTTGATTTTACAATCCCAACGTTTTCAATAGCAATTAGTTTTAAAAAGATTTTAAAACTTCAGTCACTAATTTTCATCGACAAGATCGATTTTCAATTCAACACTTTGATGTGACACGTCAGTTCTGATTGTAACGTCTAGGCCGGGTTTGGGGTGTTACATTTAGTGGTATCAGAGCCAGGTTGAAAAATTCAGCTATGGAATGGGTTCTTGAAAAGTTTTCTAAAATTGTCTAAGTTTTGGTTTTGGAAAGAAAATTGAAAGGTTGTTACTGAAAGTGTGGCACACCGAGTCTCCGACGCCAAATTTGTAAGTTCTCTGACATTGTTTACTGTTATAGACTGAAATGTTATACTGAGAAACTACTATAGATAGTAGTACTATGCTCAAACTCTTTTGTTAGGGTAAACTGAAATTGTAGAAGACTGAAAACTATAGTAAGATTCTCGATCTGCGAAAACAAAAAATTTAAATACTGATTGCCATAAAACATCCGTTAACAATTACTAGAACTATGAACTGATTCATAAGACTTTTAAAACAGATAAGACGCTATATCGATATGAGCACAAGAGGTACTCATGGAAGGGATACACGAGGCTGTGGTAAAGGTCGAGGTACTAGGGCTGGGTCTTCAGCATCGGGTCACATGCCTGCTAGGGATGCACCAGCCTCACCAGTAACTAAGACAGAGTCTCATGACCGAGCAGTTGGGGATGATGCTCTATCTCAGACAATGCTACGTGTTCTTGAAAGGGTTACTGGAGCGAGTACTGGATCAGTGGGCCGAGGGTAATTTCTGAGCGACTCCGGTCTAATGGAACGAAAATATTTAGAGGTGTTTCTAGAGTTGCCCTGAATGTGGCAGAGTATTGGTTAGAGGCTACCGAGCGGATAATGGATGACCTTGACTATACTGTGGCACAGAAATTAAATGGAGTAGTGTCCTTATTGCGAGACGAGGCATACCAATGGTGGCTCACTGTAAGAGAGGGTACGCAGGCCGACCGCTTGACGTAGGATTTCTTCAAAACAGCCTTTCAAGGGAAGTATGTGGGCGCAAGTTATGTGGACGCCCGAAGAAAGGAATTTCTGAGTCTGACCCAGGGGAATAAGACAATGGCAGTATATGAGGTAGAACTCTTACGGCTAAGTCGTTATGCTCGCGGTATAGTCGCAACTGAGTATAAAAGTTATGTATGGTTCGAAGATGGCCTCCGGGATGAGTTACGTTTGCTAGTCGCTCCACAGAAGGAGCGAGACTTTGCTGCCTTTGTTTAGAAAGAAAAAATTACTGAGGATGTGAAGCGCTCTGATGCCAGAATTGCGAGAAAGATAAGGGTAGATTTAACAGGGATTCAGGGCCATCAGGTTTTTCTAGAAGGCCTATAGAGAAGGCCAGATTTGGTGGGTCAGACCGAGCAGTTCCTGTTACTATGGTTAGACTGCAGCCTTACGCAGATTGTGGGAGAGCTCACCAGGGTGAGTGCTGGAAACAAACTGGGGCGTGTTTCTGGATCATCAGGTCAAGAACTATACTTAAAGGCCTGTTCAAATGCAAGTCGCAGGTCAGGGCCATCTTCATGTAGGGAGAGGCGGTCAGCAACCACCGAGAGGCCGTGGTCAGGCCAGAGGTGAAAATGGTTTGGGAAGAGGTCATGGAGCACCGGGCAGAGGTGCAGGTAACACTGAGGCTAGGCATCCAGCTTTTGTCTATGCTACTCGTCGCTGAGAGGATGACGATGCCACGAACATCATAACTGGTACGTTCCTAATTTATAATGCACCATACACTGCTTTAATTGACATTGGGTCTACACACTCGTATGTTGCAGGCACTGTGTCTGGGACGCTGGGTTTTTAGTTTGAAATTACTGATAGTGAGATGACTGTGTTAAGTCTACTGGGACACTCGGTTAGGGTAAGTTGTTCAGAAATGTGCCCCTAGAGGTCGAAGGGGTTGTCTTTTTGGCGGAATTGATGGAACTGTCGTTTGGTGAATTTGATCTTATATTGGGCATGGATTGGCTAGTGAAACACCGTGCAAATTTCGGTTGTGCTGCTAAGCGTATGGTGTTAAATTCTATTGAGGATGAGGATGTGGTTGTGTTAGAGGAGTGAAAAGATTATCTGTCTAATGTAATCTCAGCATTAAAGGCCGAGAAGCTAGTTTGCAAGGGTTGCGAGATGTTTTTAGCTTATGCCAGCAGTTCTGATTCTAAAGGTCTTTTTGTTAGAGATGTCAGAACTGTTAAGGAGTTTCCGGATGTATTTCCTAAAGAGCTTCCTGGGTTGCCCCTAGACCGTGTGGTTGAATTCAGTATTGAGCTCCTACCAGGAACAACTCTGGTGTCCATCCCCCCTTATAGGATGGCACCGAAGGAGCTGGTAGAGTTAAAGGCTCAAATTCAAGAGCTACTGGATCAAGGATTCATTCGGTTGAGTGTGTCTCCATGGGGAGCATCTGTGTTATTCGTGAAGAAGAAGGATGGATCCATGCAAATGTGCATCGATTATCGTCAACTGAACAAATTGACTATTAAGAACAAGTACCCTTTACTGAGGATAGATGATCTGTTTGACCAGCTGCGAGGAGCTTCGATTTTCTCCAAGATAGATCTTTGATCTGGGTACCATCAACTAAAGGTTAAGGAGGCGAATGTGTATAAGACTGTATTTAGGACTCATTATGGTCACTACAAGTTCCTAGTAATGCGTTTGGGTTGACGAATGCACCAGCTGCTTTCATGGATATGATGAACCGGTATTCTAGCCCTATTTGGATTGGTTCATAGTTGTTTTTATAGACAACATCCTGGTGTATTCCAGAACCGAGGAGGATCATGATGCACATCTTCGAATTATTTTGCGAATTCTGAAGGAAAAGTAGCTATAGGCAAAGTTCAGCAAGTGTGAGTTCTGGTTGAGAAAAGTGACATTTCTGGGTCACATGGTGTCCGCTGAGGGGATTAGGGTTGATCCTCCTAAAATTAAAGCCATATTGAATTGGAAACCACCAAAGACTGTATTTGACTAGGTATTACAGACGTTTTGTTGAAGGGTTTTCACTGATTGTTGCACCCCTGACTAAGTTACTGCTTAAAGGGGTACCATTTAATTGGACTGATAAGCAGCAAGAGATTTGAGAAAATGAAGAAAGTTTTGACTGAAGCCCCTGTGTTAATACAACCAGAGTCTGGGAAGGAATTCATTGTCTACAGTGATGCATCGCACACTGGATTGGGTTGTGTGTTGATGCAAGAGGGTAAGGTGGTTGCTTACACATCTCATCAGCTTAAGCCCCACGTGGCAAATTACCCCACTCACGACTTGGAGTTAGCTGCGGTGGTGTTTGCACTAAAGATTTAAAGGCATTACTTATACAGTGAGAAGTCTATTATCTACAAGGATCATAAAAGCCTCAAGTACCTCCTTACTGAGAAGGAGTTAAATATTAGGAAACGAAGATGGATAGAGTTTCTTAAGGATTATGATTGATCGATTGAGTACCATCCTGGTAAAGCTAACGTAGTAGCCGATGCACTGAGTCGTAGGGTTGTCTCTAATTTGAGAGCAATGTTTGCTCGTCTCAGCCTGTTTGAAGATGGCAGTTTGTTGGTTGAACTCCAAGTAAGACTGACTTGGATTGATCAAATTAAGAGAAACAGTTGTTGGATGAATCGTTGGTTCCTCGTTTTCGATTGGTTGAGAAGGGAGAGACTACGAATTTTGGGCTGAATAGTAAGGGAGTACTATGTTTCCATGGGAGAGTTTGTATACCGAGAGATTCTGAGCTGAGGCAGTCTATCCTACAGGAGGCGCATAGCAGTCATTATGCCATGCATCCTGGTGGAAACAAGTTGTATCAAGATCTACGTGAACTGTACTGGTGGCCAGGGCTTAAGCGTGAGGTTACTAATTTCGTGGGCAAGTGTTTGACATGCCAGCAAATTAAAGCTGAGCACTAACAACCTTCTGGGTTACTATAGCTAGTAAAGATTTCACTCTGGAAGTGGGGGAGGGTAACCATGGATTTTGTAAGTGGGCTACCCTTAACGCCGACTAAGAAGAACTTGGTATGGGTTATTGTTGATCGACTGGCTAAATCTACCCACTTTATACCAGTCCGTACTGATTATTCACTGCAGAAGTTGGCTAAGTTATACGTGGCTAAGATTGTGAGACTGCATGGGGTCCCAGTTTCTATCATTTTAGATAGAGATCCTAGATTCACATCTCGATTCTGGAAAAACTTACACGAGGCTTTGTGTACAAGGTTGGACTTCAGTATTGCATTTCATCCTCAGACCGACAGTCAGTCGGAGAGGGTGATTCAGATATTAGAGGACATGTTAAGAAGTTGGGTAATTGATTTCAAAGACAGTTGGGAAGAGTAGTTGCCGCTAGGAAAATTTGCATATAACAACAGCTACCAATCCAGTATTCAGATGGCACCATATGAGGTGTTATATGGTCATAGGTGTCGTACCCCTACCTGTTGGACAGAACTGGGTGAGCAGCGAGTTTTGGGGCTAGAGTTAGTTTCTAAAACGAAAAAAGAAGTAAAGTTGATTCGAGATCGATTAAAGGAAGCATCTGATAGGTAGAAGTCGTATGCAGATTTAAAGCGTAAAGAGATAGAATACTCTGTGGGGGATTATGTCTTTTTGAAAGTCTCACCATGGAAGAAGATTCTGAGATTTGGACGGAAAGGCAAACTGAGCCCTAGTTTCATCAGATCTTATTGAATATTAAAGCGAGTAGGACAGATTGCCTATCAGCTTGAGCTCCCTCCTGAGTTAAATAGGATACATGATGTGTTCCATGTCTCCATGCTGAGGCGATACCGCTCTGATCCCTCATATATAGTGCCAGTTGAGGAGATCGAGGTTAGACCTGACCTGACTTTTGAGGAAGAACCGGTACAGATACTGGATCGTGATGTTAAGGTATTAAGGAGGAAATATGTTCCATTGGTCAAGGTGCTTTGGCGTAATTACGGTACTGAGGAAGCCATGTGGGATTCTGAGGAGGCGGTGCAACAACAATATCCTTACCTATTCTGACCAGGTAAATTTCAAGGCCGAAATTTCTTTTAGTGGGGTAGAGTTGTAACGCCCCAAAAATATAGGGTCTTTAATTTTGGCTGTTTTGACACAATTGCATGTTTGGTGTGTTAGTTAGGTGATTTAGGAGTGTTTGGGAGTGTCTGAGAAGTCTTAAGTTTAATCCCTAGCTTTTGCAAAATTTTTGGTTTTTCCCCTTAAATAAACCTGGAGACTGGCACTTAGGCTTTATTAATAATAATGCTTCGTTAATGAGACAAGAAGAGCTTGTGGTCTAGTGGCAAGTGGCGTGTTGGGTATCTATGAGATCTAAGGTTCAAATCCTAGGATAAGCAATGGAGTGTTTATTTTACAGCTTGGACGGCTAGAGTTTGTGTTGCAGTGAAAGTCTGATGGATGGGAGGTTTGAATTGGTCATAGAGAGATTGTAGGAGCAAATCGGGGAGAAGATTAAAGAAGAGTTTGCTGGAGGGAATCAAGGAAGGGATGGGTGTAGGAGTTTTGTGCCGAATGGGTATTGGAAGCATAGGAAATTCAGTTGAGGGGAATTTTCCCTCATTTTTGTCAGTTTCTGTCACTGATTTTGGACTCCTAATTCCGGCTCTCTTTCATTTCTCTCTAAGTGCCGAATAGCAACATATCACTCGTGCGCCTTTGTTGCCTTAGTTGCAGTTTTTCTTCAAGCATTGTTGGCCGAATCTTTGCTTCCCTGTCCCTCTCCCAATCTAGCCGAATACACTTCCTCTCCCTCCCTCTTTGTTTATTTAGTTTCTCTTTTTCTTTCTTTCCTTCTTCCCTCTTCTCCCTTTCTTCTCCCAGGCCAAATACCATCCATCTTCTTTTGGTTTCGGTTTCCTATTAGCTTGTGAACCGAATCTATTCCTGAATAGTTTTGTGGTGACCAAATTCCCTATTTTTTTTCCCTCTCTGTTGTAGTTTTGCAGGTGCTCCTGAAGTCAGTAGGTGTTCATATTTTTTCACTTTTTGTTTAAAACTATTCTCTCCTATTCCCTTTTTTTCTAAAAGCCGAATATTTTTCCTTCATGCTCTGTGATGGCCAAATGGTGATCCCTTCCTCTTGGTGTGGTGATCGATGGGTTTAGGTATTCCCGGGGAGTGGAGAAGTGCAAAAGTTATTCAAGTCATCAAACTCTGTCTCTCGTTAAGGGTAAGATCAATACCCTACTCTTAGATTAGGCTGAATATTTCGGCGGTTGGTAAGTGGCATTTATGGATTAAGGCCATATATTGGATCACTGTTTTGGTCGAGAAGAACTATTTTGATACAGATATTCGGCATAGGCGTGTGATCAATCCTGATCGGTGGCCTTAAGAGATTAAAGTATGTCGTCAAGTAAGGTAAGGGATATGTTTCGGGTTAAGTGCTATTAAGAGGGTGTTACCCTAACGATTAAGGACTAACATTAGATTTCGATGATTCTAGGTTGGGTGCTCGTGGATTTTGGAACGACTCAAAAAAAAGGTGTGTAATCACACTCTCGTTTCTGAGAGTCGGCAAAAGCCAAAAATCTGAAACGTCGACATTCAAGGCCTCACGAGTGTGCGACCTCTTGTGTGGAAAAATCGAGCCCACAACCGAGGGTAGTAGATTGAAGAGGCCACTACAAGTGTTCTCGTGCACTTGGGCCGTATTGGGCCTTGTTGGGCCCAATGGGCTCGTGTGCCCCACAAGAATAAAATTTACGAGAAGTAGAAGAAAGGTTTTGGGCTACGTAGATCGCCTAACTGCGATAGAATTTGGGCCAGACGAGCCACACAAGTGTGTGGGCCCATTTGGGCTAAACGTTGGGCTTAGAGCCCACTTACACTGTTTCGACCAAATGGACTATCTGTGTCGCTCGAGGCTACTGTAGGCCTTAGGAAAGGTTGTAAAATGACCGAAATACCCCTAATGAGTAAAATAAACAAAATACCCTTGTAGGGTAGAATTACCGAAATACCATTGTAAGGTAGAATTACCGAAATACCCCTGAGGGGTGAAATTACCGTTTTACCTGTAACCGACAAAAGCACCATTATACCCCTAGTGGTAGTTTAGTGATGTGTGTATGGTATCTATATGACTGGTTATGAATATGACATACTGCATACGCGTAATATTTATGACACGACATTCTGCATTGGGGTTGGGATTCTAATTTGGAGGAAGTATTGTACTAGTGGCTCTGCCACGTTTTTACTGTTCTAGTGGCTTCGCCACGTGTTCTGATTTTAGTGGTTTGGCCACGTTTACTGTTATTAGTAGGTTTGCTGTGTTACTATTAGCAGCTATGCTGTGATATTGGTGTGTTGGCTGGGTGGATCGACTTAGTCCCCACATGGTGTGTTGGTTTGTACGGGTGGTGTGTTGGCTGGTTTGTGCTGGGTTGCATCACTGTTCTGTACTATTATTATTTATACGTAGCTTTTTAAATATTTTATTTTGGGGTTGATATTTTTGTGATAAGGCCATTTGAGGTTTTAACTTTTATTTGGTTTTAACTTCTTACTTCAACCTGATAGATTAGGAAACACGGGTTTTCAAAATAATAACTGGTTCCAAAGGAAATCACGCATTTCAAATTTTAAAGTTTACAATTAGAAAAGCTTTTGTGGTTTTTAATCTAGATTAATAAACTTGTAATAAATGATATGACCAATAAGTGATTAACCACTTTTGATTTTACAACCCCAACGTTTTTAATAGCAATTAGTTTTAAAAAGGTTTTAAAACTTTAGTCACGAATTTTCATCGACAAGATCGGTTTTCAAATCAACATTTCGATGTGATACGTCAGATCCGGTTGTAATGTCTAGGCCAGGTTTGGGGTGTTACAACCTTTAATAGTAACATATAACCAAAAGACTAAAACACTTATTTATGAACCAAAACAAGCCAAACATTAAAGGCATGTTCACCATAAACCAAAATATATCTAAGACAAAATCATTCAAGTATGGTAACTACCCTAAATAACTAGAAATGCTATCAAAACACCTATTACATGCCACATAACTGAAAGTAAATGTTCAAAGCAACCAAAAGATATCTAGATAGTGTGATTTCTTTGACTTGATCTGATCACCCGATTTCCAAGAAATGCTATCTACAAACAAATAGACAAATAACACGAGTAAGCTTTTGTAAAACTTAGTAAGTTCATCGATTAAAACAATAAACTTACTGAAATAACATGAAAATTTAAATCACAAGATTAATAGTCAATTCCTTTCAACCACAATCCGTAACAAGTGAGTTATACACAAACGAGTACGAGTTGCATTTAAATATAATCATACGATATCATTCTATATCAAGCCGTAATGTTAACATGAATTCATAATTAATTCATCAATAATTCAGTATCAAGTCATTTAAAAATATAAATATTGCCCGATGAATGATATATAGATATGAGCACACAGTTATCCACCCAAAACACGCTAAACGCTCCAACGAGCCAATCCAACCGAAAACATGCCTTGGCACCAAGTGCCTAGCCCAAATGCTATCACCCCTCTGAAAACATGCCTGGACACTAAGTATCAAGCCCGAAGGCTTTACATCCATCCTCGATAACACGCTAGAATCACTATAATATAACTCGCTAGTTCGCAACAAATGTTGAACCTCAGTATATTCAGTTTATAAACACAAATAAAAAATCCTCACTCATCACATAACAATCCCGTAAAGTGCACTTTATAACCTATTAACATGCCAATCGTACTCTATCCTACACTCCTCCTGTTTTGTAACACCCCAAACCCGGCCTAGACGTTATGACTGGATCTAGCATGTCACATAAAGGGTTGTTTAAAGCTACTCGTTCGTTAAAAACTTCGTATTCTTTTTGAAACTCCAAATTTTGCTGTTTGTGAAATTCAGATTTGCTTTAAATGTTTTCTTATAAAAATGTTATTATTATTTTTCGAAAACTTGGTTTGTTATTGAAGTTTAATTAAGAAATTACGGAAACGTGACATTTTGGAAAACGATTATTGTCGTCTTAAGAAAACCCAGAGTTTAATCATTAATAGTTTAAAAATAACTGAAATAAAAGTTTAGAAGAAGAATAAAATCCAATGGCCCTTATTACATAATATTAAACCTCAAATTAAATAATCGTAAAATAAAGTAAAAACTAGAATTACTAATTATCGAGGAAAGTAACTCCAATGTATGGCCACCACCAAGTCCTCCGCAGCTCCAAATCCTCTAATGCTGGGGATTAACTGCAGGGTTAAGAGAAAGGGGGTGAGTTACGAGAACTCAGTTTGTAATCCCCTAATCGATCATTAATTGGGTCCGAGCCCATACAAAAGTAGACTGGGCCGAAGTCCATACAGAAGCAATCTGGGCCGAAGCCCTATTTGGTAACAATCTGGGCCTTAGCCCTATAAACATGATAATGCAAACAATGAAATGCGATGTAACCCAACCCAATCCAGCCAATCACACCCCGTACCAACCAATCGTCACCTGTAGGGATCAAGTCAACCCACTCCGCCAATCACACCAATACTGCAGACGAGCTACTAATCACAATATTTGTGGTTGAGCCACACGAGTCATAGTATGTATATATATATATGAGGCATAGCCACTAAAATAGTATGTGGCAGAGCCACCAGGCTACACTGCTCTTCAGTCATTATCCCGCCCCATGCAATATGATAAAATGTCATGTATCAACATGTAAAAGTGTAAATAAAAATCATATACACAATATTCAATCACAATTAAGGGTATAACAGTAATTTCCACCCACTCGGGGATAGTTTGGTAATTTTACCCATCGAGGGTATTTTAGTAACTTCGCAACCCAAGGGTATTTCGGTAATTTACCCTTTAAAGGTATTTTGGTAATTTTGCAACCCAGGGGAATTTCGGTAATTTACCCTCTAAGGGTATTTTGGTAATTTCGCAACCCAGGGGTATTTTGGTAATGTCGCTACCCAAGGGTATTTCGGTAATTTCGTATATTAGGGTATTAACGACCCAACAGAAGGTCCACTGTCGCCTCGAGCGACTCAGGTATTCTAAATAGAGATAATGATGCGAATGGGCCTAACGCCAACCAGGCATGCTTACTCTCCTCATAGATTGCTCTATTTAAAGCAAGCTTTTCACCTTCCCTCTTGCTAGCTTTCTGATGTGGGAACCCTCCTTCAGTAGAGTTTAAATCCAACACAAACTCTGGCCGTCCAATCCGCAAAATAAATACTCCCTTGCTTGTCATGAGATTCGAACCTAGGCTCCCCTGTAGCTTAATCTACGCCGCTAGCAACTGGGCCACAAGCTCCTCTTGTGTCTAAAATCATGCGCAACTAAATATAAATCTATGGGCCAAAGTCTAAGTTCACTTAAAAATAAAATCAAAATGCAAATGCCAAGACTTGAACCTTGGACCCCTTACTTCCTTGTGGCGTCATTCCCTTGTCTCGTATGTGGCGTCATTTGCCACTAGACCACAACTCCTTTTTGTGTCATTTTTCTCCATATATTATTTTTAAAGCCTACCTACTAACTCTCAGGGTTTTATTCACCTAAAACCAAAATTTTCTTAAAGCCCAAGTTTGATCCCGAGACTTCATGGAAGCCCCCTAACCTTCCAAAATCACTCACCTAATAGGTCCAACTTGCATAAATGCCGTTCTCATGTTCACAAAAATTTAAAACGCTCCCACGCCTAAGGCCCAATGGGCCCAATTCTACTAGGCCCAAATTCGGGTCGTTACATGTTCAATAAATATCATCGCCAATCAATGTTCTGATAATTAACCAATTCAATCTATACTAATTAACATTAAACATTCAACAACCAATTTTCACATTCAGTAAACACTTCATATTAAATTAAACTAAACCGAACAAACTTACCAGGCTAAACTATAGTAATGAAAAAAAGTCTAGGGACTATTCTGCAACCTTCCTTTTTCCTCGATTATCAACTTGCTCTTGATCTATAATATGATTTATTTCAATTATTAATCTCAATTTCATATACTATTCAATTCAATTCAATACATATAATTCTTTATTTAAAATTTTGTACATTTTCCCCAACTATTTACACTTTATTCAAGTTGGTCCTTAAAACCAAAACAAACCTATTTCTCACAATTAACTTTAGACCCATTGAACTTAATTTTTAACCATTTAAAAACAACCCTAAAATTTTGAATTTATCAAGAAAAACCATGTCCATTTTAATTTATTTTCAATTTAATCACGAAACATGAAAATTGATAAAAATCACTGTACAAACTCAATACAAATTATCACCAAGCTTCAACCAGAACCAATTACAACTATAAAGCTTCAAAAATTTCAATAGCATAATTTCTATACTTTGAAAACTTCACAAATAAGCTCCAAAACTAGCTAAATTCCATTATCAATAGCTCAAAACTTAAAATTCATGATAAATAAACCAAGAAAATACTTACATGCACCAAGAATTAGCAAGACCAAAGCTCCCAATGTTAGAACAATGGAGTTTAAGCACAAGGAGAAAAAGAAGATGACAACTCCACTTTGTTTTGTTTTATTTTTTTATTATGTTAATATATCTTATTATTAATTTTAATCATAAAAGCTAACACATAATATATATACAAATTCATTTTTTTTACCATCCGCTATATAAAAATAGTATAATTACCATTTAAATCCTTCCACCTAAACTAATTAAGCCATTTAATCATTATAAATCAATAGTAATCAAGTTTTTCATCTTTTATGAATTAGTCCATTTTCTTTAATTAACTAATCAAACATCAAAATTTTCAAACTAGATTTTAATACGATATTAATGATTTCATAAATATTAAATAATTAATATTTACAGACTGACACATTAGAATTGTGGTCTCAAAACCACTATTTCTGACACTACTGAAAAATGGGTTGTTACAATGGGAATATGATATCGCGATACCTTAGACAGTCTTGAACATGGAGTGCTTCTTGGCAAGTTGATATCACGATACCCAAAGTGGATATCGTGATACCATTGAAGGGTGGTCTCCAATCTTGGGTCTGTTGGAGGTATCACGATTCCAATGTTTGGATATCATAATATCCTCTCCTTTAGTGTTGTTCTCGCTCGATTTTAGCCTCCAACATGTTCATACATCACTTAATCATATGTTAGGGCCCCCAATGGCACTATTGGCCAATTTGGGTCTCAAAATAACTAAAAATAAGTTGTTTGCACTTATTAACTTAAAACCTAAAAATTACAACAACAAAAACTACCAAAAAGATGCTACATTGCTTGAGAATAAGCTCCTTAAGTGTAACAAGAAAGCCTAATTTGTCATATCAAATTACGGTAGATCTCCTTTAAACTTTGTCCTAACTCTTTAGCTTTAAATTAAAATTGAAACAATAAAAACAAGTTCGTAAAACATAAGTTAACAATAAAAACACATAAATCTATTGATATGATGCAATTCGATATAGCGATAAACTTTATCACTTCTAAGGACTCATAAGAAAACTCTTCCTACCCTCTACCAAATCTCACCAAATCTAATTCTTATTGATTTAGCCATAATTCAAAGCCTAAAATCTCACATACCTATAAATCAATAAGAACTCAGTACATCTCATTTTCTTTCTCTAGAACCCACTAATTGCATTTCACAAGAACTCAACCAAAAATCTAAATGTAACATCCCTTACCCGGTCTTGACACCAGACCCAAGCTACGAGATGTTACTATAGTTATTGGAACACAACATATACAAATTGAGCTTTGAAAATTCAATTAGACAATAAAACATATCATAAATTCATGCCTCAAATGGTTTATATACAAAACCAAGTCTAAACTTGAGCCTATGAAAGCTCTAAGGTCACATGGATAGCGAAACAATTTCAACTTAAGAAAAATCCGTTGGGTGTCACGACATCCAAGGTGTGGTGTCGTGACATCAGAGATGTAAGGATCGAAATGCAAATCTTCTTCAACTATACGAATAGGAGAAGAAAAATAGGGTTTCTTCATTTTCAAGCTTTACTCTTCCAATTGATTAAGAATTACAATAATTGGAGGACGTATGCTGAAAAGGGAAAATTGTTGACTAGTTCCTGTTAGTTAAATCGCTACGATTTTGTCAGGTAAGCTCATATGGTATAACTAAATTGATATTGCTAATATGTTATACTTGATTTTTGAAATGGTGATTGTTGGTGACTATGAATTATGGTATAATTTGAGATTAAATCCCAATGAACTTAGTAAAAGTTTCGTGTACGAGGTACAAGTTAATGCCCGAAGGTTCTAAGCTCTAGCATGTGTTGCGGACTCAAAAATATATGTATACTAAGCCTTAATTAGGATATTCATCATGTAGGTTCCACCCAACAGGTAACCAGTCACTATTACTCATTATTCGTGTAGGTTTAACCCAAATGAGTAACCAAGTACTATTATTTTCACATGTGTGCTGAGTTTTTTTATGAAGTTTCATTGGGTAGAATTGTAAATAGAAATGTGATGATATTAGGTTGATGCTAGCAAAAAGGATGTTCATGATATGAATATATGATCCAAGTTGGATTATGATGTAAATATGAACTATTAAGGTTATATGTATGGCTTGAGCTCAAAATCTTATGTATTTGATGCTTTCCATTGTGCCTTAATAGGGTTAACTATTTCGCATAATGAACTGTGTGTGCTCAGTTTGTTCAAGATGGTTTTTGTTCTACACGACCATAATTAGTTACACGGCCTAACAACACAGTCTTGTGACTTTAGATTACACGACATCAATCTGTTACACAGTTTAGAGACACAGCTATGTCACCTCTATTTTACCTTTTTACCTATCTTTTTGTAAAAGTTTCAAATTGATCCTGAATTGGTTCCAAGTCTGTTTAAGAGTTTTGTAAGCTAGTTTGAGACTCGAATTTTTTTGAAATACATGTTGATCATTAGATTCTACTCGTATTTGTTTATATATTGAGTTTACTGATAAAAATGTATGTGATTGTTCCTGTTTACTATTGTAGCATCATGTAGCTTGGATCGAGCGAATGGATTGAGTATGGGGTGTTACACTAAAAAAATATAAAACTTAGTATTCCCATTTGATCCTAAACTCAAAATTAGAAGCAAATTAGCTTAAAAATTTCAAAAAAATGAATGAGATCAAAGTTTTCTCTTTATACACTTGAAAGTGACGAATATAGCAAATAAATGGAAAAAAAATATTTGATCATGCAAAATCCTAATACCTACGGTCAAAAAATTATTTAGAAAAAAAATTAAATCCTGACCTTGTTCCATCAATCATCAAAATAGAAAATCTCCCTTTCAAAAATTTGAATGTGAAATGCAAGAGGAAGAAAATGAATATTCTAACTTTTTAAATTTGAGGTTGAATGATGAAATTAAAAAGGAAATAAGTTTACCTTATTGAAAATCAATTGAATAGAGTCCAAAAAAAGAAGAAATTAAACAAATAAATTGAGAGAAGTAAATTTTCAATGAAAGCTTAAAAATGGTAGTGACATTTAACCCTTATAATTGTTCCCTCCAACTAAAATCAACTGTTGGGGTATTTTCTATAACATCCTTGGTCTAATACCCTTATAAGGACTTCTCTTCCACTTAATTCTATTTTTTAGTTCATAGACATAGACCCTACAAATTTTGCTACCTTACAATTTAATCCTTAAGTTGAAATTCTAACTATTTAATGCAATCCAATAACACCATTAATCAATCCTTTAATCTGTAACCCAACACCCTGCCCATTCTTGGAAAATTCTCAATCTCACTTCCCAAAATGGATTGAATTAGGAATTCCAGCACAAAAATGAATTTCTGGCATCAAAAAATTTTGGGGTGCTACAACTTAGGACACAAGTTTGGCTTGTTCCTAGTGGAATTTCCATGCTTGTTTGTCTTGTTCATAAAGATCCATTTCATCCTAATTATATTGCAACCTTCAAGTCTAGGGACTAATTACCATGCATAACTTTTTTTTTCTAAATTGGTTCAACTCTTCCTACATAGCATGGATCTAGCATTCATACTTAAGACCTTTTTCAACCCTTTTAAGCTTTATGGAGGATGTGTAGCAAGCTAAATAAAGGATGTATAATAAGTAACCTTACCATGTCATGGTAGTTAGGCTTAGGCTTGTCTCTTGTCACGAACTGTCCACCAGCATCACGAACACATTATCTTAAGGGTGATCCTTACATACCCTTGAAGATGGGTAAGGCTAAGAAACTTCATCTATAGGATTGTTATTTGTTACAAATTTCTTTGTAATTGGTTCCAATGTTTCTTTATCTAAAAACTCACTAGGTAAAGAGTGACCTGGTTCATCTTTGACAACAACATTAGTAGATTTGATAACTAACTTTGTGTGCTTGTATAAACTCTATATGCCTTGTTATTAGTAGAATTCACATGGAAAATGCCTTCATTGCTTAACGCATCAAACTTCCCTTGGTAAGCTTTATCTCAAGGAATATAGCATTTGATGCCAAATATATAAAAGTATCTAACAACTAGTTTTCTTCTTTTTAACATCTTGTAAGGTGTCAGCTGTTTTAGGTTTTAACAGGATCTTGTTGATCACATGGCATACTATGTTAATAACATCTACCTAGTATGTGTGCAAAACACATTAGCATTCAAGCCATATCTTAAATTATGAATTTCTTCTTTCAACAACTTCATTTTTTTTGTAAAGTATTTGGAGGTAACTCATGTTGCATGCCTATATTCTAAAAATATCGAAGAATTCTTCATTTTCGAACTCTCTTTTATGATCACTCTTTATTCTTACTATCTGTCTAATAAGCTTACTTTTTTCATATATGAGCTTGTTACACAACATTGTAACACCCCTTACCCGACCCAATCGTCGGGTCAAGGTATCAAGATGTCACATTTGTTGTCAAAGCAACTACGACCACTCCAAGTTGGTTTAATTTTTTTTTCAAGTTTTTAAGCTTAAAATACAACTAAATATGATTCAAACACTTATCTGAGCTTAAAACGAGCTTACGAAAAATCTCAAGGTGATCGGAGGTCGTTTAGGGACCAAATTGTAAAGTTCAAACTATTACTTGTCCCAACTTCATGAAATTCCATGTCGCGACGTTACTCTCTGACTTGAAAGAATCGCGACCTCACTACGGTACCACGTCGCGACATCACTCTTTGACTTAAGCTCATCGCGACTTCATAAAACCTGACATCGCGACTTCAATCCTACCACCTTAAGAATTAAGAATAATTTTGAATCCCTAACAGTTAGGAGAACATCTAAATGATATATAACATCCATATTGTAGCATCCCTCACCCGTATTCAACATCGGAATAGGGTTACAAAGCATTACCGAACTTATTACACAAATACACATACAATTCTCATGCACTTTTCCATTTACAAATATAAACCATTCAAAATCATTCACATTGTTCCTAATACGAGCCTACGAGGCCCAACACATGCATTAGGAGTGGTTTAAGACTAAACTGATAACTTAGGAAACTTTTAAAAAACTTAGAAAATTTTTCAAAATACAGGGGGCACACTCCCGTGTGTCCAGCACAGCCAAAGACACGCTCGTGTCACAGGCCATGTGGACATTTGAAATGGGATCACATGGCCGTGTCCCACGTGTAACTCCCTGACTTGGGTCACACGGCCAACCACACACCAGTGTGACCAGCCCGTGCCCTTCGAAATGGCCTCACATGTCCGTGTGCTAGGCCATACCAGACCTGTAGGGTATATTGACTTATGCGACACGGCCAAGTCACATGCTCGTGTGCTGGGCTGTGTGGAACATACTGACTTGTTTTCTAATTAAACACTAAGGGACACACGACCGTGTCACCTACACCAAACCAATTGGCACATTACAAGGCATAAATAGATATTCAAATCAATTTAAACCAAGCCTAATTCATGCTAATTCCATACCATTATCCACAAGTCACACCATTATCACAATAAACCATTCAATTCATGCCAGTTCACATTCTCAAACCACCTAAGTGATTACTTTCATTTATGTACCAATTTGCCTAAAATCACAAGCATACCAATTCTTAATTATCAACTATTTCATACTCAAATTACCAATTCACAAACAACCATTCACCACAAACATTTAAATAGCAATTACCAAATGCATAACAAAGGCCTTTTGCACATATATATACACAACCAAATCAACCAAAATAAGCCAACTCTCATGGCTATACACAAAACCAAACACTTAATATTTGCAAGCCAACTCAATGGCTAAATCCACTTCTAACATATATCAAAATGACCATAACACCTATACATTCCATATAAACAAACATTAGTTCAAAAGTACCAAAGTGAAAGATTGATAGTGTGATGAGATCTCTGATGACTCCCAAATCTGAGCTAGCTTCGATATCACTATAAAACACGAAAAAGTAAATAGAGTAAGCTATAAAGCTTAGTAAATTCGTATAGTGATAAACTTAACTTACCATACAAGCATAATTTATGCAATTAAACATATCTTAGTATAATCTCATAATGATCCACAAATCTATCACATATTTATTCAATATCTCACAACTTTCATAGTTTCAATGTTCGTATAGTTTCCGTACATACCTGTACTGATACATATCTATTTCTTACCATTTCATATCTTCAATATACCCATTGAACCATTTGGAATACTATCGGATACTCGGGAATTTCGCACACTAAGTGCCAATATATAGCCGAAGATATCTAAATAGCATATCACATATAATGCTCACTCTCGAGCTATCAACGGGTCTGCTCACACAAGCTGATGGTCAAGAGAAAGCTACACGATGCTGCTCACACAAGTTGACGAGAATCCGTAACACATGCAAGATAACTCAGCCACCGGTAGGACATACGGACCAGTACCCAAATCACATAACCCCTAATGACATGTCATTCGTATCCTAATCTATTCCTAAGGTTCAACTGGGATTTCTCAATGCCGAATCTTCATTGAATATATCCGTAAGGTCATATTCTCAAATAATTCAATAATAAGGCATTTAAAACACAATTATATTAATGCTTATTAACATACGAACTTACCTCGATTCACAAAAATGACAAAGTAGATCGACTAATCCAAAACTTTGTTTTTCCCTCGATCTAAATCCTAACCTCATTTTTCTTGATCTATATATAATCAAAATTAACTTATTTAATTAACATTTTTACAATTTAGTCTTTAGCTTATAAAAATACAAATTCATGCAATTAGGCCCCTAACCATGCTACCTGAATTTCATATAGCCCCCAAACATTTCATATTTTTCCTTTATTTCACAATTTAACCACGAAATTTACACATTTCACAATTTAATCCCTAATTGGCAATTTTACTAAAAATCACTTTACAAATGTTGTTTATCTAACAACAAGCATACATTTTCTATCATCAAACATCAAAATACACATATATTCATCAATGGTAAAACCCTAAACCTTTAACAAATTTGCAAAATAGTCCCTGGGCTAGCTAGATTAAGTTACAACGAGTTCGAAAACATAGAAATCATTAAAAACCGAGTCAAAATCACTTACATGCAAGCTAGGGAAGGTGTTAAATGCTTAAACCTATTTAAATGGCTTTTTCAACCCTAATTTTCGGGTAGGAAGAAGATGGATGAATAAAATTTTCATTTGTTTTATTTAATTTACCTTTAATAACCAAATTACCTATTTAACCTTAAGTTAAAACATTAGAATTCACTTAAATGATGTCCAAAAATGTCCACTAACTTTATAAATGGGCTAATTACCACATAAGGACCTCCACTTTAATATTTCATAGCTATTAGACACCTTTAGCTAATAGAACACAAGTTTTACACTTTACGCGATTTAGTCCTTTTTATCAAATTAAACATTCAAACGATAAAATTTCTTAACGAAATTTTCACACCATCACACCACTGTTTCGATTTGACTAAAAATGGTTTGTTACACGTATCAACCATTTACTATTCAAAAATACCAATTTCCAACCTTGAATAACTCCTAACTCAATTCAATTTCTAAACATACCAAACCAATTTACATGATTTACATCAGGAACCAAAAGCACCAAAGTTTCCATTGAAATCAACCATAACATTTCCAACCTATCCTTTAGCACATGCAAAAAACTAAAGTCCAAAAATTTAAGTCCATACTCTCTTCAAGACTTGATTTTGTGATGAGATGAGTTGGATGTGAGCTTCTCCTCTAGAGCATCAAAACAAGAACACACATACGCATTTGAAAAGAAACACGTTAAACTCACAAGAGCTTAGTAAGCGTATCAAGAATTAAACTAAAAATTTAAATTTGTTGTTTACATATAAACATATATAAATATATATACATAGTACTATCACCATGCACAATTTTGTTTCACAATTTAATGAGTTACAAGATACTTTCCGATGTCACTTTTAAGTTCACTTACCTTATAATTCAATTGTCCAATTGTAGACTTAATAGAACACAATAAGGTATGCAGAAATATCGATAATATGATCCAAAGTGCCACTATTCTTCGCACGGATGTGCGGATGTCACTCTGCACCAAAGTGCCACTAACACTTGCACTGTAGTTCCGCTCCTATCACTAGCGCCATAGTAATTTTCTTAATGACATTCCATTTATATCCTACTAATTCTCATTTTTTCTACTTGAAAATTTAAACTATACCTTTTGATTCCATTTTCTCAACAAACAGAGCAAATTCATTTATTTTATTTTTACAATTTAGCCATTGTTTCAATAAAGTTAATAATCATTAAATTTCACGTAGCATCTATTTCATCAACAATTAACATTTCATTTATATACTTCATATCAATATTTATTTCACTCATCTAACTTTTACACTGTTTACAATTTATTTATTTTTCATCAAATTCACTACACATACTGTCGAAACCATTTTAAAGTTTGATTTAAAAATAGGGATCGACTTTAAAACAAAAATGGATTCGCCACCAATCCCTTTTTACTTAGGTGTGATTGGATCACCTTATAAAACAATTTATTTCAAAACCGTAACATCCTGAAAAGGGCCTATGCATTTTCGGTTTAATTGTATGAAATGACAAGTCTTAAGCATTATGAATAAATTTTTGACATTTTTGAAAACTCAGAAATGTATGAAAATGAATGGAAATGAATATTTTGGAAACACTGAAATGCATTGGACATGAACATTTTAGGAAACCTAGAAATGTAAGGAAATGGTTCAAAAATGGAAAGTACACATTTTTGGAAACTAAGAAATGAAAATGGAAATGATCCAAAATGGAAAGTATACATTTCAGAAACTTGGAAATGTAAGAAAATGGCAAACAGAGCCGATCGAAAATTTTAGGAAACTTGGAAATGACCCTAAAATGATGAGTTTTAAAGTTTAAAATAGGAAATCAAGGCAAGGGGGCCTTAAAAGGAAAAGTTGGTAAAATTTGACACACAAACAGGCTTGGAAAAGTGGCCTGAAGATGCCACTTAGGGCCTATGGAAATGGCGCCATGTGCAAGAGGCATGGGCCTGGGTTCGAGTCACAAGGGAAGCAAATAAAAAGAGTTTTATTTTTGCTTCCAGAAGGCCAAGGTGTGGACGGCAAGGCATCTAGAAAAAGAGAGGTTTATCTTCTTTAAAATCCGGCTATTAAGTGATAATTAAGGGATTTTATTAAATTTGATTATTGAGGAGATAAATAGAGGATATTATCACAAGGAAGAGTGGTGGCCAAGTCAAGGACTCTTGGCCTGATAATTTCAGCACAAAGAGGAGAATTAAGGCTATTCTCTCATCTTTTCTAAGCTCTGCCGAAATTCCCTAGTCAAAAACCCTCTTTGCCGAATTTTCTTCTTCTCTTTTCTTTCTCTCTTTTCTTCATCTGTCAAGCGAAAACCTTCTCTTTTGATCCCTTTAGCCAAATCTTTGTGGCTTCAAACGAGGGTGCCATCGACTGTGGTGTTAAGGTAAGAATGGATTCTTATGTTTACTTCTTTTTCAATCAAGATTTTGGACTGATCTTTTTGGATGTCTCTTGGCCGAATATCCAAGGAAGGATTTCGGGATTTTAGATCTAAGGAATCAAGGAAAGAGTTTCGGGAAATTCAAGGATTTAAGGTAAGACACCTGTATAATCGGCCAAAGGCCATATTCTATTTGTTAAAGTTAGATTAAATCTAACTTAGGGTTGTAGGAATTTCGACATCCCTAGTGGAGCCAGGAATCGATTTTGGGGATCTCATCACAAGGTAAGAAGTTATATTCGGCCTAGGTTCTCTCTTAAATAATTAGATCTATTTGTTTTAACCGAAGACTAATCAAACCAGTGGATCTAGTGGGTAGCCGAATTTTAGGGAGGAATACCACAATTTCAGGATTTGATTTGGCAACAAGGTAAGAAATACAAATCCTAGTTGTATTTGGAATAATGGCCGAATGGTCTTTTAAATAGTAAGTGATTAACTTATGTAGGATTTGAGATCTAAATCTGTGACCGATTTTCTTCGGGATTTTAAGGAACCTATTAAGCAAATCAGGTGTGTACTCACACTAACTTTCGATATATCATATGGCAATTATTCTTAATATATGAATATGCATAAGAATGTGAATATGGCTAAGTACCACAAATGTGGTAAGAAGTACCCAGGTACGTTTCCCACTTCTGATAGGATTATGAATATGATATATTTTGAACATGTGAATAGTAACATGAATGAGAAAATAAGTATGTTATATATGTTATAAAATATTTGGGGCATTCGGGATATTTGTGAAAGGGGAAGTGAAGGTGATGACTTCGGTCTCACTATCTGAATATAGTGACTACGGTCACATTATTTGAATATGGTAACCGGTTACATTATACGAATATGGTAACCGGTTACATTATCTCGAATTTGGTAACCGGTTACATTATTTGAATATGTTGTCTAATGACACCAATGATATGGGCGATGAGCACGTCATTCGGCAATGACGCGCGCCGATAGTGTGTAACGGATGGAGGGTTGACTTAGTAGTCCCCACGGTGTGGTGGCGAGTGCGGGTGGTGTGTAGCGGATGGTCAAATAGGCTTGGGTTTGGGTTGCATCATTTATTTTTATATGAATATGAACTTGATATGAACCTTGTATGCGGATTTGTTGAATGTTAGTGTTGCGTACACATTGAGTCTGTTGACTAACCTGTTGGGAATATTTTGGGAGATGAGCGATAATGGACACAGTCGGCGGGAGCTAAAGGTGGCCATGCATAGCAAGGAAAAACTTTTATTATTTGGGGATTTGTTATTTTATTAAGTACTTCAATTTTATTTATGGTTTTGATTGATGTAATAAGGCCATAAAGCCCAAGTTGAATTTTTTTACACATTTATTTTTACTTTATAATGTTACGCATTATTTTTAATTAAGTTCAATTATATTTATTTTAATAATAATAAACCTTAAATTGTTTTTTTTTTTCATAGCTAAATGAATTCTAAGTAAAATAAGCGGGTTTTTAATCTAAGCCCAACCCAAAAGCGAGACTTTCACGAAAATACACGAATTTTCTCTAAGAGACAAAGAATTTTGCAACTTGGTTTACTTAAGGAACATACGAGATCCAGTTCGAGCTCGTGAAATTTGGGTTTGGGGTATTTGATTTAGTATCGAGCCAGTTTTCAACTCTCGGCTTTGTGGGTTAAGGCCCAAAACATTTTTAATTCGAGCCCAAATAATTTTCTTTGAAATAAAGCGGTGTTTTGGCATGGCACCTAAGTCTCAGACCATGATCCACGGTAAGTACCCTAACTTTATGTGTGAGTCTGTGATTTATGAAGCTGTATAAGGGTAGAAAAGGCATGGGCGTAGAATAAAATGATAGGAACATGAACCCTAGGGCTAGATTACTCAAACACAAAACCACATAATATTTAATGCACTAAACAAACCTATGGCTAAGTCACTGAGATAGGGTGTGGTAACCCCTGTGCGCATGTCTAGGATTGGATCCGGAAGAGCCTGGTATTTAAGCAGTTCTAGTGACTCACCTCCTCTTCGCGAGAATCCTGCAGTGCGTAGGCCGGTTCACCCTAACTCGAGAGGGCTCGGTGGTGTGGCAACCTCATGCGCATAATGTCAGGAATGGTTTCGATTGGAGCTTGGTATTTAAGCAGTCCGCGTGACTCACCTCCTCTCCATTCGAATCCTGCCTGGTGCGTAGCTTTGGTTCACCCTAACCAAGAGGACTCGGTCATAGGCTCAACATAAAGACTAAAACCCGAAAGGAAATTAGCCGTTTCTTTTATGAAAAACAACAAACCCTAGTTTTAAAATTCTTACGTTTTTTCTTTTAATTTTGTGAAAACTATCCTTACAACATTTTTTTTTCCGAAAAATTCCTGATTTGTGAAAATTACAAAAATGCCCTTAGTGGTGAAATTACCAAAATGCCCTTGGTTTATAAAAGGTTCGACTACTCAACAGCTTTACCAAAATTTCATTATTTTATAAACATTCAAAAACCTAATTTGTAAAATATCAAAATACCTTGATTTTGGAAAATTACAAAATTGCCCCTAACTTACAAAATTACCAAAATGACCCTGATTCCCAAAATTTTTGCAACATCTCCATTTTGGAAGGAACAATTCTCAAAAAGAACCTACAAAGTTTTACAACTATTGAAATATCCCTGATTTATTAAAATTTACAAATTTACCCTGATTCGTGAAAATTTACCAAAATACCTTTGAGGTCGAAAATTACCGAAATACCCCTGAATTTTGAAATTTCTCCAAATTACCCCGAGACTTTGAATTCTCAAAATACTTTTTGACAAAAACACCAAGGAACGTTTTTCCTTTTGAAAAATTATGAAAATGCCCCTGTAGGATGAAATTACGAAAATACCCCTGGGTAGTGGAAAACAACAACGAAAACTATAACGTTTCTCTGAATGAACGAAAGTTCATACTTGTTTGATAGATGAATGAATGAATGGAAAAGACTATGTGTTTGTATGAATACGAAAGAACTACTCTTAAATCCCATTTCATAAAACTCCTTCGCGGGTAAATAAGTGGAACAATGACTAATCCATAAAATTCCTTAATCAGATCTCGACGCTAGGAAATGAGTTCTAGAGGACGTGGTCGCCGTGGACGAGGTAGAGGAAGGATGACCGTGTCGCAACCTGTTAGATCGGGTCAAGGTTCTGACAACGAGATACCACCGCCACCACCACCCCAGCTGTTAATGTTGAGCAGCAAGCTCAGACGGGGAAGATCTTTGTGTCGCGGTCGTGCTACGAGTTTTGGAATTGGTGGTGTAGTGCGGGGAGGAAATTCAGAAATCGTAAGTCCGTGCTCAAGCGGCTCGAGCTAATGGAGGTGAAATGTTTCGTGGAGTGTGCGGGTAGCACCCGATCTGGTGAGTCTTGGGTGGAAGCGACGGAGCGCATTATGGATGAGCTTGATCTGACTCCAGAGGAAAAGTTGAAAGGGATGGTGGCTTTATTACGCGATGAAGCGTATCAGTGGTGGTTAACTGTGCAGGATGGTGCCATGGCGGAGGATCTGACCTGGGAATATGTTAAGGAGGCATTCCAGAAGAAATATGTGGGAACCAGGTATACAGACGAGCAAAGAAAAGCTTTTCTAGGGCTAGTTCAAGGGAACAAGTCTATAGCAGAATATGAGGCAGAATTTCTGAGGTTGAGCCGTTATGCTCAAGGTGTAGTAGCGACTGAACATGAACGCTATGTTCGTTTTGAGGACGGACTGAGAGACGACCTGAGACTGTTGATAGCACCGCATCAGGAGCGGGAGTTCTCTTCTTTGGTGGAAAAGGCCAAGGTGGCCGAGGGAATTAAGGATGCTACCAAGCAGGCTGTGGACAAGAATAGCCTAAGAGAGGTTTTGGACCATCTGGAAAGGGTCATAAGAGGCCTAGGGTTGATGGGCCACGAAATCAACAAGCTAGTACGGGCTGGCAGTATCGCCCTTGTGAGCATTGTGGAAAGAAGCACTTGGAAGAGTGCTGGAGAAAGACAGAAGGATGTTTCAAGTGTGGGTCCAAGGACCATATGCTTAAGGATTGTCCCAAACAACCAGATGAGAGCCCACCGGTAGTTCAGAATGCTAGCCAGACTGGTAGAGGCGGACAGCAGCCTCAACGGGGTCGTAGTTTGGCTAACAGAGGTAATGGTGCTGGCAGAGGCCGTGGAGTACAGGCCGAGGTGCTGCTAATGCAGAAGTAAGGCAACTGGGTTTGGTTTATGCGGTTCGCCGAAGGGAGGATGGTGACACACCGGATGTTATAACCGGTACGTTCTTTATTTCTGACAAACCCTATTTTGCTCTGATTGATGTGGGCTCGACCCATTCCTATGTTGCATGTAGTGTAGTGGAAACACTAGGCCTAGACTCAGAACTTTCTGATAGGCAGATGACTGTAGTAAGCCTATTAGGCCAAACTGTGATGATAGATAAGATCTTTCGGAATGTACCCCTAGAGATTTAGGGAGCGAATTTTCGGGCTGACTTAATGGAGTTACCCTTCGGAGAGTTTGAGCTTATACTTGGAATGGATTGGCTAGTAGAGCATCGAGCCGTGTTGGATTGTGCGGCTAAACGTATGGAACTGAGAACCCCCGAGGATGAGGTAGTAGTGATGATCGGAGAAAGTAGGAACTACTTGTCCAACGTAGTTTCGGCGCTAAAGGCTGAGAAAATGGTTAGGAAGGGGTGCGAGGCGTTCTTAGCCTTCGTAAGTGCGTTGGGAGGTAAAGATGAAGGTGTTCATGGAGTTAGGACGGTAAGGGACTTCGTAGATGTGTTCCCAGATGAATTACCAGGAATACCCCCAGATAGGGAGGTGGAATTTGGAATAGACTTGCTACTAAGAACAGCTCCTGTGTCAATCGCTCCATACCGAATGGCGCCAAAGGAGTTGGTGGAGCTCAAGGCTCTAATCCAAGAGTTGATGGATCGTGGGTTCATCCGACCCAGTGTGTCTCCATGGGGAGCACCGGTCCTATTTGTGAAGAAGAAGGATGGAACTATGCGTATGTGCATAGATTATCGTCAGTTGAACAAGCTGACCATTAAGAACAAGTATCCTTTGCCAAGGATCGACGACTTGTTCGATCAGCTGAAAGGGGCAGCTGTGTTCTCGAAGATAGACTTAAGGTCGGGATATCATCAGTTGAAGGTGAAGGAGGCTGATATCCATAAAATCGCTTTTAGGACAAGATATGGCCACTTTGAGTTTGTGGTGATGCCGTTTGGGTTAACGAACGCTCCAGCCGCGTTCATGGACATGATGAATTGGGTTTTCCAACACTATTTGGATAGGTTCGTCGTGGTGTTCATCGACGATATTTTGGTGTACTCTAAGTCTGAAGAGGAGCATGATGAGCATCTCCGAGTGGTGTTGCAAGTGTTAAGGGAAAAGAAGCTTTATGCCAAATTCAGCAAGTGTGAATTTTGGCTTAAGGAGGTGGCATTCCTAGGACATATGGTATCCGCAGAAGAAATAAGAGTGGATCCTAGGAAGATTGAAGCAGTGTTGGATTGGAAACCACCTAGGTCCGTGGCTGAAATCCGAAGTTTCTTAGGCTTGGCAGGCTATTACAGAAGGTTCGTGGAAGGGTTCTCATCAATAGTCGCGCCTTTGACAAAGTTGATAAGAAAGGAAGTACCCTTTGAATGGACTAATAAGCAGCAGGAGAGCTTTGAAAAGCTTAAGAGGGTGTTGTGGAAGCTCGGTGTTAATTCGGCAGAGGGGGCAAGGATTTCGTAGTATCTTGTGGACGCCTTTGCACACGGGTTAGGTGTGTGCTAATGCAAGAAGGAAAAGTAGTCGCTTATGCGTCCACGGTGATTAAGGCCTCATGAGGTTAACTACCCAACTCATGACTTGGAACTAGCAAAGCAGTGGTTTTGCCCTTAAGGTTTGGAGGCACTACCTTTATGGAGAAAGGTCGGTTATCTACACTGGACCACAAGAGCCTTAAGTATTTGTTGACTCGAAGGAGTTGAACTTGAGGCAAACGAAGGTGGGTGGAATTGCGAAAGACTACGATTGTTCGATAGAATATCATCAGGGCAAGGCGAATGTGGTAGCCGATGCCCCGAGTAGGAAGGTTGTGTCGGATTTAAGGGCTTTGTTCGCTCATTTAAGTCGTATGATGATGGAAGCTTTGTTGGCGAGTTACAAGTCAAGCCCACATGGCTAAAGGAGGAGGTGAAAGAGGGATAGTTGGGTGATAAGGACTTAAGTACTAAGTTACTGACAGCAAGTGCAAACAAAGGAGAATTAAAGGACTATGGCGTCAATGATGAAGAAGTATTGTGCTACAAGGGGAAGGTCCGTATGCAGAAGGATAAGGAGTTGAGACAAAGGATTCTTCAGAAGCGCATGGTAGCCCTTATGCTATGCATCCGGAGGCATCAAGTTGTATAGAGATCTAAGGGAGCGATTTTGGTGGTCCGATCTCAAACGAGAGGTGACTGAATTTGTGGGAAATGTTTGACGTGTCGACAAGTTAAGGTGAACACCAAGTCCCATCAGATTGCTTCAACCAATCGAAGTTCCCCAATGGAAGTGGGAGAGAATTACCATGGACTTCGTTAGTGGGCTTCCCCTCACGCCTACTAAGAAGGACTCGGTATGGGTGATAGTGGACCGTTTGACCAAGTCCGCGCACTTTATATCGAGAAGAATAGATTATTCTCTTTGAAGTTGGCTAAGTTATATGTGGCGGAGATTGTGAGGTTACATGGAGTACCAAGGTCGATCATCTCTGATAGAGACCCAAGGTTTACGTCTCAGTTTTGGAAGGCACTTCATCAAGCTTTAGGCACTAAGTTAGACTTCACTACGACTTTTCATCCACAATCGACAGGCGATCGAGCGGGTTATACAAGTGTTGAAAGATATCTTTGAGAGGTGTGTGATGGATTTCCGAGGAAGTTGGGAAGATTATTTGCCTTTAGCTGAGTTTGCCTACAACAACAGCTATCAGGCAAGCATTCGGATGGCACCATACGAAGCATTTTATGGTCAGAAGTGTAGAACTCCTACTTGTTGGACTGAGTTAGGAGAACGTCGTGTTTTGGGTCCGGAGTTAGTGGCAGAAACTGAAGAGAAGGTTGAGATGATTCGGGCACGGTTGAAGGAAGCCTCTGATAGGCAAAAGTCGTACGCCGACCTTAAGCGGAAGGAAATTGAGTTTGAAGTGGGGGACCAAGTGTTCTGAAAGTCTCGCCTTGGAAAAAGGTTATGAGGTTTGGTCGCAAAGGAAGTTAAGCCCGAGGTTTTATAGGCCCTATCAGTCTTGAAGCGAGTTGGGCGATGGCATACCAATTAGAGTCGCCACCAGAGTTGCAACAAATGCATGACGTATTCCATGTATCCATGCTATGTCGTTATCGATCGGATCCGTTCCATGTGCTACCTATTGAAGAGGTGGAGTTAAGACCAGACTTATCCTACGAGGAAGAGCCAATTCGGATTGTGGAACGTGATGTGAAAGTGCTACGAAAGAAGTCAGTTCCTCTAGTCAAGGTGTTATGGCGCGACCATGGATCGGAAGAAGCTTCGTGGGAGTCAGAGGAGACAATGCGACAGCAATACCCTCAATTGTTTAGTTAGGAAATTTCGAGGACGAAATTTTGTTTAAGG
Organism: Gossypium bickii; assembly: GCA_025503065.1. Taxonomy (NCBI): domain Eukaryota; kingdom Viridiplantae; phylum Streptophyta; class Magnoliopsida; order Malvales; family Malvaceae; genus Gossypium; species Gossypium bickii. Next base: position 31,284,323 of record CP106715.1, on the reverse strand, counting down.
GGGGTAAAACTGTAACATCCTGAAAAGGGCCTATGCATTTTCGGTTTAATTGTATGAAATGACAGAACTTAAGCATTATGAATAAATTTTTGACATTTTTAAAAACTCAGAAATATATGAAAATGAATGGAAATGAATATTTTTGGAAACCTGGAAATGCATTGGACATGAACATTTTAGGAAACCTAGAAATGTAAGGAAATGGTTCAAAAATGGAAAGTACACATTTTTGGAAACTAAGAAATGAAAATGGAAATGATCCAAAAATGAAAAGTATACATTTCGGGAAACTTGGAAATGTAAGAAAATGGCAAGTAAATGTGAATGATCGAAAATTTTAGGAAACTTGGAAATGACCCTAAAATGATGAGTTTTAAGTTTAAAATAGAAAATCAAGGCAAGGGGGCCTTAAAAGAAAAAGTTGGTAAAATTTGACACACAAACAGGCTTGGAAAAGTGGCCTGAAGATGCCATTTAGGGCCTATGGAAATGGTGCCATGTGCAAGAGGCATGGGCCTGGGTTCGAGTCACAAGGGAAGCAAATAAAAAGAGTTTTATTTTTGCTTCCAGAAGGCCAAAGTGTGGACGGCAAGGCATCTAGAAAAAGAGAGGTTTATCCTCTTTAAAATTCGGCTATTAAGTGATAATTAAGGGATTTTATTAAATTTGATTATTGAGGAGATAAGTGATGGATAAAACACTTTTATTTTTAAATAAAATAGAAGATATTATCACAAGGAAGAGTGGTGGCCAAGTCAAGGACTCTTGGCCTGATAATTTCGGCACAAAGAGGAGAATTAAGGCTATTCTCTCATCTTTTCTAAGCTCTGCCGAAATTCCCTAGTTAAAAACCCTCTCTGTCGAATTTTCTTCTTCTCTTTTCTTTCTCTCTTTTCTTCATCTGTCAAGCCAAAACCTTCTCTTTTGATCCCTGTTAGACAAATCTTTGTGGCTTCAAACAAGGGTGCCATCGGCTGTGGTGTTAAGGTAAGAATGGATTCTTATGTTTACTTCTTTTTCAATCAAGATTTTGGACTGATCTTTTTGGATGTCTCTTGGCCGAATATCCAAGGAAGGATTTCGGGATTTCGGATCTAAGGAATCAAGGAAAGAATTTCGGGAAATTCAAGGATTTAAGGTAAGACACCTGTATAATCGGCCAAAGGCCATATTCTATTTGTTAAAGTTAGATTAAATCTAACTTAGGGTTGTAGGAATTTCGACATCCCTAGTGGAGCAAGGAATCGATTTTGGGGATCTCATCACAAGGTAAGAAGTTATATTCGGCCTAGGTTCTCTCTTAAATAATTAGATCTATTTGTTTTAACCGAAGACTAATCAAACCAGTGGATCTAGTGGGTAGCCGAATTTCAGGGAGGAATACCACAATTTCGGGATTTGATTTGGCAACAAGGTAAGAAATACAAATCCTAGTTGTATTTGGAATAATGGCCGAATGGTCTTTTAAATAGTAAGTGATTAACTTATGTAGGATTTGAGATCTAAATCTGTGACCGATTCTCTTCGAGATTTCAAGGAACCTATTAAGCAAATCAGGTGTGTACTCACACTAACTTTCGATATATCATATGGCAATTATTCTTAATATATGAATATGCATAAGAATGTGAATATGGCTCAGTACCACAAATGTGGTAAGAAGTACCCAGGTACGTTTCCTACTTCTGATAGGATTATGAATATGATATATTTTGAACATGTGAATAGTAACATGAATGAGAAAATAAGTATGTTATATATGTTATAAAATATTTGGGGCATTCGGGATATTTGTGAAAGGGAAGTGAAGGTAATGACTTGGTCTCACTATCGAATATGGTGACTACGGTCACATTATTCGAATATGGTAACCGGTTACATTATCTCGAATATGGTAACTTTGTTACATTATCTCGAATTTGGTAACCGGTTACATTATTTGAATATGGTGTCTAATGACACCAATGATATGGCGATGAGCACGTCGATCTGATGTTGCGCTTCGATGGTGTGTAGCGGATGGAGGTTGACTTAGTAGTCCCCACGGTGCAGATTTGGCAGTGCGGGTGGTGTGTAGTGAGATGGTCAAATAGGCTTGGGTTTGGGTTGCATCATTTATTTTTATATGAATATGAACTTGATATGAACTTGTATGCCGGATTTGTTGAATGTTAGTGTTACGTACACATTGAGTCTGTTGACTCACCTCGTTGGGGAATATTTTGCAGGAGATGAGCAGTAATGGACCGGGTCGGCAGGAGCTAAAGGTGGCCATGCATAGCAAGGAAAAACTTTTATTATTTGGGACTGTTATTTTATTAAGTACTTCAATTTTATTTTTGGTTTTTGATTGACGTAATGAGGCCATAAGGCCTAAGTTGAATTTCTTTACTTCTGTTTATTTTTACTTTATAATGTTACGCATTATTTTTAATTAAGTTCAATTATATTTATTTTAATAATAATAAACCTTAAATTGTTTTTTTTTCATAGCTAAATGAATTCTAAGTAAAATAAACGGGTTTTTAATCTAAGCCCAACCCAAAACGAGACTTTCCTGAAAATACACAAATTTTCTCTAAGAGACAAAGAATTTTGCAACCGGTTTACTTAAGGAACATACCAGATCCGGTTCAGGCTCGTGGGCCGGGTTTGGGGTGTTTCAAAAACATTGATTTTTGTTCCACAAAATACCAGAAACAGGTTCGGGAGTCGGTTACGTACGAGGAAGGGTTAGCGCCCCCGTAATGCCCAATAATTGGTACCTACTTGATTAATTAATGCCTTTATGTCGAGAATTTGAAAAAGATTTAGGAATATGATTTCTTTAAAAATTTGAACAATTTTGAGTTGAAATTGGAGATTCTTTTGTTACGAAAGCATACAAACATCACATCCAGCACGATAGGACATGATGTTTTAAACCCTCGTGACTAAAATCATCTCATGATTTACAAAATTTATTAAAAGGATATTTAGTTATTTGGATGAACGAAAGACCGAAACCCAACACGTTAGGGCACAATTTCTCGAACTTCCAAACACGAAACATTGCCTTATTTTTTGAAATTCTTATCCCAAAATAACAAATCGTCATATCCAGTGAGTTAGGACACAACAATTTTGAATTCTCGAGGGTAATTTTTTTTTTAAATATAAGTTTTGGTTTTAAAAGAGAAGGGATATCTAATACCTTAAGTTCTACGAGAAAAATTGAAACCCAATAAGTTAGGGCACAATTCTCCTCGAAGTCCCTAAATATTACATATCACCGTATTTCTTGAACTACTTGAATAAAATGCTTTAATTCAAAAGGTATTTTTATAAAAATAAAAAAATGGTTTGAGTAAGACATTATAATATACATATCAATTCAACCTAACTACAAATTATATTAACAATAACTAATCAATAGATAATATAACATGAATAAATAAATAAATAAATAAAAACATGCTAAAGCAATAATAAACGAATATAAAGGTCCAAATAAATGTATATAATTGTAACAACCCAAACCCGGCCCAAACACTCTGGCCGAATCCAGTTTGTTACAGGAAAAAAAAAATTTGAAATCCTTTTTGAAACCGATCTAAGTTTTGAAAACCCTTCATTTTAGTGGTCTTTTTAAAACCATACTTAGGTTTAATTTGGAAATCAATTAAGTCAAGTTATTTTTAAAGTTCCGAATGTGCCCGATGGCACGGTAAAACATTTTCGTTTACTTTGAGAAAACATGTGATTTTAATTAATATTAATAAAAGTAGTTTAAACAGAGTATTTAACAACCGAAAAAAAAACAAAGATAAAGTGTTAGGAGGCCTTATTACATTCAAAATAAAATCTAACCAATAATGAAATAAAATAACTAAATTTAAAGTCCATTTAATTTAAATCCACTGCATGGCCACCTCGAGTCCACCCGGCTCCACATCCGCGATCTACGTGTCACCTGAAAAAATGTAAAGGAGAAGGTGAGTCACCAAGACTCAGTATGTAACCTTTCCCCCGATTTTAAACATTTTCATACACAACATATAACAATTAACGTGCATAATATTATGTGCCCCAACCTAGCCAACCAAACGCCTTTCTACCCCGTTGTGGTACCAAACCCTTTGGTGGTGCCAAACCACTCGGTGACATATAGTCACAATGTGTTACCAAAAACATCGGTGTCCGTAGACACAAATTGATTGATGGGGCCAACCCATCGTGTGATACCAAATCACCTGGCGTCAATTCCGTTTTTATCATCGTAGGGCCAACCCATTTGTGGTGCTAAGCCAACGGGACGAGCGCGATGAGGTGCCAAACCTCTGGAGGTACCAAACCTCGGTGACCGTAGTCACGCGGTGTGTTACAAAACACTTTGGTGCCCGTCGGCACAATATCACTGCCCCCTCCACTCATCATTCCCACATCAGTCATTAATATATACATTTCATGCCATCACAAACTTAAATCTCATGTGTCAATACATCATGCTTCCCAAAAGCATCAAATAACAAATTCATAATTACAGGTACTTACCTGAATCACCACTTATACCGTTATGGTATTAAATCCAATGCTACATAAATCAAAGTTAGCATACATAACACTCAGCACATTTAATAAGTTATAATGTGTGTATGTACACACCTGTCACCCTTGGATGCTCTAAATCCCGAAAAAGTCACTAGGTCACCCAAATCCTCTTGCCCCTATATTCGGCCATTGCCATACTCATATCAGTAGCATTCGGCTTTAATGAATACCAAATAACTATTTAAGTAAATCTTATCATTTCTTACCAAAAATCGAACACTATGGATTAGAGGCTTGGGTCGATTGCTTTCGATTCTGGAGTACCTAAAAGAGATTGATTACCGAAAAGTGTTTAGAGGCCTTATTAACAACTGCCAAAATTGGCACTTTTCCTTGTAAAAGTCGACAGAATATAAAGGAGAGACCCCTAAGTATTCGGCCACACACTTACCTTTTTCCAAGTCGATTGTCCACCAAAAATCTGAAGAGATTTTACCACTTAATATTCAGCCAAGACTATAGGATAGAGGAAGGGAAATTTTCGGCAACCCAAGGGGGGTGGATTCGGCTATTGAAGAAAGAAAACAATGAGAAGAAACCTAATGGAGAGGAAAAGATGACAAAAGTTTTCGGCTAGAGGTGTTTGAGAGAGTGGAAAAAATAAGAGAAGAACTAAGGAGGAAAGGTTAGGGATTTCGGTTAAAATGAAAAAAAAGAAACAATGTGGTAGGCTGAGGCTTTTATAGGCATTCGGCACCCCCCTTCAAGCTTGCCGTCCACTCCTATTAACCAAGGAGTTCAAATTCGGTCATCACCTTATTTTACTCCAAGCCACTCATTTAATTTAATTCAAACTAATTTGAATTAATCCCCCCTTTAATCAAATAATAATCCAACCAATATCTTCTTTATCTTCTATTATTCTTAAAAAAACAATTTAAAAACTCACATTATCCTTTTTATCCCAACCTAATATTATCCTTGATTTTAAAAGAATTTAAAGAGAGAAAGTCTCTCCCCCCTTGTGCCGTCCACTTAAAGAGCAAAAAGAGAAAATCTTGTGACTCGAACCAAGGCTCTCCCTTCCCCTGGATGGCGTCACATGCACTCCTAAGTGGCCCTCCTTTTGCCACTTTACCAAGCTGATTTTTATGTCAGAAATCCTTCATTTATCTTTATAACCCCCTCTTGCTAAGGCTCCCTGCCTTTAAAGTTCAAGATTGAAATTTTCTACTAAACCGAGCCTACTCAAAGCCTTTAATTAAGCCCTATTATTCCTTAAACAATATCACCGCAGTTCAAACATAGGAAAAATAATTTAATTCCAAATAGCCCCATTTTTAGGATGTTACAATAATAATTAATAAAAATCATAATATATAATAAAATAATTAAAAATAATATATAAGTATTATACATAAAAATAATTAGTAACTAATATATATAATAATTTTAAATAAAAACATATATATACATAATATATTAATCATAAAAATTATATATGTAATAAACAATATAAATAAAATAGGTTATGCATTATAATAAACTTTATACAAAACAAAATTTTAAAACTAATATATAATATAATACTTAAAAATATAATATAATAAATAATATATAAATTATTAAACCCGGTAAAATAATATATAATGATAATTAAATATATATATAAAGATAATACATATAAAATATACATATATATGAATTTCGCACTATTAGTAAATTAATAAATATATGAGAATAATATAGAATCTTTTAATATGGTAAAATAATTAAATATAAAATAAAATAAAAGGATAAAAAATAAAACAAAGAAATAGGGGTTAAATAACAATTAAAACAAATATAAAAGGATTGAATTAAAACGCGCATTAAATCACATGGGTTAAAATGGAAATTAAGCCAAATTTAAAACCTACGACGTTTTGATTTTAACCATTAAAGAGTCCAAGGGACTAAATTGGAAAATAATTAAACTTTTAGGGCCAAATTAAAATACAAAAAAACTGGATTTAAACAAATTGAAAATGCGGAAGGGCCTATTCCGTAAATATACCATTGACATAAAAACACGCGAATCTTTTTGCCTATCGAGTCGGGTTCGGGTCAGAGGCTTTATACGGCGTTGTTTTAATGCTTATTGGCTTAAGCATAAACGGCGTCGTTTTATCATTGCTATATAAGTTAGTTCTTAGAAAAAAAAAAACATTTATAATCTATTTTTTAAAAAAAAACTTCAAAAGTTTCTCTGAACCCCCTTTTTCCTCTGTCCGGAGCTCGACCGCCGGACTTTTGAGCCATTCTGTAACATCTGGGATTTAGGGGTCTTACATTTTATCTCGTATTTGTGTGTTCTGGTGTGTTGCATGACTGTTGAGTGTGTTTGGGGGCTTCGGGTAACCTTGGGGTTAGGTAGGAGCCTTAGTGAAAATTTTTGGTTTGAAGCCTTTAGGGGAGAGCTAGTAGGGTCAGGCCTTAAGGGATTTAATGTGGTGAGTATGGACACAACAAGTGGAGTGGTGGAGTGGCAAGGAGACGCCATCTAGTGTGCAGAGGAGTTGCGTCAAAGGGGAGTTCCAAGGGGGAGGAGGTTCGAGCAACATGGGCAGTATTTTGGAGTTGTATTTTGCGTCAAGAGGGGGAGGTAGTGGATTCGACAAGGGCACTTGAAAGGTGGAGGTTTGAATGGGTCAAATCTTTTGAATATGTGGTAGAGAGTTATTTGTGGAGTTTGAATGATTCAAACTCATTTGAATAGGTGATGTAGAAGGAATTAAAGAGAGAATCGTGGGGGGTGTTGGCTAGGTGAGTGTACCGAATTTTTGAGGGTTTGAGAGGGGGAGTATTCGGTTTGGAGCTTAAGGGGAGGGTGCCGAAATTTGGTGCTAGGGTGTAGTGGTTATTTTTCGGCATTTGGTTTATGCTTCTCATGTTTGTTTTAGTTTTTGTTCTCATCCTTTCTTGTGCCGAAAATCACTTAGCTCTTCAACTATTTTCTCTCTTTTGACTCATAGCCGAAATCTAGAAGACCATTAGGGTCATTTTGGTTTATCTTCTCTTCTCATCTTCAAAAGCCGAAAGTATCACATTTTTCTCCCTTTTTCATTTTAAGTTTTCATTTTCTTTCTTGAAGCCTCTCTAGCCGTATCTTCTGCTTTGAATTGGGGTGTTGTTCTTTTTCTTTCTTTTCACAAAAAATCCGAAATCACTCTCATATCCTCACATAGCCGAAACCTCCAAAGATCAATCTCATTTTCCCGAAGTTCACTTTACCCGAATTATCATCTTAGGGATTGGTAAGTCCTCTGACATTTCTTCTTTGTTATCTCTTCTTTTTCTCTTCTAATAGTCGAACCTTTTTCTTAACCTCTTGTTGACTTTGTGTTCACTCTGCATTCCTAGAAGTCGAATCTTTCTGTGGTGTTTGGTTGTGCCGAATCCTGAAAGAAGCTGTAGTTAGGCGGTAAGTGTGTTGTGTGTGGCCGAATGGTGGAGGGTGGACTTCTGTGCCCTGTTTGGCCGAAAGGCCACTTCTCTTTAATTCTTTTTCCATTAGTCGAATCTCATCGGGTATCTGTTTAGGTACGATCAGCGTGGTTTCAAAGGTTGCTAAACTCCGGGATTCAATTGATTTAGGTAAGAAAAATTTCTGTTAGTGGTTTGTAAGTCGATTCATTATCTCAACTATTATCTTAACCGGGTTGAGTGGTCATTCAAATCGTAGCTCTCATAGTGATTTATTGATCAACGTTTTGATGGATGCAAGCAAATCGCAGATTGGCGAGGGAAGTAAACCTTCGGGTTCGATCCCTAAGTTCAAGAAGAAGGCTGTGTCTGCTGTTTGTGATTGGCCACTTGGGTGTGGGCCAGCTTCGGAGCAAGATCGTAGGCAAATAGCGGTAGTGTCGATTAGCGATAGTGTCGACATAGAGGGCATGGTATTACGTGTTATCAGGTGTGTAATTATCACACTGTTTCCTTAATTGCTTTGATTAAATGTAGGTATTATGTGTGGTAGCCGAAATAGTGGCTGTGGTGGTGTTGTTACCCACATTGGGTAATGTAACACCCCAAACCCGGCCCGTTCAAGCCGACCGAATTTGGAATGCCACTACGGAACACTTTCGAAAAATATCCTTGCTTAGAAGTAAAACCGATAAAATTTGTTGAGTTTAATAAAACTTTTTTTTTTTGTGACTTATAATATTCTAAGTAAAAATTGAAGTTTGTTATGAAAATATCGGATTCAAGCTTTACTTGAGAAAATAAAACCATTTGCAATCGATACTTAAACTATCCATCCATAATAGAGTATAAGAGTAAAGATGTTTAAATACTTTAGTGGGCCTTTTTACAATACACATTTGATCAAAATACTGAAAATATAGATACTTAATTCATTAAACAAGAGATTCCTTTGCATGAAAAACCCGCTTTTGCATGGCCACCTTTGTATCCTTTCCAACCCGGTCCAAGCTTTATGCGTCACCTGAAAGGTTTAGTACAAATCGGAGTGAGTCACCAAGACTCAGTGCATAGTTAGTACACATGTCCTCACATATGGGCTTGGCCCATATCCACACAGTACATACCCATAAATATACAATTTCAAAGCCCATATCCACATAGTCCATACACAAAATATACAATTACAAAGCCCATATTCACATAGTCCATACACAAAATATACAATTACAAAGCCCATATTCACATAGTCCATACACAAAATATACAATTACAAAGCCCATATTCACATAGTCCATACACAAAAATATACAATTACAAAGCCCATATTCACATAGTCCATACACATAAATATACAATTACAAAACCCATATTCACATAGTCCATATATATTAAATTTCGTGGCAACATACTATTCAAAACAATACATATCACATTATTTTACACTCATCGATAATCATTTATAATTGAAAAGTTAATACAGTAACCACTAACCTGATTATTCAATCACCCACCACGGGTATCCATCATCATAGCTTTTATTTCGATTAACATGCTCAATATACATACTTTTACATGAAATAATACACACAACACATATAACAACAAAAAAACGGTCACGATAACTACGCTTTTGACTATAAATGAGGTTTTGATTTATCGATTCTAACAAGGTCTAAAATCCCGAAAGCTTCTGTTACTTCTATCGATTTGTCCCTTGAGCACTTCAATTTCCGAAAGAGTCATTTGTGCTCCTTAACACTAGCTTGCTTATTTCGATCCCGAAACACTATTTGCCTTGATGTTCAAAAACCCGAGAGCTCCCTTAAAATTTCCTTCCTTTAACTACACAAAAGAGCATACCAACATAGTTCTTGAAGGTTCGGCCACATAAGAGAAATAGATTCAAATTCTCAGCTTTTAAAACTCACCACAAGATTCGGCAATAGTGACAATATTCGGCTAACAACGAGAGTAAAGACTGGTCTTTGGGAAGATGAAGATTCGGCCAAGCTAACAAGTAGAAAGAAAAAGAATAAAAATACAAATGGTCTTAAAGCTCTTTAAGGTTTCGATCACAAACAAAAGAGAGTGTAAGCCAAAACTAGATAGCTTTTTCTCAAAAAGAAAATGGTAAACAAAGAGAGAAAGGAGAACAAAATTCGGTACACATACTAGCATACTTTCAAAGCCGATAATGCCACCCCAAGAGGCCCTATTTCAGCCATGCACAAAGTGGGAAGAAAGGAAAACAAAACAAGGAATTTGGCACCTCCCTTGCTCTATTCAAAATCGGCCATGCACCCAAAATGGAACAAGGTCATTCGGCTATGCTTAGCTTAGGTAGGAAGGAAACAATATCAAAAGTTTTGACACCTTTTGCTATTAGAAAATCAACTAAGATAGCCCTTAGAGAGAGAGCTTTCATCGGCCAAAACACCAAAGAAAATGGGGAAAAGATAGTCAAAGTTTCAAGCAAATTTTGGCCAAAAACCAAGGACAAGGCAGCCAACTCCCCATGCCTCCAACAACCATATTTTTCTTTTACCAAAATCAAGGCCGCCATACATTTGAAGCTCCCATGCCGCACATGTTTTCCTTCCCAAAGCCAAAACCCATCCTTTTGAAAGTTAAACATTGTTTATTTCTTATTTCCCATCATTAAAATAAAATAAACTAATAACATAATAAAATATAACCCATCCTTCTTCCATAATAGAAACAAATAAAATAAATATAACTAGCCCATAAAAGAATAATGCCCTATGTTCCCAAAATAAAATAAAACAAATAAGCAGCAACTTTTAAAGTTGCATGCGTGCATGGTCCATGCAGCCACTCAGCTCCCCGCACGGACCAAAAAGGAAAACCATGCTTTCTTTGCCTCCGTGTCTCGAACACGAGACCTGAGGAAGCATCTCCAAGCTTTCTACCATTCAGCTACCCTGACTTTCATGTCAATATTGCTTGCCGAATTTCTTTTAAACCATACCTTGCCAGTTCCCAGGTCTGAACGCTAAAATAAAAATAAAGCGCCTCATGCACGATCCCCAGGACTCGAGCGCCCTCGAGAAAGTCCCCTGGCGCAAGCGTCTCAACCACTCGGCCAGTTTGAATTTCATGACAATGTTGCGGCACAAACTTCTTTTAATCTATGTTTCGCTGGTTCCCTTACCTTAACGCCAGGAGCCAAAAATAAAAGCATCCGTGACCCCAATGGGACTCGAACGCCCGACCTTGAAGCCGCAATCACCCCCTTGCGCTCTTAGCCACTCTACCACCTGGAATTTCATAATCACCAACGTTCAAAATATATTTTTAAAACCTTCTTCGGCATTAACGCCCTTTTGCAACAAAAATAAAAACTTATGCCGCACAGAAGACTCGAACCCCTGACCATGCTTGGCGCCAAATTCTTAAGTGGCATACGGAAGCCACTCTACTACTGGACTTTCATGTCCAAGACTTTACAAAATTTTTACTTAAGGCCTTCCTCAGCCAAATACCACTTTCAACCCAAAAATTTTCAAAATTTCCAAAATACTCCCATTTTATCCTCGGGCTTTAGGAACTCCAAAAACACATCAAAATTACTCTTGAGGCCTACTAACACTCGAGTTATTTACCAAACTCGCAACCCCTATTTCGGGGTATTACAGGTAATCCGGTAACTAGGTTAGTATACTACCTACATCCAAATTGAGGATAAATGATTGTGGATGCAGGTAAGCCTGTTGTATATGTGTATACAGATGGATACTAGGTTGGGTTGGGTTATCACATTGCATCTCTGTGCATGGTTTATCGATTTGGTGTGGATTTCGGGCGAGGCCCACTCAGGGAACTGCGTTGTATAATTGCACACTGAGTCTGGTGACTCACCCTATTTTTCTCAAACCAATGCAGGTAGCACATGACTTTTGGACCGGGTTGGAGGGGATTCGAGGTGGCCATGCAGATGTTGTTTTTGTAACTTTATCTTAAACTTCTAGTTTTTGTTTTGAGATATTTTCATTATGTAATAAGGCCACTCTAAATATTTCAGGATTTTATGGTTTTAAATTGGATTTACTATTTAATAATTAATTAAAAAGTGACTTCTTAATATGTTCAACATGGGATTGGAAATGAGGTTTTCAAAATTTGGATTACTTATAAACAAACTTTTCTTGAAATACCAGCACAAATTACAAACCGAATTTTACACAACTTGGAAGCTTTCATTCGTTGGCAAAACCACTATTTTTAACGACAAACCCTTAAAGCAAAAGGGTTATTTTGAAACTTATAGTCTGTTCCCACCTTCAAAATAAAAACTCGTTTTCTTCTCTTTTCCTGTAACATTCTAAATTCGGCTGTGGTGTTTTGGGCCGGGTTTGGGGTGTTACACATTCGCCGCACGTGCCACACGCGCCTCCATGACCGGTGGCCGGAGGCCTGAAACCTCTGTTTCAAAGGTAATTTCTTGCCCCTCTTTATATAGTTTTATATATGTAAAATATATGTAAATCGAAATAAAAAAAACTTAACGCAGGTATAAAAAACCACCTCTGTTAAAAGAAATCTTTCTGTTTGTATTTCTGTATTTTTTTTGTTTCTCTGTATGTCCCCCATTTACATGTTTTGTAAGGCCTTTTATATCCTTTGAAATAAACAAATAAAAAAGGAAATAAAATATTGCCATGTTTTGCCATTTTGCTGCGATTCCTTCCTTTTCTGTGCAAGTCGAAGGCGGAGAACGCGGCGATGAGACACGTTGATGGCGGCGTGACTTGCGGACTGAGGTGCAATCGAAGGCTTACGGCACGAGGGTAGTCAGGAAACCCTAGGCCACTTCTGGTTCTGTTAATTGTTTGGGCCCTTTTGGGCTGTCTTTGTTTTGAGTTTTGTGTGTTGGGTCACGGGTTTAGGAATGGGTCTGAGGTAATGTAAATTCGGGCCTGTAAATTGGTTTTGGACCAAAGGTTGTAAGTTGGTTAGGATTGGGTAGGTAATTGGGTTAATGTAACTGGACTGTTTAAAAAAATTGCTTTTTCATTTATTTTCATTATTTTTGGTTTATTTCAAAGCCCGGGCAAAATTGGGCTCTTACCGCTGCCCCTCTTTGCTCATTGTCTGTGTAACGAGAATAGAGCAAAGACAATAGAATGACCAATTTCGCCCGGTCTTGGCTGAGTCTCGACTGCTTGGTCCTCGTCTTCTTTAAACGGTTTCCAAATCCACTGCAACTTCAATGGTATTGGAACTTCATCTTGATTTCAATAAGTCTGATAGCTTCAATCTGCTTCTCTGTAACTTTAGGAATGCAATATCAGCTATCTTTTAATCTGCTCTCCTGCAAACTCAGGGAAATGACATCTGATATTTTCGATCTGCTTCTTGGAACCTCAAGAATGCCAGATCTATTGTCTTTTGATCTGCTTCCTGCAACTTCAGGAATGCCAAATCCGCTATTTTCAATCTGCTCTCTGCAAACTCAGGGATGCCAGACTGATGTCTTCGATCTGCTTCCTACAACTTCAGGAATGCCAAATCTGCTATCTTAATCTGCTCCCTGCAACTTCAGGGATCGCCAAACTAATGTCTTCTATCTGCTTCCTGCAACTTCAGGAATGCCAAATCTGCTATCTTAATTTGTTCCCTGCAACTTTAGGGATCGCCAGGCTAATGTCTTCGATCTGCTTCCTGCAACTTTAGGTATGCCAAATCTACTATCTTAATCTGCTCCCTGCAACTTCAGGGATCGCTAGACTAATGTCTTCGATCTGCTTCCTGCAACTTCAGGAATGTCAAATCTGCTATCTTAATTTGCTCCCTGTAACTTCAGGGATCACTAGACTAATGTCTTCGATCTGCTTCCTGCAACTTCAGGATGCCAAATCTGCTATTTTAATCTGCTCCCTACAACTTCAGGGATCGCCAGGCTAATGTCTTCGATCTGCTTCCTGCAACTTCAGGAATGCCAAATCTGCTATTTTAATCTGCTCCCTGCAACTTCAGGGATCGCCAGACTAATGTCTTTGATCTGCTTCCTGTAACTTCAAGAATGCCAAATCTGCTATTTTAATCTGCTCCCTACAACTTTAGGGATCACCAGAATAATGTCTTTGATATGCTTCTTGCAACTTCAGGAATGCCAAATCTGCTATTTTAATCTGCTCCCTGCAACTTCAAGGATCGCTAGACTAATGTCTTCGATCTGCTTCCTGCAACTTCAGGAATGCCAAATCTGCTATCTTAATATGCTCCCTACAACTTCAGGGATCGCCAGACTAATGTCTTCGATCTGCTTCCTGCAACTTCAGGAATGCCAAATTTGCTATTTTAATCTGCTCCCTGCAACTTCAGGGATCGCCAGACTAACGTCTTCGATCTGCTTCCTGCAACTTCAGGAATGCTAAATCTGCTATTTTAATCTGCTCCCTACAACTTCAGGGATCGCCAGAATAATGTCTTTGATCTGCTTCCTGCAACTTCAGGAATGCCAAATCTGGTATTTTAATCTTACTACATTGTCTTTTAAAGGACATAACCTGTAGAATGGGTATATGCTTATGTCTAATAATTAGGATGCTTTGATCGAAATGCATCAAATGCCCCTAATTAGACATGCTATGATATATGAATGCAAAAATGTTATGAAAATGATTCCTATTTCAAGTGTCATCACTCATTTATCTGTCAAGGTTTCATCTTCATTCAAATAATTTGCCCCATGGTAATTCTGAGTCCTCTCCACTTGAACCCTGGGACATGAAGTTGGTATCTCCCACTGCAACTTCAGGGGAATAACATTTGGTTTCTTCCATTGTTCTGTTACCACTCAGAGGTACAGAACTTGTATCACTTTCAATCAATTTGATCTGTTACACCATTCCCTGGGTGTAATGACCAAATGTATGTGTCTGAAATTTTCATGAATGCGGGGTATCTCGACAATGGTCCCCTTTGACTTTGTTCATCATTTACTGATGTGGTATTACCAACGAAATTGTCTTATCCAATAAGAATCTGAAGAGATAACCATTTGTCAATGTTTCCAGCTTTTAGGCTTGGTGAGTTCTGAACAATAGTCATGTTTCAGATTCCTCATATTATTTAGAAGATTCCAGAGTAATATGCGAAACTCCTTTTATGAAAGTGTTATTAGTCCATAAATCGTTATTTCAATATAAAATGCTTAAAAAAGGTCACAAAAATGGACGAGAAAGAAATGAGTCAGGAGCATAGAGAAAAAATAATTTAATCAAAGATAACCAACGCAACAAAAGAAAATTGATTTAGGTGTATCTTGAAAAGAATAAAGCAGTCACAAATAAAAAAAAATTCAAAAATGGGTAAGATAGAAGCTAGGTGCCCCAGATATCGCAGCCTGAGCTTCTCTGTTCAAACTTCTTGAGGACCATTTTAAGCTCAATATGTGTTTAGGGGATCCGGAGTACTTTGTCAATGCCCCAAGATGTAACATACTTCCTCATTGCTAATTCAGACGTAACAAGACTATTGGATGCCCCATTTTTTGGTCAAAATTTGAGCCGCCCTTTTTGGGTTTTCAACTCAAATCCCCTTTGGCCTCAAAGCGCCTTTTGCGGGTTTTTGCCTTGGCCTCTCCTCTTGTTTTTTTTTTCGAGGCGCCCTTTATGGGTTTTTACCTTGGTCTTTCCTCTTTTAGGTAAAATACCTCTTGACTAAACCTGAATTCACCGGATTGGGCAAATCTTCACCATTCGTCTCGGTCAATATCAATGTTCCTCTAGAACAGGTCTTACATAAGTCCTTCCCAGTTTGGCGTATGCTTTCCTCTAAAATCATTTTGTAGAAGAAAAATCATCTTCAACATCAGGTTCCTTCGTGGAATTCTCTAAGATGAACTTCTTTAACATAAGCTCACATCCTCTGGTCGTGACAAATAGTTTTTAACCTTTCCTTCGATTAGGTTTAATTGATAAAAACACTTCAAATCTATAAATCAATGTGTAAGATGCTGCCCCGGAAAAGGTCTTGGCCAATGTTCGATAATCATAGAGAGTAGTGATAGCTTATTATGCCAATCTTTACAAGTCTTAGCCACCTTTTTTTTTTTAAATTTTTGTTGCACCGTGATATACTGCCTGATCTTTGGACAAACTGTAAACTTTAAATTTGTACAATTATTTAAACGTGATCCTTTATGGCATTCTGCTAGCATCTGATCCTTTTTTTTTGGCGATTTGATGGTTATCGACTTTGTAACATTGACATATGAAGCTACTTCTACCTCTTAGCGAAGTAGACGGCGACCGTGACGGTGAATCGATGTCAACTAGAAGCGTTTGATGAGATTAGCCCCTTAATATCCCTGCCCCATATATAGAAAATTCTGTGAAGAAAATAGAAGAGTCACATGAATCTCGTCTTCTTCAATTCAGTATTTGCGGTATGACTGATGCAATCCCCTTTCATGGTGGATCAACAGTGCCCGATCCTCTTGTTTAGCCTGCGTCTTAGTAGCCCAGGCATGTTCTGATATAATCATGCGAAAACATCTTTGAATTCTTGAAAACAACTCAATGATGTCTTACCTTATTTTTGTGGTGAGCTGGGCTTCAATTTTCACCCTTTCCCTAGGCTCATAATATCCAATGACCCTTTGTAGAGTAAGGTCTGTTTTTCATCTTGTTCTGCCATCCTTAACAAATCAGAAGGTAGGTTACAATCTCTGTCATCTTCAAAGTCCTGAGACCCCCCTAAACCCATATCTCATTCAAAAAGGGAGTTAGTAACAACGTTGCTCATGTCGTTGATATCTGGGTACCTAGGTACGAAGGCAAACAAATCCAAAGAATAAATGATTTTAAGGATGATTATTTGTATGGTATGGTCATGAATAAAGAATGAAAGAATATTGTAAAACAAAAGAATGTACAATATGAAATGGAAAGAATTAAAGAATATTTGCTTAATGCATTTTATTGAAATAAAGTTTCGGACACAAGCCTATTTCACAAAAGAGTTCTTATTGCCTCTAGGCTTAAGGTAACAAGCATGTTTTGCACATTACTATAGATCAACTCTAAAAATATAGAAATCTCTTCCTCAATCCCATTATTCAAGACACTTTCAAGTATCCAAAGGTTTGGAAACATTGTTCCTCAATTCCCTCTTCGCTTTCGATTTCTTCAAGGGATCGCAACTTTCTTGTCTCCTCCTTTAATTATCGCATTTACTGCCTCGTCAAAGTGATCAGGTTTTGATGAATCGTCAAACTTCACAATTCCCATTTTAATGAACCTTTCAACCAACTTTTTAAACGCAGTACAGTTTTCAGTTGAGTGACCCTTTATTCCCGCGTGGTACTCGCATTGGGCATTCTCACTATACCATTTTGGGAATAGAGGTTGCAACGGTTTCAAATAAAATGGAGACACCACGTGTGCGTCAAACAAACTTTGATATAGCTCCTTATACGTCATTAGGATTGGTGTAAATTGGAGCCTTTCAGAGTTTTACCTGGTGCCTGATTCTTGTCTTGTCGACCCTTGTTGCCCAGCAATGATTACCATTGGCTGATTAAAAGTAATTGCTTTTGAGTACCCTTTGTTGTATGTACTCATATTTTTCACCTCGTCATCCTTTTTCCTAGGAGTAGACCTTCTAGTGGTTTCCTCTGCTTCAATCTTGCCACCCCTTATGGCATTTTCAATCATCTCTCCTGCCATCACTATATCCGCAAAGCTCTTAGTAGTATTTCCTATCATATGAGTGATGAATGGAGCCTTCAAGGTATTGATGAAGAGCATTGTAATCATTTTTTCTAGGAGTGGTGGCTGAACTTGCATGGCGACCTCTCTCCATCTTTGTGCATACTACCTGAAGCTTTCATTTGGTTTCTTCTCCATCTTTTGCAAAGTGATTCTGTCAGGCGTCATGTCTGTGACATGGTTGTATTGCTTCATGAAGGCTTGAGCTAAGTCTCTCCAGGAGCTAATGTTAGCGCGGCTGAGTTGATTGCACCACCTAGACGCTGCCCCCACCAAACTGTCTTGGAAACAATGAATCAAGAGTTCATCATTGTTAAAATAGTCGGTCATACTTCTGCAAAACATAGTAATGTGGGCTTCAGGGCAGCTAGTCCCGTTGTACTTCTCAAACTCTGGCAACTTGAATTTATGAGGAAGCACCAAATTTGGAACCAAACTCAAGTCTTTTGTGTCAATACCATGGTGATGATCAGCATTTTCCAAAGCCCAGAACTTTTCTTCCAACCATTTACAGCGATCCTCCAACTTCCTTGAAGATTTAATTCTTATTCTCTCTCTCTACTATGTTCAAATCAAGGATAACAGGATTGGCAGGGTTATCTCCTGGGTTAGATCCTGAGCCGACCTAGAAGTTCATAGGTGGTCTAGTATCAACTTGCCCTTGTTGAGGCCTAATTGTGACAGGTGGCCTTTGGGGATACTCCTCAGGTTGTACATGCGGTGGGGTGAAACCCCGAGGAAAATCCTCATTGTCATCAGCGTTAACTATGGGACCTTTCCCTTTGTCCATTGCCCCACTTAGCATTTGGGCCATTTGAGCCATCATACTCCTTTGAGCTTCCAACATTTGGTCCCTCATTTCTTGTTGAAGCTTTGCCATTTGCTCTTGCATCTTATCTTGCATATCTCTTTGGAATTTTTCAAGTCTTTGACCCATTTTCTTTGACTTGGCACGTGTTCTGTAAGGGTGTTCAGCTTCCAGATTTCCTTTCTCTTTCTCTCTCTCTCTCTCGGTGTTAATTTCAACTAATTAGACTCTCTCTATAAACTTAAATACATATGATATGATGTAATGCTGATGCATGAATGCAAAGAGGTATCGATTCTGATTCAACTTCATTTTAGAAAACTTTATTAGAAAACAAAATCCTTTACATAAAATGGACTACAAATATGCTTTCGTCTTAAGTCCTAAAATTTTGATTTTCCCAAGCAATGAAGCTAGATCTTGACTACGATCGGACTGTAGCTCATACTTCTTGCTCAACGTATCAGCCTGTGATGCCAACTTCTGTAAATGATCAGCTACCTCTCGAATCTGAACTATTGCTTCACCCATGAAGTAATCTCGACTTCTAACTTGGTCATGGGAATGGTGAAGCTTTTCCTTCCAACATCCTTCTCTTGTTTCAAGAAGCTCGATCTGAAGTTCACTACTGTGCCATGTTGCTTCTAACTCTTCAATTTTACCCTTCATTTCCTCAATCTTGTTCAGGCTTGACTTTAACTCGATCGCAGAATTATGGCTTCGATGGTGATGAAGAGACCCTCCAAGCTTAGCATCGATCTTCAGAAAAGGATTGATCATTCACCCTAGCTAATGCCATACTCAGAGAGATTCTTCCACTTCCATGGTCCATAAAAATCAGAATTTTTCCTATCAGAGAGCAGACATAGAAAGAATTACGGATCTCCAGAAAGTTTAGATTGTATCTGTTCAAATGGGGATCAATATGAATTCCTTTCATTTCTCCACAACGAATCAAATCCCTTGCAATGTTGTTTGGGTCACAACGAGGAGCCGAGAAGTTCACAACAGCCTATCTTTCAATCCTAGATGGCTCCACCAATTTCTTGAATGATACGGTCTTCTTAATCTCCTTTTTTCATGCCCATTTGGGCTATTCTGGCCATTGGGGCTTGCATTTCCATTGTTTCTGGTAGGTGCAACATCCTCAAGTACAACAGTAAACTCAAGCTTGTTGTTTGGTAGCGGACCTACCATCATAGGCAAAATTCTTTCCATCCAAATCATTTTTGTAGGTCCCATGCACTCCGTCAATCACTTTCCTTCCAACACCCTTACCATCCACAGGGCAACCATCTTCATATGAAAGAGAAACACTGTAATGGTAGAAGTGTCCATCCGTACTTCTCACGCTCACTTTGAAATGATTGGTGAGTATAGTTACCTTCTGCCCTTTAGTTCCAACACTATGCCTTGCCATAGGGTATCATACAATCTTCCTTCGCATCTGATTCTGCTTTGATCAGAACAACATCAGGAGGCACAGGCGGCAGGGATTCTAACGCTGCCCCATTTCCCTCTTGCTCAACCGAATCCATACACTTCTTTCTCTAATTGCCTTTGCTATATACGAACGACTGCAATGTCTTCCACTTTATCAAGGAATTTGTTCTCCATAACCAACTTTCTAATTTAGAAACTGACCGTGAATCGATACCTCTTAAAGGATGAAATGATATGCACAAAAGAATAAAACACAACAAGTTAGTACCATGGAATATAAAGCAAGTAAAATAAATAAACACCTATCTGGATGACCACTAAGGTTTGTCATTGTTCTATCTAAGTTGGGCTATTAGGGTTTACTATATGCGGTTTAGTTCTAAAGTTGAGGTACTCGAACTAGCAGATTCTTCGATCCTCACCCATTATAGGCTCATACGGATCGAGTTCTGTTCAGGGGAATACATTTCCCTATGGCTGTACGGAGGTGAAAACCACACGAAGACATAGGTACGGATGTATCCTGGAAGCAGTCCACTAGCTTATGTAGAGGTGAAAACCTCACGAAAGCATAGTTTCTTGCTCCCACTTAAGGGTGTGACCACAACAGTCATGCAATATGATGCAAGAGTACTCTACGAGACTTAAACCATAACAAACATATGTCGCAAACTCATATAGTGAAAGAATCAAAATCAAATTTTAAAATCAATATCAAATTTTAATTTTCGACAAAAGGACAAAAATAATCAATTTATGGCTTGACTCTCTGATGATGTCCCCAGCGGAGTCGCCAAGCTGTCGAAACCATTTTAAAGTTTGATTTAAAAACGGGGATCGACTTTAAAAAAAATGGAGTCGCCACCAATCCCTTTTTACTTAGGTGTGATTGGATCACCTTATAAAACATTTTATTTCAAAACATTGATTTTTGGTCCACAAAATACCAAAAAACAGGTTCGGGAGTCGGTTACGTACGAGGAAGGGTTAGCACCCCCGTAACGCCCAAAAATTGGTACCTACTTGATTAATTAATGCCCCTATGTCAAGAATTTGAAAAAGATTTAGGAATATGATTTCTTTAAAAATTTGAACAATTTTGAGTTGAAATTGGAGATTCTTTTGTTACGAAAGCATACAAACATCACATCCAGCACGTTAGGACATGATGTTTTAAACCCTCGTGACTAAAATCATCTCATGATTTATAAAATTTATTAAAAGGATATTTAGTTATTTGGATGAACGAAAGACTGAAACCCAGCCGTTAGGGCACAATTTCTCGAACTTCCAAACACGAAACATTGCCTTATTTTCTGAAATTCTTATCCCAAAATAACAAATCGTCATATCTAGTGAGTTAGGATACAACATTTTTGAATTCTCGAGGGTAAGTTTTTATTTAAAATATAAGTTTTGGTTTTAAAAGAGAAGAGATATCTAATACCTTAAGTTCTACGAGAAAAATCGAAACCCAATAAGTTAGGGCACAATTCTCCTCGAAGTCCCCAAATATCACATATCACCGTATTTCTTGAACTACTTGAATAAAATGCTTTAATTCAAAAGGTATTTTTATAAAAATAAAAAAATGGTTTGAGTAAGACATTATAATATACATATCAATTCAACCTAACTACAAATTATATTAACAATAAATAATCAATAAATAATATAACATGAATAAATAAATAAATAAAAACATGATAAAGCAATAATAAACGAATATAATGATACAAATAAATGTATATAATAATTAATAAAAATCATAATATATAATAAAATAATATAAAATAATTAATAATATATAAGGATTATACATAAAAATAATTAGTAAATAATATATATAATAATTTTAAATAAAAACATATATATAAATAATATACTAATCATAAAAATTATATATGTAATAACCAATATAAATAAAATAGGTTATACATTATAATAAACTTTATACAAAACAAAATTTTAAAACTAATATATAATATAATACTTAAAAATATAATATAATAAATAATATATAAATATTAAAATAATATATAAATTATTAAACCCGGTAAAATAATATATAATGATAATTAAATATATATATATATAAAGATAATACATAAAAAATATACATATATATGAATTTCGCACTATTAGTAAATTAATAAATATATGAAAATAATATAAAATCTTTTAATATGGTAAAATAATTAAATATAATATAAAATAAAAGGATAAAAAAATAAAACAAAGAAACAGGGGTTAAATAACAATTAAAACAGATATAAAAGGACTGAATTAAAACGCGCATTAAATCACATGGGTTAAAATGGAAATTAAGCCAAATTTAAAAACTACGACGTTTTGATTTTAACCATTAAAGAGTCTGAGGGACTAAATTGGAAAATAATGAAACTTTTAGGGCCAAATTAAAATAAAAAATTGGATTTAAACAAATTGAAAATGCGGAAGGGTCTATTCCGTAAATATACCATTGACATAAAAACACGCGGATCTTTTTGCCCATCGGGTCAGGTTCGGGTCAGAGGCTTTATACGACGTCGTTTTAATGCTTATTGGCTTAAGCATAAACGGCGCCGTTTTGTCATTGCTATATAAGTTAGTTTTTAGAAAAAAAACATTTATAATCTGTTTTTTAAAAAAAACTTCAAAAGTTTCTCTGAACCCCTTTTTCCCTCTGCCCGGAGCTCAACCGCCGGACTCTTGAGCCATTCGCCGCACGTGCCACATGCGCCTCCGTGGCCGGTGGCCGGAGGCCTGAAACCTCTGTTTCAAAGGTAATTTCTTGCCCCTCTTTATATAGTTTTATATATGTAAAATATATGTAAATCGAAATAAAAAAAACTTAACACAGGTATAAAAAACCACCTCTGTTAAAAGAAAACTTTCTGTTTGTATTTCTGTATTTTTGTTGTTTCTCTGTGTGTCTCCCATTTACAGGTTTTGTAAGGCCTTTTATAGCCTTCGAAATAAACAAAAAAAAAGGAAATAAAATACTGTCATGTTTTGCCATTTTGCTGCGATTCCTTCCTTTTCTGTGCAGGTCGAAGGCGGAGAACGCGACAATGAGGGACCTTGATGGCGGCGTGACTTGTGGACTGAGGCGCAATCGAAGGCTTGCGGCGCGAGGGTAGTCAGGAAACCCTAGGCCACTGCTGCTTTTGTTAATTGTTTGGGCCCTTTTGGGCTGTCTTTGTTTTGGGTTTTGTGTGTTGGGTCACGGGTTTAGGAATGGGTCTGAGGTAATGTAAATTCGGGCCTGAAAATTGGTTTTGGGCCAAAGGTTGCAAGTGGGTCAGGATTGTGTAGGTAATTGAGTTAATGTAACTGGACTGTTTAAAAACACTGGTTTTTCATTTATTTTCATTTTTTTTTG
Source organism: Gossypium bickii (assembly GCA_025503065.1). Taxonomy (NCBI): domain Eukaryota; kingdom Viridiplantae; phylum Streptophyta; class Magnoliopsida; order Malvales; family Malvaceae; genus Gossypium; species Gossypium bickii. The sequence continues at coordinate 31,260,952 of CP106715.1, read as the reverse complement.
GTTTATTTCAAAGCCCGGGCAAAATTGGGCTTTGACACATACATTTTCTGGTTCATAAAAAAAATGCAATTTCATATTCAAATATTTCATAAAACAAATCATCATTTTCATAGGTAAATAAATTCCATTATATTACTATCCAATTTGTAATTTTCTATTTAAGGTTTATTTAAACAAATAAACTTCTTGATATACCTACAACAAAATGCTTGTATAAATCTTTTTCTTCTTTCTTCACTCATCGACCACGCGTTTGCCTTTATCCCTAATTTGTTCTTCACTTCACTTCTCATTCTCTTCATTAACACAACACATATACAACATTTAATATCAAAACAAAAATCACATGCTATTTACATTCATTCTAATGAGATAAATATGAAGACTTACAATAAAATTTATCATCCTTATCTTAATCTTACTCAAAATCCATAATTTTTCTTCACTTTTCTTTCTCCTCCAAAATGGCTATTAGCTAGCTTAACAAGATGATAAGCTTATTATGGAGTTGTTCTCTTGATTTTACTAAAAATCTCTGAAGAAGTTTTGAAGTTTTAAAGTTTAAAATTTTGAAAAAATGTTGAAAATGGAGGAAGGACTAAAATGAAAGAAAATCAAAACTTAGAAAATGGAGGGAGAGACGTGATGGAGGAGTTTGAAACATGATAATGAATAGATATTTCTTTTTTCTTTCTACTTTTTTCTATGCACTAAAATTATGTACTCATCTTTCTCTTATGTTTTTTTATAATATTTAATTAATAAATTTCAATCATCTCAATGCCATATGTATGATACCTATTTACTTTCAACATCATCCACTCCTTTATGTACTTCTATGAAAAAATTACACTCAAAATCCTCTCCCTTTTCTCATTCATTTAATCTAGTCATTTTTTATTTCTAATTTTTGGCACTATAGCCTGACACTTCTCAGACTTTTTACAATTTGGTTTATTGCTTAAATTAATTTTCCTAAATTCAAGTCCTTTTTAATTTCTTATAATATCCAATTACCTTCCCCACTAACATTAATAATTCTACCTTTGTGTACTCTAAAAATTTCGAACACCTGTCAACCCAAATTGATTCTGTTCATATCCCGAAGGATGTCAAGGGTGTTACAAACTTCTTGAAGTCACCAAAGGTGTTTGATTTCTTTTGCAAAAAACTTCACCCAAATGAACCTTGAATAATCATCTATACAAATAATAGGTTCAATTAGCCTATAAAAATTATTTAACGTTTTGACATCTTTCATAAAAAGTTTGTCTTATTTACCAATTATCTTGCACCTCTCCTTTGTGAAATTCACCAATAAACATCGGTTACAAAGTTGGTTGAGCTAATTAAATTTAGCTTTCAATCATTCCACAAGAAACATAATTTGGGTGAGGGCTCCCTCTTCAATGATTCTTCCTTTTTTACCATCACCAAAGGTTAACTTGCTTTCATGGTTTTATTGAAAATTGTTGGAACAACTTCTATTCTAATCATGTTCCAAGAACATCCATTATCAAAGTACCAAATTTGCTCAATGGTAGCCTTCAAGGATCGATAAGCAACAATGAGACATCTTTGATCTTTTCTTCTCCAAACAAGTTTTTCCTTCTACCTTATGTTAGTTGCAACCAAAAATGCAACTGCCTGTTTTCTCTAAAATCTTTTAGGATCCTGTAACACATTGGTTACCATAGAATATCACACAATTTTCTCATTATTATTGTAGTGACTTTCACTATGAACAATTTCAATTTTCTTGGAGCATTCAAGTTGATTTACAACTCCTTAAGCTTTGACAAGAACTATTGATTCATTGTCGTATTCTTTTTGTCAATGTATCCCAATCTACCTTTTCCTAGTTCTCTTCTTCCAATGGTTAGAATTTTGCCTAGCATTCCACTTCTTGATTCTAGCCTTTTTAGTATAGATTGAGTAGTTGTTAGCTCTTTCTTCGTTGCATCAAGTTTGTCAACTTTAGAAAGGAGTCTTTCTTTCGGGATCATTTTTCCAAGTTTCTAGTTCTCTTGCTTCTATACGTTCTTATTAGTTAGTCACACCTAACTCCCCTTATCTAGCATTGTCTTATAAATGCCCATAAAATCCTTATAGATTTGGCATTGTTGTTGCTTTAGTTCTTTGAGTCTATTGCAACTGTTGACACAACTTGAAAAGTACAAGCCACATAATTACTCGAGTTCTCTTCATCTCTATCTTGCTTGAAGAATCTTCATCGCTCTAGGTTGTTCACTCAGCTTCAATGTGTCCCTAACCTTAGCAATTGTGACACTGAATGTCTTTCTTTTTCCCCATTACAAGCCTCTTCATTGATTACTTCTATCTTTCTTTTGCCTTTAATAAAGTTACAACCTCCTTCAAAATTTTTGCTCTTCCTAGTTAGTTTTTGAATGCCCTATTATTCACTATTGCAAATCCTCAATGGTAGTTTCTCCTTTAATTGAAACTAAGTATGCATCTTGTGGTGCATTATTATTTTATGCCTTACCGTTACTTTTCTTAGTCTCTTCAATATTCATCTCAAAGGTGTAACACCTCCAAACCCGGCCTGGACGTTACGGACGAATCTGGCAATGTCACATGATAGGGTGATTGAAAACTAAATTGACGTTAAACCATTTCCGTTTGTTAACATTTGATTAAATCAAATAAAAAAAGCATGTCCATTGATATGTCTCAAACTTATCTTTTTAGCGGAAGCTTTGGAAATAATTTATTTTAAGTAGATTCGTTCATTTTATGGAAAACCTTGGTTTTTAAGAAATCCGTATTTTTGTTAGGTGGTAGTTGTAAGTCCGTAAAAGTAGGTAAATTTCCCAAAGTTAAAACAAAACAGTCCATAACATTGTGGGGTTTAAAACACCAACCCATCCCTACACTCCAAGTAGTACCGAATGTGGCACATATTCAGTATATTGCAGTTGAGCTGCCAGATAATAGGATTAAAGCCTTTCAGTACACTTCCTCCAAATATCATTATCCCAACCCAATGTAATGCAAACATACAATATGTCATGCTTTTATGCAACCATCAGTCATGCATATACATATATATCAGTAATCATGCATAATTTATCATGCATCACATATACTTAGATCATACCTTTAGAGGTCTAGGTAATGCTTACCGACCTTACAGTAGGTTCATAGTCGACTTGGGTGACCCGTACAACTCCAAGAATCATTTCAGATAAATGGGCTCACACGCCCATGTGGCCCACACGGCCCAAATTGGCTTTGGTCGTGTGGATCACATGGCTTGGCCCAAAATCCCACATGTCCGTGTCTTACGCACACAGCCTGGCCTCGTCGATCGCACGCCCGTGTTATGGCACACGGCCTACCACACGGGCAACCACACGCTCGTGTGGTGTCGACGGTGGGGTTTTCAGCTTTCGCTGAAACCCCGATTTCTACGTAATCGGGTATGCACCTAGTTTCATTTGAAGCTAAGACGATCCCTAAGCACTCTAGAACCTATAATCGATAATCTAGAGTCCAATTTTAGTGATACTCACAGAAAGTAAATGAAGTTATAACGAGACAAACGACTTACACCCATCAAAATCCTTACCTCAGCTCGAATAAAGAGAACTCCACACCCTTAAAACGTTAATGGCTATCTCCAACCCCTCGATTAACTCCTAAACAACAACAAAAAGCCCTCCTTAACCAGTATTCAAAATAACATTAGAATTCAACAAATATCAAAACTTACCGAGCTATCGCAGACAAAAGCCAACAACGAAAGAGAAACAAAAAAAAAGAACCAAAAAAGGAGAAGTTGGATTAGGGAAATAACAAGGCAGAGAAACCAGGGATTACAGTAAAATTTTGGCAGTAAGAAGGGGCAGAAGAGGTGACGGCAAATGACAAAAACAAAAAAAGAAAGAAAAAATAAGAAATGGCAGCGAGCAAAAAGAACGTCAATTTTCTGAAGAGAGAATTTGGGAGAACAGGAGACTTTTACCAAATCCTTACTACATCAAAACCCTTATTTTTCTCTCTTAAATCCTACTAACATCCCACTACTCGGAGTCCAACATCAACACAACTGTAGCCGAAATTAAGAGCAAAAATTCTACCCCCTCGCTAACGCTGAGAATCGAACATAGGACCTCTATCGCTAAAGACTCTATTTAACCACTAGACCAGTAGGCCCATTCTGACAAATTTTGCAAATAATTAAACTTAAGCCTACTGACTAGAGATAGGGCTTGATTTAGAAGAAATACCAAAATTTTTCCAAATATATGGCTTGAACTTGGGACCTCTCACACATACCTAGAACACTTAACCACCGAAGTAGATACAGATTTGTGTCACATTTTCACAATAACAAAAATAAGAATTTTGGGGCGTTACAACTCTACCCTCTAAAAGAATTTCTTCCTCGAAATTTACCTGGTCAGAAAAGGTGAGGATACTACTGACACATCACATCTTCAGGTTCCCACATAGCTTCCTCAGTACTATGATTACGTCACAGAACCTTCACCAGTGGAATGGATTTCTTCCTTACAACCTTAACGTCACAATCCAAAACGTGAACCGGCTCCTTCTCAAAGGTCAAGTCTGGCCTAACCTCAATCTCCTCTACAGGGACACTATGTGTGGGATCAGAGCAGTACCGTCTCAACATCGAGACGTGGAATACATTATGAATACGGTCTAGCTCTGGAGGTAACTCCAACTGATAAGCAACCGGTCCCACATGTTTTAAAATTCGGTATAACCCAATAAACCTAGGGCTCAGCTTGCCCTTCCGACCAAACCTTAGAATCTTTTTCCACGGAGAGACCTTAAGAAACACAAAGTCCCCCACAGAATACTCAACCTCATGCCTTTTTAGATCTACGTAAGACTTTTGTCTGTCCAATTTTGCTTTCAGTCGATCCCGAATCAATCTGACCTTGTCCTCAGTCTCAGAAACCAACTCAGGACCTAGAACACATCGTTCACCCAACTCAGTCCAACACAAGGGAGTGCGACACTTACGACCATATAGAGCCTCGTAAGCTGCCATCTGAATGCTAGCCTGGAAACTATTATTATAAGCAAACTCCGCTAGTTGAAGATACTCGTCCTAACTACCTCAAAAATCAATAGCACAGCTCCTCAACATATCCTTCAGTATCTAAATCACCCTCTCCGATTAACCATTAGTCTGAGGATGGAACGCAGTACTGAAGTCCAACCTTGAACCCAGAGCCTCATGTAGCTTCTTCCAAAATCGAGATGTGAAGCGAGGATCCCTATCAGAGATGATCGAAACCGATACCCCATGCAGTCTCACTATCTCAAAAATATAGAGCTTCGCTAGCTTTTGCAAAGAATAATCTGTCCTAACTGGGATGAATTGTGCAGACTTGGTTAATTGATCCACGATGACCCACACTGAATCCTTCTTAGTGGGTGTTAAAGGCAACCCACTAACAAAATCCATCGTTGCCCGCTCCCATTTCTATAACAAAATCTTGACCGACTGCAACAAACCTGAAGGCAACTGATGCTCAGCCTTAACCTGCTAGCATGTTAGACATCTAGCCACAAAATCGATAACTTCTCCCTTTAATTCTGACCACCAATACAACTTGCGAAGATCGTGGTGCATCTTATTACCGCCGAGATGCATAGCATAAGGGATACTATGGGCTTTCTTTAGAATCGATTGTCTCAAATCAGAATCATTCGACACACATACCCGGTCTTGAAAACAAAACACACCCTTAGAGTTTAACCCAAAGTTTGTAGTGCTACCACCCTCAATCTGTTGGAACCAAACACCCAAAGACCCATCCTCCAGCTGTTTACCCTTAATTTACTCGATCCAAGTTGGTTTGACTTGCAACTCAGCCAACAAACTCCCATCGTCGAATAGGCTAAGTCGAGCGAACATCGCTCTTATATCAGTCATAGCCCTGCGGCTCAGTACATCAGCCACCACATTGGCCTTGCCCGAATGGTACTCAATAGTGCAGACATAGTCCTTAAGCAGCTCAATCCATCTATGCTGCCTAAGATTCAACTCCTTCTGAGTCAGGAGGTTCTTAAGGATTTTGTGATCAGTGTAGATAATGCACTTCTCTCTGTACAGATAGTGCCTCTAGATTTTCAGTGCAAAAACCATAGCAGCTAATTCCAAGTCATGTGTTGGATAGTTTACCTCATGCGTCTTGAGCTGACGAGACACATATGCCACAACCTTACCATCCTGCATCAGAACATATCCCATACCTACATGCGACGCATCACTGTATACTACAAACTCCTTTCCAGACACAGGTTGTATGAGAACAGGAGTTTGAGTCAAAACAGACATGAGCTTCTCAAAGCTTTTTTGCTATGCATCAATCTAGACAAACGGTACACCCTTATGTAATAGTTTAGTTAAAGGCGCTGCAATCAGTGAGAAACCTTCCACAAATCGTCGGTAATAACCTGCCAGCCCCAAAAAGCTACGGATCTCAGATGCATTCTTAGGTTGCTTCCAATCCAATATAGCCTCAATCTTTCGATATCCCCTCGGTAGAAACCACATGACCCAGAAAAGTTACTTCACGTAACCAGAACTCACACTTGCTAAACTTAGCATAGAGTTATTTTTCCCTCAAAGTCTGAAGAACCACTTTGAGGTGCTCGTCATGCTCATTATCAATCCTTGAATAAACTAATATGTCGTCAATGAACACCACCACAAATTGATCTAGATAGGGCTGAAAAACTTAGTTCATCATGTCCATGAAAGCTGCCAGTGCATTAGTCAGTCCAAGTGGCATCACTGAGAACTCGTAGTGACCATAACGAGTCCTAAATGATGTCTTATACACATCAGCCTCTTTAACCCTTAACTGATGATACCCAGAACGTAATTCAATCTTAGAGATCACAGACGCCCCTCGGAACTGGTCAAACAGATCATCGATCCTTGGTAACGGATACTTGTTCTTGATGGTCAGCTTATTTAATTGCCGGTAGTCAATACACATCCTCATGGATCTATCCTTCTTCTTAACAAATAGTACCAGTGCTCCCTACGGAGACACACTAGGGTGGATGAACCCACGATCCAACAACACCTGAATCTGAGCCTTAAACTTCGTAAGCTCCTTCGGTGCCATTCGATAGGGAGCGATAGACACTAGAGCTGTACCAACAAAAAGCTCAATCCCAAACTCCACTTCCTGATCCAGGAAGCTCCTCAGAAAAAACATCCAGAAATCCCTTACAGTGCAGATATCCTTTACAGTAGAGTCCCCAAAAACGAAAATACTTACGTAGGCCAAGTACGCATCGTATCTTTTGTGAACTAGTTTCTCAGCTACCAGTGCAGAGATCACATTAACCAAGTAATCTCGATGTTCTCCAATCATGACTACCTTATTATCCTCCTCAGTTCTCAAGACGACCCTCTTCGTCGCACAGTCCAGACCTGCATGGTGCTTGACCAACCAGTCCATACCTAGAATCAAGCCGAACTCCCCAAATGGAAGCTCCATCAGATTAGCCAAAAATATCGATCCTTAAACCTCTAGCAGAACATCTCTATACAGTTTGCTAACCCAAATAGATTGCCCCAACAGACTTAGTACAGTGACCTCACTCGTAGTGCTCTCAACCAGTAACCCCAGATTTTCAGAAACAAGATAGGCTATGTAGGAATGAGTAGATCCTACGTCTATCAGAGCAAGATATGGTACATCAAAAATAAGGAACATACCAGTGATGACGTCAGGAGCATCTCTGTCCTCACGGCCATGAGCAGCATAAACAAGAGCAGGCTGCCTCGCCTCAGTCTATTCAGCACCTCTGCCTGGTGCTCTCTATCCGCGGCCCATACTGTTACCACCTCTAGCCTGACCACGACCCCTCGGTGGCTACTGAACTACCCTCTGTGGCTGTGCAGTACCAGAACCTAGAGCTTGCATTCGATTGGCCCTCAACAGAAACTCCCTAATACGATGATCTAATGGTCCACACCTCAGACATGCCACAGTCCTCCTCCAACACTCGCCTTGACAGCGTCTACAATAATTGTAACAGCCCAATTTTGGAGCTAGTCAGAACAGTGATTTCGAAACCACTAATTCGAGATCGAAGAAAAAATTATTTTAATATTATTCTATGGGTTATAGCATGATTATATGAGTGCATGAAAATTTTGGTACATTAATTGTAGTAATTGAATGCTTGATTTTGAAAAATGACTAAATTGCATTAAGTGTGATAGTTTTATTCTTCTAGCTAAGGTGTCAAATAGCTGTAAAACATTAAATTTGAGGTCCTTAATGTGCAATTAGGCCTTATTTAGGGTGATGGCCGGCCATAGGGACAAAGAAGTGACATAGTCAAGGTTATGTGAAGCATTTGGTGACTTAATTGATAAATAAAATAAAATAAAGAAAAGTTATCATCTTTCCCATTTTTCTTCTTCTTCCACCGAAAATATCAACAAGAATAAGGGTTTGGAAGCTTGAAAAATTTCAGCAACTTCAACCTTTGCTAGTAAGTGATTTTAGTGATCATTCTTGTTAATTTTTGTACTTTTGGAACCCTTGTAGCATAATTTATCTATTGAGGGGACTATTTTGCAAAATGGTTGAGAGTCTAGGGTTTTGCCATATGAGTATTCATGTGTTTGCTAAAAATTTTATGGAAGAAAATGAAACTTGGTTATTAAATAAATAACTTTTGTGAAAGGAGTTTCCATGAAAATACCTAAAATTGACCTTTTTGTAAAGGTTGTAAAATAGGTAGTAAATGTGTGAAATAATTGGAACTGTGAGTTGCTATATGCTTAAAATATATTCGGCAAGGCTTGGTTAATAAGGAAATTTGATGAAAATCGATTTACGAACCTGGGGGAAAATCGTAATTTTATGAAAGTCTAAGGGCAAAACGGTAATTTTGCCAAAGTACAAATTTTAAAATGTCTTGATTAATGTGGTGATTAAATAATTAAATTTTATCATTAGAACTCAAGAAGAATGTGGAATCAACCTTGACCGAGGTAAGTTTATATGTAAATAATACATCCTTTTTACTTATGATTTTACATATTAATATATCATGTGAAATGTGAATGAATATTATTGATATCTATTAAAATGATAGATAGTGAGAAAATTTTCGGATGAACCTTTGGAATAGGAAAAAGGATACGGATAAACATCTGTAGATATGTGATTCTTGGTGGGCTGTGTGCGATACCACCGTGTTATTTATTAATGGTGGGTTGTATGCGAAACCACCGTGTATCCAATATTTTTCCGAAGTGTTCATCGAGAAACTCTGACTAAGTGAAATTATGTGTGACTATATGGTGACAAGTGCAGAGTATAAATGCATGTAAATGTGAGCTATGTTTATGTTATGCATTTGGAATGTGGTAAGATTTGAAATGAGTAAGTATAATTACGAGGATCTAAATTGTTTTTGATTAGTATGTAATGTTCTTGATTGATAAGTATGTGATATGATGTTCATTGTTTACATATAGACTTACTCAGCTTAAACCTTACTCCTTTCTCTTTTCCCTTGTTTTATAGTGTCAAAAGAGCCAGCTCGGGATACGGAGACCGTCAGAGGTCACCCACACTATCCACACATTTTGGTATAGTTAGATTTAGCATTTTGAGTATGGCATGTATGGGGACTTAGTATTTTATCGAATTTCATATTGTTTTGGGCCAAATGTGTTGGCTTATTTGAAGATGAATTCTTTTGTATAAGGCCATAATTGATGGCTATTTCTTATTAATATACGAAATGATGATGTTTTTCATGAATGTGTAAGTTGCATGGTTAAGTAAATGGTATAGTTATACATGAATAAATAGGTTGCTTGATGTGGCTTATGATGGTGTAAGTAGGGGTGGCAGAAAGGGCTTAGTAAATAGCCTTGTTCTTATCTACACGGGTAGACACACGGGCATGTGTCTAGGCCGTGCGTGACACATGATCTGCCCCATGGGCGTGTGGTTTGTTCGTGTGTCCTCTTGCATCCTAAGTTGGCAAAACAAAATGCCCAGTAGTAACCACACGAGCTGAGACACAACCGTGTGTCTCAATCGTGTGGAAAACATGGTCATAGAACATGGGCATGTTCCCAGGCCATGCAAAGTCTGAACTTGAATTTAGGAATTTAATTTGCCACACGGCCTAAGGACACGGGCGTGTGCCTTGGCCGTGTGACCTTATTGGGTTGATGACGTCAGAAATAGAATGTCAAGGTTTTTGCTCACGGGATAAGACACGGGCGTGTCATGGCCGTGTGAGGGACACGGGCCATGGACACGGACGTGTGTCAGGCTATGTGAAAACCCCTGTAGGTTCGAATTGAGAAAATAAATCCACACGGGTGTGTTTCCCTTCCACAAAGGCATGTGCCCCTATTTTTAGTGACTTTTTCCAAAGTCTTCTAAAAAATTTGGTTTGGTCCCATACCGTTCCTAAAGTGTGTTTTGGGCCTCGTAGGCTCGTTCAATGGGTGATATGAATGTTTGTGAAAATTTTTAAATTCTAACGGAACCATCATGTCTCGATTTTGTATGATTGCTTGAACACAAGTCCGGTAATGCCTTCTACCCTGTTCCGGCATCGAATATGGGTAAGTGATAAACTATAAAAGTAACATATTTTAAGCCCACATTTAGCATACTTTTGGATGATTTAAGCCTTGAATTATGTAATTTGGTGCTCTTAATCCTTTATTTTCATGTTTTATACTCAGAATAGCACTGGATGATGAAAAGAATGGAAAACGGGCCCAAAATGGAGTAAATAGGTCATATCACGAAATCCACACGGCCTGGCCACGATTTCCACGGGCGTATGCCATGGCCGTGTCCCTGTCGTGACAAAGAGAAGTTTCACTCAGTTTAGGATACATAAAGGCATAGAAACACATTCAGAAGCCTATATAAACACCCTAAGTATGACCTAAAAGGGGGGAACCCAAGGCTTCAGTCAAGGGGCGTCCAACTAGGCCAAAGAGGGTAGAATTGTGGGGATTTACTCGAAGATAGCCAGTTGATTCAGCTCAAGAAGCCGGAATCATACTCAAGACGGACGATCTCTCCTTTAATTCCTTTAGGGAGTTTTAGGGATTTCTTATGTTTTTTTTATCTTTTCTTCTGAGATGTTTTCTTTTATTGTTATGAACTAAACCCTCAGATACCTGAGGGGGATGAAACCTAAGATGAATCTTGTTATCGTTTGCTGAACTACATGATAAATATTTGACTTGTTCTTAGTTATGTGTTCTTAATTCTTGTGTTGATATTTTCGGGATATTAATTCAAGTATGATGTCCTTAGGTGGAGGAACAAAAGTCCCTGCCTAAGAGTAGATCTAGCATAATTAATCGGAGTTGATCGCACGCCCAGAGATTGGGTGATGAGATTTTGCCGTATTAGGGCGAAACCTAATATGGGAGTCCATAGATCAAGTTAATGCAATTCTAGGGGTTTTAATTAGAAAGAGGTTTCAATTAATCAACCTAGGGTTAGACATTAGTCGCCTCGAGAGAGGGATTAATATAATTTAGGGAATCCTATGGATCAAGTCAAATGAATAAATCATCTGGTTCAGAGTTAGATAACAAGTGAAGTCTAGGTGGATTCTTCCTTGGGTATCGTCTTAATCAATTGGTTTTTCCTCAAAGTTATTTTCCTAATTTCATTCTTTTTTGTCTTAGAGTCTTTAGTTTAGTAGTTAGTTAATTTTAGAATAGATAAAAATTCATTTAATTCTTAGGCTAAATAATAAAAAGAAAGTTAGTATTAGTACTTTTAGTTCCTTTGGGTTCGACAATCCGGTTTTGCCTTAACTATATTATTGTTCGATAAGTACGCTTGCCTCAAATCGTTGTCATAGTAAGTTTCCAGGTTTGATCATTCTTTATATAAATTTTAAGACTTTGACATCGCATAAAATAACAATCAAGTTTTTAGCGCCGTTGCCGGGGAACTGAAATATTAAGAACGCTTAAATTTTATTACTTTAGCCATATTTATTTTATTTTTTTCATTAAATTTTATTTTTGTTTTTCTAAATTTTCTTCTTTCACTCCTTTCAGGTACCTCTGGTTTATGACTAGAAGGAACCCGACAGGACCCCTACTTTACGACAGTGATATTGAAGGTACCGTTCGCAAAAATTGCAGAGAAATAAGGCGAAGCTTAAAATACATAGAAGAAGAGCAAGAAGCCGAAATTAAGACCACCGAAGAGATGGCTGAATATCATCTGCCACCTCCAGAGATGGCTGAAAATCATGCTCCTCGAACTATGTATGATTATGCTAAACCTAGTTTAACAGGAACTGAGTCAAGTATTGTTATGCCTACTATTGCTGCAAATAATTTTGAACTGAAACCTAACACTATACAGATGATACAACAGTTTGTTCAGTTTGATGGTTTGCAGGATGAGGATCCTAACACACACCTAGCGAATTTTCTAGAATTCTGTGATACCTTCAAGATAAATGGCTTTTCTGATGATGCCATCCGTCTTCGGTTATTTCCCTTTTCTTTGAGAAATAAAGCCAAACAGTGGTTGCATTCTCTTCCACGAAGGTCAATCACTACATGGGATCAAATGATCGAAAAATTTTTATTAAAATATTTTCCATCGGCCAAAACGGCCAAGTTAAGGAATGATATCTCTTCTTTTATGCAGATAGATTTAGAGACACTTTACGATGCATGGGAGAGATACAAAGATTAGTTGAGGAGATGCCCACACCACGGATTACCTTTGTGGCTACAGGTCCAAACTTTTTACAATGGTGTGAACCCTTCAACAAGGCAATTAATCGATTCAGCCGCTGGCGGAACCCTGAACAACAAAACTCCTGATGTGGCCTACGAGTTTATAGAGGAGATGTCACTGAATAACTATCAGTGACAAGTTACAAGGATAAGGCCAGCTAAAGCAGCTGGAGTTTTCAACCTTAACGCAGTAACCGTGCTATCAAATCAGGTAGAAATGCTACATAAAAAATTTGATGGTTTATATGGTTCTTCGCAAGCACATCCAGTGATGCAGTGCGACGCAAGTGGAGGAGTGGCGAATCCTGAGTACCCACCCTAAAGACAGGACATGGAGAGCGAACAAATGAATTATATGGGTAACAATTTCCGATCTAACAATAACCCTTATAGTAATACTTATAATCCAGGTTGGAACAACAGCCTACCCACAGGAAAAGAAGCTGAACCTTGAAGAGATGCTGACAAAATTCATAGCAGCCTCAAAAACACATTTCCAAAATATAGAAACAAAACTTGAGGCATCGACACAGGAGCTCAAGGATCAAATCGAGCAACTTGCTAAGTAGATCTCTGAGAGACCACAGGGAAGACTACTGAGCAACACCAAGACTAACCCAAAGGAGCAAATTCAAGCCATAATAGCTCAAGATAGTGAAGGGTTAGACAAGCCCAATTTAAGGCAAAATAATGTGGTAGAAGAAGGTAAGGTTGAGGTAAAACCAAAATCGGTAATCAAAGAGTACAAACCTCGCATACCATATCCCGAAGCAATAATGAAAGACGACACAGAGGAACAGTTCGGTAAGTTTCTTAAACTTTTAAAGAAATTACATATTAACTTACCGTTTCTTGAAGCTCTTTCGCAGATGCCAGATTCTAGGAAATTTTTAAAGAAGCTATTGACAAATAAGCGGAAGATAGACGAGGAATCACATGTGGAACTGAATGTAGTGTGCTCAGCAATGTTACAAAATAAACTACCACGAAAATTAAAAGATCCAGGGAGTTTTACAATTCCATGCTTAATTGGTAGTTTATCTATTGATAATGCGTTAGCTGATTTAGGGGCAAGCATAAATGTCATGCCTTGTAAAATGTTTAAACAACTAGGTCTAGGGAAGCCCAAACAAACTAGGATGAGCATTCAATTAGCTGATAAAACTGTTAGAATTCCTAGGGGTATAATCAAAGATGTACTCGTGAAAATTGATAAATTCGTATTCCCAGTAGGCTTTGTCATTTTAGACATGGATGGGGACAACACGATCCCCCTAATTTTAGGAAGACCATTCTTAGCAACTGTCAGGACTAAAATCGATGTCGATGCAGGCGAACTCATACTCTGTGTAGGTGACGAGACAGTCACTCTTCAAGCTCTCGATTCAGCTAAGACATCAAATAATCAAGTTGAGAAAGTAAATTCTATTGATAACCATTCGGTTAACCCTTCTTTTCAGGAAGCACCACAGCAGAACACAACTGAACCCGATCCTAGACCCCGTGCCAACAAAGAAATAACTCATGAGGAACAAGGGATTCAGATCAATGAACCAGAAGAATGGAAGACACATAACAAAGAAAAACTAGGGATACACGACGCAGAACCAAAGCCACTCTACGAGACAGACAAGCTCAAAATTGGAGATCAGGTTTTGATAGAAAAAGCAAACCCACGAATATCTCCTCCTGATCCTAACAAAAACAAAGAAATCCTTTTTAAGGTAATCAATGATTTCCCATACGGAACGGTTGAGGTAAGTAATCCTATATTTGGCACTTTGAAAATAAACGCTACTCGTCTTACACTTTATCATGATAATGGAACTGCTAGCAAGAGGAAGAACTTCCAACTCCTCAAACCAACATGCCACGACCGTGCGATGCGGCAGTGGTCGACACTATAAGATCACACACGGGCGTGGCACCCCACCCATGGGCGTGGGAGAAACGGACATGGCCGTGTGAATTGACCCGCCCAGGGTACACAGGCGTGGGACGTACCATAGCTCAATATCCTATTTAAACCACCCCCTCTTCTAACCTACTCTCCATATTACTTCTTCCATATCATTTTCTCTTCTTTTTTAGATCTTTAACATCCCATATCATTCTTCTAACTCTTTATCACCACATCTATGTCAAAGAGGCGGAAGGATCCTGGTGCAGTCTCCCTTTGTGAGACCAATCTACATAAGTTCATGCTAGCCGCTTCATCCACTCGACAAGCCAAGGATCTTTGAGGCCATTTATTTTTTCTTCTTCTTTAATCTTCTCCTTTATTTTCCTTCTCTTTGACTATCTTATGCTTAAATTATTTTATTTTATCTTAGTTTCTTTGATTTAGGTTCTAAAGGCTGCTAGGGAATCACACTGGAACCATGACCACCACCCCATTACAGCCTTAGAAGTCACACCCACCTTACGAACCATCCAACAGTAAGGACTCTTCGGTCCATTCATCTTTCATTTTAATTTTATTTACATTTCTATTTTCTTTCTCGTTATCTTTCTTGTCGTTAATTATATATTTAGTTTATTTTAAATGTGTCTTAATATTTCCTGGCTAATTCTCTATGAGCTTCCCAATTTCTTCATCTAGCGTAGAGCTCGGTAGCAGCCACCACACCTCGGGACTCCCAACTCAAGAAAACCATCCAAATTCAGGAAGTTTCACCTCTCTCTCTCTTAAATTTCATATATATCTTTGTACATTGAGGGAAATGTACATCTTAAATGTGAGGGTGGATATTTATTTCGAGAAAGTGCCTAACTTTCTTCATTATTCTCAAATCCCTAAATTATGCCATAAATGATATCTTGTCTTTAAGTAATTTTCTCATATTATGATTAGAATAAAATTTCCTTTGATTTATGATGTTTGTTGATATGTTTCGGATTAAACCATTGATAATTGTGCATTGATGATTAATTTTGAAGGATACTAGAGAATCAAGCATGATAAATCTCTTTTTCAAAATTTAAAATTTTGTTAGGTTGTCTACCTGAATCTAATTATTACCTTGAAGTTTGAAATTTACAAGGTTGACATCAAATATCCATAATTTTTTGTGAGATTTTGAGCCTTTTAGAGCATATATTCTTTTCCTTGCTTACTTTTTATTATGAGTGTGTCAACATTGATTCGTTATTCTAGAATTTGCATTGATTATACATGTCGAGACCACACCTTTGATTTGTTATACAGAGATGACAAAGGCACCTAGGTTTTAACCCACTCACTCCACTAAAAGCCTACCTTCACAATTAACCCCTAGTGAACCCCGTTTATTCCTAACAACCCTTTTTATTGGCTCACCCACTAATATTAACCCAAAACGCTTTGTATTTATTATCACCATCCTTCTTGGCTACCCTTATATCAAGATTTGATTTGATCAGTTGCCTGACTATGATCATTATCTCAAGTAGTTGAATTTATCTTTTATTATATATTTGATTTGTTCTTAAAAAAAACTGAAGTATATTCACTATTATTTTTATGATTAGGCGAGCTTATACGTTAAATTCCAATTATTAAAGAAGAAGCTCATACCAGAGTGTTATTTATGTAATTATTATCAGTTCGATACCAGAAGCTCATACTCAAGACGGACGATCTCTCCTTCAATTCCTTCAGGGGGTTTTAGGGATTTCTTATGTTTTGTTTTATCTTTTCTTCTGAGATGTTTTCTTTTATTGTTATGAACTAAACCCTCAGATACCTGAGGGGGATGAAACCTAAGATGAATCTTGTTATCGTTTGCTGAACTAAATGATAAATATTTGACTTGTTCTTAGTTATGTGTTTTTAATTCTTATGTTGATATTTCTGGGATATTAATTCAAGTATGATGTGCTTAGGTGGAGGAGCAAAAGTACTTGCCTAAAAGTAGATCTAGCATAATTAAGCGGAGTTGATTGCAAGACTAGAGATAGGGTGACGAGATTTTGCTAGATTAGGGTGAAACCTAATATGGGAGTCCATAGATCAAGTTAATGCAATTCTAGGGGTTTTAATTAGAAAGAGATTTCAATTAATCAACCTAGGGTTAGACGTTAGTCACCTCGAGAGAGGGATTAATATAATTTAGGGAATCCTACGGATCAAGTCAAATGAATAAATCATCTGGTTCAGAGTTAGATAACAAGTGAAGTCTAGGTGGATTCTTCCTTGGGTATCGTCTAAATCAATTGGTTTTTCATCAAAGTTATTTTCCTAATTTCATTCTTTTTTGTCTTAGAGTCTTTAGTTTAGTAGTTAGTTAATTTTAGAATAGATAAAAATCCATTTAATTCTTAGGCTAAATAATAAAAAGAAAGTTAGTATTAGTACTTTTAGTTCCTTTGGGTTCGACAATCCGGTCTTGCCTTAACTATACTATTGTTCGATAGGTATGCTTGCCTCAAATCATTGTCATAGTTAGTTTCCAGATTCGATCATTCTTTATATAAATTTTAAGACTTTGACATCGCATAAAACAACGATCAGTAAGGGGTGTTATAATAATCGACACATGGCTGCAGTCTAGTAGTATTAATAGGGGGCCGAGCTCTAACTAGCCCATCAGTCATGGCCTTTTTCTTAGGCCCCTATACCGAACTCGAGGGCTCCGAATCCCTCCTGATCTTACCCCTCTCTCTATCTCTGTTTTGGCGCTCAAAACGCTTAACATCCTCAGTGATCTTCGCCTTCTCGTCAAGAACTGAAAAATCTTGCTCCCTCTGCGGAGCTATCAGAACTCTCAAATTATCTCAGAGGCCATCCTCAAAACGGACACACATCTCCTACTACGATACCACCATACTTAGCACCTAGCGACTCAATCTTAGGAACCCGGCCTCATACTCGGCCACTGATCGATCCCCCTGAGTAAGATTCAGAAACTCCCCCTACAAGCATCCACATAACTGGCTCCCACATATTTCTCCTGGAAGGTGGTTTTAAAGAACTCCCTGGTCAGACGTTCGAGATTAGTGCCCTCCCTAACGGTCAGCCACCATTGATAAGCCTCGTCTCGTAACAGAGAGACTGCACCCTTTAATTTCTGCTCAGGGGTGCAATTTAAGTCATCCATAATCTGCTCTGTAGCCTCTATCCAGTACTCGGTCACATTTGGGGTGACTCCAGTGATAGCCCTAACAAGTTTAGCTCCATTGGACCGGAGTCGTTCCGTGAGCGACCCTCAGCCCCCAGATCTAGTATTGGGTCCAGTGACCTTCTCCAGTATCCTTAGCATAGCCTGGGACAATGTGTCATCCCCAGCCATGCGACCCTGAGACCCAGTCTCAGTAGCAGGTGACACTGGCGTCTCACTCGTCTCCAAATTCAGTATACTACCTAGGGAAGAGGACTCAGCTCGAACCCCTCTACGGCCCCTACCTCGGCCTCTAGTACCATGTCCACGAATACCTCTTGCGCTCATCGTAGATTTAGGATTTTATCTACAATAACAATTTTATGAGTCAGTTACAGTTTCGATATTTATTAGCAGTTGTTTTATGTAAATAGTTTCAGTAATTCAGAGTGATTTTCGCAAATCGCAATTTCTATTAGTTTTGCTACACTCTCAGTTTTACTACAGTTTCAGTATACACTGCCTGGAGTGTTTTCCCAGTACACTTCCTATAGTAATTTTAGAATATTCTATCTACAGTATTTTCAGTTAAACTATCACAGTTTCAGAATACTTATAAGATCGGTGCCGGAGACTTGGTGTACCACATTTTCAGTCAAATCGTTTCAAATCCTCTGAAAATCAGTTCTTAAAAACCAAGTTTTAAAACCTAAAATCAACAGTCGAGTTTTACAACCTGGTTCTCATACCACTAAATGTAACACCCTCAAACTCGGCCTGGACGTTACAGATGGATCAAGTGATGTCACATGATAGGGTGATTGAAAACTAAATTGACGATAAACCATTTCCGTTTGTTAACATTTGATTAATTCAAATAAAAAAATGCATGTCCATTGATTTGTCTCAAACTTATCCTTTTAGTGGAAGCTTTGGAAATCATTTTTTTAAGTAGATTCGTTCATTTTATGGAAAACCTTAGTTTTTAGGAAAACCTTAGTTTTCAGAAAATCCGTATTTTTCTTAGGTGGTAGTTGTAAGTCCGTAAAAACAGGTAAAATTCCCAAAGTTAAAGCAAAACAGTCCAGAACATCCAACTACATAAAAATACCCCACAATCAAGTAAAACCATAAACGAAAGTAAAATAGTTTAAAATATGTGTGGCCACTGTCGAGTCCTCCGCTGCATCGAACCGTCAAGTCTGGGGATTACCTGTACACATTAAACAGAAGGGGTGAGTTTACGTAAACTCAATGTTTAATCCCTACAGGAAACATGCATATAGTTAATTAACAGTAACTAGTCAAATGCAGTTTGGGGCGTACGCCCATTACATTTTTAGTAGTAGTTTGGGCCTTAGCCCATTTTAATCCAGTATCAAATATGCATTAGGGCTTTAGCCCATCACAATATCAGTAATGCAACAGTAATCAGTAACAGAGTCCTACCCACCAGCCTCTACACACCATCTCCGTCCATCCCTACACTCCATGGGGGGTTTAAAACACCCACCCATCCCTACACTCCAAGTAGTACCGAATGCGGCACATATTCAGTATATTGCAGCTGAGCTGCCAGATAATAGGCTTAAAGCCTTTCGGTACACTTCCTCCAAATATCATCATCCCAACCCAATACAATGCAAACATACAATATGTCATGCTTTTATGCAACCATCAGTCATGCATATACATATATATATCAGTAATCATGCATAATTTATCATGCATCACATACACTCAGATCATACATTTAGGGGTCTAGGTAACGCTTACCGACCCTACAGTAGGTTCACAGTCGACTTGGGCGACCTGTGCAACCCTAGGAATCATTTCAGATAAATGGGATCGCACACCCATGTGGCTTGCCCGTGTAGGCCCACACGCCCGCCCAAATTGGCCTTGGCCATGTGGATCACACGGCCTAGCCCAAAATCCCACACGCCCGTGTAAGATGCCCGTGTGGACCACAAGGCCCAAATCGGTCTAGCCCGTGTGTCGTACACGGCCTACCTGGCCATCACACAATCGTGTCTTGCCCGCACAGCCTGGCCTCGTCGATCGCACGCCCGTATTATGGCACATCGCCTACCACACAGGCAACCACACGTCCATGTAACGTTGATAGTGGGGTTTTCAGCTCTCACTGGAACCCCAGTTTCTGCGTAATCAGATACACACCTGGTTTCATTTGAAGCTAAGATGATCCCCAAATACTCCAGAACCTATAATAAATAATCTAGAGTCCAATTTCAATGATACTCAGGAAAATTAAACGAAGTTATAATGAGACAAATGACTTCCACCCATCAAAATCTTTACCTCAGCTCGAATAGCAAGAACTCTGCACCCTTAAAACGTTAATGGCTGATCTTCAGCCCCTCGATTAACTCCTAAACAGAAACAAAAACCCCTCCTTAACCAGTATTCAGAATAACGTTAGAATTCAACAAATACCAAAACTTACCGAGCTATCACAGACAAAAGCCAACAACGAAAGAGAAACAACAAAAAGAACCAAAGAAGAAGAAGTTGGATTAGGGAAATAACAAGGCAGAGAGACGAGGGATCACATCAAAATTTTGGCAGCAAGAAGGGACAGAAGAGGCGGCGACAAACAACAAAAAAAGGAAAAAATAAAAAATGGCAGAGAGCAGAAAGAACGTTAGTTTCTTGAAGAGAGAATTTTGGAGAACAGGAGAGTTTTACCAAATCCCTACTACATCAAAACCCATATTTTTCTCCATCAAATTCTATTAACATCCCACTACTCGAAGTCCAACATCAACAAAACTCTAGCCAAAATTAAGAGCAAAAATTCTACCCCCTCGCCAACGCTGAGAATCGAACACATGACCTCCATCACTCAAGACTCCACTTAACCATCAGACCAGCAGGCCCATTCTGACAAAATTTTGCAAATAATTAAACTTAAGCCTACTGACCAGAGATAGGGCTTGATTTAGAAGAAATATTAAAATTTTTGCCAAATGTATGGCTTGAACTTGGGAACTCTCACACATACCCAGAACACTTAACCACTGAAGCAGATACATATTTGTGTCACATTTTCACAATAACAAAATTAAGTATTTTGAGGCGTTACAAAAGGTTTGTAGGAACCCAATAAATTCATCAATCCTTAATATGCATCTTTGGAATTTTCTATTGATAAACCATAATTTACACATGTTTTAACCCCATGCTTGGCCTATTTTTTGGATGCATTTTCATTAGATTGATGCTCCTAATCCTTTAATTTCATGTTTTACACTTAGGAGAGCTTAGGGAGTCGAAAAGAACGAGAAACGGGCCAAAGAAGGACAAAATGGGCCTACCTCGAAAATTAACACGGCCTGGACTTCTGCAAATAGGTAGACCACATGGCTGTGTGTGACGAGAAGAATTGAACTCGACCTAAGCTATCGAACACGGGCGTGTCGCTGCCGAACCTAAGACTAATTCAATTCGGAAAATGCTACTTGTGGGCCAAGAAAGGCATCTCAAAAGCCTATATAAACACCCTAGAAGAGAACCCAATGAGGGGACGCCGAGTAGAAGGTAGAAAATACTCGAAGACAGCCATTGGGAGCAGCTTGGAAGGAGGGTTTCCATCAAGACTGAAGATCTCCTATAAATTTCTCTTGAAGTTTTTGGGTTTTCTTATGTTTTGTTGTTTTCCTTATTTTAAGATGTTTCCTTCTATCAGTATGAACTAAATCCCTTAAATACCTAAGGGGATGAAACCTAGATGGATCTTATTATTATTCGAGTTCTAAGATAAATACTTGTTCTTATTCTTAATTGTGAGTTCTTATTCTTATTTTGATAATTCAGATTATTAATTCAAGTCGAATGTGCTTATTTAGAGGAGAAAAAGTCCCTGTTTAAAGAGTAGATCAACACAATTAAGCGGAGTTGATTGCAACCCTAGAAATAGGGTGACGAAAATCTACCGGATTAGAGTCAAATCTAATAGGAGAATCCATAGATCGAGTTAATGCGACAATAGGGGTTTTAATTAGAAAGAGATTTCAATTAATTAACCTAGAGTCAGTTGTTTTTAGTCTTGAAAGAGATATTAACATAATTCAGGGATTTCTATGGATTAAGTCAAGTGAATAAATCGTATGAATCAGAAGTAATAAGTGAAGTCTAGGTGGATTCTTCCTTGGGTATTGCCTCTCTCATATAGTTGTCTAAAAAGTATTTTCCCAATTCATTCTCTGTCGTGCTCTTAATTAAGTTTTAGTTTAAAAGAAATCACTCCAATTCTTAGGCTAGATAATAGAAAGATAGTAATTACTAGTTTTTGGCGCCGTTGTCGGGGACTGAGATATTAGGAACACTAAATTTTTATTACTTTAGCAATTTTTTTTCTATTGCAAATTATTTTTTATTTTTTTTTATTTACTAACTTTTCTTTTCTTTGCTTCTAATAGGTATTCTAGTTTATGACTAGAAGGAACCCGTCAGGACCATTACTTTTTGATAGTGATATAGAAGATACCGCTTGTAGAAACCGAAGAGAAATAAGGCAAAGTATACAATACATAGAAAAAGAGCAAGAAGACGAAACCAATACTACCGAAGAGATGGCTGATAATAATCCACTACCTCCTATGGTTGCCGCAAATCCGGTGAATCAAAATCCTGCTCCTCGTACTATATATGATTATGTTAAACCTAATTTAACAGGAACTGAATCAAGTATTGTTAGACCTGCTGTTGCTGCAAATAATTTTGAACTGAAACCTAACAATATTCAGATGATTCAGCAGTTTGTTCAGTTTGATTGTTTGCAGGATGAGGATCCAAATAATCACTTAGCAAATTTTCTAGAGTTTTGTGATACTTTCAAAATTAATGGCGTTTCTGATGATGCCATTTGCCTTCGGTTGTTTCCCTTTTCATTGAGGAACAAAGCTAAAAAGTGGTTAAACTCGTTACCACGAGAATCAATCACTACATAGGAAAAATTAACGAAAAATTTTTGTTAAAATATTTTTCGCCGGCTAAAATGGCTAAATTGAGGAATGACATCTCTTATTTTGTGAAG
The DNA here is from genome assembly GCA_025503065.1 of Gossypium bickii. Taxonomy (NCBI): domain Eukaryota; kingdom Viridiplantae; phylum Streptophyta; class Magnoliopsida; order Malvales; family Malvaceae; genus Gossypium; species Gossypium bickii. Next base: position 31,238,022 of record CP106715.1, on the reverse strand, counting down.
ATGGATATAGAAACACTTTACTACGCATGGAAGAGATACAAGGATTTGTTGAGAAGGTGCCCACACCATGGGTTACCTCTATGGCTACAGGTTCAAACCTTTTACAATGGTGTGAACCCCTCAATTTGGCATTTGATTGATGCAACCGGCGACAGTACACTTAACAAAAAAAAAGCCTGAGGCTGCCTACGAATTCATTGAAGAGATGTCACTGAATAACTAGCAGTGGTAAGTTATGAGGACGAAACCAACAAAGGCAGCCGATGTTTTCAACCTGGACCCAGTAACCATGCTATCAAACCAGGTAGAGCTGTTAAATAAAAATATTGATAGTTTTTATAGTTCTTCGCAGGTACACCCAGTGACGCAATGTGAAACAAATGGAGGAGGGACGAACAATACAAAATATCCATCCTACAACTCTAGCATAGAAAGCGAATAGATGAACTATATGGGTAATAATTCTAGAACTCAGAATAATCCCTATAGTAACATTTACAATCCAGGTTGGAGGAACCACCCAAACTTCTCATTGGCCGGTCAAGGAAATCAGAGACAACAACCCCCTCTAGGCTTTCAACAGCAACCCTACCCACAAGAGAAGAAATCGAACCTTGAGGAAATGCTAACAAAATTCATCGCGGTGTCAAAAACTTGTTTTCAAAACACTGAAACAGCACTTAAAAACCAACAGGCATCGATTTAAGGGCTCAAAAACCAAATAGGTCAACTTGCTAAGCTAATCTCTGAACGACCACAAGGCAGCTTACCGAGCAACATTGAAACTAACCCAAAGGAGCAACTTCATGCCATTATTGCTCACGATAGTGAAGGGTTAGACAATCCAAACCCGAGGCAAGAAAATGTGGTAGATAAAGGTAAGGTTGAGGTAAGCCATAATAAACCAAAATTGGTAAGTACAGAATACAAACCTCGTGTGCCATACCCCAACGCAACGAAGAAAGACTGCACAGATGAACAATTCGGTAAACTTCTTAAACTTCTAAAAAAAATTACATATTAACTTACCGTTTATTGAAGCTCTTTCACAGATGTCCAATTCAGTAAAATTTCTAAAAGAGATATTGACAAACAAACGGAAGTTAGACGATGCGTTGCATGTGAAGCTAAATGCAGTGTGCTCAGCAATTCTACAGAATAAACTACCCCACAAATTAAAAGATCCAGGGAGTTTTACGATTCCTTGCTTAATTGGTGGTTTATCTGTAAATAATGCTTTAGCTAATTTGGGGGAAAGTATCAATGTTATGCCTTATAAAATGTTTAAACAGCTAGGTCTTGGGAAACCCAAAAAAACTAGGATGAGCATTCAATTGGCTGATAAAACCATTAGAGTTCCTAGGGGTATAATTGAGGATGTATTAGTAAAAATTGATAAATTCATATTCCCAGTAGACTATTTTATTTTCGACATGGATGAGGACAGTAACATTTCTTTAATTTTAGGAAGACCCTCCTTAGCAACTGCTAGAACCATCATTGATGTTGATACAGGGGAGTTAATACTTCGAGTAGGTGATGACATGATTAAACTCCAAACACGTGATTCTGTCAGAACATCTAGCGATCAAGATGATACAAGTCCTATTAATGTAAATAAACTTAACGCTCAATCTTCTTTGTAGGAAATCCCTCGGGAAAAGATAACAGAGCCATGGTCTAGCGTTCACATTGAGAATAGAACTGTCCATGAGGAACGAAGGCTCCAGATCGAGGAACTAGATGAATGGCAAACACAGTGTAAAGGGAAATTAAAAGTACACGATAAACCAAAGCAAAGCCATGACGAGCCTAAAAATAAAATGAGTCAAATTAAGGTTGGAGACCGAGTCCTAATGAATAATACAGATCCTCGTATAGCCTCTTCTGAACCCAATAGAACAACCCCTTTCATGGTACTAAATATTTTCCCATACGGTACAGTCAAGGTAACTCATTCCAGATTTGGCACCTTCAAGGTAAATGGGACTCGTCTAAAACCTTACTTTAACCAAGTTGCTAGCAGGAATGAGGAGTTTCAACTCCTCGAACCACCATGATTATGTGTGATCATGTCTGAAAGTCTTAATATTTATATAAAGAATGATCGAGCCTAGAAGTTAACTATGACAACGGTTGAGGCAAGCGCACCTATCGTTTGGCAGTATAGCTATGGCAAGACTGGAAATATCATATCCTCAAGGACCAAGAGTACTAGTAATTACTATCTTTTTATTATTTAGCCTAAGGATTAAGGGAATCGTTGTTTAATCTAAGACTAACTAATTACTAAGCTAAAGATGCTAAGTCACAAATGGGAAAACCAATTCATTAAGATAATACTCGAGGAAGAATCCACCTAGACTTCATTTGTTATTTAACTCTGAACCAGACAATTTATTCACTTGACTTGATCCGTAAGATTCCTTAATTTATATTAATACCTCTCTCGAGGCTACTAACGCCTAACCCTAAGTTGATTAATTAAAATCTCTTTCTAATTAAAACCTCTAGAATTGCATTAACTCGATCTATGGACTCCCATATTAGGTTTGACCCTAATCCAGCAAATTTTCGACGTCCTATCTCTAGGAGTGCGATCAACTCCGCTTAACTATGCTAGATCTACTCTTAAATAGGGACTTTTGCTCCACTGCCTAAGCACATCAATACCTGAATCAATATCCTGAAATATTAAAGCAAGAATTAAGAGCACATAATTAAGAACAAATCAAGTATTTATCATATAGTTCAGTAAACAATAACAAGATTTGTCTTAGGTTTCATCCCCCTCAGGTATTTGAGGGTTTAGTTCATGTTTATAAAAGAATACATCTCAGAAGAAACTATAAAACAAAACATAAGATAAACCCTAAAACCCCTGAAGGAAATTAAAGGGAAGATATTCTGTCTTGAGTATGATTCTGGCTTCTTGATATGAATCAACTGGCTGTCTTCGAGTAAATCCCACAATTTGGCCCTCTCTGGCTTGGCTCCTTGGCCTACCTGAACGCCCCCTTTAGGTTACCCTCTAAGGTGTTTATATAGGATTTTGAAATATCTTTCTTTTCCTCTAAGTACCCTTTTCCGAATGGAATTAAAACAGGTCACGGCAGGGACACGGCCGTGTGGATTTCTCCAAGCCGTGTGAATTTTGTACTTCGGCCCATTTTCTCTGTTTTTGGCCCGTTTCTCGTTCTTTTCATCCTCCTCTGCTCTCCTAAGTATAAAACATGAAATTAAAGGATTAGGAGCATCAAATTCCACAATTTAGGGGATAAATCATCCAAAAGTATGCCAAATGTGGGATTAAAATATGTACATATTACGGTTTATCAAATACCCCCACACTTCAGCATTTGCTTGTCCTCAGGCAAAATTCTCAACTCACAATTAAAATGAACTTCCTCAATTCATAATATTCATTAATAGTGTTTCATCATAATTGATAGATAATTTATACATTGATAATTTAAGTAGAAGGGTCCTAAAGATTCAAACAGTCAAATTCATAGTTTTTATAGCACGAAAACATAGGTGTTTCCCCTTACCTAAATAATTAGACAAGAATTGACATCCTCACTAAAGATTCACTCAAATCACTCAAAAGTGTTTAAGGTTCAAGTTAAGCACTCAAAAGTCAAATATGAAAAGTTAATCCCATAGGCTTGTATGAAATAAAATCTCCACCACTATAAAATGAGATGATACACAAATCAAAAGGTCTTTAAAAAAGGGTGTAATGGGGCTCGGGTTAAAGGTATGGATAAAGGCTGAATTAAACGGTTAGAATCTAGATTGAATTAACAAATTACCTAACTTAAAAAGATGAACTAAGATTCAAATAATTAAATTAATTAAAACTTCATTACTAATAATACGAGCTTCTTCTCAAGATGTGGAATTTAAATGTATAAGCTCACTTAATCATAGAACTAATAAATATTCTTCACTTTTTTTAAGAACAAATCAAGTAGATAGATTTTAACAATTGAAATAAAGAATGTAGTTAGGCAACTGATCAAATCAAATCTCGATATAAGGGTAGTCAAGAGAAATGGTGATAACAAATACAAGATGGGTTTTGGGTTAAAATAGTGGGTTAGTCAATAAAAGGTTTGTTAGGATCAAAGGGGTTCACTAGAGGTTAATTGTGAGGGTAGGCTTTAGTGGAATAAGTGGGTTAAATCCTAAGTGCCTTTATCATCTCTGTATATCAAATCAATGATGTGGTCTTGACATGTATAATCGAAGCAAGTTCTAGAATAACAAATCAATATTGACACACTCATAACTAATAAAGTGAGCAAGAAAAGAATATATGCTCTGAAAGGCTCAAAATCTCACAAAAATTATGGGTTTTTGATATCAACTTTGTAAATTGAAAACTTCAAAGTAATAATTAGGTTCAGGTAGACAACCTAACAAAATTTTAATTTTTGAAAATAAACACATCATGATTGATTCTCTAGTCTCCTAAAGTTTAAATCATCACTGCACAATTATCAAATGACTTAATCCAAAACATATCAATAAAAATCATAAATCAATAGAAGTTTCGTTCTAATTAGTGATATGAGAAAATTACTTAAGAACAAGGCATAATTCCAGGATTTCAATTAATACTATAGTTGACCCCCCACATTTAAGACGTACATTGTCCTCAATGTACAAAGATAGATAATGATTAGTAAGAAAGTCATAAGAGAGGGAGAGAGGTGAAACTTCCTAAATTATGGATGAAATCCTTGGAGGATGATTAATGATGAACATGATGACTAGGCATAGGTGAAGGTGGTGGGGAATACTCCGGTGGTGTGTTCATTCCTTGAGTGGCACCTTGAACCTTTTTAAACTACGAAGTCATCAGTAAAGTTTTTAGGGAGTTCTTATTTAATGGACGCTTGTTATAATTACTCGAGAGTTAAACAACCAGAGATAAAAGAAATCAAATTATACTTAAAAATTTAAAGAGTTTAATAAAGAAGGAAAATTAATTGAAAAAATAAAAAAATTAAAAATAAGAATACGAATAAAAATAAAGAAAATAAAAAGACTCAAAGGTCCTCATCATCGGAGTGATCTCGAGGTGGTGGTGGCGGCGATATGTGAAAAAGCTGATAATATCAACCACGGCCGCCTCGCACAGCCGTGTGGATTTATCTCAGCCCGTGTTCTTTATGCAGTTTTGACCACGGCCGCATCGCACGGCCGTGGTGTTTAGTCGGAGCCCGTGTCTTGGGGAAAATTTTCGTACTGTTTCTGCATGATCTCCGCCATGCCCATGTACCTATTCGTGGTGTCCACATGGCCACGGCCACGCCTGTGTATAGGGCCGTGTGGTAGTGAAACCTGCACTTTATTAAATTGGTTAGTTTGTAGTTAGGTGCTAAAAATTGAAAATATGACATTAGTGGAGTTAGTGCTCGGGTTGCCTCCCGAGAAGTTCTTGTTTAAATTCTTAAGCTAGACTTTACCTCATTCGCATAATCATGGTGGTTTGAGGAGGTGAAAATCCTTTCTCATGCTATCAATTCAGTTATCGATATATAGTTTAAGTCGAGTGGTGCTTACCTTAAAAGTGTCAAACTTGGGATTAGTTACCTCGACTGTTCCGTATGGGAAGACATTGAGTACATTAAAAGGGATTTCTTTGTTAGTATTCGGGTCCGAAGTGGCGGTCCAAGGGTCTGTTTTATTCAACAATACCTGATATCCGATCTTAATTTTGTTTGTCCCATGGAATGGCGTTGGTTCTACTTCGTGTATTCCTAGTTTCTCCTTGAAATGTGTCTTCCACTCGTCTAGTTCATCGATCCGAAGCATTCGTTCCTCATGAGTTATTTCCTTTTTGGCATGGGGTCTAGGATCTGGCTCAGGTGTGTAGTTCCATAGTGCTTCCTGAAAAGAAGGTTTAACCAAATGGTCATTAATAGAATTTATTTTCTCACATTGATTGCTTGATGTCCTAGTCGAGTCAAGAGCCTGAAGAGTGATCATTTTGTCACCTACACGAAGTATGAGTTCTCCTGTACCAACATCAATTTTAGTTCTAGCAGTTGCTAAAAAGGGCCTTCCTAAAATTAAAGGAATATTACTGTCCTCATCCATGTCTAAAACGACAAAGTCTACTGGGAATATGAATTTATCAATTTTCACGAGTACATCTTCAATTATACCCCTAGGAAATCTAATAGTTTTATCAGCTAATTGAATGCTCATCCTAGTTTGTTTGGGTTTCCCTGACCTAGCTGTTTAAACATTTTATAAGGCATAACATTGATGCTTGCCCCTAAATCAGCTAAAGCATTATCAATAGATAAACTACCAATTAAGCATGGAATTGTAAAACTCCGTAGATCTTTTAATTTTCGTGGTAGTTTATTTTGTAGATTTGCTGAGCACACTGCATTTAGTTCCACATGCGACTCTTCGTCTAACTTCCGTTTGATTGTCAAAAGCTTTTTTAAAAACTTCCTTGAATCTGGTATCTGTGAATGATAAACCATATTATGTACATATTTTAATCTCACATTTAGCATGCTTTTGGATGATTTATTCCTTGAATTGTGGAACTTGGTGCTCCTAATCCTTTAATTTCATGTTTTATACTTAGGAAAGCCTCGGAGGATGAAAAGAACAAGAAACAGGCCAAAAACCGAGAAAATGGGCCAAAGCACGAAATTCACATGGCCTGGGCCCAAGCCACACAGCCGTGCCTCCTTAATAGACCCGACCACGGCCTAGATTCGATTCACACGATCGTGCCACACGGGCATGTCCCTGCCATGACCTATTTTAATTCTATTCGGAATAGGGTACTTAGAGGCAAAGAAAGACATTCCAAAAGCCTATATAAACACCCTAGAGGCAAACCTTCAAGAGGGCGTCCAGGTAGGCTTAGGAGCCAAGCCAGAGAGGTCAGAATTGTGGGATTTATTCGAAGAAAGCCAGTTGATTCATCTTAAGAAGCCTGAGTCATACTCAAGATGGAGGATCTTCCCTTCAATTTTCTTTAGGGGGTTTTAGGTTTTTTCTTATGTTTTGTTTTATATTTTCTTCTGAGATGTATTCTTTTATGATTATGAACTAAACCCCTCAAATACCTGAAGGGGATGAAACCTAAGACGCATCTTGTTATTGTCTTCTGAACTATATGATAAATACTTGATTTGTTCTTAATTATGTGTTCTTAATTCTTGATTTGATATTTCAGGATATTGATTCAAGTATTGATGTGCTTAGGCAGTGGAGCAAAATTCCCTGTTTAAGAGTAGATCTAGCATAGTTAAGCGGAGTTGATCGCAGCCCTAGAAATAGGATGACAAAAATATACCGGATTAGGGTCAAACCTAATATGGGAGTCCATAGATCGAGTTAATGCAATTCTAGGGGTTTTAATTAGAAAGAGATTTCAATTAATCAACCTAGGGTTAGACGTTAGTAGCCTCTAAAAAGGTATTAATATAAATTAGGGAATCCTACGGATCAAGTCAAGTGAATAAATCATCTGGTCCAGAGTTAGATAACAAGTGAAGTTTAGGTGGATTCTTTTTCAGGAATTGTCTTAATCAACTGGTTTTCCCAAAAGTATTTTCCCCAATTCATTCTCTTTTTCTTAGCACCTTTAGCTTAGTAGTTAGTTAATTTTAGATTAAAAAACAATTCCCTTAATTCTTAGGCTAAATAATAAAAATAAAGTTAGTATTAGTACTTTTGGTTCCCTTGGGTTTGACATTCTGGTCTTGCCACTAAACTATACTACTATTCGATAGATGCGCTTGCCTCAATCGTGGTGATAGTTAGTTTCTAAGCTCGATCATTCTTTATATAAATTTTAAGACTTTCCCACCACCGATCAGTGAAAGAGCTTCAAGAAACGGTAACTTAATATGTAATTTCTTTAAAAGTTTAAGAAATTTACCGAATTGTTCATCTGTGTTTTCTTTCCTTATCGCATTGGGGTATGGCACACGAGGTTGGTATTCTTTAATTACCGGTTTTGGTTTGTCATGGCTTACCTCAACCTTACCTTCCTCTACCACATTCTCTTACCTTAATTTGGGCTCATCTAACCCTTCACTATCATGAGCTGTTATGGCTTGAAGTTTCTCCTTTGGGTTTGTTTCTGTGTTACTTGGCAAGCTGCCTTGTGGTCGTTCTGAGATCAACTTAGCAAGCTGTCCTAATTGGTTCTCGATCCCTTGAATCGATGCTTGTTAATTTTTAAATGTTGTCTCGGTGTTTTGAAAACGAGTTTCTGACACCGCAATGAATTTTGTCAGCATCTCTTCAAGGTTTTGCTTCTTTTCTTATGGGTAGGTTTGCTGTTGGAAGCCTTGGAGGGGTTGTTGTCTTTGGTTTCCTTGACCACCCCATGAGAAATTGGGGTGGTTCCTCCAACCTGGATTGTAAGTATTACTGTAAGGGTTATTTTGAGGTCTAGAATTATTACCCATATAGTGAACTTGCTCGTTTTCAGTGCTCGGATTGTAAGGTGGATATTCTGTATTGCTCATCCCTCCTCCATTCATCTCGCACTACATAGCGGATAACCACATAAACCATCAATCTTTTTATTTAACATCTCTACCTAATTTGATAGCATGGTTACTGCGTCGAGGTTGAAAACACTGGCGCCTTTTGTTGGCCTTGTCCTCGTGACTTGCCACTGATAGTTATTCAGTGACATCTCTTCAATGTATTCATAGGCAGCCTCAAGTGTTTTGTTATTCAGGGTTCCGTCAGTGACAGAATCAATCAACTGCTTGGTTGAGGGGTTCACACCGTTATAAAAGGTTTGGACTTGTAACCAAAGGGTAACCCATGGTGTGGGCACCTTCTCAAAAGATCCTTGTATCTTTCCCATGCATCGTAAAGTGTCTCTAAATCCATCTGCACAAAAGAAGAGATATCATTCCTCAACTTAGCCGTTTTAGCCGACGAAAAATATTTTAACAAAAAATTTTCGGTCATTTGTTCCCATGTAGTGATTGATCCTCGTGGTAACGAGTTCAACCACTGTTTAGCTTTGTTCCTCAATGAAAAGGGAAACAACCGAAGACGAATGGCATCATCAGAAATGCCATTTGTTTTAAGAGTATCGCAAAATTCTAGGAAATTTGCCAAGTGATTATTTGGATCTTCATCCTGCAAACCATCAAACTGAACAAACTGCTGTATCATCTGAATTGTGTTAGGTTTCTGTTCAAAATTATGTGCAGCTATAGCGGGTCTAACAATACTTGACTCAGTTCCTGTTAAATTAGGTTTAGCATAATCATACATGGTACGAGGAGCATGATTTTCAGCCACCACCGGAGGTAGCGGATTATTATCAGCCATCTCTTCAGTAGTATTAGTTTCGTTTCCTTGCTCTTCTTCTATGTATTGTAAGCTTCACCTTATTTCTCTTCTGTTTCTGCGAACGGTACCATCTATATCGCTGTAAAAAATCAAGGGTCCTGACAGGTTCGTTCTAGTCATAAGCTAGAAAAACCTATCAGAAGAAAAGAAAGGAAAATAAAAATTAGAAAAATAAAAATAATGGCTAAAGTAATAAAAATCAAGTGTTCCTAATATCTTAGTCCCCGGCAACAGCGCCAAAAACTTGATCGTGTCTAAAAGTCTTAATATTTATATAATGAATGATCGAGCCTAGAAGTTAACTATGACAACGATTGAGGCAAGCGCACCTATCATTTGTTAGTATAGCTATGGTAAGACCGAAAATATCGTATCCTCAAGGACCAAGAGTACTAGTAATTACTATCTTTTTATTATTTAGCCTAAGGATTAAGGGAATCATTGTTTAATCTAAAACTAACTAATTACTAAGCTAATGATGCTAAGTCACAGAGAATGAATTAGGAAAATACTTATAGGAAAACCAATTCATTAAGACAATACCCGAGGAAGAATCCACCTAGACTTCACTTGTTATTTAACTCAGAACCAGACGATTTATTCACTTGACTTGATCCGTAGGATTCCGCAATTTATATTAATACCTCTCTCGAGGCTACTAACGGCTAACCCTAGGTTGATTAATTGAAATCTCTTTCTAATTAAAACCCCTAGAATTGCATTAACTCAATCTATTGACTCCCATATTAGGTTTGACCCTAATCCGGCAGATTTTCGTCGTCCTATCTCTAGGAGTGCGATCAACTCCGCTTAACTATGCTAGATCTACTCTTAAACAGGGACTTTTGCTCTACTGCCTAAGCACATCAATACTTGAATCAATATCCTGAAATATTAAAGCAAGAATTAAGAACACATAATTAATAACAAATCAAGTATTTATCTTATAGTTCAAAAACAATAACAAGATCTGTCTTAGGTGTCATCCCCCTCAGGTATTTGAGGGGTTTAGTTCATGTTTATAAAAGAATACATCTCAGAAGAAAGTATAAAACAAAACATAAGAAAAACCCTAAAACCTCCTGAAGGAAATTAAAGGGAAGATCTCCCGTCTTGAGTATGATTCCGGCTTCTTGAGATGAATCAACTGGCTGTCTTCAAGTAAATCCCACAATTCGGCCCTCTCTGGCTTGGCTCCTTGGCCTACCTGAACGCCCCCTTTAGGTTGCCCTCTAGGGTGTTTATATAGGCTTTTGGAATATCTTTCTTTGCCTCTAAGTACCCTTTTCCGAATGGAATTAAAACAGGTCACGGCAGGGACACTCCCGTGGCATACGCCCGTGTAAATTGAGTCCAGGCCATGTTTGGATCTGCTAAAGAGGCACGGCCATGTGGATTTCTCTAGGCCGTGTGAATTTCGTACTTTGGCCTATTTTCTCTATTTTTGGCCCGTTTCTCATTCTTTTCATCCTCCTTTGCTCATTTAAGTACAAAACATGAAATTAAAGGATTAGGAGCATCAAATTCCACAATTCAGGGGATAAATCATCCAAAAGAATGCCAAATGTGAGATTAAAATATGTACATATTACGGTTTATCAATGCGAATGAAAGGTAAGTCTAGCTTAGGATTCTAAACAGGCGCTTCTCGGGAGGCAACCCGAGCACTAACCCCATTAATGTCTATATTTTTTATTTTTAGCACTTAACTAAAAACTAACCAAATTAACAAGAGCAAATTTTCCCTACCACACATCCTTACACAAGGGCATGGCCATGGCCGTGTGGACACCATGAGTAGGCACATTGGCAGGGCAGAGACCGTGCAGAAACAGGGCAAAAATTTTCCATAAAACACGGACTGCGATAAATCACCACGACCGTGTGATGCGGCCGTGGTCGATACTAATTAAAGAACACGGGACTATGATAAACTAACACGGGCGTGCCTTAAAACCGTGGACAATACTGAGTAAATGACACGGGCGTGCGACACACCCGTGCAAAAGAGCCGTGATTGAAACTGAGAAAGTCACACGGGCGTACGACACGCCCGTGCTTTTAGGCTGTGGTCGACAATGATTAAGCAACATGGGCGTGGAAACCCCTACACAGGCGTGGGAGAAACGAACGAAGTATCACACGGGCATGGGCCACTTTATTTATTGCTCACTTTATTTATTATGAGTGTATCAATATTGATTTATTATTTTAAAACTTGCTTCGATTATGCATGTCGAGACCACACTTTTGATTTTATATATTGAGATGATAAAGGCACCTTAGATCTAACCCACTTACTCTATAAAAAGCCTACCCTCATAATTAACCCCTAGTAAACCCCTTTGATCCTAATAAACCGTTTCTTGATTTACCTTTAATATTAACCCAAAACTCATTCTTTTTTATTCATTAAGAATTTTTCCTATTGTATTAACCTCTTTTTGTCGAGATTTGACTTGATCAGTTGCCTAAGTATGTTATCTATTTCAGTGTAAATTCTTACTTGTTCTTATTCTTAAAAAAATATCATTACTTAGTTCTATGTTATTTGAGCTTAGTTCTATGTTATTTGAGCTTAAATGGTTAATTTCATACTCTGAGAAGAAGCTCGTATTTAGTGATAAGTTCAATTATGTAGTATTAGTTATTTTTCTAGTTAGGTAAATGGTCAATTCGATCTCGATTTTAACCCTCTAATTCAGCCTGTATCCACACCTCTAAACCAAGCCCCATTACAACCCTTTTTAAGACCTTTTAATTTGTGTATCATCTCATTTTATAGTGGTGGAGATTTGATTTTCATGCAAGCCTATGGGATTAACTTTTCAAGTTTGACTTTTGAGTGCTTAATTTGAACCTTAAATACTTTGAGTGATTTGAGTGAATCCTTAGTGAGGATGTCAATTCTTGTCGATTTTGAATAAAAGGTGATTATTTAGGTAAGGAGAAACACCTATGTTTTTGTGCTATAAAAAAATTATGACTTGGATTGTTTGAATCTTTAGCACTTTTTAAGTTAAATTATCAATGTATGAATTATCTATGAATTATGATGACGTTATTGATGAGAATTATAAATTGAGGAAGTTAATTTTAATTGTGAGTTGAGGATTTTCCTTGAGGACAAGCAAAGGTTTAAGTGTGGGGATATTTGATAAACCATAATTTACACATATTTTAACCCAATGCTTGGCCTATTTTTTGGATGAATTTTCATTAGATTTGATGATTTCGATACTCTTAATCCTTTAATTTCATATTCTACACTCAAGAGACCTTAGGGAGCCGAAAAGAACGAGAAATGGACCAAAAAGGGATAAAATGGGCCTACCTCGAAAATCAACACAGCCTTGACTTCCACACACGGGCAGACCACACGGTCGTGTGTGACGAGCAGAATTGAACACAGCCTAAGCTATCGAACACGGGCTTGTCACACGGGCGTGTCCCTGCCGAACCTAAGACTAATTCTATTTGGAAAAGGCTACTTGTGGGCCAAGAAAAGCATCCCAAAAGCCTATATAAACACCCTAGAAGAGAACCTAATGAGAGGACGCCGAGTAGAAGGCAGAAAATACTCGAAGACTGCCATCAGGAGCAGCTTGGAAGGAGGATTTCCATCAAGACTGAAGATCTCCTATAAATTTCTCTTGAAGTTTTTGGGTTTTCTTATGTTTTGTTGTTTTCGTTATTTTAAGATGTTTCCTTCTATCAGTATGAACTAAATCCCTTAAATACCTAAGGGGATGAAACCTAGATGGATCTTATTATTATTTGATTTATAAGATAAATACTTGCTCTTATTCTTAATTGGGAGTTCTTATTCTTTTTTTGATAATTCAGGTTATTAATTCAAGTCGAATGTGCTTATTCAGGGGAGCAAAAGTCCCTGTTTAAAGAGTAGATCAACACAATTAAGCAGAGTTGATTGCAACCCTAGAAATAGGGCGACGAAAATCTACCGGATTAGAGTCAAATCTAATAGGGGAATCTATAGATCGAGTTAATGCGACAATAGGGGTTTTAATTAGAAAGAGATTTCAATTAATCAACCTAGAGTCAGTTGTTTTTAGTCTTGAAAGAGATATTAACATAATTCAGGGATTTCTACGGATTAAGTCAAGTGAATAAATCGTATGAATCAAAAGTAATAAGTGAAGTCTAGGTGGATTCTTCCTTGGGTATTGCCTCTCTCATATGGTTGTCTAAAAAGTATTTTCCCAATTCATTCTGTGTCGTGCTCTTAATTAAGTTTTAGTTTAAAAGAAATCACTCCAATTCTTAGGCTAGATAATAGAAAGATAGTAATCACTAGTACTCTTGGTCCTTGTGGATACGATATTACCGGTCTTACCATAACTATACTATATAACGATAGGTGCGCTTGCCTTTATTGTGGTCATAGTTAGTTAGAGACACATCATCTATAGTAGTCACTTTGATCGTAAATCATTCAATGAATACCCTTAAAACCTTTCTGACAAGCTTAGTCTTCCAATAATCCTCACCAAGAGCAAAAACATGGTGAATGTATTAATGCCTTAATGAGTTGTTTTTGAAATTGTTATGGTTATCTCATAGTTGAGCATTTGGGAATTCTCCTAAGCTAGTTTAGGTCTACACTATTGAATATGACATTGAATTCTTTTGGATTTGCATTTGCAAACTTATCTTTCTTAATGGTTTAGGTGATTTCTAGATTGGGAATTAGCAAGCCACAACATCAAATTGTACAAGACCCCTAACCATTCAATACAACTATCTAAACTCGCTCATCTATTAATTTAATAAATGTTGTTATCTTAGTCTTCTAATATGCAATAATTAAAGCCATCAAGCATAAGAAGTCTAGATATTGAAGTTTATTCCATCTATTAAGAAATTCAATAGCTAAATCATCACCTAACTCTTAAGTGCTAATTCTAATACCAATTGTAGACATTAAGTTACTTATCAATTATTAGTTAAGTTGCAACTTAATGAAAATTGAAAGAGTAAAAATAAATGCACACAATCATTGGTTCTACAGTTAGAAAAACCTTTCCTACATTTGTGAAGCCTTATGCAAAGAGTAAACCAACATTAATCAACAATACAAGATATGATTTAAATTCAACTCACTCTTCAAGTTACAATCTTACTCCTATAAATCAACTAAGATCACTATCTCAACTAAAACTTTCCCCTAGAAAACTTAGTTACAATCTAAACATGAAACAATTTGTTTATAACATAATTGCACTAAAAAACAAGTTCCTCACAATGAACAAATAAATACACTTTTAAATTCATAATCAAGTAAACAAACCTTCTTTAAATAAGCATTGTGAGCTTGCAAATATTCAACAAGTGTAAACATGATATCGTTAGAATTGTGCTTCAATAAAACTTCTATATGGCATCAAAAATTAAATATTACAAAAATTGTACTTCTATAGAAAATAGATCTCATTTTATAAATGAACACAACCAGATAAAATCTTCAAATAACTCCTTATTTGACTGATATTCAACTTGATCCGCTCTATTAAATTGTTGCTTAAAATCTTCAGCATGTATGTAGATTGCTCAACCATTTAATTACAAAGTGAATTACAACTTTCTAATAATTACAAATTCTTATGTGTCACCTCATGATTACTGAAGTTTCACTTTCTAATAACAATATCATGCTCCAAATGCAAGATTTAATCCACAAAAAATGATATATAATAATTAGTTTTAAAAACTAGTATTTGTAACCCTTCATTTATTCCCTAGACATCCACACATACATATAATAAACCGTAATGGAAGTTTTCAAGAGAGCATTTAATAAAATTATTCTGTCTTTTATTAACTAAACAACTGAATTTAAATAGAGAAAAGAATCATAACCTAATTAGGAAAATAATTCCCTTATTCTAATAAACTACTAAAAGATAAAGAAAATAAATTCTCTTATTCTAATCAAGTACTAAAAGATAAAATAAAATATTCTAGAATATCTCAAATAATTTATTCTAAGATTTATCTACCTAAATAACTTTAAAATATATCCCAAAATATATGGGTTTCACATATTTTAACACCCTCCCTCAAGTTGGTGCATATATATCAATCATGCTCAACTTACTTACAAGAAAATCAAAGCTTGTCTTAGAGAACCCTTTGGTGAGTATGTTAGCAATCTGTTGTTTTGAAGGAACAAACAGCATGCACACTTGGCCTTCTTCAATCTTTCCCTTGACAAACTGTCTATCAATCTCAACATGTTTAGTTCTGTCATGCTGGATTGGGTTGTGAGCAATACTAATGGCAGCTTTGCTATCACAATACAACTTCATTAGTGAAGTTATTGGTTTCCTCAGCTCTTCCATAATTCTTTTTAACCACATCATTTCACAAATTCCTTGAGCCATTGATCTAAACTCAGCCTCTGCACTACTTCTTGCTACAACATTTTATTTTTTGCTTCACCAAGTCACAAGGTTTCCCCAAACAAATATACAGTATCCTGATGTAGATCTTCTATCTGTTATTGAGCCTGCCCAGTCTACATCTGTATAAGTTTCAATTCCTCTTTGTTATGATTTCTTGAAGAATAAGCCCTTTCCAGGTAAACTCTTCAAGTATCTTAGAATCCAAAACAATGCTTCTTCATGCTCCTCTATTGGGGAGTGCATAAATTGATTCACTAAGCTCACTACAAAAGCTATGTTTGGCCTTGTATGTGATAATTAATTAACTTACCGACTAATCTTTGGTACTGCCCTTTATCAACTAATCGACCTTCTTTATTTTCGAATTTTACATTTGGATCAATTGGTGTGTCAGCTGGACGGCAACCACTCATCCCAACCTCTTTTAAAAGATCAATCACATATTTTTTCTGAGAGACCACAAAACCCTTCTTTGATCGAGCAACTTCCATTCCAAGAAAGTATTTCAAAGGACCCAAGTCTTTGATCTCAAACCCCAATGTTATATGCTCCTTGAGACGCCTTATTTCATCCACATCATCTCCTGTAAGAATGATATCATCGACAAACTATAAAAACTGTTATTCTACCTCTTTGTGAGTGTTGATAGAACATTGTGTGATCAACTTGCCCTTGTGAGTAACCTTGTTTTTTCACAACTTGAGTGAACCGTTCAAACCAAACTCGAGGAGACTGCTTTAGACCATACAAAGATTTCCTAAGCTTACATACTCAAGTTTCAAATTTTTCTTCAAAACCTGGAGGAGGATCCATGTAAACTTCTTCTTCAAGTTTCCCATTTAGGAAAGCATTTTTCACATCTAGCTGCTGTAAGGACCAATCAAGTTTAACAGCAATTGATAAAAGAACTCTAACAGCATTTAATTTGGCTACTGGAGCAAATGTTTCAAAATATTTGAATGTACCTTTTAGCCACTAGTCGGGCTTTGTATCTATCTAAAGATCCATCCGGTTTGAATTTGGTTGTGAACACCTATTTAGAACCCACATTTTTTTTCCCTACAGGTAATTCCACTGTTTCTCATGTACCTGTTTTTTAAAGAGCGCGCATCTCCTCTAAAATAGCCTCCTTCCACCCAGGAACTTGTAGAGCATCTTTCACATTTTTGGGTATTTTTATAGTATCGAGACACGAAACAAATGTTGAGAATGTTGAAGACAAGGCTTTATAGGACACAAAGTTAAACATGTGATATTTGACAACATTTCTAACACATTTTCTTTTAGCAATTGGAATATGTAAATCAGAAAATTCATTGGTTGGATTATGAGCTTTACCTGGACTTTTGACAATATCTTGTAGTTCGGATTCTCAGTGATGAATCTGGTGGTATCCACTTTCTTGATTTCGATTTCTTCTTGAGTAAACAATTAACTCCTTTGTTTGTTCTTTATTCTCATGATCAGACTCTACACATTCATACTCTTTTTCATTAACAACATTAACATCATTAATTTCTGTGTTAATCATAAATTCACCTTCCCCATTATTATAATCCCTATGTTGTATATTCCTAGTGTTTTCTTGATCAATTATAGAATCTTCCTTATTATAATTTCCTTCCTGAAGATTAAAATCAAAGTAAGATTGCATTTTAATAAATGTGACATCCATGGTAACAATAATCTTCCTATCAATTAGATTGTAACATTTGTAACCCTTTTTATTAAAAGCATGGCCAACAAAGACGCATTTTTTTGCTCTAGAATCTAGTTTACCTTGGTTGTGAAGATGAACAAAAACACTACACCCAAAAACTCGAAGGAATAAATCTATAATCAATTTAGAGTTAGAAAAGTTATCTTTAAAGAGACTGAAAGGAGTTTTATAGTTTAGAGTTTTACTAGGCATTCTATTAATAAGATATGTAGCTGTTAACATGGCTTTGCCTCAAAAATAATGTGGTACCTGACTAGTGAACATCAAGGCTCTAGTTACTTCCAAAAGATGTCGGTTTTTTCTTTCTGCAACCCCATTTTGTTGTGGTGTATTTGTAAAAGTGTTTTGGTGGACTATACCATGTTTGGTTAAGAAAACACCTAATTGGTCACTAAAAAATTCCCCACCATTGTCACTCCGAAGTATTTCTATTCTCACATCAAATTGTGTATTCACCATAGCATAAAAAGACTGAAACTCATTTTTAACTTCAAACTTATCTTTTAATAAAAACACCCAACAAATGCGAGTATGATTATCAATAAATGTGACAAACTAACGTTTTCCTAAAAAAGTTGAGACTCTTGAAGGTCCCCAAACATCACTATGAATTAAAGAAAAATGTTTGGAAGCTTTATATTTTTGTGATGGGAAGAATGACCGATGATGTTTAGCCAATTCACAAAATTCATAGTGATATAAAGGACTTTTATTTTTAAATAGATCATGTAACAAATATCTTAAATAGTAAAAATTAGGATGTCCAAGCCTATAATGTCAAATCATAACCTTATCAAACTAGAAACAAAATTTAAACATAAAGTAGTTGTTGGTTGACTTAGACGGTCGTTGTCAAAAAAGTAAATTCCTCCAGATTTTTTAGCATTGTCAATCATCCTCCCCGTGACTATGTCCTGAAATTTACAAATAGATGAGTCAAATATAACATGACAATTCGAGGACTAGGATAATTTACTGGCCGATATGAGATTACAAGCTAGATTTGGCACATGTAAAACATCATGTAAAACCAAAGAAGGCAAAATTTTAATAGTGCCTTTCCCGACTATTGCCGAGAATGACCCATCCGCTACTTTAATTTTTTTTTTATTATTTCCTTCACAAGGTGTGTAAGTTGAAAAAAGAAAATATAACTCCAGAATCAACGATCCACGTGCTTGTTTTACAAGGCTTGGCACTGAAAAAAAAAAAAAAGAAAAATCAGTACCTGATTGGGCAAAAGAGGAAGAAGGATTATTGGATAGATTAGGAAGATAAGAATTCATCTGAAATTGTGATGATTGAAAAAGCTTGTGTAGATACTCTAGTTGTTCTTTAGTGAATAGAGACCCTTTTAGAGAACTTTGGCCCTCATAATTTTCATTAGTTGTTTCAACGGTAAAACTTTCTTCCTCTATTTGATTGCTAGATCTCTTATCTCCAAGGAAAGCTATTTTAACTATGATGCTACTAAAGATAACCTAGCTCTGATACCATAAAAGTTTTCGAGAAAGCATTTAATAAAATTGTTCTATCTTTTATTAATTAAAAAATTAAATTTAAATAGAGAAAAGAGTCGTAACCTAATTGAAAAAATAATTCCTTTATTCTAATAAACCACTAAAAGATAAAAGGTAAATAATTCACTTACTCTAATAGATAAAATAAAATATTCTAGAATATTTCAAATAATTTATTCTAAGATTTATCTACCTAAATAAGATTTATCTACTTAAATAACTTTAAAATATATCCCAAAATATATAGGTTTCACATATTTTAACACATAAAACTCATGCAAAACAAGGGCATTGGACATAACATTCAGCAATCAGTTAATAAAGGAATCCTTCCAAATTTTTGAGCACTGAGCCGTTAAGTGGAGCCGTTCTAAGCAAAATACAAGTCTATAAGCAATTGCCACCTCCTATATATCTATATACACGTAAACATCACCTACCCATCATGGAGTTTTCGAAGATTTAAAGCCAACTTCGAGACAGTTCACTGATCGCCTTAAGAAATAAACTATGTATCATTTTGATGGTAAATACAAACATAAGAAACAAAAGGTGAAACATCCTAGCAAGAGAAAAATAATCTCAATGCAGTTGGTATGCAAGCAGCATTTCAAACAAAGTACACATGGATATCACGATAGAATATGATTCCTTTTTATTGATCAGGATTTTTGTTCTGAATATACTTGCCCCCCTAGTCCCCAACTTTAATATCATTGAAGAATGTTTGAATTGCACCATTGGACTTTAGAGGTCCTGCAGCCAAGTTTTCTTTTCCCCAAACAAATTGCCTATTATCCCCTTAAATCACTGGTTCTTAAGCTGAATATTACTCTCTATCCTCTTGCTGAGGGGTTCCTTTAGACTATCCCTTTAATTGAGAAAAATAATTAGAAACAAAAGAAATGAAAATTACAGGTAAATGTAAGCTATTCAGCTGCTGAGTCGTCCACAGATTTTTTATACTCTGGCTTAAGTTCGTAAGTTCCTTGGTTACTGCCTCTCTTATTGTACACGCAGAGCTCATTCAGTATCTCTTTAAGGAATTGCTGCAAAGAGAATAAAGCAAAAACATTTCACACATATGAACTACCTACTAATAAATCACATCCAGACATAACTGTATAAGGTAAAAACAAGAATTGCTGAGTATAAATCACCAGAAAGAGAAGTCTACAACTTCTTGGCAATAAGTCCTTTCATTTTTAAAAACAAATTGCAATTTATACATGGGTAAAATTAAAAATTGCAACATAAAATCAAATTACCATTACAGACCATAAGATATATTCAGTTGGAAGAGGAAGAAGAAACACAGCTCAAACACAGAGGTAAACATGACAAGATGATAGAATGTAAGGTAAGAGGCTTACAGCAGGCTGATCTGTCTCTTGTACAAGTTGCTTTAAAGCCCAATTTGGTTGTCTCTCAAACAGCTTGAACATTATATCTTCCAATTCCCCGCGATCCCTTCTTGTTCTTTTCATTTCTGGTTGTTTAACAGGCGTTGTTTTCTTCTTTTCCTGCACAGGGACAATTGAAAATAAGAATTGTCAATGTATACTCCCAATTCAATACTCATGTACATTTAAGAGCAAAAAATGGCTAATATCATTCTCTAGGCACATTTTTAAGTACCTTGGTGTTGGATGAAATCAGACCAACCATTCCAGGCATCGGCCTCATGTGCACTCCACGGTCATTATCAATAACCTTTAAAATGCATTAAGAGACATAAGTAACATGTTTGCATCATAATAACTTGAAAATAAAAATACCACAGAGCCAACCCAATGTATATTCACTAACCTACCTGTATTTGTCTGTTCTTTATCATGGACTTATTTGTCCTTTCACGACAGAGCCTCCCATACTCCTCAAGGTTTTGCTCATGTGGTTTCATGTCAAATTTATGCTCAACTTTTCCTTCCATTGCAACCCTACCTATAATGAAAATAACAATATATATATTAAATAAAAGCACAAATGAAATTCTCTACCTCCACTCCCTCAAAAGGGAGAGAGAGAGATGAAGAAATCACAACCATAAATAGACATAATAATGCGTTAGCTCCTATTGTGCAACATAGCACACCAAAGTTACGGATTGTTTATTTTCCAATAGCTATGTGCAGTAACTTCCTAGAATAGCCTCTAAGCATGTTCCCCCACCCTTTCTTGCATCGGTGAATGGTGATATACTAGCATCATAAATTCTAGAAAAAGCTGCACTCTTTGAAAAAGCTTCAACTTAAAACTGATCAAATTTTCTTCATGATACACAATTGATTTCAACATGCTCATTAAGAACAACTCCAAAAAGATTCTAAAACCATATTTTGACATTTAGAAAGAGTTTGTGTTACATACGTGAATTTGGGATTGATAGTTCAGCTCATCAGAGGGAGATTGAAACCTTAGGACTTGTTAGAGAGACTCACATTTCTTAGGGGTTTTTGATAGTGCTTGCCTTTGTTTTATTCATCATCCCTTTATACAGAGATGACAAGAATTAAAGAAAGTATATCAAACTATAAGTTCTATCAATCACAAATTCTATTTTAGGAATCCTAAAACTACTTTTATTCTAAGAGTCCTACCTAACAATTTCTCCTAAGAGTTCTACCAAACTTCTAAGTGTCCACAATGATAATCATGTTCTTATACCCCACAATAGTGTGGAGTAGCTAAGCATAAAAATCGCTACCTTATTGAAACAACTGCACAATACTTATTCATAACAAAATACCTCGTCATTTTTTAAGGGATGCAATGCATGTTATTTGATTAACCATATGCTTTCTATCTTACAAAACCAAGCACTCCATTATTTTCCTTGGTCAACCTTGCTATCCTATTTCTATCTGAGTTTTTGGTTGTACTTGTTTTCTTCATAACAATGCACCAGGAAAAGATAAATTTCTTCCCAAAACTATCAACTAAGTCTTATTAGAATATTCTCAGCATCAAAAGGGAAACAAATGTTATGATCCCAATACTCACAAATATTTTATTTCTACAGATGTAACCTTTCTTGAGGCAACTCCATATTTCTCCCCTCCACCCCTAACCAAAAAAGACATTGTTGATGCTCTCCTAGCTCCCATATTTCCATTGCTAATAATACACCTTCCCCTAAACCTCTTCAAGTTTATTGTTGTCGCTTCACTTCAAATGCTCCTAATCTTTCTTCTACAGATACAAGTCAGTTAGATGTTCCAAGTTACTCATCTTCTACGCTAACATCTTTTCCATCTATAGTAATACTTCAAACAGAAGAAAACACTCCACCAACTACTCTCAGAAAAGGTATTCATTCTTCTCAAAATCCTCATCCGATTTACAATTTTTTGAGTTATCACCAACTATCACCCACTTATCATGTCTTCACCTCATTTTTATCCAATGTTTCCATTTCTAAAACTATTGGTGCAGCAAAGACTAATCCTGGATAGCAACAAGCCATGGTGGAAGAAATACATGCTCTTCATGCTAACCACACATGAGATCTTATTCTCTTACCATCGGAAAAAAATATTGTTGGATGTCAATGAGTATACACAGTTAAAGTCAGTTCAGATAGAAAGATAGACCAACTTTCTCTCCGGTTGCCAAGATCACCTTGGTTCGCCTCTTGATCTCTCTTACTGCAATGAATCATTGGACTATTCATCAACTCAACATTAAAAATGATTTTCTAATGGAGATTTAAATGATGAAATTTATATAAAGCAACCGCCTGGATTCATTGCTCAAAGGAAGTCCAGATTAGCATGTGGATTGAGGAAATCTCTGTATGGTTTAAAGCAACCCTCAAGAACTTGACTTGGACGGTTTAGAGTGTAGAAAACAGAGTAATTCTCCGTATTTTTCTGTATATTTCAGTAGAACATATTACATCTATATATATACAAACTATGACTCTAATCTAGGAAACTCTTAGAATAGTAAAGATACTAATAAAGATATAATCCCTTAGAATAAGGGATTTCTAAGGGATTGTAGGGAATATTTACAGAATCCCTTAACTGAAAGGATGACAACATTTAATATATTTCTATAATTCCTACACTCCCCCTCAAGCTGGAGAATATACATTGTATAATCCCAACTTGGATAGGAATTTATTGAAAACAAGCTTTGGCAGAGCCTTAGTGAGAATGTCCGCAATTTGCCCCCATACAAGGAATGTAGGAAAGAGTGGCTGTCCTTTTGTTGACTTGGTCAGCAATAAAATGCCTGTCAATCTCCACATGCTTTGTTCGGTCATGTTGGACTGGATTCTTGGTGATCTGAATAGCAGATTGATTATCACACAAGACTTCAAAGTGATCTTCCTGATTAGTGCCAAGTTCTTTTAGTAAATTAAGTAGCCAAATTCCTTCGCATATTCCCAAAGCTAGTGCTCAATTCACTTCAAGACTACTTCTTGAAACAACAGATTGTTTTTACTTCTCCAAGTTGTAAGGTTACCCCAAACAAAAGTGCAGTAGCCACTAGTGGATCTTCTTTCAGTGAGGTCTCCCGCCCAACTAGAGTCTATAAAAATCTTAACAGTTCTGTCTTGTGTTTTCTTGAACATTAAGCCGTCCTGGAGTTTTCTTCAAGTACATGAGAATTCTGTTTGCTGCTGCCATATGCTCTTCATTAGGATTAGTCATGAGTTGACTTATCACATTTACAGGAAAGGCTATATCTGGCCTCGTCAAGGATAAGTAAATAAGTTCCCCAACTAATCTCTGAAATTTCTCTCTGTCTACTAAAGACCCATCTTCTTTGTTGAATCTCAAATTTGCCTCCATTGGTGTATCAGCTGGCTTACAACCAAGAAAACCAGTTTCTTTGAGTAAATCAAGTACATACTTTCTTTGATTGGTCACAAGTCCTTCTTTTGATCTTGCCACCTCTATTCCTAGGAAATATCTTAGCTTTCCCAAGTTCTTGGTTTCAAATTCCCTGTTTAACAGCTCCTTCAAATTGCTAATTTCTTTCTCATCATCTCCAATAAGAATTATGTCATCAACATACACAATTAAGATAGCTTTCTTATTTGTAGAAGTTACCTTAATGAAAAGTGTATGATCGGCAAGAGACTGCTTGTAGCCGTTTTTAAGGATGACTTTAGTGAACCTCTTGAACCAAGCTCTGGGTGATTGTTTTAACCCGTATAGGGACTTGTTGAGCTTGCAAACCTTGTTGCTACCTTCAACAGACTTTAAGCCAGGTGGCAGTTTCATATAAACTTCTTCCTCTAGCATGCCATTAAGAAATGCATTTTTTACATCAAGTTGGTGTAATTTCCAATCGCAATTTACAGCCAAGCTTTGCCACAGGTGCAAAAGTTTCTGTGAAATCTATCCCATATGTTTGCGTGAAGCCTCTAGCCACTAGTCTAGCTTTGTATCGTTGGATGCTCCCATTGGAGTTGTACTTTATAGCAAAGATCCATTTACAGCCAACAGCCTTTTTTCCTTGAGGAAGGTCGTAACTGTCCAAATAGCATTTTTCTCTAGTGCACAAATTTCCTCTTCAACTGAGCCCTTCTCCATTTAGGATCCTTTAGAGCTTCAGCTATGCTTGTGGGAATCTGTTCTTTATCCAAGGTTGCTGTAAATGCTTGAAAAGAAGGCATCAATGAATGATAGCCAGCAAATTTTTCAATAGGATGCTTGCTGCATTGTCTAACCCCTTTTCTAATGGCAATAGGGAAGTCATCTAGAGTAGTAGACTTACTGAATTCTTCTTCCATTTCGGCAACTGGACCCAAATCCAATTCTCGACAAGAATCAGATTGCAAAACAGTCTCAGAGATAGTTTTCCTTTTTCTTGTGTAGACACGAAGCTGTTTGGGTGGTGATGTTTGTTGAAGACTTTCAGTAGGAGTAGGTGCAATTTTAGGAAGGGTGTTTAAGTAGAAGTAGGTGAGTTAGTGATAGATATTATAGGTGAATCAATTGGAGGTAAAGGGAAAAATGGTAGCAATTTTGAAGATTGAGAATGGAAATTAGGAGAAGATACCTGATTTGGCTGAAAATCACTCCATGTCTCCCCCTAATTTCAGCCTGAGTGAAATAGGGATCCTGCTCATAAAAAGTGATATCCATAGTGGTAAAAAATCGTTTTGAAGGAGGATGATAACATTTATATCCCTTCTTAAGTGAAGAATACCCAACCAATACACATTTTAAAGACTTAGGGCCTAACTTGGACTTATTAGGAGCAATATTTTGGATAAAGACAGTGCAGCCAAAGATTTTAAGTGGTAGAATTGAAGAGATAGGCTTAAAATGAGGAAAGTGCTTCAAAAATATAAATTGAGGTGTTTGGAATTTCAAAACCTTACTAGGCATTCGGTTGATTGAATCGGTGGCCGTTAATAAGGCTTCCCCCCACAGATATTTAGGAACATTGGTAGTAAATAGAAGGGAACGAGTAACCTCTAGGAGGTGCCTATTTTTCCTTTCGGCAATGCTGTTCTATTGTGGGGTTCCAACTCAAGAGCTAAGCTGAACTATGCCCTTTTCCCTGAAAAAATTACCCAAAGACCTAGCAAAAAATTCACTACCATTATCAGATTTAAAAAGCTGGATTTTAGACCCAAATTGAGTGAGAACCAAATCATAAAATTGCTTAAAAATACCAGCAATTTTAGATTTATCTTTAAGCAAATAAGTCCAAGTTATCCTACTGTGATCATCAATGAAAGTGATAAACCACTTACAATTATCAGCATTCTTCACCCGAGAAGGGCCCCAAATATCACTATGGATTAAAGCAAAAGGGTGAGAAGGCTTGTATAGAGAAGGAAAATAAGACGATTTAGTATGTTTGGCAAGAGAGCAAACTTTGCAAGAAAAAGAGTTAAGCCTTTTATTAATGAATAGATCCGGAAATAATTTTGCAAGCTATTGAAAACTAGGATGGCCTAAGCGAAAGTGCCATAACATAACAGTATCAACTAAATTTAAAGCTGTTAAAGATTTGGAGATCTCGATTTTAGGAGAGGAAGGAAGGATGTAAAGACCATTTTGCAAGCTGGCCTTACCAATCATCTTCTTCGAGTTCAGTGCCTGCAAAGTACAATCAAGACCGTTAAAAATTGCGGAACAGTTCAATTCCGTGGAAATTTTACTTACGGAAATAAGATTACAAGCCAGAGTTGGTACAAATACAACATTTGTAAGTGCAATCTGTTCATTGAGAACAACAGTACCATGTCCTTCTATTTTGCACAATGAACCATCAGCTATTTTGACAGCTTTACCAAATGTTTGGAAAAATTTTGAAACAATGCCTTATTACCAGTCATATGACCCGTAGCACCCGAATCGAGGATCCAATTAGGAGTGAACTGTGAGGAAAACAATGTTGTAGAAGAAGGGTTACCTTCTGGTTCTTTTATGACTAGATTACCCGCACTAAACCCCTGAAACTTTCCAAACAGTTTTTGAAGTTCAGCAATCTGCTCTTTGGTGAAGCTGGTGACAGATGTGGCAGCGGCAAGACTTGATTTATTATCTCTAGAGTTCTTTGACTTCCAGTCCTGATGCTTACCATGAAGCTTCCAACACTTTTCCTTGAAGTGGCCAGGCTTTTTGCAATGATCACACCAAGGTCTCCCCCGCTTGGAAGAGAGAGATGATTGATGTGTAACTAAGGCAGATCCTTCAGAAGTTGAATCCGTTTCATCAAGCAGCATCACACTCCTTCAACTTTCTTCCTTCTTGACCATAAAGAAGGCCTTTCGAAGGGAGGGAAGTGGATAATAGCCAAGACCCTGCCGCGAACCTCGTCCACTCCTTGTTTAAACCTTAAAGAAATTGAAATAGCCTTCTCTCGAGTGACAATTTGTTGATAAAGGCAACATCTCTTGGAACTACCCAATCATCTTTGTGCATACAAATCTAATTCACGCCAAAGAGTGTAGTGGTGTTGTAGTAGAGAGTGACGCATGGTGCCTTGCTTAAGAGTGGTCGCTTGATTTTGGCATGATATAATTCGGAAATGTTATCATTCTTTGGAGTAGGTTTCACGGACAACACTCAGATTTCAACGGTTGTGTTGTAAAGGAGAAAATTTCGCTTATACTTGGGATTGGAATTAAGGAGCCAAGTCATAACTCGACCATTGTCACGCATCCACTTAGCAAAACGAAGTGTCGAGCACTGCAGTGTTTGATTTCACCAATAACATAGCCCAATCTGTCTCTTCCCAAGAGAAAAATCTTAACCGATTGGGACCACTCTAGAAAATTGTTGCCATTTAATCTATGGCGGGTGATATTCGGACCGGATGAGTCAGATTGAGCATCGAGAACGTAAAAGTTTCTGGATTTAAGGTAATCTCCGGAGTAGGAGAAGGATATGTGAAGAAGTTTTCGACATGGTCTAGTGGTGGAAAGGAACAGTAACTAAGGCGATACCATGTAGAAAAAGCAGAGTAATTCTCTGTATTTTTCTCAGTATATTTGAATAGAACATATTACATCTATATATATATATACAAACTATGACTCTAATCTAGGAAACTCTTAGAATAGTAAAGATACTAATAAAAATATAATCCCTTATTAGGAAATATTTACAGAATCCCTTAACTGAAGGGATGACAACATTTAATATATTTCTATAATTCCAACATAGAGTAGTCATTCAGCAATTTGGGATGAAAAGTAGTGAAGTAGCCACTCTATATCCTATCGTCTTGAACACTTATGGCAAGTGCATTTATCAGGTTTATGTGGATAATATTGCTATCATAGGTGATGATTAAGAAAGGATAGGCCAACTCAGGGAACATCTTTTCGAACACTTTCAAACTAAAGACTTGAAAAACTTGAAATATTTTCTGGGTATTGAAGTGGCACAAGCAAACACAGGCATTATTAACTCTCTAAGGAAGTATGTGTCGGATATATTGGAAGAAACGAGGATGCTAGATAGAAAACCTATTGATACGTCAATGGATCCTAATGTCAAACATATTCCAAGAGAGGGGAAGCCCCTAAAAGATCCTAGCCAATAACGAAGGTTGGTTGGGAAATTGAATTATCTTACTATCAGACATCCAGATATATCTCCAATGAGTGGGATCAGCCAATTACTTCAAGCTCCATGTGATAGTCATTGGAATGCAGTAATACACATCATTTAATTCGTCAAAGGTGCTCCTGAAAAGGTTTGTTGTACGAAAAGAAGACACAAAAATAGTTGGCTATTCGAATGCAGACTGGGCAAGATCTTCCTCAGATAGGTCTACTTCAAGATACAGTGTCTTCATTAGAGGGATCTTAATATCATCAAAAAGATAACAGCAAGATGTGGTTGAAAGGTCAAGTATAGAAGCAGCATATCAAGTTATCACTCTAGTCACTTGTGAATTTATCTGGTTGAAACAACTTCAGAAGTTAAGATGTAAGGTTGATAGCCCAATGAAGTTAATATGTGATAATCAAGCAGCACTTCATAATGCTACAAATCTAGTGTTTCATGAAAGGACAAAACACATAGAGATAGACTATCACTTTGTCAAACAAAAGATCTTGTTAAAATGCATTGCTACTAGTTTTGATAATTCTAATTATTCGCTACCTAACATTCTCACTAAATCTCATAGAAAACCTCGGATTGAGCATATATGTAACAATCTAAGAGCACTGATCTATACACTCCAGCTTGAGGGGGAGTGTCATGATATGCTATAATGTAGTGATTCTTTGAATGATATTAGGGATTATAATTGTGAATTAGGCTGTCAATTAGGGTTGTAGTGATTACTTACCTTATTTTGTACATGCTTCAAGTGTATAAATACCCTTTTAAATAAGAGGGATAATCAAGCAATTATTTTTAGAATTTCCTCTCCTTTCTTCTCTCTTCTGCTTTCTCTTCAACAACAGCAACCCCTTCAGCAACAACCTTCTTTTTTCTTCTATTTTTCTCTTTTCTTCTTTCTTCTCTCCTTAAATTCACACGTGTCAATTTCGAAAAAGAGTATATAAGGACAACTAATCGCACATTAATATTTTGGCCAATTTTACATAATTTTGATTAGTATAATAACAAACTTAGCCTTCAAAGTTTGCAGATTCTATCTATTGATATAATATTTAAAGCTAAAGTTTTTTATATACTCTTTTTGAACTTTCTAGATTTTTAAAAGTTTTATACATTTGTTTTCAGAAAATTTTTTTGAATCAATACCAAATTGAAAATATTTAAGAGCTTAATTTGTTATTATATCAATCAAAACTATTTACAATTGATGAAAAACATTAATTACCGTAATTAATTGTCCTTAGTTGCTCACTTTTAAAATTGAAAGGGATTCATTTTTTTTAAAAGGGACCAATTTGCTCAATATTGAAATTGAGTGGGACTAAAGAAGTGTTTTTACCAAATAACAACTAAGCTTTTCCTGTCAGCAACTCCCAAAAGCCCAAACATGTCCATACTAATAAAAAACTGCACATTGTAACAATAGAAGGACTAACAATTATGTCCCTATCATCTCCAATATCCATTTTACTAGGTAAACAATCAACTTTAGACCATTATACTTCTCGTTTGTCAGCGCCATTTCAAATTTCTCACCAGCAATAACAATTTTAAAAAAATAACTAAGCTAAGCTTTTTACATCAGCAAATCCCAAAAACCCAAGCATGTCCGTAGTAACAAAAAAACTACACATTTGTAACAATAGGACTAGCAATTGAGTCTCTATCATCTCCAATATCCATTTTACTAGGTAAAACATCAACTTTAGACCCATTAAACTTGTCTAGATTGAAGGTTTTCTGGATCGAGTTTAAAGAAAAGGATGGGTTGTAGGATATGAGTTTAGAAGCTATTAATGAATAAGACTGGGGACTAAAGTTGGTTGTGACCGCCATGGTTTTTGTTGAGATGGTGTAGGAGGGTTTGATGTATAGCATACGGAAGAGAGATAAGCAAATGCTTTCTTGTTCACATATAATCAAGCTCCTTGCATATTTCTTCTCACCACTCTGCCACCCACTTTTTTGCCATTGTTGAGAATCATTGACTCCGATACCAAATTGTTACTTCGGTGAATTTCAAATTAATATTTCAGCTCATCAAAGAGAGACTGAAACCTTAAGATTCATGGGTGAGACCCATATCTCTTTTGGGGTTTTGATAAAAATTTTGCTTGCTTTTGTTTTATTGATCGTCCCTTGAAATGGAGATTACAATAATTTAAAAAAGCATATCAAGCTAAATAAAGTCCTACCAAACACAATTTTTATTTTAAGAGTCCTAAAACAACTTCTTTTATTCCAAGAGCCCTAACAAAAAATTTCTCCTAAGAGTCCTACATAACAACTACTATGCATCCATTACAAATAGACTAATTGGCACCATCCATTTAGAAAGAGTTGCAGTCCTTGAACAGGCTCCACCTTAAACCAATCAAATGCTCTTCACAACACACATTCAATATGCTCACTAAAGAACTCCAAAAAAATACTAAATATGCATTTAAAGGTATACACAGTCTTCCCTCATAATCTTTTCACGAATAAAAAGAACTCTCACAATAAACTTGTGGACAGGATACCAATTCCTAATATGCACATTATTCTGATTAAACCCTCAATGCTATACAGCAACAAGTGCACCATGTATCTAAGAAAATATTCACTAAATCATGAAAGTAAGAGAAACTCCTGGTGTAGTTTTTATAAGAAAACCACATTTTGAGGTAAATTGTTACTTCGAGTTACCGTAGAAAGTGACAACAAAAAGGGATTGAATTAGATAACACATAAACGAATACTTGAGAAGCAAAAGAAAAAAGGAACCATAATTCTTACCCTGAGTTGTTTCAGAGAAAACAGACATAGGAACAAAGTCTTTAAACATATTCAAGGCGTAACTTTTTGGTATATTTCCAATCTCAGATCCAGCCATCTCCATAGTAAACTGATCAGCAACTGATAAACTCGTGAGAAATAAGAAAAAAACAGAACTAATAGTATAATTTAAAACCTATAACAAGAATGTCATTCAAATCTTTTACTTGGTAGATTATAGAATCAATAACCAAGAAACCTCTTTTACCACAATTAAAGAGCCAATTCACCATTAATTAAAAAAAAGGGGTATTATCTAAAACTTGTAATTAAGAGTTCAAGTTGCGAATTCATGGTTAAAAAACTATCATCTTCAAGCGTTTAGGGTTAGAGTACCTGCATAGAAGAAGGGTCATCGGGTTTGCGAGGGTCGAGAGAGAGGACAACCTTGGCGACAGGCTGTGAATCGGAAGAAGAAGCGGTCTGACTCTTCCATGATTTGGCCAAAACGACCGGACACTTCATTAACCAAACCGATCTATCAGCTTTTCCAGTCTCCAAAAAGCCGCTATTACTGTGATCTTCGTCCATCTTCAAGCTCTTCCCCTGTGAACTGATTAAAATTCCTCTTATTTCACGTTTACCTGCAAGGCAGATTTGGCAGAGCCTGGAAATTGCGTTGGTCAGTTTCTTCTACTTTTCGCTGCCAGAAGACTGACAGCAATTGTTTTTGTTCATTCACAGTATTAAATTTACGAGTTGAGGAATGAATTGGACCCTGACGAACTGCACGGAATGAATTTAGGGAACCGGATTTGTCGTAAAGCTAGTAATGGGCCTAATGGTCTCGAAAATAGAGAGAAAATTTAGTTGAGGTTGAAGCCTGTCCGGATCTCATGGGCAGGACAGCTCAGATTGAATCGAGTCCACTATTTTTTAATTTTTTATTCAACGTCAGATTTAAGTAATAAATATTTTAAATAAAATCTGAGAATTGGGATGAGAAAAAACTCCTTTCAAGTTTAACTAATCCCTCCTAAACTTAGAAATTTAATAAGAAACATCCGAATTAAATTAAATTTATTTGTTTTATTTTTTATTTTGAAATAAATAAGATTAATTTTTTGAGTTTAAACTTAAAACTTTCTAGATAAAAATTAATAAAGACATTACATTTTCTAATCATCAA
Source organism: Gossypium bickii (assembly GCA_025503065.1). Lineage (NCBI taxonomy): Eukaryota > Viridiplantae > Streptophyta > Magnoliopsida > Malvales > Malvaceae > Gossypium > Gossypium bickii. Next base: position 31,205,989 of record CP106715.1, on the reverse strand, counting down.
AAATAGAAATTTCTTGTCAAATAAATTTAGATTTAAAATGTATAAAAATGTACTAGAGTTACGACTTATAATTTGTCTATGGAAAAAATGGGAACTAATGAAATTTCTCATCATACAACTTAAAGCTAAGAATATTCTAGTTAAGTTTAATAATAATAAATTATAATTTTACATGTATCGAGATATATATTATATTTAAGGATATTTTTATAAATATTTTAAGGATGGGTGAGGCTTCGGATCATATTAGAACCCATCATATTCCAATTTTTTCTCAACTCATCCTGACATGAAAATATTTTAATTTTACAAACTAATTAAAAACTTAACATGTGTTTTAGTATTGCATGATCCTCATTTTTATCCTTTTGAATTTTTTAGGAAAAAAAATGCTGAAAATTAAGAGTAAAATTAAATTTGTCATTTTTGAATCACAATTTTCTACAATTCTTTCTCTTTATTTTATAGTTTTTTTGGCAAAAGTTATCAAGATTATTAAATACATGGTATTCAAAAATTAGCTTAAATGCTACTTTTAAAAAAAAAATAGTGAATTGAATTCAACTATCAAAAAAGAAAATGAGCCTTGAGCGTTTGGGATCCCCTCTGTCTTTGAATCTGGAAAGAGCAACAAAGAAGTTAAGATTCGAGATCATAGAGAAAATGATGACGATAAAATGGTGCTTAATGAATCTTTGCCCCGATTCGAATGATGGTGGTGCATCAGGTGATGGAAGCGTTTTGCAATTTCTCTGGCAACGGAGTGAGCAATAAGAAAACTACTATGTATTTCTCGAAGAATGTTTCTAATCAAATGAAGGATCTGATAAGTGGAGGATTGGACTATAATTCTGTTGAAGATCTTGGGAAGTATTTGGGTGTCCCCATTTTTCATTGACGAGTCACGAAGGCTACTTTTCAGTATTTTATCAACAATATGAAACAAAAGTTAGTCGGCTAGAAGACGAGTGCTTTGTCTTTAGCTGGACGAATTACACTTGCTAAAGCGGTATTATCAGTCATACCTATTTATGTGATGAAATCAATCATTGTTCCAAAAGGTGTTTGCTTGGAAATGGAGAAAATAATCCGCAACTTTGTGCGGGGGAGCAAGGATGAAAAACGGAAGATTAGTCTAATTAAATGGGAAGAAGTGTGCAAACCAATTAAAAGTGGTGGACTGGGATTTAAAATTTTGAGCAAGCAAAATGATGCTTTCTTGATGAAGATAGGTTTCAACCTTATTCAACAATCGAATCAACGTTGGATCCAAGTTCTTCGTACCAAGTGTCGAAACCATTTTTTTGGAAAACGAGAATCGAACTTGGGTTTTGAAAATAAAAACGGGAGTCACCACCGATCTTTATTAGGTGTGATCGGATCACCTTTGTCTTAATAAAACATTTTGATTTACTAAAACAGTGTTTTTTGGCCTACGAAAATTTGAGAAAATAGGTTTGGGAGTCGGTTACGTGCGAGGAAGGGTTAGCACCCTCGTCACGCCCAAAATCGGTACCAAATCGATTAATTAACATCTTAATGTCAAAAAATTGAAGACTGAGAATGAATAAAAAATACGATCATTTGTTACTAATGTTGATTTTAAAACGTGCGAATGAATCGAAATAATCATCAAAGGCCATCTCATTTTGAAGAAAACGAAATGCCACATCCAGTAAGTTAGGACACAGCACCTTGAATTCTCAAGCATAAGCTAGGGCACAAATTCGGACTATTGTTATTTTAGAAATTCTTATCTCGAAGTACCGAGATGTCACACCCAGTAAGTTAGGGCACAACGCCTTGTACTCTCGGAAATAAGCTTTTTATCTCAAATTATTTTAGAAATTCTTATCTCGAGATAACGAGGCGCCACACCCAGTAAGTTAGGGCACAACACTTTGCTCCCTCGAGAATAAGCCTTTTATTTTGAACTCGTACTTTTTAAAAGATATTCCGTTATTTAGGCTAAACCAGAAAATCAAAACCCAGTAAGTTAGGGCACAATTTTCTCGAATTTCCAAAATACGAAATGTTACCTTATATTGAAAATTTTTATATGTTCAAGTTTAATGCACAATGTGATGGCATAATGTAAAAATGGGAATGACCATAGAATAATACCACATGAATAATATGCTATACGAATAAATAATAATGGCACGAAGGTACAAAATAACAAACTACAGTACATGCAAAGATGAATATTGCATGATGTGCACTATTTAAACATTAGCATAGGTAATCAAAGGCAAATAAATTAATCAACATATATGGCGATTCACAGCAAGTATGAAACACGTTGAAATAAATAAAATATCCAACATATAATTTGAAATGATGATAAGTTAATTTGAAAATAGATATAAAAATCTTAAAATAAACAATGTGTATAAAGGTTTAAAAGTAGTGTATATAATCTTGAAATAATAATAATAATAATAACAATAATAATAATAGTAGTCATAATAATAATATTTAAATACGGTGGCGAGAAGGGGTGAAAGGACCTCCTTAGAAACCCTTTTTCTTATTACCAGCTCGATTCAACACTAGAGTGCCCTGAAGGCTTTAAAACCCGAATAAGAAGGAAGCCTTTCGGCTTCGTTTTTGATCTTTAAAAGGTAAGAGTTCTTCGCCTTTTTTTTTATTATCGTTGGTTTGTTTTATTGTTTCGCATGTGAGGGTTGTTAAGAGGAAAAAAATGAATCAAAACGATGCTATGAAACGAAAAGAAAGATGAACGATAAAACTGAAAAAACCTTTTCGAGTTCTATTCTGATTTCGTATTTTCCAGTGTTCGTGCCAGAAGCTTACAAGAATGTTTTTCTTCCGTTTTTATAACGAATTTACACCATTTTTCTATCGTTTTTTGTGTTGTTTTTGCTGTTTGTGCTCTCTGTTCTTCTTGCAGGGCATGGGAGCGAGGCACGCGGCGACGATGGAGGCGAAGGCGCTGGGAGCACCAATCGGTGATGGCGTGGCGCGAGGGGCAGCGTGCTCGGGAGTTGGAGCGACGCGCGTGTGGCCCTTGGAGCGATGCGTGTGAGAGGGACGCGCGGCGGCGCTCGGAAAGGGGACCTAGGGTTCTGAAAGTTCTTAAGGTTGTTGGGCCAATTTTGGTTGGGCTAGGGTTAGATGAATTTGGGCTGTTTTGTTTTGTTTGGGCTGTAATTGGGCTTTCGGGTTTGGGTTTGTAAAAGGGACATTTGGACTATTTAAGGTTTATTATTATTTTTTATTATTATTTGGGCTGGTTTTAATATTGGGTTCTTTAATGGGCCCCGGGCAAAATTTGGGTATTACAGCTGCCCCTCTTTGCTCATTGTCGTGAGACGAGAATAGAGCAAATACTTTAAAAGACCCAAATTTGCCCGGTCTTGTCGAGCCTTGGTTCCTTTGGGTACTTGTAATACCCCTATACCCGGTTCAATTATGCAAACCCGGTATAAGACTATTACATTTGGTGCCAAAACAATTATGGCCGGATACTGTCTAATTAAAACATTTCAATATAATATTTTAACTTTCCAACCATTTTTGATAACATATTTATTGTTTATTAATTCATTCCATATATACCAACATACTTCAAATAACTGAAAATAGATAAAATTTCAAGAATCTATATTTTAGTCCCTATCACGTGGGAACACCTTTGAACTACATATGTACATGCCGTTTTAATACAAAATACAATACCTACTTTTGAAGCCCTTGAGGATGTGATGAGATGAGCGATCTTTTAGTTGGACTTTTCTCTTAGTCTAATTGTACCTACGCGTTAAAATAAACGCGTTAAGCCGGTGAAGGCTTAGTAAGCACCACAAGAATAATTAAATAAGCAATCATAACAGAATATTTTAACTCAATCAATTATTGCATATTTTCTCACATATAAGTTTCTTCATGTATGCCTTGCTTTAATAAAATTTAACTTATCTTTTGTAAGGTATAAATCTTACCTTAACACATCATCAGTAATTCACTTTGTCCTCGTTTCAATTCTTAGCCCAAAGTAGACTTTATAGAACACATCGGATATACGGAACATATACAGAGGTGCATTATGATGCACAAGTGAACAGAGAGCACCAATGTGCTAATAATCAGAGAGCACTGACGTGCTAATAATCAGAGAGCACCAACGTGCTAATATCGAGAGAGCACCAATGTGCTAATATCGTGAGAGCACCAACGCGTGCTAATATCGAGAGAGCGCTAAAGTTCCTTAATGGCATGCCACTAATATCCCGATGAGTTCTAATTTCGTCTACTTGGGCATTAAAAATTGAATCTCATGTATTTAAATAATTCACATAAATATTTCAAAAAGGATAAATAACAATAATTTAAAATTCTTGTAGTACTTACAACAAAAGGTTGAGGTGATATAAATTCTTCTTCCTTCACTCCTTAACCTTCTCTTTTCCTTTTCCTTCGATTCGGTCCTCTCCTTCTTTTCTCTTTTCTTTAATTTCATATAAACATATAACATTTATATGTTAAAAATAATCAAATAATTTCCTGTAATATTTAATAAAATAAACATGTATTTTATGATAAATTCATGCTTTCTTACTATTGCTCACATTTCAATTTAATCATTTACTCATAAACTTATTCAAAGCTGTCCTTTTGTGTCATAGTCACTAAATTATTTATTTCTCGAGATACAGAACTCCAAATGAAGAACCGTTAATTTTTCTTGAAACTAGACTCATATATCTTTTTACTATAATTTTTCCAGAATTTTTGGTATGGCCAATCAATACCAGATTATTCTTAAAGTTTCCCCTGTTTTACTGTTTGACTGTTCTGACCTCTCTTCACTACGAATCAAATTACTCTTCGTACAGAATTCATATGACCTTCTTATTTATTTCATTTGAAAATAGACTCATTCAGGATTCTAAACATATAAACTTAAGCCCCTAATTATTTTTCTCCAATTTTTTATGATTTTCCAAAGTCAGAACAGGGAATCCCGAAATCCCTCTAAACCAGTCTTACAAAAATATAAATATCTCAAATTACAGAATTCATTTGCTTTTCCTGTTTCTTTCATATGAAAATAGACTCAATAAACTTTAATTTCATATCTCATTCAACTTCTAATTCCACTTCTACGTTTTTTAGTGATTTTTCAAAGTTACTCTACTGCTGCTGTCCAAAACAGTTTTCTTATAGCTTATTTTACAATTAAATCCTTTACCCAATTCTAACTTCAAATTCTTTCAATTAAACCACTAATTCATCTTTTTGTTCATCATATGCTATATTCAACAGCTTTAAAACTTCAAAAACTTCAACTTAAATTCATCAAAACTTTGTTCTAAAACTTATAAAGCATCAAAATTAAAAGAAAAGGACTAAATTAGCTTACCTATTAAGCATCCAAGCTTTAAATCATCAATTTCTCCTTTTTTCTTTCTTTCCCTTTTTCTTCCCCTGCTTTCGTCTTGTTCTCTGTTTCTTTTCTGTTTTTCTTTCTTTCTTTCTCTTTATAATATATAATAACAATATAATATATTATATTATATTTAAAATATAAAATATATTAAACATAAAAATCTCAGATTTTTTCTACTTACACCGCCTCAATTATACAAAATGGTTTAATTGCCATTTTGGTCCTTCATAATTTCTTTTAATCTATAATTCAACTTTTGCACCTTTTTCAATTTAATCCTTTTTCTCAAATACTTCTAATTAAGTCAAATTCATCTAAATAAAACCTTATTAAACACACAACTAACTTTGTAAATATTTTTTAATAAATATTTTATGAGTCCGTTTACTAAAAATGGAGACTCGATAACTCATTTTTCAATATCCATACTTTTGAGGTCGTTACAATTCTCCCCCCCTTTTTAAATTTCGTCCTCGAAATTTACTTAAAAAAAGAGATGAAACATTGAATTCTTATAGTTTCTTTCCCATTTCCATTCCGGTATAGTAATTGGTCGAGTAACCAGAAGGTACTTGATGTTCTGCTTTGACTCGTTGACATATCGGACATCCGGATACAAACTCTCGAAATATCACGTTTCATACCGCCACCAAGTACATCTTCTTTCTAAATCTAACCAACTCTCTCTCAAATTATCCATCAATTTGCGAATGAAATGTCAGATCTTGAAATTGAGTTAAGTACTCAATAATTTCCTGTAATTGTTTTCAGAACCCCAAAGTGAACTATAATCTCGATCAGAAATTATCAATACTAGAATACCATGAAATCTTACAATTTCTGGAATGTACATCTCCGCAAGTTTCTGAAGCCATCAATCAGTTCTGACTTTATAAATAATCAACTATCACTCGTATAGCATTCTTATAAGTTATTAGAAATCGAGAAAGTGAAACCGTAAATCGTAGATCTCTATCAAACATTTCAATAATATAAATGGATCAATACTTCAACTTCAATAGTACTTTAAAATAGAAGAAGAAATCCAGGAGTAGTCCCAATAATAACCAGTATAATAATACAACTTCTATAATCTAAGATCCATATACCGAGCTCCCATAACTGAACCAAGATTTATAACAGTAATATATATATTTACCTTCTATCACTGAATACCCCTTCACGGATGAATCATATTTGATAGATAAGATCAGACTATAAAATAATAAGAAAACCAATATAATGAAATCCCAGATGTGGCATAATGAAATCCCAGATGTGAAGCTATATTGAATTTCCGAGAATAAAAACCATATTCAATGATAAAGAAATCGATAATATTCCGAAGAAAAACCAGAAGAAGAATACCATTTATCCTTGCTAGAAACGATTGTGATAAAGATAATGCCAATTGCGTATACGCACTGTAATAACCGGTAGAAATAAAAATAACTTCATATGAATTTGACCATTAAGTCTTCTATCTAACAAGACAAATTAGAAAATCCAAAGAAAAATAGAGAAAGATCGATCAGAATCAACAGAACTTCCATTTTAACGTTATGATTCCAAACTTTCTACACAATAAAAGTCACATCCGAACAGATTGCATATACCTCACGAAGATAAAAGAACATATAGAATACCCATATAGAATACCCGGAAGAGATCATTGTAGAATACCCAACTATAGCAAATTGTATTCAAATATTTTCGCAATTTCATTACTAATCCGTTAACATATATAATCATCAACGATCCGTATCATTCACTTCACTCACAAAGCTTATTCGAAAGAAATTTTGATTAACTCATTCTCAGTAGTTACCATATATCGAATAAAGCAATTTACGATATATGACTTCTTTCTTCAATAGTAGCACTTGTGTATCCCCACATAATTTTGTAAAAGAAATCGGATAACTTCACGCTCATATTCAAAGAATGGACATGTAGTTCTGCTTCAAATCGAGAAATTCTCTTTTCTTCTTCACAAGATAAGGTTGACTCACATATTTCTTTTAAATTCAGATACAAAGGAATTCCAATTAATTTTTTTCTCAGAATGGATATTCATGACAATGTTCCACCATTGATAAGCCTCACCCTTCAATAAAGATATCTGCACATTTCAACTTTTCATCTCTTGTATCTGCAATTCTTCAAATATTCTTTGATTGTTCTCTAACCATTCTTCAAACCCTCAATTTGGTCATCATCTTTCTTTCTTTAAATTCTTGATTCCACACTTTTGAACTAAATCATTATAATTCCTATCAATTTCACCATAAATATAACTGTATTTAATAAGGGGTAGAGATCGTAAGGCCTCATAATTTAGCTTCATGTATATACTCATATAACATAACATTTATCATTTCTTACTATAAGACATTTATCCACATCTTTTCAAATTCTGTTTCATCATAAGTAACATTTTACTTAATTATTTGAACACCACTTTCGTAATTATCAAATTATTTGATTGGAAAACATTTCTTTCTTTAACATTTCCTCTTTCTATACTAAGAGACAACCAACTCTATTTTATTAAATCCATAAATTCTAGTATACATCACAAAATCAAGATCTTTTATTCTTTCATAAGACATCTTTTATTCTACAATATTCATAAATTACACAATTAAATAACTAAACCTCATCTCATCACATCAATTTATTAAAATGGCATGTACAAATAGACTCATACTCGACCCAAGAATTCAGAAAACCTAGGCTCGATATGCAATAAATGTAATACCCCTATACCCGGTTCAATTATGCAAACCCGGTATAAGACTATTACATTTGGTGCCAAAACAATTATGGCTTGGACATTGTCTAATTAAAACATTTCAATATAATATTTTAACTTTCCAACCATTTTTGATAACATATTTATTGTTTATTAATTCATTCCATATATACCAACATACTTCAAATAATCGAAAATAGATAAAATTTCAAGAATCTATATTTTAGTCCCTATCACGTGGGAACACCTTTGAACTACATATGTACATGCCGTTTTAATACAAAAATACAATACCTACTTTTGAAGCCCTTGAGGATGTGATGAGATGAGCGATCTTTTAGTTGGACTTTTCTCTTAGTCTAATTGTACCTACGCGTTAAAATAAGCGCGTTAAGTGCGTGAAGGCTTAGTAAGCACCACAAGAATAATTAAATAAGCAATCATAACAGAATATTTTAACTCAATCAATTATCGCATATTTTCTCACATATAAGTTTCTTCATGTATGCCTTGCTTTAATAAAATTTAACTTATCTTTTGTAAGGTATAAATCTTACCTTAACACATCAGTAATTCACTTTGTCCTCGTTTCAATTCTTAGCCCAAAGTAGACTTTATAGAACACATCGGATATACGGAACATATCTGAGAGGTGCATTATGATGCACAAGTGAACAGAGAGCACCAATGTGCTAATAATCGAGAGCACCGACGCGTGCTAATAATCGAAGAGCACCAACGTGCTAATATCGAGAGCACCAATGTGCTAATATCGAGAGCACCAACGTGCTAATATCGAGAGAGCGCTAAAGTTCCTTAATGGCATGCCACTAATATCCCGAAGTAGTTCTAATTTCGCCTACTTGGGCATTAAAGTTGAATCTCATGTATTTAAATAATTCACATAAATATTTCAAAAGGATAAATAACAATAATTTAAAATTCTTGTAGTACTTACAACAAAAGGTTGAGGTGATATAAATTCTTCTTCCTTCACTCCTTAACCTTCTCTTTTCCTTTTCCTTCGATTCGGTCCTCTCCTTCCTTTTCTTTTCTTTAATTTCATATAAACATATAACATTTATATGTTAAAAATAATCAAATAATTTCCTGTAATATTTAATAAAATAAACATGTATTTTATGATAAATTCATGCTTTCTTACTATTGCTCACATTTCAATTTAATCATTTACTCATAAACTTATTCAAAGCTGTCCTTTTGTGTCATAGTCACTAAATTATTTATTTCTCGAGATACAGAACTCCAAATGAAGAACCGTTAATTTTCCTTGAAACTAGACTCATATATCTTTTACTATAATTTTTCCAGAATTTTTGGTATGGCCAATCAATACCAGATTATTCTTAAAGTTTCCCCTGTTTTACTGTTTGACTGTTCTGACCTCTCTTCACTACGAATCAAATTACTCTTCGTACAGAATTCATATGACCTTCTTATTTATTTCATTTGAAAATAGACTCATTCAGGATTCTAAACATATAAACTTAAGCCCCTAATTATTTTTCTCCAATTTTTTATGATTTTCCAAAGTCAGAACAGGGAATCCCGAAATCCCTCTAAACCAGTCTTACAAAAATATAAATATCTCAAATTACAGAATTCATTTGCTTTTCCTGTTTCTTTCATATGAAAATAGACTCAATAAACTTTAATTTCATATCTCATTCAACTTCTAATTCCACTTCTACGTTTTTAGTGATTTTTCAAAGTTACTCTACTGCTGCTGTCCAAAACAGTTTTCTTATAGCTTATTTTACAATTAAATCCTTTACCCAATTCTAACTTCAAATTCTTTCAATTAAACCACTAATTCATCTTTTTGTTCATCATATGCTATATTCAACAGCTTTAAAACTTCAAAAACTTCAACTTAAATTCATCAAAACTTTGTTCTAAAACTTATAAAGCATCAAAATTAAAAGAAAAGGACTAAATTAGCTTACCTATTAAGCATCCAAGCTTTAAATCATCAATTTCTCCTTTTTCTTTCTTTCCTTTTTCTTCCCCTGCTTTGCGTCTTGTTCTCTGTTTCTTTTCTGTTTTTCTTTCTTTCTTTCTCTTTATAATATATAATAACAATATAATATATTATATTATATTTAAAATATAAAATATATTAAACATAAAAATCTCAGATTTTTTCTACTTACACCGCCTCAATTATACAAAATGGTTTAATTGCCATTTTGGTCCTTCATAATTTCTTTTAATCTATAATTCAACTTTTGCACCTTTTTCAATTTAATCCTTTTTCTCAAATACTTCTAATTAAGTCAAATTCATCTAAATAAAACCTTATTAAACACACAACTAACTTTGTAAATATTTTTTAATAAATATTTTATGAGTCCGTTTACTAAAAATGGAGACTCGATAACTCATTTTTCAATATCCATACTTTTGAGGTCGTTACAGTACTCTTCTTTGTCAGGTAGCTTCAAGCTCCATTGTGACTTATTACTTCGCTCTACTCCACTGCTACTTCTGAGAGATAGGGCCAGTAGCCTCAATCTGCTTTATTGTTTCGTCATTTTTGCGATCTTTGGCCTATTCTACTGCTGGTCAAGGCAATATGACTATGGCTTAAATCACATTCCACTATTGTTTAGAGACACAATGTTCGCCTTCGACCTCGTCTCACCACTATTGGTTAGTGGCAATATAACGATCTTCAACCTGTTCCACCGCTGTTCAGTGGCAATAAGATAATCTTTAACTCGTTCCACCGCTGTTCAGTGGCAACAGGACAATCTTCAACCCGTTCCTCTATTGTTCAGTGGCAACAGGACGATCTTCAACCCGTTCCACCGCTATTCAGTGGCAACAGGACAATCTTTAACCCGTTCCACCGCTGTTCAGTGGCAACAGGATAATCTTCAACCCGTTCCACTGCTATTCAGTGGCAACAGGACGATCTTCAACCCGTTCCACCGCTGTTCAGTGGCAACAGGATAATCTTCAATTTGCTTCCTTCAGGAAGTCCTCAATCTTCAGTCTGCTCCACAAAATCTGAACTTTTTAATTTGCTTCCTTACTGTCTTTAGGAAGACTTCAATCTTCAATCTGCTCCACTATCATCTCTAGGGAACAAGATCTGAACTTGCTACACTGTTCTTTGAGGAATCTGTCCTGTAGAATGTGTTTATGCTTAAATAAATGATGAGGATACTATGATCGGAATAACTCAAATGCCCCTAATTACATGCACTATGGATGACATTTACTTAAATGCAGAATGTCATGAGAATGATGCTTTTTCACAATGATTTGAATGCTCCCAACTATTTGTATGAATGCAGAATAATTCCTTCGTGACACGTCACCCTGCCTTCTTCTTCGGCTGGTATCTTTGGGGGTTACCATTTCGGGCCTCAATTCCCCCCATGAACCTGGTTAGTTCTGAATATTGATCTCACTTTAGGTTCTTGTAATGATTAGAAGTTTTCAGAGTAGTATGCGAAACTCTCTTAATTTGAATATTAATGGTCCATTAATCGTTATTTCATTGAAAAGTGCTTGAAAAACGTTATCACAAAGGACATTGAGAGTAAAGCTCAAAATGAATAGATTGACCAAAAGGTCAGATTCTGACAAGGTAAATTTTGCTAAAACATGACGTGAAGAAGATAAGAACAAGTGTCAAAATATCATAGCATGAGCTTTTCTGCACAAAACTTCTTGAGGACCCCTTTTGTACTTGATAGGTGTCTGGCAGAATAAGAAGACTTCATTGATGCCCCAAATCACGACGTCTCTCCTTCTTGTTAGTTCAGGTTACAGCAAGACTACTACATGCCTCCCCTCCAATTCAATGATTTGAATCGCCCATTCTTGGGTTTTCAATTCAAAACCCCTTGGGTCACAAAGCGCCCCTTGCGGGTTTTCACTTTGGCCTCTCCAGTTTTTTTTTTTAGGCAAAGTATTTCTTGACTGAATCTGAGTTCACAGGATTTGGCAAACTTTTGCCATCCATCTTTGTCAAGATTAGAGCTCCACCGGAGAAGGCCTTCTTTACTACATAAGGTCATTCCCAATTCGGCATCCATTTTCCTCTAAAGTCTTTTTGTATGGGAAGAAACTTTTTCAGGACAAGGTCTCCTTCATAGAATTCTCTAGGGCGAACTTTTTTGTTATAAGCCCGTATCATTCGTTTTTGATACATTTGTCCATGACGAAGGGCTCTTAGCCTCTTTTCCTCAATTAGGTTCAGCTAGTCATACCGGGATTGAGTCCATTCTGCTTCATCCAACTTTAGTTCCGACAAGACCCGAAGGGAAAGGATTTCAACTTCGATCAGAAGTACTGCCTCCATTCCATAAACTAAAGAGAAGGGAGTTGCCCCAGTAAAGATTCTGACTGATGTTCGATAAGCGTAAAGAGCGAACGGTAGCTTCTCGTGCCAATCTTTGTAAGTCTCAGTCATCTTTCCCACAATTTTTTTGATATTTTTGTTAGCTGCCTCGACTGCACCATTCATTTTTGGACGATACGGTGACGAGTTGTGATGTTTGATCTTGAATTGGCTGCAGACCTCCGCTATCGTGCTATTGTTCAAATTTAGTGCATTGTCAGATATGATCTTTTCAGGCATCTCATATCGGCATATGATCTCTTTCTTTAAGAACTTGCTGACCGTTGATCTCGTGACATTTGCATACGAAGTGGCCTCTACCCATTTGGTGAAGTAGTTAATTACCACAAAGATAAATCGATGCCTGTTTGAAGCTTTTAGTGAGATCGGCCCAATGACGTCCATCCCCATATAGAGAAAGGCCATGGAGATGTCATGACATGGAGAGGTGAAGGAGGCACGTGAATTTTATCTCCATATATTTGACACATGTGGCATTTCTTGGCATAGCTGATGCAATCTCCTTCCATAGTGGACCAATAATACCCGAACCTTATGATTTGTCTTGCCATTGTAAAACTATTAGCATGCGTCCTACAGACACCTTCATGAACCTCTTTGAGGATTTTCTTGGCTTCAACCGCATCCACGCATCTTAGAAGTACCTGATCCTTCCTTCTCTTGTATAGGACTTCTCCATCCAGGACATAATCGTTGGCCAGTCTTCTCAACATCCTCTTATCATTCTCAGTTGCTTGGTCGGGTATTCACGATTCTTCACGTATCATAATATATCGTGATACCATTGGTGACTATCTTCTTCTTCTTCTTCGTCGATGTTGCAGCAATGTGCCAGAGCCTCATAAATGCTCATTTGGATAGGCTTTACTTCTTTTTCTTTGTTTACTTTGATCATAGAAGCTAAGGTAGCTAAGGCGTCGGCCATCTGATTCTCTTCTCGTGGGAGGTAACAAAAAGTGACGTTGTCGAACTCCTTGATTAATTCCAAAACTAGCCTTCGATAACTGATTAACTTGGGATCTCTCATTTCCCATTCACCTTTCAGTTGATAGATTACTAGTGCAGAATCGCCGTATACCTCTAATGTTTTAATTTTTCATTCAATGGCGGCATGGATTCCTAGGATGCACGCTTCATATTCGGCCACGTTGTTCGTGCAATCAAAATCCAATTTGCTAGTAAGAGGATAGTGATCTCTATTGGGAGACACTAGGACTGCCCCAATTCCATTCCCCACTGCATTTGAGGCTCCGTCAAAGTTTAGTTTCCAAGGATGACCCTCCTTTTGGACCTCTTCTTCAGTGGCTGCCACATACATTACGTCTTCATTTGGGAAATCGAAGTCCAACGGCTCGTAATCTTCTAACGCTCTGTTAGCTAGAAAGTCTGCTATTGCACTCCCTTTTATAGCCTTCTGGCTTACGTAGACTATATCGAATTCAGAAAGTAGAATCTTCCATCGGGCCATTCTCCCATTTAATGCTGTTGATTCCATCATGAACTTGAGAGGATCTAGCTTGGAGATAAGCCAAGTGGTGTGATATAGCATGTACTGTCTCAATCTCCGGGTCGTCCAAACCAGAGCGCAACATAACTTCTCGATTGGCGAATATCTTGTCTCGCATTCTGTAAACTTCTTACTGAGATAGTATATCGCTCTTTCCTTTCTTCCTGACTCATCATGTTGGCCTAGCACGCATCCTATAGAATTTTCGAATACTGACAAATACAATATCAGTGGCTTATTTGGGCAAGGTGGTACCAGTACCGGAGCTTTAGACAAGTAATGCTTGACCTTATTAAAAGCTTTTTGGCACTCCTCATTCCATACACCTGAGTTGTGTTTCCTAAGAAGACGGAATATGGGGTCACACTTCTCCGTTAGTTGCGCCATGAATCGGGCGATGTAGTTTATTCTTCCTAGGAAACCTCGAACCTCCTTTTGGGTACGTGGTGGAGACAACTCTTGGATAGTTCTCACCTTATCTGGATCAACCTCAATTCCTTTTTTACTGACTACAAATCCTAACAATCTTCCTGACCTAGCCCCAAAGGTACTTTTGCTGGATTAAGTTTCAGTTGGAATTTTCTTAATCTTAGGAACAGTTTCCTCAAGACTTGTACATGTTCTTTCTCAGTCCTGGACTTTGCAATCATGTCGTCCACATAAACTTCGATCTCCTTGTGTATCATGTCGTGGAAGAGAGTCATCATGGCCCTTTGATACGTTGCCTCCGCGTTCTTTAGTCCAAAAGGCATTACCTTATAACAAAACGTCCTCCACATGGTCACGAATGTGGTTTTCTCCATATATTCAGGGTACATCTTAATCTGGTTATACCTAGAGAAGCCGTCCATGAAAGAGAAAAGTGAATAACCAGCTGTGTTATCCACTAAGGTATCAATGTGAGGTAACGGAAAGTTATCTTTTGGACTGTCCTTGTTCAAATCCCTATAGTCTACGCACATTCGTACCTTTCTATCTTTCTGAGGGACAGGTACTATGTTTGCTACCCATTCTGAGTATTTAACCACTTGCAAGAAACCGGCATCAAACTGCTTCCTAACTTCTTCTTTTATCTTTAACAGAACATCGGGCCTCATTCTTCGAAGTTTTTACTGAACGGGTCTACATTCTTCCTTGATAGGGAGGCGGTGCACCACTATGTCTGTGTTTAACCCGGGCATGTCTTGATATGACCAAGCAAAGACGTCTATAAATTCTTCGAGTAACTCGATGAGGTCTTGCTTTATTTTTGCGGTAATGCCAGCCCCGATTTTCAACTCTTTTCCTTCTCCGAAGCTCACCATTTCCATTGATTCTTTGTGGGGTAGGATTTGTTTTTCGCCTTGCCCTACCATCCTTAACAAATCAGGAGATATGTTACGGTCTTGGTCATCTTCGAAATCCTGAGAATCTTCCATACCCGTATCTCGTTCAAAAGGGGATTCTGAGTTAATAGCAGTGTCGCTCATGTCATTGATATCTGGGGACCTGTTAAAAGGGCAAAGAAAGGCGCAGAGACAAAAATTTAAGAATGAATATTTATGTGGGTGACTATGAATGGAGAGTAAAAAGAATGTTTGCTCAAAATATGCATTTTATTGAAATAAAGACGCTTGGACATATGCCTATTCAACAAAGGTCCCTCATTGCTCCCAGGCTTAGAGCAATAAACATGTTTCGAACATTACTCTGAATTACTCCTAAAAGCTACAGGAATCTCTTCTATTGTCCAATTATTCAAAACACTTCCAGGAGCATAAGGGCGGATCCCAGATAAATCTCTTTCTTTGGCCCTTTCCTCAGATACGGCGTTGATGCTCAGGTTTTCCAACATTTCTTCTACTTCTTCTCTTACTGCCATGCCTTGGTCAGGGTATAAGATTCCCCCCGAGACAAATGCTTTGGATAAAGGAGGAAGGTCATTGGCTCCCATTTGATCTCTTCCTCACCTAGGCGCGCCCTTCTTCTCTTTCTTTTTTTCTCTTCTTCTCTCTTCTTTTGTTTCGCGTCTGGCTTGAACCATAAGCCGAAGCGGTCCCGTTTTTCTTTTTGCATCGGCACTTCAGTCTTTCCTTACAGGTTTCTCCCGAGTCCCGTCCTGGGTAAGGCTCCCTTCCCAATTGTCATTTGGAGGCCCATCTTTATAGACCTGGATATTTTAGGCATAGGGATCTTGCTGCCCTCGGCAATGAAGGTTGCGTTGATGAATTCCAGTGATCAGAAAGAACACTCTATTGCCTCTTCGTCTACCTCAATGTACGGAGTGCTACTGATAACGGAAGCTATGATATCCTCTTCAGCGTTGATTGTGACCAATTTACCTTCCGTTACCAATTTCAACTTCTGGTCCAGTGATGACGGTACTGCCCCTGCTGAATGGATCCAAGGTCTTCCCAACAGGCAATTGTAGGAAGGTTTAATGTCCATCACCAAGAAGTCTACCTCATACGTATTTGGGCCAATTTGAAGAGGTATATCAATTCTCTCCATGACCTTTCTCTCCGTTCCGTTGAATGCTCTCACAACATTATGGCATGTTTTCATGTGGGAGCTATCCACGGGCAATCTATTCAATGTGAATAAAGGTAATACATTTAGGGCTGATCCATTATCGACTAACACCCCCGGCAATATATACCCTTTGCAGCGTGTGGTTATGTGTAGGGCCTTTGTAGATCCCATGCCCCCTGAAGGTATCTCATCATCGTTAAAGAAAATGAAGTTGTCTGCGCTTATATTACCGACCAGACGGTCCAGCTTGTTGACAGATATATCCCTTACGACATACGTTTCATTTAATACTTTCATCAATGCGTTTCGATGAGTTTCTGAGCTCCTTAGCAAATCCAGTATCGATACGCGAGCTGGCTGTTTGTGCAGTTGCTCCACAACACTAAACTCGCTGTGTTTAAAGAATTTTAAGAACTCCCTAGCCTCGTTTTCCGTCACTAGCTCATTGACGAATGTTCCAGGTTCGATTGTTCTTTCTTCCCTTTGCTCAATCGCCACCGCTTTTCCTTTGGCTGCTTCTGCTCTCGTGTTTTGGGTGTAATGCCTTCCACTACGTGTGAAGAAACCCACATCTCGATCTTCCTCTACAGCATTGACTGGATTCTCTTTTCCTAGGATTATTACTTTACAGTCATAACTCCATGGAACCCTTTTGTTGTCTCTGTAAGGAGGGGCTACAGGTCTTTGAATTATGACCTTTGGTATAATTGGTGTTCCGGCTCCACCTGCTCTTGGCCAGGATATGATTACCGTAGGGTGATTGCCCCCATAGACTTTCCTAGATGGTCCTTCGTCTGATGCATGGACCTCTCCTTCTTCTAGCCCTCCAATCTCTTCATAGAATTCCATTTCTTTGTTATCCATGAGGTGTTGGACTATGGCCCTAAATTTGGGGCATTCTTGGATATCATGACCCATTTCAGCATGAAACTCGCAGTACCCTCCAGCTCCTTTAAGTTTTTCTCTCGATTCTTACGCGATTAAGCCTCTGTTTATCGTTTGCTTCCAGACCCATCTTAGTGGGGTTTTTATCTCCACCACGTTCGTCTTTATTCTTTTTCCTATATTCTCACCCATCATGTTTACCCCATCATTAGCGTGATTGGATAGCGGGTGTTCCGCATCGTTAACCTTCACCACACCTATTTGAATGAGTTTTTCTACCAACCTCTTGAAGGCGAGACAATTTTCTATTGAATGTCCCACAATTCTCACATGGTATTCGCATTGTGCATTTGCATCATACCATTTGGGGTATGGAGGCTATAGGGGCTGTAAGTAATGGGGGGCAACAACATGTGTGTCGTATAATTTTTGGTACAGTTTTTCGTATGTCGTGTAGATCGGAGTAAATTGGAGCTTCTCCACATTCGGCTTTGTATTGGATCCCTGTCTGTGTGAGCTTGGACGATCAGTAATTACAGTACTGGGTTGACTCAGAGTGGTTGGCTTATCCCGGGTGCTTACGTTATTCACGTCACTTTCTCTTTTCTTCGGGACCGTCTTTCTGGGACCTTCCCTTGCTTCTATCTTGCCGCATCTAATTGCATGTTCTATCATTTCTCCGCACCTCACGACTTTTAAAAAATCCTTCATAGAACTCTCCGGTATGTGACTGATGAAAGGAGCTTTCAAAGTGTGGATGAAGAGTGTGGACGCTTCCTTTTCCAAAAGAGGCGGTTGGACTTATGTGGCTAACTCTCTCCATCGTTGAGCATACTGCCTGAAGCTCTCGCTTGGCCTTTTCTCCATATCTTGGAGCGTGATTCTATCAGGAGCTATGTCCGCTACGTGGCCGTAGTGTTTCATAAAGGCTTGGGCCAGGTCCTTCCATGTCTTGATTTGGGTACTGCTGAGCTGCTCGTACCATTTGGCCGCAGATCTAACCAGACTTTCCTGAAAGCAGTGAATCAGTAATTTTTCATTATCGGCGTGTCCCGCCATTCGTCGACTGAACATCTTCAAGTGTGCTTCAAGGCAGCTGGTCTCGTTGTATTTTTCAAAATCTGGAGTTTTGAATTTTGGTGGAAGCACTAAGTTTGGGACCAGACTTAGCTCTTTGATATCAATTCCATAACGAATCTCAGCATTTTCTATCGCCTTGACTTTCTCCTCCAACCATCTATAGCGATCTTCTATCTTCCTTGAGGATTCAGCTTTCGTTCCTTCTTTCTTCATCATATCGAAATCTGGCACAATCGGGTTAATAGGGTCATCTCCCGGGTTGGATCCTGAGCCCACTTGGAAATTCATAGGGGATCCTATATTAGCTTGTCCTTGTGCAGGCGTAATCGTGATGGATGGCCTCCGGGGATACTCTTCGTGCGGTGAAGACACATGCGGCAGGGTAGAACCTGAGGGAACACATTCATTCTCCCCTCCAGTAATGATCATGGGGCATTTTCCCTTTTCCATAAGTCCATTAAATAGTTGGGCCATTTGAGTTATTTGAGCCGTCATGTTTCTTTGGGACTCCATCATCTTATCCATCATATCTTCTTTGGACTTTGACTATTTTGCTCTTTGCACTGTGCTTGCACACAGTCTCGCACCTCTTTCTGGAATTGCTCTAGCCTTTGATCCATTTTCTTCGTTTTAGCGCGAGTTCCATATGGATGTTTATCTTCCAGGTTTTCTTTTTTCCTCTTCTATATATTTTCAGCTCATTAGGCTCTCTCCATGGTCTTAAATGCATATGATATGATGCGATACGAGTGTATGGAATGCAATGCAAATACATGAAATGAATGCACGAAAGAAAGAAATGTGTTGGTTTTGATTCAGTTCCATTAGATCAACTTTGCTGGAAAACAAATTTCTTTACATAGAGCGGACGATTATACATACGACTTCGCCTTAACACCTAAATCTTTGACTTCCTTAAGAAGCCAAGCTAGATTTTGGCCTCGATCAGATCTTGACTCATACATTAGACTTAATACATCAGCCCGAGCTGCCAAGGTTTGCAAATGATCGGCTACTTCTCGGACTTGAGCCACAGCTTCGCCTATTTATAATCTCTATTCCTGACATGTTCTTGAGAATGACGGAACTGTTCTTTCCAGCGTTCATTAAGAAGTTCAACTTGAAATTCACTGTTTTGTAACGCAGTTTTGAGCTCTTCTATCTCCTTTTTTAGCTCTTCGACCTTGCTTTGGCTGGCTCTCAATTCACTTACAGAGTTGCGATTTTGATATAGATGTAGTGATCTTTCCAGTTCTGCCGCTCGGGCCCGTAACTCTTCTTTTTTCACTTTCACTTTCTAACAGACTCTTTTTCAAAATGTCTTCATGTACTCGAGCATCTCAGAATTTCTTTTCCCACTGGTCAGCCCTAGTCTTTTCTTCTCTAATTTCTTGTCGCCATTGCTCTGACGTCTTGCCCAAACCAGCGGTTCTGATTGACGTGCGTAGTTTCTTGTAATCTGTCTTTAAGTTATTCAGATCTTCTTCAGTCCTGTTCTTTCCTTTCTTCATTTTCTCGACTTCTATCTTGTAGATGTCGACTTCTAGCCCTAACTGCATCTTCTCATCTTCTAGCGGCTCTATCTTCTTTCCCAATTCCCGACTCTTATTCTCGAAATCTCGTCTGATGATTTCTAATTCAGATGGGGCAACTCGTAAATGTTCTTCTAAAGGCAAAACGTCCTTTTGGCTTGGCGCGGGGATATTGTCGTTGTTCCTTTGACTTTGCCACCAATCATATTCTGGGGTCGCCATTGGGTTTGCAGCAAATATCCTCATTTTGCGAGTTTGGTTCCAAGAGTTCGTTATTTCATGAACTCTCTTTTTGTAATTATCGTCCTTGTATGCAAATTCACATTGAGCTAATCCTTGTGTTGCCGGTATAAACTGCCATGACCGATACTGCCTTAGTACGAGTAGTGGAGCGTATCCAATAGCTCCCCATATCTCAAGTAGAGGAACCCAGTCAAAATCGCCATACCGGTACAAGAATTCAGTCGGGATTAACCATGAAGCCCTCCATTCAACATCTTCGTCTCGTAGATTCTGAAGAATAACCATCTACTTCTCTTCCGAGATGTCGTCCCGCCTCGGTGTGGCCGCTATTTCCTTTAATGGGGAATAATTCTCAAAGAAAACTCGACAAGAGACTTTTTCTAATTTCCAAAAGTGACTACGGAACCAAGCCAATAAGAGCTATGTGCAACCGATGAATCTGCCTTCTCCCGTTCTCCGACATGCATTCAAGGATCTGAAAGTTTCTGCTAAGATTACTAGGACAGGCGTGACCCCTTTGTCTAATCGGTCAAACAAATCTGAGACTGCTTCATCTATGTGCCCTAAGGCTTTGGGAAAGATTACCAATCCATAGATACTAAGAGCGAAGATGTCGACCCTCTTCTTTATATCGGGATGTCCTGAGATCAACTCTTTCAAGCTTTTCCAGGGAATGCATTTATTATCACCCTTCTGCTAACTTCGAGCTGTAACCCATTGTTCGTTCATCCCCGTGATATTCATCAATTTTCTTACGAAAGTCAAGGCGCTGGTTCTGGAATAAACTCTATTAGGGTAGATCTTCGAGCAGCGAAGCAAGGCCGTGTATTCTTCTATGGTTGGCACCAAATCTATCTTTCCAAAAGTAAAACAACTGTAAGCTGGGTTCCAGAACTGGGTGATAGCTTGAAACAAGTGTCTGTCTACTTTGATGTCGAGCAAGTAGGGCAAGTCACCATAATTGCAGTAGAATAGTTGTTTAGTCTTGTCATCCCACCGATCCCAGATCTTTTTCATCTCTTAAAGGTCATTTTGGGCCACATTGATGCGAGTGAAATCCCGTAATTTTGAAACGTGTCCCTTGGCCAGACTATCGCCTTTCACTCACTGCATTGTCTCAGCCCATACTCGGACAGCCGCATTATCCTCCACTCTATCAAGAAACCTCTTTTCTATGTTAAGCTTTTCTATTTGGTAACTGAATGCGAATCAACACCTTTCATGATGAAATGCCATGCAGTAACAGCAAACACAACAAGTTAGTATCATATTTATAAAACTGGAAACAAGCAGAAAATAATTAAGCATCTTTCAGGCGACCATTAGGGTTTACCCGGCTCTACCTAAGGTGGGCTCTTAAGGTTCACTATATGCAGCTCGGTTCTAAAGTAAGGGTTCCTGAACCAGCGAATTCCTCAATCCTCACCCATTATAGGCTCATATGGATCGAGTTCGGTTCAGGGGGATGTATTTCCCTATGGCCGTGCGGAGGTGAAAACCTCACGAAGACATAGGTACAGATGTATCCCGGAAGCAGTTCACTAGCCCATGCGGAGGTGAAAACCTCACGAAGGCATAGCTTCTCACTCCCACTTAAGGGCGGTAAAATTAACGATCCGATGTGATGCGATATGCAGAAATATACCGAGAGATTTAAACCACAGAATAGGCATATTTTCAGGGAAACCATGAAAGCAAAGAATAACATACGACAAAATGACCGAAACTTTAAACCATATTTTCAAATTTTGACAAAAAGACATGAATTAATCGATTTTTGGCTCGACTCTCGTGATGTCCCCAGTGGAGTCGCCAAGCTGTCAAAACCATTTTTTTGGAAAACGAGAATCGAACTTGGGTTTTGAAAATAAAAACGGAAGTCACCACCGATCTTTATTAGGTGTGATCGGATCACCTTTGTCTTAATAAAACATTTTGATTTACTAAAACAATGTTTTTTGGCCTACGAAAATTAGAGAAAATAGGTTCGGGAGTCGGTTACGTGCGAGGAAGGGTTAGCACCCTCGTCACGCCCGAAATCGGTACCAAATCGATTAATTAACATCTTAATGTCAAAAAATTAAAGACTGAGAACAAATAAAAAATACGATCATTTGTTACTAACGTTGATTTTAAAACGTGCGAATGAATCGAAATAATCATCAAAGGCCATCTCATTTTGAAGAAAACGAAATGCCACATCCAGTAAGTTAGGACACAACACCTTGAATTCTCAAGAATAAGCTAGGGCACAAATTCGGACTATTGTTATTTTAGAAATTCTTATCTCGAAGTACCGAGATGTCACACCCAGTAAGTTAGGGCACAACGCCTTGTACTCTCGGAAATAAGCTTTTTATCTCAAATTATTTTAGAAATTCTTATCTCGAGATAACGAGGCGCCACACCCAGTAAGTTAAGGCACAACACTTTGCTCCCTTGAGAATAAGCCTTTTATTTTGAACTCGTATTTTTTAAAAGATATTCCATTATTTAGGCTAAACGAGAAAAATCGAAACCCAGTAAGTTAGGGCACAATTTTCTCGAATTTCCAAAATACGAAATGTTACCTTATATTAAAAATTTTGATATGTTCAAGTTTAATGCATAATGTGATGGCATAATGTAAAAATGGGAATGACCATAGAATAATACCACATGAATAATATGCTATACGAATAAATAATAACGGCACGAAGGTACCAAATAACAAACTACAGTACATGCAAAGATGACTATTGCATGATGTGCACTATTTAAACATTAGCATAGGTAATCAAAGGCAAATAAATTAATCAACATATATGGCGATTCACAGCAAGTATGAAACACGTTGAAATAAATAAAATATCGAACATATAATTTGAAATGATGATAAGTTAATTTGAAAATAAATATAAAAATCTTAAAATAAACAATGTGTATAAAGGTTTAAAAGTAGTGCATATAATCTTGAAATAATAATAATAACAATAATAATAATAGTAGTCATAATAATAATATTTAAATAATGGTAAAATAGCAAAATGATTAAGGAAAATAAAATATTTATATAAAAAGGATTAAATTAAAACGAAAACAAGGATTTGGGGCAAAAATCGAGGACAAAGGAGAATCTAGGGACTCAGATGGAACACGCATGATCGTTCAGGGACCGAACTGGTAAATAACCGCCAGTCGCGAAAACTTTGCCTTTAATAGGATTAAATTGGAAAAAGGTTAAAAACATGGGCCGAATTAAAAATAAAATAAAGAAGAGATCAAGGCCCCGAATAGAACACCCGCAGGCATCAAGGGACCAAACGCGCAAATCTCCCCTTTAACATAAACACGCGGATCCTGACTTATGGCCGGGTCGGGTTTTCGGGCTTAGATGAGACGGGGTCGTTTTCGCTATGAAAGCTTTAGCTCAAAACGGAGTCGTATTACCCTTGTATAAAAACGGGAAATCAGAAAAAAATAACATTTTTCACCCTTTCGTTTTCAAAAAAACCGAAAACCCTCTCAAATCCCTATCCTTTTCTCCCCGTCCAGCCTTCGGGCTTCTACATCGTGGCCGCCGTATACGGTGGCGAGAAGGGGTGAAAGGACCTCCTTAGAAACCCTTTTTCTTATTACCAGCCTCGATTCAACACTAGAGTGCCCCGAAGGCTTTAAAACCCGAATAAGAAGGAAGCCTTTCGGCTTCGTTTTCGATCTTTAAAAGGTAAGTGTTCTTCGCCTTTTTTTTATTATCGTTGGTTTGTTTTATTGTTTCGCATGTGAGGGTTGTTAAGAGGAAAAAGATGAATCAGAACGATGTTATGAAACGAAAAGAAAGATGAACGATGAAACTAAAAAAACCTTTTCGGGTTCTATTCTGATTTCGTATTTTCCAGTGTTCGTGCCAGAAGCTTACAAGAATGTTTTTCTTCCGTTTTTATAACGGATTTACACCATTTTTCTATCGTTTTTGTGTTGTTTTTGCTGTTTGTGCTCTCTGTTCTTCTTGCAGGGCATGGGAGCGAGGCACGCGATGATGGAGGCGAGGCGCCTGGGAAGCACCGATCGTCAGTAGGCGTGGGCGCGGGGAACGACACGCCTGGGAGTTGGAGCGACGCGCGTGTGGCCCTTGGAGCGACGCGCGTGAGAGGGAGGCGCGACGGCGCTCGGAAAGGGGACCTAGGGTTCTGAAAGTTCTTAAGGTTGTTGGGCCGATTTTGGTTGGGCTAGGGTTAGATGAATTTGGGCTGTTTTGTTTTGTTTGGGCTATAATTGGGCTTT
The DNA here is from genome assembly GCA_025503065.1 of Gossypium bickii. NCBI lineage: Eukaryota > Viridiplantae > Streptophyta > Magnoliopsida > Malvales > Malvaceae > Gossypium > Gossypium bickii. The sequence goes on along the minus strand of CP106715.1, from coordinate 31,181,404 downwards.
GCGGGTTTGGGTTTGTAAAAGGGACATTTGGACTATTTAAGGTTTATTATTATTTTTTATTATTATTTGGGCTGGTTTTAACATTGGGTTCTTTAATGGGCCCCGGGCAAAATTTGGGTATTACACCAAGTATAAATGTGTTGAAAAGGTACCACAAACTTTTCACACAAATAATGTATCTCGGTTATGAAAAGGAATGAGTAAAGTCTGGGAAGCTGTTAGGGATGGTGTAATTTGGAATGTTGGAAATGGTAAGGTGGTTGATTTTTGGAGAGATGAATGAATAAAAAATCATGGGAAATTGAATATGGTATGTTTGATCCAGATTTGCTACCCAATGAAACTGTGCTAGTTTGTAGTATGGTTAACAATAAAGGAGAATGGGATATGGATGTCTTGAAAACCATGTTGCCATCATCCTCTATTGCATATATTATTGCAGTTAAACAACCTATGGCGAACGATGATTTCGAGGGTAAACCTGGTTGGAAATGAAACAAAGGAACTGCTTTCACTTCTAAGTCGTCATATGAATTGTTGAGCGAGGAATTTGATCGAGAAATTTATAAGAGGTGGCAGGTGATTTGGAAGATTAGGGGGCCACAGCGAGTGAGAGTATTTCTTTGGCTTGTAGTTCATGAAAATTGCTAACGAATGCGGAACGATAGAGACGACATATTACAATAGACCCTTCGTGTAATCAATGTGGAGTTAGATTGGAGAACATAGATCATGTTTTGCGAAAATGTTTGCCAACGACTGACCTCTGGAGTTGAGTGGTGAAGAGTGGCAAATTGAATGAATTCTTAGGCCTTAGCTGATTGGGTTCATGTAAACTTATCAAGGTCGGAATACTTTGCTCTGAATGATGAAAACTGGGAGGTGTTTTTGGGGGTGGCATGCTTGAGCCTATTGCTGCGAAGAAATCAAGTTATCTTCAATGATAATTTTTTTGAGTGGGAAAGCACGCTGGACAAGGCAAGGCGTTTAAGTCGAGAGTTTTGTGATGCGACTCAAGCTACAAATGGAAAAGATAACAGGGGAAAAGAGAAGATATTGTAGCATACTTGTTGGTACTGCACTAAATCAGGATGGCTCAAAGTGAACACTGATAGTGCTAGACAACTCGAGCATGGTTTTGCAGTAGATAGAGATCGGTCAGAGATGAAAATGGTGTCTAACACTCAGGATTTGCAAGAAATATAAGGATATGCATTACTGTCAAGGTTGAATTACGGGTATCCATGATGGGTTGATATTAGCAAGAAAGATGGAGGCAAGATGAATGATCTTAGAAACAAACAGCTTGGCAACATTAGACCTTGTTCGTGAAAAGGGTGAGATGGATTACGACAATGTTGTTCTACGAAATGTCAAAAGAATGATTGTTGGTGATTGGGATATTGATCTCAAACATGTGTTTCGTGAAGGAAATCAACTAGCAGATAATATGAAGACCATGACCTTTAATTTGAAATTGAGTTTTAGTGTCTTCCCACAGCCACCTAATGCAATTTTTCAAATTCTACGTAAAGATTTAGATGGTTTTTAGTGCCTAGAATAATTATAGTTTAAATACAAGTGATTTTCTACATTTACCAAAAAAAAAAAAAATACATCGCATTCATATGGTTACTTGTATGGGGCGGACCAATGGCTGGATCCAAACATTAATTTGATTATTGCATAATATTTGCAGGTTCATGCTATTGTAGGTATCAGGTTTGGTTCTTGTATAAACAAATAAATATCACTGATTTTGCTCATTGTCTTCAAAGAATAAAAAGAAAAAGAAAAAACTCTATCAATCGACTGTTAAATTACATTGCATGATACAAACAAAAAAAAAAAAAAAAAAAAAAAAAAAAAAAAAAAAACCAAAGAAGTGTCACAAAATTATTCATTTCTTCCAAGTAACAGACAAATACAACAATCACCAATGTGGAAACACAATGGCTATGTTAACAAATTACAACTTTGACTAGCGGGGGGAACGTGAATAAAGCCTTTTGTCTTCTCTAATCCCAACAAACAAGTTCACCACTTCATATACAGAACATATAAAATATGAGTTTAAATCCCTACCTATCCAAGGGAATGTATTTTTTAATCCTCCTTTGTGTTTGTTCTTTCATTCATCTTCGGCATCAAGTGATGCAAATGAAAATGGCTGAAATTTATAACCGTCTCCTTCGTAGAACTTATTCTGAAACTCAACCCAATGAAGCCTCAAAGCGTGTAAGAATGCGCTGAGGGTTTCCATCACTAGTAACACACCAACTGTTGCGCATATAAATACAAATATACCGATCATAAGAATGAAGATATTGTTGAATCTGCAAAAGAAAAAAGCAAATGATAATAATCAGTCCTTTTTAATTAAATTCAAAATACTTACTAATGCAAGAGAAAATGTTTTGAGGAGAAAAGTAGACTACTCAGTACTCACCCCCAGGCCAAAAGTAAAACCTTGTCATAAAATACACTTGACAACTCTGAATGGGCTAGGCTGTAAAATGTAAAATCAAAGAAATCAGATGCAGTCAAAGAGGCCTTTCGTTGCAAGGGACTTGAAGGTTTCAAGTGGTTAGAACCTACCTAAGAGCCCATAAACGCAGATATGAAGCTGTATTCGACACTGCTCCAAGCACAAATTCGATGGTGTGTATAAGTTGGTGAACAAAGATCTCACTGAACTCAAACTCTTCATGGCTACTGGAACCATGACGTACTTCCATTTCATCAGACTCATCGAGGCTATTTTCTAATAGCGCATAAGATTGACCACGGTGCCTCTACATCAATAAGAAATTATATATTAAAGCATTTGATAGAAGAATGGAAACCAGTTAAATTTTATAAAGCATGGGCTATACAATGAAAGATATTGTTTATTCTGGAAAAAACAGAAAGTGCTGTTTACATACTTCCTCATGTTGCTTCTTTAAAAGAAAAGGCTTTGGAAATAACATCCACGGTACAGCAACTAGAGCCGCTAGCAGTAATACAATCTGTCAAAAAGCACAAAATCCATAAATCTGATGTCAAATAATGCAAGAGAAAACATTCGCAAAGTTAGGAATACGGAACTAAACCTGGAGAAACTTCTGACCAAAGAAAAGTTGATTTTCACCAAGATCATCTGTAGGACTCAAGAACATGTATATCATCACGTGATAAAGATCAGCTTGAGAACCAATGCACCATTTCACAACTATGAGGAGTGACAAGTATCCGAACAGACTGTTCAGAAAGATCATTTGGGGAAGGAATTGGTACCTAAACAGTGTTTCAATTTATTGAATAAACACATTAGTCAAAATCACTATATTTTTGTTAAGGCAACAAACAAAAACACATTTTCAAAAGAAAAACCAATGATATAATTAACAAAAAAGCTTTGCTCGTTGTGCCAGGGCACACTGAGACAAAGGTATGTTCGTCTCTAGTAACCTCTTTTCAGTTTCAATTTTTTTTTTTTTCTTTGGCTAAACAATTTCTTAGTATTTAAACTGAGATAAGCATTTACCCAAGTACTCTACAAATGCAATTGCTGTGACTCACCGAATGTTGAGTTCATTTCCCGAAAACTTTGCATTGAAGTAACTCAAAATGATTCCAAGATTCATCTGAGCTACTCCAAGCAAAATTGACATCTTCATCTTCAGTGAGTTGAGAAATGGTAGCTCACTCCGAGTACCATGCCACTTAGGATCCACACCGAAAGGATAAGTGGCACGTACTTTTACTAAGCCTACTGTAGAAGCATCTCTGCAAAGCAAAGAGATGAATGTAAGTAATACAGAAAGGAAGGACAAAAAATTTTCAGGTTCTCTCCGTATACTCCAATCATACAGACAAGTACCTACCTGCAAGCAGGATCACGACATCCATAAGCAGAGGGCCCAAACAGTTCAAATGGGACCGAAAAAAATTCATTGTATACCAATCCTGTGTAGATTGAGAATAATGCCATCATCATAATAACATAGCGACCACCAAAAATCATCTCAGTAATGTCTCCAAGTTTCTGTTTTAGGTTAAAAGAAAATAAATATAAAATAAGTACAAGAAACAGTACAATTACCAAGAACATGAAGCACATTGCCAAAATTACCAGGAAGCTATTCACAAGTTACCTGACTAGAAAACTTTTTTTCTTTGATTATGAAATATGATGTTGCCAAAAACAGGCATATACCATGGCCCCAGTCACCAAACATAACAGCAAAAAGGAAAGGGAATGTGATGATTGTGAATACACCAGGATTTGCTTCTTGATACTTCGCAATCCTGCAATAATATTAACTCAGGTCAGTTTTTTTCCATGATAATTTGGTTTAGAAATGGCATTTTAACAACCCAAGTAAATATGCAATAGCAATAGAATGTCTAAACTAAGAAGAAAATATCTCTTTTGAGACTGAGGAGTTAGGGACATGGATTGCCAGCCGGCTTATCTTCTTGAATGCAATAGCAGCAACTATCAAATTGACTAACCCATATGCATCCACGATTTCTTGGAAAGCAGAAGTAAATTTGTTGGTGTGGAAATAGGTAGGAGGAGATTCCTTTGTCTGGAGAATATGAAATATGGTCCCAATTTGTGAGTTGCTGTCAACAGTTGCCCGCTGTAACACATTTTGAATCTGCAAAATCAAGGGTAGATAACCATTGTTCACCTTTATTATTGCAATTAAGCAGGAATACCATGCAGCAGAGAAGAAAGGATTACAGGTTCAAAAATCCGACCTTGTTTGTTGCAAAAACAGGGCACCAACCTTCTGCAACAAGACATTTTTTTGTAACATCTATGCTGAGCATGCTCAAAGTGTGATAAATGGATTTTTCTTTCTTCACCTACATAAATTAGAAAAACGTTCAGTGAGTTAAGAAAACATAGAGTTCAAAGGAACTTAATAAGGTTAAATAGAGGAGGTAAACTGCAAGTTTTGAGCAGTTTTGTGTTAGGCCATTTTGGGTTCAATCATTTCAGGTTCAAAATATCTTGGGTTTGGTGTTTTGGTCATATTTTGGGGTTCATTCTGCCACCTCTTAGGTTAAATCCAGCCACAGAAACTGACATGCAATCGTACAGATATGAAGTTCAAACACAGATAGAAGCATATGCTTTAAAGAAAAGAAGGAATAAAATCAATTTCAACAAACCAAATGGCTCCACTGCTCAAAGTGATAGGCAATTGTCTGTAACAAGTTGGTCTGGTGCACAAGTCCAACATCTATAGTAGTTTTAAGCTCTTCAAGTCTTCCAGACACCTGCATATAAGAGGGGTTAAAAATTCAGCCCATCTGACAAGAACTTAATACCCAGATACCCATTTCATACGCACATTAAAATGATAAAAGTACGCAAAAAGTCTAGTAACTTTTAAAATGTTCACATGAAAGGTTAAGAGCAATGATTTGGCATTATGTTCAAACATTGGAGAGAGAGATAGAGAAAGTGCAACTTTTGAATGCTACTATGTTCAGGATCTATGCATATCATTAACTTATTATCATCTTTAATTATTATAATATAAATAGTTTCCTTCCAACAACACTACCCCTTCTCAATGTGCTTATTTTTGTTTCAGCACAACTTTAGAATTGACTCTGCCTTCTATTCTGTTAACCAAAGACAACAATATTATTTAAACTTCTACAAGAATTAAAATAAAGTAAAAAAAATCAATGCAGGCCAACAGACAAATTAGAAAAACCTCTCAATGAGCAAGGGGAGATATAGATTTAGACTGATTGGTGGTTTCCATTACATCATAATTGTTTCAACCCCAACCCCTTTCAAACCAAAACAACTAGAGAGAGAGAGATAGAGAGAGAGAGAGAGAGAACAAAAGAGATACATATAAACAAAAAGTGAAAGTAACAACAAACTGCTTGCAGAATCCTTAAGCTTCGAATTCCATTTAAATGATATCCCTGATTCTCCGCAATTTCACAATCGTATAAAGCATACCTCTGGAATGATCTGAAATTGTTTGCTTAGGTCTTCTGTGAACGGATATCTGTTTGCTCCAAAAGCTTCACAAATTTTCACAATTTTGTTCCTCGCCCTTTCACCAGAGTAAAAGACAACAAACACATTTTTCTCAGCCTGTAATTGCAAATAAAATGGTAAAAGGTTCTTAACTTTGATTAACAGGAGATGATTTCGGTAAAACACACTCATAGGCACAAGTTGCAAATCGATATCAAACAAACAAATCTAACGAGTGAAGAAAGAACTAAACAAAAGTAAGCATGAAAAAAAAAGTAAGTGAATGACTAAGAAATTCTGGATCTACAATGGTAAATGCAGGAATTAACCTTCTCCCCAGATGCAGGATCAGTCACAGAACCTTCAAGTACAGATTGCTTCAAGAAGACATTCCCTCTGGTAGCCCGAAATAGAATTCTTTCAAAAGCCAATGATTTCTCTCTTGGGACAAGACCACTAACAAATCCCAGCTTAACTTGCTTTGATGGATCAGTGACCATTTCCTACAGAAATAAACACCCTAAGCATCAGCAAAGAGGAATAAAAGGCATCAGATAAAACTAGTATAGAAGAAAATGACCAAGCTGAAACTGTACTTGCTCCAATAATAATGGACTGTCAATGGATCCTTCACCCCTTTGCTGAGCTTGGACTTCTCTCTGCTTAGCTGTAGCAATGCTTTGAGCTGAGTGAAAAAACTCACCAGCCTGAAATAGGAAAACAATACCACCGTAATCAATCATTACAGAATCATAAGGCTTCTTCTAGAAAGCAAGGTGATAAACCAATTATACGGAAACAGGGAAATCAAAATTTTCACACCTGCTGCCTAAAGAAAGGTGATAAAACCTTTGTACAGAAAGAGGGAAATAACTAATCACTCATACTGCTTTAATAACCAGATAATGCATGAAATTTTAGCATACCTTCTGGACAACTAGCTTATATTCTATTAGCTCATTGTAACTATGTTGCAACTTCTCATGATTTGCATTCATCTCCATCAATTCGGCTTCAAGCTCTCCAAGTTTCACCTACAAATACCACATATAAAGTTGTGTTTCCAGATAATAAATAGAACTGTTAAAATAGAAAGTATCCATTATTACCTCTAAGTTATCTAAATCAACATCATCACTCATTGCAGATCTAGTCGAGGGTGATAAACCAGCCTTCGTCATCTGTTCCTTGAAGAAACGTAGCTTGCGTGCCATTTCCCCGCATCTCTTGATCTGCATGACAGAATAACATATTCAAGTATAATAAAATTCCTAAAATTAACTAAAAATTAGCATAAATCTCCAAGCATTTAGAAGATTTATAAGATCATTATGAATCGATATCTTGGTAGAGTTTCTTATCAAAAATTCCACTAATTTCAGCAAAATTATCTTTTAATTTCAAATGTGCACATTCTTTGAGAATGAAGATTTCAAATCAGGATTCAAAACTGCCATTTGAGGGCAGAATCTCATGAAAATAAATTAAAATTGTAAAATATAAAGGCTGACCTGTGTAGCATACGTTCTCTGGAAGGGGCTCTTCTCTGAATTAAGCTGCAAGAAACAATATTTTTAAAAGAAAATAGGCAAACGTAAAACATATTAAATCTAAAGATTTTCAACTATATTTAAATATTCGAAAAAGAAAATCAAGAAATTGGAAGAAACTAACGTCTTTGAATTGAAAGAAGCCGAGATCACCGAGATAAGAAATGGAACGATGAGCTGATTCAATCGGGATTATGAGTTGCACCAACTGCATTGGCTCCGATCGCAGCAGATCCATCGTCGGACGATGCGTTCCCCCTCCCATTATTATAAAAATCTAAAGAATTCTTTAAAAGTACAATTAATATTATTTATAAAAAATTAAATCTACATAAAAATGCGTAATTAATGTACAAGGAATTTCGTAGCCGGAGAAAATTCGCCGGAGATCGATCCTCTGGCGCCTCACGACTACTGGTGAACGGGGATGTTCGGCTGGTTTGTTCGTTTCTCTTTTTTATTCTTTCCCGTTTATAATGTTTCCGTTCTTCCGTCATTTTCACGCGCTGGTTTTTTTTTTTTTTTTTGAGTGGACGGTAAGGAAAATTGAAAGTGGCTATACGGTGTCGTTGTAATGAGACCTCTTCTATTCCCTGTTTAAAACGCGGTCTCTAGTCAGTTGTCATATCCAACGGTGGTCCATAGAAAGTCAAGACGTATGTCAACTGGCCCTGCTCTTTTTTTTTTTTTGAAAGGTAACTGGCCCTCCCCTAATTTTAAGGCCTTTGGTGTAAATTTGTAGGCTTACTAGTAAAAATAACTCAAAAATGTAAAAAAAAAAAGCTCTCAACAAAATTTAACAATTAATTGAGGCTATAAAGATAAAAAGTTAATCAATCAAGCATTTTTGTTAATATTGATCAAATTTGATCATTAAGTTGTATTGACGTTGTTGACAAACCAATTAAACGGTGATCATATCTACATCATGCTAACATGATAAAATGCCACATTAGAAAATATTAAAAAAATTCTAAAAATTAATTTTAAAATTAATTATTTTAAAAAATAATTTTTGGCCTTAGCCTACTAATATATTCATATATGAGTTCAAATATGAACTTAGATACATTATGCAAATCTTAAATTTCTTTCTTACCTCTTCTATTAAGGTCATGAAAAATCATATACTTAAATCTTAATTTTATAACTTATGGCTCATTGTTAAACCTTTTTATTAGACACATATTCTTTTAATTTGGTAATATTTTAACATTTTCACTTTAGAACACATTATCGATTTATAACTATAACCACATCTTATTATCACAAGGGAAACGACTCAAATACATAGGAATCTTTCCAGAATACACTAAAGAGCAAATAGTGCTATGTACCAAATCATGTCCCTCCCAAACACACCAAGTGCCAAGCTACCAAACACAACAAGAGAGCACCAGAGTGAGTGCATGTGATAAGAGCAAGCCCGAAGGCACAAAACTTTGGATACAAATTTCCAGATATTGAACTCTAGGTACACATAATTCCCTATTGGCACAACAGTTGTATCCTAATTATTTCTCTAAGTTTACTATGGCACCTTGTAACACCCCAAACCCGGCCTAGACGTTATGGCCGAATCCGGGAGTGTTACGAAGAAGGGATTTGAAATCGACGATATATCGATAAAACCATGTTCAGTTATTTGATAAAACGTCCAAGTATTATAAAACATATTCGTTACTAAAACTATGATATGAAGTTCTTTAAAGTTAGCCGTTTATTTTCGCAACGGAAGTTTGGAAAATCATTTAAAACAAAAACCAAGCTCATGTTTTCAAAAACCCGTTTGTTTGTATAAAGAGTTTTTGTTGACGTTGCGAAAAAGTAGCAAATCCAAATCCAAATCCAAAAGTTAAAACCAATCAGTCCAAAGAGTCCCAAAAATTACAACTCTCAAGAAAAACCTTACTTTAAAACTAAACCATTAATTACTAAGTAAAAATAGTTCTAAGTAGAGTGGTCACCATTGAGCCTCCGTCGCACTGACCCGCCTAAGTTTGTGGATTACCTGAACAAAACAGACAAACAGATATGAGTTTTCATAAACTCAGTGGGTAACCCAATAGAAATAAACATGCAATATATACAGTATTTCGTATACATTCAAATATAGGTTCGGACCTAAGTCCATAACAGATTCAGATATTAGATAACAAAACAGATATACAGAATCCTACCCCCATCCTCTACACACCATCTCCGACCATCCCAATACACCATGTGGGATTAAAAACATCCACCCATCCCTACACATCTTGTAGTGTCGATACGACACATAACATATAGTATGCAGTCAAGCTGCCAGAATTAAGGCGAAACGTCGCCGTACAAATCACTTCCTCTATATATACAAATCCCCAAACCACAAAGATACAAAATATAGATTTAGTAAATCAACATGCTTAACATGTTCATGTACAGATATCATATATGTATACTCAAACAAAACAGTCATGCATATGTATCAGTGTTGTAACAGCCCATTTTTGAGTCAAATCAGAACAGTGGTTTTGGGACCACAAATTTGAGGTAAAAATATATATTTTATTATTTTATTAACTTTACAGCATGATAGAATTATTGTGTGAAATTTTTGTAAAGAAATTTTACTGTTTGAATGCTTAATTCAGTAAAAAGAACTAAATCATGTAAAGTGTAGAATGCATGTTCTATTAGTTAAAAGTATAAAATAGCTATAAAATTAAATTGTGGGAGTCCTTATGTTGAAATTAGACCATGATTAAGGTTAGTGGACATTTATGTCCATGGCTTATGTGTTTTATTAAGGTTTTATTAAAGGTTAATTTAGTAATATGTTTAATAAGGTTATATTAAATAAAACCAAAATCATTTTGTTCATCATCCTTCATCTTTGTTGCCGAAATTGAGAAAGAAAATAAGCTATTCTTTAGGTTTTCATTCGGTCACTTTGGCAGCAAGATTAAGGTAGGTTTTAGCTCGATTTTTAATGATTTCTACGTTTTTGAGATTGTTGCTTTGTATTCTAGCTAGCTCGTACCCTGGATTTTGAAATTACTAAAGATTTATCTTGTTTCCATTGTTGAATGCTTGAGTAATTTGATAGTTGATGATAGATTATGAAGGTTTATTGATGGTTAAACTAGTTTTGTAAAGTGATTTTTGACAAAAATGTCAAAAAGGATTAAATTGTGAAAATGCAAAATGTGGTGGTTAAAAGTGTGAATAAATTCAAAATATGGGCTGCTAGTAATATGTAGTAAATTCAGCTAAGCATGGGTGGTACTAAATTGCATGAATTTTCAATTTTATGTGATAAGGACTAAATTGTAAATAATGTGAAAGTTTAGGGGCAAATGTGTAAAATAGCCCTAATGTGTATTTTGGACCAAATTGAAAAATAGTTGATTAAATAAGCTGATTTTGATAATATATAAGTCAAGATAAGCCGAGATCGGGTTTAGATTGGGGAAAAAGAAAGATTGACGAATAGCCGATAGTTGTTATCCAAGCGATATGAGGTAAGTTCGTATAATTAGAATCGAACTTTTAAATACTTGTAATTAATTGAAATGTATGTTTATAATTGAGTATTTGATACACTTGGAATACAAATGCTTAATTGATATAGACTGATGATTACCGAGCCCCGTTTGAACCATATGAATTCGTAGGATACGAGTGACATGTCACTAGGGTTACCGTGTTGGTCAAGCTCTTGCATTTGTTGTGGACTCACCACAGCTCATATGAGTTTACTGATATATCAGATCGTTAGAGCTTACTATTTTCAGCTCGTTAGAGCTTACCGTTTCAACTCAATAGAGCTTACTATCCGTCAGCTCAGGAGGAGCTTACCGATCTTAGCTCGAAAGATGATAAGGAATTGATGGATTACTAATTTATATGTACTATATATCACCCAAGTATCCCTCAAGATTCTAATAGGTTCAACGGGCATAAATTATGTGATATGATAAAGTACTGTTTATACGGATGAATTACTGTTTATATGATTGAAAGTAAAATGTTATAAATGATGTATATGATGTATGTGAGTTTAATATGCTACAATGTATTAAGTAATTACATTGAGTTAATGGATAGTTTCATGAATTTGGTGACTAACTTGTGATTAATGTTTGTGTTTAGGTATTTGTTAATTGAATTGAATACCTCTTTGTTGCCTTAATTATGTATAAATGGTAAGGTTAATTCTGAAATATTCAGGCTTACTAAGCTATAAAGCTTACTCTGTTTCCTTTTCTATGTTTTATAGAGGTTCGTTAGCTCGCTCATTTCGGACAAGTCGGAGTTACACATCACACTATCCAATTGCCAATTGGTACTTTTGAACTTGTGGATAATTGTAAATATGACATGTATAGGCTAGTTATAATGGTGATAGATATGGTTGCTTAAGATTATGGTTTTGGTACATATTGTGTATAGGTTAAGCCATGTGATTTGGCTAAACTTGATATTATGTTTTGGTAGTTTTGGCAAATGGTTGATGAAATGGAAATACGCAAATGTGTTGTTATATGGTAGGTTTATGAACGGAAATTGTATGGAATTAGTAAATTATTTGAATACTATGATAAATTGGTATAATTTGTGTATGAAGTGTTATGGAATGGCTGCCTATTGGGTTATGAAATGTTGTCATTTATGCTTGTGTATGCATGTGAAAATAGGGTGGCAAAATAACTTTGCAAATAGCCTATTTTTGTCTACAAGGGCATGTGTCTCAGCCGTGTGTGACACACGGTTATGTTACATGGTCGTGTGTCCCCTAGTGTTGATATTAAATTAAAGTCAGTATGCTCTACACGGTCTCACACACGGGCATGTGACTGGCAGTGTGGCACAAGTTAGTATACCCCCTAAATGGCACACGGCCTAGCACACGGGCGTTTGACTTGGCCGTGTTGCATAAGTCAGTATACCCTACTCTGACGATGGATACGGGTTAAGGGTGTTATATTTATTGGTATCAGAGCTACGATTTAGTCGATTCTAGGACTAACGTAGCGTATGTGAGTCTAGCTATTCATGCTATATATATAAATTGTGATAGTGTGATGACTCTTGACGTTTTGAAATGTGTTTTTATATAGTAAATGGATCCTGATCGAGCAGTAGTTGATGAGGTCGAGAGTAACATGTCTGCTCCAGCACAAGGGACAGCGCCATCTGACTCTAGACCCGTAACGGGTAGCCAATAAGGAGAGGCTAAAGAAGCCTTCTTCCAAATGATGAAAGAATGGTTCACACAATACATTCGTACGAATTCAGCTGCTCAACAACTTCCACCCCCACCTATACCCTAATTGATCCCTGTAGTTCCTCAAGGTATGGATCCTTTGCGATTGAATAAGCCACCTATTGATAAGATACAAAAACACGGGGCTAAAGACTTCAGAGTTATTGTTAGCGATGATCTTGAGAGAGCCAAGTTTTGGCTTGAGAACACGATTCGAGTATTTGACGAACTATCATACACACCTGAAGAATGTTTAAAATGTGTTGTATTATTGTTGAGAGACACTGCGTATCAGTGGTGGAATACTTTGATATCCGTAGTTCCTCGAGTAAGAGTTACTTGGGAATTCTTTCGAGTTGAATTTAGAAAGAAATACATCATCCAATGGTTCATTGATTAGAAAAGAAAGGAATTTCTTGAATTGAAACAGGGCTGTATGTCGGTAACAAAATACGAAAGAGAGTTTGTACGACTCAGTAAATATGCTCGTGAATATGTTTCTTTTGAGGCTATAATGTGTAAAGGATTTGAAGATGGGTTAAATGAAGAAATCAGACTATTAGTAGGGATTCTTGAGTTGAAAGAATTCGTTATTTTATTTGACAGAGCTTGCAAAGCCGAAGAGCTTAGCAAAGAGAAAAGGAAAGCCGATATATTAAGCTAGAGGCTTTAGAAAAAGATTTGTGGGCATATCACATCAGTCAGCATCAAAGAAATCTAAAGAATATCATCCTCGTTCTATTACTTCTGCAGGGATTTCAATCATAGAAAGAGATGCAAGAAATTTCAGCTCTAAACCTTAGATGACATCTGTTGCCAGTGTGGGTAGTGTTAGAAATGTTGTACCTGAATGCAAGCATTGCAACAAGTGACATTATGGTGAATGTAAAATAATGAGTGGAGCTTGTTTTAGATGTGGATCTCTTGATCATTATCTCCAGGACTGTCTAGAAAAGTCTATAGCTGAAAGAGATCAACCAGCGAAAGTGAGAAATATGACTACTAGAGGGAGACGACCCCAAAACACTGAAAATATGAGTGGTAACTGAAGTGCTACAAGAGATTCTACTTTGAGATCTGAGGCACGAGCACTGCCCAAACTTATGCTATCCGTGTACGGGAGGAGGCATAATTGCCAAATGTTATTACCTGTACTTTTTCTCTTTTTAATACTGATATAGTTACGTTGATAGATCCTGGATCAACCCATTCATATATCTGTATGAATTTAGTATTTAAAAAGAGTTTACATTTTGAGTCTACAGAGTTTGTAATTAAAGTATCGAACCCCTTAGGCAAATCTGTGTTAGTTGATAAAATTTGTAAGAATTATCTTTTAATGACTCGGAGTTACTGCTTTCGGACTGACTTGATGCTTCTACTGTTTGATGAGTTTGATGTGATTTTGGGTATGGACTGGCTGACTACGTATGATGTAGTTGTGAATTGTAGATGAAAGATTATTGAATTGAAATGTCAAAACGGTAAAATTCTTCGGATTGAGTCTGATGATTCGAGTGAATTACCTATTGTGATATCGTCTATGTTGGCCCAGAAAAGTATGAAAAAGGGTTGTGATGCATATCTTGCATATGTATTGGATACTAAGATATTTGAATCAAAGATTGAATCTGTACCTGTGAATCTGTACCTGTTGTTTATGAGTTTTCGGATGTATTTCCAGAAGAATTACCGGGTTTGCCACCGATCAGAGAGGTTGAATTTGGTATTGAATTAGTACCAAGAATAACACTGATATTGATAGCTCCGTACAGAATGACTCCAGCAGAATTAAAAGAATTGAAAGCTCAGTTGCAAGGATTGATAGATAGAGGTTTTGCACGAACAAGTTATTTGCCCTGGGGTGCACCGGTATTGTTCGTGAAAAAGAAAGATGGCACGATAAGAAGTGTATCGATTACAGAAAACTGAATAAAGTGACTATAAAGAAAAAATACCCTCTACCACGGATTATGATTTATTTGATCAGTTGAAAGGGGCTATAGTATTTTCAAAAATTGATTTGAGGTTGGGTTATTATCAGTTACGAGTTACAGAATTGGATGTGCCGAAAACTACATTCAGAACAAGGTATGGACATTATGAATTCCTCTTTATGCCTTTCGGATTAACTAACACTCCTACAGTTTTCATGGATTTGATGAACCAGATATTCATACCATATTTAGACAGATTTTTTGTTGTATTCATTGACGACATTCTGATCTATTCGCGAGATGAATCTAAACATACCGAGCACTTGTGAGTTGTGTTACAAACTCTACGTGACAAGCAATTATTTGCAAAAAGTTCAGCAAATGCGAATTTTGGCTTTTTTGGGGCATGTTGTTTCAGCTAACGGTATTAGAGTTGACCTGAGTAAGATTTCTGCTATTGTTGATTGGAAACCTCCAAGAAATGTGTCTGAAGTTCGTAGTTTTCTAGTTTTAGCGGGCTATTACCGAAGATTCATGAAAGGATTCTCGATGATTGCGACACCGATGACACGACTACTTTAAAAAGATGTGAAGTTTGAATGGTCAGAAAAATGTCAGCAGAGTTTCGAACAGTTGAAAATACTGTTAACTGAAGCACCAGTATTGGTTCAACCGGAATCGGGGAAGGAATTTGTGATTTATAACGATGCGTCATTAAACAGTCTGGGATGTGTTCTGATGTAAGAAGGAAAAATTATAGCTTATGCTTCTTGACATTTGAAACCACATGAAAAGAACTATCCGACACATGACTTGGAGTTGGCTGCAATTGTATGTGCATTGAAAATTTGGCGATGTAAGAGTATGCCCAAAGATCAATCATGAGATGGTTGTAATAACATACCTGATTTACCATGTTTATTAATATAAAGCGTTGTCATTATTATTTCAGTTTTTTTTCTGTGTGTACAAATAAACTGTTTTATAATAATGTCCTGAGAATAATATGATTATTTTTAAAAGATCCTTAGTCAAGTATTATTGTTGACTAGGACAACAATAATGCATTAAGACTAACATGTAGTTGATTGATGATAAAGAGTTGTAATTGATATGGAGTGTCAAAATCAATGCATGAATATGTGTTTTAGAGAACAACATATTGGACTAACCCACTATGAGTATGTTTCTTGGATTATTATGTAATTGTCACAACATTACTCATAGTGATTAATATGTATATGATCCTTAGACTTGAGATCATCATTATCCCAACATCGTAAGTTGTATATTTTAATACAGTCAAACATACACCGTAACTGGTTGTTCTATAAAGGCTGATGTTGGATATACCACAATCTATGTAGAGGGATATGGTTTATCAATATAGGATAAGTCCCTCCTACATAATGGGAGTAATATCTTAGGGCACTTGATTGAGTGAGACTAGAAATGCATGGCCATGCTCAAATAAATTGATATGAGATGTCATACTTATTTGTATATCATAGTCTACTCAAGATATCAAGAAACATGTGATGGATTATGCAAGTGTGACTATTCCATGACTTATGTTCATTCCAAAGATAAAGGACTTAAGGATTAATGCATGGAAGGTTAATCACAAAAGGTTATGTCGAATCTTGATTTCTTGTAACTTAGGTAGCAATGATGCATTGCTAGATGCCACTCATTGTTTGTAACATTAGAATCATTCTAGTATTACTGCTAACGTTACAAGAACCTACAGGGTCACACCCTATAGTTGAAATGAACGGAATAAAACATAGTTGGTATTGTGTTTGGTTGTCACATGCATTAAATTAATTAAAGAATTAATTTAATTGGGCAATCAAATATTGAACATATTATATGTACAAGGATATTGTACACATAATGAGAACATAGTTGTATTAATATATGAATTTGGTTCGCATATAAATTTAAATAAATATAGTTTATCGAAATCCTTGTTATAATTAATGTAATTATAATTTTCGATTAAAACATTATTATATATATTTTTTAATTATGATTCATTATATATATACCAATTATAAAAGGGTGAAAAATAAGATAGAGCTAAAAAAAAGAAAAACCCTAAAAATTGCTGGTGAGGTCTAGCAACCATCAAGCAAAGAAACCTCCAAAACAGTTTTGGAGATTTCTCTCGTTCATCGTCAAACTGGGTGGATTATGTAGAGGCCAAAATCATAAAAGGTTGCGGCTTGGTTCAATAGTAGATCAGAATTCTTGTTGCCGAGGCATCGCTGTCTACTTAGATTGAAGTTTCGGTAATTTCGAAACCATTATTTCACCCTGATTCGTTCCTCGCACATGGATCCATGGTTTGGATTGTCGAAATTATTTTTTTCTACTGTGCCATGGGGGTACCGGCAATCCAACAGGCGACACTACTTATACGGTGAGTGATAAACCGTAATATATACATATTTTAATCCCACATTTAGCATATTTTTTGATGATTTATTCCCTGAATTGTGGAATTTGGTGCTCCTAATCCTTTAATTTCATGTTTTATACTTAAGAGAGCACCGGAGGATGAAAAGAACAAGAAACGGGCCAAAAACGAAGAAAATGGGCCAAAACACAAAATGCACACGGCCTGGGCCCAAGACACACGGTCGTGCCTCATTAGCAGACCCAAACACGGCCTGGACTCGACTTACACGAGTGTGCCACACGGGCGTGCCCCTGACGTGACCTATTTGAATTCTATTCGGAATAGGGTATTTAGAGGCAAAGAAAGACATTCCAAAAGCCTATATAAACACCACAGAGGCCAACCTTCAGGAAGCGGTTCAGGTAGGCTTAGAAGCCAAGCCAGAGAGGCCAGATTTGTGGGATTTTGATCGCTGTAAAATCAGAGTTTTAGAATTTATAAAAGAATGATCAAAACCTGAAAACTAACTCTGACAACGATTAAAGGCAAGTGTACCTATCGAACAGTAGTATAACTTAGGCAAGACCGGATGTCAAACCCAAAGGAACTAAGAGTACTAATACTAACTTTCTTTTTATTATTTAGCCTTAAAAATAAAGTGAGGTTGCTTTAAACTATATTGACGAAGACTAAACTAAGGACACAAAGACAAAAAGGACGAATAGGAAAATAACTTGAAGAAAGACTCAGTTGATTACGACGATACCCTTAGGAAGAATCCACCTAGACTTCACTTGTTATTTAACCCTAAATTATATGATTTCTTTTACTTAGCTTGATCCGTAAGACTCCCTAACCTATATTAAACCCTTTCTCAAGGTGAATAACGTCTAACCCTAGGTTAATTAGTGGAACTCTCGTTCGCTTATAATAACCCCCTAGGGTAGCAGTAAATCGATCAATGGACTCCCATATTAGGTTTCACCCTAACTGGCAAAATCTCGTAACCCTATCTCTAGGCGTTCGATCAACTTCGCTTAATTATATTAGACCTACTCTTAGGCAGGGTCTATTCCTCCTCCACCTAAGCACATTAGATTTGGATTAAGCAACATAATTAAGAACAAACTAAGTAATTATCATATAACTTAAAAATCAAATAAAAGGATCCATCTAGGTTTCATCCACTTCAGGTATCTGAGGGGTTTAGTTCATAATGAATAAACAAAACATTGCAAGAGAAAAGATAAAATAAAACATAAGAAAATCCTAAAACCCCCTGAAGGAATTGAAGGAGAATTCCGCTGTCTTGAGTATAATTCTGGCTTCTTTGGACGGATCAACTGGCTATCTTCGTGGTTTTTCCCTAACTCTGACCTTCTCGGCTTTGCTTCTTAGCCTAGCTTTGACGCCGGTTTTGGCTTCTGCCGAACTCCCCTTTCAAGTTGCCCTCTTGGGTGTTTATATAGACTTTGAGATACCTTACTTGGCCCCTAAGTATCCTAATTTAAGTAGAATTCCTAATAGGGTGTTTGAATAGGCTTTGGAATGTGTTTCTTTGCCTCCAAGTTCCTTTCCCGAATGAGATTGCTCTTTCCAGTGATAGGGACATGGCCATGGCACACGTCCGTGTGGATAGTGGCCAGGCCGTGCTCAGACTTCTTTAATGAGGCACGACCATATAAATCAGGAGAATGCCGTATTCTAGATGATTGGCGTGGCATGACTGTGTGGGCTTAAGTCCAGGCCGTGTCGATTTCTTCCTTGGCCCAATTTGGTCCGTTTTAAGCCCGTTTCTCGTTCTTTTCATCCTTGGGTGCTTTCCTGAGTATAAGACATGAAAATAAAGGATTAAGAGCACCTTTTTTACATAAATCGAGGGATAAATCATCCAAAAGAATACTAAATGTGGGATTAAAATATGTTACTTTTACGGTTTATCAGATTTACTCGAAGAAAGCCAGTTGATTCATATCAAAAAGCCGGATTCATACTTAAGAAGGAAGATCTTCCCTTCAATATCCTTCAGTGGGTTTTAAGGTTTTTCTTATGTTTTGTTTTATATTTTCATCTGAGATGTATTCTTTTATAAACATGAACTAAACCCTTCAAATACCTGAGGGGGATGAAACCTAAGACGGATCTTATTATTGTTTTCTGAACTATATGATAAATACTTGATTTGTTCTTAATTATGTGTTCTTAATTCTTGATTTGATATTTCAGGATATTGATTCAAGTATTGATGTGCTTAGGCAGTAGAGCAAAAGTCCCTGTTTAAGAGTAAATCTAGCATAGTTAAGCGTAGTTGATCGCAACCCTAGAAATAGGATGACAAAAATTTGCCGGATTAGGGTCAAACCTAATATGGGAGTCCATAGATCGAGTTAATGCAATTCTAGGGGTTTTAATTAGAAAGAGATTTCAATTAATCAACCTAGGGTTAGACGTTAGTAGCCTCAAAATAGGTATTAATATAAATTAGGGAATCCTACGAATCAAGTCAAGTGAATAAATCGTCTGGTTCAAAGTTAGATAACAAGTGAAGTCTAGGTGGATTCTTCCTCGGGTATTGTCTTAATCAACTAATTTTTCTCCCACAAGTATTTCCCCAATTCATTCTCTGTGTCTTAGCACCTTTTTTCCTTAGTAATTAGTTAAATAAATATTAATCACTTTTATTTTAGGCTAAATAATAAAAAGAAAGTCAGTATTAGTACTTTTGGTTCCCTTGGGTTCAACATTCCAGTCTTGCCACTAAACTATACTACTGTTCGATAGGTGCGCTTGCCTCAATCGTTGTCTTAGTTAGTTTCTAGGCTCGATCATTCATTATATAAATTTTAAGACTTTTAGACACGATCAGTGAGAAATGCCACATTTATACGGATCACAAAAGCTTAAAATATTTGATGTCACAGAAGGATTTGAATCTGCGACAATGAAGATAGCCCAAGTTATTGAAAGATTATGACTTTGTGATTGATTATCACCCAGGAAAAGCTAATGTTGTTGCTATGCCCTGAGTCGGAAATCTTTGTTTGCATTCCGAGCAATGAACACCAAGTTGATGATTTGTGATGATGGATCTATTTTAGCTGAATTAAAAGCTAAATCGGTATTTCTTCAACAAATCTGTGAAGCATAGAAAGATGACAGTGAATTGTAAGTTAAATGGATTCAATATGAGAACATCCTTGATTCAGAGTTTCAGAGTGGAACCGATGATTGTTTAAGGTTCCGGAATAGAATTTGCATACCGAGAAATTCAGAACTCAGTTAGAAGATTTTGCATGAAGCGCACCATAACTGCTTATCTGTTCATCCGGGAAGTACCAAAATGTAGAACGATTTGATTTGTCAACAAGTCAAAGCTGAACATTAAGTACCATCTGGTTTACTGCAGCCTATAATGATTCTTGAGTGGAAGTGGGATAGAGTTACGATGGATTTTGTGTCAGGATTACCCTTAACTCTGAAAAAGAAAGATACTACCCGGGTTGTCGTTGATCGACTAACAAAATCTGCTCATTTTATATCGGTACGTACAGATTACTCACTTGAAAAATTAGCTGAATTGTTCATTTCTAAAGTTGTTCAATTACATGGACTGCTATTATCTATTATCTCTAATATAGATTCGAGATTCACATCGCGATTCTGGAAGAAATTGCAAGATACTCTAGGTACAAAGTTGAGTTTCAATACTACTTTTCTTCCTCAGACTAACGGTCAAACTGAGAGATTTATTCAGATTCTCGAAGACATGTTGAGATGTTGTATTTTAGAGTTTGAAGGCAGTTGGAAAAAATACTTACCATTGATTGAATTCGCGTATAATAACAGTTTTCATATGAGTGTAAAGATGGCACCATACGAAGCTTTATATGGTCACAAATGTCGAACTTTACTATACTGGACTGAGCTAAGTGAGAAAAAGATTCACAGGATTGAATTGATCAGAGAAAGAGAAGAAAAAGTGAAAACGATTCGCGACAATTTAAAAGCAGCTTCAGATCGACGGAAATCATACGCGGATTTAAAATGTAAAAAAATTGAATTCAAATCAGGGACTGAGTATTTTTAAAGGTGTCACCGTAGAAAAAGGTTCTTCAATTTGGCCGTAAAGGGAAGTTAAGTCCGCAATTTATTGGACCTTACGAAATTATTGAAAGAATAGGGAATGTAGCATATCGACTAGCTTTACAGTCAGAACTTGAAAAGATTCATAATAGTTTTCATGTTTCTATGTTACGTCGATATAGATCCGATCCGTCACATGTGATTTCTTCGGTAGATGTTGAGATACAGGTAGATTTGACGTATATCGAAGAACCGATAAGGATTTTCGCTCGTGAAATCAAAGAATTAAGAAATAAACGCATAGCCTTGGTGAAGGTTCTTTGGCATAAACACAGAATTGAGGAAGCTACGTAGGAACCCGAGGAAGCTATGTGAAAACAATACCCTAACCTATTCACTAGTAAGATTTTCGGGGACGAAAATCCCTATGGGGGGAGAGTTGTAACATCCTATTTTTGAGTCAAATAAAAAAAGTGGTTTCGGGACCACAAATCCGAGGTCAAAATATTTATTTTATTATTTTATTAAAGTTTACAGCATGATAGAATTATTGTGTGAAAGTTTTTTAAAGAAATTTTACTGTTTGAATGCTTAATTCGGTAAAAAGGACTAAATCGCGTAAAGTGTAGAATGCATGTTCTATTAGTTGAAAGTATAAAATAGCTATGAAATTAAATTTTGGGAGTCCTTATGCTGAAATTAGACCATGATTAAGGTTAGTGGACATTTATGTCCATGGCTTATGTGTTTTATTAAGGTTTTATTAAAGGTTAATTTAGTAATATGTTTAATAAGGTTATATTAAATAAAACCAAAATCATTTTATTCATTATCCTTCACCTTTGTTGCCGAAATTGAGAAAGAAAATAAGCTATTCTTAATGTTTTCATTCGGTCACTTTGGAAGCAAGATTAAGGTATGGTTTTAGCTCGGTTTTTAATGATTTCTACGTTTTTGTGTTATAAGAGGCCCATTTTGCCCAGGCTTATAACAAAGCAAAACAATAAAAAATAATAAATGTCCAGTATATTTGTTACAGTCCATTTTACAAAACAAATCCTCAAAGCCCAAATTTAATAAACCCGATTAGCCCAATTAAACTAACCCAGACCCAAAACAAACTTTAACTACCTAGACCCAAACAACACCTGGCCTAAAAGGGCCAAAGCCTAAACAGCTTCAGAGAAGCTAGGGTTTCTAGGAAACCCTCGCGCCGTAAATAGTCCCATTCTAGCACTCAAGCCACCAGTCACACCAAGATTACGCGAGTTGCCCTATCGCCGCCACATTCCGTGCTAATGACCTGCAAAAAAGGAAAGAAAAAGGCAGTGAAAATGAAAAGATTTTGTATTTCCTTTTTTATTTTTTCTTTTTGGGGTTATAAAAACCCACAAATAATCTGTAAAAGAGGACACATATACACAGAGAGCAGAAATCCATAAAAAAACAGAGAATATATAAAGATTCAAAAGTTACAGAGAAATAAAAATACCAGAATCTATTTCAGAGGTGATTTATGTTCTTTTTTTTATTTATTTTTTGATCCTTGCATATTTCATACACCAAACAGTTTATAAAAAAACAAAAGGGGCAGAGTTTACCTTTGGGCCACCGTATGGGACGGCGCGTGTGACGGCGCGTGGGACAGAGCCTAGGTCGGAGCCCTGGCCTCAGGTCGAAGGGTAGAGAGAAATTATTAAAGCCCTCTGTTTTTTTAAAAGGGTGTTCAAATTTTTTTTGGGGGGCTGATTATTCGCTTATATAGCAAAAAGAAACGACACCGTTTTTACTTAAGTAAATAAGTATAAAACGACGTCGTTCAAAAGAGAGGATTCACGCGTTGACCCAAAAACTCGGGGAGGATTCGCGTGTTTTATAAAAAAAGGGGAATTTACCATTTTAGTCCTTTTGCAATTTTATTTGTTTTAATTTCAGCCAATCTAACATTTTCTTTATTTTTAAATTAGCCCTGAAGGCCTGTTTTTGTTTCAATTAAGTCCCTGGATTGCTGAAAGGAAAATCATAACGACGTCGTTTTGGGAAGAAGGCATAATTGCCTAATGAGTCCCTAAAGTGTAACGCGCTTTTCATTTTAATCCTTTTATATTTATTTTATTTCTTTAATCCTTATTCATTTTATAACCTTTTTATTTTATTTTTTTAATTATTCTAATACTATACTTAATTGTTTTATTATATTAAACTATTTTTATTTTATTTTATTAATTTTGTTAAATAGTATAAATTTTTTTATATATATACATTTTTTATGTATTATCTTTATACATATTAAATTATGATTAGTTATTAGTTATTAGTTATTATTTTATTTGGTTTAATATGATTTTTATGATTTATATATTAATTACTATATTATGTTTTTTTATTTGTATATTATATAATATTATATTATATCATATATTATTTTTGGAATTTTGTTTTATAAAATTTATTTATATTATATAACCTATTTTATTACATATTTAATTTTATGATTAGTATATTATATATATATATGTTTTTATATAAAAATATTATATTTTACTAATTATTTTATATGTAATCATTAATATAGGTATTAAATTATTAAATTATAAATGTTTATTATAAGTACTTTTTTTCATTTATATATATTAAATCACTTTAAAAATCACCACATTCTTTTATTTTTTATTTGATGTGTAAATATTCTCATTTCCATTTTTTATTTTTAAATTATTCCCTTTTTCATTTGATCTTGAAAGTCATAATTATTGCTATTTATTTTATATTTATTTATGTTCTTTTGATTGTTTATTATTGCTTAAATTCTTTATGTATTTATGCTATATTATTCTATTATTCATTGTTAATATGATTTGTAGTTATATAGAATTGCTATTAAATATATATGTTGTAATGTATTCATGCAATGTTTTACTCAAACCATTTTTCTATAAATACCTTTACGCATTTATTTCAAATAGTTTTAGAAAATAAGGTGATATTTAATATTTGGGACTTCGAGAAAAATTGTGCCCTAACTCATTGGGTTTCGATTTTTATCGTTGAACTTAAAATATTAAGTATCCTTTTTTTAAAAAAAATTCATAAATTTTCAATTCAAAACTTATTCTCGGGGATTCAAAGCGTTGTATCCTAACTTACTGGATATGATGTTTTGTGTCTCGAGATAAGAATTTTCTAAATAGAGGTGAGCCTAATTTCAAAGCCATGAGATTTTATATCCTAACTTACTAGGTATAATATTTTATTTCTTTGAGATAGGATAAAAAGGATTATATTTTAAAATTTTTCAAATTTTCGACAATAGGACATGATTTTATCGATTGGGTACCAATTTTTGGGCGTTATGAGGGTGCTAACCCTTCCTCATACATAACTGACTCCCGAACCCATTTTCTTGTTTTTTATGGACCAAGATCGAATGTTTTAAAATAAAACGTTTTACAAAGGTGATCCAATCACACCTAAGTAAAAGGGATTGGTGGCGACTCCATTTTTGTTTTTTAAAGTCGATCATCGTTTTTCAAAGCAATTTTAAAAATGGTTTGAGTATTTGCTTTGAGTATATATGGATTAGTGATCTTCCCTAGGGCATTGGGATACGTAGATGAAGCTGTCTCAGATATTTTTAATTGACTTGACAAATAAGTCATATCTGTTCCTGCGATCTTGGCGGAAACATTTCGATCATTGAGTGCATGTAGAAGAGCTAGGGAAGGCAGATTTATAGGATGTGCACAGTTGTTGTTGGCTTGGTTCCATAGACACTTTTGGAGAGCAGACAAGATTTCTTTTCAAGTCTTCTCAGAAAATTATTCTCCATTAAAAGAGATAGTGGCTACTTCCAGGAGAGACACATATCTGAATAGCGCTTCTACGAAATCTTCGAGAAGAAGATGTTGAATGGAGAGCTCCCTAGATGGTTCCTGATGAAGTTCTGTATCGGTGTGGGAGTTTTGATTGGGTCCCTCTACTTGGAATTTGGGGAGCCATTGGATATGCTCCTTTGCTTGTATTAAGGCAATTCAGATCGAGGCAGTTTGTACCAGCTACACACGGATTAGCTCAAAGTGAGTTTTCGTATAAAGGGGATAGCTACAAGAAAAGGGTTAAGGAGATTTCTAGTGCTTGGAATCAGATTCATCGCATGAAAAGAGTGGATGTAAGCCCAATGACGACCCTAGAGTATAGTGGATGGTGGAGTAGGAGAGTCAATGACAACATCCCTGTGCCAAGTTCGGAAGACACTCGATTAATTGAAGAATTTTTACGTGTGGTCCCATCGGAATTGGAGATGATAAAACAAGATTTCGAAAGGATGAATTCAAAGCTCGGAAAGAGGATGGAGAAGCTGGAAGAAGAAAAGATGTACTTGAGGCTAGATGTGGATGTTCAAAAATCAGAAGCCGAGAAAGTAAGAAAGGAGAAAAGGAAGATTGAGGAAGATCAAGATAGCTTGAAGACAGAATATAAGAAGATACGGCTGACGATGAAGAACGCTGGATTGGGGAAGACTTCGGAACAGTGGCAACAAGAGGTCCAAGAGGAAAAGGCCAAAGCTGATTATTGGAAGAGGAAATTTTAAGAAATGCAAGCGCAGAATGAGGCCCTAGAGAAGAGTTTGTCAGAAAGTCAAAGTGAAAAAGAAGAATTAAAAGCTAGAGTGGCTGAACTGGGACGATCTCTTCATGACCATCGAAGTCGTAATTCCACAATCGAGCTAAAGTCATGTTTGAACAAGATTGAGGAAATGAAGGGTAAGATCGAAGAGTTAGAATCGGCATTGCATAGCTGTGAACTTCAGATCAAGCTTCTTAAAATAAGAGAAGGGCATTGGAAGGAAGAGCTTCACCATTCTCATGATCAAGTTAGGAGTCGGGATTATCTAATGGGTGAAGTGATAGTCCAGATTCGAGAGGTAGCTGATCACCTACAGACTTTGGCAGCACAGGCTGATACATTGGGCATAAAGTATGAGCTACAGTCAGATTGTGGCCAAGAGTTAGCTTTGTTGTTTAGGAAAATTAGAACTTTGGGCCTTAGGGCAAAAGCATATGTGTAATCCGTTTTGTGTAAAAGATTTTGTTTTCTGATAAAGTTTTCTAAAATGAAGTTGAATTAGAATCGATGCCTCTTTGCATTCATGCATTTGCATTATATCATATCATATGCATTTAAGTTTATAGAGAGAATCTAATTGGTTAAAATTAACACAGAGAGAGAGAGAGAGAAAGAGAAGGAAATTCTAGAAGCTGAACACCCTTATGGTACACGTGCCAAGTCAAAGAAAATGGATCAAAGACTAGAACAATTCCAAAGGGATATGCAAGACCAGATGTAAGAGCAAATGGCAAAACTCCAACAAGAGATAAAGGACCAGATGTTGGAGGCTCAAAGGAACACGATGACTCAAATGGCCCATATGCTGAGTGGGGCAATGGACAAGGGAAAGGGTCCCATAGTTAACGCAGAGGACAATGAGGATTTTCCTAGGGGATTCACTCCACCACACGTGCAAACACAATTGGAGGAATATCCCAGAAGGCCACCTGTCACGATTAGGCCTCAGCAAGGGCAAACTGACACTGGAATGCCCATGAATTTTCAAGTTGGCACAGGATCCAACCCAGGGGATAACCCTGCTAATCCTGTTATCCCTGACCTAGATATAGCAGACAGAGAGGGGATCAGAATTGAATCTTCAAGACAGTTGGAAGACCGCTGTAGATGGTTGGAAGAAAAATTCAAGGCTTTGGAAAATGCCGATTATCACCATGGTATTGACGTCAAAGACTTGAGTCTGGTTCCAGATTTGGTACTTCCTCATAAGTTCAAGATGCCAGAATTTGAGAAGTACAATAGGACTAGTTACCCTGAAGCCCACATCACTATGTTCTGTAGACGCATGACTGGCTATGTGAACAACGATCAACTTTTGATTCATTGTTTTCAAGATAGTTTAGTGGGGGTGGCATCTAGGTGGTACAATCAACTCAGTCGCACTAACATTAGCTCCTGGAGAGACTTAGCTGAAGCCTTCATGAAGCAGTATAATCATGTCACAGACATGATGCCTGATAGAATCATGTTGCAAAACATGGAAAAGAAATCGAATGAGAGCTTCAGGCAATACGCGCAAAGATGGAGGGAAGTTGCCATGCAAGTTCAACAACCTCTCATAGAGAAGGAAACCACCATGTTGTTTATCAACACTTTAAAGGCACCTTTTATCACCCCATAGGATAGGAAGCACCACCAAAAGCTTCACAGATATAGTGATGGTAGGTGAAATGATAGAAAACGCCATAAGGGGTGGTAAAATTGAAGCAGGAGAAACCACTAGGAGATCTGCTCCTAGGAAAAAGGAAAATGAGGTGAACAATACGAGTACATATAACAAAGGGTACTCAAAGGCAGTTACTGTTAGCCAACCGAAAGTAGTTACTGCCGTGCAACAAGGGTCGACAAGACAAGACTTACATGGGTCTTCATCTCATAATAACTCTTCAATGCCAAGACTTGTCTTGGACTTACATGATAACTTTGCTTGATTGCCGATGCCATGCCTTGGCTTGGTCTTATACTGACTTTCTTATCTCATGTGGTAGATAGAGTATCCTAAGTAATTCAACTTCAATCGGGACTTTCTCATGCTTAATCTCATTGATTTCTTTATTTAACATAGCATAAGCATTTCTATGGTAATAATGTACATTATACTAAGCAATTCAATGATAGTAATCATAAGCTTAGAAATCATACAAACTTACCTCGATATACAAAATATATGTAGATATGCAATTTAGTCATCGACTTTGTTCTTGCCTCAGTTTCGATCCGGGCTTCATTTTTCTTGATCTATAATAATAGTTTAGATCATTTAATAATCACATTGACTAAATTGACACTTAATTCATACTTTGGAAAAATTACAATTTTACCCTTAAACTTTTTCATAATTGCACCTTTGCCCCTATGCACGTAAAATAATTTTCATAAAACTTTCTTAAACTTTATGCTTAGCTGATTCATTATCTCAACTATAGCAATAACAAATGCTCACTATTTCTACCATGTATGATAAATTTTATAATAATAACAAACTAGTCCTTACTAGCATTTCTCATGAAATTCACTTAGAAAAAGATGTTTATCTAACATCGAACTCTCAGAATCTTCCATAAAACATCATTTTACAAACATGTCATACATGGGTAGATTTTTTAACATGCATCTTAGCTCATTATATAGCTAAAAATAGCTAATTCATGATACGAGGACTCCAAAAATACGAAGAATATTAAAAACGGGGCTAAGATGAACTTACTAGCAAGCTTGAAAATTTGAAGAACCCTAGCTATGGCTTCCTTCAAATTTTTGACACTTGGGGAAGAAGATAAGAATGATTTTTGTCATCTTTTTCCCTTATTAATCATTTAATTAATAAATAACCAAAATGCCCTTCTCTTTAAAAATTCACCATTTACTAACTCATGTCCATTTTTGTCCAAAAATTATAATTTGGGCAAATTGCTATTTAAGGAATTCTAATTAATATTCTAAAGCTATTTCATACAAAAAGCTTCTAGAAATTTCCATTTTGCAACTTTTGCAATTTAGTCCTAATGGACCCTTTAATGGAAATTTCCATAAAATTTCTACATAAAGCTTTCATAATATTATATAAACATCTCAACACCTTGAAAACTCATATTACTACTTTGGATTTGTGGTCTCGTACCACTATTTCGACTAGGCCCTAAATCGGGCTGTTGCAGTATCCGGAGGGGTAATTCACCCTGAGAGAGGGTTATTAGAAAGTCCTCACATCAATGCCATACACGAGGAAGGAATCGAACAAAGAAACTTGTTGGGCATTCGCCCTTATGAACCTGGAAGCGTTCTGAACAATTGGATTGCAGAGGAACTTCCTGTAGTTTTTAGAGATTATACAGAGTAATATTTAGAACGCTTTTGTTGTTTTTTTAGCCTAGGAACAATAAGATTTCTTTTGTGAAATAGTCTCATGTTCAGAAATTGTTGTTTTAATAAAATAAATTTTTGATAATTAACTTGAGCAAATATTCTTTCACTTTATTCTTTTGACTTTTTAATTTCATTCTAAATTTTATATTTTTCATTCATATCATGTGAATAAGTTATCCTCAAATTCATTTGTTCTTTGTACATTCTTTGGTACCCATCACAGGTCCCTAGATATCAATTATATGAGCAACGATAATACAAATCCAAAGGTCCATTTTGAGCAAGACATGTGTTTGGAGGAATCTCAGGAATTTGAAGGTGACTGAGATTGTGATTTATCTCCAGATTTGTTAAGAATGGTAAAGCAAGAGGAGAAACAGATCTTACCCCATGAGGAGGAGGTAGAGAACATAGCCTTGGAGGAAGAAAAGGTTGTGAAATTTGGGATGCGCATAGCTGAGGAGACAAAACAAGACCTTATTGAGCTACTACGGGAATTCAAGGATGTCTTTGCATGGTCGTACCAAGATATGCCTGGGCCAAGTACCAATGTTGTAGTACATCGCCTTCCCATAAGAGAAGAGTGCAAGCTAGTTCAGCAAAAGCTACGAAGGATGAGGCCTGATGTAGTGCTAAAAATAAAAGAAGAGGTCCAAAAATAGTTTGATGCTGGTTTTCTACAAGTGGTCAAGTACTCAGAGTGGGTTGCCAACATTGTTCCTGTCCCTAAGAAGAACAGAAAGGTCCGGATGTGTATGGACTATAGGGATTTAAATAAAGCTAGCCCAAAGGATAATTTCCCTTTGCCGCATATTGACACGTTGGTGGATAATACGGCAGGATTTTCATTATTTTCGTTCATGGATGGCTTTTCAGGATACATTCAGATCAAGATGCACTCTGAGGATGTGGGGAAAACTACCTTCATAACACTGTGGGGAACCTTTTGCTATAAAGTAATGCCATTCGGACTAAAGAATGCTGGGGCAACATATCAAAGGGCCATGGTAACATTGTTCCACGACATGATGCACAAAGAGATTGAAGTATATGTTGATGATATGATTGCCAAATCTTGAACAGAAAAGGAACACATTGAAGTTTTGAAGAAGTTGTTTATGAGGTTGAGAAAATTTCAATTGAAGCTCAACCCAACAAAGTGTACTTTTGGAGCTCGATCAGGGAAATTACTGGGTTTTATGGTCAGCGAGAAAGGAATCAAAGTTGACTCAAATAAAGTTAAAGCTATACAAGAATTGCCTCGACCACGCACTTAGAATGAAGTCCGAGGTTTTCTTTGAAGGTTAAATTTCATTGCTCGGTTTATTTCACAATTAACTGAGAAATGTGATCCCATATTTCGTCTTCTCAAGAAACACAACCAAGGTGTATGGGACGATGAATGCCAGAAAGCTTTTGACAAAGTCAAACAATATCTGTCAAAATGTACCAGTACTATCTCCGCCTAATCCAGATAGACCATTGATATTGTATTTGTCAGTATTCAATAACTCCATGGGGTGTGTGCTTGGTCAACACGACGAGTCAGGAAGAAAAGAAAGGGCGATATACTATCTTAGTAAAAAGTTCACTGATTTTGAAATGAGATATTCATCAATCGAGAAATTATGTTACGCCTTGATTTGGAAAACTAGGAGGTTGAAGCAGTACATGCTATATCATACTACCTGGTTAATTTCGAAGCTTGATCTATTAAAGTATATGATGGAGTCCACTGCTTTGAATGAGAGGTTGACTAGGTGGCAGATTTTGTTGTCTGAATTCGATATAGTCTATGTGAACCAAAAGGCTATAAAAGGGAGCGCAGTAGCAGAATTTTTGGCTAGTTGAGCTTTGGAGGATTATGAACCTTTAAGCTTTGATTTCCCAAATGAGGAGTTGATGTATGTGGCAAATACTGACGATCGTCCGTGAAAGCTAAACTTTGATGGAGTATCAAATGCTGTGGGAAATGGAATTGGGGCAATCTTGGTATCTCCTAGTGGTGATTATTATCCATTCACATGCAAATTGGATTTTGATTGCACGAATAACATGGCGGAATATGAAGCCTACATCATGGGAATTCGAGCAGCCTTAGAGCGTAAGATCAAAGTGCTAGAAGTATATGGAGATTCTGCTCTAGTAATCTACCAGCTTAAAGGAGAATGGGAGACAAGAGATCCCAAACTAATTGATTACCAAAAAATAGTTCTGGGATTGATTGAGGAGTTTGATGACATTACTTTCAATTATCTCTCACGCGATGAAAACTAGATGGCAGATGCTTTGGCAACCCTGGCTTCTATGATCAAAGTAAACAGACCAGAGGATATGAGACCTATTCAAATGAGTATCTTCAAAGTTCCAACTCATTGTTATAATGTGGAAGAGGAGGAAAAAGATGATCACCCTTGGTATCAGGATGTATTACGATACGTAAAAAATCGTGAATACCCGGAGCATGCCACTGAGAATGAGAAAAGGACTTTAAGAAGATTAGCCTGTGACTATGTTTTAGACGAGGATATCTTGTACAAAAAGAGAAAAGATCAAGTACTGTTGAGGTGCGTTGATTCAGTTGAAGCCAGGAAAATCCTGGAGGAGGTTCATGAGGGCGTTTGTGTAACACACGCTAATGGATTCACAATGGCCAGATAGATAATGAGATTTGGATATTATTGGTCCACCATAGAAGGTGATTATATCAACTATGCTAAGAGATGTCATAAATGCCAGATCTACGGAGATAAAATTCATGTGCCTCCATCTCCTTTGCATGTTATGACTTCCCCATGGCCTTTTTCCATTTGGGGCATGGATGTTATTGGACCAATCTCACCGAAAACTTCGAATGGGCATCGATTCATCTTCGTGGTAATTGACTACTTCACAAAATGGGTAGGGGCTGCTTCATATGCTAACGTCACTAAGTTAGCAGTTAGTCGATTCTTGAAAAAGAAGATCATTTATCGATATGGAATGCCCGAGAAGATCATATCAGACAATGTACTAAACTTGAACAATAGCATGATAGCAGAAATTTGTAGACAATTTGGGACCAAACACCACAACTCGTCTCCATATCGTCTAAAAATGAATGGGGCAGTGGAAGCGGCCAACAAAAATATCAAGAAGATAGTAGGGAAGATGACTGAGACTTATAAAGATTGGCATGAGAAACTACCATTTGCACTTTATGATTATCGGACGTCTGCCAGAACCTCTACTGGGGCAACGCCTTTCTCGTTGGTCTTGAAATGGAGGCAGTTCTACCCATTGAAGTGGAAATACCTTCTCTTCGGGTTTTGTCAGAAATAAAGCTGGATGAGGCTGAATGGATCCAAGCTCAGTATGATCAGTTGAACTTAATTGAGGAAAAGAGGTTAAGGGCTATTCGTCACGGTCAGATGTACCAAAAATGAATGATGTGAGCCTACGATAAAAAAGTTAGCCCAAGAGAGTTTCATAAGGGGGACCTTGTGTTGAAAAAGATCCTTCCCATACAAAAGGATTTTAGAGGAAAATGGATGCCGAATTGGGAAGGACCTTATGTGGTGATGAAGGCTTTCTCTGGAGGAGCACTGATCTTGACCGAAATGGATGGGAAAAGTTTACCCAACCCTGTGAACTCTGACTCAGTCAAAAAATATTTTGCTTGAAAAAGAGAAGAAGCCAAAGTGAAAACCCACAAAGGGCGCTTTGAGTTTCTAAAAAAAATGGAGAGGCCAAGACGAAAACCCGCAAAGGGTGCCTTGAGATCAAAGGGGTTTTGAGTTGAAAACCCGAAAAGGGCAGCTCAAATTCTGAAGGGACATACAGTAATTTTGCTCTACTTGAATCAACAAAAAATGAAGTATGTTGTATATCGGGGCATCAACAAAGTACTTTGGGTCTTTTAAACACATGTTAAGCTCAAAGTAATCTTCATAAAGTTTGTATATAGAAACTCAATCTGCGATATCTAGGGCATCTGATTTTTTTTCCTATTCATTTTACTATCTTTGGATTCTTTTTCTTCTCAAAGATATGTTCTCAGTTAATTTTCTTTGTATTTTGGATAATTTACTCAATTTTAACTCTTTTTGAGATCAATTTATTTGTTACCCATTATTCATAAATGTGTTGGATTGAAATAACGATTGACGAACTAATAATTTCACAAAAAGAAGTTCTACATATTACTTTGGAAATTTCTATATAAAACAAGGAATCGAAACAAGACAATTGTTTAGAATTTTCATGTGCATAGAAATATTTGAGAAAGAAGAGTCCGGATAGAGACTATTTCTCTGAATTCTTTGTCTAATTGATAATTGGACAAAATAAATGGGTTGATGTGATTAAAGTAAGTGATGTCATCAGGTCATAACATTCGGGGAATGGTGTGATGAACTAAGAAACCCTGAATTGTGATAGAATGGGTTGAATTCGAAATAAACCCTATACCCTAAAAATTTCAGATGGGTCAGATTGAAAAAGTTTCAATTCCCATTGTGGTATGATGGTAGAAGCCTTGTGTTCTCAAGATTCAAGCGGAGTTGACTCAGAAATTACATTGGGGCAAGCTTGTTGAGCAGAACATAATTGATGAACAAAAATGAAGAACAAATGAGTGATAACATCTAGAGTAGAAATCATATTCATAGCATTTTTGTATCATAGCAAATTTCATTAAGAGCATTTGATTCATTTCGATCATTGCATCCTAATCCTAATCCTAATCCTTTGAAAGGAATCATTTTCATAACATGTTACATGTAGCTAGAAGCATTTGATTCATAACATCTTAGTTATGTGACATAAACATACGAAACCAAGTCTACAGGACATGTCCCTCAGTGGACGGTGTAGCGATATCGGTGAATTTGCAGATCTCATCTTCTTGAAGTTGTAGGAAACAGATCAAAAACACTTTTAGTCTTGTCTCCCTGAAGTTGCAGCAGAGTAGATTGAAAATAAAAGATCTCATCTTCCTGAAGTTGTAGGAAGCAGATCAAAAGCACTTTCAGTCTTATCTCCCTGAAGTTGCAGCGGAGTAGACTGAAGACAGAAGATCTTATCTTCCTGAAGTTGTAAGAAGCAGATCAAAAACACTTTCAGTCTTATCTCCCTGAAGTTGCAGTGGAGTAGACTGAAGACAGAAGATCTTATCTTCTTGAAGTTGCAGGAAATAGATCAAAAGCACTTTCAGTCTTATCTCCCTAAGTTGTAGCGGGGTATACTGAAGACAGAAGATCTTATCTTCTTGAAGTTGCAGGAAATAGATCAAAAGCACTCTCAGCCTTATCTCCCTGAAGTTACAGCGGAGTAGACTGAAAACAGAAGATTTCATCTTTCTGAAGTTGTAGGAAGTAAATCAAAACCATCAGATCTTATCTCCCTGAGTTTGTACTGGAGCAGATCGAAAAATAGTAGATCTGGCATTCCTGAAGTTGCAGGAAGCAGATCGAAGATGCTAGTCTGATCTTCCTAAAGTTGCAGTGGAGCAGATTAAAAGATAGTGGATACTGCCTTCTTGAAGTTGCAGTGAAGTAGATTGAAGCTATCAGACTTATTGAAATCAAGATGAAGTTCCAAATACTATTGAAGTTGTAGTGGAGTTGGAAGCCATTTGAAGAAGAAGAGGACCAAGAAGTCGAGGCTCGGCCAAGACCGGGCAAATTTGGTCCTTCTATAGTCTTTGCTCCATTCTCATTTCACGATAATGAGCAAAGAGGGGCATAAGAGGCCCATTTTTCCTGTAACATCCTAAAAGTGGGCCTGTGCATTTATATGTGGTGTTTGTTTCATATATTAAAATTTGGAAATTAAGGTTTAGTGCTGAGGCCTAAATTAGATATTCTGTTTAAGCTTACTTGGTTAAAATAAAGTTTTAAGTAGATTAATGAGCATTTTGGGCTTGTGGCCCAGAAGGAAATGATGCCATAAGTAGGAAGAGGAGTTGGTGTCAAAAGGCAAGGGGAAGGGGCCCAATTTGTGGCCACCTGAAGCCCAAGTTTTTGGGTTAAAAATTCGGCACTAAGAAGGAAAGGGGGAGGACGGCACACTTGCTAAAATTTAGGGGATTTAATTCTTTTATTTTAGTGATAAAGTGTTGATAATAGGAAGAGAGGATATAGGGCTATTTTTAAGGAGATAAGGGATTAAGATAATAAGAAAGATAAAGGCTATCAGGAAGAGGGAGAGTTGGCCGAAACTCTAACTCTGTGTGTGTGTGATATGCCGAAATTTGGTAGCCAAGTGTTCATCTTTCTTTCATTTTTTCTATTTTCTTCCTCACACTTTTCTTAGTTAGCCGAAACTCTCTTCTCCCATTCTCTTTAGTTCTCCCCAAACTGAAACTCCCTAGTTGATTCTCCTCTCCTCGAAAACTCTCTAAAAGCTGAAATACTCCTTGGGCATATCATCTTCTTCCCATAGCCGAATCTGCAAGGGTGGATTTTTCCTGAAGGTGCACCATAAGCCGAGTACTTCCCTTTAAGTTTGGTAAGTTTTCAAGGTTTTTCCCCTGCGGGTTCTCTCTATCTTTTCATTAAGTTGCTAACCCGAACCATTTGTTCTAAGGCCTTTCGATTTCCCCTCTCCATTCCTAGAAGCCAAATCTATTTTACAGTGATCAGTGGTGCCGATTTGTGGGAAAAACCGAAGGTAGGATGGGGTAGGTTCGGCCAAATGGCCACTTTCTTGTTTTTTCCTTTTTGGTTGAATGTTATTGGTTTAATATTTTAGGCTTGGTCGAATGTAAGTGAGAAGGTGACATTTCCTTAAGGATTTTCGGGATTACAAGGTAAGGGATCTATTAGTATTAACATATATTTTGGGATTAATTAACTTTGGCCGATTGTAGAAGGGGCTAAGTCTTCATGTGTTTTTTCAATTTTTGAGCAAGACTTTACACTGAGGGTAGTAGATCCGGATAACAAGATTATCGACTAGGAATAGTAGATTTCGCGATATCAGGTGTGTAATACTTTCCCATCATCTAGATCCAATTATAATATGCATGTTTATAAGTTTATATGTTGTGATAAATGCTGAAATCTCGGCTTAATGTTGGAAACCTGAAGAGGGTGAAGCAAATCACCAGGTCAGTGAATGTTTTGACTTTATATGATAAAAGTATACTGATTTTATGATTGCATGGGTTGGGTTTGTTAAAGGAGGAAGTTATACGTTGTAGCGGTTTTACCGTGATCTGTTGTAGTGGCTTCGGCCATGATCAGATGATGAGCAGCAAGACTGCCATTAAGGCGTGTAGGGTGTGGGTCGATTGTAGAAATCCCCAATGGTATGCTTGGCTGGTACGGGGGCGTGTAGTGGATGGACACTTAGGTTTTGGGATTGGGCTTGCATATTAGTTCCTTTGTTATTTTATATATGTTAAACTATTTAATCTATTTTATGGGCCTAAAGCCCAAATCTAGTGGTGCATGAGGGTTGCACACTGAGTCTCATGACTCACCCTATTAATTAACATTTCAGGTGATACCTAGTGCTTCGGACTGGGCTGGAGAGGAGCGCAAGGTGGCCATGCAGAAGAATATGTGGAGTTGGCAAAAAGACTCAAGTTAATTATTTCATACTGTATTTTAATTAATGGATTTTAAACTTTGATGTAATAAGGCCATGGGCCACTAGTTTTATTTCCTTTTATTATGGGTTTAACTTATTTTTGTTTTTAGTTATTGGAAACATTTATTTTAATTAAACTAAGGCATGTAATTAAGTTTGGGTTTTATTTACAAAGGCATATTTTATATAAAATATATTTGGGCTTTTCTGAAAATACGACATGTTTTACAGAATTTTTCTTAGTGACATACCAGGTCTGGTTGTAGCAATTGGGCCGGGTTTGGGGGTGTTACATTTCCCGGGCTTATAACAAAGCAAAACAATAAAAAATAATAAATGTCCAGTATATTTGTTACAGTCCATTTTACAAAACAAATCCTCAAAGCCCAAATTTAATAAACCCGATTAGCCCAACTAAACTAACCCATACCCAAAACAGACTTTAACTACCTAGACCCAAACAACACCTGGCCCAAAAGGGCCAAAGCCTAAACAGCTTCAGAGAAGCTAGCGTTTCTAGGAAACCCTCGCGTCGCAAATAGTCCCATTCCAGCACTCAAGCCACCACTCGCGCCGAGATTACGCGAGTTGCCCTATCGCCGCCACGTTTCGTGCTAATGAATTGCAAAAAGGGAAAGAAAATGGCAGTGAAAATGAAAAGATTTTGTATTTCCTTTTTTATTTTTTCTTTTTGGGGTTATAAAAACCCCAAATAATCTGTAAAAAAGGACACATATACACAGAGAGCAGAAATCCATAAGAAAAACAGAGAATATATAAAGATTCAAAAGTTACAGAGAAATAAAAATACCAGAATCTATTTTAGAGGTGATTTATGTTTTTTTTTTATTTTTTATTTTTTTTGATCCCTGCATATTTCATACATCAAACACTTTATAAAAAACAAAAGGGGCGGAGTTTACCTTTGGGCCACCGTATGGGACGGCGCGTGGGACGGAGCCTAGGTCGGAGCCCTGGCCTCAGGCCGAAGGGCAGAGAGAAATTATTAAAGCCCTCTGTTTTTTTTTAAAAGGGTGTTTAAACGTTTTTTTGGGGCTAATTATTCGCTTATATAGCAAAAAGAAACGACGCCGCTTTTACTTAAGTAAATAAGTATAAAACGACGTCGTTCAAAAGAGAGGATTCGTGTGTTAACCCTAAAACCCAGAGAGGATCCGCGTGTTTTATTAAAAAAAGGAGAATTTACCATTTTAGTCCTTTTGCAATTTTATTTGTTTTAATTTCAGCCAATTTAACATTTTCTTTATTTTTAAATTAGCTCTGAAGGCCTGTTTTTGTTTCAATTAAGTCCCTGGATTGCTTAAAGGCCAAAAATCAGAACGACGTCGTTTTGGGAAGAAGGCATAATTGCCTAATGAGTCCCTACGGTGTAACGCGCTTTTAATTTTAATCCTTTTATATTTATTTTATTGCTATTTAATCCTTATTCATTTTATAACCTTTTTATTTTATTTTTTTAATTATTCTAATACTATACTTAATTATTTTATTATATTAAACTATTTTTTATTTTATTTTATTAATTTTGTTAAATAGTATAAATTTTTTTATATATATACATTTTTTATGTATTATCTTTATACATATTAAATTATGATTAGTTATTAGTTATTATTTTATTTGGTTTAATATGATTTTTATGATTTATATATTAGTTACTATATTATGTTTTTTATTTGTATATTATATAATATTATATTATATAATATATTATTTTTTGGAATTTTGTTTTATAAAATTTATTTATATTATATAACCTATTTTATTACATATTTAATTTTATGATTAGTATATTATATATATGTGTGTGTGTTTTTATATAAAAATATTATATTTTATTAATTATTTTATATGTAATCATTTATATAGGTATTAAATTATTAAATTATAAATGTTTATTATAAGTACTTTTTTTTCATTTATATATATTAAATCACTTTAAAAATCACCACATTCTTTTATTTTTTATTTGATGTGTAAATATTCTCATTTCTTATTTTTTTTATTTTTAAATTATTCCCTTTTTCATTTGATCTTGAAAGTCATAATTATTGCTATTTATTTTATATTTATTTATGTTCTTTTGATTGTTTATTATTGCTTAAATTTTTTATGTATTTATGCTATATTATTCTATTATTCATTGTTAATATGATTTGTAGTTATATAGAATTGCTATTAAATATATATGTTGTAATGTATTCATGCAATGTTTTACTCAAACCATTTTTCTATAAAAGTACCTTTTAAATTGACGCATTTATTTCAAATAGTATTAGAAAATAAGGTGATATTTAATATTTGGGACTTCGAGAAAAATTGTGCCCTAACTCACTGGGTTTCGATTTTTATCGTTGAACTTAAAATATTAAGTATCCTTTTTAAAAAAAAAAATTCATAAATTTTCAATTCAAAACTTATTCTCGGGAATTCAAAGCGTTGTATCCTAACTTACTGGATATAATGTTTTGTGTCTTGAGATAAGAATTTTCTAAATAGAGGTGAGCCTAATTTCAAAGCAATGAGATTTTATATCCTAACTTACTGGGTATAATATGTTATTTCTTTGAGATAGGTAAGTCTCGATTTTATTTCTAATAAAAAGGATTATATTTTAAAATTTTTCAAATTTTCGACAATAGGACATGATTTATCGATTGGGTACCAATTTTTGGGCGTTATGATAGTGCTAACTCTTCCTCACACATAACCGACTCCCGAACCCGTTTTCTTGTTTTTTATGGACCAAAATCGAATGTTTTAAAATAAAAAGTTTTACAAAGGTGATCTAATCACACCTAAGTAAAAGGGATTGGTGGTGACTCCATTTCCGTTTTTTAAAGTCGATCCTCATTTTTCAAAGCAATTTTGAAAATGGTTTCGACATGTGTAACAGCTGGATTTAGGGGCTGGACGGAATAGTGATCTCGGGGTCACTAATCCGAGGCTAGAGAAAATTATTTTCATATCATTTTATGAGTTAGTATATGATTTTATGAGTACATGAGAATTTTGGTACTTTAATTTTAGCGATTTCATGTTTAATCGCGAA
Source organism: Gossypium bickii (assembly GCA_025503065.1). Classification (NCBI taxonomy): domain Eukaryota; kingdom Viridiplantae; phylum Streptophyta; class Magnoliopsida; order Malvales; family Malvaceae; genus Gossypium; species Gossypium bickii. The sequence goes on along the minus strand of CP106715.1, from coordinate 31,141,541 downwards.
AAAGGACTAAATCGCATAAAGTGCGAAAATTCCATTCTATAAGCTAAAGGTACCAAATAGCCATAGATTGTTAAATTGAGGTCTTTAAAAAGCAATTTAGCCCCTTGTAATTTCTTGGCCGGCCATAGGCTATCATGGGAGACAAAGATGGACAAAAATTTGGTCAAAGTTAGTAAGAGTTGGTGACTAATTTGACTAGTTTAATATTAGAATAAAGAAAGAGAAAATATTATCTTTCTTTCCATCTTTCTCCACCGAAATTTCCAAGAAAAATAGGAGTTTTGAAAGCTCAAATTTTCAGCAAGACCTCCTTCAATCTAGTAAGTGATTTTGATGATTTTTCTTTATGATAATTGTACTTTTGAGATCCCTAGAGTTTAAGCTTTCTAAAGAGGGGATTATTTTGCATTATGGTGAAATGTTTTAAGAGTTTCCATGAGAGCCTTCATTGCTATTTGCTGCATTTTTATGGAAGAAATTGAGTCTTAGTTGTTAGATGAACAACTTTTATGAAAGGTGTTGTCTTGAAAACACCTAATTGAACCTTGATGGAAAGGTTATAAAATTGTAGTAAAAATGTGAATTGTTGAGTTTTGATGATAGCTATAAGAGTGTTAAATGTTCACCTAGGCTTGTAGAAGATAGAAATATGATTAGAATTTATTTTCGAGCCTAGGGGAAAAATGGTCATTTTGCCAAAGTCTAGGGGCAAAATAGTAATTTTGCCAAAGCATGACTATTAAAATGCTTTAATTAATGTGAGTATCAAAATGAGCTAATTTGCTATTATAGAGCAAGAAGAACCGAGAATTCGACTTGATCGGGGAAAGAACAAAGTCTCGGACTAGACCGTCGAACTAGCTCAGTTTGATTACTGAGGTAAGTTTGTATGAATTTAAGGCTTCACATGTATTTTCAATAAATTGCTTATTATGTTGTATAATATACGCTATTTTCATGAAGTTATGATTAATGATATATTGATAAGAAAATGAATGAGAATATGTAAGAGGAAGTCCCAATTGAAGACTCGGAATAATGAGGAATATTAATATCATAGCATGATACAAGGAAAGTCCGTGTAAGACCATGTCAAGACATGGCATCAGCATTAAGGCAAGGATATCATATAAGCCCATGACAAGTCATGGCATTGAAAAGTTATCATGAGGCAAAGATTCTATGTAAGTCCAAGTTAAGGCTTGGCATTGGTGAATTCATAAGGCAAAGATGTCATGTAAGTCCATGTCAAGACATTGTAGTGATAAGATTCATAAGGTAAGGATACCACATAAGTCCATGTCAAGACATGGCAATGGTAAGTTTCCAAAAGAAACATGTAAGGAAGGTCTCGTGTAAAACCATGTCTGGGACATGGCATCGACACCGAATTAAGAGATCCCATGTAAAACCATATCTGGGATATGGCATTGGCATCATGAGGCAATCCCATGTAAGACCAGGTCTGAGACATGGCATTGGCATCGAGATACATGTTTGATGAGATTGAGTAACCTCAATTATTCCGGGTAATTCATAGGGCAAAAGAGCCAAGCAAGAAAAAGGTAACAAGAAAGCTAAGAAAGTTAAGATAATAATAAGTTAAGTTTACTTTTGCATCAGTAAAATGTACTAATCTATGTGATCAAGTGACACAGGTACCGTGATTATAATAGAAGTATGAAATTATTATGTGACATGTGATGAGTAAGTAAGCCTAGCACTTGAGATGTATGTTGTATTTGTATTTTGATGGATGAGTTATATTAAGCAAATATAATTGCTATATGAATTTCATGCAAAAATGCTTACTTCTTCCCTTTCCTTTTCCTTATAGTTACGCCAAGCTAAATTCGAGGATCGTAAACGTTGGAGCTTGGAGCACACTATCAATCACTATTTTGGTATAGCCAAGTTGTTTTTCTTTAGTATGGCATGTATAGGAATTATTTCGTCTTGATGTAAGTCCTAAGAGTGGCCAAAGTGTTGGCTATTAAGGTTGTTATTCTTTTTGTATATGGCAAAAGATATTGGCCAATATTTACTAAGTTTATACATCAATTGATGATGAGTTATGTAACATCCGGGATTAGGGCCTATGCATTTTTGCTTAATTGAATGTGAAAGCATGCTTGTGTGTGTCTTGAATGTGTTATGTGAATTTTAGAAATCTTAAAAAAGTAAGGAAATGTCTTAGAAATGTAATGAAATGCTTTAGAAATGATAAGTTTAAAGTTTAAAAGGGGGACATGAAGCAAGGTGGTCTTAAGAGGAATTGTATGCAAAACATGACAGACAAATGAGCTTGGAAAAGTGGCTTGGAGGAACCACTTAGAGCTCTGGAAATGACGCCACATTCTAGGAGGAAGGACTTGTGTTCGAGTCGCGTGGAGAGCAAAATTTTAAAGCCTTTATTTTGCTAAGTGGCGTCAATAAGAGGGAATAGGGGGACGGCACATAGCTAAATTTTAGGAGTTTTATCCCTTTTATTTTATCTAAGGATAAAAGATGATAAATGAGGAATTATTCTTTAATTAGGAAAATAAGGGAGAAGTGATGGCCAAGTAAGGGACTTTGAGTTTAATAATTTCGGCTAAGTAAGGATAGTTGCTGAATTATCTTTTATTTTAGGTGATAATTAAAGAGATAAAATTATCAAAATAGGAAGAGTTGGCCGAATGAGGGTCTCTAGGTAGACTAATTTCGGCAGCAAGGGGAAAAAGGGTAGCCATTCTTCATTCTCTCTTTTCTTCTACCGAAATTCTCTAGCAAATTTCTCCCTTCTTCATTTGTTCTTCTTCATTTTGTTAGCCAAAGCCGAAAACTCAAGATACCATCATTAGCCGATTTTTTTATACCAATCAAAGAGCAGAAATCAAGATCCTTCTAGCCTACATAGCCGAATATTGTTAAAGGCTCAAGCAAGGATTGCCGATTCCTAAAGTAAGGGTAAGATCTCATTCGGTTTCATCCTTTTTCTTTTAAGATTTGCCAAAATCTAGGACTAACCCCATTAATATCTTGTTGCCAAAACTTTGATGAGATCTTTCAGGATTTACTAAGTGTTGACTACAAGGAAGGAGAAGTTCTTTTCCCGAGGGTACACCATAGGCCGCATGTTCCCTAGTTATTCTGTGAGTTTCGAGATTTAAAATCCACAAGGTAAGTGTTTATAGCATTCGGCCAAGGCCATGTTTGGTAAATATATGTGCTCATTAATTATTCAAAAGCCGAAACTAATCTATTCAAGTAATCTAGTGATTGCCGATTTCAAGAAAGAAGGATACAAAGTTTCCGGCATTTGATTAGACATCAATCGGCACCAAAGGTAAGAAGTCGGTTACGAATATCCTTTAGGATTTGGTTTCATAAGCCGATTAGGCTTTAAATAAAACATTAAGTTTGGCCGAATGGCTTAATGCTAAAAGTGACATGTTGGTCGAATGTAGGGACCTAAAAGATCTAAAGTGATAGATCAGTTTTTCGGGATTTCAAGGAATTCGTTAAGCATACACGGTGTGTACCCCACACTAATCTTAATAGATTTATGGCTTTAACTTGATATATGTGTTAATATGAAAGTGTAAGAATGTGGCTAAGGTACCATGTTATGGTACAAAGTACTCAGGTACGTTTCCTACTCCTACTAGGATTATGAAATATGTTATATTTAACATGTGAAAAGTGATAAGAATGTGAAATGCATGACATGTATAATATGGGGCATACGGGTTATATGAGAAAGGGGAAGTGAATGTGGTGACTATTGTCACGATATAAGAATGTGGTGACCTCGGTCACATTATCTGAATGTGGTGACTTCGGTCACATTATCTGAATGTGGTGTCACATGACACAAATATTATCTGGTGGCTATGCCACGAAAATTATAAGGGCGATGAGCATGTCGTCTGCAGTGGCAGCTTTTGATGGTGTGTAGCGGATGGAGGGTCGACCTAGTAGTCCCCATGGTGTGCAGGTTGGTACGGGAGACGTGTAGCGGATGGCTATCTAGTTTTGGGTTCGGGTTGCATCATTTTAATTTAATGATATATGAATATGTATGCTACGAAATGCCTAAATTTGTTAAGACTTAGTGCTGTGTTACACATCGAGTCTATTGACTCACCCCGTTGTGGGAACATTTTTTCAGTGATGATGATCAAGTAATGGACCGGCCGGGAGAGCTTAGTGGTGGCCATGCCCGACAAGGAAATTATTATGTGGACTCTTTATTTTTCTAAGTACTTTAAATTTCATTTTAGGTTTTATTTGATGTAATAAGGCCATAGTGAACTATGTTATTTTCTGTTTTATTTACTATGTTACGAAATTTTATTTATTAGAGATTAAGTCAATTTAATTTAAAATAAACTTTAAATATTTTATCACTTGAAATTAAATGGGTTTCAATATAAAATAAATTTGTTTTCAACTCGAGCCCAACCCACCAGCAAACTATCTTCAAAACCCACGGATTTCCAAAGTAATAAAAGAATTTTTAATCGGTTTACTTCGAGGAACATACCAGATCTGGTCCAGGCTCGTGGGCCGGGTATGGGGTGTTTCAAGTTATACATTAATGTTCATGTTTTTGATGAAGTATTTGAGTGGATGGATTGGGCATATGAATGATGGTGGCAATTGGCTTGGAAAATAGCTTTTAAGTGTCCACACGGGTAGGCACACGGGCGTGTGTGACACACGGTCAACCCATATGGGTAGGTTAACAAGCCGTGCGTCCCCTGTATGTTAGTGTTTTAAGTCAATGTCGACAATGGGCTAGCCACACGGGCGTGTGCCTAGGCCGTGTGCTCCTTAAGGGGTTGCTGACGTCGCAAACAGAATACCCCTAATTTTTCACACGGGTGAGGACATGGGCGTGTCTACGCCGTGCGAAGGACACGGGCCATTAACAGGGGCGTGTGTCAAGCCGTGTGAAAACCTCTATAGGTTTGTAATAAATAAATTGTACACGGGTTAGGGACATGGGCGTGTGAGACCACACGGCCTGCCCATACGGGTGTGTTCCAAGTCACACGGGCGTGTGACCTCTGTTTAGACAAAAATTTTCAAAGAGGGTAAAAGTTTTCGGTTGAACTCTGAAACTTTCTAGATGTATGTATATGGCCTCATAGGCCCATGAAATGAATGTTATGACTAAGAAAGGAAAGTTTTTAAATCAGAATGAAATTTTATAGCCCGTTAATATATGTTTAAGTATGGTCAAGGATAGTAATGCCTTGTATCCAGTCCCGGTGTCGGACACAGGTAAGGGGTGTTACATTTTGAGATCGTTGCTTTGTATTCTAGCTAGTCCGTACCCTAGATTTTGAAATTACTAAAGATTTATCATGTTGCCATTGTTGAATGCTTGAGTAATTTGATAGTTGATGATAGATTGTGAAGGTTTATTGATGGTTAAACTAGTTTTGTAAAGTGATTTTCGACAAAAATGTCAAAAAGGATTAAATTGTGAAAATGTAAAATGTGGTGGTTAAAAGTGTGAATAAATTGAAAATATGGGTTGCTAGTAAAATGTAGTAAATTCAGCTATGCATGGGTGGTACTAAATTGAATGAATTTGCAATTTTATGTGATAAGGACTAAATTGTAAATAATGTGAAAGTTTAGGGGCAAATGTGTAAAATAGCCCTAATGTGTATTTTGGACCAAATTGAATAAATAGTTGATTAAATAAGCTGATTTTGATAATATATAGATCAAGATAAGCCGAGATCGGGGAAAAAATAAAGATTGACGAATGACCGATAGTTGTTATCCAAGCGATACGAGGTAAGTTCGTATAATTAGAATCAAAGTTTTAAATACTTGTAATTAATTGAAATGTATGTTTATAATTGAGTATTTGATACACTTGGAATACAAATGCTTAATTGATATAGATTGATTATTACTGAGCCTCATTTGAACCAAATGAATTTGTAGGATACGAGTGACATGTCACTAGGGTTACTGTTTTAGTGTAGTTCCTGCATTTGTTGCGGACTCATCATAGCTCATATGAGCTTACCGATATATCAGCTTGTTAGAGCTTACTATTTTCAGCTCGTTAGAGCTTACCGTTTCAGCTCAATAGAGCTTACTGTCCATCAGCTCAGGAGGAGCTTACTGATCTTAGCTCGAAAGAGTGGAAGATGATACAGAATTGACGGATTACTGATTTATATGTACTGAAACATTGACGTAATCTAAATATGCCTCACACCCTTTTCGAACCAATTTCTCAGCACTAGAGCAGAGATTAATTAGACAAGTAATCTCGACGCTCGCCAATCACAATCACCTCCTTTTCTTTCTTGGTCCTTAAAACGACCCTCTTAGTCGCGCAATCTAAGCTAACTCAGTGCTCAACTAACTAGTCCATACCCAGAATTAAATCAAACTCCCCAAACGGCAGCTCCATCAAATTTGCCGAAAACACAACCCCTTGCACTTCTAACGAAACATTCTTATATAATCTGCTAACCCGAACAGATTCCCCCATGAACTCAGTACAGTAATCTCACCAGCAGTACACTCAACTGCAATCCCCAAGTTCTCGAAAACAGTACTAGCTACATAGGAATGTGTAAAACCTATGTCTATCAAAGCAGTATATGGAGCATCAAAAATTAAAAATGTACTCGTGATCACATCAGGAGCGTCTCTGTCCTATCGGCGTCAGTAGCATAAACCAATGCACGCTGTCTCGCCTCAGTTTGATTAGCACCTCTACCCGATGCTCGCCGCTTGGCGGACACATTACCACCCCTAGGCGGTCTCTGACCCACCCCAGGTGGTTCTTTGATCGCCTCTGAAGCTAAACAGAACCTGATCTCGTAGCTTGCATCTAATTTGCATGATGTGGACACTCTCTAATCTGGTGCTTCAAAGACCCACACAGCAGACAAGCCCCTAATCTCCTCTAACACTCATCCGGATGGCGCCTACCACTGTAACATCCTGAAAAGGGCCTATGCATCTTCGGTTTAATTGTACGAAATAACATGTCTTAAGTATTATGAATAAATTTTGAACATTTTTGAAAACCCGGAAATGAATGGAAATGATTTGGAAATGAACATTTTTGGAAACCTGAAAATGTATGGACATGATTTAGAAATGATTCAAAAGAGGAAAGTGAACATTTCTGGAAACTTGGAAATGTAAGGAAATGATTCAAAAGAGGAAAGTGAACATTTCTGGAAACTTGGAAATGTAAGGAAATGTCAAGTTTACAGAGCCGATCGAAAATTTTTGGAAACTTAGAAATGACCTAGAAATGACGAGTTTTAAGGTTTAAAAGGGGAAATTAAGGCAAGGTGGCCTTAAAAGAAAAAGTTTGTGAAATATGACACACAAACGGGCTTGGAAAAGTGGCCTGAAGATGTCACTTAGGGCCTATGGAAATGGCGCCATATGCAAGAGGAATGGGCCTGAGTTCGAGTCACTTGGGAAGCAAATAAAGGAGGTTTTATTTTTGCTTTGTAAGGCGAGGTGGGACGGCACATGCTTCTAGAAAGGAGGTGTTTTATTTTCATAAATATTCGATTAAAAAGGTAATAAATAAAGGATTTTTAAATTGGATTATTTTGAAGAGATAAATGTTGGATTAAACTCTTTTATTTATGATAATTAAAGGATAAAGTTATCAGATAGAGGAGTGGTGGCCAAGTAAGGGACTCCTTAGATGATAATTTCGGCTATAAAAGGAAGGAAGGAGGGCTACTCATCAATTTTTCTTCCTCCTCTCTCTCTGCCGAATTTACGAGTGCTCTCTTTTTCTCTTCTTCTTTTTCTTTTGTCAAGTGAATCTATAATCCACCATTGTCAAAATTCTCGAGTTTTCTTTTCTTCCTATTTCTTCTTACCAATCCATTCAAAAGCCGAATCTTGGAAGGGCTTCAAGCATAGGTGTTGTTGATTTCTTCAAAGGTAAGAACAAGTTTGATTTCCATTCTTTTCTTTTAGATTAGCCGAGAGATAATCTAACCCCATACATATTATGGTTGCTGAATATGGAAGGATCTTTCGGATTATCAGAGTAGTCGACTAAAAGGAGGAGTATTCGGGATTTCTAAGATTAAGGTAAGACATGTGAATATTCGGCCAAAGGCCTTGATTTATGTTTCGATGATTAAGATTAAGTCTAACGTAAGGTTTTAGGGATTTCGACATTCCTAGGGAAACAAGGAACAGTTTCGGGATTTGTTGGTGTTCCAATCGGCAACAAGGTAAGAATACTAATCCTACTAGGATTTGGAATTTTTAGTAGAATGGCTTTTTATTAAGGTAATAAGTGATAAATCAATGTAGGGATTAAGGATCTAAGCATTAGATCAAGCTTTTCGGATCTCAAGGAAATTTTAAGCGAATCAAGTGTGTACCCCACACTATTTTCTTAATAAGTTTTATGGCATGTTTAATAAATATATGTATGTGATATTATGAATACGAAAGTGTAAGAATGTGGCTAAGGTACCATGTTATGGTACAAAGTACTCAGGTACGTTTCCTACTCCTACTAGGATTACGAAATATGTTATATTTAACATGTGAAAAGTGACATGAATGTGAAATGAAGTATGATATGCATAATATGAATAATATGGGGCATTCGGGTTATATGAGAAAGGGAAGTGAATGTGGTGACTTTGGTCTCACTATCTCGAATGTGGTGACTTTGGTCACATTATCTCGAATGTGGTGACTTGGTCACATTATCCGAATGTGGTAACCGGTTACATTATCACGAATGTGGTGTCTCATGACACAATTATCTGGTGGCTATGCCACGAATTTATATGGGCGATGAGCACGTCGACTGCAGCGACTGCCTTCGATGGTGTGTAGCGGATGGAGGGTTGACTTAGTAGTCCCCATGGTGTGACTGGCAGGTACGGGGGTGTGTAGCGGATGGACAATTAGGTTTGGGTTTTGGAATGCATCATGACTTGTATTCATTGTTCTGAGTGTGTAACTCTTGTATGCCTAATTCTATTATGATTTAGTGTTGTGTACACATTGAGTCTGTTGACTCACTCCGTTGTGGGAACATTTTTGGTGATGATCGGTAATGGACCGGTCTGGTGGAGCTTAAAGGTGGCCATGCACAGCAAGAAATTTTACGATTTGGACTTTTATTTTTACTTAAGTACTTTCAATTATTTGGATTTATTTGATGTAATAAGGCCATAGGGAACTATTTTATTTTACATTTATTTTATTTATTATGTTTACAAATTTTTATCAATTAAAGTTTAAGTAAAATTTCTTTTAAAATAAACCCTAAATGTTTTGTCACCTTAAATAAATGGATTTCAATGTAAGATAAATTGGTTTTCAACACAAGCCCAACCCAAACAATATTTTTCTTAAAATCGCACAAGTTTTTCCTAAATAACAAAAGAATTTTGAACCGGTTTACTTAAGGAACATACCAAATCTGGTCAAGGCTCGTGGGCCGGGTTTGGGGTGTTTCAACCACAGTTAACACAAGGTTGAATCCCAATGGAAGCAACAGGAACTCCCACTCTAACAGGCCTATCAAGTCTGGCCCGTTTCTTCGGCCTTTGAACAGAATTAGAGGGCTTCGAATCCCTCTTATTCTTGCCTCTCTCACGATCTTTATTTTGGCGCTTCACATGCTTAACCTCTTCGGCGATCTTCGCTTTATCCACTAGAACAACAAACTCACACTCCCTCTGTGGAGCAATCAAAACCCTCAAACTGTCCCTCAAACCGTCCTCAAAATGGACACATTTCTCATAATCAGATGCCACCATGCCTCGAGTGTAGTGGCTCAATCTCAAAAACTCGGCCTCATACTCGGCCACAGACTTATCACCTTGCGTAAGATTCATGAACTCAGACCTACGAGCATCTACATAAGTCGTACCCATGTACTTTTCCTCAAAGGCAGTCTTGAAGTAGTCCCAGTTCAGACAATCCGATTAAGTACCCTACTCAATCGACAACAACATTTGATATGCCTCATCGCAAAGCAAATAGACTACACCTTTTAATTTCTGCTCAGAAGTGTAGTCGATGTCGTTCATAATCCTCTCAGTGGCCTCCAACCAATACTCGGCCACTGTAGGGACGACTCCAATGAATCCCCTAAACAACTTAGCTCTATTGGACCGGAGTCGTTCAGTTACCGACCCACGCCCCCCAGATCCAGAATAAGGTCCAGTGACCCTCTCCAACACTCTCAACATGACACAGTGCATCGTCCCTAGCCGAGCAGCTTTGAGACGCAGTCTCAGTAATAGGTGAAACCGATGTCTCACTCGTATCTAAATTCAGCATACTGCCTAGAGAGGAAAACTCTGTTTGAGGCCCCTTATGGCGCCTGCCGCGCCCACGAATACCACGACCACGAGTTCTATGAGCACTTATCGTAATTTTAAATTTTTCTACATTATAAACTTTTATGCATCAGTTCCAGTGTTTATTAATAGATATTTTATGCTTAATTTACCATAAGTTCAAAAGTATTTCAAAGGTTTCAGTTTTTAACTCAGTGCTGTTTTAGAAAGTACTAACTATAGTGTTTTCTAAATTCAAAGATACTTACAGGATCGGCGCTGGAGACTTGGTGTACCACTTACTTACTCAAAATGATCGAAAATATTTAAAAACCAGTTCTTTTTCAAAACAAAATTTTGGAAACCAAAATTCACATCCCGAGTTTTGCAACTTGACTCTGATACCACTAAAGGTAACAACCCTAATCCAACCTAGATGTTATGGCTGAATCCGGGAGTGTTAAGAAGAAGGGATTTGAAATCGACGATATATCGGTAAAACCATGTTTAGTTATTTGATAAAACGTCTAAGTATTGTAAAACATATTCATTACTGAAACCGTGATATGAACTTCTTTAAAGTTAACCGTTTATTTTTGAAGCGGAAGTTTGGAAAATCGTTTAAAACAAAAACCAAGCTCGTGTTTTCAAAAACCCATTTGTTTGCATAAAATGCTTTTTTTTATGTTGCAGAAAAGTAGCAAATCAAAATCCAAATCCAAAAGTTAAAACCAATTAGTCTAGAGAGTCCAAAAATTACAACTTTTAAGAAAAACCAGACTTTAAAATTAAACCATTAATTACTAAGTAAAAATAGTTCTCGGTCGAGTGGTCACCGCTGAGCCTCTGTTGCACCAACCCACCTAAGTCTGTGGATTACCTGAACAGAACAGACAAACAAATATGAGTTTTCGTAAACTCAGTGTGTAACCCAACAAAAATAGACATGTAATGTAGATAGTATTTTGTATACATTCAAATATAGATTCGGACCTAAGTCCATAACAGATGCAGATATCATATAAACAAAATAGATATATAGAATCCTACCCCCATCCTCTACACACCATCCCTGACTATCCCAACACACCATGTGGGGTTAAAAACACCCACTCATCCCTACACACCTTATAGTGTCGATGCGACACATAACAGATAGTATGCAGTCAAGTTGCCAGAATTAAGGCGAAAGGTCGCCGTACAGATCACTTCCTCCATATATACAAATCCCCAACCCACACAGATACAAAATACAAATTTAACAGAATCAACATGCTTAACATACTCGTGTATAGATATCATATATGTATACTTAAACAGAACAATCATGCATATGTATCAGTATCCTACACAAATCGAACTACCAAAATATCAAATCACATGATTTAGGGTTTGGTTAGCCCTTACTGACCCTACAGTAGGCCCACAGTCGATCAAAACGACTCGTGTGACCCTTGGGAAAATGGACATGTGGGCCCATATGCCCAAATTAGCCTTACCCATGTGGCCTACACGGCTGGCCCAAAACCCACACGCCCAATTTGGCCTAGCTCGTGTGGCCCACGCGGCCACACTCACACCATCACACGGTCGTGTCTTGTTCATGCCCACACCTTCTTCAGTCACACGACCGTGTCTCACACACGACCAACCACATGGCCGATTGCACACCTGTGGGGCGTCGATTTTTGGCTTTCGTCGAAACTCAATTTTTCGTGTTAGGAGTACACACCTAGTTTGATTTTGATGCAAAAGTAATCCCGAGACCTTCCAAAGCTAAAAATATTATACGAAACACCGTTTTTAGCAATCTAATTACAAAATCATCAATACAAAATTGAGCAACACGCATACACTTACCGCTATCAAACCCGATCACATGCACAGATTAGCCCGATTGAGCGAAACCACCGTCTCACCGCCTTCTCCTATACAAAATGTTTACAGAGAATTACTTTCCCTTACAACCCACACTAAGAATATAAGCGAAAAGGAGAACCCAATAGCTTACTAAAACGAAACCAATCTACAAGTGAAAACCTCCCACTTACTTGACCACACGAAACACCGAAATCTCGAATTACACACGATGAACAAAAAGAGGGTACAGATTGAAAAGGAAAATGACAGAAGAAAGGAATAGTGGAGGAAAGAAAAATGAATGTCAGAAATTTGGAAGAGAGAGAAAGAACCAAAATTTTGAAAAAACAAAACAAAACAAAACAAAACAATATCCATCCTAACCTATCACTAACCACTAAATCCCACTAACCCACTAACTTTCAACTCCTTCAGAATTTCACTTCCACCCAACCTCTATCTCACAACCGAAACAAAAACATCATCTATGCTTTCACAAGGAATCGAACACAGGACCTCTAACAAGCTAACTCTTTACTAGTCAAACCAGCAGGCTCATTCTAATATGAGTTTACTAAAGATAAAATATAACCCAACCCACCAAGGATAAGGCTAGGATAAAAAATAACCAAAATTTTCCAAATGTGAGACTTGAACCCAAGACCTCATACACACATCCAAAACACTTAATCACTGAAACAAATACTCATTTATGTCAGATTTCACAAAAACAAGCTTAAATTATTCAGGGCATTACACACTTAAAATCATAAATAGAATAATTTACTCAAGGTCATTAGCATAAAAAGTTTATCAAACAAAAATATAATCAAAGTTAAAAATTTCAAAGGTTGTTTAGACCATTCGTGTCTAAACACACATATTGGCACCCTAAGCGCCTAACAGATGCATATTTCTTGAAGATCATCTCAGGCCTTAATTTCACATTTAAAATTCTCATTGTTTCCACAAAGGATCATTTCTTTTATTTACTAACATTTCACAGCAAAGATCTGAAAAGAGTTATTTTGGCTAAACATAAATTAAATTTCCAATTTCATGATTACACATGTATTCATTAACTTACATATAGTGTAACACCCCTCACCCGGAGTGAACTATTACATCACGAGCAAGGGATGTCATATTTGGACTCTAAGACTACTCAACTTGATCATCAATTTTTAAAACTTTGTTTTAACATAATTAGGGCTTATTTAGGTAAAACGGGGTATACAAGGTTAATGTCGCGACACTAGGATGCTGATATCGTGACATTGAAAACAAGTTACTCAATCTACATGTCTAATACCGTGGCGTTGGATACAGATTACCGGAAACATGTTTGAGACATCTACCAAGTCTCAACTATCATTAAACATTCCAAATCATTTCTAAACATTATAAAACATAAAATCTTATTTGTATACTTAGCATTAACCTATGTACATGCCATGATCTATAACCAAAATATCAAATTCATACTCTATTTCAGGCCTTGGTGATGTGATGAGATGCGCTGATGTTGTGATTTGAAACAAAAGCTTCAATTCAATTTTTCACTTACGCGTTAAACAACAACGCGTTAAGCTACGCTATAACTTAATAAGTACATCAAGAATTTAAACTTATCATAAAATTTACTAAATTTAATGTGTTAATACTTTGAATATAATATATTTAAATTTTGCTGAATAATTATTAAATGTTTATTTTCACTTACAATCTTACCTAATTTCACTTACAACATTTTCATCCTAAATTTATCTTTTATATACAACTCACTTTGCCTATTGTAGACTTAAGTGAACAAGAAGGATATACGAAATGTAATCACGTAGTGGACGAGTACATAAGTGCTAGATTATCACAAACACAAATATTGTTAAAACACGAGCACAGAAGTACTAAATTAATGAGTGCACTAAAGAATTCTTAATGGCATACCATCTATATCCAACAAGTTCTAATCTTGTCTACATGGGCATTGATAATAATATTTGTATCAAATTCATTCATAAATTCAATTTCAAATGAAACTTTTACACACTTTCCAATTTGGTCCTTAATAACATCAATTTCAATAATAAAAACATCAACACTTGCACTTGATTCACTTTCATATAAACACTTCACTTAAACCCATTCATTATTTATTTCAATTCACATAGTTATTTTTATACACTTTACAATTTAGTCCTTATTATTATATTATTCAATAATCACTATATTTTCACTTCAACATACATTTCACTTCCATAATCGCTTCACATAAATATGTTATTTTAAAGTCTTAATACACCTAATCACTTTTTGAATACTTTACAATTTATTTTTTTAACATCACATAATTCACATATATCCACTATAATATCTATTCTATATCACTTGTATTCAATCTCACTTACATTTAACCCTTCATTTAAACTTTTATCATATTGCTTTATTTCACACATAAACTTTGAACACTTTTCAATCTAGTACTTTTTACTTTAATTTCACTACACTTAGTCTATTCACTTTGTTAGTAAAACAAAGCTCATATATCCATTTCTTTCTAATTAGTTTCATAATAAATATTAACATTTCCATATATATATATATAGACTTAAATTTTAAGAAATTTAGAATAACTATTTAAATCAAAGCACACATACTTTAAGTAGGGTAAGGTTCTTGATGTACTTACCTCTTTTTTGTTAAAATTTCACTACTTTGCCCTAAATTCTCTTCCTTCCTCACTTGTCACCTCTTTCACTTTATTTCCAACACTTTCATCATTTCTTTTCTTTTTTTACTTCATGAACACATCAAATAAATAATCAAAACTCATACTACAAATGTAACACCTCTAGTCCGTCCTAACTGCCAAGATTGAGCTACAGAATGCTACAGTACAAAACAGAACAGTTATAGACATTTAATGGATAATTCGAATAAAAATCATTATTTATCATGATATAAGTCATTCAGAACAAATTTAAACCTTTTTCTGAGCTTAATACGAGTTTGCATCAACTCTAAAGTTAGCTCGAGATCAAACAAGGACCGAATTGCAAATATTTCAAAAGTTCAGAATGACATCGTGACATGAGGGATCACTTCACGACGTCAATACCTTCAATGCCACAACGTCACTCATTGTTTCAGCCTCGTTAAGAGGAAAGAGTTCCTCGTCTCAATGTGACATTACAAGCCTTTTCTTGTTGGGACGACCACCATATGACGTCACAACGTGAATCCTGTTTTTGGTATTTTAAGGCCATTTGGTACTTGTTCCAATCCAATCATCCAAATAGGTCAAAAAAGTTCTTATAGTATCATTCAAACCTATTTAAAACATTCCCAA
This sequence comes from Gossypium bickii, assembly GCA_025503065.1. Lineage (NCBI taxonomy): Eukaryota > Viridiplantae > Streptophyta > Magnoliopsida > Malvales > Malvaceae > Gossypium > Gossypium bickii. The sequence continues at coordinate 31,126,019 of CP106715.1, read as the reverse complement.
AATCATGCCAAAACATATCATTCATCGTATTCCGAACATCTACGCAATATGCCACATTTGGCACAAAATCACAATACATTCATCAACCATTCAAATTATGATACTAATCGATTACTTCATTCAAAAACAACATTTAACTATCAATATGATCATCTATATGCTTCTATTATAGCTAAACATATTGCCAAGGTGCACACATTCATCCATATCATATAGCCTCATGTCATTCACCATTTTGGATCCAAAATCAACATTATTCAAAGTAAGTACACATAACCATAACATGCATATATACATGCCACATAACCGAGTCCAAAATGATAAAAAAAACTACCGAATCGAAAGCTTGATAGTGTGAGCTTCGAAGTGATTCGATCACCTTGTTCTGCAAAAGACAACTACAAGCAAAGAAAATATAGCTGAGTAAGCATTGCGCATGCTTAGTAAGTTCATAGGAGCTGATACAGTAAACTCACCTCAATTCATAACTAACATAATGAATTAGCTAACTATACGACTTTTATGTCATCACATTTCACATCAGTAAGGTGATTTCATCACTTACAATCTTATAACATATCAATATGAACAATACATTCCCATTCAGTTTCACCTAGGGCTCAGCTTGCCCTTACGATCGAACCTCAGGATCTTTTTCCATGGCGAGACCTTGAGAAATACGAAGTCTCCAAGTCTCCCACAGAATACTCAATCTCACGTCTCTTCAAATCCACATAGGATTTATGTCTATCCGATGCCACTTTCAGTCGATCACCCAACTTAGTCATCAGAAACCAACTCAGAAACTTAGTCATCAGAAACCAACTTACCTTCGGTCTCAGAAACCAACTCAGGACCCAGAACATGTCATCACCCAACTTAGTCCAACACAAGGCAGTGCGAAACTTACGACCATATAGAGCCTCGTAAGGTGCAATCTGAATGCTAGATTGGAAACTGTTATTATAAGCAAACTTTGTAAGCAGCAGATACTCCTTCCAACTGCCTCAGAAATCGATAGCACAACTCCTTAACATATACTTCAGTATCTGAATCACCCTATCTGATTGACCATCGGTCTGAGGATGGAACGTAGTACTGAAGTCCAACCTTGAACTAGAGCCTCATGTAGCTTTTTCCAAAATCGAGACGTGAAGCAAGGATCCCTATCAGAAATGATCGAGATTGGTACCCCATGCAGTCTCACTATCTCAGAAATGTAGAGCTTCGCCAACTTCTGAAGATAATAGTCGGTCCTAATCAGAATGAAGTGCGTAGACTTGGTTAATCGATCCACGGTGACCTAGACAGAATCCTTCTTAGTGGGTGTCAAGGGCAACTCACTAACGAAGTCCATTGTTTCTCGTTCCCACTTCCATAGTGGGATCTTAACCGACTACAATAAACCTAAAGGTAACTAATACTCAGCCTTAACTTGCTGGCATGTCGAACATCGTGCCATAAGATCAGTAACTTCGCGTTTCAACCCTAGCCACAAGTACAGTTCTCGAAGATCCCAGTACATCTTATTACCGTCGGGACGCATAGCATAAGGGCTACTATGTGCCTCCTTCAGAATCAACTGTTTCAAATCAAAATCATTCGATACTACCCGACCTCAGAAACACAACACACCCTCAGAATTCAATCTAAAGTCCGTAGCAGTACCACCCTCAATCTGTCGAAACCTCAAGCACAGAGACTCATCCTCTAGTTATTTACCCTTAATCTGCTAGATCCAAGTTGGTTTGATTTGCAGTTCAGCCAACAAACTCCCATCGTCAAACAAGCTAATTCGAGCAAACATCGCTCTCAGATCAGTCATATCCATATAGCTCAATGCATCGGCCACCACATTGGCCTTGCCTGGATGGTACTCAATGGTACAGTCATAATCCTTAAGTAGCTCAACCCATCTGCGCTGCTTAAGATTTAGCTCCTACAGAGTAAGGAGGTATTTAAGGCTTTTGTGATCAGTGTAGATGATACACTTCTCACCATACAGATAATGCCTCCAGATTTTTAGTGTAAAAACTACGACAGCCAACTCCAAGTCGTGCGTCGGATAGGTCGCCTCATATGTCTTTAGTTGACGAGACGCATATGCTACAACCTTACCATCTTGCATCAACATGTGATACATCACTATAAACCATGAACTCCTTTCTAAGTTCAGGTTGTATCAGAACAGGAGCCTCAGTCAGTACAGTTTTGAGCTTCTCGAAGCTCTCTTGCTACGCATCAGTCTAGGAAAACGGTACACCTTTACGTAGCAGCTTAGTTAAGGGTGCCACAATCAGTGAGAAACCTTCCACAAACCGTCGGTAATAACCTGCCAAACCAAGAAAGCTACATATCTCAGACACATTCTTAGGTTTTTTCCTATCCAGTACGACCTAAATATTTCGAGGATCGACTCGAATCCCCTCAACAGACACCACATGACCCAGGAATGTTACTTCACGTAACCAAAACTCACACTTGCTGAACTTAGCGTACAGCTATTTTTCCCTCAAAATCTAAAGAACAATCCTAAGGTGCTCATCATGCTCATCCTCAGTCCTCGAATAAACCAATATGTCATCGATGAACACTACCACAAACCGGTCCAGATAGGGCTGAAACACTTAGTTCATCAGGTCTATGAAAGCTGTCAGCGTATTAGTTAGTCCAAATGGCATCACTAGTAACTTGTAGTGACCATAACGAGTCTTAAATCCCGTCTTATACATATCAGCCTCCTTAACCCTCAACTGATGGTACCCAGATCGGAGATCAATCTTAAAGAATACCGAAGCTCCTTGAAACTAGTCAAACAGGTCATCGATCCTCGATAATGGATACTTCTTCTTGACGGTCAGCTTATTCAGTTGCTGGTAGTCAATACACATCCTCATGGATCCATCTATTTTCTAAACAAACAGTACCGGTGCTCCCCATGGAGACACACTAGGGCGGATGAACCCACGATCCAACAACTCTTAAATCTAAGCCTTAAGCTCCGTAAGCTCTTTTGGTGCCATTCGATAGGGAGCAATAGACATCAGAGCTGTACCAGAGAAAAGCTCAATCCCAAACTCCACTTCCTGATTCGGAGGTAAACCCAATAGCTTATCAGGAAAGACGTCTAGAAAATCCCTTAGAGTGCGGATATACTTTACAGTAGAGTCCCTAGAAGCAGAAACACTTACGTAGGTCAAATACGCCTCACATCCCTTGCGAACCAATTTCTCAGCCACCAGTGCAGAAATCACATTAGATAAGTAATTCCGACGCTCCCCACTCATGACTACCTCATTACCTTCCACAGTTCTCAATACAACCCTCTTAGTCGCACAGTCCAAGCTGACACGATGCTTGACCAACCGGTCCATTCCCAATATTAAGTCGAACTCCCAAACGGAAGCTCTATTAAGTCAGCCAAGAAGATCGCCCCTTGAACCTCTAATGGTACATCTCTGACTAGCTTATTAACCCTTATAGATTGTCCCAACAGACTTAGTACAGTAACCTCATTCGTAGTGCTCTCAACCGGCATCATCAAGTTTTCAGATATGTTGCTAGCTATATATGAGTGAGTAATGACGTAATGACGTCTAGTGCATCTCTGTTCTCTCAGTGACGTACAGCATAAACTAAACCAGCACCTCTGCTTGATGCCCTCTGTCCATGACTTTTACCACTATCACCCCTAGCCTGACCACTGCCTCTCGGTGGCTACTGAACTACCCTCTGTGGCTGTGCAGTACCAGTACCCGGAGCTTGCATCTGATCGGCCCTCAGCTGACACTCCCTAATGTGGTACTCCAATGACCCACACTTCAAGCAAGCCCCAGTCCTCTTCTAACATTTGCCTTGATGGTGTCTACCACAATTGACACATGGTCTGCTGATCCGAGAGCGTGATAATGGGGGGTTCACTCTAATCGCCCATCAGTCCGGCCTTTTTTAGGCCTCTGAACAAAACTCAAGGGCTCCAAATCCCTCTTGTTCTTACCTCTCTCTGTCACGATTTTTGCGCTCACCGTGCTTAACCTCCTCGGCGATCTTCGCCTTCTCAACCAGTGAAGAAAAATCACACAGTACTCTCAAATTATCCCTAAGGCCATCCTCAAAGCGGAACTCCCTCCTACGGGCATCCACGTAGCTCGCCCCCATATATTTTCCCTGAAAGGCAGTCTTAAAGAAATCCCAGGTCATACGTTCAGGCTGAGTGCCCTCCTTAACAGTCAGCCATCACTGGTAAGACTCATCCCGCAATAGTGAGACTATACCCTTTAATTTCTGCTCGGGGTGCAATTTAGATCATCTGTGATCCTCTCCGTGGCCTCAATCTAGTATTCGGCCACATTAGGGCGACCCCAATGACACCCCTGAAGAGCTCTGCTCTATTGGACCGAAGTCGTTCCGTAACCGACCCTCAGCCCTCAGATCTAGTATTAGGTCCAGCGATGCTCTCCAATATCCTTAGCATAGCCTGGGATAATGCGTCATCCCCCACCATGTGATCTTGAGACCTAGTCTCAGTAGCAGGCAACATTGGCATCTCACTCATATCCAGATTTGGCATACTGCCCAATAAAAAGGACTTAGCTCGAGCTCCTCTACGGCCTCTACCTTGGCCTCTAGTACCTTGTTCGTGAATACCCCGTGCGTTCATGTCTAGTCGTATTTATCTGTATTACAAATTTTATGAATCAGTTACGGTTTCAGTATTTATTAACAGATGTTTTATGTAAACAATTTCAGTAATTCAGAGTGATTTTCATAAATCACAGTCTCTATTAGTTTTGCTACAATCTCACTATACACTATCTAGAGGTTTTTCACAGTATACTACCTACAATAATTTTAGAATATACTATCTACAGTATTTTCAGTTTAAACTTATCAAAGTTTTAGAAAACTTACAGGATCGACGTCGGAGACTCGATGTACCACATACTAAGTCAAATCATTTTCAAAACCTAAATTATAAAAAATATTTAAAACCCAAAAAAAATCCACAGCTGAGTTTTGCAAATTGACTCTGATACCACTGAATGTAACACCTCAAACTCAACCTAAACGTTATGGCCGGATCTGTCTGAGTCACGTGATAGCATGTTGAAAACTAAGTTTCTATGATAAAGCCATTTCCATTTACTTACTTTTCTTATCTCTTCTTAATTCCAAAATCCTTACTCGTTTAATCGGTTGTTTTAAACATAATTCGTTGTAGAAGCTTTTAAAACCGTTTTGAGTAAATCGTGTGTTTAGAGAAAACTTTGCCTTTTTAAAAATTGAGTTTTCCTACGTCTAGCAATTATAAATCCATAAAAATAAATGAAAAACCAAATTTAAGCAAAAGTCCCCAAATTACATCCAAACAAACCACAAATCATAAATTATAAATCGTAAAAGTTCAAAAAAACTGTGGTCACCATCGAGTCCTCCGCCACACCGATCCATCTAGGTCTGGGGATTACCTGTGCACATTAAATAGAGAGGGGTGAGTTTACGTAAACTTAGTGTGTAATTCTACAGAAAACAAACAATAGTAAACACAGTGCACAGTCAAAAACAGTCTTGCGCCTAAGCCCCTTTCAGTATCAGTATCATGTACAAGGGCCATAGCCCATCATAGTATCCGTAACAGATATACAATATTCAGTAACAAAGTCCTACCCAACCATCCTCTACACACCATCTCCATCCAACCCTACACTCTATGTGGGGATTTTTGTTGCCGTCGGAAAAAGTAGGAGTCCTATTCCTATTTAAATTAACCCACCCATCTCTACACTCCAGGTAGTACCGAATGCGGCGCAAACAGTAGTTTACAATTGTGCTGCCAGTATATTAGGCTTAAGAGCTTTTCAGTACACTTCCTCCAAATAAAATCAACCCAACCCCATACAACACATGACATGATATCTCATGATATCAGTACATATAATTAGTAAATTTATACATGCATACTATCATCATGCTTAATATATATCCATCAATCAATTAGTTCACACAATTAGGGGTCTAAGTAATGCTCTGTGACCCTATAGTAGGTTCACAGTCGACTTGGGCGACTCGTGCAACCTTAGAAACCAATTTAGTGAAAATGGGCTCACACGCCCATGTGGCCTGCCCGTGTGGATAACCTGTGTGGGTCTACAAGCCCCTGTGGCCCACACGGCCGAAATTAGTCTAGCCCGTGTGTCACACATGGCTTGCCTGGCCATCACAAGGCCGTGTCTAGTCTCCATGGCCTGGCCTCGTAGATCACACGCCCGTGTTAGGGCGCACAGCCTACCACACGGGCGACCACACGCCCGTGTGGCATCGACAGTGAGGTTTTTAGTTTTCGTCGAAACCTTATTTTCTGTGCAATCGAGTACACATCTGTGTCATTTTTGACGCGTAAGCTCTCCTAAGCCTCCAGAACCTAAAAATTGATAGTTCAACATTCAATTTCAATCTTAATGCACGATTAAACCGACAACCCAAAACCATCCATAACTTAAAACAAGCACTTACTACTTACTCCTGCACTCCAAAAGACTATCTACAACCCCACAGTAGTAGGACCACGATCTTCTCGACTCGCTGCTGCCCAAAACAAAGGTTAACCCCAATTAGCATTTGAACAAAACCACAAGTCGCAGAAAATGAATCCCACTTACCAAAACGATTTGAAGACTCCTAACGTGAAAATGATAATCGGTCAAAATCACGACAACAACAGTGAAAGAGAACAAAAAATGAATGTAAACTTTGGAAGAAAAGATGAAGAAATGATAAAAAGGTTTTGGGGAAACAAAAATAGGTAGAAAGAGAAAAGAGAGAATGGGACGTCGAATTTTGGGAAAAATTTGATAAAAAGAAATAAAAATAAAATCCATTTGATAACCCCCTAAATCCCTTAAAATCTCCCACTAATCCCACTACTAGGAATTCTATTCCCACTGAAACACTTGCCTGAAAACCGAGCAAAAATAAACTCCCTTGCTCTTGCAGGGATTTGAACCCCAAACCTCCAACTCACCAACACACATCTTAACCACCAGACCAGCAGGCCCATTCTGATATGGTTTTATAAACAATCAAATAAAAGCCTACTAAACAAGAGTGAGGCTTAACTTAGAAAAATTTCAAAATTTGCTAAAGGCATGGCTTGAACTTGGGACCTCCCATACACTCCCAGAACACATAACCACTGAAGTAGATACACATTTGTGTCACGTATACCCAAAAACAAAAATTAAAATTTTGGGGCGTTACAAAATTGCTTTCGTAAAGAGTATACAATAAGGAGTTTTCAATCATGGTACTTCTTATGGACTGACTGTATGGTTAAGTAAATTGCGAATTATCAAAATGATACTTTTGGACATAACTACAATTACTCGAGCCTAATTGTATATGTTCAATTGGTCTTTTCGCTAGCTTAACAAATGCTCAATTGGGCTGCATTTAAATTAGAAAAAAATTCTACGACTTTGGAATTAATTTAATTGAGTCGATTTATTTGATGTGTAATTAAATTAGGCGGTCATGAGAATTGTTCAACTAGAGAATTTGATTAAAGAATTTTTTTGAAAAAATAATTTGGAAAATCTAAGTGATTTTTAGGAAAATTAATTTTGATCAAGTAAAATTAAATTAATCAAATTAATTAAAATTAATATGATATTTTTGGAAATTAATTTTCAAGTCAGAAAAGTCGCTCAATGTGTAATTGAACTTGAAAATTGGAACTGAGATTGAAAATTGGCCCCAAGAACCAAAAATCAAGATCGAGACCCAAAAATCGATCGAACCGGGACTAGTATGTGAAACCGATAACAGGACATGATCGATCGGGTCGTCTGTCGACCCTGACTGAACCAAGAATAGCCGAATCGGATTGAGGTGCCGTGAGGGTGTCACACATGCGATGGCACAATCGACTAGACGATGTTGGTGATAGCGACAATGCCGACGGCAGTGACGACAACATTCCAATGGCTGACAAATGGTTTTTCAGCGGTTAAGCAGTGTAGGAATCACACTCCTATTAGGGTTCTACCGAATAATTTGATTTCAAATTAATTATTCTAAAAATAATATTTTTTAATAAATTTAATATTAAATTTAATTTAATAATTATCGTGATAGTATTTTTATTATTTTAATGTTAAAGTGATTATCTTAATATTAAAATTAAAATTAAAATTTATCTTATAGATAAATATTCTATTAATTTAATAATAAAGTGATTAAGTTTAATCATAGTTGAACCCTGTAAACTCACTATATAAAAAGAGCCATAGGTCATTTCACAAACTTAAATTCAAGAGAAAGCTGTAGAGAGAAAATTCTCTAAAGAAATTATTTCAGAAGATTTTTAGAGATATTTTTTATTTACAACTTAACCCAAAATTTAAAGAAATTGAGAAATTACCTCACTTGTAATTTTGTGAAAGAATTTTTGATTCGAAGTGAGCCCACACTCGATAGACGTGAGCTTGAGGATAATGGAAAAGACTACTCAGTTGAAGCATTCATCCTAGACTAATCGAAAAGGTACAATTTTAATTACTTGTTTGTTACTTTAGATATCACAATCAAGTTCTTATTTTTTTGAAAATGTTTTAAAACTCTGGTTTTTCGCTGCGTTTTACAAACCCAATTTTCTTACACAACACATAATTAGCCCATATGTAAGATACTTACACAATCAGTTACCTCATTTTAAGGCCATATAACATTTGACCATTTACTAGAGGGTCTGTAACAGCCCGATTTTCAGTGGCGTCGGAAACAGTGGTTCGAGACCACCAAATCTGACAAGTAAACTCATAAATTTTATTATTTAGTATTTATGAGTCAAATGTGATTTAGAAAGATTTATGAATTAGTAATTTGTGTTTTATAAGGATTTATTAGGTTAAGTGGTTTAGAAAACGAGGTATCGAGATCTCGATTTTATAAACCGAGCCGTAAATATTTTTATAAATACTTACGGAGTGTTATTACAGAGTGTTATCGGAACTGAAATATATGCTAATGAAGGGATAATTTTATATTTTAGATCAAGAGCCCATAGACAATCATGAAAAAGGGAAATTAGCAGAATAATCCCTGAACTACTACAAATCTTACAAACTAATCTAGGTAAGTCCGTATGGTTAAAATTTAATATTTATTTATTAAATTGATGAATGATATTATGTATTTATTCATATTTATTGTTGAAAATAAAATTATTGTTAAATTATGAAATTGAATTGATTGTTCAAAACGAGTGGAATGTGGGATTGAGTACAATTGTTCTGTGGCAAAGGATGAATTGACAGCAAATTACCCAAGTAAACCGAAGTTTAGCATTTGTTGCGAACTTTCGTGTTTACTTTTCGTTTAGCTCTCACGAGATTCTGTTAACTCATATGAGTTTCTGTCTAACCCTAATGGGTTTCCGTTTAGCTCTTTTGAGCTTCAATTTAACCCTTATGGGTTTCTGTTCAGCTCCTATGAGCTTCCATTCAACCCTTATGGGTTTTTGTTTAGCATTTATGTGCTTCTGTACAGCCTTCAGGCTTCTAAATATGATGTACTCATATCCGTAAGTCGTTCTCCGATTCAGCAAGGGTTGGTAAATGACGTATGAAATTAATGTATAAAGACTTAATGTTATGATTGGTATTGATCTGAGATAAGTGAATTCATCAATTAAAGTTGTGATTGGCAGGAAATGTACATTGAATGATTTACTTAAATGATTTGTTATAATATGTACGATAAGATTTATGTTTAACCTATTGAACTCACTAAGCTTCATTAAGCTTACTTGTGTTGTTTAATGTTCTTGTAGATTAATGTGAGGTCTGAAGATCAGAGCAACATATCAAGTCACACTATCCAGCTTAATCTAGTAGCTTTTGCAACGTATATTTTGGTTTATATGGCATATATAGGGTTGGTGTGGAAATGAAGTACTTAAAAATATATGGTTACGAATGTTATATGCTTGTATATATATAAATAGAAGTAGATTTTGATAAACTAGTGAGATGGATTAAATAGGTAAATTTAAGTAATTGAGTATTTGTGATGTTATATTATACTTAAAACATGATTTTGGCTTGTGTTAATTGTTTGTTTGGGATGTATTGATGTATTGAAATGTTATGTATAGGTTGATAACAAAATGGGTGAGAAAAGTGGCCTTAAAATGACCTATTTTCGTCCACATGGGAAGAGACAAGGGCGTGTGTCTAAGCCATGTGTGACACACGGCATAGCACATGGGCATGTGTTCTGGCCGTGTGTCCCATGCATCTTAAAATTTAGAAACAGAATGCCTAGGTTTTTGCACACGGCCTAGCACACGGGCGTGTGACTTGGCCGTGTGGTCCAAGTTAGAGAGTTACACGGTCTAAGACACGGGTGTGTCTCTTGGCCGTATGAGTCACACGGGTGTATGTCCCTTGCATCTAGGAAAAATTTTTAAATTTTAAGAAAAATTCTCTAAGTTTCAGGTTTAGTCCCGACTTGTTTCTAATGCATATTTTGGGCCTCGAGGGCTCATATAAGGGACAGTGTGAGTACATTGTGATTGGTTTGTGAAATGTGTATTAAATAATATGAAATGTTTGTAATTGGTCTGAAAAGTTTGGTAATGTGAGGTTAAAGGTTAGGGGTGTTACACAGTCACTTAGTGCTTTCGCCCAACTTACGACTACTTACCATAATTAGCTACTTCATAGATAGCATAATGCTATTCGACCATGCATTGAAATTACACACAACATTCGGCCAACTTGTGAACAATCATACATCTCACAGTAAACACCAAAACATACAGAAGTTAGGACCTACACTGTAATATCCTGAAATAGGGTTGCGAGTTTGGAAAATAACTCAAGTGTTAGTGGGCCTCAAGAGTGGTTTTGATGTGTTTTTAGAGTTCCTAAAACTCTCGGATTAAAAAGGGAGTATTTTGAAAATTTTGAAAATTTTGGGTTAAAAGTGAAATTTGGCTGAGGAAGGCCTTAAGTAAAAATTTTGTAAGGTTTTGGACATGAAAGTCCGAGAGTAAAGTGGCTTAGTGTGCCACTTAAGAATTGGCGCCAAGCGTGTTAGGGGATCGAGCTTATTTGGGCGCATGGTTTTTCATTTTTGTGTTTGTATAGTGTAATGGGCTAAGGAGGCTTTAAAAGAAAATCAAAGTGGGTTCTGTCACTAATAGAGGTCTTGGCCGAGTGGTTGAGACGCTTAGCTAATGTGAGAGAGAGACTCGTGCAAGGACTCGAGTTCGAAGTCCGGGCGCGCTTGATTGCGCTTTTTATTCTCGCTTTTTACGTCAAGTAAGGGACGCCAGCAAGTAAGGTTTAAAAGAAAATTCGATGCGATATTAGCACGAAATTCAAAGTGGCCGAGTGGTTAAGGACTTGGCTTGAGAGCTGCGTCTAAGGGGACTCGCGTTCGAGTCCTGGAGTTCGCACTGGAAGCATTCTATTTTGCTTTTAGCGCTAAAGTGAAGGGAGCCAAGGAAAGTAAGGTTTAAAAGAAATTCGCGACGAGATATGGCATGAAAGTCTCAGCAGCAAAATGGCAGGAAGTTTGGAGGATTCTCTCCAGGTCTCGGGTTTGAGACCGGGAAATGCACACTGGGTTTTTGTTTCGTTTTGGCTTTTTCAGGCGTGAAAATAAGTGGCTGCATGGGCATTAAATGCATGTAGCATGCAGCTTAAAAGTTGCTGCTTGTTTGTTTTATTTTTTTTATTTATTGTTCTATCATGGGCTAGTTATATTTATTTTATTGTTTTATTATTTTATTAAATGATGGGAAATAGATTAACAATAGTAATTGATGTTGGAACTTAGCAAAAAGAGAGAGCATGTGCGCTTTGGGTGTTAAAAAGAGAAGGTGAATGGAGCTTCAATCTTTTATTTATTGTTTTTTTTAATTTTAAGGTATGGAAAGATGGATAAGTGGTGAGAATGTTGTAAATGAAATTTTGTTCATTTCAAATGAAGCTTGGCCGGCCTTGGTTTTGGTAAAAAGAGAAGCATGGTCATTAACCCTTTTATTTTATTAAAGGATGGGTAAAGATATGGAATAATGAATAAACAATGAATTTGTTTATTTCAATGAGGATGGGAGTGAAGCATGCCTTGGGGAAGGAGTTGGACGGCTTGGGGGAAAGGATAGCATGGCCGAAATTCCCATTTGCGGTTTTCTCTTCCTTTCCAAACTGTATTGGCTGATCGTGGAGCTGCAAAGGAACCTTCAATTCGGTTTTTCAAGTTAGCAATGGGTGCCAAATTTCCTTGTTTTGTTTTCTATCTCCCCACATATTTCTTTTGCATGGCCGATCTTGTGAATGCAAAGGCATAGCCAAATGACCTTGTTCCATTTTTTTTGGGTGCATGGCCATTGATTTGTTTGTTCCTTCCTTTTTGTTCTTGACCGAGAGAGGAACCTAAGGTTGGAGCTTCGATTTTGATGAGGCTAGAAAGTATTTTCGGCTAGCAAATAGGACTTGTCTTGTTTTCCTTCTTTGTTGTTAGCCGAATGTTTTGGTCTTTATTACCAAATCTTTTGACCTTTTTCCTTGATTCTTTATTTTTACCTTAAATCTTTGCCTATTTTCGTGAGGCAGATTCTACAACAGTAGGACCATCGAGCCTTTGTTTTTGATTGAAGGAAAAGTCTTCAAGATTCGACTATTCAAGGTAAATGATAAGTATAATATTCGGCCAAGAGCTTTTGTTTATAGAGTTGTGTATTGTTTAGATTCTAACAACGTTTTAATAGGAATTTTGATAATTTTGGGAGCAACCCGACGGGAACAAATTGGTTTCGGGATTGAAATAAGCAAGGTAAGGAAGTATGTCCTTCGGCCATAGACTATATTTTGGGTTTTGATAAAAACCTAATGTTGACCTTAGTTGTGGCCGAATGTGTATAAGGCTATAATGATGTGCTCTGTTTGTGTGTAGCTAGTGTTAGGGAGCACAAATGATTCTTTTGGAAATTGAAGTGCTCAAGGTAAATGACTCATGATATTCGGCCTAAGGCCATTTTATTGGTACTAAGTGTGACCGATTTCAGTTATGTGTTCTAGGGGCAAATCGATAGAAGTAACAGAAGCTTTTGGGGATTTTAGACTTTGTTAGAATCGATAAATCAAAATCTCGCTATAGTCAGGTGCGTAGTTATCGCACTGTTCTCTTGCTTGTTATATGTGTTGTACATGTTATTTCATGAATATATATATGTTGTGCATGTTATCCGAAATAAGGGTTAAGATAATGGATACTAAGGTAAGTGATCGAATAATCAGGTTAGTGGTTATGATATTAATCTTTCAGAAATTTGCGATAATAAATGACTATTGATGAATGTACAAAAATGGTATATTTATGTGTATGGACTATGTGGATATGGGCTTTGTAATTGTACATTTATGTGTATGGACTATGTGGATATGGGCTTTGTAATTGTATATTATGTGTATGGACTATGTGGATATGGGCTTTATAATTGTATATTTATGTGTATGTACTGTGTGGATATGGGCCAAGCCCATATGTAAGGACATGTGTATTAACTATAATCGAGTCTTGGCGACTCACTCTTTTATTATTAAACCTTTCTGTGGCGAATAATACTTGGACCAGGTTTGGAGCGGGTACAAAGGTGGCCATGCAAAAGTGGATTTTCATGCAAAGGAATCTCTTATTTAATGAATTAAGCATCTATATTTTCAAAGATTTTAATTAAGTGTGTATTGTAAAAAGGCCTACTAAAGTGTTTAAGTACCTTTATTAAGCAGCTTTATTATTATGCCCAATTATGGAAAGATAGTTTAAATGTCGATTGCAAATGGTTTTATTTTCTTAAGTAAAGCTTGAATCCGATATTTTTATAACAAACTTTGATTTTTACTTAGAATATTACAAGTCACGAAAATGTTTTGTTAAAGGAAATAAATTTTCAACGGTTTTACTCTTAAGTAAGGATATTTTTGAATGTGTTCGCAGATGGCATTCCAAATTCGGTCGGAGTGAATGGGCGGGTTTGGGGTGTTACATTTTGTATCGAGCATGGTTCAAAACTCGGCTTTGAGGTTTTCAACAATTTTTTTTCGTAAGTGGGTTTTTCAAAATGTGAACTTATTTTGGGCTTGTTTCGCATGGCACTGCACCTCAGACCAAGTCCACACTGGTAAGTACTCTCGACTATTGAGGTATGTTGAATATGTAAAGTGTGTGGGCATAATTGGGCTCGTAGATTAGAAAATTTGGGCTATCAAACCCTAGGACTAGTTTATTAAAAAACAAGTGCATAAGACTTGGGAACCGAAATGACCATAGAGGTATAGTGAATGAATGTGTTCTCGCTATGAACGTGTATGTGACTCTCGAATTAGAATAGCAAACTTAAATTGAACCTATGTGTGATCGAAAGAACCACTTCTAAATACTTCATCCCATAAAATTGTTCGCGGATAATCAGTGGAACAAATTTCTAATGCATAAAACTTTCTAAGTCAGATTTGCGCGATAAGAGATAAATTCTTGATGATGTGGTCGAGGCAAAATGGCCGTATCAGAACTCGTTAGATCGGGTCAAGGGTCTAATAATGAGGTACCACCTCCACCACCAGCCTTGGATAATGAGCAGCAAGATCAGACGAGAGATGATGCTGTATCGCAGGCGGTGCTGCAAGTTTTAGAAATAGTGGTTGGAGCGAGAGGAAATATGAGAGCTCGAAAATTTGTTCCCGAGCGACTTTGAACCAATAGAGCGGAGTTGTTCCGTGATGTATCAGGCATAGCACCCAGTACGGTTGAATATTGGTTGGAAGCAACCAAGCGAATTATGGATGAGCTCGATCTGAGCCTTGAGGAAAAAGTGAAAGAAATGGTGGTGCTACTTCGCGACGAGGTGTATCAATAATGGCTCATAGTTCGGGATAGTGTCACAGCGGAGGATCTCACTTGGGAATATGTCAAGACAGCATACCAGAAGAAGTATGTCGATATTTACTACATTGATGCTCAGAGGAATGTGTTTTTGGGACTAGTTCAATAGAACAAGTCTATGGCGAAATACGAGGCTAAATTCCTAAGGTTAAGCCGATATGCTCGAGGAGTAATGGCTACGGAACAAGAACGATGTGTTCGATTTAAGGACGGATTAAGGGACGGCCCGAAACTGTTGCTAGCTCCTCAACAGGAACGAGAGTTCATTGTGTTAATCGAAAAAGCTAAGGTAGCTGAATGGATTAAGAACTCGATGAGATAAAACCGAGATTAAAGATAGAAACCAGGATAAAAGAAATTTTGGATTGTCTAAATTATCTGAGGGTATTCAGAAAAGACCAAGGGTTGAAAGTTTTGTTAGTGTAACTAAGCCAGCTATGAAAAATTAGGACCCGTCAGGTGTGCCTTGATGTGGAAAATATCATGTCGGCAAGTGTTGGAACCAAAATTGAAAATGTTTTAAAGTGTAAGACTATAAGCAATTGAATATTGTTAATGCTAGTTATAACCTTGTGCACATGTTGGATTATAGAATCCTAGTTATAATATAGTGAAAGCCATATGTGGATAGACTATCTATCATGAAATGTTATTAAAGTGATGAGTACAAGTGATATGAATTATATATGGTTTATAATTTTGGTCCGCTTGTAATGTGATTCGAGATGGTGATAATCTCAGTATTTGGGCTTCCACCTAGCAGTGCTTGTGCGGCAGTGTATATTTCGAGCTTTGATGCCTAGCTTGAGCCTTGTGCGGTGTATATTTCGAGCTTTGATGCCTAGCAAGGGCCTTGTGCTTGGGTGTATATTTCGAGCTTTGATGCCTAGCAGGCCTTGTACTGGGTGTATATTTCAGCTTTGATGCTCAGCGAGCTTAATCTTAGGTGTGTATTTCGAGCTTCGATGCCTAGAGCTTAATGCCTGGTGATGTGTTATAATAGAGATTTCATGAATCACTTACAAGATGGAACATGTTTATTACCATAAGCTAAATGCTC
Source organism: Gossypium bickii (assembly GCA_025503065.1). Taxonomy (NCBI): domain Eukaryota; kingdom Viridiplantae; phylum Streptophyta; class Magnoliopsida; order Malvales; family Malvaceae; genus Gossypium; species Gossypium bickii. The sequence goes on along the minus strand of CP106715.1, from coordinate 31,110,007 downwards.
GGGTAAATACAAGTCTTTCATATTTGCAAGAAGTAAGGAAAGTTAGTATATTCCCATTTGAATTAAGTAAGATATGATATAGTTGAAGCTTCGGTAAGTATTTTAATATGTGCAATTGATCTTACCATTGATGTGTATGATATCCATAATGGAATTTAAGCTTGAATATGCTTATGAAGAAGTAGCCATATGTGAAAATGCTAAATGTGAAAGAGATTGGATATGTTTGTATATGTGTATAATTGGGTACATGTGATTGATATATGGTGAATTGAAATGTACGGATGTTCGTTCGTAAGTAATTTCGAGGACGAAATTATTTTTAAGGGGGTAGAATTGTAATATCCCGAAATAGGGTTGCGAGTTTGGAAAATAACTCAAGTGTTAGTGGGCCTCAAGAGTGGTTTTGATGTGTTTTTAGAGTTCCTAAAACTCTCGGATTAAAAAGGGAGTATTTTGAAAATTTTGAAAATTTTGGGTTAAAAGTGAAATTTGGTGAGGAAGGCCTTAAGTAAAAATTTTGTAAGGTTTTGGACATGAAAGTCCGTGTAGTAAAGTGGCTTCCAGTGTGCCACTTAAGAATTGGCGCCAAGCAGGTCAGGGGATCGAGCAACGCTGGGCGCATGGTTTTTCATTTTTGTGCTGTATAGTGTAATGGGCTAAGGAGGCTTTAAAAGAAAATCAAAGTGGTTCCTGTCACTAATAGAGGTCTTGGCCGAGTGGTTGAGACGCTAGCAGCGAGAGAGAGACGCGCGCAAGGACTCGAGTTCGAGTCCGAAGGCAGTGCTTGATTGCGCTTTATTCTGTTTTTACGTCAAGTAAGGGACGCCAGCAAGTAAGGTTTAAAAAGAAAATGCGATGCGATATTAGCACGAAATTCAAAGTGGCCGAGTGGTTAAGGACTTAGCTTGAGAGCTGCGTCTAAGGGGACTCGCGTTCGAGTCCCCGGAGTTCATGACCGAAGCATTCTATTTTGCTTTTAGCGCTAAAGTGAAGGAGCCAAGGAAAGTAAGGTTTAAAAGAAATTCGCGACGAGATATGGCATGAAAGTCTCAGTAGCAAAATGGCAGGAAGTTTGGAGGATTCTCTCCAGGTCTCGGGTTCGAGACACGGGGCCGCACTGGGTTTTGTTTCGCGTTTTGGCTTTTTCAGCGTGAAAATAAGTGGTGCATGGGCATTAAATGCATGCAAACATGCAGCACTTTAAAAGTTCTTTGCTTGTTTGTTTTATTTTTTTTATTTATTGTTCTATCATGGGCTAGTTATATTTATTTTATTGTTTTATTATTTTATTAAATGATGGGAAATAGATTAACAATAGTAATTGATGTTGGAACTTAGCAAAAAGGAGAGCATGTGCGGCTTGGGTGTTGCAAAGCAAGGCCGAATGGAGCTTCAATCTTTTATTTATTGTTTTTTTTTAATTTTAAGGTATGGAAAGATGGATAAGTGGTGAGAATGTTGTAAATGAAATTTTGTTCATTTCAAATGAAGCTTGGCCGGCCTTGGTTTTGGTAAAAAGAGAAGCATGGTCATTAACCATTTTATTTTATTAAAGGATGGGTAAAGATATGGAATAATGAATAAACAATGAATTTGTTTATTTCAATGAGGATGGGAGTGAAGCATGCCTTGGGGAAGGAGTTGGACGGCTTGGGGGAAAGGATAGCATGGCCGAAATTCCCATTTGCATGTTTTCTCTTCCTTTCCAAATCATTGGTGATCGTGGAGCCTGCAAAGGAACCTTCAATTCGGTTTTCAAGTTAGCAATGGGTGCCAAATTTCCTTGTTTTGTTTTCTATCTCCCACATATTTCTTTTGCATGGCCGATCTTGTGAATGCAAAGGCATAGCCAAATGACCTTGTTCCATTTTTTTTGGGTGCATGGCCATTGATTTGTTTGTTCCTTCCTTTTTGTCCTTGACCGAGAGAGGAACCTAAGGTTGGAGCTTCGATTTTGATGAGGCTAGAAAGTATTTTCGGCTAGCAAATAGGACTTGTCTTGTTTTCTTTCTTTGTTGTTAGCCGAATGTTTTGGTCTTTATTACCAAATCTTTTGACCTTTTTCCTTGATTCTTTATTTTTACCTTAAATCTTTGCCTATTTTAGTGAGGCAGATTCTACAACAGTAGGACCATCGAGCCTTTGTTTTTGATTGAAGGAAAAGTCTTCAAGATTCGACCATTCAAGGTAAATGATAAGTATAATATTCGGCCAAGAGCTTTTGTTTATAGAGTTGTTTATGAGCCGATTCTAACATCGTTTTAATAGGAATTTTGATAATTTCGGGAGCAACCCGACGGGAACAAATTGGTTTCGGGATCGAAATAAGCAAGGTAAAGAAGTATGTCCTTCAGCCATAGACTATATTTTGGGTTTTGATAAAAACTTAATGTTGACCTTAGTTGTGGCCGAATGTGTATAAGGCTATAATGATGTGCTCTGTTTGTGTGTAGCTAGTGTTAAGGAGCACAAATGATTCTTTCGGAAATTGAAGTGCTCAAGGTAAATGACTCATGATATTCGGCCTAAGGCCATGTTATTGGTACTAAGTGTGACCGATTTCAGTAATGTGTTCTAGGGGCAAATCGATAGAAGTAACAGAAGCTTTTGGGGATTTTAGACTTTGTTAGAATTGATAAATCAAAATCTCGCTATAGTCAGGTGCGTAGTTATCGCACTGTTCTCTTGCTTGTTATATGTGTTGTACATGTTATTTCATGAATATATATATGTTGTGCATGTTATCCGAAATAAGGGTTAAGATAATGGATACTAAGGTAAGTGATCGAATAATCAGGTTAGTGGTTATGATATTAATCTTTCAGAAATTTGCGATAATAAATGACTATTGATGAATGTACAAAAATGGTATATTTATGTGTATGGACTATGTGGATATGGGCTTTGTAATTGTACATTTATGTGTATGGACTATGTGGATATGGGCTTTGTAATTGTATATTATGTGTATGGACTATGTGGATATGGACTTTATAATTGTATATTTATGTGTATGTACTGTGTGGATATGGGCCAAGCCCATATGTAAGGACATGTGTATTAACTATGCACTGAGTCTTGGTGACTCACTCTTTTATTATTAAACCTTTCAGGTGGCGCATAATACTTGGACCGGGTTTGGAGCGGGTACAAAGGTGGCCATGCAAAAGTGGATTTTCATGCAAAGGAATCTCTTATTTAATGAATTAAGCATCTATATTTTCAGTATTTTAATTAAGTGTGTATTGTAAAAAGGCCCACTAAAGTGTTTAAGTACCTTTATTAAGCAGCTTTATTATTATGCCCAATTATGAAAAGATAGTTTAAATGTCGATTGCAAATGGTTTTATTTTCTTAAGTAAAGCTTGAATCCGATATTTTTATAACAAACTTTGATTTTTACTTAGAATATTACAAGTCACGAAAATGTTTTGTTAAAGGAAATAAATTTTCAACGGTTTTACTCTTAAGTAAGGATATTTTTCGAAATGTTCCGCATGTTGGCATTCCAAATTCTAATTCGAGTGAATGGGGTAGGGTTTGGGGTGTTACATACACCTTGTATTCGCAAATCCGTTTCACTACTAAAAAATTAACAACTTCCACGCCTTAGGTCTAAACAGATCTAGATCATATATATATATACAACATAAATGAAATTAAATTAAAACTAGCCTCTAGACCCCCTTATAAGGTTCATCCAAAACAAGTATTAACTATGGCCAATCAATTCCAACTTTCGGGACCTCTATTTCCTCTATTTCAAAATATAATAAAGATACAAATGAGTTTCGATTTCACTGCTGATTCGAGATGTTTGGATTCGATCCTTCAACATTTAAAGTGCACGAAAGTTAGTATATAAAATTCGGCTAAGGCACAAGCACATTCAACCATAACATAGTAAAAAGAAATAAAGAAAAAGATGTAGATATCGTTAAAAATCAGCACTTACGCTTCACCTGCTTCAGATCTGTGATGAATAGTGATTATAGAATCGAAAAGCACACTAACAATAGCCGAAGGGGTTTCAAAAAAAGATGAGGGCTTAGAGAGGCGACAATGCAAGAAAAATGGCAGCAACAAAAGGCTTCAATATGCGACAAAGATGATTAGCAAAATAATGAAAAAAGGGAGAAAAAGAAGAGGGAAACAAAGTAAAATGACACCACCAATGGAGGTGTAACACCCCAAACCCGGCCTAAACCCCACGGCTGAATCCGAAATGTTACGGGAAAAGAGGTGAAAACGAGTTTTTATTTTGAAGGTGGAAATAGACTTTAAGTTTCAAAATAACCCTTTCGCTTTAAGGGTTTGTCTTTAAAAATAGTGGTTTTGCCAACGAATGAAAGCTTCCAAGTTGTGTAAAATTCGGTTTGTAATTTGTGCTGGTATTTCAAGAAAATGTTTGTTTATAAGTAATCCAAATTTTGAAAACCTCATTTCCAATCCCATGTTGAACATATTAAGAAGTCACTTTTTAATTAATTATTAAATAGTAAATCCAATTTAAAACCATAAAATCCCGAAATATTTAGAGTGGCCTAATTACATAATGAAAATATCTCAAAACAAAAACTAGAAGTTTAAGATAAAGTTACGAAAACAACATCTGCATGGCCACCTCGAATCCCCTCCAGCCCAGTCCAAAAGTCATGTGCTACCTGCATTGGTTTGAGAAAAATAGGGTGAGTCAACAGACTCAGTGTGCAATTATACAACGCAGTTCCCTGAGTAGGCCTTGCCCTAAATCCACACCAAATCGATAAGCCATGCACAGAGATGCAGTGTGATAACCCAACCCAACCTAGTATCTATCTGCTACACACCACCCATACATCCATCCTCATACACACGTGGGGATTACTAAATCGACCCTCCATCCGCTACGCACCTCTTTGGCAGTCTATGCCGATGGACACACTGCTTAAAGTCCACATAGTGGTCTAGCCACTGATCCATAAATCACAAATATCCACGATGAGACTCAAAGTCATCATCAATCCACAATGAGGCTCAAGGCCATCATTAATCGTGACAGAGTCACCCACATATAAATATACACTTCCCCTTTAATCAATATATCCCGAACCCCATGCACATCCAGCATAATATGATGAAATGGCAATATAATAGAATATGAACACATTCATATACACATATACAACAGGCTTACCTGCATCCAAAATCATTTATCCTCAATTTTGATGTAGGTAGTATACTAACCTGGTTACCAGATTACCCAACGTGGGTAACAACACCACTACAGCCACTATTTCGGCTACCACACATAATACATACATTTAATTAAAGCAATTATGGAAATAGTGTGATAATTACACCCCTGATAATACGTAATAGCACGCCCTCTATGTCGACACTATCGCTAATCAACACTACCGCTATTTGCCTGCGATCTTGCTCCGAAGCTGGCCCACACCCAAGTGGCCAATCACGAACAGAAGACACAGCCCTCTTCTTGAACTTAGGGATCGAACCCGAAGGTTTACTTCCCTCGCCAATCTGCGATTTGTTTCCATCCATCAAAACGTCGATCAGTAAATCACTACGAGAGCTACGATTTGAATGACCACTCAACCTGGCTAAGATAATAGTTGAGATAATGAATCGATTTACAAACCACTAACAGAAATCTTTCTTACCTAAATCAATTGAATCCCGGATTTTAGCAACCCTTGAAACCATGCTGATCGTACCTAAATAGATACCCGATGAGACTCGACTAATGGAAAAAGAATTAAAGAGAAGTGGCCTTTCGGCCAAACAGGGGACATAAGTCCACCCTCCACCATTCGGCCACACACAACACTCTTACCGCCTAACTACAGCTTCCTTCAGGATTCGGCACAACCAAACACCACAGGAAGATTCGGCTTTTAGGAATGCAGAGTGAACACAAAGTCAACAAGAGGTTAAGAAAAAGGTTCGACTACTAGAAGAGAAAGAGAAGAGATAAAAAGAAGAAACGTCAGAGGACTTACCAATCCTTGAAATGATAATTCGGGTAAAGTGAACTTTGGGAAAATGAGATTGATCTTTGGAAGTTTCGGCTATGTGAGGATATGAGAGTGATTTCGGCTTTTTTGTGAAAAGAAAGAAAAAGAACAACACCCCAATTCAAAGCAGAAGATACGACTAGAGAGGCTTCAAGAAAGAAAATGAAAACTTAAAATGAAAAAGGGAGAAAAATATAATACTTTCAGCTTTTGAAGATGAGAAGAGAAGATAAACCAAAATGACCCTAATGGTCTTCTAGATTTCGACTATGAGTCAAAAGAGAGAAAAGAGTTGAAGAGCTAAGTGATTTTCGGCACAAGAGAGGATAAGAGCAAAAACTAAAACAAAAATGAGAAGCACAAACCAAATGCCGAAAAATAACCACTACACCCTAGCACCAAATTTCGGCACCCTCCCCTTAAGCTCAAAACCGAATACTCCCCCCTCTCAACCCCTCAAAAATTCGGCTAACACTCACCTAGCCAACACCCCCCACGATTCTCTCCTTAATTCCCTCTACATCACCCATTCAAATGAGTTTGAATCATTCAAACTCCACAAATAACTCTCCACAACATATTCAAAAGATTTGACCCATTCAAACCTCCACCTTTCAAGTGCCCTTACTGAATCCACTACCTCCCCTTCTTGACGCAAAATACAACTCCAAAATACTGCCCATGTTGCTCGAACCTCCTCCCCCTTGGAACTCCCCTTTGACGCAACTCCCCTACACACCAGATGGCGTCTCCTTGCCACTCCACCACTCTACTTGTTATGTCCATACTCACCACATTAAATCATTTAAGGCCTGACCCTACTAGCTCTCCCCTAAAGGCTTCAAATCAGAAATTTTCACTAAGGCTCCTAACTAACCCCAAGGTTACCCGAAGCCCCCAAACACACTCAACAGTCATGCAACACACCAGAACACACAAATACGAGATAAAATGCAAGACCTCTAAATCCCGGATGTTACAGTTCTACCTCCTTAAAGAAATTTCGGCCTCGAAATTACCTGGTCAAAATAGGTAAGGGTATTGTTGTCGCATCGCCTCCTCAGGCTCCCACGACGCTTCTTTTGAACCATGGTTCTGCCATAACACCTTGACTAAAGGAACTGATTTCTTCCGTAGCACCTTCACATCCCGCTCTAGAATCTGAATTGGCTCCTTATTATAGGACAAGTCTGGCCTTAACTCAACTTCCTCGACTGGCATCACGTGAGACAGATCGGATCGGTAACGTCTTAGCATCGAGACGTTAAAAGCATCATGCATCTGTTTCAATTTTGAAGGCAACTCTAACTGATACGCTACTGGTCCCACTCACTTCAAAACCCGATAAGGCCCTATAAACCTGGGACTTAGCTTACCCTTACATCCAAATCTCATCACCCTCTTCCACGGCAAAACTTTCAGGAAAACTTGATCACCTACTGCAAATTCTATCTCTTTCCGCTTAAGATCTGCAAGCGATTCCTGTCTGTCCGATGCCTCCTTCAACTGAATTCAGATTACCTTAACCTTCTCCTTCGATTCTGCCACCAACTCCAGACCTAAAACATGACTTCACCTAGCTCTGTCCAACAAGTGGGAGTGCGACACTTCCGCCCGTACAATACTTCATATGGCGCCATCTGAATACTAGCCTGGTAACTGTTGTTGTACGCAAACTCTACCAGTGGTAAGAACTCCTCCCAACTGCCTCTGAAATCGATGACACGCCCCCTCAGCATATCCTCCAACACCTGAATTACCCTTTCGGACTGGCCATGCGTCTACGGATGGAATGCCGTGCTAAAGTCCAGCCTCGTGCCCAAAGCCTGATGCAACACCCTCCAGAACCGCGACGTAAATCTAGGATCCCTATCTGATATGATTGATACTGGTACACCATGCAGCCTCACAATTTCTGTTACGTACAGCTTAGCCAGCCTCTGAAGAGAATAGTCGACACGCACCGGTATGAAGTGTGTGGACTTTGTCAACCAATCTATGATCACCCATACGGAGTCTTTCTTAGTAGGCGTAAGGGGTAGCCCACTAACAAAGTCCATCATGATCCTTTCCCACTTCCATTGTGGAATTTTCACCGGTTGCAGCAAACCCGAAGGCACTTGGTGCTCCGCTTTAACCTGCTGACACGTCAAACACTTCCCCACAAATTTCGTGACTTCTCGCTTCAATGTAGGCCACCAAAACTATTCCCGCAGATCCCGATACATCTTACTCCCTCTAGGATGCATAGCGTAAGGGCTACTATGCGATTCCTGAAGAATCATCTGCCTTAACTCCACATCCTTCGGCATACAACCCTTCCATAGAAACACAACACTCCATCGCTGTTCAAACTGTAGTCCTCTATTCCCCCATTCTGAACTTGCAGAAGTCAAGCACTCAGAACATCATCCACTAACTATTTCTCCTTGACCTGACTTACCCACGTCGACTTCACCTGCAGCTCCGTTAATAAACTCCCGTCGTCATATAGGCTAAGATGAGTGAACATCGCTCTCAAATCCGATACTACTTTTTGACTTAGTGCATCTGCCACCACATTCGCTTTACCCGGGTGATATTCAATCGAGCAGTCACAATCCTTCAATAGCTCTATCCACCTTCGCTGTCTCAAGTTCAGCTCCTTCTGAGTTAGCAGATACTTTAAACCCTTGTGGTCAGTGTAGATCACCGACTTCTCCCCATACAAATAATGTCTCCATACCTTTAAAGCGAAAACCACTGCAGCCAACTCCAGGTCATGCGTAGGATAGTTAATCTCATGCGGTCTTAACTACCGAGACGCATAGGCAACCACTTTTCCTTCCTGCATTAGAACACAACCTAACCCCGTATGAGAAGCATCACAGTACACCACAAAATCCTTCCTTGTTTCAGGCTAAATTAAGACCGGAGCCTCTATCAAAACCCTTTTTAGCTTCTCAAAACTCTCCTGCTGCTTGTCCATCCACTCAAAAGGTACCTCCTTCCTCAATAACTTAGTCAAGGGTGCTGCTATAGAGGAAAAACCTTCGACAAATCTTCTGTAAGAACCTGCTAAACCCAAGAAACTATGAATCTCTGCCACTGACTTCGGTGGTTTCCAATCTATACCACCTCAATCTTCCGAGGATCCACTCTTATCCCTTCCGCAGATCCCACATGACCCAGAAAAGTAACTTGTCTCAACCAAAACTCGCACTTACTAAATTTGGCATACAATTTCTTCTCCCTTAAAACCTGCAGCACTACTCAAAGATGCGTATCATGCTCCTCCTCTGACTTGGAATATACTAGAATGTCGTCTATGAACACCACGACGAACTGGTCCAAATAGGGTTGAAAAGCCCGATTCATCATATCCATGAACGCAGCTGGTGCTTTCGTCAACCCGAACGGCATTACCAGGAATTCATAGTGCTCGTATCGAGTCCGAAATGCCATCTTATGAATCTCTACTTCCTTCATCTTAAGCTGGTGATACCCCGACCTCAAATCTATCTTTGAAAAGACCGCAGCCCCTTTGAGCTGATCAAACAAGTCGTCTATCCTTGGCAGTGGGTACTTGTTCTTGATCGTTAGCTTATTCAACTGACGGTAATCTATGCACATACACATAGTTCCGTCTTTTTTCTTTACAAACAACACCGGTGCTCCCCATGGAGACACACTGGGTCGAATAAAACCGCGATCCAACAACTCTTGGATTTGAGCTTTAAGTTCCACCAACTCCTTCGAGGCAAACCTAGAAGTTCTTCCGGAAAAACATCTACAAATTCCTTTACTGTTCTAACCTCCCCCACAGCTACTTCCTTTGTATCCAAGGCACTAACAAACATTAAGAAAGCCATGCACCCCTTCTTCACCATTCTCTTCGCCTTAAGGTAGACACTACATTAGACAAGTAGTCTCTCCTCTCACATATTACCAAAACCTCATCATCCTTGGGAGTCTTCAACGTCATGCGCTTAGCAGCACAGTCCGAATTCGCACGATACCTTACTAACAAGTCCATGCCTAGGATCAAGTCAAATTCCCCAAACGGTAGCTCCATCAAGTCAGCCGGGAACACTGACCCCTGAACTTCTAAAGGCACATCTCTAAAAAGTTTATCTACCACTACCGATTGCCCTAAAGGACTAAGTACTGTCATCTTTCTAGAGACCATTTCAGGATTTACATTCAAGGTTCCAGACACCATACTAGCAATATAAGAATGAGTGGATCCAACATCAATTAGAGCAGAAAAGGGTAACCCAAAAATGAGAAACGTACCCATTATAACGTCTGGTGCATCCCCCTCCTCTCGATGCCTCGCTGCATAAACCAACCCAGGCTGTCTTGCATCTGAGCTCCCAGCACCTCTGCCCGATGCTCCGCGACCCCGGCCAGAACCACTCCCTCCTTGGTTCGGACCACGACCCCTTGACATCTGTTGACCACCCCTTCCTGGCTGTACATACCCCTGTCCTACCGTCCGAGCCCTAGCCATGTCCTGAGGACAGTTTTTGATCAAATAATCCTTTGACCCACACCTGTAGCACTCTTTATTCCTTCCCTAGCGCACTATCAAAACTGACTTCCAGCGGCTGGCGTAGAAATGCGAGCAGGTCCCTCGACCATAGGCTTTTTCTGAAACCCCCCGATGATACTGACGGTCCATAACTCCTCTTATTCCTACCTCTGTCCTTATCTCTATTTTGCCTTTCAATTTGCTTAACCTCCTCAGCTATTCTCGCTTTTTCCACCAAAATAGCAAAGTCCCTTTCCCGCTGAGGAGCTATCAACACCTGCAGCTCATCTCGCAGCCCATCCTCGAATCTCACACAGCGCTCGTAGTCGGTTGCAACAATTCCCCGAGCGTATCGGCTCAACTGCAAGAATTCTACCTCATACTCAGCTACTGTCTTACCCCCTTGGACTAAGTTCAAGAATGCCTTCCTCTGTGCATCCACGTAACTAGCCCCAACGTACTTCCCCTTGAACTTCACCTTAAAGAAACTCCAATCTACTCGGTCCGCCGGAGTACCCTCTCTGACAGTGAGCCACCACTGGTAAGCCTCATCCCAGAGTAAAGAAATAGCGCCCTTCAACTTCTCTTCAGTCGTGCAATCCAGGTCATCCATGATCCTCTCGACTGCCTCTAACCAATACTCCGCCACATTCAGAGCTATCCCCGAGACACCCCTAAATATATCAACTCCATTCGCTCGGTGTCGCTCAGAAACGGACTTCCGGGCCCCAGTACCTATATTTGCTCCCGCAACTCTCTCTAAAACTCGTAGCATAGCCTGAGACATCGCTTCGACTCAACCTGTTTGATCTTGAAACTCCGCTTCCGCAGCTGGTGGCGGCGCTTCATTCCCTGATCCATGACCAGACCCAACTGGTTCCGATACAGTCATCCTGCCTTTACCACGCCCACGCGTATTACGACCACATCCCTTAGTACTCATGTCTATCATCGCATTTTAATCTGTTTTAAGAAGTTTTATGAATTAGCTTTCTTTCCACTTATTGATTAAAGAGTAGTTTTATGATACAGAATTTCAAGTTATTCTTTCGTAGAGCACATACATCCCTAAAGGTTTCAGTATTTTAATATAATATCCTAAATTCTAACATCCATAACAATATCCACCGCAATGCATCACTTAACCACCTCCATTCAAATCATTTAACAGTCAGAAGACTTACTTGGTAGACCTGGGCCTGAAGATTCGAGTGCCATGCCTTCACAAGTCTATTTCATGAAAAATTTCTGTTAGCTAACTTTGAATACCCAAAATTTGAAAATGTTGTGGGCCTCAAAACCCAAAGGCCGAGTTTAAAACCTGTGCTCTGATACCAAATTGTAACACCCCAAACCCGGCCCAAACACTACGGCCGAATCCGAAATGTTACGGGAAAAGAGGTGAAAACGAGTTTTTATTTTGAAGGTGGAAATAAACTTTAAGTTTCAAAATAACCCTTTCGCTTTAAGGGTTTGTCGTTAAAAACAGTGGTTTTGCCAACGAATGAAAGCTTCCAAGTTGTGTAAAATTCGGTTTGTAATTTGTGCTGGTATTTCAAGAAAATGTTTGTTTATAAGTAATCCAAATTTTGAAAACCTCATTTCCAATCCCATGTTGAACATTTTAAGAAGTCACTTTTTAATTAATTATTAAATAGTAAATCCAATTTAAAACCATAAAATCCCGAAATATTTAGAGTGGCCTTATTACATAATGAAAATATCTCAAAACAAAAACTAGAAATTTAAGATAAAGTTACGAAAACAACATCTGTATGGCCACCTCGAATCCCCTCCAGCCCGATCCAAAAGTCATGTGCTACCTGCATTGGTTTGAGAAAAATAGGGTGAGTCACCAGACTCAGTGTGCAATTATACAACGCAGTTGCCCGAGTGGGCCTTGCCCCAAATCCACACCAAATCGATAAACAATGCACAGAGATGCAATGTGATAACCCAACCCAACCTAGTATCCATCCGCTACACACCACCCATACATCTATTCTCATACACACCTGGGGATTACTAAATCGACCCTCCATCCGCTACACACCTCTTTGGCAGTCTATGTCGACGGACACACTGCTCAAAGTCCACATAGTGGACTAGCCACTGATCCACGTGATTAAATCACAAATATCCAGGATGAGACTCAAGGTCATCATCAATGCACAATGAGGCTCAAGGCCATCATTAATCGTGACAGAGTCACCCACATATAAATATACACTTCCCCTTTAATCAATATATCCCGAACCCTATGCACATGCAGCATAATATGATGAAATGGCAATATAATAGAATATGAACACATCCACATACACATATACAACAGGCTTACCTGCATCCATAATCATTTATCCTCAATTTCGATGTAGGTAGTATACTAACCTGGTTACCGGATTACCCAATGTGGGTAACAACACCACCACAGCCACTATTTCGGCTACCACACATAATACATACATTTAATTAAAGCAATTAAGGAAACAGTGTGATAATTACACACCTGATAACATGTAATACCATGCCCTCTATGTCAACACTACCGCTATTTGCCTATGATCTTGCTCCGAAGCTGGCCCACACCCAAGTGGCCAATCATGAACAGCAGACACAGCCCTCTTCTTGAACTTAGGGATCGAACCCGAAGGTTTACTTCCCTCGCCAATCTGTGATTTGCTTGCATCCATCTAAACGTCGATCAATAAATCACTACGAGAGCTACGATTTGAATGACCACTCAACCCGGTTCAGATAATAGTTGAGATAATGAATCGATTTACAAACCACTAACAGAAATTTTTCTTACCTAAATCAATTGAATCCCGGAGTTTAGCAACCCTTGAAACCACGCTGATTGCACCTAAATAGATACCCGATGAGATTCGACTAATGGAAAAATAATTAAAGAGAAGTGGCCTTTCGGCCAAACAGGGGACATAAGTCCACCCTCCACCATTCGGCCACACACATCACACTTACCGCCTAACTACAGCTTTCTTCAGGATTTGGCACAACCAAACTTCACAGTAAGATTCAGCTTCTAGGAATGCAGAGTGAACACAAAGTCAACGAGAGGTTAAGAAAAAGGTTCGGCTTCTAGAAGAGAAATAGAAGAGATAATAATGAAGAAACGTCAGAGGACTTACCAATCCCTAAGATGATAATTCGGGTAAAGTGAACTTCGGAAAAATGAGATTGATCTTTGGAGGTTTCGGCTATGTGAGGATATGAGAGTGATTTGGGCTTTTTTGTGAAAAGAAAGAAAAAGAACAACACCCCAATTCAAAGCAGAAGATACGGCTAGAGAGGCTTCAAGAAAGAAAATGAAAACTTAAAATGAAAATGGGAGAAAAATGTGATACTTTCGGCTTTTGAAGATGAGAATAGAAGATAAACCAAAATGACCCTAATGGTCTTCTAAATTAGGGCTATGAGTCAAAAGAGAAAAAAGAGTTGAAGAGCTAAGTGATTTTCGGCACAAGAGAGAATGGGAGCAAAAACTAAAACAAAAATGAGAAGCACAAACCAAATGCCGAAAATAACCACTATACCCTAGCAGCAAATTTCGGCACCCTCCCCTTAAGCTCAAAACTGAATATTCCCCCACTCTCAACCCCTCAAAAATTTGGCTAACACTCACCTAGCCAACACCCCCCATGATTCTCTCCTTAATTCCCTCTACATCACCCATTCAAATGAGTTTGAATCATTCAAACTCCACAAATAACTCTCCACAACATATTCAAAAGATTTGACCCATTCAAACCTCCACCTTTCAAGTGCCCTTGCCGAATCCACTACCTCCCCCTCTTGACTTAAAATACAACTCCAAAATGCTGCCCATGTTGCTTGAACCTCCTCCCCCTTGGAACTCCCCTTTGACGCAACTCCTCTGCACACCAGATGGCGTCTCCTTGCCAGTCCACCACTCCACTTGTTATGTCTATACTCACCACATTAAATCCCTTAAGGCCTGACCCTACTAGCTCTCCCCTAAAGGCTTCAAACCAGAAATTTTCACTAAGGCTCCTACCTAGCCCCAAGGTTACCCGAAGCCGCCAAACACACTCAACAGTCATGCAACACACCAAAACACACAAATACGAGATAAAATGCAAGACCCATAAATCCTGGATGTTACAGGAGGAAGAGAGGGGCGACACAATAATGGTGATAAAATTAGGTTATGGGGTGACAGAAGGTTGAAGAAAAGCGAAAAAAATTGAGAGAGTAGAGACAAAAGGAGATGGTATGACGACAGGGGAGAAAAAAACATATGAGAAAAGCTGACATAAAAGAGAAAAAAATAGCATTTTTTCTTAGGGTTTCTAGGTAGGGGCAACACAAAAATAGGGATGAAAGCAAAAATAGCAAAAATTACACATTATGCAAGGGAAAAGAACCAAACTCGGGTCTTAAGGACTAATTCAATAACTCTTAACCGTCAAACTAGAAATGTTTTTTTTTTAAAAACAATGATGCAAACTTAACAATAAAAATATGGGATGTGATAGTTGTCATGGTAAATATGGAAACTATGTTGGACAAAATTCAGTTCAAAAACGATTTTCTTGCACTGCAAAAAATTAAAATTTTGAAAATCAAACCAGTCTGTGATATTTATAACAATAAACCCACTACCAAAATCGAATACTCTCATCTAAATAACTCGTAACTGTTTTTCCTAATTCACTAGTCACTATTGAGATTCTCTGCTTATTAGCTAATTCACTTAAACTTTACGAAGGCATAGAACCTAAGTCTACCACCATGCTTCTACTACCTGATCTGGCCTAAATGAAACCCTCATCGAGCACTTCTACAGGAATTTCCAAACTTACTAACTAATGCACTCAGAACAAACGAATACATTCGCACTCACATTAACACGTCTACGAGGCATATCTAATAATATAACATACATACAAAACAATAAGCAGTGTGAGTGGCGAGGAGATGGTCCAAGTAATATGTTATATCATATTTAGGATTAAAGTAATGTGTTTCCGTTCCTACCTCACATGTGATTCAATCAGAACTTTTCAAACAAACTCATACAATTCAAACTGAGTTATATCACCAATTTCAAGAGAATAAAGAAATTTAGACACGTGGGTTTCGAAACCTCAACACACAACAATCACCTAGGTCCGAGAGTTAATGAACCTAGAGCTTTGATACCACTAAATCTAACACCCTATACCCGGCCTAGTCGCCAAGCTCAAATATCAGGATGTTACACCACCATCTTATGTCATACTCATAGTAAATTGTCACATTATTAAAAAATCACCCTCTTTAACATTGATGTTATCAATTTTCACTCAAACATATATTAGTCATCATTAGAACATGCTAGACATGCTTAAAGTAGTCTAATAAATATAATTAATAATGTATTAGGATCACTTAGCGAAATTTCCAAGACAAGTACATAGGTATCGGTACTAGGATAAGGGTATCGATATTTTCTTTGTACAGTATCGATACCGTTTGCAAAATCGGTACCAAATCAGTATTATGTTTCTTGTCTAAAATCAAAGTCTCAAAAATTATCGGTACCATTACAAAAGTATTGATAAAATTACCTTGAGTATCGGTACTCGTGATAGGGTATCAATACCAATTTACGATTCTGACTTCCTACACATTTCAAATCACATAGGTATCATTTTTACAACATTAATATCGATACCTCTGCTTCAGACCAGAAAAATACAACATATATAAGCATAAAAATCATTCTAACTTGTGCCAATTCATAATGCTATCATATCATCATCAAATAAACATCAAAACAACCGTAATAACAATCTCAAATATAAAAAATAAGTCCGAGCTATAATCAACATAATACTAAACAAATTTCATAAACTTAGGAGCATATAGTCTATGGAAGCATCCAGAACATCATGAAAAATATCATTAAAATTCTACCACATTGACTCATTCCCAAAACGTAAACAAATAACAATAACACCTACGAAATAACGGAAAAGGACTTACTTGGATCACCTTCCGGAACCACACCGCTCACACTGGCATACAACTAATATGTAATGGTTTAAAAGGAGTGGGTAAGTTAACAAGCTCAGTAAATGCCTAGAACAACTATCATGAAAACAATTCATCAAGTATTAACGAAACAACCATATAGCACAACCTCAACAGTTCCAACTTCAGTGTCATAGTATTCTTACTCGTGCATTATTTTCCAGTTATTTTACATGGTAAACATATTAACTTTTAAGCATATATCATATTACACATATAATCACCTAATATACAAGTATATATCTCAATACTCAAATAATCACATAACATTCAAGCATATATCCCAATACTCAAAAACACCTTTATAGATCAGTTGCATAATGGTTACATGTCATGTAAACACATATCACAATACACACATTCATAATTTAAGATAATTTGGCACTTGAGCTATGAAGTATAAAAGTGAGCTCTATCAGCACTAATAGAATACACGGATCATCAACACACCATATAGACTTATAGAGTCAATCATATCCCAAGAGTGAAGCATAAAGTTAACACTCTACTTATTTCCCCTCACATGTCTCGTTGAATGGAGCTTAGCTCACATTCCGTTACCCCTCCAACATGTCCCCGGGTCTCAACACTCAAAATCACTGTACATATAGGTGAGTACTCACAATCCTATGCCATGCCATCTATATCCAATAGTTTCAAGATCACAAGGACAAAATATCCATTATTAACACATATATTAGTTACCATTCACTGCACTAATTCACTGTAAATATCACATTATAACACAACATTATCACTGTCATCTATCATGTATAACATGTTTACATTTACACTTTCTCAATGGTTATCATAACCACATCTCACATGTTATAGCATCTCATCTCAATTCACATATTTACAAACAAACAAGCACATTGTTTACAAGATAACACTCAGAATTTAGAGTAAGGGGTTTAGCCTACTACTAAATTCTCAAATAATGCATTGAATCATGTCCACAAGCAATTATTCCAAACACTCACCAATACGCTTTGGCAGAAAAGTCGAAAGCTCAAACTAGCTTTTCTTTATCTTTATCTCTACTCGTAGAAGGTCCTAACGAGTTTGAAGCTTCAACACAATAATTCACACAACAATACATTCAAAAATCAACTAAAGACTCACCACAAGTAATCAAAAACATAAGCCTAAGCTATGTTCTCATGTAGCCGAAACTTTTAACATAACCAACTTGAAATCCAAATATCTTGATCTACACTTAATCTTTTCACCTAAAACCGAGTCCTTTTATCTAATAATTTACTACAAATAATTCCCAACCTTTAAACTATACAAAAATACTCAATTCATAATATCAAATTTTTTGACATGTTTTATGACTATTTTTCGAAAATTCATTAAAACTCAGGAATTCTTTAACGAAACTTCAAAATAAGTTTAGAAATCTCTTAATCATGTCAAAACTAATTGAAAAACACTTTGAAACCACATTTTTACTCAATATCCTGAAATCCACCATTAATGAGCCAATTTTTGTCTTTTACTCAAAACATGCGATTTAATGGTTAAAAACTTGGTTTTAAAGACTAAATAACATTAGAAACTCAAAAGGAATTGAATTGTTATCTTAGTTGAAAGAAGTCCAAGAGTTGAATGAAAACCCAAAAAACTCACAAGCTTGACAATGGAGAAATCAATGGTGTTTTTGGGTGTTTTTCTTGGATTTTATGGAGATATTTGGCTTGGGTGATGATAGAAATAAAGAGAATTAAGGTTGAAGAACAAAAAGTGGAAGACAAGAGCTTTAGGAGCAAGGGATGGCTAAAGTATGAAGATGGAGAAGACTAACGAGAAATTTATAGGTGGGGGATGATATTAGGTTGATTTTTAAATTTTGGTTTAATTGCCTCTTAAAAACTCTAAGTTTTGACTCTATTACAAGTCAGTCCAATTTTCAAAATTGAATGTCTTTAAAACTCTTTTTAAAAAATTAATTTAATTTTTTAAAAACCATAGTAAAAAATATTCCCGATAAAACATGTCACAAAACTTTAAAGCTAAAATCCCTAAAATACCCTTAGAACTCCTATGTCTTATTTTGGGGTGTTATAGTAACTGAGCTCTCCCTAATGACATATCATTATGAAAGCAACTAAATCAGTGCTCGTCCAATGACCTTATCATAAGTGTGTTACCCTCATAGGATATCCTTAATCTTTTTAGGATAAATCCATTCTCCCAATATGATCTTATTTTATCTCATGATAACCATTACATCTTCCTAAGTGAAAAGTTAAGTACTATCAAATAGTAATCAAGTCACTTATCACAAAGATGAACGACTCATGGCCACATTTACTTTTCATCTATCATGTAATGTCAACGAGAAGCTATCATTTAACCATATCTCGGGCTATGAATTCCACTGTTATGAATGATGCTACATACTGCAAAAGTCATATATCTAACGTACCAGATTTCGGTTCCTTATCTATTTGAACTCAAGCTTTTACTTACATTAAAGTATACGAGTCATGCATACAGAATCCATGATCCATTCAAGAGTAAGGTATGTCACACTTTGAATGTCATAAGTGAATAAATCCATAAAAAGATTTAGGATCTATTCTTCTTGGATCCAATCCGATGTATTGCCAGTCTTGTCAGTCACATCTATGTATCTATCTTTAGGGAGTCATTCGCTCCGATGCCTAAGACAAAACATCTCCCCAATTAGACTTGATAGACGACATATTAGTCTTTCAATTAGTTTTCCTATTTCTGATTAGACTAAAGACATGTTTAGGTTTGTCTACTAATATAAGTTTTCTTTTTGTATTATGATCCGACCATGTAATACTGCTTAGTATTAGTTAAACATTAGATAACCAATGAGCTAATATTTGCTTCTATTTTGCTTTACCTGTGAAAACCACGTGAGGACAATATATATAGAATAGTAATTCATGGATAATTTTATTAACCAATCAGTTTGAAAAAATTACAAGTTTACATAGACGAAAATATTGTACTTAGAGCTCTAGATCTAACAAATTAATCTTAGAAGATTTGTAATCTTAGAATATTTGATTTTGTAATCTTAGAGGATTGTGTAAGAATCTCAATTTTAGATAAGCTTTAAACCTCAATCATCGATGTAAAATAATTATACTGTTGTATCTAGGGGAGCTCAACTATAAATAAAGGCTTTCCTCTCATTTGTAATCATCTTATTGTATCTCATTCAAAGTAATCAAATACTTTTGAGAGCATTTACTCAAACAATTGGTGTGCCTTTTCTTTCTTGTGGCTATTCTGTTCTCTTGTTACTTCTTTGTCTTTCAATTGCTTCCACTTTATTTTCGGTGCCTTGAAGAATATCTATTGCGAATTCTCACTTTTTGAGAACTAGACTGACTTAGGCTGTAATACCCTAAAATTTTCTACAGTAAGAAAGTAAGATTGTAATAGTCCAGTTTATACCCTAGTCGGAATAGTGGTTTTAGGACTACAAAGCCAAGTCTGTATAATATTTTAATATTATTTTTTATGTCTTTGATGTGTGATTATGCATGTGCTAAATTTCCATAAGTTAATTTGCTCGTCTGTGTGCTTAATTTTGCATAAGGACTCGATTGTGAAAGGTACTAAATTAGCATGCTTTATGAAAAGGAAACTATTTGTCATGGCTTATTAAAGGTGGAGTCCTTATGTGGATATTATACCTTTATTCATATTAGTGGACATTTATGTCCATATTATGCATGATTTTTATAAGTATTAATAAAGGTTATTTTGGTAAATTGAGAAATATGATATATTAGATAAAATGAAAGTTAAAATGTCATAATCTTCCATGCTTCACCATTGAAAATAGAAACAAAAGAATAAGGGTTTAAAGCTTTCAAACATTTGGCCATGGATGTTCTTTGATTAATGTATGGTTTTTGATCGGTTTTTGATAATTTCTACGTTTTTGCAATCGTTGCTTTGTCTACTATCAAGCCCATGTCTCAATTTGATGAATTGATGATGTTTATGTAAGATGCCATTGTTGATATGTTTAGTTTTGAGATGAGTTTAGTTGTTAAATGAAAGATTTGAGCTAGATGAACATGTTTTGTTCTTGAATTTTTGATGAATTTAGCTAATTAGGGCTAAATTGAGAAAATAGCTATTTGAGGGACTAAATTACAAATTTGATGGAAAATATGGGCTTGAATGAGATGTATATGCATTCGGCTAAGTATGTGTATGTGTTGATTTTGTGAATTTGATGTTTTGAGAAAAATGGACTAAATTGATAAATTGTGCAAATGTGAGGGTTAATTTGTAAATAGCCCTAAATGTGTGTCCTTGGATTGAATTGAATGAATTAGTAAATAAAAGGGTTAATTCTGAATATGTTTAGATCAAGAATCGAGGAAAACAGACTTAGATCGCGGGAAAGAGAAAGTAAATGAGTAGCCGTTTTCATTCCGATATATCGAATTCAAGGTAAGTCACTATGCAAATAAACGTACTTGTATGAATTTGTTAATGTTCATATGACTAATAATGATAATGAATGTTTATGAGATGTCGAGCATATGAATTATGAGATAAGGTCGGTATAGCAACAATACCTGAGAAGTCCCGTTCGAACCTAGGAATAGATAGGATTAACTTTGTCATGACATAGGTATCTATTCTGTTTTATCATGTAAGACCACGTCTTAGACATTGGCGTTGATTTGAGATTTCGTGTAAGACCACATTTGGGACGTAGGCATCGATATGAGCTTTACGTGTAAGACCATGTCTGGGACATCAGCATCGTATTGATTCGTGTAAGACCCTGTTTGGGATAATGGCATCGATATCTGAGTGCATATAAGACCTCGTCTAGGACGTTGGCATTGTACGACTATTCCGAGCTTTCTGAGTATCCTACTAGATTCCTAATGGTTCAACGGGCAAATCTGTGATACGAATTACAATTCCGAGCTAAGAACAAATACGTAAATGTACATCCATTTTAGGTACGTTGATATATTTATATATGCTTTGTATAAGCATGGAAGGTAAGTATGTATGTGCATTAATGCAAATGAACATTTGAGATATATGTATGTTTGAGATATGAGCAAATGAGATATTTGAGATGTGTGGATTGGTAAGAAATGGCAAACCAAGTGAGCCAAGAGTACATTTATGTGCTTGAATTGAGGCTATGTTAATGAATTCAAATTGCCATACATATAAATGAATTATGTTAAGTTTATTTGTATATGACTTACTAAGCTTTTGGAAAGCTTACTCTGTGTGTGTTTTCCCTTTTTTTAGGTCGTCAAAGCTACTGAAGGCTTGGGACCGTCAAGGATTATCATCACACTACTAAAATCATTTTGGTACACTTTGGAAATGTATAAAGCTAGATATGGCATGTACAGGCTAGTATTTTGGTATAAGTTGTTATATGAACTTAGCCATGAGATTTGGCTAGAGATGAGTTGAGATTATGCATTATGATCTTGATATGTGAAGCATGATTTGGCATGGTTAGTTGAATCATGAAATAGTCAAGTTTTTGAGTTAAGCAAATGAATGTAATATGTTTTGATCTTGGTAGTTGGCATAGTTGAAATGAATATTGAATGTATTGTTTATGTGTTTACTTTAGTTGTTAAATATGCATGATTTGAATGGCAATTTGGTATGTTTTTAGTGGTTAGATTTGCATGAAATGGGATGGTATATGTGGCTTGTAGGTAATGACACAAATGGATGGCATTTTGGCCTTGAAAATGGCCTATAATGTCACACGGTCGTGGCACACGGGCGTGCCTAGTGACTATGGGAACCAAGTCAAGATAGTACATAGCCTTGGCACACGGACGTGCCTACTGCCTAGTAACCGTGTGAATTTTGGCAGATTCGACCACGGTCTGAGCACACGGGCGTGCTTAGTGGCCATGGAAAATAAGTCAGTTTCGACCACGGGGAGGACACACGGGGGTGTCTACCAGCCGTGGAGGGCACACGGTTTCCTCCCACGGGCGTGTATCCCCCTGTATTTTAGAAAAGTTTTTAAATTTTCAAGAAATTCTGTATGTGTTTCGTTTTAGTCCCGACCCGGGTTATAAGCATGTTTAAGGTCTCGATGACCTATTTAAGGGACATTGTGTGTATGATTGATGAATGAAATGTATAAAATGTTATGAAAGTTCCCGATCTGTCCAGTAACACCTTTAACCCTAGTCCGGCGACAGATACGGGTTAGGGGTGTTACATTTGGTTGGTATTAGAGCTACAGTTTAGTCGATTCTCAGACTAACGTAGCGTGTCAGAGTCTAGCTATACATGCCATATATTTTAACTGTGATAGTGTGATGAATCCTGACGTGTAAAAATGTGATTTTCATATAGTAATGGATCCCAAAAGAGCCATGGCTGACGACGTAGAAAGTAATGGGCCTGCTCCCGCACAAGGGACAGCGTCCTCTGATTTGAGACCGGCTACGAGCGATCAAGAGAGAGAAGCTAAACAAGCTTTCTTTCAGATGATGAGTGAGTGGTTCACTCAATACGTAAGAAATAACCCGACTATTTCACAACCCCCGCCCCCGGTTAATCCCCCTCAGACTACAGTTGTGCCACCAGTTATGCATCTGAATCTGTTGAATAAGCCTCTTGTTGACAAGATCAGTAAGTATGGGCCGAAGAATTCTGGGCTACTAAAAATGATGATGCTGAAAAGGCCGAGTTCTGGATTGAAAATACTATCCGGGTATTCGATGAAATATCTTTAACTCCGGAAGAATGCATAAAATATGTGGTATCTTTGCTTCGAGATGCAGCTTATCAATGGTGGAAAACCTTAATTTTTGTTGTTCTGAGAGAACGTGTTACATGGGACTTCTTTCAGATCGAGTTCCGGAAGAAATATATCAGTGAGAGATTTGTTGATCAGAAACGAAAGGAATTTTTGGAACTTAAACAGGGCCGACTGACTGTTTCTGAGTATGAATGAGAATTCGTGAGACTGAGTCAGTATGCTCGAGAATGTGTATCATCTGAAGCTATAATGTGCAAAAGATTCGAAGATGGCCTTAATGAAGACATTAGTTTGCTAGTCGGGATTTTAGAAATAAAAGAGTTCATTGTACTCGTTGACTGAGCTTACAAAGCTGAGGCACTCAAAAAAGATAAAAGAAAGGTTAAGTTTGAAGCTCGAGATGTGAGAAAGAGATTTCAGAGTAAATCATTTCAGTCTGCTCCGAAAAGATTCAGAGATAATCAAAGTCGTTCCAGAGATAATATGGGACATTCGAATAGAAATTAATCTAGACTGCAAATGAGTTCTAAAACTCCAGCAACTTTAGTGGCTAGCATTGGAAACGCTAGATCTGAGAGACCTGAATGTAAACATTGTGGAAAAAGACATCCGAGAAGCTGTAGATTAAACGACAGAGCTTGATTCAGATGTGGATCACTTGATCATTTTATCCGTGATTGCCCTGAGTCTGTCGAGCTAGAGACTGTTCAGAATCTGAGATCTGATAATGCACCTGTGAGAGGTAGACCATCGAAGAATGTAAGAAATGTTAGTGGTAGTTAGAGAGCTACGAGAGATAATGTTGTCAGATCTGAAGCTAGAGCGCCTGCCAGAGCGTATGCTATCCGAGCTCGAGAGGAAGCTTCATCGCCAGATGTTATAACAGGTACTTTTACTCTTTATGATACTTCTGTGATTGCATTGATAGGCCCTGGTTTTACGCATTCATAGATATGCATGAATTTAGTATTCAGCAAGACTTTGCCTGTAGAGTCTACTGAGTTTGCTATAAAAGTATCAAACCCTTTAGGTAAAAGTGTCATTGTTGATAAAGTGTGCAAGAACTTTCCGTTAATGTTTCGAGATATTTGTTTCCCTGCTGATCTGATGCTTTTGCCATTTGATGAGTTTGATATTATTCTGGGTATGGACTGGTTGTTTATGCATGGTGCTATTGTGAATTGCAAAAGAAAGACTATAGATTTGAGATGTTTGAATGATGAGATAGTATGAATTGAATCTAATGATTTGAATGGATTACCTGCTGTGATATCAGTATTGAAAGCTCAGAGTTATGTGAAAAGGGGATATGAAGCATATTTTTCTTATGTGATTGATTCAAAAGTGTCCGAAAAGAAAGTTGAATCAGTGCCTATTGTCTGTGAGTTTTCTGACGTATTCCCTGAAGAATTACCGAGTTTGCCTCCGATTCGTGAAGTCGAATTTGGTATTGATTTACTGCCTGGTGCTACACCTATATCGATAGCTCCGTATAGAATGGCACCAACAGATTTGAAAGAGTTAAAGTCACAATTGCAAGAATTGACCGATAGAGGGTTTGGTAGACCAAGTTTCTCGCCTTGGGGTGCTCCTGTTCTATTTGTGAAAAAGAAAGATGGCACGATGAGGACGTGTATCGACTATCGTCAGTTGAATAAGGTGACAATAAAGAATAAATATCCGTTGCCCAGAATAGATGATTTATTTGATCAGTTAAAAGGAGCTACTGTGTTTTTCAAGACTGATCTGAGATCGAAATATTACCAGTTGAGAGTAAAAGATTCAGAGATTCTGAAAACTACTTTCACAATGAGGTACAGACATTATGAGTTTTTAGTTATGTCATTTGGACTAACTAATGCTCCTACTATTTTTATGGATTTGATGAACAGAATTTTCAAATCGTACTTAGATCGATTTGTTGTGGTATTCATAGATGACATATTGATTTATTCACGTGATGAAGATGAGCATGCTGAACACCTGAGCATTGTGTTGCAAACTTTGAGAGAAAAGCAATTGTATGCGAAATTTAGTAAATGTGAATTTTGGTTACACGAGGTTAGTTTTCTGGGGCATATTGTGTCAGCTTCTGGAATTCGTGTTGATCCGAGCAAAATTTATACTATTTTGGATTGGAAACCTCCGAAGAACGTGTCTGAAGTCCGTAGTTTTCTGGGGTTAGCTGGTTATTACCGCAGATTTGTAAAAGGCTTTTCGATGATAGCTACTCCGTTGACTAGATTGCTTCAGAAAGATGTCAGATTTGAATGGTCGGATAAATGTCAGAAGAGTTTTGATCAGTTGAAAACTCTGTTAACAGAAGCTCCAGTGTTAGTACAGCCGGAATCGGGTAAAAAATTTGTTGTATACAGTGATGCTTCGTTAAACGATCTAGGATGTGTTTTGATGCAGGAAGGCAAAGTTGTAGCTTATGCTTCGAGACAATTGAAGCCTCATGAAAAGAATTATCCGACGCGCGACCTTGAGTTAGCTACGATTGTGTTTGCACTTAAGATTTGGTGCCATTATCTGTACGGTGAGAAATGTCACGTGTTTTCAGATCATAAAAGTTTGAAATATCTGATGACTCAGAAAGATTTGAACTTGCGTCAAAGAAGATGGTTAGAGCCGTTAAAAGATTATGAATTCGTGATAGGTTATCATCCGGGTAAAGCGAACGTTGTTGCTGATGCTTTGAGTAGAAAATCATTGTCTGCACTACGTGCTCTGAATGCTCAATTGAATTTGTCTGAGGATAGTTCTGTGTTAGCTGAGTTAAAAGCGAAACCATTGTTTATATAGTAGATATGTGATGCTCAGAAATTTGATAATGAGTTATTAGTGAAACGAGCTCAGTGCGATTCAAATTCTGAATCTGAATTTCGAGTTATTGATGATTGTTTGAGATTCCGGGATCGTATCTGTGTTCTGAGAAATCTAGAGTTGATTCAGTTGATTTTGAGTGAAGTTTAAAATAGTAGTCTATCTGTTCATCCGAGAAGTACTAAAATGTATCATGATTTGAAATGACACTACTGGTGGTCTAGTATGAAACGGGACATTTCTGACTTTGTTTCAAAATGTTTAGTTTGTTAAACCAAGTAAAAATTTGAACATCAAGTTAAAATGCAGGTTGCTACAACCGATTTCGATTCACGAGTGGAAATGGGATAGAGTGACAATGGATTTTATTTCTGGTTTACCTCAGACTCCGAGAAAGAAAGCCGCGATATGGGTCGTGGTTGATAGATTAACAAAAACTGCTCATTTTATTCCGGTAAGATCTAATTTTTCAGTTGACAAATTAGCTGAGCTTTATATTTCTGAGATTGTGAGATTACACGGGGTGTCACTATCCATTGTGTCAGATAGAGATCCGAGATTCACATCACGATTCTGGAAGAAGTTGCAAGAAGCTTTGGGCACGAAATTACACCTTAGTAGAGCTTTTCATCCGCAGACAGATGGTCAGTCTGAACGAATTATTCAGATTCTTGAAGACATGTTAAGATGTTGTACACTTGAGTTTAATGGTTCGTGGGAACAGTACATGCCATTAGTTGGATTTGCATAAAATAATAGTTTTAAGTCAAGTATAAAAATGGCACCTTATGAAGCTTTGTACAGACATAAATGTTGTACACCTCTGTATTGGACCGAGCTCAGTGAAAATAAGCTAATGGGGTTGATTTGATAAAAGATTCAGAACAGAAAGTGAAGTTGATCCGAGCTTGTTTGAAAGTAGCACCTACTCATCAGAAGTCTTATGCAGACTTGAAATGAAAAGATATAGAATTTGAAATCGGTGAGAAAGTATTTTTGAAAGTGTCTCCGTGGAAGAAAGTGCTTTGATTCAGACGTAAAGGCAAATTGAGTCCGAGATTCATCGGACCGTATGAAATCATCGAACGTGTCGGGCCTATTGCATATAGATTAAGGTTGCCGTCTGAGTTAGAAAAGATACACAATGTATTTCATGTTTCGATGCTTCGTAAATATCGATCAGATCCGTTACATGTGATTGTTCCCTCTAAAATTGAAATCTGATCTGATATGTCTTATGAAGAGGAACCGATCCGTATCTTAGCTCGTAAAGTGAAAGAGTTGAGAAACAAGAAAATTCCGTTAGTGAAAGTACTATGGAATCGACATGGAATAGAAAAGGCTACGTGGGAGCCTGAAGATTCATTGAGACAACAATATTCGACTCTATTTAACGGTAAGATTTTCGGGGACGAAAATCCCTAAGGGGGGAGAATTGTAACAGTCTGATTTAGACCCTAGTCGGAACAGTGGTTTCGGGACCACAAATCCGATTCTGTATAATATTTTAATATTATTTTCTGTGTCTTTGATGTGTGATTAAGCATGTGCTAAATTTCCATAAGTTAATTTGTTTGTCTGTGTGCTTAATTTTGCATAAGGACTCGATTGTGAAAGGTACTAAATTAGCATGCTTTATGAAAAGGAATCTATTTGTCATGGCTTATTAAAGGTGGAGTCCTTATGTGAATATTATACCTTTATTCATATTGGTGGACATTTATGTCCATATTATGCAGGATTTTAATAAGTATTAATAAAGGTTATTTTAGTAAATTGAGAAATATGATATATTAGATAAAATGAAAGTTAAAATGTCATCATCTTTCATGCTTCACCACCGAAAATAGAAACAAAAGAATAAGGGTTTAAAGCTTTCAAACATTCGGCCATGGATGTTCTTTGATTAAGGTATGGTTTTTGATCGGTTTTTGATAATTTCTACGTTTTTGCAATCGTTGCTTTGTTTACTATCAAGCCCATGTCTCAATTTGATGAATTGATGATGTTTGTGTGAGATGCCATTGTTGATATGTTTAGTTTTGAGATGAGTTTAGTTGTTAAATGAAAGATTTGAGCTAGATGAACATGTTTTGTTCTTGAATTTTTTATGAATATAGCTAATTAGGGCTAAATTCAGAAAATAGCTATTTACGGGTGTTACAAAGATAGTATCTTGATATAGTAAAATAAATAAATAAAGTGACAAAAAAGGGGAAATTTTGAGTTATGTCAACATTGGGAAGTATACTATGACATATTAATTTAAGAAAGGATTAAATCACAAAAGTGAGAAAAGTTTTGTGGCCCAAGAGTAAATACTCAAAAATTGAGGGGTTTAAAGTGTAAATATGAAAAATTTGAAGGACTAATATTACAAATATTTTATGGGTGGAATGATCTAGAAACTAAGGAAAATGGATGAATTAGGACTAAATTGAATAGGTGAAGAATTATGAGGGACTAAATCGTAATTTTACCAAATTAAGTGATGACTCAAGGATGAAATTTTAAAAGATCATAAAGGGCAAAATGGTCAACTAGTAAGAGAGAGAATTCCATAATGTAATGATTATGTTGATGATATTTTAAATTAATTAATTAGATAAATATTATTTTATTAATATTAATAAGATATTTATTATTTATTTAGTATATAAGGAAGGAAAGATGAAGAATTCTCTTCATATTTCCATGCATGAACCCACGTTAGAAGAATAGAGAAAGAAAGAAAGTTTTGCTTTCTTTACAATCTAGTCCTTCCACAAAAAAATCATCATTTTCACCTAGAAATCAAAAGAATTTCCATAGTGTAACATCCTTAAATTGGGCCTAGTAGGATTGGGCCATTTGGAGCTTGGGCTTTAGGAAAATTAGAATATTATTTATTTATTTGTGTTGGCTCGGGTATGAATTTTATGTGTTAGTATAGTCTTGTGAGGGCTTGATTTTATTTAGGAAGCTAGAATAAATTTTAGTATGGCTTATTTAATGAAGTGGATTAAATGAGCTTAGCACTTAAGTTAATTTAAGTGTAAATTAAAGCACATGAGGAGTTAGTGGCAAGTTGGTTAAAGAGCTTGAAAGGTTGCATGAGGTTAATGGTTCGAGTAGTAGGTATAGCATTTTTAAAGTTTATTTTTGTATGTTAGCTTTAATGGACGGTCAAGCATAATTATGATAGGTGGACTAATAATTTTGGTAAGTTGAATTATTTTTAAGGAAAGCATGGAAAAAGGGATAAGATTTCTAAGGTTATGGTAGGATATCTTGAGTTTATGGTATAATGAGGGACAAAGGCATGGAAGGTGGAGGATGTTTTGGAAAGAAATCCTATGCCTTAATGCATGAATGTGGACGACATGTAAGGCTAGGAGTGGCCGAATTTTTGGTAGGTAGCTTGAGAGGATGTTGACCAACCTTTTGTTTTGTGTATCATTTTGTGTTTGTTTTCCTCTCCAAAAGCTCTCATCTTTGGCCGAATGTATAGGGTACTTTTGGTGCAAAAATATTTCTTTTGATGACAACTTCATTTTGTTGGAAACAAAATACCACTTTCTTTCTCTCATTTGTCTTTTAAACCAAACTACATTTTTGCATCTTGTGCATTTTCTTCTTTAGTAAAGTTTGTGGTGACCGAATATCATTTCTTCCATTTCTCTTTTTCTTCCTTTGATCAATTCTTTTCATTCTCTTTTCAACTTTTATCAAAACCAAAAACCATTCTTTCTTTCTCTAAACTTTGGCCGAATCTCCTACACCATTATCTTTCATCTACTACTTTTCTTTTCTTCTCAAAACCGAATCCCCTATTTCTCCTTTCTTCTCAATAATTTCTTTATTAGCCAAATATACTCCTTTGGGTGTGTTTGAAACTCTCTTCTTCCATTTAGAAGTATCTTGGCCGAATATTGAAGGTGGTAAGGATTTATTTCAAAGGATTATTCTTTTAAGTTTTCGTTTAAGCCGAAGGCTAATAACCTTGATGATGATGGTTGATTGTAGGAAAGTGAGGCCGATTCATTTAGGAGTGTGTTGGCTAGTGTTCGAAGGCTTTTGGGTAAGATTTTGGGTTCACAAGGAACCCTTCTCAATTATTTTGGTTTGGCCGAATAGGCCATGGTTCTAATGATCATTTTTGGCCGAATATAGGGACAAGAATACTTGTGTGGCCGATTTGTTTATTCGAGATTTAGGACTCTCGTTAGTATCGTGTGTGTACATACACATCTTATGACTTTTAATATGCTAAGTGTTATTTTATGTCTAATCAATTTGTGTAGACATGGATGTAATACCTTCATGGTATTAACAAGGACTCGGGTAAGTCTTTATTGCTATGAGATTATTACTTGATGCTTTGGGAAGCATGACACATTTGGTATGTCTATTATTTGATATATGGCTTATGATAATCGATTGGATGTTGTTAAATAAATCTATCAACATGATTTTTTGTATATGCATATGAATGATTGATATGGGTTGATGAGAGGAGGGGGCAGTGATATTCGTGTCGACGGACACCAGTGTTTTGGTAACACATCGTGACTACGGTTACCAGAGGTTTGGTACCTCCAGAGGTTTGGCACCTCATAGCGACTTGTCCCTGTGGTTTATACCACCGTGGGTTGACCCCACTTTGAGATATGGGATTGTCTGCCAGTGATTTGGTATCACACGATGGGTTGGCCCCATCATCTATTTTGTGACTTCGGTCACCAGTGTTTTGGTAACACAATCGTGTCTTTGGACACCACTGATTTGGTATCACATTTGTGACTATATGTCACCAGTGGTTTGGCACCACCAGTGGTTTGGTACCACACGGGGTAGAAAAAGGTGTTTGGATGGCTAGGTTGGGTGCATATTTTAATGCATGTTAAATTGTTATAAATTGTGTATGTTGTTGAATTAAACCGGGAAAAAGGGTTACACATTGGGTCTTGATGACTCACCTTTTTCCTTAACATTTTCAGGTGATTCGTAGCTGCAGATGAGGAGTCGGATAAACTCGAGGTGGCCATGCGATGAAAAAAAGGACTAGGTGGATTTTGAACTATTTTATTTTATTATGGGTTTGATTTATTTTGTAATAAGGCCTCCTAGAATTATATTTTGGTTATTTATCTGTTTTGGATAATCTGTTTAACAACTTAATGACTTGAAAAATGGTTACACATGTTTTATGAAAATTAATACGTAAAATGTTTTATTGTGCCATCGGGTACACTTGAAATTTGTAAACAACACGACTCAACAAATATTTTTTTTTTAAATAAAATTAAGCATGGTTTTTAACAAAGACATTAAATTGAATGGCATTTCAACTAATTTCAAAATCGGTCTTAAAATGGTTTTCAAAATGTTTTCTCTGTAGCATACCAAATTCGGTCATAATGTTTGGGCCGGGTTTGGGGTGTTACACATAGCTACCACGAGAGTAAAATAATAAGAAGATAATGGATAGCTAGAATATCAAGTTAGATTCAAGAAATGGAAGTTGGAGGAGAGAGAAAATCAAGTTAAAGATTGAAATCAATAGGACAAGGTAAGAACTTTAAGATTTCAATATATTTTAAGTAGAGTTTTCTTATATAAGGTAATATCAAAAGCATGAAAATGATGTTAAAGTAGAGTTTTTTTTATATAAAGTTATATGTTCTTGATCATATTAGTGAAGGGAAATAAGAGAAAATGATGGGAAATATTGTACAGAAAGGAAATAAGGGTGTTATAAACTTGGTAATCAACATTTTGCACTAAACCAGTTTTGGATAGCAGCAATTGTCTAACTTTGAAAAATCCCCAAAAATTGTAGAAATCAAATTATAGGTTGAATAAAATATGAAATTTAATTTTATTGAGTCTAGTTTCTTATAGAAGAAATGGTGTAAGCAATGGAATTTTAAATTGTGAGTTATAATAAATTTTATGAGAAAAAGTCAGAATGATTTCGGGTTCCTCTATTCTGACTTTGGAAAATAATAAAACATTGTAAAAAAATAATTAGGGGCTTAAATTTATATTTTTAAATTCTTAATGAGTCTATTTCAATAGAGACTAACGGGAATATCATCCAAATTCCGTACTAAGAGATAATTAATTTTTAGTCAAGAAAGGTCAAAACTGTCAAACAGCAGAATAAGGAAGAATTTGAAGATTTTACTGTACTTATTGGATAAACTATAAATTCTAAAATTTTTATGGTAGAAATATATTTGAGTCTAGTTTCTAAACATCAAGAGGATCTTAATTTAGAATTCTGTAGCTCAAGATATAAATAATTTAGTGACTATGACTCAAGTGGACAACTTGATATGAACATATAAGTAAATAGTGGAATTATATATATACATTAAGGATGGGGAATGGAGAGGCAGAGGAGGAGTATATATGAATATTCGGCTAGTATGGGTTTACATTAAAAATGGCTAATTTGCATGTTTTAGGCTTAGGGACTAAATTGAACAAAGTAAAACTTTAGGGGCAATTTTGTAAAAATGTTAAAAATGACCAAATTGCATGAATAAATTAATACGTTGGAAGAAATTATTAATATCAAGTGGGTTTATAGATTTAATTTTTTTGTAAGAAGATATTATAAAGTAATTTTGTTAAATACTGATGTTAGGATCAAATTGTGAAAATTATAAAAATATTAGGGTTTGGTATTAAATTTCTGTCTTATTAAGGGTTGTATGATAGCCTAAAATATTTGGATAAAGTATTAATTGAGAAAATTTAGTTAAGAGACTAAATTGTAAAAATTGTAAAAGCCGGAGTAATTGTGAATATTTTGAAATTTATGGATTTTAGTGAAATTAGGGAGTTAAATTTAGTTTAAAGTAGAATTTGTATGAAAACATAAGATTAATTATGAAGAAATAAAGTTAGTCTCGGTTTAGGGACTAAATTGAAAATTAGGCAAAAGTTGAATAAAAATTGAAATATTCAATGTGAAACTGTGTTGTATTGATGATTCTTAATTGTTTAATTTTCGTAGCTAATATGGTGCTGGAGATCTCGGCTAAGAAAGGAAAAGATAAAGTTAACGAGGTGTAGCTCAGAATTTACAATTTGTATTTCTATAATACAATTATTTGCTATGTTTTGGTTTATATATTATGGTAAGTAATTAAGGTATGTATTAGCAAATGTTATTGAATTGAATTTGTATGGAAATTGAATATTGGATATATGTTATGTTTGAAAAATATATTGATTGGGAATGTGATGATGTAACAGCCCAATTTTGGGGCTAGTCGGAATAGTGGTCTCGGGACCACTAATCCAAGGTTGAGGAAAATTATTTGGTAACATTTTATGTGTTATGGCATTAATATATGGCTATATGAAAATTTTGATGCTTTAATTTTAGCAATTGGAGGTTTAATTGTGAAAAAGGACTAAATCGCATAAAGTGCAAAAATTTCAAATTTCAAGCTAGAGGTGTCCAATAGTTAAAGGATATCAAAATGGAGATCTTTAAAGTGAAATTAGGCCAATAGATGTGTGTTGGCCGTCCAAAGAGCTTAGGGAGACAAGAGCATTTAATTTTTGGTGAAATTAGGTGATAAAAGATGAATAAAATAAGATAAAAGGAAAAGCTATCGTCTTTCACTATTCACCCTCCTTCTTACACCGAAAATTGAAGAGAAAAATAGAGTTTTTGGGGTTCAAACTTTCAGCTAAGCTATCTCCTTGCAAGTAAGTGATTTTGATGATTATTTTTTATGATTTTTGTACTTTTGGAATCCCCAAAGCTTAAGCTAGCTAATGAGGGGACTAATTTGTTAAATGGTTGAAAGTTTAGGGAAATTCCATGAGAGGGTTTATGTTGTTAGCTGAGTTTTTATGGAAGAAAATGAATGTTAGTGAGATGAAAAACAACTTTTGTGAAAGGTCTTAGCATGAAAACACCTTAATAGGTCTTGAATGCAAAGATTGAAAATGTGTAATAAATGCATGAAATAATTGGAATTATGAGTAGTTGTAAGATTAATAAATGTTCATCTAGGCTTTTTAATGAGAAAATGTGATGAAAAATGATTTACGAGCCTAGGGGCAAAATCATAATTTTGCCATAGTACAAGGGCAAAACGGTCATTTTTGCTAAGAAGAGATTATGATGTATTATGATTATAAAATGATTGAATGAGTGAATTTTGTTGTTATAGATAAAGAAGAGCTTGGAATCAACCTTGACCAAGGAAAAGGCAAGGTTACGGAATAGACCGTTGATTAACGCATTTTGCATCGAGGTAAGTTTATGTGTAAATGATGCATCTTAATACATATGTTGTTGCTTATTGGTGTATTGTATGATTGAGAACACTTACGATTTAAATGCATTGAATTTGATAGAAAATGAATAAATTCCGTATGAATGTTGAAATAGATATGTAAGTGTGGAATATTATCCATAGTAAATAATGGTGGGTTGTGTGCGATACCACCTTAATTATTCTTGTTGGTGGGCTATGTACGATACCACCTATTTACTTATTCACGATGGGCTGTGTGCGATACCATCGTTAATATTATCATTTGGTGGGCTATATGCGATACTACCGTAAATATTCTTGTTAGTGGGCTATGTGCGATACCACACCGTTAAAGATAAATGGTAGGCTAAGTGCAAAACCATCGAGTGTTTGGTATTTCTAAGAATAGCTTATTGTGAAATTGTGATGTGTTGTTTCATGTGATTGTGTGGTGATAAGTGCAGGGATGTATGTTAAATAATAAGAGCATTTGGTTTGTGATATGGTTCGAAAGTGGTAAGAGATGAATGAGTAAGCATGATCTTGGATTGTGAAATGTTCTTACTTATTGTGAAACGCTATTTATTGATTAACACATGCTATGATGTTTATTATTTACATGTAAACTTACTAAGCTTAAAGCTTGCTCCCTTTTCTTTTCCCTTGTTTTATAGTGTCAAAGAGCCGGGTCGGGATATAAAGATAATTGGAAGATCACTCACTATCAGCTCATCTCGGTATATCTAGAATCAGTATTTTGAGTATGGCATGTATAAGGGCTAGAGTAGGTGAATTGTTTCTTTATTTTGGCCAAGTATGTATTGGCTCCTTATAGATGAATTCTTTTGTACATGGCCATAGTTAATGGCTCAATAGTATTAGTCAATGAAAAGATGAGGTTATTCATGATTGTGTAGACTATATGATTGGGTTGTTTAGTTATAAACATGCATAAATGAATTGATGGTGGAGGGTGAATTATGCTTGAGTGAGTTAGGGTGATGAAAGAGCTTGGCAAATAGCCTTGTTCTTGTCCACACGAGCAGGCACACGGGCATGTGTCTGGGCCGTGTGTGACACACGGTCAATTGCATGGGTGTGTGATCAGGCCGTGTGTCCTCTTACATGTTAGAATTGCAAGTTAGTAAGCTCAATAGTAAACACACGAGCAGAGAAATGGCCGTGTGTCTCAACCGTGTGGGAGGCATAGCCACGGACATAGGCGTGTGCCCAGGCTGTGTGAAGGCTGCACCTTGGAATTGGAATTTAATTCGACACACGGTCTAAGGACACAGGCATGTGCCTTGGCGTGTGACCATAGTGAGATGATGACGTCATAAACAGAATGCCAAGGTTTTGGCACACGGGCTAAGACACGGGCGTCTCGAGGCCGTGTGAGGGACACGGGCCATGGACATGGGCATGTGTCTAACCTTGTGAATTAAGTCAGTGTCGACCACAGGTGAAGAGCACGGGCATGTCTCAAGAGCACACGAGCGTGCCCCTTGAGCAACACGGGCGTGTGGCCCCTGTTTAGGCAAAAATTTTCTAAGTGCGTAAAAGTTTTCGATTATTTTTAAACCTTTCGAAAGCATGTTTAGGGTCTCGTAGGCCCATTATGAGGATGTAGGATGTGTGAATGAAAAAGTTATAATTTGGAATGAAGTTTGATAGCCCAAAGTTGTATGACCATGTGAGTTAAGTACGGTAAAGCCTCGTACCTGGTTCCAGCATAGAATACGGGTAAAGGGTGTTACATTTAGTGGTATCAGAGCTATGATTTAGTCGGTTCTTGGACTACAGTAGCATGTGTTAGATTTTAGCTATACATGCCATAAGCGTATATTGATAGTGTGGTGGCTTCTGAAAATTCTAAACTTTGTTTTTATATAGTAAATGGATCTCGATCGAGCTGCTACTGATGACACAGTTAGTAACGTGCCGGCTCCCACGCAAGGGACCGCGCCTGTAGTGAGTGGCCCCGAGACTAGGGGTCAAGGAAATGAGGCCCCAAAAGCCTTTCTCCAAATGATGAGTAACTGGTACACGGAGTATGTACGGGTAAACCCTAATGCTCAACCTCCTCCACCCCCTCCTATACCTCAGCCAGTTCCAATGGCTCCTCAAGGTATAGATTTAGTGAGGATGACTGAACACCCTGTAGACAAGATTCGGAAGTAAGGGGCTGAGGAGTTCAGAGCTAATATAGACGATGACCCCAAGAAGGAGGAGTTCTGGCTTGAGAACTCAATGAGAGTGTTTGATGAACTCTCTTACACACCTGAGGAGAGCTTAAAATGAGTCGTGTCCTTACTGAGGGACTCGACATACCATTGGTGGAAAACGTTGACGTCAGTAGTCTCAAGGGAGAGAGTGATGTGGGACTTCTTTTTGGAGGAGTTTTGAAAGAAGTATATAAGCCAACAATTTGTGGACTAGAAACGAAAAGATTTCCTTGAATTGAAGCAAGGAAAGTTTGTTAGGCTCAGCAAGTAAGCACAATAGTGTGTGTACAGAAGCTATCTTGTGCAAGAGGTTTAAAGATGGGTTGAATGAGGATATTAGACTGCTAATGGGGATTTTAGAGTTAAAAGAGTTTGTGGTATTGGTTGATAGGGCATGTAAGGCCAAGGAACTGAATAAGGAAAAGAGGAAGGCCACGAGTGAGGCTCGAGATGCAAGAAAAAGGCCAATTAGTAAATCATACCAAGCTCAATAAAAGAAGTCTAGGGAGATGAACCTTCGGACGACTGCATCAGCTAGATATTCACATAAAGATCGAGGTACTACCTACTGGGGCTCGAGAGTTCAAGCCACTTCGATGGCAAGTGTGGGCAATCCGAAGTCCAAACTGGAGTGTCCAAATTGTAGTAGGCAGGACACTAGGGAGTGTTGGGGAAACAACCGAAATTGCTATAAGTGTGGTTCCTCCGATCATTTTATTTGAAACTGTCCTGAGAGGGATGACAAGGAAAGGAAGCATGAGGTAAGATCAAGAAATGTATCTTCAAGGGGTAGACCATAAAAGAACCCGGAAGGTGTGACTATTAGTAGAGGTACGCCTCAAGATTCTGCTGTAAGACCGGAGGGTCGGGCACCTGCAAGGAGTTATGCCATTTGCACTCACGAAGAGGCATAATCTCCAGATGTGATAACGGGTACTTTTTCTATTCATGACACCTTTGTTATTGCTTTGATTGATCCGGGGTCTACCCATTCATACATTTGCATGAAATTAGCATCTAGTATGAGCATGATTGTTATGTCTACGGAATTTGTAGTAAAGGTGTCAAACCTGTTAGGCAAACATGTGCTAGTTGACAAGGTGTGTATGAATTTTCCTTTGACAATTAGAGGTAATTATTTTTCGGCAAATCTTATGTTGTTGTTGTTTGATGAATTTGATTTGATTCTTGGTATGGATTGGTTGACGGCTCATACTGTTTTAGTAAACTGTGGTAGCAAGTTTATTGAATTGAAATGTGAAAATGGAGATGTCATTCGGGTTGAATCAGATAGATCGGGTAATCTACCAGTGATAATTTTAACTATGGTAGCCGAGAAATACTTGAGGAAAGGATACGAGATTTATCTCACCTTTGTGCTTAATACTTAAGAGTCAGAGGTAAAGATTGAATCAGTGCCGGTGGTATGTAATTATCCAGATGTGTTTCTGGAAGAGTTACACAGATTACCTCTAGTTGGAGAGGTCGAGTTTGGGTTTGAGTTAGTTCCGAGAACGGCACCTATCTCGGTTGCTCTGTATAGGATGGCACCAATAGAGTTGAAAGAATTGAAGGTTCAGTTACAAGAGTTAACGGACAAGGTTTTTGCAAGACCGAGCTACTCATCATGGGGTGCTCCGGTACTTTTTGTGAAGAAGAAAGATGGGTCGATGAGATTGTGCATAGACTACAGATAGCTCAACAAGGTGACAGTAAAGAAGAAGTATCCTTTACCAAGGATAGATGATCTATTTGACCAATTGAAAGGAGTTACGGTGTTGACCTAAGGTCTGGCTATTACCAGTTGAGAGTTGAGGAGTAGAATGTGCCAAAAACTGCATTTTAGACGAGGTATGGCCATTATGAGTTTTTTGTCATGCCATTTGGCTTTACGAATGCTCCTGCAATTTTTATGGATTTAATAAACTGTATCTTCCAAACCTATTTGGACAAGTTTGTAGTTGTCTTTATCGATGATATATTGATTTATTCTCGGGATGAGAGTGATCACGCAGAGCACCTAATAATTGTTTTGCAGACTTCAAGAGACAAGCAGTTGTATGCTAAATTTAGAAAGAGTGAGTTTTGGCTCCGAGAGGTCGGATTCCTAAGACACATTGTGTCAGGCGATGGTATTAGAGTTGATCCAAGTAAGATCTCGGCTATTGTAGAGTGGAAATCGCCAAGAAATGTATTGGAAGTCAGAAGCTTTTTGGGTTTAGCGGGGTACTACAGACAGTTCGTAAAGGGGTTTTCCATGATTGCTACCCCAATGATGAAACTGTTGCATAAGGATGTCAAGTTTGAATGGACTGAGAAATGCCAACAGAACTTCGAGAGACTGAAAACATTGTTGACTGAAGCCGATTTTAGTGCAAACTGAGTCGGGCAAGGAGTTTGTAGGATATAGTGATACATCATTTAATGGACTCGGTTGTGTGTTGATGCAAGAGGGTAAGGCAGTAGCTTACGCCTCGAGACAGCTAAAATCACATGAGAAGAATTATCCAACTCATGATTTGGAGTTGGTTGCGATTGTTTTTGCATTAAAGATTTGGCGTCACTATTTATATGGTGAGAAGTGTTGGATCTTCACTGATCATAAGAGTTTGAAGTACTTAATGGACCAAAAGGATTTGAATTTGCGACAACGGCGGTGGCTTGAATTATTGAAGGACTATGAGCTAGTAATTGATTATTATCAGGGAAAAGCAAATGTAGTAGCTGATGTCTTGAGTAGAAAATCTCTGTATGCTTTGAGAGATATGAATACGAGCTTAGCATTGTCTGAGGATGGTGCTATATTAGCCGAGTTGAAGGCTAGAACATTGTTTATTCAACAGATATATGAGGCTCAAAAGAATGAAAATGAGATGCAAGCTAAGAGAGCTAAGTGTGAATCGGGAAATGATTCTGATTTTTGAGGAAAGATGGTTGTTTGATGTTTCGTGACAGGATTTGTGTACCTAAGGATGATGAGTTAATTCGAAAGATATTAAGTGAGGCGCATACTGGTCACTTGTCAGTACATCCCGATAGCACGAAAATGTACAATGATTTGAACAAATTTTATTGGTGGCCAGGTATGAAAAGACACATCTCTGAGTTCGTGACAAGATGTTTAGTCTGTCAACAAGTTAAAGTCAAGCATCAAGTACCATCGGGATTGCTTCAACCGGTGATGGTTCCCGAGTGGAAGTGGGATCGGATCACCATGGTTTTTGTGACGGGGTTGCCTATGACTCTGAAAATGAAAGATGTTGTATGGGTTATTGTTGATAGACTAATGAAGTCGGCTCACTTTATACCAGTGCATGTGGATTATGCTCTTGATAAGTTGGCTGAGTTGTATATTGCAGAGGTGGTAAGATTACATGGGGTGCATATATCTATTATCTCGGATAGAGATTCGAGATTTACTTCGAGGTTTTGTGGTACGTCGTTGAAAGCACCAAAAATATCCTATTCCTTGTAAAATAATGAAAATAAAAGTAAAGGGGAAGTAGGGTTGAATTCTCAGGGACTGGATTATACGGATGCTTGTTTCTCGAAATCCTGGACAGAATCGTGCCCAAGAAAACTTGCGTTCCTGAAAAAATAAAAACAACAAAATTAAAAGTTTGGATCTGGAAGCGAAAAGAAAATAAAAACAGAATTGAGAAGTA
This sequence comes from Gossypium bickii, assembly GCA_025503065.1. Classification (NCBI taxonomy): domain Eukaryota; kingdom Viridiplantae; phylum Streptophyta; class Magnoliopsida; order Malvales; family Malvaceae; genus Gossypium; species Gossypium bickii. The sequence goes on along the minus strand of CP106715.1, from coordinate 31,069,653 downwards.
GAATTTGAATTGCGAAAATTAAAAATAAAAAATAGAATTGAGATAAAGAAATTCTTATGGGGAGATTGCAGCCTCCGATTGCCTCGGTCCGCCTTGGGTTCAATCCTTGGCTTTTAAATGATCATTCTCAACCAGAATAAGCCAGTTATAGTGGAAGAGGACGCCTACAACCACCAGCTCCAAGGATTTAGAATTTGATTTAGTAGAACCTGATTCTAGCAAACAATCGCTCCTGTGGGATCATCTTATGCTAGATCAACGTTTCTCAATGGCGAATCCCACACCATTTTATCTCTTGGGCTCGTCAACCTCTGACGCAGTAAGCTAATGAACCGACTGTGCAACCTTCTCAAAATATACAAAGCGGTTGTTCCTTGCACACGTTGAAAAGATCACTTTTTAAGGGACCTGGACGGAAGCGTCAGCCTCGTAATGCAGAGAAATGATAAATACCCTGTTGAGAAGGCTAAGTACGGATTCTAAACCTCAAGAACCCTTTTTGGTGATTTTCGACAACCTTTGGCTTGATGGGTTTAGTGGCTCATCGTTGTGGTGGAAAAGAAAATAAATATATGATAAGAATATAGATTTTATTAAAAGGAAATATGGAAAGAACAAAAGACTTTTGGGGAGAGAGTTTACAGGAAAAAAAAAGAACATTAATTTGAGTCACTTCATCCCCTATTTATAGTGCTAAGATAGATAGACTAGTCCTACTTAAATTCCTAAAGATAATTACAAATAATCAAAGATAAATAAAGATAAAGAAATTACATAATCCTTAATAATTATCTAATATTAATTATACTAATATAATTAAAATAGAGTTTGCTAGAATAAAATCTCTTAGAGTTTGCTAGAATAAAATCTCTTCTTTTTGCATTTCAGCCCTTGTGTCCTCCATGCTTGTACTTTTGGCACCAAATTTTCCCCGTGTCGCACATTGGTCCATTTTATCTCTAAATTCACGCTTTTGGCCATTAATTTCACTTTTGCCTCCAATTTAGTCCCTATAAGATAAAAGACCATAAATAGCCCAAATTAGTAGAATCATACTCAAAATAAATATGCAATTAGCACATAAAAACATGATGTTCTAGAGTATTATCAAATTCCCCCTACTTAGCCCATGCTTGCCCTCAAGTATGGTTCCTATCCACTGTGAAAATTAGATTCTGAACGAAATTCTACTCCAAAGATTTACAAAAATTAGTCAAAAACGCATATGAAAAATACAGAGAACTTCTAAGCTTGCTTTAAGTAAAACAGAAAACGTTTTCTAATTAACACACACAAAAATAAAAATCGTCTTGAATTATTTCATGCTATTTAGGTAAATTACCAAACCTACTAAGACACTCTATTTATTTCATCCTTTAGTCCCCAACTGCAATTTTATTTTCTTTTTTTTATATATATAAATGATTTATTTACTTAGGAATATATTGAACCTTTTGACGCGAAGAGAGATGACAACCCAAGCACCCCACACCAGTTACTCAGCCCAACATACTCCTAAAAATTATTTATTTCCGGTTAGCGGAGCTTTACCCATCACGTCACGCAACCTTTTGAAGCGAAGTAGAATGACAACCCAAGCACCCTACCTTGGTTACTCAGTCAGTCGCGTTCTACGCCGCACTCATAACCTTGGTTAGCGGAGTTTTACCTATCACGTCACACAACCTTTTGACGCGAAGTAGAATGACAACCCAAGCACCCTACCCCAGTTACTCAGTCAGTCACGTTCTAACCTGCACTTATAACCTTGGAAACATTTATTAAACAAGATTTACACGGAATTTTAATTTTAAGAGGACCTAAGAGAAATAATTAAGTCTCAAAAATAAGTTTTAGTAACCACCTAAAAGACATGAATATAATTTAGGCATGAAAATGTATTTAGTGTCCACTTGATATTAAACTTGATCAATTTTACGAAAAGTAAGATAGAGTTAACTTATTAATCATAATTATTTTTAGTCTAATAAAAATAAAATAGTGGAGATAAAATCAAACAGACAGAATCATAACTAACTCAGTAGCCAAGAACCATGCATGTAGGTTAAACAGTGTCAAGTCGTGGTCAAATTCTTGGGTATGAAAAGCGACAGAATATTCTTAAAAAAATGGACAAAACGGAGCCTCAAGCAGCAAACACAAATCACAGCAGAAGACAACAATAATACGAAGAGTACCTCCCCCTACTTAGAACACATTGTCCTCAATGTGGATGCAAAAGAAATAAATAGGTAGAAAAGTTTAGAAAAACTCCCCGTGTAGCTACTGTCGATCGTGGAGGATAGCAATGGGTTCAGTGAGTTGCTGATCAAAAGTGTCCAGCCGAGCCTCGATGCGTTCTAAGCGTTGCTCAACAGTCGAAGGGGGTTGGGCTTGAGTAGGTGCTGGTGCGTCATTTTGATTTCTTTGTCGAAAGACTCGTTCAGATGGTGTAGAACGAACACCAAGAGGGACAAAGCGGAAGAATGACAGAGTGCCAAGAAGTAGACCCATTGAGTCAAGGCATCGAGCATCCAAAGGATTGGCCTCACAAGCGACATGTAAGTCTGAAATATGAGCGTTAGAACCATGCAGAGAAAATAATAGTTATGTGATAAGAGAACCTAAAATTAGAGGGCGCTTAGCTTTGATAACTTGCTCAAATTGAAGCGCAAACCAATAACCCAAATTAACCGGATGACCGATATACATACACCATAAAAAGAATAATTTCGTCTTTGAGATGGTTGCCAGAGCATCTCGACGGCCTGAGAAATTGTAAGCTAAATAACAGTGTATGTAACATAAGGTAGGGTCGCGAAACCATAAATACTTTGATGGTTTTAGGCTATACGTAGATTCGACATTATTAGTTAGCAAAGAAAAGGCCTCGACAGCCTTAAAATTGGTAGGAAATGTACACAAATTGTTCTGAAAATCTTGAGACATAGCATACTCTTCAGTTACGAAAGATAAAGCAATATTAAATTCAATAAGAGATAAGATATGCATGGTACCTAATAACCTGAATTTGACAACACCCGGTGTATATAACGAAACATGACTGTCCCGATTAAATTGAAAAGTAGAATAAAATTCTAAAACAAGTTCATAATAGGCAGAATGAGGCACATCAAAATTTCCAACCCAGCCAATTTTCGTGAAATAATCTGTAATAGTAGTTTCAATATGCAAGGCAGCCAAAATAGATATCGACAGGCATTTACAAGGTATTATCATTTTATGTCAAAGAAAATCATACCTATTCCAATCAATATTAGAAGTAAGAGTAAGGTTACCGTACAAATGGGCTTCTGGGGGTAAGACATTGACGCGAGAATGGTATGTTCGGCCACGAGAAGGTATGGGTCGGTTCTCGTCAGTGGCGTTGGAGGAGTCAACATGTGAATCGGCGGCTGTGTTAGAGGAAGAGTCCGTGGTGGTGTTGACTATTTGGGCCGCACGTTGGGGTGGGTGACGATGAGGCCTATGCGACGGTTCGAGTGACGCGTGCCGTGATGGTGGTGAGGAACGTTCCGTCAACAGTGGTGGTGGAAGGGCTAGCATTCGATTGTCTCATGAAGGAGCAGAGGTTGATGTTTCATAGCCACCGTGTGGAGGGGAAAATGAACGACGCAAAGGGGACGTCGGCGTAGTGGTCGAAGGGCTAGCGCCTGGAGGGGACGTCGTGGAGGGCGGGTTAGCTTGTGCGGCAGTCATGGAGGAGGAGGAGGCAAGGGAGGCTGAAGGAGGGCTAGTTGGTGTTGGAGAGGAGGTTTGTGATCACTGAAATCAGAGCTTTAAATTTTATAAAAGAATGATCGAACCTGGAAACTAACTCTGACAACGATTAAAGGCAAGTGTACCTATCGAACAGTAGTATAGCTTAGGCAAGACCGGATATCAAACCGAAAGGAACTAAAAGTACTAATACTAACTTTCTTTTTATTATTTAGCCTTAAAAATAAAGTAAAGTTGTTTTAATGACGACTAAGCTAAGGATAAAGACAAAAAGAACGAATTGGGAAATAAGTTGGAGAAAGACTCAATTGATCATGACGATACCCTCAGGAAGAATCCACCTAGACTTCACTTGTTATCTAACCCTGAATTATATGATTTATTTACTTAGCTTGATTCGTAGGACTCCCTAACCTATGCTAAACCTTCTCTCGAGGCGAATAACGTGTAACCCTAGGTTAATTAGTGGAACTCTCGTTCTCTTATAATAACCCCCTAGAATAGCAGTAAATCGATCTATGGATTCCTATATTAGGTTTCACCCTAATCCAGCAAAATCTCGTAACCCTATCTCTAGGCGTTCAATCAACTCCGCTTAATTACACTAGATCTACTCTTAAGCAGGGTCTATTCCTCTTCCGCCTAAGCACATCAGATTTAGACTAAGCATGCATAATTAAGAACAAACTAAGTATTTATTATAAAAATTCAGAAATCAAATAACAAGATTCATCTAGGTTTCATCCCCTTCAGGTATCTGAGGGGTTTAGTTCATAACTAAAAAAGAAAACATCTCAAGAGAAAAGATAAAACAAAACATAAGAAAAACCCTAAAACCCCCTGAAAAAATTGAAGGAGAATTTTGCCGTCTTGCGTATAATTCTGGCTTCTTGGGATGGATCAACTGGCTATCCTCGCGATATTCCCTAAATCTAACCTTCTCGGCTTGGCTTCTTGGCCTAGCTTTGGCGCCCTCTCAATGGTGGTACTTAGGGGATATATATAGGCTCTTGGAATGCGATTCTTTCTCCCTACGTATCCTTTTCCGACTGAAATTGCTCTTTCCAGCAACAGAGGCACGACCATGGCACACGCCTGTGTGAATCGAGACCAGACCGTGTTCAGATTTCTAACCTGAGGCATGGCCGTGTGAGGCAGAGTTGAGGTCATGTTCTAGTAGATTGACATGGCACGACCGTGTGGGCTTAAGTCCAGGCCGTGTCAATTTCCTCCTTAGCCCAATTTGGTCCGTTTTAGGCCCGTTTCTCGTTCTTTTCATCCTTGGGTGCTTTCTTGAGTATAAGACATGAAAAGAAAAAGATTAAGAGCACCTTTTTACATAAATCGAGGGATAAATCATCCAAAAGCATACTAAATATGGGATTAAAATATGTTACTTTTACGGTTTATCAAATACCCCAACACTTAAGTTTTTGCTTGTCCTCAAGCAAAATTCTCAACTTACAATTAAAACGAACTTTTCATGATCCATAATTCCTATTAACAATGCCTTATCCTAATTCAAAGACAATTTATACATGGATAATTCAATTCAAAGAGTCCTAAAGATTCGAATAAGATGAGTCATATTTTTGTGGCACGAAAACATAGGTGTTCCCCTTCATCTAAATAATTACCTTTAATTCAAAACTGACAAGGATTGATATCCTCACAAAAGATTCACTCAAATCACTCAAAAAGTGTTTAAGGGTCAAAATTAAGCACTCATAAGTCGAACCTAAAAAGCTAATCCCATAGGCTTGCCTGAAAATCAAATCTCCACCACTGTAAAATGAAATGATAAATAGATCAAAATGTCTTTATTAGGGTTGTAACGGGGCTAGGGTTAAAGGTGTGGATAAAGGCTGAAAGTAGAAGGTTAGAATCGAGACTAAATTGATAAGTTACCTACCTAAAAATTTCTAAGATAACAATTACATCAACTAAAAATAATAATCCTACTAATACGAGCTTTTCTTTTGGAAATAGACTTTGATTGTGTAAGCTCACTTTTCATAAAACTAATACTGAATATACTTTGAATTTTTTTAGAACAAATTAAGCAAAGACAACCTCAAATAATAATAATTCATAAAAACTTAGGCAACTAATCAAACCATATCTCGATTAAAGGGTAGTCAAAAAGAAGGGTGATAACAAATACAAAGGATATTGGGTTAAAATTAGTGGGTGAGTCAATAAAAAGAGTTCTTAGGCTCAACGGGGTTCACTAGGGGTTAATTATGAGGGTAAGCTTTTTAGTGGTGTAAGTGGGTTAAAACCTAGGTGCCTTTATCATCTCGGTATATCAAATCATAACTGTGGTCTCAACATGTATAAACGAGGTAAGTTCTAGAATAACAGTTCATAGTTGACACACCCATAATCAATAAAGTGAGCACGAAAAAGAATTATGCTCTATAAGGCTCAAAATCTCACAAAAATTATGGGTGTTTTTGACATCAACCTTGTAGATCTCAAATTTCAAGATAACATTCAAATTCAGGTTAACAACCTAAAATTTTAATTTTTAGAAAATTAGATTTATCATGCTTGATTCCTTAGTCATCTTCAAATTTAATCATCAATGCCTAATTAACTATGACTTATTCAAAAACATGTCAGTAAAAATCATAAATCATTAGAAATTCCATCTTAATTAGTAATATGAGAAAATTACTTTCAAACAAGATTAAATTCAAGGTTTTGAGAATCATGCAAAAAGTTAGGCATTTTTATCCTCAGGGTTTGAGAATAATGAAGGAAGTTAGGCATTTTTTCAGAATAACTATTCACCCCCCACATTTAATATGTATATTGCCCTCAATGTACAAAGATAGATAATAACATTTAATGGATAAATCAAAAGAGAAGGGGAAGGAATTACTCCCTGAATTGTGGATGTTTTACCGGAGGAGTGTCTTTGGTGGAGGTGATGGTCAGTCTGGATGACGAACCTGCGCTAGATGAAGAAATGAGGTAGCACACTGAGAAGTAGCCAGGATTTATTAAGACCTAATAAAAACAAACTAAATACAAAATTAAAGAAAAACAAACTAAAGTGAAGGAGACTAAGAAGAAAACTAAAATGAAAAGAAAATATTGATGGACTGTAAAGTCCTTATTGAAGGATGGTTCGCAAGGTGGGAATCAACACTAAGGTTGGGGATATGATAGCGGTGGAAAAAATGAAGAGGTTATCGAGGTGGTCGGCGTGATTCCCAAGCAGCCTGGCGAACCTGGCACTAAGAAACTAGATTAAATTAAAATAAATTAAACATAAGATTATTAAAGAAAAGGAGAATGAAAGGAAAGAGAAATGGAAACTAAAACCTAAATGGTCTCAAAGACCCTTGGCCTATTGTTTGGATGAAGCGGCTAGCATGAACTCATGTTGATCGTTCTTTGTTGAAGAGCCTCTGCTTAGCTTCTTTTGCTTCTTCGACATGATTTTATGTGGCTCAAGGGTGTTAGAGATTTATGAAGTGCAAAATATGAGAGGGACAAAAGTGAAAAGAAAAGAAAATAAAGATGAAACTAGATGGAGGGAAGGGGGAGAGTTGTGGGGTTTAAATAGGGGTTCAGATCTGATGCTTTTCCATGGCTGTGGGCCTAGGGTGTGTCGATTTACACGGCCGTGTGTTTGGGTGTGTTTGTTACCTTATGCCCGTGCTTCGGATCCCCACGCCCGTGTTCGATTGTACGGTTTGTAGGGACGGGCGTGTTACGCCGTGGTGTGGAAGTCGAGTTTCACACGCTTGGTTGGCACGCGGCGTTCTTACGCGATACCGTAGGGAGGATGGTTGGATCTGTGACGTTGGGGGTGGTTGGACTGACTTACACGTCCTCTGCTCTGTCAGTGTGGCGGTTCCGATGGTCTACACCTGCATTTTTGGTTAGTTTAAAAAGAAGAAAAAGAAAAATTAAATTAAATGCAAATAAATGTAAAAAGAAATAGGGTTAGTGCTCGGGTTGCCTCCCGAGAAGCGCTCGTTTATAGTCTTAAGCTAGACTTTCCTCATATTTGAAAATTTTTAGAGAGGTTTAAAGGTTTGAATATCTTCCCTCATGCTTATGGTTTTATTCTCTTGAAAAAGTTGAAGTCGAGAAGCTTTTACCTTAAATTTGCCGAATATCGGATTGCTTACCTCGGTTATTCCTTGTGGGAAGATATCGTGTACCTTAAGAAGAAGTTCACCCTTTGCCTTCAGGTCTGTTATAGTGATGTGAGGATCGACTTTGTCTAACATTATCTGGTCTCCTATTTTAAAGTGATTTGATGTCCCCACGAGCTCTTCTAGTGGTTCCTCTAGTTTTACTTCGTGTGATTTTGGTTCTTCCTCGTGTAACCCTAGTTTTTCCTTGAAGTGCGTTTTCCACTCATCTAAGTTATTGGATTGAATCCTTTGCCCCTCGTGAGTTATTTCTTTGTTGGTACTGAACTAAGGATCCGGTTCAATCGATTCTTTTTTCGGTGGTTCCTGAAAAGAAGGTGTAATTGGATGGTCATCAAAAGAATTTTCTTTCTCACCTTGGTTCTTTAATGACCTGGCTGAGTTGAGGGCTTGAAGACTAACTGATTTATCTCCTACACGAAGTATGAGTTCTCCTGTGGCAACATCAATTTTAGTCTTGGCAGTTGCTAGAAAAGGTCTTCCTAAAATTAAGGGAATTGAGTTATCCTCATCCATGTCTAAGACAACAAAATCTACTGGGAAGACAAATTTATCGATCTTTACTAGAACATCTTCGATAATACCCCTAGGAATTCTAAGCGTTTTATCAGCTAATTGAATACTCATCCTAGTTTGTTTGGGCTTCCCTAGACCTAGTCGTTTAAATAATGTATAAGGCATGACAATTATGCTTGCCCCTAAATTATCCAATGCATTATCAATAGTTAAAACTACCAATTAAATATGGAATTGTAAAACTCCCTGGATCTTTTAATTTCTGTAGTAGTCTATTTTGTAGAATTGCTGAGCACTTTGCGTTGAGTTCAATATATGGCTCTTCATCTAATTTGTGTTTGTTTGTCAAGAACTATCTTAAAAATTTCCTCGAGTCTGGCATCTGAAAAAGAGCTTCAAGAAGAGGTAAGTTAATATGTAATTTCTTTAAAAGCTTAAGAAACTTATCGAATTGTTCCTCTGAATCATCTCTTTTTAACGCTTCGGGATAAGGTATGCGAGGTTTGTACTCCTTGATTACCGGTTTCGACTTTTCTTGTGCTACCTCTGTTGTACCTTCGTCTACCTTACTTTCTGGAATTGGTTTGGGTTCATCTAACTCCTCACTGTCCTGGGCTGTAATGGCTTGAATTTGCTCCTTAGGGTTAATCTCAGTGTTACTTGGTAGACGTCCTTGCAGTCGTTCTGACATTAGCTTTGCGAGTTGTTCTACTACGTTAGTTACTTCCTTAACCGACTTAGCAATTTCACTAATTCAGCTCTCGTTGCTTTTGATTGTTCTATCAGTTTCTTGAATACGTTTCTCTGTGTCTGCTGAGAACCTTGCCATCATCTCCTCAAGGTTAGGTTTCTTCTCTTGTGGATAAGGCTGATTTTAGAAGTTTTGAGGAAGTTGTTGCCTTCGATTTCCTTGATTGCCTTGACCTCCCCATGAAAAATTTGGGTGGTTCCTCCAACCTGGATTGTAAGTGTTACTATAAGGATTATTATTGGATCGGAAATTATTACCTATATAGTTCATCTGTTCGCTTTCTGCTTCTGGTTGGTAGGGTGCGTACTCAGGATTCACTACGATTTCACTTGCGTCGCTCTTCATGACTGGATGTGCCTGCGAAGAACACAAACTATCAAGCTTTTTATTCATCATCTCAAACTGCATTGATAGCATGGTCATGGCATCAACATTGAAGACTCCTACTGATTTCGTCAGTTTGGTCCTTGAAACTTGCCACTGATAATTGTTTAATGACATCTCCTCAATGAACTCGTAGGCTATTTCTGGAGTTTTGTTATTAAGGGTTCCACCGGCTGCTGAATCAATCAGTTGCCTTGTTGAGGGGTTAACACTGTTATAGAATGTTTGGACTTGTAGCCACAAGGGTAAGCCATGGTGTGGGCACCTCCTCAAGAGATCTTTGAATCTCTCACATGCATCGTATAGCGTTTCTAAATCCATCTGCACAAAAGAAGAGATATCATTCCTTAATTTGGCCGTTTTGGCCGGTGGAAAATATTTTATTAAAAATTTTTCGGTCATCTGATCCCATTTGGTAATTGACCCTCGTTGTAACGAGTTTAACCACTGTTTAGCTTTCTTTCTCAATGAAAAAGGGAATAACTGAAGACGTATGGCATCATCAGAAACACCATTTATTTTGAAGGTATCACAGAACTCTAATAAGTTAGCTATATGCATGTTTGGATCTTCGTCCTGCAACCCATCAAATTGAACAAATTGTTGAATTATTTGTATTGTGTTAGGCTTTAATTCAAAATTGTTAGCAGATATAGCAGGCCTAACAATACTTGATTCTACTCCCGTTAAATGCAGTTTCGCATAACTAAACATTGTACGTGGAGCATTGCGTTCCCCCACATCGTTTGGTGGTTGGTTAATCTCGTCCATCCTTTCAGTAGGATTGGAATTTTCTTCCTCTCTTTCTGTGTAATGTAGGGCTCGCCTGGTTTCCCGATGATTCCTGCGAACTGTTGCTTCAATACCATTATCGTATAACAAAGGTCCTATCGGGTTCCTTCTAGTCATAAACTAGAGGTACCTGAAAAAAAAAGAAAGAAAAATGAGCAAAATTAAAAATTAAACTAAAAACAAAATAAATTGCTGAAAATAAAAATAATGGCTAAAGTAATAAAAGTAGAGTTTTCTTAATATTTTCGTTCCCCAGCAACAACGCCAAAAACTTGATCGCTGAAATCAGAGCTTTAATATTTATAAAAGAATGATCAAACCTGGAAACTAACTCTGACAATGATTAAAGGCAAGTCTACCTATCGAATAGTAGTATAGCTTAGGCAAGACCGGATATCGAACCGAAAGAAACTAAAAGTATTAATACTAACTTTCTTTTTATTATTTAGCCTTAAAAATAAAGTGAAGTTGTTTTAATGACGACTAAGCTAAAGATAAAGACAAAAAGAACGAATTGGGAAATAAATTGGAGAAAGACTCAATTGATCACGATGATACCCTCAGGAAGAATCCACCTAAACTTCACTTGTTATCTAACCCTGAATTATATGATTTATTTACTTAGCTTGATCCGTAGGACTCCCTATGCTAAACCCTCTCTCGAGGCGAATAACGTCTAACCCTAGGTTAATTAGTGGAACTCTCGTTCTTTTATAATAACCCCCTAGAATAGTAGTAAATCGATCTATGGATTCCCATAATAGGTTTCACCCTAATCCAGAAAAATCTCATAACCCTATCTCTAGGCGTTCGATCAACTTCGCTTAATTACGCTAGATCTACTCTTAAGCAAGGTCTATTCCTCCTCCACCTAAGCACATTAGATTTGGATTAAGCATGCATAATTAAGAACAAACTAATTATTTATCATAAAAATTCAGAAATCAAAAAACAAGATTCATCTAGGTTTCATCTTCTTCAGGTATCTGAGGGGTTTAGTACATAACTAAAAAAAGAAAACATATCAAGATAAAAGATAAAATAAAACATAAGAAAAACCCTAAAACCCCCTGAAGGAATTAAATGAGAATTCCACCGTCTTACATATAATTCTAGCTTCTTGGGATGGATCAACTGGCTATCCTCACGATATTCCATAACTCTGACCTTCTCGGCTTAGCTCCTTGGCCTAGCGGTGACGCCCTCTCAAAGGTGGTACTTAGGGGATATATATAGGCTCTTGGAATGTGATTCTTTCTCCTTAAGTATCCTTTTCCGACTGAAATTTCTCTTTCCAGCGACAGAGGCACGGCCATGGTACACGCCCGTGTGAATCGAGATTAGACCATGTTCAGATTTCTAACTTGAGGCACGGCCGTGTGAGGCAGAGTTGAGGTCGTGTTCTAGTAGATTGATGTGGCACGACCATGTGGGCTTAAGTCCAGGCTGTTTCGATTTTCTACTTAACCCTATTTGGTCCGTTTTAGGCCCGTTTCTCGTTCTTTTCATCCTTGGGTGCTTTCCTGGGTATAAAACATGAAAAGAAAAGGATTAAGATCACATTTTTACAAAAATCGAGGGATAAATCATCCAAAAGCATACTAAATATGGGATTAAAATATGTTTCTTTTACAGTTTATCAGTTTGCGGCGGTGAGGAAGAAGAAGAAGAGGCACTAACGATCAAATCGATAGCTTGGGGCGCGGAAAGGCAGCAACGGTGCGAGTTGATGGAGAAGGGAGGCTCGGCGGCGGTACGGCTTCGGGTTCACACCATTGTGAACGGCGAACAGCGATGGTAGAAGGCGAACGGTGAACGGCAATGGTAAGGGGAGAGGGAGTGATTTTGGCGGCAAAGAAAATGGGTAAAGGAAATGGGAAATTATTTTAGGTTTTGGGGGTTTTAATTGGCTGAAAAGGGGTGTTTGGTTGCAGGTTTTGGCAGTTCTAGAGTTGGAATAAGATTGTTTGGCTGCGGGGATATGGCATTTAGGGCTGGAATAAGACTTGGAATAGAGGCTGTTTGGGACCATGGATAGGGCTGTTTGGTTTTGACTTGTCTCCCTTTTCTTAGTATTTTCACTCCATTTTATCTAGATGGAAGAAGAGAAATTTATTAATAAAATAAAAAAGAAAAGAGAGGAAAATAATAAATAAGAAATAATAATAAAAATGAAAATAATAATAAATAAAATAAAATAAAGATTGGGTTGCCTCCCAACAAGCGCTTGTTTAACATCATTAGCTCAACGACTTAAATGGTTCTACGGTGGCTTAAAATAAATCTTTTTAATCGTGTGAGCTTGGAAATTCTCATTTTTTATCACATCCACCAGATTTGAGTTTAATCGTCTTTGAGCCTTTTTTATTGGTTTAATATTTTCCTCCAAGGGGTTAATCCCTTTTAAGTCGGCAATGGTCTCATCATTCTCCGAAAATGTGAATTTGAGATGCTCGAGAAGTGGTTTTAATTTCGGATCTGATTCCTACACAACAGAAGGTAGAAGTTCAGTATCCACAGGAGCCAATAATTTATTAACAGATTCAAAATCATCAAACATCATTTTAGATTTATCTCCATAAATTGACTCGAAATTTTCTTCCACTAAAGAGTCAATTATGTCTACACAATTTACGCTCAAGATTTCACTGGGATGGCTAATGGAGTCTTAGACATTAAACTTCACGATCTCCCCATCAAACTCCATCGTGAGAGTTCTACTTCGAATGTCGATTTTAGTACTAGCCGTACTAAGGAAGGGTCGTCCCAACAAGAGATCTGAAGATCCGGGAGCACTATCCTCCTCCATTTTTATTACATATAAATCGGCAAGAAAAATAAGTTCGTTAACTTTCACCAACACATCCTCGAGGACTCCTTCGGGATGCACAACGGACCTGTCTGCCAGTTGAATGATAACACCTATTTTTGTCAAAAAACCTGCGTTAAGTGATTCATAAATAGAATATGGCATTACATTTATGGAGGCCCCTAGATCACACATAGCCTTTTTAATTCCCAAATGACCTAGTTTGCATGGTATTGCAAACATGCCCTTATCCTTACATTTTGCTGGCATTTTTCACTGTAACACTGCGGACACATTTTCACCAACATTCACCCTTTCATTACCTGTTAACTTCTGCTTGTTGGTGCAAAGCTCTTTAAGAAATTTAGCAAACCTCGATATTTGCTTGATGGCATCCAACAGCGGAGTGTTGATCTCTACATTCCTAAATGTTTCGAGGATCTCCTTGTCCTCCTTACCTCTTCGACACTGATTGAATCGTTCTTGGAATGGAGGTTGAATTTTAGGCAGTGGGGGTTTCGATCGAACCAGTTCGTCTTTTTTGAGTTTTTCCTGGGCGTTTTCTTGGTCAAGATTCATGTTAGGAATAGGTTCCAGTACCTTTCCGCTTCGCAATGTTACTGCATTCGTATTTTGTCTAGGGTTTGGTTCTGTTTGTGACGGTAGCTTCCCTTGAGAGCTTAATTTCTCAATTGACATGGTCAATTCTCTTATAGATGCATCAGTTTTCTGTTGGAATTCCTTTGTCTCTTTTTGGAAATTAAGAGTTTGCTATTGGATTTGCTGTTGAAAATCAAGGACATTAGCTGCTAACTTATTGACCATGGTTTCTAGAGAATTACCTGAACCTTGCGGTTGTTGCGGAAATCGATTTTGGTATGGCTGGTTATTTCGTGGATTAGCTCCATAACTCAAGTTAGGATAGTCCCTCCACCCTACGTTGTAGGTATTAGCATAGGGATCATATCGCTTTTGTGGTGGGCCAGGGAAATTTCCCACTACATCTAAATGAGCCATAGAGTCATCATACAAACTGGGACATGCATCAGTTGTGTGCTCAAGTGTAGCACATATTCCACATAACCGAGCTGGTTTAGCTTTTTCTGCAACAAGAGAGCTCACAATATTAGTAATTCTATCAAGTCTATCTTCTATGGAAGAATTACTTAGCTAGTAAACCCTTCTAGGGGTTCAGGATTGGCTCAGAATTGCTGAGAATTTGCAGCCATCGTGGAGATGAAGTCTCTTGCTTGATGGGGAGTCGTGTTGACCAATGCTCCTCCACTAGCAGCATCTACCATATTCATCTCCATTGGTGTCAAACCTTCATAAAAGTACTAGAGGAGAGATTGCTCTATTATACCGTGTTGTGGTCAGCTCGCACACAATTTCTTAAACCGCTCCCAATAATCGTAAAGAGCCTCTGCTTCTTTTTGCCTTATTCCCACGATCTCCCTTCTTAGCTCAACTGCTACAGATGCTGGAAAAAACCTGTTGAGAAATAAACGAGATAAATCAGCCCAAATAGTTATAGATCCAGGAGGTAAATAAAATAACCATTCCCTAGCTGAATCTGCTAGGGAAAGCGCACAATTTAATTTGATCCTCGGTTACGCCTTGAGGTTTCATACTCAGACAAACCATATGAAACTCCTTCAAATGTTTATAGGGGTTTTCATTTTGTAACCCTTGAAAAGTTGGCAACAACTAGATTAACCCTAATTTTAGTTCAAAATCGGCATCCATAGTAGGATATGCGATGCACAATAGCGGTTGTTCTGTTGGAGCATCGGCTAGTTGTCGAATTATTTGAGCCATTGGTTGACGTGCCAAATTCAGGTTTTCGTTAACCCTAGTTCCAAGCACCTCTCCGGGCGAATCGACCTCTTCTGCTATGCTTTCAAATGTTTGAGTAGGGTTTTCCTTAACCCTAGACTCTGCTTCGTCGTCGATTCTGATTTCTGGCTGTGGATTACTTTGAGTCCCAACCACTGCTGACTTTTTTTCCTTAGCTTTGTTTCCTTGCGATTAGCTCTCGCAGTCTTTTTGATTTCTGAGTCAAACGCAAGAGTGCCTGGAGCAGATCTAGTCATAAGAAACAAAAAAAATAAGATTAGTACGTTACTGGTACCCAGCAACGGTGCCAAAATTTGGTGCGTCGTTGAAAGCACCAAAAATATCCTATTCCCTACAAAATAATGAAAATAACAGTAAAGGGGAAGTAGAGTCGAATCCTCAGGGACTGGAATATACGAATGCTTGTTTCTCAAAATCCTGGGCAGAATCGTGCCCAAGAAAACCTGCGTTCCTGAAAAATAAAAAAAAATTAAAAGCTTGGATCTAGAAGCGAAAAGAAAATAAAAATAGAATTGAGAAGTCGAATTGGAATTGCGAAAATTAAAAATAGAAAATAGAGTTGAGATAAAGAAATTCTTATGGGGAGATTCTAGCCTCCGGTTGCCTCAATCCGCCTTGGGTTCAATCCTTGGCTTTTAAATGATCCTTCTCAACCTGAATGAGCCAGTTATAGTGGAAGAGGACGCCTACGACCACCAGCTCCAAGGATTTAGACTTCGATTTAGTGGAACATGACTTTAGCCAACAACCGCTCCTGTGGGATCATCTTATGCTAGATCAACGTTTCTCAATGGCAAATCCCATGCTATTTTATCTCTTGGGCTCACCAACCTCTGACGCAGTAAGCTAACGAATCGACTGTGCAACCTTCTCAAAATATACAAAGTGGCCGTTCCTTGCACACGTTGAAAAGATCACTTTTTAAGGTACATGGATGGAAACGTCAGCCCCGTAATGTGGAGAAATGATGAATACCCTGTTTAGAAGGCTAAGTACGGATTCTAAACCTCAAGAACCCTTTTTGGGGATTTTCGGCAACCTTGGCTAGATGGGTTTAGTGGCTCATGGTTGTGGTGGAAAATAAAATAAATATATGATAAGAATGAAGATTTTATTAAAAGGAAATGTGGAAAGAACAAAAGACTTTTGGGGAGAGAGTTTACAGAAAAAAAAGAACATTAATTTGAGTCACTTCATCCCCTATTTATAGTGCTAAGATAGATAGACTAGTCCTACTTAAATTCCTAAAGATAATTACAAATAATCAAAGATAAATAAAGATAAAAAAATTAAATAATCCTTAATAATTATCCTAATATAATTAAAATAGAGTTTGATAGAATAAAATCTCTTCTTTTTGCATTTCAGTCCTTGTGTCCTCCATGCTTGCACTTTTGGCACCAACTTTTCCCTGTGTCGCACATTGGCCCATTTTATCTCTAAATTCACGCTTTTGGCCCTTAATTTCACTTTTGCCTCTAGTTTAGTCCCTATAAGATAAAAGACCATAAATAGCCCAAATTAGTAGAATCATACTCAAAATAAATATACAATTAGGATATAAAAACATGACGTTCTAGAGTATTATCATTTTGGAAGAAGTTGCAGGAAGCCTTGGGTATAAAATTGAATTTTAGTACTGTATTCCATCCTCAAACTGACGGCCAATCTGAAAGAGTGATTCAAGTTCTTGAGGATATGCTACCATGCTGTGTGTTACAGTTCAGAGGTAGTTGGGAAAGATATCTACCTTTGGTTGAGTTTGCCGACAACAACAGTTATTAGTCGAGTATATGGATGGCACCGTACAAAGCCTCGCATGGTCGCAAGTGTCGGACTCCCTTGTATAGGACCGAGCTTAGTGAGATATAGATTCACGGGGTTGATTTAGTTAATGGAAAATCGAGGAGAAAGTGAAAGTGATTCGTGATAGTTTGAAAGTTGCTTCGAATCGAAAAAAGTCGTACGCAGATTTAAAAAGGAAAGACATTGAGTTTCAAGTGGGCGACAAAGTATTTCTAAAAGTATCCTTGTGGAAGAAAATATTGAGATTTGGTAAAAAGGGAAAATTGATTCCACGATTCATAGGGCCGTATGATATTACTGAAAGGATTGGGCCAGTGGCATACCGGTTGGCTTTACCAGTAGATTTAGAGAAAATGCACAACGTGTTTCATATATGGATGTTGCGATGATATCATTCTGATCCCTCGCATGTGATCCCTCCAACGAAAGTTGAGATACGATTTGACATGACTTATGAAGAGGAGCCGATTAAGATATTGGCTTGGGAGGTTACAACTGAGAAATAAGAACATAGCCTTAGTAAAAGTGTTATGGCAAAAACATGGTATGGAAGAAGCTACATGGGAACCGGATGAAGCCATGAGGGAACAATATCCAAACCTTTTTGTAGGTAAGATTTTCGGGGATGAAAATCCCTTAAGGGGAGAAGAGTTTTAATGATCGTGTCCAAACTAACTATGACAACGAATAAGGCAAGCGTACCTATCGTTTGGTAGTATAGCTATGGCAAGACCAGAAATATCGTATCCTCAAGGACCAAGAGTACTAATAATTACTATCTTTCTATTATTTAGCCAAAGAATTAAGTGAATTGTTGTTTAATCTAAAACTAACTAATTACTAAGCTAAAGATGCTAAGACACAGAGAATGAATTGGGGAAATACTTTTGGGAAAACCAATTAATTAAGACAATACCCGAGGAAGAATCCACCTAGACTTCACTTGTTATCTAACTCTGAACCAGACGATTTATTCACTTGACTTGATCCGTAGGATTCCCTAAGTTATATTAATACCTCTCTCGAGGCTACTAACGTCTAACCCTAGGTTGATTAATTGAAATCTCTTTCTAATTAAAACCCCTAGAGTTGCATTAACTCGATCTATGGACTCCCATATTAGGTTTGACCCTAATCCGGCAGATTTTCGTCGTCCTATCTCTAAGAGTGCGATCAAATCCGCTTAACTATGCTAGATCTACTCTTAAACATGGACTTGTGCTCCATTTCCTAAACACATCAATACTTGAATCAATATCATGAAATATCAAAGCAAGAATTAAGAACACATAATTAAGAACAAATCAAGTATTTATCATATAGTTTAGAAAACAATAACAAGATCCGTCTTAGGTTTCATCCCCCTCAGGTATTTGAGGGGTTTAGTTCATGTTTATAGAAGAATACATCACAGAAGAAATTAAATAACAAAACATAAAGAAAAACCCTAAAACCCCCTGAAGGAAATTGAAGGGAAGATCCTCAATCTTGAGTGTGATTCCTGCTTCTGAGATGGATCAACTGGATTTCTTCGAGTAATTCTCTAATTTCAGCTCTCTCTGGCTTTGCTCCTGTCAAAAGCCCTGGCAGAGGCTTTTTGTCGAACTCTCTGATAAACAGTAATAGTAACATATTTTAAGCCCACATTTAGCATACTTTTGGATGATTTAAGCCTTGAATTGTGTAATTTGGTGCTCTTAATCCTTTGTTTTCATGTTTTATACTCAGAAGAGCACTGAAGGATAAAAAGAATGAGAAACAGGCCCAAAAAGGAGTAAATGGGCCATATCACGAAATCGACACGGCCTGGGCCCAAGACCACACGGCTGTGCCTCATTAATAGACTCAACACGGCCTGGCCACAATTCACACGGGCGTGTGCCGTAGGCGTGTCCCTGACGTAAGAACGAAGAGTTTCAGTCGGATTAGGGTACTTAGAGGCGAAGAAAGCCATTCCAAAGCCTATATAAGCACCCTAGAGGCCAACCTTCAAGGGGCGTCTAGCTAGGCCAAGGAGCCGAGCCAGAGGGATCAAAATTGTGGAATTTACTCGAAGAAAGCCAGAATCATCAAGAAGCCGGAGTCATACTCAAGACGGAAGATCTCTCTTTAATTCCTTAAGGGAGTTTTAGGGTTTTTCTGATGTTTTGTTTTATCTTTTCTTCTGAGATGTATTCTTTTATGAGTATGAACTAAACCCTCAGATACTTGAGGGGGATGAAACCTAAGATGAATCTTGTTATCGTTTGCTAAACTATATGATAAATACTTGATTTGTTCTTAATTATGTGTTCTTAATTCTTGTTTTGATATTTCTGGGATATTAGTTCAAGTGTGATGTGCTTAGGTGGAGGAGCAAAAGTCCCTGCCTAAGAGTAGATCTAGCATAATTAAGCGGAGTTGATCGCATGCCTAGACATAGGGTGACGAGATTTTGCTGGATTAGGGTGAAACCTATTATGGAAGTCCATAGATCGAGTTAATACAATTCTGGGGGTTTTAATTAGAAAGAGATTTCAATTAATCAACCTAGGGTTAGACGTTAGTAGCCTCGACGGAGGTATTAATATAACTTAGGAAATCCTACGGATCAAGTCAAGTGAATAAATTGTCTGGTTCAGAGTTAGATAACAAGTGAAGTCTAGGTGGATTCTTCCTCGGGTATTGTATTAATCAATTGGTTTTTCCCAAAGTATTTTTCCCAAATTCATTCTCTTTTTCTTTTCATCTTTAGCTTAGTTGTTAGTTAATTTTAGATTAGATAAAAATTCCTGTAATTCTTAGGCTAGATAATAAAGAGAAACTTGGTATTAGTATTTCAGGTTCCTTTGGGTTCGACAATCTGGTCTTGTCGCTAAGCTATACTACTGTCCGATAGGTGCACTTGCCTCAAGTCATTGTCACGGTTAGTTTCTAGGCTCGATCATTCTTTTTATAAATTTTTAAGACTCTGACACACGATCACTCTCCAACGCCCCCTTTTAGGTTGCCCTCTAGGTGTTTATATAGGCTTTCGGAATGTCTTTCTTTGCCTCTAAGTATCCTTTTCCAAGTGAAATTAAAACAGGTTACGACAGGGACACGGGCGTGCCAAAATCGAGCCTTGGGCCGTGTTCGAGTCTACTAAAGTGGCACGGCCATGTGGTGAACTCCAGGCTTTGTGGATTTCTTACTTTGGCCCATTTTCTCCATTTTTGGCCCGTTTTTCGTTCTTTTCGACTCCATAAGCTCTCTTGAGTATAAAACACGAAATTAAGAGATTAGGAGCATCGAATTCCACAATTAGAGGGATAAATCATCCAAATGTATGCCAAATGTGGGATTAAAATATGTATATATTATGGTTTATCAAATACCCCCAGACTTAAGCATTTTCTTGTCCTCAAGCAAAATTTCAACTCACAATTAAAATTCATTCTTCTCAATTTATAACTCCTATCAATAATGTTTCGAAATAATCCATAGGTAATCATACATTGAGAATTCAACTAAAAGAACATCAAAGTTTCAAACAATCCAATTTGAGCATTTTATTCATGGAAACATAGGTATTCCCCCTTATCTAAGTAATTACCTTTGATTCAAAATATCACAGAGTTAACATCCTCACTAAGGTTTCACTCAAATCACTCGATGTGTTTAAGGGACAATTAAGCACTCAATAGTTAACATGAAAAGTTATTACTATAGGCTTGCATGAAAATCAAATCTCCACCACTATAAATTGAGATGATACATCGATTAAAATGTCTTTAAAAAGGGTTGTAACGTGGCTTGGTTAGGGGCTATGGTCACAGGCTAAAAGAGGAGGCTAGAACCGAGATCGAATTGACAAATTACCTAGCTATAAAATAGTCTAATAATGAATAATAATACGAGCTTCTTCTAAAGATGTGAGATTTACTATTTAAGCTCATAACAACATAGAACTAATAATGGATATACTTTCAACTTTTTTTTAATAACAAATCAAATACAATAATAAGATTTTAACAACTGAAATGGAAAACATAGTTAGGCAACTTCTCAAATAAAATCTCGATAAAAAGGTTAATAGGAAAAATTCTTAATGAATAAAAAAGAGTAAGTCTTAGGTTAATATTAAGGGTAAATCAATGAATGGGTTATTAGGCTCAATGGGGTTCACTAAGTGTTGATTATGGAGGTAGGCCTTTTGGGAAGTAAGTGGGTTAAATCCAGGTGCCCTTATCATCTCAGTATATCAAATCAAAAATGTGGTCTTGACATGTATAATCGAAGCAAGTTCTAGAATAACAGATCAATATTAACTCACTCAAAGCAACAATAAAAGTGAGCACGAAAGAATGTATGCACTAAAAGGCTCAAAACCTCACAAAAATTATGGGTTTTTGATATCAACCTTGTAAATTTCAAACTTCAAGGTAATAATTAGATTCAGGTAGACAACCTGATAAATTTTTAATTCAGAAAATAGACTTATCATGCTTGATTCTCTAGTCTCCTAAAGTTTAAATCATCACTGCACAATTATCAATGACTTAATCCAAAACATATCAATAAAAATCATGAATCAAAGGAAATTTCATTCTAATAGTAACATGAGAAAATTACTTAAGAACAAGGCATAATTTAGGGATTTGAGAATAATGCAAAAAGTTAAGAACTTTTCAAAATAAAATTCACCCCCCACACTTAAGATGTACATTGCCCTCAATGTACAAATATATAGATATCTAGAGATTAATAGCATGAAACCATACGAGATAGGGAGAAATGAAAGTTCTTGAATTTTGGATGGATTCCTTGAGTTGGCAGTGGTCGTGGTGGGGTGATTCCCAAGCAGCCTTTAGAACCTAAAACCAAGAAACTAAAATAAAATAGACTAAATTAAGCACTAGAGAAATAAAGAAAAGGAAAATAAAGGAGAAGAGAAAAGATAAAGAAAAATTAAATGGACTCAAATGTCCTTGGCTTGCTGGATAAATGAAGTGGCCGGCATGAACTTATGTAGATCGATCTCACATAGGGAGACTTTGTTAGGATCCTTTTGTCTCTTTGACATGGGGATGGTGATGAATACGGTGGAGAAGGAAGAAAATTTATAGTGGCTAGGGTTGAGAGAAAATGTTTGGTGGAGAAGATGAATAGTGAAGGGTTTATATATAAATAGTTGTACACGGGCATGTGACACGCCCGTGTGACTCTTTTTGAGTCCGTGTGTTTCGAATATTAGGGTTTTGGCACGCCTGGCTTTACGGCCAACATCCGTGTGTTGTGGACGTGTTGGCTCGCACGGCCGTGTTGCACGGTTGTGCTGAGCTTCGTTCTTTTCTCCCACGCCCGTGTTATTATTGCCCATGCCCGTGTTACTTCGACAGGTTTGGCCATGGTTTGTAGGCACAGACGTGTCGCACGCCAGTGTCATTTTAATAGAATCGACCCTAGTCCAAAGGCACGCCCATGTCATTCTTGCCCACGCTTGTGTGCCTTACTCAATTTCGACCACGGTCGCATCGCACGGTCTCCGCAACACTGATATGCTTACTCGTGGTGTCCACACGGCCACGGCCACGCCCGTGTACAAGGCCGTGTGGAGGTGCAACCTACACTTAAAGCATAAATAAAGGTAAATGCAAACTAAGTAGTATTGTTAGAGCTTGGGTTGCCTCCTTAGAAGCGCTTGTTTATAGGCATAAGCTCAACTTAGCTTCCTTTTTAATAATCATGGTGGTTTGAGGAGTTGAAACTCCTCATTCCTGCTATCAATTCTAACGATATGTGGTTTGAGTCGAGTAGTATTTATTTTAAAAGTGCCGAGCTTAGGATTAGTTACCTCGACTATTCCGTACGGGAAGACATTTAGTACCGTGAGAGAGATCTCTTCGTTTGTATCATGGTCTGAAGTGGCGATCCGAGGGTCTGTTTTGTCCAACAATACCTGATCTCCGATCTTAAATTGGTTTGGTTCATCCTTAAGTTTGACATGGTTTTGCTTTGGTTCTACTTCGTGTGTTCCTAATTTCTCTTTGAAATGCGTCTTCCACTCATCTAGTTCATCAATCTGAAGCCTTCGTACCTCATAAGTTATTTCCTTGTTGGCATGAGTTCTAGGATCTGGCTCAGTTGTGTAGTTCCGTGGTGTTTCCTGTAAAGAAGGTTGAACCAAATGGTCATTAATAGAATTTATTTTCTCACCTTTATTACTTGATGTCCTAGCCGAGTCAAGAGCCTGAAGAGTGATTGTCTCGTCACCTACACAAAGTGTGAGTTCACCTGTACCAACATTAATTTTAGTTCTAACAGTTGCTAAAAAGGGTCTTCCTAAAATTAAAGGAACATTGTTGTCCTCATCTATGTCTAAAACAACGAAGTCTACTGGGAATACGAATTTATCAATTTTTACTAGAACATCTTCGATTATACCCCTAGGAATTCTAATAGTTTTATCAGCTAATTGAATGCTCATCCTAGTTTGTTTGGGTTTCCCGAGACCTAGCTATTTAAACATTTTATAAGGCATAACATTGAAGCTTGCCCCTAAATCAGCTAAAGCATTATCAACAGATAAACTACCAATTAAGCATGGAATTGTAAAAAACTCCCTGGATCTTTTAATTTTTGTGGTAGTTTATTTTACAAAATTGCTAAGCACACTGCATTTAGCTCCACATGCGATGCCTCGTCTAACTTCCGTTTGTTTGTCAAAAGCTCTTTTAGAAATTTCCTTGAATCTGGCATCTGCGAAAGAGCTTCAAGAAACAGTAAGTTAATAGTAATTTCTTTAAAAGTTTAAGGTGTTGTCTTTCTTCATTGCATTGGGGTATGGCACACGAGGTTGGTACTCTTTAATTACCGGTTTTAGCTTATCATGACTTACCTCAACCTTACCTTCCTATACCACATTCTCTTGCCTCAATTTTGGTTCATCTAACCCTTCACTATCATGAGTAGTTATTGCTTGAAGTTGCTCCTTTGGGTTAGTTTCAATGTTGCTTGGCAGGCTTCCTTGTGATCGTTCAGAGAACTGCTTAGCAAGTTGCCCTAATTGGCTCTCGATCCCTTGAATCGATGCTTGTTGATTTTTAAGTGTTGTCTCAGTGTTTTGGAAACGGGTTTTTGACACCGCTATAAATTTTGTTAGCGTCTCCTCAAGGTTCGGCTTCTTTTCTTGTGGGTAGGGTTGCTGTTGGAAGCCTGGGAGGGGTTGTTGTCTTTAATTTCCTTGACCACCCCATGAAACATTGGGGTGATTCCTCTAACCTGGATTGTAAGTATTACTATAAGGGTTATTTTAAGGTCTAGAATTATTACCCATATAGTGAACTTGCTCGTTTTCAATGCTCGGGTTGTAAGGTGGATATTCTGTGTTGTTCATCCCTCCTCTATTCGTATCGCACTGCATAACTGGATGTACCTACGAAGAACCACACAAACCATCAATCTTTTTACTTAACATATCTACCTGATTTGATCACATGGTTACTGCGTCGAGGTTGAAAACACTGGCGGCTTTTTTTGGCCTTGTCCTCGTGACTTGCCACTGATAGTTATTCAGTGACATAACTTCAATGAATTCGTAGGTAGCCTCAGGTGTTTTGTTATTAAGGGTTCCACCGGCGGTTGAATCAATTAACTGCCTGGTTGAGGGGTTCACACCGTTGTAAAAGGTTTGGACCTGTAGCCACAAGGGTAACCCATGATGTGGGCACCTTCTCAATAGATCCTTGTATCTCTTCCATGCATCGTAAAGTGTCTCTAAATCCATCTGCACAAAAGAAGAGATATCATTCCTCAACTTAGCCATTTTAGATGGTAGAAAATATTTTAACAAAAATTTTTCGGTCATTTGTTCCCATGTAGTGATTGATCCTCGTGATAATGAGTTCAACCACTGTTTAGCTTTGTTCCTTAGCAGAAAGGGAAACAACCAAAGATAAATGGCATCATCAGAAAAGCCATTTATTCTAAAAGTATTGCAAAATTCTAGAAAATTCACCAAGTGATTATTTGGATTTTCATCCTACAAACCATCAAACTGAACAAATTGCTGTATCATCAGAATTGTGTTAGGTTTCGGTCCAAAATTATTTGCAGTAATAGCAGGTCTAACAATACTTGACTCAGTTCCTGTTAAATTAGGTTTAGCATAATCATACATAGTACGAGGAGCAAGATTTTGATTCACCAGGTTTGCGGCAACCACAGGAGGTAGCGGATTGTTATCATTCATCTCTGTGGTACTATTGGTATCGTCCTCTTGCTCTTCTTCTATGTATTGTAAGCTTCGCCTTATTTCTCTTCTGTTTCTGCGAACGGTACCTTCTATATCGCTGTCAAAAATCAAGGGTCCTGAAGGGTTCCTCCTAGTCATAAACTAGAAAAACCTATCAGAACAAACAATAGAGAGATTTAGAAAACCTGAAGGGTTCCTTCTAGTCATAAACTAGAAAAACCTATCAGAAGCAAAGAAAAGGAAAGAAAGATTAGAAAAGTAAAAATAAAAAAAATTGCAAATAAATAAAAAGATGATGGCTAAAGTAATAAAAATCAAGTGTTCCTAATATCTTAGTCCCTGGCAACGACGCCAAAAACTTGATCGTGTCCAAACTAACTATGACAACGAATAAGGCAAGCGCACTTATTGATGCTAAGACACAGAGAATGAATTGGGGAAATACTTTTGGGAAAATCAATTGATTAAGACAATACCCGAGGAAGAATCCACCTAGACTTCACTTGTTATCTAACTCTGAACCAGACGATTTATTCACTTGACTTGATCCGTAGGATTCCTTAATTTATATTAATACCTCTCTCGAGGCTACTAACGTCTAACCCTAGGTTGATTAATTAAAATCTCTTTCTAATTAAAACCCCTAGAGTTGCATTAACTCGATCTATGGACTCCCATATTAGGTTTGACCCTAATCTGATAGATTTTCGTCGTCCTATCTCTAGGAGTGCGATCAACTTCGCTCAACTATGCTAGATCTACTCTTAAACAGGGACTTTTGCTCCATTGCCTAAACACATCAATACTTGAATCAATATCCTGAAATATCAAAGAAAGAATTAAGAACACATAATTAAGAACAAATCAAGTATTAATCATATAGTTCAGAAAACAATAACAAGATCCGTCTTAGGTTTCATCCCCCTCAGGTATTTGAGGGGTTTAGTTCATGTTTATAAAAGAATACATCTCAGAAGAAATTAAATAACAAAACATAAAGAAAAACCCTAAAACCTCGTAAGGAAACGAAAGGGAAGATCCTCAGTCTTGAGTGTGATTCCTACTTCAAAGATGGACCAACTGGCTTTCTTCGAGTAATTCCCTAATTTCATCTCTCTCTGGTTTTACTCCTGTCAAAAGCCTTGACAGAGGCCTTCTGTTGAACTCTCCAACGCCCCCTTTTAGGTTGCCCTCTAGGGTGTTTATATAGGCTTTTAGAATGGTTTTGTTTGCCTATAAGTATCCTTTTCCGGGTGGAATTAAAACAAGTCACGGTAGGGACACGCCCATATGGTACGCCAGTGTGAATCGAGCCTTGGGCCGTGTTTGAGTCCACTAAAGTGGCACGACCGTGTGGCGAACTCCAGGCCGTGTGGATTTCTTACTTTGGCCCATTTTCTTCATTTTTGGCCCATTTCTCGTTTTTTCGACTCCCTAAGCTCTCCTGAGTATAAAACATGAAATTAAGATATTAGAAGCATCAAATTCCACAATTAGAGGGATAAATCATCCAAAAGTATGCCTAATGTGGGATTAAAATATGTATATATTATGGTTTATCATGTAACAGTCCGATTTTAGGGATAGTTAGAACAGTGGTCTCGGGACCACTAATCCGAGGTTGAGAAAAATTATTTGGTATTATTTTATGTGTTATGGCATTAATATATGGCTATATGAAAATTTTGGTGCTTTAATTTTAGCAATTGGAGGTTTAATTGTGAAAAAGGACTAAATCGCATAAAGTATGAAAATTTCAAATTTCAAGCTAGAGGTGTCCAATAGTTAAAGGATATCAAAATGGAGGTCTTTAAAGTGAAATTAGGCCAATAGATGTGTGTTGGCCTGCCATATAGCTTAGGGGGACAAGAGCATTTAATATTTAGTGAAATTAGGTGACAAAAGATGAATAAAATAAGATAAAAAGAAAAGCTATCATCTTTCACTATTCACCCTCCTTCTTCCACTGAAAATTGAAGAGAAAAATAGAGTTTTTGGGGTTCAAACTTTCAGCTAAGCTATCTCCTTGCAAGTAAGTGATTTTGATGATTATTTTTGATGATTTTTGTACTTTTGGAGTCTCCAAAGCTTAAGGTAGCTAATGAAGGGGACTAATTTGTTAAATGGTTGAAAGTTTAGGGACTTTCCATGAGAGAGTTTATGTTGTTAGCTGAGTTTTTATGGAAGAAAATGAATGTTAGTGAGATGAGACACAACTTTTGTGAAAGGTGTTAGCATGAAAACACCTAAATAAGACTTGAATGCAAAGATTGAAAATGTGTAATAAATGCATGAAATAATTGGAATTATGAGTAGTTGTAAGAGTGATAAATGTTCAGCTAGGCTTGTTTAATGAGAAAATGTGATGAAAAATGATTTACGAGCCTAGGGGCAAAATCATAATTTTGCCATAGTACAAGGGGAAAACAGTCATTTTTTCCTAAGAAGAGATTATGATCTATTATGATTATAAAATGATTGAATGAGTGAATTTTGTTGTTATAGACCAAGAAGAGCTTGGAATCAACCTTGACTGAGAAAAGGCAAGGTTACGGAATAGACCGTTAAATAACGCATTTTACATCGAGGTAAGTTTATGTGTAAACGATGCATCTTAATACATATGTTTTTGCTTATTGGTGCATTGTATGATTGAGAACACTTACGATTTAAATGGATTGAATTTGGTAGAAAATGAATAAATTCCGTATGAATGTTGAAATAGATATGTAAGTGTGGAATATTATCCGCAGTAGATAATGGTGGGCTGTGTGCGATACCACCTTAATTATTGTTGTTGGTGGGCTATGTGCGATACCACCTATTTACTTATTCATGATGGGCTATGTGCGATACCATCGTTAATATTATCATTTGGTGGGCTATGTGCGATACCATCGTAAATATTCTTGTTGGTGGGCTATGTGCGATACCACTCTGTTAAAGATAAATGGTGGGCTAAGTGCAAAACCACCGAGTGTTTGGTATTTCTAAGAATGGCTTATTGTGAAATTGTGATGTGTTGTTTCATGTGATTGTGTGGTTTTACATGTAAACTTACTAAGCTTAAAGCTTACTCCCTTTTCTTTCCCCTTGTTTTATAGTGTCAAAGGGCCAGGTCGGGATACTAAGATAATTGGAAGATCACTCACACTATCAGCTCATCTCGGTATATCTAGAATCAGTATTTTGAGTATGGCATGTATAAGGGCTAGAGTAGGTGAATTGTTTCGTTATTTTGTCCAAGTATGTATTGGCTCCTTATAGATGAATTCTTTTGTACTTGACCATAGTTAATGGCTCAATACTATTAATCAATGAAAAGATGAGGTTACTCATGATTATGTAGACTATATGATTGGGTTGTTTAGTTATGAACATGCATGAATGAATTGATGGTGGAGGGTAAATTATGCTTGAGTGAGTTAGCTTGATGAAAGAGCTTGGCAAATAGCCTTGTTCTTGTCCACACGGGTAGGCACACGGGCGCGTGTCTAGGCCGTGTGTGACACACAGTCAATTGCATGGGTGTATGATCAGGCCGTGTGTCCCCTTGCATATTAGAATTGCAAGTCAGTAAGCTCAGTAGTAGACACATGGGGCAGAGACACGGCCATGTGTCTCAACCGTGTGGGAGGCACGGCCACGGGCATGGGCGTGTGCCCAGGCCGTGTAAAGTCTCCACCTTAAAATTGGAATTTAATTCCACATACGGTCTAAGGACACGGGCGTGTGCCTTGGCCGTGTGATCATAGTGAGATGATGATGTCATAAACAGAATGCCAAGGTTTTGGCACACGGGCATGTCAAGGGCGTGTGAGGGACACAAGCGTGTGTTCGACCGTGTGAATTAAGTCAGTGTAGACCACGGGTGAGGAGCACGGGCATGTCTCAGGAGCACACGGGCGTGTCCCTTGAGCAACACAGGCTTGTGGCCCTTGTTTAGGCAAAATTTTTCTAAGTGCATAAAAGTTTTCGATTATTTCTAAAGCCTTCCAGAAGTATGTTTAGGGTCTCGTAGGCCCATTATAAGGATGTAGGATGTGTGAATGAAAAAGTTATAATTTGGAATGATGTTTGATAGCCCAAAGTTCTATAACCATGTGAGTTAAGTACGATAATGCCTCGTACCCGATTCCGGCGTAGAATACGGGTAACGGGTGTTACATATGAAGTTGATATGTATATGTGATTATTATGAAATTTGAATATTTGTTATTGAAAAGTGGATTGGATTGTATTGAATTGAGAATATATGTGATTAATTGAAATGTGTATTGATTAGAAACTGGAAAGTGAATTGAATACCCTATTAACTATATCGGGCTGGGTCGGATATAGTTGGCATGCCATAGGATTGGAAGTGTTCAGGGATACTTCGACCTTGAGTCGATGAGACACTGGGTGTCATACTATTACTTCGGATAGATTCGATGAGGTACTGGGTACCGAATTACTTTGGCTTGGCCGATGAGACATTGGCGTCTATTGAAGGTCCAAGGTTCGAGTCACCTGTTACCTTTTATTTTAAATATTTTCGGCATTTATAAGAGTAGTAGTGGAGTTCGGCAATGATGCTTAAATTTAGGAATTTATTTAATGGGATAATAAGGTGGATAATGTGCTGATAAAAAGAAGGAAGAGGTGGTGTTATTCGCTACTTGAGGATGAGTGATCAGATGTAGATAAGGGAGAAAATCTAGGAATTATCCAGTAAGCTAGGAGGTGGCCAAATTTCCATCTCTTGGAGGGGTGCCGAAATTTCCCCTACTATTAGATTAGTTGTTAGTTATCAGGAAGGGCACTTTCGGTTTTTGATAGGTAAGTGCCGAAATTCTCCATAAATAGGGGGTATCTCTTCAATTCCGGCATTTGAACCCTATTATTTTAAAGCTTTTCTCTCATTATCTGCCAAAGCCGAAATCCCTAAATCCCATTCTCTCATCTTCACTTTTATGCAAAAGTCGAAACTCTTGATTCTAATTCTCATCTCCATTCTTTTTCTATAAGCCAAATATTCATTGTTCTTTGCTTTTTCAATTTTGTCGATCTATTCACTAAAAGCCGAATCTACATAGATCTCTTCCTATCATTTTCTCTTTTTGATCTTCTCAAAAGCTGAAATCTTCTAGGAGTAGCCGAATCTCCTGTGATAGGGATCTTTTTCTCTTCACTTTCTCTTTCGGTTTTTGGAAGACAAAGCCAAAAAGCTAATGGTTTAATGGTTTTATGTATTCTCTTGTTGGGCGACATTCGGGAATTGAAGTAGATCTCTTAGATCTAAAAGCCGGAAACACTAGCCCCTGAATCTCATATCACTTTTCGGGATTTCAAGGTAAGGATTTCAATTCTCCTTAAGATGATCAACCGTTTCCTTTTCGTTAGTTGTGCCTTAACCTAATGTTTCGTTACCAGCCTCTGAACAACACCTTAGGCAGATAGCGATTGTGTCGGCTACGGATAGCATCGATGTAGAAAGTCTTGTTCTAACGATAATCAAGTGTGTAGATCTCTAACACACTATTAAACCTATATGTATGTCTATATATATACGCTATGGGCTGAAAAGCCAGAAAGAGATTGTGTAGATAGTCGAATGAAACCCTAACAGGGGTTAGGCAAGGATGCCAGGTACGTAATCATAGAAACCTCTATGTGTATCGAAATATATATGAAAGCCTGTATATCCTTATATGTATATTCATGGGGTGGGATTATGATAATGAAGGGGAAATGCATGATAGGTCACTTGGTGATCGGTGGTTAAACAACAACTTCAAATGATAAGTCACATAGTGATCGGTGGCTATGCCACGTTTAATGATTCCTGATTAATAGGAATAGGCAGTATGGCTGTCGTTATGGTGTGTAGCGGATGGAGGGTTGATTGTAGAAATCCCCAAAGTGTGATGGTTGGTACGGGTTGGTGTGTAGAGGATGGAATTCTAGGATGGGTTGGCCTATTCATCATTCATTATTTTCATGTAATTATGATTGTTGCCTTTATGTATGGGCCAGGGCTCATAATGTGTTTGTGGGCCTTAGGTCAGTGTGTTTGGGATTTATACACTGAGTCTTGGTGACTCACCCTTTCATTTTTCTCCACTCTTTCAGATGACCAGTAGATCGTGGACATGGGAGCGGAGACGGACTCGAGGGGCCATCAAGTTTTTATTTTTTTTATAGATTATTTCGGCTTTTGTTTAAGTCTTAATTTTTTTGGAATATTCATGTAATAAGGCCTCATAGCTTATATTACACTGCTTAGTTTTTAATATTTGCAACTTATGAATTTTCGTCAAAGGTTTAATTATTCAAAATAATAATAATACAAGGTTTTATTTTCAAAAAGTCACCTATTTATTCAAATATTGTCTAATTAACTTACGATTTTCAAAACCAACAAAGCAAAAGTTTTCAATGTACAACCCGTAGCATACCAGACCTGGTCGAAACGTATGGGCCAGGTTTGAGGTGTTACATTTTGGTATCAGAGCCCAGTTCAAAACTCAGGGTGTGAAATGGGTCTAGTAGTGTTTTGAAAATTTGATGTGAATTTGAGAAAAATGTCTTGGATGAATATATGGCCTTCGAGTCTACTGGCACCCGATCCACGCAGGTAAGTATTCTAACTTCTGTTGTGATATACATGTTAGGCTTGATGGGCTTGGTGGACGTATGCTAGTATATTAGACATTGATGGACTTTAGGCTTAGTTTAAACAACTCTCTAAATTCATAAGATTTAATCTAACTAAACAAACCCGTAAACGAGTCGATAGGTTAGGGTGTGGCAACAGGCATACGCATGTCTAGGATTGGATTCAGGGAGAGCTTAGTACTTAAGCAGTCCTAGTGACTCACCTCCTCTTCGCTGGAATCCTACCTGGTGCGCAGTGACTGTTCGCCTTAGCCACAAGGATTTGTTGACAGGCCAAAATCTATAATTTAAAACCCGGAAGGGACCAGCCACCCTATTTCACAAAAAAAAAACCCAAGTTTTGTAAAATGACCAAAATATCCCTGATTTGTAAAATTATCGAATTACCCCTAATTTGTAAAATTACCGAAATACCCCGAATTGCAAAATTACCGAAATACCCTAAATTGCAAAATTACCAAAATATCCTTATTTTACAAAATCATCAAGGAACCCTATTTTGGAAAATTACGAAAATACCCCCATAGGATAAATTATGAAAACACCCCTGGGTAGTGAAACGACGAAGATACCCTTACATGATGAATGTAAGTTTGTGGATGCTACTTGTATGTTGATGTTTGATGATTGAATGTACGTGGTTCCTAGAACTAGGAGATACAAACTTGAGACTGAAACCCGTAGATATAGTTTCGAATTCGAAAGAACTACTTTAAAACTACTGTCCATAAGATTGTTCGTGGTTAATCAGTGAAAGAAATTAATAATTCACAAAATTTCTAATCAGATAAATGCAAATCGGTAGAATGAGTTCAAGGGGTAGCTTTTTGGGCTGATCTGATGGAACTGCCGTTTGGGGAGTTCAATTTGATCTTAGGAATGGATTGGTTAGTGAAGTATCAAGCAAACTTAGATTGTGCAGCCAAGAGTATGGTGTTAAAAACTCCCGAGAGAGGTGAAGTGTTGGTGATAGGTGAAAGGGGGAACTGTTTGTCAAATATGGTGTCTGCCTTAAGAGCAGAAAGGATGGTGAGAAAAGGATGCAAGGCAATTTTAATGTTCGTTCGGGCTCTAGAAGCCAAGGAACTAACTGTTGGGGACATTAGAACGGTGAAGGAATTTCCTGATGTTTTCCTTGAAGAGCTTCCGGGACTACCCCCAGATCGTGAAGTGGAGTTCGGTATCGATCTTCTTTCGAGAACAGCACCCGTATCTATTGATCCGTACAGGATGGCGCCAAAGGAGTTGGTGGAATTGAAAGCGTAGATTCAGGAGTTGCTGGATAGACGGTTATTGGAATCAGAGTGTGTAGCGTGAGCATAGTGTTGTAGGTTAGGTTGTACGACTGTTCTTGTAGTAGGAAATTTCGAGGACAAAAATTCTTTAAGGGGGGTAGAACTGTAACATCCTAAATTTTTGGGCCTATGCATTTAATGTGTGGTTATGTTTAATGTGAGTGTTAGGGGTTCAGAATGGGCTTAGGTTTGGGCCGAGGCTGTAGTTAAAATTCTTGTTTGAACACTTTAGTGGAAAGCTTGTTAAGTTAGGGCATAACAGATATTAGCTGTGTTTTAAAACACAAATGGGCTTGTGGCCTAGTGGCAAAATGGTGCCACTAAAAGGGAAGGGAGTTGGCGTCAATTGAAGGTCCAAGGTTCAAGTCGCCTGTTACCTTTTATTTTAAATATTTTCGGCATTTATCAGAGCAGTAGTGGAGTTCGACAATGATGCTTAAATTTAGGAATTTATTTAATGGGATAATAAGGTGGATAATGTGCTGATAAAAGGAAGGAAGAAGTGGTGTTATCCATGCTACTTGAGGATGAGTGATCAGATGTAGATAAGGGAGAAAATCTAGGAATTATCCAGTAAGCTAGGAGGGGGCCGAATTTCCATCTCTTGGAGGGGTGCCGAAATTTCCCCTACTATTGGATTAGTTGTTAGTTATCAGGAAGGGCACTTTCGGTTTTTGATAGGTAAGTGCCGAAATTCTCCATAAATAGGGGGTATCTCTTCAATTCCGGCATTTGAACCCCATTATTTTAAAGCTTTTCTCTCATTCTCTGCCAAAGCCGAAATACCTAAATCCCATTCTCTCATCTTCACTTTTATACAAAAGCTGAAACTCTTGATTCTAATTCTCTTCTCCATTCTTTTTCTATAAGCCAAATATTCATTGTTCTTTGCTTTTTCTCTTTTGCCGATCTCTTCACTAAAAGCCAAATCTACATAGATCTCTTCCTATCATCTTCTCTTTTTGATCTTCTCAAAAGCTGAAATCTTCTAGGAGAAGCCGAATCTCCTGTGATAGGGTAAGTGCCGATCTTTTTATCTTCACTTTCTCTTTCAGTTTTTGGAAGACAAATTCGAAAAGCTAATGGTTTAATGGTTTTCTGTATTCTCTTGTTGGGCGACATTTGGGAATTGAAGTAGATCTCTTAGATCTAAAAGCCAGAAACATTAGCCCCTGAATCTCATATCACTTTTTGGGATTTCAAGGTAACCATTTCAATTCTCCTTAAGATGATCAACCATTTCCTTTTCGTTAGTTGTGCCTTAACCTAATGTTTCGTTACCAGCCTCTGAACAACACCTTAGGCAGATAGCGGTTGTGTCGGCTACGGATAGAGTCGACGTAGAAAGTCTTGTTCTAATGATAATCAGGTGTGTAGATCTCTAACACACTATTAAACCTGTATGTATGTCTATATATATACGTTATGGGCTAAAAAGCCAGAAAGAGGTTGTGTAGACAGTTGAATGAAACCCTAACAGGGGTTAGGCAAGGATGCCAGGTACATAATCATAGAAACCTCTATGTGTATCGAAATATATATGAAAGCCTGTGTAATGTTTTCCTTATGTGTGTATGCATGGGGTGGGATTATGATAATGAAGGGGAAGTGCATGATAGGTCACTTGGTAATCGGTGGTTAAACCACAACTTCAAATGATAGGTCACATAGTGATCAGTGGCTATGCCATGTTTAATGATTCCTGATTAATAGGAATAGGCAGTACAGCTGTCGTTATGGTGTGTAGCGGATGGAGGGTTTATTGTAGAAATCCCCAAGGTGTGATGGTTGGTACGGGTTGGTATGTAAAGGATGGAATTCTAGGATGGGTTGGGCTATTCATCATTCAATATTTTCATGAATTATGATTGTTGCCTTTATGTATGGGCCAGGGCTCATAATGTGTTTGTAGGCCTTAGGTCAGTGTGTCTGGGATTTATACACTGAGTCTTGGTGACTCACCCTTTCATTTTTCTCCACTCTTTCAGATGAGCAGTAGATCGTGGACATGGAAGCCGAGACTGACTCGAGGGGCCATCAAGTTTTTATTTTTTTTATAGATTATTTCGACTTTTGTTTAAGTTTTAATTTTTTTTGGAATATTCATGTAATAAGGCCCCATAGTTTATATTACACTGCTTAGTTTTTTATATTTGCAACTTATGAATTTTTGTCATAGGTTTAATTATTCAAAATAATAATAATACAAGGTTTTATTTTCAAAAAGTCACCTATTTATTCAAATATTGTCTAATTAACTTACGATTTTCGAAACCAACAAAGCAAAAGTTTTCAATGTACAACCCGTAGCATACCAAATCTGGTCGAAACGTATGGGCAGGGTTTGGGGTGTTACACCATTTATATAGTAATTGTATGAATTAGGATATTTTTTAGTAAATGAAAAATGATAGTTATGATACTAGACATAAATATGTCCTTATAATTTAATTTTGCCTATTATATTATATTATATTATTTTTAATATTCGGATTATAGAAATACCACATAGTTTTTACTCAGCGTACAGCGTACAGTTTTATTTTCCATGCGCAGATTAGGTACAATGATTTTAAGGAGTTGCTATTGAGATTGTAGGTATCTATCTCATCACATCTCCAAGTACCAAGAGGGCATGTTTCAAAATTTTGGAATAGAATGGCATGTACTTAAGAAGATCAAGTGTGTTTCAAGTAGTAAGGACTAAAATATAAATTATCTAATTTTATTTTTAATGTTCAAATATAATAGTCATTAGCCAAAATCACTTTGGCACCAAATGTAATATTCCTATATCAGGTTCTTGGGTCGAACCGTTATAGGGGTGTTACATAGGCATATTTAAAGAGAAGAAATTGCCTAAGGCCACACAGATTGCGAGATTAAAGTTCTATCCCCATAATAATATCACATCCCTCTTGACACACCAAAAGGCACATAGTGCCAAGCCACCAAACACACCAAGGTGCTAAGCTCGAAAGCATCAAAATATGGATGTGACTTCATAGCTCAAAGACAACATATAATGTAACACCCTTTACCTGAAGTGAATTGATTCCTCACGTGCAAGGGATGTCATATTAATACACTAAGCTACTCAACTTGATCATAAAATTTAAAACTTTGTTTTAACATAAATGGACTTATTTTGTAACACTCATACCCAACTCGATCACTGAGTCCAAGCTATAGGATGTCACATTCATTATCAGAAAAACTACGATCAATTTCATTTAATTTATACCATTAAACAATTATTTACGAGCAATAGAAATACATAATACAATAAACACACATTTTTGGGTCTTATTCAAGCTTAGAAAGCTCTTTTGCTAACCCGAGGTTGAAAGGACCAATTTGTAATGTTTTCAACATTTCGAGATGACGTCGCGACTACGGTGGTTCTTAGTCGTAATGCAACATACTGACTTGGCCTCATCACAATGACTAATGCTCAACATCGTGACTTAACATACTGACTTGGTCTCGTCATGACAACAAATGCTTGATGTCGCGACGTGACATACTGTTTCTAAATGGTACCAATTTGACACCAACCTGAATTACCAAATCATTCTAATTACACTTCCATAACACATTATTAGCCAATTATACAATGTTGATGACTTAATAATGAACTATAACACCTTATCCAATAATGTACCATTTTCATATAACTTTTAAGTTAATTACCTAGTACAATTCATTCAAAAACCTTTGACATATATATGCATAATCAATAGGCCATGAACAATTCAACATTTTATACATTTCAAACCATGTCTTATACTCAAGTACATATCGCATTCATATGATCATTTCCATATACCAAATTCTAACTCAAATGTTCACAAAATCATGTTATTGCACCAATACTGACTCAACCTAGGTATATGCCATACTTAGAAAAAAAAAGAAGTATACAAACTTTGCTAAGTCGGGGATCACTTCCTGGATGTTGGATCTACTACATGCACTACCGAGAATGAACTATACTTGCTCACAAAAAAAACAAATCATATGCTAAACAAAAACGTTCAGTGGTATCATGATTCAAGTCAATATAATACATGTTTAATCAATGCATAAATTTAATTTAAACTCAATTCACATGCAATTTCATACCAAAAACTTCCATTGTCATATTTCTTATACATATCATACCATTTCACATTATATTCCACATATTACATAATCATTTCATACCATATTTGTACAATCTACCACCTCGGGTTGC
The DNA here is from genome assembly GCA_025503065.1 of Gossypium bickii. Taxonomy (NCBI): domain Eukaryota; kingdom Viridiplantae; phylum Streptophyta; class Magnoliopsida; order Malvales; family Malvaceae; genus Gossypium; species Gossypium bickii. Next base: position 31,032,415 of record CP106715.1, on the reverse strand, counting down.
CTGGCAACGATGGTTTTCAATTGATATCCTGACCCTATGGCATGCCAACTATACAACTGATAGGGTAACCAATTTTTGATTCATCGTATATAGTTCAATTCACATTCTTCCATTATCAATTTATCATCATTTCATCATATAATATAGCATGCTTCAATTTCATACCAAATATCATATAGTAATTAAATCATACTATTTTATATTCTATTCAATTTAGTCCCTGTCTCGATATTCAATCTCAACCATAACAAATTAGTTCAAATAACCACTGACAACTCACCTCAACACCATATAATTCAAGATGTCATGATTATGCAGTAATTAAATTCATCCTAGATCATATAAATACAAATCGAAAGCTTGCGTCACTCGTCGTCGGCTCTTGCCTTTCCTTTCCCTCTTGACGGCTCGACATCGTCTTTAATTGAATTAAATGGTCAAACAACTTAAACTCAAAAATGATGTCTTCCCTTTTTGTTTCTTTTCTTTGGTCGGATGGAGAAGATGATATTTCATCTCTCATTCCACTTAATCATATATATACACCTATATTAAGTGTTAATTAACTTAATTAACTATGTTTTTATCTTAATTAATCTTAGTTTACTTAATTAATTAAGAAACATTGTTATTGCCCACTATCTCATATTTATAAAGGCTTTAATTTTCATTTTGAACCTTTGGTTAATTACAATTTAAGTCCTCAAACCATTTCCAAATTTAAAATCCATAGTGATTGGACTTTACAATTTAGTCCTTGGGCTTTAATTAACCAAAATTTCGACTAAATTATTTAACCAATTTTCAATTCATCTATTTATTAACTCTGTAAATATCCTAATTGTAACAGCCCGATTTAGGGGCTAGCCAGAACAGTGGTTCGGAACCACTAATCCGAGGTTAGAGAAAATTATTTTTCATGATATTTTCTGAGTCGAAGCAAGATTATATAAGTGCATGAAAATTTTGGTATTTTAATTTAGCGGTTTCATGTTTAATTGCGAAAAAGGACTAAATCGCATAAAGTGCAAAAGTTCCATTTTATAAGCTAAAGGGGTTTAATAGCTAAAGAACATAAATTGGAGGTCTTTAATGTGCAATTAGACCCTTGGAATTTGAGTGGCCAGCCATAGGGGACAACAATGTCAAAATTTGTCCAAGTTATTAGATTAGGTGGATTAAATTGAGGATTTATAATAAAATAAAGAAAGGAAAAAGATATCTTCTTTCCTCTCTTCTTCTCCACCAAAAATAGTATGCAATTTAGGGGTTTTGAGAGCTCAAAATTTCAGCAAACTATTCTCCCTACAAGTAAGTGTTTTTAATGGATTTTCTTGATGATAGTTGTACTTTTGGAATCCCTAAAGCTTAAGCTTTCTAAAGAGGGGACTAATTTGCAATATGGTGAAAAGCTTAGGGTTTTTCCATGAGAGCTTGTATGTGATTTGCTGCATTTTTATGGAAGAAAATGAGTCTTAGTTGCTAGATGAACAACTTTTGTGAAAGGTGTTGCCATGAAAACACCTAAATGAACCTTTTTGTAAAGGTTGTAAAATTGGTAGTAAATGTGTGAAATGTTGAGTTTTGATGATAGCCATAAGAGAAATAAATGTTCGCCTAGGCTCATTAAAGGTAGAAATTTGATTAGAATTGATTTTCGAGCTTAGGGGTAAAATGGTCATTTTGCCAAAGTATAAGGGAAAAATAGTAATTTTGCCAAAGCATTAATGTGATGATTACAATGAGCTAATTTGCTATTATAGAGCAAGAAGAACCAAGAACCAACCTCGACCGGGCAAAGAATAAAGTCTCGGACTAGATCGATGATCTAGCTTATTTTGAAATCGAGGTAAGTTTGTATGTGATAAATTCAACATTTATGCTCGTAATTTGAGATGTTAAAGTCCCAGTTGGACAATAATGAATGTATGAATAATATTATCAAGACATGAGATAGGTAAGGTACTATGTAAGACCATGCCGGGGACATGGCCTCAGCACCGAGTTGAGATTCCGTGTAAGACCATACCTGGGATATGGCTTCGGTATTGAATATGAGAATTGTATAAGACCGTGTCTAGGATATGGCATCGATACTTGAGGTGAGGTTTCGTGTAAGACCATGTCCGGGATATGGCATCGGTAAACAGAGGTAATTCCATGTAAGACCACATCTGGGATGTGGCATTGGCTTCGGGTTCATGATAGCGATAATGAATATGCATCTTTGAGTATCCCTAGTGAATTATTGGAATAAATAATCTAGCAGTAAATATAGAATTGAGATTGTATTGAAGTTATGTGATTGAAGAAGTTGGAAGTTTTTTCTCATGTCTTTTCTCTATGGAAACTCTGAGCTTGGAAATTCTAGTACTGAGGAATTGACCCCAAAGAAGGTTAGACTCCGAGAAGAAGATGGGGAATCGAATAGTGATATGATGATAGATTTGGCATCGGAACAAACCACCTCGTGGAAAGACAAACTTATAGGCCAACCTCCAAAAGATGGTCTTAACGGATCAGAAAGAGATGGAGGCTTTGATATTCTAGATGGAGATATTCAAAAGTCAATTGTGGATGGAGTTCCTTCTATCAACTTTTCAGATAGGATCTTCCAATTTCTTATTCAAGGTATAGAGAACACAGTGATATTAAAATTGCTTGGTCGTAACATTAGCCTCTCGGTTTTGCAGAATAAACTTTACAACCTGTGGAGACCTTCAGCAACTTTACACATGATGGACATTGAAAATGGATATTTCCTAGTCAAATTTCAGAATAAGTTGGACTGCGAAAAAGCCCTCTCCGAAGGACCCTAGATCATCTTTGGCCAATACCTGATGGTTCAACCATGGACGCCGTCTTTTGATCCCACACAGGCCTTTCCAAGTGTTGTGATGGCATGGATCAGAATTCCAGGATTGCCTAGTTATTTATACAAACACAAAATTATCACAGAAATAGGAGGAATGGTTGGGAAGGTGGTCAAACTGGATATGAATACTGATAATAAAGCTAGGGGCATTTCGCAAGAATGGCAGTTTACGTTAATTTGGAAAAGCCTTTGGTTTCTCAATTTTTGATCAACGGCCGAAAGCAGAATGTGGAATACGAATCACTTCCAACTATATGTTTTCAGTGTGGGCGTTATGGACATGTAGAAAATTCATGTCCATATAGAACCTCTGCTCCAATCGAAGAAAAGATTGTTAATCAACATGAAGAGGCAACGGAAAACCAAGGTACGCCCATAAACAGATCGAAGAAGAAGACCGACAACTACGGCCCTTGGATGATTGTGGAAAGAAAATCGAGGCAAAATTTTAGAGAAAAAGGACAAAACACTTTTAGCAAAAATCATGGACAAGATGGGTCCCGTTTTAGGATACTTAATACAAGGGATTATAATAAAGAAAACAATGGAAACATGTCTGACCCACAAAAAGTAAAGGAAAAGAATCTTATAATGGAATTATGGACAAAGCACATGATGGTTCAACATCCAACGGCCAACTTGAATTAATAGGGAAAAACTTCACCAACTCCACTAGGCAACATGACGTTAGTGGGGGACATACTAGCATGGGGAATATAGGGATTAAAAAAGGTACTATGCCCAAGGCACAAAATTATAACATGAATTTACCTGGTTCCAACAAGCAGACTAGCAATGTTGGTCTTGGAGCCAATGTAGAAGACCAGGCCCGAGCAATGACAGCCCAACTTGGAGCGACTCCTAACTCCAACATGGAAGCTGCTGGAAGCCGGGCATTTACTAAAGCAATGAAACAATCTGACGAGCAGGAATCGGGGTCGTCGGAGAAGGCTCCGATGATGGCAACGCTTGACACCATTGAAGTGGAAGTAAAGACAGGATGCTTGGACCCGGAAAGTCATTCGGCGGTGATTTTCCAGGACAGTAGTAACATGAAGAACACAAACACCCTCTCCACCAGCAAGCTGGGCCATCGGGAAACTACCAATAACAAAGGGAAAGCAGTTGCTAAAAAAAGGAGCAAACTTTTTCTTCAAGGACAAAACACAAAGTTCAAAATCAATGGGGCCCACCGAGTGTCTTTAAAAAAGACTATGGAGCAAATTGCTGGAAACTTGTCAGAGCTTTCACACATGAATTTTGAGGTGGCGGAGACCACTAATTTGGGTGGACGAAATGAGGAAGGAAAATGCCAGGATAGTAAGTTTTAATTTTAGAATAGTTTACTTGGCATTATTAATTCCTTATTGGGCTTTGCATTCTTACTAGGCATTATTAATTCCTTATTGGGCTTTGCATTATCCTTATTTAGCCTTCATGTCTTCTATATTATTATGGGTTTAAATCTCAAAATTTTTACATGGAACTGCCAAGGGTGTGTTAGCAAGAATTTTATTCGTGAGTATAACGAGGAACATAGGCCAGACCTTATTTGTCTGGTGGAACCGAGAGTAAGCGGTAATAAGGCCAACTGCATAATAGGAAAACTGGGGTTTAATTACTCTCATCGGGTTGAAGCTGTGGGTTTCTCTGGAGGTATTTGGGTAGGATGGAAGGACTTTATTCATATTAAAATAATTCGAAATCACCCACAATTTATCTTTTTACATGTTGATAATTATATTTCCAATAAATCTGTTTATATCTCCTTTGTGTATGGTAGTCTAGATAAAATAAAAAGGAAGAATCTCTAGGAAGGTTTACAATCGGTGGCTCCTAATAATTCCACGCCGTGGTTAATTATGGGAGACTTCAACGCTATCCTATCTCCTGCTGATAAAAAGAGCCCGTCTACTATAGGTAAGCGTTGTAATTTTTTCGGGAATTTCGTTGACTCGTGTGAATTACAGGACTTGGGGTTCAATGGACCTTCATACACATGGCAAAGAGGCGAAACCTTAGTCAGATTGGATCGAGCATTAGTTAATGATGCTTGGATAGCCATTTTTCCGCAAAGCTTGGTTCACCGCCTCACCCGAATCAAGTCGGATCACCGTCCTCTTCTATTAATCACTAAATACTCACTCCTAAAGGCAGACCCTTCAGATTCTTAGCAGGATGGACGAAGCATAATAAGTTTTCCAATTTTGTCAAAGACAAGTGGGAGTTTAAAGGTAATATGACTGATTCCTTAATTAATTTTACTTCTCTAGTCAAAGATTGGAACAAAGATGTTTATGGTTTGTTGGGAAATCGCAAACGGAGCCTTATGAGATCACTCAACAACATTCAGAAAGCCTTAGAGATCTCAACCTCTAACCACCTTATTAAAAAAGAGGAAGAAATTCGGGATGAACTGGAAAATGTTCTTGATCATGAAGATTTACTTTGGAGACAAAAGGCTCGATGTGACTGGTTACAATTGAGAGACAGAAACACCAATTTTTTTCATAGTCGTACGGTTAAGAGAAGGAAATTCAATCGTATTATGTCTCTTCGTGTGGACAATGGAGATTGGTGCTCTGATCAAAATATTTTACAGAATTAGGCGATAGAATTTTTTGGAAAACTATATGGTGAGGCCCCAATAGTCTTGAGAATTACTCCTAATAATGGCTTCCCTTGTCTTAAGCCCTCAGAGATCAAGTTTTTAGAAGCCACTATCTCGAATGAAGAGATCAAAAGGGCGATATTCGATATGGCCCCTCTAAAAGCCCCTGGCAGTGACGGATATCATGCGCTCTTGACGGATATCATGCGCTCTTCTTTCAAAGCCAATGGGACATACTTGGAAATAATGTATGCCAGTGGGTCAAAGGCGTTTTCGATGGGAGACTGATTGAGGCTGAGTTAAATAATACGTTGATTGTGCTTATCCCCAAAAAGGAAAGTCCAGAAGATTTTACTCAATTTCGACCCATTAGCTTATGTTCTGTTCTTTACAAACTGGTGATGAAAGTGATAGCGAACAGGTTTAAGGTAATATTTCCCAAATTAATGTCCCAAGAACAAGCTGGCTTCATAGCAGGCCGGAACATTGTTGATAACATTATCCTAGCTCAAGAAGTTATTCACTCTATGAGGTGCAACAGGAAAGGAAGGAAGTGGATGGCTGTTAAACTGGATCTGGAGAAAGCTTATGACAGAGTTAGCTGGGATTTTATTAATGCTTCGTTATCTGTAGCTGAGATTCCACTATTCTTGCGTAATGTGATCATGTCAGCTATTTCTTCCTCCACCATGCAAATCCTTTGGAATGGAGCGCCTACTGAGAAGTTCGAACTAAATACGACAGGGTTGTCTTCTATCACCCTATCTCTTTGTACTCTGCATGGAGTGGTTGGGACATTCCATCCACTTTAGAATAGAAGTTGGCACCTGGGATCCTATTTGGCTATCTCGCTCTGGCCCCCAATCTCTCATTTGTTCTTCGCTGATGATTTGGTGATTTTCTGTAAAGCCCAGATTGACCAATCTCGCTTACTAAAAAGTATCCTCTCTCTTTTCTGTGAAACTTCCGGACATAAAATCAGTACTGGAAAGAGTAATATTTTCTATTCAAAGAACACTAAAGCAGAAACCCACAACCAAATCAGCCAATTGTTTGGATTTCAGGAAGTTCAAAATCTTGGCAAATACTTAGGAGTTCTCTTTCTGCATGACAGGGTCACCAAAAATACTTTAAATTTCATAGTGGACAAATTAGAAGGAACCTGAATAGCTGGGATGCCAGGAAATTATCCTTTGCAGGAAGAATTACGCTAGCTCAATCGGTACTTCTTTCCATCCCTAATTATTTTATGCAAACAATAATAATCACGAAGGGAGTTTGTAATGCTATTGAAAGACTGGTCAGACAGTTTATCTGGGGGAGTACTGAAAGAAACTCTAAAATGGCCTTAGTTGGATGGGACACTATTTGTCAGCCAAGGGCTCGTGGAGGTCTGGGCCTCAGGTCGCTAAATGATCAAAACTCATCTTTCTTTATGAAGATAGGGTTTAGTCTGGTGTCTAAAAGTGATATGCTTTGGGTACGTGTCCTTCGATCCAAATACGGTTGAAAAAGTCATCTACCAGAGACTATTAGTAAAACTCAGAGTTCTCACTTATCGAGGTCTCTCTCTAAATTATGGCCTACTATTCGTGAGAATTTATTTTGGTCTATAGGAGATAGGGCTGATGTTCGGTGTTGGAAAGTCCCTTGGATTCCAGGTATGGGCCCTCTAATTTCTAAAATTTCATCTGTTTCTAACCTTAATTTAGACTGTTGTGTTAGGGAGATGGTCAATATTGATGGAAGTTGGAATTTAGACTTGTTTCGTGCCTGGGTTCCTGAAGAGGTTATTAATCGGATTACCAGTATCTCTCCTCCCAATCCAGATTCTGGAGCAGATAGAGTGATATGGGCCCGCTCAGCAACAGGAACATTTTCAGCCAGCAGCACTTATTGGTCTTTGAAAGAGGAAACGTGGCACCCTCATGACGAGTTCTGGAAGTTACCATGGAAGTACCAAGGCCCACAGCGAGTAAGAATGTTCTTTTGGTTGGCTTTTAAACAAAGACTCCTTACAAATTCTGAACGAGCCAGAAGAGGGATCAGCTATAGCAGCTCCTGTCTTACTTGTGGACAAGGCATTACGGATTTGAATCACGTTCTTCGAGACTGCCCGGCTGCGAAAGAAGTGTGGACGCTTGTGATACCTAATCAGCTAAAATAAAGGTTTTACTCTGTTTCTTTTCGAGATTGGTTTACCCTTAACCTTTGTTTTCATGAAAGATTGCAGGAAAGTGGTCTCACCTGGTCGTGCCTGTTTGGTCTGATCGCATGGCGTATATGGAAAAATAGGAATCTGTTCATCTTCCAGAATATTTCCTGGTCAGCTACTTAAGTAGTGAAAGTTTCTAGCTATTGGGCTCGGCAATATGAATCTCTTCGAGACGCCTACAAGAATACCTATCAAAATTCAAATACCCTTAATAACTCAAATGGTAATTGGGTGTACTTATCCACGGATGGGGCAGTAAGCAGTAAGACCGGAAACACTGCGGCAGTAGGCGTGGTTCGAGATTATGAAGGAAATTGGATAATGGGCTTCAACCGTTTCTTAAGGGTTTGTTCATCAACTGAAGCTGAACTCTAGGGCATCATAGATGGCATTCTTATCCTTTTAAACAAAGGATTTAGACGGATCACCATTGCATCTGATAACCTAGAAGTCGTATAGAACTTATCTACCTCAAACATGAGAGACTTCGGAATTGCTGTCCTCAGAAGAACTAAGCGCATCATACAATCGGTAGGGGAATGGAATATCAAATATGTCCCAAGGAATATGAATATGGTAGTCGATTGCCTTGCTAAATTGAGCCTGAACTGCAAGTCAAACCTATAGGTTTTTACAGAGGCCTCCAAAGAAACTCTAGATTTACTTCAAGCTGACAAAGCAAATGGCTACTTCTTGTAATAGACTCTTAATGTATCCTTTTTTCACCAAAAAAAAAAGTTATGTGATTGAGTAAAAACAGGTATGCATGAGTAATTCACGAGGGACGTTTACAATATGTGGCATGGTAAATGCTAGATAAGGGCAAATACGAGTAAGCTATGGTAAAGAGCCTATGGCACTGCGTATGGTTATCTAATGCCATGGATCAGTATCTTTATAAGTTCATTGTTACTATTTAATTCTTTGCAAACTTACTAAGCTTTATGCTTACCACTCTCATTTCCCTCTTCCTTGTAGTATTGCTAAGATAGCTCAAGAAATCGCAGATGTTGGAGTTTGGAGATCACACTGTCGACCACTATTTGGTATAGCCAAACTAGATTCATTTTGAGTATGGCATGCATAGGACTTGGTTTTTTTGTTATGTCATATTTGCAAGCCAAATATGTTGGCTATTATAGTTGTTCAATCTATTTTGTAAAAGGTGATGGGATGTTGGCCTATACTTGATATGTTCATATATTCAATGATGATGGATTTCATGAAGTGTATGCTTTTATGGATGTCTTGATTCTTTTTAGTTCTTAGAGGTACCATATGGTCATCTTATATATTGAATTATTTTGGTATGAGTATGATTGCTTGTTAGGGTGGCAAATGGCTTGGTAGATAGCCATAAAATTATCCACACGGGTAGACACACGAGTGTGTGTCTAGGCCGTGTGTGACATATGGTCAGCCCCATAGGCGTGGTGATCGGCCATGTGTCCCCTTGCATGCTAGAGCTGCAAGTCAGTATGCTCAGAAGTAAACACACGGGCTGAGACCTGGCCGTGTATCTCAATCGTGTGGGCGGCACGGCCAGGAACATGGGCGTGTGCCTAAGCCCTGTGAAGTCTGCACCTGAAGTTAGGAATTTTCATTTGACATACGGTCTAAGGACACCGGCGTGTGCCTTGGCCGTGTGACCATAGTGAGATGATGACGTCATAAACAGAATGCCAAGGTTTTAGCACACGAGCTATGACACAGACGTGTTGAGGCCGTGTGAGGGATAAGGGCCAGGGACACGGGCATGTGTATTAAGTCAGTGTCGATCACGGGTGAGGAGCACAGGCATGTCTCAATGGCACATGGTGTGTCCCTTGAACAACACGGGCTTGTGGCCCTTATTTAAGCAAAAGTTTTCTAAGTGTGTAAAAGTTTCTGATTAATTTCTGAAACCTTCCAAAGTTTCTGATTAATTCCCGAAACCTTCCGGAAGTACGTATAAGGCCTCGTAGGCCCAGGATGAGTAAATTATGAGTTTGAATGGAAAATATTTAAGCCGAAACGAAATTTTATAGCCTAATGTGATATGTTTAAGCAGGTTAAGTTAGGTAATACCTCGTATCTGGTTCCGGCTTCAAACCCTGGTAATGGGTGTTACCTTTATTGGTATCAGAAATACGGTTTAGTCGATTCTCGGACTAACATAGCACAAGTATGAGTCTAGCTATACATGCCATATGTAAGAGTAATTAAGTAATGATAGTGTGATGACTCCTAACGTTTTAAATTGTGTTTTTATATAGTAAATGGATTCTGATCCAGACCGAACTGCAGTCGATGATGCTGCGAGTAATGCATCGGCTCCCGCTCAAGGGACCTCGCCAGGAGCTAGTAGACTCGAGACCTTGGGTTAGGGAGTTTCTCCATATGATGAGCAACTAGTACACTGAGTACGTTCGATCAAATCCTAATGCTCAACCCCCTCCACCCCCACCTATTCGTCAACCCGCTCTGGTAGCTCCTCAAGTGTTTGAGGTAGTGAGAAGAGAAAGGCCTCCGGTCGATAAGATCCGGAAATAAGAGGTCGATGAATTTTGAGCTAGTAAGGATGATGATCCAGAAAGAGCGGAATTCTAGCTCAAGAATACCATCAGGGTATTCGATGAATTGTCGTGCATGCCTAAGGAGTGCCTAAAGTGTGTGGTATCTCTCTTGAGAGATTCGGCTTATCGATGGTGGAACACACTTGTGTCGGTGCTACCAAGGGAGAGAGTTAGCTGGGAATTCTTCTAAGAGGAATTCTAGAAGAAGTATATCAGCCAGAGATTCATCAACTAGAAGAGAAAAGAGTTCTTGGAATTAAAGCAAGGTCGAATGACGGTGATCGAATATGAACGAGAGTTCGTAAGGCTTAGCAAGTATGCCTGGGAGTGCGTGTCTACCGAGGCTATCATGTGCAAGAGATTCGAGGATGGACTAATTAAGGATATCCGTTTATACATCGGAGTTCTCGAACTAAAAGAATTTACAGTGTTGGTGGGAGAGCCTGTAAGGCTGAAGAGTTGGCTAAAGAGAAAAGAAAAGCTGAGATTGAGTCCCGTGACTCGAGGAAAAGATAGCTGAATAAGTCACTCCAATCTTTATCTAAGAAATCGAGGTATTTTGCTACTCGACCAGCTACTTCGGTTGGGTTTTCAAACTGAAGTAAGGGCAAACAGTTTTCGGGGTCTAAAGTGCAGACCACATCAGTTGCTAGTGTGGGCAACGTCCGATCGAGTAGACCGGAATGCCCACAGAGTGGCAGGCGTCATACTGGTGAGTGCCGAGTGAATGAGAAGGCTTGTTTCAGATGTGGGTCATTAGACCATTTTATCAGAGATTACCCTGAGATGGGCGAGAAAGAGAAGTCTCAGAATGTAAGATCGGGAAGTGCTACTAGAGGAAGACCACAAAGAAACCCGAGAAATGAGATGAGTAGCAAGAATCCATTTAGAGGGCAGACTACAAGATTCAAAGGTAGAGCGCCGGTGAGAACATATGCCATTCGTGCTCGTGAAGAGGCATCTTCTCCTGACGTAATCACGGGTACATTTCTCTTTATGATACTCATGTTATAGCTTTAATTGATTCGGGATCTACTCACTCACATATATGCATACAATTAGCCTCTAGCATGAGCATGCGTATAGAGTCTACTGAATTTGTAATAAGAGTGTCTAATCCCCTAGGCAAGTATGTGTTGGTTGATAGAGTATGTGAAGGTTGCCCTTTGACAATTAGGGGTCATTGCTTTCTGGTTGATCTTATGTTATTGCCGTTAGATGAGTTTGATGTCATGCTTGGGATGGATTGGTTAGTTACTCATGATGTAATCGTGAATTGTGGAAAGAAGTTTATTGAGTTGAAATGTGAAAATGGTGATTTTATTTGTATTGAATTAGACGAGCAAGACAGATCACCAGTAGTGGTATCATCCTTGTTGACTCAGAAGTATTTAAGAAAGGGGTATGAAGCTTACCTCGCATTTGTGATAAATACTAAAGAGACTGTGTTGAAAATTGAGTTGGTACCCTTAGTATGTGAGTATTCAGATGTTTTCCTGGAAGAATTTCCAGGGTTACCTCCGACTAGAGAAATCAAATTCGGGATTGAGCTAGCTCCGGGTACCGCCCCTATTTCTATTACTCCATGTAGAATGGCTCCAACCGATCTAAAAGAGTTGAAAGCACAGTTGCAAGAACTAATGGATAAAGGTTTCGCAAGATCGAGTTTTTCTCCATAGGGTGCTCCTGTTTTATTCGTGAAGAAGAAAGATGGTTCTATGAGATTATACATAGATTATCGGCAACTTAACAAGGTAACTGTGAAGAACAAGTACCTGTTGCCGAGAATCGATGATTTATTTGATCAATTGAAGGGAGCCACAGTATTTTCCAAGGTAGATTTGAGATCCGGGTACTATCAGTTGAGAGCCAAGGACTCGGATGTACAAAAAACCGCAATTAAGACAAGGTATGGTCACTATGAATTTTTGGTCGTGCATTTTGGTCTAACGAATGTCCTTGCCGTTTTCATGGCCCTGATGAATCGCATTTTTCGGCCATAATTAGATAAGTTTATCGTAGTCTTCATCAATGATATATAATCTACTCTCGAGATGAGAATGATCATGCAGAGCATTTAAGGTTCTGCAAATTTTGAGAGATAAACAATTGTATGCCAAGTTTAGCAAGAGTGAATTTTCGCTTAAGAAAGTAGGATTTTTTGGGCACATTGTCTCGGGAGATGGAATTAGAGTGGACCCGAGTAAGATTTCAGCAATTGTGGATTGGAAACCGCCAAGGAGCGTAACTGAAGTATGGAGTTTTCTAGGCCTAGCCGGCTATTATAGATGTTTTATCACGGGGTTTTCCATGATAGCTACCCCGATGACGAGACTTTTGCAAAAAGATGTAAAGTTTGATTGGACAGAAAAGTGTCAACAGAGTTTTATGAAACTAAAGGTGTTGTTGACTGAGGCTCATGTTTTGTTGCAACCTGAACCGGGAAGAGTATTTGTGGTTTACAGTGATGCATCCCTGAATGGATTCTGTTGTGTACTTATGCAAGAGGGCAAGGTGATTGTGTAACAGCCCGACTTTGGGCTTAGTCGGAACAGTGGTTTTGGGACCACAAATCTGATGTGGAGAAATTTATTTTATTTATATTTTTATGGTTTACAATTTCACGGAATAATTTCGTGAAGATCTCATTCGAAAATTTTAACGTTTGGGCACTCAATTTAGTCAAAAGGACTAAATAGTAAAAAGTGCAAAAGTTGAGTTGTACATGTTAGAGGTGTCCAATTGTTATGAAATTTTAAATTGGAGGTCCGTAAATGATAATTAGGCCATTGGTTAAGTTGGTGGACAAAAATGGACATGGATGGGTATGTTTCAAAAGATTTTTTTAAGGGGCATTTTGGTAATTTAGTGAATTAAATGAATTAAAAACAGAATTTAAATGCCAAATTTGCCCATCTTCAAGCTTAGGACGAATTTAACATGTGGGAAGCCATGGATAGGGTTTTCAAGCTTTCCAAGCTTCATGGTAAGTCCATTCTAGCCCCGTTTTTCATGTTCTTTACGTTTTTGGAGTCCAGTAACTTGATTTAGCTTATTCTAGCAATAATTTAACGTAGGGTTCATATTTGGAAAAATACCCATAGGTGAAATGTGTTTATTTTGATGTTTTATGGTAGAATATGAAGCTTAGAATTATGTTAAACAACTTTTACTAAGCGATTTTAAGTGAAAACGAGTAAAACAACATAATCGGCAAAAATACCTAATGTACATAAGTGCATGTTAGAACAAGAATTTAATGTTGCCATATAAGAGAAAAATGATCAGAATGTTATAAAACATAAGAATAAGGGATGAAGTTTAATTTTTGAGCCTAAGGGAAAAATCATAATTTTGCAAAAGTTTAGGGGCAAAATTATAATTTTGCCAAAGTTTGAGTTAGGGACTGTTTTGAGTAGTACATTAATTAAATAAGTGAAATGTGATTTCTTAGACCCCAAAAAAAACGAGATTTGGACCTAGAACAGGAGGAAAATAAAAAATCGGGAAAGTTGGTAAAATGATCGTTTTGGTATCGAGGTAAGTTCATATGTTTAATAAGCATTTAATTATGCATATTTGAATGATAAATTGATATTTTGGCCATAAATACTTTAGTATTGAGTTTCAGATATAATGATTAATGTTCGATAATAATTCGATATTGGAAAGAGAACTTGTATAATTTATATGTTAGACCATATTTTGTATTATGGCTTTGTATGATAACAAGAAAGTATTGACTAGCGTAGTTTGATGATAATAAGTTAAGTCGATGATATGATGAGATTTAGAATGTAAGTATGTAAGTTGAGTAGCATTTTATTATTATGCAATTATTGTTTTTAGTAATGTTATTGTTTGAGTTATGCGACTAACCTTGAGAATTTGAGCAAGTATGTTTCAGCTATGACTTGACAAGGCATTGATATCTCAAAGTCCATGGCTATACCATGGCAATTAAGGAAGAATTGAGGAAAAGTCCATGTTCATAACATGGCATTTAAGGAGGAATTGACGGTTAAGGATACCATGTAAGACCATGTCAAGACATGGCATTGGTAAGGCAAGGATCCCGTGTAAGACCATGTCAAGACATGGCATCGGTATTGATTAAGGACTCCATGTAAGACCACATCAAGATGTGGCATTGGCACTAAGACAAGGATACCATGTAAGACCATGTTTGGAACATGGCATTTGGTAAGACAAGGATATCATGTAAGACCATGCCAAGGCATGGCACTGATAAGTTCTATAAGGCAAGGAAATCATGTAAGACCATGTCAAGACATGGCATTGATGAGTTACTATAAGGCAAAGGTCCCATGTAAGACCATGCCAAGGCATGGCATTGGTGAGTTCATAAGGCAAGGATACCACGTAAGACCATGTCAAGACATGGCAATGGTAAGTTCAAAAAGGAAAAAGGTTCCCGAGTAGTCCAAAGAGCAAGTCAAAGAAATGACAAGGTGAGAACATGAAGAAAGAGTACAGGTATGCATTTAAGGCTTATTTAATATTGAGATTGTAAGTAATTGAAACTATCAAGTATTAAGTAAGTGATGAGTTTTTAGTTATGCTTGTAACACTTTATGACATGATTGGCAATATGTCTATATTATGAAACAGTACTCATGTGTTAAGTGAGAATGTTGCAGGTTTGTAAGCAAGCTATTAAGTAAGGTGCCCTTCGTATTCTGAGCCTTTGGTAAGGTTACCGATGAGTTCACCGGGAAAATCGATTAAGTGAAATTATGTGTGGCTTGTAGTGATAAGTGTAGGTATATGCATGTGTAACGTACGAGCAATATGCTCGGTATGTAATCAGAAATCGAAAAGATTGTTATAGGTAAGTAATGAATACAACTAAAGTGAGTGAGAGCAAAAATTTACAAATAAAATTATTTTGGACAACAGCAGTTACGTGATTTTGAAAAATCACCAAAAATAGTATTAATTGAATTATAAGTTGGATTAGATGTTGATTTAAATCTTATTGAGTCTATTTTCATATAAAAGAAACAAAGAAAACAAAGAATTTGTATAATTTTAGATATTTAAATATTTTTGAGACTGGTTCAAAATGATTACGTGATCCCCTGTTCTGTCTTGGAAAAATCATTAAAAATTGTACAAAAATAATTATGTGATATAATTTATATTCCTAAAATTCAGAATGAAACTAGTTTTAAATAAACTAATTAATAAGGTCATCTGAATTTTTTATGAGGAGATAATTGATTCGTAGTGAAGGGAGGTCAGAATAGTCAAACAGTGAAATAAGGGAAATTTCAATGAAACTGTACTAATTGGCACGACCAAAAATTCTAGAAATTTTATAGTATGAAGATATGTGAGTCTAGTTTCAGGGAAAATTAGCGGTTTATAATTCGGAGCTCTGTAGTTCAAGAAATAAATAATTTAGTGACAGTGATTCAAGTAGACAGATTAAAGTGAACATGAGTAATAAGGTATAAGCATGTGATTTAATGATTGTATCAATTAGAGAACTTGTTGTGAGGATTTGTCTCATTGAGGCTTTGGTAAGGCTACAAATGAGTAAATTGAGAAAGTAAGAACTTAGCATTATTTATGCAAGTTATGACAGCTTAGCAGTAAGCTAAATTCATTGCTAATGCTTATTATTTTTACACGTGAACTTACTAAGCTTTATAAGCTTACCCCCTTTTCTTTTCCATGTTTCAGAGTCCTATTAAACAAGTCGAGCTAAAGGTCGTCGGAGATCGCTTCACACTATCAAGCTATCCATGGGTATCTTTATTTATAAATGATTTAAGTTATGGCATGTATAGGGAATTGACTAAGTCATTTTGTATATGTGTTAATTAATTTGATTAAATGTATTGCTTCATAACGGTAATAAGGATTATTCTGTATTTAGCCACGAGTTGTGCCTCATATTGGTCATGGAGTTTGTATGCATGTGTTTGTTAAGGTTTAAATTATAAGTGAAATTTTGTGGCTCGGGATTTTGGTAGAATGTATTGTTAAGTCTCGTAATGCCTCGTACCCTATTCTGGCGTAGTATACAGGTAAGGGTTGTTACAGATTACATACGCCTCTATAAAATTAAAGCCGCACGAGAAGAATTACCCGACCCATGATCTAGAGTTGGTCGCCATTGTGTTCGCATTGAAGATATAGAGACACCATTTGTATGGTGAAAGGTGTCAGATATTCACCGACCATAAAAGCCTAAAATACCTGATGACTCAAAAAGAATTGAATTTGAGACAACGAAGATGGTTAGAGCTGATCAAGGATTATGAGTTAGTGATTGACTACCATCCGAGAATGGCGGATGTGGTCACCGATACTTTGAGCAGAAAATTATTGTTTGCACTGAGGGCCATGAATACCTAGATGGCTTTGTTG
The DNA here is from genome assembly GCA_025503065.1 of Gossypium bickii. Lineage (NCBI taxonomy): Eukaryota > Viridiplantae > Streptophyta > Magnoliopsida > Malvales > Malvaceae > Gossypium > Gossypium bickii. Next base: position 31,015,760 of record CP106715.1, on the reverse strand, counting down.
GATGATGGTTCTATTCTAGCCGAGCTAAGGACTAGACCATAATTTCTCCAAGAGGTTTGTGAAGCTCAGATCGAGGACAATAACTTACAAGCCAAAAGAATTTTATGTGAGTCAAATGTTGAGTCAGACTTTCGGGTAAGTCTTGTTAGATGTTTAATGTTTCGAGATAGGGTCTGTGTACCCAGAAATGATGCGTTTATTCAAAGGATTTTGCATAAAGCACATAGCGGATGTTTAATTGTGCACCCAGGCAGCACAAAGATGTACAATGATTTGAGGAAGTGGTATTGGTGGCCTAGTATGAAGAAAGACATTTCCGAGTTTGTATCGAGATGCCTAATTTGCCAGCAAATGAAGGCTGAACACCAAGTAACTTCGGGTCTACTTCAGCCCATTATGGTTCCTAAGTGGAAGTGGGACCGTATTACCATGGACTTTGTGATAGGTTTACCGTTGACGCCAAAAAAGAAAGATGCCGTGTGGCTCATAGTCGATAGACTCACGAAGTCAGCCCATTTCATACCTGTACGAGTTAATTTTTCTCTTGATAAATTGGCGAATTTTTACGTGTCAAAGATAGTAAGACTTCATGGTGTGTCATTGTTGATCATTTCGGATGAAGATCCGAGATTCACATCACAGTTTTGGAAAAAGTTGTAAGAGGCTTTAGCACGAAATTGAGTTTTAGTACAGCCTTCCATCCGTAAATTGATGGGCAGTCGGAGAGAGTGATACAAATACTTGAAGACATGCTTCGATGTTGTGTTTTGGAATTCCAAGGTAATTGGGAAAAATACTTACCATTGGTGGAATTCGCTCACAACAATAGTTTTCGATCAAGTTTGAAAATGGCACCTTATGAAGCATTGTATAGGTGTAAATGTTGAACACCCTTGTATTGGACAGAACTTAGAGAGAATCAAATTCATGGGGTTGATTTGGTCAGGGAAACTGAAGAGAAAGTAAAGGTGATACGCGAGTGTTTGAAAGTGGCCTCAAATAGACAAAAGTCCTATTCGAATTTAAAAAGGAAAGAGATTGAGTTCCAAGTTGGTGATAAAGTGTTTCTGAAAGTATCACCATGGAGGAAAGTCCTCAGATTTGGCCGGAAGGGTTACCGAGAGGATAGAATCGGTAGCTTATCGGTTGGCCTTGCCACCCGAAATAGAAAAGATTCACGATGTCTTCCACGTGTCCATGTTATGTAGATACTATTCGGACCCTACACATGTAATAGTACCAACAGAGGTAGAAATTCAACCGGACTTGACTTATGGTGAAGAACCAGTTAAGATCTTGGCACGTAAGGTCAAAAAATTAAGAAAAAAAAGTATACCTCTTGTTAAAGTGCTATGGCAGAGACATGGAATAGAAGAGGCTACATGGACCAATATCCTAACCTTTTTACCGGTAAGATTTTCGGGGACGAAAATCCTCAAGGGGGAGAATTGTAACAGCCCAATTTAGGGGCTAGCCAGAATAGTGGTTTGGAACCACTAATCCGAGAACAAAGAAAATTATGTTTCATGATATTTTATGAGTTGGAGCATTATTATATAAGTGCATGAAATTTTCGGTATTTTAATTTTAGCGATTTCATGTTTAATTGCGAAAAAGGACTAAATCGCATAAAGTACGAAAGTTCCATTTTATAAGCTAAAAAGGTTTAATAGCTAAAGAACATAAATTGGAGGTCTTTAATGTGCAATTAGACCCTTGGAATTTGAGTGGCCGGCCATAGGGGACAACAATGTCAAAATTGGTCAAAGTTGTTAGATTATGTGGATTAAATTGAGGATTTATAATAAAATAAAGAAAGGAAAAAGATATTATCTTTCCTCTCTTCTTCTCCACTGAAAATAGCGAGCAAAATAGGGGTTTTGAGAGCTCAAAATTTTAGCAAACTCTTCTCCCTACAAGTAAGTGTTTTCGATGGTTTTTCTTAATGATAGTTGTACTTTTGGAATCCTTAAAGCTTAAGCTCTCTAATGAGGGGACTAATTTGCAATATGGTGAAAAGTATAGGGTTTTTCCATGAGAGCTTTATGTGATTTGCTACATTTTTACGAAAGAAAATAAGCCTTTGTTTAGGGCACGGGTGAGGAGCACGGGCACGTCTCAAGGGCACACAGGCATGTCCCTTGAACAACAGGGACGTATGGCCTCTATTTAGGCAAAAAATTTTAAGTGTGTAAAAGTTTCTGATTAATTCACGAAACCTTCCTAAAGTATTTATAAGGCCTCGTACACCCAAGATGAGTAGATTATGAGTTTGAATGGAAAATTTTTAAGCTGAAACGAAATTTTATTGCCTGATGTGATATGTTTAAGCAGGTTGAGTTAAGTAATGCCTCTTATCCGGTTCTGGCTTCGAACCCGGGTAAGGAGTGTTACACTTATTTAATATTTATAGACATAGTTTATGAAAAAAAGGTTTCAAAACTATAACCTTTTATACCACTAAAAATCGGGTTGTTACACCTTTGGAGTTATTCAAGTCATTTCTAGGTTTTCCCCAAAGTTTGGTTTCAATAGAGGGCCAACCAGGACTTGATCTGGTCAAAACATGAGAAATAAAGTCAATGTTGCGACACCAAAAATAGATTACTCATTTGAGCCTCCCATGCTCCAATGTCACGACCTCATACATTTTTGGTATGCATGAGACTATCAGCTCAATGGAAGATTCAAGCTAGATGCTTTGATCTACCAAAATTTCCTCATAATGTCTTAGTAAGGAATAAAGAGATGTTGTTTGCGTTCAAAATACGAAAGAGAAAACTATTGAGAGAGGAGAAGATGAGAGAAAACACAGAGAGAAAAGAGAGAGGAATTTTAGAAAGAAAACTTGTATTGTATTCATTTCATGCATTGCTAGTTACAACATCAATGCTTAAAAAGAAAGAGAAAAGAAAAATGTTTGAAAGTTTGTTACTGCCAAACTGTCTATTATGGGTTTAGTTAAAAAATGCCTTATTTCAATAAAACTCTTATATGCTCCATTTTCATTAAAATGCTACACACCGTTTTTGATTTCATCTTTTAACTTGTAACAACTACCCTTTCCCTGTCGAGATCCTTGTCCTCAAGGATTAAACTGAGGATATTTACTTCGTAATTGCTCAAGAGGTTCCTAGGTAGTGTCCTCCGAAAAAGAATCAACCCATTATACTAGAACTTCAATGATTGCATAATGTCCTTTTTTACCACACGTCGATCAAGAATTCGAGCAGGTTCTTTGGCCCAAGCACCATTGCTGTCAATTATAGGTAGACTGTCTTGGGTAGGAGTTTTTCTTGCATGCTTCTTGAGTAGTGACACATGAAAAGTAGGGTGTACCTTTGACCCAAGAGGGAGTTACAACCTGTATGCTACCTTCCCTACTCGAGCTTCAATTGGAAATGGTCCAAAATACTTTGAAGATAGTTTCTGGTTCCATTTTTTCTTGATTGAGTGCTGCCTATAAGGTTGTAGCCTCTGGCAGAACAAATCCCCCACGTTAAAGTGCCTCTTACTCCTGTGCTTATCTACCTGATGTTTCATTCTATCTTAAGCTCGTTTAAGATGATACTGCAACATTTTTCTAGTAGTTTCCCTCTGTTGCAGGCTCCTATCAACCATGACTAATGGAGAGGCACCAAGAAAGTAAGGGTTATGGTGTGGAGGAGGTTAGCTATAGAGTGCCTCATATTGTGAGCTATGGATGGCTGAGTGATGGGTTGAATTATACCACCATTCTACCAAAGGTAACAACTGAAGCCAATCACCAGGACGCTCTCCTGACATGCAGCAAAGATACCCCTCCAAACATTTGTTTAATATCTCTATCTGCCCATCCGACTCAAGGTGATAGAATATTGAAAAGTACACTTTAGTCCTCACCCTCTTGAATAAGCCCTGCCTAAAATTGCTGACAAAAATTCTGTCCCTATCTAAAATGATCGAGTCAGGCAACCCATGCAACTTAAATTGCTGACATATACTTTTGAGCCACTGTTACCACTGTGTAAGGGTGTGCTAGAGCCAGAAAATGCCCAAATTTTGTGAGCCTGTTGACTATTACCAATATTACAGTTTTACCTTTGGACTTGGGGAGCCCATCTACCAAGTAGCAATGGTTGTAGTAAGCCTGGTTTGGCCACAGTCTCAGACTTGCATGTCTAACATGTAAAACATTCCCTAATCTAAAGCTTCACATCTTTAGTCATGCCCTTCTAGAAGATATTGAAGCCATGCGATTTTTGGTGGCATTTACACCTGAGTGTCCCTCGAATGCACTCGCATGAAAATATTAGAACAGGGCCCTCCTAAGATCCCCATCACTGCCTAGTAAATTAGAAATCATGGTAACACTAGTCATTTTCCAAACATGAGTAGTTTTAATAGATTTGTTTATCAAAAGAGCATCAACTGTAGCATTTCTCGACCCTTTCCTATAAATAACTTCATAGTCATAACCCAACGTTTTTGCAACCCACCTTTGTTGAAATGGTGTGATAGCTTGTTGGTCTGATAAAAACCTTAAGCTTTGATTATTGATAAACCATAATAGTAACATATTTTAAGCCCACATTTAGTATGCTTTTGGATGATTTAAGCCTTAAATTATGTAATTTGGTGCTATTAATCCTTTGATTTCAAGTTTTACACCCAGGAGAGCACCGGATGATGAAAAGAGTGGAAAATGGGCCCAAAATGGAGTAAATGGACCATATCACGAAATCCACATGGCCTAGGCTCAAGGCCACACGGTCGTGCCTAATTCAACAGTCTCGAACACGGCCTGACCATGATTCACACGAGCGTGTGCCATAGGCGTGTCCCTGCCATAACTAAGAGAAATTTCACTCGGATTAGGATACTTAGGGCCGAGGAAACACATTCAGAAGCCTATATAAACACCCTAAGTATGACCTAAGAGGGGGGAACCCAAGGCTTTAGTCAGAGAGCGTCCAGCTAGGCCAAAGAGGGCAGATTTGTGGGGAATTACTCGAAGATAGCCAGTTGATTCATCTCAAGAAGCCAAAATCATACTCAAGACGGAGGATCTTTCCTTCAATTCCTTTGGGGGTTTTAGGGATTTCTTATGTTTTGTTTTATCTTTTCTTCTGAGATGTTTTCTTTTATTGTTATGAACTAAACCCTCAGATACCTGAGGGGGATGAAACCTAAGATGAATCTTGTTATCGTTTGCTGAACTATGTGATAAATATTTGACTTATTCTTAATTAGTGTTCTTAATTCTTGTGTTGATATTTCCGGGATATTAATTCAAGAGTGATGTGCCTAGGTGGAGGAGCAAAAGTCCCTGCCTAAGAGTAGATCTAGCATAATTAAGCGGAGTTGATCGCACGCCTAGAGATAGGGTGACGAGATTTTGCCAGATTAGGGTGAAACCTAATATGGGAGTCCATAGATCGAGTTAATGCAATTCTAGGGGTTTTAATTAGAAAGAGATTTCAATTAATCAACCTAGGGTTAGACGTTAGTCGCCTCGAGAGAGAGATTAATATAACTTAGGGAATCTCACGGATCAAGTCAAATGAATAAATCGTCTGGTTCAGAGTTAGATAATAAGTGAAGTCTAGGTGGATTCTTCATTGGGTATTGTCTTAATCAATTGGTTTTTCCTAAAGCATTTTTCCCAAATTCCTCCTCTTTGTCTTTGCATCTTTAGTTTAGTTGTTAGTTAATTTTAGATTAGATAAAAATTCATTCAATCCTTAGGCTAAATAATAAAAAGAGAGTTACTATTAGTACTTTTGGTTCCTTTGGGTTCGACAATCCGGTCTTGCCTTAACTATACTATTGTTCGATAGGACTGCTTGCCTCAAATCGTTGTCATAGTTAGTTTCTAAGTTCGATCATTCTTTATATAAATTTTAAGACTTTGACATCGCATAAAACAACGATCAAGTTTTTGGCGCCGTTGCCGGGGAACTAAAATATTAAGAAAGCCTAATTTTTATTACTTTAGCCATTTTTATTTTTTGCAATTTATTTTTATTTTTAACTTTGCTAAATTTTCTTTCTTTTGTTCCTTTCAAGTACCTCTAGTTTATGACTAGAAGGAACCCGACAGGACCCCTACTTTACGATAGTGATATTGAAGGTACCGTTCGCAGAAATCGAAGAGAAATAAGGCGAAGCTTAAACTACATAGAAGAAGAGTAAGAAGCCGAAATAAATACTACAGAAGAGATGGCTGAAAATCATCTGCCACCTCCAGAGATGGCCAAAAATCATGCTCCTCAAACTATGTATGATTATGCTAAACCTAGTTTAACAGGAACTGAGTCAAGTATTGTTAGGCCTACTATTGCTGCAAATAATTTTGAACTGAAACCTAACACTATACAAATGATACAACAGTTTGTTCAGTTTGATGGTTTGCAGGATGAGGATCCTAATACACACTTAGCAAATTTTCTAGAATTTTTTGATACCTTCAAAATAAATGGCGTTTCTAATGATGTCATCCGTCTTCGGTTATTTCCCTTTTCTTTGAGAAATAAAGCCAAATAGTGGTTACATTCCCTTCCACGAGGATCAATCACTACATGGGATCAAATGACCGAAAAATTTTTATTAAAATATTTTCCATAGGCCAAAACGACCAAGTTAAGGAATGATATCTCTTCTTTTGTGCAGATGGATTTAGAGACACTTTACGATGCATGGGAGAGATACAAAGACTTGTTGAGGAGGTGCCCACACCACGGATTACCTTTGTGGCTACAGGTCCAAACTTTCTATAACGGTGTGAACCCTTCAACAAGGCAATTAATCGATTCAGCAGCTGGCAGAACTCTGAATAACAAAACTCCTGAAGCAGCCTACGAGCTTATAGAAGAGATGTCACTGAATAACTATCAGTGGCAAGTCACAAGGACAAGGCCAACAAAAGCAGCTGGAGTTTTCAACCTTGACGCAGTAACCGTGCTATCAAATCAGGTAGAGATGTTAAATAAAAAATTTGATGGTTTATACGATTCTTCGCAGGCACATCCAGTTATGCAGTACGACGCAAGTGGAGGCGTGGCGAATCCTGAGTACCCACCCTACGGACAGGGCACGAAGAGCGAATAAATGAACTATATGGGTAACAATTTTCAATCTAACACTAACCCTTACAGTAATACTTATAATCCAAGTTGGAAGAACCATCCCAATTTCTCATGGGGTGGTCAAGGAAATCAAAGGCAACAACCATCCCAAAACTTCCAACAACAACCCTACCAGGAAAAGAAGCCGAACCTCGAGGAGATGCTGACAAAATTCATAGCAGCCACAGAAACACGTTTGCAAAATATAGAAACAAACTTTGAAGCATCGACACAGGAGCTCAAGGATCAGTTAGGGCAACTTGCTAAGCTAATCTCTAAAAGACCACAAGGAAGCCTACCAAGCAACACCGAGACTAACCTAAAGGAGCAAATTCAAGCCATAACAGCTTAGGATAATGAAGGGTTAGACGAGCCCGATTTAAGGCAAGAGAAGGTGGAAGAAGAAGGTAAGGTTGAGGTAAATAATAAGCCAAAACTGATAATCAAAGACTACCAACCTCGTATACCATATCCCGAAGCGATAAGTTTCTTAAACTCTTAAAGAAATTACATATTAACTTACCGTTTCTTGAAGCTCTTTCGCAGATGCCAGATTCTAGGAAATTTTTAAAGAAGCCATTGGCAAATAAGCAGAAGATAGACGAGGAATCACATATGGAACTGAATGCAGTGTGTTCAGCAATGTTGCGAAATAAACTACCATGAAAATTAAAAGATCTAGGAAGCTTTACAATTTCATGCTTAATTGGTAGTTTATCTATTGATAATGCGTTAGTTGATTTAGGGGCAAGCATAAATGTCATGCCTTATAAAATGTTTAAACAACTAGGTCTAGGGAAGCCCAAACAAACTAGGATAAGTATTCAATTAGCTGATAAAACTGTTAGAATTCCTAGGGGTATAATCGAAGATGTACTCGTAAAAATTGATAAATTCGTATTCCCAGTAGATTTTGTCATTTTAGACATGGATGAGGACAACACGATCCCCTTAATTTTAGGAAGACCATTTTTAGCAACTGCCAGGACTAAAATTGATGTCGACGCATGTGAACTCATACTCTGTGTAGGTGACGAGACAGTCACTCTTCAAGCCCTCGATTCAGCTAGGACATCGAATAATCAAGGTGAAAAAGTAAATGCTATTGATAACCATTCGGTTAACCCTTCTTTCCAGGAAGCTCCACAAAAGAACACAACTGATCCTAAACCCCGTGCCAACAAAGAAGCAATTCATGAGGAACAAAGGATTCAGATCGATGAACTAGAAGAGTGGAAGATGCATAACTAAAAAAAACTGGGGATACACGAAGCAGAACCAAAGCCACTCTACGAGACAGACAAGTTCAAAATTGGAGATCAGGTACTGATAGAAAAAGCAGACCCACGAATACCTCCCCCTAATCCTAACACAAACAAAGAAATCCCTTTTAAGGTGATCAATGTTTTCCCATATGGAACGGTAATGGCCTAAATTCAAGGTTATCGGAATAATGGTTTCGCAACCATAAATCTGATTTAAATAGAAATTTTCTTCAATATATTTGCATGAATATTTATATGATAGGAAATATTTTAATAAATATTTATAAAATGTTAGTAATGTAGTATTAAACTAGAAAATTTTAACGTTTGGGTAGGAAATTAAATGAAAAGGATTAAATTGAAAAAGGTGTAAAAGTTTAATTATAGATTAAAAGAAAGTATAAAGGACCAAAATGGCAATTAAGCCATTTTGTCTAGTTGAGGCGTTTATTGTGAAGAAAATCTAAGATTTTTATGTTTAATATATATTATTATATTATTATATAATAAAGATATTTTAATATATTATATTATATTGTTATTATATATATTATAAAGAGAAAGTAAAAGAAAGAACAGAAAAGAAACAGAGAGTAAAGACGAAATAGAGAAGAAATAGGGGAGAAAGAAAGAAAAATGGAGAATAGAGTTTTTAAAGCTTGGAGTTTAATTTGGTAAGTTAATTTAGTCCTTTTCTTTTAATTTTGATGCTTTATAAGTTTTAGAACAAAGTTTTGATGAATTTAAGTTGAAGTTTTTGAAGTTTTAGAGTTTTTCAATATAGCATATGATGAATAAAATGATGAGTTAGTGGTTTAATTGAAAGAATTTGAAGTTAGAATTGGATAAAGGACTTAATTGCAAAACAAGCTATAAGAAAATAGTTTTGGGACAGCAGCAGTAGAGTAAGTTTGAAAATTCACCAAAAAATTGTAGAAGTGGAATTAGAAGTTGAGTGAGATATGAAATTAAAGCTTATTGAGTCTATTTTCATATGAAGGAAACAAGGAAAGAAAAGAAGTTCTGTATTTTGAGATATTTAGATTTTTGTAAGACTGGTTCAGAATGAATTCGGGTTCCTCTGTTTTGACTTTAGAAAATCATAAAAAATTGAAGAAAAATAATTATGGGCTTAAATTTATATATTTGGAATCTTGAATAAAACTATTTTCAATAAAAATAAACAAGAACATCATCTGAATTCTGTATGAGGAGATAATTAATATTTAGTGAAGAAGGGTCAGAACTGCTAGATAGCAGAACAGGGGTGACTTTAAAGAATAAACTGTACTTATTGGCTAAACCAAAAATTCTGAAACTTTTATGGGAAGAAGATATGTGAGTCTAGTTTCAGGTAAAATTAACGGTTCTTCATTTGGAGTTCTGTAGTTCAAGAAATAAATAATTTAGTGACTATGACTCAAGTAGACAGATTTAAACAAACTAAAAATAATAACAGAATTATAGAAAATGCTACATGTGAATATGAAATGTATTGAATTGATGATTGAATTTATTTATTTAGATCCGGAAAACTCAAATACGAAGCTAGATTGAGGAAAGGAAAAAGTCCCGGATTAGTAGATTTTGTAAACGAACTAGTATCAAGGTAAGTTCGTGTAACTTGAATTATATTCTTAAATGCTTGAAATGTATGTTATTGATGTGAAAATAATTTGAATGTTCATTGTATGAAGATTGATGATACATTAATATATTTGATAAAAAGGGAAAGAAATCTCAGTTGAATGAAAGGAAAATTCGATGGATCTCTGAAAAGGAATTGACGGTAAAAAGGATCTAGCCCAGACGGGTGATCCTATCTTAATATAGCCCTCCCGAAGAATATGTGGAAAATGGATTTAGCTTGGACGGGTAATCCGAATTAAGTCGAATTTAGCTGGACTGTAATTCGGATCCAAGCTCATTAGAGTAATTGTCGTTGTGAGGATTTAGCTGGACCGTAATCCCGACAATATGAGTTTATATTACAGTGATTTAGCTCGGGTGGTAATCCATTGTAAGGATGAGGTTCGTGAGTGTGCTCTCGAAATGGAAATGTGCGCACATGAATATGAATTGACGGACCGATTTGTACACTAAAGTGTACCTATGAAAATCCATCGAAAATTCCAAGAAATTCAACGGGATAAATATGGAAAAAGAATAACAAGGAAATGGAAATCACCGTATTGATGAGCTCATCAATCATGGTGTGTATATTATTGATATATGGAAATTAATGGACTAACTTGAATGTTGAGTTTGTGATTGTTAGGATAATAGTGCATTGAATGGTTATATGAATGTTTAATGCATTATATTGAAAATATTAGGTAAGTATAATTCTTGTTGCACGGGCTTACTAAGCAAAAAGTGCTTACTCTGTTTTCCTTTCCCTTGTTTTGTAGTATTAAGAGCTCGGAGGTCGGATCGGTAGGAGACTCATCACACTATCAACCCCAAGATTTTGGTATTTTAAGAAACTTTATTTTGGAAATCAATGGCATGTATAAGCTAATAAAATAAATGTTAACATGAATGAGTATAAGGTCAGCCATTGATATGGCTTATGTGTTGAATTTATCTTATAAATATGCATGAATTTTATTTTGAAAATATATTGAATTGGAATGGTTTCGGTTTCAAAAAAAAAAAATTTGTAAACTCCAGTAATGCCTTGTACCTTATTATGACAACGAATACGGGTAGGGGGTGTTACAGGAACAGTCGAGGTAAGTAACCATATTTTTGGCACTTTAAAAATAAATGCCACTCGTCTTACACTCTATCATGATAATGGAACTGCTAGCATGAGGAAGGACTTTCAACTCCTCAAACCACCATGAATATGCGAATGAGAGGTAAGTCTAGCTTAAGACTATAAACGAGCGCTTCTTGGGAGGCAACCCGAGCACTAACTCTATTAACTTTTACATTCCTTTAATTTTTTTTTTATTTCTACACCAGCATCTAATTATAAACTAACCAAAAAAGTACATATTTTCAAGCCACACAGCCTTGCACACGGCTGTGGCCATGGCCGTGTGGATGCACCGAATCTCTATACTGACATAGCAGAGATGGTACAAGTCAAAACAAATCAATCCTCAAGTCACGGACTCTAACTACCACGCCACGGCCGTGGCCGACACTGTTAGATCATACACGGGCGTGGAGACCTGAACATGGGCATGGGAGAAGCGAACAAGGCAAAACACGACCGTGCGATAAAGCCGTGTGACACAACACGCCCATGGTACATGGGCGTGGGGACGTACCAGACCTGAAAATTCTATTTAACCCCCCATTTTCTTCTTACCTACTCCCCATCTCCTTTCTCCCATCCCATCCTTCAGATAGCCCCCTCCCTACACTTTTCTTCTTTAGCTATTACCCAAACCCTTGAGCTATACCACATCTATGTCAAAGAAGCGGAAGGATCCTGGAACAGTCTCCCTTTGTGAGACCGATCTGTATAAGTTCATGCAGCCGCTTCATCCACTCGACAAGCCAAGGCTCTTTGAGGCCATTTAGTTCTTCTTCTTCTTTACTCTTCTCCTTTATTTTCCTTCTCTTTGACTATCTTATGCTTAAATTAGTTTATTTTATCTTAGTTTCTTGGTTTTATGTTCTAAAGGTTGCTTGGGAATCACGCCACTTCGGCCACCGCCAGCACCTCCTCAGCCTTAGAAGTCACACCCACATCACGAACCATCCAACAATAAGGACTCTTCGGTCCATTCATCTTTCATTTTAATTTTATTTACATTTCTATTTTCTTTCTCTTTATCTTTCTTGTCTTTAATTATATATTTAGTTTATTTTAAATGTGTCTTAATATTTCCTGGCTAATTCTCTACGAGCTTCCCAATTTCTTTATCTAGCGCAGAGCTCGATAGCAGCCACCACACCTCGGGACTCCCAACTCAAGGAAACCACCAAAATTCAGGAAGTTTCACCTCTCCCTTTCTCTTAAATTTCATATACATTTTTGTCCATTGGGGGCAATGTACATCTTAAGTGTGGAAGGGTGAATATTCATTTTGAGAAAGTGCCTAACTTTCTTCATTATTCTCAAATCCCTGAATTATGCCATGAATGATATACTGTTCTTAAGTAAGTTTCTCATATTATGATTAGAATAAAATTTCCTATAATTTATGATTTTTATTGATATGTTTTGGATTAAATCATTGATAATTGTACAATGATGATTTAAATTTTAGGAGACTAGAGAATCAAGCAAGATAAGTCTATTTTTTAGAAATTAAAAATTTTTCTAGGTTGTCTACCTAAATCGGAATGTTACCTTGAAGTTTGAAATTTACGAGGTTGATATCGAACACCTATAATTTTTGTGAGATTTTGAGCCTTTTAGAGCATGTATTCTTTTCCTTGTTCACTTTATTAATTATGAGTGTGTCAACATTGATTTGTTATTCTAGAACTTGCATCGTTTATACATGTCGAGATCACACCTTTTATTTGATATACAGAGATGATAAAGGCACCTAGGTTTTAACCCACTTACTCCACTAAAAGCCTTCCCTCATAATTAACCCCTAGTAAACCATTTTTTAATCCTAACAACCCTTTTTATTGACTCACATACTAATTTTAACTCAAAACCCTATTTTGAGATTTGATTTGATCAGTTGCCCAACTATTTTATCTATTTCAATTATATTTGACTTGTTCTTTAAAAAAAGCGAAGAATATTCACTATTAGTTTTGTGATTAGGCGAGCTTATACGTTAAATTCCAATTATTGAAGAAGAAGCTCATATCATAATATTATTTATGTAATTATTATCAGCTCGATATCTCTAGTTAGGTGATTTGTCAAGTCAATCTCGATTCTAACCCGCTAATTCAGCCTTTATCCACACTTTTAACCCAAGCCCTATCACAACCTTGTTAAAGACCTTTTGATTTGTGTATCATCTCATATTATAGTGATGGAGATTTGATTTTCATGCAAGCCTATGGGATTAACTCTTCATGTTCGACTTTTGAGTGCTTAATTTTGAACCTTAAACACTTTGAGTGATTTGAGTGAATCTTTAGTGAGGATGTCAACTCTTGTCGATTTTGAATCAGAGGTAATTAATTAGGTAAGGGGAAACACCTAACGTTTTGGGGCTATAAATGTATGACTTTGATTGTTTGAATCTTTAGGACTCTTTGAGTTGAGTTATCAATGTATGAATTATCTTTGAATTATGATGAAACATTATTGATGAATATTATGAATCAAGGAAGTTTGTTTTAATTGTAAGTTGAGAATTTTGCTTGAGGACAAGCAAAAGCTTAAGTGTGGGGGTATTTGATAAACCGTAATAGTAACATATTTTAAACCCACATTTAGCATGCTTTTGGATGATTTAAGCCTTGAATTATGTAATTTGGTGCTCTTAATCCTTTATTTTCATGTTTTACACTCAAGAGAGCACCGGATGATGAAAAGAACGGAAAACGAGCCTAAAACGGAGTAAATGGGCCATATCACAAAATTCACACGGCCTAGGCCCAAGACCACACGACCGTGCCTCATTCAACAGTCTCAAACACGGCCTGGCACAATTCACACGGGCGTGTGCCATGGGCGTCTCCCTGCCATAACTAAGAGAAATTTCACTCGGATTAGGATACTTAGGGGCGAAGAAACACATTCAGAAGCCTATATAAACACCCTAAGTATGACCCAAAAGGGGGGAACCCAAGGCTTTAGTCGGGGGCGTCCAGCTAGGCCAAAGATGGCAGATTTGTGGGGAATTACTCGAAGATAGCCAGTTGATTCATCTCAAGAAGCCGGAATCATACTCAAGATGGAGGATCTCTCCTTCAATTCCTTCAAGGGGTTTTATGGATTTCTTATGTTTTGTTTCATCTTTTCTTCTAAGATGTTTTCTTTTATTATTATGAACTAAACCCTCAGATACCTGAGAGGGATGAAACCTAAGATGAATCTTGTAATCGTTTGCTGAACTATATGATAAATATTTGACTTTTTCTTAATTTTGTGTTCTTAATTCTTGTGTTGATATTTTTGGGATATTAATTCAAGTGTGATGTGCTTAGGTGGAGGAGCAAAAGTCCCTGCCTTAGAGTAGATCTAGCATAATTAAGCGAAGTTGATCGCATGCCTAGATATAGGGTGACGAGATTTTGCCGGATTAGGGTGAAACCTAATATGGGAGTCCATAGATCGAGTTAATGTAATTCTAGGGGTTTTAATTAGAAAGAGATTTTAATTAATCAACCTAGGGTTAGACATTAGTCGCCTCGAGTGAGGGATTAATATAACTTAGGTAATCACTGATGAAGTCAAATGAATAAATCGTCTGGTTCAGAGTTAGATAACAAGTGAAGTCTAGGTGGATTCTTCCTTGGGTATTGTCTTAATCAATTGGTTTTTCCCAAAGTATTTTTCCGAAATTCCTCATCTTTGTCTTTGCATCTTTAGTTTAGTTGTTAGTTAATTTTAGATTAGATAAAAATTTATTCAATCCTTAGGCTAAATAAAAAAAAAGAGTTACTATTAGTACTTTTGGTTCCTTTGGGTTCGACAATCCGGTCTTGCCTTAACTATACTATTGTTCGATAGGTGCGCTTGCCTCAAATCATTGTCATAGTTAGTTTCCAGGTTCGATCATTCTTTATATAAATTTTAAGACTTTGACATCGCATAAAACAACGATCAATTATCAGTTCGAATCTTGAGCCTCCCCACTAGATATGCATGCCCTTTTCTCACTACCATCAGAACAACTAACATCTCTTTCTCATATATCGACAATGCTTGATGCCTAACCCCCAACCCCTTGTTAAAAAATGCTATTGGTTTGCCTTGTTAACGGAGAGCAGCTCCCACACCAAACCCAAAGGTATTAGTATCGACGCAAAATTCCAGCTGAAAGTTAAGCAAGGTCAACAAAGATGTTAAACATAAAGCATCTTTCAGCTACTGGCAAGGGTAGCTTGATTGTCCCATTGGCAAGCATTTTTCTTAAGAAGATTGGTGAGGTGTCTAGCCAAAATTCCATAATATCTGATGAATCACCTGTGGTATCTAGCGATGCCTAAAAAACTCATCAATTCCTTAATACATGTGGGTGTAGGCCAATTGGTAACACATGCCACTTTCCCTTTGTCCATGGCTATAGTTCCTAGTGTTATCACATGGCCTAGATACTCAACTTGTTTAGTTCCAAACAAACGTTTGCGTTGAGAGTGTGTGTTGCCTTAGGATTTGGAATAACCACCCTAAGGTGCTCTATGTGTTCATCCCAACTTGCTGAAAATACTAAAATGTCATAAAAAAAAGACCACCACTGTTTTTCTCAAAAAGGGGCTTAAAGATGGTATTAATGAGTGCTTGAAAACTTGATAGAGCATTGGTGAGACCAAAGGGCATTACCAAGAACTCATAATGCCCTTCATGAGTTCTAAAGGTAGTTTTGTGGATATCAACATCATTTATCCTTATTTGGTGATACCATAACTTGAGGTCCAACTTTGAGAAAACTCTTGCATGACTTAACTCATCCAACAACTCCTCGATGATGGGAATGGGAAATTTATCTTTTATTTTTAACTAGTTGAGTTGTATGTATTCTACACAAAGCCTCCAGCTACTATATTTATTTTTAACCATAATTGTGGGTGAAGCAAAAGAACTAAAATTGTCTTTGATCACACCAGTGTGTAGCATTTCCTGAATAATCTTTTCTATTCTAGCCTTTTGAACCATGGGGTATTTGTAAGGTCATATTTTGATCACAACATTCTCGTCCTTCAAGGGAATTTTGTGGTCCTGGGGTCTTGTTCGAAGTAGGCCTATAGGGATCCCATAGATGTCAGAAAAATCCTTCAAGAGTGTTTGTATGCTTACATGAAGCTGATGGCCATTTGCTTGTATGGACAATTGAGTAGATGAAGTCATTAGCATTGTACAAGGGCATAAGAGTTGATCAGTAGTGGAAAGAAATCTTAAAGATTAATCTGTTGACATGACATGTATGCTACCAGAAAGAATACCCTGCAAGGTTTAATTTTTTTTCACCTGAAATTGAACTGCATAGTTAATGGCCCAAAATTCCAAGAGATGGGTCCTAATGAGAGTAGCTACTGTATTCCAAAGACCAAATCACACCCTTTGAGAGGTAGCAGTATAAAATCTATGACAAACTAGAAACCTTAAGTCTCCCACTTAACCTTCCTACATGTTCCTCTAGTCATTAAGCACCTACCATCTGCTACAACTACTTTTAACTGTTCCTGGTATTATATAGGAAAAGGCAGTTTACTCACCACCCTTGTATCTAAAAAGTTATGTGTACTGCCTGAATCCACTAACACAATGGCTTTGGTATTCCCCACAAGAGCTTCAAAGCTCATTGTATGGAGACCTTGTGACCCTTTCATAGCATGCAGCGATATCACAGGCTCTTGCGTTTGTCTTTCATGGGAGGATCCCCTAGTCGGTTAGAACATTTTCGGAAATCCTCTCCTTCTCCATCTGAATGAGATTCCAACAACACCTGGTATAACTGCCCTTTGACACATTTGTGACCAACATGGTACTTGGCTCCACACAAAAAACATAACCCCTTTTTGTTTCCTTTCAGAAATTAAAGTTGGTTGATTCCTTTAAAGGATGCTCTAGGGCCATTAGTTCCACTAGAATACCCTATAGTAACAGTGATAAGAGCTCCAGATGTAACCAGTGAAACAATTCTACTTGAAGTAGCACTTTGTTTAACATTCGAGTTATACCAAAACCCCCTCCTAGGGGAAGTGTTCAAAATATCATCCACCTGACTGGCTAAATGAAAAGACCAACTAAGGTTTGAGGCTTAAATAACTGTAACTATTTTCTAACATCATGTTTCAAATTACTAATGAAAATACTTAAAGCATGTTGTTCAGGCAGATGTATCTGGTTCAACAAGTTGACAAATAAATTATGGAAATGCTCCACAGAATCTTGTTCCTTAAGGGTTACCAGTTCTGACATGGGGTCTCTGAACTTCTTTGAGCCAAAACGCTCTTGCAAACTGATGGCATATCATGGCCAATCTTGTAACGGCCCGATAGTCACGAGTACTGAAAAGTGTATTTTTGGGTCTCCGTTTTCGTAAAACAGATTTGTAAATATTTATTTAAAATATTTATGAAGTTAATTGTATGGTTAATTAGGTCTTGGTTAGGTGAATTTGCATGAATTAAGAGTAATTAAGAATAGGGACTAAATTGCATATAGTTTGGAAGTTGAATTATAGATTAAAGAAAATAAAAGGGGCTAAATAAACAATTTAACCTATTTTTAACAAGTGTATGGAGTTGGTGTTTACATGTGTAAAAATAATATACATATGTATAAAATAATAAATTATACTACTTAATACTTAAGAATATATATTATATTATATTATATTATATTATATTATATTATATTATATTATTAAATAAATAAACAAAACAAATAAAAGAAAAAGAATAGAAAAAGAAACAAAGTTAAAACGAAACGGAGAAGAAAAAAAAAAGAAAAGGAGAAAAGCTAGGGATTTCAAAGTTCAAAGCTTAATTGGTAAGTCAATTTAGTCCATTTTCTTGTAATTTTTATGTTTTTAGAATCCTGGTATTAAATACTACTCGACCCATGTCAAAATTTTAGAAATTATTGAGTTTTTAATTGTTGTTTATGTTGAATAATATGAGTATTAGAGACTAAATTGATAGATTTTTAAGTTGGAAATGGAAAATGATTGAATTGTAGAATATATTAAAAATTTTGAGTATTAGAGACTAAATTATAAAATTTTGAAATTTAGGGATTTAAGTGAAATTAGATAGTTGAATCTAGTTTAAAGTGGAAATTGAATGAAAATAGAATTAATTGTGAAGAAATAAAGTTAGTCTTGGTTTAGGGTCTAAATTAGAATTTAGGCAAATGTTGAATAAAAATTGGAATATTTAATGTGAAATTAAATTGTGTTGTATTGATGAATTTTAAATTGTTTTTAATTTTCGTAGCTAACGTTGTGTCAGAAACTTCGACTAAGAAGGGAAAAGATAAAGTCAACGAGAAGTAGCTTGGAAATTCTGGTTTGTATTTCTATAATCTGATCTAATAATTAATTGTTGTATTTTGATTTAATAATTATGGTAAGTATTGAGGTGAGTAACTAGCATTTTGGTATTGAATTGAATTTATATGAATTTGTGATTAATGTGAAATGTGAAATGTGAAATGTGGATATTGGATATTGATTGTTTTTGAATTGTGGAATTAAACCCTATTAACTGTATCGAACTGAGTCGAATATAGATGACATGCCATAGGACTGGAAGAGTTCAAGGATACTTCGACCTCGAGTCGATGAGACACTGGGTGTCAATTATTTACTTCCAATTAATTCGATAAGACACTGGGTGCCAACTTACTTTGGTTTAGCCGATGAGACACTGGGTGTCAACTTATTACTTCGAATTATCTGATGAGGTATTAGGTACCAAACTGGTGTGTTTTGGTTGGATCCGTGTATCCGTCCAAGTCCGAGTCCGAGTCGTGTTAATAGGGGTAATTAAATGAAATGGTAATATGATTGGAACCGAAAAGCATTGAATGTGAAATGCAAGTGAGATATATGGATTTCTGTATCGTATTGCGAAAAGCTATTTTAGATAGAAAATGATGAAAACTGAATATGCTATAAATAATTTGTTTATTAATTGCTTAATTGAATAGCTATTGATATTGTACGATTAAATGCGTATGTTATATTAAATTTTGTTTTAAAATATTTGGATTATAGAAATACCATTGAGTTTATACTCAGCGTACGGTTTATTTTCCGTGCGCAGGTTAAGTACCTAAAAGTTGATCGTCGATTCAGCATCCATCAACGATCCCGATCTCAAACGTGGTGATGTTTATCCTTTTGTGTCGGCATATACCTAGGGTGTCCAAATAATAATTATTTTGTGGATTGATTGTAAAGTAAATGGGATTATAAGTTTAATATTGGTTGGTTATATACATATAATGTGTGTTTATGTTTGAAGTTATGTTACGACATGTTTAAGTTAATGTTTAAATGAACATGAATTAGGTAAAATAAATTGAATTTGGCATGGTTATAAATTGGATTTGAATGATGTTTAAATGGTATAAAATGATGATATAACTGTGGTACTTATGAGGGTACATTGGTTAGGCACTTAGGATGTTTTTTTATATGATTTGGATGAGTTTGATTGTGTTTTGAATTGGTTAAACGAATGATTTTTGAGTTGCTTATTGTCTAAGCTTGCAGGGAATGGTAAACTTCTTGTTAAATGTACATTTTGAGTCCACACGGCCAGACATACGAGCTTGTGACTAGATTGTGTGAGACACACGGCCTGACCACACGGGCGTGTGATTCCTGTAGCTTTGAAAATTTTTATTATTTTTCAAAAAATTCTCTAAGTTTCCGAATTAGTCCCGACTTGTTTCTAACACGTAATTTGGGCCTCGAGGGCTTAAATAAGGGATAATATGTATGAGTTTGATTGGTTTTGACTTGAATATTATATGATATGAAATGCATTGAAATTATGTATGTTTGATCAGTAATGCTCCAAAATCCTATTCTGACAACGGATGTGGGTTAGGGGTGTTACAAATCTAGCATGTGCAACCTTCCATGTTTCTAGGCGTGAAAGTGATGCAAGTCAATAGCTCGACCCTCCAAGTTCAACATTACGATACAAACTCTATCATTCGTAGGAATTGCTTCTGCTTCAAAAAATTGCTCCAACTTAAACTATCAAGCCTTATAGTCAGTCCCATCAAAATGAGGGCATCCCGCTCTAAAACTCTTCTCTTGGGAGCCTCTTACGTGTGTAAGAACTGCTAGGGGTGGAAGAGTTTCAAAGGGTTCTTTTGGAGGGAACCTTAGGGGTGATCTTCCAAAATGTCCTTTCCTCGGTCTTGAACAATAGCATGAATTGGCACAGCAGGACTACCACAATATTGCGTAAACAAACCGTGAAGCTCAAATCTAAGATGTTGAAGTTCAGATCTAATTTCTCTTAAAAACTCATCCTTAAATCTCTATAGTCGATCTTCCAGTTTTGCGTCAAACTTAACATCCAATTGGAGAGCTCTTCCTAAATCTTTTCCACCTCTTGTTACAACACATGAACCTCCTTTTATACGCGGGTAGTTACTCCTTCACCGGCCATCGTGATCGGAAAGCTCTGATACCTTTGTTAGAGTTCAAAATAATAAAGAGAAAATTATTGAGAAAGTGAAAGATGAGAGAAAACACAGAGAGAAAAGAGAGAAATTTTAGGAATAAAATTTGTACTGTATTCATTTCATGCCTTGTTGGTTACAACGGAAATGTTTAAAAGGAAAACGAAAAGAAAACCGTTTGAAAGTTGGTTACTTCCAGACTGTTCGTTATTGGCTTAGCTAAAAAATGCCTCGTTTCAATAAAACTCTTATTCGCTCTGTTTTCATTAAAATGCTACGCATCGTTTTTTATTTTATCTTTTAACTCGTAACAGATGCAACCTACTTAATAAAGAGAAATCTTGGATTAATGTCCTTCTCAGATGAGAAATTATGATTGGGTGACTTGAAGTTACTTTTGTTGATATTTAATGTCTTATCCAAAATGTCATTATCGTGATGGCAAAACAAGGAACAAGATGTATACAGTATACATCAAGAAGGAAATGACTGTTGATAGCTTTTTTGATGGCCATAACTTTTATTACTATTACTTTGCTATTTTGTGTATATTGTCATCATTGTACCCAAAAAAGCAAAGGCAAGAAGAATTTATTTTTCAAAATGAGGTTTAGGTTTTTTTTGTGTGGTATTTGGTTTAGTGTTAGAGTACTTATATGATATTGGGTTGGGGTGGTTAGCGAGTTCGTATTGTGTTTGGTCAAAGAATTTGATTCCTAAAAATTGGTTCAAGATAGGTTGGCTACTAGGAAATTGGCTTCTAACAGAATGATTTTTCGTCTTTTTTTTTTTTTATTTGCCTAGAGAATAGGAAATCGATTTTCTCTAGCCTCGTTTCCTTGTACGATTTCATCATTTAAACCAGAAAATCGATTTCCTTTTACCCCATTTTGCCATTCCTTAAATCTACTTTTACAATTGATTTGACGATTAAAAAATTAAATTAATTTCCTTGAAACCGTGTTCTCTTTTCCCAACCCAAATTTCTTCATATCCGTAAATAATCTAAAAGTTATTTAGATTTGTAATAAATTTATTTTTGTTATATTCCAAAAAATGATTATAATATTAATAAAAATCCTTAATTATTCGAATAATCCAGCCTCCTACTCCTACTCCTACTAAAGATTCCTCTATGTAAAATAAATAATTGAAAGAAAGAAGAACCAATAAGATATTAAATCTATAAGAGTAAGCTATATTATTAGTCATTAAATTATAGATAAATTTTCGTTTTAATCACTTACCTAAAAAAATATTACAATTTAATCACTAAACTTGTTTGAAAGTTTTCATTTAAGTCATTGAACTATTTAAAATTTTTAATTTAAGTCATTGGGCTTTTAATTATTTTTTTTTTAATTTCTGCTAGTGAGCTCCAAGTGACAATTCAATAATCAATACGGTGGATCATTACTTATCAACAAGTAGAAGAACATACATTAGATCCATATTGATATGACAACTAGTGTTGGAGATTAGAGAAAAAACTATTTAAATTTTAGTTTGTAGATTCGTAACGTCTAAAGATGTTTCATGAAAAAAAAACTGAACTATAGAAGAGAAGAATAAAGAGAGCTTTCAATTAGTACAGACAATGCGAATAGAGAAAGCCATATAACATCATTTTAACAGCCCCAGTAAATTAAATGAAAATTTTTGAATAATTCAATGATTAAATTGTAACTTTTTAGTTAAGTGGCTAAAATGAAAATTTACCATACTTCAATAGCTAATGGTGGAATTTACCCAATTTATGATTTGTCGGAAGAATGGCTGAAGAAGAGATGAGTAATGACTGCTGACTATCAAATCGTCAAACCAATAATGTTTCACAGTAATTGTAGGCTAGTGTGCAGGCAGGCAATATGCTTAGCTTTACATGCAAACAGTACAGGCCGCTAGCTTTCTCTCTCTCATTCTCTCTCTTTTTCTTTTTCTTTTTTTTTTTTTTGACATGAAAAACTCCCAAGAAAACCGAGTTTTGGACCAAAAATATATAAAAAATTGCATCCAAGACAACAGTAAAATGCCGCTGGCAACGATCTGTCATGTAGCAAAACCTTAGTTCCTAACCCTATATTGCATGACGTCGGAACCCTAGCTCTACATTTCTTCTGGTCATCTTCATTGTCATCGTGCCATTGTTGTCGTTCTTATTTTCCCATCACTTTGTAAGCATAAATAGGGAACAATCTTATCTTTTTCTTTTGTCGATTCAATAATTTAAGAAGTTTATTTCTATAAAAAGAATTGTAGCAGTACCGATCTCAATGGGGTTTAATGATTACGTCAAACTTTGTTAGGACTTAAAGATGTATAACTACTATGTTAGAGGTGTAAATGCAGGTGATGGGTTTTTTCCCCTCAACTTTTTTCAAATATACGTGATACTTCCGTACAATTTCATATTACACAAATATTGAATGAGTACTCCAACCTTGTTTACATACCAAATTCAAATTAAATGTTTTGACATCAAATATAACATTCAAATAAGGGAGACTTTTTTTAAAAAAAAAATTGAGAATTGAACACGTAACATTGAAACAATACATACAGCCAAGAACTCCTTTAATAACAGCTATAAATATTAACTAAAGAACAAGGAAGAGAACATGACAAAAAAGAGCATGTAAAGTATTAAGGAACGATATATATAAAACGACAGAGAAATTAATACTATGATATAGAATCAATTACGTTTTGGGCAGCTTTTAGAGATTGGGAAATGGCCTTGGGATCTAGAAAAATACAAAGCATAAAAAAATAAATATTTCGTCTTAATAATGTTAAAGTACGTTGGGCACCGGACCTTAATAAATTTACCATTAATTCATTTGGAGCCTGTTGAAATAGATTCGTCCTGCCTTATTGAAATGTCGTTTTTTTTTTATTCCACTTATTTAATCATAATATTCCAAAAAAAGAAAAAGCCCTAGGGGTACGTACTTTGAACTACCCTTCTCTATTTGACCTAATTTCTCTTAGAGATCTTAAACATTATATCATTCAATTATAATTTGTATGGTAAATTAACTTGCGGAGATTTGTATAATGATCTAATTGATATGCTGAATTATGTGCATGAAAGAAATAGGCAGCCATTGGCATTTCATTTCAACCCAATATAATCAAAGACCATTGAATTAGGTGCAGATAATAAAGAGCACTAGGAAAAGAATACATCAAGACCTTTAGAAACTCATGTTTAACTAATGCTGTTCTAAGTTCTATAATCATCATATAAAAGATTAACATGGTACGTAAGAATCAAAATAGCAAGCCATTGCCATTGCCATTTCATTTCAACCCAATCATTTAATCATAATATTCAAATAAGTTAGATGAAGAATGAATGGATGAACTAACTAGGTTAAACACCAAGTTCAACACAAGATATAATTTCATTAATCCCTAATAGTTGCATTACTAGAAATGTTAATAAAACTAAAAGCTATGGAAATAAAAAAGAGTTTCATCAGTAAAGGCCTTAAGGGTGCAAAACATGTTGATGATCAAAGATGATCAGAGCAGCACGTTGTAAGTCAGAAAGTATGGAAACTTTGGAAAGTTTCATAATCTTTCTGTTTCTTCCCCATGTGATAATTCTAGAAGCCTGCAAACAGAAGCATCTCTAGAAAATCCCATTAACTCCTTCTTACCTTACCCTATATCACTAGTCTCACACTAAATATAACATAAATCACATGCACATATATGCAGAGATGCATTAAAAATCATCGGCAAATGAGCAACGGTTTCTATATTCTAGCAAAGGGTCACATCCATGCACGTCTATTCAAGTAGCTGAAATTGATTTTTCTTTTCAGCTCTGATATAAATGCCCTAAAAAACTGATGAAAATGTTTACGTATAAAAGATGTTTAATATACGTACTAAATACGTACGTACATTATATCTCAAAAAGAAAACAAGAGAGATTGTAAATGGATTAAAAAAATGGTTATGGAATTCTTTGTTTAGCCGAACACGAAACCTAATTTTCTTGCCCATTTTCCATCCGGCAGGCAAACGGATTAACGGGAAAAAGTTGGCTTTGAGTTCAATACCAATCGGAAAGCAGATTAGATGAAAAAGAAAAAGTACAAATTATCTATAAAAAAAACCAATAATTCACACCCAAAAGGGCACATATCCACATACTACATCGATCGAATAAAAAAACAAACACTGAAAATCTGAATTGAAATTTGAAAACAAAACTAAACATCCACAGGGCAATATCATATGCAGAATCTTGATCAGTTTTCTAATGTCATTCAAATTCTATGCAACATTTAACAATGACGAAGAATAACACTGAAAGCTAGAGATCAATAATATCTAGAGTCGTTTCTGACTAATTGAAGTTTTTGTTAAAAAAAGGAAGGGTCTCTCTCTCTCTCTATTGGAGAATAGGCCTGTAAATCAAGACCTTGGAGGTGGGAAGAATTGCGTACCAGCAATGAAAGCGTTAAGTGGAGCTGGATAAAGAGAAGGGTCTAGCATACTCGTTCCTGGATTGCTCGAAGTGCCGGCGGTTGTTGTGGTTCTAGCAATTTCTGCTGTGGTAACTGCGGCGGTGATGAGATTGAGTTGCTGAGAGGATTCACCGCCACCGGTGTAATGGCTTTCAGGGCCTTGATCGTAAAGAATCCCTTTGAATACATGCCCTGCTATATTCACCGCCGTTTGATAAGCGAGCTCCTCATCTTCATCGTCCATAGCGCTTACTTTCACACAGCGGAAGACAGCGGGAGAACTCACTTCGGGAGGGAATTGACCCAATTCCAACCCTAATTTTCAAGTTCCAAAAAGATAAATAAATCAAGAGATGGAAGAAAAAATCAAACTGAAAAGGAAACAAGAAAGAGGGTTTCTTGGAAACTTTTTTTTTTTTCCGAAAATTATGGGAGCTTTTCGTCAGTTTCAGCAGAAAACAGTGGCGGAATGAATGGAAAAAAGAAGAAAAATAAAGGTGAAGCAGGTGGCTCAATGACCATGGAGGTGGACTAGCTCACTCACTCACACGCAAACGATACGATCTCGTCGGTGTACTGCTAGCTAGTACTTGGGAAGCCATGGGAAGGGAAACCCTTAAAATCTTACCCAATTAAACTTTGTCTAGCTAAGAATCTATTTGATTTTTGTCTTGGTTTGTATGTTAAACTACAACATTACCTGATGTAGTGGGGGATAGTCGAGTGCAGGCAAGAGACGGAGAACCTTGATTCTCTCTCAGCCTTTTGGGGTTCTCTCCACGAAACTGGTCTTCATGTTGTTGGTGGTGCTGCAAAGCTGCGAGTTGTTGTTGCCTCTCTCGCCTTTTAGCAGCAGGGACCCAAGTGCTCTTAACGTGAGTTTGGCACTGAAACCCTCTACTTTTACAACAAGTCCTACATCTCATATGTGCACAATCTTTCTTAGCTTGGTTTCCACAATCTTGGCAATTCATGCCCCCATGTTTCATAACAGTAAACCCTACTGATCTCGAAGACGGCTCATCAGACAAGTTAAACCCAGTAGCTCTTCGACTAGGGCCCGCTCCAAACGAGATGGTGTTCACGTTTTCCTGCTGCTGCTGCTGTTGTTGTTGGTAATAATACTGCGGCCATATCTCAAAACCCTTGTTGTAGATCTCCTCGTTCCTATACAAATACAGGCTCTCTTCTTTATCTTCTTCTTGTTTATTTCCAGTGTCTGCTTCTCGTCCACCTAGATAGAACAAGCCAGCCATTTGTTACACTCAAAAGCTGAAACAAATCTCAATTTAGACCAATAATCCATAGCAGAAAACGCCCTATTTAGTATTAGTACCCCCACCCCACCCACAGATCACTAGTTTGATGAGCTGGTTGGGATTTTCCCTGGGGCCTTTATGGGTTTCAACTGTAAAACCTTTTTCTGGTAGGTTTTTAAAGACCACTGTTAGCCTGTGAGTGTTTGTTGGGTTTTGTTTTTGACACTATCTTTGTTTTTTTTGTTTTTTTTTTTTTTTTTTTTTGGTGGGGGCTATGTTCCTGACTCTGACCGATCCTCCCGAACCCCCAACCCTGAATGACTACAGTTCTAAGTAGAAGAAACTGTTCCTCTTTCCTCTGATCTTTGGATCGCAGCTTTTAAGGTTAAAAATCCTTAAGATGGATATATTTTCTTTTTCGGATAAAAATAAAATTAAAATTCAAAGGTGGTTTTGGTTGTTCATCATCATCTCATCCCTTCAATTCCAAGCAATAATGCGGGGGAATTAAAGCCCCTGCAACGCCGCCATGAGAACTGCAACACCCTCACCTCATTTATGACAAAACCAGCTCTCCCTCTGTCTAAATTCTAACAAAACAAGAAATAAAAATAAATAAATAAATCTCCGGGTTTTCTTGAGTAATGTAAAGAAAGACAAAGATGTAAGAACAAATGTATCTCTGGGCACTTCTCTACGATTTCTCTTACACTTCCAATCAATCAAATCCAACTAAAAGGTTTTTTTTTTTTCGATTCTCCCATTGCATGTCCATCCTACGTTCCCTATTATTCCACGTGGCATTTCATCAGCTTTTCCTTATTCGTCCTTGCACCCGAAAACCCGCTCGTACTTTTTCTGACCCTTTCTGCTGTATGTATCTAGGAATTTGATTTTTTTTTTTTTTAACACACCTTTTGTCATTTTCTTTCAACAATTACAGATAGAGAGACATCAATTAAATCTGTGATGTTTAATGATATCCGATGGTAATACAATTAAACATTTTTTTTTGTGCAGTACATAAATCTATTCGGTGACTATTTAATATTTATCTCACTTGTTCTCGTGCGGGTTTTTTTTTTTTTTTTTTAAATGATAAATTTCCCGTCAATGCCTCGTATTCTTCTTAGAATTCTTCCTGCAATCATTTCATCATTTGACTCGAGAGTCACAATTTCATATTTTTGTCTCATTAAATAAAATACGATTCTTTTACTCATTTCATTTATTTATCATTTCTAGGATACTCACCTTATGTTTGGTTCGCTCAATGGCCAAGTCATTCTCCACATATCCAGTTCTTAAAGAATATCTTAAACTTGATTGATTTTATTGTATAATATGAACTAAAATAGTTACTCAGGACACCCAGATCTAAATGGTTATTGTACAAACCCAAAATTATCCGGGCCCACTACTAAGACCCTAACCCGAGCCCAACTACCAGAACACAATAAAAAAGGGCCTATTTACAAATTGGCCCAAACAGACCCACGAAGTTTAAACCTTTTCCAGAAAAAGGTAGGGTTTGGAAACCCCTAGCGCCGTTCTTCAACCTAACGGTGACTCTCCTCGCTCGTGCCCCCATGTGCGCACCACGACCATGCGCCTGCCAGCAGCCACCATCCTCGCGCGTGCTCCTGGCCATTACCGTCGCCCATACCTGCGAAAGAAGACAAACAACGACAGCAAATACACCATAACAGCGAACAAACTTTGTATTTTCGATGCCTTTCTATTCGGCTATAAAAGCCAACTAAGAACAATGTATTAGGGGTTGGTTTTTTCGGATTCAATTAATATACGCGAAATATTTCCAAAAATACAAACAATAGCAAACATCGAGAAACAGAAATCAGTATCAATCCATAACAGGCAATCGAAGCGGGCACGAAACAAGATCCAAAGGTTTATTTTCTATTTTATTTTTTTATGTATTTTCGAAATCATCTATATCAATCCATTTTTTAAAATACATATATATATATATATAATATATAAAAGAATAATAATAAAAAGAGGAGAAAACTTACTGTTTGGTGGTTTTGACCACCACGCGTGTGTGATGGCGTGGTAACAACTGACGGGAGGCAATCGCGCGGCGTCGCAGGCTAGGGCTTGGAACCCTAGTAGAGAAAAGGGAGAACCCTCCCTTTGCCCTTCTTAAGAATCCAGCAGAAATGAGGGACAAAGAAGAAAATTTTGCCTTTATATGGTAGCCCGAACGACGTCGTTTAGGGCCTAGGCCAATGGCTCCAAAACGGCGTCGTTTCAAGCCGTCGACCCGCAACCCGACCCGCTAACCAGGAGATCCGCGTGTTTTGTTGAGAAGGGCTAATTACGCATTCAGCCCCTCCGCTATTTCACACTCTTGCAATCGGGTTTTTGCTTTCTTTAAAATTTGCCCCTGGAAGTTTGTTTTATTTTTGATCTGGTCCCTCTATTGCTGCGCGTTTTGAAGGGAGGGGTTATTGCCCGTTTTAGTCCCTCCCTTCTTTCATGCATTTCAATCTGGCCCTTTTTCCCTTTTATGTCATTTCAAATTGACCCCAAACTTTTGTTTTAAATGCAATTTAATCCCTTTTTAGTTATTTTGTAATCTTTTTAGTTTTTTATTTTATTGTTGTTATATTTATATTATCATTATATTGCACATATTCATTATTATACTATTATTATTCTATTTTTATTACTATTATATTTATATTAGTATATTATATATATTTCATACCCTTATAATTATTATTACATTTACTATTATTATTATTATTATTTTAGTATTATTACTATAGTTATATTATTTATCTTGTACATATTTTGTATTATTATTGTTGTTATTATTATTATTATTATTATTATTATTATTGTTATTGCTATTATTATTATTATTTTTGTTACTTTTATTATATTATATATGTATATATGTATATATATCCTTTTTCAAATTCATTCATGAACGTATATATATTTTTATATTTTGAATCTATTTATATATATAGCTTATTTCCTATGAAGGCTCTATTTTATGTTTTGCTTATCTCAATCGCTCTCATATATTTTCATTTTCATGTACATTAATTATTTAAAACTGAAACTTTTCAAAAGCGAGGTAACATTTAGTATTTAGAAATTCGGGAAAATCGTGCCTTAACTTACTAGGGTTTGATTTTTCTCGTTTAACCTAAATAGCGAAATATCTTTTAAAATAAAAGTTTTTGAATAAAAATAAAAGCTTATTTTTGAGAATTCGATATGTTGTGTCCTAACTTACTGGATGTGGCATTCCGTTATTTCGAGATAAGATTTTCTAAATGAGGCAATATTCATCTTGGATTCGAGGATTTGAATTATTGTGTCCTAAAGTATTGGATGTGATGTTTTAATTCTTCGAAATGAGAAAAGTTTGATATTTAATTCGAGGAAATTCGAATATTTTTAAAGGGGATCATATTTTTAAAATCCATTTTCACAATTTTCAACTCTCGACATAAGGACATTGATTGATCAATCTGGTACCAATTTTGGGCGTGACGAGGGTGCTAATCCTTCCTCGCACGTAACCGACTCCCGAGCCCACTTTTCTCAAAACTCGTAGACTAAAATATTTTATAGGTGGCCCGATTGCACCTAATAAAAGATCGGTGGCGACTCCCGTTTTTATTTTCAAAACCCAAGTTCGATTCCCGTTTCTAAAAGGGATAGGTTTCGACAGTTATTCCAAAAAATTATCTAAATTACCCATGCACATATCAACATCTAAAGCCCAAAAATTAAAGAAAAACTCAATTAAAACTTCCTAATAGAGGATTCAACTTAAAAACACAAAAATAGAAAAAAAAATTAATGAAGGATTTTCTATCTCCTTGAGTTTTAGGTGAGATTTGATCCACCTGACTATGACATATTTGACAAACAGAAACATGGGTCGACTTGGATAATAAGTCTCCCAATCAAACTCTTTGAGGTGATTTGACAAGCTTGAAAACCTTTCATCTCTTGGTGTTTGAAATGCTATTCTTTAGAGATATATGTCAGATGGGAATAATTTGGTGGGAACATTGAGGATTAGGTGGGAACAATTTGGAGGTTCCAAAAATGTAATTGAGCGAATATGAAAAGATGGTTCAATATAACGTGTAAAGGCTCTTACAAAATGTACGAAGGATGAAAAATGTGAGCAAATAAAGAAACAAAATTGTGAGAGTCAAAAGCAAAGTGAGTGAATAAAAAGCATGGTTAAATATAAAAGCATTGTGAGTGAAAAGAGCAAAAATTGTAAGAAGTGCTCAAAAGGAGAAATCAAGCTTTTTATTGTCATAGTGCACAAATACTTGCTAAATTGCTTGTACTAGCTACTATCGAACCATATCTTCCACATTATTGGAGAGATAAGGAAGGCAAAAGAAAGATAAATAAGGTGGTGAGGTTAATGATTACATATGAAGGGATATGGGAGCAATGCTATGTGCTATATTGTTCATAGTGCTTGAACTGTTTTGAGCTGACATGTTCCTTGAATTCATACCAACCCAAGCCTTAGAACGTTACAAGCCAAAAAATCCTATGTGACCTTAGCATCTCTGTGTATAAATCTGGAATGTGCAATAACTTAGCACAAAATGAATAAGTTGAATTCCTTCGTGTATAGATACATCATATCTACATATCTCATTTTGATGGAATAACGTGAAGAAGTGTACTTTTATGGGACTACCTCTATGTCTATAAACTATGTAACTTTGTGAACTAGCTCTATTTGCTTCCAAAGTTGTGAATTTACAATGTATGATTTTTAAGTTGTATAGTAGAAGAATTTATTACACCTTACATATTCATTAATTGATTGTCAAATGTGTTCATTGTTCAAGGGTCGACTTTTGTGCATGTCTCTAAGGTTTTTGCTTAAGAACAAGTAAAGACTTAAGTGTGGGAAAGTTTGATCTTCCATAATTTGATATGTCAAATTAAGCTCTCCACTACACTTAAGGAGCTTATTCTTGAGCAATTTAGGTGTCTTTTATATGTTTTTTTTTAGTTTTGTTGTTAATAAATTATATTTATTAATTTTAAGCCATTTTTAAGATCCAAATTACCAATCGTGCCATGGGCTATCGCGATATCGAAGCATGAAAGTCATGATACCCTTGACAGTGTTGAAATGAAGAGAATAGAGGTCATCTACAATGGTATCGAGATACCAAGACCCCCAAGACTCCCAATCTTAAGATTGCTTTATGTCCAAACAAGCTTAAGTCTATTTTTCATTTAAGGGCATAATGGTCAATGTCAGGTTAAATGTTAGTAGGCTATAAATACAACTTTATAAGCCTTTGTTTTCAGGTTTTGTTGGTTGAAAAACATTTTCCTTAGTTTTATAGCTCTTACTTTAGGTTTTCTTTTCTTTTCCTTTTTTTTTTTGTTGTAGTATTTTTATTTCTTTGTTTTTGTTGGAACATTATGGATGGAAATATATTAAATGCTTGTGCTTCATTGGATGTTTATCTATTAATGAGAATTTTCTCAACCCTTATCCTTTATCTTTTATGCTTACTATGTGTTTGTTAAAATGATTGTGTGGAATTTGGGCTTAATCATGTGCTGAATTGTTTTAATTGTTGATTGTTGAGTTGGTTACTTAGCTAAGTTGTTATCTATGATTTTATTGGTTTTTTGTTCAAGTGTATTAAATTGCATATTACACTAGAATTGACGCCTCTAGTGGAATATTTAGATAGATTAGATTGAGAAGAAACTCTATCGTGTAGGACTTTGATATCTTTATGCTGAATAGTGAGACCAAGAGGATACCTATATGCCTAAGTGAGACCGAGAGGAAAACCTAGGTGGTATCTTTTAGTCTAGGATGAGATCGAGAGGAGATTCTTAGCTAAGAATGAGAAACAATATAATCATCATAGGTTTATCATCTTAGTTAGTAATCCATGACTCATTCAACCATTATTTCAATCAATTTGCATAGTTTCTAGTTAAAAGGAAGAAAATTAGTTTGATATTTTTATTTGTTAATCTAAATTTAGTATATAAACAATTTGTATTTGAATTTGCATTAATAATTTCTGACTCAATTAGATTAGTGATTGTTTAACTTGTAATTAACTTGATAACACATTTACCAATTTGAAAATCCTTTGGGTTCAATCCTTGGAATGCTTTAGTGTTCTATTGACAATACAAATATTACAACTGATACTGTACACTTGTAGTTAAAACCAAAATTTTAAATCATTTTATAAAAATGTTTGTTCTTTACGCATGCGCACTCGTGGTTATTCAACTTATACAACTATCAGTAATTAATGTAAAGTCGTTGTGCCATCTTTCTTTTTTACAAACAAAATCGATGCTGCCTAAGGCAATCTATTGGATTGTATAAAGCCTTGATCTTAACAAGCCTTGCAATTGCACTTTTAGTTCTTTTTGTTGGTTCTGGTTCCCTGAGTGTAATATTTTAGTCTATGTACATTTATAGTTTTTCGAAAAAATTGGTTAATAAAATAATTCATAGATTACATTAATATATTTTGTATAATTGTCCTCATGTGGTTTTTGCATGCAAAGAAAAATAGAAGCAAATATTGGCTCATTGCTTGTCTAATGTTTAAACTAATACTAAGCGGTATTACGTGGTCATATCAGAATATGAAAAGATAACTTATATTAGTAGAAGAACCTAAACATGTACTTAGTCTAATCAGAAATGAGAAAACTGACTAAAAGACTAATATGTTGTCTATCAAGTGCAATTGGAAGATGTCTTGCCCTGGGCATTGAAACGAATGACTCTAAAAAGATTGAGATATAGATGTGACTAGACTGACAGTACTCAGATTGGACCTAATAAGAATAGATCCTGAATTTATTTATGGATTTATTCACTTATGACATTTAAAGTGTAACATACATTAATCTTTAGTGGATGATGGGCTATGTACGCACGACTCGTATACTTTGATGTAAGTAAAAAGCCTGAGTTCAAATAGATAAGGAACTGAAAGTTGATGCATTGGGTGTACGACTTCTGCAGTATGTAGTGTCATTTACAACCATGGAATTCATAGCCCGAGATTGGTAAATGATATCCTCTCATTGGCATTACATGGTTGATGAAAAAAGTGGCCACAGGTCATTTTTCTTTGTGATGAATGACTTGATAACTATTTGATAGTAATTTACTTTTCAGGAAGGAAGATGTAATGGTTACCGTGAGATAAAATAGGATTATATTGGGAGAACAGATTTATCCCAAAGAGATTAAGGATATCTTATGAGGGTAACACACTTATGGAAGGCCATTGGACGAGCATTGATCGAGTTATGTTCATAATGGTATGCCGTTAGGGAGAGCTCAATCACAATATTATAGTGGAATGACTTCGTGACAAATAAGTTTATAATTAATAGGCCAAAAGTTAGAACTTAATTATAAATCATTTGAGCCCTAATCGTATGTTGAATCAAATGAACATAAACAGATAGAAATGGTAAAAATGGAGAAATGGGAAACATTTGGAAACGAATGTGGTTTTTTCCAAAATGAAAATGACCTGTAAATGAATTTATGGTTTTTGAATTAAATGAAGTTAGAAAATGGAAATAAATCATTTTGTCATAGTGAATCCGTTGAATGTAGAAATATAATATATTTTCTCATAGATTTTTTTACGATAAATTCGTCATGATTTTAACGGATTTAGAATTTGGTTAAGAAAATTATTTAATTGAAAAATTAATTTATTTAAATTAATTTGAGATGTTTATTTTCAGAAATAGAAAAAAAATCGGGTTGGATCGAATTATAAAGTACTGGGTTAGAAGTCCAAGAACTACTTGTAGTTGAACTCGATATGGGAGAGGCTCAAAAGCCCTTTATGTTTAAAGAGAAGGACGAAAACCCTAGTTTGTTTAACCAGGGTTGTCGCCCTCTATACTCCTAGTTAGACTAGGAGTCCATTTTTCTATTTTAAATAGACTTCTACAATTCAACTACAGTTTCACCTCTTTTCCCTATAAATAGATGGCGCTGGTAGGGATAAAAACACACAACTTTTGAGATATTGTTATTCTTCCTGAAAATAGTGAGAGTTTTATTCTTTAAATATAATTTATATTTTTTGGAATAACAATTCTATCGATTTCTATTGAGAGAGATATTTGCTTTCACATTGAAAAGTAAAGAAAACTATTTCTGATTCTGTGCTTGATTCGAATCGTTGGAGCCCACACTCAAAGCAGTTCGTGATACGAGAATAGCAGAGAAGGTTATTCGAGGGAAACTCGAGTACGTAAAGGATCTGTTTAGCCAAAAATACAGGTGTAATTTTGCTAAAGGTTTTATTGCTATAAATATCACAAACCGACTCAATTTTCAAAATTTTTATTTTTCACTGTGCAAGAAAACTGTTTTCAAACCTTATTTTTTTTCCAGCACTTTTAACTCAGCTGTTGCCATACGATAAAGGGCGATGGACATCAAAGTCATACCAGGGTAAACTTCAATTGCAAACTCCACCTCACGGTCAGGAGGTAACTCATGTAATTCTTCCGGTAATACATCAGAAATTCACATACGACTCAAATTTCATTAAACTTTAGATTTTTAGAGGTTGAGTTAATGAAGTTTGCTAGAAATGCCTTACAACCCTGGTTCAAAAGTTTACTGGGTTGCACTGCGGATATGATTTGAATGACATTACTCAACCTTAGGCCTTCAACTATCATGATATTGCCCTCTCAACATTGGATCCCAAATTTCTTTTGTCGACAGTTTAAAATCACACCATGATCTGTAAGTCAGTCCATTCCCAGAATCATATCGAATTCGTTAAATGACATAATAAAAAGATTAGCAAAAAAATGTTTTACCATTGATTTAAACTCGGTAAAAATGACACTTGATTCATTATTACTAATTAACCAAGTGGACTCGATCCATTCATCTCAATTTTAGACTTTCCTACAGTGAAACCACCCAAACCAATTAAACTAGTGCTAATATATGAGTGTACAGACATGTTATAGATTAATGTATGCACTGGAATATTAAATATGAAGAATATACATGACACAACATCCGTGGTGTCAACTTCCTCTCGAGTACATATGGTGTATATTGAGGTAGAAGCTCTCGCCTTTAGTTGAGAAGTAACCGAACCATTACCTCTTCTTTTACCACCACCTAAAGTGGCATCACCTCATGTAGGACTTCGACCCCTTGAAGCAAGAGTGGATCTCTGAAATTGTACTGGAGCATCATTCAGTTTAATAGTATGACTCCTAGCATACTGGCTCGTAGAACCACATCGATAACATGCTCATGTCCTCTTCCTAAACTCAACATTATGGTTTCTCTCACAATGCTCATAATTTGAAATGTTTGTAGCTCGGGTTGAACCACTCCTACTAGCCACAGAGACTAACGGCTGTCTAGGTTGACTTCTCTCCAATCTAAAATTTGAGGGGACTGATCTCCTTGACCTATGAAAATCTCTAGCTTGCTTGGGTGCAGGCAACGAACAAGTTCCTCTGACCCTTTTACTAGTAACATTGATCTTAGCGGGTTTTTTTATCCAAACCCATGTTGGAAAAAATCCGGTTTGAAAACGGTTTTCTTGTGTAGCGAAAAATTATAATTTTGAAAACTTACCTGGTTTTTGATATTTATAGCAATAAACCATAATTGAATTCGTACCTGTGTTTTTTGGATAAACATATCCTTGATGTTTTTCAACTTTCAACCAAATGGTCTTCTCCGCTATTCTCATACCACGAATTGCTTTGAGTGTGGGGTTGAACCAATTGAATAAAAAAATTAGAACTAGAAAAAGTTTTCCTTTTAGGGTGAAAATGAAAATTCTCTCTTCTTTAATAGAAATCAGTAAAATTATTATTTTGAAAATTATGTTTATAAGTCGAGAATAAATTCTCTCTATTTTTCGACAGAATAACAATATTTCAGAAGTTGTGTTAATAGCTTTACTGGTGCTATCTATTTATAGGAAGAGAAGGTAGAACCATTGTAGAGTTGTAAAAGTTTATTTTAAATGGAAAAACAACATTTGTAAGCCGTTACAACGATAATTCCCACACACATTGAATCAAGCCACCTAGGGGTGATCATGATCAACTAGTAAGAATTTGAATTTCAATCCAATTAGTACATGACCCTAATTCTTTAGGTATTCACACGTACTAATAATCATGTAACATTTGGCCATCATTCTAACTTAAGCATAACTCCTTGGGGAGTTACCTAACTAGATGATCTTAAGTATATAACCATCAACTCAAAACCTATCGTATCATGCACCACAAATGAGTCATCATGGGACAATTTCACTGAGTAGCATGCTCTGACTAGTCGTCTTATTTGACGAGAAAAATTCTTAATGTATCACATGATAATACCTACCATAGGGGCCGGTCTAACTATCATATGATTATAAGAAAATTCTGCTTACTTTTAGGAAGTCTCCTCAGTGAAATCCACATGACCACGTCTACCTTGGGGCAGGTCCAGTTCATGCCATCACAAGAGACCATTAATGGAGGCCATAATTCTTGTTTAGGGATATTCTTACACTCAAGATTTTTAAAAATAAAACATGCAAGGTTTTTAATTTCCAATTTCAATCATGTATGATTAATATATGCATGACAAGTACATGTGACATTCTTTCCTAAACTATATGATATGCTTATCTCATGTATGCATGACATGCTATAATAATTTTATAATGTTCACATTCGATTATTCAAAAGAGTTAACCAAACAATTTTGATTCTCCATAGTTTTCCTTTTAAGGGAAAAACTAAAGAAGGGAATGTGAACCGTGTACTAGGTAGGCTCCTAGGAAAGAGAGGTGAGTCGTATTTGACCACTTAAAAACCAGGCCTTTTCGTGCCAGTTCCTATCCTAAACATGCATATTCTCATTACCACACTCCTCACAGTAATTAAATAACTTAAAAAAGTGAATGGAACAACACAACACATGTATTTTCTCGTTACCACACTTCTTACCTTTGATAGATCAACTGTGGATCATCTCATACATATATATATCACAATTATATCATAATAATTATTAAACAGATATATAAATAGATGGATAATAAAATAAAATTGCCAGCCAATGTTTCCATGGTTCTATTTCTAGAAAATAAATAAAAAAACATAAAAAAACATAGTTTTTCTTCATAAGGCATCCCTTGTGTCTTTGACCGCCATCGCTCCATCATTTCTCATCATGAACACCTTTTTGGAAAATTTACATTTATGTCCTATATCTGTTTCCAACTCACAAGAATTTTATCATAAAAAATAATCCTACATGAAGATAATAGTCCACGGTCTATTTCCTAAGAACCACAACCTTGGCAAAAATAATAATTATATAACGAATATATATAATATTGCATCCATTCATATACATTCCCTTAAACATGCGAATAATTACAAGAATGCCATATCTTATCAAATATTAATCAAATAAGATGAAGAGAGAAATTCGGTCTTGGTTTACACCATAAACATAGTACAACTTGGCTCTTGGTACCAATTGTTGGAAAAAATCCGGTTTGAAAATGATTTTATTGCACAACATAACATTAAAATTTTGAAAACCGACCCGGTTTGTGATACTTATAGCAATAAACCTTAACTAAATTCGTACCTGTGTTTTTGGATAAGTGGATCCTTGATGTTTTTTGAATTTCAACCAAATGATTTTCTTCGCTATTCTCGTACCATGAATTGCTTCGAGTGTGGGCTCAAACCAATTGAACCGAAACACAAAATTAGAAAAAGTTTTCCTTTTAGGGTGAAAACAAAAATTCTCTCTTCTTTAATAGAAACCGATAAAATTGTTATTCTGGAAAATATTTCTATAAGTCGAGAATAAATTCTCTCTATTTTTTAGAGAAAGAAATATCTCTCAAAAGTTGTATTAATAGCTCCACTAGTGCCATCTATTTATAGGAAGAGAAGGTAGAACCCTTGTAGAGTTGTAAAAGTTTATTTTAAATGGAAAAAAATCCTACTTAGAGTAGGAGAGGGGTGAACGACTCACACTAGTATTTCTACTAGGGTTACTTCGGCCTTTATGTTATATGAGGGGATTTGGGCCTGTCTCACATCGGGTTCAATTACGAGTACTTCCTAGGCTTTTTTGACCCAGTACTCTGTAATGTGACCCAACTCGATTCATTTTTCTATTTCCCAAAATAAAATTTAATATTTAAATATTAAATAATTTTCTCATTTCACTCTAGTAAAATTTTGATGATTTTACCCCTAATAAAATTTTGAGAAACTTCATTTAATATGTCACAACTCAACATGTTCACTATGACTGAATGATTTATTTTCATTTTTGGGCTTCAAAGCAGTCCAAAAACGTAAACCCATTCTTCCATCATTTTTTAAGTAATCCTATAAAGGATTGCAAATTTCTATTTTCATTTTTGGAAACCTACATTCATTTCCAAATGATTCCATTTCTTCATTTTGGAAAAAACCATAATCATTCCAGAATGTTTCCCATTTCTCTTTTTCTATTCATTTTGTTCATTTTTATTTAAACACATAATTCATTTATGGTTTTAATGAGCTAGCGAAAGGAACGATTGGACATATGATGTTGAGGCTCAAATGATTTATAATTAAGTTTTGAGTTTTCGATTATTAATGATAAACTCATGTAGTCACAAAGTCATTCCACTATAGTATCGTGATTGAGCTCTCCCCAACGGCATGCCATTGCAGAAGCAACTATTTAGTACTCGTCCAATAACCTTATCATTAGTGTGTTACCCTCATAGGATATCATTGATCTCTTTGGTATAATATTTATTCTCCCAATGCGATCCTATTTTATCTCATGGTAACCATTACATCTTACTTTATGAAAACTCAATCACTATCAATTAGTGATCAAGTCATCCATCATAAAAACAGACGACTCATGGCCATGTTTACTTTTCATTTACCATGTAATGCCAATGAGAGGATATCATTTACCCTTTTTTTGGGCTATGAATTCCACTATTGTGCATGACACTACATAAAACAAAAGTCGTACACCCAACGCACCAGGTTTTGGTTCCTTATCTATTTGAACTCAGGCTTTTACTTACAATAAAGTGTAAGAGTCACACATACATAGTTTGCCATCCACTTAGGATTTAGGTATTCCACACTATGAATGTCACAAGTGAATAAATCCATAAATAGATTCAGGATCTATTTTGCTTGGGTCATGTCCGATGTACTGTCAGTACAGTCAGTCACATCTATGTCTCTATCTTCTGGGAGTTATTGATAAACCATAATTTACACATATTTTAACCCCATGCTTGGCTTTATTTTGGATGATTTTCTTGGATTTGATGAATTCGATGCTCCTAATCTCTTAATTTCACGTTTTATACTCAGAAGAGCTTAGGAAGTTGAAAAGAACAAGAAACGGGCCAAAAAGGGACAAAATGGACCTACACAGCCAGGACCACCGCACACGGGTGGACCGCAAGACCGTGTGTGGCAAGCCGAATCAAACATGGCCTAGGCTATCGACCACGGGCGTGTCACACGGGCGTGTATCTACCGAAACAAGGATGAATTCTATTCGGATTAGGATACTTGAGGGCTAAGAAAGGCATCTCGAAGCCTATATAAACACCCTAGGGGAAACCTAAAAGGGGAGTTTGACAGGACGTCGAATAGACGCCGAGTAGAAGGAGAAAATACTTCAAGACAGCCGTCGGGAACAGCTTAGGAGAATGATCGCCATCAAGACTGAAGATCTCTCATCAAGTTCCTTAAGAGTTTTTGGGTTTTCTTATGTTTTGTTGTTTTTCCTCTTTGATGATGTTTCCCTCTATTAGTATGAACTAAATCCCTCAAATACCTGAGGGAATGAAACCTAAGACAAATCTTATTATTATTTGATTTATGAGATAAATACTTGTACTTATTCTTAATTGTGAGTTCTTATTCTTGTTTGATAATTTAGGTTATTAATTCAAGTCGAATGTGCTTATTTAGTGGAGCAAAAGTCCCTGTTTGAGAGTAGGTCAACACAATTAAGCGGAGTTTATTGCAACCATAGAAATAGGGCGACGAAAATCTGCCGAATTAGGGTCAAACCTAATAAGGGAATCCATAGATCGAGTTAATGTGACAATAGGGATTTTAATTAGAAATAGATTTCAATTAAGTAACCTAGAGTCAGTTGTTAGTAGCCTCAAGTGAGGTATTAATATAATTTAGGGATTTCTATGGATTAAGCCAAGTGAATAAATCGCATGAATCAAAAGTAATAAGTGAAGTCTAGGTGGATTCTTCCTTAGGTATTGCCTATCTCATATAAGTTTTCCAAAAGTATTTTCCCCAATTCGCTCTCTGTCGCTTTCATAGTTAAATAAATTAGTTAGTTAATTTTAGATTAAAAACCAAATTCCTTTAATTATTAGGCTAGATAATAAAAAAAAAAAATTAATACTAGTACTCTTTGTCCTTGAGGATACGATATTCTGGACTCACCACAGCTATACTACTATTCGGTAGGTGCGCTTGCCTTTGTCGAAATAATAGTTAGTTTCGAGCTCCATCAGTCATCCGCTCTGATACCCAAGACATGGCATCTTCCCAATTGGACTTGATAGACGAACAATTAGTTTTTCAATTGGTTTGCTTATTCCTGATTAGACTAAGGACATGTTTAGGTTAGTCTACTAATATAAGCTTTCTTTTCATACTACGATCCAACCATGTAATACCACTTAGTATTAGTTAAACATTAGACAACGACAACATTTGTTTCCATTTTGCTTTGCTTGCAAAAACCATTTGAGGATAATAAAACATAGTATATTAATCATAATCAGTAAATTTATTTTATTAACCAATCTGTTCAAAAAATTACAAGTGTATATTGAAAAAAATACTACACTTAGGGCACCAGATCCAACAACTCAAAGCTTTCTCTAACATTCTTTATTAACGAAATTTAAAAACATCTGAATTCGTAGTGTAACGCCCTGAATAATTTAAGTCTTCTTTTGGTGAAATTTGGCATAAATGTGTATCTGCTTCAGTGGTTAAGTGTTCTGGGTGTGCGTGTGAGGTCATGGGTTCAAGTCCCACTTTTGGTAATTCTGTTATTTTTTATCTTAGCCTTATCCCTATTGGTTAGGCTTTTGAAATATTGTTTGTAAACTCATATCAAAATGAGCCTACTGGTTCGAGTAGTAAAGAGTTAGTGTGTTGGAGGTCCTGTGTTCGAATCCCTACATGAGCGTGGGTGATAATTGTTAATTTAGTTGTGTGATATAGGTTCGGTGGAATCGAAATTCTAATGTTGTTGGACGAGAATCAAGTTGTGAGTTAGTGAGTCGATTAGTTAGTGGGATAATGGGGGGAGATGAGATATTGTTTTATTATCTTATTTTATTTTTTCTCTCTCTTCCCAATTATCCCTTTGTTTCTGACGTTTCCTTTCTTCCTTCTCCAATTTCTTTTATTTTCTCTCAAATTTTACTTTTCATCTATTGAATTCTTATCGTTGCATCTGTAAAATTGATTTTTCTCGTTCGGTTTAAGTAAGTAGGGCTTTATTGATGGTGGTTTTGACTTTAGTATGACCATCTCTTTCTTTTGGGAATTAGCATGGTGGTGTGGTTAGAAGTTTTTGATCGTTAAGGATTTTTCTTTTGTAGGAAAGGGCGTTGAATCAGTGAATTTTGCTTCAATGGCTTAAACCGTGTCTGTAGTTGTTTTCGTTGGTGGTAATTTTGGTTGTGCTACTCAGTTTTTGCGTTAATGAAATCATAAATCGGTTGCTAATAGGTCATTGGAATGCTATCTTTAGGTTCTGATGGGCTAGGGATTGCAGTAGCATCAAAATCGTACTATGTGTATACCTTAAACACGAAAAATTGAGGTTCAACAAAAGCACAAAAAGGGCACCGTCGATGCCACACAGGCGTGTGCCCTGTCGTGTGGCTGGCCGTGTGCGAGACACAGTCGTGTAAATGTCGTAGGTGTGGCCGTGTATGAGACACGACCATGTGAAAGTGTGAGTGTGGCCGTGTGGGCCATACGAGAAAGGCCAGATTGAGTGTATAGGCTCACACGGGCATGCCATATAGGCATGTGGGCCTACATCGATAAGGCCAATTTGGGCGTGTGGGCCCACATAGGTAAGCCACATGGCCATGTGGGCCTAGGATTCTAAAATTTTCCTTAGGGTCGTACGGGTCATTTCGATCGACTGTGGGTGTACCGTAGCGTCAGTAAGGGGTAACCAAACCCTAATTCATGTCATCTTATATTCTGATAGTTTGATTTGAGTAGGACACTGATAGGTATGTCTTACTGTTATGTTTGAGTATATATGTTATCTGTATACGAGCATGTGAAGCATATTAATTCTGTTAATTATGTATTTTGTATCTGTGTTTGGGGTGAGACTTGCATATGTGGAGGAAGTGATCTGTATGGCGTCTTGTTGCCTACATTCTGGCAGCTTGGCTGCATATTATTCTGTTATGTGTCGCATCGACACTATATAGTGTGTTGGGATGGGTAGGTGTTTTTAACCCCATATGGTATTATGGGATGGTCAGAGATAGTGTGTAGAGGATGGGGGTAAGATTTTGAATATCTGCTTTGTTTATCTGATTCTGATATCTGTATCTGTTACGGACTTAGGTCTGAATCTGTATTTGGCTGTATATGAAATTCTGATTATGTTGCATGACTATTTCTGTTGGGTTACAGACTGAGTTTATGAAAACTCACATATGTTTGTCTGTTTTATTCAGGTAATCCACAGACATAGGCGGATCGGTGCAACGGAGGCTCAGTGGTGACCACTCGACAGATAACTATTTTTATTTAGTAATATTGATTTTATTTTAAAATCTGGTTTTTCTTGAGAGTTTATAATTTTTGGGACTCTCTATACTGTATGGTTTTTAACTTTTGCATTTGGATTTTGTTTTGCTTTCTTTTCAACAACGTTGACAAAAACACTTTACGCAAACAAATGGTTTTAACAAATGGTTTTTGGAAACTCGAGCTTGGTTTCGAATAAAAAGTTTTCATACTTTTGTTGCAAATTCTTGGTAACTTAAAATGGTTTCAAATAAGATTATAAACTTAAGTTTTTCCGAATATTAAGACTTTGATTGGTAAACTAATAAAACGATACGTTTTAACTTAAAAGATATAATTTAAAACCCTTTTTTGTAACACACCTAGATTCGGCCATAATGTCTAGGTAGGGTAGGGATGTTACATTTAGTGGTGTTAGAGCCGGGTTGCAAAACCCAGGCTGTAAATTTTGGGTTCCAAAATTGTGTTTTGAAAAAGAATCAGTTTTCAAATAATTTGAATAATTTTGAGTAAGTATGTCGTACACCGAGTCTCCAGCACTGATCCTGTAAGTATATCTGAATTTAGAAAACACTGTAGTTAGTACTTTCTAAAACTGTACTAAGTTAGTTTGAGACTAAAACCTCTGAAATACTACTTAACTTCTGATAACTCTAGCATAAAGTATCTGCTAATAAACACTGGAATTAATGCATAAAATTTTATGATGTAGATAAAACTGAAAATACGATGAGTGCTCGTAGAACTTGCGGTCTTGGTATTTGTGGGCGCTGTGGTCGCCGTAGGAGGCTCGTGCTGAGACTTTCTCTCTGGGTAGTATGCTGAATTTAGACACGAGTGAGACACCGATTTCACCTACTACTGAGACTGGGTCTGAAAGTCGATCGGTTGGGGACGACACACTATCCCAAGCTATGTTGAGGGTTTTGGATAGGGTCGTATGACCCCATTCTAGATCTAGGGGCGTAGGTTGGTAATTGAACGACTCCAGTCTAATGGAGCTGAGCTGTTTAGAGGCATCACTAGAGTCGCCTCTACTGTAGCCGAGTACTGGTTGGAGGCCACTGAGAGAATAATGAATGATATCGACTGCACTCTTGAAAAGAAATTGAAGGGTGCAGTTTCTTTGCTTCGCGGTGAGGCATATTAGTGGTGGTTGTCAGTTAAGGAGGGAACTCAACCGGATCGTCTGAACTGGGATTACTTTAAGATTGCCTTCTAAGGGAAGTACGTGGGTGCAAACTATGTGGATGCTCATAGGCGTGAGTTCATAAATCTCACGCAAGGTGATAAATCTATGGCCGACTAGCCGTTATGCTCGTGGCATGATGGCATACAAGTATGAGAAATGTGTCTGTTTTGAGGATGGCTTAAGGGAAAGTCTGAGGGTATTGATTGCTCCACAGAGAGAACGAGAGTTTAC
This sequence comes from Gossypium bickii, assembly GCA_025503065.1. Lineage (NCBI taxonomy): Eukaryota > Viridiplantae > Streptophyta > Magnoliopsida > Malvales > Malvaceae > Gossypium > Gossypium bickii. Next base: position 30,971,056 of record CP106715.1, on the reverse strand, counting down.
AATTCTTGTGGATACGGCGAAGATCGTAGAGGAGGTTAAGCGCATAAAGCGCCAGAATAGAGACCATGAGAGAGGCAAGAATAAGAGGAATTCAGAGCCTTCTAGCTCTGTTCAGAAGCCTAATAAACGGGCCAGACCTAATAGGCCTGTTAGAGTGGGAGTTCCTAATGCTCCTACTGGGATTTAGACTTGTGCTGATTGTGGTAGGCACCATCCAGGCGAGGGTTGAAGGAGATTAGGGGCTTGTCTACAGTGTGGGTCATTCTGAAGATCGAGTTAGAGGCTGTTTCACATCATCTCGATCGGATGCAAGCCAGGTCCAGTTTTGTTCGACCGGAGAGCGATGACAAGAGCCACCCAAGGGTCGTGGACCGGTGTGGGCGGCAATGGTATTAGCCGGGGACACAGAGCATTAGGCAGAGGTGCTAATTGGACTGAGGCGAGGAAGCCTGCACTGGTTTATACTACTTGATGCCGAGAGGACAAAGACGCTGCTGATATGATCACGGGCATGTTCTTTATTTTTGATGTTCCATATACTGCTTTGATAGACATAGGTTCTACACACTCTTATGTAACTAGTTCTGTTTCTGAGAACTTGGAGATTTCTGTTAAGTGTACTTCTAGTAAGATTACCATACTGAGCTCGTTGGGACAGTCTGTTCGGGTAAATAGAATTTATAGGAATGTTCCATTTGAAGTACAAGAGGCTAGGTTTTCGACAAATTTGATAGAGCTACTGATTGGGGAGTTTAACTTAATCTGGGTATGGACTGGTTAGTTGAGCACCGAGTTATTTTAGACTACGCGACTAAGTGGGTTGTTCTGAGGACCGAGGATGATAAGAAGGTGGTTGTGATTGGTGAGCATCGAGATTACCTGTCTAGTGTAATCTCTGCTCTAATGGCTGAGAAATAATTTTGGAAATAGTGTGAGGCGTATTTAGCCTACGTCAGTGTTTCAATTTTTAGGGACTCTTCTATCAGGGATATCAGAACAGTGAGGGAATTTTTGAATGTTTTTATTGATGAGTTATTGGGTTTAATTTCAAATTGGAAAGTTGAGTTCGGCATTGAGCTTCTATCGGGTACAGCTCCGGTGTCTATCACTCCATACTGTATGGCACCGAAAGAGTTTACAGAGCTTAACGCTCAACTTTAAGAGTGTCTGGATTATGGTTTTATCTATCCTAGTGTTTCTCCATGGGGGACGCCGATTCTTTTTGTGAAGAAAAGGATGGTACCATGAGGATGTGCATCGACTACCGAAAGTTGAATAAACTAATTATGAAGAGTAAGTACCCACTTCCAAGGATCGATGATTTGTTTGATCAGTTTCGAGAGGCTTTAGTATTCTCGAAAATAGATCTCCGTTCTAGGTATCATCAACTTAGAGTTAAGGAAGCTAATATTCATAAGACAACATTTAGGACTCGTTATGGGTAGTACGAGTTCCTAGTAATGCCTCTTAGTTTGACGAATGGTCTGACTGCATTCATAGATCTGATGAATTGAGTTTTTTAGTCGTATCTGGATCAGTTCATCATAGTCTTCATTGACGATATTCTGGTGTACTTTAAGACTGAGGATAAGCATGATGAGCAACTTAGAGTAGTGCTTTAGATACTCCGAGAGAAACAACTCTACGCTAAGTTGAGTAAATGTGAGTTCTAGTTGTGAGAGGTAATATTTTTGGGGCATTTGGTTTCTGCTGAGGGGATCTAAGTTGATCCTAGAAAGATTGAGGCTGTACTTGATTGGAAACATCCTAGGAATGTCTCTGAGATCCGCAGTTTTCTTAGTCTTGCGGGTTATTGTCAGAGGTTTGTTGAGAGGTTCTTATTGATTGTAGCTCCTCTGACGAAGCTTTTACGTAAGAATGTTCCTTTCTTCTGGACTGATGCGTAACAATCGAGCTTCGAGAAGCTTAAGTCTGTTCAGACTGAGGCTCCTGTTTTGATACGACCTGAATTTGGTAAAGAGTTTATAGTGTATAGTGATGCATCGCATGTCGGTCTGGGGTGTGTACTGATGTAAGATGGTAAGGTTATGGCTTATACGTCCTGGCAGGTTAAGTCACACGAGGGAAATTATCCGACATATGATCTCGAGTTAGCTAAGGTGGTGTTTACGTTAAAGATCTAGAGGCACTATCTGTATGGTGAGATGTGTATTATCTACACCAATCACAAAAGCCTCAAGTACCTCCTTACTCAAAAGGAGTTGAATCTTAGACAGCATCAATGGGTTGAGCTACTCAAAGATTAAGATTGCGCAATAGAGTATCATCCCAGTAAGGCCAATGTGGTGGATGATACTCTCAGTCGTAGAGCGATGATTGATTTGAGGGTGATGTTGGGTCGTCTCAGTTTGTTTGATGATGGGGGTCTGTTAGCCGAATTGCAAGTTAAGTTGGCCTAGGTTGGGCAGATTTGGGAAAAGCAGTTAGGGGATGAGTCTTTGGGTCCACAGTTTCATCAAGTTGGGAGTGGTACTTCTCCTGATTTTGGATTGAATAAAAATGGAGTTCTATGTTACCGAAGACAAGTTTGTGTACCAAACGATTCTAATCTGAGACAACTGATTTTGAGGGAAATGCATAGTAGCCTTTAAGCTATGAATCCTGGTGGTAATAAAATATATCGGGATCTTCATGAGCTGTACAGGTGGTCGGGTTTGAAAAAAAAGGTAACGGATTTTGTTGCTCGTTGTCTGATGTGTCAGCAAGTTAAGGCTGAGAATTAGTTGCTTTTGGGTTTGCTTCAACCTGTTAAGATTTCCTTATGGAAATGAAAACGAGTGATGATGGGCTTCGTTAGTGGGTTTCCCTTGACACCCACTAAGAAGAATTCTGTTTGGGTCATCGTGGACCGATTGACCAAGTCTGCCTATTTTATTCCAGTTCGGATCGACAACTCTTTGCAAAAGTTAGCGAAGCTCTATATTTCTGAGATTGTGGGACTGTATGAGGTTCCATTTTCGATAATCTCTGATAGGGATCCTCGCTTCACTTCTCAGTTCTGGAAGAAACTGCATGAAGCTCTAGGTTTTAGATTGGACTTCAATACCACGTTCCATCCTCAAACCGATGGTCTGTCTAAGAGGGTGATTTAGATATTGGAGGACATGCTTTGAAGCTGTGTGATTGATTTTGAGGTAGTTGGGAGGATTTTCTGCTGTTAGTTGAGTTTGCCTACAACAATAGTTTCCAGTCTAGCATTCAGATGGCACCTTACGAGGCTTTGTATGGTCGTAAGTTGGGCGAGTGATGGATTTTGGGTCCTGAGTTGGTTTCCAAGACTAAAGATATGGTTAGACTGATTTGGGATCATTTGAAGGCAGCTTCTCATAGCCAGAAGTCCTAAGCGAATATGAAAAGGAGGGATATCGAGTACTTTGTGGGTGAGTTCGTATTCCTTAAGGTATCTCTATAGAAGAAGGTTCTACGGTTCGGTCGTAAGGGCAAGTTGAGCCCTAGGTTTATTGGGTCGTATCAGATTTTGAAGCCTATGGGACCGGTCGCTTATTAGTTAGAACTACCTCCAGAGTTGGATCATTCCATGATGTGTTTCATGTCTCGATGTTGAGGCGGTATTGTCTGATCCATCTCTCGTTGTCTCTGTTGATGAGATCGAGGTTAGATCGGATTTGACGTTTGAGAAGGAGCCAGTCCAGATTTTGAATCGAGATATTAAGGTTCTAAGGAAGAAGCCCATTCCATTGATAAAGGTTCTGTGGCGAAATCATGGCACTGAGGAAGCCACGTGGGAACATGAGGACTCGATGCGTCAGTAGTATCCTCATCTGTTCAGGTCAGGTAAATTTCGAGGCCGAAATTTCTTTTAGGGGGTAGAGTTGTAACGCCCTAAATAATTTAAGTATGCTTTCGGTGAAATTTGGCATAAATGTGTATCTGCTTCAGTGGTTAGGTGTTCTGGGTGTGTGTGAGAGGTCTTGGGTTCAAGTCCCTCTTTTGGCAATTCTATTATTTTTTATCCTAGCCTTATCCCTATTGGGTAGTGTGACGCGTAGGTTTGTGCAAGTGTACACAGTTGTTATCAAGTAATAAATAAGTATCGAGTTATCGTCTCCACAAGGATTGTATTTGTGCTAAGTCAGTTAATTGTAAAATTATATTAACAACTTGGTAAATAAAAACACAATATGATTAAGAAGTGATGATTAAAATTAAATACATTAAACTATATGCAATGATCCCTAATACAAATTATCCTAAATATGCAAACTATATGAATGAAATAGATTTTAGCAAAATTAAACACAATTTGAAACAATTATAGCATAAATAAACTAGGACAATTACTTTAATTAAACTCAATTTATTATCAACATGCTTAATAACATTAAGAAAAACATTCCATGGCAACTCGATCTTTCATGAGTTTGGAAACCACATTAGGTCCTTTCGGAATCCTTTACTTAGTAAATACACATTTTACTTATCCTTATTTACTAAGGGTTTCTTAGCATTCGTGTGAGGTAACAGGGATGTGTCAGGTTTGAAACAGTTTAATCACACAAATCTAAAAGCTATGCAGATAATAGAGCTTGGTCAGAGTTGTTATGCAACCTGCAATTTAATCGGGTTAGGATCTAAATTGAGATTGCGCATTTCAATTATGTGTCGACTAGCCGTCGTCTGGTCAGGATCGCTCAGCTAATTCAAGTGCATTTCAATCACTTATGAATGAAATGCAGACTTGATTTTTATTGAAAACATGATCGATTGAGGCACAAACATTATAAGCATGAATCAAATAAATATTATTTCATCAAAACAATCATCCTAGCTTAAATAAAATGAAGCTAACATTGTTGTAAACAAGAACAAAGAATACATAGCAAACATTTTCAGATTAAATTAAAGAAATGAAAGATTAAACCCAAATCAAAGTGGCTTTCACCCAATACTCTGTCTGACTAGGATCCTTCGCCTCCTTCGCTTTGCTCATTTGCTATGGATGTCCAAGGTGGTCGACCAAGGGCTCTTTAAGAGGCTTAATTGCTAAAATCTCTATGAAGAGATAATGATAGGCATGGGAAATGGAAAATGCTAAGAGAATTGAGAGAGAAGAGAGAATGCTGAAGGATGAGGGATGATGAATAACGAATGATGGGGTATTATTTATAGGTGAGGAGAGGGGGATAGTTTGCTAAAAATAGGAGGTTCCATCTCTTCAAGTATCTTCAAAGGGTGGCCGACCATGAATTGAGGAAATTGAGCTGATTTTTGCTTGATTTTTTCTCAATTTAAGTGCCACAACAACTCAGGACTATGACTTGGTCAACTACAAATCTTCAGGCAAATCTCTAATTTCTTCAACATTGCAAGGACCTTGTGTAATTAAACCAAAATGTGGTTTATGTGGACAGCCAAGTGTAGCCGAAAATTGGGTTGACTTGGTCTCCAATTTGGACGGTTTTGTAATCCAACAAAGCTATCAGACCCGTCCAAAATAAATCGATAAATCAGAGGACCAAAGAATAAAATTGATCCAATTTAAATTATTAGTTACAACCTAAATTATTAATGAAATATATAAAAATGAATATTTAAATATAATTTTATATTTTATTATTTAATTTAATCATGCATGGCCCACTTCATGTCTTAAAAATATAATATGCTTAATTTAATATAAAATAAGCCATTTTATGCATAAAAACTATATAATAAAGCATAAAATCACATTTTAATAATTTCTATGTCCTAGTTTCATATTTTTCAAATATTTCATTAATTTATTAAACAATTACTTAGTTTTAACAACAAATTTAAGTAAAAAAGGTATAAATTATATAGGAAAAATCCTATATATTTTTCCATTTACAGGTAGGCTTTTGTAATAATGTTTGTAAACTCATATCAGAATGGGCCTGCTGGTTCGAGGGGTAAGGAGTTAGTGTGTTGGAGGTCCTGTGTTTGAATCCCTACATGAGCGTGAGTGATAATTTTTGCTTTAGTTGTGTGATAGAGGTTCGGTGGAATTGAAACTCTGAAGTTGTTGGATGAGAATCAAGATAGGAGATAGTGGGTCAGTTAGTTAGTGGGATAATGGGGGGGAGTTGAGATATTGTTTTTATTATCTTATTTTTTTCTCTATCTTCTCAATTTTCCCTTTGTTTCTGACGTTCCCTTTCTTCCTTCTCAACTTTCTTTTGTTTTCTCTTAAATTTTGCTTTTCATCTATTGAATTCCTATCGTTGCATCTGTAAAATCATTGCTTCCCGTTCGGTTTAGGTAAGTAGGGCTTTATTGATGGTGGTTTTGACTTCAGTGTGATCGTCTCTTTCTTTTTAGAATTGACGTGGTTGTCTGGTTGGAAGTTTTTTATCATTAAGGATTTTTCTTTAGTAGGAAAAGACGTTGAATCAATGAATTTTGCTTCAACAGCTTAAATCGTGTCTGTATTAGTTTTCATTGGTGGTAAGTTTGGTTGTGCTACTATATTTTTGCGTTACTGAAATCATAAATTGGTTGCTAATAGGTCATTGGAATGCTGTCTTTAGGTTCTGGTGGGCTCGGGATTGTAGTAGCATCAAAATCATACCAGGTGTGTACCCTAAACACAAAAAACTGACCCTAAACACAAAAAACTGAGGTTCGGTGAAAGCCAAAAAAGGGCACTGTCGACGCCACACAGGCGTGTGCCTGGCCTTATGTGAGACACGGCCATGTGGATGTCTTAGGTGTGGCCGTGCGTGAGACACGACCGTGTGATAGTTTGAGTGTGGCCGTGTGGGCCAAATGGGCAAGGCCAATCTGGGCGTGTGGGCCTAGGATTTTGAAATTTTCCCTAAGGTCACATGGGTCGTTTCAATCGACTGTGGGCCTACTTTGTAACACCCCTTACCCGTATTCTACGCCAAATCTGGGTACGAGGCGTTATCGTACTTGACTCACATGGTCATACAACTTTGGGTTATCAAGATCAGTTCCAAATTAAAACTTTCCCATTCTCATATCTAACATCCTTATAATGGGCCTACAGGGCCCTAAACATACTTCCGGAAGGTCTCAGAAATAAATCGAAAACTTTTACACACTTAGAAAATTTTACATAAACAGGGGCCACACGCCCGTGTAAAATGGGACACCCCCGTGTGGGTAGGCCATGTGGTCACACACACCTAAGTCCCTCACTCATAGTCGACATTGACTTATTTCACACGGCCGGACACATGCCCCTGTCCCTGGCCCGTGTCCCTCACACGCCCTCGACACGCCTGTGTCTCAGCCCGTGTGCCAAAACCTTGGCATTCTGTTTATGACGTCATCATCTCACTATGGTCACACGGCCAAGGCACACGCCTGTGTCCTTAGACTGTGTGTCAAATTAAATTCCAATTTCAAGGTGTAAACTTCACACGGTCTGGGAACACGCCCATGTCTGTGGCTGTGCCTCCACACGGCTGAGACACACGGCCGTGTCTTTGGCCGTGTGTTTACTACTAAGATTACTGACTTGGAATTCTAACATGCAAGGGAACACACGGCCTGGTCACACACCCATGGAACTGACCGTGTGTCACACACAGTCTAGACACTTGCCCGTGTGCCTACCCGTGTGGAGAAAAACAAGGCTATTTGCCAAGCTCTTTCATCACCCTAACTCAATCAAGCATAATTCATAACAAAAAAACCCAATCATAAGCCCTACACAATCATGAGTAACCTCATCTTTTCATTAATTAATAGTATTGAGCCATTAACTATGGCCATGTGCAAAAGGATTCATCTATAAGGAGCCAATACACACTTGACCAAAATAACAAATCATTTCACCTAGTTTAGCTCCTATGCATGCCATATTCAAATTTCTAATTCTAAATATACTGAGATGAGCTGATAGTGTGGGTGATCTTCCAATTATCTTCGTATCCCGACTCGGCTCTTTGTCACTATAAAACAAGGGAAAGAAAAAAGGGAGTAAGCTTTAAGCTTAGTAAGTTTACATGAAAACAACAAACATTATAACATGTGCCAATCAGTAAATAGCATTTCACAATCTAAGATCATGCTTACTCATTCATCTCTTACCACAATCCAACCATATCACAACCAAATGCTCTTATTATTTAACAGACATCCCTGCACTTGATCACCACATGATCACATGAAACAACACATCATAATTACACAATAAACCATTCTTATTAATATCAAACACTCGGTGGTTTCGCACATAGCGCACCATTTATCTTTAACAGCATGGTATCTCACATAGCCCACCAAAGGATAATATTAATGATGGTATCACACACAACCCATCGTGAATAAGTAAATAGGTGGTATCACACATAGCCCACCAACAAGAATGATTAAGGTGGTATCACACACAGCCCACCATTATCTACTACGGATAATATTCTGCACTTACATATCTATTTCAACATCCATCCGGAATTTATTCATTTTCTACCAAATTCAATCCATTTAAATCGTAAGTGTTCTCAATCATACAATGTACCAATAAGCAACAACATATGTATTTAAGATCCATCGTTTACACATAAACTTACCTCGGTGCAAAATGCGTTAACTTGCGATTTAATCCGAAACCTTGCCTTTTCCCCAGTCAAGGTTAATTCCGCACTCTTCCTGATCTATAACAACATAATTTCACTCATTCAATCATTTTATGATCATAATACATCATAATCTCTACTTAGGCAAAAATGACAGTTTTGCCCTTGTACTATGGCAAAATTACGATTTTGCCCCTAGGCTCATAAATAATTTTTCGTCACGTTTTCTCATTAAACAAGCCTAGATGAACATTTATTACTCTTACAACTACTCATAATTCTAAGTATTTCATGCATTTATTACACAATTTCAATCTTTGCATTCAAGTCCTATTTAGGTGTTTTCATGCTAACACCTTTCACAAAAGTTGTTTCTCATCTCACTAACATTCATTTTCTTCCATAAAAACTCAGCTAACAACATAAAATCTTTCATGGGAAGTCCCTAAACTTTCAAACATTTAACAATTTAGTCCTCTCATTAGCTAGCTTAAGCTTTGGGGACTCCAAAAGTACAAAAATCCTCAAAAATAATCATCAAAATCACTTACTTGTAAGGCGATAGCTTAGCTGAAAGTTTGAACCCCAGAAAATCTATTTTTCTCTTCAATTTTTGTGGAAAAAGGAAGGTAAATAGTGAAAGATGATAGCTTTTCTTTTCATCTTATTTTATTCATCTTTTCATCACCTAATTTCACCAAATTTAACTAAAAATTTAATGCCCTTGTCTCCCTAGCCTCTATGGCCGGCCAACACTTCCCAATTGGCTTAATTGCACATTAAGGATCTCCAATTAATATTCTATAGCTATTAGACACCTCTACCTTGAATAATGGAACTTTCGCAATTTATGCGATTTAGTCTTTTTTCACAATTAAGCATGCAATCGTTAAAATTAAAGCACCAAAATTTTCATATAGCCATATATTAATGCCATAACACATAAAATAATATCAAAATAATTTTCCTCAACCTCAGATTAGCGGTCTGGAAACCACTGTTCTGACTATCCCCAAAATCGGGCAGTTACATACTGTAGGGCCGATAAGGGCTAACCAAACCCTAATTCATGTGATCTGATATTCTAATAGTCTGATCTAAGTAGGACACTGATAGGTATGTTTGACTGTTTTGTTTGAGTATATATGTTATCTGTATACGAGCATGTTAAGCATTTAATTCTATTAATTCTGTATTTTGTATCTGTGTTTGGGGTGGGACTTGCATATGTTGTGGAAGTGATCTGTACGACGACCTTTCGCCTATATTCTGACAGCTTGACTACATATTATTCTGTTATTTGTCGCATCGACACTATATGGTGTGTTGGGATGGGTGGGTGTTTTTAACCCCACATGGTGTGATGGGATGGTCGGAGATGGTGTGTAGAGGATGGGGGTAGGATTCTATATATCTGTGCTGTTTATCTAATTTTGATATCTGTATCTATTATGGACTTAGGTCCGAATCTATAACTGACTTTATATGAAATTCTATGTATGTTGCATGTCAATTTCTGTAAACGGAAAAATGTATATGATTTTCCCTATGTAATTTATCACCTTTTTACTTAAATTCGTTGTTAAAACTAAGTAATTATTTAACAAATTAATGAAATATGTGAAAATATGAAATTAGGATATAGAAATTATTAAAATGTGATTTTATGCTTTATTATATAGTTTTCATGCATAAAATGGCTTATTTTATATTAATTTGAATATATTATGTTTTTTAAGACATAAAGTGGGCCATGGATGATTAAATTAAATAATAAAATATAAAATTATATGTAATAATTCATTTTAAACTATTTCATTAATAATTTGGGTTTTAATTAATTAATTAAATTGGATAAATTTTATTCTTTGGTCCTCTAACTTGTTGATTTATTCTGGACAAGTCTGATAGATTTGCTGGATTACAAAACTGTCCAAATTGGAGAACAAGTCAACCCAATATTTGGCTACACTTGGCTGTCCATTTAAACCATTATTTGGTTTAATTAAACAAGGTCCTTGCAGTGTTGAAGAAATTAGAGATTTGCCCGAAGATTTATGATTGATCGAGTCTTAGTCCTGAGTTGTATGGCATCCGAAATTGCTTAAAAATCAAGCAAAAATCAAGTCAAAAGCCACTAAGCATGGCCGGCCACAATTTGAGGAGATTTGAAGAGGATAACATCCACTATTTTTAGCAAACTATCCCCCTCTCCTCACCTATAAATAAGACCCCCTCATTCCCTCATTCATCATCCCTCAATCATCCCTCATTCATTCTCATCATTCATTCTTTCTTCTCTTCAAATTCTCTTAGCATTTTCCATTCCCACACCTAGCATCATCTCTTCATAGAGATTTTAGCAATTAGGCCTCTTAATGAACCCTTGGTCGGCCACCTTGGAGATCCATCAGCAAAAGAGCAAAGCAAAGGAATGAAGGAGCCTCGTCAGTCAGAGTCTTGGGTGAAAGCCACTCTGAATTGGGTTTAATCTATCTTTTCTTTAATTTAATCTAAAGATGTTTGCTATGTGCTCTTTGCTCTTGTTTACAACAATGTTAGCTTAATTTTATTTAAGCTAGGATGATTGCTTTGATTAAATAATATTTATTTGATTCATGCTTAAAATGTTTGTGCCTCAATCAATCATGTTTTCAATTCAAATCAAGTTTATATTTTGTTCATACATGATTGAAATGCACCTAAATTAGCTGAGCGATCCTGACCAGACGACGCCTAATGGATAAATAATTGAAATGTACATGCTCAATTTAGATCCTGACCCGATTAAATTGTAGGTTGCATAACAACTCTGACCAAGCTCTGTTATCTACATAGTTTTTAGATTTGTGTGATGAAGCTGTTTCAAACCTGACTCGTCCCTTTTACCTCACACGGATGCTAAGAAACCCTTAGTAAATAAGGATCAGTAAAATGTGTATTTACTAAGTAAAGGATTCCAAAAGGACCTAATGTGGTTTTCAAACTCATGAAAGATCGAGTTGCCATGGAATGTTTTTCCGAATGTTATTAAGCATGTTGATAATAAATTGAGTTTAATTAAGGTAATTGTCCTAGTTTATTTATGTTATAACTGTTGCAAATTGTGTTTAATTTTACTAAAATCTATTTCATTCATATAGTTTGCATACTCAGGGTAATTTGCATTAGGGATCATTGCATTTAGTTTAATATATTTTAATCACCATTTCTCAACTATATTGTGTTTTTATTTACCAAATTATTAATATAATTTTACAAAATAAGTGACTTAGCACAAATACAATCCCTGTGGAGACGAGAACTCAATACTTATTACTTGATAATGACTGTGTACACTTGCACAAACCTATGCGTTACAAGTTTTTGGCGCCGTTGCCGGGGATTGTCAACTGTTTACATAGTCATTTCTTTCGTGAAATTATTTATTTTCAATTTGATTTATTTCTAACATTACTAACTTATTCTTTTTATTTTTTTTTATTTTCTTTTTAGGCGTTTATGAGCGTAGATCGAATTATTGATTTACTTCCTGTAGACCCTGAAATTGAGCGAACTTTCAGACAAAGAAGATGTGAACGAATAGCTCAAAGACAGGTCGAGATGGACCTTGGAAATAAGAATCAAAATAAGGTAATGAAGCTAATCATGTACGAAATCACATCCTCATTGCTGATGATAGGGATCGATGCATCAGACAATATGATATGCTACTTTTCAGTGAGTTAAATCCAGGAATTAGAAGGCCGGATATTGAGGCAACACAATTTGAATTGAAACCAGTGATGTTTCAAATGCTACAAACTGTGGGCCAGTTTAGTGGTATGCCTACAGAAGATCCACATCGCCACCTTCGATTGTTTATGGAGGGGAGTGGTTTATTCAAGATAGCCGATGTGATTGAAGACGCACTGAGGTTGAAGTTGTTTCCGTACTCGTTGCGAGATCGAGCACGAGCGTGGCTCAATTCATTGCCACCATGTTCCATATCTACATGACAAGAATTAGCAGAGAGATTTTTGGTTAAGTATTTCCCACCTAACAAAAACGCTAAGTTGAGGAACGAGATCACAACTTTCCAACAATTGGATGACGAGTATTTGTATGAGGCTTAGGAGCGATTCAATGAGTTACTTCGTAAGTGTTCTCATCATGGGATTCCTCATTGTATCCAGTTGGAGACATTCTATAATGGTCTTAATGCACATACAAGATTGATGGTAGATGCTTCCGCAAATAGTGCAATTTTGTCTAAGTCTTATAATGAGGCTTATGAGATCATTGAGAGGATTGCGAGTAATAACTATCAATGGACAATAAATAAAATAGCTTCAGGAAGACCTGTAGCACGAGTTCATGAAATTGATGCCCTCACTTCGTTATCAGCTCAGGTATCATCTATTTCCTCTATATTAAAACAGTTTACCGCTAATAGTGCTAACAATTTTACAGCTCAGCCACCAAGTCCATTTGAAGTAGTTTCATGTGTGTACTGTAGGGAAGGTCATTCTTTTGAGAATTGTCCATCAAATCCCGAGTAAGTGTACTATGTGGGGAACCAATATCAAAATTGGAGTGGACAAGGACCCTAGTCCAACTTCTACAATCCTTCATGGCGTAATCATCATAACTTTTCTTAGAGCAACCAAGGAAATAGACCGAACAACAACTTATTCCAGCAAAGACCCAACCAAGCTCAAGGGTTTAATCAGCAAGCTCCAAAACCACCTCAAGCTGAGGCATCAAACAGTTTGGAGAACTTGTTGAAAGCGTACATGGCAAAGAATGACGTTTTGATCCAAAGCCAAGCATCAACACTGAAAAATTTGGAAAACCAAATGGGTCAGCTAGGTACGGAGCTTCGTAATAGACCACAAGGAACCTTACCGAGCGATACTAAGAATCAAAGAAATTTGGGTAAAGAACATATCAAGGTAGTGGCATTGCGAAGTGGTAAAATTTTGGAGCCCCCATTGATTAATGTCAAAGATAAGCCTGTTGAGAAGAATCAACTAGCTATTGAAATTCCTACACCAAAGGAATCAGAATCTGCAAAGTCTAACAAGGTAAATCCTAACTTAGTGAATTCAGATATTTTAACATTTTCTTTGGATGTAGATTTACCTACTTAGAAAAGTTGTCCAGTTCAACTTGAAGTTCCATCACCTCCATATCCGCAAAGATTGCAGCAACAAAAGCAGAAACAAGAGGTGCAATTCAAGAAGTTTTTGGATGTTCTGAAGCAGTTACACATCAATATTCTATTGGTAGAGGATTTAGAACAAATGCCGAATTATGTGAAGTTTATGAAGGATATACTATCCAAGAAGAAATAACTGAATGAGTATGAGACTGTTGCCTTGACAAAAGAGTGCAGTGTGTTCCTGCAGAAGAAACTACCACTGAAATTGAAAGACCCAGGAAGCTTTACTATACCCTATAACATTGGTGAATCTTACTGTGGTAAAGCTTTGTGTGACTTAGGAGCGAGTATCAACTTGATGCCTAAGTCTATTTTCAAGATGTTAGGGATAGGTGAAGTAAGACCTACAGCTGTGACACTTCAGTTAGTTGATCAATCTTTAGCTTATCCCAAAGGAAAGATCGAGGATGTTTTGGTAAGAGTTGATAAATTTATTTTTCCTGCTGATTTCATTGTCTTAGATTTTGAAGCAAACAGCGAAGTGCCGATCATCCTTGGGAGACCTTTCTTAGCCACGGGAAGAACGTTAATTGATGTGCAGAAAGGTGAACTCACCATGCAAGTTCAAGACGATTAGGTAACCTTTAATATTCTTAACGCGATGAAATTTCTCGATCCGGCAGAAGAGTGTTCAGTTATGGAGGAGATAGAAACCTTGGTTTTTATGGAAAGTAATTTTAAAGAAGATCCATTGAAGAAAGCCTTAGATCTTGACCCTTTAGAGGATGAAGAATGTGAAGAAAACATGGCTTTGATGGAAGCCAATCCGAGAAATTTTATTCAATCCACATGGTTTGAACCGTTGGAGTTCATAGAATTTGTGCAACCTAAGTTGTCAATTGAAGAACCACCTAAACTCGAACTAAAGGTACTTCCTTCCCATGTGAAATATGTTTATTTAGGTGATTCTTCTACTTTGCCTGTGATTATTTCAGCGAAACTGACAAAAGATCAAGAGGAGCAATTAATTGTTGTTCTAAAGAAATTTAAGAAAGCAATTGGTTGGAACATAGCTAATATTCGAGGTATAAGCCCTTCTTCTTGCATGCATAAAATCATTTTAGAAGAAGGTGAAAGAGCTTGAATTGATGGGAAAAGGAGGCTCAATCCTATTATGAAAGAAGTTGTGAGAAAAGAAGCGATCAAATGGTTAGATGCAGGAATCATCAATCCTATTTCAGATAGTTCATGGGTAAGTCTAGTGCAATGTGTACCGAAGAAAGGTGGAATCACGATTGTTGAAAATGAGCATAATGAGTTAATTCCAACGAGAATTGTTACCTGTTGGAGAATTTGTATTGATTACAGAAAGTTGAACAAAGCCACTCAGAAGGACCATTTTCCATTGCCTTTTATGGATCAGATGTTAGATTGACTGGCAAGTAATGAATTCTATTGTTTCTTAGATGGCTATTTGGGATATAACCAAATATTTGTAGCCCCGGAGGACCAACATAAAACAACCTTTACTTGTCCATATGGTACGTTTGCTTTTAGGTGAATGCCTTTTGGTTTATGCAATGCACCTGCAACTTTTCAACGATGCATGATGGCAATATTTACTGATATGGTTGAAAATTTTGTTGAGGTTTTCATGGATGATTTTTCTATTTTTGGTAACACTTATGATATTTGTTTGAGTAATTTGGCTAAGGTACTGAATAGATGCGAAGAGACGAATCTTGTCTTTAATTGGGAAAAATGCCATTTTATGGTCAAGGAAGGGATTGCCTTAGGTCATAAGATCTCAAAGAAAGGAATTGAAGTCGATAAGGCAAAGGTGGACATAATTCAAAGATTACAGAACCCAGTGAATGTGAAAGTAGTCAGATGTTTCTTAGGCCATGCCAATTTTTACTGAAGATTTATCAAAGATTTCTCGAAAATTTCTAAACCGCTGTGTTTGTTGTTAGAAAAAGATACAGTGTTTGATTTCAACAAAGCATGTTTGGAAGCTTTTTAAGATCTAAAGAAGTGGTTAATCTCAAACCCAATAATAGTTACACCTGATTGGAACTCACCTTTTGAGTTGATGTGCGATGCAAGTGACTATGCAGTTGGAGCTGTGATGGGTCAAAGAAGAAACAAAGTGTTTCCCCCTATTTACTATGCAAGTAGAACTTTGACAGGAGCCCAACTCAATTATGCGGTAGCTGAAAAGGAACTCTTCACTATAGTTTTTGCTTTTGACAAATTTCGCTCATATCTTATAGGTACCAAAGTTACAGTATTTACTAACCAAGCGGCCATTAAATACTTGCTCACGAAGAAAGATGCAAAACCAAGGCTAATTCGTTGGATACTTTTACTCCAAGAATTTGACCCTGAGATTCAAGACAGAAAAGGTGTCGAAAATCAAATATCTGATCATCTGTCGAGGTTGGAGCAAGATAAGTTAACTTAGTCATGTGTGCCTATCAACGGGAATTTCCCAGATGAACACTTATTTGAGGTAAACTGAATTCATGAAATACCCTGGTTTGCTGATTTTGCCAATTATCTTTGATCGTTGTTTTCAAGATGTTAAAGTCTTAAAATTATTATAAAGAATGATTGAACCTGGTAACTAACTATGACAACGATTTGAGGCAAGCGCACCTATCGAACAGTAGTATAGTTTAGGCAAGACCAGAATGTCGAACCCAAAGGAACCAAAAGCACTAATACTAACTCTCTTTTTATTATTTATCCTAAGAATTAAATGGATTTTTATCTAATCTAAAATTAATTAAATACTAAACTAAAGACTCTGAACCAGACGATTTATTCACTTGACTTGATCCGTAAGATTCCCTAAGTTATATTAATCCCTCTCTCGAGGCGACCAACGTCTAACCCTAGGTTGATTAATTGAAATCTCTTTCTAATTAAAACCCCTAGAATCGCATTAACTTGATCTATGGACTCCCATATTAGGTTTGACCCTAATCCGGTAAAATCTCGTCACTCTATCTCTAGGCGCGCGATCAACTCCGCTTAATTATGCTAGATCTACTCTTAGGCAGGGGCTTTTGCTCCTCCACCTAAGCACATCATACTTGAATTAATATCCTGGAAATATCAAAATAAGAATTAAGAACACATAATTAAGAACAAGGCAAATATTTATCATATAGTTCAGCAAACGATAACAAGATTCATCTTAGGTTTCATCCTCCTCAGGTATTTGAGGGTTTAGTTCATAACAATAAAAGAAAACATCTTAGAAGAAAAGCTAAAACAAAACAGAAGAAATCCTTAAAACCCTCTGAAGGAATTGAAGGAGAGATCCTTCGTCTTGAGTATAACTCCGGCTTCTTGAGATGGATCAACTGGCTATCTTCGAGTAAATCTCCACAAATCTGCCCTCTTTGGCCTAGCTGGACGCCCCCTGACTAAGGCCGTGGGTTCCCCCTTTTCTGGTCATACTTAGGGTGTTTATATAGGCTTTTGAATATGTTTCTTTGCCCCTAAGCATCCAAATCCGAGTAAAACTCTTCTTTCCTGCGAAAGGGACATGCCCATGGCACACGCCCATGTAAGTCGTGGCTAGGCTGTGTTCGATCCTGTTGAATGGGGCACGGCCGTGTGGTCTTGGGCCAGGCTGTGTGGATTTTGTGATATGGCCCATTTACTCCATTTCGGGCCTGTTTTCCATTCTTTTCATCATTGGGTGCTCTCCTGAGTATAAAACATGAAAACAAAGTATTAAGAGCACTAAATTACATAATTCAAGACTTAAATCATCCAAAAACATGCTAAATGTGGGCTTAAAATATGTTACTTTTACTGTTTATCAATCTTGCTTGTGGATTAATTCCTCGAGAAATGACATACCAACAAAAGAAAAAATTCCTTCATGATAGTCGGTATTATCTTTGGGAGGATCTATTTTTTGTTTAAACAATATGCAGATAATATAATCCGAAAGTGTGTAGCTGAAAGCGAGATTATTGAGATCTTGTATCATTGCCATTCATCTCCAAGTGGGGACACTTTGGTGGTTCACGTATTACAGCAAAGATTTTGCAAGCATGTTTCTTTTGGCCTACGCTATTTAAAGATGCTTATGCTTATGTGAAGAACTGTGATAAATGCCAAATGACTGAAAATATATCAAGGAGGAATGAGATGCCCTTGACAAACATTTTGGAGATTGAATTGTTTGAAGTATAGGGCATTGAATTCTTAGGCCCGTTTCCTTCTTCGTATGGGAACAAATACATCTTAGTTGCTGTGGACTATATATCCAAGTTTGCTGAAGCTGAAGCATACCCTACAAATAATGCTAAGGTAGTCATGCGATTCCTACATAAGCTTGTGTTTACACGATTTGGGACACCAAGAGCTATTATTAGTGATGAAGGTTCTCACTTTATGAACAAATGGCTTAAGTGGTTGCTTGACAAATAGGATGTGAAGCACAAGATTGCTACTGCCTATCACCCCCAGTCTAATGGGCAAGTTGAAAGAGTGAATCGTGAAATCAAAGGTATTCTTGAAAAGGTAATACGCCATAGTAGAAAAGATTGGTCTCAAAGGCTCGATGATGCATTATGGGTCTATCAAAAAACATTTAAGACACCATTAAGAATGACTCATTATCGGTTAGTCTTTGCAAAGGCATGTCATTTGCCATTAGAGTTGGAGAATAAAGCTCACTGGGCTTTGAAGCAGTTGAACTTTGATCTTAAGCAAGCCGGTGAGAGAAGGATGTTACAACTTGATGAGTTGGAAGAGTTGAGGTTGTTTTCCTATGAGAATGTCAAAATGTGTAAAGAAAGATCAAAGAGATTGCATGATAGTCATATACAACCTTGCGAGTTTAAAGAAGGTCAAAAGGTTTTATTGTTTAATTCAAGGTTGTTTTGTTGTTTAATTCAAGGTTGAAGTTATTTCCTGGGAAGCTTAAATCCCGATGGAAAGGACCTTATACCATCTACCGAGTTTATCCTTATGGAGCTATTGAATTGTACAACAATTACAGAGGTATGTTTAAAGTTAATGGTCAACGTCTCAAACACTACTAGGATGGTGAAGTTGAGCGAGTTGAATCCTCGTTCAAATTAACAGACCCTTAATTTTTCATGAACTTATTTTGTAAATAAATAAATAATTAGAACTTATTTTCTTAACTTATTACATTTAATTAATTCTGTCTAAAGAGATTGGAACTTAAGCGGGACCGTTGTGACCCCTGCAAACTTTCCTGGGAATTAATTTAATGTAATTTGTTAAGAAAAAATTTTCTAATTAAGATTTAAAATTTTTAAGTTTCATTTGTTCTGTTTTAAATTTTTTGTTAATAAAAGGGGTCAAATTTGGCCCAAGTACTAATCAGTTTTTTTAGTAAGATACAGTCTGAGTTTGAGGCCCAAGACAGCAAAAAGGAGGGAAAAATCTATGCCTTGATGTCACACCCATTGCTTGCAGCCCACGTAACCCTAATGTAGCTAAATGTTTGCTACACGTTGCCCTAATTTTTCCCTATATAAACCCTCTGCATTCTACTAATTTTCATATCCCTCAAAGCAATTTGCTTACACCCTAAAAATCCCTAAATCTCCTTTTTGTGCTGTCAACCTCAAATCCCAAAAGAAACCTTAATTCTCTTCCCTTTTTGCCAAAATTCCTTATTACCGTCAGAAAGAGATTGTCAAAGCACCACCGTTGCTATCGCATACTGTTGTCGCTGTCGCACGTCGTCATCACTGCACCATCCTTGACGTTGCAAGATTTTTGCTCTAGCAAGTTCTACCCACTTTGCTGATTCTTTTTTCTCTCTTGTGCAGAAACTTTACCGAATTTTGAGAAAAGATACCATGTCTCACAAAAGAACCAGATCTTCAAAGACTACTCTTGAAAACCTGATTTTGATCGATGAAGAAGTGAAAGAGAGATTTGATTCAATCTTCAAGCATTAACCTATGATGCCGGAAAAAGATTTTGACTTGAAGAGTAATGATTTGATGGTTGTTCCTATACCAATTAGAAAGAAAATCAATGCTCTAAAGTGGGAACGATTTTGTGATGCTTGTTCACTTTCCGATGATGAACTAGTTCGAGAATTCTATGCTAGTTTGACTACGCAAGATGCTACTAAAGTCATTGTTCGAAAGAAAAAGGTACCTCTTACTTCTAAGTCCATCAATGATTTGTTTAATTTACCTGATGTTGAAAAAGATGAGTACTACCCTATTATGAACAATACCCATTGGGATTTTCTTCAACAAGTGCTTAATGTTGTGACAAATCTGGGATCCCAATGGATTATAAGAAAGTATGGCAGCTATTCTTGTCGAAGAGAATACTTAAAACCAGTAGCAAAGGTATGGTTTTATTTCGTTCGCTACAGTTTTGTAACACCCCAAACCCAGCCTAGACGTTATCGCTGAATCTGGCGATGTCACATGGTAGCATTTTTTGAAATAAATGAGTTGTTGCAAAAAAAAAAACCTCTTTTCTATTTAACCGCTTTACAAAATCTTGTGTTAATTCTAGGATGCATCGTTCAATAAGAAAAATGTAGTTCATTATCCCAAAATTATTCTTTTTCAAAACGTTGTAAATTTTCAAAACGTTACTTCTTGCGGAAGCTTTTAAATTCAATTTGTGTATAAGTGTATTTTGTTAAAGCATTTGATTTGTTTTGAAAACTCGAATAACCCTGCTGCTAGCAGTTGTAAATTAGAAAATAGTATAAAATCCAAATTTTAGGCAAAAATCCATAGAGACCATTATTATAGAAAAATACCCCAAAATAAAACTTAAAATCGTAAATAAGTATCAAATAGAAAAAGGAGTCGTGTGGCCACCACTGAGTCCTCTGCTGCACCGATCTGCCTATGTCTGGGGACTACCTATACAAATTAAACAGAAGGGGTGAGTTTACGTAAACTCAGTGTGAAATCCCCATGCAAACAAATAGACCATAACAGATAATCTCAATTTGGGCCCAAGCCCTTTCCAATATCAGTATCAGTTTGGGCCTTAGCGCATTTCAGTAACAGTAAGCATTAGGGCCTTAGCCCATCACAGTACAATAATAGTGATAGTTATGCAGTTATAAAATCCTATCCAACCAGCCTCTACACTCCATCTCCGTCCAACCCTGTACTCTATGTGGGGATATTATCAACCCACCCATCCCTACACTCCAAATAATACCGAATGCGGCACTAGACAGTAGTTTGCAGCTGAACTGCCAGTAAGTTAGGCTCGAAGCCTTTCAGTACACTTCCTCTATTCCATATAAACCTATCCCCATGCAATGCATCATACAATCATGTCATGCCAGATCATGGTATCATATATGTATTCAGTACAGTTTTAACAGCATGCTCAAAATACAGTTGTACATGTATATATATATAGTACGTGGATGTAACAGTCATTCAGTCAGTTAGGGATCTAGGTAATCTTACCGACCCTACTGTAGGTCCATAGTAGACTCGGACGACCCGTGCAACCTTAGCAGTCAAACATTGAAAATAGGCCCATAAGCCTATGTAATTTGCCCATGTGGGCCCACATGCCCGTGTGGCCCATCAGGCCCAAAACAGCCTTAGCCGTGTGGATCACACTGTCTGGCCCAATAATCCCACATGCCTGTGGGGCCCACATGAACCAATTCGACTCTGCCCACGAATCGCACATGGCCTACCTCGTAGATCACACGCCCGTGTCCGATCACACGGGCAACCACATGCCCGTGTGGCAACGACAACCCCCACTTTTTGGCTTTTCGTTGAAAACTCGTTTTCAGTGATGTGGTTACACACCTGGTTCTGTTTCTTCGAAAAAGTGCTCCTGAGCACTCCAAGACCTAGCAATTGAACAAGAAACACAAATTAATTACTTATACGATAATCAAGTTAAACGAACCCTATTCAAGATACCTATCCAATTGATCGGCAAATCTACCCTTGTTTGAACAACCGAAGCCCTACACTTAAGCCATTGAAAAACGATCACCCGCCCCTCGATTAGTTTTTGCAAACCAGTTGAAATCCCCTCTTTAACAAATATTCACAAGAACAGTCTAAACCAAACGGTTATCTAAACTTACCAATGATAAACTGTAATATATACATATTTTAATCCCACATTTAGCATACTTTTGGATGATTTAAGCCTTGAATTGTGGAATTTGGTGCTCCTAATCCTTTAATTTCATGTTTTATACTTAGGAGAGCACTGGAGGATGAAAAGAACAAGAAACAGGCCTAAAACAGAGTAAATGGGCCAAATTATGAAATCGACACGGCCTGAGCCTAGGCCACAAGACCCTGCCTCCTTAACAGACCCGACTACAGCCTGGATACGATTCACACGGGCGTGTACTACGGGCGTGTCACTGACGTGACCTATTTGAATTTCACTCAGATTAGGGTACTTAGAGGCAAAGAAAGCCATTCCAAAAGCCTATATAAACACCCTAGAGGCCAACCTTCAAGGGCGCGTCCAGTTAGGCTAAAGAGCCAAGCTAGAGAGGCTAGAATTGTGGGATTTACTCGAAGAAAGCCAGCTGATTCATCTCAAGAAGCCGAAGTTATACTCAAGACGTAGGATCTTCCCTTCAAATTCCTTCAGGGGTTTTAGGGTTTTTCTTATGTTTTATTTTATATTTTCTTCTGAGATGTATTTTTTTATTATTATGAACTAAACTCTCAAATATCTGAGGGGGATGAAACCTAAGATGGATCTTGTTATTGTTTTCTGAACTATATGATAAATACTTGATTTGCTCTTAATTATGTGTTCTTAATTCTTGCTTTGATATTTTAGGATATTGATTCAAGTATTGATGTGCTTAGGTAGAGGAGGAATAGACCCTGTCTAAGAGTAGATCTAGCATAATTAAACGGAGTTGATCGCAACCCTAGAGATAAGATGACAAAAATCTGCCGGGTAGGGTCAAACCTAATATGGGAGTCCATAGATCGAGTTAATGCAATCCTAGGGGTTTAAATTAGAAAGAGATTTCAATTAATCAACCTAGGGTTAGACGTTAGTAGCCTCGAGAGAGGTATTAATATAAATTAGGGAATCCTATGGATCAAGTCAAGTGAATAAATTGTCTGGTTCAGAGTTAAATAACAAGTGAAGTCTAGATAGATTCTTCCTCGGGTATTGTCTTAATCAACTGGTTTTTCACACAAGTATTTTCCCAAATTCATTCTCTTTGTCTTAGCATCTTTAGCTTAGTAATTAGTTAATTTTAGATTAACTAATAATTTCCTTTATTCTTAGGCTAAATAATAAAAAGAAAGTTAGTATTAGTACTTTTGGTTCCTTTGGGTTCGACAATCCGGTCTTGCCACTAAACTATATTACTGTTCGATAGGTGCACTTGCCTCAATCGTTGTCACAATTAGTTTCTATGCTCGATCATTCTTTATATAAATTTTTAAGACTCTGACACACGATCAAGTTTTTTGCACCGTTGCTGGGTAACTAAAATATTAAGAACGCTCAATTTTTATTACTTTAGCCATATTTTATTTTTGCAATTTACTTTTATTTTTATTTTTCTTTTAACTTTGCTAATTTTCCTTCTTTTAATTTTTTCTTCCCTGGAGGCACCTCTAGTTTATGACTAGAAGGAACCCGACAGGACCCTTAATTTACGACAGTGATATTGAAGGTACTGTTTGCAGAAATCGTAGAGAAATAAGGCGAAGCTTAAATTACATAGAGGAAGAGCAAGAAGACAAAACCAATACTACTGAAGAGATGGCTGAAAATCAAAATACTCCATTGCCTCCGGTGGTTATAGATCCTGCTCCTCGTACTATGTATGTTTATACTAAGCCTAGTTTAGTTGCTACTGAATCAAGTATTGTTAGACCTACTATTGCTACAAATAATTTCGAATAGAAACCTAACATTATTCAGATGATACAACAGTTTGTTCAGTTTGATGGTTTGCAGCATGAGGATCCTAACACACACTTAGTGAATTTTCTAGAATTCTGTGATACCTTCAAAACAAATGGCGTTTCTGATGATGCCATCTGTCTTCGGTTGTTTCCCTTTTCTTTGAGGAATAAAGCCAAACAGTGGTTGAATTCTCTTCCACGAGGATCAATCACTACATGGGAACAAATTACCGAGAAATTTTTATTGAAATATTTTCCGCCGGCTAAAATGGCTAAGTTGAGGAATGATATCTCTTCTTTTGTGCAGATGGATTTAGAGACACTTTACGATGTGATTGTGTGTCAGAGTCTTAAAAGTTTATAAAAAGAATGATCGAGCCTAGAAAGTAACTGTGACAACGATTGAGGCAAGCGCACCTATCGAACAGTAGTATAGTTTAGTGGCAAGACTGGATTGTTGAACCGAAAGAAACCAGAAGTACTAATACTAACTTTCTTTTTATTATTTAGCCTAAGAATTAAGGGAATTACTAATTAATCTAAAATTAACAAACTATTTAGCTAAAGATGCAAAGACAAAGAGAATAAATTGGGGAAAATACTTGTGGGAAAAACTAATTGATTAAGACAATACCCGAGGAAGAATCCACCTAGACTTCACTTGTTATTTAACTCTGAACCAGACGATTTATTTATTTGACTTGATCCATAAGATTCCCTAATGTATATTAATACCTCTCTCGAGGCTACTAACGTCTAACCCTAGGTTGATTAATTGAAATCTCTTTCTAATTAAAAGCCCTATAATTGCATTAACTTGATCTATGGACTCCCATATTAGGTTTGACCCTAATCCGGCAGATTTTCATCATCCTATCTCTAGGGTTGCGATCAACTCCGCTTAATTATGCTAGATCTACTCTTAGACATGGTTTATTCCTTCTCTACCGAAGCACATCAATACTTGAATCAATATCCTGAAATATTAAATCAAGAATTAAGAACACATAATTAAGAACAAATCAAGTATTTATCATATAGTTCAGAAAACAATAACAAGATTCGTCTTAGGTTTCATCCCCCTCGGGTATTTGAGGGTTTAGTTCATAATAATAAAAGAATACATCTCAGAAGAAAATGTAAAACAAAACATAAGAAAAACCCTAAAACCCCCTGAAGGAGTTGAAGAGAAGATCCTCCATCTTGAGTATAACTATGGTTTCTTGAGATGAATCAACTGACTTTCTTCGAGTAAATCCACAATTATGGCCTCTCTGGCTTGGCTCTTTGGCCTAACTGGACGCCCCCTTGAAGGTTGGCCTCTAGGGTGTTTATATAGACTTTTGGAATGGCTTTCTTTCCCTCTAAGTACTCTAATCTAAGTGAAATTCCTCTTTGTCACGACAGGGACACACCCATGGCACACGCCCGTGTGAATCGTGGCCAGGTCGTGTTCGGGTCTATTAAGGTGGCACGGCCGTGTGGCTTGGGCTCAGGCGGTGTTGATTTTATGATATGGCCCATTTACTCTGTTTTAAGCTTGTTTCTCGTTCTTTTCATCCTCCAGTGCTTTCCTAAGTATAAAACATGAAACTAAAGGATTAGGAGCACCAAATTCCACAATTAAAGGCTTAAATCATCCAAAAGTATGCTAAATGTGGGATTAAAATATGTTCATATTACGGTTTATCACGATGCATAGGAGAGATACAAAGATATATTGAGAAGGTGCCCACACCATGGATTACCCTTGTGGCTACAAGTCCAAACTTTTTACAACGGTGTGAACCCCTCAACTAGGCACTTGATTGATTCAGCCGCTGGCGGAACCTTGAATAATAAAACACCTGAGGCTGCCTATGAATTCATTGAAGAGATGTCACTGAAGAACTATCAGTGGCAAGTCACAAGGACAAAGCCAACAAAAGCAGCCAGTGCTTTCAACCTCGACGCAGTAACCATGCTATCAAATCAGGTAGAACTGTTAAATAAAAAGATTGATGGTTTATTTGATTCTTTGTAGGTACATTCAATTATACAGTGCAGTACGAATGGAGGTTGGATGAACAACACAAAATATCTATCCTACAACCCAAACGCTAAAAACGAATAAGTTCACTATATAGGTAACAATTTTATACCTCAAAATAACCCTTATAGTAGTACTTACAATCCAGGTTGGAGGAACCATCCCAATTTCTCGTAAAGTAGTCAAAGAAACCAAAGACAACAATCCTACCAACAAGAAAACAAGCCAAACCTTAAAGAGATGCTGACAAAATTTATAGAGGTGTCAGAAACCCATTTCCAAAATACCGAAATGATATTGAACAATCAGCAAGTATCGATTTAAGGGCTTAAGGATCAAATTGGACAACTAACTAAGTTAGTTTCTGAAAGGCGACCAGAAAGTTTACCTAGGAAAAGAGAGCAGGTGCAGGCAGTTACACTAAGAAGTGGAAAGGAGTTAGTTGGAACAAAGAAGATACCACATGAAACAGATAAGGCAAAGGATGAGGAAGTTGAGAATGTAACACCGGTACGCGAAGAATATAAACAACCAATCCCATATCCGGTAAAGTTGAAGAAAGACCGATTAGATGTGCAATACGGTAAATTTCTTGAACTTTTTAAACAGTTACATATTAACTTACCTTTTGTTGAAGTTATTTCACAGATGCCGACGTATGCAAAATTCTTAAAAGAGCTTCTATCAAACAAAAGGAAGTTTGAAGAGATATCAACAGTGGAACTTAATGAAGAATGTTGAACCATCCTCCAAAACAAGCTACCAACCAAATTAAAAGATCCAGGAAGTTTTACTATTCCCTGTTTAATTGGTAGTTTAAATATTGAGAAAGCACTAGTTGATCTAGCTGCCAGTATTAATTTAATGCCTTATAAAATGTTTAAGCAACTCGGTCTTGGTTCAGCACAAGAATTAATATCCTGAGAATATCAACACAAGAATTAAGAACACATAATTAAGAACAAGTCAAATATTTATCATATAGTTCAGCAAACGATAACAAGATTCATCTTAGGTTTCATCCCCCTCAGGTATCTGAGGGTTTAATTCATAATAATAAAAGAAAACATCTCATAAGAAAAGATAAAATAAAACATAAGAAATCCCTAAAACCCCCTGAAGGAATTGAAGGAGAGATCCTCCGTCTTGAGTATAATTTTGGCTTCTTGAGATGAATCAACTGGCTTTCTTCGAGTAAATCCCCACAAACCTACCCTATTTGGCCTAGCTGGACGCCCCCTGACTAAAGCCTTGGGTTCCCCCTTTTAGGTCATACTTATGGTGTTTATATAGGTTTCGGAATGTGTTTCTTCGCCTCTAAGTATCCTAATCTGAGTGAAATTTCTCTTAGTCACGGCAGGGACACGCCCATGGCACATGCCCGTGTGAATCGTGACCAGGCCGTGATCGAGGCTGTTGAATGAGGCACGGCCGTGTGGTCTTGCGCCCAGGCCGTGTTGATTTTGTGATATGGGCCATTTACTCCATTTTGGGCCCGTTTCTCGTTCTTTTCATCATCTGGTACACTTCTGAGTATAAAACATGAAAACAAAGGATTAAGAGCACCAAATTACACAATTCAAGGCTTAAATCATCCAAAAGCATGCTAAATGTGGGATTAAAATATGTTACTATTATGGTTTATCAAATCCCCAAAATAGTGAAAAGCGAAATTGTAGTCAAATCAAAATGCAATGCATAATTCCGAGCAAACTAATAAGAAAATAAACACAAATAATAGAGAAGATTTAGGGGTTAAACCTCGATTAGAAACAACCATAAAAATATATTTCAAAAGATAATAATGAAAATAAGTTGAAGAAAATAATACAAAAATAAAGCAACTAAAACAAAATTAAAAACAAAGATAAATAAAAAATAAAATAAAACGAATAATAATAATAATAATAATAATAATAATAATAAAAACTCAATAATACCAATAAACTTAAAGGTAATTGTAATAATAATAGTAAAAAATACTAAAAAAATAGAAATAGCAAAAAAAAATTTAAAAATAAGTATAAGAATAAAATATAAAATATAATAATAAATAAAATAAAATAGAAGAAAAAGACAAATTGAGAAAGGATTTCTAAGGTTTGTGGCACATGGACGTGTGACACGGTCGTGTGGAGCATTTTCAGCCCGTATGCAATTAAAAATTAACCCAGTTTTCACACAGCCATGGACACGCCCGTGTGTCCAAGCTGTGTGGTACACACGGCCATGTGTGTTGTCCTTCGCTTCTCCCACGCCCATGTAAGATCCGACACGCCCGTGTGGCTTGGCCGTGTCTCCTGCCCGTGTAACTTTCTGACTTTGGAAAAATTAACTCCAAGTTTCACACGGCCTAGGACACGCCCGTGTGTCCAGGCCGTGTGTGATTACCTTCGCTTCTCCCACGCCCATGTGAGATCCCACATGCCCATCTGGCCAGGCCGTGTAACTCACTATTGATTACCCTATTTCACACACAGCCTGCAACACGCCCATGTGTCTAGGCCGTGTGTTCCCACACGCTCGTGTGTCCAGGCTGTGTGTTCCCACACGCTCGTGTGTCCAAGCCATGTGGGTCAAAAACACACTTTTTTTAATTAATTTAAAAAAATGCCATGAAATAAAAATAAGAAAATTAGCAGTGTTAACACTCGGTTTGCCCCCCGAGAAGTGCTTATTTAAAGTCTAAGCTTGACTTACCTTGTATTAGCATGCTCATGGTGGTTCGCGAAGTCAAAACTCCCCTTGCTCATTATTAATTCTATTATCATAACAAGGTTTGATTTGGGTACTACTTACCTTAAATGTGCTGAATTTAGAATGAGTTACCTCGACTATAGCATATGGGAAGACATTCAGTACAGTAAAAGGAGTTGCTTCGCTTGCATTAGGCTCTGAAATGGCAATACGTGGATCCATTTTATCTAATAGTGTAACATCCTGGAAATGGGCCTATGCATTTTTGATTTAATTATACGAAATGGCATGTCTTATGTGTTATGAATGTATGGTGAACATTTTTGGAAACTTGGAAATGTAAGGAAGTGACTTGGAAATGGAAGCAAATGTCTTGTCTTGGAAATGTAAGGAAATGACTTGGAAATGTAAGGAAATGTCTTGTCTTGGAAATGTAAGGAAATGACTTGGAAATGTAAGGAAATGTCTTGTCTTGCAAATGTAAGGAAATGTCTTGGAAATGTAAGGAAATGTCTTAGAAATGTAAGGAAATGCTTTAGAAATGTCAAGTTTAAAGTTTAAAAGAGGGACATGAAGCAAGGTGGTCTTAAGAGAAAATGTATGTGAAATATGACATACAAATAGCCTTGGTAAAATGGCTACAAGGCGCCACTTAAGGGCCTAGCAAGTGACGCCACATACATAGGCAAATGGGCCAAGGATCGAGTCGCATGGGAAGCAAATAAAAAATTTTATTTTTTGCTACAAGGAGCAGAAAGGTGGACGGCATTAAGGCTCTTAAAAGAGGAGTTTTATTCTCTTTAAAATTCGGCAAATAGATAGATAATGATGGGTTATTATTAGTATTATTTTTATTAAGAGATAAGAGATAATTGATGGATTAAATTCTTTTAATTTGAATATATTAATAATTAAAGAGATAAAGCTATCAAAATAGAAGAGTGATGGCCAAGTAAGGGATTCCAAGTTAGTAATTGCGGCTACTAAAGGAAAAGAGGGTCATTCATTCTTTCTTTCAACTCTCTCTCTGCCGAATTCTCTCTAGCAAATAACCCCTCTCTTCTCTTTTATTTTTGCCAAGCCGAAATACCTTGTGCTCTAGCCGAATCCTCCATCTTTATTCTACTTTCTCTTTTCTTTCTACCAATCAAAAAGCCGAAATCAAGATCCTTCTAGCCTACATAGCCGAATATTGTTAAAGGTTCAAGCAAGGATTGCCGATTCCTAAAGTAAGGGTAAGATCTCAGTCGGTTTCATCCTTTTTCTTTTAAGATTTGCCAAAATCTAGGACTAACCCCATTAATATCTTGTTGCCGAAACTTTGAAGAGATCTTTCGGGATTTACTAAGTGTCGACTACAAGGAAGGAGAAGTTCTTTTCCCGATGGTACACCATAGGCCGCGTGTTCCCTAGTTATTCGGTGAGTTTCGGGATTTAAAATCCACAAGGTAAGTGTCTATAGCATTCGGCCAAGGGCCATCTATGATGATTTAATGTTAGAATCGAATTTAACATATGTGTATAGGTATTTTGACAGATAATTAAGACAAGAGATACTTTCGGGATTTGAAATCGCAAGGTGAGTGCATAAGTACAATCGGCCAAGGTCTATTTTGGTAATTAGATCTATTCTTTATTTGTTTAAAAAGCCGAAACTAATCTATTCAAGTAATCTAGTGATTGTTGATTTCAAGAAAGTAGGATACAAAGTTTCCGGCATTTGATTAGACATCAATCGGCACCAAGGTAAGTTTTGGGTTACAACAATCCTAATAGGATTTGGTTTTATGGCCGAATGGTCTTCATTAAATTTTTAAGTAATGGTTGAATGTAGGGACTAAGGATCTAAGGCTTTAGATTAGATTTTCGGGATTTGAAGTGAAGTTGCTAAGTTAATCAGGTGTGTACCCCACACTAATCTTAATAGATTTATGGCTTAAACTTGATATATGTGTTAATATGAAAGTGTAAGAATGTGGCTAAGGTACCATGATATGGTACAAAGCACTCAGGTACGTTTCCTACTCCTACTAGGATTATGAAATATGTTATATTTAACATGTGATAAGTGATAAAAATGTGAAATTTGGCATGTTAATGCATAATATGCATGATATGGGGCATATGGGTTATTGAAAAGGGGAAGTGAATGTGGTGACCTAAGACCACGATATTTGAATGTGGTGACCTAAGACCACGAGATCTGAATGTGGTGACCTAAGACCACGATATCTGAATGTGGTGACCTAAGACCATGATATCGAGTGTGGTGACCTAAGACCACGAATACTCATAAGAGGCGATGAGCACGTCGATCGCAAATGATCGCTTCGATGGTGTGTAGTGGATGGAGGGTTGACTTAGTAGTCCCCACGGTGTGCAGGATGGTACGGGTGATGTGTAGCGGATGGCATATAGGTTTGGGTTCGGGTTGCATCACTATTCTTATCTGTTATATGTATTGATATGTGATATGATTATGTAGCCTGAATTGTTAACTTTAGTGTTGGTTACACATTGAGTCTGTTGACTCACCCGTTGTGGGAACATGTTTCAAGTGATGAACAGTGATGGGTGGGGACAGCGAGAACTTGTGGTGGCCATGCTCGACTTGAAGTTATTTTATTTTGACATTTTATTTCATTTATGTACTTTAAAATTATTTGGGTTTGTTTTGATGTAATAAGGCCATAGTGAACTCTTTTATTTCTGTTTTGTTGATTTACCATGTTACGAACTTTTTGTTAATTAAAGACTAAGCAAATTTAATTTGAAATAAACTTTAAATATTTTGTCACCTGAAACAAATGGGTTTTCAATATAAAACAAACTTATTTTCAACACGAGCCCAACCCACAAACAGACTTTCTTCAAAACACACAGTTTTTCCAAGGTAATAAAAGAATTTTGAACCGGTTTTCTTCGAGGAACAAACCAGATCCGGTCAAGGCTCGTGGGCCGGGTTTGGGGTGTTTCAAACAGTACCTTGTTCCCAACTTTAAATTGGTTTGTTCCATCCATATGCTCATCATGGTGTCGCTTTGGTTCTACATCGTGTATTCTCAGTCTCCCATTGACATGTGTCCGTCATTCATCTAGTTCATCAACTTGTAGCATTTGTTCTTCATGAGTCATTCTGTTTCTGCCGCATGGACTGGAATGTGGCTCCGTCGTGTTTTTCTGAGGCATTTTCTCCAAAGAAGTTTGAGCCACAAAGTTACTCATATTATTTGAACTCATATAATCATCTCGATCATTAGATGTCTGAACAAAATCACGAGCTTGGAATGTAATCATGTCATCACCTACACGAAGTATTAATTCACCTGTACCAACATCAATAATAGTTCTGGCAATTGCTAAAAAGGGCCAACCTAGAGTCAAAGGCACGTCACTATCCTCATCCATGTCTAAAACAACAAAATCATCTGGGAATATGAATTTATCAATTTTTACAGTACATCTTCAATAATAACCCTAGGAAATCTAATGGTTCTATCTGCTAATTGAATACTCATCCTAGTTTGTTTAGGTTTCCTAAGACCTAATTGGTTAAACATTTTATAGGGCATGACATTAATACTAGCCCCTAAATCAGCCAAAGCATTATTAACATTCAAACTACCAATTAAACAAGGAATAATAAAACTCTCTGGATCTTTCAATTTTTTTGGTAGTTTATTTCGCAAAATGGCTGAGCACACTGCATTTAGCTCTACAGGCAACGAATCATCTAACTTTCGTTTGTTTGTCAAAAGTTCCTTTAAAAATTTACGAAATTGGGCATCTGCAAAAGAGCTTTAATAAACGGTAAGTTAATACGCAACTTTTTTAGAAGTTTAAGAAATTTACCAAATTGTTCGTTAGTGTGGTCTTTCTTCGTTGCATTCAGATAAGGAACTCGAGGTTTATATTCCTTACCAACCAGTTTTTGTCAATTCTGGCTTACCTCTGCCTTACCTTTACTTACCACACTTTCTTGCCTCGGTTCTGGTTCAGATTCAACTAACCTTTCTTCATGTCGCACAGTAATTGCATGAAGTTTCTCCCTTGGGTTAGTTTTAGTATTTACTAGGCAAGCTACCTTGTAGTCGTTCTGAAATCAACTTAGCAAGTTGACCAATTTGGTTCTCGAGCCCTTGAATCGATGCTTCTTGATTTTTAAGTGTTATTTCAGTGTTTTGGAAGTGGGTTTCTGACACTGAAATAAACTCCGTCAACATCTCTTCAAGGTTCGACTTTTTCTCTTGCTGGTAAGGTGGTTGAAAGCCTGGAGGGGGTTGTGGTCTTTGGTTTCCTTGACCACCCAAAGAGAAATTGGGATGGTTTCTCTAACCTGTATTATAAGTGTTACCGTAAGGATTATTCTGAGGTCTAGAATTATTACTCATATAGTTGATTTGTTCGTTCTCTGTGCTAGGACCGTAAGGTAAATATTTTGGATTGCTCATTCCTCCTCCATTTGCATTGCATTGTATAACTGGATGTACCTGCGTAGAAACACATAAACCATCAATATTCTTATTTAATTGTTCTACCTGATTTGATAACATGGTGATTGCATCTAGATTGAAAACACCGGCTGCTCTATTAGGCTTCATCCTCATGACTTGCCACTGATAATTATTCAGTGACATTTCTTCTATAAACTCATAAGTCGCTTCAGGTGTCTTATTGTTCAGGGTACCACTAATTGCTACATCGATTAACTACCTAGTTGAGGGATTCAAACTAATTGCTACATCGATTAACTACCTAGTTGAGGGATTCAAACCTTTGAACCTGTAGCCATAGAGGTAACCCATGGTGAGGGCATCTTCTCAATAAATCCTTATACCTCTCTCATGCATCATATAGGGTCTCTAAGTCCATCTGCACAAAGAAAGAGATATTATTCGGTCCGGTGGAAAGTACTTCAATAAGAATTTTTTGGTCATTTGGTCCTATGTGGTGATTGAACTTCGTGGTAGAGAGTTTAACCACTGTTTAACTTTATTCCTCAACAAAAAGGGAAACAATCATAGGCGAATGGCGTCGTAAAAAGCGCCATTTATCTTCAAAGTATCACAAACTTCCAGAAAGTTAGCCAAATGAGTATTTGAATCATTGTCTTGCAAACCATCGAACTGAACAAATTGTTATATCATCTAAATAGTGTTCAGCTTCAGTTTGAAATTATTCACAGCAATGGTGGGTCTCACAATACTCGATTCAGCCCCAGTTAGAGTGGGCTTGGCACAATCGTACATAGTACGAGCAGTAGGATTTGGATCTGCAGGATTCGCAGCAACCACAGGAGGTAGCTGATTATTATGATTTTCAGCCATCTCCTCAATCATAATAATAATGTCCTCTTTCTCTTCCACTATATTCTGTCGAATCTGCCTTGCTTCTCTACAATTTCTTAGAGATGTGCTTTCAATTTCACCATCAAATACTAAAGGTCTCGATGGGTTTCTTCTAGCCATAAACTAAAGGAACCTGCCATAAGCAAATAAAAGAAAAATTAGAAAACATAAAATAACTAAAAACAAAAATAAAATGCAATAAAAATAAAAATGGCTAAATTAATAAAAATCAAGTGTTTCTAATATTTTAGTTCCCGGCAACGGTGCCAAAAACTTGACGGTCACTAAACTAACTATAATTACGACAATGGCAAGCGCACCTATCGAACAATAGTATAGCTATGGTGAGTAGGGAATATTGTAACCATGAGGACTAAAAGTACTAGTAATTACTGTTTACCTATTATTTAGCCGATAACTTGAAGTGATTGTTTTTAATCTAAATTTACTAATCTAATTTAACTACAAATGCAACAGAGAATGAAATGGGAAAATAATCGAAGATAACCAAAGAGAAAAAGAATACCCAGGAAAGAATCTACCTAGACTTCACCTATTATTATGAATCTGAATTAAATGATTTATTCACTAGTGTCTTCATTCATAGAAATCCCTAAATTATGTTAATATCTCTTTCGACAGTAAGAACACCTGACTCTAGATTGATTAATTGAAATCTCTTTCTAATTAAAACCCCTATCGTCACAATAACTTGATCTATGGATTGCATGCAACTTCACTCAATTATGCTAGATCTACTCTTAAACAGGGACTTTTGCTCTACTGAAATAAGCACTTTAAACATGAATTAATATCCCAAAAAAATTAAATCGCAAAATAAGCATACATAATTGAGAATAAGAATCAAGTGTTTATCATGTAAATCAGAAATCAAATAATAAGATTCATCATAGGTTTCATCTTCCCTAGGTATCTAGGGAATTTAGTTCATAATTTGGAATGAAATCATCTCAAAGTTAGGATAACACCAAGACATAAAGAAACTCAATAAAACTTCTAAGGAAATTAAATGGAGATCTTCAATCTTGAATGAGATCCGCTTCCGAGTTGATTATGATGGCATTCTTCTAGTCTTTTCTTCGTTCTTCTCTGAGTGCTCCTTTTGGTCTTCTTCTAATTGGTATTTATAGACTTTAGAATGCTCAGAAAACCTAAAAATTTGGTTCTTCCGTGTGTTTGGGAAACAGGGTGCAAAATCGACACAGGCTGGCACATGGGCGTGTGGCCAGCCCTTGTGGAAATGCCCAGGTCGTGTGGTTACGGAAAACAGCTCTTTTTGCCCGATTTTGGCTTATTTTTCGCCCATTTCTCTCCCCTATGCTCACCTAAGTATAGAAACATGAATTTAAAGGATTAGGAGTATCAAATTCACTAATTTACATGATAAATCATCCAAAAATGCATCAAGAATGGGATTAAAACATGTTACTTTTATCCCTTATCAGTCGTCCAAGGGAGAACAAGAATGGTCGGCCACCTATATGTTATTTATTCATGAAGAAATTGGGGAGATTGAGATTAATTCAACCATATATCCTGACAGAAATCAACCTCTTCATCTAGCGAAGATTATTTTGATTTATTTGGTATTTTATCTCTTTTAAATCACTATTATGATATATTTCACCTAATTATTTTGAACCTTATCACCTGGAATGAATCATAGGTATTTTTAGTTCTTTTGTATTGGTTTTTAAATTATATTAACTATTTACTTAGGATATAAGTTAGATTATTATTCATGAGTTATTTTCTTAAATTACTTGTAAAATCACCTTACAAATAGCCTAAGATGCCCACCCCTTGATTCGTTGAATAAATTATATTCGTCTTTGTTTTTCTTTTCTTTTTTTTCCTTTATGAAATGTAAAGAATGTTTTGAGAGTTTGAGTGATTCAATTTTTATTTTTCTTTCAATTTTGTTATTTTCAAGGCTTCTGAAGTTGTAGAGTTTTCAATCTTCAAAGCTTAATGATCGATGTTTCTAAAGGTCCTTCACTTGGAGGTTTTGTAGGGGAAATTTGTTCTATCATTGCCTTTTTTTTTATCAAGCATATAGGGAATGCGTTGTTTGGGTTTAAACTTGAAACTTGATGTTAACCAGGATTTAAGTAATGCAAGTCATTTGACATAATACAATCGTTAGTTGATGTAACAGACCAATTTTGACCCAAATCGGAACGGTGGTTTCGGGACCACGAATCCGAGCCTGAGAGATATTTTTAATATTATATTTTGTGTTTGTTATATGTGATTTAGTGAGTGTGAAAATTTCGTAGAAAAATTTAGTCGTTTAAGTGCTCAATTTGATAAAAAGGATTTAATCGAGAAAAGCGAAAAAGTTGCATGCTTAAGTGAAGAGTACTAAATTGATTTTGGCTTTTTAAGTGGGTGTACCAAAAGGGCAATTAGCCCATTCACCATAGTAAGGGACGACAATGGGCCTTTATAAGTCCAAATTACTGTTAAGTTAGCTTATTAGATAGTTATGTTAAGGTGTTAAAATAATGTTAATAAAAATGTGTTTGTTTTATCATTAAATAATAAAAACAAGTGGGATGAAAGAGAACCTTACCTTACTCATCTTCTTGGCCGAAACTTGGATGAAGAACTCCATTGTAGGAGCTTGAAAATTTCGGCACTTTGGGGCTTAATTAAGGGTATGTGTTTTATTTAGTTTTGAAAATTTTTGCATATTTGGAATGCTTGCTTTAAATCCTATACAACCCATGTTTAAATTTTTGAAAATACTATGTATTTAAGATTCGGCCATTAACATGCTTGGATAGTTTTGATGTTTGATGGTTTTAAATTGAATGTATGTTAAAGATTTACAAGTTTTGTATTGGAATTTTTGATAATTTTGAGTATATAGGGCTAAATTGAAAAGAATAAAGTTGTGAAGGATTAAAATGTCAAATAAATGAAATGCATGGACACCTATGACTATAATGAAGATTCGGCCAAACTAGGATGTTGGAAAATTTTGCATATTTTATGTTTTGTGCAAATAGGACTAAATTGTAAAAATGGGAAACATTAGGGGCAAAATGGTAAATTGCCCATTTGGGTGTTTTGGGACTAAATTGAGATGAAATGAGATTAAATGAGCTAAATTCTAATGTGTTTTAGATCAAGAGCAAAGAAAGACCGAATTAGACAGGGGAAAGACGAAGGTTCTCGAATAGCCGATTCGCACGGACTATCGACAACCGAGGTAGGTCCTTTAGTTAAATTATGTCAAAGAATAAATTATGGTTATCTTGACTATTAAAAATTGATAAATGTTAATATCCAATTGCATCATGGCCGAATGTATATCTACATATTGGTTGATGATTTATGTTGAGTATATGATGGAAATTATTTTGGCTAATGCAAGGTGAATGAGTAAGTTCTTGAGCTACTTATTATTTAAAGATCATTTACATATCTAGTGAATGATAAAATTTGTATAAGCTTGGTGTAAAACCATGAGTTGGCCGAATGTGATAATGATGGATTAGATTGATTTCAAATTTATTTATTGCAATGGGAATAAATGTTTATGATTCGATATGTGATAGTGAAATGTGAAAAGCATATAATAATATTCTGACATTCGGGCTTTATGCCTAGCAGGCCTCGTGCCGGTGACATTAATCGGGCTTTATGCCTGCTTGAGTGCCTCGTGCCGGTGACATTAATCGGGCTTTATGCCTACCAGGCCTTGTGCCGGTGTTATTTATCGGGCTTTTTGCCTAGCAGGCCTTGTGCCGGTGTTACTTTACGGGCTTTTATGCCTAGCAGGCTTGATGCCGGTGATGTACTTTACCAAAGATAAATCGAATCCTTGTTCAAGATAACTTAAAGTTAATTTATTGGGTTTACGTTTCAGGTAAGCATGTAAGGTATGTATGCTTAACATTACCTGGGTTAAATTAATATTGTGAGAATTGTGTTATATGTGTTTGAAATTAATATTGATGGATGTTATATGATGGAATTCGAGTTAGAATGTGCTATTATGGAACAATTGGTTTTCAAGTATAAATGTTTTATTATCATGAGTTAGGACTTACTAAGCTAGTAAGCTTAATTACGTGAAATGTTCTTCTTTGTTTTATAGATTTTGGTCACGTTGCGGGCTCGTGAAGGATCTTCAAGAAGTCATCCACACTATCGCCTTCCTTTGGTATTTTGAATTTTTGGTTGCGACTTAGAAGGCATGTATAGGCTAGATGAAGTTTTACAAACATACGATGTTTGACCTTGTATATAATATGACCATGCGAATATGGCTAAATATTTGGTTATGTATGTTTTGGGGTTTTGTCATAAATGTGGGTAATAGTGATACTCCTTTAAATCGATGATGTTAGAATATCATGTGAATGTTTTAAGTACAAGCTATCTTCGTAAGTGATTAAAAATGCATGGAGAGTATGAATTGCATGTGAGTATATCCGGTTATAAGCTAGTAAGCATATTTAGTATAGAAACAGTCTTTAGTTACAGCAGTGATGTGAGTTAGAAAAATCACCAAAAATAGGATAAGTTGAATTAGATGGTCAATGAAGTATAGAATTAATCCTTATTGTGTCTATTTTTACATGGAAGAAACAGAGTAGGCAAAAGATTTATATATTATGAGATAATTAAGTTTTAGTGAGACCTGCTCTGAATGCATTCGTGAGTCACTGTTCTGTTTTGGAAAAATTGTCAAAAATTGTACAAAAATAATTAGGAAGCATGGGTTATATGTGTAGAACCCTTATTGAGTCTATTTTTCAGTGGTATAAACTAGAACAGTATATGAAAATTGTGCAATGAGATAACTGTATTTTTGTAGAGACAGGTCAGAATTGTTAGACAGTGTAATAAGGGTAACTTTGATGAATAAACTGTACTAATTGATCACATGAAAAATTCTGGAAAAATTATGGTGAAATTGTATATGAGTCTAGTTTCAAGGAAAATTTACGGATCTAAATTTCGAGTTTTATAACTCGAGTTATGGTCGATTTAGTCAGCATGACACAGTTGGACAGCTTTAAAATTTTACACCTTAAGTTAATAGTCAAGTCTAGTAATGCCACGTACTCGATTCCGGTAAGGGCTTCGAGTAAGGGGTGTTACATTTGATTGGTATCAGAGCTTACGGTTTAGTCGATTCTAGGACTATTGTAGCGCGTGTGAGTCTAGCTATACATGCCTTTATTATATGATGATAGTGTGGTGACTTCTGACAGCCTGAACTTTGTTTTATATAGTAAATGGACACTGATCCTGAAAGAGCCGTAGCTGATGATGGGGAGAGCGTCGCGCCTGACCGTGCCCACGGATCAGCGCCG
Organism: Gossypium bickii; assembly: GCA_025503065.1. NCBI lineage: Eukaryota > Viridiplantae > Streptophyta > Magnoliopsida > Malvales > Malvaceae > Gossypium > Gossypium bickii. Next base: position 30,932,016 of record CP106715.1, on the reverse strand, counting down.
ATAGACTCTCGACCTGTTTCAGGTAGCCACGAAGGAGAGACTAAACAAGCCTTTTATCGGATGATGAATGAGTGGTTTGCCCAATTTATTCGAGAATAACCCGAATGTACACCAACCTCCACCCTCGAATAATCGGCTCGATTCCTTCAAAGACCAGATAATAGATCCATTTGAGATCTAGTAGGCCCCGATTGATAAAATCCGAAAATTTGGGGCTGAAGAATTTAAAGCCAATGATGATGATGATCTTTGAGAGAGCCGAAATGTGGCTTGATAACACTATACTGGGTACTTGATGAACTATCTTGTACTCGGATGAATGCTTGAAATGTGCTATATCCTTATCGAGGACATTTGCATATCATCGGTGGAACACACTAGTATCGAGTGGTTCCGAAAGAAAAAGTGACATGGGAATTTTTCCGAATGAATTCGCAAGAAATATATTAGCCAAAGATTCATCGATCAAAAACGAAAAGAATTCCTTGAGTGAAACAAGGACGAATGACCGTGACGGAATATGAGCGAAAATTTGTCGGACTCGTGCAGATATGCTAGAGAATGTGTTTCTTCGAAGCTATTATGTGTAAAAGATTCAAGATGGCCTGAATGAAGATATAAAGATGTTTGTTGGTATTCTTGAAATTCAAGAGTTTGTGACTTTAGTTGAAAGAGCTTGCAAAGTGAAGAACTCGGAAAAGAAAAGAAAGAAAGTGAGACTGAAGCTAGAGACATTCGTAAAAGATCTTCGGGTAAAGTCTTTCATTCCACGACCAAGAAGCCTAGAGACGACTACAGCCGACAGAAAGATAATACAGATCCACCTAGACGGGATCGACCTCCTATGAGCTCCCGAGCTACCTCGATAGCTTGATGTTGGTAATGTTCGCAAAATAGAGTCGAGTGCAAGCACTGTGGGAAATGGCACTCAGGGAGTTGCAGATTTCACGACCGGTCTTGCTATAAATGTGGATCATCAGATCATTTTATTAGAGAGTGTCCGAAGTTAACTGAGCAGAATGCAGTCTAGAGCACTAAGCCGAGCAATGTGTCAATGCGAGGTAGACCACCCAGACATTCAGGCAATGTAGGTGGTAGTCAGAAAGGAACGAAGAATACTACAGATCGATCTGAGGCTAGAGCTCCGACTAGAGCATATGCTGCACGAGCTAGAGAGGATGCTTCCTCCCCCGACGTCATTACCGGTACTTTCACTCTTTATGATACTACTGTGATTGCATTAATTGATCCTGGTTCGACTCATTCATATGTGTGTGAAACTTTGAAATTTGGAAAGACTCTGCTAGTTGAGTCTACCGAGTTTGTGATTCGAGTGTCCAACCCTTTGGGTAGATGTGTGCTTGTTAATAAAGTGTGTAGAGATTGCCCGTTGATGATTGGGGATTATTGCTTCCCAGCTAATTTAATGTTGTTGCCCTTTGACGAATTTGATATAATCTTGGGTATGGGTAGTTAACTTCACATGAGGCGAAGAGTGGATTGTAAAAGAAAGCTTATCGATTTGAGATGTCAAAGCGGTGAGACCATCAGAATTAAATCCTGCGACATAAATGGGTTGCCTACAGCAATATCTTCAATGTTAGCCCAAAAGTATGTGAGAAAAGGGTGTGAAGCTTATTTGGCCTATGTACTGGATAATAAAATGTCCGAGAAACAAATTGAATCACATATCGTTGTATGTGAATACCCGATGTGTTTCTGAAGAACTCTGGGGCTTACTTGATGAGAGAGATTGAGTTCGGCATTGAGTTGGTACGAGAGCGACCCGATTTCGATAGCTCCGCATCGAATGGCGTCTCACGAATTAAAAGAATTGAAAGCTTGATTGCAAGAGTTGTGATAAGGGCTTCGCACGACCGAGTTTCTCTCCTTGGGGTGCACGGTTTTATTTGTGAAAAGAAGGATGGGACTATGAGAATGTGTATCGATTACGGCAACTAAATAAGGTGACTATAAAGAATAAGTACCGTTACCTCGGATTGATGATTTATTTGATCAGGTGAAGGGGGCTTGAGTGTTTTCAAGATAGATTTGAGATCGGGCTATTATCGATTTGCAGTCGAGATTCGAGATGTGCCAAAGAGCGCATTCGAACAGGTACGGACATTATGAGTTTTTAGTTATGCCTTTTGGACTCACAAATGCACTGCTTTGTTTTTATGGATCTAATGAACCAAGTCTTAAGCGAGTTTTGGATCGGTTTGTAGTAGTATTTATTGATGATATATTGATCTACTCCAAAAATGAAGCGAGCACGCTGAGCATTTAAGAGTAGTACTACAAACTTTGAGAAACCAACGGTTATATGCAAAATTCGGTAAGTGTGAGTTACGGATGAATGAAGTCGACTTCTTGGGTCATGTGATTTGATTGTCGGGCATTCGGGTGGATCCAAATAAAATAGCGACCATACTTGATTGGAAACCACCAAAGAATGTTTAGAGATCCGAAGTTTTCTGGGCCTTGCGGGATATTATAGACGATTTGTAAAAGCTTTTTCCGTAATAGCTACACCTTTGACGAGACTACTACAAGAAAGATGTCAAATTTGAGTGGTCGAAAGGTGTCAGAAAAGTTTCGAACAGTTGAAAGCCCTTTTGACCGAGGCTCCAAGTGTTAACTCGCCTGAATCGGGTAAAGAATTTACTATTTTTAGTGATGCTTCCTTGAATGGGTTGGGTTGTGTTTTAATGCAAGAAGGCAAGGTGATAGCCCACGCTTCAAGACAATTGAAGCCACATGAAAAGAATTATCCAACTCACGATCTGGAATTAGCAGCCATTGTATTCGCATTGAAAATTTGGCGTCACTATTTATTCGGTGAAAAATGTCATGTTTATTCAGATCATAAAAGTCTAAAATATTTAATGACTCAGAAAGATCTAAATTTGAGACAACGCCGATGGTTAGAATTTTTGAAAGACTATGAATTAGTGATTGACTACCATCCGGGCAAAGCTAATGTTGTTGCGGATGCGTTAAGTCGAAAATCATTATTTGCTCTTCGTGCATTAAACGCACGGGTGGCTATGTCTGATGATGGTTCAATCATAACCGAGTTACAAGCAAGACCGATGCTTATTCAGCAAATTTGTGATGCACAGAAAGTTGATAAAAAGTTAGTTGCTATTCGGATTCGGTGAAAGCGCTACGAATCGATTTCAGATAGATGCAAATGATTGTTTGAATTATAAAAGTCGGTTGTGTGTTCCTTGAACGCAGATTTGATCTGAGATGATTACGAGTGAGGCCCATAATGGCGAATGTCGATACACCGGGTAGCACAAAAATGTATAATGATTTGAAACAGATTCTATTGGTGGCTGGCATGAAACGAGATATATCCAAATTTGTCTCCAAGTGTTTAATCATCAACAAATAAAAGTCGAGCATCAAGTACCATCCGGTTTACTTGACCAATCCGATACCCGAATGGAAATGGGATAGAATTTCCATGGATTTTGTATCTGGACTCCTATGACACCTAGTAAGAAAGATCTTTGTGTGGGTTATCGTTGATAGATCGACTAAATCGGCTCATTTTGTACCGATGCGCATCGACTATTCACTTGACAAACTTGCTGAATTGTATGTGTCGCAGATTGTAAGATTGCACGGTGTACCGAGTTCCATTGTCTCAGATAGGGACCCAAGATTTACATCACGGTTCTGGAAGAAATTGCAAGATGCTTTAGGTACTAAACTTCATTTTAGTACAGCTTTCCATCCGCAAACAGACGGTCAGTCTGAGCGAACTATTTTGATACTTGAGGACATGTTGAGGTGTTGCGTTCTCGAGTTTGAAGGTACATGGGAACGATACCTACCTTTGATCGAATTTGCTTACAATAATAGTTTTCAATCTAGCATAAAAATGGCGCCTTATGAAGCCTTATATGGTCGAAAATGTCGCACACCGTTGTATTGGACTGAGCTCGGTGAGAATAAGATACACGGGGTTGATTGGATTAAAGAAACTGAACAGAAAGTGGTTGTGATTAGAAGTAATTTGAAAGCCGCTTTGGATCGTCAAAAGTCCTATGCCGACTTAAAACGCAAGGACATTGAATTTCAGGTCGGAGATCGGGTGTTCTTGAAAGTTTCTCCGTGGAAGAAAATATTCCGATTCGGTCAGAAAGGCAAATTGAGTCCGAGATTTATCGGACCGTACGAAGTCATTGAACGTATTGGACCGGTTGCTTATAGATTAAGATTGCCCTCCGAGTTAGAAAAGATACACAATGTATTTCATGTTTCGATGCCATGAAATATAGATCGGATCCGTCCCATGTGATTTCAACCGACAGAGATTGAAATTAAATCGATTTGACATATGATGAGGAACCGATCCGTATCTTAGCCGGGAGATAAAAGAGTTGAGGAATAAAAGAATTCCATTAGTAAAAGTTTTATGGAATCGTCACGGAGTTGAAGAGGCTACGTGGGAGCCTGAAGAGTCGATGAGGCAACAATATCCGAACTTATTTAACGGTAAGATTTTTGGGGACGAAAATCCTTAAGAGGAGGAGAGTTGTAACAGACCAATTTTGACCCAAATCGGAGCGGTGGTTTGGAACCACGAATCCGAGCACGAGAGATATTTTTAATATTATATTTTGTGTTTGTTATATGTGATTTAGTGAGTGTGAAAATTTCGTAGAAAAATTTAGTCGTTTAAGTGCTCAATTTGATAAAAAGGATTTAATCGAGAAAAGCGAAAAAGTTGCATGCTTAAGTGAAGAGTACTAAATTGATTTTGGCTTTTTAAGTGGGTGTACCAAAAAGGGCAATTAGCCCATTCACCATAGTAAGGGACGGCAATGGGCCTTTATAAGTCCAAATTATTGTTAAGTTAGCTTATTAGATAGTTATGTTAAGGTGTTAAAATAATGTTAATAAAAATGTGTTTGTTTTATCATTAAATAATAAAAACAAGTGGGATGAAAGAGAACCTTACCTTACTCATCTTCTTGGCAGAAACTTGGATGAAGAACTCCATTGTAGGAGCTTGAAAATTTCGGCACTTTGGGGCTTAATTAAGGGTATGTGTTTTATTTAGTTTTTGAAAATTTTTGCATATTTGGAATGCTTGCTTTAAATCCTATACAACCCATGTTTAAATTTTTGAAAATACTATGTATTTAAGATTCGGCCATTAACATGCTTGGATAGTTTTGATGTTTGATGGTTTTAAATTGAATGTATGTTAAAGATTTACAAGTTTTGTATTGGAATTTTTGATAATTTTGAGTATATAGGGCTAAATTGAAAAGAATAAAGTTGTGAAGGATTAAAATGTCAAATAAATGAAATGCATGGACACCTATGACTATAATGAAGATTCGGCCAAACTAGGATGTTGGAAAATTTTGCATATTTTATGTTTTGTGCAAATAGGACTAAATTGTAAAAATGGGAAACATTAGGGGCAAAATGGTAAATTGCCCATTTGGGTGTTTTGGGACTAAATTGAGATGAAATGAGATTAAATGAGCTAAATTCTAATGTGTTTTAGATCAAGAGCAAAGAAAGACCGAATTAGACCGGGGAAAGACGAAGGTTCTCGAATAGCCGATTCGCACGGACTATCGACAACCGAGGTAGGTCCTTTAGTTAAATTATGTCAAAGAATAAATTATGGTTATCTTGACTATTAAAAATTGATAAATGTTAATATCCAATTGCATCATGGCCGAATGTATATCTACATATTGGTTGATGATTTATGTTGAGTATATGATGGAAATTATTTTGGCTAATGCAAGGTGAATGAGTAAGTTCTTGAGCTACTTATTATTTAAAGATCATTTACATATCTAGTGAATGATAAAATTTGTATAAGCTTGGTGTAAAACCATGAGTTGGCCGAATGTGATAATGATGGATTAGATTGATTTCAAATTTATTTATTGCAATGGGAATAAATGTTTATGATTCGATATGTGATAGTGAAATGTGAAAAGCATATAATAATATTCTGACATTCGGGCTTTATGCCTAGCAGGCCTCGTGCCGATGACATTAATCGGGCTTTATGCCTAGCAGGCCTCGTGCCGGTGACATTAATCGGGCTTTATGCCTACCAGGCCTTGTGCCGGTGTTATTTATCGGGCTTTTTGCCTAGCAGGCCTTGTGCCGGTGTTACTTTACGGGCTTTTATGCCTAGCGAGCTTGATGCGGTGATGTACTTTACCAAAGATAAATCGAATCCTTGTTCAAGATAACTTAAAGTTAATTTATTGGGTTTACGTTTCAGGTAAGCATGTAAGGTATGTATGCTTAACATTACCTGGGTTAAATTAATATTGTGAGAATTGTGTTATATGTGTTTGAAATTAATATTGATGGATGTTATATGATGGAATTCGAGTTAGAATGTGCTATTATGGAACAATTGGTTTTCAAGTATAAATGTTTTATTATCATGAGTTAGGACTTACTAAGCTAGTAAGCTTAATTACGTGAAATGTTCTTCTTTGTTTTATAGATTTTGGTCACGTTGCGGGCTCGTGAAGGATCTTCAAGAAGTCATCCACACTATCGCCTTCCTTTGGTATTTTGAATTTTTGGTTGCGACTTAGAAGGCATGTATAGGCTAGATGAAGTTTTACAAACATACGATGTTTGACCTTGTATATAACAGCCATGCGAATATGGCTAAATATTTGGTTATGTATGTTTTTGGGGTTTTGTCATAAATGTGGGTAATAGTGATACTCCTTTAAATCGATGATGTTAGAATATCATGTGAATGTTTTAAGTACAAGCTATCTTCGTAAGTGATTAAAAATGCATGGAGAGTATGAATTGCATGTGAGTATATCCGGTTATAAGCTAGTAAGCATATTTAGTATAGAAACAGTCTTTAGTTACAGCAGTGATGTGAGTTAGAAAAATCACCAAAAATAGGATAAGTTGAATTAGATGGTCAATGAAGTATAGAATTAATCCTTATTGTGTCTATTTTTACATGGAAGAAACAGAGTAGGCAAAAGATTTATATATTATGAGATAATTAAGTTTTAGTGAGACCTGCTCTGAATGCATTCGTGAGTCACTGTTCTGTTTTGGAAAAATTGTCAAAAATTGTACAAAAATAATTAGGAAGCATGGGTTATATGTGTAGAACCCTTATTGAGTCTATTTTTCAGTGGTATAAACTAGAACAGTATATGAAAATTGTGCAATGAGATAACTGTATTTTTGTAGAGACAGGTCAGAATTGTTAGACAGTGTAATAAGGGTAACTTTGATGAATAAACTGTACTAATTGATCACATGAAAAATTCTGGAAAAATTATGGTGAAATTTTATATGAGTCTAGTTTCAAGGAAAATTTACGGATATAAATTTCAAATTTTATAACTCGAGTTATGGTCGATTTAGTCATCATGACACAGTTGGACAGCTTTAAAATTTTACACCTTAAGTTAATAGTCAAGTCTAGTAATGCCACGTACTCGATTCCGGTAAGGGCTTCGGGTAAGGGGTGTTAAAGTTGAAGTAAGTATGTTTGGACTGCACAAAGTAATTGAATGAAAGTATAATTATTAGGGTAGTAATTATACTCTCTTGTAATTATAAAGAATTGTAATTCCCTAGACACGTTCGGCTGAGAAAATATAGTTACATCATAATTCTTCATGTCATATTTGGTATTATAAATTGTAATTACAAAATAACATAATTTATATTTTTTAAAAATATTAATAACTATAAAAATTATTAGTATGATAAAAACAATTTCTGAACAAGTAACAAAAAATAAAATCAAATAATCATAGGTATTATGTTTGTTATAGCCCGTTTTTAGTCAAATCGGGATAGTGCTTTCGGGACCACAAATTTGAGGTCAAAATAATTATTTTATTATTATTTTAATTTCTATGGTATGATAGTATGTTTGTGTGAAATTTTTGTTAAGAAATTTTATCGTTTGAATGCTTAATTTGATAAAAATGACTAAATCGCGTAAAGTGCAAAAGTGATGTTCTAATAGCTAAAGGTATTAAATGGTTATGAAATTAAATAGTGAAAGTCCTTATGTGGTAAATATACCATTGTCAATATGATTGGACATTTTTGGACTTATATTAAGTGACTTTAATGAATTATATTAAAAGTTAAAAAGGTAATTTAGTAAATTAAATAAGTAAAATAATAAAACAACAAAGTTATCATCTTTGTTTAGTTTCTTCCACCGAAATTAATAAGATAGAAACCCCATGGATGCATGTTATGTTCGGCCAAGCTTCCTAGCTCAATAGGTGAGTGAATTTTGTCCCGTTTTTAATTATTTCTATGTTTTTGATATCGTTGCAGCTTAATCTAGCTAGCCCAGGGACTATTTTGAAAAATTGTTAAAGGTTTAGGGTTTTTCCATTGATGAATGTTGGTGTGTTTTGATGTTTAATGATAGAAAATGCATGCTTGCTGTTAGATAAACAACATTTGTTAATTGGTTTTTAATAAAATGTCCAAATAGGGATTAAATTGTGAAATGTGTAAAATTCATGGTCAAATTGTGAAATAAATGAAAAACACGGGCTACTAGGGACCTAATTGAAATTCGGCTAGCATGGGTTTAGGTTGAATTGCATGAAATTGTATTTTTATGAGATAAAGACTAAATTCTAAAAATGTGGATTATTAGGGGAAAAAGTGTAAAGTTGCCCTAATGTGTATTTTGGACTAAATTGAATAGAATGATAATTGAATAAGTTAATTTTGATTACATTTAGATCAAGAAAAATGAAATATGAATTTAGATCGGGGAAAGAACAAGGTTTCGGACTAATTGAATCATTTCGTCGTTTTTGCAATCGACGTAAGTTCGTATGTATTAAACATTATTATATTTGTGTTTTAAATGCTTTGATATTGCATAAATTATGAATACGACACTGCGGACATATTCAATGACGATTCGGAAAGTGAGAAAATCTCAGTTGAAGCTTAGGAATAGATTAGGATACGAATGACATGTCATTAGGGGTTGTGTAATTTGGGTGCTGGTCCGTTCATACTATCGGTGACTGAGTTATCCTGCATATGTTGAGGATTCTCGTCAGCTTGTGTGAGCAGCACCGTGTAGCTTCGTCATGACCGTCAAATTGTGTGAGCATACCCGTTGATAGCTCTAGTGTGAGCATTATATGTGATACGAGATTAAGATAGCTTCGGATCTATATGTGGCACTAAGGGTGCGAGATCCCGAGTATCCGATAGTATTCCGAATGGTTCAACGGGTAAATCAATTATGTGGATGAGTATTGATCGTTGTTTTATGCGATGTCAAAGTCTTAAAATTTATATAAAGAATTATCGAACCTGGAAACTAATTATGACAACGATTTGAGGCAAGCACACCTATCGAACAGTAGTATAGTTTAGGCAAGACCGGAATGTCGAACCCAAAGGAACCAAAAGTACTAATACTAACTCTCTTTTTATTATCTACCCTAAGAATTAAGGGAATTTTTTATCTAAATTAAAATTAACTAACTACTAAACTAAAGACTCTTAGACAAAGAAGAATGAATTTTGAGAATAACTTTTAGGAAAAAACAACTGATTAAGACGACACCCAAGGAAAAATCCACCTAGACTTCACTTGTTATCTAACTCTAAACTAGATGATTTATTCATTTGACTTGATCCGTAAGATTCCCTTAGTTATATTAATCCCTCTCTCGAGGCGACTAACGTCTAATCCTAGGTTGATTAATTCAAATCTCTTTCTAATTAAAACCCCTAGAATTGCATTAACTCGATCTATGGACTCCCATATTAGGTTTCACCCTAATCCGGTAAAATCTCGTCACACTATCTCTAGGCGTGCGGTCAACTCCGCTTAATTATGCTAGATCTACTCTTAGGCAGAGACTTTTACTTCTCCACCTAAGCACATCACACTTGAATTAATATCCCGAGAATATCAACACAAGAATTAAGAACACATAATTAAGAACAAGTTAAATATTTATCATATAGTTCAGCAAACAATAACAAGATTCATCTTAGGTTTCATCCCCCTCAGGTATCTGAGGGTTTAGTTCATAATAATAATAAAAGAATACATCTCAAAAGAAAAGATAAAACAAAATATAAGAAATCCCTAAAACCCCCTGAAGGAATTGAAGGAGAGATCCTCCGTCTTGAGTATAATTCTGACTTCTTGAGATGAATCAACTGGATATCTTTGAGTAAATCCCCACAAATCTGCCCTCTTTGGCCTAGCTGAACGTGCCCTGACTAAAGCCTTAGGTTCCCCCCTTTTCAGGTCATACTTAGGGTGTTTATATAGGCTTCTGAATATGTTTCTTTGCCCCTAAGTATCCTAATCCGAGTGAAACTCTTCTTTCTCATGGCAAGGACACGCCCATGGCACACGCCCGTGTAAGTGGTGGCCAGGCCATGTTCAAAATTGTCGGATGAGGCACGGCCATGTGGTCTTGGGCCCAGGCTGTGTGGATTTCGTGATATGGCCCAATTACTCCATTTTGGGCCCGTTTTCCATTCTTTTCATCATCCGGTGCTCTCTTGGGTATAAAACATGAAAAGAAAGGATTAAGAGCACCAAATTACATAATTAAAGGCTTAAATCATCCAAAAGCATGCTAAATGTGGGCTTAAAATATGTTACTTTTACGGTTTATCAAATACCCCCACACTTAAGCTTTTGCTTGTCCTCAAGCAAAATTTTCAACTTACAATTAAAACGAACTTCCTTGATTCATAATATTTATCAATAATGTTTCGTCATAATTCAAAGATAATTCATACATGGATAATTCAACTCAAAGAGTCCTAAAGATTCAAACAATCAAAGTCATAGTTTTATAGCCTGAAAAACATTAGGTGTTTCCCCTTACCTAATTAATTACCTCTGATTCAAAATCGACAAGAGTTGACATCCTCACTAAAGATTCACTCAAACCACTCAAAGTGTTTTAAGGTTCAGAATTAAGCACTCAAAAGTCAAACATGAAGAGTTAATCCCATAGGCTTGCATGAAAATCAAATCTCCACCACTATAATATGAGATGATACACAAATCAAAAGGTCTTTACAGGGTTGTAACAGGGCTTGGGTCAAAGGTGTGGATAAAGGCTGAATTGGAAGGTTAGAATCGAGATTGTCCTGACAAATTACCTAACTAGAAACACGAACTAATAATAAATAGTTACGTCAAATGAAATTTTATACTATTAATACTAATGACACGAGCTTTTTCTTCGAGATTTGGAATTTACATGTATAAGCTCAGCTAACATAGAACTAATAATGAATATAATTTGATTTTTTTTAGAAACAAGTCAAATAATAAAGTATGAATTCAGCTACTGAAATAATATAATTAGGTAACTAATCAAATCAAATCTCGATATAAGGGTAGTCAAAAAGGATGGTGATAACAAATACAAAGGGTTTTGAGTTAATATTAGTAGGTGAGTCAATAAAAAGGGTTGTTAGGATTAAAAGGGTTCACTAGGGGTTAATTATGAAGGTAGGCTTTTAGTGGGGTAAGTGGGTTAAAACTTAGGTGTCTTTATCATCTTTGTATATCAAATCAATGGTGTGGTCTCGACATGTATAATCAATGCAAGTTCTAGAATAACAAATCAATGTTGACACACTCATAATAAAAAGTGATGATGAAAGAATATATGCTTTAAAAGGCTCAAAATCTCACAAAAAATTATAGGTTTTTGATACCAACCTCGTAAATTTCAAACTTCATGGTAACATCCAGATTTAGGTAGACAACCTAACAAAATTTTTAATTTCCTTAAAAGTAGACTTATCTTGCTTGATTTCTCTAGTATCCTTCAAATTTAATCATCAATACACAATTATCAATGAATTATTCAGGGATTTGAGAATAATGCAGAAAGTTAGGTACTTTCTTGAAATAAATATTCACCCCCCCCCACACTTAAGATGTACATTGCCCTCAATGTACAAAGATATATATGAAATTTAAGAGAGAGGGGAGGTGAAACTTCCTAAATTTGGATGGTTTCCTTGAGTTGGGAGTCCCGAGGTATGGTGGCTGCTACCGAGCTCTACGCTAGATGAAGAAATTGGGAAGCTCGTAGAGAATTAGCTAGGAAATAATAATAAGAATTCAAAATATACTAAATATATATTTAAAGATAAGAAAGATAAAGAGAAAGAAAATAGAAAGTAAAATGAAATTAGAATAAAATATGAATAGACCGAAGAGTCCTTATTGTTGGATGGTTCGCGAGGTGGGTGTGACTTCTAAGGTTGTAGTGGGGCGCTGGTCGTGGTTCCAGTGTGATTCCCTAGCAGCCTGAAGAACCTGACAGTAAGAAACTAGAATAAAATAAACTAATTTAAGCATAAGACAGTCAAAGAGAATGAAAATAAAGGAGAAGAGTAAAGATGAAGAAAATTAAAATGGCATCAAAGACCCTTGGCTTGTCGAGTGGTTGAAGCAGCCGGTATGAACTTATATAGATCGGTCTCCCACAGGGATCTTTCCGCTTCTTCGACATAGGTATTATTAGAACTATAGTTATGAGAACAAGGAAAACTAAGAATGGAGAGTGTAGAAAGTATGTAAAGGAAGAAGAAGAATGGGGGGTGGGTGAGAAGAAGGAGCGGTGGGGGTGGGTTTAAATAGAATTTTGAGGCCTGGTGCTTGCCCACGCCCATGTACCATGAGCGTGTCAAGTCACACAGCCGTATCGCATGGCTGTGTTGTGCTTTGTTCGCTTCTCCCATGCCCGTGTTCTAGTATCCACGCCCATGTATGATCTAACAGTGTCAGCCCCTAAATCAGCTAACGCATTATCAATAGATAAACTACCAATTAAGTATGGAATTGTAAAACTCCCCGGATCTTTTAATTTCTGTGGTAGTTTATTTTGTAACATTGCTGAGCATACTGCGTTCAACTCCACATGTGATTTCTCGTCTAACTTCTGCTTATTTGTCAATAGCTTCTTTAAAAATTCCTAGAATCTAGCATCTGCGAAAGAGCTTCAAGAAATGGTAAGTTAATATGCAATTTCTTTAAAAGTTTAAGAAACTTACCGAACTGTTCCTCTGTGTCATCTTTCGTTATCGCTTCGGGATATGGTATGCGAGGTTTGTACTCTTTGATTATCGGTTTTGATTTTACCTCAACCTTTCCTTCTTCTACCACATTCTCGTGCCTTAAATTGGGCTTGTCTAACCTTTCACTGTCTTGAGCTGTTATGGCTTGAATTTGCTCCTTTGGGTTAGTCTCCGTGTTGCTTGGTAGGCTTCCTTATCGTCTTTCAGAAATCTGCTTAGCGAGTTGCCCTAACTGATTCTCGATCCTTTGAATCAAGGCTTGCTGATTTTTCAAGGTTGTCTCGGTACTCAGAACACATATTTCTGTGGCTACCATGAATTTTTTCAGAATCTCCTCGAGGTTTAGCTTCTTTTCCTGTGGGTAGGGCTGTTGTTAGAAGTTTTGGGATGGTTGTTGTCTTTGATTTCCGTGGCCACCCCATGAGAAATTGGGGTGGTTCTTCTAACCTTGATTATAAGTATTACTATAAGGGTTATTGTTAGATCGGAAATTGTTACCCATATAGTTCATTTGTTCCCTCTCCATGCCTTGTCCGTAAGGTGGGTACTCAGGATTCGCCACTTCTCCACTTGCGTCGCACTGTATAACTGGATGTGCCTGCGAAGAACCATATACACCATCAAATTTTTTATGTAACAACTCTACCTGATTTGATAGTGCGGTTATTGCGTCAAGATTGAAAACTCCGGCTGCTTTGGCTGGCCTTGTCCTTGTAACTCGCCGCTGATAGTTATTCAGTGACATCTCCTCTATGAACTCGTAGGCTACTTCAGGAGTTTTGTTGTTCAGGGTTCCGCCGGCTGCTGAATTGATTAGTTGCCGTGTTGAAGGGTTCACACCATTGTAAAAAGTTTGGACCTGTAGCCACAAAGGTAATCCGTGGTCTGGGCACCTCCTCAACAAGTCTTTGTATCTTTCTCATGCATCGTAAAGTGTCTCTAAATCCATCTGGACAAAAGAAGAGATATCATTCCTCAACTTGGCCATTTTGGCCGACAGAAAATATTTTAATAAGAATTTTTCGGTCATTTGATCCCATGTAGTGATTGACCCTCGTGGAAGGGAATGCAACCACTGTTTGGCTTTATTTCTCAAAGAAAATGGCATCATCAGAAACGCCATTTATCTTGAAGGTATCACAGAATTCAAGAAAATTCGCTAAGTGTGTGTTAGGATCCTCATCCTGCAAACCATCAAACTGAACAAACTGTTGTATCATCTGTATAGTGTTAGGTTTCAGTTCAAAATTATTTGCAGCAATAGTAGGCCTAACAATACAAGACTCAGTTCCTGTTAAACTAGGTTTAGCATAATCATACATAGTGCGTGGAGCATGATGTTCGGCCATCTCTGGAGGTGGCAGATTATTCTCAGCCATCTTTTCGGTGGTATTAATTTCAGCTTCTTGCTCTTCTTCTATGTAGTTTAAGCTTCGCCTTATTTCTCTGCGATTTCTACGAATGCTACATTCAATATCACTGTTATAAAGTAGGGGTTCTGTCGGGTCTCTTGTCGTCATAAACTAGAGGTACCTGAAAAGAGTGAAAGAAGAAAATTTAGAAAAACAAAAATAAAATTTAATTGCAAAAGTAAAATAAAAATAAATATGGCTAAAGTAATAAAAATTAAGCGTTCTTAATATTTCAGCTCCCCGGCAACGACGATTCGGAAAGAGAGAAAATCTCAGTTGAAGCTTAGGAATAGATTAGGATGCGAATGACATGTCATTAGGGGTTATGTAATTTGGGTGCTGGTCCGTTCGTACTATCGGTGACTGAGTTATCCTGTATGTGTTGAGGATTCTCGTCAGCTTGTGTGAGCAGCACCGTGTAGCTTCGTCATGACCGTCAAATTGTGTGAGCATACCCTTTGATAGCTCTAGTGTGAGCATTATATGTGATACAAGATTAAGATAGCTTCGGATCTATATGTGGCACTAAGGGTGCGAGATTCTTGAGTATCCGATAGTATTCTGAATGGTTCAACGGGTAAATCAATTATGTGGATGAGTATTGATCGTTGTTTTATGCGATGTCAAAGTCTTAAAATTTATATAAAGAATGATCGAATCTGGAAACTAACTATGACAACGATTTGAGGCAAGCGCACCTATCGAACAGTAGTATAGTTTAGGCAAGACCAGAATGTCGAACCCAAAGGAACCAAAAGTACTAATACTAACTCTCTTTTTATTATCTAGCCTAAGAATTAAGGGAATTGTTTATCTAAACTAGAATTAACTAACTACTAAACTAAAGACTCTAAGATAAAGAAGAATGAATTTGAAGAATAACTTTTAGGAAAAACCAATTGACTAAGACGACACCCAAGGAAGAATCCACCTAGACTTCACTTGTTATCTAACTCTGAACCAGACGATTTATTCATTTGACTTGATCTGTAAGATTCCCTTAGTTATATTATTCCCTCTCTCGAGGCGACTAACGTCTAATCCTAGGTTGATTAATTCAAATCTCTTTCTAATTAAAACCCCTAGAATTGCATTAACTCGATCTATGGACTCCCATATTAGGTTTCACCCTAATCCGGCAAAATCTCGTCACCCTATCTCTAGGCGTGCGATTAACTTCGCTTAATTATGCTAGATCTACTCTTAGGCAGGGACTTTTGCTCCTCCACCTAAGCACATCACACTTGAATTAATATCCCGGAAATATCAACACAAGAATTAAGAACACATAATTAAGAACAAGTTAAATATTTATCATATAGTTCAGCAAACAATAACAAGATTCATCTTAGGTTTCATCCCCCTCAGGTATCTGAGGGTTTAGTTCATAATAATAAAACAATACATCTCAAAAGAAAAGATAAAACGAAACAGAAGAAATCCCTAAAACCCCTGAATGAATTGAAAGAGAGATCCTCCGTCTTGAGTATAATTCCGGCTTCTTGAGATGAATCAACTGGCTATCTTTGAGTAAATCCCCACAAATTTGCCCTCTTTGGCCTTATTGGACGCCCCCTAACTAAAGCCTTGGGTTCCCCCCTTTTCAGGTCATACCTAGGGTGTTTATATAGGCTTCTGAATATGTTTCTTTGCCCCTAAGTATACAATCCGAGTGAAACTCTTCTTTCTCACGGCAGGGACATGCCCATGGCACACGCCCGTGTAAGTCGTGGCCAGGCCATGTTCGAAATTGTTGGATGAGGCACAGTCGTGTGGTATTGGGCCCAGGCCGTGTGGATTTCGTGATATGGCCTAATTACTTCTTTTTGGGCCCGTTTTTCGTTCTTTTCATCACCCGGTGCTCTCCTGGGTATAAAACATGAAAACAAAGGATTAAGAGCACCAAATTACATAATTAAAAGCTTAAATCATCCAAAAGCATGCTAAATGTGGGCTTAAAATATGTCACTTTTACGGTTTATCAAGTATGTATTTGATACAAGATGGCACAAATATGTACTTAAATCGTACAAGCATTGAATCGAAGAAACTTCTGAAAGGTATACTAACCTTGTGGATGAAAATTGTGGTAAGTTGATGTTTTAAAATGAGATATGTTATGATATGTTTAAATTGTTTAAATTGTGCGTAATTGATAAGTTAAGTTTATTGCTATACGAACTTACTAAGCTTTATAGCTTACTTTGTTTATATTTCGTGTTTCATAGTGAAATCATAGCTAGCTCGAATTCGGGAATCATTGGAGACTTAATCACACTATCCAACTATCACTTTGGTTAAAACTTATGTATTTTGAGTAAATGGCATGTATAGGGACTTTGGTCATGTTGGTATATGTGTTGTTAATGAATTTAGTCATTTGAAATGGCTTGTAAATATTAAGAGTTTCGTTTTGTATATAGCCATGAGAGTTGGTTTAATTTGGTTGGTTTGGTTGTGTACATATATGTGTTGTTGATGGATGTATGATGCTTGTTGATAATAGGTATTGTGGATGTCAAATGGTTGATATTTAAGAATTAGTATGCTTATTTGTTTAGGCAAAATGATGCATAATTGTAATATGTCATTTAGGTGATTTGTGATTATGAGTTAGCATGAATGAGATGGTCAAATTTGATACTTATGTATATTGTGGTTAATGGTATGAGATTATCATGAATTGAGCTTGATTGGAGTTGATTTGGAATGCATATTATATGACATGTTTTGGGTGCCAATTGGGTTGATGTAGGTGTAAGCATGTTTCGGTGGAAAAATGGCTTGGTAAATAACCTATTTTTGTCCACACGGGCAGAGACAAGAGCGTGTGTCTCAGCCTTGTGTGACACAAAGTCAGGTTACACGACTGTATGTCCCCTGGTGCTAAATTAAAAATCAATTCAGTTTGCTCCACACAGCTTAGCACACGGATGTGTCACTTGGCCGTGTGGCATAAGTCAGTATACCCTATAGGATTGGCATAGCCTAGCACACGGCCTGGCGTACGGGCGTGTGTCGCCATGTCTTAGGACACACGGGCTAGCCATACGGGCATGTGTGTTGGCCGTGTGACCCAAGTCAAAGAGTTATACAGGGTCGAACACGGGCTGGAACACGGCCATGTGATCCCATTTCGAATGTCCACACGACCTGTGACAAGGGCGTGTCTTTGGCTGTGTGAGACACACGGTCAGACCACTCGAGTGTGTGTCCCTTGTAGTTTGAAATTTTTTCTAAGTTTTGTAAAAATTTCTTGAGTTATCGGTTTAGTCTCTAACCACCATAAATGCATGTTTTGGGCCTCGTAGGCTCGTATTAGAGACAATAGGATTGATGTTGAATGATCATTACATGAAACTGAAAAATATATGTGAAATGTATGTTTATTTGTGTTATAAGTCTGGTAATGCTCCTAACCCTATTATGGCGTTGAATACGGGTAAGGGGTGTTACATTTATTAGTATCAGAGCTATGATTTAGTCAATTTTTGGACTAACGTAGCATATTTGAGAGTCTAGCTATACATGCCATATATAACTTGTGATAGTGTGATTCTCCTGACAGTTTAAATCATGTTTTCGTATAGTAAATGGATCCCAATCGAGCTGTAACTGATGATGTTGAGAGTAATGTGCCAGCCTCCATCCATAGAGTAGCGCAATCCGAGTCGAAACCCGTAACTGGTAGCCAGGGAGGAGAGGCTAAGGAAGCCTTCTTCTAAATGATGAGTGAGTGGTTTACAGAGTTTGTTCGAACAAATCCAACTGCTAAACAACCTCTATCCCCACCTAATCCCCAACCGGTTCCCATAGCTCCTCAAGGTGTGGAACTGTTGTGATTGAATAAGCCGCAAGTTGATAAGATTCAAAAATATGGGGTCGAAGAGTTTAGAGCTACTGTTGACGACGATCCTGAGAGAGCCGAGTTTTGGATTGAAAATACGATTCAGGTATTTGATGAGCTTTCTTGCACACCGGTTGAGTGTTTAAAATGTGTCGTATCACTTTTGAAGGACACAGCGTATCAGATTTGGAATACTTTAGTATTTTTGGTGCCGAGAGAAAGGGTCACCTGGGAATTCTTTCAAGCTAAGTTCAAAAAGAAATATATCAGTCAACGGTTTATCGATAAAAAATGCAAAGATTTTTTGGAGCTGAGACAGGGTTGTATGTCTGTGACTGAATATGAGTGAGAGTTTGTGAGACTCAGTAAGTATGCTCGAGAATGTGTTTCCACTGAGGCAATTATGTGTAAAAGATTCGAAGACAGACTAAACGAAGACATCAGATTACTAGTTGGGATTTTAGAGTTGAAAGAATTTGTTGTATTAGTCGACCGAGCTTGCAAAGCCAAATAATTGGGCAAAGAAAAGAGAAAAGCTGAATTTAACGCTAGAGATTCAAGAGAAAGATCAATGAATAAACTATATCAATCTTCATGTAACACCCTTTACTCGAGACTGTTACCGGAGTCGAGCACGAGGCATTTCTAGACTTAACTACTAATTCGGGGCATAAAAAAATTGAAACAATCCATCTGCATCATGTTGACTAAATTGACTATAACTGGAGTTACGAAACTCAAAATTTAGATCTGTAAATTTTTCTTCAAACTAGACTCATTTATTTTCTTACTATAGTTTTTCCAGAATTTTTCGCATAGCCGATTAGTACATTTTATTTATTAAAGTTTCCCCTATTTCACTAACCAACGGTTCTGACCTCTCTTAACCTAAATTCAAATATCTCATTGTACAGTTTTCATATGTTGTTCTCACTTGTTTCTATTGAAATCAGACTCACTGAGGAATCTATACATATAAATTATAACTCATAATTCATTTTGTACAATTTTTAATGATTTTCTAAATTCAAAATAGAAGACTTCAAATACCATCTTGACCCTATCTCACTAAAATTCAAATATCACAGAATATAAAACTCATTTGCCTACTCTGTTTATTTCATATAAAAATAGACACAATAAGTTTTAATTCTATATCTTATTCACTTTCTAATTACATTTCTCCTATTTTTGGTGATTTTTCAAAATCACATCACTGTTGCAAACCAAAAACTATTTCATTGCAAAATATGGTTAACTAGCTTATAACATCTTTACTCCCTTTCATTTAAACTCTGTACATTAACCATACTTATATATATACCAAAAACCAAATCAACCAAAACCACAACCAAACATAATCATCAAGCCAAAATATAATTCCAAGATTAACAAGATGGACAAGCCATTTTCACATGGCTTATACAAATATATATAAATTCAAAACCAGCAATATCAAAACTAGTCTATACATGCCACGTAACCAAATCTCCAAGCATTTATTTATCGAAGCGAAAATTGGATAGTGTGATGAGATCTCCTTCGACTTCCAACCTGAGCAAGTCTTTAAAACTCTATAAACATAGGAAAATTACACAAAGTAAGCTTTGAAAGCTTAGTAAGCCATAAGCAAATAATTCACTATAGAAACATGTATAATTCAATTCAAATAGGCCAAAAATTTAGTTAATCACATACACATATACAATCACTTTTCTCATACAATCCATGTTCCTCGTTAAGTAACTTCATGGTCGCTGTGAATCAGAGTCTTAAAATTTATAAAGAGAATGATCGAACCTAAAACCTAACTCTGACAACGATTAAAGGCAAGTGTACCTATCGAACAGTAGTATAGCTTAGGCAAGACCAGATTATCGAACCCAAAGGAACTAAAAGTACTAATACTAACTTTCTTTTTATTAATTAGCCTAAAATAAAGTGAAGTTGAATTAATCTAATCTAAATTAACTACTCAGCTAAAGACACAAAGACAAAAAGGATGAATTGGGAAATAACTTTAGAAAAAACTCAGTTGATTAAGACGATACCCTCAGGAAGAATCCACCTAGACTTCACTTGTTATTTAACCCTGAACCATACAATTTATTCACTTAGTTTGATCCGTAAGACTCCTTAACGTATATTAAACCCTCTCGAGGCGAATAACGTCTAACCCTAGGTTAATTAATGGAAATCTCTTTCTCTCTTAATAACCCCCTAGAATAGTAGTAAATCGATCTATGGACTCCCATATTAGGTTTCACCCTAATCTAGCAAAATGTCATCACCCTATCTCTAGGCGTGCGATCAACTCTGCTTAGTTATGCTAGATCTACTCTTAGGCAAGGTCTATTCCTCCTTCACCTAAGCACATCAAATTTGGATTAAGCTCACATAATTAAAAACAAACTAAGTATTTATCATATAATTCAGAAAACAATAACAAGATCCATCATAGGTTTCATCCCCTTCAGGTATCTGAAGGGTTTAGTTCATAACAAGTAAAGAAAACATCTCAAGGGAAAAGATAAAACAAAACATAAGAAATCCCTAAAACTCCCTGAAGGGATTGAAGGAGAGATCCGCCGCCTTGAGTAGAATTACGGCTTCTTGAGATGGATCAACTGGCTATCTTCGAGTGATTCCCACAAATCTGACCTTTCCGGCTTGGCTCCTTGGCCTCGCTCACCGCCCCCTTTCAGCTGATACTTAAAGGGTCTGTATAGGCTCTTGAAGTGCATTTCTTCACCCCTAAGTATCCAGATCCGAATGAAATTGCTCTTTCCAGCGACAGGGACACAGCCATGGCACACGCCCGTGTAAATCGTGGCCAGGCCGTGCTTGAACTTCTTTAATGAGACACGGCAGTGTGAATCGGGGTCAGGTCGTGTTCTTGATGATCGGTGAGGCACAGCCGTATGGGCTTAAGTCCAGGCCATGTCGATTTCTTCCTTGGCCCAATTTACTCTGTTTTGGGCCCGTTTCTCGTTCTTTTTATCCTCGGGTGCTTTCCTGGGTATAAGACATGAAAAGAAAGGATTAAGAGTACCTTTTTACATAAATTGAGGGATAAATCATCCAAAAGCATACTAAATGTGGGATTAAAATATGTTACTTTTACGGTTTATCAAATACCCCTACACTTAAGCTTTTGCTTGTCCTCAAGCAAAATTCTCAACTTACAATTAAAACGAACTTTCCATAATTCATAATTCCTATCAACAATGTCTTATTATAATTCATAGATAATTTATACATGGATAATTCAACTCAAATAGTCCTAAAGATTCAAACAAGATAAGTCATGTATTTGTATCACAAAAACATAGGTGTCCCCCCTTATCTGAATAATTACCTTTAATTCAAAACCTACAAGGATTGACATCCTAACAAAAGATTCACTCAAATCACTCAAAGTGTTTAAGGTTCAAAATTAAGCACTCAATAAGTCGAACATGAAAAGTTAATCCCATAGGCTTGCCTGAAAATCAAATCTCCACCACTGTCAGAAATGAGATGACAAATAGATCAAAAAGGTCTTTAATGAGGGTTGTAATGAGGCTAGGTTAAGGGTATGGATAAATTTGAATTAGAGGTTAGAGTCGAGATTGAATTGACAAGTTACCTATCTAGAAAAATAAACTGATCTAAAATAATTACATCAATTGAAAATTTATAATACTAATAATACGAGCTTTTTCTTTTGATGAATGGACTTTTACTGTATAAGCTCTTTTTCATAATACTAATACTGAATATACTTCAAAAATATTATTTTTTTTAAGAACAAACTAAATATTACATAATAATGAATGAATCTATTAAAATAAAGATCATAGCTAGGCAACAAATCAAATCAAATCTCGACATAAGGGTAGTCAAATAGAATGGTGATAACAAAAACAAAGGGGTTTTGGGTTAATATTAGCGGTTGAGTCAATAAAAAGGGTTGTTAGGATCAACGGGGTTCACTAGGGGTTATTTATGAAGGTAGGCTTTTAGTGGAGTAAGTGGGTTAAAACCTAGGTGCCTTTATCATCTCGGTATATCAAATCATAACTGTGATCTTGACATGTATAATCAAGGCAAGTTCTAGAATAACAGTTCATAGTTGACACACTCATAATCAATAAAGTGAGCATGGAAAAGAATGTATGCTCTATAAGGCTCAAAATCTCACAAAAATTTACGGGTGTTTTTTGACATCAACCTTATAGATTTCAAATTTCAAGTAATATTCAAATTTAGGTTAACAACCTAAAAAAATTTCAATTTTTGGAAAATAAACTTATCATGCTTGATTCTCTAGTATTCTTCAAATTTAATCGTCAATGCACAATTATCAATGACTTACTCTAAAACATGTCAATAAAAATCATAAATCATCAGAAATTTCATCCTAACTAGTAATATGAGGAAGTTATTTAAGAACAAGACTAAATTTAGGGATTTGAGAATAATGAAAAAAGTTAGGCATTTTTATCCTCAGGGTGTAAGAATAATGCAGAAAGTTAGGCATTTTCTCGAAATAACTATTCACCCCCCCCACACTTAAGATGTACATTGCCCTCAATGTACAAAGATAGATAATAACATTTAAGGGATGAATCAAAAGAGAAGGGGAAAGAATACTCCCTGAATTTTGGATGGATTCCTTGAAGCGAAAGTGAAAGGAGGATGGGGAGGTCCGTCTAGATGACGACCCTGCGCTAAATGAAGAAATTGGGTAGTGCACTGAAAAGTAGCCAGGAATTATTAAGACCTAATTAAAATAAACTAAATATATAATTAAAGATAAGAAAGGTAAAGAGAGAGAAAAGAAAAATGTAAACAAAATGAAAATTAAAGATAAATGGATCGAAGAGTCCTTATTGTTGGATGGTTCGCGAGGTGGGTGTGACCTCTAAGGCTGGGGAGGTGCTGGCGGTGGCGGAAGTGGCGTGATTCCTTAGCAGTCTTTCAAACCTGACACTACAAAACTAAACTAAGTTAAACTAAAGTAAGCATAAGATTGTCAAATGGAAGAAAATTAAAGCAAAAAAGAAACGAGAAATAGAAACTAAATGGTCTCAAAGACCCTTGGCTTGTTGTTTGGATAAAGCGGCCGGCATGAACTTATGTGTTGGGGTCTCCCTTAGGGAGACTATGCTAGGCTTATTTCGCTTCTTCGTCATGGCTTTGGTGTGGCTCAAGAGTGATAGAGACTTTGTTAGAGAGGAATCTGAGCAGAGGGAAGAAGAGAAGGGGTTGAAAGTAGAGGGGGCGGATAGGGGAGGGAGGTTGGGTTTAAATAGAGTTTCAATTTTGGTACACTCACACGCTCGTGGTCCGAGGATGTGTCGATTCACACGACTGCCTGCACGGTCGTGTGTTCGGTCGTGTTGGCTCACCCATGCTCGTTTACAGTTTGCCACGATCGTTGGTTATAAGTCAGTATTTTGGCACGGTTAGACTGCACGGGCGTGTTCTGCTCGTGGTTGGCAAGTCAGTAGCTTTACACGGCCGTGCCACTTTGTCAGTGCCCGTGGGGGAGTGGTTGAGTCCGTGACTTTGAAATTTGGTTGAATCTGACTTGTACCGTCCTGCCATGTTAGTACCAAGATTCTTGAGGTACACACAGTTTCAGCCACGGCCATGTGCAAGGCCATGTGTCCTAGAAATCTACACCCTTGGTTATTTTTAAAGTTAGATAAAAGAAAGAGTAAAATAAAATAAAAAACATAAAAGTTAATGATGTTAGTACTCGAGTTGCCTCCCAAGAAGCGCTCGTTTATAGTCTTAAGCTAGACTTGTCCTTGTATTTATAAAAATTTTTAGGGGGTTTAAAGGTTTGAATATCTTCCCTCATGCTTTCAGTTCTATTTTCTTGATAAAGTTTAAGTCGAGAGGCGTTTACCTTAAAATTGCCAAATGTTGGAGTGCTTACCTCGACTGCTCCGTGTGGAAGATATTTTGTACCTTGAGAGGAATTACTTCGTTCTTGTTTAGGCCTGATGTGGTGATGTGATGATATGCTTCATTTAACAGTACCTGATCTCCTATTTTAAAGTGGTTTGATGTTCCTACGAGCTTTTCCAGAGGCTCTTTTGGTTTTACTTCGTGCGATTCTGGTTCCTCTTTGATTTGTGTTTTCCATTCGTCTAGTTCATTGGTCTGAATCCTTCGATCCTCAGGATTTATTTCTTTATAGGTTTTAAGATAGGGTTCAATTTTGTCCTTTTGTTGTGCTTCCTAAAAAGAAGGGTTAACCGGATGGTTATCAAAAGAATTCACATTCTCACCTTTGTTGCTTGATGTTCTAGTCGAGTCGAGGGCTTGAAGAGTGACCGTCTCCTCGCCTACACAAAGTATAAGTTCGCCTGCATCAACATCAATTTTAATTCTGGCAGTTGCTAAGAATGGCCTTCCTAAAATTAAGGGAATTGAGTTGTCCTCATCCATGTCTAAAACAACAAAATCTACAGGAAAACTGAATTTATCGATTTTGACAAGAACATCTTCGATAATGCCCCTAGGAATTCTAACAGTTTTATCAGCTAATTGAATAATCATCCTAGTTTGTTTGGGTTTTCCTAGACCTAGTCGTTTAAACAATGTATAAGGCATGACATTTATACTTGCCCCTAAATCAGCTAACGCATTATCAACAGTTAAACTACCAATTAAACATGGAATTGTAAAACTCCCTAAATCTTTTTGCTTCCGTGGTAGTCTATTTTGTAGAATTGCTGAGCACACTGTGTTCAATTCCACATGATGCTCTTTGTCTAATTTGCGTTTGTTTGTCAAGAGCTGTCTTAAAAATTTCCTCGAGTCTGGCATCTGAAAAAGAGCTTCAAGAAGGGGTAAGTTAATATGTAATTTCTTTAGAAGTTTAAGAAACTTACTGAACTATTCCTCCAAATCGTCTCTTTTTATCACTTCGGGATAAGGTATGCGAGGTTGGTACTCCTTGATTACCGGTTTTGGCTTTTCTTGTGTTACCTCTACTTTACCTTCGTCTACCTTGTTTTCTTGTATTGGATTAGATTCATCTAACCTTTTACTATCATGAGCTGTGATGGCTTGAATTTGCTCCTTCGGGTTAATCTCAGTGTTACTTGGTAGACGTCCCTGCGGTCTTTCGAACATTAACTTTTCAAGTTGTTCGACTGCCTTAATGACTTCCCTTACTGACTTAGTAACTTCCCCGACTCGGTTCTCGGCGCTTTTAAGTGTTTTCTCAGTATCTTGGAAGCGGTTTTCTGTAGCTGCCATGAATTTTGTCAGCATCTCTTCGAGATTTGGCTTCTTTTCTTACGGATGGGGCTAATTTTAGAATTTTTGGGGGGGTTGTTTTCTTTGATTTCCTTGATTTTCTTGTCCTCCCCATGAAAAATTTGGGTGGTTCTTCCAACCTGATTATAAGGGTTACTATAAGGGTTATTATTGGATCTGAAATTGTTACCTATATAGTTCATCTGTTCACTTTCTGCTCCTGGTTGGTAGGGTGGGTACTCAGGATTCGCCACAGTTCCACTTGCATCACACTGCATGACTTGATGTACCTGTGAAGAACACAAACTATCAAGCTTTTTATTCATCAATTCCATCTGTGTTGATATCATGGTTACTGTATCGAGATTGAAAACTCCGGCTGATTTTTTCGGTTTCGTCCTTGTAACCTGCCACTAATAGTTATCAGTGACATCTCTTCAATGAACTCGTAAACTACTTCAGGAGTTTTATTATTCAGAGTTCCACCGGTGGCTGAATCAATTAATTGTCTCGTTGACGGATTCACACCATTGTAAAAAGTTTGGACTTGAAGCCACAAAGGTAATCCATGGTGTGGGAATCTTCTCAGTAGGTCCTTGTATCTCTCCCATGCGTCGTATAATGTCTCTAAATCCATCTACACAAAAGAAGAGTTATCATTTCGTAATTTGGCCGTCTTGGCCGGTAGGAAATATTTTAATAAAAAAATTTCGGCCATTTGGTCCCATGTAGTGATTGACCCTCGCGGTAACGAGTTTAACCACTATTTGGCTTTATTCCTTAATGAAAAGGGAAATAACCGAAGATGTATGGCATCATTAGAAACGCCATTTATTTTGAAGGTATCACAGAACTCTAAGAAATTAGCTATATGAGTATTTGGATCTTTGTCCTGCAAACCATCAAATTGAAAAAATTGTTGAATCATTTGTATTGTGTTAGGCTTTAACTCAAAATTATTAACAGCTATAGCAGGACTAACAATACTCGATCCTGCTCCTGTTAAATGCGGTTTAGCATAATCAAACATAGTACATGGAGCATTGTTTTCTCCCACATCATGTGGTTGTGGATTATTTTCGTCCAACCCTTCAGTAGGATTGGATCTGCCTTCTTGATTCTCCTCTGTGTAATTTAGGGCTCGCCTGGTTTCTCTACGATTCCTTCGAGTGGTAGCTTCAATATCACTATCGTATACTAAAGGTCCTCTCAGGTTCCTTCTAGTCATAAACTAGAGGTACCTGCTAGGAAAGAAAAGAAAGAAAATTTTAGCAAAAATAACAAAAATAAATTATAAAAATAAAAGTAAATTGTGAAAAATAAAAAATAATGGCTAAATTAATAAAAATAGAGCTTTCTTAATATTTTAGTTCCCCGGCAACGACGCCAAAACCTTGATCGCTGTGAATCAGAGTCTTAAAATTTATAAAGAGAATGATCGAACCTAGAACTAACTCTGACAACGATTAAAGGCAAGTGTACCTATCGAACAGTAGTATAGCTTAGGCAAGATCAGATTATCGAACCCAAAGGAACTAAAAGTACTAATACTAACTTTCTTTTTATTAATTAGCCTAAAATAAAGTGAAGTTGAATTAATCTAATCTAAATTAACTACTAAGCTAAAGACACAAAGACAAAAAGGATGAATTGGGAAATAACTTTAGAAAAAACTCAGTTGATTAAGACGATACCTCAGGAAGAATCCACCTAGACTTCACTTGTTATTTAACCCTGAACCATACGATTTATTCACTTAGTTTGATCCGTAAGACTCCCTAACGTATATTAAACCCTCTCTCGAGGCGAATAACGTCTAACCCTAGGTTAATTAATGGAAATCTTTTTCTCTCTTAATAACCCCCTAGAATAGCAGTAAATCGATCTATGGACTCCCATATTAAGTTTCACCCTAATCCGGCAAAATCTAGTCACCCTATCTCTAGGCGTGCGATCAACTCCGCTTAATTATGCTAGATCTACTCCTAGGCAGGGTTTATTCCTCCTCCACCTAAGCACATCAAATTTGGATTAAGCTCACATAATTAAGAACAAACTAAGTATTTATCATATAATTCAGAAAACAATAACAAGATCCATCATATGTTTCATCCCCTTCAGGTATCTGAAGGGTTTAGTTCATAACAAATAAAGAAAACATCTCAAGGGAAAAGATAAAACAAAACATAAGAAATCCCTAAAACTCCCTGAAGGGATTGAAGGAGAGATCCGCCGTCTTGAGTAGAATTATGGCTTCTTGAGATGGATCAACTGGCTATCTTCGAGAGATTCCCACAAATCTGACCTTTCCGGCTTGGCTCCTTAGCCTCGCTCACTGCCCCCTTTCAGCTGATACTTAAAGGGTTTATATAGGCTCCTGGAGTGCATTTCTTCGCCCCTAAGTATCCAGATCCAAATAAAATTGCTCTTTCCAGCGACAGGGACACGGCCATGGCACACGCCCGTGTAAATCGTGGCCAGGCCGTGCTCGAACTTCTTTAATAAGACACGGCCGTGTCAATCGGGGTCAGGTCGTGTTCTAGATGATCGGTGAGGCACGGCCATGTGGGCTTAAGTCCAGGCCGTGTCGATTTCTTCCTTTGCCCAATTTACTCCATTTTAGGCCCGTTTCTCGTTCTTTTTATCCTTGGGTGCTTTCCTGGGTATAAGACATGAAAAGAAAGGATTAAGAGCACCTTTTTACATAAATTGAGGGATAAATCATCCAAAAGCATACTAAATGTGGGATTAAAATATGTGACTTTTGCGGTTTATCACTTCACTTACCTTATTTTTCATTCAACAAATAAACCTCATATGTACCTAAATCATTTAACTCAAATACACAGTCAGTCACCAATTCATTCATGGAAATATCATAATCATGCATATACTCCTTCTCATAATTTATATCTAATTCACTTACTCATAATTCACTTCCTCATAATTTATATCACCATTCGTAGCTTCAATACTTACCAAATATAGGTCTTTGAATTGAAAATTTACTCGTGTCCTTAATACTCGTTGACTGATTTCGCGCACTTAGTGCTCGGTAATTCAATTAGCACACTTAGTGCATAGTGACCGGTTTCGCACACTTAGTGCTTGGTATTTTAAATTCGCACACTTAGTGCATAATGACCAATTTCGTACACTTAGTGCTCAGTATTTTAAATCCGCACACTTAGTGCATAATGATCAATTTCGCACACTTAGTGCTCAGTAATTCAATTCGCACACTTAGTGCCTTTCTCAATCCTGTTACACATTTATATATCCAATCTCATAAAAATTAAACCTCCACTATAAATATACGAATTAGCTAAAATCAATCTCAATAATCAACATCTCATTCAGGTGTACCAACGGCACATATGCATATCTCATATTCAGTTATATTATGTACATATATATAGTTATCACAATCAGCTATATCAATAATATTTATACATACTTCCATTAAATTCACATGTACCACTATAAGAAAAATCCAATACAACTCAATTGTTTATAACTTACTTATTAGATCAAATACACATGATTCATTATTCCATCACATATGGCCGAATATACTAGTTTAATGCATTATCTTATATATAACCGAACATCCAAAGTTAATTAAATTATCACATGTACTCATATATTCGAATTTAATATAATATCACATATAACCACTTGTATACAAATTCAATTCATCATCACATATACACATACCTTTATGGCCGAACATATAAAGTTAATTAAATCAACTTACTTGTTCAATTTCCACATCCATATGAAGTCTTATAGACATAGACTTGAAAATAAATAACCGGTATTAAACCTGCTAAGCGTAAGCCTGAATCACACACCAGCACTAGGCCTACTAGACCCAAGGTCTGAAACTTATTCACCAGCAATAAGCCTGCTAGGCACAAAGCCCGATTTAAGTTCACCAGCTCAAAGCTTGCTAGGCCTAAAGCCCGAAACATCACAAATACTTAATCGATTTAAGGACATAAATCACATATACTAAGTTATAAGCTTTCATCAAAAATTTATACTATCTTTCGTATATCTAAACTTACTCAAGTAGTTCCTTGAACATATCAAATACCATCCCTCACATTCGGCAATAGAAAATGTAATTATAAACATTTCAATTCAGCATGAATATTTTACATTTAATTAAAATTAAGGACAACCATTTGCTTATAGACTTACCTCGGATATTGACGAACGTAAAATCAACTATTCGGCTATTTTTGTCTTTCCCCGATTCAAATCTGACTCTCTTTTCTTGAACTAATTTGATATACATGAAACTTATTTAATCAATATTCAATTAAATTCACTCAAAAACACATGAATAAGTAATTTGCACTTTTACCCCATACATTTTACATTTTCACGATTTAGTCCTTGTTGCACAAAACACAAAACATTCAAAATTTGAATACTTCATGCTTTAGCCGAATGCTCCTTACACTCATACAAGTCCATACATTTCATTCATTTTGCATTTTAGTCCCTCCAAAAATTTATTTTTGTAATTTAGTCCTAATTACTCAATTTCATCAAAAATCTCATTACAAAACATGTTAATCTAAAGCATATATTTTATATTTCATCAACTAACAAAAAAATCACAACTAATCATCAATAACATATCTCAAAATCTTCATCAAATTCTAAAATTAGGGTATGGGCTTGATAGTATACTAAGCAACGATCTCAAAAACGTAAAAATTATCGAAAACCGAACAAAATCACTTACCCAATTAGATCTCCAAAGTGCCGAACCTTAGGTAACTTTTCTTCTTTTATTTCTCTCTTAGTTTCGGCAATGGAAAAAAAATGAACATGCAAGCTCTTTTTTTCATGTTTTATTTAATATATTAACTTTATAATACTTTTACTTATTATTATAACTTTTATGTTTAATATATAAAAAAACAAAAACCACATAATGTAACATTAGTGTCGTCCATTCAATAATTAAAGAGAAATATTGCAACATAAAATCCTCATATTAAAAGAACAACCATTATTCAGCCCCTTTGAATTTAACCACTAATTTTTCATTTTATGCGATTAAGACCTTTTCATTTAATTAAGCACACAAACAATCAAATTTTCAAACGAAACTTTCACACATGCTAATTCACATATAATTAACATGGAAAATAATATTTAAATATTTTTGTGATTCAGATTCGTGGTCCTGAAACCATCGTTCTGATTAGGGTCAAAATCAGACTCTTACACTTCATCAAAGAAATCAAGAGATTCGTACACTCGTTCAAATGCTTCAATCGGGTATCCAAACAAAGATCGTAGAAAGCAATACTCAAGTCCTAAAACTCAAGCTACATCAATATCAAGTGTTGGCAGCGTGAGAAATAATAAACCCAAGTGTCAACAGTGTGGTCAACGACATTTTGGTGAGTGTTGGATGAATAATAGAGGTTGTTTTAAATGTGGCTCACAAGATCATTTCATTCGAGATTGCCCGGAGCTAGCCGAGAAAGATAAATTCCAGAATGCAAGACCGAGCAACATAGCTACTAAAGGGAGGCCACTTAGAAATACGGGGAATGTAACCAGTAGTAAAGGTGTGACAAAAGATTTAGCTGTAAGATCAAAGGCAAGAGCACCTGCCAAAGCTTATGCTATTCGCGCTCATGAAGATGCATCATCACCAGATGTTATTACCGGTACATTTACTCTTTACGACACTAGTGTAAATGCTTTGATTGATCTTGGATCAACCCATTCATATATTTGTATGAATTGAGTGTCTAGTAAGAGTTTGTCTATTGAGTCTACCGAGTTTGTGGTTAAAGTGTCGAACCCCTTAGGCAAATATGTTTTAGTTGATAAAGTTTGCAAGAACTGCCCTTTAATAACTCAGGGTTACTGTTTTCTGGCTAATTTGGTGCTACTACCATTTGATGAATTCGATGTAATTCTGGGTATGGATTGGTTGACACTACATGATGCGGTTGTGAATTGTAGACGAAAGACTATTAAATTGAAATGTTGGAATAGTGAAATCCTTCGAATTGAATCAGATGAGTCATGTAGATTGCCTATTGTGATTTCATCTATGCCAGCTCAGAAATGTGTGAGAAAAGGTTGTGAAACTTATTTTGCTTATGTACTGGATACAAAAATGTCTGAATTGAAAATTGAATTAGTGCCAGTAGTCTGTGAGTATCCGGATGTGTTTCTAAAAGATTTACCGGGATTACTATGATTCAGATAGGTCGAGTTTGCTATTGAATTAGTACCGGGAACATCACCGATATCGATAGCTCTGTACAGAATGGCTCCAATAGAATTAAAAGAACTGAAAGCTCAGTTGCAAAGAGTTAACAAATAGAGGTTTTGCACGACCTAGTTTTTCGCCCTGGAAAGCACCAGTGTTTTTCATAAAGAAGAAAGACGGATCAATGAGACTTTGTATTGATTATCGTCAACTCAACAAGGTTACGATAAAGAAAGAGTATCCTTTTCCATGAATAGATGATTTGTTCGATCAGTTGAAAGATGCTATTTGGGTTGTCATTAATCAACTGACGAAGTCAACACATTTCATGCCGGTACGTACAGATTATTCACTTGATAAATTGGCTGAATTGTACACTTCTTAAATTGTTAGATTACACGGGGTGCCAGCTTCAATTATTTTGGATAGAGATCCAAGGTTTACGTCGCGATTTTGGAAGAAATAGCAAGAAACTTTAGGTATGCTGTAACAGCCCGTTTTTGGTCAAATCAGAACAGTGGTTTCGGAACCACAAATCTGAGATCAAAATATTTATTTTATTATTATTTTAATGTTTACAGCATGATTGAATGTTGGTGTGAAAATTTCGTTAATCTTAACATTTGATTGGTCAATTTGATAGAAAGGACTAAATCGCGTAAAGCGTAAAACTTGAGTTCTAATAGCTAAAGGTGTCTAATAGCTATAGAACCTTAAATTTAAGGTCCTTATGTAGTAATTAGACCATTAATAGTATGAGTGGACATATATGGACATATATTAAGGTGTTATGTTAGTTATTAATTAAGGTTAAATTGGTACTTTAGTTAATAAAAATAAATTAAGTAAAATAAAACAAGGCTATCATCTTTATTTCTTCATCTTCAACCGAAAATAACAAGGAAGGAAGCCATTTCTATCCATTTTAGGGTTCGGCCACATGCAAGCTTGATAGTAAGTCCGTTTTTGTCCCGTTTTTAATTATTTCCATATTTTTGTGATCGTTGGAACTAGTACTAGCTAGCCCAGGGACTATTTTGCAAAATTGTTAAAGATTTTAGATGTTTCCATTGATGAAATAGCATGTTTTTTGAAGTTTCTTGATAGTTTATGAATGCTTGTTGATAGATATATAAGTTTTGTTAAGTGATTTTTAGTGAAAATGCAAAATAGGGATTATATTGAGAAATGTGTAAAGTTATGGTTAAAATGTGAAATAAATGAAAAATATGGGCTACAAGGCGCATTATAGTAATTCGGATAGCATGGGTATAATTGGAATTTCATTAATTTGTGATTTTACGAAATAAGGACTAAATTGTAAAAAATGTGAAAGTTTAAGGGCAAATGTGTAAAATAGCCCTAAAGTATATTTTGGATTGAATTGAATAAATAGATGACTAAATAAGTTAATTTTGCATATATTTAGATCAAGAAAAGCTAAATTTAGATCTAGATCGGGGAAAAACGAAAGTTATCAACTAATCAACTTATTTCGTCGTTTCCACATTCGAGGTAAGTTCGTATGTGATAAATTTCAATACAAATGTATTTTATATGCTTTGATATTGTATCAATTACAAATACGAGACTGTGGATATGAACGATAGTGATTCGACAACGATTCGACATTCGAAATCCCAGTTGAACCTTAGGAATAGTTTAGGATGCTAGTGACATGTCATTAGAGGATACAGTGAGTTGGCTCCGGGCCATGATATAGCACTTTAGGTGCGAGATAAACCGATTGGCTTCGGGCCATGCATATCGACTGATTTGGCTTCGGGCCATGATATCAGTATTTCGGATAAGTTACCTTGATTTGGCTTCGGACCATGGTATAGGTACTTATCGTGTGAGATCCTTGAGTATCCGACTTCTATTCTGAACGATTCAACGGGTAAATGAAAGACAAGAATGTGTATGAGAATTGTACGAGATGGTACAAGTATGTGTATAAACTAATTTAGTATTTAATTGAGAAAATGATGAAGGAAGTATACAGTTTTGTGAATGAGTATTTGAAAGGTTTGTTAATTAATATAAACTACATGTTATTGTATTCAAATTATTTAATTATATTTATGTGATTGTATTAAGTTTATTTCATATGAGTTACTAAGCTTTATAGCTTACTTTGTGTATTTTCCTGTGTTTTATAGTGATATCGAAGCTAGCTCAGATTCGGGGATCGTCGGAGATCGTTTCACACTATCACCTATCACTTAGTACCTTTGAACTCTGGTATATTAAGTATATGGAATGTATAGGGATTTTGAGTCATTTGGCTATGTTTTGGTATGGATATTGGTCATTTGAATTGGCTTGTAAATGTTTATGTTTTGGCTTATATATATAGCCATATGTGATGGATTATTTTGGTTCGTTTGGTATGTTTGAATAATGTACATATATGAATAGTTATGTCTTGTAAATTGAGTTGGTTGATAGTTATGTGATGATTGATGATAACAGGTACCATGAATGGTAAATTGATGATTTGTGGATATAGGTATGCTTGTGAAATTAGGCCATATATTGTTTTAATGACTTGAGAAGAGAAGGATTGGTGTGAATTAAGATAGTATATTGTGGTATTTATGTGCCTTGAATTGGTTTGTAATGAAATGGTAGGATTTAGGCTTGGCTTGGTTGTTTTAATTGCATATTATGCTATGGTTTGGTATCATTTGTGTAGGTGAAGATGTATACCAAATGGGGTGGCAAAATGGCTTGGCAAATAGCCTATTTCTGTCCACACAGGCAGAGACACGGGCATGTGTCTCAGCCTTGTGTGACACACGGTCATGTTACACAGCCGTGTGTCCCCTGGTGTTAAAAATAAATTGAAGTCAATATGCTCCACACGGTCTCACACACGGGCGTGTGATCGGCTGTGTGGTACGAGTCAGTATACCCCTTAATTGGCACACGGCCTAACACACGGGCATGTGACTTGGCCGTGTTGCATAAGTCAGTATACCTTACAGGTTTGACACGGCCTAGCACATGACCTGGCACACGGGCGTGTCTGGCCACTTCGAAGGGCACACAGGATAAACACATAGGAGTGTGGTTGGCCGTGTGACCCAAGTTTGTAAGCTCACTTGTTTGGACACAGGGTAGGACACGGGCTGGGACACGGCCATGTGTTCCCATTTCGAATGTCCACACGGCCTGTGACACGGGTGTATCTGGTGGCCGTGTGTCTGGCCACATGGACGTGTGTCCCCTGTTTTGAGAAAAATTTTTAAAGTTTCGTAAAAGTTACTTGAGTTATCAGTTTAGTCCCAAAACACTCCCAAAGCATGTTTAGGGCCTCGTAGGCTCGTAATAGGGACATATTGATTGAGATTGAATGATGATTGCTTATATTGATTAAATGTATGAGAAAAATATATTTAAATGTGTTGTAACGTAACCCTATTTTGGCATTGAATACGGGTGAGGGGTGTTACATACGCGGCTGCACTTTAGTACCATATTTCATCCCAAAATCGATAGTCAGTCTGAGAGACTAATTCAGATTCTCGAAGATATGCTTCATTGTTGTGTTTTAGAATTTGAAGGCAACTGGGAAAAATATTTTCCATTGGTTGAATTCGCGTATAACAATAATTTTCAATCGAGCATAAAGATGGCACCGTATGAAACTTTGTATGGTCGTAAATGTCGAACTCCATTGTACTGGATCGAGCTTAGTGAGAAAAAGATTCACGGGGTTGATTTGATCAGAGAAACTGAAAAGAAAGTGAAAATAATTTGCGACAGTTTGAAAGGGGCTTCAAATCGACAGAAATCATATACAGATTTGAAATGTAAAGACATTGAATTTCAGATCAGTGACAGAGTATTCCTGAAGGTATCTCCGTGGAAAAAGATCCCCTGATTTGGTCGTAAAGAATAGGGTTTAGGGTTTAGGGTTTATCGAGCTGTATGAGATCACCAAAAGAATAGGGCCAGTGGCATATCGGTCAGCTTTACCATCAGAGTTAAAAAAGATTCACAATGTGTTCCATGTGTCGATGTTACGACGGTATCGATCAAATCCATTGCATGTAATTTCTCCAACAGAGATTGAAATTCAACCTGATATGACATATAACGAAGAATCGATCAAAATTTTAGCTCGAGAGGTTAAAGAATTGAGAAATAAAAGCATACTTTGGTAAAAGTGTTGTGGTAACGTCACGGTGTCGAAGAAGCCACATGGGAACTCGAGGAAGCTATGAGAAAACAGTACCCTAACCTCTTTTCTGGTAAGATTTTCGAGGACGAAAATTCCTGAGGGGGAGAGTTGTAACAGCCTGCTTTTAGTCAAATCAGAATAATAGTTTCGGGATGCCAAATTTGAGGTCAAAATAATTATTTTATTATTATTTTGATGTCTATGGCATGATAGTATGTTTGTGTGAAATTTTCGTTAAGAAATTTTATAGTTTGAATGCTTAATTTGAAAAAAATGACTAAATCGCGTAAAGTGCAAAAGTGATGTTCTAATAGCTAATGGTATTAAATGGCTATGAAATTAAATAATGAAGGTCCTTATGTGGTATATATACCATTGTTAATATGAGTGGACTTTTTTGGACTTATATTAAGTGAGTTTAATGAATTATATTAAATGTTAAAAAGGTAATTTAGTAAAACAAATAAGTAAAATAATAAAACAACAAAGTTATCATCTTTGTTTAGTTTCTTCCACCGAAATTAAGAAGATAGAAACCCCGTGGATGCATGTTATGTTCGGCCAAGCTTTTTAGCTCAATAGGTGAGTGAATTTTGTCCCATTTTTAATGATTTCTATGTTTTCAAGATCGTTGCAGCTTAATCTAGCTAGCCCAGGGACTATTTTGTAAAATTTTTAAAGGTTTAGGGTTTTTCCATTGATGAATGTTGGTGTGTTTTGATGTTTAATGATAGAAAATGCATGCTTGTTGTTAGATAAACAACATTTGTTAAGTGATTTTTAGTAAAATGTCCAAATAAGGATTAAATTGTAAAATATGTAAAATTCATGGTTAAATTGTGAAATAAATGAAAAATATGGGCTGCTAGGGACCTAATTGAAATTCAAATAGCATGGGGTTAGGTTGAATTGCATAAAATTGTGTTTTTATGATATAAGTACTAAATTGTAAAAATGTGAATTATTAGGGACAAAAGTGTAAAGTTGCCATAATGTGTATTTTGGACTAAATTGAATAGAATGATAATTAAATAAGTTAATTTTGATTACATTTAGATCAAGAAAAGTGAAATACAGATTTAGATCGGGGAAAAAATAGGGTTTCGAACTAATTGACTCATTTTATCGTTTTTACAATCGAGGTAAGTTCATATGTATTAAAATTATTATATTTATGTTTTAAATACTTTGATATTGCATAAATTATGAATACAACACTGCGGACATATTCAACGACGATTCGGCAAGTGAGAAAATCCTGGTTGAACCTTAGGAATAGATTAGGATACAATGACATGTCATTAGGGGTTATGTGATTTGGGTGCTGGTTTGTACGTCCTACCGGTGGCTGAGTTATCCGGCATGTGTTGCGGATTCTCATCATCTTGTGTGAGTAACACCGTGTAGCTTCGTCATAACCGTCAACTTGTGTAAGCATACCCGTTGATAGCTCTAGTGTGAGCATTATATGTGATACAAGATTGAGATAGCTTCAACTATATATGTGGCACTTAGGGTGCGAGATTCCCAAGTATTCGATAGTATTCTGAATGGTTCAATAGGTAAATCAATGATGTGGATGAGCATGTATTTGATACGAGATGGCACAGGTATGTACATAAACCGTACAAGCATTGAATCGAAGAAACTTGTGAAATGTATACTAACCCTGTAAATGAAAATTATGGTAGGTTGATGTTTTAAAATGAGATATGTTACGATATGTTTAAATAACTTAAATTGTGCGTAATTGATAATTTAAGTTTATTACTATACGAACTTACTAAGATTTATAGCTTACTTTGTTTATTTTCCATGATTCATAGTGAAATCATAGCTAGCTCGAATTCGGGAATCGTCGGAGACTTCATCACACTATCCAACTATCACTTTGGTAGTTTTAAAATTAAGTATTTTGAGTATATGGCATGTATAGGGACTTTGGTCATGTTGGTATATGTGTTGTTAATGAATTTTGTCATTTGAAATGGCTTGTAAATATTAAGAGTTTCTTTTTGTATATAGCCATGAGAGTTGGCTTAATTTGGTTGGTTTGGTTGTGTACATATATGTGCATATGGCTTGTATTGTGAGTTTGCTGATGGATGTATGATGCTTGTTGATTATAGGTATTATGGATGTCAAATGGTTGATATTTGAGAATTCGTATGTTTATTTATTTAGGCAAAATGATGCATAATTGTAATATGCCATTTAGGTGATTTGTGATTATGAGTTAGCATGAATGAAATGGTCAAATTTGATACTTATGTATATTGTGGTTAATGGTACGAGATTATCATGAATTGAGCTTGATTGGAGTTGATTTGGAATGCCTATTATATGACATGTTTTGGGTGCCAATTGGGTTGATGTAGGTGTAAGCAAGTTTGGGTGGCAAAATGGCTTGGTAAATAGCCTATTTTTGTTCACACGGGTAGAGACACAAGCGTGTGTCTCAGCCATGTGTGACACACAGTCAGGTTACACGACCGTGTGTCCCCTAGTGCTGAATTAAAAAGCAAGTCAGTATGCTCCACATGGCTTAGCACATGGGCGTATGACTTAGCCGTGTGGCATAAGTCAGTATACCCTACAGGATTAGCATGGCCTAGCACGCGGCCTGGTACACGGGACTGTGTGGCCATTTCTTAGGACATACGGGCTAGCCACATAGGCGTGTGTGTTGGCCGTGTGACCCAATTCAGAGAGTTACACGGGGTCGGACAGAGGCTGGGACACAGCCATGTGATCCCATTTCGAATGTCCACACGAGCTGTGACACGGGCGTGTCTCACACAGCCGGGCCACACAGGCGTGTGTCCCCTGTAGTTTGAAAATTTTTCTAAGTTTTCTAAAAATTTCTTGAGTTATCGGTTAGTTTCTAACCACCATAAATGCATGTTTTGGGCCTCGTAGGCTTGTATTAGGGACAATATGATTGATGTTGAATGATGATTACATGAAATTGAAAAATATATGTGAAATGTATTTTTATTTGTGTTATAAGTCCGGTAATGCTCAGTAACACCCCTCACCCATATTTAACATCAGAATAGGGTTACAGAGCATTACCGAACATATTATACAATTACACTTACATTTCACATACATTTTCAAGTTCCAAATAATCTTCATTCAACAACATGCATATCATCCTTAGTATAAGCCTACAAGGCCTAAAACATGCATTCGGGGTGGTTCAGGACTAAACCAATAACTTAGAAAACTTTTGGAACACTTAGAAAATTTTACAAAATACAGGGGACACACGCCCATGTGGCCCCGTCGTGTGTCTAACACAGCCAAAGACACGCCCGTGTTACAGGTCGTGTGGACATTTGAAATGGGATCATATGGCCATGTCCCAGCCCGTTTTTGACCCAGTGTAACTCTCTGACTTGGGTCATACAGCCAACACACATGCCCGTGTGGCCTAAGAAATGGCCACACACGCCCTTGTGCCAGGCCGTGTGCTAGGTCGTGCCAAACCTGTAGGGTATACTGACTTATGCCACACAGCTAAGTCATACGCCCGTGTGCTAAACTGTGTGAAGTATACTAACTTGATTTTTAAATCAATACCAGGGGACACACGACCGTGTAACCTAACTGTGTGTCACACACGGCTTAGACACACACCCGTGTCTCTACCCGTGTGGACAAAAATAGGTTATTTACCAAGCCATTCTGCCACCCAATTTGCATATACCTACACCAAACCAATTAGCACAATTCATGGCATAAAAATAGGCATTCTATTAACCTCATTCAAGCATAATTCATACCATTTCAATACCAAACAATACAAAACACATCAATACCACAATATGCCATTCAATTTCATACCAAAACTCATAATCTCAAATCATCAATATAACATTTCAAATTTTGCATCATTTTAACCTAATCTCACAAACATATCAAATTCAATTCTTAACCATTTAGCACCCCTAATTACCAAATATCAACAAGCATAACATATCCATCATTAAACACATATCCAAAGCCATATGCACATATGTATACACAACCAAATCAACCAAATTAAGCCAACTCTCATGGCTATTTACAAAACTAAAACATTTAGCATTTACAAGCCATTTCAAATGCCTAATTT
This sequence comes from Gossypium bickii, assembly GCA_025503065.1. Taxonomy (NCBI): domain Eukaryota; kingdom Viridiplantae; phylum Streptophyta; class Magnoliopsida; order Malvales; family Malvaceae; genus Gossypium; species Gossypium bickii. Next base: position 30,891,825 of record CP106715.1, on the reverse strand, counting down.
CATTACCAAACCATAACCTAGATGATCAAAGTTCCTATACATGCCATATACTCAAAATACTTAAGTTCAAAAGTACCAAGGTGGTAGTTGAATAGTGTGATGAAGTCTTCGACAATCCCGAATCCGAGCTAGCTTTGATTTCACTATAAAACACGAAAAATTAAACAAAGTAAGCTGTAAAGCTTAGTAAGTTCGTATAGCATTTAAATCAACTCATCATATATGCTCAAATTAAGCAAATAAAACATAACATAACATAGCTTATAATGAATCACCAACCTACCACATTTGCATTCATAAAATTAGATGTAACTTTCATAATTTTCCTTCTTTCGATGTATTGCTCGGCTCATGTACATACATGTACCATTCCGTATCAAACTCATACTTATCCACATCTTTGACATACCCGTTGAACCATTCGAAATACTATCGGATACTCGGGAAACTCGCACCCTAAGTGCTACATACATAGTCGAAGCTATCTCAATCTCATATCACATATAATGCTCACACTAGAGCTATCAACGAGTCTGCTCACACAAGCTGACAGTCATGACGAAGCTGCACGGTGCTGTTCACACAAGCTAACAAGTATCCACAACACATGTCGGATAACTCAGCCACCGGTAGGACATATAGACCAGCACTCAATCACATAACCCCTAATGACATGTCATTCGTATCCTAATCTATTCCTATGGTTCAACCGTGACTTTCTCACTTGTCGAATCATCGTTGAACATGCCTGCAGTGTCATATTCACAATTTATGCAATATCAAAGCATTAAAACACAAGTATAATAATTTTTAACATATACGAACTTACCATGAATGCAAAAACGATGAATTAAGTCGATTAATCCGAAACTTTGTTCTTTCCCCGATCTAAATCCGTATTTCACCTTTCTTGGTCTAAATATAATCAAAATTAACTCATTTAATAATCTCTCTATTCAATTTAGTCCAAATTATACATTAAGTAAAGTTTACACATTTGCCCTTAATATTTCACATTTTTACAATTTAGTCCTTATTTCATAAAATCACAAATTCATGCAATTCAACCAAAACCCATGCTAGCCAAATTTCAATTAGGCCCCTAGAATCCCATATTTTTCATTTATTTCATAATTGAACCACAAATTCTACACATTTTATAATTTAATCCCTAATTGACAATTTTATCAAAAATCACTTTACAAATGTTGTTTATCTAACAACAAGCATGCATTTTCTACCATTAAACATCAAAATACATCAATATTCATCAATGTAAAAACCCTAAACCTTTAACAATTTTGCAAAATAGTCCTTGGGCTAGCTAGATTAAGTTGCAACGATCTCAAAAACATAAAAATCATCAAAAACGGGACAAAAACGAACTTAAAATTAAGCTTGCAAGTGGCCAAATGCTTCAAGCTATTTTAATGGCTTTCTTCACCCTAATTTTTGGTGGAAGATGATAGAAAATAAAGATGATTTTATGTTTGTATTATTTTTACTAAGTTATTTTATAAAATATTATTTTAACCTTTAATAAAAACATCATAAATCATCTAATCTATGTCCATAATTGTCCACTCATGCTATTAGTGGTCTAATTACAACATAGACCCTTCAAACATTTAATTTCATAGCTATTAAATCCTTTTAGCTTATAGAAATCAAATTTTGTACTTTACGCGATTTAGTCCTTTTTATCAAATTAAGCACTTAAACGATAAAATTTCTTAACGAAACTTTCACACAAACATACTATCATGCTATAAATATTAAAATAATAATAAAATATTATTTCGACATCGAATTTATGGTCTCAAAACCACTATTCTAATTTGACTAAAAACGGGCTGTTACATGCTCCGTAACCCTATTCCGGCATTGAATACGAGTAAGGGGTGTTACAATGTTAGTATAAAAAAAGTAGTTGATAATAAGATTACTAAAAAAAATAGTAAGAAAAATAAATATCATATGAAATTTTATCTAATTGTCCTAGTGCATATTATTTGTTGGGTTATTCCCTCTAGTTAACTTATGCTCCTTATTATCATCTGAATACGAATCAACATCGATCATCTCAATTTCACCTATGATTGAAGTTATGAAATATGCAAAATGCTAGTACGATCTAACCTTTTTTTTTTATGTTATACTAAGGTGATGTTAATATAAGAAATATCTTTTTAGAACAACAAATGTATTCTCAACCACATTTCAAAGTCTTGAATGTTTACAAGTGTTCGTGAGCTATCTGTGGTGTTTGTCTCTAGCATCATTTTCTCAAATGGTATCATACCTCATGATATGGAGCAAAAAAAATCTTTTCTATTTGCATAACTAGCATCGACTTTATAATTTTCAAGTTCATAGTCCAAATAGTCTATAGCTTTATTTTTAAAAAATTTATATGAACTTAATTTGGAAAAAGATTTATACCGAGTTATATCCCTTTTTATAATACGTAAATTAAGTAAAAAAATATAATACAGTTTATAATATATAACCTTTTATAAAAAAAAAGTTCCAAAACTTTCATGACACTTTTTATAAATAATATAATTTTTTTCATAACTTTAGAAAGTTGTTTTTTTATAATTAAGTTATGATAAAAAAATATATCATTTTTATGAATAAGTATATTATTTTTTATAATATATAGCACGGACACATAAATAAGTTATGTCCATACTTCTTGGTCATAACTTTTTTATAAATAAATATATTATAACATGTAAATTATTTTTTATAATAAATTTTTTGACCATAACTTTAGAAAGTTTTTAGGATTTAAATAATATAATTTTTTTTGTTATAACTTTATAAAATTACACAAATTATTTTTATAATATAATTTTTTGAGATTTATAATATAAATTGTTTTAGCTATAATCATCCTAAATATCCATGCATGTTCATGTTTATAATATATTTTTTTATAACATTTATAAAAATAATTTTTTTAAATTAGATTTAAATATAATTCCCTGCGTAATTACTTTAATTCTCACATTCCTTTAAGAATTAAAAATTGTAATAGTATGCTCCATTTACGCCAAATTCGGTGAGACCAATTAATTTGGATGAGTACTATGATTTTTGTGTAATTAGAAACAATTACTACTTCAATTATTTGTTTTATTTAGAAAATAGTTAATTATTAAATAATTAAAATAGTTTGCTTGATTTTATTTCGTTGGTTTTAAATGTTGATTCGATTACTTGATGCTGACCTCTAAATAAATAAAACTAATTCCTTCATCAATTAACTCATTGTGATTCACCCATATCATTTTCGAAAAGAACAAAACCTTGTTTAATCTAAGAGAAAACAGATACAAAGTTGATCATATTTAATGCTAGGGTAATTGGGGGCCCGAGGCACTGAACCTTTTCTCGTTTTCTTTTTTTCCTTCTACTTAATTGTTTTAATTCCTCTTGTCTGAATTGGCCAATAGTGGATTAGATTATATTGTTGATTTCAAGAAGATAGCAGACATGGGGCTCCTAACTTTGATGAAATATAGTAGGGCTGAAGCTCATCTCTCCTATTTATTTTAGGAACCCCAATGCCTTCTTTTTCCGGACACATGTTCACACTTTGGGGTTTTGATGCAAGTTACGTTTCTTTTGTTTTACCAATAATTGATGAGCCTTGCTCTTGTCTGCCCGGCTTCCATGTTCATCCAAAATTTGAGGAATCTAGCTACCTTTCATAATGTTCTTGATTTTTTTTTTCAAAATATTTTCTTATTTTTATATATAACTTTGTTGTTATTAATCTTTATTAATGGCACACCATCTCTAATTATTTTTAAAGCTCCAATAACTACTCGATTAGGATTAGGCCGGGATTAGGCCGTAAAAGTGAATTTATTTGAGTTAATTATATATAATATAATGATTTATTTGGTTCTCTAATTTAAAAAATTATTTTAATTTTTTAAAAATTTTAAAAATTTTAAAAATATTAAAAATATTTAAAAATATAAAATTATACATTTTTAAATATTTTAAATTTTTTTAAAAATTAATTAATTGCTAATGTGATATACACGTAAACTGTCACGTGGATTCCATGTCAATAAAGTTAACCAACGCTAACTTTTCTAAAAAATTTTGAATAATTTGATAAACAATGCAAGTTCAAAGGTTAAAAGAGGCAAAAAAAATTAAATGGAAAGTTAAAATGACTTTTTTTGTAAAGTTGGAGGGTCAAATAAGTTATTATACTATTATATTCTCATCTTTAAAATAATTAAAAGGTTTAAATTCTCTATTAATATTAAGTTCTTTATTGAGTTTGAAGTCATGCCACCAACATTTATAAAATCTAGAAAAAATAATTACATGTGATAGGGTTTAAACCCAAAACACATTAATTTTTATCATCTCAATTTTACCAATTCAACTAAAGCTATACTTAGTTATTATATCATTTCTTTTATATTTGTTACATAATTTTTTCATCCATATAATGGGCGTGCCTTAGTTTAGTATTGATAATATTGTTGATTGAGTTGGTGTCACAAGTCAGTTCTACACCAACTTAAGATTAATTGAATTGTTAAAAAAATCTTTTTATAACTATGTTTTGAATGTTAAAATTTTCTTTCACCACACATATACACATTAGCAATAAAGTTTTTAACTCCATAAATTAGATTAAGAAGCTGCCACATTTTCTTAATTGATATTTAAAAATAAAAAATAGATAAATAGTACACATAACAACTTTTTAATCCGTTTTGTGGAGTCAAAAACTTCTCTCCGGTGTATCGAACAATAATCATAAATCTTAATATCTATTATATAAGATTAATATACTAAAAAATCCACAAGCAAAGTTAAAAGGTTAGTAAGTGTCTCATTTAAGTTAAAGTTTACTACATGTTCTTGTACCATATAAAAAAAATTCATTTTAGTTCCTCTACTATTAAAATAAATATTTTAATCCTTGTACATTTAAAAAGTTGACATTTCAGCCCTGCACGTTAACTTTGTTATTAATAAAATGATGTGACTTAACGGTTGTTGATGTAACATTAAATCAAAGTAAAAAACTTATCGATATTAAAAACAAAGTGAATAATGTGGCTTGGTTGATGTGGACCAAACTACAAGTAGTTTAAACATAACAATTATGTAAAATAAAATAAAATCGAAAATAACTTGAGGTAAAAGTAAAATCAATTTCTTACCTCCACTCATTCTTTAAAATTGTTCTTTATCCTTTTAATTTAATTTAATATTTGATTTAATGCCACATTATTTACCGTTAAATCATGTCATTCCATTAATAGCAAACTTGGCGTGTAGTAGAGGTGTTCAAGGGTCGGACCTAAGCATGATATTAACATATTTTATGTTTGTCTAAGCCTGACCCAACCCGAAAATTGAGTTTAAAATTTTGTCCAAACCCACCCATATTTGCAAAAGACTAACTCAAGCCCATTTTAGGTCCGCCCATATTATTTTTAATTATTTAAAAAATATATATTATATTAGATTAATATTTAATGATTTTATAAATTTTTTTATTTATTGAAAATTTTTATATAGTCATCTTAATATTATTTTAATGTTTAAATTAAAGTAATATTATATATTTAATATATGTTTATTTTTTAAATGTATTCTAATTATATAACATATAAAAATAACTTAATATAATGTATTATAAACTTAAAACAGGCTGGGTCGGGATTTGGCTTGAACATTCAAGCCCGAGCCCGACCTATATTTTAAACGGGTCTAATTTTTTTTTTTTTTGCCCAAAACCTCCTAAATTTTAGGAAGGCCTTCGAGCCTGGACAAATAGCTTAACCCATGAGCAGATCTAACGTGCATGGACTAAAATGTCAACTTTTCAAATGCAGAGAGACTAAAATGTTTCTTTTAATAGTAGAGGGACTAAAATAAATTTTATATATAGTACGGGAACTTATAGTAACTTTAGTCGTCTCATTTATTTATTTATTTTTAAATTCCAAAATATATCTCAACCAAAAAAACACTTGTAATAATGTTAACCCTCCTTGGAGGATTTTTAATTTCCCTATACTCTATATTTTTAAAAACAACCTTAAACCATTTCATAATTTTATTTTCTTCTCTATTAGTCTCCTATTCACTCGTTACGTTTTAGAAAATATCGTATATTCATACTATCAGGAACTAAAGATACGTGATTGTAGACTTATACAGTTATACTGGGTTTTATTTTTTATTCTTAACAAAGAAAAACTTACGTCACAGCTTAATAGCATTTGTTTTCTTTGTTCTGTCTTTTAGTTAGTTAATCACTGCCCCCTTAAGATGCAAAAGTCAACAAATATAGAAATATTAATAATATTAGTTAAAGAGGGAAGAGATGAGATTAGGGGAATTCCTCAAAATGAGTGAGAGGTAAGAAGCTATTACTGATATGATGATGGTATAGAAAGGAGTGATCCGTATGTCGTGAAAAGTGAAGTAAAATCCCAAAATAGGTATTTACATACCACATTGAGGTGAAGATAAAAAGGGAAGCCCAACAAACAATTACATGAAAGAAGCATTGGCCTTGCACTTGCCTCGACTGTCTCAATAATTGTGCCCTTTCTGTCTGTCTTTCATTCTTGAGCCCTGTGCTTGCTTCCTCCTCCTTTTATATCACTTTATTCGCCACATCCTTTTCCTTTCAAAAGTAGTTTGGATTCGATAATTATTTACCAAATCATCCCATAATTATTTGGTTGCTAATTTCCTGCAATTTATATGCTCATCAAAGCCAACTATTTTGTTGCACCAAGGGTTCAACCATATGACCTACCAATGACCTATTATCACACATACATCTCTAATAATTATAATAATTGTACTGGGGGACTCAACGTGTTCTTGACCCCAAGAAAATTTTAAAGGAAAAGGAGAAAAAGACCCTAAAAAGTTGAATTGTACCTCGGGACTGGTTTTTTTAATAACTCTGGGCTAGCTTTGGATATAAAGAAAGGCTTTTTTTTTGAAAAAAAAATTAAAATATTTATCGGAATAATATTGGTTTTTTGTTACGAAAATAATATAAGAGATGAAATTGTGATTCCAAATTGGTATGGCGATTGATGATTTGAGGCTGAAACCAATGTAACAGGAATGTCAAAATTGGACAGACACTTCGGTTTTCCAAATCGTTAGCCTTCATGTCAATTAAGGGTTTCTCATGATTTGTTTGTCGATTTGGGCTTCCTAGATAGTAAGGGATCTTTCCCCATTGTAACGACATGACTAAAGCTTCAAGATTCCCGAACCTACCACAAAAAAGGGTGTTTGAAAACCCCTATATTTTTGGGTGCAATTTACATCGGTTTGAAAAATAAATAATAGAGTTGTTGAAAAAAGATTGAGAATTTAATGAAGGAAAAAAAAAGGGACCTAATAAAGTTGAAAAAATTCAATTTGTTAATAGAGTTTATATATTCGTTAGAAGAAAGTTTTGCATAAAAAAGGAGAGTTAATATTTTGAGGTGTCAAAAACAAACCACTAATTATTTGATAAAAATAATTTATTATTATGCATAAATTTAAATTGTAAATGTTTCTAAATTTTTTCACTAAAATGAAAATAGTGTAAGTAGAAAATATAAGAAATTGTAAATGATATATTGATTTTAAATGTTTTATTTTTTTAGAAAAAATGGAATTATTAAAGTAAAAAATATGGAATATTATAAGTGTTATTTAGGCATTTTTAATAACAAAGAAAAAAATTTAGTATACCTAAATAATATGAAAAATTGTAAATGTTATAGTCAACTAGTGGGTTATCATTGTATTAATTGGTGGAAGTAATATCTTTTCTCTGGATTGAAGTTAGAATAGGTAAGTTCCGAGATAAAAAGGTAAGAAAACCTTATAATGTAATTATATTTTAGTTTTACGGTTTTAGAATAGAATAAAATGACAATTGTATGAATTTATTTGTAACATGAGATATTAGGGTTTAAAATTTTTGACCTATGATTAATTTGAAATTGTTAGATGATTTAGGGTTAGGGTGTATATTTTTAAAAAATACATTTCTTTATAAATGTTTTGTGCAGAGGATAATGACTAGGATTATCCGAACTGTGAAAAAGGTAAGAATTGAAAGCAACATGAGGTTGTTGACAATTTGGTAGAAAAATTAAGAAATTATAGGATGGACCTAAACAACGACTGCGTTGTTTCCCACATAATTGTTGTGAACCTCATTATGTTGGAGTTAATTTGGTCATGTTATATCGATCTTAGGTGGGAAGTTAAAAAATATCGTTTCTTAAGAGAAACATTTATATATGTTGAACATAAAGTTTGGTTGGATAGCCTGTGGTTGATGGTATATTCCAACAACAAAAATAGAAAAAAATGGTATGAGATCTTTATTAATGAATTTGTGAAGGCCATTGCCAAAGATGGTGCAAAGAGAACTTCCCTGCTAATTACGAGTAACCATATCCATAGGAGAAATCCAAATCCTTCTTATTTTCCATGGATGAAGAAATTAGATATTGTGGGTTTCCAGACGATTTTATCGACTCCATTCCTTAGCCTTATAAGGAGATTAAACTAATAGAAGACGGAGGTGCATAGGGTTTGGAGTTTATGTAATTAGGGTCAAGAAAATTGGATTTAATGTCTGAAATGCATTATCTTGTATTGAAAAATTTGGCTCTATTATTGTATGAAGTTAATGTTTTTATTATATGATAAGAAAAATGTGTTGAAGTTTTAAAATTATGTTTTCCTTGATGTTTTAATTATTTTGTATTATAAAAAAACTTATTTGTTAATTTAACAAAACTTAAAATATAAAAGGTATTAGGGTTTGTTAACAACTATATTAATTTAAATTGCAGTTATATAAAAGATGAACAACCATATCACAACATTCATCTACTATGATGGGCGAATTATGGATTCTGATGTTGGTGCTATTTTTTAATCTGACCATCATGTAGGTGTAAGATTTACGAATTTTGCAACTCTCGATGATATAAAGACAAAGATTGGATAGAAAATAGCTCATCATTGTGGAAGAGCTAGTTCGAAACTGTATTATAGATTTCCTACGAAATCCAATCCTTGGACGTATAAAATAATGGAACTTCTTAACGATGGCAATGTGGAGATAATGGTGTATGCGCATACCAACTTCAGGGACCTACATACTATGGAGTTGTATGCGGAGTTACATAACAATAGTCCTGCTCCTGAGGCATACACTCAACTATTGTCATCAATAGCTCACGTAATTGATGGTACTCCTTTAAATCAATAGCCATCAAATTTTAACCCAAATATTGATAAAGCTAAATTCTCCCCAGATAGACAATCATATGCATTTCGCCATGAGTTTGACTTGAATGTAGGATTAGAGTATTGCAATTATTATGAAGCCACATCGTCATTTCTTGACAACAAATTAAATTACCCAACACAAACTATGGTTACTAATATACAACCATTAGTTGTTGGTTTCCAACACAACTCTTGGTTGCCAGATATACAAGGGGAAAGGCCTGAGGAGGAGGAGGAGGCCCCCAATGCTAAAGTGGATGAATTCAACAACATTGATTCTGGTGTAGTTGTTGATGAAAACATAGATAAAAATCTAGTTCGTAAATATGTTGACCTCCCCCAACCCTATGAGCTTGATAGTGGCATGGTGATCTAATTCAACCCCAACAAGATTTAATGAATATCGACCCCAATGCTACCCGTGCACCTAAGTTCCCCTAGTACCTAAAAATATTGTTAATCCATTATGTAACAACTTGATTTTTGGTGGTGCCAAAAAAGGTGATTTCTGAACCCTATTTTCGTAAACTGGATCTGTAAATATTAAAGTTTGGTCTTTCAATTTTGTCTATTATTTGTTTAGTTAAGGTACAGGATTAAATTGTAAAAGTCTTATCACTATAGGTTTTTAATTAGCCAAAGGTCCAGGGGCTTAAATTACAAATAATCAAAGGTCCAAAATGGAAATTTAACCATTTTACATAATGAGCTACTAGATGATGATGGATTTTGCACTAAGATTTGATTAACAATTAATTATGCTTAATTAAATAAGGTTAATTATGTTAATTAAAGATTAATACATGTATAAATAGTAGAATTAATGGAAGGAAAGAGAATTGTTCATCTTCCATGGTCGAAATTTCAAAGAAAAGAAAAGAGAAATGTTCATTGAGTTTCAAACTTTCTGTTCTGAAATTGGTAAGTTATTCAATTCATTTTCTTGTAATTTTTATATTTTTGAGGTCATGGGAGCTTGATTTAACTAGCCCATGTACCAATTTGCAAAACTGTTGAAGTTTTTGAAAGTTTCCATTGTTGATTTCTTGAAGAAATTGGTGTGAAATTGATAGATTTTAAGCTTAGATGTGAAAAAAAGACTAGATTCTAATGTTTAATTGTTAGTTTTGTACAAAAGGACTAAAGTGAATAAATTATAAAATAGATATGATATTTCTATAATAATAGATAGTAGGGAGTCACTAAGGGATGTAATAGAGATTGATTTTGAAACCGAAGCTTAACATTGAAAGATATTGTTATTTAGGTTTCAGGGACTAAATTGAATAAAATGTAAAACTATAAAGGTGTAGAAAAGTGAAATTTCATAGGTTCATTCATGTCATGGCTTAATGTATAAATATTTGGTATTGATAAATTGAGTCCAATAATTGTATAGATCGGGAATTTGATCAAACCGAAGATAATAAGAGAAAACAAAAATTGTAGAATAGTCCTTGAAGTTTCAACTTGTTTATTGATTTTGCTAGGTAAGTTCATATGGAACATATATAAATTCTTTTTTTGCAATTTTGAATTGTGTTTATTTCAATTATGTGTTTATATTAACGTGAAATTGGTGAAATAGGCTTATTCGACTTAAAATGGATTGGATTGTCAATCATGAAAACATTGGCTATCATGAAAGGGTACGAAGTACCAATTTGAATGTTGGATGTTTACAGGACTCGTATAAAATATGTAAACTAATACAAGGTTTGTAACAATACGAATACAAAAGAGATGCCCGTGTGAACTTAGTAAAAGATTAGGATACATATGACATGTTATTAGGGTTATACACGTAATTGATTAGTGATTTACATAATAGTATGAGATCTAACATTTGTTTCAGATTATCAAGTTATACGTATCATTGGTTTAGCCTGGAATGGTAAACTCGATACGATGTTAGCTTGTGTGAGCAAAAAGTTCCTGTGTATCCAATTTCGTTGTACTATAGTTCTATTAGTTGGAACTAATCTAATGGAAGTGGAAATCTTAAAATGATTTGGATGTGGATTACATATGTATTTAATTTGAGATGTTTTACACGATTTCTTACTTAATGATCTTGATATGCAAATTTACTAACCTATTTGGTTGTATATGATCATATGTATTAGTTGCATCAAAGTATGTCAAGGAATGTCATATTTAATGCCAATGTGTTTAGCTTGTTGAATTGCTAAGGTAAGTAAAGTAAATTTCATATGAACTTACTAGGCATTTTATATGCTTACCTTGTTATTTTCCCTTCTCCTTGTAGATCATTACCTTGCGAAACACATCAAGAAGGATTGTTTCGAAGCTCACACTATCTTATCACTGAATCGGTAGCTATTTAGTCATCTGAGTCTAGGTTTTTTGGCATGAATATATAAGGTTTTGTGATGTTTTTTGAATGTATATAAGTTGTAGTGAGTTGAAAAGCTTGGTATGTTATGTTGCATACGGTAATTGAGTATATTATGCATGTTTTGGCAATAGAGATGACTAGTTGAAATGACACATTTTGATTGATAAGCTTAAGATAGGGTATGGCTTAAGAATTGGTATGGAATGAGATGAAATGCGTATGAACATAGGTAAGTTGAAGTATGCTTGTGAAATGTAGTTTAATTTTTTATAGTTGATGATTATGCTTAATGTTTACATGTCATAAATATGTATATATGTTCATAAGTGGATATAATTGAAGGAAATAACATGTTTGATAGATGAGGAATAGGAAAGAATATACAATTTGAAAGTTTTGATTGGTAAATCCTAATGATATTGAAATGGTTAAGTTTAACTGATTTTTATGTATTGAATGCTTTGTTAAGAAGTTGAATTTGAGTGATGGAAGTGAATTTTGTATGTTTTAAGTATATTTTGATTCAACTGAAGTTGGTAATTGTTGAACATATTCATAGGTATGTTTGGAAGCTTTGAAATAGATACCAAATGGTTCATTTTTACCAAAATAAAGTCCACGTTCTGACGAGCAACCTACCTTGTCTCAACATCGGCTGACAGTGAATCATGTCGCAACGTCAAGTGGCATGAGGTCAAGACGTGACAAATTGTTTGGCAACATTACGACGTTGGCCCTAAAATTTTAAAACTTTTCGATGTGGTCCTATTTCAAGCTCAGGTTGACAAAAGAGCTTCCGAAAGCTCGATTAATGCTCAATTTTGATTGTTTAACTATAAATGAATATGTTTGGCATTATATAACATATTCATGTAAATATTTTACTGTAATTTGACTGTAGTTGCTCCTATAATGAATATGGCATCTTGTAGCTCAGACCTAACGATCGGATCAAGCGAGGGGTGTTACACATTAGGTGTCGGATGATGAGGAATTGGAAGAGCTTAGGGTTGGGTTAGAATACAATGATAATGAAATTTATGTTGCTTTAATAATGTAGTACAACTTAAAGTTATCCCTGAACTAGAGAGTCGCGATAATGAAACCAACATCATATGGGAGATTGTTGGAATGCATCTTAAGATTGTAGGTAGATGGTTAGGGCATCTTTTATGAAGAAATCACAAATGTGAGGGATTCAAAAGTATAGAGGCACCCATACTTTCACTATGACACGATTAACTCAAGATCACTGAAAGTTAGATGTGAAGTTAATGAGTCAATGTATAAAGCTTTTGGTCGAGGAAAAACCCACTATTTTAATTGTTATGTTGGTGGTAGCCATGCAAACCCATTATCGGTACAAGGTTTCATATAGAAAAGCATGGTGTGCTGAACAAATTTCCATGAAGGATTTGTACAGTGATTGGGATGAATTATACAATGAGCTCTAATATTAAACGACAACAATGCAACAGTATGTCCCCGGAACTGTGGTCAGGATATAGACTATCAATGCGTGCGACTAAGATAGCGAAGTGGTGCCAAGGCATCAAATCTTCCATCGATTACTTTGGACTTTCAAACCTTATGTTAAGGTTTTCCCTCATTGTAAACCCATGGTTCAGGTCGACTATACATGACTTTATGGAAAATACAAGCAGATATTGCTTATAGATGGGACATAGGATGGGAACTGAAACGTTTTATTGATCACCTTTTCCATTGTAGAGAAAGAAAATATGGAGTCGTCTGAGTTTTTCTTAACCAACCTACTGTTGGAAAAAATTCAATTCGAAAACGATTTTCTTGCACAACAAAAAAATAAAAATTTTAAAACCAAGCCTGTTGTGATATTTATAACAATAAACTTTTCCTAAAAAATACCTGTGCTTTGTGTGAGATGGATCATTGACATTCCTGGCTTTAAATCGAATGATCTTCTTCGCTATCCTCATACCATGAATCACTTTGAGTGTGAGCTTGAACAATTACGAATTAAACACAAATCAAAAATAATTTTCTTATTTTCAGTAGGAAAGTAAATCTCCCCTTTATAAAAACCGGTAGAATTGTTATTCCTGAAAAATAGAGTTTATACTTAGAAATAAATTCTAACTATTTTCAGGCAAAATAACAATTCCTCAAAGTTGTGTAAAAACTTTATTTTTAGCCTTACCAGTGCCATCTATTTATAAGGGGAGATAGAGAAACCCTAGTTGAATTAATAGATGCAAATAATATTTATCTAGACTCTGTTTGTTTCAAAGTAAAAGCTTTTACAGAAAATATTTCCAGCCTTTTTCGATGTTTGTTTAATGTAAAATAGGATGACCAACGTATAATATTTTCCAGTCAACGTAAAATTACCCCCTTATTCCCGTAAAATGTCTTACCAATTTTTTTTCCATAAGACATTTTCCAAACTAATAAGGCTCTATTCATTGTAACACCCTTATATCTGATCCGAACATTAGGTCAAAGCACTAGGATGTTACATTCTCTACTACATTCTTCACTTATCAAATATTTTCTTATAAACTTTCATAACTTTTCAATTTAGTCCTTTTTTTGTCATAAAAGTTCAATATTCACTAATTAATCATATTAATTCAACTTTCTTTCTTGTTACACTTTAATTACATAATTTATCTCAATATGTTTTTTCACATATCAAATTTATATATATTTCACTTCTATTAATTTATCCACATATTTTCTCAAGTTTAACAATTTAGTCCTTGTCATCCTAAAAAATCCAAAATTTTTCACAATTTCACTTACAATACTTTATGCATATTTTATCATCTCATAACAAATTTTTTAAACTTTTATTATAATTTCCTTATTCACATATTAAATTGTTTCACACTTAAATTTTTGTACAATTTTCAATTTAATCCTTATTGCCATGTAATTTATTTTTCACCATATAAACACTTTAATCAAATAATTGATTATAATATCTTCTTTCACATAACAAATTTTCATGCATATCACTCCTCTTGTTTCAATTATAAATTTCACAAAGTTTACAATTTAATCCTTAACATGATGAAGATTTATTAGTTACTATAATTTCACTTTAACATCACTTTTGTAATCAATTCACTACATTTAAACTGTTTATCATAAATCTCAAATGTATGTTTGGTTTATTGAAAACAACTTTTATGAAATATTTTTCAAGAAATATGCTAAACAACAGAAAATATTTTACACAAATTCATCCAAACACTAGAAAATATTAGTTTTTCTAGAAAAGTAAGTCATTTTCCAAAAATCATTTTCAGAGAAACAAACGGAGTCTTAATAGAAAAAAAAAGTCCCCTATTTGGATTAGGAGAGAGGGCCGACTAACCCTAATTAATCATACCAGGGCTGTCGCCCCTTATAATTATTATGAGGGGTTTTAGACATCTCTTGTATTAGGTCCAATTATATACGCTTCCTAAACTTTGAAACCAACATTTTATAATTCAATCCAACTCAATACATATTTTTCTATTTTCCAAAACAAATATTATTTATTAAATTAATTTAAATTAATTAACTTTCCAATTAAATAATTTTCTCAACTCAATTCTAATTTCGTCAAAGTCATGACAACTTTATCGTAAAAGAATCCATGAGGAAATATATTTAATTTCTACATTCAACGGATTCACAATGCCCAATTAATTCAATTCCATTTTTAAACTTTACCTATTTAATTAAATAATAATTCGAGAAACTTAAATTCATTCTCATGTTATTTCTATACTTAGTGAGAAACCACATTCATTTTTAAATGTAACCCACTTCTCTAACTTTATCTTTTCTATCAATTTATGTTAATTTGATTTAACATAAAATTCATTTCTGGTTTCAACGAGCAACAGAGGATCGATTGGACATATATAATTAGGGCTCAAATGATTTATAATTAAGTTTCATCTTTTCACCTATTAATTATAAACTCATTTAGTCACGAAGTCATTCCATTATAGTATTGTGATTAAGCTCTCCACAATCACATACCATTATGATAGCTACTCGATCAGTGCTTGTCCAATGACCTTGTAATAAGTGTGTTACCCTCATATGATATAATTAATCTCTTTGTGATAAATTTTTTCTCCCAATATGATCCTTTTTTATCTCATGGTAACCATTACATCTTCTTTCATGAAACGTCAATTACTATCAAATAGTAATTAAGTCATTTATCACAAAAACAAATGATCTGTGACCACGTTTACTTTTCAGCTATCATGTATTGCTAGTGAGAGGATATCATTTGCTCATATCTTGGGTTATGAATTCCACTATTATAAATGATGCAACACACTGCAAAAGTCGTATACCCAACGCACTAGCTTTCTGTTCCTTATCTATTTGAACTCAGACTTTTACTTACATCAAAGTATATGTGTGACGCATACGTAGTCCACCATCCACTCAGGATTAAGGTATCCCACACTATGAACGTCACAAGTGTATTAATCCATAAACGGATTCAAGATATATTTTAATTAGGTTCTATCTGATGTACTATCAGTCCAATCAGTCACATCTTTGTCTCTATCTTATGGGAGTAATCTACTATGATGCTCAAGACAAAGCATCTCCGGACATTTACATATGAAAAAAAGAAAATTTTAAAATTTAAAATTAACTAAAAAAATAATTCAACAATGTATCTACCCCAAATCCAATAAGTTCAATAAAATAAATATTTCCAAAACCCTAAATATTTACCAATTCTTAAAAGATATGATTGGAAGGCTAATGCGAGGCCTAAATTGCTATCAAGGTCTTCTTCGATTAGGGTGGGGTTGGTTGTGATGATTAATAAGAATACTATTATCCCCGTTTTCCTCTCCTCTTCCTAAATGGTTGGTGGAAGTGGTGTAACTAATGGATATTGCTACCCTAATCCGGAACCGTAATTGAAAAAATTGGTTAGGTCGTTAAAACTAGGAACCTTTTCAAATGATCCGATATTCAATCCCATAGGTGCATCTATTTGAGGAGCAAAATTAAGGTCCCATTTAAAAGTATGCTCAACATGTACTTGCTCTTCTAGTTGAGAAGCAAAATTAAGATCTCACTCGAATCAAGCCACCGATGTGGATGAGCCCGACATCTCCGGGTGGTAACTATTAGGCCCTGAATGTTGACTTCGATGTTGCGTTTGTTGCGATTTTATGAAGAACATTGAAGCCAACTGATAACCGTTGACGTTAAGGGCATTAAGGGACTATGATGGCCCTCAGGTGGCAACTAGTGGCACAACATGCCTAATAAGACCACGCCTCCATTGGGATCACATAGGACATTGATTAAATAAAAACGGTCTTTCATTTTCCCTAAACCAAGTCATATAATTATCTAAAGCTTGGAAGTGGCCTTGGTTGCTGAATTCGATCACCATTGATAGAAGTTGATCGTTCTATATATTAATCTAGTTCCAATGTTCCCATCTTCAATCCACAGTTCTTTTATTACTCGTGGTCACTCTGTGCATATTATCAATGTTCACGGATTAGTTGGAGGCATTTGCTCGAATCTAAATTGACGCATAGCATGATCAAGGTTATGCCACTTAACAACTTGCATGTTAAGTAATGTCGTACTACTACGCCACACTTCACTTCCAGCATTAAACCACACCAGAATAATTCGAGCAACCTCTTCATTCACATATGACATCCATTAGAATTGTAAATCAAAAACTTTGTAAGCCCCAAACTACATAAAAAATAATTTTTAACCATAACCCAACACAACACAAACATTCTATATTTACCTTTTCCTTTGCGACCACCTATTTGCATTGATTCACACCCAAGTGAAAAAATCTAATGACTATAGCAACGTTTTAAATATGTTACACAAAGTTTATAAATAAATAAATACAAAAATAATAATTTCAAAATATATTTAAATAATTCAATACTAACCTTAAAGCAAGTGGGAATCGATAGACTGTATGACTTAATGGTATTAAGAAAGACATTATAATATATGCCCAAGTCTGCAATAATATAACATAGCCAATGACTCTTTGGTAACGAGGTTTCATTGCTAAGCACATCTCTCAATATAATTATGCTAGTACAACGACTCCCCAACTATATCCTCCTGCAACAAATAAGTCTTGTAGTAAAATCAGGTGACGACAGGAAACCCAAATGCTAGATTTATTTGGCATTAACATCGTTCCATTGAGCCTTAGTATTAATGCTCAGGTAGCATACTGCACATCTATATCTGCCGCAGCCTCTGATAACACTTTACGAAACTTACCCAACCATGTACGTAGGATGAACAACCCATAACCTTATCATTCGAAGGAAGTGCTCCAAGGTAATCATTGCAAACATCAGTCAATGGCAGTCCAATATCCCCTGCTATAGCCAACCCATCAATGGGCAACCCGAGAATGAAAGCGACATCTTGGAGAGTGATAATATACTCCCCTAACAATAGGTGAAAAGTATGCGTCTCTGGTCGCCACCATTCGATCAACACAACAATCAACTTTGGGGAAATTATGCATGGCCTCAAGTTCAAAACATAATCGAATTTGGCAATGTTCATATAGTCACAGATTCGATCATCTATTGGCCCTAAATCAAGATAAGTCTTGTTGCGATTATGGGGGATGTGATCAACATCGTATCAATTTATTTGGTTAATCAATCTAATAAAAAATTAAATATAGATTTAGAATTTCATAACAATTAAATTAAATTTATTGCGTTCTATAGATCGTCAGGCACGTGAGCCAATCTAATCAATGTCATACTCGGAGCTTGTTTCGCACAAACCAAAAATTTTAGAAATATATTTTCCTTACCTTAAACCTTAAACATGTATTTCATAATACTGAATTCCATAACATACTACATACAATAATTACTTAAATATTTACAAATCAATAATTACTAAAAAAATACACATTTTCTATAAAACAATTGTTTATTTAGCATAATAATGTTAAACCCTAAACCAAAATTTATATAACTTCAAAATTTAATCATATAATTTAATAAAACAACCTCTAATTTAATAAAAAAATTTATTTATTTAACATAAAAATGCATAACCCTAAATCATTTTTTTTAGAACTTTAAAAATTAAATATGGAAATTTATATACGAACAAATTTATTTCAATATATACTAAATGTGAGTATATAACAATATTTATTTCATTTAAACATATAATAACATAATTCCTACATTATTCACTAATTACTATATACCTATAATAAATATGATTTATTCACATTTTTAAATAAAAATTAACATATCATTTAATAAAAACAAATTCTAATTTAAATTAAATTTGTATCGGATGTGTAGACACGTACCTTATCACTTCAATTACTCCAAACCTTAAAAAAATATAATTAAGCCACAAAAGAATTATATTTAAAATAAATTATAACTAAAAAACATAATTTTTTAAAACAAAAACTAACCTCTTTTTGGCTTGTAAAAAGAACATATGTATTTTTTTTTGGATGGTTTTAGGGTTTTTAAATGTAATTTATGTTTAGAATTTTTGGGTATTTTGAGTGAAAATGGCTTTGACTTTTTTTGGTTGCTAGGATGGCTGTCGATTTAAGGTTTGGGGGAAGCGAGGGAGAGTTGGGATTTAGAAAATGATGGAAGTGTTGTGTGGGATAAGAAAATGGGGTATGGGAGGGAATTTATGGGTACGAGTGGGTGTTGGAATTAATGGGCATATCATTTTCCCAAATTGGCAATCACCATGATGGTTTGGAAAAAACGTGCACCACAATTTTGCCAAATCAGGCTGGCAGTTATCGATTTGGGGAATTGAGGTGCTTGTTCTATTTTGACATTCGTGCTGCATTGGTTTCAATCATAAATTATCAATTGGCATATCGGTTTGAGGTTGAAATTTCATCTCATATTATTTTTATAGAAATAATATACTATTTCGATAAATTTTTGTTAGTATTATTCTAAAAAAAAAAAAAGCCACAAATAAACTCATCAAATGAAAACCTACATTAAAAAATTCGATAACATTTTAATGGGAGATGTTTGAGCTTTCACCAACAAATTATGTATGCATAAAAAGCTATGTTAATTCAGTTTCAGGTTAGTATAAAGTCATGCTTGATTCCTAGACGCTATTGATTAATTCTAATGTGACACCTTCATTATTGTAGTATTTAAAACTTTTAATAGGTAGACAAAAATGTTTAAAGGGCTTAAAATAAATAATGATATTTTTGTTAGGGTTAAATAAAATTTTTTAATAATTAGTATTTATCTTATTAATAAAGTTTCAGGTTATGATTAATTACAAGACTAAGTAAGAAAAATTGGGACATCAAACCGGTTGAGTCTTAACTCAGTTGGTATTGATATTGTTGTTATTGCACGAGGAACGAGTCGAGTACACTTAAGCAATTTTGTCCTCTTATTTATAGATTAGATAGGAGTTATAGGTAGTATTAGACATTGTATAAAAAAAAGGGAAATCAAAACCCAATTGTGTTTGGACAAATAATGACATACGAGTTAAAAAACCTTGATTAACTGAACCAAATTGAATTATATTTTTATTCAATTTATAATTATATTATATATTTTTTATAATGTAAAAATTATTCTATATTTAAAATAGTGAGAATAGCTTAAAAATAATTTAAAAATAACATATATGAGATATTGATTATTTTTATTTACTTAAAAAATTGTGAAAAATTGTTATTTTTAAAAAATATTTATGAAAAAAGCTTTCAAATTGTATTAAATAATAGGGTAAATTACACTCAACTTTGGAATAGTTGACAAAACAATCACCCAGGTTCAATTTAGTCACTCAACTTTCGAAAAATAACAAAACAGTCACCACTAACCATTTTCCGTTACAAATGTTACCGTTCCATTACAGACTTAACCAAACTACCATTTTCCCTCCCTCTCCCATCCCTCTCACTCTTCCCCACCATCTCTCCCCCTACTTTGATTCTCACTCCCTCTCTTCCTTTTCCCCACCATCCCTCCTCCTACTCTGATTCTTTTCCTCTTCCCCACCGTCCCTTTGCTAACCCTCTTCCTCTGTCCCTTTGCCTCTCCTTTCTATCTTTCTGCCTGTTGCTACCAATTTTAAACTAATCTAACAACAAATTCTTTACCATCGTTTTTGTTTGGAGCCCTACACCTACAAGTCAGTTCAAGTTTTGCTTTTGATGCATTTTTATATTTTGTCGATTCTCCATCAATTTTATTTGTTCTTCTAATTTATTTCAATTTAATCAAATATATTAACTTTTTGTTTTCTTTTACTTCAAAATTTAGGGCTTTCCTTCCTCTTTTCCACAATTGAATTTGTTTTGCTCTCTTTCATATTCTGTTTTAGAGTTTACATAGCTTTTAATTTGAACCAAAATAAAACCAATCTTTTCCTCTCTTTTTTCTTGCCATTTGGGAATTGTGGATTCTTAAGCTTGCTTCTTGTTAAGGTTGGTTATTTTTGGTGCAAATGAGGCCGATGCTCATAGTAATTGTTTATATTATCAATTAGGGTTTTGGATTTTATTTTTAGTTTGTTTGAAATAATTATCCTTTTGATTGTATCTATTTTTTTTATGATCATATCAAAATTATTGACTATAGCTCTTTGGAGGGGTTGTTTCAATTGATTTTGGCCTTTTATTTTGATCATTGGCATTGTTGAATGCTCAATATGTTTTAGTCACTTGGTTGACAAAAGCTTCATTTTCACGAAAATTGTGGTTTTTAATTACAGCTTATATTACTCAACTGCGTTTCCAAACATACTAGACTGGTTTTGTTTTTGACTTTTCTTGATCCCCACCTACATGAATTCTATTTGATCAATAAACTTCATTATCGGTGAAGATTTGTGGTCATAATAAAAAGCAATGTGATTCAGACTCGAGCATTTGCTTCTATGTTTATCGGTTGCCATTTCATTCCTTGAATGAATTACAGTAGATGGTCAAAATGTAATTTCACAAAGGATTAGAGCTCCCCATAAAAATGTCAGGGATACTGTTATAGATGACACTGGTATAGAGAAAGTCATAACTTTTGAGGATAATGACAAGGTAATAAATGTTTGGAAGGGTAGTTATAGCAAAGTTTCTATGTCCAAAGTCATGCTTTTTACGTTAGTAATGGTTGCAGCAACTGGTTTAGGTGTAGTTCCGTTTTTCTTTGTGGTGAGGGAGAGGGTTAGCAATGGGATAATAGGGGAGAGGGAAAGAATCAAAGTAGGAGGGAGGGATGGTAGGGAAGAGGGGGAGAGGGAGAGAGAATCAGGGTAGGGGGAAGGATGGTGGGGAAGAGGGAGAGGGATAGGAGGGGATGGAAAATGGTAGTTTGGTTAAGTCTGTAATGGAATTGTAATGGAAAATAGTAGCTCCGTTACGTCTGTAACGGAAAATGGTTAATGGTGACTATTTTGTTATTTTTTTTTTAAAGTTAAGTGACTGTTGATATCATTTACCCAAAATAAGAGTTTAAGAATAAGATTTATTTTGTTAAAATATTATAATAAACAATTCAAAAAATACAAAATGATCACCTCTATATCAACTTATTAGATATTAACACTTATAGAGAGAGAATCATTTAATATACTTATATTAAAAAAATATATAGCTAACAAAAAAATTAAAACAAGTGTGGGATAATATCACTTAAACCTTTTTAATATGTTTATTTTCCAAGGAAGATTCAAGAGAAGGGAATATATGAAAAGAACTGCATTTATTATAAAACCACTGAAAGTTTAGGCGATGCCCCCTGCTTGGTTTTTGCTTCTATTATCTACAAAAGCTACCCACTCTTTGAAGCATGTTCGCAAATTAAAATTGCATCATCTTCTTCATTTTCTAATCTTTGACATATATACAATGCTATGTTAACTTTCTTTTTCTTCTGCATATTTTCTACCTTTTCAAAAGAAAGTTGTAATTACAATTATGATAAATATAATTACATTCAATTAAATTTAAACAGAAGAAAATTTAAGGAATCCACGGACAGTACTTAATCAATTTAGATTTAATGCCACCATTTCTCACTACATCCTAATAGGGAAAAAGTTCCGTATTTCTTGAGAACTGTTCAAAGCAAAATCTTGGGTTAAAGCTTGTCGTACAAAACTACTGTTATGGGGCGTAGGTTAGGGGAGATTTGAGGCATAGAAGAGAGGGCTGGTCCCCCGTTGGGGAATAGAAGAGAGAGAGGGAGATGATTAAGGTTAGGGATGGGGTTAGAGTGGACCCACTGGGCTTTGCATGTGATCAACATGATTGACTTCATTTCTAGGCCTTAAACGTATAGAGTATTAGGGTTTTTCACCCTTTCAGTTTCACGATATTATTGGTTTAATTCGGCATTTCATTACATAATTGTCTTATCACGTGCCTACACCCCTACTACACCTCTTTTAACCATCATATGGTACACCCATTATGTGATGAAAAAATAATATAAAAATATTCAAATAATAATTTCTTTTGAAAAAAATAATAATTATTGACAGAATTATGAAAATATAAATAATTTTGTTAATTAAATTTTTGTTGTGTTGGTAAAGTTCACACGTTAAAATTTTGTACACCTAAATTCAAATCCATAGAAGAGTGGGTTTTTTATTTTTAAAATAAATATTAATTACCAATGTGGTTCTTCAAATATAAATTTTTTAAAATTTTAAATTTTTGATAATTTTATAATTGAATTCATACTATTAATTTGACTATATACATCTTTTAAAACAACTGATGATGTGTTATTTATAATATAAACACAGTAGAAATATTTATTTTTTAAGGTGAAGGGCTTATCCATTCATGTATCCAACATTGAATATAGAGAGAAAAAGCAAATCCAATAGGCCTGCTGGGTCTATATTATCTACAGCAATCCAAACACTAATACGAGATTAATATATATTAGAAATTCTATCACACTACTAATATGTTTTTAAAAATAACATAAAATACCTTTAAAAAATGATAAGATATCATATGCTAGTCTGCTGTATAGCATGCATTAGGGTTTAGGGTTTCTTGTCTGCTGTTCAGCACGAAAGTGAGAATTGGGGCTGATTCCAAATATTTCCTTGCATTTTCTTGTCTTTCTTGAGAGTTGCGGCGTTAAAATTTTTTTCCTAAAGGGGAGGGAATGGACGACTTTAACATAGTAGATGCAGATCTGGCCAAATTGAATATCATGGATGAGGAAGAACAGCCTATGGTGATTATCGGTGATAATACCATTCAATTACAAGAGTTTTGCTTGGTGGGAAGAGTACTTACAGAAGCGTGGTGAATTTTTCGGCTTTAAAAAACACATTAGCAGATTTATGGCATCCACTGAGGGGAGTAACGATTACAGAGATGGAGAACAAGAGAATCTTATTCAGGTTTTATAGTGAGATAGATCTGAAACGAGTAATAGATGGCATGCCTTGGTCATTCAATAGGCACTTAATTATTTTCCACAGATTGGTAGGTGACGAGGAGCCTAGTTCAGTTCCATTATGGGAGGCTGTATTCTAGGTACAAATCCACAATATCCCGATTGGATTCTATACAGAAGGAATGGAAAAACAGATGGGTGATTTTGTTGGACGATTTGTAGAATATGATGCTTCGACGGCCTCCAAAGGTAATGTGCAATACATGAGAATTCGTGTAATAATTGATGTTAGGCATCCATTGAAAAGGAAGAAGCGGGTCTGTGTCAGCCAAAACAGATTTATTTATGTACAATTTCAATATGAACACCTTTCACTATTTTGTTTCCTGTGTGGTCAACTTGGGCATAGTGAAAGTTTTTGTCCCGTCAGATTGACGTTAAGTAATCAACAAGTGGAATTTGGTTGGGATCTATCTTTAAGGGCTGCTCCAAAGAAGAAGTGGACAGGCAACAAGTAAATGGCTTCGGGAGGAAATTGAGCCGAATCGTGGGAGGAATATGGAAGTTGATGGGGAAACAGAAGGAAGAAACAATGGGAGGGAGATTACGAATAAAAGGGATCAAGATAGGGGAATGGAAAATATGGGCCGATTTGTGAGGCATTCCCAGAAATTGATGGGAGAAAATAATTTTGAGAATCAGGAGTCGGAAGAAGAAAATGGTGATGAGATAGAAGATTTACCAATAGATCTTATTGATGGAAAAAAGAGGCAGAGAGTTATTTCAGAAGAGGGAAGAGTTTGGGAGATAAGGGGGATGGTAGAACTTCAAAAAAAAGATATCGGCGACCAATATAAAGTTGGCTGACCAGAGGCAATGAAAATACTAAGTTGGACTGTTCGTGGTTTGGGGCAATCACGAACAGTGAGACGTCTCAAGAATAAGTTGAGACATATTCAGCTTCAAATTTTGTTTCTCATGGAGATAAAAGTCACAAGTAGGAAAATGGAATCAATAAGAAAATGATGTGGTTTTATGAATGGTATCGATGTTGACGCGATAGGTTCAAGGAGGGCTTATCTTTAGGCTGGAAGGAAGGAATTAATTTAAACTTAAAAATCTTTTCAAGATCTCACATTGATGTGGAAGTGGAAGAGGAAAATGGAGTGGGAAAGTGGAGATTTACGGGTTTCTATGGAGAGCCAGTTGAACAAAACAGAAGGGAATCGTGGGAGTTATTAAGATATTTGCAGCGTGGAAATAATCTGCCATGGTTAGTAGTAGAGGATTTCAACGAAATTTTATTTTCTTTTAAGAAACAAGGTGGACGAATTAGAGAAAAAAGACAAATGGAAGCGTTCAGAAAAGCACTAGAAGATTGTGAGTTGGCCGACTGGGGTTTTTCAGGACAATAGTACACATAGGAAAGGGGTAGACTTGCAAGTAATAACATCAGGTAGAGGTTAGATAGAGGGGTGGCTAATCCAAAGTGGTGGGATCTGTTTAAAAACTTCGAAGTTAATCACTTGCAGCACAGTTTTTCAGATCATTGCCCATTAGTGGTGAGTACTAATACAAACTGGGGTAGATATAATTTGAGTCAATCAAGGCGGTTTAGATTCAATGTTGACTGGATTTTAAGTCCGACGTGCGAGGAACATATACAAAATATATGGCTTTCAAGTAGCCAGGATGTGTTAGTGAAGTTACAAGAGCTGGGAAGGAGTTTACAAGGTTGGGCAAAAAGTGAATGGAAGTTACGACTTTAATGTACGACTGAGCTGACCGGCAGATTGCGTGAGTTGGGGGAGTGTGAAATTTCTGAAGATGTTTTGGAGGAAATCACCAAAATTAAAATTGATTTGAACCTTGAAGCTGATAAGGAGGAGATTTATTGGGAGCAAAGAGCTAGAACCAATTGGCTTAAAATGGGGGATAAAAACACAACCTTCTTTCATGAAAGTGCTTCACAGAGGAGAAGAAAAAACGAAGTCAAAGGACTGGAAGATGAATTCGGCACGATGAAAACAAAGATAGAGGAGATGGAGAAATGGCAACGAACTATTTTAAGGAACTGTTCTCGTTTAAAGGGATTAGTGATTATAGTGGATTGATGGAATCTTTTCAACCAAACATCACGGAGGGACACAATAGGTATCTAATGGTGGAATTTACGCCGAAAGAAATTGTTTTGGCAATTAAATCGATTGGCCCTCTTAAAGCACCAGGTATGGATGGTTTTCCTGTAATTTTTTATCACAAATTTTGGCATATTGTTGGGGAGGAAATTACCAAATTTTGTTTAGATGTGCTAAAAGGAGAGAGGAATATGGATGAAGTAAACTTTACAAGCATAGTTTTGATCCCAAAGGTTAATTCACCTAAGCAAATGAACCAGTTCAAACCCATAAGATTATGTAATGTCATTTATAAGATCATTTCAAAGGTACTTGTCAACAGATTTCGAAAAGTGCTTAATCTATGTATTGAAGACACCCAGGGAGCTTTTATCTCGGGTAGACAAATTACTGATAATATTTTTGTAGCTTATGAAATTCTTCATTCATTCAAAAAAAGAAGAGGGGCTTCTAAAAAAGGGTTTGCATTGAAGCTGGACATAAGCAAAGTATATGATCGTATTGAATGGAGTTCTTTGGAGAAAATGATGAGTAGTATGGGGTTCTGTGATGACTGGATTTCACTTATTATGAAATGTGTTAAAACGGTGACATATTTGGTTGTTTTGAATGGAAGAAATGGGGAAGCATTCCATCCTCAAAGAGGGTTGCGACAAGGAGATCCACTAAGTCCGTATTTGTTTCTTATTTGTGCTGAAGGATTTTCACGGCTAATTCAAATAGCCAAAAATGAAGGAAAGCTGGAAGGAACGAATGTGGGTAGAGGGAGGATTGAGGTATCACACTTATTTTTTGCAGATAACAGTATGCTATTTGGGGAGTCATTAGTTGAAGGAGCCAATAATCTGAAAACAGTAATTAAGGAATATGAGCAAGTTTCTGGAAAATTGGTAAATTTTGACAAATCACTAATTTACTTTAGCAGAAATGTGGAAGCAGAAGTAAAGGAACAGATGGGGGCATTTTGGGAGTCAGAATTTCTAATAATCAGGAGAGATATTTAGGGTTACCGACCATGATTGGTAGAAGAAAGAAGCATGAGTTCGTTGAGATAAAAGAACGGTTCGAGAAAGCTTTACAAAGTTGGAGGCTGAGGCTGCTATCGACAGGGGGCAAAGAGGTATTTCTAGAAGCCATTTTACAAGCAATTCCAATTTATGCGATGCAATGTTTTAAATTCCCAATTACAATCTGTAAAGAGTTAGAAAATATAATGAACAAATTTTGGTGGCGTAACTCTAAGTCGAACAGAGGGATTCATTGGTGTACATGGCGTGAAATGTGTGTTTCCAAAACGAAAGGTGGATTAGGTTTTAAAGATCTTGAAAGTTTTAATATGTCCCTTTTAGCGAAACAAGGATGGAAAATATTAATGCAACCTAACTGCTTATTTGCCTGAGTTATGAAATCAAAGTATTTTCCAAACGGTGATTTTATGCATGCTGAGTTAGGAGCTTACCCTTCATTTACCTGGCGGAGCATTTAGGGAGCTCGAAGTGTTCTAAAGGAAGGGGTCGGATGGAGAGTGGGGAACGGGGAGGAGATTAACATTTGGAACGATGCATGGATACCAGGGCCTGGAAATAGAAAAGTCCAAAGTCAGTTTATTGATATCAGATTTTCAAAAGTTGCAGACTTTATTGATAGAGATACAATTACCTGGAAAGAGGATATCATCAGATCCCTTTTTGTTGAAGATCAGTTGAAGCGTATACTAGCTATTCCACTGGTGCACAGTAGACCACCAGACGTTCTCATTTGGAGGGGAGACAACTCAGGGAATTATACAGTCAAGAGCGGTTACAAATGGATCATTACAAATGGGAATAATAGATTACAGACTGAGGAAAGCACTACTTTCTTTACAAAATTATGGGGCCTTACAATTCCTAGTAAAATTCATATTCTGCTATGGAAAATTGTAAATAGCTATATGCCTACGTTACACAACCTCAGCAGGCGAAATCTAGTAGGGAATACAATATGTCCAGTCTGCCAGGAAGAGGAGGAAACAGTCTAACACCTTTTTCGAGGTTGCAAGTTTACACAGCAGATACTTCTTGGTATGGAGGTACCAGACTCAACATGCAACAGGGAATCAACATGGAAAGCTTGGTTAATAAAGGAGTTCAACAGTCAGGCTAAAATAACATGCGAGATTAAAGCACTCAGTTATTGGGCAATATGGTACAATCGAAATAAGATATACCATGAAGGATCAAGGGGTCAAGTTAATGAACTGCTATCTTTGATTAAAGCATATTATGCTAAAATTACAGAGTTGGGCAGGACATTACAACAAATAAGTGGTGCTCAAGAAAGGCAATGGAAGCCGCCAGAGGGAAACGTTATAAAACTAAATTTCGATGCCTCTTTCAACCAAAATATGCATCAATCAGTCTCAGGCGTGATAGCAAGAAACAAGAAGGTCTAGTAATGGCTGCATGTACTTACCCATGGGACAATATTCCGGATCCGGCAACAACAGAGGCAAGAGCCTATCTTCAAGCGATCGTTATGGCCGAGGAAGTGGGGTTCCAGGAAATCTGTGTGGAGGGGGACTCATTAACCATAATTAAAAAAGTTAACTCGATGGAGGATGATAGATCTAATATCAGCAATTTAATCAAGGAAATAAGGGGAAGATTACCCAAGTTTCGAGCAGTGGGCTTCAAACACATACCCAGAGAGGCGAATAGAGCAGCGTATGAAATGGCCAGAGAGGGGCATCAATACGATGGACCCAGATATTGGATTGAGGAAGTTCCGGTGCCGGTGGAAAGACTGATAATCCAAGACGGTTGATGAGGAGGATGTAGGGTTTGGGAGTCCGGATGAGAAGGGAAGTGCTAGGTCCGATGAACTCCCTGTTTCTAAGAGACGGAGATAGCAGGATGGAATAGCAAAAAAAAGGGTCTCGTTTGATTGACTGGTAGGAATTGCTACAGACTGAAAAAAGGAAAGAAGTGATAGCCATAGTGTCGTTTTGTTTTCTTTAGATAGTGGGTTTCTTTTTCTATTGCTTTATTTATTATTTTTAATTGACTGCCTGTTTTATTTTTTGTTATAATGGCACCGCCTATGGTGGCCAATAGGATTAAGATTCTTTTTCCATTTCCAAGATTGTGCTTGATGGCTATTAACTCTTTATTAATACTATCAGTCAGTATTTTTTTCAAAAAAAATAAAATAAATAATGAAATGTATGATTTGAAATTAATTAATAGTAACACATGAAATATGTACAATATTAGATTAAATTGTAAGTAAAATAAAATTTAAACACATAAGTACATCAGATTAAGAATACTAAATGAATACATCAGTATTAAGTTGGTGTTGAGTTAATTCGTGATATCAACTCAATCAATGGCTTAAATAATAATATAAATATAGATACAATTGATGGAGATAATAAAGTATGCATGATACAATTAAATTGTAAATATAATATTAAAATAAATCATTGGTTCAATAGTAATATTAATGTTTTATTGATTTAAATAAAATGAGTTTAAATCCTATAGAAAATTAAGCTTTTAGCGGCATTTTTAGTGGCGTTTGAATAAAAAATACCGCAAAAGTTGTACATTAGTAACACTAACCAGAAAATGCCACAAAAGATCAGAGTTATAGCGGCGTTTGCAAAAGGTTAGGACTATAGTTGCGTTTATGAAGAAACGCCGCAAAAGGAAGACTATAGCAGTGTTTTTTTTCATAAACGCCGCAAAAAATCAGGACTATAGCGACATTTATGAAGCAAAAAGTTGAACTATAGCAGCTTTTGGACTATGTATTAAAATTTTGCAAAGCGGCGCGGTTTTATTCCTAAAACCCTTTCTTTTTTTACGCAAATCAGTTCCCCCTCCCCTTCCCCCAAATCGTTTTTCCCCAAATCAGCTCCCCCCTCCCCCAAATCCCATTGGTTTAGCAATGGTAATCTCTGGTTTCTTTATTTTTATTTTTACATCCATGGTAACCTCTGTTTTTTTTTTTTTTACATTGACTTGCCCCTAACGTATTGAAGAATCTAGAAGAGAAGAAAATTTTGGGCTGCAAGAAAATTCAACTCAAAAGCCGGTCATACATACTCCAATAAAAATAACATTGTCAAGGTGCTTAGTATAGGCACTGCCATCCATCAGCGTCAATATCCAACTTTTTCCTCTGTTACATTTTTCAGATCTTTTTTAGGGTTTCACTCTTCCCGCTGCTTTTCTTTATGGTGCGTTTTATTCTCTCTGTTTTTCTTATTTCATTGCTGTTTATCATCTTATTATCATTATTATTGTTAATTGATCTTCATGCATTCTTCATGAATGTTTAATAATGATCACACTTGTAATCAACTCTAACTAATGGCTGGAGGCTCTTTCAGTTATACTAAAGATTATTTATCTCTCTTTTTCTTTTCCCTTTTTTTAAGATGGATTTGAGTTTGTGCTATAGCATTTTTCTTCTTTTGTAATCCAATTGATACATCGGTTTTCAGTTTTGGATGATCTATGTATGTAATTAATTTCTAGGTCTTTGTGGATTTTGGATGCTTATCTTTTAGATCGGTGTCTCCCCCATTTTTCTCTTTGGTTTAAATTGTTTTATAAATTAATTATTTATGCATCTGTTGATGGATTCTTAGGTGGTGGATTAGAGCTATTCTTTCCTTGCAGATTTGATATTTGTGATGTATGCATCCTGTGGTTATAATTCAATGCTTATTGGGATTTTGTGAGGCTTAGAATGAGTCTTCACCTTGCAGACAAATAGTAGTGTGGCCAGTTCTCCTGGAACATATTTCTTATCTCAGATTTCTTTAATATTCTTGGACATGCTCAATGTGTACAGGTAAGTTTCATTTGTTCAAATTGCAAAATTGAGCATGGAAATTCTGTAAACTGTCTTTTTTGCTAACATGAGTAGTTTATGGTTCTGCAATATATATCAAGTAGTATTGTAGAAGGTGTACCCTTTGCTTCAAAAACATCCTATGTGAAACTTCTACGGTGAGATCAATTTTTACAGACATCCTTTTCTTTGTTTGTTTCATCCCATAGTGTCTCATTTATTTATTATGCTTTATGAGGCAGATCTGTTAAGAGGGAGACTCTTAAGCTTATTGAGACATTTTTAGACAAGGCAAAAGTTCAACCGCAAATTAGGAAACAATTTGTGCCCCCAATGATAGATCCAGTTCTTGGTGATTATGCTAGGAATTTGCCAGATGCTAGAGAGTCTGAAGTTTTATCACCTTTTGCTACAATAATAAACAAGTATGATAACCATTTAAGACAGTATTCCATTTTCAATAATGTAGTTTTTTTTAAATACAAGTATGATAACCAAATAAATATTATGAAATTTAATGTAATTTCGGAGTTTATGAGATTAACTAATCAATGTAACTTCTGTACAAGGCATCTTTTGCCAAAATATTGGTTCCTCCTGAACAGATAACTGCAAACGGACTTGTCCCAAAAGGAATTTCACTTGAAGAATCGGTTTTGAAGGAGCTTGAAACGGTGACAGCTTAGGTAAAAGACTAAACAAATTTTCGTATTTTGTTTTGTTCAGCTGTCCGATGAGACTCGAATTTTCTTCCGAGATGCATTTTACCGTCTTGCCAAGAACTCGAAACAGAATCCTGTAGCATTAAACCAACAAGGAAACCTCCATGTTCGAACTCATTCTCTGAATTGGTCAATCTCTGAGGATAAAATAAGGTAAACTTTTACTATGATTTGGAGTAATTTTATGTTTTTTTTCTTATGTTCAACTTCCTTCTTCCGGTCCTGAGTTTCATGAACATGGTACTCTTAGCCATTTTTTTTCCAACCTGCTATGTCCTTGTTTAGACATTTTAAGCATGTTCTTGGTCGGAAGATAATTTTGATATATTTTTTCAGGTCTGGGAAAAAGGAAACAATTGAATCAGAGACCAACACCATCGATCGAACTATCGCGAACCTCACCTTCGATAAGATGGATATGAACGTTCGAGACTTTCCGGTTTGCCACACCCGACAACTCTAAGCAAAATTGTCATCGAAGTGACTGGAAAAGCAAACACGAGTTTCAAGTCAGTTGCTCAGAGATCCATTACACTAAGCACGAAGTGATGTTGGAGTTGCAGACATGGATATGCATCGAGAACTGATGCAACCGACAAGAATACCACGACTTAAAAAAGAATGATTGAAAGGGAAGCTCAAAGGAAAAGATTTAGATTAAATTCTTTTGGGCGTGTTTCAATCATTGAA
Organism: Gossypium bickii; assembly: GCA_025503065.1. Classification (NCBI taxonomy): domain Eukaryota; kingdom Viridiplantae; phylum Streptophyta; class Magnoliopsida; order Malvales; family Malvaceae; genus Gossypium; species Gossypium bickii. The sequence continues at coordinate 30,859,322 of CP106715.1, read as the reverse complement.
TATGTGTATATATTGCTGCTGCTCCCTGCTCGGCTCAGTTTTATTTTTATTTTAATATTTAAGATAACTTGGGTTCTAACTTTTGGATTTTAATTGTGTTATTAATTTATTATTTTAAATTCTAAATTTAAATTTATTAATTTTTATATTTAGTTTTAAAGTTAAAATTTTCATAGAAAATTTAATTTAAATAATATTTTTTATTTATCCTTAAAAGTATATAGTTTAAAGTTTAAATTTCAAAAATAAAAAATATAATATTTATCATAAAAATAAATATTATTTAATTAAAATATTTTTTTAAAGGTTAAATTTTTTAGTGTGAGAAAAGCGTCGCTAATAGTGGAGTTTGTGAGAAAAGTATCACTAAAGGTCAGGTTCTATAGCCATGTTTGTGGAAAAAGCGCTGCTAAAGGTCATGTTTTATAGAGGCGTTTTTTCACATAAACGCCGTAAAATTTAGTAGCATTATCTATAGTCGCTATAGGGCCAAAAAAATGTCGTTAAAAACCTGTTTTGTTGTAGTGCCACCATTTGTAAATTTATTATTGGGCTTTGTAAATAAAAAGATAAAAGTACTTTTGAATAATATAACTTAATTTCATTACGGAAAGACATTTCTGTAATTTTCCTAAATGAGTTGGTACCTGACTGACTTGTGACATTAATTCACTTAGAGACTTAAACAATAGTATAAATATACAATTGATAGAGATAATAAATTGTGCATATTAAAATAAAAATGTATAAAATTCATCAAAATGAAGTTTTTGGTTGAGTGGTAAATTTTAGGATTTACCAACACAATTGGTGTGTGTTTAAATCTTATCATAAGCATATTTTTATTTTTATTGTTTTTTGTTAAAAGAAAAAGACTAAAGTACTCTTAAATAATATAACTTATTTTAATTACAGAATGACATTTTTGCAATTTTTCTAATCGAGTTAGTGTCCAGTTGACTAGTGACAACAACTCAATTAGGGTCTTAAATAATAGTAAATATAGATTTTATGTACAATTAATTGGAGATAATAAATTGTGCATAAAAAAATAAAAATGTATAAGTTACATTAAAATGAAGTTTTGATTCATAGGTAAATTTAAGGTTTTATTGATTTAATTAGCATAGGTTCAAATCATATCATATACATATTTTTATTGGTTTTTGTTAAAAGAAAAAGACTAAAGTACCCTAAAATAATATAATTATTTTAATTATAGAAGAATATTTTTTTAATTTTCTAATCAAATTGGTGCCCGATTAACTCATGGCTAACTCAATTAGGGGTTTAAATAATAGTATAGATATTGTTGAATATAGATATAACTAGAATTACCATTCAAATATATATATTGTCACACCCCAAAATATATGAGGTTAAGTGTTCAAGTTAAATAAGAAATAAATTATACGCTTAAGGATTAAATATTAGTGAATCCTTTTTGGAGATCCTAGGTTCAAAACACTTTTTCCCCCTTCAAAATTTTCAACTTTCGACAAGTTTGGTAAATTTACTTGTGTTGCCCCTAGGGCTTACAAACCCTAGCTATTTAATCATTTTTTTCCTATTTTGATTGGGATTGCCTCTTTTCAAAATTCTAGAAAAATTGCTCCCCATCTTCTTTTATTTTTTCCTCTTTTTTTCCTCCATTCTTGCACCATATTTTCACCTTTGAAATATTAATTCTTTATTTTTCTTTCCCCTATCAAATCATTCCCCGTTCGTTTAATTTCTATCGATATTTAGAATCGTCGTCAGTAACATTCGATATATTTGCCAAGAATCGATAAGTACGTTTTGTTTCAATGATTAGATTTCGTAATTCCGTTGTATGAATATTCAACGTAAATCTTTCGCTCGATTAATCAATCTTTTATAGATCTTGCTCAAATCTTGATATTAATCGTTAATTGTGTGTATTTTCCGTTGAAGGATCGGATCTAGGTGAATCAAATCAGATTTGATCGTGAGGAGTACCAATCGGACCTATGGTGAAAGGTGTGTGTCTTTTCCAAGTGAATCAGTGGTAATTGTGTGTAGTTTTAGGGCCACATGGTCTCCTACATAAGCATGTAGACCATACGACCATGTGTCCCTGTAAATCGAAGGGTAGTTCGTGAACCATACAACCATGTCCCTACTGTAAGATATTTTATCCTTTTTCAACAGTCTCAAGCTGTTACACGGTTTAGCCAGACGGTTGTGTACCCCCTTCCACACAGCATTAGGATGTCACACGTGGCAGTGTGATCCCCTATTTTATAGTTTTTCCAAGAATTTTTATGATATGTTCAATTTAGTCCCTGTATCAATCCCAACCTGTTTCTTGAGCTTTCATAGATTCTATTGAGTCCATGATATCATGTATATTCTAAAATATGTGATCTGATTGACTAAATTGTACTGTTATAATGCATGATATGTGAATGGTATATGCATACTGTCACTATATATTCGATAATCCGTTATTGTTGCTACTACTTCTGTATTACTAATTGCATGTTCGACACGCTTATTGCCACTGTTAAACTGATTGCATGATAAGCATGACTACTGTTTATGTACTATTCTGTTACAAGCATGTCATATTGCATTGCATGGGGTGGGATGATATTGGAGTAAGTACTAACAGTTTAATAATCTGCAAACACTGGTGGATCATCCACAACTTACTGGCACTTCATCTGCAAACTTTTTATCTGAAAATAATGGTTGTTTACTCACAATTTTTACTGGCAGCTTATCTGCAAATTACTGGTGGTTTATCCATAATGCGGTATGTAGGGATGGATGAGTTCTGGGGAACTCTTACTATGGTGTGTAGCAGAGTTGGGTAGGATTGTTTCTTGATAAGCTATAAAAGTAACATATTTTAATCCCATTCTTGATGTGTTTTTGGATGATTTATTATTTAATTTAGTGAATTTGATGCTCCTAATCCTTTAATTTCATGTTTTTATACTTAGGAGAGCATAGGAGAGCAAAAGGAGCAGAAAACGGGCCAAAATCGAACAAAATGAGCTACTTTTAGGATCCACAAGGCCTGGCCATTCCCATACGGGCTGAGCACACACCCGTGTGATCCACACAGGCTGGCCACATGCTTATGTGCCAGCCAGTGCCGATATCCTCCCTGTTTCCCAAACATGCGGAAAAAACCAATTTTTAGGGTTTCTGAGCATTCTAAATTCTATAAATAAACACTAGAAGAGGACCTAAGGGAGCACACAGAGTAGAACGAATAAATTACTCGAAGAACACTGTCAAAATGTAACACACCAAACTCGGCCTAGACATTATGGCTGTATCTGGAAATGTCACACGATAGTGTTTTTGAAACCTCGTTGTTATGATGAAAACATTCCATGTTATTATATTTAGTAAACCTTTGTAGAACTTAGGAAGTTGTCTTTATTTATTTAAAACATTTTTTTTGAAACATCCCTCGTTGCGGAAGCTTTAATAAAATAGTCTAGGTGGTCATGCGTTTAGAAATTACTTTAACTTTTTGAAAACCAAATTTCCTACGACCAGCATGTATAAATCCATACTAAAATAAATAAATAAAACCCCAAATTTAAAACCAAAGCCCCAGAGGGTCCTTAAATTACAACCCAAATAATTAATAATAATCAAATCATAAATCGTAAATTGAAAACCATGAAGTCCAAAAATTACTGTGGTCACCGCTGAGTCCTCCGTCGCACCGACCGTCTAAGTCTAGGGATTACCTGTTCACATTAAACAAAAAGGGTGAGTTTACTTAAACTCAGTGTGTAATCCCGCAAAAACAAACAAACAATCAGTATTCACAGTGCACAGTTGAATAGTCTCGGGCCTAAGCCCCTTTCAGTATTAGTGACAGTTTGGGCCTTAGCCCATCTCAGTACAGTGTCAAAAATGCAGTAGGGCCTTAGCCTAACAAAGTATCAGTAGCAGTATCATTTATGCAGTAGCAAAATCCTACCCAACCAGCCTCTACACACCATCTTCATCCAACCCTACACTCCATGTGGGGATATAGTTAGCCCATCCATCCGTACACTCCAAGTAATACCGAATGCGGCACAATACAATAGTTTGCAGCTGAGCCGCCAGTAAATTAGGCTTAAAGCCTTTCAGTACACTTCCTCCAAATAACAACCCCCATCCTAATGCAATGCAACACACAATGGATGACATGATATTATACAATTTTAGTACATATATTCAATTCAGATATTAACATGCCTAGTACAGATATCATTGTAACAGCCCGATTTAGGGCTTAGTCGGAATAGTGGTGCAAGACCACAAATCTGAAGTAGAAAATATGTGTTTAAATGATTTTACAAGGCTTATGAGGTATTTGCATGATTGTGTGAAGGTCACATGAAGAAATTTTATTAGTTAGTGAATAAATTGTCCATTAGGACTAAATTGCAAAGAATAGAAAATGTGAGATTCTAGAGGGTTCAAGTATGAAATAGAATTATGAAAAATCTTAGAGGTCCTTATTTAGCAATTAGACCATTGTATTTGATGATGGACAAAAAGGTACATGGGAAGGAAAAATCTTAAGAAAGCGGTCATTAAGGGCATTTCAGTCATTTGGTTAATTAAAGAATAAAAAGGGAAAACAAACCAAAAATCATGTCCATCTTCTTCCCCATGGTGCCAAAATTTTCAAGGACTCCATAGCTAGGGTTTTGTTCATTTTCAAGCTTAAAGTAAGTGCATCCTAGCCCCGTTTTTAATATTCTTCATATTTTTAAAACCCTCGTAGCTCGATTTAGCTATTTCTAGCCATATGTTGAGCTAGGGTTTATGTTAAAAAATTTACCCATGTATGACGTGCATGTAATTTGATGGTTTATGGAAGAATATGAAAGTTTGATGTATGATAAACATCTTTTTCTAAGTGATTTTCATGAAAGATGCATGAAAAGGACCAATTTGTAAAGTTATAGAAATGGTCATACATGAGTGAAATAGTGGGAAATTAATGTTGTTATAGTTGAGAAAATGATTCAGATAGGCTTAAAATGCAAGAAACATGAATGAAAATCATTTTACGAGCCTAGGGGCAAAAGTGTAATTATGTGAATGTTTAGGGGCAAAATCATAATTTTTCCAAAATATGAATTATGAGTCAATTTAGTCAATGCATGTTTTTAACAAGAGAAATTTATTATTATAGATCAAGAAACACAAAGCTAGGACTGAAACTGAGGCAAGAACAAAGTTGAAGACTAAATCGAGCACCGAGACACATTTTGAGATTCGAGGTAAGTTTGTATGAAATTAGTATTTCATAATGTTCGATATTTGAAATCATTCATTATTATGTTAATGCATGATATTGTGAACGAAATCGAGCTATAGAGTCTCGATGAGTAAACGATGAGAATAGGCTAAGTTGTAGTTCCGGAATAAGTATATTACCTACGTATGCATATGAGAAAGGAAAGGTCTCGTATAAGACCATATCTAGGATATGGCTTCGGCACCAAACAATGATCTCGTGTAAGACCATATCTAGGACATGGCATCGACATCTAAGTACGATCTCGTATAAGACCATGTCTGGGACATGGCATCAACATTGAGTTATGAGATCCCGTATAAGACCATATTTGGGATATGACATTGGTACTAAGGAATGATCCCATGTAAGACCATATCCAAGATATGGCATTGGCATCAAATCTTATGTAGGTTAAGCTTGAATGATTCATGATGATCCGATTTATTCATAAGCAAAAGAGTCAAGTATGTGAGTTGGCCTAGATCCAAGTCTATTTATGGATGGCCTTGAGTAATGTTCATGGTATGAATGATAAAGATGTGAGTTTATGGCTATGTTAGCAAATGTGCTAAACTACATGAAACAGTGATACAGGTATCTTGAGTAAGTACTTTTATTCATTGGTGCTATGTCGCCATTGTTTCATGATATGAATGATTATAGTTTGAATAATTTGTCATCCTAGAGTTTCATGCAAACTTACTAAGCCATATGCTTACCCCTCTCTTTTCCCTTTTCCTTGTAGTTTTGCCAAGTTAGCTCGAGGATCATTGGACGTCGGAGCTCAGAATCACACTATTGACGTTACTTTGGTATAACAATTTAGACTTATTTTGAGTATGGCATGGATAGGACTCGAGTATTTTGTTAAGTTGTAATTGTTAGCCAAAGTGTTGGCTATGTATGTTACTAAAGTCATTTTGTAAATGGTCTTGAGTTAGGCCAATACTTGGCAAATCCTTTTACTCAATGAAGGTAAATTTCATGAAGTGTATGCTCTTGTGTATGTCTCGATTTCTTAAATTTCTAAAGATATTAATTGGTCATCTTTTAAATTGGAATGGTTTGAATTGGAGTTTGCGTGTGTGCGATGTAGGGTGGCAAAATGTCTTGGTAGATAGCCTGCTAATTGTCCGCATGGGTAGACACACGGGTGTGTGTCTAGACCGTGTGGGGGGCACGACTAGCACATGGGCGTATGCCCAGGCCGTGTGAAGTCTGCACCTTGCATTTGAAATTTAAATCGCCACATGACTGAAGCACACGGGTGTGTGTATAGGCCGTGTGGATAAGTCAGAATGACAAGGTTTGGCACACGGGCCAGGGCCACGGGCATGTCAAGGCCGTGTGAAATTAGTCAGTGTCGACCACGGGTGGAAGATACAGGCATGTTTTAGGGGCACACGGACGTGTCCCTAGTTCACAAGGGCGTGTGGCTCCTGTTTTGATAAAAAGTTTTCCAAATTCGTGAAAGTCCTCGGTTAAATCCCGAAACCTCTCGGAGGTATGCTTAGGGCCACGTAGGTCAAGAATGAACAAGAAATGGGTTTTGAATGAAATGTTATAGCCCGTTACTACACGTTCAAGTAAGGTTAAGCATGGTAATGCCTCGCATCCAATCCCATCGCCGGACACGAGTAAGGGGTTTTTACAATCATTCAATCAATTTCACACATTTAGGGGTCCAAGTAGCACTTATCAACCCTACAGTAGGTTCACAGTCGACTTGGGTGACCAGTGTAAGCTTAAAAATATTTCGGTAAAAATAGGCCCACACGCCCATGTGATCTACTCGTGTGGGCCCACACGCTCGTATGGCCCACTCGACCCAAATTGGTCTTGGCCATGTAATCCATTTTTAAAGTAACCCATGCTAGCTCAATACTCATATATGTTTTCACTACTTACTTATATGTTCATTCAAAGTTGTCTACTTGAGTCATTATCACTAAATTATTTATATCTTGAGCTACAGAATTCCAAATTAAGATCCGCTTGATGTTTTTGAAACTAGACTCAAATACCTTTCTACCATAAAATTTTCATAATTTATAGTTTATCAAATAAGTACAGTAAAATCCTTAAATTTATCCCTATTCTACTATTTGACAACTTCATCTTTTCCTTACTAAAAATTATATCTCTTAGTATAGACATTTGATGATGTATCCATTTGTTTCTATTGAAAATAGACTCATTAAGGATTTAAACATATAAATTTAAGCCCTTAATTATTTTTTTAGAAGTTTTGATGATTTTCTAAAGTCAGAACAGGGGAACCCGAAATCATTTTGACCTTATCTCACAAAATTTATTATATTTCAATATTTACAATTCCATTACTTACACTGTTTCTTCCATGAAAAACTAAACTTAATAAAATTTAATTTAATATTTTATTCAACCTCTAACTCAATTTCCACTATTTTTGATGATTTTTCAAAGTTACACTACTGCTGCAGTCCAAAACTATTTTAGTGCAAACTGTTGATTTCCAAGTTTATAACACCCTTATTTCCTTTCACTACAATTTTTCGCATTATTTTCTCTTATTTCTCTTATTTCTCGACAACAAGCAATTTCGACTTTTCGCCAAATCTCATTTTCTATATTTCGGGTACACACCTGGTATCATTTCTGATGCGTAAGCACTCCTAGGCCTCCAGAACCTAAAAATCGACCAACATATCTCCAAATGAATCACTTAATTCATTTTTAATCAACCAATTCCGGAAGGAACTCGAATAAAAACCTAGAAAAACCCTTACCTCGCTTGAGTAACCATGACTTCGCACAATCACAGTGTTGATTCAAAACCACTAGCCCTTTGATTAACAAGAATCCCCCTTTTAGAGATTAACCGAGAATGATTAACAATAGACAAAACCGTTACTTACCGAACACGCGCAACCAACGATGAACAACCGAATCAATTGGAAAAAAAGAAGAAAGAAACGGAAGGGGAAAAATAATGGAAATTTCGGCAGCAACTAGGGGAAAGAATCGGCAGAGGAGGGAAAAGAAGAAGAACGAGAAAACATAAGAAAGAGTTTGGGGAATTGGAGAGAAAACCAAAACTCTACTTTTTTTTTTTGCAACAAAAGGATAATCAAATTATTTTCTAATATCCTCTCCCCAATTATCTCCTAAAATCACTCCCTATTAACCCACTAAAACCCTACTATTCAGAATTTTACCCCAACACAACTCTTAGCCGAAATTGGAGCAAAAATACTGTCTCCACGCCATCACAGAGAATTGAACACATGACCTTCAATACTTCAACACTCCACTTAACCACCAGACCAGCAGACCCATTCTGATATAAACTTACCAATAATTAAACTTAAGCCCCTTGCACAAGGTTAAGGCTTTATTTATAAAAAATACTAAAATTTGCCCAAGTAAGGCTTGAACTTGGGACCTCACACACACACCCAGAACACATAACCACTGAAGCAGATAGACATTGTGTGTCTGAAATCAAAAATTAAAATTTTGGGGTGTTACACGGAATCAACTTAGAAGTAGGATCTCCTTCAAGATTGAAGATCTCCAGTCAACTTCTCCAGAAGTTTTTGGGTTTCTTTGTGTTTTGTTGTTTTCCTAATTTTGAGATGTTTTCCTCCCAAAGTATGAACTAAATTTCCTAGATACCTAGGGAAGATGAAACCTGTGATGGATCTTGCAATTTAATTTTCTGAATTACATGATAAATACTTGATTTCTTGATCTCAATTTTGTGTACTTATTCCATGTTTTCATGTTTTCAGGATATTAATTCATGATTGATGTGCTTAATTAAATGGAGCAAAAGTCCCTGTTTAAGAGTAGATCTAGCATAATTGGCTGGAGTTGCATGCAATCCTAGAAATAGGACGACATAAATCTACCGGATTAGAGTCAAATCTAATAAAGGAATCCATAGATCGAGTTAATGCGACAATAGGAGTTTTAATTGGAAAGAGATTTCAATTAATCAACCTAGAGTCAATTATTTTTACTCTCGAAAGAGATATTAATATAATTTAGGGATTTCTACGGATTAAGGCAAGTGAATAAATCGTTTAATTCATAATCAGAATAATAAGTGAAGTGTAACACCCCTATCCTGTGTCCGTCGTCGGATTAGGGTTAAAAATGTTACCTGACAGATCAGAAACTAAATCAGACATTTCATCAAGTATCTCATCAATTACCATCATAGTGTCCCTTCGGTAGGTCATCAAGACCTAAAGTATGCTCAGAAATAGGGTCGGGACTAAATCGGAACAGATACAGAAATTCTCGAAAATTTAAAACTTTTCTAAGTTTCAGGGCTTACACGCCCGTGTGGGTAGGCCGTGTGCCTGCCACGGCTGCTAGACACACCCGTGTGTCCTTCCCGTGGTCGAAACTGACTTTGCTCCATGGCCACCAAGCACGACCGTGTACCTTGAACGTGGACTATTCTGACTTGGCTCCACGGCCACCAAGCACGCCTGTGTACTTAGCCGTGGTCAATCCTGTTGAAACCACACGGCTACTAGGCACGTCCTTGTGTCAAGGCCATCTACTCTTATGCTAGCTACTGACTTTGTCCCACGGTCACTAGGCATGCTCGTGTGCCACAACCGTGTGGCAAAATAGGCCATTTGCAAGGCCAAAATGCCACCCACATGGGTCTTACCTACAAGCAAAATCATCAAGACATCTCATGCGTATTTGGCAACCAATAACATACCAAAATAACCATCCAAATTACAAGACTAAAACTCATCTCATCACAAGCATAATTCATTCATTTGCTTAATCAAAACTTGACCATTTCATGTATCAACTAACCATGCCAAAAACATACTTCACATATCACATTCATTCAAGCAAATTCTCAACTCATAACTAGCCAAATCCCATGGCTAAGTTCATATAACAAACTTATATCAAATACTAGCCTATACATGCCATATCTAGCTATATACATTTCCAAAATGTACCAAAATGAGTTTAGTAGTGTGATGACGATCCTTGACGGTCCCGAGCCTTCAGTAGCTTTGACGACCTATAAAATAAAGAAAACACACACACAGAATAAACTTTTCAAAAGCTTAATAAAAATCATATTTCTAAAGAAGAAAGATATAAAATATCTAAGTTTAAAATTTGGTCACAAAGACACATAGAAAAAATTAGCGGAAATACAGTCGCTAAAGATACTAAAGGAGGATTAACAGAAATCCCATTATTTACTAAAGAAAAGATAAAATGTAACACCCCAAACTCGGCCTAAACGTTACGACCGAATCTGGCATGTTACGGAGTGAAAACATCTTAAAATCATAAGTTTGTCAAAAATGTTTAAAGAAGACTCTGTTTTGTTTTAGGGTTTAGAAAACTTAGTAATAATTGATGCTGAGTTTTTTTTAGGAGTTGTAGTAATACTTGGAAAACTCGTGAGTAAAAACCCATTTGTGATTGCCGATTTTAGAAAACATTGGACACTTGTTAAAACTGAACGCGATAAGAAAAATCAAGTTTAGAACCATTTGCCTTTGAAGTGATTTGAAAATGAGAGTTTATAAAAACATCCAAGTTACCTTTATTATCTTGTAACGTTTGGAAAACCCGAAGAGGTATAGTTTTGAAAATTGTAATTAACAGTTAATTAAGCAAACAAGTTCTAATCACATGCATAACAACATCAGAAGTAAATCAAATAACCAAAACCCAAAATAATAACCAGTGGCCTTATTACAAAAATCATACCAAATTTAAAGAAAATAAATAAAACTGAGAAGGTATTTTATAGTCAAAACCCGAAACCAACATGCATGGCCACCTCGACTCCTCCCCGGCTCCATATCTGCGATCTATGCCTCATCTGTAAAATATAAGGAAAGGGGTGAGTCACCAAGACTCAGTGTATAAATCCCCAACCCGATAATTCAAGCACTTACACAGATCATTGATAAAACATGCAAATCATGCAAAGCCCATAACCTAACCATTGAAACTCCTTTTTCTACCCGTGTGGTACCAAACCCTTTGGTGGTGCCAAACCACTGGTGACCCAAAGTCACGATATCCAATAATGTGGTGCCAAACCACTGGTGACCCAAAGTCACGAATAATCCATCTGTGGGGCCAACCCACGTGTGATACCAAATCATTGGCGACAATCGTAATATCAAGCGTGGGGCCAACCCTTTGTGGTGCTAAGCCACTGGGACAAGTCACTATGAGGTGCCAAAACCTCACGGTGACCCAAAGTCACAAAATATCAATATCCAAGTGTGGGGCCAACCCACGTGTGATACCAAATCACTGGCGACGATCCCGATATGTCAATTGTGGGGCCAACCCACTGTGGTACTAAGCCACTGGGACAAGTCGCTATGAGGTGCCAAACCTCTGGTGACTCAAAGTCACTAAATCAATCTGTGGTACCAAACCATTGGAGGTGCCAAACCTGCAGTGTCCCAAAGACACGGATATCAACTTCCCCCTCCTCTCATATCACCCATTATCATGCCATACTCATGTAAATCATGCAAATCATGTCATCATGCTTTATTACGAATCATAATACATATATGTCATAAATCACAATATCATACATATCGAATAGCAGAACTCATATCGAAACGGACTTACCCGAATCCCTGCTCATACCCATAGGGTATCATATCAACATCCACCTTTGTTTCGGTTTTATCATATTGAGTTATTAAAACATATTACTAAGTAATAGAGTGTGTAAGTTTACACACCGGTTACTAACGCGACTATCAAATCCCGTAGATCAAGATCTAACGCACTAGATCCCCTTCCTTTAACGCTTTTCGAGCACTAGTCACAACCCGAGATATGCGAGATCAAGCCTTCCCCTACAATCGGCCAAAACTAAACAACATAATTATGCTAATCAACCTCTAAAGGTATAACCGTAATTTTACCTACCAAGGGCATTTTCGTAATTTACCCACCAAGGGTATTTTCGTAAGTTCACACCTGCAATGGCCTTTCTGAAGGCCTAATGTGGCGACTAGCGACTCAGCTACCATTTTCGGTCGTACCGGACGATTGGGCCTAAAACCCGATTTCAGCCCATCCAGGCCCACACACTCGTGTGGCCCACCTAGCACGAATCTAGCCACGTATATAAGTTCCACCTAGTCTAGTTCAACAAATACTAACCAATCATACAATTTACTCATATGGGCCCATGGGCCCATTGGGCCCACTTTGGCCCATCGTGGCCCAAGCAGCCCAACCCACAAGAATACTACTGATGGCCTCAACTATCGCGTCGAAAGCCACACGTGCGCGCCGCCGCGCTCGTGTGGCTACTATTGCCGTGATCGGTACTTCGGCATTTGCCGCTCTACACACTAGTAGAGAGAGAGTTACACACCGATAGGACTGCAGGGCTAGTCCGCGCTCCGACCACTCTTGTGCCCAAACGCCCTCCAAGATGTGTTTACTCTCCTCCTAAGATGCTCCTTATATAGCTAGCTCTTCACCTTCATTCTTTGTGTCTTTCCGATGTGGGATCCTTCGTCGATGAGAGTTTAAATTCAACTGAAACTCTTACCGTCTGCATCATAAAATAAATACTCCCCTTACTTCTCATGAGATTCGAACCCGTGCTCCTTTGCAACATAATCCACGCCGCTAACCACTTGGCCACAAGCTCCTCTTGTGTCTTAAACCATGCGCAACTAAATATAAACTATGGCCCAAATTCTAATATCCAAGTAAAAAGAAACCAAAATGCAAAAGCCAAGACTTGAACCTTGGACCTCCTTCCTTCCTTGTGGCGTCACTCCCTTGTCCCCTAAGTGGCGTCACTTTGCCACTACACCACACACTCCACTTGTGTCATTTTCCTTCATATTTTATTCTTAAGGCCTATCTGGCCAACTTCCGAGGGTTTTTTTCACCTAAAACCAAAATTTTCCCAAAGCCAATATTTGATTCCGGGACTTCATAGAAGCCCTCTAACCTTCCAAAATCACTTATCCAATAGGTCTAACTAGCATTTAAGTCGATCTCTTGTTCTCCAAAAATTTAAACGCTACTACGCCTAAGGCCCATTGGGCTCAATTCTCCTAGGCCCAATTTCGGGATGTTACATAAAACGTATTAGGAAAAAAATCCTCAAGTTAGATATATACATTTATGAGTCATTATGATAACAATTAGAGCTTTATTCAGAAGAGGTCATGATATTCCTATTTTAGCAGTATTATTAGATAAAAGATTTGAAAATCCAATAAAAGCACTTATTAGAGGAATTCAGTCTAATTTACATACAGGAGTTATAGGATTTAAAGTTAAACCAAATTACTTTATCCATAACAGACCCTCTAATAGAAGAGTGTCTATGTCTTAGAATTCAGACAAAAAATTCTGATATTAGTGATTTAGCAGAAGATTTAGCAATAAGCTGGACTTCTATTAATGAATACATTAATACAGTAGAAGTAGAAATAAAAGAAATAAATAATAAAATAATTGAGCTTTTTGAGCCCAATAAGTTTACTACAGAAATTCAACCAAAATTATTACATTTAAAACATCTATCAATTCCAAAAGACTGGATGATAGAAAAGACTAATAATGCTAGTACTTCTAAACCAATTAAGTACTATAGAATATATGTCATCCGGAGATAAGTTATATTTTAAGAATAATCGATAACCAATACTGGATGATAATTTAGTATTACCTTCTAGTTCTCAAACGAGAGGAAGATGAAGATAATATAAGTACTTCTACATCAATAGGTATGAAAACAGTTCATATTCCTATTTTTCCTACTACACCTAGTAGAAATTCTAGAAACACTAGAATGGAAGATATACATTATTCAATAGAAGATATTACAAATTTCAATACATATATTGAAATTACATTACATGGTAAAGATTATAAAAATATTCTTTACATGCTTTACTAGATACAAGTGCTACAACTAAAGAGTTGTAAAAAGAATGCCATTCCTGAAGAATATTGGAAAACTGTAAAAAAGACAATAAATATTAATGGAATAAATGGTAATAAAACTACTATTTATTATAAAGCAAAAAATATACCAATCTACATAAATAATGTTAGATTTATAATTCCAAAAATATTATGTTTTCCTGATATGAATGGAGATATTTTATTAGGAAATAATTTTTTAAATCAATATTTACCATTTACTATTAATAAAAAATCGGTTAGGTTATTTATAGAAAACACTTCTATAGAAATACCATTAGTAGAAAATCCTAAATTTATTTTTACTAATGATTGCTGATTTTCTTAGCAGGCCTTATGGATAGAGGTAAAAAACCTCTAGAAATAGTTGGAGAATGGACAACTGTCCATAAAGAACCCAACAAGGGAAAAACAATGAGTCCTAAACAAGGATTTATTCCTGCTCAAGTACCATTTTATCCTAATCAAGGATATTATGTACCACATCCTATAGTAAACCAACCATTTGGAACACAATCACCAACCCAGGTGAGTTATTATGAATGGTCTCAAGATCCATATTCAGTATATCAAAAAAGTTATGCTGAAATTATAAAAGAAACCGAGAATTTGTTGAAAAAATAACAAAATTCTGAATTTTCTGAAATAAAGGATTTTTATAATCCAGGTTTACCTTTAGAATATTATAATTTTATAAACAAAATATGGAAAACCCATATTACTGATCAAAGAGCAAACTTTAGAAGAGCTCTTACACAGTTTTCAAAATTCTTAGTTGAAAAAACAACTAAGGAAAAAGAAGCTCATGATTTATTACTTAAATCTGTTTTATACAGAGATTGGGATGAAATCCTAGTCGAATATATGGATATTAAGGAGATAAATAATCTTCTTGATATATTCCAATATTTTATTAATAAGGGAACAAACAGTCCTATTATTAATAAAATGCTTCGAATATGTCTATATAACAAATGTAGACAAATTCTACCACCGGATATATTTTCAAAAATAGATAGAGCTATTTTCAACCAGCAAGCTCAATTTACAGAAACGTTTTCAAAATACTTTTTACAAGCTTATGTTTTTACCAATGATATAGGAGAACAATTTCCGACTATCAAATTTAGGCTTAATCATGAACCATTTGATATAACCAGTATTGAATGGGGATTTGTTAAAGAAATAACAATCCAAAATCTTTCTTTTCATTTATTAAAAGCCTGCTATAGTAAAATCTAGATTAACAAATTTTGTTGATTTAGATGATTTTGTCTATTATTTTCATATAGAAATATGTAGTCTTATTGGTATTGCTGAAAAAGAAAATTTTATCAGCCATATCAAATTTGGAATATTCGTACTTTATTTTCGGGAAAAGCCCTTTCAGCAGTAGAAGAAGACCAACAAAAATTGTCAAAAGCCATTGACAATTGTTATAATAATTTTATCAATTATCAAATCCAAGCCGGAATTGATATGATAACCATGGCCGAACATCTTCTTCACCAAGAAACTTATTTTTTGGACCGATGGAAAAGAATTTTAGCATATGACAATTGGAAGAACCGGGAAGACAGAATAGAGAAGTCATTCGGTTATTAAAAAGATAAGCGACATGGAGATAGATGATTATCCGTTAGCAAATGGAGATCAAAGACATGTGGGAAAGCTGGAATACACTACAGGTTCCTTCACGAGTCATTACACCTTGATGAAATCGAGGAGATGAATCTGAGAAATATCCAAGAAGGATAAAGACAAATCCAAAAAAGGAGATATTTAATTATTGGATGTGACAATCCATCACCATCCATAAATAGAAGATGATGCAAGCAATGATGTAAGAAGTCATCAATGATGTAAGCAATGATGCAAGCAGCAATTATTGCAAGAAGAATGTAGACACAACTACATCAATTTTGTCAGATTTAGAAGGCTATGTGGAAGCAACTATCAAGCCGATAATAAAGTCATCCTTATCAGGATACTGTGCGGACTTCAATTGTAAATTAATTAGAGTTTAGAATTTACACTATAAATAAGAATTGTTGTAGCCTAAAAAAGGCATCTTGCTTGGGTTAGAAAAATCTACGATCTTGCTTGGGTTAGAAAAATCTACGATCTTGCTTGGGTTAGAAAAATCACTTTCCATAGAAATTGGCAATATACAAACTCTCTTGTATACTTGCTTTCTTTAGAAAACCCCTGTAAACGATCTATTGTAAAGTATCTACTATCATCTCTTGTTAAATAAAATCTACGATATTAATAATAGCCTTCACTTGTGCATATATCCCTCCCTCCCCTCGTAATTGGTATCAGAGGAGCCCCGGAGTAACGATTTCTAGAGTTCTAATATCATAGTTAGCATTGTAAGTTTCTATCTTTTATCTTCAATTCCGTTTATTTCGTTGTTTATCTCAAAACCCATATATCTGTCGTTCTGTCTTCTGGTTGTCGTTGAGTCTGAGTGGGACGTTGTAGGCTTTGTGTGAAGACGTTAAAGACATAGAAGGTTTTAGGTACAAGGGATAAAAAACATGGAAAAAATGGATTGTATGTATAAAGATAAAACTTGTAATCATACTATGCATATAGACTCTAAGAATGAAAATAATATTTCGACTCTTAGTAAAGGTATCAATAGTTTAATATATATGACATCTATATATTTTAATAAACTATATACTAAAGTTAGTAAAATAGAAGAAAAAGTAGATAATATGGGAGAAGTAACAGATTTAGATTTGAATAACAAGTCTAAAGAATTACTATCTGATGTTAATAATAAACTAGATCAAGTTATTAATAATAATAATATAGAATCGGACTTAGATTTAGGACCTTTATATTATGGTAATAGTAATGTTATTTTAGCTTTATCAGATAAAGATGAGTCTTCGGATGAATCTTCAACCTATAATAAAAAAGAAAAAAGAAAACAAAAAAGAGAAAAAAATTAAAAAACAAGAAAAATATAATTTTGAATCTTATAAGACTTTAATAGAACATTGGAAAAACCAATTTTCTAGAACAGAAGATAAATATGAGCAAGTAGAATATTTAAAATTAATAGAAGAACTTTATGAAAAACATAAAGACTTATTTATAAAATATAATTATCACTATATGTTAAATTATGATACTACCGATAATAGTAATAGTTCTAATAAAAGTAGTAGTAATTCTGGTAATTCTGATGTAGATATTAATGTCACTAGTCATAATTCTGATGAAGAAAACACTTCAACAGAAGAGGATGAAAATATAAAAATTCCTGAACCCATGGATACTGAACAAGCAGATCCATATGATTATGAAATATTGAAACCTAGGGAAATTGATAAACAAGATCCTTACGGTAAAAGAAAAATAGACTCAGACCTTCAAACAGATGATAATCTGAGAGCTATTAATAAAAATTATGAAAATGTTAAAAATACAACAAGAATATTAGGTAATAAAATAGAAAATATAGCCACTAATGATATAAAACTGGAAACCCCAGGAGAATCTAGTCAGCCCATACCTATATCTTATAAGGTAGATGATTTAAATAAAAGAAATGTTGCTCAAGGAGGAATATACTTAGACTTAACTAATGTTCCTTTATCAGACTATGAAAAAACAATAGATGATTGGGCACAATCTATGACTATTGTTGTAAACAACAACAGTACAGTTTGGTCAAAAGAAAAATTTTTAAACTATTTTGTAGGAACTTTTCAAGGTGATGTTCTACAATTTCTCAGACGATGGGAAGAGTCTGAGAAAGGAAAAGAACAAAAGGGTCAACTTATTAGTCAAATAAGTACCCCTAAAGATTTATTAAAAGGATTAACTTCAATTCTAAAAACATAATTTTGTGGTTATAATAATAAAAAGGATCAAGATAGTCAATCTAGCTACATCTTGTCAAAATTAAAATTATGTGATATTAGATATTTAGAAGAATTTTCTAAAAAATTTCTTCATGAATATCAAAAGTTAAAAAATGATAGTATAGACTTTTGGAGAAACCAATATTTTCATAAATTACCACCACCTTGGGATGAAATTTGCATAAATAAATATGCTTCTTTCATAATAAAACATAGTAATGATAATAATACAGAAGTAGCAAATATAGATACTATAGGTAATAGAATTAATTTTGCTAAGGAAAGAATTATATTCAATTGCTTACAGAGTAAGGCGGCTGAACAAGTCAAGAATAAATTAAGTCATAAATATTGTACAAAGATGTTAGAAGGAGAATGGGAGTTTGGATGTAATTCTATACGCCCAAAAACCTATAAAAAGCATAAAAAATATAGATTAGATAGATGGAAACCAGGTAATAAAAATTATACTCATAATAATAAAAGGAAAAAAATTGTTAGAAGAAAAACTTCTAAAAGTACTAAAAAATAAATATGTAAATGTTTTATTATTATGAGCAAACTTTAGAAGAGCTCTTACACAGTTTTCAAAATTCTTAGTTGAAAAAAACAACTAAGGAAAAAGAAGCTCATGATTTATTACTTAAATCTGTTTTATATAGAGATTGGTATGAAATCCTAGTCGAATATACAGATATTAAGGAGATAAATAATCTTCTTGATATATTCCAATATTTTATTAATAAGGGAACAAACAGTCCTATTATTAATAAAATGCTTAGAATATGTCTATATAACAAATGTAGACAAATTCTACCACCGGATATATTTTCAAAAATAGATAGAGTTATTTGCAACCAGCAAGCTCAATTTACAGAAACGTTTTCAAAATACTTTTTACAAGCTTATGTTTTTACCAATGATATAGGAGAACAATTTCCTACTATTAAATTTAGGCTTAATCATGAACCATTTGATATAACCAGTATTGAATGGGGATTTGTTAAAGAAATAACAATCCAAAATCTTTCTTTTCATTTATTAAAAGATTTTCCTGCTATAGTAAAATCTAGATTAACAAATTTTGTTGATTTAGATGATTTTGTCTATTATTTTCATATAGAAATATTTAGTCTTATTGGTATTGCTGAAAAAGAAAAATTTTATCAGCCATATCAAATTTGGAATATTCGTACTTTGTTTTCGGGAAAAGCCCTTTCAGCAGTAGAAGAAGACCAACAAAAATTGTCAAAAGCCATTGACAATTATTATAATAATTTTACCAATTATCAAATCCAAGCCGGAATTGATATGATAACCATGGCCGAACATCTTCTTCACCAAGAAACTTATTTGTTCTGGACCGATGGAAAAAGAATTTTAGCATATGACTTTGGAAGAACCGGGAAGACGAGAAATAGAGAAGTTGTTCGGTTATTAAAAAGATAGGCGACATGGAGATAGATGATTATCCGTTAGCAGCGGAGACTAAAGACACGTGGGAAAGCTGGAATACACCAGTTCCTTCACCAGAGTCATTTAAGTCATAATACAAACAAACTTAGCATGTAAAGCATATAAGCTTATAGAAACATTGGCAATATTCATATTCATAGCAAATTTCTCACATATATTCTTTGGTCCATATTCTAGGCCATAATTGCCACATTCATCAATTCAAGAATCATATATATATATAGCTTATTCATAACCATTCTTGTAACTCATTCACATTCACATATTCACTCTTACATTATTCAAATCAAAATCACACAGGTACTTACCTTTTTATACACACTTAGTGTACAAATCAGCGTAACTAGAACGGATTTACAATTCGCTTAGCCATTCGTATCACAGACTTGCCCGTTGAACCGATAGGAACCTAATAGGATACTCAGAAAGCTTAGAATAGTTGTACAATGCCAACGTCCCAGACGAGGTCTTACATGTACTCAGATATCGATGCCACTGTCCCAGACAGGGTCTTACATGAATCAATACGATGCCGATGTCCCAGACATGGTCTTACACGTAAAGATAATACTGATGCCAACGTCCCAGACATGGTCTTATACGAAATCTCGAATCAATGCCAACGTCCCAGACGAGGTCTTACATGATAAAACAGAACAGATACCTATGTCATGACATAGCTAATCCTATCTATTCCTAGGTTCGTACGGGACTTCTCGGACATTGTCACTATGCAATCCTTATCTCGGAATTCATGAACAGATCATATCATAAATATTCATCGATAACAATATTCATAAGAACATACATAATTCAATACGAATACATTTATTTGTATAATGACTTACCTCGGATTCGATTTAACAGAAATGGAAACGGCTACTCGGTTACTTTTGCTTTCCCGCGATCTAAGTCCGTTTTCCTCAGTTCTTGATCTATACATGTTCAGAATTAACCTTTTTATTCCCTAATTCATTCAATTCAATCCAAAGGCACACATTTAGGGCTATTTACAAATTAACCCTCACATTTGCATAATTTATCAATTTAGTCTATATTTCTCAAAACATCAAATTCACAAAATCATCACACATCCAAGCTTAGCTGAATGATATATATATCATACAAACCCATATTTTCCCTCAAATTTGCAAATTTAGTCCTTCAAGTTACTATTGTCTCAATTTAGCCCTAATTAGCTAAATTCATCAAAAATTCAAGAACAAAGTATGTTCATCTAGCCCAAATCTTTCATTTAAAACCGTAAATCACCACAAAGCTCAACATATCATCAATGGCACATCTCATGAACAACATCAATTCATCAAATTGAGACATGGGCTTGATAGTAGACTAAGCAACAATCTCAAAAACATAAAAATCATCAAAATCCAAAGCAAAAACATACCTTAATTCAAGCTTGGAATGGCCGAATATGCAAAGCCTTAAAACCTTTCTTTTTCTTACTAGTTTCGGTTAAATGAAAAGAAATGAAAGATGAACACTTTCATCTTTTGTTTCATTAATAATATGTTAATAATTCATTTACCTTTTTAGCCATTTAAAAGACATTTGACACCATTAGACAACAAGGGTATATTTGGCCATTTACCATCCATTATCTTTTTAATGGAATTACCACATAAGTCCTCCTACTTATTAAGACATAACAAATAAGCATCCTTTCATAAAACATGCAAATTTGCATTTCAATGCAATTCAATCCTTTAATCAAATTAAATACATAAACAGACAAATTATCTTACGAAACTTTACCACATGCTTAATCACTTATCAAAGACACAGAAATAATATTAAAATATTATAAGGACTCAGTTTTGTGGTCCCAAAACCACTGTTCTGACTAGGGTATAAACCAGACTGTTACATGAAGTCTAGCTGGATTCTTTCCTGGGTATTGTCTCTCATATTGGTTTATTCGATTCTTTTCTTACTTTATTCTTTGTCAAGTTCTTAATAATTAGTTTAGATAATTTTAGATTAAAAACAAACTTCTTCAATTTACCGGCTAAATAATAGAAAGATAGTAAGTACTAGTACTTTTAGTCATCGTGGATATGATATTTTCGACTCACCATAGATATACTATTATTCAATAGGTGCGCTTGCCTTTGACGTGATTTTAGTTAGTTAAGTGAATCATCATCAAGCTTTTTGGCGCCGTTGCTAGGGACTAAAGTATTAGGAACACTTTATTTTTATTACTTTAGCCATTTTTATTTTTATTTTTATTTTTATTTTTATTTTAATTTTCATTTACTAATTTTTCTTTTATTTATTTCTGGCATGTTCCTTTAGTTTATGACTAGAAGAAATCTGTCAGGACCTCTAGTATTCGACAGCGAAATTGAAAGCACAGCTCGCAAAAACCGTAAAAAAGTAAGGCAGAGTCGACAAAGTACAGTGGATGAGCAAGAGGATGTTATAACTATTACTGAGGAGATGGCTAATAATCATAATAATCAATTTCCTCCTGTGGTTGCTGCAAATCCTGTAAATCTGAATCCTGCTCCTCGTACTATGTACGATTATGCCAAGCCTAATTTAACTGGGGCTGAATTGAGTATTGTTAGACCTGCTAGTGCTGCAAATAATTTTGAACTGAAACCTAACACTATTAAAATGATTCAACAGTTTGTTCAGTTTGATGGTTTGTAGGACGAAGACCCAAATACTCATTTGGCTAATTTCCTAGAATTTTGCGACACTTTTAAGATTAATGGCATTTCTAATGATGCCATTCGCCTTCATTGTTTCAATTCTCATTAAGGAGTAAGGCTAAAAAGTGGTTAAACTCCTTACCATGAGGTTTTATCACTACATGGGAGCAAATGACCAAAAAATTCTTGTTAAAGTATTTTCCACCGGCTAAGACAGCCAAGCTAAAGAATGATATCTCTTCCTTCATGCAAATGGATTTAGAGACTCTATACTATGCATGGGAGAGGTATAAGAATTTATTGAGAAGGTGCCCTCACCATGGGTTACCTCTATGGTTACAGGTTCAAACTTTCTACAACGGTTTGAACCCTTCAACTAGGCAACTGATCGATGCAACCGCTAGTGATACTTTGAATAATAAAACACCTGAGGAGGCTTATGAGTTTATATAGGAGATTTCATTGAATAATTATCATTGGCAAGTCATGAGGACAAAGCCGACAAAAGTAGCCAGTGTTTTTAACTTAGATGCGGTCACCATACTATCAAACCAGGTAGAACTTTTGAATAAAAAGATTGATGGTTTATGTGTTTGTACACAGGCACATCCGGTGATTCAATGCTATTCAAATGGAGGTGGAATAAACAACTTGAAATATTTACCCTACGGTTCTAGCATGGAGAATGAGCAAATAAATTATATGGGTAATAATTCTAGACCTCAAAATAATCCTTATAGTAATAACTATAATGCAGGATGGAGGAACCACCCAAATTTCTCATGGGGAGGTCAAGGAAATCAAAAAGACCACAATCCCCTCTAGGTTTTCAACAACAACCTTATCAGCAAGAAAAAAAATCGAACCTTGAAGAGATGTTGGCAAAATTTATTTCAGTGTTAGAGACTCATTTTCAAAAAACTGAGACGGCCTTGAAAACTAGCAAGCCTCAGTTCATGGGCTCAAAAATCAAATCAGTCAGCTTGTTAAATTAGTTTCAGAAAGGCAACAAGGTAGTTTGCCTAGTAACATCGATCCCAACCCAAAAGAGCATGTGAAAGCAGTTACCCTAAGGAATGGGAAAGTGTTAACTGAACCTGAAAAGAAGCTGCAACAGGAATCTGATAAGGAAAAGGATGAAGAGGTAAAGTCTGAAGTGAGTGAAACACTGATACTTAAGGAATATAAACCACCAATTCCATATCCGAAAAAGTTGAAGACAGACCACATGGATGCATAATTCGGTAAATTTCTTGAACTTTTTAAACAGTTTCATATTAACTTACCTTTTATTGAAGCTATTTCTCAGATGCCTACATATGAAAAATTTTTGAAAGAGCTATTAACAAATAAAAAAAAAAGTTTGAAGAGCTATCCACTGTGGAACTCAATGAGGAACCTTCATTTATTCTTCAAATAAACTACCAACCAAACTAAAATTTCCAGGAATTTTTTCTATTCCCTGTGTAATTGGTAGTTTAAATATTGAGAAAGCATTAGCTGATTTAGGTGTTAGCATTAATCTGATGCCTTATAAAATGTTCAAGCTGCTTGGTCTTGGGGAACCAAAACCCACTAGGATGGGTATTCAATTAGCTGACAGATCTATTAAATATCCTAGGGGTATTATTGAAGATGTACTTGTAAAAGTAGATAAATTCATACTCCCTGTTGATTTTGTTGTGCTTGACATGGATGAGGATGTTGAGGTACCTTTAATTTTAGGTCGCCCATTTTTAGCCACTACTAGGGCTGTTATTGATGTGAGTGACGGTAAACTTGTGCTTAGGGTAGGTGACGAAGAGATTATTTTTAAAATCTATGATGCCATGAGATTTTCTAGAGAACAAGATGATTCATGTTATTTTGTTGATTCTATTGATCATGTTATTCAAGATTCTTTACAGGAAATTGTTCTTAAGGACACGTTGGAACTGTGTCTTGTTCAAGGAGAGGAGGTGGATAACGATAATGCTGTGATAGGTAAGACAAAAGTTGATTTAGATTATAATGAGTTTTCACTGAGATAGAAGAATTATGAGGGTATTGAGGTAAACAATGAATTGAAATTAAAACCCTCTATTGAAGAACCTCCCAAGTTGGAACTGAAGCAATTACCAAAGCACTTAGAATATGCATTTCTTGGAAATAATTCTACATTACCAGTGATTATTGCCTTAGACTTGTAGCCAAATGAGAAAGATGAGCTATTACAAGTATTAAAGGAGCATAAAAAAGGCCATAGCTTGGAAGATTTCTGAAATTAAAGGGACCAGTCCTTTTTGCACACATAAAATTTTAATGGAGGATGAATATAAACCATGTGTGCAAGCTCAAAGACGACTAAATCCTAACATGAAAGAAGCTGCTAAGGATGAGGTAATTAAACTTCTAGATGCTGGAGTTTATTTATCCTATTTTTGATTGTACTTGGGTGAGTCCCGTACAGGTTGTTCCTAAGAAGGGAAGCATGACTGTTGTAGCGAATGAGAAGATTGAGTTGATTCCAACAAGAACAGTTACGGGATGGAGAGTTTGCATTGACTATAGGAAGTTGAACAATGCCACAAGAAAAGATCACTTTCCTTTTCCATTCATTGATCAAATGTCAAAAAGATTATCTGGACATATGTATTATTGTTTCCTAGATGGACTCTCTGCTACTTTAAAATCCCGATTGCTCTCGAGGACCAAGAAAAAACGACATTTACTTGTCCATATGGTACGTTTACTTATCGAAGAATACCTTTTAGATTATGTAATCTCCTGCTACTTTTCAACGCAGCACGTTGCCATTTTTGATGAACTCGTAGAACACATTATAGAGGTTTTCATGGACGACTTCTTGGTATTCGGTAATTCTTTCCATCTTTGTCTTAAAAATTTAAAATGAGTTCTAATGAGATGTGAGGAAACGAACCTTGTACTTAATTGGAAAAATGGTCACTTCATGGTTCGAGAAGGGATTGTGTTAGGTCATAAAATTTCTAGTAAAGGGATTGAGGTTGATAGAGCAAAAATTGAAACCATTGAAAAATTGCCTCCCCATAGTTTAGTTAAGGCTAGTCGAAGCTTTTTAGGACATGCTGGTTTCTATAGAAGATTTATTAAAGATTTTTCTAAAATAGCTATGCCTTTAACCAATTTGCTAGAAAAAGATGTGCCTTTCGATTTTAGTCAGGAATGTTTAGAAACATTAAATATTCTTAAAGAAAAATTAATTAATGCCCCGATTGTAGTTGCACATGATTAGAATTTAACCTTTGAACTAATGTGTGATGCGAGTGATTTTGCAGTAGGTGCAGTTGTTGGACAGCGATGAGACAAGTATTTTCAACCGATTTATTATGTTAGCAAGAAATTGACAGCTGCACAAGAAAACCACACTACTACAGAAAAAGAATTGCTAGCTATGGTCTTTGCATTCGATAAGTTTAGGCCATATTTGATATTATCTAAAGTTGTCGTTTATACTGACCATTTGGCTCTTCGTTATCTCCTCACTAAATCAGATGCAAAACCTTAACTTATAAGATGGATTTTGTTATTGCAGGAATTTGATTTAGAAATTTAGGACATGTAACATCCAGGATTTAGGGGTTATGCGATTAACTCATAATACATGTGATAGTGGGCTTAGTGTGTGTTTGGATATGTTTTAGGGGTTCCCAAAACCCTAGGATGTAAGGAGGGTGCCTTAGAAATTATTAGATTTTAAGTTTTTAAGGGGGAGCTAGGCAAAAGAGGTCTTAAGAAAAATTGTGTAGGATTTATGTCACAAGAAGTGAAGTGGTGGAGTGGCTTGGGACGCCACCTGAGGTGCAGTGAAGTTTGCGTCAGCTAGGGGTGCCAGGGGAGGGGTTCGAGTCACGCAGACGACAAGGAAGGGGTTGTTTTATTTTGCTTTTGCGTCAAGAGAGAGGGGAGAAGTGTTAGACGGCACTTGGACTTTAAGGGATGAGGATGAGACTTGGTTTTTCTTTTTGAAATTTGGCTAGGGGAAGAGATAATGGTTGACCCATTCAAATTATTTTGAACGGGTAGAGAAGAGAGAAAGGAGGAGAAAAATGTGGGATTTGATAAGAGAAGAAGTAGTGGCCGAGTGTGGGCCTCTTTGGGTGACAAATTCGGCCAAGTGAAGGGGGGTAGAAGCCGATTGTGTATAAGTGAAAGTTTAGGCACTTTTGTTCTTCATTCTAGTGCACTTTTTCTCCCTAATCATCCTCTCATTTTCTCATTTATTTTGCTAAGGTCGAAACTCCTTCACCCTCACCATTGCCGAATTCTCTTAAGCCTCTTCCATTCTTCTTTTCTTTCTTATAACTTCAACTCCATACCTGTTCTTTTTGGTAGCCGAATATTTCATCTACATTTGAAGAGCCATAGCCGAACCTTGTATTCTCTCTTTCTCTTTTCTATTTTTGAAACCTTAAAGCCGACAGTGTCAGATAGTGCTATTCTCCTTCTTTTCTTGGTTTAATTCGTACTATCACCTTGTTCCGAGACCATTCTCATTCTCAAAATTCGATTCTCTAAGGAGGGGCTGTCAGCTATTCTTTCCTGATCTCTTCAAACGTGGTTAGTGGTAAGCAACGTATAGTGGTAAGTATTTTCTGCCTTAAGCAATCGGTTTTGGGTCCTCTTTCTTTTGGTATGCCGAAATCAAATAGTTAGGCCTTGGTTTTAGGGGTGGCCGAATGTTTATTAAGCCATAACCTCGTGTTTTGTTTGTAGCCAGCGCGAAGGAGATATTTGGGATTTGGATAAGCAAGGTAGGTGGTTTGTGATATTCGGCCATAGGCCATTTTGGTTATTAATGTTAGCCGATTTTGACTGTGGTTATTTAGGGGCAAATCGACTGGAATAAGGAGAGTTTCGGGATTCAAGATCGCTTTGGTAGGGGTACTCTATAAGGTTGGATTTAGTTGTTTTGACTATATGTTAGTGACTAACCGGATGTGCTGACTAAGATATCATTGATGGATGCGAGTGCCAGTCAAGGAGAGAAAGGGGTAACCCCTATCCCTAAGTTCAAGAAGTGATCAGTCTCTGCAGTACGTGATTGGCCACCGGGGTGTGGGCCAGCGGCAGGGCAAGCTGATAGGCAGATAGCTGTAGTTTCGATTAGTGACAGCATCGGTATTGAGAGCGTAACACTTCAGGTTATCAGGTGTGTGATTAACCCACAATTTCCCGGTTGTATGTTATGTTTGCATGTGTTATGTGTATGTGATTAATGCAGTGGAAATAATGAGATGGGTACTCTTGAGTGAGTATGTCGATAATCAGGTCAGTATTAAATCTGATAAAATTGTGACTATTGGTGTATATATGTGTGGTATGCCGAATAACATGTTCATGCATTATTTATCATGACACTATCGTGTGTTGCATGTGCATGGGGTGGGATTGATATATGTGAAAGTAGGACAGGGTGTACTTTAAGTACGTGGTTTAGTGATGGCTACGAGCCTCACGTGGATCGATTAGTGGCTCTGTGCCTCATCATGGTTGGTATAGGCTTTGTGCCATATCGTGGTTGGTGATGGCTATGTGCCTCATCGTGGTTTGATGTTAGCTATGAGCTACATCATGGATTGGCGCTGACTGAGGTCGCGTTGTAGATTATTTGTGATTTATTTCATGTGGACGGCATTGATTGCCAAATTGGTGTGTAGAGGTTGGAGGGTTGATTTAGTAATCCCCTGGTGTGTGGTGGCTGGATACGGGGGTGTGTAGAGGATGGACCCTAGGCTGGGTTGGGTGCACCTTGCATAATCATGTGTGGTATGTGGATTGGTGTGGACATGGGCCAAGCCCATGTGTGGATTAATTGCCTTATTATCTGATATGTGGTTTGGTGTGGTTGTGGGCTAAGCCCATGTGTGGAAATCTGTGGACTAATTGCACACTGAGTCTGTTGACTCACCCAAATTTTTACCAAACATCGCAGGTGATTCGTGATCCTTGGACCGGGTTGGAGTGGATACGAGGTGGCCATGTAGAAGATGTTTCTACTTATTTCAAGCACTTTATGTTTTCAGTATTTTTGCATATTTATTTGATGTAATAAGGGCCACTTAAAGTATTTGGAAACTTTATTTATGATTTTTAAGTTATATTATTATTATTCTAAAACTGGAAATGATTTTAGGAATCGATTTATATTATAAAAACCTATATTAAAGTTTTAAATCCGGGAATTTGTAATAACATAATTTTACTTAGAATTTTAAATATACAATGTTTGATAAATGACAGCAATCTTTTATGTTTTTACCCTTATGTCAAACGTTTTTCCTTAGTAGCATTCTAAATTCGGCCGTGGTGTTTGGGCCGGGTTTGGGGTGTTACAGTTTGGTATCAAAGCCAGGTTCAAAACTCGGCTTTGAGGGTTTTGGGCCCAAAAACATTTTTCAAAGATGGGCTTTTCAAAAACATAGATTTTTCATGAATTTTTCAGGTTTATTCTGGCATGGCACTTGTATCTCCAGCAAGAAGTCCACCAGGTAAGTACCCCTAACTACTGAAGTGAATTGTACATATGAACTTTATGGGCATTATGGGATCGTAGATTAGAAGATTAGGGCTATTGAACCCTAGGGCTAGCTTACTCCAACACAAAAATGCATAAGACTTAATTACAACCAAACAACCCTGTGAGTAAGTCACCGAGTTAGGGTGTGGCAACAGTTGTGCGCATGTCTAGGAGTGGATTCGGCAAGAGCTTGGTATTTAAGCAGTCCTAGTGACTCACCTCCTCCTTACTCGAATCCTACCTGGTGCGTAGTAACGGTTCACCCTAGCCAAGAGGACTTATTCATCGGCTAAATTGATAATTAAAACCCGAAAAAGGACCAGCTACACGGTTTTGTAAAAAAAAAACTACCCTAGATTGAATACAAACCTTAGTTTTTGTAAAAACTATACTGTTTTGACCAAAATATCCCGGTTTGGAAAATTTACTAAAATACCCTGAGTTACAAAATTACCAAAATAACCCCGATTTTAGAAACTTTTGCAATACCTTTGGATTTGGAAAAATTTTCAAAATACCCTTGAGGTTTGAAAATTTTGGAATGCCTTTGATTTATAAAGATTTTCGAATTGACCCCGATTTATTACGAAAATGCCCCTGTAGGATGAATTACGAAATTACCCCTGGGTTAGGAACGGACAAAATGCCCAAAGTAGTATTTTGAATATTGGTGATGAATGAATGTGACTCTCTGAATTAGAATAGCAAACTTGAGCTGAAAACTTTGGTTGATTGAAAGAACTACTACTAAAACTTCTTTGCATAAGACTGTTCGCGGATAATTAGTGGAACAAAGTATTAATGCATAAAATTTCTTAAATCAGATTAAATCGCGACGTTAGATATGAGTTCTGGGGGACGTGGTCGTCGTGGGACGCAGTGAGAAGCGAGAATGAGCGTGTCGGAACCCGGTGGGAGTGCAGGCATGGGTCAGAAAATGATGTGCCGCCACCGCCAACAGTGGGCGCGGAGGATCAAGATCAGACAGGAGGAGATGATGCAGTATCGCA
This sequence comes from Gossypium bickii, assembly GCA_025503065.1. NCBI lineage: Eukaryota > Viridiplantae > Streptophyta > Magnoliopsida > Malvales > Malvaceae > Gossypium > Gossypium bickii. Next base: position 30,829,476 of record CP106715.1, on the reverse strand, counting down.
GGCTATGCTGCGAGTGCTAGAGCGAGTGGCAGGAGCTGGTATGGGAAATGAGGCTCGGAAGTCAGTATCGGAAAGACTTAGGTCAAACGGAGCCGAGGTTTTTAGAGGAGTGTCTGGGGTGGCTCCGAATGTAGCGGAGTATTGGTTAGAGGCGGTCGAAAGGATCATGGATGATTTGGATTGCACGGCGGAGGAAAAGCTGAAAGGTGCTGTTTCGTTGCTCCGGGATGAGGCCTACCGGTGCTGGCTCACTGTCAGAGAAGGTACCTCTGCAGATCGAGTGCATTGGGGGTATTTTAAGGTTAAGTTTGAAGGGAAATACGTTGGAGCTAGTTATTTAGACTCGCAGAGAAAAGCGTTTCTAAACTTGGTACAAGGAAGTAAGACGGTAGCAGAGTACGAAGCGAAATTTTTGCGGTTAAGTCAGTACGCCAAGGGGATCGTGGCTATTGATTATGAGGGGTGTGTCCGATTCGAAGATGGGCTGCGGGATGAGCTGCAGGTGTTGATTGCTCCGCAGAGAGAGAGGGACTTCGCTATCCTAGTGGAGAAAGCTCGGATAGATGAAGAAGTAAAAAGGACTGAGAGACAGAACCGAGATAAGGATAGGAACTGGAACAAGAGGAGTTTTGGACCGTTTGAAGCAACCCAAAAAATTTACAGCCGGAGATCTTGTCCTTTTATATAATTCAAGCCTCAAGTTGTTTCCCGAAAAGCTAAAATCAAGATGGTTAGGTCCATTCATAGTACAAACCGTTTTCCCCTACGATAGGATAGAGGTAACTCATCCAGAATATGGCACATTCAAGGTAAACAGTTATCGACCTAAACTTTATAGTGGTGAGGATTTTAGAAATGATAGAGAGGAGCTTTAGCTCCACGAACCTTTGTAATCGTGCGCACAAGGTAAGTCTAACTTAGACTTTAAATAAGTGCTTCTCAGGAGGCAACCCGAGTGTTAACACTTCTAATTTCCTTATTTTCATTTCATAATATTTATTTAAAATTAAATAAAAATTAAAAATGCAGGTTTTTGACCCACACGGTCTGGACACACGGGCGTGTCCTTGGCCGTGTGATCTAATAGGGGTGCAGTAGTGAGTTACACGGCCGGGTGACATGGCCATGTAACCCACACGGCCTGTACACACGGGCGTGTCCTTGGCCGTGTGAATCTTTTGACTTAGTTTTTAAAATTGAAGAAAATTGACAGTGAGTTACATGGCTGAGTGATATGGCCATGTGACCCACACGACTTGGAATACGGGGGTGTCCTTGGCCGTGTAGAGCCTGTAACACCCCTTACCCATATTCAACGCCGGAACAGGGTATGAGGCGTTACCAGACTTATACATAAGCAATTATGCAAAATCAAGACATGGCTTTCCACTCAAAATTAAAAATTTTCATAACACCTCTTAAACAAGCCTACGAGGCCTAAATCACACTTTAGGAACGGTTTGAGATCAAATCAAACTCTTTAAAAAATCTCTAGAAGGACTTAGAAAAATTTTCATCAAACAGTCCACACGCCCGTATGGAGAAAAGAACACGCCCGTGTGGAACTTCACATGCCCGTGTTCTACGCCCGTGTGGATTTATTTCTCATTTCGAACCTACAAGGGTTTTTCACACGGCCTGGCTCACGCCCATGTCCCTCACATGGCCTCGACACGCCCGTGACTTAGCCTGTGTGCAAAAACCTTGGTATTCTGTTTCTGACGTCATCACTCCATAAATATCAAACGGCCAAGACACACATCCGTGTCCTTCAACCGTGTGGCAAATTAAATTCCTAATTTAGATGCAGACTTCACATGGCCTGGGCATATGCCCATGCCTAAGACCGTGTCTTCCACATGGTTGAGACACACGGCCATGTCTCTGCCCGTGTGGTTACTGCTGAGCATACTGGCTTGCCAACTAAACATGCAGGGGGACACACGGCCTAACAACACGCCCATGAGACTGACCGTGTGTCACACACGGCCTAGAAACATGCAAGTGTGCCTACCCGTGTGGACAAGAACAAGGCTATTTGCCAAACAACTTCTGCCACCCCAACTTATACCACATAAAACACATCAAGCAACCAGCTCATTCTGTAACACCCCTAACTCGTATCCATCGCTAGAATAGGGTTAAGAGGCATTACTGGACATATCGGAACTTTTACGATCATTTCACAAACATACAATGCACTATCATCATATCATAGCAAATCATACACATAGAGTCCCCTTTTTAAAGGTGTACGAGACCTTAAACAAGTATTAGAGAGTGGTCGGGACTAAACCGAGCACATACAAAATTTTTTCAAAATTTATACATTTTTCAAATTACAGAGGTCACACGCTAGTATGGGCAGGTCATGTGCCTCACACGGCATTAGACACACCCGTGTGTCTAGGCCGTGGCAAAATAGGGCATACATACTGACTTGTCCACACGGCCACAAGACACGCCCATGTGTCTAACCCGTATAGCTTCTTGACTTGCTTCAAATTGCAACTTTGAGAGACACGATCGAGACACACGCCCATGTGCTCAACCGTGTGGGCAAGTATATAGGCCATTTGCAAGGCCAATTTGCCACATCAAATCATGCTTATTTAACTCTTTCACAAATACAGAACATAATTAATAATTTATCTAATCAATGTCATTTTTCCATTCACATTCCAAACTAAACTAACATATCATAAAGCCATGTTTACTGTAGCATATTCGAACCAACCAATATATATATCAAAACATATTACATATGCTTTATAAGTCCAAGAGCCAAACCATATAACCTTATGACCTAAATAACATCTATACATGATACATTATCAAACATTACCACATAATATGGTCTTGTACTTTACTAGTACATGTGCAAATTAACATAATATCATTAACCATTTTATCAAAATAAATGTTGACCCTTTTTGAACATAAATGACAATTCAAGCATACTTATTTCGCATGCAAATAATCATGTTTAAACCTTATATGTCCTACTGTTTAAAATAAACACTTATTCGGTCATCAATTTAATCTTAATAAGTCATAACATTTCCATCACTTGCATTTTAAGCTAAACATGCTATCTCATAACCTAATGTCAAAATGACTATGTTACTTTTAGCTATTCAAATTTCCATCAAACATACCCAAAATATAATTATCATTTTCCATCATGAACCGTAACTAAAAACCCAACCATTCAAGCATAATAAATGTGTATACTTTGCCATTTCAGACCAAATCAACATAATCAATACTCAATCAAATATATATATTCATCACTTTACCTTATTGCCAAGCCAAACTATACCACTTTTCATACTTCTAAAATGAGCTAACTATAAAGCCGATTATACATCATACTTACCATATCACATTGCCAATTCATATAACCAACATTAAAACATATTTACCATGAAACATAATTCCAATTAAAACCTAAGATATGACCGAATACACAACCATGAACATCATAATCAGGCCATTTTCGCATGGCAAAATATATATATATACACAAATTTCAAAACCAAATATATCAAAGCTAGCCTATACATGCCACATAACCCAATCTCAAAGCATTTAATTACCAAAACAAATACTGAATAGTGTGATGAGATCTCCATCGACTTCCAACCCGAGCAAATCTCTGAAAAATCTATAAACATAGGAAAACACACAAAGCAAGCTTTAAAAGTTTAGTAAACCATAAGCAAATAAATCATTTCAATAATGTTTATAATTCAATTTAACTAGGACGAATTTAACAAATCTCAACCACATATACATTCATCATAATCGTAATTTCTTAAGGCCACATTAGGTAGCTTTACTAGGCTTAATTATAAATGAACATATAAACAATGTTTTCAAAATTCATATATCTACTATTAGCTCATTCATAAAATTAAGCTTTCATAATTTCATTACATACCAACCGAATCATGGTCATTTATTATAGATTATTCATAAAAATATATCAGTTTCTTTTTATACACTTCCAAACCCGAATAACCATAACAAATCGCACATTAAAACATAGGACCATAATTTCATTTAACGAACATATATAACACATCATTCATTAACTTATATTTCACATATACCATCATTTGAATCATACTCACATTTCATATCTGAATTTCATATACAAATCATATGTACCTAAATCATATATGGAAAAAACACAATTACAATTCTACATTTCTAATATGATTCATTTGTTCATAGTTCACTAGCTAATATCCACAACTCATTTTCACATGAATCATATAACAACTAATCATAATCATACTCACTTTTATTGCTCAAATTCATATTCATCGCAACATACCTAATTCGGATGCACATTCATATACTCTTTTATTTCTCGGAATGCCATTGAGCCGTTCGGAATCAAATAGGATACTTGGATAGCTCAGAAAACTCGTACAATACCAACCCAGACGTGGTCTTACATGTAATCAATATCGATGCCACTGTCCCAGAAAGGGTCTTACACGAAATCAAATACGATCCCGATGTCCCAGACATAGTCTTACACGTAAATCTCAAATCGATGCCAATGTCCCAGACGTGGTCTTATACGATAACACATATCGGAATCCTATGTCATGACATATGTATCCTAACTATTCCTATGGTTTGTACCGGGCTTTTCGGGTGTCGTAATTCTATCTATTCAAGCTCGTAACTAGTTTTCCAACTCTAAATTCAATTCGGAATATACACATATATTTATTAAAGATCAATTCAACACATATAACATATACACATTTAAATTTAACAACATTTATTTACTTATGAACTTACCTTGTACGGACGCGAATGGACCGGAACGACTAATCGATAACTTCCAATTTTCCCGATCCAAATCTGATTTCCAATTTTGCCAATCTAATTAATATCAAAATTAACTTACTTATTCAAAATTTCATTCAATTTCCATTCAAGAACATATAAATGGGCAATTTACATTTTAGCCCCTAACATTTTGCATTTTTTTCAATTTAGTCCTTATTTCAAAATAACACAAAATACAAAAAATTTCACTAAATTCTTTTTAGGCTGAATTCTACCCATACTACTAGAAGCCCATATTTTTAGTTTATTCACACATTTAACCTTGAATTTTACACTTTTCTCAATTTAATCCTTAATACACATTTTTTTTCAAAAATCACTTAATTAAACATAACAATCTATCAACAAAAATTTATATTTCATCATCAAACCACAAAAACATCAAGCTAACATAATGAAAAATATCAAATTCATCATCAATTCCAAAAATTAAAGCATGGGTTTGTTAGCACTCGAAGCAACGATCACAAAAACATAAAAATAATCAAAAACCGAGCAAAACACATACCTGATTTAAGCTTCAAGAGTGCCGAATATTAAAGCTCATCCATGGCTTCTTTTTCTTCCACATTCGGCCAAAGATGAACATGCATGCCTTGCTTTTAATGTTTGGTTTTATTTAATAATAATTTTACACATAAATTACTATTTTATCATTATAAAATAATGTAAAAAAACTATATATTAAAAGCTTATGCCGTCCACTAAATTTAAAATGGCCAAATTTCATTTTAAGGACTTCAAAATTAATAGACCATAGCAATTTAGTGCTTTAACAATTAGATTACCACTTTTGCATTTTACGCGATCAAGTCCTTTTATAAAATCGAGCACACAAACGATAAATTTTTTTCTTAATCCACATACTGTAAATACCAAAAATAATATTAAAATATTTTTTTAACTATGATTTGTTGTCCCAAAACCACTGTTCCGACTAGGATCTAAATCGGGCTGTTACACATTCATGCATAAATACCCCAATTAAACATCCATGCAACTTGCACATTCATGAATAACATCATCATTTCATAGATTAATAAGAAAGAGCCATCAACTATGGCCTTATACAAAAGAATTCATCTTCAAATGAGCCAACACATTTGGCCAAAACAATATGACATTCAACTAAGACTGTGTCCCTATACATGCCATACTCAAAATGCTAAATCTAACTATACCAAAATGTGTGGATAGTGTGGGATCTTCTGACTATCTCCGTTTCCCGAGCTAGCTCTTCGACACTATAAAACAAAGGAAAAGAGAAGGGAGTAAGCTTTAAGCTTAGTAAGTCTATATGTAAACAATAAACATCATATCACATACTTTTCAATCAAGAACATTACATACTAAATAAAAGCAATTCAAGTCCTCATAACCAAACCTACTCATTTCAAACCTCACCATATCCCAAACATATATCATAAAACATTGCTCACATTTACATGCGCTTATACCCTGCACTTAACACCACAAGGTCACATGTAATTTCACTTAGACAAGTTTCTCGATGAACACTTCGAAATAACGTTAGATACTCAGTAGTTTCGCACACAGCCCACCATTTAATAAATAACAAGGTGGTATCGCACACATCCCACCAATGATAGTAAATACGATGGTATCGCACACAGCCCATCGTTAATAAATAACAAGGTTGTATCGCACACATCCCACACAATAATAGTAAATATGGTGGTATCGCACACAGCCCACCAATAATAAATAAATACGGTGGTATCGCACACAGCCCACCAATAATCACATGTTCAAGGATATTTATCCGCATCCATTTTCCTATTCCGAAGGTTCATCCGAAAATTTCCTTATTTTCTACCATTTTTAATAAATCTCACCTGTAACACCCCTAACTCGAAACCGTCGCCGGAATAGGGTTAAGAGGCATTACCGGACAATAGAATCATTTCACAACCCATTTGCGACACAAAGTCAATGATCCTCATAATGCATCAAACATAAACAATTAGTCCCTTGTTAAGGCGTATAAGACCTTAAACACATGCTAGGGAGGGGTCGGGACTAAACCGAAACACGTACAAAAACTTCTCAAAAATTTAAAACTTTTCTAGGTTTCAGGGGATACACGCCAGTGTAGGTAGGCCGTGTGACTCCCACGGCTGCTAGACACACCCGTGTGTCCTCCCTGTGGTCAAAACTGACCTTTGCTCCACGACCAATAAGCACGCCCGTGTACTTTGGCCGTGGTCGATCCTGACAAAAACCACATGGCTACCAGGCACGTCCGTGTGCCATGGCCGTGTGCTCTTAGGCCATATACTGACTTACGCCCACGGTCACTAGGCACGCCCGTGTGACAAAAATAGGCCATTTTCAAGGCCAGAATGCCACCCACATGGGTCAATCCTTTAAGCACATTTGAGCATCCTTATACACACAATTTGGCAACCCATTTCATATCTAATAATCATCATATCATCACATATAATCTCATTTCTAAGCGTGCCATTTTATACAACCAAATTACAAATAAATCTAGGTATAAATCATCCATAACTTCACTAAGTCATTAAGGCATTAATTCATCATTGAACTCACCATTTATAAGCTAATTCATTACCATCATGCTATATCCAAAAAATGTACCAAATACCATATTCACTCATGCAGTTTACCAACATTTAACAAGCCATATCACATGGCTATTTACACATCTCCAATAGGAGTCAAAACAACTAGCCTATACATGCCATATTTCAACTATAAGCATCTTCCCAAAAATACCAAAATAGAATGCCAAGAGTGTGATTGAGATGCTGACGATTTTCCCGAACCCGAGCTAGCTTTACTGACACTGCAAAGCAGAGAAACAAATCACACAGTAAGCTTTATAAAGCTTAGTAAGTTTGTAACATAAAACATTATACTAAACCAACCATCACAAAAAATATTTCATGAACACAATGTACCATACCATACAAGCTAATATATTCAATTAACATTCCATGATCTCAATCATAATTTCATCAACCACATAGGTTCCGAACATACCTTAGCCAACACTTAGTTACCGATCACATACTACTAATCACTCACTGACTTAATTTCTTTCAACTTTCGTCACTTCTTCGGTTCATTTGCACACTCAGTGCCCAAATCATTAGACGAAGCTTAGTAACATCGCACACTTAGTGCATTTTACATCACACCGATCATATATTGGTATCGCACACACAGTGCACATCACAAGGCTAAAACTTACATTATTTCGCACACACAGTGCTAATTATCTCGGTCCCATCTACGAATACGCACACTTAGTGCCATGTAACATCAAGCTCTTACATAGCATTCCTAATGTATTAATTCCATACCATTCATTCCAAACATTAAACGTGGCTAAATATAATACACGTATTACGCCCGAACTTACTTCGGATGTTGAACTATCGATACGGTCGATTAATCGAGCACTTTATCTTTGCCTTGATCTCGATCCGAACTTCTTCTTTCTTGGTCTATACACATTCAAATTAAATCCATTCAATCACCAAATCATTCATTTTAGTCCAAACACACATATTTAAGGCACTTTACATAATAGCCCTCATATTTTTACATTTCGACACTTTAGTCCTTATTTCACAAAATCATCAAATACACAAAATTTCAAAACACATATGCTAGCTGTAACATCCTAAAAATGGGGTTATTTGGAATTAAATTATTTTTCCTATGTTTGAACTGCGGTGATATTGTTTAAGGAATAATAGGGCTTAATTAAAGGCTTTGAGTAGGCTCGGTTTAGTAGAAAATTTCAATCTTGAACTTTAAAGGCAGGGAGCCTTAGCAAGAGGGGGTTATAAAGATAAATGAAGGATTACTAACATAAAAATCAGCTTGGTAAAGTGGCAAAAGGAGGGCCACTTAGGAGTGCATGTGACGCCATCCAGGGGAAGGGAGAGCCTTGGTTCGAGTCACAAGATTTTCTCTTTTTGCTCTTTAAGTGGACGGCACAAGGGGGGAGAGACTTTCTCTCTTTAAATTCTTTTAAAATCAAGGATAATATGAGTTCTTAAATTGTTTTTTTTAAGGGTAATAGAAGATAAAGAAGATATTGGTTGGATTATTATTTGATTAAAAGGGGATTAATTCAAATTAGTTTGAATTAAATTAAATGAGTGACTTGGAGTAAAATAAGGTGATGACCGAATTTGAACTCCTTGGTTAATAGGAGTGGACGGCAAGCTTGAAGGGGGGTGCCGAATGCCTATAAAAGCCTCAGCCTACCACCTTGTTTCTTTTTTTTTTCATTTTAGCCGAAATCCCTAACCTTTCCTCCTTAGTTCTTCTCTTATTTTCTCCACTCTCTCAAACACCTCTAGCCGAAAACTTTTATCATCTTTTCCTCTCCATTAGGTTTCTCTCATTGTTTTCTTTCTTCAATAGCCGAATGCACCCCCTTGGGTTGCCGAAAATTCCCCTTCCTCTATCCTATAGTCTTGGCCGAATATTAAGTGGTAAAATCTCTTCAGATTTTTGGTGGACAATTGACTTGGAAAAAGGTAAGTGTGTGGCCGAATACTTAGGGGTCTCTCCTTTATATTCTGTCGACTTTTACAAGGAAAAGTGCCAATTTTGGCAGTTGTTAATAAGGCCTCTAAACACTTTTCGGTAATCAATCTCTTTTAGGTACTCCAGAATCGAAAGCAATCGACCCAAGCCTCTAATCCATAGTGTTCGATTTTTGGTAAGAAATGATAAGATTTACTTAAATAGTTATTTGGTATTCATTAAAGCCGAAGGCTACTGATATGAGTATGGCAATGGCCGAATATAGGGCAAGAGGATTTGGGTGACCTAGTGACTTTTTGGGATTTAGAGCATCCAAGGGTGACAGTGTGTACATACACACGTTATAACTTATTAAATGTCTTTGAGTGTTATGTATGCTAACTTTGATTTATGTAGCATTGGATTTAATACCATAACGGTATAAGTGGTGATTTAGGTAAGTACCTGTAATTATGAATTTGTTATTTGATGCTTTTTGGGAAGCATGATGTATTGACACATGAGATTTAAGTTTGTGATGGCATGAAATGTATATATTAATGACTGATGTGGGAATGATGAGTGGAGGGGGCAGTGATATTGTGCCGACGGGCACCAGTGTTTTGGTAACACACTGTGACTACGGTCACCAGAGGTTTGGTACCTCCAGAGGTTTGGCACCTCATCGCGTCTCGTCCCAGTGGCTTAGCACCACAGTGGGTTGGCCCCACAGATGATAAAACGGGATTGACGCCAGTGATTTGGTATCACACGATGGGTTGGCCCCATCAATCGATTTGTGTCTACGGACACCAGTGTTTTGGTAACACATTGTGACTATATGTCACCAGTGGTTTGGCACCACCAGTGGTTTGGTACCACAACGGGGTAGACAGTGGCATTTGGTTGGCTAGGTTGGGGCACATAATATTATGCACGTTAATTGTTATATGTTGTGTATGAAAATGTTTAAAATCGGGGGAAGGGTTACATACTGAGTCTTGGTGACTCACCTTCTCCTTTACATTTTTCAGGTGACACGTAGATCGCGGATGTGGAGCCGGGTGGACTCGAGGTGGCCATGCAGTGGATTTAAATTAAATGGACTTTAAATTTAGTTATTTTATTTCATTATTGGTTAGATTTTATTTTGAATGTAATAAGGCCTCCTAACACTTTATCTTTGTTTTTTTTTCGGTTGTTAAATACTCTGTTCAAACTACTTTTACTAATATTAATTAAAATCACATGTTTTCTCAAAGTAAACGAAAATGTTTTACCGTGCCATCGGGCACATTCGGAACTTTAAAAATAACTTGACTTAATTGATTTCCAAATTAAACCTAAGTATGGTTTTAAAAGACCACTAAAATGAAGGGTTTTCAAAACTTAGATCGGTTTCAAAAAGGATTTCAAAATATTTTTCCCTGAATAAACTGGATTCGCCATAATGTTTGGGGCGGGTTTGGTTGTTGTTACAAAATTGGTATCGAGCCAGTTCAAAGCTCATTTGTGGGGCCCAAGGCCCAAAAATGTTTTAGTAGGCCTTTTGAATTGTTTTTGGGTTTTTAAGCGGCATGGCTCGAGTCTCAGCACCGATCCGCCTGTAAGTACATCCGAACCTCTTTGTGAATTATTCTCTGTAGAAGGGTAGGAAGCATGGAACGTAGATAGACTTATAGGAACTTGAACCCTAGGATTAGACTACTCGAACACAAAACAAGTCATAAAACTTAACGAACTAAATCAACCTATGACTTAGTCACTGAGCTAGGGTGTGGTAACCCCTGTACGCATGTCTAGGAGTGGATCCGGAAGAGCCTGGTATTTAAGCAGTCCTCGTGACTCACCTCCTCTTCGCAGTATCCTACCAGTGCGTAGCTTCGGTTCACCCTAACTCGAGGAGGCTCGGTGGTGTGGCAACCTCTCGTGCGCATGTCTAGAAAGGTCTCGGTGAGAGCTTGGTATTTAAGCGGTCCGCGTGACCCACCTCCTCTTCACTCGAATCCTGCCTGGTGCGTAGCTTTGGTTCACTCTGACCAAGAGGGCTCGGTAATAGGCTTAACATACCCGAAAGGGAACTAGCCATGTTTTTCGAAAATGAATGAAACAACAAAAACCCTAATGTTTTCAAAACTTTTGCAATAAACTCTTTCAAAGCTGAGAATGTCACTTTTACAACGTTTTTCTCGAAAAACTTGATTTGTGAAAAATTACAGAAATGCCCTTAGGGGGTAAAATTACTAAAATACCCTTGGTCCATAAGATATCAACTCAATGGTTTTGCCCCAAAAAAAAATTTCAATGATTTCACAAATATTCAAAACCCTGCTCTACAAATCATCAATAAAATATCTTGGTTTTAGAAAATTACGAAAATGCCCTCGAATTGTAAAATTACCGAAATGACCCTGGTTTTTTTTAAAATCCTTACAAACATCACTATTTGAAAAAGGGAAAGTTTTCAAAAAGGGAAGCCTCGAAATTCTACAACTGTTGGAAATATCCCCAATTTATCAAAATTACAAAATTGCCCCTGATTGACAAAATTACCGAAATACCCCTGGTTCCCGAAACGATGCATATCTTTAAATTTTGCCAATTTTCGAAAACATCCTTCAGTTTTGGGGAATTTCAAAGTGATTTGTTTTATTAAAATTTTACAACTTCTTCTATTACGAAAATACCCCTGTAGAAAAAAATGACGAAAATACCCCTGGGTTAGAAATGCGTAAATGTCCAAGAGTGAATAGGTATGGAAAGTATTAAGGAATGGATGCATGAACTCCTTTGTGTGAACCAGGATAGAAGACTGAAACCTTGTTTGCCCGAAAGAATCTCTGATTAAACCTTATCCATAAAATTTCTTCGCGAATAAGAAAGTGGAACAAATGCTAACGCATAAAAATTTTCTTAATCAGATTAAAGCACGGTAGATAGAATGAGTTCTAGAGGACGTGGACGCTGTGGACGCGGTAGGGGTAAGATGACCGTGTATCGTAACTCGCTGTGGTCGGGTCGGGTTTTAAAACGAGGTACCACCGCCACCACCACCTCCTACTTTTAGAGCTGAGGAGCAGGATCAGACCGGTGGTGAGGCTGTATCGCAAGCTATTTTGCGAGTCTTGGAAATGGTGGCTGGAGCTGGTGGAAATTTGGGAGCTCAGAAATCTGCTCCCGAGCGACTCCGATCTAACGGAGCTGAGGCATTCCGGGGCGTGTCGGGCGTGGCACCCAGTGCAGCAGAATACTGGTTAGAGTCGACTGAAAGGATCATGGATGATCTTGACCTGACTGAGGAGGAAAAGCTGAAAGGGGCTGTGTCACTTCTAAAGGATGAAGCGTACCAGTGGTGGCTGACGGTCCGAGATGGAGCCACGGCAGATGATCTCGCGTTGGATTACTTTAAAACTGCTTTTCAGAAGAAGTATGTGGGCACTAGCTACACTGATGCTCAAAGGAAAACTTTTCTGGGACTAGTGCAAGGAACTAAGTCAGTAGCGGAATATGAGGCGGAGTTTTTAAGGCTGAGTAGGTATGCTAGAGGCATTGTGGCTACTTAACATGAGCGCTGTGTCCGCTTTGAGGATGGACTCAGAGATGATTTGAGGTTACTGATTGCCCCGTAGTAGGTTCATGAGTTTTCATCTCTAGTGGAAAAGGCTAAAGTAGCCGAAGGGATCAAGGAGGCTGTGAGGCAAAGCTATAGTAGGAATAGTCAGAAGAGAGGATTTGGGTTAGCTGGGTCAAGTGGTAGTGCCCAGAAAAAGGCCAGACAAGGTGGGCCAAATAGGCAGCAAGGCCCATAACTACTAATCAGAGACCGACTCAGTGTAACCGCTGTGGGAAAACCTATTGGGGAGGTTGTTGGACCGGTGATAGGGGTTGCTTTGAGTGTGGGTCTTTGGAGCATCGTGTAAGGGACTGCCCTCAAAAGTCAGCTAAGAATCAGCCTGAGGGACAGAACCGTGCTCAGGGCAGAAATGTTGGACCACCACAGAGGGGTCGTGGTAATGGCAGAGGAAACAACGGTCCTAACCGAGGTCGTGGAACTCAGGGCAGAGGTTCAGGCAACACAGAGGCTAGGCAGCCTGGCTTAGTTTACGCAGCGAGGCGTCGCGAGGAGGGTGACGCACCGGATGTCATAACCGCTACGTTTCTAATTTTTGGTCTTCCTTATGTTGCATTAATTGATGTGGGTTCGACGCACTCGTACATTGCTAGTAGTGTGGTAGAGACTATGGACCTAGACTCTGAAACTGCTTCTAGGGAGATGACTATAGTTAGCCCTCTAGGTCACTCTGTAGTGGTAGACAAACTTTATAGAGACGTACCCCTAGAACTCCAAGGGGTAGTATTCGTGGCTGATCTGATGGGACGACCGTTTGGGGAGTTCGATTTGATCCTTGGAATGGACTGGTTGGTTTAGTATCAGGCGAATTTAGATTGCGCGGCTAAGCGCATGGTTCTTAAGACGGCTGAAGGTGATGAAGTGGTTATGATAGGTGATAGAAGGAATTACCTATCCAATGTAGTGTCTGCCTTGAAGGCTGAAAAGATGGTCAAGAAGGGTTGTGAGGCGTATTTGGTTCGAATATGTGCCTTGGAAGCTAAGGAGTCAGTAGTTGGAAAGGTCCGAACGGTTGAGAAATTCACTGATGTGTTCCCAGAAGAACTTTCGGGTCTGCCTCCAGATCGGGAAGTTGAATTCGGTATAGACTTGCTACCCGGAACGGCATCTGTGTCTATAGCACCATACCAAATGGCACCAAAGGAATTGGTGGAGCTGAAGGCTCAAATTCAGGAGCTCTTGGATAGAGGGTTTATTCGACCAAGCATATCTCCGTGGGGAGCACCTGTGTTGTTTGTCAAGAAGAAGGACAGTTCAATGCGGATGTGTATCGACTACAGCCAACTGAACAAGCTAACGATCAAGAACAAGTATCCGTTGCCTCAGATTGATGACTTGTTTGATCAACTGAAGGGTGCCTCGGTGTTCTCGAACATAGACCTTAGGTCGGGTTATCATCAACTTAAGGTGAAGGAAGTTGATGTTCATAAGACGGCATTCAGAACTCGGTATGGGCATTACGAGTTCCTGGTGATGCCATTTGGGTTGACCAACGCACCGGCAGCGTTCATGGACTTGATGAATAGAGTATTCCAACAGTACTTGGATCAATTTGTCGTGGTATTCATAGACGACATATTGGTTTATTCAAAGACGGAGAAGGAGCATGACAAGCACTTGCGTATAGTTCTACAAGTGCTGAGGGAGAAGCAGTTATATGCCAAATTCAGTAAGTGCGAATTTTGGCTTAGGGAAGTGGCTTTCTTTGGTCATGTAGTGTCGGCGGAAGGAATTAGAGTGGACCCTCGCAAGGTTGAAGAGGTGTTGGATTGGAAACCGCCTAGGTCGGTGGCTGAAATAGGAAGTTTTCTGGGCCTAGCGGGGTACTATCGGAGATTCGTGGAAGGATTCTCTCTAATCGCAGCGCCGTTAACTAAGTTATTCCATTTGTATGGACGGAGAAGCAGCAAGAAAGCTTTGATAAGCTAAGGAAAATTCTGACGGAAGCTCCGGTTTTGGTACAGCCTGAAGCAGGAAAGTTGTTTACCGTCTATTGTGATGCATCCCATACTGGTTTGGGATGTGTGCTGATGCAGGAAGGGAAGGTAGTAGCCTATGCATCCCGTCAGTTAAGACCGCATGAGGTTAACTACCCGACGCACGACTTGGAGTTAGCGGCAGTCGTCTTTGCTCTGAAGATATGGAGACATTACCTGTATGGGGAGAAGTCGATAGTCTACACGGATCACAAAAGCTTGAGGTATCTTCTGACTCAGAAGGATCTGAATCTGAGACAGCGTCGATGGATTGAGCTGTTAAAAGATTACGACTGCTCAATTGAATACCATCCGGGTAAGGCTAACGTGGTAGCTGACGCGTTGAGCCGGAAGGTCGTAACAGACTTAAGAGTGATGTTTGCTCGTCTAAGTTTATATGACGATGGAAGCCTTTTGGCAGAGCTTCAAGTCAAGCCAACGTGGATCGAGGAGATTAAGGACAAGCAGTTAGTGGATGAAGGGTTGAATGCTAAGAGGGTGCAAGTCCAGGATGGTGGTTTGGAAGGATACAATCTGTCTAGTGATGGAGTGCTATGTTTTCAAGGGCGAGCATGTATGCCGAAGGATGAAGAGTTGAGGCGAAAAATTCTCCACGATGCACATAGCAGCCCATACGCTATGCATCCGGGAGGAAGCAAGATGTATGGAGATCTACTGAAGCTTGATTCGGTGGCCGGGTTGAAGCGTGAGGTAACTGAATTTGTAGGGAAGTGTCTGACGTGTCAGCAGGTTAAGGCTGAACACCAGTTGCCATCAGGGCTACTTCAACCGGTAAAGATCCCTCAATGGAAATGGGAGAGGATCACTATGGATTTCGTTAGTGGGCTACCCCTTACGCCCAGCAAGAAGGATGCAGTTTGGGTAATAGTAGACCGTCTGACTAAGTCAGCTCACTTTATACCGGTAAGGGTGGATTTCTCTCTTCAAAAGCTAGCTAAGCTGTATGTGTCAGAAATAGTAAGATTGCATGGTGTGCCAGTGTCGATCATCTCGGATAGGGATCCCAGATTCACGTCAAGATTCTGAAAAGCGTTGCATCAAGCTTTGCTTACACGGTTGGATTTCAGTACAGCTTTCCATCCACAGTCTGACGGACAATCGGAAAGGGTGATACAGATCTTGGAGGACATGTTAAGAGGATGTGTCTTGGATTTTAGTGGTAGTTGGGAAGAGTACCTACCATTAGCGGAATTCGCTTATAACAATAGTTATCAAGCGAGTATTCAGATGGCTCCATATGAAGCACTGTATGGACGGAAATGTCGTACCCCTACATGTTGGACGGAGTTGGGAGAACGACAAGTTTTGGGTCCAGAGTTGGTAACTGAGACTGAGGATAAAGTCAAAGTGATCCGGGCTCGTCTTAAGGAAGCATCGGATAGACAGAAGTCCTATGCTGATTTGAAACGCAAGGAAATAGAGTATGCTGTAGGAGACAAGGTTTTTCTGAAGGTGTCACCCTGGAAAAAGGTGTTAAGATTTGGATGGAAAGGGAAGCTAAGCCCAAGGTTCATCGGGCCATATACCGTTGTAAAGCGAGTGAGACCGGTAGCTTATCAGCTTGAGTTACCGGCAGAACTGAACCAGATCCATGATGTCTTTCATGTATCGATGTTGAGATGGTATCGGTCAGATCCTTCGCACATTGTGCCAGTAGCAGAGATTGGGGTGAACTCGGACTTATCTTTTGAAGAGGAACCAGTTCAGATCTTAGATCGAGACGTCAAGGTTCTACGTAGGAAGTCAGTGCCCTTGGTGAAAGTGCTATGGCGGAACCATGGTGTGGAAGAAGCTACGTGGGAACCTGAGGATGTGATACGGCAGCAATACCCCCATCTGTCTTAATCAGGTAATTTCGAGGACGAAATTTATTTTAAGGGGGGTAGAACTGTAACATCCTAAAAATGGGGCTATTTGGAATTAAATTATTTTTCCTATGTTTGAACTGCAGTGATATTGTTTAAGGAATAATAGGGCTTAATTAAAGGCTTTGAGTAGGCTCGGTTTAGTAGAAAATTTCAATCTTGAACTTTAAAGGTAGGGAGCCTTAGCAAGAGGGGGTTATAAAGATAAATGAAGGATTTCTGACATAAAAATCAGCTTGGTAAAGTGGCAAAAGGAGGGCCACTTAGGAGTGCATGTGACGCCATCCAGGGGAAGGGAGAGCCTTGGTTCGAGTCACAAGATTTTCTCTTTTTGCTCTTTAAGTGGACGGCACAAGGGGGGAGAGACTTTCTCTCTTTAAATTCTTTTAAAATCAAGGATAATATGAGTTCTTAAATTGTTTTTTTTAAGGATAATAGAAGATAAAGAAGATATTGGTTGGATTATTATTTGATTAAAGGGGGATTAATTCAAATTAGTTTGAATTAAATTAAATGAGTGGCTTGGAGTAAAATAAGGTGATGACCGAATTTGAACTCCTTGGTTAATAGGAGTGGACGGCAAGCTTGAAGGGGGGTGCCGAATGCCTATAAAAGCCTCAGCCTACCACCTTGTTTTTTTTTTTTTTTCATTTTAGCCGAAATCCCTAACCTTTCCTCCTTAGTTCTTCTCTTATTTTCTCCACTCTCTCAAACACCTCTAGCCGAAAACTTTTATCATCTTTTCCTCTCCATTGGGTTTCTCTCATTGTTTTCTTTCTTCAATAGCCGAATCCACCCCCTTGGGTTGCCGAAAATTCCCCTTCCTCTATCCTATAGTCTTGGCCGAATATTAAGTGGTAAAATCTCTTCAGATTTTTGGTGGACAATCGACTTGGAAAAAGGTAAGTGTGTGGCCAAATACTTAAGGGTTTCTCCTTTAGATTCTGTCGACTTTTACAAGGAAAAGTGCCAATTTTGGCAGTTGTTAATAAGGCCTCTAAACACTTTTCGGTAATCAATCTCTTTTAGGTACTCCAGAATCGAAAGCAATCGACCCAAGCCTCTAATCCATAGTGTTCGATTTTTGGTAAGAAATGATAAGATTTACTTAAATAGTTATTTGGTATTCATTAAAGCCGAAGGCTACTGATATGAGTATGGCAATGGCCGAATATAGGGGCAAGAGGATTTGGGTGACCTAGTGACTTTTTCGGGATTTAGAGCATCCAAGGGTGACAGGTGTGTACATACACACGTTATAACTTATTAAATGTGCTGAGTGTTATGTATGCTAACTTTGATTTATGTAGCATTGGATTTAATACCATAACGGTATAAGTGGTGATTCAGGTAAGTACCTGTAATTATGAATTTGTTATTTGATGATTTTGGGAAGCATGATGTATTGACACATGAGATTTAAGTTTGTGATGGCATGAAATGTATATATTAATGACTGATGTGGGAATGATGAGTGGAGGGGGCAGTGATATTGTGCCGACGGGCACCAGTGTTTTGGTAACACACTGTGACTACGGTCACCAGAGGTTTGGCACCTCATCGCGTCTCGTCCCAGTGGCTTAGCACCACAGTGGGTTGGCCCCACAGATGATAAAACGGGATTGACGCCAGTGATTTGGTATCACACGATGGGTTGGCCCCATCAATCGATTTGTGTCTACGGACACCAGTGTTTTGGTAACACATTGTGACTATATGTCACCAGTGGTTTGGCACCACCAGTGGTTTGGTACCACAACGGTAGATAAAGTGGCGTTTGGTTGGCTAGGTTGGGGCACATAATATTATGCACGTTAATTGTTATATGTTGTGTATGAAAATGTTTAAAATCGGGGGAAGGGTTACATACTGAGTCTTGGTGACTCACCTTCTCCTTTACATTTTTCAGGTGACACGTAGATCGCGGATGTGGAGCCGGGTGGACTCGAGGTGGCCATGCAGTGGATTTAAATTAAATGGACTTTAAATTTAGTTATTTTATTTCATTATTGGTTAGATTTTATTTTGAATGTAATAAGGCCTCCTAACACTTTATCTTTGTTTTTTTTTTCGGTTGTTAAATACTCTGTTCAAACTACTTTTATTAATATTAATTAAAATCACATGTTTTCTCAAAGTAAACGAAAATGTTTTACCGTGCCATCGGGCACATTCGGAACTTTAAAAATAACTTGACTTAATTGATTTCCAAATTAAACCTAAGTATGGTTTTAAAAAGACCACTAAAATGAAGGGTTTTCAAAACTTAGATCGGTTTCAAAAAGGATTTCAAAATATTTTTCCCTGTAACAAACTAGATTCGGCCATAGTGTTTGGGCCGGGTTTGGGTTGTTACACTAGCCGAATTCTTTCCATGCTAATTCAAACTCAGACATTTCATTTATTTCACAATTTAGTCCCTCAAATTACACTTTTCTCAATTTAGCCCAATTTACTCAATTTCACCAAAAACTCAAATACAAAATATGTTAATCCAACACTAAGCTTTCATATTATACCAACTATCAACACAAAGCTCACATGTTCATTAATAGCACAACTCAAAATCTTCACCAGTTCACAAAATTGAAGCATGGGTTTTAAAGAGCACAAAGCAACGATTGCAAAAACGTAAAAATTATCAATAACCGAAGCAAAACATACCTTGAATTATGAATCACAAGCTAGCCGAAAGTTTAGGGTTCTTCCTTCTTTTTATTTTCTTTGTTTTTCGGCACTAAGAATGAATGAACAACCCCACTTTCCATTTCATTTAATTATAAAATAACTTTATAATATAATATCATGCTTTTATCCTTTATAAATAATAAATAAAAGCCTTATATTAAACAACATGTCGTCCACCACTCTCACATTTGGCTAAATTGCAATATAAATCCTCCCAATTATAAAGACAACAACAGTTTAGCACTTATCAATCAGCACACAGCATTTTACACTTTACGCGATTAAGTCCTTTTTTTCATAAATCAGCACACAGTCGATAAAATTATCACATAGAATTTTCACACAGGCTATATCACATACTATTCACACAGAAAATATCATTGAAATATTTTTACGACCTCGGATTTGTGGTCTCGAAACAACTATTTTGACCAGGGTCTAAACTGGGCTGTTACAACACCAATAAGCATTTACATCCACACAATGCATTAATAGGTAAAAACATACGTAATAAAGATGTATCGTTTACCCATAAACTTACCTCAATACAAAATATGCCAATTTGCAATTTAGTCCGAAACCTTACCTTTTCAGCGGTCAAGGTTGATTCCACGTTCTTCTTGATCTATAATGGCATATTTAGCTTATTAATTAATCACATTAATCAAATTACTCCAAAATTCCTATTTTGGTAAAAATGACCATTTTGCCCCTAGACTTTTACAAAATTATGATTTTGCCCTTAGGCTCGTAAAATAAAATGCGTTCATTTTTCACATTCTCAAGCCTAGTCGATTCATATTCCTTCTTATAGCAACTCAAGATTTCAATTATTACACACATTTACCACTTATTTTACAACCTTTATAAAAAGGTCCTTTTAGGTGTTTTCATGGAGACCCCTTTCACAAAAGTTATTTATTTAACAACTAAGATTCATTTTCTTCCATAAAATTTCAAAAATCAACATGAATAATTTCATGGAAAAACCTTAGACTCTTAACCATTTTGCAAAATAGTCCCCTCATTAGCTAGATCATGCTACAAGGGTCCCAAAAGTACAAAAAATATTAAGAAAGACCACCAAAATCACTTTCAAGGATAAGAAGTTGCTGAAAATTTTAGGCTCCCAAAACCCCTAATTGGCTGATATTTTCAGTGGAAGAAGATGAATGAATCGGTTGATATCATCTTTCTCTTTATTTTATTTTGTTTCATCAATTTAATCCACCTAATCCAATAACTTTGACCAATTTTGACATTGTTTGTCCCCTATGGCTGACCACTCCATTTACAACAATTTCAAACAAAACATCCAAAGTCTCAGTCATAGTGCATGCAATGTACAAATGAGTAGATCCAATGTCAATCAGTGCAGTATAAGGTACTTCATGAATAAAAAACGTACCGGTTATCACATCTGGGGTGTCTTCGTCCTCTCGGTGATGAGCAGCATAGACTAGGGCTAGCTGCCTCGCCTCAGTATGTCCTGCACCTCTGCTCGGTGCTCCACGACCATGTCCCAAACCATTTCCACCTCTGGCATGACCACTGCCTCTAGAGGCTGCTGACTACCCCTTGGTGGCTACACATTACCCCTACCAATAGCTTGCATCTGATTTGGTCTTCTGGGACATTCCCTGATACGGTGCTCCATGGAACCACAACTCAGACAGGCTCCCATCCTCCTCCAGTACTCACCCACATAGCCTTTTCCACAAACAACACAAGGCGGTAACCCAGTAGTAGCAACAAGGCCCTAGCTCTGATTGGCCCATCCACTTTGGCCCTTTTCTTAGGCCTCTGCATGTAACCGGAAGGCTCTGAATCCCTTTTATTTTTGCCACTTTCTCTTTCTCGATTTAGGCGTTCAATGCGCTTCACATCCTTAGCAATTCTTGCTTTCTCCAACAATGCTACGAAATCTCGCTCCCTTTGTGGAGCTATCAATACCCGAAGACTATCTCTGAGGCCGTCTTTAAACCGCACACTACGTTCATAATCTATCGCCACCATCCCTTTAGCATATCGACTAGGTCTTAGGAACTCCGCCTCGTACTCTACCACAGACCTATCCTTCTAAGTCAAATTCAAAAATTCTCTCCTCCGGGCATCCACATAACTTGCGCCCACATATTTCCCCTAAAATGCAGATTTGAAGAATTCCCAAGTTACCCAGTCAGGTTGAGTACCCTCTTTCATGGTAAGCCACCACTGGTAGGTTTCCTCTAGCAACAACGACACCACACCTTTTAGTTTTTGTTTGGAAGTACAGTCAAGATCATCTATTATTTTTTCTGTGGCCTCTAACCAATATTCGGCCACATTAGGAGCTACTCCCGCAATGCCCTTGAAGATCTCAGCTCCATTCGATCGGAGTCTTTCTGAAATTGACCCCCGACTCCTAATACAAGTGTTGGGCCCAGCGACCCTTTCTAGAATCTTTAACATTACCTGGGGCAATGCGTAGTCCCCAACTGCTCGATCGTGTGACCCAGTCTCAGTCACAGGTGAGGTCGGTGTCGCACTAGTTTCTAAATTAGGTAAATGATCAGATGTTGAGGACCCAGCCCTAGCACCTCTACAGCCTCTACCGCGACCTCTTGTACCCCTTCCACGAGTACCTCTAGTGCTCATTTTCACTTTGCGTATTATCTGACTTAAAAATTTTATGCAAATTAGTTACAATTTCAATAATTAAAGTAGATGTTTTATGAGAGTAGTAGTTTAAGAGTTGTTTTCACAATCGTAAGCTTACTACAATTTTAGTTTCCTATTGTTTTTCAGTTTACTCTAACTAAAAAGTCTTAGTATAGCCTGTTATCTAAAGTTATCCCAGTAGTATCCACAGTATAACCATTTAAAACAGGTTTCAATATAGAAGACTTACTTGGATAAACACCGGAGACTCGATGTGCCACACAGTAAAATCCTTCAAAACGCTTTGTTTCATTTGTAAACAACTTTAAAATAAAAAACTAAAGCCCATTTCACGGCCCGAGTTTTAAAACCTGGCTCTGATACCACTAAATGTAACACCCCAAACCCAACCCAAACGTTATGGTCGAATCTGACGGCGTCACATTGGGCCTAAGCCCATATCAAATGACACATATCACATCTATCTGGGCCTAAGCCCATCTCAATATCACAATCAGCATATGCAATGCATAAATACCCAAACCAACCCTGCACTCCGTCTCCTGTCCAACCCTACACTCTTGTGGGGATTAAATCGACCCACCCATCCCTACACTCCTTATGTAGCACTGGTGGCGGCACTAACCAATATTGCAGCAGAGCTGTTAATCACATAATCGGCTTAAAGCCACTGATGGGTCCACAGTCTTCTCGCGCGACCCGTGCGACCCCCATATATCAATCACTTCTTCAAATACAAGATCCCATTCCCATGCAACAAAATATCACGTATGAATGCGAATATATCATCAAATGGCATACAAGATCAGTCATGTATCATATAGGGGTATTTTAGACAATTTGTCCTTTAGGGGCATAACAGTCATTTCTCACATTGGGGTCCAAGTATGTGTATCAACTCATCAATAGGTCCACAGTCAATCCACGCGGCTTGTGCAACATTTATCAATCAAAAGGTATAGTTGGGCCCAAAGCCTAAACTATTGCCTAAGTGGGGCCCACACGCTCGTGTGGTCCGCTAAGCCCAAAACTGCCCTTGGCCATGTGAACGACATGGTCGAGCTCATTATTTCACACAAGTTCATGAATTTGGCCCATGTGGGGCCCGTGAGCCCATTGGGCCCACGCGACCCATTTGACCCAAAAGCGGCCCAAGACCATGAGGCCGTTCATGGTGGCCTCCGTCATTGTATCGACTTTCCCACATGAGCATTCGTGCGCTTGTATGGTAACCGTTGTCGTATTTTTGGCTTTTCGACATTTTGGAATTTCAGCATTTCAGCATTTTGGCATTTGCTGATCTACAATTAGAGTAGTGTGTGTAAACACATTGATTACGAAGTGCACTTCGAATCCTTAGCACCGAACCTACAACATTCAAGACTAACAGTTAGCCATTCAATCAGTACAATTATCCTCCTTGTCCAAAAGCCGAAATCACACCATCACTTACCTTAATCGATCGAGCTTTATTAAATCCTCACTAATCGTTAGCAACGATTAACTCCTTGTCGAGATCTGTGTTACCCAAAAACCTTATTAACAAAGATTGCATAATATGTGGTTTACAACCATATTTGATAACCTTTAATACCATCAAAAACATTCGGCCTCAACTAAAAAGTAAGGCAATAACACTTACTATGATCAAAAACTGAGAGTAGGCTTTCAACTGCCTCTGAACACGTGCCCTTCTTTTACTCCTTGAGAACACCTATGTACACCCAACATCGCACTTTGAGAAAGAGTGAAGATTCGTCCAAGCGAAAGAAAGCCAAAGTAGAAACATGGTGACCTTATTAACCAAGAACCACTTAAAAGGAGTCAAGAATACTTATACACACTTCGGCTACAAGGAGTAGAAAATGAAAGTACAACCCGAACAATCGAAACAAATCCCCAAGTCGAACCCTTTTGTTTAAGGAATGAATGCTAGTAATTGAAAGAAGAGAGTGTATGAGAGAATCGACCTAGTCAAAGAAAATGGATGAGAAACACAGTAAAAAGGTTCGGTTATGGCACAAACCGATTGAAGAAGAGGATAGTAAAGATGAAGAAAAAAATAATATTTGGCACAAGGAAGAAGCAAAGAGAGGGATGTAACATCCTGAAATTCAGATTTTATGTGCTGCATTATACCATACGATAGGCTAGTTAAAAATATTAATTGTGTATGTTTTAAGGTCCTAAGAAGGCTCGGGGTTTAATTGGGCCTTAGTAAAAATTTGGTATGTTAGCACTTTAAGGAGAGATAGTAAGTGGCATCAATGCTTTTGGAAATAAGTGAGTAAATTGCTAGCATAAATGAGCATTTGGTAAAGAGGATGTGGCATCACATGAAGGGCTTTAAGGGAGGAGGGTCAAATCCCATCAAGTGCAAATTTTTGATTAATTTTTATGCTATTCATCCATAGTGTCGACCATGGTGGTATTTAAGACAAGGAAGACTTTTTAAATTATGGAAAGGTGGCTAAGGTTTATGGTAAGGAGGAAGATAAGGGATAATAAAGGAAAGAATCAAAAGAAAAAGGCAAGAGAAGGGAGGTTGGCCTATTATGTGGCTGATGTTTTGGAAAGATTATTTTGGTTAATATTCACCTTTTAGGCAAAAGTGGCACATGGTTTGGGAGGGGTCTTGGAGTAGCCAAATGTTCATTAGTCTTTTGGTAGAATTTTGGTGCTTGTTGGCCTAATTTCTTTTAGCATTCTTTTGCGTTCTTTTCTCCAACTTCTTCTCTCATTGCCGAAACTTCAAGCCAATAGTGAGTATTTTTTCTTTTCTTTTTTTGTCTTGCCGAAACCACCTAGCCTTTGTGACCAAATTATTTTCACTCATTTCCCCTTTGAAAACTGAAACTTGATAAGCACTCCTTCTCCATCTTTCTTTTCTTTTCACAAAAATTCTTCAACCCTTCTTTCTTCTTCTCTAATCCATATTTTCATAGCCAAATTTTCTTGTTCATTTTTCCTCCATAGCCGAACCTTCCAATCCATAATCTCTCCTTTACAATTTCCTTTTCATTTGTGTTGACACTCTCTTCTTCGATCAAATCGGTAAGTGGTTTCTTTTCTTTTTTGATTTTTCTTTTCTTATAGCCGAATGGGTGTTTATCACTATTCATTCGTGTATCTTGTTTCTAAACCGAAATGGTGTTACTTTCTCGTAGTGTTTTAAGTGGGTGATCGAATATCATTCTAGCCTTAAGTCAATCGGTGGAAATCGGAATCAATATCGTTAAGGTAAGGAGTTTTTTTTTATGGATTATTTGATATCGTTCATTATTCGATTAGTTACTAAACGGAATAATAGTTTGGACTAAACAATTTTTATAGGTCTAAATCGCTCGTTTTTATTCACTCGGGGATTCTTCAGAAATAGTGGTAAGCCTACTCCTATCACTAAAACAACCACTATCTCTCATAGTATTTTTTCTAACCGAGATTTTTCCTATGGAGGCAAGTGGTACCGAATTGAAAGGAAAGGCGATTGGAGAACTCAAAAGGAGTGGATTTGCGATTCCTACTCCTAAGTTCAAACGTAGAGCGGTATCGACGGTTTGTGATTTTCCACCGGGTTGTAGACCATCATCTAGTGAGAATAAACAAATCATGGTTGTTCACGATATCAAGGGTAAGCATTTCGATAGATCGCTTGGTTTAGATTTAGATTAATAAAAATCTCGTTCATTAGATTAATCGAGTATTATGTTGTCATAGGTGCCGACGATCAAGAGAGTCTAATACTTACCGTAATCAGGTGTGTAATCTCACACCGTAATTTCGTAGATCCATGATTTGGTAACATGTTTGATAGTAAACTGTTATTATTGTATGGCTAAAAATCATAATACGGTACGAATCGAGAAATTTGCTTAAAGTACATTATTTTTGAAGATTAGTCGAAATTGATATTAAGACTGTTAAAATTACCGAAATGCCCTTATGGGCTGAATTATCGAAATGCCCTATGGACCGATTTATCGAAATGCCCCTATGGGCCGAATTATCGAAATGCCCTATGGATCGATTTACCGAAATGCCCCTATGGGTCGAATTACCGAAATGCCCCTATGGGCCTATTTGTTTAAATACCTTAGTGGGCCGAATTATTAAATTGCTTTAATGGGCTGATTCATGAAAAGTATTCGATAGATTAATGGTTGTTTTTTATATATGGATTTTTTATGTTATTACGTATGTTGCATCTCTACATATTGGATGGGATGGGTTGCATTCATGTCATTTATTTACTATTTTGTAAATGGGCTTAGGCCCAAGATGATGTTAAACGGGTCCAGGCTTAGTGGACAGTGGTAAGGGGATTATACACTGAGTTCTAGTAACTCACCCCATTTCCTTAACCCCTGCTGGTAATGCTCAGTGACGTGGGACTTGGGCCATGGATGACTCAGTGGAGGCCATACTTCAGAAATGGTTTTATTGAACTTTAGTTTTCTATTTTCATTCACTTTATTACTGTTTTGGGTTTATTTTGTGTTGTAATAAGGCCTCTGGAATATTTTATTTTTGCTTTATGTTTGACGTACTTATTATCTTGCTTGAAATTGTTTTAAATAGGAATTTTTCTAAATACTTAAATAAAGATTTTCCAACATAGATTAACTAATGGATTTCATAACAAACTTTTACAAATATTTTAACTTGAAAATTTCTCTCAAATTATCAACAATATTTTCAAAAGTCATAGTTTAAAAGATCTCTAGTTCAAATTATCGATTTATCAATCAACCTTCGAGGTTAGTAGTACTTTATCAAACATTTCAAGTCAAACTTGTTTTCTTGATTATAATACCTATTTAGTACGAATTAAAAGGATTTACCACGTTTTCTCATGTGACATGTCAGATCCGGTCATAATGCATAGGCCGGGTTTGTGGTGTTACAAGGGAGGTGTAATCGGCCAACTGAGAGAAAAAAAACTCACAAAAGCCGAAAAGTGAACCAAATTTCCCCCATTGCCGAAATTCTATGCATACCTAGTGTCCCATTTCTGCTCCAACTTCCCAACAACTCAATCCCCTTGATTTTCTCCCCTTATCACTCCATCATCCACTCCTTAAATCACTCCCTTGATCGATTCAAACTCCTTCTCCACCAGAGTTCCATTCCAATTCAACTACTAGCTCAGCAAAGGAGTAAAATAAATGCTCCTTTGAGCAGGGAGTGACTCAAACTTAGTCCCCCTTTAGACAGAGAACATGCCATCTACCACTACACCCCGGGCGCCCATTGTGTCATATTTTACCCATCAAAAATAAGAAGCATACAACCTAAAGTCAGGGTTCCCCTAGTGCTAAAAACAAAAATTTCCCATATGTTTAGGCTTGAACCCAGGACTTCATAGAAACCTCCAAACACTCCAAAATCACTAATCCAGCAGTGCTAACATGCATTTCATGCCACAACAGACAGAATTTAAAAGCTCAGATTTTTGGGGCGTTACAGACATTACAGCAGATATGTCAGCATTTCCATATTGCTCCTCCAGCGCCGACGACTCACGATGCTAATGTGTCTGATGATGCAGACCATTGAGTCCATTTTATTTTATTTTTATTTTTACTATTAGTTATTATTATTATTTTTCTGTTTATTTGTATTTTCTTAGACTTTTTCACTTTTATATTTTGAACTATATTTTATTTATTATGATTGTTTCTAATCGAGTAACCCTTTAATCTTCTTCAACTTTGTGTTTATTTTCTTATCAGTTGCTCAGAATCGTACCTTAAATCTAAATTTATCTACAATTTCATTTTTCACTATTTTGGGAATTTCATCCAATATTCAGGGCAGTTTCAACTCTCTCCCTTTTTTAAATATTTTTGTACATTGAGGACAATGTACATCTTAAGTGTGGGGAGGTTATTTATATGATTATTTGAAAATCCCTGAATTATGCCTTTTATTTAAGTAATTTTCTCATATTACTATTAGAATGAATTCTTATCAATTTGTGATTATCATTGATGCGTTTTAGATTAAATTCATAGGTAATTGTGCATTGATTTTTTAAAATTTAAGACATGAGAGAATCAAGCATGATAAGTCTATTTTCATAATTAAAAAATTGCTAGGTTGTTTCCCTAAATTGAGGTATTACCTTGGAGTTTGAGATTTGCAAGATTGATATCAAAAACCATAATTTTAGTGAGATTTTGAGCCTTTAGAGCATACACTTTTTTTGCTCACTTTATTATTGGTTATGAGTGTGTCAATACTGATTGGTTATTCTAGAACTTGCTTCGATTATACATGTCGAGACCAAACCTTTGATTTGGTATATTGAGATGATAAAGGAACCTAGGTTTAAACCCACTTATCCCAAAAAACCTACCTTCATAATTAACCCTTAGTGAACCCCTTTGAGCGTAGTAAACCGTTTCTTGATCTACCCTTAATATTAACCCTTAACTCATTCTTTTTGATTCATTGAGAATTTTTCCTATTGTATTGACTCCCTTTTTGTCAATATTTGATTTGGTTAGTTACCTAACTATGTTCTTTTGTTTTAGTTGTTAAAGAATCTTTTATTATCCATAATTAAAAAAAAGTGAAAAAAAATTATATGTACATTTATTTTAATTATTACTAGTTCTATGTTATTTGAGCTTTAAATGGTTAATTTCACATTTTGAGAAGAAGCTCATCTTATTATTTATAAGTTTTCAATTGATGTAATTATTTAGTATTAGTTTATTTTTCTAATTAGGTAAATTATTAATTCGATCTCGATTCTAACCTTCTTTTTCAGCCTTTATCCACCCTCTTAACTAAGCCCCATTGCAACCTTTTAAAGACCTTTTGATTTGTGTATCATCTCATTTTATAGTGGTGGAGATTTGATTTTCATACAATCCTATGGTAATGACCTTTCATGTTTGACTATTGAGTGCTTATCTTTGAACCTTAAACACTTTGAGTGATTTGAGTGAATCTTTAGTGAGGATGTCAATTCTTGTCAGTTTTGAATTAAAGATAATTACTTAGATAAGAGGAAATACCTATGTTTTCATGCTTTAAAAATGTGTGACTTGGATTGTCTAAATCTTTAGTGTTCTTTTAGTTGAATTATCAATGTATGATTATTTGAATTATGACAAAACATCATTGATGAGAATTATGAATTGAGAAAGTTTAAATTTTAATTGTGAGCTAAGGATTTTGCTTGAGGACAAGTAAACGCTGAAGTGTGGGGATATTTGATAAGCCATAAAAGTAACATATTTTAATCCCATTCTTGATGCATTTTTGGATTATTTATTATTTAATTTAGTAAATTTGATGCTCCTAATCCTTTAATTTCATGTTTTTATACTTAGGAGAGCATAGGGGAGCAAAAGAAGCAGAAAACATGCCAAAATCAGACAAAACGAGCTACTTTCAGGAACCATACGACCTGGCCATTCCCACACGAGCTAAGCACATGCCCGTGTGATTCACACGGGCTGGCCACACGCCCATGTGCCAGCCTGTGTTGATATCGCTCCTTGTTTCACAAACATGCATAAAAGCCAATTTTTAGGGTTTCTGAGCATCCAAAAGTCTATAAATACACACTAGAAGAGGACCTAAGGGAGCACACAGAGTAGAACGAAGAAATTACTCGAAGAACACCGTCGGAATCAACTTAGAAGTAGGATCTCCTTCAAGATTGAAGATCTCCTGTCAACTTCTCTAGACGTTTTTGGGTTTCTTTATGTTTTGTTGTTTTCCTAATTTTGAGATGTTTTCCTCCCAAAGTATGAACTAAATTCCCTATGTAACATCCTAAAAAAAGGGGTTTGGCATTTTTGCGTTGTTGCATGTGCTGTGTTTGTTAAGCTTGTTATTTGGGTGTGATTGGGGGTCCTGGGAAGGCTCGGGTTTGAGCCTAGGCCCTGGTGAAAATTTGGTTCTTGGGCACTTTAGTGGGGTGAGCTAATGGAGGCTGGACTTAAGTTTAATTGGTTGTGTTTGCTAACACAAGTAAGTAATATGGCCTAGTTGTGTGGCGTCACAAGGGAAGCAGAGAGGGAGAAGGTTTGAATCCCACATGCAGCTTAAGGGGGTTCTATTTTATGCTCAAGAGGGTGAAGAGGTGGAACTAGAGTGGGACTTTTCTTGAAGAAGGTTTGAATTGGTCAAACGGTATGAATGAGTGAAGGAGAGTAAGAGTAGGAGAGAATCGTGGAGTGAATCATGAGATATGGAGAGTGGACGTGTTTGGCCGAAATTGGGGAAGTGCTTAGGGAGCATATTTGGTTTTTGTGTGTGTGTGTGTCTAGGTGCCGTTTTGCTCAACTCATCTTTTGGAGAGTAGTGTGGCGTTTCTAACCTTGTTAGTTTGGGTCTTTTCTACTCATTTATGCTATTCCCTAAATTCTCAGCTTATTGTTTTCATCTCTTTTCCTCATTTTGGGTCCTAGCCGAATCTGTAGAGTATTGACCACTCGTGCATCTCCCTTCATTCTTTCTTACTTCCCTCTCATCTTTTCTCTTCTGTGCTCACCATAGCCGAAACTTACCCCCATCTTTCCCCATTTGTTCTTTGCTACATTATAGCCGAAACTTCTCTTTTCTTCATTTGAGTTTCTACTATTTTCTCCATAAGCCGAATTCCCCTTTGTCCCATTTGAATCGGGTTCTTTTTCTTTCTTTTGCCATTAGCCGAACTTATTATAGATTGAAGCGTGGTGTTCTCCTGACCGCCGAACCTTCCTTTCCCCTTCGGCTTTTCGCTAGTAAGGTATTGGTTCTCTTCTTTCTTTTTATATAATCTCTTTCCTTTCTTCTCTTTTAAAGGACCGAAACTTTCATCTTTTAACTCTTCTATTAGGCTAAATTTGAACATTTCTCTCCATCTCAAATCTTGGTTGTCCCTTTGAGAAAGCCAAAGCCTTGTCGGTCAGTTGCCAAATCGGTGGCACCTTGGTAAGGATATTTATGGCCAAATAGGGGGGATGGTTGGTTGCTTTTGGTTAATCTTTGAGGTTCTTAGAAGCTGTTTCTTTTATTATTTCGAATAGTTTTCTAACGCGATCTTTTCGATAGGGTGCGAATCTTTGATCGGTAGCAGGTGGACTGAATACTCCCGTTAGAGGAGAGGCTAATACTTGGTGGTAAGCAAAACCATGGCCGAATAAGGGGGAGCATGGATGGATGCTCTTTATTCTAGGTTCATTTAGGCCAAAAGGCCATTTCTTCATTATTTTGGAACATTATCGCTAACTCGTGCTCTTCTTTAGGGACTCGATTTCGTAAGGGAGTAAAATCAAACATTCAAGCGTAGCAGAGAATTGCTGTTATTCTTGGAAAGTAGCGTGGTGTGTTGTCGTTTTCAACCTAAGGGATAGGTCATATTTTGATTGAGACTAATGGTTAGAGGATATGGATTCATAAGTGCGTAATCTTGAGGGTTCAATCTACACTCGTAACAGGTGTGTAATCTCACACCCTTCTGAATAACTGCATGTGATGAGTTGCGAATCGGCCAAAAGCAGAAAAGCCAGAAAACTGGCATCTGTGCCACTTGAGCGTGTGAGTGCTCGTAGTGGTAAATCAAGATACAAGTTGTGACGGTAAGTCGTTAAGAGTGTCATGAGTGCTCTCGCGACATTGGGGCTGTAAGGGCCTAACCGAGCCGATACGGGCTTGACGGGCCCAATGGGCTTTTCAGCCCACCTAGGCGAAATTGGTGGAAACCGTCAAAGGGTAAGTGCAGTTTGGAAATCTGGAAATCTGAGACTGAAACCCTGCGAAATGGGCCACACGAGTGTGTGGGCTAGTTTAGGCCCAAAATGAATTTTAGGCCCATTAGTTCCGTAAGAGACCCAGTAAGGGTCCTGTGTCATTCGAGGCGACAGTAAGCTATGGAAAAGATGTAAATTAATAAATTACTGAAATACCCTCGGTGGGTAAGTTACTGAGATACTCTCATTGGGTAAAATGACTATTATACCCTTAGGGGCAGATTTGGTATGATTGTGTATAAAATGATTAATTGCCATGATGATACATTTTGCATACACTGAATTATTATGCCATGACACATTGCATTTGGATGGGTTATAATGATGGAGGAAGTGCTGTACTGGTGGCTACGCCATAATATATTGATTTCAGTGGTTTATCCACATATACTGATACTGGCAACTCGACTGCATTTTTGGAGTGTAGGGTTGGGTGGGTTGACTTGGTCCCCACATGGAGTACAGGGCTGGTACGGGTGGAGTGTAGTGGATGGACTATTAGGTTAGGGCTGCATTTTCTGTTTGATTACCATGATATTGGGGCCATGGGCCCAAATTGATACTGTATGGGGCTTAGGCCCAAACTGAGACCATGACCGTGACTGGAATCGGGATTACACACTGAGTTCTTGTAACTCACCCTTTTTTTTTTCCATAACATTGCAGGTAATCCTAGTGATAGCAGATTTTGGAGCTGCGGAGGACTCGGTGTGGCCATACATCGGAGTCGTACCTCACGAAACTCAGTAAATTGGTTTTTATATTATGTCCAAGATTATTTTATTTGGGTTACTGTTTTGTAATAAGGCCATTGGACTAAATTTTCTTTTAAACTTTTATTTCCGATTGCTTACTATCATATGTTTTAAAATGGGGGGTTTTCCTAAAACATTAATAAATGTTTTCCAAAATACCACACGTTTCCGCAAATGATCCAAACTCGATTTTCATAACCAAAGCAATCTACAAGATAATAACTATAACGTTTTTCCAAGTAACCTTAAAAAGCACAATCGAATTTCACAAACAATAAAACCGAAGTTTAAAAAAGAATGCGAACTTTTTAACGAAAGCATGTTTTTTTTAAAAGTAACCCTTCTATGTGACATGCCAGATCCGGTCATAAAGTCTAGGTCGGGTTTGGGTTGTTACATTTAATGGTATCAGAGCCTGGTTGCAAACCCGGCTGTGAAATGGGTTCGAATATGTTTTCGAAATTTATTTGAAATAAGGTTTAGAAAATATATGTTTTCATTGGAAGTATGGCACCTGAGTCTCCGACACCAAATCCGTAAGTTTTCTTACCTTATGATATAATGAAATGACTGTGGTAAGAAACTACTGGAGTTAGTGGTAGCATACTGAGATTGTTAGCTATAGAAGCTAAGACTGTAGAGACTGAGACATTAGGAACTTTGATTCGCGAAAACAACTCTTATACTTGCTTTTCATAAAACATTTGTTAATAAGCATTGGAATTATATACTAATTCATAAAATTCTTAGTCAGATTAATTCGACTCAGCAGTATAAGTACAAGAGGACGTGGACGTGGCAGACGTGGCTGTGGTAGGGGCCGAGGTGCTGGGGCTGGGTCCGCAGCATCGGGGCACCTGCATGAAATTGAAGCACCTGCATCACCAGTAACTGAAACAGGGTCTCACGATCAAACTGGAGGGGACGATGCTTTGTCCCAAGCAATGCTGCAGGTCTTGGAACGGGTTACAGAAGCGAGTACTGGATCGGTAGCTTGGAAATCTACTTCTGAGCGACTCTGGTCAAATGGAGCCAAGGTATTTAGGGGCATTTCTGGTGTAGCTCCGAATGTAGTGGAGTATTGGTTAGAGGCTGTGGAACAAATTATGGATGACTTGGACTACACTGTAGAGGAGAAATTGAGAGGAGCAGTGTCTCTCTTGTGAGATGAGGCATACCAGTGGTGGCTCACAGTGAGGAAAGGTACTCAAGCGGATTGTATCATCTGGGACTTCTTTAAGACAGCGTTGTAGGGAAAATACATTGGGGCTAGTTATGTGGACGTCCAGAGTAAGGAATTTTTGAATTTGGTTCAAGGAAGCAAATCCGTAGCAGAATATAAGGCAGAGTTTCTGGGCTTGAGCCGTTACGCACGGGGTATAGTAGCGACCGCTTATGAGCATTGTTTGCGGTTTGAAGATGGG
The DNA here is from genome assembly GCA_025503065.1 of Gossypium bickii. Taxonomy (NCBI): domain Eukaryota; kingdom Viridiplantae; phylum Streptophyta; class Magnoliopsida; order Malvales; family Malvaceae; genus Gossypium; species Gossypium bickii. The sequence goes on along the minus strand of CP106715.1, from coordinate 30,795,298 downwards.
CTGTGAGATGAGCTGCGGGTATTGATAGCTCCGCAGCGGGAAAGAGATTTTGCTATATTGGTGGAGAAAGCCAAGATTGCTGAGGAGGTGAAACGTACTGAGCTTCAGAATCGTGACAAGGACAGGGGCAGGAATAAGAGGGATTTTAGGCCTTTTAGCTCTTCTGATAGATTTCAAAAGAGGCGTAGATTTAACGAGCCGGTCTGAACTAGAGTTCCATTTGCTACTGGCAGACTGCAGCCTTGTGCAGTGTGCGATTTATTTCATTAAGGTGAATGCTGGAAGAAAGTTGGGGCTTACTTCAAGTGTGGGTCAAGAGACCACAGAATTAAGGACTGTACGCTGAAACTGGATCTGACGTCAGCTGCGGGACAGGGTTATGCTCAGCCAGAGAGAGGTTGCCAGCAACCATCGAGAGGTTGTTGCCCAGCCAAGGGGGGAAATGGGTTTGGACGAGGTTGTGGAGCACCGAGTAGAGGTGTTAGTAATATTGATGCAAGGCAGCCAGGGTTGGTTTATGCGGCTTGACGTCGAGAGGATGGGGATGCACCGGACGTCATAACTGAAAAGTTTCTTATATTTGATGTGCCATTTACAGCTTTGATTGATATTGGATCTACCCATTCATATGTTGCCTGTACTGTGTCTGGGACTCTGGGTATAGAATCTGAGATTGCTGCTAGAGAAATGTCTGTGATTAGCCCTCTAGGGCAACCTGTGGTAGTGAACAAGTTGTTTAGGAGTGTGCTCTAGAAGTTCAAGGAGTAGTATTTCCGGCAGATTTGATGGAACTACTGTTCAGCGAGTTTGACCTTATTCTAGGCATGGACTGGCTAGTTAAGCACCGTGCGAACTTGGATTACACTGCTAAGCATATGGTATTAAAGACTCCAGAGAATGAGGAGGTGATTGTGATAGGAAAAAGAAGGGATTATTTGTCTCATGTAACACCCCAAACCCGGTCCAAACACCACGACCGAATCTGGTATGTTACGGGGAAAAACGTGTTTGAAAGTTACGAGTTTGCACTAAATAGATTTGATAAAACTCTGTTCCGTTTGGTAAAACAAGTTGTTTAATATCGTTACTAAAACATTTAGACTGAGTAAAAATTTGAGTTCAAGTTTGAAGACGATTGATTTTCATTTATTTATAAAATCAGTGTGATACCCGATGGTATAGTTGAAAACATATCGTTAAAATTTTGAAATCGTTGTCATTTCAAGTTTTAGCACATTAACCCAATTATTTTGTTAAAGCATATTAAAATTTAACTTAAAACATAAACATCATAAGGCATAATTTAAAGGCCTTTTACAAATCCGAAATAAAACCCAACTGAAAGTAAATAACTAAAGTACCCAAAATGTAATGTCTGAGTAAAACTTTTTATTCAGCATGGCATGAGCACCCCGAGTCCATCCCGGCTCCATGTCCGCGTCTAAGTGCCACCTGAAATGTCAAAGGAGAGGGTGAGTCGTATGACTCAGTGTATAAATCCCGCTCCCAATGAAACAACATGCTAACACACATCATACGTAGTAACACAATTAATGCAACCCGGTCCTAACCATCCGTATCTCCTTTTCTACCCGTGTGGTACCAAAACCACGGTGGTGCCAAACCACCTGGTGATCCAAAGTCACGATATCCATAAGTGTGGTGCCAAACCACTAGTGACCCAAAGTCACGCATAATCTGATGATGGGGCCAACCCATCGCGTGATACCAAATCACTAGCGACAATCCCGTATCTCTCAAGTGGGGTCAACCCACGGTGGTGTCAAACCACAGGGACGAGTCGCAATGAGGTGCCAAACCTCTGGTGTCCCAAAGACACAATGTGGTACCAAACCACTGGTGACCGTAGTCATGATAGTCGAGTGATGGGGCCAACCCATCGTGTGATACCAAATCACTGGTGTCAATCCCGTATAATCAACTGTGGGGCCAACCCACCGTGGTACTAAGCCCACTGGACGCGAGGCTGAGGTGCCAAACCTCCGGTGACCCAAAGTCACAAAATATCATCGTGGTACCAAACCACTTTGGAGGTGCCAAACCTCCGTGACCCAAAGTCACGATGTCCCAAAGACACGGATATCAATTCCCCCTCCTCTCAAATCACCCAACATGTCATATCGATGCACATCATGTAATACATGCCAACATGCCCCAAAATGCATCTCATAGCATACATAGCATAAATCATACATCACAGGTATCACAATAGAACTCGTAATAAGGTAGACTTACCCGGATCCGTACACATACCCTATTTGGGTATCCGATTATCCATCACACTGTTATGATTTTTAACAGGCAAACAGTTTTATTAACAATATTACTAAGTTTCAGTGTGTTAGTTACACACCTGATAACACGAGTCTAGAAATCCCGATGAAAACGATCTAAGTCCCTTGATTAACTTGCTCCTAAAATCGGCCGAACATAGGGGTTAGTACACATAAACCATTCGGCCAAAGACTTATAAACCCAAAGGGGTTAATTTCAATCCCTTACCTTCACTTGATTTGGTTTCCTATCAAATCCGAGTCAAGCAGTGATTCCCTTTGACAATCGGCCACTCCTAAAAGAAAAACCATCAATACTTAATAGCTTGGCTAAATCAAAACTAAACAAATAGACTAATAGAATGCCCTCTTACCACCACTTACCAACCACCAAAGATCGATCAACCAAACAGGATCACCCTTCACTAATATGCGGTCAAAAGAGAGAGCTATGGAAGGAAGAAAAGATTCGGCCAACACCTTAAAAGAAAGAAAAGAGAATTGCCCTTAGGTGTTTAATACACCTGTGTTCGGTTCAGAGTGAGAGAAGAGAGAAAACAATTGTTTTTAGAGGATGGAGTTTCGGTTTACACACAGATGAACAAAAAGAAAAGAGGTAGAAGAGAAGAGAACATTCGGCCACACACACAAATCCAAGAGAAGCAGAACGAACTTGCCAAATGGGTGCTTAAACTTTCGGTTCAAGAAAAAGAAGATGAGATAGAGCTCTTTAGAATTTTCGGCTAGCTATGACAAGAGAAGAAAAATGAGAGAACTCTCTTTTGAAACTCAGCTTAGGCTATTGACAAAAAGAAAGAATTTTAGCTATCAACCTTTGACCGAACCCAACAAAATGCCAAAAAGAATTTCGGCATAGCCTTCCCACTTACTTACCAAAACCGACCACCCTCCAACAAGCTTCCCAAGGTACGGCCAACACCTCCAATTCCCCCAAAAATTCGGCCACAATCCCTATAAACACTCCCTACCACACTTTCAAACACTTTGAACAAGTCTCCTTCCTATATTCACTCTCCACCCATCTTTTAAAAAAAATTTGACTTGGTCCAAGGAGGAATTTGAACTCCATCCAACTCCTCCCTCCTATGCCGTCCAAAAAGAAGCCAAAAAGTGGGGATTTTCGTTGCTTGAACCCAAGACCTCCCCCTTGCACATGACGCCAAACCAAGCTCCAAGTGGCGCAAGCTCTGCCACTTTGCTAGCTTGCTTGTTATGCTCAAAAATACCAATTAAAATACATATGGCCCAACTCCTTCAGCTCCTCTCAAGTAAAGTCAAAAAAAAAAAAAAAATTTTCCTACCTACTCAGGCACACTTCTAGCCCACAACTAAGCCCCGAATCACACAAACAACAACATAACAGTCCAACACATGCAAAATCATGCAACCACAAAATAGCCCCTAACCCGGGATATTACATCTCATGTGATTTCGGCATTAAAGGTTGAGAAGTTGGTGCGTAAGGGGTGTGAGGCATTTCTAGCTTTCACCAGCACATCAGATGTTACGGAATTGTTTGTTGGGGATGTTAGAACCATGAAGGAGTTTTCGGACATATTTCCCAAAGAGCTTCTGGGGTTGCCTCCAAACCGCGAGATCGAATTTGGCATTGAGCTGTTGCCAGGAACAGCTCCGGTGTCCATTGCCCCTTATAGGATGGCACCGAAGGAGCTGGTAGAACTGAAGGCTCAAATCCAACAGTTGTTGGATTGAGGATTTATCAGGCTAAGTGTATCTCCATGGGGAGCGCCGGTATTGTTCATGAAGAAAAAGAATGGGTCGATGTGTATGTGCATTGACTATCGTCAGTTGAACAAGCTAACTATTAAGAACAAATACCCGCTACCAAGGATTGACGATCTGTTCGATCAGCTGCGAGGAGCTGCAGTCTTCTGAAAAATCGATTTAAGATCGGGGTACCATCAGCTAAGGGTCAAGGAGGCGGATATTTACAAGATTGTATTCTGAACTCGTTAAGGACATTACGAAGTTTTGGTTATCCCGTTCGAATTAACTAACACACCAGCCACTTTTATGGATATGATGAACCGGGTCTTCCAACCCTATCTAGACTGGTTCATGGTGGTATTCATAGACGACATTTTGGTGTACTCAAGAACAGAGGAGAAGCATGATTCACATCTTCGAGTTGTTCTGCAGATATTGAAAGAAAAGCAACTTTATGCCAAATTCAGTAAGTGTGAGTTTTAGTTGAAGGAAGTGACATTTTTGGGGCATGTTGTGTCTGCCGAGGGGACTAGGGTTGATCCTCAGAAAGAGGAAGCGGTATTGGATTGGAGGCCACCCAAGTCAGTATCAGAAATTCGAAGTTTTCTGGGTTTAGCTGGGTACTACAGAAGGTTTGTTGAGCTATTTTCTTTGATTGCTGCACCCCTAACTGAGTTACCGCGTAAGGGAGTACCGTTTATTTGGACCGATAAACAGCAGAAAAGTTTTGAAAAGTTGAAGAAGATTCTGATTGAAGCACCGATTTTGACACAGCCTGAGGCTGGGAAATAGTTTGTTGTTTACTGAGATGCGTCACACACAGGTTTGGGATGTGCTCTGATGTAAGAAGGGAAGGTGGTAGCTTATGCATCTCGTCAACCAAGGCCGCATGAGGTGAACTATCCCACTCATGACTTGGAACTAGCTGCGGTGGTGTTCGCATTGAAGATATGGAGGCATTACCTGTATGGGGAAAAGTCGATTATCTACACCGACCACAAGAGTCTGAAATATCTCCTTACCCAAAAGAAGCTGAATTTAAGGCAACAGAGATGGATAGAGTTACTAAAAGATTACGACTATTCGATTGAGTATCACCCAGGCAAAGCTAACGTGGTGGCAAATGCATTAAGTCGTAAAGTGGTATCAGATTTGAGAGCAATGTTTGCCCACCTCAGCCTTTATGAGGATGGTAGTTTGTTGGCAGAACTTCAGGTGAAACCGACTTGGGTTAATCAAATTAGGGAGAAGCAGTTGATGGATGAGTCGTTGGGTTCTCGTTTTTAGCAGGTAAAGAGTGGGGAGACAATGGATTTTGGGCTGAACAGCGAAGGGGTGTTATGTTGTTGTGGAAGAGTTTGTATGCCAAAGGACTCTGAGTTAAGGCAGATGATTCTGCGGGAGGCACATAGTAGTCCATACGCTATGCATCCCGGTGGAAACAAGATGTACCGAGATCTGCATGAATAGTACTGGTGGCCAGATTGAAAGGGAAGTTACAGACTTTGTAAGCAAGTGCTTGACATGTCAGCAAGTGAAGGTGGAACATCAGTTGCCTTCGGGTTTGCTGCAACCGGTGAAGATTCCACTTTGGAAGTGGGAGAGAATAACCATGGATTTTGTTAGTGGGCTACCCCTAACGCCTACTAAAAAAGATTCAGTGTGGGTAATCGTTGATCAGTTGACTAGGTCCGCTCATTTCATACCGGTGCACACTGACTATGCACTACAGAAGTTGTCCAAGTTGTATGTGGCAGAAATTGTGAGACTACATGGGGTGCCAATGTCTATCATATTGGATAGCGACCCTAGATTTACATCTCGGTTCTGGAAGGCATTACATGAAGCGTTGGGTACAAGATTGGACTTTAGTACAGTGTTTCATCCACAGGTTGATGGTCGGAGAGGGTAATTCAGATTCTGGATGTAACACCCCAAACCCGGCCCATGCGGTATGACCGGATCTGACATGTCACATGAAGAAAGCATAAAACATCGTGTGATTCTTACTAAAAAAAGCGTTACTTAGTTGTGTTTAAGTAAACAAGTTTTATATGTAAATATTTGATAAAATACAGCTATTTTGAAACATTGTTTGATGAGTCGAAAATTGAGGTAGTGAGCATTAAAACCGTGACTTTTGAAAATATCGTAGATAATTTTGAAAGAAAATCCGAGTTAAATCATTTGTAAAAGTTTGCTATAAAATCCATTTACTAATCAATTTTGGAAACCATTATTATTATTTTTTTAGAAAATTCCCTTTTAAACAATTTAAGAAAAATAATAAAAACATCCCAAACATAAAGCAAAATAAAAATAGTCCAGAGGCCTTATTACAACTTTAAAACCCAAATAGTAAAAGTAATAAACGGAGAAGAAATTTAAAGTTCCAAAAAGAAACACCATTTCTGAAGTATGGCCTCCACCGAGTAATCCATGGCCCCAAGTCCTCATCACTGAGCGTTACCTACAAGGGTTAAGAAAAAGGGGGAGTGAGTTACAAGAACTCTGTGTGAAATCCCCTTTCCGTCATCTACTGGGCCTGAACCCATATAGAAATCATCTTGGCCTAAGCCGATTAACATAACAATGTATAAATGAAATAAATGTATGCAACCCACCCAATCCAACCAGCACACGCCCGTACCATCCCATCACACTTGTGGGGATCAAGTCAACCCACTCGCCAAACACACCAATCGCAGGCAAGATGCCATTTAATTCGCAGGCAAAATGCCATTTAATTCGCAGGCAAAATGCCATTTATAATATATTTATTGTGGCCAAGCTATCGATTTATGATTGCACAAAGCCATATTCACGATGGCACAAAGCCATATTTAGGTTGGCACATAGCCATTATCAGAATTTGTGGCGAGCACCAAATAAATAAGTAAACATAATATTAAACATTTTTGTGGCAATGCCACCAGGCTACACTTCTCTTCAATATTTTTCCCAACCCATGCAATATGTAACATGGAACATACATAATTAATCCAATAGTTTATTACGGTAAATCGACCAATTATAGAACTTTGTAATTCGGCCCACTAAGGCATTCTAGCAAATCGGCCCTTTAGGGGCATTTTCGTAATTCGGCCCATAGGGGCATTTTCGTAATTCGGTAATTTTACCCTCTAAGGGTAATTTGGTAATCTTGCAATCCAAGGGTATTTCGATAATTTACCGTCCAAGGGTATTTTGGTAAGTCCGCAACCTAGACTTAACTACTAATGTGGGGCATAAAAATTGAAATTGTCTAGCTGCATCATACTGACTAAATTGGCTATAACTCGAGTTAGGAAACTCAAAATTTAGATCCGTAAATTTTCCTTGAAACTAGACTCATATATCTTCTTACTACAAGTTTTCCAGAATTTTTGGCTTAAACATTTAGTATAGTTTATTCCTTGTTTCACTGACCAACGGTTCTCATCCCTTGTTTCACTGACCAACGGTTCTTACTACAAGTTTTCTAGAATTTTTGGCTTCTCACTGTACAGTTCTTATATGTTGCTCCCACTTGTTTCTATTGAAAATAGGCTCACTAAGGAATCTATACATATAAATTATAACTCATAATTCACTTTGTACAATTTTGAATGATTTTTCCAAGACAAAATAGGGAACCACGAAGTTATTCAGAACCAGTCTTACTAAAATTAAAATATCACAGAACATAAAATTTCTCTTCCTCCTCTGTTTCTTTCATATAAAAATAGACACAGGTAATTCGATATCTTATTCACTTTCTAATTCCCTTTCTCCTAGTTTTCGTGATTTTTCAAAATCACGTCACTACTGCTAACCAAAAATTGTTTCATTGCAATCTATGGTTACCACTACGAATATACGCACGCTCGAGTGGTCATGGATGCCGGTTTCTGATTTTCTTCAGTATTTCGACCGAATCACAGAACATTTCATGCAAACGTTTAGAGAAGTCTGAGATTACACACCATTTCAAACATGTATTTGGAAGGTACGGGATTACACATCTTATTTGGATTTCCCAAAGAACCACACTTCGTTGCCCCCACAATAGTGATCCTTTCTTACTAGGTTCACAAATCTGGCCTTGCACCTTAGCTATTGCAACGAGTTCCTACAGTAAATAAGTGATGTACCAAAGGGGTTAGCCTTCATCCAATATTCGACCCTTCCACAAGAGCAAGAAGTTGATATCATCACCACAAAATAGAATCACATGAGCGGTGCAAAACCTCAAAATAAAGAGTAACATCTTACCACCAATATTCGGCCTAATCACCCACTCACCGATCAACTTCCGAAACCAAGGTTATGAGAATGATAAGTATTAGCAAAGGATGGCTTGATTCGGCCCTTATCATAGAGAACAAGAGGAGTTTAAAAATAAGAACAAGTGGCTAAGTTCGGCTTAGCCAAGAGATGAAAGTTTCAGCAACAAGGGAAGAATGAACAAAGATGGATTGAGGGTTACGGCACAACAAGGGAACAAGATGAACAATGGCTAGAGTGTTTAGGCTAAAACAAGAGAAAATGAGGTGAACAAAGGGCTTTAGAATTTCGGTCAGCCAAGAGAAAGAATTGGAAAAGAAACACTAAAAATGCTAAAAGAAACAAGCCTTACAAACACCAAAATTTTGCCAAAAGACTATAGGAAATTCGGCTACCAAGTTTCCCCCCTAACAAAACCATGTACCATCTTTACCAAAAGATGAGTGTTGACCTAAAATGCTTTCCAAAACATCCTCCACATAATAGGCCAACATGTTCCCTTCTCTTACCATTTTCCTTCATTTCTTTCCTTGATTTTCCCTAGTCTTTCTCCTTACCATATTCCTTAGCCATCTTTCCAAAAATTAAAAAGTCTTCCTCACCATAATTAGTACCATGACCAAAACTTGGAAAGAAAACACAAAAATAAATCCAAAATTGCAATAGATGGGATTCGAACCCTTTCCCTTCATGCTCTCCACTTGACACCACACCACTCCACCATGTGCTTAACTTATGCTAGCAAAATAGATTCTTATTTCCTTAAGCCTTGATGCCATTTACCTTCTCTCTTTAAAGTGCTTAAACATAAAAATTTATTTATAGCATAACTTGAACCCGGAACTTCCTAGAAACCTCGTAACTCTCCAAAACCACCTTTCTAAAAAGTCCATCTTGAAATAATGCCGTTCTCTTGTTCTCAAAAATTTTAAACACACCTACGCCCAAGGTCCAAATGGGCTCAATCCTTCTAGGTCCAATTTCGGGTCGTTACAATTCTACCCTGCTTAAAGAAATTTCGTCCTCGAAATTTTCAACCAACTACTAAACGCGCCGCTTAAATCACACCATTATGCTTTTGCTGTGCACTCTGATCTTAATAACACTAATGTACTTTTAATCATAATCTTGAATCCTCTTTCAGACAACCAAACATCTAACCACAAAAGCAAGTAGTTATCTACCACTTATACCTAAACTTTTCTACATTCAAACATTATGTCCAACCAAAATATACCTGACTTGATGGTGATGAAACAATCCCAAGCCTTATGCTCCTTAGACCCGCATCTCAAGCATGCTCCTGACCTCCTCTAGCATTCTCCCGAATGATGCCTTCTGCAATAATAGCAAGCCAAAAAGTTTAGACGTGCCTTAACACGCTTCCAGAACGAGAATGTGACCCAAAAGAACCGCAATCTCTTTTCTTCTTACAGTCCGCACACCCAACTCGAAGTGCTTCACTGATTCCTTTAACTTCCTCCAATACCTCCTTAACAATCTATGTCAGCTCAACAACCCCAGCTCGATCATGAGATCCCGTCTCAACCACTGGCGATGTTAGTGCCTCCTTTTCGGGCATATGCCTCAGTACCGAAGATCTAGCCCTAGCACCTCGGCCTCTACCACGTCCACGTCTTCTAGCGCTCATGTTCACAAAATTAATTTAATCTTATTAAGAGTTTTATGAATCATTATGCTATTTCAGTATTTATTAAACAATATCTTATGAAGTATAGAAAATAAAGTTGTTTTTGCAATACGTATCCTAAAGTCTCAATCTCTAAAATTTTAGCTCCTAAAGCTAAGAGTTCTAGAGTATTTCTATAGTTATACTACAACAATTATAAAATGAAAACATAAACTTACTTGACTTGGTGCCGGATACTTGTGGTGCCATACTTCTTTTAGAACATGCATGTATAAATTAAAATTTTAAACAGCATTGGAAAACGCTTTTGAACCCAAACCACAACCGAGTTTTGCAATCGGGCTCTGATACCATAAAATGTAACAATCCAAACCCGGCCCATGCGGTATGACCGGATGTGGCATGTCACATGAAGAAAGCGTAAAACATCGTATGATTCTTACTAAAAAAAGTGTTACTTGGTTGTGTTTAAGTAAACAAGTTTTGTATGTAAATATTTGATAAAATACAGCTATTTTGAAAGATCATTTGATGAGTCAAAAATCGAGGTAGTGAGCTTTAAAACCGTGACTTTGGAAAATGTCGTAGATAATTTTGAAAGAGAATCCGAGTTAAATCATTTGTAAAAGTTTGCTATAAAATCCATTTACTAATCAATTTTGGAAACCATTATTATTATTATTTTTTAGAAAATTCCCTTTTAAATAATTTAAGAAAAATAATAAAAACATCCCAAACATAAAGCAAAATAAAAATAGTCTAAAGGCCTTATTACAACTTTAAAACCCAAATAGTAAAAGTAATAAATGGAGAAGAAATTTAAAGTTCCAAAAAGAAACACCATTTCTGAAGTATGGCCTCAACCGAGTAATCCATGGCCCCAAGTCCTCATCACTGAGCGTTACCTACAAGGGTTAAGAAAAAGAGGGAGTGAGTTACAAGAACTCAGTGTGAAATCCCCTTTCCGTCATCCACTGGGCCTGAACCCATATAGCAATCATCTTGGCCTAAGCCCATTAATATAACAATGTATAAATGAAATAAATGTATGCAACCCAACCCATCCAACCAGTACACCCCCGTACCATCCCATCACACTTGTGGGGATCAAGTCAACCCATCCCGCCAAACACACCAATCGCAGGCAAGATGCCATTTAATTCGCAGGTAAAATGCCATTTAATTCGTTGGCAAAATGCCATTTATAATATATTTATTGTGGCCAAGCCACCGACTTACGATGGCACAAAGCCATATTCACAATGGCACAAAACCATATTCACGATTGTACAAAGCCATATTCACGATGGCACAAAGCCATATTTAGGTTGGCACATAGCCATTATCAGAATTTGTGGCAGAGCCACCGAAATCATAAGTAAACATAATATTAAACATTTTTGTGGCAATGCCACCAGGCTACACTTCTCTTCAACATTTTTCCCAACCCATGCAATATGTAACATGCAACATACATAATTAAAAATAATATCCACATATAAGTACAAAAATCATTAATCCAATAGTTTATTACGGTAAATCGACCAATTATAGAACTTTGTAATTCGGCCCACTAAGGCATTCTAGCAAATCGGCCCTTTAGGGGCATTTTCGTAATTTGGCCCATAAGGGCATTTTCGTAATTCAATAATTTTACCCTCTAAGGGTAATTTGGTAATCTCGCAACCCAGGGGTATTTCGGTAATTTACCGTCCAAGGGTATTTTGGTAAGTCCGCAACCTAGACTTAACTACTAATGTGGGGCATAAAAATTGAAACTGTCCATCTACATCATACTGACTAAATTGACTATAACTCGAGTTAGGAAACTCAAAATTTAAATCCGTAAATTTTCCTTGAAACTAGACTCATATATCTTCTAACTAAAAGTTTTCTAGAATTTTTAGCATAACCATTTAGTACAGTTTATTCATTAAATATTCCCTTGTTTCACTGACCAACGGTTCTGACCTCTCTTACCCGAAATTCAAATATCTCACTATAAAGTTTTCATATGTTGCTTCCACTTTTTCTATTGAAAATAGGCTCACTAAGGAATCTATACATATAAATTATAACTTATAATTAATTTTGTACAATTTTGAATGATTTTTCCAAGATAGAACAGGAAACACGAAGTTATTCAGAACCAGTCTACCAAAAATTAAAATATCACAGAATATAAAATTCCTCTTTCTTCTCTGTTTCTTTCATATAAAAATAGACACAGTAAGCTTTAATTTGATATCTTATTTACTTTCTAATTCTCTTTCTCCTATTTTTCGTGATTTTTCAAAATCACGTTACTGCTGCTAACCAAAAACTGTTTCATTGCAATCTATGGTTACCACTACGAATATACGCATGCCCGAGTGGTCACGGATGCCAGTTTCTGGTTTTCTTCGGTATTTCGACCGAATCACAGAACATTTCATGCAAACATTTAGAGAATTGTGAGATTACACACCATTTCAAACATGTATTCGGAAGGTACGGGATTACACGCCTTATTTATATTTCCTAAAGAACCACAATAGTGATCTTTACTAGGTTCACAAATCCAGCCTTGCACCTTGGCTATTGCAACGAGTTCCTAAAGTAAATAAGTGATGTACCAAACAGGTTAGCCTTCATCCAATATTCGGCCCTTCCACAAGAGCAGGAAGTTGATATCATCACCACAAAATAGAATCACATGAGCGGTGCAAAACATCAAAATAAAGAGTAACATCTTACCACCAATATTTGGCCAAATCACCCACCCACCAATCAACTTCCGAACCAAGGTTATGAGAATGATAAGTATCAGCAAAGGATGGCTTGATTCGGCCCTTATCATAGAGAATAAGAGGAGTTTAAAAATAAGAACAAGTGGCTAAGTTCGGCTTAGCCAAGAGATGAAAGTTTCAGCAATAAGGGAAGAATGAACAAAGATGGATTGAGGGTTACGGCACAACAAGGGAACAAGATGAACAATGGCTAGAGTGTTTAGGCCAAAAAAAGAGAAACTGAGGTGAACAAAGGGCTTTAGAATTTCGGTCAGCCAAGAGAAAGAATTGGAAAAGAAACACTAAAAATGCTGAAAGAAACGAGCCTTACAAACACCAAAATTTTGTCAAAAGACTATAGGAAATTCAGTTACCAAGTTTTCCCCATAACAAAACCATGTATCATCTTTACCAAAAGATGAGTGTTGACCCAAAATGCTTTCCAAAACATCCTCCACATAAAAGGCCAACATGTTCCCTTCTTTTCCCATTTTCCTTCATTTCTTTCCTTGATTTTCCCTAGTCTTTCTCCTTACCATATTCCTTAGCCATCTTTCCAAAAATTAAAAAGTCTTCCTCACCATAATTAGTACCATGACCGACACTTGGAAAGAAAGCACAAAAATAAATCCAAAATTGCAATAGATGGGATTCGAACCCTTTCCCTTTATGCTCTCCGCTTGACTCCACACCACTCCACCATGTGCTTAACTTATGCTAGCAAAATACACTCTTATTTCCTTAAGCCTTGATGCCACCTACCTTCTCTCCTTAAAGTGCTTAAACATAAAAATTTACTTATAGCCTAACTTGAACCCGGAACTTACTAGAAACCTCGTAATTCTCTAAAACCACCTTCCTAATAAGTCCATCTTAAAATAATGCCGTTCTCTTGTTCTCAAAAATTTTAAACACTCCTACGCTCAAGGTCCAAATGGGCTCAATCCTTCTAGGCCCAATTTTGGGTCATTACACTAGAAGACATGTTAAGGGGGTGTGTGATTGACTTCAGAGGTAGTTGGGAAGATTACTTACCGTTAGCAGAATTTGTGTACAACAACAGCTACCAATCCAGCATTCAGATGGCACTCTACGAGGCGTTATATGGTCGGAGGTGTCGTACCCCTACCTGTTGGATAGAATTGGGTGAACGATGGTTGTTGGGTCAGAAATTGATTTCAAAAACTGAGGAAAAGGTTAAGTTGATTCGGGGTCGATTAAAAAAAGCTTCTGATAGACAGAAGTCGTATGCAGACCTGAAGTGAAAGGAGATAGAATTTTCAGTGGGGGACTATGTCTTCTTGAAGGTCTCACCTTGGTAGAAGATTTTGAGATTTGGATGGAAGGGTAAGTTGAGCCCCAGATTCATTGGGAATTATCGGATAGTGAAGCGTGTGGGACCAGTCGCCTATCAGCTTGAGCTGCCCTCTGAGTTAAACCAGATACATAGCGTATTTCACGTTTCTATGTTAAGGCGCTATCGTTTAGATCCTTCTCATATAGTACCGGTAGAAGAAATTGAGGTTAGACCTGATCTGTCTTTTGAAGAGGAACCAGTGCAGATTTTGGATCGGGATGTTAAAGTGTTGAGGAGAAAGTCCGTTCCACTGGTCAAAGTGTTGTGGCACAATCACAATTCTGAGAAAGCCACGTGAAAGCTGAGGAGGCAATTCAACAGCAATACCCTCACCTCTTTTGATCAAGTAAATTTCGAGGCCGAAATTTCTTTAAGGGGGTAGAACTGTAACATCCTAACAATAGGGGTCTGGCATTTTTGCATTGTTGCATGTGCTGTGTTTGTTAAGCTTGTTATTTGGGTGTGATTGGGGGTCCTGGGAAGGCTCGGGTTCGAGCCTAGGCCCTGGTGAAAGTTTGGTTCTTGGGCACTTTGGTGCGGTGAGCTAGTGAAGGCTGGACTTAAGTTTAATTGGTTGTGTTTGCTAACACAAGTAAGTAATGTGGCCTAGTGGTGTGGCGTCACAAGGGAAGCAGAGAGGGAGAAGGTTTGAATCCCACATGCAGCTTAAGGGGGTTTTATTTTATGCTTAAGACGGTGAAGAGGTGGAACTGGAGTGGGACTCTACTTGGTGAAGGTTTGAATTGGTCAAACGGTTTGAATGATTGAAGGGGAGTAAGAGTAGGAGAGAATCGTGGAGTGAATCATGGATATGGAGAGTGGAGGTGTTTGGCTGAAACTGGGGAAGTGCTTAGGGAGCATATTCAGTTTTTGTGTGTGTGTCTAGGTGCCGTTTTGCTCAACTCATCTTTGGAGAGTAGTGTGGCGTTTCTGACCTTGTCAGTTTGGGTCTTTTCTACTCATTTATACTATTGCCAAAATTCTGAGCTTATTGTTTTCATCTCTTTTCCTCATTTTGGGTCCTAGCCAAATCTGTAGAGTATTGACCACTCGTGTATCTCCCTTCATTCTTTCTAACTTCCCTCTCATCTTTTCTCTTCTGTGCTCACCATAACCGAAACTTACCCCCATCTTTCCCCATTTGTTCTTTGCTACATTATAGCCGAAACTTCTCTTTTCTTCATTTGTGTTTCTACTATTTTCTCCATAAGCTGAATTCCCCTTTGTCCCATTTGAATTTGGTTCTTTTTCTTTCTTTTTCCATTAGCTGAACTTAGTATAGATTGAAGCGTGGTGTTCTCCTGATCGCCAAACCTTCCTTTCCCCTTCGGCTTTTCGCTAGTAAGGTATTGGTTGTCTTCTTTCTTTTTATATAATCTCTTTCCTTTCTTCTCTCTTAAAGGATCAAAACTTTCATCGCTAGTAAGGCCGTTTCTTCATTATTTTGGAACATCATCACTAACTCGTGCTCTTCTTTAGGGACTCGATTTCGTAAGGGAGTAAAATCGAACATTCAAGTGTAGCAGAGAATTGCTGTTATTCTTGGTAAGTAGTGTGGTGTGTTGTCGTTTTTAACCTAAGGGATATGTCGTATTTTGATTGAGACTAATGGTTAGAGGATATGGATTCATAGGTGCGTAATCTCGAGGGTTCAATCTACACTCGTAATAGGTGTGTAATCTTACACCCTTCTGAATAACTGCATGTGATGACTTGCGAATCGGCCAAAAGCCGAAAAGCCGAAAAACCTCCATCTGTACCACTTGAGCATGCGAGCTCTCGTAGTGGTAAATCAAGATACAACTAGTGACGGTAAGTCGTTGAGAGTGTCACGAGCGCTCTTGCGACATTGGGGCTGTAACTGGCCTAACCGAGCTGATACGGGCTTGACGGGCCCAATGGGCTTTCCGGCCCACCTGGGCAAAGTTGGTGGAAACCGTCAAAGGGTAAGTGCAGTTGTGAAATCTTGAAATCTAAAACTGGAACCATGCGAAATATGCCACACGAGCGTGTGGGCTCGTTTGGGCCTGAAATGGATTTCAGGCCCATTAGTTCCGTAAGAGACCCAGTAAGGGTCCTGTGTCGTTCGAGGCGATAGTAACCTATGGAAAAGCCTTAAATTGATATATTACTGAAATACCCTCGGTGGGTAAGTTACTGAGATACCCTCGTTGGGTAAAATTACTGTTATACCCTTAGGGGCAGACTTGGTATGATTGTGTATAATTTGATTAATTGCCATGATGATACATTTTGCATACATTGAATTATTATGCCATGACATATTACATTGGGATGGGTTATAATGATGGAGGAAGTACTGTACTGGTGGCTATGCCACAATGTACTAATTTTGATGGTTGACCACATATATCGATCTTGGCGGCTTTGCTGCGTTTATATCTGTGGCTCTGATCGCATTTTTGGAGTGTAGGGTTGAGTGGGTTGACTTGGTCCCCACATGGAGTGTAGGGCTGGTACGGGTGGAGTGTAGCGGATGGACTATTAGGTCGGGGCTGCATTTTCTATTTGCATTACCATGATATTAGGGCCGTGGGCCCAAATTGATACTGTATGGGGCTTAGGCCCAGACTGAGACCATGACCATGACTGGAATCGGGATTGCACACTGAGTTCTTGTAACTCACCCTTTTTTTCCATAACATTGCAGGTAATCCCCAGTGATAGCAGATTTTGGAGCTGCGGAGGACTCGGTGGTGGCCATACATCGGAGTCGTACCTCACAAAACTCAGTAAATTGGTTTTTATATTATTTCCAAGATTATTTTATTTGGGTTATTGTTTTGTAATAAGGCCATTGGACTAAATTTTCTTTTGAACTTTCATTTCCGATTGCTTACTATCATATGTTTTAAAATGGGGGGTTTTCCTAAAACATTAATAAATGTTTTCCAAAATATCACGTTTCCACAAATGATCCAAACTCGATTTTCATAACCAAAGCAGTCTACAAGATAATAACTATAACGTTTTTCCAAGGAACCTTAAAAAGCACAATCGAATTTCACAAATAATAAAACCGAAGTTTAAAAAAGAATGCGAACTTTTTAACGAAAACATGTTTTTTTAAAAGCAACCCTTCTATGTGACATGCCAGATCCGGTCATAACGTCTAGGCCGAGTTTGGGGTGTTACACCCTAGATACCTAAGGAAGATGAAACCTATGATGGATCTTGTTATTTAATTTTCTGAATTACATGATAAATACTTGATTTCTTAATCTCAATTATGTGTACCTATTCCATGTTTTAATGTTTTCAGGATATTAATTCATGATTGATGTGCTTAATTCAGTGGAGCAAAAGTCCCTATTTAAGAGTAAATCTAGTATAATTAAGTGGAGTTGCATGCAATCCTAGAAATAGGACGACATAAATCTACCGGATTAGAATAAAATCTAATAAGGGAATCTACAGATCGAGTTAATGCGACAATAGGGGTTTTAATTAAAAAATGATTTCAATTAATAAACCTAGGGTAAGTTATTTTTACTCTCGAAAGAGATATTAATATAATTTAGAGATTTCTACGGATCAAGGCAAGTGAATAAATCGTTTAATTCAGATTGAGAATAATAAGTGAAATCTAGGTAGATTCTTTCCTGGGTATTGTCTCTCATATTGGTTTATTCGATTCTTTTCTTACTTTATTCTTTGTCAAGTTCTTAATAATTAGTTTTGATAATTTTAGATTAAAAAGCAAACTTCTTCAATTTACCAACTCGATAATAGAAAGATAGTAAGACTAGTACTTTTAGTCCTCGTGGATACGATATCCCCGACTCACCATAACTATACTATTATTTGATAGGTGCGCTTGCCTTTGACGTGATTTTAGTTAGTTAAGTGAATCATCATCATTTCTAACAAACTAAAATTGCATTTTCATTCATAAGCATGTACAAATAAACTGAAAAGTCTGAAATGCTATACTAATGTGTTGATACGAAAACCTGATATTTTGTATGTCATGTCTATTGTTTTGCACTGATTTTCTTGTTTTTAGGCTCAAACTGAGCTCTTTAAAGATCACCTCTCTTAATTTCCATCTTTATGGATAACCCACAAGGTTAGGACGCAGACTCGGCATTTGGAGGGCTTGTCTCAGATAGTTTTTTTTATATAGTATTTTAAACACGTTATTTATAATTTCTGTTGTTTGGGAGCTATACTGTTTTATTTGAACTGTGGTATGAGACTTAAATTTTTGATTAATTTTGGCATGCATGGCATCTAGGTTGGTTAGGTTATTGAACTTTGGAATTTAATTAAAGATGCTTGAAGTCTAGTTTTTAAATCAAAATATTGTCGACTATTACTTGAATCGAGTGGTGGTTAAAGTTTTTGTCAAACATTCATTTGGCTATAGGCAAAGAAAATTTAAAAGTCAATTTAAATGTGTCACGTGTCAAGTTGAAATTACTATGGGTTAAAGCTAGAGTTACCATGGGTGAGAACAACGACATCATATGTGTCATAATTGTTTTCTCTAATTTAATTTAATTTAATTAAGAGATAGAATAATAAAAAATGTATTATTACTATCTAAAAGTTAAATAATTAAGTGGTAATATTAAATGATTATTTTATCTCTAATTAATTAAATTAATAAGATATAAATAATAAATAAAAGAGTTTAAATTTCTAGAACAATCAAATATAGCAGTTAAATTCTACAATAAGTCTATTTTATTCATGGGATTGGGTCAAATTAAGCAGTTAAACTCTACCAAAACTCTTCTTTATTCATGTAATTGACACTATAAAGAGGGGTCATCTTAAGCCATTCTGTAGAGACAAATTCAAGATGTCCAGAAAATCTTTGCAGAATTCTTTGAAGAAGTCGAAGAAGTTGAAGAATTTCTAACGAAAACCATATCCATTCTGAAGAAAAGTTGCCTTCCAATCCAGTTAGGTTGTGGAGAAGAAGTCAAAAGTCATTTCTAAAGAAAGCTACCTTCAATCCAAATCAACAGAAGAAAGGAGGTCCACATCTGTTTCAAGAGTAAGTCATCACAACACTTGAAGTAATTCCTATCCATCTTATACCAAGTCCGTAACACCCCTAACTCGTATCCGTCACCGGATTAGAGTTACGAGACATTACATAACAATACACAACTTTCAAACAATTATGAATACATACATGTCATTTTTGCATAAGTAAAACAAATGGCTGTTTAAAATAAAGAACGTACACTATTAATCACAAAACAAACACACTTCAGTTGCATATAATCATATTATTACTTAAACAAATTTACCTCAAATCCATACAAAATTATATGCATCCAAAATATAAGCAAAAATCGTGTACTCATCACATCAAATTTGAACCATTCTATCATAAAATATAATTTATATACATACATCATTTGAATCAATACTGTAAATCCATATAAAATATATCATCTTACACTTATTAAAATACATCAATATTACTCACATGTACAATTCAAGTATTTATCAAATACGTCATAGTTTATAACTTAATTAGTTCTTAACTATCTAAACCTGCATATGCGCAAGTTATAAATCAACAACCCATTATTCACCATTCATTGACCAAACATGTAAACAACTTTAGTAACAATTCATAAGACCGAATATACATTAATACTATTTATCAAATATATATACTAATTTATTTCATGAAAAATCAGCAACCAAAGGTAACCTCATAATTTGAAAAAGATATAACCATTAAATCATAAGCAAAAAATAAACCATTTCTTACCCAAATTATATCAATTCATATAAAAAAAATTATACATATCATTTCACATTTTCCAAACTCAAATTCATATACTCATTTATAGCACAAAACATGCTTCTAACACAGGTCTAAATCAAGACCGATAATACACATGTTCTTCGATATCTTATAACCGAACTTAACTACCATTTTATCTATAATATACTTAATATTTTACCATTTATTCAATCCACATTTCAAATCCTTAACACCAAGCATAAACCGAATATATATATCACATACATATGAAATAGACATTACTTTCGATACAAACTTAATCCATGATTAAATTCAGACAGATCATTAGCAAAGCATACCAAACAAATCTCACTTAATAAACCATGATCGAATTTAAATAACTCAAGCATTAAATATATCCATTATATCAAAGTATAGAAACTAAGATTATCCAAAAGAAATAAACCATTTTCGCATGGCTCATAATTACATATTCAAGGTCGAACAAAAATACATATTAGCCTATACATGCCATAAGTTTAGAAATAAACTTTTTAGAAGTACCAAAGATTGACGATAGCGTGGATGACTTCGATGACAATCCTCGAGCTCATGACTTACAACCAAAATCTATAAAACAGAGTAACAAAAACACCAAATAAGCTAACTTAGCTTAGTAAGCCTTAAGCAAATTAAACAATTCAAATGAATAATCAAATCATTTCAAACAAATCAACTTGTATTCTTGATATTATACTTTAATATCAATAAGTTACCTTGGCCGAGTGCTAATATTTCTCATTTAGCATAATAATATTCAACTATTCATTCCCAAAATAACACTATCCCAATTATGTTTACAATCATACCTATTTGGCCGAATGATCAAGATCCAATATATTATCTCATAATTTCTTATTTATATGGCTGAATTCACATGGTTCATTATATCGTCACAAATGGCCGATTATAAAAGTACAATATATGATCATATATGACCGAACATACAAGTTCAATAAAACATCACATGAACTCAAATAACCAAACTTAATATAACATTACACGTAGCCAAATATACAAGTTCAATAAATCATCACATATGCACATACCTATGTGGCCGTGTAACACCCCATATCCAAGTCCAAGGCTGAGACCTGATATGAGACATCACTATGCTTGAACTTTCTTAAACATGCACTTACGGGTTGTAAAATTTTGTTCCGAATTAAAAACTTCTCTTTCTTAGTTTAATCATACATTTCATGGACCTACGAGGCCTTAAACACATATATGAAAACTTTCAGAACATAATCGAAAACTTTTCTTTAAAGTAGGGGTCACACGCCCATGTGGCCTGGGACACGCCCGTGTACCCCTTAGACACGCCCATGTCTTCCAACCGTGGTCGACCCTGACTATATTCACACGGCCTTGACACGCCCGTGTTTTCCAACCGTGGTCGACAGTGACTATATTCACACAGCCTAGGGCACGCGCCCATGTTCTGACCGTGTGTCACACACGGCCTAAACAAACGCCCATGTGTCTATCCGTGTGGGCACTTAAAGGCTATTTACCAAGCCAATTGCCACCCTGGAATCAAGATCAATCTCATATTCAATTCAACAACTCAGATTACTACATCTTTCATGCACAATACTATATGCTTCATTGATATCAATATACATACATACTTAGCCCATCTTGGCTTATCACTAAGCCATATACAAAAGAATAATAAGCTTGATAGCCTATACTTTAATTCTTCTTAAAACATATACTCAAAATGAAGTGTTTCCTATACATGCCATACTTAATAAAAACAACTTGGCTATACCAAAATAGTGATTGATAGTGTGCTTCGAGCTTCGATAACGATGATCCACGAGATTAGCTTGGCGGAACTACATGAAAAGAAAGAATAAAAGAAGTAAGCATTTAGCTTAGTAAGTTTGCATATAATGCACATAGCAATATGTTTGTTTAACAAAAACCCCTTTGGCATAAACAATGGCATCATAATTTCAGCTATTTAAGCTTACTTACTCTTACTGATTCTTACATATCTCATGACACTTACTAGTTTCATGCTCGTGAGGTAGACAAGATACCTGTATCACTTGATCACATAGATCATCATACTTTACTATAATAATCATAATCTCTAATTCATCATTCATAACATGAATAATACTCATTTTCAACTTGATAATAGTTTTGCTTACCTAATTTTCTTGCTATCTCATTTAAGCTTTACTCATTTGCCCGATGAATTTCTATGAATAACCGAGAATACTAAATCTCATCCCACATATAACTCGATGCCAAAGCCATATCCTCGATAGGGTCTTACAATGGATCTCTCATCTTGGTATTGATGCCATGTCTTGACATGGACTTACTCAGAGTCTTCCTTGTGTGTTCCCTTAGGAACTTACCAGTGGCATGTCTGGACATGGTCTTATTTGGTATCTTTACTCATGAACTGGTCAATTCTGAGCCTTGGCTTGGACTTACATGAAATCTTTCTTGTTACTCACCAATGCCATGCCTTGGCTTGGACTTCCATGGGATCTCTATCTCATGATAGCTTTTCAATGCCAAGACTTGTCTTGGACTTACATGACATCTTTACTTGGAGACTCACCAATGCCATGCCTTGGCTTGGGCTTACATGGGTCTTCATCTCATAATAACTCTTCGATGCCAAGACTTGTCTTGGACTTACATGATAAATTTGCTTGATTGCCAATGCCATGCCTTGGCTTGGTCTTATACGGACTTTCTTATCTCATGTGGTAGATCGAGTATCCTAAGTAATTCAACTTCAATCGAGACTTTCTCACACTTAATCTCATTAATTTCTTTGTATAGCATACCATTGAACATTCTCATGAAAGTAATGTATATTTAACAACATAACAAGTAATTCAATGAAAATATTCATGAAGCTTGGAAATCATACAAACTTACCTGGATATACAAAAAATGTATGTAGATATGCAATTTAGTCCTCGACTTTGTTCTTGCCTTGGTTTCAATCCAGGCTTCGTTTTTCTTGATTTATAATAATAATTTAGACCATTTAATACTCACATTGACTAAATTGACTTTTACCTCATACTTTGGCAAAATTACTATTTTGCCCCTAAATCCCCTAGGCTCGTAAAATAATTTTCATACCACTTTCTTAAACTTAATGATTAGCTGATTCATTATCTCAACTATAGCAATAACAAATTCTCACTATTTCTACCATGTATGACAAATTTCATAATATTAACAAACTAGTCCTTACTAGCATTTTTCATGAAATTCACTTAGAAAAAGATGTTTATATAACATCAAACTCTCATAATCTTCCATAAAATATCATTTTACAAGCATCTCATACATGGGTAGATTTATGAACATGAATCTTAGCTCATCTTATAGCTAAACATAGCTAATTCATAATACGAGGATTCCAAAAATACGAAGAATATTAAAAACTGGGCTAAAATGAACTTACTAGCAAGCTTGAAAAATTGAAGAACCCTAGCTATGGAGTCTCTCCAATTTTCGGCACAAGGAAGAAGATGAATAAGAATTTTTATCATCTTTTTCCTTTTTTAATCATTTAATTGATAAATGACCAAAATACCCTTCTCTTTAAAAATTCCCCATTTACTAACTCATGTCTATTTTTGTCCAAAAATTATAATTTGGGCAAATTGCTATTTAAGGACTTCTAATTAATATTCTAAAGCTATTTAATACAAAAAGCTTCTAGAAACTCATATTTTGCAACTTTTGCAATTTAGTCCTAATGGACCCTTTACGAGAAATTTTCGTAAAATTTTTTCATGAAACTTTCATAATATCATGCAGCCATCTCAAATACCTTAAAAACTCATATTACTACTTCAGATTTGTGGCCTTGCACCACTGTTCTGACTAGGCCCTAAATCGGGTTGTTACAGACCTTATATACAAGGTCATTTAGGTCAACTTACTTGCTCAATTTCCACATCAAAGTGAAGTCTTATAGTCATAGACTTGAAAATAAATCACCGGTATAAAACTTGCTAGGCATAAGCCTAAATCACAAACCGGTACTAGGCCTGCTAGACTGAAAGTCTGACATTTATTCACCGGCAATAAGCTTGCTAGGCACAAAGCCCGATCAAATTCACCAGCACAAGGCTTGCTAAGCTTAAAGCTCGAATATCACTATTATAAAGTCATTCTATAACAGTTCATACAAACTTCCAGAGGTTTTAATTCAATCAAATAAAACTCATCCACAATAATTTAATGTTAAATCACATTCGGCTACTCTATATACAACTATAAAATTCAAATCATCATAGTAAACCAATTTATATTCAAAATAAATAATGTTTAATTCCTTAAAGACTTACCTCGGATATCAATGGACGTTATGTATCGGCTATTCAATTATTTTTGCTTTTCCTCGATCCAAGTCCGATTTCTTTTGTTCTTGATCTATGTCATTTCAAATTAACCTCATTTAAACACCACTACACTCAATTTAGTAAAAAACATATATATAATGGGTAAATTACAATTTTGCCCCTAATATTTCACACTTTTTACAATTTAGTCCTTTTTGCACAAAACACAAAATACACAAAATTTGACTATACACCTTAAGGGCCGAATATTATAGTCCTCATACAAGTTCATACATTTCATTTGTTTCACATTTTAGTCCCTCAAAAATTTATTTTTGCAATTTAATCCAACATACTCAATTTCATCAAAAATTCAAAGACAAAACTTGTTAATCTAACACACATATATATCATATATCAAACAACACAAACAACAAGCTATCATCAATGGCTCAACTCAAAATATTCATCAAAATTAAGAATTAAAACATGGGCTTTGTGCATCTCATAGCAACGATCTCAAAAACGTAAAAATTATCAAAAATCGAGCTGAACATGTAACATCCTGAATTTATGGGCTTGTGCATCTTGGGTAATGTAGGCATAAATATGTTAAATTGAGAATTAGAGGTTCAGTTGGGCTCAAGAATGGGCTGAGGCCTTGATGAAATATTCTGCTAGGCACTCTAGGAATTGAAATTAAGTGATGGTAGTTTAATTGGCCTAATGGGCTTGTGGCCCAGTAGCAAGGGGCGCAGCAAGGAAAGATGTTTAAGTGGCACCTTGAATTGATGAGTAGGCCCAAATTTGGCTGCATGGGGCCCAATAAATTGGTTCAAAAATTTCGGCAGCCTAGGAGAGCTAGGTGGGACGGCACAAGGCTATAATTTAGGAGATTTTAATGATTAAATTATGAGGATAATAAGCAGATAAAGGGGGAAGGAGTTGGTGATAATTAAGGCTATTTTTGAGGAGTTAATAGATTAAGATAAGGGATAGAATGATAAGGGTGATCTTTTCATGGCAGAGTTGGCCGAAAATCAAACTCAGGAGAGGGGAGGAATCGGTTTTGTATAGGCAGAGGTATGTGCCGAAATTTGCTGTAAAGTTCTCTTCATCCTTTTCTTTTCTCTGCCGAAACCTCTACTCCATTCTCCCTCTCAACTTTCTTTCTTTTCTTTTTCCCTTATTGGCCGAACTCTCTGACAATCTCTTCCTCATCTCTTTCAAATACTTTAGCCGAAATCTTTAAGCGTTCTCTTGTTTACTTTTTACTTTCTTTCTAAACCAATGCTGAAACACTCTACTCAAATCTTCCAAAAGCCGAAAACCACGTCAGATCATCTTTCCGGGATTTCCTTAAAAAGCCAAAACTCCTAGATCTCTAGTCTTCTACAGTTGCCGAATCTTTCTACAAGGGATACCCGAAATTCTCTGTAGGGTAAGTAACAAGGCGGGTTTTCTTTTGATTCTTTCCGACTTTTGGAGGACATAGCCGAATGGCTATACAGATCTAATATTTTGTTTTCTTTTGCGGCATTCCGAGATTTGAAGGGGGATTCATTTGGTTAGATCTCTAAGTCAGAGTTCAGTAACACACGAATCATGTTACTTTCGGGATTTCAAGGTAAGAAGATCTGTTGTTTTTAACGTGAAAATTCGGGATTTGCTAACCTTTGGCCGAATGTAGAGGAGGCCAAATCTTCGTGTTCTTCCAGTTTTTGAGCAAGGTTTTAGACAAAGGGGTAGTAGATCCAGATAGTAAGGATATTGACTAAGGGAGTGGAACTACGCGATATCAGGTGTGTAACACTTCTACACCATTTAGATTGCCTGTTAAAATTTGTTTACAAATCTACTATATTTTGATAAATGCCGAAATCCCGGCATAATCGTCAAAACCCGAGGAGGGTAAAAGTGAATCACCAGGTTAGTGATCTCTGTCATTCCTAAGTGAATGTTCCTGTTAAGATGATATGTGTGAAAAGTATGTCGATTTCTATGATTGCATGGGGTTGGGTTTATTAAAAGGGGAAGTGCTCTGTTGTAGCGGCTTTTGCCGTGACCTGTTGTAGTGGCTTTTGCCGTGACCTGTTGTAGTGGCTTTTGCCGTGACCTGGTGACAATGTCACAATTTTGACAATGAGTAGCTAACTGCAGCATGATTGCCATCGATGGTGTGTAGCGGTGTGGGTTGATTGTAGAAATCCCCAATAGTGTGACTGGCAGGTAAGGGTGGTGTGTAGCGGATGGAAACCTAGGATTTGGGTTGGGCTTTGCATATTTTATTTACTTTTGATATATATTATATTCTGTTATATGTACTGTGGGGTTAAGGCCCAAATTTAATGGTGCACAAGGGTTGCACACTAAGTCTCGCGACTCACCCTATTATTTAATAACTTTCAGGTAGCTGCATCGGACCGGGCTGGAGAGGAGCGCAAGGTGGCCATGCGAGAGAGTATTTGCTCCAGCAGAAGATTTTACTTAAAATATTATTTTTAATATTTTTGATTAAGGGTTTTAAATCTCGTTGTAATAAGGCCTTGGGCCACTAGATTATCAGCTATGTTTTGGTTGTATGTTGGGCTTTTATTACTGGCATTTAAAATTTTATCTTTAAATTAAGCTAAGACATGTATGAAATTTCGGTTCCTATTCAAACTTCACCAAGGCATTTTAAAACTTTATATCTTATATGACTTAATAAATTATTAAGTTTTCGATCTAAATATTTAACCCTAATAGTTGTTTTCCAAAATGTGACATGGTTTATAAAATTTCCTTAGTGACATACTAGATTCGGTTGTAGTGTTTGGGCTGGGTTTGGGGTGTTACATATTTGTATCAGAGCCCGGTTCAAAACTCAGCTTTGGGGGTTTTGGGCTCAAAACATTTTCTAAAAATAGGTTTTTGAAACATGTATATTTATAAATCAGACAGGAGGGTTTTCTCAGCATGGCACCTGCGTCTCCGGCCCAAGTCCGCCAGGTAAGTATTCTAAACCAGTGTGTGATATTTAAATGTGGGCTTGATGGGCTTTATGGGACGTAGACTACTTAGATTAGAACTTGATGTACTCTAGGCTTAGCTGAAACAACTCCTTAAAACACATAAAACTTAATTTCACTAAACAAACCCGTGAACGAGTCGCAAGACTAAGGTGTGGCAACAGGCATGCGCATGTCTAGGATTGGATCCGGAAGAGCTTGGTACTTAACCAGTCCTAGTGACTCACCTCCTCTTCGCTGGAATCCTACCTTGTGTGTAACATCCTGAAAATGGGCCTATGCATTTTTGATTTAATTATATGAAATGACATGTCTTATGTGTTATAAATGTATTACGAACATTTTTGGAAACCTGGAAATGTAAGGAAATGTTAAGTTTAAAAGAGGAAAGTGAACATTTTTGGAAACCTGGAAATGTAAGGAAATGTCATGTCTTGGAAATGCAAGGAAATGTCATGTCTTGGAAATGTAAGGAAATGTCTTGTCTTAGAAATTTAAGGAAATGTCTTGGAAATGTAAGGAAATGTTTTAAAAATGTAGGGAAATGCTTAAGAAATGTTAAGTTAAAGTTTAAAAGAGGGACATAAAGCAAGGTGGTCTTAAGAGAAAATGTAGGGAAAATTTGACACACAAATGGGCATGGAAAAGTGGCTTGGAGGTGCCACTTAAGGCCTCTGTAAGTGACGCCACATACAGGGGAAATTGGGCCAAGGTTCGAGCTGTAGGGGAAGCAAAATAAAAGTTTTATTTTGCTGCAAAGATAGACAGAGGTGGACGGCACATAGGATTAATTCTATTAATTTAAAACAAGGTGTTAATTAAAGAGATAAAGCTATCAAAATAGAAGAGTGATGGCCAAGTAAGGGACACTAGGCCTAGTAATTTTGGCAAAAGGAGGAAAACTAAGGCCATTCATCATTCTTCCCTCTCATTTTTCTCTCTGCCAAATTTCCTAAGCAATATTCTCTTTTCTCTTTTTATTTTGTTAAGCCGAAATCTACTTCTTTATTATCCACCATTGCCGATTCTTCAAGCCTCAACACCCTCTCTTTTCTTTTCCTTATTCAAGCCGAATTCCCTGTGTGGTGGCCATAGCCGAATGCTCTCCTATCCTTCAGGAGCCGAATTGATCATTTAAGCAAAAGCCGAAACACTTTGGGACTTCAAGCAAGGGGGTTGTCGACTTGTGCATTAAGGGTAAGGATTTTAGTGTCAACGTTTAGTCTTTTTCTTCAAAACCGAAATTAAGATTCTAATGCCATCTGTGTCTTTTAGCCGAATCAACAAAGGATCTCTCGGGTTTCTATAACTGTCGACTACAAGGAGGGATATTTCGGGATTCATAAGGATCTAAGGTAAGTATTGTATTCGGCTAAGGGCCAGTTATTAGTATTTAAATGTTAGAGGAGGATCTAACATGTACCCTGTAGGTTTCGACAACTCCATAGCCAGGAAATCACTTTCGGGATTTGAGAAACCTAAGGTAAGCACATGTGGTATTCGGCCAAGGCCTTATTTGTTGATTAAAGAGTTGTTTCTTATTATCTTAAAAACCGAAAACTAACCTATGAAGAGATCTAGTGTTTGGCCGAATACAAGAAGGAGCATAGCAAAGATTTCGAGACTCGATTAAGTAGCGAAATCAACACCAAGGTAAGTTTTGAGTAATAACAATCCTAATAGGATTTGGTTTTATGGCCGAATGGTCTTCATTAAATTTTTAAAGTGATGGCCGAATGTAAGGAATTAAGGATCTAAGGCAGTAGATTGGATTTTGGGATTTCAGTGAATTTGTTAAGCGAATCACGTGTGTACCCCACACTATCTTTTAATAAAATTTACGGCAATATTTAATATGTGCATGTTTATAAGAATGTGAATATGGCTAAGGTACCGTGTTATGGTACAAAGTACCCAGGTACGTTTCCTACTCCTACTAGGATTATGAAATATGTTATATTTAACATGTGATAAGTGATAAGAATGTGAAATGCATGGCATGTATAATATGGGGCATACGGGTTATATAAAAAGGAGAAGTGAATGTGGTGATCTAAGACCACGATATCTGAATGTGGTGATTTAAGACCATGATATCTGAATGTGGTGATTTAAGACCACGATATCTGAATGTGGTGACTTTGGTCACAATTATTTAATCTGGTGGCTATGCCACGAATATTTATAAGGGCGAAAAGCACACGCGATCGCAAATGATCGCCTTCGATGGTGTGTAGCGGATGGAGGGTTGACTTAGTAGTCCCCACGGTGTGTAGGTTGGTACGAGTGATGTGTAGCGGATGGCACCTAGGTTTGGGTTCAGGTTGTATCATTTTAATTTAATGATATATGAATTTGTATGCTATGAAATGCCTAAATTTGTTAAGACTTAGTATTGTGTTACACTTTGAGTCTGTTGACTCACCCCGTTGTGGAAACATTTTTCAGGTGATGATCAGTAATGGACCGGGTCGGCAGGAGCTTAGTGTTGGCCATGCCCAGCAAGGAAATTATTATGTGGACTCTTTATTTTTTTTTCTAAGTACTTTAAATTTCATTTTGGGTTTTTATTTGATGTAATAAGGCCATAGTGAACTATGTTATTTTCTGTTTTATTTACTATGTTACGAAATTTTATTTATTAGAGATTAAGTCAATTTAATTCAAAATAAACTTTAATTATTTTGTCACCTGAAATTAAATGGGTTTCAATATAAAATAAATTTGTTTTCAACTCGAGCCTAACCCACAAACAAAATTTCTTCAAAACACACAGTTTTCCAAAGTAATAAAAGAATTTTTAACCGGTTTACTTCGAGGAACATACCAGATCCGGTCCAAGCTTGTGGGCCGGGTATAGGGTGTTTCAATTTGGTATCAGAGCCCGTTTCAAACTCTCGGCATGAAGTTTAAGGCCCAAAATGTTTTCAAAGCGAGCCCAAATAGGTTTTATGAAAACATATTTTTTGAAATAAGCAGGTTTTTGGCATGGCACCTAAGTCTCCGACCCATGATCCACACGGTAAGTACCTATCCTCTGTGTGAATTTCGGTATGAAGTATAGAAGGGTAGAAATGGGCGTAGATTAGTATTAAGTATGTGAACCACAGGACTAGTTTACCCCAACATTTACATAAGACTTAAGGGCCTAATCAAACAAACCTATGGCCGAGTTAGGGTGTGGCAACCCCTGTGCGCATGTCTAGGATTGGATCCGGAAGAGCCTGGTACTTAAGCAGTCCTAGTGACTCACCTCCTCTTCGTAGGAATCCTACCTGGTGCGTAGCTACGGTTCACCCTAACCATGAGGACTTATTCATAGGTTAAACCCAATAACTAAAACCCGAAAAGGGACTAGCCATGTTTTTATGGAAACCCTAGTTTTAAAATCCCCAAATTTACCCTTTTAAATAGTAACAAAAACTTATTTTTAGAAAGTTTTCAAAATATTCTCAATTTACAAAAAATTACCAAAATGCCCCTAGTGGCAAAATTACAAAAATGCCCCTAGTTTCTAAAATTACCGTACTACCCCGATCTCAATAAAATTTTCCTTATTTTATAAAATGACCAAAAAAATTTTAGATCACAAAATATCAAAATATCTTGATTTTGGAAAATTAGGAAATTGCCCCTGACGTACAAAATTACCAAAATGACCCTAATTCCCAAAATTTTTGCAACACCACCATTTTGGAAAACAAATTCTCAAAAAAATAACGCTAAAGTTTTATAAAATATGCAATACCCCTGATTTATTGAGCTTTACAAATTTACCCTGTTTTATTACCAAAATACCCCTGAGTTTCAAAATTACCGAAATGCCCTCGGATTTCAAAATTTCCAAAAATACCCCGAGAACGTAAAATTACCAAAATACCCTTATTGACAAAATCATCAAGGAACCCTATTTTGAAAAATTACGAAAATACCCCTATAGGACAAATTACAAAATTACCCCTGGGTAGTGGAAAAACAACAACAATGAAAACTACAACATCTCTCTGAATGAACGAAAGTTCATAATTGGT
Organism: Gossypium bickii; assembly: GCA_025503065.1. Taxonomy (NCBI): domain Eukaryota; kingdom Viridiplantae; phylum Streptophyta; class Magnoliopsida; order Malvales; family Malvaceae; genus Gossypium; species Gossypium bickii. The sequence goes on along the minus strand of CP106715.1, from coordinate 30,764,040 downwards.
TGATGAATGTGAATGTGACTTTCTGAATAGTGAACTTTAGCTGAGAACTTTGTTTGATCGAAAGAACCACTTTTAAACATCTCTTTTCATAAAACTGTTCGCGGTTAATAAGTGAAACAAGGACTAATTCATAAAACTTTTTAATCAGATCGCGACAATAGAAATGAGTTCTAGAGGATGTGGCTGTCGTGGATGCGGTAGAGGAAGAATGACTGTGTCAGAACCCGTTAGATCGGGTCAGAGGTCTGACAATGAGGTACCACCGCCACCACCACCGCCAGCTGTTGGTGTTGAGCAGCAAGCTCAGACGGGGGATGATGCTGTGTCGCAGGCTGTGCTGCGAGTCCTTGAGTTGGTGGCTGGTCCAGGAGGAGATTCGGGAGCTCAGAAGTCTGTACCCGAGTGACTCCGAGCCAACGGAGCTGAGGTGTTCCGTGGAGTGTCAGGAGTGGCACCCAGTACCGTTGAGTATTGGTTGGAATCAACTGAGCGGATTATGAATGAGCTGGATCTGACCCCTGAGGAGAAGCTGAAAGGAATGGTGGCATTCCTACGCGATGAAGCGTACTAATGGTGACTCACAGTTCGTGATGGTGCCACAGCTGAGGATCTGACGTGGGACAATGTTAAGACAGCTTATCAGAAGAAATATGTTGGCACACGTTATACTGATGAGCAAAGGAAAGCTTTTTTGGGATTGGTTCAAGGGAATAAGTCTGTGGAGGAATATGAAGCTGAGTTTCTAAGGTTAAGCCGATATGCTCGAGGAGTAGTGGCTACGGAGCATGAGTGGTGTGTCCGGTTTGAGGATGGACTAAGGGATGATCTGAGGTTGTTGATAGCTCCGTATCAAGAACGGGAGTTTTCTGCTTTAGTAGAGAAAGCTAAGGTAGCTGAAGGAATTAAGAACTCTACAAGAACTCTAATCGAAATTGGCAGAAAAGAGGTTTTGGATCGTCTGGATCAGTTGGGAATGTTTAGAAGAGGCCTAGAGTTGAGAGGCTGCGAGGTCAGCAAGTTGGTACAGGAGGGCAGTATCGTCCTTGTGACAAGTGTGGGAAGAAATACTTAGGAGAGTGTTGGAAGAGGACAGGAGGATGTTTCAGGTGTGGGTTCAAGGACCATATGATTAAGGACTGTTCAATGAAACCGGAGGGGAGTCGGCCATCAGCTCAGAATGTTAATCAGGCTGGTAGAGGTGGACAGCAGCCTCAGCGAGGTCGTGGTCCAAATAATAGAGGTAATGGTGTTGGCAGAGGACATGGAACACCAGCAGAGAGTCTTTGCTATCATCGAGGCAAGGCAACCGGGTTTGGTTTATGCAATTCACCGGAGGGAGGATGGAGACGCACCGGACGTCATAACTGGTACGTTCCTTATTCATGGCAAGCCCTATTTTGCTCTTATTGATGTGGGCTCGACCCATTCATATGTTGCATGTAGTGTAGTGGAAACACTAGGCCTAGACTCTGAACTTTCGATAGGAAGATGATCGTAGTAAGCCCATTAGGCCAAACTGTAGTGGTGGATAAGATCTTTCAGAGTGTACCCCTAGAAATTCAGGGAGTAAACTTTCGGGCTGACTTAATGGAGTTACCCTTCGGAGAATTTGACCTCATACTTGGTATGGATTGGTTAGTGGAGCATCCGGCTGTGTTGGATTGTGCGGCTAAACGGATAGAATTAAGGACCCCGGAGGATGAGGTGGTCATTATGATAGGAGAAAGAAGAAACTATTTGTGTAATGTAGTTTCGGTATTGAAGGCTGAGAAAATGGTTCGGAAAAGATGTAAGGCATTTTTGGCCTTTGTTAGTGTTGTAGATGTAAAGGAAGGGGGACTTAGTGGAGTTAGAACGGTAACGGACTTCGTGGATGTTTTTCTAGAGAAGTTACCCGGAATACCCCCAGATAGGGAGGTGGAATTTGGAATAGACTTGCTACCGGGAACAGCTCCTGTGTCAATCGCTCCGTACCAAATGGCACCAAAGGAGTTAGTTGAGCTCAAGGCTTAGATCCAAGAGTTGCTGGATCGTGGGTTCATCCGACCCAGTGTGTCTCCGTGGGGAGCACCGGTCCTGTTTGTAAAGAAGAAGGATGGAACTATGCGAATGTGCATAGACTATCGTCAGTTGAATAAACTGACCATCAAGAACAAGTATCCTTTGCCAAGGATAGACGACTTGTTCGATCAGCTAAAGGGGGCAGCTGTGCTTTCGAAGATAGATCTACGATCGGGATATCATCAGTTGAAAGTGAAGGAAGCAGATATCCATAAGATAGCCTTTAGGACAAGATACGGCCATTATGAGTTTGTAGTAATGCCATTTGGATTAACGAACGCACCAGCCGCGTTCATGGATATGATGAACCGGGTTTTCCAACCCTACTTGGATAGGTTCGTCGTTGTGTTTATCGATGACATCCTTGTGTATTTGAAGACGGAGGAAGAGCATGATGAGCACCTACGGATAGTGTTACAAGTATTAAGGGAGAAGAAGCTCTATGCCAAATTCAGCAAGTGTGAATTTTGGCTTAAGGAGGTGGCATTCTTAGGACATGTAATATCCGCAGAAGGTATAAGGGTGGATCCTAGGAAGATCGAGGCAGTGTTGGATTGGAAACCACCTAGATCCATGGCTGAGATCCGAAGTTTCTTAGGTTTGGAAGGCTATTACAGGAGGTTCGTGGAAGGGTTCTCATCAATAGCCGCGCTTTTGACAAAGTTATTGAGGAAGGAAGTACCCTTTGTATGGATGGATAAGCAACAAGAGAGCTTTGAGAAGCTCAAGAGGGTCTTGACGGAAGCTCCAGTTCTAATTCAGCCTGAAGCAGGAAAGGATTTTGTGGTGTACTGTGATGCTTCGCACACGGGATTAGGCTGTGTACTAATGCAAGATGGAAAAGTAGTCGCGTATGCTTCTCAGCAACTAAGGCCTCATGAGGTTAACTACCCAACTCATGACTTGGAATTGGCAGCAGTAGTCTTCGCTCTTAAGGTGTGGAGGCAATATCTTTATGAGGAAAAGTTAGTAATCTACACAGACCATAAGAGTCTTAAGTATTTGTTGACTCAAAAGGAGTTGAACTTGAGGCAACGAAGGTGGGTGGAGTTACTGAAGGATTATGATTGTTCGATCGAGTATCACCCAGGCAAGGCAAATGTGGTAGCAGACGCTCTAAGTTGGAAGGTAGTGTCGGATCTAAAGGCGATGTTCGCACACTTAAGTTTGTATAATGATGGAAGTCTGCTGGCAGAATTACAAGTCAAACCCACGTGGTTGAATGAGGTAAAGGAAAGTCAATTGTTGGATGAGGACTTAAGTGCTAAGCTACAGCAAGTGCAGAACGGAGAGTTAGAGGATTATGGTGTTGATGATGAGGGAGTATTGTGCTTCAAGGGAAAGGTCTGTATGCCAAGGGACGAGGAGTTAAAACAAAAGATTCTTCAGGAGGCGCATAGTAGCCTTTATGCTATGCATCCCGGAGGCACTAAGTTGTACAGGGATCTAAGGGAACAATTTTGGTGGCCTGATCTTAAGCGGGAAGTTACGAAATTTGTAGGAAAATGTCTAACGTGTCAGCAAGTTAAAGCTAAACACCAAGTTCCATTGGGATTACTTCAACCAATCGAGATTCCGCAGTGGAAGTGGGAGGGAATTACCATGGACTTTGTTAGTGGGCTTCCCCTTACGCCTACTAAGAAGGACTCGGTATGGGTAATAGTGGACCGTCTGACCAAGTCCGCGCACTTTATTCCGGTAAGAGTTGATTATTCTCTTCAGAAGTTGGCCAAGTTATATGTGGCGGAAGTTGTGAGGTTACATGGAGTGCCGGTGTCAATCATTTCAGATAGAGACCAAAGGTTTACGTCTCGGTTTTGGAAAGCTCTACATCAAGCCTTAGGCACTAAGTTGGATTTTACTACGGCTTTTCATCCACAGTCTGACGGGCAGTCTGAACGAGTAATACAAGTGTTAGAGGATATGTTGAGAGGCTGTGTGATAGACTTCAGAGGAATTTAGGAAGAGTATTTGCCTTTAGCAGAGTTCGCCTACAATAACAGCTACCAAGCTAGTATTCGGATGGCACCGTACGAAGCGTTGTATGGCCGGAAATGTCGGACTCCTACATGTTGGACCGAATTAGAGGAACGTCAAGTTTTGGGTCCAGAAATCGTGGCAGAATCTAAGGAAAAGGTTGAGATAATTCGGGCACGGTTAAGGGAAGCATCGGATAGGCAGAAGTCGTACGCAGACCTCAAACGGAAGGAAATATAGTTTGAAGTGGGGACCAAGTGTTTCTAAAAGTCTCGCCTTGGAAGAATGTGATGAGGTTTGGTCGGAAAGGGAAGTTAAGCCCAAGGTTTATAGGGCCCTATCGAGTGTTGAAGCGAGTTGGACCAGTGGCATATCGATTAGAGTTGCCACCGGAGTTGAAGCAGATGCATGACGTATTCCATGTTTCCATGCTATGTCGATATCGATCGGATCCATCTCACGTAGTAGCGGTTGAAGGGGTGGAGCTAAGGCCAGATTTGTCCTATGAGGAAGAGCCAATTCAGATCTTGGAACGAGACGTGAAAGTGTTACGGAGGAAGTCAGTTCCTCTAGTCAAAGTGTTATGGCGCAACCATGGATCAGAGGAAGCTTCGTGGGAGCCAGAAGAGGCAATGCGACAGTAATACCCTCATTTATTTTAGCCAGGCAATCTCGAGGACGAAATTATTTTAAGGGGGGTAGAACTGTAACATCCTAAAAATGGGCCTATGCATTTTTGATTTAATTATATGAAATGACATGTCTTATGTGTTATAAATGTATTACGAACATTTTTGGAAACCTGGAAATGTAAGGAAATGTTAAGTTTAAAAGAGGAAAGTGAACATTTTTAGAAACCTGGAAATGTAAGGAAATGTCATGTCTTGGAAATGTAAGGAAATGTCTTGTCTTGGAAATGTAAGGAAATGTCTTGGAAATGTAAGGAAATGTCCTAGAAATGTAGGGAAATGTTTAAGAAATGTTAAGTTAAAGTTTAAAAGAAGGACAATGAAGTAAGGTGGTCTTAAGAGAAAATGTAAGGAAAATTTGACACACAAATGGGCATGGAAAAGTGGCTTGGAGGTGCCACTTAAGGCCTCTGTAAGTGACGCCACATGCAGGGGAAATTGGGCGAGTGGTTCGAGTCAGAGGGAAGCAAAATAAAAGTTTTATTTTGCTGCAAGGATGGACAAAGGTGGACGGCACATAGGCTATATTTTAGGAGTTTAAAATCCTTTTATTTTATTATTATTTAGAGATAAAAGGTGTGATAATAAGGATAAGGGATAATGATGGATTAATTCTATTAATTTAAAATAAGGTGATAATTAAAGAGATAAAGCTATCAAAATAGAAGAGTGATGGCCAAGTAAGGGACACTAGGCCTAGTAATTTCGGCAAAAGGCGGAAAACTAAGGCCATTCATCATTCTTCCCTCTCCTTTTTCTCTCTGCCGAATTTCCTAAGCAATATTCTCTTTTCTCTTTTTATTTTGTTAAGCCGAAATCTACTTCTTCATTATCCACCATTGCCGATTCTTCAAGCCTCAACACCCTCTCTTTTTTTTTCCTTATTCAAGCCGAATTCCCTGTGTGATGGCCATAGCCGAATGCTCTCCTATCCTTTAGGAGCCGAATTGATCATTTAAGCAAGAGCCGAAACACTTTGGGACTTCAAGCAAGGGGGTTGTCGACTTGTGCATTAAGGGTAAGGGTTTTAGTGTCAACGTTTAGTCTTTTTCTTCAAAATTGAAATTAAGATTCTAATGCCATCTGTGTCTTTTGGCCGAATCAACAAAGGATCTCTCGGGTTTCTACAACAGTCGACTACAAGGAGGGATATATCGGGATTCATAAGTATGTAAGGTAAGTACTGTATTCGGCTAAGGGCCAGTTATTAGTATTTAAATGTTAGAGGAGGATCTAACATGTACCCTGTAGGTTTCGACAATCTATAGCCAAGAAATCACTTTCGGGATTTGAGAAACCTAAGGTAAGCACATGTGGTATTCGGCCAAGGCCTTATTTGTTGATTAAAGAGTTGCTTCTTATTATCCTAAAAACAGAAAACTAACCTATGAAGAGATCGAGTGTTTGGCCGAATACAAGAAGGAGCATAGCAAAGATTTCGAGACTCGATTAAGTAGCGAAATCAGCACCAAGGTAAGTTATGAGTAATAACAATCCTAATAGGATTTGGTTTTATGGCCGAATGGTCTTCATTAAATTTTGATCTAAGGCAGTAGATTGGATTTCGGGATTTCAGTGAATTTGTTAAGCGAATCAGGTGTGTACCCCACACTATCTTTTAATAAAATTTACGGCAATATTTAATATGTGCATGTTTATAAGAATGTGAATATGGTTAAGGTACCGTGTTATGGTACAAAGTACTCAGGTACGTTTCCTACTCCTACTAGGATTATGAAATATGTTATATTTAACATATGATAAGTGATAAGAATGTGAAATGCATGGCATGTATAATATGGGGCATACGGGTTATATGAAAAGGGGAAGTGAATGTGGTGATCTAAGACCACGATATCTGAATGTGGTGATTTAAGACCACGATATCTGAATGTGGTGATTTAAGACCACGATATCTCGAATGTGGTGACCGGTCACAATTATTTAATCTGGTGGCTATGCCACGAATATTTATAAGAGGCGATGAGCACGTCGATCGCAATGATCGCCTCGATGGTGTGTAGCAGATGGAGGGTTGACTTAGTAGTCCCCACGGTGTGCAGGTTGGTACGGGTGATGTGTAGCGGATGGCATCTAGGTTTGGGTTGGGGTTGCATCATTTTAATTTAATGATATATGAATTTGTATGCTATGAAATGCCTAAATTTGTTAAGACTTAGTGTTGTGTTACACATTGAGTCTGTTGACTCACCCCGTTGTGGGAACATTTTTCAGGTGATGATCAGTAATGGACCGGGTCGGCAGGAGCTTAGTGGTGGCCATGCCCAGCAAGGAAATTATTATGTGAACTCTTTATTTTTTTTTCTAAGTACTTTTGTAACACCCCAAACCCGGCCCATTCACTCGACCGAATTTGGAATGCTACTGCGGAATACTTTCAAAAATATCCTTACTTAAGAGTAAAACCGATAAAAATTTGTTTCCTTTAATAAAACAATTTTCATGACTTGTAATATTCTAAGTAAAAATCGGAGTTTGTTATAAACATGTCGGGTTCAAGCTTTATTGAAGAAATAAAACCATTTAAAATCATTCTTTAAATCATCCTTCCACAATAGGGCACAATAGTAACGATACTTAACAAATGAACTAAACACTTTAGTGGGATTTATTACAATACACACTTAATCAAAATACAGAAAATATAATTATTTAATTAATCAAATAAAACGTCCCTTTCTATAAAAGTCCATTTCCTCATGGCCACCTTTGTATCCTCTCCGACCCGGTCCAAGCTTTACGCGCCACCTGAAAGGTTTAATAAAAATAGAGTGAGTCACCAAGACTCAGTGCATAGTTAATACACGTGTCCTCACATATGGGCTTGGCCCATATCCACACAATCCATACATATATAACATACAATTATAAATATGATTACAATATACAATTACGAAGTCCAATCCACAAGTGATCCACATATCTTTCTTTTGCACATTATTTCTTAAGGTTGTGGCTAAGCCACCGATCCCATAGGAATCTCACATATCAATCGGTTCATAAATCAACAATCATGAATGTAGCACGAGGCTAGCATTAGAACACTCATAGTGTACACCTATCTCCAATAGTCACATCACAAGTCTCATGCGTACATATATGTACCATAACAACATTTCAAATGCAGAAACAAATATGTATATTTTATACCATGGTCACATATTACTCATAACAATATACATTACATGTCATCACTTTACTTTCCACTCATCGATAATCATTATAATTGCACATCACCAAAAAGTTAATATCCTAACCATTAACTTGATTTATCGATCACTTACCTTGGTGTCCTTACTCTTAGCCTTTATTTTGGCTAACATGCATAACATATTTGTTTACATAAAACAACACATATTATGAATAACAAACAAGAGTACAGTGCGATAACTACGCACCTGACTTTAGCAAGATTCTGATCTATCAATCTAATATCAACTAAAGTCCCAAAAGCTTCCGTTTCTTTTATCGTTTAGCCCCTAGAACACACAACCGAAAATCGGTCACACTGTACCAAGTACATGGCCTTAGGCCGAATTCTACAACCACTTACCTAGCTTATTTTGATCCCGAAACTCCACTCGATCTTGTCAATTTGCCCTCGAAGTCATCGAAAGTCCTACTAAAGCGTGGTTAGAATCGGCTAATATCCATATCTAAGAACAATGGCCCTTGACCGAAATGTATATAACACTTACCTAGTTTATTTTCCCAAATCCCAAAAGATTTTGCATGCCTTAGTAGTTACCAATATTCTTTGAATAGCCGAACCTCACAAGGCTCCTTTAGTGTTCTCTAAAGTTGGCACAAAAGAATCACATCAGTATGGCCTTAAGCTCATTTGGCCATTCTTAGAAATCAAGATCTAGCCTTGATTTCGGCATACAAAAGAAAGAGAGAAGAAACCAATTGTTTAAGAGGAATACTTACCAACATTCGAAAATGTCACAAACACCTAATCGATAGCACCTTTCATCAAGATTCGGTTAAGGTGTCTAAAGGTGGGGGGCTTCGCTTAATCCTTCAAATAATAGGTGTATTTGGTTAAACCAGCAAATAGGAAGAAAGAACAATAATTCGTTTAGTATGAGCTAGACACTTTACCAACAATTTGGCTCCTCCTTTGCTACAAGAAGATCGACCATACTAGACCTTGAAGCAAGCTTCAATCGGCCATGCACAAATATCGTCAAGAAAATAAACCAAAAGAAAAGGTTTTAGCCAAGTTCTCTATACTACACACAAAGCCGACCATCAAAGTCCCAAGGGGCTTCATTCGGCCATCCCCTTTGCATAACAAACCGACCATGCTCAAGTGGGAAAGAAAACAAGACAAAATTATGCAATAACCCATGCCTTTCCCAAACTCAAAGTGGCCAAAAAGTCCCCATGCCTCAAACGGCCATACATTGGCAACCCCTATGCCGCACATGCTTCTTTCTTTTGCTAAGTTCAAATATCCCTTTTCATTGTTTAATCTTCTCCCATCACCCTACATACTAACAAAAACTATTTCCCATCACTAACATAAAATAAAGTAAAATATAACCCATATTACAACATTTTCTATACTTAATCTTAAATAAAGGACTAATACCAATGCATCTCAACGGCCATGCTTCTCCTTTTTATAAAACCAAGGCCGTCCATCTCCTTTTTCTCATTATTTAATCCACCTTTCATACATAATATAATAATAATAATAATATTATTATTATTATATATAATATATACTATCCCGTTATTCAAAGCAAATAAAAAAAAATAAATGTTTTACACCCATGCTCTCTGCAGCTTTGAACAATCAATAGCAAAAAAAAAAAAAAAAAAAAAACAATAAAATAAAAGATGGAAATCCCATGCTTCAAAAACAATTAAAATAAAAGAAGAAGCAACCCCTTTTTCTACATGCGTGCATGTTGCGCATGCTGCATGCAGCCACTCTACGTCCGCAAGAAATAAAAAAAAGAACAAGCCACGCTGCACTCTAGGGTCTCGAACCCGAGACCTGGAGAAGATATATTCACGCCCCAGCCACTCGGCCTCTTATGCATTTCATGCAATAATCTCATAGGAATTTCTTTTAAACCTTATTTCACTGGCGCTTTATGTTCTAGCGCTTAAAAGAAAAATAAAACGCCTTATGCGCTAACCTCAGGACTCGAACGCGAGTCCTCCGAGTCTTAGTTCTCACGCAAAGTCCTTGGCCACTCGGCCACTTCGAATTTCATGACGTAATTGTATCGCGAATTTCTTTTAAACTATCCTTTCCTTGGCTCCCTTTACTTTAGCGTTAAAATAAAAATAAAGCGCCTTATGCGCTATTTCTAGGACTCGAACATGAGTCTTCCGAGCCTTAGCTCTCACACAATGTCCTTGGCCACTCGGCCACTATGCATTTTATGTTAACAGCCGCATTAAAAATCTTTTTGACCCTTACTTGTATGCATCCCTTGCCCGACGAAAAGCGAAAAAAATCGCAGCCTTCGGGACTCGAACTCGAGTCCTTGCGAAGGCCTCTATCTTGTCGCTAACGCCCACCACTCGGCCAGGCACCTTTTGTGATTCAAATCACCTCAATTTATTCTTAAGGCCTCATTGCCCAAATTTCCACTTTTAACCCTCAATTTTTCAAATTTTTCAAAAGTGTCCCATTTTAATCCGGGAGTTTTAGAAACTCTAAAAACACATCAAAATCACTCTGAGGCCCACTAACACTCGAGTTATTTACCAAACTCGCAACCCCTATTTCGGGATATTACAACTTTAAATTTCATTTTGGGTTTTTATTTGATGTAATAAGGCCATAGTGAACTATGTTATTTTCTGTTTTATTTACTATGTTACGAAATTTTATTTATTAGAGATTAAGTCAATTTAATTCAAAATAAACTTTAATTATTTTGTCACTTGAAATTAAATGGGTTTCAATATAAAATAAATTTGTTTTCAACTCGAGCCCAACCCACAAACAAACTTTCTTCAAAACACACAGTTTTCCAAAGTAATAAAAGAATTTTTAACCGGTTTACTTCGAGGAACATACCAGATCCGGTCCAAGCTCGTGGGCCGGGTATGGGGTGTTTCATGGTGCATAGTGACTATTCACGCTAGCCGCGAGGATTTGTTGACGGGCCAAAATCCATAACTAAAACCCGAAAGGACCAGCCATCCTTTTTTCACAAAATTGCTAAAATATTCTTATTTTCAAAATTACCAAGATACCAATGATTTGCAAATATACCCCCAGATTTACGGAAATACCCCGATTTACAAAGTCAACGACTTTTAAAAGAAAAAAACATACAACACACAACATAAATCGAAAACCACAAACACTTGAACGCCACTATTATTCTTTTAAAATCAAATTCTCTAAGATACCCCTGTTTTAAAAAAAAATGCCCCTTAGTTCTATAAAATTACAAAATTGCCCCTGATTTGTAAAATGACCCCCGATTTATAAAATTACCAAAATACCCCTACTTCACAAAATTACCGAAATATCCTTATTTTGTAAAATCACCAAGAAACCCTACTTTGGAAAATTACAAAAAATACCCCTGTAAGATAAATTACGAAAATACCCCTGGGTAGTGAAAAGACAAAAATACCCTTACAGGATAAACGTAAGTTTGTGAATGATACTTGTATGTGGTGGTTGATGGTTGAATGTGTGTGCTTCCTAGAACTAGGAGATGTGAACTTGAGACTGAATTGTAGTTATAGTTGCGAATTTGAAAGAACTACCCTTAAGACTACTATTCATAAGACTGTTCGTGGATAATCAGTGGAAGAAAATTAGTGATTCATAAAATTTTTAATCAGATAAATGTCAATCGGAAGAATGAGTACAAGGGGTCGAGGACGCCTGCCGCGTGGTCGTGGTAGGGGTAGGAGGACCGTGTCAGAGCCAGTAGGGTCTGGCCACGGGTCAGGAAACGAGATGCCGGACCTACCGGCTGTAGAGAGAGCATTTCAGGATGAGGCGCTCGGAGATGATGCAGTATCTCAAGCGATGTTGCGGGTCCTCGAAAGAGTTGCTGGGGCAGGCACGGGTTGAGGAACCCAGAAATCTGTGTCGGAACGACTCCGAGCCAACGGAGCGGAGATGTTTAGGGGTGTTTCTGGCGTAGCCCCTAACACAGCTGAGTACTAGTTAGAAGCGACTGAGCGCATAATAGATGACCTAGACTTTACAGTGGAGGAGAAGTTGAAAGGGGTCGTGTCTCTTCTTCGAGACGAGGCCTACCAGTGGTAGCTCACGGTGAAGGAAGGTACTGCAGCAGATCTGATTGACTGGGATTTCTTTAAGGGATCCTTTCAGGGGAAGTATGTTGGGGCCAGCTATGTGGATGCACAAAGGAAGGCATTTCTGAATTTGGTACAGGGAAGTAAGTCTGTGAATATGAGGCGGAGTTTCTGCGCTTGAGCCGCTACACTCGGGGAATGGTAGCAACCGAATATGAACGTTGTGTATGGTTCGAGGATGGACTGCGGAATGAGTTAAGGGTTTTGATAGCATCGCAGCGAGAGAGAGATTTTGTTGTTCTGGTTGAGAAGGTTAAGATAGCTGAGGAGGTGAAGCGGACTGAGAGACAAAAAAGGGATAAGGATCGGGGTAAGAATAAGAGAAGTTTTAGGCCATCAGGGTCATCCAAAAATTTTTAGGAAAGGCCTAGGTCTGATGGGCCAGCTCGTGCTCCGACGGGCCAGAATCGATTGTGTCCTTCTTGTGGGAAGGCGCATTATGGGGAGTGCAGAAGGAAAACCGGTGGATGCTTTAGGTGTGGATCCACGAAACATCTGATTAAGGATTGTCCGCAGGTGGATCAGATATAGCCAACGGGCCGAGGTTATGATCAGACTAGGAGAGGTGATTAGCCGGGACCAAGGGGTCGTGGTGCAGCTAGAGGAGGAAATGGGTCTAGTTGGGGTCGTGGAGCACCTGGTAGGGGTGCAGGTAATGTGGATGCAAGGCAGCAGGGTCTAGTTTATGCAGCTTACCGACGGGAGGAGGGTGACGCACCGGATGTTATAACCGGTATGTTTCTTATTGTTGATAAACCCTTTCTTGCCTTAATTAATATTGGGTCAACCCACTCTTATGTTGCATGTTCAGTATTTGAGACCCTAAGTATAGATTCTGAAACAACTACTAGGAAGATGACTGTGGTTAGTCCCCTACGACAATCTAGGGTAGTGGACAAACTATTCAAGGATGTACCTTTAGAAACTCAAGGGGTAGTATTCCCGGCAGACTTAATGGAATTACCGTTTGGAGAGTTTAAGCTTATCTTAGGAATGGATTGGTTGACTAAGCATCGTGCTAAGTTGGATTGTGGGATTAAGTGCATGGTGTTGAGTACCCCGAAAGGCGGGGAGATGGTTGTGTTAGGAGAGAGGAGGAATTATCTGTCCAACGTAGTTTCGGCATTGAAAGCTGTTAAGATGATTCGGAAGGGATGTAACACATTTCTAGCTTTTATCAGTGCATTGGATGCTAAGGAGGTGACTGTCAATGAGGTTCGAACAGTCAAGGATTTCACGGATGTTTTTCCAGAGGAGTTGCCAGGATTACCCCCGGATCGTGAAGTGGAGTTTGGAATAGAGCTATTACCGGGTACAGCTCCAGTGTCTATCGCTCCTTATAGAATGGCACCGAAGGAGCTGGTGGAGCTCAAAGCTCAGATCTAGGAACTGTTGGATCGAGGGTTTATTCGACCAAGTGTATCTCCGTGGGGAGCGCCAGTCCTATTCGTGAAGAAGAAGGACGGATCCATGTGTATGTGTGTGGACTATCGTCAACTGAATAAGTTAACGATTAAGAACAAGTACCCACTGCCAAGAATTGATGATCTGTTTGATCAGCTCAAAGGAGCTTCAATTTTCTTTAAGATTGATTTAAGGTCGGGTTATCATCAGTTAAAGGTGAAGGAAGGGGACATTCATAAGACGGCGTTCCGAACTCGCTATGGTCACTATGAGTTCTTGGTGATGCGGTTTGGGTTAACGAAAGCGCCAACAGCATTCATGGATATGATGAACCGAGTATTTCAACCATATCTTGATCGGTTCATCGTGGTGTTCATCGATGACATCTTAGTTTATTCCAAGTCAAAAGAGGAACATGATGAACATCTTCGTGTGGTGTTGTGAACTTTGAGGGAGAAGCAGTTGTTCGCAAAGTTCAATAAGTGTGAGTTCTGGCTAAGAGAAGTAACTTTCTTAGGAGATGTGGTTTCTGCAGAGGGAATTAGGGTGGACCCTCGGAAGATAGAAGCCGTATTGGATTGAAAACTGCCAAAGTCTGTGGTGGAAGTTTGAAGTTTCTTGGGATTGGTCGGGTATTACAGAAGGTTTGCCGAAGGGTTCTCATTGATAGTGGCACCTTTAATTAAGCTGTTGAGGAAGGGAGTATCGTGTGTATGGACCGACAGACAGCAGGAGAGCTTTAAGAGATTGAAGAGAATTCTGACAGAAGCACCGGTGTTAATTCAGCCAGAGGCGGGAAAAGAATTTATCGTCTATTATGATGCGTCACACACAGGTTTAGGGTGTGTATTGATGCAAGATGGAAAAGTGGTTGTATATGCGTCCCGACAGTTAAGACCGCATGAGTTGAACTACCCTACGCATGATCTAGAATTGGCGGCAGTAGTGTTTGCTCTGAAGATATGGAGACACTAGTTGTACGGGGAGAAGTCAGTTATTTACACTGACCATAAGAGCCTGAAGTATCTCCTCACTCAGAAGGAGTTGAATTTAAGACAGAGAAGGTGGATCGAGCTATTAAAGGACTATGACTACTCGATTGAGTACCACCCGGGTAAGGCTAACATGATGGTAGATGCGCTGAGTAGGAAGGCGATAGCGGAGTTGACGGAGATATTCGCCCATCTCAGTCTGTATGAGGATGGCAGTTTGGTGGCTGAACTCCAAGTGAGACCAATGTGGATAAGTCAGATTAGAGAGAAGCAGCTTCTAGACGATGTCTTGAGTGCTCAACTTCGGTAAGTACAAAGTGGTGAAGGAGAGGACTATAGTTTGAATGGTGATGGAGTTTTGTGTTTCCGTGTGAAGATTTGTATGCCAAAAGATGTGGAGTTAAGGCAGATGATTCTTCCGGAATCGCATAGTAGCCCTTATGCGATGTATCTTGGAGGGGTTAAGATGTATCGGGATTTACGGAAGCAATTCTGGTGGCCAGGTCTGAAGCGAGAAGTAACAAAATTTGTGGGTAAATGTTTAACATGTTAGCAGGTCAAAGCTGAACACCAAGTGCCTTCGGGGTTGTTGCAACCGGTGAAGATTCCGTAGTGGAAATGGGAGAGAATCACGATGGATTTTGTTAGTGGGTTACCCCTTACGCCCACTAAGAAGGGTTCAATTTGGGTGATTATGGATCGACTCACGAAGTCTGCTCACTTCATACCGGTTCGTGTTGAGTATTCTTTGCAAAAGTTGGCTAAGTTGTACGTGGCTGAGGTCGTGAGACTACATGGTGTACCGGTGTCGATCATATCAGATAGGGACCCTAGGTTCACATCACGTTTCTGGAAGGCTCTTCATCAAGCAATGGGAACAAGGTTAGACTTTAGTACCGCTTTTCACCCATAGACTGATGGTCAGTCTGAGAGGGTAATTCAGATCTTGGAGGATATGCTAAGGGGTTGCATCATCGATTTTAGGGGTAGTTAGGAGGGGTATCTACCTTTGGCAGAATTCGTATATAATAATAATTATCAAGCTAGTATTCAAATGGCGCCTTATGAAGCATTATATGGAAGGAGATGTCGTACCCCAATCTGTTGGACAAAATTGGGTGAACGTCAGGAGTTGGGTCCAGAACTAGTTTCAGAAACGGAGGAGAAAGTTAAGTTAATACGGGCTCGGCTGAAGGAAGCATCTGATTGGCAAAAGTCTTATACGGACCTAAAGCGGAATGGGGTGGAATTTACAGTAGGAGATCAGGTCTTTTTGAAAGTATCTTTATGGAAGAAGGTAATGAGGTTTGGACGGAAGGGTAAGTTAAGTCCTCAGTTTATTGGGCCTTATCGGGTACTAGAATGCGTGGGCCCAATGGCTTATCGATTGGAGTTGCCGCCAGAGTTAGAACGGATACATGATGTGTTCCATGTTTCGATGCTAAGACGTTATCGTTCTGATCCATCGCACGTGGTGCCTGTGGAAGAGATTGAAGTAAGGCCAGATTTATCCTTTGAGGGGGAACCAGTGCAAATCTTGGATCGAGACGTGAACGTGTTGAGAAGGAAGTTCGTCCTTTTAGTCAAGGTTTTGTGGCGAAATCACGGCGCAGAAGAGGCGACGTGGGAGCCAGAGGATGTTATGCAACAGTAGTATCCCCATCTCTTTTGACCAGGTAAATCTCGAGGCCAAAATTTATTTTAAGGGGGGTAGAACTGTAACATCCTGAATTTATGGGCTTGTGCATCTTGGGTAATGTAGGCATAAATATGTTAAATTGAGAATTAGAGGTTCAATTGGGCTCAAGAATGGGTGAGGCCTTGATGAAATATTCTGCTAGGCACTCTAGGAATTGAAATTAAGTGATGGTAGTTTAATTGGCCTAATGGGCTTGTGGTCCAGTAGCAAGGGGCGCAGCAAGGAAAGATGTTTAAGTGGCGCCTTGAATTGATGAGTAGGCCCAAATTTGGCCGCATGGGGCCCAAGAAATTGGGTCAAAAAATTCGGCAACCTAGGAGAGCTAGGTGGGACGGCACAAGGCTATAATTTAGGAGATTTTAATGATTAAATTATGAGGATAATAAGCAGATAAAGGGGGAAGGAGTTGGTGATAATTAAGGCTATTTTTGAGGAGTTAATAGATTAAGATAAGGGATAGAATGATAAGGGTGATCTCTTAATGGCAGAGTTGGCCGAAAATCAAACTCAGGAGAGGGGAGGAATCGGTTTTGTATAGGCAGAGGTATGTGCTGAAATTTGCTGTAAAGTTCTCTTCATCCTTTTCTTTTCTCTGCTGAAACCTCTACTCCATTCTCCCTCTCAACTTTCTTTCTTTTCTTTTTCCTTTATTGGCCGAACTCTCTGACTATCTCTTCTTCATCTCTTTCAAATACTTTAGCCAAAATCTTTAAGCCTTCTCTTGATTTCTTTTTACTTTCTTTCTAAGCCAAAGCCGAAACACTCTACTCAAATCTTCCAAAAGTCGAAAACCACGTCAGATCATCTTTCTGGGATTTCCTTAAAAAGCCAAAACTCCTAGATCTCTAGTCTTCTACAGTTGCCGAATCTTTCTACAAAGGATAGCCAAAATTCTCTGTAGGGTAAGTAACAAGGTGGGTTTTCTTTTGATTCTTTTCCGGCTTTTGGAGGCCATAGCCGAATGGCTATATAGATCTAATGTTTTGTTTTCTTTTGCGGCATTCCAGGATTTGAAGGGAGATTCATTTGCTTAGATCTCTAAGTCAGAGTTCAGTAACACACGAATCGTGTTACTTTTAGGATTTCAAGGCAAAAAGATCTATTGTTTTTAACGTGAAAATTTGGGATTTGCTAACCTTTGGCTGAATGTAGGGGAGGCCAAATCTTCGTGTTCTTCCGGTTTTTGAGCAAGGTTTTAGACAAAGGGGTAGTAGATCCAGATAGTAAGGATATTGACTAAGGGAGTGGAACTACGCGATATCAGGTGTGTAACACTTCTACACCATTTAGATTGCCTATTAAAATTTGTTTACAAATCTACTATATTTTGATAAATGCCGAAATCCCAACATAATGGTCAAAACCCGAGGAGGGTAAAAGTGAATCACCAGGTTAGTGATCTCTGTCATTCCTAAGTGAATGTTCCTATTAAGATGATATGTGTGAAAAGTATACCGATTTCTGTGATTGCTTGGGGTTGGGTTTATTAAAAGGGGAAGTGCTTTGTTGTAGCGGCTTTTGCCGTGACCTGTTGTAGTGGCTCATGCCATGACCTGGTGACTATGTCACAATTTTGACGATGAGCAGCTAACTGCAGCATGATTGCCATCGATGGTGTGTAGCGGTGTGGGTTGATTGTAGAAATCCCCAATGGTGTGACTGACAGGTAAGGGTGGTGTGTAGCGGATGGAAACCTAGGATTTGGGTTGGGCTTTGCATATTTTATTTACTTTTGATATATATTATATTCTGTTATATGTACTGTGGGGTTAAGGCCCAAATCTAATAGTGCACAAGGATTGCACACTGAGTCTCGTGACTTACCCTATTATTTAATAACTTTTAGGTAGCACCTAGTGCATCGGACTGGGCTGGAGAGGAGCGCAAGGTGGCCATGCGAGACAGTATTTGCTCCAGCAGAAGATTTTACTTAGAATATTGTTTTTAATATTTTTGATTAAGGGTTTTAAATCTCGTTGTAATAAGGCCTTGGGCCACTAGATTATCAGCTATGTTTTGGTTGTATGTTGGGCTTTTATTACTGGCATTTAAAATTTTATCTTTAAATTAAGCTAAAACATGTATGAAATTTCGGTTCCTACTCAAACTTCACCAAGGCATTTTAAAACTTTATATCTTATATGACTTAATAAATTATTAAGTTGTCGGTATAAATATTTAACCCTGATAGTTGTTTTCCAAAATGTGACATGGTTTATAAAATTTCCTTAGTGACATACCAGATCCGGTTGTAGTGTTTGGGCCGGGTTTGGGGTGTTACAGGACACATACCTTGATTTAGCTTAGAAATGACTGAATATACAAAAGCTCAAGAACTTTTTCTTTCTTAAGTTTGGGCTATGAACCTTAAAAGATGAAACATGCTTTATTTTTTTATGATATAATATATAGTATAATACATTATTATTAGTTTACTAATATAATCATTACTTAAAATTATAATAACATTTTAACTAATGGGCATTAATGTCCTTTGCCGCCCACTATAGCTTAGGATGGATAAATTTCAACTTTAATACTTCCTTTTTAAAAGACAACATCAATCTAGCCCTTGCAAATTAAACTATCAAATTTTTAATTTACGCAATTAAGCCCTTTTATTTAATCGGACACTCAAACGACAAAATTAAAACACAAAAATTTCACACAAGCAAATTCACACATAATAAACACAAAAAATAATTTTAATATATTTTTTGGACTCGGATTTGTGGTCCCGAAACCACTGTTCCGATTTGGGTCAAAATAGGGTGGTCACAAAGTCTAGATGACGTTTGGATCTAAGTCAAACCAGAGAGAAAAATCAAAGGATATTTTTCTTTATATTCAATAAATTTCTAGAGATTTTAACTTATTTACGAAGTAATCAATAAAATTTTACTCCAAATTTTCAAGTAAACTTTTGACTTGAAATTTGTGTGTACATATGCATGCCTAAATTCTTTAATAATCAAACAATATGAAAGAAATAAAAATCATTATAGAATATAATATAAATATTCTTCAATATTAATATTATGCCTAGGTAAAGTTAAATTTCTATAAAAAAAACTTAAATTGAACGAAATTGTTTTACATTAACTAGTTTCTAATGTTACATGTATTGCATGTGATATTACACATTTAATATGTGATTCCCCACATCCGACCTAGTCACCGGATCCAAATGTGTGACATCATGTTACATTGTCAAAACAACTTAATCAAACTCAATCATGAATAACAAGTAGCATGAAATTCATGTAAATATTTTTTATTCCACTCTTATCATATACAAAAATTAATTTAATGAATTCACATTAATCTTATGATATGTGTTTGATAGATGTATGAAGGTTATAACGTGGTTAGGATTCGAATCCAAACTGTTTTTTTTCAAATTTTAATATTACGTCTTGAGACAAGGAACCCATGTCTCGAGGTTGGCCTCAAATTATATTTGGTATTTTTGCTTCGATGATAACATGTCTCGAAACCTTAGAGTCCATGTCTTGAGACAAAGGCCTTCAAGTCTTAAGACTAACCTCTCATTTTTTTTTTCTTATTTTAGCTTCGATGTTTGGCTATCTCAAGACAAAGGGTTCTTGTCTCAAGATCTGGAATAAGGCAAAACTATTTTAGCTATTAGGTGCCCTTGTCTCGAGAAAAGGCCATTCCTTTACAAGACTTGCTTGATAAGTCTCGAGACCTTAAGCATTGGGTTGCACCAAATGGTAACTTTTGTTCTTGTAGTCTCGAGACATGTTCTTACTATCTTAAGACTAAATGGTAAAATGGCCTAAAATGCTCATTTAAACTTTTTCTAATGTTAGCCAAAACGTAACTAAACTTACCCAAACTTTATACTAACTTAAAAACATCAATCTACCACATTTTAACACATTCCAACACCATTTAAACCAAGCATTCATTGCATCCCAAATTAACACAGTTTAGTTTGTAAATGATCACTTAAATTAATGCATATTACCTACTAATTCAAGCATCCAGAAT
Organism: Gossypium bickii; assembly: GCA_025503065.1. Classification (NCBI taxonomy): domain Eukaryota; kingdom Viridiplantae; phylum Streptophyta; class Magnoliopsida; order Malvales; family Malvaceae; genus Gossypium; species Gossypium bickii. The sequence goes on along the minus strand of CP106715.1, from coordinate 30,743,872 downwards.
CCATCATTAAAACATTATAAGGTCAAGTTATTAAAATCAACCCAAAAGCATCAAGAGTAACAATAAACCACAAGACCTAACTTAGGTACATGCCAGGAACCCAAACTTAATTCAAGCTGAGCTACTGACCGTGGATGCGTTACGACTTTGATTTAGAGTAAACCTATACATGGAAACAAATATAATTGTACACTGAGTATTGAATATTCAATGGTTCTAACATAGTTCGAAATCAATACATAATTAACATGAAATAAAATTAAATAACAAAGTTGGTAACCAATGCATCACTTAGCATTCAATATTTCATGGATTTCAAGCTTCAATTTCTCAATGAACTCAACAATGGTAAGCTTGGCTACATTCAATAATCCAAAAATCTATCTATTGGGTTGAGCTTATTAGTTTTATAACATTAAAATTTCCTTTCTTTCTTGTGAGAATTAATTTTCTTCTTATTTTCTATCATCTGAACTATTTGTTAGATTGATTAATCAATTTGACATCACCAAGAAGGGGTGAATTGGCTTTTAAAAATTTGTGGAAGCTTGAAAGAAAAGATAGAACAATTGAACACAATGATTTAGAGTGGTTCGGCCCCAATTTCCTACTCCACTACCTTATCTTTCCACTACTAAGAATTTTCTCAAATTCACTAATTTAATTAACCTTTGATATAAGGTTTAACCTTACAAATCCCTTAAGGTTTCTACCCAAACCTTAAGATATAACCCTCTCAAAGAGTGAAACAATTAAACAAACTAATAATTAATCTTTACAAGATTGGGTTGTTTGTCAATTGAGCACAAATGAAACAAGAAAACACTTGAGCTAAATGAACAACAATGAAAGCTCACAAGTATGCACAAGAAAAGTATGAAAATTTAAGTACAAATATTGTTTGATTGAAACTTGAGCTTGGATAATCTCTCTTGTTGTTGTAGAACCTTTTGAAGATGGTATTTGTACTCTAAAATTGATTTCCAACCATTATGGTTGTTGGAATATGGAATAGAGCCGTTGGGGACGAAAATACCTGTGTATTTATATTACCTGCAACAATAAGTATCAATACGTTTTCTATAAGTATCGATACTATTAGCATTTAATTTCTAATTTAGTGACTGTTGGAGCCATCAATATCGATACCAAGGGAATTTTATTGATACCAAATAGAAAGTATTGATATCGTATCAATACTTGATAAATACTTTGAAAGTTAGAACGCCAATTTCGTATTGATACCAAAAAAGGAGGAATTTCTCCTTCTCAGGCATCCTGACTGAAGGAGGAATTCCTATTGAGGGACTACGCTAGAGAACTGTTGTTCTTGTGAGCCATTTCTTTCTATATCATGCATGACCTTTTGGGAGTGGCGTGTAATTGTATTTTGAAACTAACTTGTATAACGATCTATTAGTTTGTCAAGATGTTGTCTCATAAGGATCTTTATAATGTTTAATGTTTGGATTTAATCTAATATATTTTGTTCCATGAGATTTCCTCTTTGCACCTCTACGCCCAACAGATTGAATATTGTTTTAACTACAAATGATGTACATCGAAATTTTGTAAAGTAATATATTATCATACATTTTATGCTCATAAACCTGTAAGGTTTTACAAAGTTTCCTCTGAATAATTTGTCAATTTTTTTTTTGAATTTAAGTTGTGATGCATCATACTCAGATCCAATTATCGAGTCAGGTTTGGTGTGACACAAACACAAATACATATTGTTTTCCACCCAAGCTAGTTGTTCTAATAGGTCCAGAAAGATCTGTGTGAATTAGTTGTAAGACTCTACCAGTAGGTACATCATTAATAGCTTTAAAAGATACTCTTTTGTGTTTGCCTTTAGTACATGCATCACAAACTTTGTCTAAGTCAAAATCAATTTTTGGTAGTCCTCTTAATAAGTCATTTTTAGTTGATTTATGCAATATGCTCATGCTAGCATATCCTAATTTCCTATTCCATAGCCAAGAATTTTTCATTTTTGGCTATAAGACAAACATTGGAACCATGTAAGTCATCTATGTAACAACCCATTTTTAGTCAAATCAGAACAGTGGTTTTGGGACCACAAATTTGAGGTCAAAATATTTACTTTATTATTATTTTAATGTTTGCAGTATAATAGTATGATTGTGTGAAAAATTTCGTTAAGAAATTTTATCATTTGAGTGCTTAATTTGATAAAAATGACTAAATTGCATTAAGTGCGAAAGTTGTGTTCTATTAGCTAAAGGTATTAAATAGCTATAGAACTTTAATGTGGAAGTCCTTATTTGGTAATTAGCCCATTAAAAAGATAGTGGATGGAAATGGTTTGGCATTATTGAAATTTTGGTTAGTTTTCAAGGCTAACTAAGTAAATTATTAATAAAGGTTAATAAATAAAGAAACAAAATAGCACATGCACCATCATTTTTCTTTTTGCTTCAACTGAAAATGGAAGAAGAGAAAGTAGTGAAAGCTAGGTTATTCGACCATCTTTATGTCTTTAATTAGGTATGAAATTTTATCCCATTTCTAATGATTTTTATGTTTTCGGGATCGTTGTAACTTAATCTTGCTAACCTTAGGACTAATTTGCAAAACCATTGAATAGTTTGATATTTTCCATTGATGAGTATAATAGAGCTTTGAATTTTAATGGAAGAAAATGATTCTTAGTTGTTAAATAAACACTTTTTGTTAAGTGATTTTTCATGAAATTGTCAAATAGGGGTTAAATTGAAAAATGTGAAAATTGTGTGATAAATGCATGAAATTGTGAATTATATGGGCTGTTGTGAGCACATAGAAAATTCAGCTAGGCTTGGGTGAGGTAAAATTTCATGAATTTCAATTTTACGAGCCTAAGGTCTAATTTGTAAAAAGGTCAAGAGCATATGGGCAAAATGGTAATTTTGCCATAATATGAAATTTGATTGAATTGAGTAGAATAATGATTAAATGAGTTAAATTTGATTATATAGATCAAGAAAAATGGCGTACGAAATTAGATCAAGGAAAAGACAAAGTTATCGATCAAACGATCGTTTTCTGTCATACGAGTTCAAGGTAAGTTCGCATAATTGAACTTAAATCTGTATTTTTTTAATTGATAAATGGTATAGTGATTGTATTTATCTTTTTGGTCAAATTTGGGAATTTTAAATGAAATGTACGATTTAAGTAAGATGAATTGCTAAATAAGACCATAGCTGGGCTATGGCAATCAAAAAATGAGACCACAACCGGGTTATGGCATGTGAATGTAAGACCATGGCAATATATGTGTAAAACCATAGTTGGACTATGGCAATGGAAATTCGAAGTACTCGTACTGTAAGCATTTATAAATCCAGAGTGATTTGGTAAGTGAATTATGGAATTAATATATAAAGTCTTATTATTAGTAGTATCAATCCAAGGTAAGGTATATTCCGTGATATTGAAATAATTCAACGGGTAAATTAAAGATGTGAAATGGTGAGAAATAGATACATATCGATACATGTATGAACGAAAGGCTATACGAGCATTAAAACTAAAAAAGTTTTGAACATTATGAGTAATCATGTGATTGAATTTATGTTAACTTTGTGACTAATGTGCTGATGATTATGATATTTGCATTATTTGAATGGTATATATATTTATGACATATGAATACATGATGAACTCAGTTGTCGTTAAATTGGTATAAATAGAAGGAAAGATCGACAAATGTCTCAATTAGAATTGATAAAAGCATGAAAAAGAGTATGAGTTATTAGATGGTAAAAATATGCTTATACACATGCTTGAAAAAGTGAATACACTAAGTAGGGTGTACTTATGCTATGTTGTTTTGAGATGGGTTGCTAAATTATGTGATAATTAAAATTGAGATCTTAATGCTGTTTAGACCAAGGCCATGATATATTGAATTGGCTAAAGTGGATTATGCTTATAATTGAAGTAGTAAGCTTTATTTTTGAATTACGAACTTACTAAGCATTTCATGCATACTTTGTGTTAATTTCTTTGTGTGCTTAGATATCGGAAGCTCATTCGAGTTGGAAAAAGGCAGAGATTTCATCACACTATCTATCGGCTATTTTGGTATTGTGGTTTTATAAATTTTTGGTTATAATGGAATGTATAGGTCAATTTGGTTAATGGTAGCCTACCTGTTTTGTTATGTTTTTATCCATTTGATTTGGCTTGTATATGATGTGTATTTTGGTTTGTGAATAGCCATGTGATTTGGCTTATTTTGGTATGTATATGTATATATGTGTAAAAGCCCTTTTGTGATGTGGTTTATATTTGCTTGTGAATGTCTTGTTGTAAATTGGTAATGATGGTACCAAATGATGAATTTGCGACTTGTATGCTTGTGGTTGTAAGTAAAATGATGCATAAATGAATGTGACCACATTGATGAATGGAGAATGTGATTTTGTTTTGAGATTTAATGGCATATTATGGTACTTGTGTGTCTTGTGATTGATGGTATTGATATATCATGAACTGAACTTGGTTTAGATGAGTTTTAATGCCATTTGATGATATGGTCATATGTGTTTTGAGTTGGCATAGGTGTATGCAAGTTTGGGTGAGAAATGTGGCTTGAAACATAGCCTATTTTTGTCCGTATGGGCAGCAACAAGGGCGTGTGTCTCAGCCATGTGTAACACACGGTTATGTTGCACGGCCGTGTGTCCTCTAGTGTTGAAATTAAAATCAAGTCACTATGCTCCACACAGCCACACACGGGCGTATGACTTAGACGTGTGGCCTATGTAACACCCCAAACTCGGCCCAAACATCACGACTGGATCTGGTATGCCACGAGTTAACAGTTAAAAACTTCACTTTAAAGGGTTTTCCAATCTTGTTTGATTTGTAGAAGTATTCGTTGAATAAGTGACAAATGGAGAAAACTTTTGTAGAATTTTTTTTTATAAAACTTCTTGTTTGAAAAGCCCATTTTATTTTTTTTATAATTAAAACTTTGAACATAAATTGATAAATGTAAACATCATCAAATATAGATCAAAACATTAAGCTAGGGAGGCCTTATTACAAAATAATTCCAATAATTCATAACTTAAATAAACACTCGAAATAGTCTAAGAAAATAAATAACTTGATGGCCCTTCGAGTCCGTCTCGGCTCCCATGTCCATGATCTACTGCTCATCTGAAAGAGTAGAGGAAAAATGAAAGGGTGAGTCACCAAGACTCAGTGTATACATCCCGAAACACACAACTACCTAAGGCCCACAAACACATTATGAGCCCTGGCCCATACATGAAAGCATCAATCATAATTACATGATAAATAATAAATGATGAATAGCCCAACCAATCCTAGAATTCCATTATCTACATACCAACCCGTACCAACGATCACACCTCGGGGATTTCTACAATCAACCCTCCATCTGCTACACACCATAACGACAGCTGTCCTGCCTATTCCTATTAATCAGGAATCATTAAACGTGGCATAACCACCGATCACTATGTGACCTAACATTTGAATTTGTGGTTTAACCACCGATCACCAAGTGAACTATCACGCACTTCCCCTTCATTCATAATCCCACCCCATGCATACATACTTGTAAACAAGAAAACATCATACCATCTTTAGGAAATCCGGCTTTCATATATATATCGATACACATAGAGATTTTTATGATTACATACCTGGCGTCCTTTGCCTAACCTTTTTTGGGTTTTATTCGACTGTCTACACAGCCTTTTTTCAGTTTTTTAGCCCATAACATATATATTACAATTAAATAGTGTGTTAAAGATTTACACACCTGATTACTGTTAGAACGAGACTTTCTAAGTCAATGCTATCCGTAGCCAACACAACCGCTGTCTGCCTAAGGTCTTGTTCAGAAGCCGGTCCACAACCCAATGGCCAATCCTGTACTGCTGACACTGCTCGCTTCTTAAACTTAGGAATCGGACTTTCAGATCTAGTCCCCTCCTTTGCCTGATCGACATTTGATTCCATCAAAAAGGACTTATTAATCATAACATATGGTTAAGATTGTGATTTCGATATCGAATCTAACGAGAACCTAAAAAGAATCCCTTACCTTGAATTTTCCCAAAAAGTGATATGAGGTTTAGAGACTAGCGATTTCCGGCTTTTAGATCTAGACGATCTACTTCGATTCCCGATGTCGCTCAACACGTAAACACATGAAACCAACAATCCATTAGCCTTTCGGCTTTGTCTTCTAAAAATCGAAAGAGAAAAAGAATAGATCAGAAGAAATCGGCACCTACCTTTACAGAGAATTCGGCAACTCTTAGAAGATTTTGACTTTTGAGAAGATCAAAAAGAGAAGATGATAGGAAGAAATCTATGTAGATTCAGCTTTTAGTGAAGAGATCGGCAAAAGGGAATAGGAAGTATTCGGCTATGGAGATGAGAAGAAAGTTCAGAGTTTCGGCTTTTGAAGAGAAAGATGTTGAGAAGAATTGGGTGGTTTTGGCTTTGTAGAAGAAAACAAAAAAAGAATAATAGCCTTTCGGCTTTTACATGGAAGTGAAGATGAGAGAATAGGCTTAGGGATTTCGGCTTTTGCAGAGAATGGGAGAAAAGAATGAGAGGAAAAACCCAACTGCCGAAATAGAAGAAGAGAATAGGAAAATATAACTCTAATGCCGAAAATAAAAAGATATCCCCCCTTTCTTAACCTAAATTTCGGCACCTACCCCCCTAAAAACCGAAAATACCCCTTTTTAAAACTAAAATTAAGCTACTATTCCAAGGGAATTTCAGAACCCCTTGCCCATACCAAAACCGGTTCCCCCATCCCCTTGGAGTTTGAAATTCGGCCACCACTGTGACCAACAGATAAATCCTAAATTTTCTCCCTTATCTTCATTTGATCACTCATCCTTAAGTGACATGGATAACACCACATCTTCCATCCTTTATCTGCCACATTATCAACCATATTATCCTCATTATCTAAATAAATAAATTCTTTTTTAAAGCATCCTAGCTGACTCCAACTCTGCTCATTTAAATGCTGAAAATTAACTAACTTTAATTAAAATAATTGGGCTTCATGCGACTCAAACCTGAGCCTCCTCAGTTGACGCCACCTCCCTGCTCTCTAAGTGGCGCCACATTGCCACTGGGCCACAAGCCCATTTGTGTCTTAAAACACAGATAACATCTTTTAAGCCCTATCCTAACTGGCTTCACACTAGAGTGTCCAAACAGAGAATTTTAACTAGGGCTTCGGCCCAATCCTGAGCCCAATCTGAACCCCTTAACACTCTAATTAACACATTAAACGTAACACACATCAAATGCAAAGGCCCATTAATTCAGGATGTTACAGCCTAAGTTAGTATACCCTACAAGTTTGGCACGGCCTAGTACACGGCATGGCACACGGTCGTGTGTGGCCACTTTGAAGGGCACACGGGCTATACACACAGGCGTGTGTGTTGGCGGTGTGTGTAACAGCCCGATTTTGGGGCTAGTCAGAACAATGGTCTCAGGACCACTAATCTAAGGTTGAAGAAAATTATTTTGATATTATTTTATGTGTTATAGCATGTTTATAAGGATGTATGAAAATTTTGGTGCTTTAATTTTAGCAATTGTATGCTTAATAGTGAAAAAAGACTAAATCGCATAAAGTGCGAAAGTTCTATTATACAAGGTAGAGGTGTCTAATAGCCATAGAATATTAAATTGGAGGTCCTTAAAGTGAAATTAGGCCATTAAGGGTGTGTTGGCCGGCCATAGAGAGAAGGAGACAAGGGCATTAAATTTTGGTCAAAATTTGGTGAAATTAGGTGATAAAAAATGAATAAAATAAGATAAATGAAAGAGATATCATCTTTCACTATTCATGCTTCATCTCTACCGAAAATTGAAGGAAATTAGAGGATTTTGGAGTCCAAAATTTTAGCCAAGCTTTTCTCTTACAAGTAAGTTATTTTAGAGGTCTTGCTTGATAAATTTTGTACTTTTGGAACCCCCAAAGCTTAAGCTAACTAATGAGGGGACTAATTTGCAAAATGGTTGAAATTTTAGGGACTTTCCATGAGAGTCTTTATTTTTTTTGCTGAGTTTTTATGGAAGAAAATGAATGTTACTGAGTTAAGGAACAGCTTTTGTGAAATGTGTTATCATGAAAACACCTAAATAGGACTTATTTGTAAAGGTTGAAATTGTGTAGTAAATGCATGAAATAGTCAGTTTTGTGAGTAGTTGTAAGAGAAATAAATGTTTAGCTAGGCTTTTATAATTAGAAAATGTGATGAAAAATGATTTACGAGCCTAAGGGCAATATTATAATTTTGCAAAAGTATAAGGGCAAAATGGTCATTTTTGCCTAAATATAAATTTTGATGTATCATGAATTATAAAGTGATTGAATGAGTAAATTTTATTATTATAGATCAAGAAGATCAAGGAAACAACCTTGACCGAGGAAAAGGCAAGGTTACAGACTAAACTGTCGATTAATACATTTTGCACTGAGGTAAGTTTATGTGTAAATGATACATCTTTAATACATATGTTGTTACTTATTGGTGCATTGTATGAATGAGATAAACTATGATTGAGATTGATTGAAATTGATAGATATTGAGTAATTCTTGTATGAACCTCGGAATAGATATGTACGTGCAGAAAAATGTCCGTAATAATTATTTGGTGGGCTGTGTGCTATACCACCGTAATTATCCATTTTGATGGGCTATGTGCGAAACCACCGTAAATATTATAGTTGGTGGGTTAAGTGCGATACCACCCTATTATTAACTATTGGTGGACTGTGTGCGAAACCATCGGATACTTAGTATCATTCCGAGGGGTTCATTGAGAAATTGTATAAGTAAATGTTCATGTTGCTTTGTGGTGATGAGTGCAGGGAATGTGTACAAGTTTTTTTGAGCAATATAATTGTTCGGTGGTTGGAACATGGTAAGAGATGAGATGAGTAAGCATGATTATGAAAATGTGAATCGTTCTTGCTTAGTATGTAATGTTATTAATTGTTTAGCATATGTTATGATGCTTATTATTTACATGTAAACTTACTAAGCTTAAAGCTTACTCCCTTTATTTTCCCTTATTTTATAGTGTCAAAGAGCCGGTTTGAGATACGAAGATAATCTAAAGATCATCCACACTATTAGCTCATCTCGGTATATTAGACTTAGCATTTTGAGTATGGCATGTATAGGGGCTAGACATAGTGAAATGTTTAGTTGTTTTGGCCAAGTGTGTTGGCTCCTTTAAAGATGAACACTTTTGTAAATGACCATATTTAATGGCTTATTATCATTATATATATGAAAAGATGAAGTTATTCATGTTTGTGTATGATGTATGATTGGATGATCGAGTAATGGTTGAATGTGATTGTTGTTATATGAGTTAGGGTGGTAAAAAGAACTTGGCAAATAGCCTTGTTCTTGTCCACACCGGTAGGCACAGGGTCGTGTGTCTAGGCCGTATGTCCCCTGTATGTTAGTGTTGCAAGTCAGTGTCGACCACGGGCTATACACACGGGCGTGTGCATAGGCCATGTACCCCTTATAAGGTTGCTGACATCACAAACAATGTAACACCCCAAACCCAGTCTAAACGCTACGACCGAATCTGATATGTTTCAGGGTGAAGTGAAAATGGTTTGTTGTGACTACTTTGGGAAAACCATAGTTTTGGAAACCTTTTTGTTAAGGCGATTTCGGAAAATAGCGGTTTGTAGCTTAAGAGAAATTTCTGAGTTTAATTAATTAATTGCTAATTTGTTAACTTTGTTAGCATTCGCGGAAAATAGTTGTTTTATGCTTCTTGTGTTTTGAAAGCTCCATTTAACAATCATGTTTAAAACGTTTAATGACATCATGTCATAACTAAATACAAAATGTTAAAACCAAATAGAAATTTAAAAGGTCTTATTACATCAACTAAAATCCCTAAATTAAGACAGTTTAAGAAAGAAACTGAGTTTACGGAAATTATTATGCTATGGCCTCCATTCACAAGTCCGCCTCGGCTCCCAAGTCCACATCTTACTGATCACCTACAAGGTTAAGCAGAGGGGGTGAGTTATCGAGACTCAGCGTGTAAATCCCCCTTAAGTCACATAAATGGCTCCAGGTCCACAATCATATATTGGACCTTAGCTCATGTTAAAGTAACATACACAATTATGAATGCAATGCACCCAGCCCAACCTAGATTTTCCATCCTTTACATACCAGCGTACTAGCCCATCACACCGTGGAGATTTCTACAATCAACCCTCGATCCGCTACACTCCTTATGTGGCACCTAGCCACTAGTGACAGAGTCACAAAATATCATATATGGGGTCAACCCACTTGTGGTACCAAACCACTAGTGACAATCCCTAATAATCAAGCATGTGAGGCCAACCCACTGTGGTACCAAACCACTGGGACAAGTCACGAGATCATATGTATGTGGTACCAAACCACTGGTGGTTCCAAACCACTGAGACTTAGTCACGGAATCAAGAATGTGGGGCCAACCCACTTGTGGTACCAAACCACTAGTGACAGTCTTAAGCACTTCCCCTTTACACAACATATCCAACCCATGCATAACATATGCAAACCAATGAAAGTATCATGCTATTTAAATGGAAAGTATCATTATGGCATATATATTAACTCATACATAACAACAAGGTACTTACCTGGTATTTCAACCATACCTATATAGGCATAACGACTATCCATCTAGTCACTTCGGCTTTCCAGCCCCAAACGATTAGTATCACATATTAATATTAAATTGTGAAGTTTTACACACCTGATTACACACAGCACTATGCTATCTATGTCGACACTATCACTAGTAGGAACTACTGCTATCTGTCCACTATTCTACTCAGAAGCTGGCGCACAACCTGGTAGCCAATCTTAAACAGCAGACACCGCGCGCTTCTTAAACTTAGGGGCTGGAATTACGGGTCCAACCCCTCCCTTCGCTTGGATGATATTTAGATTCATGAAAAAGACCTTGGTCACTAGATCAGATTAAGGCATTGAAATCGAGAACAAAAGAGAATAGACGCTCGAAGGCTAAGGGTCCTTACCTAGATCAACAAATCCCGGAGATTAAAAAGGCTTGGATCTTACACCGATCGAATACCTAACTAGAACCGAATGTCCCTTAACACACTTCAATCATACACCAGAAGCTGGAAGAATGCGAAGACAAAGCCCCTCCCCTCAATCGACCAAGAACATAGGATAAGATTAATGTCTTCGGCACTCAAAAGAGCGAAAGGAGAATTGAAACGAAAAGGGAAATACTTACCACGATCAATAGAGAATTTGATTGGGAGTGGTGGAAGATAAGTAACAGCGATCCACTGGAAACAAGAGTAAATGAAGAGATATGAATGTCAGAGAGATTCGACTAACAAACAAATAAGAACTACCTAGGAAAGATGATAAGTTTCGGCTTTTCTCTTTAAAGAAATCAAGAGAAAAGGAAATGAAAAGGAGTTGGCTAGGGAGATTCGGCTAAGCAAAAAGAACTCACAAAATGAACGAATGCCGAAGGTGTTCTGCTCAGGAGAAGAAAGAAATGGAGAAGAGAGGTGCTATCTATCAAGAAAGGTTCGGCTATGGTGTTAAAGAGAAGGGTAGAGAAGATGACAGAGCTTCTGCAGGAAGGGTGGCTTCAGAGGATTTCGGCTTGTGAAGATAATAGCAAAAGAGAATGAAAAAGTGAAGAAAGGTAATGCAAGATTTGGCTATGAAGGAAAAAAATAGAGTGCCAGTTTCGGTCTATTAAATAAATGCCAAAAGTGATAGCCAAGATGATGGTTTCAATTTTGGTAACTGAGAGAAAGAAAATGCAAACAAAGTGGTGTGAGGGTGTTTTGGTTTTATCCAAAAAGAAATGAGGCAAAAGAATGCTTAAGTTTTCTAGCTAGCCGAAATGCTCACCACGCCCCCTAAGTGCTACCATCAAAAGTTCGGCCACCCCTCAAACCAACTTAACCGTACACATACACACTCACACACCTCACTTCCCATATTCGGCCAAATTCTCTTCCTCTCTCCCAATCCCATAATCCTCTCCACCGATCACTCTCCACTCCCCATTCAAACTTGTTGACCAATTCCTCCTTCTTGAATTCCTCTCCTCCCTTCATTCAGATGTGTTGACTCATTCAACACTCATCCACCAGAGTCTAGCCGAATCCACCTCTTCTTCACCTTGGCGTCAAAAAGAAATCCCCAAAAGAGAAACCACGTAACTCGAACTTGCTCCCTGATAGCTCTCTTGAGGAGTCACCTGCCTGAACCCCAAGTGGCGCCTCCTTGCCACTTTACCACTCCTTTTCTTGTGTCAACAATATCCAAGCAACAACCCTTAAGTCCTATACCATCCAGCTCTCCCCTAAAATGCCCTAAAAAAAAAATTTTGGCCAAGACTTCGGCTTACCCCTGAGCCATCCCTGGACTTTAAAACACCCTAAACTAGCATATCAAGCATAGCATACACACAAAACACATCAAATGCAAAGCCCCTAATTTAGGATGTTACAAACAAAATACCCAGATTTTCACACACGAGTGAGGACACATGCATGTCTAGGCCGTGTAGAGGACACGGGCATGTAACCAGCCATGTGAAAACCCCTGTAGGTTCGAAAGGAAAAATAAATTCCACATGGGCTAGGGATATGAGGGTGTATGACCACACGGCCTGCCCACACTGGCGTGTCCCATTTCACACGAGCGTGTGCCCTGTTAAGGCAAAATTTTCCTAAGTTTATAAAAGTTCTTGGTTTCCAAGATCCACTGTTTGCATCTTTAAGACCTTGTAGACCCATAATGAAGATGTTTTGAATGTGAATGGAAAGTTTTAAGTTGGGATGAAATTTTACAGCCCAAAGTTGTCTGTTCAAGTGAGATAAGTCCGGTAATGCCTCGTACCCGGTTCTGGCGTTGAATACGGGTAAGAGGTGTTACATTTAGTGGTATCAGAGCTACAATTTAGTCGATTCTCGAACTACCGTAGCGTGTGTAAAAGTCTAGCTATACATGCCATGATTGTGTATTGATAGTCTGGTGACTTTTGACAATTCTAAACTTTGTTTTTATATAGTAAATGGATCCCGACCGAGCAGCTGCTGATGATGCTGCTAGTGACGCATCGGCTCCCATCCAAGGGACAGCGCCTCTAGAGAGTAGACCCGAGACTGTGGGTTAAGGAGAAAAGGCTCGGGAAGTCTTTCTCCAAATGATGAGTAATTGGTACACAGAGTATGTACGAGCGAATCCTAATGCTCAACCTCCTCCACCCCCTCCTATACCCCAGTCAGTTCCAGTGGCTTCTTAAGGTATAAATTTGGTGAGAACGACCAAACCCCTGTTAGATAAGATTCGAAAGCAAGGTACCGAGGAATTTAAAGCGAATATAGACGATGACCCCAAGAGGGCGGAGTTCTAGCTTGAGAACTCAATGCGAGTATTTGATGAACTCTCCTGCACATTTGAGGAGAGCTTGAAATACACTGTGTCATTGCTGAAGGACTCGGCATATCGTTGGTGGAAAACGTTGACATCGGTGGTTCCAAGAGAGAGAATGGCGTGGGACTTCTTTTTAGAAGAGTTCCAAAATAAGTACATAAGTCAAAGATTTGTGGACCAGAAACGGAAGGAATTCCTTGAGTTGAAGCAAGATAAAATGACTGTGGCAGAGTATGAGCGTGAGTGTGTTAGGCTCACTAAGTATGCACAAGAGTGTGTGTCCACAGAAGCTATATTGTGCAAGAGGTTTGAAGATGGGCTGAATGAGGATATCAGACTCCTAGTTGGGATCTTGGAATTGAAAGAATTTATGGTGTTAGTTGATAGGGCATGCAAGGACGATGAGATGAATAAGAAAAAGAGAAAAGCCATGAGTGAGGCCTGAGATGTAAGAAAAAGACCAATGAATAAACCGTACCAAACTCAGTCAAAAAGGTCCAAGGAAGTGAACCTTCGGGCGACTGCGTCAACTAGATATTCGCACTGAGATCGAGGTAATACATATTCGGGCTCGAGAGTTCAAGCCACCTCAATGGCAAGCGTGGGCAATCCAAACCAGAGTGTCCAAACTGTGATAGGCAACACACTAGGGAGTGTTGGGGAAACAACCGTAATTGCTACAAGTGTGGTTCACCCGATATTTCATCCGGAATTATCCTAAGAGGGATGAGAAGGAAAGAAAACAAGAAGTAAGATCAAGTAATGTGTCTTCGAGGGGTAGATCACAAAAGAACCTAGGAGCTGGGACTAGTAGTAGAGGTCTACCCAGAGAAACTGTTGTGAGATCGGAGGGTCGGGCACCTGCAAAGACTTATGCGATTCGCACTCGTGAAGAGGCATCCTCTCTAGATGTGATAATGGGTACTTTTTCTCTTCATGATATCTCTGTTGTTGCTTGGATTGATCCGGGGTCTACCCATTCTTACATTTGCATGAAATTGGCATCTAGCATGAGTATGATTATTGAGTCTATGGAATTTGTAGTAAAGGTGTCAAACACGTTAGGCAAACATGTGCTAGTTGACAAGGTGTGTAGGAATTGTCCTTTGACAATTAGAGGTCATTATTTTTTGAAAAATCTCATGTTGTTGCCGTTTGATGAATTTGACTTGATTCTTGGTATGGATTGGTTAACTGCTCATGATGTTTTAGTGAACTGTGGTAGTAATTTTATTGAATTGAAATGTGTAAATGGAGATGTCGTTTGGGTTGAATCAGGTAAATCAGATAGTTTGCCTGTAATGATTTCATCTTTGGTAGCTGAGAAGTACTTGAGAAAAGGATATGAGTCCTATCTCACCTTTGTGCTGAATACTCAAGAGTCAGAGGTAAAAATTGAGTTAGTGCCGGTGGTATGCAAGTATCCAAATATGTTTCCTGAAGAATTGCCCGGATTGCCTCCAATTAGAGAGGTCGAGCTTGGGATAGAGTTAGTTCCGGGTACTAAACCTATTTCGATTGCTCCGTATTGGATTGCACCATTGGAGTTGAAAGAATTGAAGGTTCAATTGCAAGAGTTAACGGACATGGGTTGTACAAGACAGAGCTATTCATCGTGGGGTGCTCTGGTACTTTTTGTAAATAAGAAAGATGGGTCAATAAGACTGCATAAAATACAGACAACTCAACAAGGTGACAGTGAATAATAAGTATCTTTTGCCAAGGATAAATGACTTATTTGACCAATTAAAGGGAGCTACGGTATTCTCTAAGATAGACCTGAAGTCTGGCTATTACCAGTTGAGGGTTAAGGAGCAAGATGTGCCAAAAACGGCATTTCGGACGAGGTATGACCATTATGAGTTTCTTGTCATGCCATTTGGCCTAACAAATACTCCTGTGATTTTTATGGATTTAATGAACCACATCTTCAGATCGTATTTGGATAAGTTTGTGGTTGTTTTCATCGACGACATATTAATTTATTCCCGGGATGAGAGTGAGCATGCAGAGCACCTGAGAATTGTTTTAAAGACTGTAAGAGGCAACCAGTTGTATGCGAAATTTAGCAAGAGTGAGTTTTGGCTCCGAGGTGTCAGATTCTTAGGGCACATTGCGTCGGGTGATGGCATTAGAGTTGATCCGAATAAGATCTCGGCTATTGTGGAATGGAAACAGCCAAGGAATGTGTCAGAAATTAGAAGCTTTTTGGGTTTAGCAAGGTACTACAGACAGTTCGTGAAAGTGTTCCCCATGATTGCTACCCCGATGACGAAACTATTGCACAAAGATGTTAAGTTTGAATGGACTAAGAAATGCAAACAGAGTTTCGAGAAATTGAAAGCATTGTTGACAGTGGCACTGATTTTAGTACAACCTGAACCGGGAAAAGAGTTTGTAGTCTATAGTGATGCGTCATTAAATGGCCTCGGCTGTGTGTTGATGCAAGAGGGTAAGGTAGTAGCTTACGCCTCGAGACAGCTAAAACCACATAAGAAGAATTATCCAACTCATGATTTAGGGTTGGCTACGATCATTTTCGCTTTATAGATTTGGCGTCATTATTTATATGGTGAGAAGTGTTGAATCTTCACCGATCACAAGAGTTTGAAGTAGTTGATGGACTAAAAGGATTTGAATTTGCAACAACGGTGATGGCTCGAATTATTGAAGGATTACGAGCTAGTAATCGATTACCATCTGGGGAAAGCAAATGTAGTTGCGGATGCCTTGAGCAAAAAATCCCTGTACGCTTTGAGAGCTATGAATACAAGCTTTGCGTTGTCTAATGATGGTGCTATATTGGCTGAGTTGAGGGCTAGACCGTTATTTATTCAGTAGATATGTGAAGCTCAAAAGAATGATAGTGAGATGCAAGCTAAGAGAGCTTAATGCGACTCGGGAAATGCCTCTGATTTTTGGGTGAATTCAGATGGTTGTTTGATGTTTCATGACAGAGTTTATGTACCTAAGGATGATTAGTTGATCCGGAAAATTTTACATGAAGCACACAGTTGTTGCTTGTCAGTACATCCAGGCAGTACAAAAATGTACAATGATTTGAAGAAATTGTATTGGTGGCCAGGTGTGAAAAGAGACATCTCCGAGTTTGTTACAAAATGTTTGATCTGTTAGCATGTAAAAGTTGAGCATAAGTACTCTCGAGATTACTTTAGCCGGTGATGGTTCTAGAGTGGAAGTGGGATCGAATCACAATGGATTTCGTAACGAGGTTACCTACGACTCTGAGAAAGAAAGATGATGAGTGGGTTATTGTGGATAGATTAACGAAGTCGACTCACTTTATACCGGTGCGTATCGATTACTCACTTGACAAGTTAGCTGAGTTGTATATTGCTGAAGTGGTGAGATTGCATGGGGTGCCTATATTTATTATCTCGGATAGAGATCCGAGATTTACTTCGAGGTTTTGGGAGAAGCTGCAAGACGCGTTGGGTACAAAATTGAATTTTAGTACAGCGTTCCATCCTCAAACCGATGGCCAATTCGAAGGAGTGATTCAATTTCTTGAGGATATGCTTCGATGCTATGTGTTAGAGTTTGGAGGTAGTTGGGAAAAATATCTACCTTTGGTTGAGTTTGCCTATAACAATAGTTATCAGTCGAGTATACGGATGGCACCGTACGAAGCTTTATATGGTCACAAGTGTCGAACTCCCTTGTATTGGATCAAGCTTAGTGAGAAGCAAATTCACGGGGTCGATCTAGTTAAAAAGACCGAGGAGAAAGTGAAAGTGATCCGTGATAGTTTGAAAGCTGCTTCAGACCGACAAAAGTCATACGCGGACTTAAAAATAAAAGAAATCGAGTTTCAAGTGGGTGACAAAGTATTTCTGAAAGTATCCCCGTGGAAGAAAATATTGAGATTTGGTTGAAAGGGCAAATTGAGTCCATGATTCATAGGGCTGTATGAGGTTATTGAAAGGATTGGGCCAGTAGCATATCGGTTGGCTTTCCCGGCAGAGTTAGAGAGAATACACAATGTGTTTCATGTGTCAATGTTGCGGCGATGTTGTTCCGATCCTTCGCATGTAATCCCCTCAACAGAAATTGAGATACGACCGGACATGAATTATGAAGAGGAACCAATCAAGATATTTGCTCGAGAGGTTAAACAGTTGAGGAATAAGAGCATAGCCTTAGTGAAAGTGTTATGGAAAAAACAGTACCCAAACCATTTTACCAGTAAGATTTCGAGGACGAAAATCTCTAAAAGGGGGAGAGTTGTAACAACCCAATTTTGGGGCTAGTCGGAACAGTGGTTTTGGGACCACTAATCCAAGATTGAATAAAATTATTTTGATATTATTTTATGTGTTATAGCATGTTTATAAGGATGTATGAAAATTTTGGTACTTTAATTTTGGCAATTGTATGCTTAATTGTGAAAAAGGACTAAATCGCATAAAGTGCGAAAGTCCTATTATACAAGGTAGAGGTGTCTAATAGCCATAGAATATTAAATTGGAGGTCCTTAAAGTGCAATTAGGCCATTAAGGGTGTGTTGGCCGGCCATAGAGACAAGGAGACAAGGGCATTAAATTTTGGTCAAAATTTTGTGAAATTAGGTGATAAAAAATAAATAAAATAAGATAAATGAAAGAGATATCATCTTTCACTATTCATGCTTCTTCTCTACCAAAAATTGAAGGAAATTAGAGGGTTTTGGAGTCCAAAATTTCAGCCAAGCTTTTCTCTTACAAGTAAGTGATTTTAGAGGTATTTCTTGATAATTTTTGTACTTTTGGACCCCCAAAGCTTAAGCTAGCTAATGAGGGGACTAATTTTCAAAATAATTGAAATTTTAGGGACTTTCCATGAGAGTTTTTATGTTGTTTGCTAAGTTTTTATGGAAGAAAATGAATGTTAGTGAGTTAAGGAATAACTTTTGTGAAAGGTGTTATCATGAAAACACCTAAATATGACTTATTTATAAAGGTTGAAATTGTGTAATAAGTGCATGAAATAGTTGGTTTTGTGAGTTGTTGTAAGAGAAATAAATGTTCAACTAGGCTTGTTTAATGAGAAAATGTGATGAAAAACGATTTATGAGCCTAGGGGCAAAATTGTAATTTTGCCAAAGTATAAGGGCAAAATGGTCATTTTTGCCTAAGTAGAAATTTTGATGTATCATGAATTATAAAGTGATAGAATGAGTAAATTTTACTATTATACATAAAGAAGAGCGCGAAAACAACCTTGACCGAGGAAAAGGCAAGGTTACGGACTAAACCGTTGACATTTTGCACCAAGGTAAGTTTATGTGTAAATGACCTTAATACATATGTTGTTACTTATTGGTGCATTGTATGAATGAGATCAATTATGATTGAGATTGATTGAAATTGATAGATAGTGAGTAATTCTTGTATGAACCTCGGAATAGATATGTATGGGCGAAAAAATATCCGTAATTATTTGGTGGGCTGTGTGCGATACCACTGTAATTATCCTTTTTGGTGGGCTATTTGGATACCACCTTATTACTTATTAACGATGGGCTGTGTGTGATACCATCGTTTATATTGTCATTTGGTGGGCTATGTGCGAAACCACCGTAAATATTCTAGTTGGTGGGCTAAGTGCGATGCCACCCTATTATTAACTATTGGTGGTCTGTGTGCGAAACCACCGGATACTTGGTATCATTCTTAGGGGTTCATCGAGAAATTGTATAAGTAAATGTTCATGTTGCTTTGTGGTGATGAGTGTAGGGAATGTGTACAAGTATTTATGAGCAATATAATTGTTATGTGGTTGGAATGTGGTAAGAGATGAGATGAGTAAGCATGATAATGGAGATGTGAGTCATTCTTGCTTAGTATGTAATGTTATTACTTTTTTAGCATATGTTATGATGCTTATTATTTACTGTAAACTTATTAAGCTTAAAGCTTACTCCATTTCTTTTCATTTATTTTATAGTGTCAAAGAGCTGGTTTAGGATACGAAGATAACCTGAAGATCATCCACACTATCAGCTCATCTCGGTATATTAGACTTAGCATTTTGAGTATGGCATGTATAGGGGCTAGACATAGTGAAATGTTTTGTTGTTTTGGCCAAGTGTGTTGGCTCCTTTAAAGGTAAACACTTTTGTAAATGGCCATATCTAATGGCTCATTATCATTATATATATGAAAAGATGAAGTTATTCATGTTTGTGTATGATGTATTTGATAAACAGTAAAAGTAACATATTTTAAGCCACATTTAGCATGCTTTTGGATGATTTAAGCCTTGATTTATGTAATTTGGCGCTCTTAATCCTTTGTTTTCATGTTTTATACTCAGGAGAGCACCCAATGATGAAAAGAATGGAAAATGGGCCCAAAACGGAGAAAATGGGCCAAATCACGAAATCCACATGGCCGTGCCTCATTCAATAGCTTCGAACACAGCCTGGCCACGACTTACACGGGCGTGTGACATGGGCATGTCCCTATCGTAGGAAAGAAGAGATTCACTGGGATTTGGATGCTTGGGGGAAAAGAAACATATTTAGAAGCCTATATAAACACCCTAAGTATGACCAGAAAAGGGGGAACCCAAGGCTTTAGTCAGGGGGCGTCTGACTAGGCCAAGGAGGGCAGATTTGTGGAGATTTTCTCGAAGAGAGCCAGTTGATCCATCTCAAGAAGCTAGAATCATACTCCAGACGAAGGATCTCTCCTTCAATTCCTTCAGGAGGTTTTGGGGATTTCTTATGTTTTGTTTTATCTTTTCTTTTGAGATGGTTTCTTTTATTGTTATGAACTAAACCCTCAAATACCTGAGGGGGATGAAACCTAAGATGAATCTTGTTATCGTTTGCTGAACTATATGATAAATATTTGACTTGTTCTTAATTATGTGTTATTAATTCTTGTATTGATATTTCTGGGATATTAATTCAAGTGTGATGTGCTAAGGTGGAGGAGAAAAAGTACCTGCCTAAGAGTAGATCTAGCATAGTTAAGTGGAGTTGATCGTACGCCTAGAGATAGGGTGACGAGATTTTTCCGGATTAGGGTGAAACCTAATATAGGAGTCCATAGATCGAGTTAATGTGATTCTAGGGGTTTTAATTAGAAAGAGATTTCAATTAATCAACCTAGGGTTAGATGTTGGTCGCCTCGAGAGAGGGATTGATATAACTTAGGGAATCTTTCGGATCAAGTCAAATGAATAAATCGTCTGGTTCAGAGTTAGATAACAAGTGAAGTCTAGGTGGATTCTTCCTTGGGTGTCGTCTTAATCAATTGGTTTTTCCTCAAAGTTATTTTCCGAATTTCATTCTTCTTTGTCTTAGATTCTTTAGTCTAGTAGTTAGTTGATTTTAGTTTAGATAAACAATTCCCTTAATTCTTAGGCTAGATAATAAAAAGAGAGTTAGTATTAGTACTTTTGGTTCCTTTGGGTTCGACATTCCGGTCTTGCCTTAACTATACTACTGTTCGATAGGTACGCTTGCCTCAAATCATTGTCATAGTTAGTTTCCAGGTTTGATCATTCTTTTTATAAATTTTAAGACTTTGACATCGCGAAAACAACGTTCAAGTTTTTGGCGCCGTTGTCGGGGAACTAAAATATTAAGAAAGCTTAATTTTTATTACTTTAGCCATATTTATTTTTATTTTTGAAATTAAATTTTATTTTTATTTCTCTGAATTTTCTTTATTTCTCTTGTTCCTTTCAGGTACCTCTAGTTTATGACTAGAAGGAACCCGACAGGACCCTTACTCAACCACAGTGATATTGAAGGTACCATTCGTAGAAATCACAGAAAAATAAGGCAAAGCCTAAACTACATAGATGAAGAGCAAGAAGCCGAAATAAATACCACGGAAGAGATGGCTGCAAATAATCCGCCACCTCCAGAGATGGCTGAACATCATGCTCCACGCACTATGTATGATTAGCTGAGTCTAGTATTGGTAGGCCTACTATTGTTGTAAATAATTTTGAACTGAAACCTAACGCTATACAGATGATACAACAGTTTGTTCAATTTGATGGTTTGCAGGATGAGGATCCTAACACACACTTAGCGAATTTTCTAGAATTCTTTGATACCTTTCAGATAAATGGCGTTTCTGATGATGCCATTCGTCTTTGGTTATTTCCTTTTTCCCTAAGGAATAAAGCCAAACAGTGGTTGCATTCTCTTCCACGAGAGCCAATCACTATATGGGGCCAAATGACCGAAAAAATTTTATTAAAATATTTTCCACCGGCCAAAACGGCCAAATTAAGGAATGATATCTCTACTTTTGTGCAGATAGATTTAGAGACACTCTATGATGCATGGGAGAGATACAAAGACTTGTTAACGAGGTGCCCACACCACGGATTACCTTTGTGGCTACAGGCCCAAACTTTTTACAATGGTGTGAACCCGTCAACATGGCAACTAATCGATTCAGCCGCCGGCGGAACCCTGAACAACAAAAGTCCTGAAGCAGCCTACGAGTTTATAGAAGAGATGTCACTGAATAACTATTAGTGGCAAGTTACAAGAACAAGGCCAGCCAAAGCAGCCGGAGTTTTCAACCTCGATGCAGTAACCTCGCTATCAAACCAGGTAGAATTACTACATAAAAATTTGATGGTTTATATCGTTCTTCGTAGGCACATCCAGTTATGCAGTGCGATGCAAGTGAAGAAGTGGTGAATCCTGAGTACCCACCCTATGGACAGGGCATGGAGAGTGAACAAATGAACTATATGGGTAACAATTTTCGATCTAAAAATAACCCTTATAGTAATACTTATAATCCAGGTTGGAAGAACTACCCCAACTTCTCATGGGGCGGTCAAAGAAATCAAAGGCAACAACCATCCCCAAACTTCCAACAACAGCCCTACCCACAGGAAAAGAAGCTGAACCTTGAAGAGATGCTGACAAACTTCATAGCAGCCTCAAAAATACGTTCCCAAAATACAAAAACACGTTTCCAAAAGATAGAAGCAAAACTTGAGGCATTGACACAAGAGGTCAAGGATCAAATCGGGCAACTTGCTAAGCAAATCTCTGAAAAACCACAAGGAAGACTACCAAGCAATACCGAAACTCACCCAAGGGAGAAAATTCAAGCCATAATAGCTCAAGATAGTGAAGGGTTAGACAAGCCTAATTCAAAGCAAAAGAATACGGTAGAAGAAGATATGGTTGAGGTCAATAACAAGCTGAAACCAGTAATCAAAGAGTACAAACCTTGCATACCATATCCCCAAGAAATAACAAAAGACGATACAGAGGAACAGTTCGGTAAGTTTCTTAAACTTTTAAAGAAATTACATATTAACTTACCGTTTCTTGAAGCTCTTTCACAGATGCCAGATTCCAGGAAATTTTTAAATAAGCTATTGACAAATAAGCGGAAGATAGATGAAGAATCACATGTGGAGAATCACATGTGGAGCTGAACGCAGTATGCTCAACAATGTTGCAAAATAAACTACCACAAAAACTAAAAGATCTAGGGAGTTTTACAATTCCATGCTTAATTGGTAGTTTATCTATTGATAATGCGTTAGCTGATTTAGGGGCAAGCATAAATGTCATGCCTTATAAATTGTTTAAACAACTAGGTCTAGGGAAACCCAAACAAACTAGGATGAGAATTCAATTAGCTAATAAAACTATTAGAGTTCCTAAGGGTATAATTGAAGATGTACTTATGAAACATATTCCTAGTAGACTTTGTCGTTTTAGACATGGATGGGGACAACACGATCCTCCTAATTTTAGGAAGACCATTTTTAGCAACTGCCAGGACTAAAATTGATGTTGATGCAAGTGAACTCATACTTTGTGTAGGTGAGGAGACAGTCACTCTTCAAGCCTTCAACTCAGCTAGAACATCAAGTAACCAAGGTGAGAAAGTAAATTCTATTAGTAACCATTCGGTTAACCCTTTTTTTCAGGAAGCACCACAGCATGATCCCGATCCTATACCCTATGCCAACAAAGAAATAATTCATGAGGAACAAGGGATTCAGATTGATGAACTAGAAGAGGGGAAGAAGTATCTTAAAGAAGAACTAGGGATACGCGGAGCAGAACTAAGGCCACCCTACAAGACAAACAAGTTCAAAATTGGAGATAAGGTATTACTAGATAAAGCAGATCCACGAATGTCCCCTCCTGATCCTAACACTAGCAAGGAAATCCCTTTCAAGGTAATCGATGTTTTCCCGTATGGAACGATCAAGGTAAGTCACCCTATGTTTGGCACTTTTAAAATAAATGCTACTCATCTTAAACCCTATCATGATAATAGAACTGCTAGCACGAGGAAGGATTTTCAACTCCTCAAACCACCATGAATATGCAAATGAGAGGAGAGTCTAGCTTAAGACTATAAACGAGCGCTTCTCAGGAGACAACCCGAGTACTAACCCCATTAACCTCTCTATCTTTAACCCTATTTTATTTTATAGCATCTAACTGTAAATTGACCAAAAACGTAGATTCATAAACCACACTTCCTTGCACACAGCCGTGGCCGTGGTCGTATGGGTACATCGAATCTTCGTACTGACATGACAGGGATGGTATAAGTCGAAATGAATCAATCTTCAAATCAGGGACTCAACTACCACGCCACGGCCGTGCGATGCGGCTGTGGCCGACACTGTTAGATCACACACGGGAGTGGCACCTCACCCATGGACATGGGAGAAATGAGCAAAAGCACAACACGGCCATGCGACATGGCCGTGTGAATCGACACACCCAAGGTGCACGGGCGTGGGACGTATCATACCTAAATTTCCTATTTAAACCACCCCCTCTTCAAACCTACTCCCCACCTCCCTTCCTCCATATCATTTTTCTTCTCCTTTTCAGATCTCTAACATCCCATATCATTCTTCTAAAGGCCATGGCAAAAAAGCGGAAGGATTCGAGCACAGTCTCCCTATGGGAGACCAGTCTAAATAAGTTCATGCCGGCTGCTTCATCCAAACAACAAGCCAAGGATCTTTGAGGCCATTTTATTTTTCTTCTTCTCTACTCTTCTATTTTATTTTCCTTCTCTTTGACTATCTTATGCTTAATTTAGTTTATTTTATTTTAGTTTCTTAATGTCAGGTTCTTCAGGCTGCTAGGGAATCACACTGGAACCACGACCACCGACTTACTACAGATTTAGAAGTCACACCCACCTCGCGAACCATCCAACAATAAGGACTCTTCGATCCATTCATCTTTTATTCTAATTTTATTTTACTTTCTATTTTCTTTCTCTTTACCTTTCTTGTCTTTAAATATATATTTAGTATGTTTTGAACTCTTATTATTATTTCCTGGCTAATTCTCTACGAGCTTCCTAATTTCTTCATCTAGCGCAGAGCTTGGTAGCAGACACCACACCTCGGGACTCCCAACTCAAGGAAACCATCCAAATTCAAGAATTTTAACCTCTCCCTCTCTCTTAAATTGCATATACATGTTTGTACATTGAGGGTAATGTACATCTTAAGTGTGGGGGTGAATATTTATTTTGAGAAAGTGCTTAACTTTCTTAATTATTCTCAAATCCCTGAATGATATCTTGTCATATTATGATTAGAATTGAATTTCCTTTGATTTATGATTTTTATTGATATGTCATAGAGTATGTCATTGATAATTGTGCATTGATGATTAAATTTGAAGGATACTAGATAATCAAGCATGATAAGTCTATTTTTTAGAATTAAAAAGTTTTTTTTCGGTTGTCTACCTGAATTTGAATATTACTTTGAAGTTTGAAATTTACAAGGTTGACATCAAAAACCCTTAATTTTTGTGCGACTTTGAGCCTTTTAGAGCATATATTCTTTTCCTTGCTCACTTTTTGATTATGAGTGTGTCAACATTGATTTATTATTCTAGAACTTGCATTGATTATACATGTCAAGACCACACCTTTGATTTGATATACAGATATGATAAAGGCACTTAGGATTTAACCCACTCATTCCATTAAAAGCCTACCTTCATAATTAACCCCTAGTGAACCCATTTGATCCTAACAACCCTTTTCATTAACTCACCCACTAATATCAACCCAAAACCCTTTATATTTGTTATCACCATTCCTTTTGACTACCCTTATGTCGAGATTTGATTTGATCAGTTGCCTAACTATTTTATCTATTAAATCTACCATTTATTATGTATTTGACTATTTCTTAAAAAAACGAAGTATATTCATTATTAGTTCTATAATTAAGTGAGCGTACAAGTTTAAATTTCAAATCTTGAAGAAAAAGCTCGTATTATTAGTTTTCAATTTCAAATCTTGAAGAAAAAGCTCGTATTATTAGTTTTCAATTGATGTAATTATTAGTTCATTTTTCTAGTTAGGTAATTTGTCAAGTCAATCTCGATTCTAACCCTCTAATTCAGCCTTTATCCACACCTTTAACCCAAGCCCCGTTACAACCCTGTCAAAGACCTTTTGATTTGTGTATCATCTCATATTATAGTGGTGGAGATTTGATTTTCATGCAAGCCTATGGGATTAACTTTTTAATGTTCGACTTTTGAGTTTTTAATTATGAACCTTAAACACTTTGAGTGATTTGAGTGAATCTTTAGTGAGGATGCCAACTCTTGTCGATTTTGAATAAGATGTAATTAATTAGGTAAGGGAAAACACCTAACGTTTTTCGGGCTATAAATGTATGACTTTGATTGTTTGAGTCTTTAGAACTCTTTGAATTGAATTA
This sequence comes from Gossypium bickii, assembly GCA_025503065.1. Classification (NCBI taxonomy): domain Eukaryota; kingdom Viridiplantae; phylum Streptophyta; class Magnoliopsida; order Malvales; family Malvaceae; genus Gossypium; species Gossypium bickii. The sequence continues at coordinate 30,717,647 of CP106715.1, read as the reverse complement.
TCCATGTATGAATTATCTTTGAATTATATGAGACATTATTGATGAATATTATGAATCGAGGAAGTTCGTTTTAATTGTGAGTTGAGAATTTTGCTTGAGGACAAGCAAAAGCTTAAGTATGGGGGTATTTGATAAACCGTAAAAGTAACATATTTTAAGCCCACATTTAGCATGCTTTTGGATGATTTAAGCCTTGAATTATGTAATTTGGTGCTTTTAATTCTTTGTTTTCATGTTTTATACTCAAGAGAGCACCCAATGACAAAAAGAATGGAAAATGGGCCCAAAACGGAGTAAATGGGCCGTTTCACAAAATCCACACAGCCTGGGCCCAAGACCACACGGCCGTGCCTCATTCAACAGCTTCGAACACGGCCTGGCCACGACTTACACGGGCATGTGCCATGGGCGTGTCCCTATCATAGGAAAGAAGAGTTTCACTTAAATTTGGATACTTAGGGGCAAAGAAACATATTCAGAAGCCTATATAAACACCTTAAGCATGACCAGAAAAAGGGGAACCCAAGGCTTTAGTTAGGGGGCATCCGGCTAGGCCAAAGAGGGTAGATTTGTGGAGATTTACTCAAAGAGAGCCAATTGATCCATCTCAAGAAGCCGAAATCATACTTGATCGTTGTTTTCGCGATGTCAAAGTCTTAAAATTTATAAAAAGAAAGATCAAACCTGGAAACTAACTACGACAACGATTTGAGGCAAGCGTACCTATCGAACAATAGTATAGTTAAGGCAAGACCGGAATGTCCAACTCAAAAGAACCAAAAGTACTAAAACTAACTCTCTTTTTATTATCTAGCCTAAGAATTAAAGTGAATTTTATCTAGTCTAAATTTAACTAACAACTAAACTAAAGACTCTAAGACAAAGAAGAATGAATTTGGGAAAATAACTTGGAAGAAAAAGTAATTGATTAAGATGACACCCAATGAAGTATCTACCTAGACATCACTTGTTATCTAACTCTGAACTAGACAATTTATTCATTTGACTTGATCCGTAAGATTCTCTAAGTTATATTAATCCCTTTCTCGAGGCGACTAACATCTAACCCTAGGTTGATTAATTGAAATCTCTTTCTAATTAAAACCCCTAGAATCGCATTAACTCGATCAATGGACTCCCATATTAGGTTTCACCCTAATCTGGCAAAATCTCGTCACCCTATCTCTAGGCGTGCGATCAACTCCGCTTAATTATGCTAGATCTACTCTTAGGTAGGGACTTTTGCTCCTCCACCTAAGCACATCACATTTGAATTAATATCCCGGAAATATCAACATAAGAATTAAGAACACATAATTAAGAATAAGTCAAATATTTATCATATAGTTCAGCAAGCAATAATAAGATTCATCTTAGGTTTCATCCCCCTCAGGCATCTGAGGGTTTAGTTCATAACAATAAAAGAAAACATCTCAGAAGAAATGATAAAACAAAACATAAGAAATCCCTAAAACCCCCTGAAGGAATTGAAGGAGAGATCCTCCGTCTTGAGTATAATCCAGCTTCTTGAGGTGGATCAACTGGCTATCTTCGACTAAATCTCCACAAATCTACCTTTTCTGGCCTAGTCGTACGCCCCCTGACTAAAGCCTTGGGTTCCCCCCTTTTCTGGTCATACTTAGGGTGTTTATATAGGCTTTTGAATATGTTAATTTGCCCCTAAGTATCCAAATCTGAGTGAAACTCTTCTTTCCTACGACAGGGACACGCTCATGGCACACACCAGTGTAAGTCATGGCCAGGTCGTGTTCGAACCTGTTGAATGGGACACGATCGTGTGGTCTTGGGCCAGGCCATGTGGATTTCGTGATATGGCCCATTTACTCCGTTTTAGGCCCGTTTTCTATTCTTTTCGTTCTCCAGTGCTCTCATGAGTATAAAACATGAAAACAAAGGATTAAGAGCACCAAATTACATAATCCAGGGCTTAAATCATCCAAAAGCATGCTAAATGTGGGCTTAAAAGATGTTACTTTTATGGTTTATCAAATACCCCCACACTTAAGCTTTTGCTTGTTCTCAAGCAAAATTCTCAACTCATAATTAAAATGAACTTCCTTGATCCATAAAATTTATTAATAATGTTTCATCATAATTCAAAGATAATTCATACATGGTTAATTCAATTCAAAGAGTTCTAAAGACTCAAACAATCAAAGTCATAGTTTTTATAGTATGAAAACATAGGTGTTTCCCTTTACCTGAATAATTACCTCTGATTCAAAATCGACAAGAATTGACATCCGCACTAAAGATTCACTCAAATCACTCGAAGTGTTTAAGGTTTAGAATTAAGCACTCAAAAGCCAAACATGAAAAGTTAATCCCATTGGCTTGCATGAAAATCAAATTTCCACCACTAAAATATAAGATGATATACAAATAAAAAGGTCTTTAAAAGGGTTGTAACGGGGCTTAGGTTAAAGGTGTGGATAAAGGCTGAATTAGAGGGTTAGAATCGAGATTGACCTGACAATTTATCTAACTAGAAAAATGAACTAATAATTACATCAATTGAATACTAATAATACGAGCTTTTTCTTCAAGATTTGAAATTTAAACATGTAAGCTCACTTAATTATAGAACTAATAATGAATATACTTCGAGTTTTTTAAGAACAAGTCAAATGATGAATTTACTACTAAAATAAAATAATTAGGCAACCAATCAAATCAAATCCAGATATAAGGGTAGTCAAATGGAATGGTGATAACAAATACAAAGGGTTTTGGTTTAATATTAGTGGGTAAGTTAATAAAAAGGGTTGTTAGGATCAAATGGGTTCACTAGGGGTTAATTATGAAGGTAGGCTTTTAATGGAGTGAGTGGGTTAAATCCTAGGTGCCTTTATCATCTCTGTATATCAAATCAAAGGTGTAGTCTCGACATGTATAAACAATGCAAGTTCTAGAATAACAGATCAATGTTGACACACTCATAATCAACAAAGTGAGCAAGAAAAAGAATATATGCTCTAAAAAGGCTCAAAATCTCACAAAAATTATGGGTTTTTTATGTCAACCTTGTAAATTTCAAACTTCAAGGTAATAATTAGATTTAGGTAGACAACCTAGAAGAATTTTTAATTAAATGAAAATTAGAATTATCATGCTTCATTCCCCAGTATCCTTCAAATTTAATCATCAATGCACAATTATCAATGACTTAATCCAAAACATATCAATAAAAATCATATATCAAAGGAAATTTCATTCTAATCATAATATGATAAAATTACTTCAAGACAAGGCATAATTCAGGGATTTGAGAATAATGAAGAAAGCTGGCACTTTCTCGAAATAACTATTCACCCTCCCACACCTAAGGTGTACATTACCCTCAATGTACAAACATGTATATGCAATTTAAGAGGAAGGGAGAGGTGAAACTTCCTGAATTTGGATGGTTTCCCGAAGTTGGAAGTCGACAGGGGTGGTGGTGCACCAGAGCTGCTGTATTTAGATGAAGAAATTGGGGAGCTCGTAGAGAATTAGCCAGGAATTATTAAGACACGTTTAAAATAAACTAAATATATAATTAAAGACAAGAAAGAGAAAGAGAAAGAAAATAATAATGTAAGTAAAATTAAAATGAAAGATGAATGGACCGAAGAGTCCTTATTGTTGGATGGTTCGCGAGGTGGGAGTGACTTCTAAGGTTGCGGTGGTGCTGGCGGTGGCGGAAGTGGCGTGATTCCCAAGCAGCTTTTAGAACTTCGAAGGCTGTATTGAGGCAGTGGTCGTGGTTCCGGTGTGATTCCCTAGCAGCCTTTTGAACCTGACACTAAGAAACTAAAATAAAATAAACTAAATTAAGCATAACATAATCAAAGAGAAGGAAAATAAAGGAGAAGATAAAAGTAAAACAAAAGATAAATGGTCTCAAAGACCCTTGGCTTGTCGAGTGGATGAAGCGGCCGGCATGAACTTATGTAGGTCGATCTCCCTGAGGGAGACTATGCTGGGATCCTTCCGCTTCGTCGACATAGATGTGGCATAGCTCGATGGTTGTGTGAAGAGATTAGGGATGAAAAGTAGGGAGAGGGTTGAGAAAGAAAAGAAAAACTAAATGGGTTGAATGGGTGAAAAAAGGGAGGGGTGGGTGGTTTAAATAGAATTTTCAAGTTAGGTACATTCACACGCCCGTGTATCGTGGGCGTGGCATCTCCCACGGCCACATCGCATGGCCGTGGTGGGCTTTGTTCATTTCTCCCAGGCCTATTCTTAGGTCATCATGCCCGTGTGTGATCTAACAGTGTCAACCACGGCCGAATCGGATGGCCATGGGGTTTTTTCGATGCCCGTGGGGTGGTTGTTGGAGTCCCTAACTCGAAGATTTTTATTGTTCTGACCCATACCATCCCTGCCATGTCAATACAAAGATTCTGTGTACCCACATGGCCATGGCCACGGTCGTGTGCAAGGCAGTGTGGTTTGGAATTCTGTACTTTTGGTTAGTTTATAGTTAGGTGTTATAAAGAAAGGATAAAATAAAATAAATAAGATGAAAAATGAATAAGTTAATTGGGTTAGTACTCGAGTTGCCTCTCGAGAAGCGCTCGTTTATAGTCTTAAGCTAGACTCTCCTCTCCTTTGTATATTCATGGTGGTTTGAGAAGTTAAAAGTCCTTCCTCGTGCTGGCAGTTCCATTATCACGACAGAGTTTAAGACGAGTAGCGTTTATTTTCAAAGTACAAAACATAGGGTTATTTACCTCGATTGTTCTGTACGAAAAAACATCGATTACCTAGAAAGGTATTTCCTTGCTGATGTTAGGATCAGGAGGGGACACTCGTGGGTCTGCTTTATCTAGTAATACCTGATCTCCAATTTTGAATTTTTTTGTCTAGTAGGGTGGCCTTGGTTCTGCTTCGGGTATCCCTAGTTCTTCTTTAAGATGCTTCTTCCCTTCTTCTAGTTCGTCGATCTGAATCCCTTGCTCCTATAGGGTCTAAGATCGGACTCAGTTGTGTTCTTTTGTGGTGCTTCCTGAAAAGAAGGGTTAACTGAATGGTTATCAATAGAATTTACTTTCTCACCTTGGCTACTCGATGTTCTAGCTGAATCGAGGGCTTGAAGAGTGGTTGCCTCATCACCTATACAGAGTATGAGTTCACCTGCGTCGACATTAATTTTAGTTCTGGCAGTTGCTAAAAATGGTCATCCTAAAACTAGGGGGATCGTGTTGTCCTCATCCATGTCTAAAACGACGAAATCTACTGGAAATACAAACTTATCAATCTTCACAAATACATCTTCAATTATACCCCTAGGAACTCTAGTAGTTTTATCAGCTAATTGAATGCTAATCCTAATTTGTTTGGGTTTCCCTAGACCTAGTTGTTTAAACAATTTATAAGGCATGACATTTATGCTTGCCCCTAAATTAGCTAACACATTATCAATAGATAAACTACCAATTAAGCATGGAATTGTAAAACTCCCTGGATCTTTTAATTTTGGTGGTAGTTTATTTTGCAACATTTCTGAGCACACTGCGTTAAGTTCCACATGTGATTCCTCGTCTATCTTCCGTTTATTTGTCAATAGTTTCTTTAAAAATTTCCTGGAATCTGGCATCTGCGAAAGAGCTTCAAGAAACGGTAAATTAATATGTAATTTCTTTAAAGTTTAAGAAACTTACCGAACTGTTCCTCTATATCGTTTTTTGTTATTGCTTGGGGATATGGTATGCGAGGTTTGTACTCTTTAGTTACCGGTTTCGACTTGTTATTGATCTCAACAGTATTTTCTTCTGCCACCTTCTTTTGTTTTGAATTAGGCACGTCTAACCCTTCACTATCTTGAGTTGTTATAGCTTGAACTTGCTCCCTTGGGTTAGTTTCGGTGTTGCTCGGTAGTCTTCCCTGTGGTCTCTCAGACATTTGCTTAGCAAGTTGCCCAAATTTCTTGAACTCTTGTGTCAATGCCTCAAGTTTTGTTTCTATCTTTTGGAAATTTATTTCTGTATTTTGAGACCGTATTTCTGAGGATGCTATGAAGTTTGTCAGCATCTCTTCAAGGTCCGGCTTCTTATCCTGTGGGTAGGGCTATTGTTGGAAGTTTTGGGATAGTTGTTGCCTTTGATTTCCTTGACCGCCCCATGAGAAATTAAGGTGGTTCTTCCAACCTGGATTATAAGTATTACTATAAGGGTTATTGTTAGATCAAAATTATTACCCATATAGTTCATTTGTTCGCTCCTCATGCCCTGTCCGTAAGGTGGGTACTCAGGATTCGCCACTCCTTCACTTGCATCGCACTGCATAACTGGATGTGCCTACGAAGAACCATATAAACCATCAAATTTTTTATGTAGTAATTCTACCTGATTTGATAGTGCAGTTACTGCGTCGAGATTGGAAACTCCAGCTGCTTTGGCTGGCCTTGTCCTTGTAACTTGCCACTGATAGTTATTCAATGACATCAACTCTATGAACTCGTAGGCTGCTTCAAAAGTTTTGTTGTTCAAGGTTTTATCGGCAGCGGAATCGATTAGTTGCCGTGTTGAAAGGTTCACACCGTTGTAAAAATTTTGGACCTGTAGCCACAAAGGTAATCCGTGGTGTGGGTAACTCCTTAACAGGTCTTTGTATCTCTCTCATGCATCGTAAAGTGTCTCTGAATCTATTTGCACAAAAGAAGAGATATCAGTCCTCAATTTGGCCGTTTTGGCTGGTGGAAAATATTTTAATAAAAAATTTTTGGTCATTTGATCCCATGTAGTGATTGACCCTCGTGGAAGAGAATGCAACCACTACTTGGCTTTATTCCTTAGGGAAAAGGGAAATAACCGAAGACGGATGGCATCATCAGAAACACCATTTATCTTGAAGGTATCACAGAATTCTAGAAATTAGATAAGTGTGTGTTAGGATCCTCATCCTGTAAACCATCAAACTGAACAAACTGTTGTATCATCTGTATAGTTTAGGTATCAGTTCAAAATTATTGCAGCAATAGTAGGCCAAACAATACTAGACTCAGTTCCTGTTAAACTAGGTTTAGCATAATCATACATAGTGCGTGGAGCATGATGTTCAGCCACCTCTGGAGGTGGCGGATTATTTTCAGCCATCTCTTCTGTGGTATTTATTTCGGCTTCTTGCTCTTCGTCTATGTAGTTTTAGCTTCGCCTTATTTCTCTGCGATTTCTGCGACTGATACCTTCAATATCACTATCGTAGAGCAGGGGTCCTCTTGGGTTCCTTCTAGTCATAAACTAGAGGTACCTGAAAGGAACAAAAGAAAGAAAGAAAATTTAGAAAAATAAAAATAAAATTTAATTGCAAAAATAAAAATAAAAATAAAAATGGCTAAAGTAATAAAAATTAAGCTTTCTTAATATTTTAGTTCCCTGGCAACGGCGCCAAAAACTTGATCGCTGTTTTCGCGATGTTAAAGTCTTAAAATTTATAAAAAGAATGATCAAACCTGGAAACTAACTATGACAACGATTTGAGGCAAGCGTACCTATCGAACAATAGTATAGTTGAGGCAAGTCCAGAATGTCAAACCTAAAGGAACCAAAAGTACTAATACTAACTCTCTTTTTATTATCTAGACTAAGAATTAAAGTGAATTTTATCGAATCTAAATTTAACTAAAAAAACTAAACTAAAGACTCTAAGACAAAGAAGAATGAACTTGGGAAAATAACTTGGAAGAAAAAGCAATTGATTAAGACGACACCCAAGGGAGAATCCACCTAGATTTCACTTGTTATCTAACTCTGAATCAGACGATTTATTCATTTGACTTGATCCGTAAGATTCCCTAAATTATATTAATCCCTCTCTCAAGGCGACTAACGTCTAACCCTAGGTTGATTGATTGAAATCTCTTTCTAATTAAAACCCCTAGAATCGCAATAACTCGATCAATAGACTCCCATATTTGGTTTCACCCTAATCCGATAAAATCTCGTCACCCTATCTCTAGGCATGCGATCAACTTCGCTTAATTATGCTAGATCTACTCTTAGGCAGGGACTTTTGCTCCTCCACCTAAGCACATCACACTTGAATTAATATCCCAGAAATATCAACACAAGAATTAAGAACACATAATTTAGAACAAGTCAAATATTTAACATATAGTTCAACAAACAATAACAAGATTCATCTTAGGTTTCATCCCCGCCAGGTATCTGAGGGTTTAGTTCATAACAATAAAAGAAAACATCTCAGAAGAAAAGATAAAACAAAACATAAGAAATCCCTAAAACCCCCTGACGGAATTGAAGGAGAGATCCTCTATCTTGAGTATAATTCCGGCTTCTTGACATGGATCAGCTGGCTATCTTCAAGTAAATCTCCACAAATCTGCCCTCTCTGGCCTAGTCGGACTCCCCTGACTAAAGCCTTGGGTTCCCCCTTTTTTGGTCATACTTAGGGTGTTTATATAGGCTTTTGAATATGTTTCTTTGCCCCTAAGTATCCAAATCTGAGTGAAACTCGTCTTTCCTGCAACAGGGACACGCCCATGGCACACGCCCGTGTAAGTCGTGGCCAGCCCGTGTTTGAACCTGTTGAATGGGACACGACCATGTGGTCTTGGGCCAGGTCGTGTGGATTTCTTGATATGGCCCATTTACTCTGTTTTGGGCCCGTTTTCCATTCTTTTCGTTCTTCGATCCTCTCCTGAGTATAAAACATGAAAACAAAGGATTAAGAGAACCAAATTACATAATTCAAGGCTTAAATCATCCAAAAGCATGCTAAATGTGGGCTTAAAATATGTTACTTTTACGGTTTATCAATTGTAACAGACCTATTTTGACCCTAATCAGAACGGTGGTTTTGGGACCACGAATCTGAGTCCGAGAAATATTTTAATATTATATTTTGTGTCTATTATATGTGAATTGATGTGTGTGAAAGTTTCGTATGAAAATTTAATCATTTGTGTGTTTAATTTAGAAAAGGACTAAATCGCGTAAAGAGTAAAAGTTGCAAACTCTAGTGAAAAGTGCCTATTTGATGATGGCTTTTTAAAATGGGGTATTAAAAGGGCAATTAGCCCAATTTAATAGTTAGTGGGTGGCAAAAGTCTAGTATAACCTTAAGTATTATATGGTTTTTATTTTAATGTAAAGGTTAATTTGGTAAACCAATAATTATTTAATATATATGTTAAATAAAACACAAAAAGATGAACATGCTCACTCATCTTTCTTGGCCGAATATTGAAAAAGAAAAGGGGAGCTAGGTTCTTTGAGATTTCAGCAATATTCAAGCCAAATTCAATGTAAATTCTTAGTCGATTTTCGTAAATTTTTTTACGTTTTTGAGATCGTTGCTTCGAACGGTAGCTTACCCATGTTGAAAATTTTAAATCTAAGCATGTTTGATATTCAGCCATTGATGTGTTCATGTAGTTTTTTATGTTTGATGTTAAAGATATGTTAAAGATTAGTATGTTTTGTATTGGAAATTTTAGTGAAATTGAGTATTTTGGGCTAAATTGAAAAAATAAAATTTTAGAGGGGTTTATTTGCAAAATAAAAGAAATAAATGGACTTGTAAGGTCCCTAGGAAGATTCGGCTCTTGAGTAGCATGGGCAAATTTTGTGTATTTTGTGTTTTATGCAAATAGGATTAAATTGTAAAAATGTGAAACATTAGGGGTAAAATGGTAATTTGCCCATTTATGTGTTTTGGGACTAAATTGAAATGAAATGTACTTGAATGAGCTAAATTTTAATGTGTTTAGATCAAGAACAAAGAAAAACGGATTTGGATCGGGGAAAGACAAAGGTTATCGAATAGTCGGATTACGCATTTCGTCGACAGTCGAGGTAGGTCCTTAAGCTGAAATATATCAAAGAATTATTTATGAACCTGTTAAATGATGATGTTCGATAAATTTGAGTATATATTATTGTAAAAGCCGAATGTATATGGGTTAATTTGGCTTGAACGCATAAATTGACAATATGATATGAATGTGTATCTTTGATATAATATTTAGGAAAAATGTGAAGTATGTGATTGGTTTGTGAAATCAGCTTTTAGAAATGTGTATTACAAGAATAATTGTATTGTATTTCGGGCTTTATGCCTAGCAGGCCTCGTGCCGGTGATATATTTCGGACTTAATGCCTAGCAGGCCTCGTGCCGATGATATATTTCAGGCTTAATGCCTAGCAGGCCTCGTGCCGGTGATGTGTATATATATATTTCAGGCTTATTCCCTAGCAGGATTAGTGCCGGTGTGTGAGATTCAGGTAATGTTTAGTAGGTTCTAGCTATTGAATTACTATTTTAAGAGAAAATTAAGTGCTAATGATTTTGGTGGAACGGATTAAGTATGCCTAAGTGTGTGGAAGTGAATTTGTTAATTCGGTAGTAACGTATGTGTTATTCCTACTTAAGTGTTCTATGAATATGCATGTATGTATATAAATGTATGTATGTGATTTTATTGAAAAAAAAAAAAGAAGAAGATCAAAGTGATAAGAAAATTGGCTAAATGAAAGCATAAGTAGTTAAGGTATTTGTAAAGGTATAAGGAAATGTATAAGTTGGTGTTATATATATGCATATTCGGCCATAATGTATATATATATAAGATAGGAATTGTTTATTAAGGTTATGAGTTGGTTGTTTAAATGTTTTACCATTGAATGTGATAATGTTTTTGCTTAAGACTTACTAAGCTAGCATGCTTACGGTGTGTTCTTGTCTACTTCTATTTTATAGACTTTTGATTCAAGCTACGGGCTCGAAGGATCTTTGAAGAAGTCAACCACACTATCGACTCTCTTTTGGGTATTGATAAACTTAGTTTTTAAGTTGAAAAGGCATGTATAGGCTAGACTACTTAGTTTTTAAGTTGAAAAGGCATGTATAGGCTAGACTAAGTTGTATTACTAATGATACTTGATCATGTATATATATTTAGCCATGCGAAAATGGCTATCTATTTTGGTTAAACTTTGTTCATGTGTTTTGATGAAATGGCTTGCTCATGCTATGAATTATTGTTTCTATTCGGATGTGGTTTAGGTACTATTTGAAATGTGAATGGGTGATACGAATGTTATGTATTTAGTTGGAGAAAAACCTGACTTGGGTCATTGTTGCTTAATATAGTTTATTAGGTTAAGTAATATGAGTGATCTTATGATTAAAGATTGTGTATCTAAGTTAACTTGTTGGATTCGTTGTTAATGATAAGTATAAGTAGTTACAAATTACGGAAAAGTGGTAATGAATATGCGGTCAAGACATGGTTTATATGCTTGTGTTTTTAGGTTAAGTTGGCTTTGAGACCTATGTTCATGTATGGTCAATTGTTGTACAATTAGTAATATGAATTTTGCATGAATTATGGAAGTTTATTTGGCATATTCGGTCTTTGATCTATGCATATAACATGCAAAGTTAGGTTGTGGTTATGCATTAAAAGCTAAGGTTATGCATATTCGGATATATTCATTTACTTATAAATGAAGTGTATTGTCTCTTAGTCCATAGATGTAAAGTCAAATGATGTATGCATGTAACCATAATGAAGCTTATTAGTAGTTCTAACTACAAGGTTCGGTATGCTTTGATTCAAAATGAAATGGTACGTGAGGCATGTTTGCATGAAACGATTTCAAAAGTAGTGGTACTAAATAGGTGTCTGTATCATGGAATAAAATAGATAAATATGCTAATAATGAGGTAAGAAGTATATTGTTTGATTATTTTGTATTTGTGGATGATTATATTGAATATGTTTTAACTTAGTATATCAAGTATATATATATACTATGCCCATGTGCTTTGTCTGTCTAAGATAAGAATTAATTGATTGAAAAAGATTTGGCTATTTGGTAATGCCTGTAACCCTAATCCGGCGACGGATACGGGTTAAGGGTGTTACATCAATACTCAAGACGGAGGATCTCTCCTTCAATTCCTTCATGGAGTTTTAGGGATTTCTTATGTTTTGTGTTCTTTTCTTTCGAGATGTTTTCTTCTATTGTTATGAACTAAACCCTCAGATACCTGAGGGGGATGAAACCTAAGATGAATCTTGTTATCGTGTTTTGAACTATATGATAAATATTTGACTTGTTCTTAATTATGTGTTATTAATTCTTGTATTCATATTTCTGGGATATTAATTCAAGTGTGATGTACTTAGGTGGAGGAGCAAAAGTCCCTGCCTAAGAGTAGATCTAGCATAGTTAAGCAGAGTTGATCGCACGCCTAGAGATAGGGTGACGAGATTTTGCCGGATTAGGGTGAAACATAATATGGGAGTCCATAGATCGAGTTAATGCGATTCTAGGGGTTTTAATTAGAAAGAGATTTCAATTAATCAACCTAGGGTTAGACGTTGGTTGCCTCGAGAGAGGGATTAATATAACTTAGGGAATCTTATGGATCAAGTCAAATGAATAAATCATCTGGTTCAAAGTTAGATAATAAGTGAAGTCTAGGTGGATTCTTCCTTGGGTGTCATCTTAATCAATTGGTTTTTCCTCAAAGTTATTTTCCCAATTTCATTCTTCTTTGTCTTAGAGTCTTTAGTTTAATAGTTAGTTGATTTTAGTTTAGATAAACAATTCCCTTAATTCTTAGGCTAGATAATAAAAAGAGAGTTAGTATTAGTACTTTTGGTTCCTTTGGGTTCGACATTCCGGTCTTGCCTTAACTATACTACTATTCGATAGGTACACTTGCCTCAAATCGTTTTCATAGTTAGTTTCCAGGTTTTATCATTCTTTTTATAAATTTTAAGACTTTGACATCGCGAAAACAACGATCAGTATGATTAGATGATTGAGTAATGGTTGAATGTGATTGTTGTTATATGAGTTAGGGTGGTAAAAAGAGTTTGGCAAATAGCTTTGTTCTTGTCCACATGGGTAGGCACACGGACGTGTGTCTAGGCCGTGTGTGACATGTGGTCAGTCCCATGGGTGTGTAACTAGGTCGTGTGTCCCCTGTATATTAGTGTTGCAAGTCAGTGTCGACCACAGGCTAGACACACGAGCGTGTGCTTAGGCCATGTGCCCTTTACGAGGTTGCTGACGTCACAAACAGAATACCCAGGTTTTCATACACGGGTGAGGACACGGGCATGTCTAGGCCGTGTGGAGGACACGGGCCAAGGGCAAGGGTGTGTAACCAGCCATGTGAAAACCCTTGTAGGTTCGAAAGGAAAAAATAAATTCCACAAGGGCTAGGGACATGGGCGTGTGTGACCAAACAGCCTGCCCACACCAACGTGTCCCATTTCACATGGGCGTGTGGCCCTGTAAAGGCAAAATTTTCCTAAGTTTATAAAAGTTCCTGGCTGATTTCCGAGATCCACTGTTTGCATGTTTAAGGCCTTGTAGGCCCATAATGAAGATGTTTTGAATGTGAATGGAAAGTTTTAAGTTGGGATGAAATTTTACCGCCCAAAGTTGCCTGTTCAAGTGAGATAAGTCCGGTGATGCCTCGAACCCAGTTCCGGCGTTGAATACGGGTAAGGGGTGTTACAGTGTGACCCAAGTTAGAGAGTTACACAGGGTCAGACACGGGCTGGGATACGGCCATGTGATCCCATTTCGAATGTCCACATGGCCTGAGACACGGGCGTGTCACTTGGCGGTGTGAGTGACACGGCTGGGGTACACAAGCGTGTGACCCCTGCAATTTAAAAAATTTTATAAGTTTCGTAAAAGTTTTCTATGTTATCGATTTAGTCTTGAACCACTTCCAAAGCATGTATTGAGCCTCGTAAGCTCGTAGTAGGGACATCATGATAAATGATGAATGATGATTGCATGAAATGTGAAAATCTTTGAGAAATGTATGTGTAATTGTATGATAAGTCCGGTAATACTTCGTAACCCTATTTTGGCGTTGAATACGGGTGAGGGGTGTTACAATCTATATGCACCATGTATATGTTTCCTATCCTATGACCTACAAGAATAATCTTAATAGATACAATGTAAAGAACTTTACAACCATTTAACTCAAAAATAACATTGAGATCTTTATCAAACAATTGACTCAACATATAAGAAATTTTCAATAAAAATTTAGGAGCTTTTACCAATAGAGCCAATTCCTTCAATAAGTCTTTTGGAGTTGTCACCAAATGTAACTTGTCTACTTTTTGGCTTTAGATTGATAAAGTGGCTCTTGTACTGATCATATGTCTTGAGCATCCACTATCAAGGTACCATGAATTTGTACTTGAATTGTTCACCTTGAAACAATACTCCTTTCCCTACAAACATCAAAATAAATTTTGTTTTTGGTACCCAAATTCTTTTGGGTTCATAAACATTAGTTCCTAAAATTCTTGTTCCTTTGGGTATCCATTTTGAAAGAGTATCCTTGACTAAAGTAGTACTAAGTCCTCTAGGGACCCATATACTCTTAACAAGTTTTCCCTTGTAGAATCTTGAGGGACTTCTATGTTTATAGTAATTAAAGCTAGTTTTAACAAATTTTGGTTTTCAATTTTCTCCTTTCTCAAATATTTTTTATAAAACTTTGTTAGAGTGAGCTTTTTCACTCTTGAGCAACTCAAGTTGCTTTTGATGACCATCATGAACTTTAGAAAGTAAATTATGCAAATCGCAATTCTTTTTCTCAAAATCACTTATAATAGCTTGCATATCATTTACTTTACGTTCAAGTTCATGTTTGACTTTGGAGAGTGAATCATTTTCATCTTTTAATTTTGAAATATTTTTCTTATATTTTAAAACCATTAATTCAAACTCCAAGCCTAGTTCATCATAGGCATCTTACAACTCATCAAAAGAATACAAATTTGAAATAGATGAGTTAGAAGTTACCTTTGATTCATCTATGGCCATAAGGCAAAGGTTTGCTACTTCATGTTCTTCATCATTGGAGGAATCTTCATCACTCTAAGTAGCAACATTAGCCTTGTGCTTTTTAGGTGTGTTCAAACGGTTAACCGAACCAAATTAGTATTAACAAATTAACCAAACTTTTTAATCCTTTAACTATTAACCAAACCAAAAGTTTTTCAAAAAAAAAATATAACCAAATTGAAATATAATATATAATATTATTTATTAAGTTCGGTTAATTAAGTTAATTACCCAATTTTAAACTGAATTAATCGTTAATTGAAATTTCAAAAAACTTTTAACTGACCTCAACCGAACTAGATCGATTAATGACAAATTAATTGAATAAGATTGATTAGGTCGGTTAATTCGGTTTTAACCAAAGTTTGAACACCCCTAGTGCTTTTGTTTACTAGACCCCTTTTTCTTCTATTGGGGAAAATCAAATTTGATGTGTCTCGACTTTTTGCACTTATAACATATGATGGGATCTTTTTTTTTTGGTAGATTCAAGATTCAATCCTTCCTTATTTTGGAATCTTCTCCCTTTGTTGGACCTCATGAACTTCTTGAATCTTCTAACAAACATGGTCATCTCCTTATACTTATCCATATCATCACTTGATTCACTTTCTTCAACTGTTGTGGATTTGAGGGCTACACCAACATTTTTATTCTAAACCTTCTCATCTTCTACCCCTTCTTCAATTTTCATCTTATGAATGAACAAAAGACCAACCAACTCGTCTAGTGAATGTGTTTCTAAGTTCTTTGTTTCTTCTACGACAGTCACTTTAGCTTCCCATGACTTTGGCAAGCTTCGGAGCATTTTTCTCACCACTTCTTCATTGAGATAAGTCTTCCCATATGACTTGAGCCCATTGATAATAATTGTGAATCGATCAGACATAGCCTTGATATTTTCCTCGGGCTTCATCTTGAATGTTTCATAATTAAGTGTGAGAATTCCAACCTTCGACTTCTTGACTTGGCTTGTTCCCTCATGAGTGACTTCTAGTTTATCCCAAATTTCCTTAAAATTGGAACATGATGGCACTCTACTATAATCTTCCGGACCAAGTGAAAAAAAATAAAGTGTGCATGGCCTTGGCATTTAGTTGAGTTCTCTTATCCTCTTCATTCCACTCCTTGATTTTTGATACTAGAAACTCTCCTTATTACTTAAGAGGTATGGAAGAATCATCCATGATGATATCCCACACTACAAGATCATTGACTTGGATGAATAACATCATTATAGTCTTCCAATACAAGTACCTGGCACCGTTGAAGTAAGAAGGCTTAGAGATACATTGAGATTGTCCAAGAAAAACTGATTCGGATATGGACTGTAACACCCCTTACCCGGTCCAATTGCTAGACTCGAGTTACAAGATGTTACCACTGATATTAGAAAAATCATGTATAATTAAGTCATTTAATCACAACAATTTATACCAATTGTACGCATAATAATAATTTCAAACATCTCTAAGATTAAATTGATCAAACAATCATAGTTTTTTTTATTCAAGCATAAATAAGGACCAATTTGTAAAATTTCAAAACCTTGAACTAGGTATCGATACTGAAGAAATAAGTATCGATATTTTTCTGATAGGTATTGATATGAAAATCTGTATCGATACCATTTTGTCATTCTAACAATTTTCAAAATACTGTTCATTTGGTAAAGTATTATTACCTTGATCCTTGGTAGCGATACTTTTCCCAGATAGTCAAAAATCATAAGTTTGAAAACACTTTAATGCTCAAAATCAAGATACCATTCAATAATCAACTTAAACACACACAAACTCTGTAACACCCCTATACCTGGTTCGACCCAAGGAACCTGATATAGGAATATTACATTTGGTGCCAAACTGATTTTGGCTAATCACTAATATATTTGAACATTAAAAAAATAAATTTTTATAATTTATATTTTAGTCCCTACTACTTGGAACACACTTGATCTTTCTAAGTACATACCATTCTATTCAAATTTTGAAACATACCCTCTTGGCACTTGGAGATGTGATGAAATGGATGCTCACAACCTCAATTACAACTCTTCAAAATCACTGTACATAATTTGCGCATGGAAAATAAAACCGTACACTGAATAAAAACTCAGTGGTATTTCTATAATCTGAATATTTAAAAACAATATAATATAATATAATATAATAGGCACAATTAAATTATAAGGACATATTAATGTCTAGTATCATAATTATCATTTTCATTTATTAAACAATATCCTAATTCACATAATTGCTATATAAATGATTATTCACATATCAATCATATTTATTCATACATTGGCATCAGTCATGCAATACTCAATTCAGGAATACATCATTCATAACATACTCAATTCATGAGTATATAACTCATATAATCCATGTATTGCCAACATATTTCACATTCTATTTTCAATTCACTATATCACTTCCATTTCTCATACCATGCCATTTCAAAATCAATTATAGAACTTTATTATTTATTTACCCCAATAACATGACTCGGACTCAGACGGATATGCCGATCCAATCAAACACACTAGTTTGGCACTTAGTACCTCAGCGGATAATTCGAAGTAATAAATTGACAACCAGTGTCTCATCGGTTAAACCGAAGTAAATTGGCACCCAATGCCTTATCGAATTAATGTAACACCCCAAACCCGGCCTAGAAGTTAGGCCCGAATCTGGCGTGTCACAAGGAAGTGTTTTTCAAAACCATCACTGTGATTGATAAAAACTTGTTTGAGAATTAAAGCCTCTTCGTTAAAACTCAAAACACTTAAGCAAATGCTATCCACTTGAAAATAGAATTACTTTTAAAACCTTTTCTATTTAAAATAAACAATTTACAAAATATGATGTTTAGAAATAGAGTTGCAGAAGCATTTAGAAAGCGTTGCGGAAACGTAGTGTTTTGAAAACAGTTACCGTTTTGGAAATCGTATTCCACATTTAACAGTGAGAAAACATCATAAATAAATATCAGAAATAATAAGTTAAAAATAAAGAGGCCTTATTACGGAATTATTAACCCAATAAATTAAAAGAAAATGAAATAAAGTCGCTAAGTTTATCTTTAAAGCATATCTGAAGTGTGGCCACCTCCGAGTTCCTCACAGCTCCAAATCCTCTAAGACTAGGGATTACCTGCACAGTTAAAAACGGGGTGAGTTTATGAAAACTCAGTGTGTAATCCCCTTAATAGAGTAATGATCAAGATAAAGTAGAACTGAACTTGATGCAGGGCCAAAGCCCTTTTAGAGTAATATGAGACTGATCGGTTCAAAGCATACGTGAGTCAAAGCCCACTACAATATCATTTGGGTCATAGCCCATAACAGAATCAATTGGGCCTAGCCCAACCAATATCAGAGCAAGTGGCCTAAGCCCAGTACAATGACAGATCTCATAAACAGATATGGAACAGTATGAGGATGCATCCCAACCCAATCCAACCATCACACCACCTGTACCAACCCTACACACCATGTGGGGACCAAGTCAACCCACCCAACCCTACACATCAAAGCGCAGACGAGCTACTAATATCATCGCAGTGAAGCTACCAGTAACAATATACGTTGCTGAGCCACTAAAATCAGTATATCGTGGCAGAGCCACTGAATCAGTATAACGTGGCATAGCCACCAGTACAGTACTTCCTCCATAATACAAAAGTCCCAACCCCATGCAATATGTCGTGTATGTCATGCTCAATCATTACACGTGTATGCAAAATGGCCATGCTCAGTAACAATCATTTAAACATTTAATAAAAGCATAGCAGTTATACAACCACAGTCAAATTAGTCAACTCAGTCTAAGTCAGTCATTTACCCACAAGGGCAACATAGTCATCTTACCCTATAAGGGTATTTCGGTAATTTCACAAACCAGGGGTATTTCGGTAATTTTGCAAACCAAGAGTATTTCAGTAATTTTCCAAACCAGGGGTATTTCGGCAATTTTGCAAATTAGGGGTATTTTGGTAATTTTGCAAACCAGGGGTATTTCGATAAATTTTCAAACTGAGGGTATTCCGGTAATTTTACAAACCAATATATTCTAAACAGAGATAACGATGCGAATGGGCCTAGGGCTCGTTCTTGGCCCAAATGGACCCACACTTTCGTGTGGCCCATTTAGCCCAAATCTAGCCACAGGTATGAGATTCACATAGACCAGTTCACTATCTACTACACAATCATACAATTTATTCATATGGGCCCACGGGCCCATTGGGCCCACTTGGCCTCTTTCGGCCCATCGTGCTCCAAACAGCATCAACCCACAAGAATACTCATGGTGGCCTCAACTATCGCGTCGAAGCTCCCACGCGTGCGCTCGCACGCTCGTATGGCTACCATCGCCGTGTGCCCGGCATTTCGGCATTTTTCGCTCTACAGCTAGACTAGTGCGAAATACACACCTGATACGAATCTGAAGCTAATCCACGCTCCGAACACTCCTTTTTCCCAAACGCCAACCAAGATATCCTTACTCTTCTAATAGATTGCTTTATTTAAAGCCAGCTTCTCACCTTCCCTCTTGCTAACTTTCTGATGTGGGATCTCTCCTTCAGCAGAGTTTAAATCCAGCACAACCTCTTGTCGTCCCAACTTAGCAAAATAAATATACCTTTTTGCTTACAATGGAATTCAAACTCAAGCTCCCTTGTAACATAATCCACGCCACTAGCCACTTTACCAACTAACTCCTTTTTGTCTTAAAACATGCACAACTAAATATAAGTCTATGACCAAAGTCTAAGTTCATTTAAAAAGAAATCAAAATGAAATGCAAGCGCCAAGACTTGAACCTTAGACCCCTTGCTTTCTTGTGTGGCATCACTTCCTTTCTCCCATGTGGCGTCATTTGCCACTAGACCACAACCCCTTTTGTGTCATTTTTCTCCACATTTTATTCTCAAAACCTACCTACTAACTCTCAGGGTTTTACTTACCTAAAACTAAAATTTTCCTAAAGCCCAGGTTTGATCTCGGGACTTCATGGAAGCCCCCTAACCTTCCAAAATCACTCGCCTAATAGGTCCAACTTCCATTAGTTCCGTTCTCTTGTTCTCAAAAATTTTTAAACGCTCCCATGGCCAAGGCCCAAATCTACTAGGCCCAACTTTGGGTCATTACAATTAATCTGAAGTAGTAAATTGAAAGCCAGTGTCTCATCGACTTGAAGTCAAAGAAATCCCTAAACTCTTCCAATCCTACGGCATGCCATCTATATCCGACTCAACCCGATATAGTTAATAGGGTTTAATTTCACATTTCAGATATAATCAATATCCAATATTGATTTTTCATGTAATCACATAATTACACATATAATCATTTCAATTCAAAAATCAATCCATTCAATATATATATCTACCAATTCAATTCATTCAGTGTATTATCAAATATCAATTACTTACCTCAACACTTACCATATACATTAAATAAAAATTACAACAATTAGTAACTAGTTTCGAATTATAGAAATACAAACTGGAAATTCCGAGCTATTCCTTATCGACTTTATCTTTTCTCTTTTTAGTCGAGGATTCCGATACGACGCAATTGAGCTTGGAACTTTGAAACCCTAATTTTTCCTTCATTCTTTCTTTTCTTTCTTTTTCTCCCTATTTTGTTTGGTTTTTTCTGTTTCTATTCTTTTTTCCTTTATTTATTTCATTTACTTATTTATTTTATTATATTTACTTTATTATTATATTATATATATTTACTTAAATATTAAGTAATATATATTTTATTAATATATATGTATATTATTTTTACACATGTAATCACTATTACCATCAACTTGTTAGAATAAGGCTTAATTGCTTCTTTAGTCCTTTTAATTTTTCTTTAATCTATAATTCAACTTTCACCATTTATGTTGTAACACCCCTTACCCGTATTCTACGCTGGAGTCGGGTACAAGGCGTTACCGTACTTAACTCACTTGGTCATACAACTTAAAATATCTGTTTCACCATCAAAACATTCTTATTAAGGACCTACAAGGCCTTAAACATGCATACGAAGGGTTCCAAAATCCAACCGAAAACTTTAATGCACTTAAAATTTTTTCATCTAAACAGGGGCCACACGCCCGTGTGAAATGGGACACGCCCGTGTGGGCAGGCCGTGTGGTCACACACGCCCATGTCCCTACCCCGTGTGGTATTTATTTTCATTTTGAACCTACAGTGGTTTTCACACAGCTGGACACACGCCCGTGTCCTTGGCCCGTGTCCCTCACACGGCCTCAACACGCCTGTGTCTTAGCCCCTGTGCCAAAACCTTGGCATTCTGTTTATGATGTCATCATCTCACTAAGGTTACACGGCAAGGCACACGCCTGTGTACTTAGACCGTGTGTCGAATTAAATTCCAATTTCAAGGTGCAGACTTCACACGGCCTGGGCACACACCCATGTTCGTGGTTGTGCCTACCACACGGCGGAGACACACAGTCGTGTCTCTGCCCGTGTGTTTATTACAAAGCTTACTGACTTGTAAAACTAACATGAAGGGGACACACGGCCTGGTCACACACCCATGGGACTGACCGTGTGTCACACACGGCCTAGACACATGCTCGTGTGCCTACCCGTGTGGACAAGAACAAGTCTATTTGCCAAGCTCTTTTCACCACCCTAATTCACACATCATAATACCATTCAACCAATCACTAAGCAACTCAAATGTGCAACATAAAATTCCATGAATAACTTCATCTTTTCATTAAATATAAGTAATGAGCCATCAACTATGGCTATATACAAAAGAGTTCACCTCTAAAGGAGCCAACACGATCTTGGCCAAAATAACAAAACAATTTACCTAGTCTAGCCTCTATACATGCCATACTCAAAACACTAAGTCTAGATATACCGAGAAGAGCTGATAGTGTGGGTGATCTTCTAATTATCTTCGTATCCTGACCCGGCTCTCTGACTCTATAAAACAAGGGAAAAGAAAATGGGAGTAAGCTTTAAGGTTAGTAAGTTTACATGTAAACAAATAACATCATAGTATGTGCTAAACAATAAATAGCATTACATACTAAGCAAAAACAATCCACATTCCATGATCATGCTTACTCATTTCATCTCTTACCACATTCCGACTATATCACAAACCAAATGCCCACATTATTTAACATACATCCCTGCACTTATCACCACATGATCACATGAAACAACACATCATAATTTTCCCCATAAACCATTCATAATACTACCATTCACTCAGTGGTTTCGAACTTAGCCCACTATTAATCTTTAACAGGGTGGTATCGCCCATAGCCCACCAACAAGAATATTTACGGTGGTAACGCACTTAGCCCACCAAATAATAATATAAACGATGGTATCGCACACAGTCCATCGTGAATAAGTAATAAGGTGGTATCGCACTTAGCCCACCATCAAGAATTATTAAGGTGGTATCGCACATAGCCCACCATTTATTACTACGGATGTTATTTCACATTTACATATCTATTTCGTCATTCATACGAAAATTATTCAATATCTACCAAATTCAATCCACTTGAATCATATATGTTCTCAATCATACAGCGTGCCAATAAGCAACAACGTGTGTAATTAAGATGCATCGTTTACACATAAACTTACCTCGGTGCAAAATGTGTTAATTTGCGGTTTAATCCGAAACCTTGCCTTTTCCCCGCTCAAGGTTAATTCCGCGCTCTCCTTGATCTATAACAACAAAATTCACTCATTTAAAACATTTTATAATCATAATGCATCATAATCTCTACTTAGACAAAAATGACCATTTTGCCTTTGTACTATGGCAAAATTACAATTTTACCCCTAGGCTTGTAAGTCATTTTTCAACACATTTTCTCATTAAACAAGCCTATTTTAACATTTATTCCTCTTAAAACAACCCACAAATCTAACTATTTCATGCATTTATTACCAATTTACAACATTTACAACTTAGTCTCATTTAGGTGTTTTCATGACAACACCTTTCACAAAAGTTGTTTCTCATCTCCCCAACATTCATTTTCTTCCATAAAAACTCAGCTAACAACATAAACCCTCTCATGGCAAGTCCCTAAACTTTTAACCATTTCACAAATTAGTCCCCTCATTAGCTAGTTTAAGCTTTGGGGACTCTAAAAGTACAAAAATTATCAAATAAAACCACCAAAATCAGTTACTTGCAAGGAGATAGCTTAGTTGAAAGTTTGAACCCCAAAAACTCTATTCTTCTCTTCAATTTTCAGTGGATGAAGGAGGGTGAATAGTGAAAGATGATAACATCTTTTATTCATCTTATTTTATTCATTTTTATCACCTAATTTCCACCAAATTTGACCAACATTTAATATCTAGTCTCCCTAGCCTCTATATGGCCGGCCATCACAAATCCAATGGCCTAATTTCACTTTAAGGACTTCCAATTGATATTCTTTGGCTATTAGACACCTCTACCACTTATAATAGAACTTTCGCACTTTATGCGATTTAGTCCTTTTCACAATTACACATACAATTGCTAAAATTAAAGCACCAAAATTTTCATATAGCCATATATTAATGTCATAACACTATAATTAATACCAAAATAATTTTCCTCAACCTCGAATTAATGGTCCTGAAACCACTGTTCCCACTAGCCTCGAAATCGAGCCGTTACATATGCAATTTAGTCCTTTTATCTAATTACTCCTAATTTAAGCAAATTCACCTAACCAAAACCTAATTAACTACACAACTAGCTTCGTAAATATTTTTAATAAATATTTACAAATCTGATTTACGGTAAAGGAGTCTCAAAAATTCACTTTCTAACACCCGTGACTCTCGGGTCGTTACAAACTTACATAAAATACCATTCAAATCATTTCCAAAGTATAAACAATTTAATCACATACAACCTACCTATTAATATACTAAAAAAAATATATGTTCATATATGCATTCATTTCAAAACATTCAATACCTAAGTAACCATGTGTATTTTTTATACATAATCTTTTTTATACTAGGCAAATGGATATCCAACTAATCATCAAACACATATAACCAAATAACTTTCAAACTTAGTTATATATACACATAACATATGTACATTCAAATCAACCTTAGTACAAGGTCTATTCATATCAAAATTTCAACACAAACACTCATATATACCCTAGATTTTATACAAGCTACATAACTATTAAAGAAGGATTCAAAAGACTACCAATTCAGATGTTGGATAATGTAAGCTCTAAGGAGATCCAATAGACGCATTCCACAAAATGTCAACTACAAGAAACAAAAAATGAAACCAAGTAAGCTTAAGTAAGCTTAGTCAGTTCATATGAAACTAACTTAAGTTACCTTATAATTTTAACAGTTTAAAATAATTGAAACACAAAGGCACAACACGACACATCTTTGGCCTCCTTTCATATGTTCGTATACAGTTCCACAAGACAACTAGTAGGTTAGTAATTCACATTATAAGGTCATAGTATTTACAATTATGTATAATAAATTTCATGTAAATCAAACCTACACATTTTATAAGCACTTCATCTAGATTCATTATCAATCATTTCAACCAATTCCTTTCCAATATATTACCACTTTTGCCCAGAGAACTATAGTTATTTAATTTCGAATACACTGAACTGCTTTGGTCACACAAGTTGTATAATATGAGTTTGCTCACACAAGATGTAATGTTTAGATTGCTCATACAAGCTGTAATGTTTAGACTACTTACACATGCTGTAGATCAAGGTTGCTTATATAAGCTTTATTCGATGCTGCTCACTCAAGCTTTCGAGAATCTACGACTCATGCTGGACTCTCATACATCAATAAAGAAACCATTGATCAACGCCCGATTCTCTTTTAATCTTGAAAGCATTACTAAGTTTTCATAATTACCATTTCCATTTCCATACCATTTCAAACTTATAACACCAACATATATGTAACATTCAATCATACCACACTTTATATCCATACAATTCCATATACCTAGTTGTATTTTTCATACAACACTATTAATACATACAATTCATTCAAGTATACCAGTAATGCCTCGAATTTGGGCCTAGTAGAATTGGGCCTATTGGGCTTTGGGTCTCATAAAATTTTTAAGTGAGCAAGAAAATGACAAATGACATGACGGCTTTTAAGGTTTAATGAATTTGGAGTGTCTAAGTGTGTTGGAGAAGCTCTGGGTTCGAGTTTTATGGTGGAGGATTTTTAATTTAATTAATTGAAGAATCAGGGTTGTGAGTAGTGGGCTTTTTAATAAAAATAAGTGAAAAATGGCACAAAGAAGTCTGTGGTGAAGTGGCTAAGTGACGCCACTAAGGTGTAGAGAGGTGGTAACATATGCATGCAGGAAGGTCTGAGGTTCGAGTGCTAGCTTAGCTTTATTTTGGAGTTTAATTTTAGGCTTCTAGAAGGCTGGAAGTGGCGTGTAGAGGGACTCTAAGGAAAAGTGATTAGTAGAGAGAATTTAAGAGAAGGATAAAGGAGATATCATGGAGAAAAATTAGAAAATGAGCAGTGGATGAAGTGGTGTCAAATTGGACTTTAGGGGTGGCTAAGTTTCAGCTATAGGCTATATAAATATGTGTGTTCCGAATCTGGGGTCCTAGGAAAATACCTTGCCTTGTTGTCGAAATCTCCTAAAGTCGAATCCCTTTGTGTCGAGTTCTTTTGAAGGGCTCTTTCGGTTTTCAATACTTTTCTCTTCTCTCCCATAGCCGAATTCTCTCATTGCTGAATTACCACCATCTTTTTACCTTGCCGAAATTCCTATTAGTGCCGAACCATTGTGGTTGTTCCTCCATCACAAATCGATTGTTATCTACTATCAGTCAAGGTTAAAAGCTGAATCTCGTTCAGTAGCTATCTCGGCCGCAGGATCAAAAGTGGATTCGGTAAGTGTTCAGCTAACCTCTTAGTGTGTTTTATTAAAAGCCGAAGGGCTATCTAACTTCTCATTATCGATAATGTTGTATTAACAAGGGTAAGGTTCAGAGATCGCAAGCGTGGTAAGGATCGTTAGCAAAGTGTAAGTGTACTCAACTCGATTATGGTTTAAGTAAATGGTCGAATGTGGGTATGATATATAGGGGTGACTTGTGTGGATTATGAGTCACTCGAAGCTTGATGGTGTATGTGTGAGTGCAGGTCTATGGGATACTCGTGATTAGTATCTAAGGAAGGGCTATTAGAACCCGGTGGCACACGGTAAGGTTACGGTAAGGCTTCGACTTTTGGTAAATATTTTGATTAAGTATGGGTGATTGATTGAAGGTTGGTTGGTTGTAGGTTCAAGACCAAGGATAGTATAGCACGTCGCAATAACCAGGTGTGTAAAAACACTACACACGCATGATATCAGCAATGCCAAAAAGCCGAAAGTGGCTAAATGGGCCCGAAAGTGTAAAACTGATATCAGTTTGATGAAATTGATTGATTTGGTTATATGAATTGAGTTAGTCATTCATGTGACATTATCTAGAATTGTTTTGGGCCTAATAGGCCATATGAATGAGATCTGGGCCTAAAAGGGCCATAAAGATGTGATTTGGGCATAATGGGCAATATGAATGTGAAATGGGCTTGATGGGCTTTATGGGGACGTAGACAAGTATGCTAAGGCTTAATGGATTTTAGGCCTAGTTCTGAACAACTCTTAAACTGCATAAGACATAATCTAATAATTAAACATGTCCGTGGACAAGTCGCTGGGTTAGAGTGTGGCAACGAACATATGCATGTCTAGGATTGGATCTAGAGAGAGCTTGGTACTTAAGCGATCCTAGTGGCCCACCTCCTCTTCTCTGAAATCCTACCTGGTGCATAATGACTGTTCACTTTAGCCCAAGGACTTGTTAATAGGCCAAAGTTCATAACTAAACCCGAGAGGGACCAAATACCCCTGATTTAAAAATTACCAAAATATCCTTAGATTTGAAAATTACTAAAATACCCATGATTTGTAAAATTACCAGAATACCCTTGATTTACGGAATTACCAAAATATCCCTGATTTACAAAATTTCCAAATACCCCTGTTTTGCAAAATTACTTAAATACCCTTGTAGAGTAGATTTACGGAAATACCCTTGGGTAGTGAAATGACTAAAATACCCTTAAGTGCTGAATGTGTGAAAATGTGTATGTTGCATTCATGAAATATATGTTGCACTTGGGTGGGTTTTGATGATACGGAGGAAGATTTGAGGATCGCATAGTTGCTTGACGACCATGGATCCACCGGTGGCTTTAAGCCCATTATAGTAGCTTTGCTGCAACGTTTAAGTAGTGCCGCTGCTGGTGCTACCTTTGGAGTGTAGGGATGGGGGGGTTGATATTTATATCCCCACAAGAGTGTAGGGTTGGAAGGGAAATGGAGTGCAGGGTTGGATTTGGGATGGGTACATTGCATTTATGTGATACTGATGTGATGTGAGGTCATTGTGGGCTAAGGCCCAAGACCACCGTTTTTGATAGGGCTTAGGCCCAATGTAATAATTGTATGTTGATTGGATTACCAAGGGTCGTACACATTGAGTTTCGAAACTCACACCCCTTTTTATTAAATGTTTCAGGTGATCCTCAGTAGACGGCTCGACATGGAAGAGGACTCGGAGGTGGCCACACTGCAAGTAGTTCTTAATTTGTTTTGAAAGACTTAGTTTTAAATTACTTTGTTTCCATTGGGTTGTAATAAGGCCTTGTATCTCCACTTTGACTTTAGATTTAAGTTTCCTTATGTTTTCAACTGTTTAAGTGTTAAACTTGAATAATTTCTGAAGTTTTACCATGGTTTTCTTAAAACATGGGCTTTTATCACAACTTAATAAATTGCAAGGATTTTGAGTTTCTAAGCCTTAAATCTATATTTTTAACTTAGTAAAATCGTTTTGAATTATTCCTTAGATATGACATCACCGGATTCGGCCATAATGTCTGGGCCGGGTCTGGGGGTGTTACAATACCTGCATTCATCCAATACATCACCCCCATTTTTATATATTTTCAACCATGTAGTCGTGCACAGTTTTTATATTTCGATTAGCAATCTCTAAACTTTTATACTTTGCAACAACATCGTATAAATAAGATACAATCATTTATCAATACCTCATCCAATCAATATCATGTATCTATTCATACTAGTCATTTGTTCCATGTTTACGGTTTAGTCCTTTTTTATGCCAAAATACATTATTTATCAAACAATTTGACTAAAAAGTAAAACAATTTAATACAAACATCACATGAACTTATAAAGTAAGTCCCAGATGTACTTACCTAGAAAAACAACAATGAACAAGACGATAGGGACTAATCTATAATTTTCCCTTTCCCATGATTATCTTCCAATTTGTTCAAATTCCTATCTATAACATAATTTAATTCAATTTAGAAATTCCAAACATCATTTATCAGCCTAATGTTAGTATGTATCAATTCAATTTTATCTTTTGGTTTTTCCTTCAAGTTTTTCATTTTATTCAATTTACCCCATACAACCGAAACAAACATATATTTCACATTTGAGCCTCGTTTTACATTTTAATTTCAAATACATCCTTATACTACCCTCTAAAAACAATAATTATAAAAATTTCATGCAAAAAAATTTCAATTTAGTCCCTAAGCTCAAAACTAACAAAATTCACTTTATAAATTAGTCCTTAATCATTTTCAAGATTACAAATCTACCATTTAATATAAAAAACATCAAAATCATCAATGAAAACAGTATAAAACTTTGAAAGTTTTAGGATTTAATACTCGGGATAGCTAGATTAAGCTACAACGATATCAAAAACAAAAAATTTACGAAAAACAAACTAAGTTTAGACTTACATGCAAAAGAACTGAAATTTGAAGCTCAAGATTTGTTATGGAGGAAAATAGGAATGAAAAAGATGATGAATAATGCATTCTTCTTTTTTCTTTTTACTTAACCTAACTTTTATTTTATTATTATAATTTATAAAAGTTTTTATATTATTTAAATCAACCACACCAACCGTCCACCATCATACAACATGGCATAATTTCCATTTTAAACCTTCATGTAACATCATCTTAATATTTAGGTAATTAAAATTCATTACAATTAAATTTTACTATTTTTATGATTTAGCCCTTGTATCTTAATTAGTTACTAAATCAACAAAATTACCTATCCAAAATGCAATTCAATTATATAATCACTCATTAAATATTTAATAAAAATATTTATGGCATTAATTTATGGAAATGAGATCCTGATAACTTAATTTCCAAAACCACTAACTTTAAGGTCAAACCACTTGTACTTTACTAATTGACTAATTAGCAAAATTTATCAGATCAAAATTCAAATTAATATTTATGAACTTGATTATTAGAGAACGGGGTTTTGAAACCACTATTTCCAGCACTACTAAAAATCGGGTTGTTATATGGACGTCATCTTTGTAGATTGATTTGATTAATGTTGAGCTACATTGAGGATCTTCTCTTGGTTGTTGGACCGTATTTAGAGACTAGCTCTGATACCAATTGTTATCTCAATTAATCAATTCGAAATCGTCAAAAGGGGTGAATTGACTTTTAAAAATTTCTGGAAGCTTGAAAGAAAAGGTAGAACAATTGACCATAATGATTTAGAGTGGTTTCGCTCCAATTGCCTACTCCATTACCTTAGCTTTCCACAACTAAGGATTTTTTCAAATTCACTAATTTGATTAACCTTTAGGAAAATGTTTAACCTTACAACTTCCTTAAGGTTTCTATCCAAACCTTAAGATATAACCCTCTTAAAGAGTTAAACAAATAAGAAAACTTAGAATTAATACTTACAAGATTGGATTGTTTGCCAATTGAGCACAAATGAAACAAGAAAACACTTGAGCTGAATGAACAACAATGAAAGCTCACAAGTGTTTATAAGAAAAGTATGAAAATTTAAGCACAAAAGTTGTTTGATTGAAATTTGAGCTTGAATAATCTCTTTTGTTGTTGTAGAACCTTTAGAAGAAGGCCTTTATACTGCCAAATTGATTACCAACTGTTGTGGTTGTTGGAATGCTGAATGAAGCCGTTGGGGATGAAAATAGCAGTGCAATTATGTCCTGCAACAACGGGAATCAATACTTTTTCTACAAGTATTGATACTATTAGCATTTAATGCCTAATTTAGTGACCGTTGGAGCCATCAATATCGATTCCAAGAGAATTTTATCGATATCAAATAGAAGTTACCGATACCATAACGATACTTGATAAATACTTTTAAAGTCATAATGCCAATTTCGTATGATACCAAAAAAAGCATCGATAAAAGTGTACCATTATCAATACTTGAAAAAATTTATCGGTACCAAGAAAAACATATCAATAAAAAAAAGGCATCGATACCATATTGATATTTGATAAATACTTTGAAAAACAAAATGCCATTTTCGTATCGACACCAAAAAAGGTACCGATAAAAGTGTATATCTATCGATGATTAACAAAATTTATCGATACTTGACAAAAAGTATCAATACTTGACAAAAAGTATCAATACCAAATCGATATTTTTGGCCTGGAGCATTTTTAACTTGATTGAAAAATGTTTGAAAGTTTGTTTAACTAACTTGGTCTTAAAAGATTTTCTAAATATAAGTTCAACAATTTTTGTTTTTAGATATCATTTAAAATAGATTTTTTTACCAAGTTTTGTTTAAAATATTTTTATTCAAAAACATCATATTTGTTATATCAAAATAATTTGTTAAATAAAGTTTAGTTGAACACTAATATTTGATAATAAATAAACTTAATAAATAAATATCTAATAGCTAGAATTTAATGCATGAAAGGTTAGTGAGATTGGATGGCAAAGATCATGCCTATCTACTAACCATGAATTGGTCATGGTTTATTAGCATTTTGGTCCTTTGTGCAATGGTCATATAAATGCTTGCTTAAATCGTTAATGAAATTCCACTAGTTTAGTCACCTTATTTATTGTACTATATTCAATAACCTATTTGATAAATTAATATTTTATTTTATTTTCTAATGTAGTGATCACCTCATATTATCTCGATTCAATATTTAGACACCCTCGGATAAAGAAATTACGGCTTTGAAATTAAATTTTTCAACACTTGCGAAATTTAGGACATTACATAATATTTAATTAATTTTTTAAATATTATATTTTTAATTACCATAATTAGCGTGAAATAATATTTATTATTGAATTATCGAATATAATTAAAATATATTAAATTTTCAATTGAAATATAATAATAGAAAATTTTCAAATAATAATTAAAACATATTTAACATATTCAACATACAATATAGTTTTTCTTTATATAATTAAGCAAAGTAAAATTATTCAGAACAATAACTAATTAACATAATTAACTCTAATATTAATTAAGTGATAATTAAAATGCTTAGAATTTTATTCAAATAATAACTCTATTTTATATCAATAAAATTAGCACAACTTTTGTTTACATCAAAAAATTTTAAACTAATAATTGTAAATTATAATTACCATAGCTCTTCTATTTTAAAATTAGCACAACTTTTTAACTATTAATTGTAATTTAAGTTCTAAGTATTTTTAAATGTTAATTATCACTACTCCTATTAAATTATAATTACTTTCAAATGTATAATATTCACAACTTCTATTTTATATAAACTTTATTATAAATTAAAAATTATTAATTAAAATACAAAATGTTCCCTTCAATTCAATATTAATTAAAATAAAAAATGTTCCCTTCAATTCAATATTAATTAAAATAAAAAATGTTCCCTTCAATTCAAACTTTTTTCCAGAATCATGCTATAAAAAACTAACAAACATAATAAAAAGGAGAAGCCGAATTCATAAATATTAAAATAAAAAATACTTAACCTATAGTTGAAAAGGCAAACATTGGAATACAAAATATAATTACTATAAAATAAATTAACAAAAATACAATAAATAAAAAAGAATAAATTAATTGGACAATAATATATTAGTTAAATAAAATTTTAAAGTAGCTAAATTTCCTTTAATTGCACTCGAAGGATTTGAAAATTTATTATGTTATATTATCATATTGCGATTAAATAGATAGTAAACAACAAAAATGAAAGGCAATTAATTTAGTATTATTAAATATAATTTAATTTAACATGAAATAAAGTATAAATAATTACAATATAAAAATAAAATGATAATGATAAATTAAATTTTTTTAATGTTAGATCATTCAAAGGGATTGAAAATATAAAAATAAATAAATTATTTGGTTATATAAGTTGTTCTTTCGTATTATGATTCAATCGCGTAATAAAAACATTAGATTTTGTTTTGCATACAAAAAGCGTTGAAGACAATATAAAAAGGATATTAATGTAACTAATGAAAATTTTATTAAATTAATTTGTTTGAAAAATAAAAATAAATATAGACGAGAATACTAAATTACGGGTTTCTTCCTCTTTTATTCCTGATTGTGGATTATGGAATACATATGAGTTTAAAAGTGCCCGATAAAATAAGGCATTTTCTTTAAAGATTGTGTATTGATTCTGTAGCAACAGGAAAGAATCTCTTTAAAAGGAAGTGTTGGAATATGTGTTTTATATGTTTGAAGGATGAGGAAACAGTTGAGTATTTCTATCTCTTTTGTGAGTGGACAAGGAGAGTGTTATATATGAAGGATGTTGGAGGTTGAAGAGTAACAACTCATTTTTAATGGTGTTGGAAACAATGACTTTGGGATTACAATTTCAATGTGTGAGTCCTTAAATATTATTTATTTAATATTTATGAGGTTATTAGAGTGTCGTATTAAAGTTTGGTCCAATAATTTTGATGTTTGAATGGTTAATTGGAGTAAAAGGATTAAATCGTAACAACTACAAAAATTAACTGTTCTTAATTTTTGTTAATTAAAAGGTTGAAAAGGTAAATGTTAGAGGTTTTATGTGGAAATCAGCCACTTTTAAGTTGATGGACGGTAAGTGATTGGTTTTATACTAAATTATGTATTAAAAATTAAATTTAAAAAGAAAATAAAATATGTAAAAGGTAAGTAAAACATATCATCTTCACCATTTTTTTTTCTAAAACCCGTTTCCTCCATTGAAAAAGAACTAGCGATTTGTCCAAGCTTGACTTCTTATTCGTGAATTTTATATTTTTATATTGTTTTAGCTTAATATAGCTAATCCAGAGACTATTTTGTAAAACTGTTATAGATTTGAAAAGTTACCACTAATAAATTTGAAGTTTTTAGATGTTAAATGGTTGAGTTTGAAGATTTAATTTGAAATAGGATTATTATTTTGGTTAGTTTTGAGTTTATGGGCTAAAATGATAATATGTTGAAATTGACATGAAATTCTTATAAATTTAGATACTTAACTGTTGTAAAGGGATGAAAGTGAATTTGGTTTCAAAGTTTGGGGCTTAAATGTGTGTAAGTTTTGATTTTATGGGCTAAATTGAATAAAAGGTAAAAGTTCAGGGAATTGTTGTAAAATGTTATTATATGGTCATATGCATATGTTTAGACATCATAAGGTATTTGGAATTTTTTAATTGAGTTAAATTATCATATAGATCAAGAAACGGATCAACCGGTCGATAAACGCGGAAAATGAAAAATTGTTGAATAGTCCGCAATATTGAGTTCGTTGTTGTTTTGTTTAGGTAAGTTTGTATTAGGTTAATTATGTTAAATACTTAATTATGTTTGTATTATGTATATATGTGCTGGTATAATTGGTTTGAATTAAATATTGAAAACGAGATTGAATGGCTGAATTGTAAAGTATGGTATTTATATGTGTTTGGGATGAATTGAAAGATGATATGAAATGTTAATTGGTACATGTTATATAAGACTATGATATAATGATGGAAAGCATATGGGAATTGAATTAAGTCCCGTGTGAACATAGTGAATGATTAGTATACAAATGACATGTTATTAAGGTTTAATGTATTAGGTACTTTGTACCGGTGATTTCATTTTATCAAGTATTATGTACCGATGACTATATTATCAGGTACTTTGTACAAGTATTCATGTTATATCAGGCACTATGTGTCGTTGTTTATATTTATTAGGTATTATGTACAGGTGGTGTATACCATACTGATAGATGAGATCCAACATTTGTTGTGGATTCTCCACAGCTCATGTGAGCAGTATCGAGCAACGGTTAATGCCTCTATTTACGGCTCGTGTGGACAAAGATATCCCAATTATCCGAAGTTAATTTGTTATAGTTGTTTAGGCAAAACAATATACGGAAATGAACTGAAATGAAAGCCTATGGTATAAGATGTTATTCATGAAATGAATGTAAATGTTATGAGTATTGTGCTATCTATATGTCTTGTTCATTATATGATCATGACTAACCATTTTGGTATGGTAGGGAATGTGTAAAGTGACAAGAAATATATTAATTTCAATTAGTAAGATTTTAAATGACAGGTATGTCGTGTTTAAATTATACGAACCTACTAAGATTTAAGTAAACTTACCTTGTCTCGTTTTCTTCTTTTTAGATTGTCGAAAATCGTGTTATCGATTGGATCATTTTCAGAGCTCACACTATCCGTCAACCCTTTTGATAGATTTTTTACTCATTTTGGCCCGGTTATTTGTGGCATGTAAATAGGTGTACCTAATTTTATAATGTGAAGTTGAAACTTGTGTTTTGGTTATTGTTGTTTTGGTTAGTTGTAGCATGAAATGGTATATGTGCTTTGTGCTAGAAAGCTCGATTTTAGGCCCAAATGTACATGTGTGATTGGGTGTTTATGAGTTTCATATGATCATTGTTAAATAACATTATTGAAATGTTCTGATAACAAAGTGATCGAATTTGCATGGTAATGCTTTGTAACCCTAATTCGGCGATAGAGACGAGTTAAGGGTGTTACAAGACATTCACTAAGTAGTTGCTTTCATAATAGTATGTCGTTGGAGAGAGCTTAGTCACGATACTATAGTGGAATGAATTTTTGACTAAATGAGTTTATATTTAATAGTTGAAAAGCCAGAACCTAATTATAAATCATTTGAGCCTCAACTACATATGTCCAATTAGTCCCTCTGTTAGCTCGTTGAAACCATAAATGAATTACTCGTTTGAATAGAAATGAATGGAATAAATATAAATATGAGAAATGGGAAACATTCAAGAATGATCATGGTTTTCTCCGAAATGGAGAAATAGAATCATTTGGAAATGAATGTAGGTTTCCAAAAATGGAAATGAAAATGAAAATGGAAACTTGCAATCCTATATAAGATTACTTAAAAAATTATAGAAGAATGAGTTTATGTTTTTAGACTATTTTGAAGCCCGAAAATGGAAATAAATCATTTTTTTATAGTGAAAATGTTGAGTTGTGACATATTGTACGAATTTTCTCGAAATTTTACTAAGGGTAAAATCATCAAAATTTTACCAACAGTAAAATTTGTCTACTGGGGTAAAATTGAGGTGTAAAAATTATTTAATAGTAGATATTAAATTTTATTTCGGGAAATAAAAAAAATTAAATCGGGTTGGATCATATTACAGGGTATTGGGTCAGAAAGGTCCAGATAGTACTCGTAATTGGACCCTATGTGAGAGAGGCCCAAAACCCCTCATATAATATGAAGGGGGTGGCAACCCTAGTAGAAATACTAGGGTGAGTCGCTTACCCCTATTCTACTCTAAGTAGGATGTTATTGTTCTATTTCAAATAAACCTCTACAACTCTACAAGGCTTTTACCTTCTCTTCCCATAAATAGATGACACCGGTAGAGCTATTAACACAACTTTTGATAGATTGTTATTCTGTCAGAAAATAGAGAGAATTTATTCTCAACTTATAAACATATTTTTTAGAATAACAATTTTACCAGTTTCTATTAAGGAAGAGAGAATTTCCGTTTTCACCCCCAAAAGGAAATTTTTTTCTAGTTTTGTGTTTTGATTCAATTGGTCCGAGCCCACACTCGAAACAATTCGTGGTACGAGAATAGCAGAGAAGATCGTTTGGTTGAAAGATGAAAAATATCAATGATTCGCTTATCCAAAAACACATGTACGAATTCGATTAAGGTCCATAGCTTTAAGTATCACAAATCTTGTCGATTTCAAAATTAAACGAATAACATTAGTAAAAGTTCTTTAGCAATGTCACTGTATCGAGGAATCTACATGGGAACTGGAGGAGACTATGAAACTACAGTATCCGAACCTTTTCTCTGGTAAGATTATCGAGGATGAAAACTCCTTTAGGCGGAGAGTTGTAACTGTAACACCCCTAACCCGTATCCGTCGCCAAATTGGGGTTATGAGGCATTACTGAACTAGACACAGTTCAGCACAGTCATATATCACTTTTCATACACCAAATTATAATTATACCTTTTTAACATTTCCAAATTCATACAACCACAATTCATTTATTCATTTAAACCAGATACGCATATTTGATTCTCAATATCAACCAAATTCTAACATGCTTACTAATTATGGCTCATGCATAACCCATACTCTTATTTCATGCTAACCAAGACTTACATTATAAATCATGCTTCGTAATTCAATTACATCATTACTCATAGTGTATACAAGTTTAGGATCAAACTTTCATACATCAAAAACAAATTGCATATGTTTCATATTTTAAAAGTCCGAACCATATGACCATCAAGTCTATGACATTCGAATATTTAAAATATATCCAAGCATATATCATTACACTTCATATATTGAATATATGTCAATACATCTATTTCATTAGCCGAATATCAACATATCATTTCATAACTTCTACACATGTGCATATTAAAACAAATAAATCCATACTACTCTACTAAATATCCATTCACATATGTGACATTAGTAACATTATAGCATAACCCAACATACTCATAATGCTATTATAATATGTGTACTCATAATGCTATTATAATATGTGCATATTCCCTAAAAACAAAAGCCATATCAAATCATAATTATCAAATCAATATTATCATACTCTATTAACAAATTTTGTGACTATACCAATTCAAAAGTTATGCACATTAATCTAGGTTAAGTAATCCACACGGCATAATAGGCATACATATATATTATACATAAGTAAGCATCTCCATATAGCCACATACAATTGAAATAATTTCTAATTTGTGCACATATCACTATAGCCACATTAAATATTTATGGACACAAAGATCATTTCATAGCTTACAAATTCGTATGCTCTATAACTAATCCAAAGTACATAAGTTCAACCGATCCGTTAACCATATATTCGATCTTCAAATTAAATCTTCAATGATCAACTCAAAACATTCATAAAACATTTCCATTATTTGCCATTTCTAATCGTACCCAAATAACCAATGCATCATAAAAAATATACTCATTCTTTTTACTTATAGGAACGTAAATCATAAGTCAAAAATGCATCCAACTTTTATCTCATCAAACAACCGAATCACATCATCATCTACCACACAAGATATACCACATAACATATTTCCAACATGAGCTACTTATAAGGCCTGTAACAGCCCGATTTTGGGGCTAGTCAGAACAGTGGTCTAGGGACCACTAATCCGAGGTTGAGGAAAATTATTTTGAAACACCCCAAACCTGGCCCACGAGCCTTGACCGGATTTGGTATGTTCCTCGAGAAAACATTTGAATTAGGAAAAGTTCGGGTGGTTTTGAAGAAAGATTTGCTTATGTTGGGTTCAATTGAAAACTTTGTTAATTTAGAAATCAGGGATTTACTAAAAACCTTGTTTTCATACTAAAAGATATGCCGAAATTGTTTTAAAAAAATTTTACCTTTAAATTGAAAATTATTCGTGTTTAGGTGGTAAAAACACTTAATATTTATTTTTTAAGAAAAACCATTTAACATTGATTTAACCTCAATCGTATCGTACTTAAATCAAATAAAAAAAAACATGCATAAACAGTTGATATTATGGCCTTATTACATCGAAAACGAAACCTAAAATGAATCCAAAATATTTAAAATATAACAAGTCCATCACTGATCGTCACTTGAAAAATATTCCCACAACGGGGTTAGTCAAATAGACTCAATGTGTAACCAACACTAAATCTCAACAATTCAGGCATGTCATATCATATCATACAAATATATAACAGATAAAAGTAGTGATGCAAACCCGAACCCAAACCTAAATAGCCATCCGCTACACATCACTGTACCAACCATCACACCGTGGGGACTACTAAGTCAACCCTCCATCCGCTACACATCATCGAAGGCGATCATTTGCGATCGACGTGCTCATCGCCCTTATAAAATTCATGGCATAGCCACCAGATAATTATTTTGTGACATGAGTCACCACATTC
Source organism: Gossypium bickii (assembly GCA_025503065.1). Taxonomy (NCBI): domain Eukaryota; kingdom Viridiplantae; phylum Streptophyta; class Magnoliopsida; order Malvales; family Malvaceae; genus Gossypium; species Gossypium bickii. The sequence continues at coordinate 30,679,337 of CP106715.1, read as the reverse complement.
AGATAATGTGACCGAAGTCACCTCATTCAGATTTTGTGGTATAAACCACCAGATCACTTCCCTTTTACATATCACCCATATGCCCCATGTCATACAAATCATGCATAAGTCATGCCATATTCCTTATTTCACATTCTTATCAATATTTCCATATGCCATGTGCCAAATAATCATATCACTTATTAGTATAATGTCGGGATTACGTACCTGAGCACTTTGTACCATTGCATGGTACTTTTGGCCACATTCATATTACTACAAACACATATATTAAATTAAAGCCATGATCTAATAAGATTTAGTGTAGGGTACACACCTGGTTCCCTTAACGAATTCACTGAAATCCCGAAAACTTTGCGATGACTCTTCCTTCAATCGGCTAGACACTAAATCCCTGAACTAGTTAGTTTTGGCTTTTAACCGAAGTAAGAAATAGATCTATAACATTACTATAGCCTTGGCCGATTGTACATATGTACTTACCTTGCGGAATTAAATCTCGAAATCCTTGTATACCACTGTCGACTGCCCCTAAATAACCATGGTCAGATTCGGCTAACATAATAACCAATATGGCCGAATATTACACCCTGCTTACCTCAAATCTGAAATCCTGAATCCTTCCTCCTTGTAGTTGACAACAGTAGACAAATCCCGAAAAGATCTCTTCAAAGATTCGGCCACAGATCATTAATGGTATTAGAGTTTTATTTTCGGTTTTAAGGAAAGAAAATAATATGACAATAATCGAATCCTTACCCTTAATGTTGCAGTCGACGGCACCTTTACCAAAACCCACAAAGATATTCGGCTAGGACTACTTGTTGATCACTCAAATTCCAACTTTTGAAAAAGAAAGAATCGACTCCCTTCTCTAAAAGATGCAATCGGCTATGGACACCAAAACAGGAGATTCGGCTTTTGAAGATGATTGAATCGTGATAAGATGGAGAAGAAGGAAACTAAGTTTTGAGAAGTTTTTGGTTTTCTAATTCACAAAAGAAAAGAGAAAAGGGAATGGAGCTTTTGGAAGAGAGAAAAATCACAAAAGATGCCTATTGCTACACTAAGTAAATTTGGCACCTTACTTCCCTTGAATGGCCGAATTTTTGCCCCCCTACAGTCCCATATGCAGCCAACTCCCTTCCCCCTCATCTAATCCCTTATTTTTCTCTTATCACCTCATTTAAAATTATAAAATTAATCCATCATTTATCCCCTTATCTAGCCGAATTTTAAAAAGGATTAAACTCATCCCTTTAGTGCCTTAATACCGTCCACTACTGCTCACTCCTGCAGCCAAAATAAAACTCTTTTATTTTGCTTCCTCTGTGACTCGAACCCAAGCCCTTGCACCTGTTTGTGGCGTCATTCATAGAGGCCTTAAGTGGCGCCTCCAAGCCACTTAACCAAGCCCATTTTTGTGTTATAACTCCCCTACAAATTTTCTTAAGGCCACCCTGCTTAGCTTCCTCTTTTAGATTTAAAATCTAATAATTTTCTAAAGCACTCTCCTATTTTCTAAAGTTCACTAAAATTCATACAACACATTCATAACACACAAAAGCATGCCTTCACATATATTTAAGCACAAATGCATAAGCCCAAAATCTAGGATATTACAGTTCTACCCCCTTAAAATAATTTCAACCTCGAAATTACCTGGCCGAAATAAGTGAGGGTATTGTTGTCGCATTGCTTCTTCCGGCTCTCATGAAGCTTCCTCCGATCCATGATTGCGCCATAACACTTTAACTAGAGGAACTGATTTCCTCCGTAACACTTTCACATCTCATTCCAAGATCTGGATTAGCTCTTCCTCGTAGGACAAATCTGGCCTTAGCTCCACCTCATCAACCGGAACTACATGAGATGGATTCGATCGATAACGACGTAGCATAGATACATGGAATACGTCGTGCATTTGCTTCAACTCCGGTGGCAACTCTAACTGGTATGCCACTGGACCAACTCGCTTCAATACCCGGTAAGGTGCTATAAACCTGGGACTTAACTTCCCTTTGCGACCAAACCTCATTACTTTCTTCCATGGCGAAACCTTAAGGAACACTTGATCTCCCATAGCAAATTCTATCTCTTTCCGTTTCAGATCAGCGTACGACTTTTGCCTATCAGATGCTTCCTTCAATCGTGCCCGAATTACCTCAACCTTTTCCTCAGATTCTGCCATAATCTCTGGACCCAAAACTTGATGTTTCCCTAATTTTGTCCAACACGTAAGAGTGCGACACTTCCGTCCATACAACGCTTCATACGGTGCCATCCGAATGCTGGCCTAATAGCTATTGTTGTATGCAAATTCCGCTAAAGGCAAATACTCTTCCTAACTTCCTCTGAAGTCTAGCACGCATCCCCTCAGCATATCCTCTAACACTTGGATTACTCGTTCAGATTGACCGTCCGATTGTGGATAAAATGCCGTAGTGAAATCCAATCTGGTGCCTAAAGCCTGATGTAAAGCTTTCCAAAACCGAGACATAAACCTTGGATCCCTATCTGAGATAATCGATACTGGAACTCCATGCAACCTCACAATCTCCGCCACATATAACTTTGCCAACTTCTGCAAAGAATAATTAACTCGCACTGGAATGAAATGCGCGGACTTTGTCAACCGATCCACTATCACCCATACCGAGTCCTTCTTAGTAGGCGTAAGAGGAAGCCCACTAACGAAGTCCATGGTGATTCTCTCCCACTTCCACTGCGGAATCTTGATTGGCTGAAGTAATCCTGACGGAACTTGGTGTTCAGCCTTGACTTGCTGACACGTCAAGCATTTCCCTACAAAATCAGTAACTTCCCTCTTAAGACCAGGCCACCAAAACTGTTCTCTTAGATCTCTATACAACTTGGTACCTCCAGGATGCATAGCATAAGGGCTACTATGCAATTCCTGAAGAATCTTCTGCCTTAATTCTTTGTTCTTAGGCATACAGACCTTACCTTTGAAACGCAGTTCTCCCTCATCATTAACACCATAATCTTGCTGTAACTTAGTACTTAAATCTTCATCCAACAACTGACCCTCTTTCACTTCATTCAACCATGTCGGCTTCACTTGCAACTCTGCTAGTAGACTTCCATCGTCATACAAGCTCAGATGTGCGAACATCGCCCTCAGATCTGACACTACCTTTCGACTTAGGGTATCTGCCACTACATTCGCCTTGCCCGGGTGATACTTTATAGAACAATTGTACTCTTTCAATAATTCCACCCACCTCCGCTGTCTCAGGTTCAACTCCTTCTGAGTCAACAGATACTTAAGGCTTTTGTGGTCTGTGTAAATCACTGACTTTTATCCATAAAGATAGTGCCTCCATACCTTAAGAGCAAAGACTACTGCCGCCAATTCCAAGTCATGCGTCGGATAGATAACCTCATGTGGCCTTAGTTGCCGAGACGCATAAGCGACTACTTTTCCGTCTTGCATCAATACGCATCCCAATCCCGTATGAGAAGCGTCACAATACACCACGAAATCCTTTACTACCTCCAGTTGAATCAAAACCGGAGCTTCAGTCAGAACCCTCTTAAGCTTCTCAAAGCTCTCCTGTTGTTTCTCTGTCCATACGAAAGGTACCTCCTTCCTCAACAACTTTGTCAAAGGTGCGGCTATTGATGAGAACCCTTCGACAAACCTTCTATAGTAGCCTACCAATCCCAAGAAACTACGAATCTCAGCCACAGACCTAGGTGGTTTCCAATCCAGCACTGCCTCAATCTTCCTAGGATCCACCCTTATTCCTTCAGCACACACTACATGCCCTAAGAATCCAACCTCCTTAAGCCAGAATTCACACTTGCTGAATTTGGCATAGAGCTTCTTTTCCCTTAACGCTTGTAACACAACCCGAAGATGCTCATCATGCTCCTCCCCCGATTTGGAATACACTAGGATGTCGTCGATGAACACAACGACGAACCGATCCAAGTAAGGTTGAAAGACCCGGTTCATCATATCCATGAATGCAGCTGGGGCGTTCGTCAATCCAAACGGCATTACAAGAAACTCATAATGGCCGTATCTTGTTCGAAAAGCTGTCTTATGGATATCTGCTTCTTTCACCTTCAACTAATGATATCCTGACCTTAAATCGATCTTTGAAAACACTGCTGGCCCCTTAAGCTGATCGAACAAGTCATCTATCCTTGGCAACGGATACTTGTTCTTGATGGTCAGCTTATTCAACTGATGATAATCTATGCACATACACATAGTTCCATCCTTCTTTTTCACAAACAAGACTGGTGCTCCCCACGGAGACACACTGGGTCGAATAAACCCACGATCAAGCAATTCTTGGATTTGAGCCTTGAGCTCAACAACTCTTTTGGTGCCATTCGGTACGGGGCAATTGACACAGAGCTGCACTGTAGCAACTCAATTCTGAACTCCACCTCCCTATCAGGGGTATTCAGTAACTCTTAGGAAACACATCTTCAAATTCCCTTACTGTTCTAACTCCACTAACTCCTCCTTTTTTTCCATCCAACGCACTAACAAAGGCCAAAAATGCCTTGCACCTTTTCCGAACCATCTTATCAGCCTTTAGTGCCAAAACTACGTTAGACAAGTAGTTTCTTCTTTCTCCTATCATAATTATCGCCTCATCCTCAGGCGTCCTTAACTCCATTCGCTTAGATACACAATCCAATATAGCCCGATGCTCCACTAGCTAGTCCATGCCAAGTATGAGGTCAAATTCTCCGAAGGGTAATTCCATTAAGTCGGTAGGGAAAATCACTCCTTGAATCTCTAGAGGTACACTCCGAAAGATCTTATTCACCACTACAGTTTGGCCTAATGGGCTTACTACAGTCATCTCCCTATCAGATAGTTTAGAGGTTACGCCTAGTGTTTCAACTACACTACATGCAACATAAGAATGAGTTGAGCCCACATCAATCAAAGCAATATAAAGCTTGTTCGCTATAAGGAACGTACCGGTTATGACGTTTGGCGCGTCTTCATCCTCCTTCCGGCGAACCGCATAAACCAGACCCGGCTGTCTAGCCTCAGTATTACCAGCACCTCTGCCCAGTGTTCCACGTCCTCTTCCAGCACCATTACCTCTGTTATTCGGACCACGACCCCGCTGAGGTTTCTTTGCCCCCCTCTATCACCGACATGACCCCGACCGTTGGTCGACTTCCGTCTATCTTTATTGGGCAATCCTTAATCATATTATCCTTAGACCCACACTTAAAGCATCCTCCTATTTTCTTCCAACACTCACCTAAGTGCATCTTCCCACACTGTGTACAAGTACAGTACTGCCCTCCTGGACCAACTTGCTGACCCCGCGGCCCATCAGCTCTAGGCCTCTTTTGAACATTTCCAGACGATCTCGACGATCCAAAACCTCTCTCTCTCGCGTCTATTCCGATCGAGTTTCGCCTTACCGAAGTCTTTAATTTCTTCGGCTACCTTAGCCTTCTCTACCAACACAGCAAATTCCCGCTCTTGCTGCGGAGCTATCAATAACCTCAGATCATCTCTTAGTCCGTCCTCAAACCGGATACATCGCTCATGCTCTGTAGCCACTATCCCTCGAGCATACCGGCTCAACCTTAAGAATTCAACCTCGTACTCTGTTATGGACTTATTCCCTTGAACCAGCCCTAGAAAAGCCTTTCTCTGTGCATCACTGTAATGAGTACCAACATACTTCTTCCGATACGCCGCTTTAACATATTCCCAAGTGAGTTCCTCAGCCGTAGCACTATCCCGAACTGTGAGCCACCATTGATATGACTCATCGCGAAGAAGCGACACCAACCCTTTCAACTTTTCCTCAGCGGTCAGATCGAGCTCATCCATGATCCGCTCAGTCGCTTCCAACCAATACTCAGCCGTACTGGGTGCCACCCCAGACACGCCAAGGAACACCTCAGCTCCATTGGCTCGGAGTCACTCAAGTACAGACTTTCGAGCTCCTATATTTCCTCTTGCACCAGCCACCATTTCAAGAACTCGCAGCACAGCCTGAGATATAGCATCATCCCCCGTCTGATCTTGCTGCTCAACACCAACAGCTGGTGGGGGTGGTGGCGGTGGTACCTCATTTTCAGACCCTTGACCCGATCTAATGGGTTCCGACACGATCATTCTGCCTCTACTGCGTCCTTGTACATTACGACCACGTCCCCTAGCACTTATATCTACGATCATGCTTTAGTCTGATTAAGAAATTTTATGAATTAGTCCTTGTTTCACTGATTATCCGCGAAGAAATTTTATGAAAGAAGTTTAGAAGTAATTCTTTCGATCATTCAAAGTTTCAAGTCTTCTATCCTAGTTTAGAGAAGTACAATCCATTCAGTAGTTCCTATCACACATATTCATCATTCAACCATTGTTGTCTGTTCCTATCCCAGGGGTATTTTCGTAATTTGTCCTATAGGGGCATTTTGGTAATAAATCGGGGTCAATTTTGAAAATCTTAATAAATCAGGGCACTTTGAAATTTTCAAAACTCGAGGGTACTTTTGAAAATTTTCTCAAATCAGAGGTGTAGCAGAAATTTTGGAAATCAGGGTCATTTTGGTAATTTTGTAAGTCAGGGGTAATTTCGTAAATCGGAAATATTTCGAAAAATTTTTAAACTAAATTTTGCTACCATCTAAAAGGGGTAATTTGGTGATTTTAAAACTGAAGTTTTTATGAAAATACGGCTAATCCCTTCCGGGTTTTAGTTATTGAGTTTAGCCCGTGAATAAGTCCTCTTGGTTAGGCTGAACCGTAGCTACGCACCAGGTAGGATTCCAGCGAAGAGGAGGTGAGTCACGAGGACTGCTTAAGTACCAGGCTCTTCCCGATCTAATCCTAGACATGCGCACAATGGTTCCCACACCCTAACTCGGCGACTTAGTTCACAGGTTTGTTTAATTAGGCATTTAAAGTTTTATGTAATTCTTATGTTGGGGTAAACTAATCCTAGGGTTCAATAGCTTATCATACTAATCTACGTTCCATTTATACCCTTCTACAAGTCATACTATAATTCATACAACAATTAGAGGTACTTCCCTGGTGGACTTCGGGTCGAAGACTTGGGTGCCATGCCTGAAAACCTGCTCATTTCATAAAAATTTTCACAAAGTTCTTTTGGACTCAATTTTAAAAACATTATGGGCTTTAAACCCAAGGCCGAGAGTTTAAAACTAGGCTCTGATACCAAGCTGAAACACCCAAAACCTGGCCCACGAGCCTTGACCGGATCTGGTATGTTCCTCGAGAAAACATTTGAAAATCTGTTGGTTATTTAGGAAAAGTTCGGGTGGTTTTGAAGAAAGATTTGCTTATGTTGGGTTCAATTGAAAACTTTGTTAATTTAGAAATCAGGGATTTATTAAAAACCTTGTTTTCATACTAAAAGATATGCCGAAATTGTTTTAAAAAAATTTTACCTTTAAATTGAAAATTATTCGTGTTTAGGTGGTAAAAACACTTAATATTTATTTTTTAAGAAAAACCATTTAACCTTGATTTAACCTCAATCGTATCGTACTTAAATCAAATAAAAAAAATGCATAAACAGTTGATACTATGGCCTTATTACATCGAAAACGAAACCTAAAATGAATCCAAAATATTTAAAATATAACAAGTCCAAAATAAAATAAAATCTCGAACTGAGCATGGCCACCACCAAGTTCCTGCCGACCCGGTCCATCACTGATCGTCACCTAAAAAATATTCCCACAACGGGGTGAGTCAAATAGACTCAATGTGTAACCAACACTAAATCTCAACAATTCAGACATGTCATATCATATCATACAAATATATAACAGATAAAAGTAGTAATGCAAATCTGAACCCAAACCTAGATAGCCATCCCCTACACATCATCGGCGATCATTTGCAATGACGCGTGCTCATCGCCCTTATAAAATTCGTGGCATAGCCACCAGATAATTATTTTGTGACATGAGTCACCACATTCAGATAATGTGACCGAAGTCACCACATTCAGATTTTGTGGTATAAACCACCAGATCACTTCCCCTTTACATATCACCCATATGCCCCATGTCATACAAATCATGCATAAGTCATGCCATATTCTTTATTTCACATTCTTATCAATATTTCCATATGCCATGTGCCAAATATTCATATCACTTATTAGTATAATGTCGGGATTACGTACCTGAGCACTTTGTTCCATTGCATGGTACCTTTGGCCACATTCATATTACTACAAACACATATATTAAATTAAAGCCATGATATAATAAGATTTAGTGTGGGGTACACACCTGGTTCCCTTAACGAATTCACTGAAATCCCGAAAACTTTGTGATGACTCTTCCTTCAATCGGCTAGACACTAAATCCCTGAACTAGTTAGTTTCGGCTTTTAACCGAAGTAAGAAATAGATCTGTAACATTACTATAGCCTTGGCTGATTGTACATATGTACTTACCTTGCGGAATTAAATCCTGAAATTCTTGTATACCACTGTCGACTGCCCCTAAATAACCATGGTCAGATTCGGCTAACATAATAACCAATATGGCCGAATATTACAACCCTGCTTACCTCAGATCTGAAATCCCAAATCCTTCCTCCTTGTAGTTGACAACAGCAGACAAATCCCGAAAAGATCTCTTCAAAGATTCGGCCAAAGATCATTAATGCCATTAGAGTTTTGTTTTCGATTTTAAGGAACGGAAATAATATGACAACAATCGAATCCTTACCCTTAATGTTGCAGTCGACGGCACCTTTACAAAAACCCACAAAGATATTCGGCTAGGACTACTTGTTGATCACTCAAATTCCAACTTTTGAAAAAGAAAGAATCGGCTCCCTTCTCTAAAAGATGCAATCGGCTATGGACACCAAAACAGGAGATTCGACTTTTGAAGATGATTGAATTGTGATAAGATGGAGAAGAAGGAAACTAAGTTTTGAGAAGTTTTTGGTTTTCTAATTCACAAAAGAAAAGAGAAAAGGGAATGGAGCTTTTGGAAGAGAGAAAAATCACAAAAGATGCCTATTGCTACACTAAGTAAATTTGGCACCTTGCTTCCCTTGAATGGCCGAATTTTTGCCCCCCTACAGTCCCATATGCGGCCAACTCCCTTCCTCATCATCTAATCCCTTATTTTTCTCTTATCACCTCATTTAAAATAATAAAATTAATCCATCATTTATCCCCTTATCTAGCCGAATTTTAAAAAGGATTAAACTCATCCCTTTAGTGCCTTAATGCCGTCCACTACTGCTCACTCCTGTAGCCAAAATGAAACTCTTTTATTTTGCTTCCCCTGTGACTCGAACCCAAGCCCTTGCACCTGTTTGTGGCGTCATTCACAGAGGCCTTAAGTGGCGCCTCCAAGCCACTTAACCAAGCCTATTTCTGTGTTATAATTCCCCTACAAATTTTCTTAAGGCCACCCTGCTTAGTTTCCTCTTTTAGATTTAAAATCTAATAATTTTCTAAAGCACTCTCCTATTTTCTAAAGTTCACCAAAATTCATACAACACATTCATATCGCACAAAAGCATGCCTTCACATATATTTAAGCACAAATGCATAAGCCCAAAATCCAGGATATTGCATATTTGGTATTATTGTATTATGGCATTAATATATGGCTATATGAAAATTTTGGTGCTTTAATTTTTAAAATTGGAGGTTTAATTGTGAAAAAAGGACTAAATCGCATAAAGTGCAAAAATTTTAAATTTCAAGCTAGATGTGTCCCATAGTTGAAGGATATCAAAATGGAGGTCTTTAAAGTGAAATTAGGCCAATAGATGTGTGTTGTTCGGCCATATAGCTTAGGGAGACAAGAGCATTTAATTTTTGGTGAAATTAAGTGACAAAAGATGAATAAAATAAGATAAAAAGAAAAGCTATCATCTTTCACTATTCACCCTTCTTCTTCCACCGAAAATTGAAGAGAAAAATAGAGGTTTTTGGGTTCAAACTTTCAGCTAAGCTATCTCCTTGCAAGTAAGTGATTTTGATGATTATTTTTGATGATTTTTGTACTTTTGGAGTCCCCAAAGCTTAAGCTAGCTAATGAGGGGACTAATTTGTTAAATGGTTGAAAGTTTAGGGACTTGTCATGAGAGAGTTTATGTTATTAGCTGAGTTGCATGGAAGAAAATGAATGTTAGTGAGATGAGAAACAACTTTTGTGAAAGGTGTTAGCATGAAAACACCTAAATAGGAATTGAATGCAAAGATTGAAAATGTGTAATAAATGCATGAAATAATTGGAATTATGAGTAGTTTTAAGAGTAATAAATGTTCATCTAGGCTTGTTTAATGAGAAAATGTGATGAAAAACGATTTACGAGCCTATGGGTAAAATCGTAATTTTACCATAGTACAAGAACAAAACGGTCATTTTTGCCTAAGAAGAGATTATGATGTATTATGATTATAAAATGATTGAATGAGTGAATTTTGTTGTTATAGACCAAGAAGAGCTTGGAATCAACCTTGACCGAGGAAAAGGCAAGGTTACGGAATAGACTGTTGATTAACGCATTTTGCATCGAGGTAAGTTTATGTGTAAACGATGCATCTTAATACATATGTTGTTACTTATTGGTGCATTGTATGATTGAGAACACTTATGATTTAAATGGATTGAATTTGGTAGAAAATGAATAAATTCCGTATGAATGTTGAAATAGATATGTAAGTGTGGAATATTATCCGTAGTAGATAATGGTGGGTTGTATGTGATACCACCTTAATTATTCTTGTTGGTAGGCTATGTGCGATACCACCTATTTACTTATTCACGATGGGCCGTGTGCGATACCATCATTAATATTATCATTTGGTGGGCTATGTGCGATAACACTGTAAATATTCTTGTTAGTGGGCTATGTGCGATACCACCCTGTTAAAGATAAATGGTGGGCTAAGTGAGAAACCATCGAGTGTTTGGTATTACTAAGAATGGCTTATTGTGAAATTGTGATGTGTTGTTTCATGTGATTGTGTGGTGATAAGTGCAGGGATGTATGTTAAATAATAAGAGCATTTAGTTTGTGATATGGTTGGAAAGTGGTAAGAGATGAATGAGTAAGCATGATCTTGGATTGTGAAATGTTCTTACTTATTGTGAAATTCTATTTATTGATTAGCACATGTTATGATGTTTATTGTTTACATGTAAACTTACTTAAAGCTTACTCCCTTTTCTTTTCCCTTGTTTTATAGTGTCAAAGAGTCGGGTCGGGATATGAAGATAATTGGAAGATCACTCACACTATCAGCTCATCTCGGTATATCTAGAATTAGTATTTTGAGTATGGCATGTATAGGGGCTAGACTAGGTGAATTGTTTCGTTATTTTGGCCAAGTATGTATTGGCTCCTTATAGATGAATTCTTTTATACATGGCCATAGTTAATGGCTCAATACTATTAATCAATGAAAAGATGAGGTTATTCATGATTGTGTAGACTATATGATTGGGTTGTTTAGTTATGAACATGCATGAATGAGTTGATGGTGGAGGGTGAATTATGCTTGAGTGAGTTAGGGTGATGAAAGAGATTGGAAAATAGCCTTGTTCTTCTCCACACTAGCAGGCACACGAGCATGTATCTAGGCTGTGTGTGACACACGGTCAATTGCATGGGTGTGTGATCAGGCCGTGTGTCCCCTTGCATGTTAGAATTGCAAGCCAGTAAGCAAAATAGTAAACACACGGGCAGAGACACGGCCGTGTGTCTCAGCAGTGTGGGAGGTACTACCACGGACATGGGCGTGTGCCTAGGCCGTGTGAAGCCTGCACCTTGAAATTGGAATTTAATTCGACACACGGTTTAAGGACACAGGCCTGTGCCTTGGCCGTGTGATCATAGTGAGATGATGACGTCATGAAAAAATGCCAAGGTTTTGGCACACAGGCTAAAACACGGGCGTGTGTCTGGCCATGTGAATTAATTCATTGTCGACCACGGGTGAGGAGCACACGGGTGTGTCCCTTGAGAAACACGAACGTGTGACCCCTGTTTAGGCAAAATTTTTCTAAGTGCGTAAAAGTTTTCGATTATTTTCGAAACCTTCCGGAAGTATGTTTAGGGTCTCGTAGGCCCATTATAAGGATGTAAGATGTGTGAATGAAAAAGTTATAATTTGGAATGAAGTTTGATAGCCCAAAGTTGTATGACCATGTGAGTTAAGTACGGTAATTCCTCGTACTCGGTTCTGGTGTAGAATAGGGGTAAGGGGTGTTACAAGGCTGATTATATATCATACTTTTCATTACTCATTAATGAAATCATATAACCAAACACCACAAACATATTTACCTTGAGATATACTTTCAATATAAGCTTAAATCATGATTGAATACACACAACCATTAACATTTTAATCAAGCCATGGCTATATATATATATATATATATACAATTTCAAAACCAACCATATCAAAACTAGCCTGTACATGTCACGTAACAAAATCTCAAAGCATTTATTTACCGAAGCGAAAACTGTATATGTGATGAGGTCTCCTACGACTTCCAACCCAAGCAAGTCTCCGAAACTTTATAAACATAAGAAAAACACACAGAATAAGCTTTGAAATCTTAGTAAGCCATAAGCAAATAAATCATCTCAATGATATTTATAATTCAATTTAACTAGGCCGAATTTATCAAATTTCAACCACATATACATTCATCATATTCATAAATTCTTATGACCACATTAAGTAACTTCACTAGGCTTATTTATCGATGAACATATAAACCATGCTTTCAAATTCAAATAACAACCATTAGCTAATTCGTATAAATTAAGCTTGCACAATTTCATTACATAACCAACCGAAACATGGTCATTTATTACCTTTCATGCATAAAAATATATCAATTTCTTTTTATGCACTTCCAAACCCGAATAACCATAACAAATCACACATCAAAACCATGTTCTATGTTTCATAATTCTCAAGTCCAAAATATAGGACCACAATTTCATATAACGAGCATATATAACACATCATTCATTATCATATATTTCACATATCGTCATTTGAATCATACTCACATTTCATATCAAAATTTCACATACAAATCACATGTACCTGAATCATATATGGCAAAACACAATTACAATTCCACATTTTTCATATAATTCATTTGATCATAGTTCACTTGCTAATATCCACACCTCATTTTCACATAGATCATATATCAACTGATCATAATCATACTCACTTTCATTGCTCAATTTCATATACATCGCAACATACTTGATTCGGATGCGCATTCATATACATATTTATTTCTCAGAATACTCGTATAACAGTTCGGAATCAATAAGGATACTCGAATAGCTCTAGAAGCTCGTACAATTCCAACATCCCAGACATGGTCTTACATATAATCAAATATCGATGCCACTATCCCAGACAGGGTCTTACACGAAATCATATACGATGCCAATGTTCCAGACATGGTCTTACATATAATCTCTAATCAATGCCAGTGTCTTAGACACTGTAACATCCCGAAATTGGGCCTAGTAGGATTAGGCCCATTGGGCCTTGAGCATAGAAGCGTTTTAAAATTTTGAGAATAGGATAACGGCATTATTTCAAGTGGAACTTATTAGTTAAGTGAATTTGGAAGGTTACGAGGTTTCTATGAAGTCTAGGTTTCAAGTTAGGCTATAGGTAAATTTTTGTGTTTATGCTCTTAAGGGGGAGAAGGTAAGTGGCACTAAGGCTTAAGGAAATAAGAGTGCATTTTGTTAGCACAAAGAGTCTATTGGTAAAGTGGCAAGTGGCGTGCGGAGTGTACTAATGGTCTAAAGTTCAAATCCCACCTATTGCAATTTTTGGGATTTAATTTTATGCTCATCTTGTGGAAGATGGTAAGTGTTGGCCAAGGCTCTGAATAAGGTAAGTAAGACTTTTTATTTAAGGAAAGGAGGCCCAGGATTATGGAAAGGAGGAAGATAAGGGAAAAAGAAGGAAGGAAATCAAAGAAAGGGATAAGGTTGGGGGACATGTTGGCCAAAAACTAGGAGTTGCCTAGAATAGAATTTTGGTCAACACTCATCTTTTTGGTAAAGATGAATGGATAGTTTTATTAGGGAGAGAGGGGAGCCAAATTCCTATAGGCATTTTGCAATTTCGGTGCATAAGAGGCTTATTCTTTTTAGTATCTTTGAGTTTGCTCTTTTCCCCAATTTTCTTCTCTACCTTGCCGAAACTCTTAAACCAATATTGTGCATTTTTCTTTTGGTGTTGCCGAAACTAGCAAGCCAAATTGTCATCTTTTCCTTTGTTGTGCCGAAACTTTCAAGTCACTATTGCTCTTCTTCTCTTGTTTTCTCACCATTCCTTCAATCTTCTTCTCTTCTTTCTTTAGTTGACCGTTTTGGAGAATGAATCTTCCTCGTTTATTTTTTCTCTAAGTAGCCGAAACTATTCTTGTTCATTTATCCTCCATAGCCGATCCTCTCAATCCACAATCACTCATTCATAACTTCTTTCTCATTTGGGTTCACACTCTTTTCTTTGATTCAATCGGTAAGTGGCTCTTTTCTATCCTTTTATTTTCTTTTTCTTTAACCGAATGTGAGTTTATTATCATTCGGATGTTCACTTTTGTTCAAAACCGAAATATCATTCTCTCATAATCCTTCATTTCGTGATCATCTTTTTGTTATAGTATTAAAGTAGAAGGTCGAATCTCTTGTCCTTGATTCAATCGTAATCATAAGACAATCGGTGGAAATCAGATCCAATATCGAAAAGGTAAGTCATGGATTAGATGAAATCGTTCTTTATTCGTTTAAGTTGCTATCGGGATAATAGTGGTTGTGACTAATCGACTATATGTTTTAGGGACTAAATTGCTCGATCTATCGACTTGTGATCATACGATTATAGTGGTAAGTGATTCAAGTGTAAGTAATACGTTGGGTATGAAATCTTTTGGAAATCCGAGGCTAGCTTTTGGTTGGTATTGTTCTAGGGTCAACGAAGAGTGGTTCTTTAGGAAATCAATCAGGTGTGTAATCCCGTACTTTCCGAATACATGTTTGAAATAGTGTGTAATCTTACACTTCTCTAAAAGTTTGCATGAAATATTCTGTGATTCGGTCGAAATACCAAAGAAAACCAAAAATCGACATCCATGATCACTCGGGCGTGCGTATGTCCGTAGTGGTAACCGTAGTTTGCAATGAAACAGTTTTTGGTCAGCAACAGTGACGTGATTTTGAAAAAAATCACGGAAA
This sequence comes from Gossypium bickii, assembly GCA_025503065.1. Taxonomy (NCBI): domain Eukaryota; kingdom Viridiplantae; phylum Streptophyta; class Magnoliopsida; order Malvales; family Malvaceae; genus Gossypium; species Gossypium bickii. The sequence continues at coordinate 30,664,069 of CP106715.1, read as the reverse complement.
ATAGGATAAAAGGGATTAATAAGTGAATAAGATATCAAATTAAAGCTTACTGTGTCTATTTTTATATGGAAGAAGTGGAGAAGGAAAAGGAATTTTAAATTCTGTGATATTTTAGTTTTAGTGAGACTAGTTCTGATTGACTTCGTGGTTCCCTGATCTGTCTTGGAAAAATAGTATAAAATTGTACAAAGTGAATTATGAGTTATAGTTTATATTTATAGATTCCTTAATGAGCCTATTTTTAATAGAAACAAGTGGGAGCAGTAATGAAAACCGTACAGTGAGATATTTGAAATTAAGGTAAGAGAGGTCAGAAAACTTTAAGGAATAAACTGTACCAAATGGCTAAGCCAAAAATTCTGGAAGAATTGTAGAAAGAAGATATATGAGTCTAGTTTCAAAGAATATTTACGGATTTACATTTCGAGATTCCTAACTCGATTTATAGTCAATTTGGTCAGTATGACGCAGATGGACAGTTTCGATTTTATGCCCCAAATTAGTAGTTAAGTCTGGTTTGCAAAAATTACCAAAATACCCTTGGAGGGTAAATTACCGAAATACCCCTGGGTTGCGAGATTACCGAATTATCCTTAGTGGGTAGAACTTCCGATTTAGAAAAATGCCCTTATGGGCCGAATTATGGAAATGGCCCTAATGGGTCGAATTGTTATATTGCCTTAATGGGCTGAATTGTTATATTGCCTTAATGGGCCGAATTGTTATATTGCCTTAATGGGCCGAATCGTTATATTGCCTTAATTGGCTGAATCGTTATATTCCCCTAATGGGCTGAATCGTTATATTGCCTTAATGGGCTGAATTGCTATATTGCCTTAATGGGCCGATTTTGTATAGTGTTAATGGGCCAAATTGTTTGTAATGGATCTCTAAGATATTAATTGTTGTTTATATTTGTAATATCATTTACTATGTATGTTACATATGCATAATTTTGCATGGGATGGGAAAATGTTGAAGAGAAGTAATTCCGGTGGCACTGCCACAAATATGTTTGATAATATGATACTCTGCGAATCTGGTGGCTTGCCCACAATCAAAATTTGTTATAAATGGCATAATGCCTACGATTGGTGTGTTTGGCGGGGTGGGTTGACTTGATCCCCACAGGTGTGATGGATGGTACGGGTGGTGTGTAGCGGATGGATTATTAGGTTGGATTGGGATTGCATTACATTCATTTGATTCATTTGATATATTCTATTTTGTAAATGGGCTTCGGCCCAAGTTATTGTTATATGGGCTCAGGCCCAAAGTTTTGCTAAATGGGATCAAGCCTAGTGGACAACTGTAAGGGGATTATGCACTGAGTTCTTGTAACTCACCCCCTTCCTTTCTTCACCCTTGTAGGTAATGCTCAGTGTCGTGGACTTGGGCCATGGATGACTCGATGGAGGCCATACTTTAAAAACGGTGTTCTTGAACTTTAGAATTTCTATTTACGTTACTTTATTACTTTTACTATTTTAGGTTTTAAGTTGTAATAAGGCCTCTAAACTATTTTTATTTTTGCTTTATGGTTGGGAATGTTTTTATTATTTTCCTTAAATTGTTTAAAAAGGGAATTTTCTAAAAACTTAAATAATGGTTTCCAAAATTGATTAATAAATGGATTTTATAGCAGACTTTTACAAATAATTTGACTCAGATTTTCTTTCAAATTTATCTACAACATTTCAAAGGTCACGATTTTAAAGCTAACTATCTCGATTTTCGACTCATCAAACGATCTTTCAAAAATAGTTGTATTTTATCAAATATTTACAAATAAAAACTTGTTTACTTAAACACAACCAAGTAACGCTTATTTTAGTAAGAATCACATGATGTTTTACGTTTTCCTCATGGTTTTTAAAGTTCAAAAGTTCGGTTTCCGATAAATCAATCAACTTCTCGAAATTTGTATTTTATCGAATAGTTATAAATCAAACTTGCTTTCTTAATGTCATTCATTAGTACATACATAAGTTCTCAAAACATTTTCTTCATGTGACATACCAAATCCGCTCATAACGCATGGGCCGGGTTTGGGGTGTTACAGACACTGTCTTACATGATATCTCAAGTCGATGCCAACGTCTCAGACGTGGTCTTACACGAAATCATATCTCAGAATCCTATGTCATGACATATGTATCCTCTACTATTCCTATGGTTCGTTCGGGCTTTCAGACGTCGTAATTCTATCGATTCAAGCTTGTAACTAGTTCTCTAACTCTCAATTCAACTCGGCATATACACATATATTAACTATAAATAAATTTAGCATATATAACACATATACGTTCAAATTTAACAGCATTTATTTACTTATGAACTTACCTCGTATGGACGCGAACGAACCGGAAAAACTAATCGATAACTTCCAATTTTCCCGATCCAAATCTGATTTCCACTTTTCTTGATCTAATCCAATACAAATTTAACTCTTTTATTCACCAAATCATTCAATTCAATCCATGTACACATATTTTGGGCATTTTACAAATTAGCCCTCATATTTTCACATTTTGACACTTTAGTCCCTATTTCACAAAGTCACAAAATATGTCTAATTCAATTCAATCAATGCTTGGCCGACTATTCCTACACTTCATATAATCCCATATATTTCATTTATTTCACATTTTAGTCCCTTAATTTTTCATTTTCACAATTTAGCCCAAAATAGTCAAATTCATCAAAAATTTAAAGACAAAACATATTAATCTATCACATATCTTTCATATTTCATCAACTATCATCACAAAGCTTACAAAATCATTAATGAAATAACTCACAATCTTCATCAAATTCAAAAATTGAGACATGGGCTAGGTAGAAGACAAAGCACCGATATCAAAAACGTATAAATTATCAAAAATCGAACAAAAAATCACATACCAATTGAAGCTTCAAATGACTGAACCCTAAACAGCCATGGTTGTCTTCTTTCTTCTTCAAATTTCGGCAAAACAAAAATGAACACTCCACTAACCTTTTGTTTTATTTTAATTTATTAACATTAATACATAATTTACTATTTTACCCATGGCTATTTAACTTATAAATTAATTAATGGTTGTCCATAAATGTCCACTTACTCTAATATTGGTCAAATAACATTATAAAGACACCCAATTAAATAAATCATGGAAAATAAGCACTTAAACAATTAGTATGCCACTTTTGCATTTTACGCAATTTAATCCTTTTATTAAATTAGACAACCAATCGGTAAAATTAAATCACGAAATTTTCACACATATAAATTAACATGCTGAAAATGCCAAAATAATATTAAAAATAATTTTACGACCTCGAATTTGTGGTTTCGATACCACTGTTCCGACTAGGGTCCAAACCGGGCTGTTACAGTAACAACCCGTTTTCAGTGGTTTTGGGACCACAATTCCAACGTGTGAGTCTGTAAATATTATTTATTTAATATATAAGAGGTTATTAGAGTATCGTATTAAGGTTTGGTTCAATAATTTTGATGTTTGAATGGTTAATTTGAAACACGCCAAACCCGGCCTAGCCGTTATGGTCGAATCTGGCAGTGTCACATGGAAAGAGTTTTCTAAACTAAGTCGTCACCATAAAACCATTTTAGTTTATTAGCACTCATTTATTGTTAACAACTCAAGGACATTTATTCGACTTTAATTTCTATGATTAATATCAAAACATTACTCCATTTGCTTAAAAATCATTTAGAGCGGAAGCTTTTGAAAAAAAACCCATTGTAATTAAGTAATACAGTTCGTGATTTTAGAAAACATCTGCTTTTGGTAAAATCCCAATTTTTAACTAGTTTTGAAATTATAAGATTATAAACACTGTAAAAATCCAAGTTTAAGCAAAACAGTCCATAAAGTCCTGATTACAAAAGAAATACCCAATAAGTTAAAATGAAACCATAAAACGAAAGTGAAACAATTTTAAAAGAGTGGTCACCGTCGAGTCCACTGTTGCACCGATCCGGCTAACTCTGTGGGTTACCTATACAGAACAGATAGAAGAAAGGGTGAGTTTTCGTAAACTTAGTGTGTAACCCCATAGAATCAAGCATGCACACATACAGAATAACATAACATATATCAGTCAGATGCAATCTTGGGCCCAGGCCCATTACAGATTCAGATGCAGATTTGGGCCTTAGCCCATCTCTGATACAGATATAGATATGCAGTTAGAAACAAAAATCAGGATCCTACCCCCAGCCTCTACACACCATCTCCGACCATCCCTACACACCATATAGGGTTTAAAACACCCACCCAGCTCTACACACCATGCTGTACCGAATGCGGCACATATCAGATATATTGCAGCTAAGCTGCCAGATAGTAGGTGTAAACGCCTCTCAGAACACTTCCTCCAATATATATGTCAACCCCAACCCCCAAAATAGATACAGTAAATGCATAACCAGACTTACAGAATAACCATGCTTACATGCTTAATTACAGATAAAGATTTATGGAACAGATCAGCCAGATATGCATGATAATAACATGCTCAGAACACAATATCAATCATACAGATTATACAAGTTAGGGTCTAATTACCACTTACTGATTCTACAGCAGGCTCACAATCGTTGGGATGACCCGTGCAACCCTAGGAAAGATTTCGATTAAATAGGCTCACACGCCCATGTGGCTAGGCCGTGTGGATCACATGGCTTGTCCCAGTTATCAAACGCCCGTGTGGGCCCACATGCCCAATTTGGTGTAACCCGTGTAGTCCACACAGCCACACCCTAGCCATCACACGGCCATGTCTTGCGCACGGCCTGTCCTTCATCGTTCACACAGTCATGTCATCGCACACGGCCTACCACACGGCTATGTGGCGTCTAGAGTAAGGTTTTTAGCTTTTGCCAAAAACTCATTTTTCTGTGTTTCGGGTACACACCTGGTACGTTTTCACTGGTATTGCAATCCCAAGGTCACAAAAATCTATAATCGATATTACCAAAGTCTAAATTTAGTAACACAAAAGAAACTAAACCGGGAATATTTCACAACACAACCTTAGATCATCAAATAGTGAACTCAGTCACTTACCAACAACGAACCAAAATCCCAAACATTCAAATATTTGCAGAAGTACTAATCGCTGTTTAATCTTCACCTAATCCGTAAGAACCAAAAATAGCCCTCTTTTAGAAAACCAACTACGGAACGATAAGATAGAGACAAAACAGGTACTTACCAAACGAGTGAATTCAATCGTTGAACAAGAAGAAGGTAAAATAAAAACAGAAAGAGAAGAGGAAGGAAACAAGGAAAATTCGGCAGAAGATGGGGAAGACAGGCATTAGAAAGATAGAGAGATTTTTAGGGAAAATTGCAAAAAAAAAAAAAGCCAAAACAAAAATAAAAGCAGGATATGACACAAATTCCCTTGATTTCCTCCCACTACTCACATGATCTCAACTTCCTCAGAATTTGAGTTGAATCGAAACTCTCTTAGTAAACCGAGTAAAAATAACTATCCACGCCGGCGTAGGGATTCGAACATAGAACCTCTAACACACTGACTCCCTTGCCACTTGAACCAGCAGGCTCATTCTGAAATGGAATTACAGGTAATTAAATATAAGCCCGCCGAACAAAGATAGAGCTTAATTCCAAAAATAACGAAAGTTGCTAAAGGTAAAGCTTAAACTTGGGACCTCTCACACACACCCAGAACACTTAACCCCTAAGGCAGATACACATTTATGTCAAAATTTTGCAGAAACAAACATAAGAAATTTGGGGCGTTACAACTCTACCCCTAAAAGAAATTTCGACCTCAAAATTTACTTGATCAGAATAAGTAAGGAAATTGCTGACGCATCGAATCCTCAGGTTCCCACGTGGCCTCCTCGGTGCCATGATTCCACCATAGAACATTTACTAACAGTATGGAGTTCCTCCTCAGAACTCTAACATCGCGATCCAGAATCTGAACCGATTCTTCCTCAAAGGTCAAGTCTGGCCTAACTTCAATATCCTCAATCGAGACGACATGGGATGGATCAGAGCGATACCGCCCCAACATCGAGACGTTAAACACATCATGAATTCGGTCCAACTCAGGAGGTAACTCCAACTGATAAGAAACTGGTCCCACTTACTTCAGATTCCGGTACGGCCCAATAAACCTAGGGCTCAGCTTGCCCTTACGACTGAACCTTAGAACCTTTTTCCACGGAGAGACCTTCAGAAACACAAAATCCCCCACATAAAATCAATCTCACGCCTTTTCAGATCTTCATACAATTTCTGTCTGTCAGAAGTCGCTTTCAAGCGATCCCGAATCAGTCTAACCTTATCCTTAGTCTCGAGAAAACCAATTTAAGACCCAACACTCACCGTTCACCTAACTCAGTCCAACACAAGGGAGTACGACATTTACGACCATACAGAGCCTCGTAAGGTGCCATTTGAATATTAGCTTGGAAACTATTATTGTAGGCGAATTCAGCTAGAGGCAGATACTCCTCCCAACTACCTCGGAAGTCAATCACGCAACTTCGAAGCATATCCTCCAATATCTGAATCACCCTTTCAGATTGACCATCGGTCTGAGGATGGAACGCAGTACTAAAGTCCAACCTTGAACCCAGAGCCTCGTGCAATTTCTTCCAGAACTGAGAAGTGAATCGAGGATCTCTATCAGAAATGATCTCGACAGGAACCCCATGAAATCATACAATCTCAAAAATGTACAACTTTGCTAGCTTCTGCAGAGAATAATCAGTTCAGACCGGAATAACGTGAGCAGACTTGGTCAATCAATCCACGATGACCCAAATAAAGTCTTTCTTAGTGGGTGTCAGGGGTAACCCACTAACGAAATCCTTTGTCACTCGTTCCCACTTCCATAAGGGAATCTTCACTGGCTGTAGCAAACCGGAAGGTAATTGATGCTTAACCTTAACCTGCTGACAAGTCAAACAGCGTGCTACGAAATCGATAACCTCACGCTTCAACCCAGGCCACTGGTACAGTTCACGGAGATCTCAATAGATCTTATTACCGCCGGGATGCATAGCATAAGGGCTACTATGTGCCTCTCTCAAAATAAACTGCCTCAGATCAAAATCATTTGGCACACAGATCCGTCCTCGAAAACACAATACACCATTACTGTTCAACCCAAAATCCGAAGTAGTACCACTCTCCACCTGACGAAAACGTACACCAAGAGTCTCATCCACTAACTATTTATCTCGAATCTAGTCAATCCAAGTCAGCTTAACTTGCAACTCGACCAACAGATTCCCATCATCAAACAGACTAAGGCGAGCAAACATCGCCCTCAAATCAGACATCGCTCTTTGGCTTAGAATGTCGGCCACTGCATTAGCCTTACCAGGATGATACTCGATAGTGCAATCATAATCCTTGAGCAGCTCAATCCATCTACGTTGTCTAAGGTTTAACTCCTTCTAAGTAAAGAGATACTTGAGACTCTTGTGATCGGTGTAGATGATACACCTCTCACCATACAGATAATGTCTTCAGATTTTTAATGCAAAGACTACTACAGCCAACTCAAGATCATGCGTTGGATAGTTCCCCTCGTGTACCTTAAGCTGATGGGATGCATAAGCCGCAATCTTACCATCCTGCATCAGCACGCAACCCAAACCAACGTGCGACGCATCACTATACACTACGTACTCCTTTCCAGATTCAGGCTGTATCAGTCCAAACGAACGACACACCCTTACGCAGAAGCTTAGTCACCAGCGTAGTAATCACAGAGAACCCCTCAATGAAACGTCGATAGTACCCTGCCAAACCCAGAAAGTTGAGGATCTCAGACACATTATTAGGCTGTTTCCAATCCAGCACAGCCTCAATCTTTCAAGGATCAACTCAAATCCCCTCAGCAAAAACCACATGCCCCAGAAAGCTCACTTCACGAAGCCAGAACTCTCACTTGCTTAGCTTAGCATAAAATTATTTTTCACACAGAATCTGAAGCACTACTCTAAGATGCTCATCATGCTTCTCTTCAGTCTTAGAGTAAACTAAAATGTCGTCAATGAAGACCACGATGAACCGATCCAAGTAAGGCTAAAATACCCAATTCATCAGATCTATAAATACGGCCAGTGTATTCGTCAACCCGAAAGGCATAACTAGGGACTCCTAATGTCCATAACAAGTCCTAAATGTCGTCTTATGCACATCCACCTCTTTAACCCTCAACTGATGATACCCTAAACGGAGGTCAATATTAGAGAACACAGAAGCCCCTCAAAACTAATCAAATAAGTCATCGATTCTCGAAAGTGGACACTTATTCTTAATGGTCAACTTTTTCAACTGCCGATAATCTATACACATCCTTATGGTCCCATTCTTTTTCTTAACGAACAGAACTAGTGCTCCCCACAGAGACACACTGGGACGAACGAAACCCTGGTCCAGCAACTCCTGTAGTTAAGCCTTAAGTTCCACAAGCTCCTTCAATATCATTCATAAAGAGCGATAGACACCGGAGCTATAATTGGAAGAAGCTCGATTCCAAACTCCACTTCCCGATTAGGGGGTAGTCCCAATAACTCCTTAGAAAAGACGTCCGAAAAACCCCTCACAGTCTTAATATCCCTAACAGAAGAGTCCCCATAACCAAAAACACTTATATAGGCCAAATACACCTCACACCCTTTTTGGACCAGTTTCTCAGCCACAAGCATGGAGATCACGTTAGACAAATAATCCCGACGCTCTCCGATCACAACCACCTCTTCATCTTCCTTAGTTCTCAGAACGACCCTCTTAGTCGCACAATCCAGACTAACCCAATGCTTGACCAACCAGTCTATACCTAGAATCAGATCGAATTCCCCAAACGGTAACTTCATAAGATTAGCCAGAAATACCCTCTCCTGTACCACTAAGGGAACGTCCCTATATAGCTTGCTAACCCGAACAGACTGCCCCAACAGACTCAATACAATAACCTCACTCGTAGTTTTCTCAACCGAAATCCTCAGGTTTCTAGATATAGTAGTAGCTATGTATGAGTGAGTAGACCCTATGTCTATTAAAGCCAAATAAGGTACATCAAATATAAAAAAACGTACCGATGATGATGTTAAGAGCATCTCTGTCCTCTCAGGGACAAGCAACATAAACCAAAGCAGGCTACCTTACCTCAGTCTGACCAACTCTCTGGCCTCGGCCCATACCATTACCACCCCTGGCCTGACCACAGCCCTTAAGTGGCTGCTAAACTACTCTCTGTGGCTGCGCGGGACCTAATGCCGAAGCTTGCACCTGATCAGCCCTCAGCGAACACTCCCAAATGCGGTGCTCAAGGGACCCATACCTCAAACAAGCCCCAATCCTCCTCAAACGCTCGCCCAGATGGCGTCTTCCATAGTCACTACATAGTTGTAACCAAGTAGGAACAACAGAAGCAACAGGGGCCACCACTCTAACTAGCCTATCAGATCTGGCCATTTTATTAGGCCTCAGAACAAAACTAGAGGGCTCCGAATCCTTCTTGTTCTTACCTCTCTCACGGTCCTTGTTCTGGCGCTCTGTGCATTTAACATCTTCAGCAATCTTTGCCTTTTCTACCAGAATTGTGAACTCACGCTTCCTCTGCGAAGCTATCAGAACCATCATATTATCTCTCAGCCTATCCTCAAATCGAACACACCTCTCATATTCTGATGCCACCATACCTCGAGCATAACGGCTCAGCCTCAGAAATTTGGCCTCATACTCAGCCACAAATCAATCACCTTGCGTGAGATTCAGAAACTCATGCCTACAAGTATAAGTATAGCTAGCTCCCACATACTTGCTTTGAAATGTAGTCTTAAAGAACTCCCAAGTCAGATGGTTAGGCTGAGTACCCTCCTTAACAGTCAACCACCACTGATAAGCCTCATCGCAAAGCAAGGAGACCGCACCTTTTAATTTCTACTCAGGGGTGCAGTCCAGATCGTTCATAATCCTCTCTGTAGCCTCTAACCAATACTCAGCCACATTAGGGGCAACTCCTGTGACACCCTTAAACAACTCAGCTCCATTAGACCGGATTCATTCAGTTACCGACCCTCAGCCCCTAGATCTAGTATTGGGCCCAACGACCCTCTCCAAAATTCTCAGCATGGCTTGGACGGTCAATCGTCCCTAGCCGAACGACTCTGAGACCCAGACCCAGTCTCAGTAGCAGGTGATACAGGTGTCTCACTAGTGTCCAGGTGCGACATGCTACCCAAAGATGAGGACTCAACTCGAGCCCCCTACGGCCTCTACGTCAGCCTCGAGTACCACGTCCATTGATACCTTATGCACTCATTGTAATTTCTAAGTTATCTACATTTAAAATTTTATGCATCAGTTTAATATTTAGTAAAAAATATTTTATGCACAATTTATCAGTAGTTCAAAAGTGATTTCAGAAGTTTCAGTTCAGTTTTCTAACTATAATAGTGCAGTTTCAAAAAGTACTATCTACAGTATTTTTAGGATAATCTATCTAAGTTTCAAAAAAACTTACAGAATCGACGCTGAGACTCGGTGAACCACATACTTAATCGGAGTAGTTGAAATCCTTTTTGAAAATCAATTCTTTAAAACCAAATTTTTAGAACCCAAAATTCACAGCCGAGTTTTGCAACCTAGCTCTGATACAATTAAATGCAACACCCCAAACTTGGCCTAGACGTTATGGTTGAATCTAGCAGTGTCACATGGAAAGTATTTTGTAAACTAAGTCGTCACAATAAAACCATTTCATTTTAGTAGCACTCATTTATTATTAACAACTCAAGGACATTTATTCGACTCTTAATTTCTGTGATTACTATCAAAACATTACTCCATTTGCTTAAAAATCATTTAGAGTGGAAGCTTTTGAAAAAAACCCATTGTAATTAAGTAATACTGTTTGTGATTTTAGAAAACATTTTCTTTTGGTAAAATCCCAGTTTTTAACGAGTTTTGCAATTATAAGATCATAAACACTGTAAAAACCCAAGTTTAAGCAAAACAGTCTATAAAGTCCCGATTACAAAAGAAATACCCAGTAAGTTAAAATAAAACCATAAAACGAAAGTGAAATAGTTTTAAAAGAGTGGTCACCGTCGAGTCCACCGTTGCATCGATCCGCCTAAATCTGTGGGTTACCTGTACAGAAAAGACAGAAGAAAATGTAAATTTTCGTAAACTCAGTGTGTAACCTCACAGAATGAAACATGCACACATACAGAATAACAGATATCAGTGATGCAATCTTAGGCCCAGGCCCATTACAGATTTAGATACAGATGTGGGCCTTAGCCCATCTCCAATACAGATACAGATATGCAGTCAAAAACAGAAATCAGGATCCTACCCCCAGCCTCTACACATCATCTTTGACCATCCCTACACACCATGTGGGGTTTAAAACACCCACTTAGCCCTACATACCATGTTGTATCGAATACGGCACATATCAAATATGTTGCAGTTGAGCTGCCAGATAGTAGGCGTAAACGCCTCTCGGAACACTTCCTCCAATATATGTCAACCCTAATCCCCAAAATAGATACAGAAAATGCAGAACCAGACTTAAAGAATAAACATGCTTACCAGAATTACAGAATAAACATGCTTACATGCTTAATTATAGATAAAGATTTATGGAAAGATTAGTCAAATATGCATGATAATACATGCTCAGAACACAATATCAGTTATACAGATCATACAAGTTAGGGTCTAATTACCCCTTACCGATTCTACAGCATGCTCACAATCGTTAGGACAACTCGTGCAACCCTAGGAAAGATTTCGGTTCAATGGGCTCATACGCCCATGTGGCTAGCCCGTGTGGGCTTACACGCCCAGATTGGCCTTGCCCATGTGGATCACGTGGCCTGTCTCAGTTATCACATGCCCGTGTAGCACACACGCCTAATTTGGCATAGCCTGTGTGGTCCACAAAGCCTTGTCTTACGCACGGCCTGGCTTTTGTCAATCATACGGCCGTGTCATCATACACGGCCTACCACACGGCCGTGTGGCATTGACAGTAAAGATTTCGACCTTTATCAAAAACTTGTTTTTCTGTATTTCGGGTACACTCCTGGTACGTTTTCACTAATATTGCAATCTCGAGGTCACCAAAACCTATAATCGACATTACCAAAGCTCGAATTTAGTAACACAAATGAAACTAAACCGGGAATATTTCACAATGCAACCTTAGAACATCAAATAGTAAACTCGGTCACTTACCAACAACGAACCGAAATCCCAAATGTTCAAATCTCTGTATAAGCATTAATCGCTGCTTGATCTTCAGCTAATCCGTAAGAACCAAAAACAGCCCTCTTTCAGAAAACCAACTACGAAATGATAAGATAGAGACAAAATGGGTACTTACCGAATGAGCGAATTCAATCATTGAACAAGAAGGAGGCAAAATGGAAACCGAAAGATAAGAGGAAGGAAACAAGGAGAATTCAGCAGAAGAGGGGGAAGACAGGTGTCAAAAAGATGGAGAAATTTTTGGGGAAAATTGCAGAAAAAACAAAAACAAAAATAAAAGCATGATATGACACAAATTCCCTTTATTTCCTCCCACTACTCACATGAGTAAAAATAACTATCCACGCTCGCGCAGGGATTTGAACATAGAACCTCCAACACACTGAGTCCCTTGCCACTTGAACCAGCAGGCTTATTCTGATATGGAATTACAGGAAATTAAATATAAGCCCACCAAACAAAGATAGAGCTTAATTCCAAAAAAAAAAGTTGCTAAAGGTAAGGCTTGAACTTGGGACCTCTCACACACACTCAGAACACTTAACCCCTGAGGCAGATACACATTTATGTCAAAATTTTGCTGAAACAAACATAAGAAATTTGGGGCGTCACATAATTTGAGTAGAAGGACTAAATCGTAAAAACTATAAAAGTTAACCGTTCTTAAATTTTATTACTTAAAAGGTTCAAAAGGTAAATGTTATGAGGTTTTCTGTGGCAATTAGCCACTTTTAATTTTGTGGATGGTAAGTGATTGGTTTTATACTAAATTAAGTATTAAAAATTAAATTTAAAAAGAAAATAAAATATGTAAAAGATAAGTAAAACATATCATTTTCATCATTTTTCTTTCAAAAACTCATTTCCTCCATTAACAAAGAACTAGGGATTTGACCAAAGCTTGTCTTCATTGCATGTGAGTATTTTGAAGTTTGTTTTTCATGAATTTTATGTTTTTGAGATCGTTGTAGCTTAATCTAGCTAATCCTAGGACTATTTCGTAAAACTGTTATAGATTTGAAAAGTTACCACTGATGAATTTGAAGTTTTTGGATGTTAAATGGTTGAGTTTGAAGATTTGATTTGAAATAGGATTGTTATTTTGGTTAGTTTTGAGTTTAGGGACTAAAATGATAATATGTTGAACTTGGCATGAAATCCTTATAAATTTAGATACTTGAAAGCTGTAAAGGGATAAGAGTGAATTGGTTTCAAATTTTGGGGCTTAAATGTTAAAAATATGTAAGTTTTTATTTTAGGGACTAAATTGAATAAAAGGTAAAAGTTCAGGGAAATATTGTACAATGTTATTAAAGGGTCATATGCATATGTTTGGACATTATAAGGTATTTGGAATTTTTAATTGAGTTAAATTATTATATAAATTAAGAAATAGATCAACAGATCGATAAACGCAGAAAAAGAAAATTTGTTGAATAGTCCTCGGTGTTGTGTTCCTTGATGTTTTATTTAGTTAAGTTCGTATTAGGTTCATTTTTTCAATATTTAATTATGTTTGTATTATGTATATATGTGATAGTATAATTAATTTTAATTAAATATTGAAAGTGAGATTGAAGGACTAAATTATAAGGTATGGCATTTATATATGTTTGGGATGAATTGGGAGATGGTATGCAATGTTAATTGGTGCATGTTGTTATATAAGACTATGATATAATGATGGAAAGAATATGGGAATTGAGTTAAGTCCAGTGTGAACTTAGTGAATGATTATGATACGGAATTGGAGTGGAAGAAACGGATCAAGGATTGTACTCAAGTTGTTCGACTTGAAAAGGAAAGTTTTGGATATAATTTGAAAAAAAGAAATAAACAAATTTAGTAAAAAAAATCAAAAATAGTAAAAGAAGAAATTTGAGAATAAAAATCATAAATAAATAACAAATAGAAATTCAAAAAGAACAAAGTGGAAGATGGACGAGTAAACCGATGGTTATGATGGATAAAAGGATAAATATCCAATTGAACCCTTTGAGATATAAATCCCAACAAACTCAATTAATGGCTCTAATTAACCCTCCAAGAAATAATCCTTGGCAAATTGAAAGTGAAAAATAAATTCTCACGACTCCTCGAAGAAAATCGAGAAGAAATCTCACGACTCCTCGAAGAAAATCGAGAAGAAATCTACTTCTAAAAATCAAAAGAAAGAAGTCTTGTACAAGAAACAAACTCCTAGAGTTGAAAACTTTATTAATTAAAACAAATTTTGTGATTTGTGTAAAATGCAAAGGCATATATATAGGCTAGCTAAATAAATCTAAATAAAACTCTTAAGTGTACTAGAACTCTAATCATCTAAATAAGAAGCAGTTTTAAACTAAACTTTCTTGTTGACATAAAACTCCTATATAACTTAAACCACTTAATAATTATTAAAAATTTAGAATAATAAATAATAAAATAATAAGACTTGGTAAATATAATATTGGGCTCATATATAATAAAAATTAAGCCCAAAACTCGAACACAATACTATTTAAACTCGAGTTAAAAGCCTAAAACTCGTAATTCCCGTCATAATTTTGTCCAAAAATTCTACTCGCATAGTCTTTACTAAAATAGTCATAACTTAAGCTCCCGAACTCAAAATCGAGTGATTCAAAGTGCATTTCAAAGCTAAGAGATAGATCTTTGAACACCATGAAGAAATATCAACCCAAAAATGTCTAGATCCTATCCAAAAAATCATTGCAACTCTACTAATTTCCCAAACTTGAAAATTTGCAGTTTCGATGAATGAAATTTAATAAATTTCACCCCATCTGTGCATGTATCATTCCCCCTTTCCTACAAAAGATTCATCCTCAAATCTTGTCTTTAGTCGAATCTTAATTTGATTTGTTTGGCTTTTGACATTGTTGTTGGGCCTTGAGGTAGTGTGACCTCATCACATCCATGGGTCTGAAATTAGGTCTTGAGACTCACATTATTCCCTCTTCCTCAGGAAGATTCGTCCCTGAATCTTTAGCTGCACAAAAAGAAAAGGGATTAGAATATATAACAATAAAATGACAAAAATACTTACCTAAGCTTTCTTGTGCGCCAAACTATCTCCAGGATCAAAGACATTATTTCGATCCTTCAAATTAGCTTCGATCATGGACATCTTTAAGAATAAGGTATCAACACTAAATAAAGAAATGTTAGGCACATGAGTGTTCAAGTAAAAAATAAATTGTAACAGTCTTTGAATATGCATGGTCATCCATAAGAATTTCCAAAGATTAGTTAATAATTTCACATAATAATTAAAATCCTGAAGTTTAATATTATTATGTAAAAATTCATATTTAAAGCCTAAGGTAGAAAATTTTGTTGTAAGATCAAATGCATAAAGTTTTTTAATAAACCTATTGAATGCAACAAAAGTAACATTGTCATACCTAGATAAACCCATAAAATCAATTGAACTTTCAAACCAAGGTTTAATAAAATTTGACCAACGAGAAAACATATTGTAAGGAAATATTTTACAAACAAAATTAGTAGCATACTTATCAAAAACATTCAAGGTATGCCTTCTTAAATCAATTTCTAATATTTCCTTCCATTTCTTACCTTGTAACACTAGTAGGGAATTATCAATATTCAACTTATCTCCTTCCCACAAGTAAAATCGTCTATCGATGGTAGAGTAATATAATTGGAAGTCCGTTAATGGATCCTTGAAGTCATATAATGAAGAAACACCATTAAACAAATTTGAGTTAGGGTTAGTTAAAATATAATCATTCCTTACTTTTGTATGGGCATTTTCTTGCTTTTCATTTTTTTCCACTTGAGAACTTTCCAATTTTACCACATGTGGATTTTCACTTACCAAATTTGGATCATCAAGTAGACTTTTATCACTCAAGGTCTTTTTTCTCTCTATCTTTTCACATGATTCTTCCTCACTTCCCATATCCCCCTCACAAGTATTATGAATATTCAATTTAGTAGAATATATATCAGTAGGAGAACCTAACGTTTGTATATCATCTAACTCTATGGATTCAAGTAAAAAATTCTCACTATCATCTTATTTTATCAACAAAAGTCTCGTGTTGGCACAATCACAACTATAGTGCCCACGCCTCTTGCACTTAAAACATTCAATTTCACAAAATCTTTGTTGTTTTGGTGAAGAATTAGTAGAAGTGGGCTGCTTAAAAAATGTAGAAGAAGAGTCTGTAGGAGCCCCACTTTTCCACTCAAAAGGTTTAGTCTCATCACATTTTGGTAGCAACTTATTAGTAGCATAAGGAGGTTTCAAATTCTTGAAAGTAGAATTAAAACTCGTACCTCTATAATATTGTGATGCACCAAATGGATGGGAATGGTGTTGTTGAAATTGTTGCTCAATCTCAACTGCCTTGTGTACCGCCTCCTCAAGATCAATGTAGGTTTGAAGATTAAGAGCATTAACTATCAAAATGTTCAAGCTATCCAGAAACTGCACCTTGGTAGTCTCTTCATCTTCTTGGACATTTTCTCTATGCAGAAGCATCTCCATTTCCTTAAAGTACTCATCAACAAATCGATTACCTTGAAAAATGTGTTAAAGTCTTCGTTTAATATCTCTATAATAGTGAGAAGGAACGTAACGCTTTCACATCACTTGTTTCAACTCGTCCCATGTTGAAATTACCCTTTCGTAGTTTCTTTGACGATTAATTCCAAGTTGAATCTACCAACTCAACGCATAATCTGAAAATCCAAGGGTCGCCAAAAGGATTTTTTCCTTTTCCAGGCATTTATAGTAACGGAACATAAGTTTAATTTTTTATTCCCACTCACAATATGCTTCGAGATCATACTTCTCTCAGAATGGTGGAATGTTAAACTTCAGTTTAGCTAAAAAATGTTGCCCATGGTCATTATTAACCAAAGTCTCATCATTTGCACGATAGACACATCGAGTATTATTTGTATGAAGACAAGGCTTATCAACCTTATCTCCCCAATTACAATTCCGATGCTCAATTTTAGTACTTAGACATTCCAATTTTATTACTGATAGTGTCTAGAATAGTGTCACATTTCTGATCTCAAGCATTTTGAACCTCTTGATCCTTTTGCAACTATTTAATCATAATACTGCGAATCATTATGAAAGCTTAAAAAAAAACACAACACTCAAGAAAAGAAAAATTATGCAAACCTCACTATTATGCACTCAGAAATAAAATTAAAAAAACTCTAAGAAATTAAGATTTTCTCACTTGTAACTTTTAAAGAGTAATCAAAATCAATAACATTAAAAAAGATGTGGGATCACTCTCTAACAAAGTTAACCTAAGGCTCTAAGAAGCCAAAAAAAAAAAACTCGACTCCAAAGGAAGTAAGTTGCACAGAGAAAGGAGAGGCAACTCTTTTCGTACCTATTAGCACAAGAAACAGAAATGTGCTAGAATGCGTAATAGAATTAAAAAAAAAAACTAAAACAAAAGAAAACCTAATGCTAGAGTAAAAGAAAATAAACTACCCAAACAAAAACCCGAAATAATGGAAAACAACTTGCATTTTTTCGTTCAAGGAGTTCCCAATTTCCAAAAATCACAAAATTTAAATCAGAGTCTCCTCAAATAATGTAGATATGATATGGGAATTTTTGGCATAAAATTCAACCCACAAAATATTTTTTTCTTTTTTTTTTTGCACTATTTGATCACTTTTTTTGTGGGAAATGTTTTTTTATATATAATAAGATAGTGCCAAGAATCAGCATGTAAAATTTTAGATCGTTTAGAAAGCGTTTACCCACTAAAAAATATTTTTTTTCAAAAAACTTTTTGGGTAAAAAGAAAAAAAAATGTTTTGAAGTGATTTGCTGGAAACCAGTTATAGGAATACAAAGAACACCTAAAACGCCCGAATCTGATACCAAATGATACGAAATTTGAGATGAGGAAGCGGATCAAGGATCGTATTCAAGTTGTTCGACTTGAAAAGGAAATATTTAGATATGATCTGAAAAGAATAAATAAACAAATTTAGTAGTAAAGAAATCAAAAATAGTAAAAGAAGAAATTTGAGAATAAAAAACAAATAAAAATCATAAATAAATAAGAAATAGAAACTGAAAAAGAACAAAGTGGAAGATGGATGAGTAAATCTATGGTTATGATGGATAAAAGGATAAATGTCCAATTGAACCCTTTGAGATAAAAATCCCAACAAACTCAATTAATGGCTCTAATCAACCCTCCAAGAAATAATCCTTGGCAAATTGAAGGGTGAAGAATGAATTCCCATGACTCCTTAAAGAAAACCAAGAAGAAAACTACTTCTAAAAAACCACAAGAAGAAGTTTTGCACAAGAAACAAACTCCTAGAGTTGAAAACTTTATTAATGAAAACAAATTGTGTGATTTGTGTACAACGCAAATGCCTATATATGTGTTAGCTAAATAAATCTAAATAAAACTTTTAAGTCTACTAGAACTTTAATTAATCTAAAAAAGAAGTATTTTTAAACTAAACTTTCTTTTTGACATAAAACTCCTAAATAACTTAAACTATTTAATGATTATTAAAAATTCAGAATAATAAAATAATAAGAGCTGATAAATACAATATTTGGCTCATATATAATAAAAATTAAGCCTAAAACCCAAACCCAATACGATTTAAACTTGAGTTAAAAGCCCGAAACTCATAATTCCTGTCATAATCCTATCCAGAAATTCTACTTGCATAGTCGTCACTAAAACTGTCATAACTTGAGCTCTCAGATTTGAAATCGAGTGATTCAAAGTGTGTTTCAAAGCTAAGAGATAAATCTTTGAACGTCATGAAGACATCTCAACCCATAAATTCCTTGATCTCATCCAAAAAGTCGTCACAAATGTGTTAATTTCCCAAAATTAAAATTTGGCAGTTTCGATGAATGGAATTTAATAAATTTTACCCCATCCGTGCATATATCATATTAGGATACAAATGACATGTCATTAGGGTTTAATGTATCAGGTGCTTTGTACTGGTGATTTCATTATATCAGGTACTATGTACCGGTGGTGGATACCATACTGATTGTTAAAATCCAACATTTGTTGCAGATTTTCTACAGCTCGTGTGAGAAGCATCGAGTAATGGTTAATGTCTCTATTTATGGCTCGTGTGAACAAAGATACCTCGAGTATCTGAAGTCAATTTACTATAGTTCTCCAAGCAAAACAAGATATGGAAATGAATTGAAATGAAAGCATATGGTATAAGATGGTATTCATGAAAAGAATGTGAATGTTATGTGTATTCTGCTATCTATATGTCTTGATGTTCATTATATGATCATGACTAACCATTTTGGTATGGTAGGGGATGTGTAAGGTGATAAGAAATACAATGTTATTATGTTAATTCCAATTAGTAAGATTTTAAATGATAGGTATGTTGTGTTTAAATTATACAAACTTACTAAGCTTTAAGTAAGTTTACCTTGTTTCATTTTCTTCCTTATAGATTATCAGAAATCGTGTTGTCGATTGGATCATTTTCAAAGCTTGTACTATCCGTTAACCCTTTTGGTAGATTTTTTACTCATTTTGGCCCGGTTATAAGCGATATGTAAATAGGTGTACCTAATTTTGTAATGTGAAGTTGAAACTTATGTTTTGGTTTATGTTAAAGTGATACATGTGTAATGATATGAGCCTTATTGTTGTTTTGGCTAGTTGTAGCATGAAATGGTATATGTTCTTTGTGCTAGAGTGGTAAATCTTGTTTGATGAATTTTAACCTTTGGGCATGGTGTTTTTGTGATGGAAGTTTAACTATTGATATTATGATATATGTTATAGTGAGTGGATGATTGTGAATTATTGAATTGAGGTGTCAATTGTGGCATATTAGTTAGACACTTAGTATGGATGTTATAAGTTGTGTTTTTGGTATGCTTTGGTACATTTGAATAGGTTTGAGGGATGGTATAATGCATGTTTATGGCTTAGGTGGTCATAGGGTTATATAACTTGCTTTGAAATGTTCTCTTAGTTATATACGGTGTAACACATGGGCATGTGCCACACACGGGTATGTGGCACAATCCTGTGTTCTTTATGATTCGGTTGGTAATTGGTGAACACGGTCTCGCTAAGTTACATGGCCTAGATACACGATTGTGTGACTCCATTTTACATGGTCTTAGTCTCTCACAAAGTCCAACCACACGGTCGTGTTAATGTTTGCAACATTTTACATTTAGGTCCACATAATCTCAATTTATTACACGATCGTGTGACCTTTTTATACACGAGATTAGTTAATGGAATCGCTTGATGACACGACTGTGTCATACACGACCACAACCTGTCACATGGCCTAGACACTCGGTCGTGTGACCCTTAATTGCTGAAATTTTCTTACTTTTTGATTAGTTTTCAATTAAGTCTGATTCAATTTCAGGTTGACCTGAGTGCTCTCGTAAGCTCGTTTTGAGACTCGATTTTAGTTTTAAATCATACTATACTTAGATTATTGAATGCTTTATTGATTGATTAGATGTTTAAGCTAAAATCATAAATGATAATTGTTGTTAAGTGCTGTAGCATTTTGTAGCTCAGTTTGGCAACCGGACCGGGTATGGGGTGTTACATGAAGGTTGAAAGAATAATGGGTGATTTGATTGTTGGTTGCAACAGATTTTGGGTTGCAAGGATATTAATTAGGAAACCAAAATTAGGATTGTGGTTACACTTTGGTATATTTAGAAAGGTCAAAGTGAGGTTGTGGTGGGTAGGAAGGAATTGAGCACTTTTGGGATTATTGCATGTTTAAAAGTTTTTATTTGATGAAATTCTTTATATGGTGAAATTGCAAAATAAGGATATAAGTGCAAATGCTGCTAAGGATACTTTTCCTCCTATTTAGAGTAAACCTAAAATGGATTGGGTTGAGATCAACTATGATGAAACTTTTAAAAAGGAGAGTAAGAGTGGTGCAATTGGTGTTATTGCTAGAGATTCTGAAGGGAGGGCTATTGATAGGTTAGGTAAGGAGTTTTTTGTTGATAATGACTTTATGGCTGAGGCTAATGTAGTTAAAGAACATTTGAAGTTTTTTGTTAATAATGGATGGATGAATGTTGTGATCGGGATTGATGCTAAAGGAGTTATTGATGAGTTTCAAAAGTTTGAAAAACTGGAAAATTACTTTTGTTTATTATGATATTAATGCATATAAGGTTGCTTGTTGGAGGTTTAAATTCTTGAGTGTTAAAGAGAGAAGCAAATGAATCTGCAAACTAGGGAACTAAATAGTGTAGAAATGGTAAACTTCCCGAAAGTTGGGTTTGGAAACCACCATATTCATTATTGAATATTTTGAATAAGGATGGATTACCTTGTCCTCCTTAGGTGTAGTCTGTTAATATTTTGTAAAGTCTTTGTTGTTTTTGTGGCTTTTGTGAAAGAACTAAGTCCCATTGCAAACTCCATACCTATTTCACCAAAAACAGAGAACACCACCACCACCATCAATGGCTACCCGCCTCTAAAAGTGAACCACCATCCAAATAACCATTCCATCCTCTTGTTAATCCTACTGGTTAACAATTAATATGGTGGGCATGAAGGACAATGAGCAACCCAGATATTAGTATTCCACTACCAATGAACTCGATTTAACCCTAATGCACAAACTTAGTAAAATCCTTACTGATTTAACCCATATAAATAGTAATACCAGTATTTCCGCATGGTACTACAGTCATCCACCTCAAGCCCATACTGAAGCTTCCCCAGCTGACCAAGGTTTATAAAATCCTCAATCAAGATCCCAACAGTACATTGACATGTAGGAGAGAATAAAGGCGATGGAGGAACAAATATCTTCACAACAAAGAAGATACGAGCAACAAAATTTTATTCACGAGCAAATAGAAAGACAATGGCCTGTCTGTATCCACACCAATAACATTCAAATTTGCCAAATTCTTGTTATCTGATAATATATCAAATCTTATATTTCCTAAAAAATCTCCTGTATTAACTCCTTCTCTCTTTCTTTGTTGACGTCATCTCCTACGCTTCGCGATCATCCAAGGGACAATTTTTTTCTCCTCCTTTCGTTCCTCCTACTATTGATCTGGTTCCCGATTAACGTCCATGTTAAAATTCCCCTCCTTATTTTTCAACATTGTTAAGCAAAAATCCTTCATGCGGTTGTAACCATCACACTCGAAGCAGTTATTGGGAAGAGATTCATACTCAACTTATTGGAGGCATTCCTTGATATGAATCTTCGAGACCAATGGTTCATCGAGATTAATATACATTGCCATATGAGAGAATCTACCTCTTGATCCAAAATCAATATTGAAATCAATTTTTATCACCTTCCCCACCACTCTCCAATTGCTTTCAATTTTTGTTTTAAAAATTCAGCAGGGAGCCCAGGTAAACGAATCGAAGCCAACACTTTGATTTGGAAAAGCAAGTTTGTTGAAAAATTGAAAAACCATGGTTGCACTGTTAGGTAGTGACCAAAAATCACTCAAGGCCCATCAACTAAAATTTTCAAACAATCTCTTTTAGTTCTAAACCTTGTTAGAAAATAATCATTCTCGAATTCCATTAACTGAAATAGATGAGATGTCATCCACAAGGCAATGGCTTGGTTCATAAGGGCATTGAAACCAATTTTCCTGCCCAAAAGTTTGAGATCCACAATATTTGTCATGCTCTGATTAATGTACGAATGAACCTGTTTCGAAAATTTGATGGACGGATTCCCATCCTTAGCATTCTTTAACACATCATCCGCACGAAATTTCAAATTTCTCAGCATTAAAAAGACTATTATTTCCATTGGAGGCTGTACATCATAATAGTAACTTCTCTTTGAAGTTCGAATACTACCATTCGAGTAGACGGCTTTATCAGTCATCCATCTCTCTGTCTTGCCTTCTTCACAGATCGATTCACCTCCATACCAGCCCTACGTTCGCCAGTTTTGTCACTTGCATCGTTTGTCTCTTCCAGGTTTGCCACCGACCCTTTTGTCCATAATCTATGAAATAGGTAGGTGCTATGAGTCACTTAATTTACTTTCTAATTAAACCGCCTTAGGTTGAACCAGAATTATATGTCAAAATCAAGTTATTGCCTTTTGTAATTAATAGAAAATTCGTGTCAAGAAAGTCAAGCTAAATCTGTCGAATATAATCCATATATTCAAAAGTGTTAGGCTTAAAAGTACAAAAAAGAAAAGATTTAGGTTTGCAGAAAAATTTCTTCAAAAAGTGCCAACAAAATAAATTCCACAGGAAAAATTGTCTACCTCACGTGCAAGGTATTTTCCATACAATTTTCCTTTTCCTAAAAATATATTTATAGTTTATCACGTCTTTTTCTTGAGTTCTATAAATCCCCACCATTGCTAACCAAGAAAAATACGCATAACTTATCACCAACATTTATGATCATCTTGATAATACCTAGTCTTACCAATGGCTGCCCTCGTAACATCTCACACTGAGCTTCAGCTCGTAGTTGACACAGCCGACGCCAGCAGCGGCCTGATGTCATCAACCATTGTCGCTAAGGGTATTAAGGAATCATTAACTTCCACCTTAACCAAATTTCATGCTGGTTATTTTAGGGTAAGCCTATCATTAGGTGGCCAAGCTTTATTATGGAAGACACTAAGAGGCCCAACGGATGACACTCACACTTTAAGACGTACCCTCCATTTGTTTCATCCCACAGCTTTTACAGTTCTCTGGTCTCTCTCATTCTTTGCCCTTGTTCTGCTCTCGATTCTTTACCTTTTGAGATGTTTATTTTACTTTAAGATGGTGAAAGAGGAGTTCTTTCACCATGTAGGAGTCAACTACCTATTCGCTCCATCGATTTCTTGGCTTCTTTTGCTACAATCATCCCCCTTTTTCACTCCCCAAACCCACTACTCCTACACGGTTATATGGTGGGTTTTGGCTGTTCTTCCTATTGCAGTGCTCGATGTGAAAATCTACGGTCAATGGTTTACTAAAGGAAAGAAGTTCTTATCAGCGGTGGCAAACCCCACGAGCCAGTTATCAGTTATAGGGAACCTTGTGGGTGCACAGGCTGCGGCCGAAATGGGGTGGAAAGAAAGTGCCATTGGGTTGTTTTCACTAGGGATGGTTCATTACTTGGTGCTGTTCGTGACGCTTTACCAACGTCTATCGGGCACCGACCAGCTTCCACCGATGTTAAGGCCAGTTTTCTTCTTGTTCTTCGCAGCACCAAGCATTGCTAGCTTGGCTTGGCAATCCATTGCCGGCTCTTTCGATACTGCATCCAAAATGCTCTTCTTCCTCTCACTCTTCCTTTTCATGTCACTGGTAATTAATTACCCATGGGCCATAATTTACTGTCAACTAAGATATTGTGATCTAAATAAATTGACATGGTACTGTTTGTTGTTGAGACAGGTTTGCAGGCCGACATTGTTTAAGGTATCGATGAAAAAGTTCAATGTGGCGTGGTGGGCATACTCTTTTCCCTTGTCTGTGCTGGCTTTGGCTTCAATGGAATACGCTGAAGCAGTCAAAGGCGACATCCCACATCTTCTAATGCTTCTTCTTTTAACATTCTCTGTCTTCGTCTCCATTTGTTTGGTCGTTTTCACACTGCTCAACTCCAAAATACTACTGTTCTTACCTCATTGTTTTGATCCGATTTCAAGTTTGATTTCGCGTGCCATGTGTTCCACACCGCAGCAAAATCAACAACGGCCACAAACTGTTTAATTAATTGAATGATAAGTGTGCAAACAGGACATGAAAATCATGGTCGATGAAACTGAACTTTTATGTTTAGTAAAGACTTGATATTTTCAGTTAAATTAATGTATGTGCTGTGTTCGATGACGATTTGGAAGAGTAAAAATCCAAGTCTTCCACTTAAACTACAATTTGGCTGCTTTTATCAACTTGATGTTGCCACTTGCAAAGTTTCCAAATTTTTTCCCTTGGGTTGACAGTAGTCAAAATTTTTGGTCTAAGGTTATTAAAAGTACCAAATTAATTAATATTACATTATTAGTTCAGACTGATATTTGAGCTAAGCAAGTTGTTTATGGTTTTCGCAATTGTCATTATTAACATCCGCGTAAGGTTTTTACGACTGCTACTTTGAGAAAAATACATTTAAAAGAGTAGTTTTAAAACTCGTGATCAATATTTACTTTCTTAATAAGTCTATATAATATGAATGATTAATTACTAGACTCGATCTGATAAATATTTTAAAAAATAAATAAAAAATATCTCTACTGAGTTATTTTTCATTTAACCCTCTCTACCGGCATAAGAGTAATAATTTCAGAATGACTGAAGCCAATGAGTTGTACAGATTACAAATTCTGGCAGAAGCCAAACGCCGATTGTTAAAGTAAATACAAGTTTAATTGGTTATAAATGCAACAATCCCAATGGTCCTTTTTATCTCCTACTTCAATTAGTGGTTAAATATTTTATTTTCATTTTAAATAGAGAGAAATTTTAAAATTTATAATCAATGTTTACTCCCTTAATATTCCTAAAAAGAAAAAAATTAATTATCTCTAATAAATACTTTTAAAAAAAATTACATAATTAAAAAAGGGGAGGGCATCAAGGTAGAAAACAAAGAAAAGAGAAGTACATATTCTGAAGCTTTCATGTTTCGAAAAACCTCGCATTAATATCTACCTGATTTCATACAAAAAATATCCATGGGAACAAATTAGTTTCTTCATTTATATTATAGTATAAATATGGACGGACATTGAAAAAGTTATGTTGGCAAGTCATTTAAAATAGCTAAAATGTGGAAAACAGCTGGCTCAAGCATCGTTAAATGAATTGAAAATTACCAATAAAAGCATGAATTGAGAGATGTTTGATTTAAAGTGAAAATATTCTTAAAAAAAACTTGGTAAGATTTGGAGAAGTCAAATGAAGGTTTAAATGGTTCAACATTCAAAATTAAAAAAGTTAGGCGAACGCCAAGATTCAGCCTGGCAATCCAATTTCAGACAAGTACAGAAGTAGGTGTAGGGTTGAGGAAATTTCCTAAACTAGGGCTTAGAAATGAGCTGTCCTAGTCTTTGTCTTCGTTGTCTGTCTCAAAACAATCTAGTTTCCCAACATCCACACCATGCCTTCCTTTTCCTTTTTCATAGCTTACCAGTTAGTAGCCTTTACACGTCATAGTTTCATCTCCAAGTTCGCAATATATCTATGTAACGGAACCTAAAAACTTGTTTTAGGAGGTTGTAGGGATGAATTAATTTATAATTTTATAAATTTTAAAAAATTAAAAAATATATTTACTATTTTTGGGTCGAAGTCCATTGATTATCTTTTATCTACACAAATAATATAATATCATTTTACATTTACATATAACAATAATTATATTTATTCAATATAAAAATTAAATTGATATATTTATATTTTTAAAAAATATATAATTGAATCTAAATCAAAATTGATATATCACACCCATTAAATCAAATTTCACGTATAAGTTTAATATTTATCTTATATACAATTACTTTTAAAAGAAATATATTAAAATTCGAACTCTAATAAAATCAATAGAAATACTTTTGTTTTTGTCGATGATGAATCAACGTTAGCTGTAGCATGTTTGCAATTTGGTGGTGATGGTAATGAAGGTGGTGAGGGTGGTAAGGTTGTTGGCAGTAATGGTGGTGAGGGTGAAGGAAAGGGTGAGGGTGAGGGTGAGGGTGAGGGTGGTGAGGTTGCTGACAGTACAAGTGGTGAGGGTGTTGAGGGTCAGGATGTTGGGAAGGGTGGTGAGGTTTGCTGAAGGTTTATGTGGGGAGGGTGGCGAGGTTGCGTGTAAATAACTAATGCAATTATGCAAATGTACACGTCATTCAAGTAATAAAGTGATAAGTAAGTATCGCTTCCACAGGGACCGGAAATTGGTAAGAGATTGATTAAGTTATTATAATCCTATTAACTATACTAAATAGCATGAAATACTCTTAAATTGAATAAGATGTTGGTATAATGAATCAATGTAATTTAATGCTAAAAACAAAGAATTGATATGACAATTAAAATGTAGTGGCAAATTACAGAGAAAAGCAAGAGTAATTTTGTTGTTAAATGAATAGAGCTGGAAATATTCAGATGAAATGCTCATACCAAAATAATGTTATGGAAAAATATTGTCTAATCAACTACTCAGAGAGTTACTACTGTAACCTGCCTCTTTCGATAACTAGATTTTAAGCTAAAAATCTAAGTTACTGTACGTCTATAGAACTTTGGGTTAATAACTGCAATGAACATTCTTCTTTGCACAACTCGCAACATCTATGTCTAGAGTGCTACGAATATTCTATTGAATATTCGCTTGCATGAAACGATTCTAGATCCAGTATATTTAACCTTTTTCAGAATTAAAAATACCAGCATACAATCAGCTATGTCTAGAGCTTGAATGCATGTATTTAAAATAGGCATAAATTGAATGTGTAACACCCCTAACTCGTATCAGTCACCGGAATGAGGTTACGAGGCATTACCAGACAAGTCACAACTTTTATACAATCATTTAATCACTTAAGTCATATTAATTATAATTATGTATTCACACAGCATTTACAGATTTTATCTCAAAAATTCAACTGAATTAAAACCGAACACATATACATAAATATATAACATTTTATTTCCTAATAATATACATGTACTCACTAAACCAAAGTCATATGCGGCATTATTATTATACATTAATTCAAGTCACAAAATAATGCACCATTTTCGATTTCAATAGATTGTTCCTATTATATATTTGGTTAAATAACATTTTAATTACACAAACACGGAATACAAGACTTGTACACTTAATTCCATATAATACGCATAGAGTGACATTAAAACTAAATCGAATGTACAACTTTTCTTATTACATAATTATTGTATATATATAACCATATTCATTTGAATCATTTTCGAACATTCATATTAAATCATACATACTAAATTTGTATACTAGGATCATGTTCATGCATTACTTCCATAACCTCATATAATCTATATCTAAAACTGCATATTATACCAACTAATTATTTCACAAATAACCAAATCTATTACATGAACATATGACATAAACACTACTAAATCATGCGCATCTCACTAAAACTTATTTAATCATTTTCGAATATCAAGACATTTCATAGCATCTAATTCACATGCACGAAACCAACCCAACTATATACTTAGCCATTTTAATTCATCACATAACCGAATACGCAAGCACATTATAACAAATTTTGTAGCAACCCATAAGGCCGAATATGCACATATTATTACTTATCATATAACCTAACTTAATGAACATTCCATCAATAATATACTTAGCGTCTCACTTATATTTTCAAATACACACCTCAAGACTTATACTTAGCATAAGCCAAATTTATCACATACATGTAACTTGATTATCTCATTCGAATGCAAGCTCAATTCATGATCAAATGTAGTCAAATTCAAGCATAAAAATTAAACACATCAAGCACCCATTTCAAAGCACATAAAATTCAACTTAAACAAAATGATCACGGGTAAGCCATTTTTAAACCAAACCGAACATAAGCATGGAAATTAAGCCATTTTCGCATGGGTATTTATATATATCCATGATCCAAAACTAACCAAAAGCATAAGCAAGCCTATACATGCCATAAGATTGAGTTCAAACTTTAACAAAATACCGAAAGAAGTCGATAGTGTGATAGACTTTACTGACGATCCCCGAGCTCATAACGTGACTCCAAAATCTATAAAAACAAAGGTAAACAAGAATACACACACAGTAAGCTATTTAAGCTTAGTAAGTCTTAAGCAAAAACATATATAACAACAATTACATATTAACATTTTGTTAACAAGGCCAAATACACATAATATCAAATACAAATTATCATTTACTACCAGATCACATGTAATGGCCTAAATTTTCAGTGGTGTCGGAACGGTGATTCGAGGTCACTAAATCCGACAAGTGAGTAGAAAATATTTTTTTGATATTTTTTTGATATCTTTTTGTGAAATAACTTATAATGTCTAGGTAAAGTATTAATTGCGAAAAATTAGCTTAATTGAGGGGTTAATTGAGCAAGGACTGAATTGTATGAACTGTGAAATTTGGGGCAAAATGGAAATCAACACTTTGCACTAAAATAGTTTGGGACAATAGCAGTAGTCTAACTTTTAAAAATCACCAAAAACTTTAGAAATCGAATTATAGTATGAATAAAATATGGAATTAAATCTTGTTGAGTCTAGTTTCTTATAGAAGAAACAGTGTAAATAATGGAATTGTAAATCATGAGATATATTAAATTTTGTGAGACAAGGTCAGAATAGTTTCGGGTTCCCCTGTTCTGACTTTAGAAAATCATAAAAACTTGGATAAAACTAATTATGGTCTTAAATTTATATTTTTAAAATTCTTAATGAGTCTATTTTCAATAAAAACAAACGGTAACATCATCCGAATCTCGTACAAGGAGATAATTAATTTTTAGTGAAGAAGGGTCGGAACTTTCAGACAGCAGAACATGGGTGACTTTAAAGAATAAACTGTACTTATTGACTAAACCAAAAATTCTGAAAATTTTATGGTAAGAAGATATGTGAGTCTAGTTTCAGGAAAAATTAGCAAATCTTAATTTGAAGTTCTATAGCTCAAGATAAAAATGATTTAGCGACTATGACACGGATTGACAACTTGAATATCCATATAAGTAAGTATTGAAATTATAGATAATGTTACTTATATGCGGGTTATAAACATTAAGGATGTGAAATAGAGTAAATGTGAAGTCAATACTGATAAGTGAATGATTTTACAATGATAGATCGAGAACCCGAAGCAAGTCGAGAAAAAAGAAAAAGTAGTTGATTAGTCCCTGAATTTTCACAAATTCTGCAAATCGACCCAGGTAAGTTCATATGGCTGAAATTTAATGAATAAATGTTAATTTCATGAATTATATAATGTATGATGAGATATATTTGTTGATGAATTGAGAATAAAACAATAATGTGAAAACCGAATAAATGATCAAATTGAGCAGAACATCGAATTTGAGTACTTCTGATCAGTGACAAGTGATAAGTGGTAGCTTTAGCTACACTTATCTGATCAGTGATAAGTGACAAGTGATAAATGTGATCTGTGTAAGACCGTGGCAAGGCTATGACTTCGGAAAGTGATAAGTGATCATACGTAAGACCATAGTTATACTATGGAAAAGTGGAAGTGAAGTGCTCAATTTTCCGTAACCGTTCCCTAATTTGATTAAGGATGGTAAGTGACAAAAGGGCCCAAAAGAGTTAAAGTAAATGGATAAGTGGTAGTGAGTTTATACAAGAGGACTCACCAAATTATGGTTGACAGGTGAACTTAGTAATTGTGTATAATGCATAAGTGTATGAATGTTTGGTAAGATTTATATTTTATGCCTACGAACTTACTAAGTTTCTATAAACTTACTTGAGTGTATTCAATGTCTCATGTAGATTGACGTAAAAATATGTGGAGGATCGGATCAACACTGAGGATCACACTATCAAGATTATCTCCGGTAGCTTTTGTAAATTTCCTTTTTGATTTATATGGCATGTACATGGTTTGATGATTATATAAATACTAAAACTTGTTTAATGTATATGTATTAAAGTAAAGAGTGATGAATATGCTAAATAGTATAATTATAATAGAAGTATGATTTGGTATCAAATTGACTAAATTGGATTGGATTGGTTGGTTTTAAAATTGCAGGGAAGATTGGATATTTATAAAGGGACTATATTGAGTTCATAATAATAATACTAATAATTTGTTAAACTTAGGTAATGCCTCATACCCTATTCCGGCGACAATACGGGTAAGGGGTATTACATCACATTTGAACCTTACATACACTTATCATATGGCCCAACATAATCAATCATATATATGTATATAATTTCACTTTATTATTACAAACACATCAATAGGCCGAATCATTTATATGTTCTAATATATTAACACATAATCTATATTCACATAACCTTTTATCATTTCAACTAACCAACTTACCTTATTTTCATATAAACAAATAACTAACACATACCTGAACCTGTAAATCAATTTCACATTCGATCTTTACTTCATATTGCCCGTTGAACCATTCGAAATTAAAAAGGATAAGCAGATAGTCGGAAGCTTGTACAATGCCAACGTCCCAGACATGGTCTTACATGTAACCACATATAGATGCCACTGTCCCAAACAGGGTCTTACACAAATCAAATACGATGCTAATGTCCCAGACATTGTAACACCCCTTACCCGAGACCTTCGCCGGAGTCGGGTATGTGGCATTACTAGACTTGATTACAAGTTCGGGACATAAAAATTTAAAGCTGTCAAACTGCGTCATACTGACTAAATTGACCATAACTCGAGTTAAAAAACTCGAAATTCAGATCCGTAAATTTTCCTTGAAACTAGACTCATATATGAATTTACCATAATTTTTCCAGAATTTTTCATGTGGTCAATTAGTACAGTTTATTCATCAAAGTTTCCCCTATTTCACTGTTGACAATTCTGACCTGTTATTACAAAAACTCATTTATCTCATAGCACGCATTTCCAATAATGTTCTTGTTTAATTCAATCAAAAATAGACTCATCAAGGATTTTAAGCATATAAAGTAGGTTCCCTAATTATTTTTGTACAATTTTTAACAATTTTTCCAAGACAGAACATGGATTCACGAATTCATTCAGAACAAGTCACACCAAAATTTAAATATCTCATAACATAGTACTCCTTTGCCTACTCTGTTTCTTTCATATCAAAATAGACACAATAAGCTTTGATTCTATACCTCATTCACCTTCTAATTCAACTTATCCTATTTTTTGGTGATTTTTCAAAATCACATCACTGCTGTTAACTAAAGACTGTTTCTTTACCATATATTTGGACCTGGAATTAA
The DNA here is from genome assembly GCA_025503065.1 of Gossypium bickii. NCBI lineage: Eukaryota > Viridiplantae > Streptophyta > Magnoliopsida > Malvales > Malvaceae > Gossypium > Gossypium bickii. Next base: position 30,631,771 of record CP106715.1, on the reverse strand, counting down.
AACTCCAATGATCAACCCAAAATATATATATAAACATTTTTATTATCATCACCGAATCATAACCAAACATCACAATCATATATGTCATGCCATATATATATATATATATATATAATAAGCTTAAAATATGACTGAAACACATAACCATTAAAATCAAAATCAAGCCATTCTCGTATAGCTTAAATACATTATCAAAACGATATTCAAACATAGAGTTAGCCTATACATGCCTTATACCTAAAATTCGACTTCTATTAGTACCAAAATAAGTTGATAGTGTGGGTGACTTCAGTGAAGATTCCTCGAGCCCGTAGCTTGATCAAAATCTATAAAATAGAATGATAAACACATGGAATAAGCTAACTTAGCTTAGTAAGTCTTAAGCAATCATAATACACCAATTGGACATTCAAGCTTTTTTAAAATACTCAAGAAATAATATGGAATAAAATAGCTTAACTCGAAAATCCTTCAAAACCGAATACTTTTACCTCACTTAACATAACACTTATCATTTCCTTACCATTAGTATACAACTTACCAACTCAGCATCAAATTCAAAATATAAAACATCCTTTCTTTATAATATAATCATAATACCCGTACATGAAACTCAATAATTTCATATAAATATTCGAGCAAGTAAAGGGCCGCGTACATCCAGTTTACCTTTTCAATTACATAAATACATGTTCATTTAAACTCTCATATATCCAAGCATCTAATATCAATATTTCAAAGCTTAGTACTTAAATGATCTACTAATGTCGAATGCTGATGCTCATTTTGATTAACCATCATCACTATTTTACCTTTAAACTTCAATTTATAATCTCATTATATAGTTCACATATTATAGATTAAATACTCTTTTCCAACTATTCATATTTTCGATACACATAATTCCATAGGATCACATATTAATATATATACAATAAGTATATACTTCACACTTAGTAACTTCACATAAAAGGAAAAATATATTCACATATATTTGTACGTATACCCATTTGACATTTCATACATTTGTATATATGGCATCAAAGTAATCCCAATATGTCACGTAATCATAAGCATAAGGCCAAATATCTGAGTTCAATTTGTATCCTTCATATCAATATACTTATACGAATACCTTTAACCACATTATGCTTTCATATAACCAATTTTCTCATGACTTAATTTATAACAATTTGCATCTACCAATTGTATATCACATTTCATTCATCAATTCATTTACTTATTATCATAACATGTATATATGTATAATACATGAATATGAATAACACATACCTTGCAGCCGAATTTAACCCATTTCATTTCAAATGCTTAGGCTCACTTAATTCATTTCATGAGTTTACTAGGACATAATCTAAGCTTGGGATTTCAACTCACTGATATAAAACCTGCTAGGCATTTGCCCGAATCTCACATACTGACACTAGACTTGCTAGACTCAAGGTCAGGTCCGTAGTTCAAACACCGGCATTTAGCCTGCTAGGCACTAAGCCCGATATAGTTCACCGACACGAGGCCTGCTAGGCATTTAGCACGTTAAAGATCACCGACACAAGGCCTGCTAGGCTTGAAGCCCGATATAAATCACCGCACAAGGCCTGCTAGGCAATAAGCCTGATAAACTTTCACCGGCACAAGGCCTGCTAGGCGTTTAGCCCGATAAACTTTCACCGGCACAAGGCCTGCTAGGCGTTTAGCCCGATAAACTTTCACCGGCACAAGGCCTGCTAGGCTTGAAGCCCGAACATTCATATTATTGAGTCATCTCATTCACATCACATACTATCAATATCACATATATTTCATATAATTCAATATCATTTTCACACCATACCAATATTACATATATTCTATCTAATTCAATATCACTTTCACGTATTACCTCAATGAGTTCGATTACGTAAATGCTAAATTACTTCCTCACATTCGGTTCTAACATGTTTAACTCCACAAGTTCATAATCCAACATATACGATAAATTATAATCAATTATTATTGAATTAATTTACTTAAAGACTTACCTTAGAAGTCGATAGATTTGAAATTTCCGGCTATTCGTTTAGTTTCGCTTTTCCCCCGATCCGACTCCGGTTCTCCCCTTTCTTGATCTAAATAATTTTGAAATAAATTCATCCAACTATAATTTCATTCAATATAGCTCAAAATAAATAATTAAGAAATCTTCCAACTTATCTCACATGTTTCGCATCTTTGTTAATTAATCTCATCTTCACTAAATAAAAAAAATGCCAAACTTACAAACTCTTAGCTAGGGCCGAATGGTTCTTCATTATACTTGAGTTCCCATATTTCATAATTTCAACCATCTAGCTCCTCACTCTACTATTTTGAAGATTTAGTCTTAATTGTTCTATTTATTCAAAATTTTCCAACTCAAAATGTGATAATCTAACACATATATTATTTTTCTGACCAACTACTATTATTCAATATAACATGCATCAATGGCCGAACTATGAACATGCATAAAAATAAAATTTTCACCATGGGTTTGATAGCTCTCATAACAAGGAACTCAAAAGTGCAAAAATCTTCATGAATCAAGCTCAAATACTAACCTCAATAAGACATGCACAACCAAACAATGAGAGCTTAATTTCTCTTCTTCCTTATGAGTTTCGGCAATGGTGAGCTCAAGGTAGAAGATGAACACCCACTTTCTTTTATGTTTCTTTTTATTTTATTCAAAGCATAAAATATTATTATAAATCCTTTACTAATACAAATAAAAATAAACATATAAAGCCATCATCTTACCGTCCACTCCTCTAGCTTTTGGGTAATTTACCATGCAAAATAAGGCCACTTTCTATCCTTCTTTTATTATAATATAAACAATATTTTATAATAAATAAAATATAACTTTAATTATTAAATAATTAAAATAAACATGTCATAAAATGATACACCACTAGCTTTTGCCGTACACTATCCTTTAAATTGGGTAATTTGCATTTTAAATGCTCCCAATTAGAAAAACAACCTTAACTTAGTCCTTACACTTTAAACTATCAAGTTTATAATTTACGCGATTAAGCCCTTTTGTCTAATTAAACACAGAAACGATCAAATTTTTATACGAAACTTTCACACATCATAAATCACATATAACTAGCACCGAAAATAATATAAAAAAATTTTCGAACTCGAATTCGTGGTCCCGAAACCACCGTTCTGATTAGGGTCAAATTCGGACTGTTATAGACATGGTCTTCCACGTAAACACAAGTCGATGCCAACGTCCCAGACGTGGTCTTACACGATAACACATATCGGAAATCCTATGTCATGACATATGTATCCTATCTATTCCTATGGTTCGTACGGGGCTTTCGGACATTAAATCTTGATCGAATCGAACTCAAAATATGTCTCCCTTGCTCAAATCACATTTGGCCAACACAAGAATAAATTCACAAAATTTCATTTATCATGTAACATATATATATGATCAAATTTAATAACATTTATATGCTTATAGACTTACCTCGGATATCGACGGACTATATATTCGACTATTCAACTAATTTCGACTTCCCCCGATCTAATTCCGTTTTCTTTCGTTCTTTATCTAAATAAATTCAAATTTAACTAATTTAAACACACATTTATTCAATTTAATCCAAAAACACATAAATGAGAAAATTACCATTTTTTCCTGACATTTTACATTTTTTGCAATTTAGGCCCTATCGCATAAAACACAACCATAGCTAGGCCGAATATCACCCATGTCCTTACATGTCCATACATTTCATTTATTTCACATTTTAGTCTCTCAAAAATTTTATTTTTACAATTTAGCCCTAATTACTCAAATTCATCAAAAATTCAAAGACAAAACATATTAATCTAACACATATATTGCATAATTCATCAACAAACATCATAAAACTCATAAACTCATCTATGGAACATTTCAAAATCTTCATCAAAATCAAAAATTCAAGCATGGGTCTTGAAGTATTCGAAGCAACGATTACAAAAACGTAAAAATTATCAAAAACCGAACAAAAACTAACCTTGAATCAAGCTTCAAAGATGGCCGAACCTAGCTTAAATTTATTTCTTTCTTCTTTTCTTTTGTTTCGGTCAAGAAGATGAGAACATGGCTTTTTAATTTGTGATATTTACATATATTATCATTATTATTATTTTACTTAATTAACCTTTACAAATTAATATAGAAAACATATATAATAAGGTTATATTAGTCCTTTTCCGTCCACTAACTTATATAGTGGGCTAATTGCATCATAAAACCTCAAAATTATAAAGACAACAACAATTAGGCACTTTCCTATTTAACCATCAAATTTTCATTTTACGCGATTAAGCTCTTTTATTTAATCGGACACTCAAACAACGAAATTAAAACAAAAAAATTTCACACAAGAAAATTCACACATAATAAACACAGAAAATAATATTTAAATATTTTTCAGACTCGAATTTGTGGTCCTAAAACCACTATTCCAATTAGGGTCAAAATTAGGTTGTTACAGAATGAAACAGTGATATAGGCAATCTCAAATCATGAGCATTAAAGATGATAAACATCCACCCAAATAAATCCAACCCAAAAAAGATTTAGTTCATAGGTGGAAAAGTAAACACCAAAATTTAAATCATTCATCGACATTTAAAAAAGTTTGAATCACAGAAATCAGGAAAACTAAAGGCAGAACTGCAGGATTTCTCGCCACACTCCAGCTTCTCTTTTATCTTCTGGTCGTACATAAATCCAGGATAAATGTCTCTTCTCTTTCTTCATGTTTGTATTCTGCTCTCTGTAGCTGCTACCTTTCTTTCTCTGAAATTCTCCAATGGAGTTTTGCTCTGTCTAGAGAGAGGATTATTGTCACCAGTCTCTTTTTCACACAAATTTTCATCTCTCTTTTTCTCCTCTCTCCTTTTATTGGGTAAATTTGTCCCACCTCAGCACACTTTTTTCATTCCTCTTTTCAGGTTGGATTTTCTGGTACACGCACAACTGGCTGAGAATGACGTGGATAAAGTGTTGAGTCATCTTTTCATAATTACCATGGCAAATCTGTTGGCAATCAATTTCACCATTTGCCACAGCAATATTTCACTTCCTTTATTTTCCTTCTTCATCTTCTTGCTCTTCCTACACCTGTGTTCACACAAAATCACACATTTCCTCCCCAAGTGATAAAAGTAACAAATAATGACCATTATATCATAATCCAAGCTTTGTTATACAATGTTCTAAAAATAACCTAAAAATGCAAATGTATGCACTTAATTACAACCAATTAATTCTATTTAAAGGCTTTAAATATAACTATTTTCAAGAGCTATCAAGAGGGTGATGATGTTGCTGTCAGTGAAGGTGGTGAGAGTGATGGAGGTGGTGAGGAAGGAGATGATGTTGCTGCCAGTGAAAGTGGTGAGAGTGATGAAAGTGGTGAGGAGGGGGTTAGGGATGAAAGTGATAGTGATTCAAAGTATGAGAATGCTTATTTGATGAAGGTTATGTACTTATCAGATTGTAATGATGATGAGGAGCTTCAAGAAGCTAGGAAAAATATGAGGGAAGTGTAGGGGAACACTAATGGGAAAGGTAACGAAATAGTACTTGATGAGACTGAAAGTGAAAGCTCTAGAGAGAATTTTGAGGTTGAGGTCCCTGAAGAAGTCGATGGTGAAGGACTAAATGATAGTGTTGATAGGGAAGAAGATGGAAATGAGTCTGATTATTTTGATAGTAATGATCATGGGAGCATACTTGGGTCAAAAGATGATGATAATAGTGATGTTTTTAGAAGAAGAAGTATGTTCCCCACATACAATCCAAATTCAACAAGTCCACGCTTCTGTATTGGGATGCAGTTTAAATATGGTGAGCAATTCAAATATGCAATTCATAAGTACCCAATGTGTTGTAGAAGGGAACTTAAAATAATTAGGAATGAATCAAATAGGGTTAAAGTTAAATGCATTGCATCAAAAAAGTGTAAATGGGGAATATTTGCAAGTTATAGTAACAGGGCTAGATGCATGCAGGTGAAAAGTTTTCATGGTGAGCACAACTGTTATGTTAGTTTTAGAAACAAAATGGTCAATGTAAAGGTTATTGCAAAATATTTTGAAGCTACTATTGGGGAACACCCAAAAATGAAGCTAAGGGAGATACAAAGAAAGGTAGCTTCATAAATGCATGTCAATATTAATATGACAAGGTGTAGAAGGGCCAAGAAAATGGTGAAGGATAAGTTGGCAGGGAACTCCGTACAAGAATTTGCTATGCTGTGGGATTATGCTAATGAGTTGAGACTAAAGAATTCTAGAAGTGCTATAAAGATGGCAGTGAATAGAGTCACACCTAAATCTCCATCACATTTTAAGAGGTTTTATGTCTGTTTTGAAGCACTGAAAAGAGGTTGGAAAGAAGGGCGCAGACCTATATTAGGTTTGGATGGTTGCTTTTTGAAAGGTCCATTTAAGGGTGAGCTATTGGCTGCTACGAGGAGAGATGGAAGTTTTAATCTAATGGTTTTCTTCATGTAACACTATCATCCATATTGTGGATAAATTGTTCATCAGACAACTAATGATCCAATAATAATTCACAACATTAAAAAGGTTACCTTAAGGCTACCAAAGCCTAAAAAAATTAAAAATGCTTGCAATCCCCAAACATTTAGTACATATAAATGGGTCAAATTATAAGATTCCTAAATAATGTGACAAATAAGATAAGCAATACACTGCACATAACATTTTCTTATAAAACTCTTTCTCTCTTGAGTGATTTACATTTTTGCTTCAAGCTCTTAATCTTTGTGTTTAATTCAATGTTATCCAAAACATCATGATTCACCTCTTTGTTTGGTTGTCTTTGCCCATATTTTGCACACTACCACTCTTAGACATCTCAACATTACTACTTCTACTGACATTCTGAAACATCTCACCACTTCCACACTTTATTATTTGCTTCCTAAGTCTCGTCTTCTCTTTTGCAAGTTTTCTTTTGCTATCACGTAATTCATGTATTACTTCATTCGCCCTGTTACACATCTTATTATCATACCACTTAAAAAATCCGCATCCACCAACCTACATTTCACACAAAAAAATCGACTTTTTATTATATAAACTCTACAATTCCCCAATTTAGTCCAGCCAACACAATAATAATAATAAAAATTGCCCATATGCAATTTTGTATATGTAGAAAAGCTCAATTACTCTTTTACACATATCATAATTCCATGAGAAATTCATCCGTCTTTCTACACACAAAATTGTAAGATGACACAATTTCTACATCCCCAATTCAGATTTACCCAACACTTCCAAAATACAAGAACAATCATTTTATTAAAAATGGGAAACAACACAATTCACGGAGGCCAATGTTTAAGCTTATCATCCTCAACACCTATCCTAAAATGACCAAATGCGATTCTAATGTCATACTTGTCAACTCTGTAATCTGGTAACGCCATTCAAGAAAAATGACATATCTATAACTGAGTTCATATACAGTGACTACTCTAATATTCATGCATGGAAAAGAAATATTTCATGAATATCCAATTAAAAATAAATAAATAAATCCCCAATTTCTTATGAACCCTAAAATAAATTGGCTAAATATGTTTACCCGAATACATTTCACGCATAGGAAAGAAATGTTTTATCAATATCCAATTAAAAAATCAAAAAAATCACACAATTTCTTATGAACCCTAAAACAAATCGGCTAAATATATAGTGACTACCCCAATCCTAATTCTAATGCTATGATGAATTGTAGCACCAATTTAGTCCAGCTGACACAATAATAAAAAAAATAAAATATCTCTATTTTTTTATGAACCCTAAAACAAATCAGCTAAATATATGCCTACCTGAAAATCTGAGCAACCATAATACCTTCTGCCTGGGTTTAAATCGCTCCACAATGTCTCTCTCGGAGCTAACTTGTTACAAAAACATCCTATTTTCTCTTCATCATAAACAAACTTCACTCGTGGTGATAAAACCAATTTCGAATAAGGCAACTTCTCCATTGATAGCTTCCAATCACTTTTTTCAAACAATATTTTTGATTCTTTTACAAACCCACTAAATTTCAAGCTTCAATTTCTAAATAATTTCAATGGAGAGGGAGAAGATTTGAGATTTAGGGTTCTTCATTTAGGAGCTGCTAATTTCTTTTAATTCTGCCTGTGTGTGTGTTAGTTAGGGGTTTTAATTTTTTTTAATTTTAACTATTTTTTAAGTTTAAATTCATTTGCTGACGTAGCATTATTTTGTCTTATATGCCACGTCAGCATCTACATACGTGTGGTGCCTAGGTGGAAAATTTTTTTCCACGTCAACAAGACCATTAAAAAATGACCAATTTGACAAAAAAAAAAAAAAAAAAACAAAGGTTTTGTATGAAAGTGCTCCAAAAACACCCTTAAGGGCCAACACCCAAAATTAGGGGTTAATTTTGTCTTTATGACTAAATAAAAACCAACACCATCTTTTTTGTTTTTGGATATTAAGTTCGTTCATCTAAAGCTAAAAAAAGCAATATATATTTATACAATTAGAAAATGTAATATTATTTTGCTTAAGGCATAAAAAAAGTTTAAGGAATAATATTAAGGTAAATTATAAAAATAGTCATTTATGTATATTTTAAATAATGTTTTGGTCATCAGATTTTAATTTATTATGAAATGATCATTAACATTATCGATTTGCAACATTTTAATCATTGAACTATTAATTATTGTTAACAATGTAACAAATTGATGTAACATGTTAAATCATAATTTCAGAAAAAAAAAAAAGATCAAATTGCATACACAATCTCTATACTTTTCTTTTTGAGATTTATATATATATATATATATATATATATATATTCTACTTTTAACAAGTTTGTATCAACAAAAAACTTGTTAATAAGATTGCGAAAAGTACCTAGAAAGCATTTGTGGAGATGAACTGAGGGGAGACGCATCCACTATGAAATTGGAAGAAAGGGATGATATTGGTGGTAAAGTTGTTGAAGCACCAACCAATCTTCCTAATCTTTCTACTATAACAACTTGAATTGCCAACGTTGCAAAGCTCCTGTAAGCTTTAATAAACCAAAATTGTAGGATGTGATTGAAAGACTTTTCATGACAACAATGACATTGTCTGTCCCTTTCTTGCAAGTTGTTCAAATAGAATTCTTCCTCTCCTCTCTTGACATTAATAGCAATTCCATACTGACCTAACAACTCAATTTTCCTGCCACATTAATGGATATTAAAACTCTGGTTTCCATAAATCAGCATATAACAATGCTACCATGCCTATGTCGATAATTTGGGTTTTAATTACTAAAAGCCTGGTTTAAGATATCTGTTTGATTAGATTAAAGGAAAAAAGGTAAAAAGAAAAAGAAAGGGGAACAACAAGAGAAATTAAAAAAAGAATATAAAAGAAAAAGAATTAAATTACTTAAAAAAGAAAAGTGTAGGGATTATTTGTGGAATTTTACCTAAAATTTTTGTCAAAATTTATGATTTATTATATCACGTCAGCTTACTGTTACACAGTTAATAGCAGTTAGCAACTCAATGATCAAAATATTACAGATTGATAACACTAGTAACTATTTCATAATAATAAATTACAGTTTAGTAATCAAAATGTAATTTAAATCATATATAAGTGATTATTTATGTAGTTTATTCACAATATTATTTTGATTAATGAAGACTATTATTTTAATTACCAACAAGTTTAGGGTGTAATTATAAGGTACATTATATTCTTAAAAAAAGCTCGATTTCAAATCTTGAAGATAAAATTATTGAAAGAAAAATTACGAATTTAAAAAAAAAAAATCTTCATGGATTATATAAGATACATTAAGACTAAACTGAATATTAGATTAGAAAAAAAAATTGAAACCAATAATCAAAGAATAACAATAACTAACTAATGAAACCCGTTTGACGAGAAAAAAACTGATTCGCACTTATGCTTGTTTCTCTTATTGTGGCGTCGTTCCGTAATCTTTCTTCTGTTCTTAATAAATTTCCATTTGATGAGGAAAAAAAATTAATGAACCCCGTTTTTATTTTTGGTTATTATATATGGATAAATAAAAGGGTTAATGGCACGAAAGGTCCTGTACATAGGGATTTGTTCTAATGTTAGAGTTGACAAATGGTGTAACATCCCGAATTAGGGGTTCCTTGAAATTATTTTAATTTCATGTGTTGCCTGAATAAATGCATATGTTACGATTGTTGTAGGGTCTAGTCATAACCCCGGGTCGGGTCTGACTTAGCTTTTAAAATTTTCTTTTAGTGTTTGAGATGAAAAGGCTGAGTGAAGAAGCCTTATTTATAAATTGGGGCGAATCATGACATAAGTCAGTGAGTGGTAGAGTGGCTTGAGGTGCTAGGGTGCAAGGGAGTACAAGGGGGGAGAGAGGTTCGAGTAACGCGGGGCGCATCAGGGAATTTCCTTTTTGCGTCAGGAAGGATTTGGGCCAGGGAGGTTTTAAATATTTAATGGGGAGGACCTGGGCATGAAGGTCGGCCTGGCAAAGTGGCTTTGGAGTGCCACTTAAGGGCCTGGGGGCGAGTGGACTCAGGTTCGAGTCTTCGGCGCGGCATAGGCGTGTTTTATTTTTACAAGTTGACGTTAAGGGGCTAAGAAGGCTTTAAAAGAAATTTAAGAGCGTTGTTGGACAAGAAAGACGGGCTGGTAAAGTGGCTTGGGATGTGTTAGGTGGTTGCGGCACGAGGTCCCGCGTTCGAGTCCAGAGGGGAGCGCAAGGGCATTATTTTGTTTTTAGCCCTAATTAAGGGAACCAGCGGGGGAGTGTTTAAAAGAAATTTATGATGCGTTATGACATAAAAGTCGCCTTGGCCGAATGGCTAAGGGCGCTGCATGGGAGAGCCTTCTCCAGGTCGCAGGTTCGAGACCTAGCAGCAACTTGGAGTGTTATTTTATTTTCTCTTTGGCAGGCTTGCATTGGTGGCTACATGGGCACTTGGACGCATGAAGCAATGCATGAGGGGTTGCTATTATTTTTTCACCTCATGTGGCCGGCCTTGAGTTTGGCAAAAGAGGAGCATGGCCGTTTGAAGCATGGCCTAAATTTATGATTTTGTTTTGCGTTTCTTTCAAAATTCTCCTTGGCCGAATGAAGCATGCATTAGGGCCTTTCATGGTCAGTGTTGGTGTTAGCAAAAGCTTGGCCGAAACTCTTTGAATTGTTTTTCTTTCCCTTTTTCCCATTTTGTTTTGGCCGAATGGTGGTCTTTGGGGAGAAGGTGTTTTCGGTTTGGGGGTAAGGAGGAGTGGTCGGCTACTCCATCTTTTTCTTCAAGGCTTGGCCGAACTTTGGTGTTCATCTAGGTGAAGAAATCGTCGAGGTAAAGGGCAACCAACTCTTGTGGCTGTGAGTTTCAAGCTTTGGCTGAAAATGGGAGACTCTAAGGGGCTTGGGGTTTCGGTTTTGAAGAAGCTCTAGGGAGTGTTTTCGGCTAGCTCCTGTTACTTTCTTTTCCTTCCATTGTTGTTGGCCAAATTTTCTAAGCTCTCTTTAACCTTGTCAAATTTCCTTTCTTTTTCCATTGTAGTCTTAGCCGAATATTACTTACCATTTAAAGCATAGGCCGAATCCACAAAAGGAAGGTGTTGTCGTTTTCGAAGGTTGCCGACGCTAGGGTGCTTGGAAGGAGTCTTTTGGGTTTTGAGTCTTCAAGGGGCTAGTAGATAAAGGCTTCCGGGATTTAAACTCGTCTTGGTAAGTGATAGCAAGTTTCGGCCTAAGGCCATAATTTTGGTGCGATTAATTCTTCGAAATTATTAGTATAGCCGAATAGCCTATGTGATTAACCTTGGGGATTGGCCGAATGAAGGAGCAAGGAACCTAGTGCGGTAGATCGACTCTACGGGTTTTCATTATCAAATAGTTCGGGACTTGCTTAGACCTACGTTTAATCAGGTGTGTAAACTCTTACACACTTTATTAGCATAGACTGCCTATTATATTGCTAAATAACCTCTCGTGTAGTAAATTTTGCCTTGTGGGCATAAGCTTGGATTTCGGGTAAGTCCCCTATTACTTGATCTATGATGTCTGTTGTGTACACCATCATGTGCTATTAAATGCTATGCTATATATAAGGGCATGATATATGGGATCATGATACATGTTATGTGAGCATGATGATAGTGGGATTGATGAGAGGAGGGAGATGATCTTTATGGACTATCACCAGTGGTTTGGTACCACACGATGGGTTGGCCCCATCACTTGATATATTATGACTTCGGTCACCAATGGTTTGGCACCACCAGTGGTTTGGTACCACACGGGGTAGAAAAAGGAGTACGGATGGCTAGCTTGGGTTGCATATTTGCATGTCTCACTAATATCTTGTGTATGAGTTACATTTTCGAGATTGGGATTTATACACTGAGTCTTGGTGACTCACCCCTTTCTTTATCACCTTGCAGGTGAGTAGATCGCGGAGATGGAGCCGGAGAGGACTCGAGGCGGCCATGCTTGTTCTTTGGTTTTGAAATTTTATTTCGCATCGTTAAAGTTTACTATTTACTAAATTTTAGTTTGGTTTGTAATATGGCCGCTAATTACTATTTTGGATGTTTAAGTAGTTACTTTACTTTACTGCTATTATATTACTAATGAACCTATAAACTGTTGAATCAATCGGTTATAAGTAACGTTTTCAAAATTTTACTCGCACGCGTTTTCAAAGATGTTACCATCGGGTAACAAAACTTACCAAGTTAATTATAACTCTGATGTTCCTCAAAATTAGATGATCAAATGTCTCCGAAGTTTTCAACTCAACCATGTTTATAAAATCGATCCCACCTGAGTTTTAATAAACACCGTTTTAAAATCTCAGCAAATCCCCCCGATTTCTACCACCAGTTCAAATCTTTCAAAATGTTTTACTCCGTGGCATGCCAAATCCGGTCAAGGCTCGTGGGCCAGGTTTGGGGTGTTACAAATTGGTATCAGAGCCCGATTCAAAACTCGGCTGTGGGGGCCCAAGGCCCAAAAATATTTTCTTGATAAGCCTCTGTGAAATATTATGAAAATGGCTTTGTTTTAAACAGCATGGCATCGAGTCTCCGGCACCAATCCGCTCGGGTAAGTATTTCTAACCTCTGTGTGTGTGAATGATTATCTGTAAAGGGGTAGAAATGGGACGTAGATAGTATGAAAGGTATGTGAACCCTAGGACTAGTTTACCCCAACAATCGCATAAGATTTTAATTGCCTAATTAAACAAACCTATGACTAAGTCGCCGAGTTAAGATGTGGTAACCCTTGTGCTCATGTCTAGGATTGGATTCGGAAGAGCTTGGTATTTAAGCGGTCCTAGCGACTCACCTCCTCTTCGCGGGAATCCTACCTGGTGCGTAGCTTCGGTTCACCCTAACCGTAAGGACTTGTTCATGGGCTAAACCCAATTACTAAAACCCGAAAGGGAACTAGCCATATTTTTATAAAAACTTTAGTTTTAAAAACTTTTAAGAATTTCCCCTAAACTTGTGAGCGTTATTTTACAAAAATTTTCGGAAAAATTTTGATTTATGGAAATTACAAAAATACCCCTAGTGGTAGAATTACAAAATTGCCCCTGGTTTCTAAATTACTAAGCTACCCCCAAATTCAACAAAATTCTCTTATTTACAAACGTACCCAAAAACCTTAATTTGCAAATATCAAAAATGCCGCGATTTTGGAAAATTACGAAATTGCCTCTAACTTGTAAAAATTACCAAAATGACCCTGATTTTCAAAGTTTTTGCAACACTGCCAATTTGGAAAACAATTTCTCAAAAAGAACCCCCAAGTTTTGCAAATTTTTTTTTTAAATTTCCTTTGATTTGTCAAGATTTACAAATTTACCCTGGTTTATTACCAAAATACCCCTGTAGAGCAAATGACGAAAATACCCTGGGATAGGAATTAGACAAAAAGGTGATGGAATAAGTGAATGTGTATCTTTGAATTAAGATAGAAGACTTGAAACTTGTTTGATCGAAAGAACAACTTTTAAACTCCGTTCATAAAATTTCTTCGCTATTAATCAGTGGAACAATAGCTAACTCATAAAACTTTTTAATCAGATCGCGTGACAAGAGATGAGTTCTAGAGGTCGCGACCGTCGGGGACGCGGTAGAGGCCGGATGGCTGTGTCAGAACCCGTTAGGTCGGGCCAGGGATCTGATAATGAGATACCACCTCCCCTACCACCCCAATTTTTGGTGTTGGGACGGCGAGGATCGAGACAGGGCGAGTCGATGTCGCGAGCTATGCTACGAGTTCTAGAGATGATGGTCGAGGCGGTAGAGGTGCGAGAGCTCGAAAACTGCTCCCGAGGCGACTCGGCGAATGAGGCGGAGATATTTTGGGGTGTATCAGGTGTAGCACCCAGTACGGCCGAATATTGGCTGGAATTGACTGAGAGGATCATGGATGACTTGGATTTTACAGCTGAGGAAAAACTGAAGGGTATAATCTCTCTACTTCGAGATGAGTCGTACCGGTGGTGGCTCACCGTAAGGGACGGAGCAATGGCGGAGGATCTCATATGGGAATTCTTTAGGGCAGCCTACCAAAGAAAATATATAGGAGCTAGCTACGTGGATACGCAACGGAAGGCTTTCTTGAACCTAGTTCAGGGTAATAAGACGGTGGCAGAGTATGAGGCGAAATTTCTCTGATTGAGTAGGTATGTTCGGGGTATCGTGAATACCGAGTATGAACGCTGTGTCAGATTTGAGGATGGGCCGCGGGATGAGTGAGGATGATGATAGCTCGCAACAAGAACGGGAGTTATTTATTGCAGTAGAGAAGGCTAAAAAGTTCTTTGAAGGGTAAGACGGTTTTTAGATGAAATCAAGATAGGAGCTGGAACAAGAGGAACTCCGGATCTTTGAGGTTTTCTGGGAGTCAGCAGAAGAGGACAAGGTATAGTGGGTCAGATCAAGCTACTAGGCCTGCTGCTGCTGCTACCAATACTCAATGGCCGCCACAGTGTGCTCGGTGTGGAAAGTCTCATACGGGGGAGTGTTGGAAAGGTAATCGGGGATGCTTCGAATGTGGATCCGTGACACATCGAGTTAGGGACTGTCCGAAAAAGGCAGCTAGGCTGAGGTCTGAGGGTCAGGAGCATCCACTGAATAGGAGGGATAACCAGCAGCCGCCGAGAGGTCGTGGTGCAGGAAGGGGAGGAAATGGTGCTGGCAAATGTCGTGGGACATCGAGTGGAGGTACCAATGGTACTGAGGCTAGGCAACCTGGTTTGGTTTATACTGCGAGGCGTCAAGAGGAGGGCGACGCACCGGACGTCATAACCGGTATGTTTTTGATCTTTGGAGTACCCTATAGCACCTTAATTGATGTTGGTTCGACTCACTCATACATTGCTAGTAGCGTTGTGGAAACTCTGAACTTAGACTTTGAGCTTACTTCTAAGAAGATGACCGTGTTAAGCCCTCTGGGTCACTCTGTAGAAGTAAATAAACTCTATAGGGATGTACCCCTAGAACTCCAAGGGGTCGTGTTCTTGGCTGACTTGATGGAACTGCCGTTTAGGGAGTTCGATCTGATTCTCGGGATGGATTGGCTAGTAAAGTATCAAGCTAGCCTGGATTGTGCAGCTAAACCCGTGGTGTTAAAGACCGTGAATGGAGATGAGGTGGTGATGGTAGGAAAGATGAGAAATTACCTATCTAATCTGGTTTCTATTTTGAAGGCAGAAAAGATGGTTAGGAAAGGTTGTGAAGCTTATGTAGTGCATGTTTGTGTTTTGGAAGCTAAGGATACAGCTATTGGGGATGTGCGGACTGTGAGGAAGTATGTTGATGTGTTTCTCGAAGAACTCTCGGGTCTACCTCCTGATCGTGAGGTTGAGTTTGGTATAGACTTGTTACCCGGAACCGCGCCAGTATCTATAGCTCCGTATCGGATGGCACCGAAAGAATTAGTGGAGTTGAAGGCCCAGATCCAAGAGTTGTTGGATAGAGGGTTCATCCGACCGAGTGTATCGCCTTGGGGAGCTCCAGTGTTTTTTGTCAAGAAGAAGGATGAAACCATGAGGATGTGCATAGATTATCGACAACTGAACAAGCTGACAATAAAGAACCGGTATCCTTTACCCAGGATTGATTATTTGTTCGATCAGCTCAAGGGTGTATCGGTTTTCTCTAAGATCGACCTTAGGTCGAGGTATCATCAGCTGAAGGTGAAGGAAGCTGATATCCATAAGACAGTATTCTGTACTCGATATGGGCACTACGAGTTTTTGGTAATGCCTTTTGGTTTGACAAATGCACCAGCCGCATTTATGGACTTGATGAACCGTATTTTCCAACCCTATCTAGATCGGTTCGTCGTAGTGTTTATAGACGACATTTTGGTGTACTCGAAGTCTGAAGAGGAGCATGACGCACACCTCCATGTGGTTTGCAAGTGCTAAAGGAGAAAGCGAGTTATGCACGCCAAGTTCAAAGCAAATGTGAGTTACGCTTAAGGAGGTAACTTTCTTAGGGCATGTTGTCTCAAATTGAGGATCGGGGTGGATCCTAGCAAGATTGAGGCGAGTATTGGAGTGGAAACCACCAAAGTCGGTTACTGGAAATCCAAGTTTTCTGGGGTTGGCAGGATATTACAGAAGATTCGTGGAAAATTTCTCCTTAATCGCAGCCCCGTTGACCAAGTTGCTGAGAAAAGGAGTTCCGTTTATGTGGTCTGAGAAGCAGCAAGAGAGCTTCGACAAACTAAAGAAGTTTTTGACAGAAGCACCAGTCTTGATTCAGCCTGAGTCAGGGAAGGAGTTTACTGTGTATTGTGATGCATCGCATACTGGTTTAGGGTGTGTGTTGAAGCAAGAGGGAAAGGTGGTCGCCTATGCGTCACGGCAGTTGAGCCTCACGAAGGTAACTATCCGACGCATGATTTGGAGTTGGCTGCTGTGGTTTTTGCCTTGAAGATTTAGAGGCACTATTTGTATGGGGAGAAGTCAGTGGTGTACTCGGATCACAAGAGCCTGAAGTACCTCTTGACCCAAAAAGACTTAAATCTGAGGCAGCGGAGGTGGATTGAGTTGCTGAAAGACTACGACTGCTCTATTGAATACCATCCGGGCAAAGCTAATGTAGTCGCTGATGCTTTGAGTCGTAAAGTGGTGACAGATTTGCAAGCAATGTTTGCTCACCCAAGTCTCTATGAGGATGGTAGTCTTCTGACGGAATTACGGGTAAAACCATCTTGGATCGATGAGGTTAAGGAGAGGCAGTTGACCGACGAAGTTTTGAGTACTCGGAGGTTGCAAGTACAGAGTGGTGAGGCCGAAGGTTTCAGCTTAGGTAGTGATGGAGTGTTGTCTTTTCAGGGGAGAGTATGTATGCCTAAGGACGATGGTTTGAGGCAGCGGATCCTTAAAGAAGCACATAGCAGCCCGTACGCTATGCATCCTGGAGGCAGTAAGATGTACCGGGATTTAAGGGAGCAGTTTTGGTGGCCGGGTCTTAAGCGGAAAGTAACCGAGTTAGTGGGCAAGTGTCGACATGCCGCCAAGTTAAAGGGTGAGCATCGGTTGCCATCGGTTTATTCTGATCGATAAAGATCCCACGATGGAAGTGGGAGAGGATTACGATGGATTTCGTAAGTAGGCTTCCCCTACGCTTGATGAAGAAAGATTCAATATGGGTGATTGTTGATCGGGTAACTAAATCGGCCCATTTTATACCGGTAAGGGCTGACTACTCGCTTCAAAGGTTAGCCAAGCTGTATATAGCTGAGATAGTGCGGTTGCATGGAGTTCCTGTGTCCATTATCTCTGATAGGGATCCCAGGTTCACATCGAGATTTTAGAAGGTCTTACATCAGGCGTTGGGTACGAAGTTGAATTTCAGACGGCTTTTCATCCACAGTTTGATGGACAATCTGAAAGAGTAATCCAGGTGTTGGAAGATATGTTAAGAGGCTGTGTTTTGGACTTCCGTGGTAGTTGGGAGGAGTACCTACCTTTGGCAGAATTCACTTATAATAATAGTTATCAAGCGAGTATCCAGATGGCACCGTATGAGGCACTGTATGGTCGAAAATGCCGTACTCCTACCGTTGGGACGTAACCAGGTGAGCATCGGATGTTGGGGCGAGTTGGTGGCGTAAAGCGGAAAATAAGGTTAGGATGATTCGGGCTCGTCTGAAGGAGGCATCGGACAGACAGAAATCATACGCCGATCTCAAGCGGAGGGATATAGAGTTTGCCGTGGGAGACAAAGTTTTTCTGAAGGTCTCGCCATGGAAGAAAGTGTTAAGATTTGGGAGAAAAGGCAAGTTAAGTCCAAGGTTCATTGGACCGTTTAAGGTGTTGAGACGAGTGGGACCAGAAGTAGCTTATCGGCTCGAGTTGCCCGACAAAAAATCGAGTCGATTCACGATGTGTTCCATGTCTCCATGCTTAGACGCTATCGTTCTGATCCATCGCATGTCTTGGCAGTTGAGGAAGTTGAGGTGAGTCCAGATTTGACGGTGGAAGAGGAACTTGTGCAAATTCTAGATCGGGATGTAAAGGTTTTGCGTAGGAAGTCAGTTCCTTTAGTGAAGGTCTTATGGCGGAATCATGGCGTGGAGGAAGCTACGTGGGAACCCGAGGATGTGATGCGGCAGCAATACCCCCAACTCTTCTAATCCAGGTAATTTCGAGGACGAAATTATTTTTTTGGGGGGTAGAACTGTAACATCCCGAATTAGGGGTTGCTTGAAATTATTTTAATTTCATGTGTTGCCTAAATAAATGCATATGTTACGATTGTTGTAGGGTCTAGTCATAACCCCGGGTCGGGTCTGACTTAGCTTTTAAAATTTTCTTTTAGTGTTTAAGATGAAAAGGCTGAGTGAAGAAGCCTTATTTATAAATTGGGGCGAATCATGACATAAGTCAGTGAGTGGCAGAGTGGCTTGAGGTGCTAGGGTGCAAGGGAGTACAAGGGGGGAGAGAGGTTCGAGTAATGCGGGGCGCATCAGGGACTTTCCTTTTTGCGTCAGAAAGGATTTGGGCCAGGGAGGTTTTAAATATTTAATAGGGAGGACCTGGGCATGAAGGTCGGCCTGGCAAAGTGGCTTTGGAGTGCCACTTAAGGGCCTGGGGGCGAGTGAACTCAGGTTCGAGTCTTGGGCGCGGCATAGGCATGTTTTATTTTTACAAGTTGATGTTAAGGGGCTAAGAAGGCTTTAAAAGAAATTTAAGAGCATTGTTGGACAAGAAAGACGGGCTGGTAAAGTGGCTTGGGGCGTGTTAGGTGGTTGCGGCACGAGGTCCCGCGTTCGAGTCCAGAGGGGAGCGCAAGGGCATTATTTTGTTTTTAGCGCTAATTAAGGGAACCAGCGGGGGAGTGTTTAAAAGAAATTTATGATGCGTTATGACATAAAAGTCGCCTTGGCCGAGTGGCTAAGGGCGCTGCATGGGAGAGCCTTCTCTAGGTCGCAGGTTCGAGACCTAGCAGCAACTTGGAGTGTTATTTTATTTTCTCTTTGGCAGGCGTGCATTGGTGGCTGCATGGGCACTTGGACGCATGAAGCAATGCATGAGGGGTTACTATTATTTTTTTTATTTTGAAAGCATGGGCTGGATTTCTTTTGTTTATTTATTGGAAGTATGGGATTTTATTTTTATTTTGTGCATAGGATGATGGGTTAGAGAATGGGCATTTTTAAACAATGCTTTATTGCTTTATGGGTGATGATTAAAATATGAGGATTACCACCTCATGTGGCCGGCCTTGAGTTTGGCAAAAGAGGAGCATGGCCGTTTGAAGCATGGTCTAAATTTATGATTTTGTTTTGCCTTTCTTTCAAAATTCTCCTTGGCCGAATGAAGCATGCATTAGGGCCTTTCATGGTCAGTGTTGGTGTTAGCAAAAGCTTGGCCGAAACTCTTTGAATTGTTTTTCTTTCCCTTTTTCCCATTTTGTTTTGGCCGAATGGTGGGCTTTGGAGAGAAGGTGTTTTCCGTTTGGGGGTAAGGAGGAGTGGCCGACTACTCCATCCTTTTCTTCAAGGCTTGGCCGAACTTTGGTGTTCATCTAGGTGAAAAAATCGTCGAGGTAAAAGGCAACCAACTCTTGTGGCTGTGAGTTTCAGGCTTTGGCCGAAAATGGGAGACTCTAAGGGGCTTGGGGTTTCGGTTTTGAAGAAGCTCTAGGGAGTGTTTTCGGCTAGCTCCTGTTACTTTCTTTTCCTTCCATTGTTGTTGGCCAAATTTTCTAAGCTCTCTCTAACCTTGTCAAATTTCCTTTCTTTTTCCATTGTAGTCTTAGCTGAATATTACTTACCATTTAAAGCATAGGCCGAATCCACAAAAGGAAGGTGTTGTCGTTTTCGAAGGTTGCCAACGCTAGGGTGCTTGGAAGGAGTCTTTCGGGTTTTGAGTTTTCAAGGGGCTAGTAGACAAAGGCTTCCGGGATTTAAACTCGTCTTGGTAAGTGATAGCAAGTTTCGGCCTAAGGCCATAATTTTGGTGCGATTAATTCTTCAGAATTATTAGTATAGCCGAATAGCCTATGTGATTAACCTTGGGGATTGGCCGAATGAAGGAGCAAGGAACCTAGTGCGGTAGATCGACTCTACGGGTTTTCATTATCAAATAGTTCGGGACTTGATTAGACCTACGTTTAATCAGGTGTGTAAACTCTTACACACTTTATTAGCATAGACTGCCTATTATATTGCTAAATAACCTCTCGTGTAGTAAATTTTGCCTTGTGGGCATAAGCTTGGATTTCGGGTAAGTCCCCTATTACTTGATCTATGATGTATGTTGTGTACACCATCATGTGCTATTAAATGCTATGTTATATACAAGGGCATGATATATGGGATCATGATACATGTTATGTGAGCATGATGATGGTGGGATTGATGAGAGGAGGGAGATGATCTCTATGGACTGTCACCAGTGGTTTGGTACCACACGATGGGTTGGCCCCATCACTTGATATATTGTGACTTCGGTCACCAGTGGTTTGGCACCACCAGTGGTTTGGTACCACACGAGGTAGAAAAAGGAGTACGGATTGCTAGCTTGGGTTGCATATTTGCATGTCTCACTAATATCTTGTGTATGAGTTACATTTTCGGGATTGGGATTTATACACTGAGTCTTGGTGACTCACCCCTTTCCCTATCACCTTGCAGGTGAGTAGATCGCGGAGATGGAGCCGGAGAGGACTCGAGGCGGCCATGCTTGTTCCTCGATTTTGAAATTTTATTTCGCACCGTTAAAGTTTACTATTTACTAAATTTTAGTTTGGTTTGTAATATGGCAGCTAATTACTATTTTGGATGTTTAAGTAGTTGCTTTACTTTACCGCTATTATATTACTAATGAACCTATAAACTGTTGAATCAATCGGTTATAAGTAACGTTTTCAAAATTTTACTCGTACGCGTTTTCAAAGATGTTACCATCGGGTAACAAAACTTACCAAGTTAATTATAACTCTGATGTTCCTCAAAATTAGATGATCAAATGTCTCCGAAGTTTTCAACTCAACCACGTTTATAAAATCGATCCCACCTGAGTTTTAATAAACACCGTTTTAAAATCTCAGCAAATCCCCCCGATTTCTACCACCAGTTCAAATCTTTCAAAATGTTTTACTCCGTGGCATGCCAAATCCGGTCAAGGCTCGTGGGCCGGGTTTGGGGTGTTACAAATGGGTTGGTTTGGGTCAGGCTTATTACATCTCGAAATTTTTTGGGTTTGAATTCTTTTGAGTTCAGGTTTTTTTTGAATTTGAATTTTTTTAGACTTGAATTTTTTGGGATTCAGGCTTGGATCGGATCGGGTGGGAACTGACTAATTCAGATAATTATGAATCTTTTAAGTTATAAATATTTTAATTTTGAATATAATAATTCATTTAACTTTTATTCGATGATAAAGTAATTCAAATTTTCCTTATAAATAACATAAATTATATATACTTAATAAAATTATTTTTAAAGTGTTTATTATATGTAAAATGTATCATTCTATGAGATTATATAAATCAACGAAAATATCTTTTATTGACAATTGAATAATTTTTTTAATCTTTCCTATTAATTTAAATTAAATTTAATATTCATATTCTAAAATATTTATTACAGAACTCATATATTTTATACTAAACTCAAACCTAAATAATATACTCATTATTGCCCAAACTGAAAATAAACTAATTATAGCCCAAATTTTAGGTCCAAAATAAAGTTTAATATCCAAACACAATTTTTAAAAGTTAAAGCCCAATTCAAATCTAATTTTAAAAAATAATATTTTATTAAGATATTAAATTTTTAATAATATTTTATGTATGGTTAGTTATAATTATAAATATGTATATTAATATATTAAATTACACATAACTATCGATGTTATATCTTTTATTATAATATATAATATAATAATAGTTATTATATTAATACTTATAAAATGTATTATTTTATTAATATTATATAACATACTATAATACATAATATATTAATTATTATCATGTATTATTGTTTATTATACTAGTTGAAATATGCTTTAAGTCCCTATACTTTTCTTACATTTGAAAGTTAGCCCTCCTACTATATTATATAATGTTATATCATATCATATAATATATAATATATTAATAGTTTATCTATATATATATATATATATATATATATATGCATCAATAATTGAATATTATAATATCATGTAATATTATATCTTTTATTATAATCTAAAATATAATGACAATTATATATAGTGGTAGTACATTATATTAATTATTATTTTTTATTATGCTGGTTGAAATATGTTGGATTAAATAATGTCAAAATTTTAGAACCATCCAATGATGGAATAAAAAGACCAATTTACCAATCAGTTCGCATACTGAAATTTAAGAGCACAATCACGAACCCGTTTGCACTGGACATAGCCATGGTTTTTATGACACAGTCACCACATAAGCTTTATCCACAACGACAAATCATGTTGTTGCAATCAATAAGCAAAAAATTAAAACACAGAAAGGGATTTTGTGGTTGTTGATAATATTTTAATGTTTAACAATTTGTTTTATCATTACAAATTTTATTAATAAATTGTAACGAAAAATCGTGTCATTACAATTAGTAAGCAAAAAATTAAATTATGTAATGACATTTTACGGTTGTTGCTAATATTTTAACATTTAACAACAACTAATTTTATCGTTACAAATTTTATTCATAATTCACAACGACAAATTGTGTCGTTGCGATTAATAAATAGAAAAATAACTTACATAACGACATTTCAAGGTTATTGCAACTTGTTTTATTGTTACAAATTCTATTAATAATTGGAAATGGCAAATCATTGTGATTAATAAACAAAAAACTAAATAAATTATATAACGACATTTTAAGGTTGTTGCTAATATTTTAACGTTTAACAACTTATTTTGTTGTTACACATTTTATAAAGAATTCTCTGTTGGACAAAACATGTTAGCGAACAAAAATATATAAATATAAATAAACAAATATTTATATACATAATAAAATAAATTGAATAATTTAACATAATAAAAACCAAAAATCAAAAAGAAGAAACGAGTTTTACTAGATGTTGAGGCCTGTTTTACACAGTTTCCTTAAGACAAAGTCGACCGCTCCTACGGTACTTGGAGAAACGTTGGTTGAATGTCTCCCAGGATACAACAACATGATGATCGAAGCAGTAGCACCTCTGCAGTGATCAACGAACAAACGTTGCTATTTTTTTATCACTGAAACGTTGGAAAAAAATGGAAGGGAAAAGAGAAATTTTGGAGAGAAAAATAATCTTAATGTGAGAGAGTGAGATTGAGCAAAAAATTATGAAAAAGTCTTAGCCTTTTATAGGCATTCAAAGTGGAGACATTTTAGAAATATCCATGTATAAGATGACAAAATCTGCATTAAAAGGGGCAATTAAATCAATTTGATTAAAATAAAATTAAATTGATTAGAATCAAATAAAATCAAGATATGTATCCTTTTAAATCAGATTTTGTAGATATTTGTTGAGAAAAAAATAAATTTCGTGTTGGGCTAAAATATCCGAAGGCCCATTTTGGGCCCGACCGGTCCAAACATTTCACATCGCCCACGTCGTGCAGGTGCCCCGCAACCCCGATGAGTTTGGCCCTGCACCCCCTGCGCGCGAGGTAGGGTTTCAAGCTTAGTCATTCAATCATCCTTCAAGTGGGTTCTCATATATATACACATCTCACACTTGGTATTTAACCAATGTGGGATCTAAGCTTTTCTTTTCCTCAACAAATATTCACAAGTAGCTTATTTTGAGCATCAATTTCTCATTTATCACTCAACAATTTTGAGCATATGATATACCATTGTAAAGGTCTCATGGAGTAGAATATAAAACCATAATTTTATGATTCAACTCTCAACCTATACCAATTGAGAATATGCCTCATAGTTCCCATAAATTACAAGTTTTTCCAACAATCCCCCATATGAATGAAAATTGATAGTTTTAATGAAAAAACATTGACTCGATGTGGTAATAGAATCTACGATCGACAGTTGCATAAGATAGGTAGGTATCCACCCTTGAACCTTCCCTTGTGAAAATATATTTACTTTACTAGCTGACTAGTAAACGTGATGTCATTGAATTGTTCTTCCATTTGTGTAAACGATGATATACCTCACACAACTACCTCTCTGGCAATGTTTTAGTTATTATGGGTATGTTCATATAGTCGTGAACATCTCCTAGTTCTGCAAGAGTTTGAAAGAACTATGCCACAATAGTCTCCTCGAAGCGGCCGCACTTTACTCTCACATAGGTGACTTATGTTGTTCGGCTCATCTAAACACACAATGTTCATTAAAAGCATTGCTAAATTTATCCAATTTTTAGTCACTGTTTACATCATAGGAATGAACTTGGGATAAAGGTCTATGCAATTAGGTTGTCCCTTTGAACCTAAATCTTGAGATCTCCAGTCAACTAGGTAAGGTTTTCCTTCACATAGCGCCTTTTATTTTCATGGGCTTTAGTCTCATTCCTTTTAGTATTTTATAAACATGATCTCGATTTAAGCCTTTAGTTAGTGGAGCTGCAATGTTATCTTTTGATTTTACAGGATCAATAGAGATAACTCTGTTTGAGATCAGTTGTTTAAAGGTATTGTGTCGACGATGCTTATGTCTTGACTTACCATTATACATTACATTAGCAAGACACCCCCACACTTTTAAGTGGTTGTAGGATGGTTTTCTACCTTTCCATAACTCATATGGTGTCTTGTCCCTTTTCTTGTAGGGCACCTTATTTAAAAGGTAATTAACTCGTAGAAACACTCCCCCCATATTTCCTGTGATAACCCAGAGCTTTTTAGCAAAGTGTTCATCATTTCCTTAAGAGTTTCATTTTTCCGTTCGGCTACTCCATTTGATTGAGGAAAGTATGATGGTGTTACTTCATGAATAATATCAAGTTGTGTATAGTATTCAAATGATTCAACATTTTCACCACCACAATCACTTCTCACAATCTTAATCTTTTTATTAAGTTGGTTTTCAACTTCCTGCTTATAGAGAATAAATTTCTCTATAGCTTCATCTTTGCTCTTAAGTAAATATACGTAGAAATGAAGGTAATAAAAATATTTATTCCCTCCTCTCATTTGAATAAACTTTAGGTCACAAACATTACTATGTATTAGATCAAATGGTTTTTGACCTTGTTAATTTTGCATAACACATGTTACACATTTATAATTATAATTATTGTGAAACAGAGGAATGTTCTATAAGTTAATTAATGTACGTAAAGTATCATAATTAACATGTTCGAGCCTAATATGCCATAAACTAAATGACTTAAGCATATAAACAGAAAAAGAAGCAACATTCTTATTCATAGTTTTGCTTTTACAGAGATTGCATTTAGTTTAATACATATCCCCTTCCTACAAACATCCCCCCTTTTGAAAGAAACATTCTTATTCATAGTTAATGCATATGTTAGGCACATAAGTCTATATCGGACACTTCCTTGGAAATTTCTTCCACAACATTGGCCTCTTTAGCTCTAATTTTCTTTGGAATCCTACAGTCGGATGACTTGTGCCCCATCTTGTTGCAATTGAAGCATTTTCCTTGAACTTTTTGCTTCTTGGAAACGCCACATTTTGGTCCTAGTTTAGACCCATTCTGAGGTTGTTTTCCCTTATTAAAGTCTTTTTTGACTTCTATGACGAGTGCCCTAGCACCATTGTCATTTGCTGCTTTGTTGAGCTTTTTTTTTCACACCTCAATTGTCTTCTTCAATCCAAAGTCTAAAAATTAAATCTTCTACCAACATTTCCTTTCTTTTGTACTTTAGGTAATTCTTGAAGTCATTCTAAGCAGGAGGCAGCTTCTTAATAATGGCTGCCACTTGGAAGGACTCATTTATCATCATCCCTTCAGCAAGAATTCCGTGAATGATCAGTTGAAGTTCCTGCACTTGATTCACAACTAATTTAAATCAATCATTACAAAATTTAAGAATTTAGCAACTAAAAACTTTTTAGCTCCAGCATCTTCGGCTTTGTATTTATGGTCCAATGATCTTCATAATTTCTTAGTTGTTTTCTTAACACTATACACTTCTACAGTGCATCCGATAATCCATTCAAGATGTAGTTTAAAGCACAAGAAATCAGAATGTTTCCAAGCTTCAACAACAGTGAAAGCAGTAACTTCATCTACCTTGCCCTTTTTAACAGTAGTAGGGTTATCTTTCAAAAATTTGGCCAAGTTCAATATGGTCAAATAAAACAACATTTTCTGTTGCCAAGTCTTGAAATTTTGTCCCGAGAATTTTGCAAGCTTCTCGTTGTGGCTTACAGCAGCCGCCACCGGTAAAACTGAGTTTTGGATCGAAGATTGCGTTTGAACCAAAGCTTTAAATTGCGAATTGATTGAATTGGTAGGAGTTTCCATTTTCTGTTAAGAAACAAACCAGAATTAGAAAATTTATCAACTTTTGTTAGACGACAGAAATTTAATAAAACCCGAAACAAAAGTTTATACGATCTAATCAAAAAATACAATGAAATAATGCATCGGGTAGGTAACCCTAAAAGAGAGGTGGTGACACTTAAATACCACGTCTTTCAAAGAACCAATCCTAGACATGCACTCTAATATTGTATTTTTAATTCACCGTTGATAATTTTTTTTTCCTTTTATGTCACAATTTTGAAGCTACATTTAAACTTTCACAATTTAAAGCCACAATTAAGGCCGCCATAAACAGAAAAATTTCTCTTTGATTTGTTAAACAAAAAAATTAAAATTATGAAACAAAATCAAAATCAAGTTTGTTGAACGACAGGATTAAATCCTGAAACAAAATTATTTAATTAATTCTTGTTTGGAAACAAATCAAAATAAAATATGTTAAGCGACGGAAATAAATCCCGAAACATAATTATTTGATTAAGTCTTCTCGTTTGGAAACAAAATCAAAATCGAATAAAATATGTTAAACGACTAGAATAAATCCCAAAACAGATTATTCAATTTAATTCTATTTTGGAAACAAAATTAAAATCAAATAAAATCTGTTAAACGGCGGGAATAAATCTCGAAACAGATTATTCAATTTAATTTTATTTGGAAAAAAATAAAAAATCGAATAAAATCTATTAAACGGTGGAAATAAATCCCGAAACAGATTTTATTTAAATTTAATTTCTCATTTGGAAACAAAATAAAAAATGGAATAAAATCTGTTGATTGGTGGGAATAAATCCCGAAACAGATTTTATTCAAAGATAGAATAATTTTTATTATTCAAAAAAATATTTTTTTTTTCTTTTCGCCTTGGTGTCTCGTTCGTCTCGGATTAGAGAATTGCAAAATAATATAAAATCTGTTGATCGGTGGGAATAAATCCCGAAACAGATTTTATTCAAAGATAGAATAATTTTTATTATTCAAAAAAATATTTTTTTCTTTTAAGCCTTGGTGTCTCGTTCGTCTCTCAGTTAAAGAATTGCAAAATAATATAAAATCTGTTGATCGGTGGGAATAAATCCCGAAACAGATTTTATTCAAAGATAGAATAATTTTTATTATTCAAAAAAATATTTTTTTTTTCTTTTCGCCTTGGTGTCTCGTTCGTCTCAGATTAAAGAATTGCAAAATAATATAAAATATTATTGGACAAAATACGTTAGCGAACAAAAATATATAAATATATAAATAAACAAATATTTATATATATAAAATAAAATTGTAACTCCCCAAACCCAGCCTAGAAGTTAAGCCCGAATTTGGCGTGTCACATGGAAGTTTTTTTTTTTTTTAAACCATCTTTGAGATTGTTAAAAACTTGTTTAAGAATTACGGCCTCTTTGTTAAAACCCAAAACACTTAAGCAATTGTTATCTACTTGAAAACATAATTATCTTTAAAGACCTTTTTGGTTGTGAAAACATATTTGAAATAAACAATTTACGAAAATGGAATGTTTGGGAATAGAGTTGCAGAAGCATTTTGAAAGAAAATCTTAGGCCTTATTACAACATTTAACCCAAAATAGTAGAGTAATAAAATAAACAAAAAAAGAAGTCTGAAGTCCAAATAAACCATTTCTGAAGTATGGTCTCCATCGAGTCATCCATGGCCCAAGTCCACGTCACTGAGCATTACCTGAAAAGGTTAAGAGAAATGGGGGGTGAGTTACAAGAACTAAGTGTGTAATCCCCTTACCATCATCTACTGGGTTGGAACACACATAGCAATATTTTGGGCCTAAGCCCATTTACAATTATAACATAATAGCATGTATATGATATGCATATGATATGCAAATCCCAAACCAAACCTAATTTCCATCCGCTACACACCACCCGTACCAACCAGCACACCTGTGGGGAGCTTTAGTCACCCACCCCGCCAACACACCAACTGGGCATTAAGCCATATATTAAGGTGGGCATGAAGCCATTAAATTGGGCACGAAGCCATTAACTGGGCACAAAGCCATTAACTGGGCACGAAGCCATTAACTAGGCACGAAGCCATTAACCGGGCACGAAGCCATTAACTGGGCACGAGGCCATCTTCTCTTCGTCAAATATCCCAACCCATGCAATCATGCATGCATATACAAAGCATAACAATATTCATAGAGTAATTTCAACATAAGGCCCATAACACAAGTTGGCCCATTAAGCAATCTAGAAAATTTGGCCCATTAAACGATCTAGCAAATTTGGCCCATTAATCGATCTAGCAAATTTCACATTTGCCCCATATAACAAATATCACATTTGGCCCATATATCAAATATAACATTTGGCCCATATAGCAAATATCACATTTGGCCCATATAACAAATATCACATTTGGCCCATATATCAAATATAACATTTGGCCCATATAGCAAATATCACATTTGGCCCATATAACAAATATCACATTTGGCCCATATATCAAATATAACATTTGGCCCATATAGCAAATATAACATTTGGCCCATATAACAAATATCACATTTGGCCCATATATCAAATATAACATTTTGGCCCATAAAGGGTATTTTCGTAATTCGGTCCATAGGGACATTTCGTAATTCGGCCCATTATGGGGGCATTTTCGTAATTCGGCTCGTAAGGGCATTTTCATAATTCGGTAATCGTACCCACTAAGGGTAATTCGGTAGGGTATTTCGATAATTTACCCTCTAAGGGTATTTCAGTAATTTCGCAACCTAGGGAATTTCAGTAATTTACCCTCTAAGGGTATTTCGGTAATTTTACAACCCAAGGGTATTTCGGTAATTGCACAACCCAGTGGTATTTTGATAATTTGCCCTCTAAGGGTAATTCAGTAGTTTTACCCACCAAGGGTAATTCGGTAATTTATCTTCCAAGGGTAAATGCGGTAGTTTTACCCACCAAGGGTAATTCGGTAATTTTCGCCACCCAAGGGTATTTCAGTAATTTACCCTCTAAGGGTATTTCGGTAATTTTGCAACCGATGGGTATTTCGGTAATTTACCCTCCACGGGATTTCGATAATTTCAAACCCAAAGGTATTTCGGTAACTTACCCTCCAAGGGTATTTCGGTAATTTCGCAACCTAGGGGTATTTCGGTAATTTACCCTCCACGGGTATTTCGATAATTTCACAACCCAGGGGTATTTCGATAATTTACCCTCCACGGGTATTTCGATAATTTCGAAACCCAAAGGTATTTCAGTAACTTACCCTCCAAGGGTATTTCGGTAATTTCGCAACCCAGGGGTATTTTGGTAATTTACCCTCTAAGGGCATTTTGGTAATTTTTTACAACCCAAGGGTATTTCAGTAATTTACCCTCCAAGGGCATTTTTGTAATTTCACAACCCAAGGGTATTTCGATAATTTACCCTCTAAGGGTAATTCGGTAATTTACCCTCCAAGGGTATTTCAGTAATTTCGCAACCCAAGGAATTTCGATAATTTACCCTCTAAGGGTATTTCGGTAATTTTGCAACCTAGGGGTATTTCAGTAATTGCACAACCCAGGGGTATTTCGGTAATAATCCCTCTAAGGGTAATTCAGTAGTTTTACCCACCAAGGGTAATTCGGTAATTTACCCTCCAAGGGTAATTTCGGCAATTTCATATTCAATGGTGTTTCTGAAGGCCTACTATCGCCTCAAGTGATACAGAACTCTATTTCGGTCTCTACGGAACTATTGGGTCCAAATCCATTTTAGGCCCAAACGGGGTAATTTCGCAACTAAAACTTAACTAGTAATTTGGGGCATAGAAATTTAAACTGTCCATTTGCGTCATACTGACTAAATTGGCTATAACTCGAGTTAGAAAACTCGAAATCTAGATCTGTAAAATTTCCTTGAAACTAGACTCATGTATATTCTTACTATAATTTTTTCAGAATTTTTAGCTTAGCCATTTAGTACAGTTTATTCATTAAAGTTTCCCTTGTTTCACTGTCCAACGATTCTGACTTCTCTTAACTTAATCTCAATTATCTTACTGTACGATTTTCATATACTTCTCCCACTTGTTTCTTTTGAAAATAGGTTCACTAAGGAATCCATACATATCAATTATAACCCATAATTCATTTTGTACAATTTTATAAGATTTTTCTAAAACAGATTAGTGAACCCCGAAGTTAATCAGAACCAGTCTCACTAAAATCAAGATATCTCAGAATATAAAATTCCTTTTCCTTCTCTGTTTCTTCCATATTAAAATAGACACAATAAGATTTAATTTGATATCTCATTCACTTTCTAATTCCACTTATCTTAGTTTTCATGATTTTTCTAAATCACATCACTGCCACTGACCCAAACTGTTTTATTACAAAATACGATTATCACTACGATCATACGCACGTCCGAGTGATCACGGATACCGGTTATCGGTTTTCTTCGATATTTCTACCGAATCACAGAATATTTCATGTAAAGTTTCAGAGAGATGTGAGATTTACTCACCATTTCAAATGTATATTCGGAAGAGTATGAGATTACACACCATTTTCAAACATATATTCGGAAGGGTACGGAATTACACACCTTGATTAGGATTCCCTAAGAACCACTCTTCGTTGCCCCTAGAACAATACCAACCAAAAGTTAGCCTCGGATTTCCAAAAGATTTCGTATCACTCACACTTGAATCACTTACCACTATGTCCAAAGGTAGAATATATCGAGTAATTTATCCCTAAAACATATACTCAATTATTTCAAATTATTACTCCGTTAGCAACCAATCGAATATTGAATAATATCAATAATCCATAAGAACTCCTTACCTTATTAATATTGGATCCGATTTCCCCCACTTGACTTATGGCTAGAATGATACACGACCATCCACTTAGAACACGATTTAATCGAAGAAAAGAGTGTCTACCCAAATGAGAAAGAATTTATGAAGGAGTGATTATGGATTGAGAGGTTGGGTATTGACTTGAAGTTGTGGCAATGATAGGAGAAGTTGGAGAAAAGAACACAAAAGGATGCCAAAAGAAAATTAGGCCTATCAAGCACCAAAAATCCTACCAAATGACTAGAACAAATTCAGCTACCCTCTCATTCACCTCAACCGTCCATGCCTTTGCAAATAAGCCAAAATTTACCAACCCAAAACTTTAAAAAAAACAAACCAACATGCTCCCTAATTCACTCTCCATCATTCCTTTTTTTCTCACCTACTCCATTATTTCAAATTCCATCATTATTATTATTCTTTTATTTCTTTTTCCTTTCTTTTTCCTTGTTTTCCTCCTTACCTTATCTTTTTAGTCATCATTTCATTTTTCTTTTATTTCATTCCTTTAATGATGTCATGGATGATACTTGGAAGAGCACATCAAAATAAATCCAAAATTTGCAAAAGATGAGATTTGAACCCCTTCCCTTCATGCTCTCCACTTGATGCCATAACCTCTCTACCAATAGTTCATTTATGATAACAATTTACTCACTTATTTCCATAAGTTTTGATGCCTCTTACTATTTCTCCTTAATAAGCTTAAACAGTAACTTTCATTAAGGCCCAACTTGAACCCAAAACTTCATTGAACCCCTTCCCTTCATGCTCTCCACTTGATGCCATAACCTCTCTACCAATAGTTCATTTATGATAACAATTTACTCACTTATTTCCATAAGTTTTGATGCCTCTTACTATTTCTCCTTAATAAGCTTAAACAGTAACTTTCATTAAGGCCCAACTTGAACCCAAAACTTCATAGAACCCCTAACTTTCGAAAATCATCTTCTTAATAAGTCCAACTTGAAATAATGCCATTCTCTTATTCTCAAAAATTTTAAACACTCCTACTCCCAAGGCCTAATGGGCCCAATCCTACTACGCCCAATTTCGGGATGTTACAAAAATAAATTGAATAATTTATATTGAAATTATCGAATATGAAAAACCAACAAATAACATAATAAAAACCAGAAATCAAAAAGAAGAAACGAGTTTTAGGCATGTTTTACACAATTTCCTTAAGACAGATTTAGCCGCTTTTACGGTACTTGGAGAAATGTTGGTCGAATGTCTCCTAGGATATAGCAACACGATGATTGAAGTAGTAACAACTCTACAGTGATCAACGAACAAATGATGCCCTTTTCTATCACCGAAACGTTGGAAAAAATGGAGAGGAAAAGAGAAGAATTTTGGAAAGAAAAATAACCTCAGTGTGAGAGAGTGAGATTGAGAAAAAAAAATTTGAACAAATCTTAGCCTTTTATATGCATTAAAGTGAAGGAATTTTGGAAATAACCATGTATAAGGAGACAAAATCTGTATTAAAGGGGCAATTAAATTAATTTGAGTAAAGTCAAATCAAATTTATTAGAATAAAATAATATCAGGATATATGTCCTTATAAATCATATTTTGTATATATTTGCTGAGAAAAAAAATAAATTTCATATTGGGCTAAAATATTCGTATGTCCAAATGGACCTAATAATATTTCACATCACCCACGTCGTGCGGGTGCACCCCAACCCCAATGGGTTTAGACCTGCACCCCCTAAGCACAAGGAAAAAATTTAAGCTTAGTCATTCAATTATTCTTTAAGTGGGTTCTCATATATATACATACCTCACATTTGGTATTTAACCAATATGGGATCTAAGCTTTTCTTTTTTTCAACAAATATTCACAAGTAGCTTATTTTGTGCAACAATTTCTCATTCATCACTAAACCATTTTGAGCATATGATATACCATTGTAAAGGTCCCATGGAGTAGAATATAAAACCATAATTTTTTAACAATTAAGAATATGCCTCAAAATTCTCATAAAATATAAATTTTCCAACATTTTCAACGATAAATTGTGTCGTTACGATTAACAAGTAGAAAACTAAATTGCCTAACGACATTGTAAAATCGTTGCTAATATTATAATATATAACAACAATTTATTTTATTGTTATCTATAATTGTAATAATTTGCATTGACAAACCTAGTCACTGCAATTAATAGTATCTTAAAAATTAAATTCAGCAACAACATCTAAAAATCATTGCAAATATTTCACTTTTACATAACCACATTTAATGTCGTTGTTGTATTACAGAATGACATAAAATGTTTTGAAAATTTTGGTTGCTAATGCAGTTTTCATTGAATTTCTATTGAGTTTATAAAATTATAAAAAAACCAAAAATATTTCATAATAATATAAGGTACTTTGTATATAAATGGATATTTTAGTAAATTTCCAATAGAATTAGTATCTGGTTGTCTTGTTACACCAATCCGATTAAAGATTTAAATAATAGTATAGATTTAGATCAACAAAGTTAATGTCAATGAGTTAACTAGACACCAACTCGATTTAGGAAATAAGTTATATTCTTACAGTGGTATTTTTATCTTTTTCACATTTTAAATAAAATCAATAAAAATTTACAAATGATAGATTTAAACCAATGCTATCAATATGGATAAAACATCAGCTTTAACGCTAGAACCAATCTTTCATTTTGATATCTCTTTATACATTTTAATACTATTACACAAAAATTTTCATCCACACATAGTGGATATTTCATTTAATAGATATTGCATGTGTTATTATTATTATTTTCAAACCATATATTTTTTATTTATTATATGTTATTTTTAAATAAATATTTATATCCTAAATATGTAGTTTTCATACGCATACACATGAGATAAAATTTCTAATAGATATTTAAATCACATGAAATAAAGAAATTTTGAAATGTTATTGATGTTAAAATTTCTATAGCCAGCCATCTTTGTTATTATTTTTGGTTAAATTTTACTATTAGTTTATCTACTTTAGAAAAGTTATGGATTAAAATCCCTATACTTTAATTTGGTCATTTTTAGACCTTGTACTTTTTAAATATTAAAACTCCAGACCTCACTAAATGGTCATTGTTAAATTTGTTAAGTTAAGTTATTATATTGCCAAAATATAATGCGACAAACATATTGTCACATGTGTAATGGCATTTCAGCTTATTAATTCCACATATCACTAAAAGTCCAGTTAATAAATTAACAACTGTCATTTCCGATAAGACTAAAATTTCAAAATTCAAAAAGTATAGGTACTTAGAACAATCCAATTGGAGAATGTAGACTAAATCTACAATTATATGCATAGTACAAGATTAATAATTTAATCTAACCAAATAGATTTAACTGCTATTGTTTAGGTCAAGACTAAAATTTCAAAAGTTGAGAAGTACATGGACTAAAATTAATCAATTCAAAAAGTAGAGATTAAAAATGACTAAATTAAAGTATAATGACTAAATCCATAATTTTTGCAAAGCACGTGAACTACTAGCAAAATTTAACTTTTTTATGGAATTTGTTACTAATTTTTTTAATATTGAATTTATGTATAATTATAATTGTTTATAGCGTCCAACGCCAGTTTTGGTTATTAAATTTTCTTTTGATTGTAATTTATTAGAATTTTATATAAAAATAAGATTATATAATAAAGATATAATATTAAATTTTTCAAAGAAAGATTGATATAATAATTATATGATTAGGGGTTTTTTAAAGCAAGAATCAATCATGATATAATATATGACGGAATATTTGTGAAAACTATAGGTCTTATATAGGATCGTTTACATTTTTTATAGGATTTGATTTTAAATATTATATAAGGTTGGATTTTTTTATAAAAATATTCTCATAATAATATTTATAAAAAAGAGAGTTTTTAATTATTTTCAAATTGAATAATAAATATATTTATAAAATAAATTGATGTAAAAAACAAATGAGACTTTTATTGGAGTGGTAAAGGTGAGAAGTTGAAGACTAAAATGCTTTAGGTTCAATTTCTTCATGCGCTTATAGCTTTAGATTTTATATATAAAAAAATCACATTGTAATATTCCTTAATTTATAAATAAAAAGAATTTTTGTCAATGTCACAATTGAATTGAGATCCGATTAAAAATGGGCTGAAAACTTTTATAACATGTATACAATATATATAATTTAGGCATATTGAGTTTTAGTTCAGTTGGCACTGTCATCGTTGAAACAACTAGGAGGGCATGGTTTAGATCTAGTCCTTGTACTTCAATATGGTCATTTTTAGTCTTATACTTTTTGATTTTTAGAATTTTTGTCTTGACCTAATGATAATTGTTAAATTCATTAAGTAAGTTAAATTCTATTATTTCAAAAAATTCGGATGCAACAAACATATTATCGCATGTGTAATGTTATGTCAATTTGTTATTTTCACTTATTTCTCACAAAAAAAGTTAATGATTTTAACACCGCTGTTTGTGTCAAGATTAAAACTTCGAAATTCAAAAAATTATAGTGACTAAGAATGATCTATTGGAGAGCATGGGTTGAATTTACAATTTTATGCATAGTACATAACTAGTAGTAGAATCTAATCAAACAAATTTAATTGCTGTCATTTGAGTCAAGATTGAAATTTTAAAATTTAAAAAGTATAATGATTAAATTTGATATATTCAAAAGTATAGGGACTAATAATATAATTTGACCTAATTTTTATTGTCTATAGTTACATATATATGATTTTTATATTATAAATAAGGTTATAGTATTACAATTATAAAAACTAGTGTGAATCTCTTGCTTCGCACATAAAATTTACTCATGCCTTAAAAGATTCATCTTTAAATATTAAATTATTTAATTTTCTAGGAAAAAGAAAAGACCGGCAGAAAAGGTAAAATTTTAAAATTTCAAAAGGTTAATTAAAAATATTTTTTAAAGAAAAGCATAAACTTATTATTATATTAATTTAAAAATTCATAAAATTAAAATTTAACTCCATTTTTATATTATTAAGATTTCACTTTCTTATTTTGTAGAAATGAAAGTTGGCCAATTACTTCTATCATTATTATTATCTTTTTACTCTGAAGATAAAAATACAAAATATAAAAAAAATAAGTATAATAATAGATGAAAAGAATAGATAATTATTTTTGTTTTCTTTTATATAATTGCAATAAAAAATAAAATAATTTAATTAGATTTTTAAAAATATTAACATTTACTAAATTAATTTTAAATTATTAAAAAATGAATATTCAATTTAAATACCCAAACTCTTTATTCGTATGAGTAATTCAATTTTTAGTAACAAATTTCAATATCTAAAATTTTGTATTAAAATAAAAATAAATTTAAGTAATTATTCTTATACACTATGAATTAATACTAAATAATATATTTAATATCCAAATATGCAATATATATATATCCATAAAAAATAAATAGAAAATTGTTGAATATTTAGTTTTTTTATTATACATTCAATTACTATATATATAAAAAAATGATTGTGATATGTATAGATTGTCTTTTCAAGTCATATTGTGATATTGATCACTCTACTATATTTAAATTTATGATTTAATTTGTATATTTTTTATTTGATTTAATTTTCTCCCACTATTATTATAATCTCATTAGTTCTTCTAAATAATTGGAATCTCTTAATACTTAAATTTTGATTAATTAAGTGATAATTTTCAAATAATTGAGTGACCAAAAATTCAATTTAATAACCTTGTGTATAATTTATCCTAAAAGAAAAACTAAAAATGGCATGTCTCAACAAACAAAGGCCTTTTGACTTAGAAGTCATTCAGCAAAAATTTTACAATTTAATTATCTTCCATAAACAAATTTACTATGAATAATCAATATTATATATATTGAAGTTAAATCTCATTATAGATTCTTATAATATGTACTATTTTTTATACAATACCTAGAACTATTCATAGCCTATTCTTAACCCTTAAATAGGAAGAGTTTCAGCGCACTCAAACTCATGTTTACTTGCAGTAACAACAATACCAATACCAATCGAACTAAGACCCAATCGACAAAATCATTATTATATTTAACTTCTCATAATCGTAACTCTATATTTTTAAAATTTGATGCAATTTTTGCGATGAATATATACTAATTATTTAGTTTATTTATGTTTATAACATCTTCCTGTAAATAATATCACTAATTGATAATAATTTTATTTTTAACGGAAAAATAAAAATTATTTCAGTTAGACGTAATTTAAATTTAATATATTTTTACCATGTATCTATACTTATCTATATAGCTATATATTAAAGTAATGTTCATTATGTTTTCCTTCTTTCATGTGTTCTCTTTTTTCCTTTAAGTTTTCCTTTTATAAATAACAGTGATTAAAGTTAAGATCGACCCGATTAAGCAACAAGTAAAAAGAATAGCGGAATAAATTGAGAAATTGAATACACAAATTTAACGTGGAAAAACCCTTCCAAAGAGGATAAAAAACCACGGGTAAAGATAATTTTATTATAATGGCAAAAGAAAGAAGAGTACAAAAATGGAGATAAAACTAAATCCCGAAAACTCAAAAACAAAAAACCCTCAAAACGTAAACACAAAATTCTTTAAATGTGTTATGAGTTCTAATATCTAATAGATGTATATGCTAAGGTTGTAAAAGGACCTATTTATAGGCTAAATTAGTAGGCCAAAT
This sequence comes from Gossypium bickii, assembly GCA_025503065.1. Lineage (NCBI taxonomy): Eukaryota > Viridiplantae > Streptophyta > Magnoliopsida > Malvales > Malvaceae > Gossypium > Gossypium bickii. The sequence continues at coordinate 30,593,091 of CP106715.1, read as the reverse complement.
AAACTATACTAATAAATGCTAAATATATTATAGTAATAAATACTAAATTTTCTAAATAGAAAATATATTTTGTTTAACTTGACTTGCAAGCAATCTCTTAGAATTTGGGCCACACAGCTCTAAGAATCTCCACCTTGACATGAATTCTTACAACGCCATCTTTGCCAAAGCCCGCCACGGGCCTATCTTGAACTATGCAGGGAATTAACTAAGTCAAATCTGTGCTTAGAAGTTAGAAGACTTCTAGCCTTCAACTTGTCCGCTGCCAAATCAAAACTAACGCGGGTCTAATTTTCATGAACACAATGCCCTAACTTTTCAAAACCTGCATCCAAAAAACAACCTCTCTTCAATGAAACGGTCATACTTTTTTCCCTCCTATGACCAAGTTGTCTCCGCTCCAAACGAGTTGACTTCGACTCCGTAATGGACGAGGGACGTCCGATTTCACCGGTTACTGTAGAACCTTCCAGAATATAAAGACTGCCGGTTATTTTACCTTTTAACAAAACGAGAGCTCCACGAGATACTTTAATATCGCTCGAATCGATGTTGATTCTACATCATTTCAAGTCTAAAATACTCAAGGAGATAAGATTCTTTCGTAAATCAGGTACATACCTGACATCTGAGAGTGTCCTAATCGTCCCATCGTGTATCCTAATTTTAATAGTACCAATACCAATTACCTTACTAGATGAATCGTTTCCCATGCGCATAACTCCACCTTCAACTGAACTATATGTGGAGAACCATTCTCTATTGGGACACATGTGGAAAGATCATCCCGAATTTAGGATCCACTCAGTTGTGAGCTTGGAGTTATCGCTCGTTGACACTAACAAGAAATCATCACCGCTTTCATCGGTCAAATTAGCACCAGCTACATCTTCCTCGTTTCTCTCAGTAGTTCTTTTATTTCGTAATTTATAACAATTTACTTTGACGTGACCTAACTTTTTACAATAACAACACTTTTTGTCTCAGTTTGTCTCTACCATAAATCAGGATCTCCTTGAAAGACTTGTATGAAAGGGGTAAAGAGCATAATAATATCATAGCCTGATCTTCATCATCAATATGAACCTCAACGTTCTTTAAATCATTTGAAAGAGTAATGAATTGACTGATGTGATCTCTAAGAAGCTCACCTTCATTCATGCGAAACGTAAATAGACGTTGTTTCAACACTAAACGATTAGCCAGAGACTTAGTCGCATAAATAGTTTCTAACCTTTTCCACAAGGCAGATGAGGTCTTCTCCATCAATACCTCTTACAATACCTTATTCGTGAGGCACAACTAGATTGCAGACAAGGCCTTTTCATCAAGCTCTTGTCATTCTGTTTGATTTAAATTCTCAGGCTTTTTCCTGGTAACAACCTTTTTCAATTCGGGTTGAACTAGAATTGCTATCATCTGAACTTGCCACAGATTGAATTTTTTCTCACCATCGAACTTCTCAATTTCAGACCTTGTTGTTGCCATCATTGAACGGGCTGATCTATGAAAATTGAACTAGCACTGATATCACTTGTTAGGATCGACCCGATTAAGCAACAAGTAAAAAAATAGAGGAATAAATTGAGAAATTGAACACACAAATTTAACGTGGAAAAACTCCTCCAAAGAGGATAGAAAACCACGAGCAAAGATAATTTTACTATAATGACAAAAGAAAGAAGAGTATAAAAGATGGAGATAAAACTAAACCCCGAAAAACCAAAATTAAAGAACCCTCAAAATGTAAACAAAAAAATCTCTAAATGTACTATGAGTTCTAATCTCTAATGGGTGTATATTCTAAGGTTGTAAAAGAACCTATTTATAGGCTAAATTAGCAGTCAAATAAACTATGCTAATAAATGCTAAATATATTATACTAATAAATACTAAATCTTCTAGAAATAAAATATATTTTGTTTAACTTGACTTGCAAGCAATCTCTTAGAATTTGGGTCACACAACTCTAACAAAGAATCCTTACTTCACATGGTATAAACAACTTACAGAAGAAAAATTCTGCCGACAGTAGCAGAAGGTCGTAGGATTTTTTTTCTCTAAAAGTTTCTTTTCTCTGCCATCAGTAGCAGGTTTGAAGAGACTCCTCCTTTTATTAATCTGATTAGAGCATAATTTTATTTCCAAGATCCATAGAACAATACGGTTGAAAAATCCATGGAGGAAGAATTAGCAAATCTCAATATTGTAGACGAGGAAGAACAACCCATCCATGATCAAGAGGAAGAAGAGGAAAACGAAGATGATTTTAATCTTTGTCTGGTAGGGAAGGTTCTAATGAGCAGTGTAGTGTACTTTTCGTTAATGAGAAACGTTCTCGCTAAACTTTGGCATCCGATGGAAGGCATTTCTATAACTGAAATCGAGGAAAAGAAGAGCATGTTCCAATTCTTTAATAAATTGGATCTCAAAAGAGTTTTAGATGGGATTCCGCATTTATTTAATAGAAACCTAATTCTATTTCATCAATTGAAAAAACATGAAGATCCAATTCAAGTCCCCCTAGTATTCTCAAATTTTTGGGTCCAAATTTATAACCTCCCATAGGGTCAATGTCGGAAGGGAGGGCATGACAGTTGGGTAATTTTATTGAAAAATTCATAGAATATGACACCACAATTGTAACAAGAGGTGTGAAAAAGTTTATGCCTATAAAAGTACAACTAGATGTGCGAAGCCCCCTTAAAAGGAAGAAACACATTATATATGGTCAAGGTAAATCGACCTATGCGATTTTTCAATACGAAAAAATATCCTTGTTTTATTTTTTGTGTGGAAGATTAGGGCATGCAAAAAGTTTCTGTCCCCAAGATTATCATTGGGAAACCAAGAAGTAACCCTAGAATGGGATAGCTCTTTACGAGTATAGCCGAACAAATCATTACCGGTGGATAGTAGATGACTACGTGGGGAACCAAAAGCTTTGGTTAGAGAAAGTTTAAACAGTGAACAACGGATAGGAAAAAAACTCTACATATGTTAGAGAGAGGAACACATGATGCGCCAATTATGAGAGGTAGATTAGAGGAGGGTCAAAAGCAAAATAGTCGCTTCAATAGCGATACTAGAGTTGAGTGCATTAATTTGACTGTGGAGGGAGCAAATCAGAAAGACGAGCTAGTTGGATTGATAGAACGGTAGAAAATACAAAGGTCACAAGTAGGGGACAATCAGTAACACAAATGGATACAGATTTCGACATTATTATATCGACGGTCGTTAAAAAGCAAGCCATTCGGTCATAATGAAAACCTTAAGTTGGAACATTCGTGGATTGGGGCAACCTCATGGTCATACGTCTCAAGAACCTATTGAGACAGTATCAGCCTCAACTTTTGTTTCTAATATTCGAAGGAAGTCTGGGTATGTGAATGGAATTGATATAAGTACAAATGGTTTAAGGGGGATTATCATTGGGATGGAAGGAGAATTTATCAGTTGATCTAAAAAGCTATTAAAATACTCATATTGATGTGAAAAATACATGAGGAAGGTGGAGGAGAAGATTGGAGGTTTATGAGGTTTTATGGCTCCCCAATAGAACAGTTACGAAAGGATTCATGGAATAGGTTACGAAATTTGAAAGTAGGAAGTCAGTTACCATGGTTAGTTATGAGGGACTTTAATGAAGTAATGTACTCCTTTGAAAAGAGAGGAGGTAGACCTTAGCAGGAAAAACAAATGGCAGCGTTTAGGGACGCATTAGAGGAGTGTGATTTAGGTGCCTTAAGGTTCTCAGGCCATTGGTTCATGTGGGAGAGAGGTCGATTCGTAGGAAACAATATCAGGGAAAGGTTGGACAGGGGAGTGCCCAATGTGTATTGATGGGCACAGTTTCTATATTATTCCTTACAACATCTCAATCATAGGTTTTCAGACCATTTTCCATTGCTTTTAGATACCTTAGGGAGTAGAAGGGTCATTGGTTCACGAAGAGATGTTCCATTCCATTTTAATGTCGTTTAGGCCCTCAAAATAGAATTTGAAAAGCGTGCTAGGACGGTTTGGAATTCAAGCAATTTGGAGCTCTCGAGAAAATTAGAGGTTCTAGGAAGATCTCTCAAAGAATATGCCAAATCTAATAAATGGAAGAAAGTTAAAATAAAACAGGAGTTGAATCAAAGACTCCAACAGCTTAATGAAGAAGAACTAGATGATGACCACTTGGTAGTGGTAACAAAAGTTAAGCTAGCACTGAACATGGAAGCTGACAAAGAAAAAAATTATTGGGAGCAACGAGCATGAGCAAATTTGCTTATGATGGGTGATCGTAAGACATCTTTTTTCCATAATTTGCTAATCAACGTAAGAAGAATAACTTTGCAAAAGGCCTTGAAGACGAGACTGGTGAGTGGATCGAAGGAGAGGAGAAGTTAATTGGGATAGCAACAAGATACTTTGTGGATCTGTTCACATTTAAGACAATCTATAATTATGAAAACCTACTAGCAGAAATCCATCCAAGTATCCCTAGTAGTTTGAATAAGTAATTGTTGGCCTTCTTTAAAGAATAAGAGTTGGTGGAAGCTTTAAAATCTATGGCGCCACTAAAAGCATCAGGAAATGATGGTTTTCTAGCATTCTTTTATAAAAAAATATTGGCACATTGTGAGGGTAGATGTAACGAGGTTTTGTTTAGAAATATTAAATAATCAAAAAGAGATTAGAGAGGTGAACAAGAAAAATATAATTCTAATTCCAAAGTCTCTGTGCCTAGAAATATGGGTCAGTTTCGACCAATTAGCCTTTGTAGTGTCCTCTATAAGGTAATATTAAAAGCAATTGCCAACAGATTTAGGAATGCCCTAAATTATTGTATTGAAGAAACTCAAGGTGATTTTGCGCTAGGGAGATAACTTATCAACAACATTATAATGGCATACAAATTATTACATTCTTTTAAGAAAAAAATATGCGGGAAAAGGTCATTTGCTCTAAAATTATATATGAGCAAGGCCTATGATAGGGTTGAATGAGAATTTGTGGAAAAAATGATAAGAGGATTTGGATTTTGTGAAGCATGGATAACTTTGATCATGAGATGTGTTAACAGTGTCTCTTATTCAGTGGTGCTCAATAGAGGAAAATGAATCGAGTTCAGACCTTCAAGAGGTTTAAGGAAAGGAGACCCTCTAAGCCCTTATTTATTTATCATTTGTGTAGAGAGCTTTTCAAAATTTCTCAACATAGCTAAAAGAGAAAAGAAATTCGAAGGAGCAAAGGTAGGGAGATGAGGCTTATCAATAACTCACTTTTTTTTTTTTTTTTGCAGACGATAGCTTTTTATTTGAGAGGGCAACAAAAGAAGAATTATGGAAACAAAGGTGATGGTAAATGAATATGAGAGATTTTCAGGACAAATGGAAAATTTCAATAAATCATTGTTATATTTTAGCAACAATATTTCAGAAGAATCAAAGTTGCAATGAAGTGGGGAGTTGGGTGTCAGAATTGCCAATAACCCGGAGAAATATCTATGGTTACCAACAATGGTAGGACGACGTAGGAAGAAAGCTTTTGTTGAAATCAAATAACAATTCTTGACAAAAATAAAAAGCTGGAGTATCTGTAATCTATTAATAGGAGGCAAGGAGGTTTTTATTAAATCTATTTTATAGTCTATGCCAATCTACGCTATGCAGTGCTTTAATTTGCCAATTTCTTTATATCGTGAATTAGAAGTATTGTTATGCAGATTTTGGTGGCGCAACCTAAGAACTAGTCGCGAAAATCATTATGTACCCCAAAGGCATAAAAGGGTGTTGGTTTTAAAGATCTTTCAACTTTTATTAAAGCCTTGTTTGCTAAGTTTGGGTGGAAGCTAATAACCAACCCCACCAACTTATTGGCTAAAGTAATGAAAAACAAGTACTATCTGAGATGCGATTTCATGAGTGCAAGTTTAGGTTTTTACCCTTCCTTTACCTGCCAAAGCATTTGAGGTGCTTGTGACATTCTGAAAAAGGGCATAGGTTGGCAAATTGGAGATGGCAAAACAATCAACATTTGGAATGAACCGTGGCTACCTTACTGTGAAGGAAAAATACAAGGTCAAAACATAAATTGGAGATATACAATGGTAGAGGATCTGATTGATGAAGACTTAAAGAGCTAGAATATTAGTACCTTATACCTTTTGTTTAGCAAGGAGCAAGTCCAACGAATAGTTTCCATCTCACTAGTAAATACATCTCAACTGAATGTTCTAGCATGGCGAGGTGATAGATTTCGGATTTATACAGCAAAAAAATGGCTATAGATGGAGTATTACAGAAAATCAGATCTTGCTGGGGGATGGACACATATCACATATAAATGCTACAAAAACTTATTATACAAAACTTTGAAGCCCTAATATCATTAGAAAAATCAAAATAAATCTATGGAGAATCACTAAAAACTATTTGCCTACATTGTGTAATCTAAAGCTAAGCAAACCTGAAGACCAGCACTCACTGCCTAGTTTGCGGAGAAGATGATGAAACGGTTGCCCACTTATTTTGTGACTGTTTTTTTATGAAGGCCATGCTTCAAGAAGTAGGAGAGTTAACCTTGTCCACAAATGAAAATCAGGAGTGGTTACAGTGGTTAGTACAACTTTTAACAACAACAGTAGTCAACAATATGTTAGCATAGAAATACTATATTGGGCTATTTGGCATAACAGAAACAAGATCCATTATTAAAGGTTGAAGAAAAAAGTGTGTAACGTGGTGGGATTCAATAAAGCATATATCGCTAATCTAGGCTATCTTGAGAGTCTGTCTATTCACAGATCTAGTAACAAATAAAAAGTTGGGAGCCGCCAAGTGAAGAATAAGTCGAAGTTAATTTCGAATTTTCTTATCAGCAGTCAAAATATAATGTAAGTTTAGGCATCATTATAAGAAATAATATGGGCTTAGTTATGGGAGCATATGTGTACCCGATTATCAATATTCGAGATCCAACCACTGCAAAAGCAGTTGCGTTTCTTCAAGCAATAATATTCACAAAGAAAATGGGAATTGGAGACATTATGGTAGAAGGAGACTCTCTCACTGTCATAAAAAAAAAACTTAACAATCAAGAAGATGATAGGTCTGTGATATGCAATATTTCGAAAGAAATAAAACTTAAAGCTGCAAAGTTTAGGAACTCATCTTTTCGGTTCGTTCCCCGCTCAGTGAACAAAGTAGCACATAAACTGGTCATCTGGGGTCGAGAGTGCAAGTCACCGATTTATTAGGTAGAGGAGGTTCCACCGAAGATTGATTCCACGGTAATAAAGGATATGGAGTACATTTTTAAAATTTGAAAGTGTTTAAGATCTAAGTTCGATGTGAGCAGTTATTGGTGACTGGAGACCCGATGAACTCAGAACGGAGGGATTGGATTAGTTGAAGACATTCATGCAAATGACATGATGAGAACTAGTTTTCTCAGATGTAGGACATTGATGATGCCGGAGCAACGGAGAAAGGAAAGAAGGGGAAGAGTTTAAGGTTTAGAGTTTTTCTTTTAGTTTAGGAAATGTGTGGTTTTCTTTATTATCTTTATAAGGCCTTGTGATATTTTGGTAGTTGTGTTGTTTCAAGGCACCACCCACAGGAATCCTTTAGGTTAGGATAGTTGGCTAAGCTGATTTTAAGCTTTGGTAATTTATTGTTTCCCCTTAGTTAAGGCCAATTTACCAATAAATACCTTTTTTTTCAAAAATTATAGAAATGGACCTATTATTTAGTTATTTACTGGAATGGGCCATTTTCCCTGAAAGCGCGTCCACGTCAGCGCGATGTTAGGGTATGTGGCAGCAAAACGTGTCCCTGTGGGAGAGTTCACATTTTGCCCGTGTTTAAAACCCCAACAGCTAATTTTTTTTGACCGTTTGGCCTCCAATGGTAAAAAAAACCACTATAAAAGCCCCCATTTCATTTTTTCACACAAAAGTCCTTTTACAATTTCTATAATTTCTCTCAACTTTCTCTCAAATTCCTCTCAAATTCCTCTCAAATTTCACAAAAGTCCTTTAATTTTTACAAAAAAGTCATATTTAAAAGTTTTTTGAATTAGTTTTTATTTAAATTAAAAAATATCCGATCGTGTTAGCAATGACCGGAGAATTAATTCGTCTCGATAATGAACACATCTCCATCGATCAAATGACAATGATAAGTTATAATTATAATTTTTTAATAATATTTAATATTTTTTTTCATTTATGCAATTTTAATTAATTTTTATTTTATAATTTTTTATAACTGTCTGTAGATCGGGTGTTGCAATGCTATATTCGTAATATGTCTAGTCCGCCATCGCCGTTGATAGAGAATTACCTGCGGGAAGCGGGTTTTTAGCACGTGTCCACGATAGGCCGGGGGTGCAAGTTGGACCCGAAACTGATCAGTGCCTTGGTAGAGGTGGAGACCCGAGACGCACACTTTCCATCTTCCACGCAGAGAGTGTACTATCACTCTGGAAGACGTGCAGTTGCAATTGGGATTGCCGGTGGATGGGTACATAGTCACCAGGTCTGTAACTTCTAGTGATTGGGAAGCCGTATGCTACGAGCTTTTGGGTGCTATTCCAGATAATATTAATAGAGGTTGGACCGAGATAGGCTGGTTATGCGATACATTCCCGAAGCCGGGTAATGATTCGACTGAATTAGAAAGAATACGGTATGCTTGGGCATATATTCTTGAGATGATTGGAGGCTATTTCATGCCGGACTTGTCACGAAACCTCGTACATCTAAGATGACTGCTGAAACTCATTGATTTTAGAGCAGCCGGTGAATTGAGTTGGGGGTTTGCCGTGCTAGCAAAATTGTATCGGGAGATGTGCGGGGCAACACGATCGGATAAAGCCAAAATCAGAGATTGCCTACCACTATTGCAATCATGGGCACGGTTTCACTTTCCTTTTTTACGTCCTCAAGTGGACCACCCATATACATTCCCACTCATAACGAGGTAAATTTAATATTAGATTATACAATTATTACGTAGATTTAAAATATAATTGTATGCTAAAAATTTATTTAATTAGGTGGAACCATTAGACGGGTTATGTTGGAATACCTACCTTACTTGAAGATATACGGCTTCTATTAGACCAACGGTCGGAAGCACAAGTAAGTATTAAATAAAATATATATACTTAATAAAATATTCGTTTCGTATTTAGTGTTTAGTATTTAGTATATAACTAATATTTTTATCATGTTTATATAGTTTCAATGGACACCATACGAGGATCCGGCAATTCGGGCAGTAATTCCGGATGAATTCTTTCAAAATTTAAACATTTGGCATGTGGAGGTCCCATTGGTCAACTATGCCACCGTGGAGATGCACCAGTCATATAGGGTTCTGCGACAATTTGGATTCCGACAACCGATTCCCGTGGCACCTGAGGTGCTCGATGATGAGCACAAAGTTTACTTACGGCAGTTACATACGGATTGGCCGAGATTTTGGTCAGCATATATCGAATTGTGGGAAAACTAGTATGATTATATACCTACTCGAGAACCGATCATCGTTCCTGAGTTAGCGTGCATGCCAGAATACATGCCATGGTTTAGGATCCATGGCAAGCTGTATTTATTATCGGAAGAGGAGAGGCGACGACAACTTCGTGTACAAAGGGAACGACGGGGCCCTTTAAATCCAAGGAGAAGGAATGATGAGACGGGCCCATCAACAGTGCCGACACAATCACCGGGCCCAACACTTCAGCCGGCGACACGCACATCACAGCCTTTTCAGATTATGCCAGGTGCGTATCCTAGCCCTTATATGTATCCTAACCCTTATATGGTTCCTTTTCCCAGTCCTATAGCAGGTTGGAATGCATGGCCCAGTTCATCTCCGTTCCCAATTACTCCGAGTGGATCGCCGATCTATAGGCCGCCGACGCATGAGGGATTGCACGAGGCGCCGTCGGGGAGCTATTCTTTTTACCAATCTCCTTTGCCTTATGGGATTCAAACACCTCCGCCATGGGTAATGCAAACACCTCCGCAGTCATTATTTTATCAAGGTGGGTCATCCTCCCAACACCCACAACCAGATCCCTTACCAGAGGAACCACAATCCCCGCCGGAGCAACCACAACCCCTGCCAGAAGCTAGAACAAGGAGAAATCCAGCGCGTAACCGTCGACCACCCCCATGTGGCACTAATTCCGACCGGCACCAACATTGATTTTTTTAATATATTTGTATAAACTTTTTTATATTGTTTCATTTAATAAAATAAAATTATTTTTAATATTTTAATTGTAATTTACTTTTTATATTTTTAATAAAATAAAAGTTATTTTTTATATTTTAATTGTAACTTATTTTGTATATTTTTAATAAAATCAATTTATTTTGAATAAGGAAATATTTTTAATATTTTTATATTTTTAATATATTTCTACAAACTTTTTTATATTCTTACATTTAATAAAATAAAAGTTTTTTTAATATTTTAATTTTAATTGTAATTTAAATTTTATTTTTTAATAAAATAAAATTTGTTTTTTATATTTTAATTGTAATTTATTTTTTATATTTTTAATAAAATAAAATTTGTTTTTAATATTTTAATTGTAAGTTAATTTTTATATTTTTAATAAAATAAAAGTTATTTTTTAATATTTTAATTGTAATTTAATTTTTATATTTTTAATAGAATAAAAGTTGTTTTTAATATCCCAATTGTATTGGTTCAAGTAAGGACTAAATCGCAAATGTGAGAAAAGTTTTGTGGCTCAAGAGTAAATATTCAAAATTTGAGGGGTTAAAATGTATATATGAAAAACTTGAAGGGCCAATAGTGTTAATATTTTAAGGGTGGAAGGATCTAGAAATTAAGAAAAAATGGATGAATTAGGATTAAATTGAATAAGTGAAAAAGTATCAGGGGTTAAATTGCAATTTTATCAAGATGAGTGTTGATCCAATGTAGGAATTTTGAAGGATCATAAGGGGCAAAATAATCATTTAGCAAGAAAGATAATTTTGAAGAATAATGATGATGGTGATATTTTAGATTAATTAAATAGATAAATATTAGTTTAGTAATATTTTGATTTGATATTTATTTAGATTTTATTAATTTTTACTAAGTATATAAGGAAGGAAAGATGAAGAGTCTTTATCCTTCCATCTTTCCAACGTGAGTAAGGAGAAGAGAAAAGAAAAACTTTTCATCATTGCAACTTAGCCCTTCTACAAAAGTTTACCATTTTCATCAAGAAATTAAAAGAATTTTCATAGCCACCAAGAGACAAAAATGGTAATGAGACTATCAACTATTCCGATTTGGACATGAGCGAGATGTATAGCCTAGGTTCCTACACCATCCGCATAACTTCCGTTGGTTGGTTGTTTCTCGGATATCCATATTGTTGGTAATTCTAGTCGAGCAAGGTCGACCCTTTGGTTTGCGACGCAGTTCCCTATCCGGTAACAGCTTAAATGGAGCAAGCGATACAGATGGGCACTTACGTTCATCTAGGACTGGTGGGAATACGTGTCTCCACACGTTGTACATGTATTCTATTTTGCACACTTCGTCGACATAGCTCATGGGATCCAGACGGAGATTCTGACAAGCTGCAATTACATGAGCGCATGGATAACGAAGTGCAGTGCAGGTCCTATTTCTCAAGTGTACACGATATTGCTCGCCAAGAATACCTTTGTTCAATCTATCAAACTCCGTCACACGAAACCATAGGTTGTCGCGATCATGACACACTGTGTGTATGGTGTTGGCCCGTGCCTTCGCCTTGTTAATTTCTCGCAATACCTTCGCGCACCATACATGGCCTCCCTGTATTTGGCCTTTATAACTCGTTGCTCGCTTTGAAACTAGTGCCACTAAATGAAAATATGTCTCTCGCACAACCGATGTTATCAGCAAAAGACGCGTTCCTTTTAGAACAGAATTTATGCATTCAGCCAGGTTTGAGGTCATATGACCATATCGTAGGCCACTGTTTGAAAGGTATGTTGCATAGGTAGTTTGCGCCTTCTTCGTTAACTGAGCGCAAAATTGTCAACATCTCGTGAAAATAGTCCTCATTGATCTCGTACCCTGTCAATATAAGTTGATAGCAAATATTACATACCACTCTTCCATTAAGAATAAATTGAATATTACAAATGAAATTATATTAATAGAGATTACATACCCATGTTGGTCACTTGCTGTCGTTCAATTGTAGATCGATGTTGCCTGTAGTAGTTGGACGCAACATGTATTAGGCAATATCAATGGTGTGTGCGATGCCATAGGCTTCCCTGTCGCTCTATTACGGCTAGTATTCCAGGGCCCTGATCCGATATAACGCATATATCAAGTTGGGGGCAGACATGCCTTCTTAACCTAGATAGAAAGAAATCTTAGTCATCAGCTGACTCCTCCGGTGTTATTGTAAATGCAATTGAAAGGATTTTCCCACTGCCATCCTGTGCCACAACTAGCAATAGTTGATGCATATATCTACCATACATAAAGGTACCGTCAGTTTGTACCAATGGCTTACAGTATAGAAATGTGTCTCGGCATTGTTTAAAGGTTCAAAAAAGACGCTTCAACACTTGGCATCCACAGAGCAATCAATCGTTGTAGTATGTAGGTGCCGTTTCAAGGTCTGTTATGCAGTATGGGACATATCTCTCCAGCACCTGACACCACTGCCACACTTCATTATATGAAGCGTCCCACCGACCATCCAACTTTTCCAACACCTTCTGCTTAGCTATCCAAGTCTTCTGGTAAGAGGGCATGTACCCCAATTGGCTATGAATATTGGCAATTAAGACCAGCACTGAAGTCTTGGGATCCGCCTTCACCGTTGGTATTATTAAGCTAGCCAACATATCTGAATCTATCTTGGGATGATCTTGTGAAAAACCTGTCAACGAAGTACATTAAATAATGCAACATTACGTAATATCAGTATTATTCAAAAACCCTAAACACCTAGTGATACTGTACCGGCAACACATGTATGTGGACCTTTGTACTTTTTAATCTCCCAGAAGCATGTCCTTTTACTCAACGAGGCCATGATTTTCCATGAACATGTACCGTCTTGCACTGCACACTTGGCCTCATACCTATCGGGTTTGGATTTAACCACGTTGTAGTTAACCCCGTTCTTGATGCTATATTGTTTCAATGCACCAAGAAAACTATCCTTGTTGAAAAACTCTTTACCAACTTCCAGTTCACCCGAATCCAATAACGAACTTGTACGATCACGCCTTCTGTATGGTAGTTCTAGAAACTCCAACGCATCGTCTTGAGATAGATTGACATTATGCATGTGGGCTGGAGGCGAGTACGCCCTGAATCGCGGATTTTCTTCTTCTTCATTTGAACCCCCTTCAACATCTTCAGGTGCGGCATGGAATAGGCTCCGGTTCAAAAAATAATGTACCTTCTGCAGCATCGAGGCCAGGCTCTCGAGGTGGATCTATATCAGACTCATCATCCGACCCACCATCATCTGTAACGAACGAGGTCCCTTCACCGGTGGATGTCGTGGGGAGTACATTATCTCTTCTTAAACAACTTTCGTAACATTCCCAATCATATGTGGATTGCCAACCACTAGAAGTTGATGACGTTCCCCAATACACATTTCTAGCATTGAACATCTACCCACCGATATGCATGTCCCATCCACCAACTGAGGGTCATGCAAGGGTTATGTTTTCTATACTGCCACCAAAAATGGGCAGTTCCATATTCTGCCTCCCACTAATAGAGTGTTAGCTTAGGGTCGTGTATTCCCCTCGAACAGCAGTAGATTTTGAAGTCGAAGGAATATCACTTGGCGATGAAAATTGTACATATACCTCAAGATAGGGTGATCCACTAGCAAGATGAGTCTCCACCATTGCCTCCAAGCTACGAGGACCTTTGATGTTGAATGAGTCATATCTCACGGCATCGTTCCGAAGATTTTACGCCTAATTGTTTTACGAAGTTCTGTCAAATCTATGTTCTGGTTAAAAACCAGTCGCGCTGTGTTCTCTGATAAAAAAACAACACTGTTCTCAGTGTCACGAACCTCACCATTGTAGTAAATAACAACACTAATAGGTTCATTCATTTTCAGTTTCTATTATACTTTTTCCTCAATTTCTCTTACTGTAACTTATGCAATCTGAGAATGAAATTTGGCTCATTTATAGTCCAAGGCCAAATAGGAACTACTGTAGCAAAAGAGCGTCCACGTGGGAGCTTTTTTCAGTACTCTTGCTGACAGTGCATCTTGCTTGAAGTGTTTTGGTCACTATTTGTTAGAAAATGTCTTCTCAAAGTTATCTTTTTAGGAACTACTGTAGCAAAAGAGCGTCCACATGGGAGCTTTTTTCAGTACTCTTGCTGATAGTGCATCCTGCTTGAAGCCTTTTGGTCACTATTTGTTTAGAAACGTCTTCTCAAAATTATCTTTTCAGATACTACTGCAGCAAAAGAGCGTCCATGTGGGAGCTTTTTTTAGTACTCTTGCTGACAGTGCATCCTGCTTGAAGCGTTTTGGACACTATTTGTTCAGAAACGTCTTCTCAAAATTATTTTATCAGATACTACTGTAAAAAAACAAAAAAAAAATTATATTGCTAATATATTTTTCCCAAAACCCTAAACACAAAATTATTTTAATTAATTAACCTTAAACCCTAATTTCATTAATTTTACCCTAAAAACCCTAATCATAAACCCTAAAAACCCTAACCCAAAACCCTAAAAAACCCTAACTCTAACCCTAAAAATAACTCAAAACCTTAACGGAAAAAACAGGCAAAACGCGTCCTTAGGGGAGCGTTTTGTCCACGTCAGCACAAAGCGCGCCCTCAAGGAAGCGCTTTGTTTTGACGAGGACAAAACACTCCCTTAGGTGCACGCTTTGCTGGCGCATACCCTGACCTCGCGCTGATGTGGACGCGCTTTCGGGGAAAATGGCCCATTCCGGTAAATAATTAAATACTAGGTCAATTTCCGTAATTTTTGAAAAAAATGGTATTTACTGGTAAATTGGCCCATATTTAATGCATCAGCTGATTTAATTTTTTTTTAAAAATTTTCCTTTTACATTTTAGAGAAATGGTTAAATTTTAATTTTACTCCATCTATTATGTTTAAATTTGAGATCTAATCTTTATACTTTATTTAAAACATAATTTGATCTTTATATTTTTATGATATTATTAATTAGTCCAAATAACTAATGTTTTTAACTTTTCAATTAAAATATTACATGATTATATATAATTTGAATGTCATAAAAGTCCTAGAGATTGACATGTGACTCCTCATTTCTTTTAGGCTTACGTCGCATTTTTCCCATTATAATGCAATGGTCAAATTTCAATTTTGGCCCCTAGATTATGTTGAAGTTTGTGATTTAATCTATATACTTTTCTTTTTGACATAATTTGATCCCTCTATTTTTATAAAATCATTAATTAGTGTAAATAGTTACTATTGTTAACTATTTCAATTAAAATAATGACTTCAATTTTTCTTAAGAATACTTTTCCAACACGAAATAATTATTCTATTATAACGAGTTTGAATGAATGTTTTTTAGAAAAAAAAAATTTCACCAATATTCTCAAAGTTATTTTTATTGTTGACTATCAAGATTTTTTTATAAAATTTCAAAATGTGACCCCAGAGAATTTAATAGAAGAATTTTAACAATGGTAATAATTGGACTTGAATTTTTTAATATGAAAACTAGAGGCATTAATTTTTTGGTCCCAAATTAAGATTTAATCTTTATACTTAAAGTTCTAGAATAATTTGGTCCCAAATTTTTATAATATTTAGTTCAGATACTTAATATTGTTGATTACCTTGATAAAATTTTAGATATTAATTTTTTTTAAAAATACTATTCTAATAAAAAAATTTTATTTTGGCATAATGAGTTGAAATAAGTTTTTTTAAAAAATCTACATTAACTGCCAAAATTATTTACGGTTCTTATTATTTAGATTAACTAATTACATGGATTTTTTTCCCTTTTTAATCATTATAAGATGGTGGTAAAATTGCAGTTTTGATTTCTCTACTATGCTCACATTTGGTATTTAATCTTTATATTTTAACTTTATTTTGGTCCTTTACTTTTATAATGGCATTAGTTCGTTCAAATAGTTTACATACTTATATGTGATAGTGATTTCAAGCTAATTTTGTATGTGTAATATATCTATTTTTGGGAAATTTTTTAATAGAATGCTACTAAACTTGTGATTTCAATTAAATTTTATCAGCGACGCAATTGGAGTGTCGAAGTTCAAAAACAATTAAAATTGGACTAAATTGGAACAAAAAACAAGACAGGGGGCTGAGTTGAAATTTGCTAGATTATTTTTGGGCTGATAAAAAAATCTGATTTTTGACTTGGTTAAATCCTATATTTAGAAAAAAAAATTTGATTTTGTGTTGGTTGTTAAACATGATTTTAGGAGAAATCATGCTAAATTAGCTCTTTGAGAGACCTATATAAAGGCTTGTAATGTTGACTTGAAAGCACACTTGATTTTATACTTGAGTTTAGAAAGCAATTAAGCATATTCTTGTTCAAGCTTTCTGTATTTCTTTCTTCTTTTTTATATTTTGGTACAATTGTCTTTCCACTCTTAAACCCCAATCGAGTATGCTTAATTTCATGCTCACCTAATCTTCATTTAGCCTTAGGCCGGTCATCATTTCGATCGAGAATCATGAGATATGAACCCGTGTTAAAACCTTACAATATGATATTCATTATCTCTGTGAAATATAGGATAGTCACAATTGTCCCTTAAAGTTAATTCAATTTTAATTCAAAAAGCGTGCGTTGGGTTGGAGTTGTTTAGCGTATAGTTGGGAACATAAGTCAGTTGTCTATTGCATTCGGGTTCCCATAAACAAATTGGCGTGTCCAGGTGGGTAAGGGTCAATTAGACCTCCGTCAAGGGAGATAGTGATTGGATTTAAACAACCTACGCGGTTGATGTCGTTAATTTAAGTTGGGGTTTTCTAAATCGCAAGGCTCCCGGTATCTTAAATTGTGGACGCATGTTACGTGGTTAGATAGTCGGTAAGGGTTGGTTTGTAGGTCATACCGGAATCAACTACACAAGGAAGAGTTGACGATTAAGACGCCCTTGGTCGTTATAACTAGCTAATCGTTTAAAAGGAAAAATCCATTTTCAATGAGTCTAAGGCTAAGAATTCACATATTTGATTTACCAATTTAATTTTAATTATTTAATTTTAACTTGCAATTATCGTTCTGTCATTATTTCATTTTACTCATTTTATTATTTTAACCTTTATCAACTAAAATCCCCTTTTATTTATTTTTTAATTCAGCATGCGACAAGTTATGGGTACGACAACTACCATGACTTTGGAATCTAGTCAATTAAAAACGATATTAAAAGTCCTAGTACTTGAGGGATCGACCCTACTTCTCTATACTATTGTTTAATTTAGTTAGAGCATTGGAAATTTATATTTGGTGGTTTCGACAGCCATAAAATTTTGGTGCCATTGCTAAGGATTTGGAAAATAATTCTAATTTTTTTTTTTACTAATGACCAGGTTAGAACCGAGAAGCTTAGAGTTTGAACCGAAAATTAAGAAGTTAGCTTGACCACTGCGAAGATAAGCTATTCGACACGGAAAACAACCACAAGCGAAAGTATCCGAATATGAAACACTATCTTACACATTTAACATTTATGATACACTCAACGAACCAGAAGAAATGGTGAATCAAACCATTCGACAACTCGCTGTGGCACCAGATGAGCAATAGCGACTGTGCATAACTTATCCGATGGGAGGAACACCATTTGAGTTTAAATTGAGCTTAATTCATTTATTACCCACTTTTCACGGTTTGCAAATGAGAACCCCTACACTCATCTTAAACATTTCCACATGGTTTGATTAAGCATGGAACATCAGGGAGTAACCAGAGATTAAATTAAACTTCGAGCTTTTCCTTTCTAGTTAGCCGATTTTCCTAGGGAGTGATTGTTTTATTTACCTCTAGGTTCAGTTAATACATGGTCTGACATGTCTTCCTTGTTTCTTGATAGGTTATTTCCAACAGCTTGAGTAGCCAAATTATGGAGAGATATTGTCAGAATACAAAAATAGAAGACCGAATCGCTCTATGACTACTGGGAATAGTACAATAAATTGTGTGCAAGTTGCCCAAAATATGGCCTAACTGAACAATCGCTTCTTCAATATTTCTATGAGGGGTTACTCCCTATGGAAAAGAAGATGATTGATGCCGCCAGTGGAGGGGCACTTGTTAACATGACTTCTCAAAAAGAAAGGGAATTGATTTTAATCATGGATACGAGTTCCCAACAATTTCGACCAACTACAGAACCTACAAAATGGGTTCACGGGCTAAGTATTTCATCCTTAGAAGATAAAATTGACAAGCTCACTAATATAGTTCAAATTTTACTTGCAGGAAAAATGAACCCAGCTCAGTTATGTGTGTAACATCCCAAAAACGGGGCTATTTGGAATTTAGTTATTTTTCTTATGTAAGAACTATTGTGATATTATTTATGGAATAATGAGCTTGAATTAAGGTTTTGAGTTTGCTCGGTTTGGTAGGAAATTCCAAGTTTTAACCCTTAAAAAGAGAGAGCCTTAGTAGGAGGGTGTTAAAAGAATAAATGAGCGATTTTTAACACAAAAATCAGCTTGGAAAAGTGGCAAGGAGAGGGCCACTTAGGTGCTTGGAGTTGACGCCACAGTGCACAAGGGAGAGCTTGGGTTCGAGTCACGAAACTCCCTTTTTGCACTCCAAGGGGGACGGCATAAGTAGGAGAATTTTTCTCCCTTTTAAATTCCTTTATTAATTAATATTATTAAGGGATAATATTAGGTTGAGATAAAAAGGATAATATGAGTATAAATTGTTTAGTTGGATTATTGCTTAATTAAAAGGATTATTAAGTGATTAATTCAAATTATTTGAATTATTTGAAATGAGTGGCCAAGAGAGGTTGTAAGAGTTTCTTTGAAATTTGAACTCTCCCTAGGGAGAGTGGATGACAAGTAATAGGAAGGGGGTGCAGAAATCCTATATAAACCCCCATCTACCATCTTAAATTCTTTTTAGAATTTTTTTAGTAGCCAAAATTCTCCCAACTAGTTGCCATCGATTCTTTTCTTTCTTCAAAGTTAAGAACCACTTCCATCTCTTAGTCTCTATTTGAATCTAATCCCTATTGGTGTGCCGATTTCCCTTAGTCTCTTCTCTCAATTTTGGCTAGCCTTCATTAGTTCTTTGTTTATTCTTTGATTATTCTCCCAAAAGCCGACAAAAGAAAAACCCTCTCTTCTTTTGGAACCTTGGCGAATCTTTGAACAAGGAGGGGAAGCATTCTCTAATCGAATTTGGAGGGTAAGTATGTTAGCCGAATGTCTAGGATTCTCTTTTTCTTCTTGTCGACTTGGAGGTTGGTAAGTGACTATTTCGGCAATGATCATTAAGGCTACTAATCGCTTGATTAAAATATAGGGCCTTCGGATTTGGAAGCAAGCAGGTGAACCCGTTGCTTTGGAGCAATCGGTTTTGGGGTAAGGTAGTAAGATCCGTTTTCTTTATTCATGATATTCGATTAAGCCGAAGGCTACTAACTCAATGATTGCCGATTAGGGAAGCAGAAACACTTGGTGGCTAGTACTCAAGGGTGTTAGGTAAGGCTTTCGGGTTAAATATTAACCCTTTGAATATTTTGGATTTGGCCGAATAGGCCATAAGACTAACCCATGTTTTTGGCCGAATATAGGACAGATAGATCTGTGGTGACCAACGTTTCTTCTCGGGATTTAAGACTATCGTGGTAACAGGTGTGTACATACACACCATTTAACTTATTAAATTATGCTAAGTAATGTGATTGCTAACTTGATGTATGTAGCAATGGCTTGAATACCATAACGGTATACGGGGTAACCAGGTAAGTACCTGTGCATATGATTTGCTATTTTATGCTTTTGGGAAGCATCTTTGTGATAATACATATGATAAATCTATATGATTTGTTGACTATGTGGGTTGATTGAGTGGAGGGGGCAGTGTATTCGTGCCGACGGGCACCAGTGTTTTGGTAACACACTGTGACTACGGTCACCAGAGGTTTGGTACCTCCAGAGGTTTGGTACCTCATAGCGACTTGTCCCTGTGGTTAATACCACCGTGGGTTGGCCCCACTTGAGATATGGGATCGTCTGCCAGTGATTTGGTATCACACGATGGGTTGGCCCCATCACCCGATTTGTGTCTACGGACACACCGGTGCTTTAGTAGCATATCGTGACTAAATGTCACGGTGGTTTGGCACCACCGGTGGTTTGGTACCACAGCGGGGGTAGAGCAGTGGCGTATGGTCGCTAGGTTGGGACACATGATGTCTTGCATATTAATTTGTTATATGATGTGTATGAATATGTTTAACCGGGGAAGGGTTGCATCTTGAGTCTTGGTGACTCACCTTCTCCTTACATTTTTAGTAGTAACGAGTAGATAGCGGATGTGGGCCGGGTTGACTCGAGGTGGCCATGCAATGATTTAAATTTTAATGGACTTTGAGATTCAATTCATTTATTATTGGATTGTGGATTTTAATTTTATTTCGAATGTAATAAGGCCTCCTAGTATTTTTTTATGCTTGAATAATTGCTTCAACTATCTCTTTATGAAATGAGTTATAAAGGTTTTCTAAGCTAAATTTGTGAACGTTTTTATCAAGCCATCAGAGCACACTTATAATTTTATATTAACTTGACTTAACCAAATTTTCAAATTAAAAATCTAAATGCAGTATGGCAAGCCCACTAAAATGAAGAATTTTAAAACTTAAGATGGTTTTGAAAAAGGCTTTTCAAGAATATTTTTTTTCTGAACGAACTGCAGTTCGGCCATAATGTTTGGGGCGGGTTTGGGTTGTTACAAAATTAATATCGAGCCTAGTTCAAAGCTGGTGTGGGGCCCAAGGCCCAAAAATGCTTTAGTAGGCCTTATGAAATGATTTTTGGATTTTGAACAGCATGGCTCGAGTCTCCTGCACCGATCCGTAGAGGTAAGTACTTCAACATTCTTTGTGAATTATGTTCTGTAGAAGGGTAGGAAGTATGGGCGTAGATAGACTTATAGGACTTGAACCCTAGGATTAGATTACTCAAACACATGAAACCAACATAAGACATTAAAGAACTAAACCAATCTATGACTTAGCCGGTGAGCTGAAGCTGGGGTGTGGTAACCCCTGACGCATGTCGAGGATTGGATCCGGAAGAGCACGGTATTTAAGCGATCAGTGTGACTCACCTCCTCTTCGCGGGTATCCTACAGTGCGTAGCTTCGGTTCACCCTAACTCGGAGGGCTCGGTGGTGTGGCAACCTGCATGCGCATGTCTAGAAAGGTTCGGTGAGAGCTTGGTATTTAAGCGATCCGCGTGACTCACCTCCTCTTCACTCGAATCTCGCTCAGTGCGTAGCTTTGGTTCACCACGATCAAGATGGCTCGGTCATAGGCTAAACACAATGATTAAAACCCGAAAGGAACTAGCCATGATTTTGAAAAAAAAAAAAAACAACAACAACAACCCTAACATTTTCAAAATTTTTTTACAATGACTCTTTTAAAAAGTGGGGACATCATTTTTACAATGTTTCTTGAAAAACTCAAATTTGTGGAAAATTACAAAAATACCCTTGTGGTAAAATTACTAAAACGCCACGACTCATAAAATATCAGTTCAATGGTTTTGCTCAAAAATTTCAACTACTTTACAAATATCCAACAACTTAGCTTTGAAAATCAACATTTGAAATATTTTGGTTTTAGAAAATTACTAAAACGCCTCAATTTGTGAAAATTACAGAAATGACTACGATCTTTGGAAAACTTTACCAACATCACTATTTGAAAAGGAAAACTTTCAAAAGGATCCCCAAAGTCTTACAACTGTTGGAAATACCCTCGATTTATCAAAATTACAAAATTGCCCCTGAATGACAAAATTACCAAAAATACCTGGTTTCAAAACGATGCTATATCTCTAAATTTTACAAATTTTTCAGAAAAACCCTCCGTTTTGGGAATTACAAAATGGCCTACTTTACTAAGGTTTTAAAACTTCTTTTATGACGAAAATACCCTGTAGAAAAATGACGAAAATACCCTTGGTTAGAAATGGGCGAGAATTGTCAGGAGTGAATAGGTATGGAAAGTATTAAGGAATGGATGTATGAACTCTTTTGTGTGAACTAGGATAGAAGACTGAAACTTGTTTGCTCGAAAGAACCTCTAACTAAATTTTCTCCATAAAATTCCTTCATGAATAATAAGTGGAACAAGTACTAACGCATAAAATTCTCTTAATCAGTTAAAAGCGCATGATAGATAGAATGAGTTCTAGAGGACGTGGACGCTTGGGACGCGCGGTAGGGGTAGGATGACGAGATCGAACCGCTGTGTCGGGTCGTGTTCGAGAACGAGGTACCACCGCCACCACCACCTCCTACTTTGAGTGAGAGCGAGGGACCGGGCCGGTGGTGAGGCCGTGTGTCGCAAGTCATTTTGGCGAGTTTTGGAGATGGTGGTCGGGGCTGGTGGGAATTTGGGAGCTCGGAAGTCTGTTCCCGAGCGAGTCGGCCTAACGGGGCCGAGGTATTCCGTGGTGTCTCGTGAGTGGCACCCAAAGGCCATGAGAATATTGGTTGGAATCTACGGAAAGGGTCATGGATGATCTCGACTGACCGGAGGAGGAGAAGTTGAAAGGGGCGGTGTCGCTTCAAAGGATGAAGCGTACGGTGGTGGTGGTGACCCGGATGGAGCCGCGCGGTGATGATCTCACATGGGACTACTTCAAAGCGCCTTTCGGAAGAAGTATGTGGGCACTAGCTACACCGATGCTCAAAGGAAAGCCTTCCGGGCCTAGTGCAAGGAACTAAGTCGATGGCCGAGTATGAGGCGGAGTTTTTAAGGCTGAGTAGGTATGCCAGAGGAATCGTAGCCACAGAACATGAGCGCTGCGTTCGTTTTGAGGACGGACTCAGAGATGATCTGAGATTACTAATTGCCCCGCAGCAGGTTCGTGAGTTCTCGTCCCAGGGGAGAAGGCCAAGGTGGTAGAAGGGATTAAGGAGAGGCGTGAGACAAAACTATAGTAAGAATAACCAAAAGAGAGGTTTTGGGTCGGCGGGATCGTGGTGGTAATAGTGCCAGAAAGGGCTAGGCGAGTGGGCCAAATCGCAGGCCTGGTAGGCCCACGACTACTAATCAGAGGCCGACTCAGTGTAACCACTGTGGGAAAACCCATTGGGGAAGCTGTTGGACCGGTGGTAGAGGTTGTTTTGAATGTGGGTCTTTGGAGCATCGTGTCAGAGATTGCCCCCGGAAACTAGCTAAGAATCAGCCAGAAGGGCAGAACCGTACTCAAGACAGAAATATGGGACCACAGAGGGGTCGCGGGAATGGTCGAGGAGGAAATGGTCCGAATAGAGGTCGTGGAACTCCGGGCAGAGGATCGGGTAATACAGAGGCTAGGCAGCCTGGCTTAGTCTACGCAGCAAGGCGTCGCGAGGAGGGAGACGCACCAGACGTCATAACCGGTACGTTTCTAATATTTGGGTTACCTTATGTTGCATTAATTGATGTGGGTTCGACGCACTCGTACATTGCTAGTAGTGTGGTAGGAACTATGGACCTAGACTCTGAGACTACTCCTAGGAAGATGACTGTGCTAAGCCCCCTAGGACACTCTGTAGTCGTAGATAAACTCTATAGAGACCTACCCCTAGAACTCCAAGGGGTAGTGTTCGTGGCTGATCTGATGGAACTACCGTTCGGGGAGTTCGATTTGATCCTTGGAATGGATTGGCTGGTTAAGTATCGAGCGAATTTGGATTCTTGCACTAAGCGCATGGTTCTTAAGGCGGTGAGGTGATGAAGTGGTTATGATAGGTGATAGAAGGAATTACCTATCCAATGTGGTGTCAGCCTTGAAGGCTGAAAGGATGGTAAAGAAGGGTTGTGAGGCGTACTTGGTTCGAATATGTGCTTTGGAAGCCAAGGAGTCGGTTGTTGGAAAGGTTCGAACGGTTGGGAATTTGTCGATGTATTCCCGAAGAACTTCGGTCCGCCTCGGATCGAGAAGTTGAATTCGGTATAGACTGCGCACTTAAGCGGCTTTGTGTCTATAGCACCATACCGAATGGCACCAAAGGAATTGGTGGAGTGAAGGCTCAAGTTCGGGAGCTCTTGGATAGAGGGTTCATTCGACCAAGCATATCTCAGTGGGGCGCGCTGTCTTTGTTTCGTCAAGAAGAAGGATGGTTCAATGCGGATGTGTATCGACTCACCTTGATTGAACAAGTTAACGATCAAGAACAAGTATCCGTTGCCTCGGATTGATGACTTGTTCGATCAACTGAAGGGTGCCTCGGTGTTCTCGAAGATAGACCTTAGGTCGGGTTACCATCAATTGAAGGTAAAGGAGGTTGATGTTCACAAGGCGGCATTCGTGAACTCGGTATGGACATTACGAGTTTCGGTGATGCCATTTGGGTTGACCAACGCTACGGCGGCATTTATGGACTTGATGAATAGGGTGTTCGGCCAATACTTAGACCAATTCATCGTAGTGTTCATAGACGATATATTAGTCTATTCTAAGACGGAGGTGGAGCATGACAAGCACTTGCGTATAGTTCTACAAGTGTTGAGGAGAAGCAATTATATGCCAAATTCAGCAAGTGCGAATTTTGGCCAAAGGAGGTGGCTTTCTTAGGACATGTGGTATGGTGAAGGAATTAGAGTAGACCCTCGTAAGATTGAAGCGGTATTGGATTGGAAACCACCTAGGTCGGTGGCGGAGATCCGAAGTTTTCGGGTCTAGCGAGGTACTATCGGAGGTTTGTGGAAGGGTTCTCTACGATTGCAAAGCAGATTGTGAAGCTACTAAGGAAAGGAGTCCCATTTGTATGGTCGAGAAGCAACAGGAAAGTTTCAATAAGTTAAGGAAAATTTTGTGGAAGCTCGGTTTTTTGGTGCAACCGAGGCCGGGAAGTTGTTTACCATCTATTGTGATGCATCTCACACTTGGTTTGGGGTGTGTGTTGATGCAGGAAGGAAGGTAGTAGCCTATGCATCCCGTCGATTAAGACCGCATGAGGCTAACTACCCAACGCACGACTTAGAGTTAGCAGCAGTTGTCTTCGCTCTGAAAATATGGAGACACTATCTTTATGGGGAGAAGTCGATAGTTTATACAGATCACAAGAGTTTGAGGTATCTTCTGACTCAGAAGGATCTAAATCTGAGACAACGTCGGTGGATCGAACTTTTGAAGGATTACAATTGTTCGATCGAGTATCATCCGGGCAAGGCCAACGTGGTGGCTGACGCGTTGAGCCGGAAGGTTGTGACGGACTTGAGAGCAATGTTTGCTCGGTTAAGTCTATATGATGATGAAAGTCTCTTGGCGGAACTTCAAGTTTAGCCAACATGGATCGAGGAGGTTAGGGACAAACAGTTAGTGGATGAAGGGTTGATTGCTAAGAGGGTACAAGTTCAGAATGGTGGATTGGAAGGGTACAGTCTGTCTATGGATGGAGTGTTATGCTTTCAAGGGCGGGCTTGTATGCCAAAAGATGTGGAGTTGAGGAAAAAAATTCTCCAGGATGCACATAGCAGCCCTTACGCTATGCATCCTGGAGGCGGCAAGATGTACTGAGGATCTCAAAGAGCAGTCGGTGGCCCGGGTTAAAACGTGAAGTAACAGAGTTTGTTGGCAAGTGTCTGACTTGTCAACAGGTCAAGGCTGAACATCAGCTGCCGTCAGGGTTGCTTCAGCCAGTGAAGATTCCCCAATGGAAGTGGGAACGGATCACTATGGATTTCGTTAGTGGGCTACCCCTTACGCCCAGCAAGAAAGACGCAGTTTGGGTGATAGTGGACCGTTTAACTAAATCGGCTCACTTCATACCGGTGAGGATGGATTTCTCTCTTCAGAAGCTAGCTAAGCTGTACGTCTCGGAGATAGTAAGATTGCATGGTGTTCCAACATCAATCATCTCGGATAGGGATCCCAGGTTCACGTCAAGGTTTTGGAAAGCCTTGCATCAAGCTATGGGCACGCGGTTGGATTTTAGTACCGCTTTCCATCCATAGTCTGATGGACAATCGGAAAGGGTGATACAGATTTTGGAGGATATGTTAAGAGGTTGTGTCTTGGATTTTCGGGGTAGTTGGGAGGAATTTCTACCGCTAGCAGAATTTGCTTATAACAATAGTTATCAAGCGAGCATTCAGATGGCTCCGTATGAGGCACTGTATGGACGGAAATGTCGTACTCCGACGTGTTGGACGGAATTAGGAGAACGACAGATTTTGGGTCCAGAGTTGGTGACAGAGACAGAGGATAACGTTAAGGTGATTCGGTCTCGTCTTAAGGAAGCATCGGATAGGCAGAAATCCTATGCTGATTTAAAATGCAAGGAAATGGAGTATGCGGTAGGATACAAGGTTTTCCTGAAGGTGTCGCCTTGGAAGAAGGTGTTGAGATTTGCATTTGGAAAGGAAGCTAAGCCCAAGATTCATCGGACCCTATGCGGTGATTAAGCGAGTAGGACCCGGTAGCTTATCGCCTTGAGTTACGCGCAGAATCGAATCGAGATCCATGACGTCTTTCACGTATCAATGCTAAGACGGTATCGATCGGACCCATCGCACGTTGTGCCGATGGCGAAGATCGAGGTGAATCCGATTTATCTTTTGAAGAGGAACCAGTTCAGATCTTAGACCGAGATGTGAAGGTTCTACGAAGGAAGTCAGTACCCTTGGTGAAAGTGCTATGGCGAAACCATGGTACAGAGGAAGCTACGTGGGAACCTGAGGATGTGATGAGGCAACAATACCCCACCTCTTCTAACCAAGTAATTTTGGGATGAAATTTATTTTAAGGGGTAGAACTGTAACATCCCAAAAACGGGGCTATTTGGAATTTAGTTATTTTTCTTATGTAAGAACTATTGTGATATTATTTATGGAATAATGAGCTTGAATTAAGGTTTTGAGTTTGCTCGGTTTGGTAGGAAATTCCAAGTTTTAACCTTAAAAGAGAGCCTTAGCGGAGGGTGTTAAAAGAATAAATGAGCGATTTTTAACACAAAAATCAGCTTGGAAAAGTGGCAAGAGAGGGCCACTTAGGTGCTTGGAGTTGACGCCACAAAGTGCACAAGGGAGAGCTTGGGTTCGAGTCACGAAACTCCTTTTGCACTCCAAGGGGGACGGCATAAGTAGGAGAATTTTTCTCCTTTTAAATTCCTTTATTAATTAATATTATTAAGGGATAATATTAGGTTGAGATAAAAAGGATAATATGAGTATAAATTGTTTAGTTGGATTATTGCTTAATTAAAAGGATTATTAAGTGATTAATTCAAATTATTTGAATTATTTGAAATGAGTGGCCAAGAGAGGTTGTAAGAGTTTTGTTGAAATTTGAACTCTCCTAGGGAGAGTGGACGGCAAGTAATAGGAAGGGGGTGTGAAATCCTATATAAACCCCATCTACCATCTTAAATTCTTTTTAGAATTTTTTTAGTAGTAGAAATTCTCCCAACTAGTTGCCATCGATTCTTTTCTTTCTTCAAAGTTAAGAACCACTTCCATCTCTTAGTCTCTAGCAGAATCTAATCCCTATTGGTGTGCCGATTTCCTTAGTCTCTTCTCTCAATTTTTTCGGCTAGCCTTCATTAGTTCTTTGTTTATTCTTTGATTATTCTCCCAAAAACCGACAAAAGAAAAACCCTCTCTTCTTTTGGAACCTTGGCCGAATCTTGAACAAGGAGGGGGAAGCATTCTCTAATCAATTTGGAGGGTAAGTATGTTAGGCCGAATGTCTAGGATTCTCTTTTCTCTTCTTGTCGACTTGGAGGTTGGTAAGTGACTATTTCGGCAATGATCATTAAGGCTACTAATCGCTTGATTAAAATATAGGGCCTTGGATTTGGAAGCAAGCAGTGAACCCGTTGCTTTGGAGCAATCGGTTTTGGGGGTAAGGTGGTAAGATCTGTTTTCTTTATTCATGATATTCGATTAAGCGAAGGCTACTAACTCAATGATTGCCGATTAGAAGAAGCGAAACACTTGGTGGCTAGTACTCAAGGGTGTTAGGTAAGGCTTTCGGGTTAAATATTAACCCTTTGAATATTTTGGATTTGGCCGAATAGGCCATAAGACTAACCCATGTTTTTGGTCGAATATAGGATGAGATAGATCCGTGGTGACCAACGTTTCTTTCGGGATTTAAGACTATCGTGGTAACAGTGTGTACATACACACCATTTAACTTATTAAATTATGCTAAGTAATGTGATTGCTAACTTGATGTATGTAGCAATGGCTTGAATACCATAACGGTATACGGGGTAACCAGGTAAGTACTGTGCATATGATTTGCTATTTTATGCTTTTGGGAAGCATCTTCGTGATAATACATATGATAAATCTATATGTATCATTGACTATGTGGGTTGATTGAGTGGAGGGGGCAGTGTATTCGTGCCAACGGGCACCAGTGTTTTGGTAACACACTGTGACTACGGTCACCAGAGGTTTGGTACCTCGGAGGTTTGGTACCTCATAGCGACTTGTCCACGTGGTTAATACCACCGTGGGTTGGCCCCACTTGAGATATGGGAATGCGCGGTGATTTGGTACCACACGATGGGTTGGCCCCATCACCCGATTTGTGTCTACGGACACCAGTGCTTTGGTAGCACATCGTGACTAAATGTCACCAGTGGTTTGGTACCACAACGGGGTAGACAGTGGCGTATGGCTGGCTAGGTTGGGACACATGATGTCTTGCATATTAATTTGTTATATGATGTGTATGAATATGTTTAAACCGGGGGAAGGGTTGCATACTGAGTCTTGGTGACTCACCTTCTCCTTACATTTTTCAGGTAACGAGTAGATAGCGGATGTGGAGCCGGGTTGACTCGAGGTGGCCATGCAGCAGATTTAAATTTTAATGGACTTTGAAATTCAATTCATTTATTATTGGATTGTGGATTTTAATTTTATTTCGGATGTAATAAGGCCTCCTAGTATTTTTTTTTTTATGTTTGAATAATTGC
Organism: Gossypium bickii; assembly: GCA_025503065.1. Lineage (NCBI taxonomy): Eukaryota > Viridiplantae > Streptophyta > Magnoliopsida > Malvales > Malvaceae > Gossypium > Gossypium bickii. The sequence goes on along the minus strand of CP106715.1, from coordinate 30,563,886 downwards.
TTCAACTATCTCTTTATGAAATGAGTTATAAAGGTTTTCTAAGCTAAATTTGTGAACGTTTTTATCAAGCCATCGGGCACACTTATAATTTCATATTAACTTGACTTAACCAAATTTTCAAATTAAAAATCTAAGTACGGTATGGCAAGCCCACTAAAATGAAGAATTTTTAAAACTTAAGATGGTTTTGAAAAAGGCTTTTCAAGAATATTTTTTTTTTTCCTGTAACGAACCAGATTCGGCCATAATGTTTGGGCCGGGTTTGGGTTGTTACAATGTGAAATTTGTGTCATGCCTAATCATCCAATAGACTCATGTATGATTTTACACAATGATACAACAACACGAGTAGATGCCATTGGGAACTTCCCAAGACCATCCCAAAGGTAATATGATCCACATACTTATAATACGAGGTGAATGGATCACCAAAATCTAAGCTATGGATTGAATCCTCCGTACAACCAACTGTATTAACCAATGCCACCTCTAACTCAACAATTTGAACCCACTAAGACATCTTTTGAGGCTATAGTGGAGAGATTAGCTGCTAGTATCGAAAATTTCCAACAGAAGACAGAAGCACACCTATAAGAATTAAATTAGAAAATGAATAAACTTGCACTTATGGTTAGTCATTTGGAATCTCAAGAAAAGTTGTTGTCTCAAACAGAGCCAAATCCACGACAACATGTAAGTGCTATGGCATTAAAAAGTGAAACAATTTTAGGGCCAACACTTGGCACAAATCGTGACCACGAAACTAGATGGGAAAAATAGAAACATGATCCAGCAGCTACTACAAAGTCGACTCCACATAAATCGATCGTGGTACCACCCCCATTTCTTGGAAGGCTCGCCCAATTTAAAAAGGAGTGAGAAGACAGAGAAATCCTAGAGACGTTTCAGAAATTTGAAATTAACAAACCTCTGCTTGATGCAATAATGCAAGTTCCACGCTTTGCAAAATTCTTAAAAGAATTATGCACTGGCAAGAAGAAACTCCTAGGTAATGAAAGGGTAAGTGTAGGAGAAAGTGTCTCTACAGTTTTACAAAAGAAAATTCTGCCTAAATGTAAAGACCAATGTATGAATTCTGCCTAAATGTAAGGACCAATGTATGTTTTCTATATCTTGCAAAATAGATAATGATGGCATTAAAAAGGCCATATTTGATTTAGGTCCATTTATTAACATTATGCCTTTATCCATTTTCAAATTACTAAACACATGTCCTTTGAAAGAGATTGGGGTGATCATTCAATTAGCAGATAGGTCAGTTGTGTATCAGGAAGGGGTGTTGCAAACTGTCTTCATCAAAGTAAATGAGATAATCTTTCCTGCAAATTTTTACATCGTTGACATGGAGAATGGCAAGTCAACAAATTCTTTTGATATTCTACTTAGGAGACCATTTTTAAGCACCGCACGAATGATAGTACTAGAGAGAACATATGTTTTCTCCCTACTTATTGGTTTAATTTTTCCCCATTTAGTTATCTTTAGCACATATTTTAACATTTTCAGTTTAGTAATTTACATTTTATAACTTACTGGATCTTAACTTAGTTATCGTTAATTTTTCATGTTTTGGTATTGATGTCGCTACATTAGTATTTTTATATTGCGCCCAGAATTGTCGCCACATTTGACAACTGTCTAGATAGGAACAAAAATGCGTGAGCTGTCCAATCTAGTACAACTAACTTGCACGTACAGAAGCAGCATGATTCTGATGAAAGGACACTTGGGCTATTTGGGAAAAAAGAAAATATTCACATCAAAAGGAAAAACAAAAGGGGGCTTTTGAGTGGATTATCTTCTTCAACTTATCTTGGAAGCTTTCGGTTATGGCAGCTTAAGTCTCCTACAGGTGAACCGACGTGAAAGGGATGCAGACCAGCTTTTGACGAGGAGCCATGAGTGCGACACAAGAGGGAATAGTGTAACACCCTAAATTAGGGGTTGTGCGTTTAGAGCATAACTCAAGTGTTAGTGGGCTTTAAGTGTAGTTGGTGATGTTTTAAGGGATTTTAAAACTCTAGGATTAAAAGGGAGTGCATTGGAAAATTTTGAAATTTTTGGGTTAAAAGGGGAAATTGGGCTAGGGAAGCCTTAAAGAAAATTTCAGGAATTTATGGACATGAAATTAGGCTTGGTAAAGTGGCTCCCATGTGCCACTTAAGGGTTGGAAGTAGCGCCAACAAGGGCCTGGGTTCGAGGCACGATGGCTGCAAGTGGCGTTTAATTTTTGTTTTGGGCGAGCTAAGGAAGGAGGCTTTAAAAGAATAGGGTGGGAGTTCATGACACAAAGAGAACAGCAGCAGAGTGGCGTGGGGGCGCAACTTGCAGCAAGGGACCTAGTTGGTCCTAGGTTCGAGTAGCTGGAGCGGAGTTTTGCGTTTTAATTTTTATATGCGATGCTGGGCTTTAGTAAGAAGGCTTTAAAATTAAATGTTGTGGTTATTTGACATGAAAGTCAATTTGGAAAAGTGGCCTGGGCGTTGGAAGTGAGGGCTGGGGCGTGAGGTCGTTGGTTCGAACCCTAGGGGCTGCACTTTGGTTTTTTTATTTATTTTATTATTTTCAAATTTGGGCATGAAAAGGGAATTGGCCTGCACATGGTTTCCTTGTTCTTTTTAACATTAATTTGGAAGGAAATTGATAAGCATTAGTTTATTTTATTTTATTTTTTTTTTATTTTGAAGAGGTGATAAGGGATAAGGATTTGTTTATTTTTTTTGGGTGTTAAAAGAGATAAAAGATAAAGCTTTGTTTATTTCTCTTATAATCGGCTGGAAAGTGGGATAATGCTTGGTTTTATTTTCTTTATTATTATTGGGTAAGAATAGAAGATAAGGGTGGTTTTTTTTTTAATTCGAATGAAGCGGTATAATGGAAGATAATTGTTTTTAGTTTATTTGAATAGGACTTTTATTTGGGAGTGATTAAAAGATAAGGTTGGCCAAATGGGGACTTTCCAGCTTGGGGAAATTTTCAGCTTTGGATTTATAAGGTGGGTGTGCCGAATTGGATAGTATAAATAGAAGTGATCAGCCCTTGGTAATTCTTTTCTTTAATTTATTTTCATTTGTGCCGTTTTTCCCTTGTGCAAAGCCACTTGTGTTTAATTCTTTTTCTATTTGTTCTTGGCCGAATCAATATTCCTTTCTCAATTCCTTTCTTTTACTTTTGTTAGCAGGACCTTGATTATTATTTTAATCAACCATAGCCGAACCCCCTTCTCCCTATTTGGTGTAGTTTTGGCAGAACATCAAAGCAAAGGTGGTCTCCTCTAGTCTTTTCTCCAATCGGTTTTAAAGGTGGGTAAATGGTCAGGGCCGAATGCCTTTTATTTTGTTTCTCTTGTTCTTTGTCGACTTCTAAAGGAGTAAGAGCTGATTTTGGTATTTGAGAGCAAGGTGTTAATTATTCTTGTGGAATCAATTTTATCTAGGTACTCCGGGATTTTTTTTGAAGTAAGCAATCCAAGCCTCTTTCCATTATACAAGCGATCTTGGTAAGTGGTGGTAAGAAAGTAAGTGAGTTATTTATTTAGTATTCGATTAAGCCAAAGATTATTGATGTGAATAATGATAATGGCCGGTTGTAGGGTGGTGAAGCAAAATTGTAGAACGTGTACGAGACGTGTAGGTAAGGTTCGGGTTCAAGTGATAACCCATTAAAATTATTTGGTTTGGCCAAATAGGCCATGTCACTAATTTCCATGTTTGGCCGAATATAGGAGCAGGAAGTCTAGGGTGACCGATTGGTTTCTTCGGGATTTAGAGCTCTCGATAGTATCAGGTGTGTACATACACACTTTATGATTAATTAACTGTGCTAAATGTTGTGTATGCTAAATCTGGTCTATGTAGCTTTGGATTTAATACCATAACGGTATAAGCGATGATTCAGGTAAGTTCCTGTCAGTATGAGTTTAATATTTGATGCTTTTGAGAAGCATGGCATATTTGATATATGTGTTTTAAATATATGATGGCATGAATTCTGTTATATGTCATGGATTGATGTGGGATATATGAGTGGAGGGGGAAGTGATATTTGTGTTGACGGACACCAGTGATTTGGTATCACATTGTGACTACGGTCACCAGAGGTTTGGCACCTCCAGAGGTTTGGCACCTCATAGCGTCTCGTCCCAGTGGCTTAGCACCATAGTGGGTTGGCCCCACAGGCGATATTAAGGGATTGACGCCAGTGATTTGGTATCACACGATGGTTTGGCCCCATCATTCGATTTGTGTCTTCGGACACCAGAGGTTTGGCACCTCTAGTGATTTGGTATCACAATTGTGACTTTAAGTCACCAGTGGTTTGGCACCACCAGTGGTTTGGTACCACACGGGGTAGAGAAAGGAGTTTGGATGGCTAGGTTGGGTGCATGATTTAGTGCATGTTAATTTGTTATAAATTGTGTATGATGTGGCATTAAACCGGGGGAAGGGTTACATACTGAGTCTTGGTGACTCGCCTTCTCCTTTACATTTTTCAGGTGACATGTAGATCGCGGATGTGGAGCCGGATGGACTCAAGGTGGCCATGCAGTGGACTTGATTTAAATGAACTTAAATTTTCGTTTATTATAATTTATTGATGGTTTTGTTTTAACCAAGTTGTAATAAGGCCTCCTAGATTTATTTTTTTATTATTTCATGTTTTGGAATAATCTGTTTAAACTATTTCTTAATATTAAGTTAAGTACACATGTTTTCTTAAAATCCAAACGCAAAATGTTTTATCGTGCCATCGGGTACACCTGAATCGATAACAATCTGGCTTAATGAATATTTTCAAAATAAACCTAGGTATGGTTTTTAACAAGAGACTTGAAAACACAAGGTTTTCGACAGAACTTAAAACGGTTTTGAAAAGATTTCCAAAATGTTTTCTCGGTAGCAACCCAAATTCGGTCGTAGTGTTTGGGCCGGGTTTGGGGTGTTACAAATAGAGATATTCAAGTTGAGTTGTTTAAGAATAGTATTCTCCACTTGTTTCTTTTATTTTTCTTTTCTAAACGCTGGTGATTACTTTCTATTTCATGTTAGTATGGAAGTACACATGATTTCTAGGTTAAATGTTATTTTATTCAATCTTGTTTCCACTGTTTAATCTTTGGGTTTGAATGTTTTAACATGGAAGTGTTATTGCGGTCACTGACACTAGAAGGTGCAGTGATAGTTCAAGCTAACAAGCATGACAACGGAAGTTGCTTAAGGATTCCACTTGTTCTTAATAATGTTTCATTGCTAGCAGCGAAAGGTGGGGTTAATGTGCATGTTTAAGTCTTAAATTAAATATAGAAGTTAAGGTTGGTAAGATGTTCATTGCAATTTAATGCATCGACAATCACTTATCCTTTTATACCTTGTGAGCACTTAGCATTCTGTTGAATATTCACATTGGGAATCCCAGTTTATCATTATCATATTTTATCTTGTTGTTTTCAAGTTAGTGCTTCAACACCCACTCTCACAATTTATCTTGTTTCCATCCATTTAATGCACTGACATTGATAAACAAAAGACAATTATCCTCGTGGGATCGATATCCGACAGACTCATATCTATTTACTATACTTGCATTGATAGTGTACGCTTGCACATTATTGCTGTGACGTTAAATAGCCGACCAACGAATGAAAATTAATGTTCAGAGTGGAACACTCAATATGAAATCTGACGGTGAAGTGGTCAAGTTCAATGTTTATGACGATATGGGTCACCCTAGTGCAATAAAAAAAGTCCCTAGCGTCGATGTAATTGAATCGTTGAAAAACTTACATTTTGAAAAGGATAAATTACAATTTTTACTTTGTAGGAGTGTAAATCTCGATGATAAGGAAAAACAAGAAGAATTATTGACAATACATGAAGCTGTCATTCGCAAGAAGCGCTATAGTTTCCCAGAAGTTTTGGTAAAAAGTTTGAATTGACTCATTCACAAACTAAACTCTTGCCTTCCATTTCGCAAGACCCAAAATTGAAGCTTAAACCATTACCGGAACATTTAAGGATTTTGATAGAGGAAAAGGCGATCCTGAACGGAGAAGCTCAAAGACACCCCAATCTACTGATGATGGAGGACAGGAAAGAGGAAATTCAGAAATTACTAGAGGCTGAAAGGATATACCCAATTTCAGACAGTAGTTGGGTTAGCCCAGTTCACGTAGTACCTAGGAAAATTGGTGTGACTATAATTAAAATTTTAGCAGGAAAATATCAAAAATTAAACATTCAAAGGCTCGAAGAAATCCAACATGATACATATGAAAATGCCGGAATTTATAGAGATAAAACCAATGTGTTTTATGATCAGAAGATATCTCGTAAATGATTTTTAGTAGGACAAAAAGTGTTGCTTTATGATCCCACATTAAGGATCTTTGCAAGTAAACTTCGAACCAAATGTCTAGGTCCTTTCGTTATTACTCAATTGTTTCCTCATAGTGCAGTTGAAATTAAGAGCGAGAAATTCGGGAAGAGTTTCAAGGTCGATGGAAATAGGTTGAAACCTTTGAACTTCCAAGTAAACATAAATGAAAAGTTAATTCTCAAGTAGCCAAACAGACAACATTTTCAGGTTGTAATGCTAACGACGTTAAACAAAAACACTTTTTGGGAGGCAACCCATATTTATTTATTTTAATTTATTTAATTTTGAATTTGGTTTAATTTATGTTGAAAATAAACAAATATAATATGATTATTATTTAAGCTATTTTAATGTGTTGTTTTCTAAGAACCATGGTGAAGGCGACAACATAAAAATTTCGAAAAATGCTTCTAAGACGTGCCTACGTGATAAGTTAATTATGTGGTTGAGGTTTATGGAAGCTCATTAAAAATTGAAAATGAATATCTTCTATGGTGGGGGCACGCCTTGTCAAATTTTAGTGTTGCCATTTGTTGAAAAAAACACCCAATCAAACCAAACCAAACCGACCCAACTCGACTGAACCAACCCGCCAAGTTAAACATACACGGGGAGTATACTTGACCTTTCTCTTTCTTATGTTTTTATTATTGCACATTGAGGGAAATGTGGGCTAAGTAGGGCGGAGTCGTAGGACATGTCATGCTACTGTTTGCTACTCGTTACATGTGTTAATTCTAATACTAAGATTTTTCCTTAATTTGTTTGAAATTGAGCCTTTAATTCCTATGCTTAGTTAATTCAAATGGTTGGGTGATTCATGAATAATTGTTTATTGCTTAGTTTGATTGACAAGTGTTTTATAGAATTGAAAATATTGTGGTAAAATCAACATCTCATGAAAATTGTTAGTTCTTTAAACTTGCTTAATAAAAGTACTCTTATATCGTTTTGGTCATTTTATTTTATGTTACTATAAAAAATAATAAAAAATAATAAAAAAAAGTAAAAGAGAGAGAGAGAGAGAGAGAGAGAGAGAGAGAGAGAGAGAGAGACTATATATATAGAAAAAATATATATAAATAAAAATTGTATGTATATATTACTCCACTGATGGCTTAGTTATGAATGAAGATTTCAAAAATGTGACCAAATTGAGTAACCAGGATGAGGTGTTTGGATTGTCATCTCACCTTGCGTCAAAAGATTTGAGTGACGAATTGAAACTTGCAAACACTCCACTAACCGGGCTGGCATGAGTAGGGAAAAATAATCTATTTGGAGACGTATCAAATTGAGTAACTGAGGTGAAGTGCTTGAGTTGTCATCTCATCTCGCGTAAAAAGATTTGACTATGTCCCTAATTTGTTGAATAATTTGATCGAGAACAATTGTCTTGCAAGTTTGATTGAGCTTCAATTTAGTGAAATGGTTGATTTTGCACATTGTTAAAATTTTATAAACACTTGATTGATTAAAATGAGTAAGTTCTTATTCATGCTAACACCTAAATTATTTGCATTGTACATGGCTATTGAATGAGACTTGATTTTGGAACAAAATTATTGAATAGTTTCTAGAATGGGAATTCACAACATGCTTGAGGACAAGCATCGGCTAAGTAGGGGGAATTTGATAGCAAACTAATTTCATATGTTTAATGTACCTATTTTTGGGAAATTTTTGAATATAATGCTACTAAACTTGTGATTTCTTGCTTAAATGTTAGGGATGCAATTGGAGTGTTGAAGTTCAAAAACAAGCAAAATCGGGCTAAATTGGAACAAAAAGCAAGACAAGGGGCTGAGTTAAAATTTGCAAGATTATTTTGGGTTGATAAAAAAAATTAGATTTTTGACTTGGTCAAATCTTATATTTAGAAAAATATTTGATTTTGTGTTGGTTGTTAAACATGATTTTAGGAGAAAATCATGGTAAATTAGCTCTTTGAGAGGCCTATATAAAGGCTTGTAATTGTGACTTGAAAACACACTTGATTTTACACTTGAATTTAGAAAGCAATTAAGCATATTGTTCAAGCTTTCTGCCATTTCTTTCTTCTTTTTATCATTCCAGTTGAGAATCATGAGATATGAACTTGCGCTAAAATCTTATAATACGATATTCATTATCTCTTCGGAATATGAGATAGTCACAATCGTCCATTAAAGTTAATTCAATTTCAATTCAAAAAGCATGCACTGGGTTGGAGCTGTTTGGCATGTAGTTGGGAAAATAAGTCGATTGTCTATTGTATTCGGGTTCCCGCAAACAAATTGGCGTGTTCAGGTGGGTAAGGGGCTAGTTAGACCTCCGTCAAGGAAGATAGTCATCGGATTTAAACTACTTGCGTGGTTGAGGCCATTAATTCGAGTTGGGCTCTTCTAGATCGCAAGGCTGCCGAGATCATAAATTACGAACGTGTGTTACGTGTGCCGAAACCATTTTAAAATCGGTTTTAGAAAAATGGGGATCGACTTTAAAAACAAAAATAGGAGTCGCCACCAATCCTTTTTTACTTAGGTGTGATTGGATCACCTTATAAAACGTTTTATTTTAAAACATTTGATTTTGACCTACGAAAAACGAGAAAACGGGTTCGGGAGTCGGTTACTTATGAGGAAGGGTTAGCACCCTCATAACGCCCAAAAATTGGTACCTAATTGATAAAATCATGTCCAAATGTTTGAAATTTAAAAAGTTTAAAATAAGATCCCTTATTAGAAGTAAAACCAAGATTTACCTATTTCAAAGAAATATAAATACCATATCCAATAAGTTAGGATACAACATTTTATAACTTTGAAGCTAGGTGTATCTTTATTTTAGAAAATTCTTACCTCAAGACACAAAACATCACACCTAATAAGTTAGGATACAACATTTTATAATTCTCAAGAATAAGTTTTTTATTTGAAAGTTAAGATATCTTCATTCCGAGAAAATATAAACATCACATCCAACACATTAGGACACGACATTTTTTAAACCCTCGTATTTAAAGTTATCTCATTATTTACAAAACTTGTTAAAAGGATATTTGGCTATTTATCCAAACGGAAAATCGCACCCAACACGTTAGGACACTATTTCCCGAATTTCTAAATACCGAAACATTGCCTCATTTTAAAACTTTGGATAAATATAGTAAAAAATATATTTTAAACAATAATTTAGGAGGCAATATTGCATTTATACGTAAATATCAAAGGCAATTATAACACATTAACATTTAATATTAATATAAACAATAAAAAAAACAATAGCACATATAAAATAAAATAGCACATGAAAAATAGCATACATAAAATATTAAAAATATAAAATGATATATAAACAACAAAAATAGCATAAATATATTTGAGAAAGTAAATAAGTTTTGACAAAAACAATTGATTCATAACTTAAAAACATGCTCATAATATTCTAATACGTAAAATATATTAAAGAATAAACAATGTTATACTATATAAATAGTTTCAGATAAAAAATATATATATGGGATATAATATTATATAATACTTTTAATATATAAGTTAAGAAATAGTATGTAAGTAAATAATCAAATTAAATAATAATTAATAAGAATTTAAAATACATAAGGATAATATATAATAAAAATATACAAGTTTAATAAATTAATATATGAATAATAAGGGTAATATAATATACTCAAAACAATTAACAAATATTATAACATTTTTTTAAAAAAAAATAAAAAAGTATAAAAATGATATGGATAAATAAAAAAAAAAAGTTAAAAAAACGCATATGTCAACCTAACTCCCGCAATATGAGGATTCAACGAAATTCCTCCACCAAAATCTAACTTGAACGGAAGCAGCACAAAAAGAAATGAAAATGAGCGAAGAACAAAATAAAAACAAGCCACATAAAATAAGAACGCAAGAGGAAGAGAAATTTGAGTGAATGCTCTCAAGAATTCTTATTGCTTTCAAATTCCGGTGTCCTTTACAATGAAGGGAGAGGCCTCTATTTATAGTTGAGCCTCCCCAAATCCAACGGTACAGATCAATTACATCAACGGCTAAGATTAAAAGGTATCTACAAATTAGATCTCTAAGAATACAAAATCATATCTTTTAATATTACATACTATATCTTCTAAGATTTCACATCATATCTAAGATTGCATACCATAACTTATAAGATTGCATATCATATCTAAGATTGCATATCCTTGAAGATTGTACTTCCATATACGTCAAGCTTGTAGATGGACCTTCAATCTTTAAATTATATATTTTGGACTGGACTTGGACTTTATTTTATTATTTCCAGTTTATTATTTTTTGTATGGGCCCGGGCTAAATTGGGTTCCTACAGCTGCCCCTCTTTGCTCATTATTGTGAAACAAGAATAGAGCAAAGACTATAAAAGGACCAATTTTGCCCGGTCTTGGCGGAACCTTGGCTTCTTGGTCTTCTTCAAATGACTTCCAATCCGAACAGCATTGGATCTTCATCTTGATTTCAGTGAGTTTGATAACTTCAACTTCATGAAGGCAATATCCACTATCTTTTGATCTGCTCCACTGCAAACGCAGGGAGACCACATCTGGAGATTTTCAACTGATCCCTACAAACTCAGGGATCACGGATCGATGTCTTCGATCCGCTTCGCAACTTCGGGAACGTCAAATCGCTATTTTCAATCGATCCCGCAAGCTCGTGGATCACTGTGATCGATGTCTTCGATCCGTTTCCGCAACTTCGTGAACGTCAAATCGCTACTTTCAATCGATCCGCAAGCTCGGGGATCACCCGATCGATGTCTTCGATCCGTTTCTCGCAACTTCGGGAATGTCAAATCGCTACTTTCAATCTGATCCCTGCAAGCTCAGGGATCGCCAGACTGATGTCTTCGATCTACTTCCTGCAACTTCAGCAACGTCTAATCTGCTATTTTTAGTCTGATCCCTACAAACTCAGGGATCACCAGACTGATATCTTCGATCTGCTCCCTGCAACTTCAAGAAGATCAAATCTGCTATCTTCAGTCTGATCCCTACAAACTCAGGGATCACTAAACTGATATCTTCGATCTGCTCCCTGTAACTTCAAGAGGATCAAATCTGCTATCCTTAATCTGATCCCTGCAAACTTAGGGATCACCAGATTGATATCTTCGATCTGCTCCTTGCAACTTCGGGAAGATCAAATCTGCTATCTTCAATCTGATCCCTGCAAACTCAGGGATCACCAAATTGATGTCTTCGATCTGATATTGCTACACCGTCCACTGAAAGACATGTCCTGTAGACTCGGTTCTATGACATGCATGCAATATGTCATGAAAATGATTCCTTTTAAAATATTAGAATTAAAATGCAATGACCAGAATGAATCGAATGCACCTAATGAAAATACAAAAATATTATGAGTATGATTCCTACTCTAAGTGTTATCACTCATTTTCGTTCGTCAATCATGTTTTGCTTATTAAGTCTGGTCCACGTTTATTTTCCGAATCAACTCTGCTTGAATCTTGAACACACGAGGCTTGTACCACAATGAAAATCAAATACTCTTTTAAATCCGACCCATCTGCACATATAGGGTGTAGGGTTTATTTCAAATTCCACCCATTCCCCACAATTCAAGGCTTTCTTAGTTCATTACCTCACCTCCAAGTGTTATGATCTGATGCTATCACGTCCTCTTATCAATTGGACAAAGAATTCAGAGAAATATTCTTAGAGAGATATTCTCTATATGAAAATTCTAAACAATTGTCCATTTGATTCCTTGTCTTGTTTAGAAATTTCCAAAGTAATATGCAAAACTTCCCTTTTGTGAAATTATTAGTTCATCAATCATTATTTCAATGCAACATATTTACGAATAACAAATAAAATGATTTCAAAAGAAGAATTTGAATAAATTTGTACAAAGAAAAATTAACTGGAACATACCTTTAAGACAAAAAAGAATCCCAAGATAATACAAAAAATTCAGATGCCCTAGATATCGCCGATTGAGCTTCCATATACAAACTTTATGAAGATTGTCTTGAGTTCATCATACGTTTATAAGACCCAAAGTATTTTGTTGATGCCCCAATATGCGACATTCTTCCTTTTATTGTTGTTTTGAGTGTAACGAGATGGCTGCCATCCATTCAAAATTTGAGTCGCCCTTTTCGGGTTTTCAACTCAAAACCCCTTTGGTCTCAAGGCGCCCTTTGCGGGTTTTCGCCTTGGCCTCTCCTTTTTTTTTTTTTTTTTAGAAACTCAAAGCGCCCTTTGCGGGTTTTCACTTTGGCTTCTTCTCTTTTTCAAGCAAAGTATTTTTTCTCGAACTGAGTTCACGGGATTGGGTAAGCTTTTCCCATCCATTTCAGTCAAAATCAGTGCTCCTCCAGAGAAAGCTTTTTCCACCACATATGGTCCTTCCCAATTCGGCATCCATTTTCCTTTGAAATCTTTTTGTATTGGAAGAATCTTTTTCAGCACAAGATCCCCCTCATGAAACTCTCTTGGGTGAACTTTCTTATTATAGGCTCGCATCATTCATTTCTGGTACATCTGACCATGACGAATAGCCCTTAGTCTCTTTTCTTCAATCAAGTTCAACTGATCACACCGAGCCTGAATCCATTCAGCTTCTTCCAACTTTATTCTGACAGCACACGAAGAGAAGGAATTTCTACTTCGATGGGTAAAACGGCCTCCATCCCATAAACCAACGAATATGGTGTTGCCCCAGTAGAGGTTCTGACAGACGTCCGATAAGCATGAAGTGCAAACGGTAGTTTCTCATGCCAATCTTTGTAACTCTCAGTCATTTTCCCCACTATCTTTTTGATATTTTTGTTAGCCGCTTCCACTGCCCCATTCATTTTCGGACGATACGGAGACGAGTTATGGTGTTTGATTCCAAATTGGTTACAAATTTCTACTATTGAGCTGTTGTTCAGGTTCGGCTCATTGTCGGATATGATCCTCTCAGGCATCCCATATTGACAAATAATCTCCTTCTTCAAGAATTTACTAACTGTTGACTTAGTGACATTAGCATATGAAGTAGCCTCTACCAATTTCATAAAGTAGTCAATTACCACAAAGATAAATCGATGCCCATTCGAAGCTTTTGGTGAGATTGGTCCAATAACACCCATGCCCCACATGGAAAAAGGCCACGGGGAAGTCATAACATGCAAGGGTGACGGAGGCACATGAATTTTGTCTCTATAAATTTGGCATTTATGACATCTCTTGGCATAGTTGATACAGTCTCTTTCCATGGTAGACCAATAATATCCAAATCTCATTATCTGTCTGGCCATTGTGAATCCATTTGCATGTGTTCCACAAACACCCCCATGAACTTCTTCGAGGATTTGTTTAGCTTCAAAAGCATCAACACATCTCAATAGCACTTGATCTTTTCTCTTTTTGTATAAAAGACCTCCATCTAAGACATAATCAGAGGCCATTCTTCTTAAAGTCCTTTTCTCATTTTCGGTGGCATTCTCCGGATATTCGCGATTTTTCATGTATCTCAATACATTCTGATACCAAGGATGGTCATCTCTTTCTACTTCCTCTATGTCATAACAATGGGCTGGAACTTCGATGATACTCATCTGAATAGGCCTCATATCTTCTGGTCTGTTTACTTTGATCATAGAAGCCAAGGTTGCCAATGCATCTGCCATCTGATTTTCATCGCGTGGAAGATAATTGAAGGTAATGACATCAAATTCCTCAATTAATTCCAGAACTATTTTTCGGTAATCAATTAATTTGGGATCTCTTGTCTCCCACTCTCCTTTGAGCTGGTAAATTACCAAGGCAGAATCTCTATACACATCTAGCACTCTGATCTTACGTTCTAAGGCTGCTTGAAGTCCCATAATACATGCCTCATATTCTACCATGTTATTTGTGCAGTCAAAATCTAATCTACATGTGAATGGATAATAGTCACCACCAGAGGATACCAAATCTGCTCCAATTCCATTTCCCATAGCATTCGATGCTCCATCAAAATTCAACTTCCAGCGACAATCTTCTATATTTGCCACATACATCAGCCTTTCATTTAGGAAATCAAAACTCAAAGGTTCATAATCTTCCAAAGCTCTGCTAGCCAAAAAGTCTGCAACTGCACTTCTTTTGATAGCCTTTTAGGTCACGTAGACTATATCGAACTCAGATAGCAAAATCTGCCACCTAGCCATTCTTCCATTCAAAGCAGTGGACTCTATCATGTATTTTAATGGATCAAGCTTGGAAATCAACCAAGTTGTATGATATAGCATATATTGTCTCAACCTCCGAGTTGTCCAAATCAAAGCGCAACATAATTTCTCCATTGCCGAATACCTCATTTCACACTCAGTAAACTTTTTGCTAAGATAGTATATCGCCTTTTCCTTTCTTCCTGTCTCATCATGTTGTCCCAACACACATCCCATGGAGTTATTGAAAACTGACAAATACAATATTAAAGGCTTATCTGGATTAGATGGAGATAATACTGGTGCATTTGACAAATACATTTTGACTTTATCAAAAGCTCTCTGACACTCATCATCCCATACACCTGGATTATGTTTTTTTGAGAAGAAGAAATATGGGATCGCATTTCTCAGTTAATTGTGAAATAAACCGAGCAATGTAATTCAGCCTTCCAAGAAAACCTCGAACTTCTTTCTGAGTGCGCGGTGAAGGCAATCCTTGTATTGCTTTTACCTTGCTTGAATCAACTTCTATTCCTTTCTCACTGACCACAAATCCCAATAACTTTCCTGATCGGGCCCCGAAAGTACACTTTGCCGGATTGAGTTTCAATTGGAATTTTCTCAATCTAAAAAATAACTTCTTCAAGACCTCAACATGCTCTTTTTCTGTTCGAGATTTAGCAATCATGTCGTCAACATACACTTCAATCTCCTTATGCATCATGTCATGGAACAAGGTTACCATGGCCCTTTGGAATGTTGCCCCAGCATTCTTTAGTCCGAAAGGCATTACTTTGTAGCAAAAGGTGCCCCACAGTGTTATGAAGGTAGTTTTCTCCATATCCTCGGGGTGCATCTTAATCTGATTATATCCTGAAAAGCCATCCATGAATGAAAACAAAAAAAATCCTGCCGTATTATCTACCAACGTGTCAATATGCGGCAAAGGGAAATTGTCTTTTGGGCTAGCTTTGTTCAAATCCCTGTAATCTATGCACATTCGGACCTTTCCATCTTTCTTAGGAACTGGAATAATATTGGCAACCCATTCTGAGTATTTGACCTCTTGTAGAAAACCAGCATCAAACTGTTTCTGGACCTCTTCTTTTATTTTCAATACTATATCAGGCCTCATCCTTCGTAGCTTTTGCTGAACTGGCTTGCATTCTTCTTTGATGGGAAGGCGATGTACCACAATATCAGTGCTTAACCCGGGTATATCTTGGTATGACCACGCAAAGACATCTTTGAACTCTCGCAATAACTCAATAAGATCTCGTTTTGTCTCTTTAGCTATGTGCGTCCCAATTTTCACAACCTTGTCCTTCTTCCAAGGTTATATTCTCTATTTCTTCTTCATGGGGCAAGATTTGCTTCTCCTCCTGTTTTACCATTCTTAACAAATCTGGAGATAAGCCACACTCTCGGTCATCTTCAAAATTCTGAGATTCTCCTAAACGCATGTCTTGCTCAAAATAGGCTTCTGGATCTGTATTATCGTTGCTCATGTCGTTGATATCTAGGGCCCTGTAATCGGTATGAAAGAATATACAAGGAATAAATGAATTTGAGGACAAAAATCCACATGATATGAATGAAATTTACAATTTGAGAGGTAATTAGAAGAATGAAATGAAAGAATATTTGCTCAAGTTAATTATCCAAAATGTATTTTATTGAAATAATAAGGTTTGAACATAAGCCTATTTCACAAAGGGATTTTTTTTATTATTCCTAGGCTACAAAATAACAAAGCGTTCTGAATATTACTCTGTGTAATTCCTAAAAACTACAGGGAGCTCCTCCGCAGTCCAATTGTCCAGAATGCTTCTAGGTTTTTTCTTTTCTCTCTCCCCTATAATTTAAACTAATTAGACTCTCTCTATGGATTTGAATGCATATGATGTTATGTAATGCAAATGCATGAATGCAAAGAGGCATCGATTCTGATCAACTTCATTGTAAAAAACTTTATTAGAAAACAAATTCTTTTACATAAAATAGACTACAAATAATCTTTCGCCCTAAGTCCTAAAGTCCTAATTTTTCTTAGTAACAAAACTAGCTCTTGGCTACGATCTGACTGTATCTCATATTTTATGCTCAATACGTCGGCCTGTGCTGCTAAAGTCTGTAGGTAATCAGCTACCTCCCGAATTTGGCCTATGGCTTCTTCCATGAGATAGTCCCAATTTCTAACTTGACTGTGTGAATGATGGAGTTCTTCTTTCAAATGCCCTTCTCTTGTTTTCAAACACTCGATCTGAAGTTCACAATTGTGCAGTGCTGACTCTAATTCTTCAATTCTACTTTTCATTTCTTCAACCTTGTTCAGACTTGTCTTTAACTCAGCTACGGAATTACGGCTCTGATGGTGGTGAAGAGATCGTCCAAGCTCAGCCACTCTAGCTTGTAATTCTCCTTTTTCATTTAAACTTTCTGCCAAATTTTCCTCTAAGGCCTTGTTTCACGATTGCATCTCTCTAAACTTTTTCTCCCAATAGTCCACTTTGGCTTTTTCTTCTTGGACCTCTTATCGCCACTGTTCCGAGGTCTTCCCTAAATCGGCATTCTTTATTGATAGACGCATCTTTTTATATTCGGTCTTCAGGCTATCTCGATCTTCCTCTATAATTCTCTTCTCTTTCTTTGCTTTTCAGCTTCCGATTTCTGAGCCTCCACATCTAGCTTCAAAAACATCTTCTCTTCTTCTAGCTTCTTTATTTTCTTTCCAAGTTCTAAACTTTGCCTTTCGAAGTCTTGTTTTATAATTTCTATCTCTGATGGGATGACTTGTAAACACTCCTTCAATGATTGAGCCTTCTCCAAACTTGACTCAGGAATGTTATCGCTGATCCTTTTTTTTAACCATTCGTTATATTCTGCAGTTGCTATCGGTCCTCGAGTCATTATCTTCATACGACAAGCCTGTTTCTAAACCTTAGAAATCTCTAGAACCCTCTTCTTATAACTTTCCCCCTTATATGCGAATTCGCTTTGAGCTAGCCCATACGTTATCGGTATGAACTGTGCTGCTTTGTATTGCCTTAGTACCAACAAAGGTGCATATCCCACAGCTCCCCAAACTCCAAGTAGAGGTACCCAATCAAAATTTTCACACCGATAAAGGACTTTGTCCGAAACCAACCAAGGGGCTCTCCATTCAACATCTTCCTTTCGAAGGTTTTGCAAAATCTCCATCCACCTTTCCTCTGTTAGATCATCTCTCCTTGTCGTAGCTGCGGACTCTTTTAAAGGGGAATAATCTTCAGAGAACACTTGGCAAGAAATTCTACCAACCCTCCAAAAATGGCTGTGCAACCAAACTAATAGCAACTGTGCACATCCAATGAATCTACCTTCCCCCGCTTTCCGACACGCACTCAAAGATCTAAATGTCTCAGCTAAAATCACAGGTACAAGTGTGGCCCCTTTACTAAGTCGATCGAACAAATTGGTAACCGCTTCGTCTATATGTCGTAATGCTTTGGGGAAAATCACTAACCCATAAATACATAAAGCAAAGACGTCAATCTTCTTTTTCTCGTTCGGATGTGTCAGAATCAAATCCCTCAAACTCACCCAAGGTATGTATTTACCTTCACCTTTTTCTTGAATCCTAACTGTAACCCACTGCTCGCTCATCCCTGTGATACTCATCAATTGCTTTACAAAAGTCGGCACACTAGGAGCCCTAAAATAAACCTTGTCAGCTTGGAACCTCGAACAGCGAAGCAAGGTCGTATATTCCTCCAATGTAGGTACTAAATCTACTTCCCCAAAAGTGAAACAACTATAAGCAACGTTCCAAAACTGAGTCATGGCCCTAAATAGATGCTTATCTACCTTGATATCCAACAAATAAGGTAGATCACCGTAAGCACGACAAAACAGTTGTTTGTCTCATCACCCCATTAAGCCCATATATCTTTCAACTCTCTAAACTCATTCTGCGTAATACTAACACGAGTAAAATCCCAAAGTTCAGATACATACCCGTCAACTAAGCTATCCCCCTTACTTAATTGCGTTTGTTCCGACCAAGCGCGAACAGCTGCATTGTCTCCTAATTTATCAAGGAACCCGTTCTCCATAACTAGCTTTCTAACTTAGAAACGGACCGCGAATCGATACCTCTAAAAAATGAAATAATATGCACAAAAATAAAACACCACGAGTCAGTATCGCCAAAATAAAATATGAAGTAAGTGAAACAAATAGACCTATTTGGGTAATCTAACGAAATTTAGGATCGCTTTACTTAAGTTGGGTTCTTAAGGTTTACTATATGCGGTTTAAATCTAAAGTTAAGGTACCCGAACCAGTAGATTCCTTGATCTTCACCCATTATAGGCTTATACGGACCGAGTTCGATTTAGGGAAATACATTTCCCTATGGCCATGCGGAAGTGAAAACTTCACGAAGACATAGGTACAGATGTATTCCGGAAGCAATCCACTAGCCCATGCGGAGGTGAAAACCTCAGGAAGGCATAGCTTCCCTCTCCCACTTAAGGGTGTGACCACAACGATCATGCAGTGCAATGCAAAAAGATATATTTTAAAATCACATGCAATAAAAGGATCATATTTTTAGAAATCAAAATTTTAAATTCAAACAAAAGGACATGAAATTATCAATTTTACGGCTTGACTCTCTTAAATCCCAGTGAGTCGCTAAGTTATCGAAACCATTTTAAAATCGGTTTTAGAAAAAGGATCGACTTTAAAAACAAAAATAGAGTCGCCATCGATCCTTTTTACTTAGGTGTGATTGGATCACCTTATAAAACGTTTCATTTTAAAACATTTGATTTTGACCTAAGAAAAACGAGAAAACGGGTTCGGGAGTCGGTTACTTATGAGGAAGGGTTAGCACCCTCATAACGCCCAAAAATTGGTACCTAATTGATAAATTCATGTCCAAATGTTTGAAATTTAAAAAGTTTAAAATAAGATCCCTTATTAGAAGTAAAACCAAGATTTACCTATTTCAAAGAAATATAAATACCACATCCAATAAGTTAGGATACAACATTTTATAACTTTGAAGCTAGGTGTATCTTTATTTTAGAAAATTCTTACCTCATGACACAAAACATCACACCCAATAAGTTAGGATACAACTTTTTATAATTCTCAAGAATAAGTTTTTTATTTGAAAGTTGAGATATCTTTATTCCGAGAAAATATAAACATCACATCCAACACGTTAGGACACGACATTTTTTAAACCCTCGTATTTAAAGTTATCTCATGATTTACAAAACTTGTTAAAAGGATATTTGGCTATTTATCCAAGCGGAAAATCGCACCCAACACGTTAGGGCACTATTTCCGAATTTCTAAGTACCAAACATTGCCTCATTTTAAAACTTTGGATAAATATAGTAAAAATATATTTTAAACAATAATTTATGAGGCAATATTGCATTTATACGTGAATATCAAAGGCAATTATAACACATTAACATTTAATATTAATATAGACAATAAAAAAAACAATAGCACATATAAAATAAAATAGCACATGAAAAATAGCATACATAAAATATTAAAAATATAAAATGATATATAAACAACAAAAATAACATAAATATATTTGAGAAAGTAAATAAGTTTTGACAAAAACAATTGATTCATAAGTTAAAAACATGCTCATAATATTCTAATACGTAAAATATGTTAAAGAATAAACAATGTTATACTATATAAATAGTTTCAGATAAAAAATATATATATGGGATATAATATTATATTTTTAATATATAAGTTAAGAAATAGTATGTAAGTAAATAATCAAATTAAATAATAATTAATAAGAATTTAAAATACATAAGGATAATATATAATAAAAATATACAAGTTTAATAAATTAATATATGAATAATAAGGGTAATATAATATACTCAAAACAATTAACGAATATTATAATATTTTTTTAAAAAAATAAAAAAGTATAAAAATGATATGGATAAATAAAAAAAAGTTAAAAAAACGCATATGTCAACCTAACTCCCGCAATATGAGGATTCAATGAAATTCCTCCACCAAAATCTAACTCGAACGGAAGCAGCACAAAAAGAAATGAAAATGAGCGAAGAACAAAATAAAAACAAGCCACAGAAAATAAGAACGCAAGAGGAAGTGAAATTTGAGTGAATGCTCTCAAGAATTCTTATTGCTTTCAAATTCCAGTGTCCTTTACAATGAAGGGAGAGGCCTCTATTTATAGTTGAGCCTCCCCAAATCCAACGGTACAGATCAATTACATCAACGGCTAAGATTAAAAGGTATCTACAAATTAGATCTCTAAGATTACAAAATCATATCTTTTAATATTACATACTATATCTTCTAAGATTTCACATCATATCTAAGATTGCATACCATAACTTATAGGATTGCATATCATATCTAAGATTGCATATCCTTGAAGATTGTACTTCCATATGCGTCAAGCTTGTAGATGGACCTTCAATATTTAAATTATATATTTTGGACTGGACTTGGACTTTATTTTATTATTTCCGGTTTATTATTTTTTGTATGGGCCCGGGCTAAATTGGGTTCCTACAACGTGGTTAGATAGTCAGTAAGAGTTGGTTTGTAGTTCGTACCAAAATCAACTACACAAGGAATAGTTGACGGTTAAAGTGTCTTTGGTTGCTATAACTAGCTTATCGTTTAGAAGGAAAATCCACTTTCAAGGATCGACTCAAGATTAGAATTTATCGAGTCTAAGGCTAAGAACTCGCATATTTGATTTACCAATTTTATTTCAATTATTTAATTTTAATTTGCAATTATTGTTCTGTTATTATTTCATTCTATTCATTTTATTATTTTAACCCTTATCAACTAAAATCCACTTTTATTTATTTTTCAGTTCAGCCTGCAACAAATCGTGGGCACGACAATTACCATGACTTTGGAATCTGGTAATGTAAAAACGATATTAGGAGTCCCAGTCCCCATGGGATCGACCCTACTTCTGTATACTACTGTTTAATTAATTAAGTTAGAGCGTAGAAAATTATATTTAGTAGTTTTGACAGCTATTAAATATTTATCTTATTATTTAACTATCATATCTTTTATACGCTGACAAGTGTCTAAGAATAAAAAAAACTATTAGTAGTTGAAAGGTGAAACTGATTTTTTTCAAATATTTATAAGCGTTTTGGCAAGAAAAAAAGACTACGAACATGGTAAAGTGACATTTTTCAATAGATTATATAAAAATGGTCAAGTTTCAATTTTGGTCTCCATACGACGTCTAAATTTAATATTTAATTTTTATACTTCAACTTCTTAGCATAATTTAATACCTCAACTTTTACAATGTCTTTGATTAGTCTAAATACTTTATTTTGATTGAAATGATGATAGAATTTTTAAGAGTTGTTAACAACATTAAAATTATCCATTAAATTCATGTCCATTACAATGTTTTTTTTTTTTTTTTGTTACATGGTTACCATGTGAGTATTTTTTAAATAAAATTCTAAAGGTCATTTTCAGTAAATTTAACAGAAAAATTTAATGATACTAACAATTGGAGTTGAATTTTTAAATGCGAAAAGTAAAGAAACTAATTTATTAGAAATAAAAATATAAATACTAAAAATTTAAAGTATATTTCACCTTTAAAATTTTATTCTATAAATTAGTGATGGGCGTCGAAACCACCAAATATAAATTCCTACGACAAGATAACACTAAATAACAGTATAGAGCAGTAGGGTCGAATCCACAGGGAGTGGCTATCTAATTTCGCCTTTTTCTGTGACCAGAATCGCTGTTGCGGTCACAGTCGTACTCACGACCTATGTGTAGCAATGTTGAAAAATAAAAAATGGGATGTTTAAATTGATAAAGATAATAAAATAAGGAAATGCGTAGTGTAATAAAATAAAAATAAAAATAAAAATAGATTCAAAATTGCAAAAATAAATTTAAACAAATAAAATAAATTGGTAAATAAAATATTTTTAAACTTAGCCTTAGCCTCGGTGTACTCCAATCTTGAATTGATCCTTGAAATAGATTTTCCCTTCAAAGCGATAAGTTGGTTACAGTGACCAAGAACATCTTAACCGCCAACTTTTCCTTATGTAGTCGATCTCGGTACGACCTACAAATCGACTCTTGCCAAATTTCTAATTGCAATACACGTGTTCGCAATTCAAGATTTCGACAGCCCTGCGATCTGAAAAGCCCAACTCAAATTAATGGCCTCAACCGCATGAGTCGTTTAAATTCGATCTCTATCTCCCTTGACAGAATCCAATAGGCATTTTCCACCTAGACACGCCAATTTGTTCGTAGGAATTTGAACATAGCACGGCTGATTCGACTTCTCAACTGTATGCCAAACAAATCCAACCCAACGTACACTTTGAATCGAAGCTGAATCAACTTTAAGGGACGAATTGTACTATCCTATATACCATAGAGATAGAAAATACTGCGTTGAGAGGTTTTTTTGGAGCAGGTTTGTATCTCACGATTGTTTTGTTGGAGCAATTTCCAGACTAAAGCTAAATAGGGGTTTAGTTAATCATGGAAAGAATCATGCTTGAAAAACAAATGGTTTAAATGGAATTGTAGAAGGTGGAAAGGGAAGGGGGCTTAGAAGGTAATTAAACCAATAAAGGTTGAAAGTAAAAGAAATAAAAATGAAACAGCTGAATAGAAGACGCAGAGACATAGGAAGGGGAAAAAAAAGAATTTATTAAATGGCAAAGGTCAAGTGCGTGTTTAATTGGTTGTAGCCACTAGGTATTTATACATACTTCTAATGCTAAAATTTAACTAGATTTTTCTTAAATATTATCACTAAATAAATCAAAAATTTAAAAATCAAATTTAAACTAGAGATTAAATTTAAATTAATTACAGAGTTTTAACAGTATAAAAATCCTTTAATTTTTATCCCGCCACTTTTTTTAAATCTTCAACCCTTCAATTTTTAGCCTATTTTTGTAAGAGTTTGAATTCAGCGCACCAACTTCAATCCTGATAAGAAAAACTCAAATTTAATAATATATTATTCGATAATTAACCAAAAATACGAATTTATCTTGCTATCAATTAGTTAAAAATTAATTAACCCAACCGTGGTAGGGAGTCATATTAGTTCTATATGATTATAGTCCTTTGATTTCATACATAAATTGAATTTTCCTTAACTCAATTTCTTTTTTCAATTTTCCTTTTATATATATGAAATTTTTTTATTCTGTTAATTTATTTTAATTTTTTTATAGTATTGCTTATAACTTTTATATTATTGCCTTCTATGTAGTTATATGATTCTTTCTTTTAAAAAAAATATAATAAAGGGTGTGTTAATAAACAACATTTTTTAATAATTATTAACTAATTTTATTTTAAATTTAAGAAATTAACTTAATAAAAAATATAGTCTCAATAACAAATATGAATAACTTGAATTTAAATGACTGAACCTAAATAATTTGACCATCAAAATTGAATGATTAAATTTGAAATAATTTGAAAAAAATATATAACCTAAATAACTCGAATATTACACCCAAACAATCCCGATATTAAATTTGAATGACTCAAGTCTAAAATAAGTTGATCACTTAAATTCCAAATGATGTAGACAATTTTTTTTATACAATGCAAGTTCAAACTCGCACGTCTATATATCATACGCTATCACTTTCCTTGAAATAAAAAATATATTAATTAGAGTCTCTCAAAATTTTTGAAAAATTTCATTTTTCCTTGAAGTTTTTAGAAAAATTCAATTAGACCACCTCAAAATTTTTAAAAATTCTCATTATATTTTTTTAGTTTTTTTTTTTGAAATTTTAAATAATTTTTTTTTGAAAATTTACACTAATCTCATAAAAAAATTAATTGGACCCCAAAATTTTTAAAAAAATTCTCATTAAACTTTAAAAATTTTACTAGACTCTTGAAACTTAGTCTCAAGATTTTTTTTTTTTTGGTGAATTACCAAAGGAGAGTCAAAACTCTAATAATAACATGACTAGTACGACTTGAACTCAAATTACACCTGAGACGATAAATCATTATCATTGATTATCAATATATATTCACTTTCATATCAAATATAAGAGCCTGTTTGTTTGGCAGTAAAACATTTTTCGGAAAAGCTTTTCAGCCTTTTCCAGTGTTTGTTTGGCTGAAAACAATATCCTAAGTAAAATGGATTACAAAACACGAGAAAGGGAAATGTCTTACCATTTTTATTTCGGTAAGACATTTTCAGGAAAAGAAGCAACACTATTTTCCCTTTCCCTTCCCCTTCCCCTTCCCCTTCCCCCATCATTTTCAGTAAGAGTTTGCTTTGATCCGTGATAAATTCCCCCAAGTTTCTCATCAAAATTGAAAATTTTTTCAATCGTCTTCTCTTTTAATCTTCTTGATTTCGAAGCAAGCTCTCGATTCCAAATCTCTCCCAGAAGGTAATCTTCTCTTTACAGCTTCTTTTTCTATTTCGGTTTTGATTTCTTTGTTCGTGATTTCTCGTAAATTTTTATTTGGTGTAATTAGGGTAAGGTTTCATCGATTAATTGGATCTATTTCGATAAATATATTGGCATCTGTTTGTAAAGATCTTATTTTTTTTTTCAGATTTCAAGATCTAAAATTCCATTTTGTTCTGTCCAGTCGATTGATTTGCCTACTTTGGTATTGTTGATTTTAGGGTTTCATGGGTTAGTTCTGATCTGGCTTAAGAATTTTATGAACTTCATTTGAGTTTTTTTATTTAGGGTCTGATTTGTTTAGTGCTTCATGGTTGAAAAATACTGGCTTATAGTTTATTTGGCTTGTTTTGGAGTTTTGATTTTCTGTATTATATGGTATGAATTGTTTCCAACAACTCATAAAGTAAAGCATTGACTTCGATATGAACTTGTGTCGAAACCATTTTTTGCTTTTTGAAAAAAACGGTGATCGACTTAAAAAATATAGAGTAGAGTCGCCACCAACCTTTTTTGTTTAGGTGTGATCGGATCACCTTGTAAAGAATTTTGTTTTATTTTTAAAAGAAATTAATTTTGGTCTACAAATTTCAAGAAGAAAACGGGTTCGGGAGTCGGTTACGTACGAGGAAGGATTAGCACCCTCGCAACGCCCAAAATTGGTACCAAATTGATTAATTGATCTCCTAATGTCGAAAAGTTTGAAACGATTTTGAAATTCCGTGTTTAAAAAAAAATAAGCCGAATTGGATATTGAGATTCTCTTTGTAACACCCCTTACCAGAGACCGTTGCCGGAGTCGAGCTCGAGGCATTACTAAACTTAATTACTAATTCGGGGCATAAAAATTGATACTATCCATCTGCGTCATGTTGACTAAATTAACTATAACTCGAGTTACGAAACTTGAAATTTAGATCCGTAAATTTTCCTTGAAACTAGACTCATATATCTTCTTACTATAATTTTTCCAGAATTTTTCTTATCTCCAATTAGTACAGTTTATTTATTAAAGCTTCCCCTGTTTCACTGTTTGATGGTTCTGACCTATCTTTACAAAAACTCATTTATCTCATTGTAAAGAATTCAATTAATGTTCTCATTTATTCCAACAAAAAATAGACTCATTAAGGATTCTAAGCATAAAAACCATGCTCCATGATTATTTTTTTACAAGTTTTTTTAATTTTTCCAAGTTAAAACAGAGGATCATAAAGTCTTTCAAAACCAGTCTCACTAAAAATTAAATATCTCATAATATAAAATTTCTTTGCCTACTTTGTTTCTTTCATATAAAAATAGACACAATAAGATTTAATTCTATATCTTATTCACTTTCTACTTCCATTTCTCCTATTTTTGGTGATTTTTCAAAATCACGTCACTGCTGCTAACCATAAACTGTTTCATTGCAAAATATGGTTAACAAGTTTATAACATCTTTACTCCATTTCATTTAAACCCTATACATTAACCATACTTATATGTATATACCAAAACCAAATCAACCAAAACCACAACCAAACATAATCATCAAGCCAAAATATAAATTCCAAGATTAACAAGATGGACAAGCCATTTTCGCATGGCTTATACAAATATATACAACTTCAAAACTAAACATAATATTACTAGCCTATACATGCCATATATGTTCATAGTTTCAAAAATTCAGTTTATAAAATACCAAAATGAGTCGATAGTGTGATAGACTTCGATGATGATCCCCGAGCTCGTAGTTAGACTTCAAAATCTATAAAATAATCAAATAAACATACACTGTAAGCTAACATAGCTTAGTAAGTTATAAGCAATTACAAATAACAATGTTTTTAAAACATTTTAAAAGAAAATTTACACATTTCATGACTCTTTAACCGAATATTCCAGCATTCAATAATATGCTTCACTCAAGTATAAAATCCATTCCTCAATTTAATACAATTGCATACCAAATTATTACCTTTCATAGCTCCAAAAACCGCATATGCATACATTTAACAATTAATATCTTATAC
Source organism: Gossypium bickii (assembly GCA_025503065.1). Taxonomy (NCBI): domain Eukaryota; kingdom Viridiplantae; phylum Streptophyta; class Magnoliopsida; order Malvales; family Malvaceae; genus Gossypium; species Gossypium bickii. The sequence goes on along the minus strand of CP106715.1, from coordinate 30,536,777 downwards.
ATATATTACTTACAAAATCTATACTTACCATTCAAATAAAAATATCACATAGCATCGAAACTTACCGAAATCAATCTTTGAATTTATATTTACATCTACCTTTATTTCTCATCAACCGAATTTAAGCAATCTGAAATGTACTGAAGTTCAATTTATACGTTTAAAGTTTTCACGTTCGATTTCACACACTTAGTGCTCGGAAGTTCAATTCGCGCACTTAATGCCCATTTTCCAATTTCGCACACTTAGTGCTCGGAAGTTCAATTCGCACACTTAGTGCCCATTATCCGATTTCGCACACTTAGTGCTCGGAAATTAAATTCGCACACTTAATGCCCATTATCAGATCTTCTCTCCATCCATACAAATACATATATCCTTATCTTCAAATACCATATATATATATATATATATACATATACTCATTTCCAATTCAACTCATTCATCCCATAGAACATTATCACATTCGGAATTATACATATATACACCTTATTCGAATACAACCATGTCACTTTTCATTACCACATTTGATCATGTCAACGTTATATATATATATATTTATATATATATTTATATTTATATATTTATATTTATATATATATATATTTATATATAAATATATATATATAAATTTACACCTTCCACTCATATAAACCAAAGGCTTAAATATCTACCTCACATTCGGCTACATTATTAACATGTAATTATACATTACATTCGGCTATATTCATCACTCAAATTATTGTCTCCATAGCTATATCATTAACATGAATGTATACTTCATATTTGAATAAATTCAACTCTTGACTAATATCACATTAAACATATATATCTCTATTAAATACATGTAATTCATTATAGTTAAAAGTTCAATTCAATTCAATTGCTTAAAAACTTACCTCTGAAATCGACAGGTTAGGTTTTCTGGCTATTCGTTCAACTTCGCTTTTCCCCGATCCAATCCCGATTCTTTTTGTTCTTGATCTAAATAACTTCAAATTAAGCTCATTCAACATTTTTCTCATTCAATTTAATCCAAAAACACATAAATGGGCAAATTACTATTTTACCCCTGACATTTACCATTTTTACAATTTAGTCCCTATTGCACAAAACACAAAATACTCAAAATTGGACTAAACTTCTTAAGGGTCGAATATTCATAGATTTAATACAAGCTCATACATTTCATTTATTTCACATTTTGACCCCTCAATTTATAAATTTCACAATTTAATCCTTTTTAGATATTTTTACCAAAAATGTCTTAATTAAACTTAACAATCTATCATTCTATATTTATTTTCCATCACTAAACATCAATTTCATCAAGCTATCAACAATGGCTTTTCATGAATACATCATCAAACTCAAAAATTCAAGCTTGGGCTAGCTAGTATTCAAAGCAACGATTTCAAAAACGTAAAAATTATCAAAAACTAAACTCAAATTCATACCTTAATTGATCATGCAAAGGCCGAAAGTTTCAAAGCTCAAGCTCTTTCTTTTCTTCTCTAGTTTCGACAATTGACAAATATGGATGAGAAGAAAAGATGTTCATCCACTTTAGTATGTTTTATTAATATTATATTATTATAACATAAAAATATAATAAAAGAATTTCCCCTCACTATTTCATGCAAATTTGGCCGGCCACTAAGCTGAATTCTAGCTAAATTATCCTACCAATACTTTAATTTATAAAACCATCATCAATTTAGTACTTACACAATTAACCAGCAAATTTTCTTTTTATGCGATTAAGCCCTTTTTCACAATTAAGCACCAAAACGATCAAATTTTAATACGAAAATTTTACACACACTAATTCACACATATTAAACATAGAAAATAATATCAAAATATTTTTCCGAGTCAGATTCGTGGTCCCGAAACCACCGTTTCAGTTAGGGTCAAAATCGGGTTGTTACACTCTTGTTCCGAAGGAATAAAATATCACATCCAGCACGATAGGATATGACGCTTCAAACCCTCAATGCCGAGATCCTCTCATGATTTTCAAAGTTCATGCATTGAGATTTTTATAAGGATATTCGATTATTCAGACAAACGAAAAACCGAAGCCCAGCACGATAGGGTACGATTTCTTAGATTTTCAAACACGAAACATTGCCTTGTTTTTTAGAAAACATGGACAAAATTTTAAAAGGATATTTGGTTATTTGGTCAAACGGAAAACCGAAACCCAGCACGATAGGGCACGATTTCTCAAATTCCCAAATACGAAATATTGCCTTATTTTGAATTATTTTCAAATAAGCAATTTTAAAATTGGCTTAAAATGCATTTAAAAAATGAAACATTTAGTAAAGGCCCGGATACATTGGAGTTTGAAAACAATAACAAGAAGCACAAGCATAGCATTAATCATGAAATAAACATACAAACTCAACATTATACAAATGAACGTAATTATAGAAATAATTTAACGCACAAATATACAATAACGATAACTGCATAGTTTAAAAGATACATATTAACAATTAAAGATCAATAAACTACAAAATAGAATAATTCTACAAAATTTGTAATGGCAAATTAATATAAAACAAAATTTTGAATGCTAACAAATGGATTTAAAATAAAGAAAATGGAGTTTGAAATCTACAATTTATGAAATTATTTAGAAAATAAACTATAATCAATATAATAATTTATAAATGAGTTTACGAAATAACTATTATGTAAGAAGAAATTTAAAATGTATGGTATACAAAATAATCTAAAACCGAATATACTTATCTAAAATAAAATAAAATAAAATAAAAACTAAATATATAGAAAAGTGTGTGAAATAAGTAAAACATAATTTAGAATAAGATCTTTAAAGAACAATTATATATTTATATATAGATTTAAAATAAAATATACATAGATAGATTTAAAAAGAGAATACATACATAAAATAATATGAAATTAATAATATATACATAAAATAAGATAATTTTAATACAAATTATATATATATGTACGTATAAATTAATAATATATAAGAGTATTTAAATTAAATATTATACAAATTATTAAAACAAAGAGACATATAAAAGAATATTTTGAAATCAAATATTTATACAATAAAATAAAAAATATATATAAATGAAGGTTTAAAACAAATTAAAACATTGTAAAATCAATAAAATAATTCAAAATAATTTATTAAAACAACTTATATAATAAATAAATTTATTTCTATAAAAGAAAATTGCAAAGATTGTGCACGAAAACTAAAAAAACTTAATTGAAATAATAATAAAATTAACAGGCTACTTTATAAATAAATAGAATGATTTGAACAAAGTCAATGACCAAGCTAAAATGCGCACAAATGATCAGGGACTAAACCAGAAAATAATTCCATAGCCCAAAACGCAGTGTTCAAGCTGGGCCGAATTGAAATAGCACATGAATTATAAGGAAATAATTAAAGAACAGAATAAATGCAAATTGGGCCCAATCGAACATCAGCGCAAAATGGAGGGACCAAGCGCGTAATTATTCCTTCATCGCAGAAACACGCGGATCATATGGATCGGGTCGGACAAATCGGGTTGTGATCTATACAGCACCATTTTAGAGCCACTGAAACAGACCCTAAACAATGCCGTTTCATACGTCTTAATAAAACTTAAAAAATAAACCCTAATCACTAACCCTTTAGCCATTTTAAACAGAAAAAAAAAAAACTTAACATTCTCCTAACCCCCCTTTTAATCGGTCGACTCCAAAAACCAATGTCAGAAGGCCATCTGACGACCATACGCCATAGTAATCAGTGATGGCGTCGAGTGAAAACCAAATCTGGCCCCCTTTTGCGAATACTCGAAGATATTGCCATCTTCACAGCCAAAAATCCCCGTTCAAGCTTCGATTTTGGCGAAGTGAATAGGAATCCGGCGACGGTATTAAATAGATAAGCGCCCCGCAATAAATAAAAACCCAAAGGCAATGAATAAAAAAAAAGAAAACTTAATGTGTAAAAGAAAATCTGAGATTCACCTTCAAAAACCTTTTTCTTTTTGTTTTATTTCAATTTTTGTATGCGTAAGTCAGTGTTCGTAAAAAACGTGAAGACCTTTACAAATGTTTGCTTCGGTTTTTATAACCGAATTCGAAAAATAAAAATAAGAAAAAATAAAATCCTTTTTCTTTTAATTTGTTGTGTTGTCTTTTGTCGTTGTTTTCGACAGGTACAAGGCTGCGTATGGAGGCGTGGACGTGGCACATATGGAGGCTGTGCGCTGGAGGCTGTTGAAGCGACGCAAGGCTAGGGTTCTGTGGCTAGGGTTTCCGAAATTCCATCCTGTTTGGGCAATTTGGGTCAGTTCTGATATTAGGTTATTGGGCCTGTTTCAGAGTTAAACTATTGGGCTTGTAGGAATTAGATTTGTTGGGCCTATTTGTATTTGGGTTTGATGTAATAAACTAGACTGTTTATTATTAATTGTTTTATTTTTTTAATTTGTTGTTTTTGGTTTTTAGTTTTGGTTTTATCGGGCTCGAGCATAAATTGGGTCCTACAGTTGCCCCTCTTTGCTCATTGTCGTGTAACGAGAATAGAGCAAAGACTTCAAAAAGGGCCAATTTTGCCTGGTCCTGTAAGATCTTGGCTTCTTGGCCCTTATTTTCTTCAAGTAGCCCCATTCCATCCCACTCCGTCTTCAGGGTTATAGGAAATAGTGCTTCTATCCACTTCGATGTAATTTCAGGGAGAAGATATTCGTAACCTCAATCTTCTCTGCTGAAACTTCAGGGAAATAAGGGTTGATCCTCATTGTAAACTCAGGGAGAAGGGATTTGTAGCCTCAACCTACTTCACTGGAACTTCGAGGAGATAAGAATTGTGGTCTTCGATCTGTTTCACTACTGCTTAGTGAGATAAGATCTGCCATCCTTAATTGATCTGCTCCATTATTGCTTAGAGAGAAAAAATCTGCAATCTTCAGCCTACTCCACTGCTGCTCAGGGATGCCAGACTGGTATCTTCGATCTGCTTCGCTGCAAACTGAGGAAGACAAGATCTGCTATCTTTGGTTTGCTCCACTGCAAACTCAGGGATACCAGACTAGTATCTTCGATCTGGTTCACTGCAATCTCAGGAAGACAAGATCTGATGTCTTCGATCTGCTCCTGCAACTTCAGGAATGCCATATCTACTATCTTTAATCTACTCCACTCCAAACTCAGGGAGACAAGATCTAATATCTTCAATCTGCCTCCTGCAACTTCAGGAATGCCAGATCTGCTATCTTCAATCTACTCCACTGCAAACTCAATGAGACAAGATCTGATGTCTTCGATCTGCTTCCTGCAACTTCAGGAATGCCAGATCTGCTATCATCAATCTGCTCCACTGCAAACTCGAAGAGACAAGATCTGATATCTTCGATCTGCTCCTGCAGCTTCAGGAATGCCAAATCTGCTATCTTCAATCTGCTCCACTGCAAACTCAGGGAGATAAGATCTGATGTCTTCGATCTGCTCTTGCAACTTCAGGAATGCCAAATATGCTATCTTCAATCTGTTCCACTGCAAACTCAGGGAGACAAGATTTGATGTCTTCGATCTGCTCCTGCAACTTCAGGAATGCCAGATCTGATATCTTCAATATACTCCACTGCATACTCAGGGAGACAAGATCTGATGTCTTTGACCTGCTCCTGCAACTTCAGGAATGCCAGATCTACTACCTTCAATCTGCTCCACTGCAAACTCAGGAAGATAAGATCTGATGTCTTCGATCTACTCCTGCAACTTCAGGAATGTCAGATCTGCTATCTTCAATCTGCTCCATGCAAATTCAAGGAGACAAGATCTGATGCCTTTGATCTGCTCCTGCAACTTCAGGAATGCTAGATCTGATATCTTCAATCTACTCCACTGTAAACTCAGGAAGACAAGATCTGATGTCTTTGACCTGTTCCTGCAACTTCAGGAATGCCAGATTTGCTATCTTCAATTTGCTCCACTGCAAACTCAAAGAGACAAGATCTGATGTCTTTGATCTGCTCCTGCAACTTCAGGAATGTCATATCTGCTATCTTCAATCTGCTCCACTGCAAACTCAGGGAGACAAGATCTGATGTCTTTGATCTGCTCCTGCAACTTCAGGAATGCCAAATCTGCTATCTTCAATCTGCTCCACATAAGATTTGATGTCTTCGATCTACTCCTGCAACTTCAGGAATGCCAGATCTGCTATCTTCAATCTAATCCACTACAAACTCAGGGAGACAAGATCTGATTTCTTCGATCTGCTCCTGCAACTTCAGGAATATCAGATCTGCTATCTTTAGTCTACTCCACTGCAAACTCAGGGAGACCAGACTAATATCTTCAATCTACCTTACTACACTGTCCTCTTGAGGACATAACCTGTAGAATGAGTACATGCTTATACCTAATAATTAGGATGCCATAATCGAAATGAGTCAAATGCTCCTATTTAGACATGCTATGATATATAAATGTAAAAATGTTATGAGAATAATTCCCATTTCAGGTGTCATCACTCATTGTTTATCAGGACTTTATCACTGATGTATTGTGCTGCCATCTTATTCGGCCGGTATTCTCAATAGAAAACCTGAGAAAACCATTATATTTTATTCAACAGATTTGCCCCACTGTAACTTCAGGGTTCATCTCATTGTGACTTAGGGGTACAGGATCTGAATCTTTTCCCACCCATCCCATTGTGACTTTAAAATTTAGGATTTATTTTTTCTTCAATCCATCCCATTGCTATTCAAAGGTATAAGATCTGTATCAACTTTAATCCACCCTCTTGTAATTTAGAAATATAGGGTTTGTTTCATCTTCAATTTATCCCACTGCAACTCAAGGGTAGAGGGCTGTAACTTGTTCAAATCAACTGATCGCTCACCAGGTGACCTAACCAAATGTGTATGCATGATATTTGCATGGGTGAAAAATATCATTTTTTCTTGCGAATGATTCCCCTTTTACACTTGGGTTAAAGTTGCCCATTTCTTGTCAAGATTGTATTACTGATGCAACCACTATTTTTGACAAAAATCCGAAGAGATAGTCTCAGTTTAGACTCTTCTTTAAACTTGGTGAGTTTTAAACAATAGTCCTATTTCAAGTTCTTGTATTATTCAGAAACTTCCAGAGTAATATGCGAAACTCGTTTCATGAAAATATTATTAGTCCACTAATCGTTATTTCAATGCAAAATGCCTGAAAAAGATCATAACCATGAACAAGAAGGAAATTAATTAGGAGCATAGCTCGAAACAAATAAGTTAATTCAAGATAGCAAATGCAAAGAAATTTTATTGGGAGCATTCTTTGAAAAGTATAAGATAATCCAAATAACAAATTTGAAATGGATAAAATGAAAACTAGGTACCCCAGATATCGCAGCCTGAGCTTTTCTGTTCAAACTTCTTGATGACCATTTTAAGCTCAATATGTGTTTAGGGGATCCGTAGTACTTTATCGATGCCCCAAGACGTAGCATACTTCTTCATTGTTAATTTAAGTATAGCAAGACTACTGTATACCTTACTTTCGATCAAAATGTGAGCTGCCCTTTTTGGGTTTTCAACTCAAATCCCCTTTGGTCTCAAGACGCCCTTTGCGGGTTTTCTCCTTGGCCTCTCCTTTTCTTTCTTCTTTTTGATTGAATTTTTTTTTGGTCTCAAAGTGCCCCTTTGCGGGTTTTCACCTTGGCCTCTCCTTTTAGACAGAAATCTAAATTCATTGGCTTGAGCATGTCCTTGCCATCCATCTCGGTCAAAGTTAATGATCTTCCAGAACAAGCCTTCTTCACCACATAAGGTTTTTCCAAATTTGGCATTTACCTCTGAAGTCCTTTTGGATGAGAAGAATCCTTCTTAATGCCAGGTCCCCATCCTGAAATTCTCTTAAGTGAATCTTTTTGTCATAAGCCCGTATCATCTATTTTTGGTACATTCGACCATGATGAATACTTTCAATCAAGCCTACTGGAGACATCCTGCTTCATCCAATTTAATCGATGTTGCCCTAGTGAAGGTTCTGACTATCATTCAAGAAGCATAGAGGGTAAATGGTAACTTCTCTATGCCAACCTTTACAAATCTCAGTCCTTTTTTTTTTGAATTTGAATGGTTTTTAGCTGCCTTTGCTGCATTGATATGGCATCTAATCTTTGAACAGATTGTAAATCTTTGACATTGTGCAATTATGCATTGTTAAACACGATCATTTTTGGTATTCTTTGTTGGCATCTGATTTTGATTTTTTTTTTTTGGCATTGAGAGTGGGATTTGATAACTATCGACTTTGTAAGATTAGTATAGGAAGCGACCTTCACCCTCTTAGCAAAGTAACCAAGGACCATGAATATGAGTCGATGTTGGCTAAAAGCTTTTAAGGAGATTGGCTTGATAACGTCCCTGCCCCACATATAGGGAATCTGTGAAGAAATAGAGGAAGCACGTAAGTCTTGTATACATCCATTTGGCATTTACGGTATAACTGATGCAACCTCCCTTTTTTGGTGGACCAACAGTACCTAAACCTCATGATCAGCCTGACAATTGTAGAACCATTAGCATGGGTTCTTTAAACACCAATCTTAACAGCATACCCACGTTTTAGTAGCCCGGCATGCCTCAATATGATCGTGCGAAAACATCTTCGAATTCTTAAAAATGGCTTAATAATGTCTCGCCTTATTTCTCTAGTGAGTTAGGCTTCGATCTTTGTCCCTTTCCTAAGCTTGCAACGTCCATTGACCCTTTGCAAGGTAGAGTCTATTCTCATCTTATTCTACCATCCTTAACAAATTAAAAGATAGACTACAATCTCTATCCTCTTCAAAGTCCTTAGATCTCTTAGACCCATATTTCATTCAAAAGGGGAATCAGTAATAACGTTGCTCATATCGTTGATATCTGGGTACCTAGGTACGAAGGCAATCCAAAGAATAAATGATTTTAAGGATGATTATTTGTATGACATGGTTATGAATAAAGAATGAAAGAACAAAAAATGTACAATATGAAATGTAAAGAATGAAAATATTTACTTAGAAAGATGCATATTATTGAAATAAAAATTCTGGACACAAGCCTATTTCACAAAAGAAATCTTATTGCTTCTAGGCTTAAAGCAACAAGCATGTTTTGAATATTACTCTAGATGATAAAAATACAGGGATCCCGCAATCCCATTGTTCAAAATTTTCCCATGTATGCAAGGGCTTGGAAATTTTTATTCTGTGATTCCCTCTTCAGATATGTCATTAGTGTTTTGATTTCCCAATTTCTAGGCTTCTGATGACTTCTTCAAGGAAACGCACTCTCCTGCCCCATCCCAGTTTCAATTATCACATTTTACTGCTTCGTCAGAATGATCAGGTCCTGAAAAATCATCGAACTTTACAATTCCCATTTTAATGAACCTTTCGACCAACGTCTTAAATACAATGCAGTTATAGATTGAGTGACCCATTATTCCCGCATGGTATTCACATTGAGCACTCGAATCATACCATTTGGGGTACGGGGGTTGCATTGGTTTCAGGTAATGAGGAGCTACAGCATGCATATCAAATAAGCTCTGGTATAACTCCCTATACGTCGTTGGGATAGGTGTGAACTGGGGTTTATCTGAGTTCGGTCTTGAATTGGGTTCTTGCCTTGAGGAAACCTGATGGCTAGTAGTTACCGTCCTTGGCTGGCTTACTGTAATCGGCTCTAAATGGCCCTTGTTATTCCTTCTTGTACTATTCGCTTTATTTTCCTTTTTCTTCAGGGCTTTTAAAGTCCACTCTCCTTTTCTTTTTGTTTTTGCCAGTACAACCGGTTTGGCTCGATCATCCTCCGGGTTAAAACTTGAGCCCATCGAGAAGTTTAACAGTGCTGAGGTATCCATCTGGCATTGGGGTTTGATAATGACAGGTGCCCCTTACGGAGGCATGTCTGGTTGGGCCGTGACGCCTATTGGAGTAAAACTTGGAGGATAAATGAAAACTTTATTATCATCCTCATTGTTGACCACTAGGCATTTCATTTTTTCAAGCCCTCCGACTAGTAATTGGGTTAACTGGCACATCAAATTCATTTGATCTCGCATATCCTATTGAATTTTGGCTAACGGCTCTTGCATCAGTATTTACCTTTGCTCTAATCTCTCCAACCTTTTTTCCATGTCTTCTAGGTTAACTGAAATAATTTTTAATTAATCAGAGCCTTTTTACAAATTTTAATGCGTATGCAATGTAATGCAAATGCAATGCAAATGCATGGAATGAATGCAAAAAGAAAGAGAGGCGTTGATTTTGAATTCAATTCCATTAGAGGAACTTTTCTAGAAGATAAATTCCTTTACATAAAATGGATTACATATGCGGTTTTGTCCTCATAGTTCAGGTGAAGACACCAATCCTTTTCTTCGTATCCGGATGTTACGGTCATGTCCCGTGAACTTTCTCAATAGATGCCTCTTCTAGCTCCTTGTTGTTTGATCCAGACCGCGACTCTTCACTCACCTATCCCCCGTGATGCTCATAAGCTTCTTTAAGAAAGTCGAAACGTGACGGCTCTTGAATAGTCTTTGTCGGCTTGAATCCTCGGGCAAAGTCTTGTATTCTTCTGCAGACCATCAGCCTTCTCTCGTTGTTTATTTGGACTATATTCGAACGATCGTATTATAATCCACTTTATCAAGCAACCCATTTCCTTATGACAAACTCTACTATTTAGCAATCGAATATGAATCAACACCTTCTTTCTATGATGATGAAATGCAATGCAGTCAAAACAAAAGAAACATGTTAGCACAAGAGAAATAAACAACAGAATAAAGTACCTAATCGGGTGACCACTAGGGTTTGGCGTGGCTCTACCTAGGGTTGACTTTTAGAGTTTTCTACATGTGGTTTGGTTCTAAAGAGAGGTACCTGAACCAGCAGATTCCTCAATCCTCACCCACTATAGGCTCATATGGATCGAGTTCAGTTCAGGGGAATACATTTCCCTATGGCCATGCGGAGATGAAAATCTCACGAAGCACATAGGTACAGATGTATTCCGGAAGCAGTCCACTAGGTCATGCGGAGGTGAAAACCTCACGAAGGCATAATTTCTCACTCCCACTTACAGGTGTAACCACAACGGTCATGCAATGCAATGCAAGAGTATTCTACGAGATTTTAATAATAACATCAATAAATGCATTAAAAGAAACGTGATTTTTCAAAACAATTTTCCAAGTTTTCAATCAAAAGGACAAAACTTAATCAATCTATAGCCTGACTCTCAACCAGTCCCCAGTGGAGTCGCTAAGCTGTCGAAACCATTTTTTGCTTTTTGAAAAAACGATGAGCGACTTAAAAAATATAGAGTAGAGTCACCACCAACCTTTTTTGTTTAGGTGTGATCGGATCACCTTGTAAAGAATTTTGTTTTATTTTAAAAGGAAATTAATTTTGGTCTACGAATTTCAAGAAGAAAATGGGTTTGGGAGTCGGTTACGTACAATGAAGGATTAGCACCCTTGTAACGCCCAAAATTGGTACCAAATTGATTAATTAATGTCCTAATCTCGAAAAGTTTGAAACGATTTTGAAATTCCATTTTTAAAAAAAATTTAAATAAGTCGAATTGGATATTGAGATTCTCTTGTTCCGAAGGAATAAAATATCACATCCAGCACGATAGGATATGACGTTTCAAACCCTCGATGCCTAGATCCTCTCATGATTTCCAAAGTTCATGCATTGAGATTTTTATAAGGATATTTGATTATTTAGACAAATGAAAAACCGAAGCCCAGCACGATAGGGTACGATTTCTTGGATTTCCAAACACGAAACATTACCTTGTTTTTTAGAAAACATGGACAAAATTTTAAAAGGATATTTGGTTATTTGGTCAAAGGAAAACCGAAACCCAGCACGATAGGGCACGATTTCTTGAATTCTCAAACACGAAATATTGCCTTATTTTGAATTATTTTCAAATACGCAATTTTAAAATTGGCTCAAAATGCATTTAAAAAATGAAACATTTAGTAAAGGCCCGGATACATTGGAGTTTGAAACATAAAACAATAACAAGAAGCACAAGCATAGCATTAATCATGAATTAACATACAAACTCAACATTATACAAATGAACGTAATTATAGAAATAATCTAACGCACAAATATACAATAACGATAACTGCATAGTTTAAAAGATACATATTAACAATCAAAGATCAATAAACTACAAAATAGAATAATTCTACAAAATTTGTAATGGCAAATTAATATAAAACAAAATTTTGAATGCTAACAAATGAATTTAAAATAAAGAAAATGGAGTTTGAAATCTACAATTTATGAAGTTATTTAGAAAATAAACTATAATCAATATAATAATTTATAAATGAGTTTACGAAATAACTATTATGTAAGAAGAAATTTAAAATGTATGGTATACAAAATAATCTAAAACCGAATATACTATATACAAAATAATCTAAAACCGAATATACTTATCTAAAATAAAACAAAATAAAAAAAACTTAATAAATAATGTATATATAAAAAAATATATAGAAAAGTGTGTGAAATAAGTAAAACATAATTTAGAATAAGATCTTTAAAAGAATAATTATATATTTATATATAGATTTAAAATAAAATATACATAGATAGATTTAAAAAGAGAATACATACATAAAATAATATGACATTAATAATATATACATAAAATAAGATAATTTTAATACAAATTATATATATGTACGTATAAATTAATAATATATAAGAGTATTTAAATTAAATATTATACAAATTATTAAAACAAAGAGACATATAAAAGAATATTTTGAAATCAAATATTTATACAATAAAATAAAAAATATATATAAATGAAGGTTTAAAACAAATTAAAACATTGTAAAATCAATAAAATAGTTCAAAATAATTTATTAAAACAACTTATATAATAAATAAATTTATTTCTATAAAAGAAAACTGCAAAGATTGTGCACGAAAACTAAAAAAACTTAATTGAAATAATAATAAAATTGGCAAGCTACTTTATAAATAAATAGAATGATTTGAACAAAGTCAATGACCAAGCTAAAATGCGCACAAATGATTAGGGTCTAAACCAGAAAATAATTCCATAGCCCAAAACGCAGCGTTCAAGCTGGCCGAATTGAAACAACACATGAATTATAAGGAAATAATTAAAGAATGGAATAAATGCAAATAGGGCCCAATCGAACATCAGCGCAAAATGGAGGGACCAAGCGCGTAATTATTCCTTCACCGCAGAAACACACGGATCCTATGGACATCGGGTCGGACGAATCGGGTTGTGATCTATACGGAACCGTTTTAGAGCCACTGAAACAGGCCCTAAACGGTGCCGTTTCATACGTCTTAATAAAACTTAAAAAATAAACCCTAATCACTAACCCTTTAGCCATTTTAAACAGAAAAAAAAAACGTAACATTCTCCTAACCCCCCTTTTAATCGGCTGACTCCAAAAACCAATGTCAGAAGGCCATCCGATGACCATACGCCACAGTAATCAGTGACGGCGTCGAGTGAAGACCAAATCTGGCCCCCTTTTGCGAATACTCGAAGATATTGCCACCTTCGCGACAAAAAATCCCCGTTCAAGCTTCGATTTCGGTGAAGTGAATAGGAATCCGACGACGGTATTAAACAGATAAACGCCCCTCTCTTTTTATTTTTTTTGCATGCGATAAATAAAAACCCAAAGGTAAGGAATAAAAAAAAAGAAAACTTAATGTGTAAAAGAAAATCTGAGATTCACTTTCAAAAACCTTTTTCTTTCTGTTTTATTTCTATTTTTGCATGCGTAAGTCAGTGTTCGCAAAAAACGTGAAGACCTTTACAAATGTTTGCTTCGGTTTTTATAACCAAATTCAAAAAATAAAAATAAGAAAAAATACAACCCTTTTCTTTTGATTTGCTGTGTTGTCTTTTGTCGTTGTTTTAGCAGGTACAAGGCCTCGTACGGAGGCGTGGACGTGGCACGTACGGAGGCTGTGCGTTGGAGGCTGCTGAAGCGGCGCAAGGCTAGGGTTCTGTGGCTAGGGTTTCCGAAATCCTATCCTGTTTGGGCCATTTGGTTTAGTTCTGATATTGGGTTATTGAGCCTGTTTCGAAGTTAAACTATTGGGCTTGTAGGGATTAGATTTGTTGGGCCTATTTGTATTTGGGTGTGATGTAATAAACTGGACTGTTTATTATTAATTGTTTTGTTTTTTTTTTAATTTGTTATTTTTGGTTTTTGGTTTTGGTTTTATCGGGCCCGGGCATAAATCGAGTCCTACAACTTGAACAGTTGAACTTGTTGCTTTGTCTGTATATATATATTAAGTAGTGTATGCTGATATGAACTATTTGAAATCATTTAATGCAGAGTAGTACTATGTATTAATGAGAAATGATTGGTGGTTTACAATCTGGTTAATAGTTCCAAATCGCTTTTTTGTGATGTTGTATTACTATTGTCTGCAGAGCTTCTCTAAAATCCATTGATTTTTTTGTGGGAACTTTTTCTTACATATATGTTGGTTTATGGTGTTTAAGTTTGAAAGCCTGTTTTGTGATGTTTTAGGTGAGAAATGGACAGTGTTTGTGGCCAGGCATGAGACAACTTTGCCTTAAGAAGGGTCTTGTGTATGGCTTTATGCAGTTATTATCAAAACCCTTCAAAACCTTGCGTGGAGCAAGTCGGTCTCTTAGGGTTGTAGAGTTTTGCAGTGTTTCAAACATGTCTTCCTCTTTACAAATTGAACTGATGAGTGCACTGCTTTGAGATTTTGAAAGATGCACAGTTTGGGAACCAGATTGCAAAGTGCTGTGGTAGTATGAAAGATACAAGTTAGAGAAGCAGATTGTGCACGGCGTAGGTTTCCTTTTGGATATGTGCTGAAAGTTGCAAGTTGGGCTTCTCCCTCTGTAAATTGAGGCATAACCAGGTAGAAGTAGAGTGGTTTATTCAAATGGTTGGTAGTGTTGAGTATTTTTCACATTTAGTTTTATATATATATTTTTAGTCCTTGTTTTAGGTCTAATATTTTTTACTATGTGATGATGATGAGATATCATATTGGGCGTTGCTTGTATCAAGAAGTGTTGATTGGTGTAATTCTTTTTTCTCTGTACAATGTAATGATTGTGTGAAGAAAACCAAGTCTTGTTCAAATATGAAAATTTTACAAGTTTTGTTCATAAATTTGTCACTCTTTTCATTTGTAAATCTAGTAATCACAATTCCAGGTTTTGCTTAATGTCAAGATTAGATTATGCAATTATAAGATGTCATTTTGTTCGAATTTTATTATACTGGTAAAGGAGTCTAAAGAAAAAGAATTTTCCCTTCACTGGGATCCTCTTGAATAATCTTAGAACTCATTTGTATGTTGTAGAATTGGCCTCTGTGCCTTGAAGTTGTTGAGGTCTCTTGGTCCTATTATTTCAGTATGAGCATAATTGACTTGAACTTATTTGTATGTTGTAGAATTAGCTCTTGAGATATGGCTAATAGAACTAGAATCATTGAAACTGTGGGTGGTATTTCCAGATGTGGGACTAGCCATTTTTGAGTGGGTGCTTGTTGATTGTAATATAGGCTTTATTGCATGCTTAAAAGGAAAAAGCTTGTTAGGCTTCTACCAGATTGGCATGCTGCATCTTGCAATACAGGCAAGAAAAATATAAATTTATTAATATATATATATATATAATAAACTCAATTAAACAATGAAAAATAATAAATTCTTAATATATATTTGTTTCATTTAAAACAGCTTTTATAAAATATTTTTAGGAAATCTGTCAAACAATAGAAAATATTTTACATAAATTCATCCAACTACTAAAAAAGTAAATCATTTACAAAAAAATAAATGATTTTCTAAAATATATTTTACTGGTAAATAAACGGAGCCTAAATAATTTCAATCAATGTAATTACTCTTATAGTTAAAAATGATGTATGCCCTAAAACTAAGTTAAATCTAAAATAAATAAAAAAAACCTAAAAATTTACCGTAATCAAAATCTATACCACTTTGAAGGTAGGTGATAGACGGTTTAGTCAACGGTCAAAACCAATTACGCGGCGCCGCAACCAACAGCCAATACGGGTGCAGTCACTGAAGAATTACCGTGAGATAGCGAGAGAAAGGGTTAGTGAAGGTAAAGAAGCCAAGTTCTACCCCAAAAGAAAGAAACAGGGGGGCTTTTATTTGTAGTTAACTTTTGGTTGGCATTACCACACTCCGATTTGATTGAAAATCCGTGAAATCATCAAATCTAATTTGTCCCCCACTTTCGACAGTAAAACCTCACCATCCCCCTGCTTTCAGTTTTTAGTTCTAGGTTTCCTCTTAAAATTCCCTCCCACACACTCTTTTTCGTTCTTTTTGTTTTTCGTTTTCATGTTTCACACACTTGGAGAGACCCAAACCGACGCTTCGCCAGACAGAAATCGTGGGAAGACAAAGTTGTAAACGAATATAAAGAAAAGGGCGGAGGGGTTGAAAGGCGGCTCCTTCTTGCTTGGTTGTGCTCCAAAATAGATGGGGGCTTTGGCTCCAGTCCTTTCCACTTGGATACCTGAAGATGACCTTCTTTTGAAGAACGCTATTGAGGTACTTGCCTTTTCTTTTCTCCTTCATTGGTTTTTAAGAAAAGGAATAAAATAAAGATTGGGTCTTTTTCATACTTGTTTCAGGAATTGGTTTTACTCGTGGTCTCAATTCGACTTTTCTTCTGTTCGTATTTGCTGTCAACTTGAAGTCTTCTTTGTTTTTCTAGTAGCTAGAAAATAATGCCTTTTTTTTTTCTTTTAAATTTCTCGCCCCTTCTATTTTCTTGTTTTATTTATTAGACTTGCAGAACTTATTTACGCGTCCTTCTTAGTCTTTTGGATGTATGGCACTGCCACTGTTCTAGTCTTCAAATTCTGGGTTTATTGTGTTAAAGCGTGGATTCATTGCAATATAAGTTGGTTGTATTAAAAAAAAAGTTATACGATTCTTGCATTATGTTTATAAAGTTAGGATATTCATAAGATTATCCTCCTGTTGTTGTTGTTTCAGAGGAATACTACTGCATAATGCCAAAATTTGTCAGTAGATAGATTGGTTGTGAGAATGCGATGTAGAAATATTACTAATAAACATGGTTTGCGCTGTGCCAAAGTGTTTCTATTCATGGATGCTAGTAGTTTTTCTAAAACATGAAATGACATTATGGTTGGTCTGGTAGTGCCCTTATGCAAAGAGTGCATGAATATCAACAGGAAAAAGGGATCCAAATTGTGCATTTAGCATGACATTATCACCTCACTCTACTTCAGTTTTTGTTTTGTTTTTCTTATCGTCCTATGAATTGTGTTTCTAAATTATTGAACCCTGTTTCAGTCTATTTCTTTATATCCTTTGCAGGCTGGTGCTTCTTTGGAATCTCTTGCTAAGGGTGCAGTGCAGTTCTCTAGGAAATTCTCCGTTAGAGAACTGCAAGATCGATGGCATTCTCTCCTTTATGATCCAGTTGTTTCCGAGGAGGCTTCTTCTTGCATAATCGAGTTTGAGCGTTCTGCTTCTTCCTTGTCTTCGAAATTTGGCAGAACAGGAAATTCAAAAGATAGCAAAAGTTTGGGTGGAAAGAGAAAGTCTGAGAGTGTGCGTAGCTGTTACTATGCATTGCGCAAAAGAATTTGCAACGAGCCTTTTAACACGATGGACCTGAGTTTCCTTATCGCACCTAATGATGGCAACTATGTTGGGCTTGAAGATGAGCCTCTACCTGAAAACTGCATGCTTGGCAATCCAATTTCAGATCAGTTTGGAGTTCAAGAAACAAATATGAATATAATGAGTTGTTCTTTTCCGCAAATGTTAGCTGATGGTGCTGGAGTGGGAGATGAGTGCACAACAGATGGCTTTCAGACTACTAATCATAATCCAGATGATAGTAGTTTTCCTGTAGAGCCAGTTAATCTACATAAGGAAATTCCTCATATGCTCAGAGAGAATCAGTTTCTTCTAGAGAGTGGGTCTGGCATTGAGGAATTGCATGAACCTAAGGAACTGCCTGTAAGCAGCTTGTTTTCTGCTAATGATTTAATGGTAAAACCTTCATCTACTTTCGATCAAATTAACAATGATCCAGAGAATATCTGCTCTGAGTTTGAGGGCAACCAGGTCTTCAACTCACCAGTTATGGATTGTGGATTATCTATATGGGGAACTGATGAAGGCTTGTCTGCATCTGCTATTCCCACTGATGGTCATGAGGAAAATGATATGCAGGGAGATGTATATGCACTTCCTGGTGACATCGATACTAAGAGTGATCATGCAGCAGAGCATGATGTTGCTACTGATTCTAAGTTGGAACCTGACATGCCATGTGCAGAAATGGGACATCAAACAGCTGATACAGAAGGTTATTTGGTGGAAATTACTAACACCCTTATGAATGATGAACCCTTTTTCATGGATGTTGATGCGAAAGATGTGATTGATAAGTCTTACTTTGATGGCCTGAGCTCATTTTTGGCAAGTTCACCTAATAATTGTGATCAAGATCAAATGCCTGATGTAACTGAAGCTATGGCATCGGAAGCTCAAGATAATCTAGCAAATGCGTCTTCATGTCTTGGTGAATTGGATGAAGTTGCAGGATCTTCTGCAGCAGATGGGCCTATTTCTTGTGATTCAGAGGCCTTGATGCTTTCTTCTGTATTAACTTCAGATTGTCAGTTCCCTGAACTGACTAATGGTATCATTTGTTGCACATTAAATACTGAGGACCCAGAAATTCCTTGCAATGAAGATGTGTTCTCCAAACAGCTGTGTCCATCAGTTGTTTCCTCAACACAACACGTTTTCAAAGAAGCTGGCAATCCATTATCTGCATCTTTTAAAGATTTTTCTGGGGGTCAGAAAACTGATGGAGGTTCCTTTCTGGTTCAGAGAGATCAAAGAGATCCTGGGCAATCTATTGGAGCCTGTCAAACGAAAGAATCACAAATGGTACCAGAAATGGGTCAACTTCATCCAGTTAACAATTGCAGAGTTAAATGCGAGGATTCTTCATGTGTAGCACCTAAAACCGATGGTTTTCTGGCCAATGTTTCAGCTCAAACTAATTCCAAAAATATTACTGAAGGCACTCTCCAACCGACACTGCTGAAGGAAAGGAGTGAAAGTATAATATCGGGAAAGCATTTAGGTCATACTTCTGCTGATTCTTTACTAGAGAAACCTGCTCTTTGTTCTGATAACCACAATAGTTTGAATTCTTTTGCCATTAAACAAGAAGTGGATGCTCTAGAAAAGATTAAAGATCACCAAGCCACTAGTGTAGAGGTGGGGCCCATGGATATTATTTCTCCAGAACCAGTTATTGATCATCCACCTCCAGATCTAGAAGAGTTAGTGATTGAAAGTGATGATGATGTTCCTTATTTCTCAGATATTGAGGCAATGGTATGTCTTGAACTGCCACTGGTTGTCACTTTTATTATAGTCATCATTATTGTCTGCTATTCATGTTCTTTTATGCTTTATGAACAGATCCTTGATATGGACTTGGATCCTGATGACCAAGATTTGTGGGATCAGGAAGGTAGTATGTTGACCGAATAAATTTTAAATTGCTAACTTTTATCTATTAAGCCCTGCCGTAGTAGTTTGGTAATATCTGCAGTTACTGAAGAGAGAAAAAAAAGTGTTATTTTTCTTCCCCGCCTCCACCTCTTGTGGGTTCTATTTTTTGTATTTGAATCTGTTTTCTAGAATTGCAAGATAATTTTTACTTTCTGTGCAGTTGCTAGATATCAACATGAGGACTATAAAAAAGCAATTATTAGGCTGGAGCAGGTTTCCCATTCTTACATGCAAAGGGCCATTGCATCCCATGGAGCTTTTGCCATTTTGTATGGCCGCCATTCCAAACATTATATTAAGAAACCTGAGGTATTCTACAACTAAGAAGTCCTTATTTTTAAGCTTTTGTACCGTATCCATACTTTTTTACCTTTCTCCTCAATGTTGCCTTTATGATTTGAATGATATTTTGTTAATCTTTGAAGTAAATGGTTTCTCAATTGTACACATAATAATGTCCAGTAAGAAAACCATGCTTTCTAAACTGCTTATCAGTATCTGAAGCTAGTAGCAGTTTTAGGGTTTTTGTTCCTAGGCGAGTAAATGAAAATTGATGAAAGAAAATTTCAGTAATACATTATAAATTTGATTTCGCAGATATTACTGGGTAGAACAACAGAAGATTTTGTTGTTGACATCGACTTGGGAAGAGAAGGGTGTGCTAATAAAGTGTCAAGGCGGCAGGTGTGATGACTTGATAAATTCATGGATTATAGAGAAGATAGTAGTAATACATGAGAATAGTAATTCGTTGTTGTCTAATAAGCTGCCATACTAATTTTCTATGGCTCCTCTCGTGTGTTTAGGCAATTTTCAACTTGGAAGACGATGGATCATTCCATCTTAAAAATCTCGGCAAGTGTTCGGTATCGATAAATAACAAGGAAGTAGGTCCTGGACAGAGCCTGAGCCTTGATTCGGGTTGTTTGATTGAGGTACTGTTTTGATGATATTGTTTTTCATGAATTATGTGGTAATGTGTATTGGACAGTGACATGCATGCAGTTGTTTTCATATTCGGGTTGGGATATGAACATTTTGAGAAGTTTTAAGCTGTAAATGGTGGTTTTTATTTGCAGATAAGGGGAATGCCATTCATCTTCGAGACAAATCAAACATGCGTGAAGCAGTATTTGAATAGTAAGTTGAGGAAGTCGGGAGGCCCATGCTGAAAAGGACGATTTGAGGACAGTCTAGTGTTTTCTGGGGAAGACGGGATTAAGAAATAGGGGGCAATGGCAACAAATCCTTTTTTGTAATTAAAAACAAGTTTGAGAAAAAAGAAAAATTGTAATCCATTGATATTCAATAAGAGTCTTAGTTTCTCTTTTACAGATTCGTTAGACCTTGTGTTTCTGTATTTGTGCTTTAAATATTCATATAAATTTTAAAATATTTTATATTCATCATATTATGATTGTTTTTTGCACGAAAAGCCCTAAAAGAACATTGATTACCTTTTTCTCTCTATTGGTCTCTTCTTGCCATTCGCGCGTCTTCCTGACGAGAAATGATTGTATAAACCTTCCCTATCACCTCAGATGGGATAGATCAAACTATGAAAAACTCGATAAAACTCTCAGCTGATTAACTCCTTTCAACAAACTCTCAGCTGATTAATATTGTATAACTAACCCAATTGATATTGATTGAACCAGCTTACACTAACATTCCCCATTGGTCTTAAAAAAACTAACTGAAATAAACACCATGTTTCCTCTTGAAATACAGAAAAGATCTACCAATCAAAGGCTGGGTCAAAGATGTTAGCCACTTGCTCCTGCGTAGGTACGTCAGTCACTTCCATTTTGTGAGTTGCTACATGTTTTCACATAAAATGCCTATGAAGCTCCACATGCTTGGACTTGGCATGAAGAACTGGATTTTAGACATCGCTACTGCACTGGTTTTGTCACACCAAACAACTAGCATGTAGGGAATTTTAATTGCCAACTCTTCCAACAAGAATCTAACCCACATAAGCTTTGACATTGTGCTGGCTACGCTCTTGTATTCAGCTTCTGCTATAGACGAAGCAACATCAGGTTGCTTTTTGGAGCTCCAAGAGATTGGGTTTCCACCAAGAATACCACATGACCCAAGGTCGAGCGCCTGTCTTCGAGACTGCTCTCCCAGTCCACATCAACAAAGGCAACAAGACTCATGTTTTTTGTTGCTTTGAATAGAATCCTATAGTTAATTGTACCTCTGAAATATCTAAGTATCCTCTACAGTGCATGCCAATGACCATCCATAAGCTGATGCATAAACTAACTTGCTTTGCTCACCCGCAAACATAATGTCTAGCCTTGTGGCACAAAGATACTGAAGCTTGCCAACTACGCTCCTGTACTGAGAAGGTTTAAGAAGAAAATAGCTTGCGGATACTTCTAACTTAGGTGAGCCAACCGTAGGTGTGGCTAAAGGTTTGCAATCTGCCATCGTAACAACTTGTGGTACCTCTTGGATATACTTCTTTTGGTTCAAAATAACATTTTCACCAACCTTGTGAGTATCTACACTAAGATTAAAATTCAAGTCTCCCAGGTCCTTTAATGAAAACCTTTTGTTTAGCTATACGACCAATTTATCAACTTTAGTTATGTCATCTCCCATTATCAATATGTCATCTACATAGACCAATAAATAGATCCTTTTACCCTTTACTACACAATGAACAAGGCTACATCAGCTTTAGAATACAAAAAACCAAGTTCCCTCAAGTAAATTTTCAATTTCTCAAAAGAAGCCCGAGGGCTTGTTTGAGACCATATAGTTCTTTAGGAAACCTGAACACCGGCTGATTGTGACCTTCACCAACCTGTTCAAAACTAGGAGGCTGATTCATGTAGAGTTCCTCCAAATCTCCATTGAGAAAGGCATTATTGAAGTCCACTTGTCTTAATCTTCAATGATTTGTCAAAGCAAGTGCGAGCACGTAGTATCTTTAACAACAAGACTAAATTTCTTTGAAATCTTGCCCAGAGGTTTGAGAGTACCCCTTGGCAACTAGTCAAGCCCTGGAATGAGCTACATTACCATCAACATTCTTTTTTACCTTAAACACCCATTTACATCCGATTGGAGTTCGATGAATAGGTAAATCAATTAAGCTCCACATGCCTTGATTAATTAAAGCTAAAATTTCTTTTTCAACAGCTTTCTTCCAATGAGGGAGTGTGTACTAAGGCCTTATGAACATCCTTGGGCACCTGGTCACCAAGACCCTTTGTCAAGTACGCCTATGGTTTGAAAATACCTTCCTTTCCCCTTGTAACCATGAGATGATTATTTACAAAAACTGGTGTAGAAGCCACTGAACTTGAGGGATGTTGGAGTTTTTTGCATCAAAAGAAAAATAAAGTGAAGTAAAAACAGAATAGGGAACTTTGCAAAAACGGCTGAATGAATTTCATCATCTCTTTCATTCTAATTTTGAACATATATATAAGAATTACACAAGTAATTGGACAGTTACCTAATGGTTAACTGCTCCCACTTAATACATGACTAAAACATAGCTTAAATTACACACAAAAGAAACTGACATATCAAACATTACATCAAATTGAAATCATCAACAAATCCTACTAACTTTGCTATCAAATTACAAAAGAACTAGACAGAGTTGCATAGGAACAAAACACTCAAAATGTGTTGTTGCATTCGGACCAGCTCCATTTCTGCACTTCAAAACAGTGTTGCAACATAGTTGAGCTAAATTTGCAGCTGGTCTTTTTTTGCAATGTAGGCCAAAGCTTAACACTCATTCTTGGACTGTATGCAACAAACACCAATTTTTTCTTTCAAGGTTTCAAACCTGGTAGCTCCTTTCAAAAGATCTGTTGAAAATGGTGCACTTGTGTTGCTTGAAACTTTAGTGATTGCAGTAGAGTTTGCTTTCAACATTTCTACAACTTGACCATGCATGCCATTTTCTTGGCCATGGAATATCATATTGGTTGTTAGAACTGTAAATGCATTCTCAACCAAATGGAAAATAAGACCCTGCATGCCAACAAGCTCATCAAAAGGTACATCCTCCGCACCGTTAGCATCATCTAGGCCATCAAACATCTTTTCCACATGAGCTTCAAGACGAGGTGCTTGCATTTCCCAACGAGTAGCTACATTTTCAGCATTCCTTCTGATCATTTGACTGGCTCCACCAATAGTTTGTGCTCCACCAGTATCTTCACTATTTCCATCACTAGCTAAATTCCTATTAGCTTGTTCTAGGGGTCGTCTAGCAGCACGAGCACCATTCCTATCCACTTCATCTTCTCTATTAGCATCTTGTCCTCCAAGTTCTCGTAAATGCCGGAAGTAATCCCTTAAAGAAGTTGCTCCAAGAAAAATAAACACAATGCTAGCAGATAGTAGGAACCCATGCAAACAATCAGTAAGAATGATTGTGGTTGAAATATGGCTCAAGAATAATCTCTGAGCTTCACCAAAACTCCTGACGAAAGCCAACTGCCATATCCAAAATGTAATGAAAGGTATAATGAGGAGCCAAACTGAAAATACAAAACTAAGGCGCAAAAAGAACTGTAGAACATGATAAGCTTTCATAGCTTTTTGCCAGCAACTTTCTTTTACAACTTCATCATAGCAATAAGGCTCCACCAAATTTATTTTTTGCAACCAACTAAGAGAATTGTAGTTCACATGCCCCAGCCTCCTATGCCATAAGGTTGCATCATCAGTCTGACTTGCATATGCCTTAGCTTGAAGTTGATTCGCATCTACAATGAAGGTTCTGTCTTGCATAGCTACTGTTGTTAACACCTGACCAGTAGCACTTTTGATCACACAAGTTTTGCCTTCAAAGATTAAAGAGTAGCCCTTCTCCAGTAGCTGACCAACACTCAGCAAATTTTGATCAATGTCAGGTACATAAAGAACCTCTGAAATGGTTTTGTTACCTGACTTGGTGCCTATCACAGCCTTACCCTTCCCTTTTGCCTCCAAGAGTTCACCATTGCCTATTCTGACTTTGGATTTAAAGGTGGTGTCCAACTCCTTGAACATGCTCTTATCAGAAGCCATGTGGTGGGTACATCTACTGTCAACTAGCCAGATTTTGCTCACCTTGCTCGAGCTTGTGAAGCAGGATGCTGAGAAAACATACTCTTCTTACACTTCAACATCTTCAGCAGCCTGAACTTGGTTTTGATACTGTAGTTGTGGTTTTGGCTTATTTTTGCACAATTTTTCAATGTGGCCAAATTGTTTGCAGCTTCTATACTGAATATCTGGTCTATACCAATAGTATTTTTCAAGATGAATAGTCTTTTTGCAATGGACACAAGGTGGAAACTTCTTCTTGGTAGCCTCTTCTTTTTTTTTTCTGTCCAAGGCTTCTTGCCTTTGAAATTCGAGGTTAAGCTTGAGCCCTCTCTACTTTTGGCTTGAAAAGCTCCCTCAAAGTGCTCTTCATTTCTAATAGCTCTTCTTTACTCTTGTGCATAGAGAGCATTTATCAAATCTGTTAAAGGAATGGTTGATAGGTCCCTTGAATCCTCCAAAGAAGAAATTTTTGCTTCATACTTCTCTGGCAAGGTTGTTATGACTTTCTCAACTACCCTTTGATCACTAAACTCATCCCCAAGCAGTCTTATATTGTTGACAGTAGCCATGATTCTGTCAGCATACTGCTTAATGGTTTCTGAGTCTTTCATTCTTAAATTCTCAAACTCCCTTCTTAAATTGATTAGTTGCTATTGCCTAGTCTTGCCTGACCCTTGAAACTCCTCCTTAAGTTTATCCTAAGCCTCCTTTGGTGTGTCACAGGCCATTATCCTTGTGAAGATAACATCAGAGACTCCACTTTGAAGGCATGACATGGCCTTATACTTCTTGGCACAGTCTTCACTATGCTGCTTGATTTGAGCAATGGTTAGGTTGGCACTCAATGGTGGAGGTTCAGTGTCATTTAGAACAACATTCCACAAGTCATTTGCCTGCAGATATGTTCTCATCTTCATTTCCTAGATATTCTAGTTTTCACCAACAAAAACAGGTGGAGGAGGTGGTGAAAAACTCATGTTTTACAGTAACAAAAAAAAAACCAACGAAACAGCTTCTGCTTCTTGTTTCAAACATGATTAGCTTATAAACAATGCATAACCAAGGCCCTCAAAGAAAACAGGCTCTTGATACCATTTGTTGGAGTTTTTTGCATCAAAAGAAAAACAAATTTCATCATCTCTTTCATTCAAATTTTGAACATATATATATAAGAATTACACAAGTAATTGGACAGTTACCTAATGGTTAACTGCTCCCACTTAATACATGACTAAAACATAGCTTAAATTACACACAAAAGAAACTGACATATCAAACATTACATCAAATTGAAACATCAACAAATCCTACTAACTTTGCTATTAAATTACAAAAAAACTAGACAAAGTTGCATAGGAACAAAACAATCAAAATGTGTTGTTGCATTCAGACCAGCTCCATTTCTGCACTTCAAAACAATATTGCAGCATAGTTGAGCTAAATTTGCAGCTGGTCTTTTGTTGCAATATAGGCCAAAGCTTAACAATGGAGCAGCAACCGTAGCAGGAGATTACGGTTCTGGTGAACTGTCAAAGTAAACAAGTGGAAGAGAAGCCTGAGCTAACAAGGTGAGACCAAATTCTACTATTTGAAGATGTTTTCTTTCAACCAAATCACTCTGCTAAGAGGTGTGAGGACATGTCATCCTATGTTTAATGCCTTGATTCATCAGGAACTAAGAACAATTTCTAAATTCTCCACCCCAATCTGTTTGAAGCCCTTTAAGTTTAGTGTCAAATTTCAACTCAACTTGTTCTTAAGAAAAGTTGAAAAGTAAGAATGGCATCAGACTCAACCAAATGCAAAGGAGCAGTGTATATAGTATCAAATGTTTAAAAGGGCAACTTATGGCTCTTTCCCATTTGACAAGCAGCAGAAACAAAGAGATTTTTTTTCTTGGGAATATTGAAATTACATGATTGCAAGACTTTGGACATTACATCAAAAGAGAGGTGTCCAAGTCTCCAGTGCAAAAGATCATGTAAACAAACTTCTGACTTGACAACACTAGAATTAGAAACATTCTGGGGCTGAACTGTTATTGTGCAACATTGAAATTTTTTCCTTGACAAAACTTAAGAATCAACAGCTAGATTGTAAAGGCCTCCCTATTCAATGCCTTGTAAGAGAACCCGATGAGATTGAGAATCTTTAACAAAATACCTTGTGGGGTCAAACTCCAAGTAAACACCATTACCCTTAGTGAATTTAGAAACAAAAATTAGATTCTTAGTTATTCCTGGTACAAATAAATTCTTCAAAAGCGACAATCTAGACTTCGAGATAAAAGAACTTTGACCAGTGCTAGAAATACACAAGGGAGAACCATTTGCTACCACAACTTTACCTGTACTATTATATTGAGTGCTAGCAGTTTGGTTGCATCACTTATAAGATGAGCTATAGCTCTTGAATCCAGATACCAAATGGAGCGACAACCATGAGTTGGCACGAAGAAGCAACTGTCATCTTTTGATTGTCACACATGTTAGTGTCATGCACCAAGAACTGATTCTCCGCAAAGGAAGTAGGCTGATATAGGCATGCGTTGGCCTCATGAGAACTATTTTGGCAAACTAAGAACCACTAGACATCTAGAACTGTCTGGGATAGAGAGCTACAAATTTCTGAGAGTGAGCATGCACCTGATTTTGAACTGATGAAGAAATTTGATGTGTAGCCATATTAGTACTAAAAGAGCTAGAGAATGTTGAACAGTGTTTTTAGGCACATTGAAAGTTCAAAATTTTCCATGTTATTTATAGTAATAAACCATAAACCAAATTATTACATGTGCTTCTTGTGAGGCGGTTTAAGTTATTTCCCGAATTTCTACCAAATGATCTTCTCCGCTATCTTTAAATCCCGAATTGCTTTGAGTGTAGGCTCAATCAAAACGAACCAAACACACAAAATGAAAATTTTTATTAACTTTCAGTAGGAAAGTTAATTTTTCTCTATGGGAACAAAAAACTTTGAGCTTTTCAGAAAATAAAATTTATTCTTGTAAATAAATTGTCATTATTGTTTGATAGAATAACGAATCTATTGATTGTGTCTTTGTCTTTTAGGTCATTTCATAGTTTCTATTTAAAAAGATTCTTTTTACCTAATCTTGTTCAAGATTTTGGGAAAGTTCTTCAAGCTCTGGATTATTAAGAATTCGTTCTTGGAAGATTAGTTAGAGCCATTGGTTGAGTTTGTCGAAAAATCTTATTCGAATGACTCAATCGGAGACTTATTCTTCTATTCATCTCCATCAGCTTATCTATTCCATCTCTCACCTTTTGTTTTTGTTTTCTTTATTTATCTTGTTATTTAGTTTTATTTTAATTATTATACTTGTTGTTTTTGTGTTTTTAGGTATCAAGAAAGCATCTTCTAAAACTTAAAAACTCACCTTGCTAGCTATCCAAAATACTAGAATTCGATCTAGAGTTATCGAGTTAAAATCGAGTCTTCTCCTTTGAAACAACTCCATATTAATTTGGGACTTGTATAGACGCTGCCCTGTTATCATTTTTGAAAAGCCTTCAAGATAAAAAAAATCAACATAAAGCTTTTGAATTTAAATGGTTCTTGTCCCATTTTACATGGAGATAATATTGTAGCATTTATATATGATTGGTTCGTGAGATTTAAGGGTGGTGTACTATGAGAGAGTTGATTGGTTCATTGTAAGAAATTTTGGTATTTTATTGTTTTTCACCTTTGAGTGGTTAATTTAACATCTTTTAGTTGGATGTTTGGGAAAATTCGTACTAAATGTATGTAACACCCTAGTTTAGGGGCTGTGCATATTGGGTATAAATCAAGTGTTAGTAGGTTTTTGGGAGTGCTTGGATGAGTTTTAGAGGTTCTAAGAATGCTTGGATGAAAGGGGAAGGCTTTGAAAAATTTTGGATTTTTAGGGTAAGAAGGGGGAAATAGGGCAGGAAGGCCTTAAAATAATTTTATGGAGTTTAAGACACAAGGAAGGCATTGGCAAAGTGGCTTTATGCGCTGCTTAAGGGGCTGGAAGTAGCGCCATTGAGGTCTTGGGTTCGATTCAAGAAGGCAGCAAAAGTGGTTTTAATATTTTGGATTCTGGCGTTACAGGGATGGAAGCCTTAAAAGGAGTTGGGGCGTGTTTTTGACACAAGCAGCAACTTGGCCCAGTGGTTCTTGTGCGGCACATAGGAGCTAGAGGTGAGCGAGGGCGCAGGTTTGAGGGCTGGAGCGGCATTTTTGGAGTTTTATTTTGTTATGTGGTGATGGGCTGAAGTAGGAAGGGTTTAAAATTAAAAGGTGTGACTTTTTGGCATGAAAGTCAATGTGGCCGAGTGGCCTGGGCGTTGGGGGAGAGGCGTGCAGCAGCAAGGTCCTGTGTTCAAACCTTGGAGGCTGCAATTGGTTTTATTTTATTTTCTTTGACTTTTTGCTAGTTGGACGGCACATGGAGTCTTCAATGGATAAGCTGGTTATGTTTCAAATTCGGTGGGAGAAAGGATTATTATTAGTTTATCTTTTATTTTTTTTAGTGATAAAGTTATAAAATAGGAAGGGAATTTGGTTTAGAATTAAAAAGAATTTGGTGGCCGGCCAAAGGTGTTGGTAGTGTTTAATTTCGGCTGGAAGGGTGATCTTTTGGTATTTTCATTATTATTTTATTTATTTATCTACTTAGTTATCTTTTAGGATTATTATTATTAATTAGAGATAATGGTTGTTATTGGGTTATTGTTTTGATTTAAGAAAGTGATAAAATATGGATAGATAGTGGGGGAGTTGGCTAATTTAAAATTAATTTGAATTGGTGGCCTGGAGCTTTTGAAGTGGCAGCCGAAATTGGGGAGCTTCAAATAAGATAAGATTGAATTGGGGTTGTTTAGCTTTTTGAATTCGGCTGGTGGGTAATCTTGTTTTATTTTATTTATTTTTGATAATGGTGGGATTATTTTAATTAGTTTAAAATTAGTAAATAGGTGATAATGGTTGCTATTAGATTATTTTTATTTTGAATTGGGTGGTATAAAGTGAATTTAGGAAGGAATTTTGGATTTGGTGGAAGTCATGGCCGAATGGGGGGCTTGGAGTGTTTAATCGGCTTTGGAGTCTTCAAGGGGAGGGGGTGCCGAATTTCCTATTTAATGGGCAGCCTTCTTCATGAATTTCTTTTGATCCCTTTTGCCGAATTCTTCTACTCCCTCTCCCTATTCTTTTATTTTCTTTTAGTTTTGCCGAAAATTGTAGTCAACCAATTCATTACCGAATTCCTTTCACTCTCTTCCTTTCTATACCTTTTTATTTCCTCCAACAGTGATTCTTTAACCTTTAGACTAGGCCGAAACTCCTTTAATATTGGGCACCATTGTCGAAATCGTTGGCATCCTAGTGTGGTTGGCCGAATATCAGCAAGGGTGATCTCCCGGTTCATCTCCATTCGGTTTTAAGGGTAAGTGTTCTCTTTAAGGTATATTAAGGATTCTCTTCCATAAAGATGCCGAATCGGGAATCTAGGCCTTGATTCCTTTGGTTGGCCGAATGATCTTTAGGGCCATGATGATGTGTTTTTCTATTGTAGCTAGCGAGGAGCACTTAGGACCTATTTGAATTCGGATTGCTACTCGTCAAGGTAAGTAAGTGCTAATATTCGGCCATAGGCCATTTTGGTTATTAAGTATTGACCAATTATGTACCATGATTCTTAGGGGCAAATCGGTAAATCTGAGAGAGTCTTGAGATTTTAGATCGCTTTTGGTAAGTAAGTTAAATTGTAGTTATTAAATCCGAGATCTTGTATTATGACGTTTAACCAAAGGATTCGATTAAGTGATTACGATGGACGTGGATACCAGTCAAGGAGGACAAGAGAAAGCCCCCATCCCAAAGTTTAAGAAAAGAGCGGTTTCAGCTGTTCGGGATTGGCCGCCGGGGTGTGGGCCAGCCAGTGACGAGAAAAACTATAGGCAAATAGCTGTAGTTTCGCTAGGTGATAGTGTCGGGATCGAAGGTTTAGAACTTGAGGTTATAAGGTGTGTAACTAACCCATTTGTTTCGGGTTTTATGTGTTATATGTTTTACTAACAAATGCAGTAATAAGTGTGCCATATATATATCCTTAAAGGTATAGCGATGATCAGGTTAGTATCGAACCTGTTGCAATGTGATTACTTGCTTGTATATGAGTATGTTTATGGATATTAATAAGCATGTGTATACAGTATCATGATTATGTTTTATGTGGCATGTGCATGGGTGGGTTATGAAAAGAAGGTACGGGTGTACTTCGAGTACGTGGTTGATGTTAGCTTTGTGCTACATCGTGGATTGGCGCTGACTGAGGTCGCGTTGTGGATCTTTGCGATTTAGTTCGTGTGGTTACCTTGATTGATATCGGCTTTATGCCATATCGTGGCTTGATGGGTTGCTATGTGCCCCATCGTGGTTTGATGTTAGCTATACGCTACATCATGGATGGCATTGGTTGCCTTTTTGGAGGGAAAAGGAGAGGGTGACTCGATAGTCCCCTGGTGTGTGGTAGGCTGGATAAGGGGGTGTGTAGCGGATGGACCTTAGGATTGGATTGGGTTTCATGTTGCATTGTTTCATTTATAAAATGGTATGAAAATGGGCCAAGCCCAGTATGGCATGTGGATTGGTATGTTTTGGGAACATACGTGGAAAATGGGCCAAGCCCAGTGATCAGTGGATTGATGAGAAAAGGGCCTAGCCCAGTGCTTGAATATGATTTGATTGTGGGCCAAGCCCAGATCGTGGTAATGTCTATATGATTATGTTTACATATTGCATTTGATAATTGGGTTGATTTGTGGCTAACATGTGGGTGGATATCAGTGGCTTAATTACACACTGAGTCATTATGACTCACCCAACTTTTTAAACATCGCAGTGACATGTTGATCGGACCGGGTCCAGAGAGGATGCAAGGTGGCCCATGCAGAAGGAGATTGATTTAATTACTTTTAAGAAATTTTTAATACTAAGTGTTTTGTTTAATATTGGTTGTAATAAGGGCCACCTTCTATTTAAAGTATTCTAGTTACGATTATTGAAGTTTATATTATACTTAGATATATTTTCTTCAAATGGTTTATAATATAATAAATTATAATAAAGTTTTAATTCACATATTTTATATCGAGCTTATATTTGTTAAAATAATTTTTAATGGACACACTTTCCAAGTTTAATAAAATTTTCAAGTTTTATTCTAAAGTCAAGGATTTTTCAAACGGTTTCCGCAGTGACATAACCAAAACCGGTCAGGACTTGTGGGCCGGGTTTGGGGGTGTTACAATGTATTAGGGTAAGGTCGCAATTATTTGAGGGTTAGGGTAGATTGAGTTTGAATCATTGTTTGTATCGTGAGTTTAGTACTAATTTTTTCTCTAGACAAGATCCCATAGACGTAGGTTAAATGCAAACTATGTAAACATTATTTTTTTTAATGTATTTTATTCTATCATTAATTTCACTTATGTCAAAATCTGTGACCAGGGGCAAAGTTATAAAATTATTTTAAAGGAGACCAAAGATGAATCATAAATTGAAGGTAAAATGTAATTTTTTACTATTATATTAACTTGAAAATCTATAAATTTAAAAAAACTAAATAAAAAATTTACTATCTTTTGAGAGACCAAAACCACTACTACTTTTCTACATTGGTGCTTGTAATCACATCGTATACCCAATCAATTGCCACAAGCGGAACAATCTTTCAAACATTTTTTTTCCATTAATTACATTTGATTATGATTTATTTATTTATTTATTTTTCAATGAAAATTCACGTGTTGTATAATACCATATGACCAACTTAGTATATATATCTCAATTATGGTCCGCTTATTAAGGTCCCAAACACTCGGTATGAACTTTTGCTTAATTATTGAATATGCTTAATGAAATATGGACTAGATTAAGGTCACCAAGAAACAAAGAAGGAAAGGAATATATATATATATATATATATATATATATATATATATAAAATAAAAAGGGGTTTCCAATAGCTATAAATTATAGGCATCATCAAAGACATGCATGAACTTGTGTCCAGTATTATTCCTAGGGTTTCTTAATGATTAGCCAATTTTCAAACTCAAGTCAACCGCATGTTTATCATTCCTTTTACAAAATTATCATAGCATTAAAATAATCCAAAAAATTAGAGAAAATGAGAAAAAGAAATTAACCCTAAGTCAATAGACTTACCCAATGTACCCGATCTTAGCTTCCTCATTATCACCATTACAATTTGAAATTAAAATATCCACAATAGAAGGAAGAGAAATGACAAATTCAAAATAGTTCGCTTGAAATAAAGTCGTCCTTGCTAGAGAATGAGCAACTTTATTAGTGTTTCTACTAGTCCAATAAGAAGACATAGAATTAAAATAAGTACTAAGGTGGATACAATCTTGAATCAGTAGCCTCGAATTTGAAGAAACAAAAGAGCCATGAGATAGGGCTGTCCAAAAATGATGATTATCAATTTCTAGAATGACATCCTTTGCGTGCCAAGATCGAAGCCATGAGAGAGTCTAACAAGCAGCAATAACTTCAGCCATAAATGGGTACAAAATATCTGACTTAAACCTAATTATGAAACATACAAAATGACCCAAATAACTCCTCATGATGGCTGCCCAACCAACAACCCTACTGTTCATAAAAACAACTAAGGAAGGTGTAATAGCCCGATTTTGGGTCTAATTGGAATAGTAGTTTCGGGACCATAA
Source organism: Gossypium bickii (assembly GCA_025503065.1). Taxonomy (NCBI): domain Eukaryota; kingdom Viridiplantae; phylum Streptophyta; class Magnoliopsida; order Malvales; family Malvaceae; genus Gossypium; species Gossypium bickii. The sequence continues at coordinate 30,503,267 of CP106715.1, read as the reverse complement.
ATCTGACGTAGTAAAATTCATTTTTATTATATTTTTATGATCTAAAATTTTATGGAATGATTTTGTGGAAATTTTGTTCGAAAATTTTGACGTTTAGCTACTCAATTTAGTCAAAGGACTAAATTGCAAAAAGTGCAAAACTTGAATTCTATATGTTAGAGGTGTCCAATTGCTATGAGATTTTATATTAGAGGTCCTTATATGGTAATTAGACCATTGGTTAAGTTGGTGGACCAAAATGGACATGGTTTGGTATGTTTTCAAAGTTTTTCATTAAGGGCATTTTGGTAATTAATTGAATTAAAAAGCCAAATTCAATGCCAATTTTTTTCCATCTTCTTCCTCATGGCCGAAATTCACAAGAGAGAAGTCATAGCTAGGGTTTGACCACTTCCAAGCTTGATTGTAAGTCCGTTCTAGCCCCATTTTTAATGCTCTTTACATTTTTGAAGTCATTGTAACTCGATCTTTCTATTTCTACCATCAATTTGAAGAGATATCAAAGTTTAAAATTTTACCCATGATGGATGTTTGTGTATTTTGATGTCTAATGGTAGAAAATGCATGTTTGGTGTATGATAAACGGTTTTTGCTAAGTGATTTTCGGTGAAAATGCCTAAAAGAACTTGTTTGTAATAGTTATAAAATAAGTAGTAAAAGTGCGAATAAATGAAAAATATGGGCTGTTATGAGCATGATATAGGTTCAGATAGGCTTGGGTGTAATGAAATTGAATGGAAATAATTTTACGAGCCTAGGGACTAAATTGTAAAATATCAAACTTTAGGGGCAAAAATGTAATTTTTTCTATAATGTGATTTTGGAAAATGAACAATATGTTGATTAAATAAGTTAAATCTGATGTTATAGATCAAGAGAAAAATGAGGTTTGGACCTAGAACAGGGGAAAGACAAGTATTTAACGATTTAGCCCTTTTCGCCATTTTTATATCGAGGTAAGTTCGTATGTAAATAATGCATTGTTATATTTATGTTCGTATGTAAATAATGCATTGTTATATTTATGTTTTAAATGCTTTAAAGTTGTATGAATTGTGATTAACTCTATGGAAGTATTCGTCAAAGTTTCGACAATCGAGAAATCCCAGTTGAACCTTAGGAATAACTAGGATACAAATGTCATGATATTAGGGCTACTGAGATTACGTGTAAGATCAAATCTAGGATATGACATCATTATGAGACTTCGTATAAGACCATATCTGGGATATGGCATCGATATGAGACTTCGTGTAAGACCATAGCTGGGCTATTGGCATTGATACGAGATTACATGTAAGAGCATATCTGGGATATGGCATTGGTATAGTACTGTGTGTTCGAGATCCCCGAGTATCCATTAGTATTCCAAGTGGTTCAACGGGAAATTTAATGAGTATGTCAAAGATGAGAAAGTATATGAATATGTTATGAGATGGTAAAGGTATGTACGAAAAACTCAAAGAAAATAAGCTTAGTATATGATGAACAATTGGTAAGACTGTGATTGAATAAGTTGTGCGTATGAACCTTAAATGACATTTATGTTGATACGTGTTATGTAATTCATATGATGAACTATTGGTATATGACAATTATGTTGATATGTGTTATGTTGATATGAAATGACATTTATGTTCATATGACATTTATGAAGTTTAATGACATTTATATTGATATATGTTATGTTATTCATATGATGCGCTATAGGCAAGAATGTGATTGGGTAAATTATACTCATGAAGTTTAATGACATTCATATGGAAATATGTTGTGCAATTCATATGATGAGCTATTGGTAAGATTGGGATTGAGTAAGTTGAGTTTGTGAATTTTTAATGACATTTATATTAATATTTGTTAAGTTAATTATATGTCAAGTGCATGAATAATGTTTGGTATTATTTGCATATGAACTTACTAAGCTATATAACTTGCCCCTTTCCTTTCCCATGTCTTTTAAGGTTATTGAGCTAGCTTGGGTTGGAGTTTGCCAGAGATCTTACCACACTATCAAGCTATCATTTTGGGTATAAGTGAATTCAAGTATTTTATGTCTATGGCATGTATAGGGACTTAGTCTTTTGTTAAATGTGCCATTATGATTGTAGCCAATGTGTTGGCTTGTGATTGTCAAATGCTTGTTTTGATAATTGACCATGTAGATTGATTTATTTGGGCTATCATGGTTGTAAGCCTAGGTATATATATATGTGTGCTAATGACTTTGGTGATATGGTCATGGTATGCTTGGTGAATGATAGAAATATTATTTTTGACATGAATGTGGGATGTTTGGAAATGTGGTCTATTGATGAAATGATAAAGTGGTGTACAATTAGGTATATTGAAAGTAGTCAATTGTGACTTAGTAAATGTTGTGAGTATGTTAGATGTGGATATTGTGTCGGTCATAATTGTGGATGATTTGATTACCTAAGTATGTTCTGTATGTGCCTTGAATTGGTGTAAGTGTATGTGTGTACAAGGGTGGCGAACGGCTTGGTAAATAGCCTTTAATTTGTCCACACGGGTAGACACATGGGCGTGTGTCTAGGCCGTATGTGACACACGGTCTGCCCCACTGGCATGTGTTCCAGGTGTGTGTCCCCTGCACTTTAATTTTGAAAAAAAACAAAATGTCTAGAATTTAGCACACGGGTAGAAACACGGGTGTGTGTCTCAGTCGTGTGTGCTACACGGCCTATCACAGGGGCGTGTGGCACGACCGTGTGGCACAAGTCAGAGAGCACCCTAATTTGGACACGGCTTGCAGCACCGGCGTGTCCCTTTGGACCACACGGGCGTGTAAGCCCTGAAACATGGAAAATTTTCTAAGTTTTGTAAAAATTTCCTGAGTTCTCGGTTTAGTCCCGGACCACTTCTAAAATATGTTTTGGGCCTCGTAGGCTTGTAATAGGGACTTCATGATCGAATACGAATGGTTTTAATTTGGACGCAAATTTTATGACTCGGAATGGTGTGATTGCTTGTGATGTGAGTCCAGAAATGCCTCGTACCCTGTTCCGACGTCGAATACGGGTAAGGGGTGTTACATTTAGTGGTATCAGAGTTACAGTTTAGTCGATTCTCGGACTAACCTAGCATGTGTGAGAGTCTAGCTATACATGCCATATTACTACCCATGATGGTGTTTTCTCTCCCAACTTTGATGAAATTGTTTTGTTGAGGCAGAGATGCTTTCCAACCGAGCTATTTCTGAAAATACTGAAAGTGATACAAAGATATTTGAAAATGTGTGTGTGATGAGTTGAAACTTGGGAGGTGTAACATCCCGGTTTAGGGCCTAGTCAGAATAGTTGTGCGAAACCGCAAATCCGAGGTCTATGTTTGAGTATTTGATATTTATGCTATGTATGCATGCTAATGTGAAAGTTTCATGAAGCAATTTTGTGAAATTTTGTTTGAATTGTCCGAAAGGACTAAATTGCAAAAGTTGCAAAATGTGAGATTCTAGAAGCTATTTGTGTGAAATTTCTTTAGAATATTAATTAGAGGTCCTTAATGAGTAATTTTCCCAAATTCTAAATTTTGGACAAATTTGGACATGGATGTGTTAAAATTGGAAGTTTATCAAAAAGGGTATTTTGGTCATTTGGCTATTAAATGATTAAAATGGGAGAAAAGATGACAAAATTTATCCATCTTCTCCCCCCAAGCTGTCGAAAATTTTAAGAAGCCATTGATAGGGCTCTTCAACTTTTCAAGCTAGCTAGTAAGTGTATTCTAGTCCCATTTTTGATATTTTTTGTATTTTTGAAGTCCTTGTAGCATGAGTAAGCTATTTTTAGCCATTTGATGAGCTATAATGGATGTTCAAAAATGGGGCCATGTATGACATGTATGTATTTTGATGTTTTATGGAAGATTATGAAAGCTTGACGTAGTAGGAACACCTTTTGTTAAGTGATTTTCCATGAAAATGCATGTAAGGACTAGTTTGTAAAAGATTTAAGTTTGGTCATACATGTGTGATTTAGTGAGAATTGATGATTGTTTTAGTTGAGTAAGTGTTTCTGTTAAGCATGAAAGGCTAGAAAGTTGAATAAGAATCACTTTCCGAGCCTTGGGCCAAAAGTGTAAATATGAGAAAGATTAGGGGCAAAAGAGTAATTTTTCCAAAGTATGAGATAAGGGTCAATTTAATCAATGTGTATATTGAATAAGCTGATCTATTCATTATAGATCAAGAAAGATGAAGCCCGGATCAAAACCGAGGCAAGAGCAAGGTAGTGGACGAAATTGCATATTTCTATACTTTTGAGTATCGAGGTAAGTCTATGCATAAACAATGTATTCATCCTTACGATTTATTAATGCTAGCTAGTGTGTAGCATGATTGAAAACCTATGTGGGATGAATGTGGTAGAATTTGTGAATGTAGGTATGGTTAAGCAAGTAGATATGTGAATGTGTAGTGAGAATGCTACATGGTGGGCTAAGTGCGATACCATCCCAAAGCATATTGAGGATGAGCTGGCTAAGTGCGATGCTATTGTTAGGTATATCGTCTAGTGGACTATGTATGAAGCCACTATGATTACCTTTGTGGTAGGCTAAGTGCGATACTACCTTATAAATTGATTGTGGTGGGCTAAGTGTGAAACCATCGGGAAATTAGCTGTGTGGATTAGCTGTGTGGTTGTATTATTAAGTTAATTAGTTGTGTGGATGAATTATTGAGAAATGTTGTTGTGTTGTATACTGTGTAAATGTGATATTGAATGCAGGGGTGCATTTCCATGGTTATGAGTATGTGGCTCATGATGTGTTGGAAATGTGGTAAGGGATAGAAAGAGTAAGAGTAGTTGTAAATTATATGTTAGTATAATGCTAATTGTTGCTTAGCTTATACTATGATGCTCAATTGTCTATGTGTAAACTTACTAAGCTCAAAGCTTACTCCTTTCTTTTCCCTTGTCTTATAGGGAAAAAGTGTTGAATAGAGATACGAGGATCAATTGGAAGATCGCCTACAATATCAACACACTCTGGTACATGAGGCTCAATGTTTTGTATATGGCATGTATAGGGGCTAGACAAGTTAGTGAATTTTGTTGAGAATGGGTAGGATGTATTAGCCCATAATTGGATAATCTATTTTGTATAATGCCATAGTTGTTGGCTGTTATATTATATGAAAAGATGTAGTTGTCTATGTGAGATTGCACTTTAAATTAAGTTAATTATGGATGTATTGAATGAGTGCATGTTATGTATGCTAGAGGGGTGAAAGGAACTTGGCATGTAGCTTTGTTCTTGTCCATGTGGATAGACACACAGGCGTGTGTCTAGACCATGTGTGACACACGGTCAGCCCACGGGCGTTTGACTTGGCCGTTTGTCCCCTGCATGTTGATCTTCCAAGTCAGAATAGACCACGGACTAGCCATACGGGCGTGTGCGTAGGCCGTGTGAGTTTAGTCAGTGTTGTCCACGGGCTAGACACATGGGCGTGTGACTAGGCTTTGAGGCCGTGTGTATGTAATCAGTATTCACCACGATTGTGGAGCATGGGCATGTGGATCTAGGCACGGGCATGTCTCTTCTTGCACGGGCGTGTTGACCTTGTACAAAAGAGAAAGTCTTTAAGAATTGAAAAAGTTCTAGAATAGTCTCGAGAGCCCTCGTGTGTATGAGTGAGGCCTTGTAAGTTGAGAAAGAGGTTACTGGGGTGACTTAAGAGAGTTGTCACGGTGAGCCTAAGTGGCGATCATGTAGTTTTAGTACGGTAACGCCTCGAGCTCAGTTCTGGCGTAGAACTCGGGTAAGGGGTGTTACATTTAGTGGTATCGGTGCTATGGTTTAGTCGGTTTTAGAACTATCGTAGCGGGTGTAAGAGTCTAGCTATACATGCCATAAGTGTACTATGATAATGTGGTGGTTTTTGATAATTTTTTTAAAATCTTGTTTTATATAGAATATGGATCCCGATCAATCTACTGTTAATGAAGCAGGTAGTAATACACCGGATCCTGCGCAAGGAACCATGCCGGTACAAATTGGACCCGAGGTTAGGGGTCAAGAGGAAGAGGCAATGGAAGCCTTTCTCCAGATGATGAGTAATTGGTACTCGGATTATGTTCGAGCGAACCCTAATGCTCAACCTCCTCCACCTCCTCCTATACCTCAGCCAAATCCTGTGGCTCCTCAAGGTATGGATGTAGTGAGGATTTTGAAACCCCCGGTGGATAAGATTAGGAAGCACGGGGCTGAGGAGTTTAGAGCTAAGGTAGATGATGACCTTGAAAGGGCGGAGTTCTGGTTGGAGAACTCGATGAGAGTATTTGATGAACTCTCTTGTACCCTTGAAGAGAGCTTGAAGTGTGCCGTATCCTTGCTGAGGGACTCGACATATCATTGGTGGAAGACACTAACGTTAGTGGTCCCGAAAGAGCGGGTGACGTAGGACTTTTTTCTGGAAGAGTTTCAAAAGAAATTTATAAGCCAACGGTTTACAGATCGGAAAAGGAAGGAATTCCTTGAGTTGAAGCAAGGAAGAATGTCAGTAGCAGAATATGAGCGCGAGTTTATTAGGCTTAGCAAATACGCTCAAGAGTGTGTGTCGACTGAGACCATCTTGTGTAAAAGGTTCGAAGATGGACTGAATGAGGACATCAAACTCCTAGTGGGTATTCTGGAGTTGAAAGAGTTTATTGTGTTGGTTGAAAGGGCAAGTAAGGTCGAAGAGTTGAGCAAAGAAAAGAGAAGGGCGGTGAGTGAAGCCCGAGATGCTAGAAAAAGACCGATGGGCAAGTCGTATCAAGCCCAGTTGAAAAGGTCCAAGGAGGTGAATCCTCGGATGACAGCACCAGTGGGTTACTCACATCGAGATTTGGGCAATGCTCATTCGGGTTCGAAAGTCCAAGCCACCTCGATGGAAAGTGTGGACAATCTGAAGAGCAAGCCAGAGTGTTCAAGTTGTGGTAGATATCACACCGGAGAGTGTTGGGGTAACAGTCGAACTGTTATAAATGTGTTTCCCCCAACCACTTTATCTGGAACTGCCCTGAAAGGGATGATAAGGAAGAGAAGCAAGAGATAAGATCCAGTGATGTGTCTGCAAGAGGTAGACCACCTAGGAACCTTAGAGGTGGGAATAGTGGTAGAGGTGCGTCAAGAGACTCTGCTATGAGACCGGAGGGCGGGCACCTGCAAGGACGTATGCTATTTGCGTTCGCGAAGAGGCATCCTCCCCAGATGTGATAACGGGTACATTTTCTCTCTTTGACACTTTTGCTATTGCTTTAATAGATTCAGGGTCTACTCACTCTTATATTTGCATGAGATTGGCATCTAATTTGAGTATGGCCATTGTGTCTACCGATATTGTGGTTAAGGTGTCAAACCCGCTAGGAAAGCATGTATTAGTGGACAAGGTGTGTAAGAGTTGTCCTGTGACAATTAGAGGTCATTGTTTTCCGAAAAAATTGATGTTGTTTCAGTTTGATGAGTTTGACTTGATCTTAGGCATGGATTGGTTGACTAACCAAAGTGTTTTAGTGAACTGTGGTAGTAAGTACATTGGATTAATTTGTGAGAGTGGAGATGTTGTTCGGGTTGAATCAGGTGGATCAGTAGTCTACCAGTGATGATTTCTTCTTTAGTGGCTGAGAAATGTTTGAAAAAGGGATGTAAGTCCTATCTCGCTTTTGTGATGAATACCCAAGAGATTGGAGTAAAGTTTGAAACAGTACTAGTGGTACGCAAGTATTCGGATGTATTCCCGGAAGAGTTACTCGGATTACCTCTAGTGAGAGAGGTTGAGTTTGGGATTGAGTTGATTCCGGGAATGGCACCTATTTCAATTGCTCTATATAGAATGGCACCTTTAGAGTTGAAAGAACTGAAAGTTCAGCTGCAAGAGTTGACAGAGAAGGGTTTTGTAAGACCGAGCTACTCACCGTGGGGTGCTCCGGTATTGTTTGTGAAGAAGAAAGATAGGTCTATAAGGTTGTGTATAGACTATAGACAGCTCAACAAGGTGGCAGTTGAGAATAACTATCCTTTACCAAGGATAGATGATCTTTTTGATCAACTGAAAGGAGCTTCAGTGTTCTCTAAGATAGACTTGAGGTCAGGTTTTTACCAGCTCAAAGTGAAAGAGCAAGATGTGTTGAAAACTGCATTCCGAAAGAGGTATGGCCATTATGGGTTTTTGGTTATGCTGTTTGGTCTAACAAATGCACCTGCGATTTTTATGGATCTGATGAACCGTGTTTTCAGACCGTATGTAGACAAGTTTGTAGTTGTCTTCATTGATGGCATATTGATCTATTCTCAGGACGAGAATGATCATGAAGAGCATTTGAGAATTGTCTTGCAAATGTCAAGAGATAAGCAGTTGTATGCTAAGTTTAGCAAGAGTGAGTTTTGGCTCCGAGAGGTTGGATTCTTGGGACACATTGTGTCGGGTGATGGTGTCAGAGTTGACCCAAGTAAGGTTTCAACTATTGTGGATTGGAAACAGCCGAGGAACGTGTCAGAAATTAGAAGTTTCTTGGGATTAGCGGGATATTACAGATGTTTCATAAAGGGGTTCTCTGTGGTTGCTACCCCGATGATGAAACTATTGCACAAAGATGTCAAGTTTGAGTGGACTGAGACTTGACAATAGGGTTTCGAGAAATTGAAAGTGTTGTTGACCGAGGCACCAATTTTGGTTCAACCAGAATCGGGGAAAGAGTTCATGGTTTACAGTGATGCATCGTTTAGTGGTCTCGGCTGCGTATTGATGCAAGAGGGTAAGGTAGTCGCTTACGCCTCGAGATAGTTGAAACCGCACGAGAAGAATTATCTGACTCACGATTTGGAGTTGGCTGTGATTGCTTTTGCGTTAAAGATTTGGCGACATTACTTATATGGTGAGAAGTGCAGAATCTTTACGGATCACAAGAGTTTAAAGTATTTGATGGATCAAAAGGATCTGAATTTGAGGCAGAGGCGGTGGCTTGAATTGTTAAAAGACTATGAGTTAGTCATTGACTACCACCCGAGAAAAGCGAATGTGGTTGCAGATGCCTGAGTAGGAAATCCTTGTATGCTCTAAGAATTTTGAGCACGAGTTTAGCATTGTCTGATGACGGTGCTATTTTGGTAGAGTTGAGAGCTAAGCCACTATTTGTTCAGCAGATATGTGAGGCTCAGAGAAATGATAGTGAGATGCAAGCTAAGAGAGCTAAGTGTGGATCAGGAAGTGATTCTGATTTTCGAGTGGGCTCGAATGGTTGTTGTTATACCATGACAGAATTTGTGTACCTAAAGATGAAGAGTTAATCTGAAAGGTTTTGCATGAGGCCCACAGTGGATGGTTGTTAGTACATCCGGGCAGTACCGAAATGTACAACGACTTGAGAAAGTTTTATTGGTGGCCGGGTATGAAAAGAGACATTTTGGAGTTTGTGGCAAAGTGTCTGATTTGTCAGCAAGTGAAAGCTGAGCATCAAGTGCCTTCGGGATTGCTTCAGCCAATGATGGTTCCCAAATGGAAGTGGGATTGGGTTACCATGGATTTTGTGATGGGGTTTCCGATGAGTCCGAAAAAAAAAGATGCTGTGTGGGTTGTCGTGGATAGACTGACGAAATCGTCTCACTTTATCCCAGTGCGTGTTGATTATTCACTGGATAAGTTAGCTGAGTTGTATGTGGCAGAGATAGTGAGATTGCATGGTGTGCCTATGTCTATTATATCGGATAGAGATCCGAGGTTTACTTCGAGATTTTAGAAGAAGTTGCAAGAGGCCATGGGTACGAGGTTAAATTTCAGTAATGCATTCCATCCGCAAATTGATGGTCAGTTCGAAAGAGTGATTCAAGTTCTTGTAGACATGCTTCGATGCTGTGTGTTAGAATTCGTAGGTAGTTGGGAGAGATATCTACCTTTGGTCGAATTCGCCTACAACAACAGTTATCAGTCGAGTATACAGATGGCACCGTTTGAGGCTTTTTATGGTCGTAAGTGTCGGACTCCTCTGTATTGGACTGAACTTGGTGAGAAACGGATTCATGGAGTTGATCTGGTAAAAGAGACTGAAGAGAAAGTGAGAGCAATTTGTAATAGTCTGAAAGTTGCTTCGGACCGACAGAAGTCGTATGCGGATTTGAAAAGAAAAGAAATTGAGTTTGAGGTGGCTGACAAAGTGTTTTTGAAGGTGTCCCCATAGAAAAAGATTATGAGGTTCGGACAAAAAGGGAAGTTGACAAAAAGATGACAAAATGGGGAAAAGATGACAAATTTTATTCATCTTCTCCCCCCAAGCTGCCGAAAATTTCAAGAAGCCGTTGTTAGGGCTCTTCAACTTTTCAAGCTAGCTAGTAAGCGTATTCTAGCCCCGTTTTTGATATTCTTTGTATTTTTGAAGTCCTTGTAGCATGAGTAAGCTATTTTTAGCCATTTGTTGAGCTATAATGGATGTTCAAAAATGGGGCCATGTATGACATGTATGTATTTTGATGTTTTATGGAAGATTATGAAAGCTTGATGTAGTAGGAACATCTTTTGTTAAGTGATTTTCCATGAAAATGCATGTAAGGACTAGTTTGTAAAAGTTTTAAGTTTGGTCATACATGTGTGATTTAGTGAGAATTGATGATTGTTTTAGTTGAGTAAGTGTTTCGGCTAAGCATGAAAGGCTAGAAAGTTGAATAAGAATCACTTTCCGAGCCTTAGGCTAAAAGTGTAAATATGAGAAAGATTAAGGGCAAAAGAGTAATTTTGGAAAAGTATGAGATAAGGGTCAATTTAGTCAATGTGTTATTGAATAAGCTAATTTATTCATTATAGATAAAGAAAGACGAAGCCCGGATCAAAACCGAGGCAAGAGCAAGGTGGTGGACTAAATTGCATATTTCTATACTTTTGAGTATCGAGGTAAGTCTATACATAAACAATGTATTTATACTTATGATTTATTAATGCTAGCTAGTGTGTAGCATGATTGAGAACCTATGTGGGATGAATTATAACACCCCTATCCCGAGTCCGTCACCGGATTAAGGTGAGGAGCGTTACCAAATAGATCGGAAAAAACATTTACAGAAATTCATCCATTCATACATCATTCTCAAGCATAGTGTCCCTTAAATGAGTCATCAAGACCCTAAGCTTGCTTATAAACTGAGTCAGGACTAAATCGAAACACATATAAAATTTCATCAAAAATTGACACTTTTCTAAAATACAGGGGAGACATGCCCATGGGAGGAGACCGTGTGCCCTCCACGGCATCTAGACACCCCCGTGTGTCCTTTCGTGTCTATATGCTGACTTGGTCCCCACGGCCACCAGACACGGCCGTGTGTCCTGACCGTGGTCCTATACTGGCTTCCCCACCACGGCCACCAAACACGCCCGTGTCAAGGTCGTGTTATTTTTAGGCTACATTCTACCAATTCACCCACGGTCTTAGGCACGCCTGTGTGACATTATAGGCCATTTACATGGCCAAAATGCCACCCATAAGGGTCAAACCTATAAGCAACATATATCATCCCATTTCATTCACATATAACCATCAAAACATACCAAATAGTCATCCTAAATCATGCATATTTGACAACTAAGGAAATCATACACTAATACATTCAAAACCAACTTCAAACATAACAATTTGCATGACCAAATCACAATTATGCCCAAACATCTTTCATCTATAAACTTACCATATCAACCTTGTCATATATCAACTAATCATGCCAAAACAACTTCTCAAATCACATTCATTTAAGCATAATACCAAAACATAACTAGCCAAATCACATGGCTAAGTTCACTTTATAATTCATAACAAGAACTAGCCTGTACATGCCATATCTAGCCATATACATATCCAAGGTGTACCAAAATGATTTTAGTAGTGTGATGCGATCCTTGACGGTCCTGAGCCTTCAGTAGCTTTGACGACCTATGAAACAGAGAAAGCACACACACAGAGTAAGCTTTTCAAAAGCTTAGTAAGTCATATACAAATAACTTAACATAATTCATTCATAAATATGGCAATTTGAATTCATTAACATATCCTTAATTCAAGCACATACATGAACTCTTTGCTCTCTTGGTTTGCCATTTCTTACCAATCCATACATCCCAAAGATCTCATTTGCTCATATCTCAAACATACATATATCTCAAATGTTCATTTGCATTAATGCACATACATACTTACCTTCCATGCTTATACAAAGCATATATATATCAACATACCTGAAACGAATGTACATTCACGTATTTGTTCCTAGCTCGAAATTGTAATTTGTATCACAGATTTTCCCGTTGAACCAATAGGAATCTAGTAGGATACTCAAAAAGCTCAGAATAGTTGTACAATACCAACGTCCCAGACGAGGTTTTATATACACTCAGATATTGAGGCCACTATCCCAGACAGGTTCTTACACAAATTAATACGATGCCGATCTCCCAGACATGGTCTTACACGTAAAACTCATATCGATGCCTATGTTCCAGACGAGGTCTTACACGTAAAACTCATATCGATGCCTACGTCCCAAATGAGGTCTTACACGTAAAGATCAAATCAATCCCAATGTCCCAGACGTGGTCTTACACGAGATATCAAATCAACGCCAATGTCCCAAATGTGGTCTTACATGATAAAACAAAACAGATACTTATGTCATGACATAGCTAATCCTATCTACTCTTAGGTTCACAAGGGACTTCTCGGACTTAGTTACTATATCGAACTTATCTCAGAATTCTAATACATAACCTCTCATAAACATTCATTATCATCATTAATCATATGAAGTTTACAAATGCATACATATACATTTATTTGCATAGTGACTTACCTGGGATTCGGTTTATTGGAATGAAAACGGCTACTCGTTTACTTTCGCTTTCCCGCGATCTAAATCTGTTTTCCTCTGTTCTTGATCTAAACATATTCAGAATTAACTTTTTTATTCACTAATTCATTCAATTCAATCCAAAGACACACATTTAGGGCTATTTGCAAATTAACCCTCATATTTGCTCATTTTATCAATGTAGTCCATTTTTCACAAAACATCAAATTCAAAAAATCCACCCATGCTCATGCTTAGCCGAATATCCCTAGGGACCATATAAGTCCAAATATTTCACCAAATTCACAAATTAGTCCTTCAATTTGCCATTTTCTCAATTTAGCCCTATTTAGCTAAATTCATCAAAACTTTAAGAACAAAACATATTCATCTACCACCAATCTATCATTTAACACCTTAAAGCATCAAAAAGCTCAACATATCATAAATGGCATAACTCACAAACATCACCAATACACAAAATTGAAACATGGGTTTGATAGTAGACGAAGCAACGATTGCAAAAAACGTAGAAATTATCAAAAACCGAAGTAAAAATTACCTTAATAATAGCTTGAAATAGTCGAAACCTTTAAAGCACTTGTTCTTCCATTTTCCTTGCTAATTTCGGCCAAAATGGGATGAACTAATGTCTATATTTTATGCTTATAATAATTAGAGCATACATATTAATCCATTTCCAAAATTGCCCATTTAATAATCATATAAGACAAACATATATAATGGTTATCATGACATTCCACCATCCACTAACTATAAATTGGAATAATAACAACATTAGACCTCCACATTAACAAAGCCACATCATATTAGTACATTAACAAATAGTAAGCAACTTCCACATTTAATGCAAATCAATCCTTTCATCGAATTAAACACACAGATAGACAAATTAACTTACGAAAATTTATCACATGCTTAATCACTTATCAGAGACACAGAAAACAATATTAAAATATTATACAGACTTGGATTTGTGGTCCCAAAACCACTGTTCCAACTAGGGTATAAACCGGAATGTTACATGAATGTGGTAGAATTTGTGAATGTATGTATGGTTAAGTAAGTAGATATGTGAATATGTGTAATGAGAATGCTAAATGGTGGGCTTAGTGCGATACCGTCCTAAAGCATATTGACGATGAGCTGGCTAAGTGCGATGCTATCGTTAGGTATATCGTCTAGTGGACTACGTGTGAAACCACTATGATTACCATTATGGTAGGCTAAGTGCGATACTACCTTATAAATTGATTGTGGTGGGCTAAGTGCGAAACCACCGGGAAATTAGCTGTGTGGATTAGCTGTATGGTTGTATTATTAAGTTAATTAGTTGTGTGGATGAATTATTGAGAAATGTTGTTGTGTTGTATACTGTGTAAATGTGATATTGAATGCAGGGGTGCATTTCCATGGTTATGAGTATGAGGCTCATGATGTGTTTGAAATGTGGTAAGAGATAGAAAGAGTAAGAGTAGATGTAAATTATATGTTATTATAATGCTAATTGTTGTTTAGCTTATAATATGATGCTAAATTGTCTATGTGTATGATCGATGAAATCAGAGCTTATGATTGATGAAATCAGAGCTTTGAAATTTATGAAAGAATGATCAAACCTGGAAACTAACTCTGACAACGATTAAAGGTAAGTGTACCTATCGAACAGTAGTATAGCTTAGGCAAGACTGGATATCGAACCCAAAGGAACTAAGAGTACTAATACTAACTTTCTTTTTATTATTTAGCCTTAAAAATAGAGTGAAGTTGTTTTAAACTATATTGACGAAGACTAAACTAAGGACACAAAGACAAAAAGGACGAATAGGAAAATAACTTTGAAAGAAAACTCGGTTGATTACGACGATACCCTTAGGAAGAATCCATCTAGACTTCACTTGTTATCTGACCCTAAATTATATGATTTCTTTGCTTAGCTTGATCAGTAAGACTCCCTAACCTATATTAAACCTTCTCTCGAGGCAAATAACGTCTAACCTTAGGTTAATTAGTGGAACTCTCGTTCGCTTATAATAACCCCCTAGGATAGCAGTAAATCGATCAATGGACTCCCATATTAGGTTTCACCCTAATCCGGCAAAATCTCGTAACCCTATCTCTAGGCGTTCGATCAACTCCGCTTAATTATGTTAGATCTACTTTTAGGCAGGGTCTATTCCTCCTCCACCTAAGCACATTAGATTTGGATTAAGCAACATAATTAAGAACAAACTAAGCAATTATCATATAACTAAAAATCAAATAAAAAGATTCATCTAGGTTTCATCCCCTTCAGGTATCTGAAGGGTTTAGTTCATAATGAATAAAAAGAACATCACAAGAGAAAAGATAAAACAAAACATAAGAAAACCCTAAAACCCCCTGAACGAATTGAAGGAGAATTCCGCCGTCTTGAGTATAATTCTGGCTTATTGGGATGGATCAACTGGCTATCCTCGCGTTATTCCCTAACTCTGACCTTCTCGGCTTGGCTAATTGGCCTAGCTTTGACGCCTTTTCAAAAGTGGTACTTAGGGGATATATATAGGCTCTTGGAATGCGATTCTTTCTCCCTAAGTATCTTTTTCTAACTGAAATTGCTCATTCTGATGACAGAGGCACGACCATGTAGCACGCCCGTGTGGATGCCGTGTTCAGATTTCTAACTTGAGGCACGACCGTGTGAATCGGGGGAGAGGCCGTGTTCTAGATGTTTGGCGTGGCACGACCTTGTGGTCTCCGGGCCAGGCCGTGTTGAATTCATGATATGGCCCATTTACTCTGTTTTGGGCCTGTTTTACGTTCTTTTTCATCCTCGGGTGTTTTGCTGGGTATAAGACATGAAAAGAAAGGATTAAGAGCACATTTTTACATAAATCAAGGGATAAATCATCCAAAATTAAGCTAAATGTGGGATTAAAATATGTTACTTTTACGGTTTATCAATACCCCCACACTTAAGCTTTTGCTTGTCCTCAAGCAAAATTCTCAACTTACAATTAAAACGAACTTTCCATGATTCATAATTCCTATCAACAATGCCTTATCCTAATTCATAGATAATTTATACATGGGTAATTCAATTCAAAGAGTCCTGAAGATTCAAATAAGATAAGTCATATATTTGTAGCACGAAAACATAGGTGTTCCCCTTCATCTAAATAATTACCTTTAATTCAAAACCTACAAGGATTGACATCCTCACAAAAGATTCACTCAAATCACTCGAAAGGTGTTTAAGGGTCAAAATTAAGCACTCATAAGTCGAACCTGAAAAGTTAATCCCATAGGCTTGCCTGAAAATCAAACCTCCACCATTGTAAAATGAAATGATAATAGATCAAAAGGTCTTTGTAGGGTTAAAGATGTGGATAAAAGGCTGAATTTAGAGGGTTAGAATCAAGATTGAATTGATAAGTTACCTACCTAAAAATTTTTAAGATAACAATTACATCATCTGAAAATAATAATCCTACTAATACGAGCTTTTCTTTTGAAAATAGACTTTGATTGTGTAAGCTCACTTTTCATAAAACTAATACTGAATATACTTTGAATTGATTTTTTTCAGAACAAACTAAAATAATACAAGATAATTTTAACTATCAGAATAATATACTTATGTAACTGATCAATTCAAATCTCGATTAAGGGGTAGTCAAAGGAAAGGGTGATAACATATACAAAGGGGTTTTGGGTTAATATTAGTAGGTGAGTCAATAAAAAGGGTTTGTTAAGATCAACGGGGTTCACTAGGGGTCAATTGTAAGGGTAGGCTATTTAGTGGAATTAGTGGGTTAAAACCTAGGTGCCTTTATCATCTCGGTATATCAAATCATAACTATGGTCTTGACATGTATAATCAAGGCAAGTTCTAAAATAACAGTTCATAGTTGACACACTCATAATCAACAAGTGAGCATGAAAAAGAATGTATGCTCTATAAGTCTCAAAATCTCACAAAAATTATGGGTGTTTTTGACATCAACCTTGTAAATCTCAAACTTCAAAGTAATATTCAAATTCAGGTTAACAACTTATCAAAATTTTAATTCTTGAAAAAGAGACTTATCATGCTTGATTCCCTAGTATTCTTCAAATTAATTATCAATGCACAATTAACTATGACTTATTCAAAAACATATCAATAAAAATCATAATTCATTAGAAATTTCATCTTAATTAGTAATATGAGAAAATTACTTAAGAACAGGATTAAATTCAGGGATTTGAGAATCATGCAAAAAGTTAGGCATTTTTATCCTCAGTGTTTGAGAATAATGCAGAAAGTTAGGCATTTTCACAGAATAACTATTCACCCCCACACTTAAGATGTACATTGCCCTCAATGTACAAAGATAGATAATAACATTTAATGGAAATCAAAAGAGAAGGGGAAGGAATTACTCCCTAAATTGTGGATGTTTTCCCGGAGGAGTGTCTTTGGTGGCGGTGATGGTCGGTCTGGATGACGAACCTGCGCTAGATGAAGAAATTGGGTAGCACATTGAGAAGTAGCCAGGATTTATTAAAACCTAATAAAAACAACTAAATATAAAATTAAAGGAAAACAAACTAAAGGGAAGGAGACTAAGAAGAAAACTTAAAATGAAACGAAAATATTGATGGACTGTGAAGTCCTTATTAAAGGATGATTCATAAGGTGGGAATCAACACTAAGGTTGGGGATGTGATGGCGGTGGCGGAAGTGAAGAGGTTATCGTGGTGGTCGGCGTGATTCCCAAGCAACCTGGCGAACCTGTCACTAAGAAACTAAATTAAATTAAAATAAAATAAACATAAGATTATTAAAGAAAAGGAGAATGAAAGGAAAGAGAAATGGAAAATAAAAACTAAATGGTCTCAAAGACCCTTGGCCTGTTGTTTGGGTGAAGCTGCCGGCATGAACTCATGTAAATTATCCTCCTTTAAAGAGGTTGGCCTCTTACGCTTCTTTGACATGTTGTGTGATGGCTCAAAGATCTAGAGTGTTAGCAAATGGAGTGAGAAGTCTGAGGGGAAGAAGGTGAAACAAGGAAGCAAAGTGAAATTGGCTGGAAGAGCTGTGGGGTTTAAATAGAATTTCAAATCTGGTATGTTCCCACCCCCGTGGATCGAGGACGTGTCGATTTACATGGCCGCCTCGCACGGCCGTGTGTTGGAGTGTGTTGTTACCCCATGCCCGTGTCTTAGTCCACTACGCACGTGCTTGATAAGTCAGTATGTAGGCACGGTTGGGTGCCATTGGCGTGTGTTGGTCGTGCTATGTAAGTCAGTAGCTTCACAAGGCCAAGAGGCACGGCCGTACTAATTTGTCAGTGCCCGTGGGGAGGGTGGTTGGATCCTTGACATTGGGGGAGTGGGTGGACTGACTTGCACGGCCTTTGCTCTGTCAGTGTGGCAGTTCCGGTGGTCCACACGGCCACGAACATGGCCGTGTATAAGGCCGTGTGACCTGGAAAACCTGTATTTTTTTTTGGTTAGTTTAAAAAGAAGAAAAAGAAAAATAAAATTAAATGTAAATAAATGTAAAAAAAAATAGGGTTAGTGCTCGGGTTGCCTCCCGAGAAGCGCTTGTTTATAGTCTTAAGCTAGACTTTCCTCATATTTGAAAAATTTTTAGGGAGGTTTAAAGGTTTGAATATCTTCCCTCATGCTTATGGTTTTATTTTCTTGACAAATTTGAAGTCGAGAAGCGTTTACCTTGAAATTGCCGAATATCAGATTGCTTACCTCGACTATTCCTTGTGGGAAGATATCGTGTACCTTAAGAAGAAGTTCTCCTTTTGCCTTCAGGTCTGTTTTGGTGGTGTGAGGATCGGCTTTGTCTAACATTACCTGGTCTCCTATTTTAAAGTGATTTGATGTTCCCACGAGCTCTTCTGGTGGTTTCTCTGGTTTTACTTCGTGTGATTTTGGTTCGTCCTCGTGTAACCTTAGTTTTTCCTTGAAGTACGTTTTCCACTCGTCTAAGTTATTGGATTGAATCCTTTTCCCCTCATGAGTTATTTCTTTGTTGGCACTGAATTGAGGATCTAGTTCAATCGTTCCTTTTTAAGTGATTCCTGAAAAGAAGGTGTAATTAGATGGTCATCAAAAGAAGTTTCTTTCTCACCTTGGTTTTTTAATGACCTGGCTGTGTCGAGGGCTTGAAGACTAATTGAGTCGTTTCCTACACAAAGTATGAGCTCGTCTGTGGCAACATCAATTTTAGTCTTGTCAATTGCTAGAAAAGGTCAAGAGCTGTCTTAAAAATTTCCTTGAATCTGGCATTTGAAAAAGTGCTTCAAGAAGAGGTAAGTTAATATGTAATTTATTTAAAAGTTAAAGAAACTTACCAAATTGTTCCTCTGAATCATCTCTTTTAAATGCTTCGGGATAAGGTATGCGAGGTTTGTACTCCTTGATTACCGGTTTTGACTTTTCTTATGCTACCTCTGTTATACCTTCGTCTACCTTACTTTCTGAAATTGGTTTGGGTTCATCTAACTCCTTGTTGTCCTGAGCTGTGATGGCTTGAATTTGCTCCTTAGGGTTAATCTCAGTGTTACTTGGTAGACGTCCTTGCTGTCATTCTAACATTAGCTTTGTGAGTTGTTCTACTGTGTTAGTTACTTCCTTGACTGACTTAGCAATTTCACTAATTCGGCTCTCATTGCTTTTGATTGTTCTATCAGTTTCTTGAATACGTTTCTTTGTGTCTATTGAGAACCTTGCCATCATCTCCTTGAGGGTAGGTTTCTTCTCTTGTTGATAAGGTTGATTTTGGAAGTTTTGAGGAAGTGGTTGCCTTTGATTTTCTTGATTGCCTTGACCTCCCCATGTAAAATTTGGGTTGTTCCTCCAACCTGGATTGTAAGTGTTACTATAAGGATTATTATTGGATCGAAAATTATTACCTATATAGTTCATCTGTTCGCTCTCTGCTTTTGGTTGGTAGGGTGGGTACTCAAGATTCGCCACGGCTTCACTTGCATCGCACTTCATGATTGGATGTGCCTGTGAAGAACACAAACTATCAAGCTTTTTATTCATCATCTCAGGCTGCGTTAATAGCATGGTCATGGCATCGACATTGAATACTCCTGCCGATTTCGTCGGTTTGGTCCTTGAAGCTTTCCACTGATAAATGTTTAATGACATCCCCTCAATGAACTCGTAGGCTGCTTCTGGAGTTTTGTTATTCAGGGTTCCTCCGGCTGCTGAATCAATTAGTTGCTTCGTTGAGGAGTTTACACCGTTATAGAATGTTTGGACTTGTAGCCACAAGGGCAAGCCATGGTGTGGGCACCTCCTCAAGAGATCTTTGAATCTCTCCCATGCATCGTATAGCATTTCTAAATCCATCTGCACAAAAGAAGAGATATCATTCCTTAATTGGGCCGTTTTGGCTGGTGGAAAGTATTTCATTAAAAATTTTTCGGTCATCTGATCCCATGTGGTGATTGACCCTCGTTGTAACGAGTTTAACCACTATTTAGCTTTATTTCTCAATAAAAAAGTGAATAATCGAAGATGTATGGCATCATCAGAAACACCATTTATTTTGAAGGTATCACAGAATTCTAAAAAGTTAGCTATATGCATGTTTGGATCTTCGTCCTGCAAACAATCAAATTGAACAAACTGTTGAATCATTTGTATTGTGTTAGGCTTTAATTCAAAATTATTAGCAGCTATAGCAGGCCTAACAATACTCGATTCTGCTCCTGTTAAATGCGGTTTAGCATAATCAAACATAGTACGTGGAGCATTGCGTTCCCCTACATCGTGTGGTGGTTAGTTATTCTCGTCCATCCTTTCATTAGGATTGGAATTTTTTTCTTCTCTTTCTGTGTAATGTAGGGCTCGCCTGGTTTCCTGACGATTCCTGCGAGCGGTTGCTTCTATCACTATCGTATACAAATGGTCCTCTCGGGTTCCTTCTAGTCATAAACTAGAGGTTCCTGAAAGAGAAAGAAAGAAAAATAAGCAAAAATAAAAATTAAACTAAAAACAAATTAAATTGCTGAAAAGAAAAATAATGGCTAAAGTAATAAAAATAGAGTTTTCTTAATATTTTAGTTCCCCGGCAACGGCGCCAAAAACTTGATCACTGAAATCAGAGCTTTGAAATTTATAAAAGAATAATCAAACCTGGAAACTAACTCTGACAACAATTAAAGGTAAGTATACCTATCGAACAGTAGTATAGCTTAGACAAGACCGGATATCGAACCTAAAGGAACTAAGAGTACTAATACTAACTTTCTTTTTATTATTTAGCCTTAAAAATAGAGTGAAGCTGTTATAAACTATATTGAAAAAGACTAAACTAAGGACACAAAGACAAAAAAGACGAATAGGAAAATAACTTTGAAGGAAAACTCAGTTGATTACGACGATACCCTTAGGAAGAATCCACCTAGACTTCACTTGTTATTTAACCCTAAATTATATGATTTCTTTGCTTAGCTTGATCTGTAAGACTCCCTAACCTATATTAAACCCTCTTTCGAGGTGAATAACATCTAACCCTAGGTTAATTAGTGGAACTCTCGTTCCCTTATAATAACCCCCTAGGATAGCAGTAAATCGATCAATGGACTCCCATATTAGGTTTCACCCTAATCCGGCAAAATCTCATAACCCTATCTCTAGGCAGGGTCTATTCCTCCTCCACCTAAGCACATTAGATTTGGATTAAGCAACATAATTAAGAACAAATTAAGTAATTATCATATAACTTAAAAATCAAATAAAAAGATTCATCTAGGTTTCATCCCCTTCAGGTATCTGAAGGGTTTAGTTCATAATGAATAAAAAGAACATCACAAGAGAAAAGATAAAATAAAACATAAGAAAACCCTAAAACCCCCTGAAGGAATTGAAGGAGAATTTCGCCGTTTTGAGTATAATTCTGGCTTCTTGGGATGGATCAACTGGCTATCCTCGCGTTATTCCCTAACTCTGACCTTCTCGGCTTGGCTCCTTGGCCTAGTTTTGACGCCTTGTCAAAGGTGGTACTTAGGGGATATATATAGGCTCTTGGAATGCGATTCTTTCTCCCTAAGTATCCTTTTCCGACTGAAGTTGCTCATTCTGATGACAGTGGCACGGCCATGTAGCACGCCCGTGTGGATCGACTTCAGGCCGTGTTCAGATTTCTAACTTGAGACACGATTGTGTGAATTGGGGGAGAGGCCGTGTTCTAGATGTTTGGTGTGGCACAGCCGTGTGGTCTCTGGGCCAGGCCGTGTCGAATTCATGATATGGCCCATTTACTCTGTTTTGGGCCTGTTTTACGTTCTTTTCATCCTCGAGTGCTTTCCTGGGTATAAGACATGAAAAGAAAGGATTAAGAGCACCTTTTTACATAAATCAAGGGATAAATCATCCAAAATTAAGCTAAATGTTGGATTAAAATATGTTACTTTTACGGTTTATCAACTTACTAAGTTCAAAGCTTACTCCTTTCTTTTCCCTTGTCTTATGGAGAAAAAGTGTTGAATAGAGATACGAGGATCAATTGGAAAACCGCCTACAATATCGGCACACTCTGGTACATGAGACTCAATGTTTTGTATATGGCATGTATAGGGGCTAGACAAGTTAGTGAATTTTGTTGAAAATGGCTAGGATTTATTGGCCCATAATTGGATAATCTATTTTACATAATGCCATAGTTGTTGGCTGTTATATTATATGAAAAGATTTAGTTGTCTATATGAGATTGCACTTTAAATTGAGTTGATTATGGATGTATTGAATGAGTGCATGTTATGTATGCTAGAGGGGTGAAAGTAACTTGGCATATAGCTTTGTTCTTGTCCATGTGGATAGACACACGGGTGTGTGTCTAGACCATGTGTGACACACGGTCAGCCCACGGGCGTGTGACTTGGCCGTGTGTCCCCTGTATGTTGCTCTTCTAAGTCAGAATAGACCACGGACTAGCCACACGGGCGTGTTCGTAGGCTGTGTGAGTTTAGTCAGTGTTGTCCATAGGCTAGACACACGGGCGTGTGACTAGGCTTTGAGGCAGTGTGTATGTAATCAGTATTCAGCACGATTGTGGAGCATAGGCGTGCGGGTCTAGGCACGGGCGTGTCTCTTCTTGCACTGGTGTGTTGATCGTGTACAAAAGAGAAAATCTTTAAGAATAAAAAAAGTTCCGGAATAGTCTCGAGAGCCCTCGTGTGTATGAGTGAGGCCTCGTAAGTTGAGAAAGAGGTTACTGGGGTGACTTAAGAGAGTTGTCACGGTGAGCCTAAGTGGCGATCATGTAGTTTTAGTACGGTAATGCCTCGGGCTTGGTTTTGGCATAGAACCCAGGTAAGGGGTGTTACAGGAGGGTATGGAGAAGAGTTCATGATATGTATGTGATGATGTACAAAATGAAATAACCATAAGTTGAGAAATATGGATAAAATGTCGTTGTTCTGGTTGAACATTGTATTTTGAGGGATTATGGTGATTTTATGAATCAGATAAAATGTTTTAAATGTTGCAAAAAGGATTTAGCCTGGAACAGCAATCCTGAATTAAGCCCTCTCAAGCATATGTTATGAAATGGATTTAGCCCGGACGGGTAATCCAGAGAAATCCTTTAGAGCACACATTATCGAAAGGATTTAGCTTGAATTGGCAATCCTATTATGTGATATGTGGCTCAAGAGTGTGCTCCATGAATATGTGTCAAAAAGGCACTTTTGAGTATGAATTGACGAATTGTTGACATGTATACCTTGAGTATACTACCCGAGTATCCATTGAAATTACAATAATTCAATGGGAATTATTCTTGAAATATGAAAAGGTGAAATGAAATGAAAGTTTATATTGTGATAAGCTCATCTATGTTTATTTGGCATTCATATGATGTTATGTGCCTAATTTGTTTGATTAAGTGAATGTGATAAGTAAACTTACTCAAATCTATGAAATGTATGTTTAAGTACACTTGTTTGAATAAAGATAATCTGAAAGTTAGTGTAACATGAATATGTATGTTAATTAGCTTGAAGTGAATTATATGATTGTGAAGATATTATGTTGATGATGAATGCTAAGTTATATGTGTGTATTTATGAGAGTCGAGTTAGAGGCTTTACGACCTCACCCCCTTACCAATGTGGAATTTTATAATGAAATTTCACGAGATTTAAGTCGAATGAGTTCACAAGTAAGAGACTAAAGAGTTTAGTAGCGGAATGGCTAATAATGTGGTTAGAGTTAAGAATAGTTGACAAGTGAATACAGTTCTGGAAAAAATGCCAGATTATTCTAAAGATCATCGGGATTTCGCAACATCACGGTTAAGGAAAAAGTTAATCTTGGTTAATCGACTCATTCAGGTATGATGTCTAAAGTACGTATTTGCTGAAAATTCCTCCAGATTGATTTTCATTAGTGAATGGAATAATACGGGATTAATGATGACAAAATTAGTCAGAGAAATGATATTTGAATCATGATGTCTAAGTGTAACAGTTGTAATTAAATAGATTATGATGATCTCTCCTGGGTATTATATATATTCATTTATCCTAAGAGATATGTGTGATTGTTCATTTTCTGATGAAATTCTTGTCGTATGAGAATGCTAGCTGCTTATAATGTTAAATGAGAGCACCGCTGGTCTGGTTGGATGATGAGCAGTATTTCTTATCTCTCTCTGTGGGATTCTATTCTGTTATGTTTGTAATAAAAGTTGTCAGTGAAAATTTATGTGAGGCTATTCTTCTATTTCTACTGGATGTTTTGTTTTGTATATGTAACACCTCAAAAATCCGAAACTCTAATTTCTGTGTATTGAAGTTAATATGTATGTGTAGCACTTAGAATAATAATATTAAGGGATTATCGAGATTATTTGAAGCCTTAGAGATAGGGGAGACCACAGGGAAAAATTTATTTTCGTGCTTAGTGGACCCTAGTCTTAGGCATGAGGCCTCTTAAGCAGATTAAGAGAAAAGAGGACACAAATGGGCTTGTGGTCCAATAGAGGGTGGCGTCATTTAGGAGCTATGAGGTGGCGTGTTTGTCAGTCAAAGAGGTCCAAGGTTCGAGGCCTAAGAGGGGAGAATTAAGGAGTTTTATTTTTGTGCCTGGACAAAAGGGGGTGGTGTTGGAGGGGACTCTGGAAGGGAGTGTCCAGGAGAGAAATTTAAGGTAAAAGATAAGGGAGAAAAGATAGGGATTGGGGGGGTGGATATAGTGGTGCCTATTTGGACTCTAGGGGAAAGGAAGTTTTGGCTAGGGGCTATATATATGGGTGCCGAATTAAGTTCTTAGAGTAATGCCGAAATTTTATTTTCCCTCTCGCCGAACTTCTTCACTTGTGAGATACCAAAACACCTTTTTTCTCTCTAAGTGTTCTAAAGCCGAATCCTCCATACTCACCCTTCTCAAATTCCCTTTTTGGTTCACCACTTCGTTCTAGCCGAACCACCTATTTTCTTATTCTCCCTAGTATTGCAGAATTGTCCCTGTCACCTTACTAGTCACAAAAGCCGGATTTAAGCTACGGGATCAAAGGAGAATTTCAGTAAGTGCTTAGTTGAATTTTTTAGTGTATTTTGTTAAAAGCCGAAGGGCTGTCTAACCTAATCCCTGTCGTTAACCTGTATTAACAAGGGTAAGGCTCAACAATCACAAGCGTGGTATGTAAGGATTGCTAACAAGGGGGTAAATGTTCTCGACTCAGTCATGGTTTAGTAAATGGCCGAATCTAATGTGGCTCGTAGGGGTGACTTATGTACAATATAGGTCACTTGGTTTTGACGATATAGGTGTTTGAGTGCAGATCTAGAGGATAATCGGAAATAGTAGCAAAGGAAGGGCTACTAGAACGTAAGGGTACAGTGAGGTTTTGATTTTTGATAAGTATATGTTAAAGCCTTGGTTAATCATTTGTAATGTCGATTGTAGGTTCGTGACTAAGGGGTTTGCAGCGCGCGTGGATACCAGGTGTGTACAAACACTACACACACGATATCGGCAATTCCGAAAAGCTGAAAAGTCAAAAGTGGCTTAATGGGCCCGGTGGGCCCTAGGGCTAGGTTTGATGAGTTTGTTTGGTTTGGTGTATGAATTGAGTCTATCAAGCATAATACTTGATCTGGAATTGTTTTTGGCCTAACGGGCCAGAAGGATGTGAATGGGCCTTATGGGCCGTAAAGATGTAATTTGGGTTTGATGGGCTTTATGGGGACGTAGACAAGTATGTTAGGGTTTATGGACTTAAGGCCTAGTTTGAACAACTCTTAAATTTTATAAGACTTAATCTAATTAAACATGTCCATGAACAAGTCGCTGGGTTAGAGTGTGGCAACGGACATACGTATGTCTAGGATTGGATCTAGGGAGAGCTTGGTACTTAAGCGACCTACCTCCTCTTCTCTGGAATCCTACCTGGTGTGTAGTGTCTGTTCACTTTAGCCGCGAGGACTTGATTATGGGCCAAAGTTCATAACTAAAACCCGAGAAAGACCAAAGACCCTTATGTTCGTAAAATTACTAAAATACCCTTATATTTGTAAAATTACCAAAATACCCTTATATTTGTAAAATTACTAAAATACCCTTATGTTTGTAAAATTACTAAAATATCTCTAGATTTGTAAATTACCAAAATACCCCTATTTTGCAAAATTATCAAGATACCCTTATTTTACCAAATTACCAAAATACCCCTATAGGGTAGAATTACGAAAATACCCCTGGGTAGTGAAATGACGAAAATACCCCTATGTGACGAATATGAGTTTGTGGATGTTACTTATGTGTTTGATGCATTCATATGATATTCTGCTTAGGATGCATATGGGTGGGAATTATGGTACGGAGGAAGATTTGAGGTCGCCATAGTCGCTTGACGACCATTGATCCACCGGAGGCTTTAAGCCCATTATATGATTAGCAGCTTTGCTGCAACGTTAGGTAGTATCGCAACCAGGCTACCCTTGGTGTGTAGAGGATGGGTGGGTTGATTTAGAAATCCCCACAGGTGTGTTATGATTGGAAGGGGAATGGTGTGTGTAGCGGATGGATTTTTGGGGAGGGTTTTGCATTATCTTGTTTGTATATGATACGATATGATATGATATGATATGAGGTCATTGTGGGCTAAGGCCCAAAACCACCAATTTTGATAGGGCTTAGGCCCAATGTGAATATTTGTATGTGATTTGATTGCCAAGGGTTGTACACATTGAGTTTTGCAACTCACGCCATTTTTTTTAATGTTTCAGGTGATCCTGAATAGACGGCTCGACGTGGGAGAGGACTCAGAGATGGCCACACTACAAGCTGATCAAATGTCTTATTTTGTTCAAATGAATTTATTTTAAATACTTTGTTTTCCCATTAGATTGTAATAAGGCCATGTAACTCCTAATTGACTTTAGTTTTTGGGTTTTATTATTATTGTTTCAACTATCCGCTTAATAAATTTCATAAAATTTCTAAAGGTAACATGGTTTTTGAAATAACTTAACCTATGAATGTTTTCTAAAATATTGGCTTTTCAATGTAACTTAACAAGATACAAGGGTTTTGGGCCTTAAATTGTTAAATGGTAAAATCGTTTTGAAGTGTTCCTTTAATGTGACATTCCAGACTCGGGCCTAACTTCTAGGCCGAGTTTGGGGTGTTACATCTAGTAGTATCGGAGCCCGGTTGCAAAGCTCGGGCTTTGAAATGGGCCTTAGATTTTAGTTTTTAAAAAAAGGTTTTTGGCAGGATTCTTGAAGTGTGGTTCACCGAGCCCTTGACGTCGAGCCAAGTAAGTTTTCTGTACTACATTTGCTTAAGTTACTGAAATTGTATAGATAATGGGCTACTTAAAAAAAAGGCTTCTAGAGCCCGTAGGAAAGTTAAGCCTGTAGTGAATTTTGGACCGTGGAATAACTTTAAAAAGTAGTTACTTACATAAGACATGCGCTTAAAACAGTGGAAATTACGAACTAATTTCATAAAAATCTTAATTCAAAAATACGCAACAATGAGCGCTAGAAGAGGTGGAAGAGGCTGTGGCAGAGGCCGTGGAAGTGCTATGGCTGGGTCATTGGCGTTGGGCCATATGCCTAACGTTGGAGTAAGGGAGGCTCCGACCTCACCAGTAGCTGAAACAAGACCGTATGTACGGGCTGCAGAGGATGGCATATCGCAAGCCATGTTAAGAATCTTGGAAAGAGTCGCCGGGCCCAATAATAGTACGGGGAGTCGTGGGTCAATCGTTCCGACTTCGAGCTAATGGGGCTGAGATTTTCGTAGGAGTAGTAGGGGTGGCCCCGAATGTGGCAGAGTATTGGTTAGAAGCCACTAAAAGAATAATGGATGGCCTGGATTGCACGACTGAACAAAAGTTGAAAGGAGCAATATCCTTACTTAGGGAAGAAGCCTATTAGTGGTGGTTGACCGTAAAGGAGGGCAACCAACCGGAGCAGATCACTTGGGAGTTCTTCAAAGTAGCATTCCAGGGGAAATACATTGGAGCGGCCTATATGGATGCCTGAAGGAAAGAGTTTTTGAGTCTGACTCAGGGAGATAAGCTAGTAGCAGAGGACGAGCCTGAGTTTCTGCGCCTTAGTCGATATGCCAAGGGGATAGTAGCAACAGAGTATGAAAGATACGTATGATTCGAGGATGGATTAAGGGATAGCCTTAGGGTACTGATAGCTCCACAAAGGGAGCGAGATTTTGTGATCTTAGTGAAGAAAGCAAAAATAGCAGAGGAGGTAAAGAACACGGAGCGCCACAATTGAGAGAAAGAGAGGGGCAAGAACAAGCGAAATATGGAACCTATGGGAGCCAGACAAAGGCCCATGAGGAGGGCCGGAATGAATGGGCCTGTTAGAGATGTGGCCCCTGTTGCTGCTGTTAATAACAGAATACCACTTTGTGTTGAGTGTGGGAGAATGCATCCGGGCGAATGTTGGAGGAGGATGGGAGCATGTTTGGTCTGTGGATTGATGGAGCATAGGGTTAGGCAATACCCGAGAAGGCTAGATCAGGAGCGAGGCGATGGTAGAGGTAATTTCTAGCCTTAGAGGGGTGGTCAACAACCACCAAGGGGCCGTGGTCAAGTCAGAGGTGGTAATGGCGCAGGACGAGGATGTGGAGCACCGGGCAGAGGTGTAGGTCAGGCAGAGGCAAGACAGCCAGCTTTGGTCTATGCTGCTCGTCGCAGATAGGAAGGTGATGCACCAGATGTGATAACGGGTATGTTCCTTATTTGTGAGCTACCTTATATTGTGCTAATTGATGTGGGGTCAACACACTCATACATTGCATGTAATAGGACTGAAACTGTAGTGGTTGAGTTTGAAATAGTTGAGAATGAAATGACTGTGTTAAGTCCTTTGGGGCAGTCGGTGAAAGTTAGTAAATTGTTTAGGAATGTGCCATTGCTGGTTCAAGGAGTTATTTTCCTAGCGGATTTGATGGGATTGCCGTTTGGTAAGTTCGACCGCATCTTAGGCATGGATTGGTTGACAAGGCACCAAGTAACTCTAGATTGTGCCATGAAGCGGATGGTGTTAAGAATAGTGGAAGGAGATGAAGTGGCAGTGATTGGAGAATGACGTGATTATTTGTCGAATGTGATTTCAGCTTTAAGGGCAGAAAAGTTGGTAAGGAAGGGCTGTGAAGCTTACTTAGCTTATATCAGTGATTCAGAATCGAAGAGTTCTACTGTTAAGGATTTGGAGATGGGAAAAGAATTCCTTGATGTTTTTCCGGAGGAGTAGCCGGGATTACCTCTCAATAGAGAAGTGGAGTTTGGAATAGAATTGTTACCGGGTATGTCTCTAGTATCCATCGCACCTTATAGGATGGCACCGAAGGAACTAGTGGAGTTGAAGGCCCAGATTCAGGAGTTATTGGACCGCAGATTCATTAGACCAAGTGTGCCTCCATGAGGAGCACCGGTATTATTCGTAAAGAAGAAAGATGGGTCCCTGAGGATGTGCGTCGATTACAAGCAATTGAACAAGTTAACCATTAAGAATAAGTACCCTCTGCCTAGGATAGATGACCTTTTTGATCAATTTAGGGAAGCCTCAGTTTTCTCAAAGATTGATTTGCGTTCGGGGTACCATCAATTGAGGGTTAAGGAAGTCGATGTGTATAAGACAGCTTTCAGAACTCATTATGGACATTACGAGTTCTTGGTAATGCCGTTTGGGCTAACAAACGCACCTGCTACTTTTATGGATCTCATGAACCGGGTTTTTCAACCATATCTAGACCAGTTCGTAATAGTCTTCATAGATGACATCTTGGTATACTCGAGAACGGAGGTTGATCACGATGCACACTTACGGATTGTGTTGCAAGTTCTAAGTGAGAAGCAACTTTATGCTAAGTTTAGCAAGTGTGAATTTTGGCTAAGGGAAGTCACTTTCTTAGGACATGTTGTAACACCCTTATCCTGTGTCCGTCGCTGGATTAGG
Source organism: Gossypium bickii (assembly GCA_025503065.1). Classification (NCBI taxonomy): domain Eukaryota; kingdom Viridiplantae; phylum Streptophyta; class Magnoliopsida; order Malvales; family Malvaceae; genus Gossypium; species Gossypium bickii. Next base: position 30,472,974 of record CP106715.1, on the reverse strand, counting down.
GTTAGGAGCGTTACCAAATAGATCGAAAAGCATTTACAGAAATTCATACGTTCAATCATCATTCTCAAGCATAATGTCCCTTAAATGAGTCCTCCAGACCATAAGAATGCTTATAAAATGGGTTGGGACTAAACCAAAGCACATACAAAATTTCTCAGAAATTCAAAAACTTTTCTAAAATACAGGGGATACATGCCCGTGGGGGTAGGCCGTGCGCCTTCCACCGCAGCTAGACACACCCGTGTGTCTTCCCCGTGGTCGAAACAGACTGGGTTCCCACGGCCACTAAGCACACCCGTGTACCCAGGCCGTGGTCGATTCTGCCAAAAATCACATGGTTACTAGATAGTAGACACGTCCGTGTGCCAAGGCCGTGTACTATCCTAACTTAGTCCCCACAGTCACTAGGCACGCCCGTGTGCCACAACCGTGTGACATTATGTAACACCCCTTACCCGAAGCCCTTACCGGAATCGAGTACGTGGCATTACTAGACTTGACTATTAACTTAAGGTGTAAAATTTTAAAGCTGTCCAACTGTGTCATGCTGACTAAATCGATCATAACTCGAGTTATAAAACTCGAAATTTAGATCCGTAAATTTTCCTTGAAACTAGACTCATATAAAATTTCACCATAATTTTTCCAGAATTTTTCATGTGATCAATTAGTACAGTTTATTCATCAAAGTTACCCTTATTACACTGTCTAACAATTCTGACCTGTCTCTACAAAAATACAGTTATCTCATTGCAAAATTTTCATATACTGTTCTAGTTTATACCACTGAAAAATAGACTCAATAAGGGTTCTACACATATAACCCATGATTCCTAATTATTTTTGTACAATTTTTGACAATTTTTCAAAAACAGAACAGTGACTCACGAATGCATTCAGAGCAGGTCTCACTAAAACTTAATTATCTCATAATATATAAATCTTTTGCCTACTCTGTTTCTTCCATGTAAAAATAGACACAATAAGGATTAATTCTATACTTCATTGACCATCTAATTCAACTTATCCTATTTTTGGTGATTTTTCTAACTCACTTCACTGCTGTAACTAAAGACTGTTTCTATACTAAATATGCTTACTAGCTTATAACCGGATATACTCACATGCAATTCATACTCTCCATGCATTTTTAATCACTTACGAAGATAGCTTGTACTTAAAACATTCACATGATATTCTAACATCATCGATTTAAAGGAGTATCACTATTACCCACATTTATGACAAAACCCCAAAAACATACATAACCAAATATTTAGCCATATTCGCATGGCTGTTATATACAAGGTCAAACATCGTATGTTTGTAAAACTTCATCTAGCCTATACATGCCTTCTAAGTCGCAACCAAAAATTCAAAATACCAAAGGAAGGCGATAGTGTGGATGACTTCTTGAAGATCCTTCACGAGCCCCCATAGCGTGACCAAAATCTATAAAACAAAGAAGAACATTTCACGTAATTAAGCTTACTAGCTTAGTAAGTCCTAACTCATGATAATAAAACATTTATACTTGAAAACCAATTGTTCCATAATAGCACATTCTAACTCGAATTCCATCATATAACATCCATCAATATTAATTTCAAACACATATAACACAATTCTCACAATATTAATTTAACCCAGGTAATGTTAAGCATACATACCTTACATGCTTACCTGAAACGTAAACCCAATAAATTAACTTTAAGTTATCTTGAACAAGGATTCGATTTATCTTTGGTAAAGTACATCACCGGCATCAAGCACGCTAGGCATAAAAGCCCGTAAAAGTAACACCGGCACAAGGCCTGCTAGGCAAAAAGCCCGATAAATAACACCGGCACAAGGCCTGCTAGGCAAAAAGCCCGATAAATAACACCGGCACAAGGCCTGCTAGGCATAAAGCCCGATTAATGTCACCGGCACGAGGCCTGCTAGGCATAAAGCCCGATTAATGTCACCGGCACGAGGCCTGCTAGGCATAAAGCCCGAATGTCAGAATATTATTATATGCTTTTCACATTTCACTATCACATATCGAATCATAAACATTTATTCCCATTGCAATAAATAAATTTGAAATCAATCTAATCCATCATTATCACATTCGGCCAACTCATGGTTTTACACCAAGCTTATACAAATTTTATCATTCACTAGATATGTAAATGATCTTTAAATAATAAGTAGCTCAAGAACTTACTCATTCACCTTGCATTAGCCAAAATAATTTCCATCATATACTCAACATAAATCATCAACCAATATGTAGATATACATTCGGCCATGATGCAATTGGATATTAACATTTATCAATTTTTAATAGTCAAGATAACCATAATTTATTCTTTGACATAATTTAACTAAAGGACCTACCTCGGTTGTCGATAGTCCGTGCGAATCGGCTATTCGAGAACCTTCGTCTTTCCCCGGTCTAATTCGGTCTTTCTTTGCTCTTGATCTAAAACACATTAGAATTTAGCTCATTTAATCTCATTTCATCTCAATTTAGTCCCAAAACACCCAAATGGGCAATTTACCATTTTGCCCCTAATGTTTCCCATTTTTACAATTTAGTCCTATTTGCACAAAACATAAAATATGCAAAATTTTCCAACATCCTAGTTTGCCGAATCTTCATTATAGTCATAGGTGTCCATGCATTTCATTTATTTGACATTTTAATCCTTCACAACTTTATTCTTTTCAATTTAGCCCTATATACTCAAAATTATCAAAAATTCCAATACAAAACTTGTAAATCTTTAACATATATTCAATTTAAAACCATCAAACATCAAAACTATCCAAGCATGTTAATGGTGAATCTCTTAAATACATAGTATTTTCAAAAATTTAAACATGGGTTGTATAGGATTTAAAGCAAGCATTCCAAATATGCAAAAATTTTCAAAAACTAAATAAAACACATACCCTTAATTAAGCCCCAAAGTGCCGAAATTTTCAAGCTCCTACAATGGAGTTCTTCATCCAAGTTTGGCCAAGAAGATGAGTAAGGTAAGGTTCTCTTTCATCCCACTTGTTTTTATTATTTAATGATAAAACAAACACATTTTTATTAACATTATTTTAACACCTTAACATAACTATCTAATAAGCTAACTTAACAATAATTTGGACTTATAAAGGCCCATTGCCGTCCCTTACTATGGTGAATGGGCTAATTGCCCTTTTGGTACACCCACTTAAAAAGCCAAAATCAATTTAGTACTCTTCACTTAAGCATGCAACTTTTTCGCTTTTCTCGATTAAATCCTTTTTATCAAATTGAGCACTTAAACGACTAAATTTTTCTACGAAATTTTCACACTCACTAAATCACATATAACAAACACAAAATATAATATTAAAAATATCTCTCAGGCTCGGATTCGTGGTTCCGAAACCACCGTTCCGATTTGGGTCAAAATTGGTCTGTTACAACTCTCCTTCCCTTAAGGATTTTCGTCCCCGAAAATCTTACCGTTAAATAAGTTCGGATATTGTTGCCTCATCGACTCTTGAGCTCCCACGTAGCCTCTTCAACTCCGTGGCGATTCCATAAAACTTTTACTAATGGAATTCTTTTATTCCTCAACTCTTTTATCTCCGGGCTAAGATACGGATCGGTTCCTCATCATATGTCAAATCGATTTAATTTCAATCTCTGCGGTGAAATCACATGGGACGGATCCGATCTATATTTCATAAGCATCGAAACATGAAATACATTGTGTATCTTTTCTAACTCGGAGGGCAATCTTAATCTATAAGCAACCGGTCCAATACGTTCAATGACTTCGTGCGGTCCGATAAATCTCGGACTCAATTTGCCTTCGACCGAATCGAATATTTTCTTCCACGGAGAAACTTTCAAGAACACCCGATCTCCGACACGAAATTCAATGTCCTTGCGTTTTAAGTCGGCATAGGACTTTTGACGATCCAAAGCGGCTTTCAAATTACTTCTAATCACAACCACTTTACATTCAGCTTTCTTTAATCCAATCAACCCGTGTATCTTATTCTCACCGAGCTCACCCAATACAACGGTGTGCGACATTTTCGACCATATAAGGCTTCATAAGGCGCCATTTTTATGCTAGATTGAAAACTATTATTGTAAGCAAATTCGATCAAAGGTAGGTATCGTTCCCATGTACCTTCAAACTCGAGAACGCAACACCTCAACATGTCCTCAAGTATCAAAATAGTTCGCTCGATCGACGTGCGCCTTTGCGGATGGAAAGTTGTACTAAAATGAAGTTTAGTACCTAAAGCATGTTGCAATTTCTTCCGAACCGTGATGTAAATCTTGGGTCCCTATCTCGAGACAATGGAACTCGGTGCACACCGTGCAATCTTACAATCTGCGACACATACAATTCGGCAAGTTTGTCAAGTGAATAGTCAGACGCGTCTGCGGTACAAAATGAGTGATTTAGTCGATCTATCAACGATAACCCACAAGCATCTTTCTTACTAGGTGTCATAGGAGTCGGATACAAAATCCATGGAAATTCTATCCCATTTCCATTCGGGTATCAGGATTGGTGAAGTAAACCGGATGGTACTTGATGCTCGACTTTTATTTGTTGAATGATTAAACACTTGGAGACAAATTTGGATATATCTCGTTTCATGCCGTGCCACCAATAGAATCTGTTTCAAATCATTATACATTTTTGTGCTACCGGGTGTATCGACATTCGGCCATTATGGGCCTCACTCGTAATCATCATCGTATCAAATCTGCGTTGAAGGAACACACAACCGACTTTTATAATTCAAAGCGATCATTTGCATCTATCTCGAAATCGATTCCGTAGCGTTTTCACATCGAATCCGAATAGCAACTAACTTTTTATCAACTTTACGTGCATCACAAATTTGCTTTGAATAAGCATCGGTCTTGCTTGTAACTCGGCTATGAATGAACCATCATCGACATAGCCACCCGCGCGTTAATGCACGAAGAGCAAATAATGATTTTCGACTTAACGCATCCGCAACAACATTAGCTTTGCCCGGATGGTAGTCAATCACTAATTCATAGTCTTTCAAACAATTCTAACCATCGGCGTTGTCTCAAATTTAGATCTTTTCGAGTCATTAAATATTTTAGACTTTTATGATCCGAATAAACATGACATTTTTCACCGAATAAATAGTGACGCCAAATTTTCAATGCGAATACAATGGTCGCTAATTCCGGATCGTGAGTTGGATAATTCTTTTCATGTGGCTTCAATTGTCTTGAAGCGTAGGCTATCACCTTGCCTTCTTGCATTAAAACACAACCCAACCCATTCAAGGAAGCATCACTAAAAATAGTAAATTCTTTACCCGATTCAAGTGAGTTAACACCTGGAGCCTCGGTCAAAAGGGCTTTCAACCTGTTCGAAACTTTTTCGACACCTTTTTCGACCACTCAAATTTGACATCTTTCTCGTAGTAGTCTCGTCAAAGGTGTAGCTATTACGGAAAAACCTTTTACAAATCGTCTATAATATCCCGCAAGGCCAGAAAACTTCGGATCTCGGAAACATTCTTTGGTGGTTTCCAATCAAGTATGGTTGCTATTTTATTTGGATCCACCCGAATGCCCGACACCAAATCACATGACCCAAGAAGTGACTTCATTCATCCGAACTCACACTTACCGAATTTTGCATATAACCGTTGGTTTCTCAAAGTTTGTAGTACTACTCTCAAATGCTCAGCGTGCTCCGCTTCATTTTTGGAGTAGATCAATATATCATCAATAAATACTACTACAAACCGATCCAAAAACTGTCGGAAGACTCGGTTCATTAGATCCATAAAAACAGCAGGTGCATTTGTGAGTCCAAAAGGCATAACTAAAAACTCATAATGTCCGTACCTCGTTCGGAATGCAGTCTTTGGCACATCTGAATCGAATCTCGACTCATGAACCGATAATAGCCCGATCTCAAATCTATCTTCGAAAACACTGAAGCCCCCTTCAGCTGATCAAATAAATCATCAATCCGAGGTAACGGGTACTTATTCTTTATAGTCACCTTATTTAGTTGCCGGTAATCGATACACATTCTCATAGTCCCATCCTTCTTTTTCACAAATAAAGCGGTGCACCCCAAGGAGAGAAACTTCGGTCGTGCGAAGCCCTTATCTCATCAACTCTTGCAAGCTGCGCTTTCAATTCTTTTAATTCAGAGGGCGCCATTCTGGTGCACGGAGCTATCGAAATCGGGGTGCGCTCTCGTACCAACTCAATGCCGAACTCAATCTCTCTCATCGAGGGTAAGCCGGTAGTTCTTCAGAAACACATCGGGGTATTCACATACAATCGATATCTGATTCAATTTGTTTCTCGGACATTTTATTATCCAAATTACATAGGCCAAATAAGCTTCACACCCTTTTCTCACATACTTTTGGGCTAACATTGAAGATATTGCAGAGGCAACCCATTTATGTCGCAGATTTAATTTCGATGGTCTCACCGCTTCGACATCTCAAATCGATAAGCTTTTTTTACAATCCACTACCGCCTCATGTGAAGTTAACCAGTCCATACCTAAGATTATATCAAATTCGTCAAAGGGCAACAACATTAAATTAGTGGAAGCAATAATCCCCAATCATCAACGGGCAATCTCTACACACTTTATTAACAAGCACACATCTACCCAAAGGGTTGGACACTCGAATCACAAACTCGTGAGACTCAACTAGCGAGTCTTTCCAAATTTCAAAGTTTCACACACATATGAATGAGTCGAACCGGGATCAATTAATGCAATCACGAGTAGTATCATAAAGAGTGAAAGTACCGGTAATGACGTCGGGGGAGGAAGCATCCTCTCTAGCTCGTGGCAAACATATGCTCTAGCCGGAGCTCTAGCCTCGGATCGATCCGTAGTATTCTTCGTTCCTTTCTCGACTACCACCTACATTGCCCGAATGTCGGGTGGTCTACCTCGTGATTGACACATTGCTCGGCTTTAGTGCTCTGGACTGCATTCTGCTTAGTTAACTTCGGACACTCTCTAATAAAATGATCTGATGATCCACATTTATAGCAAGACCGGTCGTGAAATCTGCAACTCCCTGAGTGCCATTTCCCATAGTGCTTGCACTCGACTCTATTTTGTGGAACATTACCAACACTGGCTATCGAGGTAGCTCGGGAGCTCATAGGAGGTCGATCTCGTCTAGGTGGATCTGTATTATCTTTCTGTCGGCTGTAGTCGTCTCTAGGCTTCTTGGTCGTGGAATGAAAGACTTTACCCGAAGATCTTTTACGAATGTCTCTAGCTTCAGTCTCAGCCTTTCTTTTCTCTTTCCCGAGTTCTTCAGCTTTGCAAGCTCTTTCAACTAAAGTCACAAACTCTTGAATTTCAAGAATACCAACAAACATCTTTATATCTTCATTCAGGCCATCTTCGAATCTTTTACACATAATAGCTTCGTAAGAAACACATTCTCTAGCATATCTCATTGAGTCGACAAATTTTCGCTCATATTCTCATCACGGTCATTCGTCCTTGTTTCAGCTCAAGGAATTCTTTTCGTTTTTGATCGATGAATCTTTGGCTAATATATTTCTTGCGGAATTCATTCTGGAAAAATTCCCATGTCACTTTTTCTTTCGGAACCACTGATACTAGTGTGTTCCACCAGTGATATGCAGTGTCCCTCAGTAAGGATATAGCACATTTCAAGCATTCATCCGGAGTACAAGATAGCTCATCAAGTACCCGTATAGTGTTATCAAGCCACATTTCGGCTCTCTCAGCATCATCATCATCATTGGCTTTAAATTCTTCAGCCCCAAATTTTCGGATTTTATCAACTGGGGGCCTACTAGATCTCAGCGGATCTATTATCGAAGTCTTTGAAGGAATCGTTTGGATTATTCAGGGGTGGAGGTTGGTGTACATTGGGTTATTCGAATAAATTGGGCAAACCACTCATTCATCATCCGATAAAAGGCTTGTTTAGTCTCTCCTTCGTGGCTGGCCCGAAACAGGTCGAGAGTCTATCGGCGCTGATCCGTGGCACGCGGTCGGCGCGACGCTCTCCCCATCATCACCACGGCTCTTTCGGGATCAGTGTCCATTTACTATATAAAACAAAGTTCAGGCTGTCAGAAGTCACCACACTATCATCATATAATAAAGGCATGTATAGCTAGACTCACACGCGCTACGATAGTCCTAGAATCAACTAAACCGTAAGCTCTGATACCAATTAAATGTAACACCCCTTACCCGAAGCCCTTACCGGAATCGAGTACGTGGCATTACTAGACTTGACTATTAACTTAAGGTGTAAAATTTTAAAGCTGTCCAACTGTGTCATGCTGACTAAATCGACCATAACTCGAGTTATAAAACTTGAAATTTAGATCCATAAATTTTCCTTGAAACTAGACTCATATAACATTTCACCATAATTTTTCCAGAATTTTTCATGTGATCAATTAGTACAGTTTATTCATCAAAGTTACCCTTATTACACTGTCTAACAATTTTGACCTGTCTCTACAAAAATACAGTTATCTCATTGCACAATTTTCATATACTGTTCTAGTTTATACCACTGAAAAATAGACTCAATAAGGGTTCTACACATATAACCCATGCTTCCTAATTATTTTTGTAAAATTTTTGACAATTTTTCCAAAACAGAACAGTGACTCACGAATGCATTCAGAGCAGGTCTCACTAAAACTTAATTATCTCATAATATATAAATCTTTTGCCTACTCTGTTTCTTCCATATAAAAATAGACACAATAAGGATTAATTCTATACTTCATTGACCATCTAATTCAACTTATCCTATTTTTGGTGATTTTTCTAACTCACATCACTGCTGTAACTAAAGACTGTTTCTATACTAAATATGCTTACCAGCTTATAACCGGATATACTCACATGCAATTCATACTCTCCATGCATTTTTAATCACTTACGAAGATAGCTTGTACTTAAAACATTCACATGATATTCTAACATCATCGATTTAAAGGAGTATCACTATTACCCACATTTATGACAAAACCCCAAAACATACATAACCAAATATTTAGCCATATTCGCATGGTCGTTATATACAAGGTCAAACATCGTATGTTTGTAAAACTTCATCTAGCCTATACATGCCTTCTAAGTCGCAACCAAAAATTCAAAATACCAAAGGAAGGCGATAGTGTGGATGACTTCTTGAAGATCCTTCACGAGCCGCAACGTGACCAAAATCTATAAAACAAAGAAGAACATTTCACGTAATTAAGCTTACTAGCTTAGTAAGTCCTAACTCATGATAATAAAACATTTATACTTGAAAACCAATTGTTCCATAATAGCACATTCTAACTCGAATTCCATCATATAACATCCATCAATATTAATTTCAAACACATATAACACAATTCTCACAATATTAATTTAACCCAGGTAATGTTAAGCATACATACCTTACATGCTTACCTGAAACGTAAACCCAATAAATTAACTTTAAGTTATCTTGAACAAGGATTCGATTTATCTTTGGTAAAGTACATCACCGGCATCAAGCCTGCTAGGCATAAAAGCCCGTAAAGTAACACCGGCACAAGGCCTGCTAGGCAAAAAGCCCGATAAATAACACCGGCACAAGGCCTGCTAGGCAAAAAGCCCGATAAATAACACCGGCACAAGGCCTGCTAGGCATAAAGCCCGATTAATGTCACCGGCACGAGGCCTGCTAGGCATAAAGCCCGATTAATGTCACCGGCACGAGGCCTGCTAGGCATAAAGCCCGAATGTCAGAATATTATTATATGCTTTTCACATTTCACTATCACATATCGAATCATAAACATTTATTCCCATTGCAATAAATAAATTTGAAATCAATCTAATCCATCATTATCACATTCGGCCAACTCATGGTTTTACACCAAGCTTATACAAATTTATCATTCACTAGATATGTAAATGATCTTTAAATAATAAGTAGCTCAAGAACTTACTCATTCACCTTGCATTAGCCAAAATAATTTCCATCATATACTCAACATAAATCATCAACCAATATGTAGATATACATTTGGCCATGATGCAATTGGATATTAACATTTATCAATTTTTAATAGTCAAGATAACCATAATTTATTCTTTGACATAATTTAACTAAAGGACCTACCTCGGTTGTCGATAGTCCGTGCGAATCGGCTATTCGAGAACCTTCGTCTTTCCCCGGTCTAATTCGGTCTTTCTTTGCTCTTGATCTAAAACACATTAGAATTTAGCTCATTTAATCTCATTTCATCTCAATTTAGTCCCAAAACACCCAAATGGGCAATTTACCATTTTGCCCCTAATGTTTCCCATTTTTACAATTTAGTCCTATTTGCACAAAACATAAAATATGCAAAATTTTCCAACATCCTAGTTTGGCGAATCTTCATTATAGTCATAGGTGTCCATGCATTTCATTTATTTGACATTTTAATCCTTCACAACTTTATTCTTTTCAATTTAGCCCTATATACTCAAAATTATCAAAAATTCCAATACAAAACTTGTAAATCTTTAACATACATTCAATTTAAAACCATCAAACATCAAAACTATCCAAGCATGTTAATGGTCGAATCTTAAATACATAGTATTTTCAAAAATTTAAACATGGGTTGTATAGGATTTAAAGCAAGCATTCCAAATATGCAAAAATTTTCAAAAACTAAATAAAACACATACCCTTAATTAAGCCCCAAAGTGCCGAAATTTTCAAGCTCCTACAATGGAGTTCTTCATCCAAGTTGACAGCCAAGAAGATGAGTAAGGTAAGGTTCTCTTTCATCCCACTTGTTTTTATTATTTAATGATAAAACAAACACATTTTTATTAACATTATTTTAACACCTTAACATAACTATCTAATAAGCTAACTTAACAATAATTTGGACTTATAAAGGCCCATTGCCGTCCCTTACTATGGTGAATGGGCTAATTGCCCTTTGGTACACCCACTTAAAAAGCCAAAATCAATTTAGTACTCTTCACTTAAGCATGCAACTTTTTCGCTTTTCTCGATTAAATCCTTTTTATCAAATTGAGCACTTAAACGACTAAATTTTTCTACGAAATTTTCACACTCACTAAATCACATATAACAAACACAAAATATAATATTAAAAATATCTCTCAGGCTCGGATTCGTGGTCCCGAAACCACCGTTCCAATTTGGGTCAAAATTGGTCTGTTACACATTATAGGCCATTTGCAAGGCCAAAATGCCACCCACTTAGGGTCAATCCTATAAGCACATATAAATATCTTTATACACACAATTTGGCAACCATTTCCTATCATATTATCTATCTATCAATTCATACAATCTCATTTTCAAACATATCAACTTATAACCTAGCATATACAACTTAAACACATTCAATACTAAACATCATTTTTTTTCCCAATTTCACTGAATCATATTAGCATTTTACCATCACAAAGATTTCCATTCATAAGTCAATTTCTTAACTCACAATCCATACCAAAAGATGCATTATATATACCAAAGTCATTCATGCTAAAACTAGCACATATCTAGCCACATCTCATGGCTACTTACAAATCTCAAACATGATTCAAATGACCAGCCTATACATGCCATGTTTTAACTATGTACATCTTTCCAAAATACCCCAAAATAGATTGCCAATAGTGTGACTAAGATGCTGACGATCCCCCATTCCGAGCTAGCTTTACTGACACTGCAAAGCAGAGAAAGAAATCACACAGTAAGCTTTCCAAAGCTTAGTAAGTTCGACATACAATACAATTATCTCATCAAATCAAACCAATGTATATAATAAACAATCACATAGATCAATTATCTCATATTCATGCCCTCTCATCCATAGCTAAAATACTCATTCACTCAATCATAGCTTGTTTATAACTCATCAACCATAAAGGTTCAATATGTACCTTAGCTACACATAGTTATTAAACTTTGAAGCTATTCAATGCTCGATATTACTTGTCGACCATCCTTTAATATTCATTCAATTTGATCATACACTCAGTGCTATATACATAATCATAGCATATTTGTCATCGCACACCCAGTGCCATTCATTTCTGTTTCGATTTACATTTTGCACACTTAGTGCCATCAACTAATTCTTGCACATAGCATCTCAATCTCATAATGTAACATCCTGAAAATAGGCTTGTGCATTTTTGATTTAATTATATGAAATGACATGTCTTATGTGTTATAAATGTATTACGAACATTTTTGGAAACCTGGAAATGTAAGGAAATGTTAAGTTTAAAAGAGGAAAGTGAACATTTTTGGAAACCTGGAAATGTAAGGAAATGTCATGTCTTGGAAATGCAAGGAAATGTCATGTCTTGGAAATGTAAGGAAATGTCTTGTCTTGGAAATGTAAGGAAATGTCTTGGAAATGCAAGGAAATGTCTTAGAAATGTAGGGAAATACTGAAGAAATGTTAAGTTAAAGTTTAAAAGAGGGACATGAAGCAATATGGTCTTAAGAGAAAATGTAGGGAAAATTTGACACACAAATGGGCATGGAAAAGTGGCTTGGAGGTGCCACTTAAGGCCTCTGTAAGTGACGCCACATGTAGGGGAAATTGGGCCAAGGTTTGAGCTGTAGGGGAAGCAAACTAAAAGTTTTATTTTACTGCAAGGATGGACAGAGGTGGACGGCACATAGGCTATATTTTAGGAGTTTAAAATCCTTTTATTTTATTATTATTTAGAGATAAAAGGTGTGATAATAAGGATAAGGGATAATGATGGATTAATTCTATTAATTTAAAACAAGGTGATAATTAAAGAGATAAAGTTATCAAAATAGAAGAGTGATGGCCAAGTAAGGGACACTAGGCCTAGTAATTTCGGCAAAAGGAGGAAAACTAAGGCCATTTATCATTCTTCCCTCTCCTTTTTCTCTCTGCCAAATTTCCTAAGCAATATTCTCTTTTCTCTTTTTATTTTGTTAAGCCGAAATCTACTTCTTCATTATCCACCATTGCCGATTCTTCAAGCCTCAACACCCTCTCTTTTCTTTTCCTTATTCAAGCCGAATTCCCTGTGTGGTGGCCATAGCCGAATGCTCTCTTATCTTTCAGGAGCCGAATTGATCATTTAAGCAAGAGCTGAAACACTTTGGGACTTCAAGCAAGGGGGTTGTTGACTTGTGCATTAAGGGTAAGGATTTTAGTGTCAACATTTAGTCTTTTTCTTCAAAACCGAAATTAAGATTCTAATGCCATCTGTGTCTTTTGGCCGAATCAACAAAGGGTCTCTCGGGTTTCTACAACTGTCTACTACAAGGAGGGATATTTCGGGATTCATAGAGATCTAAGGTAAGTACTGTATTCGGCTAAGGGCCAGTTATTAGTATTTAAATGTTAGAGGAGGATCTAACATGTACCCTGTAGGTTTCGACAACTCCATAGCCAAGAAATCACTTTCGGGATTTGAGAAACCTAAGGTAAGCACATGTGGTATTCGGCCAAGGCCTTATTTGTTGATTAAAGAGTTGTTTCTTATTATCCTAAAAACCGAAAACTAACCTATGAAGAGATCTAGTGTTTGGCCGAATACAAGAAGGAGCATAGCAAAAATTTAAGTAGCGAAATCGACACCAAGGGAATTAAGGATCTAAGGCAGTAGATCGGATTTCGGGATTTCAGTGAATTTGTTAAGCAAATCAGGTGTGTACCTCGCACTATCTTTTAATAAAATTTACGGCAATATTTAATATGTGCATGTTTATAAGAATGTGAATATGGCGAAGGTACCGTGTTATGGTACAAAGTACTCAGGTACGTTTCCTACTCCTAGTAGGATTATGAAATATGTTATATTTAACATGTGATAAGTGATAAAAAGTGAAATGCATGGCATGTATAATATGGGGCATACGGGTTATATGAAAAGGGGAAGTGAATGTGGTGATCTAAGACCATGATATCTGAATGTGGTGATTTAAGACCATGATATCTGAATGTGGTGATTTAAGACCACGATATCTGAATGTGGTGATTTAAGACCACGATATCTGAATGTGGTGACTTCGGTCACAATTATTTAATCTGGTGGCTATGCCACGAATATTTATAAGGGCGATGAGCACATCGACTGCAGCGACTGCCTTCGATGGTGTGTAGCGGATGGAGGGTTGACTTAGTAGTCCCCACGGTGTGCAGGATGGTACGGGTGATGTGTAGCGGATAGCATCTAGGTTTGGGTTCAGGTTGCATCATTTTTAATTTAATGATATATGAATATGTATGTTATAAAATGCCTGAATTTGTTAAGACTTAGTGTTGTAGTACACATTGAGTCTGTTGACTCACCCCGTTGTGGGAACATTTTTCAGGTGATGATCAGTAATGGACCGGGTCGGCAGGAGCTTAGTGGTGGCCATGCCCAGCAAGGAAATTATTATGTGGACTCTTTATTTTTTTCTAAGTACTTTAAATTTCATTTTGGGTTTTTATTTGATGTAATAAGGCCATAGTGAACTATGTTATTTTCTGTTTTATTTACTATGTTAAGAAATTTTATTTATTAGAGATTAAGTCAATTTAATTCAAAATAAACTTTAATTATTTTGTCACTTGAAATTAAATGGGTTTCAATATAAAATAAATTTGTTTTCAACTCGAGCCCAACCCACAAACAAACTTTCTTCAAAACACACAGTTTTCCAAAGTAATAAAAGAATTTTTAACCGGTTTCTTCGAGGAACATACCAGATCCGGTCGAGGCTCGTGGGCCGGGTACAGGGTGTTTTAATTTGGTATCAGAGCCCATTTCAAACTCTCAGCCTGAGGTTTAAGGCCCAAAACATTTTCAAAGCGAGCCCAAATAAGTTTTATGAAAACATTTTTTTTGGAATAAGCAGGTTTTTGGCATGGCACCCAAGTCTCCGACCCGCAGTCCATCAGGTAAGTACCCCTATCCTCTGTGTGAATTCTGGTATGAAGTATAGAAGGGTAGAAATGGAATGTAGATTAGACTGTTAAGTATGTGAACCCTAGGACTAGTTTACCCCAACATTTACATAAGACTTAAGGGCCTAATTAAACAAACCTATTGCTAAGTCGCCGAGTTTGGGTGTGGCAACCCCTGTGCGCATGTCTAGGATTGGATCCGGAAGAGCACGGTACTTAAGCGATCCTAGTGACTCACTTCCTCTTCGCGAGAATCCTACTGCAGTGCGTAGCTACGGTTCACCCTAACCATGAGGACTTATTCATAAGGCTAAACCCAATAACTAAAACCCGAAAAGGGATTAGCCATGTTTTTATGGAAACCCTAGTTTTAAAATCCCCAAATTTACCCTTTTAAATAGTAACAAAAACTTATTTTTAGAAAGTTTTCAAAATATTCTCAATTTACAAAAAATTACCCAAATGCCCCTAGTGGCGAAAATTACAAAAATGCCCCTAGTTTCTAAAATTACCGTACTACCCCGATCTCAATAAAATTTTCCTTATTTTATAAAATGACCAAAAAAATTTTAGATCACAAAATATCAAAATATCTTGATTTTAGAAAATTACGAAATTGCCCCTGACATACAAAATTACCAAAATGACCCTAATTCCCAAAATTTTTGCAACACCACCATTTTGGAAAACAAATTCTCAAAAAAATAACCCTAAAGTTTTGTAAAATCTGCAATACCCCTGATTTATTGAGCTTTACAAATTTACCCTGGTTTATTACCAAAATACCCCTGAGTTTCAAAATTATCGAAATGCCCTCGAATTTCAAAATTTCCAAAAATACCTCGGGAATGCAAAATTACCAAAATACCCTTATTACCAGAATTTGTGTACCAAGGGACGAGGAGCTAAGAAAGTCTATACTACGGGAAGCGCATAGTAGTTCCTATGCTATGCACCCCGGAGGTAACAAGATGTACTGAGATTTATGAGAGCTTTATTGGTGGCCGGGATTGAAACGTGAGGTTTTAGAGTTTGTGGGAAAATGTTTGGTATGTCAACATGTAAAAGCGAAACATCAGTTGCCGTCAGGATTACTTCAGCCGATTAAGATCCCACAATGGAAGTGGGAGCGGGTTACTATGGATTTCATTAGTGGGCTACCCTTGATGCCTGCTAAGAAGGACTCTGCGTGGGTCATTGTGGATCGGTTAAATAAGTCTGCCCATTTTATATCGGTCCGCACTGACTACTCACTACAGAAATTGGCAAGGTTGTATGTGGCAGAGATTGTGAGGTTGCATGGAGTTCCAGTCTCGATCATATCGGATAGAGATCCTCGTTTTATGTCTCGCTTTTGGAAGAAGCTGCATGAGGCGCTAGGTACAAGGTTGGATTTCAGTATAGCATTTCACCCTCAGACTGATGGTCAGTCGGAAAGGGTAATTCAAGTTTTGGAGGATATGCTGAGAGGGTGTGTGATTGAGTTTCGAGGTAGTTGGGAGGACTACCTGCCGTTAGCTAAATTTGCATATTACAGTAGTTATCAGGAAAGTATTGGAATGGCACCATATGAAGCACTGTATGGACGAAGATGTCATACTCCGACTTGTTGGGCTGAGTTGGGTGAGAGAAGAGTTTTGGGTCCAGAGTTGGTAGCAGACACTGAAGATAAGGAGAAATTGATTCGGGATCGGTTGAAGAAGGCGGCGGATAGGTAGAAGTCATATGCTGACCTTAAATGAAGAGAAATCGAATATGCTGTGGGGGACATGGTTTTTCTCAAGGTTTCCCCATGGAAGAAGGTATTAAGGTTTGGTCAGAAAGGCAAGTTAAGCTAAGGTTCATTAGGCCTTATCGAGTATTAAAGTGAATTAGGCCAGTTGCCTATCAGCCGGAGCTGCCTTCTAGATTGAGCCAAATACACGATGTGTTCCATGTGTCAATGCTAAGGCATTATCACTCAGACCTTTCTCACATCGTGTCAGTCGAGAGATCGAGGTTAGACCAGATCTAACTTTTGAAGAGGAGCCGGTTCAGATAATTGATCAAGAGTCAAGGTATTAAGAAGGAAGTCTGTTCCTTTAGTCAAAGTACTTTGGCGTAACCATAACGCTAAGGAGGCTACTTGGGAACCTGAGGAGGCAATGCATCGACAATACCCTCATTTGTTTCAATCAAGTAAATTTCGAGGCCAAAAGTTTTTTTAAGAGGGGTAGAATTGTAACGCCTTAAAAATCCTGAAACCTAATTTCTGTGCATTAAAGTTAATATGTATGTGTAGCACTTAGAATAATAATATTAAGGGATTATCGGGATTATTTGAAGTCTTAGAGATAGGGGAGACCATAGGGAAAAATTTATTTTCGTACTTAGTGGACCCTAGTTTCAGGCATGAGGCCTCTTAAGAAGATTAAGAGAAAAGAGGACACAAATGGCCTTGTGGTCCAGTGGAGGGTGGCATCATTTAGGAGCTATGAGGTGGCATGTTTTTTAGTTAAGGAGGTCCAAGGTTCGAGGCTTAAGAGGGGAGAATTAAGGAGCTTTATTTTTGTGCCTGGACAAAAGGAGGTAGTGTTGGAGGGGACTCTGGAAGGGAGTGTTTAGGAGAGAAATTTAAGGTAAAAGATAAGGGAGAAAAGATAGGGATTGGGGGGTGGATATAGTGGTGCCGATTTGGACTCTGGGGGAAAGGAAGTTTCGGCTAGGGGCTATATATATGGGTGCTGAATTAAGTTCCTAGAGTAATGTTGAAATTTTGTTTTCCCTCTGGTCGAATTTCTTCACTTGTGAGATATCCAAACACCCTTTTTCTCTCTAAGTGTTCAGAAGTCGAATCCTCCATACTCTCTCTTCCCAAATTCCCTTTTTGGTTCACCACTTGGTTTTAGCCGAATCACCTCTTTTCTTATTCTCCCTAGTATTGCCGAATTGTCCCTGTCACCTTACTAGTCTCAAAAGCTGGATTTAAGCTACGGTATCAAAGGAGAATTTTGATAAGTGAGTTAAAAGTCGAAGGGCTATCTAACCCAATCCTTGTCGTTAACCTGTATTAACAAGGGTAAGGCTCAACAATCACAAGCGTGGTAGGTAAGGATTGCTAACAAGGGGGTAAGTGTTCTCGACTCAGTCACGGTTTAATAAATGGCTGAATCTAATGTGGCTCGTAGGGGTGACTTATGTACAATATGAATCACTTGGTTTTGACGAAATAGGTGTTTGAGTGCAGATCTAGAGGATAATCGCAAATAGTAGCAAAGGAAGGGTACTAGAATGTAAGGCACACGATAAGGGTACAGTGAGGTTTCGGTTTTTGATAAGTATGTGCTAAAGCCTTGGTTAATCATTAGTAATGTTGATTGTAGGTTTGTGACTAAGGGGTTTGCAACACACGTGGATACTAGGTGTGTACAAACACTACACACACAATATCGGCAATGCTGAAAAGCTGAAAAGCCGAAAGTGGCCAAATGGGCCCGGTGGGCCCTAAGGTTAGGTTTTATGAGTTTGTTTGGTTTGGTGTATGCATTGAGTCTATCAAGCATAATACTTGATCTGGAATTGTTTTGGGCCTAACGGGCCATAAGGATGTGATTTGGGCCTAATGGGCCGTAAAGATGTAATTTGGGTTTGATGGGCTTTAGGGGGACGTAGACAAGTATGTTAGGGTTTATGGACTTAAGGCCTAGTTTGAACAACTCTTAAATTTCATAAGACTTAATCTAATTAAACATGTCCATGAACAAGTCGCTGGGTTAGAGTGTGGCAACGGACATATGCATGTCTAGGATTGGATCTAGGGAGAGCTTGGTACTTAAGCGGCCCACCTCCTCTTCTCTGGAATCCTACCTGGTACGTAGTGTCTGTTCACTTTAGCCGCGAGGACTTGATAATGGGCCAAAGTTCATAACTAAAACCCGAGAGGACCAAATACCCTTATGTTCGTAAAATTACTAAAATACCCTTATATTTGTAAAATTACCAAAATATCCTTATATTTGTAAAATTACTAAAATACCCTTATGTTTGTAAAATTACTAAAATACCCCTAGATTTTTAAATTACCAAAATACCCCTATTTTTAAAAATTATCAAGATACTCCTGTTTTGCAAAATTATCAAGATACCCCTGTTTTGCTAAATACCAAAATACCCCTAGGTAGTGAAATGACGAAAATACCCCTATGTGACGAGTATGAGTTTGTGGATGTTACTTATGTGTTTGATGCATCCATATGATAAAATGCTTAGGATGTATATGGGTGGGAATTATGGTACGGAGGAAGATTTGAGGGTCACATAGTTGCTTGACGACCATAGATCCACCGGAGGCTTTAAGCCCATTATATGATTAGCGACTTTCTTTGCAACGTTAAATAGTAGTACCATAGCGGGCTACCCCTTGCTGTGTAGAGGATGGGTGGGTTGATTTAGAAATCCCCACAGGTGTGTTATGGTTGGAAGGGAAGTGGTGTGTGTAGCGAATGGATTTTTTGGGAGGGTTTTGCATTATCTTGTTTGTATATGATATGATATGAGGTAATTGTGGGCTAAGGCCCAAGACCACCGATTTTGATAGGGCTTAGGCTCAATGCGAATATTTGTATGTGGTTTGATTGCCAAGGGTTGTACACATTGAGTTTAGCAACTCATGCCCTTTTTTTAATGTTTCAGGTGATCTTGAATAGACGGCTCGACGTGGGAGAGGGCTTGGAGATGGCCACACTACAAGCTGATCAAATGTCTTATTTTGTTCAAATGAATTTATTTTAAATACTTTTTTTTTCCATTGGATTGTAATAAGGCCATGTAACTCCTAATTGACTTTAGATTTTGGGTTTTATTATTATTGTTTCAACTATCCGCTTAATAAATTTCATAAAATTTCTAAAGGTAACATGGTTTTCGAAATAACTTAACCTATGAATGTTTTCTAAAATATGGGCGTTTCAACGTAACTTAACAAGATACAAGGGTTTTGGGCTTTTGGGCCTTAAATTGTTAAATGGTAAAATCGTTTTGAAGTGTGCCTTTAATGTGACATTCCGGACTCGGGCCTAACTTCTAGGTCGGGTTTGGGGTGTTACAGTGTATATATTTGGAAAATATATTATCTCTGTTACAATTGATTCCAGTGTAACACCCCCTACCCGTATCCGTTGCCGAAATAGGGTACGAGGCATTACCAGAGTTTACTAAACATTTTCGAATAATTTCGAGTCATTTATTATTCATGTTCTGAAAATAATCATAACGTCCCTCTATTGGGCCCTTGAAGCCCAAAACATACATTAGGAACCAATCGGGATTAAATCAGGATCATAGGGGATTTTTCGCAAAATCCTAAAATTTTCCTACATTGGTTAGCATACTTTAATATTGACAAACTTATTTTCTTGACATGTCTCACTTGAATTTATTACTTGTTCTAATATAAATAATTTTCCTTGTATCAACGTATCAAAAATATTCTCATATTTACATGTCATGATATATATCATTCTCTTGTTGTTTCTTCATAAATATAAATTATTCAATTCATTATGACAATATTTCATGTACCATCATTTTCATGAGTTTAGTGTATATTTATTCCAGTAGTAGTTCGTGATCTTGAATATGCATAACTATCAGGCAAGTTTCACATACATGTATTTTCCATGTCATATTTTAATATATCAAATAATTATCACTTATATATATTTCAAGTTTAATTTCATGATTTCAAGAACCTGCCATTTTCTATATTTATCCCGTTGAATTTCTCGGAATTTCGATGGATTTCCAGTAGTACACTTATAGTGTACAATCCCGGGTCCGTCAATTCGTACACATATGAGTATACCCTTTTTCCATAGAGCACACTCTGCGAACCTCATCCTTACAGCGGGATTACCAGTCCAGGCTAAATCCCCTGTAAGAGAGCACACTTCTGCGAACCTCATTTCTTACAGCGGGATTACCAGTCCAGGCTAAATCCCTTGTAGCATATGCTCAAAGAGTATTGTCGGGATTACCAGTCCAGGTTAAATCCCCTGCAACGACAATTACTCTAATGAGCTTGGATCTGAATTACCAGTCCAGGCTAAATTTAGACACTAATTCGGATTACCCGTCCAGGCTAAATCCATTTTCCACATATTCTTCGTGAGGGCTATATCAGGATCACCCGTCCGGGCTAGATCCTTTTCACACATATTCTTTGGGAGGGCTTATATCTGGATAGGATCACCCGTCCGGGCTAGATCCTTTTTACCGACAATTCCTTTTCAGAGATCTATCGAATTTTCCTTTCATTCAACTGGGATTTCTTCTCTCTTTTATCAAATATATCAATGTTTAATCAACTTTCATACAATGAACATTCAAATCATATTCACATCAATAACATACATTTCAAGAATTTAAGAATATAATTCAAGTTGTGCGAACTTACCTCGTTGCTTGTTCACGTTTATAGTTTCACTAATCCAATGTCTTTTCTTTTCCCCGCTCAAGTCTCATATTTGAGTCATCCCGATCTTTATAAATAAATTTGATCATCATTTTCATTCATTTCATATTCTGATACATTCAATTAATGCTCTAGGTAAAACTACTATTTTGCCCCTAAGCTTTTAATTAATGACGATTTGATCCTTAGGTTCAGAAAAATAAAATTCTTATAATTTAATCCTTGTTTCAAGCCTAATTATTCTCATATATACTGATAACAGCCCATGAATTCTATGAAATATCAAAATTTTCCATAATTTCAACACTTTTCAATTTAATCCCTAAAACATGTTTTCACCCGATCTTGATCTAAATTAATAATTTCATTCAATTTTACAATTTAAATAATAAAATAATCCATTTCATGCAATTTGGTCATTTTTGACAATTTTACAAAATTACCCATAAAGTTTTACTTTTATTCAATTTAGTCCCTGAGCCTAGAACATGCAAATTAGCCATGCTAGCTGAATATTCATATATATTTTCCTCCTCCTCCTCTCCATTTCACATCCTTAATTTATATAACATGCTTATAAGTAACATTATCTATGATTTCACTATTTATTCATAAATTTATTCAAAGCTGTCCATTTGCGTCATAGTCACTAAATTATTTATATCTTGAGCTAAAGAATTCCAATTTAAGTTCTGCTTGATGTTTTAAAACTAGACTCACATATATTCTTACCATAAAATTTTCAGAATTTTTGGTTTAGCCAATAAGTATAGTTTATTCTTTAAAGTCACCCCTATTTCGCTGTCCGACAGTTCTGACCCCTCTTGACTAAAAATTAATTATCTCATCGTACAAAATTTGGATAATGTTACCATTTGTTTGTTTTGAAAATAGAATGATTAAGGATTTTAATAATATAAATTATAACTCATAATTATTTTCTTCCAATTTTTGATGATTTTCCAAAGTCAGAACAGGGGAACCCGAAATTGTTCTGACATCATTTTTCTCTATAAGCATCTAGACTCAATAAGATTTAATTCCATATTTCTATAAGCATCTAGACTCAATAAGATTTAATTCCATATTTTTTCATCCTATAATTTTATTTCTAAATTTTTTTTTCATTTTTCAAAATTAGACTACTGCTGCTATCCAAAATTGTTTTAGTTCAAAATGTTAATTACCAAGTTTGTAACACCTTTATTTCCTTTCTCTACAATATTTCCCATCACTTTCTCTTATTTTCCTTCAGTAACATATCAAGAACATAAAACCTTATATAAGAAAACTCTACATTAATATCATTTCCATGTTTTTTCCACAATATCAAACTTAAAAATATATTGAAATCTTGATGTTCTTACCTTGTCTTATTGATTTCAATCTTTAACTTGATTTTCTCTCTCCTCCAGCTTCTATTTCTTGAATCAAACTTGATATTCTTGCTCCCCATAGTCTCATTGTCATCTTTCTCTCTTGATGGCTATGGAAATTCTTTTGAATTCTAAGTGAAAATGGTGGATTTTTAGTGAAAGGACCAATTTGTAAAGAAAGCAAAACTTTCTTTCTTTCTCTCTTCTTCTCACATTGGTGCATGGGAAAGAAGATGATAATTCTTCATCTTTCCTTCCTTATATACTAAATAAAAAATAATAAAATAATATTTATCTAACTAAATAATTATAAAATACCATCAACATCATCATTACTTTCTAGATTTCTCTCTCTTCCAATTGACCATTTTGCCTTTCGTGATCTTTTAAAATTCCATCCTTAAATCATCACATAATTTGGTAAAATTATGATTTAGTCCCTCATAATTCTTTCCCTATTCAATTTGGTCCTAATTCATCCATTTTCCTTAGCTTCTAGATCATTCCACCCTTAAAATATTTTCACTAATGGTCCTTCAATTTTTTCATATTTACACTTTGACCCCTCAAGTTTTGAATATTTACTCTTAGGCAACAAAACTTTTCTCACTTTTACCATTTAGTCCTTTCTTGAATTAATATATCATAATATACTTCTCAATGTTGTCATAACTCCAAAATTTCCCTTTTTGTCGCTTTATTTCCTTATTTTACTATATCAAAGATAATATCTTACTGTAAAACTTTTCGGGGTATTACATTCAGAGTGTTTCTTCTGGTTTTCTCCAAAGAATCATCAAGATCTTTATTATTTCTTATAAGTTATGTTTTCGGACTTCCAGTATGATATCGCATCTTAGATTTCTTTATCTCGGTTTCCTTATCATCCTTATTTCGTAAATTCTCAATCATGACTCATCTTTAAAGTGTGTTCTTTGGCTTGTGATAACTATGTCTATTATGAGTGTATTCCTGGTTCGATCATAGGAACGTGGTGATTCTGGTATCGGGATTTCTTTAATCTTCGTGAAAGGAATTGACATCGGCCAAGGTATAGATAGTGGAGGCTCAAGCTCCAATTATATGATGGTTTTCTTCTCCCAGGTAAGTTTGGGTAAGGTCAATAAGTCCAATCAAGATATTTGTTTCCTTGAGCTAATATGATTGTAAAGATATTTTGGACTAGCATGTGAGGAAATTTTGAAAAAAATTGTATGTTTGAGATGTTTTAACAGCATGAAAAAGGAAGTATTTGGTATGATATTATTTGATAGTTGAGATTGACTCAGTTGTTTTTTTATCTGAGCGAGCTGGTTAGTTGAAAGGTAATTTGAGTTATATGCATTTAAGTTTATCCTCAGGTAAGAAAATGAAATCTTGTACATTTATGGGTAAATTGATGAACAATCTGAATGAAGAATTTACATTCAAAAAGGGTGTGATACAAGGACGTACCTATTAGATTAGTTCTAATTGAATGATGTTGTTATGAGTTAAAGCTATTCCAATTGATAAAGTTATCACATTTGTGAAAGTTTGAATGGTCTGTTGAGTGTTAGCAAATTTGAGAATAGTTGAAGGTATTGTTAACCGAAACATTGGTTCTAAGTTCAGTTCAAATTGAGTAAAGAAATTGTGATTTTTTTCAGAGATGCACTATCAAACGGATTGGAATGTGTTTTAATACAAAATGTAAAGTGATAGTTTATGCTTTCAGACTGATAAAGTCACATGAAAGTAACTGTCCGACCGGTGATTTAGAGTCGACCACTTTTTATGTCTATGTTGAGAATTTGATGGCGTCGGTTGACCGACGAAAAATGTCATATGTTTCCTTATCCCAAGAGTTTAAAGTATCTAATGTCAGAGAAGGAATCTGAATTTAAAATAGCATAGATGGCTTGATCAATTGAAAGATTGTGAGCAATTATCGATTAACCTTTGGGAAAGCAGATATAGTTGCAAATGCTTGAATGGAAAACCTTTGATTATTTTGTGAATATTTGATACATGATTAATCTTATTTGATGACGGTCTGAATCTAACTAAATTAGAAGCTAAAGCGATGTTTCTTTGCAAGATTTAGAACCTCAAGAATGTGATAGTGAGTGGTAAACTAAATGAGTACCGTGTGAGACGACTTTTGATTCTGATTTTTGTTATTATTACTCCGAGATAGAATTTGCGCACTGAGTAATTCAGAGCTTATGTAGAAAATTTTGTACGAAACTCAGTAGTAGCTCGTTTGTTCATTCAGGGAGTAATAAAAAGTACAGTTATTCAAAATAGATGTTCTGGTGATCGAGTATGTAACATGATAGGTTAGTAGAGTTATACGTTTCAAAGACTGTAGCACCCCAAACCTGGCCCATGCGTTATGAGCGGATTTGGCATGTCACACGAGCAAAACATGTTAAACCCTTTTTATTCGTACTAAAACAAATATTGCTTTGTTAAAATCAAGAAAACAAGTTTGATTTGATAAAATACTACTAACCTCGACGATTTGATTGATAAATCGATAAATTTGAACTAATGATCTTATAAAACCGTGACTTTTGAAAATAGCGTTAATAGTTCGAGAGAAAATATCCGTGTTAAAAATGTTTGTAAAAGTTTATTTTGAAAATTCATTTGTTATTCGATTTTGGAAACCATTATTTAAGTTTTCAGAAAATTCCCTTTTTAAACAATTTAAGAAAAATAATAAAAACATCCCAACCAAAAAGCAAAATAAAATAGTCCAGAGGCCTTATTACAACATTTAACCCAAAATAGTAAAGTAATAAAATAAACGAGAAAGAAGTCTAAAGTCCAAATAAACCATTTCTGAAGTATGGCCTCCCTCGAGTCATCCATAGCCCAAGTCCATATCATCAAGCATTACCTACAAGGGTTAAGAGAAAGGGGGTGAGTTACAAGAACTCGGTGTGAAATCCCCTTCTGTTATCCTTGGGTTTAGATTTCATTAGCAATATTTTGGGCCTAAGCCCATTTACAATAACAATAATGTATCAAATATAACATGTGTATGAAATGCAATTCCCAAACCAATCCTAATAATTCATCCGCTACACACCACCCGTACCAACTAACACACCTGTGGGTGATATTCAGTCAATCCACCCCGCCAACACACCAAACACAGGCATTAAGCCATTTATAGCAAATTTAGTTGTGGACAAGCCACCAGAGTAACAGAATTTACGTGGCATTGCCATTATACAAATTTGTGGCAGAGCCACCAAAATATGTGGCAAAGCCACCAGAACTTCTCTTCAATATTATCCCATCCCATGCAAAATCATGTATATAATGCATAACAAATCACAATATGCAACAGTAATTTATTCGGATATTTATTACAAAATTATAGCCCATTATCTCAATTAATCAAAAAGGCTCATTAAGCAAAATATCAGATTTGGCCAATTTAGCAAAATACCAGATTGGCCCACTTAGCAAAATATCAGATTGGCCTGTTTAGCAAAATATTAGATTGGCCCACTTAGCAAAATATGAGATTGGCCCATTTAGCAAAATATCAGATTGGCCCATTTAGCAAAATATCAGATTGGCCCATTAATCAATATGTCCATTCGGCCCATAAACAATTTCGTATTTCACCCTTTAGGGGCATTTCCATAATTCATCCCGTAAGGGCAATTTCGTAATTCGATAATTTACCCACTAAGAGTAATTCGGTAATTTCGTAATCCAGACTTAACTACTAATTTGGGCATAACAATTTAAAACTGTCCATCTGCGTCATACTGACTAAATTGACTATAACTTGAGTTAGGAATCTCGAAATATAAACCCGTAAATTTTCCTTGAAACTAGACTCATATATCTTCTTACTACAAGTTTTCTAGAATTTTTGGCTTAACCATTTAGTACAGTTTATTCCTTAAAGTTTTCCTTGTTTCACTGACCAATGATTCTGACCTCTCTTACCAAAATTCAAATATCTCACTGTACGGTTTTCATATATTGCTTCCAATTGTTTCTAATGAAAACAGGCTCACTAAAGAATCCATACATATAAATTATAACCCATAATTCACTTTGTACAATTTTATATGATTTTTCCAAAATAGATCAGGGAACTACGAAGTCAATCAGAACCAGTCTCACTAAGATTAGCATATTTCAGAATATAAAAATCCTTTTCCTTCTCTGTTTCTTCCATATTAAAATAGACACAATAAACTTTAATTTGATATCTTATTCACTTTCTAATTCCCATTCTCCTATTTTTCGTGATTTTTCAAAAACATGCCACTGCTTCTAATTGAAACTATTTTATTACAAAATACGGTTACCGCTACGATCATATGCACGCCCGAGTGATCACGGATGACGGTTTTTGGTTTTCTTCAGTATTTTGACCAATTCACAGAACATTTCATAAAAACTTTCAGAGAAGTGTGAGATTACACACCATTTCAGTTATGTATACGAAAGGTACGGGATTACACACCTGATTACGAGTTGTGCTTCCTACCGATTTCAACACTTATAATGATAGTTGATAGAAGGTTAGTCTCAACTTTGATAATCATAACTAGAAACACTTTACTAGGCTAACTCCACTTGCCACGAATTCTGAATGATCAACGAGTGGATAGATCGAGCGATTTAATCCCTAAAACATAATCGATTAGTCGAAACTTCAATACGATTTGCAACATATCCAAATAGAGATATAGCGAAAAATCCAAAATGAACCCCCTTACCTTATCGATATTGAATCCAATTTCCACCATTTGACTTCAGCTAGAAACAATACACGGTCTCCTAATTAAAGCACTATGAAAAGAAGGCGATTAAGACATGAAGAAGTGGAAGATAACACCATTTTCGGTTACAATCACGATTTACAACCGAATAGTGATAGATACTTATTCGGCTAAAGAGAAAAGAATATGATCATAAAAAAGAATTCACTTACCGATTTAATCGAAGAAGGAATGTCACCTCAAACGAGAAAGAAATTATGAAGGAGTGATTGTAGATTGTGAGTTTCGGCTATGGAAGAAAATGAACAGGAATAGTTTCGGTTATGAGGGTATGGATTAGAGGAAAAAGATAGTAGAGTTGGAGAATTTCGTGAAAAGAAAAGAAAGGTTGAGAAGGGGTGCTTATCAATATTTGGTTTTCAAGAGAAGATGAATGAAAATAGTTTAGTCTCAATGGTTTGGTACCTACGGCAACAAGAAAGAATTGAAGAAAAGAAATGCTCACTAATGGCTTCAAGTTTTGGCAAAGAGGAGAAGAAGTTTGAGAGAAATGGCACAAAAATGCAAGAAGGAATTTTGACCAAAACAAGCACTAAAGCTTTACCAAAACATCAACAAAAATTCGGCTACCTCCCTTTAGCCCCAAAATCGTCCACATACATGATCAAAATGGTCAAAATTAGCCAACCATACTTTCTATAACATTTCCCTTGAAAAAGGCCACTTGTTCCCCCCTACTTTCCCCTTTTTCTTGATTTTTTTCCTCACCTTCATTCTTTCTTATTCTCCTTAGCCATCTTGCCAAAAATAAAAAGTCCACCTTGCCATATTTACATGCTTGGCCGACACTTAAGGAAAGAGTGCAAAAATAATAGCCAAGATTTGCACACAATGGGATTTGAACCTCTTCCCTCCATGCTCTCCACTTGATGCCATAACCTCCTTGCCATATGTTCATTTATGCTAGCAATTTACTCTTTTATTTCCATAAGCCTTGATGCCACTTACTATCTCTCCTTAATAGGCTTAAACACAAAATTTTACTAAGGCCCAACTTGAACCTGAAACTTCATAGAAACCTCGTAACTTTCTAAAATCACCTTCCTAATTAGTCCAATCTTGAAATAATGCCATTCTCTTTTTCTCAAAACTTTTAAACACTCCTAAGCCCAAGGCCCAATGGGCCCAATCCTACTAGGCCCAATTTCGGGATGTTACAAAGACTATCCAATCAGAAATCGTACAGAAAGTAAAAGTGATTCGTGGTAGTTTAGAATCCACTTCATATTGTCAGAAAACGTATGTGGATTTAAAACGTGAGGATATGAAATTCTCATTCAGCGATAGCATACTTCCGAAAGTATTGCCTTGGAAAAAGATTCAAAAAATTTTTTGTGTATCTATGTTACGATAGTGTCGATTGGACTCTTTGAATATGAATTCTCTGATAGAGATTGAGATTCAGCGGTTGTGTTGTATAATGAAGAATCGATCGAAATTTTGACTCGAGAGATCCAAAAGTTGGGAAATAAAAGTAAAACCTTAGTGAGGGTTCTTTCGCAGTGTCACGAGACAGAGGAGTCTATGTAGAAGAATTGACTATAATTTCTGGTAAGATTTTTGGGGACGAAAATCCCTAAAGGGGTGAGAGTTGTAACAGCCCGATTTTGGGTCTAGTCAGAATAGTGGTTTCAGGACTATAAATCTAACGTAGTAAAATTCATTTTTATTATATTTTTATGGTCTACAATTTTATGAAATGATTTCGTGAAAATTTTGTTCGAAAATTTTGACGTTTGAGCGCTCAATTTAGTCAAAAGGACTAAATTGTAAAAAGTGCAAAACTTGAATTCTATATGTTAGAAATGTCCAATTGCTATGAGATTTTAAATTAGAGGTCCTTAAATGGTAATTATACCATTGGTTAAGTTGGTGGACAAAAATGGACATGGTTTAGTATGTTTTCAAAGTTTTTCATTAGGGGTATTTTGGTAAATTAAAAAGCCAAATTCAATGCCAATTTTTGTCCATCTTCTTCCTCATGGCCGAAATTCACAAGGGGGAAGCCATAGCTAGGATTTGGCCACTTCCAAGCTTGATTGTAAGTTCGTTCTAGCCCCGTTTTAATGCTCATTACATTTTTGAAGTCGTTGTAACTCGAT
The DNA here is from genome assembly GCA_025503065.1 of Gossypium bickii. Lineage (NCBI taxonomy): Eukaryota > Viridiplantae > Streptophyta > Magnoliopsida > Malvales > Malvaceae > Gossypium > Gossypium bickii. The sequence goes on along the minus strand of CP106715.1, from coordinate 30,443,260 downwards.
CTTTCTATTTCTACCATCAATTTGAAGATATTTCAAGGTCTAAAATTTTACCCATGATGTAATTTTGTGTATTTTGATGTCTAATGGTAGAAAATGCATGTTTGGTGTATGATAAACGACTTTTGCTAAGTGATTTTCGGTGAAAATGCCTAAAAGGACTTGTTTCTAAAAAGTTGTAAAATGAGTAGTAAAAGTGTGAATAAATGAAAAATGTGGGATGTTATGAGCATGATATAGGTTCAGATAGGCTTGGGTGTAATGAAATTGAATGGAAATCATTTTACGAGCCTAGGGACTAAATTGTAAAAATGTCAAACTTTAGGAGCAAAAATGTAATTTTTTTCCATAATGTGATTTTGGGCTGAAATGAATAATATGTTGATTAAATAAGTTAATTTTGATGTTATAGATCAAGAGAAAAATGAGGTTTGGACCTAAAACGGGGGAAAAATGAGTATTTGACGATTTAGCCCTTTTCGCCATTTTTATGTCGAGGTAAGTTCGTATGTAAATAATGCATTGTTATATTTATGTTTTAAATGCTTTAAAGTTGTATGAACTGTGATTAACTCTATGAAAGTATTCGTCAAAGTTTCGACAATCGAGAAATCTCAGTTGAACTTTAGGAATAGCTAGGATACAAATGTTATGACATTAGGGCTACTGAGATTACGTGTAAGATCATATCTGGGATATGACATCGTTATGAGACTTCGTGTAAAACCATATCTGGGATATGGCATCGATATGAGACTTCGTGTAAGACCATAGCTGGGCTATTAGGATCGATATGAGATTACATGTAAGACCATATCTGGGATATGGCATTGGTACAGTACTGTGTGTTCGAGATCCCCGAGTATCCTTTAGTATTCCAAGTGGTTCAATGGGAAATTTAACGGGTATGTCAAAGATGAGAAAGTATATGAATAAGTTATGAGATGGTACAGGTATGTACGAAAAACTCAAAGAAAATGAGCTTAGTATATGATGAACAATTGGTAAGACTGTGATTGAATAAGTTGTGCGTATGAAGCTTAAATGACATTTATGTTGATACGCATTATGTAATTCATATGATGAACTATTGGTGTATGACAATTATGTTGATATGTGTTATGTTGGTATCAAATGACATTTATGTTCATATGACATTTATGAAGTTTAATGACATTTATATTGATATATGTTATATTATTCATATGATGAGCTATAGCCAAGAATGTGATTGGGTAAATTATACTCATGAAGTTTAATGACATTCATATGGAAATATGTTGTGTAATTCATATGATGAGTTGTTGGTAAGATTAGGATTGAGTAAGTTGAGTTTGTGAATTTTTAATGACATTTATATTAATATTTGTTAAGTTAATTGTAAGTCAAGTGTATGAATAATATTTTGTATTATTTGCATACGAACTTACTAAGCTATATAGCTTACCCCCTTACTTTCCCATGTCTTTTAGGGTTATTGAGCTAGCTCAGGTTGGAGTTCACCGGAGATCCTATCACACCATCAAGCTATCATTTTGGGTATAAGTGAATTCAAGTATTTTAAGTCTATGACATGTATAGGGACTTAGTCATTTGTTAAATGTGTCATTGTGATTGTATCCAATGTGTTGGCTTGTGATTGTCAATGCTTGTTTTGATAATTGACCATGTAGATTGGTTTATTTGGGCTATCATGGTTGTAGGCCTAGGTATATATATATGTGTGCTAATGACTTTGGTGATATGGTCATAGTATGCTTGATGAATGATAGAAATATTATTTATGACATGAATGTGAGATGTTTGAAAATGTGGTCTATTGATGAAATGATAAATTGGTGTACAATTAGGTATCTTGAAAGTAGTCAATTGTGACTTAGTAAATGTTGTGAGTATGATAGATGAGGATATTGTGTCGGTCATAATTGTGGATGATTTGGTTACCTAAGTATGTTATGTATGTGCCTTGAATTGGTGTAAGTGCATGTGTGTACAAGGGTGGCAAATGGCTTGGTAAATAGCCTTTAATTTTTCCACATGGGTAGACACACGGGCATGTGTCTAGGATGTGTGTGACACTTGTGTCCCCTGTACCTTAATTTTGAAAAAAAACAGAATGTCTAGAATTGAGCACACGGGCAGAGACATGAGCGCGTGTCTCAGCCGTGTGTTCTACACAGCCTATCACACGGGCGTGTGGCACAGCCGTGTGGCACAAGTCAGAGAGCACCTTAATTTGGACATGACCTGCAGCACGGGGTGTCTAAGAGTCACGCGGGCATGTCCCTTTGGACCACACGGGCGTGTGAGCCCTGAAACATAGAAAATTTTCTAAGTTTTGTAAAAATTTCCTAAGTTCTCGGTTTAGTGCAGAACCACTTCTAAAATATGTTTTGGGCCTCGTAGGCTTGTAATAGGGAATTCATGATCTAATATGAATGGTTTTAATTTGGACGCAAATTTTTTGACTCAGAATGGTGTGATTGCTTGTGATGTGGGTTCGATAATGCCTCGTACCCTGTTCCGCATCGAATACGGGTAAAGGGTGTTACAGGTGGATTTAAAGGGGCTAACAAGGTCCGACCCTCCTAAAATGGAAAAATTTTCTATTTAGCCTCTTTATAATTTATAAAATTTTAATTTACTAATGTGAAAATTGCACTTTGGCCCCCCAAAATGATAAAAATTTGATTGAATCCTATAAAAATTATAAATATAAGCTATTAAAATGGTGAAATTACATTCTTACTATCGTAAAAATATACAATTTAATTTTGCCCCCAAAAAAGTTTCCTAGCTTTGCCCTTAAAAATTCTAATATAAGTTTACCACCCTATGTCGTATTTCTAGATCTACCAGTGGAAACAACCCCATCTATATTGTAATAGCCCAATTTCGGGGCTAGTCAGAACAGTGGTTTCGAGACCACTAATCTGAGGATGAAGAAAATTATTTTGATATTATTTTATGTGTTATGACATTAATATATGGCTATATGAAAATTTTGGTGCTTTAATTTTAATGATTGCATGCTTAATTGTGAAAAAAGACTAAATCGCATAAAGTGCGAAAGTTTTATTTTTCAAGGTAGAGGTGTCTAATAGCCATAGAATATTAAATTGGAGGTCTTAAAGTGCAATTAGGCCATTATAGGTGTATTGGCCGGCCATAGAGATAAGGAGACAAGGGCATAAATTTTTGGTCAAAATTTGGTGAAATTAGGTGATGAAAAGATGAATAAAATAAGATAAAAAGAAAAGATATCATCTTTCACTATTCACCCTTCTTCTTCCACCAAAAATTGAAGATAAAATAGAGGTTTTTGGAGTTCAAAATTTCAGCCAAGCTATCTCCTTGCAAGTAAGTGATTTTAGAGGTCTTTCTTGATGATTTTTGTATTTTTTGGGACCCCCAAAGCTTCAGCTAGCTAATGAGGGGACTAATTTGTAATATGGTTGAAAGTTTAAGGACTTGCCATGAGAGTGTTTATGCTGTTTGCTGAGTTTTTATGGAAGCAAATAAATGTTAATGAGATGAGAAACAACTTTTGTGAAAGGTGTTATCATGAAAACATCTAAATGGGACCAAGTTGTAAATGTTGTGATTTAGCAATAAATGCATGAAATAGTTGGATTTGTGAGAAGTTGTAAGAGGAATAAATGTTCAGCTAGGCTTGTTTAATGAGAAAATATGATGAAAAATGATTTACGAGCCTAGGGGTAAAATTGTAATTTTGCCATAGTACAAGAGCAAAATGGTCATTTTTGCCTAAGTAGAGATTATGATGTATTATAATTATAAAATGAGTGAATGAGTGAATTTTTTTATTATAGATCAAGAAGAGCGTGGAATTAACCTTAACCAGGGAAAAGGCAAGGTTTCAGATTAAACCGCAACTTAACACATTTTGCACCGAGGTAAGTTTATGTGTAAACGATGCATCTTAAATACACATGTTGTTACTTATTGGTGCATTGTATGATTGAGAACATATATGGTTCAAGTGGGTTGAATTTTGTGGATAATGAATAATATCCGTATGAACGTTGAAATAGATATGTAAGTGTAGAATATTACCCGTAGTAATTAATGGTGGGCTGTGTGCGATACCACCTTAATAATTCTTGTTGGTGGGATATGTGTGATTTCACCTTATTACTTATTCACGATGGGATGTGTGTGATACCATCGTTTATAATATCATTTGGTAGGTTAAGTGCGATACCACCGTAAATATTCTCGATGGTGGGCTATGCGCGATACCACCCTGTTAAAGATTAATGGTGGGCTAAGTGTGAAACCACCGAGTGTTTGGTATTACTAGGAATGGCTTATTGTGAAATTTTTAAGTGTTGTTTCATGTGATCATGTGGTGATAAGTGCAGGGATGTATGTTAAATAATGTGAGCATTTGGCTTGTGATATGGTTGGAATGTGGTAAGAGATGAAATGAGTAAGCAAGATCATGGAATGTGGATTGTTCTTGCTTAGTATGTAATGCTATTTATTGATTAGCACATATTATGGTGTTTATTGTTTGCATGTAAACTTACTAAGCTTAAAGCTTACTCCCTTTCTTTTCCTTTGTTTTATAGTGTCAAAGAGCCGGGTCGAGATACGAAAATAATTGGAAGAACACCCACACTATCAGCTCATCTTGGTATATCTAGAATTAATGTTTTGAGTATGGCATGTATAGGGGCTAGACTAGGTGAATTGTTTTGTTATTTTGGCCAAGAGTGTGTTGGCTCCTTTAAAGATGAACTCTTTTGTATATAGCCATAGTTTATGGCTCATTATTACTAATTTATGAAAAGATGAAGTTATTCATGGAAGTGTATGTTGCAAATCTGAGTTGCTTAGTGGTTTGTTGAATGGAATTATGTAACACCCCAAACCGGCCCATACATTTCGACCAGATCTGGTATGCTACGGGTTGTACATTGAAAATTTTTACTTTGTTGGTTTTGGAAATCGTAAGTTATTAGGCAATATTTGAATAAATAAGTGACTTTTGAAAAGAAACCTTGTATTATTATTATTTGGTATAAATAAACCCCTGACATAAATTCATAAGTTGCAAATATTTTTAAAAAACTACTTAGGCGAATATAAACTATAGGGCCTCATTACCTAAATATTCCCAAAATAATACTTAAAGGAAAAATCAAAAATAATCTATGGAAATAAAAACTTGATGGCCCCTCGAGTCCGCCTCAGCTCCCATGTCCACGATCTACTGCTTATCTGAAAAGTTAGGGAAAAATAATAGGGTGAGTCACCAAGACTCAGTGTGTAAATCTCGAAAACACATAAAAGGCTTGGGCCTACAAACACATTATGAGCCCTGGCCCATACACAATGGCAAAAATCATAATCACATGACAGATAATAAATGATGCAAAGCCCAACCCATCTTAGAATTCCATCCTCTACACACCAACCCGTACCAACCATCACACCTTGGGGATTTCTACAATCAACCCGCCAACCACTACACACCATATCGATAGTCATACTACCTATTCCTTATCAATTAGGAATTTTAACGTGGGTTTTCTACCACCGATCACCAAGTGACCCAACATTTCATTTCGTGGGTTTTCTACCACCGGTCACCATGTGATCTAGCATTTCATTAGGTGGGTTTTCTACCACCGATCACCATGTGATCTAACATTTCATTAGGTGGGTTTTCTACCACCGATCACCATGTGACCAATCATGCTCTTCCCCTTTTCATAACAAACCCATCCCATGCATACATTCATGCAAAATCAAACAATCTACTACCTAAGAGTTTACAGTCTTTCGCATACATCGATACACATAGAGAAGTTCTATGATTACGCACTGCATTCCTTGCCTAACCCTTTTGGGTTTCATTGATTGTCTACACACCACCACTTTCCGGCTTTTTAGCCCATAACATAAACATACATATATTCATACAGATTATTAGTGTGTTAGAGATCTACACACGACTGTTCATACAGCCTCATTTTTCGGCTTTTCAGCCCCTAACAGGTATAATAAAAAATAAAACTTATGTGATAAGGATCTACACACCTGACTATATCGATGCTATCCTTAGTCGACACAACTGCTATCTGCCTAAGGTGTTGTTCAGAAGTCGGTCCACAACCAAGTGGCCAATCTTGAATGGCAGATACTGCTCTTTTCTTAAATGTAGGGATTTTCTCCTTTGCCTGATCCATATTTAATTCCATCACAAATCCTTAGCAGAGCTATTATCACAATATTTAATCGTTAATCCTCATTATATAGTTAAGATCTTGTATCCAATGAACAAATCTAATAGAAATCTAGGGAAATCTTCTTACCTTAAAAATCCCGAAAGTGGAGACTAGCTATTTTCAGCTTTTAGATCTAATTGACCAAGCTTTCTTCAAATCCCGGAATGCTGCTCAACATAGAACCATTAAACTATTAGCTTTTTCGGCTTTTGCCTTTCAAAAACCGGAATAGAATATGAGAAACTAGCAGAAGTCGACACTTACCTTAACATAGGGATTTCGGCTAGCATTAAGAAGAGGATTCGACAATGCCAAAGTAATAGATTTTAAATGCCGAAAGAATAGATTTAACTCAAAAATAGGATGAATAAAGAAAAACTATAGAGATTTCAACTTTTAGAGAAATCGGCACAAGGGAAAGAAGAATGGAGAAAAGGTTTCGACTTTTGAAGAAATATAAGAAGAGAAATTGGAGAGGAAGAGGCTAGGGATTTTTGGCACAAGGAATGAGGAGAGAATTAGGGTTTTAAGTGTCAGGATCAAGGAGCTATCCCCCCTATTTATAGGATTTTCGGCACCTCCTGTATAAAACCGAAAACGCCCTTCCTAATTAATTAAAATTCAAGCTAAATAAAAGGGAAAATTTGACACCCCTTTGCCATGCAGTAGCCGACTTTTACACTCCTCTAGGTGGTGGATTTTCGGCCAACACTTCCCTTGAAGATAAGCTCCTAACTTTTCTCCTTTTTATCTATGGTATTATCACTTACAAAATCCACATAATTTCTCCTATTTTTGAGCCTTGTAGCCGTCCACCTCTACTAACCCTAGTGTCGAAATTTAACTCACTTAAATTAAAAGATTTGGGCCTCATTAAACTTAATATTTGGGCCCTTAACTCCTTGTGTGTTGCATCACCTTCTAATTCCCTTACAGTGCCAGCTTTTGTTGGGCCACAAGCCCACGTTGGTATTTTAAACATAATTACCACTCTTTTAACTCTATAATGACCAATCTAATAATTTAACCAATGCCTTTACCAAATTCTGAGCCCAATTTGGACCCCTATTACTTAAATTAACATATTAAACATATTCACCCATTAAACGCATAGGCCCAAAAATTCAGGATGTTACAAATTATGTTGTGTGAACTAGGGTGGTGAAAAGAGCTTGGCAAACAATCTTGTTCTTGTCCACACGGGTAGGCACACGGGCATGTGTCTAGGCCGTGTGTGACATACGGCCAGTCCCATGGGTGTGTGACCAGGCCGTGTGTCCCCTGCATGCTAGTGTTGCAAGTCAATGTCGACCCTGGGCTAGCCACACGAGTGTGTGCCTAGGCCGTGTGTCCCATATGAGGTTGCTGACATCACAAACAGAATACCCAGGTTTTTACACACGAGCATGTCTAGGTTGTGGGAGCACAAGGGCCAAGAACATGGGCGTGTGTCCGGTCGTGTGAAAACCCCTGTAGGAAAAAAATGAAAATAAATCCCACACGGGTTAGGGACATAGGCGTGTGTGACCACCTGGTCTGCCTACACAGGCGTGTCCCATTTCACACGGGCGTGTGGCCCCTGTTTAGGTAAAAAAATTTAAGTGCACAAAAGTTTCTGGTTGGGCTTCGAAACCCTCCATATGCATGTTTAAGGCCTCGTAGGTTCTTAATGAGAATGTTTTGATGGCGAAAGAGATATTTTAAGTTGGAATGAAATTTTTTAGACTAAAGTTGTATGACCAAGTGAGTTAAGTCCGGTAATGCCTCATGCCCGGTTCCGGTATAGGATACGGGTAAGAGGTGTTACATATATTACATTGAACCTTACACAAAGGTGGTTTACGCCATTACCATTTCCACTCTTGCTCGACTGTTGGGGAAAAACCCAAGCCTAATTAATGACACGAGCTACCAGCCAACCATGAAGATACCCATTCGCATGCTAGTCAACGTACTCTATTGTTTTCAAAGTGCGAAATTTTTATAGAGCCATATACTCTATATGGTGCAAAGTATTCTCCCTTGACGCACCACTTAATGATCAGTTAAAATCATATTAATGAACTCCATAACTGAAAGAGAATGACTATCAATTCCAATCAACCTCGAAACATCCATAGAATATGTGTAGTGAAAGAGAGCATACTTAATATCCTTCTCCGCTTGTTGACAATGAAAACATCTCAGGTCAACAAAAACTCCCGTTGAAGAAGCTTACTATTACAAGGAACAAACCCCTCATACAACGCCACATAATATTAAAATAGTATTTTATTACCTAAATAATATACACCTACTTTTATTTACTCAAATGATATATTTTGAATAGTCAAAAGAAATTAGATATTCTTATGCTCAAATCGACACAATTAGTGCCAATTTGGGCATCGGGAAGTCCAAAATCTTTTTCATATTAAAAACAAGTAAAACTTTTAAAATTATGAAAATAAGAACCTTTGTCACATCCCAAAAATAGGGCTAGAAGAAATAGGGATTAAATTTAGATTTTTATTTTTTAAGCATAAGGTAAGAGAATTTAGTATGCCTTAAAAATTATTTTTTGTTAAGAAATTAACAAGAATGAGCTTGTTAGTTTAGTGATAAAATTTTAGCTTACCCTTAAGTCCCAGGTTTCAAACCTCCTGCATACATTTCAGCCAAAATATTTTATTTTCTTATTTTTACCCTATAAAAGTGTCAAATTTTCAAAATAGCCTAGCCCAAAACTATTTTTTTAATTTAGTCCTTAATTTAAAAGAGTCCTAATTCTACATGAATTCCTAAAACCTACTTCAATTAGGGAAAAAGAGTTTTACAAATAACCACTCTTTTGAAACCCTAGAATTTTTATCTAAAGAATTTTCAAGAAAAATTCCTAAAGTTCTTTATTTTCTCATCCATTAACAAATCAATTTTCAACTGAGGATTTCAAATATTTTCAAAATCGTCCCTCCCGTACAAGTAGATTGTTGATCTCCTCATCCAAATTAAGGGTTTTTTTTTTTTTTTTTTTTGTATTTTCAAATCATGTGTGGGATCTAACCTAAATCATTGTGTATAGTTAATTAAAGTGTTAGAAAGTAGGTAATCTGTATGCAAACCCCTATAGGCGAACCCCCTATAGGCGAGCCCCTGTATTCAAACACCTATAAGTGAACCTTGAATGTGAAACCATAGGTGCAATCCCCTATGAATGAGAACCCTTGGTGCGAGCCCTTATGTAAATTGTTATATATGCGAACTCCATTAGGCAAACTGTAGTAGATATGTGTGAACCCTATTGCGAACCTATATGCAAAACCTTATAAGAACCAATCACTTATTATATTTATGCGAACCTCATATGAATATCATGCAAACCAGAAAAATTATTTATGCGAACCTTACATGTGCTAAACATGCGAACCCTATGTAACACCCTTACTTGGTCCAGTCATCGAGCTCGAGCAATAGGATGTTACGAACAAATACCAGACAATTACATTTAACTACAGATAAAAAATTCAACTGAATATCATTCCATCATATAAGAGCAAGTATATCCTGCAGTTAAATCAATTTTGGGTTAATATTGAGCTTACGAAAACTTTAAACTAACCCGACAACAAATAGGGATTAAATTGAAGTTAAAATGCAAAGATGGTAAAAATCTATAAACAGGGGTCACACGACCATGTCACTAAACCGTGTACAAGAGTCATGCCCATGTGAGATAGGCCACACGATCGTGTGAGTGGACACGACCATGTGAGCAAACTGTGTAACTCTCTATCCCATGTGCACCAAAAGCACTTAAATATTTACAGACCACACGGTCGTGCCATTAGCCCGTGTATGGCACACGACCGTGTGTTAACTTGTGTGTACTTGAAAAATGCCTTTTTAAGTAAGCTATTCAACCATGAACACTTAAGCCACAAACCATCATTTAAATCACATCTCAACCAATTCAAAAGCATTCAAATTAACCAAAATCATCATTTATGTCAACCATCCTAAGTGCCTAACCAATATGCTACAACTGACACCTCAATCAACAATTTAAAATTCAACCAAAAGACCGTTACATACCAAACCATTAAGCATTCAATGACACTTTCACTATCATCTAATCAAGCACCAAATAACCTTTCAAGCAATCTCATACTTAAGCATCAAGCTTACCAAATCATTTTAGACATACCTAAACTTATAACTCATCTTTATGCACATATTATCCAGCATATCATTTAGACACCATTAGAGCAAACAAATATCCAAGTAAAACTTCTCATCAAGATACCATCTTCATGACTAATGCCATCATACGCATTTTTACATAAACATAATCTCAAAATGCCAAACTCACTCAAGATATAACATTTGCACAAACTTAAGATTTCATAGGTACATGCCACACATAACCAAGCCTTAATATGGTCAAAAGGCTATAGAATCAATACCGGGATAGTGTGACCTTCTTGATGATCCGCCTAACACGTTCTAAAAGTTGACACTACAAGGAAAAAGGAAACAATGGAGTAAGCATTACAATTTCTTAGTAAGTTCATAGGTATAAAAACCAAATAATTTAACTCTGGTTATAATTATACAATACATGCTACTTAGCTTGGTAAAGTTTGCTTATCATGGAAAATCACATATAAAAATTTGAGTTCAAAATTTATCAAACCATATAGTAACTCAATCATATAATATTTCAATTCACGTATTCAACATTTCTAATCATTCACAAAACAAATAATCATTTAAATCAATTCACTATTTTAACTTATCATAGTATCTATTTATCTACAATACATCACATTTCAAACTAATGCCAAATATTGATTTTCATTTCATAATTTGAATTCTCAATCCAAATCATATTAATTCATCTTTAAACCAAATATATATTAAATGTCGATTAAATATAAATCACTAATTTATTCTATAATACTAATTATGAATCACATTCATCAATTTATCATGTTTTCATATTGGCTGTAAAACCCCAAACTCGGCCTAAACATTGTGACCGGATCTAGCATGTCACATAGGAGGTTTGTTAAAAAGCTAAGCGTAAGTTGAAAATATCACATCTCTTTAAAACTTCGAGTTTAGATATTTGTTAATAAAAACCTGGTTTGTTTAATGTCCTTTTTATGAAGTTATTAATGTTTTAATAATAAAACTGTTTCTACTTGTGAAAAATCAAACTGGAGTATTTGCAGGAACGTGATGCTTTGAAAATTGATTAATTATGCTTTAAGAAAGTCCCGTGTTTATGAAATCAACAATTATTAGTGAAAACTTAAAAGAAAATTTAACCAGAGGCCTTATTACAAAATATTAATGTAACATCCTGAAAAAGGCCTATGCATTTTCGGTTTAATTGTACGAAATGACATGTCTTATGTTAAGTTTAAAGTGAACATTTTTGGAAACCTGGAAATGAATGGAAATGTTAAGTTTAAAGTGAACATTTTTGGAAACTAGGAAATGTAAGGAAATGATTTGGAAATGATTCAAAAGTGGAAAGTGAACATTTCTGGAAACTTGGAAATGTAAGGAAATGACAAGTTTAAAGAGGCAAACGAAAATTTCTGGAAACTTAGAAATGACTTAGAAATGTCAAGTTTTAAAGTTTAAAAGAGGAAATTAAGGCAAGGTGGCCTTAAGAGAAAAAGTATGTGAAATTTGACACATAAACAGGCTTGGAAAAGTGGCCTAGAGATGCCACTTAGGGCCTCTGGAAATGGTGCCACATGCAAGGGTATTGGGCCTGAGTTCGAGTCACAAGGGAAGCAAATAAAAGGAATTTTATTTTTGCTTCCAGAAGCAAAGAGGTGGACAGCACAAGGCTTTTAAAAGAGGAGTTTTATTCTCTTTAAATTTCGGCTAATAAAGGGATAAATAATAGATTTATTTTAGATTATTTTTCAAGGAGATAATAAGGGATTGTTCTTTAAATTTTGAACTAAGGGATAATGATAAGGAAGAGTGGTGGCCAAGCAAAGGATTCTTGGCCTAGTAATTTCGGCACAAGGAGGAGAAATAGGCCATTCATTCATTCTCCTTCTCTATTCTCTCTGCCGAAATTCTTCTAGCAAAAATCCCCTGTTCTCTTTTCTTTCTCCAAGCCGAAAATACATCTTGTGTTCTAGCCAAAACTTTTCCATTAAGTGCCGATTCTTTTCGAGCCTAATATCCTACTCTTTTTATCTTGAAGCCGAATACATAAGTAACCATCTAGTCTCCAAGTAATCATAGCCGAATCTTTGAAGGGCTTCAAATAAAGGTGCTGTCGATTTCTTCAGTAAAGGTAAGATTAACTTTGGTTTTTATTCTTTCCTTTAAGGACTTGTCAAAATTTCAAAGACTAATCCTTATTATTGATTTTGGCCGAGATATGAAAGGATCTTTCGGGGTTATCAGAGTAGTCGACTAAAAGGAGGATTTTTTTTTGGGGATTTAAAGCTTCAAGGGTTTTCGACAACAGTAAGGAAGCAAGTATTCAATTCGGGACTTGATTCTTAAGTCAATCGGCAACAAGGGATTAAGGATCTAAGTGGTAGATCAGATTACGAGATCTCAAGGAATTTGCTAAGCGAATCAGGTGTGTACCCCACACTAATTCTTAATAAGTTTTATGGCTATGTCTTATTAAAATATGTGATATTAAGAATAAGAAAGTGGCTAAGGTACCATGTTATGGTACTAAGTACTCAGGTACGTTTCCTACTTGTAACACCCCAAACCTGGTCCATACACCACGACCGAATCTGGTATGTTACAGGGGAAAACGAGTCACTTAAAATAGGTTATCATTTAAAATTCATTTGAGAAAACTCCTTGTTGTAGTTAAAATCTTGAGTATGATTGTTCAAACTGATGGTGCATTTTAAAACCCTGAACTTTGGAAAACTTAGGTGTATCCATAAGTAAAACCAATTAAAAATCCAAGTAATTTCATTTAGTTGCTTAAAACATTATGAACTTAGTGGGGGAAAATCTTGAATTTGGAAAACATTTGGGTTTCATTCATTTTAAATTACCGTGTTCTACCCGATGGTAGAGTTTAAAATGTATCGCGTTGTAGTTTTGAAAACCCCTTTTATTTCCAAGTTTTATCAGATTTATTAAAACAGTAATTTGTTAAGGCATATTTGAAATCAAATCCAAGCATATAATTAATCAAAGCGTAATCTTAAAGGCCTTTTACAACCCAATAAACCAAATAGAAATAATGAAATAAAGTACCAAGTTTCAAAATAGTGCAAGTCCAATTTATTCATGGCATGGTCACCTCGAGTCCACCCGGCTCCATGTCCGCGATCTATGTGTCACCTGAAATGATAAGGGAGAAGATGAGTCACAAGACTCAGTGCATAAATCCCTCTCCCGATTAGTACAACATACTAACACACACCGCACCCAATCCTAGCCATCCGTACTCCTTTTCTACCCCGTATGGTACCAAACCACTGGTGGTGCCAAACCACTGGTGACCCGAAGTCACGATATCCATAAGTGTGGTGCCAAACCACTGGTGACCCAAAGTCACGAATAATCCAATGATGGGGCCAACCCATCGTGTGATACCAAATCACTGGCGTCAATCCCGTATAATCATCTGTGGGGCCAACCCACTGTGGTACGAAGCCACTGGGACGACGACGCTATGAGGTGCCAAACCTCCGTGTCCCAAAGACACAATGTGATACCAAATCACTGGTGACCGAAGTCACGAATCCAATGATGGGGCCAACCAATCGTGTGATACCAAATCACTGGCGTCAATTCCGTAATATCAACTGTGGGGCCAGCCCACTGTGGTGCTAAGCCACTGGGACAAGACGCCGAGGTGCCAAACCTCTGGTGACCCAAAGTCACAATAATCAATCTGTGGTACCAAACCCTTTGGAGGTGCCAAACCTCTCGGTGTCCCAAAGACACGGATATCATAATCCCCCTCCTCTCATGTCACCCATAACCATATCATACTGATGCAAGATCATGCAAATCATGCTAACATGTGTAAAGTTGCATCTCACAGCACATACATCATAAACCATGATATCATGTATATCAATATCAGCACTCGTAATAAAACGGACTTACCCATATCCGAGCATATCCCTTAAGGTATCATATCAACCAACCATACTGTTCCAATCTTATTAAGCAATTAGGATTATTAGACATATTACCAAGTAAAGGGTGTGTTAGTTACACACTTGTTAAACGCAAGCTTTTAAAGCCCAACGAACCGATCTAAGACCCTCAATGCCTTGCCCCTATAATCGGCCAAACATGAACATTATCCATCTATACCATTCGGCCAAAACCAATTAAACCAAAGGGGTTAACGTTTAACCCTTACCTTACACTTGATTTGGTTTCCAACCAAATCCCGAACCAATAATGGTTCTTTTGACAATCGGCCTCACCCTAGAATGTAAACAGTTAGTCCTTTGAAACCTTTGACTTAATCAAAACTAAATGAATGAACTAATAATACCAACCCTTACCACCACTTACCAACTGATCACTAACAGGTAAAGACCTCGCTTGATTGCTTCGAAATCCCAGATGCCCTAAATGAAATCGGTTCAAACAAAGAGATTAACTCCTTTCAACCAATACCCAAAATCGGCTCTTAACCAAACCAAAATCAACAAAGCACAAGGGAGAATGTAACACCCCAAACCCGGCCCAAACCATATGACCGAATTTGGTTTGCTACAGAGAGAACATTTTGGAAACCATTTTTAAAACTTAGTCGAATTGCCTTTCAAATAAAAATTTATTTGTTAAAAACCACACTTAAAAGAAATTTGTTGAGTCGGGTTGTTTAAAATTAAAATTTGTACCCGATGGTACTTTAAAACATTTTGCGTTTAATTTGAGAAAAACACGTATAACCGTTTTAACATCATCAAGTAGTTTAAAATAAACATTCAAACATGCAGCAACAATAGAATAATTTTAGGAGGCCTTATTACAAACATAAACCCAATAGATAAAATCCAAAATGTATTTATAGAAAGTCTCCATTGCATGGCCACCTCGAATCTATCCGGCTCCTCACCCGCGATCTACGAATCACCTGAAAAATTAAAGGAGAAGGTGAGTCACCAAGACTCAATGTGTAACCCTTCCCGGTTTAGTGCAATAACATACACAAATCATAACCAATTAACATGCATAAGTTTAAAATGCACCCAACCTAACCATCCAAACGCTTTCTACCCCGTGTGGTACCAAACCACTGGTGGTGCCAAACCACTGGTGACATATAGTCACAAATGTGATACCAAATCACTTTGGAGATACCAAATCTCACGGTGTTCAAGACACAATTGTGTTACTAAAACACTTGGTGACCGAAGTCACAAATCAAGTGATGGGGCCAACCCATCGTGTGATACCAAATCACCGCAGACGATCCCATATTTCAAAGTGGGGCCAACCCACGGTGGAATTAACCACGTGGACAAGTCGCTATGAGGTGCCAAACCTCCGAGGTACCAAACCTCCGTGACCGTAGTCACGATGTGTTACCAAAACACCGTGGTGTCGCGTCGACACGAATATCACCGCTTCTCCTCTCATCAACCCATAACCATCATTTATATGCATGTACCAAAAATCATGTTGATAGATTTATTTAACAATATCCAATCGATTATCATAAGCCATATATTATATAATACACATGCCAAATGAGTCATGCTTCCCAAAAGCATCAAATAATAATCTCATAGCAATATAGACTTACCCGAGTCCTTGCTAAAACCATGAAGGTATTACATCCATGTCTACACAAATTGATTAGACATAAAATAACACTTAGCATATTAAAAGTTATAAGATGTGTATGTATACACACTGCACCAAAAAGAGTTCTAAATCCCGAATAGACAAATCGGCCACACAAATATTCTTGCCCCTATATTCGCCAAAAATGAATATTAGAACCATGGCCTATTCGGTCAAATCAAAATAATTGAGAAGGGTTCCTTGTGAACCTAAAATCTTACCCAAAGCCTTCGAACACTTATCCAACACACTCCTAAAAGAATCGGCCTCACTTCCCTACAATCAACCATCATCAATAAGGTTTATTAGCCTTCGGCTTAAACGAAACTTAAAATAATAATCCTTCAAAATAAACCTTACCACCTTACCACTACCGATTTCTAGAGAAGTCCCGATGAAAACTATGTTACCTTCAATATTCGGCCAAAGTGATCAAGATAGGAGAAGAAAATTCGGTGATACCCAAGGGAGTGGATTCGGCTATGATTGTTCAACACAATCAACCAAGGTTCAACTTGTATGGAAAAAGAGGAAGTAAGAAAGTGAACTAATAGTTTCGGCTAAGTGCCTTTGAGAAGAGAAAAGAAAGAAATAGATGGAATATTAAGGTATAGGAGATTCGGCTAAGAAAGAAAGAAAGAAGAAAATGGACAAAAGAGATAGGTGTTTCCACAATGGTTGAAGACAATACTCAAGTTTCTGGTTTTGAGAGAATGAAAAGGAGAAATAGAAAATGAGCCAAAAATGACCAAATGGTCAAAAAGTATTAGGCTTATCAAAAGGTAAAATTCGGCTAAAAAGAAAAGAGTTGAGAGAGAATTGTTTTGCAACTTTTGCACCAAATGAAAGAAATGACCAAAAAGAATTCCTAAGCCTTACCAACACTAGCATATTCGGCCAAAACCCCTCCTAGCCACATTGCCGTCCAAGTTCATGGCATAAAGGCCATGAATTTGTTTCCAAAACATTTCCCACAAACCAAGCCTTTGTCCCTCAATTTACCATAACTTCAAGATATCTTACCATAACCTTAGGAATCTTATCCCTTTTTCCATGCTTTCCTTAAAAATAAATTCAACTTACCAAAATGAAAGTCCAACCTATCATAATCCTAGGTTGACCGGCCATTAATGCTAACATACAAAATAAACTTTTAAAAATGCTAAACATACTACTCGAACCTCTAACCTCAAGCAACTTTCCAAACTCCTTAACCATCTTGCCACTTATTCCTCTTATGCTTTAATTTACACTTAAATTAACTTAAGTGCTAAGCTCATTTAATCCACTTCATTAAATAAGCCATACTAAAATTTATTCTAGCTTCCTAAATAAAATCAAGCCCTCACAAGACTATACTAACACATAAAATTCATACCCGAGCCAACACAAATAAATAATATTCTAATTTTCCTAAAGCCCAAGCTCCAAATGGCCCAATCCTACTAGGCCCAATTTAAGGATGTTACAATTCTACCCTCCTTAAAGAAAATTTCGTCCTCGAAATTTCCAACTAACTAACAAATCGACTCCTATCTCACCACACTACGCCTTCTTCTGCAGACTGATATTATTAAAAATTACTATACTACTAACAACACTTGAACGTCGAACCCACATCAATCAAAGCGGTTTGTGGAAAACCAAAGACTAAGAATGTACCGATTATGACATCCGGTGCGTCTCCTTCCTCACGACGCCGCAAAGATACACCAAACCCAGCCGCCTAGCTTCCGTGTTGCCAATACCTCGCCTACCGCCCGCGACCTCCACTAGAGCCATAACCACCTCTACCATTACCACGACCTCTCTCTCGTGGTGCTGGTCCCTCCTTTCTCGAATCGAGCACGACCTTGACCTTCGGATCGATTCCTAGCTTGCTTACGCGACGCCTCTCACACGATGTTCTAGCGAACCACACTCGAAACATCCTTTCCTCCGGTCCAACATTCACCCCAATGAAACTTTCCACAACGGTTGCAGACCGGGCCGGTCCCGGATTAGCGAATGTGCCTCCCTGCATCGATTCGACCCACTTTGCCTAGCCCTCTTCTCGAGAATCTTTGGTGACCGGATGATTCGTAACCCTCTTATGCTTATTCCGATCGTAAACTCGCGCTTACGCTTTCCTTTATTCCTTTGGCTATCTTGGCCTTTTCAACTAAAGCAGCAAAATCTCGCTCCTGATGTGGAGCAATCAACAGCCTTAACTCGTCTCTAAGTCCATCTTCAAAACGAACACAACGATCATGCTCCGATGCCACTATTCCCCGAGCATAACGACTCAACCTTAGAAATTCGGCTTCATATTCGGACACGCATTTACTTCCTTGCACTAACCCCTAAAAGCTTTCCTTTGAGCATCAATATAGCTTGAGCCAACATACTTTTTCTGATACGAATTCTTGAAATACTCCCAAGTGAGATCATCTGCCGTAGTACCATCTCGAACCGTGAGCCACCAACGATATGACTCATCTTTGAGAAGCGACACCGCTCCTTTCAGCCTTCTCCTCGCTTGTCAAATCTATCTCATCCATGATTCTTTCTGGTCGATTCTAACCAATACTCACCGTATTAGGCGCTACACCGGACACACGCGTCGGAAAAATTCAGCTCCATTAGCTCTTAGTCTCTCAGAACCGACTTCCGAGCTCCTCCACCTCTTCCAATTCCGGCTACCCTTTCCAAAGACCAGTAGCATTGCTTGTGACACAGCGTCATCACCCGACCGATCCCGATGCTCAACTCCAAAGGTTGGGGGGGTGGTGTATGATCTCATTTTCAGATCCTTGACCCGACCCGACTGTGTTCCGACACTGACCATCCTACCCCTTCCAAGCGCCCACGACGTCCACGACCTCTAAAGCTCATTCTAACTATCGCGCTTTTAACTCGATTAGGAAATTTTATGAATTAGTACATGTTTCACTTGATTATCCGCAAGAAATTTTATGAAAAGAGTTTAATAGAGATTCTTTCGATCAAACAAGGTTTTAGGTCTTCTATCCTAGTTTACACAGAAAAGTATATCCATTCCCTATACCTTTCATACCTATGCACTCTTGGGCATTTTCTGTCTGCTTTCTAACCTGTGGGTATTTTCGTCATTTTTCCTACAGGTATTTTTGTAATAAACCAAGAAAATTTTAAGACTCTAATAAATCAAAACATCTTGTGATTTTTAAAGTGAGGTATTTTTTTGAGAAATTCTCAATTTGAAGATATAACAAAATTTTGGAAACTAGGGGTATGTTGGTAATTTTGTCATCGTGGGTAATTTTGTAAATTTCCAAAGTCAAGGTATTATTTTGAAATACAACATTTTTGAATACTTTTATAAAATAAAAGTTTGATCAAAATTGGGGTAATATGGAAATTTTAGAAATCAAGGGTATTTTCGTAATTTTGCCACTAGGGGCATTTCGGTAATTTTGGTAAACCGGAATTATTTGAAAAATTTTTTGAAGATAAATTTGTCCTATTATCAAAAAGAAATAATTTAGTGATTTTAAAATCAAAGTTTTCCTTAAAACATGGCTAGTCCCTTTCGGGTTTTATTTAGGGTTTTGCCTATGACCGAATCCTCTCTGTTAGGGTGAACCGGCTACGCACACTGTAGGAATCCCATGAAGAAGGAGGTGAGTCACGAGGACTGCTTAAATACCAAGTTCTTCCGGATCCAATCCTAGACATGCGCACCAAGGTTACCACACCCTAACTTGGCGACTTGGTCCTAGGTTTGTTTAATTAGGCTTTTAAAGTCTTATGTCTTTGTTTGGAGTAAACTAGTCCTAAAGTTTAAAATACTATCACTATCTACGTCCCATGCTTCCTACCCTTCTATAGAATATAACTCATAAAAATCAGAGATACTTACTTGGGCAAAGTTGGTGCAGAGAGACTCGGTGCCATGCTAATTCAAAACAAAAATATTTCAAAAAGGCCTACCAAAACATTTTTGGGCCTTGGGCCCCCACAGCCGAGCTTTGAACTGGGCTCTGATACCAATTTTGTAACACCCCAAACCCGGCCCAAACCATATGACCGAATTTGGTTTGCTACAGAGAGAACATTTTGGAAACCATTTTTAAAACTTAGTCGAATTGCCTTTCAAATAAAAATTTATTTGTTAAAAACCACACTTAAAAGAAATTTGTTGAGTCGGGTTGTTTAAAATTAAAATTTGTACCCGATGGTACTTTAAAACATTTTGCGTTTAATTTGAGAAAAACACGTATAACCGTTTTAACATCATCAAGTAGTTTAAAATAAACATTCAAACATGCAGCAACAATAGAATAATATTAGGAGGCCTTATTACAAACATAAACCCAATAGATAAAATCCAAAATGTATTTATAGAAAGTCTCCATTGCATGGCCACCTCGAATCTATCCGGCTCCTCACCCGCGATCTACGAATCACCTGAAAAATTAAAGGAGAAGGTGAGTCACCAAGACTCAATGTGTAACCCTTCCCGGTTTAGTGCAATAACATACACAAATCATAACCAATTAACATGCATAAGTTTAAAATGCACCCAACCTAACCATCCAAACGCCTTTTTCTACCCCGTGTGGTACCAAACCACTTGGTGGTGGTGCCAAACCACCGGTGACATATAGTCACAAATGTGATACCAAATCACTTTGGAGATACTAAATCTCCGTGTCCAAGACACAATTGTGTTACTAAAACACCGTGACCGAAGTCACAAATCAAGTGATGGGGCCAACCCATCGTGTGATACCAAATCACCGCGCACGATCCCATATTTCAAAGTGGGGCCAACCCACGGTGGAATTAACCACAGGACAAGTCGCTATGAGGTGCCAAACCTCCGAGGTACCAAACCTCTGGTGACCGTAGTCACGATGTGTTACTAAAACACCGGTGTCCGCTCGACACGAATATCATCGCTTCTCCTCTCATCAACCCATAACCATCATTTATATGCATGTACCAAAAATCATGTTGATAGATTTATTTAACAATATCCAATCGATTATCATAAGCCATATATTATATAATACACATGCCAAATGAGTCATGCTTCCCAAAAGCATCAAATAATAATCTCATAGCAATATAGACTTACCCGAGTCCTTGCTAAAACCATGAAGGTATTACATCCATGTCTACACAAATTGATTAGACATAAAATAACACTTAGCATATTAAAAGTTATAAGATGTGTATGTATACACACCTGGCACCAAAAAGAGTTCTAAATCCCGAATAGACAAATCGGCCACACAAATATTCTTGCCCCTATATTCGGCCAAAAATGAATATTAGAACCATGGCCTATTCGGTCAAATCAAAATAATTGAGAAGGGTTCCTTGTGAACCTAAAATCTTACCCAAAGCCTTCGAACACTTATCCAACACACTCCTAAAAGAATTGGCCTCACTTCCCTACAATCAACCATCATCAATAAGGTTTATTAGCCTTCGGCTTAAACGAAACTTAAAATAATAATCCTTCAAAATAAACCTTACCACCTTACCACTACCGATTTCTAGAGAAGTCCCGATGAAAACTATGTTACCTTCAATATTCGGCCAAAGTGATCAAGATAGGAGAAGAAAATTCGGTATACCCAAGGGAGTGGATTCGGCTATGATTGTTCAACACAATCAACCAAGGTTCAACTTGTATGGAAAAAGAGGAAGTAAGAAAGTGAACTAATAGTTTCGGCTAAGTGCCTTTGAGAAGAGAAAAGAAAGAAATAGATGGAATATTAAGGTATAGGAGATTCGGCTAAGAAAGAAAGAAGAAAATGGACAAAAGAGATAGGTGTTTCCACAATGGTTGAAGACAATACTCAAGTTTCGGTTTTGAGAGAATGAAAAGGAGAAATAGAAAATGAGCCAAAAATGACCAAATGGTCAAAAAGTATTAGGCTTATCAAAAGGTAAAATTCGGCTAAAAAGAAAAGAGTTGAGAGAGAATTGTTTTGCAACTTTTGCACCAAATGAAAGAAATGACCAAAAAGAATTCCTAAGCCTTACCAACACTAGCATATTCGGCCAAAACTCCCCTCCTAGCCACATTGCCGTCCAAGTTCATGGCATAAAGGCCATGAATTTGTTTCCAAAACATTTCCCACAAACCAAGCCTTTGTCCCTCAATTTACCATAACTTCAAGATATCTTACCATAACCTTAGGAATCTTATCCCTTTTCCATGCTTTCCTTAAAAATAAATTCAACTTACCAAAATGAAAGTCCAACCTATCATAATCCTAGGTTGACCTAGCCATTAATGCTAACATACAAAATAAACTTTTAAAAATGCTAAACATACTACTCGAACCTCTAACCTCAAGCAACTTTCCAAACTCCTTAACCATCTTGCCACTTATTCCTCTTATGCTTTAATTTACACTTAAATTAACTTAAGTGCTAAGCTCATTTAATCCACTTCATTAAATAAGCCATACTAAAATTTATTCTAGCTTCCTAAATAAAATCAAGCCCTCACAAGACTATACTAACACATAAAATTCATACCCGAGCCAACACAAATAAATAATATTCTAATTTTCCTAAAGCCTAAGCTCCAAATGGCCCAATCCTACTAGGCCCAATTTAAGGATGTTACAATTCTACCCTCCTTAAAGAAAATTTCGTCCTCGAAATTTCCAACTAACTAACAGTCGTACTTCCTATCTCACCACACTACGCTCTTGCTGCGCACTCTGATATTATTAAAAATTACTATACTACTAACAACACTTGAATCCGTCGAACCCACATCAATCAAAGCGGTTTGTGGAAAACCAAAGACTAAGAATGTACCGATTATGACATCCGGTGCGTCTCCTTCCTCACGACGCCGCAAAGATACACCAAACCAGTCGCCTAGCTTCCGTGTTGCCAATACCTCTGCCAGCTGCTCCGCGACCTCCACTAGAGCCATAACCACCTCTACCATTACCACGACCTCTCTGTGGTGCTGGTCCCTCCTTTCTGAACTGAGCACGACCTTGACCTTCAGACTGATTCCTAGCTTGCTTACGCGGACAGTCTCTCACACGATGTTCTAGCGAACCACACTCGAAACATCCTTTCCCTCCGGTCCAACATTCACCCCAATGAAACTTTCCACAACGGTTGCACCGGGCGGTCCCGGATTAGCGAGAATGAGCCTCCGGCATCGATTCGACCCACTTTGCCTAGCCCTCTTCTGAGAATCTGCGGCTGACCCAGATGATTCAGAACCTCTCTTATGCTTATTCCGGTCGTAACTCTGCCTTACAGTTTCCTTTATTCCTTCGGCTATCTTGGCCTTTTCAACTAAAAGCGGCAAAATCTCGCTCCGATGTGGAGCAATCAACACTTTAACTCGTCTCTAAGTCCGTCTTCAAACGAACACAACGATCATGCTCCAATGCCACTATTCCCCGAGCATAACGACTCACCTTAGAAATTCCGCTTCATATTCCGGACACGATTTACTTCCTTGCACTAAACCCTAAAAGCTTTCCTTTGAGCATCAATATAGCTTGAGCCAACATACTTTTTCGATCACGAATTCTTGAAATACTCCCAAGTGAGATCATCTCGCCATAGTACCATCTCGAACCGTGAGCCACCAACGATATGACTCATCTTTGAGAAGCGACACCGCTCCTTTCAAACTTCTCCTCGTTTGTCAAATCTATCTCATCCATGATTCTTTCGGTCGATTCTAACCAATACTCACCAGATTGGGCGCTACACGGACACACCTCGGAAAAATTCAGCTCCATTAGCTCTTAGTCTCTCAGAACCGACTTCCGAGCTCCTCCACCTCCTCCAATTCGGCTACCCTTTCCAAAGACCCGTAGCATTGCTTGTGACACAGCGTCATCACCCGACCGATCCTCGATGCTCAACTCCAAAGGTTGGGGTGGTGGTGGTGTATCTCATTTTCAGATCCTTGACCCGACCCGGCTGTGTTCCGACATCTGACCATCCTACCCCTTCCGGCCCACGGCGCCCACGACCTCTAAAGCTCATTCTAACTATCGCGCTTTAACTGATTAGGAAATTTTATGAATTAGTACATGTTTCACTTGATTATCCGCGAAGAAATTTTATGAAAAGAGTTTAATAGAGATTCTTTCGATCAAACAAGGTTTTAGGTCTTCTATCCTAGTTTACACAGAAAAGTATATCCATTCCCTATACCTTTCATACCTATGCACTCTTCGGGCATTTCTGTCCGTTTCTAACCCGGGATATTACACTACTCCTACTAGGAATATGAAATATGTTATTTGTAACATGAGAATAAGAATGTGAACTTTGGCATATTAATGCATATTACAAAATGGGGCATATGGGTTATTGAAAGGGGAAGTGAATGTGGTGACCTAAGACCTCGAACACGGTGACCTAAGACTGTGGTATCTGAATGTGGTGACCTAAGACCACAGTAATCTGAATGCGGTGAGCTAAGACCGCGATATCTGAATGTGGTGACCTAAGACCACAAATGCGGTGACCTAAGACCGCGATATGGAGTGTAGCGGAAGGAGGGTCGACTTAGTAGTCCCCACGGTGTACAAGTTGGTACGGGGGAGTGTAGCGGATGGCTTATTAGGTTTGGGTTTGGGAATGCATCATAATTTGTATGCTATGATATGAATGTGTAATATTTGTTATGCCTGATTCTATTATGATTTAGTATTGTGTACACATTGAGTCTGTTGACTCACCCGTTAAAGGACCATGTTTTGGTGATGAAACAAGATCTTTGGACCGGGACAAGCGAGAACTTGTGGTGGCCATGCTCAACATGAAGTTTTTATTTTTATTGACTATTAATTTTTAAGTACTCCGAATTATTTGGATTTACTTGATGTAATAAGGCCATAAGGCCATAGTGCACTATTTTATTTCTATTTTTATTTATTATGTTACGAAATTTTTATTAAGTTAAAGATTAAGTAATTTACTTTAAATGTATTCTATATGTTTTATCACCTAAAATTTAAGAGGGTTTTTATTATAAAACGATTTTGTTTTCTACTCGAGCCCAACCCAAAACAATATTTCTTTCAAAACACACTATATTCCCAAAGTAACAAAAGAACTTTGAACCAGTTTACTTGAGGAACATACCAAATCTGGTCAAAGCTCGTGGGCCAGGTTTGGGGTGTTTCAGTTTGGTATCAGAGCCCGTTTCAAACTCTCGGCTTGAGGTTTAAGGCCCAAAACATTTTCCAAACGAGCCCAAATGAGTTTTATGAAAAGTATTTCTAAAGTTAAGCAGGTTTTCTGGCATGGCACCTAAGTCTCCCACATGATCCACTGTAAGTAAGTACCCCTAACCATCTGTGTGATTATGTGAATTATGGAAGGGTAGAAAAGGAATGGAACGTAGAATAGCATGATAGGAACTTGAACCCTAGGACTAGTCTACTCAAACACAAACACATAAGACTTAATTCCATTAAACAAACCTATGGCTAAGTCACCGAGTTAGGGTGTGGTAACCCCACCATGCGCATGTTCAGGATTGGATCAGGAAAGAGCTGGTATTTAAGCAGTCCTAGTGACTCACCTCCTCTTCGCAGGAATCCTACTTGGTGCGTAGCTTCAGTTCACCCTAACCCAAAGGGCTCAGTAGGTGTGGCAACCTCTGTGCGCATGTCTAGGAATGGTTTCAGTGGGAGCTTGGTACTTAAGCAGTCCGCGTGACTCACCTCCTCTCAACTCGAATCCTGCTTGGTGCGTAGCTTTGGTTCAACCTGACCAAAAGGACTCGGTCCTAGGCTAAACACAATAACTAAAACCCGAAAGGGAACTAGCCGTGTTTTTATAAAAACAACAAAACCCTAGTTTTAAAAAAAAACTCTTAAAACTTCTTTTAAATTTGTGAAAACCATCTTTACAAAATTTTCCGAAAATTTTCGATTTATGAAATTACAAAAATGCCCCTACTGGTAAAATTACCAAAATACCCTTGGTTTATAAAATGTCCAACTACCTAACAATTTTACCAAAATTTCATTATTTTATAAACGCTCAAAAACCCTAATTCGCAAAATATCAAAATACCTTGATTTTGGAAAATTACAAAATTGCCCCTAACTTATAAAAAAATTACCAAAATGACCCTGATTTCTAAAATTTTTTGCAACATCACCGTTTTGGAAAGAACAATTCTCAAAAAGAACCCTCAAAGTTTTGCAACTTTTGAAATATCCCTGATTTGTTAAATTTTACAAATTTACCTTGGTTTATTACCAAAATACCCTCGAGATTCAAAATTACCGAAATACCCTCAGATTTCAAATTTTCCAAAAAACCCCGAGAATTTAAAAATTCCAAAATACTTTATGACAGAATCATCAAGGAACTTTTTCTTTTAAAAAATTACGAAAATACCCCTGTAGGACAAAATTACGAAAATACCCCTAGGTAGTGGAGAAACAATAACAATGAAAACTACAACGTTTCTCTGAATGAACGAAAGTTCATAATTGGTTGATGGATGTATGAATGAATGAAAAGACTGTGTCATTGTATGAATACGAAAGAACCACTCCTAAAATTTTTTCCATAAAATTTATTCGCGGGTAATCAAGTGAAACAAAGACTAATTCATAAAACTTTTTAATCAGATCTTGACGTTAGAAATGAGCTCTAGAGGACATGGTCGTTGTGGACGAGGTAGAGGAAGGATGACTGTGTCAGAACCCGTTAGATCGGGTCAAGGGTCTGACAATGAGATACCACCGCCACCACCACCCCCAGCTGTTGGTGTTGAGCAAAGAAGCTCGACGGGGATGATGTTTGTGTCGCAGTCGCGCCGCGAGTTCTTGAGTTGGTGGCTGGCGCAGGAGGAAATTCGGGAGCTCGAAAGTCGGTACCTGAGCGACTTCGTGCCAACGGAGCTGAGGTGTTCCATGGAGTGTCGGGTGTGGCACCCGCTGAATACTGGTTGGAGGCAACCGAGCGAATTATGGATGAGCACGATCTGACCTCTGAGGAGCAGTTAAAAGGAATGGTGGCACTGCTACGCGATGAAGCGTATCAGTGGTGGCTCACAGTTCGGGATGGTGCCACAGCTGAGGATTTGACCTGGGATTATGTTAAGGCCGCATATCAGAAGAAATATGTTGGCACAAGGTATACTGATGAGCAAAGGAAGGCTTTTCTGGGACTGGTTCAAGGGAACAAGTCCGTAGCCGAGTATAAAGCTGAATTTTTGAGGTTGAGCTGATATGCTCGAGGAGTAGTGGCTACGGAGCATGAGCGATGTGTCCGATTTGAGGACGGATTAAGAGATGATTTGAGGTTGTTAATAGCTCCACATCAGGAGCGGGAGTTTTTTGCCTTAGTAGAGAAAGCTAAGGAAGCTGAAGGGATTAAGGACTCTACAAGGCAGACCTCTGATCGAAATAGGTCAGAAAGAGGTTTTGGATCGTCTAGATCATCTGGGAATAAGAGGCCTAGAGTTGATGGGCCGCGAGGTCAGCAAGCTGCTACAGGAGGGTAGTATCGTCCTTGTGATCAGTGTGGAAAGAAGCACTTAGGAGAATGTTGGAAAAAGATAGGAGGATGTTTTAAGTGTGGGTCAAAGGACCATATAATTAAGGACTGTCCTATGGAACCGGAAGGGAGTCGGCCAGTAGCTCAGAATGTTAATCAGGCTGGTAGAGGTGGACAGCAGCCTCAGCAAGGTCGTGGACCGAACCATGGAGGAAATGGTTTGGGCCGAGGACGTGGAGCACCAAGCAGAGATGCTGAAGGTGCAAACGCGAGGCAACCAAGGCTGGTTTATGCAGTTGGCCGTCGCGAGGAGGAATATGTGCCAGATATGACAACGGGTACGTTCCTTATTTCTGGAATACCCTTAATTGCTTTGCTTGTTATAGGGTTAGCTTATTCTTTATTGCTAGTAAAGTGCCTGAAACTGTGGATGTGAACCTAGAGAATGTGCCTAGAAAGTATGATAGTTCTTTAAGATCAGAGTACGCAGCAATAGCGTAGTGGGGTGAGTTAGACCGTACGATTGTTTGTTAGTAAGTAATTTCGAGGACGAAATTATTTTAAGGGGGGTAGAACTGTAACATCCTGAAAAGGGCCTATGCATTTTCGGTTTAATTGTACGAAATGACATGTCTTATGTGTTATGAATATATTTTGAACATTTTTGGAAACCTGGAAATGAATGGAAATGTTAAGTTTAAAGTGAACATTTTTGGAAACCTGGAAATGAATGGAAATGTTAAGTTTAAAGTGAACATTTTTGGAAACTAGGAAATGTAAGGAAATGATTTGGAAATGATTCAAAAGTGGAAAGTGAACATTTCTGGAAACTTGGAAATGTAAGGAAATGTCAAGTTTAAAGAGGCAAACAAAGATTTTTGGAAACTTAGAAATGACTTAGAAATGTCGAGTTTTAAATTTTAAAAGAGGAAATTAAGGCAAGGTGGCCTTAAGAGAAAAAGTATGTGAAAATTTGACACACAAACAGGCTTGGAAAAGTGGCCTGGAGATGCCACTTAGGGCCTCTGGAAATGGCGCCACATGCAAGGGTATTGGGCCTGAGTTCGAGTCACAAGGGAAGCAAATAAAAGGATTTTTATTTTTGCTTCCAGAAGCAAAGAGGTGGACAGCACAAGGCTTTTAAAAGAGGAGTTTTATTCTCTTTAAATTTCGGCTAATAAAGGGATAAATAATAGATTTATTTTAGATTATTTTTCAAGGAGATAATAAGGGATTGTTCTTTAAATTTTAAACTAAGGGATAATGATAAGGAAGAGTGGTGGCCAAGCAAAGGATTCTTGGCCTAGTAATTTTGGCACAAGGAGGAGAAATAGGCCATTCATTCATTCTCCTTCTCTATTCTCTCTGCCGAAATTCTCCTAGCAAAAATCCCCTGTTCTCTTTTCTTTCTCCAAGCCGAAAATACATCTTGTGTTCTAGCCAAAACTTTTCCATTAAGTGCCGATTCTTTCTGAGCCTAATATCCTACTCTTTTCATCTTGAAGCCGAATACATAAGTGACCATCTAGTCTCCAAGTAATCATAGCCGAATCTTTGAAGGGCTTCAAATAAAGGTGCTGTCGATTTCTTCAGTAAAGGTAATATTAACTTTGGTTTTTATTCTTTCCTTTAAGGACTTGTCAAAATTTCAAAGACTAATCCTTATTATTGATTTTGGCCGAGATATGGAAGGATCTTTCGGGGTTATCAAAGTAGTCAACTAAAACGAGGATTTTTTTTGGGATTTAAAGCTTTGAGGGTTTTCGACAACAGTAAGGAAGCAAGGATTCAATTCGGGACTTGATTCTTAAGTCAATCGGCAACAAGGGATTAAGGATCTAAGCGGTAGATCAGATTACGAGATCTCAAGGAATTTGCTAAGCGAATCAGGTCTGTACCCCACACTAATTCTTAATAAGTTTTATCGCTATGTCTTATTAAAATATGTGATATTAAGAATAAGAAAGTGGCTAAGGTACCATGTTATGGTACTAAGTACTCAGATACGTTTCCTACTCCTACTAGGAATATGAAATATGTTATTTGTAACATGAGAATAAGAATGTGAACTTTGGCATATTAATGCATATTACAAAATGGGGCATATGGGTTATTGAAAGGGAAGTGAATGTGGTGACCTAAGACCACGAACACAGTGACCTAAGACCGTGGTATCTGAATGTGGTGACCTAAGACCACAAATGCGGTGACCTAAGACCGCGATATGGAGTGTAGCGGAAGGAGGGTCGACTTAGTAGTCGCCACGAGTATGTACTGTGTTGGTACTGGGAGTGTGGCGGATGGCTTATTAGGTTTGGGTTTGGGAATGCATCATAATTTGTATGCTATGATATGAATGTGTAATATTTGTTATGCCTGATTCTATTATGATTTAGTGTTGTGTACATATTGAGTCTGTTGACACACCCCGTTGAGGGACCATGTTTTAGGTGATGAACAGTAATGGACCGGGATTGCAGAACTTGTGGTAGCCATGCTCAACATGAAGTTTTTATTTTTATGGACTATTAATTTTTAAGTACTCTGAATTATTTGGATTTACTTGATGTAATAAGGCCATAAGGCCATAGTGCACTATTTTATTTCTGTTTTTATTTATTATGTTACGAAATTAATGTCTTTATTCTATTTTGCTTTAAAATTTAAATTTTATGTTTAAAGACTTATCTATAAGAAGTAATAATACGAGATTTTCAAACACGTTCAAAGAAAAGGCAAAGATGTTCTTCAAATATCACTTATTTTAGCGAATACCTAAATAAGCAAACTGAATTTCCAAAATTATTCAAGTGAAGTTTTTAACGGTAAACCTTGTAGCATACCAGATCTGGTCATAGCGTTTGGGCCAGGTTTGGGATTTTACAATTTTGGTATCAGAGCCCAGTTGCAAAACTCGGGCTGTAAAATGGGTCCAGTAATAGTTTATAAATTGGTAAAAATGCTGGGGTTGAGATATGGCCTTGGAGTCTACCGGCACCCGATCCACGCAGGTAAGTATTCTAACTCTCGATGTGATATGCATGTTGGGTTTGATAGGCTTTATGGACGTAGACTAGCATGTTAGGGTTAATGAACTATAGGCCTAGATTAAACAACTCTGTAAATTCATAAAACTTAATCTGATTAAACCTGTCCGTGAACAAGTCGCTGGGTTAGGGTGTGACAACAGGCGTACGCATGTCTAGGACTGGATTCAGGGAGAGCTTGGTATTTAAGCGGTCCTAGTAACCCACCTCCTCTTCGCTGGAATCCTACCTGGTGCGTAGTGACTGTTCACCTTAGCCACGAGGACTAGTTGATGGGCCAAAATTTATAACTAAAACCCGAAAGGGACCAGCCACCCTATTTCGCAAAATTACTAAAATATTTCCCCTGGTTTCGCAAAATTTCTGAAATACCCTTGATTTGTGAAAGTTTCCCAGAATACCCTGGATTTGTAAAACTACCAAAATTCGTGAAATTACCGAAACACCCCCGGTTGGCAAAATTACCCAAATACCTATGTTTTGAAAATTTACCCAAAAGTACCCGATTTACAAAATTATCAAAATTTGTGAAATTACCAAAATACCCACGATTTGAAAAAAAAATTTCAACATACCCCTGCTTTACAAAAAATATATATATATACACCAAAATATCTCTATTTCAAAAAATCACCAAGATACTCTATTTTGTGAAATTACGAAAAATACCCTGTAGGAAAGAACTACGAAAATACCCTTGGGTAGTGGAATGACGACAATACCCTTATGTGATGAATGTGGGTTCATGGATGCTACTTGTGTGTTGATGTATGATGGTTGAATGTATGTGGTTCCTAGAACTATGTAACACCCCAACCCCGCCCTATGCGTTAAGACCAGACTTGGCATGCTACATAAAACGAACTTACACTTAAGCATCAATGTTTTTAATGAAAATAATTCTTGAAAATGATTTGAGGTTGGAGTTTATCAAAAATCGAGATTTATTTAGAAACCATGATTTTTAAAACATAAGAGTTTATAATCTAATTTTTAGAGAAATAATTGGTTTAAAACTTTAATAATTGGTTGAAATAAATTTATAAAAGAGTTTTCACAAAATTTCATAAGTGATATTTAAGAAAAATCCCCTTTTTATACGCAAGTTTAAGAAAAACATTTATAAAATATTAACAACCCCATTTAAATAGCTAAAACATATTAAAATCCATCCACGCATAAAAAAATCCATAAAAATAATACCAGAGGCCTTATTACATCGCAATCGAAATAGTACTTAAATAAAAATACTTAAAAGAAATTCAAAGTTTTTATAACTCATCATTTGTAGTATGGCCTCCACACGAAGTCATCCCCGACCCAAGCCTCCATCAATTATTATTACCTGAGAAGGGTAAGAAAAACGGGGTGAGTTACTTAAAACTCAATGTGTAACCCACTTACCGTGCTCACTGGGCCAAAACCATTTAAGCAATTAGTTGGGCTTGAGCCCATTTACAAATATACAATGGATATATATATGTATATCATATATAAAATAAATAATGCATGTGATATGCAATTCCCAACTAAGCCTAATTTCCATCTGCTACACACCCCTGTACCAATCAACACACCTGTGGGGATCAAGTCAACCCACCCCGCCAACACACCAATAGCAGGCATTGAGCCAAATATAATATTTGTGGCAACAGGCCATTTAAAATATTTGTGGTAGAGCCACCGAACTAGATTTTTGGCAATAGGCCATTTATAATATTTGTGGCAGAGCCACCGAACTAGATTTTGGCAACAGGCCATTTATAATATTTGTGGCAAAGCCACCGAACTAGATTTTGGCAACAGGCCTTTCTTCTATTCGTCATTTATCCCAACCCATGCAGTCATGTATATATATAATGCATAACAATATATTCATAAGGTAAATTTCAACAAAAAAACCCTTATTACAAATTATCAATTTGGCCCCTTAGTCAAAAAAATAGCAATTTGGCCCATTTAACGATCTAGCCAACTTTGGCCCATTTACGATCTAGCAAACTTTGGCCTATTTGACGATCTAGCGATTTCGTGGCCTATTATACACATGAGGCCTTTTTCACAATTTTCACACTTTGGTTAATTTATCAAAATAAGTATATGGCCCAAAATATCACTTTTTAACAATATAGCCCATTGAGGGCAAATCCGTAAATTTTTCTACAACCTTAATACTGGTTTCATGCATTCACACAAAAAGTGCTAATATATCGTATTTTCAAATTTTACCGACTTTACAATTTCTATTCTAACGCTTACGGTAATATAACCCATGAGATGCGTGTGAAGTTACACACCTGATTACGGTGAGAACTATACTTTCCCGCTCGTCGATACCTAAATATATATCACTCTTAATTAGAACACTAATATTTAATATAAAACTATTCTAATGATTAATGATCTAGATCCTTACCCTCGGAATCTCAAATGACAACTATTTGCGATTTCTCCCCGATTAATGGTTCATAACCCGATCAAGAACCACGAACAAACAATGGCTCGGGGGTATGTACGACTTCAAATAATCGATTTTCTCCGGCAGAGGGTCCACAACCCGATGGAAAGTCTCGAATTGCTGAAATAGTCCTTCGTTTGAATTTAGGGGGAATAGCGGAACCACCCCTCTTCCAATCACTATTAACAACCCTTTTCGCCCCTATCTTGTTTGTCTCTATTGACAAAAGATTATTAGTCCTACCATATATCGAAAATTTTAATACTAATGGCTTAAAAGAGCGAACTCAGCTTACCTTAAAATCCCGAGTGATTTCCAAAGGATTCCTATACGTAAAAACTTTCGATTCATTGATGAAAACGAGAGTGATCAAAAATCCTTGAAGAGTTCCTTCTCACCTTGATAAATATGATCCGAACTTGAATAACTTTCAAGATGACTTGACAAGATGATAGTTCGGCCCTCCACTATCTTACGAATATCCAAAGCTTAATGAAAGAATTGATGGAGAACAAGGTCAAAGAAGAATAAGAGATTCGGCTATGATATAATAGATAGGAAAACATATTTCGGCTAAGGGGATGGTTACAAGCATTCGGCCATGGAAGGAAAATGAAGGAAGGATGTGTTTGAATGGTAAATAAAATGAAGAGGAAAGGAGAATAGGGAGAAGAGAAAAGAAATAGAGATGAGAGGTTTGTATTTCGATTCTCAAGGATGGAAGATGAATCAAAAAGAAACTTTGGGACCAAAATGCATTCAGCAATAGGGAAAAAGAAGAAAAAGAAATGGCTTTTTGGTGTTGATAAATTCAGCATTATGAGAGAAATACAAGATGAAACACTTGAGGGTTTTGCAAAAATGACCAAATGGTCAAAAAGAATGACCAAAAGAAACAAACCAAAGATTACTTTCCTCCTAACACTAGCACATTCGGCCAAGAGGAAAAAGATGAGAGAAAACAAAATGTTTTTGGGAGAGCAAAAATGACCAAAATGAAAATTCTCTCAAGCTACCAACTTTTCCCAAAACTTACCACCAAAATTCGGCTCCCCCTTTAGTCCACAAATCGTCCATGTTCATGGACAATTTGGCCATTCAAAGTTTCCAAAACAAAGCCCTTGATTCATGCCTTATGTCCGCCTTACATACCAAAACCTTTTGATTCCTTACCTTAAGTTAACACTTGCCTTTTTCCCTTAGTCTACTTTCCATAAAAGAATTTGTCCAACCTTACCATAAGTAAAGCTTGACCGACACATGCCATACAAGTGCAAAAATAAAAGTCACCTAAATGCTATCCATGGGATTCGAGCCTCTCCCCTCAAGCAATCACTCATGCGGCAAAACCACCTTGCCACTAGCTCATCTTATACTAGCTTTCGTCACTTAAATTAACTTAAGCATCATAATCACTTGATCCACTTTAATAAAATACTCACTACTAAAATTTATTCTAGTTCTGAATAATCCCGAGCCTTCTCAAGACTATATTAAGCATGCAAAAATTTAATCATACACAAGCTAAACACCAAAAAAATGCATTATACCGATACTTAAATTTTTAGGATGTTACAACTCTACCCTGCTTAAAGAAAATTTCGTCCTCGAAATTTACCTAGTTAAAAGAGGTGAGGATATTGTTACCTAATTGCGTCCTCAGGCTCCCACGTAGCTTCCTCCGCTCTATGATTTCGCCAAAGAACCTTAACTAACGGCACAGTCTTCTTTCTTAGTACCTTAACATCACGGTCTAAGATTTCCACTGGTTCCTCTTTGAAAGACAAGTCTGACCTTAACTCCACTTCTTCTACTGGTACTATGTGAGATGGATCCGATCTGTATTACCTCAACATAGAAAATGGAAAACACTATGAATCTGACTCAACTTCGGAGGTAATTCAAGCTGATAGGCCACTGGTCTTACACGCTTCAACACACGGTACAGTCCAATGAACCTAGGGCTCAACTTGCCATTTCTTCCAAATCTGAAAATCTTTTTCCAAGGCGAGACTTTTAGAAAAACCTGATCTCCCACCGCAAACTCAATATCTTTCCACTTCAGATCCGCATACGACTTCTGTCTATCCGAAGCTTCCTTTAACCGTGCTCGAATCACCTTTACCTTCTCTTCCGTCTCAGTTATCAACTCAGGACCCAACAACTATCGTTCCCCCAATTCAGTCCAACAAGTAGAGGTACGACACTTACGACCGTATAACGCTTCATAGGGCGCCATTTGGATACTGGATTGGTAACTGTTATTATACGCGAACTCTGCCAACGGTAGAAAATCCTCCCAACTACCTCTGAAGTCGATCACACAACCTCGTAACATGTCTTCGAAAATCTGAATTACTCTTTCGATCGACCATCGATCGAGGATGAAAAGCCATCTTGAAGTTTAACTTTGTTCCCAAAGCCTCCGTAAAGCTTTCCAAAATCGTGATGTAAACACAGGATCCCTATCCGATATGATGCATAATCGGTACCCCATGCAACCTCACGATCTCGGATACATATAGCTTAGCCAACTTTTGCAAATGAGTAACTGCATTTAACCGGTAGAAAATGAGCAGTCTTCATTAATCGATCTACTATCACCCAAATAGAATCTTTCTTAGCAGGTGTTAAGGGTAACCCACTAACAAAATCCATCGTTATCCGCTCCCATTTCCATAGAGGAATCTTTACCGGTTGTAATAAACCCGATGGTAATTGATGTTCCGCCTTCACATGTTGACAAGTCAAACACTTTCCCACAAAATCAGTAACCTCCCGCTTTAATCTTAGCCACCAATACTGCTCACGGAGATCCCGATACATCTTATTTCCTCGGGGTGTATAGCATAAAGGTTACTATACACCTCCCGTAGAATCATTTGCCTCAAATCTGAATCCATGGGCATACAAACTCTTCCACGAAAACACAACACACCATCCTTGTTCATTTCAAAGTCCCCTATTAAACCACTTTCAACTTGTTGCAATAACGGACCCAACTTTCCATCTGATAATTGCTTTTCCTTGATTTGCTCCAACCAAGAGGCTTCACCTGAAGTTTCGCTAGCAGACTGCCATCCTCATAGAAACTAAGATGAGCAAACATTGCTCTCAACTCCGATACAACCTTACGACTCAACGCGTCTGCCACAACGTTAGCCTTTCCAGGATGGTACTCGATTGTGAAGTCATAATCCTTTAACAGCTCCACCCATCTCCCCTATCTCAAGTTCAACTTCTTTTGGGTAAGGAGATACTTAAGACTCTTATGGTCCGTATAAATGATCGACTTCTCACCGTAGAGATAGTGCCTCTAAATCTTTAAGGCAAACACCACCGCAGCCAACTCTAAGTCATGAGTAGGATAGTCGACTTCATGCGGCCTCAACTATCGAGAAGCATAAGCTACCACTTTTCCACTTTGCATTAGTACACATCCTAAACCCGTATGTGACGCATCACAGTAAACGATAAGCTCTTTTCCTGCCTCAGGTTGAATCAGTACTGGCGCTTCCATTAAAATCTTCTTCAGTTTCTCGAAACTCTCTTGTTGTTTATCAGTCTATACATACGGTACTCCCTTTCGCAACAGTTTAGTTAAGGGTGCAGCAATCAATGAAAACCCCTCAACAAAGCGTCTATAGTAACCAGCCAAACCCAAGAAACTCCGAATCTCAGCCACTGACTTCGGCGATTTCCAATCCAACACTGCCTCAACCTTCCGAGGATTAACTCTTATTCCTTCGGCTGACACTACATGACCCAAGAAAGTCACTTCCTTCAACCAAAATTCGTATTTACTGAATTTGGCATAAAGTTGCTTATCTTGTAAAATTTGTAACACAATGCGCAAATGTGAGTCATGCTCTACCTCATTCCTCGAATATACCAAGATATCATCTATGAACACCACTACGAACCGGTCTAGATAAGGTTGAAAGACTAGATTCATCATGTCCATAAATGCAGCTGGTGCATTGGTCAAACCAAACGGCATCACCAGAAACTCATAATGTCTATAACAGGTTCAGAATGCCATCTTATGAATGTCTGCCTCTTTCACCTTAAGTTGATGATAACCCGATCTCAAATCAATCTTGGAGAATACTGAAGCTCCTCTCAATTAATCAAACAGGTCGTCGATTCTCGGTAAAGGATACTGATTCTTGATCTTCAACTTATTCAACTGCCTATAATCAATGTAAATACGCATTGACCCATCCTTCTTCTTGACGAACAAAACCGGTGCTCCCCGATTTAGCAGTTCTTAAATTTGAGCTTTAAGCTCCGCTAACTCCTTCGGCGTTATTCTGTAAGGAGCAATAGACACCGAAGCCGTTTCGGGAAAAAGCTTAATGCCAAATTCTACTTCCCGATCTGGAGGTAGACCCGGAAGTTCTTTGGGAAAGACATCTGGAAATTCTTTCACCGTTCTCACACCTTCCACCGATAAATCCTTGGCATCCAAAGCACTAACGAAAGCTAGGAATGCTCCATACCCTTTCCGCACCAACTTTTCTGCCTTCAAAGCAGATACCACATTTGCCAAAAAGTTCCTTCACTCGCCTATTATTACTACCTCCTCATTATCCACAGTCCTTATTGACATTCGCTTTTCGGCATAATCCAATTGCACCCGGTGCTTCACCAACCAATCCATACCCAAAATAAGATCAAACTCGCCAAAAGGCATTTCCATCAAATCCGCCAAAAATATTTCTCTTTGAATTTCATAGGGCACGTCTCTAAACAATTTATTCACGATTACAGACTGTCCTAAAGGACTAAGTACTGTCATCTCCCTATCGATAATCTCAGATCTAATATTCAGGTTTCTAGATATGGCACTAGCAACATACGAGTGTGTAGACCCGATATCTATCAAAGCAGTAACAGGTACATCAAAGATGAAAAACGTATCAGTTATCACATCAAGTGCATCGCTATCTTCCCGTTGCCTAACCGCATAGACCAACCCCGGCTGTCTTGCCTCCGTGTTACCTTTAAAGCCATTACCTCGACCTGGTGACCACGTCCAACACCATTACCACCACGACCTGGTCCACGGCCTCTCGGTGGCTGCTGAGCACCTCTAGCTGGCTGAGTATCAGGGTTACGAGCTTTCTGAGTCGTATCAGTCCGTCGAGGGCAATTCTTATACTGATGATCCTTGGAACCACATTTATAGTAGGCACCAGTTTTCCTTCAGCATTCCTTGGGGTGTCGTCTCCCATAATCGGCACTGTCTCGACTTTGATTGGTAGTCACAGGTGCTCTAGCTTAAATTGGCTCGTCATTTTGTGGCTTCTTCTGAAACCTTTTAGAAGAACCCGAGTACTTAAAATCCCTCTTGCCTCTAACTCTTTCCTGATTCTGGCATTTTGAATTCTTAGCCTCTTCGGCTATCTTGGCTTTCTCTACAAGCGAGGCAAAAGTTCGTACTTGTTGTGGGGCTATCAGTACCCACAACTCATCATTCAACCCATCTTCAAAGCGTACAAAACGCTCATGATCAGTCGGCACTATTGTGCGAGCATAACGGCTCAAGCGAAGAAATTCTGCTTCGTAAGCTGCTACCGTCTTATTTCCTTGAACCAGATTTAGGAATTCCTTCCTCCGGGCATCTACATAACTTCTCCCGACGTACTTCCCCTGAAAAGCAGCTTTAAAGAAATCCCAAGTAACCAATGCCGCCTCGGTGCTTTCTCGAACAGTAAGCCACCATTGATACACCTCGCCCCTTAGCAAGGACACGACTCCTCTCAGTTTCTACTCGACAGTGCACTCCAGATCATCCATAATTTGTTCTACAGCCTCGAGCCAATATTCTGCAACATTCGGAGCTACACCAGAGACACTTCTAAAAACCTCGGCACCGCTTGACTTGAGTCCTTCCGATATTGAACCACAAACTGCTGAACTAGTTCTAGTCCCAGCAACCCTCTCTAGGAATCGCAACATTGCTTGAGTCAAAGCATTGTCCTCTCTCGTATGATCAGGTGATCCAGTCTCACTCCCGAGTGATGCAGGTTCATCCATTTTCGGCATATGACCCGGCGTTTCAGATGTAGCACCTCGTCCTCTACCATGGCCACGTCTATCGCGTCCATGACTACGTCCTCTAGTGCTCATAATAACTAATTCGGTTTAATCTGATTACAAGTTTTATGAATCAGAATACTATTTCGGTGTTTATTAATGATATTTATGAGATATAAGAGATAAAGTTGTTTTCGCAATCACATCATAGAGTCTCAATCTCCTCCGTTTTCAACACCTAAAACTAGAAGTTCTATAGTGTTCCTAAGAACATATCACAATAATAAACATTTAATAAACAACTACTTACTTGACTTGGTGCCGGATGCACGTGGTGCCATACTACCTTTAAAACATAAAATCTAAAAATTTAAGCAGTTTTTTTTAAACAAAAATTATTGTTGAACCCAAAACCACAACCGAGTTTTGAAACTGGCTCTGATACCATAAAATATAACACCCAACCCTGGCCTATGCGTTAAGACCAGACTTGGCATGCTACATAAAACGAACTTACACTTAAGCATCAATGTTTTTAATGAAAACAATTTTTGAAAATGATTTGAAGTTGGAGTTTATCAAAAATCGAGATTTATTTAGAAACCATGATTTTTAAAACATAAGAGTTTACAATCTGATTTTCAGAGAAATAATTGGTTTAAAACTTTAATAATTGGTTGAAATAAATTTATAAAAGATTTTTCACAAAATTTCATAAGTGATATTTAAGAAAAATCCCCTTTTTATACGTAAGTTTAAGAAAAACATTTATAAAATATTAACAACCCCATTTAAATAGCTAAAACATATTAAAATCCATCCACGCATAAAAAAAATCCATAAAAATAATACCAGAGGCCTTATTACATCGCAATTGAAATAGTACTTAAATAAAAATACTTAAAAGAAATTCAAAGTTTTTATAACTCATCATTTGTAGTATGGCCTCCACACGAAGTCATCCCTGACCCAAGCCTCCATCAATTATTATTACATGAGAAGGGTAAGAAAAACGGGGTGAGTTACTTAGAACTTAATGTGTAACCCACTTATCGTGCTCACTGGGCCAAAACCATTTAAGCAATTAGTTGGGCTTAAGCCCATTTACAAATATACAATGTATATATATAAATCACATATAAAAAAAATGCATGTGATACGCAATTCCCAACCAAGCCTAATTTCCATCCGCTACACACCCCCTACCAACCAACACACCTGTAGGGATCACGTCAACCCACCCCGCCAACACACCAATAGCAGGCATTGAGCCAAATATAATATTTGTGGCAACAGGCCATTTAAAATATTTGTGGCAGAGCCACCGAACTAGATTTTTGGCAACAGGCCATTTATAATATTTGTGGCAGAGCCACCGAACTAGATTTTGGTAACAGGCCATTTATAATATTTGTGGCAGAGCCACCGAACTAGATTTTGGCAACAGGCCTTTCCTCTCTTCGTCATTTATCCCAACCCATGCAGTCATGTATATATATAATGCATAACAATATATTCATAAGGTAAATTTCAACAAAAAGCCCATATTACAAATTATCAATTTGGCCCCTTAGTCAAAAAAATAGCAATTTGGCTCATTTAACGATCTAGCCAACTTTGGCCCATTTACGATCTAGCAAACTTTGGCCCATTTGACGATCTAGCGATTTCTTGGCCTATTATACACATGACGCCTTTTTCACAATTTTCACACTTTGGCCAATTTATCAAAATAATTATATGGCCCAAAATATCAGTTTTTAACAATATAGCCCATTGAGGGCAAATCCGTAAAATTTTCCACAACCTTAATACTGGTTTCATGCATTCACACAAAAAGTGCTAATATACCGTATTTTCAAATTTTCCCGACTTTACGATTTCTATTCTAACGCTTACGGTAATATAACCCATGAGATACGTGTGAAGTTACACACTTGATTACGGTGAGAACTATACTTTCCCGCTCGTTGATACCTAAATATATATCACTCTTGATTAGAATACTAATATTTAATATAAAACTATTCTAATGATTAACGATCTAGATCCTTACCCTCGGAATCTCGAATGACAACTATTTATGATTTCTCCCCGATTAATGGTTCATAACCCGATTAAGAACCACGAACAAACAATGGCTGGGGGGTACGTACGACTTCAAATAATCGATTTTCTCCGGCAGAGGGTCCCCAACCCGATGAAAAGTCTCGGATTGCTGAAACAGTCCTTCGTTTGAATTTAGGGGGAATAGCGGAACCACCCCTCTTCCAATCACGATTAACAACCCTTTTCATCCCTATCTTGTTTGTCTCTATTGACAAAAGATTATTAGTCCTACCATATATCAGAAATTTTAATACTAATGGCTTAAAAGAGCGAACTCAGCTTACCTTAAAATCCCGAGTGATTTCCAAAGGATTCCTATACGTAAAAACTTTCGGTTATAACAAATCCCACTGATAGTCATTGATGAAAACGAGAGTGATCAAAAATCCTTGAAGAGTTCCTTTTTACCTTGATAAATATGATCTGAACTTGAATAACTTTCAAGATGACTTGACAAGATGATAGTTCGGCCCTTCACTCTCTTACGATTATCCAAAGCTTAATGAATGAATTGATGGAGAACAAGGTCAAAGAAGAATAAGAGATTCGGCTATGATATAATAGATAGGAAAATAAATTTCGGCTAAGGCAATGGTTACAAGCATTCAGCCATGGAAGGAAAATAAGGAAGGATGTGTTTGAATGGTAAATAAAATGAAGAGGAAAGGAGAATAGGGAGAAGAGAAAAGAAATAGAGATGAGAGGTTTGTATTTCGGTTCTCAAGGATGGAAGATGAATCAAAAAGAAACTTTGGGACCAAAATGCATTTGGCAATGGGGAAAAAGAAGAAAAAGAAAAGGCTCTTTGGTGTTGATAAATTCGGCATTAGGAGAGAAATACAAGATAAAACACTTGAGGGTTTTGCAAAAATGACCAAATGGTCAAAAAGAATGACCAAAAGAAACAAATCAAAGATTACTTTCCTCCTAACACTAGCGCATTCGGCCAAGAGGAAAAAGATGAGAGAAAAAAATGTTTTTGGGAGAGCAAAAATGACCAAAATGAAAATTCTCTCAAGCTACCAACTTTTCCCAAAACTTACCACCAAAATTTGGCTCCCCCTTTAGTCCACAAAACCGCCCATGTTCATGGACAATTTGGCCATTCAAAGTTTCCAAAACAAAGCCCTTTGATTCATGCCGTATGTCCTCCTTACATACCAAAACCTTTTGATTCCTTACCTTAAGTTAACACTTGCCTTTTTCCCTTAGTCTACTTTCCATAAAAGAATTTGTCCAACCTTACCATAAGTAAAGCTTGACCGACACATGCCATACAAGTGAAAAAATAAAAGTCACCTAAATGCTATCCATGGGATTCAAACCTCTCCCCTCAAGCAATCACTCATGCGCCAAAACCACCTTACCACTAGCTCATCTTATGCTAGCTTTCGTCACTTAAATTAACTTAAGCATCATAATCAATTGATCCACTTCAATAAAATACTCACTACAAAAATTTATTCTAGTTCCGAATAATCCCGAGCCTTCTCAAGAACATATTAAGCATGCAAAATTTAATCATACACAAGTTAAACACTAAAAACATGCATCATATCGATACTCAAATTTTTAGGATGTTACAAACTAGGAGATACAGACTTGAGACTGAAACCCGTAGATATAATTTCAAATTCGAAAGAACTACTCTTGAAAATCTTTGTCCATAAGATTATTCGTGGTTAATCAGTGGAAGAAATTAATAATTCATAAAATTTCTAATCAGATAAACGTGAATCGGTAGAATAAGTACAAGGGGTCGTGGACGTCCGCGGCGTGGTCGTGGTAGGGGTAGAATGGCTTTGTCAAAATCAGTAAGATCTGGCCATAAGTCTGGAAACGAGATGCCAGTTCCACTAGCTGCAGAGGTAGAATTTCAGGATTAGACGGTCGGAGATGATGCGGTATCTCAGGCGATGTAAAGGGTTTTAGAGAGGGTTGTTGGGGCAGGCATGGGCACAGGAGCCCGGAAATCTGTGTCGGAGCAGCTTAGAGCCAATGGGGCAGAGATGTTTAGGGGAATTTTCGGTATAGCCCCAAGTACAGCTGAGTATTTGTTGGAGGCGGTTGAGCTATAATGGATGATCTGGATTTCACAGAAGAGGAAAAACTGAAGGGGGTTGGATCTCTCCTGCGGGATGAAGCTTATCAATGGTGGCTTACGGTTAAGGATGGTACGATGGCTGACCGTGTCACCTGGGATTTCTTCAAAACGGTGTTTTAGAGTAAATACATTGGGACAAGTTATGTGGATGCACAGCATAGAGCATTTCTGAATCTGGTACAAGGAAGTAGGTCGGTGGCTGCGTACGAAGCGGAATTCCTAGGCCTTAGCCGTTATGCTCGAGGAATGGTGGCCACAGACCATGAACGTTTTGTTTGATTTGAAGATGGTCTGAGGGATGATTTGCGTGTATTGATAGCTCCACAGCGGGAGAGGGAACTTGTTGTGCTTGTGGAAAAAGCTAAGATAGCTGAGGAGGTGAAGCGAACAGAGAAACTGAATCGGGATAAAGATAGGGGTGGAAGTAAGAGGAATTTTGGATCGTCAGGGGCACCTGGGCGTACTTAGAAAAGGCCTAGGTCAGACGAGTCGAGACGGGATGAGAGACCTGCTGCTGCTAGTCAGACACAGAAGTGTGCTCGATGTGGTAAATTCCATGTAGGTGACTGTTGGACGGGCAGTGGGAAGTGCTTTAGGTGTGGATCTACGGATCACCAAGTTAGGAACTATCCACAACAATGGGGCAGTGAAGGGCCCACAGGTCAAGGGAATGCACAACTGGGAAGAGGCGGTCAGTAGCGACAGAGAGGTCGTGGTCCAGCCAGAGGTGGTAATAGTTTCGGTCGAGGTTGTGGAGCACCAGGCCAAGGTGCAGGAAACACTAAGGCGAGATAGTTGGGGTTAGTCTATGCTGTCAGACATCAAGAGGAGGCTGACG
Organism: Gossypium bickii; assembly: GCA_025503065.1. Taxonomy (NCBI): domain Eukaryota; kingdom Viridiplantae; phylum Streptophyta; class Magnoliopsida; order Malvales; family Malvaceae; genus Gossypium; species Gossypium bickii. The sequence continues at coordinate 30,399,111 of CP106715.1, read as the reverse complement.
CACTGGATGTCATAACTGGTACGTTTTTAATTTTTAGCTTGCCTTACACTGCATTGATGGACATTGGGTCGACGTATTTATATGTGGCTAGTAGGGTGTCTGAAACTTTAAGTGTAGATTCTGAGATTTCCTTTAGAGAGATGACTGTAGTGAGCCCTTTAGGACAAACTGTAGTGGTGAACAAACTATATAAGGATGTACCCCTGGAAGTTCAAGGGGTAACTTTTTAGGCTGATATGATGGAACTGCCGTTTAGGGAGTTTGATTTGATCTTAGGAATGGATTGGTTAGTGAAGTATCAAGCAAATTTGGTCTGTGCAGCCAAGCGTATGTTGTTAAAAACTCCTGAGGGTGGTGAAGTGTTAGTGATAGGTGAAAGGGGGAACTGTTTGTCAAATGTGGTATCTGTCTTAAGAGCAGAAAGGATGGTGAGAAAAGGATGCGAGGCAATTTTAATGTTTGTTTGGGCTCTGGAAGCTAAGGAACTAACTGTTGGGGACATTAGGGTGGTGAAGGAATTTCCTGATGTTTTCCCAGAAGAGCTTCCGAGATTACCCCCGGATCGTAAAGTGGAGTTTGGTATCGATCTTCTTCCGGGAGCAGCGCCGGTATCTATTGCTCCGTATAGGATGGCACCGAAGGAGTTAGTGGAATTGAAAGCACAGATTCAGGAGTTGCTGGATAGAGGGTTTATTCAACCAAGTGTGTCACCCTGGGGAGCGCCGGTGTTATTCGTTAACAAAGAAGGATGGATCAATACGTATGTGTATTGACTATCGCCAGCTGAATAAGTTGACCATCAAGAATAAATACTCATTGCCAAGGACCGATGACTTGTTCGATCAGTTGAAGGGGGCCTTAGTCTTTTCAAAGATAGATCTGAGGTCAGGGTACCATCAGCTTAAGGTCAAGGAGGCGGATATCCATAAGATGGCTTTTAGGACTCGCTTTGGTCACTACGAATTCATGGTGATGCAATTTGGGTTTACTAACACACCAGTAGCATTTATGGATATGATGAACCTAGTATTCCGACCCTACTTGGATCAGTTTGTCGTGGTATTTATAGATGACATTCTGGTTTATTCAAAATTGGAAGAGGAGCATGATTCACATCTCCGAGTGGTTTTACAGATTCTGAGGGAGAAGCAGCTCTATGTCAAATTCAGTAAGTGCAAATTTTGGCTAAGGGAAGTTACTTTTCTAGGTCACGTTGTGTCTGTAGAGGGGATTGGGGTTGACCCTCGGAAAATTGAAGCGGTGTTGGATTGGAAGCCGCCTAAGTCGATAGTAAAAATTTGGAGTTTTCTTAGTTTGGCCAGATATTACAGAAGGTTTGTTGAAGGATTTTCATTGATTGCGGCTCCGTTGACTAAGTTGTTACGAAAAGGGGTTCTGTTTGTTTGGTCTAATAAGCAGCAAGAGAGTTTCGAGAAGTTAAAAAGGATCTTGATGGAGGCTCCGGTATTGATTCAGCCGGAGGCTGGGAAAGAATTCATAATTTACTGTGATGCTTCACACACGGGACTAGGATGTGTGTTCATGCAAGATGGAAAGTTTGTTGCGTATGCATCTCGGCAGTTAAGACCACACGAAGCAAATTATCCCACCCATGATTTGGAATTGGCGGCGGTGGTTTTCGCTTTGAAGATCTGGAGGTAATATCTATACGGGGAGAAATCTATCATTATACTAACCATAAGAGCTTAAAATACCTTTTGACCCAGAAGGAGTTGAATCTAAGGCAAAGGAGGTGGATCGAGTTGTTAAAGGATTATGACTGCTCGATCGAGTATCATCCGGGTAAAGCCAACATGGTGGCAGATGCTCTGAGTCGTAAAGTAATTTTTGATTTGAGAGTAATGTTTGCTCACCTTAGTTTATATGATGATGGGAGTTTATTAGCTGAACTTCAAGTGAAACCCTCTTAGGTCAGTCAGGTTAAGGAGAAGTAGCTGACTGATGAGTTGCTAAAGGGGAAGTTTCCGGTAGGATCAAGTGAGGGATCAACAAAATTTAGTGTGAATGAGGAAGGGCTATTATGTTTTCAAGAGAGAGTGTTCATGCCGAAAGATCCTGAGTTGAGGTATAGGATTTTGCAAGAAAAGCATGGTAGTCCATACGCTATGCACCCTGGAGGGAGTAAGATGTACCGGGATTTGCGAGAACAGTTCTAGTGGCCGGGTCTGAAACAAGAGGTGGCAGAATTTGTGGGGAAGTGTTTGACCTGTCAGTAGGTAAAGGCAGAACATCAGTTACCATCAGAGTTTTTGCAACCGGTTAAGATTCAACAATGGAAGTGGGAAAGGATCACGATGGACTTTGTTAGTAGGCTACCCCTCACGCCTACTAAGAAAGATTCGGTCTGGGTGATTGTTGATCGCTTGACGAAGTCTGTTCATTTCACACCAGTACGTGTCGATTGCTTTTTGCAGAAGTTGGCTAAGCTGTACATAGCGGAGGTAGTGAGGTTGCATGGAGTACCAGTATCAATCATATCGGACAGGGACCCTAGGTTCACCTCACGGTTTTGGAAGGTGTTGCATCAAGCATTGGGTACGAAGTTGGATTTTAGTACAGCGTTTCATCCTCAGGCCGATGGACAGTCTGAGCGGGTAATTCAGATCTTGGAGGACATGCTGAGAGGTTGCGTCATTGATTTCAGGGGTAGTTGGGAAGAATTTATACCATTAGCGGAGTTTGCTTACAACAATAGCTACCAATCAAGTATTCAAATGGCGCCCTGTGAAGCATTGTACGGGCAGAGGTGTTGTACACGTACTTGTTGGACGAAATTAGGGGAACGTTGGATGTTGGGTTCAGAGTTGGTTACTGAGACCGAGGAGAAGGTTGAGTTAATTCGAGCTCGACTAAAGGAAGCGTCAAACAGACAGAAGTCCTATACTGATTTGAAGCGTAAGGACATAGAATTTGTAGTGGGTGACCAGGTGTTCTTGAAGGTGTCGCCATGGAAGAAAGTGCTGAGATTTGGACGGAAAGGTAAATTAAGTCCCAGATTGATTGGACCTTATCAGGTGTTGAAACGAGTGGGACTGGTAGCTTATCAGCTAGAGTTACCTTCTGAACTAAGCCAAATTCACAATGTGTTTCGTGTCTCTATGCTGAGACGATATAGTTCGGATCTATCTCATGTGGTCCTAGTGGAAGAAATCGAAGTAAGACCCGACCTATCCTTTGAAGAAGAACCCGTGGAAATCTTAGATTGTGATGTCAAGGTACTACGAAGAAAGACGGTTCCGTTGGTTAAAATTCTATGGTGGAATCACGGTTCTGAGGAGGCTACTTGGGAACCGGAGGAAGTAATACGGCAGCAGTACCCGCATCTATTCAAATCAGGTAATTTCGAGGCCTAAATTTCTTTAAGGGGGTAGAACTGTAACATCCTAAATTAATGGGCCTTTGCGTTTAATGTGCTGTGATGTTTATGTTATCTCTAATGTGTAATTAGAGTGTTTAAGAGGTTCAGATTGGGTTCAGGGATTGGGCCGAGGCCTTAGTCAAATTTTCTGCTTGGGCACTCTAGTGGAAAGCCAGTTAGGATAGGGCTTAAAAGATGTTATCTGTGTTTTAAGACACAAATGGGCTTGTGGCCCAGTGGCAAAGTGGCGCCACTTAGAGAGCAGGGAGGTGGCGTCAGCTGAGGAGGTCCAACGTTTGAGTCGCATTACCCACTTATTTTTAAAGGTTTTTGGCGTCAAAAGAAAGGAGAGTTGGGGGTGGCTAGGATGCTTGAAATTAGGATATTAATAGAATGGATAATATGGATAATATGGCTGATAAAGTGACTGATAAAAGGGAGGAAGAGGTGGTGTTATCCATGCCACTTGAGGATGAGTGATCAGATGAAGATAAGGGAGAAAATTTAGGAGTTATTTGCTGATCAGCAGTGGTGGCCGAATTTTCATCTCTTGGAGGGGGAGAAATCAGTTTTGTTATACTATGGGGGTACCGAAATTTCCCTTATTAGTTGATCAATTTTAAGTTATCAAAAGGGGCATTTTTGGTTTTTGAGAGGTAGTTGCTGAAATTTTGATTAAATAAGGGGGATATCTCGTCAATTCTGGCAGTTGGATCCTATTTTCTTTTTCTATTCTTTCATCTTCACTTCTATGCAAAAATCGAAAGTCCATTATTGTTTTTCTGTTTTCTTCTACAAAGCCGAAACCACCCAAATCTTCTCAGCATCTTTCCCTTCAAAAGCCGAAACTCTGAACGTTTTTCTCATCTCCATAGCCGAATACTTCCTATTCTCTTTTGTCGATCTCTTCACTAAAAGCTGAATCTACATATATTTTTTCCTATCATCTTCTCTTTTTGATCTTCTCAAAAGCTGAAAACTTCTCTATGTGTATCGATGTTTGTGATAAACTGTGATCTTTTGGGTAGTATATTGTGTTGCTTTTGCATGGATGTATGCATGGGATGGGATTGATATGATGAAGGGGAAGAGCATGTTAAAAGGTCACTTAGTGATCGGTGGTAAAACCACGGTATGTACATCTAGGTCACATTAGTGATCGGTGGCTCTGCCACACTTGATTATAAGGTCACACAGTGATCGGTGGCTCTGCCACGATGGATTATAAGGTCACATGGTGATCGGCATTTTAACAGATAGCATGACTATCGATATGGTGTGTATCAGTTGGTGGTTGATTGTAGAAATCCTTGGGGTGCGATGGCTGGTACGGGCTGGTGTGTAGAGGATGGACTTTTAGGTTGGGTTGGGCCATGTTGCATGTAAATATTCTGTTGCCATTGTGTATGGGCCAAGGCCCATAATGTGTTTGTGGGCCTCAAGCCTTTCATGTGTTTTTAGAATTTGCACACTGAGTCTTGGTGACTCACCCCCTTATTTTCCCTGACTTTTCAGATGAGCAGTAGATCGTGGACATGGGAGCCGAGGCAGACTCGAGGGGCCATCAAGTTCTTTTATTTTCATAAACTATTTTCAGTTTTCCTTTAAGTTTTTAGTTTTGGGACTAGTTATGTAATAAGGCTCCATAGCTTAGGTTTAAATTATAATTGTTAATGTCTTTATTCTATTTTGTTTCAAAATTTAAATTTTATGTTCAAAGACTTATCTATAAGAAGTAATAATACGGGATTTTCAAACACGTTCAAAGAAAACGCAAAGGAGTTCTTCAAATATCACTTATTTTAGCGAATACCTAAATAAGCAAACTGAATTTCCAAAATTATTCAAGTGATGTTTTTAACGTTAAACCCTGTAGCATACCATATCTGGTCGTAGCGTTTGGCCGGGTTTGGGGTGTTACAGGAAGCAAGGGGGTGACGCCACAAGGAAGGAAGGAGGTCCAAGGTTCAAGTCTTAGCTCTTGCATTTGGTTTTCTTTTTTCATGGACCTTAGTATTTGGCTATATATTTATATTTAGTTGCACATGGTTTAAGACACAAGAGGAGCTTGTGGCCTGGTGGCAAATGGCGTGTTGAGCTATTGAAGGGAGCCTGGGTTCGAATCTCATGAAAAGCAAGGGGGTATTTATTTTGTGAATTGGACTGGAAGAGTTTGAGTTGGATTTAAACTCTGCTGACGGAAGGATCCCACATCGGAAAGATGCAAAGAAGGAAGGTGAGAAGCTAGCTATATATAGCATTTTAGGAGGAGGATGAATACACCTTGGAGGGCTTTTGGGCACAGGAGTGGTCGGAGCGCGGATTAGCACCAGATTCCTATCAGGTGTGTAACTCTCTCTACTCTAGTTGTAGAGCAGCAAATGCCGAAGTGCCGGTCACGACAATAATGGCCACACGAGCGTGCGAGCGCACGTGTGGGGCTTCGATGCAATAGTTGAGGCCATCAGTAGTATTCTTGTGGGTTGAGGCTGCTTGGGTGACGATGGGCCAAAGTGGGCCCAATGGGCCTATGGGCCCAATTGAATAAAATTGTATGATGGTTTAGTATATAGTGAACTAGACTAGGTGAATCTCATATACGTGGCTAGATTTGTGTTAGGTGGGCCACACGAGCGTGTGGGCCTGAATGGGTTGAAATCGGGTTTTAGGCCCAATAGTCCGGTACGACTGGAAATGATAGCTGAGTCGCGTGGGGCGATGTTAGGCTTTCGAAAAGGCCATTGCAGGTGCGAAATTACTGAAATACCCTCGATAGGTTAAATTACGAAAATACCCTTGCTAGGTAAAATTACGGTTATACCCTTAGAGGTTTATTAGCTTGATTATGTTGTACTATGTCTATCTGATTATGATGGTAATTCATGTTATACTTATATTTGATATATGTTTTGCACACATGACATACTGCATACACGAATTATTATGTCATATTGCATGGGATTTGGGATGTTATGATGTTTAAGGGGACGTGCTTGATTATGAGGTCACATAGTGATCGGTGGCTATGCCACGTTATATTATGAGGTCACATAGTGATCGGTGGCTCTACCACATTTGATTATAAGGTCACATAGTGATGGGTGGCTCTGCCATATTTGATTATAAGGTCACACAGTGATGGGTGGCTCTGCCACAGTGGATTATAAGGTCACATGGTGATCGGCATTATAACTGACAGCATGACTGTCGAGATGGCGTGTAGCAGATGGAGGGTTGATTGTAGAAATCCCCACGGTGTGATTGGCTGGTGCGGGTTGGCGTGTAGAGGATGGAAAAATTAGGTTTGGGCTGGGACATGATGCATTCATTTATTTTTATGTCATTTTGAGTGGGCTAAGGCCGATATGCGATTGTGGGCCTCGAGCCGTTTATTTGTTATAGGGGATTTACACACTGAGTCTCGATGACTCATCCCTTTGTTTAATTTTGCAGGTAATCATTAGATCTCAGATTTGGGAGCTAAGGCGGACTTGTGGTGGCCATGCAATGTTTTCTCGTAAACTTATTTTTCTTTTATTTGGACTTATTTTAATTTGGGTTTTTGTTATGTAATAAGGACACTATAACTTAAATTTTGGCATTTTAGTTGGTTTAGCTTCTCATTTGATTACTGCCTATTATTATTAAATGTTCAATACGGGAATTTCCTAAGCACTTAATAATCGTTTTCCAAAATGTTAAATAAAGGATTACCAGGGAATAAATATTAAAACTCGAAATTTTTAACAAACGCGCAGTTTACAAACAACCATTTTATGTGACATGCCAGACCCGGTCGTAACGTTTAGGCCGGGTTTGGGGTGTTACATCCTAAATTGCTCTATTTAAAGCCAGCTTCTCACCTTCCCTCTTGCTATCTTTCCGATGTGGGATCCCTCATTCAGTAGAGTTTAAATCCAACACAAACTCTTGCCGCCCCAACATAGCAAAATAAATATCCCCTTTTTGCTACTCATGAGATTCAAACCCAGGCTCCCCTGTAGCATAATCTACACCGCTAGCCACTAGGCCACAAGCTCCTCTTGTTTCTTAAAGTATGCGCAACTAAATATAAACCTATGGGCCAAAGTCTAAGTTCACTTAAAAATAAATCAAAATGAAATGCAAGCGCCAAGACTTTAACCCAAGCACTCACTTATCCCCTTAATGACGCCTTGCCACTAGACCACTCCCTTCCTTGTGTCATTTTTCTAAACATTTTATTCTTAAAGCCTACTACTAACACTCAGGGTTTTATTCACCTAAAACCAAAATTTCCATAAAGCCAAAGTTTGAACCCGAGACTTCATAGAAGCCCTCTAACCTTCCAAAATCACTCACCTAATAGGTCTAATGCAAACCGTTCTCTTGTTCTCCAAAAATTTTAAACGCTCCCATTTCCAAGGCCCAATGGGCCCAATTTTACTAGGCCCAAATTTTGGTCGTTACAAATCTACCCTCCTTAAAGAAATTTCGTCCTCGAAATTTCTAGCTATCTAACAGTGGTTTTAACACAAGCTACTCTACCACGCTGCCACTGCGCACTCTCATTCCAATAACACTAATACATTTCCAACCTAATTTAGAAACCTCTTCACCCAACGAAATATCTAACCATAGAAGCAAACTGGTATTTATCACACATACATAAAATTTTTTACATTCAAACACCACATCCAACCAAAACATACATAGAATAAGTACTAGAAATACAATCATTACAGCATATAACAGAGTACAAGGTCAGGAACTTACGGATTTGGTGTCGGAGACTCAAGTGCCACACATCCAATAAAGATATATTTTTCTAAACCAAATTTCAAACCAAATTTGAAAAAATTTTTGAACCCATTCCACAGTCGTGTTTTGTAACCCGGGCTTTGATACCATAAAATGTAACACCCCAAACTCGGCCTAGACATTATGACCGGATCTAGCGTGTCACATAAGAGGTTTGTTAAAAAGCTAAGCGTAAGTTGAAAATATCGCGTCTCTTTAAAACTTTGAGTTTCGATATTTGTTAATAAAAACCCGGTTTGTTTAATGTCCTTTTTATGAAATTATTAATGTTTTAATAATAAAACTGTTTCCACTTGTGAAAAATCAAACTTGAGTATTTGCGGGAACGTGATGCTTTGAAAAATGATTAATTATGCTTTAAGAAAATCCCGTGTGTATGAAATCAACAGTTATTAGTGAAAACTTAAAAGAAAATTTCACCAGAGGCCTTATTACAAAATATTAAACCCATAGAATAAAAATAATCTTAGAAATAAAGCAAAAAGGAAATTTACTAAAGTTTGCAAGCGATGTTTCTAAAGTATGGCCTCCACCGAGTCATCCACGGCTCTAATTCCTTACTGCTGGGAATTACCTGCGAGGTTAATGAAAAACAGGTGAGTTATAAGAACTTAGTGTGTAATCCCTTAAACCGACATCAACTAGGCCCGAGCCCATAAGTCATCACATTGGGCTTAAGCCCTACAAACATAATAGTGCAAATGAATTAATGCAGCCTAACCCAATCCATCCAACACACCCCCGACCGGCCAATCACACCTGTGGGGATCAAGTCAACCCACCCCACCAATCACACCAATATTGCAGTCAAGCTGCTACACAGAATATTTGTGGCTGAGCCACCAGAGTCATAATTATGTAAATATATATATATTGTGGCAAAGCCACCGGGCTACACTGCTCTTCAGTCATTATCCCGCCCCATGCAACATGATAAAAATGCAATGCATCATATGTACAACAGTGTAAATAAAGCAGATACATAACAACCAGCCATAATCAAGGGTATAATGGTAATTTACCCTTCGGGGGTATTTCGGTAATTTTACAACCCGGGGGTATTTCGATAATTTACCCTCCGGGTGTATTTCAATAATTTTGCAACATGGGGTTATTTCGGTAATTTACCCTCCAGGGGTATTTTGGTAATTTACCCACCAAGGGTATTTCAGTAATTTATTACCCCTATAACGGCTTTTCCGAAGGCCTGCTGTCGCCTTGAGCGACACGGGTACCCTTTTTTATCGAAACAGTGCAATTGGGCCTAGGGCCCACACGTTTTTTTGGCCCATTCAGCCCAAATCTAGCCACAAATTTGAGATTCACATTGACCAGTCCAATAACTACTATACAATCATACAATTTATTCATATGGGCCCACTTCGGCCCATCGTGGCCCAAGCGGCTTCAACCCACAAGAATACTCATGGTGGCCTCAACTATCGCGTTGAAGCTCCCACACGTGCGCTCGCACGCTCGTATGGCTACCATTGCCGTGTGACCAGCATTTCGACATTTGCCGCCAACCCAGGTATGTTCACTCTCCTCCTAGATTGCTCTATTTAAAGCTAGCTTATGTTCACTCTCCTCCTAGATTGCTCTATTTAAAGCTAGCTTCTCACCTTCCGTCTTGTTATCTTTTCGATGTGGGATCCCTCCTTCAGTAGAGTTTAAATCCAGTACAAACTCTTGCCGCCCATCTTAGCGAAATAAATATCCCTTTTTTGCAACTCATGAGATTCAAACCCAGGCTCCCCTGTAGCATAATCTACGCCGCTAGCCACTAGGCCTTAAGCTCCTCTTGTTTCTTAAAGTATGCGCAACTAAATATAAACCTATGGGCCAAAGTCTAAGTTCACTTAAAATAAATCAAAATGAAATTCAAGCTCCAAGACTTGAACCCAAGCACTCACTTATCCCCTTATTGACGCCTTGCCACTAGACCACTCCCTTTCTTGTGTCATTTTTCTCCACATTTTATTCTTAAAGCCTACTACTAACTCTCAGGGTTTTATTCACCTAAAACCAAAATTTCCCTAAAGCCAAAGTTTGAACCCGGAACTTCATAGAAGCCCTCTAACCTTCCAAAATCACTCACCTAATAGGTCCAACTTGCATTAAAGTCATTCTCTTATTCTCTAAAAATTTTAAACGCTCCCACGCCCAAGGCCCAATGGGCCCAATTCTACTAGGCCCAAATTCGGGTCGTTACATTGGCCCATTGGTCTTGTATAACTAATTCTTAATATGTGTGTGTGTATATATATATCATCCAATCATCATATCATCTCATTTCAGAAATAGACATTTCATTTCACTTTTTTCTTCCATTTCTTATCCATTTGCCATCTCAATATCGAATACCACATCTCACATTCAATTTTACAATTTCATGGATTTCAAATGCTTAGTCATTATCATAATTTTTATTATCTTTTATCTCCCTATTAACACAACTCGATTCGGACGGATACATGGATTCAAACAACATACTAGTTTGGCACCTAGTGCCTCATCGGATAAATCCAAACGAAATAGTTACGCCCAACGCTTATCAAATAGTTTGACACCTAGTGTCTCATCGGTATAACCAAAGCAATTTGATAACCAGTGCTTCATTGACTCATAGTCGAAGTAGCCCTAAAATCTTTCTATCCTATGACATGCCAACTATATCTGACTCTGCCCAAACAGTTAATAGGGTATTCATCACTCAATTTATTATCAATCAACCAAATCAAGAATTCCAAAAATATATCATAACTCATCACCACATTAATATAATTTCACATTTCAAATAATATTTGATATTTTTGAATCTAATCAATTCAGTTCTTTTCACATAACATATCCTATATTAATCCAATTCAAAGTTAATTCCTATATTAGTCCAATTTAAAGTCAATTCCTTAATTTATCAAATTATACTATCTTCAATTCTATTCATTTTACTCTTTTATCTCACCTTTTTGTATCGAATTGTAAACAACCATAATTTCAATTAAACATATTTACATTTATAATTTTAAATACATAAAAATTTAATACAAACATACTGTATGAACTTACCTAATACAACCAACAAGCAAATTTGTTCGTAGGGACTAGTTACAATTTTTCCCTTTTTCCCGATTTTCCTCTGTATGGTTTAATCATTGATCTATATAGTAATTAAATTTAATTTATTAAATTAAAATACATTATCATATTTATTTTTATGTATATTACTTATAATTTCCATTTTATACTTTTCCCTAAACTTTTACACTTTGTTCAATTTAGTCCTTAAAATCGAAACTATTAAAAATTTCACAGATTCTAATTCCATCCATAAACAACCTTCAATCATTTAAAAATTAAAATATTTTCATGCTAATTTTAACATTTACATATTAGTCCTTAAATGCAAAACTAACAAAATTCACTTAACAAAATAGTCCTAAAACATTTCCAAGTTTCAAAATCTTTCATTGAACATCAAGAACATCCAAAAATCATCAATGCTAATTTTAACAAACTTTAACAATTTTGAAAACGGAGATATGAGTTAGCTGGACCTAGTAGCAACGATCTCAAAAACATAAAAATTACTAAAAATGGATGAGAAAATACATACCATGAACACCAAATAGACTTGGTCGAAAGCTCCCCATGGTTAGCTATGGAGTTTTCGGTTTCTAAACAAAGAAATAAAGAAGATGATAGTTGTTTTATTATTTTATCTTAGTTTATCTTTTATTTAATTACCAAAAAACCATTAATTATACATATTTTTAATCTAAAATACATATGTTTACCGTCCACTATCTTGACTATGGTTAAATTGCCATAAGGATCCATTCAATTATGATTTTGCACTCAATTAACCCTTTCAAACTAATATTGATTAACTTTTGCAGCTTTTACGATTTAGTCATTTTTCCTTAATTAACTATTCAAACATCAAAATTAAGGGACCAAAATTCAATCCACTTATACTAAAATTGTAACGCCCCTAACCCTTATCCATCGCCGGAACATGGTTTCAAAGCATTACCAGAATTTACAGATCATTTAACAGAAATTTGCTTCATATAATATTCATACCTGAAATCAATCAAATTTAATTATAATGTCCCTTATGCGAGCCATCGAGGCCTAAAATATATATATCGGGACTAAACTGGGAACTCAGAAAATGTTTCAGAAAGATTTAAAATTTTTCAACACTGCAGGGGTCACACGGCTATGTGGCCAGACCGTGTGGTTTACACAATACTCATGAAGCTATATTCATCAGTTCAGAAGGTAAATAAATCCACAGCATTACTTATACATATTATCCCAAGCTTAGTAAGATTTTAAATAATTCTAACTCTTTCGAGTTTCTTTATTTTTATTTGTATTTCTTTACTTCCCACACTTATTCCAATGCATGACACACAAGTCATAAACATATCACCATTCGACCAATAGCTTGGCATTTGCCTAAGTATCAAGCAGCAACACTGGTTAGCATACTTGCACATATTACATATAAATTCAACATTGATAAACTTATTTTCTCGACATGTCACACTTGAGTTTAATACTCGTCTTAACTTACATAATTTTCTTGTATCAATAGATCAAAGATAATCATATATGTACATGTCATTATACTCATCATTCTCTTCAATAACATATATCATTCATTTCATTATATCAATATTTCATGTACCACAATTTCCATGTATTTCATATATATTTATTTCGGTAATAGTTCATATCGAACTTAACATTACTCAAATTCCATGTGCATAAACTTTCCACACCCTGTGTCCATGTAACATGTACAAATCATTATATATATTTTAGGCATATACGAGTAATGATTCATTTCGTGCTCGTATCTTCTCATGTTAAGATTTTACCCATTGAATGTATTTAAATATCAATAGGTACACTTATTTCAGATTAATACCAATAATAACCATAAGTCTTTCAATATTAATTTCATATGTCACTTACCAATCTTTTTCAAATTAGAGAACGTCTTACAGATTTGAGCACGTCGTTTTCTTGATGCCACAATCCACTTTGATCTTGCACACATATTGCCATGGCCCTGCCATGGTCTTTACACTCTATCACAATGCCATATCCCAACTATGGTCTTTACACTTTATCACAATTCCATAGCCCAGCTATGGTCTTACACTTTAATTATGATGCCATAGCCCAGCTATGGTCTTACAAGTATACACATATATTGCCATGGTCCAACCATGGTCTTACGTTCACAATTGTCATTACCTAGTTATGGTCTTTTCACTGAAATGTCATAGCCCAACTATGGTCTTACATTCACCCTTTGCCATGGTCCAATCATGGTCTTATCCGTCAATTCTAAACTGATCACTGAGCAATTGTACTCAATCCAGGGTTCTGCTCAATTGGAACCTTTGCTTCGATTTTCCTATTATCACATTAATCATTCTTCCAAAAATATGATTTAGTACATTATACGATTTCAAAAATTTTTTAACGTTTAATCATAAAATTTCAATCATATGAATTTACCTGACTAAATTTTAGAAATACCAAAATTCAGGGGCATTTTGGTAATTTTCCATTTCCCCCGATTTTTCACTTGATCTTGATCTAAATTAATAATTTCATTTAATTTATTAATTTAGACAATAAAACAATTCATTTCCTTCAATTTTGTAACATCCAGGATTTAGGGGTTATGCGGTTAATTCATAATTAGTGTGATAGTGAGCTTAGTGTGTGTCTGGATATGTTTTAGGGTTTCCCAAAACCCTAGGATGTAGGAAAGTGCCTTAGAAAAATATTCGACTTCAAGCTTAGAAAGGGGAGCTATGAGAGTTAGGCCTTAAAGGAATAAATGGTGGAGTTTAGGACACAAGGAACCATGTGGTAAAGTGGCATGGAGGCGCCACTTAGGGCCTTGGTAGGTGACGCCATAAGCAGTGAGGAAGGGCTCAGGTTCGAGCAGCGTAGAAAGCAAATGGGAGTTTTATTTTTTGCAAGGAGAAGAGGGGTTGGACGGCAATGGGGCACTGAGTGGATGAGTATGGATCAAGTCAATTCTTTTTAAAATTCAGCTATAAGGAAAGGGATAAGTGTTGACTCATTCAATTTATTTTGAATGAGTGTTGAAGAGGAAAAATAGGAGCGAAAGAAGGGATATGAGAGGAGGAAGGGGTGGTGGCCGAATATAGGACTCTAGGGGTGGCATTTTCGGCTTTGAAGTGTGGTATGGGGGTGTGCCGAAATTCCTAGTGAGTAGGCTTTCCTTCATAAGTTCTTTTTCTCTTTCTCTTCAAAGTTTCGGTCATTTGGTGCTTCAAGGTGAGTTGCCAAAATTCTCCTACTCTCCTCCTCTTCATCTTTTTCTTTCTTTCAACCCCAATTCTGCACCTTTTCTTGTATGGCCGAATATCCCTTTGCCATTTAGAACCTTAGCCGAATATGGTAGTCTTCTTCTCTTTTCTTTTGTTGAGATCATTAAAGCCAAAACTTTGATCACTTTGATCTAGTTTTATTCTTGGATGAATCCTCTAAGCATTAAACTCTCTCCACTTTTGCGTTTTCTCTCTTCACCATTAAAGTGCCGAAACTTTTCTCTTTGGGATCCAAAAGCCGATTCTCTGAGGGTGGTACCGTCGATCACTTACTCTTGGTTTCGTTTTAAGCATATAGTGGTAAGTATTTTCTCTCCTTTAGCAATCAGTTTTGCCTCATCTTCATTGATGTGCCGAAATCAAGTGATTAGACCTTGGTTTAAGGATGGCCGAATGTTCATTAAGCCATATTCTCATGTTTTTGTGTAGCCATCGTGAAGGAGGTCTTTCGGGATTTGAAGTGATCAAGGTAAGCCGATGTAGTATTCGGCCAAGGGCCATTTTCATAGATTATTGCTTATAACCGATCCTAACAGTTGATTAGTAGGCATTTCGACAACTTCAGAAGCAAGCAAAAGTTTTGGGATTTAGATAAGCAAGGTGAGTGGGTTATGGTATTCGGCCATAGGCCATTTTGTCTAATTATTGTTAGCCGATTCTGACTGTGGTTTTAGGGGTAAATCGACAGGGGTAGCAGAGGCCTTCGGGATTCTAGATCGTTTTGGTAAGTATGTTTAGATTATGGATTTTATTCGTTCAAAGACCTCGTATTAATCGGGTTTTGATTAGAGTGTTCTTCGATGGATGCGAGTGCCAGTCAAGGAGAGAAAGGGGTAACCCCTATCCCTAAGTTTAAGAAGAGATCAGTCTCTACAGTACGTGATTGGCCACCGGGGTGTGGGCCAGTGGTAGGGCAGGATTATAGGAAGATAGCTGTAGTTTTGATTAGTGACAGCATCGGTATTAAGAGCGTAACACTTCAGGTTATCAGGTGTGTGATTAACCCACAAATTTCCCGATTGTATGTTATGTTTGCATGTGTTATGTATATGTGGTTAATGCAGTGGAAATAATGAGATGGGTACTCTTGAGTGAGTATGTCGACAATCAGGTCAGTATGAAATCTGATAAAATTGTGGTTTTTGGTGTATATATGTGTGGTATGTCGAATAACATGTTCATGTATTATTCATCATGACACTATCACATGTTGCATGTGCATGGGGTGGGATTGATATATGTGAAAGAAGGACATGGTGTACTTTAAGTACGTGGTTTAGTGACGGCTATGAGCCTCACGTGGATCAATGATTGGCTCTATGCCTCATCGTGGTTGGTATCGGCTTTGTGCCATATCGTGGTTGGTGATGGCTATGTGCCTCATCATGGTTTGATGTTAGCTACGAGCTACATCGTGGATTGGCGCTGACTGAGGTCGCGTTGTGGATTATTTGTGATTTATTTCACGTGGACGGCATTGATTGCCAAATTGGTGTGTAGAGGCTAGAGGGTTGATTTAGTAATCCCCTGGTGTGTGGTGGCTGGATACGAGGGTGTGTAGAGGATGGACCCTAGGCTGGGTTGGGTGCACTTTGCATAATCACGTGTGGTATGTGGATTGGTGTGGATATGGGCCAAGCCCAATTGTTGAATCGTGTGGATTAATTGCCTTAGTATTTGATATGTGGTTTGGTGTGGTTGTGGGCTAAGCCCATGTGTGGAAAGCTGTGGACTAATTACACACTGAGTCGGTTTGACTCACCCAAATTTTTACCAAACATCACAGGTGCTACATGATGCTTGGACCGGGCTGGAGCGGATATGAGGTGGCCATGCAGAAGATGTTTTTATTTAATTCATGCACTTTATATTGTCAGTATTTTTGGATAATCATTTATTGTAGTAAGGGCCACTGAAAGTATTTGGATTTTTGATATGTTTAAGTTGGATTGACGATCAAAATTAGTATTTGGGAATGTTTTATTTATATTTGTTTAAAAAGCGATTTATATCTTAAAACCTTACATTAAAGTTTTTAAATCCGGAAGATTTGTAACAACATAAATTTACTTAGAAGTTTTAAATATACAATGTTTTAAAAACGACAGCAACTATTATGTTTTTACCCTTAATACAAATTCTTTTCAAACTTTTTCCTCAGTAGCATTCTAAATTCGGCCGTGGTGTTTGGGCCGGGTTTGGGGTGTTACAAATTTGGTCATTTTTTACATTTATTACAAAATTTCCCTTAATGTTTTACTTTTATTCAATTTAGTCTCTGAGCCTAAAATATGCAAATTAGCCATTTCTAATGTAAACCCATACTAGCTAAATATTCATATATATTTTCCTCCTCCTCTTCATTCCACATCCTTCATATATACATAATTCCACTATTTACTTATATGTTCATATCTAGCTGTCCACTTCAGTCATAGTCACTAAATTATTTATATCTTGAGCTAAAAAATTCTAAATTAAGGTATGTTTGATGTTTTTGAAACTAGACTCAAATATATTTCTACCATAAATATTTCAGAATTTATAATTTAGCCAATAAGTACAGTAAAATCTTCAAATTTGTCAATGTTATGCTGTTTGACAACTTTGACCTTTCTTTACTAAAAATTAATTATCTCTTAGTACGGGATTCAGATGATGCTTCTGTTTGTTTCTCTTGAAAATAGACTCAGTAATAATTTAAATATACAAATTTAAATCCTTACGTATTTTTATACAATTTTTAATGATTTTCCAAAGTCAAAACAGGGGAACCCAAAATCATTCTGAACTTGTCTCACAAAATTTACTATATCTCATAATTTACAATTCCATTGGTTAAAAAGTTTATTCTATGAAAAACAAGACTAAATTAAATTAAATTTCATATTTTATTCAACCTCTAATTCGATTTCTACAATTTTCGGTGATTTTTTAAAGTTAGACTACTGTTGCTGTCTAGAACTGTTTTAGTGCAAAATGTTGATTACTAAGTTTATAACACCCTTATTCCCTTTCTCTATAATATTTCCCATCACTTTCTCTTATTTCCCTTCACTAACATATCAAGAAAATAGAACCTTATATAAGAAAACTCTACTAGAACATCATTTCCATGCTTTTTCAATAATAACAAACTTAAAAATATATTGAAATCTTGATGTTTTTACCTTGTTCTATTGATTTCAATCTTTAACTTGATTTTTTCTCTTCTCCAGCTTCTATTTCTTGAATCTAACTTGATATTATAGCTCCCCATGATCTTCTTATTATCTTTCTCTTTTGGTAACCATGGAAATTCTTTTGATTTCTAGGTGAAACTGGTGAATTTTTGGTAGAAGGACCAAATTGTAAAGAAAACAAAACTTTGTTTCTTTCTCTCTTCTTCTCATGTTAATGCATGGGAAAGATGATGATAATTCTTCATCTTTCCTTCCTTATATACTAAATAAATAATAATAAAATAATAGTAAAATAATAAAATATCTCATTAAAATATTAATAAATAATATTTATCTAATTAAATAATTATAAAATATCATCAACATCATCATTGCCTTCTAGATTTCTCTCTCCTTCTAATTGACCGTTTTGCCCTTTATGATCCATTAAAATTCCATCATTGAATCATCATTTAATTTGGTAAAATTGTAATTTAGTCCATCACAATTCTTCACCTATTCAATTTGGTCCCAATTCATCTATTTTCCTTAATTTCTAGATCATTCCACCCTTAAAATATTTGCACTATTGGTCTTTCAACTTTTTCATATTTACACTTTAACCCCTCAAGTTTTGAGTATTTACTCTTAGGCAACAAAACTTTTCTCACTTTTACCATTTAGTCCTTTATTGAATTAATATATCATAATATACTTCCTAATGTTGTCATAACTCCAAAATTTCCCTTTTTGTCGCTTTATTCCCTTATTTTACTATTTCAAAGATAATATCTTATTGTAAAAATTTTCGGGGTATTACAAAAACTCCGTAAATATTTAATAAAAATATTTACAAGCTCGACCTATGAAAACAAGGTCTCGATACCTTATTTTGGAAAATCGCTTGACTTTTGATACATACCACTTATACCTTGACTAACCGACTAATTCAATAAAATCAATTAAATTTTCGAAAATCTCTTGACTTTCGATACATACCACTTATACCTTGACTAACCGACTAATTCAATAAAATCAATAAAATCATGTTTTACCATAACACTATTTTTAATTCATAAATATTTTATAAATAATATTTACAGACTTACTCATAGGAATTGTGGTCCCAAAACCAATGAAACATAAGCTATTACACCCTATATGTTATTTATGCGAATCGTACATATGCTAACATGGGAACTCTATATGTTAATTATGCGAACCATACATATTTTAATATGTAAACCTTATATGTTTATCATGTGAGCCCTATGTATAGCCCTAAAATTCTTATGTCTGCTTCTGTAAAATTTTGACACAAATATCTATCTGCTTTAGTGGTTAAGAGTTCTGACTGTGTGTGTGAGGTTCCAAGTTCAAGCCTTAGCTTTGGAAAATTTTCTTATTTTTGGAATTAAGCCCTATCTTTGTTCAATGGGCTTATATTTAATTGCCTGTAATTTCATATCAGAATGAGCTTGCTGGTTCGAGTGGTAAGGGAGTCTGTGTGTTGTGTGGAAGTTCTGTGTTTGAATCCCTGCGTAAGCATGGGAAATTATTTTTGTTCGGTTCTGCACAAGTGTTTCAGTGCAGTTGGAATTTTGAGTAGTGGGTTAGTGGAGATAATTAGGGGATTGTAGGATATCATCATTTATTTTAAATATTTTTTGTTTTTAGTTTTTGTTTCAAATTTTCTCTTTCCTAAAAACTTTCTGAAGCTAATTCTTTCCTCTTCTTTTCTGTCAAAATTTTTGCTTCTTCCTCCCCTTTTTGATTATCCAAACTTGCCTCCTTCTGAGCATCTTTTGAGTACGTTCATTCGGTAAGTCTTGTGTGGTTTCAAGCTTAAGTTTCATGGCTATTGTTTAATGAAAGATTGCATGTTACTTTTGATTATGTTACTTTTGATTAGAGGAAAAGCAAGGATCGGTGGGTGCTACTAAAGTGGTTTGAGCGTTAAGGGGTTCCTTTTCGTGTCGATTCTAGAAGGCTCGGGGGTGGTTTCACATCAAACTGACATCAGGTGTGTACCTGAAACATAGAAGAATGAGATTTGGTGAAAGCCGAAAAACTCCACTTCCGACACCACACGGCTGTGTGGTAGGCCGTATGGTAGGCCGTGTGCGACGACACGGTCGTGTGATCAACCAAAGCCAGACCGTGCGTAAGACATGGTCGTGTGATGGCCGGAGTGTGGCCGTGTGGATCACATGGGCTAAACCAGACTGGGCGTGTGGGCCACATGGGTGTGTCACATGGGCGTGTGAACTTTGGGCCAGGCTGTGTGATCCACACGAGCAAGCCCAATCGGGCGTGTGGGCCACATAGGCATGTGGGCCTGTTATATTGTGATTTTTCGTAGGGTCATAAGGTTCGTCATAATCGACTGTGGGCCTACTTTAGGGTCGATAAATGCTATCTAACCCTAAAACCAAGTGTTATGTTAGACTGAGATACGAATATGAGTATGCCTATATTTGTTTATCTGTTATGTTTTTATAAGAGCATGTTAAGTATGATATATCTGTTAATTTTATATGTATGTTATGTTATTTGATATTGGGGATGGGATGATGTTTATTAGAGGAAGTGTTTTGAAAGGCATTTATCCCTTTTGAAAGGCATTTATCCCTATTATCTGGCAGCATGGCTACATTATATCTGTTATGTGCCACATCGGTACAACATGGTGTGTAGGGTTTGGTGGGTGTTTTAAACCCCACATGGTGTGTAAGGATGGTCCGAGATGGTGTGTAGAGGAGGGGTAGGATATCTGATTTTTTATTTCGATTTGCGCATTCGTATTCGTACCTGTAATGGGCTTAGGATCAAATCTGTATGTGATTGATTTCGATATTCTGTTTGTGTGCATGTTTAATTCTGTGGGGTTACACACTGAGTTTATGTAAACTCACTCTTTTCTGTTTATTTTGTACAGGTAATCCACAGAGTTAGGTGGATCGGTGCAGTAGAGGACTCGACGGTGACCACACGTTATCATTGGTTTTATTTGGTTTTATAGTTTACTTAAGTTTTGCATTACGATTGAGAGTCTATATTTTTCTGGAACTGTATGGACTTTTTAACTATTTTGCTTTGGTTTTGGGTTTTTGGGATTTAACTTGCTTATTTTTATGGTGGTCTCACCTAAAGCATTGTTTTTCTAAAAATGCAAACTGTTTTTCTTAAACACGACGATTTTTCTAAGCTTCCGCTAAATTGATACGTTATAAGGCAAGTCGACAAATTGACCATATGTTTTGAAATAAATGAAAGCAATTAAAGTTTTATAAACTTAAGGTTTTTATCGAGTTAGCTCTATTTTCAAAATCCTTTCCATATGGCATTGCCAGATTCAGCCATAACGTCTAGGTTGAGTTTGGGGTACATTTAGTGGTATCAGAGCAGGGTTGCAAATCTCGATTGTGAATTTTGGGTTCCAAAATCTTGTTTTCTAAACATATTTGGTTTTAAAATGATTTGAGTAAAATAAGGAAGTATGTGGTTCACCGAGTCTCTAGCGCTGATCCTGCATGTATTTCTATACTGAGTTAAAACTGTTCTGAAACACTATAGTTAGCACCTTTTGAAATTGTACTGAGCTAGTTAGAAGACTGGAATTTTTGAAATGATCCTGAACTTCTGATATTTATTACATAAAATATCTGTTAATAAATATTAAACTGATGCATAAAACTCTTAATGTAGATAAAATCAAATTAGACAATGAGCGCACGAGCTGAGGTAGAGGCCATAGGGGGCTCAAGTCGAGTCATTATCTGTAACATCCTGAAAAGGGCCTATGCATTTTCGGTTTAATTGTATGAAATGACAAGTCTTAAGCATTATGAATAAATTTTTGACATTTTTGAAAACTCAGAAATGTATGAAAATGAATGGAAATGAATATTTTTGGAAACCTGGAAATGCATTGGACATGAACATTTTAGGAAACCTAGAAATGTAAGGAAATGGTTCAAAAATGGAAAGTACACATTTTTGGAAACTAAGAAATGAAAATGGAAATGATCCAAAATGGAAAGTATACATTTAGGAAACTTGAAATGTAAGAAAATGGCAAGTAAACAGAGCCGATCGAAAATTTTAAGAAACTTGGAAATGACCCTAAAATGATGAGTTTTAAAGTTTAAAATAGGAAATCAAGGCAATGGGGCCTTAAAAGAAAAAGTTGTTAAAATTTGACACATAAACAAGCTTGGAAAAGTGGCCTGAAGATGCCACTTAGGGCCTATGGAAATGGCGCCATGTGCAAGAGGCATGGGCCTGGGTTTGAGTCACAAGAGAAGCAAATAAAAAGAGTTTTATTTTTGCTTCCAGAAGGCCAAGGTGTGGACGGCAAGGCATCTAGAAAAAGAGAGGTTTATCCTCTTTAAAATTCGGCTATTAAGTGATAATTAAGGGATTTTATTAAATTTGATTATTGAGGAGATAAGTGATGGATAAAACACTTTTATTTTTAAATAAAATAGAGGATATTATCACAAGGAAGAGTGGTGGCCAAGTCAAGGACTTTTGGCCTGATAATTCGGCACAAAGAGGAGAATTAAGGCTATTCTCTCATCTTTTCTAAGCTCGCGAAATTCCCTAGTCAAAAACCTCTCTGCGAATTTTCTTCTTCTCTTTTCTTTCTCTCTTTTCTTCATCTGTCAAGCCAAAACCTTCTCTTTTGATCCCTGTTAGCCAAATCTTTGTGGCTTCAAACAAGGGTGCCATCAACTGTGGTGTTAAGGTAAGAATGGATTCTTATGTTTACTTCTTTTTCAATCAAGATTTTGGACTGATCTTTTTGGATGTCTCTTGGCCGAATATCCAAGGAAGGATTTCAGGATTTCAGATCTAAGGAATCAAGGAAAGAGTTTCGGGAAATTCAAGGATTTAAGGTAAGACACCTGTATAATCGGCCAAAGGCCATATTCTATTTGTTAAAGTTAGATTAAATCTAACTTAGGGTTGTAGGAATTTCGACATCCCTAGTGGAGCAAGGAATCGATTTTGGGGATCTCATCACAAGGTAAGAAGTTATATTCGGCCTAGGTTCTCTCTTAAATAATTAGATCTATTTGTTTTAACCGAAGACTAATCAAACCAGTGGATCTAGTGGGTAGCTGAATTTCAGGGAGGAATACCACAATTTCGGGATTTGATTTGGCAACAAGGTAAGAAATACAAATCCTAGTTGTATTTGGAATAATGGTCGAATGGTCTTTTAAATAGTAAGTGATTAACTTATGTAGGATTTGAGATCTAAATCTGTGACTGATTCTCTTCGGGATTTCAAGGAACCTATTAAGCAAATCAGGTGTGTACTCACACTAACTTTCGATATATCATATGGCAATTATTCTTAATATATGAATATGCATAAGAATGTGATTATGGCTAAGTACCACAAATGTGGTAAGAAGTACCCAGGTACGTTTCCTACTTCTGATAGGATTATGAATATGATATATTTTGAACATGTGAATAGTAACATGAATGAGAAAATAAGTATGTTATATATGTTATAAAATATTTGGGGCATTCGGGATATTTGTGAAAGGGGAAGTGAAGGTGATGACTTCGGTCTCACTATCTGAATATGGTGACTACGGTTACATTATCTGAATATGGTAACTTCAGTTACATTATCTAAATATGGTAACTTCGGTTACATTATCTGAATTTGGTAACTTCGGTTACATTATTTGAATATGGTGTCTAATGACACAAATGATATGGGGCGATGAGCACGTCGATCGCAAATGATCGCTTCTTCGATGGTGTGTAGCGGATGGAGGGTTGACTTAGTAGTCCCCACGGTGTGACTGACAGGTGCGGGTGGTGTGTAGCGAATGGTCAAATAGGCTTGGGTTTGGGTTGCATCATTTATTTTTATATGAATATGAACTTGATATGAACTTGTATGCCAGATTTGTTGAATGTTAGTGTTGCCTACACATTGAGTCTGTTGACTCACCCCGTTGGGGAATATTTTGTAAGAGATGAGCAGTAATGGACCGGGTCGGCAGGAGCTAAAGGTGGCCATGCATAGCAAGGAAAAACTTTTATTATTTGGGACTGTTATTTTATTAAGTACTTCAATTTTATTTTTGGTTTTTGATTGATGTAATAAGGCCATAAGGCCCAAGTTGAATTTCTTTACTTCTGTTTATTTTTACTTTATAATGTTACGCATTATTTTTAATTAAGTTCAATTATATTTATTTTAATAATAATAAACCTTAAATTATTTTTTTTTTCATAGCTAAATGAATTCTAAGTAAAATAAACGGGTTTTTAATCTAAGCCCAACCCAAAACGAGACTTTCTTGAAAATACACAAATTTTCTCTAAGAGACAAAGAATTTTGCAACCGGTTTACTTAAGGAACATACCAGATCCGGTTCAGGCTCGTGAGCCGGGTTTGGGGTGTTTCATTATCTCTGGGCAACATGCCGAATCTGGACACGAGTGAGACACTTGTGTCACCTGCAACTAAGACTGGGTCTCAGAGTCGTTTGGCTGGGGACGATGCACTGTCTCAAGCCATGCTGAGGATATTAGAGAGGGTCGCTGGGCCCAGTTCTGGATCTGGAGGCTGAGAGTCGATAACTGAGCGACTTTGGTCTAATGGAGCTGAGTTATTTAGGGGTGTCAGAAGAGTCGCCCCTAATGTGGCTGAGTACTAGTTAGAGGCCACTGAGAAAATTATGGATGATATGGACTATACCCCTGAGCAAAAATTAAATGGTGCAGTTTCCTTGCTTCGCGATGAAGCATATTAGTGGTGGTTAACGGTTAAGGAGGGCACTCAGCTTGATCGTCTGACCTGGGACTTTTTTAAGACTATTTTCTAGAGCAAGTATATGGGAGCAAGCTATGTGGATGCTCGTAGGCGGGAGTTCTTGAACCTCACGCATCGTGACTGATCTGTAGCTGAGTATGAGGTCAAATTTTTGAGACTGAGCCGCTATGCCTGAGGTACGGTGGCATCGGAGTGAGAGTTGTGATTGTTTTGAGGATGACTTAAGGGATAATCTGAGGGTTTTGATAGTGAGTTCTATGTTCTGGTTGAGAAGGCGAAGATCGTCGAAGATGTTAACTGCGCGGAGCTCCAAAATAGAGATAGGGAGAGAGGTAAGAATAAGAGGGATTCAGAGCTCTCGACTTTTTTGCAGAGGCCTAAGAAAAAGGCCAGATCTGATGGGCCAGTTAGAGTGGGAGCTCTTGCTGCTTCAGCTGGGTTGCAGCCTTGTGGTGATTATGGTGGGCGCCATCCGGGCGAGTGTTGAAGGAGGATTGGGGCCTATTTGAGATGTGGGTCATTAGAGCACCACATTCAAGAGTGTCCACTGAGGGCTGATCAAGTGAAAGCTCCGACATCAGGTCCCGCACAGCCACAGAGAGTAGTTCTACACCCACTTACGGGTCGTGGTTAGGCTAGGGGTGGTAATGGTATGGGCCAAGGACAAAGAGCACCGGGAAGAGGTGCTGGTTAGCAGAGGCAAGACAACCTACTTTGGTTTATGCTGCACGTCCCCGAGAGGATAGAGATGCTCTTGACGTCATCACCGCTACGTTCTTTATATTTGATGTACCTTACTTGTCTTTGATAGACACAAGGTCTACTCACTCACACATAGCTAGTACTATATCTAAGACTTTGGGGTTTCTGTGGAGAGCACTACTAGTGAGGTTACTATACTAAGTCCGTTGGGGCAGTCTGTTCGAGTTAGTAAACTATATAGGGATGTTCCATTGGAGGTGCAAGGGACTATTTTCTAGGCTAATTTGACGGAGCTTCCGTTTGGAGAGTTCGATTTAATCTTTGGTATGGACTGGTTGGTGGAGCATAGAGTCAGTTTGGACTGCGCATCTATGAGGGTCATTTTGAGGACCAAGGATGATGTTGAGGTGGTTATAATTAGTGTGCATCGAGACTATCTAGCGCATGTGATCTCCACACTAGTAGTTGAGAAACTGGTCCGAAAAGGGTGTGAGGCGTACTTGGCCTACATAAGTGATTATAATTTGGGGGAATCTTCTGTTGGGAATATCAGAACAGTAAAGGATTTTCCGGACATCTTTCCTAAGGATTTACCTGGATTACCTCCTAATCGGGAAGTGGAGTTTGGGATTGAGCTTCTTCGAGGTATAGTTTCGGTGTCCATCGCTCCGTATCATATGGCACCGAAAGAGCTTACAAAGCTTAAGGCTCGACTACAAGAGTTGTTGGACTGTGGTTTCATTCTTCTTAGTGTGTCTCATTAGGTAGCACCAGTTTTATTTGCTAAGAAGAAGGATGGGACCATGAGGATGTGCATTGATTATCGGTAGTTGAATAAGTTGACCGTGAAGAATAAGTATCTGCTTTCGAGGATTGACGACTTGTTTGATCAGTTCAGAGGGGCTTCTGTGTTTTCGAAGATCGATTTGTGTTCTAGGTATAATCAGTTGAGGGTTAGGGAAGTCGATGTTCATAAGACTGCATCTAGGACTCAGTATGGACACTACGAGTGTAACATCCCAAAAATTAAGGGTTTGTGATTTTTGCATAATTGCATGTGTTGGGCTTGCTTAGCTAGTTAATTAAGGGTGTTTGGGGGTTTTAGGAAGGCCTGGGTTCGAGTCCAAGCCTTGGAAAAATTTTGGTTTTTGGCCCTTTAGTGGAGAGGGCTATTGGAAGCAGGACTTATGTAAATTTGTGTGTGTTTGGTAGCACAAGTGGAACATGTGGTGAGATGGTGTGGCGTCAGGTGAAGAGTAAGTTTGGGGTTCGAATCCCACAGATGGCAACTGGTGGTTTTTATTTTGTAACTTGGAAGAGCAAGAGGCAGAGTTTGGATCAAACTCTTCAAAGGGAGTTGGAGATTGGGTCAAACAATTCAAACGGATGGAAGGGAGAAAATTGAGGAGGAAAAAGTGTAGAGAATCAAGGTGTAGATGTGTGTGTGAGGTGTTTGTCGAAAGTGGGAAGCTAGCTAAGTGGGGTTTTGGCTGAAGAGGGGGTGGATAGCAATTTCGGTCATTTTGTGTAAGTGTTGAATCAAAACTTTTCTTCGTTTTTGACTGTTCCTTTCGGGTCTTTTTCTAAAGTGCCGTTTTAGGTATTGTTTTTCTTTACCATTCGGGTTTGTGCGTTTCCTTCTTTTCTCTTTGGACCTCTTCCGAATTCAATCTTATTTCCTCTACTTTTCTACATTCTTTTGTTGTGGCCGTTTAGTGAACCGTTAAGCTTTTTCTTTTCTTCCACCTTCTTCTCTTCATTCCATCATTATTTGCTACTCCTTGCTGCCGAACCTCCTTTTCCCATTCGGTTCTTCTCTGGTTGAAGGTAACGTTTTCTTTTTCCCTTATTTTCCTTGCTTTTCTCTATTTCCTCTGCTAAAGCCGAAACACTCATTCCTAATGCCTTATTGTCTAGGCCGAATCTATTCACTCTTCTCCATCTCGATTCACTTGTGTTCTCTTTAGTGAGGGCCGAAACTCCTTGTTGGTCCATTGCCGAATTTTTGGTACTTTGGTAAGGGTAAAGAAACTCAAACGTTTTCTTATTTCATTCTAGTGAAGATTCTTGTGACTGCTTGGGTAGGAAATTCAGTTTCTCTCTTTTCTCTGTGGGGGGCCAAATGTTGGATGGGTACTAATGCTCTTTTGCTCATCAATATATGTTAGGGTCTTGATTTCTGTAGCCAAGGGATAGGGCCGATTATTTGGTGCAAAGAAGGAGATCATGTTCGTGGTAAGTAAAGTAAGTATAGTGAGGTGTTTCAAGTTAAGGTTAATAAGGTGGAGACTAATCTTTTGTCAACTATCTCTATAGGCGTCTTGGAAGCGGTGGGAAGCATAACTCGTAATCAAGGTGTGTAATCTCATACCATTGTCTGTGATAGTATGTACTGCTCTGTGAATCGGCTAAAAGCTGAAATGCCAAAAAGCCAGAGTATCGGCAACCGAGATCAATCGAGCCCACGAGCTCTTGGAGTGTTAAATCGAGCCACTAAGGAATGGCGATAGACTGTGGATAATGTCACGAACACTCTCGTGAAATTGAGGCCGTATCGGGCCTTGTTGAGCTTAAGTGGGCTAAGTGGGCCCGATGGGTTAACGGGCCCACATAAGTGGAATTCATGGTGAGTACCGAATGGTTGCTGCGACTGCGAAGTCTGCAAAATCGAGACTGAAAACTAGTTGAACGGGCCACACGAGCGTGTGGGCCCATTTGGGCCCAAAATTGGATTTTTGGCCCAATTACACCGTAGTAACCCAAAAGGGAACCTGTGTTGCTCGAAGCGACAGTGGGCCTTTAGAAAGGCTGTTAATTGATAAATTACCAAAATACCTTTAATGGGTAAATTACCAAAATACCCTCAATAGGTAAATTACTGAAATACCCTCGGTGGGTTAATTACCAAAATACCCTTGGTGGGTAAATTACTGAAATACCCTCGGCGAGTAAAGTTACCGAAAATACCTGTAAAGGGTCAAATTACTAAAATGCCCTCGTTGGGAGAAATTATTAGAATACACCTGAGGGGTAAATTACCGTTTTACCCATAACCAACCAAATGACCATTATACCCCTAGTGGTAGATCTAGTGTTGTATGTGTGGAAACATGAAAATTTATATACTTTTTCATGCCCTTTTTGACCCAATTTCATGTGGTTCCGAGTAAATTCTTGTCGAAAAATAATTGAATATTATAAAATAATTAATTTGTGCTAAAAATATGAACATGATGAATTTTAATTAATTTTATAGTTAATTTTGTTTAAATCTGACTATTTTCGACAAAATCGCAAAAAGGGCAAAAATCGGCTCGGCAGACACTGCTCGAAGAATTAAACCGAGTGTCAAGGCGACTCTATTTCCAGCACAAGATGGTCCAATTATGAAGATTTAATCATAATTTAATTAATTTTAATTTATTCCCAATTTAATTTGGGTTAAATAAATTATTATTAATTAATTATGAAAAAGGGTCCAGTAAAACCGCACTGGTTGAACCAAACCAATTGAACCGGACCAGCCACCAATTGGGCAGCCCAAACCGTCCACAATGAAGTCCCAAATCAGCTTATTTTCTGATTTATTCAGCTTGCAATGGAGCCCTTGAAGACCTTTCAAAATCTCATTCAAACCCCTCCAAAATTCAAGGTTTTTTAAATTTGTCCAAGCTAAATTTAGCAAAGTTGAATCCATCCACTTTGCCACATAGGATGGCCGGCGAAGAGGGACTCTTTGCTGCTGATTTTTTGCTATTTTTAGCAGCCCCTAAACACTATAAATACAGCCACTAGCTGCTCATTCAAAGCATCCATCAATTCTCCAACATTCTCTCATTCTCTCTTCTTTTCTCTCAACTTTTCTCCCTTCATTTTCATTCCATTTTCCCCTTGTTCTTCTGCCAATTTCCCCTCTTGGAAAAGAGGTGTTTTCCAGCTATTTGAAGTAGCATTTGAAGTGCTCATTAGCCCCCTTGATAGCCGAGGACAACGAAGAACGAAGGAGGAATCAATCAGACAAGTCACGGAGAGCCACCGGATTTGTTTCTCGTTCCTATCTCTTTAAATTAATTGTTGTTGTTTTGACGAACATGTTTATGAATATTCATGCTTTTGAAATGTTTAACTTAATCAATTTAGCTTGAATTTCATTTGTGTTGGTTTGATTTCATTTCGCCCTCTTAGATTATTAAAATTATGTTTATGCTGTTAAAGGCCTCGATGAAATGTTTGATTAAGTAGAATTATGCTAAGTTATCTGGCATTATAATTGTTCAGATAGCTAATGAATTAATTATTTAAGCGCATTGAGATTGTAATTAATAGACACAATACTTAATCTGTGCATGTTTAATTCTTCTAAGGTAGCTGAAGATTAAATTAGCATTATATTTGACGATATGTATGCCTTGCATAACTTGCAGGATTTTTGTGATTGAATTGTTTCAAAGTAAAAATACTTTGTTACTTCACATGATCTTTTATATGCTTGTTAGGTTGAATTAATCGTTTGCATCGACATAGGAATATGCGAGAGATTGTTTAATTTAATGAGTATGTATGTGCAATAACATGTTTACTTTTTGAAGTCTGTTTAATCGGTTGAATTGGCATAGAAATATGTACAAGAGATAGGTGGATTTTTGATTTGTAAACATGTTCATAAGTTAGCAAATTACCGAGTTGCCATGTTTTAACGAGTATAAACACAAGTTTAATAATTCTGAGGTAAGGAATGTGATTAAACCAACACGATTATATCATCTTGATTAAAATCAGTTTTTGAAATCGCACACTTGAACTTTGTTTTATTTTAAGTTACTTTGTTTTTCTTTTAGTTTTTGAATAGTTTTCAAAAAATCAAATATTTTTCCCTAACCAAAGTGTTTGAAATTATTTCATAAATAATTCTTTTACAGTCCCTGTGGGTACGATAACTCGACATTTACTTGTCATTTTTATTACTTGTTACGATTGTGTACACTTGCACATTTCCATCGTTCCAATGTGTAACCTATTTAATTGATTATGATGGTAATTTATTTCATACATCATTTTAATATGTCACTACATGTTGCATTGGGTTGGGTTATGCTTTTGGAGGAAGTACTATACTGGTGGCTATGCCACGTTATACTGATTCAGTGGCTCTGCCACGATATACTAATTTTAGTGGCTCAACCATGTATACTATTACTGGCAGCTTTGCTGCGTTGATATTAGCAGCTTGACTGCGCTATTAGTGTGTAGGGCTGGGTGGGTTGACTTGGTCCCCACATGGTATGTAGGGTTGGTACGGGTGGTGTGCTGGTTGGATTGGGTTGGGTTGCATTACTTTGTTTGCATTACTTTGTTTGCATTACCATGATTTTGGGGCTTAGGCCCAAGGCCGATCTCGCATGGGCTTGGGCCGGACTATGATCAGAATCGGGATTACACACTGAGTTCTTGTAACTCACCCCTTTCTTTTAACCGTGCAGGTAATCCCCAGCGTTAGAGGATTTGGAGCTGTGGAGGACTCAAAGGTGGCCATACGTCGGATTTGCTTCTTAACAAAACTTAGTAATTTTGGATTTAAGTTATTTTATATTATTTTTGGGTTAACATTTTATGTAATAAGGCCATTGGGATTTTCTTTTTAAACTTTCATTTGGTAATTCTGTTAGTTAAGAATTGTTAAACGGTTAAACATGAGTTTTTTTTTTTAAAACAATAATAACTGTTTTCAAAATATCACGTTTCCATAACTTTTTAAGTCAGAGTTTTGCAAACAACAAAGTTTTCAAAAATATTAACATCTTTGCAGGAATATAACTTTGAGTGAATCTTGTTTTTTGTAAGCAATGAAATTCGGAGTTTTTAAAGGATACAAGTTTTTAAACCGAGGAAGGGTTTTAACGAATGCATAGCTTTTAAACAACCTTTTGATGTGACATACTAGATCCGGCCATAACATCTAGGCCGGGTTTGGGGTGTTATATTTAATGGTATCAGAGCCAGGTTGCAAAACTCGGCCGTGGAATTGGTTTTGAAATTTTCTGAATTTATTTAAATTTTGGTTTAGAAAAGTAGTAGTGTCACAAAAAGTATGGCACACCGAGTCTCTGGCACCGAATCCGTAAGTTTTTTTAATCTATACTTAAGTATATGATGAAATGACTATATTGAGAAACTACTAGACATAGTGGTAGTACACTGAAACTTTTTAACTATAGAAACTAAGACTATAGAGACTGAAACGGTAGTAAGCTCGATCTGCGAAAGCAACTCTAATTACTATTTTCATAAAACACTTTTTGATAATCATAAGAACTATAAGCTAATTCATAAAACTGTTAAATAGATTAATACGTTACATCAAGATGAGTACAAGAGGTCACAGACGGGATACATGTGGCCGTGGTAGAGGCCAAAGTGCTAGGGCTGGGTCCTCAGCATAAGAACATATGCCTAAAAAGGAAGCACCGGCATCACCAGTGACTGAAACGGGGTCTCATGACCGAGTCGAAGGGGATGATGCTTTGTCCCAAGCAATGCTACGGGTTCTGGAAAGGGTGGCTGGAGCGAGTACTAGTTCAATGGCCCGAGGATCAATTTTTGAGCAACTCTAGTCAAATGGGGCTAAAATCTTCAGGGGCATCTCTGGTGTAGCCCCGAAAGTAGCAGAATACTGGTTGGAGGCGGTTGAGCGGATCATGGATGACCTAGACTGCACAGTGGAGCAAAGGCTGAAAGGAGCAGTGTCCCAACTGCGAGATGAGGCATACCAGTGGTGGCTTACAGTGAGGGAAGGTACGCATGATGACCGTGTGACTTGGGATTTTTTTAAAGCGGCCTTCCAAGGAAAGTATGTCGGGGCAAGTTACGTGGACGCCCGGAGAAAGGAATTTTTGAAACTGATTCAGGGGAATAAATCTGTAGCGGAGTATGAGGCAGTGTTCTTGAGCTTGAGCCGGTACGCTTGGGGTATAGTTGCAACAGAATATGAGCGCTGTGTACGGTTTGAGGATGGTCTCCGGGATGAGTTGCGGGTACTGATAGCCCCGCAGAGGGAAAGAGACTTCGCTGCCCTGGTTGAGAAGGCTAAGATTGCTAAGGATGTGAAACGCTCACCAAAAACCGTGAGAAGAAAAGGGGCAAAAATAAGAGGGGTTTTGGGCCCTCAAGTTCTTCTGGTGAACTTATTAAGAGGTCTAAACTTGATGGGTCGTCTGAACTAGAGTTTCGATTGTTGCTGGCAAACTGCATCCTTACGCTGTGTGCGGGTTATCCCATCAAGGTGAAAGTTGGAAGAGAACTGGGGCGTGCTTCAGATGTGGGTCTAGAAATCACAGGGCTAGAGACTGTACGCAGAGGCCGGGTGAGATGCAAGTGCGGGTCAGGGATATGTTCAGCCAGGGAGAAGTTGTCAGCAGCCGCCGAGAGGCCCTGGTCTAGCCCGAGGGGGAAATGGGTTTGGACGAGGTCGCGGAACATCAGGCAGAGGTGCTGGCAACACAGAGGCGAGACAGCCAGGGTTGGTTTATGCTGCTAGGCGTCGTGAGGATGGTGATCATTGTTTTATACGATGTCAAAGTCTTAAAATTTATAAAAAGAATGGTCGAACCTGTAAATTAACTATGACAACGATTTGAGGTAAGCGCACCTATCAAACAGTAGTATAGTTAAGGCAAGACCGGATTGTCGAACCCAAAGGAACCAAAAGTACTAATACTAACTTTCTTTTTATTATTTAGCCTAAGAATTAAAAGAATTTTTATCTAATCTAAAATTAACTAACAACTAAGCTAAAGACTCTAAGACACAGAAGAATGAAATTTGGGAAGAATACTTTGGGAAAAACCAATTGATTAAAACAATACCCAAGGAAGAATCCAGCTAGACTTCACTTGTTATCTAACTCTGAACCAGACGATTTATTCATTTGACTTGATCTGTAGGATTCCCTAAGTTATATTAATCCCCCTCTCGAGGCGAATAACGTCTAACCCTAGGTTGATTAATTCAAATCTTTTTCTAATTAAAACCCCTAGAATTGCATTAACTCGATCTATGGACTCCCATATTAGGTTTGACCCTAATCCGGCAGATTTTCGTCACCCTATCTCTAGGCACGCGAGCAACTCCACTTAACTATGCTAGATCTACTCTTAGGCAGGGACTTTTTGTAACAGTTCGAAATTGACCCTAATCGGAACAGTGGATTCGGGACCACGAATTCGAGTCTGAAAAATTTTTAAATATTATTTTCGGTGTTTATTATATGTGAATTAATGCGTGTGAAAGTTTAGAATAAAAATTTTATCGTTTGAGTGTTTAATTTAACAAAAAGGACTAAATCACGTAAGTTGTAAAAGTGGCCTTTTATTTTATTTATGGCTAAATTGATGTGGCTTTATATTAGTGAAGTCCTTAAAGGGCAATATGCCCATTTTAAGTTATAGTGGACGACAACATGGTGATATAACATGTTTTTATGAATTATTTTATATGTTAAAGGTTATATTATGTTTATTTTATAATTTATAAATATATTATAATAAAACCAGCATGAAAGTGGAATTTTATTCATGCTTTCTTCCATCGAATAACACAAAGAAAAGAAAAGGTTTTGGAGCTTTGTACATTCGGCTATTTACAAGCAAAATTAAAGGTTAGTTTTTAATCGGTTTTCGATAAAATCTACGTTTTTGTAATTGTTGCTTCGAATACTTCAAGACCCATGCTTGAATTTTTGATTTTGATGAATCTTTTGAAATGTGCCATTGATGAGTTCATGAGTTTTATGATGATATTTGATGAATTATGAAAAATATATGTTAGATTAATATGTTTTGCATTGAGATTTTTGGTGATTTTGAGTAATTAGGGCTAAATTGCAAAAATAAAATTTTGAGGGGGCTAAAATGCAAAATAAATGAAATAAATGGACTTGTATAGTCCCTATGAACATTCAGCCCTTAGGTGGTGTGGTGAAATTTTGTGTATTTTGTGTTTTGTGCAAATAGGACTAAATTGTAAAAATGTGAAATATTAGGGGCAAAATAGTATTTTGCCTAATTAGGTGTTTTTGGATTAAATTGAAATGAAATGTACTTGAATGAGCTTATTTTAAATATGTTTAGATCAAGAACAAAGAAAATCGGATTTGGATCAGGGAAAAGCGAAAGTTCACGAATAGCCGGTCTTCGTCGTCCGTCGATAGTCGAGGTAAGTCCTTAAGCAAATATATGTCGAAAATTATTTATGTAACTTAATGAATGATGAAATTTAAATGTTTTGGGGATATATATATAAGATAGCCAAATATGGATAAATATTTTAGCATGAAGTGTTGTTAAATTTTAATTGATAAGTTCATGTGATATGAATTAAGTTGGTTCGTATAATTCTGGTTAGCTTGTAATGTGAATGAGATGGAAGTAATATTGTCTTTCGGGCTTCGAGCCTAGCAGGCCTTGTGCCGGTGATGTAATTCGGGCTTCGAGCCTAGCAGACCTTGTGCCGATTATTTGTATCAGGCTTACTGCCTAGCAGGCTAAATGCCGGTGCTCAAATTCAGACCTCGAGTTTTAGCAGGCTTAGTGCCGGTGTGTATTTCAGGCTTGATGCCTAGCAGGCTTAATGCCGGTGATGTATTATAAATAGAGAATTCATGAATCATTTACAAGATGGAATGTAATTACTACGGTAAACTAAATACTCGGGTAAGTATAAATTTTTATAGATGCAAGGAATGAGGTAAGTTATTATCTTCCTTTCGAATTAAATAAGTTGTGCAATGGTCAAGGTTTTCAGTAATGAATTTATATGATATGTGCACTTGATCTATTCATTAATGAGTATGATATGTATATTGAAATATGAGCTTGGTAATATCTTTGAGATTCGATCATTTGTAAAAATGTCAAAGGTGAGAATTATCGGAGATGCTTATATTTGTGTTTGACTAATTACATGTGATCAGGATATATGTTATACTTATTAGTGATGGAATATGCAAATATGTAAAGCATTGAAGTGCTGTGCAGAGTTGTATGCCTTCGATAAGAAAGTGATAGATGCTAAGTTAAAGAGATGGCAATTCAGCCATAAACAAACTTTTTTTTAGGTTAATTTATTTGTATTTAATGTCATAGACAAATTGATATATATGGATAAAATGTTCGAATGTTTAATTATTGAATTGTAATTGCTTAAGACTTACTAAGCTAGTAAGCTTACTCCGTGTATGTTTAATCTGTTTTATAGGTCGTCAAAGCTACTGAAGGCTCAGGATCGTCAAGGATCATCATCACACTATTCATATCATTTTGGTACACCTTAGATATGTATATAGCTTGATGTGGCATGTATAGGCTAGTTCTTAAGATGATTTGTAAAGTGAACTTAGCCATGTGATTTGGCTAGTTATGTTTTGGTATCATGCTTAGATGAATGTGATATGTGAAGTTGTTATGATATGATTAGTTGATATATGGAATGGTTATGAGATGGTAAGTATATAGACAAATGGTGCATAGGCATAATTGAGTTTTAGTTATGCAAATTGGTATGTTTAGAATTGGTTTTGAATGTATATATTGAATGAAAATTTAATGTATAGTTGTGATTATCTTAGTGATCAAATGTCCATGATTTAGATGGCTATTTGTATGTTTTTGGTTGCCATATATGCTTGATATGTGTTGGTAAATGATGCTTATAGGAATGAACCATTTGGTTGGCATTTTGGCCTTTTGAATGGCCTATAATGTCACATAGTTGTGGCACACGGGCGTACCTTAGACCGTGGGTAAATTGGCAGGATGCAGCCTAAAGTCACACGGCCTCGACACGGGCGTGTCATCTAGCCGTGGTGTGCAAGTCAGTAGCTAACATAGAAGTACACGGCCAAAGTACACGGGCGTGCTTGGTGGTCGTGGTGGGGAAGTTAGTATATAGACACGAAGGGACACACGGGGGTGTCTAGAAGCCTTGGAGGACACACAGTTTCCTCCCATGGGCGTGTCTCCCCTGTATTTAGAAATGTTTAAAAATTTCATGGAATTTAGTATGTGCTTCAGTTTAGTCCCGACTTGGTTAATAAGCATGCTTAGGGCCTCGATGACCGTTTTAAGGGACACTATACCTGTGAATGATTGAATGTATGATTTTTGTATGTGAATATTTTCGATCGTCCAGTAACGCTCCTAACCTTAATTCAATGACGGACACGGGATAGGGGTGTTACATTTGATTGGTATCAAAGTTACAGTTTAGCCGATTCTCGGACTAACGTAGCATGTCAGAGTCTAGCTATACATGCCATATATTTGAATTGTGATAGTGTGATGAATCCTGACGTATAAAATGTGATTTTCGTATAGTAATAGATCCCGAAAGAGTCGTAGCTGACGACGTAGAAAGTAATGTGCCTGCTCCCATGCAAGGGACAGCGTCCTCTGAATCGAGACAGGCTACGAGCAGTCAAGAGGGAGAAGCTAAACAGGCTTTCTTCCAAATGAGGAGTGAGTGGTTCACTCAGATTGTTAAGAATAACAGACTGTTTCGCAACCTCCGCCCTCAGTTAATCCCCCTCAGATACCCGATATACCTCCGACAACAAGTCTGAATTTGTTGAGTAAGCCTCCGGTTGACAAAACCCGTAAGTATGGGGTCAAAGAATTTCGGGCTACTAAAGATGATAATGCTGAAAAGGCTGAGTTCTGGATTGAAAATACTATCCAGGTATTCGATGAAATGTCTTTGACTCCGAAAGAATGTATAAAATGTGTGGTATCATTACTTCGAGACGCAGCGTATCAATGGTGAAAAACTTTAATTTCTGTTGTTCCGAGAGAACGAGTCACATGGGATTTCTTTCAGATCGAGTTTCGAAAGAAGTATATCAGTGAGAGATTCGTTAATCAGAAACGGAAAGAATTTCTGGAACTTAAGTAGGGTCGTATGTCTGTTACAGAATATGGACGAGAATTTGTCAAACTGAGTAAGTATGCCCGGAAATGTGTATCATCTGAAGCTATAATGTACAAAAGGTTTGAAGATGGCCTTAATGAAGACATTCGTCTGCTAGTCGGGATTTTGGAAATAAAAGAGTTTGTTGTACTCGTTGATAGAGCGTGTAAAGCTGAGGCACTCGAGAAAGATAAAAGAAAAGCTGAATCTGAAGCCCGTGATATGAGAAAGAGATTTCCAAGCAAATCATTTTAGTTTGCTCCGAAAAGATTCAGAGATAATCCAAGTCATTTTAGAGATAACGTGGGACATTCGAATAGAAATCAATCAAGACCGCAAATGAGCTCTAAAACTCCAGCAACTTCAGTGGCCAGTGTTGGTAATATTTGATCCAAGAGACCTGAATGTAAACATTGTGGAAAAAGGCATCTGGGAAGTTGTAGATTAAACGATAGAGCTTGCTTCAGATGTGGATCGCTCGATCATTTTATTTGTGATTGCCCTGAGTCTGTCGATCTAGAAACTATTCATAATTTGAGATCTGACAATGCACCTGTGAGAGGTGGGCCATCAAAGAGTGTCAGAAATGTTAGTTGTAGTCAGAGAACTACGAGAAACAATGTTGTCAAATCTGAAGCTAGAGCGCCAGCTAGAGCGTATGCTATCCGAGCTCATGAGGAAGCTTCTTCACCAGATGTTATAACGGGTGCTTTTACTCTTTATGATACTTCTGTGATTGCTTTGATAGACCCTGGTTCTACGCATTCATATATTTGCATGAATTTAGTATTTAGCAAGACTTTGTCGGTAGAGTCTACTGAGTTTGCTATAAAAGTATCGAACCCCTTAGGTAAATCTGTCCTTGTTGACAAAGTATGCAAGAACTGTCCGTTAATGTTTTGAGATATCTGTTTCCCTACTGATTTGATGCTTTTTCCATTTGATGAATTCGATATTATTCTAGTTATGGACTGGTTGTTTATGCATGATGCTGTTGTGAACTGCAAAAGAAAGACTATAGATTTGAGATGTCCGAATGATGAGATTGTATGCCTTGAGTCGAATGATTTAAATGGATTGCCTGCTGTGATATCTATTTTGGAAGCTCAGAGTTGTTTGAATAAGGGTTATGAGGCATATTTCGCTTATGTGATTGATTCAGAAATGTTTGAAAGGAAGATTGAGTCAGTTCTTGTTGTCTGTGAGTTTTTTGATGTGTTTCCTGAAGAGTTACCGGGTTTACCTCCGATTTGAGAAGTTGAGTTTGGTATTGAATTGTTGCCTGGTACTACACCTATTTCGGTAGCTCCATATAGAATGGCACCAACAGAGTTGAAAGAATTAAAGTCGCAGTTGCAAGAATTGACTGAGAGAGGGTTTACTAGGCTGAGTTTTTCGCCTTGGGGTGCTCCTATTCTGTTTGTGAAAAAGAAAGATGGCACGATGAGAATGTGTATCGATTATCGTTAGTTGAATAAGGTAACAATAATGAATAAATATCCGTTGCCCAGGATTGATGACTTATTTGATCAGTTAAAAGGAGCTACCGTGTTTTCCAAGATTGATCTGAGATCAGGATACTATCAGTTGAGAGTTAAAGATTCAAACATTCCAAAGACGGCTTTCAGAACAAGGTATGGGTATTACGAATTTTTAGTTATGCCATTTGGACTAACCAATGCTCCTGCTATTTTTATGGATCTGATGAGCAGAATTTTTAGACCGTATCTAGATTGATTTGTTGTCGTATTCATTGATGACATTTTGATATATTCGCGTATTGAGGTTGAACATGCTGAACATTTGAAAGTTGTTTTGCAAACTTTGAGAGAAAAGCAATTGTATGCGAAATTTAGCAAATGTGAATTCTGGTTGCACGAGGTTAGTTTTCTGGGACATATCGTGTTAGCTTCCGGAATCTGAGTGGATCCGAGTAAGATTTTTTCTATATTGAATTAGAAACCTCCGAATAATGTGTCTGAAGTCCGTAGTTTTCTGGGACTTGCTGGTTATTATCGTAGATTTGTAAAAGGCCTTTCGACCATAACTACTCCGTTGACTAGACTACTTCAGAAAGATGTCAAATTTGAATGGTTAGATAAATGTCAGAAAAGTTTTGATCAGTTGAAAATTCTGTTAATAGAAGCTCTGGTGTTAGTACAACTAGAATCGGGTAAAGAATTTATTGTGTACAGTGATGCTTCATTAAATGGTCTGGGATGTGTTTTGATGCAGGAAGGCAAAGTTGTAGCTTATGCCTCGAGACAACTGAAGCCTCATGAAAAGAATTATCCGACGCACAACCTTGAGTTAGATGTAATTGTGTTTACACTTAAGATTTGGTGCCATTATCTGTACGATGAGAAATGTCACGTGTTTTCAGATCATAAAAGTCTGAAATATCTGATGACTCAGATAGATTGGAACCTGCGTCAAAGAAGATGGTTAGAGCTGCTAAAAGATTATGAGCTTGTGATAGATTATCATCCGGGTAAAGAAAATGTTGTTGCAGATGCACTGAGTAGAAAATCATTGTATGCACTACACGCTTTGAATGCTCAGTTAGACTTGTCTGATGATAGTTCTGTGATAGCGGAATTAAAAGCCAAACCGTTGTTTGTACAACAAATATGTGATGCTCAAAAAGTTGATAATGAATTATTATTGAAACGAGCTCAGTGTGAAACGAATTCCAAATCTGAATTTCAAATTGTTGATGATTGTTTGAGATTCTGGAATCGTGTCTGTGTTCCAAGAAGTCCAGAGTTGATTCAGTTGATTTTGAATAAAGCCCACAATAGTCGTCTATCTATTCATCCGGGAAGTACGAAAATGTATCATGATTTGAAACGACACTACTAGTGGTCTGGTATGAAACGAGACATTTCTGACTTTGTTTCAAAATGTTTAGTTTGTCAACAAGTGAAAGCAGAACACCAAGTTCCGTCTGGTTTACTACAGCCAATTCTGATTCCCGGGTGGAAATGGGATAGAGTGACGATGGATTTTGTTTCTAGTTTGCCTACGACACCGAGCAAGAAAGATGCAGTCTGGGTTATAGTGGATAGACTAACCAAATCAGCTCATTTTATTCCAATTCATACGGACTATTCGCTCGATAAGCTTGCTGAGTTGTATGTATCTAAAATTGTGAGATTACATTTGATTGATAACAATATCCGACTTTGTTTAACGGTAAGATTTTTGGGGACGAAAATCCCTAAGGGGGGAGAGTTGTAACAGTCCGAAATTGACCCAAATCGAAACAGTGGTTTCAGGACCATGAATTTGAGTCCAAAAAATTTTTAAATATTCTTTTCGGTGTTTATTATATGTGAATTAATGCGTGTGAAAGTTTCGTATAAAAATTTTATCGTTTGAGTGTTTAATTTAACAAAAAGGACAAAATCGCGTAAGTTGTAAAGGTGGTCTTTTATTTTATTTATGGCTAAATTGATGTGGCTTTATTTTAGTGAAGTCTTTAAAGGGCAATATGTCCATTTTAAGTTATAGTGGACGGCAACATGGTGATATAACATGTTTTTATGTATTATTTTATATGTTAAAGGTTATATTATATTTATTTTATAATTTATAACTATATTATAATAAAACCAACATGAAAGTGGAATTTTATTCATGCTTTCTTCCATCGAATAACACAAAGAAAAGAAAAGGTTTTGGAGCTTTGTACATTCGGCTATTTACAAGCTAAATTAAAGGTTAGTTTTTAATCAGTTTTCGATAATTTCTACATTTTTGTAATCGTTGCTTCGAATACTTCAAGACCCATGCTTGAATTTTTGATTTTGATGAATCTTTTGAAATGTACCATTGATGAGTTCATGAGTTTTATGATGAATTATGAAAAATATATGTTAGATTAATATGTTTTGTATTGAGATTTTTGGTGATTTTAAGTAATTAGGGCTAAATTGCAAAAATAAATTTTTGAGGGGCTAAAATGAAAAATAAATGAAATAAATGGACTTGTATAGTCCCTATAAACATTCGGCCCTTAGGTGGTGTAGTCAAATTTTGTGTATTTTGTGTTTTGTGCAAATTGGACTAAATTGTAAAAATATGAAATATTAGGGGCAAAATGGTGTTTTTGGATTAAATTGAAATGAAATGTACTTGGATGAGCTTATTTTAAATATGTTTAGATTAAGAACAAAGAAAATCGGATTTGGATCAGGGAAAAGCGAAAGTTCACGAATAGCCGGTCTTCGTCGTCCGTCGATAGTCGAGGTAAGTCCTTAAGCAAATATATGTCGAAAATTATTTATGTAACTTAATGAATGATGAAATTTAAATGTTTTGGGAATATATATAAGATAGCCGAATGTTGATAAATATTTTAGCATGAAGTGTTGTTAAATTTTAATTGAATTGATAAGTTCATGTGATATGAATTAAGTATGGTTCGTATAATTCTGGTTAGCTTGTAATGTGAATGAGATGGAAGTAATATTGTATTTTGGGCTTCGAGCCTAGCAGGCCTTGTGTCGGTGATGTAATTCGGGCTTCGAGCCTAGCAGGCCTTGTGCCGGTGATTTGTATCAGGCTTACTGCCTAGCAGGCTAAATGCTAGTGCTCAAATTCAGACCTCGAGTTTAGCAGGCTTAGTGCCGGTGTGTATTTCAGGCTTGATGCCTAGCAGGCTTAATGCTGGTGCTGTATTATAAATAGAGAATTCATGAATCATTTACAAGGTGGAATGTAATTACTACGGTAAATTAAATGCTCGGGTAAGTATAAATTTTTATAAATGCAAGGAATGAGGTGAGTTATTATCTTCCTTTTGAATTAAATAAGTTATGCAATGGTCAAGGTTTTTAGTAATGAATTTATATGATATGTGTAATTGATCTATTCATTAATGAGTATGATATGTATATTGAAATAAAAGCTTGGTAATATCTTTGAGATTCGGTCATTTGTAAAAATGTCAAAGGTGAGAATTATTGGAGATGCTTATATTTGTGTTTGACTAATTACATGTGATCAAGATATATGTTATACTTATTAGTGATGGAATATGCGAATATGTAAAGCATTTAAGTGCTTTGGAGAGTTGTATGCCTTCGATAAGAAAGTGATAGATGCTAAGTTAAAGAGATGGCAATTCTGCCATAAACAAATTTTTTTTTAGGTTAATTTATTTGTATTTAATGTCATAGACAAATTGATGTATATGGATAAAATGTTCGAATGTTTAATTACTGAATTGTAATTGCTTAAGACTTACTAAGCTAGTAAGCTTACTCTGTGTGTGTTTAATCTATTTTATAGGTCGTCAAAGCTACTGAAGGCTCGGGACCGTCAAGGATCGTCATCACACTATTAATATCGTTTTGGTACACCTTGGATATGTATATAGCTAGATATGGCATGTATAGGCTAGTTCTTGTGATGATTTGTAACGTGAACTTAGCCATGTGATTTGGCTAGTTATGTTTTGGTATCATGCTTAGATGAATGTGATATGTGAAGTTGTTATAATATGATTAGTTGATATATGGAATGGTTATGAGATGGTAAGTATGTAGACAAATGGTGCATAGGCATAATTGAGTCTTAGTTATGCAAATTGGTATGTTTAGAATTGGTTTTGAATGTATATATTGAATGAAAATTTAATGTATAGTTGTGATTATCTTAGTGATCAAATATGCATGATTTGGATGGCTATTTGTATGTTTTTGGTTGCCATAAATGCTTGATATGTGTTGGTAAATGATGCTTATAGGTATGAACCATTTGGTTGGCATTTTGGCCTTGTAAATGGCCTATAATGTCACACGGTTGTGGCACATGGGCGTGCTTTAGACCGTGGGTAAATTGGCAGGATGCAGCCTAAAATCACACGGCCTCAACACGGGTGTGTCATCTAGCCGTGGTGTGCAAGTCAGTAGCTAACATAAAAGTACACGGCCAAAGTACACGGGCATGCTTGGTGGTCGTGGTAGGAAGTTAGTATATAGACATGAAGGGACACACGGAGGTGTCTAGAAGCCGTGGAGGGCACACGGTCTCCTCCCACGGGCGTGTCTCCCCTGTATTTAGAAAAGTTTAAAATTTGCATGGAATTTAGTATGTGTTTCAGTTTAGTCCCGACTCGGTTTATAAGCATGCTTAGGGCCTCGATGACTGTTTTAAGGGACGCTATGCCTGTGAATGATTGAATGTATGATTTTTGTATGTGAATATTTCCAATCTTTCCGGTAATGCTTCTAACCTTAATTCGATGACGGACACGGGATAGGGGTGTTACACTTTTGCTCCTCCACCTAAGCATATCACACTTGAATTAATATCCCGAAAATATCAACACAAGAATTAAAAACACATAATTAAGACCAAGTCAAATATTTATCATATAGTTCAACAAACGATAATAAGATTCATCTTAGGTTTCATCCCCCTCAGGTATCTAAGGGTTTAGTTCATAACAATAAAAGAAAACATCTCAGAAGAAAAGATAAAACAAAACATAAGAAATCCTTAAAACCCCTTGAAGGAATTGAAGGAGAGAACCTCAGTCTGGAGTATAATTCCGGCTTCTTGAGATGAATCAACTGGATTTATTTGAGTAAATCCCCACA
Source organism: Gossypium bickii (assembly GCA_025503065.1). Taxonomy (NCBI): domain Eukaryota; kingdom Viridiplantae; phylum Streptophyta; class Magnoliopsida; order Malvales; family Malvaceae; genus Gossypium; species Gossypium bickii. Next base: position 30,355,306 of record CP106715.1, on the reverse strand, counting down.
AATCTGCCCTCTTTGGCCTAGCTGGATGCCTCCTAACTAAAGCCTTGGGTTCCCCCCTTTTAGGTCATACTTAGGGTGTTTATATAGGCTTCTGAATGTGTTTCTTCGCCCTTAAGTATCCTAATCCGAGTAAAATTTCTCTTAGTCACGGCAAGGACACGCCCATGGCACACGCCCGTGTGAATCATGGCCAGCCGTGTTCGAGGCTGTTAAATGAGGCACGATCGTGTGGTCTTGGGCCCAGGCCGTGTTGATTTCGTGATATGGCTCATTTACTCCATTTTGGGCCCGTTTCTCATTCTTTTCATTCTCCCGTGCTCTTTTGAGTATAAAACATGAAAACAAAGGATTAAGAGCACCAAATTACACAATTCAAGGCTTAAATAAACCAAAAGCATGCTAAATGTGGTATAAAAATATGTTACTATTACGGTTTATCAAATACCCCCACACTTAAGCTTTTGCTTGTGTCAAGCAAAATTCTCAACTTACAATTAAAACAAGCTTCCCTGATTCATAATATTCATCAATAATGTTTCATCATAATTCAAAGATAATTCATACATTGATAATTCAACTCAAAGAGTCCTAAAGATTCAAACAAAGTCATACATTTATAGCCCAAAAATGTTAGGTGTTTCCCCTTACCTAATTAATTACCTCGGATTCAAAATCGACAAGAGTTGACATCCTCACTAAAGATTCACTCAAATCACTCAAAGTGTTTAAGGATCAAAATATGAGATGATATGAGATGATACACAAATCAAAAGGTCTTTAACAGGGTTGTAATGAGGCTTGGATTAAAGGTGTGGATAAAGGCTGAGTTAGAGGGTTAGAATCGAGATTGACTTGAAAAATTACCTAACTAGAGATATTGAAGTGATAATAATTGCACAAATAATACTCTGATATAAGCTTCTTCTTCAATTATTGGAATTTAACGTATAAACTCGCCTAATCACAAAACTAATAGTGAATATTCTTTGATTTTTTTAAATAAGAACAAGTCATAATACATAATAAAAGATGAATTCAACTACTGAAATAAAATAATTAGGCAACCGATCAAATCAAATCTCGACAGAAAGGGTAGTCAAGGAATGGTGATAACAAATACAAAGGGTTTTGGGTTAAGATTAATGGGTGAGTCAATAAAAAGGGTTGTTAGGATTAAAAAGGGTTCACTAGGGGTTAATTATGAAGGTAGGTTTTTAGTGGAGTAAGTGGGTTAAAACCTAAGTGCCTTTATCATCTCTGTATATCAAATCAAAGCTGTGGTCTCGACATGAATAAACGATGGAAGTTCTAGAATAACAAATCAATGTTGACACACTCATAATAAAAAGTGAGCACGGAAGAATGTATACTTTAAAAGGTTCAAAATCTCACACAAATTATGGTTATTTGATATCAACCTTGTAAATTTCAAACTTCAAGGTAATAATAAGATTTAACACAATTTTAATTTTTGAAAATAGACTCATCATGCTTGATTCTCTAGTCTCCTAAAGTTTACATCATCAATGTACAGTTATCAATGACTTAATCTAAAACATATCAATAAAAATCATAAATCAACGGAATTTTCATTCTAACCATAGTATGAGAAAATTACTTTAGAACAAGGCATAATTCAGGGAATTTCAAATAATACTATAACTAACCCCCCCACACTTAAGATGTACATTGCCCTCAATGTACAAAGATAGATAATAGCAATATAATAATCAAAGGATAGGGAGAGAAGTGAAACTTCCTGAATTGTGGATGAAATCCTTGGAGGGTGTTCCATGACAAATGTGATGACTAGGTATAAGTGATGTTTTCGTTCCTTGAGTGGTATATTTAATCTATTTAATTTGCAAAGTCATCAATTATATTTTAAGGGATGGATGTTGTTCTGAAAACTTGTGGTTGGATAGCCAGTGATAAAGTGAGATCAATAGTACTAATGAAACTTTTAAGTCTTTAAACAGTCAACTAAAATAGAACCAAAATAAATATGAAAATAAAAGTATAAATGAAAATAAAAATAATAAAAAGAAAAAGAAAAGGACTCAGAGGTCCTCTGCATCAGCTGGGTCGGGCGGTGGTGGCGGCGATGAGATGTGAAGGTATTGGCATATCTGATGGAGGGTTGTGTCAATATGGTCAAAGTGCTGGAAGCATTGCTGCTCAAATCGTGTTAGGCACTTAGATATGTTTGAAATAGATGATGCCATATGGGATGGACGATGGCTCGGTGTTCGTGCTTCCTGTGTTGGAGGGACATCGTCAGTAATGTCCTCAGGGTCCTCCTCGTCGGTGGTAGGTGCTAGCCGATATTGGGGGGATTGGTCCCACGTCGACATTGAATCATTCTCATGAGTAGCATCGTCTGGATGCCCTATGGGGACATCTGACCTATCAATGTGAGAGAGGATGTCTGAACATTGGTGCCGAGGAGCCCGAAATATCGAGCTAAGCGTGTGATGTAGGGACCCATAGATATGACCCCTCTCCTATGTTGCTCTATTTGATGTTGAATGGCACGAGCTATGAAATAGGCTAAGTCGATAACGTGCTCGTTGGCCATGCACCATAGGTAGTAGACATCGTGAGTGTTGACGACGCCGGTGCTCTCCCGCCTACCTGTCAATGTATGAGATAAAATAGTGTGTACGTACCTCAGTGGAGGGGTGAGAGCCATTGCTTTGAAGCAACTGGGGTCATAGATATGGTTGTTGGGAGCTATCTTGTACCAACATTTCGTGGGGGTTATATGGATGTGGCGGTGAAGATCTTTAAAATCATCATCTTGCATGAATTCATCAGTGTAGATCCCAAAGCGGCCCCAAATTGTGGGACACTCATCTCACGGACTAGGCCTCCGAGGCAAAATTAGATAGCGCCAGGGTCGTTGAAGTTGGTCATCACCATTTGGAGGTGGAAAGTAGAGCAGAGTTCTAGAGTGAGCTCTAGGTAAGTGAGCTCTAGAGTGAATAATAAGGCCCGAACCTCGTCTACTAGCTTAACCTACTCTAGAGTGGTCCAATCGATACATCATCCTAAGCCGAGAGGTCTTGCGCGTAGTATTTGATAGTGATCCTCCTGAATACCTGGAGGAAAACATAAGAATGGGTGGCGCACTTCGGTGGTTGTGCTGACTGATGACAAACTGGGTCCCTTTTGTTTTTTGGAACTAGGGACTGCAGTTTTCTTACCTCGGGATGATGACATTATGTGCCTAAAAATATCAGATAATTATATAATTCACGTAATATTTCCTGCGAAAATATATCAATGCTTAGACCAATATCCACAATACACGAAATCTAAACTCTTAATAAGATAGTTCAACCATGTTTATCAGGAGCAAGAATTTGACAAAGAATTATTCTATCTAAATCTAAGCATTATTATTTACGCAAAGATTCAATGACCAAATCAATTTAATAATAAAATAAAAAGGCTAATCTAATATTAAACTTAATTAAATAGATAAAATTCTAAGTCTAAAACAGTTAAATAGTGGTAATTGTAACAATGAGATGTGACCAGTAGTAGTTTTGGGGAGTGATGGCGTGGTTGGGCGGAGCACGGGCGTGTAGGGATGAGCCACGGGCGTGTGCTGCAAATAGTCGGGAAACACAGTGGTGGAACACCTTTGGGGCGGGCGTGTACTCCGTTGGCATGGGCGTGTACTGGTTTATGATGTGAATGTGAAAGAAGGAGGAAGATAAAGGGTGGGGGAAGTCAAAGGTGGGGGTTTCTTTGATGGTGGCCGGAGTGGGGGAAAGGGATTTTGAAGGAAACGGCTAGGGTTGGGAGTTTTGGGGAAAAGTTTTTGGGGAAAAATGATGGACAATGTTCTTTAAATAGGAATGGGGACACGGGCAAGTGCCACGCCTTTGTTTCTTTTATTGAGCCCATGTTTTTTGTGATTTTTAAATTTGAGCACGTTTTGAGATGTTGCCCACGCCCGTGCTCCTTGGTCCTGTTCTATTATGTTTGCTTCTCCCATGCCCGTGCTAAGGTTTCCACGCCCATGTCTATGTAGTCAGTGTCTCACACGGTTGGTAGGCACCGGCGTGGCTTATGCCCGTGTTGGTTTACTAAGGATAGACCACGGTTGCATCGCACGATTGTGGTCTTGTTATCGCAGCCCGTGTTGGGAAAATTTTTTTTCTTCTTTATCTCGCACGTCCACTGGCACACCCGTTTTTTGTCCCACGGCGTCCACACAGCCACGGGCATGCCCGTGTGCAAGGCCGTGTTGTAGGAAAATCTGCGCTTCACTGAATTGGTTAGTTTGGAGTTAGATGCTAAAAATCACAGATAAAATTTTAGTGAAGTCAGTGCTAGGGTTGCCTCCCGAGAAGTGCTTGTTTAAAGTCTCAAGCTAGACTCACCCTGTTTTCATTTCTAAATGAAGGTTCATAGAGCTGAAGCTTCTCTCGCAATTCCTTGAATCTTCACCATTATAAAGTTTCAGTCGATGACCATTTACCTTGAATGTTCCCTGAGTTGGATGGGTTACCTCGACTGTTCCGTAAGGAAAAATATTTTTGATCACAAATGGGCCTGACCACCTTGATTTCAGCTTTCCAGGAAATAGTTTGAGCCTTGAATTATACAGCAGGACCAAGTCTCCTACTTCGAATTGCTTTGACTGTTTTAAGCGAGCATCGTGGCATCATTTTGTTGTCTCCTTATATAATCGTGAGTTCTCGTAGGCCTCAGCTCACCATTCATCTAGCTCATTCAACTACATCATCCTCACTCACCTGCGGTTTTAAGATAGTAATTCAAGAATTTTATAGCCCGGTAAGCTTTGTGCTCTAACTCAAATGGTAAATGATAACTTTTTCCGTAGACAAGTTTGTATGGTGATGTTCCTAAAAAGGTTTTAAATGCTGTTCTATAGGCCTATAAAGCATCATCTACTTTTATTGCCCAATCTTTACTATTTGATTTAACTATTTTCTCTAAGATCCGCTTGAGCTCTCGATTTGCCACTTGCACTTGCCCACTGGTTTGAGGGTGATAAGGGGTGGCTGTTCTGTGGTGTGCTCCATATTTTCTTAAGACTCTATCAAATTGAGTATTATAGAAGTGAGTACCCCTATCACTAATAATCGCTCTGGGTGTTCCGAAATGAGAGAAGAGTTTCTTGAAAAACCCTACTACAGCTCTAGCTTCGTTAGTAGGTAAAGCTTGGGCTTCCACCCATTTTGACATGTAATCTATTGCTACTAAGATGTATTTATTTCCGAATGAACTAGGAAACGGACTCATAAAGTCAATACCACATACGTCGAATATTTCATATGATAACATATATGTTTGAGGCATTTCATCGCGTTTAGAAATATTACCTATTTTTTGGCATTTATCACACGAAGTGACATACCTGTTGGCGTCTTTAAGTAGAGTTGGCCAATAAAATCCTGATTCGAGCGTTTTGTGTGCTATCTTAATCCCACTGTAATGTCCTCCTGAAGGTCCTGAATGGAAATGTTCTAGGATATTGCTTGCTTCTGCCTTTGTAACGCATCTCCAAATTACTTTATCTGCACATATGCAAAAAAGAAAGGGGTCCGCCCAAAAATAGTTTTTCGCATCAGTAAAGAATCACTTTTTTTAAAGATGTGTTAACCTTTTTGGTAGGATGTTAGCGGCTAAATAATTCGCAATATCTGCAAACCACGGTACCTCGAAGTTAGTTATAGAAAAGAGTTGTTCGTTAGGGAACGAGTCGTTTATCTCACTTTCGTTGAGTTCTTTGATATGTGGGTTCTCAAGTCTGGAGAGGTGGTCTGCTGCAAGATTTTCAGCTCCCTTCTTATCCTGAATTTCCAAATCAAATTCCTGTAAGAGTTGTAACCCAAACCCGGCCCATGCATTATAACTGGATTTGACATGTCATACGAGAAAAACATGTTAAGTCATTTTTATTCATACTAAAACAGGTGTTATTTGTTAAAATCAAGAAAGCAAGTTTGATTTGAAATATTTGATAAAGTATTACAAACCTCGAAGGTTGATTGATAAATCGATAATTTGAACTAGAGATTTTATAAACCATGACTTTTGAAAATATTGTTGATAATTTGAGAGAAAATTTCCGAGTTAAAATATTTGTAAAAGTTTGTGAAATCCCTTTGTTAATCTATTTTGGAAAATCTTTATTTAAGGTTTTAGAAAAATTCCCATTTAAAACAATTCAAGCAAAATAAAAGTACGTCAAACATAAAGTAAAAGTAAAATATTCCAGAGGCCTTATTACATAATAAAAACCCATAATAGTAAAGTGAATAGAAATAGAAATCTAAAGTTCAAAATAAAACACCATTTCTGAAGTATGGCCTCCACCGAATCATCCATGGCCCATGCCCACATTACTGAACATTACCTGCAAAGGTTAAGGAAATGGGGTGAGTTACTAGAACTCAGTGTATAATCCCCTTACCGTTGTCCATTGGGCCTGAACCCATTTAGCATTAGGCCCATTTACATAACAATATATATATATGTGCAATGTATGTAACCCAACCCATCCATCCAACACACCCCCGTACCAGCCTATCACACCTGTGGGGATCAAGTCAACTCACCCCGCCAATCACACCAAATCGCAGGCAAATTGCCATTTATAATAATTTATTGTGGCCAAGCCATCGATATCATACGTAAACATTATAATAAACATTTTATTGTGGCAATGCCACCAGGCTACACTTCTCTTCATCATTTTTCCTATCCCATGCAATATATGAAAATGCAGCATACATAATAAGATGTTCACATATAAATAGCAACCATTAATCAAGTAATTTATTACAATGACTCAGCCAATTTAAGGCATTCAAGCAAATCGGCCCTTTAAGGGCATTTCCGTAATTCGATAATTTTACCCACTAAGGGTAATTCGGTAATCTCCCAACCCAGGGGTGTTTCGGTAATTTACCCTCCAAGGGTATTTTGGTAATTCCGCAACCTAGACTTAATTACTAATGTGGGGCATAAAAATTGAAACTGTCCATCTGCGTCATACTGACTAAATTGACTATAACTCGAGTTAGGAAACTCGAAATTTAGATCTGTAAATTTTCCTTGAAACTAGACTCATATATCTTCTTACTACAATTTTTCTAGAATTTTTGGCCTAGTCATTTAGTACAGTTTAATTATTAAAATTTCCCTTGTTTCATTCTCCAATGGTTCTAACCTCTCTTAACCGAAATTCAATTATCTCACTGTACAGTTTTCATATGTTGCTCCCACTTGTTTCTATTGAAAATAGGCTCACTAGAAAATCTATATAAATTATAACTCATAATTCACTTTGTACAATTTTAAATGATTTTTCCATGATAGAATAGGGAACCACAAAGTCAATCAGAACCAGTCTCACTAAAATTAAAATATCACAGAATATAAATTTTCTCTTCCTCCTATGTTTCTTTCATATAAAAATTGACACAGTAAGCTTTAATTCGATGTCTTATTCACTTTTAAATTCCCTTTCTCCTATTTTTCGTGAGTTTTCAAAGCCATGTCACTGCTGGAAACCAAAAACTATTTCATTGCAAAATATGGTTACCACTACGAATATACGCACGGCCGAGTGGTCATGGATGCCGATTTCTGGCTTTTCGGTCTTTTGACCGAATCACAGAACATTTCATGCAAACATTCAGAGAGGTGTGAGATTACACACCATTTCAAACATGTATTTGGAAGGTATGGGATTACACACCTGATTTGGATTTCCTAAAGAACCACTCTTCGTTGACCCTAGAACAATACCAACCAAATGTTAGCCTCGGATTTCCAAAAGATTTCGTATTACTTACACTTGAATCACTTAGCACACATCTCCCTCTACGGAGTCCTGATATTCAACCCTGCCTTCTGACTACCACCACACGCTCTTTTACTGCAACTGATGTTAACGATCCTAACCGTTTGATTATCAAAAGAATCGAAAAAAGAGTGTTTCGGCTTAACCAAGTCAAGAGAAGAAAGAACAAACAACATGAAATAAGAAGAAAGAACCTTTACCTTAATAATAGGGATGAACCGAAAGGAAGAACACAGTTTGGCACTAGTAGGAAGACAACAAAGAAGGTTTGGCTACAAGTAATATCTATTTAAGAGAAAAGGAGAATGGTTGAGAAAAATGGTGAAGAAGAAATGAGGTGATGGTCAAAAGAGTATTAGAAAGGTTCGACTATCAAAGGGAAAAGAAGCAAAGATGCCTTGAGGGTTTCGGCCAAAACAAGAGAAAAAGATGCTCTCTTTTTGGCTTTGGAGTTTCGGCAAAGAGGGAAAAATTGGAGAAAGCAAGAGACACCAAAATGCTAAGGAGAAAACAACATCTCAAGCACCAAAAAATTTTCCAAATGCCTATAGAAAATTCGGCTATCCCTTTCCCCCTACAAACCGTGTATTACCTTTTACCTAAAGGAAAAATGTTGACCAAAATTCTTTCCAAAACATCTTCCACACTTTAGGCCAACATGTCCCCCTCCCTTATCCTTTTCTTTGATTTCCTTCTTTCTTTTTCCCTTATCTTCCTTCTTACCATATTCCTTAGTCATCTTTCCCAAATTAAAAAGTGTCCCTTTTCTTATTAATGCCTTGACCGACACTTACCTTATAGTAAAAAAATTTAATCCAAAATATTTGCACTCGGTGGGATTCGAACCATAAACCATTAGTACACTCCACACGCCACTTTCCACCTTTACCAATAGACTCGTGCTAACAAAATGCACACTTATTTCCTTAAGTCTTGGTGCCATTTATCTTCTCTCCTTTAAATGCTTAAACACAAAAATTTTCCTATAGCCTAACTTGAACCCGGAACTTCCTGGAAACCTCGTAACTTTCCAAAATCACCTTCCTAATAAGTCCAACTTGAAATATTGCCGTTCTCTTGTTCTCAAAATTTTAAAATGCTTCTACGCTCAAGGCCCAATGGGCCCAATCCTACTAGGCCCAATTTTGGGTCGTTACAAGAGTAAGATCCATCTTATGAGTCGAGGTTTTGCATCAGGTTTAGTTAAATGATAGCAAAGAGCTGAATGGTCAGTGTAAACGACAACTTTAGATAATATCAGATACTGTCTAAATTTGTCAAATGCAAAAACTACAGCTAGCAATTCTTTCACTGTGGTGGTGTAGTTTTCTTGTGCAGGCGTCAATGTTGTGTTAGCATAATAAATTGGCTGAAAATGCTTGTTTCTTTGCTGTCCCAAAACTGCTCCTACTGCAAAATCACTCGCATCACACATTAGTTCAAAGGGTAGATTCCAATCAGGTGCAATTATAATCGGAGCATTTATTAGTTTATCTTTGAGGATATTAAATGCATCTAAACACTCTTGATCAACATTGAAAGGAACATCTTTTTCTAGTATTCTTGTTAAAGGCTTAGCTATTTTAGAGAAATCATTAATGAATCTTCTATAAAATCCAGCATGTCCTAAAAAACTTCTAATAGCCTTAACTGAATTAGGGGGAGGTAATTTTTCTATGGTTTTAATTTTTGCTTTATCTACCTCGATCTCTTTACTAGAAATTTTATGTCCTAACACAATCCCTTCTCTAACCATAAAGTGACATTTTTCCCAATTTAAAACAAGGTTTGCTTCCTCACATCTCTTTAGAATTCGTTCTAAATTTTTAAGGCAAAGATGGAAAGAATTATCGAATACCGAGAAGTCATCCATAAATACCTCCATAATGTCTTCCACAAGTTCATCAAAGATGGCCAGCATGCAGCGCTGAAAAGTAGCAGGAGCGTTACATAATCCAAAAGGCATTCTACGATAAGAATGTAACACCCCAAACTCGGCCCAAAACACCACGGCCAAATTCGGAATGTTACTGGAAAAACGTTTGAAAAGAAATCAGTTTAAGGGTGAAAACACGTATTGGGTTTAAAACAAACTTCAAGTTTATAAGGGTTAACTTATTTATAAGATGTTTGTTGTTTTGATAGTAGTTTGCCGGGAAAATAAAACTTTGAAGGTCGTGTGTAGTTTAAATCATTATACGTTTGAAAATTCAAAAAAAACCGAGTTGTTGAGAGTATTCCGGGTTTGAAAACTTTAATTTAAGTTTTTAAGTTGTAAGTGTTTCCAAAATCATTCTCAGTTATTAGTCCGATAATCATTCTAACTTAAAACATAATAAAATCCCCAAATATTTAAAGTGGCCTTATTACAATAAAAATTATCCCAACCGTAACTGAAATTTAAAATGTATATAAATAAACTAAAACCGCCTCTGCATGGCCACCTCGAATCCACTCCAGCCCGGTGCAGAAAATCATGTGTCACCTGCATTGTGTTTCGTAAAAAAAATAGGGTGAGTCAAACTGGCTCAGTGTGTAATTAATCCACGTATTTCCACAATTGGGCTTGGCCCAAAACCACACAAATCCACATACCACACATGAGGATGCAAAATGTTACCCGTCCCAACCTAATATCCAACCGCTACACACCCCCGTATATCCTGCCACCACACACCAGGAGATTATTAAATCGACCCTCCATCCGCTATAAACCAATTCGGCAATCAATGCCGTCCACTTAGTGGTCTAGCCACTGGTCCACGTGATTAAATCACAATATCCACAACGTGACTCAAGGTCAACGTCAATCCACGATGTAGCTCAAGGCTAACATCAATCCACGATGAGGCGCAAAGCCAACATCAATCCACGTACATAAATGTACACCCTTTCCTTCATTAAATATATCCAGAACCCCATGCATATGCAACATATTATAATGATATGGCAAGATAATGTATGAACATATTAGATAGGCACATATGACATGCTTACATGTATCCACAATAATTAACCACAACCACACCATAGATAGTGCAGTAACCTGGTTACCGGACTACCCAATAAGGGTAACAACACCACCACAGCCACTGTATCGGCTACCACACACATATCACATGCAATTAATGAATTAACAAGGAAACAACATATTAACTACACACCTGATAACCCGAAGCACTAGACTCTCGATTTCCCTAACGTCTTCACTCGAAGAGACTACAGTGAACTGCTTGTCTCTTTTCGACGCTGGCCCACACCCCGGTGACCAATCCCGAACCGCTGAAACCGAACTCTTCTTGAATTTAGGGGTAGGGACTACGTGTTCAACCCCTTTCTCTCCTTGGCTGGTACTCGCATCCATCGAATAGTAACTTAATCAGAAGCCCCGAGTTAAAAGTTAAATCAAATCTAAACGAGACAAATAATATCTTACTCGAGTAATCTTACCAAAGTCGACTCAAATCCCGAGGGTTCTCACTCGATCTTGAAGGTTGTCAAAATCCCTACATTAGTCATGTTAGAATCGGCTCTAACGCTTATAGACAAAAGAAATGGCCTTTGGCTGAATATCACAACCTTCTCACCTTGAACAATTGGAGTCCGAACGATCCTTAATTTCCTCACCCCTTGCTACAAACAAAAGAACCACAAAATCAACTCTTATAGATTCGGCCACCCCTCAAGAAACCGAATAAGGCTTTTGGTTTTAGTAACCAAATAGAAAAGGAAAAAGATCTAAAAGAATAAGAACCTTTACCACAACACTAAAAATCGATTCAAAGGGTTGGAACTAAATGAATGTCAGCACCTTCCAAATATGAGGTATGAACTTCGACTTCTAATACTTTAAGAACACCACGATTCCAAAGGAGACCATAAGTAGTGACTTTCGGCTATGAAGAACAAGTAGCAAAGGTAGAAGATACGGGAAGAAGAGAGAATGAACAATAGGTGATACGACTTAAAAAGGAAAGGAAATTAAAGAGGAAAACAAATGATAAAAGTTTCAGCTATGGGAAATAATGAAGAGTAAGGTGCGGCTTTAACAAGAGAAATGAGGTAAAGGTTTAAGGCCACCAAAATGAAAAGAAAAGAGGAGCAGTATAACAGACCAAATTTGACCCAAATCGGAACGGTGGTTTCGGGACCACGAATCCAAGTCCGAGAAATGTTTTAATATTTTATTTCATGATTATTATATGTGAATGAAAATGTGTGAAAGTTTCGTAGAAAAATTTTATCGTTTAAGTGCTTAATTTGATAAAAAGGATTTAATCGAGAAAACGCGAAAGTTGCATGCTAAAGTGAAAGGTACTAATTTGATTGTGGTTTTTTAAGTGGGTGTACTAAAAGGGCAATTAGCCCATGTGCAATAAGGAGGGACGGCAATAGGCCTTTTAATCATAAAATTTAAGTTGTTTTAGTATAATTATAAGTTAAAGATTAGTGTTAATAAATATGATAATATATATGTTTGTTTTAACATAAAATAATAAAGTTAAGTGGGAGGAAAGAGAACTTCACCTTGCTCATCTCCTTGATCGAAAGTAGGAGGAAGAAACTCCATTTTGGAGCTTGAATTTTTCGGCACTTTGGGGCTTAATTAAAGGGTATGTGTTTTGTTTAGTTTTTGAAAATTTTTGCATTTTGGAATGGTTGCTTTAAATCCTATACAACCCATGTTTAAATTTTTGAAAATACTATGTATATAGGATTCGACCATTAACATGCTTGGATAGTTTTGATGATTGATGGTCTTAGATTAAATGTATGTTAAGGATTTACAAGTTTTGTATTGGAGTTTTTGGTAATTTTGAGTTTATAGGGCTAAATTGAAAAGAATAAAATTGTGAAGGATTAAAATGTCAAATAGATGAAATGTATGGACAGCCATGGCTATAGGGAAGGTTCGGCCTAGCCATAGTGTTAGGAAATTTTGCATATTTTGAGTTTTGTGTAAAATTGGACCAAATTGTAAAATGGAAAACATTAGGGGCAAAATTGTAAATTGCCCATTTGTGTGTCTTGGGACTAAATTGAGATGAAAAGCAATTAAATGAGCTAAATTTTAATGTGTTTTAGATCAAGAGCAAAGAAAAACGGAATTAGACCGGGGAAAGACGAAGGTTCTCGAATAGCCGATTCGCACGGACTATCGACAACCGAGGTAAGTCCTTTAGCTAAAATATGTCAATAAATTAATTATGAACTTAGTGAATGATGAATTGTGGAAATTTAGAGTATAAATTCATGATATAGCCGAATGGGAATGTATAGTATTGAAGTGAATTTATTTTGGCTAATGCAAGGTGAATAAGTAAGTTCTTGAGCTACCTTATGTTTAAAGGTTATTTATAAATCTAGTGAATGATAAAATTTGTATGAGTTTGGTGTAAAACCATGAGTTGGCCGAATGTGATGATGATGAATTGGACTTGATTTCAAATATTTTAATGCAATGTGAATAAATGCATATGGTTCGATATGTGATAGTGAAATGTAAAAGCATGTAAAACTATTCTGACATTCGGGCTTCGAGCCTAGCAGGCCATGTGACGGTGTTACTTATCGGGCTTTTATGCCTAGCAGGCCTTGTGCCGGTGTTACTTATCGGGCTTTTATGCCTAGCAGGCCTTGTGCCGGTGATTCTTTTCGGGCTTATACGCCTAGCAGGCTTGATGCCGGTGATGTATTTTACAAAATGGAAATCGAAATTTATGTTCAAGGTGAATTAAAGCAAACTTATCGAGTTAACTGCTCAGGTGAGTATGTGAAGTAGGAATGAATTTCTTACTTATATAAGACAAGGAAAATCAGTAATTTATTGTAAATAGCACGTGTTACGAGTGTAGAATATATATATATATATATATGGTTATAATATGTGTTATCGGCTTCACAAATGAATGATATGATTGTCATATCTTAGTCTTTTATGATGAGAATACATGACTAGGCATACTTGGCTACATGAGTGGTTGTGTAATTGATGCCATATTATAGTAATTGACCAGTATATGAATATGTGTACTTAAAATTATACGATGACATTTTGGGTTTCGAAAGGTTAAATCATAAACAAGTATTTCGAACATAAGCATGTGGGTGAAGAAATATCGTTTCTACAAATTCATACTTGTTAAAATGAGTATGAAAATCTAAGTTTGAAAATAAGTATGAGTACAAGTCCACAAATTTGAATTATAGTAATTTAATGGTCGATATTCAAATGTTATTTTTATGAAGTTAGGACTTACTAAGCTAGCAAGCTTATCGTGTGAAATGTTTCTTTTGTTTTATAGATTAGGTGCAATCTACAAGCTCGTCGGGACCATTTGGAAAGTCGCTCACACTATCAATCTACATTTTGGGTACTCTTTCATTTTGGTTTTAAACAAAGGCATGTATAGGAAAAGACTTGGTTTTTCTTTGATGAAATTTCACGGTTCATGTATATAATGGCCATGCGAATATGGCTAATTTTCTAGTTAAATACGTTGTTGTGTTTTTGATATGTATGTTGGTTCATGATGGCAAGGTTTATGCTTTCTTAATCAAAGTTTAATCGTTTTTGTTAAGGAAATGTTTATATACGAAATGAATCCTTGAAGTAGGAATGTAGGTAGGTTCGGTTAGAAGCTAGTCTCTCATAAAATGCTACAAAACAGCTTGTAGTAACAGCAGTGATGTGAGTTAGAAAAATCACCAAAAATAAGGTATATTGAATTAGAAGGTGAATGAGATATGGAATTAAACCTTATTGTATCTATTTTTACATGAAAGAAACATAGTAGGCAAAAGATTTATATATTATGAGATAATTAAGTTTTAGTGAGACCTGCTCTGAATGAATTCGTGAGTCACTGTTCTGTTTTGGAAAAATTGCCATAAATTGTACAAAAATAACTAAGACGCCTGGTTTATATGTGTAGAACCCTTAATGAGTCTATTTTTCATTGGTATAAACAAGAACATCATAGGAAATTTGTGCAATGAGATAACTTCATTTTTGTAGGGACAGGTCAGAATCGTCAAGCAGTGTAATAAGGGTAACTTTGATGAATAAACTGTACTAATTGGCCACATGAAAAATTATGGAAAAATTATTGTGAATATTTATATGAGTCTAGTTTCATGAAAATTTACGGATCTAAATTTCGAGTTTTTTAACTCGAGTTATGGCCGATTTAGTCAGCATAACGCAGTTGGACAGCTTTAAAAATTTTACTCCCCGAGTTAATGGTTAAGTCTAGTAATGCCACGCACTCGATTCCGGCAAGGGTTTCGGGTAAGGGGTGTTACATTTGATTGGTATCAGAGCTTACGGTTTAGTCAATTCTAGGACTACCGTAGCGCGTGGGAGTCTAGCTATACATGCCTTTATTATAGGTTGATAGTGTGGTGACTTCTGACAGCCTGAACTTTGTTTTATATAGTAAATGGACACGATCCCGAAAGAGCCGTAATGATGATGGGGGAGAGCGTGTAGCGCTGACCGTGCCCACGGATCAGCGCACGATAGACTCTCGACTGTTTCGGGTAGCCACGAAGGAGAGACTAAACAAGCTTTTTATCGGATGATGAATGAGTGGTTTGCCCAATTTATTCAAAATAACCCGGCTGTGCCCCAACCTCCACCCCGAATAATCCAACTCCGATCTTTTTCAGCTCCCGATGATAGATTCGATGAGATCTAGTAGGCCCCAGTTGATAAAATCCGAAAATTTTTAAAGAAGAATTTAAAGCTAATGACGATGATGACGCCGAGAAAGCCGAAATGTGGCTTGATAACACTATTCGGTACTTGACGAAATGTCTTGTACTCCGGATGAATGCTTAAAGTGTACTATATCTTTATCATGGACACCTTGCATATCATCGTGGAATACACTAGTATCGAGTGGTTTCGAAAGAAAAAGTGACATGGGATTTCTTCCAAACTGAATTTCACAAGAAGTATATTAGCCAAAGATTCATTGATCAAAACGAAAGGAGTTCCTTGAAAGAAAAACAGGGCAAATGACCGTGAACGGAATATGAAAGAAAATTTGTCGAGCTTAGACGATATGCTAGAGAGTGTGTTTCTCACTGAAGCTAATATGTGTAAAAGATTTGAAGACGGCCTAAATGAAGATATAAAGATGTTTGTTGGCATTCTTGAAATTCAAGAGTTTGTAACTTTAGTTGAGAGAGCTTGCAAAGTCAAGAGCTCGGAAAGAGAAAAGAAAGGTCGAGACAGAGCTAGAGACACCCGAAAAAGGTCTTGGGTAAAGTCTTTCATTCCACGACTAAGAAGCCCGCAGACGACTACGGTAGATGTAAAGCTACTACAGATCCACCTAGACGGGATCGACTCTCTATGAGCTCCCGAGCTACCTCGAGCAGCTTGATGCTCGGTGAACGTTCCACAAAATAGAGTTGAGTGCAAGCATCGTGGGAAATGGCACTCGGGAGTTGTAGATTTCATGATCGATCTTGCTATAAATGTGGATCGTCCGATCATTTTATTAGAGAGTGTCCGGTTAGCCGAAAGCGAGAATACGATTCGTAACACCAAACCGAGCAACACGTCAATGCGGGGTAGACCACCCGGACATTCCGGCAATGTGGGTGGTAGTCGAAGGAACGAAGAACACTATGGTTCAATCTGAGGCTAGAGCTCCAGCTAGAGCATATGCTGCACGAGCTAGAGAGGATGCTTCCTCCCCCGACGTCATTACCGGTATTTTCACTCTTTATGATACTACTGTAATTGCACTAATTGATCCTGGTTCGACTCATTCTTATGTGTGTGAAACTTTAAAATTCGGCAAGACTCTGCTAGTTGAGTCTACCGAGTTTGTGATTCGTGTGTCCAACCCTTTGGGTAGATGTGTGCTTGTTAATAAAGTGTGTAGAGGTTGCCCGTTGATGATTCGAGATTATTGCTTCCCAACTGATTTAATGTTGTTACCCTTTGACGAATTTGATATAATCTTGGGTATGGATTGGTTAACTTCGCACGAGGCAGTAGTGGATTGTAAAAGAAAGCTTATTGATTTGAAATGTCGAAACGGTGAGACCATCAGAATTAAATCCTGTGACATAAATGGGTTGCCTACAGCAATATCTTCAATGTTAGCCCAAAAGTATGTGAGAAAAGGGTGTGAAGCTTATTTGGCCTATGTACTGGATAATAAAATGTCTGAGAAACAAATTGAATCTGTATCAGTTGTATGTGAATACCCCGATGTGTTTCCTGAAGAACTACCGGGTTTACCCCCTGTACGAGAGATTGAGTTCGGCATTGAGTTAGTGGCGGGTACGACTCCGATTTCGATAGCTCCGTACCGAATGGCACCTACTGAATTAAAAGAATTGAAAGCGCAGTTGCAAGAGTTGACAGATAGGGGTTTCGCGCGACCGAGTTTTTCTCCGTGGGGTGCACCGGTTTTATTTGTGAAAAAGAAAGATGGGACTATGCGAATGTGTATCGACTACCGGCAGCTAAATAAGGTAACTATAAAGAATAAGTACCCGTTACCTCGGATTGATGATTTATTTGATCAGTTGAAGGGGGCTTCAGTGTTTTCGAAAATAGATTTGAGATCGGGCTATTATCAATTGCGAGTCAGAGATTCAGATGTGCCAAAGACTGCATTTCGAACGAGGTACGGACATTATGAGTTTTTGGTTATGCCTTTTGGACTCACTAATGCACCTGCTATTTTTATGGATCTAATGAACCGGTCTTTCGGCGCGATTTTGGATCGGTTTGTAGTAGTGTTTATTGATGATATACTGATCTACTCTAAAAATGAAACGGAACATGCTGAGCATTTGAGATTAGTACTACAAACTTTGAGAGATCAACGATTGTATGCAAAGTTGGTAAGTGTGAGTTCGGATGAATGAGGTCACTTCTTGGGTCATGTTGTTTGATTAGTCGGTATTCGGGTGGATCCAAACAAAATAGCGGCTATACTTGATTGGAGACCACCAAAGAATGTTTCGAGATCCAAGTTTCCTAGGTCTTGCGCGGGATATTACAGACGGTTTGTAAAAGGTTTTTTCATCATAGCTACCCCTTTGATGAGATTACTACAGAAAGATGTCAAATTTGAGTGGTCAGAAAAGTGTCGTAAAAGTTTCAACAGCTTGAAAGCCCTTTTGATCGAGGCTCTCAAGTGTTAACTCAGCCTGAATCGAGTAAAGAATTTACTATTTTTAGTGATGCTTCCTTGAATGGGTTGGGTTGTGTTTTAATGCAAGAAGGCAAGGTGATAGCCTACGCCGAGACAATTGAAGCCGCATGAGAAAAATTATCCAACTCACGATCCGAGTTAGCGACCATCGTGTTCGCATTAAAAATTTGGCGTCACTACTTATTTGGCGAAAATGTCATATTTATTCAGATCACAAAAGTTTGAAGTATTTGATGACTCAGAGAAATCCTAAATTTGAGACAACGCAGATGGTTAGAATTGCTGAAAGACTATGAATTAGTGATTGACTACCATCCGGGGAAAGCTAACGTTGTTGCGGATGCGTTAAGTCGAAAATCATTATTCGCTCTTCGTGCATTGAACGCACAGGTGGCTATGTCTGATGATGGCTCAATCATAGCCAAGTTACAAGCAAGACCGTTGTTTATTCAGCAGATTTGTGATGCACAGAAAGTTGACAAAAAGTTGATTGCTATTCGGATTCAGTGTGAAAATGGTACAGAATCAGATTTTCAGATCGATGCAAATGATTGTTTGAGTTATAAAAGTCGATTGTGTGTTCCTAAGAACTCAGATTTGATACAGATGTTTATGAGGGAGGCCCATAATGGTCGAATGTCGATACACCCAGGTAGCACGAAAATGTATAACGATTTGAAACAGTTTTATTGGTGGCCTGGCATGAAACGGGACATATCTGAGTTTGTTTCCAAGTGTTTAATTTGTCAACAAGTGAAAGCTGAGCATCAGGTACCGTCCGGATTACTTCAACCAATCATGATACCCGAATGGAAATGGGATAGAATTACAATGGATTTTGTATCCGGTCTTCCTATGACACCGAGTAAGAAAGATGCTGTATGGGTTATCGTTGATAGACTAACTAAATCAGCTTATTTTGTGCCGGTACGTACCGACTTTTCACTTGATAAACTTGCCAAATTGTATGTGTCGCAGATTGTAAGGTTGCACGGTGTACCAAGTTCTATTGTTTCTAGTAGGGACCCAAGATTCACATCGCGGTTCGGAAGAAATTGCAAGATGCTCTAGGTACTAAACTTTATTTTAGTATGACTTTCCATCCGCAAAACAGACGGTCACCGAAATAACTATTTTGATACTTGAGGACATGTTGAGGTGTTGCGTTTCGAGTTTGAAGGTACGTGGGAACGATACCTACCTTTGATTGAATTTGCTTACAATAATAGCTTCCAATCTGGCATAAAAATGGCGCCTTATAAAGCCTTATATGGTCGAAAATGTCGCACACCGTTGTATTGGGTGAGCTCGGTGAAAACAAAATACACGGGGTTGATTGGATTAAAGCGAGTAATGTAAGGTGGTACTTATCGTAAATAACTTGAAAGTCGCCGAACGCCGGAAGTCCTATGCCGATTTGAAGCGTAAGGATATTGAATTTCGTGTCGAGATCGGGTGTTCTTAAAAGTTTCTCCGTGGAAGAAAATACTCCGATTTGGTAGGAAGGCAAGTTGAGTCCGAGATTTATCGGACCGTATGAAATCATCGAGCGTATAGGGCTTGTTGCTTATCGATTGAAACGCGCCTTGACTTAGAAAAGATACACAATGTATTTCATGTTTCGATGCTTCGCAGATACTGAGATCGGATCCGTCTCATGTGATCACCCCGTTAGAGATTGAAATTCGATCTGATTTGACCTATGATGAGGAACCGATTCGTATCTTAGCTCGGGAAACCAAAGAGTTAAGAAATAAAAGAGTTCCATTAGTAAAGATTCTATGAAATCATCACGGAGTTGAAGAGGCTACGTGGGAACACTCAAGAGTCAATGAGGCAACAATATCCGAACTTATTCAACGGTAAAATTTTTCGAGGACGAAAATTCTTATGGGGGAGAGTTATATGCATCAAATTTGACCCAAATCGAACGGTGGTTTCGGGACCACGAATTCGAGTCCGAGAAATGTTTTAATATTTTATTTCATGATTATTATATGTGAATGAAAATGTGTGAAAGTTTCGTAGAAAAATTTTATCGTTTAAGTGCTTAATTTGATAAAAAGGATTTAATCGAGAAAACGCGAAAGTTGCATGCTAAAAAGAAAGTTACTAATTTGATTGTGGCTTTTTAAGTGGGTGTACTAAAAGGGCAATTAGCCCATGTGCAATAAGGAGGGACGGCAATAGGCCTTTTAATCATAAAATTTAAGTTGTTTTAGTATAATTATAAGTTAAAGATTAGTGTTAATAAATATGATAATATATATGTTTGTTTTAACATAAAATAATAAAGTTAAGTGGGAGGAAAGAGAACTTCACCTTGCTCATCTCCTTGGCCGAAAGTAGGAGGAAGAAACTCCATTTTTGGAGCTTGAATTTTCGGCACTTTGGGGCTTAATTAAGGGTATGTGTTTTGTTTAGTTTTTGAAAATTTTTGCATTTTTGGAATGGTTGCTTTAAATCCTATACAACCCATGTTTAAATTTTTGAAAATACTATGTATATAGGATTCGGCCATTAACATGCTTGGATAGTTTTGATGATTGATGGTCTTAGATTAAATGTATGTTAAGGATTTACAAGTTTTGTATTGGAGTTTTTGGTAATTTTGAGTTTATAGGGCTAAATTGAAAAGAATAAAATTGTGAAGGATTAAAATGTCAAATAGATGAAATGTATGGACAGCCATGGCTATGGGGAAGGTTCGGCCTAGCCATAGTGTTAGGAAATTTTGCATATTTTGAGTTTTGTGTAAAATTGGACCAAATTGTAAAAATGGAAAACATTAGGGGCAAAATTGTAAATTGCCCATTTGTGTGTCCTGGGACTAAATTGAGATGAAAAGCAATTAAATGAGCTAAATTTTAATGTGTTTTAGATCAAGAGCAAAGAAAAACGGAATTAGACCGGGGAAAGACGAAGGTTCTCGAATAGCCGATTCACAGACGGACTATCGACAACCGAGGTAAGTCCTTTAGCTAAAATATGTCAATAAATTAATTATGAACTTAGTGAATGATGAATTGTGGAAATTTAGAGTATAAATTCATGATATAGCCGAATGGGAATGTATAGTATTGAAGTGAATTTATTTTGGCTAATGCAAGGTGAATAAGTAAGTTCTTGAGCTACCTTATGTTTAAAGGTTATTTATAAATCTAGTGAATGATAAAATTTGTATGAGTTTGGTGTAAAACCATGAGTTGGCCGAATGTGATGATGATGAATTGGACTTGATTTCAAATATTTTAATGCAATGTGAATAAATGCATATGGTTCGATATGTGATAGTGAAATGTAAAAGCATGTAAAACTATTCTGACATTCGGGCTTGAGCCTATGAGCCTTGTGCCGGTGTTACTTATCGGGCTTTTATGCCTAGCAGGCCTTGTGCCGGTGTTACTTATCGGGCTTTTATGCCTAGCAGGCCTTGTGCCGGTGATTCTTTTCGGGCTTATACGCCTAGCAGGCTTGATGCCGGTGATGTATTTTACAAAATGGAAATCGAAATTTATGTTCAAGGTGAATTAAAGCAAACTTATCGAGTTAACTGCTCAGGTGAGTATGTGAAGTAGGAATGAATTTCTTACTTATATAAGACAAGGAAAATCAGTAATTTATTGTAAATAGCACGTGTTACGAGTGTAGAAAATATATATATATGGTTATAATATGTGTTATCGGCTTTACAAATGAATGATATGATTGTTATATCTTAGTCTTTTATGATGAGAATACATGACTAGGCATACTTGGCTACATGAGTGGTTGTGTAATTGATGCCATATTATAGTAATTGACCAGTATATGAATATGTGTACTTAAAATTATACGATGACATTTGGGTTTCGAAAGGTTAAATCATAAACAAGTATTTCGAACATAAGCATGTGGGTGAAGAAATATCGTTTCTACAAATTCATACTTGTTAAAATGAGTATGAAAATCTAAGTTTGAAAATAAGTATGAGTACAAGTCCACAAATTTGAATTATAGTAATTTAATGGTCGATATTCAAATGTTATTTTTATGAAGTTAGGACTTACTAAGCTAGCAAGCTTATCGTGTGAAATGTTTCTTTTGTTTTATAGATTAGGTGCAATCTACAAGCTCGTCGGGACCGCTTGGAAAGTCGCTCACACTATCAATCTACATTTTGGGTACTCTTTCATTTTGGTTTTAAACAAAGGCATGTATAGGAAAAGACTTGGTTTTTGTTTGATGAAATTTCACGGTTCATGTATATAATGGCCATGCGAATATGGCTAATTTTCTAGTTAAATACGTTGTTGTGTTTTTGATATGTATGTTGGTTCATGATGGCAAGGTTTATGCTTTCTTAATCAAAGTTTAATCGTTTTTGTTAAGGAAATGTTTATATACGAAATGAATCCTTGAAGTAGGAATGTAGGTAGGTTCGGTTAGAAGCTAGTCTCTCATAAAATGCTACAAAATAGTTTGTAGTAACAGCAGTGATGTGAGTTAGAAAAATCACCAAAAATAGGGTATATTGAATTAGAAGGTGAATGAGATATGGAATTAAACCTTATTGTATCTATTTTTACATGAAAGAAACAGAGTAGGCAAAAGATTTATATATTATGAGATAATTAAGTTTTAGTGAGACCTGCTCTGAATGAATTCGTGAGTCAGTGTTCTGTTTTGGAAAAATTTCCATAAATTGTACAAAAATAATTAAGACGCATGGTTTATATGTGTAGAACCCTTAATGAGTCTATTTTTCATTGGCATAAACAAGAACATCATAGGAAATTTGTGCAATAAGATAACTTCATTTTTGTAGGGACAGGTCAGAATCGTCAAGCAGTGTAATAAGGGTAACTTTGACGAATAAACTGTACTAATTGGCCACATGAAAAATTCTGGAAATATTATGGTAAATATTCATATGAGTCTAGTTTCAAGGAAAATTTACGGATCTAAATTTCGAGTTTTTTAACTCGAGTTATGGCCGATTTAGTCAGAGTAACGCAGTTGGACAGCTTTAAAAATTTTACTCCCCGAGTTAATGGTTAAGTCTAGTAATGCCACGCACTCGATTCCGGCAAGGGTTTCGGGTAAGGGGTGTGACAAGCAGGGAGAGAGATAGATTCAGCCTAGAGAAGAAAATAGGGGAGAAGAAAAAGATGAATGAATGTGACTTTAATGGTCTTTCAAGTTTCGGCCAAGGATCAAAAAGAGAGAATGAGGGTTGAAAAGCTAGGTGTTTTCGGCACAAAAGAGAGAATGTAAACTAGAAGGAAAAGAAGACTAATTTTCGGCACTCCACACTACACTAGCACTCAATTTCGGCACACTTAGCCCCTCCCCAAAACCGATTATGCACACCTCTAGAACCCCACATTCGGCCACCACCTTTCCCCCCTCTCAAATCCCTTATTTTTCTCCTCATTTTCCTCCCTTCCCCTCATTCTAATGAGTTTGAATGAGTCAAATTCCCATCTCTTCTCTTAGCCACAAGTTTGAGTTGTTTGACTCAATCCACACTTCATCCTTGAAGTGTCCACGCCAAGTCCAGCTCCTCCCCTTATTGACGCAAAAAGAAACCTCCAAAATGCAATCCATGCTACTCGATCCTTGTCCCCTTTTCACTCCCTGAGGCGTCATTCCCTTGTGCTCTAAGTGGCACCTCCTTGCCAATTTACCATTTCAACTATTGTGCCAGTGAACACTACATCAAATTCCTTAAGGCCTAGCTCCCCCCTAATCAGCTTAAACCAAAAAGTCTCACTAAGGCTTCCACCTAACCCCAAAGTTTCCTGAAGCCCCCAAACACATTCAAACAGTACACAGAGCATACTAACACATATATATGCAAAATGCGAGACCCCTAAATCTGGGATATTACAGTTCCACCCCCTTAAAGAAATTTCAGCCTCGAAATTACCTGGTCAAAATAGGTGAGGGTACTGTTGTCGCATTGCCTCCTCTAGCTCCCACGAAGCTTCTTCTGATCCATGGTTCCGCCATAACACCTTGACTAGAGGAACTGATTTCCTCCGCAACATCTTCACATCCCGCTCTAAAATCTGAATCGGCTCTTCCTCATAGGACAAGTCTGGTCTCAACTTAACTTCCTCAACTGGCACCACGTGAGATAGATCCGATCGGTAATGATGTAGCATCAAAACATGGAACACATCATGCATCTGTTTCAATTCTGAAGGCAACTCTAACTGATATGCCACTGGTCCAACTCGCTTCAAAACCCGATAAGGCCCTATAAACCTAGGACTTAGCTTACCCTTACGTCCAAATCTCATCACCTTCTTCTATGGTGAAACTTTCAGAAACACCCGCTCACCCACTACAAATTCTATCTCCTTCCGTTTAAGATCCGCATACGACTTCTGTCTGTCAGATGCCTCCTTCAACCGTGCCCAAATTACCTTAACCTTTTCTTCCAATTCTGCCACTAACTTTAGACCCAAAACATGACGTTCACCCAGTTCCATCCAACAAGTAGGAGTCCGACACTTCCGCCCATACAGTGCTTCATACGGCGCCATTGGAATACTAGCTTGATAACTGTTGTTGTAAGCGAATTCTGCTAAAGGCAAGAATTCCTCCCATCTACCTCTGAAATCGATAACACATCCCCTCAACATATCCTCTAACACCTGAATTACCCTTTTCGACTGGCCATCCGTCTGCGGATGAAATGCTGTGCTAAAGTCCAACCTGGTGCCCAATGCCTGATGCAATGCCCTCCAAAACTGCGACGTAAATCTAGGGTCTCCATCTGATATAATCGATATCGGCACCCTGTGTAGTCTCACAATTTCGGCTACATACAGCTTCGTTAACCTCTGCAGAGAGTAATCAACACGAACAGGTATGAAATGAGTGAATTTTGTCAACCGATCCACAATCACCCATACCGAGTCCTTCTTAGTAGGCGTAAGAGGAAGCCCACTAACGAAATCCATCGTGATTCTCTCCCACTTCCACTGCAAAATTTTCACTGGTTGCAGCAACCCCGTAGGCACTTGATGTTCAGCTTTAACCTGCTGACACGTCAAGCACTTGCCTACAAATTCCGTAACTTCCCGCTTCAGAACAGGCCACCAAAACTGATCCCGTAGATCGCTATACAGCTTACTCCCTCCCGGATGCATAGCGTAAGGGCTACTGTGCGATTCCCGAAGAATCTTCTGCCTTAATTCCACATCCTTCGGCATACAAACCCTACCCCTGAAGCACAAAATTCCATCGCTGCTTACACTGTAGTTTTCTAATCCCCCATTCTGAACCTGTAGAAGTCGAGCACTTAGAACCTCATCCACCAACTGTTTCTCATTTACCTGACTCAACTATGTTGGCTTCACCTGCAGCTCCGCAAATAAACTTCCGTCGTCATAAAGACTAAGATGAACGAACATCACCCACAGATCCGACACTACTTTTCGACTAAGCGAATCCGCCACCATATTCGCTTTACTCGGGTGGTACTCAATCGAGCAATCATAATCCTTTAATAATTCCACCCACCTCCGCTGTCTCAAGTTCAATTTCTTCTGAGTCAGCAGATACTTTAAACTCTTATGGTCCATGCAGATCACCGACTTTTCTCCATACAGATAATGCCTCCACACTTTCAACGCGAAAACCACAGCTGCCAACTCCAGGTCGTGAGTCGGATAGTTAACTTCATGAGGTCTTAACTGTCGAGACGCATAGGCAACAACCTTCCCTTCCTGCATCAGTACACAACCTAACCCCGTGTGAGAAGCATTACAATACACCACAAAATCTTTCCTCGCCTCTGGCTGAATTAAAATCGGAGCCTCTGTCAAAATCCTCTTAAACTTCTCGAAACTCTTCTGTTGCTTGTCTGTCCACACAAAAGGTACCTCCTTTCTCAACAACTTAGTCAATGGTGCGGCAATTGAAGAAAAACCCTCGACAAACCTTCTGTAGTAACCTGCTAACCCCAAGAAACTGTGAATCTCCGCCACTGACTTAGGTGGCTCCCAATCTAATACTGCATCAATCTTCTGATGATCCACTCTTATCCCTTCCGCAGATACCACATGACCAAGAAAAGCGACTTCTCTTAACCAAAATTCGCACTTGCTAAAATTGGCATATAGCTTCTTTTCCCTTAAAAACTACAGCACTACCCGAAGATGCGCATCATATTCCTCCTCAGACTTGGAATATACTAGGATGTCGTCTATGAATACCACAATGAATTGGTCCAAGTAGGGCTGGAAAACCCCTATTCATCATATCCATGAACGCAGCTGGTGCGTTCGTCAACCCAAATGGCATTACCAGGAATTCATAGTGCCCGTATCGAGTCCAGAAAGCTGTCTTATGGATATCTGCTTCCTTAACCTTAAGCTGGTGATACCCCAACCTTAAATCTATCTTCGAAAAGACCGCAGTCCCTTTAAGCTGATCAAACAAGTTGTCTATACTCAGCAGCGGGTACTTGTTCTTGATCGTCAGCTTATTCAACTGACGATAATCTATGCATATACGCATAGATCCGTCCTTCTTCTTCACAAATAAGACCGGTGCTCCCCATGGAGACACACTGGGCCGAATGAAACCGCGATCTAACATCTCTTGGATTTGGGCCTTAAGCTCAACCAACTCCTTCGGTGCCATCCTGTACGGAGCGATGGACACTGGCGCTGTACCTGGCAGCAAGTCGATTCCAAACTCCACCTCATGATCCGGAGGCAACCTTGGAAGTTCTTCCAGAAAAACATCCACAAACTCCTTCACTGTTCTAACCTCCCCCACAGCAGCTTCTTTTGCATCCAAAGCACTAACAAACATTAGGAAAGCCAAGCACCCTTTCTTCACCATCTTCTCTGCCTTGAGAGCAGACACTACATTGGACAGGTAGTCTCTCCTCTCACCTATCACCACAACCTCGTTGTCCTCGGGAGTCCTCAATGTCATGTGCTTAGTAGCACAGTCCAAATTCGCACGATACCTTACTAGCCAGTCCATCCCTAGGATCAAGTCAAATTTTCCGAACGGCAGCTCCATCAAGTCAGCCAGAAACACTGACTCCTGAACTTCTAAAGGCACATCCCTAAAAAGTTTGTCTACCACTACTGATTGGTCTAAAGGACTAAGTACAGTCATCTTTCTAGAGACAATTTCAGAGTTCACATTCAAGGTTCCAGACATCATACTAGCAATGTAAGAGTGAGTTGACCTAACATCAATTAAAGCAGTAAAGGGTAACCCAAAAATAAGGAACGTACCCGTGATCACATCTGGTGCATCCCCCTCCTAACATGTCTGGCTACATAAAGCAACCCAGGCTATCTTGCATCTGAGCTTCCAGCACCTCTGCTCGGTGCTCCACGACCTCGACCAAAACCATTCCCTCATCGGTTCGAACCACGACCCCTCGACATCTGTTGACCACCTCTTCCCGGCTGCACATACCCCTATCCTACTGCCCGAGTCCTATCCACATCCTGAGGACAATTCTTAACCAAGTGATCCTTGGACCCACATCTGAAACACTCTTTACTCATTCCTCAGCACTCTCCTACATGAGTCCTCCCATACTAGGCACACGGTCGAAACTGATTCCCAGTAGATGGCACAGAAGCGCGAGCAGAACTCTCAACCCTAGGCTTTTTCAAAAAACCCCCAGATGATGCTGACGGTCCAAAACTCCTCTTATTTCTGCCTCTGTCCCTATCTCTGTTCTACCTATCAGTTCGTTTGACCTCCTCCGCTATTCTAGCTTTTTCTACCAGAATAGCAAAATCCCTCTCCCGTTGAGGAGCGATCAACACCCGTAGCTTATCTCGCAACCCATCCTCAAATCTAACACAGCACTCATAATCTGTAGCCACAATTCCCCGAGCATACCGACTTAACCGCAAGAACTCTGCTTCATACTCTGCTACTAACTTAGCCCCTTGTACTAGGTTCAGGAACGCCTTCCTTTGTGCGTCCACATAACTAGCCCCGACGTACTTCACTTCGAACTTCACCTTAAAGAAACCCCAATCCACTCGATCACGAGTACCTCTCTCGACGGTGAGCCACCACCGTAGGCCTCATCCTGGAAGTAAAGAAAAAAGCACCTTCAACTTCTCGCCAAGTGAGTGCAGTCCAAGTCATCCATGATCCTCTCAACTGCCTCTAACCAGTACTCTGCTACGTTCGGAGCTACCCCCGAGACACCCCTAAATATCTCGGTTCCATTCGCTCTGAGTCGCTCAGACACTGATTTTCGGGCCCCAGTACCCATGTTTGCCCCTGTAACTCTCTCTAAAACCCGTAGCATAGCCTGAGACACTGCGTCGTCTCCACCCATCTGATCTTGAAAATCAGCCTCCGCAGCTGGTGGCGGCATTTCATTCCCTGATCCATGACCAGACCCAACTGGTTCCGATACAGTCATTCTGCCTCTACCACGCCCACATGCGTTACGACCACGTCCCCTAGAACTCATGTCTATCGTCGCGTTCTAATCTGTTTTAAAGAGTTTTATGCATTAGCTTTCTTTCCACTATTTGATTAAAAGAGAAGTTTTATTATATAGAATTTGAAGTTACTCTTTCGTAAAGAGCACACATCCTAAAGGTTTCAGTCTCTAAGGAGAATATCTTAAATTCTAATATCCTTATCCATAATAATGCATCACATATCCACTTTTATTCAATCCATTTAACAAGTCAGAAGACTTACCTGGCAGACCTGGGCCAGAAGATTCGAATGCCATGCCTTCACAAATCCATTCCTCGGAAAATTTCTTTTAACCAGCTTTAAATACCTATTTTGAAAACGTTGTGGGCCTCAAAACCCAAAGGCCGAGTTTAAAATCTGGGCTCTGATACCAAATTGTAACATCCCAAACTCGGCCCAAAACACCACGGCCAAATTCAGAATGTTACTGGAAAAACATTTGAAAAGAAATTAGTTTAAGGGTGAAAACACGTATTGGGTTTAAAATAAACTTCTAATTTATAAGGGTTAACTTATTTATAAGATGTTTGTCGTTTTGATAGTAGTTTTCCGGGAAAATAAAACTTTGAAGGTCGTGCATAGTTTAAATCATTATACGTTTGAAAATTCAAAAAAAAAACCGAGTTGTTGAGAGTATTCCAGGTTTGAAAACTTTAATTTAAGTTTTTAAGTTGTAAGTGTTTCCAAAATCATTCTCAGTTATTAGTCCGATAATCATTCTAACTTAAAACATAATAAAATCCCTAAATATTTAAAGTGGCCTTATTAAAAAAAAATTATCCCAAACGTAACTGAAATTTAAAATGTATATAAATAAACAAAAATTGGCTCTGCATGGCCACCTCGAATCCACTCCAGCCCGGTCTAGAAAATCATGTGTCACCTGCATTGTGTTTCATAAAAAAAAAGGGTGAGTCAAACTGACTCAGTGTGTAATTAATCCACGTATTTCCACAATTAGGCTTGGCCCAAAACTACACAAATCCACATACCACACATGAGGATGCAAAATGTTACCCATCCCAACCTAGTATCCAACCGCTACACACCCCCGTATATCCTGCCACCACATACCAGGGGATTACTAAATCGACCCTCCATCCGCTACACATAATTCGGCAATCAATTCCGTCCACTTAGTGGTCTAGCCACTGGTCCACGTGATTAAATCATAATATCCACAACGTGACTCAAGGTCAACATCAATCCACGATGTAGCTCAAGGCTAACATTAATCCACGATGAGGCGCGAAGCCAACATCAATCCACGTACATAAATGTACACCCTTTCCTTCATTAAATATATCCCGAACCCCATGCATATGCAACATATTATAATGATATGGCAAGATAATGTATGAACATATTAGATAGGCACATATGACATGCTTACATGTATCCACAATAATTAACCACAACCACACCATAGATAGTGCACTAACCTGGTTACCGGACTACCCAATAAGGGTAACAACACCACCACAGCCACTGTATTGGCTACCACACACATATCACATGCAATTAATGAATTAACAAGGAAACAGAGTATTAACTACACACCTGATAACCCAAAGCACTAGACTCTCGATTTCTCTAACGTCTTCACTCGAAGAGACTATAGTGAACTGCTTGTCTCTTTCTGACGCTGGCCCACACCTCGGTGGCCAATCCCGAACCGCTGAAGCTGAACGCTTCTTGAATTTAGGGGTAGGGACTACGTGTCCAACCCCTTTCTCTCCTTGGCTGGTACTCGCATCCATCGAATAGTAACTTAATCAGAAGCCCCGAGTTAAACGCTAAATCAAATCTAAACGAGACAAATAATATCTTAATTGAGTAATCTTACCAAAGTCGACTCAAATCCCGAGGGTTCTCACTTGATCTTGAAAGTTGTCAAAATCCCTACATTAGTCATGTTAGAATCGGCTCTAACGCTTATAGACAAAAGAAATGGCCTTTGGCCGAATATCACAACCTTCTCACCTTGAACAATCAGAGTCCGAACAATCCTTAATTTCCTCACCCCTTGCTACAAACCAAAGAACCACAAAATCAACTCTTATAGATTCGGCCACCCCTCAAAAAATCGAATAAGGCTTTTGGTTTTAGTAACCAAACAGAAAAGGAAAAGGATCTAAAAGAATAAGAACCCTTACCATAGCACTAGAAATCAATTCAATAGGTTAGAACTAAATGAATGTCGGCACCTTCCAAATATGGGGTATGAACTTCGGCTTCTAATGCTTTAAGAATACCATGATTACAAAGGAGACCATAAGTAGTGACTTTCTGCTATGAAGAACAAGTAGCAAAGGTAGAAGATACTGGAAGAAGAGAAAATGAACAATAGGTGATACGGCTTAAAAGAGAAAGGAAATTAAAGAGGAAAACAAATGATAAAAGTTTCGGCTATGGGAAATAATGAAGAGAAAGGTTCGGCTTTAACAAGAGAAATGAGGTAAAGGTTTAAGGCCACCAAAATGAAAAGAAAAGAGGAGCAGGGAGAGAGATAGATTCGGCCTAGAGAAGAAAATAGAAGAGAAAAAAAAAGATGAACGAAAGTGACCTTAATGGTCTTTCAAGTTTCGACCCAAGATCAAAAAGAGAGAATGAGGGTTGAAAAGCTAGGTGTTTTCGGCACAAAAGAGAGAATGAAAACTAGAAGGAAAAGAAGACTAATTTTCGACACTCTATACTACACTAGCACTCAATTTCGGCACACTTAGCCCCTCCCTAAAACCGATTATACACACCTCTAGAACCCCACATTCGGCCACCACCTTTCCCCACTATCAAATCCCTTATTTTTCTCCTCATTTTCCTCCCCTCCCCTCATTCTAATGAGTTTGAATGAGTCAAATTCCCATCTCTTATCTTAGTCGCAAGTTTGAGTTGTTTGACTCAATCCACACTTCATCCTTGAAGTGTCCACGCCAACTCCAACTCCTCCCCTTATTGACACAAAAGAAACCTCTAAAATGCAATCTATGCTACTAAAACCTTGTCCCCTTTTCACACCCTGAGGCGTCACTCCTTTGTGCTCTAAGTGGCGCCTGCTTGCCAATTTACCACTTGAATTATTGTGCCAGTGAACACTACATCAAATCCCTTAAGGCCTAGCTCCCCTAGCTCCCCCCTAATCACCTTAAACCAAAAGTCTCACTAAGGCTTCCACCTAACCCCAAAGTTTCCCGAAGACCCCAAACACATTCAAACAGCACACAGAGCATACTAACACATATATATGCAAAATGCGAGACCCCTAAATCCCAGATATTACAAAGAAAACGTATCATATGGACATGTAAAAGTTGTTTTTTCTTGATCCTCAAGAGCTATTGGGATTTAGAAGTAGCTGGAGAGTTCGTCCAAGAAGCAATAATACATATGCCCAGATAATCTTTCTAACATCTGATCAATAAAGGGCAAAGGGAAGTGGTCTTTTCTAGTGGCGTCGTTCAGCTTTCTATAGTCAATACAAACTCTCCAACCTGTAACTGTTCTTGTAGGAATCAATTCATTTTTTTCGTTGGCTACAACAGTCATGCCTCCTTTCTTTGGAACTACCTGCACAAGATTTTACCCAAGTCTTCATCGGAAATAGGATAAATTATTCCTGCATCTAGAAGTTTAATTACCTCAGCTTTGACAACTTCTTTCATATTTGGGTTCAACCGTCTCTGAGGTTGCACACACGGTTTATACTCATCTTCCATTAAAATTTTGTGGGTGCAGAATGATGGGCTTATTCTTTTAATGTCAGACATTTTCCATGCTATGGCTCTTTCATATTTCCTTAGTACCCTTAGCAAATCTTCTTTCTCTTTGGGTCCTAGTTCTGAAGAGATGATTACTGGTAGTGTAGAATTATCTTCGAGGAATGCATATTCTAAATGTTTTGGCAATTGTTTTAATTCTAATTTGGGCGGCTCGTCAATAGAGGGTTTCTGTTTTGGTTCGTCATTGATTTCAATACCCTCTATTTTCATCTGTCTAGAGGATGATGTGTTAGGATTCAATTCATCGATATCGTTATCTATCCCCTCACCTTGTGTAAGACACAGTTCCATCGTGTCATTGTGCATGATTTCCTACAAAGACTCTTGAAAAATGTGATCAGTGGCATCAACAAAGTAACAAGAATCATCTTGTTCTCTAGAATATCGCATGGCATCGTAAATTTGAAAAATAATTTCCTCATCGCCTACCCTTAGTGCAAGCTTACCATCACCAACATTAATGATAGCCCTAGCAGTAGCTCGAAAGGGTCGTCCCAAAATTAAAGGTACTTCTACATCCTCATTCATGTCAAGCACAACAAAATCAATAGGAAATATAAATTTATCTACTTTTACCAGAACATCTTCGATAATTCCCCTATGATATTTAACAGATCTGTCAGCTAACTGAATACTCATCCTAGTGGGTTTTGGTTCCCCAAGACCAAGTTGCTTAAACATTCTATAACGCATTAAATTAATACTGGCACCTAAATCAGCTAGTGCTTTTTTTATGTTCAAACTACCAATTAAACAAGGAATAGTGAAACATCTTGGATCTTTCAATTTGGTTGGCAGCTTGTTTTGAATGATAGCTGAGCATTCTTCATTAAGTTCCACTATTGAAATTTCTTCGAACTTCCTCTCATTTGTTAGAAGCTCTTTTAAAAATTTTGCATATGTTGGCATCTGCGAAATAGCTTCAACAAAAGGTAAGTTAATATGTAACTGTTTGAAAAGTTTAAAAAATTTACCATATTGTACGTATAAGCAGTCTTTCTTTAACTTTGCTGAATATGGGATTGTTGGGTTAATTTCCTCACGGGTCGGGGTTTGCCATTGCCTTTATCGGTTTCATGTGGTACCTTTGTTTTTGTTTTGACTAACTCCCTTCCACTTCTGAGCACCACTTCCTTTACGTGCTCTTTTTCCCTAGGTAAGTTTTCTGATCGTAGTTCAGAAACTAACTTAGTAAGTTGCCCAATTTGATCCTTGAGCTCCTGTGTCGATGCTTGCTATTCTTCAAGTTTTGCTTCTATATTTTGGAAACGTGTTTCTGAGACTGTTATGAATTTTGTTAGCATCTCTTCAAGGTTTGACTTCTTTTCCTGTGGGTAGGGCTGTTGTTGGAAGTTTTGGGATAGTTGTTGCCTTTGATTTCCTTGAGCACCCCATGATAAATTGGGGTGGTTCTTCCAACCTGGATTATAAGTATTACTATAAGGGTTATTGTTAGATCAGAAATTGTTACCCATATAGTTTATTTGTTCGCTTTCCATGCCCTGTTCGTAGGGTGGGTACTCAGGATTCGCCACGCCTCCACTTGCGTCGCACTGCATAACTGGATGTACCTGCGAAGAACCGTATAAGCCATCAAATTTTTTATGTAACATCTCTACTTGATTTGATAGTAGGGTTACTGAATCGAGGTTGAAAACTGCGGCTGCTTTGGCTGGCCTTGTCCTTGTAACTTGCCACTGATAGTTATTCAACGACATCTCCTTTATAAACTCATAGGCTACTGTAAGAGTTTTGTTGTTCAGGGTTCTGCCGACTGTTGAATCGATTAATTGCCTTGTTGAAGGGTTCACACCATTGTAGAAAGTTTGGACCTGTAGCCACAAAGGTAATCCATGGTGTGGGCACTTCCTCAACAAGTCTTTGTATCTCTCCCATGCTTCGTAAAGTGTCTCTAAATCCATCTGCACAAAAGAAGAGATGTCATTCCTTAACTTGGCCGTTTTCGCCAATGGAAAATATTTTACTAAAAATTTTTCGGTCATTTGATCCCATGTAGTGATTGACCCTCGTGGAAGAGAATGTAACCACTGTTTGGCTTTATTTCTCAAAGAAAAGGGAAATAACCGAAGACGGATGGCATCATCAGAAATTCCATTTATTTTGAAGGGACCACAGAATTCTAGAAAATTTGCTAAGTGTGTATTAGGATCCTCATCTTGCAAACCATCAAACTGAACAAACTGTTGTATCATCTATATGGTGTTAGTTTCAGTTCAAAATTATTTGCAGCAATAGTAGGCCTAACAATACTTGACTCAGTTCCTGTTAAACTAGGTTTAGCATAATCGTACATAGTTCGAGGAGCATGATTTTCGGCCATCTCTGGAGGTAGCGGATTATTCTCAGCCATGTAATATCCCGGGTTAGGGGCTGTTTTGTTGTTGCATGTTTTGCATGTGTTTGGTGTGCTGCATTGTTGTTTGTGTTGTATCGGGGCTTAATTGTAGGCTAGAAGTAAGCCTGAGTAGGTAGAAAATTTTTAGTTTTTGAGCTAAGGTATAAGGAGCTGAGGAAGCTGGGGCTTTTAAATTTATTTTGGGTGTTTGCTAGCACAAGAAACAAGTTGGTGGAGTGGCAATGTAGGCGCCACTAAGGGCTTGTGAATGTGACGCCACTTGCAGGGGGGTGAGGTCCTGTGTTCAAGCTGCAAAGTGGCCACATTTTGCATTCTTTTTGGACGGCATAGGAGGGAGGAGTTGGAGGGAGTTCAAATTCCTCCTTGGACTTGGTCAAGTGGTGATTTGGAGGGTGGAGAGTAAATAGTGGAGTGTGACTTGGTCCACACATTTGAAATGTGTGGAGTGGAGTGAATGGGGGGATATGGCCGAATTTTTGGGAGTTGGGGGAGAGGGTGGCCGGTTTTGGGAAGTGGGAAGGCTATGCCGAAATTCTATTTGGCATTTTTGATGTTTCGGTCAAACAGGTAATGAACAAAATTTCTTCTTTTGTCAATAGCTTAAACCGAAAATTCAAGAGAGTCTCTCATTCTTTTCTTCTTGGAAAACCGAAAGACCAAATCCCTAAGGCTTGCCGAATTTGTTTTGCTTTTCTCTCAAACTTCTTGTAGCCGAATGCACTCTTGCATTTTCTTTTCTTCTTCATTTGCATAAGCCGAAATTGGTGTTGTTCTTCTCTTCTCAACTCTCTTTTCTTCTTAAAATCTCCATTAGTGAAACTTTAACCTCCAAGATACTTTCTCCATCCCTTTTACTTGCAAACCGAATACACCTCCTTTTCTTTTCCTATCTTTTTGGTTGTTAGCCGAATATCTCCCCTCTCCTAGAAGTCCTAGTTTGGTCGAATATTGGGTGTTGGTAAGTGCAAGGTCGAATGGCCATATCTCCTCTTTTGGTTCTTTGTTGGTTATGGTTTGGTTAAGGGCCGATTATGGTCGATTTGGAAGGGTGTTAACCTTTTGGATTATCATTTTGTGATAGGGTCTTGGATATCGTAAAGTAGCCAGGAAGAGCCTTCGACTCTTTGAACTGATTGGTAAGTGTGGTAAGGGTTGGTATTGTTGTTAGTCCATTCTTTTAGTTCTCGTTTAGATAAATGTGATTGGTGATTAACTGTTTGTTTATTAGAGTGCCGATTGTTGGAAGAAGAATCACCGCTTGATTCGGTTTGGTAAGGAATCAAATCAATAGCAAGGTAAGGGTGATTCGACAAACCCTTGTTGGTCTAAATGGTGTGGGCGAATGTCTTAGATGCCTAACCCCTATGTTTGGCCGATTGTAGGAGTCGATACTCGAGGGACTTAGATCGTTTCGATTGGGATTTTAGACTCAGATTATCGGTGTGTAACTAACACACCCATATTTAGTGATATTGTTATTGAACTGTTTGCCTATTTAAAATCATGGCGGTTTGATGGATTGATATGATACCCTTTTGGGTATGATCTTGGACTCGGGTAAGTCAGTATTGTTACAAGGTTACTGATGATCTGCATGATACCATGATTATGGATGTATGATATGGGATATGATGTTAAACATTTTAGCATGATATGCATGATTTGTATGATATGCATGGTTACATGAGTCTGGTATGCTAATGGGTGATACGAGTGGAGGGAGAGAGATACTTTGTCTTGACGAGCACCGGTGCTTTGGTAGCACACTTTGTGACTTTGGGTCACGGAGGTTTGGCACCTCCAGAGGTTTGGTACCTCGGCGTCTCGCCCCGCTGGCTCAGTACCACGTGGGTTGGCCCCACAGATGATTATACGGGATTGACGCCAGTGTTTTGGTAACACACGATGGGTTGGCCCCATCACCAGATTTGTGACTACGGTCACTAGTGCTTTGGTAGCACCTTGTGTCTTTGGGACACCAGAGGTTTGGCACCTCATTGCGACTTGTCCACGTGGTTTGACCACCGTGGGTTGGCCCCACTTTAGATATGGGATCGTCGACTAGTGATTTGGTATCACACGATGGGTTGGCCCATCATCATTGGATTTGTGACTTCGGTCACCAGTGCTTTGGTAGCACAACTGTGTCTTTGGGACACACGGTGGTTTGGTACCACATTGATGGATATTGTGTCTTTGGGACACCAAGTGTTTTGGTAACACGTTGTGACTATACGTCACCGGTGGTTTGGCACCACCACGGTGGTTTGGTACCACACGGGGTAGAAAAGGCGATATGGATGGTTAGGATCGGGTTGCATTAATTATGTTGCTATGTATGATGTGTGTTAGCATGTTGTTTCTTCGGGAGCGGGATTTACACGCTGAGTCACTCGACTCACCCTCTCCTTTGACATTTCAGGTGACTCGTAGACGCGGACTTGGAGCCGGGATGGACTCGGGGTGCACATGCCATGCTATAATAAAAGTGTTGCTCGGACTATTGAATTTGGGTACTTTAGTTATTTACTCTCACCTGGGTTTTATATTGGATTTGTAAAAGGCCTTTAATTTATGTTTTATGCTGTTTATGTTTAAATTTTTAATATGCCTTAACAAAATAAGTTGGTATGAATTCTACTAAAACTTGGAAAGATAATGATTACAAAATTATAACGCAAAGTGTTTTTAAACTATACCATCGGGTATCACGCTAAGTCTTTATACTAGACAAACTCAAATGATTTCCAAATCGAACTCGTATTTCTCCTAACTTCAAAAATGTTTGAAGTAACACTAAGAAACTATTAAGGTTTTAAATGGTTTAAACTCGTTTTAACCACACATTCTGGTTAAGTTTTCAAAATCTCCGGGTTTCAAATACACCATCTGATTTCAAACAAGTCTACTTAAATTGTCTTCCAAAATACACTGTGTTTTCACTCGGCTTTTAAACGAAAAATTTAACTTCTCAAAAACATGTTTCCCCGTAACATACCAGATTCGGACGTGGTATCTTGTCCGGGTTTGGGGTGTTACAATTGTGGTATCAGAGCCAAGTTCAAAAGCTCGGCTGTGGGCCTGAGGCCCAAACTGTTTTCAAAGGTCTGTTTTAAATATTTTGGGTTAAAGACATGGCATGGTTTACAAGGCATGGCACCGAGTCTCCGGCACCAGTTCGCCCAGGTAAGTAGTTCTAAACTCTTCTGTGAATTACTATTTGTAGAAGGGTAGGTGATATGGAACGTAGATAGATTTATAGGACTTGAACGCTAGGATTAGATCACTCAAACACTTGAACTAAAGCATAAGACTTAAAGCACTAAACCAATCTATGACTCAGCCACGGGGCTAGGGTGTGGTAACTCCTGTACGCATGTCTAGGAGAGGATCCGGAAGAGCTTGGTATTTAAGCAGTCCTCGTGACTCACCTCCTCTCGCGCAGTATCCCCACAGTGCGTAGCTCGAGTTCACCACGACCAAGAAGGCTCGGTCATAGACTTAACCTAACGACTAAACCCGAAAAGGAATTAGCCATGTTTTCGAAAATACAACAACAACCCTAATGTTTTCAAACTTTTTGCAATAAACTCTTCCAAAATTGAGAATGTCACTTTTACAACAATTTTCTTGAAAAACCTGATTTATGGAAAATTACAAAAATGCCCTTATGGGTAAATTTACTAAAATGCCTCGGTTTATAAAATCTCGAACTCAATAAATTTGTACGAAATTCAGACACTCTGTTTTACAAAATATCAATCAAAAATTTTGATTTTGGAAATTTACGAAAACACCCTCAGTTTGTGAAAATTACTAAAATACCCCTGGTTTCCAAAACGAAGTATTTTACAAAATTTTCAAAGAACACTCTCAAATTTTTGGAATTTCAAAGTGACCGGTTTTACGAAAGTTTAAAATATCTTTTATTACGAAAATACCCTGTAGGGAAAATGACGAAAATACCCTTGGGCTAGAATGGGCAGCAATGTCCGAAGAGTGAATAGGTATGGAAAGGGTTAAGGAATGAATGTGTAATCTCTTTTGGGTGAATAGGATAGAAGATTGAAACCTTGGTTGCTCGAAAGAACCCCTGATTAAACTCCATCCATAAAATTTCTTTGCGGTTAAGAAAGTGGAGCGATACTAATGCATAAAAATCTTCTTAATCGAGAGACGTAGATCGTTTAGTCATGAGTACTCGAGGTGGACGTGGCGTAATACTCGTGGTCGAGGTCGAGGTAGGATGACAGTTTCGAACCCGTAGAATCGGTCAAGGGTCGAGAAAATGAGATGCCGATTCCGCCACGGTGGAGGTGGTGAGTTCGAGGATCGACCGAGACGATGCGATGTCACGAGCGATCTTTGCGGGTGTTGGAAAAGAGTAGGTGGTGTAGGTGGTGGTGTGCGGAGTTAGGAAATCTGTTCTGGCGACTCGGGCTAATGGGGCCGAATTTTTCCGAGGTGTATCGGGTGTTGCTCCTAGCATCGCTTTGAATATTGGTGGAGGCAACCGAAGCGGATCATGGATGATCTGGACTTGTTACCAAGAGAAGTTGAAGGGCATCGTATCACTTCTTGGGATGAGTCATATCGGTGGTGGCTCACGGTTCGGGGATAGTGTGGCGGTGAGGATCGACATGGGATTATTTTGAGCCGCATATCAAAAGAAATACATCGGGGCTAGTTACATCGACTCCCGTGAAAGGCATTTCGAGGCTTGTTCGAGGGAGTAAATCTGCTTCGAGTACGCAGGTGAGTTCTGGTGAGTAGGTATGCCGAGGGCATTGTAGCCATTGAGCATGAGAGGTGTGTTCGTTTCGAGGATGGTCTCGCGAGGCGAGTTGAGGTGCTGATTGCTCCACAGCAAGAGCGCGAGTTTGCTATCTTAGTTGAGAAAGCTAAGGTAGCCGAGGGTGTTAAAGAGTCGGTAAGACAGAGCATGGATAGGAGTAGGCTTAAGAGGAGCTTTGGGTCTTACGGATCGCCAGTAATCCGCAGAAGAGAGGCTAGACCAAGTGGGCGAGAATCGATCCGCTAGGTTTGTTCTTTGCTAGGCGGGGGACCGCCGCATGATGTAATCGATGTGGGAAATCTCATTGGGGTGGTTGTTGGGTGGTGGAAAAGGGTGCTTCGAGTGTGGTTCTCTAGATCATCGCATTAGGGACTGTCCGCGTAGGATGGCGTGGATTGATCCCGAGTCGGCCGTGTCGGTTCAGAGGTAATGGACCGCCACCACAGAGGGGCCGTGGTAATGGCGAGAGGTGGTAATGGATTTGGACGAGGTCGTGGAGCACAGGCGAGAGGTGCGGGTAGTTACGAGGCACGGCGGCTGGTTTGGTGTATGCCGCGAGGCGCCGCGCGAGGCGACGCACCGGACGTAATCACCGTGCGTTTTGATTTTTGGTTCTCCTATATCTTTGCTTTAATTGACTTGGGTTCCACGCATTCGTATGTTGCTAGTAGTATAGTTGAGACCATGGACTTAGACTCGAAATTGCTTCTAGACAAATGACCGTATTTAGCCCTCAGGTCACTCAGAGCGGTAGATAAGTCAGTATAAGGATGTACCCTAGAACTCCAAGGGGTAGTTTTCTTCTTGATCCGATGGAACTACCATTTGGGGAGTTCGATCGATCCTCGGAATGGGTGGTTGGTTAAGTACCGGGCCAAGGTGGATTGCGCGCGCTAAGCGCATGGTTCTATCGACGGATAAGGGAGATGAAGTGATTATGATAGGTAATAGGAGAGATTACTTATCCAATGTGGTATCGGCATTAAAAGTGTAAAGATGGTCGGAAGGGTCATGAAGCGTATGTGGTTCATGTGTATGCCTTGGAGGCTAAAAGAGTCCTTTGTTGAGAAGGTTCGCATTGTTAAGGAATTTGTTGATGTGTTTCGGAGGAGCTTAGGGTTTGCCACCGGATCGTGAGGTAGAGTTTGGGATAGATTCGCTACCGGGGATTTGCGCCCGGTGTCTATTGCTCCATATAGGATGGCACCAAAGGAATTGGTGGAGCTTAAGGCTCAGATTCAGGAGCTATTGGATCGAGGCTTCATTAGGCCAAGTGTTTCACCGTGGGGAGCGCCGGTATTATTCGTCAAGAAGAAGGACGGTACCATGCGGATGTGTATCGATTACCGCCAACCTGAATAAAGCGACAATTAAAAACAAGTACCCATTACCACGGATAGATGACTTGTTTGATCGGTGAAAGGTGCATCGGTGTTTTCAAAAATCGATTTGAGGTCAGGTATCATCGGTTGAAAGTTAGGAAGCGGATATCCATAAGACAGCGTTCGGACTCGAGACGGTACTACGAATTTCACGTAATGCCGTTCGGGTTGACTAACGCTCCTCGCAGACTTTTATGGATATGATGAATAGGGTGTTTCAAGCAGATATCTGGACTGTTTCGTCGTGGTTTTTATTGGCGACATCTTGGTTTACTCAAGGTCGGAAGAAGAGCATGATGCACACTTGAGAGTGGTGTTGCAAATTTTGAGGAGAAGCAACTCATGCTAAGTTCGGTAAGTGCGAAGTTCGCTTAGTGAAGTGACGTTTTTGGGTCATGTGGTATCGGTGGGGGATTAGAGTAGATCCTCGGAAGGTTGAGGCGATTCGGGTGGAAGCCTCCTAAGTCGATTCTTTGAGATCGGAGTTTCGGTTTGGCGGGATACTACAGAAGATTTGTTGAGGTTTTTCGTTAATTGCAAAGACCGATGACTAAGTTGGCATGGGAAGGGAGTTCCGTTCGTGTGGACCGAGAAATAGCAGGAGAGTTTTGATAAGTTGAAGAAGATCTTGACCGAGGCTCTGTTTTAATTCAACTCGAGGCCGTAAGGAATTCACGCGGTGTATTGCGACGCATCTCATACGGGATTGGGTTGTGTCTTTGATGCAGGAGGGTAAGGTGGTGGCTTACGCTTTCGGCATTTGAGGCCACACGAGGTCAACTATCCGGCGCACGATTTAGAGCTAGCGGTACCGTAGTCTTCGCTCTAAAAATCTGGAGGCATTACTTGTGCGGTGAGAGATCAATAGTCTACCGCAGATCATAAGAGTCGAAGTATCTATTGACTCGAAGGATCTGAATTTGAGGCGGCGTAGATGGGTTGAATTGCTCAAGGACTACGATCGCATTCGATTGAATATCATCCGAGGCAAGGCTAACGTGGTGGCGCGACGCATTGAGCCGTAGGGTTGTTGCGGACTTAAGAGCGATGTTTGCCCATTTGAGTTTGTATGACGACGGAGTATTCTCGCAGAGCTGCGAGTTAAGCCTACTTGGGTTGAGCGGATCAAAGAGAAAGCAGTTGGAGGATGAGGTTACGAGTGCGCGAAGGTTACAAGTGCGAGAATGGTGGTTTGGAGGGTTACTGACTTGTCTAGTGATGAGGTTACGTGTTTTCAAGGAAGGCTTGTATGCCTAAAGACGCTGAGTCGAGGCGTAAGATTCTTCAAGACGCACATAGCAGATCCTTATGCTATGCATCCCGGAGGTAGTAAGATGTATAGGGATCTTAGAGAAGCGTTTTGGTGGCACGGCTTGAAGAAAGAGGTGTGAGTTTGTCGGGAAGTGTCGACTTGTCGCCAGTCAAAGTGAACATCGATATCCGTCGGGTTTGCTCCAGCCTGTAAAAATCCCTCAGTGGAAATGGGAAAGGATAACTATGGATTTCGTCAGTGGGTTACCGCTTACGCCAAGCAAGAAAGATTCAGTTTGGGTTATTGTGGACCGTCTGACTAAGTCGGCCCATTTCATTCCGGTGAGAGTGGACTATTCACTCACTTGAGGTTGGCGAAGCTTTATGTGTCGAGATAGTAAGGCTACACGGTGTACCAGTTTCGATAATCTCGGATAGGGATCCCAGGTTTACGTCGAGGTTCTGGAGAGCATTGCATCAGGCTCTGGGTACGCGCTTGGATTTTAGCACGGCTTTTCACCCCATGAAATTGAGGCGATCAGAAAAAGTCATTCAGATCTTGGAAGACATGCCGAGAGGTTGTGTTCGGACTTGAGGCGATTGGGAAGAGTTTCTGCCGTTAGCGAGTTCGCCTATAACAATGACTACCAAGCAAGCATCAAAATGGCACCATATGAGTATTTGTATGGTAGGAAGTGTCGTTCACCTACTTGTTGGGACGAGTTAGGTGAACATCGGTTGTTGGGACCCGAGTTGGTTCTTTGAGACCGAGGACAAGGTTAGGTCGATCCAGCTCATTTAAAGGAAGCTTGGACCGGCAAAAGTCTTATGCCGATCTTAAGCGAAGGGATATAGAGTTCGCTGTGGGAGATCGTGTCTTCTTAAAGGTTTCGCCTTGGAAGAAGGTACTGAGGTTTGGCAGAAAAGGCAAGCTAAGTCCGAGGTTTATTGGGCCGTATAAGGTATTGAGGACGAGTTGGACCGATGGCGTATCATTGGAGTTGTTGCAGTGAGCTTAGCCAGATTCACGATGTTTTTCACGTGTCGATGCTTCGGCGGTATCGTTCAGATCCATCACA
Source organism: Gossypium bickii (assembly GCA_025503065.1). Lineage (NCBI taxonomy): Eukaryota > Viridiplantae > Streptophyta > Magnoliopsida > Malvales > Malvaceae > Gossypium > Gossypium bickii. The sequence continues at coordinate 30,312,131 of CP106715.1, read as the reverse complement.
TGTAGTAGCGGTGGAGGAGATTGAGGTAAATCCAGATTTGTCCATGGAAGAAGAACCTGTGCAGATTCTTGATCGGGATGTGAAGGTTTTGCGCAGGAAATCTGTGCCTTTGGTTAAGGTTCTTTGGCGGAATCATGGCGTGGAAGAGGCCACGTGGGAACCCGAGGATACGATGAGACAGCAATACCCGCAACTCTTTTGACCAGGTAATTTCGAGGCCAAAATTATTCTTAAGGGGGGTAGAAGCGTAATATCCGGGTTAGGGTTTGTTTTGTTGTTGCATGTTTTGCATGTGTTTGGTGTCTTTGCGTTGTTGTTTGTGTTGTATCGGGGCTTAATTGTAGGCTAGAAGTAAGCCTGAGTAGGTAGAAAATTTTTAGTTTTTGAGCTAAGGTATAAGGAGCTGAGGAAGCTAGGGCTTTTAAATTTATTTTGGGTGTTTGCTAGCACAAGAAACAAGTTGGTGGAGTGGCAATGTAGGCGCCACTAAGGGCTTGTGAATGTGACGCCACTTGCGAGGGGTGAGGTCTGTGTTCAAGCTGCAAAGTGGCCACATTTTGCATTCTTTTTGGGACGGCATAGGAGGGAGGAGTTGGAGGAGTTCAAATTCCTCCTTGGACTTGGTCAAGTGGTGATTTGGAGGTGGAGAGTAAATAGTGGAGTGTGACTTGGTCCACACATTTGAAATGTGTGGAGTGGAGTGAATGGGGATATGGCGAATTTTTGGGAGTTGGGGAGAGGGTGGCGGTTTTGGGAAGTGGGAAGGCTATGCCGAAATTCTATTTGGCATTTTTGATGTTTCTGGTCAAGCAGTAATGAACAAAATTTCTTCTTTTGTCAATAGCTTAAACCAGAAAATTCAAGAGAGTCTCTCATTCTTTTCTTCTTGGAAAATCGAAAGACCAAATCCCTAAGGCTTATAGAATTTGTTTTGCTTTTCTCTCAAACTTCTTGTAGCCGAATGCACTCTTGCATTTTCTTTTCTTCTTCATTTGCATAAGCCGAAATTGGTGTTGTTCTTCTCTTCTCAACTCTCTTTTCTTCTTAAAATCTCCATTAGCCGAAACTTTAACCTCCAAGATACTTTCTCCATCCCTTTTACTTGCAAACCGAATACACCTCCTTTTCTTTTCCTATCTTTTTGGTTGTTAGCCGAATATCTCCCCTCTCCTAGAAGTCCTAGTTTGGCCGAATATTGGGTGTTGGTAAGTGCATGGCCGAATGGCCATATCTCCCTCTTTTGGTTCTTTGTTGGTTATGGTTTGGTTAAGGGCCAATTATAGTCAGTTTGGAAGGGTGTTAACCTTTTGGATTATCATTTTGTGATAGGGTCTTGGATATCGTAAAGTAGCCAGGAAGAGTCTTCGACTCTTTGAACCGATTGGTAAGTGTGGTAAGGGTTGGTATTGTTGTTAGTCTATTCTTTTAGTTCTCATTTAGATAAAGGTGATTGGTGATTAACTGTTTGTTTATTAGAGTGCCGATTGTTGGAAGAAGAATCACTGCTTGATTCGGTTTTGGTAAGGAATCAAATCAATAGCAAGGTAAGGGTGATTCGACAAACCCTTGTTGGTCTAAATGGTGTTGGCCGAATGTCTTAGATGCCTAACCCCTATGTTTGGCCGATTGTAGGAGTCAGTACTCGAGGGACTTAGATCGTTTCGATTGGGATTTTAGACTCGTATTATCAGGTGTGTAACTAACACACCCATATTTAGTGATATTGTTATTGAACCTGTTTGCCTATTTAAAATCATGGCAGTTTGATGGATTGATATGATACCCTTTTGGGTATGATCTTGGACTCGGGTAAGTCAGTATTGTTACAAGGTTACTGATGATCTGCATGATACCATGATTATGGATGTATGATATGGGATATGATGTTAAACATTTTAGCATGATATGCATGATTTGTATGATATGCATGGTTACATGAGTCAGTATGCTAATGGGTGATGATACGAGTGGAGGGAGCGAGAGATACTTTGTCTTGACGAGCACCGGTGCTTTGGTAGCACACTTTGTGACTTTGGGTCACAGAGGTTTGGCACCTCCAGAGGTTTGGTACCTCAAAGCGTCTCGTCCAGTGTGGCTCAGTACCACGATGGGTTGGCCCCACAGATGATTATACGGGATTGACGCCGGTGTTTTGGTAACACACGATGGGTTGGCCCCATCACCGGATTTGTGACTACGGTCACGGTGCTTTGGTAGCACCTTGTGTCTTTGGGACACAGAGGTTTGGCACCTCATTGCGACTTGTCCACGTGGTTTGACCACCGTGGGTTGGCCCCACTTTAGATATGGGATCGTCGGCTAGTGATTGGTATCACACGATGGGTTGGCCCATCATCATTGGATTTGTGACTTTGGTCACAAAGTGCTTTGGTAGCACAAGCGTGTCTTTGGGACACGGTGGTTTGGTACCACATTGATGGATATTGTGTCTTTGGGACACGGTGTTTTGGTAACACGTTGTGACTATACGTCACCGGTGGTTTGGCACCACCGGTGGTTTGGTACCACACGGGGTAGAAAAAGCGATATGGATGGTTAGGATCGGGTTGCATTAATTATGTTGCTATGTATGATGTGTGTTAGCATGTTGTTTCTTCGGGGGCGGGATTTACACATCGAGTCACTCGACTCACCCTCTCCTTTGACATTTGGTGACTCGTAGAAGCGGACTTGGGCGGGATGGACTCGGGGTGCACATGCCATGCTATAATAAAAGTGTTGCTCGGACTATTGAATTTGGGTACTTTAGTTATTTACTCTCACTGGGTTTTATATTGGATTTGTAAAAGGCCTTTAATTTATGTTTTATCTTTGTTTATGTTTAAATTTTTAATATGCCTTAACAAAATAAGTTGGTATGAATTCTACTAAAACTTGGAAAGATAATGATTACAAAATTATAACGCAAAGTGTTTTTAAACTATACCATCGGGTATCACGCTAAGTCTTTATACTAGACAAACTCAAATGATTTCCAAATCGAACTCAGATTTCTCCTAACTTCAAAAATGTTTGAAGTAACACTAAGAAACTATTAAGGTTTTAAATGGTTTAAACTCGTTTTAACCACACATTCAGTTAAGTTTTCAAAATCTCGGGTTTCAAATACACCATCTGATTTCAAACAAGTCTACTTAAATTGTCTTCCAAAATACACTGTGTTTTCACTCGGCTTTTAAACGAAAAATTTAACTTCTCAAAAACATGTTTCCCCGTAACATACCAGATTCGGACGTGGTATCTTGTCCGGGTTTGGGGTGTTACAAGCCATCTCTTCGGTGGTATTGGTTTCGGCTTCTTGCTATTCTTCTATGTAGTTTAAGCATCGCCTTATTCCTCTACGATTTCTGCTAATTGTACCTTTAATATCACTATCGTAAAGTAGGGGTCCTATCGGGTTCCTTCTAGTAATAAACTAGAGGTACCTGAAAGGAACAAAAGAAAATAAATTAGCAAAAACAAACTAAGAAATAAAAGTAAATTTCAAAAAATAAAAATAAAAATGGCTAAAGTAATAAAAATCGAGCTTTCTTAATATTTCAGTTCCCCAGCAACGATGCCAAAAACTTGATCGTTGTTTTATGCGATGTCAAAGTCTTAAAATTTATAAAAAGAATGATCGAACCTAGAAACTAACTATGACAACGATTTGAGGCAAGCGCACCTATCGAATAGTAGTATAATTAAGGCAAGACCGGGTTGTTGAACCCGAAGGAACCAAAAGTACTAATACAAACTTTCTTTTTATTATTTAGCCTAAGAATTAAAAGAATTTTTATCTAATCTAAAATTAACTAACAACTAAGCTAAAGACTTTAAGACAAAGTGTAACACCCCAAACCCGGCCCAAACACTACAACCGGATCTGGTATGTCACTTGAGTGATTTTACAAAACATGTCGCATTTTGGAAAATGATTTCTAGGTTTAATCATTAATACCGAAAACTTAATAATTTATTAAGTCATATAAGATATAAAGTTATAAATTGCCTTGGTGAATTTTAATTAAAATCCAAAAAATCTTGTACATGTCTTAGCTTAATTTTACTCATAAAAATTAAAATGTCTAATAATTAAACCCAACTTAAACCCAAAAACATAAATAATAGTCTAGTGGCCCATGGCCTTATTACAACGAGGTTTAAACCCATTAAATAAAAATATAAAATAAAATACTAAAGTCTTTTTCGCTGAATCCAAATGTTCTTTTGCATAGCCACCTCGCATTCCTCTCCAGCCCGGTCCGATGCACTAGGTGTCACCTAAAATTGTTAAATTAAAAGGGTGAGTCGCGAGACTCAGTGTGCAACACTCATGCACCATTAGATTTGGGCCTTAACCCCACAGAACAGAATAATAAATTCATGTATATAACAAATGATATGCAAAGCCTAACCCATTTCCTATGTATCCATCCGCTACACGCCACTCGTACCAGCCATACACACCATTGGGGATTTTTACAATCAACCCACACTGCTACACGCCTTGATAGCAATCGTGCTACTCATCATCAGATCATGGCCGTAGCCACTACAACAGATCACGGCAACAGCCGCTACAACAGATCATGGTTAGGAATCGCTACAACAGATCATGGTAAAAACCGCTACAACGTATAACTTCCTCCTTTCATCAAACCCAACCCATGCAATTATAGAAAATCAGCATACTCATATCATTTAATCAGAACATTTATTTAGAACGACAGGGATCACTAACCTGGTGATTTGCTTTACCCTCTTTGGGTTTGAAACGTTGTATCGGGATTTCGGCATTTAACAAAACAATAAGACTTATAGTCATATATTTAACAAACATATCTAGATGGTGTGGAGAGTTACACACCTGATTAATGTCGATACCCTTGCTAGACCGATCTACAACTTTGCTCAAAAAGCCGAAAAGATGTGAAAACAGGGCCTCTCCTATATTCGGCCAAGGGTTAGTAAATCCCGAATTTACATGCTGAAACTAATAGATCTTCTTACCTTGAAATCTCGAAAGTAACACGATTCGAGTGCTACTGATATATAACTTAGAGATCTATGTGATTGACTCCACTAAAGTTCCCTTCAGATTTCGGCACAAGTAGGCACCACAGAAGCAATTCGGCAATCACAGGAGATGAGATCCAGGGATTTCGACTTTTAGGAAAATTGTAACACCCCAAACCCAGCCCATACGCCACGGCCGAATTTAGAATGCCACTGCGGAAAACGTTTGAAAAATATTTTGACTTAGAGTGAAAACATAAAATTTATTGTCTTTACTAAAACATTGTATAATTAAAATTCCAAATAAAATTAAGTTGTTACAAAATTTCCGACTTGAAAACTTTAAACATAATTTGCTAAAAATAAAACATTTTCAAATAATGATATAATCGACAATCCAACTTAAAACATAATAAAAATCCTTAAATACTTAAAGTGGCCCTTATTACAATAAATAACCTTTCATAAATAAAATGTGTAAAACAAATAAAATATCTTCTGCATGGGCCACCTCGTATCCACTCCAACCCGGTCCAAGCTTTATGCATCACCTGTAAGGTTTGAGAAAAATTGGGTTAGTCACACAGACTCAGTGCATAGTTATTTCACATGTCCCCACATATGGGCTTGGCCCATATCCACACAGTCCACATATAAAATTATGCAATTATGAAGCCCAGCCCAACCTAGTGTCCATCCATTACACCTACCTCGGCACACCTGCTACCCAAGGCCATGGCTAATCCACCGATCACCTAAGTGATCCCACATATCTCACCTTGGCAGACTTGCTGCCCAAGGCTGTGGCTAAGCCACCGATCACGTAAGTGATCCCACATCTCAATTAATCCACGGTGATGCACACAGCTATCAACCGCCGAGATGGGCACCTAGCCAACACCTCCCTTGATGAAGCACATAGCTAACATCAAGCGCTAATGTAGCACAAGGCTAACATTAGACCACGTACATAAATATGTACACCCTTTCCTTCGATTTTCACATCCCAAGTCCCATGCATATATGTGTACCATGTCAGATTAACATTTAGAGTAAATATTCATCACATGCTCACCACAAATATCACACATATATCATAGGCAAAATAGAAATTGACGACTGATTAATTGATTACCCACTACGGGTATCCACCTTCTTAGCCATTATTTTCGGCTAACATACACACACACACACACACATATATATATATATATCAATATACACAAATAACAGGAGAATAGTGTGATAACTACGCACCTGCTTTGGCATAATCAATCAAATCCCAAAACCCACGTCTAACGATTTGCACTCCTACGATTTTTGAACTCCTTCCTACACAACCTAAGTTAGAATCGGCTTTAAGTAATAGTCCATAAGAATGGCCCTTGGCCGAATGCTACACTTACTTACCTTGAAGAATCGAATCCGAAAGACTCCTCTATGCGAGCACTTCACACTTTAAAATGAAACTAAGAGCAAGAGATCGATGGTATCACCCTCAGAGAATCGACTTCAAGTCCCAAAGAGAAAGATTTCGGCACTTGAATGGTGAAGAGAGAGAGAGATCACGCCAAAGTGGAGGGAGTTAAATGCTAAGAGGATTCGGCTATGGTGTTTCTTAAAATTTCAAGCAAAGACAAGAGAGAAAGAGGCTATAGGGTTCGGCCAAGCTTTACCAATGGTGATGGCATACTCGGCTATCAAAGGAAAAGAAGGAGTTTAGAAAAGGAGATAGATTCGACCAAACTAGCAAATAGAGAGAAGAAGAAAACGCTAGTGACCTTAATGATCTTTGAAGTTTCAAACACAAAATAAAGAGAAGGGAAACCAAAACTAAATGGCTTATGCACAAAAACGGCACTTTGATGGCATTGGGATTTCAGCACCACACTAGAGAAAGAAGAATAAACCCGAAAAGAAAACCTCTAAACTCCTTAAGAGAAATTCAGCTACTCCTCTCTACTCACAAAACCGAAATGGTCATCAAAGAAATCCCCCCTGGCCATCCAATTCACATATTCATCACAAATCCCACAATTTCCTCTTTATTTCCTCCTAATCCTATTCCTTCCAAAAATTCAGCCAACTCCCCTCTAGTCCATGAAACCATCCATGTTCATGGACAAAATGCCATAGAAGAGTTTCCAAAACAACACGCCATAATCCATGCCTTTTGTCCCCTGATTATACCATAATTCCTTGATACCATACCATAAATAATACTTGCCTTATTCCTTAGTCTACTATCCATAAATAACAAAGTCCATCCTTACCATAAGTAAAATTTGACCAACACATGCCATACAAAAATTAAAAGTCACCTTAATGTTATCCATGGGATTCGAACCTAAGACCATTAGTACACTCCACACTCCACTTGCCACTTTACCAATCGACTCATTGTGATTAAAACCTCAAACTAATTTTCTTGAGGCCAATTTTGCTTAGCTCCCCTTCTAAGAATAAAAATCTAATATTTTTCTAAGGCATTCCCTTACATTCTAAAATTCTAAAAACCCTTAAAACATATCCAAACACACACTAAGCCCACTATCACTTCAATTATGCATAAACGCATAACCCCTAAATCTAGGATATTACAAAAATCTCATAAAAAGTATGAACAAAGGAAGGCTGATGTGTCTTTGGCTTTTAAAATACGTGAGTGAAGAGTTTCAGTTTCTGACAGGAAAAGAGAAGAAGAAAAGAAATCAAGGAAGAGACTTGAAGATTTCGGCTAGGAAGAAAAAAAAATGGAAAGAGTTTCGGCTTTTGAATCAAAGTGAAGATGAGGGATTAGGCTTAGAGATTTCGGCTTTTGCAGAAAAAGAAGAAGAAGATGGAACTTTAGGAGTTTTCAAGTTTTACTCAGAGAAGAAGAGAAAAGAATGTGAGAAAAACCCAAATGCCTAAATTGAAAGGATATTCCCCCTATCTATAAAAATTTCGGCACTTACCTAACCTTGCAGATAAATCCTATATTTTCTCCTTTATCTTAATCTACTACCTCATCTAAAAGAGACTTAATTATCTCTTACTCCTCCCTCCTTTATCAGCATATTATCCACATATTTTAATCATTAAATTCCCTAAATTTTAGCCTTTATCTGCTTATTATCCACATAAAATAAATTCCTAAATAATAGCCTTTATATGCTTATTATCCACATATTTTAAACATTAAACCCCCTAAATTTTAGCCTTTTTGCCATCCACTCCACCTAATCCTAATGCCCAAAATTTAGCTAACTTAAATTAAAAGAATTGGGCTCCATGAAACTTAAATTTGGGCCCCTTACTCCCTTGTGTGGCGTCACCTCCTAAGATTGGGCCACAAGCCCACTTTGGAGATACTACCTTTTAAACCCTATAATGCCCAAACAGATAATTTTAATCAAGGCCTCTACCTAAGCCTGAGCCCAATTTGGACCCCTAACACTTAAATTAACACGTTAAACATATCCACCCATTAAACGCATAGGCCCAAAAATTCAGGATGTTACAGTTCTATCCCTCTTAAAGAAATTTTGTCCTCGAAATTTCCAACTAACTATTAATCATACTACCCAAGTCTCACCACTATGGTTTCGCTGCGCATTCTAATTTAATAATGTATAAACATTGCACGCATACAGTTTCTATACCCAAAAATATAGCATCCACACAAAACATACCTGACTTAATAGTGATCAATCCCGAGCCTTATGCTCCTCAGACCCGCATCTTAAACAAGTTCTTGACTTCCTCCAACATTCACCCGGATGACGCCTTCTGCAATATTCGCAAACTCGGAAGTTTGGACGTACCTTAACTTGCTTCACAGAACGAGACTGCAACCCTAGAAAACTACGATCTCTTTTTTTTTTCTTACAGTCCACGCACCCAACCCGAAGTGTTTCACCAATTTATTTAACCTCCTTCAGTACCTCCCTAACTAGCTGTGTTAGCACATCAGTCCTAACACTTCCACGGCCTCGGCCGCGGCCACTTCCTCCTCTTCTAGTGCTCATCGTTGATTTTTGTATTATCTGAATTAGAAATTTTATGAATTATTAATTTCTTTCACTGAGTAACCATGAACAGTCTTATGAATAGTAATTTTAGAGGTAGTTTTTTTTCGAACTCGAACCTATCTACAGTTTCAGTCTCAAGTTTACCTTCTAATTCTAGGATGTAACACCCCTTACCCGATGCCCTTACCGGAATCGAGTACGTGGCATTACTAGACTTGACTATTAACTTAAGGTGTAAAATTTTAAAGCTGTCCAACTGTGTCATGCTGACTAAATTGACCATAACTTGAGTTATAAAACTCGAAATTTAGATCCGTAAATTTTCCTTGAAACTAGACTCATATAACATTTCACCATAAGTTTTCCAGAATTTTTCATGTGGTCAATTAGTACAGTTTATTCATCAAAGTTACCCTTATTACACTGTCTAACAATTCTGACCTGTCTCTACAAAAATACAGTTATCTCATTGCACAATTTTCATATGCTGTTCTAGTTTATACCAATGAAAAATAGACTCAATAAGGGTTTTTACATATAACCCATGCTTCCTAATTATTTTTGTACAATTTTTGACAATTTTTCCAAAACAGAACAGTGACTCACGAATGCATTCAGAGCAGGTCTCACTAAAACTTAATTATCTCATAATATATAGATCTTTTGCCTACTCTGTTTCTTCCATGTAAAAATAGACACAATAAGGATTAATTCTATACTTCATTCACCATCTAATTCAACTTATCCTATTTTTGGTGATTTTTCTAACTCACATTACTGCTGTAACTAAAGACTGTTTCTATACTAAATATGCTTACTAGCTTATAACCGGATATACTCACATGCAATTCATACTCTCCATGCATTTTTAATCACTTACGAAGATAGCTTGTACTTAAAACATTCACATGATATTCTAACATCATCGATTTAAAGGAGTATCACTATTACCCACATTTATGACAAAACCCCAAAACATACATAACCAAATATTTAGCCATATTCGCATGGCTGTTATATACAAGGTCAAACATCGTATGTTTGTAAAACTTCATCTAGCCTATACATGCCTTCTAAATCGCAACCAAAAAATTCAAAATACCAAAGGAAGGCGATAGTGTGGATGACTTCTTGAAGATCCTTCTCGAGTCCGCAACGTGACCAAAATCTATAAAACAAAGAAGAACATTTCACGTAATTAAGCTTACTAGCTTAGTAAGTCCTAACTCATGATAATAAAACATTTATGCTTGAAAACCAATTGTAGATATACATTCGGCCATGATGCAATTGGATATTAACATTCATCAATTTTTAATAGTCAAGATAACCATAATTTATTCCTTGACATAATTTAACTAAAGGACTTACCTCGGTCGTCGATGAGCCGTGTAAATCGGCTACTCGATAATCTTTGCTTTTCCTCGATCTTGTTTCTTCTCTTTTAGTTCCCGATCTAAAATGTTAAATAAATTTTGTTCATATTCACTCTATCCCTTTTTACTCAACTCAAAACAATTTACACACAATTAAATTCAAGAAAACTAGGAACCGAATCCTTACTTCATACATTTAGTTTAAACAACCACCCCAAATTCAAGCATTTAACTTTTTCAATTTAATCGATTTCACACCACAATATAATTTTAACTCATTTGGATTTCCTTTCCATGGCCGAGTGGCCCTTAGGTCTCTAGGATCCCCTATAACCCTTCCTTCTATCACCTTAATGTACTTTAGTTTAAAAATTTATCTTCTTACCTATGGCCATACATTCACTTTATAAGTATACATGTATAGCCGAATACAATAGCTCAAATTCATTCTCTCTTATGGCCGAATATGTCAATTCAATACCCATGCATTTTCCTCAACATACAACCAAGCAACAAGCTAAATAATCACACCAAATTCATGCATTTAACTAATCCAATTCAACCTATATGGATTTCTTCTACATGGCCGAATGGCCCTTAGGTTCTTAGGATTCTTTATAACTCTTCCTTCCATCCATTTTACCCCTTGCACTAATTTACTTCAAGCAATCAAGTCTTAGAATTAGTCCACCCAATAATTTTAACATCACATATAAAAGTCTTCTATGGTTAATTTCATTATAAGAGGATGGCCTAACATCAAAACACAAGGAGAATTTTTCATGAATATCCATCTCAATATTCGGCCAGCTTTGAAGGTATCTTCAAGCCAAATCAACCAAATCTTCTTACAAGTTCATGCCATTTCTTCTCATATTATCTAACTTATTAACACAACAAACTACAACATTATCCCCCATGGCCGAATCTCATCATACCAATATTAACAACTTTTGTTTGTTTCAAAAGAAAAATGATCAAGAATTTAAGCCATATCAAGGTAGGTTTTAAAAATCAAGTTCAATTCTTACCTATCCTATTGCATGCAAGGGCCGAATGGGGGGAGGATGAAGTTCTTCTCTTCTCTTCAAGGTAAGAATCGGGTAAGAAGGGGATGAATGAAGGGGGAATTATTTTCCTTTTTGTTTTTATCTTTTTATCATAAAATATAGCATGCTTTTTCTTATAAAATTACTAAAATCAATATATATAATTAAAAAGCATATATTCTTGGCATGCTTTTAATTTAATAATGCCACCTTGTTTAAAAATGGGGAATTTGACATGCAAATCCCCATGTTTAATGGACCATTTACTTAGCCCCCTTTTTATTAATGCCCACTACTTTGGTTCTCCTTGCAATTTAGACCTTTTGCAATTTAAACACTTAGATGGTTAAGATTTTCCACGAAATTTTTACATTTACTAAATCACACATAACAGACACAAAACATAATATTTAAAATAACTCTCAGGCTCGGATTCGTGGTTCCGAAACCACCGTTCCGATTAGGGTCAAAATTGGTCTGTTACAACTCTCCCCCCTTAAGGATTTTCGTCCTCGAAAATCTTACCGTTAAATAGGTTCGGATATTGTTGCTTCATTGACTCTTCAGGCTCCCACGTAGCCTCTTCAACTCCGTGACGATTCCATAGAATCTTTACTAATGGAACCCTCTTATTTCTTAACTCTTTGGTTTCCCGAGCTAAGATACGGATCGGTTCTTCATCATAGGTCAAATCAGATCGAATTTCAATCTCTGATGGGGTGATCACATGGGACGGATCCGATCTATATCTGCGAAGCATCGAAACGTGGAATACATTGTGTATCTTTTCTAAGTCAAGGGGCAGTTTCAATCGATAAGCCACAGGCCCTATACGCTCGATGATTTCATACGGTCCGATAAATCTCGGACTCAGCTTGCCTTTCTGACCGAATCGGAGTATTTTCTTCCACGGAGAAACTTTTAAGAACACCCGATCTCCGACTTGAAATTCAATGTCCTTGCGTTTTAAATCGGCATAGGACTTTTGACGATCCGAAGTAGCTTTCAAATTACTTCTAATTACAACCACCTTCTGTTCAGTTTCTTTAATCCAATCAACCCCGTGTATCTTATTCTCACTGAGCTCAGTCCAATACAATGGTGTGCGACATTTTCGACCATATAAGGCTTCATAAGGTGCCATTTTTATGCTAGATTGAAAGCTATTATTGTAAGCAAACTCAATCAAAGGTAGGTATCGTTCCCACGTACCTTCGAACTCGAGAACGCAACACCTCAACATGTCCTCAAGTATCAAAATAGTTCGCTCGGATCGACAAATGCGTTTTGCGGATGGAAGGGTCAGACTAAAATGAAGTTTAGTACCTCATGCATCTTGCAATTTCTTCCAGAATCCCGAGGTAAATCTTGGGTCTCTATCTGAAACAATGGAACTCGGTACACCGTGCAATCTTACAATCTGCGACACATACAATTCGGCAAGTTTGTCAAGTGAATAGTCGGTACGTACCGGTACAAAATGAGCTGATTTAGTCAGTCTATCAACGATAACCCACACAGCATCTTTCTTATTAGGTGTGATAGGGAGTCAGATACAAAATCCATGGAAATTCTATCCCATTTCCATTCGGTATCGAGGATTGGTGAAGTAAACCGGATGGTACTTGATGCTCGACTTTTATTTGTTGTGATTAAACACTTGGAGACAAATTCGGATATATCTCGTTTCATGCCGAGCCACCAATATAACTATTTCAAATCATTATACATTTTTGTGCTACGGGTGTATCGACATTCGGCCATTATGGGCCTCACTCAGAATCATCTGTATCAAATCTGCGTTCGAAGGAACACACAACTGACTCTTATAATTCAAACAGTCATTTGCATCTATCTGGAAATCTGATTCCGTGGCGTTTTCACACTGAATTCGAATAGCAACTAACTTTTTATCAACTTTCTGTGCATCACAAATTTGCTGAATAAGCATCGGTCTTGCTTGTAACTCGGCTATGATTGAACCATCATCGACATAGCCACCCGCGTCGCGTTTAATGCACGAAGAGCAAATAATGATTTTCGACTTAACGCATCCGCAACAACATTAGCTTTCCCCGGATGGTAGTCAATCACTAATTCATAGTCTTTCAGCAATTCTAACCATCGGCGTTGTCTCAAATTTAGATCTTTCTGAGTCATTAAATATTTTAGACTTTTATGATCTGAATAAACATGACATTTTTCACCGAATAAATAGTGACGCCAAATTTTCAATGCGAATACAATGGCTGCTAATTCCAGATCGTGAGTTGGATAATTCTTTTCATGTGGCTTCAATTGTCTTGAAGCGTAGGCTATCACCTTGCCTTCTTGCATTAAAACACAACCCAACCCATTCAAGGAAGCATCACTAAAAATAGTAAATTCTTTACCCGATTCAGGCTGAGTTAACACTGGAGCCTCGGTCAAAAGGGCTTTCAACTGTTCGAAACTTTTCTGACACCTTTCTGACCACTCAAATTTGACATCTTTCTGTAGTAGTCTCGTCAAAGGTGTAGCTATTACGGAAAAACCTTTTACAAATCGTCTATAATATCCCGCAAGGCCCAGAAAACTTCGGATCTCGGAAACATTCTTTGGTGGTTTCCAATCAAGTATGGCTGCTATTTTATTTGGATCCACCCGAATACCTGACACCGAAATCACATGACCCAAGAAGCTGACTTCATTCATCCAGAACTCACACTTACTGAATTTTGCATATAACCGTTGGTTTCTCAAAGTTTGTAGTACTACTCTCAAATGCTCAGCGTGCTCCGCTTCATTTTTGGAGTAGATCAATATATCATCAATAAATACTACTACAAACCGATCCAAAAACTGTCGGAAGACTCGGTTCATTAGATCCATAAAAACAGCAGGTGCATTTGTGAGTCCAAATGGCATAACTAAAAACTCATAATGTCCGTACCTCGTTCGGAATGCAGTCTTTGGCACATCTGAATCTCTGACTCGCAACTGATAATAGCCCGATCTCAAATCTATCTTCAAAAACTTTGAAGCCCCTTTGGTGATCAAATAAATCATCAATCCGAGGTAGTAACGGTACTTATTCTTTATAGTCACCTTATTTAGTTGCGGTAATCGATACACATTCTCATAGTCCCATCTTTCTTTTTCACAAATAAATGGTGCACCCCAAGGAGAGAAACTTCGGTCGTGCGAAGCCTTATCTCATCAACTCTTGCAAATCTCGCTTTCAATTCTTTTAATTCAAGATGGCGCCATTCGATGCGGAGCTATCGAAATCGGGGTCGCCCACGGTACCAACTCAATCTTTGAACTCAATCTCTCTTGACTGAGGGTAAGCCGGTAGTTCTTCAGAAACACATCGGGTATTCACATACAAGCGATACCGATTCAATTTGTTTCTCGGACATTTTATTATCCAAATTACATAGGCCAAATAAGCTTCACACCCTTTTCTCACATACTTTTGGGCTAACATTGAAGATATTCTTGTAGGCAACCCATTTATGTCGCAGATTTAATTTCGATGGTCTCACCGTTTCGACATCTCAAATCGATAAGCTTTCTTTTACAATCCACTACCGCCTCATGTGAAGTTAACGGTCCATACCCAAGATTATATCAAATTCGTCAAAGGGCAACAACATTAAATTAGTGGGAAGCAATAATCCCCAATCATCAACGGGCAATCTCTACACATTTTATTAACAAGCACACATCTACCCAAAGGGTTGGACACTCGAATCACAAACTCGGTAGACTCAACTAGCGAGTCTTTCCGAATTTCAAAGTTTCACACACATATGAATGAGTCGAACGGGATCAATTAATGCAATCACGGTGAGTATCATAAAGAGTGAAAGTACAGGTAATGGCGTCGGGGAGGAAGCATCCTCTCTAGCTCGCAAGCATATGCTCTAGCCGGAGCTCTAGCCTCAGATCGATCTGTAGTATTCTTCGTCCCTTTCTGACTACCACCTACATTGCCTGAATGTCTGGGTGGTCTACCTCGCATTGGCACGTTGCTCGGTGTAGTGTTACTCGAAGCGCATTCTACTCGGCCTAACCGGACACTCTCACGATAAAATGACACGACGATCCACACTTATAGCAAGACCGATCATGGAATCTACAACTCCACGAGTGCCATTTCCCACGATGACTTGCATTCAACTCTATTTTGTGGAATGTTACCAACATCAGCTATCGAGGTAGCTCGGGAGCTCATAGGAGGTCGATCCCGTCTAGGCGGATCTGTAGTAGTTTTCACGTCTACTGTAGTCATCTCGAGCTTCTTGCTCGTGGAATGAAAGACTTTGCTCGAAGACCTCTTTCGGATATCTCGGCCAGTATCACCTTTCTTTTCTCCTTCCCGAGCTCTTCACTTTGCAAGCTCTCTCAATTAAGGTTACAAATTCTTGGATTTCAAGAACGCCAACAAACATCTTTATATCTTCATTTAAGCCGTCTTGAAATCTTTTTACACATAATGGCTTGGTAGAGACACACTCTCTAGCATAACGGTGAGCTCGACAAATTTTCGTTCATACTCTCAATTCTGATCATTCGTCCTTGTTTCATTTCAAGGAACTCTTTTCGCGTTTTGATCAATAAATCTTTGGCTAATATACTTCTTGCGAAATTCAGTTTGGAAGAAATCCCATGTCACTTTTTGTTTCAGAACCATCGATACTAGTGTGTTCCACCAGTGATATCTGATGTCCCTCGAGAAGGATATAGCACATTTTAAGCATTCATCCGAGTACAAGATAGCTCATCAAGTACCGTATAGTGTTATCAAGCCACATTTCGGCTCTCAAAGCATCATCATCATCATTGGCTTTAAATTCTTCAGCCCCAAATTTTGGATTTTATCAGCCTGGGGCCTACTAGATCTCGGTGGATCTATCATCGAAGTGCCAAGGAATCGGATTTGGATTATTCAGGTGGAGGTTGGTGTACATTCGGGTTATTCTCGAATAAATTGGGCAAACCACTCATTCATCATCCGATAAAAGGCTTGTTTAGTCTCTCCTTCGTGGCTACCGAAACAGGTCGAGAGTCTATCGGCGCTGATCCGTGGGCACGGTCCAGCGCGACGCTCTCCCCATCATCAGCTACGGCTCTTTCAGGATCAGTGTCCATTTACTATATAAAACAAAGTTCAGGCTGTCAGAAGTCACCACACTATCAACATATAATAAAGGCATGTATAGCTAGACTCACACGCGCTACGATAGTCCTAGAATCGACTAAACCGTAAGCTCGATACCAATCAAATGTAACACCCTTACCCGATGCCCTTACCGGAATCGAGTACGTGGCATTACTAGACTTGACTATTAACTTAAGGTGTAAAATTTTAAAGCTGTCCAACTGTGTCATGCTGACTAAATCGACCATAACTTGAGTTATAAAACTCGAAATTTAGATCCGTAAATTTTCTTTGAAACTAGGCTCATATAAAATTTCACCATAATTTTTCCAGAATTTTTCATGTGGTCAATTAGTACAGTTTATTCATCAAAGTTACCCTTATTACACTGTCTAACAATTCTGACCTGTCTCTACAAAAATACAGTTATCTCATTGCACAATTTTCATATGCTGTTCTAGTTTATACCAATGAAAAATAGACTCAATAAGGGTTTTACACATATAACCCATGCTTCCTAATTATTTTTGTACTATTTTTGACAATTTTTCCAAAACAGAACAGTGACTCACGAATGCATTCAGAGCAGGTCTCACTAAAACTTAATTATCTCATAATATATAGATCTTTTGCCTACTCTATTTCTTCCATGTAAAAATAGACACAATAAGGATTAATTCTATACTTCATTCACCATCTGATTCAACTTATCCTATTTTTGGTGATTTTTCTAACTCACATTACTGCTGTAACTAAAGACTGTTTCTATACTAAATATGCTTACTAGCTTATAACCGGATATACTCACATGCAATTCATACTCTCCATGCATTTTTAATCACTTACGAAGATAGCATGTACTTAAAACATTCACATGATATTCTAACATCATCGATTTAAAGGAGTATC